>JASFYC010000810.1:0-5653750 GCA_030412335.1 Botrylloides violaceus
TTGCAGCTAGAGCGATCAAATGGCTAATGGCGTCGGTCTATTCTCCAAATTTATAGATTGAGATATAGGTTTGCTAGTACAGCGGTCAATACGGTAGCTCGCTTCCCACTACAGGCCTACAACACTATACGCCTAATATAAACATGATTTCGTAATTGGTGGTTTTTTGCTTAGAGGCAGACAAGACGTATTACAACAGTATGACTTTTAAGTTTGCTGAACTTCTCATATCTGATAGCAACCAATGAATGCAAAGTTTACAAGCCGTGACGGAAGATGTTCATCTGTGGCTGAAGGCAAAATATTTGTTAGCTTAAGTTTATACATTGAATACCGACGTTAGTTGACGTAATGTGCTGTTCTTGGGCAACGATAATGTCGAGGCAACTAGAATATCCACAGAGTAAACACACCATTGTCTAGAAAATCATGCTATGGTGGATTGGAAAGATAGAGTCCGGGAGTCCACGACATAAGTACTGTATGCCGTATCATAACGATTGTTACTAACGAATCGTTGGTAGATTCTCAATGATTCTAATGTTAGAACGTTCAATCAGACTGATAGAATAGAGAAGGAATTCGGATCATAATATGTACATTGGAGGGAAGCTCACTAAGCGTATGCCACGTCAAGTTAAATATATACGGAGAAAGGGTTTATATGTAGAACCAATCAAAGCATTCAGCTTAAAGGTAGAAGTGACCAATCACGGTGGTCTACTCAGCTTAATGCCTTACACGTATTGCATATATATGTATGAGGCCTGGCGTTAGAACTGTACTGGTGGCAATTTCTTACAATATTCCTTTCCTTGATAAATAATTCCGTCATTATGTCTCACTGTTACGTTTATATGACCGCATGTGAGGTCAGAGTGATGAGTACATCACGTGATATGCTTCAGGTAAAGGCCTAGCAACAATATTCTCCAACCTGCTGTTGCATAACATAGGTTACTGAATCATAGACACCAAGAAATTAAAAATTTATCATGTTTAACGCCACGATATTCAGAGTAGAGAGAAGGGCGAAGTCGATTTCAGTTACACGTGATTGACACATCGTACTTCATGGTTTCCACGGTTGCGTCACATATTCAGTAGTTCGTACATCGTAGCAGCAGTCAGAGTAGCGAAACTAGTTGGTGATATTTGTATTTTTGCAGAAATTGTGTCGGGCACTAGCCAAGTAAGAAGGTCGATATAAGCCCGTCAAAAACAGGAGGCGATTGTCTGGGGTCGATATTCATGATTTTTCGATAAATTCGGCATCGGCCATCAGTCAGGCGACGAGGTCGATACCCCTATCGGTTTCTCCTTGTCCTGCCTGGACATGCACATACTGTACATATGGCAACAATTTAATGAAGACGAAATAAACAGTCGTATTATTTCGTAGCTGTGACGGTCCGTTCCGATTTGGGGCAAGGCACTCAGATTTATCACTTTGACTCCATGGAACCCCATGACGTCATTACATAGTTAAGACCGCTTCCGAGTAATCGATTGTTTTTAGTCATCTATCTCTTGGTTGAAATGAACTCACCTTCATCCTCGGATGACTCGCCGGCCTACTTTCGTCTCTCTTTGACAGTAAACAATCGTATCTAACGTCTACAGATTACACAGAATCAGAGTACTGACATACACAGGAGAAAGGGAAGTTATGACAATAACAGATTAGATGACCTCAATACATGCTGAGATTAATATGGAAACCCGATTTGATTCTTAAATAGGATTTTGGTATTTTTGAATAAATGGAGATTATTACAATAGTTGTTGTAGATAATAGACGAACGCCACCACAGTTTTAGCGCCCAGTCTCGATTTTCACTAATCCAGACACATAGCCTTATAGTAAGCAACGGTTTAACTTCGGTTAGCATTCACAAATCAGTGTAGGTTTATAAACGAAGCAGACGTTAACATGCGGCCAAGTTGAATATTGGCAATCTATTAGCTTTCACAAGCCCAGCGGTTCCTGTTCAATAGATATTAAGTGCTCAGTACCTTATAATTGCTTCCAAAATGTTTTTTGTTAACCACCCGTAAAGCTATTAAAGAAAGTGTTAGGAAAAGGTTCGAAACCGAAAATTGAAATAGTTGGGTAATACGAGAACCAAGTTATCTTGTCAGAGTGTCGATATCAGAGGGATAGTATTCATTGAAAAATGAGATTGTAGAGTAATGGGAAAACATCCTAAGTTACAAGTCAACCGCAGTTCACTGCTGTACGGAGAAGATAATTGTACTACTGTGCTCACGGGGAACCAAATGCTCGAGGGGAACACTGAGTATGCAAGGAACCACGCGATCATGGGGAACACTGTGCTCGAGCGGAACCACGTGCTCATGGGGAACACTGTGCTCGAGGGGAATCGCGTGCTCATGGGGAACACTGTGCTCACGGGGAACACTGTGCTCATGGGGAACACTGTGCTCATGGGGAACACTATGGTCACGGGGAACACTGATTGCATCGGGTTTTCCCAATTATCGCCTGATCATCGAGACCGATGTCCAATCAATCCCTGTACTCGGCTGACGATCGATTCCGATTTATCGGTTAAGATCAATTGACAAATTAATAGATGGCAAATATACAAATTGACAAGTGCCATTTGAAATGTCAAACGTAAACCTAACCAATCGATATCTATTACTATCTGAATCGTCCGCCATCAGCTCCACTATTTTTCATCCGGCCTATGCGGCGGTGTTGAAAAGTGCCCACATAATATTCAAATCAGCAATAATTAAAACAAATTTTTCATAAAATTTTAGATATTAGAGTCACCAGTAAGCTTCAGCGACGATCGCACGAAAACCAACACACACCTGTGTCGTCAGCAGCGATACTACGCATCGTGACGTCACGGTCGCGTGTAACAGTAGTAGGGATTATCACGTCACAATATAGGAAAAATCACGATGGATACAAATAATAAAGTGATTGACGAAGACGTAAAGAGACAGTCACACTGCCGGAGATCTTCAAAGACGGATTATAAGACTTCAAAGACTATTTTGTCTGATATCCTTACATTGACTAACCGTCATTATGTACTATTCTCTGTATTGTTGATGTTAAAGACACAAAGCTATATTGTTACCGGATTCAATTTGGACGTAAATTTTTCTACGATTGCCACAATTCCGAACAAAAATTCCTTTTTCGGGTTTTCTGTCGGATTGTACGCAGGGGAAGAAGAGTCATGGTGAGTCACACAATATATCACAGCGGTACCTTTGTTTTATGTTAAACTGTTTATATGCTTAGAACATCAGGAAGCAAGGGATGTTTAACCGTAAATCGTTCGTTATTAGACATCGACCGATTTTGGTGCTTTAAAATCCGATACGAAAATCGTCCTCATCGCCTGACTCATTACCGATACCGATAATCAAAAATCCAAGAATCCCGACCTCGATAATAATCGACCGATTGTTGGTTTTTGGTCGATTTATTAGTCTTGGTTTATTGAGAAATATAACATTCGTAAGCTGTCGTTGAATTGTTTATTCGTTGGTAGAAATATCGTAAAAATGATGCATCACAGACTTTTTAACGTCCAGCTTTCGTATATTGAGAATTATAAAATTCGTAAGCTTTCATATAGCTTCGCTTCATCAGACCATTTTTGATCCGTTTTCTTTAACTGACCAGGATATTAGTGGGCGCGCCAAAGTCTCGGGGAGCTGGTGAAATATATAAATGCAAATACGAAAATGACTTCGTGACAAGCAACTGTACAAGTATCCGAATCGACCGAGGTGAGAATTCGTTTGCAACTACGTTGAACTAAGTACCTGTGTGGTTCTGTGAGGACCACGGAGGGCTACAGTGAAATGACTGCCCCAGACGGCAAATCGTCACGTAATGCCACGCATATTGAACCTATAGCATATTTACAGTGGCTTACGGGTCCCTATATAGCAGATTCGACAATTTCGCGCAGGATGGGTCAGAGTGACTCCATGCTTTTAGAGCCGACACAGCATATTTAGCTCATGGATCACAAGTCCCTATAGCAGATTCAAAGATATTTCCTTCACTGTAGGGGTCAGGTTGAATCAAAATATATGGCGTTAATACATATCTCTCGTCTCAAAATTCACCGTGGATGACATTTTACGTTTAGATGCACCCGGTGGAATTAACGTCGCACCAATGTTCGGACTCACTATGCTTCCAGGACCAAGCGGAAAGCAGTTATTGGTTAGTAACGCCAGTTGTATTCCCAACAGTTAATAGATTTCGTGATCCAAACCCACGCATACCAAGCTCCAATTCCGTATAACGCATCATAACCATAGCGTTCGGAAAACGATTTCCACTTGTCCAGTGCCGAACCCGTCAATCTTGGGTATATGAGGTAGGATTCCCCAAGGACGCCTGGGGTGATTGCTATAGCAAACAACCCCGAGTGGGCGTATGGCTGAACGGCACCGTGGTTTGATATTGTATATATGGCAAGAAGGCAACCCATATCAGGAGCATGGCCCTCACAGAAACATAGCCACAAAGAGTTTAAAGAGGACACGAAATTTCGAAGATTGTGACGTCACGTGATTATGTTCAAGGTCACTGCGTAAGATACAAAATCGATGCCATTTCTCACAGGCTTGCGCCCCTCGTTTTACGGAGAAGACAACAAAAACAACGCAGATATACGGAGATGTGCATTATTTCGACATGGTCGGCGTTTGTTATTTCGTTGATGACTTCACAAACACAGACTCATCTGTATACAAGATCAACCCATGTGCTGATATGAAGGGTAGCTACCATGACGGCGACCACTACGGACAATGTGAGATCGGGTTCAGTGCTGCGTTTTCGAAGGTAAATCGAGGGATCATACAGTTTTCTAGGCCCCATAAATGAATCATGAACCCCATGGGCTTCCTATTATATATCTGAGATTTTGTCCACACCTCTGTACACTCCCACCCACACTTTCATCGCCCGAGTGGACGATATGAAGGCAATATTATTAGCGGATGAAATTCAAAGTACTTTGATATTTATACAGGATGGCACTTCCCTTGTTCTCGGAGCTCCAAGATCGTTTTATCAAGGATCTCTTATGAAATTAAACTTGCCAATAACAACAGATATTACCAGACTGCCCGTGCATACCGGTGAAACAAAACCGGTAATACCAGAAGGTTGGGATGACGGAATGTACTTAATGCAGACATATGATGAAAATTACTTGGGTAAGTTATCGTGAAGAAGAATCATCACAGATTTAAAATGTATCCTTCGTTTATGGAGAATTATAACATTTGTGGTGAATTGTGCAGTTATAATTTACGTCGTAAAGAAGATTCATCACAAATTTAACATCCAGCCTTGGTTTATTGAGAATTACACGGTTCGCAATTCTCGATAAATCTCAATAAACCAAAGCTGAACGTTAAATCTCTGATGAATCTTCTTTACGATATCTATTGATCGTCCGCCATTGACTCCACCTATATTCTTCGATATTTTAAACTTGGAACAGGTTACGCATCAGCAACCGTCAAGACGGTGGAAAACAGGGAATTGCTATTGGCTGGAGCTCCCGCTAGATTCCGAAACGATTTATTCGGACGAGTAATAGTCTTCGACAATGACCTACAGGCAGACATCTACATATTTTCAGGGAGTCAGGTGATTGAAATACCCTTTTCAATACACAGGACATGCCTACATAAATTATAAGGCTTCAACAACTTGTCAGACCCACTCAAGCAATTTTATTTCGAGCGGATTTACGATGTTAAGGTATCTACTGCCCCCAAATCGCACTCGATTGCGGAGGAGAACTGCGAATATTAGTCGTGAAGACGGTTGGCTTACTTAGAAAATTAACCAAGTTCGGCTGATGCGAAGCAGAAAAAGTGGTCGTCACACCATATACTTCATCAGCTATCACAGAGGGGGGTGAATTTAACTGACTTTGGCGGGTCCAGACTTGCCGTGGTAAAGCGTCGAGTCGATTTATTTTCTAGACGGGAGAATACTTTGGCTGTACGATCGCGGCCGCAGATTTGAACAACGACGGGCTCGATGACGTCATAATCGGTGCACCGCAGTATAGCGCTAAAGAGCGAAAGATTTACGAATCGGGAAGAATATTCATATATTATCAGCTCAGTGGTATTTAACTTGTTTTCAAGTAAAATATTACTTTGAAGTCTCTGATGGGTTAAAATTTTCAGCCCGTGTACACAAAGATGGCTTTGTTGAGTCTGTGACGTTTTCGGAGCCTACCATCGTTGAAGGTAAAAAAGCACAGGCACGATTTGGATATGTAATATCAGCAATCGGAGACATCAACCAAGATGGATATCAAGGTATGTGAACATGATACTGCCAACAATTTTCCCCTAATGAAGGATCAAAGCGCGTTGTTGTTTTTGGATTCATGGCGGTTTCAACCACCAACGTCATGTATGCATCACTAATATATACTAATAAGCTGGGCTGGATGTTAAATCTGTGGTGAAAGTTCTAGCGATACAGCAGACAAATCCTACACCTTTTTAAACGTTTAGACATCGCTGTTGGAGCTCCGTACAGCGCGAACAGAGAAGGTTCTGACCACACTGATGGATCAATATTCATTTACAACGGAGGACCAGAAGGATTGGTGATCCCTGCTTCTCAAGTAAGTAAGCAATCAGTGAACAGATATTCAATTTCTGTTGAGATTCAAATTGAGAGCAGCCACCATGTCTCATATCCAATCAAGAGTCTTTCCACCGGCCATGATGCCTAATCACCTAATTACCAGACCGCGTCGTTTATCTCGACGATGACGCATTGTCAATCCAATGTTCTGAGATTGATTTGAATTTACAGCGTTTTACCCTACTAAGGTCATGTACGCCAGGTGAATGCTCACGGCAATCTCGTACGTAAAGACGTAGACGCAGTTGTAACTTGAAAACGCATTTCCTTACCGAACTACAGTTCGATTAACGAATACAAACAGCTGCTAGGACCTACACAATACACACGTTCAACTAAGAATCCGCCTATATATAGTAGCTACCCTTGATACCCTTATCGCTTGTATTGCAGGAAATCAAAGGTATCGACCTTGGCGATGATGTGTCTGCGTTCGGTAGTTCCATATACGGCGGCAAAGACATGGACAAGAATTTATATCCGGACATTATAGCGGGCGCTTTTCTCTCATCACAAGCCTTCATGATAAGGTATGCGCAATAGCGGTGACCACGAGCAAGTAACGAATGCATTCGAACGGCAGCGTTACGTTATTGCCAAGATAAATTGTGGTGGTTTCCATAGAAACGGAGTCAACAACAAGCCCGGTCTTGACGCAATCATAGACACGTATCTATACTGTGTATCGTAGAGAATGTCCACCACAGATATAAAGTCCAGCTTTGTGTTATTGAGAATTGGGCTGGGCTTTGAATCTGTGGTTAATCTTCTTTACGATGTCTGCATATCGCCCGCCATCGGATCAACCTATGTTCTTCAATACATACTTAACTATGATCTACAGAGATCTCTTAATCAAAAATTAAATTTCGACCATAATTCATTAATCTCCAATTACAGGTCTCGACCTATTGTGAAAATTGCGTCTGACGTCACGATAGCGCCGGATATTATAGATTTGGATAATCCATCATGTGACGTAGAAGGAAGTAGCAGCGCGACTATCTGTTTTAAAATCACGGCATGCTTTGCATACAGCGGAACAAACGTACCAGAATCTCTTGGTGAGTTGAAACAAGCGTATTTGGGTTGCTTGCACACCTGAACCTTCAATGCAATCATTAATGATTACTTATTGCTCAACTCTTGATCATAATTAGTGCGTTTGTACTGCCTACATATAGTGCGTTTCAATTCGGCAGACTGGAATGTCTATAGAACGCTACTCAGTTAAACTCTGTCCTAATGTGACCGATACTTTCAATCTCTAGTAAATTCTGTCGCTCTACTCCTCCAGTACTGGGGAAGTCCGGAGGGTTTGGGTCGCTGCAGTGATAACGCGGAACGCAGTAACATGGACAGTCGGATACGCGGGCGCCTATGGCCTTCCAGAATTTACCAACATCACACAGTTTCAAGCAATAACCTGACCTGACCAAGATGTTTCAATTTAGAGCTTTCATACACGTACGACATCGACTCCAGAAAGACAGGAGATGACAAGCGAGCATTCATATTTGATGAAGCACCAAGAAACATCACACTCAAGCGAAAATATGTCAAAAAGTCAGAAACGAAATGTGTTGAGGAATACGCATTTTTGGAGGTATGAACGGAATTTTAAGAGATTCCTCATTTACCAATTTACAAGAGTATGGATAACGTCACACAGTTTTTAAGTAGTATTGACTTGGAGTACATGACTTTAGTAGTTGAAAAGGCCAAAAATTCAAAAGCAAAACAAGCCTTCGAAATAGTAATTCTACGTCCGTTATCCGTCCTGTTACAACCCTCCCCTATATTCCCGCGAGTGGCACAGGTCTGGTTGGCCTTTTTCATCTGCCGCGTCAGGAAGTAACAACCATAATTTGACCAGACGCCCTGACCTTGGTTGGTTTTCAAGGATGTTATCATTATTTGAGCAGACGGCCCGTTGAACCCTTTCTTTTATTTTGTTTCATAGTTCAATATCAAAGATAAGTTATCTGAGATTCAAATCAAAGTATCTTACGCACTGATCGAAAAGAATGGACCTGTACAGCCAGTGTTGGATGAATTACAACAATCTTCTTCAGTTGCATCGGTGGAAATTTATCGAGACTGTGGTGATGACGATATCTGCCAAGCTGATTTACATCTGGAGTCAGAATTGTAAGTACAACATATACAGTACTCGAAATTGCGTTGCGTGTTGCGAGATTTGCGACCGTTTTGAGCTATCGTTTAACGATCCCCTACATCTTCTATTGTGCCATCGAACCCACTCCATATCACTCACCACAAATTCTAACTTCTAGCCTCAGAATATCCGGGACATGCTACTTCATCAAGTGCAAATTAATCGCAGACGCCCGATAACTCGGCAAATTAAGTGGCCTGCGCAAGAACTCAGTTTTTCTGATTATTTCCCTTTGAACGCAGGAGTACAACACAACTGTACGCAGGAAGATCATGGCCGTTCGTTCTTGAGCAGCGTATTCAAAACAAAGGTGAACCTGCCTATCAAGCATTGCTCGTCGTGGAGTATCCGAACTACGTCAACTACGTAGGGACACAGAAAGAAGGCTCGGTAAGAATTTGGACATTGAAAGTATTCGCTTGTACAATTTGCTAAGGACTGAGCTTGAGTAGACTACAGAGCAGTGTTCTCAATAGAGATCGCCTAGTGGTTTTTTTCTATGGTCGTTACGTTACAACAACTATTGACTACTACGGCTGTGCTAACAAAAGTATAAAGACATTGTAAAAGTTGTAGATTCCTTATTTAAATAAACCAAGACTGGACGGTTAATCTGTGGTGAATTTTCTTCATGATATCAATTACTCGTCCAACACCGTCCACTATACTCTTCTGTGATGATGTAAAACTTTCTTACAGTTAGTAAGATATATATTTTTTATCACCCGATGAGTTTCACAGGTGCAAGTAGGCAAGTATTGTAAATTCCATAAGAGTAGGCTAATACTGAGCGCTTTAGCCCATGATTAGCCTACAGCTATTCGCGATTGAAGGCAGGCGAAACACTCATCGGCTTCATGCCTAATCATCGACCAATTTTTCTCATCAATATCAAATTTTACTAATCATTTTTCCCATTTCAGACAGTCGGCATTCTCCAGCTCTGTACTAATGATGATAGGTTTGTGACGTGCGAAGTTGGAAACCCAATGAAGCATGATACAGTCGTAAGAGTGAACTTGAAATTTCAAACATTGGAACTGAATGGAAATATCACACAACTATCTATCAAGTAAAAATTTTTTAATCTACTTTTTGCCTGAAATAGAATAAATAATGAATTTACTATTTTTTGATGCAGGTCTTTCGTAAATAGCACGAATCCCGTAAACAACACAAGCGAGGAAAAATCGTCTGCACTTCAGATCGGTGTCAAGTCAGAGATTACCATCGTTGGTACATCGGGGTAAGAAGAAGGTGGATGTTTAGGAGAGGATTACACGAGCACGTTAAAATGAATGGGACGCTTTAATGACTAGTCTAAGATCTGAGGTCGGCATTTGTCGCCGCTAGTGAGCGCCAAGCGTCGCTGAGCAAAGCGTCATTGTCAACAGTCTTTCTGCGGCTAAAACAGGTTAGCTAACGATTAAAGCTTTGACGGAACCGCGGAAACTCTTAGTCCAAACCCTTATCAATGTGTACTATCTCGAAAACATATTTAAAAAACGCGTTCCCAGTCCGGGAATCGAACCCGGGCCGCCTGGGTGAAAGCCAGGAATCCTAACCCCTAGACCAACTGGGAAGACATGAGCGCGGGCAACTATCAGTGATCGTATC
This sequence comes from Botrylloides violaceus, assembly GCA_030412335.1. Lineage (NCBI taxonomy): Eukaryota > Metazoa > Chordata > Ascidiacea > Stolidobranchia > Styelidae > Botrylloides > Botrylloides violaceus. Next base: position 10,488 of record JASFYC010000810.1, read on the forward strand.
GAACTAATACGCAAGCATACAACATCATCAGAGAGCGAATACGTTTATATCACGAGACCGATGTTGTTAGATTGTGTTTCCATCCAAGAAACTTATCCTGGGCCAAGAAGGAGAGAGAGAGATTTCGTTCCATACCAAAACGCACTAGCTGAACAAGGACGATCATTATCTATAAGTATAGTGATTGAGTAGCGGAGCCGAAGTCTTGCCAGTACCACGCATTAGCTTCAATACAAGAGATATGAAACCTATTGTGTTTTGCAGGCCCGAAGGATTCTACACTGAAACGGCAAAGGTCGAGGAAATCAAGAAAAATTCAACGACCATATACCACACTTACCAGGTCAACGATGCGATATCAATTTTTCCCTCGAAGCTGAGATCACGGGTGGGATCGGTCTACGCCCAAAACCTGGTTTAGCTATCCTCAGATTAAGCGCAGGCGATTGTCATAGATGAGAAACAACAGAGTACACAAAATATGCCCGAAATTGAAAGTCATGTTTAACCGGCGTTACTTTAGTCTATAGTATTAACTTACGACGCGGCAACAGGCAATATTTCACCAATATAATGTATATAGTGAACCGCGCTCAGCCCCTACACCTCTATCGCATTACTAGCCAGGAAGGACCTGAAATTTTACTTCATTGACGCAGGTAATAAACAAAGGTCCAAGCGATGTATCTAAAGCGACAATCCAACTGCGTTGGCCTTTACGAACGAACGGCGGAAAGGATCTGTTGGAAATGCAAGAACTTGTCGAAAATCACAAGTTTGTGACGTGCGGCGCGGAGAAAATGCTCGCCAACGTACAAGTCAAGAATGCAACAGGCGATGGAAATCGATACGTAAGATTGCGGTGCATTTACGTCGTTAGATCTACTTGGTATTAGAAGTTACAGCGACCATTAGAAGGGGAATAAACCGCAGACCATGTCATGAATTCGAAATCACCCAATGAAGTGACTCACATGAAGAACTTGGATGAGGCCATTAAGCAGTGTTTGCTGTGTGGCTACCCTGACATCTGACAATATATAATACCGACCATATTGGCTGACGGCCTAATATATCGCAAAATCTGAATATCTGCCTCGATAACCGCTCAACCCCAAATATGTAGGGTATATGTAAGCCGGTTCATGCTTACATTACTCGATATTCATACGCCTGACTTATAGTACGGATCGCTGTCACAACTCACCGTACTTCCCTGATACAGACTTCTAAGTAAATTATCAACAAGTCCAAGTCTCACTTTACGATTCCTTATATTTCAGTATTGCGACGGCCGAGCTTATTGCGCTGCTGTAGATTGTACCGTGGACGGTGTGTTTGAGCAGCTCCAAATACGAGCCGTATTTCGTCTGCCGTTTGCTACAGTTTTCCAGAATGACTACGATTCCTACATACGGTCTGAGTTTGACTTCACGATCGACGAGTATCCGTATCCAATCAGTAACGGTGGAGGACCTACGATCAAATCGGAGGTAAACTCATATGCAATACGTACCGTACGCAGTCACGCGCACACAAGTTTACATTCAGCACAAAATTGACGCGCGTAACGCATGGAATAGGAGTGAAGAGCTACGCCAAGTCGCGCGATCCAGAATTGGAATTCGAGAATCGACAACAGTCGCAAGGCTTTGCGCTCTGACGTCAGAACTTTTAGGCTAAGCGAGCGATCAGTGCGGGGTAAAAACGAGAGGCGAAACGCCGAACGTAACGAGCGCTATTAGAACAAACAAAGATTTACGCTCAATATGAACAAGGCTTTACTGTCCGCGACAAAGATTACGCAAACGTTTAAAATACATTCACTCCAACGTAACCCCTATTTTTCAGATCACCACTGAATTTTTGTACCAGCGCAAACCGGTTCAAACCGAAGTAACCTGGTGGATTATCGCAATTGCCGTAGCAGCCGGATTACTTTGTCTCATTATTCTAATTTTTGCAATGTGGAAATGCGGCTTCTTTAAACGTAAACGACCGGAAAGCACGGATGATCAAATGCAAAAACAACCTCTCAATGAAAATCAGGCAGAGGAGGAGGAAATAGAACAGTACTTGAAATAGTAGGATTTGTGTCACAACGCAAATGAACAACAGTGAAGCATTACCGTTCCATTTCTGTGCGATACGATGAAGGCACTAACGCTATAAACATTCACAGGGTAGTGTCTTAAACGTAAGACCTTAGCGCTGATACTGATTATCCCCGTACAAGCGATATTTCCGTTGAGGCACTTCTGTTCAGTTCTGTCTAACACTCCAGGCTTAATTTCTACGGAGTACCGACCGGTGTTTTACGCTGATACGACTTTTTGCCGCACGTGCGATGCCACGACTCAGTAGGGAATCGAACCCAGAATCTCCCGATCACAAAGCATCAGACGGTATGTTTTCGTTGAAACGACTTCAAAAATTGCCAATCTTACTTGTTGCTAACTTTCCACATTTTTTCTAAAAATCGGTGTAGTCGAAATCCATATAATGACTAATTTTAGCACAATTCAGTAATATTTAAACTCTTCGCCAATTTGTTTTCTATCTTTTGTGATATGCCGTATCAACATTTTGTACTACGACAAATAAACAACCCTGAACCGATATTTGAACGACTGAACCCTAACGTTTTTATCCAAGTCCGAATTGCTACTCAGATAAAGAGAGTTGCGCTGGTAGACAAGATTGCCGTAGAACGCGAGAAACCCGCCATGACGAATGATTGGATGCAGGGTGTGCTATTTAAATTGACTTTTTCTCGTGGCAACATTGTGTGAATTGCTTATTTCCTTCCTAATAGAACACTCGCTGCAATCAGCAAAATCAATTAAATCAGTTTGCTAAGATACTGGTCGCGATGAAAAACGCATTGATTGCTCTATATGACGTATTAAGATGCCGTTTCGTGCTACTGATCAAGTAAGTGATCATACATCACGGAAACTTGGAAACAACGTCTTCTCGCACTAATAACGGACGCTCTGCTAATGGAATCCGCTGGCACCTACAGCACGGGTATGGCAAACGATACAACGTTTATCCACAACATCACAAGTCGGGGGCCGAATTCAAAATTTTGCGGGTAGGTATACCATCGAAAGACGACGCAAAAAATACTCCCATCTCGTCAAATTGCACCACAGTCAATAGCTCATCGCAAAAAGTGTCAATCCGATTAATTTTCCAACTTATACTAGAATCTAGTAGCTGTTCTGAAAACTTAGATACCACAGAATCGCACCGCAAAACAGAATTTTCCATGCAAAACTTAAATCTTAAACTTAAATCCCAGCAACATGAAAAAACCAAAAAATGCACCGTAAACAAGCCGTGTGTAATATTATTCAAATGTTACAAAATCAGGCATATAAACTACAGGACGGGAACGATAAATATTCTTTAAGAATTGCAATTATTGAGAACAAAAGTGCTAAGTGCAAAATAATATCGAACAAACGCGCAACGCACACCACCGACCTCTACAGTTCTTCAGCTGAGACAATCGCCCCATCGTTTGTAACTTCATTTATACATTTAGTAACAAGGCCACTCCGGCGAGAATCCATTTCGAAGCAGGTTCTTTAGTCTTTAGATTGAAGGTCCATACAAACGTAGGACCTCGCTCTCTTGTTCTGTAGACCGGACATTCGTATTGGTTCTTCGTTTCTGATCGGTCCAATGGGATTGCTTTTGCGAATATAACAGGAACGCTAGGTGTCAACTCCTTCAGCCTCGCGTCAACTAGCATTCCTGCAGAAAAAGACAAAGTTTAGATGTCACCAGAGAGAGAGAGAGAGAGAGAGAGAGAATATAACGCGTATATATATAGGATAACACATAGACCAAACAATAGGGAATCATATTATATTTCTCGCCTTCCGGCCTTTACGTCATTGGCTTTTGCCATTACAAATAAAACCTCATTAGACTTGGCTGTGTATTTATTAATTGAACACATCTCTGCCGCATCGCTCCCACTAGTGGTGACCTCTCATGTGCACAATATCATCGTACTTGGCACGCCCACTAGCGGTGATATCATCCGCCATCATGCTGTGATGTCCTTCGGCCACATCCGGGACTGCTTCTGCCTAAACTGCTGCCTTTTATCATCTCACCTGTTTGCGTATCCCATTGAGCTCCTTCCAGAAACAGTCCATGAAGATAAGCGCCTTCTCTCGGAGCATGTCCGAAGTCATCCTTCTGCTTCTTCGTCACATCAACAGAAATCGCCATTTTATCAAGAGGCCAATCATTTTTACGAGCCATACTCTACAGAGGATAAAATTCCACCGTGAATACTCCAATTTCTAATAGCTCCTTTAATAACTAGAATACCTGCATGATAGCAGTGAGGAAGGACTGAGGATTGAATAGTCCGCCAAGCCATACAGTCGCTGGTAACGACAGGTCTTGCGTCCACGTCTCTAGTTCACGGCATCTCAGAAGCAGATCAGCAAACCTGGGAGTAAAAGTAAGTGATAGGTGGAATATCAAGTTTTATTCCGATTTAATAAATGGAAAATGTGACAAAGACAGAATTAATATCCGGGGGAAATATACACGATACCATCTACTGTAGACCATGTTGGACGAATGTTGCTACGCAAACATGGAGCACCGCTTTTGATACATATGGTCTTGTCTTGCCCAGGTGGTTGCCGGAATAGTTGGGATTTTCAACTATATTCAATGTATCAGGAGATGTATGTTCCTCCCAGGCAGTTTGTGAAATGCAATCAATTGATTCAATTCAATTACTCTGGGAGGACACAATTCGACAAAAATCGACACGTAGGCGCCCATAGATTACTTCTATATCATACGATATCATCGGCATAACTGTGTTTTGTACCTAAGGCCTATGTTATGTATCCTAAACCGTATCATAAAAGATATGCCTACCATTTTGATAGAGAGTAGGTTGATGGATATGAGACTTTTGTCCATGAAACTGGAAGAGAGTCGTAGTAGAGAGCATCTTGGACAGACTCCATTGAGGCAGAGAAGGTTAACTCTCCTTTTAGTCCAAGATCAAGTTCCTTCAGTGATCGTCTGAAATGTGTCGGTGATGGAGCCTTATAATATCATTTGAAGAAATTGGGAAATGCGGCAAATACGTTTTGCCACACAAGTCATCAGGGTGACATAAAATACTTTATAAGAGGTCAAAAGGCTAACAGTTCTAGCCGTCTAGTGTTGGCAAACTATTAAACGTACCGAATTTCGCTCAGAAGTATGTTCATTCTTTCGCATTCTTGTAAGCAAACGACGATGTACGGACTTCGTTCGGCTGTTTTTCCACCGATTTCAGCGAGAGGGAAGATATCGGGAAGTCTCTCCAGGATCTCCTCCAATGTGCTCTTGACCTGAGAAAGAAGAAAAATTCGCTCGACATGGATTCCACTACTATACGTTCATAAGGACGTAGTTTGCTTTTGTCTGAGCAGAGCTTGCATTGCTTTCAAGATCCTGCAGCTCGACATGTTCAAAGGTTGTGGAGGCATGATATCACTGAAAGTTGTGCTTCCACCACGGTTGTTGTGATATTTCATCAACTTCTCGGCATGCTTACATTTTTCATGAGACTCGTGTTTGCATATGCATGTCATGTATACAAAAATAATGCCATACAGCACCAGCCTACCTTTTCATCTACAGATGTAACCCCTTCCGATCCACCACCGCTTTCGCGTGGTTGCATTTCCAGTACGGTACGAAACAGCTCGTTTGATGTCACTGTTAAGATGCCAACTTCAGCGTTTGGATGCAATCCATACATGGACGGACTTTCTGGTGGAAGAACTTCGTCGATGTACGAGTGGTAGCCTTTATAGTCGAGGTTAGGAGGCGAAAAGAAGCCGGGAGAATACATGAGCTCACCATCAAGCTGGGAGAAGAAAACACGCGAATGAGAATTCAGTAGACATGACGACTCACCAGAAGTAAGCGACAAAACCAGGGGTACAACTAAGCGATACCAAAAACCGAACTTAACGGGCTCGCGGACCATACAAAATGACGTTCGCACAAACCTAGCCAGGGCTCCTTCACTCATTTGGCTTTAGTTACGCTATTATTTCACTATTAACCGCGCCACAATCTCATCGGAATTCCACGAAATCATTTTCGAGGTCCGTCGTTTAGTATGACTCCCCAAGCCCTAAGCCAAATCTTCAAATGGAACGTCCGGCGGACGAGCGGGTTTGTTCCTCCTTACATTACTAACATTTACGGTGAATGCAATATACGGTCGGGGTCGGGTGATTTCCATCATGGACGGAATGCTTGTGCGTACATTACTAACGTTTAATGTGGCTGCAATACCTGACCTCGACAGTAGTAGGTTATGCACAGTGACCTCAGAACTTTTACGCTCACCGTGTTATGGCACGACCATGAAAAGAAATATACAAACCTGCTTAGGAGCCATGTAGACCTCCAGGTACGTTCTACACAAACGTCTATCCCAGTCATCTGTAATGTGTCCACCGTACATAATTTCACCGAACAAATATCGCAGATCAGTCCAAGGTACCTAATAAAAGTAGGACCACTTTCAATAAGACGATGCAATCCAATTGACCTCCGAAGGACAAGTCTAAGGGCAATTCGGATATATTTATCCTCTGTTTGACAGCGGGAGGGAATGCGAAGGGCTGTAGTAGTAGGAAACAGTGGTACGGCTTATCTACCATGGATACAATCATGTACTAACCTTTGCATTGGCCTCCAAATAATTGAATAAAACGTTGACCGATATTGTCAGGTCGCCTGTATTGAAAGGATATTTCCCATTCCATCCTTGCGGACCAAATTTCCTTCGTTCAGCCACAGCGGCATGGAAATAACAGAGCGAAAACAAGATCGATTTGAACTCCAACTCCCTTGCACACATCTCAAGCGTATCCTGCAAGGGAAAAAAAATGAGTGTTTACATATGTAGGGTAATTACACTAACAGCGAACGAAGATAGCGTGGCGAAATTATGTTGGTGTTCACGCTTCACGGACGCTACAAAACCTCTTACCTGGTTAAAATTGTCCAACGCCGCGTGTAAGTTTGCGTGCATTCCTGTCGGAGGCTCGTTCGTGACTTTGATAGAATTCTCCAAGATTCCTTGCGGTATGACGTGAACGTCGGCAGAAACTGGAGGCTCTGCGCTGACGAACAGTCTGTAGTCTTCATGAGCGTTGCTAGCATTGTATTCGACGATTTCCTCCAACTTTGGAAGCCATTTGGCTAGAAACAGGTTACAATAGAAAAATGAGGTAGAAAAGTTTTAAATGTTCGTCCCAGCAAGCCAGAAGTGGGTGGCTAAAACAATTCCACCCGTACACGGTGGAACGGCTTAAAAATAAGCGGGACGTCCGCTTCATATGAAGGGATCTTAAAGTGGCACTCATATTCATGGAACGGGACCTTTATTAAGACTGGTATTAGGATTCACGGCCAGCCTTATAGAGCAATCTTCGAAAATATAGGAAAGTTTCTTGAGCCGAAAAATTGAAATTTTATGCCTTACACGGACGTATCGGAATCGAGTATATGTAATCAGTAATCACACAAAAACCGCTCAAAATTTGGTCCAAAAAATAACTTATCTCACCAACAAGATGGATATTCTGGAGGACAACCCAATGACCATTTTCCGCCGCTACCTTCAACGCTTGTTCCGCAATGACCTCTTGACCTTGACCTAACGATATGTTGTGAAAATTGTCGTTCTCACTCTGAAAACCGAGACGCTTCCCTGCGACGGAAAAGAAAAGAGATGCGGATATTGGTATTAGCATTTAGCCTGATCCACACCAGTCCCGCAAAAATTGATGTGAGAGAGAGAAGTGAGAGAGAGGCAATGATCTATTTGTCAACCGAGCCATAAAAATGACAAGGAAAATAATGAACATATAAAATAGAGTTTGGTTCGGTTTGGACCAAGGTGACTCCTCTATTCTTCGAATCGAAGGCCAAATCAGCAGCATTTCGATCTGCGGCCATCCACAAAAAGAGTGAGAGAGAGAGAGAGAGAGAGAGAGAGGGAGGGGCGAGGTACTATGACTGTAAGTATCATACCAAGTGCTTCAACATCAGTCAGAGGATCCAACCCTGGTGAGAGTGTAAAGAAGATCGGTTCTGCCCTTGAACTTTCTTCAAATGTTTTGGAAAGCTCGATTGGTCTGTTCTCAACGTATTTCGAACCGAGCATCTGTTCTGTGAAATCTCTGAAAACGATAAAATGCGTCATCATCAACTGCTAATAAAGCAAGCTGTTTTTTCATGATCGGGTAACATTCGGTTTGGGACAGCACAACTTTGACGGAACTCGAGCGCCAACTAGCGGTTTAAAACACTTCCGATTAACAGTCATATAGCCATGAAGAGACAACGAGAGATGTACGTTTGTCTAACCTTACCTGGCGCGATATCATTGGCTATTTCCTATATTCTATTAATCATCTAACCTGAGTGCGTATGTCATTCTGTCAGGCCGAAGAGCGCGTAGAATACACATTCTAATCAGCGGAGGCTGCGATTTCCAATCTTGAGGCAATTTTTCCTTTTCCGGGGCCTCGCTGTCAACCAACTTTTTCCATCGTTTCGGAGAGCCTTCCATATCTCGATCAAGTCCGGTGAATTCATCCAATATACACAACGCTTTGACTATTCCCCAGGTCTGAAAAAATTGAATTACACTATAATTCAAAGGCGCAACAACTCTGTATTCAATAGACTCTATTGTGTGACGCTACTTCCTACTATGTATGCGCGGATATAGCCTTCTCTGGTATCGGCCAAATACCAAACACTAAATGACCCTTTCGATTTGACGTAGGAGTTACCCCGTTCTTGGGGAGTATTTGGTTGCATTACGCTAGTGTTTGTTTGACATCTCAAACCTTACACGAGTATCAACCAGCTTGTTACTATCAAGTCACGAGTGGCAGAAAAATTCAAAACCGAGACGTCACTAATTACATCCAAAAGTCTTTTACCTGATCTGAGATGAAATCTAACGGGCTGTGCATTGGAGAGTTGGGTGGAAATTTCAAGAGAATATCCAGATGAGAGGCTTTGAGTTCGCCCTTCATTTGTAATACTTGGAAGGCAACCTGAGAAAATACAAGCGTCTTTGGTCACACTTTGTTACTGTTGTTTTCAACTACCGAGGCCATACACCAGCTCAAAGCTTACAGCAACGAGGTCGATACTTTGGGTTTTCACCCAGATCACTATCACAACCACAACCCTCTGCAATCACCCCAAACTGACGAACGGATGGCCTGGTTTGACTCGGTCGTGAATCGAACCGAAGTCATCTCAACAAGATGATGGCGGATAAGCTAATTACTTACCTGCGCCGTGAAAGTAAGTTTATCTTTCTCAAAAAGCGCTCTGCTCGTGTACTGGAACGTATTGAAGGTAACGGTGTCGATCAAATTCCGCACACGTTCCTCCATATCGTCATTTTCAGGAGCAGTGGCAATAGATCGTTGGAAGACGTTGTTGAAAGCCTAAAGAAAAGAAAATTCTGTGCTCTGTCTCTACAAATTTGATGTCCATGTAACCAAGGCAGGGGCATCATAATATGAATCTTACCCGTAATGAAAACTGATAGATCGGGTTGATCTTGTTCAGATCGTTAATAATGAAATAGAGAATCGATGCTCTTGATGCTACATCACGATATGACTCCCTCGCAACGTTGATAGACTTCTCGTTGTGTTTTGCTTCGGTTACCTTGATCTGAGGCAACAGAAAAAAGCATTAAGTCCCAAATTTGAGACGCTATTTCATATATGGTTTCATGTTACACTATAAGTGAACAAGCCAAAGAAGAGTGTACTATGGTAGGGATACTCCTTACTATAGTAGGGTTGTGATTTGGTAATTTTCAAGTTTGAGACGCTCTTTCTTGTATGATTTTAAGTGAAGTTATAAGGTTTAACAAGATGGATTTACACAAGAAGGGTTGTTGTACTAGTGATAGGGTTACGAGTAGTTAAAATTATGTCAAAATATACAACCTAATTGTATTGGATAGATCCCAAGCAATATTCACTTATCCCGTGCCTATAACAAGCTACCGTTTTTGAGAGGCAAGCTACTACATTCTGTGACTAGAACACAATGCATGTTTTGGGTATTGGGATGAGCCAACCTCTTTCAGTTGGTCATTCGCTACAATGATCATGATTTGATAGCAGTCAAGATAACAAACAGCCAGAAACAGCGTTATGCAGCAACAGTTTAGAATAGGACATTGAATTCATTTTGAAGCTCAAGAAAGTAGCGCAGCCCAGGAAATTCTTTGCTTGACGATTCCGGGCTAGAAGCAAACGAGACAAATCTTGTAGCAGATATTGGGATATTGTTATGGTCGATATGAGAGAAGTCAAAGTGAGAGAAGAAAAAGCTAGCTCAAGGCGTCTATGGACGAGAGTGATCCGTTCTGGCTACCCGTTCGGAGATGCCGAAAAATGAAGAAGAAGTAAACTAATGCAAGATATCTTAATTTGATGGTCTGCAGCTGTGCTGATGTTGAGGAAGTTGGTGCGGTGATGAATTCGTGATGTGCTGAAACTGTTCTCTAATGAGTGATATCACCTTGAAGAAATTTAAGAACGATTCTTCCAGATGTTTAATGTGAGCCATTTTAGCCTGTAGTATTACAAATTAAACAATACAGCATTAAAAAATCGGCAAGTCCATGTAAGCAAACTCTGCCGTGATATTTACCTAAACCTAACAATGATTTCCACTAGCCCCTCTACAGCCGGCTAGTGAAGACCAGGTAAGTAGGTAGACACTGATCCTGTTTATATGCAAAACTGGTCCCATAGTCTAGCTGACTGGTCCCTATATTCATTTGGTATTTCATAGTCTCAAAATACTGTACTGACTTCGATTTCCTCTGACGTCCGTTTTGTCAATTCCAGATTCTCCACAAGTTCAACATCTCCCAGGAAATTTCCTTCCGCGTTCGACAGTCTTGTGAGTAGGTTGTCTTCCAACTGCTTCAACTCGATCTTGAAGTCATTCTGTTGTTTGGTGAGCTCCACCTGCAAGAAAACGGGCGATGGGGATGAAGTGTACGGCTCCACGTCTTGTGGTGGCCCATTCATAGCATCACAGCAGGATACAGAAAGAATCATCTGTGAGCCACATTGTTCATCTATACAGGACTCCATGCGTTAAGATGCTGGTCACAAAAACAATGCAGCTAGAGCATCCTTCAATTCATAACAGTACATCAACTTGAGTTGGATGAGGCCACCAAGCAATGGCTGCTGTGCGGTTGCCATGACGACTAGTCCAAAGAAAGCGAAGAAATTCAGACGGAAGAAGAAGAATCCGAGTACCTTCAATTTTTCCAAGTCGGGTCGTTCAGCCCGAACAACTTGCGCAAGCAGTTGGTCTCCAAGTCCAGCCCGTGTCACAGTGAAATTGATCAATGTTGTTTGAGCTTGAAGTTCTGGTTGATAATGAGGGTTGGCTAACTTTGTATGAAGATAGAGCCTGAATATCAAAGGTTATTCCAGTTACATCCTGATCTTATGAGTTCAATAGTAGGACTTGGTATAGCATCGTGGTGAAGGTCATGCAGAGGACGTATGAGTAGATAAAGTAGGTACTAGACAGGTCGTGTTCCCGCGCAGGCAGGAAACCAGCCACTGTATTATTTCAGCTAAGGAATGCTTGCACTCTTGCACTACGTAAGGCTGGGTAATTTTGCTGGCAGACTCGAAAGGGGTATAAGCCCTACTTGAGTATTATAATCCAGCCACACTCGTGGACTGCCCCGGAACAAAGTTGGAAAATCCATACCTGAATTTCTGGTTGTATTCACATTCTTTATCTCCGATTCGAATGTATTTGCCTTTTTTAATTGTATTTCGTCCAAGTAAGGAATCAAGAACTGGATCGACAGTCTCCCCCATGTTTTCAATCAATACATTCCCACCTACACAGATAGATCCAAATTATGAACCGAAACCTGATTGGTTGAGAGAAAGAGAGAAAGAGAGAGAGAGAGAGAAAGTGTTTGAAAGTGAAATTTCAAAGCACTAACCATCTTGTAGAGTTTTCTCGATGGCGTCCAAATATCCTTTCTGGCCGAGTTGTATCACCAGTAGTTCAGATCCTAGATGCTCCTTCAGCCATTTCACGCCCTACAACCAAACAAAGAATCGTCTATTTCTAGAGAAAGAGAGGGAGAGAGAAAGACGTAATTACTTGAAGTTGTGGATCGACCAGAAGCGGCCATCTCTGACAGTTGCTGACGATAGCTGCGTTCTCTGTGCTCATTCTGTCAGCTGGTAGCTTCTCGTTGTTCCATCTCGCGATGGTAGCGTCGTCGATCAGTAGCTCAAGCGGGTCAAGATCTGAATTTGAGTTCACAGTTAAATTTATGGGTGATTTGGATTAGGGCCGCGCCATATTGAGCAACACAGAGGCCTTTGATATGGCTTTGGTTCTGACGCATGGCTTCCTGCGAACCTCCAATCATGTATCTTACTTGACGATCAACTGTGGGATCGTGTGTAAAGATTGGGTTTTCTGATGGTAATACATAGACCATATGACGTATACTACGGATAACTAGGCAACGCTATTGGCCAGACCTGGCAGGGAAGTGAGGCATTGGTATCTGGTATTGATGTGTAATTGAGCCAAATCCAGCATCCTTTGATATAGTGTTTGGTTGGTCAAGGTATGGTCGATAATTGTTTGGGACTTTGTGAGCACTGGCGCAGATCAATAAAATGAACTCACTCTCAGTGATAGGAATTTTGAATTTCTGTTTTCTAAGGAAAGGAAGCCATTCTTGTTCCAGCAACTGCTTCCGATAGGATTGAGTAAAATATCCTGAAATCAAACACAACTTTGAATTGCCTTGCAAAAGACTAAGATCCATGCAGACCCCATTCGGATGTGGTCACTGGTGAGACAGATCAAGGTGTTAGCCGAAGAGCGGAAGTCAAAATGAGCAACAAGTCTAACGCACAGAAGACACCCTTCTTGCAACATAGCAACAAATGAGAGCGAGTATTCCATGGAATACTCTTGTAGCATATAGCAGGGAATAAGCAACAAAAAACAGTAGACAAGCCCTTACCAAGATATGAAACGAACGCTGCCGTAAGTAGAACATCTCCGCTCAGCGTTCGTTTTTTCATTTCAAATGTCTTCACAGATGACGACCAACGACCCTCCTCACTTTGTAGACCGCTTACCAGTCTGGAAAAAAAGTCAAATTATTAGCTACCAGCTACTAGGCTACAAATTCACCCTTCTTAGGTAACGCAGCAGTTTTCTGAGGATCTAATGTTACAAGCGACTCCACTTCTACTTCTCCACCCTGGCGTGGACGCATCTCAATCGAGAAGGGGTGGGATGCTTCAGGTCGTCTCACAAGTGGAGTCTCGCGACTAGTGCGGCATGTGAGTGTGGAACAGAGGAGCAAACCCCATACCATTCCTGTACCTAATGGAGTAAATGGTTTGAAGAATGATGAAGTCACCCAAGCAGTGGCTGCCCTGACGCCTAGTCCGGAGAAAGCCACACGAAAAAATATGGTAGAAGAAGAGAATGTAATACATAGATCTCACTATAGGGCGGCCTACCTGTTCGCCAATCGAATGGTTTTCTCTGTAGTGGCGACTTCATTTGCACATTTAAGTTTTTCTTCCGTTGCGTTTTCAAACTCTGCCGTCAATCGAGATAAGTCTTCATTTAACTTTGCCAATTTCGCTCGAATTTCATCCAAATGTTTCTGTTCTGCTGCTAACTGCACGTTCGCTTCAGCTAATGCATCTCGTTTAGGCTGTACGTCACAGTACACTTCGTACCTAGACACAGAAAAGGAAACCCTTAGTGATTTTTAACAGACAGATCCTAACACCTTGTAGCATGAGGTCTCCAGAACTAAGACCACGGCATACAGAGTCCACGTCCATATCACAGAACAGGTGTAACATGAGGTTAAGACACCTTCCCACGGGGTCGGAGAGATTCGACCAATTACACAAGTGATTGGGACAAAATTTTAAAACAGTTGACTCAGGATATCAAAATCTTGGTATCAAGTTCTTGCTATACTCTTCTCAATCCCACTCACCAATTGACAATGTTAACAACCCAAGCACACAGACCAGCAGCCGCCACTGATTTCTTTCGAGCCGTTTCCTCATTGAAGTTTTCATCTGCCATGTATTTTCGAACTTCTCTCAAACTTGATTCCGGAATGTTCTCTTTGTCGTAGTGGATCAGCGAGTCAAGAAATTGTTCCACCTTCAATAAAATCTCCGTATTACTACACTTATCGAGGCTTGTTTCGCTAATAGTGTATTTGGGCAAAAGATAACTGCATTAAACTTTAAGATGGACGGTTGCTATATAGACCCCACGACGAACATGGCTAGAAATTTTGGGATTAACTGTGGATAGAGACATGAAAATACAAATATCTAGGCTTGTAACGACGGACCTGAGTCTGTAACGACATACGTGACGCGTAAGCTGTACACTTATGCATGCAAATCCAGATTGCGCCGTGCCAAAGATGTGAAACTAAATTATCCATAGCTTCACTGCTACACATCCACTGGGTTCCTTCAAGGTTCAAGCAAACTCAATCTGGAATATATTTGACTATCCTACCGTGCCCATAAATATTTTTGCCGCTTTCCAACTCCTATCTTTTGGTGTTTTTCCACCCGGGGCGCAGAGACACATGACAGCCGCAACAATGTTAATGATAGCTTGCACTGGTTGGCCAAAACTTTTCAATTCAGTCAAGTTAGTTTTGTTCAGTGTGTTCAAAGCTTTCGTTGCAGCCTAAAACAAATATTTAAATCTTCAATGATAATCTTGATTGGTCTGTTGGTTGAAGATACCCATTTGGACTAACACAGGTCAACAGCAGTTGGCGTACACAATGATTTGGTCAATTACATTAAACACCTCCTACTCCAACCTGCTTCGTTTACAAAGATTGAGTTCAGCAACACGCACCACCAGCCAAAAGGGTTGTGGGGAGGAGCGGGGTGTCTCGGGCTGCGTCCGAAACTGGGAATTGTAGCGGTAGACTATTATAGTGGAGCATTGCTGATGAAATTGTAAAAATTTCAAAATGATCACTTACTTGGAGTGCGGGTTCAGCTTTTGCCAATTCTTCTTCGCAGATTCTCTGCTTCTCAGCTACTTCCTCTGCTTTGACAGCAACCTAAAATGGGGTGTAAACTGGCTTAGCGCAGTGCTACCTTAACAAGGCGAAATGGTGCTAACCAGAGAGAGAAGGGCTTTTGGGTGCCTTATCTGAATTGCCACATTTTGAAGAATATCTCAATATCCACAATATAACTTCTCTCTTTCGTCTCTCTCTCTTTATATATCACACATAAGCGCATACATACACACCTTCCTTTCTTCTTCATCGGCAATTTCTTTTTCTTTCGTCACGTTTTCGGTTTGACTTCCGACCGTTGCCAGGAGTGCCTCCGTCTCCTCGCTTCTGGTTCGAAGCTCCACTTCTTGAGCGGCCAGTTTCGACTTCAAATCATCGACCTGCAATATACTCAAACTCATTGGTACATCATCCGAGTAAGTTCATATTTAAACGTTGCATTTCAATGTCCAACAGACAAAGACACAATCGATTTCCTTCGCTTCATACCTTCCCGGTTTACGTACGTTTTCCAGCTTCGGTAAATATCCAAATTAGGCTAATATCATTACCTGCTCAGATGTGTTCAGTAATTTACGGAGCCCATTTTCAAGTCGGTCCATTTTCGCAGTTAAGTCTTTGTTAGTTTCAATCACTAGGTGTCGATAGAGAGCGATCTGTTCCAAAAAGCTTTTAGGCGTTGTATAATTGTGTCTGTCGAGAAAAGCATCCAAATTAAACGTGGTTTTAGTGGAAAATGTCATTTTTACGACTGATATAAGAGGAATGTAGCAACGCTTCACCTACAGTAGGTTCACTAGCGAATTTATCTGACAAAACAAATACGACATGTTAGGGTATTTGGTTGTATTAAGCCGTTTACAGTGGGTGTGATATCGGGCTCTGGAATGAGGTTTCGACTTCTACACGGCCTCTGATCGAACACGACCTGTATTCCCAACAGCCAGTCAGCGTCACTACGCTATAGGAATCTATCGCATGTTGCGTGAACACGCGGAATCACTACGCTACCATTACTATCCTCACCTTCTCTCGTTGGTCCGATATAGATTACTTGCGTGGTTGACAGATTTATGTACATGAGCCATAAACTCCGCAATGCTTTGGACCAACTCGTCACTGCTTTCTAGGGATTCGATTTCCTCGATTTCCGCCACGAATCTGTGACTGACGCTCACTAGCGCCTCATGCGGCCATTCTTGAAACCAATCGGTAGAGCAGCAGTTGACGAGAGCAGGGAATTTTCTCGCTCGCACGCGTAGAGTGGAGCCAACAGGCGAGAAACACAGAACAATCTGTATATGAAACATAGAAATTAATTAGACTTGGGGCAAGGCATTTCACAAAAAATTCCAGACCCACAGCCGGCCCTAACCTCGGAAAAATGGGAAGGGTTGGGACCGGAAAAGGGCATGGCGTAAAAATCACTGCCAGATCATGAATGGTTCGATCGAAGATATATGTCGTCAGTCACGGAACCGCTAGGTCCCCGGTTCAAACCCGGAGATCGCATCATATACCAAACCTGTTGGTGCTCTATCCGTCGCTTCCTCGCTAAACGGGAAGCACTAACCTTGAGTTGAGCCCTGACTTTATGGAGGAAAAATTTCCAGCAATTTTCCCTCGAATCGTATTCACCGTTGGCTCGAACTTCCGATCGTACAGCCGATATAATATCGCCGATCTCTTCTTCACTGAACAAGTCCGAGATTTCTCCTGAATCAACAAATTTAACACAGTATTTAAACGATGACAACTCATAATCTGTGATTAACCCAAATCGATGATTAACTTGAATCGATATGTACATCTAATCAGATTAACCTTAGTTTGTGATTAACTCTAATCGGTTCAATCCTAATCGGTGAATAACCTTAGCATATGATTGAATCTGATCGGTTTTCAACCAAAATCGATGATTAACTTTAATCGACGATTACTTCTAATCAGGGATTACTTTCAATCGGCGATAAACCCAAATCGGTGATCAACCCAAATTGAGAATTAACCTCTATCCAGGATCAACCGTAATCGGTGATTGAACTAAATCGGGATTAACCCTAATTGGAGATTAACTTTATTCGGAACCAATTGAGCTAGCTAGCCTTTAAATGTGGTATCGGTTGACCGGATATGAAGGTAGCAAAACAACTATATAGTATCCCCTGATTAAATGGAGTTGCATTAGAGCAGAAGAGCGCAACATATAGACTATTGCAGACCGCACGCACAACTGGCAAAGGGGCGCTTATCTGCAGAACTCCTCACTAACCTGTGGCGAGGTGGTCGTTAATCAATACGAGGAATCGTTCATCAGCAACATGCGCGTCTGTCATCAAGAACATCGTCCCAATTCCTTTTAATCCGGTTCGCGTGTACAAGTTTGCAAGATCAGCCTGAAAATTTCAAGTTTCGGAATAGTATGCTACGGAGTTGTCATCAACATGGATTCCCCGCTTATGGTCTCTTTTATTGTAGACTTTTACTGACCCCCATGATTTCATCAATCACGCTCATCTGACTTACTCACCTTCAAGTCTTGCATATCATATCCTTTCTTCAGTGTCAATTGGAAGACACTGAGGCCAGAAATGAAAGCAGCCAACCGTGACAGACTCTGCTTACCACTTCCACCGACGCCCACAAGAAGAGCATTACCGCGAGGTGATTCCAGTATCCGATTGATCCGACAACTAAAGCGAAATAGCGTAACAGATCACAGTTTGCCTTTTTCTATCGGATGGCTTTCTTCGGACCACACATCAGGGCAAACACACATTTACACACACCCCACCAAACCACCCAAATTTGGTAGCGGCATGACCACCGATGCTTAAACTAAGACTACCTTCACTGTGAGAGGTCACCGTGATCTAATATTGTGATATGAATTTTGGCGTCAACCATTGCGCAGTGAGCACCATTATTACGTAACTTACATATGCTTTATTGCGTCATCAAATAAAACGAGAGGCATGGCCGGCAGGACATCATTATGACTTTCGAGTGCTTCGGTCAATGTCCGTTGAAGAGTTTCAAATTTTTTCACTGCCATGTATTTTGGTTCGCCCGTTCCTTCCGCGAAGTGACAGAATATGTTCGGTTCCCCGTGAAGCTTGTCTTGATAATCCTCGCTAGGCTGAAAAGGAGAATATAGCTTACAGCGTGTTATTCACAACCTCTCTCTATCTCTCCCTCACTTTCAGACCTCTCTCAGACCCTAGCGCCTAATGCGAACTCGTTTCCTAGGCAGACGTGGTATTCTGGTGTCTGCGTGGCTGTGATTCCGCACACGTCACATGTCCAACATGGTTCAAATGACTGACAACTTACATCAAACATCTTCCCAGATATTTCTTTCAAGATCTTGTCAAAGTTGTCTGCGTCCTTTCCTTCTACCATTTTATCTCCATACACTCTGCTTGACTCATGGAGCCACAGTCTATGTAGATCAAACTGGGTCTTGACGCATTCCGGTGTTGAGAAAAGCATACCCTGTAAATACCGGATACGACTATGACATTTGCCTCTGAACAAGCCGTCACCCGTTGGCACTAGCAAAGGGTTGGTCAAGGGATTTCCTATTAGAGTCCCGAAGCGCTGAGGAGCTAAAAAGATAATTTTACCAATATAGATGACCTTTATAGACCTGAGGGAGTCTACTACCTTTTAGGGGGATTCCTGAGGGAGGGAGTAGGACGGGTAAGGTTCTATCCTTTGACCGTACGTGTTGGAAGCAGTGTCGGACATCCTGCGGAAAAAGGTTTGTGCAAGAAAAAGGCTACGTCTGAAATGTAAAGTGGGTAATCGAGAGAGTATTACCTTCTTCCCGCGTGTTACGTCAATCATTTATTAGTCATCATATAGCATTGGCATGCACGATAAGAGTGAAGTTTGGAAGAAGATGGTAACCACAAGATGTAGGTCAGGGCAAAGAGAAAGTCTATTTGTGATTAAGTTTTTTCTTTATTTGTGTTCAAGTAAATTCGACATGTTTTTCTAGGAAATGTGAAATTGGGAAGAATAAGAGCAGGTCGTGTTGAACAGATTAAAGGCATGTAGGGAACATGAAACTGTGTCAACACATAAACATGAAATAACTCTTTGGTGGTGGTCCTTCTGTTTCGTCTCATCTTGGGGCGTGCGATAACGCCAAGCGATTCGCGAATTATGCGATACCATAACGAATAAGTGGATTAGCGATTGGCGAGTAAGCGAGATAAGATAAAATAAGATGAGATAATATAAGATAATATAATTTCTGCTGGCTCTCCCCCGCCCCCCCTCTTGAAACCAAGCATAATGTTCAAGAAGGGACATTGACGACCGGAAGGGAAATGCCAAAGGTCGACGGGGTTTACGTTCACGAATGGGGTTAGGTTCGAACTTCAATGCGGACGGCGGAATTGGTCCTTCGGAAAGGAACACATCCGGATGTTTGGTTTGGTAAAACGTAAGCCCAAGTTTGCGTGCTTCAGGCACATTAACCGTGACGGCGCGATTTCTCCCTCGCCTCGGCGGTTTGCGTTCGCGTGCTAGGTGTATATAACGGCGTTTCATGCGGCGGAGTCCGGTTGCCTTGATCAGGGGCAATATACGGTTAACTGTAGCATGGTAGAGGGTGGTAATCGGGCTTGAAAGTGGAAGTGGAGTATAAGTCGGTGGTTGGCCAATGCTGTGCCCAGCAACTGCGCCTGCACCGTACGCATTCATAAAAGTTCGTTGACTTTTTCGCAAGATAGCTTGGAGTCGTCCTTGCGTGACTCGCTGGCCCCCGAGATCACGGTGGACAACATTTTGGATGTCATGCCAAGAATGACGCCCGTCAACGGCATGCGGACAATTGTGGCGGCGGAAGTGACGTACGATGCTGTGTGTGATATCATTGGCGCTAATTGGAATACCATCGACCACTTCGTTACGTTCTACAACAAGATTTGCTTGTGGTGTGACGTCATCGGCTCGTGGCCAAACACCTGGGTCCTTGTCGGACGCGGCCATTTCCATCCAAACTGACCGTGACAGACTATCAGAGGTGAACACCTGGTCCGTAGTTAGGTGGATTACACGAGTTATGTTATGTAAACAAACGTCATTAAGCCAGCGTTTGTGCAAAATATTTTTACATGGCGGAGCTGACGTTTCAGTGGCCCGTTTAATAAGGCCAAAGACTCCCTGGTTATCAGTGATGATCGTAAACGGCATCCCTAGGAGATAATTACTCCACTTCATTATGCAGTCGCGCAGCGCACGCAACTCTTTTGTGCAAGCATTATAATTTTGTTGGGCGTCAGAATCCCATTTACGCCTGTAGTAAGCAATGGGATAAACCTCATCTTTTGACGCTAACGGAGGCTGTTTGCTGACTTCTGTCTGGAATAGGACCCCCCCCCCCGAATCCTATCGTGGACGCATCAGTTTCCACAAACAACGGTAAGTCTGGCTTGATATGAAATAATCGTGACGGGTTGACGTAGGCTTCTTGTGCCTTGCAATAGTCATTAACTAATTGGTTCGTCCACAGGACCGGAGTGGTCTTACTTTTAGAGGCTGGAATATTTCCATTAAGCGAGTCAAAATTTGCAAGTATCAGGCTGAGGTCTGGGATGTGAGAAGACAAATACCGTAAGCCTCCGATCCAGCCACGCAATTCGTGGATAGATCTGGGCGGAATGATTTCTTGCAACGCGCGAATACGCTGTTGTTGGACGTGAATTTCATGACCTGATACGGTCGACCCCAGAATATGGACCTGTTTTCGTCCGAGAAAGTATTTGTTAATCGAGATCGTAAGTCTCATTTTCTTTAGTTGGGCAAATAGACAATCTAAGGCAATGAGATGATCTGCCTTATTTTTAGTGGCAACTATAATAACATCAATGTAACCCATTACAACATGGGCATGTGATTCATCCGAACGATTCATTTCGGCCATTTTTGCGCGGTATGCCTCAGTGACGGGCTTCAAGACACAACATTCTAGATTACGCTGAAAAATAGATGGGCCTGATTTTACACCCATCACAAGCTTATTCCACCTCATTGATGAGTGGGGGGGGGGAGCAAGACAATTCGCTTCACGTCTCCTCCCTATACATATCACCACAAATCTTCCTTACTTGAAATATATTTGAAAGGTCTCTCAGGTTGAAGATGTAGTGAAACTTGATAGCTGTCGGTAAGAAAGCTGACGATACGCGGAGATGAAGTTGGATTGCAGCGGCCACGATCTCATCGTAGCACCGAACTACCGAGTTCGGGAAACGTTGCTCTAAAAAAAGTCAATCGAAATAGTAATTATTCATAAACTTGACAATACACAGAGTCATAATGTGAGGGGAAAAGTCAGGATAGGAATCAAAAGCGTGTTTTATGTTGTCACGCAGACACACTGAGTACCAACTCTGTCTAAAAAAATTTGTACAGTAAAATGTGAGGAACGTGCGGACGATAGGAATCAGGAAGTTGGGATCATCTTAGCAGCATCGTATAGATTGTAACCGCAACCAGCAATTCAAACTGGCGCTAAACAGTAAAAATTCTAGTGCGTCACAACTACGCCTTTACGCCTGAAGAACGTTCCATCACAAATAAATATCTTACCGACAACCATATCCGAGTAATTCTAGTTTCTAGCTCAGAGAGCGAACGCGACACGCGAGTGTCTCGAATTAGCCGTCTAGGCTCTAGGGAATTTAGTGAAGTAAGATGCGTAAACAGTGCGTGCTCCGTAAACTTTCAAACTCAAGCGCCTTCGATTTAACAGTAATTGCGTTTAGGCTTTACAACTGTATACTTGTTACGCGAGTTTTCACCTGCGTATGGTACCCACCAAAGATTTATTTCAGGCGTTGTTATTAATTTATGTTGAGTAGACCTCAAACGGTATTTGTTTGCTTCTATCTAAACTCTAAACCCTTGCGGTAGGTTCGATATGGCCATGTGCGTAGCAGGCCTACCCTCAGGTTTTACAATAGGCGCGGGTACTAATATATGCAGGCGTAGGGTCGAGCTCAAGCCGTAACGCTAATGGATCAGCCCGTATGGTGGGTTGGATATCGCGACGTTATAGCAGTGCACAGTAGGCGTGCATCTGCGGTATTCGTGGTTTCGCAGTAGACGGTAGTCGCGAGGTTGCTGTTCAGCTCAGCTGTTACGTGACCTTACGGTCTGCGTAACCGCGCACCACCACTGCTTATGAAATAAGGTTTGCGTAACAATCACCCATTCCAGTTGCTATGTGTTGATACATGGCCTACTTTAGTACCTAGAGTAGGCCATGGTTGATAGATCGATAAATGGTAATCCCGTCAAATTGGACATTCCCATCATATACAACGTACATGTAGGCTGACGTTTTTATGTGTATACTGCCGTTAATTTATTGAAAATTAATACTTTCCTGCATTTATGAAAAACGCAACACGTGCTAGTTCAACTTTAAAATGTCCCGATTACCACCAGTATTTCGCGTCGGTTAGCTTGGAGCTGAGACAGAATCGCGGTGCAAAATCGACAGGATCAGAATGGAATCTCATGCTAGGGCTAGGCATGAGTAGAAAAAATTAGGCGGACCCGTTCAAACACATTAGGCGCACACTCTGACAGATGCAGAGTTCACGTCTTCGAAGCGTGGAATGTCTCTCATAACATTCTAAATTGTTTCTTCCTGCATAAACTATTAAATACAGAATTGCCTTAGATATGAACAATCAGAACATAATCAACTTGATAGAGCAAGCAAAAACCATCGTATCGTCTGATAAAACCCGAAATTCTTAGTCGAATATCATTATATATAAAAGAAACAAAAAATCTTAAATCTAATGAAATACGAGTAAATGAGAACTTGAGCGAAACTTTGACTTTGACGTAACGTGTTATCATTCGCATCCGCGACTTCGAATTTCGCAGTGATTGCATTTCCGATAACAATACAGTACAGTGAGCCGTTCGGTTTATGCGTAACAATAACATTTGCATAATAATAGCACTCTTGCTAATAGCCTCGAGCAATGTCGCACAAAATCGTTGGTCCCGAGAATGAGGAAACACTTAAGGATATCATCCACACCGGTATGTTACTGTTGGTTACCGGCAACGATTGGTTATGTATAGGCAAAGTTATCTTAGCGTGAGCAATCGTCAACGTTAGTTATTGTCTGTAACCATAGGCGCTGTGCCCTACCAGTACCGGTACGTTCCTTACACTGTAACGGTACCTTACCCGCCCACGTTCTTAAAAATATATTTTTACTTCTTACAGGTGTAATACAATACATAACTAATCAAATGGATCCTAACAGCACCGACGTCTCAGAGGCACGCATTATCGTCATTACACCACCTCAACCATGGCCTCAAGATATAAAGATAGAAATGTACGGCCTTGATACATTTATGGCGCTGTTCCGGTACGGTTGCCCGATAGTGCGATGCGTGGACTCAAACAGCAAAGGGATACAGTTTAGCGCTAACGAAAAGCTATCATCTAGTATATGCCAAAACAATGAAACTCAAACTCTGAACCCGACTGAGGAACAGTCAACACAGACGCTTCAAAACAAACCGTCTTTGCAACACAGGACTTCGCAGACTGAAAAATGCAACGCTGAGCAATCAATGCGCGAATTTCACGATCAAAGCAGCCAGGTAAACATGCTACAAACTGGGATTGTCCGGCCTGTAGTTCGAGGCTCTGAAGCTGGCAAACCTCCGGATAAGATTCAACATGAAGATTCCAAGCAAAGCATGAACAAGGAAGCAGACCAAGGCAATCAGTCAATGGACAAAACCAACGAAAAACTGGATTTATTCAAACAGACTTTGAATAAGCTACAGGTAATTGGATTTTAAGTCTAAAGAAAATGTCAGCTTGGCGCTAATCAACGTACAATCAGCGCCACTTTTTGGAGGCCTCATCCAGGGTGTCATCAGGCCAGTCACTCAATTGGGTGGTACGCATATATTGTAGGCCTACACTGTAGGTTCTACATGCCTACAATATACGGGAATGGATGGTTTGCGGTTTGTTCCTCTGCACTTTGGCAAGAAGTAACGAGCGGGTCGTTTTTCAATGCTAATACAATAATCAGGCCCTCCAGCCTGACCGATTACCTAACTGATCATTATCGAAAATTTCTGAATATCGGCTACGACATTGATAGTAGCCATCGTACTTATTAGGCTACATTAAGACCAATATCTATAATTAACCTCATTTCTCAGGCTCTCAGCAACAGACAATGATCATGTCCGTAATTAAAAACAGCCTCGGGACATGGCAAAAACTATGAACAAAAAGTAAACTAAGTTGTTCTTTTGAATTTTCATAACAGATCCTTGCCAGGAACGTAGCGCGTGACAATCCTTCAGGAAAATTTACCTTGCTGTCTCAGTACTTGGACGTCATCAGTGACTTATCTCAAATGCTGGCTACTAACAAAATCGAGAAACTTCAGTCTTTCCTAAGACAAGCTGAAGAGAATTTGTCTTCTCATAGATATTGGAGCTTGATCACCGAAAAAAGTGATAGGAAGACGCATCTCGGCAAAGACGACACTGACAAGATTGATCAAAAGAGAACGGAACAAATACCAAGCTTGTTGACGATACCTACCCGACCATCATTCAAAACGAAGCAACAAACTACCATCCCAGACAACCGCAGCGTTGAAAACCCTCATTCATCTAGTTCTTATGCGCCAAAGCAATCGGCAATCCAATCATATCTGAGGAATTTCGCGAGTCTTAACTTACAAAATCGATATCCACGAGTCGATGGAGGTCTCGCAATTGAACGATGTGTTTCTACTCGATCTGAGGAACACCCGCAATATAGCTTACACCAGTCACCTCGTTTCAAACCCAACATGTTAAGACAAGAAACGAAGATGACGACGCACGAATCGTGCATTAACCACAATGTTAAGAAGCTACCGCATCAGTTGCAGTCAGCGGGCTTGCAAAATCACTCCAACAATGACCTGTTGGAATATTTCGACAAATTCTTAGTCAATGGGTTCGGAATCAACGTCGGACCATTGACCATTTCCGACCAACGTCAAACGCCGTTTGAAAGCTCGAAGAGTGGCCAGTCAGGAGAGATGCGTAGAAACACAAGTCACCGATCGTCCCCAATGCATGACTTGCCGCACCGAAAAATGTCAATAGAGAAAGAGAGAGGTCATTGGGAAAAGACACCACCGCCATACGATTCTAATTTCGGTGGAGCTGGACGAGGCAGAAGGAGATGAATGATTATATCGATGGTATGCGGGTATCCAGTACCATGACATGCTAAGCCCAGTATGCAAACCCGCCTAATAAATACCCTCCCCCCTAACCCACCTAAGATCGATCGAGTTCACAGCTGAGGTTGCGAATCTGCGGCAACAGTGTGGAATGTACCAGCTCGAACAAACGACAACAATGTAAATTTCGTTCTGCAGACCTAAACGCCGCGATAATACACGAGTGCGCGTTTGTTCCAAGTTACATATCATGTGGTACATACGGAAGTCATGTAAACTCTTCTCCAAGGTTTACATTCTAGATTTCCATAAAATTGATGACGAAGCCTACACTATGGATGATTAATGCTCACTCACCACCACTCGATGTGAAATGCCACTTCAAAACAGCGGAGTAGATCCTTTCCAGGCTTTCAACTCCAGGAAAATTGACAGCAAAAACGCAGAAGTGTCTCTGGATGAAAGGAAAGGATAAATCTGTTGCTATTTCTTTGAATTTATAGTGTTTTTAATTTCAAATAACTGCCAGGTCAATACTGAGTACATACTATCGATACTTCCGGTTTACAGCCCGGAAACCCCAACCCTCCGTACTGGCCGGTATGACCGCCAAGCCAGAAGTGGAACGAATAGCAATTTTAAACTCTTTGTTTTGACTGGTCTGGAACCGAACACGGGGCCTTCCGAGCAGACGGCAGGCAGTCAAAGGACTCGGCGAAGTGAGCGAAGTAGCTTCAGTGAAATGCATTAACTAACCTGTAGACGTGGGTTGATGGTAAAGCTGCCGGCTGTTGGGTTCATGCAAGTGATGTACTGAGTACTGTGAATCTCCTTCAGACTCAACTTTGAACGATCGTACCTGAAGAATGGAAATAAAAGCTTCGTTGAGAACGCGTTAGTGAAATAGGACATTGTATGCTATGTTATTGAGATTTTTTCTGAACTGTATCTACACAGAGTCACGATATGCACACACGCACTACCAGTGGATATGCATATTATACGAGCGTAATGTGCATATATGAATGCTGGACAAAGAAGCACCAAAGGAGCCGGTTAGATATCGAAGTCAGTCAACTCAATCTGTGGTTAGCCTCTAATGACTAGTCGTGGCTTGTCACATGCCTAAACAAATGCGGCAAGGACAGGGTTGCTACAGGAAAGCCATCTGGTCTACAAATCGCTTCATTGTGATCGTCCACTAATATAAACATGGCCAAAGGAGTGACGATAGGGAGAGTAGGAGGTGACGTTGAAATGGAGTTGAGTGTTTGTACATTCACCATACATATCTCACCAGTGTCCGTAATCTAGATGTTGTCGTATCAATGTGTGAGGTCCAACGGTTCCGTATTCATCAACCATAGGCATATTTAAATCATCCAAAAAGTAAACGAGTCTTTTCGATCCAACAGGCCCGAAATTACGACCGGCTTTCTTCTCAAGTGGTTTCTCTAACATTCCTAAACGCACGATGTCACAATTAACAATGACGTCACAATTAAAAAACTTACCAATTTTCGTGAACATCGTTTTTTTATCATGTGGTATTGCTGAGCTCATGGGGACCATGGTGCTCATGCGAAATACTGTGCTCACATGGAACAACGTGCTCGTGGGGAACACTGTGCACATGGGGGACATTGCTTACACGGGGAACACTTGCACACGGGGAACACTTGCACATGGGGAACACTGTGCACATGGGGAACACTGTGCACGTGGGAAACACTGTGCACATGGGGAACATTGTGTACACGGGGAACATTATGTACACGGGGGACACTTGCACATGGGGAACACATGCACACAATGGGAACATTGTGTACACGGGGAACACTGTGTACATGGGGAACATTATGTACACGGGGAACACTCGCACATGGGGAACATTATGTACACGGGGAACACTAGCACATTGAGAAGACTGTGCACATGGGTAACCCTATGTACATGGGGAACACTGAGCACATTGGGAACACATGGTCGCGTGGAACCACGTGCTCACGGGAAACACTGTGCTCAGCAGGAACACTGTGCCCACTAGGAATATTGTGTACGCGAGAACCACGGGCTCATGGGGAAAACTGCTCACTGATAACACGTGTCGCCAGGAACACTGTGCTCACGGGGAACACTGTACTCAACACAAACTATAGATTATGATATTTAGCGTATGGGCGGTGCAAGGTTGGCGATTGCATACGAGGCCACGATTGAGTTGAGCAGAAGTAGACAGTAGTAGGGTTATCTTTTGTCATATACGCTAGGCCAACGCGCAGCGCGTGTGTCAATACTTACTGTATATACAGTAGGCAGGATCAATATGACAGCTACAACCCTCCGCACTTCCCCGATTCTGAATGCCAAGCAAATAAGTAAGTGCTTGGTTTGTCTCAGTCGGGAGTCGATTGCAGAACCTTTCAGTCACAAGGCGGACAGTCAAACCACCTTGCAATTACCTCACGAACATTACCTATCTACAGCAGGCTTGTGTAAAATATTGTAGCCTACGAACCTTGCAACATAGCTGCGGTTGTGTAGTAGTTGAACGGCACACTGGCCACATTACACTCATTCTCCAAAGCCTTCATCGCCGCATGAGCAAGTATCGTCTTCCCCGTACCAGCCGCTCCAACCAACATGACAGGTCTTTGTTTAGATAACAACATATCCATCAAAGATCGCAGTCTGGTTGTCTCCGCAGTCGGTACAAGCACAGACTAAAGCCAAATATTGCCCGTATTAATTGATTGATGTGGACTAGGGCACTTGCCACGTTTAAATTTCGGCCCAAAGCACGCCGACACGATGTGCGCGCATTTCCGAATACGTAAATCCGAAATTAACGGACTGTTCCCACGTATACGTTCGTTCGCCTGCTTACAAAGCTGGTCTTAACATGGCCTATTTTGGTCCTTACATGGTTGTAGCTCGACATGAACATCATTTCGACCTACTTATTGCCGGCACAGCGAAACACGTGGCGATTGATAACATAAAACCAGCCATGTTACCGGATGGGAATAACGTGGGAAACCCGACAATTTAACACGCGAAACAAGCTAAAGCAATCGGTACACAATGTCAACAGCTCAGTTGACAAACGAGCCGCTAGCAGTACCGAGGAAGTTCTGGAACCGAGCTCAGAAAGGTTAATCGACTGCACAAGTCAGGAAAACAATGTGCGATCAGGATCTAGCAATAATAATGCTGTTCCTGTTTCCAGAAGTCGTTATAGCGGGTCCAGGAAGCAACCTGCGGTCTTACAAGACTATAGTTTATTCAATTTATTCTGTCGTTGTGAGCGTGCGTATACCAGGCGGGACTGAGCTGATGTGTTTTGGAGCCTTCCTCTAAAGTCTTAACCCTCTCTACAAGGGCAAGAGCCTAGAAGTATCTGTCAATTGAAGATAACTAATGTGTGAAGCTGTTTGCGCCGAACTCACGGGGGAGCAGCGAGCCCATAGTGATTCGGTCAATTCGCTATCATAGCCACCAGATCAATGTAGTTAAATTAACGAATATCACAAATACTCAGCATTACCTGCAGAGGTAAATCCGGCGTCATCGTAAAATCTGGTATTTTTTCCTTCCAAAGCACAAACTTGCGTGTTTTCGGATCGATACAGAAATCAAACACACTCCCCGAAGCAGGAAATTTGATTTGCTTGAACTCTCTCACCCACCAACGGCTGAACTCTTGTCTATGGTCAAGCAACTAAATTTCAAAATACAAAACACTGATTTCAGTGAGCGCAAACCTTTTCACATTGTCATTTCCACGCTAAAGATTAAACGAGATTGGTTTTCAGCGCCGATACAATAATCGACCCTTGACCCGTTGACTGACTGACGATTGATATCGAAAATCCAAAATTCATAAATATCGGCATAATCGTTCGATTACCTTGGTCGATTTTGACTAATTATTGAGGCTTATATCCAATATTGACTCCATTAATTAACAAACGGCTGATACCGATAATCGCAAAACTAACAAAAATTTATCAGGGGCGAAGTCTATTTCATACCTGATCGTGTAACAGTCCACCACCGAAAGCCCAAACAGCAGCAAAGACAAAATAGAGTTCATACAGATCTCTGTGCGAATCAGGAGGCACCGTCTCAGGAGTTAGCATGCAATCAAGAAGATAGCAAAGTGTCTGCAATGATTAAAACACGAATAAACAAATGTCTATGATTGCAGAAGCGCTGTCTTTCAGACATTTTTGATCAAAATTTGAGCGTTAAAATACACTGGTTCGCGTCTTGACGCTGAATTGCATGTGAACCAAGAAAATTTGGGGAGAGGGGAATGCGAATGTGGTGCAGAGAAGCAAACCGCAGACTATGACATCCATTCTTGTACTATGCACAAACCACCCAATGGAGTGACTGGTGTTTCTGCGCGGCGATCTCAATGTTTACGAACGCCGACTTCTCAGGCGCAGAATCCTGTCTATGGTGAGATTTTCTAGCAACCAGCGATTTGTGCGTATCAAGTTAACGTCTTTAATCCAACGAAGACCCGAATCAAATAATTTGTGAGCGATCGTAAAGACAAGCAAGACTGGCTTTGCAAATAAGGATTCACAACAAATCGTGGTGTACGGCTCAAAGAATATAGAGCGAATGAAGGAAGCAGCAAAAATTCGTTGCGACTAAGCCAACACTTCTTCGTGTAAAGAAAAAAGGATTGGAGCAAAAAACAATGATTAAATTCAGAGAGAGGCGAAATAACCAATCAACAATATATCCTACAAACCACTAAACGCAACGGCCAACCCAATCACTAAATTAAATCCCCAGTGGTCGAGAGGAACGCTCGCGCGATAACAACTGGTCTGAAGAACCAGGACGAGGCCACCAAACAGGGCTGGTGTGTATCTTCCCTGACGTCTAAAGTCTGAAGAAAGCCATACGAAAAAAGAATCGTACGGTAATTGAGCCAAACTTCTCACCTGCACCATCGTATTATCTGGAATCGGTGTGACAGTCTTGAATGTGGTTTTGATCGCTTCCAAGCAAATTGGGACGTATTTGTCAAAGAGTACAGTCAAGTTGGCTCTCTCAGACTGTACAGTGCGTGTATCAATCCAACTCATAACAGGCCTACAAAAGAAATATTCAAAGAAGGTGTACCGCCGCTGCAAAAAAGGAATGTTGGGATGTAACAGTCATGAAAATTTCCATGCACATGGCATTTTGGTCGTCGTGGCGTCACATGGCGTGGCTTGGCGTGGCGTGACGCCTTCAAAATTAATGGCACATGAAAGAAAAATGCAGTCGATCAACTTTAATATCTTACGGGTTCCATCCTAAATCTTGTGGATTCACATAAAGTATTCCAGCCCTCGATACAGTCGCAGGAGTCGCTGATCTCAAGTGGTAGATTTCAAATAGCAATCGCATCGAGTTGGTTAGTGGAACTCGCTCATTGCTGGCCAAGGTTAAAACCTAAGGTAAGAAATCAGCAGTGCAAACAGAAAAGTTATGAATAACTACAAGTGTTTAGGGTAGTTTTAAAAAGGTGGCATGTATATATATCGTGAAGTCTATGTAAGGAAAAAATACGCCTAATCAAGATACAGGCCTTTTCAGCAATTAGTGCATTCGTTTGCCGTAGATCAGCAAATAATGTAACAAGTTTCGCAAACATTGTATTGCAGTCACCATAAACGTTAGTAAATGAATGAAGGAAGACACAAGTCCCATCCTACAGTGCGTTGATAGGGTATATTTTAGTCACCATAAACGTTAGTACACATACGCCTAACTATATAATGCGAGATGGCGACCGCACGACGCCTCTTGCGGCGCAGGTTTTACAGGCTACTCGTGCATATCGCATATACAGTATATAAGTTATGCCTGAATGGTGAAGACTGTAGGCTAGGTGGTGTTAGAAGTGCCAAATGGCCGGCCAAGTCCGCACTTTCTAAACTGCTCCCTCAAATATGGTACATCAGTTGTTACCTTGTTGTCGTCCATAACAGTGTTTAACGATTCGATCCACATCGGGTCAATGTCGCCGTCAAGAACAATCCATTTCGGTGAGTTATGCGTCAAGTTAGACTGGTCACGCATGATAGACGAAAATAAACCTATGAAATACCCAGTGGATGATTTTTTTAAAAATTCAAAGTTGGTCAACATAGTAGAGCCGATAATGGGCGATCTTGATAGTAATTGATAAGTCTCAACATTTTTAATATCCTTCATCAGGGTGAAGGAGCAGAGCTACGTAAAACAGGTTGAGGGCGTAACGGACGCAGGCCGACATATCCGGAATTCTGGCCTCGAATACCGGTCGCGTCACACCAAAGAGGTTGCCTGTAGCTGCCCTGGTCAGATTTATGAGATCAGTCTAATAGTCCATGTAAGAGCCAGCCCGTACCGTCTTTCCATTCTCTCGTGGACGGATGAATGAATCCGAACAGTTCATTTGTGGTGAGTGCTTTTGGATTGAGATCATTCCAGACCGGGTGCGATGTTACGAGCTTGTGTGTTGCATGTAGTGTTCTCAAAATACTGGACTTTCCAGACCCAGCTCCACCAATCACAAACACAGAATGGCGGACTTGTAATAACTCTTCAAGTTGAACAACCTGCAAAGAAGGCCAACATGTAATGTTACCAATTTCCTCTCACCATTAATTGGCAATACACAGTATCTCTGCATGTACGTATTTATAGATCTATAGAAACATCACAGAACAAATGGAACAGAGGCCTAGTTGACGAATGTACTCTTTCTCTTTCTCTCTCTCTCTCTTCTCGTGCCCTCTCTCTCTCGCTACTAGAAGAGAACTCACTTTTAAGACGAAACTCTCTTCCGGTTGAAGTTTCAAAGACAGAATCGATTTTCTGATCTTTTTCTCAAAGTCCATGTCTCTTTTCCGGGGTACATCCAGTGAGGGAAACAGGTCACCTGAAAATTGTTAACCTTCAATAGAGGCGTACAGTGGGTGGGACCTGCCGCCATTCTGAAGGGGACCAGATCGAGAAACAGACGGGTGAATTTAGTTCATGTCAACGATCAATATAGAGTTACGGTCGTCTCTAATATCAGCAATATGGCGTTCTATTGGTTACCGATCAAGCCCATGAAGATGGGAACGTCTTCGGTGACTATTTTTGGTAGATTGAAATCTCGAAGCGCTCGCATCAACACTTGATCTTCTGGACGTTGCCTGTCAGCTCGTCGCAAAGAGCCGGCGACCACCAACACACTCTTGACGGCACGTAATCCCCAATCGTAATGTGACTGAAATATAGAGTCAATTTTGATAACAAAGAGTGGGAGGGAGGGAGAGAGACAGAGAGAGAGAGAGAGAGAGAGAGAGTCATAGGCGGTGGTTAAAGTCCAGCGTAAGATTTATTCTATCAACAAACCTGTTTCGAGCAGAGTTCCTTACATAAGTTATACAGAGTTATAAATTTCCGCGCAAGAATTTTTGCCTCTGTGAATCCTTCAGCAACCAAGTTGATCTCGCAGATTTGAGCTATGTCCGGCACAACCATCGCACAAGGCCTAAAAAGAAATGTGACAGATGACTTTCAATGTCAGATAAGAGGATGCTAATGAAATCCTACCATGAAACTTGGCAGAGTGTTAGATTGAGGGGTTAAAATTCATATACTAGTCTTATACCAATGGAATAGCCCTGAATTAGCCCGAGTTGGAAGGCGTATAGGTGAATACTTCAGCTTAACCCGTTGATGCCGAAACATTCTAGGGCCTCTAGGCGTTCTGTATAGTGATTATAAGAAAGTAACCTGAACAACGCCTTCAAGTTCTCTGGCAATTCAGTTCTTCCAGCATAACCAGGATTCATAGTAATGAATATTCCAACACTTGGACAAAGTTTGATGTCATCACCCAAAAACATGAAGTGACTTTTCTTGGCTTTAAGAGAATCTTGAATCATTTTCACCTAAAAATATGAAAAGTAGATGTTGATAATTTGGAGATTCGCCTCCTCCTTCATTCGTATGGCTTCCTTCGTAGCAGACGTCACGGCAGCCACAAAGCAGATAAAGCTTGGTGGACCCTCAGGCTCCTCAGACCAGTCACTTTATTCGTTTGTTTTTATGCACAGCAATGGATGACATCGTCTGTGGTTTTCTACTCCTTATATGAACACTATAGTGGTTACGCTAGTTTCAGAAAACCCGCAAATCTGTCAAGATATCCACATGCAGTAAGCAAAAGAAAGGGCTATAGTCCTATACAGTTAAATAATGTATGTATTAGATCCGTCAATGTACAACGCCAGAAACTGAATTCCACCGATTGCAGTCACCGTAAATGTTAGTATAAGTATCATGGTTGAAGACACGAGCCGGGTACGCCTGCCAGTTCCGCCGCCGTGATTTGTGAAAACTTACTGTAGAAGCAAGCGAAAGTTCTCACCTGAACAGCAACAACTGAAAGAACCTCAATCGCGATCCTGTTAAACTCGTCAAAACATCCCCACGAGCCAGTTTGAACGAGACCCTTGTAGATATTTCCGATCGAACGATAATCCATTTGCTCAGAACAGTTGAACACGTACACCTAGAATACATTCGTCGTCATAACGTCAATATCGAAAGTAATCAAAATTAGCAAGGAGATGTGGTACTCGGGGTCTACGCGGGAACACGCAACACGTTTTAGATTCATATGGTGATTCGGGGGTACCTTCCTCAAATTTTGATTTACGCTTCCCACCTTTCCAAACATTTGCCAATGTCAGCATGTCCAACTGAAAGGCGGAAAAGTATTGATTGTAAGGGTTGTACTGTAACTAAACGACAACCTTTAACGCGAGAACCAAGGCTTGTATTTACTGAAAGACGTACACTAAACGTTCCAACACAAAATAAAAGAACACACGGGAACAGAACTATATAAAGGAAAACACAAAACAGGCAAATTGCATCAACTAACGATCACATAGGTCATTAACTAATGGTACTAATCCGTTTATAGCAGCGGAGCTCGGCACATGGATTAAGTATTTAAGCCGCCATCCTGTTTCAAAGTCTTGGTTGTTCATACCTGTACGCCAAGTGCCCTTCCCAAATCTTTGGTAGTTTCTGTCTTTCCAGTCCCTGCCGGTCCTGCAGGGGCGCCACTCATGGTTAAATGTAAAGATTGAGTCAGCGTAATATAGCACCTGGCAAAGGTTTGGAGAATTATATCATTTAGGGTGATATGAATGGTTGTGTTGACACCAATATATTAATGAAAACGGTCAAAGAAAGCAGTACCTGTCTGTAAGAGGTGTGATAACAAGCCTTGGTGTATTTCCAAGATATTCATACTGATACTGAAATTGTGCATTGCATATGTTTGCATAGCAATGTTCGTCTGATTCATCCCAGCGATGCCGAAGTTGCGACAACCACGTGAACGCTTCTGCTGACACGACTTTTTCTGAAATCAGTCTCGCTACCACGTCGCGGTTGTGGACGTCGATCGTACATAGAGTCATGATTTTTTGTCTGAAATATTAGATTATCGCATAAAACATTTGAAACATTAGTAACCACTAGTGTCACGAGCAATTTGATTCACAAAAATTTACGAATACCAAACGTTTTTGAGCTGAATTGGTTTTGTAGATACGCAGGCGAATAACCATATCATGCAAATACGAATCATACATAGGCCATATACAGCACGATATGTAATAGATTTCAAGGAATGTAAGCAAATCATTGAGCTTGTTCACAGACTATGCCGAACCAACAACTCTAAAATTCAAATTCGGCAGTTCTATTAGAGTCCTGATGTATTTCATGCAATTAAAACTCAAGAGTATTCAAATGGCTTTCTTATACTCTTGCGTAGGCCTATCTACAGTATAATATGTAATAGATTTCAAGGTGTATAAAGTAAATTATAAGGCTATGGATACCTTTCAAGAGGAGTCAGCTGTCCAAGCAAATGATTAATCAATGCATTTAATTGGTTGACTTGCTTCTTGTTATAATCCTTCATTGCATTCTCAAATCCTTCTTCGAGTTTTTCAAACGCAATCCCAACCTAAACAATCAGGTTTGTAATTATAGGCCGTTGTCATAGCGAGCACGGATCGCCATGGCAACGACGTAATTAAGGTCAAATCTCACATCAGACGTCCACCAAATTTGAGAGCCAGTGAGTGCGATTTGTGCTGGGTAATCGAACAGCCATTGATCTCGTGGTTTTTCCTCGTAAGACACAACAGATTCTTCCAACGTCCGCCTCACTGTCGATTGCATGGATTTCAACAAGGTGTTCAACCAAGTTTCCACCTGGAAGAGACATAAACTTAAATCATCCTTGCATTTAAATTCCCGTCAAGTCATAGACAGATAACAAAATCACAACAAAAATCAAATTTTTGACCGATACTCGCATAGTAATGCATAGAAATCAAAGAGATGGTGTATCATAGATATAGTAATTATTGAAGAGAAAGTGAAGATTGGAAAGAGCTGAATGGCATTTCCCCGATTTTGTTGCCACCATTTACACATACCTGACCAATGAGTTTGGTTGGTTTGTAAAATTCGGCGTATTCCTTTTCCTTACTGTACATTCCAATCGCGACATGTTTGCTGATTTCTCCCTCTTGATCAACTTGAAACTCTAGCCCATTGATGTTGTCAAATAGCTGGCGCAAGTGATGCGTCACCTACATCAATTATAGACAATTTCAAATGTCATTACACGAGCTAAAACCGGGAAAAGAGATTTCGACTGACAGACAAGCAAAGTCATTCCACAATTGTCCTGTGCTCGGTGAGGCATACCAGTGTGGCACAGAGGGGCAAACCACAGACCATGTCATTCATTCTTGTGCAATGTCATCGGAGAGGGGCAACCAAGATTCAAATGCCATTACATGAGCTATGACGGGGGAAGAGGAAAAAAAACAGTTAAGTTGGAGTTGAGCAAGTGTCACCCAGAAAATCATAAATTTAAGTATGAACAGGGTGACGGCGACGGGCCACGTAATTAAGTAAAGGATGAGTAAGACTATGCGGGCGTTGTGGAACTTGCAGTGGCCACCAGTCCGGAAACTCATAAATATAGACAAATCTAACCTCTGGAGGTACTGTCCCTTTAGATAAAATATCCAGCAAACCAGCAGATGACATGAAGTAAAATCGTGGAAAGAGTAGACGCTTTCTGTCCAGATATTCTGCAAGAGCTTTTTCACACACTGATAGTCTAAAAATGGAGATGCCATCAGTAGTGCAGACAACAGAGTCTCCAGATAAATGCAATATATCGGGTCGATGCCCGATTATCAATAGAATACAATATTCACGACCGAGTCAAACCAAAGACTTGGTATCCGAACACGTTCTGCGGATGGTTGCGATAGTAATAGACGTGCTATCAAATCAACTGGAAGTACCGACACGCGTACTAAGCATTTACCTGGCGTATGACATTAGTAGGGTAATAAGTAAAATAAAATTCAAAACAACAAATTGTTAAGTCTCTTGAATTTGTGCATCTTATAAACAAGAAATATCAATACGCGAGGTAAACATTGAAATGGCGTATGACCTTAGTAGGGTTGAAAACGCCTTAAATCGCAAGCTACGATATTTGAAAGTCTATTGAATTTGTACGTCTTACCTTTGGAGCAGATTTTCAAATTTTTCTTGCAATCCTTCACGTATCGCTGATTCGATGATGTTCGGAATCTTCTCTGATTCATGTAAAAGTTCTTTCAAATCTTTATCGATCGTCACGAATCGCTCCGTTTCTTCCGGTAGTTGTGAACGAATATCCTGTGAATAAGAATCTCAATATGAGTCCCTGAGTCCCAATACGAGTCTCAAAATGGGCACCCACATGGCCCAAAAAGGGCCCAATCTCAGACCTAATCTGAGAGCCAATACGCGGACGCTTCGGCGAACTAATATGAAATTTTCAACTACCTGGTACCTTGAAGACCTAGTCTTGCTCTCACCTCAGCTCCAATGAATATACTTTCCAAATGCACCCAAGTCCTCTGCACTTCCAACCACAATTGTATCACAGTGTCAGTGGTTGAGAGTTTGTTCTGCCAAGTCTGTACCTCATCTCGAAAATATTCGACAAATTTCGACATAAGAAGGTTTTGAAGCTGGACCTGTCAATCAAAATATACAAATTTCAGATGGTGGGCGTGGCAGCATAGGCGTGGCACTTCGAAATTAACACGATAGTGAGTAGGTTACAATGTGAAGTGGTTGTTGTGCTTTTCATTTAAGCCCGAGTACAACAACCTATATCACGTGACTTTGTAAACGCGGGTGAACCCATATTAGTGCGACTTCATGAGCCCTTGAAAATTCACCTCATGTTCCTCCAAAGCTTCAATGAGTTCTTCGTCAGTTTCCAAAAGTGGAGTTCCTGTGTGATGGTGTTGAAATTTGGCCTGAACTTCACCCCAGGTTTGCTGCATCTCCTCCAGTACTCGTTCTATTCCCATCTCTTTCACTGCCTTATCCACAATGTTCTTAACCTGTATGAGAAAAAAATGAGATTCGATTTGATTTTTGCACGCCAAGAGTCGAATTTTTCGCGACGAAGTCAAATTTTCCGCACCGTCGAATATTACTAAATCCTGTTACGGTTACAGTTAGGGTGATGGTTAGAGCTGACGTCGAAGACACGAGCAATCTTCTGGGAGGGAGCTTAGCAGCTTCTCCATATCTTCCATTCATACCACAGAATCTTACAGTGAGCCATACTAAACGGTAGACCAAACGGACCACGGATCCCGCAGAAATACCAATACTAAACGACGGACCGGACATGCAGACCTCGAAAATATTTCGGACGGGTTGCATATAAGGTTGTGGCACTGTTTGTAGTGAGATATTAGTATAATTAATGCGGAGTGAGCGACGGAAGGAGCGGGCGGAGCACTGACTAAGCTTGGGCGACTCTCCGACGATTTCTGTAATCCGCCATCTGCCTGTTCTGTCGTTTAGTAGCATCCTCCTACCGTACGCCGTACATACCTCGTCTTCTACTTTATGAAGCTGGAGTGCGAGCAAGTCAGCAAGCGTCGTGCTATCGTCCATATTGAAGCGAACTTTGGTTGCAGCCATAAGTTGGTGCCAGTGACGTTCTCTGATCGCAGGATTTCGCAATTCGACGATCGCACGTAACGACGTCAACATATTCTTCACTGATTGATCGAGGCCGGTGAAAGCTTCCCACGCACGACATTCTACAATTCAGATGCGATTAAACGCTTTAAATGGACTCGTGAAAGATTGCAGCTACGATGAAACGGTGAACGGCGAAATACTGTTTTTTTTTCCAAATTGGAATGTATTACTAATATATACATGAGCATACAAGCTTGTATATGAGAGAGAGGGAGAGAGAGAAGCAACCCACCTTTATCAAGGAGTCTTATGTCTTTCAGGAATCTTTTGATTTCAAAGTCCATTTCTTCAATGTTGATTTCACGCCATCTCGTGGACGTCCACGCGTTCATACTCGACCGATGGAAAGATATCATGTCCCAGAGTTGCTGAGAAAAAGAATACTCATCTAACCAAAAGCAGGATGGATTTGTGCCAGGAAGCCAGAAAAATGCAACAAAATTCACCAACAAGGCGACGCTGACATGAAGACTTGATTAGCGGCGCCCCCCTCCCCACTGACCTTATAAGGCTTGAAATTGGCTTAGCATGACAGTAGGGGAGCGGACTATACATCCCGTTCAGCCTAATTAGTCCCACGCGACGGGATTCTAAGCCAATTGTTCCGAATTCGGTAACCAGTTGAAGCGATATTTCCAACTCTGCATCTAAGGATACCTTCAATATCTTCAATTCCTTTCTGCAAGCTTTCAATTGTTTGAAATCAGGAACATTAACTTCAAACAAATCAGCCGTTTTAATAAGTGATGCCATTTCTGCTTCTTTTTCTGCTGTAGCTCGTTCGGCAGCGTCCATTTTCTCATACGGATCTTCTGACTTGTACCAGAATGGAGCCGTTCTAAAATTTGTAAAATATGTCTCACGGTGAGAGAGACCCTAAGCATTTTACTCCAGCGAGCTGACGCTTTGTCTAGTTTCTAGTACCTGCCAGTAGCCTTTCAATGCTTAAAAGGTCAAAATTATGACTTAAGTCCGCAGCGCATTGCCAACGCAGGCTAAACACAAGATTTTGAGCCAAGTCCAATTCTTGACTCGCTTCTGAGTTACCCTATTTAAGCTTACCTTCTGAACTCTTCGCGAAATTCGTGTTGTTTGACGTCAAACTTGGTGCAACGTTTTCGAATCTCTGCTACTTCAGAACTTTGGGATTGGGATACGTCAAGTCTGACAGTCACAGCCTGAAATTCAAGTGACAGTAAGTTATCAACTTTTTGAAAGAAGGCACAGTTTGATGCGTCTAGCGTCTGGCCGACGGCAGCGTAGTGCACCAGTCAGACCCCGAACACCACTTCGCATTTTGCAGCGGCCACGTGGCGTTTGGCGTCTGCGGTGCAAACCCCTGTTGGAGAGGGGGGATGGTGAGACGTCCGATGTTGTCAAAGCTGAGAGGATATGAATCAGCATATTCACTACCAGCCTCTAGGATAGTGTGGACGGATGAAGGAATATCGGAGAATAAATAACAAACAGTCTCTATCCAATGATAAGGTTAGTGCTTCTAGCAACGATTCTTCGTCTAATCAGAGTATAGTTCATGAATCCAACTACGTTGGCAATTTCTGTAAAGTCAAAAAATGCACAATTCCTATTCCACCTTCTTCTTCGTGGATTCCCAACGTTCGGGAAGATCTTCGATTTGTTTATGGATATTCTCATTGATCTCAACATCGTATGAAGTCAGCAATTCGACTCTCTGCTTTAGAGGTTCAAACATGTTGTCCGTCGACTGAAAAACAATTGATATGTTGAAAGAAATAGAAAAAGGAGGGAGGGAACTATTGCAGACACTATAGAGCCTGGAGTGTGTCTTTCTGCACACCAAAAGTCGATTTTGGCTCGCCAGAAGATAGAAACTGACTAATTGTTACCTAGGGATTAACGATAATTTTAGTCAGCCTGCGTTTTATAGATTAGCGCTAATTCTTGCAGAACTAGTAACACCGTGATCGATAGGACGGGTGTGTTAATCACAATCACAAAGCAGTTTTTTTTGGAATTTATGGCGTTTTCACCTACTAAGGTCATTTACGCCAGGTCGATGCTTAGTGTGTACGTGTCAATACTTCCGGCTTATAGCCTGGATCACTATTACAATCACGGCTCTCCGCACTTCCCCGATACCGACTGCCAAGCAGGGAAGTAACGGATACCAATTTTAAAGTCTTCGATTGACTCGGTCAGGAATCGAACCCGCAACCTCCCGATCAGAAGGCGGACGATCTAAACTACTCGTCCAACTGAAGGTTATGCAGTGATTTACAGTGATTAGGGAGGTATTTAGTCAACATCTAAAAACTTCACAGTGCTATTTCGTGAGAATGTCACGTCAAAAATTACATATATCTCACCGCTTGTCTTTCTTTGATAGCCAATAGCTTCGCCATAACTCGAACCAGAGCATCGTAATCACCGTC
Organism: Botrylloides violaceus; assembly: GCA_030412335.1. Lineage (NCBI taxonomy): Eukaryota > Metazoa > Chordata > Ascidiacea > Stolidobranchia > Styelidae > Botrylloides > Botrylloides violaceus. The sequence goes on from JASFYC010000810.1 coordinate 51,518, forward strand.
ATGAACTTTTTCCTTCAATCCTTCATTCGTATCACGGATGAAGTCCTCCAGAGACTGCAGGCTGAAAATTTTTGTATAGAAAGGGAGTGGGGAGAGAGAGAATGTTAGATTCCTACCTTTCTGTGATATGGTTTAGTAAGTAATCCTTCAACATCAGGCTCCATTTCCTCACAGTGTTGAGTAGAGTTTGTTTGAAAGGTCGCAGATCGACTCGAAACCAAGAGTTGAAAATCTAATAAAGAAATCTCATATGCATACATCAACCTCGAATCACACATGTCAGCTCTACCAAAGAAGCGCGGATGTATAAACATCTCTGTGTCACTCTAGAACTTCGTTTATTCATTATGAGTTGCTCTCTCCCTTACCCGATGGTCAGGCATCGCTAATATCTCGTCATACAATGCTTCATACGAATCGATTTGATCTTTGAACTGTTCCAGGGTTGGTGGACATTCATCAACTCCAGTTTCTGCATGGATCTCAATCTCTTCTTCCGTTAAGACGTGATTGTACAACAGGAACTGACGCATAAACTCTTTCCTGTCATCAACCCACAGGTAGGCATACCTTGAAAGAGATCAGAATCAAAATTTACAAGTCAGCCCTCGCTTTGACGAATGGTCCGAATGAATAGATTTATAAGCTTTTCAAGTCAGACATCAAGACTTAGGAGAGAGAGAGAGAAAGACGACGGAAGAGAGGGAGATAGAAAATGGGCGAGGGTGAAAGAGAGAGAACTAGATTATGATTGAAAGAGTGAGAGAAAAACGGGGCAGAATGAATGAGAGAGAGAGAGATACCAGCACGTGAGAATATATTCATTTTCTACCGTCGCAAGAGCCTCTTTACTTCACCTGTCAAATCCAACTCTGTACTCTGTCGCACTCTCAATGATGACTTGTACGCGGTCCATGATCTCAGATCTCAAATTCAACAATTCAGGCGACTGCTCCATATCCATGTAATAATTGGAGAAACCAACGTGTGGGGCAACACGCGGAACCAACGATGCAATCTGAGGCAAGTTACTCGTTATAATATCTCATTGAAAAGGATTGATAAGTCTGCGGATGACAGAAGAAGGGTAAAAAAGTCACTGACGATGACCAATTTAGATATAAAGTCAGGGATGGCTGACAATGTGGGGCATTGACTTTAAGTGTAAATTTTTCGGGATGGAGGCTCATCAATTAAACTCATAACATGCAAATTTACTGCCAGAGTTTCGGTTCTCAAAGAGTCATCCGACAACAACCATGTGTGTCTCAAATCAGATAAAAGGCACCAATGGACGACAATAGGTAGTGGCTATAACTTATAAATTTCGTGGCGAGGCACCAGTCCGACTTTGGGGGGCCTACCATAGTAGCGTAGTAGTGATGGCTTTCACGAAATCAAGAGAAATGACTTTTGAAGTCACGAAAGACTTGTACCTTCAATATATCGTTGATAATTCCTTCGACCAACTCAAAAAATCCTTTTCGAGTTTCAAAATCAAGACGAGGTTCGTACAAAACATCTGGAGCTTGCAACAGGAGACGGACTTCAAAGAATGGAGGAAGAGATTCCCTCACATCTGTTCAAAAAGACATTGTGAGGATTATTTATATATACCCTACTAGGGTAAACTGGTAGACGAGTAACCCACGGTAGCTAAGCATTGAGGCATTGAGATAGCCACATAACTTTATGATTACCCTACTGTTGTATAATGATAGGCAAGGAGCTTTTGGGTACCACAGAGTTGAGTAACGAGCTAAGGTTGCATCTATAAATCACACTTCCTTTTTACCTGTGTTAGTAACTATATACTCCAGTGAATGACTGATAGCAGATAAGATCCCATTCATGACAAAATAGTCTAAATATTCAAGATATTGCTTCCAGTCCTTAGAGTCCACGTCAGCTTCAAAGTATTCGACGTTTTCCTAAACAATACATGTTCATCATCAATTACGCAAGTGCATTGGCAAGCAGAGAAGCAAACCGCAGACCATGTCCTTCATTCCAGTACAGTATATGAACCAGACAGTAGAGTGGCTGGTATGAAAAACCAGGATGAGGCCACCAAGCAGTGACTGCTCTGACGTCTAGTCCGAAGAAAGGCATACGCAAGAAGATGAAGCGGCCAACGTGACCCACATCATATACTAACCTTCACTAGTTCGTGTATGGCTTTCGAATCTTCTGTACATTCTGAAAATCGTTTCGCAAGTTTGTCTTCTCTGTCATCCAATTGTATTAGGATGTCTTTCTTGTCGTCACGACGCACAAACATCGGTGTAGCAGACCACTAGACAAAATACACAGAGCGGATATCGATTAGGATTGGTGGATGGAATGGATTCAGATTTCAGAAAAGGAATGGATAGCGCTTTTGGTACAAATACCTTCTTCATAATATCATGAATCTTCTGAACATTTCTTTTGGCCTTGTTGATTCGATCTTGTAAGGTTTTAACTTTTGACCGGGTTTCATTGATGTATTCCCAGGCACCTGGAAAATATTTGAATAGTACACTGGGTTAGACTGTCGCACAGAGGGGTCACAGTCTCTGTACTGGATTCGTACTGGATCCAGTCAAAGTGCCTACCCTTCGGCCATATGTTGTAAATGATTGCCTGTTCATTGCTAAAAAGGATGGCGTAGAAAATTCATTAGGAATGCGTATCTAACGTATTTTTATTCTTACCTGTTGAAATCCAAGTCACTTTACCACTCGCGGCATCTTCCAGTTGCTGATCAATTTCACTCAACTGCTCATCCACCAGAGGTCGCTCCACACCTAGCAGGTTGTCTTGAATCTTTCGCAAGAAGGAAATATTTGTTACCGGTTCGAATTTGTGCAAAAAGAAAAACCATGCTACCTCGTTATACATTGTACATATGATCTGTAATCCGACATGATACTTCCATAAGTTGTTTTCTTGGGCGTAAAGATCGATTGCACTTGGTGGGATGGATTCCATTTGCAAATCAGTGAGATACTTCACTTCACGCAGAGTACAAAATACCTTCACGAAATAAAAATTATGAAAAATAAAAGAACATTTGAAATGGAAAAGCAACTCTACACTGAGGAAGACATGGAGGGCATGTGTGTGTGTGTGTCTGTGTGTACGTGCGTGAGTGTGCATGAGCTTGTGTGTATGTTTACGCGTGCTTGTATGTTTGTGTGTGTGCTTGGTATCTATCACAGAAATGAAAACAGGAAGCTGGGTAACTCAAGTAAACTACACTTCGCTAAAATGGTAGAATTACCTCTGGGCTAAAATTTTCAACGATATTCATGCCTTCTCGTTTGATGAGAGGTTCATTCAAGCTTGTTTTACAGATCTCAACAGCGTCACCTTTCCAGTAATCATATTTATCAGTTTCAAATCTATGTAACAAAAATAAGGTTAGTTGATTTTATGGATCAGACGATAGTTCCAAGTCTACGTTGATATGGAGCCGACGGCGAACGTTCAATTGATATCGTAGAGAAGATTCACCACAGATATAAATCCAACCTTGCAGCGGTTTGATCCAATACAGTAAGGCGACATTAATGAGCATTTATAAATAATGCCCATGTGGACAAATTGAAAAAGGAGACGTAAATAAACAGCACTTACTTGTCAAGAAGAATTATCATTTCTTTATATTTGCCAAATACCCTTTTGGCTTCATCTGACGACAATGAGCTGGGAACAACAGAAAAACTCATTAAAGTGATAATGAATTGATGGAATAATATTTCACAAATTACTAAGTGACATGCGCAGAATCAATACGCGAGGAAAATAGGCCTAACGACACGATACGAATCTATAGCATGTTGCGTCTTACCACTCAGACACACAGAGCACCAGCTCTGCCGGATAAAAGGAAATTCAATCGGTAAGACACACACGGTTCAGGGTGTGCTGATATTATACCGATAAATGACCGTAAGAAACCTCTGGTTTATAACCCTACTATAGTAAGCTATTTGACATACTGAATGAAAAAAGTAATCCCTCATTCTATTGATCGACATTACAAAATTATTTGTTTTGTAAACTTACCAACATGGATATCTCAGCTAAGAAACTCTGGTGTATAACCCTACTATAGTATGCTATTTCACATACTCATGTCGTAGAAACTTGAATTGTTCTTTTGGAAGCATGACTCGTCTTTTCAATTGCTTCGCCCTTTGTATTGCACCAGATGTTGGAGGCATGTTGACACCTAACTCTCGCTCTTCAGTTCGAATGTATTGATCGTAAACAAACTAGAAAAATGAAAAAAGAAAGCACGGATGTAAACTGCCTGATAGTTATTCCAACCGCTACTCAATTGCTAGGTTATGGGTCTGAACCCTGGGTGGGGACAGAGCAAAGACTTGCTCACCGCATATACGAAAGTGTAGAAAAGCCACCCTATACGCGATAGGATACCGGTTACATTAGCACCTTTCCTTCGTCCACGGGCCTCATTGACGGTGATGACGATAAATTTCTTGATAGAACTAAACCTGCCTTACCTTGCATTTATCGAGATCATTTTCAAAAGCAGCAACCAGTAGTTTGTATATGTGACCCGTCTCTTCCTCAATAATTGGACGTTTCAGTATCGGATTCAAGACAGCCAACAACTGTAAGTGAAAATAAAAATAAGCTTTGCCAACCGTCAGGAGAAAAAATCAGTGGATAAGACAAATTCTTCGTCGAAAACAAAGTTTCTGGATTCTGGATTATTTTTCAAGTTCGCTGTTTGTTAGATCGCCGTTATTTGAAAATAACTTTAGCAACGGAATGGCCGAGTCGGATATTTCTGGAATGCTGTGACTGGAAATGGCCAGTGGCCATCATAGTTCGGGTCGATTTAGGGCCTTAAACTTCAGGATTTACACTTCCCAAAGTGTTGGCTACTGTAATGATTGCTTTATCGTACTTTGAACATTGCTTCTAATCCGGAACAGTCAAGGAACGCTTGGATGATCGTTGCTGCCAAACGGTGGTCGATGTCCTCCACACAGTGGCAGAACCGTCTGAAATCTTTCTCAAATTCCTAGAAATTTCCAAATTATTTCAAAATATTAATTTTTTTCCACTGAAAACCTGCAGAGAAGGCAGCGAGATCAGTGTATTTCTAAGAAATTTCAAGTTTGTTGGAAGTTGTTTTGGATTTGTGACGTTTTCACCTACTTATGACATGTACGCCACGTCAATGGTCAGCACACGTGTGTCGATATTTCCGGTTTATAGCCCGGATCACTATCACAACCACATTTCAACGCAGTCCTCCGATACTGAATGCTTAGCATAAAAGCAACGGATACCAATCTTAAAATATTTGGTTTGACTCGGTCAGGAATCGAACCAGGTACCTCCCGATCAGATCATCATGTCAATATTTGAAACGTGTCTTGCTCTATGAGATATCCGGATGGCGCCATTGGGAGTAAAATTAAACTGCTCTACTGAGTAAAATCACAACTTCTGTACCTGACTAGTTGGGTCCAAAGAATCATACGTTGCCTCTTTGAATACTTTCCATATATCTTCAAATTCGAGTCGTATCGAAGCCACCTGTTGACTCAAACCATTGCCCCTTGATCCACCAAACTCGATTTTTTCCAATTTTTGCATCTCCATAGCCGTGTCGAACAGATACTGTAAGTTGTCATATGATAAAGTTTCTGTGTACGGCAGAGAGTATTCTCACAGTCGAGCATGTTCGTCCCGACGGAGGACCGGTATTCCAAAATGTACCGGAAACAGTACTTTTATAGCCTATAGCTATAGTCGGCCGTGCCAGATTTAGCCTACAGCACCAGATTTTACGTCCAGTACCATATGTCTAAAATTTCAAATTTCCGACATTCCTTGTGATTGGCTAATAAAAGTATGACGCGTTACCTTCAACTGTCCAAGACGTTTCGCAAATTGATCTGCTCTTGCAAATATCATACTCGACGGGAAGTCCCATTCCGTTTTTAAGCCGTTTGGAGTTCGATTAGCCGGAGTACTCGCTCTGGTGTTTGAAGCCGGAGTAACCGCACGATCAGATGTATCTCCTCGAATCTTTCTTCTTGTTTTCATGAAAAGTTCACGGAAGTGACGAAAGATTTTGACCGCAAGCTGTAAAAAGTTCTTTTGTCAGAATTCAGAACCCAAAGTAGGCCTTCCCAGCAGTCGAATAAATACGACCGTCGCTATGTGGTTCACGTGACAAATTGTTATGACCTACTCTCGGAACGCCGCACGTGACATATACATGGCCCAGTTAAGGCATTAGCTGTTCCACGTATAGGCTATATCATTGGAAAACAAGGTTCGTGTCTCTTCGCACTGATGTGGGTCAGGTAGCGCTGACATAGATACGAGGTTCGTGTACACCGGTCAATGTTGCGTTTGCATCCTTGGTGACACGCGGCGTACCCGCGGCCGAGCGAAAATTGATGATCAGTCATCGATTCGATTTCCTTGGACCCTAGCTTCTACTTTATGGTGACCAGGTCGGGAATCGAGCCTGGGACCTTCCGATCGAAAAATCGGGCGTCAAACAACTGGACTAAGTGAGCAATCTATTACGAAGTTCCAAACCTCAATCCTTTCTTGCATATCTTCAATTTCAACTTTAAAAATCTCTTCAAACGGTAAATACGTCTTTGCCTAGAGGTGAGACAGAACGATGAGTGAGCCAGCATGATTTATTTTTTAATATATAGTGGAGCCGCGGGCGGACGATCAATAGATATCGTAAAGAAGATTCACCGTAGATTTAACATCCAGCTTTGTTTTATTGGGAATTATAACATTCACAAGCTCTCGGAGCTCCGCTCCTTCATCAGGTGAAATACCAACGCCCTCAGTATAATGAATGGACAGTGGATCCGATGTCAAACAAAACTGCGGGCTACCTACAAATGCATTATAGTGAGTGAGAAAAGAATTACGTACATGATCTACAATCATGTTATTGACTTCTTGCAGGAGGACGATGATCCGAGGGGCACTTCTGTAGTGATTAGAATGGTTCCAAACCAGTTCTAGAAGTCTCATAAAAACTGGCAACTGCTTTTGAAGATCTCCGAAGTCTCCTTGCTCCATGGAATCAACGCAACTCAGTAACGGCTGTAAGTGGAGACTGATGTCATTGGATTCCGCCAGCGCTGAAAGCAGAAGATGATATCAATGTCAGTGATACATAACGAATCATCACAGATAAATTGCAAAACAGAAGTGGAGCCGGTGGCGGATTAATAGAGAGAGGAGGGCAGAGACAGAGAAAGAAAGTCTAGATAGGATAACAGACACACCGAGGGAGAGAGAGATGTAGACTTAGACTTACCACCAACAACTTTATTATACATATCATTGTATGTCTGCGAATATGAGCTTCCCGACTTCTGCAGCAGTAGCGACATTTTTTGAACCCTCTCATCTTTTAGTTGCTCAAATATGTGCCTGAAAAGGGTGAATTTTCGAAACGGGTTCACAATTTGGATTCAAAACACGTTAGTGAATATCCGTTGACAGGCAAGACGCTGGTACGGTTAGAGTTCAGGCTTCCAGACGAGACCGTAAATTTTGTGAGTGGTATCAGTGCAGAAATTGGTGGTGGAGTTAGCTGCGGTCCAACAGCAACCTCGCAAAGTCACAAATACGAACTGCCAACACTTTAGACTTGTTGCTATCGTGTATCAGTGTAGAATACACTAGTAGGGTTATTCGCAATCAACCAACAATTTCGATTACAACGAAATTCTCACTCACTTGAGATTTGTTGACTTCGTTTTCCAGAATTTAATCTCATAGCTAGGCCAGGGATAAGCGCCTGACAAGATAGCCTGCGCAGAATCGTGTGCTAGGACGGTTTCAACTTGATGAGCCCATTCGATCACAGTAGACTCAATTGCATGGATCAGAGCACGCTGAGCATCGTTAAATCTGTAAGATAAAGACGTTCCTAATTTGGTAACCTTGAAAATAGGACTTTGCCATTGTAAACGAGAATGGTAGGCGTGGCCGGCATCGACCATCAATCAGCATAGGTGACAGGTAAAAATCAATATTATCTGGATTACGATGCAATTTCAGGCAGACTGTCAGCAGCCTGCGTGTCACCATAATTATTAAACTTCATCGCTGTTATTGCCTAACCTAAACATTGTCACAGCACAAAGTGTCTACACGCAGGCAGTGTAGACAAGCTACTGTACCGTTTTGCAGGCTTATCATCGGGAGAGTAATATTATGCATAAAGTGAGTGCGATATGCATTGGCGCCAAGGCTACATTTAGCCCTACGCCTGCAATGAAGCTGCTTACAGGCTACGCTTCTCACGTCGTACACCTACTGAACTTGACCATGTACTCACTTGGAACCGGCGTTGAAGTCATCCGATGATAGTGAAGACCTACTGCTTGTCGCTGTGCTGGGGCGGCTATCGTCGACATGTTCGCTGCTTTCGGGTAGAGGTAGAACAGTCTTACCTCGCGTATGTCCACCCCATACTTGTACATTTGCGTTTAAGCTACGTACGTGACGTGAAATATCGTCCGATACAACGCGAGGCCACGAAGAGTGATTCCGCGTGTTATCAAGCAGAGAAGTAGCGACCTGAAAGTAGGTCAAAGAAAGTTTGACAAACGAGACGTCACCCACATGAACTGCGATCAGAGTTGAAACAAAGGCCAAAGGAAACCTACGCAAACTTGTTCTTTTTTTTATCATTTTATGTACTTCTACTAAGGGATTCTGCCATGTAATTAGAACTGTAGGACTATACACAGTTAATCACAACGCACTTGCGCACGCAATTAATTGATACGCGCTACACAGACGCCCGAATCGTGGAGCGGACTTCGACGTCTAGACGTAGTTCACTCTGCGTCGCGGACTTATGCTGGCGTTAAATTTCTAGCCTGACGTGATCGGTACACGACTACTATATATCAGTTTTAATTTGTCACCCATGAGCAAAGCTCCCAATACCAAATGTACAGCCCATGACCCATACAGGTAAGGCGTGATGCGAAGGCTACCCCGCGCTGAAAATGTTAACTCATCAACGTAGGTCTCCGTTGAACTTCCACAACTTAATCGTGAAGTAGGCTTACCTCTTGGACGAAATGTGATAGCTGATCGAATGTCGTTGGGTTTACATCGCCAGCCGTAACCATCGTCTGGACATTTCCCGGGCTAATAGTACCTGGCTTCCTTCGTAAAAAGTATGCAACTTTATGCCTACTTGCTGACTTGAATGTTTGAGAAACTTGAAGATTCCCGCCAGGCTGAAATGAGAGTGATGACGTAAGGGCTTAGTTTCCAAAGGGAGATTACTGATTGGTCGAACAAGATAACGCATGAATAAGCACAATTTGTGGCCCAATACTGTCTAGGAGACGTTTGCAGAAATCCAAATAAGGTGGATGGGTAGTGTAATGTCTGAGTAACGGTAAAATTTATTTAAAATCGCTAAAATACGCTACAGCTCACTCGTCCGCACTGTACCGCTTCTCAAGCTCAACTGATACTCCATTTGGTCACCGCATTAAATCGCTCAATCAATGCAACTACTAACCGGAGCGGCAAAAACTAATATCCGGCTGTTCGGGTTTTCAATGAAAGATCGAATCGCTTTTTGACTTTCTTTATCGTTCCATATCTTTCTCCATTTGTCAGGCTTGACTTTGAGAGCCATTTGTAAGTAATCATGGATATATAAAACCCGTGGGTCTTCTTCCGTAAGATCCGAATCTTCTTCATGGCTTTCCTAAGAGGTAGAATTTTGTTTTGGTGAGGTTTTGTCCTTTCATGCATTGCCGTAGAATACATACAGATTACAGCAGGAGGGATATTTTTCGGACCACCAACAATATAATTTTGAGCTACGGTATATTGACACTGATTATTAGATTGGATTTTAGGATCCCTGAGAAGTTGGAGTCTGGTTGCCTGGGCTGGTGGACTTTGTTTTTATCGTCCATTACAATTCTGTAAGTTGCTAATTTTTTCTTGATTCTGACGTCACGCATAGATTCTTTCAACGAATCTCTCAAATAACGTAGGCTACTGAAGAATCTCACCTGTTCCTGACGCTTTAGAAGTTCGTCGCTGGTCGGTGTGTTTACCGGACGCCTCGTCATGGCGAATATGTAGAGACTACACACCTGCGTCTATTGGAATACTACACACACCTGAAATTAAAGGGTGTGCCATTTAATTATTCATTGGTGAACCGCGTAAGTTTGATGCCTGACTCGGGCACGGTATGTATTAGCACAAAAGACTGTAGTCAACGTAAAATTTGATATAACTTCCAGTTGGGTAGTTCATTCTTAATCTAAGGCTCGGGAGTCACACGCAATGAAGATGGCTGTCGATGCTTTTGTTGAAACCACACGGTAGCCATAGTGGAACTATACGGCTATCGAACCCGGTTTCGGCTTCTTAAATCCAGACCTACTGTCGATATTCCTACTTGCGAGTATATATTCTTGTGCTCTACGAAGCGATTGCTTTGAATTAAAGGCTGATTTCCTCAATCCTTATTCTAATGTTCCGAAGCTGTTCGCCTGATTGGTCAATTGGTTGATTGATTGATCGAACGCCTGATTGGTTGATTGATTGATCGATTGCCTGATTGGTTGATTGATTTATCGAGGGCTTGATTAGTTAATTGGTTGATTGATTGATCGATTGATTGATTAGTTAATTGGTTGATTGATTGATTGATCGCTTGATTGATTGATTGATTGATTGATTGATTGATTGATTGATTATGATCAGTGGTGGTTTATCTCTTTGCAGGCGGCCCATAGCACTCGCTCTAATACGTTTTACTCGTCAACCAATCCCAATCAATTCATTATTCTACAGTATGGCAATATGGAGACGCGATAAACACGGGGTAAAACGCGATCAAGGGGTAAGGATCCACGATAAGAAATCTATAACATGTTACCTATTACTACGCACACTCACAGTAAAATAAAATATTGTAAAGAAGATCACCACACATTTAACGTCCAGCCTTCGTTTATTGAGAATTAGAATGTTCTATCTATTGATCGTCCGCCATCGGCTCCACTACCCTCAGCAAATTAAAAGCATTTAGTAATGGCCTTCTACTACAAAAAAAAATATATAGATACGCCTAGCTCTTTCCTGGGGGCAACTAATCAGAAATACTTTCTCATGGCGACCAAGCCTTATTCTATCTCTCTTAGGTTTGCCATTCCGTCGCTAGCCCTGTCAAGATTTCAGTAGTTTTCGAAACCTTTCCCGCCTGACATTCTAACTCCAAAGTTACCAAGCTACCGGAGATTTCAGCTCCTGATAAACCATGTTTCCATCTTCACAAGAAATTGGTTTTCGCGGTTCTGCATCTGCGTTGCCATAGCTACGTTAATATTCAATCTATCTTAGGGAACGTCGGAAACTGAACAGCGTATATTTAACGACAAGATGACACCGATGAACAAACTCGTTACTAGTAAACGAGCGTAGAGGTCCTGTGTACCTAAGCATACTACGCAAACGAAACAAATCCAAACAAGATTGCAAATATGAGAGTCCACGCAACCTGTCTCAAATACGAGACTCTCTATGTTCTGTTTATCGCGGGTGGCCACAGCGAATCCCGCAAGGCCAGTGTACGCGTAAGTTGAGCCGCGTCTGGTAATATTCCCTGCCTATGCACAACCACGGTATAGGCACTGCTGGTATACTGTCATGTCCATATTCCCCGCAAGCCTAGAATCTCCAAGCAAAAACAACCTTGTTCTGATCTTTTTATGTCGTTACGCGTGTCACTATATGCAGAAGATATATCTTTCGGTCAATATTTGCCAATTGACTGTATCTATCTTGTAAGGCATTTCTCACCCATCTATTTCAAAGCGGCGCGTCTCGTTGTGATGAAAGAGTTAAGCAATGAATTGAAATTGGTGTGGATTTTCGTAACAATGAAACCATTATTAAATAATTTGGCAAAGAGTGTTGACCTATCGCGTAAATTTAACGATTGGACAAAATTTGAACGATGCCGAAACAATAACTTTTATTTCTTAAGTTACGCGTTGCTATTTGAACAGAAGAAAGTCGTAGAATCGGAGCGATTTGCCAACAAATTGGAATTTAACGGACATTGTATTGTACCTCCAGCCGCGTCCAGTCCAACGGGGAGCATTGCGGCATACGCGTGGCGAAATATGGCCAAATACCAAGACGCTGTTCAATCAAAAGTAGCTGATCGCCGATGCAGAATTATCAACCGTTTTGCCCCAGCCACTTCCTATTTCAAGCACGGGTAGATGAGTCGGGTCGCGCCGCGCGATAGGAACGTAAAAATCCACAGCCGACTCGTATTCGGTTCGAGCCGCTGTGGCCAATGAAAGTGCCTAAAGTAGTGGTCGACCAATATCGATTTTTCAAGGCTAGAATCGGCGTCTTCGCGTCACTGATAACTGATACCGATCACCGAAAATTCATGAAAATCAGCTACTTCAATCGGTTGATTAATATCGACTTCCGAGGCCGATATTCACAAAAATATGAACATGGTTCTCAGTAACCCGCCGTCCGGTCGAACTACGGGCGTCGGTACGTGGGTAGCCTAAAAACCAAACATTACTAAGCTCGATGCGGTTGACTAAAGGCTTATATCCTATCCTATCACAAATGGTTACAAAGCGCGGCTAACACAGATGATGTCATCTTCGTTTGAAGTAAGGCTAACTCGTATCTCCACAGCTCAATCCATATCTTTTAAAAGCAAATACATTACTGACGGTTATCCTAAAGTCCAAACCCTTTTGTCATTGCTTCTTACCATAAATCCACTGCTTGCCGTTGGTTAAAGTTATTTTTATGGACATACGTTACAAAGGTATTCCTCCATCCACATGTCACCAACGCCACTTACTACTTCGCTAACACAATGAAGGTATAGGATTATGTATTCTGTCTATATCGATCATCTGATAAACCATCTTCGTGTTGAAATAATAGGTAAAAATGAGGTGTGTATCAACATATTTACGTAACGTAGATTAACAGGCTAGGAAGCACGTTATTCACCGTAATATATTGTTATGGTAATTAAATTTGATGAATTTAAATCTATCGTGTATAATAACATTCAAACCCCCAAACACATGATTGTTGATAGTGCGAGATAACACGGCCTACTATATTGTTTGGGTAATATGAAATCTAATGAGAACATATTCAAAATATTTAACACGCCTGCCAAAAGAAACTAGAGTATTTGGACATTCAGCCAAAGCTCGAAAACATTTTCGGATTTAAACGTTCTGAGGTGTCTAGGTTAATTTGATTTGGAGATCCCTCGACAAGCGAAAATAAAGAAATTCCCGGACCACGTTGATCATTCTTAGATAGGCCTACTGCAATTAGACAGTTACACCACAAGTCTACCAATGTACAGCGTTTGTAAAATTGAACAAAGATCTCTGGTCTGCCCGATCTAGGATTATACAGCCTACAATAAAGACTAGAAACCAAAAGCTTTTTGAATTTCATATCTCAGTTTGCCATGTCGGCCGCTACAGCTTAGATCTGACTATCATAGCGATTACCAATGCGTCCTACTTGAAATATAATTGAAAGAGTAGATTATATGTTATTCAAAATTTTACAACTACTTCAGATTTATAACAACCTGACTCTCGGACTGCGATCGATACGGCCTCCAAATAGTCCGCGCGCGAATTTCAAATCTCTCTGCTCTGCTCGAAACATTCCGTCCATCTCGATACTACTTAAAACAATGAGTGACCACCACAAGCTGGTACCTGTTCAGTACTTAAAGTGCTAGGACCATTTTATCGCAATTACTGAATGGTTAAACGCGCCAGTGCGTATAGCGCACTACCAAAAGTGGCAAATTGCACAAATTTCGCTTGAAGCGGAGTACACACATCTAGAATTTAAATTGCTGGAAGTGCAAAATGAACAAATCTTAGGTTGTAGCACTACAATAACACGAAAATCGAATTGTGACTCTGGATACAACTAGAAGTAGATTTGCGACTGGCGTCATGGGTCGCGGGTTCACTTAGTGAATGAAAATTCCTTGTTTTCCCGTTTCGTCTCTCCCTATAGTAGGCAATATCAGACCAAAACAAACAGCGCGCGGTTGAGAGCTGATGTTGTAAGCGTTGTTGATATAAATCTCAACTGTGAAATATGTTTTCATAACAAATTGCTGGATCTACCGATACAGTTTAACCAATTCAAATATCTATGACGCGTGAGAAAATGCCGAGATGTAAATCATTGCTGACCCCTCAAAAAATAGAGGCACGCGCATAGTCTGGCATTCTTTCTCAAATCAAAGAAAATAACAAGATCAAGCTTACCAATCCTGAGCGTTTCTTGCGATATAGCCACACCTCTCCGCGCCCTCGTCGATCGACTACTGCCCAATTCGTTTGAAATCCAGCTACGATGTTATAGCGTCCCCTTGCGAATAAAAATATTTACTAATGTTTTGAAAAATTAAAAGAAGTTTGACCGGTGACCGTAGTTTAGCACAAAAGTCATCATGTAAATTTTAAGACTGTGACTTTGAGTCTCATAAGGATTTACAAAGCGCAGACGATATATTGCGGTAATATTTTTATCGCAGGTATTGACCTTTGAATACAATGATTGACAGGTTCCGCTTCCGCTTCCCCCAATGGGAAACCACCCGTTTATTGCCAGGTGAAAAAGCGTCCCACGTCTATTTACTCCCTTGTTTCCAGTATGCTGCGTAGAATTTCTATCTGGAATAGCCTCAAATGGCTTAAGTCCACAACAAAAGTAATCGCGCGGCAGAAAAATACGTATAGAAACTCTGAAATTTTCGAAAACGTCTTGCAAAAACGTCGAAAAGAGACAATTAAAGGCTTTAATCCAAGAAGAGCAGTTCTTTACGTACCAGCAAGCGATGAGAAGAAAGTGAAAAAAATTCCAAATTTCCAAGCAGACTGTGTTGTCCTAGACTGTGAGGATGGTGTGGCAATCAACAGAAAATTCGAAGCCAGGAACAACATCAACCGACTATTGCCAGAAATTTTGGAGTCGTCAACTTCAGAAATATGTGTACGAATCAATTCGATAAGCAGCGGAATATTTGCGGAAGACATCCAGTCTGTTTTTCAGTCAAAAGTTCTACCACCTGCGTTAATGTTACCAAAAGTTGAAAAATGGCAAGAAATTGACAAATTTTTTTCACATCTTGAACCAATTACAAAACAATACAATCGGAATCTTACTAGTTTCATCATATTTATTGAAAGCGCGTTAGGTTTGGTAAATTTAAAAGAAATCGTTGAAAGCACAATTGCATATTCTGCAACATCAAAACTTAGATTTGAAGGAATCGTGTTCGGATCGGACGATTATTGCGCAAGTATCGGTGTTGAAAGATCAGAAAATTCAAATGAACTGCTTTATGCACGACAAAAAATTATCACATATGCAAAAGCTTTTGATTTACAAGCAATAGACATGGTTTATATTAATTACAAAGATGAAGAAGGCCTAAGAATGCAATCTCTAGAAGGTGCTGAGATGGGTTTTACAGGGAAACAAGTTATACACCCAGACCAAGTCCCTATAGTTCAAGACGCTTTCTCACCGAGTCTAGATAAAATAAAATGGGCTCAGGAATTGATTGAATCGTTTGAAAAACATCAGGCGGAAGGAACAGGAGCTTTTAATTTTCATGGAAGAATGATCGATATGCCACTATTGAAGCAGGCACAGAGTATCTTGAAAATGAGTCAAAATTTTGACTCAAAATCTAAATAGGCTTACTAAATGCAAATGACGAAGCAGTGTTGCACTGAGTGTGTTGTAACACACCCATATTTTGAAATACCATTGAAAGGACATCATAATTCATAATTACTTGATTTTCTTCTCATTTATCCGCCATCGGCTCCACTATTTGCTTATTATCCTCTGATATGCTATCGGTCTTTCTGTTTTAGACTTATTTTTTTAAGGATTGGGACGATATCTTATGTTCTTTTGCTGTAAGTCTGTAGCTAGCTAGACTGAAACCTTAACAAATTGTTCTGGTTGTTTATGTGTCTTAGGCACTAGATTATACTGAATATACTCGCTTCAATATGACTTACATGACTGTCACCGTAAAAACGAAAGATAGACTTGTTCTAGAAAGATCTCCTGGGCTCTATGCAGTTGCTGTTGCAGTTGGTATGTTTAGCAAGCTTCTAAGTTTTAACTAGCTTTCATTAGGGCATTGAGAACACTCTACTAGGTGGCGACCGATCGTAAGGCCTTGTGGCCCCCTCGTCGTCGCCAAGTCCAATGCTCTTGGTGAGATCAAATAAATCAATCTGTCTATCTGTTATATAAAAAGCCAAGGACCAGAGATAGATTTGCTATGGCAACCCTGATTCATCTTGCTGATGATGCAATAATTGATTTGAATTTTCATTGCAGGAATATTTGTCGTTTTACTCTGGTTGACGAAACAACCTCCGGATATTGATTCAAAATGGTGGACGCCTGTCGCATCAGTTATTTGTTTATCTGCATCATTATCTACCATTGATAACTGGGAGGTAGGCTAGGAATATTTGAATATTCATGTGATTCTTCTCTTCTCTTGGTACGGTAGCCTACTTGTTTTTCAGCAATATAGTGTAGACGTATTCCGAGATAGACCAATCGTCTTGAGCAAGCAGAAGATTCTGGCCTACGACTTAGGATAGTCTGAGAAAGCTGTGAAAAAAATGCTTTATAGGCCTACTGTTTCAACTTTGTTGTTCAATGATTTCAGGTCAGTGAGTTCAACAAACAAGAAAACAAAATCAGTCTAACCAAATGGTCACTGTTTCAGAAAATTTTGAAACAGACACCTATCTCAGGTATATATTACTTTTGACTTGTGTCCATTTCATAAAAAATTATGCTTAGGCCTATTTATACTTTTCAGCTATAATACCTATGCAATCAATTGAAAGTGTTGAAATAGAAGAGACGGTGCTGAAATACGTCCGACAGAAAGTACGAGTTGTGACTTTAATAAGTACAGAAGGGCACACTTACTATCTCACAGGATCAGGAACAACAGATCACAAAAGGTATGTCCCTATAACCTACCCTTGCACTGTAGTGATATGCTCAAGTAGCCGAAAGCTGGAAATATTTCTTCGAGTCTAATAATGCATTGCATCTTATAGATTATTCACACTGAACTTTTGCAGCTTTTCTCATGGGATTTATCACTGTGTCCCATTACATTAGGCCTAAGCTATCTCAGGTCTGGATATAGTATACTGTACAAGAGTGCCTTAACTAACCTACAATATTATTCTACTTAACGTGGATTACAGTCCAGATTTATCATTCTTAGATATCACGAAAAAATATCCGATGAAATCAAGACTTTCATGAATCTACAAGAGGCTGATGAATAACAACAAAAGAGGTTGAAAGATATTTTCCAGTGTAGTAGATACTCCTGGGTTTTTTAGACATACATACTATTTGAAGACTGCTTTCAACTAGCTATACTGTGACAAAGTACCTTGATCACCTTCTTCAATCCTTCCTTGGAGACTGTACTGTACAAGTGTTTAGGTCTTGTTTTGACTTCATGGGATTTTCAACCACCTGGTCATGTACACCATGACAATGACTATTTAGTAGCTACCACACATGTTTATACTTGTGATTTCCAGCCAATCACGACCACAACCCGTTTGCACTCCCCGATACTGACCACCTACTAGACTGTCGGAGTGGCCAATACTAATTTTGAAGTCTTTGGTCATCTGGTCGGGAATCGAACCCAGAAATTCCTGATCAGAAGGCTGACAGTGTATGGTTTTACAAATGACAAAAAACATATATATATATATTCAATTTATTGAATAAATAATAAAACAGTGCTTTTAATAACATTTTCTTGAAAAATTATAAAAATATCTCTTGAAATCACAAGTGAGATGATACCATAAAAATGTGAAACATCAATTAGAACAGTTCTGTTGTTTTTGTTGCTAAAAAATAAGTTTCTAAGCCTATGATTTTCAGGGTGAAGAAATTTCTATGGTAGCTAAGCTTTGGATCTAAGAAAGTTGTTTTTGAGGTTTACCGAGCCAATTGATGCAGTGTAGTCATCTAACTTTGGACGTTTTCAGAGCTGGGTGGGGCCACCACACCTGCAGCGGAACTGCCACTGGTAAGCAATTGCAAAGATAGAGGTTGGCCTACTTATAAAAAGTGTTCTCTATTTAAATAGAATGTGCTGCATCTTTGGTCAAACAGAGCTAATTCTATTAAAAGTATCCTTTGGTTTTATTAGGCTTCTTACTGCTAGTCAAGCCCGCATGCATTGGAATATTCACAGTTTGTCAAAACATTTCTGAATCTTGATACTTTGGTTTATGAAGCTTTCCTTCAGATTGCTTTGGTAGCATTATAAAATTCCTTGATTCAACACATCCTGATTTCACGTTGTGTTTTGAACAACTACGGGTCAACTTTGTTTGGTGTTGGCCTTTTCACACGAGGATGAACCATAGGAGAAGCCAATGGCACATATGTATCTGCTGAGTTGGTTAGTAGCGATCGTCTCATCCTAACACCAGTTGTGGTTCGAGGTCTTGGAGCCCCTACTTGTGGAGGGGCTGGAACGAGCCGTGTACTACCATCAGGTGAGGTCGGTGTTTGAGGCTTGGACTTTCCTCTCTGAATAAAAGTGGCTAGCATCACAATGTTGGCAATGTACGTACGTCTAATTCTCTGGAGCATAGACGACGCGTAAGGCAAATAGTCAGGTTTTACAAATTTCAGATGGACTACACAACTCGAAGACTATGGCATAGCCGAGTCACCTTGTCTATATCGAACCTAACACTATCCTGTATTATATTTTCTGATTTTTCATCTCATTTTTACACCTCAGTTGACAAATAAATCAGTCTCTCTCTCTTTACCTGTAGAATTATGGAGAATGAGAGAAAAACCATCGACTCACCATAACTGGCACAGTAGCGGAGTCAAACTGACTTGAAGAATATATCGGACTGGCTGGACTTCGAGACGAACTCCTAGAAGAACACAAGCTGGCCGAATGCAAGTTCTTTGGAGGCGGAGAATACGCACGATTACTAGACGTCGGAGTATCGACAAGATCAGACTTTGCATGTACAAATTTCTTGCTGGCAGTTGCATCATGTAACTCCAATTCGCTATCATATGTATTGACGATGTCATGGGAGTTGTCAAATTCTAAATTATCTGGTTCTGAATTTATATCATCTGAATCAAGGCATATTTCTTCACTAGAAGTATCGTCATTGATTCTCAAAATTTGAACATCCGCCGATCTCTGCTTCAGTCGTTGCTCATGCATTAATCGCCATTTTTTGAGGTCAGAAAGAACATCATTTTTATCATCAGATTTTTCTGCATTATTATCAAAAAAATCGTCAGCTTTTCGGACAGATGAAAACGCTGCAGCTGTTGCAGGTCGCGTTGAAGGATTTCGTGACAACATTTTCAAAACTGGCAATGGAGAATTTTTTCTTGCACGTAAGCCTTTGATTGGATTGCCGCAAATAACATCACCGAATGTTAGCGTACTCGATTCGTCTTCTAAGGTTACATCCCCAGAGCCTGACGAATTCGGTCGTTGAGCATTTGCTGCTATTTGTAATATCGTCTCAGGCCGGTTTGAACCGGCGCTGCCGCCGCGTCCACCACTAGATGTGGTTTGTGGTCTCGATGAAGGACTGATTAATGATCTTCCAAATGGTGTTGAAGTTGATGGCCTTGAAGACGCACTTCCAGGTCTTCGTTTTGCCGCAGATGGTGGTCTTAGCAATGCCATAGAAGATGCACCAACACCATCAAGATCTTCACCGAGACAGATTGCAGCAGTTTCTTCTTCGGTGATCAAACCTTCCTTTATTGCGTCAGTTATTAACTTAATATCTTCTTGAGAATGAGACGAGGCGGCTAATGACGCCGTCGACGGTCTATCAGAAGACGAATGTCCGCGACTTTCTTCAGAAGCACCACAATTTTCATCATCGATGAATTTCAATTGTGGAAGTCGTGTCATGATAAATTCTCGATATGTAATCGTATCAATATTACTCTCGAAGGAGTTCGTTTCGAACGTGTTTAACGCTTCCTTGTTAATAATTTGGCACACGGGATTCCCAGAAATGCTTAACGTACTCAATTTTGAGAGCATAGAAAGATAATCAAACTGTTCCTTATCGCTAATTTGATTTCCTTCCAAATCAAGGACTTGTAACTCGTCCATAAACGCTAATGGACTAATATCATCAATATTGTTATATGATAGATACAACTCGGTCAAATTTATCATTGATGCGATACCGTCAACATCATGTAATCCGCAGCATGACATCCACAAAACTGTCAGATGTGACAATGATGTTCCGAGGTCTCTTACAGAAGGAATCACACTATTGCTGAGCTTTAAATATTTCAAACGAGGCAAATACGATCCAAAATTTCCCATTGTTGTTTCGCTTGTGTTTACAACCATTTCCATCATAGCTATATTCTCAAGGTCGCTTCGGCCGGCGATTTCTTCAAGGCGGGAAGGAGATAGAAAGTCGTTTATTAAAATTTCGGTGTCCGCCAATACTATCGGTTCTGGATTTACTCCGTCACTGTTTGGCAGTGCTTGCATTTCATCCACACCAAGGGTTTCTGGTATAGTCCCTCGCATTGTTGACATGGTTAATGAAGAAGCAAATGAATTAAACAACCAAAGGAGCCTTTTCGTCCCAACATGTCTGGAATATAACTTCTGCAAAATGACAGTTGACACTTGAATAAGAGTTCCTATAAAAATGAAACTTACAAATTCATTTAGCAAACTACCAACCAGCCAGTGTAAAGGTACCGCAGGGCTACAGCATCAACTCCTATCCTAATACACAAAAACGTGACCGATGCAAAATAGTAGTAACGTTTATAGATCTACAATCTACAAAAATTCCCCTCACATTCGTATGGTTGGCGTCAGGTACGGTAGAGTAGGTATTCCTGTTCTTATTGACTAGGCCTAAATAGAAATCTTTGGTAAATAGCTGTCACATTCTTAGTTTTTTAGCGAGGACATCTTCACGATGATACCGTCATACGAAATTTCCGGACACAACGGCGTTTGCGTAACCATAGCGCGTACATTTTCGCTTGGAATTTTCCGCATCAGTGATCACGTGGCTCGTCATGTAAATAAATATGCTAGTCTAGCATTTGATATTTTAATAGCAAACTCAAATTTTAAATTATCTTTTAGAACATGTACAAAAATTCAAAAATAAATTAAAATGCTGCTTAGTTTAGTTGTTTTGCCATATCAGACATACAGCGCCATACCGATCGTTCCGCGTCAGTGGCTCTATAAACAACATTCGTTCAGTGGTCTCCTCAGTCCCCAGTTCGCATGCTGATGGCTTTCAGTGAGGCGGAGGTCGGGGTTTTCGAACAAAAGATTCTGCTGCGATAACTCGTCTGGTATGGATGACACAGAAGATGTTGAGAACGTTAAGAAGCTAGTCGTTGAAAAGCTCACCGAGCAAATCAGTCAATGCGCTGAAGAAGTGAAAAACCTATATTTACGCGACAAGTGGATTCACAGTGAACCGGGACAAGGGCGACTAACGGCCGAGCAACGCGCGAAGAATGTATGCGAATTGATTCAGTTTAGACCGGAAGTTTATGATGACGTCATGATGTCGTTGAGGCAACGTCAAACATCATTGGGCATTCAGATTGAAGAAAAACTGAAGAAACTCAACTCCTTGAAAGCAGAATCTTAAAGAAGATTCGACGAGTGACGGTTCTTCGCAGTAGAAACGCGATACCAGACTCGTCTACCCAGATATATCAGGTCTTAAGTACAGATTGGTACTGTTAACCTCTCATCATCCTATGCGGTGTTGGACGAAGTTTAATTTGCAAAACGACCTCTCTGGTAGTCCTACCTGTGCTGGCCTATCAAGGGCAAACTCATCTACCACTATCTGATGCACTGCCTGCAGGTTTCTGCCATTAGTACCATTGGATCAAATAATTTGGCCTCATTCATGGGCAGATAGGCTTTATTCAGCATATACAGTATGATGTTATCAACTAAAAATTATTCAATCATTGCGCAGGAAAAAAATCTCTACCACCTTACAAGAGTGTTATAAAATTTCATTTGGGTGGGGTTCACATTGTAAGTGGAGTACCACATCACATCTGCATAAGAAAATTAGTCCAGTAAGATGCGAGGAAAGTGGCCACGATAGCACGTTTCCCCAGAGTACCACCCCTGCCCAGTGCCCACACAGAATCATTCATCATGACGCACACAACCAGCTCGTGGTCTTTGCTGTTGTAGCATGCCATATACTTAGGGTTCGTTGACAACATGAACTTTAGAGGTGTGTTGTAGCAGCCAACATTAGTTATCACATTGAGCCTGACATTCTGCTACTAATACAGTCCAAACACTATACAAAGGTTAAGAAAATATGAGAAACATCAACAGAAATGATTACTTGAAAAAGAAAAATTTCATTTACATCTAAAACGACTGTTAATGTTACGCTCTTTGATTTAATCTAGGTGCACACGAGCGTCACGTTGACACAGCACCAACATCTTGGTTTGGCCCAGAGCCTTGTAATTAGATGGTTCCCTCTTATATCCAACACCAGAGAATTTACCTTGAATCGTTCTCATTGCACATACCGGTATGCAGGTCGTAGCCGGAAAGGCATCAGATTAGGAGTATAAAGTTTTACCGGTAGGCCTACATTACATTACTGTCTGCAGTGGTGCTCCTGCTTGTAATGGAAATCAAAGCATTCAAATCTCAGTTGGCGCACCTAATCGCAATCACACAGGAAAGGCATCATCACTGTCTGTGATGGTGACCCTCATCAAGGTGCAAAGTTGAGGTGAGACCTTTAAAGGTCAACATGTAAACGAATCAAAAGTCAGTGAGTTGCCATTTACCGGTACAACTAACATAGTTGGAATTACTGCTTAGATATGAATTTTGTCTCCTAGGGAATACAATACAGCGAAAGACTAAAATCATATATATATATATATATGAAACTGACATTTGAGTTATAAACCAAACATTGGTTGATTTCCAGTTTCCATTTTTCTCTGTCTAGAATCTGAGTTAGCCCCGTCACTTTGATCGATCGCATTTGTCGGCACGTCAGGCATTGCAGACAATTCACCTCCAGCTGCAACCCTCTCGTTTAAGAACGCAGTAAATTCTTTAAACAATACATTAATATAAACAGAAATTCGTGTCGGGCGTAGTCTGCCAAACAGGCCACCTGGCCAAAATTGACAGGATTGTGTAAGCAGTTATTCCTCAATCGCTTCCCCTCCAACCAGGAAAACGAGACAAATGTCACCTTTGCATTTTCTACCGATTTCATCGCTGAGGATCAAACTACCAGAAGCTGTCTCGTATTCAGCGAAAAAGAAGAGGGAGACTTGTACAGCAACCAGCCTTGCTTATTTCAATTTTTAAATCTGTTTGTGAGAACATCTGTACCGGTATGCTATACCCTATCCGGATGTGGGAGCAGATAAAATTTCCACTTCCCCATCCATGATAGTGATTGGATGATCTTTGAGTAAAATTTTCAACTTACCATCTGTCATTGCGGTATTGGTACCTATCTCTGGTGTTGCTGGAGCAACTGCTTCCCCGCCTGCTTGAAGCCATTGTTCCATTTCTTCTGCATTCCGTGATGGAACATCTTTAGTGCCAGTACTCAGCGCAACACTAGTAGAGAAATTTCAATGTTTCATAAACAAGGCAGAAAAGGGTCTCATCAAGAAAGTTCCAAAATCAACACAATTTCCAAACAGGGTTAAATTCACTCCTTTAAGACAATCTGCGATTAACCATTCCATCTTCTAGTCATTGATACTGAAACTGCATCATGTAAGAAACTTACTCAGTGGTATTTGTTCCTCCAATCTGTGCAAGCTCGTGTGAGAGATCTGGATACGAAGCAGGTGCATCTGTAGGCATCATCAAAGGGTCAAGATCTTTTGAAAAAATGTAATACGACATATTAAAATACCATAGAATACATAAAATCACGCATACTTACTCAATCCAGCCAACTCGTCTGATACAGACGCTGCAGGTGGTTGCACGGGAGGTTGGGGCACTTGAACTGGCCCAGAAAGGCCTCCGAAGTCAATAAGGTCGTTTGCCGTGGCAGCAGGCTGCTCTGTCTGGAAAAGGTTCCAAAGGTTTCGAAACAAGTCAAAGAAAATTTGAAATGTGGCTTTACCTTCCCTACCAGGCTCCTCGTGTTTTAGGAATATTGTGGTTCAATGTGTCCCAGTCTACGACCTTTGAGTTTTTTGCTAATATTAAGAAAGCCAGACTTACATCTGAATAGCTTGGTGGAGGTTCCACTGGTCGTGAAGAAGTATAGGTGGCTGGTACTGATTGTGGCATTGAAGGCGCTTCTGATTTTAAGGGTTGATTTGTTCGGAATCTTTCAAATCGTTCGTACCGCAAAAATACGTTGTTCAAATCATCATTTACTTTAAGAAGTTCAACTGAAAAGGATTCATTACAAAAATTACACCAAGAGCTAAAGATAGGGTTGCAGAGACAAGGCAATTTCGAGATACTAATGTGGCAATATAGGCTTTGAAATCTGTTAGATTGGATTCCAAATACCAGTCACATCGAATCCAAGTATTTTTCTGAATAACCAGACACCTGGGCTAGGGTCGGCCGGTAGTGAAGGGGCAGCACTAGTAGAGAAAACGAGGAGAAATCTTGTAAATATGGTAATCATAGCTACTTCATGCTCACCAGTTAATTCTTCATTTGAAACACGCTCAATCAATTCCATGACTCTCTGTTGCATTGCTCGACAAGTTCGATTCAGTTCCTAAAGCATTAAAGAGAGGGAAATAGAAATTAAACACTTTCTACAATCGATACTGAGAACATGCTATGCTGAAGGCAATGATACTTTTCTAAAATTATGTTTCACAGACAGAACATGTTGTAATCCCTGCTTAATTAAACACAATCTTTGCGACTGTACCAATAATATTTGCTTTTGCATGTATTTGATCAAATAAGCAAGAAGTCTTTCCAAATATTTTGGAAATTTGCAACAATACAACTGGAATATTTTCGCAGCAAGTTTTCATTGAATTTGGCTGTCAGGCATTGAATTATTCAAAACCGTGCCGTTTCAATATTGCAATTGCAAAATTTAGTGCACTTGTTTGGACAATAATTGGCCATACTGTCTACCAAAGTCCAAAGAAATTGGATAAAGTCAACCTGATACTGCTTCATAGCCATAAGGCTTCAAAATGTTTGATTCATAACTGCATCATTTGGTTGTTTAATAATACCTAACAGTCTAGGCCTATACAAAAATAGCCTGGCGAAAACAGCACAAGAATTGCTACTGAGCCACGAGAATGACTGCCTTCACACGTATGCCACAAACAGTCTTTCTCTATCATACCTGTAGTAAATCAATATCTGATGGATCTGAGGCGGGATGAAGTTCAGTCAGCATTTCTGACATGACTTGCGCATTTCCTTTAACAATGTCAAGTTCTGATCGTAACTTCACCACCTGCGGAAAACACAAAGTGAGATTATGGCAGACTAATGTGCCGATTTATCGGACGTTACCTACAACCACGAACGCAGTCAGCCTCAAAAAAATTGGGTGTTCCAATTCGTGACGTGAGCGCATAGGGAACATAGTGCTTGCGGGAAACACTGTACTCGCATGCTCACAGGGAAACCACATGCTCACAGGGAACACTGTGTCCACGTTCTCGTGGGGAACACTGCTGGCAGGAAGAATGTGCCCACGTGCTCACAGGGAACATTGTGCTCATGGACTGATCTCTGCACAAAACATTCCGCCACTCTGTATCAATAGAATTTGACTAGAGAATAAACAAGAGCAGTCTGAGAGGGACTTTTGTTTGAGGAATTTTATTGGTATTTGAATAAATTCAACCTTCTACTTCCTTGTGTAAGTAAACACCACAAAATGTGACTGTAATAACAAGTGTCAGGCCTACCTGTTCTTGACTAGGCATGATTGGTCCTGATGAAGGTCTTGCTCCGACAGGGAATCTCTGTGGTTGTTGAGCAGGATTAAACATCTGCAATTATCAATCTTATTATTACACTGTGCACTGCAATCTATAAAAAAATTGCCATGATACCTGCTGTTGAACTGGAGGCTGTGAATGAGGAACACTCTGAAAAGTAAATATTAAGTAAATAAGATATATCTCAAACCGTGGAACAACATTATGGATACTCTTGTGGACATTTTTCAGTAATATATATGCTGGTGTGCTGTATTAGACAACAATGGTTAGCAATGAAGAAAAATCATTGATATTCACGAATTGCCGTGTCCATTACTTGCTGGGTAGCGAGGCTACTAAATTTAAACTTCATTAAAGGGTGCGACCTTTCTTTCCATGGAGTAGCTCACAAGTTGGCATTAATCAGGGTGTCATACAGATGCCCATAAAACTTTGTGAAACCCAGCCAGTGGCAAAACACAGGTCATATATGGACAAAGACCAGTAAACAAAAATACAGTCGGTCACTTATCCTGCATGACAGACAAAGACTCGTGCAAGACCTATTCGTATTTGTTTACACATCCTATGCCTTAGCTTCCATACAGGATTATCATGTTTGTATTTGAAGTTCAAACTGTACAATGACTTAAGTACACAAAATGATGCAAACACTCCAACAATGAGGCAGGTAGACACACAAACAATGTATAGTCATTAAAATCAACAAACTTACTCTTTTCGGTGTGATAATGGGAGCTGACAAAGCTTTGTCTGGCGGTGCGAATTCCCATCCTACAAAACAGATTAACACGCCATCAATCGTCAAACCAGCAATTGCTTATGAGCAGCACAGATTCTTACATATATATCAGGCCCTACATCCATCAGCCATCTAATGTGATACGCTTTTGTTTGGACCTATTCATAGTTTCATACTGACATAATAAGAAAAAGGTACCGTACCTTTTTCCTTTAATTCTTCATAAACTTCAACAACTCCTCTCATGGCTGCCGTACTCTTGAATGCTTCAGCCCACTCTTGTATTAATCCCAATACCTTTGAAAAAATCGTTATGTTTAGCATACTGACGCACTACTTGGAATTACCACTTTGGAAATGATAGCCTATGATGTTATTTGGGCAAGTAGTTTTTTAACGTCCAACCAATTTAATGAAGTCTTACGCCAAGAATGTTTCGGAGCTCCACTCCTTCTTACGTTTGAGATGGCAAAATTTATGTCACAGTACCTTGTTTTGAAGTACCAACGGAGCTACATTTTTTCCTTGGATAAGCTTGGCTAAAACATCGTTACAGAATTCTTTCGAAGTGATGAGAATATGGAATCGGCTGCCACAATTCTTCACGCATGTTTCAAGAACCTAAACAAAGCAACTTTCATTGAATTATTCATAGAGAGAGAGATATCGTAAAGAAGATTCATCACAGATTTAACGTCCAGTCATGGTTTATTGAGAATTATAACTTTCACAAGTTTTAAGAGGTCTGCTTCTTTATCTGGTAAAGAGGTGGATTTGGAAGAATTTAGAGATAGACCTACCGGTACATAGAAATAAAAAGCAAAGCTTATAGCCTACTTACTGTCAATGTATACATAATTTGCGTATGATTTTTGTTATTCGTGAGTCTTCTTTTTATTGCTTTCACAGCATCCTTTGGCCTGACAATGAGAAACCGTATTACACTGAACCTTGCAGCATCTCCTTCTTAGCCCAGTCACGCTGGCTTAATGGCACTTGAAAGGTAACACAGAATAGATCTGCCATGACAATGTGGATAAACCTGATCCATTCCACACTTTAACTGAGTGTATATGTTAACTTTGACATACAGTACCGCAGCCTAGGGGCCATTTTTAAAGAATTAGGCATACTGACTGTATTACCGTATATGAATTTATGAAATTTGAGTAATAACGTAGACTGCGACTAAAATTGATTCAAACGCAGGCCTAATCTGGGAGGTAGGACTCACCCATCATCATATGAGCCAACCACGTCACATATTTCCATATTTAAACCCCAATCTTCTGACGTAAGTGTAGCTAATGTCGCTTTTTCTAAGGTAAAACAAAAAATCAATTAGTATAATCCTAGATTCCTAGTTCTTTTATATCTGTACAATAGGTGTTTTGTTAGAAAAGTTGAAGAGTGTAGTGGAGCCGATGGCGGACGATCAATAGATATATATTGTAAAAAAGATCACCACGGATTTAGAAAAGTTGGAATTCATTGGTAGGAATTTTTATTCATTTAATACTTGGGGCATCATATAAATGCCCATTTCGGGAGTACGGATATATACATTATGAAAATGGCTATATTATCATTTATATAACATTTAAAACAAAATATCATTTGGTTTAATTCTGAGAAGGAAACATATAGGCTTAAGCTCCAATATATTACAATAACAGCATGATATTGCCTTTCTTACCGACAAGAGCTCCCGCTTTTGTGTTGAAAGCATTATTAAACATTGAATGCATTCGTTCCATGGTGGAAAAAACGATATGATATCACGATGACAAGAAAGATCAAAGATGGAGGCTCAGTTGCCTCTCACTCTAATATACGTCTATTCTAAATCTGTCAAGCCCTACTGCTTGGTTTTATCTCTCTGAAATAACAAGGAGTCACAATACAATCGGAAAATATCATCGCAAAACTTGACATCCGGGCCTAAAGCTTAGCTCGACTCGACCCCTCGCCCTCTGCTACTCCGTCTCAGCTGAGGACTACATAGTTAGGGTTTGAGACAACCGTTCTAACATTCCAAACCACCTGCAACCTCAACCCATCCAACTCGACGCCTCAGACAACTGAACGCTACCCCACACTTCCCCCAGTCCCCACTGCGCCAAGCGCCTTGGCGCCATTGGCACTGGAGGCGACTGAGTGTTGGCAGAACTTCAGCTGCTTCTGTATGTAGTCCCGTGATCGATACGCTTCGTTGCACAACAAGTTTGCGGGATGGAAACCAGGAGCTCGACGAACGATTTGGACCAAATTTCTGAAGTGAAAAACTGTAAAATTGCCGAAGAATCATCTTCCGCATGCTCAAGTTCTCAACCAGTTAGTCGTTATATACTTCACAGACAGATGATTGAAAAACAGAGGGTGTGGTTCAACAGTGGTTTCAGTCTCGCGACTGTACGGTACCGTACCTATCAAGCCTAAACCGGAACGCAGGATCAGCCATATAAGTTGTGCAAAAGGCTGATAAATCGATAGATACCGTACAATATGGTATATTTTCTAATCTAAGGTCTAACAGAACGGCAGCAATACAATCGAAAACCCCGTAGGCTACTGTAATCTAAATCTCGAATACCGACGACCGCAGAGCCTAAGGGCATTATTCCCGTCTGTAGGCTATGTGGGCGTAGACTTGTGGTGACGTCCATTGGTGTCGTTTCCGTTACCTACGTAAGGAACCGTGCAGAGACCCTGAAATGGCCTCAACGCTTCGATATTTCATGGAATTCCATGGAAATTGTTGTCAATTTTTCAGGACGAAAATCTGCAATGGGTGCAATGCGAGAATCCAGATTGCCTAAAATGGCGATTGTTATCAAACGATGACGTTAAAAGTTTGGACGTCGAAGCTCCCTGGTTTTGCTACATGAATAACGACGTCCTTCTCAGCAGGTGGTGTACCTATAGGTAAGAAAAATTTAACCATTTTCGATCCTACCATTGATTTATAATTTAGTTGTGATGATCACGAAGAAAAGTATTCGTCAACGTCAAAGATGAGACGTCACGGGTTGTCCTATAAATACAGTCTCCTTCCTGAAGGGTCGATCGTTTGGGCCAAACTACCAGGCTACTGCAAGTGAGTAAATATCAAGTTTGTTCACATATTTTTGCACATTGAAGCGAAATGCTAGAATGTAGAAGCTATATATACCCACTGCGATAGGATATACCTAGACCTTTATTGCGCGGATTGTTGTCTATACGGTACCACGCAGACACACGCTAGCCGTGTGGTGTGTATGACTGTTGATTCGCATATGAAAGTTATAATTTGCAGTCTAGGCCAATTTAAACATACAGTAGGTCATCATGCAACAGATTAATACACGAGTGGTTATTGCGAGGGCAGCTGTGACAACAGGTTGCCGATCTCTATCAATTGAACTGGAGAATTATGTGCGTTATTTTGCTTTCAGGTGGCCTGCAATACTCTGTAGCTCCCCTGCTTCATCAGAATATTGTATCTTCGATAATGACGGTGACCCATATTCTTATCATGTGGAATTTTTGGGAACAAAACATAGCATTGCTTGGGTGCATCATGAAAAAATAACCGCGTATGGAAATCTCGGGAAAGAAGAAGCTTTGGAGACATGTTCTCAGCCTCTATCCCAAGTTTCAATGAACAGATTCAGGATTAAAGCAAAGGTTAGATCCAGTTAGAAATTGCATCAGCACAATGTCATTCAGATTTTTGAACTCGGTAGACCACGGATATCTAGAATCTCTAGTGAGAGTGAGTAACTCTACTTATGTATACTGAAGAAGGCAAAGGCTGATTGCACAATCCGTTGTTTCTCGACTATTATCTCATGTTTAGAAACGGAAGAGGAGTTGGGCCCAAAAAAAGAGGATAAGTATCCAGTTAGCAGAACAGTTACAGAAAGCTATTGATGAAGCTGACGACTTGATAGAGATGGAGAAAGATGAAATCTTAAACAGTTGTCAATATCGTTATAAACCTCATCAGAAAATAACCACAGAACAGGAGACAGGTAGCAAAACAAGAAAAAGAAAAAAAGATAGCAAAAGTGTGCCTTTTTCCTTTTACTTTTTTTTTCTTTGTCAAATTATCATATCCCTTCTTTTTAAAATGAGGTAAGAAAAAGAAGAAAAAACACAAACGTAATCCCGAAACGTTGTCAAGCTCACAAATGTCAAATCATGCAATCGATAATAAGCTGTCAGATTTTCAGAGCAAGGAGGAGAGGTTGATGGCTGACATTAAGGTATCTATTGCGACTAAAAAAACGTTCAAAAAGCAATATCATGAAGATGGTAACATCATGATTTTAGGGTTTAAAAGAAAGAGAGATGGAATTTATCGATGATTATACAAAATTTATGAAAAACAAAGGAAAAAAAGTTAAAAACCCTCGATGGTTTGGCGTCACTGTCAAGTTGTTTCAGCTATACATGGCCGTTCAAGATAGAGGAGGTTTCAACGAGGTTGATTGCATTTATCAGTGTTTATATCAATACAGTACAAAAAAATTTTTAAATGTGGTGATCTTCTTTACGATATCTATTGAAACATTTCGTGACCTTCAACCTAACAGACGGTAATGACCTCATTGCTCGCTATTGCCGTTGACCCGTACAGTATATTGTATCGAGAATTGGCAGAGTAGAATCTCTCTCCCTCACTCTCTCTCACCCCCACCTCTCTTGATCGGGAAATATGAAATTCCAAGTGTATTATGATGCCTTTTTGAGAATATTTCGCGATTAAGGTCTGTTCCAGCTCACTTTGGAAAAGCATCGTGACGGAGTGTTGCGACGTGACAACCAACAAAATGAGTTCATCCGCCGCATCTACAGCTCTAACATTCTACTCTAGGTAAGTACAATTTGCAGACACGAAAATGTATGATAAAAAAAGTACATTAATTCGTTTCAGGAGGCTGTTGCCATACGAAACGCACATCAAAGCTTTACTCCCTGAGGAAGCAGCGAAAAATGAGAATATTAGTGCCGAGATGTTGGCTACCACCATAGGTAAATGATATTACATTAAACACAATTCTTTTGGATTTACGGCTTTTTCAACTACTAAGGTCGTGTTACTCGTGTACATTAGGTCAATGCTTAATAATTCTGGTTTACAGCACAGGTCGCAACCATCCGCACCCCCAGATACTGAATGCCAAACGGCAAAGGAACGGATACCAATTTTAAAGTCTTTGGTTTGACTCGGTCGGGTATCAAACTATAGGAACCTCCCGATCAAAAGGCGGATAGTCGAAACTCACTTATGAGTGCCGTCTCTATACTTCTGTTTACGGTGACTGCAATATGCTGTTCACCGGAAGTCCGTCGCTCGCGTAGTTCCTAAATTACTGGATCCTTTGATTACTGATCTACTGCAGGCTGGTTACGCATAATGCCTATTGCAAAGATAGACGTCTCGAAAATGTCGGATTTCTAGAACGTGCCTAATCATTATAGTATCGTACGCATATTTTCAATTTGATAGAACGGTCGGACGTATTCCCCGCACAACCAACAGATATGGGAGAGGACGAGGCGTTGAAAGAATTGGAAGAGATTGAAGCGCTTTTAGAGAATGTTGAAGACGGAGACGTCGCCGCGACAGCCGACGATGGTCAGAATGATATCATATGTTACGCAACCCAACAATTTTACTGATTTATGATGACGAAACAGATACAGAACCGGTGTTATCGGTATGTGATACGTCACAAAAGTCCAATTTGCGTTCGTCACAAAAATCAGCCAACAGTGAAACACAGCCATCATCACCAGACCTGCCTTCTGCAGCAGACAAAGGTAATAGTAAACGGAATATATTGATTTTTAGTAAATTTGGTAGAGTATATGTCACGTGACTAAATTTGCGTTATCACTGCGTCGGCATAGCAACTTACATGTAACATTACGATTGCATTGCATGCGGTCCGATTCAGTTCGCTCACATATGGCGCAGCGCGCATAGGAGCAAAATTCGCATTCAACGGAGTAAGGTGATGCAAAACTGGTCTGGTCAGTGCATCTAGCTGATATCCAGGCCGTGGTAAACGCCATTTTAAAGCATACTGTAAATTCCTGCAGCGAGGGGACAACGAATTCAATTACAGTCACGTGATAAATACTTGAACCGCTATTGCTCTTACCACTTTTATATTGTTTCTGGTAGATTCAATCAAATCAAATTCACAATGTGGCATTGCTTTTCGTGACCTTTCACCTTCGCAATTGTTTCCGGAAGCGGATGAAGACAACGTTGTTTCTGAGCCAGAGGTTAGAGGTCAAATTTTAATTAAAGATTTACCGATTTTGATATTTCAAGCCAATACGATAATTGGCCTTCTCGTTTGACTGATGCCGGATTTATCAAAAAATAATGAATATCGACTGATTAACGAGGCCGATACTGGCTATAATATACACCTCATCACTTAACTGCTGATTAATTTTCCGCCGACAAAGAGCAATTAGCTAGAATGAGATTCACGTTCTTCATTATTTATTTACATCATGTCTGCAGGATGCGGTTGATAGTGATGAAGATTTGTTCGCGGAGATCAGCAGAGACGAAGAACTACTGCAATCATTCTTATCAACATCTTAACGTCACTGCAGCTCAAAGTAGGAATGACGTCAGATGTCTTCAATGCGCAGTTGCAGTTATTCCGTTTGAGATATCCGTAAATGGAGAGATTACGGTAGTAGGGTATAAATTTCTATCGACTATCACCATTGAATAATGAAGGCTTCAACGGGAGAAGTGAAAATGGTTCAATTCTACTCCAACTGTCACGTGATCTATCCTTTGTTCTTGTATTGAATTTTTCTTGGAAGAATTTATCATTGTTACATTTTGTTCGTCATAAAGAAAGTATATTCCTCGATGATTTGGTTGTTCTCAGCGACGAGCGTTGTGTAGATTGTGGTAGTTGGCGGACGTGTGGACTCTGATATATGAACTAGAGAGATAAATCGTATGAATATAGGTGGATAGTTGGACACGTTCGAGGTTTTTTAGGCTTAATGCGGTAGAGATCGACTGATATTGATTTTCCACAGCCAATATGATAAAATTGGCCCTTTCGCTTGACTGATGGCCGATATCTATAATCAATATTCGTTAATATCAGTTGCATATTGAGGCCCGTATTCAATACCGACTGCCTTACTTACGACTAAAGGCCGTTAATTGCAATATAGGTGTAGATGGTTTTAGTAAAGTTCCCGTTCTGTCGGTAGGATACCCTCTGAAGGCTCACGAGGAGAGCACACACCAACAAACTGCACTCTACCTGGTTTCTTTGATCCACGGCTGGGGTGCCTTGTCTTCTTACACCTACAGCTGGTGTCGGATTTCGTGTGTATTCTCTTTCCATTGAGAACGAATGACCTAGAAGTCTTGCGCCTTCTTCAGACACGCGAACAGCAGACTCGCTTGGATTCAGAAGCGGTTTGACGTGAAGAACTGATGGCGTAACACGACGTTGCCTTCTCTCGATCTGTGATAAGCACAAATAGAGCCATTATCGTCCGTGACGCCGGACGATCAATAGGCCAATAGCTATCGTAAAAAAGTCCCATCACAGATTTAACGTCAAGTCTAGGTTTATTGAGATTTATAACATGCAGAAGCTTTCGGAGCGCCGCTCCTTCATCAGATGAAGACGGTCAGAGGCCTAATTTAGATTTATAGCTCATATCACACCGTCTACGACCTGCCGCATTTCCCAGATACAGTACTGCTAGGGATATAGTGAAGCAACTTACCCACGGCCTTCGTCGGCCACCTCTGACTCGTTTTTCTTCGGTAAACGGATGAGAAAATTCATTGTCTGCATCGTACAATGTAGAATCGTGATTCCCGGTCACCCAAC
The DNA here is from genome assembly GCA_030412335.1 of Botrylloides violaceus. Classification (NCBI taxonomy): domain Eukaryota; kingdom Metazoa; phylum Chordata; class Ascidiacea; order Stolidobranchia; family Styelidae; genus Botrylloides; species Botrylloides violaceus. The sequence continues at coordinate 86,303 of JASFYC010000810.1, forward strand.
TGCCTCGCGCGTACACATCGTCGTTACCCTCACCGTAGTGACTTGACCTGTGGTTGGTCGTTATGTTATATGCTAATTATCGATTAAAATCACTGATTAGGGGTATACAATTAGCGCAATGTATGGCCTATGCATTCAACAGATATCACGCAGATTGCAGTTGTCTATATAGTTAGAGACTAAATGTAGGCGTAAAGATTTCTGCTCGTCGTGACAGAAGATTAGTCTGCGCATTTGCACTGTCCTGACTCCGGACAGAAGATTATTGAATAAATATAAATGGTCTATAGTTTACACAGCTCTGCGACGCAGGCGCAGGAACCCAATGCTTAGTGAGTTTGGGAAGCAAGGTTGGTGCAACGAGCGACACGATGCAAAAGTTCTCAGTGATAAGTTTATAATGTATGCCGGACAAGTTCTAGGCCCGGCAGGCGTAGCCCTATTTATAAATTACCCCAAAAAACTCACAATGACGTCCATACATTATCCCGTCTCATCGTTGCCAATGCCGTGTACCGTTGCTCCCATTGGAAATCTGAAGCTCCTCTAGAGTTTGGAGTATGTGATTTGTACGTCACAAAACTACATTCTCGTGACGTCAATCTAGAATCGAATGTTCGAGCAGAAAATCTTGCGTAACGATCTCCGCTCCTTCTGCCTTCGTCACTGCTGTTCGATTCCTCCGTTACGGTGGTTAGGGAATGTCTGAAATGCAACGCAATAATGTAGTCTTGTGCTTGTGCAACCAATTAAATTGTCCTTTCTCTCTCTCTCTCTTATTCCCACTTTCGTTTTCTCTCTCCAGCTCTTCTCTCTTTCCCTCGGTCTTTCTCGAACGCTAACAGACATTTGATCCGCGCTCCAATGTATTAGAGTAATTATACCCATTACTACTAACAATGGGAATTCCAATTAATTACAACAGATTAATCATAAATGGTCCGGTAACGGCCGGGCGGCTTAGTCTAGATCACTCATAGATTCCTCGTGAGTTCTACGGCACATCGCGCCGCGAGAGGTAAGCAGTAAGCAGTCTAAGCACTACTGATACTGACCTGTGATGCAAACGGTCAAACGGATCATCTTCATCGTACGAATCATCTTGAACGATGGCTGGAAGTAGCGGTTTCAGGACTGGAGACGGCGAAGGAACAAACGTCTCCGCTGGAGTAATGACATAGTGCCGGTATCGACCTCTTTTACGATTCGTAATATTTGACCTGGAAATATGTAGCCGTTGTTATATAGGTTTCGCAAATATCTTGTTGAAGAATGAATTTCTCGAGTCTATGCCTTATGGATGTTTGTCTCATATCCATCCATAGACTCACAAGGTCACTCAGAGCCCGATTAAATACACACTAACTTGTGTGCACAATCTGCATATACGCGCATGCAGGCCAGACCAGAAGGATCCGAAGGTATAGCTACTAGCTAGCTGTACCCTTCTAGTCTGAGTTGTACATTCTCGCACACGATAATATTGTATTGAAATCGGACTTCAAGCTTGCAGTGTATAGTTGCGTAGCCAATGTTGAAAAAGACGAACAGTCGAACAAGCAACGCAAAACACGACTGCTCGAGAACACAGGGTAGCGAACACGCCACCTTCTAATGATTATATTAGTCTACTCAATAATTATACTTTGGTGCAACCAATGATGACCACTCCACCATTGCACCAACGTATAGACCTCATGTGTGTTGTAGATTTAACGATTCCGTTTTATCTGTGGAGCGAGCAGCACCTTGTCGAACTGTATAGTTTTATCAGATATTGTATATTAAAGTCTGTACCGGCAGTTAGGCTCAGTTCGCCTTATTCAGCAGTCCGCGGACATTGAGAACGCGGCCAAGTGCACGCCATAACAGTACAACTGACAAGTATATAGAGACGCGAGTATATAGGGCGACAAATTGAAATAATCACAATTAATCAATTATTACAAAGTGGCCGAGTGCCAACATTGCGGCTCGTAGCATCGGCTATCGCCCGCGTTACTCTCTTACGTAACAGGCTGTATACCGGGTAAACTTATAAACTTACTTAATCCCGACTTTGTTCTTTTTTGACCAGCTTAATAAAGACTCGCTAGATGACGGTCGGCTATCTGACGAATATCCAATGGATACCGTAACTTGAGAATTCACGTCAGATCCCCTCGATGCAATAACTCGAACTGGTGTTTTTAATCGCAGGATTTTCTTCCTCCAGTTACGATTTAACTGTCGATAAAACATCGGAAAATATTGATTATATCTGACTACAAGACATGCACATTGAATTTAAACACAAAATTCGCTACTGATGAGATCAGTTTGGTGTTGTTAACGCACCAACACTCCAACCAATATCCCATCTTCCCATCTTCGTAAGTCCCACTTTTGGGGGTATGGAAATATGGTCACCCTAGATTAGAGCCAACGTGACTAATTTTGTGGTAGTGTGTCGGCGCTGCAAACTGCGCTGCAAAATTTGGGACACTGTCTGGCTGAGCTGATGTCTTGTCAACGGTATAAGACCCCCAGCGAATATTGCCATATGAAAGACGAAGGCAGCGTAACAAACCGTTTTAACATCGGATTAGGTATGCGGCGACGAGGTGATCAGGCGATCAGAGGAATACCGCTGACCGCTACGACCGCAATATTGATTACGCGCTCGATCCACTACCCAAACTCAGTAGCACCTCACCAGTATTCCGAGCAAGGTTATCGTCAACAAACTCATCACAGTGCCTGGAATGACAACGTATAATATGAGCGGGTCCAATTTCAAGGACGAATGTTCGCTGTTTGAAATAGACTTTGTCGTGGAGACGCCGCCACTGCTTTGGTTGTCTAGAAATTCAATAATAGAAGGTCGTTGTTGATTAATGTCTAATCAAGCGTCATCTTAATTAATCCGAACCTCCGATCAAACTGTAAACTCGCGTATTCAAGCATATAGCGATTCTATTTCCATGAGGTAGCGCACGGGCACAAGTATGATGCTTCTCATTGGATTCAGCCACATATTGGGTGTGAACACTGTACTGTTGTGGGTATCAGTGTATTTATCATATATTAATTTTGGGTCAAATAGCATTGACTATAGTTTGGTAGGTTGTGGATTTGAGCCCTGACCGGGTTATACCAGAGATTTGCCTTTATGTGCTTGTAGTACTGATATCTGCGATTCCCCTAGTCAGGTGTTCAGCACCGTCGCTCATCAAACCATTCGTTACGCACGCATTGGCTTACTTGGGTTACCTGTTGTTAGGGTCGTGACCTGACATAGTAGAGTTGTTATATTTGACGATCTTCCCGTGATTCTAACGGTGACGTCGTACGTATTGTTTGCTAATACTCCTGACGTCACGATGACGTTTTCTTTTTCTCCTCCAGGACTTATGACGTAACCATAGGAATACATCCCAAACGTATCCGCCATATCTTCAAATGCTTGGGCGTAATCCAATCCATAGAATCTACGGAAGAATTTCTCAGCAATCTACCAGCAAATGGAGTCATTAGGCCTATATAGCTTCATATTTCTCAGGGATATCTAGATATCTCTGATATTTCCTAACGTTGGATTTTTCGAACTGTTATTAAGCCCAGGCATATTACTTCATTGAAAATATCCCGCGTACTATAGTAATACAACAACAAAACTAACTGCGAGGTAGAAATATGTGAATGGCTTTGTCAGCGTCAAACCCAGACGTACGCCGTACCTGTATCCTTGCGCGCAACTGGCTTAAGCGTAACTATACATATCTTCCCGCACAAGGCTGCCGTGTACTTATGGGCGACTAGACTATCTTAGATGATTACTGTATTAGCTGTGAGGCGCTACACCTCAAAAACACACACATTGAAAATTTTCCTCATAGGCAACCTCTTGCTGCCTTTCTATACTGATACGGAAGACAGGGGATAGTTACCCCGCACGTCGGTGTACACCGCTCAGGCACAGGCTCGCAAATTGTTAATTCACTCTTCTCTCATCTAGTGTGTGCTGCAGCAGAACGTTTGGTAAACCATGGCCTACGATTCATGAAACATTTTCAACTCACATGTTAATATTTCCATCGTGCTCTTTCAAAACTACATCCCGAAATCCAGTTGCGTTTTCTCCAACGATACTTCTGTATTCATTCAAACTGTACCAAGACAGTACGAAGTAATCACTAACTTCCATCAAGCTCCATTCCACGCGAATTGAATTTGCACTGTCGGACGTACATGAAATCGAACTTTCGACGCAAAATGACGGATACACTGTATCCAGAAAATGAAAAAATATAAAATCACGAACAAGATTTCGTTTGGTAGGTCGGTTAGCCAACTAAATCATCACTGGCCTAGGCCTAGGTGATAATTAAGGAGCGAAGCTCCGAAATAAGCTTGTGAATGTTACAATTCTCAATAAACCACGTCTGGACGATAAATCTGTGGTGAATCTTCTCTACGATATCAATTAATAAATATTAATTTCAATACCTGATATGGTAAGCATGATTGATACATAAAATGTCGCCCCAAACATACACTTGTGTATATTAAGCCTTGCAGTAAAGATGCCAAATGCGCAATCAAGGCTCACACTAGCTTCCAACGCTTACGACAGACATCTTCATACGCAACTAAAATCACTTCCATAGATATTAGGTGACTATAGTATCGCCTTCATATCCTTTGAGGTTTAGGCCAATAGGCAATGAAATTATAGTCTATCCTCACGGATCGGTAGTCTTCCCATTGAAATTCAATGATAAACGTAGCGAAATTAATGCTTTCAAGAGTTGCGATTTTCAAGTCAAAAAGATACAGCAAAATCAGTGATCCATGACGCTTCCTACTGATTGTAACACGACCATCTGTTTTTGACTTCATTTATTTCGTTGGTTCGAGTATATTTGGTTGCAATGGGCAAGTTTGATAAGCTATGAGTTTGTCTGCGGTGGAGCGATGTTGCTCAGTCTTCCTCCCATGTTTTTGAGACGGTTTGGTTGATCGACGCAAGTAACATCATATTTGCAAGTTTTACATATGTAGCATATGAACTTTACATGCAAGTACAAAGCCGCATTTGCATCACCTTCTTCTAATTCTTATCTTGCGTTATTTCTATGATGTCTTGCAGACATAAAATTATTAAGGAGTATTTCAACACTGTAGCTTACAAGTCTTTGAGTTTAAAACAGACGAGCAGACAAAGAACATGATGGTGTATATATATGACTGGGTAACGTATCTATCAAGGTCAGTTCCAACTAAATCTGTACGTGTATAGGCTAGGCAGTCCTGGTCGAGTTACGAAGATGCGTTTGACGTTAGTTGTTGTTTTACTGAGAATTTGTGGATTCTCGCTCGTGCGTGGATGCGAAGAGGCGTTGTCTGTTGATGATGTAGTCCGTGGAATGATTGAGAAAAGTAAGTTAGGCACAAGCTGTATATGTGGTAAAATCTTTTGTTTCAACTTTTGGCATCATAGGAGTCTACTCTATATGACCTATAGTATCTTTTTCTGTCATTCCGACCTTCCTCTCATAACTTGAGGGATTTTCTTCTTCAACTTTTGGCAAATGGGTTGCCAGTTGCAACAGCGGATCACTCTTCTCCATAACATCTTTTTACCTAATATCCTTCTCTCTCCCCCCGGCTTTCCTCAAGATTTTCTGCTATCCTACAAGAACATAGCAGTCGCCTGCCCAGACATCACAAGTTTTCAACGGTTCATAACCTGTACCCTGCGTATCGTGAACTCGGAAGTACGGAATAGGGAGACTCAACTGCTGTGAACTCCGTTATCCCCAACACTTACCCGCTTGTTGCATTCGCTGAGTATTCAGATTCACGAATATATTCTCCTATTTTGCAGGCCTGAATCATCTCAGAGGATCTGGCGATCGTAAGTGTTATGCACGTACCGAAAGCTAAGCTTAAATAAGGCCGGTATTCGATAACAGTACTTCGAACTAAGTCGATCCATGTCAGACTAGATATCAGGTGAACTGCTATAATCTACCGCTACTGTGATAAGCCGCAATAGGCTCTGGAGAGCGGGAGTGTTTTGCTCAAGGTTAAGTGGGCTATCGCTTATCGGCAGGTGTTCGAATTTGAGATCGACCAATATTGTTTTTCAATGCCCAACGATATTAGGCCCTTTCGCCTGACTGATATTATGATATCTATATTCGTATATTCATGAATATCGGCCTCGATATAATCGGTCGACCCCTAGTTTGAATACTCTCCATAGGCTACCCTGCATCAATATGTAAGATGTTATCAATGCAGTGTGCTACATGGGGATGCAGTCTCATCTGATTCCAAACGCTGCAATTACCGCTTCCTCTTTCTGGGGCTCACAACAACGATACAAACCGGAAAATGCTCGATTGGACAACCATGAAATTCCAGGAGAGAACTCCGGCACTTGGTCATCAGGGATCAGTAAGTAAAGCCGATGGCGGACGATCAATAAATATCGTAAAGAAGATTCACCACAGATTTAAAGCCCTAACCTTGGTTTATTGAGAATTATAACATTTTTAGGCTTTCAGAGCTCGGCTGGACGTTAAGTCTGTGGTAGGCTAAAGCTTCTTTACTATAACCATACAATCGTGAACAATGTTTTGGGTGAAATATGTCGCCAAGTAGCCTACCGCCTTGTATTACAGATGCAGTCGGCCAATGGTTACAAGTAGACTTCGGGAGAGCGACGCCAGTGGCTGGCGTGATTACTCAAGGCCGACCAACATATCACAACCAGTGGGTGCGTTCGTATAAAGTTTCATGCGGACCAGATGAAGATAACCTGACGGTTGTAGCAGAGGATCAAGAGGAAATAGTAAGATCGTATGCTGGCGTTCGTGCATTAGGTTTACAGGCGATTAAAAGCAATGCGTTTAAAGGTGCCTAGAACACTAGGTAGCCGTCAGCCGTCTTTGCATCGGCGATTTATGAAGGTAGAGACCTTTGTAGTACCGGTAGCGTCGTGTCCTAAACCAGCATGTAAATCGACTCCAACATATTTTGTTAGAACGCAACTATCAGGTATACGAATCAAAACGGGGTTGGTAGTTCGGTTTAAGTTCATATTGGACACGGCTACCGCTACATTTGTTCCAGGCTCGGAAGACTGTTCCATGGGGACGGTCTTTTTCCTGCATTACATATTATTACAGAGTTTGTCACTGTTACAGATTTACGTCTCACGGCTCGCTCGACTGGTTGATTGATTAATTGATTGATTGATTGATTGATTGATTGATTGATTGATTGATTGATTGATTGATTGATTGATTGATTGAGGTAGCTACTAGAACTAAAATATAAAGTTAACCATCGACTACCCCTGTCGCTCAGTTGGCGGAGGGGCTATCCGCCTTCTGTGTGGTTCCGGGTCCGATTCCCGACCAAGTCAATCCAATGACTGTTGGTATCCGTTCCCTCTCTGCTTTGGAGTTCAGCATCGTGGGAGTGCGAAGAGATCGTTGGTGATAGTGGTCCGGGCTATAAACCAGAAGCATCGACCCACACATTGAGCGCTGACCTGGCTGACCTATAGTAGGCTATAGTTGAAAGCGCCATAAATCGAAAACAAAAAGTATACAAACCTATCCCTGATCTTTGATGTCATTTTGACAGGTGTTTATTGGGAACACGGACATGGAGACAAAGGTTTACAATAGATTTCCACAAGTTCTAAATTGTCAGTATGTTCGGATCTACCCACAAACGTGGCACGGCCACATGTCAATGAGAGTTGAATTCGTACACGGTGCATGCTTCAACAATCCCACTTTGCCTTGAGTACCGTGATACATATTTAACGCAGAGGAATGAAAAATGTAGACTTTCTTGTGTGTAGGCCTACAGCTTTTATGGAATATATCACTTGGCAATGCAATTATCTGTATAGATTCTAGAATGTAGAGGTGAACGTAGACAGTATCGCGTCAGGAGCGTCGTGATCCAATACAAAATACCGGATCTCTTTATATTCTGTTTGATCGCCTACCGAGACCATCGGTTCTTGGACGCGACTGCCCGATGCGTGCAGATACGTGCTACTACTCGATATCGCGTTACGTAGCATGTCAGCGGATCTCCGAGGTGCGATCTCCTTCTGACGTTGAGTTTAGGTAAATGCAGGCTAACCACCTAAATTAGTTTCTTTCACGAAAATTGATCTGCCAAATTTTGGAATAGCGAGGGTCTTTGTTCGGAGTAGCTTCCCAGAAAACATTTACCACAATTTTAGCTTTTAAACCACAAATTGTATTTTGGGTGCAGTTCGCTTTTAACCTAGTGTATCAGGCTGAGTCAGAATTCATCAACATGTTGATGACATTATGAATCATGATGACTAGAATGTTGCTTCCACGAAAATTGGTCAGAAAAATTTCAGAAAAGCGAGGATCGGAGTAACATACTGTATGCTGAAAATCTTCGCGAAATTTACGCTTTCAAACCACATATTGTATTTTGAGTGCCGGGCGCTTTTAACCTGGTGCCTCAAGGTGCTTCAGAATTCATCAACATGTTGATGACTGCCTCATGATTATGACTGGCATGTTGCCAAAACACAGACGTTGAGATATCCATCTTGATAAACGCATCGGTAGCGATAACCTTCACGAAAAACCGAATTAGATAGTTTCAGTCATCGGCGAAGATATATAAAACGCCTGCATAGTGATTGGCTTTACGTGTAGGCTAACGCAGAGGTGTCAATATCAGTGTGACTTTGAGATCAATCCAAATGTATTGCACGGCGCTTTTTGTATTCCTCCTCACTTTTGGGTTCTCCTCCGCCGATGGGTGTGGAGTCGCTGATTTCCTAGAGCAGCTCGTACAGTCTGTGCATAATAATCAGCGAAATGGATCGCAGTGTGGGCCAAGATCCGAACCAAGAATCGGCAAGGCCGGGCCAATAGGAGCTCCCGGACCCAGGGGTCCTGCCGGGGTAGTGGACATGGAAGCCATTGAGCAACTGTTTCAACGAATGATTTTTGAAAGTAAGAGTTTGAATCGGGACATTTTTAGGTTCTGCTGGACTCAATGTGGAGTTCTAACCTTAAGTTTCGATTGAGCCACTTAAGTGTCAGCCGGCACTTAAGTGGAGTTCATAAAGTAATTCTAATTCTAATTCTCAAAACAAATCCTGGAAGATAATTCTGAGTGAATCTTCTTTACGGTAAATAAATATGGTACTTGATGAATTGCTCTACTCCTAAATCCATGGTTAGGGTCGAAGGTCAAAGGTTAATGCGAGACATACAACGCAGACTTAACACCTGTCTACCTAATTATTCAACAAAATCGGCTTTCTTATCGATGAGTCGAGCTTTAGTTTCAAGACGCAAGTTAATCTTCCCGGCTTCGAAACATTCGGCCAGGTTCTGTTACTGACCCATATGTAGCGTAAAGCTCTGAAAATCGCAGGTATCTGCCCAAATGCTCAAGTCATGTTTTTCAGATCTGCTTGAACACTTTGGATTTGAACAAGGTAGGAATGTTTTTCAAACTTCAGGACCAGCGTATCACCAGTAAGCGGTTTTTCTTACAGCGTGCTCTATGGGAATGAAGTCTCGTCACATACAAGATCATGCAATAACTGCTTCGTCCTTTTGGGGTGTACGGCATGAGCCCTATAGGGGTCGTCTTGACAATCAGGTGGCAACTGGTAGAAGCGTGGGCGCCTGGGTTGCAAGCGGAAGTGAGTCGGTTTGTCTCGGAACTAGCGCTACATGTGTGTGTGTGTGTGTGTGGATACGCGTGTGCTTCCTTGCGAGATGCACTGATCGACCTTGAATATGATCGCGTTCTGTTCCAAAGGTACCGTCGGTCAGTGGCTACAGGTTGACTTTGGAAGTGTGAAGAAGGTCGCTGGGGTGATTACGCAAGGGAGACCGAGTTACAAGAATCAGCATGTTCGTTCGTTCAAGATTTCATGCGGACATGACCAAAACCTTGCCTTTATTCAGGAAAATGGACAGCACAAGGTAACGTTTATTGTCGGCGTGCGTGCGCGTTGATTGAGTGAGTGTGAGTGAGTGATTGTGATTGCACCAAACTGTGACTGCTGCGGCCAGAGTCACTGAGTTGGAGAAGCCGTACGCTGCGAACTACAACGAGCTGTATCGTATGATAGCGATTTTTAATACACTCTACCATGGTATGGTTGAGACACATTGATGCAATCGCATGCATTTTATTTTGTGAGAGGGACGCCCACGGCAGACTACAATTTTTTTGGCCATGTTCAGCCGAGTTGCAACAAGCCTTATAGTAAAGGATATCGCATATTTTTCAGGTTTTCAATGGTAACACCGACCCTGATAGCAAAGTCTACAATCGATTCAAGGAGGTCCTGTCATGCAGATTCATACGAATTTATCCTCAGAGTTGGAACGAATGGATGTCAATGAGAGTGGAATTCGTGGCTGGGACTTGCTTTGATCTTACTTCCCCATTTCAAGCTAATTTGAATAACGCGTGATGCCAAAAAGTCGGTATGAACGCCAATGATACTTTTGTATTCATTAATCACGGCTAATTAAGTAATCAAGTAATCAAGGGATAATTAACACAAGGCAAAGTAGATCAATGCTATTTTCTACGTTTCCTCAACGAAAAGACCTATTAAACGTTTTCATACGCACCTGGAAAAATTGCAATTACTGCGATCTATTTTCTGTTCCACGTTTATATAATCTTTGGCAGCCATCAGTCACGATTCTGTTGAAGATTACTTTATTTTGATTCATGTGTATAAGACCGCGTTATCATCATCATGATCAATTTTAGTGATGAGTATATAATGGTGCCGATGGCGGACGATCAATAGATATCGTAAAATATCTATCTACACCTAATGAAGGAGCGGAGATAGAAAGCTTGTGTGAAATCATAATTCTCAATAAACCAAGGCTGGACGGTAAATTTGTGGTGATCTTCTTTACGATATCAATTTTAGTGTTAAATATTGTTGTTGTTGTGAATATACTGCATTTTCAACTATACGGCACTCAGGTCACATTTGCCAGGCCAATACGTATATACGAAACGATGCATTCGGATTAGGCCTACACCGGGTTAAAGGGACGAAGTGGACAAGGCGCTGGTCTCAAAGTCCGGAAGGCTGTTGAAAGCTGTGGTACCAGAGCAGCCATATAGAAAATAAGTGTGCTATTTTCGATAGGAAGTCAAGTCTTAAGTCGGGAGTTGAACTATATGTACATAGGCGTACCGTGAAGCCAGATGGTTCTCCTACGTGTTACACGAAAAGCTCATTAAAATCGCACCATAATGACACTAATCATAAGCAAACATGAGTCAATAGATCACTCACGACGCTTTGTCAAGATTTTACGACATCCACCGCGGTAGGTCTCATCAAGGATGTCGCAAAAAAAATGTGTAAACTGCAGGTCAGCTCATGTAATGGGAAAGTGCCGTGGCAGATATCTGTCAGTTCAAAGAACAGTGATTTGCCGTGGCAAACCCGATTAGAATCGTCGAAAGCTGAAGAAAAAGATACATAGCCTATATATAAAGAGCGCACAAACGCAATAACCAAGCTCGGGAACTGCAAATATAAAGACCTTTTCATCGGAAATGAAAATGCGCTTTGCAGTATTATTCCTTTTGCTTGCGAATTGCGGGTTTTCTACAGCTGATAGGTGCGGCGTGACGGACTTCTTAGAGCAGCTCATCCAGACAGTGAATAGAATTCAGCCAACAGGACCACAATGTGGGTCAGGAGAAGAGCCAAGGGTCGGCAAGGCTGGTCCAATAGGACCTCCAGGGCCCCGAGGCCCACCCGGAATGGTAGATATAAAGGCGGTCAAGAGACTTGTCCAAGAAATGATCAATGAAAGTAAGAACATTTCATCTCTAATTCCAATTAGAATAAGGCAAAACATATTTCTCGCCCCAATCCAATATATTGGAATATAATCTACAATCTTTCGGAGCTCTGCTCCTTCACCCAATGCCAGCGCGTAAGCGAGTCTGGTTTCATCCGATAGCGAGATAAAGTCTGTCGAATCTGTCTACCCCAAGACTAATTGCCGGACAAAGCACAATAGCAGCAGATAATGCGACACTTGCAGAAGAACTTGTGGACAATATCTCTGTATAATGTGACGATGAGTTGTTTGAATGTCCGCCATCTGATCCGGAGATCACGGATTCGATGCCCGATCGCGTCAAAACTATAAGGACTTAAAATTTTGTTATCTGTTCTCGTCTGCATGTCTGCTTTGCCGTCACTCGGTCAGTATCGTTAGAGTGCGCAAGTTTATGAAGTTTGTGATAGTAATCCAGGATATCTAAAAACCAAACATATTGATATTACGCATTAATAGAGCATAAACATTCACCTGGCGTATATGACCCAAGTAGTTGGAAAACGTCATAAATTCAAAACAACAACAACACCCTGAATCTACAGTAAATCTACGATGTTTTTACAGATCTACTGAGTCAGATAGGATACGGCGAATGTGAGTATATTAGGGTTCGTGTAGCGTTTTACCTTTCAGCCGTCGTAACCCCTCGCCTTTATCACAGTGTGCTACATGGGAATGAAATCACGTTTGATTGCCGATTCAGCGATCACTGCTTCGTCAATAGCTGGTGCTGCACATGAATCTTATCGAGGTCGACTTGATATATAATCAAAGAAAGTCTGGTGATGCTGGAGCGTGGGCATCTGGCAGTAGTGAGTTGATGTATTTTTACCCCGACGCTACTAGGCTAAAGCCTCCTTGCCTTCACTAAACGTGATAGCGAAAAGTGATATAACTATATATGTGCCATGTAAATGTCAAATGTGCCGGTCCAGTGGGCAACTGGGCGTGACGATACTAGGTTTGGGCAGGGCAGAGGTTGAAATTTTACAAGACGGGTCGGGTTTTCCCGATAAAGCCGATGCACCATTCTGGTAGATACATCAGCGGAGGCGAGGGTATAACCCTGGAGAATCAGGTTGAAGAAGCCACGTTAAGTTTTGTTGTTTATTATATGTTTACTGTGAAATATTTTCCTATAGACACAGTCGGGCAATGGTTGCAAGTGGATTTTGGAAGCGTAAAGAAATTAGCTGGTGTGATTACACAAGGACGTTCGGGGTATAGTCAATGGGTTCGATCGTACAAAGTTTCGTGTGCAGGAAGCAATGGACAGTTTGCAGCAGTCCAAGAAAACGGTCGAGACAAGGTATGAATGATGCCGCAGAAAGGTTGCATCGCAGTAGACCCACTCTATTGGAATTGTATCAAGGACACCGTGTATAGTCTTATAGACGTGTAAATAGTGCCTGATTATCTGGAAGGTATTTCTAATCAATTAACAATACCTTCCTGACGGCTTGCAAGTATGACTCATCGCCCCCTAAGCGGGCGCCAAGGGGCTAACTATTACGGTGACTGCAATTCTGCGATCTATGAAAGTCGGCTGTGGACGTTTTACATTATGTATTGATCTGCTTAGATAATGCAATAATTACTGAAATACCGCAGGCCTGTTCATATATAGTAATTCTTCGGTAATTTTACTGTATAGGCCTACATTATGCTTGGGCACCAAGCATGATGGCAATGGGTTGCTAAAATTCGCTCAAAAACTTATATTATACATATTGTGTAGGTTTTTCAGGGTAACGAAGACAGGAATACCAAAGTCTACAACCGTCTTCCACAAGTTCTGTCATGCCATTTCGTACGAATTTATCCACAGTCTTGGTACGGACATATGTCGATGAGGGTGGAATTTGTACCAGAAGTTTGTTATCACCTCATTCCTCCGTTCAATACTTGAAACATCAATCATTGCCTAATTTAGTACCTAGAGTAGATCATGTACCAACGGTCAGATTTTTTCAGAATAGATTTTAGGGTGACGTCACGAGTCATCTTCACCAGAAATCACCTCAAATCGCCCTACATTAGTGGATTGCTATTGTTGAACTATATAGATAACTAACGTGCGTAGGTTACGTAGGTTATCTATAGTGGAATCGCCTAATGATAGTCGTGGGATGTATTAAATGGTACGTCTTTTCCGATCCTGTTATTCCAATCATCTTTCTCCAACCTTATTAAACTTTCTGACACACCCTAACATGGCGAGACCCGTTATCGATTTCGTCCTTGGTTGCAAACGTCCACTATAGGTGGAGCAGATCAAGACATGTGCTGTGTTGTGCGATGTGAGTTTGTAGAGTATTTTATTATTGTATTGAATTGTATATACTGTATGTATTGATCGTGGCGCACAACACCCTGGGGCGACAAGCGCCACTTTCCTTATCATAATAAAAAAAATTAAATGGTTCTCTTTATATGTTCGCATTCTTTAGAATCCCACCAACCATTATGTATATTGGTAGGCCTACTTCTGTGCATGCTAGTGCTAGTGACCCTAGAGTAGGCCATGGCTGGACGGTAAATTTGTGGTGATCTTCTTTACAATATCAATTTTAGTGTTAAATATCGTTGTTGTTGTGAATATACTGCATTTTCAACTATATTTCACTCAGGTCACATTTGCCAGGTCAATACATACTGTATATACGAAACGATGCATTCGGATTAGGCCTACACCGGGTTAAAGGGACGAAGTGGACAAGGCTCTGGTCTCAAAGTCCGAAAAGCTGTTGAAAGCTGTTGTATACCCGTTGTATCCGAGCAGACAGATAGGAAATATAAGTGCTAGTCCCGATAGGAATTCGAGTCTTAAGTCGGGAGTTAAACTATATGTACATAGCCATACCGTGAAGCCAGATGTTTCTCCCAAGTGTTACACGAAAAGCTCATTAAAATCGCACCATAATGCCGCTAATCATAAGCAAACATGAGTCAATGGATCACCCACGACGTTTTCTCAAGATTTTACGACATCCACCGCGATAGGTCTCATCGGGGATACCGCAAAAAAACATGTAAATTGCAGGTCAGCTCATGTAATTACAAAGCAGAAGAAAGCAGATATCTGTCAGTTCAAACGAGAGTGCCGTCGCAAACTCGATTAGAATAGTCGAACGCTGAAGAAAAAGATGCATAGGCCTATATAAGGAGCGCACAAACGGAATAACCTAATCTTAATTTAAGCTGGATAACTACAAATGCATAACGACCTTTTCATCCAAACTAAAATGCGCTTTGTTGTATTATTCCTTTTGCTTGCGAATTGCGGGTTTTCTACAGCTGATAGGTGCGGCGTGACGGACTTCTTAGAGCAGCTCATCCAGACAGTGAATAGAATTCAGCCAACAGGACCACAATGTGGGTCAGGAGAAGAGCCAAGGGTCGGCAAGGCTGGTCCAATAGGACCTCCAGGGCCCCGAGGCCCACCCGGAATGGTAGATATAAAGGCGGTCAAGAGACTTGTCCAAGAAATAATCAATGAAAGTATGAACATTTCATCTCTAATTCCAATTAGAATAAGTCAAAACATATTTCACGCCCCAACCCAATATATTGGAATATAATCTACAATATTTCGGAGCTCTGCTCCTTCACCCAATGCCAGCGCGTAAGCGAGTCTGGTTTCATCCGATTGCGAGATAAAGTCTGTCGAATCTGTCTACCCCAAGACTAATTGCCGGACAAAACCACAATAGTAGCAGATAATGCGACACTTGCAGAACAACTTGTGGACAATATCTCTGTATAACGTGACGATGAGTTGTTTGAATGTCGCGTCAAAACTATAAGGATTTAAAATTTTGTTATCTGTTCTCGTCTGCATGTCTGCTTTGCAGTCACTCGGTCAGTATCGTTATGATAGTAATCCAGGATATCTATAAACCGAACGTATCGATATTACGCAATATTAAAGCATATACATTCACCTGACATATAGCCTATGGTCTAAGTAGTTGGAAAACGCGATAAATTCAAAAAATTAACAGCCCGAATTTACAGTATATCTACGATGTTTTTACAGATCTACTGAGTCAGATAGGATACGGCGAATGTGAGTATATTAGGGTTGGTGTAGCGTTTTACCTTTCAGCCGTCGTAATCCCTCGCCTTTATCACAGTGTGCTACATGGGAATGAAATCACGTTTGATTGACGATTCAGCGATCACTGCTTCGTCAAGAGCTGGAGTTGCACATGAATCTTATCGAGGTCGACTTGATAATCAAGCAAAGTCTGGTGATGTTGGAGCGTGGGCATCTGGCAGTAGTGAGTTGATATGTTTTTACCCCGACGCTACTAGGCTAAAGCCTCCTTGCCTTGACTAAACGTGATAGCGAAAAGTGATAACTATATATGTGCCATGTAAATGTCAAATGTGCCGGTCAAGTGGGCAACTGGGCGTGACGATACTAGGTTTGGGCAGGGCAGAGGTTGAAATTTTACAAGACAGGTCGGGTTTTCCCGATAAAGCCGATGCACCATTCTGGTAGATACATCAGCGGAGGCGAGGGTATAACCCTGGAGAATCAGGTTGAAGAAGCCACGTTAAGTTTTGTTGTTTATTATATGTTTACTGTGAAATATTTTCCTATAGACACAGTCGGGCAATGGTTACAAGTGGATTTTGGAAGCGTAAAGAAATTAGCTGGTGTGATTACACAAGGACGTTCGGGGTATAGTCAATGGGTTCGATCGTACAAAATTTCGTGTGCAGGAAGCAATGGACAGTTTGCAGCAGTCCAAGAAAACGGTCGAGACAAGGTATGAATGATACCGCAGAAAGGTTGCATCGCAGTAGACCCACTCTATTGGAATTGGAATTGTATCAGTATTCCCTGTGCAAGGACACCGTAAATAGACGTATAAATAGTGCCTGATTATCTGGAAGGTCTTAATACACGGTTACCTGCTATGCGTATTTCTAATCAATCAATCAATACCTTCCTGACGGCTTGCAAGCATGACTCATCGCCCCCTAAACGGCCGCCAAGGGTCTAACTATTACTGTGACTGCAATTCTGCGATCTCTGAAAGTCGGCTGCTGACTTTGTACATTATGTATTGATCTGCTTCGATAATGCAATAATTACTGAAATACTGCAGGCCTGTTCATATATAGTAATTCTTCGGTAATTTTACTGTATAGGCCTACATTATGCTTGGGCACCAAACATAATGGCAATGGGTTGCTAAAATTCGCTCAAAAACTTATATTATACATATTGTGTAGGTTTTTCAGGGTAACGAAAACAACAGGAATACCAAGGTCTACAACCGTTTTCCACAAGTTCTTTCATGCCAATTCGTACGAATTTATCCACAGTCTTGGTACGGACATATGGCGATGAGGGTGGAATTTGTACCAGGGGCTTGTTATCACCTCATTCCTCCATTCAACACAAAATCAAGTTGAAACACCAATGGTCATATTTTTTTCAGAATAAATTTTAGTGTCACAGTCACAGAGTATCCGCCGTGACGTCACAAGTCATCTTCCCCAGAAATCAACTACATTAATGAATATATAATATTTGATTGCTATTGTTGAACTATATAGATAACTAAGCTGCGTAGGTTAGATAGGTTATCTATAGTTGAATCGCGTAACGATAGTCTTGTCATATATTAAATGGTACTCGCATGCTTTAGAATCCCGTCCATCGTTATATATATATTGGTAGGCCTGCTTTCCTTGCATATTTATTCTGTGCATGCTACATGTATCGATATTCTATATAAAAGAGTAATAAAAATCTTGCAATGCCCCTAACGCGTGAAGGCGTGATTTCAATTTGGTTTGAACGCCAATTATACTTTTTGCATTAATCAAGGCTAATCAAGTAATCAAGGGATAATTAAACTTATACTTAGTATCCTAAGCTGTTGCATTTTCCAAGCGCTATATGAAA
The DNA here is from genome assembly GCA_030412335.1 of Botrylloides violaceus. Taxonomy (NCBI): domain Eukaryota; kingdom Metazoa; phylum Chordata; class Ascidiacea; order Stolidobranchia; family Styelidae; genus Botrylloides; species Botrylloides violaceus. The sequence continues at coordinate 104,141 of JASFYC010000810.1, forward strand.
TGCATGCCGTTGATATTTGTTAGATCAATCAATCAATCACAGAGAATGCCAACAAATGCAAATGTTTACAAGACTAGAAAGTGCGTGGCTCATCGTCGACATTGCTGAACAGCAGCGACATCATCACGCAACCGACGATTTGAATTTTACGGCGATCGAAACTGTCTGTAACCCTAGCTCAACAGAAACATGACCTATCACAAAATGTCACAGACGGCTTGTCATTAACTTTCATATTCAAATATAGCCTAGCGGTTGCCCAAACAAATATTACACCTTAGACCTATCACGAATGGTTGAAAAATGGCAGATAAATAAAAGCGGAGCGCTATTCATTTTGCTCTCAATATATTTGCTGCAGCTGTCGGACGTCATGACATTTTTAAAAGCCAACATGATTTGTTACACAGCAGTTCTGTATTGTTTCGCTATCTTCGGATCGTCTTCCGCCAGTACGTGTGGCGTGCCGGACTTCCTTGGGCAGCTTACTCAATTAGTGCAGACCATACAACAAAATATGAAAGATTGCGGGCCAGTATCTAAACCGACTGTTAGTAGGCCTAAAGCGGGACCAGCAGGACCTCCAGGGCCAGCCGGCGAAATAGACACGGCGGCAGTTGAACAACTTATTCAACTAAGGATAGAGAAAAGTGAGCTGGTATTAGAGATGGCCGTCAGATAAAGATACGTCACCGGCGAATCCTCACAACGTCACATGGTTTCCTTCTATCGGCTACGCGCTACGGCAAGCCTGAAAATGTCATAGAGATGATAATGCTCAATCATAAGCTATGCTGTATAGGCTAATTCTCCTGATGCTTGTCTACTTTTAGCGCTACTTAACCGACAATTTGCAACATACGAAAAGTATTCAGGCCCATATCCGTACAGTTATGACGCGCGGTTTAGTGTCGACGCAGCACTAGGGTTCAAGTTTTACAGTGAGCTGGCATTTTCGTGCGCTTCGAAACAGTTATAACACTTATAAGGCTAAATTGGAGTTATTTCCACCGGATTCTATATTCCCTTACCGCACGTATGCCAGCACTTAGCGCTGCGAAACACCTCGTCAGTAAGCCTTTAAGCGAACAATATTCTTATCCCTTTTGCAGGCGTTGACAATTTACGTGCAGCGGGAGGCTGTGAGTATCAACCTCAATTTACCTGGTTAGTTTTAAGCTAATGTCTCATTCATTGTAGTGTGCTTGATGGGAATGAAGTCCGGACTTATACCGGACTTAGCGATTACGGCCCGAACTTTCAGTTCATTCAAGCACGAACCGTTCCAAGCTCGACTTGACAATCGCGTCTCACTGACGTCAACGGGATCGTGGTCTGCAAAAAGTAGTGAGTAATTCGATCCGACACCCAATATTTATCAATCTCTAAGCTTGGTGAACTAGTGCGAAGAAGTAAAGTCCAACCGATGTCGATAAGATATAAATTGCATGATCTTCTGTTTCCAATGATGATTTAGTCCTGATTTTTTTACTTTATCTTCAGATGCTGTTGGCGAATGGCTACAGGTCGATTTTGGAAATGAGAAGCAGGTAGCTGGAGTGATAACACAAGGGCGACCATCACATGACAACCAATGGGTCACGTCCTTCAAAGTATCTTGCGGAACAAATCAGAACAACTTAGCGTTTGTGACGGAAAATAGAGCCGAGAAAGTACGAAGTGACGATTATAGATAGTGTTGGAGCGTAGAATGTAATGATTACATTCTATGGTTGGAGCGAACGGGAACGAGATCACGCAATCAGTTGATTGATTGATTCCGCCGTCAATCGCTTGCCGTCAGGAGTCCAGTCGCCAAAGTCTGTACACCTAACCTCGCGATGAAAATGAGCAGTTGAAGTAGGTCTACACTATAAATCCAAGACTTTAAAATTGGTATCCACTGAAATCTGCGCTTCGCAGGCAGTATCGGGGGAGTCATCTGAAACTCGCAAGACCGGGTTCGATCCCCGACCGAACACATTAAAGATGGTAAACGTTCCTACGTTTGATAGGCAGTGTCAGGAGAGTATTATGGATAGTTGCGACGGTGGTGGCTGTGACAGTGAACCAAGCTATAAACTGAAAGTGTGGGCATGTCTACTATATATACTAGCATGGAACTATGAGGGGTATACATGACTGCAGTTAGAAACGCCAAAAGAGCAAATAAGTAACAACAGTACACAGCATTTCTCGCGTTTATTGATTACAAAAGCGTTTAGGTCCCATCCATATAAAGCCTAATTACTTGTTTCTAGGTCTTCAACGGTAACGCCGACACCGACACGAAGATCTACAATCGGTTTCCTACCCTTCTAACGTGTAGATTCATCCGAATTTATCCGCAGTCTTATAAAAATCACATGTCGATGAGGGTTGAATTTGTACCTGGAGCATGTGCCAAGCCAATGCGTCTCTAGAATCGTCGTCTCTCGGTTTTCATTTCCCCTCCGTTTTGATACTTTTATATAGCCTATGCCATTATTATGTGATTTCATTAGCCCCCAACTTCTGCCATTTCGGGAGGCCTACACTTGCATGTCATTTTATGTGAATTTAAATTAGGCCTTACTTCATTTTCATAGACAGAGGTGATAGCTGACTAGGTCGTCTATACTTCGTGTGTCTACACGCATCATGCTTCAGATTTCTTGGGTAGGCCTACTTTGCGTGCATATCGACTCTGCCCAAATGTAAAGTAATCTAAAGATATATTAGCCTATATGTTAATAGTTGTCATCTCTGCATATTGTATGGAGCTTATGCTTTTCTTGCCGAGTAATATCATATATACCAAGAAAATCAACGCCCAATTTCTATACTTAGTAGAGATTACATTATTCTTTCACTTCTATGTTTTGACCAACTACTACAATCCGAGGCAGATTGTCACGGATTCTCAAGCGCCTCAAGGCAGGACATGTTGTTTTGCTAGTCGTTCGTGTCACGACTTGGCTCGGGCGTATTGCGCATAGCATTATATCCGTGAATCATCGAGAAATGTGTAATTTCTCGTTCTCAGAACTCGATCCCAGTATGCACGCACTTGGGCTATTATCCTTATATAATATATATACAGACGATTTGTTATTGGATTAGTGGCGGATTAATCTGCGCTGAAGGCGACCAAAACCATTGATCATAACGACGATTCTCATTGGATTAAATCTGCCAAACACCGTTCAGCTGACCGAGTGGTTTAGGACTATTCGCCGACATTGGTTGTTGAAAACGCCATAAATTCCAAATAAAAAAAATCTGCCAAACCCGAATACGCCTAATTAAGATGAAAAATTACGTGATTGCAAAAACGTCGGCAAACGAAGAAAGCGCACGAACCAACATCCGAAAAAAGCAAAATGGTTAGCCGGTTTTCAAGTGTGACATATATGGTGAATCACCCACAAGTCTGACAGAGATGAGTATAAAATTCGGCTACAAAACCGGCTCAGCACACTTGGAGATTCTTGTTACCTTGTCGGCAGACTGATTTTTGTGACATCTCGCAAAATGCAGACTACAGTCATTGTATTTTTCTTGGCAATATGGGGCTCCGTCCAATCTTGTGACGTGATAACCGCTATAGAAGGAAAGATTCAAGGAATGATTGACACAAGTAAGAGATTGTGGATAGCATATAGACCTTAGGATGCTAGACTTATTATCATCTCTAACACAACTGGCTATGCACTGCAATGACTAAATGCCTAATTAATTTAGAGTTAAAATGCTGCCTATTTTGCAGGTTTAATGGACTTCAAAGCTGCTGGAACTAGTAAGTTATCAGTCGCTCAATATCCAACCTAACAAGTTATATCTAGAAATAGATGCGTGACATGTATACTGTGAGCATCGACCTGGCGTACATGGCCTTAGTAGGTGAAAAACGCCGTAAATTCCAAATAAAAGATGCGTGACAATAACGCGGAGGGCTGCAATCAAGTGTGGAAGAACACCGTCAATTTTCACAAAATTATTTCCGCTAGCGGAACGATTCAAGGGTGGCGACCATGATTTTCAACCTTATTCCCGCCAAAAGAAGAGTTGTGAAATTTTATAAGATCTCACATTTTGGGGCACACGATTGGGCTCCCCGTGAATCCGGGATGTGACGTTTTCTCTCTAGTAGGCCTACACCTCACTCAAATCGCGACGGAATATGATTCATAAGTATAGGCTTATAACCATTTTTCATACGCAATTGAAAATTTTCAGCGTGTTACATGGGAATGAAATCCGGTGCCATTCCAAATTTCAGAATAACTGCATCAACTTTCTTCGGTTCCAGCCATGAACCGTATCAAGCTCGGCTAGATAACATACATATGAATGATAGCACTGGATCATGGTCTTCCAAGACGAGTAAGTAGGCTTATTATGCGACACATAGGCCTACGCCCCAGGCGTTACCTTTGTCTGCGACGAGAGAACACGTTGTCGCAACTGACTGCAGCTATGCACAGTCTCGATTACAATAGACAGAGTAACGCGCAGTGGCGCAGAATACGTGCTATAGGCCTACGATTAGAACGCCACCAATACTTTTCCTAGTTCCTAGCGAGGTGAGGGGTGCAGGGGCATCCACGAGTCAACTGATCGAAATCTATCCCAACGGACAGATCACCAAAAGCTAACGGCATACACCTACTCTAGGCTACGATATCTCTGACGAATACATAGGCCAATATAATAATCCAACAGATCAAGTCGGTCAATTTCTGCGAATTGACTTGGGCGCGGAGATGAAGGTAGCTGGAGTAATCACGCAAGGACGACCGAACAACCACAACAACAACCAGTGGGTCAAATCATACAAAGTAAAATGTGGCAACACTTTGGGTAATCTCCCGCTTGTCAACAACGTTCAAGGAAATCAGGTAATACAGTAGGGGAGGGTGCGAAGTATGACAGATCGCTACTTGTGGCGCCAGGTGGTTCATCCGACGTTTGCATAGTGCGCAATAATGCAAGAGAACCAGTAGCAAAGGCAATCTTTTTAATCTTGGCCCGTAGCAACATCCTAATGCAATGGCACAGGTAACAGACGGCTATGGAAGGAAATTTATTACAAATAGCAATCTCACTTCGTCCCGCCTGGTTACCAGTTAGCACCGCCTCCTTTGAAATGGTAATAAACCAGAGACGTCAGCTAAAATACCAGTGATTGTGGTCAAGTTTGTCGCCCCTGTCTGGTGATATCTGTACACCGGCGAAGCGATTGACAGCGTCGCCGCAACCCGCGCGTGGTCTGACTGCGTGCTGGTAACACGCGGCACGCTCTAGATTCCTGTCGTGAGTAGCCTACGTTTTCGTCTATTGATATGTGCATGCCACGGCCGATTTATTGTAAAAACAATAAATGGAATTTTAGTCAAGACCACGCGATTGCTTGACTTGAAAAAACGACTCCAAACAACGTCGTAAGTTTGCGATCAAACTAAATCACAGAATACTTCTTACAGGTGTTTATTGGAAACAGCGACACGGACACAAAAGTGTACGGAAAGTTTGACCAAGTTAAGTCTTGCCGATACGTTGAAATTCACGCGTTGACATGGAACAAGCACATCTCCCTGAGAGCAGAAATTGTGAAGGGCGCTTGCTACAGCAACTCGTACATCCCATATTAGATAAATAAATGCCACGTCCGTACAGCGATTCTGCTTTTTTTCGGATACGCATAAAATATATGAATGAAAAAGCTAAATGTCGTATTCAAAATATTACCCTACAGCGGTAGTCGATAGGCGGCAGCACTGAATCGCAGGGCATAGTTGCTTTTGGGGCAGAGGCGGCGGTACGATTTCATCAACCGTAGGAAGTCGTCGAGCTAATAAGCCAATGGATGCAGTTTATTGTCGTGCCCAGGACTAGAGCTCGACCGATCTGCCACGTCAAAATATCGATCAACCGACCCCCTTTCAAATGCCAAATTTATTCACGACAGGCTGCAATAAATAAATCATACTTTAAAATAACACGCAATCGCTATACGAAGCTTCGTCCTTAAAACAACATTAAGAGGGAGAGCGATAGAAAAATCCGACCGTTTTTCAGTTGAAAATTTGCAATGCGTAATTGAATAATATGAAACTGTGCCCGTGCATGAAGTGCCATCTGACTGCCACAGCAGAACCAAACATACCATAAGTAATGACAATATCTGTGTGAAAGGGAGGGGGTAGGGCATAGAGTGAAGAAGAGCAACCAATTTCAAGCGACGAGACTGAACGCAGTCTGGGTGACCCCCATTGCAGTTGCGCTGATTCAGCCCATAGTTTTATGCACGGCACTTAAGAGGTGACTGTTCCCTTTGCATAAATACCACAGATTAATTTGACCTAGCTTGGTAGTTTGACGTCTTACAACTAGACACCGACGGATATTGGTTTTTTTCGGGGCCGCTACGGAATCGGCCTTTCACATGACTGCAAGTCGAGATCGGTAATTCATGAAAATGGGCCTCGGCATATTATTGAGGCTGGTAGGCCTACTCACAATCGTAAAAATACGAATATCGACCTCGATAATTATAATCGGTCGACCCCAGTGACAACTGGCAGGTCAACCTCGAGGTCTACCTGAGGACAGCGGTAACTCACTTCAGACATTTCTGTCACTAAACGGACTCGGTAAATGAAGACGAAAGAAAAATATAAGAATAATTGCAGTGAGAAAATAAACATGTGGAGGAATGACAAAAATAACATTTTTAAAACATATTTACAGAACTAAAATGCAACAAAAATATACTCATATACTCACCGCACGCTCAAATGCAACTCCGCGATACCAGTATGGTACGGGGTGAGTGTTGGGCTTGATCACGTCAGGTATCATGAGAACCAGGCTAGGCTATAAACCTTGACGGCAACATGTGTATCGCACACACTCAGAAACATCTCTGCGTTCTCATAGTACCAGCATGGCACCAAGCAAGTCGGCTTAGTAATTTGACTGTTTAAGATGTATATGACACCCAGGTTATGCTATATCTTGTAAAATTTGGTAGCAAGCAGCGTGCGTCCTGACTACCGACCATAAAAAAAATCGACTAACGCTCAAAAGGCACAAAAAGACATCTTTTAGCCAACATAAGCATTTGGAGTGGACAGTTTCAAATTTAGGTGAAGTACGCAGTTATGGCATTGACGATTTAAATCACAAAGCAATCAATGCTCCAATATACAGCTCCTTACATAAAAATTTCCAACTACAGTGCTGCATCAATTGCCCCCCAACGCCAACATGTGAGGTCCCGTGAAAATTAGGGAGTCACGAATTGCCAGGTTAGTGAAGGTGGTCAGTTTTCTTAGTAAAATACCGGTGTTCACACTAGGACCTAATACAATATACGAAAGTAGGGTAAAAAGTGTCAACAACAGAAAAGGCGGTCTCGTCACACTACCACATCACATATCACTGGAGGCCAATTTAACCGGCTTTAGTGGGAGTCCAGACTTGCTGTGATTTGGAGCTGCCCAACCTGAATTGATAATTTCCCCTTTGACCTTATATGATTTTAGCTTTTGACAAATTCAAGATATGGTTGATGAATGAATGATCAGATGAATGACCTTCTCCGGGTCTTGAAGGCAAGAAATGAAGAAGTTGCTATTGCACATCAAACTTCTAAATTGTAAAGCTGATGGCGAACAATCACATATTGTCAATAGTAAGGGACGAGCACATCAATGCAAATATTTGGAATGGATTCGAAGGTGATTTCGAATCGAGATTTATAGCACCACCTAGTGTTTGAGAAATTCGTCTATTGATTCGAAAAAATTTTTCGATTTGTATTCCAAGACAAAATAGATTTGATTTACCCGCCCTTAATACGTAATTAACAGTTCAAAGTCGCTCATTCGTCTTTCCAACGGTTTAAAACACACAAAGAGGAAATTGCCAGCTCACCCCGATAATGACAGTAATTTGGCAGCAGAAATGAATTCAAGTAAGCTCATTGCAATATGAACAAATTATACCTAGTACCAACAGGCAATGGGGTGGCCATCCAAAATACCATATGGTGTAACATGTACATGACAAAAAGCATTATAGCACGAAATCAAATCATTACACTACACAAGCCTAGTGAAAACTGTAGAATATGTTCTGGTAAGGCACAGTGGAACAGAATAGATCTTGCGGTAAATTTGTTTTGAATATGCAGCCATTATTTGTTGATAATACACATAATTTTGGCACTTTGCTTACAATTATTTTCCTAATCACGAGTGGATTCATCTCATTTGTTTGTCCTCGGCCTTCTTGAAGATGTCACGTCTTGTTGAAAATCTGAAAAATGGAAAAGACCTGGGTTGGTACAGTTAAGGAGAGTATTTTCGTCCTTATGGTTTGCTGTATACACACTGAGTACACTAGCACACCTAGGCCTACACGTAGACTCATGCCACGATAAACTAAATATAGACTATTACTGATGAATACACACCAGATTTTGGGTTGTCTGTTGCATTGAGGTTGCGGCACGCAGTTGAATCATGTCCTTTCCGTCCACAGTAGCAACAATGTAGCACATAACCTCTTTTCGGTCCATCACCATAGTTATGACGCTTAAAATGGCTTCTGTTCGTGTCCTGATGCATTCTGCGAGAAGCAGATCTGCTTTCTGGGTAACCGTTCATGACATGGACAGAGTTAGACGATGTTAATTTGTGATGGCTGTGTTCCGACTTTTTAAAATTTCGTAAAGTTTGCGATTGATAAATAGTTGACTCGCTGTAACTTGGAGCTAAAGGATGAGATGTACGTGACACGTTCACATGGTGGGGTATTCCGCCGTATCTCGGTGATGCTGCGTAATAGGAACGATTCTGGTAGGCAGTGGGTGGTAAATCGTGTGTTAGAGATTCGGCAGTAATCAAGTCACTGTGGTGTCTTATCGATGAGTCGGCATCACTAGAGGCAGTAGATGACCAATTATCTCTGTTTTGTTGCAGGTGGGGCATCTCTGAATGCGGTTGTCTCATTGGGTGAAGGTGCGATGATGTAACAATATCACAGGCTTGTGTCAGTTCTGGTGCTGTTTCATTGTATGCATGATGTGACGGTTCGGAGGTTCGCGAATAAACGGGCGACGAAACAGTCCTGACAGCCATATTTCCTGCACTTGTTTGAGTGGAAACGTTTGGCGTTACGCTGTACGCATTTGGAGGTATGTACGGTTGATTAAAAGCACGAGGGTACCAGCTTTGAGGACTACGTTGGGGAGTTTCATAAGGACCTGTGTAGTACCTCGTAATCGGAACATTTGGGTTAAAATAATATCGCGGTCTCGATGGTACTTCACTAACAGAGTTCACACCGCCTTGACTATATGCACAAGATGGCTTTACATCTGCATTTCTGTCCACATCCTGAAATTCAGTCGGGCCATGCTGAAATTCATTGCTTTGGGTCAAAGGGAAAGTTTTCTCATCTTTTCCAGGACCCTCCAATTCAAAAGACAAGCGAGAATCACCAATTGCAATGTCAGGGGTTGAGCAATTGGCAAAGGTAACCGGACCAGACTGGCTCGAACTGGATCTTTCATCTTCGGATTGACCAACAACCCCATCTACATGGAAAAAAAGAACAAACATCAGGGATGACCAATTTAAAAAAAATCACACCGGAGTAAATAAAGAGCAAAGTGCAAGAATCAAAGACCTCAACCTCCAAGAGTGAAGAGTGAGAATAAATATGAAAGAGAGAGGAGGAGTTTAAGAGGAGAGAGAACACAAGAAAGAATGAGAAAATGTGATATCTCACCATCTTTCAAGTTTGTCTTTTGCTGAGTCGTGAGCGAAGAGGTAGAGTCGATATCGAGAGACTGCAAAGCAAAACAAATCATTGATACATCAAGATTTGCGGCCAGGTCAGAAATAAATACCGGTATGTTAACTTAACTAAACAGCATAGCAAAATGATACAACATTTAGAACTCGACTCTAGCAATATAACATGGATTTTTATAATATCTAGTTTCTGCCAATATAAAGATAAAAGACAGTTAAATCATGGTCATGGACAGTTATGATATGATAACAATTTTATAGTGAAAGTATTAAATATATAACTCTCAACAACTTTACCTTCCGACATGGATCATTTTTGTCATCCAAATTGCTTTCGGCCGTCTCTTCTGCATTTGTGGTTGCAATGGAACTTGAAGAGGAACGGACAGAACTACCGGTACAGAAAAAAATAGAGAATACGGTGTATTTGTGTTTGCATACTAATGAAGGCACCCTAATAGAAAAATAATATTGGCATACAAGGGTGGTAACTTTTCCACAGATGTGAGCTCACCAAGAGTCCAGGACCTGGTCTTTCCCCCCCTGCTATTGACCAAGACAATGAATGGCCCGGTCACCTCGAGCAAAAAAAACAAACAGACCAAGACTACTCGGAGACTACCACATGTCGTATTCGATGTACAATTGTACAACAATCCAACACATTTGCTTGTGTCCTAAAAATTGCTCTAGCTGTAATCCAATGTTACCTTGCAGAGGTGACGGTCTTGGTAGGTGCAGGCAACGATGAGCTTGTCATTATTCTTGGCACTGAAAAAGAAAAGAATAAATGGACTCAATGGTCAATGGACGAAGAAAAAATAGTTGTGTCACCAACATGAAGATTGCAATATCTTTGTTTTCGTGCTGTTGGCGAGTGGCGGTGAAGCTGTGGAAGATGAACTACTGCTTCCATCAACGATTTGCCGAGACTTTGAAGCTGTGAATAAGATTATCATCAAAGGATTGCATTTGACATCCTGCCCACTATGACTCCTGTATAAAATCTTTCGTCAAGTCACAAACGGAGCTCCGAAAGCTTCAGAACGAAGGTTTCTACTTAAATGAGGCAGAACGAATAATACGTGGTGATAACACAAGAGAATCGTGACGAATCGTAGAACACATCGAGCCACGGTTGACTCAAATAAGTCCAATTGGCATTGTAGCTAGAATGCTGGCAGGATACGTCACAAACTAACCTGATCTAAACCTTTTCTTTAGTTGCGCCATCGGAGGAGGCATGTTATGTTTGAAAAATTGAAGAATAGATTCAATATTCGAGTCATTCACACAGTTATTGATGAAGTTACTGCAAAAAAGATCAAAGTCAGACATGGTGGTGGACAATGAGGGTTAGGACTTCGGATAATATTGCATTCTTAAACTCCCATGTTCCCTATGGAAGTCCATAATGATGCAATTTTCTCTAAAACTAAGAATATATGAACTGTTGAAATGTCTGGTTTGTCTTTATATAGAAAACATGATGCAAACAGACAACTTGAGGTGTTTTTCAGTTGTCTAGACACAGACAGATAGTCAATCACTTTAGTCTTGGCTGCTCTCACCCGTAGTGATTCAACCTCAAATCAAAGTCAAAGTTAGCTAACCTGAATATATTTTGTAATTTCAAACTCCTGTCCATACCCTGATTGTTTTGTTTGGCCAAAGCATCTGAAAGGAACCAACAGAATAACATTATATCTCAGAATTGACACCGAATATGAAGGTACCAACCAATCTGTGCCGAACTTTTTCTCAGTTTACTGGTGACCTGGAAAATGGAACCAGTATAACGGGTAAAAGAGGCAAAGGCTTTATATACAAATGTTACGATCTGGTTGGCTCGCATAGGGCTTTCAGAACAAGTACCATTTAGCACATAGATATCTATCCACTTCACCAAAACAGAATTGAAACAAATAAACTCTAATCAAATTGTATGCGGAGAAAAAGGAACCTTTCTCCATATAATAACAGCAATTAAAAACGGTCTTGTTATCAAACAAATGTTTCCAAACCTGTTTGTAAAAAAGGATAATATCTTGCACAGTGTGGTAGCATTCAGACGTGGTCCCATCAGTCCAGGTAATCTAAATTAGACATCAATGGTGTTTGAATATCATTAGATTAGGGTATTCGGTTGTATTATCAAGAAGCGAAGGTCCGAAAGCTTGTGAGAAAATGAGATGGATGAAAAGCTTCCGGAATGTGACACAGAACAGAAGCTCTGGAGGTTTTTAACATCTATCCATAAGCCTGAGTAACTAGAAATTTATTACCTAGGTGGTGGTGGTGGTGGTGGTGGTGGGGGTCGACTTATACACGAGTTAATAATGTACTTCTTAAACTGGAGGCTTACATCTTTGATAAGATACCCGTATCTAGAGTTATCATTCCAACTGTATTTGCAAACGTATTTCTCAATAATATTTACCAAACTGATCTAGCTTGCTAAGTAAACATTTGACTGACTGTTTTCTTTGCAATTCAGGTCAGACTTTGCAGTTTGTACATCGGGTCAAACTCCATCTTTCTCTCACTTTTGCACATTCACTATTATGTCATTCAAACAGGGCTCAGTTTTACATTCATTTCAGCTGCATTTACATGTTAGTGTTCGCAAATGGAGCTAATGGCTTATTTTGTATTTGGAAGGCCATTTCTTCTGACCTGTTGTAGTGTAGGTCTTTTAATGTTTTTTCAAAACACCGGCCTTTTGCACTAATTTTGTCAATAAGGTTTGCGCCACTGGTAGCAGTGGGCAAATGCTAGAGCTGTATGTCGTGTTGTAGATATCAATAATCAAGTCAACATTTCGATGCAGTAGGCATTTGATTGAACTAACCATGTCACATTTTGCAGCAAATCCCTTGACCGTTATGCCACAGTTCTGTTATACTAACATGTACATTGCACAAATTCAGACATGGTCAGCGTTTGAACCTCCTGTCATTACAAAAGAAACTCCTCACCTCAAATCTGTAAGATGCATTTCTCCCTTTTGATGTAACAAAAACTGGAAAAAATACACTTTGTTTTCAAACAATCATGTGATGAGTATATATATACTAAAGCTAATGTCAGACAATCAATCAGACTCAAATTCATGCGCGGGTCATGGGTCGTTAACGTGCCACAAAACGTCTCGGCTCGTGAACCCGCAGCAAATCATACTATCCAGGGAAGCTCATTGCCCTCTCTCCGACACAGAGGCCAGACATACCGTATGCGCAAACTCTTTTTTAAATACCGGACAATATTTTCCCGGAAACACGGGTGATTTCCGCTTTACGCATATTTTCCATGTACTACTGCTGCCAGTATAATACCAAAAACTTCAAAATAATTTTTCAGGCAAATTAGCAAGTCCACTCATTTTAATTACCATTCATAGGTCTCGGACTTTGCTTGATTTTTGTATTGATCGCCAACTGTGAAGTTTTGTTATTACTACCAGTTCCATTGTTTGATTTCTGGCCGGCAATTGTAGCCAATACCGGGGCTGACGTCGATGACCTCAATGGTTGTGCTGAAAAATGAGCCACCGTCTCTGCTTTTCGTTGTCGATTTGAACTTGTATCGCCAGATTGCGATCGGTTGCGATTCTTGCAAATTTGATTCGTTTTAATCTCATAGCAAACTTTGTTTGATAAAGTCTCGCTTGTCGTAGATGTAGGAATAGTAATAAACGATCCCGTAGTGTCTGTACAATTCTGGCTATGTGACGAGACAGCAGTCGGTGTTTTTTCAAAGGATTGCCTACAGCTGATGAATGAATTTGTTGCTGAGAAAACAACAACATAAAATTTATATCTCAATTAAAAAATCGTAATACTGAATAGCGTAACCGATGGCGATCAGACGATCAGATATTATACAGTCAAAAGTGTAGTATCAACACAAATTAAACCTCAAACTCCAGTTTATTTGGAAACGAGTTCACGAGTTTTCGGAGCCTTGCCCATTGTTGACCTTGTCAAAAAATCATGAAATTCACTGTGGTAGAGGCCTGCTAAATTTTACAAAGCCTAACCAAAATTTAAAATACTTCAACGTCTCAGAATCACACTGAAGGTCTATTGAAAAGAACACAGGTCAATCTTACCGGACGTCGTCACAACAGTAGATACCGGTAGTACGTTTGTCACATTTGTAAAAGTCGTCGGTTGAGAAACAGTGAATTGTAATGATCTGTTTGGGAGCTGGGCATCCTCATTACCACCAGACGTGGAGGACCTGGACGGGAATCCATTCCCAACGGCTGGGTTATTCCATGTAGCTCCTGGCAGAGGATGGCAGATCTCATTTGACGGAACGTAAACATCACCTTGTATCTGACCATCTGAATTGACTAAGGAATTGGTTGGAGTTGATAGAATGCCTGGTGTATAATATGCTTCCATGACATAGGGTGATATAACAGTTGCAGGCATATTAGGTCTCATGGAAGGATATCTGGCAAATCCATTGTTCATTTGTCCTTGCGGCTGATATGATTTGTTAGAATACTCTGTATATCTTGGTTTATGATGAGAAGGGTACTGCGGGAAAGGAAGGGCGGTCGGATGTAAACTTGAAGCTTGTTCATTATCAAGCAGTTCCCGATTTGAAGGCAATCTTTGTTTTTGTGAAAAATGACATGGCCGACAAACCTTGGTGAAAAATAAAATAGTCTTAGCGGCTTATCAAACACCTTTGATCTTTCCATTTTCCAGTATTGGGTGGTAACAATTAATAAATTAACACAAAATTGAACATTATTAAAAAAATTTTAGTCAAATTCAATGGGCAAACCCCTCTGTAGGCTACAGCTCTAGGAGAGAACATACGTACAACAGCACATAGGAGACCTTGAAAATCACGCCAAAAATATCTGTACACAGACAGAGGTACCGGTAGGTGTAGGCCTACCTGGTTTTCTCTTCTTTGTATCCCTTCATATTCAGTAAGCTTTTTCTTAAACTTCAACTGTTTATTGAAATTGAACGCGGGATGATAGGAAGCCAGTGCTAACAATAACATCCACAAGTCTAGTTCACTTTGACAACGTGGTTCCATTAAACGCTGCATATTCAGTGCTTCAACCTTTTTCTGTAAATTTGTGAGAATGAAAATAATTTGGAAAAACAGTGTTTCTATGATCAGAGATGTGTAACGGCCATTTCCAAGGAGGCGAAAGACTTTGCCACTTCGACAGATCCACACACAAATACAGTAGAGCATTTAAGCTCACGAATTCTGTTGGACTGCTTTGAAATAAGCAAGGGTGGAAGCCGTATGAGACCACTTCTGCTTTCATCAGACAAAATGTCAAGTCAGTCCCCCTTAAAAGTTTTTAGCCAAATCCACAAGCATCAGTAGGCCTAGTCTAATTGTCACCAATGCAACCAGTGAAAAATGCAGGCAATTCATATTTTGACAACAAATGCAGTCTTGATATTCAACAAAATTGTTTCTCACCTCTAATACTTCTGCGATTTTCGCACCAACTTTGTGGTTACGTGATTGAAGTAGCGAGATGCATACAGCTATGTGACTTTGAAACTCCGCAACTGGTGGGCTTTTTCTCAACAGTTGTTCAAGATTCTACAAAACAAGAGATGACAGTGATTTAACTGGACTCCCTGTCTTCTAAATGGGAGTCCATTACCACACTTAAAAATTGTTATCAGTTACCCATAATTATGTTCACAGCCCATACCAGGGAGTACTGAGTGTTGCCGAAGGCCCCGAAGCCACACGTGTAGCCTACTATCACAAGAAACATTGACCTGGTGTTCATGACCTAAGCGATTGAAATCCATAATTATATTTCAGAAAAATTGTCTATGTCCTATGTCCATGGTCTACACCAGGAGTCGACAAACTTTTCCAGCAGGTATAGCGAGTATATTCTCCAAAACGTTCCGTGGACCGGTCTTGGATATTAGCTGTGGCAGTTTGTACAGACCTAGTATGTACGGTACTTGGAGCACTGAGCAATGAATCAGAATCCTCACTTTTCTGTTTCTACTCTATCTCTAAGTGTGAGGAGCGGTAGAGAGAGAAAATACCAAAATCTCTCACCTGAGAATTGTTTGCTTTTGCTTCCTGATCCATGAGCGCAACGTAATCCACTTGAACGATATCATCGATGTAAGATCCAATAAATTTCAATTCGAATGGATTGCACAGACGAATCATACTGCTTATGAAGTCAATTCGGCTCCACGCCGGCAGCTCTTTAAACCAGTGGTAGATCTCGGCCTTTGACAGCATTTTCTACGCCCAACGTTTAACGACGAGTAGGAACAAAAACTGAGTTTAAGTTATGCTTCTACATCTTTGAAATGACATGCTAAAATATAATAACTGTAAAAAGACGATCATGATAAGAAAAAAGACAAGAACCGGCAGCAAACAGGCACGAGGCAGTTATGAAAAATAAATTTGCAGTGATGCAGCTACTCATTATGATATGAAAAAAATAAGAGCGATTTTTGGAAAAGGTTTGGGTTGGCATGGAAATTTCAATTTTATAAAGTTTTTGGTGGTTATCAAACTTGACTAAAATAGTGTAAAACTGCGGAGGTGATAATTCAACACGATTCGATTCAGGATCACAAATTATATACTCGATTTGCCTATCCTTACTTTAAAAGGTAGAAAACTACAGGCAGTATTGTAGAGGGTAATAGATTCACAACCTAAGGCCGTAACTAAAGAAGGATAAAGTGCCTTGGGGAGCAATTTGCCGACGAATTAGGATATAATGTCAAAGTATAAATATCAGTAATACTTTAGGAAACTAGTAATGCCATTTCAAGCTGCTACTCAGATATCCCTAAGCCTTAAATGATACAAATTTCGAATCTGCAGGCGGAAAATGTGAATTATGACTGACACAAGGGGCAGTGATACCAACAGACCAGTAAGTAGGCCTACAACTGATCAATGGGTTATCATAAGTTGGCAGTCAGATGGTTGTTTTGGATTGATAGCATTTTCAACAACACCAGCTCAATGCTTAGTACACGTGTTAATATTTTCGGTTTATAGTCCGGATCACTATCACCACCACAACCCCTGCACTCCCCCCCCCGATACCGCTACCACCAACAGAGAAGAAATGGATAAAAATTTACAGTCTTAGGCTTGAGTCGGTAGGGAATTGAGCTCGATCCTCTTGATCAGTAGGCAGATAGCCGGTAACTACCATACTTACATTGATTTGAATAGCACAATTACCATAACTAATATAGCTTACTTCACTTATAGCCCAATTTTACAGTAGGAAGTAACAGACATTGATCAATTAAAGATAGGCCTACCAGAACAGGCTTTAAAATATTTATGTAACGGATAGCCTAACAAGCGCTGCAACTTGGAAGGGTGTCTTCAAGAATCACAAAATATACACAGCAACGTGGAACATATCGAAACCAAATGTGGTAACAAATCAACCCAAATATGATATTGTTTAACATAATTATATCACTGATACTTTCCAAAAAGGTTATTACAAGTCAGAAACGTGAACATTTTGACATCCAAACAGGACAATTCAAAACCACTAACAAGAACGCAATATCATAAACAAGCTTCAATTGAAGCAATATTGAAGACAATATCTAAAATCACAACACATAAAACAATTACGGTTGTACAATTTATCAGATTTGCCGTAGTTGCAGTGCAGAGCAATATTGTAACGACTGCACAGTCACTAGCACTGAGACCTACTCGACAGTATATCAACATTATGGTTCCTAAAACTTGTCCAAGCCAATAGAAAAGTCCTATTCAATAAATTCTACTAAACAGATTCTTGATTATAACCGATGACGGATGATCATTGCAATAATTATAGAGAGTGTCATCACAGTTTCAACGTCCTGTCAAATTCATTGGAAACTTCACTAGAGACTGGAAACGGAGTTCCAATAAATTTTGGCTTGACATTAAAACTGTGGTGACACAATCTAATATCAACAGCTACTGGTAAACAGCATGAATTTGTCTGAGATCTATCAACCTTCAAGACGTGTAGTGTAGACTGGTTCAGTAGCAACTTAGGCCTCCAGGGAATGTATGACCTGGTTTCCGAAAATAAACATGCATCTCACCATTCTCACCGCTGCCAAACTTCAACTTGTCAAATGTTAGCAGCGATTTATCAGATATTATTTTAAAAACGGCATTGCTATTGGTTTTTCTCCATTTTCATAGTTAAGAAAAATCTTGGTTTTAAATTTCACATATTAATTAATTAATTATTATCATGAAAGGTAGCCTACTCATTGTGGGAATCTGTAGCATGTTGCTACACAAACACAAAGTACCACCTCTGCCTCGGAAAAATTTTCTGCCCAAGAGGAAAATATTAATTATATAAATGACATCAACATCTACGTAGACCGAAAATCGACAACTTCAAAACCGAAATTTTATAGGCCTATTACATTTTTTGTGTTCGTGATGCCAAAATTTCTTTTGTTGCAATTTTTCGTACAAGATTGAAATCGACGTGTAATTTAGACCTCCAAAATCGCCTTACCGTACCCCAAATTTTAGCTGAATATTGCAAACTGTCTATTCCATGAAATATTCTGGCAATAGCCCGTCCGGTTAATTTATGACCTAGATCGTTTCCATAGATCATCAAAAATTGTCGAATAGATACACGCAGGTCAGTTTCGTCCTCAGGGTTCGTAAATTGAACATCTCGCTCCCGATCAGAGAAAACGTGTTTTTCTCTAAAATACTTAGTTATGATGTTCTTTAATTCCGTGCTTTGCTTTTCATCAATACAATCTCTACATGTTCCAACGTTATTGTGTGAAAATTTTTTCAAGGTTTCAAAACATGATTTCAACTGATTGACTTCCTTATTTTCTTGCACTATCACTCTTTTATGCAAAAGATCTGTGACCATATCAAGGAATTCATCGCTTGCTTTTTGGCGGCTTCGTAAGCAAAACGAAAGCCTCGAAAATCGAACTTCGATGCCACTTTTACCGATTTCGCTTCGCTCTGATGACAATGACGTATCATAGGTTAAATAACGCAACATTTTTTTCAGAGCTGGTAGTTCTAATTGTATTAAATCCGCAAGCTTCATTGCGTCAAATTCAACAGATGTCTTATCTTTCGATGTCCCGTTCATTTTCAAGGCTAACGCAACAGCACGCACTCTTTTCACAGTTTTTACCATTTGACCAGGTCCTCCGTAAAAGAATATTGTACAACGTGTTTCAGTGGGTAGATACACGTCGATCAAACCTTCGATTTCAAGATAGCATAATAATGTCTCCAAGCCTTCTTGCTTTACATCTAGCTCTTGTGTGATAGCATCAATATCAATAGATGTAAAATGTCCTGCACATAACTTGGTGTTTACGTCAGACTTCTCGAAACAATCACAAGTTACAAAAACTTTTTGGATAAATTTCTTAATTATATACCGGTCAATTGTTTTTGCGTAACAATGTCTACTTAACTCGCTCAAATCTTTCCCATCGCTGTCAAGAAATACGTGACAATGGGCTGGTCTTCCATCACGACCGGCACGTCCAATTTCTTGAACGTACCGTTCAAATGACATCGGCATATTATAGTGTATTACCGACCTCACATCCTGTTTGTCAATGCCCATACCGAATGCAACAGTAGCGACGACGACTCTTAAAGAACCGCTCATGAATTTGTTTTGAATTCTCCGCCGTTCGGCAGCCGACATCCCAGCATGATAGCATTCAGCATCAAGGGTTAACGCACGTCGTTTCGATGAATTTTTAGTCCCGGCACGCTTTCGTTTCTTAGAATCGCCTTTGCAATGAGCTTCTTCATCATCAGGAACAACATGATCATCTTTTTTATGGAGTGCTGGCATATCCATCATTTTAATTCTTAGTAAGCTAGCAACACGAGCCGCTTCATCCCGTCTTGAGCAATACACAATCACCGAGTCAAGTTGCGAAAACCGATTGCCGACCAACAAATCAGCTAATGCTTCATCCTTGTATTTATCTTTCGAAACCGACAACACTAAATTTTCCGGGATATCAATTCTTGCAATTATTCCATCACAAGGGTCTGTGATACCAAGTTGCTTAGCAACAGAGGCACACGTATCCATGGTAGCGGTTGCGGTTAATCCAACTAGGCATTTAATATGTAGTTGATCTTTTAAGACTTTACATACTCGGAGATAGGAAGGTCTGAATGCATGCGACCATTCTGACAAGCAATGGCATTCATCAATGCATGCAAAAGCAACAGGAGGCAGTTTGGAAAGCGGGCTGTACTTCGGAGACATTCCAGCCCATGATGTTATAGCTTCAGGAGATACAAGCAGCACATGGATTTTTCCGTTTTCGACTTCCAATAATGCTTTCTCTCTTTGCTCTTTAGTCATACCCGAATGTATCCTGGCAGCTTTCATTTGTTTTGGCAAACCTCGAACTTGATCATCCATAAGTGATACCAACGGTGACACTACTAAAGTAATTGCCTTCTTTTTTATAGCATACAAGTAAGCTGGTAGTTGATAACACAATGATTTCCCAGATCCGGTCGGCAATACTAGCAATGTTGGAAGACCTTGCAAGATTCTTTTTATCGCTGTCTCTTGCCCAGGTCTAAACGACGTATATTTGAACATTTCCAAAGCCTTTATGACATCATCATTATCGAGTAAATTTGAATCTGAGTCAATTTCTGAGAATGTTTGTGAAACTGAGACATTAATCTCTTCTTTCAAGATTTCTGGTGGGGATTCCCCATTTAATGCGGCAGTGACGGTGTCTATGTTTTCGAGAATTTCCTCCAATGATTCTGTCTCTTGCTGTTCCGCTTCATCACTTTTTGGTTCTTGAGATTGAGACCCATGACATTGCTTAGCCCAGTGACCGGTTTTTCCGCATTTATAACACTTGTCCTCGCTTTTGTCCCTGCCGCCAGTTTTGCTCCATTTTGAAGACGACCCACCTTTTCCTTTCCACACAGATTTATACGAATATCCTTTTTTTGCGAGTTTTTGACGTAAAATTTGTTTTTTCAAAAACATTCCTCGATTTCCTGCTCGACAGAACGTTTTTTTCTTCATATTCAACATGATATAATTTCCAGTACTTTTTTTTCTACTTCCTCTTTTGGAAGTCTTCGCAGAATCAATGACCTTGTCTTCATTCTTGCTAACATCTGAGTCAGTCTGGTTACGATCAGACTCTACTACAGTTGTATCAGTAGACTCCTTCAAATGTTCGTCAATATTTGATTCATCAGCATTGTTACTGTAGCTAGAATTTGACAAACAAACATCGTCGTAACTGAACGAAGGCATTTCGTCAGTTGCAGTACTGAAAGTCGCAGCTCGACTACCTCTAAAATTTGCTTCGATAAAGCTCTCTGTTTCATTTATGATAGGATTTTTTGGTGTGTCCACATTTTCGACCGGGTCAGCTTGTTTCAAGTCGGACAATCTGTCGGATATTTTACGCTGGGAATCATCTTTTGAAAGATCACGAAGATCTGATAAATCCTCAAAATCAAAATTTTCAAAATCAACAGCCTTTTTACGATAGCTTTGCCTTGCGGTAAATCCTTTACAAACAGGGTCGTGGAAAACACTTTTCTGTTCGCACTCGATAAACGCAGATTCACAATGGCTATTACTAAGTGGGGTATTTATTGAAACATTATGATATTCAGGCTCTGTAGTGCATAAGTTTCCATTTGGCCCAGCTGGAACATCAGCTGAATAGTCTGACTTGGATGAAATTTTCTCAGCTTCGCATCCCAAATTTTGTTTCGACTTCGACAAATTTTTTTGTAAATCTTTCAAAGAATCGCGACTACAAATATTTTTGCGAATTTTACTCCGCCAATCATAAGTCACATCTTTTGAGCAAGTCTCATTTTCTTTCGATTCATTCTTTTTGGGCGATTTTGGTTTGACTGTATTCTTTTTCAGCAAATTTGATCCCCAAACATTACCATTATTAGGCCTACTTGTACTCACAGAAAGATCTTCAGTATTTCTTGGCAATAAAACCTTTCTGTTTTCCTCACATGAGGTTGATATCAATCTGTTCTTTTCTACAATTTCCTTCTTAATTGATGAGTATTTATCGTATTTTTGTTTGATATGTGGATAATCCGATAGGTCATTTTTCAAAGGTTTTCTTGCGTTGTTCTTTACAAACTGCGTTTCAAATCTTCTCAGTTCGACTTTTAAGATATCCAATTCAGCCTCCATTTCAAGCTGTTACTGCCGAGTTGCACAAGTTGAATGGAAGGCCTAATGCACCATAATATAAGTAGTACGTACCGGTACCTAATGTAACATCTGCAGAAAAATGGAGGTCAATTACTGGATAGATCATACTTGAAAAGAAGAACTATGTCATGTTTAATAACTTAAACTTGATGGTTGACCAGACTACACTGGCTAGCCTCAAGAAATATTGATGCCGATCATTTCTTGCTCAAGTTAGCTGATGTTTGATACTTCTAGAGAAACCAATACCAGACTGGCGATCATTCAACCAGTGCATGGCCACGGCGGCAGGAAGTACTGTACCTAGGTTCTTTTCTGGCATGAATACTATGGCCTTCTGATGTCTGATGTGATTCCAACTTCCATTTGAACCGTATTTTGAGTACAGTGCCTTTTAATAATAATTCAAACTGTGTATAGCTTTTCCATTTGCATATCGGTATTTCTCTTCAGTCATAATCTTCCATTTATAGCTCTATCTCTACAGAGGTGATATATATGTCGTTGAATTCCTGTAATTTAGCAGAGCAGTTATTTCATAACTGCATGCTCTGTTTACCATTCATTGTGTATTTATCGAATAGTTAAATATAACTCTACAACACAAAAGTATGAGGCTAAGAACTACTTGAGCAAATCTAAACCAATAACACTCAACCCAAATGCAAGCAAAACCAATATATACTATTCGAAGAGTTAAAGCTTTGCATTTAGTCTAAACAGTTTCCGACATATATGATATCGTTGGTTGGCCTACTAGGACTGCTAACGTCTGAAAGAACTCTTAATTAAGATGAAGTTTTACCAATTTGTTTAGACATATATAGTAAGCTACCAACACGAGTTACTTTTTTGAAGTCTGAGCCCTCTATTGATCAAGTCTACCAGTACAACAGCACTTTTTCAAGAGAAATTGTGAGTTTCAACGCAAAATACTGCTGCATAATATCTACATATAAACGAAAGACTGAATTCTATACCATAACAAAACGCCGATCTTTGCATTTAGCAGCACATTCCATAAAAAAAGGAAAGACCGCAAGTAGTTAATAGCGATCCCGCAGGATTGCCATATTTAAACAAACCAGCACAAGTTTCATGTCAGGGGAATTCCCGTACTTGGAAAAAGAGTCAAATTACTAACAGCTTCCGGTATTAAACAATGAGCAATCAGGAACCTGAACCTGCCTATAATAATGCCGGTATAGTTTCAGTTTCTAGAGCTGGTGCCGGTACAACAGCTGATTGCTATTAACTGTCTACATGACAGGAAAATGTATGCCTAGCAGCCTACTGAACAGATTGGTGATATCAGGTACATCATTAACACGCTGGAAAGGTTGGTGTACTTAAAGCTATAAATTATACGTTTAAGAGACCACAATATCTACCTCGTGTTTAAATATGAAACAGATTACACGGATGCCAAGTTATGCAATTTCAATCAATATACGGTATGCACACAATTCACCAGCTTCAAATAAATATGTTTGACTTACTCTTACCTAATACAGTACACAGTATGGCTTTATCTGGTAAGCAGCCAGTCAAAAAGGGGCGTCTCGGCGTCATAATAATGGGCGACGGTAAATGAAGAATGGAAGTGCGTAATATTATTATTGTTCGAAAATAGTCATTTCCCACAACAATCAACTATCATACTTTCCTTTTTGATACATTTCCGTTTATTTCTCATGAAAGATTCTACCCAATTTCGTGAACTAACATCAACTTGACCAAAAAAGGGTA
The DNA here is from genome assembly GCA_030412335.1 of Botrylloides violaceus. NCBI lineage: Eukaryota > Metazoa > Chordata > Ascidiacea > Stolidobranchia > Styelidae > Botrylloides > Botrylloides violaceus. The sequence goes on from JASFYC010000810.1 coordinate 127,961, forward strand.
TCTCTATCATAGGGTGGGAAGAACGGGAGGAACGCCAGGAATAAGAGGCATCTTTTCTGTCGATTCCATTATAGGCCTATTACTGATGTCTCCTGCTCCGACCTTTCCCCCATTCTTCTTACAGTTTAGTGCTATTGACCAATACGGCCATATTTTATTATTTTTATATCTACCAGAGCAATAGGGTGAAAATTTTATGGCTCACATGGAGGGAGCTCTGTAGTGGCAATGGTACCAGCAGGCTCACAATAAAAAGTTTTTGACATTTAGTCCGGGCTCCATTTGCTTCTTCCGCCGCTCACTTATAAATAATGTATAAAAATTACTATTATCTCAATACTGATCGAGTCATAACCTTACAGTACAGCAATTCCTGCGAAGTATTTACGAGTACGCACAAAACCAAGTCCACCGTTTCAATCGGTGAGCGGTCCGTTTGGTCCGCCATTTAGTATTACCGCTTCCTCATCTATTGATCCTTTTTGATGTATGCGAAATACGGAAAGAGTACCGTAATAAATTTTAAAGCTTGGTCCCGGTTAGGACTGTCACGCAGGCCTACGATGATCGGCATCTATATATCGTAAATATAACAGCTTCATTAAACACCGGCGACATATACAGTATAGAGATTATGGAATTACACACAAATCTGCCTACCCTCCTTTGCCGCCGCCGGCAACTGCGTACTGCAACACAACCAACAAGCGGGATCGCCGGCGCGCTAATGGCGCCGTATGTGAGCGTCTCAGCTCAAGTGACGTCATAGCTCATAGAATCTCATGAGTTTGAAAATTGCTACCACATATTTATATTGCCGTCATGAATTTTAAGATTTACAACATACCAGTTATTCATAGACAACAATTAGTTATTCAAAGCAGAATATACCAATCATGTTATTAAATCACTTGCGCGTCCTTGCGGAAGGAAAGTGGCTTTTAGCACGGTTGAATGAATCTGATCAAAATAAACAAGATTTCTCAACCAGGAGATTTACGTCACGTCATTACGTAAGGTGGTGCCTGTGCGTAATGGGGGCTAGACTTAGCGTAAAAGTGTTTCACGACATAGTACGTACCAAACCGCGGGGAGGGGTACTAAGTTTAGATGGTATGGTATTATTTGTAACTGATATCTTCATTGTTGTAGGGCATCCGTAAAGGGTAAAGTCTTACCTTCTCTCGTATTTGTACAACAACAGCTTGTAAGTTTCCATCTGCGATCTCGGGCCTTCATATAACGAGCGAAACTCTTTTGCGACTATTTGTGAAATTGTCTCTCTTGTGGGTTTGTTGACGACTCGAAGGACTACACCAATGGACCATGTCTGTAGGCTAGCTTGCGTAATCTTGGGATTTTAATCTTTGCAGTTAATTTTAAACTCGAGTTAGCATATTTTAAGCTTGACCATGATGACAAAGGCTGGATTTCAAAGAATTTTTCAACGTTTGCCAATTAGACACCGCAATTATCAGCCTCAACGTTTACCAATGTCTATAGGAAGCATCAGCGACCATTTAGCAACAGGTGACTTAAATAATAGCAGGTTGCTTGCACCAGGGTATATCATCCCTACAATATTAGGTACCGGTATGAGAAAAAGACATAATTTATAAAGCTCACTTGAATGTCAAGTTAAAGCAAACTGTGGAGATCTGTTTGGCAAAGGTTTTGGTGAAAAAGGCCTATATTTGTTATACTAATGCCTCTTGTGCTCAGACTGATCACTTGGACCCTTAGTGAGAGTAAAAGTTCTGAAGTTGCCCAATCATGTGACGTAAAACTCACTCTCTCACATAATTTTCCACTCTCTCTACAAGAATTAAATCACACCAAGTTTTATGTTTAATGTGAACAAGGCTGTCAAACCCAACAGCTATATATTTCCACAACATGCCACTGTCTTCAAATTAATTTCTTTGCTTTTCGAAAGGTCAATCATTATGGATGAAAACAACGCCGCAAGCACAAATGTCTTTGGAGAAGGACTCATTATCGGACACAATAGATAAATTAAAAGATGATCAAGATATTCAAAGGGAGTTATCGATTGATGGCAGTGATGCAAGTTCTGTAAGCATGCCAGTCACAAAGAAACTAGACACGCATGCCCTCGTGAAAACATTAATGGAAGGAGGTACGTATAGGCTATAAAACCCTATAAACGTGTTCCAGTATTCAAGTTGTCATGAAAAAATTGCAGAATTTGTACTTAATTCCTCAGATCACGTATGGATCATCTTTTCACTGCAAACAGTTTGTTTCATGTGTAGAACTCTGTTATGGTTCATTTTCATAAAAAAAATTTGAGTTCAGTATAATTCTTTGGTGGGTTGAGTTTCCCATCCCCAGTTTTTGCAACGGTTACTGTCTTTGAGATATGTTGGGATTTGACTGTCTGTACAATTGATACAATTTCTTGCTGTAGGTTTTACTTTACAACAAGCTGAAGCTCTCACAATGACAATGGTTGGAGTTGTTGATGAAAGCACAGACGGATTGAGAATTTCCATGGTATCAAAACCACAAGCCGTGAGTAAAAAATCCCGAAAAGTTGTAGGGCCTGCTGTGGGAAATTTTGAATTATCCTAAATATATACAGTGATAGTCGGCGCCAACATTTCTGTAGGTCATGGGTCCACCTCTATGCCTGAAGCAGTAGACCTACTATACGGAAATTAATATTTTAACAGCTCCCTGTTAAAATCAATCAGAAAATTGCCTACTAAAGAACCAATATCTTTACAGGAACTGACAGTTCAAAAGATTGCGAGCCAGCTGGCCATTCTAAGAAGAGACATGATGATAATGGAAAAAGCTGACTTTACCGAACTTGTCACAAAGATTGAGAGAATCACTCATGAGCTTCAGCAACTTCAACGAATAACCAAGGTGATCTTTGAATTCTGTGACTGCTCTTTGTGGCAAGTCGCAAGTCTTTGGCAGCCGAAACTAGCTGCCACCTCAATACAGTAGTCGAGTAGTCTATCGCCATCTCCTGTCTTTACGAGCACATTATTGCACACATGTACGGTGAATTTCAGTTTTCTGTTGCTGGTTGATGAAATCTCTTTCTCTCTCACACACAAGGATGAAAAAAACAGCTGTACACGCGAACACACACACACTTGGTCTGAACAAAAGACAGCTACAGCCCTGTTGGTGTGGGTACCTTCTCATTACCATTAGGTGTAACGATTATTATTAGTGATATTTCATCACAGTCAAGGGTTGCCTATGTTCTTATTGTTGTTTACAGGACGAGATGATGAAAATCCGAAGCGACATGACGTTAGATTTCAATTTAGAGAAAGGAAAAGTGAAAGACATGCATCTTGATCATTTGAAAGTAGTCGAAAACAAGCATGCTGTCATTTTTGAAAAGGTAAAAATCACGAAGCAAGTAGATTTGTCTGTTCAAATAAAATTGTTTATTGTTTTACTCCAGCTGACGATGATTGACAAGGAAATGCAAAACATAAGAAGTTACATCAACACAGAAAACGCAGCCATTCAGACCATATTTGAACGCTACAAGTCGGACACAATAAAATTGGCATTCGGTAAGTAATGACTAACAATGAATGACTGTGACGCAACACACTATTTCTGGCTATTTTAAGAAAAGCTTTGCACGATGCCATGTCAATTGAAAGGGTCTCTCTTATCACTGTTTAGGGGTATCGGTAGCCCTAGTGGGTAGACCCGGAACCAGGAGTACCACCATTGCAAGAGAGAATAAATTTGTCTTCTTGTTTGATCCTGATACCAAACATATGGTGATGATTGTTATTATTTATTTCAGGTGCCGTCGCCACTTGCATGACTATTGTCTTGGGATTCTACAGGGTTTGGTCATAATGTCTCATCATTTGTAGAACCGTACGGTAGGCAATCTCCGTCCCTTGATTTTTTTGCAACTTGTCTCATATCACTGTGAAAAAAATACAACGCTTAACATTGCAAGATAAAAAGGCAACTTCCACATGACATTGGCGGACATAGAACCTCGGACTAAGCAATTTCATTTTTAGAGACATGGACGAGTCTCCCATAGGCCCCTGCCTCAGAGTGACTACATTAATCGATACTCTCCCATTGTTTTATATGTCATAATATGAAATGCTTGAAATGAATTGGAGATAAAAATATTTTGAACCTGTTGGGTTGGTCAGTGAGCCCTCAACTTTTAGCAATGGTTATGGAAATGGACACTTTTAAGCCTCGTGGATGGGTATTTGGTGTTGGTTTCTTGAAAAATTGCCTTGACCTTCATTTGGGTCAGATATTTAACGCTACCGGTATTATATTGTTTACCTGACGAATGGAGGCTCTGAAAGCTTGTGAAATTATTTCTCATTAAACAGAAGCCTGACATATAATTTATGGTGATATTATACTTTTGTCTAATATATTTCAAATTATTTGTATGATAATTTCAACAAGATTTTGACTTACGAGCTTTGCGTTTTACGGTTCACCGGGATATGATGTATTTTTCCATCGTTAGCGCACAAGTGGCAAATGACTTGATTCTTGTTCGTATGCGGCTCATGTATCACTCTAGGCCAACTTTGCTCATTATCACCTGCGAATTGAGAAAACTTTATAACTGTTGCAATATAAGGGTACGTCAGTGTTAACTACTGATAGCTTCAACTGGAATATATATATATATGCATTGTAGTGTAACTTAACTCTCACTGCCTCAAATTTTTTAAACTAGGCACATTGTTTCCTAATATATAATCTGTTGCTTCGGCTAATCGGCAGATCGCTTACCATTCACAGGGGGCAGTAAGTGCGTGCTTTAGTTATGGTTTTAACAGCCCAAGTATCCATCAGTAGGACTAAGCACCGATTTCGTCATACTGAGCAAACCGCGTTTAGCAAATTACCTAAAAAGTTTCAAGCCAGACTTCAAAGTTGGTCAAAGTCACATTTTTGCAGGGTATTTCATTCATATTTTGATGTACTATTGCTAATTTGCAACACATACGGTTGTATGTCTTCATAATAGAGAAACAGGCAACAGGCCAACAGCCATACCTCTTCAATGAATATTGCTATTCATGTGTACGTGCTACAGTATTGCCACCATAACCAAACGATTTTATGTCATTGCATGTTTACATGAAGTTTTTTTATGGATATTTCGATAATGAAAATTTGCAAAAACGTCTTACCAAATTCTCTTTTCGTTAGCACTATGTAGGAAAATTCTTCATTCTTCACGTTTAATCCCGAGAACTTCTAAAACAAGTGGCATCCGTGTATTTTTTGTTTGGGTGCTTATACAATGACTATTCAAAACTCACCTTTGAGTATACGGGAGGAATATATGATTGAGAAAAACTGCATGGACTGCTGCCCCATTTTGGACATGACTTAGTATGAGGACACTGAAAATAGAAGACAGATATTTCGGCTTCATTCACTGGAAACCATGGCATCTTAGGCCTATACCTATACACTAGTAGGCTACTCCAATTCGGAGAAGGCAGCGAGCTTACCGGTGCAAAGATATTGCCTCTGTCTACAATGTTGTTCCTTCTGTTATCCGAAGGGCTAGTGCCTTCAATACCCTACAAAGGAGTTTTCATTAGTAACAAGCAAAATCATTTTAAAGTCTGATGCTAGTTTATCAAGTGCAGTCTATTCAACAAAAGCGGCAGCTAGCCGCTGAGGCCTCTCAGAGTACGTAATGATATCTTCGAATGACAGTCTTCCATAGTAAAATGGTCCCCTTAGCTTCGAATTGTCCAGGCAAGAGCCATTGTTCGTGACATTACAAGACCCAAGAGGGATAGCCACTTTAGACCAGCAGCTAATTCAGGAGGGTTAGTTTGAAAATTCATCACCTTAGCGATTAAATTCCTTGCTTCCATTATCATGTGATATCCATCGTATTTGCCTCTTTCAATGATAACCTTAATATGGAGAATAATTCAAATTTCTGGCAAAATTTCCAACCAACACAGCCATACCAGATACTTTTTTGTTCTTTGCCAAAGGAGTTTTAGTGTTGTCAACCGTTCTTTCTGAGAGGGCAGTTCGCTTAGAGTATATGCAGCAATCACAACGTCATATTCATACTGTACAAGACAAGGTGGGATAAGTAGCTTACGGTACAAGACAAGGTCGGATAAGTAGCTTACGGTACAAAAAATCGATTTAAAAGAATACAGAGGAACCTACAGCAGACAATCAGTTGATATCGTAATGAACATTCACCACAGATGACACTAATGACTGAGCATGGAATCGGTGTTATCAAGGAGCAGATCTCTGAAAGGTTGTGAATGCTATTCTCAATAATCCAAAGCGGGATTATATATATAAGAGTATAGGCGTGTGCGCGAGTATGGCCAACAAAATCAAATTCTTACCTTGAACGAGATTGGCAACATGGGTCGAAGATATATTCCTGTAAGCTCGGCATTTTCTTGCCCACCAGTGAATAGAAATTGTGCCATTTCATTCATTACGTTCGACCAGTCAACACAGAAAAAATCTTCGATGCACTTTCCCCATGTTTCATGTGCAGCCCATACTCCTGTACCAGTGCCAGAGCCATAATCTAACATTGCTTTAGGTTGAAATTCGGGGTCCCTTTTTTGTATCTTAAAGGAGATATGTTGATATAATCTGGATGTGGGAACATATGTCATTCAGCCCACCTCTTTAAGAACGCGTATGGTCGTGGCGTAAACGGCAGGAGTCCTTCCCACTAAATATGCAGCAGACGCAAGCCTATCATATCTGTAAAACAGGCAACTCTTACCATGCATATACTGTATGCTACCGGTACTGAGTTTGGTTACCGATACCCTATTGTATGAAAACAAGAGATATTCGACTTACACAATTTGTTTCCAGTACATCGCTTTCTGTGTCTTGCTCTCGTCTTCACTATCTTTAAGCTGTGATGCATCTGCAAGAAATTTCATTCATGTTGCAAGCAACAGAGAAGGCTACGGAAGTACAATCCTAAAAGGCACTTGGACAGCACTGTGTCGCATCACCATTCAATAATCTATAGCCATATCGAGTCTGTTCCCTTGGGATCCACTTGCTCAAAGCATCTTGGCACCAGGTGAAGAAAGGGACAAATTCTGACAAGGTTATGGTATGGTATAAATGTAAGCAGGCCTACTTACATTTTTTCAAAAATGACTTGTCCGCACGTTGGCTTCCCGTGGTATTATACTGTCTTGGAACTGGCCGATAGTACAGTACGTTGCATAGTTTTTCACAAACTTCCATCACCTTCGGCTGCGGATGATGGTTATAGAATTCTGAAATATGGTAGCCGTGCAAAATGCAGTAAAACTTTTACTCTCCTAAACGCAAAACTGCACACCTCGTAGATATGCAGCACCGGAATGAGCGAAATTTTCAGGTAACTTTACGGGTGCTAATCGGTACTTTCCAGGATGGTTACCGAAGCTTCCCTTCCACCATTTTTTCCAGTTTGGGTTCAATTCAAACCGCTCATTGGCATCGCTACCAGAAAATTGACTCTCTATATTTGAATCAGATGTACGAGTGGAGACGCTGTCTTCAGACCTCTCATCAACAGAATAGCTTGAATCGACTTCAGCTGCATGATTCGTACTTGCAAACTTTCCTATTAAATGCCGTCGCCAGAGAACATTAAACGGTCTAAGCACTAAATTCATCCCACTTTCCTACAACTGCAAAAAAGTAACACATGTCTATTAAGGGTTAGCATTTAATAACTACAAATATGTCACCAAATTCTGTTAGAACAACATAATAAAGAAATATGTACACTGTAATAATAATTTGAGTGAAAATCTAACTATGCGATACCAGAAATAGACCCATCTCCGCATTCATTATACCCTCCATGAAAATAGGCCTACTACGACAAATCAACCAATAGAGATCAGTTGTGGCAGTAATGATATCATAATAAGCTCCAGTAAGAATAAATGCCTCGGAACAGTGGTTCTCAAAATATTTTCCGATGGAAGCTGCGGATTGGTGGTGCCACCCGCGGAATCTGCAGTCGAACCAGGATCTCTCTAATTATTTTCGAAGTGTATCAAATTCAATTGTGTGAACCACTTCAGGAGCGTACCAAAGACATCAAGATACACTCACCATGAGTCAAGATGAAAAAAAATCTAGAATATTGCACAAGAATCAAACCTTTCAACACATGGCATTATTAACACATGTACTCCAGTAACGGTACAACAATTTCTCCTCAAAAACTCCACATTTCTGTTAAGGCCAAACAGACAAGTATCATAAACATAATATATATATATATATATTGCTTTTCTGGAGATTTGCAGGAGCCATCACCGGGCAGCCAGAAGGATTTCATGGTGCGTTAACGACCCATGCAATTCAATGCATCACTATAAATTGATAACCAACGTAATCCAACGCTATCATGTACTTTGCACAATTAGTAGGTAGGTGCTAATACGACTCAAATTTCAAAGGTTAACTGACGGTGCAGAATGCTCTGACACTGACCTCCATAGTTAGGGTAATATCACCTTAGTATGGAAACAGCACATCGACGAGTGTATCCACCTTAGTAGGCTTACTCTAAATTTACACTCCGGTAGTTCTAATTGTAACTTCACAATAAGTTATCATATAAATTAATCATAAAATTGCACTGCCTATCTAGACGCCCAAGACTTGGATTAGGTCATATTTCAAGCAAAGTATTTCCATATCAAGAACATAACCACTGTTGTCAGAATCATCCCACCGAATAAAACGAGTTTATCTTGGGTCGTACGTTTTTCTATTAACCTCATAACAGTGTTCGACATTCCGAGCGTGTTTGCAAGGTTTAACATTCTCGTTTTAATGCCTTTCAGAGAAGAACGCTGATTACGCAAATTTTCTATCACGCTACTACCATGACTAAGCAGTTCATCCATTCCTTTATGAGCACCCTGTAATTTATGATGATGGTTTAGACTATCATCCATTTGGATCATGGTCTCTTCATCGTTGGTTTTAAAAGTACGCTGCATGAGAAGCTCTCGTTCACGGACTTGTTGATTTCTCATGTAACGTCGATGTTGGAAATTTTGTAACGCAGCTTGCAAATGTTGACAGTCATATTTTACTTGATCGACCTTTAACCTCGCGTTTTGACGTCTTGTAGGGTGTTCTTTGTTCACCAAAATCTCCAATCGATCGCAATTGCTGATGATTTGGTCAATTCTAGCTTGCAACTCATTCTCTATCGTATGAACATCTTCTTCGCGGGCATTCTCTAGTTGACCCATATGCTGTTGCATTTCATGAACCATCTTATTAGTTTGCCTATAAAGGTTCTCCATTTCGAACTGTTAGGGATAGGTAACCTAACACAACTGTAAAAAACATACAAATCATAAAACACAGGCGGCAGTGTTGAATAGGTCAAAGTACAAAGGCAGCAAATTTTAAACATGACAATGCTATCTTGTGTGAGATGCAACATGTAGGATAACTGACTACGCTACCCAACATAGGACATCTGAGTCTTGTCAACAACAGACAAATGCACATGACGTTTTAAGCCCATCACTGTCACAATTCATATTTCAAGTGAGAGAAAGCACAGTACTAGCGTTATGCTTTGTATGTTTGCAAACAATGACATACGACTCGAGATCTGGACTTGAATCGTCTTCAATAAACTGCAACTTTTCCATGAAAAACTTTATAGAAATATCATTGCATTTGATTACAGTGGCCACGACTTTGAAAAGGCTATTTTTGATCGCTAATAACTGTAAGATTTGCATTAAAAATACACCGAGCCCCTTTCTTTGTACTTCTTTTTCCAAGTGTATTTCATAGCAATATACAACAGGCAAGCCGTAGTCAAGATCAAACCGGAAGTGCACAAACGCAACCGGTGCGTCGTCTTCATTTCGTGCGATCAGAAATATTGATCCATCTTCTTTTAATTCATTTAATTTATCTTTATCACGCCATCCCCAACCACAGTCATCATAAATCGCAGCCATGTAAGTACGGGTAAGTTCAAATGCCCAGTTTAACGTCTTATCGTCGATTTCTTGTCTTTTCTTGCATTCAATGCTAAGATTCAGACCATTTCGGCAGTACTTTGTGAATGAAACAAGTGGGGATAATGGCTTCTCGACGTCGTTAGCCTTTTTAACGAGATTCCATAACTGATCGGATATTTCCTTTTCTTGCTTTCTTTTTAATTTTCTCTCAACAGCTTTTGCGGATTTTCTACCCATTTATACTATTCCTGAAGTCCAAAAGTACTCAAGTAATCTAAACACGGAAAACGCATTAGAAAAACAACCAACGTGTCGTTGTTGACGATCGCGCCTGCTTCTTCATTCTGAACTCTAAATTGGGTTGGTAAACATGACAATCTGGCAATACCACTGAGAAGACATTCAGTTGTTCAATGACGCGTGACGCAAGACTCCATTTTTCCAAAAATTTAGCAATTTATCGGCCCAATCAACAAATCGAGGCCAAAACTCAAAATTAGTTAATAAAATTGATATCGATCATCGGTGGAATGCGGTTTCCGATTACGATATCGGGATTCGTAAGAAAACGGAAAACCGTAGTGATTGTGTTTGTTTTTCGAAGTATCAGAATCAAATTTGATTTCCTGGAACCTAGAACTAAAAAGTGGGGTTGCCAGTGTGCGCCAATGTTTTCAATTAAGTTGGGTGAAATGCCTAGTTCGCGCTCCTTCAAAACCAACAGTTTTTTTATTTACTTGCAATTCATTTTCATTCACGCGATTAATAACCTACAAAAGAGCCGCAATGAGGTCCCTGAATCGTGCAGAGGGGACTGTTTTCATAGAATATATCTAATCTATATAAAAGACTCGAGTTCGCGCTCTGCCTTTATGAGCCCATTCTGTAATCCTATGCAATCAGGATTAGATTTAATCGACGATTACGCGATTTAGGTGGCCCGACGGTCGTTCAGCCGACACTCTCATTTGCCTGATCGCCTAATTCGACAAAGCGGCGATGCGAGACCGCGTTGCGCAACCGCGTCGCGTGACAAGCATAGAATGAGAGTTGCGCTGCACGACATCGCTATCACGCAATCTCGAGCCTTGGTGCTTTCTTTTGTTCTCCTGGATACCGAATGATCCATTCAATTTGATACGTTAACCAACACTCGTCTTGACACATCGTTGGTATGTCAAGAGTGACGAGTGTTTACAGAAATATATAAACAGATATGTCGTAAATTTTTGAAGGTAAAGACATCGTCACGTCGTCCAAAACTCAGGAGGTCAGTCTGAACACTGTTATTGATGTCACCAATCTAACACGCATGAGTGACAGGGGTTGTCAAATGAATATCAACGCCTCCAATGTTAGTCAACGAAGTGTGATCTTTTTCTAATGACTGTCACAAATGATTCGTCAGTGTGCCCGCAGTTTTACCTCAAGAATTTCCCAAATGACTTTTCAATTCTCAACAAACCAAGGATTGACGTTAAATCGGTGGTGAATCTTATTTTCGATACAGTAAATGACTTCCTACTCTTCCGACACTCGAATCCCATCACAAAAGACACCGATAACGATCGTAGTTCGTCGATTTTTCTATTTAAAGAGAGTCTGGGCAGAAAACAGAAATAAAACTGAAGAACATTCGAGCATTGTAACCTACCCTAGGCCTATAAGCCACGTCTTCGTGGCTTAATATGGTGACACACAATCCAGGTAGAGCCGCAAAGCGGTAATTCTAGAAACTGGTGTATAATATTTAATTGATAAAAATTTACAGCCCAATTTCTTTTAAAAATGCACTGGCTTTTATGTTTTATCAACGACATTGAAAATAGACACAACGAGAGCAATTACGAGTTGCGATATGCCTGCGGCAAAGCCTATCGTTTCTATAAATTAATGATAAGTCTGGGGAAGAATAGAATATTATATTTGACCCCTGTCGCTACAAAGTCGCGGATATCCCGTATGAAAACAAGCAAACGTGACGTGCTAACACTGATGTACAATAGCTGAGTAAAACGTGAAAGAAAACGCGTAATTTTAAAAGAGAAAACGTAGGATGGCGATAATGAGACAATTAAGAAGAGTCAAGTTTTTCGATTTCGAATTTTAGAAAGATAACAGGATGTAAAAAGACATGATGAAAAAGTTTGTAAAATGGTCGCGAGCGTATCGAGAGAATGTGGCTACTGATTACAAGACATTGCGGTCGTCGTCGTTAACCCTGTCCTTACGAGACTAAGGGTGGAGATCAAAAAGACATCATAAGATATATGCCTGATGGCGTAAGGCTTAAACCTGATTTCCATACGTGTCCATTATAAGGCGAAAAAGTATGAATGGTTTGTTCCGACTGCACAATCGCGATGGTCAAAATTACCTCCATTAAATTCCTTGTCACAAACCAGATTTGCTATCTATTTTTGCCACACGGTTAGAAGCTTTTAAACCAGGCATAAGATAATATTCATAATAGGTTTAACGAGTTACGCCACTTTTTTTATCCACATTCCAAGTATTTTCTTTTGGGAGTCGGTCAATTTCATGGAGTTTTGGAGCGATAAGAAATATCGCCATTGCGATAAAGTCATGAGTTATAATTTGCGTTTATTTTTCTTAATCTAATTTTTAAATTCCGTGGTTTCATAGTTAAACCAAAACATTTCCCATCTAGCGGCGGATTATCTGGATCAGGAAACAATTCACATTGATGCAAAATCGTAGACATTGCTAACATGAACCATATTTTTGTAATCTCATCCCCTGGACATTTCCTGAGACCGGTAGAAAAGATGACATATTTGCTCACTTTCGAGTTATCAAGTCGATACTTTCCTTCGACATGCTCCAAAAATCTTTCAGGCATAAAATCATGGGGTCGCTCCCATACAGACTCATCATGATTAGCGCTGTATTGGTTAATAAATATCATAGTATCTTTCGGGATGCGATATCCCTCAAGAACCGTATCCGATACAGTCCGATGAGGTATGGTAACAGCAACCACACTAGAATGGCGCATGATTTCATGATATACTGCTTCCAAATATGGTAGTCTTTCACAACAATCAGATTGCGGTAAGCTTCCTTCACCGGTGACGTTGTAAATGTCTTGACGAATTCTACCCTGAATATCGGGATATCTGAAAACAAGCCGTAATGGTAAAGGTGGATAACCCGTGCCGAGGGCGAGTATATATTGAAAATTGCATTAACAATGACCTTGCTGCCTATTCTATGGAAATTCTAATAGGCTATTAGACTTAGAGTACCGCAAAATACATTGGCATCGATCCTTCATAAGCCACAGTAGTTTTATCGTTACCGAAAGAATGTGCGGTCGGCCATTAGCAACGCAAAGGGTATCCCCTTAAAACTGGAGAAAATGGATACAGTAATGCCATAAATTTCCCATGGGATTCATCTCCTCAAGGCTTAACGCAGCCAAAAAGCATACGCTACTGGCAGATAGGCGTAGATCTACGCTATAAATTTTGCTACCGCAAGCGAATGACTAGTCTGTTGCTGGTATTCTACAGTGAAATCAAAATGCGCGCATTACTTACGTTATCATGTAAAACATAAAAAACATCAAAGAGCTGGCAAATGTATCTTGACCTGCCCCGAAAATGTCATTGACGATGGCAGAAACGACTCTGTGGTCGATGCGTTCAAAAACAGACAAATTGTCAAGATTTCTCATCGAAACGTGACCAGTTCCGTTCTCAATCATTTTGTTGTAATCATCAATCTCTTTCTCAATCAATGCATCGATGATATTGTGAGCTTCACCAGGCTTGTATCTTTGACAGCAGTCAGTCACTCTGAAGAATTTGTTACAATGAATGAAGCGGGACGTTAAATCTGAGGTAACAAATGTTCACATAGCAAGGAAATCTGTAAGCTTTGCGCACATTTTATCAATATTTGTCCGTTTGAAAGTGTCAGGTTATTCTCGTGCGTCTGTAGCTAGATAGAACCGACTCTAGATATCGACCTATCATAATTTTTCATGGCCGATACCATAATGGGCCACCTTGCCTCGTTGCCTGACTGACGACCGGCATCTGAAGAAATCATGGGCATCAGCAGGAGTCGAATCAAGTATTATATTCCCGATCAGTCAGACGGCGGCCCCCACGCAGCACTTTGTATCTGGATTCCTTGAGTAACTGTCTCAAGTAACATGAATGCACACTCACCGATCTAGTATCCAATTTTCCATGCGAAAGCACAGCCTATCATAATCGTCAGCAATTTTTCGATAATAAGGAAATATCTGTGAATGTTAAACTTGTGAATCAAACTTGTCAGCACATGGAGAATTAATGCAGATTACCTTAAGCCATGGCATTACGTCGATTCTGCTTCCGGCACCAAGAACAAGTCCAAACTCTTTATTCATACTTAAAAGCTGCACGAATTGCTGTTAAACAAAAGTAAAGGAAAATTGTGATTAAGCCGGTGGTGGTGCTGATGGTGGGTGTGGTCTTACGCGCTTTACCTCCTGCGCTAATATTTCGCTCGGATGTCGTCAGTAGATATGGTGGTGGTATATTGTGTTTTTGCTAAACGTTGATACATTTCTGCCATTCTTATATCGGCTTCTGCCAAGATTTACATTCGTCTATTGCAGAAAGTTTGTGTTCGGTATTAGCGTAAAGAAGATTTACCACAAATTTGACGTCCAGCATTGGCTTATTGATAATTATAACATTCAGAAGTTTTCGGAGCTCCGCTCCTTCATTGAATCTACGGTGAATTTTCGTCAATCAATCGATTAATCCATCAATCAATGAGCAATTGATCGTCCGTCATCGGCACCACTATTAACTATCGGCTCCATTAGATTGTTTTTAAAAATATACTTCGAAGAATTGCACGTTGCACAGCGATTCATGAAATAGCAAGAATCAATTTGCTTCGAACAAACCCGATTCAGCGTAATATGAAAAGAAGCAGAAGCGCTATAGACGATTTCCGCTTGGAAATGACGCACACTCTATTCATTTCTTAAATTTCAGGCCTCACTTGCTTTTCTATTGAGATATCAAATTCTTGCTTTGCCCATGCGAACCTATTTCGCATTTAAATCTACGAAAACTGTCTCAGGCAATTCTGCGATTCTATAAGGGAATGTAGAGAATGTCACAACTCCACAAATCGATGAAACAATAAACAGATTTAATAGAAGAATTATGTTTGAAATTTCGGCCTAACACAGTCACCAAACCAGTTATGTGCATCGTGACGTGACATATCGATTCGTGACGTCAAAGGAACGAGGCATCTTTGCCCAGAGATCCAAAACCTTCAAGCCTACGAACTTGAATCGAATCGGTATCGGTGCAAGTATCAGACTAGCCCCCGTTTATGTTCAAGCTTCGGCGACGGCGGGTTATTTCTCGTTAAAAAGTTAGTTTATCAGTATACAACTTAAGAATGTCGAGTCATCATAGCAGTTTATAATAACCTACTTTTCGTGTCAACTCAACCATAGTATGCGGCAATTTTGATGTATGGAATTTTCTAAAATAGGGTGTAGAGAGAGATCGCTCGTATGTGCTTGAAGTCAATTAGTATCTAGATTAGGCTGACCTTCTGCAGCATAACGAAATGGGGAAGATAAATTTGCTGGCGTCTCTGTCACCCCACCGTCCGCCAATCTACCAACTACGAACGAAGTTTGTGCTTTCGAGAGATGCGATGGAATCATTGGTCGGTTGATCACACCAAAGCTATCGGCGCTCGGGCGACTATACGCAAGGCGCGGTTACATCCCTCGGCCACGGAGCTAAAATCTACAGATTAATTTCTCTATGTCACGTAGCGCTAGAGGAAACGCACTGCAATGCACACTGAATCAAGCCCAAAGATATCAGAACGAGCGCACCAAGTTTAATTCAGTACAAGTCTATTCATTGTAGTTGAGACATATGAAGCTGTTTAGAGAAAGTCATTCCAATAGGCCTATAGGCCTGGCATCTTGACAACAAAAAGAGCAATAGTATATCAACATTGATCGTTGATTTATAAATGGAAGGCTGCTCTAAAAATAGACATTCTCCACCCAGACGACAGGTAATTGTCGTCAATATTGGTTCGCACACAAATGCGATGGAAGTATCGACTTAAACGGTAAACACGGACGAAGTACTCCAGACAGTCGCCTATATCAGATCCAGAAACGAGGCAATAGCAAACTAGAAACAAACCAAAAGCAAGCACTATACCTTTGAAAATCTCGGTTTTGCCGTCAAGCAAAGGACAGCATACGTGTACGTCCGCAAGATTTTAATTGCAATATGTGCTTTCGTAGACAAAATTTGTTCAAAATTCGAAAAATGTCGGATATCTATCAATCTGAATTTTTTCGACAATCGGCGATATCGTTACGCTACAATCCGAAATGACAATTCGCTAAATTTTAGACTTTTCTGTAGAATTTTAAGGCCAAAACAGACTCTTATCATAATGAAACTATTTCAACTAATCCACTAATTAACGGGTTACCAGTCAAAGAGAAAAACATCATCAAACCCCAGAAGGCGTAAATATACCAAGCAAATTTCCGCAAGATGAGACCATGGCATGATGAGATCTAGGCATACGGCAGAACATTATTACTCCATATACTCGAAATGCCAAAATTTGGTCTTACAATTTGTAAAATCCAAATTCAAAGTATACATTGGCCATTTGTAATACTTGAAGCCAAACAAAACAAAAATATTGTGCTGTCATATTATATCAGTCATAATTCCCGCGCTAGCCTTCGTAATCATGATGATATTATTGCAAGAATGTTTATGCAAATTCCAGGCGTGTTTATAAGCTCTGAAAGATTTTAAAATTAATTTTGATAATAAATAAGGCCGGCGTTAAAATCTTTTTTTAAACTGCTTACGATATATTTTATTAGTCGTCCGCCATCGGTTCCATAGGCCCTAATACTTTTCCATAAGTTTTCTTTAGTGTAGATAGTTAGAGTAGGCCATTGCTTACTGAGCGATGATTTTCGCACAAGTACCATCGCCTTTAGATAATAAGATCAAAGAATTGATGAAAGAACTACACTGCGAGAGCATAAGTAGAAATGATATATCAGTCTTTAAATGCCGGTGCATTACTCAACGATATCATTTTTGAGAGCGAGTTATCAGTCGATAAGATTCGTTGTTCGTGATACCGCAAGGCGATTTACGAGATTTTAACTTCGGAAATTTGTAATAGAGTTCAAAGCAAAATTGGATGAGATTTCGGCTAAGATGGAAGTTAAATTCAAATACATCACATGAAAGGTGACGCCAGGAGCAACTTACAGACAACAGTTGGGGATCTAAACGATTACTTCGCGGGATTTTGCCTCTCGTGTCGCGATAAGCCTCGGTTGTTCGGACATAAGACCGGTAGCGGATCGCTCTCCGGACGTGGAGACTGGCCGTTTCGTGCGCCGACTGGAATTCAATTCAATCGATTGGTTAATTGATTGATTGATTAGTTGGTTGGTTGATTGATTGATTGATTGATTGATTGATTGATAATCTCGGGCAATTAAGCCCGAGCGGGTAGCGATATTGCAAATTCACAATACTGTAGGCCTATACTTACCGGGTTGTCAACTTGATATTGCTTTCCGAAGCACATTTTACACAACGCATTTCCTATCGATACGCGAATAACTGATTCTGGATCAACGAATCCAGTCGGTGATTCTTCACACATCTTCTCTAATGCATCCATCATATACGTCATCACATCAGTGATATCGCCAGCTATAACAGTTTTTTTGCCAGCCGCATATCTATGAAGACATCTGATCATTTTGGTCTTCCGAATATTCCAGTCTCTGCCGATTGTACTGTGGTCGTTGAAGGCGATTCCAAGTCCAAGAGAAACAAGTTTATTCGAAGCAAACTTAAGCCGTCCTGCAAATACTTCTTTTTGCCGTACCAATGCTTCTTTTATAACCTTCAAATCATTCAAAACAACCGCAGGCATAGATGCAATTTTTATCCGAAAAATAGGTCCATAAATCCGCGACATATCATCAAATACAAGATGTGGGGCATCACCCAATGACGCAGCGTTGCCAATCACCGGCCATGACCACGGTCCAGGAGGTAGCGGGTGGTTTGAATTTATTCCATTCGCTTGTCTTCGTCCAATAATCCAAGATTGTATGGCATTGACAAGTCTGACAACGCAAACGGCAGCCACAACAGCAAGAATATAATCCCACATATCAATTCTACGACATCGATGCAAACAACGACATACAGTGTCTTCGGATCGGTCTCCGACTCATCACAGGATTAGATTTAAGCGTATAGGCCTACTTATTGACAGTCCTTTACCCTAGAGAGATGAGAAGGAGTCTATTATTAAACAGGACTGTCATGTTAAAGTGGAATGTGTAGGTAATTAAGTTCCCATATTTGTCTCTACCCATGGTTGCCACGTGAGTAGCGCATCAGAAATGAAATAAGCGAGATGATAAGACGCACATGGTTGAAATTCTTTCCTGCAAAATTGTAATAACGAATTAGTAGGAACCATCGGAGCATAGCAATCATAAAGAGTTGCCTATACCGTCACACACTATAATGACATATCAAGCCAGCCGTCGTTCCCATACTGTACCAAACACAAGCGAAAATGGAATCTATCAGTAGTCGGATCCGAGACGAAATGCCTATATAGGCGGGTGTGGGAATGCATTGTGTACCGTACCCCCTTTCCATGTTATTTGCGCTTGAAATTTTCAAAACTAAGAACACAGAGCAAATAAAACCGAAATATATACTCAAAAAAGAAGAATTTGTCCGCGAAACTTATATCGTACAGAAGATTCAACAGGGCTTTAACATCCAGCCTTGGTTTATTGAGAATTATAACATTTCCACGGTTTTCGAGGCTCCACTCCTTCACCAAGTGAAGATGCGAAATATGTATACGACAGGCCAAAAACGTAGAATATCACTGAGACGCGGAACATCTTTGGCAGAATCGACCTCACGAATTTAGACAACTATAGACCTCATTCCCTCAGAAGAAAATGACTACGATTTTTTTTAAAATTTGGAATTTATGGCGTTTTCAACTACTAAGGTCATTTACGCCAGGTCGATGCTCAGTGTATACGTGTCAATACTTCCGGTTTATAGCCCGGATCACTAATACAATCACGGCTCTCCGCACTTCCCCGATACCGACTGCCAAGCAGGGAAGGAGCGGATACCAATTTTAAAGTCTTCGATTTGACTCGGTCAGGAATCAAACCCGCAACCTCCCGATCAGAAGGCGGACAGTCTAAACCACTCGGCCAACTGTCCGCCTTCGGCCAGTCGTAGCACCTTCGAAGACTCGAACAGACGACTTTATGTCAAATAATAGCCCTACTCTGGTCACTCTAGCCTAGGATAATGAACTACGCTCACAATAGCCTACGAGACGAATCTCTAAAGAAACATGATATCTACGACCTGCCTCACACAGCCCGATTGCCCAAATTTGGCCTCGCCTCCGCCAGTTCTGTTACTGCACATGCACCAATGGTTTAAACGTCTGCTCCACAGCCTCTAATTGCCTAGAAAAGCTTGCCTTCGTTTACGGCACTGTCGGCCGCATACGCTCAACATTGCGCCTGCAAATATAACGTGCGAGCCAAAAGCAAGTATTTTCGATTGCTTTCCGTAAACGACGATTCCTTGCTGACCGAGTCGACGATCGCGTGAGAGAGGATTCGAGAGAAATACCGAACGCTCTTTTTCGCGGTTGAGAAATTTTCTCTCCTATGAGCAAAGTTATGTAAGTAAGCCTCACTTGGTAAAAAGTAATATGCTGAATAGACTCATCATCACTTCCATTCCGTTGAATTCTACCGATGATACATATGAAAGACTGCAAACTGATCCGCGAACTGTCATCTAACGAGACTAGTCTAACAACAACAGCAACAAGGCCAATATGTTCTCTTCCGATACATTTTAAAGGATGTATCGCGTCGAATATGAATTAAACGTTTGAATCAGCAATAAGGCAAATCATTGGGTTTCTGATTGCGTCATTACAATTTAATCAGGGAACTATTATTCAAATTGATGGCCCATCTTATTAGTATTCACTACGGAGCTAGAGTCAAATTCCAAAGAGATATCGAAGACGTCGTCAGGTCAGCTGAGGAAGAAACAGATAAAAACACGGACTACGCGAATCAGCCAAACAAACCGCTCAAATTGCTCAAAGGCAAACGGAAGAAATTGGATTGGATAAACGCAAATTGGGAATTGGATAAACGCAATAAAATCATGCCACCGGGATCCGGCCGTCGTCAAAAACTGTCCGTGAAGTCAAGGAACTGAAAAATGATAACAACATAGCAATTAAACCGGCTGATCTCGCTCCAGGTACAATTTTGGCGACGATGGACGTATCCTCACCGTATAGGCTACCAACATTCCGCACCAGGAGGGCATCGAAGCATGCGAAGTTTCCTTGACTGAATGCCAGCAGACCCCACCCAACCCGCCTGCGACATGCCCTTCCTCTATCTTAGTACGCGGAGCTGATCTCTCTCCGTGCCATACCTGACAACAGAACTGTACCTGAGCGAACCAGTCGCAAGGTTGTGTCAGGCCTTGACCCGGCTCCGCTTCATCGCTCTGCACGGGTCGGTCAGACCCCACCCAACCCGCCCCCTCCTCTATCCTAGGCCCGGACGCAGTTCGAGAGCGGCCCAGGATGTGAATAATGCAAAAACGAGCGTTAATATCCTAGCGCATCATGAGGGTTAATATGTACGCATCAATGGTCAGATAACGAGTTGGCGTTGAAGTGCAAATTAGGAGATGGTGTGGAGCTGCAATAATACCCAAATATGGCCATACGGGTAGTGGTATCTCGTACCCATCGACGCTGGCGAACTCTGTAGATAAATATACTCCGACAGAAAGCCGAAATAATGATTTTAGCTGCAATACACGACCAGTAAAGCAGCACGAAACAGCGAAATTCGAACTAAAACCGTACTAGCAAGACAGCCATTCGAAAACTAGAGTACATATTAATCAGAGCGTGACTGATGCTCTCGCGGTTTACTTCCGAACTACCCAGAGGTGATTGAAGATTGAACTATGAATAAACCATCCAGCAGCGTACCTCATACCAATACGTAGTCAGCACACCGGACGATCAGAGACCTCCTACCTGATTGATTTGGAACATGCATCTATGGAATTTCGACCTAGCGGCCAATAAACTGGAGTGGATGTTAAATCTGTGGTAACTTATTTATTAGAATTTACGCATGTTGTAAAGAAGATCACCACAGATTTAACGTCCAGCCTTAGTTGATTGAGAATTAGAACATTCACAAGCTCTCGGGACTCCGCTCCTTCATCAGGTGAAGATGCGTGCGAATGCACTCATGTGTATCCAGATCTTCGTAACCAAGGGCGTTGCGAGGGAAGCACGGCTTTTTACCGAACGCTGAATTATGGGAACTGCGGCTCGCTAGCACGGCACTGAGTGATAGGTTTTAATTGAAAGGACCAACTAGGAAAATGGGACGGCCGCGTGTTGTAAAGAAGATAGCTCAAAATTTTGATCTAACTCAAGGAAAGCTAGGCGGACTTAGCACCAACTACACATCCACTTACGTAAATCACAAGTAAGTTCCGATATTTTAGCAATTCTTCTCGCTTCGTCGGCACCATCGGCACATCCCACCACTTGAAAATTGAATGGAATTATTTTATATCAAGAAAATATGGCGGTGAAAGAGCAGTTCCGTCGTATCATCCAGCTGCCGCTACCAAATCAGCGAGATATCCACCTATGCATTTACAAACTACGAATATGCGAACTTATGTATCTCATGGACCAACGCCTAGACGTGAAATGATAGTACCAGTAAGTATAAACACATATCTATACATACTAGCGGTATACAATTGACCCAGTATGGAGAGCTTGCAAGCTACGGCAATTAATTTTTTCATATCAAGGAAACAATTTAACATTAAAAACACATCTTTTTCAGCAAGAAAATGATCACGCTACTGGAAAGTTTAACAATGTTACTCAATATTCTCATGAATTTCAAAGAAAAACTCCTGTTCCTTCAAAGCTAGGGGTAAGTGCGGCTTAGGGCCTCAGCTTTTGGAGCTTCGCTTTGACGCCTTTAGTCTTATTTATTACTGTTTTTCATATTATTTTCCAAAGAAAACTCCTGAGCATAAACGTGAAGCAAAATTAAATGCAAAATTCTGCGATAAAACCACTAATAAACAACATTTCAAAGACCATGGAAACTATCCACAGACACAAAGATTTGGAGAACTTCCAGATTTTACTCATTCATTGCTGTTCCCAGGTAAAATGGCTTGATTCAAATTTTTCGTAAACTACCATGATGCAAGCAGAGTAAAATCTCACTGCAAACTGGCCTTGTAACAGAGTTTCTATTACCTTTGTTATCTGATATATACTGGAACTAGCTTTATTTCAACTACTTGTAAGTTTAGCTGCGTGCCATTCAGAAGGTGAAAACTTCATGCTTTCAAAATATTTAGTTTAAAATTTTCAAATCCATCAACGACTGACTAATAAACAACCTTTTTGAAATATAAATATATTTAGATAAAGAAAACTTGAAAGAGCTGCTACACTCTCGTACCCAACTTGACTTTCCATATAAAACTGCTAAAAAACCAAATTTAATCAAAGGAGCTGAGCCTAATATTAAAGTTGGGGAAGGTAAATCGATATTCCTTATCTCTATAATAAACTGCTAAAGTTGTATATTGTTATATTCTGGTCCAGGTGAACACGACCATCAAACGACACAGAGGGAATGCTTCAAGCACGTAACCAGTTTGCCCAAGATTTATTCCAAGGGTGGAAAGCCAACCCAAAAATATGTTATGCCACCAAAAATGGAATTAAGCACAAAGTATAATGCCGATTATATCATGCGCGAAAAAACAAAGCCAAGGAAACTTATTGCTCCTGCACCAGATACACTTGAAATACGAATGGATAACAGGTATGTTCATGAATTCGATGCAAAACGAAGTCAGAGATATAGACCATATTTACAGGCGTAGGATTGTTACCGAGCAACAGGAAAAATTTCATGGCTGGGACGTTAGCAAACATAGAAGGCCAGACCCTTGCAAAATATCTGACAATACGAAACGCTCCGATTCACCGATGTGTGTTGAAACAACAATGCAGGTATTGCTATCTGAAATCATTAGTATTGCAGTTACCGGTATATTCCAATAACCTGGGCTGAAAGTTCAATCTGTGGTGACTGAATCTTATCAATTACTAAGCTATCCAGATCAACCACGATTGGCTCCACCCTTTTTCAAGCCTCGCTTTGTCACTTATAATCCATTTTTAAGCCTTGCTTACTCACTTTCGATACGGACATCCAGCAATCGCAAGACTGTTTCTTACCTCTTACAGAGAGACTATATTCCTAAATATCGGGAAGCAGAACGGACTCTACCCATTGTAAAGTCTGCAAAATATGAACCAAACTCAGCCAAGTTCCGAGATATGACTACCAATAAAAAATACTTCCAAGATTGGGGAACAAAACGAAGACTCCGACATGGAGATTTTCATGAAGCCTGCAATGAGGCGCAGACAATAGCCAAGGTTAGTGTCTGCTAACTGGAAAATGAAAAGATTCTCATAAAAAAACTCAAAAAGATTATTTACAAGTGTGACATTGACAACAATACTCACTGTAAGCTACCTTACTTGAGAAATCGTTTCTCAGGTCAATGCTCCAGACCCCTTGCCGGTAAGCACAACACAAGAAGTCTTTGTCAAGAAATTTGGTAGACCGAGAACTTGTCTGAAGCCAGATTATGGCACCATCGACACATCCAAGTTGCAAGACTTCAACACCATCAGTCAAATGACATACACGTAAGAGATATTAGTAAACTACACTGTGAGTGAGATCAACATGATCGATTTCTATGGATGCTACTTTTTCAAACACTTGGTGGTGCTATGGATTCCGATTCGAAATTGCCATCGAATCTGAATACGCATATTGTCATGTCACAAATCTTTGCAGTAAAAAACTTAATCCGTAAGGATATATTCTAATGCAGGCCTAACACTGATTTCATCTTTCTTCCAGTGTGCCTCCAGCGTCCGCCTACATTCCTGAAGATTTCGTCGTGAAATGCTAAATCATGCCTCTTCCACCTACTGAAGCCCTGCCGATGTAGTGCCAAGAACTAAACAGCCTGTACCTGATTGCCTTGACTATATTGATGCCTCATGCACTTTCGGATATCAAGATTACCTAACTTACTAGATTTTAAAGTAAATGCCTAATGAATATACTGTGTACATCATTCTGATGTGTTTCTATTGCTCGTGAAGTGGTAGATCAAGAGAGAGTGGTCAGTTTTCACGGCAGGCCAAAACTATTACCGATAAGCTGCAGTATATCTACTGAAGTTTCTACTAAGTTTATACAACTCCTAAATTAGCAGTAGCACACCAACAAAATTTCAACGCGAACAAATATATTGAAGATGACATAAGACAAAAAGGATTCGAGTAACAGAGTGCAAGGTGCAATGCTGAAGAGCTTGTTTTGAACTGACTTGTAAAAACCACCAGATAAAATATCATGAATAAGCAAACTCCTAAAATAATATCAAAGCTGCATGGAACGACATATTCTAAATGAAACGTTGCATTTAAAACAAACAAACGCAATAGCCATAACCTACTTGTTCACATTGATGATACTTTCAGAACAGGGATCTCATTGGCTGGATGTTAGAGATGAGAGAGAGAAAAAAGAGAGTGTTGTGAGCCGATTGCCACAGCGTGGTTAAGAAGTATGAAGTATACAACCCTCCAAATTGCCTCAGTCTCAAGATTTAGAGATTTATAACTTGTATGCTGGACTAGGCAACAAGAAAAATACAGACCGAGAGTCAACCAATAAAACAAGCTAATGTTCAATGGTTGAAAGTAATGCGTAGCTGAATTCATTCAAGTTCAACAGAAGGCATGAAAAATTTAATACTATATTGTGTATGTGGTAAGAAATGAGTATATTCTACAATAAATACAATGAAGCCATGGAGGTGAAATTTTTCGTCATGCTAGTAAAAATGAAGTAGGTACTAGGTCGCACAAAAAATAGGCCTACGTGAAATGAAACTTAAAATACCCAAAGCACTTCTATATATATATATATTGTATATATACACAAGCATGAAATTTACAGTAAAACCAGCCTTTGTGATACAATAGCGTCTTTACCTAGCTAGGCAGCTTGAAACAGTTCAATAGTGTGGTATAAAGCAACCTAAATGGTGTATTGTCACCAATTCTGGAAGGCTTGGTTGGAATCACTGTTGCATCACATCAAAGACATAAAAAATTCGTATCTGCAGGAGCCCTACTGGGTGTTAGTGTTACGAAGGGGAGGCATAGCCACACAGTGAAAAAAAAATAATCTACCGAGTTGACTTGAATATTGCATTAGATTAAAATGGTAACAGGATCTCAATGATGTGAAACGTCGAAAGTGTCATCACAGTGACCGTGTATTCATTCATCGCATAAATAAGTTGTTCTCCTAAATCCATACAGGCCGAAATAAATTTTGTGAGTTATTGTGTGGAAATAGGTATTGACTAATATTGATTTTTGAATGATACGATAATTGGCCGGCTAGCCTGACTGATGGCCGATACCGATTATCGAAAATCATGAACAATGACCTCTTTACTGGGCTAATGGTTAATTCAGGTTCTGATAAAAATATCGGCCTCGATAAATTATCGAATTGATTGATCCCCAAAGCAAAAGACAACTTAGCCTATTGATTAATGCGGCGTAATTCTGACGACCAATTCGAGCCAGTATTTCCAGACGCATAACTAGCGAAAGAATTGACCGAACTATTTGGCGTGATTGCAGGCAACTTTTGATGGGGTAATATATTGCTGTGTAAGTCTTCGACACTTGATGCCCAATCAGCAGAATTGCGCAAAGGGGGAAGCAATGTCTTTTTTCGCAATGCGCTGCTAGATAGCGATGGATTCGCGTTTTCTGGTAACACTGGAAGTGGCCGTGGCATACCGTCATCGGTCATGACAAGTTTTTTAGACGACCGTCTCCGCTTACCATGTCGCGATCTCTTTTGGCTGTTTGACATTGGCGACGATTTGATCACGGCTAGCTCGGAAATTTTGTGATGAATACGGTCTGCGCTCACACTTCCAATTTTGATAAGGATATTCGGTGATGCATGAAGTGTTTTATCTTCCTGAAAATAAAATATTCATGAAGACGTAGACGATAATATGACAGGAGGAGGAGAATGGAGACACCATCTATTTTGTCCTTTGGTCAAGGAGACACTGATGTAAACTTTTAAGCCAGCACCATCGATCCACATTAACGCCGTAATGTGCCTAGAACGTAGCTGAATATTCAGCTACACTATATCTGAACTAATTTCACTAACAACTATTATATATATACTTTAAAAAATCTAAAAACCAACATATATTTGAATTTCTATTTGAAAAGTACTCACATTATCCCATGAGGTAAGCTCTCCAAGAGAAGACGCAATGCTTGGTGTGTCATCACTTTTCCAAGACTGTCGCAATACATTGGAATTAGCATTTGTGTTCTTTTGCTCATCAGATGAAAAAGCAGCGTTAGTAAATTGTGTCCGTGCTTCGTTTTCTGTCGTGACAGAAACTCGCTTTGTAGTTTCACGGATTTCTGGAGTTTCACCAATCGTTGTCGCGTTAGAATAGCAACTATCGTCATGTGTAATTCCATTAATATTGATTGTACTCTCATGGTCTGCTATGGGAACTTGCATAACTGCTGGTGGAGCAGAACAAGTCACCGAATCATCATCTGCTGCGACGGATTCAACGTTACCGTTATCAGAACTTTTGGCATTATCTTCCTTTGACTTTTTGTACTGTATATAGTCATATGTGGTCATTTTTCTTCGCACTGCAATAAATTAATCGCTACATTAAGACATCCAAACGAATCAATCAAAAGAGAACATCTTACTGATATATAAATGGAAAAATACAAGTTGTCCGAGTAAAATCGCCGCTAGCAGACACAGGACGAATAAAATCGCCATTATTGCTTGAAAAGTTTCAGATGACGAATTTCTCCACCATACTCCTAAACAGTATAAAAAATCCTTCAAAATTTTGCCTTGAAAACTAAACAGACGGAGTAAAGATACCTTCATCTAATCCGTTAAATCCAGTGAAGGAACTTATGAAGACGAACAACGTCATACCGGCAATCGCAAGTGTACCGAGAAAAGCAGATGCAATCGTCACAAAGAAGTATCTGAATATAAGATAAACTGCATATATATTTGCTACTTGCTCTTCTCTTCTTATGGTGGCCCCGCCCTGGCTTACAAATATCATAAATCCTAACAAAAATGACAAATAGATCTGCTCTAATGATTCAAATACAAAAACAATTGTTACCTGTAATTAGCTCCTCCAACGCAATTATTCAGCCATAAACAGTGATGATCGAAGTCCCGAACACATTTATTGCACGCTCGACAATGTTTGCTTGTCTTTTTCCTGTAAATGCAAAGCCTGCACATATTTTATGCCATCTTTGAACCGCAATAGTTAGATGGACAGCTTATGTCCTGTGGTTTCAAACTCCTGTTGCCTTCTCGCACTCAAAATTTACGGAAGGCCTGCTCGAAAATTTAGTCAAAGAGTCTTGCACACACTGGCCATGAAATGCAGACTTGAAGTACCGTATATCAGTCCAACCCATGAGAAAAACCAATATAATTGAGCCGTGGTACTTACACGAATGTTTCACATAGATTACAGTATTCGTTTTCAATGACATGTCGATGCTTTGTTCGATCAAACGTTGGCATTTCATGTTTTTTCTTTATCTGATCTTTGGCATTTTCATCGGCTGGATTAATAACTGTTGCAACCACATGCGTTATGGCATGTACAAGAAACACAAAACCAACGATCTTGAAATAGAACAGACATAATCATAATGAGATTCTTGCATTTTGGTTCATTCAGAAATATTGTCTCACCACAATCGCGGCAGGTTTCCATGGATCTGCTACTGCGACAGCAACAACTCCAAAGTAAACAAATGCAAAAAAGACGACTATAATCCATGCTATAACCTGGAAAATATGTTGGGTAGTTTGTATAAAAAATGGCGCGAAGATTTGCTGTTAATAGACCTATAGGCTATATATTTAAAGGCTCATGTGATCTGTCTCTCTTTCTCTCTGGTATACCGCATATCGATATCATTATCGGATCGGAACAACGTAGTACAACAGGAAGCCACGGTATTGACTGATCCAGCAATACCGCCAGTACAAAGAACAAAAGTGAATCACAGTTTGTCAATAAATACATAACGGAACTGACAAGAGAAATGAGCTTAGCTAGAAGAAAATTGTAACAGATATATATTTGTGGCCTTTTCCCATGATTTTACCCTACGTATATGGCTCGTATCGAATACGCATAGTGAACGGAATACGGTAACTCATCCTGCACGGTACCTGAAGATAATGTAGCGGCTTTGAAAACCCATTCGATCGGACAAATTGCTTTGGTTGATTGTTCGGATGGATACGTGATTTGTCTTTATTGTTGAAGCACATTTTGTAGAGTCCATATCACATCAATCAATATATTTTAGACGTAAATATACCAACAGCCACAGGGCTGAACCAGAGGGACTTCGGCCAGAACTAACCAGCAAAACAATCTCGCCTCGCAACGAAAATAAACACCGCCTGGCGGAACTTCAACGTCACGCACGAATGATCAAGCGGAAATCACTTTGCGTAACATTTGCATACAAACACTCTACGCTCACTGAGTCCTGTCGCCTAGCCGACATTCTTCTCGATTATGCTGTAGATGTACTGGCGAGTCCGGCAAGTGAATTTCTATGACGGTCTCAGGTGGAGTCCCAACATGGGTCAACCGTTCACCCGAAATGAGTGGTGAGTGAGGCAAAAAGAAGGCCGTTTTGATGTACATTTTCGTAGGCCGACACGTTCATTATCGCAAATCACAGATGAGCAGGCCAAAATAATTAGGCGGTAGGCGGTTATGATCGAAGTAGTTAAAATTGCTCCAAAATTTGGATCCATGCCTAGAATGCAGAATTCGACAACAATTTTACAACGTACGGATGACTTGTAAAAAGCTATTCATTGCCACTTAGCGGCATCAGGATTTAATTACCGAAACCGGATGGTGGCGATAGTGATACACGCGGTAATCCCAGATACACAAATTTCTTCTTCGCTGATTTCTTCCTTCACCTCATCATTTGATTCCGGCTTTCAGCGCGAGTGCTTCTGTCATCAGGACGATGTTGAAATTTGAAGGATCGAATTTTCTGAGGCAACGCCTTGTATTGTCTCTGCTCAGCGGCAAACCGATCAATATCTTGGAAATCCGCGACACAGATGAAAGCCCAGGGCTTAAAGAATACGAAGCAAATCTGCTGAAATTCATTGACAAGATCAGCAACGGAACGACGATTAAAATCAACCCGACAGGCACGTCGCTTTACTTCAAGCCTGGCATTTTGACTGGTGGCAAAATCGAGCACGTCTGCAATGAGGAGAGATCAATCGGGTATTTATTAGAGGTTTTATTCTGCTTAGCACCATTTTGCAAACAACGCGTCCAGGCAACAATAAAAGGGGTTACAAATAACAGAATAGACCCATCTGTTGATTATTATAAACACACTGCATTGCCGTTGATGAGAATGTTCGGCATACTTGATGAGTTGGAGTTGAAATTGGTCAAACGTGGATTTGCTCCAGATGGGGACGGGGAGGTGGTGTTTCAATGTCCAAATCCCAAAAAGTTGCGTCCATTGCAATGTGCTGAGCAAGGGAAAATTAAAAAATTTCGTGGTGTTGCATTCGCCTGTCGGGTATCACCTCAAATGCCAAGCAGGATCATTGATTCTGTGCGGTCTGTTTTGAATTCCTATCTCCCCGATACATATATTCACTCAGACCATCGAAAAGGGAACAGTTCGGGTAAATCACCAGGCTTTGGGGTTCTGTTAACCGCAGAAACTACGACAGGAACAATTTTAGCTGTAGAAGATTGCTCGAACCCAAAAGGATACGAAAGCGCTATTAATCCAGAAGATTTAGGAAAATCGACTGCCAATGATCTGCTGAAGGAAATCTACAAAGGCGGCTGTGTCGATCCGATAAATCAATCATTAGCGGCATTATTAATGACACTCTGTGAACCTGATGTCTCAAAAATTCTTATTGGTCCGTTAACTCCGTACACCATTGAGTTTTTGAGAAATTTAAAGTTCTTTTTTGGCGCAATGTTCAAATTAGAACATAAATCGAGCAATCATGATGAAATTGGTGGAAAAACCGGCGGGGATAAAGTTCTTTTGACGGCTGTTGGAATCGGCTATTCGAATATCACTAAGACAATGAGATGAACAAAGCTGGGATGCCATCAATTTTGGGGAGGAAAGGTGTAGAGATCGATTTGCCTTCACACACAGGAACAAGGAGATGGAAATATGAGCCTTAGGTCGGAGTCGCGACCTCCGTTTCACACTATATCCATAATTAATTTTTATAAATAATGGTGCAGTTGGATGAGGTCTCGAATATTTTAACATCGCCAGCAACTTTGTTAGAGACTATACTTGGATTTAGTCGAATTGCCTTAATTAACTGTGAAGTTTGTTTTGGAATGATTTTCTTGTTGCATGTTAGTGTTAGTCAGTGTTTTATGCTATCAGTTGTGTGTATAGAAATAAAACTATCCCCCCGCTTACTCCACTGCCAAATTGTATTAGTATTAGGTACCAATACTTTCATGTCAGCTCACAAATTCTGCGTCTGTCTTTGCTATTTGAAGCCTAAATTTTTGTCAAAATTTTGCAGATTTTTATTTATTAATACGTATTATATACAATTTTTGAATCATTTGTGAGCCGCGATGGAGTCTAACATTTACACTTGTTCGTGCCCTGATGCCGTTTGTCGAGTAAGTTTTCGAGTCATAATGCATTTATCTTTAACCCTATTTCACAAAATATTACTGAACATTTTTCAGATGCCACTCTACTTTACCTTGAACAAAGATCATGTTGTTTGTTCAAATTGCGGTCAAACTCACTCCACTCAACGGTTAAAAGACGTTTGTCATATTTTAAAATGTTGTCAGAATGAACAAAATGTGGTGAGCTCACCTCTAAAGTATTTGAAAAATAACGAAATCGTTGATAGACTATGTAGATTGCAACAGAGGAATTACCGCAGATTTGGTGTTCACCCCAAATTATATAAAATACACTTATGCATGAACGGATTGTTAGACCGGGCTTGAGTATTACGGTGCACATTTAGTAATGAATATAATAAGTTACCACAGATTTAACGTCCAGTCCAGTTTATTAGAATATAATACGCAAGCTTTCGGAGCTCTGCTCCTTCATCAGATGAAGATGGAATGGAATTTACTAACATTTGTGGTGACTGCAATACCCTGTTTGCCGAAAGTTAGTTACTAGTGGTATACTTGTTAATCTATTGTAGACAAATGCATTAATTGCTGAAATAGGCTACAGCAGCGTATGCAGGCATGCACGTTTTTCGATTATATGAACATCTAGATAAGTATATATACCAAATACCAGTTTACTAAAAATGACTTGAGCACTAATTGGTATATAATTCATAAGCTTTCGGAACTCCTTCATCAGGTGAAGATGATGTAGTATGATGAATTGATGATAAAAGTGTATAACATACCGTACCTGTTTTTAGCTGTGGACAATTTTTACCTGACGTGTACAACACAGGTTGGACAAACGATTTACTATAAACATGTGAATTTTTAGATCAAAAAAGTTGCGGCCGATGCACTGAAGCCAAAGAGAGGGAGTGATTTGATCAAAGTGAACGGTCTGTCCAACTATCACTGCAAGATGATTTCTCCACTTCTCACGAGATTCGGAATGAGTCGAGAAAGAAGGTAAGAATTGTCCGTTGTTCTCCAAGAAAAGCAATTATATACTGAATGTAGGTTCAATTTGCAAAGCATGGTGCATCTCCCACTTCCACACAGAGAGGTAGAAATTCTTGTCTGTGCTTGTCGTCACTCCAATTCTGTGTTGTTGAGCGCTGCATTCGAATTTTCGTCCACTAGTCATGTTGAACTCCTCCCACTATTTCAATATCATTAAATCTATTTCCTGAAACATTAGGGCAGTAGAAAATGAAGCTCTTGGATGCGGTGAAATTGTGGACTGTTCAATTATTCTAAACCATTGTTCCTTCTCGATTTGTCCAAAACATATCAACATAGAAGGATATGGTAGAGATGCAACTGGAAGTTCTGAGTACCTGAGTGGTCTGCTAGGTAGGTTTACATTTACGACTTTCCTCTTATGTTATGGACCCAGCCCCGCCCCGTCCGTTTCAAAGGCACACACAGTAAAACACACTTGCATATCGGGTGAGTACCGGTAGGCGTCAAAATGAGAATATAATTATAAATGTTGTACATAATTATCTCCCATGCTTGATGCTATATCTGATTTCTGTGTCAATTATGATGTCACAGATGCCATACATAACCCATCCCCCTTAAACCAGCAGAGGGTCGTCTCATCCCAGCTATTCCTAGATAAAAGTGGATGTCTTCAGTCAGGAATGGCGTCCACTATAAAATCCACAGCCATATCACATTAGAGAAAAACGTGTATCTTTGTTATTGTATATGACTCATCAATTTCTTTCTAGACGTCATAAGAACAACGCATGGGGGAGAGGAACGATTGATTCCAATCCATGCCGATGGTGACGGACATTGCCTTGTTCATGCTTTGTCAAGAGCGATCACAGGGACAGAGTTATTCTGGCATGGGCTGCGAGATAACCTTTTAAGCCATTTAAAGGAGAATTTGGGAGAGTACAAGGTAAGAAGTTGATGAATTTTCAAGGCCCTAGCTCAAGCAAGAGCAGGCTAAAAGAACCAATTCGAATATCAAATGATTTGAATCGGTTCAAGGTCAATGTCAAATTGGGATCTATAGCGCCACCTAATGTTTGACCATACTGTAGAATCTGGTATGTGATATGCAGCTAAAACAGTTCAAATCTATAGGTATTTTCAAAATACTCAGCCCGTTGTAAAATGAACTGTACTGGAGAATTCGCCCCTGTTGTCTACGTGGCTTTCCAAATCGTAAAAACCTCCAATGGTGGTTGATTTAATGATTTGGTTTGATTTGAAAATAGTATCTATTTCATATTTGGAATCATAAATGAATCAATTTGCCCATCTCTAAGAAATAGTCTACACTGTTCTTGAATGACGGAACAGTTTTTAATGTGGTTTTGATACATTTACAGAGACTTTTTATGAATTTTATTAATGAAGAGGATTGGCCTGTGATTTTGAAGGAAGCGGATCCGTATCGGCCGCCTCACGATGATATTGTGGATGGCCTCGGGAATATTCACATATTTGCATTATCTAATGTGCTTAAAAGACCAATAATACTCCTCGATTCTGTGGAGGTTAGCGATTTATCGTAAATTTTAATAGGCCTTACCTGTTCCAAGAAATTTCCCTATATTTATGAAAAATAATGAGGCCCCTGGTTAATACATATTTAGCCACCCTCCCCACCCTGTTCTATTTTGAAGTTCAGAATTTACAGTACGGTAGACTGTCATTTTTTGAACTCTGCGTGTTCTCTAAAACCAGGGTATAAACAACGTTGCCGACTACACAGGAATCTTTGTTCCTGCCATGGTCAAAGCAGAACTTTGTCGCGGCAACACGCCCGTATGCATTGCATGGAGTGGGTCTGGGCATAATCACTTTGTTCCGTTGGTCGGAGTGGCATCTCGGCTCCTTCCTACCATCCCGGAAGCTCTACTTCCTAATGTATGGGGGATCGACAAAGAACAGGCCAAGCCGTATTTAAACTTTAACGAAGATGGTAGTTTGACCGTCGGCGGAGGGAGTTCAAGGTGAGTGAAGATTATAAAGCACTTGAAACTAGGCTGATTTCACTCGTACCACTTATGTTTCCACTGAGAAAATGTGATAATTACGACCCTAAAGATCGTGGGCGCCAACCGCCATGCACAGGCGCATATCAAACCACCAACGGTCTTCTGCATTTGACAGAAAAGATGACTGCGCGAGTGCAAGTAGTATGACAACCGCTCTTGCTTATTTCAAAGCATTCCATGGGTGTATCCTTTACTCTGTATGTAGAATGTCTGTGCTTCTGCTTAAAAAAAATACCCTTTTGACTTCCCCTTTGATTTTAACGAAGATTTTCTGAAATTTCAGTTCACTGTCTCACCTTACGAAGTGCGTGGGAGATTTGTTAGTAAAAGAAACCGGTGTTTCTGTCGACTTGGTCTTGGATATGTACTTGTACGTTTTCAGGCCCGATGCCTTTGTCACCATTCGACCCAATATAGTTGTGCGCAATACAATCACGCATTTCAGGGCAGGACGGATCTTTCGATGCGTGGTAAGTTTAATGTGTTAGCAGTATTTCGTATCGTCCAGTGTCCACTCCGGTCCACACTTAGTGAGTAAATGTGATTAAGATTTGAAAATTTTGACCGACAGGTCCGGATGTTGACCTCTGGGCAACACGGTCCACTGAGCTATTCCCAAGGCGCGGGTCATGGCAGGGAGGAAAATTTTTTGTAAAAAATTTCAACCTGCATTGCATCTGTTATCAAATCACATTTTGACATTCTTTTTAGATATGTAACTGTATCACTGTTTGTGATCCAGAGAAGGCGATTGGCAGAAGGGTCTCTGATACAAAAGTGTTTATAAATTGCCATGGCGATCTTACTCCGATACCAACTTACACTTTCGAAGAAGACGGTGCGACTTTTCAATGTGACCGAGGGAAAGAAAGGTGAAGTCTATTATACTGCTATTTGCTTCAACTCTACCTCTGTACCTAGCTGGATCGATCATGGGTAAGTGGTTATGATCGTCGGGCTCACATGGCTAATATTATTCAATTTCAGTGCGTATCTATGTAAGCCAACAGCATGCTCGTTTTGTAATGCACGTAAACTTCGAAAAATTGACAAATATGGAAAAATTATTTATCAAAATGGTGATTCCACGGAAACTCTCGCCCAGCTGCCTTCTGATTGCTGCGGAAGAAAGCATTTTTGGGATGGAGAAGAATACGAAAAACTGCCGAAACAATTCATTTTAAAGATTTCTGTTAATGGAATTGTTATTAAAGATGAAGTAAGGATTAGGGACGATTCAAGGGAAATTTCGAATGAGGGTTCACACTTTAACCTAGCGTTTTTGCAGCATTTTTTTGGTTGTCGCTAAGCAGACAAAAGAGTTGAAATCAACAAATATTGTTAAAATACTCGGCCTATGTTGAAGTCTACATGACCGACCCTCAATAGTGTAAATCTGTAGTAGAGCTGGTGGTTCGTCGATGTGGCTTGGTTCGAAAAAATATTGGATTCCTATTTGGAATCACAACTGATTCGACTTGCAGGTCCCTACTAGATAGATGAAAGACTGCCTATTGGAATTGGAATCCATGTTTCTCGAATTGCGAGCGTTAGTTGTGACTGAAAGCACAGTGTCAGTCTGATAACCCATCGCCACCGTCACAGCTGTTTTTTTGCGTTGATAACTCTATGCTACGGTGATTTTTACAAGTCCAAAGACGACTAAATTCATTTGTTGCTTTGTTTGGCAGGTTACCTGGCTTAATTATGACTCTGAGCTATTGTCCAACAGCGACCGAGACATTTTCGCCAAGAAAATTGCAGAAAAGTATTTGGACAGAGACGATTCCAACTTTTCTAAAGTTCGACAGACGATTCATAACGCACTTTCATTACTTCTTGTTCAACATTGCGAAGAAGATGAAAGCCTGGTTGTTGACAGCAATCAAAACAACTTGGCAGAATTGGAATCTGAACAATCAAGCGAACTTGATAAATCCGATAATTGTAGCCAAACTGATGAATCTGATCAGTCGAGTGAAATTGATGAATTTGATCAATCAAGTGGACTTGATAAATCCAATATGAGCCAATCTGATGAATCAGATAAGTCGAGTGAAATTGATATATTCGATGAATTAGGCGAACTTGATGACTGCGATCAATTGTTTTCAATTAGTCCACTCTCTCTAACGAAAGATCCATTGGATGACATAAATTTAGTGAAAAAAATATCCACCGGATCGTCAAAAATTTCTCTTTGTCCAACAACTTTGAAGCTGATGGTGAAACAACTTCCTGTGGACGAGTATGATGGTGTTGAAATTCTTATCTCTACTTCCGATGGTAGACAAAAAAATCTGGAGGTTGACAGCACACTGGATTACGCCGATCTTCAAGGAATTGTCCGGACTACGTTCTTTGTAAAACGAGAAAGGTAAATATATATATAACTTGTAGGCTATGTATTTTAACTCAACAAAGGAGTCCTATAATGTAATGCATTCACTTTGGAATTTTGGAGCAGATTGGCATCAATGACTCGCCCGTTTTTAGAATTTGTGTTCTTGTCTACATTCGATATGACTTCAAGCAGCTCGTGTTTAATTTGTGTTCTTTCGTGTATTCTGAAGGTTATCAAAATGTCTTCCCCCCTTCCCATTAAAATGAATTTTTATCATGCCTCATATCGTGGACTTGTGGACTTTTAGGCAAATTCTAAAGATAGGCTCTCCTCCCGAAAAAATCCCGAATATGGGCGTGGGCGTTCCAATCGGCCTGAAACATGGAGATCATGTGACTGTTGAGATCACGAGTACAACCGTCGATGCAGCTAAACAAGCGATGAAGGATAAAAAAACGATAAAGAAACGGCGCTACAAGAAAAAGGATACGGAGAGTATATTGACCAAGGCTGCAAGTGTTTTACGAAATATGAGTCTCAGGGAAAGGAGGTAAATGTCATACCTTTATAGGTCGATAGCCGGTCGGTTGAATGGAAACTTCTAATCTGCAAATTTCTGCAGCATCGAGGCACCCGGTTACTATGACAACCTGGAGTACCGGTGGTTACTATGCCAGCCTGGACTCCTCTGAATAGCTACATAAACATCCACCTCCCCGAATGTATTTTCAAGATATCATTCGCTTGGCTTTAAAATATTTTTGGCATGGAGGAACCAGTGGTTACTATGACAACCTTTACTCTGACTAGCTACACAAATGTCTCGCCAAGTTTCCTCATCCGGTTAACTTCTAAATTTCTGTGGCATGGAGCCTTCGAGTTACTGACTGTGGCAACCTTTATTCTTACTCACCCACATAAACATCTCTCTCGTTCCATCTTCACCTGATGAAGGAGCGGAGCTCTGAAAGCTAGTGAATGTTTCAATTCTCAATAAACTAAGGGTGCGATCTGATCTGTGATGATCTTCTTTACAATATCGTTCTAGACAGAATCTCTTCGTTTGGTTGTTTTTGATGATATGCCTACTTTGAATATCATAAACTTTTTTATTTTCAGATCCCGGGGGTCAGTTAATGCGTCATTACAAGCAGTGTCCAATATGGCTGAAAAATTAGGCCTTCCTAGCTGGGAGTATGCAGTGCAGTACCCAGCACTGTTTCGACCAGGAGGTGCTGTATATGAGCAACTTAGGGTCGATGTCGGATTGGAATCAGAAGTGCATGCCTTGCCAGGTTTGTTTGAATCTTAACCGACTGACGGCTAGTCATGACTATGCCAAGAATTTCTTACCATAACTCTGCCGGACCGAGCCTGTAAACAAGGCAGGTCATAAAGTAGTATACCCCACACACACAGCCTTATCATATTTTAATGCTTATCCAATTTGCCCAACTGTGTTAAGTCTATGCACATGAAATTGTTGACTGTCAGTCATGTAAGGGCTAAGATTTTGGCAGGACTCTTAAATCCAAGAATGAGAATTTCCCAAGACTGAAATTACTTATGATGCCCTTGCCAAATATTTCCTCGACCTTCATCCTGGCCGTCTGCAATTTCTTCGTCTGACTTATCAGGCTGACCCAAGCTAGCAGGATCTCTGGTATGTACTACAGGGATCAGAATCGGGTCAAAACATGACCTTTCCAAATATTTCCTAAATGTCTATCCGGCCATCTTCAATTTCTGTGTATAGCAAATTAGGCTGAACCAAACTTCAGGATATCTTGACATTGATACAGTTAGAATTATGAATCAGATCAAAAACGTGGCCTACTTTCAGTAAATTTTTTCTCGATGTCTGCTATTACCTCCTATTTATTCAGCAAGGACTGGTGACACATGACAAAATTGTAAGTGACCTGAAATGACCCACTGCAGCAAATGACGTATTCCTCATGTTTTCAGGAATGGCGTTCTATTAATATGTAACAAGTGATAATTCTATTAGACCTAAAATCACTCAAATGCTGTCAATTCAGATCTGGACGAGCTGTTTCGAGAAATTCCGGATGAGTCTGGTCTTGACAAGGAAAATACCGTCTTTATAACCGACGAAGATCGTGCTGTCGGGGATGTATTAGAGGCTGAAATGGACACCCAAGATGAAGGTGCCACACTTGAGGTTGTGGGGATTCACATTTGTAATGTTGGAGCATTGGGTGGTTTGGTGCACATGCTGGTGATGAAGTGTCTTGTCGTCTTAACCGCAGTGGTTTATTCTGTCCTTAGTAGTTGCCAAGCCTGCTATGATTCGCAAACACCTTCGATGCATTGCCTCGTTTCGTTAATTGTGTTTATTTGACTTAGCGATTCAATGCAGTCTCACAGTTTTGGAATCTGGTGTCTTATTTGTAACGCACCATGTGTGATTCTATGTTAAGTTGGCAAGTCTGTGTGGATTTTGTCACTTCCAAGCGGTTCTTTGAAATCATGTTAATGTGTGAGTGTGAGCGTGAGCACTGTTTTTTTGCAGAATTCAGCATATATGAAAGTTGGTTTTGATTTGAATATCATCGCTTGCTATCTTAACACTGGCGTTGGCGCACTGCGCACGGCCTTTACTGCACTGCTATTGATTTTCATACGTCCAGTATGTCTATAAAATTGAATGGCGTGGGTGTTACTGAAATTACCTACCTGTTGATATAGGCCTACTGACTACTAGCCGGATGGCCACTAGTAGGCCTACAAAGTACATTAGAGCCTCAAAACACAACTCCGCTAAGGGTGAGTGCGGTGCGGTTTTCGTTGTCATGCCAAAACCTAACCGTTGCCCATGCTTAAGGTATCTGCCCACTTGTGTAACTGTGTAAGCACCACCGTGAGGTCTGCATATTCGTCCAGTTTAGTGGCCGACCTAAAAATTTAATCGCTCATTTAGCTTCAGCCAATAGCCGTTGAAGATGATCAAGAGAAAATGCCTTCGACCGATGCGGATCCCAGCTTAGATGGAATTTTAAATTCAAAACAACCCTCCCAGTCTGACGGCGATTCATTAGATAAACCTGCAATAGCCCGACCACCAAAATAATGGAACGTCAGACAGACTGATGATTCAAATGCGAAAGTAACAAACCTTGCCCCAGGCTTCTCGTTCGTTGGATCCGAGCCTATACCAATCTCGCGTAAAGATACGCCAAGAGCTCTTTAACGTTTTTTGTTCAAGAAAAACAAAAGACGCACCGTGATTACGCCGCCTACAATAAATTTGCGACTATGTTTTTATCGTTATGTCATGTTGCGCTGAAAGTTTCCGTTTCCGGTATTTCTGTTCTTCCATCTCGTCTCTCTTTCATTATGCAATCAATCTCTGACTTTAGAACTATAATATGATAATATGCCTTTTTGTGTTAGATTTCCTGCTTCCATGACACTGTGGGGTTAAACCCATCCCTTATTATTTCTATGGTTTCTCTTTGGTAGGTTCGTTTTGATTTGTGCAATTTCAATATATTGATTTTCTGAACTTCCGTATTGTTGACTGTTTTGCGGTGTGATTTGTCTGAGGCGGCGAGAGCACAGTTTACAGGTGCTCGTTTTTACAGTACGTCCAATTATCCTGGATGACGAGCAGCGGTGGAATAGGCGGGGACCTCCTTCATGTGCAGATGCACTGAAGATTAGTAGAAAGTAGCTTTTGGGGGTCTGGTTCTGGAAATCTCTATGGTGTAACAGCATCCGCTCATCTATCTGTTCAGTCATGCGTGTGAGCTACCTAGCTCAGTGGTGGAGATAACCCAAGTGGAGCTGGTTTGTGATCGTACGTCACTCTTGTGTAACTGCGCTGTGCTGGTGATCTGGTGAAATTACGGGCTGTAACCGCTGTAAAGAGGCATAATCTGAGGCGAATTCGCTGTTTATGTACGTACATCTTCCTCCAAGACCACACGATGGAATACGAAGCTTCAAAAAAGAAGAACCCCGCTAAAATTAACAGGTATATACGTCCCATGAAATTACAAAGTCCATGGAGAATCTTGATCTTGGTAAAGCTTTTGGTATTTGGTATTATTTTACTTCAACACCCACTCGATAAAAACTACTCCGTTTAGTTTATTGGAAATGCTAAAACGTGAAACCCGAATATATTTTCAACACAGGTACAAGCCTGTTGCAATCGCTTCGACAGATGATCCTACCCCCGAATACATTAATTTGGTATCGATGGTACTCAGCATGTGTGGATTATTGTTTAAGGTATTTTATTGCCAAATCACGATTCTATATGTTTGGTTTTGCGAACTGCTGGTTACTGTTTTGTAGATAAAATGGTGTGCCTGGGCGTCTGTTTTTGGATCACTTGTCAGCTATTCAAATTCAAGAGCAACAGAAGATGGCAAGCAAGTCATGAGTAGTTTCATGTAAGTATATATATCCCGCATTGATTATTTCTCTTTCACAATTTGACAAGCGTTCTGTCCTGGGCCACACCGAAGATGATAAAACTGGTATCCGTACGACCGTAACCCCCCTAGTTAGACAGCCAGCGCATTGAGGATGTTACCAAGGCCTGATCTAATTTCCTCCCATTCAACCATTTTTACCCCCATTCATGTATTACGTAGTAATAATACCAGGTATCTACGTAAGCCAGCAGCTGATGATCAAAATGATCTATATATGGTTGTATAAAATTATGGTTTATATATAAATTCATTTCTCATCGATTATGAGATTCTGCTAACGGTTAAATCTCTCGTAGGATAAACAGAGAATGTGTTACGTCAACTCAGCTATAAATTTACCACATTTTTTTTATTTATTAAAATTTAATCATAGGTTGTCTGCATCATCAGTTGTTATGTCGTATCTTCATAATCCCGCTCCGATGAATCCGCCCTGGTGACGTCCCGCAGTCCGTAATTTGAAGATTTATTGATTTTGAAGTTTTGAGAGAAATTCCTTCATCATATCTTCTGGCAAATCATAAAAAACTTGATTTTTCTTGAAGCTGTTTCGTATATCGACCAACTCATCTATGATAACTGTTTCTGTTCCGCTATGCCAAACAGTCAGTGAATACCTGAAATGTTGTCGATATGAAAAATCAAAAATATATTATGGAACCATTGAATAATGGTGAAATTCACAATGTAGTATTTATTGTAAAATTATATACACTCATCATGTGATGAAAGGAAAGAGCTCCGAAAGCTTGTGACGTGAGTTTTAACAATGAATATCGAAAAAGCAGACATAATATAAGAGTTAGTGTACAGCTTCTATTGCTGAAAGAAATTT
The DNA here is from genome assembly GCA_030412335.1 of Botrylloides violaceus. Taxonomy (NCBI): domain Eukaryota; kingdom Metazoa; phylum Chordata; class Ascidiacea; order Stolidobranchia; family Styelidae; genus Botrylloides; species Botrylloides violaceus. Next base: position 169,779 of record JASFYC010000810.1, read on the forward strand.
ATATATTACGGTTGTTCTTCTATCATATTTAATCTAATTCCAATTTTGAAACAACTTCATGCAAGCATATCAATCTGCGTGATTAAGAGAGAGAGAAAAGAGAGAGGGTATATATATGGCAACAACGTTTAAAAAGGAAAATCACAAATATAAATAATAATAGCATTAGGTTTTGTTTGGACAAGGTGACTCCATATAGTCACATACTCTTCGAGTCAGAGCCATATAAAGGCTATGATATTAAGGTGAAAAACTGGGTTCTTGTTTGAGCCTCAATTGATCTCCTAAAATATGTTCGTAAGTGCATTAGCTACGAGTCTTATGAATTATGCCTACTCTTGTGTTGTCACCTGTTTGACTTGTTCAGTAGCCATTGCAGTGGTGCGATGGATTTGCCTGTAAGTGAAGCTCGTACTGGGAAAGTAATCGCTTGTCGCGAGTTGTTGCAATTAGCGTACATTTCCTCCACCATTTCTTGAGTATAGAATTCCGTTTCTCCGATCGGGTTACCCGCTGTCACCATAACTTACAGCATTAAACATTATTCTTTCGGGAATGTGTTAAAATATATCTACCAGTAGTTGTCCAGCCTGGAGAAAGGGTCGAATGCGGATAAATTGCATTTGCCGACTCAAAAAATGTTGTCACGTCCACGGGGAAGGAGGCCGAGTTTGGCCCTCGCAACACGTCAGAGTTTAACCACACTGGAACTCTGACGGAGTTGCTCATGTTACGTAATATCTCAAACGATGGTTGTAACGTGTTGGTGCTTTTCACATCGAGTTTCATGCCTTTTTCTTTGCCGCTGTCAACCACCTGCACAGAGAGAAAGGTTGACTGTTTGTTTGTTTATTGGAATTTATGGCGTTTTCAACTACTCAGGTCATTTACGCCAGATCAATGCTTATGGTATACGTGTCAATACTTCCAGTTTATAGCCCGGATCACTATTACAATCACGGCTCTCCGCACTTCCCCGATACCGACTGCCAGGGAAGGAACGGATACCAATTTTAAAGTCTTCGATTTGACTCGGTCGGGAATAGAACCCGCAACCTACCGATCAGAAGGCGGACAGTCTAAACCACTCGGCCAGCCGAACGGTGGAAGGTTGACTACTGTACGTGGGTTATGAGTGATTGACAATTGAGCCTACCGCTTGCAGCCATTCTTGCAAGGTTTGGTCGCTGAAGGGAATGTCAGCGGGCGTGTGAGCCATCACTGGGATTCCGTCAGTGTTCAGCCTCACGTCAGCTTCTAACATCATAATCGTGTCATCTGCATTATAGAAATAGCGTGTTAAAATGGCTCTGGGTTATTTCCTGAGTGAGTTCGCGAAATCGCACTACGGCAATCGGAGTATATTATATTCAAACCTTCTAAAGCGTTCTGTAATTCAATCTGACTGTTTGCTCGGTGTGCCCATGTAATGTTTATTGCGTCTCGGCCCGGAATCCTGAAAAAATCCAGCACATTTCCTCCTGTATAGAATGTCTTTTCTATAGTCCGATTTTCCTCTGAAATTGCATATGTCAATGGTTTTCATTTGATAAATTACAGTCAAATTTACGATCGACCTGATTCCGAACGCTCTAAACGTCGAATTTGACGAACCCTACGCCCCGTATTTGTGGTGACATGGGGGCATTGGGGATTGATTTTTCAAAAAACTACGATGACGGATATCCGATACCGATGTATCGAAAAATCATGAATGTCAGCCTTGATAATTAGCCGATGATCGGGTTTTGGCCTGTATATCTTACTATCGACTTCCATACTTCGCTGATACCGATTAGCGCGAAACTACGAATGTATCCGCCTCGATATCTTTACAGATAAAAATGGTCAAGCGCTAGTTACATTTTTATAATGAAAAGGTTATTAGACTCACCCACTTCCATTTTAATACTCGGTACGAAATTCGGCGATGCGGTGTCATAAAACAACTTGGTCGGATCGATATTATCACGCAAATATATGCGATCTTCTAACGGCACTGGATCCGTCGTCGGGCTCCATACGGTCAAAGAAAACCTGTTACAAGGTAGCCTGGCTTATGCATACAGTCATCCTCCCAGTCAATACATAGGTTGCCGCGCATATATGTCAGACTGTTTCACGACCAAGACCTGTGCTCTAATATGACTAATTTCCTAGTTAACGGAAAACTGCAGCGCCTATACCAGCGCCTATGGCTATACCACCTAGTTTTACACACGCGTTGCACGGTTGAGTAGCTACGGTATTTGGTATCGTATACTATTGTGTGTTTATAGCATTGAATTGAAGCTAAACAATGGAAAGTGTGTTTATCGTTGTCTTGGCGTTCTCCGTGAGCACAGTGTTCCCCGTGAGCACAGTGTTCCCCGTGAGCGCAGTGCTCCCCGTGAGCACGTGGATCCACGTAAGCACGTGGTTTGCCGTGAGCGCGTGGTTCCCATTGAGAACAGTGTGTCCCCGTGGGTACAGTGCTCCCCGTGAGCACAGTGTTCCCCCTGAATTTAGTTGCGACGTCACGAGTTGGAACACCTCGATTTCTAGGCTGGCGGCGTACCAGCTCGACATATAGCGTAGGTTTCTACTCGGAATCGGGTGTCTACACTACCGGCCTACTCGCCGGTACTGCCTCTGTTTGTCAAGTCCCGTCGCATGGCCATGGCCTCGTATTTAACTTTATAAATACCGTCGCCATACTTTGTATTTCTTCAAGACTCACCTATCGTCTTGTTCCACTAGCCATAGGAATTTATTCCACGAATCTCGCGCCAGAGATGCTCGTATCGGGAATGTTATTCGCTGTGGAGTAGATCGCGCCAATTCCAGCATGTCATCCATCGATTCCCATGAATATTGTTCGTTTTCCAGTGCAATCCTGAACAGTTATGCAATCATGGAGGAAATTTAATGCAGGTTTAAATATAACCTAGGAATGTAATCTAAGATCAAATGTAATCGGGGTTTAAATATAGTCAAGGTTTATCTGTAAGCGAGGTTGTAGGGTACTTATAATCAGAACTTGAATTAAAGGTTGTCAAGGCTTGATATTGGAATCATTGTTGATTTGTTGTCAATGCATATTAATCAAGGTTGTTTTAAATATACCTGTAACCTGTAGTCCATCCCAGAGAGAGTGTCGCGTTTGGAAATTGTTCGTTGACCTGCTGGATGAAATATCTTCCATCTATTGGTTGAGATTGTGTGTTCGGCCCGGTCAACACGTCGGCGTTGATCCAAACTGGCTGATTTAGCTCGGCGGAAAATGTCCTGCAGATGAGAAAAGCCAAACTTTACAAACCCTGTAGCTCGAAACTGGTATATGATCTAACACGCGGAACATATAATGTTATTTGTTAGTGCCAGGAGCGCCCCTGACGGTCGTGAGAGTAAATTGGACTGTGTTGTCCGCTAACAGACCTAGAAAAATAGCGTCTTTGTTCGGTCTGACGACTCTCCCACTTGCTGCATATTGGCCGTATCTCTAGTTTGAAATCGTAAGTCCAGTTTTGTAGTAGCCTACATCACACCTCAGCTCTTTCAGTGCATAAGGAACAACATCTTGTATCTTCATATCCAATTTCATTGCTTTCTTCGACGCTATCACGTGTTCTAGCCAGTTGTAAAGAGAATTGTCGCTGTTAACCATTGGCGGATGCGCCATGATCGGTTCTTCTGTTTGATTTGGAAATCCAAAGAAACGTAGAGTGATATCGGCCTCCAATATGTTAATGCTCTCTAGAAAACATTTGAAAGTTAAGATTTTGCCAAAATAGGCCTATAGCCTAACAGCCGCGACGAACCCATCAGTCTCGTACAACCAGCATTTTTGCTAGACTACTCACCGTCCGTTAAAGCAGCATCCATTTCATCTATTGAGTTACTGCCATGAGAAAAGGTTACGTAGAGTCCATCATTCTCAGCTTGGGGAAAATAATCCAAAATATCACCTCCCGTCACATTTGCATTGACAATGCCTACGTCTGTTGGAACGGTGGTCTCTGACAGTGCTGTGGTGGTGGTGATGTCGTCCGACCCGACGGTCTTATCCGGATCTGAAAATATACCGCACTCTCGGCTAGTTGCGAATTTTCGCCTCACTGGTGGTGGTGACTATAAAGGAAGTCGCTTAAAAACCCCTTGGTTGACAGCTTGACACTTCCCATTGTGTCTAGAACATGCAGCCTAGCTGTAGGGGTCAAGCCGTGCCTCACAGGCAGCAAATCTGTAGCATGCGAGTGTGAAAATATCCACTGCTATAAGCTTTATAGCTTGTGGTAGGCCTACTTACCATTTGCGTAATAATCGGCGACAGCATATATTATGCCTGCACAAAAAGCCAAAGCGACTAATAACGCAATTGTCGCCAAGGAATATTTTATTACCCTATGTTTTTTTTCTGGCTCCATAACTCAAAGGTAATCGCGGGTTGCGATTACAGTAATAGACCTCCTATACTGCAATGAACTTTTATTGCTAATCGTAGAGCTAAACTAACAATGCAAACTGATATGCATAGCGACACTCGATGACATTCAAGCAGCAGAAAAACAACAGTATCAACGCAAATAGTACCTAAAGTATACACACTCTGTGGTGACACCAAACCGCTGTAATCATACGATAAGGTTCGTGAAAAGGACGATTGGCGAAAGCATGATGACAGACGCTGTTGAAAATGGCATGTCTCTGCAACACGTTTGCATTATTAGGCTTTTGGTGGAAGCTATTCGAAAAATTAACTGTGAAAATCATTTGTTATTGTGAAATTTCGTAGGTCTATAATTATACAACAGTAGTACGAAGTAGGCCTGCTCTACTACTATTGGTAAAAGGCAGTCAGAGTGATAAGCCTATATGCCGTGTCACGAGCCTTGAGGGGGAAATCCACTTCGATCCTGTATGCTTGCAGAAGCGAACTACCAGCCGATTAGTTTGAAAAAGAAAGTTGAAACCAGTATTCTATGTTGAAACAACTTCGGGATCGCGAAGCACCAGCGATCCACGTCTACGATTTGGAGGGATTCACTCACACCACAAGTTGGCGCCCTCCGACGTTCACGTTACTTTCTTCGTTCCACGAAACGATCATTGAAATAGGTTTAACGTACATTATAGACCTCATTAAGCGCACTAGCAAGTAGCAACAACAAGAAAAATGTATGAAAGACGATTGGCTTACACTCCTTCAATATCCTGCATTGCCTGGCTATGCGTTTTAGTATTTATCTACATTATCTCTACCTAGAAGTGCTTGGAAATACAATTCAGAACTAAAATGCATATATTTTCATTTCAACTTGGAGTCGGCTGCGGCGACGAGATGAGGTGCCTAGAATGACTTCTGACACCTGGCCCGTGGTTTGCTAACAGCAGTAACTGAAAATACGATAAAGAGCATTTGCCTTGAATGTGTCACATTTATTTACACCACTACACTTCCATTCGTATCCCACAATTATATTGAAAACACAAGCACAGCACAAAGACTAGGCCTACTCCATAAGGCAGAGTTGAAAACTGGAACAGAAGAATATCGGAATATCACTGATACTTGTAAATTCCCCACAACACCCGATAAGAGAGAATTTTGAAAATAACCGATTAAAATAATTTTACCAAAAAAGGAAACGAGACTACATTTTTTGGTGGTTATGATACCCCATAGTTGAAACTAATCGTAATCACCATCTCTAGTTTCATAATAGCAAAAACCATAACAAACAGTGCGAAAGCTACAGTGAAAAACGACAAATTGTCACTTGTAGCACTTGTGCTTTTTTCCCACGTCACTACTATCTGGGGGTCCATTCTACATGGTACAAAGTAACAGACCAGCCATGATGATTAAGCCAGATCGAAGAACTTTTCAACTCCACCTCCCATGTAGTGTCTTCTGTCACCTTCGCTGACAAATCTTTTGCGGCTTTTGTTCGGCATCTTCATCAATAATCTTGAATTGATAACTTTGAGGTCATAGCATTTTTGAACAAAATTTCTCAATTGAGAATACGCATTCGGAACATCGATGCTCAAATCCGTCATTTGACCGTATACTCTTTTAAATCCATGCGCGAGTTGATCTTGCGTAACAACAGCTGTATCTGATAGTCGTTTGAACAAGTGAACCATCATATTTGCAGAACGATCGTCACTCAATTCGATAACCATGATTACAGCTTCATAGACAACTTCATGATTGAAATGTGGGACGTCTAAATCCTGAATGCATCGAATCGCTTCCTCAGAATCTCCGGATGACAAATATTCTTTCAACAACAAGTTGATCTTTGTTTTCAAAACCTTCATGGGTTGATTACCTCCGCCGACACCCCAAATATGGCTCAAATTGTAATGAGGAATGCTAAGAAGCAGCCTCGCTTCTCTCGCACACGCAGAGCCATATGTGTCATCATTCAATTCCGCAACATCATAAATAGCAGGAACAATATTTTGTTCAATAATATTGTCGGATATTGCACGAGCGATGAATCTTCCAAGGACTTTACAAGCATCTGGTGTATCAAGTGCTAACTCTGGAAGGCTGTTGCAAAGATCTAAAAATGCTTGTCTCAGATCTTCCTCACTGGCAAAATAATGACCGACCGCAGGAGTCGCGTCACCAGCTTCTTTTGGAGATAGTGGTTTGAATAATCTCTTCAATAATGCCGACGCCAATTCACGAAATTCATTTTTCATTTCCATTGACAGTGTGATAAGTACGACAGGAACCATATACTTACGTTCTGAGATGTTGATTCCCTTCAATGATTCCATTACCTCGTCTTTCTGGTTGTGTTCAAAGTATTCACGTAACATTGGTTGCAGTATTTTTACGATTTCATCCTCATTCCATTCTGGTGCAACTGGTTTATACATGATATCTGAATCTTCGGAATCGTAGTTAGGATCTTTGTTGTCTAAGGCTTTCTCTGAGTATAACTCTTCTCCTGGTCGTCCCCATGTTCCTTTACCCCCGCCTCCTTGTTTCTTAGGCAGCCCACGACCGTAAATTGATCGTGACTTTCTATCTCCGACCTTACCGCCTCTTTTAGTCCCTCCGTTCGATGCTGCACTTGCATTATTTTGATTTACGTCAAGGCCAGATTTTTCTTTCGCTGAGTCTCGTCGAATTCGTCTTTTCTCTTTAGAACTCGACCTTGCTGGCGGAGCATTCATAAATCCTGCCTTTGATGACGAATCAGCGTTATCACCCATCTTTCAACTAATTAACCACTTCTTTTCAGCAAAACGTCACACCGATGTCCTTCTAGTTATGATAAGCGTGTTGATAGGCCGCCGATCAAAACAATTTTGCAGACGGATGCGTGATGCACACTCCCTGCTAAACAATAACTCTGCACGCGCTTTTGCAAAATCCAAAGTTATTATCTCTGAAAAATACTACAAATAAGGAAGCTGTTTGAAAAGTAAAAAAGTGGGGAATTTCATAGATAGATTTTGCCATTTGCTATTAATGTTTTAGTGATGTTTGATACCATTTTTCACGTTATCAAAATTTTATGGATGAGTAATCAGCGTGCGCACATACAAGCTGAGCCACAATAATATCAAAACCACGCGGTGTGTGACGTATGGAAGAGTCTCGGACAACGTAAACAAGGAGATCAATGTGGGTTGCCAGAACTTTTCCTTTTCGTTGGGTTGTCGTAATAACAAATGATCATATGATACTGGCTTGCATCATGTTTCTGAAAGAAGGTACCCCATTTGAGAGACAACACCGAGATTTTATAACCGTAAAGGATAGTACCTGACACGGGCATCGCGAAATCATCCATTGATTGAGGAAGTAGAACGCGCATTAACCTCATTTCCATTAAAGCGCAAATGACACACAATCATTGGCTTTTGAAAGTGCACCATTTGATATTAATGTGCGAGTATTTTTTGTTCATTTACAAAAACTACAGAACCCTGTAAGTAAAAGCAGTCTGCTCTGTTTTTTTTGTTTTGAATATCTCATTTTTCTAGTGACGTCATCGCAAGCTGATCGGCGTCCACGCACAGCACAACACACGCGAGTCGCGTGCGTGTTGTGCTCAGCTTTTGCGGTTGTTTGGGTGGGAGCGGGTAAACTAGTGTCCCAGCAGGTTTGAGTGAATTTGACGGTCTGAATATCGATTTGCCTGCGATGGAATTTATACAACGTAAACGCGTGCGGTCGTCTTTCATGAGGAAGCTTAGCGGAGTCAACAACAGATCGATTTTCGTTATTCTTTGCGTCATTTTCGCTATCTTCCTCGGTGGGACATATTTCAAGATCTCCAACAGAACTGTTGAGCCGTATGTTAAAAACCAATGGTACAACTTTTACTTATTGTCGGGTGCTTTCGATGCTTTTAATGTGCCTTTGATCGTATTTGATAATGAAGTTTTACCAAAAGTTGTGAAACCACGTCGCGAAATATGGCATGATCCAGCTTATACGTGCAATATATTGTGTAAGCATCATCCCCATGGAAATAACCTCATCACATTTGCTATGTTGGCTCGGAAATTCATCCCGGAACAAAAAAATATTATCACGAGACTTGGAAAGGTTGGGTTTGCCACACATTTATCTCTTGTGAATGATCCGAGACTTTATGGCTCTGAAGAAGATATGAAAATTCCGTCATATCTATGGATTGCTCGCAAAGACCATGTTATCCATATTGTGATATTACATGACAGACATGATGATTATTACTGGGCTGGCCCAGTTACGGACGTGGATTGGTCCACTACGGTGACTGCACTAAAACCACAAATGACAAAAGATTGGAGAACGTTGAACGGAGCGGTGTTTCTTCGTCACGCACAAGCTTATGATAAGTCTTACCATCTTACGGGTGTATCGACTACAATCGATTCTCGTCAGTTTATCGTACCATACAGGATAAATGCATTTTTAGAAGAACATGTAAATTCACGATTTATCGAATGCGACCAAAAAGCTGCTGATATGTTTTTCAAGAAATTTGCCCAAAAAAATACAAATGATGAAACATCTTTTCAGAACAACGCCAAACAAATTTTGCGGACTGCTCGTAAAGTCTTAAATAAATTGAAAGTACCATTCTGGATAAGTAGTGGAACATTACTTGGTTGGTACCGTCAATGTGACCTTATTCCGCATACTATGGATGTTGATGTTGGGATTCGAATCCAGCATTATCGAAACGATATTATCGATGAAATGGAGAAAAATGGTTTAATGTTGAAAGATATTTACGGAAAAATAGATGACAGTTACACTATCTTTTTTGTCGACGCGAACGACGTGAAGCTGGATATCGTCTTTTTTTATGACAAAGCTGATTATTCATGGAATGGTAGAACCCGCGCTTATGATGGTGCAAAATTTCAATTCATCTTCCCAAGATTTACTTTATGCTGGACTGAATTTTTGAATATGAAAGTCCGGATTCCATGCCAAACAAGATCTTATATTGAAGCAAATTATGGTCGCGATTGGCAAACGCCTGTGAAAGAATGGATATGGTACGCATCACCTCCCAACGTCATTCCGAATGGTTATTGGGATAAACAAGAATGGGATGAGGTTATCCAGGTTTTTGAACCATTGAAATCGAAAAAATGGAAAGAAAAGGATCTTTAGATGTCAAGTCAGAAATTGATGACTCGGGTCGGGATCAGACCGATTGTGAAACTGGTTCATAGCACTAACTGTTGGTAGGCTGACAGAATGCCCCGAGTCAGTAATTTCTTAATTTAAAAAAGTTTATCGGGACACTGGGTACAGGATTTTATAATTTAGTATAGCTTATAAGCCATTTATTAATGATTGAATTACTATTATTACACGACTGAGTTCATTGAGATTTGTTGCAATTTGAGAAACTTTGTAAACGGTTTTTATATGTGCCACTGTGTGTGTAGGCTGATATTACAAATTTAGTATTTATGCAGTATACACTGTGTATCTTCCTTGCCAATTAACAAAATTTTTGAACTGTTCACTGCCTCCGCGTCCTACAATCAATGATAACGGTGTAATTTTTCGTTTTTTTTTTTTTTTTAATGTTATTTGCACAGATTCTTTAGATTTTATTGCGACTGAGCCTCAATTTCAAGTCGTTTTGCGTTTCATGTTCGTTTAATCTCACGTTGTATCTTTAAATTTTGCAAGGTCATAGAATAATGGCTGCTAAATTCAAATCTCCAATATCTGTGAATGGTGGAATGGCAATGAAACGGAAATTTTTTCCAAAGAAATTTCATCCTCACAATGGTTCTGTCGACCAAGGACATAAACGATTCAAACAGAATGGATGGTCTCCCACCAGCAATGGCAATGGATCAAATAATGGACATAACCAAAATGGGACTTCACATCAAGATAGTCTACTGCAAGAAAGACAAGCTTTGCCGATTTTTCCTGCCAAAGATCGAATAGTTGAAGAAGTACGGAAAGCAGAGACTGTGATTATTGTTGGGGAAACAGCGAGTGGGAAAACGACACAAATTCCCCAGTTTTTATATCAATCTTCTCTTGCCACAAAAGGATGCATCGCTTGTACTCAACCAAGACGTGTTGCTGCAATTACAGTGGCTGAAAGGTATGATTCGCCATTTACTCTCACCCTCCCTTCCTCTCTCTCTCTTATTGTACTACAATTTTTCTTGCAGGGTTGCAAATGAGATGAACGCCACCATTGGGGGTCTTGTTGGATATTCTGTGAGGTTTGATGATTGTACAAGCGAAAACACGAAAATAAAGTACATGACGGATGGTACAGTGTTTTACTTAAAAATCCATATAATTATATAAATATATATATTAGGCCTAAATATTTTGTTTCTTATCGGGCCACTCAATATTGCTTTCAAGATTTGTCTAACCTCTCTCTGTCTCCTCTTCCTCCTATTATACGTAATTTTTCTTCCGTGTGGCAGGTATGCTGATGAGAGAATCGGTCGGTGACAATTTGCTCATGAAATACAATGTGATACTCTTGGACGAGGCTCATGAGAGAACAGTCCATACTGATGTGTTATTTGGTATCGCCAAGTCGGCTCAAAGAGAACGAGCAAAGCAAGGATTAAGAAGGTAATTGTTTACGTAATTCCCTCTCGCTCTCTCCCTAACTAAAGGTTTGTCCATTTTGTGTTCAACATTTTTGCAAAATTTTTGATGATTACTGGGTTTTTGTTTGGGTCAATTAATGTTCTGAATTGCTACCTAATCCATCTTATGAAGAACTCTGTTATTGAAGCCTCACCTCTTTTGTTTTGGCTTTGCTTAACTGTCACATCCACGATATTGCCTTTGGCTAACTAATTTTGCTACAAGCTATGCTTAAGCATGATTTTTCCTACATAACACTAATCTACTATATTATATACACTAGGCCTACATCTTTTCAGCTAGACAACGACCGTAACTCAGCCTTTACGAATCGCAAGATTCGCAACTGCAACTCATATTAATTTAAGCTAAGCAAACGTTATGTAACTTATGTTGTATGGTATGACTATATTGTAAACTTGTAGTCATACATTATCACTCAAATGAGCAATTTATATGAATCAAGTAGGTATACGAATATAACTATATACAGTATATATTATATAAATATTTATATATATATATCCATCAAGTGCTAAATTAGTGTAAAACAGATATTAGCCTATATCGGTGGCCATCTTCCGTTGCTGCGAATTAATATTTGTTATATAAATACCAATTTTCATCCTTTTTTTAGATTGAGAATCGTTGTGATGTCTGCTACTATGGACATGGATCATTTCTCAAAATATTTCAATCAAGCTCCCGTTTTATATTTGGAAGGTCGTCTTCACAAGATCGACATCTTTTACACAGAGACTCCACAATCTGATTATTTAAGATCATCGTTGGTGACAATATTTCAGGTTTGTTTGTGGGACATGCTCAACTCTCGCTATCTCTCTCCCTCTTGATAGACCAAGGTATGTTTGTGCACACAGAGATATTGCACCTCAGTCTTAAACACTCTCAAGATAGACTGAACGTTAGAAGGGTACAACTTCTCTAATTTGAGCAAACGTGTAAACTGTAGATTTTTGCAGATCCACCAAGAAGCGCCAGCTCAGGAAGACATACTAGTTTTCTTGACGGGGCAGGAGGAAATCGAAGCAATGGCACGGACGATAAAAAATATTTCCTTAACGATGCCATCAAATTTACCGAAATTATTAATATGTCCACTTTACGCGTCACTTCCAAAGCATCAACAACTCAAACCCTTCAAAGAAACTCCGATAAATCATAGAAAAATCGTGCTTTCTACGAATATCGCGGAGACTTCAGTTACAATTAAGGTGAGATTGCTATTATTGGATGATTTTATGCACAATGTTGAAAAAAAGACAATTTCATGTCACTTGGAATTGTCACCATCTCCCGTCTCAGCAAATTCAGATACAGACCCGTGGCATACAAATGTTTAATTGTACCGGTTACAGAAAAATTCTCCATAGACATAAACCTTAAGCAATTACCCAGGAGTTTCCCGGCTTCTCCAGTTTTCTTTATCCATCAATTTGGTGTAGCAGATGAATTTGACAATGTTATCAATCCGATGTTTTGCTACAGGGGATCAAATATGTGATAGATTCTGGCAAAGTCAAAGCCAAATGTTTCTTACCAAAGACTGGTTTGGATGTGTTAGCCATACAGAAGATATCAAAAGCTCAAGCTTGGCAGAGGGCCGGTCGAGCTGGAAGGTAATATCCTTTCCTAGCATTGCTGAATATTATAATAGGTTCCTGGACTTCCTGCGGTTGGAGCTTCTGGAATCAAATTACTTAATATTTGCATCCACAACTTTGAATCATTCAAATTAGTATCATACCACCAAAATTAGAAAAAAATCAGTTTCTCAACCGTATTGGGAATATCATAGGCTCATGGAACATGGATGCTATAAATAATAATCTGCCATTTTGTTCATACCTCTTGGGAATTTTGTCGTTGATCTGCTGAAAATTTGGTGTGAAGCATGATTATTGATTTTTTATTTTGTAGAGAGCGAGCTGGCGTCGTCTATCGACTCTATCAAGAAGAGGAATATTTCAAGTTTGATGAAATGAGCAAACCAGAAATTCTTCGATGTAACTTGTCAAGCGTTATCCTCAATTTGCTGGCGATCGGAATTAAGGACATTGACAAATTTGATTTCATGGATCCTCCAGAGAAGGTAAACTTAGTAATATCAGGCATATTATATTCTCATTTCCTTACAGATCAAGTGAAGTTAGTAAGCTTTGTTGTAGATGCATAAAGGACATGCATACCCTGTAGTTATGCTCGCATGGCTTATGATTATATACAATCGTTTTATGCCTGATTAAGCAGCAGCATTCCAAAAAAAACTTTCGAACTTGTTTTCATATAAACTAGGCTAGGTGATAAATCTGAATGCTTGTGACTTATATTCCATAAATAAATGCTAAATGTCTGTGCTGTCTTATATCTGGATTATTTGCCATCGACTCCACTATTCTCCGAAAATGTGTAAATTATATTCCAATAAACTGAACTGGACGTTAAATCTGTGGTGACTTACCGTACTAAATCTATTAGTATTTGCCTATTTGGATTGCAAGTCCACTATTTTTCGTATTTTTTATTGATTCATTTTTGCAGGATTCCATTACCGATGCATTCGAGCAGTTGGCAGCGCTCGGTGCTGTGGTCAAAAGTGAAAACGGTAATCATCGTCTAACAGAATTAGGAAGGAGGATGGCAGTTTTTCCACTTGATCCAAAGTTATCGAGAATCATCCTTGCTTCTGCCGCACCGGATAAAACGTAAGTTGTCAAGGATAATCTGTGCTGTGATAGAGTCAATTTCCAAAAGCATATCTAATATTATGAGTTATTCGCTATCACTATTCTTTGTGTGTTGAGCACGTGCTATCCATCTTTACGTGTGACGATAGACGTATATATGTTAGCTGATGACTAGCACCTTAATACAACCAAATACCCCAATAGCCCAAACCAACAATTTCATTTTCTTTTACAGCTGTGTCCAAGAGGCCATCAATCTTGTGGCACTGTTATCAGTGGACAGTGTTTTCTACACGCCACATGGAAAACGAGACGAAGCATCGGCCGCAAAGAGAAAGTTTACTTCCAGCGAAGGGGATCATATCATGCTATTAAATATTTACAACGGATTTCGAAAAACAAAAGGAAACCACAATTGGTGTTACGACAACTTTGTAAACTCACGAAATTTAGTGACTGCCACAAAAATAAAAAAGCAATTGACAGAATTATGTCCAAACGCGGGAATCCATGAAATATCATCGAATCGATCCGATAAGAGTTACCTTCGACAAGCTATCACTTGTGGAATGTTTTTGAATGCTGCCGAACTGCAACGAGACGGTACCTACAAATCATTGAACACAGGTCAGAAAGTTCACATCCATCCTTCCTCTTGCCTGTTTCAATGTAAACCTGCCTATGTGGTCTATAATGAAATGGTACATACGTCAAAGTGTTATATAAGAGATCTTTGCGTTGTGGATCCGGAATGGTTGCATCAAGCAGCACCAGAGTATTTTCGTAGACGGTTAAAACTAGTGGAGTGAAAAAATAATGCATTTTTCAAGTATGAAGTGCCGTGGTTGTAAATCATTGATGAAAATTTGAAATTTTTTGGAATTTTGTAGGGTATTTCTGATTTAAGCCATTATGGTTGAGACCACAGAACTCCAGCGCTGATGTATTGTATTATTGTCTTTACTTCTTGATTGCCAAAGGTGCTAGCATGTAGGTATGTACCAAATTTGTCAGTGGCTTTTTAACTGTTTCTGGATCGGTTGGGACGGCTTTTGTCATGTTTGAAAGAGTTTTTTGCCGTGGTTCCAGAAATGCTGCTTATACTATCTAGAAATGCATATTTACGTAGATAATATGACCTCGCAAAAGCTGTTAGCTTGCCACCTAGTGTTAGTGTTTATCCTTGCTACGTGGTGCAGCTTCGTCGTGTGGTGAGTCGTGCAAATCTCTTTCGAATAATTCAAAGTCGTTCCTTCCGATGCACAAAACTTTCAAATGTTTGTTGAAGATTGGAAGTATGATGAAGTAGCAATAATTAACATTTTTTGTATACTGCCCTCGTTAACTTTTATGAATTATGATTTTTTAGTGCCTTTTGTTAGACTGTGAAGTCTAAATTGTATAACTAGCTTGTTTCAAGTTGTGTGTGTGCTACTTCCATAGTAACAGAAAACCAGCAACATTATGTGCAATGCAGATAGGTCACCGCCGAAGAAATACAAATGTATATTTCAGTAGTCTCGCTTATGTTTGGTTACTACGAACTAAAACTACCCTTCTTAATTGTGTTTATAATTACCATAGTAGGGTGATCCTTGGTAAAGGTAGAAGGGTACAAAAACCATGAATGAATTACAAACTACTTGACCGGTTTTTGTGCTGCAAAATTTGTTTGATCATGGAATGAAAATTTTTCTTTTGTTTTCGTATGTTTTGCTTGGTCGAAGAAATGAGTGATGTTGTGATTTTTATGAGATTTTCTCATGGATCGTTTTTTTAAGCTGCTCCAGTTCATTTTGATTTCAAATGATATTTACTGTGTTAGGAGTTCTTGATGGTAATAGATTTCTTTTTTGATTACTATTACATTGCGTACATGATACCCATGGCAGGATGGAGACCTAACCTGACATATACTAATTATTTCTTGAAGATTTAACTTAGAATAGGCACCCAGCTTTCGTTAGAATTGGCATGGCCTCCGGTAATGGTAAAGAAGATGTTCGGAAACTTGCTGAGAGATTGGATAAGAATGTAGAAGATATGATGGAGGAAATGACAAAGAAAGGATTTGAATATGAAGACGGATTCACAGAGGAGAATATCGATGAAGTAGAATCCTTTTATTTGTTGCATCCTTGGGTGGCTCCGGGTATGATGAGTGATGACTATTGTCATATTGGGAAGAGGGATGTGGAAGTGGCTCTCAATTGCTTGTCGCTTCCACCGAGATAATAAAAGAAAATCCTGACAACTGATGACTGGCGTGCTTAATAAATATCATAGGTGCCAAGCAGGGACGCAGCCAGACGCAAAAAAGTGGTGTTCCAACTAGTGACGTCATACTATGACCAAGTGGTTTTACTGAGGTTATGGAACACTGTGCTCACGGGGAACCGCGTGCTTTAATGGAGCAACGTGCTCACCAGGAACACTGCTCACGGGGAATCACGTGCTTTCAGGGAACACTTTAGGCTCATTTTAGTGTTTTTGACTAAGTGCACCTGCAATGATCAATCTACCGCCGCGTTCACATTTTTTGAAAAAAACAAAACTAGACTTTGTGATATGTTTTAATTGGAGTAACGATGTTTAACTTTGTTTAAGATCTTGGCCACCAATCCAGCCTTCATGAATACAACACCGACTCAAGAGCAAATTGACAATAATCCCTATCTACAGGTGAGAGTGACAAAGTCTTTAGATGACGGAGGGCAAGAGATACTTCAGTGGTTGGGTGACTTTCCTTCAACGGCTTTCATACATCGCTTTAACCAACGTAACTCATTCCTTTCGTTGAAGGCTCTCCAACAACTGAAATATGAAGATGATGATGATACTCCAGAGGCAAAAGCTCGGTCTTATAAGGATGATGGCAATTGGCATTTCAAGCACAAATTGTATGCCAAGGCAGTCAGGTAGGAGCGATATCATGTAGGAGGTATGGCCCTCCTGTTGGACTTCATTCACGCTTTAAATTTTCACTTTTCCAAGAGCATACACTGGCGGGTTGAGTCACAAGTGTTCCGACCGGACATTGATAAGCACACTATACTCCAACAGAGCTGCCGCTCATTTCTATTTAAAAAATTATCGTTCGTCCGTCAAAGATTCATTGGAGTAAGATATAGGCCTGCACTCGACTTTTGCGAACATTTTTTGGTCTGAAACATTTTATTTCCATTCTAGAGCTCTGAAACTTGAACCGAACAAGGTGAAATCGTTGATGCGTTGCGCTCAATGTTGCGACGCTCTCTCCAAACATTCCGACACAATCATATGGATTGAGAAAGTTTTAAGTATCGAACCAAATCATAAAGCAGCAAACGAGATGCTCAAGAAAGCTCAAACTGGATTGAAGATAGAGGAACGAGATAAAAGAAAGCGAGAACGTGATTTGAAAGCACAGCTTACAAAGACAAAAGCTCTCATTGATGCGATTCGCAGAAGAGGAATAAAGTTAAATCTCGATGATTCAAAAAAATCATCAGATAATGAAAACCTTTCACTTGAAGATTCATTGACTTTACGAAGCGTTGAAACGCTGAATCCTTCGCATGCTAAAGTTCACTTTGCCGACGGAAAGATAGGAGATGCAACCAATCCTGGAAAATTGGTGTGGCCTGTTCTATTTACTTACCCCGAACACGGAATTTCTGAGATAATCGAAGAATTCTCGGAAGATGATGCATTCCTGGATCACTTCGATGTTATGTTTGAGGAAGCAGCACCTTGGGATGCAGATGGGTTGTACAAAGTAGAAAATTTCGAGTTGTATCATGAAGTTGATGGCAATTTTCTTTGTCCTATAGAACCGGAAAGAACGTTGCGAGATGTTCTGTCTGCTGGGGAAATTGTTGTTAAAGCTGGCACTCCGGTTTTTATTGTTTTGTGCAAAGTTTCACCGTTCCGAAATATCTTCCTTTCTAAGTATACGTTAAAGCGTTAGCAGTGACCAAGTAATATTTTGTGTCTTGCGTTTGGTGCTAATTTTTTTAAGCCTAGTGACAAATAAAATCTTGCTCCCGTTAAATGTTGTTGCTGGGTAAAGAGGTGACTGCGGTAGGCAGAAAGATTTTGGCTACATAATAGAGGTTAATCGACATTCGCATCTTGCTGTTAACGGCAGGGTGTAGTTTAGATGTAGTGGCAGTGCCGTCGGTTCGACTCATTCATCCCTTAGTTGCTTTGAATTACATGATTATGTCTACGACGACGGTCAGAAAGGAGAAATGGATGTCGAGGAATCAGCCTAGTCTGAGGTCGAAGCCATCGAGCTCTTTAAATCTCTGTGGATGAAAATCGTGATATCGTGCTGCCAGAATCATCGATGACTTCGAGCTCAGCTGATCGCATTCTCGAAGACGAAGTCTTGCTCGTCGTCGTCAGCTTGTTTTGCTGTATTGGGTTGTTGCATTGCTGTTGGAATATCTTAATTTGTGATTCTCAATTGAATACGAGAAAGGGTGAAAATGAGGCGAGGTTGGTTAGGTGGACCTAAGGCACCGAAAAACCCACATTCTCTGGAGCATTTGAGGTGAGTTTCACGCTGTTTGTACATATGAAATAATGCATTTTGATGCGGGCTTTTTACTTTTATTTGTATTCAAAAGTTTGTTCGCTTTTTCAATTCGTTCTATTGGTAGTAGTGACTTTCTGCAAGATTCTATGTGTTTAAATACGCCCTTTAACTTGTTTTTTTGTGACTATATCTCTGCAGATATCTTCATCATGTCCTGACAAAGAATTCCACCATTACTGAATCAAATAAAGCACTAATTGTTGAAGCTCTTCGATCTATGTCAGAGATTTTGATATGGGGCGATCAGAACGATGGCTCAGTGTTCGAGTAAGAGCCTTCAATCTATTAAATTTTAGTATTTCTATAGATATCTTTGACAGCGAAAATCACACTGCTTTATGTTGACAAACTCAGGAATGTTATGATTTCCCGTCACCTTTGTAATCATTTTTGAGCATAAATGCACTGGTTTGCTCTATCAAAAGTTTGTCTGCTTCCGTGAGTGGGCAGCGCCAACATTGATTTTGGCAAGATTTTTTCTATTATGATGTCTGATTCTGTGCTGTGACTATACACTAAACAAAATTGGCTTTTCTTAGATTTTATTTGGAGAAGAACATGTTCCTTTTCTTCTTGAATATTTTGCGTCAAAACTCTGGGAATTATGTGTGTGTACAATTGCTTCAGACTTTGAATATATTATTTGAGAATCTACAAAATGACACGTCATTATGTAAGTAGACCATGTGCTATCTCTTTCATGACGTCTCCATTGCATGTTTGAGTAAATCTGGAAGAGCTAGAACTTGCCTAAATTTGACTATACTTCTTTTTTACCTTGGTTTCCATATTTTCTTTAAAGTTTAGAGATAGACACACCAAATCGAATAGTCTTAATTAAATCAAATCACAAGTTACTCGAATTGAAGAGAATTTTGAATTAGGATATTATAGCACCAGCACTGTGACGCCATGTGCTCTTACTTTTACAGTCAATATTTCGAAGTTTTATTAGCCTATTGTGCTTTGTATTGTTGTTTGAAAATATGCCAGGAATGTTCCTTTTATAAACTTTGGATACTGGTATATATTTTTCTGAGTGGTTGAAATTCTTCGTGTGTTTTCAGATTATTTACTTTCAAATAACCATGTGAATGAAGTGATATGCCATAAATTTGATTTCTCCGATGAAGAAGTGTTGGCTTACTACATTTCGTTTCTGAAGACGCTATCTCTCAAGCTTAACGTTCACACAATTCATTTTTTCTACAATGAGGTAGGGATACAAATCTTTGAGATAGAAAACAGTATGGTGCAGTAAGATTTTGATAAGTTTTCATTATTGATGTTTTTCAATTATTTGAGAATATTATTTGCAGTTATATATTTACATTTTTATAATTATAACATTTATGGTGAATTCCAGATCCTGTTTATATAATTTAGGGACATGTAAGCTCTTAACTTGTGTGCTCTACTAAATTATTTGAAATCAATGAGGTTAGCTCATAATTATTTGCATATGAGCCTTTAGTAAGATTTTGTGTTTTGGTTACATCAAAGGCTAAACCCTAATAGATTCAAAACTATAATCAGCACTAATATACATACTACCGTATTGTATCCATTTATTTCTATTTTAGCACACTGAAGATTTTGCATTATACACGGAGGCAATCAAGTTTTTCAATCACTCAGAATCTATGGTTCGGATCGCTGTCAGGACTTTAACCTTAAATGTTTACAAAGGTATGTTTTCCAGCTCGATTGATCATTAACTTTTTGCATTGCAAGCCTATAATTTTTTGGCATAGTCTGCTTGCAAACACACTCGTTTAAAATGACTGAAGCATATTTCTGTTCAAAATTTCATGAATAATTCAAAATTTTTGCATTTGCGACGAGATTGGAATATCTTGTTATTGATCTGAGTGTTTACAATATTTTGTGATTTATTTCAGTTGGTGATGCCTCTATGCTACGTTACATCAGAGATCGGACGGCCGTCCCGTATTTTTCAAATTTGGTTTGGTTTATTAGCAGTCATGTGAGAGATCTTAACGCTTGCGTCAAAAGCAATGAAAAGTAAGATTGTGTTCATCAGAAGACCCTGACATGTAGTTAGTTTGAGTTGAAGTCATTTTTTGTAAACCAAGTCCAATTTTTCCCAGTGAGGTCATCTGTTTATCGTCTGTTTGTTCAGTTTTTTTTTTTTGCTTGTAATCTTCATCATATTTTCTTCTGTGTGTGAATATTTTATATTTCTGTTGGTTTTTTCTTTCAGTCACCAAAATCTGAATCGTTTACGAGACCTGATGGCGGAGCACCTGGATCATATACATTATCTCAATGATATCTTGTCAATCGGCAACGAACAACTCAATTCGATATTGAAAGATCAATTGTTACGTCATTTATTTGTACCGTTGTACATTTACTCATTGACGTCGATTGGTGATGATGATGCTGATGATACAGTGAGTTCTGAGTTGGCATATTACTACGGTACCTGTTTTACTAGGATGGATATGAGTCACACTGAACTGACTTTAATTCCGAGTCCTGAGTTGTTGATAGAGACATGGCATATGAAAAATTTCCTAAAATGGAAATGTGAAATACGACGTTTGCCACTCACAAATACATGTTTAGATTCAAATTTTGTTAGAAATTATAACGTCTTCTCACTCTGACTTATTTTGATTTCTCAGGATCATCCAAGATTCACTTCTGTTGTTGCTTTATTTCTTCTCTCTCAGGTATTTATTGATTTTGTTTCGGGCCTTCATTAGTGAGTGCCCCCACCCCACCCCCAAAAAATAGTGTTCCACATAAGAAAGAAATTGGCTGTGGTTGTTACTAGGGATGGCCCATAACCAGGTCAAATTGCCCAGTCATAGGGCCACCTGTGGCTGGACAAATTTTTTGACCTATTTTTTTTTTGTAGGTTTTTCTGATCATTCAACATGAACCTCTCGTTCACAATCTTGCAGAGTTCATATTTAATCAGTCTGTATCTCCTTCTGATGATGGAGGGGAGGTGAGTGATTTCTTGATTTTTCTGTTAATATTTCGATTAGGTCCTAGTCATGCTGTACAACTTTTAATATGTGTTACTCTGTTCGATCTGTGTTTTGGTTATAGATGGAGATTGCCACCATCTATTTTAACGCCAGATTTTTTGGAGGCACCCTTTATCATCAGGTGACCTTTTTTCTATTTAGGGTGAGGTCTATGAAGCGTTTACTGAGAAACCTGAATCTCTTGATACATGGCTCGCTAGTCAGAAACAAAAGGCTTCGAGAAAAAAGAAGAAACGACCAAACTTCCGGAATGTTGGTGAGTTTCAGAGAATTTTAGGCATGTCCTAGCTCTTCTGCTTCTGCAATTGACCTACAGCCTGCCTGTATATAATATATACCATACATATGAAATTATTGCTGCAACTAATTTGTAAATATATTTAATATTTCCAGGGTCTGATGATGAGCCAACTTCTCCGGTTGGGTCACCCGCTGAGCCACCGATCGAACAAAACTATACAGTGAAAGAAGTAGCGAAGAGCACGGAAGAGAACACAAATGTTTCTTTACATGATGATAAAGATGATACCCCTGCATCAGGTATGATTTGACCAGGCTAGTTACTTGTCTTGGAAATTAAATAATCAAGGTCAAGAATGCCACATCAGTGTGTCAGATGGCCAAGCTATGTGGTATATTATCTCAAATTCTACAATCTATATGGAATATGGATGTCCTGTGCTAATTTGCCTGCTTTGAATCTCATCCACTTTAAAACAAATGCACTAAACTGGGTAGTGGCAGGCAAATATTTTCCAAAATGAGAAATTGTTCTAATGTGGCCACCCTTCAGTTGATATGCAGCTTTATGTAGTCTGTCTATAATTGTTCATAACCTTCACAACATAAGCTAAGGCTGCTAAGCCACCAAGCTGCCTCTCGATTTGCAGAACCTTCATTGGTGCTACCTTTAACAAATTCAACGGATGAAGAGAAATTTGCTGCTGCAAGGATGTCCTCAACATCGTCTTCAGTCTTGTCAACAAATAGGTTAGTTTGGGTTTCTTATCAAAAGGATAGGGATGTTGGTAATCTCTTGCAAGGGTTTGGGTCATGAATATCGGGTTTTTCTCATCTTGGAAAGGACTTAACTTCAGTATATTTTGCACTTGGTTTTTGCCACAACAAGCTGATTAAAGTTAATCCTGGATCATCTAAGTGGGAATTAAATTAATCACAGATTAAGTTCATGATAGTCCCAAGCTTGGGGTTTAGTCACTGATTGAAGTTCATCTTAGATTCTCTAAGTAATGATTAGAGTAATCTGTTGTTAGTAGTACTTGAGTACAGATTATTTTGTTCCCAATTTTGGTTTGAGACTGGAAATCAAATTTTTCAGACCGTTCCTTGACACGATCTACAGTGCTCTCAATTGTAAAGATAATGATTACAATGCATTGCTATCTTTATGCCTCCTTTATGCAATGCTACATAATAAGGGTAAGTTACATCAACTATGTTTGCAATGGCAAGTCGACTTGTATCTTGAAATTTCTCATTTATTGTGAAGCTCAGTTTGGGAGATTTTGGAACTCTGATGTTTAATACATCCAAATACCCAATATTGAGCTGTGCAACCAAATAGGCAATATTGAAATTTTCTGGGGATAGTCAATAGTATGTCCAGCATTATTTCCTATCTTAAAACATATGTTGTGATTTTATCTGATACGAATTCTTCTTTTGATGCATCTATTATGGATTTCTAGCTTCAGGTAAGAAGGCTTGCTAAAGTTGTTTTAACAGATGGCATCAGGTCCTACTTACTGAAGCTGTCAAGTAAATATTTTCTGGTCCTTTTTCTTCAGGCATCAGTGCTGATTTGACTGAAATCGTGAAACTGACAGAAGCGAGGGAAGCAGATGAAAGTAGTGACACATACAGCCATTGGTTGGTGGAAAGATTGTTGAGAATCTTAACAACCAGTGCTAAGCAAGGTACTAGCTTGTTTACTCTGAAGTATTCGCTGAAGCTGACCGTTAAAAAATGCTTCTCTATCAATCACAAATTAACAACTGGTGATGCGATAATCCGTATCTGATATCATTCACAGATGCAAAAGTGCGCATTGCTACTTTGGAATTGAGTTGTCTACTTCTCAAAGAAATTGGAATGACGAATGATAGTTGCATTCTACTCGACACACATATCGCATGCATTGCTGTAAGGATTTGTCATTTCACTATTTTTTCATCTCACTTAACCGTATGTTAATCCTCTCTTGTAACAGAACGCCAGAGACGAATGCATGAATATGTTACATCACTTTTATAAGGTAAATTTGGCCTTGAAAACTTTTATTTCTGAAATTTAGGCAGGAATTTGTGACACATAGTGACCTTTGCTGCGAGGCAGTGCATGAAATATACCATGCTTGCAGTCACTGATTTGTGTTTTTATTTTCGTAGGAGGAAGGGATGTTCTTGGATATTTTTGAAGATGAATATAGAACATTCCAGGTATTTTCTTCACTTATCCAGTAGACTCTTAGGCTTATTCTTTATTGTTTTCAGAACAAACCACTGAATGTGGAATATCTAATGATGGACTCGTCACTTCTGTTGCCACCAACTGGAACCCCACTGACAGGGATCGAGTTTCCTAACAGACTTCCATGTGGACCGGCTGAGCAGGCAAAAAGGGTATGCTTGCAGATTTGTACAATAACTTCTTCTACTTTTTTTTTTACTTCTATTTTTATTCAATGAATTTTGCTGATTATATTGAGGTAATATCGTTCTTTTTGAAGGCAATCGGACTTTTCATCGCTCTCCGCGACCTTTCTTTGTATCTTTGTAAAGAAGTCGAAACACAGCTTCCTCTAACAAGAAACCAAGATTGCATACAGAACAATGATAAGCTAGACTTAAGTAAGAATATAAAATACATATACTTAAGTAAGAATAAAAAATACTTAGACTTAATAAGAATATAAAATACTTAGACTTACATAAGAGTATAATACAATGTGGCAATGATAACTTACAGTAGTCGTCTATATTTCATTTCCGATGCTCTGCATGAACAGTTCATTTGAAGGATACCTTTTATTTATTAGCTGCAATAATTCTGTATATTGGGTATTTTCTAGATAATAGCGATCTTATCGCATGCACGGTGTCGAGTCGTGATGGACGTCAACGTAGATTTCTAGTCGTTGATCTATACCAACTGGTCTTGGTTGAACCTGAAAGCAGAAGACTCGGATGGGGAGTCGTACGCTACGTCGGATTCTTACAGGTTTGTGGAAATATAGACCCCTCTGGTTTTATTAAATTGTGGATACCACGATAGGTCGAGTGCCAATGTCTTTACCACAAATTTTGAGGGCCAGGGCCAGAAGTTAGGATATCCTGATCAAATTGATTTACTGAGTCGCTTGAGGTTATTCTTTAGGTGAATCTGATGAAAGAAATTGAACTCGTTATTATTTTTAGGATGTTGAAGTAACAAGTGATAACGAAGACAGTCGAGTACTTCATGTTACGCTTCACAAACCATCCGGAGCTAGAAGGGTTCCTTTACTGAGTGCTGACTTCATTTTTGATGATCATATAAGGTACGTGATTGATGTACAGTACTAGTAGCCTAGTAGAAAATGCACTATTTTCCATAAGCTTACCAACTGTGACATTTTGATTGTCTGTCATGGCCCGGCTGCTTAGAACCTTCCAGAAAATTTCAGCTCACCAATACAATGTCTATCGATCTTTAAAATTTTCTTGTGAATTCATTATTTGAACTGTGATTATTTTTAGGTGTATGGCGGCTAAGCAACGTTTGACAAAAGGCAGGATGAGGGCAAGGAGCTTGAAAATGCAAAGAATTGCTGTCTTGCTTGGACTGCCTGAAAATGCTAAAGAAGATCCTTTCGCAAACAGTTACATGTTGAATACAAGTAAGAATATCTTTGCTTTCTCACCAGTAGTGTGTGGACTGTACCATGTGCCTTGACTCATAACTCTACAAATCTACGTCACTTTGGAATTTGGGGTGACAAATACCCGTCTGTGCCACCCCTTGGTTGTGTGAGCACTTGGCCACAGCCATTGATCTTACTTAGGTTCTGCTATAACTGTAGGTACTGAATCAACTTTCATTACGACCCAATATCTCATGAGCCAGAACTTGTTCAAGCGGAAAAATTTAACTCAGTGGTTTTGTGTTCAAATTTTCTGCCAGGTTTTCATACTCCTCAGAGTCAATTCCGGGCATACGCCGAACCGCATGCGTTAGAAGACAGATCAAATGATAAAACCACTCATTACACTCCACAACCGATTCTAAAAAGACCGGGAGGTTCGGTCGCCATATTGCCTGGGGGCTTTGGAACATTGGGATTACCACTCTCACCAGGCTCTACGAAACGTAGAGGTAAGAGTTTGAAAAATTTCGACTGTTGAACGCTTACCCTTTTCTTGAATAAAGCTCAAAGGTTCATTTGCTGTACTGTGATAAAATCTTTGTCCAACCTCCAATAAGTTAGCATGGATGTTGAATTTATTGTGTCTCTACTTCATATTGAGATTGTTGTGATTCAGCTTGTGCGTCGCCTCTCTAGTTGCAGTCTCACTGATCCGTCAGTGCAAGGGTGGTATATGCCACTTGCGTACTGGTACCGTTCTTGTAAACTTGGGCAAATTCAGGAGTGTTGTACCGGTGAGTGTATATAATACCATCTCAAAGACCTATCTCCAAGTAGGCTGCTGGTGTAGTAGCAAGAGGAGCGAGTCTGAATCTGACTACCACCACTGTTAGACTCTTCCTGTCGTAGCCTCTGATTCGAGAATAAGAGTGCCCTTGACTTGAACAACACGTTCTCTTTCACAAGCTTCCTCCGGGAAAAGAGTTGAAGGATTTCGAAAAATGCAACGGAACCCGAACGTCGGGTCTGGTTATCATTTGAAAAGTATGAAATGCATCATCGACTCGATGTCGTGATGTTTTGATTTGAATCATAACTGCTTGGAAAACTTGCAAAATTACGAATGACAAAAAAACAAACATGATTTTCCATGTTGTATGCATGAGCTGCTTACAAATCACCTACCTGTCGACCCGGTTGGCTTTGACCTGTCTAAGACATTCAATTTGATTTCAAAACCCCAAGACTTCAATATCTGCCGATTCATCGCATGTATCTAAATTGAGGATTTGCATGCTTTCCTTTTGTTAAGTACTGGTATCGACAGTTGTGGCAACAGATGTGGCCTTACTAACATTGGAAGCTGGTATAAAATCGGTTTATTGCAAATGGTTCGCTAACTGTGATGCCCACAACAGCAATGTACCTTCATTTGCCACTGCAGTCGTCGTCCTCAGCAAACTAAAAAT
This sequence comes from Botrylloides violaceus, assembly GCA_030412335.1. NCBI lineage: Eukaryota > Metazoa > Chordata > Ascidiacea > Stolidobranchia > Styelidae > Botrylloides > Botrylloides violaceus. The sequence continues at coordinate 196,518 of JASFYC010000810.1, forward strand.
CCAACCCACATCAATTTTGCCTCTGGTAGACCTCAGTTGTCTTTCCCCATTCATCATATTGAGTACACACACATTACGCAGAATGGCCAGGTGTACTGGACTGAATCGCATCATCCAAGTGCCTGCCCGTAGCTTTTTGGGATAGGCGATTCAAAGTCATGGACTTTCTTGCGTCACCTTCTACTCCATCAATGGATGCCTACCTGCCGCATTGTCAATTTTTTTATTTATTTTTTATTCATGGCGTTTTTCACCTATCAAGGTCGTTTACGCCAGGTCGATGCTCACGGTATATGTGTCAATACTTCTGGTTTATAGCCCGGATCACTATTGCAATCAAGACTCTCCGCACTTCCCCGATACCGACTGCCAAGCAGGGAAGGAGCGGCGGATACCAATTTTAAAGTCTTCGATTTGACTCGGTCGGGAATCAAACCCGGAACCTCCCGATCAGTAGTCAGACAGTCTAAACCACTCGGCCAGCTGAATTTCACACTTGATCTTCTGCAGGTCACAACAATGCGGTAGATGGAAACCATCACCATGCCAGTCTTCCTTCAAGTGACTCTGCCCCTGAGTTAATTTCTGCTAAAGATCTCACATTGGCTCTTCAAGGCAACAGCAATCAGCCATCTCAAATCGATGATCCATCAAGTTATAACGTTGTAATCAATAGAGGATATCAGCGAGGTCACCGTCGCAACAACAGCGCTCATATTTGTTCGAGTGAACTGCCTTTTGAACAAATTGGAGTCCATTTAGACGAATTGGAAATTGATGATACCCCACGGGCTGAGAGTTCGTTAACAGACGACAGTTCGCCATTGGAAGAAGGCGTCGATGCGTCGTCGTTAAATGGATTTAATATAGACGATGATACGCCTAGCCAGACGGCTAATTTTGTAGTCGGGGCACAGGAAATTGCACCTTCAACCCACCCTGTGTTAAATCCTGATGTAGCCAGCCTACCAGACCTTTTACGGAGTAGTGAAGGTGCTGTATCATGTCCAGAGACTGATGATTTAAAAGCGGCCAAAATACGAACGGGATCAGCCGCATCTAAGGTTGTAGCTCCCGCTCTTCTTCCTCCGTCATCAGCGCCTGTTTCTCTTATGAAACAGGACGAGCCAAAATTTGAAGTGTCGCTCTCTCCTGTCAAGACACCAACTTTAGTAATTCCATCTGATGACCTGCCTGACAAAGTATAAGTAATAAACTGATAAGCATATTCTTTTCTATACTTGAAGTTGTAAATTATTAGAAGGTGCAATGAATGAAGTATTTTACGAAGAGTGGACCTTTTCAAACGGTGCGATATGAAGTCTGTATTAGACTGATCACTATTGCTATTGCTATGAATGTCATTAGATTGTGATTTTGTGATTGTAGAAGGTGTATGAAGTTACAGATCTAGACTCTAGAGGAATTTGTCGGCTACATTTCAATTTGCTCTTCGACGGATAGCCTACTGTGCTGCTGTGTTTGAATCTGAATTTGAGAATGTCCTTGCGGAAAATGATCCCGTAATTAGTTTCCCGAGAAACCCTAGCATTTTTCCAGACACATTTGAATTCTTGATAAGGCTGAGGCTGGCTTTACCTCTGGACTGTGCAGGCGTCGCGATTTTTGATTGTATCATGAACTGTACTGTGAAAGAATAAATTGTATTCTTCAGATTCATCTGTGCGCCTTTGATTGGGTTCAGTCGCAATTGGTGATTTTTGGCAACCTTTCACACGACGGCGCTCGGATAAGTGGCGGGGAATTTTATGATTTAGCAGCGATCCTTCGAATCCCGAAAACCAGGTTATGGGTCTTTAACCGCCAAATGATTTTACTCCCACTAAATGACGTTGGGCTAAGTTTCATTAATTATTTGATGTTTTTTGTGGCACCAGAAAAGCACGGGCATCGGCTCGACTTCCTCTGATGGCGGTTAAGGTATCTTTTCGCAAATTTGCGCGGCTATAAACCTCTCGCCCATTTCCGATTGTTAGGTGGCCTTTCAGTGTTTCAATATCCATCACATGCTACTGTGTGATGACATTTAGCGTAGGCTATGCGATGATCAATCAAGCGTGAAAAATCCACGTGGGAAATTCCAGCTGTTTCACGCGTGCATTGTGCTCATACACTACCTAGTGTTTTGGCTGTGCATAAATTGTCGGTGAAATAATATAACCACGTCTATTCTATGATTGAGATGACCTAGCCAGTAAAGTGCAACGGCACTTTATCATCAGCTGGTAAGATTTGCGTTAGTTTCATTTTGCCAGACACGGCTCGATAACTCAGTTCAGTAAACAAGTCTGACTAGAACAGTAGATGCTACGTCTCGCTGAAAAAACAAGAAGTACCGTAGGTCCGTAGCTGACTACCCGGATTTACCTACTGTTTTGTTAGTATAGTTCTTTAGTAGCTGATTATTTCATCGCGTACAGACTGTTAAATCCCGATTTTGGTGCGATAGTTAACCGGCGTGGATTCGTCAGTATAGGATCAGGTGAATAGCCGTTGTTAGAGCGAGATGTAGCTAAGTAGCTTTGAATTTGAAACCGCGACGCCAACTTCAGCGTCGGCGGCTAGGTATGTAATCTGACGTGTCAATAGCCAGCAATGTGCCTATCAGTTATTTTGAGTCCACGCCTGTACGTTTTGCTGCTGTGTGAGATCGCCTCAGCTCAATAGAAAGGCGCTTATGTATCGACCTGGCGATGCCCTCTTGAACGATCGTTTATGAAGTAGTTAGTAGCATATGAAATACTGTGTTATCGATTAATACTCTGTCAAACCAGTTACTGTAGTGTTGACTTTTGTGCCGTTTCGGTAAATTGCTAGAGAAGTGGCGACCATCTATGCCAACAAGATACCGCGGTTAGATGTCATGTTTTGCCGTTGTTATCTTGTGTATAGGAGCGATGAGAGAGAAATAGAGAGTCTATAGGCATATGGAATATACTTCATGGCTTGATACGAAATGAGATGATGTTATATGGCCGCAGGCATTTTGACGCGTACGGTGTCTCGCAGGTATAGCTATTATAATGACAACTGTACTTTGCTCCACCGGACTTGTCGTTTATATTCTCAACAGTTCGCTGTGCTCGCGAATTTTGTTGTAGGCTACGTATACTTCTAGCGGTCTTGATTCTGTAGAGATGAGAAAAAGCTGTTTGTGCCGTTTAGAGGTCAGCTTGTTGTCGGCGTTGCCGTGACGTGTATTTTGGATGTAGTTGATCCTCTTTTATAAGGTCTGCTACTCTTTGTTGTATAGACTATGTCAGTCTGGGTTTGCGTCGCTCGCTTGGGTGATCAGCTGTTTATATGTTAGTTGTCATTTCGAATCGTACAGGAAGTATTTAGTAAAATGAGCCGTAAGACGAATACGGCTATACCATTATGAGAAGGCAAACTTCGGTGGAACACATATTTATCGGTCGCATGGATAGAACAACGAATAGGCAACTATTCCGTGGCTCAGCGTTGTAAATTTGAAATTGCCCCAATCAGGGAGTTCTATAAATACCTGCAATAAGCCATATTCTGGGTTTTTTGTACGATGATACTCTATACTGTAAAATGTAGCATCGGCCCACCAGCATGTCTGCGGTTTTATGACGTCCGCTGGAACCGCTGCACCGTAAAACATTGAAATGGGGTGTGTTCGTCTAATAAATCGTCGTCAGCCGAATTCTTGACCCCTCTCGCCAAACAAGGGTAGATTATATACAGGTTACCAGCGAAAAGCGCCTCAAATGTTTCTGACGCGCCGTTGAAATAAGTCCGATGAAGATTACAATGTACATGCGAACGTCAGTAAGCGCATAATAATGTGGACCGTTCTCGACCTCCGAAACGTGCGCTGCTAAAAGTAACGAGTGCTACATTCCGTGCATCTGCGTGTTACGGACAGATCGTCGGGAAAATGTATACCTCTTACCTTTAATTGACTGATTGATTGGCACGCTGCAATTAATCCGATTTAGTGAGTTTTCATTGATTATGAAATTGCAATCTTGAAAACCCTTAACGAGTTCGGATATGCTGGATTAATGCGCGCTGACGTGCTGAAAAGAAGTCTTATCGCACTCAGTATGTTGGGCTACGTTGTAAGTGATCCCGTCATAAGAAGTGATTACTAATTAGCCGTAGAGCTCATCTTGTATGAGGAGGAAAAGTGATATTGCAAACGAGGTACCGCACCTCATTCAACTCTCAATATTACTGATGATTGGTTTGGTTAGGACTTCGAAAATTGTTGCGAACGCAAATGTATCAAGGCGACAGTGAGATTACCGATACCTTTTTGTTAAGTCCCCCTATAGTTATTCGCCATTGAACCCAGACAGTAGCCGTCCAGGCCATCGATGGGTAAGACTATAGGGAACTATTTTCCACTCGTTTCATTAAATAACCTTTTTTATCAATATCAATTTAGCCTTTAAGTTAACCTACCGTATGTCTGTGAAGTCGTGTCTATAGCCTAGAGTACATCATTCTGAACGCGTCGGGGTTATGGAAGTTACTCTTCAAGGCGCGAACGAGATACCGGACCCAACGAAAAGTTCCAAATCCTTCATGTTTAACGAAGAAAAAATCTCAAAGCAATTGATTGATATGAAAGAACAGACTGATTTTATGAAACGTTTTCGGTGCGCGTTGGGAATCGCACTGCGAGAGATCAAAACACTACGGACAGCAACAGAAAACGGAAACGAATTGGACGATGCTACGTCGTCGTGCCAGTCTTCAAAAGGTGTTCAGCATTTTGATGAAACGGAAAAGTTAAAAACCTCACAATTTTCTGATGACGGTCATAATCGGCAATGCGTCTGCGGCGATTTTGCAAACTCAGACTTGAGAATTCTGAAAAAATATCTGAATGAAATGGACGAAACGGGAGAAATGGAGAAAAAGCCGGACCCTTTTTCACTAAAAGTACCCAAACATATGGAAAAACTCAAACAAGAGTCTAGAACTCTAATAGAACAATCTATCGCTCATATTGAACGGTTGAAAGGACGAGTGGAAAACCGGAACGCACTAATAAAAAAGTTATGTCAACAATTAAGTCTAGCAAGACTGATTCGAGTCAGGCGAGAAACGAAACTTGAAGAAAAACTTCAGCAAATATCAGTATTAAAAGCAGAAAACATGAAAATGCGAAGATCTTACGACAAGCAAGTCATAATTGCTAGAAGTTTACGAGGAGCGTTGAATTCTCAAAAGCAAAAAATCGAATCTTCAGAAAATATGTTACAACGATTAGATGAAACACGTAAAGCCTTCGACTCATTAAAATCTCAAGCAAGTTATCTCATGAAATCCTTGCATGACAAAGATAATGAGATCGCAGAATTGAATTCCAAACTAGCCAGGAAAGAAAGCACGCAAACGCATGTTTCGCCTCATAATCGTTCAGATGTGGACGCGAGCTTCACCGGCAATCATCCGCCATTAGTAGCACAAATTGATCAACGTAACGATACGAAACGATGCGTCAACTGCGAGCGAAAAGCGAACGAGTTAGAATCAATGAAACTGAATTACCACAAATTATATGACGATTTTGAATACTACAGACGCAACCATCCTAAATACCTCGCGCCAGAGTCAACCCAACCGTCACGTGACTACGATCAAAGTCATCCATATAATAGACGACGTATGCACGCACCGTACGCGTCACCTGAAAGTTATAGAAGAGTATCACGTCCGCCGTTACGCAGAAGACTCAACTTGGGTCAATATTCAAACGACAGTGCTGGAACGAGAACGAACAACTTTGTTAATATGGGCGATACGCTGCTCTCGCCCATTGATGAATTTGTGGAAAATCCTGAGGAAACCGGGCAAGAGACAGCTCATAATGGTGAACACGTCTCCACGCCTGTCAGTAACTCCAACCAGCACGGTGTGATGCAATATAGGAATGAGCAAACGGGTGAATTTGTGGCTGATTTTAAGCAAACTCAACAAAATGATACAGTTGCTAAATTCCATACGGGCATTTCTGCTCAATATCACCAAATTCCTTCAAGTTGTACACAGCGCTGTGAGCAAAGCGTTAGAGATAGTTCAGAAGCTTCCACACCGCAGAAAGAACCCACTGCTTCGAGTGCAAAGACGTCATACCTTGAGCTTGGAAACAGAACATCACCGTCTCTCAGCGCTTCCTCAAGGTTTGGGATCGAAACAGAACCAGAGTCTCCTTTACGCATGAACAGTTTTATACGTCAGCAAGAACCTGATGGATTTGAAGGTCAAATCCAATCTGATGATATCGTGGATCTTCCTCAGCAACCTGCGACTTTACCGGAGCATTTCAATCCTTCATTTGGTGTAATATGGCATCCCGCATTGAAAGAACGCGCGGCGAGACTACCATCAACTCCTGAGACAGCAACTACAGATGAACTTCAATTGGAAAAACTTGACATTGCGCAAAACCCTGCGCGGATTCAACTTTTTGGAAGCAATAACGGCGACAATTCACATTCAAATCATCAGGAAGCACACGGGAAAAATCGATCTCATTACGTCACATATAAAGGTCACGAAATTGACGTCACGAATTTTTCTATCCATGAATTTCGAGATATTATCTGGTCTCTTGATGGTGGGCAAGAATCCGCAAATGCCTTCATTAAATTTCTTTCATCTACAGCAAAGAAATTAAACGCCAGCCCAAAATGGGCTGGGAAACATACAATGGGTAACCCTGACGATTGGCTTGCCCTAAGAGGGTTATATTGATGTTCCCCCGCTTGCCTCATGCCACTCGTGACCAGCATGTCGCGCCTACGTGAGGAGAATTGGGCGCTGTCTAAGTAGATGTTTTGGACCTAGTCCTTACGATATCGGATCGCCATCGGATCCACTATATTCTTCAAACCTATCTAATGCTGAATCTTTTCCTTCGGTTCTAGTAACCTGTGCTGATATTACCTCGTGACTACTATGCGGCATAATCTAGCCTATATGATGCTCAACAGTAGGCCTACTACGATACACGCGCCACAACTGCACAATACGATAGGAAATGATGTCTGAGTTGACTGTAGGTGAACGAATACCGTTCTGTCAGACGGGTGGTTCCTTATACTTGATGTAGGTAACTAACTCTCCTCCCATTTTTTGGACCTTAGGGGATCATAAATTATCTCAATGAGAACGAAAGACATCATCGTAGGTGGCACTAACTCTTATTTATACAAAAGTCCTAAAATAGATGATATACATATAAATATATTAATTAAAGACATCGCTAAATATAGCCATGGCTTACCTAGAGTAGGCCATGATATAACTAAGTTGAAAAATCGTCGAAGATGTGCGGGGCTAGCCTATGGGCCTGCATTTCATATTTGTTGTTGTTTGTTTGAAGCGGAATCCTTTCAGATCGTAGCGTGTTCAATCATTTTATGCTTTCTGTGCAATTTGCTTCTCACTGTAGAAAGGTGCTTATCGCAATGCCTATTGAAAAAATATAATTTGAAAACCGTTTATCCTATAATGCTATGAATTGCTTGCATCGATGTCGCGGGACTGAGAACGTTAAGCCTCCTGCCTACGACTTGCGCCAAGACCTGGTAAACGTTGATGGGGTAGTCTGATGCTTAAAGATAGGCCAGGCACCCTAGGTCAGCGACTTATCAGATTAGTAGCCAGGCTACCTCAGCCCTACGGAACAGCAGGCTAATGTACATATTACGACATTACGTAGTGTTGGTCCTTAATCCAACGTGCTTCACTTTAGTTGACAAGACCTGCCGGCTGTCCGGATGGATGCTAACATATTCGGCGTCAATGACTTGCTAGGCCTTGAATACTCTTGACGAGTCAATGCTCAGAATTTTTGATATCGGTAATATCGAGAAGCTGTTACCGCCGACACTGCTGATATTTGTGTAAAAGCCCAAATATCGGTCGATCCCTACTTCAGGCTCGGTTTTGTTCACTGAGAATAGTGACAAATCATTCTTGTGTGTGTTGTTATTACGTGTGTTGTAGGCTACGTTATTTCAGCCAGTCAGGAATCGCGATTACACAAGTAGGCCTAGGCCTAACATGGTAATGACATGGGTGGGTATTTATAATGTTGTTATATTTAATCCTACTTCTGCAGTTCAGTTGATTGAATTGAATCTATGGTAACGTAGGTGGTTTCGTGTTACAAAGGGAATCAGAGTAATAGCACCGCGGAGCCGCCGTTCCATCGCATCAAGCGATCTGCTGTCGACCTCATGCGCATAGGATTTGCTGCTCCAAATATTTTTGATCGTCTCATTGCAATTTCACTTTCCACACCGACTGCAGCCGGGGACTCTCTGCTAGTCTAATCTAAGCGCTAATATCGAAAATAATAACGTTTTTATAACGGAACAATCCATTTGCGACGTCGGAACAGTGGAATTTTAACATTCTTTAACTAGAAAAGCTAACAGACCCATATTTTTCAAAATAACGAGTTTTCGGCAAGACTCGGACCATAGAAAGCAATTTCCTTTCTATGCTTGGACTCAACTTGATTGTGACTCGGAATCAGTGGTCAAGGTTGCAAGTAGCAAGGGCACTTGCAGCGAATGTTGACATCAGGCTTGAATTACCGAAGCGTGACGATAGGCGTTTTGCCACGCGTTGCTCATGCGCGTCCTTTCTTGAACAGAACTCATCGACAGTCATCGTTTCTTCGCTGCTTCAATTTATTGCTCAAATTTTCAACTAAAATGGGTTTTGGAAACCTCAAGGCCGGTGCTGGACTAGCTGCACTTAATACTTACCTTCAGGACAAGAGTTATGTCGAAGGGTAAGCTGTAGTTTTGTTATAAAACCGGCGTAAGCGATACCGGTACCTGTGCATCAGGATTACAGCAGACACCAGGCCGTAGGCAGCAGACAGACGCATGCTCTAGTCCAGAAAAATTATCATAAATAGGGTAGGCAAAAAATTGCGTTTTATTTTTGTAACAATAGCTGTAATATTATCTAGAATCGTGGCCGCATTTTATATCGAGAAGCCTAGTACCGTCCCAGTATAAGCACTTTATATTCTAGCAATAATGAACGAATAGTGAAGTTGACATCTGCATAAAATACTGATTTTACTTGCAGGTATGTGCCATCCCAGGGAGATGTTGCAATATTCGAAGCATTGAGTGGCCCTCCAGATGCTCAACATGTTCACGCCCTTCGTTGGTACAATCATATTAAATCTTACAAATCTCAGTTTGGAAGGTAATCTGAGAAATCCTGAATTCTCTAAAATTCTTTGCACTGTAATATATGTCGTTGCGTATTCAGCTTGCCAGGAGTCAAGAAGCCAATTGATCAGTATGGAGGAGCCGTGCAAACCAATGGTGCAGCAGGTACTGAAAATGCGCAATTTCAATATTTTACTCCCAGTAGTTGAATTTTTACGTCTGATTGATAATTTTTTACCGCCCGCCCAGAGGTGTGAATCGGCGAGGCCTTCTAAAGTGAGTCACGAGTTGAGTAATTTGGATCATTGATTTGATTTGAGTCCACAAAAGTCATGGTAGTTACTGGTGTTGATTTACTTGGATTTGTGTTCAGTTAACTCTAGATTATATCCTTCACAGCGGATGAAAGCGATGATGATGATGATGACGATGAAGATCTGTTCGGTTCTGATTCTGAAGAGGAGAGTGAAGAAACCAAACGAATTCGAGAAGAACGCCTCGCTGCTTATGCGGCTAAAAAATCAAAGAGTACGCTAACTTTTTATTTACCATAATAGATCTGCCCAAGGTTTATAGAGAACTCATCTGCAAAGTGATTGCCCCTGTTACAATGTAGCTGGTATATTGTCATTCCAGGCTACTAAGGGCCTTTGTCAGAGGTGATGGTTTGGTTCGATTTGAAGAAAATATTTGATTTGTATTTGGAAACACAAATGATTTGATCTACTCATTCACTAACCATGGTTAATATCTTACAGAGCCTGGCCCAATTGCAAAATCATCCATTCTTCTCGATGTCAAACCATGGGATGATGAAACTGACATGAAAGAAATAGAACGTTGTGTCAGGACCATTGAAGCTGATGGACTCGTTTGGGGAGCTTGTAAGTATTACTGTCTCCAAGTTTATGGTAATATGTTTGGAGTGCTTTGGTAAGTCTGATGTCTCCTCTGCCTGTTTGACTTGATATGTATGTCACCTGCCAGGGGCTGCCACCTACTGTATGTCATTGCCGACAAGTGGCAACGACTAAGAAGACAGCATATAGCGCCTTCTTGTGATATACCTTGATTGTTCGTATTTACATGTGTATTAATGTCGTGTACTGTCGAAATCTCTCTCTTTCTATCAGACTTTAATTTTTTGTCCTTATTTTTCTCAGCTAAACTCGTTCCAGTCGGTTATGGAATCAAGAAACTCCAAATTTCTTGTGTTGTTGAGGATGATAAGGTCAGTATCAATAAATAGATAGACAGATAATGATCCCAGTAGTGATTTCGAATGGTAGTCGCAACCTCACGGTAAAAGAAGTTTGTCTGGTTTTGGATTTTTGCTAAAATAAGAACCATTGAAATTGTTTTAGGTTGGTACCGATTTATTGGAAGAAGAAATCACCAAGTTCGAAGACCTTGTTCAATCTATTGATGTTGCCGCATTTAATAAAATCTAAATCTTGAATAAATTATCCTTGGAACAGTTATCAAACCTAGTTGATGATTTGGGTGGTTTGGCCCATGGCTTAGGATATGAAGTTGTCGCGGTAATTATAGATCGACTGATATCATCATATGCGCTCGTCGGCCGCCTGGCCAATGGCCTATACCGATTGTTGAGAAATCGTAGACATCGGCCGATCCCTAGAAATCGCTTGATAATAAAAAATCTTTCGAAAAAGATGAAATGAGGACTAGCTGCCCTCAGAAGGGCAATTGATCCAAGGGTTTAGCCGCGAAAAATTCGTTGATTGGCTGTCAGCTTCAGCTCGAATTAGTTCATATTCTTTCATTCATTATCTTGATTGCTGGATTAAGAATATCTTCATCTTCTGTTGGGCTGGTTCCAGGGATTACGTCGTGCTTTCTCCAGTCGAAGATATTGCCAGACCATGAAGAACTTGGAGATCTGGAAAAACCAATGAAAACAATTCTTATGTGTTCTCCCTGGGTCTCTCTTTCCTCTGTCTAAAGGTCTAAAAGGGAACACCTTGAGACATTACATGACCCTCAAATCCTGCCCTGCCATTGTTGGCTGTCCTAATTGGTGGACGCAATGACGCAATGCAAACCGCTTGAGTGGATACAGACGCCTCTCGTTGGCAAGGTCGTTGGTCGGCTGTTTAGTGTTTACGGTACCGGTACCTCATGAAAATGAAGCTTTTCCTGCATATTTGCATGTCTATTGAAGAATTTATGTCTCCCTGGTGTTTGCGTAGAAAATCACAAGATGCAAAGGATCCCTTCAAGATTTCTGTTACGTCATCAAGTCTGTAGACACTCAGCTGAAATGCCAAAATTAGAAAAATGAAAGACTCTTTGCTGTAGCCTTCGAAGAATAAAGCAGGCATGGACACGATTTCCGGGAAAATCAGGTGAGCGGAGTTTTAAGAGGGAAGGTGTGTGTCATAATTGGGCGACCTACGCAGATACTTACACCATGCTCTGTTAAAACGCCTTTGATTTCATCGGTAAAAAATTTCTGGTTTGGCGGGGCGGCGATGTAAACACTCTGAATCTTTTTCGAGCTCAACGCAGCCTTGTCGAGTATCGCCTGCGCAATATCAGAAGGCTTCAATTTTGCAGTAGCGGTACATCTCTCGCTTCGCAGTGTTTTGCCGGTAAGGCCGTCGCACCTAGAAAAACAGCCACTTTGGTTTGGACCAGAGTTTAAAAAACTATTCCGACTGTTATATAATTGAGGCACCGGCATTTTTGCGTACCGGCTTTCTTTACATGGCGGACTATTCTATATACCACGTAGATAGCATTATGGATTCCTATGCGATAGTTTTCTGGGTTACTTTTCAATGAAAATCGTCATAAAAGCACTTCATCATTACCTTTTCATCCAATCGCCTTTGTCGTATCTCCAGTGTACCGCAAGATAAGTTTGTCCTTTAATAACAGACTTGATAAATTTTTCAGCCAAGTTTTGAATGTACGGCGGTGCCTGCGTCACTCGGATTATTTGGGAGAAGACGTCACTATTGGTGAAAGTTCGGAGATCTAAACGTGAGTATAGTGCCTTAAAATGGAATAGAAGAATCCTGGATTATTGCGCTCTTCGTCTCCCTTCGGCGATTGGCGCATTGTCGCATTTGGGACTAATTGCATCGGCGTCGATATCAGATTACCGCGGCGCTTCTGCCTTCGGTTAAATGGAATAAAGAGAGAATGCCGCCGCCCGCCAGCCCTACGCCGGCAGGCATTCAACGAAAATCCCCCAGCGTGTGGTTTACTGCGTTGGAAGCGAAGTGCTGGAATTTTCCCGCTTTTTACGCTTCTAATGAAAAACTACCGTTTCCGCATCCATTTCTCACCTGAAGTTTTGGTGAGTCGTTTGTCAGTCGGCCACCGTTTCATCTTCAAGTTGAAGAACGGTTGAGCGTAGACGGCGCATCTTTTCTACAAAAGAAATTTCTTGATTTCTCTCCCACCGTATGAAATTTTCCCCACTTACGTTATCGTGACATGCGAACCTAAACCAAACCTACATTAGAACCAAACAAAGAACGTATTTCCTCTTCTTCTGGTCCGAAGTACAACTCTCCTCTTGGATTGTTTGCGTTTGTTGCGCGTTTGCGAGCAGGTAGAAATCTGAATGCTTTGTTCTTGGCGTCTCTAACTTCGGAGAAGCGTAGCCCGCTGAGGGATTCCATCATGCTTATTCTGTTCCTGGAGTAGTCGCTGCAATTTTGGAAAATTATCAGCAAAGAATTGTTGACCTATGCGGTGTAAGAAGTCGCGCCAGGTTCATGAAAGCCTGCAAGCCTACAGGTCATATCAGCGTCTCCTGTGTACAACTGAATAAATGTATATCTGTCTGTTATCGAGAATGGCGTTGCTCGTTTATTGACTTTCAACGTTTCAACCTGAAAAAACTTGGGGGGTATAGATAAGTAAGGTATAAAGGTGGTGGATGATGACTTTCGGGCGATGCCCTTCTCCAACCCGTTGATAAAAACGCCACCACCCCGCCCTCCGGCTGTCCCAGGATCTTTATTATTCATTGATATATTATTATCATATTATATAGATATATTATCATGCGATCATAATTATTGTCCTATACAATATGACACACTATAGTAATCGCTCTATCTTGAGCGCTTGTCCCATCTACATTGCTATTTTTCTAATCCTGGCTTATCCGAACCGAGTCTCTTGCAGCAATGCAGTTGGTCCCCTAATTTTGGTTAATTACAGTCAGTCTTCCTTCGCGGAGTAACATGTTCCTCACTTATCTCCATATACACTCAATATAAACACATAGTTCATTACCGTAATCGCATTATGGCCTCGGCTTTATTCCCACATGCTATTCTAAACTGTCGTAAGGTAATGCATGATACAAATTTACACATGGTCTGCAGGTTGACTCTGTGCGCTGGATGAATTGCGTGCCCATCTGCAAGTTGCCTGTAAAAATAAAGAGACTGTGAATCTTGCTTTTCGATTTATCGCAATGCGATATTTATGGTCGTTTACTTGGGCCTATTCGCGCGCACGCTGTGAAATTCATATTTATCCGGTATCCTGTAACTTCTGCAACAATCATAACCCTTCCCCTATAGTCCGCCGCCCTGGCAAATATGTTACTAATGACTGTGGTAACATCAGTTCAGAGCTTTTTTTAATTTTGGAGGATTTTTGTCGTGCCTACCGCTCGAATGTCGGAGCTAGTACTCAATTGATTGATTGGGGGATTGATTGACTAATTGATTGATTTTTTGATTAGTTGATTAGTTGATTGGTTGATAGGTTGATTGTTTGGTTGATTCGTTGATTAATTAATTAGTTGATTGATTGATTGGTTGGTAATAAAGTACAAGACTGAGTAGGCTTGAGGGGCTCGCTGCTTGATTGATTGATTGGTTGGTAATAAAGTACAAGACTGAGTAGGCTTGAGGGGCTCGCTGCCATTGTAACTCGATAAGCACTTGCGTTTTGCCGCATTTCCCCCCGCACTCCGTCCCTATGGTGTACTCGACTATGTACACGACGGAGCGACCAGGCCTTACACACACTATCCACTCACCCAGCGGATAGAAACAAGTGTGTGGTTGCCTAAAAAATGGGGTAGCGCGGGGAAGCGTCATAAATGATGACAAAAATGCACATTCAAAACTCACATATCTGTGAAATGTTTCTCAAATCTCGGTATCACCAAAGTTCGATTTAGTCGTATTGCAACATAGATAGATTCCCGTAATCCAATCAATTGATTGTTGGGTCCTCTGAATACTACCGGATATAAAAATCTATCCGGATGTAAACGGATAGCAACATTATTATAAACCGGTTTGACTTTGACAGAAGATTGGAGATAGTCTTTTGAATATATTGTACTCTGATTAACAAAATAATCTTCATATTCGCCTGTAGCTGCGAATCCTTTCGGCAGAAAAGTTATGTTACAAACAGCTGGTTCCTGCGGAGAAATATTAACTCTTCTGTTTATTGTACTCTTCATAGAGGTGTGGATGTCCTCGTTCATCTTCGTTAGTTTCTTGAAGATAACATTTTGCAAACTTTCTTGTGAATTTCTGTGCGGTAGTTGTCGCCATGATTTGTGAGTTATTATCACCAAGGCGACTCCCATTGATAGAAGTATGAAAGTCCAATTTTTCTTGAAATTCCGCCTCCGAAAATTCATCTTATCCGCTCTATCTGAGATTCTTTTAACCATTTAACCTGAATGTGACAAGTTTAGCTTACATTACTAACTTTAACTGTGTAGAATGTATAAGTGATAAGGTCGAAATTACTTGAATTGCAGTAGTTTGCATTGTATATGTTAACTTCCTACGGTGGGCTAATAAAATAGAAGGTTTGCGGAACACTGATTTTGCAACTTATTCTTTCCTGGCGCTATATCGCCGACGCTAGAAGCAAATATGGACTCTAGTGACTACACTAAGCCTATATGAAATCTATCCCTGTAACCTCATGATCGGTGGTCACGGCTCCATTCTCAGCCGCGTTATACCGAACACGACGATGATTGACGTGGCGGATATCTTTGCTAGGCGCTCGGGCCCGTTACGGTGATTTCAAAGAGCGGGGCTCAGCAATGAACTGGGATATGATATGATATGATATGATGCAACTTAGTAACCTGTATACCAACTAAAACCAGCAAATAGTCGTCATCGTTTTCAACATTTTCGTTTGATGGATGAGCCCAAAGAGTTATTTATGTCTTGTCGTGTATTTTACACCGTCGCCTCTGGGTATCACTAAACCTGCCGCTTACGGAATTGGACGACAGGTTAATGTCAAGCTAATTACGTGTACAACTATTCTGTATGCGGCCCTACACGTTGCCCAAGAATTTGAAGGCTTTAATCAGTAAATAACATAGATAAGATTTTGCGCACCACACTCGCTGGTTGAATCCTAACGTTAGTGCAAGTTGTTGTTGTGTTTGAATTCAGGGCGTTTTCAACTGCTCCAAGTCATCTATAGGCGATATCTATATATTTCCGGTGCTTACAAACCAGATTACTAAATCCCCTATACTCCACCCGATTGGCTGCCCAGCACCAGCGAAGGAATAGATGATACCAATTTTGAAGTCTTTGGTTTCACTCGGTAATCGAACCCGGCACTATATGCGCGCGAAATGCCTTCAGCGCTGATCAGTTAACTCAGAAAATAAATCATAGGCTATATGTTTTTATCAACGGTTATGACAATGCGGTTTGATTGCGGGCTTTCCGTGTCCTCATCCTGTGCCATATGCCTGTCTGAACCATCCAATCTTCGCCGCCTACAATTTCCCCTAATTTCGATCTAATCAACTCACGTCACTACCCAAGTACGCTGATGCACTAATGATTGCAAACTTGCTCACCCACACAGATCGCTGATGCTCTAAATGCAGTATTACTTCACAACAACGTTGACCCTAATCTGAAGCGTACGCAGACAAACGCTATGCATCACAGCGAGAAACTAAAACGCAGCAGTCGCAAGGTGTAGGAACAAGTTCAGTTGAACGACTATTTTTCAATCTTGAAGCGCCTGGAGCTACGAGATGTTCTTGTACGGCGTCTGGTTCGGTAGCAACATACGCAACTTCGACGACACGTTTGTAGGCTATTCTGTAGAATAGCTCAGTTAGATCGAAAGTTAAGTTGTAGGCTAGACCGCAGCTCATATTATTCACCATTATAAAGCCTGCAATTGAACCAAGTAGGCAAACAGATAGAGTGGGTGGTAAGAGACAGAGCGAAGGACGTGTGGCTTGGTGTGATATATATTCAGGCACCTATTGTATGATATGTTTAGTGATAACTACAATGGTTGGTCGCTCTGGCATACTGCGTATCGCCTGACCATACTGGTGTACAGATTTGTTTCCAATGGGCCAATAATTGTTGTTTTTAAAGGTGTTGCGCGGTAACGTTCGCGTTACACGCCGATGATGTTATTAATCTGCTGGCTATTGGGGCTAACGTAGGCAAGACAAAATAGTGATGGCATGCCCCGACTCGCGCACATTTTCAATCCACATTCTATAATATTGCCACAGAATGAGAGAATTTTTCAGTTTACGTAAAATATTACTTTTGATTACCTTTGTTATAATTACCTTTACACTGTCATACTTCGATGTATCAAGCGATATTCGGACGGGTACAAGCCCTCCGGAATCTCCAGTTCAAGACGTCGAAACTACTTGCCCGATCGCATGGGACGATCCTCATGTCGACAGTATAAAATACGAAACCAAAGAAAAGCCTCACTTGCCTTTCGATTCTGAAGGACGACTTCCGAAACCTATCCGTGTGAAACTGTTATATCCGGATCCGGTTTTGAAACTCCGACCGGATTATTTTGTGCTGGCTCTTCTACAAAATGGACCTAATAACCAACTGGTTGGGTTTCGGGAAGTGATATTCCTTGCCATTAAATTGAATCGAACAGTTGTGATTCCACGGTTTATAAAGCATCATACCGATAAGTAAGTAAGGCTTACGTCAGGGTCATTTAGACTTTAGCAAGCCTTGCAAGTCTTTTGTGCCCGCCCCATCGCCCGCCTTCATCGATAGTGGCATTTTTGCCATCGCGACAATTCTGACCTTCCATGGCCACTGAGATAGAATGCGCTATTTTGCATCCACTAGGGCTGACTGACTTGTTTGCATTGAATTCTAATTCACTGGGTGCTATTTCAGTCGGACGTTTCCGTTCGTTTCTCCGCTTCATCGAGTCGAAGTTTCAGATTTGTGTGCTTTCGTATCGTGCGTTTCTATTGAGCAATTTACTAAGGCTTGTGGATATGTTGTCCATGGTATGCTGAAAACACGGTGGGTTGATAGATAAATTGGTGATAGTGAATCTTTCTCCTACTACTACTAATAATAGAGCGATATAGGGTGAATTAGTCTATGCAGAACACGACGCCGCCCACACCTATGTCGAAGAAAATCACTCCAGTAAAATGTTAGGAAATTGCCCACGATAGGAATCCTATAGAGCAGGGGTCGGCAACCTTTTCAGTTTCGCGGGCCGCATCAATCAAATCGATGAGCCCGCGGGCCGCGCATGTCGCCGATTGTGAAAAGATATTGAATGTACACGGGGGCCACATTACAAGGCTTCGTGGGCCGCGGATTACCGACCCTTGCTATAGAGCATGTTGCGTGCTGTCACACAGCTATTTCTTGTTAAAGGGATTTACCGCGGAGGTACTGGGAAGTAGCAATTGCAGATCTCGGTATGAAACCGGTTAAACCGAACCTTCCGCTTATTCCCGATGACAACCTAAAAGAAGGAACAACACGGCATTACAAAGGCTATGATATTCCTTCTCTTTTCACATCAAAGGTAGGCCATCATTAAATTCCACGATCAGACAAAGCCCGTCACCATTGACTTATACTAGGCTATAATCTGTATAATGTCACGAGTCTGGCTGAGAATCCACGGTAACTTAATTTTAACCTCTTGGGTTGATTCGGTGGAACCGATTTGAAGTTTTCGAGCTACCAACCTTGCGGACCAGTGGTGGGAGCCAACCGATTGCACTGTATTACAAAGTAACAATATCCATACACCCGCAAAGGCACACAAGCTGAATCTCTCTCTGAACTTCTATTCCAGGCGAAATGCGTGATATTTCCGAAACCGCTCACGAATTTGCACATTTCTACAACGGTTAGAGATCGGGAAGAATTTGAAAGACAAAAAAATTTCATTCAATCACAAGATGGTAGGTAACTCATTATAGAGACGAGTCCGATCTGTTTCGAGCCAAACGCATTCCTTTCACTGTAGGCCTACCTAGAAATCCCGCGGCATAATTATGCCAAGGAATCGATTACTTTTGACTTAATCACTGATTAACCAGTACTTAATATCCGATTAACCACGACTTAACCTCCGATTAACCGCGACTTGATTCCCGATTAATTTTGACGTAATCTTCGATTAGCTCTGACTTATGGCAGTGATTGCGTGATTTCAACTCTCCGCCACTTGAGAACAGTTACACAAATCTGAAAATGCCGCCGTAGCACACCGAGTGCCACGTCATGCGTCACGGTGGTTTAAAAACCTGTTTTATGCTTTGCCCTTGAAAAAAATCTGCAAATTTTTTGAATCCATATCGATTCCTAGATTTGAAATCGGCGTCTGAACATCATCTTACAATGACGATAGCGCATCATACTAGAAGTCCTGAGTATATTACCAACCTGGCGAGGGATTTTGCGAGGCAAAGTATGTACGGTCGATCTTACGTGAGCGTTCATTGGAGATACCAGCCTGATGAGTTTTTGGTGAGGTAAGAAATTGTTGTGGTCACCGTATTGACGATCTTAAGGAAACCGAATCTGAAAGACTGGCTTGGAATCCCGCGACCAACGACTATACCGAATAAGTATCCATGCCTTCCTTACGATTCGCAAGAGCTGTGTAGTGGAGGCGATGGTTGAAAAACAGAGATAGAGAGAGTGAGAATGTAATATTTTAGAGAAGGCTGACGTTACATCTTAGCTCGCGTCATACTCATGACTTCAAATATAAATGTGATATATGCGTTGCGAATTACAAGGACGGGATGATTGGGGCATAGCTTTAAATAGTATAGGCTATGTGTATCGCAAATTGCGTAACGAAATATCGTATCTGAAATTTTAGGTGCCGTTACAGTCCAGACTCGAACATAATAAAAAAGCAAATATGTGAAAACGCGATGGACATCACACCTTTGGATATCGCGGTCGCCATTGAGAAGAAAATCGCATCCGTTGGAAGCATGGATATAAAACATATCTACTTTGCAACACCGGCAAGCGAACGACCTATCCTCAGTGAAGTAGCAAACTATCTGTATAAGAAACACGTAAGTAACCGAATGTAGGAATGTAACGGTAACCCTACGCCAGATGAGGGCAATTTTTTTTAATATATTTTCGGCATGCTTGAGTAGTGTTGTATCTGAGTAATGTCGACTTTGGACTATAGCAGCACTATATAGCCACCAGTCCAGCCTTAGTATATTAGGAAGCAAATTCAAAACTTTCCGAGCACCGCTCGTTCAGCAGGTTTTTTTATCAACTTTGAACCCGGATGCATTCCGGAGTTTATTAGGAAAGTGTGATCCTTTGTGGCAACCCGATTGGAGAAGCCAAAAGTTGCAGTAAAATGAACCTGGATGTATTCAACTCATGTCCAACGCATTGTCCTTGTTCAGGGTTATCTTACCTACTCGTATCTCGATCTTGTGACGTTTCTAACTGCAAAGTTTACAAACTGCCCAAAACTACGAGATCATTTCAATGATATATTATCAACGACGGAAATGGAAATCTGCGCCATTTCGGATGCTTTCCTCGGGTGAGTCGCAAGTCTAAACGAAGGAAAATAGTCAAATATTCGCGATCGGTGTATGTTTTAACGCTGTTATTATAAGGCCTCTTGTTCATTTGAAGAGAGTATACCCGCATTGACACGTATACCGTGAGCATTGACCTGGCGTATATGACCTTAGTAGGTGAAAAATGCCATAAATACCAACTACGCTAGGTGTCGGCGTCATATTTGTGATCATGGCCTACCCTACGTTAGAGCACGTAATTATACCGCTTGCAATGATTTTCCGCGTGATCGCTGAAATTTCAATCAATCAATCAATCAATAGATTTTGTTTGCGCTTGTAATAGGAGCCTGTAGAACATGTATACTCGCGACCCACTCTATGACCGTGGCGCGTAAGACCTTCGGGCGGTAGACGCCACTGAAATTCTCATTAATTCAAACAGAATTAGCTACTAAACACACATACATGCCGTTTTTAGTTCCATGCGATCCTCGTGGTCAGACGTGGTTCATATCGCAAGAAAAACCACAGGATCTACGGATACCTCGAACGACGGAGACATTTTTACATTATCACTGAAAGCGTTGCGACTGAGAAAAGGAGAGATTCGGTAGTTTTGTGAAGAAAAACGTCTAATGTACTGTTTATAGCAAGGGATGTAGTTCTGAATTTTTTCAGTTGGTCTTCGAGGTGAAATGACCGACTTTACTACAATACGCGGGTTTCTAGTGTCAGCCCGTGAAGTTCGGGACTGAGATATTTGGCATCTTTTGGTTGTCCGATGCTGGTACGCCCCGCATACACACAACACTATAGAGTTCTGTATGGGTTCGCAAGGCCGGAAATTTTTAACGTATAGACTATAATTGCGATATATAACTGCCGTGTCTCGTGAGACTAGCATTCGTATTGTTGTTCCTGCAAGCTTTATAATTGGAAGTCTCGCTATCCAGCGTATATAATGCACATACATGCAATTGACTGACCTCGTCTGGACGAAGAAAGTAGTTGAAAACGTCATAGATAGGCTATAGAAGCAATATCAACCACGAGTATTGCTTGAGTTGATAATTGTATTCGCTGATCAATGCAAATTTACCGTTACCGCGAAAGCGACTTTTCCACGACGCCACCACTCTGTTACTAGGTAAAAATAACTGATAACTGATAGATAAATATGTATGTAAACAATTGTGCTATGCTTTGGGCGCTTCGTTATGTTCTTCCTTCATATTTCGATCTTTTGTTAAATTATATCGCAGTCAAAGTTAGGAAATGTTCCCTGTCTCGGGTCGATCATGCGTGACAAACGGACGTTTGACGACCAAGTTGATCGTGGAGACCTGTCACAAGAAACAAAAAATGAAGAGCAGCTGTAGTTAATGAAGAGAGCACGTCGGCTTCGGTCTCGGAATCCTCCAAACGCGCCAAGTAAAATTCTATATCTAATCACAATCACGGAGGTCAGGCCTACTGTAGAAATACGAATTTCCATCTCTGTAGTGGTTAAGGGAGAAGTCCGCGGGCTATAAAAAATTGAAATTCTATATCTAATTATAATTCTAATCGGGCCATTTACTGATCAGTCATACTTCAGAAATACGAATCCTTTTGAGCAGATTTCCATCTCTGTGGTTGAAATGATGTCGTTAATGTGAATTTTCATAAACTTGCATTTTGCGAATGATTTGCTGATAAATTTCCTCAATTCGTCGCTTGAATGCACTACCCATCCCTGTAGATGGATGCAGTTACGCAACTAACATTTCCTACTCTGATAGAGTGATAGATAGGCGCAGACTAATTACCTCGCTATTCTTGAGGTATCTTCGTATGACTTCTGTAGTTGCATTTTCGTTCAACGGTGAGGCAATGTATATGTGACGTAATTGAGGGGAAATGGCGTGCGATTCCTTGATTTTTGTGGAGATGTCGTTTATCTTGGTCTGTATGGATTTGGCGATGTTCTGTGGCGTCATTGATAGCGTAGCTTTGCAAAATCTGATTTTGCCTTTTGGACCTGTTGTGTTTCGATGTAAGAGACCGAAGCATCTGTTAAAGAAGTTGAATAGTATGAAATTTGCCCATTCGGCAAGGGATCAGACCCGTGCATCAATAGTATTTCGCCGACTGGAATTCAATCAATCAAGTAGTCCTAATTACTATTTTGCTAATTAAAACGTGGCGTGACGTGCATGAGAGGAAAGTAGCCTACCCACACTCACCTTCTTAGATAGTCGCCTTTGTTGAATCTCCAATGCGCCGCCGCGATCGATTCGTTCCCGACAACATATTTGATAAAAGCGGTTGCCAAATTTCTAATGTGTTCGGGGTGTTGCGTGTGCTTGGTGATTTCAGTGAAAAGATGCGTGTCGGCGGTAGTCGTAATATTGTCTGGGAATGGGATGGGTGGTATTTAGCATTTGAATGAAACTAGGTATAGTAAGCCAATACATATACCGTAGCATAGACCAACCTTCGAGAGCTTTCAAAGGTGATACGTATATCTTCTTTCCTCGGTTATTGATGGTAGGCATTATAATATTGAACAGAGGTTTGAATTGGAGAACACAGCGAATCTGCAATGAAAATGCGCCTATAGCTTATAAAAAAATTGTAAATTTAGAACGGTAGATTGACTATGACATTTGGTGTAGGCCTACACGTTTTCATAGCTCTGATCCATCAGGTGAAAGGAAGTATATTCGATGTCCGCTTCTAACTAACAGATGGATGACCTTGCAGCTGAAACTACATTTACTGTCCAGTCTTAGAATTTGTCATAAGCCTCGCACAGCTGAGAATGAATGTTACCTTTGATTCGAGCGTTCGTGTGACTGCGTTGGACACAAATTTGTCTAGATGCTTGCTCTGGAATGTGTGAAAAAGCCTTTCCAATATAGGATCTCCGAGTTTGGTTCGCAGGATACGCATACCCAAATACAATTCAATCGCCTCGGCGTCTTTCCGGCTAACTATTCTACTAGAATATAGCCGAAATTGTAATGTTGCTTTCGTAATGAGTTCAGAATCAAGGACTCCACAGTGCGTTGCACGTATGCGCATTGCACGGCCTATACGCGGCTATTGCGGATAGACGCTCGCAATACACACGCGTCATGTCTACTGCGCTAGCAGTGCGCCGGTGCGCCCGCCTGAATTCGGACTCGCCAGTACATCTATAATCGAGCAGAATCACCACAAATCCTTCACATCGGTAACGAAATGACATATTCCTATACGTATCGCATAGAGAAGGATTGTATCGACTCTGCTCGATTTATAGATGTAGGCCTATTGGCGAGTCTGAATTTAGGTCAATTTCAAGGCCTATTGAGCTGCCTGAGAAGGCCGCGCGATAAAGTCCCGATTATTACGGGTTGAATAAAGAAACCTGTGAAATACTTCCCAACGACAACGGTACTTAGTACTTACCCGGCTGTTGAAATAACGCCGTCAACCTTTCCATGACAAGTGCTTTGAAATTTGTTCAAAGTGATACACGATACAAAACCGCATAGCGAAGCCAAACTCACTCGATGTCCGGGGTAAATATAATGGTGTGCTTTGTCCTGGCTGAATGTAAAATGGCGGGGTTAAGCCGGATCAAAGATACAGTTGAGTAAAAGCCTGGGGTAAACCGGTTAAACCGATAAAATATCGCGCTTTGCTCTGTGAGCAATGGGTAGGCGAAAATGTCATATGATAATTTCATGGAAGTCACATAGGCCTATTCCATATTATGCGGCCATATTATCCGATATGTCTCTAATCTCTAATTCTCACCTGTCCGTAAAATGCTTGAAGAATCTCGGTATTACGAGCGTCCTGTTCAGCTTGATAGCGAGAAAGATTGTCTCTCTGAGCTCAAATATTTGATTATTAGGCCCGCCGTCAAGAATAGGAATTATAAATCTGTTGCGGTCTAATTTGAATACTGGAGTCGCGTTGACTAACTTAGGCAGTGATTGGATGAATCTAGATGACGTCACATTTGTTGAGAGCTGTCTGTAACACTTGCCAGCAGGCTCGTAAACATCGACTTTGATTTTTTTGTGCCGCCACTTGATGTCGCATATTTTGAGACCGTTGTCGAAGGTACTGAAACGATGACGTCGTGACGAGTCTGCGAGCTCGCCTCTGGTAGGTTGAAAGAGGAATGGGTTGATGGCATAGAAAATCAAGATGAGACCGATTATTGCAAACCATAGCAATCCCTTTTTCTCAATACTGCAAGCGTTTCTCTGCATATCAGCATCATCCAATTGCAGTTCATCTTGACAATTAGTATCAGGATAGACCATTACTCATATATCTGCGGGGAGTCAAGAGTGTGTAGTAGAGAAACGCTATTAACCATATCTCACGAGAAAGTGAAGTTGATTATGCATCTTTTGATGCCTACGTGATAGGTAAAGATTCGTGAGTCGGTAAATCGCTGATTGGCAGTGGTTACTGATTGAAAACTTGCCATGTTTGCTTGCTCTTAGGTACCTATACTACGCGCCTTGGAATACCAATCACCGCTCAGTTAAATAACTGTACGCTTTCTCATTTGGAGATACTGGCCTCGATTAACGACCGCGTTAATCAAAGACTTGGTATATTTGGAGTATACTGGTGCAAATGGGTAACGTTTCCATCCGATTTGCAGTCAGTATTGGAGAATTCGGACAGTAATATCTTTCTTAATTTTTTGTATCGCGCCATCAGCGCTCCAATAGCGTGAACTGTAACGTAACAATTACATAAATGCTGAGTGACTTGACAAGCTGTGAAAATCGTAACGGTTATCGTTACTTCACTTTTCTCACGATATTCATCTATCCCTACTTTGGGGCGCAAATATCTTGAACAAATCCGCTACAACCTCTGGTGGTTTAGTGTATCTTATCCAGCTACGATCTATCTCAACAAACTTCTATAGTACAGGCTTTCGTGTCTCGGATAAGCGCAGACTTACGTTTCTAATAGTAGTATAATTACATTGCCTTTAGCAGTGAATTTGAATTGAAACTAATTTCGATTTATAACCGACGCTGATTTCTAGTAATTAGTCCACTTTGCTTAATGTCGGCTACCGCCAAAATGTTAGGCACGAGGTGAAAATTTACAGAGATATCGCACGATTCGTATTCAGTTTCCACATACGGACTGCGACTCTAAAACTTGACTCAATAAGCGACAAGAATTTATGTCCATAGGCGGTTGCGGTCTGTTAATCGGTGATACACGAAACAGCGATCTTTGAAGTTTGAATGTCACGAGTAATAACACATCATTCTCCTGTTGCTATCATAGTACACCGATCATAGCACCGATCAAAAGGCAATGAGCCTCGTCTTTGATTATGTTCTATGGCTTTATGACGTCAGTCCGAGTCCGATCTCTTCCCGAACACTTTCAGCAAATCACCTCTCGCAGCATCCGCTGAGCTGGATCGCTTGAAATCTCTCTCGCCCGCGATGTTGACGTCACACAAAATTATTGTCCAATTTTGGGAAGGTCCCTCGTCTTTCGCAAAACTTTCGCGATAATCCCACATTTTCTGACCATGTTGATGTACTTGTCCTTAACATACAAATCCGTGGTTAGATAGTCGATTTACCTGCCGGGGACGACGGCTACGCAGTATCGCCTGTTAGCAACCAGCAACAAATTTGATCTCAAAGACACATGTGTCGACGAAAATGAGATTTATCAGCTTCGAATGTGTAGCTTACCTCAAAAATAGCAATCCTCTCGCACAAATTTCCATTTCCAACGTAGAAACAATGTCATTCAAATGCTTCGTGGTTACATCACAATTGTGATTTTTCTTGATATATGTTTCCAACTCAGCGGAAGTGTAAATGTTCCATCTCTGTGACGCAATCGAATTTATTGTAATGTAATGATCAAACGTGACCGTTGCGAGACCGTTGCGAGATTTTCAACACGCCGCCGGATAGGCTTACGTGTCAGAGTTTGTTGCGTGAGCTGTATGCTTGTGTCGGGACAACCCGACCCACCTGGCAAAATGTCTAATTTGTACCCAAACCCCGAATGATTCAAATTATTCATGTATTCTTGTCTCAGTACTGCGCGATTTGGCATTTATATAAAAGATGTCTAATACTCGATCCCATGTCGCGCCCGCTAACTCGTGTTTCCGGTCGCACGCGTTGGTGCTGGCTGCGGTACCTGTCTCGTGACGCAAGTTGAACCACCAGAGATAAGACCTATCGACTTTTGCTTTTCACGTATACTATATCGTATATTATGATAGCCTAAGCTCCAAGGTAATATCATAGCCTTCGACATTTGTGTAACGGTAAGATATTGATACGGGGTATTACACATTTCTGAAACGGGCTCGGTTAGAAAATGTTGCTCCGTAGCAAGAATTAAATAACCTTTTAAATATTAGCGTACCTGTGTTTTCTTCAGGAATTTTCCGACATCTAATAAGAACCCTCTTTCAGAGGGCGGTGCGGCAACGTAAATATCTTTAATTCTCGTATGCTTACGAATTTTCATCATACTTCGTGTTACATTGAACACAATAGCATTTGCAACATCCTCCGCGGTCAAATTCATCACTCTTAAGCAGTATTGAATTTTCGAAGCTGGACCATTTGATTGACGACTCAATACAGCTTTGCATCTAGAGACAATTATTGCCTTATAGTAACCAAGCGTTGATCCGCTGAGGCGATCCTCATGTCACAAGAGCCCGCATTTAACGCCCGACATTTCCTTTTAAATTTACTAGCGATATTTAGTAGGCCATGGGTCCGGCCGTAGTTCAATAGACACACGGTACATTCACAAGCTTCTGGAGCCCGGCTTCTTCACTGGTGAAACGGATCAATACCGTAGAATAGCGGAACCGATGATGAACGATTGAGTGGTGATATCGTAAGAAGATTCACCACAGATTTAGGAGAATACCATTCCCCATAAACCAAGGATGTACCTGTAGTGAATCTTCTTCACGATATCAATTGAATAATTTCAAAGTGAACCTTCTTGAAAAATCGCCTTTGTTATATCTCCAATGAACTGCGACAAATGATCTCTTTTTTAGTAGAAATCGGAGAAATTTTTCCGCTAGGTGACCGATATATTCCGGCGCTTGCGTCTTTTGTGTTATGTCAATCAGTTGCGAAATGTCGTTGGACTTGTAAGTGTCTGGATACCCTGAAGGACAATTTGAAATGAGACGATATTAGATTACTATAGCTGTATATGCCTACCTGCAAGAGCAGCGTCAACCGACCGTTGTACAGTTCGACCATTTGTGGTTTTTGCGCCAATCCGAAGATTGAACAAAGGTCTCTGATATACAATGCATGAATCCTGAGAAAAACGCTTTTTTTTTAAAAGCCGCTTTGTTTGCTGATTTTACGTATACCCTATCAGGGGTATTCGTGGAAGATCGATGTGGGCATCGTATTATGTTAAAGCCTTCGTTGCGCAATGATTTTTCTCTGACCTTGGAATCAAATTTTCGCTGTATGTCTTCCGAGTATACTTTATTCTCCTGTCGATCCCCAGGTTTTCCACGGCGAAGCACTTTTACTTTCCCGGATTCTCCCCCTCCGCGCTTGAGAATCATGCCAGAGTGTGTTTCTATCGTGCTCTTTTCGATGAAATCTCTGAAACGGCATTGCCCGTTTTGAATGCCATTTTCTTACGTGATTGCTATTTACGCCAATCATCGGCTTAATGATTCTTGTCTTTCCAGCCGGGCTTAACTTTTGGGTCGAGATGGCCCCAGTACTACGAATCTACGAGTTAATTCTCCGGTCTACGGAAAGCTTTGTATGGCTAAGCGCGAGCCATCTGTAAAAGTCACCATCCTGGGTATAAATATTTTTGTAGTCAGAGGGTTATTGATTGAATGTAAGGGTTAAATACAGGTATATTTCCTAGACCTACAACGGCTTTTTCTATTGTGCTTACCGAAATGTTATGACCGCATCCAATTTTCCTTCGCATATGTTTTGAAAATCTTCGAGATTGATACAAGATATTAACTTGCATATCGTTTTTAAATTGACACGGTGACCAGGATAGATAAACGTTGTTCCCACGTTTTGACTGAAATCGATGTTGCAGATTTGTTAAGCGTAAGCCTTGACGGGCGGGCTTCACTTGTCGCGGGCAGCTTATCGCAATGAAAGGAACCGGACGCGATCGCCGCCGGTGTCAAATCGAAGACCTGAAAATTGGCATCCGTTTCGCCTCTGCTTGGCAGCCTGTGTAGTCAGATCAGGAAGTGCGAAGAGTTGTGGTTGTGTGTAAATGTGAACCGGGATATAAACTCAAAGCATCAAATAGAAAGCCGAAAAAAGAAAGCACATGACAGCATTAGCGTTATTAAACTAACTTACCTGTCGGTGAAATGTTTAAAAAACTTCGGAATCACTAACGTTCTGTTTAACTTGATAGCCATAAATATCGTCTCTCGAATACAAAAAATTTGATTGTTCGGCCCGCCTTCTAGCACTGGCAGAAGATATCGTTCTGGGTCCATCGGATACGTGGGGTTTTGAATAATTGGCTTCGGAACGTAACGAAAGCTCCGCTGTTTCCGAGTGGATTTTTTCTGTTTAGATTTGTGTCTCCCTAGTTCATAAAATTTTGGATCGAATCCATTGACGGCCCACTGAAAACTGCAACTATCCACGGCGCACATTGAGATTTCACTGGCGCATGAATCCCTCTTCTTGTCTAGATATTTCCATGAAGTTATTTGGTTAGAAAAGGCAAGCGTATGACTCCAATAAACCAGAGATAAAGCGGTGGTACTTATGAGGAAGCCTATTGAATAGACATATTTATCAAACATACTAAATAAAAATAAAAATTTGAAAGCCCGAATAGGGTAGAGTCCGTACAAACATGCAATATTTGCTAGGGGTGTAGGCCTAGAGGTCTATGAATCAGCGGCGGAGATTATAACAGCATATGACGCCCTGATTTCATCTGCCTCTTGTGAGCTTCTACACTACAGGCTGCTGAGTAAAAACTGCTGGCCACTGACCTGGGCTCCATTGTCCAGCGCAAGCGTATCGAGATGTACTTCGGCTACTCTGCCTACACGGAAATTTCCGCGGGAATCTCAATATCGAACTTGCGACAACATTGATTTTAGGACTATGCCGATTTGTCACACACTAGGTTATTCTAGAAGAGCTTGTCTGCGAATAGAGGAATGTTGATGTACTTTAGCCTGAGGGTATTTAGCGTGTCGGAAAAACTTCTACAGGATCCTGTTGATGGATAGCCTATAGGCCTGTAGCGAACGCGCTATATGGTCGACTATATAACCTATACTTTGATACTTGAGTAGGATAGGGTACGCAGATAGATCGGATAGCAGGGTATTGTAGTAGTTTAGTAAGGTCTTTTTCTTGTAACATTCGCGGTTAAAACAGAAATTGCAAAAGAAAAGACTCTGACGTCACTTGGTGGCGCATCGTCAGGAGTTAACTTGGTTAACTTAGGGAAAAAGTTTCCTCGGATTTCGAGGCATGTTTCATCCGATAACCATTCGCTCTAGACTTTACGCAAATATTTTATTAAATTCAGATGAATAAAAAACAATCCAGTAACTTTGAGGAATAAATTAATCGTTTTAAATCTTCTCTCATCATTCGTTCATCATAGTACATCCTATTAAACATGTGCACCTTCAACATTTTGAGTTCATCACGTGACATAACATAGGCTCGTCGCTGTTGTTTTTTTCACACGTTTACATTTTAGTTGACGACGTCGAGGGATAAGGTGGTTAATTCCGTACGCTCTGTGGATACGGTTATCAACTGCTGCATACCTGCTTTAGGAAAGTATTAGAATGGGTAAGTGTGAACTATTATCTTTGTACTTGAAGTGATTTTATCGCTGCTATGTATTCCAATACTTACATACGTTTGGTCGGCAGGGGTAGCTGACGCCCTTTAAACGAGTATTATTAGGTACATATGGCGTAAGGCACCTCACATATTTCTGGGACCTTGTCCTAACCTGCAGCCGGGACGAAAACTGTCCATTTTTGCAGTTGCCCTATAGTGATTAAAAAATTACTGTTATATATATACAGTTTTTCATTAAGCTATTGCTGGCAAGAAATTATATACCGTATATAGGCTATTCACTATTTTTTTACTTACCAAATTTGAAACAAAAGTGGACCTATTATGATATTTTAATTCAGCAGGTCAAATTTCTAATAAAATAATGAAATTGGACCAAATTTAATCTTCTCAATTCATCATAATTGAAGTAAGGTTGTTCTGACTTGGAATAATGTAGGTTGGTCGACTCAAAATTTCATTCACTCAATTTTTTACAAAAAAAACACAGTATCAATATTTGTTTGTAAAACCTTTGGTTAGAACGTGGATAGACAAATCATCTAGTTCAATTGAACTCTTGTTATATGTCATGAAACAGTGATGAGGTTGTGCCTTGAAGCGTAGCAGCGTTCGTAGCCGTAGCTGATAGTGCTGTGGTGCGCATATTTCGCTTGGGCTCATTGACATTTTGGCTGTCCGCATCTTCCAAATTCTCTGTTTCTGACGGATGGGAGGGTGATATTTGAATTCATCATGCCTTATTCTGTCATTTGACACCCCCACGGCCCCACCCCTTTGGTTCCGTTGGGAGTACTTCTACACATTTACCAATCCTCTTTGTGTCATTTTCTGCCTTACCGAGAGTACCAGGCACAGGTCTTTTATGCTGTACAATTTTCTGCTGCGTATGGCGCGGGTTGAATTACCAGCTGTCAGGGACATAGCCAGGAGTTTTTAATGAAGGAAGGGTTATGGCATCTGACATGTGACGTCACACATAGGACGACTTTTTGCTGGATGTATGTCTGCCGCTTACGCTTACTCACTTTACTGCCTACTTGGTTGAAATGCAAAGTGTTTTTTGCCATTTGTAGCTTTAAAAAAAAGTGGAATTCGGATCGCCGGCCCCTTTCTGGCTACGTCCCTGTCAGCTGTTGGTTTTATATTTATGCAATATATGTAAACGAGGTTAAAGCAGGACAGACTGGTTTCGACCAAAAATTTTTGTTGAAGTACTCGATAGACTTACAATCAGTTTGAGCTTGTGATGTGTTGGTATTCGCAGTCTTTATGATCTGTATGATTCACATGTCAAGATATCAAGTGCTCTAGACTGGCTCTGTAGCACCCTTGTTATTGTAGCCATGTTGGCAATTGATACTGTAACAGTATTATTGGAACTCGACAGGAAAGTTGATGATCGTTGTAGGAATAGCTTATATTAATGTCGAATTTTTCGAGTACCGATATGATATTTATCTCAACTCCTCCTATGAATAGAACCAGTACTTGAAGCATATCTTTTTGTACATGTACCGGTAGGCAACAGAAATAAGATTCATGAAAAATAGTGGATAATCAAATGTTCCTTGCATAGATTGAATAATTACATCAGGGGAGTGTTGTTTAGTTTTATCCTATGTAATCAAGATTCATTGCAACAGAACATTTTATTTCTAAAATTGCGCAATTGCAAGATTAATTGGCCCATTAGAGACTAGAGTATTAAAAATCAGTCATAAGACTATGATTTTATCTGTAAGGATGGGTATTGATCAGACCAATCTAGCTGCCTCTAGACAGCAGATTGCTTGCTAGGCTGTTTGAAGAAGCGAATAGACAGGTGGTGAACTGCTTCACTGGGTATTTCAGGCCTAACATGTAATCTGCAGTTGCATTGATAATGACTCTTATGTAGAATTGGTAGTTGTGTAATGTGAATTTTAGTTCTTAGTTGTTATTGACGTAAAATAAATCTCTCTCTCTCTCTTCCTCTAACGATGCAACAAAAGCTCCTATAATTTGAAAGGGTATTGCAGTAGTAAATCCTACAGTAGGCTGGTTGATTTCCAGTCAGTATTCGAGCCGAGAATCGAATTTTCCAATGTAACCAAGTCAAATCTATTATAGATCGATAGATTTCAATTTGAAAGGACTACAAATTTGTCAAAGAATTTTTTGGATCAAATATGGCCTCCTGTTTTATGTGTCAAATAGGTGTTACGACTAGTATATAATAATGAGTTATGATCTTGACCAAGAAAACTTATACCTGTCTGAAAGAGCGAGTTTTGCAGTCCAATCAGACTCATACAGACAATATTTAAATTTACTTCCAGCTGACACCAATACAGATCGTTTATCCGAGGAGGAGAATGACATGTTCAGCTTTCGGCCATCGAAAATTACAAACCCTAACTTCATAAACGGTGTGAGCGTAGTTGGAATCGTTAGCTGTGGATGCTCATAGCTCATAGCCCATAGCAATGTTTGAAGTCGGAAGTTCATAACCTTTACATCAAATTTCCCTTCAGCTATTTCAAACCATGTCATCTATTTGTATATATATACAATTTGATTTTGTGCTATCCCCATGGGCTATGTATCATATTTTTCAAATGGGCGTGTCTTTAATAGGATGGCATTCTTGCATGAGCTAAGAATACCGTTTATATCTCATAAATTATTATATCGTATCTCATGTTAGAAAGTTATATATATCTTTTTTTGGAAATTTGAGATCTTTGTTGTATTTTTGCAGAATCTACAAACGATGCTTCATTGTATCCTGACCTACCTGAAGGAGAAGCGACTGCCGGTCAAGCAGAACCGCAAGAATACGATGATTCGCTTGATGATGCTAGAGCAGAGTTGAAAAAGGTCTGTCACTTAATCATTTTTTAGACTGTGGAGTGTGCATTAAAAAGCCTAATTGGCAGTTCTGTAGCTAGTTATACATATGCACTCCTCCACCTATTTCTTTTGTATTGCATGCTTTGGGCTAGATGTCAAGGCAGCCACTGCTTGGTGGCCTCATCGAGGATCTTGAGACCAATCTCGATGAAGCAGATTAGTATTATCAATTGTCTTGCAGTCTACCAGCCTAGAGGAAAGGGAACTCTGTGCATCTGTTAGTTCAATTGGGCGTCAACCTGCTTTTTGTAATTATTTAATTATTCTGTAGACTGAGGAGGAGATCGAGACGCTGCGTCAAGTTCTCCATGCTAAAGTAAGCTATGCTTCTGAGTTGAGGAAGAAACTCGGCATGACGCCGCTCAGCCAGATTTCACAGACTTTAAAACAGGAATTGAACAAGGTTCAAAGTTCAAATGCGTAAGTATAATATACTGTAGGAATTTCACATCCGTTGTTAGAATTCTATAGGAATTCTATAGCTGTGCAAGATTGTTAGAATTCAATAGGTCTAGATCCTGCATTAGAAGTGATTTCTCATAAATCATACTCACTGATTTCTTATATAAATATTAGTTGAGTAATTCATGTGTCGCTGATTCCAGAGAATGGTTAGGCCTATTCATATTCTTGTATTTTTTTTATTGTAAATTAACCGATAGATACGTGTTCTGTGTTTTGTTGTATTGCTAAAACTTATGTCACAATGTCATCATCAATGTTGAGTATTTACTTAAGTTAGAATGAATCATTGCAACCATGAAATGCGATTTCAGTTTGATACTGACCGGCATAATTATACCTCTTTACAAGCCTACCTCAACCCTCATGATTCTCAGTGAGAGAGAGATTTATTTCGTCACGTAGGCTATATCAACTAAAATTACTGCGCATAAAAATATGCACGCAAGGTTCATGAAGAGGTGACCCGATATGGCCGGTTTGTTCACCTTGTCTGTGCCACCCATTTGCGTTAAAAATGTAAAAGGAAATTAAAAGAAAAAGTCAACTAACGATACAAATTCAGCCCGTTTACACCATCTGATGATTTGAGGCTGCAAGCAGATTTCCCATCATTTCTGTTGAATGGGAGAAAAGTTTTTTTCTCTTCTGATGATGTAAACCTCCGCGCGATTGTCTCTTGTGGCACATCGTTTATGTGAAATTGATTGAAATGTTAATCCCAGGTACCAAGCAACCACTAAGAAAGTTACCGAAATCAATGACAAAATCGCCCAATCTGAGTAGTAAGTTGTCTTAACAAACTCAACAAAATAACACATTTCATATGTTTTGGATGCGACAAAATCATCTCTTTTTTTACTCAAAATCGTGGGTGAACTAAAGCAAGATACTGACCAAACTTCTCAAAATGTTTGTGATTCATCTCGAGTTATTTTTGCGGCTCAAACTTTACCGTTCTTCTGATATCCGCTGCAAATTTTCTACAGCTGTTTTGTTTCGGGATTGACCGATGATCTCTGAGGTTGATATTTGTATTTTTGCGATAATCGGTATCAGCTGTCACCTGTAAGGACATCGATATCAGCCTTTTCAAAGAGGCTAATTTTTACGAATTTTCGATAATAATTTGATCGTGAGTCGTCATAAAACGAATATATTATATTGATCGATATCTAGTGTTAGTGCGAGTTGTATCTCTATGGGTTTGTGCATCTCTCCATTGTGTGAGTTGGAAAGAGACAGATATCAATTTTCTTGTCGGTAAGATGAATAACTGAATTTTGAGCTTTCCCTAAACTGCCTTGGTATTTTTCACTGAGGTTGAAATTGGCGACATATACTTAACATCTACCATAAAAGTTCAAAAGCAATCTTGTAGGCTATATCGTCTTATTAACCCAAACTTGAAAAGTATTCCCTGAATTTTTTGCATGTTTCATATTATTACTAAAGGTTTAGCGTCTTGCGAATTTCACAACATGTTGTTTGCTTGCATGGGCATGCATGATGATTCGTATGGTCTTTGTTACAGCTTTTTGTCTTGTTCTTATTAAGTGCTACATCATAAATGAGTCATGTAATCCAACTATCCATATGCTCTTAGACATATCCTTTCAACTTTTGTGGTGTGAGTTTCTTGCATTTTGTGGCTGAGTAAATATCTTCCGTATCATCTGCCTTCCTGTCTAGTAGAATATTTCTGTCCTCAAGAGTAAAGTTCGTGTGAGTTCATTATGCTTTATTGATTTTTTTTCCAGTTACAAGAAAACGTCTGAGACTTTGAAATCTGCTGGCCAATCGACAGCGTCCGCTTTCAGCAGCTTTGGAAACACGATGTCTCAAAAACTAAATGATATGAAGTAAGTGGGATTGAACTTCTTGCTATGTGAGTGTGGTATTCATCCTGCTACAGCCGACACTGATTGACTGCAGTTTGAGAATGTGAGGCTACAAACCTGGTTTGAAATTATGCCGGGTTTAAAACTTTAAATCATGCAACTAAAACTTAGATGGCTAATCCCGTTTGTGAGATTTCATCCTCGGACTTTTTCTGTCTACGGAGGTAGTTTGACTAGAGCGACCGCTAAGCTGAATTCTGTGTTGGTTAAAAATTTGATTTGTTTCCATGCTTACGTTGGATTAGTTTGAAATTAATGAGAAGAAGTCAAAGTTATGATGTCGAAGAGAGGTATGCGATTATGCCGGCGTGTGTCATGTTGAAAAAAAAACTAGATTTTAATTTCATTTTTAATCTCTGGTCGATGCAAATTATTAACTCTAGTCAATGTTTCAGGAACTCCCAGACTTTCAAATCTTTTGAAGAAAAAGTGGAAGGAGTAGGAAGCAGCATTATGGTAAGTCTTTCTCCACGATTGTGCGGTACGCTTGTTTCATCACTGCCTGCCTGGCCAGCATGCCGACTCCTTTGGAAATTCTTATCCAGCTTGGCCAACATATCTGATCATACGAGATATGCGCAAATATATACATATTCAAGGGCAAATTAAATTACAGTAATACGTATTATCGTATAAATACTTTTCGATCATGTGTTGCTTGGTCATTTCACTGTGTGGTACCGGTACGTTTGTTTCAGTACTACTGTTGTTATTTTCAGGCTAAAGTATCTGGTTCGTCTTCGGAACAAGTACCTGAGACAGTAGAAGAAGCGACCGAAGAGACACCCGTCACCACCCAACCTCACCAGGACGAGAATCCATCTACTTAGCCGCCCTATTGATGACAATTTGCTTTAGCTAATGCATGGAAGGTTCGTAGTTGTGAAGATAACATAACCACTTCGTCTGCAAGTGTCTGAACAAATCCTATTCATTCCGCCTGTACATGCAATATAAAAATTGGTAACTTTGAACGTTATGAAAAAATTGTTAGTGTTGCCCTGTAGTATTTTGTTTTTCAAAAATTGGTATCGCATAGATTGAAATTTAATGTGTTTGGACTTCAGGCTGAATATTCTATATTTCATATGGTTCTGCAATGTGTTTTGTGTGCACTGCAAGTCCGCCCGGACTCGTTATTCCTTACCCGAAAATAAGGACGTCTCATAAACGTCCACCAGGGGACTAGACTCGTGACTGCTCCGCTATGAGATCGGTTGATACGTATTGCTTATTGGTTCCATTCAGTGTACAGCTATGGACGGTGTTATTTTATTTGCTTTCTGATGTTCAGTTATTAGAAATACAGTGAATTATTTACGGTCTGTCTTTAAAGAATGCGAAAACCTGGCTTCCTGCTTTTTCTGTATTGTTTGCAGCATTAAAAAAGAAATATATCTGACCGCTACTGAGTTATCAATCTTTGAGTCTTTCATAGGCAATGTAATAGCAATAGTTTTGTTTCTTTGAATGTTCAGGTGGGATATCAACTTTTATCTCGCAGTGCATGTTTCCGTCCAAACGAGTACCAACTTGGCCTAAGAAAATTCGTTAGCGTGTCGATGGATTGCCATTCTTTCGCTGAATATTGTCGTGGAAACGTCTCGGTTGACCAAAATCTAGACGTCGTATACACAGTAGGATGCTAATGGGTAAACTACCCTGGAGGTATCCCAATGTTACCGCTATTTCTTTAATCTACGATTAATTCCAAGCCCAGGTACCCACCATTTGTTAATCTAAGATCAATATCCACGCAGGTACCCACTATTTCTAAATATAGGATCAATTTCCAGCGCAGGTACCCACGATTTGTTAATCTATGATCAATTATCTGTTGAAAATTGATCTTAGATTAAGAAATAGCGGTAACATTGGGATACCTGCGATACCGAGTATCCTATAGCTGGTATACCTGCAGGAACTACGGTACCTGGCATACCTGAGTATATCCACTGGCCCGTCAGCAACGCTTAGTTCGCTATGAAGGCCCACTTATTGAGAATCGATCGATATTCGTGTCTTTGCGGTTATTGATATCAACGAAGTAAAAATGTCGATATTCATGATTTTTCGATAATATCGACCATCAGTCAGGCGAGAAAGTCAATATTATATCGTATCGGCTGATCTATACCGATAGGCCTGCCCGTGCATTGACATCCTAACAAAGGGCGTAGTGAATTTTGTAGGCCAAGCCAAACGTTCTTCCGTTGAGGTGTGGAAACCGCTAGCACGGTAGCATTTCATTGCGCATTTTCCAACGGCTACGTATACTCAGCTTACTCTTTTATTCCGAACAATATATCCGTGAAATCTCGTTTGCGAGACTCCGTGAAAGAAAGAAGATCTATTACATTATTATCACTTGCTTTGATTCAATTGTGACTCGACCCCTTTCCAATCTAAGTCGGCTCGATTAGAGAAATTTAGCGGTCAGCGTACAGAACTAAATCAGTTGAGTTTCAGAGAGGAGAGAGTAGGAGAGAGTAGGAAGGCAAGATAATTGTAGTGTGAACGAGTACTGGCTGTCAAAAGACCAGACCAGGATAAGTCTGAATAATGCATCACCTATATATTTTATCTTGGGTTGTCAAAGGAAAAGTGCAAAGCTGGTATTGTCAATTGCCTTATCTCGTGACCTATTTGAAAGTGCTGGTGTTACAGCTACTATAGGGGGAGCTATTAGTGCGGTTTCATCCGTTATAAATTGCCCGATTGTTAGTAATGAAACTTTGGTTGGTAAACGTACTGATTAATAAATCTTCGCAAAAGGTTGCGGGCTACACACCATCCTTATGACTGCATTTTAATACCAATCCTATCCATTCTCTTGGTCGAAGAAATGACACTTCGCACTGAACTGTACAGTAGGCCTACTGTTTGGTTTTTGGTCATAAATCTCGTGAAAAGGCATCTATAACCTTCGAGTAGTGTCCTTGATTGGGCTTATGGTCTAAGACATTTTAATTATTCATCTGTCGCTTCACTTTCTAGATCTTTTCGCGCTGGCTTGTATAGGAACCGACCCTCCCCAAGAGATGTCTATATCTAGTCGGAGACTAAAGATAAGATGGATTGCCTTGCTAAGCTGTTTGTTTATTGCTAAATGCATTGTTAAAAAGATAAAGATCCATGACACATTAACCGCAAGCCAACGCGACGCAATTGTGCAGGAATTCAAACAAAAAAAATGGATATCCCATTTCCCGAAGCTGTTGACAGCTTTGCAATACTGGGTAAGAGATTCAGAACGTTTGACCAGCGCTGGGAACACCAAAATAGAATTGGAGATGAAGCAATATTACAACGTAGGTGATGTGCTTCGCGCTACTATCACAGCTTTTGATGATAACGGCCAACGAAAAAACTACGGCGGAGACTATTTTTTCGTCACATTAAGAAGACCATATTCTCTAATAAATGGAATAACATGCGAAACAACAGATAATACAAACGGTTCCTATCTTGTCGAGTGCATCTTACCTTGGACAGGCCAAGCTACTCTCAATGCAGTCTTAGTTCACCCTAGCGAAAGTATTCTTCGACTAATGCGTATGTATTCATCAGAAAGACATTACGGAATTAATCTAGTGACAACAATGAGCAATTCCAACAATCGGGAAGAGAAGACATTATGCTCAATCGCATTTCCAGATAAAAGGTATGATACGTGGATATAAGCCTAAACGTCCGGATGCCACAGATTACTGAGAGACTTAGAACTACAGAATAGGCTATTGCCTGTATTATTATTAATATATAGAAGATTATAGTGGCGCTTATCACCGGGCGGCGTTTTGCACCACGAACAAGACAGGCTGGAGCAGATACATTGATATAGTAATCGTGATATATGATACATGAAAACAGCAATCGCGACACATGATAATATGGATATAGTAATTGTAAAACATGATACATGATTACAGTGATCGTGAATATAGTAATCGCGTCAATACCTCCAGCTTATAGCCCGGTACACTATTTCAATCACGGTTCTCCGCACTTCCCGGATACCTACTGCCAGGCAGGGACACAACGAATATCAATTTTAAAGTCTTCGATTTGACTCGGTCGGGGATCGAACCCGCAACCTCCCGATCAGAAAGTCTATACCACTCGGTCAACTGAACGGTCATTGCCTGTTGACTAGTTCACATTAAAGTTAATGCTACCATAAATAACTTCAATATAATGGTGCCCTCGTCACGATCTTTTCGCTAGGTGCGTCCCTGCAGCGCTACAGATATCGTATCTATTTCACCTGATAAAGGAGCAATTCTCCGAAAGCCTGTGAACTTATTTCTGAGTAAACTGACGATGGACGATATATTTTTGTTGTGACAATACACTTAAATTTGTCATGTCATGGTCATGGTCTGATGCGCAAAGCGGTAATAGCCATGGTAATAGCAGAATACCCGAATTGCACTACGATACTCCAACACGAACAAATCGAACATCATTTCATTTACTTTTGCAACATGTATTTCTTTTAGTCCTGATCAATTGTGTGACTATACGAATCCAACCCACGGAGAGAAGAGGACATGTTTGAAACCACCGTCAGGAGAGTGTTCATTGATTACATGGCAAGAGATCGAGGAAGATCTAAACTCGAGAACGATATACGACGAACACTACTTCCAAAAAGAACACAATTTCCATGTTCCTATTCATGGCGACGGGATTACTATATTTGTGAAAGAAATCAAGAAAGGAGTCTTATTTCACAGACCGAACGTAC
This sequence comes from Botrylloides violaceus, assembly GCA_030412335.1. Classification (NCBI taxonomy): domain Eukaryota; kingdom Metazoa; phylum Chordata; class Ascidiacea; order Stolidobranchia; family Styelidae; genus Botrylloides; species Botrylloides violaceus. Next base: position 236,423 of record JASFYC010000810.1, read on the forward strand.
GCCAAACTACAAGCCTTGACCCGATGACCCCGACAGGCTGGTTTTACAACTCGATTTGGATTCCATTTAAAACGAAGGAAAGGAAAACACTGCTGCAGTTAGAATCCTGCGTACGAAATAAGTGGTTATACTTCGTAGGCGATTCGACAATGAGAATGGTATACTCAGGCTTCCTGCATCAGCTGAAACTTAACGATACCAGTCTCGATAATACTGTAGCTTGGTCACGCGGGCGTGACACGAAAGACGAAGGCTTAAACTTAACAATGCAGTACCGTTCTCACGGACCGCCATTGCTAAATCCTGGTCCAGAGGACTCACGTCCGTACATCAGCGATACCTTAGACGCCATTACTACTGGCGGAGAAGGATCTGTAGTCATTATAACCCTTGGATATCACTTCCACACTTTATCAGCAGACGTATTCCTAGACAGGATAAGAATTATAAAAGCAGTCATGAAGGATATGATCCGTCGGCTGCCTGGAATTCGGGTGGTTATCAAAGGGTTACATTATCATTCAGTTGATATTAGAGATAGATTGTGGTTGACCTATCGTCTCGAAGTGCTGCTACGCAAGGAATTTGCAAATCTACCGGGAGTCACGTATGTGGAATTGTGGGATTGGACGTTGCTTTGTGACAATCACGCCCTTCATCCAGCATCAGCATCAATACTAGATCATATGCTTGAAGACATACTTAATAGTATTTGTTGATCCACGGGCAGACAGGCGATGTAATTTAGTAATGTAATGTAATGTTTATATTTTAGTCCTCACAAAAGTAATGCAATGTACGGAGTAAAAGTAAATAGGTCCAATATATAACTTGTGGGACTATGTTGCAACGGCTGCACCGGTAGATCTAGTCTCTATAGTCAACTGCAGCCGAGCAGAATTTAACAGTTAGACTGCTGCAGATCGGCTATCACAATTATTGTGGTAGCTATAGATTTCGCCGCTGATTCGATCCCTACGACCTTTGCTACGGCTAAATATACCTTTCCTAGCTCTTAACGGGCGCTACGGCTTTGATTCATTTACGATTCGTAGATATGTCACAAGTGCGCTACCTAGTGACAAGTTTCATGCGAATTCATTCCATCTTCACTTGACGAAGATAAGCGGAGTTCAGAAAACTTGAAAACTATTAGGGATATCTTGCCTTGAATTTATTAGGCGTAGGCCTATCGCATATGGTCAGCGTATGTAACTGCCCGAGGTCTAGTAAGCCAACGACATATATGTTTATATGTCGTTGAGTAAGCGTACAATAGAGCCTACAGCGTCGAAATAAGTCGACATATCGCTTCGCCCGCAGGGCCACAGTTAATCGCAGATGCAGTGAAAAGCTTCAGTGAAAAGTTTGTCTTTTTGCAGAATCCCTTACGGCCTAGTGAGAGTCTAGAATCACTCACAGAGTTACAGTCACATCCCAGTGTAGTTTGACCTTAGATTAGGACATTGAACTCTCACTGGTTAGAATTGGAAAATAGCGTATTGGTATAAGATTCGATTTATCGTATATTTTCTAAAACAAGTTCTCACAAGAAAAAGCCGGTAAACCAGAAGGGTCTCTCCAGTTTCTCTGTGCTCTCCATCTCGTGTCTTCAGTGTTTAGAATGTTTTCACAGCTGACCGAACATTGACATCGTCACGGATCAGTAATTCCGGTTTGCAGATGATGCACTTCATGCGTTCATTGTGTGAGCGTGAGCGCGAGGGTAGGATCTTTGTTGTGTTGATTTAGCGAGGGTTTGGACTTTGTAGAGACTGTGGTTTGATTTTTACTGTTGATATATTGGAGGAGAATTTACGGTACTTCTATTCTTGGAATTTAAGTGCCCGGGGAACTATGCTAACCTCCAGACTTTTGCCTCGCGTGGTTCCTTGCATGACGCGGATGTGTTTTCCAAGCACGCCGCTTCGTATGCTCACCCCAAGAAGAGCGAACTCTTTAGATTCTTCAATATGCGCAAATATGAAAGGTCGCACGTCTATCTTACCGATATGGATAGACCCAACACAAAAGATCAGCCCTTCATACAAAACTCCAACCCTCACCACTGATATCGAAAAGCATATTTTTGGAGTCCCTTTATCAATACCACCTGAGATCAAGGTGCCAACGATTAATAAAACAATAATTAGAGACCCTGACTTACCACATACGACAAAAATTGAAGCGCACAAGAGGGATTTATACTGGAGAAGACGAGGAATGAAGCACCATCGTTATTTACGCTGGCGAAAAAGGAATGAAACTATGCTTGGATATCGAGAGATCGCCCGGAAGCAAAAACGAGAAAAACGAAGATCGACTGAAATAAAAAGTGTATGGACAAATGCTGGACTTGATAAAGAACCACCTCTATATTATGAGAAAGAAAACAAAGAAAAAATCATGAAATGGAGAGAACTTGGAATATGGAACGAAGCTTTGACTCCTGAGGAAATATTCAAATTTGCTACACCACCAGACCCGCCAAATAAGAAGACTTTTACCCCTCGTCCTCTGAATATTCCCAGATAATGACCAACTAAACTTCTTTTGCATGAAGATCAATTTTAGATGGAAAATCTGTTATATATAATTATTGACTTCTGAATCTGTGGAGTATTACAGTATGCTTTGGAGGGTAAATTCTTTTTCACCGAATAGTTTTGAAAATTGTGTCACAGTTTGGTTATCTTTTTGTGAAACAACGTTCACCATTGAGATATTTTCCTTTCCAAGATGTCCAATAATTCAAAATCTAGTGAGGCATTTAATGTATTGCGTCCATACTGCGTTGAATTAATTCAAAAACGAGATTTGAAATCTGTCGAACACTTGCATGGACGGTTGCTATCTGTTAACAAGGATGCATTGGATGATATCGCGCCGTATGTATTATTTCCGTTTCAAGTAATATTGAAGACTAAAGAATTACCAAAAGAAGACTTGCTGATCGAATCCCTACAATGCCTCTCATACATATTCTCAAATTCGTGTGTTCGAGATTGGAATATCGCTAACGAGTTCTTGACTTCCGTATCGAATCTTATATCTAATGAAAAGAAGCAAGGAAATGGTTGTGGCTCTGAAGAATTGAGACATGCAGTGGCTGATGTATTCGCTGCTTTGTTTGAGAAAGCTGTTTGTCTTGTTTGCAAATTACTCTATCATTATACTTCGATACCATTGCTTGGGCACGTTGTTACAATTCTTTTATCAATTTCTAAAGACAACATTGATCGCAATGCAAGGATTTCTGCATTAAAAGCATTGCTTTCTTTATGCCACCCGCCATATTGTAAAGAATTTCATGAAGGAGAGCAAATCTCGGTGAAAACTCAAATTGCTGATGCAATGGCATGTTTTTTACCAGGAATATCATCGTCATTATTGAAAATTATATCTAATCCATCAGCAGGACAAAATGTTCGGTCAAAGTCGATAGAAGTGTTACAAATCTTTGTTGTTACGGTTCTGGGTGATTCGTCACCAACTTTGGAGCGACCGTCAGATGAAAATATCCATCCGAATTTGAAATCATTGATCATCAAAAGAGATGAAATCTGGATTAAACAATCTGCTGAAAAACTTGGAAAAATCATCGAAAAAGTCAGTGCGTCATCAAATTCTGATGAATTATCGGTCAGGGTGAGTTGTGTCAAATTTTGCAGACAGATATTGTTGCAATGTACCAAAAACATGGAGAGTAGTATCATCGTTTTACTCAACGTACCGGTAAAGCTGATGAATGATGAATATCCAAAATTGCGCAAATTATGCAGCAAAGTTCTCGATGAATTTGCTACTAAAATCGAAAACGATGATATAAAATCTTGCGTTCTTTCGGAAATTTTGGAAGAAAATTTATACGTTTTCTCAACAAGACTTCCAAGAATCATGAAAAACGGGGATGATGCAGAAAAGTTGTCAAACTTGAAAATTTTTTCCGGATATATTTCAATTTTGAAGAATCGGATTACTAAATTAATCATGTCTTTCCCTCATCTGTCAAAACTCGCAAACGCACTTCTACATTGCTTCGAATTGGACTTGTCTAGCGTACAACTTCTCGATGTCACTGCTTCGGAAATCACTTCGCCCGAGACAATGAAATCATGTTTTCGAAAACGTTTCAAGAACTTTCGTGATAACAAGATCTACACGGTACTATCAGAAATTTGTCAAAATCTTGGAAGATATGGAGATATAGAAATATTAATAGATTTTTTCATGGATATATACAACACATCTGAAACGTATTGCAAACAATCTGTTTTGATAGTCCTCGAAATTTTATACGGAGCCTCCAGCAACGTTGGAAAGAACTCAATCATCTCAGAAATAATTCAATCTGTACAGGACGAATTTTTAAGCCAAGAAAACTGGTATCTGGTCACAAATTTTGATTCAGAGTATTTTGATACCCACCACAAAAACAGAATGAAAAAATTAAGACAGCCTGACGAAAGTTCGAGTCTAATCCCGATGACGTCATCTTCTCTTCAAGATTTGTCATCAAAGTTTATAAAAAACAACATATTGTTGTGTTGTTTACATTTGGACGCCATCTTGACTTTCTCTAACGTATTGAAAAATAATTTTCGAAATTTTTTGATGCATGCGTTGTATCCTATTCTTGAAAAAACTGCCGATCCGGATGATTCTCTTTCAGCGTGTGCCATCCGTGCTTTGGGAGGAATTGCTCTTAATTGTGGGTATGGATCAATTTCGGAATTGATCGCAAAAAATGCGGATTATCTGATCAGCGATATTTCGATTCAAATTCATAAATTGAACATGTTTCCAAGGTAAAATACTATTTTCTGTTTTTCGAATATTTTCAGCAGCAAGGAATCATTGGGAATACTTTTGTTTTGCTGGTTACCGTTATTATACCACGACAATTTATTGTTCTTCCAATGGTTTAGGTTGGCTTTCTCGCCCCATATGGTATGCTATTGCTGTTTGCTGTTATTGTTTATGATATTATCCCAATGCTTTTTAGGTGTCCAGCCGTTTTGAGAGCCATTCTGAATCAAAGCGACTCTAACATCCTACCTCTCGTGTACGACACGGTCGATGAAATTGTGGAAGCTCTTGACCAACATCACTTAGAAGTGAAAAAACTACTCATTTTTATCCCTGTGTTATTGTCTGTGGTCGATGGTGTTAATCGATGGGTGAAAGAAAAACAGCCAAAGAATGGAACATCGGAGAAATCTAGCAAAAGTGACATCACTGATTTGAAAATGGATGGATTATCATTGAGCTGTGCTACTCGGCTGGAAAACTCTGAACTAACACTAACACATAAAAAAAATTGCACCTCCTTTATTGACAAGCTGAAGAAGGAATTATTAGAACGACATGACGCAAACAGAGTAGCATCATTAGATGTTGAACCTGATGTGGATCCTGACTGGAAGCCGGACGATGATGCTTATTCGAATCTTGAGGACGAACAAAAGCCTGACACACCACCACCGATGGAAATTCAAGTTGTATCAAAAGTGCTGAGTCGTTGTCTTCATCTGATGGCTAACACTGATCCGAGGGTGCGGATGAGAGTAATGGAGGTTGTGGAGTCGGGCGTGCTGGTTTTGAGCAGAGCTGAAAATGAACTACTTCCAATGACACATAAACTATGGAGTCCACTGATTGTACGATTTACTGACAAGGAATCACAGGTAAGGGATGGAGAAGTTGGTTTAATTAGAGAGTATCCTTTCTGTGGAGAACGGCCTCACTGAGCTCCACCTGGCTAAGCAAAACTCAGACAAGTAGACATACTGCCTGAATGCTACTAAGTCTGGAAGATGGCTAAGATGCAAATTTTGATTAAATTTTTCTAGATTCTGGTCGTCAAAATGCATTTTCAAGCCATTTACCACTTAGCGTCTTGCCCGGACACCAAGCTTGCCCCCTATATTAACAAGGCTTCATTTAAACTTGAGCTACACCATTATCCAACATTTCCAGGCTACTAGCAGATCGACATACATCGATAGCTTAGATATCTATGAAGTAATGTTACTTTTCATGACCTACCAGCGTACTAGGTTACAGTAAAGTCGTTGACATTGTAAAATCACCCCTAGAAATCCTCACTCTACCTACTTTTCTCCAGGTTGTTATGAAAGCATTTGATACACTCTGCATTATTTCCACCCATGCAAAAGATTTTCTTCGTAAAAGATTCTGCAAAGATATCCTTCCAAAATTATTGTCTATTTTGGAGTTTCACGCTTCCAACAGCAAACGGATTACAATATCATCACACAGCGAAATAAAAATGCCGATGAATTTTATGAATAAGTCTCAAAACTCTATCGCTTATAAGCATTCTGTAGTTTTTAAACTACAAAGAAATGTGTTATCTGGACTCGGGCCTCTACTTTATGATCTAGACGTGAAAAGAAATGATCATATACTTGTCTGCAAGTCTATAATTCAATACTTGAGTAACAGACAGCCAGTTGAACTTCAGGAAGCAGCCATCAATTTATTTCGGAACTTGATAAAAATTGATGTGGATTTAACTTGGCTTGAAATCACGAGAGTGTGGTGTCATGAGTCCATTGTTTATCCAAATCATGTGGTTGACGATGCACAAATGTCAAAGTTGTTAAAAAATGTGCATTTACATGGAAGTAGTGATCCTAACAGTGAATATGCATCAAATTGTAAAAGATTGTTGGCAGAATGTTCATAGAGATATTTGGAATAAGATTCCTACAACAATCTGGGAAATGCATTTCAGCTCATTCATGTCTGTAAGTTAAATCGTACACTGCCACCTATTAATATTTCCGCTGCTCAGTACTGTGACTGAATTGTTTCAGATTGGATCCTCCACTGTAGTTTCATGCACTGGTGGATGGGTTATCCCTTGCATTTGTTTTATTGCTATAAATATCATTTGTTTTGTCAGATTTCCGATATGGTCGATCTCACGCTTCTAATTTGTTTTCTTATTTGTAATCTGGCAGTATTGATATTTCATGGTAGGCTTCTATCACCAACGTTTGTGATTATGCAGTCTGTTGATATGACTTGGACGTTGTTTGCAAAATATTCTTCACTGCCAGTTTGAAATTATCTTATTCTGTTGTTTTAGATTTTGATATAGTATTTGTATTTGTAGTGGATTTAGATTTTCACATGACAGCCATGGCTGGATTGAGGAATTTCATTTTCAAATCATCGCAACCTCTATGCAGACAATTTTCTACTCAAGCAACGGTAAGAAAAAAAGTATAATGTCCTTGATAAATCCAAAATTTGTATATTATTTTTTTGAGTTGATGTGAAAATTTGAATAAATTTAATGTGAGAGAGAAAGAAAGATTTTATTTTGTCCAACCGAAATTCAGGCGCATTTATTCTATCGTCATAGGCAATAAAAAAAATAATAAGGGTGAATTCGGAATGCCAAAATTTGCATACTTAGCTTTATTAGTTTAGAGCTAATTTTATTGGAATGGGGCAGGAACCCAAAATTCATTTGTTGGTTTATATTGCAGGCACTGTCAGTTCGTTCTCTCCTATCTGTCCTATTTCGAAGGGCCAATATTGTATCATGCTCTGTGCTGTCTGGGTGTGGAATTTCATGGTGCCTTTATAAAAGAAAGCCAGTGATTGCAAAAGAGCTGACCGGTATGCAAATGTTGATTTGCCAGATAGTTTTGGCCTGACACGGTTGGTGGTCATCATTTTAAAACTTTTCAGATAACACTATTATTAAAGACGCAGACGATTTATACACCTCAGAAAACGACCCTCGACAGCTCTATGACTATTTAATAAAGTAAGTATTTTTTTGTTAAAATCCTTTATCGTACAAGTATGACTTTGCAGCCATATTGTCTTCGATAGCATTATTGGATCCAAAGCTCAGACATCGAGCTCGAGTTTTGCTGTAGCGACGACAAGGTCCAACCTACAGCAGCAATGGCTCTGGCCCAAAATTCTCTTAGTACCCTACGACGGGCCTTACTTGTCTCCAAGGCTCCAGATGCGAGTTGAATACAACAACTCACTGTTGCTTGTAATCTCATCGTGTTTGCTTTCTAGATATAAAGAATCTTCAAATCCTGAGATCTTGTGGAGGTTAGCCCGAGCTGGTAGAGATTTAGTCCTAACTGGTGCTGACGTGACGCCTGAGGAAAAGAAAAGTCTCACATATGAAGCTTTTGAAACCGCAAAGAAAGGACTTGAAATTGACGAACAAAATTGGGGATGTCACAAGTGGTTTGCTATCATTCTTGGCGATGTCGGCGATTATGAGGGTACAAAATACAAAATTTCAAGTGCGTACACCATCAAAGACCATTTGGAGGTAAGGGAATTATATATCAAGTATTGTGTTCGCACATTATTTAACTACTACGGTACCTATCGCTTAATTTCTTGCACTTTGGTATTTCAGAGAGCTTTAGAGTTGAACCCTAAAGATGCAACCACTGCCCATTGTATCGGGATTTGGTGCAAAGTATTTGCTGAGCTTCCGTGGTATCAACAAAAAATAGCATCGGTTCTATTCGCGACTCCGCCTACTTCATCGTACCGAGATGCTATAGATATGTTTGAACTTGCGGAAAAAAGTAATATTGATTACATTGAACGCAATCCAATCACAACTATGAAGTTGGATTTTGAATCTAAGTATTACCCGAGTGGGTGAACAAAATATTTCCTGGAATAGGGATGCTTTCATGTCCCCTGGTAATGGTTACCTGAATGTAACTTTAATGGCCCACTATGCGACAACGGGAGATTTTTCAAAATTTCTACTTATGGACAGAGACGTGGCCAGTTTTGAAAAGGGGTTGTTCCAACTAGTGATGCCACGATTAAAAAAATAAGCAATTTTCGTGAACATCGTTTTTTTCACCATGTGGTTTTCTGAGTTCATGGGGAACACTGCCGTGAACTCAGCTTTTCACAATGGTTGGGCTCAAGGATTTTGGGCCTCGCACATAATCAGCTCAAAGTAAGTCAAATTCTAATAGGGATTCAGCTAGCACTGATTCAAATGTCTGTTTACCACCCCTTTATCCATGCCTGCGGCTGGATAATGAAGTAGTGGCTGTTGGTGCGTCTCGCCAATCATCTGTCAGGACATGACCAATGTGTTTTGATCCTTTAGTTGAGCCAAACTTCTACAGCGTCAACCTTCTGGAGCTTGGTTACTGTTATAAGATGGTAGGCGACGTTAAACGAGCGATGTTATATTTGGATAAAGCAGCAAATTACCCAGCTACCAATGAAGAAGACAAAGAGGTATGTGTGGATAAATTTTTTTTAATTTCCATCGCTCGAAGTAATTAAAATTTTTTTTTAGAGTTCGGAAAAAGCTAGCACTCTTCTGAAAGAGCTGCTTGCAAAGAATAAATCATGAGATCGCCCAATATAGTACGGAATAATATGTTCCGAGGCTTATGCTACCACCCCCACAGTATCGAGAGTTTTGTAATTATTTGATTTCAGAGTACGAACGATCATAAAACCAGCTGGAAAATACAGATGAATCTGCAGTAACTATAAGCGCGATGATTTGTTGCAGAGGTATATCAGCTGAGTTATTGCATGTTTAGTCAGATTATTGAAGTAGGCCATGGGTTAATTAGTCAATCAGTCGAAGATGTAGGTGGGTTCAGAAAGGCTTTCGAAATCTATAAATTCACGTGGATTGAGCTCGTCCGTCTTCACTAGCCCGTACTGTGATTAGGGCATGCATGCATGTCTTGCCTTTCCTGTGACTCGTGGCTCTCGTCCGTGTCTTGAGTTACGAGCACGTGTTGTATATGATTATGATCTCGATAATAAACAAATAGGCTACCTAATCATTGGTTTCGCCTCTCTTGTTCCACCTCCGACAACGATTGACCTCTGTCCAATGCGTAGCGTAGGCGTTGCATTCGTGCTATGTGACATCGAGCGCGGGGCTTTCACGTTATTAAGCAGGCTACCTACGTTGGCACAATAGGATATTTCCGAAGGATAACAAAGCGTTATCGTCATTGCCGCGAGTCAGCGGTAAAACGGTCGTGGTTGAAAGGCTTTGTTGGTAGACTGCGAAGTGAAAAGTTACAAGAAGACTAACGTAATCATTCGTCTGATTAGAGAGTTCGGTATCGAGTGGACACGCCGTTAAGTTGTTTCGTTTATGGAGTCGGGCCAACGCAGATATAATATAGCACAGTTCCAGTTCTGTTCAAACGTTTATTGACTTCAACTCATGCGTTTTTGAGAGTTTGGTTGAGAAACTTGGCAGGGGTGTAGAATCGGCCATAACAGGCTACATACGACCAGCGGGTTTTCGGCACGTTAAATCGCATATTTCTGTTGAATTTAGCATGTACTCTACCGGGAGAGCGAACCGCAAATGTATTCTACCCACAGTCGTTTTTGCTGTGCGATCCGTAGTTGATTTAAGAGCTGTGTTTACTTTCCGCGTTGCCGCTGAACATTGTTGGGCTGGAACACCGGTCTCAAGTTACTGGCAGACAACTGACTCGTGATCGGCTTTGTTTTTAAGTCACACGTCACCGATTTTTTTCAAGCTGTTTTCACTTCAACCATATTCGATGGTTGAACTATAGGATAGGCCTATAGGCATATATAGAGATTGCAGTTGGCAGCAGTAGGCCTACGTACGCAGTCTTGGGTTCAAGGTGCAACGCCAACGGAGTTATCCAGCATTGTATCAGTCTCAGCTTCAACGCAACCAGTTCTGCGCCGCAACCTTAACCTACTTCGTAATCAAGGAATTGTTTGCGTTGACTCACTAAAATCTACCAACACTTTCTCAAAACGTTGGGTTCGCGCCTACTCAAGCGAAGTGTTTACCGCCGTTGGGTCTGAAGTAAAATTCTATCTACTCCATATCAAGAATACCGTAGGAAGACTTCATCTGTACGAGCGCCTTGGGCTATTTCGTAACTCGTATAGGCCCATATGTATTATTTGCAGGGTTGCATAGAAAAAATGGATGAAATTGAATTATCAAGTATTAAAATAACTGAAACCAGTGCAGGAGTAGGACCCTCTGATCAAACCATTGTGGGAATGAATGCTGCCGAAACGTTTCCACCCCAAGGAGGGTATCCGCCCGGAGAATGTCCACCTGAAGAAGTAATATCTGATGAGGCCAGAAAAGGCGAAGAGATCGGTGAGTTGTTCCAGGCTATGCTTTGCGCGCTTGATGCAGTGAAGCAATAATATAGATTTCATTGAAATTATAATGCAACGGTAAATGATTGTTTTTGCCAGAGGAAAAGAAGAAACAATCAATAAAAGGCGTATCTAGGTCCCACAGGGAGGATTGTTGGAGCTGTCTAGATACTCTAGAATGTTTGGACGACTGCAGCTGCGATTTTGGCGAAAATTCTGACTGCGGAAGTTGTGATTGCGGAAGTTGTGATTGCGGTGATTGTGATTGTGGTGATTGCGATTGCGATGATTAGTTTTCGTGGTGTCTTGAGATTTACGCGGAAATCATATTTGCCTTACGTCCTCGCCTCTTCTGCTTACATACTGAGAGACTTACGTGTTGTGAACGTACTTGTTCAAAGACGATAGACACGAATTGGCTCGAGCAGAGTGAATTGGATGGGGACCGTGAATTTGACGAGTGCACAATTCATACCTTTGTAACGGAACTTTACCGTTACGTGTCAATGTAACGAATTTAACTGATGATTAGGACTTATTGACTCAATAAACCTATATTGTCTTCTCCGTGCGCAGCCTGAGTCAGCACCAGCCTCGTTACTGAGACGTAGGCCTTCGAGCTCTGACGCTCGACTTATTGACTCGATAAACCTGTCGTCTCCGTAACAAGGCTGGTGACTAAGGCTGCGCACGGAGAAGACAGGTTTATTGAGTCAATAAGTCCTGATCATCAGTTAACTTCGTTACATCTTTTCATCTAATATTAATAGCGCCAACTGGCGGTTGAAAATATTTTAGCATGATTGGAGTTTTTCCTTTTGTTCGGTCTTTCTCTGTCTTACGTAATGTTTCATACTAACAAGGAAGAAGTTGCAATTATAAAATAAATTTAATTTATTCTCTAAGAGTTTATACCAGAAAAACGCATTGACTACAGATATTTTGACTCACCACATTACTTACGAGCGACACTTAGCTGTAGATGCGCTAAATGATTGACATATTGTCATTCTGTGGTTGTGCGCTGTGAGTGAAGGAAGCGGGAAGAGTAGCGAGATGGGGAAAAAACACAAAAAGCATAAGTCGGAGAAACGAAGTGAAGAAGGAGGTGGGAATATGATGTTATGTTTAGTACCTGCTGCGATATTGGTAACTTTAATTTCTTGATAGGTGAGGAAAAGCCTCATTTGAAGATCGTTTTGAAGCTCGGCGGTGAAGGTGTTTATGATTCGGATTATGCCGCCAGCTCGCCTGCATCTTATGCTGGCGATTATTCGGTAGAACAGGAGAAAACGCACAAGAAGAAGAAGAAAAAAAAACGCCATGCATCAGATGAACAACCAGAGTTACATCCGTTGAAAATTAAAAAGGTAAAAATCTTCCAGCTTTTGCTATGTTCTGTCGCTTCAGTCCTCCAAAATCTAAATTTCATCGGCTAGACCTGAATCAACCACACGAACTTTTGCCCTACATTTTATGCTGGTTTCCCTTCCTTCCGAGAACCCTACACACCACATTCACATTTGCTGCAGGCATGACAGGCTTGATTCCTTGTAGGCCAGAATTTGCAATAGACCGTAATTTTTCTTTAGAAAATTTACAAAGAATATGAAGAATCCTTGATTGGTGATGCAAGCACATCGGAAGTGCCGCTCAATGTCACGACGTTTCCAACCTCGCCATTGTCTGACAATGCGTCTTTCTCTTCTCCAAATCCTAAGCAATCACCTCTAGTAGAGAAGACTGAAGAACCAGTGGCACCGAAAACTTCAATCATAGTGACAGGTAGGCATACCGGTACAGCAGACATACAGCAGTTTGTAATATAGGCCAAATTGATGTGTCATGCGCAGAGTCAATATGTGAGGAAAAGTACCCACGATAAGAATCTATATAGCATGAAGTCAACGAATTATGGCATACAAGTAGCTTACTCTAAAAATTCAGAAGTTGGTCAAGCCCTCGTCACTTTGATCTTTGAAGACAGAAAGAAGGACTACGATAGATTACTATCCAACTGTGAAACATCAGAAATGACAACGACTTTATTTTAGAGCACATGAAGAAAGCCTTGAAGAAATTACTCGAGCATCTAATCCGACAACTTGAGAGGTGAGGACTGAGAAGCCTTTGGATAAGGATTTGTCTACCAGATTAAGCAGCTTGCTAGTTTGACCATTTCATCTAGTCATATCTACCATAGGTTACAATTCAGTCATTCCCAACCTTTTTTGTTACAATCCTCCTTTACTGATTTAAAAAAAAATTTCTCTCCTAATCTGAATATGCACAACTAAACCTATACAAGTAAAAAAACGGTCGACCAGTTAGCGCTATGTTATCAACACATTTTTGACAAGAACAAATGCAATTCCATGCCGGCCAATATTGTTGAAGTAAATACCCGCAACACCCTGTTGAAAAGTCAATAGTTATCTTAAAATCATAGTTTTAACATTCCTCCCTTGAAATGACAGAATTCCTTCCTTGGGAACCACTGGGTTACATAGTTACATTTCTATCGTATCACTCAACATTGAATATTTCTCTTAGGAAAGATCCGCATGAGATATTTGCTTGGCCTGTGAATGATTTGATTGCACCGGGATACTCGGAATTAATCGATCAACCGATGGACTTCAGTACAATGCGGAAAAAAATTAATCAAAACAACTACACATGTGTCAACGAATTCAAGGTATAAGCAATGTTTCTCTTTCTCGCGCAGGTTGCAAATTAGGCAATTTAAGAATACTACACTCCAACAGGATGTCTCTAACCCCATATTTTTGACATGTTGCACTTTTAGTAATTTGAAGAAATCCGCTAAATTTCGTCTCAGTATGCTAGGCGGTCTACTACCTGTCTGATGTCTTATTTGACGTCAGACGGTCAACTGAATTTACCATATGTGCATGTTAATCTTGTCGAAATTTACAGGACGATTTCAAGTTGATGACCGATAACTGTTGTACATATAATCGTCCAGACACTATTTTCTATGAAGTTGGCAAGAAGTTACTCAACGCAGGAATGAAGATTATGAGCAAGGTATGAGGCCGCTCCAGCACGTTACCCACTTTTGATCTTGCGCTTGTTACTTTTTGTCTGAAATCCTTTTGTAGAGGCCTAGGCCTAGCCAATAACAAAGAACAGCAGATTATGGTATTACAGGTTCTCCAGCCCTAGTAGGCCCACTTGCGGTTAACTACCAGGGCCTCTTTGCCATACCATCAAGTGTTTAGCTGATCTGTGAATTGCAACTTTTTAATCACAGGATAGACTTCGGAGTATGAAACGGTCTCTCAATTTTCTCCACGACTTGTCGAAAGCAGAATGTGCTCACATCATGGGACTTGCGATAGAAATTGATGAAGCGGATGAAAATATCACACTGGATGTCGACGATGTCGACGCAGAAGGAATGTCAGTTGCAGATGATGACGCGTCCTCTAAACATGAAGGAACCACAGAGAAATCAGAGTAATAATGTTGTTTATTGAAACTGAAACCCTGAAGTTCACTTGAGCTTATGAACTCTCCTAGATACAAGACGAGATTGAAACCATGTATGAATTTGTTCAAGACAAGATGAACTAGAGCTGTCACGACGTGTTATATTCAGTTATTCCTGTCTAAAGGCCTCTTGAATTATTATTTCAGTTGTTTTCGTGCCCATGTCGATGCTGTCAGTTTCACCGATGCTGACAACGAGGAAACAGTTGCTCCAGATGTTGTGCGAGCTGCTAAAGAGGCAAGAGAACGATTGGCGCAGAGATGCCCAAAAAGCAAGGTATTTCTAACAACTAATGATTCCATGTGTGATAATTGCGACTCCATCAAATTTTTAAGCTCAATTTGGCAAATGGCACACCTTAGGCCACCAGCTAGCAATTCCCAATTCCAGTCTTTGTCCGTTCCGATTGGAGGGTCAACTTGTGGAAGGATAGGCATCAGGTGTCCAAACTGCCACACCTTCAACACTGCCTGATGTAGGAATCAGATATATATAGTCCCAATAGTTTCACTAATTGCACGCAGTATTGCATGACAAAGCTACATGTTTTACAGGTTGGATTCTTAAGGATTGACGACGAAGGAAAAACTACGTTCAATTTTCTCAATCCTGACGTTTACGGTGAGGAATATTCTCCATGTTTGCGAAAAATAGCGGCTCTTCTCAAAGAGTTTCTTTTCTTTCTGATGAAGGAGCGGAGCTCCGAAAGCTAGTGAATGTTTTAATTCTCAATAAACTAAGGCTGGACGCTAAATCTGTGGTGATCTTCTTTACAATATCTATTGATCGTCCGCCATCGGCTCCACTAACTTTTCTTTCTTGGTGATTCCCATTTTCCCAGTAAAATATATCCACGGTTCTTTTATTATATGCATGGAATCTGTTTTACAGGGGAGCAAAGCCAAGCCATGGATCTTGGCACGTTGACTGGCCGACTTTCGTCAGGGATTAATTCCTTTCCTGATGCAAGAGAAGACAAAAGAAACCGTGTCACACCATGTAAGTTCGTCCATAATAGGGGTCATAGGGCCACCTCGTCACTATACCAACTGTGGAACGAGTTATGTATAATAATGTTATGCATTGTCGACATTGTGGTTTTTTGGTATGGAACAAAATCTCTTACTCTCTCTCGTTACAATTAACTTACATTATCTTTCATTGTCTAACTTCTATTTTCAGTGTCTTACCTCAGTTATGGTCCATTTGGATCATTTTCACCGACATACGACTCGAGAGTAGCGAACATAACACGTGAAGAAAGTGACCTGCTGTTGTCAGCTTATGGTGGACATACCGAATTTCTTTTTGCGAAAAGGTAATATTGTGCACAGCATTTTTTTTATTTTTTGAGTATTGTTGAGTAAATCTTTCTCTCTCTTAATAATAACTTATTTTTCTTCTAGTATGCACAGTTTTGTCAAAGATGCTAGTCTTGATATGGTTCACATGGTCGATGATTTATTGGATACTTTGACTCACGGAGCACACAAGCGTGCATTACAAAGCATTGACAATAGCAGAAAGGTAAGGAAGTTTGACTTGCAGTGAAAAGAGAACATGTCATTCTTGTGGGACGTGGGACAGGTCAAGGGAGTGTCGAAAGGTTCTTTGAGTCTAACAGACAGTGTGCGGCCTTAACTGTGTGGAACAAGTCATCTATCAGGACAGTTTTTTATCTCGATTGTTGTATATCGTTAAGTTCTGGCATTCTGGCATTATAACAATGAACTCTAAGAATATCGTGAAGCTGATAGTGGACTGTCAACATATCGTAAAGAAGATTCAGCACAATAAACCATGACTGGACGTTAATTGTGTGGTGAATTTTCTTTACGATACACCAAAAACTCCGTTATTGCTGTTGTTTATGTACCTACATGGTTACTTTGTTGAATATTATTTAATTAGGCACAAGAAGAACAGGAAAATCAAGCAGTAATTGGTGAGTTGCGGTTGAATGAGTAGCCCATATAAACAGACTGATCTTATGTTTCTTTACAGTGGCACTTGGGATTAAACAAGAGGCAGATGTCACCTTGCCTATGCCTGAAGATGTAGATGCAAAGTAGGTGTTGCATACTCAGTACTGTTAGGAAATTTGAGGGATATGCTGTAGTGACGCTAGCACCAACCTGCTACCAGTTGAATTTTGACTACGTGGTCTCTACGGCTATGCCTTCAAATTTGTATCATGAGAAGAAATTGTGGATCTGATGTATATGTATCTCAAATTTTTTTACAGTCCCATACAGCAAAAACTTGACCGAGCTGGTCAACTTGTTGTGAAATTGGAACAAACACAGAACGAGAGACTGAGTGAGCAGCCACCCTCTGGTCAACCAAACTTAAGAGGACCAAGTGATCAAGAGAACGCTATAGGTTTGAATTTTTCGTATTCTTACTGTTACTATACTATGTGTAAGAAATGTCGCGCCTGAGTGGTGACTAAGTGTCCCCTAGAATGTTTACTATAAATTGTCTCTTTTCAGCTGCGGAGTTGATTGACGAATTAACAGACCTTATGCAACACGCAAAGCCTGAAGAAATATCTAGCCTTGTTGGCGTGAGAAAGTCGATGGGTATTGAAATTGAACCAGCTAGCAGCCCGGTATCCACTGGTTCATGATGCCCAATATTGCCATGTCATTACCACGGCCATCGCCAACCAATATCGATGCGGTAGCACGTGGAAGGAGAGGAAATAGAGGCTATGCTACAATTAGCCTCTGCATCGATTGTCAGTCAGGAACTTGAATATTTCTTACTGACTTGAGTTTCTGACTTTGACTCATTTATTAACCTCTCAAGCTGACTAAATCAAAAAATTGTCGGTGCGGAGAACGTTTGTATTTTGTCAAATTTTTTAAATAAAATTCTCATGTGATATAACAATGGGTAAATATAAATAATTATATTGATAAGACGAAAAAAGTTGAATCGGTTAAAAAATCTAAGCTGAGTGTAGTTTAATGTCATATGTTGTGGTGATAAGAGCGATTAACGTAAATAAGCGAATGACTTACCGCACTAACCTCGGCGAAAGGGGATTGGGAAGTCGTTAGGAGAGTTGAGATTACATCGGGCGTTATGCTCGAAAAGTGACAAAATCAAGTCGGGAGCGGTCACATTTGCGCCTGAGTTGAGACATAAATGAAAATACAGTAATGGTACTAATTATTGTAAGGTTATTTTTTCGAGTCAAAAATTCCCGGGAAAAGATATAACTTCTTGCATAGCGTGCTGTGGAAAATAGGCATCTCCTTGCAAGAGTGGAGGTCCGAACCAGGCGAGTGGCATTGCTTGCCTTTGATGACGCTGTTTACTGAAGTTAATATTTCAGCCAAGTCTCGATTCTTGGCGCTTTTCGCTAAAACTTTCACCAACGCCTCAATGTACCAACTGCCATGATGAGTGTTCCTCATTGCTGCGTGCCCATACTGCGTGGCATAGCCAAAAATCATGTCAGATCGCGTCGGCAGTCGCGGCTCGTCAAAAATGGCGTCCACGCCGGTTGTGACGCAGGACGGTCGACGCATTTTAGTTCGACCGTCTGAAACATCGACGCCACCGTCGTTCAACTCGCCTCGGCATGCTTGAACGAAGAATATTTTCGGTTTATTGCGAAGGTTGGGACAGTGTGCGTTGTCAAAGTATGAAAATATTTCTTCTATGCGAACGGTACCGCCATCTCGACCATAAATACACCCCTCGTCCCCGTGAGTAAGGAGTGTGACTATGCACGAATCACGGGTTTTATGCTCACTCCTTTGCGAAAATGACCGCAAGGTCGTTTTGATTTCATCTGCTGTTTGATCCTCAACAATAAGTATTTCAAATCCCAAATGTTGAAGAACTTGACTTAAGTTTTCCTTATCAAGGTTGCCTCCTTGTCTATGCGATAACTGTACCGACGCATCGAATTCCGTGACGTTCACAATCATAGCGTATCCGCGAGGTCTTGACGTCATCTTGTATCCACGGTTAACGTTGCTTTTATAAAATTCAAACGTTGTTTTTTCAACTGTTAATTTATGAGAGCCGTCATGATTATCCACTGATACGGGAGCGGCATTAGGCATCGGCCTTGACGAATATTCTTTTGGGACCCATTCCCAGTCAACCAGTGGCCGTCGGTTCTCGTCGTTTACCGTTGGTTTAAACTTTGAAAGCTGCTTAGAAATAAATTCTTGGTGCGTTTCCTGAAGACCTTCAATAAACTTTTTATACGCTTCCGGACCCCTTGTCGGTAATGCGTTTAAAAACGCGACGTTTCGTCCAAATGTGGTTGCTTTCGACTCAATTCTTTCCACCATCCGATCGTTCAAAATTCCTTCTTGAACTAAATATTGTAGCAGCTCGCCAAGGTCTAATGATCTAGCCAACATCAGTCTATTACGGACCAACGCTTTCTTATCATTTATATCCATAGTTTTTGCCCAAACAGGTTAAGTCCCCAACAGCTCAAGATCGCCAGGCACTTGGTAAGGTGGCAAGCGGTTAGCTCTTGAATACCAACGTCTGTTTACTTTCGTTGAATAACGAGAAGACATTTAAAAACCCCGTTCTATTGTCATTTGTGCCGCCTCTCTCGAATTAACCGCGCCGAGACGTCGGAAAGGTAGAGCTGAGCGACTATTGATTCTGATAAGTCATACGTCTTCGTCCTGACTCGATGGCCTGATGGTCGTATCGCTGTTTGACCTTTCGGGATATTTTGTGAAACTCTCTCAATGTTAAATAAACTTCTCTCTCTCTCTACCCGAACGCGATGTCGCTCGGTGACTTCGGAGAGAATTTCAACGTTCCGCATAAACCCCTCTCTATTACAGTATATCCTTGTCTATATGAATTTTTCCTGGTGTACTGACATATAGACTTCCTTTTGCGTGTCCCATCCATGGACTTGAAACCAACATAGTGACAAACTCTCTCTTCCTTTCTATTGGAGAAGATGACACAAGGCATATAGACTGGCCAATTCTTGTCTCAACAGAAGTGCAACATATAAGCAATAGCCGTCGAGAAACGCCAGCAGGATACAAACTTAAATGCTTTGTTATTTTCTGTGATTTTAAACCCCAGGGATTGAGTGGCACTATCAATTTAACTCATTAACTGACCAGAACGGAATGACTTGGCCAGATCAAAACCTTGCCTGCCTGTATGGTTATGAGGGCGAATATGTATATACACAATCACATGTTGCAGTAAAAGACAGTCTAAATTAGAGCAAATACAAAAGCCCTCATCAAATAGAAATTGCTGTAACACAAAAAATCTAGAAAGATTCACTTCTTTGATTGTCTACCACTTGAACCAGATTTAGAACTTCTTGCGCTTGATGCTGTGGATCGTGGTGGTGTTGGAGCCGATCTCATTGGCATTCCTTGAGTGTCCAATTGGATTCGCGATGCACTAACTGGTGATCGTACGCTTCTCGGTGACGATCGTGCGCTTGACCTTGTTGAACTTGTCTTTGAACCTCTTGATCCAGGTTTTGTACTTGGTACTGGCAATCCAACTTGATGATAATACAGCTCAACTGCTGTGTACATCTCTGGAAATTGATCCAGAGCTTGCGCGACATGGTTGCTGACATTTCGGTTCCGTTCTCGTAAATTCCGCAGCTCTATATCTTTCTCTTCCGGGATTGGACTTTTAACACTTCTTTGTGATCTAACATCTCTTGTGGATTTGAATATTTGATTCATAACTCGATCTGCTTTAGCCGCTTGTTCATCTAAGTCTCGTTTTAATTGAGATAATCTTGCATTCTTTTCATGGATCATTTCAGTGTATGCTGATTCATCACGAAGTGCTGTATCCATCGCGCTGCTCATCGTTTGTAAGTCTTCTTGCAGTTCACGGATTTGTCGGCGTTTGTATTTATATTTATCCATCACAGCTCGTAATTTTTCTTCTAGCTGTGCTTTCTTTTCATATTCTTCACTAGTTTCAGTGACTTTGTTGAACGATTTTCTGTAAGTCTCATTCCGGCTGTTTAGAAGTCTCAACGTGTTTTCTAAGGCGCGGATTTCTTTCTCTGCCTTTCGGATTTTTGCATCGACTTCATCTCCTTTTCTTTGAAGCTCTTCTTTCTCTTGTGCGGCCTTGATGACATAGTACGCTTGCGATTTTTCCTCTTCTCCTTCAGGTGGCGCCATTGCCACCATTAAGATTTCATACCGTTTTCTTAATTTTTCAATTTTAGTCATCCGTTGATGTAACTCAGCACTTACGGTTCGACGTTCTTCTTCTGCAGCCTTCATTTGACTAAACAGCATGTCTTTATGAACACCGATTTCTTTTTTACGTTCCTGCATGGCCGTGCTTAATTCAAGGTGTTTCTTTTCCAATGAGTGGACATTATCTGCTTTTTCATTTAACATGTCACGGAGTCTCTTAGCCTCTAATTTCAAAATGCTTTGTTCCACCATTGAATTCTGTTTTGTTGTAACGGTCGTTTTCAATTCTTTTTGTGATATTTCATTGTGCAGCTCCAAATCCTCAATTTTGCTTGTGAGTGTAGATTTTTCACCGCCAATTTTCTCCATATCTCGCTTTTGTCTGCGTATATCATCCTGTAGTCTTTTTAGTTGTGTAGTGAGCATTGTATGGATATTTGTTTTGTCGTCAAGTGTCGAAGTCAAACCTTCTATCTTCTCTTCGATCTCTTTCTTTTCGTCTGTGTTAATTTCACCCTTCATTCTAGCAATGCGTCGCTCTAATTGTTGGATCGTGAAGTCTTGATTGTAAATAATTTCTTGCTGTTTCACCGATTGTTGGTCGAGCTTGTTAAGACGAGAGAATAAATTCTTGCTTGCAGCTCGATTTCCTTGAATTGCAGCGGAAAGACTTTTGTCTAACATCATGGCGGAGTGGAGTTGTTCTTTCTTTTTGAATTGTACGTCTCGTATTCTTCGCAACTCCAAATCTAATACTTTGATTTGTTCTTCTTCATGCCCGAGAATTTGTTCGGCCATCGCGGCCTCTTCCTCTGCGCTTAAAACTCCTTGGTTTGCCGCAGATAGTTTATCTTGAAGTTGCTCCCTTGTTTGTGTGGCTTGTTGTAATTTTAATGTTTTATTGATAATTTCTTTCTTTAATCCAGATACGCTGCATTTTATGCCTTCTAAATCTGTTGCGGTGCGCTCAACGGTATATTTCAAAGTTTCTAATTCATCTTCAAGTTGCATTCGGTTGTTTTCGTGATCTTGATATTGCATTCGCATTTTTGCGGCTTGACGTTCTTGCGACGCAATTTTCTTTTCAAGTTCTTGATTGTTTTCCATTTCGTTTTCTAAAAACATTTGTTTTTCTGATATGGTCTGTTCTCGTTTACGGACTTCCTCTTTAATTTTTGCCAATTCTAATGCAGATTGATCCATTTCTCTATCGCGACGTTGCATCTGTTCGATAGTTATTTCCCATTGACTGATGAGCTCTAAGCGATCGGCGTGGGCTTTGCGAAATTCTTCTGCCGTCTTATCAAGCTCAATTTGAGCTGTGAGCGTTTTTGTCGTTTCCATATCCAAGTATTTCCGTTTCTGTTGTGCTTCTTCTGTTAACCGCCCAATTAACAAGCCTAATTCTTTTATTTTTGACTCATCTTGTCTGGCGTACTTTTCCAAAGTGATAGCATCTTCATCGCGACGAGCAGACTCTTCTAACCAGGCTTCCAAAGCTTCCTGGTCCCAATTCATTTGAGATTTCAAATTTTCAAGTTGTTGGGTGTCCAAGAAAACCTTATTTTCAAACGAATTATGCTGATCACGCAGAGTAACAATATCTTTCTCTAATCTTGTTATTTCTTGCCTCAATCTCCCATCTTCACGAGTGGCTATCGCTATCATATGCTCTTCTGTCTCTAAATCTTTAACATGGACGTCTATTCTGGACATGTTTTGCTTCAATTCACTGTTTACACTTTGTAAATGAACTTGCATCGCATGTACCCGTTCGTCATTTGATCCTAAGTCATTGCCAAGATTGCCAATTTCTTTTTTGAGCTCCATCAGCTCATTTTCGAGACTCTTGTTATCGGCATTGGCGACGGGGATGGCAATCCCTTCGTCCCAATCAATGTCAGACATTACTGAATCAACCATCTTGCTTTATTTCATCTCAAAATCATGAAAAAAAATCTGCAATTATGCGAAAACATTCATAAAAAAATGTTAGTACCGTTACCACACGTCCGGAAATTTATATCAAGAATGTCTAGAAGTCGCACTTTTGCATATTTCCACTTTTAACTGGTTCATGCACAGCTAGGATTTCCCTACTTTACCTTGCTAATGCATAATCTCTTACACCGCGCTTTCCCCTTCCGATGAAAACTTCTCGACGACACGACGAGGTTTTTGTTGCGGCACATTGCCATGGAGATATATGCTCACGCTTGACTGAGCACGAAGCAACTTCTGATTATCTTGCTAGCAATGTTTTACAGCGATTAACGGGTACAGGATGCAATTACTCCATTTTAAAATGTATTCAGAAACCCATCTATTGCGATTTTTAGTCCATAAGAAATCGAACCAGACTAAAGATCTCGGTGGAATAAACAGCTGACGATCTATCATCAATGGTTTGAAGTTGCCGACGGTGACATTTGACTTCGGCCTGCTTAATTGATTTTTCAGAGCAGTATTTTCATGCTAGTAGTATATAGTGAAATTTCTATAGTTGGACTGGGGTTTGGGATTGTCCCCGTCAACCAATAGAAGCAAGACCTATATGCCCCTGTAGAGCCTCGTCGAAGTAATGCTAGGAAACATGGTGTGATGATTCGACACTATCGGCACGCCAAAAACCCGCTCAGGTTCATGAAATACGTCAACAAGATCAGGGGCGGGTATGGGCGTTCAAAGTTGCGGTGTATGAATAGGAGACATTCTTTGCATAGACTAGGTTGCTGCGGCTGAATATGTATAGTAGATCTTCCAGAGCCGGTCGTTTACGTTATATAGGCCTACTATAGATCTATTGTAGCCTATATACAGTAGATATGGGATTCTGATCATTTCTCGATACCGTTAGCCCGAGGCTAAGTACTGTACAGAGAACTCACTTTGAGTATCAGTTATCTGTTGTTTAGGCAAGACTGATCGATCGCATATTCACCAAGTGAATGAAATAGTCTACTCTACATACTGCAGAAGTGCGGTCGATTACCGCTGCGTGTATTGAATTGTTGTAACAGCTGCAAGGAATGGACGTGTTGTTAGCTCGACGCCTTCCACGAAATGAGCAAAACTACCTTGTGTTTAGTTTGGCATTTCCTGATGAAGCTACCATAAACTGCTACATAGGCCTAGGCATAGATATTTATGAATCATTTGAATTTGCGGGTGGTGGGTAGCTATTAGAGTAATCTTTGTACGGTAGGCCCTACTGGTAGATTGCAGGCATGCAGCGAATAGGAACTACAGCACAAGGCTTACGTAGGCTAACTTTGCAGTCTTATATTAGCTAGTAGGCAGTTTGAAGGTGTAAAGTGAATACTAGTAGCCTAGAGATCGATCGCTCTTAATTTTTCAAGGCCGATAGGACTATCGACCGCCTCATCGCAACTTTGGTGGCGCATACCGATATATCAGAAAATATTATGGATAACGGCCTGGCTGAATCGTCCGATCTATCGAAGGCTTATAATATAAAAAGATGTTTTCTTTGAATGTCGCATCGTATTATTCACCCATGGCCTACTTTAGTACCTAGAGTAGGCTATATGATTCACCCTTCGACTGCGCGTGGTTAGTTGCGATTCGAGTTACAACGAACTGCAAGAGCTATTTTCATTCTCTTCGCGGTTTCCTGGTTTCGAGGTGCAATTATTCATTTCTACTGTGTAGAATGCGTAGAGCCTAGCATATTTATAGCGAGCAGGCCATAGCGACGATGGAGACCTCTGATCAAGAACAAAAGCAACTTTTTGCTTGGAGTCAGGAGATACCGGATTATGGAAATAAATTGTTGAAACGGCTTGATGAATTCCGCAAAACAACGATATTATATGATGTATGTGTTCATACACAAAACGGCGACTTCAATGCCCATAAAGTCATATTGGCAGCGTGTGGAGGCATATTCAGGTTTGTTGGCTGACAGCCAGTCATATATAGGCTACTGTATAATATATCATACATTGGCGATAAGCCAATTTGTTTGTTATCTGACGCCAAGGCGATTAAATTGTCGTGATACTAAGGCAACCATGACATAGGAATTTAATTTGCGTGATCACTGATCAGTATATGTAGATTTCCGAACCTAAACGGCAAACAGAGAGCTTGTAATCGTGTTGCATTGAACACAGCGCGACAATTCCTGGTCACCTCATCAAGTCATGTAAAACTCGTCGTGTAAGAAACAAATATTGCAGTTTGCCGTTCTTCTGGCCTATTTCGTTTATCGATCGTATCCTCATTTGTCAATAACGCGCTCGTAAAAGCGTGTGGGACCTACTAAGTGATCTTTTAACGACCCTTTAATGACCCTTCTAGCGCGTTAGTAATACCTGACTTTGATTTAATTAATAGGCTTAATCAATTGGCAAATTCCGCACTGTATGATAGTCTGAATAAGGCATCTCTAGAAATTATTATAAGCATTAAACATTGACCGATGACGCAAAGATGACAAAGACGCAGAATTTCAGCATTTCTTGCGAGTAGGCTGAATGCCGTTGCGTATGACTTCATTTAATATTGTGAGGAGTATTATTGGCGGATGAGTAAGTATTGGTCAAACGCACAAGACTTTAGGATATTGTTTTCAAGGCTTTTGGTCGTTTGTAATATTTGCTCACTCGCAACATTCAGCGCAAAAGATAGTTACCACACGGAACTCGGCAACGTTGCAGTTTGATGTAGCCAGACATCCAATTCTAAAGACGTCATGGTGGGATTTCGAGTTACCAAAATGTTACATTACGCAGTGCGGAGATTGATTAAAATTGTATAACAGTATAACAACACATTTTCCGCAAGTAACTTAGCTTTGGGAGCTCTTTCGCCATTTTTTGTGAGTCTGCAGAATCCGTTTCGCGTACGGTTCTACGGGTTTCCAATTTCCATCGCATCTCTTCAGGCAAAAATGAATTTCGATTGTCATTATATTTCACCAGAGTCCGATGATATGCGACTACCAATGTTGTAGCCCATTTCCTGCAATTGTTATCTGATTCGTCGCAATCAAATATTGGAGTTCATCTTGACTTTCCCCGTGAGCACAGTGCTCCTAATGAGCACGTGGTTCCCCGCGAGCACAGTGTTGGAGAACGTGTTCTCCGCGACCACGTGGTTCCCGTAAGGGCAGTGTTCCCCATGGTTCCCCTTGAGCACATTGCTAATCGCAGTATTAAAACATTGTATACCATTCCTACGCGACTCAGCGTTTGTTATTCCGTGTTTACAGAACATGTTTTGTGGACGAGAAGAAAAAAATGATCAGCGATACTCGCGAAATAAAGTTGAACTGTCCAGCTCAAGGATTGAAGCCAATTATTCGCTTCGCATACACCGGATCTCTTGTAGTTACTAAACGAAATGCCGTAGCCACCATGATGGCAGCAAAGGAGATCAATATGAAAGAAGTAAGACTTCAAATCCTTCGAACAGACCACGAATTTTTAACCAATGGTCAATGATTAAAGGTCGCTGATTAGTGACAAAATAGGCAACTCACCGGTCACAACGAATTTAGCCAGCATAGTTTATCGCGGGAATTATATTGACTAGCAATCAGATTTCCGCTCCTTTATCAGAGTGAAAATGGGAGTAACTGCACGAAAGATATTGGTCTACCATTTGTAGCATAAGCCTTATTACTGGTTGTCGAGCCAGCAAGTCCTCCCGTCGCAATTCTACACGCATGAGTTTCGTTATTAAAACGTTCCTGAAAATGACAATGGGATAGACCTATTAATCACGGGAGTGATTATCACAATTGCTGAATATGTGTTTATTTCATGAAACTGTGACCTGTGAACGTGTTACGACACGACGGTCCACGCAGCCTGATTATTTACACATTTTGACTAATATCCCTATTAATATAGTCTGTGTCGACGTTCACTCGTTGTTATTACCAAATCATTGATTGCAGCATCCGCTCTGCGGGGGTTCCTTCATGGAATTTGCGCTGCTAACATGTTGTTAATGAGTCTGGTAGTAATTTAGATGACAACTATTTCCTTTATTTTGAGTAAAGTCCGTTGTTGTTTTACTGCGTCTGTTTGGAACGTTGGCCTATCCCATACAATGATCACATGACACGAGCTGAATGGGAAAGGTTGCTCTTCTTTAATACTTTCAGTCGGGACAGATCGGAATTGCTATTTAATAAACCTTATCTCTTCTTGTTAGGTTCAAGATATATGCGCAGGGATTGCATGCAAAGAGTATGGTTGGTTGGCGAATTACTCCGGTGAAAAAACTCCAGCTATAATTGAAAAATTGCGTAAAGTTCTGCAAATTCATTCCCAATGTTTTGGTCCGAATGCTGAAAACGCAGTCGTTGACAACGCTGAAAAATTCCCGTTTTTCGAAGAAGTTCAAAATGAGATTCCAGATCACGTGAATACCTATCAGAAACTCGCTGAAAAACTAAAAAATGCGGAATCTGTCACCGCGGTGTCTAAAAAGATAAAACAGGAAAATCCTTCCGACAAAACCAACGGTGGAAACAACGGTAGCTTGCCCGAAACAAAGTCGCCAGTTTCCATTCTGCAAAGCACCAAGTCTGTCGAACAGATAAATGATACAACAAAAGGACCTGACGTCACTGCAAACACGTCATCATCCAGGCAACAAAATGACCAAGACAAGAAATCTGAGACGGATGACGTGGTTGACTCTGCAACAGTTTCCCGCGATGACGATGGCTCTCAAGATACACTTTCAAACTCATCAAAATCAATGCCCTTTCCGTCATCAAAAAGTACTAATGGCAGCGAAAATCACACTCTACAAGCCGAGATGACAAAACAGCCTGGTGCTAGTCTCGATATCTCTACAGATAACGTGACACCGTGTGACGATGATGCCAAAAAGAACGGTGCACTGTTGAAAGAGAAAGCTATCCCAGCAGTAACTATCTCAACACCAGTCCAACCAACTCCTCCGGCAAGGACGCCAAGAAAAGATATTCCGCCAAGAAAAGATATTCCGCCACCTTCACCGCAACAGACATCCACGCAAGATCTCCCTGAATTTGCAGCTGGCAACGGTGGCGGTGACAGCTCGCTTAACGGAGAAGTTGCCAACCCGGACTCGTTGAAAGCACCTCGCCGTGAAACCATTTCAGCTCCATCACCTAAAGTCAAACCGCGCATATCTATGAAAGGCAAAAAAGCTCCACTGCCGCCACCCGTATCAGCCCCAACAATATTGGCGGAAAAATCAACGCCAGAGAAACCCCCAGCTCCTCGACGGAAAACACTACAAAAAGTACCACCGCCCAGACCGAAGCCGCCAGTCAAAAAAAAGGTGTCGGTGAGTTGACGACATTGACACAAATATGCTCTTTGCTATAGATTCCACATATTTCAGAGGTTAATTTAATTAATTGATCGTATTTTGCAGAGTGAAGCTGATGCTCCACCGAAGTTACCAGCTACTGATGAATACGATGATTCGCTCAACCCGTTCTCGTGAATCAGGAAATTACCAACACGAAAGAAATACAATACCCCAACGTTTTATCTCTCTGTCTCTCTCATCCTCTATCGCTCTTTTTCTCTCTCACATGACCCCTAAACCATTTTGTTGTACGTGTAGCCTTACTAGACAAATTTATCTCTGCCTCCCGATATGACATTGCGTAGCTCTTCGAATTGAACGGGATGAATTTGGTACTACGAGAAATATTGTACACTTGTGCACCACGGGTCAGCTTTACCACAGCTTTCTGGCCGGCCAGAAAGATGCACCACTGCTTCAGCGATACTTTCATTGTGAGTGCAGGTGATCATAAATCGCTAAAACCTTGAAACCCGCCTGTTTCGTCAGGTCCAAGGTCCTTGTTTGTGGCAATGCTTTCCATGCCATTTGCATGCACAGTTGCACACCTACTCCGATAGTGTTACGGTCAGATCTACTGAACTAGTTCGTTTTGCTTGCGTGAAAAATTCGTTGATCGAACGCTCCTCCATTTCTCTTGTCCTGTGTGATGGAAATAATATTTCAAATACAAAAAATAGTTGACTACTAGCTTTTTACCCAGCCTATAAGGTGTTGCGCTAGACTTATCGCGAATCGTCTTCAAAAGCTAGGTTACCAAGGAACATGTAATGCTTAAAGAGTTTGAAGGATAAGAGGTCTCATCTCTTCATCTTTGAATGCATTGTAGCTCAATGGTCAAAACCATTGAGTGGGAGAAATACGGTCTCCGGATGCGTGTATCTGGAGTTTTTGTCCGGTACTATCCTGTGAGCTCGAACGAAAACATTGAACAGAAGTTCAGGCGAAAAGGGATTTCGTTCTCTTTGTCGAGGTCTTATTTGTTTGCTCTACTTTTCTAGGCTAGCATATCTTACAGTGGAATTAGATATCGGGAGTATTCAGCCTCATGGCAGGGTTACTGCATTTTACTTTCAACCAAGATCAAGGCTGTTTTGCTTGTGGAACTACAACAGGTTTTCGGATATACAATGCTGACCCATTGAAAGAGAAGGAGCGGCACGACTTCAAAGAAGGTGGCATAGGATGCGTAGAGATGCTTTTCAGGTGCAATTATTTAGCTATGGTTGGTGGAGGTGGTCAGCCTGCTTTTCCAAGGAATAAAGTTATGATATGGGATGATATGAAAAAGAAGGTGGTCATAGAATTGCAATTTTCTTCAGACGTTCGCAATGTACGTTTACGTCGAGATCGCATAGTCGTTGCTTTGGATCGTATCATAAAAGTATTTACTTTCACTCAAAGCCCGCAAGTTCTTCATGTATTTGAAACATCACCAAACCCTTGGGGTTTGTGCCAATTGTGTCCCAGCAGCACAAATGCAATTTTGGCGTTCCCGGCAAAAGCAACCGGACAAGTCCAATTGGTGAATATGGGCGACACAGAACAGCCGGCCAAAATTATCGATGCTCATGAAGCCGCATTATCATGCATTGCTGTAAATCTTCAAGGAACGAGGCTTGCGACTGCCTCACAAAAAGGAACTTTAATTCGTATTTTTGATACAGAAACATGTGAAAAATTGACCGAGTTGCGACGAGGTTCTGGCTCTGCAAGAATCTATTGCATCAATTTTAATGTTGATTCAAGTCTTTTATGTGTTTCAAGTGATCACAGTACTATCCATATATTTGGTTGCGGCGACAAAGCCACAGAACATTCACAATCTGTAAACAAGCAGTCTAGTCTTGCGCATGCAAAATTTTTGCCAAAATATTTCAGCAGCCAATGGAGTTTCTGTCGATTTAACATTCCTACTAACACGGAATGTATTTGTGCATTTGGGCCTGAATCAAATTCTGTCATTGCTGTTTGTGGTGATGGGACATATTATAAGTTCTCATTTGACCAGAAAGGTGAATGCACAAAAGAGGCGTTTGCTCATTTCTTGGATCTAACTAATGCAGGCTTGACATAATAGCAGTCAGGAGTTAATATATATATATCATAATTCATAACAGTATATCAATATATATACATATCAAAATCATATCAAGCATTGATAAACTCCACGTGACCTAAATCTACGTAATCGATTGATATTTGTGTATTTTGTATGCACCCTATTTTTCATTGTCTTGTCATTATCAACAAACTAGGCATATAATGTCGCCACGAATTTGACGTCCAGCTTCACTTTATTTTTGTCGTCACATTCTACTTATCTGTGTCTTAATCTTGTTGTAATTGAATATGGAAGTGCATACTGAATTATGATTAAAACAAATGTTGCAGTATATATATATAAGTGTCCATGCCCACCTCCAAATTCCTGGCTGGTGGGTCTACTCTGGGTACACACACCTGACCTCACACCGCACTGTTGTGATGGGTGTGGGCGTATTGGCAATATATTCACTATTAATTCATGCCACCATAGAGTAGATTCGGGCTAATACTGCTGCAAATTAAGTACGGTAGTCTCTACTTCAATTTTACTTTTGCAGTCAGTGAACTGAAGATGCATTGGTATCAGCAATACAGCTAATTTCAGAGTGGTCAGCAGTTTTAAATGATGCATAGTGCGAATTTCAGTGTTGAACGTAATGTAGCAAGCTAGTTATCAGTGATTGTTCTAAATCCATCACGTGCATGCATTCATCACGTGATGCTTTCATGAAGGATGATTTACCTTAAAATTTAATTCGGCATGTTGATCCCTTTCTGAAATTTTTTGCTGTTTCGATATTTATTATTTACGTCATTCTAATGATATTCAGTGATGTCTGTTACTGCTCTTTGATCTGAAATTATTATCATTGTTCTATTTCATGACACCTTGATAAGGATTTGCAATTTCTTTATTCTCATTCATACTCTTTGTTGTGTTAACTATTTCGCCAATGTCTTTATAATTCTTTAACTTCATTGGATTAAATTTTTGCGTGTATGATCCAGGTTATAATAGTGCATGCCTTTTTCTTTATGTGCAGGGTTTCATACTGTAGTGTGTAATCTAACTCGTCTGAATGTCTTCTGCTGCTGCATCTGCGAAATGTGAAATCCGGGAAGAGATGAAAGACTTCTATGGTAAGATTTTCCTGCAGCTGATTTGTTCTTTTTGACATTGAGCTATAAATTCAACTAGGCCTACCATAGGATTAAAGTGTGGAGCTACAACAAGTAGTAGGTCTACCATGCTTTAGGCCTCTGATATTTAACAACCATGAAAGCATGACTACTTATGTGGCTAGCGAGAGAATTTTACACAATTTTTTTTCACCTCACTGGGGATATGATAATTATGTGTTGGGCAGTCTTCTATTAATAATGTACTGCATATACACCGTAAAGAAGATTCACCACAGATTTAAGGTCCATCATCATCAGGTATTCTATCTTTAATCATATACACCTGAATATTTCTAATTTTTCCAGGCAAGCAATTGAAGACGACGAGTGATCTAAATACTACAGCATGCACAAAACCCGCAATTAAACTCCAAAAACATGTCAAAAATGCCATGAAGTTGGTCCATGAAGAAGTTGCAAAGAAATATTATGGATGCGGTATCGTGGTACCTGAACGACTTGAGGGAGCAAGCATCCTAGGTAATCACAAATCAGGATAATATGGTGAGCCTGGGCATAAATATTAAAAGGTGAAAAACGATGTGGTTCTTGAAAAACTTGCACCTGTATTCTAGAAAATCGACTTATTTCGAAGATAGTAGAATTGTACATTTTTATTATTCCTCCTACCACATTCTCTCAAAATAGAAACTTTTTAACGCTGAAACCCCTAGAAACTTACATTTCAGAGAAGCTGCTGTTAGCCTTTGAACCCTTTGAATTATTTCCTGCAGATCTTGGCAGTGGAAGTGGTCATGACTGCTTCATACTCTCAAAGTTAGTTGGAAAAAATGGATTTGTGACGGGAATCGATATGACTGATGAACAACTTGAGACTGCCAACAAATACATCGATTATCATCGCGATCTGTTTGGATATAAATCGTCAAATGTGAAATTCGTTAAAGGATATATTGAGGATCTGAAAAGTGCTGGAGTAGAAGATTCATCTGTCGATATAATCATGTGAGTGAATGCTTGATTTCTGTTATGTATTTTCTCATTTTTTTCGATATTCAAGGGCATTTCTTCCGTTTCAGATCCAACTGTGTGATTAATCTCTGTAAGGACAAGAAATCTGTTTTGCATGAGGCGTACCGTGTGTTGAAAGATGGCGGCGAACTCTACTTTAGTGACATGTACACTGATAGACCACAGTCTGAAGAAATTAAGAGTCACCCGGAACTGTGGGGTAAGCTGAATGTGATTCCTGAACTCTTGTACTTTGCCCAGCCGTTGGAGTTTGATTTGTTAAGAGTCTGGCATGTGTGAGATCCCACACTAGCACTCTCTATCTCTCTCTCTTCATGCTTTTACCTTCATTCAACCAATTTCAAAATTTTCTTTTTTTGTTATCAGGAGAAGGCCTCAGTGGAGCTTTGTACTGGAAGGAGCTTTATTCTTTGGCAAAAAGTATTGGATTTGAGATGCCTAGAACAGTCAGCGCAAAAGTAATTGAAGTGCTAAAGCCTGAATATAAAAAGGCAGTAGGTAAGGTACGGTTACCTGGTTCACTGCTTTTGTCACGAAATGCAGGGTATGATCTGACTTGTTGACCTCACAAAGGTCGTATCAATCAGCCCCTCTCCCACACCAAATTGCGTTCGTCCCTCTTTTTCATTGCCTTTGATTATTACGACAACTGTGTGTAAATTTTGGTTGGACAAAATATATATTCTCTCTCTCTGTGTGTGTGTGTGTGTGGGTTAGTCATTCATGCATTTTAAGTCATGCCATGTGTCGCTACGTCCTTTCTGTGACTTGAAATCACAAGGTGTGCTCATAAATTTTAGGCGACTCGAGATTTATAGCAGTTGGGTATCGTCTTTTCAAACTTCCTCGTGACGTCAAACGTGAAGCTGCAGAGCTGACATACAAGGGTGGAATAACAGGGTTCGAGGAAGAACTGCAAGTGAGTGAAATATATGTGATCTGTGGTATTCTACATTTATGTATGCATACAATGTCACAATATAGGCGTGATGACGTTATGCATGCCTGGGTTGACGGGGTTGATCTGGTCCATACTCAACAATGAACATTTCAGTTTGATCACTTTGTTAAATTCGTCAAAGACATTCCCATGACCGTTGATGGTGAGATGGCGGCTATTGTGCAATCCTCACGCGTTCAGGCCGAGTTTGAGGTGAAAGAAATGAAGCCTGGTGCTTCTCCAATCAAAGTAAGTACCAATACAGTAGATACCGTAAAATATGGAGGGAGAAAGGTGGTGGTGAAAATAGGGTTTCTGGTTCTGCACTTCTTCACAAGCCTGTAGGTATAGCTGTGTCTCTTCAGCTTTCAGTTATATACCCATGCATGGACAGGTGTTACAAGTTGTGGATACGGTATATACTTAGACAGGGCAGTGTTGTTGTGATCCAAGACTCCCGAGTCACATGCCAGGGTAGTCCTTCAAGTCCATGTCATGTTTTTCAATCTTTTAAAATTACGATTCACAAGTCAAGTCGACTTCTTGATGTCCAAGTCTTTTGATGTTATAAAAATCCTAATCACAATTCCAGTCGAGTCATGCCCTCCATGTTGCCATGGAGACACACAGCAGGGACGCAGCCAGCTCATGAGGAACACTATGCTATAGAGTACCACCACTTCACCACTTCTGCCCTAGTT
This sequence comes from Botrylloides violaceus, assembly GCA_030412335.1. NCBI lineage: Eukaryota > Metazoa > Chordata > Ascidiacea > Stolidobranchia > Styelidae > Botrylloides > Botrylloides violaceus. The sequence goes on from JASFYC010000810.1 coordinate 270,509, forward strand.
TCTCTGCAGGGCTGACCACCTTGACTGGAATAAAATAGCAAAGGATAACATATTATTCCTTTTTTGATAGAATCAAGAAATTGATCCTTTCAATATTGCTGTGGCTGCATGTGGTGCCAACAGCTGCTCCGGCTTCAAATAATGTAAGGAAATGTAACACCATAATTTCTCGATGTTTTCAATTTACCATGAGACATTAACTTTGAGTATTTAGACAATTCGAGCTTTGTTTTACTGATTTATTTGGTATTAAGAGCAAATTCTTTTTTCTTGCAATTTTTGCCTGCTCACATAGTCATTGGGGATAGGCCTGAATTCCTCAGGATTCATCGTCACTGTAAAGTCAAATTCTCAGCAGTAGGCCTACACAACTTTCTATTCATATCCAAAGTAACGTTTAGGAGACTTTTCGTCCGTCTCTCATCAGTGAACACGCTGGAATACATCGGTCAGCAATTTATTATCGCGATTTAGTGCATGTTTTAGTATAATATTCTATCGTTTTGAAAAAAATCGAGGCAGTCCATATTCTCTTTATTATATTTCCGGTACAACACCACCACGTCGTTCCGGACTTCGGACTTCGTGGTTCTCTCCGCGCATTTTATTTAGATGTCATCTCACCGTCGCCAGTACTGCAACTCCAGCTCTAACCCTTTTCCCTCTCATGTACCTCCTGGAAATTAATTTCGGTCGTTCTGTTGGCCTATAATAATACCTATGATGCTTGTTTGATTGAAAATCATTAGAGGTGAATATAGCGTCGCATTAGCAATATTTTGCTCTCCAGTCGTAAGGCTCCTCCATGCGGCTACAGCAGTGTGTGTATATTTGTTAGATTAGGTAGATAGTGTCTAGAGCGGGAGAAGAAGGATATAATCGTCGTTTATTTATCAATGGTGGCCTAGATCCAGGGCATGAAAATCGTACTTGCACCGATGCAATACTGGCATAATTTTCATGATGTCTGTGTAAGCCTTGTTGTCAGCAAATAGTGACCACCCAACCGTCACTATATATTTCAGTATAGCAATCACACTTAGCGTTACTACATGCTCGCAGGAAGTCAAGACCGCGGCGACCCGTCGAAACGCTACGCTATATTTCAGTCACCGTAAACGTTAGTAATGTGGTCTACATAAAAACACGCGCGCTCGAACGACAGACGGTCCCTCTACAACGAGAGATGTTATGCATAAGCTGAGCTGGACGTTCGATCAGTGAGGACATGGTCTTGCGCTAGTAGGCCTACTATATGGATATTGGATATCTCTCCGCCGTCTATGCTGCAATATTAGTCTGTTCATTTTTTGTAGATATCAAGTCTTATTTGAGAACATTTAATCGTAGATAGCACACACACACGAGTTTTAAAAGTCCGTTGTCTTGAGCATCCGCGATTATCCATTAGGCCTACCATTGAAGATTACCTGCGATAAAAAAGCAAGAGAGAGAGATTGCGGCAATCAGAGATTATGAAAGTAAGGATGCCTATTTTCGTAATTAGTTATTTAAACATTTAGCATTGTGGTAGGCTGAACTAGGCTAAAGCATTCAGAGATACGCGCGCGTGACCACATCTTTTAAAGATCAGCTACAGAACCTTTGGGTTTTTAAATCGGGACCTCCCGATCAGACGGCGGACAGTCAGCCAAACCACCATGGGGCCAGCTGAGCGGTGATTGAATATAATATTGAGAAGTTTTCACATTACCTGCTAACAGAACCCGCATGAATTTGGGCAGAATTTTTTCATGAAGGTCTGATATCTTACACAGTCTCCTTGAGAATTCCATCCGTCACATAAATCGGCAACCGCGTCTGCACACGCCTGTGTGGCTGAAAACCAAAATTTTCCCGAATAAGGGTTAAGATGGAGTTGTTCAAGTTCCAAATGGCCAACATTTTTCAAGTGGTGGGCCAACCTACAGCCAGGCAGCCAGAAGTCCATATTTGCAAGTTTTACGCAAAGTCCCAAACCTGCCCGGACCCTTTCCATTTTATCACCCCATATATTTTCTCTCACCGTCATCTTGCATATCGATCGTCATTGAGGAATCCCCCGATCCCTCCTGAGCTGCCGCCCGAAGAAAAGTTGACGTTGCGAGAATCGTCAATAACGTATATACAAAGCCTGTTAATTATAATGGAATTGACACATTCTTCGCCGATTTTATAAATTCTGCAAGAGATTGGAGACTTACCTGACCTCATACTTGGTTACTCTGTCGCTTCTCTATTATATAGCCTATGCTGTTTGCGCAGAAATGTGTTGGGAAAGGAGAAAGTTAATAAAGAGGCGATGAGGGCAGGATCGATGTAAAGTTTGCTTCCCGTGCGCAAGCAGCAGGCGGAAAATGCGTAAACGGACATATAGAATATATCATTGGATTCCGGTCGATCGTCGTGCGAAGGTGAAGGGCCTATTATATGCATTTCTCTTGAACGTATTATTTTTCTTAACGTTTGCTTACACGAAATAATCTTCTTTTCATTCAGCCTACTGATTACACTGATATGATCTTTAGTCCTATAATCGCAGTGGCCCACTCCACGACACTTGCCGGTCTTCTGTCCTGGTCCTGGGCAAGGGGCTTCTAGCCGTAAGCCTGCGGTAACCGTAGTGCGCTGTATAGTATCCTGGGTTGATCGAAGTCGACTCATCGTGTCAGCATGATTTCCAGGATGATGCAAACAAAATAGTCCGCGTGCAAAGATACAAACACATCTGCCGCATTCAACGCACCATGACTGTGCAAAATTTTATGCCTGTCATCATATCGTATCCAGATGATTACAAGTTTGATTGCTCTGTCATCAAGTTACGTGATGCAATATGATAAGGATATCATTAGTTGGACAGAAAAACCTGGTCTGCCGTGTTGTTCTCTGATTAATAATGTTGGCCTTTATATACACGCACCAGTATTCCACTTGCACGTTCTGATTAGTCAGACAGTCAGAGGCGATATTTCTATGTCCTTTTTCATCCAAACATTTGGTTTGCCCCGTTTTTAGGCGTCACGTTTCGTTTGGCATAGTGAGCGACAATCCCGGTCATGTCAAAAGGAGGATCTTGAACCGGAACTGGAACCCGAAAAACGGAATCGCGCACGCCACGTTCCTCCGTTTGCCACCACTTAAGCCTGCGTTGGTTAGTTCACTAGTATAGATAATTTTTGTATAGTTTAGTTATCTATAGTGTAAGTGTAGCCTAAATATCATCCATCTGCGTGCCCACCGTAGCGCTGTTGGGTTCGTGACGAGGGGTTGGAGTCGTCCGCCAGTCTCGTATAAAAATGCTTGAAGGATTCCTGCATTGCTATCTCGTCTCTACAGGGAAAGTTTCCTATCCGAGATCACTTACTTAATCATTGAATATGTCTTGCTGTGCAACTGATTCGACAAAGAATGACATCAGGGATGAAGTAAAAGACTATTATGGAAAGATTTTTCTGTGCCTTGACATGCTAGTATTACATGTTATGGAATAGTGTAGGCTAACTGCCAAAGGGACTGGTGATGCGGGATGCGGTACTAGCAAGTAGCAGCTAGCAGCACTTTTGCAGTTTTTCATCTCTTCATTTTTGAGTCAACTGGAAGACGAATTAAACAGCAAATGAAAATGATGATGTACCCAGTGTTCAGAAATAGAGAATTATTTTTGGTGGCGGTCCCAGTGCTTTATTCCATTTCGCTACTGCCCATTTATTTCTGTTTCTGTCACACATCGTCTGATGGTCGTGGTTGTCACATTAATTTGTTAAATCTTGCACATGCAATGGATGTATAGGCTTATAAAATGTATTTTTTGATATTTCAGGAAAAACGCTGAAAGCTTCAAGTGATTTACAGACATCAGCATGTACAACACCAGTGACCAAAATGAAAAAACATGTGAGAGAAGCTCTGAAGTCTGTTCATGATGAAGTTGTGATGAAATATTATGGATGTGGCATCGTTGTACCTGAATGCCTGGATGGAATGAGCATTCTAGGTAAATTTGATCTGAGCAATCATTACATTTAGGAAAATTCCAAGCCATGCGGAGCACTATCCTGATTCTGTCTTTGTAGTCGGTCTCAAAAATTTCCCAAACAGCATTAGAGGCAAGTGAATCTCTCATCCAATTATGATCTTTTGTATTCTGCAGATCTTGGAAGTGGAAGTGGTCGAGATTGTTATGCACTCGCAAAGTTAGTCGGTGAAAATGGATTTGTGACGGGAATCGATATGACTGATGAACAACTTGAGACTGCCAACAAATACATCGATTATCATCGCGATCTGTTTGGATATAAATCGTCGAATGTGAAATTCGTTAAAGGATATATTGAAGATCTGAAAATTGCAGGAATAGAAGATTCCTCAATCGATATAATCATGTGAGTGAATGCTACTCATTGCTCCGTCACAAACGCACACACACAAACAAACACTCACCCACATGCACGTACCCCTCACCTCCTCACTCACACACACATGTATGATGATGGCTTCATGCAATATTTTCATTCATTCTAGATCGAATTGCGTCATAAATCTATGCAAAGACAAGAAATCTGTTTTACATGAAGCATTCCGTGTATTGAAAGATGGCGGTGAACTCTACTTCAGTGACATTTACTCAGACAGAACATTATCTGAAGAAATCAGGAGCCATAAAGTGCTTTGGGGTAAGACTTTTTGACAGTTTCTGGCAATTGTTGTTGATGTGGTGTCATTATACAGTCCACGAAACAACGAGACGACCGGGTTGGTCGGTGTCTTAGGCTACAATTCTGCCCCATTTTTGCTTCCAGACTACCAACCTGGAAGCAAAAAATAAACAGGAGCTTCCTCGTCGATTTTCAAGTCACCGTTTACCATTTTGTGCCATCTATCCTTATTATTAATATTTGGTTAGGCGAATGCATCAGTGGAGCTTTGCATTGGAAGGATCTTTACTCTATGGCAAAAGAAGTTGGCTTCGAGATGCCGAGAACAGTCAGTGCGAAAGTTGTTGAAGTACAAAAACCTGAATTAAAGGAAGTAGTAGGTAAGTTTCTGCTGACTCACATGACTTGATGACCACTACGAACTTCTGGTTACTCAATGTTTTGTTGTGTTACTACCCTATAACTCCAGCCTATGTTAATGCTCTATAATGTGTAGATCGTAGAAGATACTTGGATCAATAAAATTTGAATGTCAGTATCTGACATTTCCAGGAGACTCCAGATTTATATCAGTCGAATATCGTCTTTACAAGCTTCCGCCTGGCGTAAAACGGGAAGCTGCTGAGCTGATGTATAATGGAGAGATGACAGGATATGAGGATGAACTGAAGGTATGTAGACTTCAAGCAATTAAATCCTCTACTCTCTGGTACCCTACATAAATGAGATGTATCTCGAATTTTGACTTACCTCAATTTTGTTGGGAAACCGCTTTCAATCGGAGAACTCTTTCAGCAAAGTTAATGTTCAACATTCAACCTCTCTCAGCTTGGCAGTCAGATCAGGGGAGTATAGAGGGTTGTGGCTTTGATAGTGACCGGGCTATATACCGAATATCAATATTACATATAAAAGCATTGTCCTTTTTCAATTTGCAGTTTGATCATTTTGTCAAGTTTTGCAAAGACACACCGATAACTGTCGATGGGGATTTAGCAGCAATCATACAATCCTCACGTTTCAAAGATGAGTTCGAGGTGAAGAAAGCCAAGTGTTGTGCTACTCCGATTAAGGTCAGTGGATTATATTTTATCACTGCCTCGATGTCTATTTAACTAGAGTCTTGGAGATGTACTGTATGTAGGCTATGACCAGGTCATTGAGTTGTGGGCATTGATTTGAATAAATTTTTATGTAGTTACGTTCTTACGTGCCGGTACCCGTATTTGATGATATAGAAATATATATTATGATTCGAAATACGCTCAGGAGTCGCTGATAGTAGGGGATGATTTTGAGCGGTTGTCATTGTTATGATTTACGATTTTAGGTCATTTTGGCTATTTTGATTAAATTGACTTGACTTGACGTTACAAAATTGTGGTGACCTTTTCTATGTTACTGAAAATTCTACCTAACATGATTTGGGCGGACGATTTGGGAATTCAGGGCATTTTATTATATTTTTAACAGAATCAGGAAATTGATCCTTTCATCGTTGCTCAGTCTGACGGCAATGCCGCTGACAAAGGCAGTTGCTGCCCGGGTTCTAAATGCTGTTAAACCAATTTTCTGTATTACCATAGGACACAAAAGTTTCGGATTTAGCAATTTCTGCAACTTTAGACTTTTGTCCTTTTTACAAAATGCCTTTTTCTGAATTAAGTTGGGTGTATTAATTTTATCATGTACCAGTTTCCAAACACCTCGTACTAAGCATATGTCGCATTCTATGCCATCACGTTCCACTCCAATGAGCAGCACAGGGCTTAGTGCAAGAGTTCCATTTGCACTGCTTTGTGATTTATCGTTTAATCATATGGTGAATTTTTCGTCTCACCGCCGCGTTCAGCATGTAATAATGACTAATAAGGGATCGTCAATTAAGCTCCGTCACTAGGGGCGCTAAGTTCTCATCCGACCCTTTGCATCATTATGACGTAGTACCGGGGCCATTTGATTTTCGTAAGCTACGCATTAATGCAAATGTCGGATAAGCATTTAGCGCCCCCTAATGACGAAGCAAACGAGACGATCCTTTATTGTGCTCAAAGTCTGTGCAAGCGCTCATACTGATCACGTCGCTGGTTACTAACCAATTTCATTTTGCCGCCTTCTAGCCTTAGTCGTAGTTTAAATGTTTCCCGTTTCATTGTAAAATACTTGCCTGAGTTATTCTGATCGATTCAATTAATTGATTGTTGAAAGGTTTACGACAGGGATCAAAACATATCTGACTCCTCAGTGGCAGTAAGCGCATATCACGCAGTTAGCCGTGGATTGATATTCGCTGCGGCGGCGATTACCGTCGTACCGTATCACCTAGCGCCCTAGATCCACGGTTAGAAGGTGGAGCATAGCCCACATGCATTTGACGAGAACAATAATAATATATTAATTAGAATGATGAGACTTGAACACGGAATATATTGACTTCAAAATGTTGAGATCGATCCGTCACATCCTGAAGTACATCGTCACCGCAAACTCGAAAAGAACTTAAAAATAATTTTCGTTTAGTCATTGGTTGTCATTCTCTGCTTCGGGACTCGGTCTATGGCAATCGCCCAAAATCCTTCTAAGGCTAGAATGAATCAATTTACCCGGTCTACTGCTCACCTGAAAACAGTAAAATATGTAGCGCAGTTGTGGCTTGGTACGCAGAATTTGCATCGCTTACCGTCGCCGATAACGTGTTCGCCAAGGCAGCTCCTGCAGAAATATTCTGAATATCAGACAGACTGGGTCGATAAAATCGGTCTCTATCTGTGCTATCCCGCCTTTTTTGGATTTTCAAGCGTATTTTTACCCGGGTAACTCAATCGCTAGGTCTACTTGGCGAGAAGCATTCGGCCTAATATTTTTATTCTTCTCTTTTTACCTTCGCATTGATACATTAGTTGTAGCTGCAGAATATCGCTGTCCGCAAGCCCCACTCTCTACAATATTAAACATATGTCAACTTATCGAGATGGCGGCTGAAAGTACGCTATGAAATCACCTGCACCGCTAAACCATTGCCGTGTATATCACTCAGAGTTTTCACATCTTTAAACAAGGTAAAGGAGTTATCATAGTATTGCATCACCGATCCGATGTCGTACGGTACGGATGTTGATATCGAACGATCCACTACTTGATAAGTAAGCTTGAGGAAGTTCGATATAGCGCCTAACCGTAGAGAAAGACAGTTTACGATATTACGCAGGGGAAGTGTCGCTAAATATTACGGTCACATGCCTATTTCGCCATGTGCGCGTTTAAATTACCGCAGTATGTCAATTATCCGGTGCCTGTGTTCCCGCAGAGTATGCTTGGACTTGGCCGAGAGGCATATTCGCTTACGCATAGGCATTTTAGCGTAGCGTAGGCATTAGTGCACACAGAAAAAACTTGAATTATTACGCATTGCTCACCAGGTTGTATGGCTGACCAGTTTACAATAATGTGGCTGTCTCTATCTGGCCGTTGATGCTCGTGGAAGAATCCCATTGCATGCATTATTTCATGAATAACCGTTCCTTTCACGGCGCAATCTGAGGCATCCAGATTGATCTGATGCAATTACGAAGAACAAATTTATCCGGCAAAGATACACGCCTATGGTTGGATGTAGACCAGCAATGATGGGGCTGAAAACGCACGCATAGGTCATGTAGTCAAGTCAGGTAGTTGTGGCCATTCAACCGTAAAAAAATATCCGGTCAATTGAATTGATGGAACCAGGAGCGATCGATAAGCCGGCATGTCGTGCCGAACGTAGGCCTATATGGAAGTTATAAGGCTTTTATGGTCTAGATCAGGAGTGGCCAATCCGCGGCTCTTCGCCTGGTTCAATGCGGCTCTCTTTTTTTACTAGTAGGGCCTACTACGATAATAAATTTGGGTCGCGGAAAAAAGATTGGGAACCACTGAATTAGCCGATGTGTATGCGGTAACACATTAATTAAGAGATGTGGCTCTCATTCTCGGATTGATTGGCAACCCCTGGTCTAGATGAAGGCATTGTCGTGCACCCCACGTGGTTACAGTTTACGATGCAGTGGCACAAAAACTAACTCGCCATACTGTATATGCGCGGTAAGGTATGAGATAGCGATAGCGTTGAACGATACCAACATAATTCACTCCATTGATCCGTCGTCCAACGTACGACCAGCAACCTCCGACTCCGTTATCCATGAAATGTAGGTAACTCGGTTCGTTGATCCGTTCGACGAATTCCACGCAAATATTCGATTGATAGTCAGCGATTGACTGCTCGATTAGACTTCTCATGCTCGAACCTTTCAAATGGAACAATTAGTAAGATCGCGTCGTTGCAACTGATCGAAGATCGGCCGATATCGATTGCTGCGATACGCTGACGGTCGTCAGCCAAGTACTAGGAGAAGCGATATTCAAGAGTTTTTGACGATCGGTCTCGCCCATCAGTCAGTCGACGCGGCCAATCATAATGATAATTATCATACCGGTCGTTCTATTGAGTCTTTAATTAGTGCATTTACTTACTGACATTTCCAATTACATATGGTATGTACCATTTGGCCGTTACGGATGGATACTCCCATCTCATGACGTAATCCGCATTGCTAGCATCAGCAAAAGCGCCACCTGGTGTTTGAACTGGAACTAATTCGTCATCCGTTCCCATGTTCTTGATCAAATAATTTCTCACGTTCGGATCAATTTTCATATCATCAACGAAATCTAGAGTCAAGATAAAAAGCTAAATGTTACCTTTGTTGACCCAACAGCTGAGTTGGGAGTATTGGGATGAGTAGCCTACAGAGAGATGGGGTTGTGATAGTGCGATCTGGTATATAAACACACCTGTCTTTTTGTCGCATTCACATTTCTTCGTGCATATGGAGTCGGACAAATCTGCATCATATCCGAACAGGCAGACTTTGTTGCATGACAAGCAGGTTGGGAGAGCATTAATCAACAGGTACATATCCAGTAAAAGCAGTAGAGCTGAAATGCCTAAATTTTTAGACCCCTGCAAATGCATTTGTAGGCCAATGTCTGTCCTCATAATAATACCGGTATCGGCCCATCATCTCCAATATATATTTGCTGTTGTCCCATTAGCGACTCACAGATATGTATAAGTCGTATTGCACAACCATCATCGTCACTCCGTAATACTAACTTACCCGTCCATTTCATAACTGCGTCTCCCATCTGGAACTTCCAACGTTTTCTAAAAGTGTCGGCGCTTACCAGAAACCGATAACACAGGAACATAATTTCTGGCTGGAAAATGTTATATGAGAGTGTAGATATCATATTAGGAAGTCGTGAATCAGTGGCGGTATATCAACGCACCAGAAATGAGTAGAAGTTGTACTTCCTATTGGTTTGGTTTGCTTATTGTTGCTCGCTCTCTGTCAATTCTTCACAAAAAATGGAGATCAAGCGATATTGATTTTTCAGGCCGATACGGTAACCGCCTCATAACCAGTCACCCGCCTGACTGATGGCGGATACGGATTTTCAAAAAAATCATGAATGTCAACCGCGATTACAGTACAATTGTCGGCGTCAAACGCAGGGGTGAACCTCAGGGGTGTGGGAATATACGTGTGTTGTTGCTATTTTTATATATTGTTGAAAATGCCCATCTTTTAATAGCCATGTGGTGAACACGGACGTAATGAACGACTATATATTCGGTTTAAACAAACTAAAACGTAAGCTCTAAATAACACAAGACGGAAATGTTAATCATATCCACTGCAGCTCCTACAACAATTAGACAACGTACAGGGTTAACGGACAGTTATTGTAGGCCTATACCCATGGCCTACCCATGGCCTACCTACACTATAGTAAGCAATCAAATATCGACAATCTGTAAGGCAGCACAATCATTAGTCGGGATCCGATCGTATCACAGGGATCCAATCACACCAGTCATCTATATCGGTAAAAACAACTTTGGCTCATTTTGAGCTGATTTCGGCAATATAGGTCTCTCGACTCAAAATCTCGTAATAAAGGAGATATCGTTCTGAAAAAATGCAGAATGAGTACGTCGTGACGGTAATTTGACGATACGGCTATACATTGCCGCTATAGGTGATTAGTGGAGCAGATAGGTCTACTACCACATCCTGAACTTGTATGTGATTCTACAAGTTTGTGTTTGAAGGCCAGGCATGTATTCACTAGGTGGCGCTTGCTTATGATATGTAACGGACTCAAAATCCGAGATATACCGGTTACGATGAGGCGTTAAAACCCGGAACGACGTCTCCGGCACGATTCCCGTGTAGGCCTATATTGCCTGCGAATGATCGGTGCAATGTACGCGATTGATTTACCAAGGCTTTGATGAATTGTTCCGCCGTGGTTGCGATTATATATCGCCTCCGGCTGGGTTTGAAGCATCCTTTTCATAAGTCGCTCTGATAGTAGTGATCGCTCGCCGGACTGAACAGTGTTTTGTACAGATCTCGCAAAATTGGAGAATGAGTCTTGGCGGATTCGCTGTCACACTGATTTTAGTGCCGTTGATGAAAGGTGTCTTCTCAGAGATCGTAACGGAACCAGCAGTTGAACTCAGATGGGATTTTACTACTTGCGGGTCTACCGGACAGTTCGGTCCATCTCAGGTAGTGATGGTGCATTAGTTTTCATGGTATAGCAGTAGGCCTACAAGGCGGTAGACCTGCTGTAGCACGAATCACAGTAGGCCTATTGCGGTAAACCCTTTGCTATACGATAGGGTTAGGTTGGTTGGCAAGTGCTATCCAAAGCGATTTTATCGTCAATCCAATAAGTAACGTTCTTTTGACAAGGTATTCTGTGATAATGCTTACCGAGGGACGAATTTGGAAGGAGAGATAGAAGTAAAATCGGGTATTCAAAACTGGAACGTTCCGACGTCTGGATTGTATTTAATTACAGGTAAGCAGGATCTTGGTAAGTCTGATTAGATCGCACGGCCTTCTCAGGCAGCGCAGTAGGGTCGCTCGTGGAAATCCTTTCGGCAGGCCTGCTCGTTTTTGGTCCTACAAAATCGCTACAATCCTTCCCTTCCGGTACCGATGTGACGCCACAGCGTGGGAAGCACTCAATTCGGGTGAACGATTGACCCATATTTGGACTGCTGATGGAATCATGCACTGACGAAGAACCAATCAAAATTTATATTTATACAGCATGGTCTCCGTCTGGTTCCAGCGATAGTGCGCGAAAGCCAGGACGAGGTGCTTCACTGACTGGCGAATTCAGATTAACAAAGGGAGAGACACTCCAGATCCTTGTCGGTATGAACACAAATTGTGATATATTATGTATGTTCAGATCTTTAATTATATGCGCGTCCTTTGCGGGTGTGGTTCGTCAAGTGGACTAACCCCGCCGTATGCGATAAGGCTTAGCCTAGCGGTGGTCTAAATTAAAAGATGATGTTATGCCGCGAGGGGATGGAAGTCTAGATAGTTTGACTTCGGATTGGGTTCACTCATGACTTCCAAATTTTCCCTAAAATTATATCCATGTTGCTCTCGCTCCGGCTATAAATCGTGCTCCGTTCCAATAATTTCGACCCTGGTGTAGCTCCTGGCGCTAGGGTAGTAGGACGGAAATCTCCGCAACGCAAACAGTCTGCGTAAACCGTTCGAAGGATATCGATAGCGGCGCAAGGCCGCAAGCGGTGCAGGAGTAAGCCCTGTTAAATTAAAAAATTCTCTGATGCATGCACCGAATCTGATCGCAGGTATATTTCAGGTCAGCACGGAGGCATTGAAGATGAGATTCTCAATAACAAAGCTACCGGTGGTTCAGGTGGCACATTCGTTACAGTTATACACAAAAACACTGATATCTCAATACTATTAATTGCCGGCGGCGGAAGCTGTGGTTCGGGACAAAACTGGAATACTTACAACACTGTATCTGATGCTAGCTTGTTTACAAACGCTAACAACGCCTCTATCATTCGCGAAGACAGTGGCCTAGGAGGCATGAATGGTAACGGCGGCAACCGAGGTGACTTATTGTTAGGAGCTGACAGTGCTGCAGGGGGTGGAGCTGGATACATTAGCGATGGCTCAACAGCGACATTGGAACGAAGCTTATTCTCTGAGGCTGGGAATCCACGACCAGCCAAATCCTTCCTATCTTCAGGATTCTTAGATAAAGGTCCGGGAGTGGGAGGTTATTTCATGTACTTTGACGGGCAGCTTATCGTTGAGAGCAACGGTGGATTTGGAGGAGGTGGTTCAGGTGGCCGGAATGGAGGGTGTGGCGGGGAGGGGGTTTTCTGGCGGCGGTGGTGGATCTATGAATGGATGGGGAGGTGGCGGCGGATCAATCAATAATGGAAAAAAGCAGAGAAATCATTACTCAAGTATCGATGTAGGAGCTGTAACTATTAGTTTCATAGGTAAGTTGTAATGAGAAAATCTAGCAAAGTAGGCCCTATAGCCACTGTCTGGATTGGGGCAAACGGCCATGGTCGGTCCTAACTCCGGCAAAAGAGGATGGTATTGGCAAAGTGCAAAAGGAATCAATTCATTATAATTATTTCAGGTCACCAATGTTGCGGGCCGGTTGCTGTATACATCGCGGCGACCGTCCTTGCTGGAATTTTTGTGACAGTTTTAATTGGGTATCTCATAAAGAGAATCATCAACTCTTTCAATACAAACGACGGCGAAAGTGAACCGAACACGTGCGGAAGATGTTGGAGAAAACTGTGGCAAATTAAGTCCAAAAATGAACCCGCAACACCAAAAAGAAAAACGTGAACCAGCCGTGACGATTTCGTTACAAAATATTTGAGGTTTAGGAACACCCAATATTGCATGGCGGTACGAGCTTGCAACTCAGCGTTGGTCTAACCTTTCAAGAGGTTCTATATAGGCCATTGACTTACAATAACAGCTTAGTCACCATGATGATGACCCCATTAGGATTAACAATGAGTTCCGTGATACTGGTTGAGATTAATCTTAAGAGTTACAAGTCCAAGGTTAATTCAACAAAACGTTTCGTTTCAGGAAATTTATTCACCGCAAATCCCAACTGAATTCTAGTCCTAAATTGATATCCAAGATTAATTAACGTTCCTCATAATAGAGATAATGAATTATATCTTGTTTTGACTTGGTTTACAAATTTTCTTCGGCTTTTAGTATCCTGCGACATTCTTGTACCATTGTGATCTTGCTGTGACGTCATTTGCGTAGTCTCCACCGGTGGTTCCTACGTCCATGTTCGCATACGAATCGACGTTACCGACGCCAGCATTGTAAGCGCTGATGCCGCCTTTCAGTTGTTGGTTTTGCGTCCAGCCTTGGTGCTTGTTGGCGACTCCATTGATCATGTCAATGAGAATCCCTTAGAAATCGGATGTATCATTGTAGTTGATTAGTAGGCTACGGAACAGCGCAATTTATGTATTGTCCTCGAAAAAGTTGGCAGCATAAAATCAATATGCGAGGAAAGAACCCGCGATATAAGAATATAGAACCCGTTGCGTGTTACCGCGCAGAAACACAGAGTAAAATGGCCTCTGGTCAGGTCGGCAATCGTAATCAATCAATAAGGAGACACCGGGTATTTTCTCCGCGGCGCACTTCTAAAAACCAGCCGGTGAGGCGAAAATTATTTTTAGACTTGTTTGTATATCTGTCAGTCATTCAGATTTATTATCGAAGATCAAAAAACGTATTTCCGTTACATCTGGCGCAGCGATTCGGCCTCATGCGATCAATCAAGCAATTAAGCAATCAACCAATCAATCAATTAAGGGAATATTTTCCTCAGTACGAAATAGACTTTGTTGGTGCATGTAATAGAAGCCTCTAAAATATACTCGCGACACGCTCTATGACTGTGGCACAAAAGACCTCCGGGCATTATAGGCAACATGAAAAACTCTCCATAATAAAAAAGAACGGCCATCTCTAAATCTGCTGACCGCTATCGTATTTGATTACCTGTTCCTTGCTCTATGTGAGCTAGAGAATAGGGTCCTCCTACGATGGTGTGGTATCTATCATCGACCTGTAGAGAAAGTGATATACATATACATATAGGCTATATAGTAAGGATCGAATGATATTGATTTTTAAGGCCGATACGATAATCGCCCGGTCGATTTTCCATTCCTCCGCAATTTTTACCTGCATCAACCCGTATCCATGACCGTCCGCTCCGTAACCTTGACTGTTAAGGGCTGCTCCAGCTCGAGTTTCCCGACTAATAATGCCTGGAAAAATTTACCTTTCGTTTTACATAAACTCCATTAATCCATTTATCTAGAATTTTTGGTTAGTGCGCCTATATGTAGCATAGAACACCATCAAAACGTGGCAAGGTTCATTTACCGGCTATGATGGCGGGATCCATGTTCAAATCGCATCCCGCCTGATCTATAAGACTTTTGTATTGATTCATTCTGTTCAAGTCGGTTTCAGCCATTTCGTCAGATGCTGGAACTCCTGCATTAAGATTAGACAAACGTTTCAATATGAAAATATATAGTCTATGGCATAGCTTTGGCGTCACAGTATGCGACAGCGTCACCCAGTATCTGCTCATTTGTAGACCTTATTAACCTTGAAATCAAAATAGTATGGCCTACGGATTGATGAAAACGACGCCGCCGTTCACGCAATTGTCATTGAATTCAACTATTTTATGTGTCGCGTGAACGCACGGAATAGACGAAGGTGTGCCAGTTTTCTTATTAAATCGCAATTGACTTTAATCGGTGTTTTTTTTCACACCCACTTCTATGACAGATCTGACCTGAATATGGTAAGTTGTCTTGACTTGCGGTAGTTGGAGATGCTCCAGTGGTGTCTACTTCGTCGATATCTCCGTAAGCCATTTGTGGGCCCAGCAGACAGTTGTTGCTGCTACTTCCCCCTGAACGTATTATGAAGTAGTAGCTGATAGTAACAGCTTTGAGTCGTAAAGTCTGTCGTGTCCGAATACTTCATTCGCGACTGCACGACTCTCACGTAGCCTACCTCCAGTGAAGTTTGGACGGGTCGGGATCTTGCGCAGTTTATATTCTAAATTAGGCCTAGTCTACTATTCGATGAATTTGGGTATCTATAGCCTATATACTACCGACACGCTCAACCTCACCCGCCTTCCCCAATCTTAGTAGTAGCCTATAATAGGCTATTCTATATATTGTAAGCAGCTTATATATCGTAAGGTTGACTATAATGGACTCGATGAGTTAGCAGCCGAGGTATAATCCTTGAAAACCTACCTCCGCCGGTGCAGCACTGACGTGAAGAAGGACCCCCACACATTCCAGAACGGTAACTTCCCGAGCAATAGTTGCTGTTGTCCTGGCATACCCCATCGTTATTTTCACAGTCTCCATCACCGGCCGCATATCTCTCTTCAGTAGCTTGACCTAAGAGGTCGAAATGTTATCCAAGGCTATATCAGACAACTATCAAGCACGCCTCCTATCTCTAGAATGGGGAATTAGGGAATCCTAACCATCCTCTGCACCCCTTCGTCCGGTTTACGCTGGGAAAGGAACATGGTAGCGGGCTAGCGGCCTGCCTTTCCTAGACGTTGTTGTAGAAAAATTGAAGAAAAAAAGTTGATCTCGTCTGTCTATCGTGTGCCTGCGCGTTCACAGAACAGTATACGTAAGATACTGAATTAATCATGATCTCTTAGACGTAAATTGAATCTAATTCGCACCCACAATCATCGGGCTTATCAGTTGCTCGCCTGAAAACTCCCTCCTGGACTTGAAGGATGTTCGTGGTGAAGATTAGGCAATAGGCCTACGCTAACTCACACGAGGTATCGCATTCTTGGCAGCATCTTATGTCTGAATTTCCATCGCATTTACCAGTGAGATATCCCGCGGTGCATTTGTAGTAACGGTAGTTGAGACAATCGCCTCCGATACTGGTGCATGCCCAATCACTGGCAGTTACTACGAAAAAGAAAAATATTGGCCTTCTAGTTGGATTAGGCAACAAAAAAGTCGTTTTAGCTATTCGACTTCGCCGAATTCCGGCAAAATATTCACGATCAATACCTATGCAGAAAAAATCAACTTTACCCGATTCTTTAGGCCTATATTTGTCTACAGATAAAGGACGATGTAGGTGTTAATTGTCATGTATTTTTATATTTCGTGGATAAAAAATGGTGAATCTTCGTTACGATGTGTGGACGATGTATAAAAAGTGAATTAGATATACAAACCTGTTCCCAACAAGACAATCAGTGCTAGAAAACGCAGCATATTCTTTGTTCATAGAATATCACCAACTATTGGTCTATAGGCCTATATATCTGTAATAGAATCAGCAAATCAAAAAAAAAACGCGACGGTAGTTTGGTTCGATCGCGAGAGCCGAGTGTTACAACATGAGCTAGGACCTAGGACTATACAGGAAGGATAATTATAGATAGGGTAGATATATATAGGCTGTGAGAATTCTTTAAATTGAATTACATAACATATGACAACTTCTCATCGACGCCGACCACCTGTGTTGAGCGAACTGCTGATAGTAGCTATTATATGATGAGCAATTGCTGATTACTCAATAAGTCCTATTACTAATTTGACCGGACATATATCATTCCCTACGATATGCTGTCATCGGCATATCCTCTTCTTGTTATGTCATGTAACCTATATGAATCATTCCCTTTGCAAACCTTTCCAAATATGAAAACCTTCCACTTAAATCTACCGCAGAGTAAGTCCATCGTCGATGCACTAGGGCGTGTAGGGCAGGCTATAGAATATATAGGCTACTGTAGGCTATTATTAGGCCTACCGTTATGTCTGGGGCCAGACCGCGACGCAAAATTGTAAGGTCATATCCTTTGGCCAGCAGACTATAGCCAATATAGAGGCTACTTATGCCTATACACTCTGTTACAGGAATGTAGGTTCGGCTACTTCACAATGATTTTTGTCAATTATTATCATTGCATTTCCGTAGGCCTATAGCTATTAGGCCTAACATCACTTGGAGTTCGCGCCTACTGAAAATGGAGCAGTCATCAAAGGCAGCTTCACATATTGCTTCTTCTCAAGTGTCCGTAGTAACGCTGGTCTTGCCTCTGTTATTAATGAGCTTGGTTCTCGTTTCCGCGGCTATTGGCTGGATAATAAGAAAAAGGTAGGCAACGCTTTCCAAAACAACATAGGCCGTAAGCGGCCGACCGGCCATCACTATATAGCCTGTAGGCTATCATCTATAGGCAACATATTTTTAGATGGCAGCGGCGATTGCCCATCGACGACGAGGATGGCGATGAGACGCAGTCCTTTGCAGTCAACAATCTTTCATATTCAATCGTCGATAAGCTTCATGTCCATTCAAAAGATCCTAGAGAAACTGGAATAATTGCGGGAAGCCATAACGAAAATGTTCGGGCTGGGAAAACGGGTTCAAATGACAATTCAAACTGCAAAATAGGCTTGAGTACCACCCACACGTTGTTACGCGAAAAGGGACATCGGAAACCGAGTTTGCCCCACCAGAAAAGTGATTTCGATCAACGCAACTTCATGGTCGGTTTATCATCAGATGTTCTTGAAACTGAAAGCACAGATCGCAAAGCGCCTGCTAGAGTATTCGACAATGATTTCCCGATTATTAATGACTCGAGAAATGAAGAGATCCTCCGTGGCCCCACCAGAGAAGTGGCCCGAAATCAATCCAATGATGAAATTGCATCGACCAAAGACCCTGGGACTGTTGTCTCCGTTGATTACGATCAAACGTCCGGCTCACCTGATTATAGATTTGAAGCTCGAGCGGGGGTGATCCCGGATTCATCACTATTGCTCAATGATAGTCTACATCGCCAAAAGAAAAGCCGTAGGGTGGTCCAGAAGAAAAGAATCAAAATTGTGAAGTGAAGTAGATTGGTAATATCGACGTGGCGAACGAAAATTTGTAAATAATAGAAATGTGTATTTTTGCCGTTATAAACTAATTACTGATTATAAACTGATTACTTACAAAAATGCCTTTATTACAACAAAACGTAAAATTATCTTACGGCACGCTTCACTTGACACCTCATGAGTTCCAGCTAGTACTTTATGATCTCTCTTCTCTATGATCTGTTGGTCACATGAGAAATTCCCCCCCAAATTTCCCGGACGCCGAAAACGGAAGTACTGAGATGAGCTCCGCAACTCCGGGTCTGGGTGGAGTGATCAGTGATGAAAGAATCGAGTGAAATAGTGTCGGACTTTCATGAAGTTTTTATAGAAGTTTGATCTTGCTCTTGCTTGATCTAGTCGACAATCAACACCAACTGCCACAAATGAAAACCACAATGCATATGCTGGCGCCGGTTCGCAATCGGAACATGAGAATGTTAACACTAATTGAATATATGTGAAATTGGTCCGCAAATCGTGTGTAGCCTACTATTGCTGTATCTATGCTATTGATGCCACCGCACTTACTGTCCTGCTGTGATTGTTTAATTATGCACTTATCATATTTCTCTAAATTCTTAAAATGCAATGTTTCAAATCAAACATGACTTCAGTTATCCCGGTGAACCACAGGCAATGTAACCAGGTATCCACACTTCACAGCGAACTGGTACAACTATGAAGTTATTTTTATCTACCCCCAAATTTCCGAAGTACTGACCTGTAAATCGACCCTTTTATCAAATACAATTTGGACAGGATGTATATTAGCAATAAAATAATCCCAACATAAACTTCTAATTAGTATGGGAAACTGGCACCGCTTCCTCCGTATCACTATGTCCTGTGGCTTGGTAGTAATTCAGGGATAACCCCACAGCCAGGGCGCATCACCCTTTAGAATTGACATCGGCTTGTTGAGCAAAGAGAATCATTTTCTCCTTTTCCCACCACGTCCTCTACCGGCTGTTTTTTTGTCTGATTTTTTGTTTCCACGTTGGTACTGTTTGCCCTTTTTTCCAACAGGTTTGTCACCCGAACGACTCTGGTTCTGTTGGTGGATGAGCATATTCGCAGCCTATGATAAAAAAAACTTCTCAGAATCTGTTGAAAAACAACCTGTACAGATTTTGGTAGCAACTTACTCTGTCTCTGTTCAATTTTGGCTGCTTTCCAGTCATTTCGTTTATTATGTTCATTTGTCTGGATTTTTCGCTTGAAATATCGCCGACCACTGGATCAAACTGTAAGAGAGAGACTTTGTAGATTGCAAAACAAAAACTGGAAAATGATTCAAATTCATTCTCCTCACCTTTCTTTTCTTTCCTCTGTTTCGTTCCGGCTTCTCACTTTTCTAAACAGAAAAAATTCGACAGTTGAACAGCAGATATTTGGAAACTTATTACAATGAAACCCACTAGTTGATCTTCAAATCTTCCTAGGGATGCGGTCGCTCGTTTGGCAACATGAAACGTTTCTTGAAGCTTAAAAAAAGTTGAGATTTATTAAATATAATATTATTACTGGCTGACTTCAATGCTATAATACCTCGCTTGTGCTCTGATTTTGCCCTGCCAAGTATCCACTACCAGGCATTGCCTTGCCAGTTCTCCTTGCAATATTGCGTAGACGTTGTAGTTCATTTTTGGCAACTCGTTCGTTCTTGGCTTTTGCCCTCTTTTCAAATTGATCTTCGTAAGGATCTAATCATTGAAGGATGGTATTACAAGAGCTTCGTGGCGTAGAGATAGTGTCAACAATTATCAGTGGTGTTGCACAAAAATGGAATTTCACTTACCAGCATTGGCAGGTACCTCAATAAGCCATTCCTTGGTATCATCATTGGCTCGTTTGTATCCAAATCGTGGCTTCCAGTCCTGCAAATGCAAATGAATGTATGTCAGTTGAGATCTGTGATGACGTAATTGTTGGGTTACATTGTACCTTTGCCGTTTCATCCCAAACCATTGCTCCTCTTTTCTTGTTTTGTATACCTTTCAGCTTAGCGTATTCTTGCCATTTTGTTAAGGGTGCAGCTTTTGGTATCTGTTGGAAGAGTTGAATGTAAAACTTGAACTAAACCGAGCCTGGCTGAATATTATGTGATTTGTCAAACGTAGGCTTTCTGGTATATGACGAAATAAATATATATCTCTCAAAAGATGGAAATACCTACCCTTTTTTCTCTTGGTAAAACTGTTGTGCATTCTGGGAGCTGTAAAAACAGATATCCAATAGATAAGACTTACTCGGCAATGCAATACCACACTAACTTACTTTGGCTACAATCGCTTCTTGAATCCGCTCGACTGGAAGCTAAAATACAATAGATATCAGAAAATATTGCAGACACTAGTTATCAAAAATCAAATGTAAAGGTTTAGGCAGAAAATCATACTTTCCATATCTCATTGAATAGTAGTTGCACATTATCTCTTGTCAAGCGTTTAACGAAGTTGTCATTTACATCTCTAGAAATCAACAGGTTATTTAATAGAGTATAGCATATAAGTAGCGTAAAATACTCACTTTGGACGCTTCACATGCAACGGGTTAGGATCATACGCTAGCAGGTTTCCCAGGTCAAATTCTAAATCAATATCTTTATGTACAGTGACGCTTTTGAGTTGATCCTTTTGTTTTTCTGTAATCTCCTTCAGAATCGCTGATGGATCGGCTTCCATTGCTTTTTGGCCTTAATTTGATATGACAAGAACAGGCACAGATGAACACACGCTCACAACCTTACGTACAACAAGCATAAACAGTAAATACACGATGCGCACGGAGACAGCCGAGAACTACACTGGCACACGTGCCACCGATCAATGGTTAGAAGTGTTCTTGCCATATTGAAAACGAAAATCTAAGAAGCCTAATCAGAGGACAAGAGAATTATCTACTTATTATATTTATATAAAATATTTTATCGATTTATTTATAGTATTATTATGTAGTTATGGCATGAAGGAAGATGTGAATCTCAGATTGTTTCTACGCCCTGTGGCATGGTCTCTCGATCGGCCTCGACCATGTGCCACGTCTTGATTCATTCGAGATCATTTCCTTGATGAGCTTCGTCGAGTACGGAGGTACGTTGAAGGCGGTGGCGAAGTGCTTGGGTAGCTTGGTTGTCGCGTATTTCGTGTGCAAGACTGCTGCAATGACTTTGGTTAGGTTATTTTTGCGTTATGGATTTGATGTCATTGCTCTTTTATTCTTAATGAGGTATAGTCGAAAGAAAAGCTATAAGTGCATTATACTAGGGCCTATAGACCATAGTTGAGTGCAGCTTCATTGAGCTGTGCAATGTAGCCGTCGAGCGTTATCGGTTCAGTATAGTCAGTATTCATTGTGTGTGGGGACTTTACTCCAGTTTTGTAGTTATCTTGCGTTGTCGGATTCATTATGCATGTTCATTCTTTTACTTTTAGACAATTACGGTATATATTATCGCACACTCCAATCGTTCAGTTCAATGGTCCTAGGTTGTTGGCGATGATGTCGGGTCATGTGACTCAATCTAGTGAAGTCAACCTTGTTAATGGCATGTCAGCAGAAGAACGGTAGGTGTAATTTTCTTACAAAGTACCGTAATAGGCATATGAAGTAAAACAATACCAGACTGTCTTTCACTCTGTATTTGCTGTAGGCCTATTTTTGTCGTGGGAGACGTCAATCGCTACAAATTGTTGTTATCACTATGTTCTATTAATAAATTCTGAAAATAGATTTATGCACATAAATGCATACTAGAGGTTAATCTACAATTTTTCAAGGCCAATTTTCCAAATCTTCACTTGTATATTCAGACTTGCTCATGCGAGACAACGAAGGCAGGAACAAATTCAAAGGTGGCTGGATTATGACAGCGAATACAGCAAGAAAGATCTCGATTCACCAAAAATTGTCCGCAAAAAATTGTCCAGAGTTGTTAAGTTTGGAGACAATGTTACACTTCTTGAGTCTGCTGCCAGAGATGATATCGATGAAGGTAGGGATAATGGACAATTTCTGACTATTCGAGAGGAAAATATTCTCTGAAAATAGTTTATGAAATTGCTTTGCATCGAAGCTCAATGTGAAAAACGATCGTGAAAATGTTTATTCATCAATTTACAGTTGAACGTTTCCTGAAAGAGCGTGTTGATCCCAATGAAGCTAATGATGATGGCCTCACGGCCTTGCACCAGGTCAGTCCGAGACTTGTAGCTAAGGAAGACTTGATTCTTATTGTAGTTGACTCAGTGATATCCCAATTCTTTCTCTGCATCTGCCTAATTGAACATTTTTGTAACTCAAGTTGTTGTTTTCTCACCTCTCTGTCTCGCCAAAATCTATTTTTCTGTTTCAAAGTTTCTGTTGACAATCCTATATGGCGTCATATCATGATTATGACATGAATTATATTCAGGCCTGTATCGATAACTTCGAGGATATGGTGAAAATTCTGTTAAAGTATGGAGCAAACGTGAACGCTGTCGACAGTGAACAATGGACTCCTTTACACGCGGCATGTACCTGTGGGCATACCTTGATTGCAAAGCTTCTCATTCGAAGGTATGCCAATAGAGTAGGCCATAATATAAGTTAGCGATGTATACGGTTATGTAAGGAAATAAGATACAAGATGTGACCAGTGCCGTCATTGGATGATATCCAAGTATTGCTAGTGAATGGATAGGGCTGCCTACATACTCTAGGATGATGAACATATGCTGCATGTACGGCCCGGTTATATGCTTTCTGGTATGGCAAAGAGTATGCCTCTCTCTCAAACACTGATGGTCTGATCTGTTTTTGAGAGCTGCAACATAATTCGACTTGAGTCTTTTTTCATGTGTCCCTCACTCTCAGTTGCTCAACTGATTAATTTCTATAGCGATCAAGTTACCGTGTACGTGAGATGAGTCGTGACGATAAAATACAGAGGTTTTCACCTCATGTTCTTATGTTACAATGATGTCAGCTCTGTAATTGTATAAAAATACTATATTCTTGAACCTGAACTCAATGGGACGAATCATTTATCTTCCTGCCAAAATTGCAAGCAGTTTAAAATGTAATGTTTTTTTTGATATTATCCTCTTACGGATCAACAAACTACATTCCTATATTTTACCGTCCTATAGCTATGGACGTTTTAATTTTGCTGTTAAAAGAGGTATAAATATAACAAGTCACCACAGATGTAACGTTAAATCGGTGCTACTTATTATATTTGTTACCATTTGGATCGTCTGCCATAGGCTCCGCTGTTAAAAGAGAATGACCATACCATAATGACTGTGATTAGGCCTACGTGGCAAATCGATGAGCGAGAGGGAGACAATTATTTTGTCAACCAGCAGAGTAAAAGAAATCGTTAATCACGCAGCATCTTGATGTACACAGTATGCAACCAAACAATGTGGTGATAAAATATACAGTATGCATGGGTTTTGGAGATTAACCGGTATAGACGAGGAACAGCGATATGACGATGATGCAATAATGCAATAATGAGTACCGGTATCTATATCACCAACTTGAATGTTTAGTGCCGGTTGTGGTTCTTGGAAAAGGTGTGGATTTGTTAGCTTATCGAATAAATATTTGTCGTTATTAATCAAACTGTTAAGAATTGAGTAAGACCTAACCTACGTGTTGATCAAATTGTTTCATGTTAATAAGATAAATCAATAAGACAACTTATCAGAAATATTGCCTTCTGACTTTTGATCGATAGCCATCTGTCATGGCTTGATAGAATGAGGCACATCAATATTTTGATATTAGCAATTCACTTTGTCAACCAGAATGGAAGTTCCACTCATCTATTCTATAATAGAAATTTTCAGTTTCTTCACCGCCCTAGTATAAGTGAATCGATTCTCGGAAAATGCATTCTCTCACTCTCATTGTCTTAGCACCATAAGGTCATTTCCTTTGCTAGATTCCATGCAATAAAATGCATTGACGTCAGAACGTCACTGGACCATCAATTGTAAGACATGTTCGTGTTTACATAGCTGACCTGAGCTGTGCACAATGTACAATTGGTACAGCAATGTGTGCTTGTGTTTGTATAAATGTGTAATCAGTACAGTGAGTAGGTAGTTGTGTGCATTGGCATAAGCCAACAAACAATATCCGACTTTCTTAAATCAGCAGGAGGAAATGTGTGGGTTTTGTAAAACTTGATAAAATTGCAGACCCAGAAAGCCCAAAACTGGACATCATGATAAACATGCCGGTTTTCGAAATCTATCCCAAACACTACTATGTTATAAAATTTCAACTTTTGTTTTCTAGTGGAGCTGATTTGCTGGCACTCAATGCTGACCACAACATGCCATATGATATTTGTGAAGATGAAGACACATTAGAGTACGTCGAACAGTCCATGGCATCGCGAGGTTAGTTGTCTTGACATTTATGGCATCTCTGTGTCAAACTTTTGAACAATAACTCACCGTAATCATGCCATTGGAAGTTTTGTGAATGAAATGAAATTTAACAAGGTTGGTGACTTGTGTACGCCAAATTGCGTATTGATCTTTCAATTTTCTGCTTGTTGTTTGGTTTGGGTATTTATGATTCAATATCTGGTACCGCCGGTATCTTGCATCATCTAGTCGCAAATCTATCGTTCTTCTAGTTAATCGGTTGAAAGGAGATAGGAATTCCCAGTATCCATATCTATTTCGATACCTTCTACTTACTAGTACTATTGCGATATCTACCCTGCATCTATGTTCCAATGAGCTAAATATGATCTGCATTGGCAACAACACGATGGATTGTAATTATCTCTCTCCAATTTTTGTCCTACTGAGTTTCAAGACCGGCATATCTATTTGACCTTTGAGGCAAATGCATTTCCGGTACCAGTCTCCACTACACAGGGAGAGGTCGTTTTATGGCCGTATCCACCTTGCCAAAATTCGACAGATATATTTACAGTATATATATGTTATATATTTGTCTTTCTCCGCCTAATTTTTTCGACTTTGATAACCCTGCTGATAGAATGAGTCTATGTAATAATTCAGGCCTACATTGTTAGGATGCATGGTTAAATTGAGCTCAACCAAAACACTGAGCTGGTAGTTGGCTAATTGTCAGTGTTAAATGAAGTCGTGGCGACTTGCACAGCACGGTTTTATATTTATACTCCGCTTAAACCTTCTATTTTTAGCATCTGGTTTATAATTTTGCAAGTTGCAATATAACCAATCAAGTTTCAGAACAGGCGGGAATGTGAATCGGTCATTGTCATCTCTGTAGGATTTCGTTAAAATGGGGATGTTAGGCCGAAATTCAACAGCTGAGGAAAGTAATTAGAGTCAATTATTAACCAAGTTTTCAAGAGTCTTATTTTTTGGATGCAAGATGACATGTTCTTGTCAATGCGATGACGTCAGTTTATCTAAATTATATTAGCGTAATTCGTCGATAATATCAGAGAAAATGTCCAATAAAGTATCGGAGCCGATGGCGGCAAAAACAAGTAGTAATACATAGAACTATGAGTCACCGCAGATTTAAAGTCCGAAAAGCTGAGGTCATGTACTTCAATGACCGTAATTTCACCATTTTTGCAAATGATGGCGATTGTCATACGCGCCGGTCGATAGTCGCTTTCACATTTGTCAGAAAATTCATTTTAAAATTGACGACGTTACTGTGTGAACTCTACACAGTATTTTTGATGCCGAAGAGCAAGTCCTGTGTTACAAGGCATGAAAAATTGATAATTCCCGTAGCTCTTTGAAATTAATATGAAATATCGAATGATTTTCTTAAACGGACGTCACAGACAATTGCTGATCATCTTCTATCGTGAACTCCACCAATCTTGGGAATGTAATCCATTAATTGTCGCAAATGATATAATTAAAAAGTCCCCTCCTTGGCCACAGATACATCCAATACACGGCACTTATTGTGAAACGTCGTTTAATGTATTATGACAGTTTTAAACTAGTCAAAAGGGATAATCCCAACTACAGCGCTGCAATTAAAGGAGATGTAAATTCTAGCCCAACAGTCATGCTCCTTCGGAGCGCAATAGCGATTTGTGAATCCACCAAGTTGCCTGTCAGTCAATATGTTCGCTGTAGCGAGTAACCCTGCCGGGTTCGGATATATCAATACTCCCAACTTTTACCAAGTTTCTGTACTACAGGTCCATCTCGCTAAACCCAGGTGAATTGTAGTCTGCCAGGCGGCTAAGGGCTCTTGGCCGGTAAGTTGGCTGCTGAGGATCATCAGTCTGTGGCATGTTCCTCTGTATTGTCTCTTCATTCTCCACGACTGGTTGCCCGTGGGTGGTTACTCGTTGCTCGTCGTTCAGTTGTTGTCCTCTTTGTTCGTTGTCACAGCACCACAACCACCCATCTCCTGCATATTGTCGGTGTCGGCTGCTATTGTTGTCCCACTCATCTGTCACCAGCTTCACATCATTCAAGTGACGGATAAAGTGCTTCCCATCCTCCAGTCGTTTGATTTTGATTCCATCGTCGTACACTGATATTACTTCATGTTGTTCTGGCCCAAATAGAGGGTCGAATTTATTTCTTGTGGCGTTGCGCACGTATACTCTGTCTCCTTCTTTGATATCCAACCGTTTTCTTCTGCATGAACTGTTGACGAAAGTTTGACGTGTAATCTTGGCTTGTTTATCCAATTGACGGGCCTCCTCGATGTCTTCCCTTGTGAGAACCTTTCTCGGAAAGTCTTGTTTGTATCCGCCATGAAACATTAAGTTGCCTGGTGATTGGCCTGTTGATCGGTGTGGTGTGGAACGGTAGCTAGCGAGCAGCTGTCTCAATGCCTGTGCCTTATTCTTTCCTTCGGTGTGGCAGATTTTCATAGTCTTGCCGAGTGTCTTCATGAAAGTCTCGACTGGTTGCCCGTGGGTGGTTACTCGTTGCTCGTCGTTCAGTTGTTGTCCTCTTTGTTCGTTGTCACAGCACCACAACCACCCATCTCCTGCATATTGTCGGTGTCGGCTGCTATTGTTGTCCCACTCATCTGTCACCAGCTTCACATCATTCAAGTGACGGATAAAGTGCTTCCCATCCTCCAGTCGTTTGATTTTGATCCCATCCTCGTCGCCAATAAAAAGTCCCCTCCTTGGCCACAGATACATCCAATACACGGCACTTATTGTGAAACGTCGTTTAATGTATTATGACAGTTTTAAACTAGTCAAAAGGGATAATCCCAACTACAGTGCTGCAATTAAAGGAGATGTAAATTCTAGCCCAACAGTCATGCTCCTTCGGAGCGCAATAGCGATTTGTGAATCCACCAAGTTGCCTGTCAGTCAATATGTTCGCTGTAGCGAGTAACCCTGCCGGGTTCGGATATATCAATAATAGCTCTGATTTGAATTGGCTATGATTATGAGGAAATTGCCGTGGATTTGAATCATTCGATGTAGATGGTCTACTGTGCCAAATACCAAACACAGAATAGTTTAATCTTTGTTGTCAGCTACAGATGTTGAGTTGTCACAAGCCCATATTTGTGCTTTCAGTCGGCTTATTTTTAACTGGTACTCAATTCTCTACTTTCCATACCCACAAATTTTTATCACTTTGACTATTCAATAATTATGGTTATTTTAAGAAGTCTGGTAACTACTTTCTCTTATTTGTTTGCTGTCAGGTGGGTTGTATGTTTCCCAAGTGAGACCGTACTGCACTGCACTTTAGCTGCTTTGTGATATTGCTATCCAGCTGGGTTGATGAGAACTCCATGGCGTGCTCTCTTGAAATTGATTGCACGATCTTGAAACCTCACGACGTTCTCAACACAGTTGGTTCGCTAATTCAAATTGAGCTAAAAAGCAACAGCAGTCTCCATGGCGATGACCTTTTTCTGCTACATTTGCCTCAATCTTCATCTCTAGTTGCAGAATCCTAAAATTGAATTTATTTCTATTTTAGGGATCACCCAACAACAAATCAACGAAACTCGCTCAGCGAAAGAGCGGCAAATCATATCCGACATGCAAAATTTACTGAATCAAGGAAAGGATTTGAGTTTTAGAGACGAAAGTGGCGCTACTGTGGTATGTTTTATATTCTCAATAAAATCTCCCTTTCTCTCTCTCTCCCACTTTTTATCTACCACTACTATCAATATTATGACCTATGGCAAAGTCTGGATAAGATACAAGTTGTATAGGCACACTGTCGCAGTTCTCTATCTAGTAAGGGTGTCGACGTACGGTGCATAAAGGCTTTTATCGCCTTGAAAATTACACACACTAGGCCTACTTTCTGGTTATGATCTTTAAGCAAATATATATAGAGGTTAAAGGCATTTAACAACCGTTTTCACAAGGAATGATTCGGCCTGTAGCAGAGCATAATTTGTTTGCGAAATCTGAATACCGTTGCACCCCAACACAGCCCAAATTCTACTCTTAAAACCATTACTGGTTTATCCTACATGGTCCTAATTCAACAAGAGCAAACATCTGACCCGACAAAGTCATAAAACTCATCAAAATCAAAGGTATGGTATCCTATTATTAGTTATTAACCAATGAAAAGATGGAAATTTATTAGCTAGGCTATGAGATGATCAACTGTATAAGTTCAGTGTTCTTGACCTGTTTGTGATACACAAGCGACACTTCTAGTACGTTTAATTTGTTGTCATGGTCTACCACAAATCAGCCGTGTGTTCTCTCATTCGCAGTAATCGATTCAGGCCTTCCTTGCCTTCTATTTATTTTGGTCGCCTACTGGTTGAGTCATAGAGTGCATTGCTGAGTTGAGTGACTCATGTATGATAGTGCAGTGTACCTTTTCCTTCGCTGAGCTGCTCATATGATTAATACATTGTCTGTGAAATAACGTGGGCTTACAGCGGATTTTGAATAGACTATACACCCGAGTTACAACTTTTACAATTCAATATTTGGCAGGCTTTAATTGAGCCGTGCATTGACATTGCTGAATCACAATATTATGTGTATGGTGTTATTGTTGTTTTGAGCAAACTTTCTACAATCATAAGCTTTCACATTCCGAGAATTGAGTTGCTTACTCTGAAATTTGTGGTTTTGCTCTTGGTTTTTAAATTAGTAGGCTTGTTGTGTGTTTTGAGGCAATTTTTGGCAGTGAAATATACTCCTGTTGAACTGTCTCGCACTTACAAACATGTGTACACGGTTTCTGCTAAAATTCTAGATAGACTTCTAGGAGTTGTTGGTAAAATTCCAATTATATGATGTCACAATGCTTCAAGTTTTAAAAAAATTCAAACCACCTCCACAACAATAGGCCTATATTTCAAGAGCTGTTCAGACTCGCCTTTCCATAGTGTAAGTAAATTATAAGCTAATTGGGTCAACTTAATTCACTATTGATTTTAAAACACATTTTGGTACGGTATTGCGCGATTATATACAATATTTACTCCTAGCTAGCTGTGGCATGTGCTTAATTTTAATATTGTTAATAAATTGTTTTATGCTTGTAAGTGGCACCACTTCTGTCATATCGGGCCAACCAGTCACTGCTTTGTCTGTCATGTGTGTATTTGAAGATTCTTTAGCTATCACTCTCTCTTTCTTTCTCTCTCTTACTTGATAGTATTTGTTTTACAGTTGCATATGGCTGCTGCTCATGGATATGCAGATCTTGCCAAGTTTTTATTGAAAAATAACTGTGACTCTAACTGTAAAGATGCTGAAGGCTGGACGCCTCTTCATGCAGCGGCGTATTGGAACCAGGTAGGCTATTTTAATATTTTCAACAATTCTGCAAACTAGATTTATAATTAAGCTGACTTGTACGGCAGCAATATAGCAAACATTTGTGTTCTATGTACATCACTGCCATATACATATGACCTAATGTCAGGTAAACTCAACACTTTACACAATATAGTAGGCCTAGTGGATTACTTAGATTTAGATTTAATAGATTTAGTCTAAAGTTTAGTGATGTCGTCCCATGATATTGTTACAAATGTTTATTTTTGTGCCAACAAATTTTTAGATTTTTTCTCTGTAATGTGAACCTATAATCTCTTTTGTCATAATGTAAGATGTAAGTACTGTACCACAATTATGTGCTCAAGTTGGAGCAATTTGCAGCAGTGTAACGATGATACTCAAAGATTCACTTGGGTTATCGTACGATGCCAAGGCTTTTAAAATGAAATCATTTTCATAGGTTTTGAAGAGTGATATATTTCAAAATTTGAACTTTGAACTCTGTCAAAATCTGATCTGCATCTAGGTGGCACTGTAATTCTAATTACCGGAATTCAGTAAAGGATAATTCAAGTACTTTTAGACACTTTGCGATTCAATTTTAATTTTCAAGTGGATTGAAGTGGTCGTACCTAAATGTATATACACCGGTATTCGAAAAAGGATATTAGAGTAGGCTACTATCTATCGGTTGTGATTGTGATTCAGAATGCTATGAGTTAAAGCTGAGTTGTATTTTAGCTCGATGTTGTCGAAGTTCTGGGACAGCAGGGGGCAGATCCAACGATCAAGAACTCAATGAGCGAGCAACCATTAGGTAACGTAATAAATAACTTGGATTGGGTTGTTCTTTGTTTTTCCAAATCTTATTATTGAGACCAAGTGCACTGGTTATACCCAACACAACGCACAAGGCTAAAAATGTTGTACCCGGTCTTGGAACATGATGAAATTTGAAAAATTTTCTAGATGTAATGTGATTTTGATTTTAGATGTGACCGATGATGATGATATCAAACTCCTTTTGATGAAAATAAAATCGTCAATGAAAGATCGGAAATCGAAAAAATTATTCCCAAGTTTCAAACCATTCTCAACTCGAAATAGCAGCCGGAGAGCATCTGGAATGAGAGGGTTAGTAAATTGTTCTATTTTTATCATGACTTGACAAGATAGGATCAAGCTTTTGATGGTGTATTACCTTACTCAGTGGCGGTATTGCTGTGCACCAGCCTTGACATTTTCATTGTTTAACACTCGCAAATCAGTCAGTATCTCAACATCGGTCAAAAGAATTTCTATACACTGTGCTTCGTTCACACGCAATAGTCATGTCACAAATAGATTTTTAGGCTACAGGACCGGCATACGAATATTATAGTATCAATCATAGTTTGCGAATTCTGTAGTTTACTGACCTGACAGCCTGACAGAGTTCAACAGCAATCAACGATTGATCAGTAGTTTGTGAATCATCCTTTGAGCATGAATTATGATGCCACACTATGAGTTGGTCATTAAATTGTTTAAACTGCAAGATGAGGGGTTTCGGGTTTGTAATTACTTTGTTTCCAAGAATTTTTTCTGATGCTGCTAACGGATATTTTCTTTTGAAGTTTCTGGCTTGTGTATATCGTGGGAAATATTAGCATTTGTCAATAACAGACGCTTACATAATTTGATTGTCTAGCTGTGTGTGTATATTGTATAGCATGGTTGACATTTTTTTTTACATTCTTCGGTCATCTTCAAACTAACCCTTCTGCAGATCTTGCATAGCTTGTTGGTTTTGTCAATATAATTAATGCCACGAATTGTCAACAAAGCAGCATATTTTTGTGCAGACTCACTCTGATTGGTTTGGCAGCGCTATAGAGAGAGATGAACAGTAACCTCTTGTTAGCCAAGATAATTTTTAATTCTTGTTCGATAGATCAGAGTGTTACTACAGTTTTAATGTCCAGCCTAATTTTGGAAACTTGGATCACACGTTTTGTGGCTCTGCTCCTTCGTTAGGCTGGACATTATTAAAACACTCAATATATATCTATTGAATTGATCGTCCACCAACTGCTGTTATCAAGATGTGAGCAAATTCAATACGGTACGTGAATCAACTGATCATTCCTTTTTCAGACAATCATTCAAAGGTCGTAGTAAACGGGATAAAAAAGCCGGAATCTCTACCATCGAAGCAAAATCAGAAGCCCAGTTTTGGTCTGGACACCCAGAAACATCAGAAATCGTAAGTGTCTTCGTTGACCAGAGCTGACAACTGTCTTTCTTCACCCGATGAAGGAGCAAAGCTCCGAAAACGTGTCAATGTTTTAATTCTCAATAAGCCAAGGCAGGACGTTAAATCTGTGGTGATCTTCTTTACAATAAATATTCTTCAGAGTAAATAGCA
Source organism: Botrylloides violaceus (assembly GCA_030412335.1). Lineage (NCBI taxonomy): Eukaryota > Metazoa > Chordata > Ascidiacea > Stolidobranchia > Styelidae > Botrylloides > Botrylloides violaceus. Next base: position 303,214 of record JASFYC010000810.1, read on the forward strand.
TAGATCTATACCCTATATTGCGCCCTGACGGTGTCACAGATTGCTATTACACCAGCCGCCAGTGTTGGCTTGGCTAAATTGTTGCTACTGATCTTGGTGAGCAATAACTGTCACTGGTGATCCAGCGAACTTGACGTGCTCATTGTTGGACAACATCGACTTGTGTGGTTGTATGCTAAGTATTGAAATCCCATGTTCTGCCTGACACCCTCGTATTGTTAATTTGTCAATTGGTTTGGTGTAGACTGTAACAAAAAAAGGCTTCAAGTTTTTCACACTTTTGCCTGGCTCAAGTAAGAGAAAAAAGGACAAGTCTGATAATTGATATTGTTGTACCTTTGGTAAGAGGAATGATGTCATAATGGGTTCAAAATATGATTGTGATGTCGTGAACCAAAAAAAATCAAATTAATGCATGCGTTACGATTTCAGTTACCACGCCGGGAGTTTTGTTTTGTAACAATGAGAAATAAATTTTAAAAAGCCCGACTTCACAGTGTTAACAATGTCGTCATGGAGAAGTCGGCGGTAACTGTCGTTTTTTGTAATGAAGAGCCGAGACGTTACTTTTTAATCGCTTTTTAAGGAAGATTTCCCATTAAATTTGTGGAAAGGTATAAAAAAAACGGGACGGGTTGCTGTTAAGAAGCAGCGTCTCAATAACAAAACTGCTGTGATTGGCTGGATTTTGGAAAAAGTTCTTTTGACTGACTGTTGACTGTATTGAAAATTAATCGAATCAAGTTTTCTTTTCTGTTCCATTTTTTGGTGATTTGATAGTTATTTCTGCAGATTGTTTTTTTGTAACCGTCGTGAGACTGGACGTCTGATTTATGGTGACATTATACTTTTGTCTTTTTCACAGATTGACATTTTACTGCCTTTTCAGATCAAAACCACAGTCAACAATAACCATATCGATGCCATACCAAGAACTGACATAGATCCCCTCCCCAAAATATCCAACGAATCTTCCACTGCACTCGACGAAATCGACTCCGCCAAAAATAAAAAGACAAAAATGAGCAAAAAGACGGAAAAAGATCAGAACGGTAAAAGTGACTCAAATGACACGTACGCGAGTGGTAGTATTCGTAATGTTATTGCGTCCAGGAATCGATACAGTCTTGAATTAGACAATAGTAAAGAGACTACATTTAACTCAACCCCCGGTAAAACTTTGTCAGACTTAAAACGAGAACGTTCCCTCGAAAAAGGACAGAAAATCGAAAATGATGGTGATATAACGTCGTCCAACACGAAATATGCGAATCCAGATGAAATTAAGCATTTTAAAGGCGAAACTAATAATGATTTATTTTCAAAGCGACATAAAAAGAATTTCTGTGTTATTCTTTAGTTATTCTTGTCAACCCACTGCTTTTCATTCTTCCCATCCAGAAATAATCAACCGTTTCTATAAAAAATCATTTAATTTAACAACAAATATGTGACGTACACTGGACATGTTGTAATAAATCGATACCTCGCAAATTGTTATCAATAAATGTTGATTACTAACGTCAAATATTTGACGTTGATGACTTCTGCCAATAAACACCATCCGGTAGCGATTCCTGGAATTGATGAGGGATATCTGATGACTTCTCTGCCCCGTAGTCGTCTTATGATATTGCACTCGATAGATAGCTTTGTCTTGCCCAGTTCAAAATGTTTTGCAAACCAATTGTTTTTGGTCGGGTGGATTAGAATTGTTGCCAAGTCACTCATAGTTACCGTGTCCGTGAACTGTTTGACTTGACTCTCATATTCATTTTCCATGACAACCCGCAGCTTAACGCAAGTTCTTACAGAAATTTTTCAATCCGCCATCTGGTTAAGAAGTTATCATTGTTTTTTTTGTATCAGCTGTTTATTGAGCTTTTTTCAGTCAAATATTTGTCCCGCTGATCATCATAATTTGACTATTCTGTCACTTTTGCTTTGCCAATCTCAGCTTGTGTCACATTCCCGGCATGAGGAACTACACTAACCCAATGACTGCCTTTGTGAATCGTGCCCTTTTGAAACCGTGCAATTCGTTCAAGGTATCTACTAATCATGCATCCAGAAGTTCTATTTTCTAATTGGTTACGAATCATAATTTAAATTACAATTATGAAGCTAATTGAAGTTCTAATAAATGTACCGATGTTAGGCTATTTTGTGCTGAACTCAGGCCCGCAACCATGGGGACACTAGGAGACATTTGCACCCCCAGAATTTCCCAATCACGTAATCGGAATGACGACAAGGGTTTTAACCCACGTCGTACACGTCGCCGCTCGTTATTTCATTGATTGCAAATGATGATGATATGTGTGACGTCTCATACGTGCCCATATATGTCTCATCATGGGTCTTCCGAAATCATAAACCCCTTGCGGGCCTGACAGTACCACTAACAGCCGGAGAAGTAAGGTTTCGGCATACTACATTTTCAGCGAATGGTCGGTCATCTAGCGTCCAGGACGATCAGGAAAATTTATTTATTGTATTTTATGACTACTGTCGATTTTTTGTTAATATTCTTCAAGATATAACGTATTTTGTAGATTCAGTGTTGTAGAATAGTATGAGTTTGGTGTTGCTATGCTAAGTACCACGTAACTGGCCGTGTTTGAACTCAACAGTATTTAATGATTACGAGTGTTTGTTGAAGGTGTGTACCGACTCACCAATCGTCAGCTGACAATGTAAGCTACAGCGCTCCTATTTACCGTATGCAAGTCTTAGAGATCGGAACGGTACATTAACAGGCCTCGCTACTTGAATAATGGATATCCGATAACTATTATTGAAAAACCACAAAGATCGACCCCAGCATCTGGCAGATTGTCAAAGCTGTTATCGATTCTCTTACTTTGCTGAAGTCCGATACCCATTTTATCTCAAAGTTACGACGAATGGGTGTGTGTGTGCTGGTAACCGGGTCGATCTCTACCTTCTAGTGCAGGGCCCTTCTGTGTTTATATTAGATGCGGTACGGTCCATCTGATGCAACGCTCGGTGTCGTGGTACGTGACTGAGGACGCCTCACGCTAGATAGGTTACATAGCCTACGCCCATACTTTCACTATGTCCTGTTCCGTGCATTTTGAACAATTGTGATTTTTGTAATTTTAAAGTTGTGATCTTGTATAGCCGTGCAATTTCTTTTTGCTGTCAATTCACAAATTATACTATTTTATTTGTTTATACTTGTCGACGTCTGTTAAATGGAATACTATTTTCACAATTACTACATGTCTTCTATCATTAAAGAGTCTCTCCCGTTTCTGCAAGTACTTCTTCATACACAATTGTTTCCAAGTTAGGAGCTAGGCAAGCGAAAGAAGCATCTTATGAGTGGTGTATGTGCAATCCCATATAGACGCGTCTGTTCCGTCACAAAGTACATCATCCAACCAAATTGCCTGCTCCAAATACAGCATAGCTGAGAACAGACGAGTCTCCGGAGAATCCAAGCATGCGAGATATGATAGTTGCGCCGCCAATATCCCAATCGTCATCGCATACCGCCTCCACCCGACCAGAGGAGCTGTTGCTGCCGTCTGGACTGCTAATCGAATAAGTGAATGTGATATTGGGTTTTTTCTAAGAAGAATTATTCAGAGTGAACTCCAGAGCAGGAAGCATAGTTTCACCGTTCCCGCCGCATTTTGATGCGAAGCCGTGGCGCCATACTGCTGGCATGCCACATTTTCCGGACAGAAAAGGCGGGAAGCTATCTTGTGCCACGCGACAGCAGTCGAAATTCTTGGTATCGCTCATGTGGTTTGTCGAATCCTGATGTCAATACTTTTAACTGCCGTCGGGTGGCGCAAGACAGCCGCCCGAATTTTCTGTCCGTAAAACGTGGCAGCCTAACAGGCCAGTAGTGTGACGTTTCAGCTTTATATCCATAAGGAATGGTCAGATTGTGAAACGTATGGCAGTCCAGTCGTTAACCAGCCCGAACAATACGAAGCATGTGGAAAAGCAACCAGTTGTAGGCTGACTCGAAGTCGCCATCCGCCAGAGCAGTATCGTAGGCCTAACAATAATCTACCGTGTCCTCACCTGCGGCCGTCTTCACTTGACTAGACTTCAGTTCTTTTATATGTGCAAGTAAACGTCATTCAGCTCAGTGGACATGGACGGTAGCAGAGAGTATGTCGATTGGAGACTCTCTAGACTTTTTGAATAAGGAAATGACCTTAGGATAGGCCTATGGAATATTAGGCATTTCGCTCCTCTTTGATTTTGGTGACATATTAAAGAATATTTATTGATCCTCCAAGAAAAAAATTATTTTACCTTAGGCATAAGTTTTTCGCAAGTGTCAAGCTCAACCTTAGAGTAACTTATCCTATAGGCATTGAGGCGTAAGTTTGTCGCAATCAAGATATATATTAAAAATAAATAATTTTCTCAGCTTAACTGCTCGACATAACGATAGAAAGAATCATGAATCCTATAATAATTAGAATGGTGACGGCCGAGAATAAAGCGATCGTCTTTCTTAACGCAACTGAAAATGAACCCATTCTTACGAATTTCTATCTGAAACAGATAGTCGCTCTGCCACAAAAAGACAGACAAAGGGGCCTCAGAAGCAAATTAGTCTAGAGTCCACCTCCGAAAGTCTTGGCTACGACCGGACCTGCCTACTACCGCTTTATTCGATTCATACCCTATCCTAATTGTCAGAGTCACTTATCGTTCTTATTAGGCGGAGCGGTTTGTTCCAGCATCGCGTTCTCTTCTTAAGAGGCTTGCTGGCTTATTTCTATTCGGCATTACCTGCAAATGTTACTGTCGTTTTTGACTTATGGCGTTTTCAACTTCCGGGATCACGAGCACAACCACAACTTTCCGCACTCCCCCAAAACTGACGGCGATGCAAATGTTAAAACTGATCCGCAAGTTTTATAGCAAGTTCGCTCAAGTTGCAAAATGGCGTCTCTACTTCAGTAGGCCTATCGTTACTCACGAACGAAAATAGGATCGTTATATTGCGCGACTGACAAGTAAACATTTCTCAAGGATGAGCATGGATTTGACTGCGTAAGCGGACTGATATAGGAAATTGTTTGTTTGCACCAAGCAAAATACGACACGTCATCCACTGTAATACCTTTGTCAATGTGTAGAGTCAACGAAAAAGAAACACAAAGGTTGATAGCATCACGCTCGTCTATCATCATTTTTGTAAAATGTCTATGGGATTTAATGAGCCTCCGTTGTCAAGACAGGAGCTATGGCAAACGATCCGTAAATTTGTAATGCGATTATAGTCTGGCACACGGTTAATTTATTGCGAGAAATTATAGATTGGATCACTACTACTCGAAGTATGCATTGCTTCGTCCAGTGTGATTGGAATCCCGAATAGGCCAATCATTTCCCCGCGCTAATGAGACGCGTTAATCGCTATTTGCATTCCCGACACCAAACCATGCTCTTTCTTAGTTCGCTCAATGCGGGAGGTTGAGTTATTCGTCAGTAGGTAGTGCGCTGAGGGCTTACACGCTGTGCTATGTGGAATTGGTGCACAGTATTCTTATATCCGTAGTTTATTCATAACTCAGTCCGCCGGTAGGCGACTAGGCGTAGTAGATCCGCGTATCGCAGTGTTCAAGCTTCGTGTTGCAATCGGTGGATAGTAGACGGCGTAGCTGATATGTTGTCAGTTTTGGTTGATAGTCAACTATAGCGCAGTATCGCTATAAAAGTAGCCAATCTTTCCGCACATACAGCCCTTGACTAACCTAATCCCAAGGTGATTTTTCTCCGATGCACCGCAAATATTGTTGGAATATATCTGTTTCGCTGATATGCCAGAAATGTGGTTGTAGTTAGCGTTGTAGGCAGCTCACATCGATGAATTGTCAGTACTAGATTCTAAGGCAATCTTTGTGCGTCTACTCTCGCTAGATGTCTGTACAAGTATTTCATTTGCATTTCTCTGCTCAGGGCTTATTGTATCCGTTTGTGTGAACCTCCAGAACGTCCTCGTCAGAATCTTGCAATAGAATAAGACTCTTTTGTTCTTTGATCAAAGAGCTTGTGAACTTTTGAATTTGCGGTTTTGCTAGACTCTCACTGATTGCATGAATTATAAATACTGTTTATATATAATCCTATCGATTTTTATCTGTCAGACACCTTTATTCAGCTGTTTAATCAGTGTTCTAAAACGCCGGTAAATCCAGAGTAAGTTTCCGGATTTTCAACGTACTGTACGTTATCGAAACTCTATTCTGTGATTATGATAATATTTGCCTATTAACACCTTTAATCATTGTAATTAATTGATATATAAAATCTGTGGGAAAGTCATCACAATCAGACTAAGCCGGCTTGGGAAGGTATGAAGTATACAAAACTGCAGTATAGCATGTATGTCAGGCTGTCAGCACCTCCGCTATTTTATGAAATTTTCCTAATTGGTACTCGTTGAATAAAACTTGAAAATAACAGCTTAATATGTTGTTTATATCACACATGGACCTTTTCCCAATTCGACTTTGTTGTTGTCCGTGTTGTTCTTGGAAATCTGGGGTCGTATTATAGTTTTAAGACAGAAATCTATTTCCAACTTAGAGAATATACTGTACGTTAATATGTTTATAATAATATCCTAATCCCTACTGGTTGTGTAAACCGGAAAATGCCGACTTCTTGTGGCGTTTATATCATTTGTATTGACCTACACCTGTTTGGGTGTTGTTGTTGTTGTTGTTGTATCAGCATATTATGAAATTCAGCAGCCCGTATCCAATTCACTATTAGGTTGAGCACTATGTATGAGGGTAATCTTATTAGTCTTCCGGCTTAGCCAAAGCAGTTGCATTGATTATATCCGCTACGCTGTCCCAGTCGATTATCAAGCTGCATGTAAAATGCGTTGTGTTGCAGTACGTTGACAGTGAAGTTCGGCCGCCGTCCGTGAAGCTATCTGATGAACAATTATGTCCGATGTTCATGATATATTGATGGCGCGCGCTCCACGACCCTATTAGCCTATACATGGACATTTTCACGCTGTTGTCTGTCTGTCGAACTCAGGAAACAATTTCTTGGCTTGAAGTCTGGTCCCACGTGGGATTTGAAAGAAATCCAAGTGATCGCCACGTACTTGCAAGCAGAAAGTCTATACACAAGCTTGTCTTGAAGGCTCCCAGAAGTCAAACACTTACTCAGCGGTAATGCATTCTAATTTCAGATCAGCACCAGCCGCTGGTCAGTCTAACTAAACATGATTCTAAATAGTGTGTATTCATAAGCATATACTGTCTGGAATCTCATGGTCCTTATGAATCAAATATTCATGCTAATGACATGTCATAGGATCAGACTAAGTTTGTAAATCTACTCAAAATTAGATATTTTATTGGAACAGTGTCCAGACAATTATGATTCGTAACGACACGTATTTATATATTGCCCCTTGACTTGAGCAATATATGCAAGTTCTACGGCGCCTATGGTTTATTTTTGTTTCTCAAATTAAATTTTCATTCGAAATGAGACTTTAAGTAATAATTAATATTTACATTATATTCATTGATACCGTACTAATATTACAACTGGATTATCGATGTAATGATAATTATCATTAATTAATATTTAAGTATAATACCGTACGGGTGATGATTTAAAGTTAGTATTGATGATCCGATACTGATCTCTGACATTCTAAATGAGTATGAGATGTTTTTACTGTCCTTAGCGTTGGAAGGTGGCACATACAAAAGGTGCGTCAGATGGCCGCCAGCATAGAGATGTTACAAGGGTTCGTTAATAGTCTTCTCAATACAATATTTCCATTGGTTAAAACTACTAATCTCTGACTAATTGTTATTTATCGCCTGTGGGACGAGAGGGTTAAGAGGGTCGAGATTTCTTCTTTCTTTTGGCTTTTAACTTTCTTTAGACTAGGCGTCACGGCAGCCCCACAACAACCACTGCTTGGTGTCTTCATCCAGGTTCTTCTGACCAGTCACTTCACTAGGAGGTTTATGCATTGCACATGAATCGATGGCATGGTCTGCGGTTTGCTCCTCTGCATCGCTCTAGCATGCTGCACTGGGCGCAAGACCGCATTTGTGAAGGGACGACTTGAAGCATCCCACCCCTGTTCTAAGATGATTAAGATGGGTCAGCGCCAAACTCGGCAGATCGAAGCCGGTCGAGTGGGGTAATTTAAGTCTAATCAATCTTAGGTCCAGGAGAAGAACTGTGGAGTCGGTGGCTGGGTAAAGTAGCTCTGAGAGCTTGTCAACAAAGTTCTACGATAACTGAGGCAGGACATTAAATCCGTATTTAATTTGATTGCGACTGAAGCATTTGTAAGAATGAGGCCACTATACACAAATATCCATTGCGTTGTCAACACAAACCTAATTTTGCCACCGTTAATATAATTTTAATCGGATGACTTTGAATGCGATTTCCACATCAGCGCACGTCGAATATCAACACGAATTCTTCACTTTAACTAAAATTACGATGGAAATCTCTTCAAGTTGATTTGTCATTGATGTTAACTCAAGCGTAAAATTGACAAGCACCTCGTCCTGCAAAGTCAACGGTTAATAATAGATTTACAATCATTTCCTCGTTGACGTATCCATGGGAAAATCATGCGTTTACTAACTGTACTTCCCTCTTTAACCTCTCATGCATTGTTTAATTGCGATCGTAGTAGAAATTTTATTACTTCTACGCTATTTAATGTCGCTCGTCTCGAATGTAAAGGCGACAGTGTGAGTGTGATATCGGTGCAATGAGGGTTGGAGTTTATAGATGACACAACGCTAACTATTCAATGTTAATCAGCAATCAGCAAATCAGAAGCGCACACGGACACGAGTATAGCTTGTCCATCTACCTACTGGCCAGGTGATGCCATAGCGCGATGTACCCCCGTATACAATCATTATAATACTGTATATAAAAAAAGGGTGAGCCGATAGTGGACAGATAGATCAAGCCACCACAGATTTTAACGTCCACTCCAGTCTAATAATATATATCGAGATACGACTTACCGTAAGATGAGAATCCGACCATATTAGGAAGTATTATAAATCCTTGAAATTGTGATGACATAATGAAAGAATTCGCATCAAGTAACTATCACGTGACCCAACAAATTAAATATTGCGTGGTAAGCCGATAAATATGCAATGATATTTGTCGTAACAAACTGAAAGTTATATTTCGTGGAATGTAAGGGATGACTTGAAATGTATTGTCACGGACGATTTTATATTTAAACCCTCGTGTTTAGTGAAGGAATCATCAGTAAGATCTGTAAACTCTCACGTATTTTATGCGGGTTTGTGCTGGGATTGGTATGAGGTTATTTCACGGTATCAAGACTCGTAGTCACACAGGTTAAATTATGGATAACGTAATCTCTTGTGTGGGCGAAAAACCCGACTGGGGGTTATTCACCCGTATCTCCTATACCCAGAATCAGAATGCGATTACCCCCTTGTTTATCCTTCGAATTATTGTTAAAGAAATAGCTAAGGAATTTCGGATGACTCTGTGACTGCTAAAAATAATTTCTACGCTTAGTTACCGAGACTTAAAGTGTTGCCATGGTGAATTTCGGACGGATAAGTTCATGCCTTTTGCATATATTTTGATTTGATATTAAAAGGATTTGTGCAAAGCCGCATTGCTTAACATATATTTGAATGCGATGCGAACAATTCGCTAATGGGCCGCAAACTGAATTTACGCAGGCGGCTGACGATCGAGGCATTACTCGCGGATATTTATAAACTGCCTAGCCTAGCGAAGCCATTTGATGGATTTTCACCTGATATCTTGAGCACGATTCAGAAGCGGTTTAGCTTCCAGCCTTGGTTTATTGAGGATTATTACATTTACAAGGCTTTCGGGGCTCCGCTCCTTCATCAAGCGGAGATAGAACGGTAAAAGCAGACCTCCAAATTTCGTATATAACTGTATGCCCACATGTAAAGCCGCTACATCTAAGTTCTAGCGGAGCTTACTCGGAAGGGCGTGTTTTTCCATTGCAGCGTCAATTTCAATGTACTTGCAACAAAATACATTCCTTCTGAGGTTTTTGACATTCTTTGAATCGTGTTGAGCTGTCATGCACTTTTTGAAGGATATATTTGCAACACTAACTTGAATATTCATGCCAACTTTCAGACCGTAACGGCAGGGTGATATGCTATCAACTCTAAGCTATACTTAATATTACGACCCGTTGGTTTCATATCCTACAAATTTTGAAGTTTTTTCACGTTTTGGCTCAGCTTTTGGTTCTTGGGGCCTAAAAATGTTTGGCTGTTATCGTTTTGGGTCATTCGTATGTGAACCTTGAACGTTTCACTGCACGAATCGAGAGAGTAGGCTCATTTAACGCGGTGGTGTTACATTACGAAATGCAATTGATATCTTTTTAAGGTTTTCATGTTACAAAATGTCATTGAATTTTTGCAAAAACCGGGTGTTTTATTGATATAACTACGGTATATTTGTCACAGATTAAGTGAAACAACCGCCGATCAAATGCAAGCTTTACGATGCTCTTCGATTATACTAATTATGTAGGATGTGCAATTGTGCATTTTGCGACTAGACCCTTATTAGACTACTTAGCAAAGCCTGAAAATTGCTTTATTATTTCTCTACAACAAAATTTCATAATATGGATACCAGATAACAGTTGTTAAAAATTTGACGACGAAGTGTAGACTCTAGGCCTAATCTATATTCGTTTTCGCAGAGAGAGGTGGTACTCTGTGTGTCTGTGCGACCTGCTGTATAGATTCCAATGGTGGGCACGTTCCGCGCATTTTGTTTGTGTGATTTATGGCACAATTAGAAATGCAATACGTCATGGATTGACTTATCGTTTAGTTGGCTTATGTTGGTTGTCAAATTTCAATTTGTTATTTTTCTATAAACCCAGGTGGTGACGCTATAAAGCCATAGACTACGTTATGTTCTTGTCGGCCAGACGGGAATAGTCTGCAGCCGAAAGGAAAGCCATTCCCACACAAACAGGACATTGTGTTCTACTTCCTGTAAGCCCAAGAACGTCGGTCCGCTGTTGCGTCTGAATCATTCTGTGCCGGTACCCGCCTATCCACAGCATCCTGCTCGCTATTCAGCGAAAGCGAGGCTCCATTGTATTGTGCAATTATCCGTTAAGTTATTACGTCTGGTGATGATAAGGGACATTATATCGCAATTAGCTGATGTTTGTCAAATATTCTTTATCCCAAAATGCATTGTAATTGACAGAAAGGTGAGACTTCATATCGCGTTATTACTTCCGTGGTGGTAATCATGATTTGTATTAATAATTACCAATTTACAAACGGCGCAGACGTCTGCTGTAGAGTTGGTGAGATATACTTTTAACGGTTTGTAAGAGTTACGGAGTTGCAGTGCTTGCGATTTTTAAACGCAAGTTATACTTAACCAAGAAAGTCAGTATAGAGCTGTTTGAGCGAATAAAAATACGACGTGATCAGATATTTCGAAAGCTGGCCAAGACTTTGGCACATTTGGGACTCTATCGAAAATGTGTTGAACTGTTAGGCCAGCGTATTAGAGGTACATGCTCGTCGAGATTTGTCATACAGGAAGGCCTATATATTATGTACAATGACCAGGCAAGTCTTATGTGTTTTGGGCAGTAAATGAGTTTGCTTTGTTGATGTTTAATATAAGATCTATTCAGCACGAGGACGCTGCAGAATTACCCTGTAGCCTTAAAATAGCGCGCAATTTGCTCAACCAACTGCATCGTCACCAGGTATAGCTCGACATCAGGACGTATAGACTATAGATTTCATACGGAGTTGGACCGTGCCTATATTATCAAAGCGTTAGATATTTGCGGCTGGCGAAATTTTGTCCATTCATTTTGTATCTGACCTACCCCCCGAAGCCAGAAATAACAGAAAGCATAACAGTTGCTCAACACCATAATTGATAAAATGTAACACTTTCGCATTGATAAAAGACTATTTGAATGATCACGCTTGTAATATATTGTCCTGTACGTATATATATATATTGTATATAGTAAGGGGTCAGATATCAGAGCTGCTATTCACAGCAGTAGCCGATATGTTGTGTTCTCGTAGAGTTGGTGAACTCTGCTCAATGTTTACACAAGGTCTGTTTGCGTTGAAGATAGAAAATATTCCTGTCTTCAGTGCTTGACCGGATCCGGCATGTTTCGCTGAACCAATATGCCGATAACTAACCAATTTTTAGGTTATTTTGGGAATTGGCCACGTAGAGAGCAAAAGCTTCGTTTTAAGATTGTATATACGACAGACCAACTTATCGTCGGTCTATTTAATCTACAGTCTCTTCGATCTATTTGATCTGTTTTATCGATAAAAACTATCAAAAAATTAGGAAATTTTATGGTCTGATAAGTTTCACGCTACGGCATGCATTGAAGGTATGCCCCAAAAGGGAAAATTCAAATTTTAAATCACCTATTCCTGCATGTAATGCGTTAAATCGACTTACGTGTTTTAGATTTCTGTCATCATTGAGGGTGAAATCAAGCACATGTCCTGCTTTGGAAGCACCAATTTTCATAATGTCGGATTATATCAAGTCTTGGAAATGCGTCTGTACAAGGACAGATTATATATTGTAAATGTTGGAGCTGAACGAAACACAAAAGGATAGTAATCGCCGGGAACGGGTTAGTAGCAAGCGAGACACGAGAAAAGAAAAAATATCCGCCCGAGCGTTTATTACTAGAGCGCTATTCGCCTTTATCACTACAATGGTTGACGAGCTCAAAGAACGGCTTGGTTGTAGGTTTAGAGGTGAGTTTGTGAGTGTGAAGACTTTAGCAGAAGATATTTACAGTAATTGGAATGCGATACCATTTCCATATCGCATTGCGTCGCAGACAAGACAAATACCGATCGAGTTCTGGCAGCCAGTTGGCTCAGAGCAAGGTTACTTAGATGTGCGGTACGAGCAAAGTATCGAATCAGTACGGCGCTGGTTGTCAGTTAATGGAGATATTCGAATACATAAAAGGTACAATTTATACATAATTTCGGATTCAGATGTATAAACTCGCCGCACCGTGCTACCGTTCACCAGTACCCGCGGTGAGGCCGCTATCAAACCTCAGTTGAGTGGGGGGTATAGCGGGATGAGGAAGTTCCAATACTATATTATGTAATATGTATCGATCAGCTATTTCAATAACCTGCATATTTGGTTTAACAGACATAAAACAAGTATAAGTTACTTGTATATATTGCTATAGCCTTGAAGAGTGAGATCTACCTAGTTAAACCATCATACAAGATGGAACGAAGCATTTGCATCAGTTGTTTGTTGATTTTCGTTGGAATTCCTTTACAAGCTCAGGCGATTTCTTACGACGCTGACACAAGACGGCATCATATCTACTGGGATTCTAAAGTCTCTAAAGGGTAAGTACAGCTACTCTCTATACAAGTATCTTGCAAATTGCGTGCTCCCAAAATGAAGCTTGAAGTGTGAACTATCATTAGACGCGTGCTTATCACCCTAGTTGCCATGCTAATTTTAGCAGATATGATATTCGCTAGTAGCCTACATGTAAATATCTGAACGATGTTGATTCGAGTAAGTCTATAGAATATAGTGTGTTTGTGGTAAATTGGCAACAGGAATGATCATAAGCGGGATCGAAATTGAAAATAAGGCGGCTTCGAGTCATGATCACGCCGGCTAATGATTTACATTTTGCCTAATCGTGATAGCGCTTAGTTCGGCAGAACGTAATAAATTGTGCGGTCTTTGGAGTTGATGTTGTGTTCGACCTTGGATCATCAGCCTACTTGGAGCAATAGCATTCCTATATATATTAATCGGTTTTGCTAGCTGATGCGTGTTTAATGGACAGTGATTCCCCCACTATACGATAACATCAGCTCATTCTATATTAACATACATTAATCTTAACATGACTTGGGATTACTAGTAAATTCCTAACTACCAACTGAAGACACCCCGCCAGGAATATTTGTCACGCTACTTCTTAGGGCAAAAATTTTTGCCACCTGCCAATAATATATCTCTCTCTATTGTAATGCTCTCCTAGAAAGTTGGTTCAAATTTTAGTAAATTAGGCCTGTGTTATTCAATTTCAATGTGAACTGGGACAAAACTCCCAGTGGAAAGTTTCTCTGATGTATTCACTGCTTGATAGATTGACATGGTTTCTTTGAAAGAGGAATGTTCACACGTTACTGTCCTGGTATATGATACTAGCACGGTATCGTTGATCTATAGATGAGTGGCTGGCTTAATTTTGTATCAGGTTACAAGCCTAAACGAAGTAGAATGATGTATAACAATCAGTATGAATAGCATTATGTCACGCATTTAGTCAGACGTAATGTTTTGGTAAACATTCGACATTTGCCGTTCGCGGTGGCCATACGATTACTAGTTGGGGTCAAGCGATGTTCATGTGGTCATCGGAGGTTTACCAGTGCCGAATGATTTATGATTTATACAATTAACGGTAATGATAACACTCTGTGGTTGCGTCACATCTTGGCAGTAATTACTACCTTCTGTTTTCACCCCAAGGTTAACTGCTGTTGTTTGGTATAATATCTGTTAATTTGTAATTAACCGCAAAGTGCTGGTATGTTAGATTTCTATTGTGTGTAATACTCATGTAATCTTCAAAGCTCTTCCTCAGATCTTTTGTCTTGCAAATGCAGATCGAATGCGATCAATTCAATGTTGGCGACTTCAAATTGCTGCTCATGATTGCCTGTGAAATCATGACGCGCGTTTAGAAAAATTCTACACATTTCTAAAAGTTATGGCTATAATTATTAACGGTCCAAAGGGTGCCAAATTGTTGATGATGGAAGTGATTTTGAACACCAATGAAAATATACTTAGTAGTTTGCTGGGGGTAAACTATCACGAGTATTTGCGTGCTGCGAAGGACCCACTTAGAAATTCTTGGTAGAAAGTTCGCTTGGACACACCTAATGTAAAAGATAGGATAAGTCCTTAACGATGATGCGATATCACACTTCACATCCTCCTTAAAGCGTAATAAATTAAGCAATTTCAATATCATTATCTGTTCCATTTCCTCTATACTTCATATCAGTTTGAGGAAGTATATAAACCGCATTGGCTATTCCAAAAGTTTTGGGCATACGTGTCATTTCCACACCACAGGCGATCAATGCCTGCGCAGACGTTCGGTACGCTTGATTAGACTGCCTCCCGAGTTACCTCCTATGGATATCCTGAAATGTCCCATAAACCGTTTATAACTTACTCCACGTGGAGGGAAACTGCGGCTCAGAATGGGACGATGTGGAAATCGAACTCAACGTCTGACAAGCGGATAGAGACTCGCCTACTGCTACTGGTTAGCATGACGCAGACCTACCCACGATACACAAAGCACTGTGATTGCGCGCAAACTCTTCGTCCAACTCCAAGGGTAGTTACCTACTGTTTAAAGCTTGTTTTTCCATCGAAAATGACATGTAGGCTATTTACTAAGTGGTAGGCCTACTACAAAATACACTAGGTCTTTTGTATTTAGACCTGATACGATAATATAAATTTTTACCTCACAGCGAGATTTATCATAGCGCTGTTTAACGACATCACTTTAGTCATAGAGCAGGTCGAGTCTTGCTCTATATTTTAATAGTATTAAAACTTTGCGTATGAGCATTCACTATTTGCTCATTTCGTTTGCCCACATTGATGGTCAAACAAATCTATGACAAAGACTAGCGTTGGATATGCACAACAGAGGCTCCGTAAGCACTACTCTGAGCAGGCCCACCAGTACCGTACTTTGCTGTTGATCGCTGGGGAAATGTTTTTCGTACAGGCGACACCAGTCGCTGTGAAAGTTTACTTTACTCAGCTCATATAATGAGTCAATCCCAATAGTTTACAATACATTGATAGATCCTCTATGGCTGCGCATATTTGCAAAGTCAATTTTGTGCAAGCCTAATTATGTCAACAGCTTAAACTCAGTGGTCTGTCAGCGCGGCGTGTGTATTGCATTGCTGCAGCAGAATCTGCAGAACCATCGATCGAATCAACGATTCAGGCGTAAGTCAGTTTGCGGCATTTCGTCCGCTCAGTATTTGAGCATTTGGCGATCAGTCGGGCTGTCGTGTTATCAAAAATGGTAGTAGGCCTACTGTAGCCCGCCTGACTGCCTAGTGCCTATCTGTACTGTACCGTACGGGTTGTTCTCGCATAACAATGCAAATAGCAATACGTAGCATTACTGGAATTTGTCAAATAGGTTCATCCGTTAAAAGCTGATGCGCCGTTCCTTCTCTACGATATAGCTACGATCTTTCG
The DNA here is from genome assembly GCA_030412335.1 of Botrylloides violaceus. Classification (NCBI taxonomy): domain Eukaryota; kingdom Metazoa; phylum Chordata; class Ascidiacea; order Stolidobranchia; family Styelidae; genus Botrylloides; species Botrylloides violaceus. The sequence continues at coordinate 319,594 of JASFYC010000810.1, forward strand.
TTGAATATCGAATTATCGTATCCATGTTTACAAATCAGTCGAGTGTAAAAGACTACTTTCATCCCATAGGGATGACTAATTGTGAACTATGTGACGTAGCATGTCGAATTGTTTGAATGGGGTGAAATCTACAGCTGTACTATTGTTAGGGTATCAGTCTTTAGTTATTTTACTGATGAAGTAATCCGTAAATCGTGGAATATTTTTAGTCTCCATTCCCGAAGTAATCCTGCAACGCAGGGTGCGAACGTGTCTTTTCGTTTGCGTTTTGTATTCGACGCGATAGAGCCGATTTGCGTGACCTCAATCGCCTCAAGAAAATTTGTAATAACCTGAGAGAGGTTGCGACAGCTTCGTCTGTCAATATGTATGCTTTGGTTGTTCAAAATAAATCGCATATACACACAATCGTTCGAGCATAAAAGAAACTTTCTATGATCCGTAGAATCATCTCTATGGTAACCTCTCTGATGTCCGTACTAAATACGCATGGACTTCTTGAAGCAAATTAGCTCTGCATACCTGATATGTTGAAAACCTAGGCGTAGCGTCGAAATTAGCAATCCAAACATTCAGTAGCTTGTTTATATTGAGGAAAACATCTAACCGCGTTACTTGGGTACGATGAGAGAGGTGACGTCTCGTTTGACTTTTCGATTCGCTCTGAAATATTTCTTCCTCTAGTCATGCGGGAGTTGCGCATTCCAGTAAACCTTGTAAGGACATCCTATCGTAATAGATTGGCTAGACCTTGAGTAATATGGGTAAATCATATCCTTCCCCACCACATATTCCTTCGCGGAAACAGTGACAGAACCGGTTATCGCTTTGTTATGCTTGCTTGCTCAATGCTCGCTCAGCATACCGGTACACGACGTTCGTTCTTCGTTGCAGTCTAGGCCATAGCCCTACAGTATTACTTTTCCCTCATTGAAAGCAGAGGAAGATCCATACAAACATTATTGGGTGAGAGTGTAAAGGAGGAACGATTTGTGTGATGCCGTATGTATAAAAAGATGAAAGAGGAAACAGAATTTTCACTCTTTCATTAGAAATCTGTCGACCGATTTCACATCAGGCCGTTTTGATCGACTCTTTGTTGGGAGGTTTCAAACGCTTTGCTCTCCAAATTAGCCTAATTTTGCGCTACCCCGCTTCAAAATCGAATCAACATGATTAGACACACTCCAGGATCTTTTTTAACAAAGCAATTGTTCGTGAAAATGAATTAGGACTTGACGAAAGGAACCCTCGAAATCTCTCATAGTCAATCGATATCAAAAATCGATCTATAGTATATCTCACTTACCAGATTGACTCTAAGTGGGATCTTATCAAGAACACTGGCAATCGATGCAAATTGAATTTTCACGCTAAGTGCTGAAATAATGGTAGTACTTCCTGCATTAAATCTAATTTAATCTGCAAAAGTTTTGTTATATAGTTTCCAACTTAAAGCTTGTGCAGTTCACTGATAAATTATCTGCTGTAATCGCCTACGGGAATTTACACTTTCATTTTCAATATTGTAATATCTATTTTTACTATCCCACAAAGGTTCCTCTGTTAGCTTGCGTGGATTATAACCCCTAATTCTGTCTTGCATGATTTAATCCCGAGTTACCACGTTTTTTGTTGTTGGTGTTCTTACCCTTACACGGTTTGCTAAACTTTTACTACTTTTTTTCACAGTATTCGAAATCCGGAGTTCTCTCTCCACGTTGAAATGGGACAGTTTATGGACATTATTTGTCCTTTCACGAATTACGGACTTTCGGACGACACAGAACCACCAGCTGTTTTCGACCTTTATAACGTCACAGAAGATGGATTCCGCACATGCGACCCAACATGTGAGTAGCGATATTCAGTCTAGTCTGTTGATTGTGAAGTTACAATGCCAATCATGGCGATTACGTGCTCGTCGCCCGCAGTTTCCACGAGCTCCGTCTCGCGTCCTATGCGCGTTGCGTAGCGTAAATAGGGGGATCCACATTTAAATCACGCAGCCTAGCTTTTACGATGCTGTTAACACGACCCGTATGCTTATTAGCCTCAGTAATGAGCTTACGAAGTGCTGTAAATTGGTGCATAACAAAAAATATCACGGGTCAAGTCCTTGTTGAACTTGGCTGTTTACCTTTGACTTGTATGGCTAATTGGATTGCGTTCAAAGTGGAGTATCAAGTTTATGGTTTCAAAAAAATTATGAAGGGCTTAGAAATAAACAAAACAACAACATGAGAAACCATACCGTAAAGGATTTGATGAAAAATAGATAGCATTCTCTATGGTTACGCAGTCATGCGTTCAAGCGTGATGCCTCTTTAGGCCTACTTGCGGTATAGGAATGTGTACGCAGAAGAAATATAAATTTTTACTGCATTCACGGATTTCGTTATGCAACTATTTGAATCGTAAAGAATTAACTATGAGGCTACTCCTTTAATTCCAAGACTGATTCGACATGGATTAGATCATTCCACCAAGACTGGTGAACATCAGTAGCAGCCGGTTGTAATCAGATATATTATAGCGTAGCGGCAATGCCACAGTCCCTAATCAGCTGATTTTAAAAGCGTTATTTTAAAAGCGTTGTCCAAAATAAAACATCACACTTTAGAACATTATCCAACCTCTATTCTGTAGCTTCTGCGTAAAAAACAACGGGGTGGTATCATATACGCGTTTCACTTTCGCGCAGTTTGAATTGAGTATTATAGAAACCATTTTATCCTTTTTGTTAACCAGTGAATTCTTTGGGGGAAATAAAAAGGTCGATGCATTTATGAACCCATTAATTTGTTTATATACAAGTATCGTCTCACCCAGTTCATTATACAAAATATTTAAGTGGATCTCGTGAAAACGTAGATATCAGACAAAAAAACACTTAACTAACAATACATTGCGACCACTGTAATTGGGTTTTTCACAATATATGCTTTACGCCAAAACAATGACATCAATTGATTAATTTCGTTCTTAATAAGCTATTGAAATTTCCACTCCTGAGTCAATAGTAAAGGATATTCCAGGCCATGACATCCATTAACTCCGACCAAATGCAGTTCAATCCGCGGTTGTCACCCGAAATCCGTTCGGTACTGTTACGATGGTAACCTATTGCAACGCTAAACTGTCGTCCTAGATATTCTGTATATTCAGCACATTGTTATTATATCGAAATTGATACCAATAGTTGTCCGTCCCTACTTTTCATGCGGACTTTGATAAAGCACTTTCTATTATTTGCCAGACATTGCAGCAGGTTTAATGAAACACCTGTTCGATATGCCTTCAACTTTGTTTCAAATTTGTATAGTATCAATACGTTTGAGTGGTATAGTAGCCCATGGCGGGCGATCACTTACGGATAATGTAGGCCTACCTAGTGTCACTGCAGTTTTAACGTACAGTCAAATTTAATGGACTAAATTTCACTATTAACTATGTTTTTACTACATCTGACCGCACTTCACTATGGCGATATTCAGTATAACTGCTTTCATCACAGAATGCGGTATTATTTATCAACCGTTGTTAATGAATAACCTCTCTTTTTTAGTGCCGGGGACTCGTATGATCTTCTCCTGTGATTTGCCAGATCAAGAAAACAAGCTTACAGTTAAATTTCAGAGAATAAGCCCATCACCTTACGGCTTTCGATTTCATCATTGCGAGGAATATTATTTCATTGGTGAGTGTTGTTATCCAGATTACTCATGGAGTGATGCCATTGAAAAACATGGCTGACATTGATCGAAATGAATAATGCTGACTTAGCGCGATCAAGTTAAAACGCGTGTTGTCGTCAAGACAGCTCTTGCCTAGTCATAATGTGGGGGAAATCATGGCCTAGGCCATGGGTAAATATTCGCGAGTTGGCACTGACATGGTGACAGGCCAGTCACTCGTCCGACAACTTGCTTCTTAGTGGTTCACATCATGACAACCACCTCAAATCCAAAACATGATAAGAGGTATTTACAGCTTCCTTATGTTAGGCTGTCTGGGTTGTGCGGATGTCTGGTTCAACGACCACCACAGATAGTCATGCGTGTTCATAGCTAAGCGCTTCCTCATCCACATTCGTGTAGCGGTCGAAAATGTCTAATATCAGTTACAGTTACAAAGTATAACGTGACTTTTTTGAGCACTTAAAGAACTGTGATACTTATTTAAGGCACGCGGAAGTCGTGCTTATAAGACCATACAAAACAAATATCTTACCGCAAACGCAGCAGCGACTGTTTATAGCTAACAGCGACCGTAGACATTCCTTACAATTGCACAAGTTCGCCCCACCTGAAGTTGCAGACAATGATAATACGTAACAATGTGATAATGACGCCTGTTCTTCATTTAGCAATCAAGCGGGAATCGCCTCTTGCGCCACCTCGTGGACGAAGAAAATATGGATGTAGCAGAGAATCGGAAAGGCTGCGTATTGTCGTCGGCTGTCCACATCGTAAGTTTCAATTTCTTTGAAATCTGTATATTTTAATGATATTGTGTGATGAAATACGCCGAGCAATGAAGTTTAGACGGGCTCTGGCACCGCACCTACCTCCCCAGTGACATATTCGGGCTTGTCGCCTTTTCATACCCGAGTAATCATCAGATTTATACGAAAGGTGTAAATTTGTTCGCTGAAAACCCGTTGAAAGATACGGCGCGTCGTTACAAAAGTTTCTTTTGTTCGCATTCGGTCATATGTAATATTAAGAAAACTCAAGAAGTCGCATCGCAAAAATGTGTTCATAAGCTAGGATTAGACGCATCGCTATCTGCCAAACGAAAGCAGATATTTCATCCATTCTGTCTTCTTTTCACTGCTTATTTTCTAAGATTTGCCTGGCACTTTTGATCGCTTAAATTAGGCCGCTCAGATTAACGTTTATGCATTCTACGCGATTACCAAGAGCAAGCAACCGGTAATTTTCCAATCACTGTTATTGAATCGACCGCGCCTTATTTGTATTTGTAGGATAAACTTGGTATCTGTGCAACTCATGTCACCTAAGCTGCACAATTTGATTGACAATAGAGATATTTTCTCAGCGATCTTTAGCCATCTGCCAACGTGCTGCAACAGCAGATCCACCCATGCAGCTTCATACACACTTTGTCTAATGCCTTTTTCTCGACACTCACAACTCATGACATTTACCTCCCAGTTTCCCGCTAGATCTAACTCCATATGCTAGCTGATTATATTATCTGTACGTGTTGACTTCACGGGGAAGTATTTTTGTAGATTTGGTAATGGTGATGTGGGTGGGGTAGTAAGTAAGGAGTATAGAGATGTAAATTTCAAGTTTTCAAGAATATTACATTAAAATCAAGGCTTTTGATTGTTATTAATCCAAATTTGTATTCTATTTTGAATATTATAATTATGGTATCTGACTCCTTGTCTTTGATTATTAAGTTATATTTCATAACTGACATATGATTGTTGAATCATTGGATAATTGTAAGCTATTAAGGTCAGATTTGTAGCATAGTTGGTACACTTTGGTTAAATTTACGATAATTCACGATGTGTCTGCGCCCTCATGCTGGCTTAATTCGCTAATTGATTACATGGGTGCTCCACACTGTCCATAATAACAACAAGAATCACTATAGGCTTTGAGTCTGTATTCCATAGTTTTGCTATACAGTGCCTAGACTGTATACCTCTTCCCGTAGCTTAATTGCGCAATTTTTGTTGCGTTTAAATAAAAAGGCGCAGCGGAATCGGCAAACCCATTTTGGTGTTGTTGGTCGTTATGTCATGCACGTTGTTATTAAGCTCGTGACTTTGTGATTTATGTGGCACGCTATGTAATATACGCCGTGCTTTGATTTGAGCGAGATAACATCTTGTATTTTCAAGTCGTTGGAATATCATCCAATGTTTAATGTTTGGAAATACGTCTTGGTTTCTTATCGCTGGCAGGAAATGTATCTTAATTTATATGCTCGGTGTTGTTGTGGGTATAGAAGTTGCGTTAAAGATATTTTAGTTTGTCTATCGTTTGGTTATTATCGAGGTTGAAATCTTTAAATATTTCGCGTTGGAATAGATGCTGAAGGGCGCAACGCGGCAATCATTGTTGAACGCCTCGAGGTATTCGTTCGGCTACATCCGTAGCGTTAGCGTAATGTTTGGTTCTAGTGAAGTCTTTGTGATGTAGTTTGATCATACGCAATTGAGATCGCCTTGATCATTCGCCATTGATCATGCGAATAGCGAATGCGAAGCACGAATAGTATGGGTTATGTGTGCAGCTAGTGACTAAAACCTTCCCGTTAAAACTGAGATATTCCTTCTGATATGATATCACAAGCGCCCATCTCGGCCGGCAGTCTTTTGCGCCTAACTTGAAGTTCAGCAAAAAAACTTTACTCGAATCTGTGTTAACAATAATCATCAGAATATGTAACTTCAATTGAGTTTGTCTCTCATGAACACTTTATTCTACAGATAAAAAGAAATCTACAATCGAGACAACTACAACGCCATCTACTACCACCGTAAACGTACATCCGATGCTGAGCGACGACAACTCCGTTGTAGAGCCGCCAATCAACCCAGTCGCTGAGGAATCTGATGAAAAACAGCAACAGCTTCCTAGTCGAGCGGAATCTCGATCAGTTCCAGACGGAAACTCATCATCACGAACTACCCCGATAAGCATCGTTACATACGTCATAGTAACAATAATGACGTCATTTTGGATTGTTAACCAACACACGTCATCATGACCGCACAAAAGGCCAATGCTGTGACATCAGCAGAAAAGGAATGCGGTCATTTAACGGAGCTTACTCAGCGTCGGAGCTTACTAGGCTGCGTTCTCAAAGTCTAACAGAAGTTGATTGAGATGATCCTAGGGACCTCGTACAAGGTGAAAAGCGGGTCAGACAGTGCAAATATACTGACTACAGCCCTGAGATGTTATGCGTTGTAACAGACTGCGTTTAAAACGCATAATAACGTTGCTACCTCAAGTAATATGGCAAGAAGGGAGGATCAAATGTCGACTCTCATCGAGTCAGTATTTTCCTCATGAAATTCGCAATGTTGTAACAGGATCATTTAATGTATGCCTTAACTCATTTGTTTTCATTGTGTTGATGCTCTGAAAAGGTGTTCGTTGATTTGTTATATTGTGGAGGTTTCCTTGATCGGGGTCGTGTTGTTGGGTTGAGTTTGTCTCTATGTAAGCAACTGAAAATATTCGGTCGATTTTGTCAGTGTTCATGTGAAACATCTTGCTCAATTTTCTTCATTTCCACTGTGACAGCAATCGAAGTCAAACATTATATCGCGGGTCATGTTTGATGCTTCCGTGTCGATTTTTGTTCATTTTTTTCTCTGCCGTGACTTTTTCAAGAATTTATTTCAAAATTTTTGTTTCGAATTTAAAACCGAATACATGTGTGGAAAATTATATTAAACGCGTCTTGATTGAGTATTAAATACTTCATCAAAAGAAAGTTGTTGAAGGGCGTGTTGTGCCACGTTGTTTGCCGCCTAATGGCTAATATAGCGAATGGCCTTCGTCGATCGGTCCGTGAGATAGAATCTGCTTAGTCGAGATGTGAGTGAGTGGCAGAGAGGCAGCGCATTGGTGAGTTGTGCAGTGCCACCGAGCTTTGATTGACATGCCAAAGCCCAAAGTTATACAAGCCCAAATACACGACGGGTGGTGTTCGATCGATTCATGACTGAGAATATGCATTGTACAGAAAGCCCGGATTGCTCTGCAGCGCATTAGTACTGCTGTAACATCACCACAGATTGTGATTGCGCGTGCGTGATTGCAATTAATTGCTGGAAATCCCGCATTTGCAATCAACTACTGCGAACAACGGCTAAGAGTTTCCAGTGCGCTGTAGAACTCTCTGGAAGATGCAGCGTAGCCTACGTTCAAATCTATACGAAATATTGTTTAGTGCAGTAGTTGAGCCATGACTATAGTGAATAGGGTTTAATGTTTTCGTTGCAAGGAGGTAGGTTATGCAAGTGTGGATACCCACAGAGTTTATCATTGAATGGGTACTGCGTTCATATTGCGATGTTTAGACGAATATCATATTCATAACTGTACAGTACAGTACGTTTATAGGGAGTTGTGCTGTCCTGTTACTTGTAGGATAGCTATAGGCTAATAGCGCTGTGATATGAGCTAGGTCTCGTTGTTATGTAGGCCTATTACATTGTAGTACTGCGCTTGATGTCTCCATTCTGCTTGCATTAGAAGTAAGAATCTGCTATGTTTGCTTTAAGTACTTTCATGTTTCATATACTGCATCATCTTTATAAGTTGTGATTGCTTGATAGTTGGAAGGCTTATTGGTATGCGTATCATATCTTTAGAATACTGTTATATCCTATAGTTCCTTGCAACACAGCTGGAGACCTAGGCAACTATTAAATTGAGGGTGTTTTGAATAAGACAGGTTGGTTGGTTGTACTATGGAGACTGCCCAGTCTCTATAATGAGGCTTGGTTTTCATGTATGCTATGTGCTTTTTTAATTACTTAAACAATTTGTTACCAATAAAGCTCACTTATGAGAAAAGTATGAAATGGATATTTTTAGTCGTTATGAAATGATAAGTTTTTAGCTGTTATACCAGTTTAACATTAGAACGATTTTGATGACTTGCAGCCGTGTTAGGGATTTTCTGCAGTTGCTGATCTCTTTAATCATAACACGTAGCGGGGTTGAGACAGTCAGCGACACCGAGGTGAATGATGTACCTTTGTTCAAATGTATCCTGCCGTTACTCAACGAGTTGTGATTAACGGAAGTCAAACCACTGCTGATTTTTTGAAGCTTTTTTTATCCTGTTAATATGATCGTAAGTAATAACATTTTATCGCTCACATGTTGGTACCGGGCCTGCTGTAGGACAAGGAATGGATTGATTGGACGGCGTTGTATTGTTAATGTCTCCAAGTCCAGTTGATAAATGTGGTCAACATTTTAACCAATGGTATCTCTGTCATTGGGCCTTTGTATGTGTAGACTTGATTGATTGCTTAGATATTTTAGGCTCTCTTATACAAAGGAATACTTTCGACGGCAAATGATTGGCAAATCTGGTTACTATCAATTTTGTTCATCATCACCTGCGAATGGTATGCGTTTAGCCTTGTCACTTGACAGCTTATATTAATAGGATTTAACATTATTAATCTGTAGGAAATACCCGATTTTATGACGAAATGCTTTGGATTTCGCAATAATTATGTTTAAATATCAATGAGAGGACTGGTTTCAACAGAAGGCAACTTTTTTTGCAGTTTTTTGGTTTTCAGTTGCTTAGTGGAATGTTTAACTGGATCAGCTTTTGAAAAAAAAATCACTTTTTTCGTGTTAGTGAAAATGGCTGCGTTGCTGCCAGGGATATGTACATTTCTTAGAAAGTCTCCTAATTTATGCCGTACCGTAACCCGTAACAAATGACGCATCTCGGGCAATGCGTAAACAAACATAATTAAAAACGCTCTAATGGATTTTACATTTTCCAAAGTGTTAGGTTTAATTTAATCAAAGGATCTTTAATTTATTATACCAACACCTCACAGAAATTCTCCAAATGCACTCAGCGGAAGCGTGAATTGATGATAGATAGAGAGAATGAAGCTTTCGCTCATTAGGGCATTCATGCAAACATACCGACACGTGATGCAGCTCAATCGTACCACGGTATCGGTGTGCAAAAGGGAAAGGTAAATAAAATTGTGTGCATAGGAAGGTTAAAAGTTTGATGTTGATGTTGTTCTATCGGAAGCGATTTATAATGAGGTAGACATGTTGAAGACATAGGGTTTGCTATTTTGTATTCATTAATAACCATAACTCCGCAATTTAACTAAATAACTCCCAACCACAGTTACGCGCACGCAGCCCCCATGCAAACGCAACATAGGCATCTGTACTTGTGTCAATATCTGAACTATTTATGGCCATAACTGTCCCATATGAATGCGAAGGAGTGTAATTCCATACATGGATTAGGTAATGCCACAACGAAGCCCCAGGTGGGTCAGATTGCAATTAGCCTTGTGAGTCACTCACTCTCTCTCGCATCGGTTGAAGGAATCGGTCAATAATATTTCAGTTAATAATACGAAAACCAAGGCTAATGATAAATAGCCAAGCCCAAATTTATAATTTGAATAAGTAGTGATACGTATCATCATTACTAATAACTTGTTATCGCGTTGGTATATTGTCTCAATTTGTAAACAGCCACGATTTCTGACCTCTCGGATATCTTATACGTTGTGCAGTTGGGCTGTCTGTATTATTTGTCGTCGTATTCTTATCCATTTTGAACAAGCTCTATTCAGATTGTAATCTCAGCCCAACCTATAGCTTAGGAATAATGCCTTAGAAAAATATTTACTTTGTCAATAACATTTATTTTGAAAACCAGGCATAAAACTACAGAAAAACCTCGGCCATTGAACTCGCTGTGGAGTAAGAATCCTATGTAGCATGGGAGACATCTCTATGTTACCTATACAATTCGCATGATGTTGTATTCCTAGGCTAAAGCCCAACAGATATTCCAATACCCCAATATCAGAGACCTCAAGTACACGTCAATCCAATTTGTTTAGTCACACGATAGTTACATGCAAGGCGATCTTAACACAAAAACAAAAAGTATTCGCACAAGCGAAGCATCGTGCACAGCAGGTTAAGACAATATAGCGGCATATTGAGAAATACTCAATGATCGAAGTTATCAATCAGTTGGTAGGAATTCACTCCGTAACACATATACATGGTTTTCAACGTTAAATGTAGGCCTAAATTACCCGCATACTCTTCAACACTCTATGCGTGGCAGTTTTCTTGTTATGATGTACAAAGTTCACCCACGCGATACAGAATATTTGTTGCGACTCATCGGCCGCATTGGGTCAGGATATTACGTTGTTGTTGTGCCCGCTCACTCGTCATCAGTTTGCGGTGAGCAAGGGCATCGTGAATTTACTGGACTATGAACCTGTTTTTATTGCGCTGACTTATTGACAAACGGCCGAAGGGGATGTCAAATAACAGGTGTGTGTCAAGTGGCGTGGTCGCATAGTTTTGACGGAAGCGTGCTCACTGAAGTTAAGATTGGTGAATTTGTATGTGACTGATTGACTCAATCTATAATGTGACGTCACCACAGCTTGCATAGTTCATTTATCACTGGGAGAAAATATTGGGTGAGTCGATGTGTGCTCCAATGACTCACCGCCGGTTGCGGTAAACAAGTCACTCCGGGTCCGGGCGCCTCGTATTTGTCTGATACGTGGCAATAACAATTTTCAAAGGTGGCGATTTTGGCCAGTTTTCTGTCTACACTGGACTTCTAGAATTCATCATAAACCTTGTTACCGACCCAATGTTGTTCTAGCTGTCACTCCATCGGGCATCAATATTACCGGGAACTTTACCACCACGTTTGAAAACCATGGTGTTTTGATTGATTGATTGATTGATTGATTGGTTGATTGATTGATTGGATAATTGACTGATTGATTGATTAATCATTGACTAGAATTAGTTGTCCTATCTAATTCAAGGCACCAGCCTAATAGGCGAAAGATGTTTGATAGTCGGAAAGAAACTTGGGCTTAGTTGTTGCTATTTGGCCACCCCACATCGTTTCTAACACAGCAGGGCAGGTACTTACACCTAATATCATTCCTGTCACAAGACAAGTATTTCTAAGGTCCCTTTAGTTTCGGTTGAAATTGGATACCAAGATCTGCATTTATTTACCAAGTACCTATAGGCCTATCGATTTAGGTTTGTTAGGGATTGCTCTCATAGCGAGACCCTATAAGCTGTCTAGGCAAACCATAGGCCTCATGCACCATATGTCCATATGTAGAGCTGTGTCGACTCTATCATCACTATTGGCTAGTTGTTATGGAAACAAAGTAAAGGTAGCCTCCCCGCTGTGACGATGACCTTGCAACCTTCCAGGTGGCGGGAGGCTTTCTTTCGTTGTGACTTCTATACACTCGTTGAGAATCTTCATTTGAAAATCTTGAAGTAAAGCTGTTCACTGTGATGGAACACATTTGTTTTCGCACTTGAGACCGACCTACTAGACCTTGAAGTATACTTGAAGAATTAGCTCCGTAAATGCGTAGAAGTTGTTTTTCTGCTGGTGCTAATTGACAAACGCACAATTGTGTAGTGCTCTCGAGGAAACGCTGCTCAAACAAGCCTTTTTTGGGGGTTGATAAATTAGTCTGTTCCATTGAATTTAAACTAACGGGTCAACTGTAGTAAGAAGTGTACTCTTGATGACTTGAAGTTGGCATAAAGCCCTCTTAAGATACGCGTAACAACGTTTTCTTAGCAAGCTATATTTACTTTTCCTACGCGCTTCACAAATACTTCTAGTAAGAACACGGATTCATAGCGATCCGCGCGTTTTCTTGTTGGCAGTCACGTGTACTATTGTATTCTCGTTTGGTTGTGGGAAGTTTCTACATACAAGGGAATACTGAAGCCTAGACATTTATTTATTTCAAATCCAATCTTATGAGTAGTCAGACTCTAACATCATCACGTGACTAGGGATGTAGGGCCGATTCTTCGCCTTCAGTTCGTCATCATGCGCGTATTGGTTTTTAATTTCTTTCTTTCAAGTCGACCATGTATGTACACTATGGTCTGACATCATCACGTGACCAGGGATGCTGCTGACTCGCTGGCATTATATTCGCATTGGTTTGTTCTCTGCCACTACGTCACTACCTACAGATTAGGTGATAGGGGTAATCAACGGAATACACGTCGAAATTGTTGCTGTTCCGATTAATTAAAATTAAAAAAATAATCGATCAAGTGCTGGGAAAAGCGTCGGTTTCCCCCTCTATTGCCGCAACCGCAATCCAGCAAATACACGTAGACGTCGTAGAGAATGAATGATTGCTTTCACAAGACAAAAGCTCTAGTCTAGGCTCGCCCTTATTGTGTTAGGGATACATCATTGTCACATTATTCCTATGTTTAGCGACTGTCTAGTTTGGTAAACCTTTCCTGACGGAGCACGCGTTAAATCTGTCCTCTACAATGAATTGAGGGGTGCTATCCGATTTGCCCAAGTGGGATATTGGGATAAAATTGATGGTTCTCGTTAAGGTGGTAAGCACACGGCGATGGATATTCATTGATAATCCCATGGTACAGGTCATCGACTAAGATCCGGTGCCAGGTGGAAACGTACCCTACTAACTGTGTATGTTTTCCACGATGCGGAGACAGCCCATCCATGTTCTATCAGCGAAATATACCATTTTTAATAATTATTATTATTTTATTAATTTTAGCGTTGGTTCTGATGATCTTGTCAATCAAGCCAATGGTTTGTTCAGATTGCTATTATTTTGGAATCGAGCTGTCGAACATTTGCGGTAACATGAAGTACTAACCACTAAATATTACTCTCCTTCACCGCTGAGCACTTGTCCTTTTTGTAGTTGCAATCTTAGCTCCTTGAAAAATAATTACATTTTCCATGCATCAATATTAATTTTTTTCTATATTTTCCAAGGTTAAGCTGTTTTTGTTCTATTTTGCGATGACTCAAGTCAAGAGCTAACCGCAATGTGCTAAGGGTAACTGCCTTAATTTATATACCAGCTCAGTGTCATCGTTTGACGTTTTAGCTGATGCACCGACATTGCAAAATTGCCGTATTACATTCAGTCAAATTTAGCCCTTATGGCAATGCGAAGAGACACCCCACACCTCCGTACTAGATGGTAAAGGCATAAGCGGTGTCGCTGCAAAATGGCTAGACTGCGACTACATAGAATTTATGGCATGGCTGGCCTGGATTCATCTTCCCCCTCCATCGCTATGGAGATAGATTTGTTTGACATATTCGAAAAAAAGGCAGCTGACGAAGTGGGTACGTGGCGACACACGACATAGGTCATTTGTATTGTACTACTACCATCAAATAAAATGCAAAAAAAAAGAATTGTTGCGAATTTCTGAAAAAACGGCTGCGACATTCAACGCGTCGTCTGTATTAATGTATAGCAAGTTTGCAAAAAACAAGCCTTGCGGCAATCGCGTGCCGCGTACAACCACCGTCGTGTAAAACATTTCTTTCAGGCACCTTGTTTGCTTTGAGAGTCTGCTTTTGGCTTTAATAGGACGCTATTTTTGCTCTATAATCATGAACTCTGCCCTTCCCAGACAAACAGCCAAAGCTGCTGTATAGAAATAGTGCCAGATTCACTATTTACTACTGTTCCATTGAAGGTAACCTCGCTATTCATTACCAATCAATCTCCAGGGATTAAAGTCATGGCTGTTTTTACCTAGTTGATACGCCTAGACGGATTTGAATGCGTTGCGAGAAATAGATGTGGCCCGATACTCAGATGGATTTGCTCTTTCGCAAATATAAGTGTTTTTGTTGCGTATTTTTTGTAGTGTATGGAAACCGTTTAAAGAACCGGAAAGTTAAATTTTCGATAGACTGTCATCACAGACTTGGAAACGCAGCCAAACTTTTTTAGAATTTGTGTCGATGTTAATCGTTCGGTAACACTCACTATCTGTTTATCGTAACTGATCATCCGTTTCTCGACTGCTATTATATCAATATACTAAATGTCCTTGATGATTCGCGTCCATACGGTAGCGCCATCCTTTGCGACACATCGGCGTATATCGCGCGTCCGACATTGAGGAGGAGTCACGGACGGGTTAGTGGCATCGGTGGGTAGAATAAAAATTGTCGCGGAGTGAACGATCCGTCGCGACATGTACCCGTCCGTGTACGGGAAGCTTCATTTATTTCCCCAATTTGTTGACCGGAGGTTACCTATACGCTGTACCCCATGTCTGTAAATATGCCCAGTTTACTTCGGGTCAATGTAGCGATCACGCGACGTCTGTTCTTCTACGATGAGTCAGTCTGTGAACTCGTCAATTTTATATCACGTTAGATTTTATTAGTTAGTAAGTAATTTACTCCCACTTAACACGTAAAACACCGCGTCGAATTCGAATTAAACGTTAGGGTTCGCGGGCGACACGGCAACTGTCAAGATGATTTCAATGCTCGCTGTCTTTTGTTCCAGCCATCAATATATCGTCACCGCCACACGTCTCTCATAACCACGTTGTCGCCTGTATGTATTTCAACATTTCAACTCAATTTCGAATTAACGTTCAACGCCCACCGCGCGCCTTCGCGCGACTTATCCATCAATGTTATCTTATTTAAATAGTTACGACAAATGTTATTCTTAGATCTCACAGACAGTTCTTTTATATAAAACAGACTTGTAACAAACTAACAGTAAATTCAATCTCATGTATTATGACGTGCCAGTGCAACGTTACAACGTCGTCAACGTTTCGATTTGAAAGCGACGATATATATCCAGGTGTTGTGTTGTTTACTTTGCCGAAGTGTCTCGTTGATGTTGTGTGAGGAGCTTGATGGAGCATCATTTATCGTGGCATTGAATCGTAATCCACGTCACGCGTTATGTGGCGTTGGTGAATATTGTGATACCTTGATATATTATAGTTTTATTTGCGTAGTCTATGACCGTTGTTTCGCCGACCATATACAACGTACGCAGTCTACTATTGACTCAGCGTTCGAGCTCGAGTGTCGAATCCGAGTAGAACAAACGTGTTTCCCGATAGCTGCAATATATATGTACCGGTAAAACTTGGTATATAGCTTACTGCGTACAGTACGCGTATCGTGCAAACTTGGCCAGTTCAGTAAAACTTCAAGTTCTATGGCGATTTCGACTGTACTTTGGTCAGGCTCGCCCGGTCAATGCTTATATAGTACGCGTGTCGATATTTCTGATTTATAGCCCGGATCACTGTCTCAAATCACAACCACAGCTCCCCGGACTACTCATGATACTGACTGCTAAGCAGAGAAGACACGGATAGGCGGATAGCAATTGTAAGTGTTTGGATTTGACTCGGTTGAAATAGAACTCTGGACCTCCCGATCAGAAGGCAACCAGCGGTTCGTGCGTAGGTCATGACTACGTTCGTAACTCCTTCATTAGATGAAACGAATTGACTTGACGTTAAATATGTCGTCGTCCGGCATCGATTCAAGGTTATCCGCGAGGCCAGTCATGATGACATCATCCAACACGAAAACATATCAGTCGATAGACGCCGAATTAGGAGTTGGCTGCAGTAAGATCTGAAGCGTTGACAAGTTGTTAAATAAAATATCAATCTCCAGCTCACATCGAATGATTCCCAAAGGTTTTTATTGCCGTTTATTACAAACGATTTGATGATTGATGTTGTGAATTTGCATCGCAGCCTCCTCCCAACGCAATCCAGATATGGTCACATGCATTCAGGTATAGCTTAGGTGTCATGTGATGATTACCTCAAGCGCTACGGCAAAGGCTTCTTAGCTGAAAAGTGCAGAAAGTCAAGATTAACCCGGGCCCTAACGCTGAATCATTAACAGTAACGCGGTTGGCTAACCGTATATGATTCGACTAGATTTTTATTACGCCTAATGTCACATTAAAGGGCATACTGCGTCTATTAACCTTTCAACTTCACCAAATGTGTTTGCGATGCTCGCTATAGGCTGGATTACTTAACATGGTCCTTGGGGTATACGCAAATTGAATTAGATACTGATGTAACCATATTCAGACTTGGACGGTGTAAATGTGAAGATATGTGTGTATAGATTCCCTACTCCTGCAGACGTGATTAATTTATAAATATACAGCGACCTGATTCGCAGGATATGGTTAGGTAAGGCATTGGGCCACATGAGTGTTTAGTTTGGCTGAAGATACGAGTCTTTTCCACAAATTATATCCCTGATTTGTGTACATGCTGTGGCGCCTCTAGGGAGTTGATTTCGGATTAAATGCTTGTTGAAGCGGATTCGACTTACATTCCAATGTAGACTGGAATTTCTTCTTAATAAATTGTATAATCTGCAGAAGGTGCAATGTGAACATGCAGACTGGACAAGGAAAGTGCTGAACTGAGCGTTGTATATCTATTGATTGCGTTAACTCCAACCCGAGGGGTAATTAACAAAATCCTCCCACGGACAAATTGAAGTGGGGATTTTTGTTAGCTAAAAATGAATTTTAGAAATGAGAAATTGCTATGTTATTGGGATAAATTTAGTCAAATTTTGCCAAAACACCGCCTTACATAATTTGTTTCTGGAAAACTGAGCGCTTTGAGCGTGTGAAGTAAATTTTCACCTCGTGCAAGGCGCAAACGACAATTACAATGTTTCATACAACCTCTGTTATTTCAAGTGTGTAGAAAATTTTTGCACCGAGCTTGCATTGTTGAAAGCGGCAATTAACCGTGTTTGCCGCGCGGTAGTAACGTTTACGACTGGCTATTAATTCATTGTTATCATTGATGTATGGTGCGTAGTAAAACTGTCATTCATATTTGATGTTAATGGATAGTTTGAGAGGTTTGAGGTTTATGAGGTTTAGCTGTGAGTTAGGTGAATCATTGAGGAGTCTGTCCCCCGTCCACAAAGTTTGAGGTTTGAGAAAATCATCATTAACTGCGATGGCGTTAAATCTAAGAAATGAAAATTGGTGTCGGCAAGTTTCCTGTCAGTATCTAGACGTTCTCTGGATAATGTGGATGGAGGGTTGCAACGCGGCACCGTTCAGCACGTTTGTGGTGTTGTTTGCATTCCTGCTTTACGCTGATTACGCATGATCATGATTGCATGTCTGTATAGTTCTCAATTATTGCTTTCTTCGTGTTTGTTCTCTGCACTGCGGGGTTGATGTTTAGTTGTATGAATGTCGGCTGAGACTTTGAGATTTTAAAAGCATGTCTCAACATCCGTCTTGCCCATATACTACATGTATTCGCTGTATATAGGTTATTCATTCAATACAAAACATTAACGGCCTAATAAGTTGAAAAATCTGGCAAAGTGGGCGTTTTAAATGTTCTTAAACTCTACCGCATGTAGTGAAAGCGGAATTCATAACTTCTCTATCTCAACCAAGATAGCAGTTTAGGAATAGAGTTACGTCATACCTTAGTTGAGTTTTTAAGTTTCCCATCAATAACCTTGTACAAATAACAATCTTGCACGGTTTCTAACAAGGCATCTCGCTGTCCATGACAACAACAATGGATTATCATGCGAAACGACTCCGCAACACGCGATCTCGTTGTGCTCGGTGAATTTTAGCATGACGGTATGGAAAATGAGACCCCGCGCAATCATTTTCGAGATGCGAATAAAAAACAATGTATGACAATTCTTATTTGATTACGATACACTTCACAAAATCTCTATTTTAGATTCGCTATGCGCCGCTTACAATATCGTCACTACTTCTGTTTTTCTTACAGTTCAGAAAATCCAGCGAATATACAAAATTTCAATTATGACTTGATGTATTACGCCAGATTTTGTTCTATCGGTTGTATAATCCTGAGCTAAAGTCTGTGGTTCATGTTTCAAGTAAAACTATTTTGATTGATTCGATGAAATTCTATGACTTTTATTTTCAGAAATATCGCAGACTTTGAAGAATTCTTAATTATGATGAATTTCAAATTTTCTATTTTCAGTGTTTTTCATCAAATGAGTTAAAACATTAGTTCTTGAACTCACTGGAGAAAATATATGATTCTATTTTGTCTAGAAATATCCTGATTGCTGCTTGCGAGTCGAACTCGAAGCCCTGGCTTTTTACCGTCAGATCGAAGCCGAGCGCGTTAATTCCATCGCGAGATCGATAACACGTTACACAATGATGAAATATCACATTGTAATGATGTGCGTTGCGTGTAGAGAGACAGACACGAAGGCGAACCTCGCAAAATCCTTACGATGGTGTATTTAAGGCTCGTTTGAAAAGCGAGTAAGCGACGCACTGTCCACCCTCCTATCGGGAGGTTATGGGTTCCCGACCGAGTCAAAATGTTTTAGAGATAGACTGAGCGTCATCCTCCCCGCCGTGTAACTGACGTCAACCGTTGGCTGATTGGTCATTTATGTGTGCGTGGTTCACAATTCGTTTGTTTTTCAAATGAAACATCTTCATCGTTCTAAGATGGATCGTGTTTTTAAGGACGTGAATTTTGTTCTTCTTGGGAAGTCCGGATTTTTGATTCATTAGCCGTAGAGCAGTGCAAACACCACAAGAAATAGCCCGATATATATTGCTGGATGAAATAGTTGTGATGGTGAATTGGATAAGTGTGAGCTCGCTCGTGTGCCATCTCGTGATTGTGTTATCACACTAATCAGGAACCTCATGCTTCATGCAATAGATATCTTCCTAAAACCCCAATTCTATTCCACTGGTTTGCAAGGTATTCTGTCGCCACTGTGAACCTCCATCGAAAAGATAGACCTTTCATCGGGGATAAGACCATGTTTCGATACAGTGAAAATCTCAACAAATCTGTGTTTAATATTATTGTTTGATTCTTATAATGAAAAGCGGATTTGTGTGACAACACAGCTGCACAACATTGAAGTTTCCGATACAGAATGACGTAAGTCAATCGAGACAATGCGGTCTCGCAAGATTACAGTGAATATGAATAAATAAATGTCGTCGACAAAATATTTCAAAGATTTAACGGAAAACATTATTGATTGTTGTGCAGAGAACTGTGATTGAAAATCAGAAGGAGCATCTTACAATTTGCATATCCTTGCTTCTTCTCTCGTTCTTCCTCTCATCCTCTCTCTCTCTTCGATCCTGGGGCACAATTGGATAGGCAAGTCGCTGTTTCGCCTCTTCCTGATTTAGTTTATGTCTACTGCATGTCATCAAGCGCGTGGGGATATGCGTTTGAACAACACCCCGGTATAAAAAGTCAAGCGAGATTTTAGCATAATATCTGATATCATTGCATGCACATTTTCGATCATTACAAAGTCAAGATACTTCGGTTCGCAGCCGGGATGATAAAACTGAACTTCCGGATAGTTTCGCATTGCGTTTTCGCTGACATTTCCGCGTCAATCTTATCGTGGTAGGGATGAAAGTGAAGCACGAATATCGAAACTTGAAGCAAAAAATTATTGATGTTAACTAAGTGCGATCTTGATTTATAAAACAGACTCAACTCTGGCTTACGATCCTTGAGAATAGTTTATAGTCACAGATTATATCAGTAGTCAGGTAAATGATTGAAAGGGTTTCTTTATCTTGTATGCGAAACTGTAAGATAGAAATGATTGCAACAACGCGTTTGTATTTGCTTATTTTTGCAAGGTTTCTTGTTCTATTCATTGCGACGATGTTTCGATTTGACATTGGTTGCGTATTATCTTCTGAAAATCTCGCCGAAATTTTCATTAAAATGGATGGGAAATTTTAAAATATATACTCTTGGGATTTATGTTCTTTGATATGATTTGAATATGATTCGTCATATCTAAATATGGGAGTATTATTTTTAATCTGTCGGGAAATGTTTTGATATTAATGTATTCTCATGAATCAATGCGCCGTCTAGGCTGCTAATCACCTCTGTGAATCCGCTTGTCATAAGAGTTGGCGTTGATCACAATAACCATATGGTGTTTAAATTTTCTCAGCAGAGGACTCATTGGGGTCGCAAGAGGTGACCCTGGGGAAGTGGTGCGGGTCTTTGTCGCCTTCGATCATGTAAATACTTGGCTGGAACAGATTCTACGCCAAATAAATTTCCCACCAATCTTTTATTATAAGGCTAAGCAAGTGAAGGCCGCTAACGAAGGTTCTGATAAAAGAACTTGTAAATTTTTAAATCAATTCCAATGGCCTCATTTATTCTCCCCACGTCCTAGACACGTCTTTTGGTCTGGCCCTCCACAAAATTTTCTGTATCCTAAAATGGATGGTGTGTAAACCTTAACACAGTAAATGGCAATAAACTGATCCCAGTAAAGTTGGTGGCAACACCGTATTGCTACAATTTAAGTATTGTACAAAAGATCACCACAGATTTAGCGTCCAGCCTTAGTTTATTGAAAATAGAATATTGACTAGCTTTCGGAGCTCCGCTTTAAGTGAAACAAGTGGTCGCCCGTGATTAATTATTTCATCTAATCAAGGACACGTGATTTGAAACAGCGTGTCGCAACAGTTCGTGGGCAGGCAAGAAAGGAATGACTTAATTTCGACATAAGAATAACACATCGTAATGATTATATTACAATCAGGATAGAGTCAGGTGCAATTTCAGCATTTATACCTTAATAACCACTTCCTTCACAGCGTCTACGTCACATGATCAAATACCTGATCTCTAGCCATTAGACAAGGAAACTATTTCGACCAAATAAGGACTATTTTTGTGTCAGCAAATATTTTTATCTGCGTAGATTTGAGAGAGTCTTTGATTTTCGACGTTGGATCTCCATTTCTCAATACTTTTGTGTGTTACGTCAGAGAAGTGAACAAAAAAGGAATCGCCTATTTAGTTCGTAATGGGTCTTACGTTATCAAATTTATTTTTTTACCACCATCACAGGATAACTAATAGTCATGGCAACAGTAACCTAAAAGTGCTTGTCATGGATCATGAATACCCGTTCTCCATATCATCATCAAACCTAACTTTCGGAGATAATTATGCCTAAGACTTCAGCGTTTTATTGCTATACTGACTCAGGCAGTTACTCGCTACGCGGCTTTTTGTAACAGCTCTACACATACACCGTGTCGTCAAGAATAGGCATTCGTAAGTCTGATTCAGATCCCCAACATAACTTTCTGTGGTAGCCTGTAGACAGCGGTGACCTGCATTTAAAGTGTGCAGGAGTTTCCGTGAATTGGGGTGGTACGTCACAAATTCATGGTCTTCATATGCCTGTGACGAGGAGCGGGAAATACCAGAGTACGTATGTTATCAATATAGTTGCCTCATTTACTGACATAAATGAATTTAAGAAACACGCAACGAACAAATAGTCAGTCACTTTGGCTAATATTGCCAACTAATCAGTTACTCACTAAAGCTTGTTATGATAGTTGAGATATTCTAAGAAATTTTAATTTGTGTTCATATCTGAAGTTTGTGTATCATATATTTTGCATAACTATAAGCAAGCCAACGTCTTCTCCGCAACGCCGCGAGACGTATTATACTCTATTATTCAATGTGGTTTACTGATTGTTATTAAATGTCTAGAATTCTTTGTTGGACAAATTCCGCAAAATAGATTACATCATTTTGAATATTGCTCAGTTGTTTGCGTCGTTTGGTTTAATTTGCTTCTAAGCAGACCTGATAACAAGAACGGCTACGTGTATGTGTATAACTTGTTGGTGGGTGGCGCCTGTCGGCCACTTACTCCTTTTACGTCACCATTTTAATATTTTGAGGGGCCTGTTGGAATTTTAAAAACGTCGTGGTGTGGACTGAAAAATTTAATGGTAGTCTGGTAGGGACTGTCGCCCGGAATTATGCCGTTTCGGCAATTTTCATCCACTCGCCTTCTTTGTACGGATGGCCACAGCAGATTGTGACTGCGGTTTTCAAACCGGCTCCCCCTTCTTCTCATCGAAGCTCTCCCCATTTCCAGGCTTTGGCGCCGGCTGTGACCGATGGGTAAGTTCCTATTTTGGTCGTTTTGCCTTGGAGAGAGACCGATGGGCCGACCAGAGAGCCACCAAAATAGGTAGGCTAGGTTGTTGACTACAAGTCTCCCCTCGCAAAGCCAATCAATCTCCTTCATCAGCAAATTTGCCAATATACTTTTCACAGTAGATTAGTTCTAATTATACTTGCTATTACACAGACGCCGCACCTTTTCTAACAATCAAGGCAGCCATATGTCGTCTGCAAATAACCGCTGGCGTATATGTGTTGCCGATCGTGACCTCATCTCGCCATTTCTTTATTGGCCGCAATAATCGAATCCGTCTTTGATCATGGCTTGCTCTCAATGTACACACCGGCAGGAATTTAGTATGCGAGAAAAAAATACAAGGTCCTAATGAGCTTTTAGAAAGAATATAATCAGCGCGAAATCATACCACACCTGGATTGTGGACAACCGCTGTTCAAGTTTTCGTCAGTTATCGCCGGAATCAATGAATACAATGCACATTTGAACAACGGTCACATACCGCTCACGTTTATAATAATACGTAAGCGCATACATGATTATTTTTGGTATTTGAAACAATACAATAGAATGGTGTTGTAAACTAGTGCTAGTATGTTGCCACTTTACGATGTGATTAAGAAAATGTCCGTGCGATTTTGTTCGCATAAATGACGTCAGCGCAGGCGGATTAAGCTAAGGATAGTGTAGCGAAGAATTGGGGATTTCTTTGCCTACGCGTTGGTCTATTTAGATTTAGATCGTGATGATTTCAAAAAGAATTATATAAATGCGCAAACTGCATTAACGATTTAATTTCTCCAGTTCAGTCACCGTCAACATCCCTACAGGGTTGTCGCAGCCTATGTGCTACACGTGCGTGGGCAGAGCTTTAACGCCGTATGGCACTTCTATACTGCCACTTACTCATTCGCTTGGGCTTGAAAGCCACAGTGAACATGGCGGCGCGCGGTAGGGAATTTGGTGCGTCGCCCGGGATTGGTGCCTGGTGTTTTCGCGTGGAATACCAAAAAGCTTCCAACCACACTTGTCTCTTGCTTGCAGCCAATGTGATGGGCATAAGTACCAAGGTTAATCATAGACATCTTTACTGCCTGTTATGGCTTTAAAAAGTTGCAATCATCAGTATTCAAGGAAATTCAAATAAATACTGCCTCCAATATATTCTGTGAAGATCACACTTCATTTTTTTCCATTTTGTTAGAAGATTCTCGAATTCTATTGTCTTTGTTCATGTGGTATCACGCAATTTTCCTTCCCTTAACAAGAAATTAGTCACCCACAAACTGTACATTGTTCAAAAAGACGTCACTGTTTTATCACTGTAGCAATTATCCAAGACGGAATGATTAAATCAGCCTATGAACGATTTTTAGCAAACGTTGTTTACCAAATGAGCGAGATTTTTTTCCAAACCAATTTGCCTAATTATATGTTAACAAGCCACCGTCTAGTCATTCTGCCAACTGGTGAAGGCGTTTACGAGTGTTTTTCTTGACTCGTGAGAGATACGTTGTAAAGATCCCACGCTTGCTTAATAACCAACAATTACACCGGTGGTAGAAGGTGGAGGTTGAGAGAAAACATGACCTTGATTAATTTGATGAGCTGATTGATAAAACGATAAGGATAAATGAATAGAAGACGAACAACGCAGCCGGTAGGCCTGCATCCAACACAGGGTTCTACCTTACTTGGGTCTTCAACTATTCTCGTTCTATGTATCGAGCATTTGGCCTTTTTCATTGATCCAACTTAAAAATCTCCGAATTGTGTGCATTGTGTGGCAATCTTGATGTAGTGAGACTTCAAAAGACTGATAGATGGCTGAATGAGTTTTGATAAGCGCGCCAACTTGCGGTTACGAAGTCCGCTTGTATTTCAAGCAAGTATTTGCTATTCATTTCATCTTAGGATGGAGCGTTGCTTCGGAGGCCTGTGACTTTCCGTATAAACTGGAGTCTGGACCGTAAATTTGGGGTGATATTAATCTTTATCTACATTGGAAAATATCGAGAGAGGTGCATCTGAAAGAGACCATGTAAAAATGTAAACATGCCTTGTGTAAAAGTCATATTACGTCAATAAATTGATAAAATCGTCCGTAAATTTCTTTACAAGGCATCTGTTAAAGGGTATCGATTAATCTTGTCACGTTGAGTTGAGTTGTTTTCCTTAATTACCGACTATTTCAGCTTGCGTCTCATAACAGTTGATGATACCCGTTTGGTTGATGCGTTATTTTCTTTCTGGACTCATTTTTATCAGTTTATTTTTGTTGATATTGAAATTATTTGGGTTTCCACGGAGCAATATTTTAAAAATCGTTATTTATGATAAATTGTAGTGTTTTGTATGCAAAAAACTTAACGCCGTCAGCAACATAACCAATGCCAAAAACTTTTGACTGATAAATAAACAATGTCCGCAATGTGATTTGATGCGGAATGATACAAATTTGCTGTAATAGGTGACTCATGGCCTGCTCTAGGAACTAAAGTAGGCCATGGGTGACTGGTTAATTCTGTATCGATATAGCAACACTAATAAGGTCATAATGTTAACTGACATGAGAACCTGCAGACCTGTTGATTTGATTGTGAGTTCATTTATGTGACACTGATATTGAATCGGAAGGTTCCTATACCAACTATCGGCTGAATCATGCTGTGGTGCGCTTGACCCCTCCCCCAATACTACGGGTATCATACGCTTTCTTGTGTATTTATCCAATCCGCTGGGCTCTGAAAAAATTGATGTAGCATTCATTATTTGAGTGTGATTATATTGTCTGTTCTCAAAGGCGCCGTGACATATTTTGATTGGTTGATTGATTGACTGGTCGATCGGTTGATTGGTTGATTGATCGATTGATTGGTTGATTGGTTAGTTGATTGATTGATCGAAAAGATGAACGATGTATCCCCAGCAAGAAGCCGCAACGGATTCCTCGTTTCGAAAACTGCGTTCGCGCTTCAGTTACCTAGAGATGTCCGTGGAATAACTTGACACTGCATAGACACTGCATAGACACTGGATAAGCCTGCTTCAAAGTTCAAACTTCAAAAAAACTTGAACTCAACGCACTTACTCTAAACGTTATTATCTAAGATTGCAAATCATATGTGGTTGCCTTATTATGAACTTTTGTAAAGTTAGACTTAAACTTTAGACCTATGAGTCAGGACACACCAAAAATACACAGAGCGGTAAAGTATTGAGAAATGAGTCCAAGTTGATCGTTGGTAGGGAGACGTGCATGCAACGCAAAGAAAGAGTTTGCTTTGTTTGTAAAAGTAACCTCACTGTCCTTTGACTTTCTTAAAATATGTAACTTCTCCTAAACTTAGAATTATTTATCTTTGTCCTGCTAATTGTAGACGAGATGTTAAAGTGATAAATTTAGCATCGTATTATTCCTAAATCCTCATTTTTTTTACCAAAAAATCGATTGCCAAAATATCAAGATCTTTTATATTTTGTCCAAAAATGAAAATATTTTTCGCAAGTCAACCACACGCTTCTATGTAGCTGATATTAGAATATTTAAAAAAAATGTGGGTTGTTACTGTTTGTGTGCAGTTTAAGCATTATAATTTGAGCGTAAATCCGCTGCAGACATTCTGGTGCCTACCTCATCATTTGCAGTCCTTACTCGCAATTTTAAATGAATTATATAGGAGAATGAGTGTGGACGTTGACAGAGAATACCTCTTCGGGGTTTAATAAAGCTTTACACCTAAAATACAACGATGTTGAACACGTGGCCGAGACAAGACCGCAGAAGATTATCGCAATAATTTTTTTTATGGAAAATTGTTGTAATCCTACCGTGTTGAATATTTAAACATTTTTCAACCCAAAACTGCTTTCTATGTCTGAAAAAAGCGGATTTTCAGTCTTTTCGATATATTAGGGTATGTCACAGAACTGTGGACGCAATATCGTCTCATTAGCCTCAAAATTCGGTTCAAATCGTGTTGATATTTCTCAAATTTTAGTTTTTTTTATATTAATAATAGGAGATGAGATATTTTGACGACAAATACTTGAATCATCAATCATCTCCCTAGCTGAATAAGCGTAGAGTTTTAAGAAAAATCGTGAAATATAACAAAATATCGGCATGAAGACTTAAAAATGGATTTCAGTTGTCGTGGCAACACGCTTAGATTATTTTTTATATATTTGGATCTGTATTATATACCTTTCTGTATATATTTGTATTTTGCAGGGCAGAAAGCTTGAGTTGATGAAAATTTTTGTTGAAATTCATCATGCAAGTAACGGCAGGATAAGTCGGTGAAGCTCAGTTCGTTTAAAAAGATTCGATTATTCCAAAATAATCAAGAAAAGCGATAAAGATCGTGGGACATTCAAAAAGTTTGACCTCTAACATTCTCAGCAATTCGTCTGGCAACCTTCATTACGTTAATTGGTTACACGACAACTTGTTAAACATAGCTAGTCGTGGGTGTAACGAAACAACTGATTACAACGATGTCTTGGAATATCATACAGAATTTCATACTACGCGTTACGCGTTACGCAATTTCGAGGTGTATTGGGATTTAAAGTTGATGACTTGCGCTCAATTGACCGAGTGATTTGACTGCTCGCCTTCTGATCGGGGGACTTGATTCTCGACCTAAGTCCAATCAAATACTTTCACTGACGCCGCATTTATATTGTCCGTGACGTACGACTTGCATATCTCGCATGCGGCCTCACGGTGGTGCGAGGCTCTGTTACCAATACCGACCCCGCTCGTTGAACCCGTTGTAAGGTGCCCATTAAAGAAACGAGCATCTGCCCTCACTCAACTGTACCGACCGACAATGGTCACACCGTGATCAGGTGGTAGCTTCTCAAATTGCTCCGGTTCGTTGGCTTGTTGCTGACGCGAGATTTGTGGAATTTCGCTTCGCCTCTCGCGAGTGTACATCTCAAAATGGTCACATCTTTCAATTGATGATGACGGAAGTCGGCGCCAAACGATGCAATAAACACGATAAAATAAATACTTTGAAATAGTTGTCGAAACTTTGATAATGTCTGAAATTGTCGATGTAACGAATGACGTCGCATTTACCGCATAGTTTTGAATCTTGTCAATGAAAAGTACGATATCACACGACATCACACAGAAACGTGAGAGATAACGTAAACGTGCCACTGCCGTGACGTGATGCTTTCTGTAGCCTAGTCAAATAGAGACCCGAACTAGTCCTTCACACCGACGGTCGGACACAATAGCGCCGACCACAAGGATAAAACCCATCAATTTTCTGACTAACATCGAACTGAGTTTCAATTCTTGTGAGATTTTCTGTTGTTGTTTGCAAGGTTAAGCTTTTGTTTGTGTCTTATTCAAGTGCCATTGCTCATCTTGTCAAATTTCTATGATCATTTGCAAGAGATTTGCGTCTCTGGAAAAGGATGATTCATGCAGTAACACAATGTTTACAAGTTCAGAGCGTTGGCGAACGGTAGACAATGGCACGACTGCATACATTCCAACATTTCCAAGCGCCGCAAAAGCAATTTGAAAGCCGTCTTGTTTTCAGCATTTTTCGACTGGTTGCCACAATTGACTAATGTCCTTGACGGGAGGAGAATGGTCCGTTCTGACAACCCGTGTGGAGACATTTCCGGTAATATCATGCGACTATCGTGCGATATTCAGATACATGTATCATCCCAGGAGAATTGTCCGAGCACGTGATTTTCTCAGGCCTCGTAATGTGGTATGATATCCATATAAGGGAAATTGTTGCCTAAAACGCGTTATGCGGCTAATCTAATTCAATTAAACTCGCATGATGAAACGAGTGGTGATTACGTGTGGTTAAGGAACATTCATGACGTCAAAGTTCAAAATTTCTGGGGTCTTCTTTTGTTGTTTTAAATTTGACGCGTTTCCAGCTTCTCAGGTCATGTACGCCAGATCAAGGCTCAGTACGCGTGTCGATACTACCCGTTTATAGCCTGGATTACTACCAAAATCTTCCGCACTCCTTCGGTAATGACAATTAAGGAGAGAGGGAACGAATACCAGCAACAAAATGAAGTTATTTTGAGTTCGAATGAATGATTACGTGTGGTAGAGGAAGAATCGTGCCCTCCAAATTATGAAAAATTGTCATCCTGTACGTATGTATGATTATAACAAGAGCTTGAGATTGAAGCAGCGCTCATAAAAGGCCTTCATTTTTTCAATAGAGGTTTGGTTAGGTTGTACTTTAATTCTAAAGTAGGCAATGGTTAGTTTATTCCACCTTCTTGTTAATAAAAGTAACTAACTTGCAGACATATTAATAAAACATCGTAGAGTTTGCAAGCATTACAACCAAATTAGATAAAACGGAAACAAGTTTAAACGCATGGTCGTCAATGAGAGACGGTAATTTCGGAATGCCAAAAAGATCATCCTTTACTTTGCCAATAGCTTTTCTAATGCGATAAATATGAACGTAACAACAACAACGCCAAGAAAAAATCAGCCTAATGTACGGATCTATCTTCCTACACCTGCTTAAATGACGTCGTGCATTACAGCACCAGCGCACCGAAAATATTTGAGGTTTAAGAACGTCCGTTTGCTCAATATGTTAACGCGTTTGGTTGTATTATCATTAAGTAAATTCTGCGCATACTTCAGGAAATTTTGGTGTCCAAATTTTCTCAGTAAAATTTGGTGTTGAATATGGAATTTACAACAAAAACCAACTTATAGACGTCGAAGTATATGCGTTCTTTGTGCTCACTGTAAATATACACGCGTAAGGTTTGGGTTTTTGTTTGTATGGGCAGAATTTATCTTGTTAGAGCGTGTTAATAGAACGTGCCGTGAGAGACTATATGACATTTTATGACCCAACCCGTAAATATCCGAAATTAGTGATACCGAATGTAGATAAAATTGTATTAATAAAAGAAAAAAATAACCGAAAATCGGCGAGTTTTCAGTAACTGCAATTTCGTCATTATTTTGTCACCATCCCAAAACGACTATTGAATTTTTTGATAAATATTCGACTGCATTTTGAATTTCTTTTTTTATCTAAAGACACCATCTTGGTAATTTTAACTCAGAAAAATCATGCAAATTTTTCTCAAAATTTCATTCCAAGTAACTAAATACCTTTTTCATGCTACTTTAGCATACAAATAAATTGAATGTATAGATGTACCATAAAATCGTTGGAGAAAGTATAACATTTCATTCGCTATGATCAAAGGCATGTTACATATATAGAAATTGTCAATATGGTTAATAATATTTCTCAATAACGGAAGTTATCGTAACGAAATAAGATATATCGTGACCACAAATATGTAGAAATATCTATCATATTCTGATAAAGATTGATTCGAGGTTATTTCAACCGGCCGTTGACCTTTGACCACACACGAAATATCAGCTAATATACGTCACATGGTCGAGGTGAAATTTCTATGGGTTCGGTATTACGTCAGACGGTCTGAACGTGATAAAAATGACAGGGTGACAAGAGAAATTGTTACAAATTGTCTTTGCTATCGCATGTTCGACGTCCTCGCTGCATTGACGGGATAAGATGGCTGTGGAGGTGATTTTAACAGAGTAGGGATGCCTGGGAAAGTAAAAATGCATGACATTAAGATAGAGTGTGACGAACGTTAATGCGATGTAATAATAATAATAGGAAGGTTGCTTGATAGCTGAAGAGTGAGTACAAATTGCGGGTGCATATGACCAATGGCAGGTAATTAAGCAGCACTCGCCGATTTTTCCTCAGTGGCGAGGTTAATCTAATCTAAAGTGTGGCAGCATTAAACCACAAAGTCACGGCTAACTCAATGTTCTTTAACCGCTGTGGCGCCCAGACAAATCACAAAAAACGCCATGGAAGATATGAGCGAGAGTGAGAGAGAGATTTAATTCCGTCACATACTAATATCAAGCTAATTAATGAGGTGCAGTACAGAAGGACATAAATGATCGAGATCTAAGCGTGTTCATTCCGCAACTATGAACAGTAGATGGCTAGACGACCGTTCAGTTGGCCGAAGAGGTTAGACTGTCCGCCTTCTGATCGGGAGGTTGCGGGTTCGATTCCCGACCGAGTCAAATCGAAGACTTTAAAATTGGTATCCGTTCCTTCCCTGATTAGCAGTCGGTATCGGGGAAGTGCGGAGAGCCGTGATTGTAATAGTGATCCGTGCTATGAGCCAGGAATATTGACGCGTATACTGTGAGCATAGACCTGGCGTAAATGACCTTAGTAGGTGAAAACGCCATGAATTCCCAATAAAAAAATAAAAATAAAAATAGATGGTTAGACGCACTTTGTGCCGAAATAGTCACGTTTCACCTCTCAAAGTACAAAATTAGTATTCCCTACATTTCACGAGTTCGTAAGAGCATAAGTGATGAATTACCACCACCTTTCGCAAGGTACATATCTCAAATTAAAAGAACTTTCATCTCAAAAGAAAGTAAAAGTCAATGAAACGTGGCGTGAAGTGACACCAATTTCACAGGCACCTAACAACTTCAGGTGTAGAAGTTCGGAACATCTGACATTCCAAGGGAAATTTGCTGTTATTTGTAAGCAAAAAGAATGTAAAAATGAGAGAAAATGTTCAATGTTATGGATCACTTTGAAAAATAGCTGTTGACCTTGAAAAAAAGTTGAAATCTTGCAATTTAAAGCTTTTTAACTCAATTAGGAACACAAAATGGAAGAAAAAGCATACTGTAGTTCAATACACTGTTTCGGATCATTTTTTTTAATCATATCTTGTTCTGATTTTTCATTCATTGGTGAACAAAAACCGGAATATCTCAGTCGTACAGTAATGTATAGGCCTACGTATTAAAAGGATTACGGTACATAAATACAGTGTCTTTACAAAGGCCTTTCACGTGTTTTAATATTTCTGGTTGTCTACATTTTTACAATAGTTCATTTGTGGAATGATAAAGATTAGAGAACGAACAAAAGAACTTCCGGTGTCTTTGCGGGTCTTTGAACAAAAGAGTTGTATTCCGTAATTGATTTCAATTGCTTTGAGCAGACTATTGTTGAATCATTTTTTTCCTCTCGCGAGATTTTTTTGAATACTAATTGTATAATTGCTCTTCAACGTTGCGGCCACAATTGTAACGAAGGTACTCATTTTCTGGGCTTAAAAAACCCTCAAGGGATGAATGATGTTAATATGAGTGATGTAATGTATCTATGAACATTTAACAGTAAACACTGCATACTTTTCTTATCTCTGTCCTGTCCTCTTCTGATTATTAGTTCTACGGAATATACTGTAGGCTTATTCACTGCCAGGAGTAATCTGTAAGTGATATATATATTATCAATTCCTCGTCAGGGTAGTCGTCAGTATCGGAGGAATACGGGGTATTGTAGTTTCGACAGTGATCCGAGCTATAAGCCGCAAAAAAGATCACGTAGAAGCGTTGATCTGGCGTACATGGTTAAAAATAGTTGAGAATTCAAAAGAACAACAAGTCGACCACTTGACCTAAGTAGTTGAAAATGCCATAAATTTACAAACAACAACAACAACAAAAAGTATTAATGGTCTGAAATTTTCTAGACTTTACCGACAGTGTTAGCAACAGCAGTTGTTATTTCGTGCATCAACCACGTCCTCATCACTCGCTTTACATCCGATGCCTAAAGTCATGCGTTCGGCGTTTCTATTTCTGCGCCTCTTTTCAAATAAGCCGGGACTAATTCCACCCGACATTAAAGACGCGGGTGGCCGCCCTCGCACGTACGCGGCACTTATATTTCAACTTCACCAGCTGACGGGCGTTTTTCAGGCGTGTATCGTTAGTAGCTCCTTGAAAGTCATCAAAGTGAAAACAAAAATCCACGCGGCTAGAAAAACGTGCAATTAATTAAATGATGCGTACACAGCGATGGCGGGATCCGTCACAGATTAGCTCCAACGCTCTTGAACGCCTTGAAATCATGATTAGAATCACTTGGCAATGCGGAGAAAAGTTGCAGCAAAACGCGACAGTTGCGCGTAAATAGATCATCGGCGTATAGACGCGAAGCCGCATTCAATATCTTTTAATGAGTATCGACGAAATCGTATTTATAGTCACATATTTAACGCAGATTAAATTTCAGAGAGGCCACCATGGAACAGCAACAGCAACACGTAGGCCTTGTTGTCATGAATGCGACCTGTGGTGAAGTAAACAGTAGCATGCTTGCACCTTCCGTAAATAGAATGTCTGGTCAGTCCGGTCTGTATCCGGTATTTTCATAACACACAGCATTTCAAAGCCCATAAATGCGTAATTGCGTATACTTGCGTTGGTTCTATTTCTCGGTGGACCATTGCTAAGGTCGACGTTTTTTCAACTGCATCCTGTACAGATGTATAGATTGATTGACCCCACGCATATAATCCAACATAGAGGGTCCCCGCCAAGTTCAACTGTAACTGATCCCTATTCTTGAGATAGGCAATTTGTTTTACTTTTGAAATTTTCGTTAGGGCTTCCACCTTGTTTAAGATGCCTTAGGCGAATGACGCGCCAAATTCTTTGAACCGCGCATATCCTAATGAGTAGGAACGGAGCACGAAATGTTTTCAATTAATTTGTTGCACAACACGTCTCATACAAATTGTTTTCCTGCTCATGGTAGAGTTTCTGCGTCGCTGCCTATTCCATGCAGCCAACGTCAAGTGTACCGAGTCAATGAGCATCTATCAGCTAATCTCCGGAAACCGTTTGAAAACAATAAATGTGTCTGTATAGGTTGCGGCGATAAACAGTTTTCCAGCTGTATCCTCTAGCCACTTATGCTTTCTCTCATCTCTCTCTCTCTCTCTCTCTCTTTCTCTCTCGCCCTCTCTCTCTTAGCGTCAAAAAGATATAACCTTGATATTTTTTTATTTTCATAAACTAATCGGGAGGTGCCAGGTTCGATTTCGTACCGAGTCTAGCAAAAGACTTTACAATTGGTGTCCATTCCATCACTACGTTACATTCAGTACCGGGCCGGGGCAGTGCGTAAGGTTGTGTTTGTGACAGTGATATGGGCTGTAAACCAAGGATATCAACACCTGTACTCTATAGACATTGACCTATGGGTGACGCAGGACCTACTGTAAGTACAAATAGTTGAAAAAGCCATAAATTCAGAACAACAATAACAGCACACTAGCAATCCAGCAGTAGCAACATCATTCTCTTATCAGTCACATTGAGGTTAGCTCATAAGTGTCGGGTTTCATATCACCTAATGCAAGAAGCTATCATTCACTATCATCGTTGTAGAGTCCTTGTAAATTGATCCGCAATTATGATATAAAATTAGTTTCCACTTTATTTTAAAATATTCCATCTGTATCAGGTTACGATTTTCTGTTTGTTTTTTGGACAGCTATCTCGTGTGGCTGTGGTTGGAAAGGACGAGGATTAGTTTCGAATACAAAACCATGTTTTCTGCTTTCGCTACTCTTATTTACACGATGCTACTAATATATTGATAGACATGCGGTTCCACTGATTTTCTATCTCGCACGTTTGTGGCGATGGGAATCTTCTGTTAAGGTTATCTTCTAGCAATGACGCATTGATCAATCCCTGAGCTGAAATTTACGTTTGGTTGCGTGAGGATATTAAGCCCGAGTATTGTATGAAGTCATAATTTCTTTTTTTTTTAAATTTGTGATTTCAAATTTGAAGTAGGCGCAAGATTGTATGTTTTGGGTTTCATTCCCTTTGTTTTACTATTCCTTGTTGTCGGCGCTTGGCCTTTGTATGTGAGGCATATTGCGCCACTTATTTTTCCAATTTTATTCAAGCGTGCCATACTTTTATATCTATAAGTTGGAGATAAATGAACAAAGCCTAACTATTTATATCAAAACACTAAAAGATGACGGGACTTTACGTAATGCATATCGCGGAGAGTCAAAAAAAGAGCGATGTATATTTGATTAAATTAGGCGTCGCTATAGAACTAAGAACCTGAAGACGCGTATTAAGAATGCAGAAGGCCCTCCTAAGTACAGTGCCCAGGCCAACTTACCAAAAGCAATCAGTAAATCGCAGCCAATCCGCCAGCACGCCGTCAGGCTCTGCTCGGGCACGATTTCAACCAGCTCTGGTTATCGCTGTAGTTACAATCACGGAGAGGGAGCTATTTGTATACGCGAATCGTGTGGATTTGCGCCAAGGCGATCGCCTTGATTTGCGCGAACTGGCCGATGTTCAATGTCCCTCATCTCCAACCATGATGATCATTATGCATGGCGTAATTGCCTGCCCTTTTATAAATGCAACTGTGGTACTCCTACATGTTGTTAGGAATACAGAACCGACAGGAATAGGTGGGCAGTGCTTCGGTCAATCTGCAGACAGACATCCGGATGTCTAGAATATAACCGTCTACGGTAATTAGACGTCGAGTTGAACCAACTCCACCTCATCATTTTCATCATGATGTGACGTATGGTGTTAATTGGGTTAACATATTTATCTTATTCTTCGAATGCGCCGAGCAAGATCGACATAATGATGATGAAACAGAGAATTCATCCAAATTATTCCCACACTTTGTAATTATCTTCTTATCTCCCCCCGTATTGCCAAACAAATGAAAGACAAAATATGTGGATCAGAAAACTCACAAGCTCAGTTTCAATGAATCCTCTGTGGTTCAGTAACGCGACGAAAAATTAAGCAAATAGCGTTTGAGATTGAATACGCAATATATTTCTGAAAATATGATTGAGAATTGCGGAAAATTGTGTTATAATATTTACACTAATGGTTCCATCATAGCCATATTTGACTTGTAGTAAAAAAAAGCAAATGTAAAACAAATGTAAGGCAGCCGAGTGTAACGTGCAACGTCAATGGGGAATTTGGGAAATGAAGAAAAATAGCATCCCGTGTTTGCACATGCAACGATATAGGTATGAATTTATACGAAACGCTTTAAATTAGGTATTTTTTGCCACCGTGAGATATAAGGTGGAGCTGTCGTTGTGATAAATGCGACTGCTGTGAAGCTGTTGGTGAAGCTGATGAATGCATATGCTGGATTGTATATAGAACGATGGCGTGGCAGGTTCAAACATAAAGAAAAAGTTATGGAAAGGTTTCATGATGGTGCAGTTCAAGTGCGAGCATAAAAATTTTGTAATGCAAGTCGGGTTTGAGTTGAAGCCTAACCCTGAGTCTTTCAAAATTTCACGCGCTAAGGTCAAATGATTTCACCTAACAAAATCACAACGATTCTGATTGAATGGAGTAACAACAAATCTGATAGTGAGTTCCTCCATTTATAGAACTATGTTTACAATATATGATACGTCAACTAAAATTTCATTTCATGACTCAAAAACCAAGCAGAATCGATAGCATCTAAATAGCTTTTTTAGAAAGAACTAAACCGATTGTTGACCCTCTTCATTTTCAA
The DNA here is from genome assembly GCA_030412335.1 of Botrylloides violaceus. Lineage (NCBI taxonomy): Eukaryota > Metazoa > Chordata > Ascidiacea > Stolidobranchia > Styelidae > Botrylloides > Botrylloides violaceus. The sequence goes on from JASFYC010000810.1 coordinate 355,683, forward strand.
CTTGTGGTAACATTGATATCCCGCGACGTGTCGCAAGTCAAGCAACTCAACCCGTCCGATATCGGATCGGACGTTTCATGATAAATCATCGTGACAAATGACTCTGAGTAGCTGATTGTAAAAAAAAGCAAGAAATTTGTTGTGAAAAAATCTGTAAAAGGTCAAATAATATCGGCACGGTTAAATATTTAACACGTGCAATATGTAGAATAAAAATAAATATCTATTATAATCGATTTCACGATGTCATGACTTGTTTTATGTGCGTTGTTCGTCGCACATGTTTCATTCTTCTGCTATTTGTGTAAGTTGCAAGGTTTTTGTACGAGCTGGTTATTAGTTAATTGTCCTCGAGAATTTGCGGAAAACGTGATGTGATGATTATATTATATTCAAACATTGCCGATATTATCAAATCTTATCTAAAAATGATTTATATTTTGTAGCGAGCATTTTGCGGTTCAAAGCGAAAGGATGGTGTAATCTATTTTTGCAGTGGTCTAATACTTATGGAGGAGGCATACGAAAGTCAGCGTCACCTGTTTTCCTTAGCCCTGCCTTTCCTATAAAAATGTCACTAGATGTACATAGAGAGTTTGAACGTGACTGCAATTTTAGTACCACCGAGATTTTCTGTGTTTGCGCCAAGGAGATTACCACAGATTTAACATACATCCTTGGTTTATTGACAATAATATTGACAGTCTTTTGGCGCTCTGTTTCTTCATCACGTGAAGATGGAATCAGTTCTGGCTGTATGGTGCTAGCAAGGTCAGATGCGCACTGAGCAAAAATATACTACTGCAGGCCCAACTGTGATTCTATTCTAATCTGAAAAAATAAGCAGAGAAAAGCCGAGGCTGCTCTGACAAATAAAGCTGTATCGCCCGTCATCGTGGCATGCCGGTGCGAAACTGCGTCAGAAATGAAACAGCATTAACGCATTGACGAAATTGTCTAAATACAAAAACAAAAATTTCAACGACGGATGGAATTTTGGTATCAAAACTTCTAAACGCGTCCTTGATGCACCTTGTCAAATGCATCTGTTCGTTGCCTTCAGGCGGCTTAGTATCAGTCTGTAACGTTGGGTTGTTTTGTTTTTACACTTACAAGGATTAATATGTTGCCTTGTGATACTACTGGCGAACGTAGCAATAAAAAACAACAGCAGGATACATGAGCTCAGAAAGCTGCCATTGACGCAAGTGTTTGTTGCATAACTACTTTCCCAGCTGGTGGATCGATAGAATTTGATTCTAAGAACGAGCTAATCCGAATTTAATTTCGAATATGCCACGAACTATATACAATTTATTCGAATAATTCGAATAAATTCGAATAACAATACTTTCTCTTTCGGGTGGCTAGCAATTTTTAAATGGATTTGGCCGATTTTTCGGTTACACGGAGGACAGTGGCGGTCCTATGGTACAGCAGGAGAAAGGAGATGTGTAATGCCTGGCTTTCCACACCCAAAACCAACTCAAACAATAAAAGTTTAGTTCAAAAGCGGCCTGTGTCTACATAGCATCGGGAAATATTTCTCATTTCAATATGTTCGAATACATATCGTCCTCGGCTCTTCAGCGTCATCTAGCGGTACCAAATGCATCAAATTGCGGAATTGATAGGTGGACATTACCGATTAGTGACCCATCGATGGGGTATTTTAACACGTCACACGTCGCTTATACGTCATCAACATGTCTAAATGTATTGTAAGACCGAGTGGCATAAGCCAACTCAAAGTAGATTAACACTACACCAAAAAATGAAGCGGAATATTGCCGGTAGGCTATCTCATAGAATGCCTATAGGCCTATCCCATTGAAGTTCTTTCCATGTTGACAACCTATCATCAAAACGATGTGGTTATCATAAAACGTGGCGTGTCATAAACAAAGTTGATGACTTGGAAAATATGTGTTTGCGTCACGGCTTTGTTCTTTATCCCGGCGACAAAATCCGGTGGAATTAATGAAGTGTAGGCTAATTATCTTCGCCGCTAATAACTGGGTTGAGATAAGAAGGTGGGTGTGACGCAACTTGTGTCGGAACTTGACTGTTGTTCTGTGGCTGGATGTGTTTAGATTTCCGTCTCCACCTGGTTATGTCTTGTGATATATTTGGTGATACGTGCAGAGTTACTTACATCGAGGCTATAGTCTATCCCTGTCTGCAGAGATAGATGTGAGCGGCTGACTGACTGGCAGTCGGCAAAATGCGCATTATTATAGTGTTAAACTTGTTTTTAAAATCAAGCACGTTCACCATAATGTCCATTAATATTAATTTATAAGCAGCGATTAACTTGTGATGAATAGCATATTGCAGCCACCAAAATTGCTATAAAGGCAGCAAGCAGGCTACGTCAACGTAGTGACGACAGCCCGACAATCCATTGTTTGGGTCGCTTTGGCATTTACTGTACTATCGGGTGGGAGGGTTAGCATGGTGCAAACAGTAGACCTAGTTCTTGGCGTGAGTATTGAGTATTTCTGCCTGGGTGCAGTTCCTTCGTTTAGTATTTCGCTTAACCGATGGTTGCGGTAGTTTGGCGCAGACCCGCAGGGCACCTGATGCGTATATGTGCTCCATACCAGCTATGGGCGCCATGGAGTCTCTGCAGTCTAAATTGGGATACTTAGTGACTTCCTTGAATGTGTAACAAGAATGTCTCTCGCTAAAACAGTCTTGAGTGATAGAGGGGAAGTGACGTATGCGGGTATATGTAATTGTTTATTTGTTTCCCGGGCTGTGTTTATAATTTTTCCATTGGAAAACCCACAATCTAGACAAGTTTCCATCCAGAAATTATCGTTTATATACATTTTTATCTACTTCGTGAGAGGTCATGAGTCAAGTATACGTTCGAAAGGAGTTTCCTGATGGACAAGATAAAACGAATCCGATATTCCTCGAGGTCGGGAATATATAAACGAATATCGTCGGCTAATGACCTCGTCCTCGAGGAACAATCAAATCTTTGGCTGGATCTAAGCGACGTAATTGCTCTGCTGGAGTCTCGTAAGATTATACGGTTTCCGAATGCAATTAGACTAGACACACCCGTACCCTTCTCCGGTGGCTGAGGGACGTTACTTGATTCCAAACCGAGTCGAACCAATACCTTATAATTCCGTATGCGCTCTCTTCACTGCTTGTCAGTCAGTGTCGGGGGTTGCGGTTGTGATAGTGATCTGCGCTATAAACCGCGGCGCAGTATCGACACGCGTACTAAACATTGACCTGACGTATAGAACCTTAGTAGCGGAAAACGTAATAGATACAAAACAACAAATGGCCGTGAAGATGCAAAATGGCTTTAAATATAATGCTGAAATAGGCTCCATTCATACTCCGCAAAGAAATACGCGGCATAATCTCATCAAAAATGCAACATTAAATCTATCAAATACTAAATTCATGGAACTCACGCCGTAGCAAGAACTAAGCTATGTATGGAATGGCGTTAACTACCTTCGGCATTCGTAAATCTCATTGTGCTCAAAAACAAATGTCCGAATACAAATCACATAAACTGATATCAAGATTAAGATTAAGAAGAAATATTTATGATTTCGTTTGATCACCTAAACTTTTGACAAAAGATGTTTTATTTTACCATATCCCAAAAACATCTACTCTGCTATTCATAAAAAAACGCAAAAGTTAATAAGTTGATCACGATGTGTAATAATTTATAGAACACTAAACAATATCGAGCGATCTTATCGTCCAATCATATGCAATGATGTTGTTTACGCAAGGTACAATCAATCGAAAATGACAATCGCAATTAAGACATTGTCGCTTTTGGGTTAAATTAAATTCTGCAAGCTTCGAATTCTTTGGATTAAACAAACATTTCATCGGTGTGCGGATTTGTCTGATAGCGTTGAATGTCTGCGTGGCAACACGCAACATGCTATAGATTTCTATCATGGGTGCTTTTCTTGCTTATGGACTCTGTGCATGCCACGTTTCAATTTGTGAAAGATTCATCCATTCATAACGTTGTCGTATTTGGCTGTAATTTGTTGCTGTTGCAGACTTTTTCCGAATACGCGCACTTTACGGTCTGTCATCGTCCTGGTAATCCAGGTGGCAGGTTGGCGCGCGCGTCAGTGGCACGACACATCGCTACTACTACTAAATATTCCCAGTGTGATATGCTTAGGGGGTTGCGCCTATATGCGGTTAGGCCTATTCAGCTGGAGATCGCTATTAGATGTAGGCTATCTATTTTTGTTCAAGTCTTCTCGCTTTCCCATTAAATTTTCAAATATCGGCAGAGAATGCTGCGAAACCATGCCCTGCAGAAACTAGATGCGTCAATAATCCAGATTACCGCTCTTTATTTATCCGGAATTCCATTGCACACTTTCAAACGACAACCTCTGACACGATACCACAATTTTCTAAACGCGTCACCGCAAAGTGTCGCAATTGCGCCTGTAATTATCACTCACTAAATTGGTGCTAACATATGGTTGCTCAGTTGATCACGCCAGGCATACTGCTGTTCCTCTGGCGCATAGCTGAGCTTTGCTCTTTGTAGCCAACGAAATCTCTAAAAACGGTCAAGTGTCAAACCGTCACTCTGCCTTCGAGAAGCAGCTTACCGCCCTGTTGTCGTTCCGCGTCATCAGCCTTCGTAACCTTACCGATAAATTAATAATTCTTACACATATCCGATTTTTGACTTCACAAATTCACCAAGGCGAGATTCCGACTGAACGTCAAGTTCTTATCGCACAGCGTAAGAAATAACAGCCGACTCCGGAGTAGGACATCAGGACTTGTTGCCTTTGCATTTGGCGTCCGATCTCTCAAGAGAACTTTTTGTACCGCTAGGTAAGGGCCAAGAGTCATTCAAACAATTTACTCGCATCGTTGGCATAATCTCGGCGGGTAAATTTTGCCATTAGGCCTGTTACACAACATCCCGTACGCATCTTAGTAATGTTGATTGCCTTAGTAGTTGGCTTGTGACAGAATTAGCCTTTACGCTGACCCAGAAGTAACCTATTATTACGCCACGGAACCCGAGCAATGTCACTTTAAATAGAGCCGATGAACCGGAATTGGAATTCCATTCGGCGAGCTGGAATTCTGGACAATATAACTGACGGGGTGAACAATGATTATATTGGAATTTCATGCGAGCCAAAACCAATGAGACATGTAGGCTAACAGGTTGCAGAGTTCCATTTTTGACTTTGGCGAGTTATTATAAATTAAATATTTTTCTCACCGTGAACTGTAACGAATCAGTCCGACAGGCCATGTTTTTATGATACACATTACATCTAGTTTCGTATTTTGACTGCGGTATAAATAGAACAACGCTTCAAGTCTTGACATTTAACCCATTGTTTCGATGAGTTGATAATCAAGGTTTGATCTGTAATGTGTCAGCTTTGTCGTATTCATCCTGGCTTGGAACCGGCGCCTCTATACAGATGGATTTTTCAACCTGCCAACAGAGCGAGGACTCTCTGAGAAATCCTGGATCTCTGACAGGAATTGATTTTGCTCGTCCACTGTGTCCCTTCTTCAACAATATTGCCTCTCGATAAAATCTGTCATATGAAAAGGACTCTCTCTCGTCGTTAGAGTCAGTATCAGGACACACGGAACCCCTTCCCTGTGAGTTGCTTTACAGTTTGGGGACATTGTTTTGAAAGAACAACCGGAGGGGGATCTAATTTAGGCAAACAATAAGATGAAAGAGAGGGGAGGTCATGGATATTTAATCTTGAGGTAGCTAATAGGTTTATCATAGACGGGGACCACTTATTGTAAGGAATACATCGCCGTAGAGAGGGATTAGATTGCGCTAACGTGTAATATAAATAATTTTCTGGAGTTTTCCTTTGAGTTGTGTAGCCATAAACATTGTAAATGAGTTCAGATATTTGTTTAATATGAGTAAGGCGGTATCTATCCCAAATCGTAATCGGATTAATCTGGTCGTTTATCTTTCGATTCTTACATACACAAAACTTTATAAAGCTGAGCAACAAGGACGCAAAACCTGCGAAATATAATCAAAACAAACATATTCCTCCCGGGCGATAAATACTTGGAAATTGATCTGTTCAATTTATGTATTGAAGCACTTTCGAAAGCCTATCTTTGGATGCACTCAAGATTTGATTTTCTGGGTCTGTTATAAATTTTATATAAGTATTCAATAACGGCCAAGTCCTGCTGAAGTAGGTAGCTGTACATAGGCCAAATGAAATTATGCACCTGAGGAGAAGTTGGTCATATCTGGTTGATGACCCTCTCAAGATCTCAACAAATATAATAAGGTCGCAGATAGGTATAAGGTTATGATACTGATAGGGTTTTACCTAATTTAGCCTGAACAATTACGTAACTTAACTGACTTGAGTACTATATATGGACGAAAGGTCGCACGATCTTGCACCTGTTTGCTGATAGTCTGGATGCTTTATTGTTGTTGTTGTTGTTGTTGTTGTGCTATCCGCCCTCGCCGCCATTTTTCTGTCGATTCTGATTGCGGATCGCCGAAAAGAGGTTTTTTTTATTAACTTTTTTATTTGGAATTTTATGGCGTTTTCAAACACTAAGGTCATTTACGCCAAGTCGACGCTCACGGTATACGCGTCAATACTTCTGGCTTTTTGCGTGGATCACCATTTACAATCACGGCCCTCCGCACTTCCCCGATAACGACTGCCAAGCAGTGACGAAGGAGCGGATACCAATTTTAAAGTCTTCGATCTGACTCGGTCGGTAATCGAACCAGCAACCTCCCGATCAGAAGGCGTACAGTCTATCCCACTCGGCCAACTGAGCCGGGTTCGATCCTCAGCAAGGACTTTGCAATCGGTATCCGTTGCATACATGTTTGGCAGTTAGTAGGCCTAGCGGCAGTGTGGAGGGTTGTAACTGTGATATTGTTTCGGGCGCGTGAAACATCGATGTCGCGTACTTAGGCCTAAGCGTTGATTTGGCGTACATTACCTAAGTAGTTGAAAAACGCCGTGGACTTAAAACCGGTTGCAGGCCAGACATTCCTAATATATTTGCTTGCAAGCTTTTTGTGTATCATCACTGCCTGTCACGCTTGACGGCCTCACAGTTCTCTTGACAGAAGAAAGGCTGACGAGAGAGTTCTCTTTTATTGATCGTCGTTATGAGAGAGAAAGAGAGAGGTAACGCTTCAGTATAGAGTATTATTTGCAGAGCTTTAAGCGACAGCTCAGAGTAGATTGAGTGTATACAGAGTGTAGACATAACTACGCGATATGGCTCAACGATGTTAGAAAACCGAGATCGTTTTGAAACCTCTAGCCTTGTACCAATGTAAACGTAGGCGGATAAGAAATTTCTAGAAAAGAGCACGTAGCAAGCTATTAAAGCACAATTCATCATTATTAATAAGAAATATCGTTTCATGCAGGATGTTTGTAGATTATGTTATCTGCCGTTTGAAGATAAACAGTTACATCAGGAATACGCTAAACATGAACCCTTGTGACAGTAATGGACAAGAAATTAAATTTCCACCGTTCACTAAAATTAGGCCACACGCGTACTCCGTCAGTGTTTGTAAGAGATAAGGGATCTCGCAAATATTCCTGTTACGAAAGACCTTCATCAAGTCGGGGCTTTACGGTTGGATTCGTCGCTACTTAGACAATATTTACGTTACAAGTTGACGCCGCGGTCACAGTTTTAACGCACAACATATGACCACGAAATTTGAAGTGACAGATAGAACGTTAACTAGACATGTTTTTATAACAATACGCACATGGTTGCTTATTCAACTATATCAATAGACTAATATGAAGCTATCACATTGTATGAAATGGCGAAGAAGAATAGCATGCTCATAATGTAGATACAGTTTTGATAATGAGGTAGTCACATTGTATATGAAATGGCAAGGAAGAATAAATAACCAACTCATAATGTACATACTGTAATATGTACCATATTCTACATATATGCAGCTCTGATGAGTCAAACTATGGGACAGTAGCAGGTGTGCAGCGTGACTATAACAGTGATTTCTTGTCAGTAACGAGAGATAGACAGAGCTTTTTACGCAAGGAAACGTTTTGTTGAGATCGGCCCACGATCTTTGTGATATGTAACGCTATGACTATTACGAAACTTTTCTATTTCTGAATACGATGAACTTTAATATTATCAGGATATGTTACTAGTTCGTTGTTATCATAAGCAATAAGCTACATACATCAAAAAGTATTCATAGTGGAGCTAATGGCGGAGGGCCAGATATAGATTATGTATATAATGTCACCACAAATGTAACGGCTAGACGCCATGGATTCATTTCAGTAATATGATATCACCAGAATTTATTTTCGAACTGGTGCTCAACCCAATTTTTGAAATCTCGCGTGTCTATCCTGATGACCCTATAAGCTTTGTGGTCAAGAACAGCGCCCACCTAACCGTGACTATATATTGCAGTCACCATAAACGTTAGTAAATGCACGCAAAAAGACACGTGTCCGTTTCATAAGCCCAACTGCGGTGGTATATTTCAGTCACCTTAAATGTTAGTATTATATTGTATGTATAAACACACCCGATCGTCCTCCCTCTGGTCCCGTGAAACAATTGGACTTGGCGAGTTTCTTTTTCTTTTATAAATCGAATAGACAAATTTTTTTGTAGCAATTTACACGTATTTGAAATAAAATCTTGAGGAAATCGCAGCTGATGTTAGATTTGTTAATATCATAAAGTATCCCATAGTAACAATCTTACGGCGGTCCCTGTACGAATATATTCTTATGGATGCATCGCGTGTTTGAATGGCTCCTGCACATTGTGTAACGAATGATGTTAGATTTTGATATAAGACCGCATCTACCGCATGTAATCATACCCTGACAGACCTACTCATATTCTGTTGTCAAATTCTAGTCAAAGGAACATGTTGTAGACAGATTTTGATCAATTATCAGGGTTTCTGTACTTCATAAAATAGCTTCAGGGCGCCAGAACGAATATTTCAACTCTACGACCATCGATTAAATCAAAATCACAACAAGCCGACTCCTTATAAATTTATGGAAAGATGCAATTTGAGCATTTTACTTACCATGTAAACATTCATAATAGTTATGCGCCTCGGGGGAATATCTAAGTGAAGTGTGCATGATTTTTGCATAGCCAGGTTAGCCACAGAGAGATGGAGTGATAGCAAAAGCGGCAGATTGACCTTGCAAAGTCGCAAACACTGCTTTGCAGCATTGGAAGTCTATGAATCAAAGAAAGCTTAACTTGTTGTATGAAGTCGTTGCACTGCGCTAAATTCCTTGACAAACCGGATAATATTCGCACCCGTAATTTTTTAATCCTAATGACGGGTACAATGACCCCAGCTATAGGGTTATACGTATCACCACTATAACGATAGTATGTAAACACTGCTAAGGCTTTCCCCAGAATTTTGTGAAGTTCTGTAGTAGGAAGTTAATAGTTCGCTTTCCTCTGACATTGTTCAATGATAAAGGCAGTCTGTTGATGGCGTAGGACAATGATATTTTTTTAAATCACGGCTATATTATGGTTCCATTCTCAGCCCCCTCATCATTCATTGTAGTGTTTGCATAGCTGCTGCTAGAGCCGATGCTATGACGAGGCCTTATTGTACTATAGCACGAATTACAAAGGAATTGAGAAGGAGTTTGGACAATGGAGATCGGCTGACGATACATGAAATAGGCCAACCCACTGACAAACAAGTATAAGAAGCCCATTCGTAGGTCCAAGGGAGGAGGAGTAGGTAGACGTCAGTGTAAACGTCAGTGTAGACGTCAGCGTAGATCTGAAGAATTTGCCTATTGCCCAGACTAGAGTTTGCAAAGGCGCGACTCCACTGTACGCGTACGGTACTCTGACAGAAATGTGCAACCATATGCTTCTTAGACGCTCTAGAGAGGGATATGTCCTTCGTCTTGATATCAGAGTAGGCATTAACATCAGATTTCATCATTCATTTACCTGATTGTTCAGAGTTACTGAGCCGCTTTTGCCATGAATGGCAGGTATGCCTACACTGATTTTAGGCTACTCTGAAAGGTTATCTAGAGAAAGGGCTAAAAAGATCCGCAAATCGAGTGCTATTAAACTATGATGAGGAATAATAATCACTTACAGTTTCGGGTTATTTATTCAGATAGTAGTGGGAATCTTGGCCTAGTCTATATCATATAGATTGGAATATAATCCTTCAACAACCGACAATGAAAACATACGGATTACCTTCCCTCATTACATTCATCCATTTGGGGATGGCGGTGATTGCTTACCCGTATCAAAGACACGCCGAGAAGCATATAATCGACATGAACCCCGAAACGCATCCAAGGTAAGAGCATTTCTATGATATGTCCGTTGCTTATTCATCATAGCAAAGCGTGCTAATGTAAAATTGTACTTAAGTTCAAGATGCCTTGAAGATAATGCGTTTATTAGACGTGAATCAAGTCAACGGACTCGCTAATTGGGCTTCTTTGCGCACTGTTTATGCGTCAGTACCCCTTCAAGATATTTAGCTGTACCGGTGAAAGTCCTTACTGTTGTTGCCGACTTAATAGGCATTCGTTTGGAGAAAATTTGACATCGAGTAGTGTTAGCTCAGCAGGTGTGGACATAACTGTTGTGAATCCTAAGTACCCTACACGTTCCGTAAAGTAGAACTGGTAGTACTCAAGATTCCGTAAAACTCTTATTGTCAGAGTGTGCGGGTGATTTCATGCGGCTCATCCACAGTAGGGTGGTTTACCCGGATAACCGACTGTCTGGTTAACCGGTTAACTGAAGATTGACTTTACAAATAAAATCGAGTCTTTGCATATATGCGTATATCGATACATAGCCATAACTCCGTGCCACAGATATTTGAGTGAGGCTGTGGGTTTAGACACCATTAGGCATGTCTCAGGCTCAATATTTCAAAATTACTACAAAAAAAGTAATTCTTGCGTTTCTTGCAACAACTCGAGGCAAAATACGCTGTAGAGTCAGTAAAGCTATCACACACGGCTTTGACCATATTCGGCAGATTTGCAGTATCTAAATGTTGACCAAAACATTAAATTCATCCCCAGGGTGTTTGTTTTGTCTGTCCTTGTCGACTTAGAAATGATTATATTCCATTGGACTCTACTGATGATGGATGGGTTGCGTAGGAGTGTCGTAATGACTGGATATTTCTTAGCGACAAACCACACTTGATCGATTATGTATAACCCTATTACTTACTAAAACTCAATCACTTGAGCTCAACAGGACGTTTTTGACGCCGATGTGTTTAGAGAGAGGAAGGGATTACTAAAAACGTGATTAAATGATTAGGAAAATTGATTTTGTACATTGTATAGTTATATTTCACACTGTCATAACAACATATCGTAATTGTGAATCAGCATGTATGGGTGACCCACACATAAGTTTGACAAAGTTAGCTATATTCACGGTCATCTACCGACTCGGATTCTAAAATAATCTTAGGCGTGGCGTAAACTGTTTGGCTAATAGGTTTTATACGCAAACCTGTTCCGTACGGCGGGATTTGGAGGAATAAAAGTCTCGACATCAGATCGACCGATATTGATTTCCATGGCTCATTCGAGATATGCCGGCCCCTCGCCTGACCGATGAACGATAACGACTTATCAGGGCGGCTGATGCGTTGTCAAAGGCTTTGTGGAAGCTCTGTCCAAAGTTGAGTTGTGGCTTATGCGTCAACCTTTATGATACTAATTGGACTCTTGACTGATGAAATGCTAGGCTGTATCCACACCCTAAGAATATTTGCATATCTGCATTCAGTTTGGCAGAGAAGTTATAGTCCATGCGCAATGCACGGATATCTGTAAATTGGACTGTCGGAAGAGGTGACTGACACTGAATGAATACGATACTGTGGATGTGTGAGGCCAGATTGCTAGATTTTAACGTACAGTCTGTACTCTTAACGGCATGCATGCGGAAGTAGGTTCATAGCTTCATAGCAGCGTCACTCTTTAATCACCTCATTCGCTGTAAATCCACCACACGCATGCGTCACCTTGCTAATACAATGGGTGATCAAGAAATCTCACTTCCATTCGATTAAATCGGGCAAGATGGATTAGAGGATTATCTGAAATGTACGCGAATAACATACGTTAATATGATTCCCAAGTCATCAAAGTTTCATAAACATAATGACGTATTTATGAATCATATTTATATCTTACTACTGATCTCCGGTCTCTGAGAGAATGAGCGCAATTTGACGGGCAGGAAAAATGCTGTCTCGGGCTGCGTTCATTCCATTCTGTCATCAACTTTGTGGAAAATAGGACTGCATTTGGTGCGAAATATAGTCTATGGCTCTCAGACTCTCTCTCTCTCTCTCTCTCTCTCTCTCTCTCCCTCTCTCCCTCTCGCTGACTTCGTTCAATGAACTCCATACGATCCGACCATTCCATCGCGTCCACTGTTAAACAAGTTTGTGGAAAAACATTGATGACATTTGATACGAAATATAGCCTATGGCAGTGAGCTTATCGGTTACGAAACTCGGTAAATATTTGAAAATTATGAAATTCAATCGAAAGGTATAAATATACATTCTAGAATGTGGAATATTCGCTATTTTGCACATTAACTGCGTGTAGTCTGTTGTAGCCTAATGACATAGGCTACTATATGTCGTATGTAATTTGAGTACTTTGAATGCAACGTGAGTTGCATTTGGCGCTAATTAGGCTACGAATGCATCGCGCTGGAGCGAACCGGATCTAATTAGGGATGGTTGCATAATTTAGTGGGAAATAGCGTCGACTCTCCCCTCCCAAACCAACTACCTCCACAATCCAGAATCAGCGGCTCCCATTGTTCCATTGCATTGTAAATAAGGCAGGTCTAAGTCACAACGTGATAAGCGAATAGCACATGCCTCAAAAATTATGATATTAATTAAATATTTTACAAAAATACCTTTTATCGTCTTTCTATTTTAAGTATAAAGAATTTACACCTGTGTGTGGTAGCAAAATGTTTTCATCGATAGATTTTTTTTTCTTTTTTGTTGAATTAAACACAAAAATTTGGTGATTTCTGACTTTGAAGGATAAAAACAACTCTCTTTGTAAATGTGAAGATATTCTAAAAGTACAATAAAAAGAAACCCTCAATTGAAAATTGTCGTCTGATTGTGAACCACCAGGCATTGAATGCCCGAGACATCCCTTGTATAAGTTCATTGTAATAATTACGATGATTCGTAACAGTTTCCTAGTATTTCATATAATTATGTTACAAAAATTGGATTTACTGAATTTCCAAGCACGATTTTTTGGTTTAATTGGCAAGAAAGGTAATCTTGATGGTATAAACAGGTTGTTGTCAAGCCCTTTCTCAAAAGATACCGAGCACCTGTGGACGATATTTAGATATTTGTACGTTTGTCGAGTCATACGTCGACGTAAAACGTTTGATTATTACGCGTATTATTATTATGGCAAGTCGATCCGTTATGTCGTGTAAGATCTGTGGTGAATTCCGGCTAAATTTTCAACCCACTTTGAATTTACTGCAGGCGGCTTGAGTGACTTGAGTTTGTCTTTGAACGCGGGACAACCATAATGATATCACATTGCTGTAAATGTAACTGCCCACGTCCTTTGTATGGCTTGAAAATGAGCGGTTCATCAGTACTACTTACAAGCCTTACAAAACAACGATCAGTCTTCGTTCTTTTCGCGATCAAGTTATGAAGTGTCTTCACGCATTACGACACGATTTCTTCAATTATGGTCTTTATTACTTGCTTATATTCCTACTTTCTCACGCAATTAAGATACCGAACCAGCCAAAAGTCAATTAATGTCAGATTGTAACCAGCGATTTATTGTAAAGGAAATTCTATTAAAACCATTGTGGGAATAAAACTAGTTAAATTAAAATTATAGACAGCGGTTTTGGAAGAGAGAAACAACTTGAAATATTTTTTGAAAAACTAATTTTTTACTCCACGCTTTTGGAGCGGAATATCAGAAACATATTCGAACGATATTATGATGAAATCACGCTGCTCTATGATTCTATCCATACGCAATAGCAACAAAAAACCTCCAGTCATGGCCGAGTGGTACAGTAGTATTAGTGGGTCCTGCTCCAGTCTTAGGAAGTTATATCCGATTGAGTTGTTGCTGGATGTTGAATTGTGATGCTGATAATACGTCGGGTATGTTGCACTATCACAAACAACCGGTCGCACTCTTCCTGCATTCCCTATTTATCATTGTAACTGCTTGATTGCAAATTAGCCTTCGAACACTTTGTGCCGGCATTACTAATTGTTTATTCAATTCATCACCTATTGTCAAGTAATCATCACGGGGTGGATGACGCGCAAAGCTCATGATCTCTGCTTACAGAGTTCCCGCACAATTATATGTTGTTCACTGAACTTACTCGCCAGTTCAGTTGGCCGAGTGGTTTGGACTGTCCGCCTTCTGATCGGGAGGTTCCGGATTCGATTCCCGACCAAGCCAAATCGAAGCCTTTAAAATTGGTATCCGTTCCTTCACTGCTTAGCAGTCGGTTTCGGGGAAGTGCGGAGAGTCGTGGCTGTAATAGTGATCCGGGCTTGTAAACTGGAAGTATTAACACGTATACCGTAAGAATTGACCTGGCGTAAATGATCTTGGTAGTTAAAACGCCATGAATTCTAAATAAACAAACGAAGTTCATGTAACGCCTACGACTCTAACGCCACACCTTTAACATCTTTTTAGGAAGTCGAGGTTACGTAAACCCCAATTTGTAAATCACTGAGATGACCATTGATATCTTTCAACCGTTAAAGTTTACTAGGCCTATACAAGTCTCGTCAAATCACTTTCATTGTATTTTTCGCGTATTAGCCCAACAGGATTTGAGATCTTGATTGAGTTTATTATCGATGGAAAGTGCATAGTATTTGTTCTACTTTGACGAAGTTTAGACATGCCAACATCACAATGGCCTCAACAAACACCAAGTCAATCTTCACAAAATCGATCTATTGTGACGGATACGGTATTATTCTAATAGCAGAGTCTTTTTACAATTATATGGAGACCTTTTCTGAGATACTTCATATCAAACCATCCTCTGCTGGAACAAATTGTTTATCATCGATAAGATTTGTTGAATATTTTGACAGTAACGTATGATGTTCTATGTTCATGTTGTCGTGGGTTTCGTTGGAGATAATGTGATTTCATTGGCGAATTTATGTCTATGACGTAGGCAAATTTATTAGTACGATGCGACTTCGTAACCTCATAACGACGCCTATAGTGATTGTAGTTTATCAATGTGTAAAAAGGTTGATTTGACTCGATGGCCTCGTGTTATATTTTATCTTGAACTTATTCAAGAGTCGGTAGAGTCGGGATTACATTGAATTAGTCAAAATAAAGATGGGAAATACCATTGTGAACGGTCGATAGATGGCCCGTACACTCGTAGTACACAGTGGTCTATATTTTCATTGGTGAATCACAATCAAATATTGATTAAAGACTCTGGTTTCATCACAGACAGAGTCGAGCACAAAACGCAAACAAACTCTACGTAGGTGAAGTCATTGATCTTCTAGAGCAAAAATGAAACAGTCTCTCGTCAATGTTGTGTCGCAATTTCAGCAAATACTGCCATAAAATTCGAACTTATTGAACCAAGATATTAGCTTACAGGGTGTAATTGATTACATGAGGCTTTGAAAGAGTGTAAATCTGTTTATCCATCATATCTCGATTAATCATTAACCGCGTCGAAATTATGGGCCGATACAGTAAAATGTAGAACACGTCGTGTCTTATTTCTTATGAAACGTTACCGTGTGTGCGGGTGCGTGAGGTGTAATAGTGTAGTGCTGACAAATCTCCCCTTCATCCCTGAACAAATCGATTTAATCAGGCTGTCTATAGCATTAAGATTTTTCGTCGCAGAAGCTGGCGGTGGATCCTTCCAACTGCGAGGTTAGGAGTGCTTCATACGGGCCCACTGTTCATTTGTGACCCATTTGTATGTCCCCTTTGTGTCTTTATCAAATTCCATGCCTATTTCCAAGCATAGCCCTGAATCAATCGATTATGGGGCCGCCATTAGCATTACGCCGCGTATCAGGAGTTGCTGTGAATCTCATCACCACAATACCCTTCAATCCTCCATCTGTGATCCTTTCCTCTATACAACAATACAAGGGCTTTTGAAGCCAACAAATCGTGCTAACAATATATTCTAGCAAGATTACACATTCTCAAGTAGAAAGAAATCAACGATTATAGTAATACTCGCAACTACATCCTTCTGGAAAGACTACATGGCTTATCCAACCTTTGGAAATTGTTGCGGTGTCACTATAGAATAAACATATCTTGATGAATTCGATCTGGCGTATTAGAAGACTTGCGTATCGATATGTTGGAATGTGGAGTAATATAAACATTGCCGGGTCATGGACGATGAAAAACAGCAACAGATAGATTAGACATGACTGATCGAATACGAACGCTAACAGCCTGGCACTGTATATATTTCGTCTGAGTTTGACTGAAAATTTGGAATTTTTACATTGTAAAAACTAATTTGTGCATGAAGTTGTCTAAAACCGGCAATTTACATAGTATTGAATGCTGGTTGTTTCACGTACAGCGTGTCGTTCCTGTAGTAATGATCCATAACCGGCCAGTGGCTTGGAATCGTATAATACGCATATGCACCAGTAGTGTGTGTGTGCGCCATGTGAGTCCGCGCAACTGCAACGAAAAACAAACGCACAATCATATGCCATCGCGTGTCGCAGAAAAACTCCGATTGGACGTTACGAAATCCGGCATACCAACAGCCGAGGTCATGTGGCATATGTGTTGGTAGGTTGCATTCGGAATTGAAATGTTACCCACACTAGTGATTATTTATCAATAGATACAGTACAATTACATGAATTGGCGAAGGAAATTTCTCGAAATTGCGGTACCAGTCTCTGCGCTGAACGACGTAAACCGCATCAACTTGGTGTAATTACAGATGTTCACTTGCAAATGCGTCATCAGAACAATACGAATCGTTGCTACGTTACGATAACAAAATCAATTTTCCAATCGTGATCATCGCTAATTAATGATAACTATGGCTCAAGGCATCGCCCGCAACCGCTGTCATATTGCCACGGAGGAGCGAAGCTGCGAGAGCTTGTGAATCAAGGTTTCCAATTGATGAGGCTGGACGTCAAGTCCGCCCGGTGTCAATTTCTTAATCTTAAATTAGATTTGACGAGATGGTGAGTCGTGTGGATACGCTAATTCGTGCAATATGTTCAAGATTGTGTTCCTGCGCCACGAAGCGTACTGACTGTTGCGGAAAACAGGTCTACAGTAATGACTTATCAATAATTACCGTGTCAAATTATCGCGGGTTACTATGATAACCTAAGTTGTATTCAAATTATTGCGTTTTCAACTACTAAGGTCATGCCCGCCAGGGTCAATGCTTACATATAGCACACGTGTAGGCACTTCCGGTTTATAGCCCGGATCAGTGTCAGAATCACAACTCTCCATACTCCTCTGATACAGACAGTTTAACTCAGTTTAACTCAGTTGGCCGAGTGGTTTGACTGCCCGCCTTCTGATCGGGACGTCCCGGGTTCGATTCCCGACCAAGTCAAACCAAACGCTATTGGTATCAGTTTCTCTCCTGCTTGGTAGTATCGGGGAAGTGTCGACGCGCGTAAGAAGCTGGACCTGGCGTACATGACCTTAAATGAAAAAATCCCAGATTCAATTTTCTGTTGACCTGACTGCATGTAGTCGTAGTCGCAGACCTCATGTAAACCTGCGTGCAATTGTAAATTGTTTACGTTTTTCTTTAGCAATTAGAGTTGTAGTTGCTCCGCTATGGATCGACGTTATCATATAATTATGCGGTTATTTTTAATGATACAACTATTGATGTGTCCACAAAAGTAAAAGATTTCGTTTTGCTTAAAACCAAAAAAACCATTTAAATCAAGTAGAATGGCATTCTACGAACTTATGTGACCACAACGAATCGTGACTAAACGCAATGAGTAAATTGTTGCATTGCCAAAAGTGTAAGTCCAAAATTTTTGGAAATTTGGTCTATATTGGTGGTTCACAGACCACAACACTTCGGTTTGGTGATCACGATTTCATTCCAGACAATAATTTCTTGATGAAAGTTAGAGAGCGACTCTTTGAGTTAGGAATGATGTGACAATCGGTACCGCGAGATCACAAAGTAACCATCACAACTTACCGCTATGATTCTTATGATTCATATTTGGTCTTGTTGGTTTTTTCTCACGCTTTAGAACCAAATAATTATGGCCACGAAATCCAACTTCACCATACACGATATTAATGTGGCATATATTATATTAGCTAATATGACAGGTTTTCAAAGGCGCAATATCACAAAATTTCTCTCTCTCTCGTCAACACCAGTATAAGGTCGCTCTGGTTGACGTAGTAAAATCTTTGTATATATATATATAAATATCCCTCTCAACGCCAGCGTAGCGCGTATGGAGGAAAGGATCCTTTCCAAACCAAAGTTATTAAATCAGTTTAATATTAAACAGTAGCTTATCATAAGGAATGCCAAAAATCAAACACGCACCCGCAGTCCGCACCGTCACACAAAAATCAGTAAACCGCTTTTATATCGTTATCGCAATGTCAATAAAATATATGACAGAATAGTAACATTCGCATCAATCGACTTCTAGTCTGTAACAGACAACGCAAGTAAATATTAGAATATATCAGATAATAATTGACTCATGTTAACCGGGTGAGTTGAGTAATAATTGAACTGTAACACTAAAAAGCGGACCAAGCTGACCGCGGAAAATGCGCAATTATGAACGATAAACGGCGAACCGTGGAATCGCAAAGCACGTAGACTGAAAGGGTAGGCCGTCTTTTAGTATCGGTAACGTAGGCATGTGACATGACATCATTTCATACTTATAATGGGCCCGACGCTTGGCCGCATCTCCCAAGCTACGTATATAGATTCACGAAATCGCCAGACGTAGCCGAACCCGCTCTATCGCCAGGATCAAACCGACTTCGACGTACACCGTGTAGCTTCTTTAAAGATTTTGAGTTTGAATACCGTGACCGAATCGGCATCCGCTTAGGATATGTAAGACATAACTTTGAATAGAGTATGCTTCATAAGTTTTGTTGACACCCATGGCCTACTTTAGACCATGTGACACCATACATTTCATACCTAACGGAAGTTCCGTTCCACCACTTCATCACAATATTTTCCAAATTCCCACCAGAACTAAACCAACTGTGACGGCAAATTACAGGGTCCTTTGTTGGGAATTCTAAAAGCACATAGACTGTTTAGATCCAACATATCATTGTGTGATCGAATGCTTCAGGTCAAACTATAAATTATATAGGATCATCATAATCCAGACCTGAAAGGGATGATCTATAGATTCCTTGCTTAAATAAATGTTTATGTTAGCATAAAACCAGAATTACTCCCCAAGACTCTATAATTTGTATGCGATATTATAGCCTTTCTGGCGTCTTCACCCCCTCAACGTATATGCATTATTCATATAATGTTAAAGACATAGCCTAAGTAGTCTAACTGCATAGAGATCTACTGTATTATATCGGAAATCAGCCTGACAACGTAGCATTTTGATGCATGACACAGCACAACTCTGATTTTATACCTGTCTATTAAGTGCTAGTTTGCAATTGCATGTCCGATGTGAATCCAGGATAATCAGCTAAAATAGAATATTGACAAAAATCATAGGACATAGGCTATACATTTCGTAACTTTCCACCCCTTTCTTGGCAGTCAATACGAGTGCGAAGCAGCGGAGATTTGCGGTAGTGAACCATGCTATAGACTGGAAGCATCAGTATCCAATAGCCCTATACTATTGTATGCATTGATCTGGCGTATAGGTTACCACATGACCGAAGTAGTTAAAAACACTGTGAATTCAAAACCATAACATATGTGTACTTTATTTACAGTCTGAGGTATGAAGCGTTGAAGATAGAAGTCGACATCGGCGAATTCATGGAAATCGCGTGCCCGCAATACGATCTTGCAACGCCAGAAAAAGAAACGTTTCAGTTTCATCTGCTGGACATGCACGACGGAAATTCATTTGAATCTTGTTCTATTCAGGGTAGGTCCTTAAAACTTCAGCCTCCGGTCGCCTCATGATGTCTTGTCGCTGGAGATACTTTATCGTATTCAATGGCTTTTTTGACTTCGACTTGCGTCTGTTGGAAATGCACCTGTTGGTTTACAAGCAGTGAATGACCTATAGAGAGTACTACCTACTGTTGTCCGACACTGGTAGCGGAAGATTGCCCGCTGTGGTTAATCCTCTTCCTATATGGTGTTAAAAGAATAATTCGCCTTCTCTATGTCCACACACGAAATAATGTCCTTTTTGGTCTGCTACGCAACCTTCTTTCCGCCAAACATTACAGACTGTCAATACCCATGCATTGATTTATTTTGGAATTTCCTTCAAGTTGTGAATTTTTTTAGATAAGCAAGTTGTTCTGTCGTGTGACACGCCGTTCAGTCCTACCAAGCTAACGATGAAGTTTCAGAAGATGAGTCCGTACCCGTTGGGATTCACCTTTCAAGAAGGAAGATCGTATTATTACACAGGTGAGCAACTGTGGCAAGGTTTATTGTCTGTCAAAATGACCATATATTAATATAATGAAAGCAATTATAAATGGTAGTAGTATGCAAACGTGTAAGCTGTATGCAAGACCCTGAATGCAAAACACTTCTGAAAGTAGGATAGAGGTGATGAATTTTACTAAACTGTTCTTACGTCGTTTCAACAGCAATACCGGTGGGTGAGGACGACTGTAAAAACGCAATGAGGTTGGTAGTAAACGTACAGAAACAGCATATCAACATTCCTCCGATAAAGCCAGTAATAAAAGAGATCACTCCACCAACAACAACGAAAAGCACTACGACGACCACGACAACTATGATCAAACCGACCCCTAAAAGTACAGTTACGCCGAGTAAGTTGAGATGTGTATGCATATCTATATAGATTTTGTAAGACCCGGATTGTTACGCTATGGCACTATTCATACGGTTAAAATTGGTTAAGTCCCTAACAGTCTGCGTAGGCCTACCTAACATATTCCTTGTAGATCTTTACTGAACCGTTTCTATGCTTATTCAGAACGTAGGCAGCAAACAAGTACTAAAGGGAACAGTGCCACACATATCACACGAACAATTCATCTAATTGCCTTACTGGCTTTTATTGGATCATGGATAAATTGGTGACCTTGATGTTCTGACGTTGATCAGTTCAACAGAAATAAAGCCAGATTCTGCTGCCTGGGTGGGCAAGAAAATATCAGGATCAAGAGAAGATTCGGCAAAAAGCAGAAGAGTATGAAGCAAAAATCATGGAACACAACGAAAAGATTGATCATGATTCAAATGTACGGACTCTGAGAGGATAACGACATACGAATGCCATACTATAGCCTGTGTATTTCCGCTATATATTAAAGTGGTGACTGAAGAGAACGACTATTCGCGACGGCGTGTTGTCTAATAGATTGATGAAACCCTCCTGTTTACACAAGACATTTGGCTACCTCAGCAGGCCTGAATCGTCATTTATAACAGCCCATCATTGAACGGATTCTGTCTATTCTGGGACTAGTAGGCTTAGTCTTCACCTAATGTAGTCTAGGGTGCTTGGTCTCAGAAGTCTTGGATAGTGAAAACGATAATGCCCTCAGGGTGCATTGCCCTTTTGTTGGAAAGTGAGGTCTGCCCGCTGTCAGCAGTCCCGATGTAGCTGCGGTACACATGAGCTATACGAGCATCGATATCTTGAAATTCTTGAGATCAATATCGCCACTGTGAGATTAATATGGTACTTAGTTTATGGTTAATTTTTCCAGTTTTATATCAACAGATTTTGATGCAGCAGCACCATGCCCTATTCCCAGAAATTCACGACGCTTTGCGGATTTGTCCCATTTGTTGTTGTGCAGTCAATTGGCTGCTGACTCCCTTTCTATAAAATATCAAATGGTCCATACGACACGCTAGCGTCTGCTTAGAGAAAATAGATTACCCTCTATGTGTCACCATTTGTATTGTTGAGTCGTCGTGCACTTGACGAATCTGCCCTATTTTCCCGGAGTTGCAGCCTGCATTCCGTGCAGTCGAAATTTTCACGTAAAAGCATCTGTATTTCCTGATTATTTCTATCATATTCTATGAACGTTCAATTGATTTTACACAAATTTTTCTACTATACACCAAAAGAAATATTTGGACTCGCTCATTTGTAGTCAGAAAAGGAAGGGGTTCTTATAGATAGTATATACACGAGCAACGGCAAAATCGCAAACAATCCGGACAATGGTGTAAGCCTACACCTCTTAGCATTTCGTCATTGGAATCGCCTGAATTCGGTGTAGTTTGCAGCAATCGTTTGAAATTCCTCACTTGGACAGGAAATCTGAAAATGTATGCAAATGCACTATTGGCCTCACACTTGATTAAGTCAAGATAACGCCTTGGGGACCCTTTCGTGTGAGCTGGAAATTGTCGGATTTGTAGTCTACTGCGTCTGCTTGCGGATGAAAAATTTATATCGCGTCACATTCGTCCGGTCGTGATAGCGAATTAATTTTTTACTGGTGAAAATGGAGATGTTACAGTCTACGGCGCTGCAGATATGACTTTAAATGACTATAAAATTGGTATCCGTTCCTTCACTGCCTGGAAGTCAGTATCGGGGAAGTGCGGAGAACTGCGACTGAAATAATGATCCGGGCTATAGGCCGGAGGTATTGACTCGATTACTGTATTCATATGTATCATGTATCACGATTACTATGTTCATGTATCTGCTCCAGACGGTCTTGTTCGTGGTGCAAAACGCCGCCCGGTGATAAGCGCCACTGAAATCTTCCATATAATAATAATAATAATAATAATAATATTAATATCGGATGGTGGAAAGGTCTAGTCATTTGGTCGAACACAGCTTACCTTGAATATTCTTAGAGCCTTGTAAAGAGAGCATCGTCTGAAATTTTTAAGGAGCGGAAAGGATGAGAAATTGCGTGATCTGTACAGCAACCGCCAGGCACCACGGAGCGAACATTGCCATGAGTGCCTTGGTGGTTGAAATAGAGCTCACCAAATTATTGAAATACCTCCGTTTAATCCCCGTTAGTGCAATAATCCTCGAAAAATTTGCGTTCAACAACAACAATAGCACAGCAAATGATCGTGTTCCGTTGGTCTCCTCTCATCCAAATGGCACTAATGGTATAAGACATCATCTAGTGCCGAGTTGGCTGAAAGTTGACCAATGGACCGCCTTGATTCGATACTCTAGCCTAGCCTACTACAAGTCTGCGTCATTCTCCGATAAAACCTAGTCGAAATAAACATTTTAGCCTCTTGTGAGATACTTTATATGAAATCTTGTATTCACACTGATGTGATAACGGAACAGGTCTTCTCTGAGAATTCACCATCACGAAGCCACATCATTCGCAACGACTTGTGAAAATTCCCAACTGTGCGCGAAATGTATAGAGTTGAGTGTGCTGCAAGTAGCAATGAGCGCATGAGTGCAAGAGTTTAGGCAAACTAAAGAGGGAAAGGGCAGGGGGGTGTTCGGGCATATGTCGACCCCGCAATAATGAGACCAAATCGCCTCATTTTGGCGGCGGCAAATTCCACAGCAGGGTCGAAATCTGCTCAAAAATAGGGATTTTCGATAAATACCTCAAATTAACCCTACAATAAGACATTTAAATCAGGCGCAGGCCTATCTCTTGAAATCCTGGTTATCGAGATGAGTTTCACCCCCGCAATCGGACGAGTTATAGGCCTACGCCAAATTCACCCTGTAGCCTAATCTGACACCAAATATATCTCAAAATTGCCCCTCATTTATCGTACTATTCATAACCTCACCTCCAGATGCTGCCAGCGGTCGCCTTCACTTGCGCTAGTCCCACGCTACGCCATGACGCTTACGCATCATTTATTAAGTTAGGTTAATTACCACGCCTATATTATCATCAAGCGCGGAATTGCCTTGATTACCCATCAGAAGAGTGGTTTAATTATTTGATTGCTCATCAGCGCCTCTTGCGCACCCATAGCCTATGTGTGCACTGTGGCTTTCGTCTCTGTTCTTTCTGTAATAAACTCGTTGCCGGAGTGCGTACGGTTGTTTGCGCGATCTCTGAGGTAGGACGTCGCACAGGAAGGGTTCTTGTCCATTCTGGCGCTACTGTGGAAAAAGAGGGCTCTCCCGGTATCGACCTGGCCAACGTCCTATCTGAGTTTGGTGCCCGTCCCGACCATGTTGCCGAATGGGGATACGTCCCGGAGACCTTGTCTCACCTACAGGTGCACAGTAGCCCGTCGAAATACCATACCGGTATCGCCGCGTCAGTATAAGCTCGGTTACCGAAACGTCCCCCGCGAAACGATATTCCCCACGAGCCACCTACCTGCTTCGGTAAAGGTATACCACAATGTCTGAATGTCGTCACGTGCCTCTTGAAAACCCCAGTCAATTGAATAAATAGACATTTTCATCAAGTCTAGTTTGATTTTAAACTCGCATAATATTAAAATGTATTTAAAAACAATTCCATCATCAGAAGACGGCAAATAATTACAGTGAGCTGACAATGGTAGCTACGTTATCTTTCGTCGTTGAAAATCCACCACACGGAGACGCTAGGTGATAACCAGTCGAGAAGTCTTCAGGAAACACAAAGTCACATCGCAGCAAATTCTTTCATTTCCATAAATGCTTGTATTCATCGACTTTAAAATCATCTTTCATGCTATCATCGTACGTGTCAACCACTTTTTTCTGTCGACTTAGCCATAAGGTCGTTCGATCGCTGTCGCTCAGTTTCGTAATATCGATTGGCAGTTTGATCATTTTTTTCGGCTCTTTATATCTTACAGTGACCGTTGAACCGTCAGGCTTAATAAGGAGAGTTCTGTACATTCTTGGATACGTTGTTCTTGTCTGCTTGCTTGCCAGACAATTATTGGAATTGCAACGGATGAATGGCGCGTCGGGACGAAGACGTATCGACCTTAATAGCGGAACTAACATTGGTTGGTTCATAATGATTCTGCAACAATAAATACATGGATCTCGATAAATACAAAGCACACATCAATCTATGGCAAGCACAAGGAGTAGTGGCAATTCTGGCTTGGCAAATTTGGTATACATACGACTCCAATACCACAGTTGGCATACATTTTTCCATTTGCTTTTCCAGTAAGGTTTTCGTACATACATGGACGTGCCTTGTCGTTTTTGGCAAGCAGTTTCTCAGTATGGCTCAAAAACATGTTTACGTGTCGTGCCAATGGGCTGGACTCAAATGGTTCGAGTCTAAAATTTCTAATTTTGTGCATACGGGACGGCAAACTTATAACGAGGCAAGTTACAAGCAAATTATGTCTGAATAGTGGAGCAAATTACACTGTATATCAAGAAGCAAAACCAAAAACTGCATTTATATACTCCGAAATATAATGTTCTTGATAAATAAACATTGCAAAGCATTGAAGATCAAACAGGGTTGAAATGGCACACACACATGGCAAAAAGACAGTTTCTTCAATCTCGATATTTCCAGTATAAGAAGAATCTAAAGAGCAAATAACATAAATATGCAGACATTAATTTCTTTGAAGAAAATGTGCATAGACAGTTATGAATTTGTTCCTAAACGACAAAATATAAATATTGTAGGCTTAAGTACCATATATACATCAAAAGTCTGAAAAACTAGCTACAACTCCGATATCAAGCGATATATTGCATGTGCCGTAGTTGGTACTAAAATACCAATGACAAATGAAGGTTCAACCTATTATTCATTTTTTTTCTTCTTATTGAACAACGGGTATGATAACCTACAATACGCCATGCATCCGCAACAACATAGAATTAATGCAACCTGATTTGGTGCAGAAAATGACACTTCCTGCAAAACACCTACCAAAAGTGGGGCAGCAAATCTAGCAACAGATATTACAGATGATCCTAACCCATGTACCCGACCTATTTCATCTTTCGGGAGTCGCTTAACACAAAGCACAATTCCACAAACACGCAGCATAGATGTAGACATCGTCACCATCGTTAAAATAACAAGAATAGTCCACAAATTATTAAAAATCATCAGTAATATAAAAGACATAATCAATAACATCGTTGCATGTAACATCATTCTTTCTTCCTTATCTTTATAAAATGCCAATTTGGATACGGGTCCCACAAGAAACCCACCTAGCAACCCCAAAAGACCGTTAAAAGATAATATATATCCAACAGTGGTTGAGCTAATATCTGGGTGACAATCTACGAGCCATAAAACAAATGAAAAACGAAACATCATCACTCCCAATGATAAAAAGAATCTCAAGGCTAAAACACCTTTATGAAACATAGAAAATTTCACATCATTGGCTTTGTCACAATTTGATTCTCCATTGCTAATCTTTGTGCAATTGCTCACAAAATTTTTCTCATGAATTTTGGCCGTTTTTTCAGTGTCACCATAAAATCCAAGATTAAGCGTGATACCAAAATTTAAAAGAAAAATAATACAGCACATGAAACAGCTGATCAAAAATCCATTTTCTAACCCAAAACGACTGACTACATGCCCATGAACAGTAGGCCCAATTATAAAACCAATGCTTGTAATTGCATTGAACATTCCAATAACTTCATTTTTTGCAGTTTTCCTGTCCTCCAATAGAACACATCGGCTAATATCTTGCGTATGCTTGAACATACCAGGAATGCCTCTTAGGATAGCAATCCAAAGAAGATGATGCATAAAGTAGCCAAGTGACAAATACCCCGCTGCACATATCAGCAAGCAAACGCTCAGTACTTTCATTCTTCCGGCTTTGTCCCCCCATTTTCCCACAATGGGGCTTGAAAATAATTGCAAAGCTCCGTATATGGAAGTTATAACTCCTCTGAGAGTGGATGACGTATGTAAAGACTTTAAATACACTGGTAGAGCGGGGATAACGAGGCTGACCGCCAAAAGGTCGAGAAAACCAATGACAAAAACTCCAAGACGACCTTTACTAGCGAGTATGGCCATAGGAAAAGCAGTTGAATACTGCAACTCTTTGCTCTATCAATTCAAAGTAGCAGTGAAGATTTAAACAACCTGAGCGGAAGACTTCGAGCGGATCAATCGCTTCCCTCATTCCGTCCTGTAATACTGTACCTCGAGCAACGACATCATTCCGTTCCGCAAAGGAAATGAATGCAAGACCAAGGTTCGCGATTATTTGCTCCGGTTTTACGGAAGTCAGGTGGGTCTCCAAAATCCGGTAAGACAGTTATTTTAGTCATGTCTAATACGGCAGTTCTTTGGCTAGAACCGGTCAATTAATCATGTTACATAATATTACAGATGAACTTCTCAGAATGATTTCCAAAAGACTGTCGAACTATAGGTATCTATAGTCCAGCATGCGTATTAGTACTACTAGCGACATTTTGTGGATAGTCTACATCGATGTACTAATCCACATGGTGGTGGTATCAAGCCACAGCAGACCTCACTACATACCATAAGGCGGGGCAATGGCGATATCACGAGAACTATCATCATACTTAAAATTTATGATTTTGCGAACATCCGACATACTGTATTTCGAGTTCTTTACACGAAATTATTGCAACAATAAGTGCTTCTCGTTAGAACTAACTAATGCTACAACTGAATAGGCCTACCAGCCAGCTTGATAAAAGGAAAATACTGATACCGCCGGTGTTATAAAATGTGTCATATTAGTGAATATAAAGTTTCATGTGACTTGATCACTCAGCTGGAACGTTTAATTGTTGCCGCCGCCGCCATCGGGTGCGATTTTGCCTAGTATAGTCGGAGAGCAAGTTCGTCAGTAAATATGTTGAATCCTCAAGACCTTACCCAGGTTTTAAGTCAAGCTAATACGGGAGGAGTGCAAAGTACGCTTCTTGTCAATAATGAAGGTTGTCTTGTCGCCTTTTCTGGCTACGGTGACACAAACGTCGGTGTCAAAGCAGCAATCACAAGCAGCATTTGGTCAGCGTACGAAAAAAGTGGAGGAAATGCCCTAAACAATGAAAGCCTTGACTACATGATTTTGGAATGTGAAGAAGGAAGAGTTGTGATGGCGAAAGTATCTAATTTAATACTATGTGTATTTGCTGCGAAAGAAGTCAGTTTTGGAATGCTCAAAGCTAAAGCCGAAGCGGTGCGCCAATATTTGACCGAACCTCTTAGGAATTTAGCGATTTCCTGAGAGATGACATAAGTTTAGTCGCGCAATATTGTATTTGAAAGAAAGTTACTATTCAGATCCTAAATATTTTCTGATCTTCTAATGAAGTTTGTGGACTGTAAGCCGTTATATCCCTTGATTGCAATGATGGGTTTTTATCATGGATTACCGATTACTGTATTTCATGCCTATAAACAAAGAAAAAAACATGTCTTTTTCTTGTATGACCTGTCCTTTCATGATATATCACATGTGTTATTTTTCATATTAGGTAATAAATTTATACCGTATCCATTGAATAAACCATTTGTAAATGATGGAATCTAACGCTGGAAGATCTGGTCAACTTTCTCATTCAACGATGAATTTATTGAAATCGTATCGAAGTCGACTCCAAGATGATATACGCACTATGACGGACAACTTCAATGAAATTGTAAGATCTGCGAAAGTCACCCCTGATGAGAAACAACTGATACAAAAAGAATTGCAAGGACATTTTGACATTTGTCAAATGAAAGTGAGAGCGGCAAACATCGTCCGTGCTGCTGAATCTCTCCAAAAACTGGTATCGGATTTAAAGACTTTTGTTATCCTGAATGATTTTCCGAGTATCAATGAACAGATGAATCATCAAACTTCTGTCACTCGATCGATCGGTGATTTGCTTGTTCAGAAACTTGTAGATATGAGAGATCAGTTTGCTAGTGTGCTGCTTGACCTTGAAAGCGAATATTACAATAGTATTCGAGTCCCTAGACCAATTGAACAAAATTCTGATGAAGGCTCATAGCAAGGTACCGATTCAACCAGATTGTGACTGCCAAAGTGCCAATGGATACATTCGTGAGCAGTAGGTTATGCTACTGCAAAGTGATTGTTTCAATAGATCGCCTAATCACTTGGACGTTGACTTGCAGTCATTTCAGGCCTCAAAATGCTGGAGGGAGGGACCAGAGCCTACTGGATGTCTGCCGGCCCTGGCTTACATAAGAAGTTTAGCGTGGGGTCGAAAATGTCTGGAATCTGATCTACCATACTTATTCAAGCTTCATCACTTCCATATCATAGGAAATCGATGTTTGAATGTTGTTTTCTTATGTAACATGAATCTATTGCCATGTTTTTTAAGTTATGTTAATAAATAGAAAGTATGGATGGAATTTTCGGGCATTCGACGTCTAAAAAATCTTTGTCGTCCGAAATTGTCAAATATGAAATATTTATAGTAGAAAATCAAAGTGTTTCATCAGCAAGCTTAGAAGATTACAGAATCAAATGTCTTGCTCATGCAACAAGCTTGACAAAGGATTATGTCTGGCACAATGAAGGATTCAATTTGGCCATCAGTGACTCTGGTCTGATATAACTTTAATATTTTTATAGCAGCGTATTGAAATCATATATTGCATCTATAGATGGCATCCCGTGCTTAGAGGGAGCAACTGACTTCAGTGATTTCATTGAAGATGAATGGCTAGTGGTGTGGCTACTACATCAGATCTCTGAAAAATATACCAATGTCACAGCAAGGTGAGGAAACGCGATTTCCCTCTCTGCACAGATCATGATTGTTACAATTAATATTTTGCCCTAGAGTGAAAGACAGCGATGGTGAATTTCTACTTATCGAAGCAGCTGAGTTCCTACCCAAATGGCTGAATGTCGACACCTCAAAGAACAGGGTAATGTCCTATTATCCTATACAATACATGTCCTACACCACTTCTTTCAAATGTTACAGGTTTTCAT
Source organism: Botrylloides violaceus (assembly GCA_030412335.1). NCBI lineage: Eukaryota > Metazoa > Chordata > Ascidiacea > Stolidobranchia > Styelidae > Botrylloides > Botrylloides violaceus. The sequence goes on from JASFYC010000810.1 coordinate 385,887, forward strand.
CCACGGTGAAAACACTCACATAGTCACTCAGCCTACAACTCCTGGCCAAATTGCAAAACTACCTGTAGTACAGCCAACTCTAGACGTCGCATTGCAAGCTGTTCATGATCACCCGAATCTCACCAAAGCCGATTCAACAGTTCAACACTGCATTAGAAGTCGCATCGGAAAGTAAGTGTCCTTCGGCTCGTGGTCTGTTTGAATAGTAGAATTGTTTTCCGCTTCTTTGTATAGGAGAATAGCGTGTTTTACATCCAGGGCCTTAGATATTTGTTTGGCAGGTTTCCCGAGTCGATACAAGAGAATGTCCAAAAGGTGAACGTTTACATCCCAGAATTGATCGCCAAGATTCTTGATCATGACAAAAGTTTGATATCTTCTGCAATACGTGCTTTCTACTTTCGTGATCCCATTGATTTGAAGTCGTGCAGGGTTTTTAAAGAATTTCTACCACAAACAAGAGTGTGGACTCAAGTAAGTCTTTCTATTGGCAACAGCATAAGCGAAATGAGGTCATGAACTTTGCAATCGAAGCACCATCACTAGCCACAACATGATTGATTACAAGACAATAATTTGCACTGTTTCACAGTACCACCATATTTCAGGTCTCCATGAACAGATGTGGATATGCGCAACTCATGCAACAACTCTTTACAGCCGATAAACGAAGTGGTTATACAATCTCAAAAAATGCCGGAAATGAATTCAAAGGAATGGACTTGGGCTGTAAGATCGCTCATGGATTTGAAATTCTATGTGCGAATTGCACGCACAAAGTGAAGGGCACAAACAGCTTCGATGAACAATCTTTCCAAAAGTACATCGAGGCTTTACGCAGTCGAGATTACTTCTGTGGTGAGATTGAGGGTTCAAAAAAACATAAAGAGCTGATGTCAAATGCACGAGCGTATTTCATCAAGTTTTCCAACGAAAGCGTTAATAATCACGGTCAAAGCGTCTCAAAATCAACCGGTCAACGGATTTATGAAATTAAAAAACAAATCACAGACAGTTCAGCAAGCGTCGGTAAACTTATAATGAAGCAAAACCTATCGGAGCTTCCTATTGAAGATGGTGATCAATGGATGTATCTAAATGATGGCAAAATGGATGAACTGCTGTCTGAAATGAAGGACGGTTTTGAAAAATTAGGAAAAGCTAATATCACCCTTGAACAGCAAGAAGACGCAAACTTCAGTGACCTTTCTGAGAAGATGCAAGCTTTCATAACAAATTTCTCAGACTATGAAGGAGTAGAACACCAAGATGACAACTCAGAAGTAAAATTTGACCCATTGAATTTTGAAAATGCACTAAAACGAATTTGTCAAATGGATGGGCCGGAACTTCGGTCCTCGAGCGAAGAATTTCTATCCAGTGGCGATGACGATAGCTCTGAGGATGAGAGTGAATCAAACTGCACTATCCAGTCAGCGATGCAACAAATGGACGCAGAACTTGCGACTACAGCTGTCGGCAAAAGCTTTGTAAAAGGGCCATCTGTCCATAATTATGATAAGCCTGTGGATATTGACCTGAATCTAGTGCAAAACTTCCTACAAAGCTGTGAAAGTGAGACTGACATACCCGGTGCTGCAACAACCTTACTTCACTCACTCGGCTTGAAATCAGATGATACGTAATCTCGGATTCTCTCTCAATATTGATTTAGCATTGTCTCCTTTTTCTTTGTAATAACATCACTGCCTTTATTGTTTACCGGGCTATCAAGTTACATAGCTTGATAGATGACAAGCTATTGTTCTTAAAGGGATATGAACAAGAACAGGTTATTATAACAAATCTCTTCGCGACCACAATATTACTTGCTCAGTTGTCAGTAGCTTGGGCAAAGTTGTGCAGATTTAGGTCCTAAATTGTTGGTAGAACTGGCAGTAAGGTGTATCGGTATATGATATGAATTTCTATCCGAATAAAGCAGCAGAAGACAAGTATCGGCACTTGCGTCCTTGGTCGTTCAAAGAGTTGGGACAGAGAAGCTGTGAAACAGACACGCGCTCGGCGAAGACATTTCAGGATCGAAAAGTGAGCAGACCCCTTGATCTTCAAGAGTCACAATGAGAGCGAGCTTGCACAGCTAGTAGCAGAGACAATGCCTAATACTTAAGCATTTTGCAGCGGGCACTGGCTACGACAGACTTGGAAATTAGTCACTACAGCTGCCTTATTAGGCATCAGAAATATGGGGCTGGTGGGGGACAAATGGAACTGTATAGGTAATTGACCTCTCATAGCAAGAACAACATATGTAGTAGGCCTACTTACCCAATAATTCTGTTACAAGGTACTGGAGGTTTACAAGACACTCATTCATTACAGAGACTTGCTGCAAAGAGCAAACAGCCTGTTGAGTTCCGAAGTATTCCAGCTGTATGCATAACTGAAGATTCACAAAATCTAATCTGCTCAGAATTCGCTACGCCAACTGTCAAGACATGTAAAATACACATATTTGACAAAAAAGGAAACTCGGTTAACTCATTTTCAACAGAAGGTAACAATGATTTCTAATTCGTCAAAATTTGAGAAATAAAATATAATAACTTTCATCCCAGTTCAGAACAAAGAGTCACCGACGTATGGAATTTGTTCGACAGCTTTATATGATAATGGCATTGCAGTATGCGCAGGAAATGGTGTTGTAATATGGAATTCTGGTGGGAAATTAATTTCCAAAATGTCACACAAAGACGTAGAAAACTGCTGCCACATTACAGGAATGAAGGTTAGAGGATATAATAAGTCGCTGTTTAATTGATTAAATCAATATTCGACTTTGACCACCACATAGAATGGTCTCTTGGCAACGACCTGCATAACTGAAATGAAAGGTAGGTGCGTTTCACTTTGGGATCCAAGAAGAGGAAAATTGGTCGGACAATTCGGATGCAGGCCTGAAGTGGTTGAGAAAAATCCATTGAAGGCAACTCACAAAGTCTTAATCAGGTAAGCTAAGGAAACGAACTTGGTCACAGTTATTCCAAAATCAATACTGATACGGTGCATCATATTCAGAATCAACGACATACGTTTGCCGTGGTTTCTTGCCGCAAATAGCAGGGACGAAATCTTCATATCAGATAGAAATGCTAAATGCATCAAGGTGACACTAACTAGAAACAATAGTCAGAATGTCGAAATCAAACTTTTAAAAAACGTTCTAGACATTTGATGCAAGAACTGGAAATTTTCTGAGAAACTTTGACATGCACGGAGTTAGCGCAAGATGCAAAGGAACACTCTCGCCACAAGGTATCTGCATTGATGAAGACGACAATCTAATGGTCGTAGACAATATAGAAAAGTCGATACAAATTTTTGATCGTTATGGAGAATTTGCATCAACAATGCATTGTACAAATGAAGTTGATAATTCTGAACCTTGGGCGATTTCTGCGACAAGCGAGCAATTCTTTGCTCGGCCCATGATGAGGTCCAGAGTTGCTGGCAACAATAACACAAGGACAGTAGCGGTATCTATGGCAACACCAGACCCTGTTGTCAGATTACATAAATTGACGATATGTCCGCATTACACAGAATTCATATAAATAAACTATACGGGTACGGCCGAACCTCCTACCTCTTTGCTCTACATATGCTAGACCTACCAATACAGGTTTTTCATTGGTAGGCTATATTACCGATGAAGTGGCCTACCAACTACAGACAGACCGCTAAGAATAGCAAAAGAATAGAATGCATTTCATAATAAATGTTCTAGTGATCTCATGAGAAATATATACAGTACCTACACAGACAGGTATCAAGCATCTGGCAAGAACTAGTGAGAAATAAGAGTAGTCACCCAAACATGGCATTTTGATATTCCTGCTCCCGCGCTTCCCGCTCTTTTTGAAGCAGTTTGTCCTTCTTTTTTCTCTCATAGGCGTCATTATCTGTAGGAAGTTCATCACGGCAGTTTGGGCATGAATTGGTTTTCTTTAGCCAAGGTAAGATACAATGGTCATGGAATGAATGTTCGCACGGTAATTCCACTAACGTGTCTTCGGTATTGTACTGGACAATACAAACGGGACACTTAGCATCTTCTTCATATTCATCTGGATTTATTCCACGTCTTTTCAAATCTGCGACGGCCTTTACTGATGCTGGAGGAGCTAGTATGTCATTATCGGAATACGGGTCATTTACAATTTCTGCTACCCAATCTGGCACCCCATTCGTCGCATCTCCAGCAAGAACAGCACGAACCAGTTCTAGAAGGTTCGAGTATGGTACGGAGACAGTTGTATCCCGATCTGTAGGTTCACAATCGTGTTCTTCGAAATATGAGGCCATATTAACTAGTTTAGCGGCACTTTCATACAATTTTAAGAAATTTTAGCCTCCAGTCTCTCTACTTAGTCCTCCGTGCTCGTCGTTTGACGTCCGCCAGAGTCACCAATCAAACGAAATAACGTAGTAAACATAATAATATGACTCAACACATTTAAGGATGATGCAGCATATGCGACGTCTTTCGTCCATAGAGATTATTATCGTTTCGTCAGTTCTGCCTGTCAGGTGGTCGCCCCAAGGGCAAAGGAAATGCTGGTGTCCTCCATCGGGCTGAACACAGATTGATTTTAGATCACTTCCAGCATATTAATATTGTAATTTAAGGCGTTCTCTGATTTCAGGATTCTGCGACGAGATCATTCACGGTCGAGCAGGCTTGCCTTACTATGATCTGCGCAGGACCGCAGATACTTGCTTGCGTTGAAATCCTAACCATCATCCCAACATGGACTGATCGGTGGCATCATCACCTAGGCATTTCCATACACTACCTACAAGACTGACTTCAAATTTGAATCCTTGCCATTAATTTAATCTTTTGGTCCCCTACAGAATGGTGTCGTGTCAGAGCATTTCAAACACAGAAGCTCCACGCTGAGGTAACAAAAAGAAATAGGGCCTACGTATAATGAGCTGCATCAACCAATATATTTGATATATAGGAGCAATCAATCTTACTATATATGCCACGCAAGTAATCTAGCACGCTTTGAGCGAATGTAAGGAAGTCGCCTTAATCTCGTTCAGTCGTTGCATAAGCATCTAGCCTCAACACCAATGAGTCCCTGGCGTAGGCTTGCCACAAGTGTGTAAAAGTGCAAGTGTTGTTACTTCTTTGCTTTATTACTCTGAACACTTTTCTTCGCTTTAACCATTTCCACTAAATCTTTATATCTCATCATACATTCCTTTTTAGTCCTTGACGCAACAGCTTCAGCAATTTTGTCCCATCTCTTTTCTGTTCCATTCGGGTACGTTTTGAGAGCTTGCTCAAGAAGTTTCTGTTCATCTGATGACCAAGGCTGTGATGAATCATATCGTTGAGATATTTCTATAGTATCTACTTTTTTACCTGCTGCAGATGATTTTTGATTTTCCTGAAAACGTTCAAAGACTTTTTGATTGGCTTGAACTTTCAAATCTTTGTCCTTAAGATTTTTTGCTCGGGCAAGACATTCTTTTCCAGTTCTTTGCTTACCGTTAGAAGAGTGCGTAAATATATAATTCGCTACGGTTTCCCATCGTTTTTCTGTCCCGGCAGGAAACAGGTTAACGCCTTTTATCAAAAGCTGAAGGTCTTCGTAGACCCATTCACTTTTAGGACCTGTTGCTGCATCATCAGATTTCTTTTTACTAGCAGCTTGCAATTGTTTCTTTTTTTCTTCGTCATGTTTCTCTTGAAATTCTTTTAATCGTGTTGTCATGATAACTTTTTTCTCATCACCAGAGTCAGTTTTTTGAATTTTTTCAGTAAGTTCCACAGCCTCTGTCAAAGTCAGTGCCATGAAAAAGAGTGATATTTGTCCCATCATTTTCAACTTCTCATCGTCTGTCGATACAAAGTAATTATTTTCTTTACAAAATGCTTCAAGTTTTTGTCTTTCTTTTTTCAACGCTCTCCGTTCTTTCTCTTTCGCTTTTTTAGCAGCTTGTTGCTGTTGCAGGCGATCCTGTTCCTCTTTCTCTTTTTCAAGTCGTTTTTGTTCTTGGATCCTCTTCTCTTCGGCTTCTTTTTCTGCAGCCAGCTTTCGTGCTATCGCAGCCTTTCTTTCTTTTTCTTCTTCCTTCTTTTTTCTTTCTTGTTCTTTGAATAACTTTATTCTAGGATCGCAAGTGTACGCATTATCTACAAGTTGACGAATTCGAGCCATTTCTTCCTTCTTTCTCTTTTGTCTTTCGGCTCTATTTTGTTTCTCCATCCATCTTCGTTCATAAGCGTCTTCTGCTTTCTCTTTATCTTCTTGGTCGTGGTACGAATATTCTCTCCAAGAATCAAATTCGTACCAAAATGTATAAAATTCATCAACTTCTTCAATTGATGAATTCACATTGCCTAGTTTAGGAACATTTTTCTTGCTGGACCACCTCGAATTTTCTTGAAAAACTGGTCCGAATACATCAAAGAAATTTTGCCGACTTGATTTGCTGACCGAAGGAATGTCATCGTTAAATAATGGATCAACACTATCAAAAGCTCTTCGTTTTGTTTTATCACCCAAAATTTCAAATGCTTTAGTGATACATGAAAAGTAATCAGAATCAGCCTCAGCTGCAACTGCAATACCAGCTGCTCTTCTTTTATCTGGGTGATGCTTCAGGACGCATTGCTTGTGAGCTGCTTTAATCTGTTTTGATGAGGCACGATATCTAAGCTTGTTGAGTCCTAGTACTTTGTAATGATCCTGATCTTTCCAATCGTTTGGGTCCATGTTTGGCAAATCCTCGTAATCCTCAAAAACGACATTTTCGTCTTCTTCCTCTTCCCCATTCTCGATAGTGTCATCTATATCTTCTCCTCTTTTTGATCGTAGGTATCGCTCGAACCAAAATCCAACGGGTTCCGCGTATACCTTCAGAGGTGGCGGAAGAATAATCTGCGAAACCATCCCACCGAGAGATACCGAAATCCCCTAGACGTTCTGCGCGAATGACCAGCGAAGCGGCGTGAGCGCGACGAGGTTGCCGCGACCAGGGACTGTCAATCACAACGCAACGAACCGTTACGGCGAACATCAGCTTTTTAGAGCTCAGTGATCCTGTTGCCGAACTCACGGCGGGTCTCTTCAAGTCGTCTATCGGTAGTTCACTTATTCTTACTCGGGTAAATGTGTGCAATCAAAAGAGCTTCGTGAACCTCTCCATCAACCGCACCCAGGGATATCTAGATAGCCTATCCCTGTCAGCACCTTACACCGATCAAGCTATGGCTGTAACGCGGTGTTTACATATATATATATATACATCATGACTCATGATCACCACGAAGACTGAAAAGTGCTCGGTGAACAATTTATTTCTTTCATGTAACACATCTAATTTTAGTTGCACACTTTTTAGCGCTTCGCAGTCTCATTTTTCTTGGAGGAGAAATCAATTCCGGAGTCTTCTCCCTAACATCCATTACTTTTGTTTCAGCATTACTTTCCATTGGTGTAGAGTCTGCCTCCAATGATTCTAAAGGTGGATCATCTGTATCAGGCTTTCTTTTTCTTTTATTCTTTGCTTTAACCCCAAGTGGTTTCTGCTTCAACGGATGAACGGCTGGCAGTGCCGATCGATAAATTTTTACCTCTTCACGAGACTCAGTTGGCAAACCATTGTCGATTGGCCTAAAGAAGAAAAATACGGGGCAATCACACCCAGGAAAAAGGTTAGCATTTGCTATAAGTCTATTCGGACTACTTACTTGATTGGTTTTAACTTTGCCATCTGGCAGACGTAATCAACGAAGGTTGTGTTTAGTAAAAGGCGTGACATCCTCTGGTAATGACGTTCTAAGAAGTCAAGACAAAGCAGTTTACAATAATTGAACAGCAACGCAACATAATCAATTTCAATGACAGAAAAATTTTATTAAACAGATAAAGACCCCTCACCTGTGTAGGGTAACAAAGCTTCAACAGCTGCTTGGGCGTTGGAAAATTTCATGAAGTCATCGGGATGAGTCATTTTCAAAATATGATTCAGCACAAGTTGAGCTTCATGGCAATTCCGAGAATTTGTGTTCCAAGACATTAGGAATTTTAAAAGTGTATCTAGAGTGATTGCATTGTTTCATGAACTAAGCAATATGAGGAAAAAACGAAATCACTCCAACGTAATCAACTTGTTTCGGCAAGTTGAACCGTTCAGGCAAAGCTCAGCATGTTACTAATTAATAGTTAAATGTTTCATAAATATAACCCAACAGACCTTTCTGATCATCCCGCAAATCTTTCACCACAGCTTCGATACCGTCAGAAGCATTGTTCTCCCATTTCATTTCTGGAAAAAATACAGAGTTCAAGAAAAAGTCAGATAAGCATACAAAATATCGTGCTGCTCCATACCCTTCAATACTTTGAGAGCTGTGAACGGCTGTTCCAATGTTATGGCCATTCGAAAAGCTTTGGTAAAGTTTTTGTCATGGATTAGGTTATTCAACGTCTGCTGTCTAGAAAAGGAGATGAAATTGTTTTTAATAGTTGCAGAATTGAGCCGTGCAAGAACCACTGACATAGAGCCTTATACACTAGAATAATTGGATATGAAGTTACCTCAATATGGAAGTTTCTTGAACTTTTTGAGCCTCATCCTTCTCTTTTTCTGTCACATCCTGACAACGTCATAGGATTGGATGAATTTCAATGAAAGCACCTCCTATAACAGCATGGACTCACCTCCCAAAATATAATGTTGGAATCTGCAGCTGCTGAGATGACGATATTATTTTCAGAGTTTACGGCAAGGCCCCACACTTTATCATCGTGACCATCAAACGTCTTCACACATTCTGAACTCTTGATGTTCCACATCTTCATCAAACCATCAGAACCACTACAAGAAAATTCGTAATATCCAATTTTGATAATTTAATTAAATGATCCAGATACAAACCTTGACATAATCTGTGCTCCTTTGCTGAGGAATATCATTTTTAGAATAGAACAGTCATGACCTTCCATTGTCTATAGGAAAAACTTTCTAGATTAGTGAAATTATTCATCACAGTGAGCATTACATGAAGTGTTCTTACCTTTAAGCATGTAAAATCTGACAAGAGCCACAATCGAATAGTACCGTCAGCAGATGACGTTCCTAAAACCTGGTCACTAGGAGAAAACTGACAACTCCAGATTCCTCTTTTGTGTCCGTGGAAGACACCTTGTAATTGACCATCACTGATATTCCAAAGCTAAAACAATTCTGTGTTAATTTTAAATTTCAATGATTTCAATTAAACAGATAGGCCTACCTTGGCTGTTTTATCTTGAGATCCAGTTGCGACCAACTTATCGTTTGGTGAAATCGCCACAGAGTTCACATCCTAAACAAGAAATGATCAAACAGGTCATTCTGAATTGACATTGTTATTTCACTTCTACAAACTGCTATTTTACATAAGAATTACATATTTAGTTAAATTTAAATGAAGCACAATAGTCTACCCTACTGTGGTAATCTACCAGATAGAGACAGGATCCACATTGGATGATGCTTTCCTCAGGTTCTATACTTCCATATAATGAAGTGGGGTCCCATGCATCATTACAGCCAGATAAAATATCAATCCAGTGATATGAAGGTGATAAGGTTTCACAGTTTCACCTCACAACCTTATATAGTTCAATGGTGCATGACCAGCCTACTTACTTTATCATGAGCTTTTATTGTGTGTTTCACTTTAAGAGTATTCTCCGAGCTTTCTCCACTGGTCGTGATAACAATCCCCCAAATTTTTAATGTCAAGTCTTGACTTCCACTTACAAAGACATTTGATTTCAGCCTGCAGGAGAGAAAAGGGAAAATAATATCTCACATCTGGCAATTTGTCAAATCCAACTTGTTATAAATTGAGCTAGAGTCTATGATCCAATGTAGGCTATGAGTACCAAAGATAGACACAGAAAAACGGCATTGGCATCAGTAGCTAGATGATTCATATGGCTATACAAAGAAACATATTATACAGCCTCCACCGAGCTCAGAGAATAATTGTTATGTGTTTAGTGAAAAGATGTTGGTCCAACTGAATGAGTCAGCTTGCAGAAACAAGGGGCTGCATTCTCGTGTCAACTAGTCACAACACGGAATCACATCGCCTAGTGTCAGAAAACGACTGTCACTACAAAATCAATTGAATTTGTACAGTGTGTGAGCGGAAGCAATAAAGTGCATGCGGCCTTGAGGATAAACCTCAATATCAAATATTGCACTATAACTGACTTAGTGAATTACAGAATATCATTGGCAGCACAGTATCCAGTATGTATATATATAATTATATACATAAAGGCATGAGTCAGGTAGACAAGATAACAGATAGAGCACTATGAGCTGCTACAGCTAGATAATTCAATTAAATAGGACAATTCATTCTGCCGCCAGGTTCCAAACACAAAAGTATGGTGTCACCGGCACAATGTTAACGCTTAGTCTTTATTTGGAGACAACTGCATAAGCTTTCCGAGCGTTGCGAGTTTATCAGGTTAAAAACACGTACTCAATGTAAAAATAACAAGGAAATCGTCTGACATCATTCACTTAGAACACCATTTACAACAGGATTGCGCTTCCGGTAAAACATCGTAGAATACACAATACGCAGCTGTCGCGTAATGCAAAAGATTGCCGTAGACCGAAACCAAACTCATGAATATACGATGAATGTTGTCAATGGAAATTTGACAGGTTTGCTGAATCATGTGATTGCATGAGTACCTTAATACGGTTTCTTTTCAATAGCTAGAGTCATTTCTACTACAGCGCATCTCTGAAGGTGACAGTATTACCACTGCAGTGATTTAACTAAAGCGGTCAGCATAAATAGGTTTAGATAGGATGTAAGGTATTTGCCAGTGAGATATTTTTATGCCTAGTTAACGGTTTTGTGCCTTATTATTGAATAAAGGGAGTACATATATGTATATATATATATTTTCATGGGATATAAAGTCGTTGGAGTTACATTCTGCTTGAGAAAACTGGCATACATCAACAAGTCAGACTGTCAGAGTACATACACTCTTAAACCTAGACAGTTCATGAAACTCCTATTCCATTAGGGCAATCAGGTAGGCAGTTGAATCGCTTCAACTTTGAATAATGACTTCATTCATTTCATTGATTAGAGATTCGACAAATGCAGGCAGATTGATAACTTCACATGATTTGATTGAATCATAATGAACAGAAACCATGAAGCTATATTGTTAACTAGTAGGGATAAAGTTAAAATTTACCAAAATCCTTGGCAACGATGCCATTTCCTCGCAATGTGATCCAACCAGAAAAAATACAACAGGGACTACCACGCAACAAGGAAGAGGATGAAGAAAGTTCACTACAACATTTCGCAAACTTTGCATTGGTCAACATTATCAGACAATTAGCATCTTTGCACAGCAAGGTGGATATCGTTTTTGGACACTTACTAGCAGAAGGCGAGGACTTACACAAGAGGCTACAAGAGGTCAAGACAAAATTGATAAAAATCGATAAAAAGGTGCAAGACATGGATTCGAATACAGAAGTAATTGGGAGAGCTCTCGGAAAGGACAGAAAAGCTGTTTACAAACGTATAGCAGAAAGATCGAATTATTTCCAGGTAAGAATTCTCATTCATATTTTGTACTGGAACCCAAGGCTATTGAAAAGTCAAAACCCCTTTCTAAATCTTAAGAGACATATTTTATCCTTTTTATCTATAACCAGGGTCATGTCATTAATTGATATCTTTATTCTAGTCCGAGCAACGACTAGATTCTGGGTTATTCATGGAAGAATCCTCACCGCAAGAAGTCAAACTTTTGTATCAACGAGCCGACCCAATGCCACGACTTCACGACCTCGACAAATACAGAGAGGATGGAAAATACGGTGCAAAATTTTATTCCAACCCAGAAGTCTTTTTTCTAGCATGGCAGGAAACATTACAGCAGATTATTTCTGAACAGCATGCAAAATCGCTAATGTAAGTTGAATACCTAAGATTGTTTTAGGCCCAAAATCAGAAATCACCATCTTTCAAAATAATTTTTACATGATTCAAATTTGAATTTCCAGGAAAGCATTAGTGTACCGTAATATAAGTTTCATATCAATAATTTTACATCATCCAAATTTGAAATTTTAGGAAATCAAAGCGAACGGTGAGACAAACCAACATACGAAGAGTAAGAAAAGCGAAGGCAAGTCGGATAATTGAAGCCCAAAAACTGAAGATGGGACTTGAACTAGCGTCTCGTTCGCCGTCGTTGGACGTAGATGAAGAATACTTCAGCGACGAAGAATGGTCAGACACCGATGACGATGATGACGATGTTTTGTTATCACCCAACAGAGCAGGTATTTAGTGTCAGATTTCCCATTGGGTAGGCAGGTTGTAGCCTCGTCATGCAGGTGGCCTTACAGTTTCCAGTCCTTACTCTTAGCATAGAATTTTTTTTTATCAAATCAGCTAGTGTGTGTGTGTGTGTGTGAAATTCTACATATTGGAAGCTATTTTCAAGTTGGTAGACATCAAACCTCAATTTTATTGCACACATATGGTAGGTAATTGATGACCGCATCGTCATCACAAAGTAATTAGCGTTCCACATGTCATCGACGAGCGATGACTGATGATGCATAAGAGTCATGCATAAGCTAATGACAATTTTTACGTGAATTATAATTATCGATCATGTTGCTTATCATCACAAAGTAGTTAGCGATCAATGCGTCTCATGATGAGACATAACAGTATGGTGTAGGCTAATGACGAATTTTCTGTGATTAGCGGTCGAGGCTAATTATTATTTGATCAATGTGTCGCTTATTTGTCAATTTTTGCAGCTCTTATACAAAATAATATACACGGAGCACAAAACAGTGCTTTATCCGTAAAGACACATCATTACCGATTATCGTCTTTCGGAGAGTACAAAATCGAAAATTTAGAGCACACAAAGTTGACCATAGATACACATTCACCGCCGGTTTCTACAATTGAAGAATTCTCTTTGGTAAGTATAGGAGAAAATTTTTCTTGTGAATGTCACAACAGATCAGAAGTGATTAAGATTATGTAGAAGTACCGTATTTCGGCATATTTAATTATGTTATTTGCTCACAGAACAATCACAACGGAGATGCAAGAGAATTTCCCCTCCAATTCTCACTCGATTCGATGAGCATTTCCAAATGGGAAGACAGTACAGATAAAACATGATGATTAACACAACATAGATGACTGTGAACTATACTGAATGAGCAACAAAGTGCCCAAATGCAGTGAAATGACTATGGGCTTTGAACTGCATTCAAGTTTTTTACTCCGTAAACGATGTATTTCTCAAATTTGACCGAGCTCACTTATACCAAACAACGCACCATCATGAACACTAAGGTGTTGGAAATTGAAATGGAGCACTGGATTGAAAAAAAATTTCTTACCATGAAGCGGCAAGTGTAGTAACATCTCGAGTGTGAGATCGTCCGACGGCAAGACAGGTTGCAGCTTTAGTATCATTGTCCATTTTCCAAAGCCTGATGGAATTATCCTAATAAGAAATACCCAAGTTGATGGTCAGACCTGGGCCGTGGTTTTAAGACCTCAGACCTAATTCAGAGGCTCCCCCACTGAATGTAAGCTAGATGCTATAATTCGACACCCTACCTCCATTCCCCCAACGTTGCCAAATATGGACATGTCCATTATATACATATACATTTTGTCCCTCCACTATTAAAATATCACGGAGCAAACACCATGGACATCACATACTAACCTTGGACCCGGTGACGAACGTCAGTCGATCTTTGAATACGGCAAGACAAAGTACCGTGTCTTGATGTCCGGAAAGAAGTTGACATGATGATGACTCAAGATCAAAAAGTTTTACAAGTGGACTGTTGGTGGCAACGACAACATGAGAATCTTTCACGCCCACAAACCTGACATCTAACACTTCATCGTTATAGCCAACGAGCTGAAAAAAATCACAATGACTAACGGTAACTACAAAATCTAAAACTAATAAATCTTTAACATACATGCTTGTCTTCAACGAATCCATTTTTCAAATCATAAATATTAATATTATGATCAAAAGTCACTGATGCATATTGTCTCAATTTCTTTAAATGCATCAAATGAGTGATAGCCGAACTATTCACTTTTCTTTCAATTTCATCCTGAAAGGGAGTAAATTTTAAAAGAAATTACATTTTGGCAACATCACCAAGGAATCCACCAGACCCAATGTCCAGAGTTGCGTTGGGACTGAGTGTGGTAGTATGATCATTGCATTTCTATTCTTGGAATTGTTAACAGGGTGTCAATATCACAACAAACCTTTGAAGGATAAACACAGGTCGCAGTTTTCAAGTTCCACATTTTCAAAATCCCACTTTCTCCAGCAGAGATGGTGTAGATGCCATTTTCATCAGGAGATTTTATTAGTCGTGAGACATCATCTTTTGACGGAACCTTCATTCCTTCTATCGATTCATAGACAGGAACGACTTTCAATGGTTCGAGTTTGCTGTTTTGTGTAGTTATTTTATTCAAGTCCCAAACACAAACGATCTTGTCACGCCCAGCAGAGAGCAGCATTGTAGACGTTTCGTTGGGTGCGTAGAACGCCAGTGATGTAACGGCACTGACATGACAATCCAGTATACAAATACACCTAAAATTGAGGGAAAAATATCACTTAGAAACAGTCTTGACCAGAAGAATATTTTCTTGTGACCTAATAGGCTACCTGCTTGTTTGGAGATCCCATGCACGAATTACGTAGTCATTGGACGCAGAGAAAAGTCGCAAGTCTTGTGGATGAAAAGCAATGACTGTAATAATACCTTGAGATCCTCGTAGGTTATGAGTACAGTACTGATTTATCATATCCCATATCTTTATTGTGCTATCACTGCTACCTGTAGTAGAAAATACATGGTATAGAACATGCGCCAGTAGCAGTACCGCTAAATTCTGAAATAGTCAGTTTCAAAATGATAGATACCGTACAGATTGTCCATCAGTTATCATATTAAATTTATGAAGAAAATAGACTGTATATCTCTTCGGTGCAGGGGGCAAATTGACAAGACAAAAACATCCGTAATCTATTAATTAACCAAGTGGGGGGAAATGAGCAAGGGTAGCAAAAATTTGTTTGCGATACCTGTTGCAAGAAGTGTAGAAGTTGGATCAAAATCCATGCACAATACAGGAGTAGAATGAATCGCTTTCCATGTTCGGACACATTCGCTTGTGTTGTCTTCGATTTTCCATTGCTTCAATAACATTGACCTTGTGGCGGAAACAATGATTTCATTGTCTGGGCTGCAGCAAACGCATGTCACTTCGTCTTCATCCTGTAACGTTAAAGAGTGAATAACAAGCTCACCACAGATTCTCAGCATGCAGGGATATCACTGAATGTTCTGTAAATAATGACCGGTGACATATACCGTAAACCAATACGGACTTTGCTGTTTAGGCGATTTCACGACGAGTGAAAAAATAAGAATTTGGGCATTAATGAGTGGGAAAATTTTCACCACAAACTTTTAATAAGGAGAAAGTATGTATGAAACTGAATGAGCTATTTTCCTTTTTTGGCTCGGTGCTATATAACTTCATTTCTTACATGGTTTACGTACCTGGGATAAAGTCGCAGTCAGTTTGCCAGTGGCAATATCAATAACTTTAACTGCATCTCCACAACAGCAAAGTAGAGACTTTCCATCGTCGGCGGAGACAACAGATCCACCCTTGTAAAACGGTTCCCATCGATTCTTGATTGCAAAACTGTGAAATAGAGTTGCTATATAGAAACTGCGAGAAGATTTTCTGTGTCTAATACACGACACATGTGCTCAATAATTCAGATCATATATACTTACTTTGTTTTCAGCTTCAGTTTGGCAGACGCTGTGGAAGAGCTCATTCTTACTTCTGTCACTGATGACAAGGCAAGGCAAATCTATGTTGTCTGAACTCACTTTCCGGTTGATATCGAATTCAACCAGTTCATAAACTGTACCGAAAAGTCACGCTGAGAAGCGAGAGCTACGAAAAAGCCAAGCACATTAAAGGGTATTCCCCTTACTGCCATGCACCAATGTGACTACACGCTTTAGTGAATTTTTGATGGGCTTGACAGCTGTCGCCGAGGCGTAGCTGTTTTGTATGTAAAACGTTTTATATGGATTATTATATGTCAAATGGCAATGGCCAATGCAACGTAACCAGAGCCACGCACTGCACTACATGCTTCACGGGTAAGGTTCCGCTAACGGCGTGGAAGAGCGGGCTTTCAGCATGGAGTGCACTCTATGCTTTCAGACCACCACCGCAAGCAACAGCTACGCTTCGGTCTAGGCAACGACATATAAACATAAACATATATGTCGTTGGTCTAGGCTGCCAATGCGCAACTCGGAGCGCGTCGGCAGTGCCATACTGGTAAAGCGACCTGACAAGCCATGTAGAATCTAGACATGTTGCACCAGAAATTGTTCAATTTATCAACTTATCAAGAGTGAAAGACAGCAGCATTGGGCAACTGAAACGACAGTAAAACTGACTGCATTTAGAGTGCAACTCGTATTGCACGTACAAAAATTGCAATAAAAAGTCGATACGGTAATCTCAACACTTGATAATTGAAAACCAAACTTCACATAATTTATCATGGCTGTTTTAAGTCACAGCAATATGGCACATAATTCGGCACACGGCCTACTTTAGTTCCGGCCTGATTTATTACATTCAACCGAAAAAGTAGGCCATGATCAGCAGGCAATGCTCTGAAACCCATATTGTTCATTTCCATCGTAAGGCAGTCTCTCACTGTTTATCAAACACTGAATCACCCATTCTACAGACACAACAGATGTCCCAGAGTTTTCTGTGCTCACTTGGACGGCAGAAATTGTTGATGAGTCAGCAACAATCACATCAAAACTCCTCGGCGAGTCTGAAACAAGCGCAAGTGCATCAATACTTTAAAATCATGGACTTCATGCAAAAACGTGAGGCCACAACATGACGTAACAGAAGTAGAAGATTCTCCAAAAAGCCTACCGTTTTCTTCACCACTCCTATATGTGACAACGTCGCACCCAGCTGATGAAAGCAAAGGCCTCCACAATGCATGATCTTTCAACCTCAAAAGCACCTTCATTCCTTGCAAAGGCCACCCATGAACTTTCAACCTAAAAAGACTGGTGGATAAACCACAGAAACCATCTCCTTGGGAGTGCGAACTTACCTTTCTACAACTTTGACTTGCTTTAAACTGAATCCAGCCGGTAATACATAATCTTCCTTCGGCAGTAACTCAGACATGCCTATGGAATCCACAATCCACCGGTACGAAACACATTCTATCCCGGTAGCCAGAGCTTGCAAATAGTTCATCGTGCGACAATAATTATCAGAGACCACAAAAGCTTCTTCGCATTTGCTGATCCTCTATAAAAAACGGGATAAAAACAGCAGCGTTAGATACCATGTCAAGTGATTTTACCAAGTAGCCTACATTAGAATCTTACCAACTCTAGCTCTGTAAAGTCGTAGGCAACTTGACCGCCACCAGCTTTGATTTTAGCTGCCACATCTTTCCTGACAAATGGAAGTACAGTAAGAGTAAGAGGTTGTCAATAGATAAATGCAGTAGGAATAGACGATTGATACCAAAGGAGGAAGAAGGAACTTACTTGATATACCCAACCACATCAGGATTTGAGCCTTCAGAATCCGATTCAAAAAGCAGACATTGTCTGGATCTTGCAGTTAGAAGGAAGCACATGTTACCAAAAAATGCTTTCGATCCCCTATCTACCTAGAGCAGAACTCTAAAAAGTAACTGATACACACCAAACGATTTCTCAACTATTCACTTGTGCTTTTCTTATAAATAAACATCGATTTCTTAGCATCTCCTTGCGCGGCTGTATCCGATTCCCGGCGACGTTTCCGCAACGATCTTTGAGTTTTATTGACAAGAGGAGATATCGTATTCGTCATACCCCAACTTCTGGTCGCACGCCGTGATCTCCGCTTACCATCTACCACGTTATCTAAATATGAAAGAAGGATTGATTATAATAATGAAGAAAATGAGAGAGAGAAAGAGAGGGAGAAAATACGGAAGAGGGAGTTGAATAAAATCTAAGCCAACTTGAGATGACGATTCTATATTTATTATTGAAAAATTAGGAGAGAAATAGAGAGAGTTTAGTAAAGCATACCTAGGCTGACATCTGATGACGACACTATATTATTTATCGGCTGAACGAACGATCGTTTCTGTTCCCGAGTCAAAGAAATTCCTTTGACGATTACGTCTTTTTTTGAAAATCTACAAATTTGAAATAGCATTTTTAACAAGTTATATGAAAAATTTGTTAAAATTACATACATTTTGGTTCTTTTCATAGTCGTATCAGAATCGGATTCTACCTCTACAAGGTACCCACTGTCGTTATTGACTTGACAGATCGAAAGTATTGTACCTGCAAATGTATAGAGATACTCACAAACAGACAATTTTCTACCGGTGTTTATTATAAAAAAAATAGCAGACAGTAACTAAGATATCCTGATTATTTTGAATCCATGACTCAAAAAAGGTTGCTTTTCTGTGGTTTTGCCCACTTACCAGCTTGATAATAATCAGCGTCTTCGAAATGAACGAATACTTCTTGTCCGACATCAAGTTTGTCGATGAGGAGTACATCACTTTCGCGAATTTCATTGGTCTTTTTTGAATCATTAAACACAATCATACATTTTCCAGATATTTGATCTTGACGATGCATCGTGCCAGGATAGAAGAATACATCTGACGGAGGCCGTGCCATCACTGGAATGCCTTCAACAAAAGGAAAAATGAACTTAGCCAAGCCTCAGTAAAGCAAAAGGCACCGAATAGAAATCAGATTTCAAGTTATCACAATAGCAATTATAAGCACTAACCATCAGTCGCCGTGTCTTCGGATATTTTCGAAACCTTCGACGTTGCTGAAGGTGATGGTTGGCAGCTTTCAACTGCCGTCGCCACAGTAGCAATCATAGGTTCACCCAAATACCCAAACTCTGAAGAATTTGAATTTGTGACGTCCGATGAAGTGTCACTCTTGCGCTCAAAGTCGACGGGTGTGCTTCCAGAAATCGGATGATTCATATCAGTCGGTGGAGGAGTAGCAACATTTCCTCGGTCGTTGATGCCACGAGCCTGATGAGCAGCGAGTTGGTGAGATGATAACGGCGTTAAAACAACCGTAGGCGATGACATCTTTTGCTCGGGCAGTTGATAAGAAATTGGTGATAAAACAACCAGAGGTGACCTGATCTGGAAGTAGGAAAGTTGACCGATTGGTCTCTAGTAACACCTAGTCGGGGTCAACAAACACACTGAACAGTGGTCCGCATGCTGGATGCTTTTCCAGAAACAACCCTGCTCATTCGTTTGTGCTTGCCTTCAGGCTGATATGCCACACACAGCCGAATTTAAATTCATTTCTCTCATGTGAAATATCAGAGACGATGCCCATCTGTATAGCTAGACTACAGAGCGTACTCTCTCCCAAGGATGTAGGAGTAGCAGGCTAAGCAAAACTAAGTCAAAAAAGATTTGGAGGATTCTCAAACTTCAATAACAAAATACAGCTTACCGGTATCCCAGTGTCTGATCGGCGAGGGCTTGATATAACAATCGATTCCTTCGATTTATTGTGAGTGTGTGTATGACTGAGATGCTGTGAATGAAAATTTAGGGATGAGTCCGAACTTGAACTTGTGATAGCACCCAATTCGTTCCGTGGAACAGGTTCAAGAGGTAGGCTTCTTTCAGGGGCACCGAATGCTGCAAAAAGCAAATCTCAATTCAAATATTCTACCAATTGTAGTCCACTTCCCACACAGCACACAAGACCACTGACCTGGAGAATCAGTTAGATTCGTTTTTGCAGAGCTATTGGACGATGACCTTGATAACGAGCTGGTATCTGCCAGATACCCAGATCCTCCAGACGTTTGAGCTAACACTTTGGCAGGACATTTTTTTAAATACTTGACTTTTCTCTAAAGCAGAATAGCACAAGTCAAAAATCGCTAAAACCACCATGAATTCCAATATCCCCGAAAGCTTGTGGAAATAAGTTTCTACTAAAATTGGCGGATATTTAAAACTTTCAATAATACAGCGAACGAGTGTTGAAATTAGTTCGCAAGCTTTTGAAGCTCTACTCATTCATTGAGTGAAAATGTACAAAAAATGAAATTTTTAAAATTTGAATATTTTTAATTTTTTACCGGTAATTCTTTTCGTTCAATGACCTCTCCATTGAAAATTGTCTCAACAATTTCAGATCGAGTGACTCTATACACGTATCCGGGTACATTCTTAGGTACCGGCAACTCCTTGGGTTCCAACTCGTGGTCTTAAATAAAAAATGAATGATTATGGATTCATTTACACAATTCTGAAATGGGCAAAATTGAAGAGTTCAATAGCAGTAGCATCAGTATGCACTGACCTGAATTTTCATCTACAGGTAACGTATCCGAACTTTTATCCCGTTCAACATTTTGTCTTGCTTCAAGTATATCCATACTTTCCATCGGTTTTCTACCATGAGTTGAATTCGGCCCGAGAGGCTGCTTTTCTTTCTGTTTTGGCAAATTCGGACTGGCAAAATTGCCAGGACTGCTGCTTTTATCTGCCCCCTTCTTTTCAATCACAGAGTCGACGATGCATCCAACAATGTCTTTAACAATGTCAGATACATCTTTGCTGGAAGCCTCATCAGATGAAACGACGCTGTAAAAATTGATAAAGCTAACATTCACAAATTTATTTTAGCAATTCTGTCTGCAGTAACTCCAGAAAGCATCTATAGACTTTTTTACTCGGTATTATTAATGTAGTGACTAGTGACACAATCCACAAGGGACATGATATCTGTATTAGAGGGGAAAGCAGTGTAGAAAAATATTAACCCATTCATCACCGTACCTAATATACAATTTTAATTACATATAAACTGGACTGGACGGTGAATATGTGGTGAGTACTTGCCATTTGCGGTGGCTCTAATACTTTAGGCTATCCCCTGATATTATCTGATATTTTTTGATATTTACACACTCTATTGAGTGAAAGATTTCTCTTTATCAATGATTCCAGGCCCAGCAGTCAGCAAGTTGAAAAGATTACAACAGGGGTTTAGAACTCGGCTATTTTGCAATCAGTATAATTATAATGGTATATTGATATAATATAAGAATAGAAAAATCAAAAAATTTAAATCTACTTACTTGATCTTGCATCGATCGCTTCGTGATTTATCAGACCCTATTAGAGAAAACAGTTGAAGTAATTATATGAAAATGCACTTCAAGGGTTGGTAAGAACATATAAATCAAATTTGGAGCAGCTGGAATGTGTATACCTGATTTCTGGGTAGTTGTGAATGGTTGCGTTTCCAAATCTCCGATACGGTCTCTGTCCAGTATTGAATACTCCATAGAATAATCGCTTGAATCCATATAAGGAGAATCGGACGTTGTTTTCAAAGTAGATCCACTATCGGTCCACGTACCTTGCGATAAAAATGTCGGCGGGGCCTCTGTATTTGTTAAGTTGGTGGTTTCATTGACGTATGTGCTTTGCATGGATGGGTTGATTTCGGCTGTTTCGTCTTTGTGAGTCATAGCGTGCCCATCTTTTGTCACCTCTTCCTTATTTCCAATTGGCTTTTTGGTAGCATTAGAATTTACATCATTGCTGTTCGAACTATCATCATACATCATCAATGGCTGGCCGACGTTCGCATGTACTGTACGTTTATTTTGAACAGACTGTGAAGGCGACTTCTCATTTGATACATCACAACAGTCGTCAGCAGTATCAGCAGAACAAGAATCTTTCTTATTTTCTGGTTGAAGCGGACAACGGCCGTCTTCACTAAGATTTTGTGCCATGTTATTGTTATCCTTTGTGATGTCATCAGATTGTAATGTTGAATTTTGTGTTTCAACGTTCTCTTCGCTAGCGAATGTGGTCGCTCGTGAACATTCCATTGAAAATCCGCTCTCGTTTTCAGCGACCAGTGAATGTGACGCTGATTCGCTCATTTGAGGTGCATCGAATTGATCTTCCATGTTTGTAGTTACCAGGTCACCGGCGGTCCCTAGTGACGTAGCATCCTTGTGCTCATTTTGAGACTGAACGTCTTTGTCTCCGCCAGGTGGTAAACTCCATCTGGCTGACATTTGTGATTGTGATTCCAAAGTCAAATGAAGGTTAAGTCCTTCTTGTGAGATATCTTGAGATTGAAAGTCTGAATCAGAATTTATTAAACTTCAAAAATTCGAAAATAATAATAAATAATTGATACTCTGAAATTTTCTGATACCAGTACTGAAAACGACGCACACTTTTTAATTTTAGGTAACACTACAATAATAACTTATTGATTACATATATCTTATATAAGTAACGCCTATCTCGACAGCCACCTACGTTATTGACTGATGCACCGTAGCCTCGTACGGTACTTCACTCCGTGCAGCAATAAAACCTCTACAAAATAGAACAAAATTATATGCCATCCACTTACGAACATGACTCACTAAAATTCATGAGCTGTTAAGATTTACTAGGAACTAGGAGCTAATGTGCATACAGTACAAAGTCTGTAACGCTACAGATACCTACCATTATCCTGATTACGTTGAAGGCCTCCTTTTTCTTCATTCTGTGAGATTTTATCTTTTTTTGTATCAGTTAGTTGGTTATCTCTTGTAGTTGGTACTGGAGCTAGATTGGAATGTGTTGAGCTTGGCTTTTCTGAATCTCCTTGGGAACTTAATGTTACAAAAATAGGTTCTGAATTTGAGTCTTTATCTGTTGACTGAGGCAAGTAGTGTGACATTGAATATGAGGCTTCGTTTTTGCGACTGGAAGTCGGTGTAGATTCTGAATAAGATTGAGTCTCTGCACTGTATGGATCAGAGCCATTGTTGTCATTCAATTTTGAGTTGTCCGGTTGTGAACGATTTCCTCTCTCAGTATTTTTTACTGAGACGTGCTCAGTAAAATTGATTTTTTCATTGTTTGATAGCGTTGATTTACAATTTTTGTCTTTCACTGATTTATTTTTTATGTAGGAACCGCCACTCGATGTCATCATGTCTGGAGACATTCTGTCCTGAAATTACAACAGAAAAGATTTTATTTCAATCTGTGATGGAACGCATAGTGTTTCCATACCCACCTTGTCATCATTCAAATTCGACCCATCTGTTGATATCGATGCACTTTTCGCATCCTTTGAGCTGTGTTCGATGTTCGGTGTCCCCGACAAATCGATACGCATTACATTTGGAGATGATGGGATTATGTTATCGTGTGGTTCTTCGATGTGAAGGCTTTCAGAGTCATGTTCTTGACTCGGAGCAGAAAGTTGAAAACACGAGAATGATGCCGAGTCAGCAGTTCCGGTTGATTTAGTTTCAGTGGACAGTCCTGGAAATAAAAAAAGTATGACTGAATATCCTGCACTTGAGCACCATAAGTCCATTGATTTGTTCAACAAACTCGCAAAGGATCACCACACTGACTGAGATGCCTCTATAAAATACTTTTACAGACAGATCCCATGAGACATAAAATAGGATTCTTATATTTTCATTTCATTTCTTACTGACTTACCGAGTGGATCTTCTGACACATCACTAGATCCACTGTTGTCAATCGAAGAAGGCACCACAAAAACCAGCTCAGACTCCTCTGAATCTTCCATTACACTTCACTATTTAGGCATTAGCCTATTTCCTTTTGTAAAATGCCATACTCTTGAAAAATGGTATTGGTATCCAATTATTGAAACATACAAAATTGACAGACAAAAAGTAGGATTCCACACAAAATGACATAACTGAAAGAATTTTTCTATTGCAGTAACCATGATTTCTAAGATACTGAACCGTCTTGTGAGCCTCGAAACTCGTGAGAAGCAATTTTTACATGAGAAATGACGCAACCCCCGTAATGTTTAAAGAGCCATTTTCGTGATGTTGTAATTATCCAGACTCTAGTGCATTCCTGTGATGTTGGGTAACCTTGCAGCACGGTCACTTTGTAACTAAAGCAAAGTATATGACAATGGCATGCCAGATACAGCAGGAACTGGTAGTGATAAAATGTCCCACAGATGAACATCTCAAAACATTCAACCGCTTCAGAAACTCGCAGAAGTTGAGGGAGAGTGGATATGAGTCGCGGTTCAGAAACTACTATACCCGCTCAGATGCATAAATAGCAAATTTGCAGCCTGTTTGAATGACAGACTTGAGTCCCGAATAAAACGGAGCTTTTAGCGCATCGTGATCAATGCCGATATCATGGTGCTCCATCTCTTCATCACGAAACTGCTTTATCACATCTAAAAGTTCTTTGTGTTCATCAGTACCTTCGGCATCTTCTAATAATTCACGTAACTGATTGTTATAATGATCCGTGATTGTCTCTTCGACGGCAACCGTGCAAGCCATCGCGGCTTCTTTACCCATGAGTGCGGTGCCGGCACCGAGAACCCACCCGGCGACATTCCATACAGGCGTTAAAACAGTCGGGCGAACTCTATGTTTTGGGATAAGTTCATTAAACTTTTGTAAATGGTTTTTTTCTTGATCGTACATCTCCTCGATAATCGGACCCACATCGGTTTTTCCTAAAATCGCAAGTTGACCGGCGTATATTCTATTCGCACCGAGTTCTCCTGCATGATCGACCCTGATGATACGGTCATACATAATTTTTTTCTTCACCTCTTTCGTCTGCATAAGACAACCCGACGTAGAAAAATAAGCGACATCTGATGAATAAATATTCTGAAACTTGCAAGGTCTTTGTTGCATAAGCAAACGCCTGCACCACATTTTGCTAAGTATTCTACAATGGAACTGAATGTAAGACGGCTAAGAAAGACAACACAAACTCATCAATGGTTCAAGGAACATATTGAAAACGGACAAAGAGCCGTACTTGGGGAACATAATTTCCACCCCAAAATGTCTTTCTAAGGCGAATTGCAGTAATAAAATACAAAAACCTGAATATGTCTGCAGCATCAAGTTTGAACTTGCACTCAAAAGTTCGAATATTTCTTGCCAAATCAACAATACTAGATAGATCTAAGATGACAAACAATAATATTGATAACTTGGCATACTACATAATTATGACGGTGGTCGAAAGGCTGTCAACCCTGATCTAGAGAGATACAAAGTACCTAGTTAAAAACGAGCACAGGTATTTGAAGAAACATTGAGCAAGAGTGATTGAAAATATTTGTACTCAAATCTAAACTTACTACAGAAATGAAATATCAATACATAATGGCTAGTTTGAGCTTGATCCTTTCTATCCAAGGCATAGGCAGCTGGATTGTATCCAAGCCATAAAATTTGAAAACTGCTCATGACCCCGTTTGGGTATACAACAAAAAAAAATGCAGCCAGTCACCTAGGCTAGCACAGCAATATTGCAATATCAGTCTTGTCTTGGACCATGACTAGACAAATCCGGACATTGAGTAGCCTGGATCTTAAATTACACATGGAAAATTCTAAGGTACTATTCAGTTGTCCATATTAATTCAGTCAAATTATGACGTTTCCATGGCAACTTCTGGATTAGCAACGATTTGATGCAACGGTCCTTCTTTAACATAGGCCTGAAATTTCAAGTAATTATGATTGCCAAAAATATGAATGCATCGTGGTGACTCGGCAATCGCTTTAACAGCTTCATATCGTGCATCTTTACTTTCTTTATTCGAATCAGCAAATCGATCGAGGATAAATTCAACAAACGTCGGAAATTCCACCAAAGCTTCTAAGCCCCAATTGAATAACGATAAGGTTTTTAATAAATGAAATCCAGCACATTTCACGCTCGTGAACGGCTGTTTGCATAAAGACAATATCGTGTCAATTGGTTCTGATGAGATGCATTGAAACCACTTCAAAGACAAATTCACTAAATCTTCTGTTTGATCTGATGCATCGATATGCAATAATTGACTCATAGCATTAACCGCGATTAATCTCAAATCGGTTCCTTCAGCTTGTACGATGGATCCGATTTCTTGCAATACCTTAATGATTTTTAACCCCTCTTTGGCAAGAACATGCTTACCTTCAACGGTTTGGCCGATAAATCCTAGTGTTTCAACTCCTATCTTCTTCTTCACTGAGTCAGAATCATCAATGAGTCCGAAAATCATATCAACAAATTGAGGGAATAAACTAATGACACTTTGTGGACCATCTTGGTAACACATTTTTCCAAAAAATTTAACAACCTCTGGCATGTAAAGATCAGACATCGGATCTGACGAGGCATTTGCGATCAATAAAACAAGCCTATCGATCACACCTTTCGATTTGAGATATTGCAGACTGTGTGAATTCATTGCCATTTCTGACAAGGTAGCTATGCACACAACTCTTATCAAAACATCATCACCCATCAACTCAGCAGTGAGTCTTGTAAGCAAATTGGATGAATCGCAAATTGCCAAATGCTCAGGTGAATTCGATTGGATTTTAACGACAATATCATGAACTCTGTATCGAACATTATCATCTTTTTTCATTATGTTAATGATATTTTCCAAAAGTTCTCCCCGTAGCATAACTTTCGCCCCTTCAAGTGAAAACGAGCCAAATTGCGACAATACATCAGCAGCAGATAACGCGATAGACATTTCCGAGTCTCCAACAAGCTCCACAATCTTTCCGATCACATTTTTTGATTCTGCCATTGCGGCGTTTCCAACTTCCGTCATGCAAAATTCCTTGAATTCATGTAAACAAAGACTTCTCACTTCACTATTCGAATGACTCAAACCCTCGCAAAGATGTTGCGATAATGCTTCAAATTTTGATGCAACATCTAAAATTGGCAGCAACAATTTCAAAATGAACACAACAGTTGATATCTGTTCCGCATCAGTGCTGTCCAAACATGGAAACAATTGAGCAACGTCATTAACTGATATAAGTTGTTTCAATGCCGCGGTCTTCATATTTACAAGGTATGCCTTTCCATCCAACAATGCAGAAAGTCTGTCCGAATCATCTTGAAGTCTTGAAAACAAGTTTCTCACTGTTTCCATTTTGCCTCGCTACTAAGATTGTATTTCAACTATCAGCTAGATTTTAAAATAAAACAATAGCGCATTAAATTTTGATCTGGCGATGACTGGAAAGGAAGCGTATATATATAATATGCCTTATTTTTATCATCTGCCTAACATTTGAAGTCAAAATTTCAGCATTTTTAGGTTGAACGCATCACATTTTGTAGCATTCTAATGGAAAATTGGTAAATTGTAGAGCTCACCAAGTCAATAATATGTTCTAGTCCTACCAGGTCTGCAAATAAGTAATTGCTACGACGATGAACAGAATAAGCCTGCACATCGACATTTTTGTGATTTTTGCCAATCATAATATTTCAATGAAAGAAACATGCTAGCAGTTACATCATGTGATGTTAAACAATGGTTTTGCAAGAGAAAATCCGCACCAATGCCTCCACCAGGAACCACATTCATACGCAATATATCGGTACATTACAAATCCAATTTCACCGAACAAAAATTTACATACATGACAAAAATTATTTTTAAAACTTCAAATCATTGATAGTCAATCCGGAGTTATCTAAGCCTAAGTGATAAGATTCCTCGCGTTCAATATCTCCATTGAAATCCTTGTAAAGAATGGACGGGATCATTTTCTAATGTGCTGACATGAAGAAGATTTTTCTGTAATTTCGTTCTCTTTGACTTTTCCATACATTCCAGCATGTCCGAGATTTCCTTCCGACATGTATAACCTTGAGGTCCGAACGATCTATCCATGTTATGCAGGCGGCAAGCTTCTAAAGCGAACTGCTCGATATCACATGGTGATGTATTCTTACCAGGTCTGCGTGACTCAGATTCAACTAAGGAAAATTTTGGGTAGTCCTCAAGGCCTGCTCGTCCAGAATTGTGAAACAGTTCCCACGCATCGTACTTCCTACCGTCTCCCATCGTCAACCTCGGGTTCTAACGCAGCTTGCAGCTAGCCACATCCAACCAAGCAGATCGCCTTTGCCGTCGACTTTCTGTTTTTGAGGACAGTGAGCTTACTACTTCGCTTTGTATCGTTTGGTTCGACCACATCGCTCAAGTACTGATATCGTTATTATTCGTAAAAGAAACAATTCAAAAAAATATTTGTTTGATTAATGAGGATCTACGTAGATTCGCGAATTTCTATAAATATTTCCAAGTTACTAATATCCTATCGTACCGCGATCATTATATGAAGGTCAGTGATACCGAATCAATAGTCGCGATGGCGCAGCTCAGCCAAAATAGTTGGACCCAATACTTTTTTGTTTCCTGGCCACCTTTTCTCCCGAGTCTAATTAGCGCGGGTTTGATTCCCAAACACCTCACTTTCTGTACCGATGGGAATCGCTTTGATTGTCTCATTTCAAAATCGCCTACACATCGGTGTCTTGTTGTTTAATGGTTTAATGATCAGAGATAGAACGCATGCACAAGCCTCGGTAGTCTGAACTCATCTGAACTTGCACAATACAGCCTTCCTTCCTGTAGGCCTACATTAGGCTACTATCACCTCTCCACTCCAGTTCTGACTTCTGCATGCATATAGTGCATACATTCTACAACACCCTTGTTCTTGATAAATTTTCACACCCCGTCTCATACTAAATAGATAAATGGATAATACCAAAGTATAAAATATTTGACAAGATTTACGTACATCTGAAACACATTATCACAATATTGATATGCAATCTCTTCTTGGCACTAATAAATACATAATCTCATTTATGGCTCAAGTTGAATCTCTTCTGGCATTCATTCTCCACTTGAAGTTATCTCCAAGCTTCTACGGCAATGTTACGACTAAAATAAAGCAGAATTTGAGTCAAAATCAAAAAAGAATTTGCTCGTTGTATTACCTGTATTGTGGGAAGGTGTCCCGGTATCGGCTACTGTAAATGCAAGCAAAAGATAAGAAGATGATATTGGTATTATAAAGTAGAGACGAAGGCAGAGATCACTTTCTCATTGAACGCATTCACGTAATACTTACAACACATTTGCAGGAATAGGCCTCTCAGAGTATTCCTCCAGCCTTGGCTCTTGCGTCAAAGTGTACTAAAACAAACACATCCCAATTAAATTCTGATCAGATGGTTGCTAGAATATGCTTTACCCTCCAAGATTGTGTAACGTCAGGCTTCAAATATCTCACGGCATATCCACTAAATCGGAAATCTACGAAATGAGATAAATTTGACATTGAGATGTTGAAAATATATTTCATGAATCATTACATTTTGGATCGTAGTCTGGCAGTTTGAATTCTCCCGAAGAAGAAATGAATTTTGACCAGTCTTGTTTCGTTGTGCTGAAATTGAAGTAGTGCATAATATAGACTTACTATCCTTAAGAAAATTTTCAAGTGAGTGCACATGATATATAGCCTATATCATCCTTATATGCTCATACCTGAGTACGTACGGATGATGTCCTGGCTGGGAGTGTGTAACGCCGGCTGGATAATCAGGGATTGTACGTGACAAAGACCGACCAGTGTCCGTGATACGCTATAATGATAATGTTACCGAATTAGAATGCCATCACGTAGGATATAGATATCACTTATATAGCCTATATCAGTTTGTAAAAGATAAATGTATCAAAATATTTCTTACCGATCCCGAATATGGTTTACTTGAGGCAGTGAAGTGACCACTACTGGCATCTTTAAAATCCCCTTAAGTTAAACATACGCACGGTTTAGACCCAAACTAAGACCACCGTATTATGTCAACATTATTTACTTGGACCACAGGATGTGGTGGTTCGACAGTGCTCGTCTGGCAGTTTTTGAGTGGTTGTATCCATATCCATTCTTCTCAAACTGGGTAGCTTTGGATGATATATTCCCTCCTGTAACGAATTGATAACGTAGTGTTATGTGTTTGGTTCCCGATAAAAATATCTTGCGATAGGCTACCATACCTTCACTGCTGAAAGCATCACTCGTCGGAATGGAGGATAGTTGTAATGTGCATGGTACTGCAGCTGTGAATTTGGATGATCCTTTGGTGAATTCATATCAAAAATTATTGTAGCACCTATAAAATGCTCAATATGGTTAAAACTTAATGGCTGCGCGCCTACGGGTAATCTATACCATCGTGAACTTGAGGCTCAGACAAGCTGTGAGGCTGAGGCTACATTTCTAACTTGCTGTCAAATAACTCTCTCCTGTAGTATCAAAAAGGGCGGATAAAGCCGAATGTCCTGCTCTGATAAAACGTAACATACATTTTCAAGCTGAAATAAAACGATCCAACTCGACTGTAAGACAGATAATACACAGGTGATACAACTTCTTCCTATGCTGCGTGCTCAGGCTTGCTACCACTTGTTTCCATACCAACAGCTTAGGCTTGTGCACTGAAGTGTAACATGCGATACAACGACGTTTTTATAAACGTCAGAAATGGCTTCTTCTAAGTTCGATCATCGGTTCGATCAAGTAGTGATGATTCTATAATGATTCTAATCCAACTAGTGGCGGTACCGTGGAGCATTGAACTTAATTCCTTAATGTGTAATTATTGCGATCATGCTGCGGTCGGGTTAATTTTCGTTGCAATGCGCTGCCAAAGTAGGATGTAGCACTACAGAGACTGCGTAGACTAGGCTACGTCTCTATAGTAGCACATTTGCTTTGTGGTGTCAGCCGTGGAATCCTCATATCACGGAGATTTTTTTACTAAACTCGGAAGAAATTTAATTCTATTCGGGTGCATAAACCGACAACCAACCGCGTAGGGTAAACGTATTCCGTTATAAAAATCTACGGATGCGATCCAAATATTCATTCCTAGCGGAGATGGGGGTCAAAACCAAAACATACGAATCCCCTATGTAGGAACAAAGCTGACGCTTATGTCTCTGTAGGAATATTGGAGACTACGAATGTTTGAGAATTGTGCCAACTTAGGGGTGGTATAAAACTCACGCTGAGCTATGAATAGGCCCTTGGAAAGATAAACGCTTTTACCACGTTGTATATTCAATTTATCCACAGTTGAATTGATGAAATGATTTATTGTTAGAGCCTATAATAACAAGAGAGCTGTTAAATAATATTCCCTTATGACTTTTACAGTGAAGCGTACAGTATGGATTATAAAGCTAATAAACTAAAGAAATAAGAGCACTATTCAAGTGCGCTTCAGAGAATTACGTATGAATCGTCGTTTTCCGTACATTCAATAGTTAGCTAAACAAATTGCTCTTCAGGGATGGAACAGAGTGTGTGCTCGGTGTGCTACACATGAATGTATGTTATTTAGTCATGACTGAGTGGTGACCGAAGAAAAAAGGTGTGGTGTTCCTTATAGCGGAGAAAGAGCCCTATTGTTAGTAAGTACTTCAGAAAAGTGAATATTTTAAGGAAAGTCTTGAGCGACTGGGTAGCAAAACAAATTCAATTCTAAAGAGTCGAGGCTACTCTGCTGACAGGGAAGTTTTTTTACTGCTATTCACTCACCAAACGGACAAGCTCTTCACCAGTGCAAAGAGTAGGTCTGACAGAAAGATTAAGTATGTCCGCTTGAGAGCTGGAGTGTGAAAACTGAATAGCAAAAGCGTTTAATTTATTGACAGATCGTTCTTATAATTCGCTATATTAGGAGCCTAGATCTGACAGTTGTTACTTCAAATTTAATAATTATCAAATAATAATTGTTTTAGTCTGTAGAAAATCTCGCTTCTTGCTTCGGTGTTTTAGTAAACCTATATAAACTGCAGTTACGTCTTGGGGTCCAACATTATATTCAGGCAATTTGTAATTTGTAGGCCCGCTCAAAGCTGCGTTAATATTAAATGCTTTGGAATCAAGTTATAAGATTACCGGTATTTACACGTAGTGTATTCTGGATTAGGCTTACGCATTAACAAGTCACCTAATATTTTACAGAGTAGGCTGTCAATGTAATTTGGTTTAGTGTGTGAGCGAAAGTGACGTCATGAACGAGGAATACCTTCGACCTTTTCATGAGGACACATCTTCATGTGATGAAGATGAGATCATAAACGTAACAGACAACGACGATGAAATGGAGACTTCCTCCGTTTCGGAATTTTCCAAAGATACTGTGAGCAAGACATCCGAAGAGGTAAAATATCATTAAGAACTAAAATTCCCAGTGATAGAATAGTATCGGCGTGAGGGTGTAGAGGTCTCAAAAACGGATTAGCGTAGGCAGGGTAGGGACTAAAATGTGCAAATCCGGTCCTGACTATTCCGTATAACGGCGCCGACCTAACGCATACTTTCTTCATATTTTCAGACGTCAGAAAAAAGCGCAAACGCATATCATCGTAGACCGAAACCACCATATTCATACATCGCTCTTATTGCCATGGCGATTCGGGATTCGCAGAAAGGTAAGAACCCAAGTAGGCGATGCCTTTTATGGAAGTCATTCGTGCCCAATAATCACGACTCTTGAGAATTAGAGTCTTTAATGTAAAGTGAAAATAAACCCTAATAGCGCATGCAACATAACGTTAATTGACTCGATGGTCGTAGTGGGCCCACTCGTTGATTACACAGCGTTATAAAAGGTAGCGCCAACAATTCCGTCACGCAACGGAACGTTGGAAAGATTGCTAACGAATTGGCTTTGTGTTTGTAAACAATCTATATAATACAACGCTTAGACACAAGCGCCGTAAAATTTTTAAACGGGCGGATACCCAGTTTACTAACAGTGCCTGACGAAGCAACGATGGCCGTCAGGGTTGGAAGCAAGTGTAAAAAAAATTACGCGTGACGTATATAAACACTTCAGTACACCAATCACGGTTCAAAAGAATACATTTTGGTGGTCATTTTAAGCAGAGGTGGGTCATGGCCTACTCTAATAAAGTAGGCCATGGGTGGGTAATGAGTATAGGCCTACTCAGGGTTTTTGCGTGGCAACGCGTAACATGCTATAGAGTATAGACTGATATTGGTACTTTTCTCGACTTATAATTGACTCTGTGCACGCCAAGTTTGAATTTGCGAAAGATTAAACTGAATGAATCAAATTTTCGTGCAAAATTTGACTGCCGAAATAAGAATAAACAACCGTGATCGTGATTAATATAGACATGCGATAGCGAGGGTGACGGAATCAGGCTTATGCGTGACGAACATATATAAGCAAAAGACGATAAATCCTGTCTCCACATAAATTGTTTTGGTCAAATCTCAAACCTTGAAAAGGATGAAAGGGCTTTGTTGATACAAGGCTAAGGAATAGTTTACGTCAGTATAAAAGCCTGTCGGAAAAGTGTGTTCTTCAATGGTTATTATTCTTATACAAACAGACCCGACTCTCAAAGCTATACGAATACGATGTTTTTTTATCTCCACAATCTTCAAGAAGTATGTACATAAGGGTGGTGATAATGGTATTAGATTGTTCCGCGTATACACTCTTTATTGAATGTAAGGAAACTAAAAGATACTGCAGTTGGCCTGTCCTTCCGGTGATATATTGTGAGCACAAAAGCGTTGTCACATGAAAGTTATCTTAAACACGTGAAATAACATCATGAAATGAATTATTCTTTCAGGTAAATTGACCTTGGCGGAGATAAACGATTACTTGATGAAAAAATTCCCGTTTTTTCGCGGGTCTTACAAAGGTTGGCGCAACTCAGTTCGCCATAATCTTTCGTTGAATGAATGCTTCAAAAAAATTCTCCGCGACCCATCCCGACCTTGGGGAAAAGATAACTATTGGACAATAAACCCGACGAGCGAGTACACCTTTGCTGGAGGCGTATTCCGAAGACGAAGAAAACGAATTACACGACGAGCTACAAAAGATGTCTGCAGTCCTAATCCAGGAATGTCTCCTACTCACTGCCCGCAATTCAGAGAATCACCAGTATACTTTGTCCAAAGCGAACACGATCATGACCTAGCATTACGTTTACAGCATGCCAACGAAAATTTCATGCCAAGACCAACTGTGATTCATTCCACGGAGCAAGAAAAACTTCCAGTAAAGGGCGATTTTTCGAAAAATTTCATGATGGAGCATATTCTCAGCTCAAACAAGAAGACACCATCGCTGCCAACAACACCAGAGAAAAGGCCGCTTATGTCAATCTCAAATAATACCAGTTTGAGCAACCAACTGTACCTCGACTACACAGCCAAAACACAAGCGTTGGCGTTATCTACTCCTGGATATTGGTACGTGTTATCATCAATCAGGCCGACTGGATTTTCTCCCTATTGGAACCCTATCTCTGAAAAAAGGTTTACGGAAGTTCCCGGACTTTACGGAAGCAGAGCGTTGCTGATATGAAGTGGCTGCAGATTATTAGAATTTTGACATTGTGAGTGCTATTTATCCCGTATAGTTCAGGTTGTTGTTGCTATTTAGATTAGTTTGTCAATCATGAGCGGCTACGCAAAACCGTCAGATGTCAAAAAGACAATATCACGAGTACGCTATCGAAATAATTCTACGCTCTTGATACGATTTTAATGGCCTTAATAGCCCACTTCCGTTGTTAAATCAATTAATTAGGCCTGCACGACTTCAGGGAGACCGTGCAGCTGATTATGGATTAAAATCGTACTGAACTAATATCAAATCCGCTCAGAGATGACGCACATTACCTCACCAACAGTCTATATGTAAAACACGAGTTGTGAATCGGCCACAACTTTAGAGCTTAACCTACTATCTCAGTAGATCAAACGCCAACCGGTTTTTGCGACGCGGATGTTGTATTGTAAATTACCACGCTAGAATTAGAACGACGGTTTAAAACCGAAATATCGTAAACTCTATATACCACGTACTCCTTTGTTCTTTGTCCATCATCATCGTCCAACTCCAATGACTAGATCAGATTTATCTGATAAAATTCAGGTAGCGAAACTGCCCGTCTGCGTAGAATTAGTTCTGTAATAGATGATGCGATACAATCACAATTCTACAATAGCTAGCTGCGTCCGTCGCTACCTCGCCATCAAAATTTTGACAAAATAAGCTTATACGTATTGAGCTTATTCGAAGTATCAAACCCAGCTTGAATCACTTATTTTACTTCCATCTAAGTAGTACCGTTACGATATGCATTTGTTGACAAGGGCGAAAAGCCTGCTTTGTGCATTAGAAAAAATTTTGACGAAGCCATCCATCGAGAAGGCGTATTTTAACACTAGCGTTTTCGCTATTTTTATTTGATGTTTGCGTTTATCATATATTCTAGAGAAGCTGCGAATAAACTTGATCAAAGTCTCCTCATTATATTTCGCTGAGACAAACGCTAAATCCCACAACAGAGACCGCGACCAACCAATTAATTTATCGGCCGGCCAATATTCGTGTTTTTACGATGAACGTAGTCGGTTTCTATCGTCAGCCAAGGAAGGAAGTCAATATTAGATAAGCTTTGGTATTCATATTCATTTTGCGATAACGGGTATCGGTCATCAGTCAGGCTTTCTCGGGGAAGCAACCGATCTCTTACTACAATATTAGCAAGGCGATATCAGATTCGACTTCCATAGTAGAAATTATTATGCCATCCGCATCATCACGGACTAGCGATGTCGCGCGGAAGAGCGTTAAAACAAGATTATGTGAAATGACCACAACGGTAAGACCTACGCAATGTCCCAAGCTACTTCCTTTGAACACGAACTCAATATGAAAATAAATGAGCAATACATTCAAGCTCCAAAAACATTTAATGGAAGAAAAATACATCTCAAACACAAAAATTATGTCTCAGAGTTAATGTACATACATACACCATAATGAGCACTATATAGAATGGAGCAAGTTCAATTCGGAGCATGGCCTAGTGTCAGAAAAATCAGACAAGTGGTTTTATCACAGTTACATAAATTCCGAACGCAATCATAAAATAACAAAGAAACAACCTGTTATGCGGTACAACAATCACTTGGGCCTAAGACAGCACAAATCTGTCCGACAGGAAATTTCCAATCCAAATCAAAGTCAAGCTCCTGACTGACTTCTAATTCGCAAGCATAACATAATCAAGCTAAGACTATGTTAAGTTCATCTACCGCAATGGAGGCATTAAATATAATATGTCATCACAAATTTAACGTAGAGTCCAGTGGAATATAATTCACATATGGGTCTACGCAGTAATGCATATTTTCTAATTGTCATGTTCGATGATCTTGTTTTCAATGTTCGACTCGATAATTATAATTCTAATTGTCCCTCCCCCACTAATGCCAATCAAACAGTCTACAGTAGAAACTATCATGGGTTGCCTTATTCATGTGGAGAGTTAACCAATTTTATTCATACAGTAGGTCTACTCCTTTATGCTTGACAAGGTATAGTACCTTAAGTGCCTGCATGAAATGACCCATGAACTTTCAAGCAAAAAAATCAAGTTACAACTACCGGTATGCATAATTTTTCTGAGTCATCTCAGGATGTTCAACTTGAAGGCTACAGTAATTATGCTATATATCTCAAAAACACCGGATTTTCAAGCTAATTTGTAGCAGAGGCATTTTTAAAGACAAAGAATAGCAAATGCAACATCTTTTGACCCCAAAAACTCAAGTGATTGTACATCGGCACATAAGTTACAAACACAACCCACGTTTAAATATTGTTACATAGGAAAATAGGTATGATTTTCGCCATAACTCTCGCACATGCTGATTATATTGTAATCTCTCTCATCGCATCAATATATTTCTAAGGAGAATGCTCGTGCATGACGTTTTCCTCATATACAAGGAAGGGGATTAATTAACAGATACTGTAACTAGAATTAAACATGGGTAATTTAGAGAATCTGTATGTCTGGTAAAATGAGAAAGTTCCAAGTCACCAAATTGCACTCTACGTGCGCGTGCAAATACATGAGTTGTGCTCTTCACCTATACTTAATTATGCTATCACTTCAAATGATTTGCTCTAAATAACCTACTTTTCAGAATAATGGTAAAGTTAGCTGTTAGCTTCTGAATTTTCAGAGGTGCTAACTAATAGACAACATCAATTAGCAGTATCAGTAGAACTGTGGTTTCGATCATGCCCTAGCTATTCCAACCATAGGTTGAAAAAAGTCGAATCACTTTTCTACTGATACCACCGTTTGATCATCTCGGAAAAGAGAGGCTGGAAGTAGAGCGGGCTAACTACACCCTGTTGTAGCAGAAGGCATCTGAGTAACAAAATTTTATCCATCAGTGACTCAAATTGCTGCAATCGCCTTCAAAATATACTGGCAAGCATAAAATCAAAACCGCAATGTACTGTTTGCACAACAAAACCACCACTTTCAGATACTAATAAGAAAAATATCGAAAAAGCATTTGAATAGTTAATGAGAAACGTGGTAATTAGGTTATTTAGGCTGAACATCAGTCAATCAAATTGTCAAGGAGTTTCTTCATTACCAAAAACCCCACTTAACAATTTTTTACCCCAATATTCTTCCAGATCAAATGGTTTGAAGTCTCTATTGATAAATTCCTCTTTTTCAATATATTCAATGCAACCATGCCTCGTCTGGTTGGCTTCATTGTTGTTCAATGATTCTCGAACCTTTTGCCATTCATTGGATATGAATTTAATATTCTCTTCGTGTTGTGGAGTAACTGGACCACGACTAACAGGCAAGTCACCACCAAATATCAACTTTGGAGTGTTACTTGAAAGTATATTACGTTTAAATTCTACTGGCATATCCGATTGATCCAGTCCTGCATTGGATCGATTTCGTTCTTGATGACTATGAGTGTATTGCGGACGCATATTCCGATATTGTATTTTACCAGTTTGCTTATTTCCAGAACTAAGGTAACTTTGCATTATTCTAATCCTTTCAGCGTTTTAAAGCACTGACAGAAATAAAATGCAGACATGAGAAAATGTTGAAATCCTCGCGGCAAGACAGTTGCTGTTGATCTCG
The DNA here is from genome assembly GCA_030412335.1 of Botrylloides violaceus. NCBI lineage: Eukaryota > Metazoa > Chordata > Ascidiacea > Stolidobranchia > Styelidae > Botrylloides > Botrylloides violaceus. The sequence goes on from JASFYC010000810.1 coordinate 424,020, forward strand.
CGTGCTGCAGCAGTCGAAATCATGGCATATTTGGTACTAAATTGCCCGATTTAAAGGGAAAACCGTCACAGATAGCAAACTCCTCTGAGAGAGTAATAGGTCCGAGTCATACATTTGGAGACGCTGGCGTTAATTTTTGAGTTCAGACTGCCTGATAAGATTTAGCATACTAAGCAATTTGAATTAATATTACCAACCCATTTCCTGCAGAGCTGAAAGGCACCGCGACGGGCGCTGCATTAATGCATGAAGCTTCAACAACAAACTGCGCAAAGTCACGCTGCGTAATCACGCAATGACATTTGGTCACCATGCACGCTTCACAAAATTAGTGTTCCCCATGATCACATTTTACGTGAAACACTCATTTTTATGATGAAACCATTGAGATTATAAACACCGCCCGGGTGAGGAGTAAAAAGACGCTCAGTAGACCACATCTTTCGATTTACAGTAACATTAAGTCACCTACTGTTTCATATTTTATTCCTTCCCACCAAGCAACTAGCATCAACAAAGCTTTATGGAAGCAAGACCAGGTACAAGCAATCATGCGCGAATATCCGAGTTGCTTTTTGTATGAAATATATCTTCCAAAGCTACATATCGACCAAATGTAATAGTGACGTACGCGTAACCATTAAGCCATTTTACGGAAGATACACTAGCCGATTCTCCGACCGCCTTGCCTTTAATTAAATCTCTGCTACGCGTCTATTTCCGCGCGGACTATCAACCAAGAATCACGTTATGCGATCCTGCGACTTCAAATTACAATTACACCTCAAAGTTCGCAACAAACATGCGGCACATCAAAGGAGGCAGCAGAAGGTAATACCACCTCAAAGAAAGGCGATAAAATGCACGGCATTAAACGACATTGAGGACTGTAATAATACGAATTACAGAGAGATATATATAGGCCATCTATAACTAATTTTGAACATGGAATTAAACTGAAACTTAAACATGAAAAAAAAAATAAATAGGCCAGTATGCGGCGGATCATCCCGGAGGTTTATCGGCAGTCGAGTCATAACTCCTTATAAGTTGCGATTGTGAAATAACGCCGCTCTCTTCTTGTGAGAACGCAAAGCCATGATGTCTCATACCCTCTCCCATGCCTTGATCCTGTCTTGAAGACCTTGGCAGTTCATGTGATTCAACACTGTTCTGAGGACTTCTACCAGCAAAGCTGAACATATTTCGAAGCAGATGCGCTTTCTCTGACAAACTAAACAGAAAATTTTCTATAGGTGGCGAGTGGCGAGAATTCGGCAAAGTATAAAAAACATGTTAACATCACAATATCCTCCCCCAAAACACACACCCCACGTTTAATATCAAAATGTCAATGACTCTGGTTTGCTCTTGGCATGCCTGACATACAGGAAAGATTACTGCCTGAACTAGTTACAGGGATACTATGATTTCAGGGTTAGTGAGCAGTGAGCACCCCCCCCCCGACATTTCCAAAATTAAAAAAAAACAAAAACAAGAGGGCCAGTCAGTTGTAACAACATGTCAGTTAGTAGGCAGGAACCTCGCGAGATAAGTCGACAGTGTTTTATTAAGAAAAAGAACTTTTTACAATGAAAGATTAAGGGACTGATGACAATAAGTGATGGTATCATGCAACCACCTCAGCCCACATGCATAAAGTAAGATTGCCACAATAGGTTACAAGCAGCATAGTGTTATTTGGGATGAGGTTTTCAGTTAATTGGGATAGAAATTATGCAAGATGCCAGAATCAAAGCTCTTCATAAAATGGTTTCGTAAAATTATGTTAGTGATAATAGTACATAGTACATTTCACCATATGAAAAGAATTCCAAAACGAAACCCGCAGTTGCCATAAGGACATACACCATCAACATCCAGCCAATTATGGATGCAATTTTAGGAGGAGAAGTAATAAAACAAGTTCGAGTACGGTATTCAGTGATAGATACCAAGGCAAAGCATGACAACTGTTAACGTCAGACATGCCGAATTACGAGCAAACCCCGAGAAAAATTTCACCTTTATGCTTTGATATCCAAAAACTAGTCTAGTGTCCACCTTTAAAACACGAATAAATAACTACAAGGCAATTTTTAGAAAATGACAACGTACCTATAACGAGCTTGCTCTAATATATTTCCTCCTCGACTTCCTGTTTGCCTCTCCAGTTCTTGCACCTCTTCCACAATTGTCTTTTTGATCGTGCGTCTAAGACTAAACATAAAAAAACAACGGGTTAATCTTAAGAGACAGACTGGTGCCTTCTGTGACTGAATATATCTACTTACACTTTCCATAAGATGTCTCTCATCAGGACAGTGAACGGGATTAGGATCAATCCCATCCAGAATAGAGCCGAGCGGAATACCATGTCTGCTTGGCCCAACATCTCGCTGGCGATTGGAACTAAAGGCCATATGTGTGAGTAGACCGCGAAAAACACAAACCAAGATATGATACTCCCCCAAACCGCAAAGTGAGTGAACTGAAACGGATCAACAATTCAAATTAAATTAAAAAGACAGTACACAGTAGGCCGCTGCTGTTTATTTTTGTACTATTTTTATTTTTTGCTGCATTTACACAGACTCACATGACATTATACACACGTACACGTGACTGGACCACAGGCAGGACAAGGAGCTGAAAGAGCTGGATGGCAATTTAGTCAATATAATTTCATCAAGAACACTTAGCCAATAACATAATTATATTGTGTAGTGTAGTGAGTTGCCTGGAGTCAGTGCTAACTACATACCATGCAATTATCAAACCAACAAACATTGCAGGGAATTTGATTCCTACATTCTACACACTATACAGGAAATAGGAAAGATTGTAATGCGAATACCAAGGGCCTAAACGACTCAATAAACGGGTAAATACGCTCGAGCTTGTACACGACAATGAGTACCGACAACACGCAGAGCACTAGAACAAATTGCTGTGAATTCCAGCTAGAAATGCAACAGTACTCTTGGTACAATAGGAAATAGTCGGGGAAAAATTTTGCAAAACACCCAATTTGTAACAACAGGCCAACAGCATAAGATTTTGAAAGCAGACAAATATAACATAACAAAACTCAAGGGATAAATTTAAATTTACTTACAAAAGTCCAAGTGTTCGACTCCAATCCCGCTTTCAAGCAGACGGTGACAACTACATACTGAAAAGAAATGGAAGATTATCACCACAAGTATTTTTGAAATTTTTTTAAAAATTACTCACAGTATATACAAAATTGCCTAGAAACAAGTATCCTCCCACCCATCCAGTGCTGAATGCAATATCTGAAAAGTACATCAAAATAGTTTTCGAAGAATATAGTGGAGCCGATGGCGCAAGATAAATAACTGTCGTAAAGAAGATTCACCACCTTGGCCGAGCAGCTTATATGGTTTGGTCTCGGATATATGCAATATGACAGATATTGCTTACCTTGTGTCACCATAAGACCAGCGATAAAATAAAGAAGTAGCGAGTGCACGACTGAATTTGCAAACATTTTCCAGAACACTTTGGCGTTATATTTTACCGCCTGTTGTGAGATATGGTAGAGTGTAGGATACTTCATCATGTTTTCACTACTGCAAGTACGCTCAAATATCCCCAAAGTAAACGGTGGCAAGGCAGTGAATATCTAAACAAGAATTAACCCATCAATACTGAACTCTGCAGAGAGATAGAGAAACAAAAATGATACTTACTACATTGTAGAGAGCAATAGTCCAACGCTCGAACAGAATCTGTCCAGAAAATCCATTGAAAAATGCAAACCAAAACTACAAAGAATTGAAATATTTGTAGAATTGATAACGATTAAGCTACACACCGAAACAACTCACCTCAATCATATAGAGACATATGTTTTTATAGAAACAGAAAAGAATACATTTTGCGAGTCTATTATAATTCCACGCTCCATGAACAAGTAGCAGTTTTTGTAAATATCGAAACTACAAAAAATGTTTTGTCATCAAAATTTTTGCTGTGTCAATTTTATGCAAGACATATATATACTTGTGCAATAGAATAATCAGAAGAATTAGCAGCTTGTAGACCTTCCTGTCCACTAATCCCGACACCGACATGAGCTGCTTGTATCATGCTGACGTCATTAGCGCCATCGCCGACGGCCAACGTTATAGCTTTGCAACGTTTTTTGACCTTAGCAGACAAATTTGGTACTTGTAAATATTTTCAGAAAACGCAAAAAAATAAAACATACCAGTTCAACGACTTCTGCTTTTTGCATCGGAGACACTCTACAACAGATGACTGCTTTACACGACATTGCCAAGTCTAAAAATTCCTCCTGGACATCGCAAGATAGAGCATGCTTCAACGTGCTTCCGGTCACAATCAAGCCGATGTCGTTGTCTTCTTTAACCCTGTCCGGACCAATCTTTGTGAGCTCCTCCCGAATTTTATGCCGAACATCCTGCACAAAAATTTACACGGTTCGGCATGAACAGAAAGATAGACATTGAAAAAGTCAATTGAAGTAGAATATGTGAAGTGTGAATAGAATATGTATAGTATCTCCACAGTACGTCGAGTTGTTTCTATACATACAGCTATTTATGACACTGCTTAATAAATGCAGGTCTATCTACAGAGTTTCAGTAGTGGCTGAAGTTACAAATACAACAGACATTTACTCAAGTAGCCCTAGCATAGTGCTGATTTATCAAATGAATCGATCGATATTTATCACTCACATCTAGTGAACCTTCATTAAGAATGATTAATATCATATCTTTTTTCAGCAATTGGCAAGAATATCCAATATTGATAGCGGTTTCTTGTTTATCGCCGGTCAAAACCCAAATTTTGATTCCAGCCTTCAACAACGTCGCAATCGTGTCAGGGACACCATCTTGAAGACGGTCCTCTATTGCCGATGCACCCAATAAATGTAGATTTCTTTCGATTTTTTCATACGCTGCTTCCAATCTTTCGTCCCTGTCGTTCATTGCAACGCTAGCTTGATAAAACGTCTCTTTCCATTCCTGAGAAAATTATGAAATCGTCTCATTGTTATTATTCATATTGAAAATTCAATTCCAGAAATCGAAATAAACCCAATCGATCACACATTCTAATAATATGGTACGTGAGTAAAAATTCAAAACTTTCCTTCCGGGAAGTCTAAAAATATCGAAGGAAAAAATCAAACAACGTTTGAAATTATTGGAAAATAAGTTCTTTATGATATCAATATTGATAGTCTGTCATCGGCTCCACTATACTCTTACATAATATCAGAAAATGTCGGATATTATAAATACGAGATAATATCATAGATTTAATGTCCAGTCCAGTTTATTGGTATGTAATTCATTGATATCCTGCTCCCAAAAAAACTGAAGCCTAATAATGATACCAAACATGTGACACTAACCTTATAGAACTCCTCAGAAATGTCAGCATATGCAAAGCACAGTGTTCGTAATCCTTCGCAGGCATACTCTTCCAGGTGTTTTGTCGTGATTTCTAAATAATTACGAGAACATTTTCAATATTTTTTAAATAATTAACTATAAAAAATATATTGAGCCAAACCAAGGTGATCGGAATCAGGAGACAATCTCTCGTATATCAAGTTATCAGCTCCTTTGCACAACAGTCGGATTTTGCCGTCGGGATCACGAACAATGACAGACATTCGTTTCCGAGTGCTCGTGAATTCTAATACATTCAAAACTTCAAATGTCTGTGATGTTCCATCCTAGAATTATTCATGATCAGTTATGGGTGATCTACGAGCGATTTGAACATATCTTCAATAAAGTATTCTTACTGCATCGATCGTGACATCTTTCGGTGTTCGTTCCGTGAAGATGAACCCTAATCCCTGAGCTGCCGTAACCAGAGCGTGTTCATCTGGTGAGGACGACTGGTATCTGAAGAACACAAAAAATAGTCTGCAAAAGCCCGGCTTACAGTTTTATCGTAAGCTATTGAACACAGACCTTATACCAACAGGTGTATCGGGTCTTCGATCCCTTTCTGGTACGACCGTATGACAAACAGCCATCATTGTCAAGAACTCTCGAATATTTTCAGAGCCAGACTGAAAAAAGACAACATGAGTCATCAGATTTTTCAGAATAAATACAACTCAGCACAAAATACCTCTCCGCTCTTCAACACTTCCAGCAGATGCGGGTCATCAAAGGATAAGTCGGTGACATCATCTTTCCTGGTCAGTTGAAAAGAAATACATAAGTAGGGCGGCAGGCAGCTACATCAGCAAAATAAATAAATTGCAAAAGAATATTTCAGCTACAACAAACCAAACCAAGCTTGTTAGTCAAAGTTAAAAGACCATCGTGATACAAAAGCTCGAATTCCATAAGCTGTGAAAACTACTGTTACAGCATCCACAAGACTTCCAGTTCATACAAGATTACAAGACATCAAGATTCTCAGTACAGATAAATGCATTTTTGTGAATAAAATTGGAAAATCATGTGAAATGAAGAATGTCAATGAATCAGTGAAAATTTTTTCAATTTTCGCATGTATGAGTCATCCAGAAGCTGGTCTGGAGGGAAAAATTGGCAACATTATGGAAAAATTGTCTTGACAAGCATGAGAGCAAAACTTATTACATTATTGTATGATCAAGATTATTATTATGAACAATTTCAAATTTGTCCTTTCAAATTTGTCACAGCCTTGATAAATAAAATCGGTCGACGCTAAATACAAATACACTCAAGTAAAACTACAATTCAATATGACACACATGCAACAGCATGAGTTATTATCTACCGCTCACAAACACGACTGCTAAGTTCCATGAATTCTCAATGCTAACTCATTCCATCTTCCATGCAAAATAAAACACATCAGACTACTGAAAAGCAGCCACTCACATACAACAGTACCTCCCGAGTAATACCGGTAGGACATTACAACCGATATATGTGGACTGTGGGTGCATGCCCTGCCACACTCAACATCAACTTGGCTTGTATGGGAATCTATGTTGCTAGTACTTCCTCTTAAGGGTTTCCATACTCAAAATTTGTTTGATTGACAAGCACACGCAATCTCACGGCACGAGCAACAATTACATAATCAAGAATAGCTCATGCGCGACTCGACTTACGCTTCGTCTTCATCAGAGTCATAAATGTCATCCACACCAATACCATGGATGGAAGGTGTACGGCTAGACAGTAAAAGCAAAACTTTTAAAAATTAAAAAAAAAGAACTTTATTAAATCAAATGCCCCAAAGAATTCTTGAAAGAAAGTTCACAAAACCTCACAATAATGAGTCACAATTGAGCTTACCCGTACTTGACCCCTCCAATAGAACATTTCCGGAATATCATGACGTTTCTTGTCAGGGTGCCAGTTTTATCAGAAAATATATATTTGATTTGTCCCAATTCTTCGTTTAAATTTGAAGTCCTTGCCATGGCAGGAGTGTCAGATTCTGGATCATACATTTCGATATCCTAGCAGAGAAGATAAATTAATTTTATCAGATGGATTTTACATAAAAATTGGACAACAACAGGTCAAGACTGTTACAAGTCAGTACCCGTACCTGATATACGCTTAGGTACCAGGGGCAGAGTTAGGTGGGTGACGGGGGTGTTTGAACACACCCTGCCCATAGATGAAAACAGTGGTCTTCTCACATGATACATCTATATCGAGCTTTTCTAACAAATACGAGTTACCTATCAAAATAAAGTGAACGTGGTCATTTTTAGGCCACACTCACTATTGTGCAACGAAACATTTCCTCTGGAAATTTCGTTATCAGCCTCGAGCTGCAATGTTCTCAATGTGAAATATGCCGAGATTGTTACACACACATATAGGATATAGGCGAGGATACTGTATGAATTTCGATACGCGATTTAATAGACGATTTAACGGGACGATGTTCAAACTAAGGTATTTATATTTTTGTGCCTAGCGGTATCAGGGCTCCATGAGACATATACAGAGATTGATACTAAATATTGGTCTTGAAAATCACCCGATAAAATTGGTTTCGCCCAATTATCATTATAAACCCGAATCGAGTAGAATATCTAATGTATATAGGAAAGTCAAACTTACACAGTTGATGAAGATTGCTTGTATAAACTTGACAACCTCCAAAGTAACCAGGAGTGAAATAGGTACGAGATTGTTGTATAGAATGATGAATGTTAGTAATTCAAAGAAAAAATGTCTTGCTTCAGGCCCTGAAAGATAGCAACAAGGCTGTAAGTGACATAGCTAAAACATGTTCAAATGGACAAAAAGGAAATGTCTTGGTCTTCAGTAAATACAGTACCAGTAGATGTTTTGTTCACAAAGTCTCCCGAAAGCAGAGAAATTGCCATCACTTATTCATGATGTATAGGCATGAGTATATTCCAAACATGGGATAAGTCTAATGATTCATTCAAGCTAGTTGTACATACAGCAGAGAATATCCTGATTACACACAGTTCCTCATAAAAACATGTTGAACGGTGACATAAGCTCTATCGATTTAGAGCATATAGCCGACGATAACACACATTTTGTATGGTGAAGCGCCATGTGCATTGGTCGTGTAAATAACCACAGTACTGCCACTTCTATGTAACAGGCTAATAGAATAAGTCACTGCCACAGATTTAACGTCAAGTCCAGTTTATTAGAATATAATTCACAAGCTTTCCGAGTTTTAGGTTGCATTAAGAAGTGGACCACCGAAAGCTTGTGAATTACTTATATTCCAACTAAAACTGACTTGTTTATAATGGCGTTCATTTAAGTGAAAGTCTGAAAGATAGACCTTATTCATGTACTGGCTTGTAATATTTCGGTAATTTCTGTACCGGCCTGTTGTATTTCAGTAATTAAGGCATTTGTATGCAATCAACTTTTGCCAAACAGAGTATTGCAGTCACCATAAATGTTAATAATTATATACGAAACAAGACCCTAGCCAAAAACTTTTTACTCACCGTTGTGGTTAGGAAGATACCATGCAGCGCGGAGAGAAGCATTTTTGTATATTTCGCTTCCGATTGCCGATGCCAACGATATAATGATGAGAATGATAAGTAAAAACCAAATCTATAGAAGAAATAGCTTGAGGTTATTAACTCATTATGTATAGAATAATGAGAGGAAACTCCGCACAAGTTAACATATGGCAGATGATTTCATAAAACTTCAAAAAGGAAGTCATTACCCGCTACCAAATTACATCATGCACCGATTATTACAGCGGTATAAAGCAAAAAATATATACCCTATGTGCCGGCTCTGTGAATAGAACATGTCCAAAGCCCAATATACATTCTGCTTACCTGCATTGCCATACAAGGGGGTGGGATATGGTCATCAATTGATAATTTCCTAGTAGGCCTACTTATACAACAGGAAAGGGTTACATAATGGGTTTTGGCTTTACAGACATCCCCAATGCAACGGAGAACATTCTCACATTCAAGGTAAAATCATAATCTTTTTTTCTATTCTCACCTGCATATTGGTAGTCCTGTCCACGTTGGACATTTTGAGAGGCGGTCGATTTGCGTTCATCATAAGCTTGCTTTCATGTCCGGTGTATACGACAATACCAAACACCCATTGGGTATTCCGCAGCATCGCGCCACGGAGAAGAATTTGATTGGCACCGACCGGGACAGGTCTAGAGAATCAGCAAGCAAGTCAATGACTACGATCAAATTATATTCGACATATTTAGCTGCAAAACATACATGTAAGTCTGACAGTCTGTTGATACAATTCATCAATCGGTGACTAATTCAACTTTTTGAATCACCATATTTTATATGCAGTGATAAATAGGCAGTAATGTGCTAGATTAAAATGTATTCTTGCTAGTTGACCAACTTTCGTTTTGGCATATATAGCACTGGGTAATAATAACCTATTTCTCTTTGAACAGTCATTTGACCAAATTAAGATCATTAATTTGCATGATATGAAATGCTATGCAGGCATACCTTTCATCGCCAATGTGTAAGTTGCCTCTGAATTCATACAGATGACGATTAGGTGGGTCACATTCCACTTTACCAGAGAAATCATCCAGTTCTGCTACAGTCTGGATATCAGCAGTTTCAGGAAGTCCCTAAAAATGGTATGGCACAAATTATATAGAGCGCAACAGGAAAAACTCAACAGGCTGATATGTTTTATAATAACTTGTGCCTTGGGCTGTAGAGCAAATATTATTATCTCAACGTAGGAACTCGCATCACGAATTCGTGACCACAAGACATGGAAACCAGTATAACGTGAGACATGACTGGATGTAGTAAACACTAAACAGATGAGTTAATACTCGGCAACATATCATATCATGACTTCAAAACAGCCGCAACCTCTGAATATCACACACCTTCAGCCATATCATGTTTTACATCATGAATATGCATAATAGAGGATAGTCACGGATAATAATATATCTATTTACTGGAAGATATTTTGTCTTAACTTCTATCAATGTGGGTAGCATGAGGTTAGGTTACATTGTGCATGCGCTTACACATTCATTCATTCCATTTCACTAAGATAGGTGACTGCATGCGAATGTAATTGAATTTACTGCTGTTCTAAAATGTAAAAGGACGTGGTACTGAGAGTAAAAACCTTCTAATCGACCACTTAAACTCATTAAAATCCTTCATAAACATATACAACAGACATAATTATCAGCGTGCATAATATGTTCTAATACCAAACAGCATAAAAAGCAACAAGGAAGAGGAGTGAAGGTAGCATTGCAAGTAGTGTTATGTCAAGAAACTAGTCAACTAGCCACAGAATGGATAAGCCTGTCAAGTTGGATAGGTATCTGCAGCTTGTTGAAACAAGCAAGTCCATTCAATCCATTGATCAGTTGCACAACAATCGAGGATGCATCCTCATGGGAAATAATTTCAAAGAGAGGCAAAATTACATATGTCACGGATTGCATCATTTTTATGCACATGTTAGCTGTCTTAGACCACACACACACACACACACACATGGATATAGAGCTGTAATAACTCCAAAATTGAGCCATCCCTGCTTCTTAGGCAACCGAACATTTTTCTGATATGAATTGAACTACATGCCAATGAACTGGACGTTAGATGATAGATGATAAATGTTGTTAGGCTACCTGTCGAATTTTCAAGTTTGTTTCCCCATCAAGGTTGGCAGTTTCAACGTAACACATTGCCTTTGGTTCGCTAGACGACATCAGAATAAGATCAGCGGGAAAAAATTGACCGTTGATAACTTTGACAATATCTCCAACGACGACCTACAGTTATATAATACACAAATTTAGAGACAATATGATGCCAATTACAATATGCCAATTTATTTCGACCTTTGTCCATTTGAGCGTTTTCCAATTGCCATCTTTGAATACTAATACTTTTCGATTATTCACAGCGTCATCGGCTCTGTGCCTTTTCTGTCATTAAGAACAGCACCACATGTTGAAAGTCATTACACAATGTCAAGGGAAGTATATAGTAGAAACTTACATAATCTTCGACTATTTCCTTGATAGCAGCTACTAATAAAATGAAAATTAATGGAACAATAGTGGTGTATCTTCCTGTTGGTGAGACATCAGGAATTTGCTGGAAATATACAAAATAATTAGAACTGCAGATGCATGCATAGTTGTCGTGACCACCATTATAATCAAGATCAGGGGTGTCCACACCTTATCAGTCAGAGAACTACTTATGACATGACTGAGATCCAAGACAAAAATCCGTCACCATAGCAACCCATCAAAAGTGCCACTCGTATACAAAATCGAACACAATTATAGATAGATTGATCATCTCCATAACATGACCTCACGACGAAAAGTATATTATTAGAGGGCTTTTCATGCGAAAATCATACATTAAAATTTAATGAATACCCGACATGGGTATCACATTTGGCTGTGCATTTTTGATAATATTGATAGATCAGTAGACTATTATGCAAGTCATTTCCCACACTAGAAAAAATCTTTGCAGGATATATTTTTCTATGGAGGTGGTTTGCGTACCATACAAATGCCTTGTAGCAAACAACGATTCCATGTAGCATTATGGGTGTCATCAAACGCATGATTAATGAAATGCACACATCAACGCCAATGTGTAGAATAGTGTCATAAACCACAACCTCCCCATTGCGATAAAGACATAAACGGCAATAAACATATGTATATCCAGTTCAGGAACCAAATAGCCTGCCCTATCCAGTGTAGTCCCTATGAATTGGCCAATGAAATTAAGAATGTGTAATTTAGATAGCCTTTTTTAACATGTCAAATCGCAATGATTCAAATTAATGAATAAATCCTGACTCAGAAACAAGAGATGTAACTTTGTTGCTAAAGGTACAAGCCATGGTGTATCTGATCCCTAAATTACAGTGAGTATGATTCACGAATGACCACCATACAATAGCTAACAATAGGTCTGTATTTCAATACAAGATGTAATACCGTATTGAGTATTGATAAACGAGAATGAAAGCTGGATTTTTAGCACTGGTAGCCTACCATGCCACACTGGTCACAGTATTATTATTAGTCCTATTCATTCTCAGAAATTATTTAGTGCGCTTTCGGAGTTCTGCTCACCAGAATGTACTGAGGTAACGTTCAGGATATGATTACTCAAAGAGTACTGGCATTAGAGAGTCAGTTTACATAAACACTCGCTACCAGTACTATGATAAAGCAGGATATGGCTACAATCATGTGATTGATGAGCAGGTTTCGCTCTCAGCAAATATATACAGCATTATATACATCATTAGCACATTCTAAATAGCAGGTAGCAGCACCCGATGAAGCGATGGTTTCAACCCAAAATTCACCAACAAAACAAAAATTTACACAGCAAAATCAAATATCATCCACCACAATTTAGAAATTCTGAGAATACCAGTGAAAGAATATTTTACATTAACTACCATTAATCTCAAGAACACTGATTACCGCACAAACCTTTATACAAGTAGGCTACAAACACTGTATCGGTACTGAGTAATTTATGACGAATGCAGTTCATATTTTCTGTTCATAAATATTGTAAATGTTGTTAAATGTTTATGTTCTAATTCTAAATAAACTTTGGCTGGACGTTAAATCTGCAGTGATCTTCTGTAGAATATCTATTGATCGTCCTCTATTGGCTCCACTACACTCTGATCATAAATGAAGTAGAAATTCTATAAATCTTACCTGTAGAATAACAATCATAAGAAAAAATATATTTGCAGCGCGTCTAAATTGTTCAAAGAGAAATCGAGGCAGGAATGTCAAAATATTGTATTTCCCCGTGCTAAAAAGAATTACCAGATTACTCCCACAAGACCAACATTAGTTTCAAAATCTCAAAGTTCCGAAAACTCACCTTATCGAATTACCACAGAAATGCTTTTCTTGAAATTCACTTCTAATATAAATGGTCCGTTTCTCTTGCCTGTGTGAGCCATATTCATCGGTCTCACCATATTCTGTTGATAAAATAACGCTGCTTAATCAACGAACAATCAGTTTTAGAGCTGTTTCAGCTGTTGAGGCACAACAAGCTACCGGCATCCTTAATATCTCGCTATGAAGCGTTTTTAAAACTCAACTCAATAGTCCATACGTACTTGTGCCGAACAGACGGTTCACAAACTTTTGCAGACACTCCATCAACCCCTTTTTATAACCTGTGCCAACCGTGGCCAACGCGAATCCTTGGGGTCCCCGACGTCTTGATCGATTTCTGATCCGCTTCCCGCAAATTTGCTTTTCTCTATAATCTACATTGCTGACACTAGGTGACGCCCGTACGCAACCGCAAATCACCGAGCTTGCAGGAAGCTGTGCGCCTCCTAACGGTGTCCTCAGAAAACTGGTTTGGTGTTTTTCGCGAATCCTGACCAAGACGCGCACGAAAAATGCATAAGTAGACAATTGTAGAGAGTATATTTAATTCGGAAAACCCGTGAATGACGGATGAAACGTTGATAAGGTAAAATATTTCACCAATCTAAAGAAGACAACAGTGGTAAGCTATATAAAAGGTTTTTCTTCAATTAAGGCGAACTCATCGCCCCAAATATGTCACAAGCAGTGCAAATGCGTCCACCATTCACCGTGTTCACTCCTGAGCACCGCCATCATCAAACAGTCCATGAACTTTTCGACGTGCACTTAAGCTCCGAAACCTCGCCGATGACTTGTGAAGAAAAGAAACAACACAAATTCAAAACCTAAAAATTGCTAGGGGGGCTAGTATCTTCAAACTCACGGTACTCGGCCTTTTGGTCAGTAAACTCTTAGTTTCATCAGCACGATTGTGCTTGTATGATGGAAAACAGCTAGACGGCCTCGTGGCTCTAGCCAAAGCGAAACTGGTATCAACCCCACTAATAGAACCTATTTAAATAAACACACCATGTTAAAGTAATAACAGCAGCATAGCATCAATCAATTGTATCGAGCGTGTCTTACCTACGCCTGAACTTGCAATGCGACCTGGTGTTTGTGGTGTTGAGTTCATGTGTTCGAAATCCCATACATGAGCTTGTAAATCGTCAATGCGACTGAAAGCTTCGAGTTTCAACGTTCTATCCTGCATGAGCTGTTGCTGAAACTTTTTGACATCTCTGGAAATATGAAATGTTATGAAAATATGAAAAATTCAATCAAATCCAGGATTTCATACTTTCGAGTTTTTGAATTCCACGCATCGCTGGCGATTTCTGCTTTGTCTTTTTCAGCTAAGAAATTTGTTAGTCGCTTGTCTTTTTCGACGAGTTCCATTCCAAGCCTTTGCAAGTTGTTCTTCTGCATCTCCGACACATGTTTCCTGAAAACCAAGAAAGAAATGCTTAACGCTTTGCGAAGGTCTATGCCCCTTTTTTACCGAAAGTCAGAAAATTCTGGCAATTGATTGTAATTGTAATTGATAGTAACAATACCTTCAGAAATGCCATTCGGCTGTAATCTACACTATCTGGCAATTTATATCGCTACACCTGTGCCGATATCATGCATTTATAAGTATTTCTCCGTTACCTCTTTTGTTCTCGTTTAGCTTCTCTGTATAGTCTCTCTTTTTGTTCTTCTCTCTCTCTTTCAAGTTGACCATAAGCCTGATTGAGATCAAGACTTGCTTTCTCCACTGCTTTTCGTGCACAAAGCAATTGTTCTTCCAACATATTTTTGTCTTGTGATGAAGTGAGATGAGCGCTCTCCAATTCTTTCTTACACCTACAGCAACAGAAATTCAAAACATTGAAAGAATATTGGCTTATGAGATGATTTTCGGCACCAGTAGTGTTTTGCAACCCAAATTTATCAGGGACCAGAGTGCATACTGCACAGATAGAGAGCCCACGGATTTTGACTACCAGAATAGAGGTAAAATTTTCAATCGCTTAAATCTGAACATATGAATTGGATATCCTCATGTAACTTACTCCATGAAGTCTGAGAACAGATACGACTCATTCCTTCCATGTTTGAATTTCATCGCAATTCGTCTCCAGTGATGAAGAGCTTGTAGTTTCTTGATCGCTCTTTTCAATTTTGCATTTTCAGCTCGAAGCACTTTCATTTTTTCATCCTGTCGATCAAAAAAGAAAGAAAAACATAAAAAAATCGCCTGGTGGTGAATTCGACAAATTGTTCAGATGGTCATCATAGTTTTAACGTTCAGCCAAATACATTTGAAAGTTAGTTCACAAGTTTTTGGAGCTTCGCTTCTTCATCAGATTAAAATGGACAAGAATAGATTTATTGAACTGGTCACCTTTTCCTCAAGTAAATTCAACCTGGTGTTAGACGACGTGCTGATCCCCTGGTGGCGAAGTGCTTTTAACATTCCTAAAGACTCATTTTTCGCTGCCGATACTAATGATGTCACATCTTCATACAATGACAATTGATTTTGAGTCAATTTTTTCTTCATTCTAAAACATTCTTGAAACAAATTTTGCACCAATTCCTAAAAAACAGAAAATTTGCATCAGAATTGCAAAAAATTTGAAAAAATGATGTTGACTAACCTGGTACTGGATCCGTGTATGTTGTCTGATCAATGCTTCCCGTTCTGCTTGATGAGTTTCATTTTCCGTGACAGCCGCTCGTAATGCCGTCACTTCGACAATCAAATCTCTGTTGTGGTCAGCCAGTTGGAACTAAAGAACATATCTGACATATGAACACCACGTTGACCTAGTCAATCGTATCGTAAGTACCTGGGCATTGATACGACTTCCCGTTGCTTCTGAACTCTTTAGCTTTACCATTTCAATTTCTCTTTCTCGTTGATAGAGGAGATGGTGATGATGATGCAACAGATTCTCATAAAATGTCGAATACGATTCGAAACTCTGTTTTTCTCTAAAAAAATTAACTATGTACATGAAGAGGGTTGATGGGTGAAGGGTGGAAGGAGTCAGAAAATCATTTGCATCCACTGTGGCCACCCAAAAATGAAAGTGCTTAAGGGTGGATATAGATAGACTCTACAGAGCACTGAGCAGAAAAAATTGCCAAAACAACATTCCTATAATATCTGGAACATGAGCTACCCTACTCAAGTACATATACCAACCTGTTCATAGCAGCAGATGCCAAGTTAAACACACATTGATTAAGGTGATCAACATTAAATGATATTGTGCCATCTTTTTCTGTATAATCCCCAAGCAGCCTAAAAATATATATATTACAAATAGAAATGTGATCTTTTTACGATAGCACGGTATTTTCAATTTTTGAACCAATCTCTCTCTCTCTGTATCTATCTATCTATTTAGGAATATGCGATTTTTCCAGGTATCTCGCTAGCATTTTCCGTGAGCATAAGAATGTGTTTAAACTCAGATTCGAACAAATTGGCACAGCATCTGGTATCCAACAGTAAGCAAGGAGAAACGAACTCATGAAGAAAATCTTGAATTAAACTCGGTCGTCCAATCGACACAGTTTCCTTTATTTGTCCTTTCTTCCACAAATCCGTTGGCAAAACGGTTTCATCTCGAGATCTTTCGGCGAGCACCAGTGACGTTTCTTGTGAGACTTTTTGACGAAGCTCTCGAAGCATTTGGAGCTCAATAACTTCCAGTAGTCTGTGCAACTAAATAAAGCGACAGAGAGAGCAATATGTGAATCTAAATCAAGCCATTGTTGAAGAATAAAGAGAGAGAAAGAGTAGCCTAATCTGTGCATTTAAATCGAGACATTGTTAAAAAATAATTACAAAGGAGAGAGAGAAAAAGAGAAGATGTCTGCCACAAGCCAGCAATCGATAATAATAATCAATAGAGAGTATCCTAGTGAATACACAAATGATATACAATACAAGGGTACCCAGTATACAGAAAATTTTGATATATTACATACCTGGTTCGCTTTAAGAGTAATTTCCGGAGTGTGCGGTGGAGGTGCTGGTACATCATCCAATGTGGCCTGGCTGTCGTAAATATCTCCATTTCCAATTTCTCGTGACAGACCCTGTAGGACAGGGATGTAGATTTCCGCCACAAACATCCTTTCAGCCTCTCTGCAAAAACAAAATTGTCATTCAACACATTATACAAGACTGCCGGAACCAATACAAAGACTTGGCAAAGTCTACTCTGTCTTTGGAAACAAAGGTCACAGGGGTTGGTAGAATGACTGTAAAATATGAACTTACGCAGAAATGGGTATTGTATTGACGCCATCGTGTGGTAATTTCCTTGCACTCCAGTATCGTTTCACTTGCTCCAACTGTTTTGACAAGATGAAGTATGTCTTCAAAACTCTGCAAACAACTGTTATTATCCAAAAATTTCGAAATTCAAATTCAAAAATAGACATTACGAGTATGAAGTAATCGGTTGGCTTGTTTTCGATAACGGCTCACTGACAAAATCATTATCAGGTTTCTCTGGTTTTCTTTCCCCATCCGTAATCTCAGCCGTGTCAACAGTATTCTACAAACATAGAGATATGATGAGCCCCAAGAGAGAGTGAGAGAGAGAGAGAGAGAGAGAGAATCACTCACAGGTTTTTTTCCTGGAACTGGACCCTTGCCAGTCTTTTTCTTTTTGCTTGATAGTGCAACAGACGAGATGAAGCCATCCTGAATATCAGGAGATGGAGCTACAAGCACAGAACGAAACCGTTACAGCCAGAAAATTTATGCTGACTCTCCTTGTAATCTCAATTAGAAAGTTGGCACAGAGCTCAGAGGTTGTAACCTTGACTTTGTCAATAGAGGGCGCTAGGTTCGAAGAATTTGGTGATGTAACTTCGAATTCAACCAGGACTTATAGTGCAATAGGCATGGAAATATTACCAATTATTGACTGCAACTGTTTTGTTCCGCCGTTGAGCACGTCTTGATAGATCATTGCTGAACCGAACAATTCTCCGTTCATCTTCTGCCGACCGTTTTCATCCAACGACGCCAAACATAAATGCATACAATCTTCTACATTGTTCCATTGTGGTCGATATTTCAAAGGAAAATGACCATGCCAATCATGAAAACTGTAATGGCATAAAGATTTTCAGTAACTGTAGAACAATACATATACGTACAATATTTATTTATACATGCAGAATTGAATGCGGTGGTTTGAATCACATAACATGTGAAATTATTGATACCTACCTTAACCATGGATATATTTCGTTTGATAGTTCCACCATACTTTTCATAGATTCTGGAACATGCATGAACACTTGAAAAATACTCGGACGAGTATAATTACTCAATGCTCGTAAGGCAAAGTGAGCATTGGAAGCAATTCCTTGATAACCAATCGATGAATCAGATTCTTGTTTGTGAAACCTGAAAATAAGATCACCGATCAGGCTAATAAACCGAACCACTCAGTGGAGGGCACTCAGGAGTCAGGACAATGCCTAAGCCAGAGTCGTTTACAGACTGAGTGGGACAAAATATACGCGTAAAAAGGAAAAGTTCTATTTTTTGGGATATATATTTCTTGAGGCCCGTAATTTTACTGAAAACAATATGGAGCGAATACGTTAAAGCAAAACATACTTTTGAATGTATCTATGGACACCATGTTCAAATTCAAGGAACATCGTATCTCTTTTCAGTTTTAGAAACTCAGCCACTTGTTCTGGGCTTCTCGGTGAGAAGTAGTGCCTGCTTTCACATGATTCAGTTGCTTCTGAATTTCGGTCAGTTGGCACCAATACCTGAAATTCAACACGGTATTGAGATTCTGGTAATTATGGGACATTTTGACTTCCGACTTTGATTTTTAAAATATCGAAAGACTCGATCCGGACCTGACGTCTCGGTGACCTGAGTTGAGTCGGTCACAACTGCATTTTTTACCTTCAGTTCCACCCCAGTCAGCAGATATTGTCGGTCTTGAAGACCCGAGTGTGATGTTCGAGTGATGCGTGACCAAGCAAATATTGCATGATGTCATGGAGGGAGGAAACGATTTCCAGCCAACATCGCAACAGATTCCATTGCATCTATAGAAAATATTTTAAAAAATCAAAAATCGTTAGAAAACAAGTCGTAAGTGGCGTTATTTATTAGTCTAGACACAGAAGGACTGGCCTATGGTTAGAAAATGGGCGCATATGCAAAAGAAATTCTCAAAACTCAAAAACCAGTCGATACCTCTGGTTCTCTCAAATGGTAGGAAAACACAATTTCAGTGTAATGTGGAAGAAACCATAGATTGAGAAAATCTTTGCCATCAGATGAAAAAACTTGACGCGGCCTTTGGTGCATTGATTTCGGATCTGGTACCATCCCAGCAATATCATCCTGCAAAAATATGACACAAAATGATAAATATCAAAAAAAAATCACAAATGATAAATATCAAAAAAATTCACATACAAAATGATAAATATCAGAAAACGTACCAATTTCCGTTTTTTCTCATGAGGACGACCAATCATGAAGAAGATTTCTTTGATTTTCGGTACACGTTCGAGTAAACGGATGAGCGCGGAGTAATAGGCGATAATTTGAAGCCTCATCGCATGCAGACCGATTTGAAAAGAAAAACTGAAAGAAGCATACCAGCGTGTTACGTATGATCAGTCAGATAAATAGGAACAGAACTTTCTGTATTTTTGTCCTTATTTTTTTCGCTGCATTTACACAGACTATCCAAGTCAAGTGCCATCTTCCACACTATCCCTAATGTGCTGGTCGTCTAGCGAGAAAGCTACAAATACTATTTTTAACATCTTTGGTATGATGCGATGGGATTTGAGCCCACAATCTAGCAGTTTGGTGGCCGATGATCTACTACAACACAACGAAGCCTCTGACTGCTGGATTCAAGCCAGTGTTTATGGCATAGATAGTTTTTAGACGTACTCTTTGCAGAATTTATCCACCAGTTTGAACTTTAGTTTTATAACTTCAGCTTTCTTCTGTAGTAGCAATCCAGATGTTTCTTTGGCTTTGATAAATCCATTCACCAAAGCATCCCGACATGGAATCTTCTCTAATTGTATAGACAAGAATGGAAGCTTGATTCTGAAATTGACAGAACGGTTGTTTCATTCTCATTCAATCAGCTGTACAAAGCCTAAACATTGTCGATAAGTTAGGGTATGGGGTGGTAAGGTGCAACAAAATTATTGATAAATATAAAGAAATCACGCCACCCAATTTATTGCACCTTTTGGAAATCGTTGAGCCATAAAGAAAGGAGTTTGATGTTGCAGTTCCGTTTTCTTGGTCTGAAAGTGGTCGCCCAAACCATTGAGAAATCTTCACACTATCTGGTGGCTCATTCTCAGCAACTGCAGCATTCTAATACAAAATAACGAGCAGAGTGATTAGAAGAACTAGACAAGAACCTTACTGGACAACAAATGCAGTATTTGAGTCAATTACAATGCAAACATGCTAATCGTCAAGTCGTATCAACAAAACACGCTTCCATTACTTAAAGAAAGCCTTTATTGCTTACATTGTCTGGGCTTGGAAGAGCAGCAGACGCCACATCCCATAACATACAAGTATCAACTGTATTGATTGCCACGGTCAGAGCGTTTCTATGAGCGATTTGGCAAGCTAATGAAATACGGATTCGTTCAAGACGATCCGGATTCTGGATAATCTGGAACCAAAATTGAATAAATACGGTGAAAATTGAATGCGTGAATGCAAAGGAGGAAATATGTTACTTCAGAAAGACAAGTTTTGCTGTTGAAGGAGAATTTTGACAAGTGAGTTGCATCAAGTTCGTGGATCGCCAGCGGAAGGTTATCAGGAACATACCTAGGAATAACAAGATTAAAAATGATGAGATAGTAGCTGAATAGCGGGTTGGGAATCGTTGGTTGCCTGCAAGGCGAGGGTTATTTGACCGAGACAGACCACAGAATCCAGCACGCCCTTGCCCACTTGGCCAATCTGCAAGCTTACACTGTATGGTTGGCTATAGATTGATTCTTGTTATTCTGCATTCATGGCGTTTTCAACTACTCAGGATTATTGCTTATAGTAGTTGGTGATCTCAAAATTGCCACATACCGGTCGACATTCGCATCTTCAGGTGAGAGGAGAGGAATTCCAAATTTGGTCATGTCACTCGATAATTTGGCGCTTGCGTCTTCTAATTGGATCATTCGTAAATACATATGAGACTCCGGAAAATGCAACGCTTTACATGTACGAGTATATAACCTGCAATTGTAACCAAATAAAATACAATTATAATTTCAATTGCAATTATTTTTGCTAAAATATTTATCACATTAGTGATCTGGATGAAATTGATGAAAATCGAGTACTCGGTGCTTGATAATTGCTTTCTCACCTTGCCAAAATTTCAGTCTCCCAAGCAACTTCACGTAATCGATTTTGTAAGACGACTCCTTCCAAAATGTTCGTCCAAGCCACTTTAGCTCGATTCTCCTTTTCAGCTTTTGTCTCAATCTCGTTCGACTCTGTCTCATTTAGGGCGACTATCACAGTGTCTTCAAGTAAGATAGGCGAGTCGGAGTATTGTCCAGATAAGATCTATACAATGGTATTGCAGATAGTTTGATAGAAAATAAATTCAATGGATTCTTGAAACTAGTTCACTAAGAACGATATGAAGAATGGTGACAAAAGAGCACAGCATCAAGTAATCTAACTTCCAAATTCAAAAAGTGACTGGTTGACAAAATCTCTCTCTCTCTCTCTGCCATCTACACGTAACGCACCGTACCTGTTGGACTTGTTTGGAAAAGCTCGACCCGACTTCAGACATTTCTTCCCATTCATGAATGGCAAGTTCCAGAAACAATTTTTCGACTTCTAACATTTTGATTAAATCTCCTGAAGCTTGGGTCTAAAAAAACCAATATGATGATAATTATGTATTTCATGTAAAGTTTTTCTCAAACCTGCACGGTTTCTTCCATTATCGCTCTTAATGCTTCTGATAACCGAATGGTTGTGATGCCCAAAGTCGGGTGAAATTCTAGCAGGTCCATGTTAAGAAGAGCAGAACTAAAATATTTCACAACTCTTAGTCAAAATGTTAGATGACATTTAAGCAAGAAAGTTTGGAGTTTAGGTTGGGTGGTTATCTGGTGGGCGAACTGATTGATACGACAGACTCACCATGGCAGATTGAGAAATATTGTTTGAGTTGTTTCAATCGGGCGGCATCCCAAATTGCTTTTCCTTTCTCAGCAATGAACCGATGTAACTTCTGCTGTCTTCAATTTGAGAATCGAGTACCTAAACAATAAGAAATTTGTATGAATGCTGACATGTTAGGAAAACCAGCTTTACAGCCTGTTCCATCCACAAAAAATGCAAAACGTTGATGAAAAAGTGAACACATACCCTTTTTAATAGTGTACTCCGAAGTTGTAGGCAACTGCATTCAAGCTTGTAAGTGTTGACAAAATAATCTTGATTAAAATCAAACAGAGGCTGCATATGGATGGCGTCTGTGATGAGCTGAAAAGACCACAAACAATAGTAGAATATATAGGCTGCTGAGTTAACCAAACTAAACTCACACTTGGGACAAACCATGCTTTCTTCTGGGCTGAACGTATTCGCATAAGCTTCCAAGTAACAGTCCAACAACTGCAAAATAATAGTATGTATTTGCGTACAATATAGACCCACTAAGCAATAGCCTGCAACACTATCAAATCTCTCTCTCTCTCTCTCTCTCTCTCTCTCTCTCTCTCTCTCTCATAAACACACGCAATTACACAACAACTCGACCTTACTTCTCTTTTGCTATGCAAGAAATTCAAGTGGCATGTCCAAATATCCAGCAACACGGCGAATCTGTCTGTGAGATGATTCGAATGTTGTAGGATGTCAAAGGTCGTGAGGCTAGATGAACTTTTCGATGAGCCTTTCTTCATATCTAGATATAGCAAATCATTAACAAAAAAATGGTTGATAAAGAAGGAATCAGTACGAATAGACGTACTTTTCGGCTTATTGATGAAAAAGGAGGCAACGAGCAGTAGCTGTTGTTCAATTTCTTCAAAATCTTTCACGGCCAGATCATACATTACAAAATATCCTCGTTGATCCTACAATGTTTTGAAACATTTCAAAGAAATTGCTATAGTGATTGTAATTGTGATTGTAATTACAATTGTAATTTATATTCACCTGGACATGAGGGACTGAAATACCGGATCCGCTCGATGCAGTGATTCTCATTCCGGCATCTCCATTTCCTCCAACATCGCTATCGTCCATTTGATAAAAATCATCGTGATTTACAATACCACCAAATTGCATGAAGTCAAGCTCTCCGACCTTTGAATTACCATGAAGGAATCAGGACCCAGATTTTGCATGTTGCTGTATATCGGTAGCTTGCATACATTTCTACCGTAATCCTATAGTTTTTATACAGCAGAATAGAAACCTTGAAATCCAAAGGAGTGCTATTGATATAACTGTGATTTCCAATCCCATCTGGTTTCTTCTGTGCCAGATCCGGTTTCTTGCTTTTATGGCTCCGAGAACTTTGGTTTTCTAGAATAAGAAACAACCCTAGCAACTCCATCTTGCCAAGTCAATGTCTGGCACAACAATCTATTATTTTCTCTTGTTAAATATGAGAGTTTACGACCTAAAGAACAGGCTAGTGTACCTTCAGGTTTGACTGGATCATCTTCGAGAGAGAGACCTCCATCATAAATAGTGATGGTTCGCTCGATACTTCGAAAGTAGTTGAGTAGAGCCAGAGCTTGTCTTCTGATGTCACGTAGTTTTAATACGCGGAGATGCAGAAACGATAAATACGCACCCTGATAACATCATCATTTACAATCTTGAAATGATGTGGCTGACTACTTGTACCTTCTAGGATATTCCAAACCAAGAGGATAGACTTTTATAACACCAAGTAATGGATTTGAACAAAATGTGGTGGAATTGTTTATTTCAATGTAGGAACATGATGTTCCAAATTTTGGATCGGTGGGGTCAACAGGGGTCACTCTTGAACTGTGTTCTAAGTCACTAGGATCAAATCAAGGCAGAATATTTCAGTCTCTATAGCAGGCCAATCAATTAAAATCGCTCACTTGTACAACATGTTGGTCAATGCTTGACGTTTCTTCACTTTCATCTAATCCGAGCGATTGCATTGCTTTGGAAAAATCATAATTATCACTCTTTTCATATTGCCTGAAAAGCGGAATTTAGGGGTTTGTCTTTTGTGGGACTAAAAAACTTTATAGTTTGAATCTGATTACAGAGAGAGGGAGAGAGAGAGAGATTGTAATGAAGAAATACCACTAGAGGCTTAAAGACGTAAGAGACGTGGTTTGGAAATGGTGTCAGAATGAAAAACATTTTCAGTTTAACATACCTTGCTTTTCCACTCTTCTTATTGGATTGAAATTCCTCCCGGATTTCTGGATTTTTATAAAATGCGCTCCACATGTCACCAGTTTTTCGAACACCGTTTCTGTAGAACATTGTCTCTAAATCTCACAGATACTTTGCTCGGCTGAGAGATTGCTCACCTGTTTGACATAACCTGCATGCTTTTTGGACGATACTGAGCATGAGCTTCCGAACCACTTTTCTTCAATCTCTCAACAACTAATGCATGATCAGAACTCTTCAAAAAACTGAAAATAACATAAGTCTATAAAGGGAGAAAGTATCATTGCTATAACACTTAATCAATTTATCATGATTGTGGCCAATGCCAGTTTTAGCACCACTTTTTTATCAGGTGAAAATGGAAACAAGACAAAAGCTATTTCGGGCTACCTGTTACATTGCAATAGAATTTCATCAAGTCTTCCCCTCTGTTTGAGACACTTCGTTTGTTTTTCTTGTGTCGCAGATTTTCTTGGATAAATCGAAATGTGTTGACTCCAATTACACGGTTTCAACAGACACTGAGTTGGCGAATTGATGCCCCAATGCTCATTACCTAGGAAAATTTTGATTTTTAGTAAGTTGATTGTAATCATAATAATAATAATAATAGTTATCGATATCAATAAGAAAATGTTTAATTTAATATATAAAT
Organism: Botrylloides violaceus; assembly: GCA_030412335.1. Lineage (NCBI taxonomy): Eukaryota > Metazoa > Chordata > Ascidiacea > Stolidobranchia > Styelidae > Botrylloides > Botrylloides violaceus. The sequence continues at coordinate 449,552 of JASFYC010000810.1, forward strand.
ACAGATAGCATTTCATTTACTGTAAAACTTACAAGCTTTTCGAGAGCCTCTAAGATTTCACATATCGATCGCAAAATATTCTTACCATCAGGCACACAGTCGTACTGGTAGAACGTCGTACATTCTACTTGCAAATTGAAAAGTCGTTTGAATTGACGTATTATCGATCCAAACAGTTCCATTTCGTCAGCAGAACTTGATAGGTCACTTTTGATCACAATTTCGTATTCTCTTGCAAGACATTCGAGTTGTCCCCGGAATGCAACCAAATCAACGGTTTGCAACGGAATGGAACACGTCAGCTCATCAGAAACAAAACCTGAACAGGAACGACTGATTAGCAGCATAGAGAAGCCAATTTCTATTAACGTATTACACATGACGCATGACTACTGTACACTGCACCGTAAAGCGATGCAAAACAATTGTACGACAGTACCGTTAACTCAATAAATTCTTCAAATAATGAAGTACATAGGCCTACCATGAAAATTCAATTCTGACTGTCTTGGAATCTTTGAAGAAAAGTCTCCTGACATGAGGCGGTTTGCCGACAAACTCTCAAGGGGTGACTTGAAACATAGAAAAAATATTAAAGAGCTACTATGGTGCGGGATAGAGCTGCATGCATGCCACCAGTAGGGAGGGGCATACGAAATCGAAGGCAATTTCTAATCGAGATCTATAGCACCACCAAGTGTTTGATGATTTTTTTTCAGTTCAATCTCATATTTAGGTTCTTTTTTTTTAAATGATGATGGTGGACCAGGCTTAGTTTTTGACATGATTGTTATGGCCTCACACAGGATTGAATCGGGAATTGCAAGCCAATTGGAAATATTTCACTTATATACCTTGTAGCTGGAACAATTTCCAAGTACATTACGATGAATAACAGGAATCCATTGCAAAATTCTGATGTACGACATGGGTGATCTTACGATGCGCAGGCTTGAAATCAACCAACAAAGGTAGACGGCAATATCATCGCTTTTAACACTAAAAGTATAATACCCATTACTTAGAGATGCATAATTCATAACAAAATTAAATGCACATAGCCTATATACACTGTATTGTATACGAATGACTAGCATCGGGAATCGGGATGAAAAGCTAGTGTGAGCGTGTTTGTGTGTGTGTGCATTGTGTGCACAGAAAATTGATACCGGTAGCCTACCATGTAGCCTTTAATGGTCTTATTAATTATTAATTATAATTAACTAATTAATATAATCAAGTTACCATGCCATGGACGTTTTGTGTTTGCGGATAAATTCATCATGAACTTTCGACAAGCGAAGCGCTCGTTGCTTACAATCGTCAAACTCGACATCAATACTTTCTAGTCGCTTCTTAAAAATTTCATAATTTTTCTCAATCACAGCAGTATGTTGACAAAAACGTCGCCAGCGCAATAAATGCAAATGTTTGCATTGCACAAGGCATTGAGCACGATTCACGAAGAACTGAAAATAAATAAAAATACAGGAGAATTCCGCTGGTTGCGATTTCAACATCGCCTATCTTCCGGCCAATTTACCTCATGAAGTAAAAGAGGCAGTCCGGTCTCAGTGAAATCACTTTTCATTGCACACTCGACTTCATTCCTCATAATGTCTCCGATGTTTTTCAGTTGAGGAGCATCGGTGACTTGTAGTATCTGAGAAATTATTTGGCTTCTTTCTTCCGTGAAATAATTGATATCTTTGGGAAGCATTACAGAGCTGCAAGAAAAATGGATGATATATGAACAGGATCTGGATCAACAGAACATGGCGGATTTGATGACTTGAAACGTAGGTACTATAGTCAAAGGTCAAGACAACCCACAGTAGTTAGGCTACCCACCTGATAGGTTTTGACCAGTTTCCGAATAGCATATCTGCTTCCTCTATCTCGCTTTTTAAATCCAGTAGTTCTGTCTGAATCGCGGCTTCGAGATTTGCCAACTTTTTGGTGCCCGATACCTTATGTCTCTTCATTTCGGTGACGATTTTCAAGGGTAATATTCAGTTCCGAAAAATTGAGTTTTTCGACCAAATTTCAAGAAAGTTCACAGTAAAATCCTATATATTACTCAGCCAACTTTGTACGTGATTTACATGAAACCAAAATTATGTATTTCCGGTATTTTAGATAAAATATCATCAAACTTGTAAAACAACATCGCAGATTACTTCAGAGTGAAATCAGGCATGAAGCGGTGTTTCCATAGATACTTTTGCGGCGACGGTGCCGGCTACTGGCGGCGTAACATACATTCGTGGTATCGCCAGATAGCGCTAGAGCATTTGACTATTGGCGAATAGACCATGACCTAGGCCTACGCATCAGTAAGAAAACCTGAATAGCTCGAGCAGGTCCTGGTATCAAGAAAGAATATGACCATCCTACCAAATTTGCGAGCTTTTTACGCTTTGAGGCACTTGGTAACTCCCGCTTCCGGCGAACAGATATCGCGGGTGCCGGGACAAATCGGGACTCCGATGAATGAAAAGCAGGACCTCGTTTCAAATTGCACAATCACCTACAGGCAATTCCACGCGGGTGACATACTCACAACGTGATTCATAATACTGTTGATTGTAAGCATCTAGAGAAACGCCAATTTACATCCATTACAAAATAGCAATCGACTCTCAACACATTCGACACATTATGCAACACAGAACTCCATTCGAGATAACATCGCGAAGGTTCCACTTCTCATCGGCTCATTAGCGTGAATGATACTTTATCGCTGGTTACTATATATTGTTTATTCTGCGATGTCAGCACCGGAGCCGCGTCGTTAAAGGAGCCGTATGGAGGGAGAATAAATACTATGATAAAATCGAAAGTTTTGAGACTGTGCGGAACAGTTGTAGCCCTAACACTCATGGTGATATGTCAGTTAAACTACATCTTTGCATTAAACATCTTTTGCATAATGTTTTTTATTTTCAGGGCCGATATCGGCTAGAGTTGAGGAATGCGGTTCCAGGTTGCGTGGCGACGGGGTCCTACAAAGCCATGGTTTTCCAAATTCGTACCCAAACAATCACACTTGCGATTGGACCTTTGAGGTGATTTTGCACTAGCGATTGATTAGCTCTCAATACGCGGTCAATAAGATAGGCTGTGGAAATGGCAATAAGATGATTATTTTAGACCAAGATATCGAATATTTATACATTCTGTGTACATACCTACTGTATAGGCAGGGCCAGAAGATGATGTAAAACTGACTTTCACGTATTTTGATGTCGAAGATTCAGCAGAGTGCATATACGATTATCTTCAAATTTACGCGATGGGTTATTCTCCCAAGTATGAAATTTACGTTGCAAATATCCGATATATTTTTATAAACGCAATATCTTGACGTTCAGATTTTGTGGATCCGGTGTACATAAAGTTTCTCCAGGAGGCATTATTAATGCTAAAGGACCTGTGAGGCTAGTATTTAAGTCAGACACTTCGGAAACTAAGAAAGGGTTCAGACTTACATATAGCAGTAAGTTGTCATGTCGCCTACGTATTGCCACAGCAATAGACTTATTCCTAACACTTAAGCTACATATTTTGCTAACACCAAAGGAGCTGATACTCCCACGGATATGTATACAGTATATAACTAAGGATTAGCTAGTACTAGTAGCTATAGTATAGGCCTTCCTACTTAATTTTCTTAGGCAGAGGAGATAGTCTGTGTGTCTGCTTGACAACACGCAAGACGCTATAAGATTCCTATCATGGGTAGGCCTACTTTCTTCGCATTTCCCATCACAATCTTAAATAATATAAATTGATTGAAAAAATGATCAACCTTCTACCGATCATTTCAGTTACGCCACCCGAATCGGAAGGCGAAGAAGTTATATCTTGCGACAGTGAGCCATGCAAAAACGAAGCTACATGCGTTGATATTGACGACGGTGAAGTCGCCTGCTTTTGTGGAGAAGGATTTGAAGGAGATTTTTGCGAAATTAGTAAATTTAGTTTCAACAATCAAAATTCACACATGTTATTTTTAAGCAACAATATTTCTCGATAGATATTGACGAATGCGCTTCAAATCCTTGTCAGAACGGTGGTACTTGCATCGATGAAGTGGATCGTTACTCTTGCGACTGTCCAGAGGGATTTCTCGGCGATACATGTGGTGTAGGTGAGGTACTAAATCAGTCGGCATTATTAAATTTGAATTAAAATTTCAAGACTTTGTTATCTAGACGCCGATGACTGTGTCCATGTCGAATGTCGTAATGGGGGAACTTGCATTGATGGCCCGAATTCGTTTGAATGTGAATGTGTGACGGGATATACAGGATGGAATTGCGCTCAAGGTGAGTTACTAACAAAATTAGCTCACTATGATCCTCACTAATCACACAAAGTGTTGTTCAAGATATCGACGAATGCGCTTCCGGCCCATGCCTAAATATGGGAGTTTGTGAAGATCGCATTGGATTTTATGAGTGCATCTGTTATCCTGGATATTCCGGCGTCAACTGCGAAATACGTGAGTTTTCTAACCAAGCTCGACAGAACAAAACAAATTTAAATTGTGCATCAATTTCACAGCCCCCACAACAGCGGCGCCATCGAAGCCAGCAACGACACCAGCTCCACCACCTACGACACCGGCACCACCTCAAAATCATCCGGAGGAACATTCTCCGCCTGAGCAACTTCATGAAACACCTTCAGACCCGGTCGAAGCTCCTGATGAAAGCAATGAAAAACCACCAGAGCCGACCCCACCATCACATCATCCTCCTGAAGTAGAAAGTCCACTTGAAGATCAAATCGGGGAAGTTGGCGACCATGTCCCCGCAAGTCAAGGAGAGACTGACACCGAAACTGTGGACGGGAATATTCTAACAACTCCAAATCCCCCGCCAGCCCTTCCATCCACAACAATAGCAACAGGTATGCGATTCTCAATATCTTACAAATATTTCGTGTCCGGTAGAAATTCCAATGTAGAATTAAAGTCAATTGATAGAAGGATGAGTGGAGCTCTTGAAAGGTTATGCATCGTAGTTTAAGTATCGATGATAACGTCATTTATATCGGTTAAAAGTAATTTTGGCTCATATTGTAGACTTTCTTGTGCTGATTTCGACAATATGTTATGAATATGCACCATTCGCCTCATACCGAGATAGCCTACCAGCAAAATATGCATCAGCGCTACTGATTATTATATTCTTATTGGCACTTTTATAGATGCTGAAGATCGCCAGTATCCGAATTCAACAATAAGAAATACCACACCAGAAAATAGTGATACAGAAACGAGTGGACTCAACGCTGATAACGAAGAAGGATCAAATACTAGAATTGTGATTGGCACAGTAGCTGGATTACTCGGAGCGATAGCAGTCGGGTCAATCGCTGCTCAGTATTGGATTTCCAAACACAAAACTAAAATCGAACCAATAATAACAGTCACGCCGCAAGAACCTCATCTTCCTGATGCTATTGAAAAGGAGGAGACTGCAGAACAGAACGACAGCAAAGGTAATAGCAAAGTTGATTTAGTTGAAGAAGATTTAACCGGTCCTACTTGATTATTTCAATCATCTCTGGACTTCATGCAGCAGTTGCATTTCATTTTCAAATGGTACATATTTATTATTTCACTAGTGATCATTTTTTCATCGCATGAATTATGCTATTTTGCTAGCAAGGAAGAAGCATGCTTTATAAACCTAAACGACATTGTGTCAAAGTGCGCGTGTATTTATTCCGAGTGGAAATATTTCGGCACCATTGCACGATGCATAAACAGTTTTTTTTTATATTTGTGGGAATCACTATGCCTGGGCCTGGGTAAATTCTTGAATTGCAGCGAAACGACACCTGATTGGTTTCCAAAAGGTATTCCAAACTCAGCCATTGCACATATCCAATGATCAATGGTATCGGCAATTTCCACACGGAAATAATGCGTGCGCTTCTTGGCACAGTCGAGTTTAGGATCGCAAAGCGTAAGGTTACCGGCTTCTATCATCTCAGTTACATCGCGTTTTTATTTGTGAACAAATCATTTATTGGCATCGTGTGATGTTAAAAGTATTATATCCTCTCATGATGAATAGAAAAATCAATATTCGAGTCTGTGCATCATAGTCGTGAATGGTACTTCAACCTCGCACTAGTAACAATTTAAATTCGCTCACAAGCTCGATCACTCAACTTGTCATGGTTACGACAATTTTCAAAAGGTAAACACACATGACGCTACTCACATCGACTTCATAACCTAATTTCAACATTCAAAGCGGTGATTACCGGTTGTTTCCAGGTCCACCTTCATATTTCATTTTACTGGCCTGCACGAGACCGATCACCATAACCCCTGTACCGTTACCTAGATCGAAACATTAGCCAAACGTGATCTAGTTTGTAGGCTTAGCGCTCTGATAAGATCTGCCACACGTAGTAGGTATCCTGGATAGCATCATCTACTGAACCAGTCTATTACGTAGGCCTACGCTTAGTTTGATCAGTTGCATGCCACAAACTTCATCTAAAATTCACACTCATGTCTCCATGCTTGTCAAGAATCAGCGATTAGCGAATTCCGCATGTTCCAAATCATTCTGCAAACGGCACTGACAGCCATATCCATTTCTCAAGGCCGATGGAAAAAGAAAATTGGTGAAAAAGAATACGCCAAAGATGCAGTGTTAACGCCTACGGCTGAGAAAATGGCACCGAAAAGTCAAACACCAGGCAAAAAGACGAAGAAAAGATTCTCATTCGGAAAGAAAATAAAATCCTTAACGAAACGCAACAAAACGCCCAAGAAGCCTGCCAATAAGAAAGCAGAAGAGTCGACTCGCAACGAAATAAAGAGTCCGCTTTTTGAGAAAAATCCACAAACAAACACAACACCCGACCACATGAAAGTTCTAAATGAATTAAATGCCAACTTGGACAGGGTACTCAAGACTTCAAGGACACCAAACGAAGCACCAGCACGAAATAAAAGATCTATCGCAACCAAACAACTTATGAAAACGATGATCAAGCAAAAACAAAACCCACCGTTTCGTTACCCCAATTACGCAATGCCGTCGTCTGGAAATCCGCTACTCGGCCAAAGTAATAGGCCTATGCTCTATTCTAACCCATTCAATCCGACAAATCCGTATGCTCCCTCGAGCCCTATATCTCCTATGGGTACTAACCCATTTATATTTATCATACCAAAACCCAAGCCTGCTTTTGAACCACTCCCGATTGTCTCGCCAACACCGAGCTTTTATCCGAAGCCGATTTCACCTGTCCAGGAGAGCCGTGTTACAGTAGTACCATTTACGAACAGTTCGGCCATTCCGACAGCTCCGTTGTCTCCAATGAACGCACACCGGAATCCTATTTCGCCGTATCCCGAAAGTCCTACTACATCGGCAGTACCGGTACCATTTCCAAGTAACGTAAACGCCGCAATGCCTCAAAATGAGACGATTTCGGACGCTACATCACAGCACAAAACAAAGAAGAAGTCGAAGAAGCATAAACGAAGCAAGAGAAAACAGCAAATGTTGGACGACTCATATAATGCAACCCCTATCGAATCCGCCAATGCATCGAGAGATACGCCAACCCCGTTCAATCTACCGAGATCACCATCACAAAATATGGACAGGTTGGGAATGCCTTTGAGCCAAATTCATAGACCAATGGAATCAACCAATATACCTCAAAATATCAATGGAATACATAGTCTGCCCGTTCAAACCCCAACAGCAAGACGTAACAGCGTGATGGCGATTCCACACCTACAGAACGTAATGGAAATGGAGATGGCAACATCGTTTCCAACGGAAGCACGCGAAAGCGAATCTGCTGCTGACAATTTCCCAACCACAGTAGGATATTCGGATATGGAGAACATTGCAGAAAATCAATTCTTTTCGCGAGTGCCTAATTTTTCCATTCCAGACAGTCCGTCCAACCGATTCGGACATTTCTCAAGTAGTAGGCCAAGACCTCATCCCGTCACAGGAGTAAGTCCATCATTAGATACCCAGACAAGTTGGAATAGGTTGCCTAGTAATCCAAATAGGTCAATTTTTGATCAAAGCGACGAGATGTCACGAAATATGAGCCCACCATGTCACAGGATTTTGAGCGCCCAAAATTCTAATGGCGCAGATCAAAATATGTTTCCTCAGACGAATGCGCCGTTATTCAGTCCCGATGTGCCATCACCAGAGACGCAGAACTCAAGCAGTATGCCAGGATACAGTTTCTGGCGTTAAAAATGTGATTGCTGCTTGCTACTGGATGGCATGAGAAAAAGTGTAGTCCGACTAGGCTACCCGATAGCTGCCGTTTCTAGAACGGTAGTTCCGAAGTCTAACGGCCGGATTAGAAATAGGCCTCTACGCCGTGGTAGAACAACCAACTAAGTAATTTTTTGCAATTTTGTAATTCTAATTATCTGTAGGAAAACAGCCTATTATATAAAAAAATTGAAGTTGAATTTGTTATATATCAAACTGATTTATGCCTTGCTGGTTGCAGTAAATCGCTATCGACCATTGGCCAGTCGAGGACGACTTCATTGCTTTCAATATCCATCGGTCCGCCCCTACCGTCTCCCAAACGCAATTTTACGTCGGCGTTTCCTGCAGCATTATGAAGCCTTGTGTTGTTGACGAGCTACCAAATCTATCTGTTTATAGCTGCGAATTTTGACCTCGTACAGCATAAATACATCACGAAATGTGGCATATATTGTTGCGTCATCGCTATGTCACTAGAGCGGCGAATTGGTTTTGCGCCGCGGCATATCCCTGCGCTAGTCCAGTCCACGACTTGGTTGTTGCCCAATGCCCAACATCTTCGAATGTAGAGCTTGTTCAACGGTTCAACAACAACGTATTGGGTTTTCTCTCAAGTTTTATTACACTGGAGCAAAATCAAGTAGCAGCACGCCAAATAACTAAGGTCACGGTAGAGCACACAAACCGTTCCGTAAAACCGTCGACTAACATAGTACAAGTCCGATAATATTAAATTCTTTTTACCATAAAATATTTCATGCTCAAATCCAGTCCCTATCACCCTGCCATCCAAATACAGTATTTACAACTCCAAAAATACAGCCGCACACATACAACAGAAGCACACTCCTTTACAATACCAATCCCAGAAAGCAGAAAAAAATTTACAACCAAAACGTGACGTGCCGGGGCCTTGACTTTGTAACGAAACTGCAGCAGTCAAATAGCATATCGTTTACAATCATTTTGCCAGCACATGTGGTACTTATGCGGGTAAATACATGATGATCGGCATGCTATATGCCTAGATTTCGGATTAAATTAGCAATGTAAATTTTAACACCAGTCTGCGGAAACATGTATTAGAATCTGTCGGTCCACTGTATTAATAAGGTTGAGAACCTCGAGCGTATAGGGTAGGCAGTCAAAAGCTTAAGGTAGACAGGACCACATTTCTAGGCAGTCTCCAACACAATGGCAAGACAGGAAACAAGCGGTTGCAGTACAAATCAAGTCCAGAGCAATAAACAGGCGAGAAATTTTTAAAATTTTTTTTTGTTCAAGAGAATAAACACAGAATCAAAAGGTAAGGACCAATGGTTTTTGCCAGCATACTTGAAACGAAACTACAGTAATTTTTTCAACTTGGACATCCGGCGATATCTACCAGAAATATGAATTTCCGTCAAACCATTATTTTTTTCACACGCACAACTGATATTAAAAACGATGATAAGCCCTGTTTCCATGATAAGTTGTTAGGCACGCTAGCCACCATATGTAGATAGTTTATCATCAACGACTCGGGAATATTGCACCCTGTCAACCCGCTAGCAGCCGGGACAATAGCACAGCCATGTTTTACGGAGTGCAATATTGGAATCTGAAAAGGCTTTAGCAGTCATCAGTGTAACACTAAAATAATTCGAGGGTGTCTAAATTCCGCCTCAGTGTATCGATGTCACTGATCGGTCCAATTTTAGCAGAAATTGTCAAGAATTTTGGACTGTGCCATCACGTATGATTATAACTGATGCAATTTCAGTCCATCCCGTACACTGAAATCATCTATTCAGTGAAAAATTTGCACAAATCAGCCAAATCGGCACGTTTTCAGCTAAAATAGGATCTTTACGACACTCTGGCACAGAAACGCAGAAGGGAGCAAACACAAAGTAACCAGACCAACATCATAAACGCTCTTTGGAAGGATGCCAGCATACTCACATCAACACCAACCGTCACCAGGATCAATTACAAAGTAGAAGAGAATCGAAGAGAAAAAAGAAGAGTCTTGTAAAATTACTTGGCTGCGAATTATTTTCCCTGGAATCAAGCTCCAGTCAGAAAAATTAAGCACCAAACATGAAACAACATAATCTGCAATGAACGAGGTTTTACGTCTGGGGGATTCTTAACAGCTTAGAAACACAGTTCACTTATATCACCGTCATGCGTTGAGTTATCTAAGAGCAAACAAAATGAATAAAGCCAGCAATCCTGTCACGACGACATACACCCTCGAATATCGACAAGGACAAAGAACAATCTGCCGGACCCAAATCCAATCTTTTCAATCCGTAGTAGTCTAGAACAGTTTCAAATCATTTCATTGTTTCTTCACGAATGGATTGCAAAACATTCGATAGTCCGGGAAGTCATATGTTTTTGTCAAACGATGCTGTCATGTTTTGCTCGTACCCTCCTTCGCTGATGCAGACTTGGCTGCTGCGTTTGACACAGTGGCAACATCACCTGATTCTTTAGATTCGGCACCCTTTGGTTTAGAAGAGCCTGATGGCGGCTGAAAGGTACCAACACGTAAACAACGAAGTCACCTCAACGTCCCCAAGTATCAGACAAAGTGACCAATTACTTGAAATTTCACTTAAAAATCCTAACTCAAAACGCATCCATTTCTTTAGGAGATCAATATGTTTGCGCATACAGCCGCGCAGTGATCTATAGTGCAACAGTTTAAGGTTAAAAACTACAAACAGATAGCTCTTGGATAACTGCACACATGCTTCATTTGCCGAAACCTTGCAAGTAGAATACCGTACATGCAAGGGATGCGAGTTCACGTCACTAACAGCGTTTGCCACAAAAACCCGCAACATATGCATCAGTTGATATTAGTTACCCAAACCAGCAAAAAGTTGCGATATTTGATATAAAATTGCAATCAAAATCGGCAAAAGCTGTATTGATATCTAAATTTATCAACTTGTTCTCAGGACTATTTGAAAAGTGCAGCGGTCAGTTAAAGTACACATTCTATAATTATTATGCCAGCTCAGCATCACAAATACCAAGATGAACATTGATATTGTCACGAAGATCCCCTACAGGTTTAACAGCCAACCTTGATTTATTGAGAATTAAAACATTCACAAAATAAACCAGGCTGGACAATAAATCTGTGGCGAAACTTCTTTATGATATCTATAGAGATTTTTCAAATTCAACATACCAGTACACGGAAGTCTTCCAACTTCTTATATTTTTCCAACCACTTCAACAATTGATTGTCGACCTCTTCCTTTGGATGGCCAGAATAGTTAAGATAGGCCCAGAATTTTTCCAAGCCGTACAGTTGCGCTAAACATCAACAAAAGTTCATCAAAAATCGTGCCGACTGAAACCAGAAAAAGAAATTTTACAATTTTTGTAATCTTGTATTGTGCATGTTTGAAAATCTCTGAAGAGGTCTGCACGATAGCGTTTCTCCAGTCCATAGCTGTAAAATCTAAACAAACACTCCAAGCCGTATCTGAAAAACAAAACGCTGAACGTAGTAATCTCAATTTGCAACCAAGATCGTAATCGTAATTCAAAGTGGATACATTTTTTTGGTCAAAGCCCAGCCCGGCTTACATTGATAGACACAAAATAAAGAAATTTGCACAGAATCACGGGATTCAAGACACGACTAAGTATTTCAGTTACGTTATCAAACAGTCAAGTTGCTCACATTCATGATCACAATATTCAAGTACCTGTATCCAGAATCGCCATCTTCTACAGCAAGCCGTTTGAATTCCTCATACATCTTTCTGTTGAAATTGTCACGCAGAAAGAATGACCAGAATCGAAACAAAGTATTCATCTCCTGCGACTGTCCGATACCAAGTCGGCTTCTCTCTAAATAAGCGAAAAATCAAAATTAGCTCAGGGATTTCGTTTAGACATCAAACCAAACTACTCCTGGAAACCGGTAGCCTAGGGAACTGTCTTCATGAAAGTCATAAGTTCAAAGGATTTTCCTTGGTGGGTGGGACGCGACCATCAACAGGTGCAGTTGGTCATGGTCAATACCAAGCAGTTTCATTTGAAAACGGTCCCAGTTGATGATCGTTGCCATAATCGTAAACTTACCTTTAAAACATTTAGTACGAAATCGTCCATAAACTTGTTGGGTAAAACCTTTTTCCTTCAACAGCGAATGCGAAGGATGCTCAAACTTGGGTAAAGATTTGGGTGTGCCGACCTGTAGCATCTGAGTTGCACTGGATCCGTCGAGCGGAATTCGGCTGCAAAATGAGAAAGTTAAATGAATAGCTGTTCAAATACATTGGCACGATCCACAAAGTACGCAGATCCTGACTCCTGTTTGAGGTAATCATATCACTGCTAACAAAGATTTGCCAAAGCAGACAAAAAATTCCATGTATCCAGATAACCACTTGCTTGGTGCCTCACATTAAAAATCATACAAACCTGGAAGAGGAAGTACGTGATCGTTGTTGATGTTCTCGGCTATCCATAACCCATCCAACATGAGACTCTTGAGGAGGATTGCTGCTATGTCGAGTCTTACGTTTTCTTGGCGTCTATTAAAACAATGTTTAATACAATCATTTATAAAGATATGCTATCGATACGCTACCAATTACTAAGGAAAAATGATTTTGCTTTGGACATTGACCGAACCCTTATTGAAAAACAGCGAGCCTACCGAACCTGAGGAATTAAACAGAAAACGTACCTGGGAATCAGGAACAACAGATTCCTTGACAACAGGGTAAAACCTTGGCGCCGTCTGTGCATCTTTCATGTGAGGTGTCCTTGGATGCCATTGTCTTACTCTTGGGCTGCTCTGCACGATGTCCGTTGGTTTTGATCGATTCACTGAAAAAGATTCAAATTAACGCAAAGAGTCACTAATCACAACGGTAAGTATAACATACCGGCCGGGGTTTTCTCGTCGTCGGGTTTATATGAGGGTGCTGGTGGAGTCGTCTGACTAAGCACCGAGTCTTTGTTGCCTTCTAATTTCAAATCTTTAAATTCTTCTTGGCTGATTACAGTAACACGAGAATAAGACGACTTTTTATCCTGCAAAAATTTCATCGATGAATAACAAACGTCCATCGACAGGCATGTCAAGAACCTTACAATATCAGAATCGGTGTCGCCATCCCATCCCCAAAGTCCTTGTTCATAATAATACAGTCCGTCGTTGATCACTATCGCGAGATCCTGCGTCATTTTTGACCTGGATGTAAAATTTCCGGTGCGGTCACCGCCAGGATGTTTCCGAAGAACAGGTGGGGTCTGTAGGAAGAAGATTTCAGTTAATGGACGACATAGTATGATTCTTTTTATATTTTTCATATATTATTAATTTATGGGTTTTAAATATTATGTACATAATTCTTAAAACGACCTCGAATCGACATAAAGACTCCGACTACGCAATATATTCGAGGTCAACTGGAGTTTCTCCGCAAGTTTGATTTGATCTCAGATTCGTACTCACTTGAGTTACGATAACGAGTTTCTTGACGTCGGCATCTGTGATGTCGTCTTCGTCCGATTCCGAGTCCCATTTCGTGAAGCTCCTTTTGTTAATGTTCAATTCTTCCATCTCGTCATGCAACATGAAGTCCAACTCTTCACGATTATCGTTCGGCAGGTTGTTCGCTTCGACACGAGAGTCATCCTAAAAAATGCATGGTTCACATCAGCGGCGTAGAAAGACAGGGAGAGAAGACAGAGCTCCCCGACGGTTCGTTCACATGTAGAATGAAGCCCATGATAAAAGACGACATGGCTCGTTACCTTTTTGCCTCTGTCACTTTTGTGCTTTTTCACTTCAATCCATGTATCTTCTGTATTATTAGTAGTTGCGAAAGCTTGTTTGTCTGCACAACGGAAGCATACTTATTAAGCAGGATCGGTGAACACAGGTCAACCAGAGTTCCGTGATAGGCACAGACATTCAAACAATGCACGTCAAAATTTACCAGTAACGAGAAGAAGTCATTTCCAAGATGCAAGAGTAACGTTATGCAATAGAATAGGGGTAATTAATGTCTTATCGGGAATGAATTGACACGACAAGTAGAATGCCCAACACTTAATGACACGAGGCCATGAAGAGGATGAAGTAAATGAGACAAACAGTTTGGCCTCTCCACTCACCCTCTTTTGTACCAAGTCCTGCATATGGTTTTCCAGGCACAAATCCCGGGTTATCCACAAATCTCCAAAAGTCAGAATGTGCTACTTTCTCCTCATCGATGTTAGAAGTAGGCATTTCGACGCCATTGCAACCAGCAACCATCAACGGAGAGTACAGAGCTTCCTCAGAGGTAGTTGGACTCAATGAAACAATAACCTGACCCTGTATTAGATAGGAATAAGACATTGATTTAGATTTGTTCTTATTTGTTTTCAGTTGCAGTTACACAAGTCTCATAAACTACTGGTGCATGATCGGCAATCTGCATAATTATTCGGGCTGGACAAGGCGACACCGAAAGAGCCGGAGTGTGTTATCACAGAACGGTTTGGTGACCAATGGCATTGCCACTAAACCAGTGTTTCCCAACCTTTTCTGCTACATTCTTCTTTTGTTTCCTCCCCTAAACCAGTACGAGTAAAAAAAAAAGGATCGACCAGTGAGCGAGTCGGCCCACTGCAGTATGCTATCAACACATTTTCGACAAGAACAAATGCAATTCCATGCCGGCCAATACTGTTGAAGTAAACACCCGCAACACCCTGTTCATAAACCAATAGACCTAGTTATCTTCAATTCAAAGTTTCGACATTACTCCCTTGAAATGGCAGAATTCCTGCCCGGAACCACTGCACTAAACAATGAAAAAGGCAACTAAAGTAGGACCACAACGATTGTACCTGTAGTACATGTGCGTTGGAGTCAGTGGAAGAAAATCTGCTATCATGATAATTTTGGCCGTCCACTAAAACCCATGATTTTGGATCGTTTTTGCATCGTACGTTCTCATCGACCATTTCGATTATGGCACTGTCTTCAATCGCCTGCAATCAAAAATCTTCGACATTAGGTCTGGATCGGGTACCATTTAACAAAAAGTCAGTACGTTACCTCTTTGATGAGGGCCATGTTCGTCGTGATATTTTGAACACGCTGAAAACTCGATATTAAACTGATTGGGATGAATCCTTCTGCATCCATCTGTATAGAAATGGTCACAATTGGTACCAGAAGTAACATAAAAGCTTGTAGCTAATATATCTATCGAGACGATAGAATTGTGGAAAAAATATTTTAGTCCAAAGCACAGAACCTGCAGCATTTTCGTGTGTGTTGCGAACACTATTCCCTACAATGTGTGAAGTAGAAGTGAAATCGCAATAATATATCATCTGTAAATCTTATGGGCGTGTGTGGAATATAATATTGCCCATTCCTATAAAGGTTTGACCAGGAAAGAAAAGCTTTTCCTTCTGGCTGTGTTACTCCATAAACTGGAAATGGGACACCCTGCCGTGCACAGTCATTTCGCAAAGATAGTGTCACGAGCATACTGGCCAATTTGAGCTGGTCATTGCTCCCCACACATTGAAAATTCAAACCTGATAGACGTACGAGCCTTGGCGTTGGATATAAAAATGGGCAATATGCTTGGTTCTCGATTAACAACGTGTTGCTCACAGAGTCGTGTAAGATGTTACGAAGTGGGGAATTCAAGGGTTGAGCAACTCGACGGAACACTCACCTTTTTCCGAAGAAAAAAGTCTCGTTGCAAGTTTTCGATGCTGAAATAATATTCTCTAAAAACAAGTGTGCGAGCAATTCAGTATTAGACAGTAAAGACTAGTGAAGGGATCATTGACGAGTCATTTCCCTTCAGCTCAGCAAAGGAAGGAAGTGCTTAATAATTTGACTGAAGCTGTACTTCAGAAGCCATAACTCCAAATCTATTATTAATCAATGTGTTATTCTTATTGTCCAATCGCACGCAAGTCAATGCATGAAATGGCCAGTGCACGGTGCCCAAGTTAGAGATGGTGGCGTCGGGAGAAAATTTCAAGTTTCCACGTCGACCAGAGGATCCAAAGTAGTAGTTTCAACTCTTACGAAAGCGTCAAAAAATCCGAATTGAAAATCTTGACTCTACTAGAACTGCCTGCGCGAGCACGAAGTGAAACATTTCCTTTACTCACTTGAGACTGATGATTATTGCAAACTGATAGAATGATCCTAATAGATCATGCTCGGAATGCTCAGTAAGGAAAGGTTGAGGTAACTTAGCTTCTCACAGTCAGACAATGCCTATGATGAGTTTTTGCTGTTCGAAGCTGGCAGCATCAACAAAAATGGTACAATGCTGGGGCCCCGCTGTGAGCATCACACATGATACCCTACACAGGCATGGGTCGTCTATACGACAGATCATTTTTTATTGGTGAGAAATTTCTACTCGTCGTACAAATAGTAGGCCAATGCGACATATCAATAACAGCAATCAATGAAAGCGTAGGTCTCTACTGCGCTTAAAACATACGGCAACGGCAAAATTTGCTCAATTATGAATGTCACAGTCACAAACTCAGCTATTGACCACCAATAGAGTTTTATAGACGAAGATAATAACTGTGTTACCTAAAATCTGAAGCATCAGTAAGGATACATAGCTACCTTACACAAGTTGAATTCAACAAGGTGTACAAACTGCAGGTGGTTGTTATAACACAGCTTAACAAAACAATGCCAACTCACATCTGCCACTTGACGAGATCTTTGAGCTGTTCCGGTGGTAATAAATGCCAGCCGCCTCCTTGATAACAGGCTGCCTCCATTTCGGGCGTCAGGTACGGGGTGTCGAATACATAAAGCGTGTTCGGTGGCACGTCTGGGAAATTGTACCCAGATTGATTATAATCGTTATCTAAATGAAAATAACAAATCAAATAATCTAAATATCGTAGATCATTAATGATTCGAACCTTGGCTACCACGAGTTCGATTTCTTCTCGATCTGAACTTTTTGTTGTATGCGTCATGGGGAGCTTGACCGGGGGGCCACGGTGTTCGCCAGTTTGAACTCGCGTCCATATCAACATTGTTGCTGTTGTTTGTCTGTGCGTTGCCACGGTAACCTAAAATCAAAGATTTTTATTATATATAAATACATTGGCTCCACTATATTCTTCGATATATATACCGGTCCGGTACTTTCAGCAACACACAAAGGTCAACATATAAAACTAGAGGGAGAAAATACGGGTTGGTTGAATGAATGAAACAATCATTTCACTTTTACCTCTATGATGCCTGTGAGAAAAATTCGGTCGTTTTTGTCCCGCCCGTCTGGTTGGTGACGTCGAACGTGCACGGTAGCCGCCCCTTCCGCGTCCATGTTTTCTTGCACTAACCGGTATGGAAATAAGTGACCACTTATGTCGACCTATCATGAAACGTCATTTTTCAATAGCCTAAAGGGTTAATCTTACACGAGATGGGTTAACTCACCCCGTTTTCTGCTATTCGGAGTTGTGGGAGCTGATTTCAGATCTGGTTGATCCTCATTTTCCGGGTTTGTATCTTGAGGATTCTTCTGCCTCTGTCCCTTCTTTTTAGGAGAATTTGAATTCTGTCATGATTTTAGAATTACAGGCGGATTAATTACTTTAAACTACTGTGCAGCGTAAACATTATACATCATTCCTCAAATGCTAACTAATGCCATCATTTTGCACTCCTCTATATAAATATCGCAGGCCACAGTAAAATCGTTGGCATACCACTTACATCACCAATTGTTAATAACCATGGTTATGATTACAATGCCTCCGGTTTAATAAAAAAGGTGCCGGACCGGTGGTTGAGACTCCCTGATTTCGTCAGTTTGGTGACATGATAATTAGGTCTACGGCAGTGTTAAACAAGATGGCATAGGCATCTCTGACAACATGTTGGCACAGACCTGCGGTCTACAGGGACATGAAGTGTCCTTTGAGCTTGGAAAAGCATTTTGACATGAATATAATATTTACAAAGCTACGGTCCCTAGATAGACTGTTCTCTTAAATTGTCTTTACAGTGACGAATTATATACCGGTACTTCACATTCATGACTGCAACCGTAATGTGTTTGTTTAGCAACAACAAACTGCAAAGCTACATTTAATCATGAAAATAATATGACACCAAAGATTCAGAGAATTTGCAGCATATAATTATAATTACGTTTTTAGCGGCTTGCGGTGTGACGTTTTCATCTGGAGCTAAAGTTGCCGGCTTGGCCACCTGGCAAGAGCAAAATAAAGGAATGAATGACTGGTGATCAAACGGCCCAAGAAATGCAGTAGGCCTAAACTGACCATGCGGAATCAATAAGGCATAATAGACAAGGACAATTCGTTTTTATAACAAATTAAAATTATATGTACTAGATCCATTTTCGATAGCATATTACAGCCAACGGGATATGACATTTTAACAGTATATGTGATATCGTAAGTAGGTCCTACATTGTAATGCAGGAGCAAGGAGGGTAACACAATGGATACAGCAGTATTGCTGACACACATATGGAACCAGACACGCTCACACACTCGAAAGTAGTAGTATATATACATCAAAAGGAGATAATTCCAATCAACTTTCGTGCTGGAAATTTCATCACCAACAAGCCACCAAAGTATTTACCGGTTTGACTGAATCTTGCAATGAAGGCCATGCATCGGATTTTCTTTTTCTTTTCACAATGACATCCTAAAAAATATTGTCACCATGAGCAACGTTGTAAAATCTTTTTTCAAAAGACTTTATATTGCATTACGTACCTTTTTTGTTTCAGGCCCGTCGACACCTGTAAATAAAAAAGACGCAAAGTGAAGCATTGTGAAAGCGGACTCATTAAACTGAAACGGATATTGGGCCGGTGCTTGCAACATATACAAACTACAACAAAAGCAATTACCATTAAGTGGCTTCTTGCCATCAAAATGTCAAATTATGACATTTAGGCAATGCAAGAACCCGTACCGGCAGCTTAATAGTTTTGCAGAGGATATTAAATTCAAAACTCCCAGCTAACCAATAGGTATAAGCCGATTAGTACCCTACCGACATTCGTCGAAATTTTTGCTCTCTAATACTTCTGAACTGAATCATGCAATACCATTGCAGTTAGTGCTGCCACGAATGCCTATCAACCAACAGTGAACGAATGATAATATCATTGAGAATAGGTCTAGCCAGGGTGGACTTAAAGGCATGATAATGTGGAATATTCTATTGTACTTTCGGTTAGAATCACAACAGGAACTGTCAATTCTATCTATTACGATTGTCTCCAATAGCCAATTAGTTAATAATTATATTAAGAATCCTTATATACCGATAAGTTGTGCAAATATCATACCATTAGACATATTGTCATCTGCCACATCATGATCTTCCGGGACCAAATCTGACCAATTTTGAGATGGCTTTTCATCTGCTTGAATCTGTGATTCTACAGGCGCTTGGGCAGGTTTAGCCACTGTCTTCTCCACATTCTTTGGTTTATTAGGAATCTCTGCCTTAACAGACTCTTCTGGCTCTTTCGGTATCGGTACAGCATCCTCGACAGTTTGTTTTTCAGAAGCACCCCATGCGTTAGTTTTTGGAATTGGAGCAGCTACATATTCGACTTTGTTGTCAGCTGCGTTCTTTTCATCCGAGTCTCCGTCACTGTTCATCACTGCGTCTCCCGGTGAGTCAGGTAATTCCGCACCATTGTTATTACCGTTACCAAAGTCATCCCGATGTTTGTGGTCGCTTTCTCCGTGCGAACGATACGGTCTTCCATGCTTTTTTGGACGTTCGTTAAAATAGCCACTGCCGGCACCGCTGTCAGCATAATTCATTTTACTATTCAAAGGACGGCTTTCGCTCTTTTTGCTGCGTACCTCCATCCACCCTTCTTCATCATCGCTCGTAGCGCTTACATTATTTTCTTCTTTGCGAGGTCTATCAGCTTCTGCCGGATTTCTATCTGGCAGAGGCTGCTGCAATTTGCTCGACACTTCCATGATACCGCGTCGCACCGCGATATGAACAACTAGTTCCTATCTTTCTTTCGATGAAATTACCCTCAATATGCACTGGTCACAAAATTAACCAAAGACGTTATTCCAGTAGGCTAAAATAGATTTGCATCGACGAAATAGTCAAAGGGTCCTGTAGTCAGAGTATGATCACTAGTTCTTGTAACGGCTGAACTGAAAGTGAGCTCATACAGTACCCCAGGCATTCGTGTTCCTTAAACTTACCCTCGGGCAAATATTATGTGAAGTCTGCTAAGCTAAGGTGGATCATATAAGGTGAGTAAGCTAGGAACTAACGTGGAAATATACTATACTTCATGCTTGGGGTAGTGATAGAGGAGAAGCCGGGTCATACCAGACCATTGTGTGGACTATTATATTGATCAGTGGAAGTGACAATGCACTACAGTCAGACTGCCGACAGGACTCTTGTATGTTTCACCTGATGAAGAAGGGAGCTTCGAAAGCTAGTGAATGTTCCAATTCTCAATAAACTAAGGCTGGACGTTAAATCTGTCGTGATCTTCTTTACAATATATATTGATATATAACATCGTGCTTAGGAGTCTGTAATATAATAATGTCATAATTCTAAAATCGTTTTACAGTGCCTAAGGTGATGAATAGCTCAACACAGCCTCAAAGGCACGTTGCATCAAATTACTTGCTACGCAGCACCTCACATTATTTCCTTAATATGAAGAAAATTTAACTTCCAGGTATTCTCATAATATAGCCCGCAACAGCAATCAACAGCTGTTGGTTCACAAAGAAAGAAGCATCTACTACAATTCATTGCTATGACGCTGTAGGTTTGACACTACTTATATATAAATATAAAAAATGATAAGGGAGAATAGGAAACAAACATGCCTGTATATATAGAGAGACAACCGAATTGGTGTCTGTGTTGAACTTGAAAAAAAAAACACAAGAATAAATACGACCATGTGCGTTGTTATCTTAGGCTTACCGAGTACAAATTAGAAGCTTTCATGTTTCATGCCAATGCTATCAATTATACTTTCCCAGCTTAACAAGTAGTGAATTTAGTGAGGAAAGTTAGACGACCTGTTATATCCATGTGGACATGTTCTATTCCCTTCTGGTATGCTGATTAGCACACAATAACAGAAACAACTCCGAGTCCACGACATGGAAACTGGAACCAACAGAGACATCACTCACTTTGGCCAGCCCCATCACATTACCAAAGTAGACTTCGGTAGTTAAGGGTTAAGATAAGAGTGACAGAGTTACACTTGGGAATACGGTGTGTTTAATGATATAGCAATGATGTGATGGCTGCATACAGGAACTCTTTAAAACAAAACATATGTACCTCAAACGGTACCACGGGAACATGATGGGTTAGCATGCACAAAGCAAAACGGAATTTCCATATTATAATATCAGCTGGCTATTAAAATCATCCAAATAACCAGCAACAAGAAAAAGATGAGCAAATTCGTTTTAAACTAAATTCTGACCACAATTTACAACTGAATAGCCTAGGCCTTGAAAATCGACTGCATCTATTCTTCTGAGAATATTTCAATTCACTTAAAATATCTCACCACAGTTTAAACGTCAAGTCAAATCATCACATTGCCAAGAAAAGTAATTTCTATCTAAACACAGCACAGTTTCATGCTTTTGCTAATTATTTGTTGATTAGCAGAAACATCTGCTGAGATCACAGTCTCTGACATCAATAGCAAAGCCTATAATATAAATAGCCTGTTTGAATACAATAGCTACCATTTCCTGTAAATGACTGAAGCAATGCACAGGGCTAGACGCTGGAAGCAATTCATTGCACAGTCATCAGCATAACGTTTCGCGAAGCAGACGGCAATACCATTGGTAACATGTTTGGTACGAAAAGGCCGACCAAACACAATTACCGATACTAAATGTGGTAAACCGCGTGGAAATTGCAGTGTTGCGCCAAACTCAGGCCTGATTGCAAAAGATGACAAATTTCCAGAATGCCTTTCATACGGAATCACCGGCTGGCTGATCCTTTGTGCAGTACTTACGTCGCTCACTGCATGTTAATCCTACTTATTTCAAGAGTCTGGCCATGCTAACAGGTTCACGACACTTTTTGAAATTCTAGCCAGCTTGCATTCCATTGCATTGCAAGAGTGCATGCAATGTATTTTTGACTAACATTATGCCCGGTTTCCCAGAGCGAATGGGATTTCGAAAAATACAGTGGGAGGTGCAGATGTACGTTGCAAACATGAGGAGAGTGACAAAGAAGTGAGAAGAGTCCCCTAGAGTTATGCCAAGCCTCATCATCAGCCGATCGTGAATTTATTGTTGCGTATCGTCCAGTCACTACACATTGGATTTCATAGGAAATCTCGAAAGTGCACCAGGTGATTTTCCAGGTGTACAATCACATGATTTTTTAGATTGAACTTTTCCGACTCTGCATTTTGCAGACAATAGCAAAAAGGCCAGGATCCACGAAGTGGCATTTATATTCATTTGATCGCCGCGAGCGCTACATGTGATTATATTTTCTTGATAGTGTTAACCGCCCTTAGTGGTAGCGGCGGTTGCAGTCGTTGGCAGTTTAAGTGCTTTTAAAGTGAGCCTCTTTTGGGGGCTCAAAAAAATCTTCGTTGTGCAGTCAATGCGTACAGGTTATCTATAGTGACAGTCATCCAGCGCTTGGTCACATTCCACCATCTCAGGATTGGCTATACCTTATCCTAGCTCAATCTACCTACGATTCAATTCACATTCGTTTTTGTCCACTTAGAACTCGTCCTAATTTTGTTTCAAGGTCATACAGCACAAAAAATTATATGCTTACTCTTGGACGCAACGCTCACGACGCCATGGCCTTTGACGGAAAAATGCAACGCACTTTAACTACAAGCATGAAGTTAAGAAAATGACGATATCTTCTACCTAAGGTTGACAAAATTCAGATAAGAAACACCAAACAGAAAAAGCAATGATTGAAAAATACTGTAAATGGTCGATACCACAAATTCACCTTTACGATAAATAATCCGTGATTCCATCGACAAAGATTATCAGTGCCATATTTATAACGTTACTGCATGTTGACATG
Source organism: Botrylloides violaceus (assembly GCA_030412335.1). Classification (NCBI taxonomy): domain Eukaryota; kingdom Metazoa; phylum Chordata; class Ascidiacea; order Stolidobranchia; family Styelidae; genus Botrylloides; species Botrylloides violaceus. The sequence continues at coordinate 472,970 of JASFYC010000810.1, forward strand.
CAAGATAAGGCATTCCGGATCGGACTATCGCGTACAAAAAACACTTCTCCACGCACCACGCGAAGAGTGACAACAAAACATTTCGCCGGACTGGGCACCAGACAAGCATGTTCGGCGTGGCAATGAAATCGACAAATTTACTACCGGTAAAAATACGAAATCTAATGATGTATCAAAACTGGAACGGTACCAAATTTGCGTCAACATTTGCACTTATGGACTACAAAAAAATAGTTTATATTCTTTTCATCCTAGCTTGCATTAACCACATCCGCCCATAGTCATTTCTCTGCCAGAACTATTCATGATGTGACAGAAGAATGGTGTGGCTCTTGCCTCTTTGTACGTGGACCAACTGGACCATGCCGAAAAATATCATGTTCTTTGTGTCAAATGTGCTCCACACAGTCCCCAGCATGAAACTTATAATATTTCCTTCGGGCTGTGGGCTATGGTTACTGCCTCGGAGATCTGACCAACTATTATTGTTGTCTGTCTTGTAGGGCTACTGTCCATGTGGTTTGCTAAATAAAGTGTTGTCTGTCTAATATGTGTCTGCGTCATAAATGTTGCAATGGCCTTGGCCGTTAGCGATCTACCAGTAAGTTATTTGAGTTGGGAGGGGCGGTAATACCTGGTTTAGTGCCGTACGTAGGCTAATCTATATGCGCTATGACAACGATAGATTATTTGGTTGCCAAAATATCCAGCTGTCGCATGCAAGAGGACGGATTAAACGTCAAAAGCCGCAAAGAAGGCATCTTGGGTACGCTTGCTTGCGTCACAAGAGGACATGCGAATTGTGAAATGCTCTTCAAGTGCTGCAAAAACTTCTGGAGAGTAGGATCAATGTCAGACTGGTGGTGGGCTTCCGATGTCAGTCAGCAGCGCAGACCCCATCGATGAAAGAATCGAAGGTTGGTTTAGGAACCTTGCGATACCATGGACTTTTCAGCCTTGATTCCAAAAGACGTTCGGCCTGCAAAATGGGTTCGATAACGAATCCTCGTTCAACGTATACGTCCAGGTATGTAGCGAATACTGCACCATGTCACAAAATCCTAAAATAGCTTACTTGATGCAGTGGTGGTATACGTCCCGTTCGGAACTGAGATTCATTTGGATGATTTTAGGCCTACAAAACATACTTTACGTCACACGTGATGATATTGTGGAGACGATGATCCTAGGTGTCGCTAATAAGGCACATTGAAGCGTGTGGTGTAGGAAGAGGATAGTTACTAACCTACTAGGTCTATAGTCAGAGACGCATTACCTTTTTGATTTTATATTGCAATTTCATTCAATACATTAGAGATACTGCACAGGCAAAGGAAAAATCACTCAGGATGACCATAACTGCCATCTCTCTCTGGACTTTTGTAGGTGCCGTTATGATAGACCTTCTACAATGATCTTACAAATCGCAAGATCTTTACTTCATGTTCCATAACGGCTTTTAGCAGCACCGTGAGCGAGAAGACTGCTGCAGGGCTATTGCACTTAGGAGCCTTCAACAATCAGAGTAAGCTAGTTTAGCAGCAGGCCGGCAGCGTATGTCTACTTGTTGATATATTGGAGTCACACTGGTATGCGCTAAGCAGGGATATATTAACTTCCTAAAATGAAGAAACAGTCCAGTGTTGTGGCCTTCTCGCCTAGCTCTGAAAGACAAATTCTGGAAGAGGAGCTATTGCACACTGATTAAAAACAGACGGGAGATACTGCAGGGGAAATTTTGAAAATGAAGCTCGAATACAAGAGCGGCAAGAAATAGTTTGCCAGGATTCAAAGATTGTAATTCATAGCAAGTCAGCAGATTGAAGGCCTATTCCCTCGCTATTGCATTAGCACCCTCGTTTCATAAATCCGCTGCTGACGACTACCGCATCGCCAATGCCTAAATTACAAAGTAGTACAACAACAATAACTTGCGCAACATTGATAAAAGGTCCCTATCAGTAAACTGGAAAACCCAGTCAGCACAGGTGTGTGGTAACCACGCGGTTTTCGGGTGGTTGCTCGAAGTTGCCCATACATGCCGATGGTATAATCCCGGTATGCCGATGGTGATCCCAAAAGCGGTAAATATGTGGGAGTACCGCATAAATACATGCGGTAGGGAGTTGGTATTTCATGGTAATCCCAATGATGGTGAATGTGTGGGGGATACCGACCGTGGGTTTTTGCTGTATGTGTGTGGTAATCCCAGGAGTGGTAAGAGTGTGGTGGATACCAGTACTTGGAAACGGGTTTATGCGGTATTGAAGTGGGATCCCCGCTAACCCAGACTAAAGACCAAATGTTACCGCTATTATTCCCGATAGTCGGTTTGAGGGTTTTAATTTGGAAACGATGTCTCGACGACCACGACCGAAAAAGAAATGGCATTACAACGCAAATCTTACAGCAAAACAGCGATGAAGCAGGTTTCACAATTCGTATAAACCTACGGATGCACTCGTTATACATCCGATTGACATTAACTGCGCGATTTTGGCCATTTTACCTTGCGACGACAGGAAAGGCCAGCATTTTAAGCTTCAGTCGTTCGCCGCTGACAAAAACGCAGAGTGACCGAGCACCTTCTGAGAAATCGCCATTATGCGAGAAGCGCGTTTGCTCTCGCCTCTGTTTGTCAGCGATACAAAATGTGTAAAAATGCATTCCCGAGCGCAGCCAATCAGCACCGTTCCCTCGCATATTTCTGTCTGGCGAGACGTCTGACGTCACGCCACTTCGATTTCATTCGCGCGAAGAACACGCGCGCTGTTTGATTTTTTCGAATTGAAAGCAGCTTTGTTGTCGCATTTGAAAAGCGTAGAGTACGGCGACAATGCCTTTACCAAGAAGAACAAAGCGAAGAAGATGTAAGCAGAATTTTGACAGGATAATGGAGGATATTAGATGTAAATGTGCTAAGCGAAAACCGATACGAAGCGGCAATGGAGTAAGTTCATCAGGGTCTGAGCGAGATGTTTAGCTGGAGGCTTGATGCGCAAGTTGCGACGTGTTTAAATTCTCTTTTAACACCTGCAGATGCAGAATGTATTGGTACTGCAAGCGATGACAGCATCATATCACATGATATCTATTGTTGGTGATATATAATGTCAATTGTTTTGTTTTGATCAGATGAAATCACAGTATTTTTTCTCCACGTTGTGAACCGCTCTAGCTATCATTTCTTCAGCTGCATAGTTCCCATTTTCCTAATGATTGACCAATGCCCTTTCCAACTTATGTTTGCTTTCATTTATTCCGTGCTGTACATATTCTTAGGTCATATATAAGCAGATTATAATATGGCATACTTTGGATACTGGTATCAGTTTGCTGTTGTTGAATTCGGTGTTGGGTCAGATATAGCGTCTGCTGCTGTTTCACATTCCTGGCTGAACTGGCTGAAGTCTCCTCGTTTCACACAGTGCTACTGGCCACCATAAGTGCTCACCTCAAGTGCATTAAAAGTTATAGTCACTTCCTTTGAAGAAACGCTTCACGACTGGGAGTTGCATGAAGTTCAAGTATTGGCAAAAACAGGTATATATCTTAGTCTTCCAAAATTGTTCTATAATATATACTTTGAACCCAATAATTTGGGATGGAAAAATTAGTACAGTTGGCTTTTCAGCGGCCAGACATTTACAATCAAATGGTAGGCAAATGCAACCCAGATCAATAATCATGAGGACTGAGTGAATTAAATAATTTTACAGGTACAAGCTCTCAAAGGGGGGTAATACATCCCAATTCGCCAGAAGGACGATGTTCAGGCTACTGACGTTTGCTTGACGCTGCAATGCAACTTGTTCGAACGTGGAGGAAAAGTTGGCCTGAAAGATATTCATTTTCAAGGCTGTTTTTGGTAGGTGCATTTGTGAAAGTCTGGCTTTCAGCTGTATATCTATGACGACGTTGGTGTATCTTTACAGTTGCAACAAGATTGAATGTCGACACTGAAAATGTCTCGAAAAATGAGATGGGAGCTGCAGTTAGATGGTGGCTTTCTAATTGACGAGATCGATAAGGTAGATGCCGAAGAGAAACAGCTCCTAACGAGCCGTCAGAAACATCTACAAGCAAATCTGCTGAATCGATCTGATTGGCCTTGCTTGCTGCTTTACTCGCTGAGTACTGTAGGGTAAGCCCTTCAAATTTTGAGAACTTATTCTTATTCAAGGAAGCGTTGTGAGACTTCAATCTACTACATACTAGACTTGATTGATTTGTCATCAATTGTTCCTGGTCTGTAGCAGTAGTTTTCTGGCTAGCTTACCTCATCATACGCATGCATGCATTTTTCGGCGGACATAATTCTCATAAAGTTACATTCAACTTGCAGTGTGCTGGCAGAAAAATTCATATTATGTTGCAATCCTACCACAATGCAGCGGTACTATACGCATTGCGCAGGTGCACATTGTGAACGTGTAAAGCCACACCTTTTGCACAAAATGCCTTGTTTATTTTTGTAAATTTGGAATTGTCCCAAGTCGTTTTTTCTTCAATGTTAACTAATAGTTGCCATTGTGACTTAACCACTGTTCATGTTATAAGAAAATTTTGAAACTTCTGTCCATTGATATTTTATAAATTCATTTCTAGAATTGTCTGACTTGTTGCATGAAGTGTTGGAATTGATAGGCCATGTTTCTTCAGACTTAGCCTGATTGCCATAAGCATGTATAGCAGATATTCCTCATGCATCTTGCCCTTTGTGACCACATTCTGCATTCTATTCATGTTGTAGTATGATTAAATCTTTTGTATTCATGACACTTGTTTTAACCCAACCTTTTTAGGGTTCTGTTAGTTTTTGCTTTGTCTTTTGTCAGCCACTTCAATGCCAGCACGTATATAGGCTACTAAGTTTTTTGGTACGTTTGGTAGCCCGGCTATTTTCCCGTGGAAATAACATTACTGATTTTGTATTAAAATTGTGTCATATTATCCGCTTGAATGCCGCGTACTACTGTATAACGTTTACCACATTGAAATTAATGCGCTTGAGCTTGCCATATGTATGTTTTGGTACCCAGCCTGTTTTACCATGGAAATTTGTAAATAAAACCATAGATTTTGTATTAATTGTGTGATATAATGCATCACGACGACGGAAGCAACGGAAAAGGCGTTTTGTGGTTCGTATTTTAGGGTGAGCGTGGGAGGAAATTTCCTATCCCACGCAAATACCATGGTGAGCTGTACATTCCTATCCCAACGAAAAACCGCCCTCAGATTGTGGTTTCCCCATACTGTAACCATGCAATGCCAGTAAGGTGCGGGTTATCATGTATCCACCTCGTTCCCGCATTTCGACAGTGTACTGCCACCACATCCAACCATACAGCCGTGTTGACGAATGCTATGTGGCCAGGAATCTAACGGAGCAAGTCAGCTAGATGACTGGAGGCAAAGTCTGTCCGTAGCATGGCAGCAGATGAGTTCCTGGTCATCAGATATGACGGGATAATAGTTCCAGAAACATTTTATTGGTGAAACGATATCCCCGGCAGAATTTCCGGTTATCGAATTCCTCCAGCGGGTTGGTAACGTCCGCTAAACATCTCCTGCTTCCAAAATCATTGTCAATAATATCCATGATTTCCAAAACTTCCAATATTAATTAAAAAAAATAGTGGAGCCGATGGCGGACGATTCAAATAGTAATAAATATAATAAGTCACCACAAATTTAAATTCCAGTCCAGTTTATTGGTATATAATACACACGCTTTCGGAGCTCTGCTCCTTCACCTGATGAAGGAGAAGTGTATTAAATACCAATAAACTGGACTGAACGTTAAATTTGTGGTGACTTATTATATTTATTAATATTAATCAACAAATTGTCCCATACGCGAATACCAAAACAACAACGGAAATCCCTGCTTATATGAAATCGAGAGCGTCCTATCTTCATATATAGTAACATCGCTGTAGCGAACAGACACCCCTGGCGACTGGAAAAGTTTCCGGCGCAGCGGCGACTTAAATTACATACGAAAGAGCAACTCAGCAATAGCGACGTAAACCGGAGACGTTGAGTCGGAGAATTGGCCTGTGGATCAGGAACAACGGGTTTCTTGACACAGGGGAAAACGTTGACGGCGGCTGTGCATCTTTCATGCGAGGTGTCCTTGGATGCAACTGCCTTACCCTTGGGCTGCTTTGCATGGTGTCCGATGGTTTTGATCGATTCACTGAAAAAGATTCAAATTAACGTTGAGTCACTAATCACAACGGTAAGTATAACATACCAGTAGGGGTTTATATGGGGGTGTTGGTGGAATGACTAAGCACCGAGTCTTGGTTGCCTTCTAATTTCAAATCTTTAAATTCGCTGTGGTTGATTGCGTTAACATGAGAATAAGACGACTTTTTATCCTGCAAAAATTTCACTGATGAATAACAAAAGTCCATCGACAGGCACGTCAAGAACCTTACAATATCAGAATCGGTGTCGCCATCCATGGCCTACTAAAGTACGGCCATACACCCAGCCTAATGAGCGAAAAATTAGAAGGCTGGTTATCCTATCCATCCACCCAAACCACACTGTTAGGAAAACGCGCGATCGGTAACGCACATGAACCCTAAAACACGGAGTAGTACGTAAATGTTGTATATTGCATTGCATGTGATATACATATAACTCAAAGTAACAAGTAAAAGCAAAAATGAGATTCTGCCAACACGCCTCAATTCTTTTCCCTTTGCCTCTGTTTGAATTGCTTGAGCGAGTCTTCTCTGAGAGAGGCGTTGGTCAACTTCTGTTTGTTATTATAAAAGATGTTGACAAGCTTTTTATATGCAACTGCTGTGCATTTTTTACCATGGATGGCGCAACCAATTCGTGAAGTACCCAAAACAACTTCTAGTAAATGCAATGCTGCTCGTCTAGCTGGAACAGAACTGTGTTGAGATATAAGCTTGCTGCTGGAATCTAATTCAGCAAACACGTCAAACACACAGGGAGCAACTTGTAGGGTAGGCATTGAAAGCTTGCCCCTGTTCAAATGCCTGAAATATTCAGGAAATTCTTCTTCTTCATCTTCACCGCCATCACTTAACAGGGATAATGAGCATCCAAAGCACATCATTAAACTAGCAATACGTTTGGCTATAAAGCCAGCAACAAAATATGCAACCTCTTTTGTTTCATCTGAAATTGAAGATTCAGAGAAATCGTAAGCAAAGATGTCAACGTCATTCTGAAATTCTTGAAAAGCGGCTGCGTTGTCAATCTTCACATCTTCTTTCCAAAATTCTACACCGCTTTTCAGCAATGACCTACACATCACTATTTCTTCAGCTGATAGGACTTCACGTAAGCTGACTAAGAACCTTCCCCCACTGATTTGACGGTATTGAGAAAATCGCCTTTCTGGAGGATCAGTTTGGAATCTTCCCATCATGACATAGTCGTAACCTTCTGATAATAGATCTTGAACCAATTCACTCTGGGCAGTCATAGTTCTTCTTAGCGCATCAAACGTCTGCTTTGTAAAGCAAAACTTAGACGGTGCATGTGATTTCCAGTTTGTCAGCCAATCTGCAAAGTCTTTCAAAAAGTCAACTTTTCCATCATCATGTGTCATCGCATTACCAAGACTGTTCGGAGAGTACCGTTGTTTGCTATTCACAATAGTCCACCAGACAGTGGCAGTGGCAGCATTTTTAATAATGCTTTGTATGCTTGACTAGATATGGAACGCAAAAGCAAACAGCACCGAATCACTTTCCCAGAAAAAAGGAATGGCCAACAGACTTGTAATATTTCAGATTATGCAATTCTTCCAATATATCCTGTTCAGCTTCAACATAATTAACATCGAGGTTATCTAAATAGCTTGGAAAATTAAATAGAATACTTTTTCTTTTAAACAAGGCAGTACTGTTTGCTGTGAACCATGATGGTAGAGGTACTGGTATCCCCTTATGCTGCAGTTTCACCTTCATCTTGTTATCAATTTTTATGGCATTTTTGATTATTGGAAAGTTATCAAAGCATAGCTCATAGTATAGCACATAGTTATCCCCAGCTTTGTGGAATGTATATCCAGGGGGAGAAAGGCTTGCATCAAGCTCGTGATAATGCTTAATTGTGTCAAATAAAAGGAAGTCTTTCAGCTGATCAGGTTGGGTTGATCGATCTCGAGGTGGGATACGAGTTGATACCTTGCTAGGGAGAGTTGACGGAAGCGACTGCTGTACTCGCGTTAAAACAGTGGGAACAGGGTTCATTTTCCATTTCAGTGTGTTCCGTTTTCCACTTTGAATATACTTCTCATCGAAATGCTTTATATAAATGACTGAATACTTGGTCGGCATCCAATTTGCCCGGTTAACAAAACGCATCCATGCACTAAAAATGTCCGGCTTTTCAAAAGGGAAATGAAAACTTCAGATCTTCTTTGATTTTTCACTATCGTAACCAGAATTACAGCCGACTACACAACACTTGAATCCCATTATCAACTCTAGGACAAAACAAAAGATTGCTCGTCAAAGTCATATGCAGTGAATTTGATGTAACTCAAACAATGAGGCGGTACTACTAGTACCGTACCGGTAACAGCGAAGAGTTTATTACGGCATCAGCCTGCTGGCTCGGTTTATCTCATCTAGACTTTTGCAATTATAAAGAATTTCCCTGGCGTGCTAGCCTCTTTTCTTTATTCAATAAATATCTCTGATGACACTACACACTGACGCAGAAACGTTACAAATCTGACAGTAACTTACAGGCTAGCCAGTGCAGTTCTATCGTTCTGACTCCCTGACCCAGAGCTCTAGCTAGTTTGAACACCGTCAGTCCATCACGCCACTCACTGTTGTATTCATCCGCGCTACATTGGAGAGTTCATATGTGTGATAATTTCAATAGCTTTAGTGTACTCTAAATGTTTTGAATGAAACAACACCGAATAATAGAAATGCGATGGTAGCAGCAGCTTATTCGACGCGTGCCAGTTTAGACTCCGATTGACTTGAGTCGCGCTTACACGTTGTGGCACTGACGCCAATATGCATCCGCGCTTGTTTTGTTTGCGAGAAATCGGACTGCCTGGCGAACCGGCCTTCTAATTTTTCGCTCATTAGGCTGGGTGTAAGGCCGTACTTTAGTAGGCCATGCGCCATCCCATCCCCAAAGTCCTTGTTCATAATAATACAGTCCGTCGTTGATCACTATCGCGAGATCCTGCGTCATTTTTGACCTGGATGTAAAATTTCCGGTGCGGTGACCGCCAGGATGTTTCCGAAGAACAGGTGGGGTCTGTAGGAAGAAGATTTCAGTTAATGGACGACATAGTATGATTCTTTTTATATTTTTCATATATTATTAATTTATGGGTTTCAAATATTATGTACATAATTCCTAAAACGACCTTGAATCGACATAAAGACTCCGACTACGCAATATATTCGAGGTCAACTGGAGTTTCTCCGCAAGTTTGATTTGATCTCGGATTCGTACTCACTTGAGTTACGATAACGAGTTTCTTGACGTCGGCATCTGTGATCTCTTTTCCGCTTGAGTAATTAAACCTAATTAAAACTTCGAAATAGTCAGTTTGAGCCACTCTTATTGCACATTATTTGAAGCGTAGGCTGTCTGAAGAACACTCAGAATATACACAACACCATGAAATTCAATCATGAAACATTTAATACACATAGCTGCATGGAAACTGGGCAACCACAAGCAAGAAACCAAAGTAGTCGCACTGCAAGGAAAGTACTAGGCTCCATAATGATCGAGTCAGATGATTGCGGTAAAATACGTCTCGGAACACTTGCATTTGCCCTGTTCACGGACAATAGACCTTTGCAAGCCACGCTTGACCCAGTCCTTTCGCCCGTTGCTACGTCGTGCTGGTAGGAGAGAGTTCCTCCTCACCCACTTTAATGGTAGTGTGAAGTTGCTTGGTATGACCAAGTACCAAAGATCCAAGGCCATTCTTATAGCGAACAAATAGACGCTTGAACTGAAGCCCATCACCTTTGGACAATCTAAAATCGACCAAGCATTTGTTCTCATCACCACAGGCATTCTGAATGACGGACGCTTTAAAAATCAAAATATTCTTTCGCTGGTCTTTTGTTGATATGGTAAGCAACCCAGGCGAAGTCTGCTTAATGGAGTATCTGCAATATCATGATAAGGATATGTAATATTGTTCAAAATAACAAACTAAGATGGGGTGGGCAAACTTTATGGCTCGTTGGCCACGTCGGGGCCTAGCTTAGGCCTACACAAGGGCTGGATCAGAACAGAATAGATGGTAGGCTATACTCTGGTAACCCCATATCAATGAAAAAAATACTCCACGCCATGACATAGCTAGAACATCAGCATTTGTATATAATTTTTGCTCTTGGTGGGCCAGATTAAAACTTTTGCCCCCACATGTGGCTTGTAGTTTGCCTACTACTAAGATCTCATACCCTCTGGCTTTTGTGTATTCAATGATATCGGTGACTGTTTTCTCCATATTTTTACAACTCCAAAATCTTGTCAACCGCTTGACGAGGCGCTGCCATACATTTTGTGAGGTAGCAGACGGTGTACCATTACTTTGAGATCCCAACAACATACTTTCAGTTTCAACCGGCTGTAAATAATATTTACACCAGAGATCATATTATATATATATATACTGCATCGAAGGATTGATAAGTTAACGTATTGTGTAGCACTAGTCTTACCTGAGAAAGGTAGCTATGGGTTAGTAAGTTATCAACTGACATTGTTGAAATTTCATTAGCGCTGTTGTTCAGTTGAGGTTCAGGTTGTGTTGTTGAATACTGCAAGTGGGAAATGCATACTGGCGTAACGTAACCAAGGAGAAAACAGCCAGAACTACTTACAATGTCAATGTCGTCAGGCAACCCATTATTTTTATGAAGCCTTTTCACAAAAGGCGAGCTCTCGCTTGTTGATGATAACCTTCGCTTGAATGGTAGTGATTTAGAAAACCACCTACATCAGCAAAAATATCGTTTTATCCATCAATTCATAATATAGAACATTGGAATATCGAGGGTCAAGCGTGGTCAGTCACTTTTTTTGCGACCCAATGTTTTATGAGCAACAAAAAGTATGCGCCGGAGCGCCACACAGGCAATCAAGTCTGTATCAGAACTCTAGACTGCAAACAACAGAAAGTATTATTCCCGTTACCTGTCTTGTTTAATCAGTGTAATTGTCAACCTCCTGTCAACTGACACCTCCAGAATTTTCCTTAATAACGCAAGAGGGCCAGTATCAATTTTACTCCATGGAGATAAGTGAACTTTTCTATCCAGCCAATCACAATACTCTTGACAAGCATTGCTTGGCTCATCCCACGGTAATTCGCCTGTGAAACAAGTACAAGAACTCAGAAATTCCTCTGCAAAAGTTCTGACTATAGTTAACCTAAATGTAATGTATATTAGAATTGCAGCATTGCAGAGAGACTACTGCATGAGTTACTGAGGGTCTCATCGTGTGTCTGAGTCAATCTCATGATAACGTATACAAGTTGAGATATAACGAATATACTCTACATACCTGCTAGCATTGCCACCAAGACAATTCCACATGACCACACATCAGCAGCTTCTGCATGATATGGCTGATCGGATAAGACTTCAGGAGCGACATATGGAGGTGTACCACAACGTCTGGAAAGCAACCTCTCTTCTGCTATAGAAGCATATTTTAATGAATGAAATATATAAGTTTACTGAAATGATACGAAAACTGTACTTCTATATCGAAAAATAGTCGCAAGTCCAAAGTCGACAATTTTCAATACGTTGTTTCCATCAAGAAGTAAATTCTCAGGTTTGATATCGCGGTGGGTGACTCCAACAGAATGAAGATATTCAACTCCTAAATTATGGAACAGAGAGGCTATGTTATTATTCAACTACTGTATCATACCTACAGGACATTATTGGTCATTTGGAAAACGAAGAAACACAGAATAGGCCTATTTCATTTAGCGAGGGTAGTAGTCTAAATAGGACTTCGCCAACGCTGGCTGGGCTTCATTCCCCCTTACCGTCAATCAGCCTGTGAAAATTCGACTGTCACCCGAATACTAATGATTTCGGGTCACTAGAACTACGAGAGACTCCGCCAAAATTCCATCTTCTGCCATAACCTTATCAGTAACTCCGGGCAGGATTATAGAGTGTACGAGTTTACCAAATACTGAGATTATCGGCTACCATCTTAATCTTCATAAAATTGTATCAATTAATGTGCTGTGCTTGTGCAATTACACACCTGAGATTAACTGGCGAAAGTATGACTGCGCCAGACTTGCCGGCATTCCAACATCTGGTTCAATTTTATCAAATAACTCCCCACCACTTGCATACGCCAAAAATATGTATTGATGAGCGGCTTCTTTCCTTGTGCCATAGTATTTGATTATGTGCTTATGGTTGAGCATCTTGTGAATTCCGACTTCTTTTCTGATCTGAGCAAAATAGTATCAGAAGTTGCCATTAAAATCCACTATCAATCTCTCGATATACTGGAGGAAAATATCAATTTCTAAAGCCTTTTACACAATAACCTACCAGATTGAGAGTCTCGGAGTCTTTTATCTTATTCAAATCAATGATCTTGACTGCAACGGCTTCATCACTTGTTGCACTGACAGCAAGTCGAACTTCACCATAAGCACCTTCTCCCAGAATTTGAACGAAATCCCAACCATCGACGAAAGGAATAGGACATTGCGATACCATGTTTTAACAATTGTTAAACAAATACTGTAGATTCGTGAGAGTCCGTACTGGTATACGGTACTATATGGAATCAGAAGTAGAACAAACCATCACACTGTGTATAAACACCTCTTCACATTCACAACCATTAATATTCCAGAATTGCCTACTACCGGTACTATCTATCACAACAGCCTTACAACATTCGACCCACAAGAGATTGCCTTGCCTTGCCGCTTGCTACTCTGTCCCCCCTCTGATCCTGACAGCTGATAGTTATGTGACGAAAGTTTGTTTTGAGAATTCGCGCCCTTATCGGCTGCAGCGTTACGTATCGCACCTATCGGTAGCATCATTGTAATACATGCGCTCTCTCTGGCTTTCTCTTTCTTTCTATGAATTCAGGTTCAAGAGAAAATAAAAAGAGTAAAAGTCGACCATATGCCATTTTCATTGTTGTCATATTATAAGCTACAAATTCACCAAAATTCCTGCTCACAAAATTGTATCCGCGAGATGTCGCAAAGCATTTATACTAATTTTTGTCGTCAGATCATAGATTAGATAGTGATAGTTGATACTGTGCTAAATTCATTCATTGTTGGTGGAATATTTTCGGCTTACTTCCTCCGCACAAATTTTTCGTCACCGCTGTAGATGGTCAAAAATTCAGAATCGAGCCCCTTAGGTCACTAGCGCCTGGTTTTAATTTCTCCCTTTTACGCTCCACTAAGCCGTTTCAAATCTCGGCAACGTTTTCTGCGAAGCCGGATTAGCTGAGTTTCGGTTCGTTACCTCTGTGTAAGAAAGTAATAAGTGAGACTGCAATTAGCAAATATAATCAGAATTTTCTTTTGCTAAATGAAGCACTAGATAAAAACAAACGATATCCGTAAGCGATTAGCCTACTTCAAAACCAATGCAGCTCCAGGCTTAATTTAATCCCGTGAGGTGGTTAGTAGGCCTACCAAAGAAATTAAAAGTGAGCATTGTTTGATCAGCAGGAATTGCAGGAATAGAGGCATTCTATATAGACTAAAATAGCATAATCCTACGTTCGCTTGGCTCCACGTAATATTCCAGGTTTTTTTGTCGTATGAATGAGTGGGGTAAAGCGATAAGCAAAGATCTCTAGATCGTGAGTAGGCCTACCGATACACTATATCGTTTCGTTTCAAAATTCTTATTCCCAGAATAACTATAGTGATTGCAGAAGCATTCGCGAAACGCAAACACAGCAGACTTAGCTGTAGGCCTGTATCCCTGAAATAACCAGAGCGGGAGACTCTGGGTTAATGCGTTCGTGAGTAGGCATACAAGTTTTTCCAAGATCATCTTTGCGAAAATAGGCCCAGTGGATGGTTGGACTTTTAATCTTTCGCGAATTGAAAAGTGACATGCACTGAAAGAATATGCGAGGAAAGTACCGGCGTTAGGACTTCATAAACTCGTGGCCACGTGATAGACTCACCGCGACATTGAATAGTTATAATTTTTACCGAGCGTCGCGATTCGTCACCTCGAGGCGACCTGAAGTGTCCTCAACCAGCCTCTAAACTTGAAAAAATATTTGCGAATGCAAAGTTACACGCTCGAGTAAATTCCCCAGTCTCGTAAACTCAGTCGCTCTCGTTTCAGCTGATGGCAACTGCTTGAAAGAAAGTCGCCATCGTCTACGTATATATAAGCCAAGGCTTCAGCATTTGGCCAAGCCAACTTGAACAAGATGACAGGGCTCAGTTTAATTACGTGCGTTACTGTTATATTAGCAAGTTGTGATGGTTTTCGAATCTTTGTGTCCATACGGGACCCGGCAAAATCAAAGGTACAATGCACTTCGCTGAAGCAAACGATAACCGATTCAATCATCTCTGCTGGAATCACATTTTTCGCTGATCATCCGAGAGGCAACAACACATTTGACCCTAATTCGATCGAGCCCTTCACACCGTCTGTTTTGATTGAAAAATACTACGGAAAAGAGGCGTCCGCGGTGCAATTCACCGAGGCAATAATGACAGTAGTGTACTCAGCAGAGAAAGTGACAGAAAAGCGGCGTGACAGAAATGATATGCGACGCAATCTGTACAGTTATATCAAGGCAGGGAGTTATGAATACGCAAGGAAAAGATCAGGAGAATTATTCCGGAATATTATAGAAGAGTATGTTGCATCTACGCAGGAATGGCAAGTGTGGGGCTGCGTCGTCGAAAGCAAGATTTTCGACGTCTTGGAAGCCCTGGAAGTAGAATATTACAGGTAGGAATCCGCGACAGGCCTTGGCCTACACATTTTTATACGCCTGAACGGCCTACCATAGAGGGCAAGTTAGGTATACGCGAGTAAGTCAAACATATACAGCAACCAAAGGCGCGGTGGCCCACTACAACCGGTACAACGATTTGCCGTTTTATCAAAGCAATAATTGCGGACTTATCTTGCTATCAGTAGGCTACTTCGTGAAAGCGATGTTTTTTTTTTGTTTGATCATTGATTATTATTTACCATTATCAATGCCATTGAGGAAATAACTTCGTAACACATTTACGGAACTACCGGAACAGACAAAGCGTAGGCTAAGTACATGGTATATGGATTCAGCAGCGATAGAACTTCCTTCAAACAGGTGTTGAGTCTTACAGGTCTCACTCAAAGCATCATAATTTATATAAATGAAGCAGACTGATGCGTAGGCCTATATATAGCAATAAGAATCGTAGCTTAGCCAACATCGTAAATCTCGGCGAAAGAGCAACCATAAGCTGACGGCGAGTATTTCCATCCTAGCCGCAATAAAGCAATAGTTCTGTGGGATCTGCTAACTTCAACATTTTATGTAATGCGTAGCCTACGCTTCTGTCGATATGACCAAACAGATATCGCGGAACACAAATTCCAAGAATGATAACAGTATTTTGATGTACCGAATTATATCAATTTATCACGTATAGATAGTTAGATACACACGCCTATTTCGATCGTTGCTGAAATTCATGAATATGTTTGTTTCACTTATAGCTGCGATCAAGTAAAATAATAACCAAATGTATTTTATACCATCTAAGCGGCACCAGAACGTTTTGATGGTCTGACAGCCGCGACAGAAATTGCCTATGTTGCGAGACTTGCGGTACAGCCCACAATGGCTTTAGCAAGAGCATGAAATCAAGGCCCTATACATTTTAACAGGATTCTCAACGAAGTTGGAGATGTTAAATTCGGCCAATTCCTATCGCTTGGCATCGGATCTACCCTTGCCTTTTGCATTGACGACACAGGAAGCATGTCAGGAGAAATTGAAGCTGCCAAGAAACGTGCTCAGGTAGGCAAATGAAACGCGACTCGCTGGAGAGTATTATACAGTATCTTAAATGAGTTAGACATGGATTTATTTTCAACACCTTTAACATCGACGTTGGTAAATTATTAACTAACCCATATTCAGGAAATGAGAATGATTCGAATCAGTTTGCGCTTCGTGTATTTCACGTTTAAAGTTTGTCGAATCTTCAATATTTACGCGATAGAGACCGGTTTAACTGGATACACAGTTTATGTTATTGTTACATAAGATGAATTAGAATGCATGTTATCAAGTCACGGGATTGTAAAGATAATTTACTCTTGATTACGATTACGCACTAGCTCTTTAGTCTTGATGAGTAATCCAGATTCGGCGTCAAACTGCGGAAAGTTGGGTGCTAAGCTAAGTCATTTTATTTACATGGCCGGTTTGCTATTGACGTATAGTCCCAATATTATCGCGTTGTGTGTATCCTTCTCCCCGCGATCCCATATTGACCGCCGCTTAGGCCCAGCGCAGGAAATGGCTCGCGGTATATACGCTATTTTACGCGGAATACCTCGAGTTCGAAAATCCACCCGGCACTTCTTTTGCCTCGTAACAATGATTCTGGCTACCTACCAACATTTTTAAAAACAGGCCAAGACCGAACAAATTGCTAAAGAAGCTAGAGCAAAATAATTTTAGACTCTTCTAAGGCCTTCATTTGGTTTGTTTCGTTACAATTTTATGGAAAAAGTGTGACTTCGAATCCTTTTGTGTGGTTTAACATCACCTTCACGAAAAGCACTTGAACTCATTTGACGCATCGTTGCCCATCCTCACGTGAAATTCGATACTGTGAATCTAATCGTCACTTGTAGCATATGATTCAAGCGCTATCGGTGACGTGCGCACATTTTCTATCCACACGCATAGATTGCAATGTCCTCGAAAAATTGCGTTCGTTATAGGCCTACCGATAGAGAATCTGCCCAACCGCAAAATCAATCCACTGCACCTGATGAAGGAGCAGGACTCCGAACTCTTGTGAACTCGCATCCAAATGAACAGAGGCTGAACGATACATTTCTGCTGAAACTGGACTTTTACTCAAAACCAACGTCAAATACGCCGGTTTACGTCGCTCACTAAGCTTATACATCAACGTTTGTAACCGGCACTTGTACTCACATCGTAACCTTCTGTAACTCTTGATGACAGCATCGCCTGTCACTAGATTCCTCTCGTGTCGCGTGCTGACAGTTTAATTTGATTATGACACCTTCAATCAGTAATCAGGGACTAACCTTAATCTTCTCCTGTCAATTTTGATTTGATCGTGGTTGTATTTTCCTGTTCAGGTGATCGTGGAATATTCGAGGGGTACACTCGACGCGCCGCAGGATTTTGTTCTTGTACCTTTTAATGATCCCAACGTAGGTCCTGTTACAGTCACTAACGAAGCTGAGCTGTATCACAAAGCACTCGGCAAGTATGTATTTTGATTGCTATAGTGGGTGAAGGAGGAAACACGACTACAATTCACCAGCCACGGCCAGGACCAAGCTTGGCAAAAGGGGAGGGTTGCAACAGGAAAGGTGCCTGGCATAAAAATTATGGGATTATACGATTCGCCGCGACGGAAAGAAAAATAGGAGTGGATAATATCGATCTATACATAAGTAATAGGCTTGTCCTGCGTAATATTTTTGTCCCCAAGCGTAGTTTTGGATACATAGATCATTCCTCGCAGCGAAAGCGACACCGCCACCATATTACACGCCAAAATTCTCTTGCATATGTTTGAGGTTTTCACTTGACATGAAAATCACTTC
Organism: Botrylloides violaceus; assembly: GCA_030412335.1. Taxonomy (NCBI): domain Eukaryota; kingdom Metazoa; phylum Chordata; class Ascidiacea; order Stolidobranchia; family Styelidae; genus Botrylloides; species Botrylloides violaceus. Next base: position 490,825 of record JASFYC010000810.1, read on the forward strand.
TTCGTGCCAATAAGATGTTCGCCGCAGCGGTTATCAGAGATACAAAATTGCTTGCATTTATATTTGAAGTTAGACCGGAATTTTCAAGCTAATCGATTTGAACTAATTCACAACACAGCAGTTTCGGAACACATGTTTGTCTTGTTGCATGAAAGCAGGCTACTCATAGGGAAAGGCATCCGACGTATTACCACAGACCACCTTGTTAAACCACAAAATTATGATTTCTACAGACTATACGCTCACGGAGGAGGCGATTGGGAAGAGCTTGCTATGAGAGGTATTCAATTAGCCATAGAAAACAGCCGACCTGGGTCAATTATCTACGTTATAACTGATGCGCCAGCGAAAGATTACTATCTGCAGGTAAAAGCATGGATTTATGCCTGCAATGATAAAATATTCCTTTTAACAACGATACACATATCAATTAGGACACAGTGATAGCCCAGGCAAGACAAAAATCTATTGCGGTTACTTTCCTGTTGACCAACAAGTTGGGTGGATGTATTTCGACTGCTAAATACAAGAAATGCAGGGATTTGTACGAGCACATTGCCAGAGAAACGGGCGGAAAGGTATTAACCCTACACCTTATCCTCATTGATAATCTAAATTGCCAAGGAGAGCTGTAAAATTATCGCTGCATGCCTTATATCTTGCACTCGAAAATGAAGCGTGGCTTCTAATAGATTTCTTGTGACAAATCCAAAGCGGGATCGTGCCCCTGCGATCGCCAGATCCCAGCCTCATAGGGTTGTTGTAAAAAGGTTCCGTATCGTAAGAGTCGCAAGCCACACCTAATGCGGTTCTATCAGCTGGGGAAAAACAGAATGCGGAAAGGCCGAAAGTAGATAAGAGAAAATAAGATCGCCATCGACCAGGACTCGAATTTCATGATTGGTTATGTAGTTAAAGTAATTAACAAAGGCGAATACGTGTACGAATGCCTACTCGTGACCCAATTACTAAACAACCAGCGTTATTCAAGATCTTATCTGTTTCAAATCACTTTGTCCTTCACGTTAAGGTCGGAATCGAACCATTCGTGTCGCCTCATTTCCTTCAAGAACATATCTATCTTCAGCCACTATAACTATGTTGAGAATCCACTTATAGACTCCATTTCAAGCAGTTGTAGTTGTAATAGATGATGAGTAACTGACATTGATCTCTATGCTTCATCACATAGCAGATAAATAATAATGTCAGATTGTCCTCACAATTTGGTAACATATTGTACAATATTTTATGCTGGCGAGTCAATTTCGAGCAATTTGTAAATCAATGGATTAAACAGGCAATTTTGTGTGAATTTGATTTGAAGGCCTCGTTACAAAATTTCCAAACTGCCTGGGCAGGACCATGGCCTACTCTAGGTACTCTATGAACTAAAGTAGGCCATGGCAGGACTTACATTGACGTGAACATTATAATATAACCCAAAGTAAATCAAAATTGTCCCCGCCATGACGTATACTGAAGTGCTGCTTCTAAGTAGGCCATGTCTCTGGCACATTTTTGATTTGTGCGGCAGTTTTGTTCATTTGTTTTAGACCCTGGTGCTTGGCCGTTCCGATATCTTCAGAGCAACCGATATTGTGCAGCAGAGCGCTAAACAAGGAATCGCTACGTTGAAAATAGTCGAGTTTAAAGGAAGCAAAAAGAGTATGTAGGCCTATAGAAATTTGTTTATTTTATTAATCCCTGCTGACAATAACTTCATCAATTTTTCTACACATTCATAACGAGTACGTTATTCTCAAGTACATATAGTGAGGTATTAGTGCATATCCGGCCCCTTGTCTTCCCTTCATTTCTCTTTGTCAATACTTACGTCCAATCTACTGTTGCACTGATTCTATCCGACGAGGAATAGTGTGCACATGGGAAACACTGCTCACTAAAAGTGTGCACATGGGGAACACTAACCACGAGAATCAGTCGGTCAGTGTCGCGTGTGATGGTCGACCACTTCAAATCTGTTGCAAATAGTTAGCGCGCGAGTAAAGGTGCACGTGTCTGTTTCAGGTCCTCATCACGTTTTAAACTTTCACGTCGATAGCAGCTTGGCAGAGTTGCAGATTCAAACGCAAGGCCGTTGCCAAAACATCTACGCATCTTTGCCGGGTCAATCTAGCCATGTAAAGTTGAACGAACGAAGGTATGACGTCATCGATATTACAGACTTTGCAGGTCGCCATTGTAGCATCGCAATCCTAAAATATTATGTATGACCGTATACACTGCGTGATGGGGTATCTGTCTCTCTAAATCAGACCCATGGATGTCTAGAGATATCTCCGCGTCCGTGGCATTGCATGTCCATAAATGATTGGTTAGAGTTGACCATGAACATATGCATTACTAGGTACGGTGGTATTTGGGCGGGTGCAGTAGATCTTACCAAACTGAACAAGACATGGATCGGCGAATGGAAATTAGGGGTCGACGTCGACTCTTCCACCTGCGAAGTTCAAATCCAAGCGAAAACTACGATGGGATTCGTTTTTACACTCTTTTCAAAACACAACAACATCACAGACGACGAATTTAAGGTAATAAGTTTTACCAGTGTATGTTTACACGCGAGATTCATCATTATGTCAACCTATTCTCTGTCAGTGATACTTAGAAATTGTTAATTCTTGTTGAGGCGATAAGGTTCATCGTACACTGATATCTTGTGCGAGATTTGACAAATTCCTTGGTTTAGAGTGGCTAACTAGTTCTCAGGATGACTCCCACGGTACTAAAGCAACTCGATATGCTTAACCCCATGTCTTGTGGGGTGATACAGCATAGATGTAATAAATTGAGTTTGTCAATGTGTATTTCTAACTAACGTGGTGTGATAATTACGGACGCATCCGCTCGTTTATTGTGTAGACGATACGGTGTTACGCAGTTAACTCGTGCAGGACATTTCTCCTACCTTTAAATTAGAAAATTGACAATTTCCATCTATTGAGTAAATTCTAGTTTGGCTGACGAGGATGCTAGAACATGGTGGAATTAGGAATCGGAGCCTGCAGTCCGTGTGTTGGTTTCTTCCAATGACACACTCTTGTAGTGGCTACTGGCTATACTGGGTGTAGAAATACCGGACACTATGAGTATAGTCAGAATAATACATTGAAATACAGCGACAGCCTGGAAATGGACTAGAAATTGTAGGCCTGTCTATAAAACTGGGCTAAGAAGTTGAATTTTGCACCGTTGGCTACCTTCAAGTAGGCCTACACTAGACTCGGAATCAAAATTTGCGCAGTTCCGGCTCATTGGTCTTTTACCAACAAGACTTAAACCGCATTACGTTCCACGGTAATCTCCTTTTAGGCGTTTTTGCGTGGTAAAAAGCGGGAAAACGGTATCCTCTTTTAGAGTACTGTATTTGCACTTTGCAGCCACCGTGTCAAATAGTGGTTTTCTACATAACAGTCTCGCGTAAGCCGTGTGTGTGGGAGTCAAATTCATAAATATTGTTCATACAAAATGGACTGAAATGGCCTCAATAATATAAACTCGCTACGGTGTTGCTATTGACGCAGTTCTTGCAGGTGGGCTGCAAAAACTGCGGTTTGGCGCATCAAGGCAGTTATTATGACGTGATAATCTGTTCAGCTATCAATTACAGTTGCTTCCTAGCGGTTGTCTGCTTTGCTTGGAGGACTTGATAGGATTATTTCTGGTTGAATCGGCCGTGAAACTCAGTGTTTTGGTAACAAGTGATACGATACACTTGAATGCGGTTACGAAAACATATACTGCGCGTTGCTTCCGTAAAAAAGCGACGTGTTTTATAGCAGTTAGGCTTGACACTGGAATATCAACCTGTTTCTGTAAGTACCGGTAGCGGTGCCGCTGTGATGCAGATATACAAAAATAAACCTACGACCTTACAATCCTATCTTTTGATTCGCGCCGCTTCATCATAAAGAGTTTTCGACAAACAACACGCATTCCTTCTATCTTTTACACACAAACCTCAATAGTCAAAATTTATTGCCGCGCGACCACAGCAGACCAAACCCCCGTATATCCATCCACACGGGAGATAAAATTCGGTTAAAGTACAGATTTTCCGCGTTCCAGATTACCGGGCGTACAACGTTACATATGCTGACGGATTTGAGAATAATCGCTATAATCTGATAATGGTGCCGTTTTTGGGTCGTCGCAAAATGGTTAAAATTTGCTAAATAATGTTCGACGCTTCAAAATATTGGCGGGTGGTCAAGTATAGCTTACTACTACGACGCAGTTTGTGGGACGGTGTTGATTATCCAATTTTCAAATTGGCAGACTCGAACACGTCATTATATCCACCCTCTCCGGACACACCAACTTATTATTAATCCTTAACACCGGTCGATTGATTAGCCCGGGCGTAATTTAAGCGCAAATTCTGCATTACAGCTCCTGCAAGGCAATCCGTCTGTGGACAGCACAATCGCCGTAACATTAGATGGGTATGGAATGGACGAAATGAGGGTAAATGAAGGAGAAAGTGTACACTTAAAATGCTACGGCAAGAATGGAGACCTTCTGCACGAAGTTAAGCTACATTCTAAGAACGGAAAAGAATTGAAACACATTTTCGATAGCATCGTATCACAATTCGAACCTTTCCATATCATGGTGGAAGGCAAAGACCCATCGGGTGAGTGTCATCCATATTATTGAAACAGGCTCCTCGCTACGAGGCCGAATCATACCATCACTACTCACTGTCATTTTGTCTGTATGAGGATATTGCGTCGTATAATGCTTAGTGAAATAAAGTTAAAGTTGTAGTTCTTTTGAATTTTCAACTATTCGATTCATGTCCGCCAGGTCGTCGCTTTTACGCGATCTCAATATTTGTTGTTTACAACACGAATCACGACCACAATCCTCCGCACTACCTCGATGCTGATTGGCCCCCAAGTATAGACGGAACGGATACCAATTTTAAAGTCTTTGGTTTGACTCGGTCGGGAACCTCCTGATCAAAAGGCAGTTTCTGCGACAAAAAATTATTCCAGCCAAATCGATTTGCATATTTTCTGATAAGTGACTAAATTTCGCGGTCGAATGATTTTTCATGATACTATCAGATCATTGCGATCATAATCGGTGCATGCGTGGGGAATTGTTGTATGATGATCTACAAATTTCCGTCGGTGATAATATTTTTATAGACCGTTTATCATGAGTTGGACGTATAGTTTTGGAAATTCGTGACATAAACCGCCTCTTCAATGAATAAATCCATGAAAAGGCGTAGGCAGGTTTTAATAAACGCTCTTTTGCATGAAATCTATTTATTTACCTTCGCCTCTATCTATCACGATTAACGTCGTGAGTTGCCGCCGGTGAAAGAGCGGTTTCCGGCAGCGTAAGAGAAAATAAATCCCCGAAATCGAAGTCCGAAAAACAACATGTTTTTGCTAACACGTTAGGAGAAAAATTTCGGCAGGTGGAATGATGCTTTCGGCCGGAAAAGATATATTGAGTTGACCAAAAAATACAGAATATTTATATCTCCCTTCAACTCCATCTTTTATCTCAGACCATTCGTTGCCAGTGCGCCATGAATGAACTTGAATAGGTTCGTTCATTTGTCACGGACTTGATTGTGGGTAGATATAAACAACTTGCATTATCAAAGAGGGTTGCTATTTTGTTGTGTGTGTCGTGGTGGTATATTTGTATATATTGCAACGGTGACTCCATTATCCAAACGTGAAGTAATGTCTGAATTCGATGAAGCACTTCAGAAATTATATCAAAAAGCAACAAATATTATCTACAGTGTTCCAATTTCCTTCCCAAAATGGAAGCAGTTCGTACACGAATTTCACCGGCACGCATCTTTTTTTGACCGACGAACGCATGAAAAAGGTTTCGCGATAATTTTATTGAACGCCCACTCAATATTTAAAATTTTTCTCACAAACATCGGAGTAACTGACTATTCTATCGCGACTGCCTGACCGTGTTTACACTCATCATATGCAGCAGGGAATTTTATAAATCCCTGACGTCACGATTCATTTGAGGATCTCAATAAGTTCCATATTCCTTCACGTATTATAAAGTGGTTGTTGCTATGAAACAACAACATCGCATGCATGTTTGACTAAAAAACAAAGCACTTTGCTTAAAGGCTTGGAATCGTAATTTGTGTTAAACGCGTTAACTTTCCTTTTCAAAACGTTCATATCAAGTGCGTTAAATTGGACAAATCGCTACGCAATATTGCCTCACGGCCACCCACGAAGCTTATCTCAAATTCTGCGCGGAAAAGATATTTCCTATTTATCACATCGATAAGTGGGATATTACTGGAAAATCTTGCCTGTAAGCAATCACTCGTCGACCACATTATTAGTTTTTCTTCAACTATTCCTATTCCGAAGCGGTCAATTTTCTTACAGATACTCGTTGGGGGCTTTTGTTTTAACGGGAATATACTGAACATGAGCAACTTGCCGCATGATTCCCGGGTTACAATTCGCCGCCTCCGGTGAGGAACGTACCGGGAATCCCCATGTCAAGTTAATCTAGTTCTTCACCAGTATTCAAATTCACCGATCAAAATGTATTTTCGTCGCCTCGTCGTGGCATAAATTTTATTCGTGCGTCACTTATCGAATGTCCGAACTGATTCTCGGCTCTAGGCCATCATTGTAATAACGCGTGTTTGGGGAGATTCCGATGGTCGTAAGAGCCATTCAAGGTTGCATATGCACAACAGCTCTTTCAAAAACCAAGCTTGCGTTCCTGCTTGAACCCAGCCAAAACGGCGATCTATATCGAAGACCAGCTTCTACGCATGTGTAATCATCATGATTCTCTCTCTCTCTCTCTCTCTCTCTCTTACAAATTACACTAGAACTCTTGCAAATCCTTTATCAACACCATTGCGCATGTGGCTACAATAACTCTGACGGTATGTCTTGCAGGTCACCGCTACCAAAGAATGCACACTGCGGTCATCACTCCATCCCACGTTCGCATTGACTGCGATTTATCGAAGTTGGTCGTCGTAGCCGGCGCGCGGCTCAGCACCAATATTACAATCACTAACAATGGAAAAAAGGTGGGCCATCAGCATGATAATCTGTTGATACTACAAGATTAGCTTATTATTATTTACTAGGCTGGTTTTAGAAAAATATAAGAAAAGGATAGACATACTTGCGATGCAGTCCTAATATTTCAGTAATTTTTGTACATGGCCTAGTTTACCTAGAGTAGGCCATGTTTTTGTACGCGCCTGTAGTAGTTCAGTAATAACAACCGACTCGCGACCGTTCAGTTGGCCGAGTGGGTTAGACTGTCCGCCTTCTGATCGGGAGGTTCCGAGTTAGATTCCCGACCGAGTCAAATCGAAGACTTTATAATTGGTATCGGCTCATTCCCTGCATAGCAGTCGGTTTCGGGAAGTGCGGAGAGTCGTGGTTGTAATAGTGATCCGAGCTATAAACTGGAAGTGTTGAATGTATACCGTAGGCATTGACCTGGCGTATATGACCTTAGTGGTTGAAAACGCCAAAAATTCCAAATAAACAAACTTACGGTAACCGGGTATTGCAGCCATCGTAAAGGTTAGTAATTACACGCAGAAAGATTGAAGATCAGTCCGCCCGAGGTCCGACCATCCGTCGATGCGTCGAGCGTTTCCGATGTGACGTAATTCTGTTTGCAGGATCGATTGGTAGTCAGCACCTCCGACGAGCATAGCGTGTCGTCCTTCCGCGATGGCAAATCACCAACGTGGACCATTGGAGCAAAAACTACCATCGTGAAGAATTTGCAACTGAGCGTCCCAGAAAATCTTCAGGATGGAACCGCAGTTCCAATTACGATAGTAGGCAAGTACACGGAACCTTAACATAGTCGTATCAAACAAAGCGTCGCCACCCTCAAATTTCAAAGCTACATATCATCACGAGAAATCGAGCAGGTCAATAAGATCAATCAAATGTTGCCACAATGCATAAATTATACGAATGAGGCCCGTCGATAACGATCTGTAGGGCTCATGTGATTTTAACCTCTTCTAGGAAAGTAGAGTATAGGCTACTTTCCTCTTGGCTAAGGCGTCTTGAATTACTATAACACTTCAATGTCTTCATGCAACACCTGCACCTCTGGAGTGGTTGCAGCAAATTTGAGCTTACAACCCAAGATCAATTACCCAAAATATTTAAGAGTCGCGAAAAGTAATTTTGTGAATTCTTTTCGCACGAAAATGCATTTTTGATTATTGCAAGTCATAATTTCATATTTCGGATGGGTTTTAGGACCAGTTTTTTATCCCGAATATCCAATCAATATTTTCTATTTTCTGACATGTACAGTCCGTGGAAAATCGAAAGGTTCATTTCAACATGCCAAATGCACTTTCGTCGTCGGACAGAAGAAACGGCCACGAATCGATTCATTCTCAGTGAAAACCGTCATAAACGCCAGGTATCATAAAATCAATATTTTTCACATCCTGTTAACGGGGTGTTTCCCCGATTTAGCCGGTACTAATGGTGAGCTAACGTCTGCCTTAAAATTGGCAGGTTTGCTGAAACAGTCGTGACATCAACTGTGACGAATAATGCCGCTGTCGGGAGGGAAGCAGAATTTGATATGTTGTTGCCAAAAGCGGCGTTCATAACAGGAATACGAATTGAGCTTCAAAATGAAACCATTCACGGGGTTGTAGAGGAAAAGAAAAAGGCTCAAATAATTTACCAAAGGGTAGGTGGTAATCCATTGTTGTTGCCAAACTTTTACTCAAAAATAAACCCACTGATTGATGTGGGAAAAGTCCAACGGATTACGGCTAAAAATGCATTCCGCTAAGCGCGAAGTTCAAAGTCTACTTTGCGCTAAAATGAACTCGAATTTATTTGACGATGCATTCATTCTGTCATCTTGTTGAGAGGTCATGGCGTTGCCTCAGTTGCCTTAGTGGTGTCTTGAACAGTCTGACTGTTTATATATATTAGATTGAATCAGACAGTACTCTGTAAATTTTCAAATGCCCGTTCATGCGCTAGGTTTAATTCACATATACGAGAGGGCCCACATCCGGGGACTTTGAAACTCAACAGACCAGGTATCGAATTCGGGTTGCAATTTTTACGAATGGTGAAAAGCGCAATATACACGTATCTTGACCTCTATTCTTGCTCATTCGGTCACTTCGAGATTGCAGTCCGTGGGAATATAAGCTCTACGCTTTTTCATCGTCTTTTCATCACATCATGGCCTACTGTATAGGAAGTAGGAACCAAAGTAGGCCATGATCACATTCATAGTGATCCAAATAATTCCCTTATTTCTGTGTGCCAGAAATTTTATTCTTTCTGCCATAGGCCTGGACATAGCGTGACTTACGACATAACCTTCCTTTCATCTTGACATACGATACGTTTGCGAAATTCCGGCAACGATATGAAGCCTGTAAGGTTCAAAGTCCTTGTTTGCATGAGAGAAAAACCGCGGGCTGGGACATTTTTGCGAATTTTCATCTGTATTATTCAGTTAAAATTAGCATTTTCAAAACAACAGCATCACGCGTTGCAGCGCTTTGCACCGACATTCGTGTTAGGTAATATCATGTTATTCTGCCTTCGAATTTCTCCTGCTCAACTCGTACACGTTCACTGTCATGGTTACCAAAATGTTATGCCATCCAGCAATGTTATATTGTCGTTGTTATGTGTCAGGCTAAAGAAATCGGGACAGTGGCTGGTCATGTAGCAGCGAGAGATTCATCGAGCAGATCATATCGGACAAGCATGTTCGTGGAAGCTGGTCAGAAAGTTCGCTTCGTACTAACATACCAAGAGTTTCTCATACGGGTGAGTACTCAGCACACGGCCCTTTCACAACAAAATACACTGTGTACAATGTTCATACATACGGCTCTTGGATGTTTGTGTTGTATATGAATTTGACCGGGTCTATTAAATGCGTTCTACATTTCTTCAGACACGGGGCAGATACGAATACGCTGTTATTTTGAAACCTGATCAACCAATCAAAAGCTTAAGCATCGATGTTGATATTTCGGAAGGAACGCCGCTCACTTTCGTCCGCGTCGCACCTCTCAAGACTACTTCTGCGAATCTAGTTGATCAAGTGCCACCAGGTTCAAGTGTCTCCTTCAGGTGATTGTCGAGTTACTAGCCCGTGAGTTGTTTAGAGACAAATGAAACTGGGCACTTCAAAATCCTGTCAAAACGTCTGACACATCTATAACGCCTCCAGTGGTAACACTTATCCAAATTGTAGTGTGTACATGAAATGAAATGTATAGCCTATATGCAGTGGTTCCTTGTTGTAGGAAACCAGAGAGGCTACTCACTGGCTATTAGTGTCGCAGTCATAATAGGGGCTATCCTATGACGAATCGTTTTGAATTTTTTAGTCGGCGATATTACGCAGCCCACGTTCGCTACCGACCGGATTTGGTTGAACAAATGAAATGGTCGCCGAAAGGAATTGACGGCACCTTTAGCATTGAATATGACGTACAACGTGACGATATGTACGGAGATATCGCTTTGAATGACGGGTATGAATGTTATGTTACAAACTCCAAAAAATTGGAACTAAAAATTCTGCGTTTTTAGGTATTTCGCGCACTTTTTTGCGCCACCTAATCTTCCTCCGTTGCCTAAAATCGTGGTGCTAGTGGTGGATACTTCAGGCTCAATGTACGGATATAAAATCAAACAAGTTATTGACGCGTTATCGTCTATCCTTCGAAGTTTAAATTCGAACGTGAGTATATATCAGCCTCGTTGCTATTCTGTTTCGCAGTGAATATCTGCGAAGTGCGGGGGATTCTGGTTGTGATCCAGGCTATGAACTGGAAATATCGACACGTAATAAAGCATTAAGCTAACCACGCCATGTGTAGGCCATATAAGGTGTGGCGTTCCATGCGTAGGCAGTCATTCCACGTGTGAGAAATGTACGGACGCTCGAAATTTCTTGACTGAGTGGTCTCGGTGGCACCCGCATGCGCTGTATATATTCCAAACGTATTTGTGGCGAAATCTAAGCAATTATCGATGCAGTACATATAAAATTTCTGTTATTTCGTAACAGGATAAGTTCAACTTGATTTTCTTCGGGGACGAAGCATCCAGCCCGATGAACGGTACCGTGTTAGATGCAAACGCGGAAAATATCGACAGAATCGTTACGGAGATACAAGCGATAAAGGCATATGGAGGAACTAACATGGAAAGCGCATTCGATATGCTTTTTGAGACTTTTATTCCGTACATCCCAGAATTTGTGATTGTAGGTAAGAGGATGTGTTGATTGCTACAGCAGTGACTGATGAGCGGTGTTACTATAGGCCTAGTGAGCGGTGCCAATAAGGCATGAGTCGTTGCGTTACTCAAGCGGGTCCTGTGAGACTAAACTTACCATGGAGCTATCCTGGTGGCCTAGTAAGATTACATAATATATGTCTTGACTTAGAACCGGAAGAATCATCTGGCGAGGAGGGGTCAGGGCTAGTACCGGTTGTGGACGAAAGTAAAGTTCCGGTCGTTGATGATTCGGGAATGGAGGAAGCCGAAGAGGAGTTTCTGACGAAACGCGACGTCGAATCGGAGATCGAATATGCAAAGATGGCAGTCTTCCTCACTGATGGAAGGTAAGGATTCCAGTGAATATCAAATTTATAACTTGTATCATGTCGTCGAATGTTGAATGTATGAGTGTAATTAGTCTTCATGCAATAGGTTTTGTCTATTTGTTAGTGCTGTAGAATGAGCTGGCCCTAAATAATATGATTTCTTTTTAGGCCTTCAATTGGTGAAACAAACACGAAAGCGCTTCGAAAGAAAGTGAAAGGCAGAAATCAGAATAGAATATCCATCCATGCGATCGGTCTTGGAAGTCTGGTAGATAACAGCTTTTTGGAAAAGTTGGCCCACGAGAATAGCGGGACCTCGAGAAGAATTTTCGAAGGAATCAATGCCGATGTACAGGTAGAAGCAAGGAGCATATAGCAGCTCTACGACATAAGTAGTTATAAAGGAGAAAAAGCAAGGGTGCTGTAGGCTCGTCGCGTTTATCTTGAAATATTATTTATCTACAGATTCGAAACTTCTTCGAAGAAATCGCAAACCCAGTGTTAAAGAACGTATCATTCGAGTATCCTTCACATAAGACAAAGGATCTTACAGAAACCGAATTTTCGGTATTTCTCGGAGGTTCGGAACTTGTCGTCGCTGGCAAGGTTGACCGTTTTGGCAAGCAAGAACCGAAATCACCAGAAGACATATCCGACGATTTCGACTTGATACCTGTTGTACCGACACCGGATGCTTCGTCTGCTAACTTTATCATATCTGGACGGGTAAGAATATATGACATTAAAATTTTGTACATAACGCAATGCATACTGAGTCCGCACGCGCCTCCCAAACGGGATTGTAAACGCACTTTACCTACCGGCAATAGTGGATCGCATCTTCGCGCGTTGCTTAGCCGCCCTGGTAGTAGGCATATAAATATGTATGTAAGAGAATTTGCCAATTTGGCATGAATCTCTTTTTCTTTCTCTCTCTAGAATATAGGGCCTGCTTAGATGTTACTGAATTTTAAAATTTCTTTCAGGTTCGCGGGAAAAAAATTAATGATGAGACAGAAATAATTGATTTTGACTTAGACCTGACGAAAACGTCCAAAATCGACGATTCACAACAGAAAGTACGTGTTTTTGTGACTTTTTTCTAAAAATTGTACTACTCTGCTGATCATATCATAGATAAAGAATTACACAGAAAAGTTGTGGGCGTTCTTAACTCTCAAGAAATTGCTGTTAGACGCATCAATTGAAGAAAACAAAACGATAAAGGAAGATTTGAACTCACAAGCTTTGAATATGTCACTGAAGTGAGTAAGACTTAAGTATGACTTAAGTATGACTTAAGGACTTCACGTTAGACTCAATTAGAGTCTTGGCATTTGAGATGCCGCGCCAACACCAGCACAACTGCACAAGCCAACTGTGATTTTACGTTGACAGATACGGTCTAGTAACGCCGTTGACGTCATTAGTTGTTATTAAACCTAAAGAGAGAGAAGCGATCGAGTCGCAACTGCGCGAAGAGGCAGCAAAACGTACCACGACCACACCGTTGCCAACAACAACCATCCTGACCCCTACACCGTTGTATGAGTACGATATATCGGAGGATATGCTTGTCGATGAACCGGATATCGGACCATTGGTAAGAATTCTTAATATCAGCAAGAGGAAATGAATAGAATAGCGTGAAACTGTCTGTCTAAGCTCTAAAGTAACTGTTTGCGTTAATGGGGTTGATTAATAATGTGGTTGATTAATTCACTGCTTTAATTGTTTCCGCGATGACCGATTGATCAAATCTGGATCGTAATGAGCCAGTTTCTCACTCAGAAATACACTAAGTTGATCGCTATTGCGCAACGGATGGTCTACTTAAAATCTGCTCAGTTGGCTGGCTGGCTGGAGTTCTGGTTTACTTCATCAATGCGGTGTAATTATAAGAATGACTCGATCTTGCGCTATAGATCGACGATTATATTTTTAGGGTTCGTTTTATGAACCGTTGTTCGTCAGTAGAAGTAGGATAGTGGCAGACTATGCATACTATGTGACGCCAGGAAGCACCGCCGCCGCCACCACCACTACAACTCCCTTTCTATATGAGGAAACAGTATTCGACGTAAGAAAACATGACGACGTTTTCATTTCAAGTCTTTGCCACTTAATTTTTACAATTTTGTTCGCATGACTTCAGCGATCGCGGTCGCACGATTTGCTGATTCATGGATGGCTTATCATGCATGCCTGGCAATGGTAGGACAGATTTCTGCAGTGTCTCTTAGTCTCCAGTTGTTTTTATTTATTTTTTCTTTCTACACCATTTTATGTTTCATTTGATTAGATTTGAATTTTTAATTTCGTTACATATCTAATTTCACCTTATAATTATCTCCGTTTTTCTGCACTACGGGATTTACAACATATAGGCTACTTGAATCTCAACAACTCTACAAATTGCTAACTTTCGAACACGTGACACGGGAATGTCGGGGGGGTAAGGACCGTGAGCTCCTGTGCCCTTCTTGGTTGCGGGTATATGCTTGTCATCTAAATTCCCTCTTGCCAGTTGCTATTTGGGGATCGTTGCCTGGTTGAAAGAAATCCATCGACGAGTGTTTAATTTTTTGTAGAGGCACTCCTATGAGGTAGTTGTGCGTGCAAGACCCGTAGTGATTGCTGCCACCACCGCCCCGACAAAACTTGTCGCATACAGAGGTGGGAGCAGTGGCAGTGGATTTTCTGGAGATCCTCATTTTGTGATTCCCGTCAAGGAAGGAATGAAATTATGCTTCAATTTTGATGGAAAAACAGGAGAGGTAAATATAACTGCCTTATTCTGCCATTTCTCGATATGATGTAGGTAGGCTACCTGTTAAATCCACCCAATCTTGTGACTGCCATGGCCAGTGACCCTCGATCACATAACTTTAGAAGTTTGTTGTGACAAACTCGATCTACCCTTAGGTTCTTGCTACAGGCTCAAGGTTCTTTCTTGTTTCCAAAATTGTTTGTCTACCGCTGAGAAGTGTGGTATCTCACAGGTGCGAATACGACATGAGTTACTCAATATGAACGCCATTCCCAGAAAGAGAGAGACATTTCTTTTCCAGCGCCCAAAATTCCCCTTGGTTTCGTTACGAGCCTAGACCTTTCTGGTTGAGTCGAAAAATCATGAAAACTCTGAACAGTCTTACCAGCAAGAGCGCAGCCTGAGTAACCAAGTTCGTATTTCCAGATATACAATTTCCTGTTCGACCCAACGAAGCAAATCGTGGTGAACGGAATGCTGTTGAACTCACCAGCGCCCCCAGGCGGCCGACGATCAGTACGAACCTACGTCTCGCATCTCGCGATTATGGCCCTAGCAGAATTCAAAAATGTCCTCGTAAGTATCTAGTCAATACACGTATGAATTCTGTAACACATGGCATGACTTGTATATTTAGATCACGCCTTGGAATATTACAATCGTGGAATCTGGAATGCCGAACGTTACGATACCAGCCACCTCCAAATTCACTTTGACGAAGGGTGGTCTTGAAATCAAGGTCATTCCTTCGACTAAAAGTACGTCAACCGTTACAATTGACGTCAAAGGACTCGCATTCAAGGTAAGACTGTAGGAAACGCTGGTATTTCCAGACTCGTCCAAGCTCTTACCAAATTCTAGTATTATAGGCCTATATATGATGCATATTTCTCTTATAGGTGATTCTCAACCATCGCATCAGGTCCCCATATTCTCGCGACCACATCGACTTCAGCTTGTTCAATGATTTGAAATCGCTAAGCCGTGGTTCCGATGGAGTACTTGGACAGTTTAGTGATTTGGCCTACATGACAGACGTTTCTTCAGCGCCTACTATAGTTACAACAGAAACGGGAGCTGGAGAAACCTCAGCTCTGCTACGTTTGAGGTGAGTTGGAGTAGGCCTGTTTTAAAGCGACGTGGGAGCCTGACCGCACCAAAGCAATGTACATAAATTTAGATAGGGTATTTCCTACTTACTGCAGCGATGATACATTTCGTCAGTCGTGTTGGGCCATTAACTGTGACCGTGGCGACGGTAGGCTATTATTTTGTACTGAATATTTTCTTCCGCAAGGTCGGAGCTGATCACTGTAACTGAACGAACAATGCCGATGCCTGGAAGCTCCGGACGGACAAAATGCTGGTATGTGCATAAGAATGGCGCTGACGCCATGAAGAAGCCGAAAGCTTTTTTCAAAGTGCCCGCATTATTCCATGTTCCAGTATTGACAGTCCTTCCATTCTGATGAATCATATTTCTTTACTTCACTTTATGCCAAACCCCGTGGGGTCTAACTCAACACAATAAAATATCCCATCTCAACATAATGTGGCGGGCTAACCTTTTGTCATTGACGTGAACTGATATTTTAGTTTTAGTGTAAGAAAGCTTTTTCGATTTTCATGTTGCCTGACGCTCCTTGTTTGAAATCAGATAATTATTACATGCGCACAATGTGGGCCTAATTAGGTTTTGCTTATTGAGCTAAAACTGCGTTTCGTTGGCTCTTCTGGTTTGATTGATATGCCAGTATTACAAATAAATACATCTACATACCTTCGTTTTGGATGCTTTGGGCGGCATGTTTTCGGAAAATTAGCAAGAATAACGTAACACTATCAACGGATATAGCAGAGTATCCTTGGTACCGATACCGACGTGACTAGCGATCAGCAATTGCCCAAGTCTTTCGACATACGCCATTTTCATCACTACCCGCAATCTCACACCGATACGGTAAGAAAATAAAAGCAAAGAGATTGAGTTGCAGACCTTCTTATTACAACTTTACAAACGGTTTCGTTCTCATTTGCATGAAACCAGTGACTATTTCAGTCAGGCAGTTGATCACAACTATCGAATACACAGGCAGTACAAAACTAGAAACGGGAGCAGCCACCATACAAGTGTTGGTCGTTAAACCACATAATCCAAAGTCGGTTGTCATCTCCGGCTCCGGCGAGTACTCGACGATCGATCGGACGAGCCTGAAGACGATGAACTCGAGTAGCGTTCACGATTATACGTGAGCCCGGATGTGCTTCGACCAGATGCAACTCGTCTCACGAAATCATCGCAAGCCGCTGCATGAGCCTTTGAATCATATTTTCTTGATACTGATGACGACACGCCGTATGAGCTTGAATGAGACGAAGGTCTTTGTGAGGTGTACTTGAATACTGCTGATGATGGCTTTCCTGAAGGCAACTGCCTACTTCTGTCAGCAGGCTGTTGCATCAATGGCTGCGGAACGCCGTAATTCGACGTTGTAAAACTCATCAAGCTCGGGTATGAACCAGACGAGTGATTGTAGGAACCTCTGGATTCCCGCGAGTAGTCGTTTGATGAGTAGCTTCGTGAATTGAAATCGTCATTATTGTATCGTGAATTTCTTGGTCCAGACGACATCCTGGTCGGTTGCCTGTTATAGTTTCGACTGCTGTACGGTGAGTAATTGCCTCTTGATCGGGGTCGACCACGATAATCCCAACTACCACCTTGTCTTTCCTCTCTTTGATATGGCCGTCCCCGCGATCGATACTCTCCGCCTGTGCCCCTGCGTGCTGCAGCTCTGTTCCTTGGGCCGTTATCAGGGACTGGAAATCGTGGTGCTTCATATTGAATATTGCCGCGTTCTTTTTCTTTCCGCCGTACTTTATGAATAATATCTTCCAAATCGATGCCATCATCATGCGGAAATTCAAGGCATAGCATTTTTCCTGCATTTGGTTCGACTTCTTGCCCGTCCCGTCCAATTTTTACCGGCTTGTTTTCGTTGAATGGATTTCTGATATCGCCCGTTTTCATGAACGACAGCTCTCGCCTGCAGAGCCAGTCAATTTTGAACACTCCACCCAACGCCTTCGCGGTCAAACCAGCTGGTAAAACCCAATGTATCGGACCGTAATCTCTTCTTGCATCAGTAGAAAGGCGAGCAAAGCCTTGGAAAGCACCGCTTTCTCTCACAGAAAACACTAAGATCACATTTCGACATTCTTTAAATGCTCTGTTTAATTTCGTCTCATTGATAGGAGGGGTTGACCATATGCCTTTTGCTTTTGCGAGTGATATATTCTCATGATTGTTACTTTTGATCATGAAAAATCGTGCGTCTCGAAACAGATATTTCAACATTTTGCTGTGCCTGTCACGACGTTGTGTGCGAATCTCCGCTGGCGGAATGACGATAGCTTTTTTTGGTTGTTCTTCTGTTTCACCTGGAGGCCCGATATCCTCGTCTGATGATTCAGATCGGTCAAATACGATTGGAGATATGCCTCGACCATTCCTATCATTAGAATCGGAAAGATCATCATATTTTGGAGATACATCTTCATAGCCATTATCCTCCAAAGCAGAATCTGATCCGGCTTCACTTCTGGTGTCAAAGCCATCATCAACATTTTCATCACTGTATTGAAGGTCGATTTCTTTTTCATCGAGACAGTCATCTTCCTCTTCAAGCTTTGCATCTTTGTCTTTCTCATGATCATCAGGATTTTCATTGTTGTTCTCCAACTCTTTTTCACTGGCGGCTTCATTTACTGGTACATCCCCATTGAGATCCTCTTCAAACTCTTCTCCCGGTTGACGTCCCAAATTTTCCACAGCTTCCTCTGCAATATTCTCCGTGTTATCATCCACGGGTGAGGTGGCTTTGGTTCGTCTTTTCTTGGCTGACGTCTCACGTGACGCAGCCACCCGTTTGCTTCGGCGTGTTTGAGGCATTGCTTCAGATTTTAATTAACATAACAGTCCTGTAATAATGGAAGATTGTCCCATTACGCTTCCGTATCAGCCGATGTCGGCTCGATAAAAAGTCCAAGCACAGCCTCAAACATGTCCGAAGAGTAAAAAAGATTTTAGCAGATAACGATACAATCTTGAAAAAGTCCTGAAACGTCAGCTGAACAAATCAATCTGACGAGCTGTCCATCAAAAAATATTTACTTTAAATAAAAATGTCTCTCCCAAGTCTCAACCACCTAGTTATTGCAAAGCCCAGTTTTATCTTTAAGTCCAAATAGGGCATACTATAGTGCAGTTGCCGTACAAATGGAGAGTATCACCTTCCTCTCTCCTCCCAAGCTAATGTGGTTATTAATCCATAGTGCTCCAAATTTTTTTGTCCCACACGAGCACAAATTTCTTGTCTAAATGAAGATGAAAAATCTTCTTCATTTAGACATGATGTGAAATCAGTTTATAAAAATGGCCGATCTATTAATTGAATAAATTTATACATGACTGATTACTGGCGGCGATGGCTAATCTAACTTTACCAAAAACAATTTCTACTGTGCATCATAGTCCACAAGGATAGCACTACAATATAAGCCAATTGACTATTTCTCGTTGAAAGCGACGCCATGACCATGTCGTAGTACTGGAAGCCATTTTACAGCGCTCTTGCTACATTTTTGTTCGACTTGGTCAAACAGATGCAGGAAAAGTATATAATGACTTCATCAGCTACAAAATAAACTCTTTTTCATGGTTGCTGATGAAAGCGTCTTTTATCTGAAAAGGTGAAGAGTACCCGTTTATATTCGAGAAACGATTCGCTAAATTGACTTCATTTCCGCACATCACCTTCAGCATTCAAACTACATGAAAGATTACGAACCCAGCTGGTACATAATCGCTGACTTGTGACTGTAGGCTAACCATTTCACTAAGATACAGGCTTTGTAGACCTTAATGGTATAATACTTTACACAGCAACAGATTCAACAATAATACAAACTTGACCATTTCCGATTTTACCATGATTTCACATTTACCGTAATAGAAGCATTTCTGTTATTCCTATACCAGTATTTCATGATTACGATCCAATCAGGCGCCAGTCCAACAGAAATCTAACAGCCTTAGTTCCGTACACAGCGTTTTATGCAACGATTAAATTACCGTGTCTGAAATATGTTGTATTTTTGCTGGTCATAATTGCAGTTATTTCTAGTCTAGAAATCCTCGAATTCATCTCATAAACCACCTACTGCTCGAAGACATAATTAACCTGAAAATACACTGACTGTGACGAGAGCGAGAACATAGCAAAACCGACGCTTGACTTGACTGCAATGCCCGCGACCCGCGAGGGTCGGCGTGACGCAACACAAATTTGTAACCGGTAAATCTCGGTCAGGTGAGGTCGCTCGTTTAGTTGCAGCAAGACCTCTAAAAAGACCTGCACCTCGCAGCAAGAGTGAATAACGTGATTTTGACGAACTTTGGGTAGCAGTTGCTAAGCCATAACCCCTGTACAATGCTTTATGCACACAGACAAAAAGGATTATCATACGTTAGCAAAAAATAGATACTTCTAGGTTATTACAGTGCTACAGAACATATCGTATATGTGTACGACTACATACTTCTAGTGCGGGCGCAACGCCTCATGTACAGTCAAAAGTCCGATTTTACGATAAGGGAGTACTATATTTACGAAATATAATAAGATGCGACAATAATTTCATTTCTGACACTTAAAACACAGCATTGCCTGCATTATCCTTTGCTGCTTGGAGCGTTTTACGCCGCTTATAACCAGCATGCCTCTCTTGAGTTGTTATGAAATGATTAAGAAGGTCCGAAAAAATCACTTCAGACGTCTGATTAGTTGATGATTGACTATTCCTTCAAAAGAACACAGCATACTGAATTTCTGCTCATAAAATGTTTCAGCACACACTTACTGCGAACCCGCACTCGACTGAGTTGGGGGTAGACAGGCAAGTCTGTTTCGCATCACGTCAAATGATCTGCTTTGTGGCAGCAGCATTAGCAGGGCATACATGCACTTGAGAAGGTATTCATTTGATTCCGCTCTGAGCAACTGAAGTCGGAGATCTGATCAAAAATATCGATGGAAGTTCACCGGACCAGGTAGGCCTATATACCGGAGACGGCAGCCTTCAACAGTTACCAATGCAGTAGGCTAGCGCCTACCTAATTTAATTAAAAACCAGAACACTTTAATAACACAAAACCGAATTTCCCTTGTGACCTATGATCAAGCCTTACGCACTTACATCTGGCTATGCCACTAATGTTGTTAGTTTACTAAAGCATACCCGAAAGACTCACATGTGAATATCGGTGACTCCAACAGTTGAATGAGTTTGTCTACTTCCGTCAAGAAATCCACAGTGATTTCAATGTCAGCACTACGATAGGTTAGTTAAGGATTTTCAGGATAGAGAAGTCACGGACTGTAGTGCATTTTAGCTATTTTATGTCTATTCCAGAAAGAAACAAGGATATTCTGAGGCGAGTTCTCTATTACATTGTACTCATGCCTAAACGGAAATTTCTAGTTTGTGGTTTGTGGTGACCCGGATACAAATACAGTGTAATAGATCTGGTGGTTAACGCTTTACCCAGTAAGCCTTTGTTACCATTCTCATACATGATATGTGATATAGAGCTTTTGAAAGTTTTGAAAAGTCACAACCCAAGATGGTGCTGCGAAGAAGTTCCAAACTATACGATGTAAACATACACTAAAATATGTGTTAGCAAAAAGGATACAATTTCATCAGCAGATCATATGCATGCATATAGTTTTGCGACAGCAAGCATAACGATACAGTGGCAACAGGATTGTGGCACCAACTTTTGTATAATATACAAAACATTAACGACGACTCCTGAAAAACAAACTTACATGATCCTACCATAGAGAATTTTCAAACGGATGAAAAACCTTGTTACTAACTTTTGATTCTGTCTTTTTTAGTTGATTCCTCAACTCAAAAAGTTCAGGCGATGTCATCAAAATGATATTGAATAATTGCACTATTCTAGAAGCAAATTTGCAGTCTTCTTCCTCCAACAGAATTTCGGAAAACACACGATAAATATTTTCAGCATTCAAAAGCAAGCAGGAACTCCTGAAAAAACCAAAAGCTAGGTTTCCATTACAAGCCAAGTCACTGTGTAGAGAAATTGCTCCCTCGTTTACGAAGCCAGTTGGCACAGGTGGATTTTCCGTTGCTTGTGCCAAACCTTAATTCCCAATTCCCACAAATGTTACAGCAGATCAAGAATATTGCTAGATTAAGACATCATAATTATTCATGGATCCTTTTTCCTACTGCCTACATCAGGATCCGGAGTAGGCTATGCCCATTCCTGTTGAATTACTAGAAGTAGTACTAACCTCACAATGAAGGAACATCTATTTTCCATAAACTGATTATCATCTTTGAACATTTTCAGTAAAGAGATCATCATTTTTTTGAAATACACATTAAGAACGAGAGACGAACTCATACTACTTGAAGAACCTGCAATGAATCTCAACTTATTCATTGAAATCGTCATTACCGTATAAACCCGTGTAGGCCTTCAAGTCGAGAAATTGATATAGGTTGATATAGGTATAGGTAGCAAGGGGTGCATTTTAGGCGACTTGAATGTAAAATGTCCACTATCAAGGAAGGGCAAACAAAGCCACCAGGGTGGGTGGTCGTTTTATACGTGAATAAAGATTTTCACCAACCTTTTGTGTCTGACACTAGGGGTCGACTTATACACACCGAGTTCATACGGCATATCACATTTTAAACTTACCTAATAAGGCAACAGCACCAGATGAGGAAGCCAATTCGACTAGGCATTCCAAAGCAAGAAGCACCACCTAGACAGCAGACAACGTGAGAGTTTTGTCATTTCAAACTATACACATTCTATACCATAGCCTATGGATAGGCTTTCAGAGTAGTCGATGACATGTGGAAATAAATAGGCCGTGGCGACAAACACCAGCAAGCATATCCGCTTCAATCGACAGGTGGCAATCAGATTTATGATAAAATGTGAGCCAACTTGGAGACCTATGCAAAAATTGAATCCATAATAAGCATATCCAGATTTATCGTACCTTATCAGAATTGTCTGTCAGAGTGTTCATAAGATGTGGAAATATCTCATCAATATATAAAAATGTCTAAAAACAAATGAGTCATATCATAACTGCTAAGGTATTGTAATTAAACACATCGGTTCTCATACTTACCCTACGAGGTATCTGCATCAGCATGTGTGTTATCCATCGTATAACGGCTGTTTTCGTTGAAGTGGACTGATGTTGTAGGTAGGTTTTTAGGACTTGAATCATATCACAAACTGGCAAAGCACTACAAAAATTACGTGAGATATTCAGCTTAGTAATAGCAAAGCATGTGCTACAGCTCACTGCGAACCTCTCGTGTTCTTCAGTACTGGTACCATCAGTGTCTTGAATGTCATATGAGCTATCCACCAATTTGATAAAACTGGTATTAGCCAACTTCGCTGCTTCATAGCAATGTACATTCTTAGTCAAGGAGAATACATGCAAACACGAGAAAACTTAGGATAGCTAGTCAGAACTTGAAGGCTAAGCTTAGCTGGAAACAGTTTAGGTACCTTAAATCTGAAATAATAGTTTAAATCTTATGAGGGCACCATAATCAGCAATCACGGCAAAATTTTTGGCAGTGTCACAAAACCTATCTACAAGAAAGTGAATCGTAACGTATGTCAAGCTTTCGAAAAGCATATCTTTGTGCATAAGATCTTCATATGATAATGTTGGTAATATTGCAGCAAGAATCCCAGATGCATATCGCAACACAACATGGCCAGCTAATCGAATAAACTCTTGAATCCACACCAAAGCTTTTACTTTAATAAAGTCATCTAAATCATCAGTGACACATTAGCAATTGAATAATTGAATAAAAAATAGGCAAAATTCAAACCTTCTGACTGACAGTGACAAATTAATATATTGACCATTTCATTAAATTTCACAGCATCTCGTCCGCTCTGAATGTTTTCTAGTATTTGATCGAGAGTCGTCTCACACCTATCAGAGAACGTGATGGTTAATGCACGAAAATGAGGAGAACATGTTCCTGCTACGTGAAACAAATTTTCAATTGCTTCCTACAATATTATATTGAACCTAATCAAGGTGTAGATCATCTTTCTCTATTTTTAGTAGGAATGAAGAACATGCCAATAACATACAGCGATGCAACTGTATAATAACTATTCAAATCCTACTTTTGGCAGAAACGAGCCGGTACGGTGACTTACATTTTCCGTATCTCTGGACTTGAATCTCCTAAGATTTCAAACAGAGCGTCGAGAAATTTAGGCAAAAAAGTCAAGACATTTATCTCTGGCACAGAATCCAAATATATGAGCCATTGCATTAGAAATCTTCGAGTAAATTGATTCTTCGTATAGATACGATCACAAAGCAGAGTCATGAAATTGGAAATGTCAAAATTTGGGTATTCTGTGACAATATCCTGAAAAAATGCACTACAATCAAAATCAGATCGAGGCTACAGAATATGATAATATCGTACTGAAATTTTCAGTGTGTTGCATATACACCAAATAATAGACACATGAGAGATGTGACTTCACATTAATGACTATAGCCTACAATATCTTCCTGCAATATCAAATAGGCCATCACCACCATAGTGAGAGATTTATCGATAACCTAGTTTCCTGTCTCAGGATATAAGCTTATCATAAAGAAACAGACTATCACCTTCAACAATCGGTCGAGTAGATCACAACCATTGCGAACATTAGGATCAGGATCCGCAGTCAACTAAACAAAACGATATATTGAGAAAATTACACATAAAAAAACATGCCTGCAACCAAAATATGATGATGGTTTAAGTCATTTTTGGCAGTATTCTACAACCCATTTTCCACTGGCAGTTGTAATTATCGAATGATAGCAAATTGATTTTTTTTTCAACTGATGAATAGACCTAGGCGGTGTTCAGGTCTTGTTTTATCAGTGAATGCTACTTATGGAGATTGAGAAACATGGATTATCTTGATTTATTTATCTTTTAATCCATTATCATAAAGATTTTGATCACTGGACCAATTTTAGTTCCGATCGATCCATACCTTGGTGAGTGCATCAAACAACTTATCGAAGAAAGGCATGATGTCCGAACGCGCAACTTTGACAATATTGTAAAGAGACTCGCATGCAAAATATCGAATCCTGCTGTCCTGATCAACAGAACACACCAACACGGGATCAACCAAATGCTCCAAATGTTGCTGGATATCCTGAATTTTACAATAAAAATTAGAATGTACCATACTCATAGTGTCGTTTACAAAACGCAACTCGACCAATACAACATTATATGGTTCAGGTCTGTCGTCTGTGCATACCAAGCAGACTCTGGAGTTGGCAGACAGGTGTGGAATAAAACTGATATTTGCATTTATTAACATTTTGCAAACTCTTCAGCTGCAGAATTTAATATATATGTACCTTATAATGCGAACCTTCAAAAGCATCTAATTAATCGAGCAAAATAACAAAGTTTAGTAACCTACTTGATTTCCAAGAGCTATTGCGCAAGCAGCCAAACCAATTAATCCACCCTTTCTACTGTTGGGGTTGTGTGAAGATGTGAAATCTTTATGCAATTGTCGAACAACAAACTTGACTTCATCACTTCGCTTCTCATTAACAAGGACACGAATAACTCTGCCAAGAACGGTGTGTAAATTACAAATAATAAAGGACATACTAAACAGGCAAACTGAGTGAAGCGAAAACACAGGGAAAGAGGGAAGCTAAAACACAAGGTACATATTTCAGGTCAGTATCTTCAGAGGTATAGTGATTCACAACTACAGATATATAGTCCTACTTCGAGGAAAATATATAATGAAGGAGATAGATTTAGAAAACACGCATAAAATGATGTTATGCTTACTTTTCGATTTCGAGAGCAGCAACTTTCCTTTTTTCATACAATTTATCCTGAAGAAGTCGCAAAATGGCAGGTGACAGCAGTTGATGTGCATCCGCCATTCAGTATATTCGTAATACAGTATGTCAATAGTCCTAGCTGCAAGCCACTGCGAATTAACCACACCGGAATACACCTCGCCTGGCTCCAACCCTGACCAACATCAACAACCTGACCGACGAGCGCACGTACGACAACTGACGAGAAGACAAGTCGTCGTCGCTCCTCGTCGGCAATCGATCTGCATTGAAGCATGACCACTTCCCAAAAGATGCAAACCGGTTTCGGATGTCGTTTTTCTTGATGCACTCTCCGGTCCCGGTCCGGGCAAAGGGGTGCTGGGGATTTTGAGTCTAGGGCATGCCACCGTGTTAGTAGTGCAGTTAAGTAGTAGGCAAACCTTGCGGCTTGACATCACTTTCCTATCATGGTGGCCACCTCGACGGCAGTCAAGGATTCGGCGGACAAAAGTGTTCCTCCGAAAGTTGCGCGGCTACATGCTTGGTTTTATATATCCCAGACAAGCTGCCCAGCAGCGTCTGTATCTCGAAAATTGACGCGCAATGCAACTTCGCGTCGGCGACTCACACCTGCCGTAACACGTACCCAACGCCGATAAATAGACCCTGACGGAACGTTCTTTATCATATTACGTTGAAGGAATTGTATTTCATAAATTTTGGGTCAAATTCAATCATCCAAAAACTGCATAATTACAATTGTGATTTATAATTAAAGGAATATATTTTCAAAAGCCAGATATCAAGGTGACCGGTTACAACATCACAGCAGGTTTTCCTGTGATTTACTTTATACGAAGACCTGAAATCGAGGACTCTAGAGACTTGCAATCCCAAATGATGACACTTCCATCCATTCCACTGGTAGAGAATTTATCCTTGCCATAGTTGACGATACTTGTGATGCTATTCTTATGCTTGGTCTTGATGTCATCTCCTTCGGTGTTGGTCGAAGCCTTTTTGTCCATCATCTTGAAACGATCCATGGCAGACATGGCCTTTGCTCCACCACCTGCTGAGACTTGGTCCAAACGATTGATGAAAGTCAGAGTAGAGCATGTATCATCAGTGCTAAAAAGCATAGGGTTGCAATCATGACCGACAGCAACAAAGCTATATTCAGTGAGCCAGGTACAATCACAAAATGGAAGGTGAGATGTCTTGATACAAACGGCTTCGTTGCCACCGTACGCAACCCCAATTGAACTGTCTTGAGAGACAAAAGCCAACTTTTCTCCAGAAGCTGAGAATTTCACTCCTTGAACCCATCCATCAGACGGCATAGAGAACTCTTGCATCAAGTTACCAAATGTCATTTTCTTTCCCCAATTTGTTGATGAAGGTTTTTGCTCAATATCTTTGATATAGCCAGAAAACACCCTAGCCTTGAAGTCGGATGATCCAGCGGCAATAAGGATGTTATTTGGATGCCAATCAATACTCAAGACAGTCGATCTAATTGGCTTCTTGATATGTTTACTTACCCACCAATCATTTTCTTGTTCAAAGTAGCACACAGATATGATACGAGCTCCGCTCCCAACAGCAAATTTATCCTCGTTTGGAGACCATTTCACACAAGTAGCAGCACGGTTGATACGCAAAATTACCAGAGTTGGTTTCCATTGATTGTTATCCAAAGCCCATACATAAGCATTTCTGTCGCTAGAGCATGTAACCAAGCGTTGACTTTTAGGTGCCCAGTCGATACCTGTTACTCTTCCAGTATGCTCAGTCAGAGTGTGTATCTTCTTCCACTGTCGACCACTTTTCTGATAAATTTCTACTTCATTGTTGTTCGGACTGATGGCGATTTGGGTGCGATCAGCGTTCCACGCGTGAACGCAAACGGGTTGAACACCAAAACTATGCACTTCAGTCATTTTTCAATGGTATGATTTCTTTTTAACAATTATCCGCGGACTCTGGGCAGTCTACGCGAAAGTTTCTTCAAGTTTCCCCCTGAATTTTTGAAGCCGCAAAAACAACAGATAGCCTGTAGCTGTAAACTGGGTGCGGTAGTGGTAGTGGTGAAAAAGAAACGACACGCTTGGATGACTTTAAATTTTCTGCGAACGTCTGGTTTCCGACAAACCTTTCCAAATATGTACGTGTTACTTTCCTCATACTATAGAATACTCATACGCTCCTTGACCTTAGGGTAGTAGTACTGTACAGGATGGTCACACTTTGCAACAAAATCAGCCTCAGCATCTATGTGGGGAAGCACGATGAAGACAACCGTAGGCCAAAGCGCCTCAGAATACAGTGTTTCATTGATTGGAATTTGTATTGTTTCAAGTTGATGTCATAGCGACGTACCAATGCAGGCTACTACACTACAGCATGGTGACGGTTGAGTAGAGGTGTAAATGTGACACGCGGCATTCGAAATGCCCTCTGGAGTCTTGTCATTTGCAAGCGCAGTCAGGCGTGCAAACGGATGTTTACATTTGTGCCTACGTTGCTGATTCTGATTATTGTTTTGTTGTTGAGTAGCCATTCAAACGCTCGAGTTCACCTTTCAGAACAACTTTAGTCTTATTTGCCGCAAAACCCGTCCAAAAACAATCACAATGCGCTACAATAAGTTGGGCGAGACGGACATGCAAGTTTCAGTGTATTCCTTAGGTAGGCTATGTAAGGCCAATTGCCCCCAATTTTGTTATAAAATCTAATCTAATGTTTGGACTTCATTAGGAGGGTCAGCCTTTGGGAACGTATTCAAAGATGATGTTGCTGAGGAAAGCATGTTCGCCGTAGTCAAAAAGGCGTTCGAAAGGGGAGTGAACCTTGTCGACACGGCACCTTGGTATGGACAAGGCCGCAGTGAAGCGTTCTTAGGAAAGGTAAGGTATTTGAAAATGGTCTATCATTTTAATGAAATTCTTATTATAAATATTGCATCTCTATATGCCGACAATATTTTCAAAGATTCTCCCAACATTCGATCGAAGCTCATATTTTCTAAACACCAAAGTTGGTCGATATGAATTGGAGCCAGGAAAAATGTTTGATTTTTCACCAAAACGGGTTTTTGAATCTGTGGAAAAGAGTCTATCACTATTAAATGTGGATTACATTGATGTTTTACAGGTCAGCACTTGATATAAAATCATTATATTTATACTCTCATAAGTACAAATTCATCATGGAAGCTTATCTTTGTTCCATGCATAACATATAGCAGCTTGTTATGCGCTAAGCCATCACTTGGTGATATTTTCCAGGTGCATGATGTCGAATTCGCTCCTGACTTGAAGAAAATTGCAAACGAAACGTTGCCTGCATTGCAAAAATTGAAGGAACAAGGCAAGGCAAGATACATCGGGATCACAGGATATCCTATCGATCCACTAAAGTCTGTGTCAGAAATACTAATTCATAATTTAATAGTTATCGATACTAAGTCAATCATATCTTTGATTAGGACACTTATCGAGCTATCTCCTGTAAAGATTGACACTGTGTTGAGTTACTGTCACGGTTCAATGTTAAACAATTCCCTCCAAGAACACATTGATTTTTTTGAGGTATGCTACCATTTTTACCTACTGGCAAAATCATATCTATAATTCTATATAGTCGGAAAAGCAAAAACCTTGTTTGTATATCAGTGTCAATTCTTGCTATTTAGAGTCATGGTATTGGAGTGATCAATGCGTCTGGAGTATGCATGGGACTATTAACAAACTGTGGACCACAAGATTGGCACCCGGCCGACCAGTCTATCAGAGAAGCTTGTAAAAAAGCTGCTGACTATTGCAGAGTAAGTAGGCTGAAGGTTTTCTTCTGCTAGGCCTATTTATCTCATGATGAATGCATGCATATATGTAGGAAAGAGGATCTGACATTGCAAAACTTGCAACCCATTTTTGTGTCACCCAACCCAAAGTTGCAACGACTCTTTTCAGCACTGCCAAGTAAGAAAATATAAATATGATAAACACATACTTCAATGAAAATATGACTTATGTTTTTAGAACCAGTGAGCTTGAATCAAGCTTGGAGATTGTCGAGGAAGGATTATCAGAAAATGAAAAAAGGTTGAGTCATGAAGTAACAGAAAGGTAGGTCAACGTTACTCTTAGTAAGCCTCTTTACACAAAGCGATTAGGCATTCATAAAAGCAGCTTTGTTAGACTGTACGTACATAACTCACTGCATTTTCATTAATGCCCTGCCCTAGTATAAAATTTACAAATATCAGAATAAAAAGGTCCACCTTAAAGTTTAATCAGTACTGTATACTGATAGTCTTGTTTGTGTGAAGTTGTTATGAAATTTGACTTACTGATCAAATCATGCAACCATGAATGAAACACGCAATCATGCACGTTCACTTGCTCACAGGTTCAGTCGTACCAAAGTGTCCAAACTTATTGCCGCTGCTTACTCTGCAGTTTCATACACTATAATCAATGTAGAAATCATAGTTACTCATGCATGGATATCTTGATATTATGACAAGGATATCAAGTTATGTTTCATCCATTGCTATTAAGTTTAATGGAAGAATTACATGACAATTTCAAACACTGCGCTCACTGAACTTTTGCCAACCATTCACAGATACATTTACATTTAATTTTATGTCTGTTTTTTAAGGTTTTTTGATCCCTTGGAGAGCCGTTCATGGTACGGTGTGGAATTGAAAAGATACTGGAACGAAATCAATAAGATGCAGTCTTGAATAGTTGCTTCTACATTTTAGGTCGTGTGGTAATGTTAACCTTATGGTGTATTTCTCACCTGTGCGAAGTAATTGTATATAACGCTTATGCATTTGAATGTTCCTTTATTTATGCAAGCTTAATGAGATTGTGCAATTCTGGCAAAACGATCGTTTACCAGTTCTTAATCTGCCAGTGAATGAGCCTTGACTCGCCGAATTTGGTTTGGTTTGCAGTGTGTGTTTCTACCTTACAAGAGTTACAGCCAAGGCGATATTTATTAATTAATAATGAATATCTCCTAGGTTACAGCCTATGCACCAGAATGAAATCCCGTCAACCAGAACATGGGACCTTTACCGTCATTTAAATAAGGTAATGTTCAGGCCCTTTCTTAGCCATCATTCATATACACCAATATAGCATAAAAGAATTACCATACTTCTACTGTGATCATTTTGGCAGCAAGATCAAGATTGTGCTTATCTATGACTATTTACTAAAGTCGTCTCTTGCCAGAATGGGGTATCAAGTACCGTAGGCCTAATCGTTAATCGGCCTAAACTTGATTCATTAATACTTGTAGTGGAATTATTGCTCATTAACATTTGAATAACATATATAATCTTACTGACATCACATTGACTACTTGTTGGATTCCATATTGCTGGCTATCATCTCGTTTTGAATTTTTTTTATTTTTTGGGAACATGGCAACAAGTGCATTCCTTTTAATGAGTTAATAGCATATGCGCAATAAAATTTGGAATATAAAATGGGATATAAAAACAGTTTCTTGGTATATTTTAGGGAGCGGTAAGAGTAATAATGCTTTGGGAGATCCATGCATTAAAGACAGGTTTACCATATCAAAGTCACACACAGGGCAGACGCGATGACCAGTTGACCATAAGGACGATATACAATTTTCACTTACATAAAATTTATCCCAAGTATTACTCAAATCCCAATCCTACATTGCGTGCTTATCCAATAATCTTACAGTAACTGAGCTTCCAATTTATGCTTGGGCCTACAATTAAACGACATAATTTCTCGATCAAGTAGACCTGTGTATTATCATAAGTATATTCATAGACTAGGATACATGATAAAACCATTTTCACATAATGCACAACATGGCCTACTTTAGACTAAAGTAGGCCACGTGCACAATAAACATAGATGATTCGATGACTGCATCTACTATTATAATCGGTAAACATCACTATTATCTTAACCCATTGGTGCCGACGAAATTCTCGGAATAAGACATACAGTAGTTGTTTTGATTACCACGATAATTATCGCAGTGATTGGAAAAATAACTCGAAATCAACCATTTCGTAAATTACTATTAGAAAATATTTAATATTCTTATACTTTATATAGCTTTGATTCGAAAAAGGCTAATACTCTTCATGGGTAATCATAAATGGATATTTTTCCAAGTACTGGTATCCAGCAGTAATAAGTAGGCCTACACACATCACTTGGTGAAAATGGACATATCAAATCGATTGACAGGAATCAAATCGAATCCCAAATTACTATAGGCTAGATGTAATGTAATGTAAACATTAGATACATCTATTGTTTACATTAAATATCTATAAAGTTACTGGAAGCAGTTAATTTTCAGCGCCTCCTAGTGTTTGAGTTAAATTTTCATTTTAGGCTCCATCAAAGTCCAAGAGTCCATTCTACCTGTAGGTTAGTTATCTATAGTTGCTGATTCTGATTATTGTTTTGTTGTCGAGTAGCCATTCAAACGCCGGAGTTCAGCTTTCAGAATACTATAGTCCTATTTTCCGCAAGAACCGTCCAAAAACAATCACAATGCGCTACAATAAGTTGGGCGAGACGGACATGCAAGTTTCAGCGTATTCCTTAGGTAGGCCGATATGTAAGGCCAAGTGACCCATTTTTTTTTATCTAATCTAATGTTCTATTGGACCTCATTAGGAGGGACAGCCTTTGGGAACCTATACAAAGATGATATTGCTGAGGAAGGCATGTTCGCCGTAGTCAAAAAGGCCTTCGAAAATGGAGTGAACCTTGTCGACACAGCACCTTGGTATGGACAAGGCCGCAGTGAAGCGTTCTTAGGAAAAGTAAGGTATTTGAAAATGGTCTATCATTTTAATGAAATTCTTATTATAAATATTGCATCTCTATATGCCGACAATATTTTCAAAGATTCTCCCAACATTCGATCGAAGCTCATATTTTCTAAACACCAAAGTTGGTCGATATGAATTGGAGCCAGGAAAAATGTTTGATTTTTCACCAAAACGGGTTTTTGAATCTGTGGAAAAGAGTCTATCACTATTAAATGTGGATTACATTGATGTTTTACAGGTGAGTACTTGATATAAAATCATTATATTTATACTTCCCTCATAATTATGTATAAGTTCTTCATGGAAGGTTATCTTTGTTCCATACATAACATATAGCAGCCTGTTATGCGCTAAGCCATCACTTGGTGATATTTTCCAGGTGCATGATGTCGAATTCGCTCCTGACTTGAAGAAAATTGCAAACGAAACATTGCCTGCATTGCAAAAATTGAAGGAACAAGGCAAGGCAAGATACATCGGGATCACAGGATATCCTATCGATCCACTGAAGTATGTGTCAGAAATACTAATTCATAATTTAATAGTTACCGATACCAATTCAATCATATTTTTAAACAGGACACTTATCGAGCTATCTCCTGTAAAGATTGACACTGTGTTGAGTTACTGTCACGGTTCAATGTTAAACAATTCCCTCCAAGAACACATTGATTTTTTTGAGGTATGCTACCATTTTTACCTAATAGCAAAATCATATCTATATAGCCGGAAAAACATGAAGCTTGTTAGTGTATCAGTGTCAATTCTTGCTATTTAGAGTCATGGTATCGGAGTGATCAATGCGGCTGGGGTATGCATGGGACTATTAACAAACCGTGGTCCACCAGAATGGCACCCGGCCAACCAGTCTATCAGAGAAGCATGTAAAAAAGCTGCTGATTATTGCAGAGTAAGTAGACCGAGAGTTTTCTTCTGCTAGGTCTATTTATCTCAATGATGAAGGCATGCATATATGTAGGAAAGAGGATCTGACATTGCTAAACTTGCAACCCATTTTTGCGTCACCCAACCCAAAGTTGCAACGACTCTTTTCGGCACTGCCAAGTAAGAAAATATAAATATGATATACACGTACTTCAATGAAAATATGACTTATGTTTTTAGAACCAGTGAGCTTGAATCAAGCTTGGAGATTGTCAAGGAAGGATTATCAGAAAATGAACAAAGGTTGAGTGATGAAGTAATAGAAAGGTACGTCAACATTACTATTTGTAAGCCTCTTTACCAAAGCGAGTAGGCATACATAAAAATAACTTTGATAGACTGTACATATATAATTTACTGCATTTTCATTAATGCCCTACTTTGTTTGATGTAAAATTTACAAATATCAGAATATAAAGGTCAACAAAAAGTTTAATAAGTACTGTATACTGATGGTCTGGTTTGTTTGAAGTTGTTATGAAATTTGACCTACTGACCAAATCGTGCAACCAATCAACCATGAATGAAACAAGCAATCATGCATATTCACGTGACCACAGGTTCAATCCAAACATATTGCGGCTGCTTACCCTGCAGTTTCATACACTATAACCAATGTAGAAAATAGAAATCATAGTTACTCATGCATGGATATCTTGATATTATGACAAGGACATCAGATTATGTTTCATTCATTTCTACTAAGCTTAATGGGAGAATTCCATGACAATTTCAAACACTGCGTTCACTGAACTTTTGCCAACCATTCAGATACATTTACATTTAATTTTATGTGTGTTTTTGAAGGTTTTTCGATCCCTTGGAGAGCCGGTCATGGTATGGTGTGGAAGTGAAAAGGTACTGGAACAAAATCAATAAGATGCAGTCTTGAATTAACAAATGGAGTCCTTTGTTGCTTCTACATTTTAGGTCTTGTGGCAATTGTAACCGTATGGTGTATTTCTTACCTGTGTGAAATAATCATATATCATACTTATGCATTTGACTGTTCCTTTATATATGCAAGCTTAATGAGATTGTGCAATTCTGGCAAAAACGATTATTTAACAGTTCTTAATCTGCCAATGAATGAGCCTTGACTCGCCGAATTCGGTTTGGTTTGCAGTGTGTGTTTCTACCTTACAAGAGTAGCCAAGGCGATCTTAATTAATTAATAATGAATATCGCCTAGGTTACAGCCTATGCACTAGAATGAAATCCCGTCAACCAGAACATGGAACCTTTACCGTCATTTAAATACGGGAATGTTCAGGCTCTTTCTTAGCCATCATTCATATACACCAATATAGTGTAAAAGGATTACCATACTTCTACTGTGATCATTTTGGCAGCAAGATCAAGATTGTGCTTATCCATGACTATCTACTGAAGGCGTCTCTTGCCAGAGTGGGGTATCAAGTACCGTAGGCCTAATCGTTAATCGGCCTACACATAATCCAATTATCTGAGCTGAGCTTCCAATTAAACGACAAAATTCCTCGATCAAGCTATGTATTCTCATAAGTTTATTCATAGACTAGGCTACATGATAAAATCATTTTCACATAATGCACAATAAACATGGATGATTCGATGACTGCATCTCTATTATAATCGGTAAACATCACTATTATCTTAACCCATTAGTGCCGACGAAAATTTTGGAATAAGACAGGCAGAGAGAATAGACTGACCTACTTCATAAACACAAGCTCGACGTGTGAAATATCGTAATCTCAAGAGGTACAATGGCACCATAGTAGATGTTTTGATCACTACGAAAATTATCGCAGTGATTAGAAAAAGAACGTGAAATCAACCATTTCGTAAATTACTATTAGAAGATATTTAATATTCTTATACTAATATATAGCTTTGATTTGAAAAAGGCTAATACTTATCACGGGTAATCATTTTAGTAAGTACTGGTATCCAGTAATATGTACACACATCACTTGGTGAAAGTGAAAATTGACACATCGAATCGAGTGTCAGGAATCAAGTCGAATCCCAAATTATTGAACAGAATTTACAGCGCCACCTAGTGTATGAGGTAATATTTCCAGTTTAAGCTTATTTTAGGCTCCATCAAAGTAAGAGTCCATTCATTCAGCTAATGTAACAGAGCCATACATTGTTCTTATAAACGTTCAAGCAATACTAGAAGTGAATTTGTGCGAAAACCAGAAACGCAGTGCTTTGAACAAAGCATAAATACCTGTTGACAGATTCATTTTCAAAAGAGTTTGGGCATTCATAGTTTTGTATCATTCATTCGCTTCATTGTGCCGGCTAAGCTGACAGCGACAAAAAGAATTAGGGTTCTGGATCATAAAAAATGGACTTGAAGCATCTGATTAAGTGCTTTTATATCGTTCCTATTCTACACAGTGAGATTAAAATTGGAAAAATATAACGAGTTGAAAGCGATATGTTTGACTCCCCCATGCTATTCATTCTCCATTCGAATTTCATCGAGGAAACTGATCCTTCTCTTTTTCATTTTGCTTTGTTGTTCCTCGTAAATTCGTTTCTTCTCTTCTAATTCTTCATGCTCTCTCTCTTGCAATGCTTCCACTACTGACCGCCGTGGAACTGGCTGAATTTCACAAAGCCAATCAATATTATAAATAATCTTCAATGGCATGGCAAACAGTATATGAGCACCATTATGAGGGAATCAGAATCAAAAATTTATTCATATTTTCACAATTTCAAAATCTGGCACGCGTAATTGCGTCAGAATGCGAGGAAAGCACCCATGATAGGAATCGATAGCATGTCGCGTGTTACCACAAAGATGCAGAGCACCATCCCTCTGCTGTACTAACCGTCGAGACAGTCTCACCTGTTGCTGTTCCTCCTCCGATTCTGATGATGAAGAGGATGATGACGTCGAGGAAAGCAAAGAGCCTTCAGATGAACTGGGAAAATTTGACATCACTCAGCATTTTTTGGGCTTTGTACATTTCTACCACAGAATCACACGCTACAAGATCAATCTCAAAAACGTTTTTATTACCACCAGGCACCATGTTCAAACATTTTGTCCAGTTAATGCCCTGCCGCAGGGTAAATATCTACCTTGATTCCAACGGAATGTTTTTCTTTCTCATAAAATTTGTCAGAAAAGTTACAACATCCTCGTGACGATTCTGCTTCGCCAATGCAACCGCAGACCTGGAAATACCAATGTCAATCCTACAATCAAGACAGAAACATATGGCTAATCGATATCTCAATTCTGACATGGCCATGTATACGTCATACTAAACAGCTTTCCCAAATCATCCAGTAGCCAGCCTAGACGACAAGCAAAGTTATAAAATACCTTCCACTCATATCCTTAGCTTTCACATTCGCCCCATTTATAGCAAGCCATTTGACAACATCCAACTGACCACTGATGGCAGCTACATGCAATGGAGTCTGCCCTTCTGTGTTCTCTGATTCGATATTGACTCCAAATGTCACCAAGATCTAAATCAAATGATTTATATAATGGCTATTCCGACGAGTTAATATCAAGGTATATACTAACTTGAACTATTTGTAAATGTCCATTTCTGGCAGCAAGATGTATCGCTGTGTAGCCAGCCTTGTTTTCGGCTTTGTAGTCGGCTTTATTCTCAAGTAAAACCTAAAGCATGAGAGTAATTCGACTACTGTACATCGGAAAAGGGATGAGATGTGATCATTCTGAATTCATACAGCAAGTATTTATGCATGGGGCATAGCGACTCACTTTGACCCATATGAGCATACATGAAGGGGCGAGCCTTCAGTGACTTTTGTAA
This sequence comes from Botrylloides violaceus, assembly GCA_030412335.1. NCBI lineage: Eukaryota > Metazoa > Chordata > Ascidiacea > Stolidobranchia > Styelidae > Botrylloides > Botrylloides violaceus. The sequence continues at coordinate 527,825 of JASFYC010000810.1, forward strand.
AATCTACAATAGCACTCCACAACTGACCCAGGGTGAATTACAGTACAAGTTTAGACATGTTACCTTCACCATTCTTGTTTTTCCATGACTTGCTGCGTACTGAAGGACGGTCTGGTCATTATCGACTGCTTCACTGAAAAATAGTCAGAAGTTGATTTTCCCTCTCGTAATATAGAAGTTAAAAAGAAAGGTTTCCTGTGAGAGTGTTTCTAATTCTCTACCGGGGACCGGAGCATGTAACTTAGAACTTGAGGAGAATTCATTCACTTGTCTAAAGTTTACTTTAGCTTAGTACCATATGGCCACAAGTGCATTCCAGATTTGCGTAACGACTTTCTCGTCTCCAATGATATCAGAAAGTCTTACTTGATGACAGTTGGATGCTTCATTAGGATTTCTCGAACTCTATCGATATTATCATTCATAATTGCATGATAAATATCATTTTCATCGAGTATATAATCTTCTTCCTCTGATGACGAAGAGGTGGAGGAGTGTGAAGATTCGGACGTGGCTTCGTGAACGTCAGCCGTCACAGAAAACGGCATTGCGGTGGCAACAATGGGAGACGCTCTGTGTGATGCCTAGAAAAAGGAAAATTTCACAGCCAAGGAAGAACTCTAGGCCGGAAGGCAGACAACAACAACAAACTCTCGGAGTACAAAATAAATTTGAATTTGAACAAACCTTGCTTTCTTGAGGTCGGGGAGAATTACTCATTGTAGGCATTGGTGCGATCACTCCCAGTTGTCTATAAGCAGACTTTTCAGAGTCTTTTTGGACTGATGAAAAATTGAACCAACTAAATAAATCTGTACGAAGCATCCTACTAAGGCCGAGTGGTGAGAGAAATTAAACGGTACGATACTAAAAGGGGCTAGGTTGCTCTCCTTCATGAGCATACTGAATATTCTCAAATATCATATATCGAAGAGGTTACCAACCATTTTTGTCACGACAAGTCTGCAAGCCCATAATTCTCTAGCTAACAGGAAATTTGTGACCATCCACAGCAACGACTTGATCCTACATAACTGTAAAAGGCACTCTTTCAGATGTAACTCTCTAATTCTTACCCATATGAGATGGTCCAGCTTTCACCGATTCATCGTCTTCAGATGACGTTGAAGAGAGTTCTTCACCAGATTCTCCAGAAGATACTCCAGTTTCACTACCCGACTCAGTATCAGTGCTCTGTATCTATATAGTGCATACGAGGTCAGTATCCTGATAGCTGACCCAATGAAGCAAGTGAGACATATTTATGGTTATCACACAAGTCGACTCACTTAACTCTATAGTAGCCTATCACTACTTTGCAAGCTCACCTTGGCTTCTTGTTGCGTGTGCTGATGAAGAGCAGTAGCATCAGTTGCCAAAGCTCCAACAATTTCCACCTTCATTTCATCGTTAACATTCGAGCGTTTCTCAATAATTGGTTCATCTGAATAAAAAACCTATGATGATTGATGACACGAAATATTTTTTTCGATTCTTACCTTTTGGTATCGGCTTCACATCTTCTTCTTCTGATGAAGATGATGAAGACAACAAATCCTCCTCCTCCGATATCGATGAGCTGCTGGATCCTCCATCTTCATCCTCATAAACTGCTGCAGCTTGAAATACTTCTTGTGATGGCTAAAATGAGAATGACAACTGGATATGATCACCTCTACTCATTGTTAGAGTAGGTCAACACAGTTCGCTTTGCAAAAATTATTTACCAATTCAATTTGCGGCTTTTCTTCTTCAACTTTATTGGTAACAGTTTTAATGTCGGGTTGCGTTTGTGGGAAAGCCATGCTTAACGAAGATGGAAATTCTTCTACAGTCCGAACTTCTGTTGATTTCCTTGCAGGTGGAGCTAACTCAAATTTCACTTCTGAATAGAAAAAAAATATCAATTGAAGTAGAGAAGAGATAAAATTTTATTCAAGCAGGCTGAGACGCTCCAAGGACACGGTCCCACTAAATTTCTAAAAAATTTTCAAACTTTTTTCAAATCAAGTTTTCATAGTCCCGTGTCCAGTAACTCAATATTTCCAAGTCAAGTCAAAGCATATTTCCAAGTCAAGTACAAGCATAAGTATCAGAAGCGAATCGTGACAAGACTACCACTAGGCTGCCTCATCAACATCAAATAAGCGACTACTCACCTTCTTCATCCTCAGAGCTACTAGATGATGAACTTGACAACGAATCATGAGTTTCCGTTGGGTACATCGTACGAGCTGGAATGACGTCTTCATCTGTTTTCTTGTCAGCCGGAACAGGCAACAACGATGCATCCTGTCGACCTTGTTCTACGCTCTGTTCTTGTTCAACGACCAAATCTGTCTTAATGTCCTCTTCAATTTCACTTCCAGACGAATCAGATGACGAGTCTTCAATAGATATGGTCGGAAGTAATTTTGATTTTTTCTTTTTCTCATCTTCAGAACCTGATGATGAACTTGATTTATCATCTTTGATTTGATTATCGAACAAATTTTCTTTATTTTGCATATTTTCCGCAAATTCAACAGATGTTAGTTTGCTTGAGATTTTGATGCCATCATTTGGAACAGTTGGTGATGGAGGAGTGTTTTCTGGAACCGGTGGAGCTATGACTGGCGCTTGCTCGAAAAATGAATGTTGTGAATCATTACTAGATGATGATGAGGATAATGAGGAGGAGGAGGATGACCTCACACGAATTTCAGCTGCTTTCTCACTTTCAGATGACGACCGTTCTTTAACATTTTCAAAAAGCGACGATCGTCTCTTCTGTCGCGTCGGGTCAGGTTCAGAAAATGACGATCCCGATTCGGTCGGTTTATTCATTGCATTTATAACCTTTATGACATCATCATCGTCTTTACGTGATGCGTTTGTGATCGTGCTTGAACTGGAAGAATCAGAATCGATGCTTTCTTCAACAATGCTTTCGGCAATTCTTTCCGGATCGTCCTTGCTGTGGTCGCTACTGTATTCAATGTCGCTGCCATCTTGGATTTTTGGTTTAGCTGGTTTGGTGGTCAACTGAATCGAAGACCTGTCAGACAAATTGGAAAGAGTGACTATGTGACAATATTGTGAACTCTATATTTAATATCTACTGAAGTTGTACATTGATCAGAGTAAATTATTGCAAAAAACAGGCCTGTGTACCCATGAAATGTCAAGATTTTACCCCCGTGTTTGCTACTGAGGCCAATGGCCAACAAAGGTTGACGAACGAAATTAATTAGTCAGAGTATGAGTCCAAGATTGCCATCAAGCGGTTTGTTACAACCTATAATTGCAGTAGATAGAGTTTGCCAAACTTACGTGGTTATAATTGGAACATCTGTCTTTTCTATGGCAGACTTCTTTGAACTCGTATGACTTGAATCAGACTTACGACGTGAAGATTGATGACTGGTGGTTGACCGACTGGATATACACAAATGTATATTCAGTTGCAACAAAATTGAAAAATTACAGAGAGAGAGAGGGGGGGACAGAGAGATAGAGATTCTCTCCATGTATATAACAATATACTTGCACAAATGAAACAAAATTGGACATATTCTCTGATGATATCGAAATTGTCTGATATTGGCGATGACGCCGATGAGTATAATTATATTTACTAGACCAACCTAGACGATTCTCGCTTTTTCGCTGGCTGTCGTCGTCGTCGTCTCTTGGGTAGATCCAGAATGCTTGATGACATGGAGGTTCTGAAATACGAAAACAGCTTACTACTCAGAATGTATAGAACGATAATCAAATTTTAATTGAGAAATTGACCTGGCAACAACACATGACACAAAGCTACTCAGATGCCGAATGCATGAAGAAAGATTTCGACAACAACACTATATTACGACATCTTCATTGAAAGCTATCCATACATTTACTGAAATTGATAAGTATTCCGGAACAATCAAAACTTACCGTGAAGAAGATAGGGACGTGCCAGTTATTGAAGAGTTACTTCTTGATTGAGTGGAATGGCGCTGTGGGGTTGAATCTTTGTGTAAAGCATAATTGAAAATATGTCAGAAATTGTACGTAGCGTAGCATAATTAGAATTTTACCTGAATGTTGAGTTTGTGCATTCAAATACACAAAAGTAGATTTTTTCTCCAAGCATCCAGACAACCATTGATTGCAAGGAAATTTCCATGACTGGCCGCCGGATTTCACTTCGACAGATACAACGTACCAACTAAAATCTACAAATATACAACATAGGCATATTAGCCTTCACAATTCTTTTCACATGGGAACGGCTTCACCGTAGCCTTTATGACTGTATTCATGAGGATTTACGACGGGTGTTGAAACATGAAAGTCATTTAGAATACGCGACGAAGTTACATGAAATTGTATTGTTCTATACGACCTGGCAAAGTAGAACAAAGGTTTCATGGTTCGACAAAGTAGTACGGTACTGTATATTCATGCACTCAATACGCCCAATTATTCAAGATTTTCTAAACAACAAACTTTATGGCTGAAAATAACGGTAAGCAACATTTTCCATGCAACAAACTGTAGCCATGGTTATAGAACGGTCCAACGGAGAACAGTTCAATATTACCACAGACATACTTTGTATTGAAGCAAAACTTCACTTTTATATCAAGCTAATCACACTATGGAATGTTCACCACCGGGTAGTTGCCAGGCAATTTTTATGATATATATATATATATAACCCATAATCAAACACGCCATCTTTCCATTGATTCCCAGACAATAGAAGGAAGCTTAAAGCTCAAAGCCTTTACACACAACCTGCCATTCATTAGTAAATAATAGTAATAGATTTTAAGCAAACACAAATTTCCCTACATATCATTTAAATGATGTCATAAAACTTGACATGAATACCTTTTACAGCTGCCAGGCCTATCTTACAAAGTAGGCCTCTACAAATTTGAAGTCTACAAATTGTCAGATTTACACAGAAGCTTACCGTTTTCTTCTTGGTCATGGCCAATGCCGAGGCGAACAAGTTGTCCAACATTTTCTGTCTCAATCATAAACACATCAACCTGAAAGTAATATTAGTTGATGATGAGACTTATTTTTTGATACTGGGTTTAGTTTGGTCTAGATTTGCTGGTCTTAGGGCGGATCTCAATTTCGTCAGAGATTTCGTACGAAAGTAGTGTAGCATGGAGTTTAGCCACAATCGACGGCGCTAGTTCTCACTCGTAGGTTAACTCGACTTACTCAAATCTGTAAATTTTGCTTTCACATTAGAAAAACTCTACCTGTCCTCTCTTGAATGGACGAGATCCGGTAACGGTTTTAGTGAGAAAAATTTCATCCGATCGTCGTTCCTTCCCTTGTAACACAACATACACATCGGCTTTCGTACCGGCTGCAGCACGACCTCCAGTGGTAACTTGAATGTAATACTTTCGAATGTCAGTTGGAGGCTGGAAAAATTTGATTCATGAAGTTACGAATTTTATTTTGATGTGCACTCAAGCGTGTCTCAAAAAACTAATTTCAAAATAAATTCTACTTGATTTCCTTGCTATAAATATAAACTTATTTCACAGATACCGTATTACCTGAGGCATCATCATAGATACATCAGTTTGCATGCCGATATCTTGCACCGTTTGTGTTGCCATATCCATTGCATAAACATAATTCCCGTAAGCAAAACCTCTCCTCGAGTCAGATGGCTAGAAGTGTGACAATAAAAAATTAGTTTCAAAATTCTTTTACATGCACAATTAAAATCATTACCATAGTTTTTCCATAGCTGCTTAAATAAAGTGCATCGGCAGAGTATGGTCGGTCACGTAAGAGTTGTCTTGAACTTTGTTGTTGAGGGTACGATCGTTCTTTAGCTGACATTGGTCGCATTGGACTGTTGAAATTAAATTTTTGATAGGTTTAAATTTTCTGTCTTATTATCTCTCTCCAATCTCTATATTAATACTCTTATGGTGGTCGTAGTATGGTCCCTTCATGGCATCACAATGAAACATTGCTAGACCGCGGCATGGAGTTGTGACCAACCACAGCCTGAATTACTGAATCACAATAAAGTTTAAATTTCAACAAATGTTATTTGATCTTACTGTCTTGCGTGTAACATGTCACTGTCACTATCATCAAAAGTAGTTGAAGAATATTCCGATGAGGCACTGCCTGGTCTTTTTGTGCTAGCGTTTTTGGTGTAAGAAACTCTTCTTCCATTAGTATCCCAGCAGTACCTACAATAGAAATTATTATCGGATAAGACTAGTCAACTAGTCGTTGCAGTATGCAGTAGTAAGCTCTGAATAGCGAGGACTGAAAGGGAAACGGGAAAAAGCTTACACCAGGCAGTTCATTATTACGGATTGACAAATGTTCCAACGAGAATCTAGTTTGGTCGCAGCAATAAGCATATAAGTAGTCTGATTAAGTACGGTATACTGATATTCATACTTTTGTTTTCTTTTTCTCTTTGCATGTGCATTACGTCCATATGTTGGTTCATATTTGCTTGTAGGTACCTGTACTGGTGGAGCAGATTGAGGACGATGCCTTCTACCCGGGGAATATTTGTGGTCTAAAATTTCTTGGGCTATAGCAACAGTCTCCTGCAAAAGAAAGATTTCAATTTTTGTTCCAATTTTGACAATCAAGGATACTAAATGTGTACAAGAAGCTAAAAAGACTGTAATTGTAATTGATTTTATTACTGCATATGTCACATTTGAAAATATGGCACGCACTGTCTCAATTGGAATCTACAGCATGTTGAATGTTGGCGAACAGAAACAACGAGTAACACTTCTGCCTAAGATTAAGTGAACGTGTAGTACTGGTAGGGAGTAATGGCAATACGTAACAGTAGCATGAACCGAAACATATCACACTTGTTCGTTACCGGTACTAGATATTGATGGATCATAGGCATGGATGCTAGACAGTAATCTAGACTGAGCCAATTAACTCTTCACCGACGACAAGTGTTTTATAATGCCACTTTACCAGTTCTGAGTGGAGCGATATAGCTAGAGAAAGTGAAGAGAGTGAGCACTCACTGTTGCCACAAGTATTTGACTGGCATGGTCAACAATTCTATTTGCTTCGCCTTTACTGAGATTTGGTGATAACATTCTCCTCGATAGTTTGCCACTGTGATCCGTTTCACGGTGATATCTAAACATTAAGACAATGTTGGCTTAAGTTAAAGACATGATGTACTCAGAAATTCGACCTTGGTGAAGCATTTCGTCGCAATATCTTCAACGCTTCAAGCTGAGCTTCGTAAGCTTCGGCACGAATTTCAGGGTCGGTTAGAGAAAGATCCTGGCAATAAATTTGCTAGTTATTATCATATTATTACAAAATTGGTTTTAATAGTGTTCTATTATAGGCTAGTTGTATGTAATATTATGTCATATATTCAATTATAATAGCCATATTATAGATTGAAAAATGCCTAATCCATTGAATTCTGAATTAGTTTCTTATACATTTGACTGGACTGCAGTGACAAACTCCGAGATATCTATTAAAGTGATTGTCCGCCATTTGGTACTATCAAAATATAGACATCTGTCAAATGAACGTCAGCTTCCTTAGCAATAAAGAGCTTCAATCAGTTGGTTTTGCGTCAATTGGCAAACATGGTCCGTCGGATCGACTCGATAGCCAAATATTATCCTACTTATGACACACCTAATCGTTAACAATTACTAGTACCCAGGCCATTTGCTGTAGGGCCAACAAAATGGTTCACTGCATGGTCACTCCTTCTGATTTTTCGGATTCACACTAAACAAGACATTTGGTTCGGGACATTCGGCATCCAGCTTCAAACCAGGGCAAAAAGTTTGATTGCGCTTATCGACCGTTGTCACTTAACTTTATAAGAACGACATCTTACTTCATATGGTGACCTTTTTTTCTTCATTTTCCTCACTACTCTTGATTTAACATTTCTTTCTCGTTCAGTACCGGGTGGCATCGCTTCTAATTTTGCAATTTGAGACCGAATCATAGGCGAAGTAAAATAATGTTTCAAACTCCGATCTTTCATTTGATTGTAGCTGACCATTGGTTGCTAAATACAAAGTATCAATAAATTATCTGTTCAAGTAGCCAGGAATACTGGTATTCGGTACACTTGTCACTCTATAATCCTGTCAGGAGTTGCTGATAAGGTTATCTCAAAGCCTATAGAAACTGCATGGATGAAGCAAAGAAGGAGCAGCAAGAGCAAGGAGCTCGTGGAGTTTTGGCGACCAACAATCGAAGGCCTGGCAGGCCAAATTCAGAAGAAAACAAAAATCTGTAGCATTCCAATCACAGCTGTATTTTCGTACAGTAATCGACAGGAAGAGTGAACGGAGCCCGAGCAGCATTGGCATCTTACTCTGATGTCAGAGTAACGAGCTTAGTGTGACAAGATTAGCGAATATAGAATTTACTACATGGCATTCTACTGTTTGTGTATTCTCACAGGTTTTGCAAGCAGGAGAATTCTCGATGAAGAAGGCTTGCTTCTTGTTGAGCCATCAAAATCTTCTTCACGCCTCTTGATTGTCATGTAATACTGCCTGTTTACCAAGAAATTAATATATTCAATCTAGAGGCTGATTTACAGTTTGTTCATCGGAATAAACAATATGACAAGCAAGTAAAATTACAACACCGCACGTACCGTATGCATATTGTGAATCATTCTATACAAATAAAAAATTGTTATAATCTAGCCCTAATGGTTTGTGAAATCCACTGGTAAGGTAGGCATGTAACTGTATACAGTATATAGGTATGCCCAAGCTTGTTTTGATCGTGACAAGATGCTTATATACGTTAAGGTCTACCCTGCCTGTAGTCTACTAAATTATGGTAGGCCTATAATAATATAGAATCTGACTTACAATTTTTGAGCTACAGCATCTTGAAGATTGGATGAGCTTGACATTTTGATATAAGTGCTGCCTCCAAGTTCAATCCAATCACTATAGCTTACATTCCAAGAATCCAGTAAAACTACTGCAGTTTCCGGCGACCAGCCTGCTTGTGGTGATTCAAGTAATAGGCTTACTATATCAATATATTATGAAGACTAGCTGTAATGCACAAAAGCCTGTCTATCTGTTATCCTGTAAACATGCAATTGGTACATGGTTACGCCATGATTATGATTGCTGCTTTCGATTGCTTCATATCGTATAGGCTAATAATTTCAAGCGTTTCTCAAAGCTTCAAAGATCATCTCCTGATACGCTCCGATGATGTTGTTATTTGCTGTCCTCGACAAGGTTGCCACTATAGTACATATTTCTAAAGGTTTTTGTCTACGCTGTAAAATGATCCGTGACCGAGACATGTTGCTCTCATGTTTACAAGGCGAACATCTGCGCCCTTCTCTAATCGCCCTAACAACGGCGTCCAGATGACCAGTCAAGCATATCTCTAATATTTGACAGCTATGTAAACAAAGGCTGAGTGAGCAAGCGATAAGAATTGTAAACCAAGCTCTATATACTGCCTATTAAATACTTTCGCTATTTAGCAAGTCAGCCGCGACGAATATTCAGAATATTCGTGCACTTGTCACTCGAAATTGATAATAGTAGCTCTGGTCTGTCTGATGTCTTGTCGCTGGATGCCTCCCTTCTATTTAACCCGCTCTTGATCTCAGAAGCGTTGAAGCCAACCTGATTGTAAAACGCCCGCCCCTCGCCTAACTGACATCCAATGTAGGCCTGCAGATTATCGGGAAATGATGAATAGATATATCGGCGTATTACATCGGCCATAACCCACTTCACTTCACGTTAAATCGAGATCCGCCGCATTCTTTAAGCCCCCTCGCATTTGAAGCGACCCGCCTTACTTTTAGGCGGCAAATCGAGCGCACAAAGGCTACTTGCCGGTCGCTCGACCACGCTCAATCCCGTTGCGTCGCGATTCCCACTCAACTTTCCGCTTCTGACCAAGATCACACATGCATTACAACCAATGTAATTGATTATTACAAGACTTTAGTGCATGATATAGTGTGTCATGTTTCAGATGCAATGGCGCACAGAAACTACATGAACCAGGATTAAATGGCCATCCAGAAATCTTCAAATTCCGAGCGGGCATGGTGACTGGCGAGCTGTGATGGCGATGTAGTTAACGTCATGGTTATCGCAGGCGAGGAAGGAGGAGCAGAGAAGAGAGAGTGAGAGGGAAGGAAAAGGTTCGGATAGACGACAGGGAATGAGAGAGAGAAGAAAGATGAAGACAGGAAGACAGGGAGACAGGGAGATAAAGGAGAAAGGAGAAAGGGAAGATAGATAAGGCGATAAAAGCGGATTTGGAACAGACGACGGCGTTATGAATTTATGAATTAATTTATCAGTGCGTGCTTTTCGGATAATTAGCCTACGAGCTCTGCTGCGACGATGTGGTGACGACTTTTCTAGAAACTTTGTACGAATATGAACCCCCAGCTCCACCGCCAGACGCTCCGCTCTGTGAGGAAGAATTTGATATTAACACACGTCTCAAATAGGCCTCCTTGAGCCTCGCAAGGTTTTTTGTCAGATTATTATGACACTTACCACGAATCTTGATTTGGAACGAACTTTGCTGAGGGCAGTTTCACTGATGTCAGCCCGTTCTTCCGCTTCTTCCAAATCGTGAGTTGCCTTGCGGTATTTTGCCAGGTTGAGGTTCGCTTGTTCCTCCTAAAATTATCAAACGGTAAACGATTTTCTCTTTTTTTCTGTGGGTATCTCCAATCGCGGTGCTAGAACGGATCACTCTCCAGCATAACTCCTTCAACCTACAGCCTATATAATTCTCTCCCTCCTCCCAACCTACTGTAGATAGGCCTACCTAGGCCTAGGTTTAATAAATTCCCTCCCTGGTCGTAGCAGGTGGAAATGAAAATAATTTAATCATACCGCTTCTTCAGCCATCTTCTTGTATTGTTTCAATTTAGCCTGCAATTTCTCCACAAGTTCCTGCATACGAGACTGGTTCTTCTGGTCTTCGTCAGCCTAAGCAATAATACGAAAATTCGAGAATTAGTCAATGTTGAAATCCATGCGAACCGGTGTTTTCAAACCTGGAAAGCAAATTCTTTGAGACGGCGATCCATCTTGCGCATATTCTTTGTAGTGTCGGCGTGTCGTCTTTGTTCCCCATCTAATTCGTTTTCCAAGTCTTTGACGCGCAATTGTAGAGCGGCGAGCGCCTTGCGACCACCTTTGAGAGCATTCGATTCAGCCTCGTCCAGTTTGATCTGTAATCGGAAGACATTAAGTCAGATTTTGAATATATAACAGACGAATTTCACGAATGTTTCCATGTCTACGGTGCGAGGCAAATTTACTCTTTTATTTGTATTCGCGTATACGTTTGCGGGCCCATGGGTCTCTAGGAATGTACAATCTTTCATCTTACCGATATTTCGTGAACTTGAACTTCGAGGTTCTTCTTGATTCTCTCAACCGACAAGATATGTTGTTGCTCCTGTCGCAATTCTTCTGCCATACGTGCAGCCTAAACGTAGAAACAGACAAAGTTGACTTTTGTAATTCGCAATGTTAGTTAAACTTGCATTACGGCAATGGCAACTAGACATGTGGAGACATGCAGAGGTAACAATATGTATCAAAGAGGTTGCTACATCGCAGCAACCTAGTTTACGAAGGGACGACGAGATAACTTACATCTCCGACAGCCTTTTTAGAGCGTTCATCTGCATTTCTAGCTTCAGCCAAGGCTTCCTCTAATTCGGTACGTATTTGTTCGTTTTCAGTCTCAAGCTTTCTCTTCGCACTGGACAACGCAGAATTTTGAGCCGACATCATGTTAATACGTTCAGTGATCTCAAGCAATTCTTGTTCTGCGATCTTGCCTGCAAGTACATGGAGAGAATATTTTAAATAAAATCTATAACTTGAGGTTAAAGGTCAATAGAATACATACGTGCACGTTCGTTGGACTCGAGTGATGAACGGACCTCTTCCAATTCTGAGATAAGAATATTCAACTTTCTCTCTTGGACGGAATATTGCTCTCGCAATTCTTCGTGGATGCGTAGATCTTCATCCATTTGATCTTGTGTTTCCTGTATAGAGCAATACGTTATGTTTCTTGTCTCTTGCCTAACTGTGCCGACGGGTGCACATTCACCGAACATACCTTGATGACGCTTTGAAGTTTGCGAACGAGTTTAAGTTGTTCAGCCAGGTTACGGTTGGATTGTTCCAGTTGCATTTCCAAATCGTTGTTCTGAGCTTCCAACTTCTTCTTACAACGCATTGCATCCGTACGTGCTTTGATTTCAGCATCCAAACTGGCTTGCATCGATTCAATAGCGCGGGCATGATTCTTTCTGCAAGCAAGTTGAAAGTTGTTGTTTGGTATTTATGACATTTTCTACTATTAAGGCCATATACAGTATACGCAAAGTCAATGCATAATACGAGCGACAATACTCCGGTTTTTAGCCCGGATCACCATCACAACCACACACTCCACACTCCCCCGATAGTGACTGCCATGAAGACAAGAAACGTATACCAATTTTAAAGTCCTTGACTTGGCTAGGTCTGCAAGGAATAAATCAATACCTCGTGCTGTCAAACTCTTCATCTTTCTCTTGCAGCCTACGATCAATATCTGCCTTCACTTGAGTCAACTCAAGTTGGAGACGAAGAACTCTGCCCTGATATCAATAAGAAATAAGAGGTGAGCGGGCGTGACCAAAATCCGCCCGGCGGGACTAGGCTTTCCGGAAATGATGACATGATGTCAAATGATGCGATTACAGTACGTCAGTGCTGCAGAAACACTTTAACGTAGTGGTCCCTATACGTAGGTGGAGAAAAACTGGTGCGAGTTAGTAGAAAATGCAGCTTTAAACAAGTGACGCGCCCTTCTCCCACGCTACAGCCTTGGAAATGGCGTGGAAAACCTATAGTATATGTCGAATTCTCGTACCTCTTCGATTTCGAGTGCGCCTTCAGCCTCTTCCAATGCAGTTCTTAGTTCGTCGCATTCCAACTCTGCCTTCTTGCGTGCCTTTTCAGACTCGTGCAGTGTGCGGCCGCCAGCGCCAAGCTGGTCACTTAAATCGTTAATCTCATCTAAAGAGGGGATAGTGTCATTAATCATTATAAATGTCTGTGCCGGACTTCTCATTAGGTATCCCGTAGCCTTAGGGAGGCCGAAACCAGGTGCAAGACATCTTTTTCTTACAGCCGCCCACAAAATTATGGCTTTGAAATGGGGCTTGCCGGTAAGCCTACTAGTCGACTTACCGTGAAAGCCTCCGGTGGTTTAGGGTGGTAGTAGCACTGTATACTTCAACGCCAAATGTCCCGCAGGGGGGACGCGCATGTGTGTTTGTACCTACTGTAGATTACTAACGTTTATGGTGATTGTTGTATACCGTCGCGGCCGGGTCATCGCCATTACAGGCAAAGTGTTTGGGCATACATTTACTAACGTTTATGGTGACTGCAATAACCAGTTTGGATTGCTGGCGTTGTACCTTATTTGCCAATCAACAGCAGTCAAAGGCATTAATTACTGAAATGCTATAGGTCTGTGCAGAAGTTATTGATATTTTACAGGCCAGTACATTAATTAGGTCTATTTTTCGCTTAAATGAACATGACATGCCCACGCACTAGTTTTTTAAATATTTTTCATTGTGATTGGGACGAAAGAAGGATTACCTGAAAGAGTCTTGTTCTCTCTCTTGACAATTTCGATATGTTCGATCGTTTCTTCATACGCTGATTTCAACTTGTAGATTTCAGTCGAATAATTTCTGCATTCGCGTTGAGATGAGTCGAGTTCAGCTTGCAATTCTTCAACGCGCATCTTCCAAGAGGCAACCTCCTTGTCGAAGTCACGCTGTCTCTTATCCAAGACAGCGATCATGGCATTCGCCTACATTGAGGAAATGAGTTTGAGTTGTCAGACATCTACTCTTCCATCAGATTCCCTATCCTTATCTACGCATTTTCTTAGGATTTAACATCGGCGATCAAAATGTAATCTCAGATTAGTGGTTAAAGATTAGATTTGACATCAGTGAATGAATTTGAGATTTCTTTGGATCTAGATCTGTTGGTTTCACCTATGATATCAACTGTGTTACTTACTCTCTCCAAGTCGATGGTAACGTCTTCCATTTCGTTGGTAAGACGGATCTTTGTCTTCTCAAGGCTTGCGCATTTCGCCAAAGCGTTTTCAGTTTGTTCTTCAGCTTCTTGCAAACGGATTGCCAACTTCTTCCTGTGAAGTGAATTTTGTAAACAAATAATTCCTTTCCTTTAGTGTAGAGTTTCTAGCTTCAAGTAAATCTTGCTATTTCCAATCGCGAATTAGCTAATCGGATATTGATGTTATCGTTTATTAACAATACCAGAGATGGCTAGTATGGTAAATCTCTTACTTGGCTTCTTCCAGTTCTTCAGTGCGTTGAATGGCGTCCGTTTCATATTTCGTGCGCCAGTTCGCAACCTCGGCGTTGGCCTTTGACAGAGCACGTTGAAGTTCAGCCTTGCCTTCTTGTTCTTCTTCGACTTGCTCCCGCATCAAGTCAAGATCATGACGTGCAGCTTGGAGAGCGTGGGAGAGAGAGTGTTTGGACTAAAAAAATTGAAGAAAAGGGCATTTTTCATATGACCATGCCTTGAAGCTTACACTTCCCCCTTGAGACGGTAGCGTCCATATTGGAAAGTAGGTTATGATGGCGTGCTCTAGGTACTAGGAACTAAAGTAGGCCATGGGTAGGCCTACATTTATTTGAAAATACCTTAGTTTCCTCTTCAACCAATCTCTTGAGTTCTTCAACTTGGCTGGTCAAGTTGGACTTGAAACGAGTGAGCGCGTTAACCTGTACGGGAAATAAGGAATTGGTAAGTGAATAGCTGCGAATTTGCGCTTTGCATACCAAACTATATATTACTTAGTGCTCTAAGGCCTAGTCTACCGACTGCCTGGTAGCCTATATTGATTTCATATACCTTATTTTCTGCCTCCTCAAGTTGACGAGAGATGTCCATATTCTCGTTGGCAAGCTTGCATTTGGCAGACGTGAACTCGTTGATTGTACGGATGTGCTCTTCGATACGGACTTTAGAATCGGTGAATTGATCCTCCAAAGAACGACAGTTGGATTCGGCGCGGCTCTGCAAAATTCAAACGTGATGACGGACTACTGACGAATATCTTAATATTCCTATACACGTGGATTATGAATTGCATTTTGATGCACTTGCATGTTATTATCACATCAGGCAACATGTTAAAATTTAATTTGTGTATCAATACGATACCTTCATCTTAGTAACTTCTTCCAATTGACTGGACAGATCGTCAACCTCAATACGCAACTGCGCCCGTTCTTTGTCAATCTTGCCTTTGACGCGGGTCAGATTTTCGATCTGAAAAAATTACGAAATTAGACTGAGGCTACCAAGGCTAACTAAACTACATAATTATGCAATATGCACTCATCAGGGAGAGAGAAAATGAGAGATGTGGGTGATATTTTAGATAGAGAGAGAGAGAGACAGAGTGAGAGAGAGACAGAGAGAGAGAAGAACTGAGAGTGCTTTTCGCAATACTTGAGTACCATGTATCAGGGAGGAAACCCGTGAAGATAATATCATACATAATCACCTGGTCGGTCAACTCGTTCAACATGTCAGAGTGCTTCTTCTTCAATGTCGACATGGAGGCTTCGCTCTGCAATACCGATTCTTCATATTCACGACGGAGCTTCAAGTAGTCAGTTTCTCTGCGCTTGTTCAACTCAATCTAGTCAAGATACAGCAAATTGGATTTTGTCCAAAGTCCAGAGTAATGGATTTGGAGATGTTATAGATACTTACTTGAGCTACAGTCGCACCTCCAGCTTCCTCAAGTTGTTCGCTGAGTTGCTCAAGTTCGCGTTGCAGTTCATTGCGAGAACGTTCGACCTTGCTACGGGCTCCGCGTTCTTGTTCAAGCTCACTCTCCAAGTCTTCAATACGTCCCTGGAAAAACATGAAAAGAACACAAGTTATAAAAGCTTTCAATCTGGTGCCAAAATGTACTGTACAATATGTAACACACATAGTGAGTTGCAAGAGTCCAAGCCCCAGCCTACTCAGAATTCAGGTCAGGTCAGGATTCAGTTCAAACAAGAGTTTAGTCTACGGTAATTAACGAGCGTGGCCGCCATTTTGAATTTTGACTACACACTAAGATCAAAGTCCAAAATGCTTGCTTATAGAATACATCATTAACTCTTTGATCTGTACCTGAAGTTCTTTGATCTTTCTTTGAAGTTGTATAACCATGTTGGATTCGTCTTCAAGTCTAGATTGAACTTGGTTCAATTCGAAATCTTTCCTGTAAGACATTTAAAAACTGTAAATCCAATTGGAGGTGTGAAACACAGGATATGTGACGAACTTTCTGATCATGTCTTCCAATGATGTTTTGTCTTTTTCGAGGTCCATGATCGTATCGTGGGCAATGTGAAGGTCGCTTTCTAACTTTCTCTTTGCTTTTTCGAGATCAGCGCGGGCTCTGCGTTCTTGTTCAAGTTGATCTTCCACCTTTTCGTGAACGAATTTGGCAAAATGTTAATCTAAATCTTAATGCGTGGGATCCGAGTATTCATTTTCCAAGAAACACAACCGCATTATCAACCGCGACAATCTGCACTGCTTCGATATCTGAGATATTTTTCTTGAAATATACAATTTATGGTGGAAGGGTGGGAGAGACCAAGTACCACACTAACACCTATGATAATAAATATATGCAAGGTATCTATGCGATATCCGGTCCTTAATTCCAAATCTGTAGAGTAGTAGCGAGCAACTGTATCCACCGTTGCTATAGCGACGCGTGACACAATTCATTCGTCGTGACTCACGTCTTCAATTTGTTGCTCCAACTTGATCTTCAATTTTCCAAGATGGTTGGATTTGTCTTCCATCGCTTGCAAATCTTCAAGAGTTTGTTGGTTGACGCCTTCAAGTTGTTTTTTCTCTTTGTTGAGACGTTCAATGTTTTGATCGCGTTGCTCCACATCGGCGTTGAGGTTGCGTACTTTCAATTCAAGACCCTGAAATTGAGTTACGGAGCAATGACACCATATTCATGACAGTGTTAGGCCCACTGTATCGTGGTAGGGCAGGGTGTAGCTGGTGGCTACATTAACATCATATCCTCCAATGAAAGAATTGCTCTAATTATGTCGTACGAACTCAACGAATGACGTCACTGCGTAATGACAAACCTGTTTATCCTTTTCAAGGCGAGAGACGTTGCTTTCAAGATCTTCAACGTCGTGTCTGATTTCCTCGCATTGCTTTGCAAGTTTCTTCTTTTCAGCCGACAATGATGCGTTTGTTGTTTCCTCCTCTTCAAGTCTCTCCGACATGTCAGCCACCTAGGCAGACAGACAGACAAGCTCGCAAAGGTGCAAGAAAAAGAATAGGTAGTCCCTGTTGCTGGATATTCAGACAAAATGGTATCCTTTTCCTTACCTGGCCTTCCAAATTCTGCTTGACTTTGACAAGTTGCTCGTTGCGTTCTTCGAGATCAGCGACATTTTCTTGTTCCTAAAATAAGAGAAAAATCACCAAACAGATCAAAATTCGCTATAGCGACTTCGAGTGGGATGCCTGACGCGACACTCTCCGAATATCTGGGTATGGGACAGATAACAGAAAACGCTAGCTAAGACATGGGCTATTAAGTGCACATACAGGCGTAATGACATATGAAAACTCTGTTTTACCAGTAGCTTAAAGTTGCTACCCGATCAAATGCCTAATCAAAATCAAAAATCGTCTATTAAAAATGTAATTTCATACCGCTTGTAGTTGGAGCGTGAGATCGTTCTTCTCAGCCAACAAGTGGACGCTCTTCTCTTCATAATCTTTTCTCAGCGTTTCTTCCTTGCCAAGTTTGTCTTTCAAGTCGGCAATCTCTTCATCTTTCGCCTTCAACTCATCCTCAACTCTCACAACGTTCAACAGAGGCTTAACCTATCGCAACAGCCGCAATGTTACCATCTCTACGATTGCGTTTACAAGAAATATTCCACACACCTTGGTGTAGAGCTTCCACCATTCCCAATCGCGGAATTGCAAGAATTTTTTAATGTTACGCTGGATGACAGTGCAGGCACGTCTACAGAAAATATTGACGCGATTACACACAGCAGAAATATTCCAACCGCAAGATGTCGCTCACGATCTCTACGTAACTCAACCGATGAGTTGGGCCGCCCCGCATTTGGCGTCGCAATATTGAGGTACAGTGATCCCGGCCGCCTATTTCAATCAGACGTAGCTACTTACCTTCTGTCTAACATTCTCTGGAACTCAATTCTCATGAGTTTACCTCTCGCTCTGGCTTGGATGCCTGTTACAATAACTGCCAACACCTCATCACGCTTGTCTTCAAGTTCAGCCAGAATACCAGCTTTAAAGAAAACCTGATAAAATTCAAAGTATTAGTAATGTAAGTGCACCCGTGGAAATTTTGTGCAATGACTTGCTTTAGTGTGGCCAATCTTGTACAAGGCAGTGTCAAGCTCAATGTGAGATAAAATGATCTCAGTTGCCTTCTTGCTGTCTACGATTCCAGCGACTTTCTTCGCAGCCAAGATTTGATACCTGTTGTGAATGTTCATACAAAATTAAAACTTGAGATCTACTGGTGTCCAAATGTGAGTGCATACACTTATGACTATTGACACGGATATGAACTATTTCATTTCAGAATTTTTGGGAAATATTTTCAGTTTCGGGCCGAATTACTAATGGTCGTGAAGCTACTATGAGGGTAGGCTTATTAAGGCAGGCAGTGACTGAGTGGAGGAAGGCACTGTGAAATGATAACGTCGGCGCCACGTTTTGGATCAACGGCTACGTGACGACGGCTTTGTCCTCAACAGGCGGTTAGTATTTTTGAATATTCAATTTTGAAGATGCCTTTACCGTTGTTTAAATTCTGGGTACTGCATGCGGTTGGGGAATCCTTTACGGCAAATACGGATGCCTTCAAGTACACCGTTGCATCTGAGTTGTCCGAGTACAAGGCTTGCATCCATGATGCCAGGTTGCTTCATTTCGTTGGGAATGATACAACGGACGAAGTGAGGTTTCGTGTTGCGAAGGTTTGTCATCAACTTGTTTAACTGTTCTTTATACAATGCAGACACAGTCTGGAAGCTACCGCCCTTCTTCTTCCTCTTCTTACCGCCACCTGTGTAATACAATGCAACAAATACAGTGCTAAGTCTGAGTTTGTAAAATAAAGTATAGCGTCATCATAAATTTAACGTCGAGCCGCCGTGTTTAAGTGAAATGATCACGGCTCCCTCGCAACGGACTAAGACAAGCCCCGTGGGCCGACTTAAGCCCAAATCCTAAGCGTCTCTCAAATTTCACACCATCTTTATATGGAATTGGCCGCGAAATTTATTGCGAAATTTACGAAATGCTTGCTGTCACGGCGTGACGAGTGATTGTAATGAAATTTGACGCACCTTGATCAGGATTCTCTTCAGGGAAGAGTCCAGCCATGAGTTTGCTGGAGGATTTTCGGAAGAGAGCGAGCACGCTTTCGTTCAAAGGATCCTTGTTCTTCTCAAGCCATCCAGACACATTGTAGTCGACCTGATAATTAGCATCAAAACTCAGCAAATCTACCCAAAGTCTCAGTCGCTGATTTAGAAAGAACCCTCCTAGCTCCTAAGCGATACTCTTTCTAATTCGGAAGGCTGTTTTCGCCTTTTTTCTGAATTTCAATACGTACCAATCCTGCGTAGTGAGCGACTGTGAAGTCAGCATTGCTCTTTCTGCCAGGCTTTGGTTTAAGGAAAGCCTTGGATTTCTTCTCGTGACTGTCGTACAGTTTGTTCTTAAAAGTTGTATCGGTGGCTTTTGGAACGATAGATTCTTCTTCAAGTATCGAGAAGACACCCATCGGCTGAAAAATCGATTAGAGTGAGTGACGGAAGGAGAGCGAACGGAGCATTGACCGATTTCGGGCAACGCTAAGACAATTTCTTGTAGTCCACCATTCCACTGGGTCTTCCGTTTAGTATCGATCGTATTGAGTCCGCACAGTGTATGGTCCGTCGTTTAGTGGCACTTGAATTGATTTGAATCCATCTAGCCCAGGGATAAGTCGACGGAAGTCAGCGTAAGGCACTTCCGCCTCTATTTGAGTACTTTACAGTTGATCCGCTTCTGTGGCTTACCTTCTCTAACAGATCAATGCATGCTTGAAGATCCATTCCGAAGTCAATGAACTCCCATTCGATACCTTCTTTCTTGTATTCTTCTTGCTCAAGAACGAACATGTGATGATTGAAAAATTGTTGAAGCTTCTCGTTGGTGAAGTTGATGCAAAGTTGCTCAAAGCTGTTGAACTGAAAAAAATTTGAAATTTGTTAATAAGTAATCAACTAGTGTTTAGGCAAGCTTTAGAAAACTGGCATCATGGTGTCCATATAAGCCTTGGGGTCAAGAACTGTGATCAGCCAACCGTGACTGTATATCGTAGTCACCATAAACGTTAGTAAATTTACGCAGGACGGCGCGCGCCTGGTCCTTTATTACCAATCGCCCGCCGTTTCGGTACAGACAGAGAAACACCCTCGCCCAGATCCGAACTTTGTTTTCAGCAATAACTAGCTCGCATAATGCCTAAAAAGTTGTCTTACGTCGAAGATTTCGAAACCAGCGATATCCAGGACACCAATGAAGTAGTTTCTTGGCAACTTCGTGTCCAGCGTCTCGTTCAATCTCATAACCATCCATTTGAAATAGCGGTCATACACAGCCTTCGCCAAAGCACCAGTACCGTAGTAACACTGTAAAAAGGTTTTACGCACAAAATTAGCATATCGTATTCGAACGGGCTGCACTCAATGCAGTTCACGGACCTGATCTTGCGTCTGACCCTTTTGTACGAATTCATTTCCGACTTTGACGCGCGGCCGCGTGATGCCTTTGCAGAGTTCGTTCGAGTTGATTCCGAACAAA
Organism: Botrylloides violaceus; assembly: GCA_030412335.1. Taxonomy (NCBI): domain Eukaryota; kingdom Metazoa; phylum Chordata; class Ascidiacea; order Stolidobranchia; family Styelidae; genus Botrylloides; species Botrylloides violaceus. The sequence goes on from JASFYC010000810.1 coordinate 548,848, forward strand.
TGAGCGACTTTGTCGGCAACTTGGGAATAAATCACAGGTTAGACATATGGAGATTGAGAAAGAAAGAGATGGGAGGAAGAGAGAGACAGAGATAGAGAGAGAGGGATGGGGAGAGGTTGGGAAAGAGATAGAGAAAAAGAAAATAGAAAGAGTTGGGAGGAAGAGAGAGAGAGAGAGAGAGAGAGAGAGAGAGGGAGGGAGAGATTGGGAAAGAGATTGAGAAAAAAGAACAGAGAAAGAAAGAGTTGGGAGGAAGAGAGAGGGTGAGAGAGAGAAGTACATACCATCAACGTTGTCAACGTCGGCCTGTTCTTCGCGAGATCTCTGCTTGTAGATCATGTTACCGAACAACATGCAACCTGTGGTGATTTTGTACGATTCGAATTTCTCATTTGCGCTGAAGCCGAGGATGTCGAAGGCTTCCTAAAATAAAAGAAAATTAGGAATTTGAATTCAGAAGTTACCCGAAAATCCATGAGGTTAACTTACATCAGTGTATCCGAATTCCAAGGTATCGTCCATGTTGTCGACAGTCAAGACGCCATTGCTCACATATTTGTAGTCTTTGGCGTTTGCGGTTACGCACAATTGATCAAGGAGTTCAGGACGGTTGCTTGACATCATCTAGTACACAGAAATCAAGGTAATGAAACTCCTTTACGCAACGGAATCATTGATATGCCATAGACTCGTAGTAGAGTCGTCGTCCCGCCATAGAAAATTGCGTCGTTAAGGTCAAGGATCTTAGGCAGCAAATGGGACAAGCAGGTATCAAATATCGTCCAGTCTGCTAAGGATTTGATTGGTGTTGTGCAAGATATAGAAAGCCCTTCCCATTGTATAGCGCTTCCCACTGCGCTGAATCGTACCGTTACGCGTTTTAGCGCGGGAAACAACAACATTTTCATCACGTGACCTTCACTCCAGCAAATCGTCAATTATGACGTAATAACCTGATAAAAAATGTGATAACTTCTTTCAGCCGACAGTTGGAAAATCACTCTCGATTTCTCAAGCAGGTACGATTCGATGTCACCTCCCGATAATTTCCCGGTTGTTCCGAAGTGGATACGAATGAATTTACCCTATTATAGTAAAAATTGGAATTAACGGAATGATGAATTTTAGCAAAATTGTAAGGAATATCTTACAAAACGTGACGAGTTGTTGTTACGAATAGTTTTGGCGTTACCCCACGCTTCCAATACTGGGTTAGTTTGCACGATTTGGTCCTCAAGATTTGCCTTCTTTTCGCCAGAGTCTTGCTTTGATGCAGCGGCAATGTTAGCGAAATACTGAATGACCTTTTTCGTGTTTTCTGTCTTCCCTGCACCGGATTCACCCCTGATGTAAAAATTCCGTTTGGAACAAATGACCCTTCACCTGATCAGATGGACCACGGGGTGTACGAGAGGCGGGGGACCATATTTCATACACAAGGGTCACTTACGCACATCGAGTTTCGTCGGTATTCGTAATTTTGCGATAGCTGGCATCGGCCATCAGGTCAGCCAAGAGGCAAGAGCCATTGAGGTCAATATTTATTATGGTAATTGGTCCCAGAAATCAGTTAATTGATGAGGCTCATTGTTTCGTATCGGCGTTGAAAAGTAAATATAGTTGATCTCTAATTTTGATTGCGCAACAGACCGTGAAACGCGGTATTGACGAACTGGGTCTCTGTGGTCGACCTACGTCGAGGTTGTTTTCAGCAGGTCGGGACTCGGAGTATCAGGAATCAGGGAAAGCTTATTTCTAAGCCCCGCCTACTGTAAGATGGCTTAGGTCGGGAAAGATACAGAATTTGAAACTTACGTAATCAAGATGGACTGGTTCTCCCGATCGAGTAACATATCGTGATATGCATTATCTGCGACGGAGAACAAGTGAGGTGGCATTTCGTTTCTCTTTTTGCCACGGAACATGACGACAACTCTGGCACCGTACACGGGAAGCCATTTGTACGGGTTAACACAAACGCAGAAAAGACCAGAGTAAGTCTGAAATCATGGAAATATTACAATATTACGGATGCGTTAACTTGTTTGTAACAACTTTCGCCTTAGGAAAGGAAATGTCGGCTTGAAGAGAGAGGATTCACGGTAGGCTATATGTTACTAACTGGTAGGTTGGATTTGATAATGATAGCATTCCAAGATTTACTGTGTATACCGTAGATGTGAGACAAACTACGCAATACAGGCCATAGGTCTGCAGCTGTGACGCAAGGTCGTGCAGCTGCTCACAAATCTGCATGTCTCAAGGGAAAAGGTTGGGTGAAAACTGCATATTACGAATAGAGACACTTTCCGCTTGTCCTAAAGTGGATATTGCGACGACGAAGAAGCTATACGGTATTGCAGGCAGATTGTGAGCGAGAAATCCAATGCTGACATTTCGTATCCGTTGGCCTCCTACGCGGCGAGGATGTAGGCCTACCATATATTCCCAATATTTGTTGAAAGCCAGCCTAGATCCTCAAGACTATCGAATTCAAATTCCTAAATGCGGAGATAAATTCGACTTACATAGATTCTCATGTTGGCGTATCTCGATCTGAGATTGTACAAGACAGTGGCCTCATTTAGGAAGGTCATGTTTGCCATGTCGTCAGCCTGTTCGAATTTGGGAGGATTCATTTGTTGAACATCGTCCTCCTTGACCGTTACACTCTGTGGAATAGTAATTATGTCGCTTTCAACTGCTTAGGTCATGTTCGCCAGGTCAACGCTTATAGGCCTGGAGCCAAGTATAGTGGCAGCTACGACTTACCGTGCCTTTGGCTTTGACAGTGACTTTACCGCCAGCCGATGACTGGACAATAGCCTTGACGAAACCATCTTTCTTATCTGGAATCCAAACGTTCTTCTTGCTGTCGTACGACTGGCTGGCAAAAGCAAGTTTTTCTTTGTCCGTCGGACATAGAAACGGCATGGGATCATCTTGCGGACCGCATTCACCTGCGATACAACGTCAGGTTATACTATAGTTGTAAAGACATTCAAGCAGTTGTAGGCCTACATACCCTTGGCGCTTTCCTTCGACGGAAAAGGAGCCATTGTCGACAAGTCCAAGTCAACCTGTACTAACTTTCAATTAAACACAAACCTGAAATAGAAGCAAAATTTTGAATACCAAAGCGCAATTGTGCGAAAGAATAAACTGGTGTACGCCTACCACAGGCAATTGAACATTGGAGGGTGGCCAACTAAAATAATAGTTGAATAGGCTTCACTGGAAACCAACGTTTTCAAGAACATGGACAACTGAGACCAAAAGGACTATCCCGATTCCCAATATGAACTAATACACATAGATCATAAGCGTTTGATCTCCCTGAATCGGCTGCTTGTTGGCACCATCCCAGTCGCGTCAAGAATTTCTCCTCATCGTCGGTGGGTGTTTACGTTTACCCAAAGAGCGCCTCTGATTCCACGCTCCATGTAGCAACAAATCTCGCCTACATCAACGCGTATTACAAGATGCAAAGAGTACCAACCTATACAATGCGTCTTGCACGTATGAAGGATGCCATTGGTGGAAGTCCCAATATAAAGAGGCAGCAGAAATTCCATGACCATATAAGATACGAACAACAGCTTTCACACATGTTATCCTAGATGATCGCGCATTTTGATTGGATGAGAGCCGGCGATGCTCCCAAGAGATAGGCTGCCGAATTTAGAAATTTGAACCTTCAACATACGCACGGCGACAACTGCTCGGCTAAAACGCTACGCTACGCGACGTAGGTGCCTCGGAAAGTCGCAGCGGGAGATCGGTCAAAACTTCGACGCGTATGCACTGTGTAGGCCTACATTAGATCTGATTTAACGCAGATCTGCCAATACCTCATCTCATAATCTTCGAATAGGTGGGCTGGGACTAATTAACTAATTATTAAAACCATGCCTCAAACGCTTAAAGGTTATGTGCAACGGTAAAGATGACCTCGGCCAAAAAGTCGGCCTAATTAGATTTAATTACGTTATTAGTGCCTGGAAAATAGAAACGTTGCCTGATAATTGATATTGGCACAACCTCGGTACGCAGCCAAGTTACTCCTTACAAATTGCGGCAACACGATGTATCTCAATCAAAATTCTGTGTTGGCGGAGCTCGCGACGAATGCGCTCATATTGACGATGGTGAACGAAATGAAGTTGATTAACGATACATGAAATGGCGTCAAGTAAGATACATTCAAAAGTCTGTTCCACACATAATGTAATAAGTGAAAAAGCCGAATATAAATACAAATCTAAATGCAAATCTACTACTACACAACGTAAACTAATTTCTAGTAGATACATTACTGCATCGACGCGGGCTCATCATTGCATCAGCCCAAATAATAGTAGGTATACCCAAATGCAGTAAAAAAATGCGGATTTTACACAACAACAAAAGCAGTAATCAGTGAAATGGGTATTCTGGTAGGATAAATCTATGTCCAGGGCCGGATTTACATTATTGCGAATGTAGATTTTGCCACGTCCCCAGCGCAGTATAAATCCGGTTCTGTCCATATCAAACAGTGCAACGCAGAAAGCGTGTCGGCGGAACTTTGTCGCTCCGCAAGAGGATACCCACGAATCACTACCGCGCGGAGCAATATTCATGTTGAAAAGGAAAAAGGAAAAACACGAGCTATACTGTATATCAAGTGGTGAAGACACGTAGGTTATTACGAATGCAGCAAATAATAAAATATAGTGAACGCATCAACGAATGCAACGTAGAGCAGAGCTTTTTCTGTCTACATTGCGCAAAGTCTAATTAACCTGGTAAACATATCACGCACACAGACTTTACTAAAGTATCAAATGTACAAACTGAATTTCTAAACAACGATGGAACCTACAAAGACAAATGTGAGCTACAGCACAATAGTGAGGTTAGACAATATACACCCGTTTCAAAATCAAAAGAAAGTTGTAAAGTAACAAATCCAATATAGGCCTACACGGTCGGACTTACTGTACATAAGACTAAGACTTCGTCCGAACTAATATCGCCGAAGCCGGCGGCGATCCACACCGTGATTTTGTGAAGGATATACGCCTAATGCGGCAGTCTAGGATTGGATATACGGTGTGTCACGACCTATTAAATTCGCCACGGGTACGCCAATAGGAATTTGACCCGTTCTCTGGTGCGTAGTGCGACAGAAATTCGCCGTGTAACTCCAGACACAGTAGGCAAAGTGGTTTGACTGTTCGCATTCTGATCGTGAGGTCCCGCGCTGGATTCCCGATCGAGTCAAACCAAGACGACGGTGCGTTTAATAAGTCACCAATTCAATAACATTGCAATGTTGGGTAGTTCAGTAGTGGGCAGATTTTACACATACGTATGGTAAATATATATAACTGAAAAATGACATCTAAGCTTACACTTACACACATATTCAACATGCATACCATGGTATATAACTATATGTCATCTAATTACAGTGAGAGAAATACACACACAGTAAGCTAATCACTAGTACCAGCAATCGGGAGTATCACAATCTCTTACTCACAAAGCTTGGATTTTCGACATCACCCAACAACGTATACGGGCAAAAGGCACATTATCAAAAACATCCATGCATACGAATTACCTGATCACAGCGACCCTGTAAACTTGGACTGCATCAGGCCTGTGGCGTAATTATTCCCTATTTCGCCGTGGCTCTTAAAGCGTAGACCTACCACCAGTACACAGATTGATGAAGTCGCTGGGTCTGTCAGTCTCATAAACCACAAAAACACGTGCGCTTGATAAAAACAAATTGCCACCTGAATTCCTGGCCTTGTCAGCAGATAATATATCTCGTCATAACGGGTACCTTGTCACGATACCTAGGCCTTGTTAATGTGTAATAGCCGACTTATGCTTAATCTGCTATGTGGCTAAAATAGTCTCTTTCTCTCTCTCAGCCTACATGCAAGTTTTTAGGGAAATTAAAGTTTTGTACATCCGCAGCTTGTTAATAACAAGCCCAGCCCAGTGATCACTCGTAAAAAGGTCATGTCACGGATGATCAATGCATTGCACAACTCCATGCATTTCTTGTGAAGGGTTTCAACTAGATATGTGGAAGAGGTTATTTTTCTGTGGAAGCGGAAGCGCAAAAATTCCAACGCTCCCGTGTGCAATTAAGCATACGCCTGCGAATTCATGAAATGCTGTGTCTCATTCATCTTCCCGGTGCAATCCGTACAAAATGCAAAAGTGGCACTTGGCGCATACGATAATTAGGTATCTTAGTCGTAAGAGATCACGATCCACCACTTGGTGGAAGCTAACGTGTAAGCGAATGAGAAATAACCACTTCCACACCCGCGGTTTCAACAGTATCTGCTGACCACAGTATGAATAACAAATTATCCCTAATGGCCGTCTGTGAGTTTGAAAGTGAATTTTTCTATAAAATATTGAACAAAGTGATGAGTTGAAATCTCATAGTGAATGCATGCACAATGTGTAGACTCACAATCTGCTTAGGTAGAAAATTTCTGGAGTTAATTTATTGCATCTATTCTAATTTAGGTTGTTTATTTCTGTGAGTTACCGATGAGCTTGGTTCTTCTTTTATCTCTTTAAATTCGTGGATAAGCCCCGTGCAGGGCGACGTGAATTTTGCACCTGTGTCATCTTGTTCCAACTCAGTGTAGGAAGTGAAAAGCTTGGCGTACTCGGGGCGTCTTGTAGCAAACAAATAGAATTGATCTGAAGGAAGAAGGCACGGAATGAGTCCACACTGCATGTTACATGAGGGGGCACGGTGTTCCCTGTGACTATCTGGTTCCCCGTAAGCACAGTGTTCCGCCATGGGAACAGTGTTCCCAAGTGAGCACGGTGTTCCCCGCGATCACACGGTTCCCCGCAAGTTGTACCCCATGAGCTCAGTAAAACCACAAGGCGAAAAAAACGATGTTCACGCAAATTGCTTATTTTTTTCAATTGTGGTGTCATAGTGTGACGTCACGAGTTGGAACACCCCCTTTTTCGAAGCAGGCTGCATCCCTGCATGTGGCTTCAAAATGATATATCAAATCAACAAATCACGTACCGTAATCAACTTTTCCAATATTCTCTCTGTCAATTTGATCATAGATGCTCTCGGTTTCAAAATCCTGACCAAACACAGATTTCAAGACCTGGTCAAGTTCTTCACGCGACACATATCCATCACAATCTCTATCAAATACCTGATAAATAAAGCCTTCGTAAACAGTTACCACTGACACATCACAAATATACAATGACACGGGGGATGGGGAGGTTATGAAGCTAATGATTCGATTTAATCACTGATTAGCAACCAAGAGGAATTACAGATGGGGATAACTCAACTTCAATCATTCGATTTCAGCTTCAAAGAGTTCTAGAACTACTTTATCGCTGTTTTTTAATAATATTTAAAATCATTTGGTGTTCAAATACGTAATTGGTGATTAACTCAAATTGGGATCACAAAAACTAGCCTTCAGACAATGCCTCTGGCAACCTACTTTGAAAGCAAGTTTCACAGTCTTTTCTGTGACTGCTGTTTGAGAAACCAGAGACATTCCAATGACGTATTCTCTGAAGTCGATGACACCGTTACCATTCTGTTAAACGATATAGATATAAAAATCGCCAATACATGAATAGATGAAGCATATTACTAACGCGATCATATAAATCGAAAAGCTCTTGAAGCTCAGTTGTGATTGGCAATTTTAAATGTTGACTAAATTCTTCGATTCCCATCAAACCGTCGTTACAAGTTGTCGATATTTCAGCAAATTCATCCAGCAACTCCCTCATCTGATCGATACCCATCCTATAAATAAAACACAATCAAAATCAAAATCCGAGGAAAGGACTCATGATAGGAATTTACAGCATGTCGTCACGCATAGGCTTACACAAGAAGTACCGTTTCATCGTAAGTAAATGAAGTAAAGGCCTAATGAAAGAACCATAACAATGGCATAAAGCACGCGTTATGTCCAATTGCCAATTTCAAATAAGCAGGTACGTAACACCTCATGAATCATGCTTCCTGGTAGAATCAACATGTCTATTGACATTGCATGGTATAGTCAGTATTTTGTAAATATACACCGGTAAAAAATGATCTATGGGTTGACTAACACAAAGCATTTCAAATCCGATCCACTTACCCTAACTTTTTGCTCAGCTTCGAGAACTCAATCAGTCCTGATTCAAGGGGTAGGTTTCGTGACTTCGCATGATACATTAGTCGACAATCTTCAAATGTATGATCCGTTATCGGTATGTCCAAAGCACTGAAAGAAATATGGATAATATAACAGACAGAATAAGTCAAAGTCATCACAAATAAATCATTCTCTCTCTTCCTTTATACTGAGGTTAAAATACAATTTTCAAATCTTACCTTGCCATGACTTGTCGTACATTGCTTGCGAACAATTTTGGATTCTCTTTCTCCTTATCACTCGGATGATAAACAGGGAGATACTTGCAAAATTATAACAACAGAGTTGACTTGGGATGAAATGCGAGACAAGATTATGTGCTTACCTCAATTTCAAATCTTGAATACAATTGGCACATAGTCAACCATAGAAGTGTCATCCTGAGATAGATAACATATTAACAATTGAATTTGGTGAAAATGCCGATGTACTAAATACTGGTACTAAACTGTCAGATCTGAGAGTGTCACCATAATTGTGTAACATGCCTACCGATATCAAAATCAGTGACCACGAGAACTAAATGGTAATGTGGTCTTACCAGCTCATCTAAAACACTCTGATCTATGACAAAGCTAGTGAATGTTCTAATTCTCAATAAACTAAGGCTGGACGTGATCTTCTTTACAATACGTAGCCTATTGATCGTCCGACATCGGCTCCCCTATACTCTTTAATACAAATAAATTGGCAATACCAGAATGTTTTCAACTGATTCACAAATAACATGATACATAAAAATTCCATAAAAGAAACATTTAGAGCACCGGTATTATCCCACAATTCACTATTGCAAGCAGTAGAGTAAAAGTGACTTACCCGCCAGGGCCAACCATGGTCCAGGTGTAGGTATCCTGGAGAAGATATTTTAATTTACCAATAGTTGATAGATAGAATTCAGTAAAAAATATCAAGTCAGGGATTATAAAACAATGCAATCATCATCATCAGTAAATGAGGGACGAGCTACCAGTACTAAAAATTAGAGAAATACAACCAGTGATAGACCCACTATTATGAAAATTCGGCAAACATGCCTTCAGAGCAATCAAATTTGTTGAATGTGTTAAAACGTTTTAAATTAACAATATCGGTGCCAATCAATATTGATTATTATTCAAGTCAATCGATCTCTGCAAAATGAGAAATGTGTAACAAGTGTCAACGGATGATAGATCACCAACAGCTTTAACAAAGAAACAGTATTGATTACAGGTCTTACGAGTCTTTAGTCATTAATAATTAGATACAACTCACCAATGTATTTGGGTATCTTATCACGACAGGTTGAACTGAACAGCCTGGTATAAATGCACCTGCAAAAAGAACACAGTTATATATTACTTAAATAAGTTTGGCTCATTTTGCAAGGGGAGATCTCCGTAATTACGCGGTTTTGACGTGAATGGCATATATTGCCAAAATCAGCACAAAAAGTTCTACGAAGTGGTCTCAAGTTGTTTTTAATGATGTATATGACTTTTAAAACGTAAAAAAACATACCGAAATAAAGTTTTCACCAACCTGCTTTAAATGAAATAAGTGCCTGCCGATTAGTGCAGGTTCCTTCTGGAAAGATTCCCACCTGCGGCCAATTTTCTTTTGATGTTGCTCGGTGATTAATATCTCGAATTGATTTCTGTCGAGAGTCGGCATCATGACGAGATACCAACACTGGTTCTTGTGTTTTAAGAAGAGCTAAAAAGCAACAATGTCATAATCACAAAATGCTTGAGTAAGTCTGGAGTCGACCACAGACTACCACCATTGATTAGGCTAAGACGTAAGCTTTCAATTCTTTCTGACAGGGAGGTAGCTAATAAATTCTAATGATATGAAAAACTCATGGGCAATATTGGTAACCACAAACTGCTTACTTACATCCAATGAGTGGAGTCTGTGCATTTTCCATTCTTGAAACGGACGATGGCATCGGAAATGTAGAAAACCATGCTATAGCATCAAAATATGTCGAATGAGGACCAAAAACTATTATTGGAGCTTCCTTTCTTGATGCCCGCTTTCCGGTAATTTTAATCCAGAAAAATCCCAAAATAACAAATTCAATTCTTCCAACAATGGCTGCGACTTGAAATAACACTCTAAAAAGAATTAATGTGCATGGAGATAGCGGAGCACCCACAGGTTCCCAGTTTGCGAGTATTACCCGGCATCGTCGATGTCTATAAACTTACTGGTCTGGTACCGACACTTAAAGCATCTATCACGGAAATCTTACCTCCTCCACTTTGGCACAGGTTTTTCTGGGTATAGTGGCATTCCGATTGTGAAGAGTCTTGCCAAGAGCGACCCGACGACCAACGTTGCAAAGAACAAGATGAAACGAATTGGAGCTATCGTCACTGACATGACACCAACCTAGAATACGGTAACAAACAACAGTGTGAGAATTTCAATAACTTTAGTCAGTTTTATTCTAATTTCAGGTTTACGGTATTGTTCATATATCGCATAAGCCTACATCGTATCTACCTTCAATTTCTGTGGCCATGAATATTTCAAATCATGTACGAATGGATTCACAGAAGGTGTGGCGAAAGACTTTTGCCTGGGCACAATTGGTCTTCTTTTCATCGTTCGAGTGGGTTAACTGCTGAATGACATATATTTATGTACTGGAAACGCACACGAACACAGCTGCTTCTACTGAAGTTGATGGAGATGGAGGAGGAGCAACATCCAAATATGCAATCCACTGACTGACTTGCTACGTTCAGTGACGATAAAACTATAGAGACGTCTCTATAATAAAACGACCTCCAGCCCTAGAGTCCACAGCTGACGATTTTCTTCTTTGATTGACAGGACCAAACAACTACAAAATATCGATAGGTGGCGACCTGGATCGGGAGTCCCATCTCTATGGTTAGGACGAAAGATCCAGCCATAAGTCTCCCGTTTTTTATTCACTCTGAGTCAACCGCAGCAGGGAGGCGTCAACAGCCAGGCGCTTAGCTAGGAAATCTGACGTTCTTTGGTAATTAGGATCGCCATGTCCACCCCATGTCCACTATAGGCTACTATTATGGCCAGAGGCGGCGGCGAGCTGACTCAATTGGGGTGAAATTTAGGTTATTTTTAGCTAGTGACTGACTACGCGGTAGCAAAGGCTATAATCACTATGGTGCTATGCGCGATCCAATGACCTTGCAATACGTAGGCTGAGATATGCCGTATATTCATCGACAAGATATCCGATTCAACAATAAAGCATCATTTCCTCTATATAGGGTATAGTGTTGTCGCGGCATAGTAGCCTAACACTTCATGGTTAGGCAGACATCCCTCGACTAGGTTTAGGCTGTATTATCATATATGCGTTTGTATGTCTGCCCATTAACCTAAATAGGCCTAATTTAATCAAAGGCGGCCTCAAGCCACAACCATAGTGTCAATCGAAAGGATTTTATTGAAAGTACAAAACAAACACGTAAAATAACAACAAAAGAAAATTCGCTAACAATCAGTAAAAGAATTTGTAGTCGCGAAAGACACCGCGATGCGTAACGCCTTCAACACAAGGAAGCAAATATTCGATTTCCATGAAGGCGGTTGGCCGACCATAGAAATGATCCTGTCCGGGAAATCAGTCGTGAACAAGGCGATCTTAATTAATAATTAATTAAGATCGCCTTGGTCGTGAAGTTTTGCTCAACAAGAGAAGCAAGTGTATGAAATGCGCAAGACTCAAAAGTGTGGCGTTATTTTCACTCCACCAGCGTGCAGAGTCAGGAGTTCCATTGATAACGCATCGGTATAAATATAAATTTTTGTCAGTTTATAAAGGAAATAGGATTGAAAATAAGAAACACTGTTGTTCAATAAAACATGTTTACAAGCATTCCGCTACGGTCTTCATTCGTTTGTCTCCGCAGATCCTCAAGAATCGCATCAAACGATTTTGGTGTTAGTTTTCAACAAGCCACTGGCATCATGTAGAAATTCATCCCGGCTCCTGAGACAAACTCGAAAGATCGTAGTCGTCGTTGTCATCGCCTGATTCCGAATTGTCCATGCCCCGAGACCTATCAAAACACATTTGCGCAGTAGATCGTAGGCCTAACTGAGAGTTTTGGGATTACAAATTTACTCATCACTGAGATATCCCCTATATAATCGGTAATTAACTTGAATTCCCGTTAATCACACATGACTAATCGGTATTTATTGTTAATCCCGAGTTAATCCGAGATTCCTAATCGGTGATTACATTCAATCCCGTGTTAATGGGAATTACCTCATCTTCGGAGATTAACTTTAGCCCGAATTTATAGCAACCCTCGTTGACTTACTTCCATCTTTTGAACCCCCTTTGAAGAACAGTAACGGCCCATAAGATTCTTGCATATCTCAGGGTATCAATCGTATCTTCGTCCTTTACCGGTTCTTGTTTGGTCTTGCATTTCAACATAAAAGCTTCGACCATCGCTTCTTTGAAGTTGTACAATTCGGGAGAATCGCCAAGAACCTGACAAAACGCACAGATTCACGAGTTTACGTTCAATTCACTCGTCATTTAGTTTCCTCACCTTTTTTATAAGAGCGATGATAACTTCTAGGCAATGTACTCTGCCGTCCCGAGCGATTTGCATTTTGGCGTGAGCTATAAACGCTCGATTTGGAAAGGGTACTCGCAACGGATGGTCCAGTTGATGAAGGAAGTGCTGCAGTTGCTCGTATGTTATATATTGGGTTAATTTGTCATCGAAACGCTGCCACACCTACGATGAAAATGCTTCGGTAAGCAATCAGTGACATATGTAATTACTAGCAGACTCTCGTTGAGGACAATCATCAAGTTATTAATTTATATACATCACTTCGGTCATAAATGTAACTGTAACCCTAACAGAAGTATGCAATCTTCGACGGTGCGAAAAAATATTGACTCTTTGTATCAGCAGGCCTACCTCAAAAAATTGCTCGAAATCATCAGCAGTGAGAGGTTCCGCGCTTTCTCTCGTTGCGACTTCAAAATTCTCCAGAATGATAGCGATGTACATGTTGATTACGATGAGAAACGTCATCAGCACAAACGTCACGAAGTAAGCCACCCCTGGAGAAATGAAAAATGAATCAGTCAGGTTGACAGATATTTTTAAATATGCATACATTCATTCAATAGAATGATAGGCCTACTAGCGATAATGACGCGCGGGATCATACTCGGGTCAACTGAATAACCGGACTTAAAAGCACAAGATATCGTAAGCACATAGTAATCAAACTTGCGGCAGTGCCATGTTGCCAGCATGCTTAACCATGCGACAAAGGACTCACCTACTGCAGGATTGCCACAGTCACCATTTCCCGTTGGATTCGGTGAGTTTGGATCGCAATCGTCACTCAGTATCGGTTCAATGAAAGTATTCCAGCCTTCCGATGTCGATACCTGGTAGAATACAATAAAAATAGGGGCGGTTTGTTTTCAATACTAGCGAGATACAACGGGGCAGAAAAATTATTGAAGGCTGAATTGCCTATCCCTTAAACCTATTATACGTATGACTAAAATGCTCGTAACCCGAGTTTTTTTTACCTGGAACAACACAAGGAAAGTATTCGGAAAGGTTTCAAAATTGAGAATATCGTCGACGCCTGCCGATTTCTTTATATATGCAAATTGTGACATTCCCAATATGGCGTAGATGAAGATGACAAGAAAAAGTAGACTACCAATGTTGAATAACGCTGGCAGTGACATCATAAGTGCAAAAAGTAAAGTGCGGATACCCTGCAAGAGAAATATACCAACAAACACATCAGTGGAGAGTCAGATGTGATTGGTAGGCCTAGTGATTATAGTAGGTTCAAGGTTTGGAGACTTAGATTCCTACGGTGATGCCAAGCCGACAGTACCAAAGCGATATCAGACGAAACCGTACAGTGGTGTGGCTGATATTATATGTGCTAGTGGAAATTCAAACGAGGATCCTGCTAATAACAGTAATGCGTCTGTAGGATTCACACATCATCGTTTCGGGATATAGAGATGACGAACATTTTCGTAAGGCAGTAGAAGCATTTTCGTCTGAGGCTGCGTAGGCTCCAATTATCATACGAGCAGACGATTGGTAGTGGTGTAGTTGAGAGAAAAATTCAATTTGTAGTACTGACCTTGGCTTCCCTGATGAGTCTCAATATTCTGGTGACACGGAAGAGTCGTATGATGCGAAAGAGCGTTGGCTGCACGAAATATTTCGCAATCGCATCGCTCAGTGCACTAGCTGTGAACAGGCATTTGACTGTGATAGAGATAAGGCTAGAGTTGGCTACAGTGGGAAAATGAGCACATCGTCTTTGAAGACGACATGCAAGTTTAGTACCATGCAAGCAGTCACGTGACATGCCATCGAGCACTGCAACGGGAGGCATTCTCTTATGACGTAGAATTCGTTATTATCCACTTTCGTGCAATCTTCATTTAGTCAATGAAGCGACTGATATATCATGCAATGAATGGATAAGATGTCTTTTCAACAGGCACTTTGTCTTTACTTGTCGCATGCTTCCTGAAATAGCGCCTTACCGATGCCAGTAAATTCCAACTGGTTAGAAAATTCTCCTGACGTCGCTTTACACTTACAATCTTACATGAATGGCTAGAATAGTGTATCAAGTCATTGGTCTCTGACTCTGGCGAAAATGCCAACATAATGCATTGGAACAGTCGGTGCGCACGAAATAAAGACATTTGTGGACAAAGAGACACACCAGCTCGCCTCGGCCCAATTCTATTGAATTACACGCACGGAACAGAGACACTTAGCACCCCGTCGCGGCCCAAAGTTTCATTGAAGCATACTTAATCGGGAATTGTCTTTGATCCACATTTGTTCTCGTCAAAGCAGGACTTACGCACCGGTACGACTAACTACAGGAAGTTAAAAGGTCACGCGGGGGCACGGAGTCGAATAACAATTTACATATTTACAGACGCATCGCATCGTGCAGTCAAAGATCTTTGAATGGAAGAGTATACTTTCTATGATAAATACCTCGCGTATACTTTACATATCTTAACCTTCGTAACTATGTCCATGGACTACTAAATTTAGTATGTCACACTTCACGATGCAATCAAGCACAATCACGATCAGCTGTAGAGTCAACTATGCAAAGTTTTCCATCATAGACATGTAAGATACTTTTATCAATACAATATCGATCAGATAGCATGCAATCACTCTTGTGTATAACCAGGGGAATCTTTAGGCCAACCACATGCGTCATCATTAATAAATTTAGCGCCTCACTTCAATACGTTTATGCTGCATTATCCCACTATTCATTTATATGCTCGGTGGATAGCCGACGTTCGATGAATGACCGTACAATTCAGAATTCACCCGTACTCTTCTATATACAGTACATCAGTGACATTCATCTTAGTCTATAAACATTTACTGAAGTCTATTACAAACAAGAAACATCTATAGGAGATGAGTACTCGTCTTCAGCGCAAAAACACTTGCAAAATTTAAAGGAGCTAGCTAGCTTACCCAGCACACTTAGGATTAAAGATCCAATCGCATTACCGCATTTTCAACTGCTTTAATAGCAACGTTTATCACTCTAGGGCTATGCTGTGGTCATTTACTTGAACGTTGGTTGCCCACACGAGCATAAACAATAAGCAAATATTCGCACTTCTTATATTTTTTTGCGTTGATCAAAAGTTCTCAAATACCATGCGATGCATGTGATTACAGATTTATGGCAAACCACGGATTCTCTGCATTTTTACACCATTCTCAGAAAAAGGTCAAGATATTGAAATCATTCTGTGTATATACCTGATAAATTTCTATCCGATAAGATGAAGTTGACAACCACATCTGTAATATCGCGACAGTTATTATTGGCAACATCCCCGGAACGGAACGACGCCTCTAATCAGTACGCAACGAGCAACGCGAAATAATGAAAATCGGCCGCTGATGCGATTTTTTACTACTTGGTGCGTGGCTGGCTATACTCGCATGCGTTTGCGTCAGTAGTGCGTGTGTGTGTGTATCACGAGAGTCTGTGTAAATACAGCAAAAAAAAATTAATGCGGACAGAAATAAGCAACATCCTCTCCTTTCCTTGGTCACTAAGACCACACAACAATACCTAAATCGGCTATCCTCACTAAAGGCTCATTCACACGTAGCGTAACGAAGCGTCAAGTTCACAAAGCGAGAGAATAGCCCGATAGTGTATTTTGTGATGTCATAATCGGAGTTTCCAACGTTGAAGCTGCGTCACGACACGTACGACGGCTCGTGACGTAATGTACAAAACTTTCAGACATTGTACGCTCCGTGTGAATGGAACTTTTATAGTTTTTTTAAAAATCTTAGCTGTTATATTTCAAACAGCATTTTGTCCCCCATTGTAGCTGGTCGACTTCTGACGGAGTCCCGGCATTTTAACTCAACTTACCTATGATGGAGACCATCACAACAAAGAAGTCGAACAGATTCCAACCGAATCGAAAGTAATCCCATCGAAGTCCGGCGATTTTCATTGCCGCTTCTAAACTGAAGATACCTGAAATGGGAAGTCTATATGAAAGAAGGTCATTTCTCGAAACCAATCGGCGGCATCATGACCAAATCGTGACTGCGTCAAGCCAAACATGTTAAAGTGGTGATCACAGATCACAGCATCCCCGGACTGCATAACGCCCTTCATATGCGTGTACGAGGTGATGCGGCCTGACGCGGGTAGGCTGCCGAGAAAAAGAGCGCAGCCACGGTTGGCCCCCACCCGGAATTAATATAGAAACAGTAACAAAATCAATCCATCCCCAATAATGATTTAAACTCACCTATAAACACCAAGTTGAACATTTGTAAAATATTGTCAAGTTCCGGGCTCATTCCGTAATGTTCAATTGCCATGACAATCATATTCAATATGATCATCGTCATCACGCCGATCTCGAATTTGCGGTCGGTTACTATCGTATACATCTGAAAACAGAGATGATATTGAAATCCTACTATGCGATATACAACATTCACACACCCAACTGAGACGAGGATTTGATCTCAATTTATAGAGATTCAGTGTGAGGAACAATGATTAGTCAAGTCAAGTCAATCAGTACTTAGTAAAGATTAGATAAGAGACAGTACCAGGTTGCAAACGGCATTCTTTGGTCTTGGTATTGGTTTACTGGGTGCTTTTGACGTCATTTTCTTCATAGCGTTGTAATAACGCTTTTGCTCATCTGTAAGGAAGACTCCATCTTCTCCGTCTACGAATACAAAACGAGAGATTCTCACGACAAGAAGAGAGAAGTAGAGCTATCTGAAATAAGGTTACCTGAGGATTTTCCTTTTTGTTGGTTGAAATTATCGATGATAACCCCGATGAAGAGATTCAACGAAAAGAAAGCTCCAAACACGATGAAGATGCAGAAATATAAATAGGAATACATGTTATTTTCGTATTCCGGCTGACCATCGATTTCTGTTGTGTCGGCAGCGTTCCCCATGATTTCAAGCCAACCCTTGAACGTAGCAACCTGAATGAACAACCCGATATCATCCAATACTCCAAATGCATCGACCGGCGGTCAGCCAAAAGGACGGCGCTTAGGTATTTTTGTGTACATTTACTAACGTTTACGTTGACTACAATACCATGTACCATGTTCACCGAATGTCAGTTGTTGGCGTTGTACATCATTTGCTAATCTACTAACCATTGGTACGAAAATTATCAAGGACTACTACCTAACTCGATTAGGAAATTTTAAATCTCGTATTTTCTTTCCCCAATATCGCAATCTAACTATAGAGACTCTGACCTGCATCAGTGATAGAAAACCTTGTCCGACGTGGTCAAAATTTACAGGAGGTACATACCATTGAACGACACTATTGTTGCCCATCCTGCAAATATAGATGTCAAAGGTTAAACTACAAATACTTCACAAAGAACCAAATAATACAACTGAGAGGCAAGTCATCTCATATCGATGACTGAATTAACTTGACCACGCACTGCACAGCCAAGACTTACACGTCCTTGCACTGTAGACACTCCGTCTTGTTAAGCACAGCGATGAGATCATCTTTGCGTAATGGTTGTTCTATTACAACATCGCATTTCTCCGTAGCGTCCCAAAACTCTGACGCGTTACGTCGTGGCATGATGACTCCGGTCGAACCGTTCTTCATCACACATCGTCCGAACCGACCGCCAAAAAGATTCACCCCCAAGATACTGTTAAAATTTTGAATTTAACTGAACGGTTAAGATCACAAAATTGCGAATAACCTACCTGAATATTAACCACACGATAACGCAAACAAGGAAAACATGAAATATGGACGGGATAGCCCGCACCAACGCGTCAACGACCACCTATGAAAGAACAAATATTCACTTTTTCAACTTTTCAATCGATTCGCGGGATCAAAATGGCTGATGAAACCAAGTTGTTCATCCGGGCATTGGGCAGTTCAAACTCGGTTGATAAATGCCAGAGTCTATAGCCATCTCCTCATATTCTATTTCTGAGGCCCGAATTTCACTCGAGATCATTTATAGGGTGTGTAGAATATAGGCGAAGATAAAAGCAACACGAATAGTGTGGGGATGTAATCTAGACATGAAATCAAACGTAATGCACTTAACTGATCAAAAACATACCTTCATTCCTTGAAACCTAGAAAGCGCACGAAGCGGCCGCAATGCCCGAAACGTTCTCAACACCCGCAAAGTACCCAGTTGATCACTTGAAGTACCAGATAAAGTCAGAAAAAGATCCAACAAAGAAATCTGCAAAAAAGATCAAAGAAATATATAATCAAGGCTTAAAGATCAAGGACATATAAATTTTAGACTTACAAATACAATTACAAAATCAAGCAAGCACCAGGCATTGGTAAAATAAAATCGAAGTCCATATCCAACCCATTTGATGAGCATTTCAACAGTAAAGAAAACGCAGAAAATTTTATCAAGAACTTGCAATACCCTTTTCATCGGTAGGTTTTTATCTAAATAAATATCTTCAAACGCCTGAAAACGAAGAGTTTTCGTGATGAGTATTGAATTATGCGAAACATTTAACACTATACTTCCTACCAGTGCTACGCTGCTCGCTAAAATACAAAAAATGACGATCTTCTCAAAGTGCGGGTGACCAGCAATGAAGTAAAATATTTTGCGTATCCTCCACCACAAACTGTCCGTGTTATCGATCCAACATGGCGGAAAGCAATATTGCATTTGATTTTCCTGCAAATATGAAAGTACATGTAACGCTCAGTCTCGGAGGGGGGAGCTCGAGAGTACATTGAATTTCATGACCGCAAGATGGCGCCTTTACGATGTGTTACCCTTCTATAGTAAATTCCTCGTTCAAGTACCAAAATGACGTAGCTCTTGCATAAGGCGATCGCGTTATTTTTGGGGAATGACTGAACTTCAGAGTTGAAGATTCGAGGACGGTGTGGCATGGACATAGGCCGACGGGGCCTGTTTTTATCCAAAACCAAATTGGTATAGGCTTGGACCCCCTAAAGTTTTGCCACGTGAAACTCATTACATTTGGTCATGTCGTTAACATCTAACGTAACATACCTTCTTAGCTTGGGTTCCTGCTTCTGATTCTGCTTCAGATGAAGCAGCACTTTCAGTACGACTATGGTGCGGTGAGTGATGACTTGAATTATTTGCCTGCGACGAACGCGTAGTGTCGTGACTCTGCAAAAGAAAAGAAAAATTTGAAAGAATCTGCCTTTGCGCTGTAGGTGTGACATCATTTCAAGCAGGAATATACTGTAATTCATCAAATAATTATTTTGTCGACGCTAAGAACGGACGAATAGGACGATGAACATTTCCAAAATCTTGGCTCATCTTGGCTCACGCTCAGTAAATACAACTAGCGGCGGATCCGGGCCTTGTAAATTCCTTTGCAAACACCATAATAAACACATTTGTTGTCAATTTTAAAATTGACCCTAGCAAGGTTCATTCTATCACGTGACGCAGACCAAGTAAGTAAGTAATGAGCTGCCTATGTCAACAACAAACGTCACGGCTTCGTTATTTACCACGTACTGGGTGGGGATATGCAAGAGTCGGTCGTGGGTCGCTAAGGTGAGTTTACACAGCCGTTTAATACCCGTGCGCTTCGATTTAATGGTACGAGTCGCTATGAATTGCTAACTAAGTTTCAACGCTTGGAATATACGGGCTGTTTTTGGTTATAAGTTTCAAAAAAATTTATGCGTGATTAACATTAGTAACGACCTCAATGGTTCAATACCTTGCGTCGATTATAACGTGAGTTTTGCAAGAAAAGTTTCAAAAACATGGAAGCCTGGTCGTCCGCCATTGGCTCCACTATGTGTGCAAAGGTAGGAAATACAACTTACTTTTCGTCTCCCGCTTCCTCGTTTGTCTTTGCGACTGTTTCGTTTTGATTGACTACCACGGCCTGAGTTACTTCTCAGCAACGAGTCAGTCTCTTCGTGATCGCTATGTTTTGAGAGTTTCCGGTCGCTACCATACACGCTCGTATTCCCAGTAACGACCAGATGATTCCTCGGTTCCGACTCTTCAGAATGTTGCCTCGAACGCCTCAGTGTGTTCGATCGCTTGTGTTTCTCGCCGTCTGAGCCCCTCCCTTCGTCTGATTTCGATCGGCTCCGTACGGACGACCTTGTGTATTCAATGTTGCCGTACGCTTGAAACGGCATTCTCGGCGGGTGCAGAGAGCTTTCCTCGTCAGTTCGATTGCTACTGACGTCATCGCTGGCGTCATCAGGGCGGTTTTGAAAATCGATGGCGGGTTTAAATCCGTCATCGATCTTTTTTTGACGTCGACGATGACGTGAAGGTTTTGGTGTCGTTGCGCGGAAAGTTCGGTGACAACCTCGACATCGAACGATACTTGAATCTGGCTGATTGATATTTTCCGACCTACAACTGACGTCATCACGATGAACTGTAAGGTTATTCTGCCTGTTGCGGTGATGACGGCCGTATTTGAACTCCAATTCGATCCGTGGGTCTTCGCTGTATTGTGATATGACTTCATCATTGTTCTTATCTGACTGTAGATTCCGATTTGGTAACATGAGCATATTCCGATCGTAGGGAACACTGTTTATTTGTGTTTTGAAATTTGTTTTCTCGTTGACGATGACACTGTGATTATCTGAATAAGAAATTTGAACGAGCCCTCACAGATGAAATATGACTAGCGGGTAGAAAGGGTGAAAGGAAATGCTTCCCCTGGTCGGAGTCTCTCGTTGGTAAAGACCATCTCTAGCTAGATTCCAAATAAATAATCATGCAGTATATCATCTCACTGTTTTCGTGCGCATCCGAAGTCGCTGGTACACTGGCTTGTTTCGTGCCATGATCTTTGAGAGCAGTCTCGTCGCTTTTCATCGAGTGATTCTCATTTTTACTCATCTCCACTTTGATCCTTCTACTGCGAGTCACGGTGGTCCGTTTACCATAACATATTTGTATACGTAGCTTACTGCAGCAGTTGCTCACAAACTTAAGAGAAACGTGAGTGAAATATTCACTAATTGAGCGAGACATGAAGTGATCATAATTAATAATAATTAATTAAAAATATCAAGAAGTTAAAATTTTGATTTCGGCGCAAAATTCCAATGAAATTGAGTTGAAATTGAGAATTTTCATAAACGCACCGCCACATAATATTTCAGATACAATTTTGATGATGTGTGGAGCTTACCTCGCAACGCGTGACAGCCCCCGCACACGAGCGTACCCATCTCACTATTCTCTCCCCGGCTTCAGCCAGACTATTTTTCTCTGTCTCTGTCCTTTGAAGCGCATCGCCGCTGAACGAATTCAGCAACAACGCTAAGAAGAGGTTGAGAATCTGAAATCAAAAATTGCAACCGTGATCAGTCCGTGGTTTTCCAAGCGATTCACTACCTAGTACCTACCACAAGGTTGCCAATGACAAGGACCAGAATGAATAATGGAATGCATATGCCGTCTGGAGCGACGTTCATGCACGCAAACATATTCTCAATCCATTCTCCGCATTGAATTCGAAACACGACCAGAAATGCGTGCGGGAAATCAACAAAATTCCATCGCGGCATATTGTCCTGAATAGAAAATGCAAAATTGTAAAGAGTGTGCGAAATTGACACGTAAACCCAATTATAACACCCCGTTTTACGTCGACCTTATAAAGGCAAAGGCGAAATTCAAAAGGTCGAAAGGCCCAGCAACACCACTATCTTAATTGCGCATACCGTAATCTCAGTCCAAACGGATAATCCTTATTACCGGTAACCCACCGCTCTTACCTCATACGCATCCTTGTAATGATCCCTCAGCAGCTGCATGCCAACGACAGCAAATATAAATAACACGAGTAAAAAGACTATTGTCAGATGCCACAGTTTGCCGAGCGTTTTACCGATGATCCGCAACAGTTTGTTCAAAGTCGGCCAGGATTTGGCGAGCTTCAAAATCCTCATCTGATCAAAAATAAAGGATAAAGTTACGAGGCACTGTCATAACAACGCTAACCAAACGTCACAGTTCTACAACAACTCGTTTGGGCTGGTTTAGAATTACACATGTGCGGTCTGGCGCTTCAAATATTTGTGGCCCGACTCGATAAAGAATCGGTTTCTTTTTAGCACCATCAACGCGAAGCGAAGTTAAAACAAAGGTTCCATTCCAAGATCACTGCGTGTTACGGCCCACGTATCTCTCGCTTCTATATAGAAAATCATCCAGAAGAGGCATGGCGATAACTTACCAATCTGAAAGCTCTCAGTACTGACAAGCCAGGTATTGATTGAAGTAAGATTTCTAACAAGCTGGAGCCGACGACGACAGCATCAAATACATTCCACGTTTCAATGAAGTACGTATAAGGTCCCAATCCGACCACTTTCAGAAGCATTTCACCAGCGAACACCATAGTAAACACCTGAGAAAATGAAACTATTGGTAAACTGTTCGTGCATTATATGATCAGTTGTAGCTGGCAACAGAGAGATACCGAATGGAAACGATGACGAAGACAGTTAGATTATGGTATATACAATAGCCCAGTCAAAAGATGGGGTCATACTAAACGGCAGACCAAACGGACCATGCGGAATTATCGACAGTAAAGACCGGAGCGCAAACTTGCAAACCTCGTAAACATTTCAGACGAGATACCGATTAGGTTATAGGACGGTTGCGTTCACGCGCACATGATACGCAAGTGCGTCGGCGAAAATCGCACCTTTTTATTACACTCGCCAAGTACAAAATATCCTTACGTTATACAAAACACCGCAAAGCTTCAAGATGAAAAATTTCTGCGTGACTAAAATTTCGCTCATAATCCGCATGTTTGTTTATAATGTACGTGTTGTCGAGCTCGATTGAAAAATGTAGTTCGTTCATCTGATAACAATCGCAAGCACGGCGAACCAAGCCGGAAGCGCGCAAAATGACGCAATGACGTCTAAACTATGTCTTTTTTATTTTCAGTGCGTCAAAAAACTTGGCTTCCATTACCTATAGCCCTATAGGAGTAAGAACCCATACTACTATATACATGATACTGTACTATGAAGTCTCAGGGTAAATATTTATATCCACAGACCACTACATCATACCACCAAAATACAACCCATGTCACCATCGATTTAACCTCCAATCCCAGTTTAACCCATCTACACCTGATGAATAAGCGAAGTCGCGAAAGCATGTGAATTATAATAAAATGAGCCGTCCGCACTGTAAATCTGCTGTGGTCTTCTCTGTGACTATCTGGAACGTCCGCCATTGGCTTCACCATTTGTGACACCAAAATATTTAAATATACTTACAAAGTTGGCCCGTTCCAGCAAAATTACGTGGTCCTCATCTTGCGGGTGGTATTCCATCATCATAAAAAAGGTGTTGAGGAAAATGCATATGGTAATGCTAAGGTCCATGAACGGATCGAGGACGAGACGTCGAACAACTCCTTGTATACGCTGCAAAAATACAATGCATTAAAACAGGAAGTTGCACATTTCTCCAATTCGGTAAGACACTGTCGCTTCATTCACGCTAAGTAAGCAAAAACTGCAGGCAGATTGAGGTGATTCTGCCACATTATCAGAGCATACAATCTTATCGCATCCGGTTCACACGAGCTGAGCAACCCCTATTTAATATTTGAACATTTCAGAATGTCTACGTTTCAACTGTTAGGTAAACGCTGGGTGCGGTACGACAGATTACTTCAAGAAAGTCCCCACAGATAGGCCCAATAAATCAACCAGACATAATAACATAGACACCCTATTGGCTCTACGCCTGGATCATTCTCAACCAATCTTATGCATTATGCATTAGTTGATCTTACATGGATGACGTCTGCAGGGATATAATCAAGTAATAGAGATTATATATAACGTATCGACACGATGCTCGCAGCTCAGAATTCACATTCGCAAAACAATGGCCAGGCTGCAACCTTTATCGGATTTACAATCGCTCGCAATATAGGCTACAAAAATAGAACGCCCTGTCCAGAATTGGAAATGAGTATTAAAATAAATGCTCCAAGGAGGATTACTAACAATATTATACAGTGCAAGAATATATTGAGAACGGAAATGACGTACTACTTTCTATTCTCGTTTCCCGGAAGTGACAGTGACGACCGCATCACGAATCCGATATAATGTGAATAATGTGGCCTTTGGCTTAACCTAACACTCTACCAGTGTAGGCCCATGGCTTTAAGGGTGCGAGTCTAAGTGCGCCACTTGAGATTACCTTTGGAACTGTTATGCGCATTCAGCACTTCACCTTGTTCCAGGTTCATTAAATTATTGGACAGAATGATATCGACATTGACATTTAATTCAGGGAAAATGGTTTAGTGATTCTTACCGCCCATCGTGGGGTGCAGCAACTCCACTTGCAGAATATTTCAATCGCAGTCAACTTGGCGTTCCGGGCCCATTTCGTGACGCGTTTTTTAGCTCCCAACTTCGTGTCCTCGACGTTCTCCATATTTGCCGCAATCGATGCCAATCCCGTGGCGTCATGACAACCGTTGACATGTTTCTAAAAATTTCAGTTCTTCATACCAGAAAGATCACACCGGAAAGGTATCGTTCGTCAATGACTTTATCAAACCGTCCAATATTTTTTCGGGTCGGTAGTGGCGATAAATTACCAAAAATAATGTTCATGAGGAGCACTGCATCAATATTCTGATGGTTATAATCAATCGATCAATATTTCATCAGCGCCGACCTCAAATGCTGATGATGTCTCATGTCATATCAGAAGTTTCTACGCCCTCATCAATTTGATTCGCATGCATCTAATAATATCAAATGATTTTTCATTTTCAAAACGTCAAAACATTCCGCGTGATCACTTGTCAATGTTCCCTCCGGGCATGTATAAAAATGTTCGGTGGAACTTACCTCGCTCGCTGACCTGTCTTTCGCGCGTGGCCCACCAAACTTGGTTTCGTCGAACACGCGACGTGGAGATGCATGGATGCTACTGACAGCACTTCTTGGTCGGTCGAGACGATGGTTCTCAAATGCTGCAGAGGAAAGAATTGAAACTTTTCTATCGATAACAGATGGGGTGGTGCTTCCAACTGGTTTCCCCTCGAACGGCGCTGCATGTTTGTGCGCATTGCGCAACCATGGCCTCCTCTACTAAAGTAGGCCATGGCGCAACCTAGCCTTACAAAAGTGAGCCCTTGTCGGATGGCCGAAATGGATTTAGATGCCATTTAATAGCGCGATTACCTCTGGTGCTCTTCCTGTCAACCATCCCTATTAATCACGCCTTGCGACTGGTCAATGAGCAAGGATCACTGACAGTAACGAAGGTTTCATTCTGCCACTAATTGTAAACACCTACACCTCAACCTACCTGATGACGTCGATCGTATAGATCCTCGATTCCGTCGACTATTCCGTTTCAACGACAACCTCATTTCCGATCGCGTATCCATGGGAATATCATTATCAAAATCCCCAACTGGCGATCCTAGGATCGCCGGCAATCTTGGTTTGCAATATCCATTCCTATAAATATCACTATCCATGGAAGGCCTTCTTTCGTCCAAGCCGCCAGGGCCTGCAATATGTTCAGTAGAGGCGGCTGTCACCATCAGCGAGGGCACTTGAAGAGGTAGAGCTGGTTTCTTTGTTTCAGCCGGTTTGGCTGGCGATGGCACCACTAAGTTTATGGACCTTTGAGAACCAATGATAGATTCTGTGTAAGATGGCGGTGGCCCGAAAAGATAAGACGCAGCGTTGACATCTGCTTGCACGACCTAGAAAATATTAATATTAGACATGAAATATTAATCGGATAAATCAATATACAAGGTTATGTTGATTACAATTTACGATTGAAGTCTTAATAGGACATTGACAGGGGAGAAAGTCATCGGGCAGCGGGCGGTTCCCGTTCTATTTTCGATGATTCGGAGAAAGGGGAGTGGAGTCTTGAGAACAAATAAGGGTGGGAATTAATCTTACGTTATCTAACTATGGTGGCTGAATGTTACAGACGTTGTGCGAACGGTGCAGGGTATAAGGTCGAAAATAACTGACTCAAGACTCATAGCACCATATTTCCACAGCTTCGAAACATTAGTCCAAGTCATATTACGCAGAATATACTATATACAGTATTGCTCACCTGTTCCTCACCGTCGACAGTATCGGAATTAGAAGACACAGAGAAGCTCGATTGACTCACTCCATCGAAAGGCACAACCAGAAACCCACCGTTGCCACTCATTGGAGACATACCTAAAACGCAGGGAAATTATATCAATTTATCATTCATTTGCTTTTTCGCGGGATCGTCTTGGTATCGTTACCGCGATTAAATGATTCAAGGATATCGACGTCGATAGGTGCGATGCAATCTACTTCATTTCATTCAATTCAATTAACAAAAGTCGACAGACATCCGCGTCTCTTTCTTGAGCGATTAGTCGCAATAAATATTGCATAGGCAAAGTATTCCTTGTATACATATAACGTAAACATACCATCGCTTCGGTCAAAACTGAATGAATTCAGGTAGAGCAGAAACCACAACTTTATTGCATTGAGGTTAGGGTATGACATAACACAGACTAGTGGCAACCATGCGTCGGAGCGCGCAGACCGGTGACATTTTGAGCGGGACTGGGGGCCGTCGGAAGGGAAGTAAGTGTCATCTACGTACATTACTAACATTTATGGTGACTGCAATATACGGTTGACCGCCATTACAGACCTAATGTATTGGCGTACATTTACTAACGTTAATGGTGGCTGAAATATACTGTCATGGTTGGGCTATCGCTATTCTTGATCACAAGGCTTACAAGGACTATTTTAATCCGAGCACTATTTTATAATAATGACATATTTTCATTTCGTATTTTGAAATGATTGCGGAATGAGTTTAGATAGATCTCGACGTCCTGCAGACTACATAATTGGTTTTCCTAACCTGGAATAGGCCTTAATCCATTTGAGGCATCTCCATTTTGTAAGCTCCCAGGCTTCAAAAACACATCGTTTTCCAATTCGTAATTCCCTTCACTCCCCGTACTATAAATCGAAGGCGGTCTTCCGAAATGAACCGCCAGTACATCCAAAGTTGAATTTTTCAATGTCGTTCCAACAGGTTTTGGGGTCTCTCCCGGCGTTAAAAACGAATAACTGCACTGATTCTCTGTGGTTTGAATCGGAGTGTCCGGTGAAATTACAACTTTTACAAGAGGACTGATGTCGGGTTGAGATGACGTTGACTGAGACCTTTCGTGTTGTTGTGCTCGTTGTTGGCATTGAGCGCAATACGGTACTTCTTGTCCTCGGAATCCGTCGTGTGAAGCAACGCTGTAATGCGAGTGGAAAATTAATCGAGTACAAGCAGGCTACGTACAATTCATTTTATAACAAGAAATTTTAAAACTGATCATTTGATATTACATAGACTACAATGAGATACAACTAGCGGACCGGAGGGGACTCAAGTATGACGTCATATGCGCGCCGATATATGTGACGTCATTGTGATTACTCCAAAATAGACAAGCAGGAATCAGGCATAGGTCGCCAACGAAATCCTTGCAATAAACAACCTTGCCTTGGCAGTTTTACTGTTCTTAAAATCGACCATCATGCACAGGTGTGTGTTGTAGGAAATATCATCAAGTGTTACACAGTATTTTTGCGACGATTAACGATCAACAGCTCAAAACAAAACCGCAACAGCAAGAAGCCAACAATTAGACTATCACGCAGATAGACCACAGCCACTTTTTTCCCAGCAACAATATTAATTTAGCGTGACGACAAGCATCGATTTGTCTTGATTTACAAAATGATAACGTAGCCTCTGGGATAATGCTGTTGATGAAATCACGGCCTATATCCAAACAGTGCGCATTGTACGACTCCAGATCAACGGAACAGTAGCAAAAAATGGCAAATCCTTTTTGTAGTATATTTCTATCTTAAATTTATCTAAAATAAACTTTACCAAAGTGTAAATAAACGATGGCGCAATGACGAACAAATCTTAGCGTTTAATCACCTAACCAAAAATGCCACGTACTTGAAAGTATATTTCAACCGAAAATCCGATATCGCAAGTTTGCGCTTAGCTCTGAAGTTGCGTCAAATGCGGGCGGCAGTCGGCAAGGTAGACAGATAATCATTTCAAGACAACGTCATGTAATAGTGAAGCCCGTGCCCTTCTGTATTCAAATACTGGACAACCATGAGCAGTTGGAAAGGCAATAGAGCTCTCGTGTCATGTACGAAATCCCGTGCGTCGCCAGTCGCTCAGAATGCATGCGGAGAATTACTCGTAGGCTTAATCTATGCTGTGAGCATGTGACATCAATTCAACTTCCAATGTTGCTTTCGGAGTTGACATCAGCGCATCGCGACGTTAGATGATTATCATTAATTAGTATTGCAGAAGCCAATGGCAAAAACGAAGGGCGTCGAGAATCCAATCTCAGATGCCCAAGCGCTAGAAAGTAGAACGAGACAAGACCAATCAAGCGGAGAACACACGCGGATTAAGTAAGAGCTTCATGACGTGATCGCAATTACACCGGAACGGATATCACTCGTTCATGTGCGGTAAAGATATTTAGCAAAATCAAAACACACCTGACACGTCACAGGTGTCCGGATACGCTCATAGATTTCACGCTTAGGAATAACAACTCGATAGAGATCCACTTCCGCAAACCAGGTCAAATGTCAGCGCAACCGAGAATTTAAAAATCCCGCATTGCACGGACCCTGCAAACCCCTAACCAGATGAAAACGTGGCGCGTCAGTCAATAGTATTCAGGGTCGTTTCAACGCAAAACAAACTGACACGAATTTATAAGTGTCGAAACGAAAAGTCAAAACCAGTCCAAATAGTGGACCTCAATCTCGTCAACATATATCAGAAATTGCCAAGTGACAAACGGGAACAGTTGTCGGAAATATCTTATTGAGATGAAAGTTATTTTACTAGGCGTGCCGCCATTTTGTACCGATCCGCAGAAACCCACACATACTGTAGCTACACGTAATTATAATTACCTGATCTGTGAATTTTGCCTCGATATTCCAAGTCTGTTCATTGTCCTGACAGATCTATCATCTGGCGATAGGCTATCGTGTGACATTCCGTCTCCATGTTGCTCCGTAAACTTTCGATACAGCAGAGCGGACTGTGGGTCAACTCTGACGTGAGGTCTTCTGTGGCCGTATCGACTTCTTCGACTACCACGACGACTTCGCCGGGATATTGCCGAGTCAGCGATGGACGTTAGGGAAGTTGTGATAAGATGATGCGTGTGACGACCTTCCTCGGCAGCGGCGTAAATGCTAGATCGACTTCCGTTGTCGTCTTCACCTGAATTCTTAACTTCGTCCTCTGCGTTGCTCGCTGCCTGAGACAGTACAAAAATTACGTAGCTAGTGGACAAACCTCACAATTTCAAGCTGATTTATGTCAACTATAAACGAGGCTCTATCTTTTAAGCAGGTATACTCGCTAAGATCATGCCTATCAACCATTTGTAATATGGGCATATTAGACAGGTTTAGCTTTTTAATGAATACCGTAGACTAGACGAAAATCGTTTCGTGCGAAGTATCACTTTCATAATGTGAATATTTACGTTATTGACCGTTAGGTCACAGACGTGTCAGACGTATCGACGAAAGGCCAAATTAGCATGGATGATTGATGGATGACGTGTTGTAGGACTCGTGACAAGAAAGTGAACCAGGTTCAATTAACATTCACAATATCAAAATATCACAGGAACAAGATGACGGTACGACGCAGACGTCGCTAGGAAGCTCATCAGGTACTAACCTCAATATCACGGATTTTAGCTTTGTGTTCCTCTTCCTCCTAAACATAAATAATAAAGGTTAAGGTATCAGCCGGCAAGCCCTAAATAAATGCCAGGCCTCAGCAGAGCAGCCGAGTGAATGAACTGACTAGGTGTGGAAAGTACATGAAATGAAATTCCGCAGGTAGACTATACTACTGTTCCTGTCAACCCAGCCACTGGGGGCAAAGTCCATCGTTATAACCAGTGTCGGTCTCCATGCCGGGTAAATGGAGACGACAATGGACAGGTGGACACCCATATTTAGAATTCGTGGAAAAATACTATTCAGGCAATAGATGTTGAAAACGACCTTTCTACCGATCGCAAATTAAATGATTTCATTTTACACTGCTATTCACCAACAATCTTTCTGAATACACCCCCATATTGAATAACGTTTAATTCCTTTCACTTCATTCATGGGGGTACCACGTAAACGACAATGGGAGTATTTGGAGTCCCCGTAAGTTGAACGTTAAATTAGTCTATTTACTTGCAGTCCTTCAAAAGCCGATGCGTCAGAAACGACGCTTGTAATGCAATGATTAAATAATTTCGAATAGCATTACATTCATTAAGGATTGACAACAAAATAGGTTACAGTTTCATAATGAGCCTAATCAAATTAATCACTCTGTCATCATCTTACAACCGGCATCGGATGATGAAGTATTGTATAGACTACTGAGCATCCAATATTGTCACGTATATATGAAGTCTTTGTCAGGTAAGTCTCAAAGGGATGGGTAGAGTTGGGGTAACTCTTACAGCATCTTCCCCCAATAAAGACAGGCTTTGAGGTGGTCGGGCGATATCGATTTCATCCCTTGAGATGCATAAATTACAGTCGTATTTAACAGTAGATGGATTTTGCGGTTAGCATTTGCTCTGATATATGCGTTCCAGCGGTTTATATTGTCATTTCACATCTGCTTCTTCACTCTCGTGCCATTGAAAGATAATACAAGAGTACAGGCAGATGGAAAATCAAACAGCGCTTTATCACAAGCATGCGTGACCACTAAATATCTTGAAAATTAAGCCCTACT
The DNA here is from genome assembly GCA_030412335.1 of Botrylloides violaceus. Lineage (NCBI taxonomy): Eukaryota > Metazoa > Chordata > Ascidiacea > Stolidobranchia > Styelidae > Botrylloides > Botrylloides violaceus. Next base: position 580,539 of record JASFYC010000810.1, read on the forward strand.
GATTACTACATATAGATATGTATACAGTTTGAAACGCTGAACTCGATATGTGTCTTGGTGGGATTAATTTCATTGGAATGGAATATAATGCAGATTTCTTGTAAGGGAATTAAGTCCCGCTACTCAAACTGTGCTCGTATACACATGTGTGCGTGCGAGAGATAATATTTGGTGAAAACGGGACAAGACGCGTTGATATCCAAATTCAATCTGAGTAATGGGGCAACGTCATAAAAAGCAAGTTTGTATCTGGGGATGTCCATAGCCTAATAAATTCTACTGCATTTAGTAGGCCATGGGATATCATATGTTCAATCACAAAATATCCATCATCAAGACATGACTCATCATTACTAGCACTTAATCAAATTCGGATCTAAATAGAGCATGTATGCATTTCAGGTAGATAGGCCTACATATCGAGCGTTACTAATTTTGAACATCGATTAAATTACTCAAAACACAGTTAATGGACAAGGCTTGATAATAACATACCAACGCTTCATCTTCAGCTGCGGCTTGCTGCTCTACATACGCCATATATACGACAGCAAGGATAAGATTAATCAAGTAATAGGATCCCAAAAACATGACAACGATGTAAAATATGGCGTAGGTTTGTCCACTGGTGTGAAGAGTCTGTAATATAAGTATAGTTGAAATTTTTATGACGAGCTTCAAACAGTGGAGCTGATTGCGGACTATCAAATATAGCCCAAAGTGTACTGTCGCCACAAATTTCATGTCCAGGGTTTGTTCGGAAACAAAGTCACAAGCTCTCGGAGCACATTGTCACCATAAACGTTAGTAAATGCACTCTGTACGACACGTGCGTGGTCCTTTGGCGATCGCCCAACTCGTAGCGGTACATTTCAGTCACCATAAACGTTAGTAATGTACGTAAAAAGAGACGCGCTCGTCCACCCGGAAGTCCTAAGAAACATTTGGCGCTTTACATACAGTAATAACCTAATCCTATTGATACTGTGTTTAGTCTACCGCGTTAGGTCCCTGAAATTGATCCGTATTTTAACACAATTACATTACGGGCGGGGACGCGCTGTAATCTGTATACTTACGCTTATCCTATTCGTACGAATAGAAAGACATTTGGAGAACGTTAATCCGTTGACAAAGTTCATTATATCTCCAAGTAGCAAGCTAGGAAATCTAAGCCGTGACTTACTATACATACCAACCTAACTTCAATTAAATAAGGCAACTACGCAGTTTCTAATAGAGAAATCGGACGGAACAAAGCCACACGGCCACACACATTACAGTACGCGGAAAGTATACCGAGCAATGCGATGAGGGTTTTTATGGGTCTTCACAATTGAACTTGAGAAGTATGAGTTGATTTGTGCAGTATATTGTAATATTAGATCTCACAGTACGTGGCCATCGCAGCGACAGAAGTGAAGCCCAGCTTTTTGAGACTCCAGACAACACAGATTCTCCTAAATTTCCACATTAATTTACATAAATCAATTTAGTCCAATCAATCATGTAGCGCTGGCAAATCAATACGGTCGTGAGTTTCACCGGAGCCGTCGACGCAACAGCATTTAACCACTCTATAAGTAGGTATAGCATCGAAACTTTCGTTTATAGGCACATTTGTCTCATTCATCAAGTGTGACCTTCCCGCATGTTAGGAAAAGGCAGTGTACCAGCTAACCAGATCGTAACGAGCAGCCAATAAATGCCGACAACAAGTGACGCCTGATTAGCCAGAATGTGATACGGAATTTCTCAATACTGCTACGTCTGCACGGATTAGATTAACAATGAGCAAAGCAAGAAACGAAAAGTTAGACTTGCCGTTGTATAGACTCTGGGTCGAAAACAACACTAACGTAAATTGCGCTCAATCTTATAGCAAATGAAACTGCAAAATTTTATAAAGATATTCTGATTCGATTTCATATCAAGTATAGTGATGTAGGGGTATCGTGTATAAGGACTACTTCAAAGTTAATTGCTGAGCCGCAGAAGTCACGTTAACTGTACTACGGTACGGTACGCAACGGTTCCATAGTATCAGGTAATCTTTGACGAAAGGTATATGATAATTTTCTTTTGTTTTAATCATTTTTTAACGCTATAACAACCTATCCGACTTGAAATTTTCACGGCAGATTGGAAATATTCAGTCATGCACGACCCGCAGTCGCTCATAAGCCTAATAGATTGACATTGAGCCATACTGTCTACTGTACGCTGACAATGGCCGCCAGAATATACATTTAAATAGTATTGTGCTTCTTGCGCTGAAACAGTGATTACGTGCTTCTAGATTGATGGAATTTCAAAATGTACAATTCAAACTATGAACGGGCAAACTGGATCAGTAGAAACAGCCGCCAGCTGGTCCCTGCACACTTTCAAGCAGTGGCGTCTTTCAAGCATCGTAGAAGTATGCAATTATTGCATGTCTAACATACTGCACGGATAGAAGTTCCCCCTTTCTTCAAGGAGCATGGCAATGGTTTGCGATGTGTCGCGGTTGAAGGGTCAAAAGTCTGACATTTTTTAACATAATGACATCTCGCTTTGGCTTGACCCGTGACTCGTGTTTGGAGAAGACGCAGGAATGTTTTTAGAAGACCTACTGATGACGCGATTGTTACAACCTAACAGGAGCTAACACGGCGTCAACATTATAAGGGCAGAATAGCCGAATTGCTAGAGATTTGCATTGAATCTCCGAATTGTGTGACAATTCTCTCCCTCTCATAGCCCTAATTATGTGTATGTATGTATTGTATCGAGAAAGATTGATTCAATTCAGATTTAAATATTCGATTCCAACCAGCCACCGTGGCCATCGATTCATCAGAGCTAGTCATCAACTGATCATTCAATCAATCAATCAACCAATCAATCAATCAATCAATTCCTTCGTTACGACGGGTCATTCAGCTTCAACCAAATCTGATCTTCACAAAGTTTATAAAGTTGAGAGTTACGTTTTACCTCGATTCGCCCAAAATACACACAGTGACTAACTCAAAAATTTACGGACGACAACCGCAAATCTCAAGTGTATGGAAAACGATACTGCCTGAAAAGGTCACAAACGCACCGAGTTAACGCCTAAACAAATAAACAAGACAATAAGCTGACACAGAACCTCATGCCAATGAGATTGTACATAATCATCTCAGCCACGAAGAAAACCAACCTGGTACCCATGATTTACTTAAGCTCGAATTACATAAAACAACGGAAACGTGACATACTCTAGTTCACATTTCGACTTGAGACGGTGGACTTGCCAATCAAAATGACAGACACATACACGTATTACCACCAGCCAAGGCTGGATATCATGAAGTATTCTCAATCTACAAATGCCAAACGGAATTCTTTACTTTCATGGATTACAGTAAAACAGGTCAAAGACTGTAAGCTTCAACGAACAACGTTTAGTGCCCTTCAGACAGAGCTCAAGCCCAGTCTCCTTATATAAAGGGTGACCCCTACGGCAAAACCGTCAATACAGTCAATGTTGTCAGAATCAGCGCATTAATGTTGGTTGGGACCACCGCAAGAATTGTGAATCAGATTATATTGATCGTCACGAATGATTGATTACAAGATTACCGCCTACGAATTCCACATATTCAACACCAAATACGTTAAATGAATGTTCAACAGAGCGACAGTATCCAAATTTGAAACACTGACAGACAGGACACGGACGATAACGCATCAATCGGTTGCACTATTTCAAGAAAGTGGCTGTCTTTCAAACAGAGATTTCAAATCATTTTAAACTAAGATTAACACAGTAATCCATGAATTAACCTTTGTGTTTGAAATATTTCTTCTATACCCTCGATATAAAATGACTTGGTAAAAATGTTGGCCTGCGAATCGTATCGTCATATATGAACGCAAATTTTGAAACAAGGAAAATTGCTAAATAAGTTCAAATGTCTCACCAAGTAATACAGTCGACTCCAAGCGTCTTGATTTATTAAACGGAAGGAAGTCAGGAAAGCCCAGAAGAAGGAATCGTAACTGGTATATCCAGAGTCTGGATTTCCTCCTACTTCCAGACATTCATGAGATGAGTTGCAGATCTCACTGCAAATGGAATGGATGGTGGAATAAATCAACAGGCTTGCAATACTAAATATAATTGCTCGCGTAAAGAACAAAATCGGATCACCGTCTCGAAAGATACCGTGTCGTATCGGCGGCCTTGGGGATGTAATATAGGCTAACAACAATTTCGCGGATCATTGGCGGAGATGCTTCATTAAACGCAAGTGTATAGCAGATTTGCAGTTGCGCGTCGCGTAACAAATTCGAAACAAAACATTGGTTCCCACGATAGGCGCGCATCGAGCAAACACAAACTTGGCTCATGTGATGAAGAGCTGCAACCAACACAAAACACTATCCTAGGCAGTCATATTTATGGTGGCGCGTGGTTCGAGCTATAATTCGGAAGTTGAGAGACGCGCGCTGCACATGCATTGACCAGGCATTTTTGACCAAAGTAGTTGAAAACGCTAGCCAACGTCCTATTAACATTGTTGCAGCGAAAGGTCTTCCGTACCAGGCAGATGAGACCGATGTAGACGACATAGTATATACCGAACTAGGAGGTAAACGCAGGAAAACAGTATTTCCACACTTACTTGTATCCAATCCGGCAATACAGAGGTTCTGAAGATGGTCTGTTGGAAGAATTCCAATAAAAGTACATCCCCCTGTCGACCTTCCTCATCTTATAATTTTCATCGGCACAGTTCCAATACGTTTGCTCATCATGTGTCATGTATTCGCGCGAATACTCTTCGAATATTAAATGTGTTTTCTCTTTTCCAAAAGCTTCATAAAGATTGTCATTGATAGAAGCTGAGTTATTCAAAAACGGATCAAGTTGAAAAAATATAATTGATTTCCTTGTAAGCCATCTCGTCACGTGATCCATCCCAAACGCAAGGGTTTGAATCCATATATTATCTTCGTAACACTGATGATCTTGTGCACGATTTGAACTATTTAAGGCAAGTGCTTCATTCAGGCAAGTTATATTTCCTGTGTACGCAAGAACAGAAGCAACGCATTCATTTGAGAAAGTCACGCCGTTGTAACCAACCGAGTCTTCATACGTAGAATTAGATTGTCCAGGTACAGGCAGGACAGGAGAGTATTCACAACCAGTTGCGTTGACCGCGGCATCGATATTGAGTTGGCTTTTTAACATTTCCTGCACCAGACTAGAATTATATGTTGTTGGTATCTGTAGCACAGTTCCAACTACGCATTGCTGTATGATATCAGTACAATAATTCCCAGTCAGGAGTGGGTTAGTGACATTTCTGTTCAACATAGTCTCGTTCATCATGTTAAACAACGTATGTGTCAAATTGGTGTCGCTTTCTGTCCATGGGTTTTCGTAATAAGGAATCCGCTCTCGCTCACAATACTCAAAATAATCGGAACAATCATAAAAAAATAACGGAGTCAATGAAAATGGCAGAGCGACTGAACTATTATTATACTGTTGGGTGATATTGCTTTCATGTAGGGAACTTGACGGAATCGTCCATTTTGCGTTCAAATTGACAAACGCTCTGTCGTCACGGTATGTTGCATAAGTTGAGTTCCAATCAGCCAAATAAAGCGCGTCCGGTCCTTTGTCGATATAACCCGGTATTAAAACACATTTGTTTCGTAGAGTACCGTGAAAAAGTTGATAACCGATAAGTGCGAACACGGACACACAAAATACTGTAAGGCATACAGCATCTTGCAGGGCTCGTATGGACCGTAGCAGTGCCTTTACAATTCCTCGTAGACCTAAAAGAAAGGATAATTTTTGAGAAATGCGGGTAGACGCATGGATATTTAGGTAAAACCCCAAGTACAACCAAAAATTCTATCACTTCGTCGGCCTCAGGTACTGCAGCTGTGAAGGATTACCTCCATAACTACAACATTCGTTTCAACGTTACGTAGGCTTCCAGACACCTCGCAGCTTTGATAAAAATACTTTAATCCAATATGAACGTTTGCAAAAGGAGGTTGCTCCATGAAACTCCTTGTGCGCGAGACAAGATTATCGTAATACGATAACATCTCACGGGTTTAACACACCTACCATGTTTTTAGCTGTTATAGGGTAAGCTATAAAGGAAACTGTGCTGTATTAATCGCCTATGGTTCGTATTTAATATTAGGAAAAAATAATAGTTGTGAAGTTGTTTTTGCTATGGTGATGATACTTGAATGGTTGGCTTAAATGCAAAAATAGAATATGACAGACCGATATAGACGTGTATATAGGATATCGAATCGGAATCTTCAAATGGGTAATAAATAATTGACACGTATCATTCAATTGATATCAATCACTTGCTGAAAAAAACTTGAAATTGAAACTGTCACAAAAGAACGATTGGATTTTTCAGGAAAGACACGCCCAGACGGGTACAAAAATCAGAGCATCTGCAACGTGACGTAGCGTGTCCCAGTCCGCATTAAATGCCATCAAAGTATCACAAATTACAGCAGAAGATACGGTCCACTGACTGAGGGTAATGGATGATCCATAATGTCCGTAAAGGAAAACACGAATTTTAGCAAAATCGACAAAAACACGTCATATTCCACTTAGTATTGGTACATCTGTCACCAATTTTCACGCGCACTTCGCCAAAGTTGTCTTCCAGCGATACATTTGACTTGTGGCAAATAGTGACCAGTGCACGAACAAAAACATTCATTCAACAGTTCATTTGACTTCTTTTCTGGGCGAATTCACCGCCGATAGAGTTTGTACATTTGGAGTAATTGAATTTCATAAAAAGATCAAAATATTTAATAAATTTCCTGTCATGGTGGCAGCCTTGTTGATAAGATATGCATATCCTAAATATTTGCAGAGAAATAGGCAAAGCATCTTCGGATAACATTTACAAAGAGCGAGGTGTCTAGCAACCTATTTATTGCCTACATAACAGAAAATGGGGGTTGCGAAGCTCCATGGAATTGCAACGAAATGCAGTTTGCCTTATGACACATAAAACGACGTGATTGGTTGAGTTATCACCACGTGTCAAATGTGATATCCTTTTAATTTCGTGACGTTCGGAACTTATTTTCGAATCGACATCACCAATTCCCCCTGCGCCTAATCTAAAGGGTCTATACTGGACATAGAGGCCGATAGCGACCTGCGAGAGAATGCCCAAATTGGTCTGCGAGCCATGATAAATCAACACCGGGTAGCTCAGGGCCACGGGTAGATATCAATATGCGCTGTCGTCCTGCGATCATCCCTATGGGATACCACGGAGAGAAGAGCAACATCACGTCACTTCAAACGGAAGTGTCATGTATAAAAGTAGAAACGTTGGACATAGAAAATGGTGTCTGACACCGGGTCAACAAAGAACCACACATTCTATCCGCCTAGTATAGGTCTGATGAATTCCTAATATAAGCAAACGGCACGGATCCAGAACAACACAAAAACCTAATAAAACATCATTTGTGTATCGCTACTGATCTAGCATAGCGACATCCTATTGTGTATATCACGTACGTGGAGCGGTACACACAGTCTACCAAAATAAAGCTTGGTATAAATTCCACCTTTAGTTGTTAATTTAATACAGAAAGATTTATAATTGGTGTAAAGAATTTCGTCTAATTAAAGTTGAATAGAGAACAACAATCAAACATACCTGGAACAACTGACATTGTTTTCAGTGCCCTTAACACGCGGAAAGTACGAAGTACAGAAAACTGGCCCAGAGCATTATCAGGCAACATTGCCTCCATCAGTTTGGTTCCGATTCTGTTAATAAAGCCGATTACAAGATTAGCCATTTACTGCTGAACCATCTGCGGAGGTCTGTAGCGATATTGTGTGAGGTTTAATCAACGGAACACTCGCGTTGATGATAGTGATTCGAGTTTGTCTCTGTAGCACAAGGGTGTAGGAGGGAGCGGATGATATACTGTAGATAGCAACGTCATCGAGTCAGCCGCTCTTGGTCTTATTTGCGAATTAGCCTACACGCAACAGAAAACTGGCGACATAGCAAAAAAGGTGTTTTTCGCGTCGGCACGTGACATGTGTATCCTCCACGTCTGCGCGTCAGAAGCGCCAAAAGCGCTATACTCCGACGCAAACCAAAAAATTCAATCTCATAACTTGGGTCGTGCCGAACAACTTTCCATATGCTGATGCTCTACCCACGCTAGCACTACCCAACGTAGCAGCGAAAAATTCACCTATCAACAATGTGTTGAATTCCAATAGTTGTCGGATCAATAGCGTCTCATTACAAAACCAATGCACAGTATGTCAACGACACACGCAATATCATAATTATAGAATTAGCGACCAATCCATCCGTGCCAATCACTGTACTATGCAACTATGTGTATAGTACACGGCTACACCAGGGATATCTAGACCAGGGATATCTGTCTAGAAATCCCTGGCTACACGCATCGTCCATACTACCGCAGTGAGTGCATAAAAATGCTGATATCAGCCGTATGTCATCCGCATCCCTCATCGTCACTATAGTGGTAATGGTAAATGAGCTCTACGGGATAGTGTCGAACCCAGATGACTTGGATGCAGAAACACATACATAAGATATCTTGTTTCGGAAACATTTACCAGAACAATTATTGCTACAAGTAACCACCAATCAATCGGCCATATTTCAAAAGGCTAATCTCAAAGTCAAGAGGTATTTATTTTCATGCCAATCAAACAACTATGATGGTGCCCCTTAATTGTCCACTGACATATATATAAAGTGGTCACAAGTTTTTAATTCGGTAGCATAATATTCAAAGCCTTAAAAAACATTGAAGTGCGTAAAAGTTACACATGCTAGTTTTCTCTTATGCTGTATCCTATCTCAGTGCGGCAATATCATTTTAAAGCTGCACTGCAAGAAACCCTCATTTATAATTCATGCGACACAATCACATAGATATGATCGGTCATATCCTCCATAAATTTTCATAGCTACAGATATATCTTACATACTTTTTACGGTGCAATGTGGCATAGTAATAAAAATGTTGTCACTCACGCGAATAAGATGACTATAAAATCCAACCAGTTCCATGGATCGCGCAGGTAGGCGAAACGGTGCAGAACAAATCCGCGTCCGATTATCTTCACTGCTGCTTCAAAGCAATAAATCGCGGTAAAGACGTTTCTAGGACAAGAGTAATCATCAGTTAACTTGTATTGATGATTGCATGGCGATCGCGGTTCTGCGGAACATGCACGGGTGGCTGAACTCCATCAGCTAAACGCAATAAGGCTATCCTAACACCTCAATTAATTAATAGCCTTGGTGAACTGTCCGATAGAACCCCGTTTCGGGCGTTACGCCAGGTCAATGCTCAGAAGCGTGTTGATATTTTTGCCCTATTCAGACAGTAGACACGTCCTATGGCCGTAGAGATAGGAAACTCTTGGCCAGAACGGAGCAATATGGAAATCAGGAACCGAAACCTGATGACACTTGCCCGTACGACCCTGGAGGGCCTTAATATATTTTCGACCAATGAGTACCGGAGAGGACGGGAAGACAGGCCATACAATAACAGCGCTATACAAAAACATCTTGTCACTATATAAATATCGCCAAGACGTCTGGGCGACAATCAATGTCGCTTACGATTACGATTCCTGTCTATTTTTATCACCAGCAAATTTAGTTTTCCAAAACCAAAATTAAACATTGCAAATTACCAACAGATTTGGGACAATGACGTAATAGCGCAACTGCTCCATCTCAACTCAAATTCGCTCGTTACAAAATTCCAAGTAATAGTATACATTGAGCACGCATCTACAATTTAATAAGTAGTCCTTGTAAGAAAATGTCGCTAACCTACTTAGAGTTATGTGCTGCGCGCAAATAAATTCATTGTAAACTCCAAAATGGGTTATAATTAATATGTCAACTTGAACGGGAAAGCTCATAATCTCAGCAGTCAACAATTATGCTATCTAATAATAGGTTTTTGACGAATAGATACAAGTTGTGGAATCAACGTGCATGTGCATCGTGTGCCGCAAGCATGTAAAGAACTTATTGCTATCACGAATGTTATTTATTACTCACTCTAAATGTGTTTCGATCCAAGCTGGTGGTTCTGGTTGCATCATACAGACACAATTTGCCAAAATTACAAGCATGATAAAATGAGAAAAGATGGGACGAATGAAAAGGTTGATGCAAAATTTCCGGATCCGGCTTTCTTTACCGAAGACGAAGAGTGATTTAGATTCACTGAAGCGGAACGTTGTACCTTGTTGATTGGTGACGATGTATGTCTGTAATAATAGGAGACACGGTTACCAGCTTCCCTCAAGTTCACACGCGCTTGAATGCGGGAAGATAATCATTACAGAGGCAACCAAACTGATGATGCTGCTGATTTACTTAAATTCATCTCGCCATGGGAAGGTTACAGGGCGTGCGGGGGGTTGAGCCAGTATATCACCGAGTCTTCCTCGGCTCAACATCGATGAAATGCCAGAGCACAATGGTGCGGATTTACCCTGGTCAAAGGCACGCGATTCGGGCGGTGTCGAATATTTGATCTGCCCGTTTTGCTTTTAATTTTCATTACAGATTATTTGCTATCGTGATGCAACTTCCAACATCTGCAGTTCTGCTAATGCGATTCCATGAAATGATTTGAAATTTTCAATCCTTTGAAATCTAGGATTCCCATCTCTCAGAAGCTTTCCATCTAAAATCATGGATAATCAACACCAATCTTCCATTGCAAGTGGCAGTAGAAGCGTATCCGTTGTTTATACAAACACTTCAAAAGCACGCCTCAGGACAAATTTATTTGAATCTTTCAGATATTTCGCATTTAATTCTAACACTTGCGCGAAAACGACTAAATCCCGCAGCTCAACACAGATCAAATACAGATGTTAAGTGCAGATATAACCACAGTTTCATACCGCCACTCAACTCCAACACAAGTTAAGCGCAGATATAACCACAGTTTCAATCGTGAGGATGGTACAACAAGTCCTAAAACCTCTCTCTTATTTGTCTTATAGACAAAATCTAGTTGCTTTTCGGGTTATCAAACTATCTATGGCAAGGTGTCGTGGCGATCCTGTATGAGAAGGCTTTGAACAAGCCGATTGGTTTGGTCTATTGTTCTGTATGACAACACATAACAGCAGAAGCCACAATTCTCAATGGCAGTAATAACAACAGTGCATAGTTGTAGCCAACAGTGAAGCTGTACTTCACATAAGAGATAACCAACGCAGATAGATATTCAAAGCAAGCAAAGGTATGGGTACCTACAGACTCATCAACCTAATTATAACTTACTATGTAGCCCTATACTATTCAGCTTGAAGTTTGGCTCTGGATACACCTCGATAACCCATACCATTTTTCTAACTTGTACATGGTTTCTGTCTAAACCTACTGAATGCATTACTGAATTATCAGTCCGAAATCTGGATGTTCAGGATTTTTGTCAGTGACCTCCCATTACAAACTCAAACATGAGAAAACGAGTTTTAATGGAAACATGATTATGGATGTTCAAAAGTCAAGTACAAGATACCATTGTCCAGTCTAGACCGGGCATGTGTGCCGTGGTTACCTGCTGGCGGTAAAATTGTTATAAACAATAAAGTTGTTGGGAAGGTTTATCAGGTACAACCGATTGAAGAGTCTCACAACACTCTGAGCAGTCTGAGGTCCTGAGCTCAGACAGAACGTTGATTCAATGCGTACCGAAATTGTAAATAGCGGAACTTAAGTTTAGCATGCCAATTGATTTGGCATACAACAACAGCCGTGACGAATTGAGTTGATCGTGGTGTTATATACAGCGTATGAAAGAGCGCGATTATTTCTCCCGATTACCTACACAAAGTGCCTTTCACTCCGGCTATTTCGATCTAAAATATCTGATGTATCGCGATAACATTTTGATAAAATACCTCGGAATCGAACAATCGCTGTACGGCGTTGACTATATTCCCCATAAGACTCCCAACTCGATCCCGTGTTTCGTCGTTTGACCATTTCCGTCTTCGCCTAATTTTTTTATTCAATTTCGCATCTTTATGTTGTTGTTGTAGTCTCTGTATCTTTTCACGTCTCGCACGTCTTTTGGCTTCTTTGTGCAAACTTGACGTCGACGGTACCCGCGAATCCGGAGATAAACACGGCACGGACGCATATTGTGCCCTTTTCTGGGGATCAATTCGATGTGGCGAGGCAGACAGCTCTCGGTCGTATCGGTCTCGTAAGCTGTGGCCCAGATCGTCTAATGACTGCGATCGCTGTCGTTGGCGTGAAACCATGTTGAAGTTGTTAGTCGGCCGTCAAGTAGAAGATGGTTGGCTTCTAACATGACTACGGCAGAAAACCTGCCCTGTCTTAAATTTAACCCAACTATAACACTTAAAATTTTGAGATACAGAAATTGTGATCAATTTAGACCCCCGTTCTTTCAAAACAGCCATATTAACACTGAACATAAGCTGATCCCAACAGTACTTCTTAAAACCTCCCAATACTAAACTGTTCAAACTATAACTTTCCAGTAACGTAGGGTAACTCTCGTACAAACCGGATCACGCCTATCTTCTCATCCGGCGGATAGGCGACGCGCGAGAGAGTTACACACAAAAATGTTGATCGTGTACCTTCGAGTAAACGTTTCGGATATCGACTTTCTAGAACAACATGACGCCGCCAAGTGTCAGTTCTGACATGCATCTCTAAGGGCGCGTGTGGCCTAATTATTAACAGGCGGAAAGATATTAAAATCAACGCCGGGCATCACAGGACAAATTCCGGTCATATTTTCGTTCGTTGACGTATTATACTTTCGGAGGTATACGCATTACCCATTTACCGGCAAGGTTTCGATTTGGGCCTATTTTCGACATGACAAACAAGGCAGGTTTAAGCGCCGCGGCTATTAGCATACAACTGATCATTTGGCAATGTTTCAAATACTATATAAAGATAACAGCAAAAAGTAATATTCTCTCAAATGCTAAGAAGTGGACATCCTCAGCGAAATAGACCGGATCTGGTTGCTTTCTCAAAACAATGGTGGGCGTTTTAAGCCTACGTATATATCTCGCCTGTCTATTTTCAAATTGACCGCATTTATCTCCTCCGGTAGGCGCACGGCACGGCAAAAAAGTTGGCGATATCTTGCATTTATGCTTCTATAAGCAGTACCACGGCTTACATTAGACCAAAGTAGGTCATGGCAGTACCAAAAAAGTTTGCATAACTTCACAAGACATAACACTTTATCACACACACCACAAACAGGTACCTTCCGTTGCGTTGGTAGATTTGATATTGCAGTCAACCAATCGGCTGTTTCACATTTTCTACTTTTGACAGCAAGAATGACTGTACTTCTTCGACGAAGGGACGAAGATGTCATGCCACAATAAAAAGAATCAGATTCGAACGTATCAAGATTGCGTGTAGCGTTCTATGGTTCCAACATTGCAATTGGCGCGGTTAAGTGTCACTCATAAACGATGGTTCGGACTTCATACATTTTTTTCGTTCGTTGCTATCAAAGTTATGACTCTTCTCCACCTTTTACCAAGAAGTAGGCCTACAGTACGTCGAGCGACAATTTGCAAGACTATAATGGTTTACAGAGTCTCCTACTCGCTATGCAATCAGCGATACATTATCATAAATTAGTGATTTGGTACAATACGACCCAGATCCTGAATTTGCGATTGATTACTAAAGGCTAATTAGGCAATTAATTACTTCGCTATACATGCTGATCAATTAGATAAGTTTTCCTTAGAACAGTTGGCATACAATTTCGCAACGCAAACCTCGAGCGTTCGTCTTGAGAAAACGAGTCAGGAGTTCGAGACTTGCGAAATTATTAATCTATTGAATAAACATTAAAATCGCTACTCGCTACATATTTGGTGGATATAACTTCTGCAACGCGATCTATTCCACTTTAACACAGCTATTATCCAAATGTCTAAGATGACAGACCAGCATTTTTTGTACATGCTTAGGGTAAGTAGGAAGATATTGCATAGAACGTATCCAAATCTGCTAAATGCTTCAACCTAACTGCTTTCTATCAATAATCTATACTTACTGAAGCGTGTGACATTACCGCTAAGTGCGTGACGACCACCGTGCTTTTACTACTAAAGCGAAATCACCATCGACATAACTAAAGACTACGCGGAGACCCGAGTGTGGCATTTTCGAAAGGCAAAATGCGCCTATTTCAAACGATCGCCACAAATCTCCTGCACGCGCGCCCTGATTTGCTCCGCTTTTCTGAACTAGAACTAGACAGCCGACGAAAACCAGACCAGAACCGTTCCAACTCTAAATCTATAAAGATGAGTTTGTTTTTCCCTGTTCGTTGCCGCAATTGGAACTTTACTTCGAACTCATCCAACAATTCCAACGATCTGAACCACACATCCTTTTCCAATTGGCTCTGACGGGTAATGCACAATGTAACGCCCACTGCAAAAGCGAATCTACGCGTCTCCTGGAGACATCTCCCTAGATTTTACGCAGTATGAATTCATCAAGACTAAAAAGTCGATATTTGAGGCCGCATTCGTTGACAGTAAACGTTATCAGTTCGATAAAAAAGTGAAAAGAGATAAATTTTTATCCATTTAAAGCAAGCACGCCAACGAGCAAAAATATAAATCAAAGATTAAATATTCATAACCCTAGAAATACAACCTGTTTCTGGGTAACGATTCAGCTGCGGATGGATTTTGGCGACATGAAATATCTGATCTAAATCTGACTCGCTGTGGCTATTCAAGGATATAGTTTATCGACTCCACACATTGTCTAGTTGCGACAGACGAAACAGAGAAATTCGCAACGTCCAGAGAGAACAGACAATGCGGGTCGCTAACGTTAACTGTGATTTTACACGGCTAGCGAACTACAACTACAACCTGTCGCTTGTCCTTCAAAATTTAAAATCAATAACCCCATACTGACAGCATCCGCAATCAAAATATACACAATTCACAAACGCGGCGACTTTCTCATCGGAACGAAGCATGTAAAACTTTAAGATTCTGAACCTTCCAACTTCAGTCTCATGAAGCCTACCACTCAATGCCAACTTCCTGCCAAAATATACTACAGTAATATGAAATTTGTTTTCTTCACTAAATATACAACGGAAGTACATTCACTACGTAAACGTAATCAATGCTATTCCAATGCATTGTAATTCTTTTCTGATCTGGTCGATCATGTTTTTGCCATCAACGTCTGGCAGCTGTTGAGCGACAAATTCGAGGTTGACATTTCACGGCTAAGAAAAGTTTTGTTTCTCATCATTTACGGCCTCTAAACTGTGTGGACTGTCATGCCTAACTGAAAACTTGATGGGGCAATATGTTAAGCGTTGAAGCATATAATAATGACATCATTTACGCGAAACCAGCCTTAACAAATAAAGCTTACGAGACATCGTCACCAGTCAATCGATCGATATTCGACATATCATTGATTTCTCCGATTTATGATTTACGTTCTGGTTGACGCAACACTTTCCGTCCAAATAGCGTTCTGCGTAGCACGAATATTGCATACTGCCAACTACTGGATGCTTCAACTTTTGTTTGCAACTATGGAAAGACGCGTGCCTGTTGAGCCATTCAAGGATACCGCACGCGCGCACGGCATGGATATTGCACAATTATACATACTGTCACCTAACGGACGCATCGACATGTAGCTATGGAACGAGACATGCATTACCACGAAATGTCAGCTGCGATTGACTTTCAAATGAATAATGCATATTCCACAGATATCACCGTATTGTATATTCTATCTACGCGCAAATATTGAGAAAACTGGATAATGATCACATAATCACGCACGCGTTTGTCTTCTCTGTCTCTGTTGACACCGCGATGCCTATAGAGTGATTCACAAATAACTAAATGGTGTCCAAAACATTCAGTAAATCCGCTGTCAAAATGACTACTACATTCAAAACATGACTTGCGCTGGCTAAACCTGACCACATGTTACGCGAATTGCGGTCTTCAAAAATACAGTATAAGCATATATATATATAACCTTTTACCAGAAATGACCACTGAATTCTAGTACCAGATGAGGGCTAAGTAATGTAAACGAAATCGTAAGCAGTGGGACTTTGCGTTGTAAAACTTAAATGCAACAATACCTCTATACCTCCTACGTGAACTATCAACTCACATATATTCAGACTATAAGACACAAAAATCACACCGATCGCCAGCACGTTGCTCTGGATCACTTCCGAACGTATTAGGCTATTCTATTATGATCATGTCTATCATAATACGCCAATAGTAACACATAAAAGCGACCATAAGTTAAGATAATCCTATTGACAACCAGTTTACCGTGAATTGATTTATAAATTACAATGTCCCATCCTCAAATTCAGCGTCCGCCCGTACATATTGCAACGCGGGCGAAATTAAAAACCTACGCGCGATTCACCTTGATTGGCTGTTGACACGGGCAATGTAATAACGAGTAGATGAACGTAGGTAAATAAGATCAAGTTCACAGATGGGGTTTGGTCAGGATATCAAAGGGATATGAAATCTCCGCTGCCGGCTAACGAGAAGACGTCAGCTTGAGGCAAACACATTGTCAACACCGTATAGTATAGCCTTTTGCTTGTCATTTTGATCAGTGACGCGTTATATGAGCCAGTAGATCAGTCAACCAAGTATCGGAGAAGTGATTGATCGGTCTATGTGTATGACCGTTTTTAAGGAATACTAACCTTTTTAAAAGGCTATGACCATCGCTCCGAAATCCTTTAACAAATACAACAAGTATTGCCATGCAATGAAAATCGAAACCTTAACCTAAGCTTGACAGAGTGCGTTCAAATCACGGGATTTTAATGGTAAATACATCTCGACTGTGTGAGTATACCTATTGCCAAATGAAAGAAATAGAAACACAAGTGAGTGTGTTCTCCGCAGGCGAACTAAGTCATGCTGTTTCGTAGCAGAGGCGCGTCACGGCTCCAAAATGCACCACAGACTCGGAAATACAGCTAGAAAAAGAACATAATGAACTGCAGTGATAGTGTGTGGCTATCCTTGACAACTTGATAATCGGCCACACAGCTCTCGATTATAAACTCGTGACCCGTGACTAAATGTATGCGAAGCCTATTCTCCTGCCGGTTTAAACCTTGCATTCATTGACCACGCCAATCAAATTGTGTTAAGTCTCACATATCAATACTAAAAGTATTTAATTGTCTTAATGATAACTTGGGAGTCGTTCTAGCGTTAGTTAGTTAGTGAGCAAACGACACTCATTTTGATTGAGCTACGGAAACTCCACGCTGTCACATCCTTGAGAAACTCAGTCCTATTATTAAACTTTTAGATAGACGTGGGAATATTAATTTTGTGCAAGTCAAGATTCATGACTTGCTACAGAATCATAAAAGTGGCTCCTCCATTCCTACCTCGCGCAAAATTGTGCGACTTTGCAGAAAAGAAATATCACGATAACCGCAGTTTCGAATCACTTCCTGTCTGGTGTTCACCATCTACTGCAATCGGCCGAAATCTATCGAAATCACTGAGGGTGGGTAGCCAACTAGCCATGGCCAGGCAATGGGACCAACCCCTTTTTTGTCGTGAGCATCATTATTTCTACTTTAAGTGCAGACCCCTGACTCAACCCTCTACACTCCGCAGATTTCTAGAAACACCACAAAGAAAGATTGAAGCCAATTTTCCAGCCTCCACGAATCGGTAGGCTTTTTCAACATGGTACGACCATACGCGAACCAACCCGGCCCAACGAGCTGACGAGTAACCTAAACATATCTCTTGCGTAGACGAAAATCCTGAACTCCTGATGTTAAGTCTCGTAACGGGGTTACCAGGTTCAATGCAGGCAAACAGCAATACAAAAAGTATCCTAACAAAACCATATACATTGTATATACCTTGTTTTCATAAAAGTCGTCCGGATCCGGTAGAGGTTTGTAACAGCATTCCGGTATCTTGTATGTGTCGTCAGTCGGATCAGTCGTAAGATATCCCGGCAATTTTTTGCCCTCTTTCAATTCCGATGCAGGAGTTCTTCCTTCTCCGCTGGCAACACTTAAAATCCCTTGCATCAACGACTTGCGATGCAACCTCTGTCCCATGGCATTTCTCCTCTCTGAATGAAAATATGACAAATTAATAGTAATTGAAAAATATGTGAAGAGAATAATATCAAATTCTGGCGGGTGTGATTCGAAACACGTCGTATGTTCCACACGGTCGTCCGAGACGGCATGTGTTGCCCTATGGGAATGCTCGGAAAATTGCTCTCAATTTCGCACGCCTAATTGGAATCTTAGGAAATTGATATTATGATGACTTTTGGGCCTCCACTGAACAGGTCATGGTAAATCAGAGAGGCCTGAAATTCTAATTTAGCGTCTAATTACTTGCATAAAATTGGCGAATGATGATTTTAGCAGACCATGTTACAAACGCCATATATTTGGTTGCGCGCGGCGCTTGCAATGACTTTGTTTAGAGCAGCCGATCGGAGGGTATGTCCACTTTGTCCTGGCGACCTCACCATCACATACCGGTACTTGTTACATTGAGTATACAATTTATCTCAACCAGATATGTTATTAATTTATTTTTGTATCAAGAAAATGCACACAGAAAGAAGGAATCTCTATAGTTCTGTAGAATTCTCACCAAAGTTGCCCCTCCAGAAACATTTTAAATACATCGCTTGCATCGTTCTGCACCATGTTTCCTCAGTAAAACCTTTATTTTGGTCACGGCGAAGTACCGAATTGATAGACTTTCTGATTAAGCCCATAATGCTTGCTACATTCAACCAACTGTACCACAATCAGCAATTCACATAAGGCATCGGTGGTGGTATATTTGGTTGAGAATCCTATATTTGTCTCAACGCTTCAGCAATCTTCATCAATACATTTGATGTAACCACACAAAAACAATCTGAGCGATTTCCCTTCACGAGGAGTTTTATTATCGACGGAGAGGTTATGATCTGTTATTACATGACTATCGTCAGAGTATAAGATCATCAAACCTCTTCAACTACATAGAGAATTCCTCAAAAAGCAATTCTAACTGTCATTCGCCGACGGCTTCGTCATCCTGATTGCTCCATGCGCACTGAGAAAAAACGTCAACGTCCGAAAAATAATTACGTCGCCGAATATATCCCACAAGCTACAGTATACACGATCGATTCCTCCAAGACCATGCCAAATCACAACTTCTTCAATTTAAATCACCAGTGGCCGTTAGTTTTTCTCTCAATGAACTACAAGAACCTTGTTATAAGCAACGCGACAGATGGACCATTTTGCAATGGCTCTCCGTTGTAATACTAGTTACGTTTACAATATATATATATATATATATCTATACTCCAACCAAAGGCAAAAGAACATATCGTTAATTTTTAATGACAACACTCGGCACTGAACAAAGGTTCTGATCCCAGGCTTAATGCATTCATATGCATTGCACTAAAGAGGAATTGAACAATAACGCGTCTATTCGTGGGATGTGTTACACCGTCTGTATGACAATGATCGCCTATCTGTGTTTTAATCAATCCTGGAACACATATCGATGGCAGGCGTACGGTGTGATCTTCGCTGCAATCAATTGAATAATAAGATATTCAACACGAAATTATCCATTTATAAAGCACCAAGCATGGCAAGCATGGCGAAGCACAATGTACAAAATACACAGGTTACATACCGCCAGGTAACTGTCGACGGACTTCTTTCGTTTCCATCGTGACCGCAGTCAGACCACGTAATCTGCACCACTAGAACGGCGGGGATAATAATGAACCTCTCAATTCCGTTAAAATCGTAGAACAGCATAATGCAGTTCGCGTTATTTTGAGCATTTCAACAATCATGACGTTTCTCAAGAAAATCCGATGTAGTTTAGTTGCCACAATCTTCCGCCGCGAGTGATGCTTACAGAAAATGGTACCCGTCCCATCGCGCATCACCTGTGGGAACTTCGAATACTCATTAAATGATTGCTTGTCGCGCCGGCTTGAATCACATGTGGAAACGGCATCGATTTATTCCGCAACCCGATCAAGTTTTATCGATTGAAGGATATAGAAAAAGTAAGAAATGCGTCCCTTAGCAATAACGGAGTGCTAAGACGAGATAGTTACAACTGTTGTGAATGACACGCATCCTTACGAGTGGAAAATCATATTCAATTTTTGGTTAAGTCGGACCAAGCATCGCAAAAGACTTGTGGCGATCCGCAGCTTCCCATGTCGACTCCCGGCGCCAGATCAGGCCCAGAATTGCATACTACTGTTTTAGTATGCCATGGCTACAAGTAAAAACAGTATAACGTTGGTCTAACACGTGAATTAGAAGGTCTCTTTACGGTAGTGTGCCTATATTCTCGCTCTGTCTAAATTTGGAAAACACTAGCCGCTCAGAAAACACATTTCAACTTCTCATTCCTACTCCTATACCTACGGGTGAGGAACCTCTATCATTAGAACTTCTTACTAGTGCAACCACAGCGTTCATGACACAGATGTGCATCTGATGACTGTTATCATGGACTACCTTGGGTGGGTCGACGTAAATCGATTAGTATATTCCAATTAAAATACCCAACATCTCTCCGACTGTCATGTCCGTTTCGGAAAAATGAAATTTAAGATCATTAAACCAATACGGGTCGATGATGACTACAAGCGTAAGAATCAGGGTCGTGTCGTGACCCTACATTGATTCAAGGCACGCGGGTCAGTTGAACGTCGCAAGACTCGAAGTGGTCAAGAATCGATCGCGAACTATCTGTTACGAAGTCGCTATTAGCTACCGCGCATCGGAGATTGCACGGCTACTGACGCCATCATTACCATTACCAGCCTAAATCTACCTGATTTTGAGTTAAATTGTGACTAGACTGACGCCTCCAGTATCGTACCTATCAGATGAACGATGTGTTTCGACCTTTCATCAAAGGCCGGCCTCAAGAATATGTCACTAAAAATGATTTTGTTCTGTGAGCATAGGTTGCAAACAAGGCTGGATCTGTTTCGGGTCTGCAATTCCGGGTTTTGCAAATCTTTAGTGATGATAATATTTTCCATAGATCAACGATTAGCAAATCCTAGATTAGTTTGATTAGCATTTTGAGTGACGGATTCTAAATATGTTTGGTTTCCACTGGAGGAATTGATTTTCGAATGGACTTTCCGCCTAAAGCATGAAATTTCTGAGTCCCGTTCATAACATTAGAGCTCAATCAAATGGACTGTGAAACACATTTACTGAACGGAGTTCGTGGATCTTTCTTGCTCTCTAGTTTGAAACTTGGCACCTCACGGTAAACCATAAGCACGACTAAAAATCGCCGCAATTCAGCAAGCATTTGTCATATTTCCGTACGTTGTGTACAAGACCGGTGGGGTAATTAGCTTGGTTCTGAGCGGGCAATCATGACTGCCCTAACAACAATTGCGATTCACAACCTCACATCGGTAATCACCGGTAATTAGATGTTGCAAAGTCCAAGGTTTAGTTGTGTTGAGAATAAATTTGTTTACTAAACATGATTTTCTTTGTTGTCAAGATTGCTGCATAAGCGAAAACACAGAGCACTTTAAATTTCGTGACAATTTCCAACGAATGTCGAGTGGCAGCTGAGGAAGAGAGCAATCCGTACAAGCAAATGCTGTTAGAGGTCCATAAAAGTTCATGGATGTTAGGTAGTTTACCACAAACATACATCGGTATCTTTCATTTAATTGCACCTTATGAAAGTACACCATGTCGTCGCCACAAAGTCTGATATTTCATATATACACTTACAGTTATATTCATTATTTTAAATATGACAAGCATTTAGTTTATGTCGCTAAAGCTATTGCTCAACTTGAAAAGCATTAGTTATAACAACAGTTCCAAAAAACTTCGCTTGTACTTTCAAGTGTGTCCATAGAACCGTTTACGAGATTACTGTTTAGCTAATGTATTACTGTTAAAGATTTTCTGGTCTGCCAGGGCGGTGCGTCATCGTCTAGAATGCCATTAATAAAAGATTTATTTTGTATCCGGGTGATGACACCGGACTTTCCCACGCGTTTACGAACTTGAATGTTCGTCGATATTTTCGTGATTCCATTTCTCAATTCAACAAACCAATAATTTAATTTGTTTTTGTCTACATGACGTACCAGATATATGAAACATCTAGATTCTAGGCGAATCAACAAATACTTAGGTACCACAGTATGACATATGTGGTGGTAGGCTTTATACGAATTTCGCCACTTCTCCGCACAAAGCAGTGAAACATCGAATAAAAATGTATGTCAGTACGATGACGTTCACTAATTTTCAAGATGTACGCGTCTAGAAAAGGTGCCTTTCCTCTTAGAGATGGTGTAATCTTATAACCTGCATAGACTAGGGTCGCTGCTATCGTGCTTAGTACGAAATTGACCTAAGATCGCTACTTGTCTCCATAGCCCCACCTACTGATAAGTTAAGCTACAAACAGCGGACGCAACACTGCACGGCGGAGCGGAGGATCGAGAGTGCGTAACACTAAAATACGGGAAGGTGGGTTGAGCGGGAGGCATCACTAAAATACGGAAATCGACGGCAAGAACGGGAAAGCGGGAAGCACGCAATCCTATATTGCGGAAGGAAACGGAGAATTCATGAAACCTGGAAATTTCTCACAAAAAATATTTTACTCACTTGAAGCTATGTTCAGTCTTAGAGGCATCTCGATTATGACGTCATCCACCAGTTCAATAGAAGACCGTAACCGTGGTGCGTTGAAGCCGTCAGACCAAGAGACGTGGCGTGGAGGCTTCGGGGGCACTGTCAAGTGTTGATCGGCAGAACGTCCTGCATTGTTATCGGCTGAGTGTGGTCTAGTGCGAACGATCGGACGAGGTTTGCGTTCGGCGTCAAATTGAGCTAATTGCTTTTCGATCCTCTCCCGTTCTTCTAGGAGTCGGCGCTGCTCGGCAACTGGATCGCCTTTACGATGGTAGAATAGCTTTCGGACGGTCTGCAAAACAAAGAAGGTCGCGTAAGATTTCAAGTTCAGTCAAATGGTCTAATCCTGGAATTACGCTCTCAAAGCCGACCTACACCAAGAAGATCAAACTCCTAACCTGGACAGGCTGGCACTGCCAGTTTTAATTCAACGATACCCTTAGAAAACCACTGACACCACCGACCAATAGAATGCTCGCGGGTACCTTGAAAAAATATTACTGCGCGCATGCACCGTACCACATCAGTTCCACAGCGATGTGAACTCCCAATTGAAATATTAGTAAAACGTAATACACGTTCCTTTTTCAATTACACCGCAATACGTTTATTCAATCGCGTGCGAATATTCCGCTCTTAAAATTTTCGAGAAGAACAATCGCTTTTCTTCTAACATCGCTTATTGTTTTAGACCAAAAATCCCGCATGTTTATAAAATTTGTCAACATATTTTCGGCCTCATTTGGCATCAGTACGATTTGATCACAACGCTGATGGAGATGGAGGTACTTAAATAAAGGTGACTCTTTTTCAACAGTTGCACTTGGCATTAGGGAGTTATCTAACTTTCACATCTGTCAAAGACCATGCGCAGTTCAAATTCAACTAAAAATATATGGCAATGTTTAAAGTACAAAGGCACAAAGATATATAAATAATTGCATCGAATCGCTAAAGATAGCGTATATTCATCTATTCGGCAGATGATCGCAAGTCGACGATGCAAAGGAGCCAAGAGGTTTTTCATAAAATATTGATGAGACATAAGGAAGGAGCTTTACGTTACGACAATCTTGAATAGGATCCAATTTTCTATGTTCAATTCGATTTACGGTGATCTTGGCTCCGATCCCGCAAACGCACGCTACGACTCGAAGCCGGAGCTTCCCGATATGAAAGCGGATACCCTGTCAAGCTCGGCCACGAAAAGTGTGATTTTGAGGGTCCCTGGTATACAGCAAATTTAAACATAAATACATATGATTTGAAGAAAGCGCAGTAGTGATGATACCCCATGATTCCCCGCCGCCAGTGCAGGTCTACTCTGTTAGTCAATACAACTCGTTAATGATTGCTCCGTATGATTATAAAATCGAGTCAAAGGAAAGCTTAGCTCGTATCGCGTTTGAAATAAACTTCAGTCTGTGTGAAAGGAGTGCATCAGCCGATTTAAAATTTCTCGCTCCCAAGCATTTGGCTTTGTACGTTAGCTGACAGCATTTAAACGAATTATCAGTGAAGAACCTCCCGACGATCGATTTTTCGAGTTGGCATTCAAAGTAAATTCTCTTATGAGGCCACAAATATTATTTGTAGAACGTCAATCAACATGAATTTCCTATCGCCGATTGGCACGAAGAGTGACCTCATGCCATTAATCTGCATAAAATTTACCAAAATTCATTTTCATTTTTTGACTGCAGGGGTACGTGCGTAATACTCACGCGAAAACAAGAAAATCAATTATACAAATTCTATACGGCTGTATTCATATGTAATCCCCAGCGATAACTTTCCAACGCCATGCTATGAAATAAACTGTACTAAAGTCCTATGCTTACTCATATCCTTGCCAAGTGGCCCAGTATACTAACATACAATTGATGAATACACTGTAACAGACGTTTGCTAAAGACGTACTCTTAAAAAAATCAATGATCCTGGCTATTTAGCCTCTTTATAGTTTAATCTAACGTCAAATGATTAATCATGGCCCATGGCTAAAGTCCCATCGTCTAAATGGAACCACTTTAACCATAAGAATATGTAATTACGGGTTCGTAGTTTATATCCGGAATAAAATAGCAATGCATGTTTCCTCAACTGAATGGATATCATTCTGGATTCAAATTTGACATTTTAATTACCTACTAAATTAAAAGCTGCTGTTTCTTAGATGTACAGTATGTTTCCATTTCCAATTGCAACTTATGACGAATGTCAAAGTGCCAGCTAACTACAATATATTGAGTTGAGAGCACGATTTGTCACTATTCCCACGATACACTGCCTCAAACAGAACAAGTGTTTATGCCATCGACTGATCCTATATGACCTGACATGACACGTGAAGTTGCGGGCAATGACCTTGCACGAAAAATTGTTGGTAGAAGGCGCACCAGTTTCTAGTTGGGCGCGTGCCAACAGATTGTACGGCGACAATGGCGAAAGATTTGACCAAAAGACGAGGTAGCATTTACTGCAAGGCTACGCGGTACTCACATAGTACAAAAGAGTACGACAGGGCAGATAATGCGGGGGAAGCCTACCAGTAAAGAATGAGGAGTTGATATGTGCCTCAAGCAACCGGATATGTGGATGAATATACTGTAGGCTGCTATACAGTGTAGCGTTGGATTGCGAGAAGGATAGATACCGGTACTTTGATAGTCATTAAGGCTATAAAGGCGTAGGCCTGTTACAAGTAAAAGGGTTGCGATTCCGAACAGCACTGGCAGGTCGAGCAAGTTCAACCTTGAAAGTCAGTAAGAGTATTTTTAGATTCAAGGTTACTATTTCTAGCCGGCACGTTCATCACATATGTTTTCTCTAAGCGTGGTCAACAGGGCCCAGCCTATCTGTGGGCTGTGGCCTAATTAAGCCGGCGCCAATCAGCCAATAAATAACAGTAAATGAAAGTATAGGAGCCAGCGAATAACCTAAAAGACAAGCCACGATCTGCTACCAGTCTGCGATATCAGCTGTTATTGTTTCTTGATTACTTCAGACTACCGATGAATCCCAAATGGGAAAACTCATCAAACGAACGCGTCAGATGTCAAAAGTACATTGTCAATATCGCGTGGAACTTACCGAGAATCGAAACGGCATCTTGTATAACTGTTTCTTTACCGTGCTTTGCTTCCAAATTGATAAATTAATCACGATAAATGCATATTCACCGAGAGAAAGCAAGATTAAGTTTTACAGAAAAGCTGGTATGGCGAAACCTCTAGAGAAATACACAATCATTTAGATCGACTTTGCTGACTTATAATATAGATTAAGCCTACTAACAATTACATACATAGCCCGGCTTTTAGCTCTGCTTCTCATGTGCTGAAACCAGTAATCAGGCGACAAAACTTGCAGCCACCTACATAAATATGTTTTTTACGACAAGGTCACGACAACGACAGCTTCTCCGTTCCTGCTGTAAATACTACCTCCTCTGGTATTACCGTTACGATGGTATCAAGGTATTTCTTAAGCTCATGCTAAACGACTGAAACAATGAAGGTGATATGAGTCACACACTCATACTTTCTATAAGTAAACTATATCCAAGCTTTAGTTAATGAAGAGCTAGAAAGTAGGTGGCGATCGAAACAAGAAAAGTTTAAAAGCGGCCAAAATAGAAGGCTTACTAGGCCGTTGACCGCGAGGCAATCTTTAGCCAGAAGACCACATGACTACACTATGTCCGAAAGGGGCATTCCCGCACTGTAACTCAGCGTATTCATTAGTTGTACACGTAAGTGTTTTCCGCTGAGAGTGATTACTGGCTCCCGCATCTGGTTCTTTGCTTGCACTGGAACTGAAATCCTAAACTGAAGAGTAGGAACGCCGCAATAGAACTGAAAAGCCTATATCTGCACTACAAATTGAATTGAAGCCTATAGGAATACTACGAATTGAGGCTCCTCGATAACTCACACGGCTATCTCATCCATCAAGCGCTATAACTCGCATTCCGTCGATTGATCACGCTCGATATTAAATTTAACTGGAAATCAGAAATAACAACAACTCTTAAACAACAATACTAACAAACATTTATTTCTAGAATACTATATGTCTGATTGCCTAACCTCGCTTGGCTAAAACTACAGCCTGCGAGACGGTGAATGTACATCGAACTGTTCATTTTTGCCTTCACGCGCTTGAACTGCACATGGACCGTCGGATATAGTTTGGCCACCGTTGTCTACTACTTTCTATTGACGAAGGGGCCCACAGTCTATCTGTTGGTAGCCATTTGCATTCGCCGTAACTGCGCCAGCTCGGATACAGGCAAGTAATTCAGCTGTTTGAATAATAATACGGTGTACTTGAAGAGAAATAAACACGTGAGCAAAACGACAAAGTGGGATGAGATATGTTAGAGCCATCGTTTAGCTGAACGGTCTATACAGTTTCTAAAAGCTCAAGTTGATCTACAGGTAAGCTAGCAAGAAACGACTCAAAATGCTCAAGTTGAACAAATTCTATAACCGCTGCTGAAATATTTGACTTTGAGAACACGATAACATAGGCGATATAACTTAAAATCAAAATGTCACGTCGCATTTTCAACATTGACAGATTGAGGCGAAAGTGAAACGTTGCCATCAGCAGCCATTCATCTGGGGATACCAGAAAGATGATTCAAAGTTATATTTAAGGGAAAGCGTCACGAGACTTTAATTCGGACTACTGCCTACGGCTACGACTCGCGTTACGTAACTGGCAAAAATTTTCTGAACCCTTGGCACTCAAACCTGAAGAGACAACTTCTAGGTCGTGTGGAAGGTAACCTCTGGTAACGCATTGCCAGCTATCCCGTCTGTTTCTGACTGCTATGTCCACAAAATCCTGTTATTAGTCCTAAAAGATTTGCCTCGCTTACCAGGGTGCTTCCGACTGTTTCATACCAGTAATTAACTATTATTTCCTTCAGTGGTCCTTGGTAACAGACACTCCACCGTCTCTACTGTAAGAAAACTTTCGGTTTTTCCTAGCTGAAACATCACACCGATGTAAAATGCTCTTCTACACACAGCATACAAACACGCAAAGACAGAGGGGGAGGCATAAGTATTGTTGTTACCTAAGCTGTGACGGCCCTTTTCAATACAAATAGTACTGGTATACCGGTAGTATATATTCTGTCCCTCCTCAAGGACTGTTAAGGTAAATATCATGGCCATATCCATATGACTGTATATCGGTGTACCATCCAAACATTGCCTAATTTTTACATTAATTCTTGCAAACTTCCCTGCCAAGATACTATAAGTGACACTACAGCAATTCCCATTTAATCTCGACGTTGCCGCTCGATCTAATATCGATTGAGCTTATTAGTTTTCGTCGCAATGTGACAAAAGATAAATCTTTTTCCTTCATCCTAAGAAACTTGACGCAACATATTGAGACTAAACAAACCGATATATTCGTGGCCAGTTTTCATTTTGCTATTTGCAGAAAAGATTTTATGGCAAAAAATGACAACAAGTGGCTTAGGGACACGCGCATTACTGTGCTGATGAATAATTTGATAGCCGTGAATTTACATTAAATTTGTCATCGCTTTCCAATGGTGACGCTAGTGAGAGCTAATATATAGATTTATAGTAAAGATATCGGGTCTACAGTATAGCTATATCCAATTCGCATCTGACTGCGGTCATAAGCGACGCCTATTGAGCGTGCGCCGAAAAATTCCCAAACACAGTAAAATTTACAAGTAGTTGGCGCTTTTCCATCTACACATTCCATCTAAAGCCTACAATTAACTTGGTAAGGATAACTTTGAACGGTGGAAGTTTCACGGTGTAGGCACGGATTCGGGCAACGAAATACTTCTTGCCAAAACCGAGTGACCAAAATGTTAGAGTCAATTTTCACTTTACGGGTGGTGTATAGGCCTATACTATCCGATTTGCCCGGGCCCAATTTAGCGGACGCCTCGTTAGCCGTGATGAAAAGCATATATAATGCCACAATCGACGGGTTAACCCTGAACGGAAGTACCATTTCAGTTTACACGAGGCTGTCCGATGCTCACGAAAGAGATATCCTTTTCCTCGCTAACCTTACCTATAAATTAAACGCGACACTTCAAGCTAAGGACCTCATCACAAACCACTTGCCACGAAATAACGCGCCTCAACATCTATTCCGCGAGTGACAGGCAAATCGTCTCAACAACATGCAAGATTTGAATTACTCGCGGATACGGACAAGTGCTTGATTGTGTAAACGTTAATTATCTGCCGGAAGATTTTATTTACGGCCGCTTAAATCGCGCCTGACTCTATGCTTAAAAAAACAATCATCATCCTTACGTGGAGTCTCAGACTCATAGATATCTCATGGCGCCCCATGAAAGGTAGGACTGTCTATATAGAACCCAAAATGATCTGCATGTACTTATTCAGCATTGCCGCTCAAGGAAGGGGCCTAACGTAATGACTCACTCACTGTTCCGAATATTTTTGACAAGGATTGCAAAATCGGAAAGTCTGCCACTTTATCAACTTCAACGTTTTCCTGAATCTCCTCGACAAATATCACTCTCGTGACACAGCGTTAAATTTGCAGTATACAAGCGCTTATAGATCCCTATGGATGAGACTTTTGAGACAAAATACATACTCCCTTCGAAATCAGTCGCCGACGAATCTCCACGAGATCGATGTTAAGTAATTTTACGCATTCGCTAACGCCAAGGTCTATATATTGATTTGCGTGCAATCTAAATCGGGTTATTGAGATTAAGGTGCTCGTATCAAAATACGCAAATTTTTGACATTTGGCAAAGTTTTAACACCGCAGTTAGGTATTCAGGTGCCGCAAGGTCCGCTACTTTTCGACGAGTTGCAACGTGCAGTCCCAGCGATTTCCCAAAGGGAGGCAGGCAGTTCAACTGTCGCTGGAACTGAACAGCGGTTAAAAAGAGCGAACAAAAGTAACAACACCAAATATTTGTCTCACTGTACGTGGCTATGTCTTGAACTAAAGCTGTGAGCAAAATACACTATCACGTACGTCCTGCAACGTATGCACCTACCACAACAAAGAATGTCACTGCCTTGCACATATTGACGGTGAGCTTGCAGATTCTATGTTAAAAGAACTGAATACAAACGTCTTTTTGTAGCCATTCTACACTTACGGAGCTTAAGCTATTGCTGTCAGGTGTTTGACGTTGCTTCCGCATTGCATATTCCTTGCTGAATGGGTATAATATAGCTTCAAGCGGAATCAGTGAATAGGTGGAGGTTCGAAGCCATCAATTTTCAAAGTGGCACCAGACAGGGTGGTGTTGGTGTTGGTGTACTACCATTGCTATGAAACTTATGGTCGAGCATTTTATTGTTTATAATACAACACAGATCACACACTATGGGGTCTACCCTATCATTTCCCTTTGGCTGTATATAATAGTTTATAGTGGCAAGCATTGCATTGATATAACTGCGGCGTACGTCATTAAGTTACTTTCTCATTTGTTTGAGACTGCATGGATATAACAGTGACGTTACTAATATAGATAAACAAAACAACTGGCCGGAACTCAGTTCCATATTGATTGACATAACAGCAATTAACGCCGAAAAAGCGTAAGCTGATAAGACTTTCGTAATGATCTTATAAAACAAATTAACAATCAATCTGATGATGAACCAATCAATATAATAGCAGTACCTGTGTCTTACATTCAGCGTGAGTGGAGTAATCTGATCAGTGAGTCACATAACCAGACTGCTGACGAATGTTCTCACACTTTTTCATTCATCAAATCTATCTTATGTCTATGATGACGTAACCGAAGCAAGTTAGGAGAAAAGGATGAATATGTAAATTGATTCAAAAGTAGGCCTACTCTTTATCAAAATTGATTGAAAAAAGGAATTGGGAAATACTGCATCAAGTCAAATATTTCTGGCAGGCGATCTAACCTCGTTGAGACAACATTCGTTTAACAATGAAAGAACTTCGGTCAGCCTACATTGAAGACCAATCTCAGTCACTGAGCGCGACAGTGAGTTCAGATACACACAATCAAATATACAGCAGAAAACTAGACTTCTTACCTGTTATCACTGCAAGCTCAAGTTCATCCATCCGGTCACAGATTCATGAAAACGACATCCACGTGTAACCATGCAAGGCTGGTTATAACAGACTATTACAACTAACAGAATTAAGTTATTAATTCTGAACAAGTGGAATGTTTTCTTTTATTAGTTATCGTACCGAAGAATGCTAAACAATAACTCCAACATGGGCGCCTTAGTGACGAAAGATGGCTATGGCATATATATGTATGCCATGAATAATATCGGCCACTATTGTTGTTACTACAATGATATAAAGTAAAAGGGTTTATGTAAACAAATATAGCCAGCAAACATCAAAGTTCCGGCGTTAAAGCAGCGGATTTGTCACGTTAACGGATGCAACCTATATTTATGACAGTTTCGAAAGGGGAATTTGGAAGCAGAATAATCAATCGACCAGATGAGATGGAAAAGGGTGATCCCGCTAACAATCCCGATCGCCCCGAGAAACACCGCCCAATTTAGGGTCAAAATCAGGCTTCCGCCGGGTTTGGGTTTGACCTCATTTCGATCTCAGACCGGAGCCAAACTCGATGAATTCAGCCTGACTCAGCAATCCAAATTAAACAAGCAATGCGGTAATTAGGACTACGTATGCCCTCCCACGATAGCAATTATTTTGAATATAGTTCCGCTAGGTTGTGCTGCAAGTCTGGAGAAAATAAACAATTTTCTGCTAACCGAACGGATAAATCGATAGTTACAGTATGAAACGGTTTAATCCATGATAATTGATACCATCACTCTATACACATCACGCCGCAGACCCCAGATTAACTCCAAAAATTCCTGGCCCACTAGAGTAGGCCTGATGAAAATTGGTAAAGAACACATTTGCCTACATTACCAATGGCTGACGAAATACAATTTTTCCGCAGAATAATTTATGAATAGGAACCAGACTATCCTTTCTGCAATACTGCTTGAATAAGACAGAGCATTTTCAAATATACAAAGCAAAATAATGCGTTTTCAAAGTAGAACACAATAATTAAGTATAACAACAAAATCACCTGATTCAATCCGACATGTAACGTTTCTAACATCTGACCCACTAGAGCGAATTTTCTATTTTAAACTCAGTAAAAATTGAATCAACTTGCTTCGCGATAAGAGGTTAAGAGCATTTATTCCAAATGTAAATTTGACGCGAGACCGTTGCCAGTCAACCCTTATCTTCCCCATCTTAGATAAGAGACTAATGGAAGTGTCGCAACAATCACGTTTGTAAAAAAATACCAGCATCTGGTGAATAACACATGAGTAGGCCAGGCCTAAATGTAACAAATGACGCATCATTGTCGGTATTCACAGAACTCTTCTAATAATTTATTGTTATCATATCTTGATTGTAAATTACGCAACTACAAATCACATAAAATCAACCGTAGCCGTAAATTGCCCAATTTGAAACGCAGACCTTGCTCATTTAATCACTGCGCACTCGCTCATAACGGTCTTAAGTAACTTGCTACTTGCAGGTATGCATTCTTCAATACGATACAATCGTGTAGTATAGACCTAAGAGAATTACCGCCACAGCTCTATGGTTAAAATTACAGTTCGGATTTTCTCTTCGTAGTAATCCTAAGTATTTTAACGTTACCGCGTGGAGCAGCACATTTCTAGTTCAGCAAGCCTCATTATATATTGTAATTCTTGTGATACCGAATATCTGAAATTTAAGCCAGAGAACTAAAACCACTAGAACCAGAGAAAACTGCCAATTAAATATATCATCTCATGTAACACAATCCAATGTCGAAAGAAAATTTTACATGTACGACGAAAAGCTCTATTTTAGGCAGAGTGCTTGGCTCAAATGACTTTTGAGAATCCCATGTGTTGACCGAGGATCATATTTTGCGTCGAGATTTTGAATAGGGTCTTTGCAAAGTTTGTACCAACCAACAATACCCCACCCGCCGCGACATCCTATAAACCTATATACAATCACGACTTTCGTCGCCTACGGGACATACTAAACGGCGGACCAAACGGACCAAGGACCAATCGGAATTACCGATACTAAGCGGCGGACCGCGCACTTTCGGAGCCCGTAAACATTTCAAAAGGATTTCTACATGCTCTGCAATCCCGACTTTCGTCGCCTATATAGATTTATAATATAATAAAGCGTACTCTACGTACCTGATTTCGTTAGTCCCGTGCTTCTACCGATACTCGTCATACGACGTATCCAGTTTTGTAATCAGACAGATGATAAAATATTCTCATTGCCAAAAATTAATGACAATGCGCAATATTCAAAAGAGTAGGCCTACCTATATCCTTTCAACCATACAACTCAGTGTTGAAATTTTGAACTCACAGGTTCCACGAAGAAAAGTCTCTTAAGTTAGGTTACGTGCAGAGCCTCAAGAATTCAACAGACTGTGCTGCTTCAACCTTATCTCATCTTGGATGTGACACGTTTGAAGAGCGATAACGAGCTAACGCAATGCTTGTTGAGCCAACCGGAATGACAACACCTTCACAACAACTGAATCACGCTGATAGAGTCTGCGTCCGCCAGCTTGCAGGCATCATACTACACGGCAACCTCTCACTTACAACAGCGCTGATTGCCAAATGAGCAATCCGAACCGCGGCAGACTTAATACCTACCAAGCGATTTCGCGTCGACCGATCATCGTTATCGCTATATACGGCAGGATCCTTAGCGTAGGGCGTGGTCATCGATAATTCCTGATATATCTGAAGAAGGCCCTTATAGCTTGATGCGTCACCTTTTATACAGCACCGCGCCTCAGTTTAGTCTCTTTCATTTAAGCCTACACGAGGATCCGAAGCGTGGGATCACATTTTTCGAAGTCCATACCTCGAGAAAGCCATGGCGCTTGATTTGTCACCTTTTATATTTTTTTAATCTCGCGCCGAAGGCCGGTCTCCCTGGGCATCCCCTAGCAAATCCACCAGTGCACACCAGAGCAAATGAATAATGTCTTATGTAGGCTATTATTCAATGATTCATCGTGGCATTTATACTTATATTATATTTTACACTGATGGTTGTTTTTCTAGCATGGCAATGAAATTCAAATGCTCCTGTCGATGCGCCTCAATCAGCTTCTGAAGCAAAACCTGAAGTCCCTTGATTTTATCCATGCATGTCGACACATCTGCGTTTTCACCGCCGGCAGTGTTCTGAAAATATATCTCGGTATCTTTCGTACAGTTGTTAATATAAATAGGCATACTGTGGACTTTTATTGCAATAATTAAAGGTCACCCAGGAAGATAGGCCTATACAACGTACCGCGCTAAAAATATACCCTAAATATTTATGTGATTAAAATCAGCGGTCTCGCGCAAAAGTCAAATGCACTTTTTCCAAAACACCTCTATATTGTGCCGGTGCTCAGTGGGAAGCTTGGCAGGAAAAACGGAATCGACCAATCAATAAGGTAAGTATTGTAAGACCGCTTCCCAGAAGAATATAGGTAATGGATAAATAAGCTGTCGGAATGTTGCGATATATGTGGCTATCAGGAGGGGAATAACAACCATACACGGGTCATGAGTAGGCTAATATACCGTCGCTAGTTGGAAAGAACCTATATACACAGCGACAGTCGTTGCAACCTCAAATTTAGGTGATCAATTATTTATTTGTAAATATTTTCTAATCTAGGCACAAAATTAGGCTGAGACCTGCATATACAGTAAGCTAAATGAATATTACGTAAACTTTGATACCCCCTCATACTGTGTCCGAAGCGATCGATCCTACCTTTCCGATGGTCTTTCGTAGATCGGCGAATGAGCTGATGCAATCACGAAGTTTTTCTTCCATCACGTCCCGTTCCGATTGGATGATTTTGACATTACGTTCCATTCCCCACATTCGAGTCTGCAACGATTCTTTCTCCGCTCTTTCTGAATCTAATTCCACTGAAGAGGGAATAGAAGTCATTTTTCCGAAGCGAAAATGGTTCGATTCTTTGACAGGGGCCTACTCGAGACTGTCGTCTGCCAAATATCGAGGTCGATATTCATGATATATCGATAATCGGTACCAGTCATATGTCAGGCGAAGCGGATGATTACCGTATCGGCATCTTAAACAGTCAGTATCGGTCGACCTCTACTTCTAACCTGCGTTTACCCCACTGCAGTAAAGCTAACGTTCCGCACGGTAAACCAAAACAGATAGGCTACGGAAGGATTCTCTATAGCCAGTCATCGCAGACTTAACGTCCAGTCCGGGTTATTGAATCATCTTCCACTATGGAGAATTATTTTATCTATTACTGGTCCGACATCGGCTGCACTATTTGTCGTATGAAGGGTTCTTGAAACTGAAACCAGCGACGTTAGATTTCATTGGGTAGATTTTTATTCAATGATAAAGCAAGCATTAAATTCGCATCTCTAGGAAAAAATATATTCTGTTTGATAATTTTTTAATAATAATGTATAGTGGGTTGACTCTTATCCAAACTTTCAAATTTATCCAGCGCTTCCACAATTGTTGATTGAAGCACGTTGTCATGGGATTCAACCGATTTTGTTATCACAGGAGCTTTGTATTCTTGTTCATCTTCTTCCTCCTGCGCTGCCGCGACCAGTTCGTCTTCCATTACTTTAAATTCTTCCTTCACCATCTCAGGCGTCAGCTCAAAACTCTCTGCGTTCGTCCAAAAATCGGGGGCTTCCTCAAGAGGCTCAGTGATAGGACATAAAAGATTTGGAGTCAAGTTAGGTAGCATACCTTCGCCAAACGGATCCGACCAACGTGGAAGGGACTCGCTTTGAATCGTGCCGTGACTTTTTGACAACGCGACTATACCTTGAGACGGAAATTTTTTCCACGTCATTAATCCTTTAATGACGTCATCTTTATCAAAATAAGGATCTCCATTCGGAAGCATTGTATATCTCGGGATTGGACATAAATGATAATCAGGATCGACCTCGCTTTGATTAAACGGTAAATGCACAGGCTGCATTCCAGGGAATGGATTAAAAATTTGTAAAGGATGATGCGGTGGGTTAGATAACAACTCAGCCGGCATGTTCACTCCAGACGTAACAAGTTGCATAGTTTCTTTCACCAGATCCTCAGGTGCTCTTGATAACCCAGTCTCAGGTCGGCTAGTAGGCGCATCCTTAGTAGGTGATGCTTTTTGCTCATCCTCACTTAGAAGATGTGATGGAATTGTAACTTCGATGATTTCATCGTCCGCGCCGCCTCGGAGAGAACAAGCGATTCCTGTGCTTACGTAACTTCTCGCTGCTTGGTCAACATCACTGTTGTCATAACCTAACATCTCATACTGCTTGGGCACTTTGAGATGATGAAACGGAACGTTTTGTTGTAATGTGACTGTGGATGGGGTTGATTCGACCTCAGTTATTTCACTTTTGGTCAAGCTATCCTTTGATTCTGATTCTACATACACGGGAAATGTGAATGGTTTTACTTTAGCAGCGGATATCGTGAAACGTACTCCCATTCCACAACCTGAGATGGTTGGAGATGTGGGATGGCGTACGTCGAGTTGAAGTTGTGTCGTGCTTTCAGCTGATAATTGTTGATCGAGGGTGCCATTTTTGAAGTTTTCGATCATAACTCGGAGTAATTTCACCTTCCTGTCAGCTCTTTTACGAATTAAAATGGTTCTTGCAGCTTGTTGAAACCGTTCCAAAGCTTTGTGTCGGCTCAACCATGGATTGTCGTTGTACAGATCAAAATTTGGTTGAATTTCCGGAATACTTTTTGATTTGCGGAACGTTCTTCGCATCACTTTGAATGTGATGTAACGTTGGATTTCTGTGTTTTCATCCGGCTCGCATCTCCGGCGGTATTTATAGTCGACATCCATTCTTTCTCGCTCGCGTAATATTTCGAGGTGTTCATCTTCTGTCATCGCATGATTTCCTCGATGAACTTGCCATCGCAAATGATTGGCACGTTCCTCGATTTCATCTTTTGTGAGTTCTTGTTTGAAAGCAGCTTCTTTCATTTGTCGCGATGAGGTTTGACCGATACTTGGTGTGGATTCTCGGCCGCTAACAGCATTTTTTGATGATACCACTTCTCTCATGTCTTTAGCTCGTAATTTTCCTGCTTTTTGTATTAAAACACTGTTTACAGCATGCTGCGTGTGGAGTTGAGAAGGAAAAAACAAGCCCTCGTGTTCGATTTCGTCGCGAGTTGGTGGTTGATGTGGGGCAGTTTTTCTTTTTCTTGAAATTTGGACAAGCGATAATGAATGGGGGTCAAGAATTTTTGTCTTTTTAAACATTTCATCCGAATCTTTGATTGATTTTTTGTGCGGATTCGGAACACAGCACGCGATCACGGAAGCAACCAATGGTTTTGAGTTAAATTCAGATACTTTTAACTGCATCGTCATATGAGACGTAACGTATTCCGTAGGAGTGTATATCACTGATACAATAGCCTCGCCTTCCCCGGGTACCGTCCCGGATAAAGGTTTCACAGAGAACGATGGATGCGGCTGCAAGATGTTAATTTTATATTCAAAATCGACAGGGTGCGGTGACTTCAATGAGAGTAGCTTCCGACGAGTTTTGCCGAGTCTTGTACTAGCTGTGTCGAAAACCAATTTGTCAGGAAACCCTGATAAGTCCATTATTGGATATGCATGAAGGGGTATGATGATATTCTCTTCTCCTTCACAATGTAACCTAATGCAGTCATAGTAATACCGCCAGTCATCAGGAGTAAAGAATACCGTTACATCCATCGTAAAACCTGGCACGAATCTTCTCGGTTTTGTGTATTTCACTGTAAAATATTTCGTCGATGGACTGACGATATGCATGTTCTGCCTTTCAGAAGATGAATTGCAAATTTTAAATTTTTTCTTTTGAGTTTTGCCCAAACTAAATCCACGAAAGTGGACGACAGTCGGGTCGACTTTAATAAGTGCATTTTTCTTGATTTTATTGCTGAATATTTTTGTGTCCGTGAGATGGTTCGGGACAGGCTTTCTCGGCACTGGTGTTGTACTGATGAATTCATCCAAGGTGAAATCTTTAGTCCAATCCGCCTCCCCAACATGGGGAGAACCCAGTAGCACTTCCATGTTCAAAATCTCAAAGTTCCTTTCCAAGCCAAATTTCACTTGACAGGTTAATACTGCGGTGATATTTCACATCTTCCTGTAAGTCTTTCAACACAACAGGCAAGAAAAACACAACTATATGTGTTAAAAATTCTATAAATGAGCTGCATGGAAGAAAAGATGAAATCAGTACTACAATAGAGAGACCACAACACCGGTACCGGTAAAACACAATCACAAATCACGTCTACGAGTTCGACCCTCGCTCTCAATGATCAATCCATCGTATGGAAAAATTTTAAGATTATTTGTCTTCGAAAACTACAAGTGGCACCAGAATTTGCCGCCAGATACCGGAAAATAATTTACATTCCGCTTCCATTCTCCGCTATCAGCCTCAACGAGCGAAGCCATTATTCAAGGTATCCATGGCAATAACGCCCTTCAGCGGTAATAGGTGATGCATAAATATGGCTCATTGACGCAACGAAGTATCGATACTGTACAATGAATTTTTCTCAATTCAAGGTTACCTATTTCATGTATCGCGAGCATATCATTGATTACCAGAATTTTTAGTCCGAAATTTTTACCCGAGTCCGAAATTTCTAATGTCTATGACGGTTCTCCCTACCTTTTACTTTGTCGAGGGATGTTCTTGATTCCTGCATCATCGATTTGGCTTCAAGTTTCTCTTCAAGAGCTGCCCATAACTGATTTAATAACATTTTCTCCTTGTCAATCCATTCTTCTTTCTGTCGGAGTAGTCCCAGGATTGTGTGACGTCTGAAAGTATCGGTTCGTTACGCAGTGCAAGGTGCATTGGCGTTTTTGGTAGCCTACAACACCTTATATCCCGTATCCAGATTCAAAAGTAACAACATGAATCCTATGAAAGAACTTTGTTTATTTCCCGTGTTTTCCATAATAGATTTATAGGGCGTTTCAACAGCAACGCACGGCAATCGGCAACAGACGATGGCCTCGTAAAGGAATGTAATCCGTGAGGGGACACTCTGTCGCTAACGGGGTAGTCCAAACAAGAGAAATGTAGACTTACCTTAGATATACCCCCAGCATAAAGGAGACTCCTGCAGCGATGAAAAGCACGAGGATTTGAAAGAAACATGAATTTGGATCAAGAAGAACAATTAGAAATTCAGAAATCCAATTTATCCATGATTCTTCACTCTCGTCACTTCCAGGATCGATTCCCAAAAGCGGAATGACGGACTCGCATACGCCTCGGTATGTTCCTTGAAGTCCTTCATTTGCAGAAAATGCTTCTGCTTTAACTCGACAATATCGAGGCATGCTTGGACACAGACTGGCGTTACGGAATGCGAAGCGAATGAAAAGTGCAAATACCGCAGGCATTCGCAATTTTATGAAATTCCAGTTGCTATTGTGATGTCACAAATCGGATCGGTCACTGTCGTCCAGTGGCATTGCATTGCCTATGGCCGTATGCTTTAGTTCTAATATCAATCGGTAAATAGTAAGCCTATCAGCCGGTGATGGTATGCTATTAGGCTGAGACTTTACCTACCTAGAGTAGGCCATGGCTGAGACCTGTATTTCATTATAGACCACCAGTATAGGCCATTTTGTGTACTATCAACACTTCTGATCAATGAGTAGGATTTCGGGTCCGGTATGACTGATGTAGCAGCCCAAATATATGAGCTCTAGAAAGTTCAGTCAAAAACTTTGATATTATCGCTAGAATAATAAATATTTTCAAATCTGGTATTTGTTCCATATTGACCCGTTGCAAAACAACTTAGCAATAATCCAGGACAATTTGAGAGCGTCAAAAGGTAACGATGTACGTATCATTTAAGACCCAATCGGAAGCAATGACGCAGAACGATAAAATACAACAGCTCTACTTCAGGTGAAAAACGATTTTATGATCATTCTTGCACCGACAGCAGGCTGGCAGTTTTGATAATCTCAATGTGAAGTGAATAAAATATTGAAACGAG
Source organism: Botrylloides violaceus (assembly GCA_030412335.1). Classification (NCBI taxonomy): domain Eukaryota; kingdom Metazoa; phylum Chordata; class Ascidiacea; order Stolidobranchia; family Styelidae; genus Botrylloides; species Botrylloides violaceus. Next base: position 620,565 of record JASFYC010000810.1, read on the forward strand.
TAGAAAAATGAATGAAAAACAACGCAGCAAAAGATGGGATTTTTTAACGGACAGGCAGATTTGGTGTAACATTTTGATATTGGTGGTCGGATTCGCTCTCATGGCTGTATTCACTAAAGTAACCGTTCACAGAGAGGTATGATTCGTTCATCATTGAAGAGGCATATTTGGATTTTATGTAACAAGTTCTTGCCTTGGCTGAAGGTTATTATAATAGGCTGGTGCGCTTGCTTTACTGGGAAAATTCGCGATTAAGTCTTGAGTGTGCCGAGATGGCTATGATTGACCGCCAGGTAGGCTACGTATCTTGAAGCAGCGATCTCGCGTTATTGTCGCCACAGTGGTGCTGTTAATGCGTCACTCAATAACGTGACCATCTATCTCGGCATCATGCCAATAGGGACTTGTAATCATGGCAATACCACCTTACTTTCGCCGCAGAACTAAACCCGAATTTCGTGATGAACTCCGTTGAAACCTTTTATAAATAATCAGTTCATCGTCAGATCATATGATAATCCTAATCACAAATTTTGATATGAACAGATTTCCCTGATGCGTCGGAACTCGAATCTGCAGATAAGAAGTCTTCACAAGGTACCGATTTTGATCATAATAAAGAAAATATGCTAATTTAATGTTTTATAGAGACATGCAAATGTAGGGGATGGCGCAGCTCGTCCAGTTCACGCCCGGGAATGGATCGAAAGAAAGACAGGCCCAGGTAAGAGACTCCAAACAATTTTGCAAGTCAGGATATGCAAAGCGCGATATAATCAATCAAGGCACGAGTGGCAAATTGCAATATATAATCACAAATGGTGTAAAACAATCAACTCTTAGTATTTCTAATTGATATATTCTATCCTTAAGTGTTTATTAATCCAACATGCAGACGAAGGTCACAATCTCAGCAATGCGCTTCAAGTCTTACACGTGGATTTGTCAGTATGCGAGTCGCGAGGAAATTTATGTATCCAAGTACTTCCGGTCATTTCAAAAAATGTCGAGAATTAGAAAATGTGCGACAGACGGGCGACAACCGATCAATATCATGCTGATCAATTTATTACGAATAGCTATTGTAAAGTACGATAAGGACAATTTATCCCTGAGCAACGACGCTTTACTCTATAATCTATAGACTCTCGCCGCTCAGGACATTCAGCATCAATAATTTGCAACTTCCTTTCAGAGTTCGTTGGGGCACATCTTACAATGATGAGAGGCGGTAACATCCGACTACCCGGGAATTTCCAGTCACCGCTAAGAGGTAACGAACAGTCATGAACTTGTGAGACCACTGAATTACTCTCCCGCTTCATTTAAAATTTGTGAAATACCCGTTATTTATTCGCTTTCGGCCTAAGCTCATTCGTATGATATTTTACTATGTTACGGCCTTACTTTTGAAGGAGAGTATTTTCGATGGACCTCCAGCGGAATAAATGCCTTCGCATCATTGGAAATCAATCACGAAGTGGACGGAACGATGGTGAACATACACAAACCAGGATTTTATTTCGTATATTCACAGGTCAGTGGCGCTTCTATATTCTCTATAAACCAAGACCGAACGTTAAAACTGTGTGAATCTTTTTTTCGATACACAATTTTTGATTGCCAGCTTCAACATTTATAGCACAAATATGTATAGCGAGTGTAGACGTTTGTTTACATAAAGCGCGACTACTCGGTGAAATCAACGAGAGAGCAATCAATCAATCAATCAATCAATCAATCAATCAATCGATCAATCAATCGACCCCGATGGTGTCTGAACAGAGCTACGAAGTAATAATTTCGATATCGCGTATAATGATTGACCTACCGTACTAGCAGTTAATAACGCGGTAAATTTCAAAAACGACAGCAACTCCGGCAATTACACTTCCTAAAAAAAGGCCCAGCACTGCACCACCTCCAGCGAACGATTCAGTATGCTATATATAGCTGTAGATATTACTCAGCAATGTATAGCCTAACGTATTGGACGGGTTCAAGCTCACTTGAAATTGTTTTTCAGATACGATACAATGGCTACGGTCTTTACCCAGCAGGTCATAAGACAGTGAAAATTAGGCAGCATCTCGAAACAACTCTAATGACATCGATAACGACCCAACAGCTGTAAGTAATTTTCACTGTTCCCAAGCCAGTCCCAAACCAGGTGAAATCAGGATGGATTACGAAAAAAACACCGTCCGGGGTAAAATCACTGCCAGATCGCGACCGGTTCGGTCTGCTATGCCCACCCGCAATTAGACCAATAGACATTGGCCAAATGACAAGAAGAAAGGGAGCTATTTGTACTGAAAGCGAACGTATAGTTTGCAGTTTATAGTTTACAATCTACAGGTTTTGAAAACATCTTTCTCTGTGTTCAGTGCGTCATCCGGAACTCGACAAAGCTCTGCCACGAGATCGGCTGACTCGGGATACCATGCAGGAATATTTTATTTTGCCGCAGGAGACAAACTCGCCGTTAAACCGATAACATATCAAAGAAACTACGCATTCGGGGACGATGCCTCCTTTTTCGGACTATATTTTCTGCATAAGTAGAGTCTATTGTTGTCCGTTTGAGGATAAGAACGTGACGAAGAGCATTGTACATTCAAACTTAAATATAATATGTACATAAACGTTTGCCTAAGCGTCTTAAGCCAAAAGGGGAAGAAGTTACGAGGTCGTCATACCGAGCATTAGGGCAATATATATAATGACTTCACCAAGGTTTTCACAATGCCGAGTGGTTTACCAGTCCGCCTTCTGATCGGCAGGTCGACGGTCCCTATCTAGTCGAACAAAGACTTTCAAATTGGTATCCGTTCCTTCTCCCCTTGGCAGACAGTATCGAGAAAGTGCGGAGAGTTGTAGTCGTGATTGTGATTCGGGCCATCAGACGGACCGAATGGGAGAACCATAAACCATATCAACCTCTAACCGACGACGCAAGTTTTTTAAGACTACTGGTAATACTCGTATGGCTGTTACTGTTCATACGCTCAAACGTCAGACCTATCTCTTGCGGTTTCGATGTCCCAGACTTAAAGGAAGCATCACAGAATGCTACTCCTTTGGAACCCGTAATTCACTTCGTCGAACGCAATCGTTTGAGATCAGTGATTTATAAAAATTGACGTCATCACAAGAACAGACTGCAATGGCCTTGTATACGAGTGTGTGAAGTAATTCTTGGAATTGTAAAGCCTATGCTTCATGTGCGTCGTAAAGTTACGCGATTGTTCAACTCTTTTGATTGATTTTCTTATAATTTACGAAGTTTGCGTTGACAACGAAGTGCAACAGAGGATCTTGATTTTGCTATAGTTACAGCTTTCAGCTTTTACATCCTTCCTTGCCAGGAAAGTATATATTATAATGTCTAGCCCTTACGTATTATTGAGTAAAATGAGGTGGGTGCGAGAGAGGAAGAAATTGCGCACACTTGTATTGGTGATTATTAGATCAGTCAATGAAACTATATCCAATTTTCTTGAATTTTGTCAGACGCTGAGATGTTATGCCGTAGCAATGCAGAATTGAAGTACACAGGGCCTATCATGGGCCATGGGCCTATATAGAATGCATTTTTTACACACTAAGAGAGAGGGGAGGGAGAGAGGGAGAGAGAGAGAGATCCCAGCATCGAGTTGCAGATGTAATCAGTTAATTTTTGATAGTAGATTGAGTGAAACGCTCATTGAGCACACCGGAAGGCTGGGTCCGAATATCTGTAGAAGCTCTGCTATAGAGGCGAGCCTAGTGGTATATGCAGCTCATTATCAGCGTCTCACTGTACACAGAACAGAAATGGAGTCTCTCTCTCTGTCTCTCTCTTAGTCATGAGAGTCAATGCGAGTGCATACGTGACGATAGGCATTTGTCAAATTCATTATTTTTCCCAGAAAACTTTTAGAGAGTCGTCGTTACGCACTGCGGCATGTCGTTACTTTGTACGCTGACCATAAAAAATATTATGTCTTCGGCGGGTCGTAATTTTTGCTTCTGCAAATAAACGCCTCACCAACAGTACCCTTGGCAACTGAGATTATTCAGCAAGCGAGCAAATATTCTGTGAAATCCATTACGTGTAAAAGCATCGCTCGGCAAACATGAAACTGTTTGGTCAGTGCCGATTGCTTTCTTCGCGGCTTAACCTTTGTATATCGAGGTTATTACGTTCTTGCAAGACATTAGACGCACTCATTTAATTCGAACGCAAGCAGGTAGAAAAGCGGACGATCAAATTTCTAATTTAGAGGTTAGAGGTAATCTACCATATTGTTATACGCAGCTCGTAAGCAGAAGGAGCAGCACTTGCTGTGTACTAACCAAGGCTGGGCATTAAATTTGTGATGACAGGTAACTCTCGACGGTTCAATTTAAGAATTAGGTAGTCACAGAAAGTAGACATTGATTGCTATATTATTTGAAATATTACGTGTGAGGTGGGCATATACGCTTGAAACGCTTACAGTATCATCAGCGACAGAAGGCTTTCAACAACCTCAAACACTACGCCGTCCATCTCAAATGGACCTGACTCACATTGAACTGATAGTCGAGACAAGAAACGAAGAAACCGATCGTTGAGAACGGTTTTGGCTAGTCAGAATTTAGAAACATTTTAGATCGAAAAGTGACGAAATACAGTCGCAACATTAGCTCGTTGAATTTTTGTTTATATCTCATATCCATAGCAATTAATCTATTGTTTGTAAGCAACAGTCTATATATACTTAATGAAAATACCATTAATGATTTGGTAATGTTTCACTAATTTAGCATATCAACAACAATAATGAGTGACGCCCCAACAACCGATGCAATATGCTATTAGTTTACTGCTTAACTATCATTTACCTAAACAATGAGATACTGCATTCTACCAGTAGATTTTCGATTTCTCGCAAGTAGGAACGAGTTAGCGAAAGGCAAACAAAGTTACAACCTTGATACAAGATCTCAAGAGCCGTAAACTTCAATTTATGAAGGAGCTTAGTCTGACGGCCACTTTGGCCTGACGGTTTGAACGTACTATAAGTGGAGCCAAGTGGGTGCGAACCAAACGTTCGATTGAGCTGAGACGCCAATCAACCATCAATCAATGCCTATATCATAATCAGTCAAAACGCAGATGTCATGACAGTTAGCTGTCCCCAAGTTTCTCGTGTACGCACAAAACACGCAAAGCCAGGAGCATCAGCATAACGCGTAACGCATGACCTACATTGTAGGTCCTACAACATACACAGGAGGAGGCGTCAGTCAGTCGCTGTTGCTTGTACACAGACACGCTAACACACGAAGGTGTATCACGCAGATTCTATCCGAGTCTGTAAGATAGCGAAGTTGACAGAATTTATCATTCTCTTTGTGCTGATTCTAGGCCCTTAGTTCAGTAGTAGTCAGATACCCAATGTCAAAGCGGTAGAGCGGTATAGTTTAAATATTTTGACCCTCGGCGCATAGTCAACCATGATATTTCGAGATCGACGATGCCAACAATTTACAAGCTTTTGGGGTTCCGCACCTTCATCAAGTGAAGGTGGACGTTACCTGTGGCGACTGAATTTTATCCATCCCCGATCGGCTTCACTATTTTGCGAAATATTGATCTATGTGTCTCAAGTGTTAATTCCACATATTTAATTTAATCACATATGTAATTATCACTATTACCGAACATTCTCACATCAAAACGCAGTTTAATATAAATTTATCACGGTATAAAATTGGATTCGAACAGAAATGATTTCTCGGGTTGTTTGATCAAGAACGCGCGAACTCAACTTTAAATCTTCAACCAAAATTCGTTTGAATAATATAATGCTAACCTGATTCAACAAACATTTCGACTTGGATGTCAATAAACACCACACCTTTCCACCATCGTTACTTTTGTCTGGATATTTGCTATGTGTTGCGATAATGGTTGCCTTCGTATGTCGGTCAATAGCAGGATTGCTTCTCGCGATGAAAGTGAACCAAGGTAGGGTTGTAAATATGCTGCGTCGTCAGGTGATCGCTATTGAGAATGTGTGTCTTTAGAAAATGGCAGGATTTGAGGGAATTGTTGTTCTTACGTCGCCAGCAGTAAACCCTTTGAGATTCCTGGGGTTAGTGTCTCGTGTATCAGTTTTGTCAGTTCGGTATGTTGCGGTTTATTGCCCGAGATCGGAACGGGGAAAATGGAAAAGGTCTACATCACAGATACACGCATGCTGTAGCCGATTGCATGATACCTGACGCAGTATATGGGGCAGACCACGTCGCTGTGAGCAAATTGCAACGCCATGTTGATGTTTATTTACGGCGTTTAATTTCAATTATGCCAGGTTATATATGCCAGATTAATACTTAGTACTAGAGCCGATACTTCAGGTTTATAGCGCGGATCGCTTATCATAACCTCAACCCACCGCCATCACAGATAACGCCAACGTCCAAACATCATCAACACAACAATCTCTATATTCAATCCATTGTCGAGAATAAATTTTACGTAAGCGAGGCCACTTCAAGCTGGCTGTTATAAAAGAGTTAGCGTCAGGCCGTCCTGAGCAAACACCGAGACTATGGGCGGCATTGTTAGCTCATGGTAGTCAAGTAATTTATCGGTTTATATCCTCATCTCGGGCAAGATCGTTTATTATTCATTAGATCATCATAAAAGAGACACAGCGACAAGGTTTGCAAGGCGATTTGGTGAGGCAGCCAAGAGGACTAAGGCTTACTGGGGAGGTGATACGCTACAGATTGTGATTTAAGCATAGGAAAGCACAAACAGGATATTCCAAATCGATCAATTTGTTACGTTGGCTCTACCAGCCGCTGTTTCGTAGAGTCAGCCATTTTTAGAATCACTCAAAACATATTGCTATTTGTTGTTGTTGCTGTTGTTGTGCGATGGTTGCTTCTTATCTACAAGTCAGGGAAAGGTTTTTTATGTTTCTAGTGGTCCGACTACTGGCTTGGCAACAGGTTCTAATTTACCGTTCATTTATGAGACACATGGACGCCTTAATCAAATAACCAAAGATTGATGACAATTTGATATATCATCTAGAAGGCTGGATTATCACATGAAATCCAATACGCCCCTCGTTTTTGCTTCAGTATATATACCGTTGAAGCAAACAAACAGCCGACTACTTCATCTTAACAGTTGTGGCAATACTCTCTGTAGCAAGAATCGAAACCCCGTGGTGTGTATTGTTGCTTTGCTTCAGACGCTTCCAAAAAGCATACACCAAGCATGGAGTATAGGCTATATGAGATGAAAGACACTGTAGTTTCACAACTAATCAATGAACAAAGCGTTTGTTTTGTTACGATATCAATAAGATGACTGCGTTGTAATTAAATGCCGCCAGAGCCCAAACCAATTAAATGATTGCGTGGAAAAGAGAAGTCACAGCTCGAACGATTAAAGAATGCGATCTCTACCTACATTGATTGAGAATGTGTGTCCAGTGTCCAACGGTCTCCGAGTGTTGATATGACCCACACTATTCTCAAATACCGTCCCGTCCATCTAGATACACGTACACTTCACTCAACGTTTGTCGATCGGTCCGACCCAGAGTTATTGTGGTTCTGGTTGTTTTGCATTATCGGAGTTTTAAACTGCTTCGGTCATCCGCGCCCTGGTTAAATAGTGACTCGATACTGATACTTCCGGATGGGAAATGATTGGAATTCGGCCAAAATACCGATGATGTCCTGATTTCGCGTAAGGCCTGGAACCGTGAACTCGAAAGGCCCACACGGATTTCTTATCCGGCTTAGTGGACCAATCTTTCGCGGACGAGTGGAAAACATTTTTTGCTATACATCACTGCACTTGTGTGAAGTTTCGTTAACACCCAAGCGATATGTATCGTATGTCATCGTCAGTAAAGATATAGAATGAAGGCTATTGTGTTGCGGGGATGATACAAAACAACAATAGGTATACACGATAAAAGGTGTCTGTTCAAATAACAGGCTAACATGAAGGGTTTTCCACTCGACTCATGGCGCGAGAGCAACAGTATTCATTTGTTAGTCTATAGATCATCAGGTTATGACCGCAGTCTACACGCGGTAGAAAGTCAAGTTGATAACGATAGGTTATATACAGCTGTATGCCGGAATTACGGATATGTTATATATTGATGTGCTGCTTGAGTAGACCGACGCATTGCGCAAACTCAAGGATTGACAGGGAGGAATAGCAAATTGAGGGTATGCAGAATTGACTGGCCAAATGGTAGCAGTCAGGTAAGAGAAAGAGAATAGGAGAGAGAGAGAGAGAAAGAGAAAGAGAGAGAGAGAGAGAGAGAGAGAGAGAGAAATGCATTAATATAATTGTTTCGCATCAGCGTTTGGATTGCCTCTAGATGTGAGAGCTAAATAATATCGGTTTTAAATTTTTCAGAATTATATTTTCCTATACTTTGTAAATTTACAAACATATATATATATTTTATGTAATACACGTCTTGCAATAATAACAACATCATGTCATCCGAGGGTGAAGGGTAAGTCAGCATTGCAACGTAACCAACGCTTTACATAAATTTAACTATGCCTCTAATTTTCAGAGTAAAGGTCGCTGTGCGTGTCCGACCATTTAACCAAAGGTTGGTGAATCTTGTTGTCTTTGGAAAAATGTCGAAAGTTTTGACCGATATAATAAACTTTCATCATATTCAGAGAAAAAGACCGCAATGCTAAAGTCATTATACAGATGAAAGGGACTCAAACGTCCATTATAAACCCCGACGCTCCCAAAGGTAAGGTTGATTACAAAGTTTGCCAATTAAGACACACGGCCCGCAAATCTTGTCTTATGCGTAATTTGCGTGTGCGAAGTTAGCTGACGATGCGCATCTGAAACAGCTTCCTTTCACTCCAGACAAGTTTAATCAGCGACTGGTGCGAGTCAGTATTTTTCTTCCAGTCCGTCCTTGATTGTGTGGCGACAGCCCACCACACCTCATATGTTTTCGCTTCGATTTTTACCTCTATATGCACGCACGCCTCCTCCCTCCTTCCCTACCGCAATCCTCCTCCATTTTTCGGGACTCAAGACTGGCTGAAAAATTCAAGTTTTGTCCATTCAGGGCCTACAAATTCATTTTGTCAGTCTCAAAGCCTGTGATTCTTAGAGAAGTTGGCAAACGATCGTAAACTATTTATAGGAAATGACTCGACATGACATCCACATCAGTTGCATTATCACTCTTTAACATAATTATAGTCTTTCACGAAGCCCCTCGGTATCTTTTTATGGTAGCACTTCAGTGAAAAGACCTTTTTAATATTGCTTTAATATAAATATATTGTGCAGCAAACATCCAAAGTATTAAATAAATTTACCCGTTTTCAGGGGATGAACCGAAAACTGTGAGTATACTAGATCTTATATACGTTCAAGGACAGTGCATGATAAATGCACCCTATAGACTCATAATCAGAATCATGCAATGCAGACACACACCTTAGTACCACATTAGTCTCAGCAAATGAAAATGAAGAAGCAAAATAACATTGCCATAAATTTAGATAACGTTGAATACTTCGATAAAATCAGACCAGTCCATATATCGATACGCACTTAGGCTCCCCAATCCACAATCTATATCAAAAATATATATAAAAATCTTCATCATATCTATATTTTGTTGCAGTTTGCATTTGATTATTCGTATTGGTGAGTAGAGTACATGCAGTATATTTCACTAATTTTCAGTTTCGTCCCATACGACATTCTAATTAGCATATATATCATCGCGAGGTTGTCATATCAGATTAAGTTGTGCAGGCCTATTGTCAACAACGTATTTTTTATTGTGCGGCTAATGAATCGGTCGATCATTGCTAACTTGCAGCTACCAAGACAATCGTGGCGCAAAGGGCACGGTAACGCGTATAGACCTATACCCAATGCACGAAAGCAAGCCATGATGGGGTAGCGAGTGCATCCACGCGTGATAGGTGCGGATGAACCTTGACATACTCTTCTATATATTCTAGATATATTATACTGTATATATGCTAGGGTACTAACATATGGTGGTTTCCTTACGACTGTGAGGTCAAAATCACCAGACCTATCACATTAACAACCTATTCAAGTATATAAACAGACACAGTCGACCCACAAAAAAATCAATAACATTCATTTTCTTATTATCTAATACGCTCAGGTCGCATGATGGATTTCATGACGATGATGGTGTTTTAGTAGCTGACAACGAGAAATACGCGACACAAAGACGAGTGTTTGATGATCTTGGACAAGGCGTTCTTGACAACGCCTTTGAAGGTAAATGCCATCTGCATTGGCATTGCGATCGCCTCATCAAACCTTTCCTGGAATTTTAGGTTACAATTGTTCTTTGTTTGCTTACGGCCAGACTGGCTCAGGGAAGTCTTATTCTATGGTTGGATACGGAAAAAACAAGTAAGAACATTTATTATTATAAGTCACACCATGTAAAGTTCACTGAGCTAGTCAACACCTACGTCTACTATTGTATTATATTCGTTGACGTAAGTCTATGACGTAAATTGTTGAATATTGGCGGGTGAGAGGTCTTGGTTTTCGCAATTTGGAGACAACGCTCTTAGGCTGGCTACGTTATTTAAGGAAAGGTGCGTATGGTCTAGTTCTGTGAGATAGGCCTAGCGGTCGGCCAAGTGACGGGGCGTAAATATCCTTCTAGCTAGATGTTTTAGCATTTAAGCCGATCAGTTCGGATGATTAATGTTGACTTTGCGCGTCTTTGTTACCACGACAACCCATTAACACAGTAACGACATATAGGCTTCTGTTATAATCATCCATTGTATTTTTAGGGGCATTGTACCGATAACGTGTGATGAATTATTTAAAGCCATTGCCAGAGCGCCTGACAATGTCGTAAGTTGAGCTCTCGTAAAGATATAGAAAAAAAGAGAGTCCATTGCTCAAAATCTTTGTGCTTCCAGAAACATGAAGTCACATTCTCGATGCTCGAGATCTACAATGAACAAGTTCGCGATCTATTAACTAAAACCAACCCGAAGGGTGGATTGACGGTCAGACAGAATCCAAAACTTGGCTTATTTTACGCCGATGGACAGAAAAAGGTGGCTGTCGGAAGCTACAAAGAAATTGAACACAGAATGGAAGAAGGCAAGAATCAGTATTTTGCAACATATTCCGCTAGATGGCGCTCTTGAGCACGCATTAGAAATGCCCTAAGCTATTCAAACTCGCACTCTGAAAAACTTATTTTTCAATTGCTCTCCTCATTCTAAATGCGGTCATGAAAGCACTGACGTGGCGTCATCAATTGATTGACTGTAATTGATTGCGACCTGTCCTTATTATAGTGCTCTGACCACCCTAAACCTACAAATTCAGTCCAAGTATCACTCTTACGTTTCGCGTCTCATTTTCAAGCAAGAGACTTGAAGACTCGATAGCGTTTCATAGACATTCCACAAGCTAACTATGGCCCATTTCAGGTACAAACAATCGTACTGTCGCTTCTACGAACATGAACGCAACCAGTTCTCGCGCCCACACCGTCGTAACTATCACGTTCGATCAAATCACGAAGAACGAAGCCGGCCAAGAAACAAAGAAAAGCTCCAGCATCAATCTGGTCGATTTGGCAGGTAAGACTTGAACGAGTAAACGTTCAGAGTCGAAAGATTACTCGATGGAAGTCAACGTCGATGATCATGTGGGACCGAATTGTTGACAACGAATCCAATGATGTCGCGTTGGCTACCTACTGACTTGGCGATTCAACTATTTACATTGTAGGTTCCGAGAGAGCGGACAGCACCGGTGCTACAGGAGACAGGCTCAAGGAAGGAGCAAACATTAACAAATCATTGTCTGCTTTGGGAAACGTCATATCGGTAAGTGGCCAATCTGTAGGCTGTAGCCGGCATAGCTTTGAGTCCATTTACCTTCGCAATTTCCCAGTCGCTTACCTCCTAGGAACTAGGATACACACTCAGACAGACATTTTGTTTCATCTCAGGCTCTAGCGGATTTGTCGATGGGAAAGAAGAAAGTGGTGGTGCCATATCGTGACTCTGTTCTTACAAAACTTCTCATGAATGCGTTGGGAGGAAATTCGAAAACGATCATGATTGCGGCTTTGTCTCCCGCTGATATCAACTACGACGAAACACTTGGCACTTTGAGGTACGGAATGCTTGACTTATATCCTATATACCAGATAGCTACTACACATTACACACTGTAGCGATCTGTACTCTAGGAATACAGTATAACAATCGTAATATGAAGTTTATAGTATTCTCACACTGTCACCAAGCGGAAACATGGTATGGCCGTAATATTTCTACAGGTACGCAGATCGAGCAAAGAAAATCAAGAATAAAGCTGTCATCAACGAAAACCCGGTAGACAAACTTATTCGGGAACTCCGGGAAGAAAATGAAAGACTAAAAGCATCTCTCAATGGCGGAGTCGTCATCAGTCAAAAGGGAATGACCCCCGAAGGTAACTAGAAACTACTAAGTTCCTGCCTGACGGCTATCGAACCTCATCAGCGAGTCGCGGACCCGTCCTCTAATTAGTCGCCGCATGGGACGCCGCACATACCGTGACAAAAGACACAAGCATGCGCCGAGATTGGGTTAAAACTTCACCTCTGTCACTCTGCCATGCCTACCTAATCCAGAATACATCCTCACGTATTTCTAGTGGCCATAAGTGACCCTTAGACAAAACGCCGTCGACCTACTTGCTGTTACGCAAAATTAGGCTTTTAAAACAAAATATTTGTACCAACTGAATTGCACTATATTACAGAAATTGAGAAAATGAAGAAACAGATGGAGGAGGAGATCAGAGCTCAACTCATGGCTAATCAAGCAGATTTAGAAGGAATGAACTGGGATCAAAAACTAGAAGAGGTAGGTCTACTGCAAATCATATCCAAGCTTTCCAAGCTCCCTATGAATTCGGAATGCTAGAACTCCCTCATCACACTATTGACATATCATCCTACCAAACAAGACTATTCAACAAGATACCAAAAGAAGTCAACAACCAAACAAAATCACTCACCTCTACGTGTCCTTACTCCTTACAATCCGATAGTATATCACCAAAATCCAACAAAGTTAGGTTCTTCACATGCACGTCTACTGCCTACAGCCTTACGCTGCACTACACTACACAGTACTCACTCGCCAACGACCAAACGCGACTGCGGACTATGACGCTCAAGATATAAATTAGATAAAGCGCTTAATTAATCAGCAGACCGCTGATTGCAATCACGATACAGCGGATAACTGTTGCGTAAGCCTACCGCTAAGCAAACGAATCGAAGAGCGACAAATCGGCGATTTGTAAACAATGGTTATCGTAAACTGCACCAAAGACCAGCAAGTCCTATTTTCGTTTTTAGGAAAACCGTATTTATTGTTATACTTCTCTTTTCAGGCTAGAGAAGAAGAGAAGGACTCCATAAAAGAACATAAGCAGAAGGAAAAGCAACGAAATGTTCCACATCTTATCAATTTGAACGAGGATCCGATGTTGTCGGGAGTCATCATACACGGACTGTCACAGAAGAAATCGACTATAGTCGGGAGGAAAGATGCCGATCCCAAGCCAGACATAGTTCTCACAGGTTTGAGGTAAGACTGTCACCACTCGGCTGTAAGCACTGGCATTGTGGAGAAACCAGTGGGAAGGTGTCTTCAAATTCCTGGACACGGATTTCCAAGCGATTCAAGCTTGTCAGTACTATAGGTCTTCAAATTTGCAGTGAACTTACGAGGAGCTAAAACTCTAGAAATCCATGGGAAAATTTCCTGTGCCCTATAGATGTAATGAGACGCATCATCCCATGTTAACAGCATTCAAAAAGAGCATGCGTCTCTTGCGTATGAAGATGACGGTGTCGTCATCAAGCCAGGCAGTCCAGGAGCCAAGACAAAGGTCAACGGCACGCCACTGACTGGTGAACGAAAATTGGATCACAACGACAGAATCCTCTTTGGTGAGAGAGCGTGGTAACAAAGACCAGAGTAGGCGTTACAGTAGAAATAATCACATCATCAGACTACACGACTACATTTTGGATCTTGGCTTGTTTCAAATAAAGGGACTAATAATGTTATCTAAACCTGCAGGATCTAACCATCTCTACGTCTTCATCAATCCACTGAACAAAAAACATGCCGACGGAGTTCCTGAGAACATCGAATGGGATTTTGCTCAGAAGGAATTGGCCGAAAACAGCGGCTTTTCTACTCTTCAAAGTGGCCTCACGAAAGGTAAAGTTTCTGCGCAACAGAATTGACAAAGTTTGGATAGAAAGCACTATATCATTGAAAAGCTCAAGTGTAGTGATTGAAGCCCCGTCTTTCTCTCTCTCTCTCTCAACTGCATTGACACCCATGAATGACTCCAGTAACGAATGGAATGTCGAACTATCACCCTCTGTTTCGTAACTTTAGATCAACAAAAAGCCCAGGAACAAGTACTCGAGTTGTTACCAATGATAGGAGAAGTGAACGCTGTGTCTGAAGAATTGAATAAATATCGTCATTTTGAACTCGTCCTCATTTCGGACGCAGATGAAAAAGAGACAAGGTTTGTTAAATTCCAATTAGCGCAAGCACGTCTCGTGGATTGGCACCTTCCGATTTACCGTCAAGTGTCGCTGTGATGGCTTCAACACCCTTTCTACGGACATTTCTCGATTATGTAGGGTATGGCGGCACGTTTGCAGGTCAATATTATACGGCCAGATAAGCATCTGATCATTGTGAGATGGAGTCCATGATTCAAATGGGTGTTCTCTCTCTCCTCCTCTCTCTTTCCCCCCTCCGTATATCTATATAGAACTTATCCTACCATGATATTCGCAGGGTTATGGTACGTGTAACCAACCTTCTAAACAAAAACGTATGGATGTGGGAACGAGGTCAATTTATCAACAGAAGATATATCATTCAAGTAAGAATAGTTTTACATCTGAGTTGAAAAGTTCAAAGTTCAAACATAAATTCCCCCACGTTTGTAGGAAATGTATCAAAAATTTGTGGATGGTGATGATTCATATCTGACGATGAAGAAAGAAGAGGATCCTTTTTACGACCCTCCTCAAGATTATCTCATCGGATCTGCGAATACTTTCTTGCAGTCGCTGTCTTACGCATTAGACTTTGATGATAGATTGCCAATTACTGATTACAAGGTCAGACAAGGGTGATTTGTACTGTAAATGATATATCGATGATTAGTTAATCGCTAATTACTCGGCTGGAATTTGCAGGCTTGTCGTGCTATAAGTTGACTCAAATTTTGCTCACCTGTCACTGACATCGGTTTGTTGTTGTTTTGAATTTGTGGCGCTTTCAACTACTTACATCAACACTTACATGCCATGTTTTCTACAGGGGCAGGAGGAAGGAACTATAAATATCGTCGTCTCACCGTGCAACGCGCAAGGCAAACCTCTCCCTGAGGAAGAAAATTTCGTTGAAGATCCGAAAGAGCTACTTGGTGCGCCTTATAATTTCAAGGTTAGTATTGTCTCTGTCAAGACAACCCGAGGTCAAACATGCGGACGCTCATGTCTCTTCCAATCAATTCTTACGATAGGTGTCGGTGCGCTCTGCTGCAATCGACAACTCAAGATTTACCAAGGGAATATACGTTAAGTATAAGTTTCTGCATGATAAAGACTTCACAAAAACTGAAGTCATAAAGGTAAGTCCGTCTTATGACTTGAATCGTTCTGTCTAAGTCTAACTAATACGTGACAAATTGATTTCAGGGAACTCTCCGACCTGAGTATAAACACAGTCGAATGATAGCTATCTCAAAAATGAATGAAGAATACTTGGACTTCTTTGAGACTCAAAGCATCACTTTTAAAGTGTATGGAGTTCAATTAGACGGAGCGCCAGACGCAAGTTTGAAAAAACTAACCACAAAGGTAAAAAATAAGCAAAGATTTGCCAAAACACCTACTGTAACTAGCTGAGCAACAATAATAATCGTATTTACAGGAGCTGCGAGAAATGGACACACAGATGATGGCTACCAGCAAACCAGGTGGTAGAAGAGGAACTGTTATTTCGCTTGCGGATAACACTCAGATTCAGCAACGGGCTGAACTACACACACTGCAAATGAAATATACGAGACTGGAGAGGAAAGAAAAGAGGATTCAGGTTAGATAATAGCGTTCACAGCAAGTTGGAAAATTGTATCCATAGTTAGCTTCTTGGGGTGTTGAGATCATTCATTACGCGACCAATTACCCATCTGTTACCGCTAGGACGCTGCGAAGGTTCGGGTGGCCAGTAACACAATAGTCTAGGCATGGCAGATGCAAGACAAATATTGTTCATAGTGTGAAATATTTCCAGGAAATTTGCGATGAATGGTCCAAAAAACCCGCTAAAGAACAACAATTCGAACCTTTCATGCGAGCAGTGAGCGCTGTTGCCTTCAGCAGTGGGACGAAGCTGAAGAGTAAGGTTAGACTCGTCACCCAGGTAGGTTGTTACGCCTTTCTACGAAACAGGAGCGTATAGCAGGCTATAGAAAAGCCGAAAGAGCAGAAAAGTTACGAGAATTTCGATAAAACCGCAAATAAATCGTCATCGTTTGCCATATAAAACATAGAAACCAGGAAAATCGGAAAAGTAGGTATGTGGAGACAAGAATAGCCTACCTCTACACTGGCTAAAAAGTAAATTGGAAAAATATGCTAGATGGTCTATATAGGACTATATATACGTAGGTCTAATCTATCCTTTGATGTTGTGTCACATATTTTGAATCGCTATCCAAACTACAGCAATATTTTTGCAAGCTTGGAACTTGGTTGCCAGGCGATACTAGCGGTCAACGCCATCGCGGCACTTTAAACTATTGGCGCTTTTAGGTTTAGAGAAATTTGTCACGAAAATTCCTAATTGCGGAGTAGGCCTAACGCGATAATTCCGTATCAAAGAATTGAGATACTGTCGACACATTTCATCTTAACGGTAACATAGGGGTTATTCAGGTTACGAAAGCCTGCGGCAAAGCAACTACACCAAGTCCGTGTTACGTCCTGTGACTTTAGACGAGAATGGTCGTCAACCGTGGATAAAGGAATAGTGTAGGCCCATCTAATGAAAGATTGCTGAAATTGACTGAAAAGTACTCTGCCAACCTAAAATCTCCGCCAGTAGATTTCTCTTTCAAATATTTGTATGCAATCATGAATATATTATATTGGGAATTTTAAATGCCGCCGGCGCTTGCGATTTCTAATTATCCTCAAATTGCGATCAATTTGGAAATCCAAATCGCCTTTGAATCACATATAGGGTTGTTTTCACCTACAGCGAACGCAACGAACGTACGTCTACAGCCCACAAGTGTATACAGTGCCATCTAAAATGCGACTCGTTACGCTCGCTGTGTCTGAAAACAACCGCAACAAACAATTCTCGCACCAGTCATCTTCTTGTAGCAATTTCTAAATTCTTGGCTACTTGAAATTGAACAGATGCTTCAAGCTCAGAAATACATTCGAGAAAGAAACGTGAGACTCATATTTTGTTTTAGATCGATATTGCATGCTCATATATCTACTGTAGATTTCTAATACTGCCAAATATAGATATGACTCCGTGGTACACCTCTTGAGCCCTAACGAACACGTTGATCCTAGCTTTTTTCAGATATTTGTCACTACCCTTGCGGCAAAAACGAAAATCGTCGTGTGGGTGTGCTTTCTTAAGCCATGCTTATAGTAGAGTCGATACTGATAAACTTTTCCGTTGTAGCCAGGATCACTGTTACAACCACTACCTTCCACACTCCCCTGATGCTGACTGTTTCCAAGCAGAAGGAAATTTTTGGCATATTATCAGGGCTCAAGCGTGAACCACAGGAGTGCATTTCTAATGAATTAGAGTTGAGTAGGTTGGTAGATGGAAAATTCAAGACTCCTGCAACTGCAAGGAATCTGTAGCTTTGATTTACTATCGGATCGGAGACGTTAATGCTCGATTTGATTCCATCACAGTGTACTAATCAGATAATAACTTATCTGCTTGCAATGGCTATCTGTGATAATTCAATGTTGGCAATTTAGCTGTCTTAATAATACGCTTCGCGCTTCAAGTGACTCGTGAGATTAACCCTACTAACCCAAGATGATTCCGCTTCGTAGCTTACGTAGAACGGAATACAATCAAGTTGAGCGAATGTTGAAGAGATTTGAATCCAATGACTGACGATCAGTTGAACTGAAATGTCGATAACGTGGCAGTTAGAATTTTAAACAGTACAATAAAAAAGTCAAGGCTTATATAGCACGAGATGCAGCTACTTTAGCTGACTGCGATGTTTGCCCGATCATAAAACTTAGTAGTTGTAGACTCCATAGGGATAGTGTTGTAAGTTAATAAAATTTGAGATGTTGATGAAACAGTATAGAAACATCCTTTTGATTATTATTAGATTCATAACACTGTCTCTTGAAATCTTGAAATATGGATTTCATTAAAGACTAAAATGTTATCAAATCATGCTCGATATTAAAATAATTTCGGAAGATCTATCAACTGCTCCTGTAGTGAGGCGTTAGCAGCCTGTGCCTGGGTGATTATTTTGTATACTTATCCAATAACACAAAATGGCCAGGTTGGTTACATAAGATACTCTAACAGCCAGCCGATGGGGATGGTGATAGCGTGTACAGTTTTGAAGTGAATTCTGGCTATAGAAATTCCATGGGATCTCCAAATCGGAAAACAACCGCTATTCTTGAAGAAGATGAAAACCAATCCGACACTCCGAACAAGGTAGCTCTATGGGCAATAAAAGCGTCAGAATTTTGAGATCATTTTCCGCTATGATAAAAAGCCACTTTGTCATTTCCTTACGCAATCGTCATCAGCCAGTGGATTCTTCATGCATGTCACTTGCTATATCACGCAGACGTGCATTTGATCATTTGATAATTTGACGCCTGGCATAATAGCAGAGCCTCATCGGCATCTCACTTATAATCCATGATGCAATTAACTGACACGCCAATCAACTGACCAATAGATTCTAACAGATTGCGCAATGCGCATCCCGTTTAACCAAGCACACACACACACACACTCATACGCAGCACATGTCATTACTTACCTCAATAGCCTAAGCACGAATTAGGGAAAACGGGTCTATTAGAAGGGTATCCTAACGTAAGAGTATCGGTAAGCTACACTCACTATAAGCGTCTCGATAGTGAGAGAGGCTTCAACGCAAAATGCGAAATGCGGTGCCCATTCCTATTCTGCGAAGACATCGTGAGTCAGGCAATGCCCAACTTCCACGGCCATAGATTACAAGTCTTTTACGGAATGTAGCGTCTAGTAAACCCAATTTGCGAGTGCTATGTCACAGTGTGTGCCATTCGCTCATCGTTACCATATTGCCTAGTTAACACTGACAGCCAGCACCCACACCAGGAGTAGTGTTGGATACTGTCGACCTTTGCTATCGCCACACGACTCCACTGTTCGCTGCTATTAACGAGTTCACAATTTCTATGGAACAAGGGTATTTCGTTAAATGTATACCTTCGGCAGTCAACGAAGGACGCAACACCGATGCTCGTCAGTTGTCACAGGCATCTTGTTCGCTGTCAGTGTAAACGCGGCCTAATTCAGTGTGCATTGTTCAGTCAATTTACCACGATACTAATTGCAATTTAATCATCAACAACTAATTTTTGGTTATGTTTTTTCACCGCGTTCATCATATTATCATTTCATTTCCACCGATTCAGGCAGCACAAAAAGCATTAGCGACATCAAACGCAGCGCCGCCGGTCACAACTAACACCGCGGTAACATTTCTTGACAATGTCTGAAAGTAGGATAGGGTCAAAGTTTAATTTTTTTTTCAACAGAAAACAAAGGCGCCCACTTCCGCCTCTTCAACGAACAAAAGCACTGGATCACAGAAAAGTTCTAAGACTTGCGTTCTTATGTGAAGTTGTCGGGAGTTGCAAGATAAAAGATATATCTTATTTCATGTAGTCGGCACAATATGCACTTATTACAGCTTATATAAGCAATTGTGATTTTGAAAAAAATGCATATTTATAATTTATCTCTAATTCTTTCTTCAAAAACTGAACTTCAATACATAGTTTTGCACATTCTACTACGGTTTTGTAAAATTGGTTGGAAATTTGATAAAAGGGCATAACCAAGTATATGTTGTCCATCGCAATCCATGCCGTGGCTGTAGCAGAACGGCGACTGAAATTATTCCAGCACCCTCTAGCGGATTAGAAATGAAATATTAACATAGTTAATGGCGCTCGCGCAGATGATTATTGTAAGATCAAAGCGCGCGACTAAGGGGGAGTATCTTGCCATAGTGGAACTGAAAATCACGATACAGCTGCGCCACCCAATTCACAGGGATATCTATAGATTCCTTCCAATTCACACTCGCACTTCACACTTCAAAATTGTAGTTCATAAATCGCAAGGTAAAAGACCACGTTTTATCAGTTAAAGACTATCGCAACGAGAGCAGTAAAACGCCACAGCATGGACTCGCCTTACACGTACACCTTCGACATCAAGCTTCAATGAGCTCTGGCATATTTTCAAAATCCTCATCTACCCTTTACCGTGATGAATACGAGCCACGATCCCGGCCACATATCTCCACATGTCACAATAAAATTATACAACGTATACAACACATTCCTAGCATTCACCTTGATTGGATTCGATGAACTTGTAAGTGATTTATAGCACCATAAAACATACACGACGCTGGGAGAACGTCTCAGATCGGTTGCCTAGCAACTTCAGTTTCGCCCAGAGCTAATCTCAAAGCAGACGTAAGTTTTAACGACAGCTCTTTCACAGTCTATAAACAAAATGATGGAAGAAGCCATGACCTCGAGCAAACTCAAAATCCACTTCAAATAGGTTTAGATGACATCTTCAGATTTGTAAATGGACTATCGTTTTCCGCAGGTGTGTTTGCAAACTATACGGCGCGACTGATAGCACTGCCGAGGCATTCCCTCAGATATACGCTGACGCTTGTGCACAGCTGTTTGTCTTCCAACGGGACTGAAGCCCGTATTATCAAGTGAAGTATACACAGTATGTACGCAAACGCGGGCAAACCGCTCACGTCGTGAATGGCTCATCGCATTTTCAACTGCCGAGACTAGTGAAGGCCTAGATAATGCTCCAGAAACTTTGACAACTTGCATATCGCCGCTTGCTTACAGACGCAGAGCGATGACGTCATTCGGCACACCGGTCTATCAATCAACTCAAACGGGTCTGTGTTACGAACACTTCAACCGTCGTTGCTCGAATTTCTGATCCCTGAAAATTCCAAACCTCTACGATTTTCCTCCAGGAACTGACCACTGGCCCTGGTCAGAAGGGGGTAGTCTCCCTTGCCTATAAAAGCCAGTCTGCCTTCTAACAGCCCAAAAATAGAACGCCAGTGGAAGTGGGACCGAACTTCAAGTGCAGGAGAAATGACATTTCTGAATCATCTACCGAGCTACGCGCTAAATGATTTCCGTAAATTGCGGCTAACAGTTAGCGGGTGTATAATAAAAATAATCCACCCTCGATATTCTAAAAATGTTTGACCAAGCTATAAGACGTAATACCTGCCTTGGATCCTTGCCTACGGGGCTGCGATCACAACCCTCTCCCTTTGTTGTTATGGAGTCAACCAGAGTTCACGCCATCCATTTTCATTTGCTAACCGATAATAATTACTTCAGATTCGCATCGAAAGATGATCACTAGTGCGCCAATCAATTGAGGCATGTGATTGTATTGGTAAACGGCTTCATAATTTGCTATTGGAGTAAATCGTTGAAAGATAGAAATGAATTTGTAATTAAACTATCGTCGAAACACAAACAGAAAACATCATTACTAAGATATGAGAAACCGACTTGTGTATGGAGGGCGTTGGACATCTACTGTATGACGTGCAAGACATTTATTTGCACAGTTATGTATTTAAATGAAAATATATCATCGCGTAGGGGTGACTCTTCTGTCAGTTGAATACTGTTTGATCTCCTCACTGTCCTTCTGGTCTCGCACGCAAGACAGCTTATCAAGCTGTAACGATTTTATCTCAAGATTATTCATAGGTTAGGCGTGACTCAGCGTAATGAGCACGAATCAATTGAAGTAACCGGGGCTGGGGATAGCTCTTCTGACGACGCATTGCCGTACGAAATATTATCATTAGAATTCTCTGCGTAATTAGACCCAACTGGTACCGCCACTGGCCTTGATATTAACCCACACATTTCAACATCGTTGGGTTTCGTAAGGTCTCTTGACAAGGACAGTTCGCTAAGTTGGGACAGGGATGAATATGATGAGCTTGTTGGTTGATAACTCGCGGTTTCGTTTGAAGGAGAAAAATGGCTGTTGTGGTGCTCGTATTTTGGGGCGGGAGATGAAAGATTTGTGTCTTTATTGTCACCGATTGATTCTTGAAAATCGTGATCTGATATGGTTTGATTTTGTCCGCCGTCTTCTGGGTTTAAGTCGTCGCCTCTTTTTTTCGTGATTTTTCGTTCTTTCGCTCGGCGATTTTGAAACCATATTTTGATTTGTCGTTCGCTCAAGTTCAGTTGAGTTGCCAGTTCAGATTTTCTCCGGATCGTGATGTATTTACTGAATCGAAATTCTTTTTCCAGTTCCAACCTTTGATGATCAGAATAAACAACACGATATTTATCTTTGGTTCTTGTCTTCCCAACTGAAAACAAAACAAAACGTGGTGAAGCCGATGACCCGGGACCTCTTGATAAAAAAACAGACAACCAAGCCGCCCGACCAAGCGGTTGAGCCGATATCGTTATGTAATAGAAGAAATCGATATCACAGATTTAAAGCCCAGCCGCATTTATTGTAGAACTTAGTTCACAAGATTCTGGAGCGTCCCTCGTTCAGACGTTCCATCTGTGGTGACAATTTCTAAAACTATACTCCTATGGAAAAGTAACACAGTGATGACCGATGGTGCGTGACGAAATTAATAATTTTTGACGAGTATCGACGCCACCCGCTGTTGCACTGATGCCGTCAACTTGGTTTACTTGATTGAGTTCGCACAATCAATTTCGCCTCCAAAAAAACACTGAGGTCATAAAAGTCTGAGGTCATAAACCAGATAAATAATTACTCCGGGCAACGAATGCATTCGAAGCCACGCATCATTAACTGATGATGGGCGATAGTCATAAACGTCACGTGTGCTAAAATAGTTTTAGGTCGTCACACATAAGATGTGGGCATTTTACGATGCCTTGCGACTCCCCCCGAACTGTCATAAAATCTCGACCATTAACTTATGAAATGCTATTGATTTTCGCAGCAAACACGGCAAAATGGCGGAATTATACCGTCAGTCAACACGACGACTTGATGCGACAATTATAAAGTGTATACAATCCAAGCGCGTTGCAGCCAGTGTTTGAAATATGTCACGTAAACAAGTTATTTAGCCGCATCTGCTCAATTATAGCATCTGTTGATCAAAATATTGTGCCATAAGTCATCTTGAACTGCAGCAGATCTATATATTGGTGAAGCCAAGTCTTGCGGAACTCTCTACTCGAACTAAAGCGTACAACTTTATACATAGCAACTTGACCTTGCGTTTGTTCAGATTTGTATGTTATATAAACATTATACACACTACAAAATTATGGTTTTCAGTAAGCTATGATACAAGTAGTTTGAAGCAAAATGATTTAGATATATATATATATATTGGAAAGGAATAGGAATAGGTTTATTTTTGTCCTCTGGCTCACATGATACACACTCACACACACTACTGGTGCGTGCATCACTAGATCAAGATAAAGAAAGATGGTCGAGAGTACAAAATGCCACCTGACAGAAAGTAAATCAATTTCCCTGATTTTCGTTAAGAAGTTTGAACTGGCTGGCTGAAATGTTTGGATATCTTCAGCCTTTGGTGATCGTGTTTTCGTTCACGGCAAATTGACGCGCTGGGTGTGCTGACAGTGTGATTATTTTGTCGACACTATCAGCGTTATTGCTTGACAAACAATACTACTAAGATAGGTAGAATCGTAGTCTCAATGACTGTAATGTATAAGTCGTTACGATATCATTACATCTTCAATACTTTGGTATTAAATTTTAATAAGTCATCCATAGAGCACAAGAATACCGACATTGTCTACAAATCACCTACCTGGTGGTTGACTCGCGGCGTAAGAGTTCTTATTTATCCAGTCGTATGGATAACGCTGACTTGTCACCGAACTGACTGACGATTCCAAAGGATATGTACCATTTACTGAAGATCCAATCCCGATTCCTTGTCTTTCAACATACTGTCCGTTTGTGTGCATGGTGTTGGTGGGTGAAGTCGGATGGCTATGCCGTACTGGCATTGATTCATATTGTGGATACATGTCCGTGTGGTAGGCTGGACAGAATTGCTTTGAATTGCTGTAATGTAAAAGTTCCGCGCGGACATCCCAGTTTCTGCTACGCGCAGGCATAATTGCTCCTTCATGGTGTATAGGGTTATGAAATCCACGGTAAGGGTACGCAGGATTATCTTTCCAATCTCCGCCGTGATTATGTCCTGACATATCGCGAGATAATTGGTTTGATGACGATGAAAAGTGTAATGGACGATTTTGATTAGTGACGTCATTAACTGTTGGATTAGGTACGTCAAGTCCTGTTGTGTGGTAATTAAAACAGTGAAACCCTGGGCCGTTGATTACTTCGTAATTGGTGGAGTAACTCGTTGAAGGTAATGAATTCGGGCTGTTTTCGTCGAGATCGGACAGAGTAGAATTAACAGGAATTGCGTGAAAATGTTTGTCCATGTTGTTCGTTACCGGGTCGGATTTATCCTGAGGATAACAAAGCATTTTTCAATGATTTAAAATTAATGCTGAAAATAACATTACATATGAATATCGATACGACATCGATACGACACGATTTACATGTTTGGTAATAGTAAGTAGCAGGGGGGATGCCGCACGCCGCCCATTCGATACTGAAACACTAATAAATTGTGATCTTTGCCGAATGACCATTATTAACGATATCACGACGCCCAACTTCTAGTAGAGGTGACACGATGGATAGAATATTTGAATACACATTGTATAGTAGTAGCTTATTGTATACCAATCGTACACACACACACACGCACACACGGACGCACACATACACCACACACGCACACACGCACACACTAAATTCCTCGAGATATACTGAATACGTAAAAACCCAGCGCCTTAAAGAATATAGTCAAAAGCCTTAAAATTTCGAAGCTCTACTCCATCTTGAATTAGGATTCAACCTCAGTACAGGATGAAGAAATGGAGCTGCTGGTGAAGTTGCCAACAGTCAGGCTGGCCTCTAAATTCGTGATGACGTTCTTAATTCGTCCTGTAATTTATCCAATCAGACAGAAAACGTCACAATCATCGTGATTAATTGGAAACAAGTGACAGATATATTTTTTCATATTTATTTTTTGATTTACAATAACCCTCTGTTGTCGCATTATGCAAACACATTTTTTTGAATACTCATGGCAGGTCGGTAGTTCAAAGCAGCGGTGTGCCAGATTAAACAATCAACCAATCAACGTTTCGAATGCATAATCGAAATCTGGTAGGCCTACAAGAGTTATAGAGAAATAATCACCACTTAGTGTCCCAAGTATTTGATGATCATAAACTTCAAAGGCGGCGTCACTTCCAATTTATGCATTAGTAAACTAATAATACGGAATGAACGATGCCGAACACCCGGTCAAAACGGATACATTTTATCAAGCGTATGTTATCCGTGTGCCAAATATCATACAGTTTATTCAGCCTACAAATCGACAAAGTTATGTTAGAAGGGGAAACTCTTTGACAAGACCAAGCCAACATCAACGGGACCACCGCGGCAGCGGGTTAATGCCAAGTCAAGATATTTTAAAGTCAATTTAAAAGCGGTTTCAAACTGGACAAATTGCGTGTCAGTCTCAGATTGAAAACGAAGTTGGGCCTAATAGGCTAGGCTTTGTCTAAGGAGCCCTTGAATGCGATCGCATATGCAATATGTACCTTTATAGCGCATCTCTGAACAATATTAGCCTTTTCCCCCACAGTAGCAGCAGTAGCGTACTTAACCACAACCGGCGAGTCGATGTCAAAAATATGGCATAAATTGCGGCACGACCGACCTTCTCTAACCCGAGTCGCTCACTTACACCCTACACGTAAAGACTCCGCTATGACTCATCACGCTATTATTTATGTCGTTTCCCCTCAACCTGCCTCTAGAGAAGCACATATGACCTTGAGAGGACATCGAGCCTCCTAAGTATCACGATGTAAGTTGGTGAAAGATCCTTTGCGCCATTCAAGATTGAAAAATATCACCGTCCGAACATATGTGCGTCCCGAGGTGCAATTTTTGATTTGCAGATAATCATTGATGTGGAGAAATTGTTTACATCTATGTTAGCGTCCTTTGAAGTCGTAAATATAAGTAATTTGTTGCGGCATACTTTCCCCCTTGCTCGCCCAGGTCGTGCGTGCAACCTTAATTGCTAGTTATCCCTCTCGTCTTATCTTCAGCCTCATGCATTTATTGTCCTCGTCTGTGACACGACATCGAACCCATTGAGACGATTCTGTTTTAGTAGTAGGCTACTAATTATTCTACTTTTTTCTCTTTATGTGATTCTATCAGAAACTGAACATTGCCAAACATGATGCTGTCAAGCTACAGAGTACAGACCCATTCTTCTTCCACAACTGTCTAACTGATCAAAACTTCCCGCGTGACAATGCATCGGATTCAGCTACTGTGTTTGCAGTTACCTGTTTGAATTCTTTAAATCAACCTTAATCACATCGTCAGGACAAATATTTAGATGCTTATGATAAAAGAGATTGCGACACGAAAGAGAAAACAGATACTTTTTTCATCTTGGTGTCAAATGCTTTCTAATGTCCTTATGTTAAAGCGTATGCGTTGTCTTGTCATAGTTTGATAGTTTTGAATTATGACAGAAATGATATGAATTTATTATTAAGTGTAGAAAGGAAAAGTATTGTGTCCACATTACAAAGCTATATGCACCTAATACGCATAAAAAATCCCCTATCAAAAATCAAACTAGTATTTATTTCTACGCATCTGATAGGTGAGTTGAAACAGTGCGCTGTTTGCTCGTTAGACTTTGCTTGTCCGACTTACGTCTCTGATTTATCAGGCGGCAACTTATGACATTACTGTGACTTCTCATTCACTCGCAAACAAATATTCTTGTCAACTCTCATGAATTAACAAATCGCCTACTGTTGTTTATTTTCACCGCCTTTTACTCCACTACCACACACATTTTAACTTACAAGTGTTGAAGTCAGACGACTAGGGCGCAGCGCAGATCGAGTAGCGCTCTACGATGGGATTAAAGATATCGTGACGCGCAGTACAGTGCTACGCATTGTTTTCCGCAGGGAGCATTATCCTGCCAGCCTAACCATGCCTTGGTCAAATACAACTGTGACCTTGAAACCGGATTCAGTCACCTTACTTCTACATAACAGTCCTACAAATGCTGATCTTCGACACGAACTAGCAGGCTACATATCCTGATAACATTAAAAGTGCATTTATTGCTAACAATAGAAATAAGCTACGCCTATGCCAGATTGTAATAGGGATTACACATAGTTCTATATTTGTTCACGCACGCACGCACGCACCACATTCAACATAAACTAGCGTAGCAGAAGCCAAGTCCATACAAGAAGTATTTCTCAACATTGCTCCTATAGCCAGTCAAGGGAAAATAATAACGTATTCAGGCTGACATTTACATGTGTGGATGAGTAGCAGACTAGCGGTCTTCGGCCTATTATGGTAAACACCCGAACATTTCTATCAAGGCTTAAAAATGATCAACCCTTTGCTGATAGGAACATATCGTTATCAGACGTTGCCTTGGGACCTTTCTTATACTTGGACAGTCTGATTTTCTAGTGATATAGTCTCCAGCACGCCCTGCCTATTAACCCACCGAATGTCTACACTTGCTTTTAGTAACCAACAACTATCATTGTCATTTGCTTCTCTTAGAGTTGTCATGGAAATTGATAGTCTCTCGTAAACAACGTGGCCGCTAAATGATACATTCGCATACTGCAGCATATTATGTACGAAAAAAGGGGTGCATCGTCATTGATAAATCGACAAGGAATTGGGATGGGTAATATTTGATAACGTTGATATCTTTGAACTTGCGACGTGACCCGAATTTGTCCATTCCGATACCGAATCCTCCCCTGAGAACGGTTGTATTGTCGCATAACTCCGCAAATTACATCCGCCAAAACTCAAGAGAAAACAGCGTGCTAGATTTTCTCTCATGTGCGACCGGAGCGATTCTGACATCAAATGTACGCATTACCTTGATGCAAGACAATGAAACGACAAAATAAAAGCGGCGTTCTTTTGATCTACAATCGTACAATCGTAGACTTGCAATAACGGACGCAAGATGCGAAGTTCCGCGGTTTGATTTGGAAGTGAAAACTATAAAAGGTTTGCAGTTGATGAGAGCGACATATTCTCACGGCTTGCTAAGAAGACATACGAGTCACTGATTGGATATCGCTCCACACGATTGCAAACGCATTGCCTGTAGGCTACTGCATGCATCGTTACTGAAGAGCGTTCGTCCAAATTACGAAGACGCCGCACGAAGTCCGCAAAGGCGCGTAATCGGCGAAGTCATGTAATCACGCAGGCGGTCCTCTGCAGTCAACATCCAATTTAGGAATACGGAATTTTGGTTAGACCTGATCGCCCTTCACGGCACTTGGCCTAACTTATTGAAAATATGAATAGCGGCCTCGATAAATTTATCAAACATTGGGTTTTAGCCGATACCCAATATCGAAATCCTGGGGTCAAGGCTGACTCAGAGACGATAGCCTACTCTACTGATTATCGGGAAAATATGAATATCGACTTCAACATATATCGACAAATCGGTCACCTCTACCTCGACCCCTTATATATACGATTTTCAATCAGAGCATTTCTGAATCAGTCAGACGTTCAATTGCTCCGTACTGCCGCTTGTGAATGTTTTTGAGAGTTGCAGGACAGAATAAGTAGGCCTATAGCCTTTATATACCCAGTGCCTACCTAGTTTATTTCACGAATTAACTACTTGCCTCCCTGCACGAGAATCGTCACCTGAATAATTGAATACGAACGTCCCCGGTTGTCGACGGTGTAGCCTACATTCCGTCTTCCCGCACCGACTTACTTTAGCTTTCGGCCGGCATTCGGTAGAGTCTGTCTGGCGTCAGCTTAGCCCTAGTGAGTAGGCAGATACTAGATACCGTCCACGAAAATGTGGCGATTATCGTGATTAGCCATCAGCTATACGAGGAGGCTGATTGGACCGACTTTGATAGATCTCAGCTCCAGCTGACTACACACCAACGAGCGGAAAGCGTCTGCCGCAGGTTTGGCCTCGCTGAACGCGAGAGACGCTGTCGCAAACCGCACACGCTCGAAAAACCGCAAGACACGTCCTCTGATCAGTTCTAAGGCATAATACAGTTTGAGTGAAGATAAAACGCGAGCCCCGGCCCCACTTAGCGGCACTAGCACACTACTAGTGGGTTCGAGGACAAGCGTAACCCAAACACGAAAGACCGCTATACCTATCACGATACTAGCACAGAAAAGCCTGATAAAGCCGGTACTCCCATCGACTTGTTCAGAGAAGACGTATTTTATAAGTTGCAAAAAAATCACAAAATGATTGTTGGCCTGCCAAGCGACCAAGGTCGAAAGAATGTAAACGGCGTTCGAACAGATACAAAATCCACCTCCGCCAGAATCTCGTTACCATCAACGCATGCACTTGAATCGATCAACCTCGATCAGGTTGTTGCATTTCGCTCCCTTCAAACTGCAGATGACGTCACTTGTCTCGTGGAGACCCACGCATCGAACACATCCCTGAATACAAGCAAATCGCCAGTTACACCACAACTCCCGATAGAGCACTATTACCAAGTTTATACAGCCACGGATATTACAGACCCTGAGCTAAAAGGTTTTTCTGTTTTCGTTCAAAATGAAGAATAGTCAAAAAAGGCATGTTGCGCAAACGCGTTAGCTAGATATCCGTAGACACTAGTTTCTTAAAATTTCGGGCTGACGCGACCAGAATTACAAGGTACCAATCCCTAATGTAAAGACTTCGACAAACCCACCTGCAATGGCTATAGACGCATTCATTGCTACAATACTCATTATCCCAATACGGACAAGATATGGCTTGATTTGAACATCCGTCACGCACACATTTCCTTGGCAGTGACGTTACATTCTGAAATCGCAACCAGTGTCAACAACGCAGAAAATCCATGTAGGAATAATGAATCTATCATAAATACCTGGTCTCCGTTGGATTGCGGTGCTAATTCATCCATAACTGAACTTATATCGTTCGCCGGAAGGAGATTTTGTTCTGGTATCTGCATCAAACTGTCCTCATCAACGTCCTTGTCCGTCTAAGACCCAGAGCAACAAATCAATGCATATAGTACTAACTCAATGCAAGCAGTTCATCAACATTACCCAACGAAACAGCCCTTCTACCGGGCCACTCATATCTACAGAAGGACCACAAAGACACTCGACAGTGTTGTATTAACTACACAGTAGTAAAACACCGTGCAGTACATTTACAACAAACCAACGCAATGTACAACGCATGGAAACTTCATTTCCGACTTCGTAAAAATTCTATACCACTTCCCTAATACGCAATTCGATGCAAGCCATCGGACGATTAATTGATTTCAGAATGAGAAAAGGATTGCATCAATCAGAGGAGAGATTCAAAATCATATATATTTTTTCACAGTGTAAAATTGACATAAATTGTACAATCAAAATGCAAAGAAAGTATCCTCGATAGGAACCCATAGCATGTTGTGTGTTGCCATGGAGGCACACAGAGTTCACCTCTGCCTAAGAAGAAAATGAAGCAGGGCCTAATGAAAGCATATAACAGTGAAGTAAAAGTACTGTACTGAAAACGGAGAAGTTCGAGCGTCATCTACATTGTCGTAAGCAATGCTAACCGATGATATGGCTATTAGCTGAACAGTTTTGTCCACTCGCAATATTGAACCAATATGCTATAACTTACCACCATATTTTCAGTTCCATCAATCTGCTTTGTCTGCGTTTCATCGGCCAGTAGCTGCAAGATTGGTGTCTGTTGTTCTTGTGAAGGCGACACCAACGTCGGCACACGAGGGAATGTCTGGATGGCACTGGAGGCACTCTGTACAATATCATTAATTTTGAAGATCCTTCCTTTCACATTCGTAGTCGCATCAACAGTGGCAAATCGGACTCCACCCTTATAAAATAATCAATACTGATGGAGTGATATCATTGTGAGAGACTGCATATTGCAAAGTACTTACAGATTCTGATGGAACTAGCTTGATAATTTGACCAGGCTTGCTCGGTAATATCGTGATAGGAGACTGACGACTGTTAAGCACATTTCTTAATTGTATTGGTGAATGTGATGTTGTCAGAACATTCGATGATCCGTGAATATTTGTTGAGGCAGTTCTTATCATGATTGGTTTCGAGATGGGTGATGCACCAGACAGTGTGGTGATAGTTGCAAGTGAATCTGCCGCACATGTCTTATTGATAAAATGTATTGTTGCCCCATTTTGTCCGGGCACAATGATCTTGGTTAAAGTCGTTGCCGGTGAAATTGGTCTTTGTGATTGCTAAAAATTGTGTTAGGTGTTAAAAAAGATCTTGTGAGATTGCGGACAGACATAAAATACCTGTGTCACTTGTGGAATGGATGTGGTCATATTTGGCATTGGTTGTAATCGTACATGAGGCTCGGACATGTGATCTGTAAATTGGTCAAAATTTATCACACTGGCATAACAATAACTTGGACTTCTCAATTGGTTTTCAACAATCAGTGGGTTGAAAAGATAGTCAATGTTAAGGTAGGTAAATAGCAAGAAAATGTGACAGATTCAGGTCCTCAACAAAATTAATAGTTAGCCACTAACTACATTTCATGCGTCTGAAAGGGAGACTCACTGATTCCTGACATCCCCGGTGCTTGTTGTAATGTCGGAGGTGGAGGAAGACTGCTTTCTTGCGAAGTGAGGTCTATGATCGCATTTGTATTGTGTGGGGCATTTTGTTGTTCGGCGATTTTTTCTCGTAGGAGAGATAACGGTTGTGAATCTTCTTCTTCGGCTTCTAGTGACGTACCCTGCGACAATGGGAAAACAATCAAAGTAAGGTTAAGGAAAGAGGTAACCGCAAGTACCATACAGCATTAGCTGTATATATTAGAGATTGAGCAATATCGTTTTTTTTTTGCTGATTTGAGAGTTATACAATTTCAATCTCAATATCGCTCCTTGAGGCACTGATGAATAATACTTGATGTGAAATCCAAGCGCTTAAACCGATATTTAAAGATCAATCTAGGCGGTTAGGTGCTAGCCTGTCTACGCTATTCCGTTATTATCAATTGCGAGAATATCAATACAGTGCACCTAAACGTAGATTAATAAATAATTTACCTTGGATATCATATTGGCTCTGTATGCTGCTAAATGCTTCAAGTAGTCTCGTTTAGCAGTCTCAGTTTTCTGCTTATATACCTGGAAAATGGATAATTTTATATATATACCGTTATTTTCAAGGTTTTATGAGGATCAGGCTAAGGAAGTTTTCATTTTCGGTCAGTTGAACAACTATACATTGGCGTCGGAAAAGACTTTGTACCAAATGCTGCGTTTCAAAATTAAATATTGATAAGTGAATTTATGTTCTACACAAGTCAAGCGTCATTTACGGTAGGCTATCTTACTTGTTTATCTTCTTCGCTCAAACTATCCCACATTGACGCAACAATTTTAGAGATCTCCCCGAAAGTGGCTGAAGAGTTTTCGGCTTTAATGGCAGCTTGTGTATCCCTAAATATTGATATCGAATGCGATCACTTGAAGGGTGAATCATAACACAGATTACAAAAAAATTGTGTTTTCTGAAACATTTTTCCTGTAGATTGCTCAAAATTCATGTGGAATCTGCACTTCCGGCATAGAAAATTCAACTTTTGGTGCGAATAAATGACCTGCAGCTCATTTCAGTTTACGCAGTGACTACAGCATCAATAAAAAACACAGTAGCACGTAGCAAGGCAGGTGACAGAGAAATACGACATATTTTCGTGTAGGCTACAGCTACTTCCAGCATTCCACATTTTCAGTCCTGAATTTTGAAGGTATGTTGCTGTGTTTCATGCAACACCACCACATTTCATGTATACTGGATTGTAAAGGAATATCGTACCTGAAAAATAGAGCGTATGCAGACACAGGACGTTGCGGCTCTGATCCCTTTTTCTTTCTCTTTTTTGTAGTCTTTTTCTTTGAGTCTTTGCCAGCCTAGAGGCATATTTGAATAATAGATGAATCCCCATTGCTATCAAGTATTAACTAGAAACAGTGTATGTATACTCACGTCATTGCTATAACTGTCTGGACTCGAGGCCTGGACAAAGAAAATACAACCATGAAAAAATAATGATGTCATTATCACGTTAAATAATTAATACTCACCATATTTTGTGGAAATGGTAATACTAAATTAGTTGTTAATCCTACAGCAGCAGTGCAGTTACCTTTAAATATAAATACGCCATATCAATCTGATGAAAATTTATATTTATATTTATGCCTCATATAACGATTTTAATATACCTGCATAAGTTTGAACGCCACAATAGGTTGGTGTCACAAACGTATGACTAGGCGCAACGTTCGCACTGTAGGCTTGAGTGTAATTGAGCGAAGTCTAAGAAAGAATTGAAAATAGTCGACTATCGGTACAGTGTAAATGATTTTTTGACTTGCTGCCATAATAGGTCACGCCAAAAGATCTCAAAAGTTTCCTTTTTCAAAAATATTGCATAGAAGTTAAATTTACCTTCAAGAGCCTAGTGTACAAAAGATACTTCTTGAATATAGGCCGTGAAAAACGACTGAAGTAAGCACTCTACTACAATAATACTAAAATGGCCAACACTGAGAGAGAAATATACAAATGAATATGGATATAAGGTGCCTTCAGTCCATTAAAAAAATTGTCTACTATTAAAATACTGGCTACAAGAGTTTCTAACACTAAAACGCCTCAAACCGGTGCCTCCTCAGCGATATATGCCTGTTTAATTGGCGGACTCACAACTACACATCATCGTTCGATCCTCATTCCTCAAGCGCGATCGTGCCAATGCCAGGGGGATTTCCCTTAAAATCAGGTAACTGGTCTGCTGCCCGCTAGTGATAAGGTTACGAAGCAAACAACTGACGCTGCCGCTACTACTATCTTCATAAATAAATTTAAAATAGCATACTCCATTTTGAAATCTTTTTACCAACATAGGGCCAAGTAGCAAGCTGCAAGGAACGAAAAACCGCAAGTGGTCGACGAAAACAACCTCGCCGCAAGGGGACTCTAATGCGCATGCGATGCAGCAGCCGAAGTCGCGTTCATGATTTCCGGCGCGCATTGAGAAAGATAATAATTATTATAATCAGCGTAGGCCTACAAGGATTGGGGTGGGGGGTAATAAAGCAATCTAATACCTTTTCTATTTGATCATTAGGAAGATAATTTTCGACGAAAGCGTTGTTGTTGTTAGCGTTGCAATTTCTCTTTCCGAAGGGATCTTGAAAATGCAGCGAGGAAGGATTTGCATTTACATTGTACGTTTCAACTTGGCACCCGAAATCCAAATTATGGTTGTTATAGTCAGTTTGGCCCGCAGATGTGTATATGGGTGATCGTTGGAGTTGGTAGGGATGAAAACGCATTTTACACCCACTATGCTCCCCGTTTACTAGTCTGGTAGAATTCCCTTCACTTGGATGGTACCCCGTGGCAGTTGAATGCTGACTGAATGTCTGAAAGTTCGGTCGCTCATCGCTACTTGCTGGAACGCCTCCAACAAAAGCCGTGTTGATCGCAAAGTTTGGTTCATTTCCAGTAAATGAATATCCAGGATCCATAAAACGAAATTCTGGTTCCGCACCAGCAGGATGATCCTCCAGCATCATGTGCAACATCACGAATAGAGGCCTAACACTATGCCGGTAGGCTATCAACAAACCTCTGCACCATATGCGGAAAATATCAGTAAGTTTAGTATATCTCTACGTGAATATACGGCCGGATACTGGATCTTCATTTACGGATGTCTAAATTCAAATCGCGACCCCACTAAATCGAACGGAACGGAACCGTGGAATTCCAGACCGATTTTAGCGACCCCGAAGTCCGCAAGTCTCAATCTTCATTCAGCTCAGTGACGTGACCACGGAATTTCAGGAGTAAAGGTTCGGCTATGTCTGTTCTAACAACGCAAAAAGTCTATTACATTATCTCCGACTCAAGCACTGGCATAAATCATAGAAAAATTTTCCAGCTCAGCATGACGATAAGTGCGACATATGGCGCACTATAATAAATTCCTCGCCTTCTTTACTCGTTTATTTTACTCAAAAAATAATGTTGAAGAAATTAACCCTGAATAAGCTCGATAGAAATATTAGATTGATTCAACAAACAAAAGCTGTCAAGTATCTTTGCTAATCGCCAATATCGTTGGTAAAAGCGCGCCAACAGCCTCATCTTACTACCTTTAAGGAATGAGGAATAACAAAAAGGTTTGGCCTCATGAATCATTTGTGAGGAATCAAACACTCGTCCTTCTATTGAGAACAGTAATTTGGTGATAAAGAGTCTTCACCGCCACCTGCCGCTTCATGCTCGTAATATAAAGAAACCATAAAAAACGGCAGGTGCAAGAACGATGCCTGAAAAAGAGATTGCAGTCTTATCGCTCCAACAGGCGCCGACGAGGCGGCGTTACGTCCTTTGTATAGTGCCGACGATAAACGACGATGTGATTATGTTATGATATACCTAATTTCACCATTTATCGAGACAGCTAAAACTCACAATGCAAAATCGCTAAATCCCTACCAAATATCAATACGAAAAGGCCTACAATTTATTGTAAAAGACAATTTTTATCAATTAAAGGGTTGGTAATGTAAATTTAAATCACCCTCGCAACGATTACTCAGGCGTTTCGATGTTTTAAGTTTTGGAATAGATCGCCAGATCGGCTCTCTCGAGTCGCCTGAAGGTAAACAACACCTGCCGTTCTTCCCAAAGGTTACCTTCTAATAACAGCAGTTGCTAGATACACATTAATTTTTACACAACGGGATATGATGGATCCGCGGTTCAAATCAGCAAATCGTGTATGTTAAATTCAGTTTGTTACGCGCCATACGGTATCGCAGTATAGAAGTCCCGTCGGCTGTCGCAATCTAGTATTCCAAACTCTAGTGTCTATTCGTTGTTGATACCGCTTCTGAATCTTTGCTGCAAACTGTGACGAATCGTTTAAAATAAGCCCTCATAATTGTTCTCAAGCGAAACCTACCATAACAGCATAAATCTATATTCATGGGATCTAGTCCAGTCAATCATGGGTTATTTAAATGCCAAAATCCAGCCAGAGTAGCCTCTTATCACTAATCAAGCGGAATAACGGGGGAATGTTTGCGGTCTTCGCGACGCTTTATGGTAATGTCTATACGCTAATTGAGTAATCAATGACAACATCCAGATGACGCCAGAGTAGCGGCCTATTACATAGCTACATACCGTAAGAAATGCATATACCTTCGACAGCTGGTACGGATGGACCGTATACACAGCAATGTAGCCTATGGATTTTTATCATAAAATGATTCAGTTGACAACGCGCGCCGCGTAATATCAATCGCATTTTCGAAACGGAAGAACGCTTGTGCTTATCGCGACAGGGGGTCAACAATAATTGCTATAAGATTCGGATTAACCAACTATGACTCCGTTATACGGCAGCCTTTCAACTTTCAACTGCGCCATATCAGTGAAATCTAGCTTCCTCGGCGACACCAGGTTTTCCTAAATCCCTAATTTCAAGGTGAATCGGGTGCAACATCATATATATTTGAACCGCGGCAATCCTCGACGACATGTGTGAAAATTTATACTTGTAACATAAAGGTAAATACAAGCACAGGCTCAGATGTTGATATTGTTCGACCACCAGCCGTTCAAAGCATTTGCGACGACGGCATTTTCGTTATCACTCTCACTATTTGCTCGTCGGTTCCTAGCAGTAGACATCAACCCTGAAGTATAAAAATTGGAAGTCGGAAAAAGCAGGCTATTTGCTACAATCGCTACCAAAGTTTATGAAAAATCAATATATGACACTAATGTCTGATTACACATGGTGGATGACATAACTAATCATATTCATATCATTTTGGCGTACGATAGGCGAATTTTGCTTGGCGACACGTCTGTGGCTTGATAACAATGTCGCTGATGCGGCGAGGCGCTACGTTGAAAAATACGACGATAACTCTTGATTGACTGCCGACGGTTTGCAGTTCACGACACGAAATCGCATGGGAAACACAATCTCCATTACAACGCCGCCATAAACTGAAATAGTGGGCGTACTTGAGAAATTAATCACCAATTTACGATCGAAGTTGACAGATGGTAATTAGTGAGTCGCTGATTAGCACACTAAGTGCACACCACACGACCATCGACCAGAATTCCATGACGGGGCATTCGAATCTTGATTCCGAGTAGCTACGTCAATCAAAGGAAGTCGTGAACTAGCTGATAATAACAGCAGCGTTTTGAAACATTCTTTCGCGACTCGGACTGTATTATATGCACGGCTGAGAAATCGCGAAAAATGGAGGCAACCGTCATGCGTTGACAAGTACTTGAGCCTTAGACCTCACACCATTACACGAAACTTGCGTTAAGTCAGCTCAGATTCAAGACTCAACCCAATCTGTGCAGCATATTTGAATTCATGCCTACAACTCTATACATCGCATGATCGGCACAATTGACCTTTACGATTGAAGTTTGACCTCTATACTTTCCGAGCTCGTGTAAAAGACAAATTTATACCGGGACACGTTTTATAACAGATAATAATGTCAGGACATAAAAAAATACCACATTTATCAAAATCACAATGGCCTTGAGGAACACGATGCTTGCGTTCGTGAAGGGGCTTGCAAACAAGGTTAGTGCGGTATCGGAATATCAACGTTAGGGCGAGTTTACCTACAAATTTACGGAACGCAAGGATAATAGTAATGCAATTAAGAATACCTACAATGTCTTCAAACCACTTGAAATATCAACACAGTCGATATAAATTGAAATATATTATATTTACCGTTGTGATAAGCCGGCGGTGGTCTCCACATGCCCATTTTTCTTAGTTTTCCTGCTCTCGAAAATGAGAAATCGCATTGCTCGTCATTATCGTCTTCTTCTTTTCTGCTCACGTCATCAGACAGGATCATGTCACAGGGAATAACCATTTGTCCTTGTTTTATTGTGTTCGCTTCACTTTCCTTCATCTATGGAATTACACTAATCGTGGTTTGTTTGTGTATTAGGAGTCGCTATGTTTCGAACAATTTCGACTGGTTTACTTGGCTGACGGCCGATACCGATAATAATCGAAAGATCATGAATATCGAGAACTACGCCGATATCTACTTTGAATATGAGATGCATTACCGTTTTAATCTTGGCAACGCATCTGGATATAAAATTATGTATAGTTTGTCGTGCGACAGCTTCCACGATTTCCGCTTCAAATCTTTCCCTCACAAGCAGTTCATCAAGTTGCAACGACTTTCTGATATCTACGCTTCGATAAGCTAGCATCCTGCGTTGACAAATCAATGAAAGTTTCAAAAACTTTCAAGAATCACGATCCGCTAGGTGGCGTTAATTCTTACATTAATACGTCATGGAACGACACAGTCGGATCGGGGTTATTCCCGTTTTGAGTTGAAGCACCGTTGCCATCACTCGTTTTTCCAGAGTTACTTCCGTTTTTCTTGCTAACCAATTCCATCTCGTAACTACATATATAAAGGACATATCATTTTTATACATCCACGTCCCAACCCTACTGCGGTACGAAAACAACAAAAGTACCACATATGTTTCAGAAGAAGGCGATCTTTTTCTGGGTCCACTTTCAGCTTATGGAGAAGCAATCTTACCTATAAAAAGGCACAAGCAGTTGACACCAATAACACTCAAATTGCTGGAAACAAGACAGGAGATGGCGGAGGTAAATTTATGGAGGCCTTACTTTTTTAACTGGGATTGTTCCTTTCCGTTTGGTATCGATAAGATTCCACGTACGTTGAAAAGTGTTGAGATCATTGTAACTGAGTTGGATTTCCTCATCCATGGTATAGAAGAGGGAGAAATTCTCCATGATGATAGCTGAAACATACGAGCTTGTTAAGTCCATACGTTAGGCGTAGGTAGGCCTGTGATAAGGAGCTTTACGCACTTTTTATTGTGACGACCCGTCAAGGCGTCTGGATTTCACAACGTCAAAGATGACGGTAACTGATTAATAAATGCATATTTGGCTAGAGCCAGGGGGCTTTTAGATGGAAAACGGATGTTTTTCACTCACCAACAAAAACATTGAGCATGATGTAAGAAATGATTACATAAAAGCTACAGAAGTAAATGAGCGCCGCAGATACGTTGCCACAATCACTGTCCCAATAATTGTTGGCAGTTGTGCATCTTGGGGGTTGAATCTGAAAAAAAATTGCGAAATTTTTAACGTATACCGCAATGTACTGAGTCAACAGCTATAAAAGAGTTTCCATCTGTACGGTTTGGGCGTCTGGAAGAATGAGGTGGCTATACGCACTGTGCAATCATGCATGATCTTATTCCAATCTTCTCCCGTCACAATTCGAAATAGTACCGTAATCGTCATTGGCGCAGTTCCAAAGTTGGCATGTCGATCAATACTTTCACCATACCTGAACACAAATCAAAAACAATAATTTCAATTTTATCTTCCAAAAGTTAAATGCCATACTTGACTGTTCCGAACAAGACAACTCCAGCAAACGCATAACACAGCATCAGCAGGAACATGGCACCGATGATGAAGAATGATTTATACACGCTAACTCCAACGGTTGTCATGAGCATTTTCAACACAGCCTGGTATCACAGATTATAGTTATGATAAAAATGATACGCCTAAAATTTCAATATTATTTCAGAGTACCAATATTCTGATAGCACCACTCTAAATTTTAATTTAAAAACAAATCCTCGTGTTATCTTCTTACTCGTTTGCCGCTGACAGTGATGAAGCGAAGTATAATGAATGCCACTCCCCATTTGTAAAGCATATTTTCCTCTGTAGGCTGATAGTAGGCAAATGAAATTGACCAAACAATACTAAGAGCAGTGAGGATCAAGTCAGCTCTGGAAAATAAACCCAAGACAGCAGTCAAATCTTATTTGTACGCTTAACAGCCGACAAATTCTTCAGCGAAAGGCAGACGATCAGAAATAGACTAGGACTGTAAACCTACCACAGTAGGGTTGGAGATCATGACCATACCGTTACAGGGTGGGTGATTCTGAGAATTCCATAGTAGGGTGGACGGTGCTACAACTCTATCAATGTATCAACGATTTTACTTCACTCCTGTTTCAGGACTGTTACCAATAGTAAGAAAGACATTGCCTACTTGTTTCTATGGCTTGCCAACATTCCCCAAAAAGTCATACCGGTCCATTTGATGATCACTTCAAGCGTAAAAACCATATTGAGTGCAACAGAAAAGTAGATAGAATTTTTGACGCTTTCACTGCCAGGTCCCCACTGCAACAAAAATAAATCTGACAAACGGGGTAATTTTTCCAAATTGTCTTGCTGATGAGTGTGATTTTTTTTAGATGTGAAACCACACTTTCTTTCCACCGGCCTAACTACCCCGTCATGAAGTGCAGATTAGTGACGTGAACAAGCCACCCATGACGCATCAATTTAGTGAAATGTGACTCGTATAGGCCTCCTAGAGTCGCATGACAAAATCCAAAAATCGAAATACATACTTTCACAAAAAGCAACCACGCTTGAGCTAAAATACACAACACCATAAAGCATTTGAAATATTCATGTTGTGATAAATCATAGGCTTTTGCTCTGATTCTATTCCCGGCAGGTCTAAATTACAGCAACATTAGCAGATTAATCAATATACTGACATGTATTTCATTACCTAGGTGGTCGATGCAAAAGCTGTGCTATTTTTGATCGACATTTCAAGTTTTCCCACCGTCTCTGGTCCACCGTCAACAAAGCCGTTCCTTTATTTTCGTTGTAATTCGCAACGACTACACCTAACATGTTGAAAATAGCATTAGGAAAGGGTACTTAGATGGATATACACAGCAAAAGATTCGGGCAAAAATATTTGTTATATGTGCTTGTGCATGTGCAAGTTCACGTGTAACTCGCCTTACATTCTCAAGTCAGCACTGGTAATACTCTGGACAGAAATCCTTGTTGTCACTTACCTATGAACAGTGTTAACCCAACTGTGCTTCCAAGGAACACAAACACATGGATGTATACGAAGGACATCTGAGAGAAAAGTAAAATATCTCATTATAAGACAAGTACAGAATAGACAAAAGAGAGATATCTATAGAAATCCCGGGAATGTTCACTCAATCGATTAGGCCGTATAAATAGGCCGAGTAAGTCACCCTACTTATGTATAACCCCGTAGACAAGAGCAACGTTCATGGAAGAACACCAAATGCACATTCTCCTTGACGGTTGTGAAATTATGGTAGGACAAATTTTCGATAACAGACAGATCACCACAGAAATGTCATGCATGACATGTTGTGATTGATGACGAAATATCCAATCTATGACGTGTTTCACCATTCCGAATGTTCGTTCCATCAAAATATCGCGAACTTCAATCCATCCTTTCAACGACAAAACTTCGAAAAGAGTAAGCATGGCGGAACCGATCGTGTCGAAGTTAAAATTGCGAGGATTTGTCCAAACTCTTGGTACCATAAACCCTGATAATATCAGGTAATAAGGCATTGGTCTCATTAGTGGCAATTCTGAATGACCAACGTGCTGCAACTAATAATTCAAAGCGGGCGCTAACTGAGTCTTGCGTCTAGATTCTCCCACGCATTTTTAAAAGCATTCGTACTAATTTCAGATTTTCACCACCACTTCAAAGCACGCCGAATCTTACTCTTTGTTGTGAAGGCGTTGTACAAATAAGCGATACAGATAAATACCCGGAGGTTCGTCCACATCATCACCGAGGCTTTTAATCGAATTTGAGATCCATACATGTTGAAAAAATATCCCCGTACATTCCTTTCTTGTTTTAATCGACCTGTCGTTA
Organism: Botrylloides violaceus; assembly: GCA_030412335.1. NCBI lineage: Eukaryota > Metazoa > Chordata > Ascidiacea > Stolidobranchia > Styelidae > Botrylloides > Botrylloides violaceus. The sequence goes on from JASFYC010000810.1 coordinate 663,125, forward strand.
CATGCCGCCAACTTTCCTCCGAACATCCCAACACCAATATTTGCAAACACAAACATCAATGCAACAAGGAGAATAGCTACCTGAAAATAAATTATATTTATTATAAAAAAGATCACCACATATTTAGCGTCCAGCCTTAGTTTATTGAGAATAGAGCATTCATTTATTCATTCATTAAAGATATGGGAATTTTGGAATGACAAATTCAATATTAAATGAAGTATACCATCAAGATATTCTTGAATCCACGAAACAACTCAATCACAACGTTCCTGATTTGAGGTACAAGCCGAAATATTCTCAATGGTCTTAGCGCACGAAGCACCAACAGGAACTGGCCACCTTGAAATGAAAAAGCGTTTTTATCAATTTACTCCGCATATCATCTCCATCGTCAGTCGATATAGGATTCGTGGTTCTGTTATGAACGTGTCGATCAGACTTAAGTGAGTACGTGAGAGCTACTTTTATACGACAACTCACCCCCTTGAGCAGGCACGGATTCAGATCGAGTGAGAAGAAATATCACAGAAACTAGATATATGAAGCAATCAAGAACACCTCCGAAATCTTTTAAAACAGGCTTGGGAGTGAAGAACAGACCTCCAGCCATTAACTGAAACAGAAAAAAAATCCAACAGTATAATGGAATTAGACTAGCTTGACTCAACCCTACAGAGGTAGTGTTGTTAGTATTCAACTAAGAGGTCGATCTACCGATCATTTTATGACCTGGAGACCAATACCAACCTTGAGCAGTAATTCCAAACTTGTGCAAATAGCAAATCCATACTCAGCATAGAGAAGTAGACGAGAGTTGTTGACGCGGTAAGTAGGAGTCTCCATCATGATGAAGGAACATGATCCAATCGTTGCCAATATTGCTACCCAATCCAAGTACGTCACAGAGCCAAGCAAACTCCTACAAAACAAGATAAGTTAGATAGAAAATTAGGAATAAAAGTATTTACGCAGAAATTGGAGAGATTTTTCAGTATCCACCTCACCAATGTTAACTACCTTCGCGAACCTTAATCTCATTCTAGCTACATTGCTTGCTCCCTTTTCAGGCCAAAGCGCGATTTTATTGATAAAGTTGGGTCTAGTAAATTTCGAATTCTTATCTTGGTTCATGCTGATTACAGGACATTGTGACCATTGCATCACTCTAGAGTAAAGACGAGTAAAATTGTATAGAACTATTGAATATGGTGTAACTTACAATAACGATTGAATGACGCTCGAATTGTACTTCTTTATGTCAGGTTTGTACCGTGAATAAGCAATTGATTGGCAGATCCTGAAATTAAAAAAAATCGTTCAACTCCACAACGAGGAGTTAATTCAGTTTACCTTCTTAATTTACTCTCTCTGGAGACTGTGAAAAGAGGCGTGTCATAGAGTGGGTGATTTTCTCGCAATTCACGTTCCTGTCGTTCTCTCTTTAATAATGCTTCTTGCCTCTTGATACGTAGAACTTGGAAGTCTACATTAGGTGACGACTGTTTCTAAAAGATGGTGGGGAAAATTTCATTATCGTCACGTAATCCCGAACTTCGGAGGAAGATGGAGGATACTGTGCTTGCAAATTGCGAGACTAGTATATTCTCTGTTCTCTGGGACATGATGGTACCCGGCTACCCGAAACCTAGAGATCCGGGTTTGACACCCTACTATAGTCAGTGGTGTCATTATTAAGCAGTAAAATGTTTTCATATCGTTACCTTCTTTATTTTATACTCACCTCAAGCATATATATATTGTCAATATCTGCTTGTCTTGGTCCTTCCGCAAACGGTAACCTTACGCTTCTTACAGACGGTCTATTAGCCAACATCGAACGATGACGAAAATGGAACAGATGAGGAGAACCTCTACCATTCGCTACAAGATAATCAAGTGAAGATCTTAGGGTCGAAATCCAACCTTGCGTGCCAGGCTTTCTTACCAATACACGCATAGGCCTACTTAACCTAACAATGAAATTCTTACCATTCTTTTTAGCTTTTCTATATTGGAGACATTTCTCCAAAATCTTGGAATAGGCTTGCGGCTGAAAAATATATTTGCAGTCTTGATTGATAGTGGCATGCATAAGATATCAGTGTCACTTCACTCACTTTATTTGAGTTTGGCATTTTGATCATCCTTCCTTGCATATCTTCATTTCCTTTACAATGCCACGTATGTGACGTGGTGTCGTGTGCAACTTCAGGATTTAGTAGACCGACCTCAAAAAATTGTTCCGGTAACATCGCCGCTCCAGCAAACTGTACGTTCATCCCACTCCGAACAAATGAACCGATCGCTGGTGATTCCACAAGTTGGCAGGATGGTGCGAATTGAGCACGGATTCTGTGATGATCAACTTTTATGTACAAATTGCAAAGGTACGCTTTGTGAGAAATCTTGGTTTTACATAATATATCTGGCCAACATCGAGTACGGTGTGGAGAGAGAGAGAGAGAGAGAGAGAGAGAGAGAGAGAGAGAGAGAGAGAGAGAGAGAGAACGAATCGTCAAACGTACTGTGCCCTTGTACTCGCTGCAGAGTCGGAACCGCTGCCGTACTTTGATTCCAAAAACTGTCTCATGTAACTGTCTCGAATGCCAGGTGTCTGAAACTCTGTTGGCATTCGGCACGATAGATTAACTCTTTGCGGTTGATTCCTGAAAAAAAAAATTAAATTTTAAGTGTCAAATTGCGAATATTGAACATCAACGTACGGAAATCGTGCAAATACTCTCAGTCTCCATGGCAACTTCTGTTTAGTATCAACATTTTGTTCGTTAATCTTTTGCTGCTTAAACCGCTGGAAATAAGACAATAAATTCAAGAGATTTGATGTTTGAAGTTGACTGACCTTAATATCCCACCTTTACGTTCTCTTCCAATTCTAAGTTGTCAAGAATGACGGCAACAAACAAACTGATAAGTACAGTAGTCGCGAAGAAATGATACGCAATGAAATATACTATCACCTAATACAGAAAAAGATATGTGTATTCACGGAACATTGTAATTGAGTCGGGACAAAAAACTCACAAACGGATGCCAGCTTTTATCAACCGTGTCGATTACATCATGCATGACATCGACCCAGCCTTCCTGCATCACGATTTGAAACATCGACATGAAAGCCTGTGCATAAAAAAGGCATAGTTACTGACTATTTAGAGAGAGAGAGAGAGAGAGAGAGAGAGAGAGAAAGGAGACAGTATATTCAGTAAAATGGTATGGAGAGAATGTCACTTCACCATAGGAAAATCTTTGAAGTGTTCCGATCTTCCATGACAAAACAATTGCAGACTGAAGCAGGACATGAGTAGTATTATGCTGAATGTAAACACGACCAGCGCTCCAATTTTTTTCGTCGGTCCCAGTATCTGAAAGAGAAGAAAATGAGAGAGAGAGAGAGAGAGAGAAAGAGAGAATAAGTTCCACTCTACATCTTACCTTGGATACAAAACATTCTAACGTAGGTGACAACTTTACCAGTCGGATTATTCTCAAGACTGGCGCACTTCTCAGAGGATTATAGTCGATGAATGCATTTACGGTTGTGACGGAAGCTAGAAATGCTTCATACTGGTATGTCAAAAAATATCCTTTGATGCCCATACAACATATTTTCATAAGAGCTTCCAAATCAAACGCAATTGTGAATACCAGCTGAAAAATAGGTGAATTGTCAAAAGTAGTCTGATTAAATTTGAAACATAAAAGCCTATAAGAAAGGAAATTTTACCTCAGAAACCCTGAAGAAATCCCATTCTCTTTCCGCATATGTATCGTTATTTCTTGGTTGAAACGCTAGTATGGCAACATTCAATATAATGGTCACTTGCATGACTATGTGGAAACATCTTGATTTCAAGCTAGATTCCCATGCTTGAAGAATTCCTTGCTTCACGCTTGTATCTTCAGCATCGACGAGCTTCCATGCATCACCTTCAGTTGACAATTCCAACTAGATAAAAAGGACAACGATGCTTCACCAAAACAAAAATAAAAAAAAACGTAAAGGTACAAAATGCTTAGAAATAGCCTTAGGCAAAAGTAGTTCTCTCCGCGGCTGTGTGGTAACGGTAACACGCAGAATCGTGGGTAGACCCACACCGGCCACACCCCTCGCATATTGATCCGTGCAAGCCACGTAGCAACGTAGGTCTACCAATAGTAAAAGATTATGCCTCTTCTATCCACCAATCCATCCAAAATAAAGCATTACTTGTGATCCAGAAAAAGTATGAGTAGCTCTTGCATTTCCCCACAAGTTATGTAATTGTGATCGAATTTCCGCAAATGCATTGATGATAACAGCAATAAAGACATTCTGAATAACACAATAAATTCTTAAAATGGACTCAAAAATCAGCCTTAGAATAGATCCATTACCCGAACAAGCCAAGCAAGGAAGAAAATCAATGACATGAAGTAGAAATACCCCAGCCAATCTACATGACTATCAATACTTTTGTACATTAGAAATACCCAGCCTTCTTGGCTCGCAGCTGAATACACTGTCTTCAGACTGTATGCTAGAAAAATGTAACAAAGCTATGTAATGTAATGAGGTTAAGAAAAATTGTTGCATTCTGACGAAGTATACGTACCGATGTTTCCAAAGCTGCCATAGGCAGTTTCATACCGATGAAGGTGGACGTATTTACACACCATTCCACGTGGACACATTGAACTATCGTCAAGAGAGCATGTAGTGTCTGGAATGGCCAGATTCCGTAGGGTGACGTTTCTTTAAGTAAAAGATAAATGGTCTATAAAAGGAATTGAACCCAAACGCAACTCGAGTATCTCAGAATGTGGGCTAATCTACTGGAGCACATACTTGAGTAGACCTATCTAATTTTGCTAGCGGCCTTGGACCATTCTTTGTAATTTTTACACTTACTCAGGGTTAGTGTCATTGGTGACGCAGTGATAATTAAAGTCTCCGAACATTTGCACACCAACTATTCCATACAGAAGAATGAAAAAGACCAAAAATAGAGTAACCCCTGCAATATGCTGACTGGCTCGTCTGTGACAAGAATGGGGTGATTTAAACAACAGAACCAATATAGCAAACTACCAAATTTTACATCACAATTGCTGTCATCTGTGCTCCAACGGAGGAGAGGAAGTATTGAAACGCACGGATAATCACAAAAGCTCGTATGGATCGAGCAACAACGGTGATTGCCATCATTGCAACTTCATCAACTTTTCCACTGCTCAGCTCAATAATCTGATATGAAAAAGTAGTAGGCCTATGATGTTTTAATTCAAACAAATCAAAAATCTGAAAAGGAGTGCATGGTGCATCGTTTCATGAACACCTTGGGTGAATGGCAGGTCAAACTGGTTGAAAATAGTCGAAAAAGCTGAAATCATGGAATAGAGGCTTATTATCCAAACCTGCATTGCTATCGAAATCCACAAGGCAAAGGCATCAATGAAATGGAGCCATGAGACTTTGTGCTTGAAATACGCACCGTAACCCTGAATACGCGACGAATCATGAACTGCATTAGGCAATCGCGCAATGCCATTTTTAGAGCTTACCTTGCAGACCCCTTGAATACGCATTTTCATGCACATTTCCGAGGTGAATACCATAGCCACGATTATGTCAAACGAGATTGTCAATTCTCCTAACACAGGGTATCTGCTTCTCATTTGCGGCGTGTTTAAACAAAGAGAAATGAAACTAACTATCGAGAAAAAAACGATGGCAATTCTTGTCATCTAAAAACAAAATGCACAGCGCAAATGATTACGACAGTAGGGTTTACTGTTTTGATCATTCGTTTCAAACGTACCTTGCAATATATCCAATGTTCTCCCATGTTGGTGTTGTTGTCCGCCATTTCGACTGCTTCTGTTGCATTCCCGAGGCCTTCTTGCGCTTTGGAACCCCGTGAATATCGATCCGCTTAAGATATCGATCTATCCCACGAGAATAGGAAATTCGATCAGTCACGCATTCTATTGAGTTTGGGAATGGAATGGGCCGCAACACTTTTACATTTCCCTTCCTACAGCGCAGGTTGTTCGCTAGCCGTAGTTGTAAACAATCAGGTAGTTAGCTTCGGGTTCGGCCCATGGTCAGGCACATTCTTCCCAGGTCTACATTCGGAAGAGAAAATGCATTGGTTTCTTGAACTTGTTGACGGCGGAAACCTCGTGACGTACGTGATAATATCACGATGATAATTATTATCGACAACGACGTTGCGGTAATATAAAATCCAGCTCTCAACGACGCGAAGTTCTTTCTATTTGGGTTTGTTACAAACGCCCAGTTCGCGTCATCGGCAAAGTCCGATGCCGCGTTGCAACTTATTCCCGTTCATAGCAAATCGCGCGCTCAGGGCTGACAACACCACAAACATTTCTAATATCGGACATCAGTTCACCACGTATTTTGTAATTCAATCTTGATATCGCCTCAACTATTGAGGGCAAATGAAACCAAGAGAAAGCCACAAAGCACATCAAGAAAATTGCCATAGAATCGATTCATGATAGTTTACTTTCAACTGCAAATGATAGGTATGACAAGTTCCCACTTGAAAAGAGACGATCATTCGTCATGGAGCAGGGTGTGAATTCATGCAAAAGAAATGAGTAGGCGGGCAGAGAAAGGTTGAGATGAGTTATAATAGGGAAAACAAGCATTGTTATGACTGTTTGTACATCTTGTGAAATTGGATCTGTTATTGCTTTGTGTTTATAATTTTCAGAATTAGTCAGAGCAATGCTTTGCTTGTTCATGTCTTGAACCATTTCAATCACTGAAGTCTATTGGTACCCCGGACCAGGCTGTCTGGCTCTATATGCTCCCGGCCCACGAATGAGCCTGTGTGGATTTGTTGCAGGCTGACCATATGCGCCACCAGGAGCCCCTGGTGGGTAAGACGACGGAGGCGGTGGAGTTGCGTGGCCATAAGGTGGCATTTGGGATGGTTGAGGTCCACCAGCAGAATAAGCCATTCCTCCAGCCATAGCAGGGACTGCACCATATGGTTGGGCTGAGGGTGCAGAAGATTGCGGTGTAGTCATCTGATTGGTGTTAGAATTAGGAGCAGTAGATCCCGGATATCTGTAATTGTACCCAGTTGTTGGCGGCATTCCAGGCATTTGCTGTGGCTGTTGGCCCGTTGGCGGAAAATTCTGCAGTCTTTGCTGAGCTGGGGGCATTGCGCTCGACTGTTGCGTTGACGGTGCACCTCCATATGGGGTGTTGTACGATGTCGGCGCGTTGTAATTGGATGAATCAGATGGGTTTTGCCGAGTAGGGTAAGAAGATGTCGGTTGCGTGGGTGTACTCTGCGAAGGTGTGCGTGCTGCATAATATCCACTTTGCTGGGATGAGGCTGCATACGACTTCTGTTCTACAGCAGGATACTGCGGACCTCCTAAAGCTGCGTCACCAAATGAAGACTGCAAGCTGCTTGGGTGGGTAGAATTTTCCACTTGGTCTGCAATAGGACTGAATGATGAATGGATTGGATTCTGCTGCTGCTGTGGTGCCGGCTGAGTCTGTGGCTTGATTTCTGACGAAGGGCCAACTGAACTAGACAAGCTTGATGCAGGGCTCGGTATTGGTTCTCTTTCACTGATTTGACTCGGGGTTTGTTGAACAGACACGGTCTTTGGGGTATCTGTGAGAGGATCAAACATCGAGTTATAACTTTGACCCGCACCCGTGTTTGTATCATGAAGCTGAGCAGCAGTCATGGTTGTTTGATCTGGTTGAGATTTTGAGATTTGATATTGTGAATCAGCATGCGGCTCCTCACTTGCTTCAACAACAGGCTGTTGTTTATTTACGGTCTCAGAAACATCTTCTCCGAGAGTATCAAGAATATCATTGACTCTGTTCCTGATATCAACAAGCTCCGTTCGAATATTTTTCAATTTTGGATATGTGATATCTCCTTTGCCACCTTGACAGAATAGCGTCAGTTTAAGAACACGACTTAGCTGAATTGCAAGGGTTATATCCGAGTCATCAAAAATTGTGATTAAATCTCCATCGTCGTCAGCATATTTGATTGTGATTTCGTCTGTCGATTTTAATGTATTTCTGAATACTCTTTGCATCATTAACACCAATTCATTATACGTCAAATCTTCATTATGGATAGGAATTCTCCGGACGTCATCTTCAAGACGAGCCTTTATGATTAATTTGCCAGACAAGTCCATTTTCTAGATGATGTGATAGCTTTGCCTACAGATACTAAAATAGTTCACCTAAATTGAGCTATTTAATTTTTTTTATACTAGTCAAAGACTTCACAGTTCACTAAATGTTCTGCTATCGGTACTTGTGTCTGTGAATCTGTAAAATCCAAGTGATTCGTGGGGGAAAGGCGGAACGTTTTGACGCTGTACGGTACTATTATTGCAGTAGTGGTAGACCGCACGGGCACTTGCGGTAAAAATACTTATAAAATAGATGCAAACCTCAGTGAACTAAACTAACGTCGCTGGATATTTAGTGAGAAACACAGCGTAAACGCCAATCCTGCCAAAACAACAATAAGTGAACTCGCGAAAGCCAATTTCTAAATCTTTACGTGGACGGTCATCGGTCATGTGTCAGTCACATGATCGATGATGCATGTCATATATTCGAAGGCCTTTCATGGTCAGGCACCTGCTGTTACTATTCCTGCTTGTTCTAGGTTTTTCGATGTATTTATGATAATTTACCTTATAATAAGAACGGGTGGTTATGATAGGGAAATATGTAGTTGGTCACAAGAATTTCTAGAAATCCCTGGCTGGTCACTCCGCTTCACTGCTCACCTCGTACGGCTCTATGACTCTGCAATTTATTTGCTGATTAAATAATTTTCGCAAATGAACCAGTTCGCTGACGAGCACTGGAAGTTTTGTATCGGAGTTGGTCTCATCACAAATACAACTATGGTAGGGCTCGTATTCTGTTATGGTAAATTTATTGACATTTATGTAGATTGTACAGTACGGTACACAGTGTAGTTTAAGCCGATAATTGTCAACGTTCACAGTATCATGGCAAACTTTACTTTCGATACATTCTAATTTAGAATGCACCAGAATCTTTTCGTACTCAAGGCAAAGATTTAATATCCATGCCAAGCGATGAAACGGCAGAGTTTCCAAGTCAAACAAGTTTGAAAACCGGGTAATTAATGTAGGCCTACAACTTAATATTTAAATGTGCACAGGATCTATGGAGGTTTGCATTGGCAGAATCTATTTATTCACCATACACAGTTCTCACGCCAGCATAATATGATCGATTTCAGGTTCAAGAATGTTCATCCAGCGACAGTGTCCGTGCATCCATTGGAAATGTCTCTCAGACAGCATGATGAGAGAGCTTTGAGCATGCGAATGAATATGATTCGATCGAATCAGGTACAGTGAATCAATGAACAAGAGATTGGGTAGATATCATTATTCATTACATTTTCATATCATGAAATTGCGTTTGGTATATTACAGGGATTGTTTGCACCCCTTCAAATGCGTATGGAGTTGAATACTTCAGAGAAAGGAGCCCGAAGACTACCATGCCTCCAATCATCCCATATAGCAAGAGACACTTTACTTGGCAACGACGTCTTGTTGTCACCAAAAGACATTTTCAATGGTGATGAAGTGTTTCTTAAAGCTATTTCTTGTGGGAGTATCTTAAACATGATTGGTATTTCTCTCGAATGGGGTAGCCAGCTACAAGATGGTGTCCTGCCATTGCTGACAACACTGAATACGTGTACCGGTATACACAAGCTATGACAATCGCGCTGCCTGATTAATTGACGGAATTGTGACCACCATCAGCTAATCAAGCCTTTCTTGTCTGACAGATCCTAGCCAATCTGAAGTAATGGGTGATCCACACATCATGGCAGAACATCAGTTGGGACTGAAATTTCTCTAATACTACTTCGGAATTTCTTTGTACTTCAATAAAATTTGTCAAAAGTACTGTATGCAGATCAGGACAGTTTACAAAGCGATGTCAGATTTGAGGAGTATATGCCTGCAATCAGGCCACAGCAAACAAGAAATCTTGCCCACTCAAGCTTAATCAAGGGCTGTTCAGGAACCTAGCAGCCTATCTCCCTTTTTGACAAGTTCTTTTTTCATCTCACAAAGATTACTACAGTCACGACATTCGAAACCAAAATTTTGCACTTTCGTTCTTTATTCTATAAAAACCTGTCAACAAAAGGATTCGAATGCGAAAGCTGTCATACTGAAGTCTTGGCAATTCACCTCTTCCAGCAAACATTTTTACTTGGACATATTATCCAACTCGCTAATGGCACAAGCCCACTTTTAAAAGGCAGTGGTCGTCTCAACATGAACGTTCACTAAAAAAAGGTTTTCTCATCTATCACCACCGGTCACACTTCAACAATCTGAAGGAAGTGGACATATGGACCGTTAAGAGCAAAAAACGAAGACATAAAAATCGCAAATTCAGAACTTAATGCCCAGAGCACAGAAAAAAATAGAAAATTTCATGTATTACTCGACAAAATGTCGCGCATCGCGAGAATTCTCATATAATGGTACTTTTAAAAATCAAGGGAGTTACGGTGTGTTTTTATGTACCTTATACATGAGATGCGGTAATAGCAGCAAGTTGGGATCATCATAATTGAAACTTTTCATGAGATTGTCACTGTTTAAAGTTGATTAACTCATTAAAGCATTTATCAAATGCTCTCTTTAAGTCAGAATAAGACACTACCAAGACGTTCTGCTCGTCTCGAGACATCAGGCACATCTTCTCAGGAGTTCCGGCATCAAGCTACCAAAATCAATTACAATTAGAAGTCGCAATATAAAAAAATCTTGGGACTTGAATGGGATCTTACCTTATTCAGACATTGCACAATGTGGGCCATGTCAATCCACGGAGCTCCAGTTTCGCTGACCTAAAAAATAAGATTAAAACGATTAAATCCGTGAATCACAAGATATAAACGAGATACTGACTTGATGAAAAACATGATCTCTGAACAACTTCAAAAGATATCGTTCACCCGTTTCTGACCAATTACGATCCAGTTCATGTCCAGGTCTCTCGTTAATAACACATAACTTGGAAATGAGTCGAAACAACCTGCCGTTCTCGACTTCCTGCAATAGCAAAGTCAAATGTTTAATGTCACTATCAACCGTACATCAAGACTGATTATGAGTAAATATGAGAATAAGTTTAATTAAATACCTTGGCAAGTTCATTTTCAATTATATCTCCGCGCATGAGCGCCACGTCGAGTTGTGTATAAAACCGTGCTCCTATCATTGGCATAATATCGTTAACACTCCGTGCGCGTTGCTGAGGAGTAAGGAGGTACAGGATGAAGTTTTTCAGATCGGCAGAATAGTTCATCACAACGAGGTCAAGAGACTGCGGAAAATTATCCCTTTGAATAGCCGCCACTGAATTGCAAGCAAGAGCCAATACAACCTGATAAACATTACACAAATTTAAGTCGGAAACTTAAAATTGCATTATAACGCGATGTCTGCATACTTTTCCAAGGGCGATTAGATCATCTTGTTGATACTGCGGCATATGGGCCCTTGGATTGGAATGTGAGCTGTCGTATCCAAGTACATCAAAAATACCGACACCATTAATTCGCAACCTAAAAGCAAATTGGACGTAAATCTAGACAGAAATCTGAGCTGGAAAATCCAGTTGGGGTAACCTTGACTTTTCTGTGACGATTATTTTAGTTGGATCCATCACTCTGCAAGCAAGTCCAGCTGCATGTATGCACCTTAAAGCCGATGTCAGCTGTACGATGTATGTCCAAATCAAACTTTCTGGCAGTAACCCTGCATGAGGAGAGGAAGAAACAGGTCAAAATTGAAAAAGTGAATACTGCATGCAAACGAGGCTACCTGGATGTTGTTTTCCATTGGCATTCCATTTGACCTTGGCAGCAAAATTATTGCTTTGATTCTGGAAGTGTCGTGTCATCAATGTCTCAGCTCCAGCATGATAGTCATGAGAGAAAATCAAGGCTGAGTAAAAATAATTATTTACAATACCACAGGGGTGGCCACTGTTTACACTAAGATAAGCAGGTGGCAAATAGATTGACTTCAGGAATACTCAAATCATGTAACAGGAAAACGGAGTCCAAACCACTAGCACCGTGAAAGAAAATAATGTAAGTCTACTTACAGTGTTCACCAAACGCCTTGGAGGTAAACACTTCCCGTAAAATCACAATGTTTGCGTGTTGTATCTTCTTCCACATTTCCACAAGAACCATACATTTCTGGTTAACTTGTCGAAAACCTAACAATATATCAAAATACTTTACAATTACATTCTATGTCTTCGTACAATCCTACACTCACCGTGAATTCGTCGTAGACAATATGGAAGGCCATCTTTGTATTTAATAGCTTTATAACAAGAAGTAACAAAACCGAATGTGCTTGATTTCTGTTGAATGCTTTCTGATATCGGCTCAACAGGAAATAAACTGTGGTAGTTGTCAACCTCAGCAGGTATCGCTGAAAAAACAGGTAGCGTTCTTGTTAAATCTTGGCGAAATTGTGCTTGTTATGAGTTTGGTGCAGAAAAATCATATTACGAATTATGACTTTCATCCGTGTAACTCCAGCATTTTATGAAAAATGAGAATTTTTAATTTGATAAAATAACTTACCCGTATCCTGCTCTGCGTCGACTGTCAGCATCGCCAAGGTCTGCTTTTTCATGATAGCTTGACGTAATTCATTTGGCATGAAGAAGGAAGGGGCACTTGTCCTTTGTTTCATATATTCCACAGTAGGTGGTGAACCAGAGAACACGTTGAACTCAGGAACAGTCTGTGATGTTAAAAGTTTCAAACATGTGTTACTGTAGTCGATGACGAAATTCAATACCAACAATTGTACATACCACAGCTATATTATGATGTTGAACCCTTTTTTGTCCTTGAGTATAAAAGTAAGTTGTTCCACCAAAATTCTCATGGGAGACTTTAGCTTGCATTTCCGCATCAGACAAAGATGAGTGGATATCTAATATTCACATCACAATAACTCACAGTAGGAGCAAATTTACACAAAAACTATTGAATAGAGACAACAGACCTGAGTTGAGTGGTTCAAGAGGTGAGGAACGTTGTCCGAGATGACTCGCTGCTCTTCTGGCTTGTAACGGTGACGACCGGTCAGTTGTATCTGTGCTTGATCCCAAAATGTGACTTATGTTGCCTACGGAGCCATTCGAAAGCATACTCTGTCGACCGTATGGTGACGATGTTGAAGGTATAAATCCTAACAATGAGCCAAAATTTTAACGCTTCAAAATACTAAGAAATTACACTTTTTAGGCACATAACACAGGTACTGGCACAAGACTACCGGTATTTAAGAAAGAAAACTCTCAGCAACTTGGACTCAATCATAGTATATGAATACATGTCGGTAACTCTTGTCTAAATCATGTATCAACTTTTGATGCCTGAAGACTCCATGTCACAAGTTATGGAATTAGTGCAACTGCTCTTTCAACGAAAGGTAGATCAAACGAAAACTACAACTTCAATACGATTATCTGAGGATTATATCTGACGTAAAAGCGTAAGGACAGCAATTCACACAACTGCCTTAAGTAAGCTAAAGAGGCCACTATTTTAATCTTGAGAATTCGCGGCTACATATAGGCCTACATACCATGGACCTGGGAATTATATCAGAAAATTGTATATATATTTATAATTAATGAAATCCTGATAGAACATCAATATGGTAACAATGAGTCAGCATTTCTAGCTTCCCCTGGTATTGCCTAAAGGTAAAATAATGACTAGAGCAACTGTCAACGACATGACCACTGAAAATTTATCAACTGTTACTGACTACCTGGACCTGGTGAAGTGACACACTTTGATTTATACATACTATCCTTTCTCTCGATGACATGCTGAAACTCCCGTTCTAATCTCTTTAACGACATCTTCAACTTTGATATATTGATCGACGATTTTGCTGGTATAAGAAATTCAAGACAGGGATTCGGCCATTAAAGTGTCTTACAAATAAAAGTATTGTAAATAGACTTTACATAATATGTGATTGTCACATGATTTATATAGTAGACTTTATCTGTTTAAGTGAAATACCTGGATGAGGACTCTGGTTGATGGAATTGTCACTATCACCACCAGCATAAAAGGCCGGCTGCTGTGTTGAAGAAAACACACTTCTGTGACCGTTAGATTGCATGGCGTCCAGTCCTGGTGTTACTTGTCCTGAAAAACACAAAAAGAATTTATAAATATGAAATAGGAGTTGCACACTGCCATAAATTAAGTAGTAGTTGTCAAGAAAATGTATTCAGGTTAGAATGAGATTCACCTGCCATGACTTCACTCATAGGTGAGCTGGACTTATTCCTTCCTATAATCTCTTGATCACCCATTGCTCGAATAGAGCCTTGCGGAATGAATCTCTGTTGCTGAGATGACACATAGGATGTTGGCTGTTGCTGCACGACACCATTTTGTATACTGCTAATCTGAGATAGCCTTGAACTCGGAATAAATTCCTTGATTCCTGGAATAGCAGGAGCGGCAACAGACGAAGGTAACGATGTTGCAGCATTAACTTGAGACAAGTGAAGGTTGGGTGCTGATTGGTTACGAGGTACAAACTCTCTTGCTGTCGGATTTGGCCTCAAAGACAGCGGAATATTTTGAATCATGCCATTCTGCCCGGATAGATTCAACGATTCAAATGAACTGATGGTTGGCGAGAGCGAATGCTGGCTTGAATGTGGAACTGCAAGAAAATAAGTTATCTGATACATTACAAAGTTAATTGACAGGCTATATCCGGCCAATAAGCTATATATTACATAAACTGTATTCTCAAGTATTGAAAAATCACCAGGCCATAATTGAATTGGAACAGATTTGGGAATCGGTACACTGAGAATAAGTAGTTGCTATTATAAGTCCCTTACACTATTTCCTGTGGTAGACGAAGTATATATCTTCAACCGCGCAAAAGTCGCTAGGTATTTTATTATATAACAAAACACAGGAAATACAGCTTAGATTTGCTGCATAGAGCACTCATTGAAATATACCGGTATATACATGTAATGCAACGGGCGGGCAGCCAAAATCAAGATTCGGTATAATGACCCCTATAATAATGGATCAAAATGTTGATTTACAACTGAGATTGTGCACTGGCTCATCTATCTGAAAACAGGATGCAGTTCATGATTCATGTCAGGCTGCTGGCAGACAATGGCAATGAAACGGATTAAAACTATCCGAAATTCATTTCAAATTTTCAACCTAATAATATCACATCTGACGGAGGGCCAGAGCCACACTTTGCGAGACTACGCTACGGTTAATAAAAATGGCATAATCGAATAGTTACTGTGCAAAAAATATGCATTCAAGCAATCGCACACCAAGAGACCTAATTTAAAAAGCTTCTTGAATAAGAATATTATACGCGAAGATTGTTTCGTCCGTCACTTTTCAGGCATTTATGAGGAATGAATTGTAAAATTAGAGCATAAAATAATGTGAAAATTTAAAAATAGAAAGGTAACAACAATAGGATGCAATATTTGAAAACCGGAAGACAGGAGAACCGGTTTTCAAAAATTGCATCCTGTTGTTTTTGCCTTTTTTATTTTTAGATTTTCACATTATTTTTTGTGACATCATAATTCCATATATTTGAAATTTCATTTGCTCTAATTTTACAATTCATTCCGTCATAAATACTTGAAGAGTGATGGACAAAACGATCTTCACGTTTAATATTCTTAATAAACAGCTATGAATATAGCTTTACTCCACTGCTGTGTTCAGACTTAATATAAAGGATTAATTAGGTCATTTATCGCATTCATGAGATATGACATGGGGCTTTTTCATTACTGGCCAATATCAGATACCATTGCCTGTGTATTACATTTGTACCGTACTTAGCCAGGCTGATTCCATCACAGCCTTCTAGTATAAACATCCCTTATGAATAAAATCTTTCGCATGAATATTTTACAAATTTTAGTCAATATATAAGGCATATATAACCTATCAATTGGTATCTACCCATTGGCTTAAATTCTTTGGCTTCAACACACAAGCTTGTATCGTTATCTGGTGCAGTATCAAATGAAGCATATGACCGCATGTCTTGCCCACTTTCTTGAATTAGATGCTGAAATATATAAATTCACAGTTAGTCAATGAAATTGAAAATTTGTAAATTAAAACATACTTGTCCAAAACTATTGGTATTCACGCTGTTGCTTCGCATCAATTGTTGAAACTTTGATTCTTTGCCGACTCCAAAAGAGGGAAAGTCCCCAATGAGGGCACTGTTAACTGGAGAAAGGTAAAGCAAAATAAATATAGGTTGCCGACAACGTTGGACCTCATTGGTTCAGATCCCATTGTCATCATCATCCCATTACCGGAAGAACTACATATTCATCCCTAACATTATCATAATTATCATCAAGGCAAAAGAACAAAAGTGCGTGTCGGCGGGATCGACTGAGATCCGAAACCAAAACCACCAATATACAACTAGAAGAATTCTACAGTATATCGATTAACCATACTGTCAAACAATAAAAGATCAATCTACAACTGATCGGAAGGAGACATGAAATGTACATATATATTACATGAAACATGAACTGATTGATTTCTGAACCTTCTGAAGCAATGAGTATAACACCTTTATTCGAATATAAAACATCAACTACAATATATAATAATTTAGGTTTTTATGTGAATACAAAGTGGCTCACGACAAAATGTGGTTCCGAACATTTCAGCACAGAAAGGTTCACGTGACACCACATACTGTCAAATTATGGCGTGCAAAGCATGACAAGGATGCGCTGGCCCTTCAAAATTGCACACCAAAGTCCAGTTACCGGATGTATAGTATATGTGTGTCACTCCCATACGTCATTTGCACAGCTAATAAGCAGGGAAAGAAACCGTAGGTATTGCATGAAGTCTGTAAGATTTTGGGTTAGATTTTCATTTATATTCAATTTTCAAATCATGCAATACAGACATATTTCGCTTACTCGGATCAAAAAGTGCTGGATCTTGTCCATTTAATTCCATTACCAAGCTGATGACATCGGTTAAGATATTTAGTAGGGATGCGGCTGAGTGGATAGTACGACCACCATTAGCAGTTCAACTATAGCAACGTACCGGTACCAAAACCAACTTACACGCTTGAAGCTTAAATACAGAGCCAGAGCAGGCAAAATAACAAACAGCACGGTGCTTTTGTCGTCGCTATACCTACCGTACTGTATCGGTATAAGAACAAAAAAGACATAAATAAGCACTCTCAGCCTTATGTAAAATGAAAAATTCAATCTAAAAGCCCGCGCACCGCCCTTAGACTACACAAAATCCCTCAATCCAATCAACAACTCCACTTTCGTTCGCAATCAAACGAATGAGTTCATTCATATGAGCTGCGGGACTTTACTTTCGCTGCATGTAACATCGTATCGTATAAATCAACGTGTTTCGATATCGAGTATCAATTTCATTGTCGCGCTTTTGTCACGCAGTTCTACCTTTATGCATCAAATATACCCTATAAGAAGCTGTATGTGTACCCAGGAATTAAGATATTTTACAGTGATAAGATTGCTCAGCTTTTGCTGGAAGATCTGCTTATCAGCAAATCGCGCATGCAGTTCAAAACTCATTCTGCCCACGCCACAGAATCATTTTGTTCTATACTCAAAACCCATTCAAATGTCTAATTCTTCCATACGCGAAATATCTGAAACGCAAGAGGTTTCAACTTCGAAGAGCTGAAGCGAGAGTTTCACCATAGAATGTCATGATTACATTCTCCCGATTACAGTTTATGGTTTCACCTTTCACTGCCCATGAAACACCCACCCTACTGTACTAGGCGTGCTGTCACCATTCTAGCGCGTAATATGGA
The DNA here is from genome assembly GCA_030412335.1 of Botrylloides violaceus. Lineage (NCBI taxonomy): Eukaryota > Metazoa > Chordata > Ascidiacea > Stolidobranchia > Styelidae > Botrylloides > Botrylloides violaceus. Next base: position 681,140 of record JASFYC010000810.1, read on the forward strand.
ATACCGCCTGACTTTCATTGCGCAGAGAGACCCCTCGATATTGTCCCGAGATTGAATATGATACGCGACTTGTGGTTTCATTCAAGAAAATCCGAAGGTACCATTCATTACACGCATGCACAGACAGAAAAAAAATCGCAGACATGTTTCATAACACGCGATTGTTCCTTCAAATACAAAACAAAAACACTAGAAAGGCGACACTGGAAAATGAAGAAAAAAATGGTAGAAAACAAGGTATGATATCCATAGAATCGGTAGCCATTGAGTAGGCCTATATGCTATGTGAGTACGCTGTCAACCATTGCTTGAAATACGTTTAAAGCAATAAAATATTGGATTTTACAGAACCAGCAACAGGAACAAATTTCATGAGAAAAAGTGAACGGATGTAAAAGTAAAAAATGCACGATTTTTTTGAATTAGCGTAATAAAGCAGTACCAGTACTGAAACGTCTCCTCCTCCTCTCGAGCAGAGATTGTGCGCAAATGCTCATCAAAGCCAAAATCAATACACCTAGTGTACCATTTAAAAGTCAGGTTGATCTAGACATTTTGATATGAAAACAAATTAAGTTTAGATAGACATGATTCTAAGGCTTGCTGAGGTCGGCTCAGATTCGGCCTGACAAAGATTGATATGTTCCAGCCTGCGCCAAACTCTTCGTCCTTCGACTACTATGCAAAAGTAAAGTAGTCTACATCCACTTGAATGCTTACAGTAGAGCCATACTAAGAAGATAACGCATGCAACTTTTTTTCGTACATCTCTTGAACGTATTGGGCATCTTCACGATCGAAGTCAGTTGAAAACAGGTACATAGTGAAAGCTTAAAGAAGGTGCAAATATTTGAACACAATGATAGGGAACTAGGTGCAAGGAGTGTTGTGACCAAGCCACTGATTTTTCGAAGTCACAGGACAGGTTAAGACGAGCCACTGAGGGCACAAGCTAATATCCCAGATTCAACTGGCAGGGTTGCTTACCTGAACTCAATATAAGCCTATCCAACGTCATGCACGGCACTACCCAAAAAATGATTACCAAGCCGATGCAGGTAGGATGCCTAAAATGAGTAAAAAACCGCCTGGCTGCGAACTTCTTTGCTGACATTGGACAGCTGAAACCATTTGCATGAAAATATATCTGTCAAGCAAGAATCAAATTAAATCTCAAGTCAAAATAGCAAATTAGCTCAAGTCAAATTACGAACCTGTTTCAGGCCAATGAATTCGGAAAAATCCATGGTAAGCACGATGAAGAATGTATACACCCAAGAAAAAAAATGCAGCCATTGACATAGAAGGGATACATTTCTTGAGTCACTGCTATTCCACAAAATCACAGTCGTATTATCAACAGAATTTATCCAGCAGGATGTCAGGCACTAAAAATTTAAATTCTTTTAATTGTGTGCTTGGCAAGCAGAGCTAAGCAACATAGATGAGACTTGGTAGGCGACAGGAAGTCGACACTATGTAGGCCTAGTGTACTTCAGTATGATAGAGCATGTGTACCTGAATTGCAAAACCAGTGCAGAGGATATAGACAGAACGTTCAAAGTGTCCGGGCATAAACGTAGACAGGAATCTCTTGAAATCCTCTTTTGCCATCACCCGGTGTTGAGTGATGAACAGAAGAATGAGGCACACATTTTGAATATTCCCTTCCAGGAAGGAGAGACCTGCAAAATCACAATATTTCAAGGGGATGAAAGGTTTAACTGCCAAAGTAGCAAGCGATGAAGAAACTAATGGGACTCGGGCTAAACTCAGAAGCTCACTTCAACGCTCAGCAGTGAAAGTACGAGTTGGTATTTATTATTCATTGAAGCTCACCTAAAACATCACCACTCACCTGACCATGAATACTTTTGCTTTAAAATTCCATTTGCATTACCAGACAAGAACCAGACAAGCTGAGTCATTGCGTACAATGAGTAAAATACTGAAGTTATAGCAACCATAGTTGTCAGTAGTGTGTTTACAAATCCTTTTTGTGTATTCTTTGAGGTTGCACATTCGGGATGACTAGTCTTTTTCCATGCAGTGTTATTATTTGCTTCAAAACTCCCATTGAACTCTTCATTGTCCGAATAGCAATATGCCATACTTTGATCGGAATATGATAAATATGATAATAATATTAATACGATAAAGCTATATATAAAGTTCAATAGAAGTAGAAATAGCCATTAATATTTATCAGAAAATTACATTGCAAGACACAAGATTTTCATTCATAAACATAAACGACTTCTTTGGACAATTTCTGATAATACGGGAGTAGCGAAATCATATAATCAGAATGTCAATTAAGCCTGCACAGTGTACATTTATAATGTAGTGTATTTAATCCCTGTCACATAGACCTAAATATACGGTAGCATCCCAACATAAATCGGTTACCGTATAAATGCAAACTGTAGGCCTACACACATCGACACATGCATAGAGATTAAATAGATAGTCCTAATAGAGAACATAGCACAATATCAAGATTCTGGGGGGTGTTTTCCAAAGCAACACAGGAATATTAACCATTGTTTCATCCCCAAGCTTCAGTTTTTGCATAATGAATAACAAGCTTTCCTTCCGCACCGAAATTTTCATACAAACTGCCAATCTCTCGGTCTGGAGAAGGCGCAAAAGCTTGATTGATATACAGAAAAACTGAATCTGACGGTTTGCACTTTAAAACTTTCCGTAAAAATTCCGCAATCCATTCCATCTTTTTCCACCGATCGACTTGCCATTTTTTCTTTTTCAAAATTGGAGCATTTCCTGTTGCTTTTAACAAAATTTCAATTTTCTCCTTCTCCACACCTGATTTACTCGGCGTTGCACTCATATCGATAAAGCAACTTAGACTAAAATATTCTGTTGGAAAAACAAAGATCATTATTATAATTATATATATATTAATTGCACCTACACTAAGACACATAATATGAAGCCGACTCAATGTCATGTTCAAAAGCACTCCCAAGCAACATGAATTTAGACATTCACTGTGACATTAGCAAATCAGTATAATGCGGCAAACATATCTGAAATGACTGGGACTGACTGAGTCACTTGAAACTACATTCCCACAAGTTCGGAAATTTTGATTAAGCATCTATTCCAGTCTTGGCAGATGGCAAAGCAACCGATAGTGATAGCATATCATAAGTCATCATATATTCAGTTTAATGTCAATAGGTTCTACAATTACGCTACAATATTTTTGACAGGTATGCAACATATTCCAACATTGAAAAAAAAATCTAACTATTGTTCTACAGCAATATATGTACAATAAAGCGTACCGTTATTAAATATCCAAATCAAAAATTGAATTTATACTTTTTCACTTCGACCATCACATTATGAATGTTCACCATTTCTGCTCGAATGGGAAGAGCTTTATAAGTATGATGAGACAAAATTTTCTGGAATCTGTGATAATATTGAATCAATTGAGTCAAAGCTCCTTGAAGGATAGCGGTGCCATTTTTGAAATTCGTAAAGGACTTCATCACTTCCTGATTGATGCCATCTAACGAACCTTTCCAATTCTTTGCAAAAGATTTCACGAGAGGCATGACTCTATTTTCAGATTTTTTCAAGCCATCAATTTGTCCGGAATCCGCAAACGGTTCGACTTGTTTAACAAAAGTCATCAATGACAGGAAATGTGAGGATAGCACTTCTTCGATATATTCTTGTATACTTGAGTTAAGAAGGTGTTGAAAAGTATCCGATTCTTTAGATTCATCTTTCGTTCTTTCCATGATCACAGATAGCATCATGTCATAATTATTAATGAGAAAAATCAATTGGTCTTTCCTCACGTTAAAACACGACGCCATTCGCAATATAAAATTCTGTACTTCTTCTTGCATTTCGGCAAGAACTTTATCGACGATTCGATTTGGTGAAGTTTCGTTGATTGCCACTAAAGCGGCGCTAAATTCGGCATAGCGACGTGTTATATAATGCGGTCGAACATCGACATTAGCTAAAGTGTACACATCGCAATTTTTGATACTTTGCGAATGAAGACGTACAATATATTCGAATCTAGGCCACAAAATTTCTTGCATCGTGTCCCAATATTGGTTTAAAGCATGGACATCTCTATTTTGCATCATGACACGATATTTTAGGACAATATGAATGCATAGCAAGAGCGCAATAGCATCATAACAGTCTGTAACGTAAGTCGACACATGTTTCATTAGCATAGATATCGTCTTCCCTAGTACGCTATTAAAAAGTTCTTGTACAGCAGATTTTGTGACAAGAAAAAAGTCACATAGAAACAAAAATTCTCGGCAACAATTGTCCATGAAAGCAAAATGCTCACTTCGAAACAGACTCTCGAAAGAGAATCGCTTGTTATTATCTTGTGCCGCATGGGGAACGATAACCGGAGCTTCCAGATCATCTCTCAACACACTAGCGCGAGAACCTAATGTGAACGTAGTCGCTCGATTCTTGATGGATGTTTTCGTAGAGAAAAATCCACGTTTGGCAGTATCTTCAGCCGCGATCAAGTCATCTTTATCGGGTGCTTCCTCATACTGTACCTTCAACAGCCTGGACACGTACGTTTTAAAATAGGAAAAATATACCTTGCTCATAGTGTCAACGTATTCATCTTGAACTTCTTTCGCGATCCGTCGTTCGTTGTGAAGTAAAAATTCATAAAAGAATCTACTCTTCAACATGGCAGCTTGCGGCACCTCATAATTACTCATTGGTTTTCGAAAAGAATAAACTTTCTGAAGTAGATATTCTCTGATCTTAGTAACTGCTTTGATCTTCAATTTTTGTACGACATCGCTAACATCTTTACAAGCGAGGGTATCGTTGAACGAATGTTGCTTGATGAATTTGATTTTGTGATTGAGCTCGTGAAGTTGCTCAAGAAATTCGCGATCGGTGACAGGAGTTTCCAATATGACGGTAATCATTGATTCTTGCACGGCCATTTCATCTATCAATTGGCTCAATTCACCTTTGACAGCTTGCCGGTTCTTCAGCTTCACATTCATAGTGACTGACTGCTCCTGTAACAAGGAAACAAATGTGACTTTTAGAGGGAATTTTCTTCAACCTTAAAATCGCAGTACAAAACAAAATACAAGCAGCTTGCCACCATGTTCCGCTCCAGTGAACAAATGTCAATATGTTACTGGTACGGGCATAAATCATTTTTCTATCAAGGCTAGAGATTAGATGAAGTAACTGAAGGTGCTTACCTGAAGCGACTGTATCTCAGAGCTGATGCTACTGAGAGCATGCTGAAATCCATGCAACATTTCTTCCATTCGTTCCAACACAGATTCACAAGATCCAACTTGTGTATGTAGCTCTGCAATCTTGATGCTTTCTTTGATATGATCCGCAATAGAGTCATCTTCAGCGCATTTTAAATCCTCTTCAATACTTTTTGCATACTCACGTAAATCGACACCTTTTTCTAATGCTTCTTTCACCAATTCATCCTCTAAATTTTCTTCAATATGATCGCCGACGTTTTCCAACAAGTCTACACTTGCAAGTATTTGCAAGTTTTCCAGGTCAGGGTAGTACGACTCCAGATCGTCATTTTCTACGTCAATGCTGTTGTTTTGCAAGGAAAGAGTATCCGTTCGCTCAACTGCTGCATCAGCCATAGTCAATTGAATAACATAAATTCAAGTCGACTAAGAAAAAAAATCAAAACATGCAAGTTGTTAAGGAACAGTGATAACAGATGAGTAATAGAAAAAGCACAAATCCAATACATTATAAATCAATGCGGCATCAACGCATCACAATACTCTCCAATTTCAACAGTAGTGTACCTGGTAATGGTATAAGGCTCAAGCTAAATATAACAATACACAGGCACAAAATCTCCACCTTACAAGATAACGAAAAATATATGAAATATCCGTGACTTCATGTTCGAATCCAAGCAATACTAACTTATCCCCCAAATAGACACACATATTCCAATTCGGCCCACTGCTGTCGGCTACAATAAAAAGATTACCTGTATACAAATACAAAATAAAGTTGACTAAAACAATTAAAGCGTTGTACCAAAATTTTAAAAAAAGGATAATTGTACAATAAATATTGCGCTATACAAGTTACAGAACCTTCCTACTGATAATGGTGCTATGACGGGTAACAACACTATAATTATGATATTCTTTTCTCCAGAACATCTTAGAGCTATGCGACAATACATAAGGATTAAAACACTCCTTCCTTCATCCATAGTCTTGAAGAAAAGTCTGGGACATGAAACTCAAACTCATAGAGTAAACTAATGGGTGATTGCATTGATATCGATAGAAATTATGTAATAAACAATATATAATTCATGGTTGCTAGTCCCAGGAATGCGATTCTGATCCATTTCAATAGCACAGATTTAGTCAATAACTAAACTACACAAATCAGTGATTATATATGGTATTTGTGTTATCAGGTGTGCTAATCCTACCATCATTGCAATGCGCAAAATGAGCTTTTTTGTCGTTTAGGAGTGGCCGCAGATTTCAACGTATCGGCAGATTTTGAACTAACAATCTCCGCAGTCACAATGTGATGAGCTTGCTCAGTTTGCATCCTTGATAATTTGACTCCTAATATTTCGGCAGCCAAACTTTTGAAACATATAGGAACCGATTCTCCAGTTTTCGCTGATACATAATGGCTACCAAATTTATGCTTTTTCGCGAAAGTGTTGTGCTTTTCTCTCGTCACGTTTCTCATGTGTTCTAAATCGCTTTTATTTGCAACAAGAGAGAAATGAAGCTTTTTATCTTGCACCATCTTGCGGACAGTCTCGTACCAATCTTGTAAATTCTCGAAACTTCGATGGTTTGTGACATCATAAACTAACAACACTCCATCAGCACCGTAAATATACTTGTCTAACATGTTTCCGCCGAGAGTCTGTCCGCCAATGTCCCATATTTTCAATGTTACGTTCTTATTTTCTGTTAGATTGATTCGTTTTAAGAAAAAATCTAACCCAACAGTCTGATCATACTGTTTTCCGAATTGATCTTGCGTGTACCGTGTAATGAGAGATGTCTTCCCACTTGCGCCGTCACCGATAACTACAATTTTCAGCATCACATCCTGGATGTCATCCTCAGAGTCAGACATGATCTCTTTATCTTGTAGAGGATTCGATAAACTATGTGAGCACTACATTAGCCGACGTTGTAAGCTGATGAGAAAGCGCTAAAAAAGACAATGGAGAATGTTATATTTTTCATACAATTACATTAGAGATTATGACCTAGCTGAGGAATCATCAGCTTATTCAAACGAAAACATGTCCACATAAGAAAATAAACGGACCAACAATTATTACGAAGACATGGTACTCAATCAATGTATTAAAATTAGTAAGCGTACATAGTACTTGATTCAAAATTCAATACTATATTGAGATTGGCAGCCTTATCAATGAACCATGTAAGTGGTGAACTTCTGAAACGGGACTTCGGAGAGTCTTGTGCCAGGTAATAGTAAGTCTCCATGCAGATTAGTCAGGACCAAGAGTTTATTTTCTTTGGGCATGAGCTCACCCACCTTCAGTAGAAGGTTAAATAAGCCTAACAATCAGGAATATGGCATGGGCATATTCCTTTGACAAACTAGGTCAGTGGCATGTAGCCTATATCACAATTTGTAAGGGTCAATTTTGCCTGGCGTAAAAGTTAAATGGCGGTATTTTGAATATGCAACAACCCACAAAAATATAAATATGCAGGCATGTTTCATATAGCAGGATTCAATTAGAAAATCATGTGCAAGGATAATAATTAATCCACAACTTGTTAAATAACAAAGTCTTTATCTATTGTCGTTTCTCTTGCAATCTCGCTTCCTCTTGAGTTGGCAGTCTGGGCAGTACCATTTACCTTTTGGCTTATGAGTGAGTCTGACACAAGAAAAGTGGAACCATTCAATTGGACATTTTGGATTATCACATCCAATCATTTGCCCGAATGACACTTGTTGGCATAAACAATATGTCGGCTCATCAGGATCGATTGGAAGATCGAGAAGTGAAGATATATCATCATTATTGTTTTGATGTCGTTCTGAATGCTTTGTTAGTTTACGTTTTTTCTTCTTTTTCCCGTTAGACTTGACCGATGACGTGTTAGAAACAGAAGGCTTGCTTTTGCTTATTGATGAAGTAGATGCCACACTTGAACTGGTATTTGAAACTGACGATGTTGATTCATTTGAGCATTTTCCTGAATTTGATGAGTTGTTGCCTTGCTCGGTTGCTTTCTCTTGTTTTGTTTCTTCTTTCTCTTTTGCTCGACTCGACGCTCGTTTATCTTCCTCTCTGAGAGCGCCTCTTGTGAGCGCAGGAACTGCTACCGGAACGGATGACTGTTCAGAATTTGGTGATAAAGCTACTATCTTTGCTGGAGGCTCATCGGCATCTTCATATGAGGCTGATTTTGATGCCTTGTCTTGCTCTCTATGATATGCTAGTTTGTCTTTAGAGTCAGAAGATGGTAAGTTTCGTGGCCGCCTTGATCTCTTGGTTCCTCTTGGGTCGAGTTTCTCTTTGTCTCTTTTCATTTCGCTGTCGAGCTTGGCGTCAGGTTGATATGCGTAGTTAAATCTCTTGCATTCATATTCCATTTGCTTATTTCTAGTTTCTATCACTTCTGATATGCTTTGCACAATGGCTATTTTTTCATCACCCAATTCTTTACAGAAACCAAATAGCCTTCGGATTTGGAGCAAATTCGATCTTCGTGCTTTACTACCGGAAGAACTTTCCTTGATGAAGCTATCGTAAAGCTGCTCGATTTCTTTGACATGTTCCCGACATTTTATATCAACTTCTCGAAGACGTGTCACATGTCGTTGTAGATCAAATGGAATGTTTTCCATGTAATCCAGATAGTCAGAGGCATAGTTAATAGCCAACTGCACGATTTCGGGAGCAACGTCACCAAAATTCAAGCTTCGACTTTTAGTTTTAGCCACGTTCGCGGTAGACGACTGGATATCCTTCATTGCAAGCTTGCGAACAATGCTGAGTGTATCAGCGGTATCAACACTATAAGAGACAGTTATGAAAATCTATAATAACCCGAGTAGCCCTAAAACCTTTTGCTATCAACTACTATTAACGAATTCACTAGTTCACGACTGTCAAGTTACAACTCACAGCTCGAGAGCGACGGTCAAGAAGAAAACAAAATCACTAGAGCGGAGCTCCAAAACTTGTGATGGACGACAAACTCTATGGTGAAATCAGAATCGCTGCATCACACATCGGTACCGTTACCTTAGATTCAATTCAAAGAACTGTACTGCAGACTGCAGTAGTGGGATGAAATATAACAGCATTAAAAATTCCCACCCATGTCATCACTAGGGCTGGGCATTCGAATCGACTCGAATAACGCTATATTTGTACTGAATTGAATAGCAATTCGTTCTTTTCTCGAATTTCGAATATTACAACAACTTGAGAAAGCTCTATAGGCGTTTCAACGTGGATGTATAGCCAGAGGAGATGTTTTAAGGCTTATTGAAGCACTCATTTTCTCTGGTGCCAAAATCTTGACGTACACGTGGTCGCGGGTAACAAGGCTTCGTCCTGGTCACCATAAATGTTATAATTGTATACATCCAGGTCACCATAAATGCTATAATTATAATGTCTTGGTCACCCCACGTGCTTACGAGGAACCATGTGGTCGCAGGGAAGAACGTGATCACGGGGAACACTGTACCTACGTGGAACCACTGTTCACGGGGAACACTGTGCCAATAGTTAGAACCACGCGCTCGCGGGGAACAAGGCCTCGTCCTGGTCACTATAAATGCTATAAATCCTAGTCAACATGAATTATAAGACCTTGTCTTGGTCACCCCACGTGCTCACGGGGAGCCACATGGTCGCCGGGAACAAGGCCTGGCTACAAACAGAAAACCCACTCCAGAATTATTATATACATGTACTGGCGAGTCTGAATTCAGGTTAATTTCAAGGCCGGTCCCTGGTGGAGTCTAAACATGGGTTAACCGCTCACCCGAATTGAGTGATTCGCACGCTTTGACGTCATATCTTTGCCTATTCAACTCGCGAAACCTTATCAAGCCCAGACATTTGACAATCTCCGACATCGCTACTGTCCAAAGTAAGAAAATCTCTTTGCCGATAACCTAACCAGGGCGAGCAAGCGCTAGCCGCATCTCACAATGAAAGGTTTGCTTTACATGAAAATGTTAGTGAACTATAGAACCCTGTCGATAGAAGCTAATTCATTCTGAAAACATGCACCAAAATCACTTGATTTCCAGAGTATATAAGATTGGGATGGGACGAGTTCAGATCGGCCACGCATAATACATTGAAGAAGTAGATCGGATCAATTAGCGCTGAGGCGGGTCTAGCAGGCCAGTGACATCAACGGTCATCGCAACACTCCAAGCTCGACGGCTCCAACATCATTCAGCTATGACATGTAGAAATGGGCAATGCTTTTCCTCCCTAGGACAACCATCAGGGTGGTAGTTGAAGAACCAACAAGGCCGTTTCTTTACAATACGTTCCATGCGATTTCGATGAATCTTTTTCCGCCGCGGTCGCGAGTTTAATGAAGACCAATTGCGTAAGCTCACGTTGCCACAGGCGACCTCAAAAGCCTGATGGTGATTTCTCAACAATGTTTGTAGTCCGCCGCATTCCTTCTTCATTTCCATCCTCATATCTTCTTCAAGCAGTCCCGCTGCTTGCTCAAGAGATAGTGTTCCTCCTCGATTCCACAATCTGAACCTTTTATATTCTGAAGCACTTGATCCAAGATCTTCATTAGATAGTCCAATGCATGACTTGCAACTTAAACAAGCTGCATCAGTAACAAGACGCTCATCAAAGTCTGAACTGTTTGTTGATTTCTGCACACTCTCACAAATTTCATCGTCTAATCGTGAAATGACGACGTCAGATCCCGGTTTGGCGATCTCCCGTTGAGTTTGGTGATCAATGATTGGAGGCGGCATTATTTTGATGCAATTCGTAGTTTTCAGAAGTTCTGCAACAATTACATTGACAATTTTGTTCTGTAGGGAATGGTTCATCTTGGTGCAATTTTTAACTACTTCAACTTTTTCCCTCGCCTTGAATCGATCATTCGACACTCTCCTATCGTCAATAAATTGTTGTATGTTTTGCAAAATAGTTTCGTGTTCTTTAGTCGATTGTGCTTTAAACATCCCAACATGACAGATTCGCTTTGTTGAAGGTATTCGTAATACGTCGACTCCAACATCGAAGCCACATATCTCACCAATACTCTTCACAAATTTAAGATAATCTTCATATTGACTTGACGTTGATTGGCGGCGCTCGTATTTTGTGAAAAAGTCATGAAAGCAGCATGGCAAAACCCAGTATCTCACTTGAATACCAGACCGTGCTGCTAACACTGGGATCCAAGGAGTCAGTTCATCAGAATGGTTACCTAACAACCAATCATATTCATATTTCTTATTGGCAGTAGGGTCAACAACACTTTCTTGCAATATAGTAGTTTTCGGGTAAAGATCCCAAATCTTTCGTTGACGTACATCCACCCCAACACCTGGATGCCCTTCAGAGTTTAGTATATGAACTAATAGTCCATTTCCACATCCGAGATCAATAAACGATTGGAGTTTGCCTATTTTCTTCAACTTTCGCTCTAGTTTCCAAAGTAATATTAAATATGTTGCAATAGCAATATCTTCAAACACATATTTCTGCGGATCAGTAGCCTCTTGCCACATGGCAGCAAGCTTTTTACCATACTTTTCTTTCAATTCTTGATACAATGGAGCATATTCATTTTGAGGTATTAACGATAGTGACACAGGCAAATTCTCTCCAGATTTCTTAGAGTTTCCTGCCCATTTCACCAGATTAGACAACAATTTTTCTGACAACCATTGCCGAGTCGGTGCACATGTCTTTGAAATTGATGAAGAATTATCTCCAAAGATGTGCAAATTGATGTGGCTTGTATTCTGGGTTTGTTGCTCGTCTTGCAGTGATAAATTTTCAAGATCTGGGATTAACTCAATTTTGTATATGATTTCTTGATCATTAACACTGAAGTCTTCTGACAAAGGAATAAATATTGCACATAAATCTTCTTTCACAATAATTTCATTCAATACTGAATGGATGCATGGGTTCTTAGGAAACAATTTTCTGTCGAATACTTCAAATGATGGTTTATGGTCTCCATCAGACATATTATTTTCAGCAATGCCCAATCCTGCTATTCCGTAAATAAAGTCTTTCTGGTTTGATGATTTCAACAGAGATTCTTTGCAAGCTGCTTCGAGAGTTGCACAACTGATGATTTTCGAGCATACATTCGGTCTCTGAATCCAGACATTGACAGCCTCTCGGAATGCATGCTCGTTGCAATGTATTGGAAGTGATGATATCAAATTCCATGCCATCTTTATCCTCATCTAGGGGACGAATTGAGTCACCAGCAGCACAGACAGTATTGAGTTAAATATGTCTTGATCTTGAAATAGCAAATTCAATATGCTTATCGCAACTGATTATCGATTAGTTACTAACGAATGTGCTACACCTAGCAGATAGAATGGGTTGATCAAATAATGAAAGAATCAAAAATTATTTTGAGACTTAACAAAATACTCAACACAGCTATGTAGGGCAGGACCAATCAGCAGAAGTTCTATACCTCATACAAAACCGCAAGCAAATTTTCCAGTAATGATATATGTAATTGGTTAACAACACTGTTAATACCAACCGATGAATTCACATTGGACATCAAAATAGGTACAGTAACAAAATCAAATATTGCACAAGAGCAAAGCTGCAGTCGAGACGCCGGCTGACCTCACCTACTGATAGGAAAAAAAATAAACTGTTAAGCAAATATGCTCATTTCTATCGGCCAATCAAAAACTGTCAAAGCAACAGTTAAGGAACGTACAGGAAGGGTTGTTCACTGCATTAACATCCGTTGCAATTATTGCAATACAGAATTTGATCTATCTATCTGAAATAATGAGAACAACATGGCAGAAATCAAAGAGATACAGTCAGTAATTTAAAATGAGCAACAGTAGTCACAAAAAATATTCGGTAGTGGCAAAAATATAATACGAATGGTAAATATGGGCGGATGAAATTCAACTTTTCCGGGTTTTATTTTTTTCTGTGCTTTGGGGATAGATCAGCCACAGCTTTGATTTTTTTCATTATTTCAACATTCTCTTTTTTCATAGCCTTAAAATCTTCTGCAATCTTTTCCAAGTTGCTGCTAGTATTTTTCTTGCTTTCGTCAGCCACCTACAAAATCGACATTGTCATATCAATTTTGTCAAATTCACATGATAGAAGCACGGTCGCGTACCTGCTCTTCTAAATTACGAATTTCTCTCATTACTTCCCCAGTTTGTTCGACAGTCTCAAGCAATTGTGAGCAATTGACGTTCAACGATACAAGATACTTGTAGACTTGCCTAACATTATTATTACTTGCTGCATCCTGAACAGAAATAAGTGTATAAGACACTCGTGCGAGTGATATTTGCATCCCAGACGTCATCTGCTGAATTCGGCGTCATGAAATAACAAGTCCAGTGATCAGCCGTCTCAAGTCAGACTCAAATAGAGTCACTTTTTCAATGTTGAGTCACTACTCAATTATCGCAACCTTGATTTCAATACTATTAGACTAGGCGTTACCAAGAAGGGAGAAGAAGTATATAGGGAGTATTGGTGCTTACTTTATAGAATAAATCATCTGCTGCTGTGAATGTTCTCTCCGCTCGTCCTTCGAGTTGGTTAATTTCCTTCTGTAATGTTTTGACATCGATCAAAACCCTTTCAATCTCTTGCTTCTGTTTCCTGATATTTGCTACGATTTCAAAGATCCTTTTTGTGTAGGACTTTCTCGGAATATCAACTGTGACTTCGTTGCATTGAGCTGTTAATTGCTTCTCCATTTGCTCTTTTCGTTTTAGCTCATCTGTGTTTTCTTTGATCCGTTGACGAACTAATTTGACTTCCTTCATTTTTCTTTCTGATTGCGTCTGAAAAATGAGGTTCATAAATTCAAGTCCAATATTATAAATATACACAAAATGTTAGTGTTCTACCTCTTTCTGAGAAAACTCATTCTTCATTTTCTCATATTTTTCTTGCAATGGTACTCTGTGTTTCTCCCATTGTTGTTCCAAACCAATCATTTTTTGCTTGTTAGCATTCACCAATTCCTGAATAAATATTAATAATGCGAAACCTAGACCGTCTCGGATATTTTTAGTACGGGATATGACATTGATGGATCAAGTTGATATCTGCTGGCTGTAAATGGTTATCTCTCATACAATAATCCCCAAGCCAGACTTGTTAACAGTCTTGTTCAGTGTAGTTTATTGATTTTAGACTGATATGATCACAAACCTGCAGTTTGGCGATGTTTTGTTCAGCCTCTGGAAGTAGCTGGAGTGTTTTCCTTTGTAGCTTCACTTTCTCCTGAACTGCTTGGTTTGATTGTTCACAAGATCGTAACTCCTCTTTGGCCTAATAATTGTGATACAACATTTGTAAGGGGTGTGGAGAGATCTAGGGCCTTAGGCGATCATTTGTGATAAGATGGGCCTGTACACCAATGGTTGGAGAGCTACAGTGGTCAGTGACTGGGTAATCTACCGGTAGTAGGGCATGACAGTCGGCATCATTATCTGTGCCAACAACGATTGGGATTCGTATGTACCTGTATTTTTTTTGCACTTACTTTTATTATAGTTTCTTGAAAATTATGAATGTCCATTTCCATTTTTTCTAATTTTTCCACAGTTTCTCGGACTTCCGTTTTGAGTTCTTTTTCAACACGACTGAATTTTTCTTGCTCTGTTTCTTCAGGAGCATGTTCCATGTCTTGCTGAACCTCTTCCGATTTCTCCTCAGCACCGGCATCTGCCGTATCAGAACATATTCAGAGCAAATCACAAATAGGACTTAAATGGATATTGATATTGAGAAGGCCTATCTTAGGATCTTACCTACTGCATCACAGTTATGTGAAATTTTGGGAGCATTCAATGTTTCACTGATCTCCGTTCCTAGTTGTCTCTCAACGACTCGTTCTTTAGTCTGAAAAATGTAATCGAGTCAGTATAGGCCAAAATAACAATGTAGCAAATACCCACAAAACTCGTTTCATTAGTCTCTGCTATGATGCCGATGGTAACTGGTGCGTCGGCACTCAATGAATTTCTTGAAAGTATATTTATAATCTACAAAAATTCCATATCAATTAATTAAAGTATACCATTCAACTTAATGCAATACGCAAAACGATTACCTCGTCAAGTGAGGTATTTAATGAAATCCCTCCTAACTGAGGCCCATCGTTATGTACAGACTGACTTTCAATCATATTTTTTCCAGATGCAATATCGCTTTTGAGTTCAGCAAGTTTTTGTTCCATATACTCCTGCATCCAAAAATTATTATTTTAGACATGAGACATCGTTAAAAACATCACATAAAATAAAGAATAGCTAAACCTTGGGAGATATTCCAGAGCCTATCGTTCCGCTATTGACAATATTTTCCCACTCTTGTTGTCGTGACAACTCTAAAGCATTGTGCTCCATTAACGAAGAAGTGAGATATTTACTGTCACTCAACTGTACGTCAACAAATGGTAACTTTCCTTTGTAATATTCCAACAAGCCTGAGAGAAAGCAAATTCATTACAACCAATTGTAATTTACAGCATTTAACGATGAATTTAAACAAGTCTTTCTATAACTTGTACCTTTGCTAGGTGGCGTAGTCGCATGCCCAACATGTTGAGGAATGATCAGATGTTCGTGATGAAATTGAATTTGCCCTTTTGACCCTTCGACAAAAAATTCTCCCTGAGTCCATCTGATGCCGTTGCGTTTGCAATACGACGGTTGCCACATACAGGACAATTGTGTCTTCAATACTCTGGCAATATTTTGTTGTAGAACAGAACCCTTGCCTACAAATTTGACAATGAGAGGATTAGATGCTTGCGTTAACACTGTAATGTCTTTCATCTATACATAACGCATGTGGTAAACTAAATCTGAAAGCAGGAAGCTGGGTGATGTATTTGTTTCTGCACTATGATCGAGATGGGTTGCACGAGAAAAAAAGAGCAAAACGAGAAAATCCAGCAAAAATTTCTCACCCGTAGATTGTGCGGAAGATTCATCTTTTTTACGAGGTAATTTTTCCACTAAAAACATGAAAACTTTTCTAACGTCAGCTTCCGAAGAGTACAAGAACGTTTGATAACCAATATCCCCACGATATCCTGCTGACTGACAAGCTTGTGCCAAAGCCGTCCCAACACGAAAACGGGCTGACATTCCTGTAAAAAAAAAACAAATTAACTCTTGATTTACAAGAGCCATAACAGACCATGACAAAACATTACCAGGCGGAAGTACGTGTGATAACTTTAGATCGGACTGTATTATCCTCAAACATCGCACGGCTGCTTCTACGACATTGTCGGTAGACAATTGTGCAAGGCTTGACACGTCATCAGCAAAATCACTAAAAAAAACGTAAAGCTTGAAAAACATATGAGAAAGGCTTACTAATGAAATCGTACACTGAAAGATATACTTTGTCACATAAAACTTCCCCACCATCCTTCATTGATATTGAAAAATTTCATCATATAAGTTTTGAATCAATTCGTTACTGGGTCTAATAAAATAGAAAAATATGCAGTTCTTACCAACCACAGTCCGCCAAGGATGAGAGGATGATTTTGTCTACCTCCTCCATTTCATATGATATGAAGACTAAATTCTTTCTGAAAAATCGCTGCAATCAGAATACCCTTCGACTTGTCCCTCCTCAAAGACAGCAGTTCACCACTCGCCAGTTCAACTATAGATAACTAAATTACAACTACAAGGATTAGTTATCTATAGTTCAACACCCTTCTGTTCCTGTGTAGATAACTAATCTATAGTTATCTATAGTTCCTGGCACTCTTGCAACAAAACAGTCCCGGTGCAGTCGACCGATGAGCCGGCAGATTATGTAATCTCTATGGTCGAAACCAAAGACAACGCCTAGCTAACATGTGCAAACTGCAAACACAAAATTTCTTGTCTGATACAGGAAAATGCACCGAAAACTGCAATCGATGTAATTAGAAAATACGTTCTCTGCTAAGGCATATATTTTTCCATATCACAGCTCAAATAGAACATGAACAAAAAAATGTTTCCGTCACAATTCTTTCTTGAGATAAAGAAAGACATTGAGTAATAATTTTTCATCTGTGTATGAAATATTTCAAAGATTCATTTGGATCAACGACATATAAACATAAACATATAAACATATGTCGTTGTTCGGATTCCTTGAAGGAGAAGAAAAAATCAGGCCGTTTGTAGATGTACGCCCCGTAGTTTTCGAACTCCATTTTCACACGTCAACTTTATCAGTTTGACGTTTTCTTCGTGCGTGAGTTTATCTAAGCATTTTGTTCACTTTAGTGATTCAACCTGTTGAATAGTCAGGCTTGAGCGAAGTGAGGAACACAGAATCGGTTGCAACAAGACAAAGTGATCATAATTAATTTTTCGAAGCAATTCCCACAAGCAGAAGGAAAGTGAATTCACGATGAATGTCTTCAGATTGACGGGTGATCTCTCTCATTTAGGAGCAATACTGATCTTGCTGCTGAAAATATGGAAGACAAGATCAGTTGCTGGAATTTCAGGCAAAAGTCAAATTCTGTTTGCCCTGGTGTTTGCCACAAGGTATTTGGATCTCTTCACCAATTTCGTGTCAGTCTACAACTCTGTGATGAAGGTGATTTACATCGGTTCTGCCTTCACAACTGTGTATTTCATCTATGTGAAATTCAAGGCTACGTACGATGGAAATCATGACACATTCCGCATTGAATTTTTGCTTATTCCAGTCGCCGGCCTTTCTGTTCTCGTTAACCATGAATTTTCAGCACTTGAAATTCTATGGACCTTCAGCATTTACTTGGAATCGGTTGCAATTCTGCCGCAGTTGTTCATGATAAGTAAAACAGGTGAAGCAGAAACGATTACAACTCATTACCTCTTTGCCCTTGGATTGTACAGAGCTCTGTACTTGTTCAATTGGATCTGGCGTTATTACTTTGAAGGGTTCTTTGATCTGATTGCAATTGTCGCTGGATGTGTCCAAACTATCCTCTACTGCGACTTCTTCTACCTTTACATCACAAAAGTCTTGCAAGGAAAGAAACTTAGTCTGCCGGCATAATTTTGCAACCAATCATCTCTTGCTGTTGGTGGAACAAAGATTTTGACAATATTTTTTAGAACGGCTTAGATAAAATTTATAGACAATGTGACCGGAAAGCTAGCAAAGAATGTAGAATGTTACACATTACCCTCTTCTGGCAATATCACTATTATTACATTAACATAGAATTGTTGTATTTGGCATGTTGCATAGACACAACTTTTATATGTTTAACTACTATTAAGTCAGATTAGGCTGCCTATTATTAATATCGAACGAACTTAACAATGTGTGGCATAATTTATTCCAAAGACTTGTACCTGCAATTTAAATCTGCATAATCTTGGACATATATCTGAAGTTGTGTGTTCGTAACTTGTAATCGAGTGAGTTGTTTTGATCTTTTGCAACCCATCAGCTGCTAGTCTCCGGAGTTGGGTTAATCACTACTCTGTATGGTTTTTGATCTTAAATTTTCCATGACAAATTTGTTAGATGGTCTTCTGTGTCAAAATCTTTTTTTGATCAACGTCTCGCAATTTTTTGATATCAGACTCTGTTCTGGGGAAATCGAAATGTTGTACAAAGCATTTTGTTGTTCTTGACGATGTAACTATTACTAACCTTTGTGTTACTCGAAAACTTATCTATTGGAGGGTATCGTTGTATGTGACTATCATATCGCCTTGCTGTTCTATTTATGTGTAAGATGTGTTATAAATTTGGACTGATTGTTTATGTCATATTGGGAAAATTCGGGAATTATCAAGTGCTTTTTCAGAGCTTTATTAAACCATAGCTAATTCTTTAGTACCTGTAACGTTGTTATACTGTATAGAACAAAGCTCCCTGATTGATTGATTGAATATTTGATGTGCGGTAATGCACCTGCCTAATAGATACGTTTTCTTGTGACGGTTCATGCTGAAATTGTCTCGTCATGCTTAGACTAACAAAAACCGTTTTTATTCGTAAAAAAAAATGCTGGTTTTCATGGATAGGTCTATGCCAAGATTATGTGTATTGGTGCTTATTGCCTGCCCAATGGACATGTTATTAAGGTAGTGTAGTATGGTGTCATTATATGCATGTGAGTTTCATGGTCTTGCTGATTTTCCGGTGATTATTAAGATTATCCTTTTGTCATTTAGCATATTATATAAGATAGTTTTTTCAGCTGAGATGATAACATTTATTGGAAGCTGAAGTAAAAGCTACTAAGAAGCAGACACATTCATTGACTGATCTGTGTGTGGAGATCATATACCGGCACGTAAAAAGGAGCATACATTCATCAAATGGCACGTTTCCAGTCTATCCGAAGCATCAATCGATTGCTATTGCAAGGTGCAATTACTCCAGCAGATATTTTAGAAAGGTCGCTATCTCGTGCAAAAGACATCGCCCATCTAAATGCATTTACTTTCACATGCAATCCAGCCCTTCCAGGCTACAAGACGGCTGCTGAAAGCCTACTAATAGGCATTCCGTACGCTCTGAAAGATAATTATTCGACCAAAGATGTTAGCACTACATGTGCTTCAAGAATGCTTGAAGATTACATTGCTCACTACAGCAGCACTGTTTTGGATAAACTTGAATACAATGGTGCACTGCTAGTAGGGAAGACTAATATGGATGAATTTGCCATGGGGTCTGGCTCAGTAGATACCATTTTTGAACCTGTTAAAAATCCTTGGACGGCGGGTATATTGGATTCAAATTCCGAGTGTACGGACTGGAATATTGCTGGTGGTAGCTCTGGCGGCAGTGCAGTCGCTGTTGCGACTGGTGTTTGTAGTTTTGCGTTAGGTTCTGACACGGGAGGATCTGTAAGGAATCCAGCATCTTATTGTGGTATTGTTGGACTAAAACCTACTTACGGTGTCGTATCACGTCATGGGTTAATTCCATTGGTTAACTCTATGGACTGTCCGTCAATTTTTGCTCGCTCAGTAGATGACGTAGCCATTGTACTCGATGCTCTTGCTGGGAAAGACGATAAAGATTCAACGTCTGTTAGCAAACAGTGGGATGAACTGAAATCGATAGATGCGGAATCATTACATGGTTATCGTGTTGGTATACCAAAAGAATGCTTAGTTCAAGGGATGACTGTTGACGTGATAGACGCATGGAAATGGGCCGCAGATGAGTTTGCGAATGCTGGCGCTGAAGTAGTTGAAGTCAGCCTACCTCATATGCGATATTCTATCGTCTGTTACCATATTTTATGTGCAGCGGAAGTATCGTCCAACATGGCACGCTTCGATGGTTTAAAATATGGACATCGTTGTGACATCGATGATTCGTCAGATGCAATGATGGCTGTTTCCAGAAAGATGGGACTGAACGATACTGTACGCAGTAGAATTTTAGCCGGGAACTATTTTTTGTTGAAAGAAAACAGGAAGAAATACTTTGAGAAAGCACAGCGGGTTAGAAGACTCATTTCTGATGATTATAAAGAAGTTTTCGGAAACAGTCTTTTAAATAAAAGTACGGACAGCGACAGTGATAATCAATATTGTGACGTACTGTTGTCTCCATCTGTGATCTCTGATGCACCATTGTATTCGGATTTTGTGACAGAAGACAACCGAACTCGCTCTGCCGAGCAAGATGTATTGACGCAATCTGCTAACTTGGCTGGCATCCCTGCCGTAGTAGTGCCAACCAAATTATCTTCAAATAATTTGCCGATTGCGTTGCAGATATCGGGCAATCATTTTTCAGAACCGAAGATGTTAAAAATTGCATCATTTTTAGAAAATATTGCAAATTTTCAAAGTTTGGAAACACGTGTAAACAAATTAAATGGGAAAGGTTTGTCAATGGCCGATAAATCCTGAATTGGAGTGGTTTGCCATTGCACAGCGTGGCAAAAATGTATGATTTCTCGCAATATGCTGAGTCATCATCAGCTATCTTTTTCTATTTTCATACCTTACAGATTTTAAAATATTGAGTGACCGGTACACAACAGATTTTATAAAAAAAACACCCCTTGTGGGTGATTTTATTTCCCAATATGAGCAGTATTGCTGCTGTTCGAATTCAGAGAGAACTCAAAGACGCCCACGATGAGGTATGCTTTTGCATGTTCCGCAGAAGCATCACCAAGGTGATAAATTACATCTTGTACTTGCAGAAAGATTTAAACATACAGATTACGTGCAAGGACAATCAACTCACAAACTTACGAGGCCGTATTATCGGGCCACCAGGCACACCATATGAAGGTATACAATAATAACATATTCCTCTCTCGAAATTTCATATCTTAGGCAAGATGGTATATTAAGACTTGTTCAAGTGTGAAATTGTATAGACCAAGTCGAGGTGTCCGGTTGCTTTCAGGAAATTGTCGTTGGTAAATTTGAGATGCCCATAATTTGGAGTGTTTCGTGGTATAATTAAGGAAATCTTGTTGTTAAATGTTGACTGTGGCTTTAGGCATCTTATAAAAGCTATATAAAATTGCAAACAGTATCAGCGACTGCCGACTATGGAATTTTAATATATTCGTGTAACAGTTTTTGTTCTTGTAGCATCAAACAAAATGGGGAAGGTCACAAAGCATCCGGCATAGTTCAGCAAAAAATGTTGAATGCTGATAATGCATTTGTGGCTAATCATTTTATTATATTTAGGACATCTCGGTCGAAATTTGCTGATAATATACTATCTATGCTCGTTCAGTAGTTGGTTGGTTACTGAACATGTCTATTAACTGTCATAATTTTATATTTTTCAGGTGGAATCTATGAATTAGAGATCAAAATCCCTGAAACGTATCCTTTTAATCCGCCCAAAGTTCGTTTTGAAACTAACATTTGGCATCCAAATATTAGTTCTGTGACCGGAGCGATATGCCTCGATATTCTTAAAGATCAGTGGTAAGTAAAAAGGCATTGCAAAATGTTCCTCTTTTTTGGGGTTTTGAGAAACATTACGTTAGGTATAGAAAATACAAATTGTAGTCCTATTTTGCCAGATCACGGTTCCCTTCTGAAAATGGTTGTCTGTTTTACAGGGCAGCCGCTCTTACATTACGGACGGTTCTCCTTTCCTTGTTAGCTTTATTACAAGACCCTGTTGCAGATGATCCACAGGATGCCGTAGTTGCTAAACAGTATAAAGAACATCAACATACTTTTCATCAAACTGCGAGGTTTTGGGCGCAAAATTATGCAAATGGTGAGATCGATTTGTAGACAATTTCGAATCGGGAACTATAGTGCCACCTAGTGTTTGAGCCTCAACAAATCTTTTGAGGTGGGGATTCGATGATTTGAATCGATTCGAAAAAAATTTTCGATTCGTATTCAGAAACAGAATCAATTCAATTTGCCCATTTCTAGATTGTGCCGGTACTGAAAATTTCTACTAAATAGAAATGTCCTACTATTTTCAGCTCCTGGAGGGAAAGATAATGCTTGCATCGGCAAAATCCAGAGATTGATAGAAATGGGATTTTTTCAAGTAAGTTTCTTGTTAAATTGCCTTCTACTCTAAATTGAATGTCTAGGCATTTATAAAGCACATTCTACGTTATGTGTACGTTATACGTTACAATTCTCAACAAACAAAATTTGAACTTCGATCTGTGGTGAATATTGCTATACTAGATCTATTGATCGTCGGCTACCGGCTCTGCTATATTCTTCGATATGTTTCAGACCGACGTAATAAGAGCACTCTCCGGTCACGATTGGAACGTTGAAGCAGCAATTCAACATTTGACAAGTTGAAAGCTGTGGACCCTTGTTTGTTCTATTGAACCTATTTTTCCTCAGTGTTACCGTAGCAGTCAACAACGATTGCGGCGCCACTGTCCTGAATTTATTTGTCCACCGAGTTGAAATTCCATTGTAATTTGGTTAGCATAATTTTATCGTATTTTCTCAACAAAACTGTGGTCACACCTTATAAGCTGATTGCAAAGCTTATGCAACCCACCGTCAATAGATGTAGGCTATGTATTAACCTGCTGATCATTTTAAGACCAAGGTTCCATGTAACATGATTATTTGATTAATCATACTGCAAGAGCAGAATAATTAGTTCCGTTTTTAAAGCACATTATTCGGAATTAGTTGAGAAGTCTATTGACTATAGAACTTCAAAATCGGCGGAAGAATTTGGGAACTTATTTAACCTTCCTCATTCCGACTTCTGTTCTGCGATTCTCATCTCCATCATTAGGCTAAAAACCTGGCGTTTACACTAACTGCACAACAATGATAATGCAAAAAAATGATTGTTTGTTTGCCGAGTCTTGTTGAGCCCCGACTACGTGCCGTGATATATTTGATTTTCAGTCTCTTCGGCAGTTGGCATTGTGGTCGGTGAGCAGTTGGCTAACAAGTGTTTTATAGTTAATGCAACACATAAATGATTTTATTACACACATGTAATAAGTGTTTCTCATCGAGTGGTTCGCTAATTGAACTTTGTCCGGGTGGATGACGTGTATATTCGTAGGATGCGTATGCCGTTTTTTTATGAAGCACGATATTATTATTACGGTATAGATTGGCAGCTCTGGTAAAGCAATATCGGCCGAACCCAAGTAAGGAGGTCAGTAGGTGTCGAATGATTATCCAAGGTCAGGCAGGCGATCCGTTCGATCATCGTATTGGCTTTTGGACGAACTCTCGGCTGATAGAGTTGGCCAGGCCGATGTCGAATATGGAATAGATAGGGCCGTAGGGGTCGACCGATATTCGTATTTTTGCGACCATACGCCGTCAGGCGAAATGGCCGATCATTATCGATATTGGCCTATCTACATTTACGTCCGGGCCGGGCGATCTTAATTCGTCAAGATTAAGATCGCCTTGGTTAAGTTTTAGGCCCTACATCTACAGTAAACCCGCTACCCGCTGGCTTGATGGCGTAGCAAATGTCGGACGCCACGGAATGAAAAGCCGACGGACAACGATATTCTTTTTCATTATTAGTGTTTATGGGTTTTATAGAGCAATTTCCTACATAGTCCGATAACACTAAGCTCATTAGGCTACAATTATATGATGGCTGAAGTCTTCCTTACGACAGTCGTGCATAGGCAATAAAAATTAGATATGCGCAAAGTTACACCATAGCCTACTCTAGGTAACTAAAGTAGGCAATGGTTACACCAAGACAATCCCCCCCCCTGCTTAGTATGATGGCGTGGGCAACGACTGCGGACCCGTGTCGACGATGTTATGAAGTGATGTGGCTGATTTCGAAAGACTAGCCAATTTGTCCAGAGGTTCTGCTATCTGTAGAGAAAGGTTTAGAGCATTGTAGTCAGTTGTTGGATCTGTTTTTTCATCGTGGAGATCGTCCTTAGATGGCGGGCTCGCGAAATCAGCAATGTCAGGCGAGTGACCCTGGTTCTTGTCGGAACTATTGTCGTCGTCATCGCCAACTGAGGACGTGCTCTTATGTACGGAGGAGTTGTCTTTTTTCCATTTCATTCGCCTGTATCAACACAACAACAAAGGAAACCTTTTTGAAAGTCAGCATGTGTTGCATATACATTTCTGAATGTATATACGCGACATCAACTGTCGTATCTAGGACACTCGGACATGCCTAAATTCTCTGAGAGTATTATCCATTAGTGGGTTATACCAAACAAGACATATAATTAACTAACTCATATAGCACACGGAATCGATAATTGACTTAGTTAACAAAATACACTCCTGCTGTTCCGATCATAACAGTACCGCAACCTCCCGCTGTTATTACTATAAGGAGGGATTTCAAGCCATGCGAAGATGATTCGCTGGCGTAATTTGGAATTGTTTTTCCCGTGGTCGAACCACGTGATGACATTTGGCGCCACGTTTTGAATTCGAAATCGGGAGACTTTTATTCCGACATTCAGTATCTGGTTGTCCGCCGCAACGGAGCACACATGCGCCGTAGACATGTAGTCATAGAAAATACACCATTCGACTTGTCTATTCGGCATTACTAATATTGTTTCATCGTACGAACGTGTAATCGAAGCGACTTGGAATATTGGTTCAATATAATCATCAATTCGGCATCAATTCTGTCTCAGCTAAGACTCGTGCAAGAACAGTATTTATGTAGACAGACCGCTGTGCGAAGAGCTCTAGAGAGAAGAGCGTACGTCACTGACGTGGCGTTTATCGTGGGGTGTTTCGAACACGCAGTTTGGAGTCAGATCAGCGCGGAGTTCAACTACATTACGATATTCTCAAAAATCCCACCGACAATTCTCTCTCTCCACCACCAACAACCCCCGCGATAAAAGCATATTTCATAACACCATTGATTTGGTCCGGAAAGCGAACTCTGAATAGTCAAAATCGTGAGACTCACAGACAAGACATTTCTCTTAAGCGCCCGTAAAGGTGATTGTTTCCCACCTGTTTTGGAACCAAATCTTGATATGTCTCTCTGTCAAGCTCAGCATCGCAGCCAACTCAATCCGTCTCGGCCGGGATATGTATCTGCTAAAGTGAAATTCTTTTTCAAGCTCTAGCAGTTGCCATCTTGCGTACGCCGTCCGTGTTCGTTTATTTTCTTCAACTTCGGGGTAAAATGGCGACGCCATACCCATCGCTGTAAAAAGGAAGTAAAGGTGGTCGACTAGAGGTTGAAGATTTGTTTGGCACAATACGTTTTTCAAATTATAGGCTATGTGATTGCGTCGAAACGCTGCGGGATGGCAAATTAATATTGCTAACAACGCGCTGGCCGAGAGGCCTTGTCACAATCTGAACCGACAAGGGGAAAACTGCATTGTGTCATATTTCATCTGTCGCACTGTCACTTTACAGTTAAGCGAATTGACGAATCCATTCGTGCGGAAGCGTCGTGTCATGGCAAGTGGCGACATCTCATTGGGTCCATTATGAGGCACGAATTTGGCATTACAGAGTGTTGATTAAAGGAGGTTGAGGTCATTAGGACGGCGCACGGTAACGACTCAATGCATTGTTAATGGTACAGTAGAGGAGTGATGCTGCAAATTATTTTGCAAACTTTAAACAGTAGCGGACCCTGTCCTTCATTCTGATATCGGTGGAATAGAGGGCAAAATACCTTTCGCGTATTATCTATATTTTTATGACGTCTCGAAAAGCTTTGATCGATTTATGACTGTCGAGACCTTTGTTAGCAAATACGCGTCGTTTGCTGAACTCATATCGACTGTCATGCCGTCGAGTTTCATTGGTTGTGCAATCAAAATCTAAAGACTTACAAGATTTGATATTACGGTATCATAACTTCTTTTTCCTCATAATCAGTTCTAGTCAGCTTTTTAAGGGAAATCCCGTTTGACATAAGGTAAACATAATCTCGTAGCATCTCACTGTCCAAATGATTTGGGAGAGAAGTTACGTTTCATCGTTCACGTTTTTCCAATTGAAATGTGTCGCGTTTGTTTATTGACTTCTAATTTCGCCATTAAATTATTATAGGGTATGGTATTATGGTATTATAGGGTACATCAAAGACTGCGGGTCTGCATTAGCTAAATGCCGCATCACCCTATTCTAAAGTATTACTCGCCCACACTTGGCCTACTTCAATACTTTTGTATGTTTGATATTCGAAGAAAGAAAACTAACAGGGCGCAGCATACGAACAACAAACCTTTGACGCGCAAGGAAGTCTAGCATTTAATGTCACAGTGGTAAAGCACGTGATTATATTTCTATATTGGCTTATATACTGTGCCAGCCTGGCTGTTCACGCCGAGCGTTGTCCCTGTTCGAATATATCGGCCTAGGACTTATCCGATGCCTAGCGTTTCCCTCTATACGCTAAGTTTGCACCAAATCAGTCGACGAATACCGACAATCAAAGTTATTGGATTTTGGACACCATGCGCGACTGCACGTGGACTTCTTTTACAATCTGTATGTCAAGGTCTTATGGATAGGCCTGTACACATGAAGATATATACATAAGTATAGACTATAGGCCTATGTACAGACAGTACAGTACATAACAACGCAAGCACCGAGTTTATAGCCTATAGGCTCCTGCGATAATGAAACTTATCTTGATGATTATAATAACGTTGTATAATATAGTTTTCAATCTTTTTTTTTTATAACGTTTGTAAGTAGTCCTACGCTCTCATTTAATACACGCGCGTGTAGGCGTGTGAAAAACAGTATGGATTAAAGTAGATTGTTTTTTATTTGATCGCTATTGGTTGAGGCAATTCATTATTTTAAGGTATTGGAAAAAAAGAAATGGCAGAGTTTTATGACAACTGTGACAATTACATCATGATCTCCCGATATATGAAGCAAACATGATAGAAGATTCGTTGGTAAAATCAACATGAACAGTTTCACATCATTGTTTCAGGGTGATACACGGTTGCTGGGTGGCTCGTAATTCAGCTAATATTTGTTTAAATCTTATCAGTCAAATTTCATAGAGCGTGTCTCGTAATCGTACCAAATTCAATACGCCTATCATGACAGAACAGCACACTAGAATTTATGTAGGCCTTACCACGTTACCAGATAGAGTTTTTTTCAAATCTTGGGATGACTTCTCATCCGAAAAGCACCTCCCTATGGCCAAACAGCACGCCAAGATTTAAACCAGTGGTTCACAACTGTTGTACTTTCCGCGTACTGGCGTTGAAAGATGTTATTCTTCGAATTTTCATTACTGTAGGACCGAACGCATCTTGGCGTATCGCCTGTGGCAACGTCTCTATACGACAGCCCCAAAATGGTCATGAAGGACACCTTTTATAAAGACTTGCTATTTTGGTCACGCGGTTATATTACAAAGCCAAAGGAAATGGTCGGGATGGTGCATCTAACCATTCTACCTAGTCAAAGAGAGCAGACAAAAGGACAATTTGACCCCTATATAACTGTCTTCGATCTGGATGGACATTTGGGAGTAAGAATCCAAGCGGGGTATCACGGTATCACACGTTCCGCAATTTCGCCTTCATCGCTATGTGTACGCCTATTCAAATATCAGGTAGCCTACTGGGATACTTTTACCCAAGTTTCAATATGCCTGTATATTTAACCGCAGTCTAATGTGTTCGTTTACTGTATACTTTTCTTATCTCAGGAACGCAATCGCATATTATACGTAAGAGATTTTATGGAAGCAGAAATGTGAAGTACACAGTAGCTAAAATCAGCACGAATATAATTACATTTTGAAGACTTCGAGTGCCGCCAAGTACTCTGTAAACATTGAGCCCTTATCAGATGTCTTACGGCACCTTCCAATTTTAAGTGAGTTGCCATCAACTAAGCAATATGCGTTTGATCTTACGGTGATACTTTGTGATTGCAGCAAGTAGCAAAGAAAGGACTTGTTTTGAAGTTTTGCTATGAATATAAAAGCTTTGATGTCACCTATTCGTAATAAAGGTTAGCTGTTTGGATGTTCATAACTTGAAGGATTACAATTGTTGGTGTGAAAACATCATCATTTATTACAAGGTGACGTTTTTTCCACAAATAACATATATGTCCTATATGGTTCCATCCACTCGTAGTAATATTAGATACGCACATTCAGTAACATATGTGGTTTTAAACCATCCGCTACCTCGCAGTTGGCAAAGTGGTTTGACTTATTGCCTTCTAATCGGGAGGTCCTGGGTTCAACTCCTGACCAAGTCAAACCAAAAAGACGTTAAAACGGTATCCGTTCTCCCTTTGTTTGTTAGCCCATATCTGGGGAGTGGTGTTTGGTTGCGATCGTGATCTCGACTTTAAACCGGAAATACAGACATGCGTACCGCATTGAACTCAGGCATGCACAACCAAATTGGTTATTTTATCTTTATAGTCGCTGCGACGCCTCTCGAAAGAAGTAAAAGTCGCGTCAGAACGCGTCTCGCCCGCACAAATTTTGTGCAATCAAAGACGCATTCCTGTATAAATTGCTGGGCTCAGATTGTTGTCGTATGCAATAATTGGTTTGCGCCGTAAATGATGCCTCGATCAATGGTAGCTGTACGTCGACAACCGTCCGCGATAACGCGAGGATCTGGAAGCGCACAGCGTCGTTGAATGACAGATTACCAAAGTGCTTAATCTCAATAGCCTTCCACTTGTACAAAACTTTCACAGCGCCATCAGCGTTACTATGTTGTAGCCCAATGCATTTTGGATATATCTATAAAACAGAGCATTACCAGCACGTGCACCGTGATTTAACAGGCAACCAGGTCATCCACATTAATTAAATGCTAAGGCATTGGTAGCGATAATTATCAGAAAATTTATTCCTGATTAGCCGTGTAGCAATTGTTGCAGTCAGGGTATACAATATTTCTGGTATACCGCATCTAATTCGGTGAAACGTATAGGCCGATTCTTAAGCGGCAGTTTAATAGTAGTTTACTGCGATTAACATGACATGTAAAATCTCATCTGTCACCAGCGCGAATAATAACTTGGACATGTTGATCCGCCATTTTTCTGGTGTAACAGATGATACGTTGCTGTTTATTCATGTTCATCGACAACGTCACCTTGCATATCAACGTGCTGCGCAATATTTTAGTATTTCCGCGTTAACTCGCTGAGTTACCGTTAGCGAGTGATGGAAAACGTCTGTTCTCTGCGCAAAAGTCAAAAATTCTTTGGTTTGAATCGAACCCGGTCCCCCTAGTGCTTCAGATCAGAAAGCGGACAGTGAAACCACTCGGCTAAGTGAGCAGTAAATCAACCAACAAATTTTAATTATGCCTAATTTTAAGTCGCTACAGTTTGCTACAATAACTATTAAACGGTTTTGATAATTACAATCAATTTGAATAATTTTGTATGAGTGTGACCATCAGAGTATCGATTTTTGATAGGTGATGTGGCGCAGGCACAAAACGTCGCCCTTTCTATATAGAGAATCGGATTTTTCAACGTGCGACCTGGTTTGTCCGTCTGGAATTCTTGAAAGGCGCAGAAAACCCCGTGACCTTTTGTTTAGTAAAGGTCATATTTACCATTGTAACTGAAATCATTTTGGATTTAAATACATGTTTACTGTCTTGACTCACAGATGATGTACACAAAGTTTAGGTTCTGGAAAGCTGCTGACAGCGTAATGCGCTGCTCTATCAATTATTATTGTAGCAGGTTTACAACTTCGCAGTCGCACAACGATGTTGACACCAAATTTACAGCTGAAAGAATGTCTACAAGGTCACTCGTGAGGTTTGATGTGGAAAACGTCGACGCATTGTAGATTTACAGTAAATTAAATAGTATAAATTATATGGAATTCATCATATCTGTCACAATTTTTCTATATTTTCTTTCGTGTCAACCGAAAACAAGGTGAGTAGTACACACTCGACAATTCCCGCCGCAGCAGCCAATACTTTCAGAGAGTCGTGGACAATTTGGATGGAGATACATTGGTGGATACTTAGAACACCCCTAGACCAGCCGTTTGCCAAGGCCTATAAAACTCGTTTGATATCTGCCTTGGCCATTAGTTGCTCACTACATTTTTTGGCATATTGCAAGGCAATCAAACAATGAACTTGCAAAATTGACAGTTCAGTTGACCTAGTGGTTTGACTGTATGCCCTACGCCTTATGAGTTATGATCGGTAGGTACCAGCTTCGATCCCCGATCGAAACAAACTGAAGACTTGTTTCGTGATAGACGCCAAGGCAGAGTAATGGAACAATTGCAGAGAAAGTCAGAATTGAAAATGCGTTGTAGGGTTTAATGAGAAATATTCTGTTTCATAACACCACTGAGTTTGTCTTACCTTGTTGCCACTGCGCTTTCCATTCGTAGTGATGTGACTTGGTCGTCTTCATCCATGGAAATTTCAACGCTTTTTGTTTTGTATCTGAATCTAAGCTCGGGTCCGTTTCTTCTTGTTCCGCGCTTGAACTTCTCTTTACGTCTACGCAAAACGGGTTTGATGAATGATTCGACACTTGCCGCGAACTGTGTTGCTGACATTTGACAGGCGATGGCGTTTGTCCGTAAATTGGAATAGTACCGTAGGCATTTGTTGGAGTGTAGTTGTTTGGATATACTGAAGACGGGGCGCATCTGTCTCGATTGTTGGAGTCCCAACACGAGTCCCAAAAGGGGGTATAGTTTTCAACAGTGGCCGGCTCTCCTTTCGGTGCGTTAGGCGTTGTTTGCGGGAATCTCGAAAACTTTTGCCCCGAAACATGTCGACTCGGATTCCATGGGAATTCTTGATAAGACGTTGTACAGTCTATGGCTAATTCTTGTTCATGAATTCTCCTTGCTTGATAAGTCAAATCGTTCGCTCTTTCATGATTCGATTGAGGGTAACCGTTCCAAACTGTCCGGTCATTACAAAAGGAAGCATATTCACTTTCGTTAGGGTGCCTGTCCAAGGTCCAACCTTTGATATGGCCCATGTAATATGAATGTGGCTCCACTGCTTGACGGGAGGGATATTTTAGGGAGACTCTGTCGCACATATCGCACAATATTCAGAGAATTGGCTCCTGCAAATCTAGCGTTACTCCAATGGAATCCAAACAAAAGAAGGAGAAGTAAGATAAAGTAGTACCTTTGTTAAGGAGCTAACACTAATGGAAGGAACGGAACGCCAAGCGTATATTTCACAATAAACAGAGGCTGCACTTGAACTTTGGGCTGGCACTGTAGTCTGATCTACTGTATATCTGCTTGCCTACCAGAAGCCCTCCCACTGTGTTTGAACGGTACGGTTCTTCGAACAACAGCTGTAAGTCGCAAGCATGAAGCATCGCAACGCAACAACACACCCATTTGTACAAATCTGTGCGATCACCATCAATGGATATCAAACGTATTTATACCTCAAGCAACCCTACAACCCTGCAGGATCACTTCGTTGGCAACGCGACCCTGCAAAAAACATTCTATAGACGTTGAATTTTACTCTGCTGGCTTGGATCTCGGTACGCTGCCTACGCTGATAGTGTAACGCTATGAAACTAACACGTCTTTTTAAACGTCGCGACCAGATGACGTTTACTGTACCTGAGAGTTCGTATTTACCCAACTCTATCACTACAATTCACGTTTTTATAATCAGTAAGTCAGATTTATTATTATTGTTTTGTCTAAACTGCTGTGCAAATTATATTTTATACGCGTTCCCACAATCTTGTAAAATCTTCAATCTCTCTCGATTACATGTACTGTTGCCAATGTAATAACATCTGATTAATTATCTACAGTATAAATAGCTCGCTAGTGATCCAAGCCGTTTCCAATTCAAAATGGGAACGGCAAGCAACCCACCGACCGCCATTTTGTGTGGCGCTCTGCAAACAACGATCAGTTGCGACCGCACGGTAAAGAATGCCATCGCCACCGTACCGGGAGCCTGTTGACGCTACAGCTTCTATCGAGGCGAGTTTATGTTTGCGAAAAAACTTGATGACCCTCCTCTCCCTCTCTCTGTTTCCAAATACGCAATTTCAGATTATCCGATCTGATATAGTATCACCATATCAGCCGTTTCAGTTTGCCAGGTTACGTCATAACCGCGAGGGGCCATAGGACGCTAACGCATTATGAGCGGATCGGACGTTGTAGAGCCAGGTCCGTGTAGTCACTCAGTCGCGTTTTATTTCTGGACGCGGCAACATTACGTCATTAATTGAGATATTTACAAAAGAGCGGCCATAGGCCTGCACGAAGATTTTTACGGATATTTGGAATGAAAAACCCATGTCTCGCATAGCAATTAGCTGAGAGAGCTGGCATTCCCCTGTCAGCATCAGAAATGCAATCAAATTATGAATGGCATTGATCAAACAACATGACATCATACGCGACTACGCGGAGATTTGGAATGAAAAACCGAAGTCTCGCTCAGGAAATGCCTCAAAAGTACCATTTCCCGTTGTAGGTATATCAGAATATCTACAGCGGAGTCGATCATACGTCACGCTAATTTGAATTTCAGGAGAAATTCTTCCGCCTTTACCCTTCCTATTGCGGCAGGTCAGACTGGGATATATAAACCAAAAATCCGCAAATTAGCACCCAAAATATATTACCTATCAGATCACAAACTGGCGGTGTTGGTCTCGACGCCTCGC
This sequence comes from Botrylloides violaceus, assembly GCA_030412335.1. Lineage (NCBI taxonomy): Eukaryota > Metazoa > Chordata > Ascidiacea > Stolidobranchia > Styelidae > Botrylloides > Botrylloides violaceus. The sequence continues at coordinate 714,533 of JASFYC010000810.1, forward strand.
TGGTTACAATCCGCCTGAGGGTATATACAACAATCCGTCGTTTATTGATAACTTTTGTACCGTTACAGACTGACACATGCTAGATCTCATTCAGTTGCAAGTGCAGGAATCATAGCAAGCAAAATCAAGGACGAGACGTACCAACCATTCAAGCAAGCGTCTGCTCATACATAGTATGTTCTTGTCATTGCTATGGTTAGCGGACGATGCGCAGCCGTTATTCGACAGTTTATTGTAATCATATTGCTGTTTTTTATCGTTACAATATTTATCTTAGGACAAGAAAAGATGGTCCTAGAAGAGGTAGGTTAAATACGTTTCTAATTACAAGCTCGGACACGCTTTGTATTATCTATGATGTCTGATAAATATGCCAGAACCGACCTCTAATTTGCAGGATTTTTTTGAAAATATTTATTTGAGTAACGTCATTATACTTGAGGTCAATTTGACGGCAGGACGGATGTCAGTTAGTCCGATTGATCTGCAACCGGTTTTGTTGTCCCTTATCGCAATATAAATATTAAAATCAAGCCATGTCGATCACCTTATGTATATTTGCAATGATCAACTATATTCCGAGTATACTCAGTGGGAGAGGTGGGGCGATTTTACTTTTATCGGATAGTGAACCTGATATCGAAGGTAGTGCAAATATGATGCATTCCGTATACGACAAAAATAACCATTACATGCGATATGCGGATGGGCCGATTACTAGCGAAGATTTTGTAAGCCGTTGCCAATAACAAGCCGGCATTACGTTGACAACCTAGCTACCATACATACAATTAGTGGTCTTAATGCCTTAAGTGGCGGCACTGTGGAATGCATTTGATGTGTTGATTGGCACGGCACGGAAACGCCACAGGCCGTAGCTGCTGCCATCAGGGTTAAAATGCACCCTACCCAGTGCGACAATAGCAGGATACGCATCCCGATAATCACGCCTAATCAGTCAGTCAGTCAATCAGTCGCAGTCATTACACTTTCATTGCACACGCACAGAAACGACTCTTCACCGCTGAAGTCACCAATAACGGATGACAATTTCTGATACTACTTATCTTTACAGACTAAAAAGTCAGTGGCTCGGCTAGAGAAACTGCAACGAGCGAACGGAGGAATTGTGAAGCAAATAGAATTGATATCAAACGAATCCAATCGTACAAAGCAACTTATTCAAACTCATTTAAATCAATTAGAGATTATTGAACAGTTTACCAAAAAGAAAAATCTCATTTTAAAAGGCGTGACCGAAAACGATGACGAGGATATCGAAGATTTGGTTTTACAAATATTTTTAGAAAAATTGAATATTGATCTTGCAAAATCTGAAATCGAATTTATAGAAAGAATCGAAGGAGGAGATCCGAGGTTTGTGAGATCATTTGTGCATTGTTTATATAAGTGTGGCCTGGCCTGTTTCAAAAAACAAGCGAATATTGCCGTCTGTGTATAAAGTCAATTTTCTCGCCAAATTGCATGGCTCAAGTTTCTTACAAGTCAATGTATATTTAGACCGATCCTGATTCACTTCGTTCGTCTAAAAGTAAAGTCAAATATTTTCTACAAGCGCAAAAGTATGATCAAGCCTCTTTCTATCGAAGAAGATCTCACATCAGCGCAGCGAGAGTATCGAAAAAAACTGAACACGTATGCTAAGGAAGCTTCCAGCGCAGGAAAAACCGTGAAATGGATCGCTGGAAAGCTACTTGTGAATGGAGTTGAGGTTGATCCAAAATCAATACTGTGAAAATATTTTTTGATGGAGCGCTTCACCCACGTTTATCTATTCTAAATCCTTATCCAGAATATCATGTTACATATCCCCAGTAATGAAGTGACTGGGTCTGAAGAACCTGGACGAGACCACCAAGCAGTGGTTCCTGTGTGGCTGCCCTGACGTCTAGTCTGAATAAAAGAAAAAGAACTCATACAAATATTAAGCGCAGCGCAAGCATACCGTGCGAGTAACCAGGTTACTGAGTGAAAAAAAAAACGGAAAATGCCCGCGACAATAATTAAAGCGCAAATAGGTAAAGCGCCGCTGCAGTATTGTCTGTGAATATACGAATAAAAGATTCAGTTGATTCACTTGTGCCCGTTCAGTGCCGGTTATCTGATTAAAATTATCTACGCCTCATAATAAATTGCATTCGAATCAATCTGCTATGACTATGACACGCCATATTTTTGACCTTAGGGGTTTGCTAAGTTAGCTACAGCATCAGGCCTACCCGCGACAATACTCATACTCATGGGACAGGTGCATTAACGTCTCCAAGCCTCTTGGGAATCTTCAATACAAAGGACAATTGAGAGGCCGCATATATATCTCGGCGAGTCTTTCTTTCGTTGGCTGTTAATAAAATACGACACGCGATTTAGTTTTATGAAAGTCGTCGGTACCGCATTACATGCATTACATCAGTGAAGTGAGCCGTCAATGGAAATAAATGGGTCTTGCGTTGTTCAAATGCATTCTGCCAGCAGTATCAGCGTTAAGTTTTGCTGTGCCGGGAGGTTACGCTATGAAAAAACATCTTCAAGCCGAGGGATTTGTATACTTCTTCATGATGCTATTTCAAATCGTAAGAAATATTTATTTATTGTATGTTATTATGGGTGGCTTGTAGTATCACAGACAATATAAACAGACATGTGCTTCTCATTTGAAATTTCCCTATTTTCCTACAGCTCAACCATTTATGTGAATGTCACGGACTGTCGATCATATTTTGTTTTCTTGGAGAAGATTTACTGAAATATTATTCGACCTATCTCTTGGTGTTGAGCGTCTTTGTAACCATCATCAATCTGACCAAGTTTTCTAGAGTCCGAAAGTAAGTATGAGCGATGGAAAGGGCGAACGGAGAGTCCTGGTAAGGTTATTGCCGTGAGTCCGCCGTTTAGTATCGCAAAATCCGCAGTCCGTTGATTAATGGCACCCCATAAAAATGCGTGATATTTTTCAGGTTAACTCTATGCGTCACATGTGGAACTGTTTTCAGCGTAAGAATCTATCAGACACCAAAAGGCTTCGGAGTTTATTCTCCACCCTTGATAATCGCGTCGGTACTTCTTCTATTCTCTTGGGTAATTCATTTTCCGCGTTGCAAGTTGATTAGTTACTCTTGTCTTCACCTGATGAAGACTTTGTGGTTCATGAGAAGGTAAAAGCAAATAATTTCCGTTGCCAGGGGAAGCACATGCATAGCATAAAGAAACTTTACCCGGAAAAGAATGTGTGGATAAAGAGCATCGTGCCAGCTTTGATATTTGGAATCCTTTCCTTCGTTTTGCTCTTTTACGTCGAAAACAGGTTAGAACTATTCGGCAACTTCAGATCTTGAATTTACCATCTTCACTCACATTAATTTATGTTACTGATTTGATTTCAACAGCATCAACTACGGATTCGTGCATAGCTTGCATCACTTGTCACTTGCAGTATCGATGCACCTATTCCTCGGAATCACTGACGACGGCGAGAAACCAAACTCAAACGACAAGCTGTGTGGGTGTGGGAAGCTATCTATGGTGGTTTGTTGCTGCTGATTATAACATATTGTCACATCTTGTCGAAGACTGCTTGTTAAGAGCAAGATATAAACGAAATCGTGCCGGTAGTCCGTACCGACGGCGAAGCGTTTGAATCCGCTACAGAAATTTGCTGTAACGCAGCAGCGCCATCACGTGGATACATTATACTTTACGCACGTTCCGCCAGAAAATGATATTGCAGTTTGAAATGTATATTACAGATTAATTATCAAATTATAAATTATATAGGCGCGTAGTGAAAGACCGTAGACTGTAGACGCTACCACTATGGATGGGTTGTTGACTATATGCTGTCATATATCGAAACTCCCGAAATGGAGTAGTTTGTCTTGAAAATCTATATTCTCCAAATATTGGTGAGATCTGGCTTTGCGGATCGTTGGGGAGTTTAACCGCAATGTCAGTCTAATTTTCGAAACATCCGGTTGGCGCTACCTATAGCTGGAGTTCAACTTCCTTATAGTAATAAGGATCACACGTACTGACAGTGTAGCCTATTATTAGGCTTTATACTGTAGTGGCGTGCCGTAGCTGAAAGGCTCGTCATTTTCCGGCCATACTAGAATCAAACAGCCTACGCAGCGACCTAGTAAATAGAAATTGATGCGAAGTTTACAACCGATAATTGAGCGAAAACGGATATGATTCCTATTACAAAGAATATCCGCATGCGCACGCATCTACTGCCAACGGCTGTTGAGGTAACAACATGCCTTTGCTATCCAGCGATGCGATGCAGAAAATAGGAGAAGCAAAAACTGCAGAGCGACATGGCATCCAGTATTCCAGTATAGCCTATACAGCAAGTTGTTGTCACTTTATCTATAAACAGAACACGTAGAATTGGATCATAGCAACGCGGAGTCAAATCGCGTTGCTCCTACATTCGCTTTCACGGGCGAGCGAGCGTCAATTAAGAAGTTTCAACACAACCTACGGTAGATATACATAAAGGTTTACGAGAGCGTGAATATTCTGTGTGTAGACAGGAATGGCATTGGAAAGCCACACTACAGAATGCAGGATAGGTCGGTATTAATTGTCACATTGGCATAAAAGCATCGTAGGTGTAGTCATATCAAATTCTCAAATGAGTACATTTCTGTTTACCAACTTGCGACAGTTATATACAGTTTTATTGAAGCAAAGACTTTGGATTTTTGACAAGGAATTGCCATTGCGAAAGATGGGAAGCTTCTTCAGCAATCTCTTCGGCAACGAAGGTAAGATGAATGGACTACAATTTCCGTATTTACGAAATCACGAGGCGCGCGTGAGGACAGTTTTCAAATCCGATGGGAGCCGATCCGCCTCTGATCGAGAGGCATGTAGGTCAATCACAAGTGAAAGTGAGTCCGTGCGCTAACAGCTTCAAGGTATACTATAGTTGAGGAAATGCCGGATACCGGACCCAAAAGGGTTTTAACGGGGTTGGACAATGAACACAACATTCAGCCCTGAGCTCGCTGGACCAGGTCTGATTCTGAGTATGGCGGTCAGGACTGTGATATGAGTATGTGTCGTGTGAAGAGGCAGTTGCCCTGATCGCAGCCCGACAAGAATCATCACCGATTAAACGTGAATCCGATCGCTATTTCGTAAATATATTCAGATTAGGAGCGTCTTTGCGGCAACATTTTCTTACTTTACAGCGCGCAAGGCGTGTTGGTGCTATTCGCCAATCTCATCTTCCTTGCCACGCTGTGCTACATGACCAGTTGCCCATTATAGCTGACCCTCTACAAGTCCAATACACACACAGTGTGAACGCGAAGTACCACTCCCACGCATGCTGGTCTTTAGATTTGCCGGAGACTAAGTTCAGGTTCATGAGATGTAACCAGGTTCAAAAATCAGCAGAACCAGATATACATTGACGTTCGTCGAACCATGAAATTACTTCAACATAAATACCTTCTCTGTATTGCTATGGTGGCAAATCAATTCCAGACAATTTCCGTTGTATATTTAGTTCAACTGCACTGAATAGAAATATTGCATTGTTAATGGAAGAATCACGTGACAAATTCAATTAGAAGTATTCTATTCATCTGGATTGGGCCAGGCTAAGCATATGAGGAGCACAGGAATACTGCATATAGATCGCTGACAGATAAGAGAGCTTCATTTACATGCAAACCTCTGCAAATGCATGCGAGAAATGCAGCGCCAACGTGACGTAGCGCAGCAGTTGAGGAAATATTTTGAATCGTGCCTGACTGATAGTTGGATGTCACGAAAGTGTAGCAACTGAAAATATTTGAAGCAAACCTCTCGCACGACAATAAGTTGAGTTAGTTTGATTGTAAAGCTATGCAGTATTCTAGAGCTCAACTAACAGATTGTATAGTGTTGGTCATTATTGCGTGTGTGTTGATTGAGTGATTAGACTGATTAGTGATTACCTTTACCGACTACGCTAACCTATGACTGTGGCGGCAACCTGGAGAGAGAGTTGAGCTGGAGAGGCGTACAGCGCTCTAATGTACAGCATTTTATCGATTTTAATTGAATTATACCATTACGACAGATACGGTGAAAATTAGCCGGTTCATTTTTCTGTAGTTCTAAAGTAAACTAAAGCACGCCATTTCGGAACGGACAGTCGAACGCGGAATCACCGTAAATTTGAACTATGACGAAACATATGTATACGTAGCTAAAGGGGGAACATCTCTTTATAGAAGAATATTAATAGTTGAATGCGGCCTGGCGAGAAGTATAGAATTGATTAAATATAAATATATTGCCAACAATCACAGGCAGTGAACGCCGCATCGATTAATGATTGTTTTAGATATGGATATTGATGTCTCTTGACGGTCTACTGTTAACTTCTCCTCGACAATCTGGCATATTTGAACCAGCGGACATATCCTTGCGAAATCAAAGCAACATATGCTTTCAGTAAATCGATCAAAACATAACAACGTCGCAGGGTAACGCACTCTAGAGTAGGCCTACGTTTTACCGTTTCATTTCGTTGACCGTTTCAACCGAAGGCCAAGCAGGCTGAAAATACAACATCTAGCCGTCGCAAAAGAATATTTGTTGTAACCTACAGTACGGTAGTTATCTTTGAGTTGATATCGTAGACAAGCTCAAGCCGCTGGGAAAGGTCCTATCCAGTACTGCATATCGTTTCCCCACGTGATAGGGATAATTTCGTTGGCCGTTAGCAAAGCTATAGGCAAAAAATGCAACATATAGTTGACGCAAGGTTATGTAGAGATTTACATACCCTCGAGTTAATATCGCAGGCAAGTTAAAGCGAGGCGTGTTCGTCATGGAATGGTATCTTGTTATGGTAAGCGTCCGCGGCGAAATTAGAAAATTCCTTGACGCTAACTCGCGTCTGAACGTCATCGGTAGACTTACCCAGTGACCAAGAAACAGACAGAGAATTGAAAAGGGTAAGTTTCTGCATCGTTGATGATAAAGCTAGCCACAGTGAGACACTTTGACTTTAAGCCAACAAATATTTCGAAAACGCGCCTTCAGAACACAGGCAACTGCAAACTCAGTAAACGCCTTCGAAGGGTTACTTATTTCGGAATCACAGGGGCAGCAACAGATAGCTAACAGGACATCTGTGATAGAAATGGACAGTTTCAGCCATTCTGATATCTCAGGACGTAGAACATCAAAATCAGCCGTGACCAGCATTGGCCAAAAGTATTACACCTATTTGTATAAGCATTGCTTTCTCTACAAAATCAATGTCTCATTTGGGGACGCGGAAGGACGGATGAAAACAAAAACAAAAACGTAGAAATTTTAACAAGATCATTTTATACTGATGCGGGGATTGCGCACTCGTTTTTTCACATTTATACACGAATTGCCGCTTTTGGAATCGGAATACTTCTGCGGCGAGGTAGCATATGACGGAAAGCCCCTGCAATGCCCATGGGGTTGGGGGTTCAATCCCACCGCCGCGACCGATTGCCATGCCCAAAATGATGATCTTGAACCACAGATACACAGATAGTTGCATAGGTCGGGTGATGAATTGTCACAATCCGTGACGAGATATTTGATCATTTACCTTCATAATCATACAGCACTCAGCAATTGGTATTAAGCCAGTTCATCTTCAATCACAAGACAGAATTATTTTCGACATAAACGTTCCCAAGCGAGAAATTTTGAAGAGGCCCATCACCAGTTCCATGAACTCATATACTTATACCACCTACAATGATGTGTTTACCATTTCGCAACAAGGTTCAGGCAATAGTGCCTATTGTGTAAGAACAATCAGTCACAAGTGTATGTATTGTCACAGGATTCGACTCACCATAATTCGTGGGTGTCAAAACATGTTGATACGAACCGCGATATCTATTCTACAAATCCATATTCATGATTGAATGACGTTTTACATTGCTTCAAGGACTTCGTCGACAGCATTCAGTTATATCCGAATTGGGTGCGGTGCTGTGATAGCGTAGCCGTAATTGCGTCCTGACAAATGGCGGCGAGGTATACTATACACAGCAACTAGCAAGTGACAAAATTAATCACACACTTGAAACGGTCGCGATAAACCTACACAAGTACCACCGTATTACCAATTGAACGTTGATGATACGATTAGCAGCGTGACTGTTATTACGGAATGTTTAAATCTACGGCAATTATAGCAGCAGTCAGAAAAATCGTGCGCTTGAGGCAAGGTGAAGCAAGAAAACGTCTCTGGTAGGAAAGAATTATATATTTCCAGAGAGCAGTTCCTGTTTGAACAACATTATAATGTCTATGCCTATAATGCAACCCTGCATGGCAAAGTCTTTGCTTCAAAACGATTCCAGACTAGATCTAGCATAATGACAGTGATTACGTCGACCCACACAAAACCATTGAACAATAGAGCCATAGAGTATTCTATGGGAGAACGTATTCAATAAGAATGTATGGGTCTGAATACGTCATTTACGACAACGATGAAAATAGGGTATCAACATGTTGTCGTGTCGAGGCAGATTGTCATAATTTCACCACCGTGTAATAAATACCGACGTAATGCGGTTCAGTTTATTCAGTTTTCAGCTTGTGATCGCCATGGATCAAATTATTATTATATAGTTTTTTTGCTGTTAAGATTTACAGGCAGTATGGGTAAATTGTTTTCCTGTCTCGGCAAAACAGATCGGGCGAAACCTGACGACGCTACTACTCCAAATGTGGAGGACGGGCCATCTCCACCTCCAACAGGTCAGACAAATATGTTTCATGGCACATTTTCATAGTGTTCGGAATTCTGTAAAGCTGCTATCTCTATGAATAGGAAAATATTATGGACTTGTTAATTAAATTACTCCGCTCAATCTCGCACCCTACGACGCAGATATACATAAACTATAAACAAACCTTCCATTATTATGGCAGTCATTTCGGTCGACTTACATTGATCGCTACGTGACGCTAATGCTGTTCACTACTGCTCGAGTCAATGCGGAATCAGGCCAAGAGAAAATTTAGGAGCCTGCATAAAACAGCAGTTGGAAAAATTCATACTTATTTGCTTAGTACGAACGTGATGTTTTCAGACGCCAATTTCGCAAGAACACTGCTGCAAGTGCAGAACGGGTACCGTGCGACGCACGGAGCAGAACCACTAGAGTTGGACGACAGCTTGTGTACGGCAGCTCAACGGTAAGTGCGCAGGAATGTGTAGAGAGTGATACATTCGCCTGTAATAGCATATAAGCGGGTCGGTGCCGTGGCACGTATTAGCGGCTAGCCAACTGAGTGGTCTTCGGGCGTTCTCTTCGGCCAAAATCTTCATGTCACTAAATTTGAAACAGGTGGGCAGATCATCTCAAAGACTTGGGAAAGCTACAACACGCCGATACCGAAGATGGAGAAAACCTGGCCTTTGCATACCCTGCGTTGACGGCGCAAGGAGCTGCCGACATGTGGTACAACGAAAAGGATAATTACGACTTCAGCAAACCCGGATTTTCCAGCAATACAGGTAAATAAGATAATACGTAACAACGTGACCCACTGCGTAGATGAGAACCCCGAATTTTACTTGGTCACATTTCGCATTTAGTATATCCCTGGTAAAGGGGCCGCCTCGTTCGCCTCACCCAAATAATATCAAGCACTGTCTCTATTATATCTGCCTGGTGAAGGTATCCTACAATCATAAGTTGTATTATATTCAGGACACTTTACGCAAATGGTATGGGTTGGTAGCAAGAAATTCGGTGCCGCAATAGCCAAAGGACCGAAAGGAGAATTTGTGGTAGGACGGTATCGTCCCGCGGGCAATGTTACGAATGCCGGATTCTTCCAAGCCAACGTTCTGCCGGCGAAATAATGAAGATTTCACTATTTTCTACAAACTCTTATTGCATGCCACATTTGAATGTTGGGACAAATGGACATCAAATTTTCCTATAGCTTCACACTTGTTAGCTTACTCACAGAAATACTTCGAGATAGAAATATAATGCTTCCTTATCCTTTCATAACCTCTACTGTCACCTAACGGATGTAAAGTTCCATACCGACACTGACAAAATCGCAACCTAGAACGAACGCTAGCAAAAGAGATATATTACGAAGAGAAGATATAACAGTGAAAAGCATAACCGTTAATGGGACTGTACCCAGAATGTGCAATATGTTATCCGCATGAATACCCAACAGAAATCTAGACAGTGTGCATTACAAAAATTTAAGGCAATTAATCCCGCAGCCTGCAAAATCGTGCGCTTGAGGCAAAGTGAAATGGGAAAATATCTCTAGCAGGAACGAATTAAAAATTTCCAGAGAGAATATCCTGTTTGGAACAACATCATTAAAGTGTTTATTTCAAATATTGCAGTGATGTAAGCTTACTCACAGAAATACTTTGAGAAAGAAATATAATATAATGCTTCTTTATCTTTTCGTAACCTCTACTGACATCTAACGGATGTAAAGTTCCAACCAACAAAATCGCAACCGAGAATGAAGGTTAGCAAAAAAGACATTACGAACGGCCGAAGGAACAGCGAAGCGTACAACCGGTAATGGGGCTGCGCCAGGATGTGCATTTTCAAATATGTACTCTGCGCGAAAACCAAACAGATCGCAAATATCCAGAAAGTAAGCATCCGGCCTCATCTCAACTACCACGGGTTGATGACGCATATGTGGGTCAGATAATCAAAAAAACCTGGTGTATTCCGTTAAAAATTCGACCTGGCCTGAATGATTTTCCTATCTTGTTCCATGAAGGATTTTCCCGCCAATTTTCATGGAAAGAAGCGCCGTTGATGGCCACACTGCGTCGATGACTAGAGTCAAAAAAATTCTTATCCCGCATTATGATAGGATGTTTGTTGTCTACGATGCAACGAAATTGGTAAATAGGCGTTATTCCATATAACAGGAAGGCGTGTTTGACTTGTTAGGTAGTATAGCTACCTTTGCATATCTTCGAAAAGACTTAATAAACTATTACTCAGATACAGTAAATATTTAGCCAAAAAGTTGTGAAGCGGCAGCTCGTCTGCTCACTAATCTAAAACAAATTTATTGACTTGTCGTCAGCTACGCTGTTGTCATATCATGTGTAATCATTACGATAGCGCTTTACCTATCAATCGAACTATGGAATTTGATAATTTTCATCTATTGAGTTTGAAAATAGAAATGAGATGATTGCTACAGCATTGATTAGTTTGCTTACTCTGGAACACTCGTGGATTGGAATTTTGGCGGATTCAGCGATTGGAGATGATTGTCAAGTCAGCACGGTAAGAAATCAAGTGTATCGTTTCTCTGTCAAACCCGAGATATAGGTTACTGCTCCATATCGCAGGAGTACGTAGAGTAGTGATTGTGGATTCAGATTTTAGCAATAGTGCGAGATGATATAGCTCTCCGAGTTAGCGTCGCAACCTGGATTAGCTCTACAACCACCATAGGCGATCCACGACTGACCCGCAAAGCCATACTATATGAATGACTCAACTCAACCGCTGAAGTAAAACTTGTGATTTACAATATAGCTGTTGGATATGCCGGATGGTTACTGTCCATCACCGTGTGAAGTAGAGGAAGAAATGACCCGGTTTCACCAAGAAATGGCCGAATATTTGACTCAACAAGATATGTTCCTTGAAGAAGTAAAGGTAGACATGGAGCGCATCAGCGTTACCTTCGATCCATACGATGACACGGTTCTCACAGGTAAGATGCGTCAACTTGTCAAGTAGTCGCATAGGAACAATCTTATGGTAGCATCAACTTAGAGAGTCCGACAGACGACTAAACCACGCAGTTAACCACTGCAAAGTTGCACAAGTGCGAGAATCTCTTCAAAAATACCTCGCTAACTTATTATACTAGGCTCAACGCGTACTAGCTATTGCAGTCTGAAATAACCATAAAGCCTACATTTAGAAGCCCAAACATCCATAAGATCAACGATGAAAAAACTCCAGAAAGACGTTTCAACGCAACAGAGCCATTCCAACACGTTGTGGCGGAACATAACAGTTCTACAAGAGGAATTGACAGGTATAGGCTCCAAAACAGAAACCGATTTTTCCAGAATTTAGCCATAGCTCTTTAAATATGGCGGCCAAGGCCCTGTCTATGTCTTTTAACAGATCTTACATTGGAGCTTCGAGATTTGCAAGAGCAATGCAAAGATTATTGTAGTAGTGAAACTACTCTTCCGGGTAAAATTTCTAGTAGAATATCTCACAAGTCACAACCCATTATTAGCATCATATTCAACCAACCTTTGTATATCTCTAGAAAGTAACCTCCAACGAGATGGGGCGAGTGAAAAACACAGCACTGGGTGCGACAATGAGCTGTGTTATAAAGCAGCCCACACAGCCACAGCGACTGTAGTTCGAGAAATGCAAAACGGAGTTGTATGTCCTCAATACGAAACGGAATCGGTTAAAAATTGCGCAGACCTTCACAAATTAGGATACCGAGGTTAGAGTATCTCACATTCAATCCTATAGCGAAAGACATTTTTGATGACTAAAATTAACGTTTCAGAAAGCGGCGTATATCGAATCGCCCCCACGAGATCGTTGAGTGCTTTCCACGTTTACTGTGACATGCAGGTGCGTAAATAGATTTTTCACGAAATGCCCGGAAGGATATGAACAAATTCGATCCTAGGTGCTCTGATTGCTGCTACCCAGAAGCCACTATAGGGTAAAACCGAAACGACAACGAGGAAGTCGCGCGTACATTAATATCGGTAACCTGAAATCTGAAAAATTCTTTACCGTCTAGCGCCTTCCCCGAATGCCTTATATGCTTTGTGAATAGATAGGGTTGTAGTAGATTTTCATCAGACGTGGCCTGCGTTTCCCTTGGTTGTTTCGCCTTTTTCGTAAATCAAGTTTCGCATTTCACGCTGATAGCTCACTATCTGATTGGTTTTCGCAGGACGCCGGCGGTGGCTGGACCGTTATCCAAAGAAGAAATGACGGCTCTGTAGATTTTAACAGAACATGGCAAGAATACGCAGCGGGTATCTATCTTGACCTTAACACCGAATAACTTGGAGGCTAACTTTTCCCGGGCCAATCGCAGGTTTTGGTTCTATATCATGTTCGAAAGAATATTGGCTTGGAAATGAAAAACTTGAACAAATCGGACAGACGGGTTTTCAAACAGTGCGTTTTGTAATGACCGATTGGGAGGAGGAAACCCACGTGGCGCAGTATTCCTACTTCAAAGTTAATTCTGCTGAACATCTTTACACTCTTCAACTGTCTTATTTCCAATCAAGCGAAAGTAATTGCTCTGATTCAATGATGTAAGTCATTGAGTGAATTTAATTTAGCGTAGGCTACGTTTTAACATGTCATCCCTATAATTTAAACAGCAGGTATACCATTAGATATTATAGGACTACATCTGTCGTGAAGAATTGTTGGCTCAATTCAGTTTATACAAGCTATAGCGGTAAAGGTTCAACAGAAAATGACGGAGCACTCGACGCGACACGATATTTCCGCACGTGTAGGGTACGAAGTGGCTAAGCCATCATGAAATAAGCAATAATCACTACCTTGAGATATAAATAACGCAGGTCGGACGGCTAGGTCCAAAGTTACAGATTTGATAAATCGACGCCTACATCTGGCGGCGAATCAATGTCTGGTTCGGCCCGTGCGGTACAGACGCAGAACGAAACACAGTATCTGAGTCGACAGGCCAAAATATAACTGCACATCTTATTCTGCACATCTACTGTACATCTTATTCTTACGCCAGTAAAGAGAGATGGTTATAGAGAAAAATTTGATTTGCCATATCCAAATATATATATATAAACCCACTTACTCCATATCATATCCTAAATATCCTATATATATTCACAGAATACCGGGCGCATTAAACAACGCGAAATTTTCAACACGAGACAGACGTTCTTCTACGCCACTTTTATCGTGTCAAAGCTCCTACGACGGATGGTGGTTGAATTCTTGTCAACACCCAAATCTGAATGGATTCTATCATCGCGGTAAACAACAGTCGCCATCTCTGTGACATTACCAGCATCCAGTGGATACTACGTTTACTTTTACAGGTATTTACGATCCACAAACGCAGCCTACTGGAATAATCTGGCCATCTTGGAGAGGTATGGACTATTCGTTGAAAGCCACCGAAATCAAGCTGCGGCCATATAGTTTTACCGGAAGCTTATAAAGCATCGCGTTGAAAATTTTCTTTTTAATAAATTCAATATACTTTGCAATTTCCGAAATTGCCAAATCGTATAGAATGATATTAATTAACGCTGATCGGGAATTGATCGGAAGATAGTTGACTCCCAAAATAATAGGGTTACTGCCGGCCATGCGCCGGAATGAATACATAAAAGAACGCGATTGGGGTAGCCAGCGTAATAAAGACGGGAAGTCGCGCACGAATAGTACGATAGTACGTTGCGTGTGTCTGCTTTGAGTGTTTTGCGCATTGCTATCGACGAGTCAGAGCTATTTTAATTAATCAATCAATTAATCAAAGATCCTCTTGGGACGAGTCTATCGTACGAGGCGCCTCCACAACTTCGAGCAACACCTAATCAAAACTCCACTTCGCTCTTGCGGAATTATTTGACACATCGTGCAGTCACACAATTCATAGGACATGCAGTCATGCAGAACGGTTACGTAGCACACTTAACGTGCAAGGACGTCAATACTGTGGCGCAGTGCAGAGGACAATCTTTACTCTCAAATCTACATCGCGGCAAACAAGAGTTTAAAAATATTTATCTTTGTGTCTCACATTACGATAACAGAGGACTTTCGGCTACAATGTGCCTAGATTATCTTGCAAACTTGCACAACTAACCTACTTAACATAGAAGGTAAACAACGCGAGAGCATGCTCGGGAGCCGTGGTAAGATAGGAGGTTATTATAAAAGTCTTAACAACAATCTCAATAGGCTATATTGAAACGATGTGTAATCAAGGCTATTTATGTATGTTTCAGGTTGTTTTGCTAGTGCGCTTCATCGAATTGGCAGCAACACAAGATTTATGCGGGACATCGAGATGGGTGAGTCATTTATCAGTGTGATATAGATGGATAGAACGTTACTGAAAATGAGTGCTGTCCCTTTATGGCTTAGCTGTGGAGAAGAAACCTTAAAAAACCCGAAATTTTCAAGGATTAAAATAGACCCAACAATGCAGGACTGCTATGTTGATTTTAGACTACTTCGTGTCCTACTGAGCATCATCTAGAGACAATCCAATCGCGTCTCAAATCTCAGACGAATGCACACCTCAGAGTAGCAGCAAAAGACGTCGACAATATTCGCAGACAACGGGACAAGATTCTCCAAAACGTCGGTAAGACAATTGGTTCTATTTACCAACAGCTTGTTGAAAGAGGGGGGAGGGAGAGAAAGAGAGAAGCTCTGTATAATTTGTCCTTCGGACAACGAGACGTTGATATGAACTGCCGCTCTTCTGAGCTAGCGCGACCCCTCCATACTAACCCCACAATGCTGCCGCCTAACAGGGCAGTCAAGGATACCAAAACTTTAACGCTTTGGTGTGACGCGACAGGGATTCGAACCAGGTCTTTCGTATGCGGCGGCCAGCACCTTGACCACACGCAATCAACCCCGCTTCCGACTATTTTACTAAATTTCATTTTTTCATTAGAGAACCATAAGAAAGTGGCGGACAATTTTTCTCAATTAGTGGAAATGCACGCAGTCGTGGAGGCGACAACTTCAAACATCGCACTGATGGACACGGAGTCAACAACGCGAATAGACCAAGTCGCAGCAAAACTCAACAACGTGCAAGTCAGCTTAACTCTATTATCAAAAGTGCGTGCAATACTCTATTCGTTGAGGCCTTGTATTGACAGGAAAAATCGGAATCGTTTGAGTCTTTGTGTAAAAAGAATGCTTATCGAAGAAAGTATTCTAAAAGCGACGTAAAGGTTCCGCTTCTAACAGGGATAGACTGCGCCGATATTCACAGAAAGGGCGGAAGGAAAAATGGATTCTACTATATTCAACCTGAAGGGACGCCTAAACTTATCAAGGTTTGAAAATAGAATTAATAAAGGTCCTCCAGCTACGCCACACAAAATATAAATGAATAATATAAATATAAAAATTAATATAATAAATAAAATAAATAAATATAAATGAAGTTTGTGGCGTCAACGTTTTACTATTCCCCACTATACTACTGTTCGATACGCCAGATTTAAAAAAAAAACCTCATTCGGATAGGTATATTGCGATATGAAAGACAGTGGTGGAGGCTGGACGGTAATCCAACGACGATCGAGCGGTCATCTTAACTTCGATCGTGACTGGAATTCGTACAAATGGGGTTTCAGACACGATGACGCAAAACACTGGGAATACTGGATCGGAAATGAGTATATTCATTTGTACGTACTAACATACAGCTCGCACACATTCCTGAGTTAACCACACTCCATAAAATCCGAATTCAACAGATTGACGCGACAGAGAACGACCGAATTGAAGGTTAATTTGACACCATGGGCAGGCGACGAAAGATATGCGCTATACAGGTAACTTTACTACGACGAGGCATAATCAATAGCTTTCAATCATTATTGTTGTTTTCAAGACATTTTTCAATTGATGATCAAAGCAATAATTACAATTTGCGCGATATAAATACATATCTAGCCGATCCAAACGGAGCTGTTGGCGATGCGCTGGAAAGCGGTTCAATTAGCATATGCGGAAAATCACTCACAGCAGCGGGTCACGCGAAGATGGATTTCACCACAAAAGATAGAGACAACGATCGATCCGAAAGGAACTGCGCCAGTAAAAAGCCTGAATTTCATGCATAGGCTATATGTATAGTTATTGACTAGGTCGCCTTACGTTGATTTCATAATGAATCAGCTCGTGGTCACCGAAATATTATCGTACTCTTTTGTAAATATTTTAGGCAATGGAAGAGGTGGATGGTGGTTTAATCAGTGCCTATCAGCGAATCTCAACGGCATACAAAAACGCCCGGGACAAGTTTCAAATACAACGCAAGGTCAGTTTTGCATATTAAGCAACGCCCTCTATACTCATTATTAGCGAGGGCCTGGAGAGGAGATAACTATTTCTATTCTACCACACACAGATGGTGACGGAATTATGTGGACAACGTGGAAAGGCTGCCACGAGTCGCTGAAAGGATCAATGATGAAAGTTCGGCCATCATATTTTATACCGGATCGAACTCCCATCCTTCCACAAGACAGACGGAGACGACAGATGACAAATGGCTTGAAAGTGACGCGACGTCTCTCCAGGAGATGGAGAACAAACACTCTACGCAGACAAGCGAGATCTACCCGAGTTGGGGGGTTTTAGACGGATCAGACGAGAACGAAGCTGCGGTTGTTTTTTAGTCTAGAATCGGTGGACCTAACTTTAGTAGAAGGGCCCGATATGACTGACATCCAGCTGTCAAACTCATCTTAGTAACAGTAACAGACATCGCGTCGCGGCGAGATACCCTAATGGTCTAAGTCTATGGGTAGAATGCCCGACTATTCGGTCGACGGGTATTCACTGGACGCGCAACGCGTAGAACAGTAACATTGGTATCGGCTGGGGCCACTTTCTACGCACGACACGCCATTTTGAAACTTCTTATATACTGTAGATAAACGCCCGATGCATGGGACTATTGGCATGTCGCGTCGTGTTTGAAATTCGGTTTCGGGTTCAGGTGCGACATTGAGAGAAGTCAATCTAGTGTATGTACGTCGATTGACCGCAACAGATAGCGAGGTTGTGAAGGCAATTACAAACGATCGAATGATTAAGCAACAGGTCGGGAGGGCCAGCAATCCTAGCATACTCTGCTGTCTGCGATGCCTTGAAATCCTTTGTTAGTTGAGGAAACCAGGGTAAATCAGTATTCAATCTATGTGAGTATATATATATGAGAGAGATTGCGAGCGATAGGCGTAATCTTTCCAGGCGTTGATACGGACCTAATATCCTATTGTCGCAGCAGAAGGCCTGTATCTACAAATATTGACATCAAGAGTGTTATCGCAGCGAGCAGACTACGCGCGACAGAGACTATATGGCTGCTTCTGCCGTCGATGATGAAGTTTGAAATTTTTGCGTGTCTACTAATTACGTGCATTCTCAGGAATAACCAGGTACGAGAAGTTTGAGAATGAAATCAAATCGACTATGATGAAATACCCAAAATATAGTGACGATGTAGCTGAAAGAAATGAAAGCGGCCTTCCTTTTAGAAATGCGAAGGGACGTCGTGCGACTTAGCGAAAAATCAGGAAATCACAGAGCATGACACTAAGGTGCGCATGTTTCACTTAACCGCTAACATCAGAAAAGTTCGCAGAGACCTCGACGAACTACAGCAACACTACCACAGTAACCGGAATGACCGAAGAAGATCAGCAGGTGAAGTTGAAATCATTGAGTGCTAGGCTACGTCTGAACGCGTTTTGCATTCTACCCACCGCGTTCAAATCAGATGCTGATTTATGACGTTGCATGACGTGCCTGTGGCACAGAGGTTTTCCTTCGCTGTGGCAGCGAATGCGTTCAGGATACCATTCGATGAAATATACCGTCCTGACTTCTACAAGCCTACAATAATCTACAATTGGATAATTGCTATATCGCGCCCATGAGTTCACCAGGCCCGATTTCATACTCGTATCGGCTAATAATTATGGGCTTTGTGGGTTTAGGATATATCGGACCAGCCAAGTATAATGGAGCCTGTTTTAACTGAGCTTATAATATTAGGTGAGCGACAAGAGAACATACTGAATCGAAAAGAGCTCGCGCAGAAGACCCGACACTTATCGTTGCTGATCGAAAACTACGAAACCTTCTTCGACAAAATGACAGAACAAACAGAACAAGCAAGAAAGGAAATCGAAATTTTACGAAGCAGAATCTCATCAATACGTAACATTTGTCAGGAAAACGTAACTGTTGGTTGCCCAAGCGAGGTCATAGGTGTAGGTAAGTAAGATTACTTTGCCTTATGTACAATTTGAGCTGTTATGTATATATTATTCAGATTGCAGCGATATTCTCCGAAAAGGCGGAAGTTACAGCGGTGTATATTTTATTCAGCCAACATCTGATTCAATACCATTTCCCGTATTCTGTGATCAGGAGGTGAGTAATCTACCTAATTACTCCGGCGCAACTCTCAACAGCTTTATGAATTCACAGAAATGGCTTTTCTTTACGCCTCGCTAACATTGATTACCCCGTTTATTTTTGATTGACAAGATCAACTGCGTTATATTCTAATTCTAACTCAGCGCTAGACCGGAAAAACCCTGCATCGGAGGTCGAAGCGCAACACAAGTTAGCCCCAAAGAGTCCACAACGCGTGACTATGAGGCGACGTCGTAAATGCAATTTTTCATAATTTTTCGGCCGATCCTCCTTTTCATTATGCCATCATAATTTATAGACATAGCCTACTCAAGCTGAAGCTCTAAACCCACAGTCATTGAATCCTCAACTACAGAATGATGGTGGCGGCTGGACGTACATCCACAGTCACGTTAGCAATGAGCTAGATTTCAACAGAAGTTGGCTATCCTACAAACATGGATTCGGCGAAGTGAATTGTAACGGAGGAGGGAACTTTTGGATCGGTAATAAAGCAATCCATTCCCTAACATCATCGCAACGATATCATTTGCGTGTTGATGTCGAGGACTGGAGCGGAAACATAGGGTAAATTACAGCTTGCAGCTTACAAAAAATTAGTGAAAGCCTGGCTTGATTCAGGTTAAGAATGCAAACAGTCTATGGTACCATATTCAGTCGCAAGTTTCAGCCACTGTAGGTGACTTCGATCTCTTATAAAACAGCATCAATATCGCCCTATCGCGTCATCTCATTATCAAAATACCTCTGATCTCTGACTGCCGATAAGTGACAATGGTAGCCACTGTGGCGGCCAAAGTAGTTTAAAGAAAAGATGAATATACATTTCAATGACAAAATTTATGTCTTGTAAATAGGCCTACACATTTTCAGTCACGCAACGTACACGACCTTTGAAGTTGGACCAGAAAACACCGAATATAAACTTCACGTTTCGGGATATATAGAAGCCGAAGTTCCAGACTTGCGAATTGGCGACGGCTTCTCCGGATTCAACTTCGGCCATATCAACGACATGATCTACACCTCTCACGACGGAATGAACTTTAGTACATTTGACAGAGACAATGATATGTATCAATGTAAGTTCCTAGAACAACGTTGCGCGTGGACGCTACCTTGCGGACTGCCTAATTGCGAATTACACAACATCGTATTTTTACTCCTGAATATTTTGTTGCCAGACGAATGTGCTCATCAAGACGGCGGAGGTTGGTGGTTTAATCGATGCTCAGCTGTTAATTTGAACGGACGGATTTACAGGAATGGATTTTACAGGTAACTCGATCTACGCGAGACGCCTATATTCCAGACAAGCTACATGATGGTCTGTTTTACCGGCGCGCGCGCGCTGCGAAAACATCATTTCAACTGACTATATGAAAATGATTTCAATACGAACGCCGATTGGCTACTCACGCATGATCTCGCCGAGCTCTGACAGTGGATATATGCTGGCTTTACTTGACGGGCCTACCTTTTATTTTGCTTCATATCCCACGCACGACGTTGCGGACTCGCCCGCAAATCCAATTACTAAAATATAAATAGGGCTACCATCAAAATTGCTAGCGGCGGGCAGAGTTCAAGATCTGAATATTTGGCATTCCGCTCTTACTGGGCGGGGTAGTTACCAATTTTATCGCAAAAATATGACTGTCGGCCGGCCGATCTAAACTCTGCAATTCACGAGTTTCGTGGCTGAGCTAATAGTGAAATAGGCCTACTATAGGCTACTCCATTGATCTAATCAACGCAACGACAGAACGCGCCTAATTCGACCTTCGAAAATAATCCGAGTCCGCATAATATCTGCAAGATATCCTTACACATGTTTTAGAGCGACAGACACCTTATATGGATTCGACAACGCCATGATTTGGGGGCCTTGGACCGGGCTATGGTATTCACTAAAGACCTCAAGCATGAAAATCCGACCGGCTGTATATTCTGACTGACATGACGGCCATCTGCCAGCATTATACTACTTCCACAACATGTCCTTCAACCAGACACCAGAGTACGCAAATTCGAATAATGCTAAATGGCTACTGCCAAAAAATAAATACATTGGGGCCTGCAATTCACATTTGAAAATAGACAGTCGCGGTGGCAAGCAATAGACGGCCGAGTTTGTCAATGCATATTATATTTTGCCGGCATTTCTCTGCCTTCCAAACCACAGAGTAGGTTTTCAGCAGCTAGTGTTGCCATTCTTGTGCGAGTTTGCAAAGAAGCACTCGCGATGTGAGGCGTGATAACTGCGAAAAGAAAAGCAGTCTACATGCAGGACTTCAAACTAGATAGATATCGGAGAAATATATGTTCAGCCCCAACAAGCTGGAGATAAGGGCGAATTTTCCTTGCTGGTCATCATTTGAACTTCACATAATGGGAAAACCAGCAGTTTCACTAGCACTGGACAAGTCGGTGATTGATTAGTCGGTGATTGATTAGTCGGTCATCATACAGGCAGTGACTGATTTTCCAATGAGCTAGGTTGGCTGAAGCAGTTTCCACAGTTCTGGCTACAGTCCAGAAAAATCACGTCTTGCACATCTACATGTACATTGATCCACATGGAAAATTTGCTGCCTCGTTGCAATTTCATCATGTATTCCATGAACTACAAGCAAAGTAGAGAGCTTCCATATGTATAATTCTTACCACAGTTCTCCATGCTATATAGAACATGATCAGTTGGCAATGGTTCAGGTGTTGTAACATCAATTCCAGCAGCAGCAATGTCTCCACATTTCAAAGCGTCTGCAAGAGCATCCTGATCCACCACATCACCCCTAGATAAGAATAGAATGTTGTTTACATGTCTATACACAAATATTCAATTCACAGAGCATAGCATTATACCTTGCCGTATTAACAAATATGGCTGTTTTCTTCATTTTATGAAATGCTGCTCTATTGAAAAGATGTTTCGAGTCAGGTGTTAAGGCACACATGCACAGCACAAAGTCACTTTCTTCTAGCAAAGAGTCAAAACTGGCTGCAAATGGACAGATATCAATTCACCAGTAAAATAAGTTAATTGCATTGATAGAATCTACTCAAGTGCAGCCCAAAGCCAACTCACCATATTCTACACCTTGAGATTGCTCTTCTGTCATAGACTTTCTTCTTGTGTTGTTATATAAAAATCTCTTTGGGCCAAAGCCCTTCAATCTTTCAAGAGTAGCCTGGCCAATTCTGCCCAATCCAACAATACCAACAGTGCTATCATGAAGAGAAGGACCGCACATCCACATTGGCTTCCATGTTCCCCATCTGCCACTGAATAGACAGGACCAAATTACGAATCACGTCTAAGAAATTAGGAGCAGCTGAACCCATGTCATAACTTGTTATGAACTAACCATTTAGCTTCGTTTGCCGCCTCTGGTACTCTTCGTGATGCGGATAGAAGGAGAGCAACTGTGAATTCTGCCTGGTACGATTGGTAGGGGTTAATTAAAGCACAGATATTATAGAGGGATGTTTCACTACAATGAATCTTCAGCGGCCAATGTCAGCAAAAAGCAAACCCTTCGAAGATATGCCCTAGTCTCATTTGAAAGGATGGAGCCCCTTGGCCTAGGATTGATTCTGATGTCTTACCGTGGCAGCTGTGAGGACATCAGGAGTGTAGCCAACTGTTATTCCCCTCTTTGCACATTCTTCCAAGTCAATGTGATCCACTCCGACTGACATAGTACTTATGACTCTTAAGTTGAGTCCTGGAAAAAAAGAAAAACATAATTATATAGGCCTAACTTGTGTTTCGAATTACCAAATTTCAAAATGAATGCATGGTTCAACATTACATAACGGAATCATGTTGACTGCTCCTACTGACCTGCAGAGTCCAATGATGTAGAGCCAATTTTATCCGTTAGGAGACAGAATAGTCCATCCACATTTTTCATACGTTCATGCAACGTGTGAGAAGGGATGCATTCATCACTGTCCCATATGTCAAGGCTGCACCTGCCAATGAAATTAAACTATTTAGAGCGTCAATCATTAAGGGTATTTCACAAAGTTTCAACTATCAGCATTGGACTCACCGTTTTCGTAGAATGTCAAGAGCTTCTTTAGGGACGCGTCTTGTAACAAGCACCTTAAATAACTTGGACGACATTTTACACTGTTCATCAAAGTTTTATCAACCACCCGAGCCGGACTACAAGGCAACACAAGCAAAAGAACCGGATTTGTATATACTGTTATGCCAGATGCGGCAATCATTAAAAGTGCTCAACTCAAACCCTGCTGTTCGCACTCAGCTGTCGCGGTCCGTTGCAGACGAAACAATTCGTCACAGTCAGCTGGGGTCGGCAGTCGTAACACAATACAGAATGGCTGGTAATCTGTCTGTAGTCTTCAATAACGGTATCAGATGTCCTAAGTTGGGGTTTGGAACGTGGCGATCACGAGAAGAAGACGCATACGCATCAGTGAGACATGCCATTGGAGTGGGGTACCGACATATCGACACCGCATTCGCTTACCAAAATGAGAAGGAAGTAGGACAAGCGATAAACGATACGATTAAGTCTGGTGTCATCAAGCGGGAAGACATTTTTGTTGTCAGCAAGCTATCATCCGCAAATCACAAAGAAGGCATGGTCGTACCCGCCATAAAAAAATCTTTGGAGAACCTGCAACTAGATTATCTTGACCTATATCTCATTCACACTCCATGGGCCACTGTGCCTGAAGTTGAAGGGCAAGTCTGTCTGCGTAGCAAAATGACGCCCGATTTACAAGAGGTCCTGGACGATATAGATCCTACAGAAACTTGGAGAGGAATGGAACAATGTGTGAAGCTTGGTCTAGCTCGTAGCATCGGCCTTTCAAACTTTAACAGCAAGCAAATGGAAGATATTCTGCAGACGTGCACGATCAAACCAGTGACTAATCAAGTCGAACTACACCACCTTCTGAATCAAGAAAAACTGCAAAAATTTTCGAAGGAACACGGTGTAACTCTTACAGCATATCGCTCACTAGGTGGTTCAAATAACATCCACAAAGTCATGGGGGATGAGAGAATAACCCCGCTCGCGCTAAAGTACCAAAAGACTCCAGCGCAAATAATACTCCGCTGGGTCACGCAAAGAGGCATCATAGCTATCCCGAAGTCTGTGAACCCTAAAAGAATTGAAGAAAACTTTGACATTGGCGACTTCACTATCGCAGACGAGGACATGGCTTTTATGTCTAGCTTGAATACTAACTCAAGAATATGCGATTTCCTGAGCAGTTCTAGCTCCAAGCAATTCCCCTTTGGCAAGGACGTTGAATTCTGAAGCAGCTTCAATTTGGTACCCTCAAGACTAAACTACTATGAAATTTAAACTGTACCAATCATGAATGATTTGATTTATCCTTGCTCTTTTCTTGCATGCTTGAAGAAGCGTCGCACCCTGTTGGGAGTTTTGTTATTTAGAAACAACATACCGGAAAGTGCATAACATAACAATAATTGCAAACTCAAGAACGCAGGACACCGTAGCTAGTTCATAGCATTCCGAATCCCTTTGCATATGTTATTGCTTTGTAAAGACGTTCTTTCAATTTTTCCCTGTTTCCATAATCGGGTAGTAGGATTACATTGAAGCAGGTGTGGGCTGTAGGAAGCCGATCCGAACTTGGCCCGTTCCTTGCGATCACCTTTCAAAATTGCGATTTACATGATAATGATACCGTAGCACAATGCAACTAAATATACTACATTACCAGCTTCAACTGCGCCAATCCGCCTACTGGGGCTCGATCTGTTCCTGTTGTGAACTGTAGTAATCTCTTTTTATCGTCCTCTGTCATTTCATGTACGACAGACCAAAATTGTTTCACTGTTTCTGAATCTTTTGAAAATCCTCCATCATACTCGGTGGCTTCTTCGAGTGAATTGAAGTCGTATTCCTACAATATATAATGTGCCAGATACCGAACCGGTATTCAAATTCGCATCGATCTGACTACTATGCATACTAATAACCAGTAGCAGTCGTCGAAAGAGGGAATGTAGAATCGCATTCCTGTACTACAAAATAGCCTAAGGGACGCTATAGAAGCCAATGATAAGGCACCGTTTCCACCTCAGATATATTCTCACTGCAAGAGTACCAAGCTGTTCACTCTATTGAAGACAAGTCAATTGCGACACCTACCTGACTTCCGCTGATCAATACGTCCAGTTCATCGCTTCGAAATAAATATTTTAAAGGAGACTTGGATACAACCAAATCAAATCCGTGACGGAATGCTTCAAACTGGGACTTGATCGAATCATCCAGCAACCACGTAGTATACAAATCCGCAAATTCCTGAATTAACAAAGCAAATTCCAATTTTCATGACAATACATATTAAATTCTTGAACCTTACTTTTCTATTGTCATTCGTGACCGGGATGTTTTCTCCGTTCGGCTTTAATTCATGGTTCCCATTTACGTCAAACATCCCTTGGAATCCGACACTGAACACGGCCATGATATCATCTTCCACATTACCTTCATAATTCAGTAAACTGTCCAAACTTTGGTAGATACTCTGTACAACAACACATACAAATGATATAGGCTACGTAGGATATAAAATTGATGTGCAAACTGAAAAATATTTCGTACCGGTATTCACGATATGAACATGCCAATTCCAAGCAAATTAATTGTGCCACATAAACCAATTCTTACCGGATGTGACTGCTTTAAATCTTCAAAGGTGGATTTTTTGCCTAGAAGTTTTTTGAAAACGACAGCAGGAAATTTGATGTCCAAGATACAGCTGTTATATATTGCAAGACCCAACACAATTCCAATCAATGTAAATTGGGCTCTGTTTTCGAGTGAATCTTTATTGAACCAAAACAGGCGGGTGTCTTTATTGAATGTGAACATTCCTGAACACAGAGATTTTTCTATCATCATACTGCGAGAGGTGGCAAATCAAACCAAAATAAATTCAGAAAGGCAGTCTGATTAGATTCGATACAGCAGCATGCTGCCCCAAACGCACAGGCCCACAGCCACGATGAACACGTATGAAATAAATCTTACCATTATCAGGGTTGAAAATTTGTTCGACCACGAGTTGGAAAAATTCCTTTGACACGCCTCCCTCATCAACTCCTTGTTCTCCTTCAAATTCCACATACAGTTGTTTTCGCAAATCGACCGGACTGTCGCTTGCGACAAGTTCAAGCTAAAAACGAAGTGTTCGGTAAATTTTCTGCTTTCCCAGAATTCCTTTAATACAATTAAATAACTTACTCGTATGAGAGCGTCTTCAATTACGTGATCCCTGCGAATTTTTAGGCGAAGATATGGACTAACCGGAGAGCGGCTAAGAATACTCTGTAAGATCATCAAGCGGCGGCCACTGTAAAGCATAGGTCAACACTCATAAAATTGCAAATGCCATCGGCCATAACGATGACTCAAAGTGATTAACTCAAAAGTGATCAAGCGTGCCGGTGCTATGAGATGCGTCTTAGTCAGCCACGAGCTGCAACATGGTATTCCAGAAACACAGTGCAAATGAAATTTAAATTTACCTGAGCATCTGTACTTTGTTATCGTAAAAGAAATATGTCGTTTTGTTTACTGTATTGAGAATGAAGGGATATTTCATGAAAGTGAATTCTTCGTTCTTCAATTCAAAGTCGATAGCGTTAGTGAAGTCATTATAAACCTGAAAGAGAAATAGTTTCAAGCACGACATCTAACCAAAATCATCAAACGATTTAATTACATTACATTATAATACACATAACGTAATAATATTACACACTTACACTGATTGATTCATTTAGAACCTCATTCTGAAACTCCTCCAATGGAAGTAATGGTTCAATAACATCTGTTTCTGATACACCAAGGGTTTCACTCAATGGGTCCCTCCACGTCTTTTTCTCAATGATAAAATCATCCGCTGAGTAAAACATACAAAGTCTTGGTAAAGCAGCAGATCACTATAATAGCCCGTAGGTTTTCATACCTGGAAAATCAAATGTGTTCGCTCTGGATTTGGATAAATAACCGTCGGTCTCTTTCTCAATTTGTCCACCATAGAGTGATGCATAATAGAATATCTTCAAACATTTCACAGCATTTGCCACTGCAAAATTTTTATGCAAGTCCATAGAGTCTTCTTCGTCTTGTTGTGAATATCGCTCTTCAACCACCTACAATACAGAAAGTGCGACACGCGTTGTAAGATATATAGTCAGAATTATAAAAACCAAATAAGTCAAGTTAAAATGTCTCAAATCACCTTGACAGTTAGCAGTTGTTGGAAGCATTCAACAAACGTTCGTAATTCTTCTCGAGAATACTTTGACCACCATTTCACTAATTCCACAGTTGCTTCTTCAGGTATTTTGCCCAGTACTTTACAAAATTCCGGCAAAGCTGATTCAAAATATTCTGGAGAATGTAGCATGGGGTTCTCCATTATAACAACAAATAGATTAAGATCGAGAGCACCTGGCAACTGTTTCAAAATATTCAAGTGTACATCGAGATTTGTGCTTAGCAAATATAAACTGCGAACGAAAGCATCATTTGCACGTTCAATTCCTTCTAACTTTTTATATACGCGTCGGACTGAGTCCAAGTCTAACGTGGGTGGCGAAACCTTGACTTTCGCTGACACGCCTTTGTTTTTTGAAGCGTTTGAATGTTTCTTCATGGCATTAGACCGTCTCAAGCCTGAAGTATTGGGAAACTCATTGGAGTTGGTGAAATACGATGTGAGGGCATTAGCTAGAGGATCTGCAGCGGACAAATCGGTCATGGCAACATTGTTGGGATCATCATTCGGTTCATCCTGTCCATTGTGAGTATCAACGTTCATCGCCTCTTCCGATTGAGTTGTCATGATACTTGTTGCATGATCTTCTCTTTTCTTTAAAAAGCTTCTAAAGGTTCAATAGAAACTATTAGTATGGCATTGAGTGATTACTTTGGTGTTGATTTTCCTCATCAATTGTACCTGTTTAAGCTATCCATATTTGAAAAAACTTCCGTCAATGCAACAAAAAGGGCATTATATGGGTCTTTGTGTACAGACTTTTTGAAGACTGTCTCCGAAGAATCACAGTCATGTATTGCTGTCTCTTCTTCTTGACATTTCAATATCAACTTATCGATCATCTCTTCGGTGAGATATCTCACATCTGAAATTTGACAGAATATGAAAAGGATAGAGGTTACTTAGATAGTTGGTTTGTGCATTGGTTGTGATTGTACCTTCAACTCGATGAACCTTCAAATCTCTTTTATTATTGCTTGTGCCATCAGCATCACTGATATCTTGTTCAACGTCAGTTATTGGCGCTTGAGGAGACTGTACTTCCGCCTTACTCGTTTTTGTATCATTATCTGATTTTATACTGGATTGGGGCTGGCTGCTATCGATAGAATGATCTGATGACTCGCCCATTGCAGGATTGTCTATATTCATGGGACATAGTTCGGCCTTCTGCATGAAAAGCTGAATAGCCTGAAAACAAAATTTGCATGTTAGACACAAAATTCGGCTGAAAACCTGTAACACAGACACCAAGTCCGGTATAAATACTGTGGAAAGCTATTTTTGCCAGAAAAAATGTAACACCATTATTACCTTAACAGCTGCCTCGTTTCCTGATATTTTGAGATTGTGTGGGTTTGATGCACAGTTTGGATTTTTACAATCGGGACGGTTGCAACCTCGAGTAATCAATCGAAAGTATTGTTCAATCTTTTTCTTCACAGCCATTTGCTTGTCTTTATCGGTTGCTGACTTGGTATTTGCTACTGATATTTGATCACTATGGTCCATTGCTTGTGGTGGAGGTTCACTGGAATAAAACTTGTACCATTATTAGGCAGAAAACACATTTCTGCGCGCGCTTAGCTTTGCAAGCGGTTTCCGTACCGCAAGGTCGCAGACAGTAGGCTATAACAAATAAATACCGTATAACATTGCGACTTACCCTGAAGCTTGATCTTCTTCAACATCCATGGCGATCGATAAGGACCGAGACTGACTGGTTTTCTATATCCCAGGACTGACCAGTACAAACACCCAGCCTGCCTCTACACAAAAGACCAAACTCTAGAGCGCATGGACTTCGACTCCTCACTATACCGAAAGCACGATTTGTTCCGAACTGAAAACAGACAGCCTCAGGTCCGTCCTAAAGGGACGAGTATCACAGGAACGTATAAACCGGATACGGAAACCCGGAGCAGAATCTATCCAGAACCTAGAGAAATAAACCGTAAAACTATAGATAACTAACCTACGGGCATGGTAGGTAGGCTACGGGTTAGGTAGGTTAGTTATCTATAGTACAACGTAATCTTCAACTTTACCTGCTCCCATTCACTCTACGGCCATCATGCGGTAACAAAAGACTGGCCTTCATTAGAAACATGGGCCAGGCGAGCCAAGACGTTTTATGTGCATAGCCGATCGAAATCGCGAAGCGTCGCCTGACCTACAGAGTGCAGTAGCCTTACCATCCCCGAATGACTTCCCCATCCCGAATAACTATCTAATAAAATAACATCGAACCGCGTCGCTGTTTGTGGAGAGCAGCCTACCTGGGCTAAATTGACCTGAACTGAGGTTAGTGTTCCTCACTGAACTTACTACCACTCCCTCAATATGTCTTACCCGGATCATGTTAGATAGAATAAACCAAGCTAAACCAATAGCCGTAAGACGTAGAAGTTGGTTCTCTTTGTTGTTACCGACAAGCAGGAAGTAGTTTCGAATTCAAAAAGGTTCGTAAATGATCGAATTGCCCCGAGGCTTCATTCCAAAGAAACTTGATGGCCGAAGTCAGACTAGGATCGCCATCAGGACCGAAGATCGCAGTTTCAGACGAAATTGCACACCAGTTTACGACAGAGCAAATCACATCAGTAAGTTCATCTTTCAAGAGATCGCCGCAACTTGATTTCGCGATTAGGTCAATCGAATGCATCGCATTCTCGACCCAATCTGCTTCGACGTGCTGCGTCTCATTGGACTGGACTAACTGATGATCCACACATGATCCGTTCATTTTCTGTCTTCCATAACAACTGTAAACTGCAGCAGCTACCTCCACAGAAAGCTGTTGAAGAATACATGAAACTGTCCATAAGCTTGCCGGGCATTGGCTAGACCTAGTACATATATCAATTTTGACATCATTTAGGAATAATGAGACATAGAAGTGTAATCTTTACCTGCGTGAGAAACTTATTTTCTGTGAATGAATCGTTCCTCTTCACGGTACATTCCTTCCTGACATCAACACAGACTTTTTCATGTTGGAGAGCACGGTCACATTTTCCAGTGCAATCTATCCACGTCTTGAGTAATGATTCCACAAAACACGAGTCTGAAGGGATTGCACAAAATCAATTACACTGATAACTGCATCACATGAAATCAGGGTACCGGTACATACATTTTTTAGGAAGTGTGCTATCCGTGTCCCACGTATAAGAATTTTGCATTGATGATGTTTCCTTGACTAACGATTTCAAAAGCAGCCGTGATAGAATAGCTTCGTGGACCAAACTGATGAAACTAAAAGACAACACAACAGAGTCGACGGTGACATTATATCAATATGATGACAAAATCTTACACACACCTGTATTCCTGTAAATTAGGGTACGACAACAGAATCTCTTGATTTTTTTCCCAATCCCATGTACGGCAACAAACGGTAGAGAGAGCCCTGAATAAAAAAGTATATAAACATCGGGATATGGTGGAAAGTGTTATATTAGTAAAATTTCGCTGTTTGCATTTGGTATTGATATCGAATAGAAAGAGGCAAAATCACATTGCACCAACCTATTAGCATAAGCTGACACCAACTCCTGTTTTTGTGCACATTTGCAAATGCTCGCAGCAGCCCATAGACTTGCAATATCACTGTCAGGTACGGTTGATACTCCACAAGTTGCTCTTTGAGACAAGGCATTGGCAGCTTCTACAAATTCACCGATCGAAGCGAAACATTTTGCTGCCAGTTCAATAGACCCTCCTAGAATGGCAAAAAGTCATTGCGACATTTCCTTTGTCATTATGAGATAAAAATGGGATTTCTATGACAAAGCTCCCTTCAATACATACCATATTTTAGTTTCTGTGCCCACATCTTCAGTGTCTTTTTCAATAATGGATCAGCGTCACAAAATCTAGCACGTACCAAAGCGACCGCTTCCCTGTAGTGCTTCCCAGTGAGTAATGCTTCCACAGCATCATCAAGCTACCTCAAAAGACAGTTATACATTAATTCCTTATGCATTATACCAATATCGTTCACATACCTTATCACACACTAACAAATACTGCACTGCATGCATGTGATGACCTTCTGCTAATAATTGGTTTGCATATCGGTACGCTATGCCTCTCCAGAAGTTTTGTCCAGCAATGGGAGCCATGGCAACAAGTTGATCAGTGAGCTCGCCACGCTCCGCTGCCTCATTTAATGCACCTGATGAAGAAGTTGTAACAGATTCGTCATGAAGCAACACAAGGTCTATGCTCAATGATCAATTTCCCATGAAAGAGCTAACGGAGGTACTGGTACATAGAATTGAAGGAACATTCAAGTCAGCTCTCACCTACTACATCGCCCATCAAGAGTTTGATATTGATGCAACCTTCAACGAAGTCCTCCTTCTGCAATTGATCTGATTCCAACTTCATCATCCTGAACATAAATAAATATTATCACAAATGTGCATACAGTAGTGTTGTTGCTAATAGAGTCACATTTTTTTAATGACTTGACTCAAGGCAACCTTGATGCAAGACCACAACTTCGGGCTGCAATGGATAAGGAAAACCCATAATAATGTTGCTATAAGATCGCAATTATTAACCTGAAAGCCGCTCTTCTATCAGTATAAAATCCAAGATTTAAATGCTGGTGATCGCCAGGTGTGAATGGTAGAATAGAAGGCTCCAAATCTTGAGCCATTTTCCACTGAACAATTTTCAAGCAGTCTTGATGTTGATACGACTTCTTCCTGTTATCCTACACCAAGTAAAATTCTTCAACAACCATTCAAGATAACAGCATGGCAATATCTCACCAATGCTACAGCATGCGGAAATAGATTTTTCAATTTCTTTCGCGAGCGCCTGCTCGCCTCATCTTCATTAACTGCTTGTGATCTCCCGTCCATATCGCATGTAGTGCCACTGCAACAACTCAAAATTACATATAGTTCAAATAAAATTAAGCACGTGTGTTTATCTTACATTGTACTTATAGTATGTCCAAGAATTGACAATTTTTGAGTTGAGGATGGAACAAAAGGTTCTGGAAAATAATTGAATTGTCTGTGATATGGTGCCAAATCGATGATATCGACTTTGATCAAGGCATTCTGTACCTTGTGTAGCTGAATCTTTGCCCTGGGTAGCAATCAGTTCCGTTTTTCTTTGCTCAAGTAGTATTTCCAAATCATGGTCAATATCGTTAGAGTCACCTGTCAACAACTTCATTTGTAAAAACAATGAATGTTTAAAAAATGCGTAGCAAAACATTGTGCTGTACCACTACTAGGCGGACTTTTGAAGGTAGTCTTAACTTCAGTCGCTTTTTGGGTAGTATATGATGAGCTGAGGTTCTTCTTTTTTTGTCTTGCTTTCTTTTTTGATTGAAATTTATTTTTCGGGCCGAATCCGAAATCTGGCAGCACTGTGTTCAAATGTGTTATATTGTGCGATATCTTTGAATATCTTCAGCACTACCAACCTTTCACTGGCTCTGTGTGCTCTTGATCTTGTGCATACCAGCCATGAACTGTATAATCATCAGCACCAGTGTAAATAACACCGCTTGATTTTTCAACGTCACTGTTTGTAACTGTTGTCCAAACCGCACACATTAATCGGCCATGATGTCCACGGAAGTTGAAAAGCGGTTTCTCAGTCTCCGTGTTCCACACCTGATAATAAAATGGCATGCAACCTATGTAAATCAAAATTTTATCGAAGATGGGTACCTGAGCCGTGCCATCGTAACAAGATGATACAATTTCAACTGGATTGCGAGAATTGTACGAAAGGGCGGTGATCCGTGACAAATGTCCAATTAATGTTTTTGAAGGTGTGGTGATACAAATAGGTTCAACTGCAACATTTAAAAAACATAACTGCATGAGGCACATACTTTAGGAATGAGTTGTACAATGTACATCAATATCAATATCTATCAATAACCAAGTTAACATACCAATCTCATTGCCGACAGTGTAATTGCGATCCGAAAATATATTTTTCAAATCATGGATATGTATCGAAGAATTGTTTGATCCAGTTGCTACTTCATAATCTGCAAAATTGGGAGTGTTACACACAACATTTTTCAATGGAGTCTTCTTTGCTTGGTCCTTACCATTCACTGAATCAATATTCGGCTTCCACACAATACAGTTGACGATTTTTGAATGACATTCAATTGTGACGATAAGTTGAAGGTGTGGCGATGAAAAAATTTGAATCACACTGAAATACAATTGCTTTGGCACAAAAATAAGACAAAGACTTAATTTGGAACTCATACCCATTATCATTTCCGATTCCTAACAGACGACCGTCATTGCTCCAAGACACCTCACTGTGTTTTTTCAAGATGACTGCATCACCGTGGTTTCCTGACTCTATTATCGTATCAATATTGATAGCATCCGCATCTATATTCTGTGAACATAATATACTTGCAAAGCCAACAGTCATAACAAGTCATTGAGGTAACGGCCATTGGACATTACGTAAAAAATATTCAAACCTGGAAAAAGTGCTGATAGATGATACCATCTCCCCCACATGAATATATGTTCAAACGTTCTGACTTATCAACTTTTGTTGATTTCGCAACACACTCCGGCCCCCATGACAATGAATAGACCGATTTCAAGTGGTATGTTGCTGCCAACGCAGGAGGTTTCATGGAGCGTACATCATAGATACCAACCTTCGAAAACATAGTGAAAATATCTAGGAAGGCATACAGTACCACATAGTCTACAAACCTTTCCATCCTCAGTCCCAAAAGCAAGGTAGCCCACCTGTAGTGGATGCCAACTCAAAGCCATAACCTTTTAAGAAATGAGGACAATTATGAAAAGTTTAGCAGATGACCTGCGGAAGTTTGCAGAAAATACAAAGTCAATGAAAAATGTTCTCCGCCTTTTTTGTGTTTGACACTAGGGGGTCGACTTTTACACGAGTTCATACGTTACCTTTTCCTTTATTCCTTCCCATAGCACAGTGATATCATAAGAGCTCTTTGGGCTTCTAGTTTTCCAAATCCGTATCATACCATCACCAACACCGACAGCAAGTGTGCTCGGGTCTTGGAGAGAAACTGCGAGAGAGTACACAAAGCCTCCTAGGGTCGGTAGAACCCAGTCCAGAGATTTGCAGTTGGCAGGCTCCAATTCAGGTATAGTATAATGAATAATTTGCCGGTCCATTGATGTTGACACGATTGAAGTTTTTGGATCTGCACCATGGCATATGTTAAAGACAATACGTTGATGACCGACATCCCGTCCTTGGCTGGCCAATATCTAAAAGTCGAAACACTCATTCTTAAAACACTCTCGGAAACGTAGTAGAGTTGCATACCGTGAAAAGATTCTCTGCTTCCGGATGTAAATCCCACACAACCAAATCTCCATTGTATCCTGACGATATGAATTTTGTTGCAGATCCACTCGGCCAATATACGGTCGTGTATAATCGGGCCACATCTTCCTTAACTTTCTTTCCTAGAAGCTCAACCATTCTGATGAAGTTAGAAATAGCAAGATAAACAACCTTATCCAAATAACACTCTACCTTTTGTAACCCTTGTTGGCACCTTCAAACTCCTTCCGCATTTACCGTTACTGATTGTCCACAATTTAATTGTCTTATCCTTGCTACCAGTCACAATGATTCCTTCGTAATCGCTGCAATTGAAATATTGTAATCAATATATATATTTTATTTATATATAATATGGATGCTAATTATAGGAATGTATTAGCAAAGTATGCCCGGAATTATAAGAACAAAATTTCAATGAACTGAGTCGATTCATCACAGTGCAGGCAATGTTAGAGTAGTATAGTATAAGAAAAAATTCACGAATGTGATGAAAAAGAAGCTAAGGGTTTCTTACTCTGTCGAATTATTCACTGATCCTTCATCATGTTTTGCTCGGCTGCCTTGAAGAAGACTTTCGTTTCGAAAAGGCATCCACACAATTCCATGAATTTCATTCGTATGAGCTCGCAGTTTCCTTATGACCTATACAACACAAAATTGCATAGCCTAAAAACTTTGCTATGGGTGAATTTTCAACAAATTTGGTCATACGTTTCCATTTTTATTGATATCCATCAGAGAAACAGCTCCAGATCCGTACCCTACAGCTACGATATTTTCATCATGCGGCGAACATGTCAGGCAATATAGTTTTAATTGGCTCGTTCCGTCTGGATTATATCGCTGAGTCGTGTCATTATCCAGATTCCAACATACGACGAAGCCCTTTTCATCACCGGAGAAGATACGTGACGGATTTACTATAATAAAATTTAATATGCTGCAAATTTGAACTACTGTACTGTAATAGAAATAAAGCTTTTTGTTACCAGGAGACCAATGTATGGATACAATCTTATTCCCAATGTGTGCAGAATGCTCTTGTAACATCAGTTTTTGTTTCACATCCCAAACCTTGACCGTACAGTCTTCTGCACCAGAAGATAACCTCAGCAACTGATCTTGAGCGATTGGTGGGCAAAATGAGCAGGAAGTGACTTTATCAGAATGGCCACTAAGAATTCCTGAAGAAATTGTTAGGTTATGGAAGTTACATTAACACAGCAGGCCATACAAAACAGTGCTGATCTTTCAATTTCAATTTCAATTTTTTGCTGAGAATCTATGCAATAACAATTTAGCACAAACCTTGTACCACTGGACTTTTATCCTTCAGGTCAAAGATATAGACCAAATTCCTTGAGGCAAAAGCAAGCATCCCATCGTGTGATGAATCAATACCTCTTGATTGATACCAGACTGGGGAAGAAGGCAACACCGTCATTGCTGCTTGTCTGAGTTAAAAATTCAAGGCCTACAATCTTAATAAGATGAGTAACATTGTCTAGAGCAAAACAAAATTGCACTATTTAATAAAAGCAGAGTATAAGCTATACACAAAAAGTTACATGCCTTAAGAGAAAGAAGCAGAGAAATATTAAAACTACATAATTATATACAAGCAGATTCGCAGATATGAGAACAGACATAATATAATTATGTTCGGGCTGCTTACAACCACTTCCATTGATTAAACGGATTTTTTTAATTAAAACTGACATCGTATCAAAAAAGTTGTTTGCCTATAATTCAGTGACAGATGTTTTCAATTGCGCAATAGATTTTTCATAAAATTTCAACTTTTCATTCAAAGTACAAATTTGACCAGCTATCACAGTTGCTCTTGTAAAATTTTCTTGCGAATCACGAAGCGCTTGAGGAACAAGAACTCCAAACCATTTAAGTGGATCTGGTGCGTCATCAATATCCTCGCCCTTATCACTTAACTTTAATTCAGATAAGCCTCTTTGTACTGGAGACTCAACCGATTCTGCTGATGTATTTTTCCTTTTTCTTATACCAACACCATCAGTCTTACTTTCGGCAGGTGTACTGGTATCAGTGGCTGAACTGGAATCGTTGGAAGGTTTTATATTTGAAACATCAAACATCGTGTTGTCATCATCATCCTGTTTCACATATACCATCGACTTTGCTTTCATATCAGGGCTGTAATGAAGTTTAGAAACTCGTCCCACTCCCATAATATATCTTGCCTTTGACATCAAGAAGAATCCATCCGATAAACACTTCTGTAGTTGCTTCTTCTTCTCGTGAACTTCCTGTACAGTTCTTAGATAGCTCAAGTACGCAATATCCAAACCGGTATGATCTCCCATCTCAATGATTTCTTATATTTCAGAACGTATTTCCAGAACTAGACTCAACAGCGAATCTCACTGTTTGCTTGCACTTCCATAAGTAAAGTTCGATTCCTCAATGGCGCGTTTTGCGTTCAATCTGCCTGTCAATCACGTACCGATATGGTTCATTGGCCACCATTGAATGACCTTCGCCTTTAGGAATCTCGATAATGCTGCGCATCAATGATCAGCAGCGTCTGTATATCAAAATTGACGCACAAATGCAACTCCACGTCGATAATTCACACCTGCCGTAAGACGTAGTCTACCCAACGGCCAACGCCGATAAATAGACCCTGACGGAAACCCGAAATAATGCTTGCAACTAGAAGGCGTGATCATAGTTCAATTACCTGTAGTGGCGAGTCTGGATTCGGGTTAATTTCAAGGGCGGTCCGCGAATTGAGTGGTCCCCACGCTGTGACGTCACATCGGTACCGAAATGACATATATATTTCTATAGGCTACGTATCGCATAGAGAAGAATTGTAGCGCTTCTGCCTGATTATAGATGTTCTGGCGAGTCTGAATTAAGGTCAATGTCAAGGCCGGTCCCTGGTGGAGTCCGAACATGGGTCAACCGCTTAACCGAATTGAGTGGTTCCCATGCTGCTGTGTCATATCCTTGCCGAAGTGGCTTATACCATATACAAGGTTCATTTGGGGCGATTATGCTCGATTATAGATTTAGGGCGAGTCTATATTTAGGTTAATTTAAAAGCTGGTTCCTGGTGGAGTCCAAATATGGGTCAATCGTTCGCCCGAATTGAGTGGTTCCCACGATGTGAAGTCACACCGGTACCGAAATAACATAGGCTATTTCAATACGCATTCAGTAGGCTACGTACATATTGAAAGAAGCATTGTAGCTGCGGCTCGCAAGATTTCTCCAGTACCTCATCGCCGATCTTTTTTTGTATTAAAAATGACAAATGCACGAAGTATACTATAACACAAAGACAACATAATATATACAGATAGACAGGCTACCAGATATATTTTATTTCTGAACGAAACACGTCGTATTGTAGTTATAATCCATTTATTTTCTTCTTATTTTTTCCGAGGCTTTCTGAAGTTTGTCCAGTACAATCTTATGCTGTTGTGACAGCAGAATACTGAGTCGTGACGGTGTGACGGGTGGTCTGCGCATGAAATAATGACCTGAGACATTGATTCAGAGAAACGAAGGTAAGAGATGATTTGTGATATGATAAATGATGAGCTCATGCAGAGGTTAGCAATGAATATGAGTACAGTAGTAGGAAGGCAAATGAGATCAATAGGCCTATGTAGAATGACATAGAGTTAGTATGACCATGCATATAGACTACGCTTGTGTAGCCCATCAAGTTTAAGCACTGCGTCGTGTATATGACCAAATGTGGAACAAACGACAATTGAGAGCTGCAGGCAGCCTAAGTTTGCCACTCTTAGCGGGCTAATCTCAAATGTGATAAAACTTCCCATTGGTTTAAAAGCCCGATATATACCGATTTTCGAGGCACTCGCTAATTTTGAAGCAAAATTTAAATTACCTTTGGTGTCGGGCGTAATCTCGCAGGTAGGCAAATGAAACACTTGCTAAAGACATCAATAAAAGCAGTCCTGAAGCGTTTGTTTAGAAAGCAATACACAATCGGATTGATGCAACAAGAAAAATAACCTAGCATCTGAAACAGTGTGCCGTTTTACGCATAAAAATGCAAAATGTTTGAATTGAATCGGCCAACATCAAATCACCTGAATAATGTTTATCGGAATTCCTCTGAGTGTGTTTCCAGCAGCTATTGGATCGACCGCTTTCCAGAGATTTGCAACCATATTCGGAGTCCAACAAACGAAAAATAATATCTGGCGAAATTA
Organism: Botrylloides violaceus; assembly: GCA_030412335.1. Taxonomy (NCBI): domain Eukaryota; kingdom Metazoa; phylum Chordata; class Ascidiacea; order Stolidobranchia; family Styelidae; genus Botrylloides; species Botrylloides violaceus. The sequence continues at coordinate 753,675 of JASFYC010000810.1, forward strand.
TAAATATATCAAAGTATAAATTAACATCGCCTTGCAACTCAAGCATACTTGATATCTTCCAGACAAGGTTTGTTGTTGGAAATGTCGCTCTACCCTACTCCGGTATTGAGGAATATTTTCCTATCAAGCTATCGCTACATGTCAACGTTTGTGTATAGTTGAAAGGGCCTGGTGAAGTTGCAATGTCAACGAGCCTAACCTCTGCATATGAAGAATGACCTACGCGTTCGTTAGACTATTGAGTCGTCCGAGTGGTTATTAACTTACGTTCGGTGACTTACCACAATGACAATAAGCATTTCGACAACTTTTTTCCTTTCATCTGCTTGTTTCGTGGATTCAGTTTTACGCGAGATATCGGAATGCACATCTGTTTGGTTGCTAGTGTTCGTTGTCAAAAGGCTTTTCCCCGGGTTTTTAGAACTTGGTGTGGTACAATGGGTCTGATTCAATCTCTTTTGACCCTTGAAAGGAAATCGGAGAGATTTGGAAGTCTGTTGCCAATTCTGAGGTGCCGCCTGTCATAAGGGATTGATTACGCCTATAGGAGGCCGTAAAATTTCTAATATACTGTATAGAGTAGATCTTCTGTATATTTTGTGCTTTGGAGCAGATAATGCAGTTGATTTCACGTCAGAAACCTTTCGGATATACTTGTGCGTATAGGATCGACACCGCCAGTCACCGGCCACCCAGATCACCAAGGCGTTATAGGCCTATACCTGAACGATACTGTGTCCATTTGCAGTATTTCCAAGCCGTGACTTCCTGTCGATTCGCGGGGTGGCGTTACCATCTGGAGTTTCTGTCAAGTTTGAAATGAAGTCATGCGCTTTAAGCTACAGAAAATATATTTCCAGATTCTACCTGCTCCTTGCTTAGTCGGGAAAGCAAACCCGCTGTACATCGTACGGCACACACATCCGTACGCAACGCTCATCAATATGCCCGGAAGGCCCAGGAGCACTATCAGCAGCAGAGAGTACCTATTAAAGGACAATAGGGTGCAAACTCATGGGATTCACAGATATCATACATACATACAGAGTGCAAGAGAGTATGCAGCGTACAGTAAACTTTCCAATGTGTAGGCTATATATACTTACTTACCAGGCTTTCTGTAGCGGCATCAACCCGAAAAAGGAGAAAACATTAGTGAATCAAAATGGGAAGGTATTCACGTATGACTCACCTCTGTGTCGGAAGGAGCTAAGAAAAAGTCCGATGCGTTCTCGGTCCTAAATACCAGGCGACATGCCCGATTGCACCACCGCAATCTCGCGATCGGTATCATTACAACTTTTAAATAGACGAGGACCGGCGTCATCAGCAAAGAGCTGATAATCCAGATAGTGATGATGACCTGCAGTAACAAACAACGAAAATGGCTCCGCTTCCACTTTCGAAGTGAAATCAGCCTACAAAAGACATACACATTTGCAATGGATACCTACCTTTAGTGCATGTGATTTCGTCTGCCAGCTCCGAGCTCGGAGAGGTTGGCAAATAGCGTAATATCTTTCAAGAGATATTGCCACCATCGTAAATGTTGACACTGCCACTGACACATCTGCAATTGAACGGGATATATAGAATTCTGTGATTTCGCAAAAATGCTGGCCTTTAAACGCAATAGGTTACGCCGTTTCGCCCACAAAGCCTTTTGCGTTTAGATCTCATCAGAACTTCTGAAGAATAACATAAATAGGAATTTTCACACAAACGCATTGATGTACGTAATATAGCTAGGCCGGGCCTAGCTAGACCAATGGGGGCATTGGCCGTAAATAACAAAGAGCTCTAGGAAAGTTACAACGTTGCAAGTGCCGACGGAACTTACGTATCAAATACCCAAAAATTTTACAGGTTGGTTCTCCAAAGATAAAGTCTGCTTTCAATTTCCCAACTGTTGTAATAGGAATACAAAAGAGAGCCACCATGAGATCACTAGCTGCTAAGCTGAGTAAGAAACAATTCGTGACGGAGCTCATCTTCTTCCTCGCAAGTGTTGTGATGACCAAAATATTTCCCAGAGTTGCCAGAATGAAAACGACCGCATTCATTGACACCGATATCCAATCAAGTGTTCCTAAAAACAGGTAGCGCAGCATCACTATATGTCAGATTCTTGATCTGTTTAATTTGGAAAGATCGTCATAATTATAGGTTATGGAGATAACACTTGAACCGGACCATGGGAGCGCTCAGTTGGTCGAGTGGTTTCACTTACCACTTTCTGATCGGAAGGTCGATTCGAAGGCTGGGTTCGATTGCAGACTGAGTCAAGCCAAAGATGTCTGGATGACAGTTGGTAAACCGTTGGGGGTGATAGCGATCATGACTACAAATCGTAACTATCGGTATCGCGTCTACAAGCATTGATCGACCCGACGTACATTACTCCAGGAGATGAAAACGCCATAAATTCAAAACAACAATAAAAACTGAATCATCGGCGACAGCTCCGAACACGTGATATTCAAAGCATCACATAGGTCACAGGCCTGTTGGGCCAAGAAAGGCAGAAACAATAACATTTTCCTACATAACTTAAGTAGCTACAAACAAATCAGAATTCGGCAATAACCAGCGTTATAAACCTCTATGAAATCCTGCGGGAGCAGATTTTCAGAAAAAAATCGATAGTGTGTAATTTAATTTACATCAGCGAATTAGGAAGACAGTGGAAACTTGTATTTTTGTCATCAAATGAATTGATGAGAATCTTGATGAAAGCCTAATAAATTATGCAACAGTCTGACAAGCGTATCGGTGGGATTCGGACCATGGAAGAAGCCATAAATCTTCTCAGCATTAACTCAATGCTCTTATTATATTCATAGTTATCGACAAATACACGCGGCTTATCGATGGTTGTTACTATTTTGAAGGTCGTTGTGGCATTCTGTAAATAAGGAAGGGTAAGACTGATGTAGCCTAGGGAAAACATTGGGTGTTATGGTGACAGTGACAGACTCGTAAAAAACATTACCGTCGCATTAACTCTGATCATGGGGTAATTTAATCTATTGGGTACATCATTCAGCACTCTGTTCAATCACGATTCTATTCTGCTGTGTACGTTATCATATCAGCTATCATTATTGGCTCGACATGGCGGTTTGTGTGCCTTATCATTACGAGTCCACCGCTCTTGAACTCAACCAAGTCCAATCAGCATCCTGATACTTTCATAATTTATGGAAAATCAAACGGTTTCGAGATATTCCCAAATCTAGTCCACACTTCTACGGAACATCGGTATCCCCAGCAATGATATGATATGATGATGAAATATGGCGCAGCAGCGGTAAGGCTTGTTACACAGCCAAATTCGGATCCAAAAGCTTTCCGGGCATATGATTTAAAGATCAGCGAGTAATTTCACATGTCATTTTTTTGAAAAGCAGATTATGTGTATCGCTATTGAATTGCGCCGGTTTGTGTATGTTTCAACATTTTATGCATCATATGAGGAAATAACGTCTACTCCAACTCCGGCATATAATTTTCGACTATTTTCATTCAAACATTTTAAATAAACGATAATGTCAATATGAAAAACTCCCCTACTCTGTTGACTCTGTTGCAACATTTTCGTCAAAATAATCGAGGCGTACCGTACGAATTTATTCAATTTAGAAATATTCGCACTGCTTAAATGTCAAAGTATACACCATTAGCATGTTTACAACTGACCGCATCTCTCTCAACACCATCTCGCGAGGAATTTCCATTCCAGGAACGTACGTCAAAATTTTAAGGTCACGAGAATGCACACAATGCCGATTGTCAATAAAGAATCCGACGCTTCTCTTCCAAAACAGGCGTTCGGATGACAGTAATAGCTCCCATGAGATATGTATAGCTCAAATCGCGTCAGAGAACGAACGTCGCTAGTGAGCGATGCGTAGAGCCGATTATTCCAAGCCCGGTCGAACAGAAACGGTTGACGGCAGGAGAGTAGGTCGTGTAAAGGGGAATTCAATCCACCGCTATCTACCAAATGGAACGCTATCCGCAGTGGTAATACCGCTATAGCGATGCAATTATTGCAAACCGGATGTATCGGCTTCGCTTCATTCGGGGATAACATCATCTAATCCTCAACAGAGGACAATACTCCTTACGCATAGAGGCATACAATAAAGGGATAAAAACCGCATTTTGACGGTACATACCGCAAAAATGTACTTCAGCGTAATACCATTAATCTTTGAATAAATTATAATGCAACGGCGGAGGTGATGAATTACAAAAATTAGTATTATTATCTTTAAATATTAAATGACCTCACCTATTTGTAGATATTCATGCGATGTGTTGAAATGCGTGATATTTGAGTAGGTAGAAACATTAGCAGAAGCTTCTACGGCGATTCGATTAGGTAAGCATTTGTAGGGTGGTCGCACCATCTTTCGCTCAGGAACGATGCCGTGAGTTGAAATTATTACTTGAGCTGTACATATATTTGAAAACATTGTGATAAAACGGCGAACTTCTAGATTCTGCTTTCATAAGAGTTTGGCAATGCGTATCAAGCGACACGTATTACCCACACAGTTGGCCGTCGAAGGTTCACTGAACTAGCGTGATGAAACTTCAATATATACTGGCATTTCAAACCCAGTGAAGTTTTCGTCTCGCAGTTATCCCCACCTGTTCCCACGTGAGACTTCCAATTAAACATTCTGCACTAGGCCTTACAAACGCATCTCGAAGATTGTCCTCGTATGAGTATGAATTCGTTAGTCTCGAAGATCAAAGTCACAGATTGAAGAGCAATAATCCTAATCTTCTGCATTCTCTTTTGGCATCTCCATCCACGTCTCTATCAAGCATTGGACCTGGCGTATACCGTATAGCCTATACTGTAAGGTCAGTCCCGACTGATGAATGTCTGGGAATAACATGTCTCAACGTATTGAAATATCTCACACTCAACTAACAACAAAAATGCCTTTTCTACGAACTTTGATGTCCTTATATAGATTCCAGATACCGTATCATTCCCAATCGAATGTAGACAATGACTGAACTAGCAAGCATAGGCCTATTGAGGAATACATGTTCGATCGGAATATTTAATTAGTACATCGCAGTCTCTCAAAATTAAGCTGAAAGCTGAAAACTACCTTCGTACTAAAGATGTTCAATGAGCAAGAGTCATTGATTCAAAGAATTTCCACAACACCAGTTCTTATTGCACTTCAATATGCTAATACCTCCACTTATAAGCCAAAATCTTCAGACTTAAATTCGGATCCCTGCTGTTCCATCATGTACATCATGTACGAAAGACTATTATAATTGTGGCGTCACTGTGACGTTATAGTTATACAGATTTGGCCCTCTCAAATGAAATTTCTGGCTATACACGTCATTAGAACCAATCTATATGGCGGCACATGGCCTAGTTTAGTCTAAAGTAGGCCATGGGCGGCACTATGCCCTTGGCGCAATAAGCCAACCAAATATATTTTTAAAAAGTCAAAAAATTGTAACACTTTCTGATTAGAAGTAGCCGCTAATATGGCGTAGATTTCATTATACACTTCCATTTCTTTGTCGTTTGGCAGTGTCCCATTGTGATGGGCGGCCACGGTGGATCGAAGCGCCCCATGATTTGACAATAATGTTTTCACCGGATACCCTTTCTGTCACAACCCCTCCCATTTTGCTCGGGATTGAGACCAGCCGTGGCTGGGGAACTTTATACTAAGTTTCATTACATTATGAACGCATATTAATTAGGGCAATTTTATTGAGATGATGTACAGAGGTATAATATTAATATGCTTGCTTATGTATGCTTACGCTGCAGTTCACATAATTCTCCCAACACATGAAATAGTGTTGTGGGAGGGAATCGATCAGTCTCTGACGGAATTATAGATCGGGATATTTGATCAATGACTTGCATGCCATGCCTATCTGTCGAATCTAATCTCAACGCGCTGCACGGAACCCCCAGAAAAATTTAATTTTAAATGTTAATCCCACGCTGATCTTTACGCAACGTTACATGATATCACTCTATGGAATAGTATGGCGTATTTATCTATATCACAATGCATAGGCCTACACGGCTGCGATATGAAGAAGGCGTTATCATTTTTGGTCTTAGCTTTTTATGCAGTAGGCAGTATCATGTTAGATAACAATCGCCAGTTCGCCCTTTGGCGGCAAAACTCGCCATTTGCCCAGGCGTGGGAAAGACCTCGCCGAGAGATTTTATTTCCCCTACTTCACGCATATATGCTCACCACGAGCCCGCATCATCCTGTGAGAATGAGAGGGGGACCTGACGAATTAACATGGTACCATACAATACCTCCCTGTACATAACGCCTGGTATATATGACCCGCCTAGCGCATAGAAATGACTATAGAGGCGTATATGCTTTGATGGAGGCTTGAATTCTATAAAAAAAAATATATCTAAATATATCTATTTTGTTACAGTCGTTAAAACGTGTGTGGAGGAAATGCGCAATCCCGATCATAGAATATACACCAGACTGGTTTGCCTTAAGACAGCGTGTTGAGCAGAATAAGAACAAGTCCTATAACATTTCCTTCCCGTCGATTTCAGCGAACCACGATTGAGACGTTCAGTACTATTCAAGGTTTTTAGTGTTTGATTTAAATGACATTTGATTCAAAATCGTCTGCATGTGTATATGTATACTGTCTTTAAATCCCGACCAAAGAATAACATATCAAATTTCTAAGACCAAATACACAGACTCTAAACTGACAATGACTTTTTGCAAAGACTAATAGGAAGTGCACGGAAAATAATTCAGACTCCTACCACAGACACTAACTACATTACGTCAAGTGAATTTCTCAGCCAAAATGCGCGCAGCTCGTCGTACGCAGGGTCCCTAGAGGAAAACTAATAAGCAAGCAGATAATTTGTCCGATGGTGATGCTATGAAATTATAAAGGATTATTAAATCCATAATCGTTCATTGAGCAAATAGTCACAAGGCGATCCGATCCGTTACAAGCCATCTGGCGATACAAGGATTAAATATCCTGACTTCTCTGCATGTATAGCGTCATACCCGAGAGACTCACATATGCATTATCAAAGGGATTCATGCATACAGATTTCTTATTTCATGGGAAATATCCATCAACAGACACTTCAACCATAGTGAAGAGTTCTCCGCGATGGCTCATCTGGTTGGCCCGCGAGGCATGTTGCCGCGGTTCATGAAAACACAGCCAAAAACGAATGTACATTATCGGGGTTTCACCGTGGTCCTCCGGGTAGTCTTATACCCGCAATTTTTACGAGTAGGCCTAATGCACGATGAAAATGAGGTGTATAATGGAAGTTAGTGTCGGGGAGTGCAGGGGTTGAGAATATGATAGTAATCCGGTCAATAAGCCGGTGCTACCGACACGCTTACAGGCGCTCATCAACTAAGCAATTGAAAACGCAAAAATTTGCAAACATCTAACTACTGAAACTGCACTATATCGCCACCTAGCGGTAAATGAAATGCGAGCTCACACTTCAGAATCCTTGTCTCTGTAGATATCACTGCAAGTTTTCCTATATCTAATACCTATCAGGATTAATATCTTAGGACTTAGGAAAGGTACACCATGTAATGCGATTTCTAGTCAATTTCCCCGCTTCTGCAGCTGCATCGAATCTTTATAATAACTGACTGCGCAATGTCAGGGTCGGCTTAGAACGCAAATACGAAGGTGCCGCACAACAATAACGAAAACAAGCACTCTCGCTTCTTCTCCCTAAAGGCAAACAGCCACTTCATCAAAGTATATAGATACGTCAAAATTGCTTTCAAGTGTCCGAGCCACTAGCTTATGAAACGATACTTGACCATGATGCACGTTAGCTAATACTATATCTTCCAGAATATCCGCTGTAATATATCTCCACACGCAAACGCATAATTATACCATCCAAAAAGCGCAGGGTGTCATCAAATATGTGTCAAGTGTACCCATATGAAATAATCCTATACTATGCATGATATATATTGCAGGGTAATACATTTCGCAATCAGATTGATGAAAGTCTTCCAATCTACAGCGGTTTAGATACGGTTTTGCTGAAGCGTTGAAGAATATGGAAACATACTGTGGCGTATCGATATCCTTAATTCTAGCATTCCTGCTTATCGTAGCGGATGCGCAAGGACAAGGTGAGAATTAAGGCGTAAATATATGTTCAACAGAGTTCTGTTGGAAGCGATTTGTAATTTACGCCGTGCGCCGTGAGTATAATTTCTTCAGCTATGACTTGACGGGAATTAACTCAGTAAGGTTAGGCTATAAATGGTCTTAACTGACAATAGTACAATTTGATACGGAAGCTCTACTCTACTCTACCCACTTCGCCTATTACGTTTAGAACGGTGTAGGTCTCTAATCAAGGACGAAAGTTGTGGTTTTCGGGGAATATCGAAATTCATTTGCCATATTCGTGAATGTTGCTACGATACGGTTCGACAAGAGTGCTTCTACCCTACGGGATATTTCAATTCGCAAGGCAAAAGTGAGTATGGCGCCGTATATATTCACATCGGCTTTGCAACCTAAACCTCGTTAAGCGAATCGCTGATCACTCAAAATATGATTAATATCCGCCGAAACATTGAGGTCCGAAAACTGGTAGGCCTATCGTTAGGTATGTGTCGTTATCGACTCGACGAAACCGATATCTTCCATATTATGCTACTGGAGATGTTCGATCAGGAACTGTTTACAGCTGCGATGTGACCACAGGTTGAGGGGCAGTAGCAAAATATGCTCAAACGTGTTCAGGGTTCACGAGTCACGACGAATTTTGTAGAGATATCAGCCTTCCTCGGAACATCGGTACTCAATATACCAGCTCCGACGAATGCATTGACCGATTCTCTTATTCGCAAGTCACTGGAAATGGAGCTAAAGAAAGCATTTCGCTTCCACTTTCCACAAGTCGCCACAGTGAAAGGTAAGCGGTTGCGATATGAAGCTATAGGCCCATACGCCGCTACCCGGATAATCCAATATCAACACACTGCACTGTTCGGATTATCATATCGCTGAGGTGCCCTAGGGTGGAAATGATGGCTCTACTCCGTAGCGAACACCTCAACTGAGGAGTAATATCAAAAAGATGCGGTTCTGATCTAGGTAACACATCCAACCTCTGCACACAAAGCATTGACAAGGGATACACTCTAACACTAGCAGACTACACAGTATATATAGGCCTAATCCAAATCACAGTCTTACCTTATTTCATCACACCTCCCTCGGCTGGTTCATTTGTAAACGTTTGACCTTTACCATAGTAAAAAACTTTACGGACGCTACTTTTGACTACGTGGTCTCCATTTCCTTGAGCGCTGCCGACGACATCTCCACTGACTTACTACTGAAGAGCTACGCCGACGCTGTTCAGCAACGCGATCCAATCATCGTCAATGGGTTATACTTCGATGGTTATCCTAAAATGAAAGGTAGGTTAATTAGCACTTAAACATCAATCTAGTTAACGAACGTCTCCAAATACCGTGTAGGGGATTGGCTTACCGGCTCTGCTGCAATAAGCCATCGTATTTTACCGTGCAAAGTTCGGCGTTTAGTTCACTTGGCTGCCGGTTGCCCATTACCTTGCCACTCTCTCGTCAATCAGCCGTGTCGCGCATCACAATGCGATATCCATGGCGGTATCTCACACCTGCCCTACGCACCACAGATCTGGATGAGTGCACCTTCGGCCGCATTTGTGGATTTGCGTCATCATGCGTGAACACAGTGGGAAGTTATTATTGCGGTTGCCGCATTGGATTCGTGAAGAATAACACTGGTCTTTGTAATGATGTGAACGAATGCTTACGGTCGTCGTCATGCAGTAAGGATCAAGACTGCTTCAATAGCATAGGTGAGAAATGTTACGCAACCCTATAACCATAGTTGCTAGGCTTACCTAACCTCTATATTGAAATTGTGTGCCTATAAAATGATACTTGAAGGAAGTTTCCCTGAAATTTTCAGGTAGCTATGACTGCCGTTGCAAGTCCGGATACATGCTGAACCCGGATAATGACAATTGCGAGGACATCAACGAATGCTTCGTTGATCATTTGAATGCGTGCGATGTGGACAGACATATTTGTGTTAATCTAATTGGAAGTTACGAATGTCGATGCAGGAATAACTACACAATTTTTGGGAAAACGTACTGCGTCGCTGGTAACCCATGCAACTCAAGTAAGCAATTAAGGTGTTCACTGTAAATCTTAGCTGTACATATACTTGATATTTCACAGATCCGTGTCACGCAAATGCCATATGCATGATCAAAGGAAAATCCTACATCTGCAAATGTGAACCGGGATACATAGAAAACGGTAAGTACTCCTTCCTATATCTGAATGACAGGCAGCCTAATAGGTTTGGCCGATCGTAATGCTCAAATCCAGAAGATCGTGCGCTCCAGTCACAGCAGAATCGTCATCACGGTCTGTTTTACTGTAATCTGCCGTGTGTACCATTTTTAAAGGATACAACAATTGTGACGCTATTAACTACTGCTACGCCCCTTCCTTCAACAATTGTCATCCTAAAGCTTCATGCGAGACCTCTCCGGGAAGCTTTTCTTGCAAATGCGGTAACGGATATTTGGGAGATGGAGTTACGTACTGCGACGACATCGACGAATGCTCAAGCGTCGGATATGCTAACTGCGGGAAGAATGGAAAATGCAGAAACACCGAAGGCTCTTATCGTTGCGATTGTGACAGTGGATTCGAGTTGAATCTTTCTGGGCAGTGCACTGATATTGATGAGTGTTTGGTGAGAATATCTAGGCCACTATATATGCGATTCATGTTAGGATTCTAAAAGCATCTGGGCTGCGGGTGTATGCGTTAACTGAGCTTTTATTTTTTTCGATTGTCCTCAGTCGTTTGTTCCCTTGCACAATTGCCATGTTAATGCATCATGCTTCAATACGATTGGCTCTTTCAAATGTGACTGCGCAGCGGGATACGAAGGTGACGGTGTCCAATTCTGTGTGATCGTCGACCCAACAGCAGAAGGCTCCTATTGTGACCCATTCTACGGTGTGTAACCTGCCATCTCTATTGGTTGAGTGGTTTTTAAACTATTGTCTCCATTTGCAGGGCCTACACGAATTCCTACGTCTCAAAGCGTACCCTGTATTAATGGTGCTGAATGTTACTTGGGATCTGCTGCATTTTATACATGTAAATGCCCGATAGGAACGGAAGCGTATCAAGGACGATTCTGTAAGGACATTGACGAATGTGCTGAAAGAATAGATTCGTGCCATGCGAGAGCAGAATGCAACAACACCGAGGTAAAACGACGGAAACATAAAATACTGCACTGACATTATTCAAGTAGAGATGGCAGGTCGAACTGGTCCGCGCAGGCAAATAAAATTAGCGATCCTGATTTTAGTTTTTCTGTGACAGTCTAGTTTTTCCTGCACTTGCGATGTCGGTTACTATGGAGATGGGCGGAATTGCATTGATATCGACGAATGCGACTATGGAATACATGGTTGCTATGGCGTCGAAGTCTGCGTAAACACCAAAGGATCATACTTTTGCGACTGCAAGGATGGTTTCACTCGGGTAAACTCGGTATGCCAAGGTAATCTAACCTACTCAGTGGACATCTTGCGTGTATCTTTTTAGAACAGGTTTAATTATAAACGATTTGAATTTGCAGAGTTGCTTCTTTTTGGCGGCACGGTGCCACTCAACTCATCCTACATCTACTCCAATCAACTACGAAACAGAAATTCACGGGAATTTACACAACTGGGGCAAAACTTACAAAACCATCTATTCAGACTTTATGAAAGAAGCAACGACAACGTTTTAGATGTCGCCGTATCATCATTTACACAGGGAAGCGTAATCGCCCAACACGTAGTCGCAGCTGTTAACACCGATGTTGGCGACATATTCGGTGCATTTCAGTCAGCCATACTGTTGGAAGCATACCCTATGGTCTCCCGAACACCGACGCAGCTGAGAAAATTAACCGTAACTCCCGCTGAACTTCAATTACCTTTGGGTTCTGCACGTGGTGTACTCCCTCGAATTCGGGATAGCGGCGGCAGCATTATGAAGACTTTTACTGGCATTATTCATCTGAGACCCTCGGTCGTCTCGCGATTTGAAGATATCTACGATGAAGCCATCATGAATACAAATTCGCTTGGTCATCACGCCTTCGTCGATAAATTAACCAGAGACTTGACGGTGATGCATGACGAAGAATACGTCATGGACGTGCGAGTCGTGAAGGTAGAATTCGCGAGACCCTTGTTGCAGAGGTTAGCGAGCAAGGCACAAAGTCTTCGAACAAAGTTTTTCAAAGCGTCGGTTGAACTAGTGGACTCTGAAAAGGCGTTTGGCAAAACTGCTGGCTTGTTCCACAAACTGATGAGATATATCCCGCCTGATTACAGCAGAAGATACGGACGTCAATTATCGCAACAACAAAATGTGTCGGTTTCTAGCGAATTTACAGGTATTGCACTGTTGCGTTAATTTATAGTGGTATGCGTGATTAAATGATTTGATTGAGAATTCATGTCATCATAGTGTCTTATATGGTCGTTCTGATTACTATAACCTAATTACTGGCCCGTGCTCGTGCTTTCCTGAAGCTAATCCCGTCCTTGTAAAGTATCTAATTAGTCTATTTTACAATTATAATGAAAGGTTCCAGAATAGAGAATATTCCACACAGTGATGCGGCTTGCACCTTCCGCATTTACTCGTCCATTTAAGACCACCTTTCGACAAAGAGTTGGTGTCAGGGCTCGACGCCGATATCACTCCGAGAGAGTATGTATACCAAGTCGCTCAGGTTAACTTGTAACTTATGGAACCAATATTGTGGAAGATTTAGAGGATAGAAAATATATTATGCTATGTTTTTCAGAACTGAACACATCATATGATTTTTGGGGTCCAGTGTCAGTATCACTTCTTGATACTAGAACTTCAGACAGCAACGTCACGGCACCATTGGATTTTACCAAAAAAGTTATCATTGTTGACCATTTGATAACAGTATTTGAAGATGCATCCAACATGATCGACGCTAACTTTCTCTCAGAAAGCTTTGAAACATCGACCAACAACACAAATCCACCAGTCATTGTCCAACTAACTCCTGAAGCTGGTGTGGTATACTATTTCGTCTCGTTATTTCAAGAATGGAACATCACTTCATTTAATGTCGTTGGTGAAGATATTTTATCTGCAACGTATGAGATTACTACCCTTCAAGACTCGGGTCAGGCTGACACTATTGATGAAATGGACATGTATAATTTATATGACAACGCCAAGTCTCGCGTCACAGAGACGCAAAAGCTAGCGATTGTTGGCATTCCCAAAAGGCTCATCATGACAAAATCCGTTTCAAAACGGCCACTTCTAAGCACAACCAACAACGTACATAATGAAACTAACCTAATTGTGAAAAAGGATCAAATCGAACAGTCATTTTCAATAACGGCATCTGTTCTTCTCATGGATGTAATATCTCCGTTTCCATTGGTCACACTTTCTCCACATGACGATGAATTCCAACGAGTTGCGAAAATCTTCGAAGGAGAATTGTACAAGGCATTTGCTTTTGGGTTGCGAGAGCTACTCAAAAGCGGTAACTCCGTGAATGTCACTTCTTTGACGTTGAGTGTGATTGCATTTCGTGAGCCGCTATCTCATGAGATCATTGGTAATGGGAGATTGGTGTCGGATTTTAAAATAGATCTGGATATTTTAGGCAACGGACTTACAACAAATGATGTTGAACTATTGTTGGCGAAAACATACCAAGTCTCTGTTGCGAATGGTTTCTTCACAGACACCATGTTTATTGCTAACCCGTGGGCTTTCAGAGGGACTGCTGTTGACGAAGGCAGTGGTAAAGAAGGAGTGGTGACTCAGAAAACCACCACTTTTATTCCACCGACAGCATCTGTGCCGGTGTCTTCAAGCTCTACATTGCTACCTACAATGCGTTCAGAAGCCTCCTCAACTTCTATCACTAGTGCAACACTACCAACAACCATTGCAACTTCATACCCTATCGACAGAACTACGACATTCCCCTTTGTTATCAGTACGCCTGCTACTCCGGTTACTGCTATAGATGCCGGTCTTGCGGATGCTTTAACGTTGCTTTTGCAGTCGCCTGGCTTAAATTTTCCCGTTATCCAAAGTAGAGTGGCAAACCTGACTCCTAGCGGTAGAGCGTTGTTAATGATTTTGCTTGACAATTCTGAAACAAAAGCTTTTATGCCAGAATACGCGATTCGATACCTAAGAGCAGCTCTTCAAATTTTTTAATACGGTCACACAAATTCACAAAGACTTTCAAGTGCAATTCCCTTGAAAAATTTGGGTTTTCCGCGTACCATATTGTGCCTGAAAAGGCATTTCTCTGCCGTTATGTAATTCAATGGACTTTTTTAACTGGGATTTGTTTTATTATACTTTTTTGGTAGCATGTCATAGCAGTTTAGAAAGGCCTACGTTAGGCAAGACAGTAAATATTGTCCGTAAATGCGGCGCACTGCGTGCCGCAGTGTCTCAGTAAGCTACTTCATCATAAATCAAGCCTACGGTAGCCCACTAGGCCATGCAATGCAAGCACATATCTGAGCGTATAGGAGATTACTGGGAAAGCACCATGGTGTAATTAATGGCTTATAACCAGTTGAGTTCTCAAGCCGACCATTTATTCCTGCATTTTCAATGAGCTAACATAACAGTATGTCACAAGGAATTTCCACAAATGATGTCGTCTTATGGTTAGTCGGTTATCGACCTCGTTAAGTTGTCAAATGCAGGTGCAGCAGATGCTTTCAATACCAGACAGGTTTGGAATGGATTATGGAAGAGTTTAATTACCTTCGGATTTCGAAAGTCGACACAAGTCATATGACCTAGAAACAGCCTAAGATTTCAGGTGGTGACTATATATAGCTTAAAACTGATTTCTGTTTGTGAAGGAGACACGAGATTGCATCAGGCGAAGTGTGATACAGTATAGGCTATGTTTGTGAGAAACATTGGGGGTAGAGAAAGGCTACCCTTGCTACTTTTCGGTACAACCTTATGCATATTTTGTTTCGGAATAATGCGTTATCCCTGGAGAAAATCACAGGCTAATCAATGAAACACCAGAAGGCATGCACGGCTCCTGGATGTACCTTATTGATTTCTGAAAAGCTGATGAGTCTTCTTTGTTGAGAGAAATCGATAAAACCAGGGGAGTAGCCTTACAGTGTTAGAAGTTTCTCAAGATACCCCACGTGAGATTGCAAGCTCAGCATGTCAGCAATATGCCCGCGGTCGTAGTGTTGGCAGTAATAGCTTGCCTGTAGGCCTATCTTATCGCAAGTGCTTGTCAAATCACAGAGCTTGAAGGGATAATGTATAACAGACGAAAGGTTATATGAAAGAGCGTTTGCCATTATATCTGTTGATACCGATCTGCAGTCAAGCGGTACATGGGCAATAGAGAACCGCGTGAGGTTATCCAAAGGCGCTACGAGGATAAATAATTCAAAATTACCGCTGCTGCAGTTTCGTGATCGTAACTCGTCTGGCAGCGACAATGACAAGGTGTTGGCTTAATTGTAGCTACGTACGGTAGTAGGGTTGTCGCTCTGCAGAACACAGAGGTACGTACAGTTGAGGTACAACTGAAGGCAGGCAGCAATACCGCTCCTCAAAAAATCATAATTTATAGGCTTACTGTAACACAATTGAATTAAATGTTACATGAGATTTGATGTGTTAGAAACTTAGCATGGTGACCTTGTACATAGAACCAAACTTCCAATATTGTCGAAGACGGATGTCCGGATCGGCTGATGAAGATTGGAGTGTATAGTTTGTGGAGTAATAATATGAGAAAAGGAGGCGTCGCTGATGACATCAACAGGTACGTAATGATTATATGAAAGAAGGCTAATTCTGCTATTTCGAGGTCTGACGAATCATTGACGTCACGCCTAACAATCTGAAGCGTACCTGCATATGGCTCGCGCGGGATCAAGTGACTCGTGTAGGCTACAGATCTCGCAGTGAAATTGCACTTTGAAGTGCAATCGAGTTGGTTTTTCGACAGTCAATAAATTATTCATGTTCTATAGGCTTTAATAGGCCTACTCTATTTTCTGTAACGGCAACGAGAAGATATCGTCGTAATGTGCGCATTCGTTACAGGAGAAACATTCAAGAAGCAAACTGTTTTCGGAAGCAAGTTGTTGAATCTACTATTGACAATCTACCAGGTAGCACTGCCTATCAACAAAGGTTGGAAGATTATAGCATGCCAAATGGAAAGCAATTGCAAATCGGTTTAGATACCTCGCCACCAAAAAGTTTAGTTCATGAGATTCACACGCATCCCCATCGTCGTCATTTTCCCCACCATTTACTTGATCACTTTTCGAACGATCCAGATCACCCGGATTCCGCGAGCAATTTACTTCTCAAGTCTCTGACGCAAACTGACAGCAAGGAGTCCATTGATAACTGCGATCTGACTCCATCTGGCGTATCGCATGAGAGAGCTAGAGCGACGCCAATCAACACAGGTAGATCATTATCGCCTTTGCCGGTATCAGCAGGCGATAATAGTTCTCTCAGCGTATGTGGAAATACCGACACAGCGTATTCCGAGGAATCTCCTCAGTGGCCATTTTTCGGAACAGAATCGAGGATATTGCCATCCGGGAGACGAGTATCGTTTTTGAAACAAGCTTGCTGGGCGTTTTCACCGTCCACTCAAGGCAAGGATAACGACGAAAGCAAAAATATGAGTCTAGTTTGTCCTAAAGCATTTCGCGAGGCTGCGATACCACCGCGTAGAACGGGTCTTCGAAGAGGTCGGCTGAATGAAGAATTGAGACCTAACAGTCCTAGGAGGACTACTTTGGGAAAATCTACAATGGATCAAGATAAGTTCGAGAATGAATCCTTTGGTGGGCCAAGCTGTGATTATTCACTGGACGCCCCAGTCTCTGAGTTCCCGGCCGATCATACCATTCGTGGTCGTGCAACCATCATTGACAGCTCTAGCACACAAGGAAAGCACCCCGTTCCAAAAGCACCAGGAATAACGCATTCATCTGGTAAGTCAAAAATATCAAAGTCGGCTTTAACAAAAAAAAGTGGTTCGAAAAAAATTGTCGAAATGACGAAGAAATTTATAGGTGCGACGACGTCATCGTCTCCACTAGCAGCGCAAAAATCGTCGCAGTCACCGAATCGTACAGGCTTAGAAACCGAAAAAGACAAGGCCGCACGGCCTGTGGCGCGAAAAGGATTTCCCTCTAAACAGCCTCCATCATCAGGATGTACCAGGATACTTGGCAAGTCAAAATTTATTGGTCTAAAATCGGCCAATATGAAACAGAAGTCTCTCGAAGATGTGGAAATCCATCGAAAAGGAAAGAAGCAATTAGACGGACGATCACCAGAGTCACTTGACAACAGCCATTCGTTCGTCTCAACGGAAGGGCGAAACGATACAACTAGCACGTGCGAAGAACTTAGCGCCGACACAAGTGAAATCTCAGATCGGAACTTTCTCATAGATTACGGCGATCCGTCCAAATTATATTTTCGCAACGAATGGGAAACAAGAATGCAGGATTTGAATGAAAAGACTTTGAAATTACGACAGAAGATAAAGTCGCTCATGGATAATAATGATGAGGTATGACTTTCGCTTATTAGCAAGAATTATGTCCTCTAAAAATCCATTGGGAACATGATAAACTCATTCAAAGATGATGGCAATACTTTGTTTGAGACTGCGGGTGTAACTTATGTTCAGTTTGTAATCTAGAAAGTAATATATGCTTACGTTAAGCAACGGCATGACTTAAAGTTCCCAGGGGATATAATGAGTCAAATCATTAGCTGCATTATTGCTTACCACGTGACCTTGGTATAGCTCGTATATGCCTACTGGCGAATTAGATTGACCTTTCTGATGCGGTAAATAGGACAGCCGCAATCACCTGCAATAATCTTTTAGGTAATTTTGAGTACCGTTGCTATTATCAATAGCGTCGAGAAAATGATGGTAGAAATGGGCGAACTTTACGATTATTTCGATCATTTCGAAAGAGAAGAAGATACTTTACTACAGCAAGTTCAAAGGCAGCTGAACCAAGCCAACAGATATTGCAAAATTATGCATTACCGCGTGGAGAAGTATGTAGCACTTTGGAATATGCGCATAGTATACACAATGAAGGCGGGTACAGCCCATCTAAATCCCGGTTATCGGCGCGCATGGACGATTCTCACTTATGTACACCGCATGCACCATTTTCGACTTTGAGTGACAGCCAAGCCGCGCATGCTAGATTTTATTGCAAGCGCAGTAGATATATAACATTTATGGTGACAATTCTAATTTCATGTCTATCGAGATCATCTGTCATTCTTCATTTTGTCATAATAACGATACAATTGCGGTTAGCTGATGGATGACTTGCAGACGCGTTTCATTTCTCTCGGGAATGGGTAACAATTTGCACTATGCACATGTTATCAAGATTCCATCAACAAATGGTCGCAATTCATCGATCCCATCTTAACCTTCTATTGAAATTACTGTTGAAACTCCAGGGCTGAAAAACACAAAATCGACAAAAACCGAATTGCTGAATTGGAAGAAGAGTTGAAACTAAGTAGACAAGTTGCTGTTTCCTTGCATTGGGAATTACAGACAGTAGATGAAAAGCAATCAAAAGTAGGTTTATGGGGCAACTTTTCCACTCGGATACACGAATACTAGGAGTTGGATTTGTCGACTATAGGCACATTTTGATATTTCTGTGAATGAAAATTGCTTTTCTCAAAAACCGCCATGACAGCTGCACGAGATGACTATATCCTATAGGTTTCTAGTGCACCGGCGATTGCATAAGATTGAAATAGTCGAGTCTGCATGTATGAATTTCATTTCAGCTGGAGAAAGAAAATCATGAACTTCGACACAACCTAGTCGTCTTAGAGACAGAAAAAGTGGTATTAGCATCAAAAGCAGCCAAGCTACAATACAATGTAGGCTCCAAGTCAGATATCACAGATCGAATATCCAAGAATTGATATATTTATTTTTGAAGGTTGACCAGATGAGCCTTCACGCACCGTCACACGTTGTTTCTGACAACTCCGAAGGCTGTTTTTCATCTGATAGTACTTCAGAAATCAAAAGGCAGATTCAATTTATGGATGAAAAAGAAACGGTGCTGATAGCGAGGCTAGTCGACGTACAAAAGGAAAGGGTAAGTGGCAAAATATGATCTGTCAGTGGCGTTCAATCGGCAGTATGTCCTCGTCTAGCGTCCGATAACTTGACCTATCAACAAAAAATTAGATGAAAATATATATTTCCTTGGCTACAGGTATACTATCACAACCTTGCACAAGCATTGTAGTTACGGGATCGATCCATCATTGTTGGTTCTCTGCAGTAATCACAGTCTTCATTTGTATGGACAGGACTGTCTGAAAGACACGCTGGACCAGTACAAAGACGCATATGGCGAATTGCCCAGTGCACCAGCAGCAGGTGCAAACCGACAGACCGATTTGAAATTGCGTTTGAAACTCGCCGAAGATCAATCAGGGCTGCTCGCGAGAAAAGTGATCGAAATGCAACTGGAAAACGACAACATGGTGAAACTGCTTGCTGAAAAGGTATGGATTTTATTGCATTAGGATACCATGCATGAAGAGCAACATTGATGTTGGTTACCTTTAAGGATATGACTGCAAAAGAGTCGATGAAAAGAAAACCTAGTGTCAGCGATCTTCAATTTCTTGAAGATGAGCGAGAGTCTCTTCGCTTAGCTTTGGATGAAATGGAAATCGAAAATCAGAAGTTGGCGGGTAGGTATTTGCAAATTGTATAGAGCGCGTCTTACTACTGGTTGAATTTATCCAATTGGCCAAATTTCAGCTGAACTGCTACGTTACAAACAAGCAGTGCATCGCCAACTACATTCAAATTCACACTCTACCGATTCACCGCTGGAGGTTGGCTTAGTTTTGAGGGTACCTCGGAGCAATGAAAGCGTCTTCGATGATGACAATTCGCATTCCAGGTCGAAGGAGGTGATGAAGATTTGTGCTGATGTAAATTATGTGCGCGGTCTTGATATCTTCGAATTTGATTTTTACAGTTGACTGGTGAACAACTGGTTGTGTGTCAAGAATCTTTCTCGGATGACCAATCCAGGGAGAGCAAAATGCTTCGACCGTTGTCGCTTGTGTCTCCCTCCAGCCATTCCCTCTTACGCAATCACTCCCTTTCACGCACCTTGTCTGATATTGCGATTCCGCTTTCCCCAGACATGAAAACTCAATCAATGCAGATAACACCGACCAACAGCAATGGAAAGTTCGGTAAGTGTTAACGTGTATAGGCCAATCTAGACAAAATTGTCGTTACCAGCGTTGTCATTGCAGGATCAAAATCAAGCAGTGCAACAGGCAAACGCAAGAGTGTTTGCCAGAAGTGCAAAAAGTCGAACTGGTTGAAATCTGTCGATGTTGCTGTGGGTACTGACCTGCAGCGTCCAAAGAGCTTATTCACTGAGACGAGGTCTGTGGGAATGGTCACATCGGATGTTTCGGACATAAGCCAATTACAAAATAGTTGTGAAACCATCATTCGTCGAGATTATAAGGAGAGGACTGATGTGTCAACTCAAGCCGCGGAAGGAAACGAAGCAATGAACTCGCGGGCAACTAGCCCTATAACAGAAGCGGCTTCTACGCCATTTATCCCCGTAATGACTTCGGAGAAGATGTCTGCCAGACCCCATCATGCATTGTTTGACGAAATGAGAAAACAGCTTGCTCACGTCAGAAGTATTGCCGAGTCGATGGACAATGTGGTAAACATTAAGGAAATAGATGCAGAAATAAGAAAAAGAGGTAAATATATTGTGGATGCCGAGTGTAAAAGAACCAAAGAAAATAATACGCAACGTCATAATCAGATTTCTAAGCTAGCAAAGTCGCTTCAAAAGTACATCCGAGATATAGAAGTCTCTGTATCTGATGAGAGCGATGGGAAAAGCATTGCAGACTGCCAGCCTAATACAAACGTCGTCGATTGGAATCTTCACGGCAACGCTGAAGCTGTGCGAGAAGATGATCCTTGCGCAGACAATGAATTGGCAACCTTGTCCGAACGATCGTCTCCAAACGATGTAAAGCATCTCTCACTGAGCTCTACAAGGTCATTGCCTGCGATATTATACCGAAGAGGAACTGGTCATATCGGACTTAGGGTAAGCATATAGCATATCAATCGGGCAAATCCTGCACTCATTGTTTGTAGGCTACGGCACATGGCTAGATCAATATATATACATGCTCGATTGTTTCTCTTTTCAGGTTCTGGATGCTGTAGTGATGTTGATTGTAATTTACATATTGGTCACATCTCTGCCTTCATCAGCTTTACTCCAAGTGTGCTTTCTGCTTCTTCTGTTTTTTGTCTTCTGATGATATTCAAGCATAGTCTGATGCAGTGTATCTACCTGAACGATCACTGTCACCGCTCATGTTGTGTTGTGTATGTTAATGTCTATACGTGCATATCTTCAGCGTTTGTATTCTTCTCTACTCATCTTGAAGTAAATTGCCTGGCATGTCTATAATTATGACCACGACAATAAACCGATTAGGCCTGTGCACAGAGATGGGCCTGTGCCCTACTGAAGCAGACTGCTAGCACAGTAGAGAGATAGGCATATAGGCCTACATTGTAGGGTGATCCAGGTCGTTTTCATGGCAAATTCATGTTTCAAGTCAGGAATATGTGGCGGAATACAGCAATCGAAGAGGAATGCTCGGGCCGATTCCAAAAAGCATCCTATCCTTTCGAGAGCCGGGCGTTTCATTCGAAGTAAATTATAATCTCTATGGGTAAACCCGAACGGTCTTCGTACGGTTCATTGAGTGTTCACTGACCGTGCAGAAGTCACGAGAAAGGCGGAAAGACGTCAACAAATATCGAGTTGGGTGGCGTTGGGTTCATATTTTCATTAGCTTGCGCCGCAAACAGGTAACGCGATTGGGCAATATCCAATTATGAAGCAGAATGGATGCAGGCATTGTGGGAAATATCTGTGCGCTATTACTGCCGTAGTAGCTGGGATTTTTTTAGTTTTAAGCGCCAGCATTCTGTCTCCAGCCTTCATGGTGAATTACCCATTTCATGCTGAATGTCAATTGACGTGGAAGTGGACCGACACCAATTGTTCCACCGTGAGGGAAGCTTTAATATTGATCGCAACGCAATGGAAAGGACCAGAGAATTGTGCCGATGGGGGAGAAAAATGTCTTTACAATATTACCAGCGTTTCTGATGCAGAAGTCGAGATGACCCACACTACACCCAAACAAAAATATGTAGACGATATCTCGTTCAAGTTCTCTGATGATGGTTATGAATATGGAAAGGAAACTTATGTGAAACAGCGTATGAAACGTGCAGTGGAGTCGATTTCAAAGGTCCATTTCGATGCTCAAGAGGGTAAAGGCTGTGCAGTCTCTGGATTTTCTAGGTCGGAAGTCTGGTATGCCATCCTGGATTATGGAACCAATTATTGTAACATGAGAAACCTTGTCGATGGAGCTAGACTCAGCTTCAAAGCTGATTTCTTAGAGGAAGTCGGCGATGACTCTTGCACCCAATATTCTTCTTCTGACTGCAATGCACACTGAGCACCCAATCCAGTCTTTTTCCATTATCTGTACAATATATTGACTGGTGTGTATTTATTTAGCGTTCACACACGTATGAAATATGAATTTTGTGGGTTTAATTGCTTATTGCTGTAATTTGTAGCAGTTATTGCCGCTGTCCACCCACGACTCAATACTCTGCAGATTTTCACTATTTGGAAAATAGTACGGTTTTAGTGGTGAGAGGAACAAATAGAGCCCAACTGGCATTGCCAAAGTTATACCGTACCGAGCACTGTCGCGCTCATGAATCTTGCCCTAACATTCGAATGATGAGGTTACTGTGTTCGATGAACCATAACCTCGTATTGCAGTTCTTTTACTCCTGTTTTGCGATGAGTAATAGTTCAAAAACCCAAGGTACAAATTTAAATTTTTTCGTGCAATTTTTGTGATACTTCAATTCTAGCTAGACTGGAAAATGCTTTTATAGAATTGTATTGTAGTCAATAATAACACAACTCTGTCACATGATCGAGACATTTTTCTTGGACCTATTATTACTGTCCTCAATGAGTGAGAAATCATGTTGTGAAGGTTGTATTATGTTTGATAACAAATGCAATGAATAAGACAAAATGGTAGACATGTAAAACCTTTTTATGCAATACACAGATGGTGAATACTTGCTTTTGACTTTGAGTACTGTTGTAATGAACTCATTAGGTTATGTAACCATATGCAAAATACGTGAATTAGATTACTGCCTTGCTAAAAGGATACTTCTTCTACCTGACTTATGGAATGCAGAGGCCTGAAAGCTTTTGGAATTGGATAACTTTTGAATTCACGTGAATTGATTTTTTCCACGTAAACTGTGTGGCTAAGGTACCTGCACTAATGTATTCACCGACCTTGACCTCCGTACGTGCCATAGTATGCCCATGGTCAACTAAAGTAACAAGTATCATATTCTCACAGGTAGACTTATATATTTCGCTATGCTGTATTCCACGCAAAATATCCAAATGGATCACACAGTTCATATAAATGCTCAAATTCATTGCATATCAAAGGGGGGCTTTAGGGAATATATTTTACCTACACGCACAGGATGCTGCGACCATATCTTTGTATCGCCGTAGAACAACGTAATCATTCTGATCAAAATACAGTAAATTGATGTCGTACAATTTGCTCGGTGCACAGCAAGGCATTTCTACAGGCTGAGCTCCAAGACCCAAAGCATGCATGATGCTTTGCACAGTAGCGTGATTAGTAGGATTCAAATTTGATCCTAGGGGAAAAGGGCATATCCCTTGGCAATGGTATGCGTTGTAACCTTGAGGATGAATTATCCAACCTGCCCATCCTAGGTCTTCAAAATTAACGTACATAGGATATCTTCTGCAAGATCGCATTGCTGTTCCTGGTGGTTTATATGAAGATCTGACAGCCCGCTGCTGGTCTTGTACGGGGCGGTTACCAACGCTATTGGATTGGGTGCCGTCTGACAGGTAGACGTAACTCCGTTTCACCTCCGCATCGTCATTCGACCGTTCTTCATTTGACATGGCGTTTCGGCCAAATGTAATAGCATCCTCATCGGGGTTTGAGTAATCTCGGAAGCTGCTATGGGAATAGACCCCTTTATTTCCTCTCTCTTGGTTTTTACGCGATTGATAATTTCGACTCCTCGTCGATCGTTTGCTGCGATTCGGTCTGTCTTCGTCTTGTTGTATCTGGTCTTCATCGCTTGAATCCATTTCTAGATGGTTAGGACTGGGAATTATTATTGCCAAAATTTAGTTAATGTCCCATGCGGGGTTTCGATAGACTTGGGCCACGAATCAGCTAGGATGTGTGTAGAGGTCAACCAGACTGTTCTTAAAATTTGCCACTAGAGGGTCGCCCGTCGAGTTTAAAATAATGCTTCGGCAAGAGATAGCTAACCATATTAGCCAATTGGCCCTTCATCACGTCCGTTACCCTGCGCCTGTTTAATCGCTTTAGTCATGTGTACAAACGGAATGATCTATACCGTACCTGCGTTGTAATCAGTTGACTCATCAAAATTTGAGCTTCTATTCGTTTTCCCGGTATTGTTTGTAAATATTATCAATAGTGGTTGCAGACTTTCTCTTTCGGGTACGTTGACGTTCTCCCCGGCAGATGTTGATATTTCGGTTACCAATCCGTGGTTGATAACGTCGGATTCTATCCAGCTTTTCACCTGGAGAATTGTTTTGTCAATTTAGCGCATTCTTCATTGAAATCACAACAATCCATCGCCTATTTCTGTTGACAGTCACCACGAAGGCCAAAAATGTCTTACTGTGGAGAATATAGAAAACACGTGCCACCCGCTGTGATGTGTAGTAATTCGCCGCGCTGCTACGAGTCGTCTCTGTAAGGATGTTGAATTCCACTCGGTCATTAGCTGAAATGTAATCCAGAATAATCTATATTGAAGAGTTGGTGGAGCCGATGGCGGACGATCAATAGATATTGTAAAGAAGATCACCACAGATTTATCTTCACCTGATGAAGGAGCGGAGCTCCGAAAGCTAGTGAATGTTTTAATTCTCAATAAACTAAGGCTGGACGCTAAATCTGTGGTGATCTTCTTTACAATAAAGAATATTCTATGTATCAGCTTGATATGCACCTTGAGCTATGTAATGTATACGCAGAGGAATCTATAGCATATTGCGTATAGCCATGCCCAGACACACATAATCTTACTGATTCTGCCTAAGAAAATGAACACGAAGTAGGTAGCACTCGCTTCAGTATCTCAAAAGCCTCAGGTTAATGACGCATATAGGGTGTGGGAAGAGACCATAGTCGGCAGTAGACCATCATATAGCGGCCAATAGCAGAACGCAACGATGTGAAGATGTGTCGCAGGAAAATATGGTTCTTACTTGATAAACTTTGATGACCTTAGAAAACTGTTGGGTCGTTCGTCGATGTGGGTGCAGTGCATTGTTTTCTCGCAATTTCCTGTATGATCGTTGACTTTGGAAGACGTGAAGTTCAGCGTCAATAACTACTTCGTTGTGATTCAGCGCAGCCAAGTCAAATTTGCATACATTCGTACCGGGAGGACCTGCGTAGTTGATATAACATAATTTCTGCCTTCGCGTATGTTTATTCCGCTTATTCAAAATAATACCCTTGTTAGGAATGCTTCTGACGGTGTCTACATCGAGTAGTCCCGGATCTTTAGTGATTCCATTGTCATCAGCTATAGCTCGGTAAAGATCGGTCATGTATTTGGGTGGCTTTTTTGACTTCCCGTTGAAATGCAGATCATTCGTGCCTGCAGGCGCCTGTGGCGAACAAAGAAAGCTTATAGCACTTGGAACATTCCTTTGGAAAGGTAGGCACAAATGAATTGGCGTGGAATCTCTATCGATAGTGGGTCAGCTCCTTTCTGCTTGACAGTCAGTATCAGGAAGTGTGGATATTTGTGGATGTGACAGTGATTGCAGCTATAGGCTAAACGAGAAGTAATGGTATCGCGTGATTCCGTAATAGTAGAAGCGTAAACCTGTAAAGTATACATGACCTAAGGCCTTCTGGCCGTGGCCGTGGCCTTCTGATCCAAATATATGACTGAGCGCTTTTGAGGATAAACTCTAACCTGCAAACCGAGGATATCAAGAAGTTTCTTCATGGCTTGCGTCTTAGACATCCAATTTTCAGACCCCATTACTGAGTTTGAAATGTTGTGCGGAATTCCATCTTCAATCTTGGCAGAGATACCAGGTTCTACCATTCTCTCTACCAAGATTGGTAACAAGGCATTGCGTGGTTTGATCGGAACATCTGACCTACCGTCCGTGATAGCAATAAGAAGTATCTCAAACAATATAACAATTTGGTATACATCCATTGCAAATGAGATATGGATAGGCCTAATTGTGCGCTCTCTGAACGAAATAGCCGGAGTAAAAGCACGATAATCTCGTTTTATGCTTATATATATTAATCACTAAATTTTCTAAATATTATTACTTCTCTCTATCAAATATCTGAATTATTTCATGTAATGTTATGAATTAGAAAAAATACTTCGAAATACATTTCATTATATTCCAAACTCCCTGACCTTTCTCTTGATGTCACCGTGATAGAAAGACGGGCCTCATTAGAGTCCACACCTGCGCGTCATTGTAATATATATACCAACCCTATCCCAACAGGCGTTAGGAACTTATAAAACGCTGACTTACTTGAAAATAATTGTACATTAGTCACTGTTGCTGTGTTGACGATCGCTCTAATTTCTTACCTGACGATTAGAACGAGGATTACTTAAAAGGAGGTTGGACAAAAGGTGCGAAATCAACAGACGCTTTGCTTTTGTTTCGGATGAACGATTCCCGATAACGAGTGTTAAATCAAAAATTTGTTTTCACAAGTGTTGACGACCATCTGCGTTAGCATTTCGATAATTGACCTCCACAAATACAGATTAAAATGCAAATTCCAGTATGCAAGCACACGCGGACTGAGTTGAATCTTCAGGCTGACCAAGGTCCGTATTACAAAAGAAAAGATTGTTGGGAATAAATTCCGTATAAGCAACGGCGCATGACGTCCAGCATTTACATTTCACTGTTCCTATTCACCGAAGTCACTCCTGCCAAAATCTGCTCCATCAATCATTACATCGTGTCTCGAGTCCCTTACAATAGATTCGCGTGTCGTCTCTATTGCGCCTAAGATCATTTATAGGGACAAATCCTATTTACTATAGCGCTGTTGATAATCTCCACCGCATTTATAATTTCAATGATTATAAATTGTCGTCTCGTGTGCGACTCCATTTTATTTAAGTGTTCCTCGTCATTGAGATGATGCGGTTTTCGATAAATGGCGTTTCGGCGCCGTAGCAGGTGATGGAGATATACTTACAAAAAGCCGCGTTGTCCGAGCACGTAGCGTACAAATGTTACTTTTCAAATTCTAAAATTTGATCCATTACATAACATACCGACGTAGTTTCTCTTACGATTTCTCGTGTTGTGAGGTTCTAATTAAGCCAGGTGTTTGTATAAAAGATCTAGAGAAGAACTACAATTTTACAATACGCGTTTATCGCACCTGTGACTTTACTGTATCAATAAACAGTGCAAAATTGAGGATGAACAACACGCCGCAATTAGCGCCTCAGTTGGGATAACGCCTGAAGGAAATGCTGTCACGACACCTCTAAAATATTTCATGTCACCTGTCATAACACTGTTAGAAACTCTAATTTTTATCACGACGAACAGGCCCATTTATTGGCCTATAGTCTTCAAATCCCACCTGGAGTACAGACTATTTACCACCACTGATCGTCACGATGTGAATAAATGTTGTGTTATTGATATTTTGGGAAATCTCAATTGATTCATTCCGCTTAGCTACTACTCCTACTAGCCGCAGCCTGTCGCGAACACGGACTGGTTGTTGCGTATCCTACAACGACAATGTTTCGTATTATTGATCAACACTACATCAAGAAAACAAAGTCTTATCGTTGTAATATTGGACTTTCAGCTTATGGAGTCGAGGTGTACCCCAATACCATGTTATCAGCTTAGGAAGCTGATATTTAGTTGGTTGTGGAGATTACTGTATTTCTTTTATTGATGCATATATTCTGTTTCAGTTAGAACAAATGTAAAAAAAGTCATTTTAAGGCATTAATTTACTTCTCATAGTATGAATGGCACACTCCGTCGATCGACAACTATGAATCAGTCACATTTATATCATACACATCCACATTTCTTCACTTGGCGCACGTGGGACACCTCTCCGTCTTCGTTGACGTAAGGTACAGTTCGCGTTTTTGTTGGAGAACACTTGACGTCATTTGTCTCAAGTGCCATCAAGCAGTTAGTTTGCGAAGTACTCGACATATCTTGTGCCTTCATGACACATTTCTTCATTGGTAGACATGATCCTACACATTTACCGATGTCTATAATCTGGAAAATACGATGATAAAACATCAAGTCCTCTCGTTGACCCAATTTTATCTGATTAACTTACTTTATTTTCGATTGTTTTCACTCCTTGAGGCGACATTATCGATTCTTTCACCTCGATATTGTAGCGTTGGCGGTAACACGACTGTTCGCATTTACATTTCGCAATCGTATTCACAAACAGTACTCCATCTGGTCCTTGTATGGATATGACACTTATTTCAGTACTCTTGCACGTCTTTTGATCTGCCATCCATTAAAGAAGGAAATGATAATCAGTTTCAATTCCAATGTGGTCTTTAACAAATTGAAATAGGACATATGCAGCAAAGTATCAACATGGCCTACTAAAATATTTTAGTAGGCCATGGTATCAATTAATATGCGGAGAATGTGCCCACAATGACGATAAATCTATAGCGTGTTAATTGCGTGTGTAACTTGATCAATGTTGGGCTCCGTCATGATGAACTTAGCCCGATTCTACCACTGCGTGGAAAACCTGTACCATAGCCAAATTTGAGTTAGGACCTATTTTAGATGTGTCACCGCACGTTTCTGCATCATATTGCACATTGACCTAATCTCTTACGCATCGATTTCCAGTCAATCAGTGAGTAAGCTGATTGATTCGAGGACACGGAAAAATGAAGCGTGGTATTCTTATTCTCAGACTTACATTTCAAATTGCGGCATCCTCCTTGGCATTCTCCAACATCAACGACCGTCTCGAACTTGGTGTTTGCGAAGAACTTTTTGAACGTCGCCACTCTTGAGCACGACTTTACTGGATTTCGAAAAGCACATGATTCAATAATGTCAATCTGACGTGCACCGTCCGCTAGTAAAATATTGTCTACGCGGCTTCTAACCGAGCTGCATTGACTGTGGATGAATGACAATTTCTTCTTGATCTAAACGATAAACATACTTTCATTATAGTTGATCGAAGTCATGAAGACCTCGTGGCGCGATTGTAACTGAGTTTAGCATGCGTGGAGCTAACTTGAAGCTGGGGTTGAAGTTTGCTGTGCTGGATGGAGGTTTAGAAATCGACTCCGCTGAGAATTCAACGGATGATGGTCGTTACTCTGAGGCCACATGTACTCAATCGAAAAAGCGATCTTGAAAACGGCCATCATCAAATATCGATTTATACCTTTTTCTCCATTATCCTTTCCAGCACGCTTTGATAGACATCGCCAGAGTCGAAGGAACAAAACGTGGAGCATCGACCAACATCTACATTGACGTTATTCCCAAACTTATCTGGACACAAATTATATTAGTTACGGATTGTTCAAAACCCGTAAAAAATACTAGTGCAGTTACCTTGACCAACTGACATCATCCTGGAAGCATATCCGCAACAGCCATTACGCCGGTTGCTATAAAGATACTCTGCAAAAATAGCATTTCCTATCATACATAAGGTCTCGAAATAAATCATACTCAGCCCTTACCTTGGCCTGTCACGAAAGCAATGCATCCGATGATTACAACCGGGAAAATCATTTCAATATTTTCGGTATCAGCTCTGTGCAACCGCTCAACAAGGACGAAATTGAATTTTTGATTAGTTAGTAATCCGCGAGCGTTATATAGAGATTATTGGCATTGCTCCAGACTTCATGTCGCTTGTATCAATTAGCATCGGCAACAGGGAGCACCTGAGCGTCATAATAACGCGGCACGACGTCCGTAGATTGCGTGATAGAACAATAGGAAGAAATTGGACGGAGCCTCTACTAACAACAGGGATAACAGTAATGTCGCCAAATAAACTTTTTAATTCTACTTTGGCGAATGAAAACAAAACAACTGTCGCGTGCATAAGAGACAAGATGATGGTGAGACGCCTGTCGTAAATTACAATCGTACTCTCCAATCAAGCCAGAAAATGCGTTGTAACAACCACTTATCCTCACGCCGCCCAGTAGGCGTGACTACAACACTCCGCGTAGTCAACGTATTTAAATGCTTTATTCCTGGACGAGGGTTGACTCTCGACACCGATTATGGCAGACACAAACATATAAACAACCGTTTTCTATATACTCATGTAAAGCGAAAACAGTAGTACAAACTACAAACATTTTACAGTGATTAATATATAAGCACAAATGGAATGGTTTGATGAAAAATATGTAGCAAGCAGTACGATAAATAACACAAGATATCATGATATATCCCATTCGTTGTAAACGGCGTAGGAGAAGCAAGAGCGATGCAGTCGCCACCTCGCATACACAAAGCACGAAATTTTAGGCTTTTGGGCCGAACGCGCCCGAAATCTTCATTTGCATGTCGTAACCTTCATAAAAATGAATTCCGTCTTGGTGTTTGTTTTAGCATTAATGATAAATCAATCTTACCGTATGGAAAATACTGGACCTTTAATGTTAAATCCATTGACCTCTTCAACAACTCAACGGCCTGCGACAATAGAAGGATGTTCTGCACATACAGCTTTGTAAAGTCTGAAATCCCCCCATCCAGATATGAAGGGCCCTGGCCATAAACATGCAACTATATACCCCGAGCATTCATTATACTTAACGCCCAAGTGGAAAGCTAGGACACGAGCTTATAACTTACGCCTACCATAGCGCTTCATGAATAAGCGATCCACAGTAAGATATGACGCTAACGTCCGTTGCGACTCGCGCACCTCTGATGAAAATTGTACCTCATGGTGTGGGATGTCTGTGAAGTCAGCCTCGTTTACTGAAAGAACTTGATCTCCTGGCTTGAGGCCAAGTTTTTCGGCTTCAGACTCCGCCAATACCTACGTTAAAATAACACATGTTTTACTTTAGTGTGGAGAACTGGAATGATAAGATCATCTGTAACAATCACCTTCGATATGTAGACACCGCCTTCATGAGCTCGTCCGCCACGAATATTAAATCCTAATGGCTGCCCTTCAACCTGCTTTTTCAAATTAATTGTTCGCGGTAGATAAAGAGATAAATTGCTGCAGTAGATAGGGTTTTTCCATCTCTTAGTAGCGGGTATCCACGGAGGTGGAGCTTCGTAACCAGGTGCTTGCGCTGAATAACTTACTGCCATGACCGATTACTGAATAAAGTACGGCAAATCGTCCAGCGGCGGAATGTGTTTACCCAAGGCCCATCGTCGCTATTTCAAACCATTCATCCGTATCGTCTGGCGTTAACAACACAACTACTCAGGCGCACAATTTACACAACCATAGATGTTATCATTGCGTATCTGTGAGAATGAAGGTAGCTTGTTGAAAGTGCTGCTTTTCGCCGCCACTGTCTTTGCACGACATAATAAACCAGTACGACTCATGTAATTCAGCAAAAATACGCACGATTTATAATAATGTTACATGTAATAATAAGATTTGACAACGACTGCTGCGCTTTTAAGCAGGCCTAGATATTTTCGAAGGAACTTTTCATATATTCTACGGCAAAAATGATTACAAGTGCAAGTTGTGGAGACTGCGACGCAAATACTGCTAAATGAACAAATGAAAACTAAAATAAGACGCCTGTCTTCTGAAGTTGAGGTGTAACTTTTGTCTCCTCCAATTATTTTCAAAGTGCAGTATCCGCTTGTGACCTAGGAGATGGCAATTCAACTGTCATATGAATACGGCCGTTTGATGTTGCCGGCAAGGCATCATGGCTACCGCTAGTGGAGGCAGTAGAGATATCTTGGGTCCTTTTCACCTCATAGCACGCACCACGACACTTACTCAAGATTGTAATAGTTTCGGCACGCATTTTCCTGCAAATGGGATGAAGTGAAGTTAATGTTACCGTTACGGGCTACGAAAATCGTCTAGATAGACTCTGTGTGTAGGCTTAACCAAATAAATCGCTTACTTCGAAGCTAAGTTATAAAATATTGGATTCAATGCTTCCGAGATCCGAAGACAAATGTATTCTGCCATTCCAAATGCCCAATAATAACGCTCGTCGGCAGCCGTAAGAGATGGCGTCAACATGCTGTCAATCTCATATGCTGAAAAATATACTTAATTTGATATGGAGCAGCTTTAAATCGAACTGATTGCTGGTAAAAGCACCCGTAAAGTCGCCAAAGGAAACCACAGCCTTATTGGTTGGGACACCAAATGCACAGCATCACGTAGCATAGAAATTGTAATGCGCATTTGGGAATGTAATCACCATAAAGGTTACTATTATCGGGCCACGTAAAGGCGGCTGCTACCTGCCAATATCCTTGCGCTCTAACCTGAAAACGGTAAATACCCCAATACAAAAGACCCTGCAATCAGTGACATTTGAATCAGTGCTTCCCTTTCTTTCCGACTATTCTTGTTTTCACTCATTTCAACCTTTGATGCTACAAAAGGCAATAATAATTGTAAGCTCCATATACTACGCAGTAAAATGTCACTTACGTAGGTTACTTCGGAGTTTATCATTTCGTTTACTTCTCCGTGAATAAAGCAAGTATCCAATCACGACCGTTAGAGTAATGATAAGTAGAGTTGGTAAAAAGAAGAATACTGAATAGGCTATTTTCTGGTAGATGGAATAGGTTGTGGACCTGCCATGAAAATTGCATGTTCATTCAGATGAGTTCAATGCGTTCGGCTTTGGTCATATACCCACACAAGTTCAAGGTGAGTTTCACGATTTTTCTCTCGTATGGTCTCGAGAGGAACCTTTTGGAAGTTTATAATCTTCTATCCAACGCTATACGCAGTAGTTGGACCCAACGACTAGCGCAGTGATGAAGATTTTCTGTGAGTGTAGTCCTATATACTTCAATTGGTAGTTTATCCTCCACCAAATTTCACACTTACGCATCTCTCCCGCTCTCTATATCCCTCCCGCACATTCGTGGCACCTCGAATAAGGCCGGTTTCATCGACCTATTCTATTTTTCTTACCATCCTGGCTCAAGAGTACACGCTGGCCACCTTGCGTCAAGGAGATTTGTATTTCGTGGTCTTTTCCCGGCATCAAACCAAATAACAAAAGGAATGAATCCGGCACCAAAACCAATCGTCCACATAAGAGCGATACAAATCTAAATGGAAAGTGCTCGATATATAAATGTAACGTTATAATCCGAGTCGCATAAATGATTCAGCAGGGTTTAAGCCTACGGCCATAGACTGGCGAAGATGAGAACTATAACCATGTCCTATTAAATTGCCTACTACGAGCAAAAAGACAATTTAATAGCCTGTGTTTGTAATTTAACGGCTGTTAGAGTCGTGGAAGAATATCAAAGAATTCACTGTAAGGTGGATCATGGCCTACTTTAGAGTGGGTGGATCTACGATTGCAACAATGTTGACTTACGTGCATCTAATACGCATATAGGGTCAATCATGACTTGCTCTAAAGTAGGCCATGGGTCAACTCTACAAAAGATCAATGCCTTTCGTGCATGCAACAATAATCATAACGAACTGAAAAATAATCTCGATATATATATAATTTATGGAGATTTATAACATCAAATATTAATATTTAAACACTTCGGTGAAGGATATATTAGCGCTAAATACAAACATGCTTGCAAAGGAGGAACAGACATGTTACACCCACTTTCGCTTGCTTTAAAGTTATCTTGATATAGGTTTTAGCCCATCGGATTGAAATGAGACGAAGTATTGCGAATACCAAAATATGCATTGCAGTCACATAGCTTGTCCA
The DNA here is from genome assembly GCA_030412335.1 of Botrylloides violaceus. Classification (NCBI taxonomy): domain Eukaryota; kingdom Metazoa; phylum Chordata; class Ascidiacea; order Stolidobranchia; family Styelidae; genus Botrylloides; species Botrylloides violaceus. The sequence continues at coordinate 788,106 of JASFYC010000810.1, forward strand.
TATGGCGACACTCCAGTATATCTTTTCAAATGACAGTTTTACGATTAAGCTCTTCATTTTAAAAATTTACGTAACCGCGTAAGCCTACCTTGCAGAAAAATGATGGAATCAACCAGTCATCGTAACCCCAGGTGCGTCGGTACAGAAATAAAGGGCTGATGATTGTTGAAGATAAGTCAGAAACACAAAGGCTTAAAATGAATATGTTGAACACTCCTCTAAAGATGAAAGCACTCACTTCAATGTAGGTCACGCCTGGTTAGGCGATGGTATTGGATTCCAGGGTTAACGACAATACATTCATGCCGCTGCACATCTCGAGAGGGTACTGCTAACGAGGAAGGTGACGAGAGACCCTCAGCGTCCCAACCGTTCAGTTGGCCGAGTGGGTTAGACTGACCGCCTTCTGATCGGAAGGTTGCGGGTTCGATTCCCGACCGAGTCAGATCGAAGACTTTAAAATTGGTATCAATTCCTTCCTTGCTTGGCAGTCGGTATCAGGGAAGAGCGGAGTGTCGTGATTGTAATAGTGATCCGGGATACGAGCCGGAGGTATTGACACGCGTATACCGTGTGCATCGACCTGGCATGCATGGCCCTAGTAGGTGGAAAACGCCATAGTTGATGAGCATCGGCCATATAGTAGGCTTGGGCTACCAGTAGACCGCAACACGCGTTACGTCTGTTTTCTCCCTAGCCTACCTGGTATTTATCACGAAAAATTGGAATAGGAAACGATCAAAAATAAGTCACTTACTTTAATCGCTTTGATGTTGCAATTACAATGATTGTCACCAAATTACCCAGCACGCCGAGTACAAATAGGATAGTAAGAATAACAGCTGACGCTATGACAGATTCTTCTCCGAAAGGATGCTCGTATGGCCTGAAAGTGAACTTGATCTTATGATGAAGCGTACGCGATAATAGTCGTACTCAAAGAGATGACTGATGAAGGTTATACCGTAGAAAAGCAATCTATAGAAATACATAACCTAAATCTCATTGTAGGCTATTTGTATGCGGTGTTCACTATATGCCTCATTCAACTTCACAAGATTTCGGAGCAATGCTCATTAATCAGGTCAAACAAAGGATAGAAATGTTACGTCGTCACCTTGGTGTCAGCGAAGTGTTCATCCCGCTTGAAATGTCAGCGATAACCGAAGTAGCTGTTGAACTATAATCCATTTGATCGACTTCCAGCACTGTTACCTGCGCAAAGTGTAACCAGACACAAAAACAGACCTACCACATGAGCATCTAAATTGATGGGGATCGATATATAGTCTACATTGGCAGAATTATAGACGACTCCGACATGCACCGACTCGCTTTCAGCATTCCGGTGGACGTGGATAGACGGATGTTGCGATACTGACTTTATGCTGAAGTTACGTTTAGCCCCAATACAGGAATTACAGATTATCAGAAGTCTTTTTAATTTGTAAGCTAATAATTGAGGATATTTTTGAGAGTTTAATAACAAGCAAAACGGAATCGAAATCGAAAACGGAGTTTATGGGAAGTAGGCTACAGTAGTTCAGCAGTAGGCCTATATATGTGAGGATAGTAAAGCACGACATTTACATAAAAATTTCATAAACATCAATCACTACGGTACTGTTCATTGTGCAATCACGCATTCGAATATCTACGCCTTTTATCTATATGCATTGTAATCAATTGCTCGCCGCTAACAGCGTGCTACGTTGTTGCATAAAACATCTTCTCCTGGTCAATAGTCAATTATTCCACTTTAGCATATATATATAGATCTATATATATAGCACAGACGAATGTTTGTTTATTCAATACGATATTCTGGCTTACTTCACCCCAAAATCCAACTTTTCTCAGTGAATTTTCAGTCGCCTGCTGCCGAAGACGTGTAGTTTACTCATATCTTTACAGGTGTCTCTATTTTGTGCTCACCGACTGTTCCGACGACATCTCATTTCACTTCTTTCGCAGAGATGACTTCGTTGCGTAGGCTATGCGTAATTGCCTATACGCTTATGCAATTCAATCAGACACTGATGTCAGATCCTACACTCTATCAATAGGCCTTATGCTATTGCTTATGATTCATTTTTCTTGCGATCTCGTTCCATTCACATTCAAAACTTGAAGCTCTTCCCTTTAAGATAGCTAGGTGCACGTAATTACCGGAATAAACGCAGACCTGCCTAATTATAACTAGTTGATAATAACAGCGGAATTAAAATTTGATCAAAACACGTCAATTTTAACGGACTTTTCTTCAAGAATACAGTCGACATCATACAGGCCAATATTATATAGATTCATGAATAAGGTGGAGTTTCAGTTGGTGAAACCGGGCTTGAAATTGGAGTGGGTGCAAAAGCGTAAATTCTGGATGTTTCAAGGGATGGGCGGTTTCCAATATTATCACGCTGGAATACGAATTCGATAATTTTTTGGGGACGGAAATCCACAAATATCGAGTAGGTGTACTAATCTTATGCATTTGTATTAAATAATTGTGTACCCGCAGAATTTTCAGTGCAGTGCAACAAAAGTTACAACCTCCAACGCTCCAAGCAACTGGCCAATCTCAACAAGTCTTTGACGTCAAATTCAATTTATTCTGTAAGGAGTTTGCCACAAGAAAATACGCAAATACGCAGTAATATACAATTCAGTTCACTGTTTCAATTCATCTGGGGTAAGATCTATTTCCAATTTTCCAACAGGGCTAAAACCCGGCCCAAGAGTGTGGGGGATGAAATATCCACTTCGTTGGGTCTGGAAAAATATGATGATGATATGAAGTGAAACTGCACGATCAGTATTGAATATTTCAATGGACCTACTCGCTACTGGGCCTGGCATATCTATATTTCTATAGCAATTTCCTAAATGATAGACATAGTATCAAGATATTTGGCTTATTGTTTTTTCTCCGCACGAAATGCAAAGTGTTGTGCACAAATCCAAATCAATGGATTGCCTGTATTATATGGATCATTGGAACAACAAATGGGTGTTAAACTTGTTACATAAACTGGCCACAACGCACCGCTACTTCAGCTACCTCCCCCACTACGAAAATGTCAATATTTTCGATTCACAACTTCAAGAAGATGCAAACTCACCAAAGCAATTGAAACTACACAGAAGGTAGTTCCTACTATGAGCATAGCGTTGCCACTCAAGCCCAATGGTTTAATAGCTTTAGTTGGATACTTGTTGAAACCAGACATTCTCCTGATTTGCATCATTGAGCCTGAAAACAATTGACAGGCACATTAAAAACAGACTCTGACACAGGTCAAATCGAGTAGCGAAATAACATAGAACCAGTGTACAAAGTCACAGAGTCCTGATAATGCATGGCAACTGTTTTTCTGTACGTTGAAAACCTAGAAACCTGTCTGTCAGCTGTTACTCTGTCGAACCATTTTATCTGCAGTCCCTATAATAATTATATAATCACAAGTCCAAGCACTGAAGGTTTTAGCGTTATAATCGATAAAATTCTTATTGTAGAATGAATACCAGCCGTAAAGTTTCTAGCTACTTACTTCGTGCCCCTCGTAGCAAAGTTCCAACCATTTTGTTATGCTGACCAACTAAAACCGTCGATAGCAAAGAAGATTGAAATGACCGACCGGCGAACAGAGGAGAATGTCGGTTCTGTCCCCGTGGTCATCAGACCGAATCTGCGGTCACCGATTCACTGACCCGTGACTCTGTATGAAAATCATATATCTCTGTGGCATGGCCCTTGAACATTTTGCTTTAAGCTCATAACTTAAACTGCTTAAGCAAACAAACTACTACGCTTAGAACAGTAAAACAATTACCTATGTACTTGATTAATTCCAATTCTTCCAACATGAATATACGGTTATTCACAGACCTAGTCTCGATAACCGAAACTAGTAGTCGATGAATAGACCATAGCCTTTCTAAACGATACGGATAGACCAAACGAACCAGCACGATATATATATATATGAATGTAAATTTAAGATTTCATGGTGTACGAAGTCACAAAAATCATAAAAATGCACTTAGAAAATAAATATATTGCTTCGATTATCTACTGATCTGGCAAGAAATAAACGACCAGCGTCGACTTGGTTTTCCCGCGTCAAGAGGAGAGGAGGGAACTGAAAGGCATACGCAAAAGCGGTCAGTCCAATTTTGTTGAGCAGAAGTTGACTTTTTCCTTGCCCAGAAACGATGGTCGCCGCCGGCATGGATGAACTGAAAAGTAATATTGATCGGTATGTATGCAATGCGAACGAAGCTGTACACTTCAAGGTCATTCGAAGTACTAAAGATATCGAAAATGAGTCGATTGTCTTTCATCCTGACATGTCACATCAGATATTTGGCTACAAAGAACAGGTTTTCGGTTACCACAAGTTAAGGATCAATATATATTATACTGCCTGTAAACTTCAATGTTTCATCGAGGTGAAATACTACGATAAACTTGATCCTGATAAACATTGCGATGTTAAAGCTGATAACGTGCTGAATATAATGAAAGAAGTGATTCCTCCTGGTTGTACCTGGAACTTGAATCAATTTTCACACCACATTCGTTCGGATGCATTGTTTGTACCGCATGGTGAGATAGTACACCAGTATAAAAGAACTTATAAAGATGGCAGTGATCATGTGTTTGAAATGTACAACCCAACTATTTCTCGATATCCTGGATTTCGGGAATACCATAATAGAATGCAGACACTAATCATGTGGTTTATTGATGCTGCAACCTATATAGATCCTGATGATGACAAGTGGGAATATTACACCATTTATGAAAAGGTTCCTGATGGTACCGGTACTGGCAAACCGACACATTATTTTGTGGGGTACTGTACAGTGTATAATTTTTATGCATATCCTGAGCACTGCCGTCCTCGGATTGCACAGTTTTTGGTGCTTCCACCATACCAACGTCAAGGCCATGCAACAGAGACTGTTGATATTATTCAAAAACGATTCTTATCAAGGAGTAACATTCGAGATATTTGTGTTGAAGATCCATCAGAAAATTTTCAACGGATTCGAGATTACGTAGACTGTAAAAATTGTCTTGCATTGGACTTGGACTGCTTTACTCCACAAAAACTTATGGGTGGATATAGTAGTGACATGCACAAAGAATGCAACGAGAAACTAAAGTTAAACAAAAGTCAAAGTCGAAGAGTTTATGAAATTATTCGCCTTAAATATACAAACATTTTTGACGAAAAGTCATTCAAACCATATAGATTTGAAGTGAAGCGACGTTTAAATCGGCCCTTCACTTCCAAGGCATATAGAATGAACTTGAAAACGCTTATACTATCAGATGAAGACCGGTGTAAGTTCTTGGAAAAAGAATTTGATGAACTCCTCGAGTCATACCTTTCGGTTGTAAAAAGACTACAGAAAGATGAAATTTAATTACATTGCACCAATTTCGTTCCATTTTCACTGTAAATATATGTTAAGACAACAAGTTCTAATGAAATCTTTGAGAATTCGGGTTGCTATGGTAGCCTACCTGGAATCCTGCTAAGATGCACCTTCCAAGCTTCCATGCGTAGAAATGCTCTCAGTATAGACTACTGAAGCCAGGGGACGCTAAACGACTGTTAAGTTGAACGTTCCCGTGATGTGGATTCAGATAAGCCAGATTAGCTTGTGTTCAAATATTGTTATTGGATACTCGACGTCCGAGCGAAAGCGCAGGCCGTCTAGAACGCTGGGAAAACGAAAGCCTCTGCTACTTATACTCCACCCAATCGGGATCTCCAGGTGTCGCAAGAGAGTGATTAGGTCCGTCAATTCGCAGATTTTGATAAGTTCCACCATGGCCTACTACATTCATGTACTACTACATGTAGTAGGCCATGGTTCCACCTTCAACGATCCCCATGTTAACGACTTTATAAATATGGGCGGTACTGAGGTGTGGCAATTAGATGGCCTTAGAAAACCAGATTGTTGCTTAGCGATTTCAACTTAGCCTACTTACTCCAGATGTACGCCAGACCAATGCTCATATTAAGCATGTCGATATTTCCGGGTAGGCCTAATAGCCCGGATCGCTGTCACAACCATTCCCTCCGACATTGAATGCCAATCATAGAGAGGTCGATCGAAGGGCCTCCCGATGACAAAGGCGGACAGTCACACGAAGGTCACACCACTCAGTCAAGTGAACGGTGAGGAAAACAGTTATTTGTATGCGTACCACTGCTTGAATCATATGCGGAATCATGGCCTGAATTTAGTAGGCCATTGCGGAATAATTAGAAAGACTATAGGCCTATGAGGTCAACGTGGTATTACATTAGACTACACCATTCTAATTCTAAGACAAGCACACACTACATCCTCTATCCTCATACAGTCATTAGCTTATTCGATTTTAGTGAGTGAATAGGCTTATGATCAATATGCTTGTTCTCAGTCAACTGGCGGTAGGTGAGTAAAAACCCTATAGGCCTATTCAATAGTTTTTCTTATATTTTCAGTCGGATTATAGACACCTTACAATTGTCTATAGTCGGATATTCATGGAACCTCGGCCTCGGTGTACATTTCATTTTCTGGAATATTTCGGCCTTTTTACTCGTTGTCGTGCATACTTCAGGAAAAACAGGTAGGCCTATTATATAATAAAGATATGGTTTGGTTCGGATGATATCTCGATCCAAAATTCACGATATGTAGGCTACACATTTGAAATCCTAAAACCTCCGATGTCGTGACGTGCACTGACGTCATTGTCATGTCATTGAGCTATTCTCGTGCAGTAGTAGGTATTTTCTCCTTACCGATTGATCGATTTATATATCAACGTGGCATGTAATGACCGCCTATTAGTTACGGCGACTGGCTGACCGCTCGCATCACGCGCTTGATCGACAGTAGGTGAGAGACAGGGCGATAAATAGGTTCGGTTTGAGGCAGTTTGGGTAGCTGTAAACTACCAGAAATCGCTCAACGATGTCGATATGACCTATTCATAGGAGCAGGCCTGAGGGGGTTTGGAGGGAGGGAGGATTGTGGCTGCAGAATCTGCAGTAGGCCTACCTATTGCGCCGTGTTGTTATTGAGTTGGGAAGAGTAATCTCGTTGCGTCTGTTTTGATCGTCATACGTCATCTTAATAGTCACCCAGTGAGCCAGAGTCTAGTCGGATATTTCGCTGTCACTATATAATAGGTTGGCATTTGAAATATTCTCATTCAGTCATATAATACGAATACACGAAGCCTACGACCGCTCTGTTATGACTAGGCGTACGTGACGTCAGATTCTCTCTCGTTGTAGTGTGGGAGGCTATCTATCTAGGATTTGACAACGAATGTGACGTGGTTCCGGATGAGACATCGCAAATGATTTCATTGACACGTTTCGAGTTAACTATATCTTAGTAGTTGACTACACTCTGTAGTCCACGATATTATTTCAATCACGATCAGGAGGCATGGTAGATCAGCCCGCGCTTCATTTCACAGTGGTAGACTAAATAGTAATTGGTTTGATGATGATTTGTACGTGTTTACATCCGATGTTGTGACGCTGTATACACTTCGACTGGGCAAAACAGTTTGGTTCTTCGAAAGCCTTTTCCTCCGCGACGGTCAGTCGAGTGGTGTGGCGAAAAGTTGCCGCCGTCTCTGCACTAACAGGCGGCCTTATTACCGGCCTCAAGGCGTCATCAGGAACGCGGGACTTAATCACTGGATCTTAGGTTATGGCTAACGCTAACCCTATCGTAAGAATAGATAACATATATTTGTTCACATATTTACAGTTTTATCTGAGAATTTACTAAATTTCTACTGAATCTCAACTCAATTTCAAACATGTTTGATGTTCGTGATTTCGTGGCTGGATGGATCGGAGGTGAGTTTTGCACAGGCACATCGCGTAATTTACTATTGGTATTTTTATGATTGCGCGAAGCATTGTTCTAAAATAGGCCATACCGTGATCTAGTTTACGTACATTCGCTATGTAAATCCTCGATGCGTACAATAGCTTTCATTTTTTCGCCCCCCTCCCTATAATTTGTCTGTTTCTCAGGTGCCGCAGGCGTTATTTCGAGCCATCCACTGGACACCGTGAAGGTAATCAACTAATCACTAGTACATAGCCTCTTTATAGCTAGGTTACTGCCGCTTAATCCTCTGGCGTATCAATTGGAAGAAATGTCTTCGAGGTTTCTGTCCGATATTTGTTTGGTCAGTCTATAGAATTTAACCTCTAGTCATGGAAAGTTGCGGAGGAACAAGTTTGCTATATCATGGCTTACTTTAGAGTAGGCCGTGGATGCATATGATCTTTTGTGGAGAGATTACCTCATTTTATTGATAATATTTTCATCTTTGACGAGTAGGCTATGCTTAGTTCTCTTGGCGTATTCGTGCTGAACTTATCGACTTGGGCTTAGTTCAAGTCCGGTCAATCGAGTTATTGATGTGGCAACATACCGGAAAATTCCCACCTATTCAATGTGATGTCTGGCGAATCTTTTGTTGATGCGCGTGACGTCATGGAAAAATACTAGTTGCTGTTAAGCTTTCAAAATTGATCAGCTTTTGAGAATTGCGAATTTTTTCCAGAGTATCCGCTTTTTACCGATAATATATTTAGGCAATGCACCACTTTACTCCCAAAGTTGAAATTATTATGACAATTTTTAATTGGGTCGTGTCTTTTGATGTGATTTCAGGTGCGCCTCCAAACGTCCAATTCCTACAAAGGCACGATGGATTGTGTCGTCAGGACTTTACAAAAAGAAGGTGCCAGTGGATTTCTCAAAGGCATGTCTTTCCCACTCGCCTCTGTGGCAGCATACAATGCCGTCGTGTTCGGAGTTTACAGGTGCATTATCTTATTCTTGTGTTTGCCTGACCAAAAATATTCACAGAGCATATGGGCGGATGAGAGCCAATTTGTTTGTTGTTGATTATCTCAATGTATGCGCGCGGATGAAATATTTGATTCTCCGTCTGGGATTTTCTGGCGACTGGGCTTTCGCGACGAGCGTGAAATTCCGAGGAGCGCCCCCTATACGCCCATAGAATTCCGTTTACGGAGGTCTTTCAATTGACCCCAGACTGTGCTAAAATTAGAACAAGCGGTAGTTTCATATTGACACCACGCGTTAGGAATCTTATGGTAAGCCACATCCGTCTTGAAACTGTTTTTTCTACATATGTTGACTATAATCATTATATATATTCAAATTACAGTAATACTGAAAGGGTGATATCACAATATCGTTGCAATGGCGTTCCACACACGCCTTCTTATTTGGATACCGCATTGGCATCTATGGTAGCCGGTGGGATTTCGGTGATTGTTGGTGCTCCAGTTGACCTAGTCAAGATAAGGCTACAAGCACAAACTGGCACGCATACTTTCAACCAAATTCCCGGCCCAATATCAAAGAACAGAACTTCAACTCAAGGTAAATATTGCGTGTGATAATAAGTTCAGTATAGCGCATGGTCTGATCATGAAGCATGCAATCTGACTCCAACAGAAACACTTTTGAAATTCCATCTTTTATATTGGTGAAATATTTCCACACAATCTGGCATTTTTCTTTCAAAGTCTTCCCCGAGTGTTTTTGCTGAATTTCAAGGAGTCGGATTTAAGCTCGAATTCATGCTTCTTTGATCAAGAACCTATTTTCAATTCCGCCACATGAATTTCTTATGTTTAGTATTGCGGGCGGCAAGCGTCAGTCCAATGGGATTGCAATAGTTCCGCAATTCAAGGCTTCTACGCCGACCGTTGAGAGGTGAGCAACGGAGGTAATCGTTTTAATCTGTAGTTTGCATATTCGCATTCGAAAGTAGACTTGAAATCCTTCTTTTCGGATGTAAAATCGGCACAATATTCCGATGTTACAACGCTCGCAATTCGCTGCAATAACACATTGATATCAATCTTCGTTTTTAATTGATTTGTCGTTTTCCCTATTGATTACCCTGCGCGTGACGCTCGCATAATGTGATCTTGATTAATAAGCGTCGATCTCGTCAATGCCTGTTCGACTGATCTTATTAATAATGATATGACAAATGTCTGCGTGCAATTTATTTCGCGAATCGTGATTGCTGCAATTGGTTTGCTTGTCCATCCTCCAGAGTAACGTTCAAACCTGTTCAGCTGGCGACCTCGCTGCTTGCGTAGCCTAAAGGTATTTATACTTCGTATTGCCGATAAATTCTCCGATTAGATCATTCTCTTCGTATTTCTTTCACTCTTCCCTCACTTGACCGCGTCTGGTGATTCTCCACACGCCGCCGATGGGGACCGTTCTTTGGAAAGAGCGGTAGTTTTCCCCGCCTTTCCCTTTAGAGCCTCAGTAGCTTATATTCCGAAGCACGCCTCACCCTAGTCGACGAATCTCTGCCAATGCAGTACACTTACAGCAGTGACACGGTTTCTGTATCAATCCAGCGCAGCGTCTAATATTTTTCAAGTTGGGTTGGACTAAAATTACTTATTCGTTGCGCAGGTCTGTTGAAACGTGTGAATCCGACGGCGTTCGGTGTAAACACACCTGTGACTACCGTCACCATGGCGCACGTATCAGCCAAAGAACCATACCGAGGTGTATTCGACTGCCTTTCAAGGATTTTTAAGGAAGAAGGACTCCGAGGATTTTACAGAGGCGGTGCTCCTGCTATGATCATTCGTGATATCCCAGGCTATGCGATGTACTTCGTTCCTTACGCGATCATGTGCGATTTATTCAAGAGCAAAGTCACTGGAGAGCCGAATGCCATGGGATATATTATGGCTGGAGGATTTGCGGGGGTTATATCGTGGGGTTTCGCCCATCCTATCGATACGTTAAAAAGCAGGTGAGAAGAATATATAACATTTATCTGTATAAACATACACATGCGATTTATTGGCAGTGGGAGCAAATTGTTCGAACCAACCCTGAGACTGAACTCGTCATATTCGTGACTCGTGGTCGTGAATCGTATTGGTTGACTTCGTGTTAGTTCTTCGAGATGATTACCTCAACACGACAATATCGAAACATATTCGATTCAACTTAATTTATAATCTCCCAAATCTAAAACTTGGCATGCACATAACGAGTATTCGAGGAAGGTGCCCACGATAGGAGTCTGAAGCATGTAATAAAGAAATTAAAGTATAAAATTTGATGTGCCAGCGCCTAATCGCTGTGGTATCTCGCGTGTTGGGTTTATAAAATGTTTTGGATACCGGTACCAATAGGAAAATAAATAGCCCCGAAAGAATGTCAGTCACGAGACACGCCACGCGGCTACCACAAGCTCGTTCATGTCGCTATGTGCTGTGAATAACGAGACTTCAGACGCGACACATCGATGAATGTTATTGCGCAAGTTAACCCGGTTAGTTCGTCGTCTGTAATTTTCCACGCCGCGATAGGGTTATTACAGTACGTTTCCACTATGTGGCGCTTTACTAAGCTAGGTAATTTGAATTGATACGATTGTTCTCATCATGGATGTTTTTTTAACCATTGCAGAATTCAACTTGAAGGAAGTCGTTCGGGCGGTGTTTTAAACTGTGCCGTCAGCATGTACAAGAATGGTGGTATTCGAGTATTTTTTCGTGGCATCGGTGTAAACGCACTTCGAGGATTTCCACAGAGTGCAGCGTTATTCTTCGGGTATGAAATGGCAATGAAAGCGATGACACCGCCCTAATGACTGTGGACATAAAGGTCATGTCAACGATCGACATCGACAAGTTCACAAAGAAGAGGTCAAGAGTGGCCAATGGAATCCTACAGGATATTGTGTTCGTCTCGGAAAAAATTGGAAGGGGACCAGGCGTTTCTTCTGTAACTACTACCACGCAGACACAGAAAGTAGCACCTCTGTCTAAAAAAACGAAAGTGAAGTAAAGCCTAATGAAATCAAATAACAATAATAATGGCCTATAAAAGTACCACAAACAGACAGACGTTAGCTACATATCTCAGCCCAATGCGTGTTTTTACGTACATAGTTATGTCAAATTTCGCCGGAGTCTGATATGGCATGAGAACTCTGTCTGTACCTTATATTCGTGCTTGTTGGATCGTGGAAGTTTATCTATATTTTCACATTGCATGGTTTCTCTTTCGGCGATTACTGTTTATTGAAAGATCTGATAGCATAAATGTTTTATCTTAAATATAAATTTATATTTCATAAAAATATTTCAGTTTGCATTGAGAATGTGAATGTAAGCTACATCAGGCACATTGATATTGTTCCTGTGCAATAATAAATTCTTTACTAAAATAATCTGGCCAATTTAAGGGATATATTTATAGAGATAGTCAGTCGCGAGCCGATTTGACGACACACCTCGGCAACCAGTTAAATCAGTGTTGAGGGACTCTGTCGTCAGCTTACGGTTTGATTTTTACCCTTCTGCCCATTAAAACGTCCCGCAATGAAAGTGAAACTAAGTTTCATTGCACACTACGCCTACGGCGAAAAACTGACATTTCCGATATGCGAATCATTTTAGCATACTTTGATTACAATTGACGGTTTTCAAAAGCATCTGACCTGATATTATTATTATATATGGAAGATTTCAGTGGCGTTTAACACCGGGAGTGGTTTTGCACCACGAACAAGTTATGTCTGGAGCAAATACATGAATATAGTAATCGTGTCAATACCTATATAGCCCGAATCACTATTACAGTCACCGCCATCCGCACTTCCCCGATACTGACTGCCAAGTAGGGAAGGAACGGATACCAATTTTAAAGTCTTCGATTTGACGCGGTCGGGAATCGAACCCGCAACCTCCCGATTAACCACTCGGCCAACTGAACGGTTAATTTGCTTTTCAGACGATTTGATTCGTAGGGTGCGGTGACTGGTCGTGAAGAACTTCGCTACAACTTTCTATTCGGGTAGCGCCACCCAGCGACTACAGTCCCGTCGATCCATTAGGCCATAGTCACGACGTTCACGTCATTCTGCGAGCCCTTCCTCAGTAGTTGAAAAAAACCTTGCGCATTCTGTCATTGGTATTTTAGAAAACGGTGTTACCGAAATATGAAACGGGATAGAAAAGATTATAAATTTGAGGAAACATGATTTCAACAGGCATATCATCTCGCACAAGCGCTCTCCCGTCGAGGATCTAGTACTGAAAAAGCGCGAAGTTATGTTGATTGCGAACATGTTAACCGCATCGGGATGAAACAATCTTCTCAATATCGTCAACTTCTTTGGGGCAGTTATGGGATAGCACGACCGGATCTCCAGCGGTAATTAGAACGTCATCCTCAATCCTTATGCCAATTCCGCGAAAAGTCGGATCGACAACAATTTCATCATTGGATATGTACAGCCCTTCAATTAAAATACATTCGGTAAATTTTGCGGCTTTTGCTTATACAAAAAAGTATACATTACCTGGCTCAATCGTCACGACCATTCCTGGAAGTAGATGCATAGATCTGTTGATGCCCGGTGTATCGTGTACGTCCATACCTAACCAGTGACCTACGTGGTGCGGGCAAAATCTCCTTACAAGCTAAAAACCATGACCAATACATTATTAAAAAGTAGAACAACCTGCGTGGGTGTGGTTAACATTAAGACTTACCTCATTCAACTGAGACATCTTCATTTTGTCTTTCAAGGCACCAATATCGTACAACTCTTTCCCAAGAGTCATGGTCATAGTTTGATATATTTGTTCAAGAGAATGTCCAGGTCGGCACAAATCAATGCACAATCTTTGCGTTCTGAGTACAGCCTCATATAATAGCTTTTGCGGCTCTGAAAACCTGGTGTAATATAAGTTCAAATGTTCGAGGAGCTATAAATATGTCCCGTGTACCTCCCATTGACAGGCCACGTTCTCGTAACGTCAGACACATATCCGTGATAATAAGCACCCGCGTCAACGAGAACCAATGAGCCGTCGTCTATCTTTTGGTTGTTCATGACGTAATGCAAGGTGTTGGCCCTGCAAAATTACGAAGAATCGACTTTTGCACCATATAACGAAATTGCTAAGGACAATGACACGGTAACAGCAACTAAGTCGAACATATAGGGTCACTGCGACCTCAATAGTGTGCCGGCTATCGAGAAAACCAACCTCGGGCCACCTGCAACAACTGGTGGGAAGGCAAGCATTTGGGCACCATTTAATCTGGCCGAACACTCCAATTTGGCATGTATATCAGATTCATTTATTCCGATCTTTGATGAAGACATTGCAGTGACGAAAGCCTGCAATGATATCACGACAATTAAGCAAAAAGTGGTAGGCCTACTAATATTTCACAATTTTCTAATCATACTTCAGAAATGATATCACACGCTTTTGACATAAGTTCACATTCTTCTGGTCTCTTGATATGCCGTTGCTCATGTAAAGGATCTTCTATCTGACGTATCTTGATACCTTTCTTGTGAGCTTCTTGAAGGAAGCCTCTGCACGAATTTGTAGGGTATGTGTAAACAGTCATAAGTATATTGTAACTTGATTAGATGTTCTAATCCTTAGACTTGAGGCAATGTTGAAGTATTAGGAAATGTGATGTAAGCTTTTTAATGAGTTTGGAAGTTCCGTATATGCAAGTTTCATTACAACTCCTTCAAACAATCGGTATTTTGTGATCTGGAAATCATTGACTCTTAACTCTTACCGTATTTGGCTCAAATGTAGCGGTAGATTATTCATCCTCGTATAATCATACCAAATAGTGGTATCTTCGCTTATGTTTTGCTTCAGGAAATTGCCCAAATTGTCTATGTCATCAGTCTGATCCACCCCTAGTGTTTTAGTAAATAAATTTATAAATATATGATTTCCGGTGGAATTTGTCATTAGGTGGAGCATGAGAGTATAAAAGCCGGGCTGCTTTAGGCTGAAATTGACACCAACCCAAATAGGAATAGGCTGAAATCGGTACAGGCCAAACTCTATTGCATTCCTACCTGTGTGTTCGTGTGCTCCATCAGTCCCAGCCCTCGGACCATTCCAGAGTTCTTTCATTGGATCTCTTTTGGGCACAAACAAATGTGAATAACATTGTTTTTCATCATTATTATCTTGTACATCAAGAACCAAACAACTATCAGGCTCCTAAAACAGCAAGATAATCACCTGTCAATAAGAATAGCAATGCCTGGTACCGTAGGCCTACTACCACTCACCAGAAATCCTGTCAAGTAAAGGAAATTTGTATTTTGATGAAATATATATGGTATGTCTTGAGTCATGTAGTTGACAGGCGAGCTTAGGAGAATGATTAGCTGCTTTCCTGCCTAAGAAGAAGACATGCATGTCAATGAATTCTAGAAGCTAGCAGCAAATCCATCAAACCTTTCGATCCTTTTCGTTTAATATTAACTCGACAAGCCTCTTTCGCCTATCTCGGTAATTCTCTTTGCTAAGGCCTGGAGTAACCTCATCTGCAAAGATAAATTAAAGAGAAAATAGATCGAAACGACAGCTTGCAGTATACCATGGCCATGAGTATAGTAGGCCATGAGTATACCCACCAATGCACCCACCTTGTTTCATTAAAAAAGGATGTGTAGAGGACGTCGGTTGCCCTAACGATCTTTGCAAGACATGGCGCGGCAACTGAGTACTAAATGCACATTGTCTTGCAATTCCTAGAGTGCAAGACACAGCTTTCACAACCCTTATTAGAGATAAAGACATATTTATTGCCGACACACTTTACCGTTACCGCGGCATCTGAATACCAACAGCATCGTATCTCAAATTAAAATTTTTGTAAATTTCAAGCATTGAATTTATGCATGACTAAGTCTTGATGCATCAGGTAACCCAAGCCTTACTGAACCGTGAACCACTAGCAGCGCAGTTCTGCCACTGCCTCCCTAAATGATCCCGTTGAAGTGCTAGGCGTCATCGAGAGCATCATCTCCTCGCCGTGCCTGCTCAATGCACTGCGCGAGGCTACGCTCGCACGGATGTCAGAACAAAACCGGAGTATTTTGTCGGCTGATCTCTAGCTTTTCCCGTTCAGACTGATGCCTTGATTGAGGTCCTATATCGCAAGAGTTGGTGAGAAAGTTTCAAATTATTTTGACTCGAACTCAGAAGTAAGTACAGTATTCGTTGGCCCTTTCCTTATCCTAATTGATTGACCGTCGGTAAGCGCAAAGGCGAAATGTTTTCGCACAGAAACGAAAAATGCGCTTTAGTTCTGCTCTGCTGATTTCCACACCGATCGCTAACTAGACTACAAGCGTAAAATCTTTCTAGCTAACGCAGCCGCAGAAGCAGCGAATCAGACGTAACGTTGTCGCCAATTATAGTCAGTGTATGCCTCCCGTTTCAAAACATGATAGGCCTACTAGGACAGCATTTGTACTGGATTTGGCTGGTGACGCGCATCTGCTTGGGGTCTGTTCAACTAAGATTGGAAGTGTTGTATAGGCCGGTAGAATGCGAAAGATCAAGCCAGTACGGCGATCAGGTCTTCATACATTACAACGGAACGAAGTACAAGACCGGTGAGCTCTTTGATCACAGTCGGCCTACAAAACCTTACAGATTCCAACTAGGAGTTGGTGACGTCATCGACGGATTTGAAGAAGGCTTGGTTGACATGTGTCCAGGAGAAATCAGACGGTTGACAATTCCGCCACATTTGGCATATGGAATCGAAGGAGGAGGAACTCCTCAAACACCTGGTGGAACCGTAGTATACGACGTGGAGTTGGTACATGCGGAGCAAGGTCCTAGACATCCTGATGTGTTCAAATCGATTGACTTAGACTCGGACAAACAGATATCCGAGTTTGAGCTTGCTCAGTATTTACGGACGGAAGTGGAAGCTCACAACGGTCAGATGCATACAGAGGAAGAAGAGAATGAAATTGTGAGAGAAATATTCTCGTTGGAAGATGTAAATAAGGACGGGTACATTTCTATACGCGAGTTCAGTGGAAATAAGCATGAAGAACTCTAAAATAATTCCGAATCGGGTAGCGAAAATTGTATGTGGCCTCGCTTATCCTACACGGCTTGCCCGCAGAGGTCTTCGTTTAATCAATATAGCCTACTGTCGATATTAGACTGACCTGCTGATAAAAATACGTCAATCAATCTTCAAAATATAGAGTTTTCTCATAACGTTCTGTCTGACTATTTTAAGGAGCGCAGCACCCTCTTTCTTTGCAATTCGACTGCATGTCAGCTTGTATCGGGGACACTAATTGTATTCAGCAATCAGTCCACATAATGCTCATATATTCCGATAAATGCAATTAATAATTAATTGCCTTATCAATGTATAGATAAAAGTGATTTGTTCGTAGCATCTACCGACCGTCCTCAATCTCGTCTTCAGCGTCGCCAATTGGAAATCCTTTATACGGGAAAAATGGAGGAGGAAACCTCGGAGGATAATCTGTCCAGAAAGTAAAAGTTATGAATTGCCTAGTTGCAATTTCACTTGATATAGCCTATGGGGTATGCGCACCTATAAAATTCCAACTTCTAAACCTTATTGTCTAAGTTATGAAGTCAGCTCATGTTGATGTGATACATCTCAGTCCATCCGTTCCACAATTTGAAAGAAAGTAGTAGAACAAAGCCATACGGCTGATACAAAATGTAATTTATATAGACTCACCGGGTGGAATACGCATATCCGCATCAAAGTCGGCACGAACATCGTCCTAATAATTAAGAATTGAGAATAATGAGCGAAAGTAATGGCGCTTCAACAGCAGTAAAACGTGACCTAGCAAGAACGCACATGGAGACCCCTCTCTGGATTACACGTTGGCAACGTGTAGTAAGGCTACAAACGCAATTAGGGTTTCCAATAGAGTTCGTTATAGAGGATATTTTACGACAATCAGTACAGTATCGCGAAACGGGCTTCCTAGTTGGTTGCCAACAGAAATTGCACACCAGTTTTAATCCGCTCCTATATACTACTGTAGAGTGTGTAGACCTAATATATACTGCAATCTGCAAATACACATAAATTCCACTTACTAATTCATCACTTGGCAGTCGGAAATCTTTCTTTTTGCCCTTTATACTTAACCCAAATTGGGTGTGACGAAGAAGGTTCCGCCAAAACCGACCAGCAGAAATTTCAGTGGCAAATACAGCGAGTATCACCGCAATCACAAGAATGGTCTTCATTTTGAATGAGCGTCGATCGATTAATGACAACTCAACGAAAAGGGTCGTATATATATATGTTTTCTAACAATATACCTTTAAAGACGTGGAAGCTGACAAATTAGTTTCGTACAGTGGGCTGCTAAAAATATTTCCTCTCGGTGAAAGGAAATTTAAATTTTGATACCAAGGCCACGAGGCGAACTCTGATTGATCTTTACTGAGGTTTAGTCACAGTCACAAGCACAAATTTTTCGAAGATAAAATATAAGGTCGTTTGCAATTTCCATCAAGTTTGTTTCGATACCAGAAGCTTTTCCAGTCTCTCACAAAATTCACTTATGGGAAACCCCACGACATTGTAATAGTCGCCAACGATTTCTTTGACAAGTCTTGCTCCGAGCCCTTGTATTCCGTACGCCCCAGCTTTGTTTCTAGTTTAAAAACAGGAAATTTAAACATACAAGTACGATTCTTGGCAGCCTGTGTTATTAGAATATGAGTCTATAGAAGCCAATAGGTGATGAGAATTTGAAACGATGCTATTTTGTGTTTTTATGCGAATGTCTATAGCGTTATAGGCCCAGTGGCAACATTTTAGGTAACTTGCATTCTCGCCACGCATTGGACATAGGCATGGCAATTTGCGTATATTTTACTTACAATGGTTCTCCCGTTTTGACATAGCTCTTTATTAGTTCCTCGCTCAAGACACAAAACGTCACTTCAGTAGTCGAAACGAATTCATCTTCCGCAAGATCGCCCACATTCCCAGTCACGATAATGGATACGCCAGAAACCACATGATGACTTTTTCCGCTGAGTTTTTGCAACGTTTCTATCGCCTTGACATCCGTGTGGGGTTTTCCGATGATTGTATTTTCTGAAACCTAGAAATACGTCTACCATTGTTTATTAACGCATAGGCTATATCGTACGTCTACGTGATTAGTGTCATACACTTGCGGGAAACGAGGGGGCGGCTCTCGACTGCCTTCACCTCATCTGTACTGGGTCTAAACTCAGATGACTGCGTACGCGCAGATAAACTTTTAATTTAGGGTTAGAAAGGTGCGTCCAACCATATAACCTATATAACCATAATTTAGTATCCATTAATTTCAGCCTATATAATCTCTATGCTCAGATGTTCAATGCCAGCATCAACCTGGAGTCTTTTTTTAGCTTTTTCGTAGTTGAGTAAACGAAATCTACTCACAATCACCGTGTCAGCACCGACAACGATCGTTCCGTGCACATGTTCTTGATCTTTCAGTATATTAGTAACTGCCTGAGCCTTGCATTTGGCGAGGTGGGTTACATACTGGCCCGGGTTACTGAAGTTCTTCTGCTCAATTTTATCTTCGTCGAAAGATGATGGAATTGCGTCGAAGTGAAAGCCCTATAAAGAACACGATCTCGTAGTTTCAAGAACCGGGATATTCAATTTTCAAGGCCGATACGGATTATCGAAAAATCATGAATATTGATCACGACCGGTCGATTATCGTGGCCGACAGTATAGCAACTTTTATGCTTGATGGACGATATAATGCGTAGTGACGGTAAATCTATAGTAGGCTATAGCACAGGCAACAAACGTGTCTGCTTCCCACCGAAATCTTTCCGCAGTGCTAGACAAAGAGTCCGATCCGCTCTCGCAATACGAAAGCTGCTTGCTTACCATTTGCTGCCATATAGCCTTTCTCTGAACCGAGGTACTTGCAAGCACCATCTTATAATCGCGGATTAGCTCCTTCAACGGGGATAACATGGTCATCTACAGCCGGCGTCAATCATAATATTGGAAGTTAAACAAAATAAGGCATGTTGACCGAATCACTTCGCCGCGTGTCGATGTAGGAGCGCAAGGCTCAAAATTTGCGGTATTTTATGGGAGGCACTGCACTATGGAGCAACGCAACATCTTTGAAATTGCAGTGCTGCTGCAGTATCCGTGTGCGACATATGTTTGTCCTCCTCTCGTGCGGCTCCTGTCTCGCCCCACCATCTTATCACTCCTAAGTCACCAAATTTCCTCACTAAACCCTGTGCTGTTGGCGTGGCATATGCCAGCGGGCGAGTTAACAAGTTGGTTGGAGCCTGTTTACATAAAGCAACAGCATGAAATTACGCTAAAATATACATTGTTTCATATACATTAAAATAGCCTGTGTAGCATTTGCAAACACCATGCAATTTACAATATTAACCATAAATCAGACCAGATAATATTTCTCAATTCAAAGGATTGGCAATAACAATATGTCACAGTCAATAGTCTCATAACGATACATATACCAAAATTTACTGCTGGAATAAATACACTGGTTGGTTATTGTGAAAAATGAAGAATAAATTGGCCTACCGTCTTTTAGCCTCGTTCGATAAGTTATACAATGAAAGATCACAGAAAGTATGCTAATGTAATGTCGAAGTGGATGGTGTATCAGGATTCATTTTAGGGCATGACATTTTCTTTTTATCTGTGGTTTCGTCAGGGACCAATTTTTTTATTGGTGTAATACTGTAGAAGGTCAGGTGCCTTTGGAATTGCTTGGAGGCTCGGAAATTCGCGTCAGTATTATGAAGGCGATCCAATATGCCAAGGACACCAAACATTTCGTTGAATCTAAAATCATGAAGTATCAAATATGTGTGTTATTTTGTCAAATTACTAGCTTTCCTTACTTCAGATGATGAAAATCGTGAGCTTCGTTTGATGGAAAACTTGGGAAATGATATCCAGAGTGGGCGTTGATGGTATTAACGGTGGCAATAATAGTCCATAGATACACTGTTGATAGGTGGCTTCCGTATAGCAATGGACCACAGAACACAGGAGCAAGGTTGGAAAACTGAAAATAAGTTAAACAATCAGTACCAGGACTGGTATATGCATCCCCCAGCTCAGACAGTGTCGGCGTTGGTAGGATAACATTATGCTGGTACTAAGGCTACTGTGATCAGATCAATGTCCATTCCTCCATTGGAATTTCCATGCAGCAAAAAGGTGACAGCTGTGTTATGTCACCCACTATCGAAGCTGATAGAATTAAATACAGACAATCACAGATAGGTGGATACTTACGAATGCTTCAAAAGGATGGCAATATATGGAGGCGACGCATACAGGAGCCGTCCATTCATGATGGATTTTGTGGACATGCTTATACACAAAACGATGATGAAGGACTCTAAATTTGAAAATTAATTATTATTTGAGATAAGACATGGTACAAGACAAATTAACCAACCTGTGCGCGTAGTAAAACATCAATTCTTCGATCAGCACAAATACACACAGTTCAACAAGCACCCATTGAAAAGTCGGCAGTTCTGGTCCATGCTTAAGCAATCCTCTCCATTTGAATAATGGATAGAACACCAATGATACAATTATGCTAAACAATTGATTTCCCAGCACAACTATAATGGCATGGCGCACTTCTTTCCATTTCAACTAAAAAGAGATTGAGACGTCATTGACAAATGACCTCTAATGCAACAGCCAACAAAAATGCCGCAGCAGATCATGAAAGTGACCAGACACTCACATCAATATTTTTGTCCGCCTGAATCTTGTACTGATACAAGAAATGTGGTTTTTTCTTGAAGTCCACGATAAGAAGAGGAATGCAGCAAAGCCAAAATGGGATGAATGACGCCAGAAACGGTCCTAAAACAAAAACCTGGTTAGACACTACCGCTAACCCTAAAGATTATTTAATAAAGACAAAGCAATTTTCCTCAGGCCTCTAGGTTGGAGGCCTTGCAATAAGACCTACTTAATCACAAAATTCAAAATTATACACAAAGCAAAAGTTTAGACTGAATTTTGACAAACAGGAACGGCTTGCATCATCTGCCCACATCATTAACTCACCAACAATATATAGAAGAAATTCATCTTCTCCTGTCACACGTAAAATCCACCTCCAATGTTCTTGCCAAAAGTCTCCCGATGCTCCCCAGATGTGTTGAATATGCCTACGCATTGAAAGCATTGGATTAAATCAGGCCTACATGGCACATGGCAGCAATAACAACACCAGCAGTACAACTGCTGTAAGAGTGAATTGAATGAAACAATTGATCGGGGTATACATAAGATCAAATAGAATATAACACATACCATGTCAATGAGTTCCTCAATGCAGCGAATATGATTATCGCTGAACCCACAACAAACGCAGCTGTTCTAATGCTGGCGATGAAGTTAGAACCCTGCAAATAGCATCAGGTATGAAAATTTAACTCCCCTAATGTCATTAAATGTGCTGCACACCCACTGTCGGAATGCATACGTACCTTCACCTTGATTGATTCCTTCAGAGTCATGATGACTGAGTTTTAATTTCAAGTTATAACATAGCTTTAAAAGTGATACGCTAAGGCTGAATTGAAAACATAATGAATGGTATATACTGATAAGAGCAATACCGAGTTGAATTAATCGCAGCCAAAAAGCTATTAGAACTACAACCGTATTGTACGACGATATCACCGTAGCAATGGGACTACCAAGTACTTAGTAAATTGAACCACAGAAAACTCAAGAGCATGTTCTTCAATTACAATATCATCATCACTAATCTGTGAAAAAAGCAAGCTGGGCAAATAAGGCTTACTGTTTTGTGCATAATATAAGTGCATGAATTCACTAAGATAGCTGTAAGTGCCGTATAGAGGCCATGGATATGCATCAGGTGTAACGTAGCACACATTTCTAGAAAGCTAACTTATAATGCATCATAAATGAAACAGCAGTGGACATCAGTATTTATAAACAATTGGAAATTTCAGTTTCAACGCTGACTTTTCCCGTACTGTGTCCAATAAATATCTTATTCAAAGAATAATACCATCTTTGCTTGGCATGTGACAATGACAACAGTGAACAAGCAGGCAATTTCATGGTCAAAGTAGAAAAAAGCTAATTATCCTATAGCTTTGGCTTCAACAAGAATCAATCAAACGTTTAGATGCAGCTAATGCTGAGGAATGTACCGTATCTTGTTGGAAACTTACAGTAGTTTTATCGAGAAATTTCTCATATGAATAAGTGGGTAATACAATGTACAAAAAATATAATATAATTCGCACAGTGTTCGATTTGTACAAAAACCACAAGGCTAGACTACTGGCTTGTTAATTAGGTGGTAACAGAAAGTCTGCTTGGCCACCGCTAAAATCTGGTCTGCAGCCTTCTATAAAACTTGTAAATTCATTCTGAAGTTTATCGTATTTTTTGACATAATCATTTCTGTCATTTGTCATGGCTTCTAAATCAGATTGTAAATTTTGTTTTTCTATTGAGAGTTGCATTATCATGTTACGTAGACCGTCTGATTCAGCTTTGTGAGCACGTAATACTTCTGTAAGACAGTCTGCAGCTATTTCTCGTTCTTCCTCTCTTGCTTTCTGTACAGCTTGGTTTCTTAAATCATCTAGTTTCATTTGAAGAGCAGCTAATGCAGTGTTTTTTGCTTCTTCCATTTCTTGACGAAAATGCCTGATTGCTTCTTCATGACGCCGCATCATTGCTAATGAGTTGTTATTTGCTATTGCTTGTTCAGCAATTCTTGTTGCCTTGATTTCAGCCATCATCTCAAGCTCATTCTTCCTTTGCATTTGCTCTAGCATGACTTTTGTTTGGTTTTCACATTCTTTGCGTTCCTCATATCTATCTTCAACGTTCTGTTGACGCATGAGCTCTGTAACACGGGCAATTTCTTGCAGTAAATGTTCTTCATGTTGTCTCTCCGCATCTTCAAGTCGCTGTGACTCCAGTTCTTTCGCCTGGTGTAGAACACGTTCAACGCATTCATCCTTATACATTTCGGCCTCTTTCCAAACAGTTTCTCTGCACTCCTTCAATGCCGCTTCTTTTTGCCTCTCTGAATTTGCGTCATGTTCGCCTAAGATCTTATTTCCTACTTGTAGTATGGCATAATGAGTAAATACTTGCTCTAATGCTGGTTTTGTTTCCTCGTAACGCCGCGGAAGCCCATTGTATTTCGGTTCCTCAGGAATATCCATTTTGTCGAGTTTAACTAGGCTGTGCACGACCAAACCCAGGCTAATCTCATCCTTAGCTACCACCAAGCCTCCTCCGCAGCTACGCTTTTGTTTACAATGTACACCAATCAGCATTGGCGGATTCGTCACATGACAGTCTTATCCAATCACAAGTTGTTTTGGTAACACCCACCATGGCGCCCCCCTTTGAGGTGTATCCGTTGCGCAGTCATACAGCATACATTCGATTCAAACAGGGTATGCATTTAGACAAATACGCCTTCACATTACGTAACTTTGCCCTTGAGTGACGCGGGATCACGAGTGTGTGACATGTGGTGAAAATAGTAAGAGACGTATACGTCACGCATGGCGTAAAGATTAATGCGTATGACACGCCTCTTCGTATAAGGACTTTGGACTTTCAACCTTGAGTTCTCGGGAAAGATTTTGAGAAATAAGTCCAAAGCTGTGGCCTAGAGAATAGAGGCGGCAGGCTAACTAGACCGTAGACCGACACTATGGTTATTACATATAGATTATATATATAGAATATATAGGGCTTAGGCGTTAGGGGGACTCAACAGTAAGCCAATAACAAGCGATTAACCGAACGCCCAAATGCGCAGCTCCAATAGTCCCCAGTTCCAAGCCAAAACTCAGAACCCCTTCAGATAACTTGTCGGGTTTCGATAAGCTTTTCCATCATTTGGCCCCTAGCTTCAAAACGTATTGTCATGAATTGCATTGGAGATTTATTAGACGTAGGCCCTAATGAAGAAAAAAACTTTGTTCAGTTCTCCTTTATTCCATTTTGGCGATTTGTTTTTCCTGGGATAGTTTTCGCGATTGGCGTCTTTGAAAAGAAAACTTTATGTCTCTTACTCTGCACCGCATCTTGAAATTGTAAGTCAGTTCCGTGTATGTGATCCAGAATACCAAATACTCCGTAACACTGATTAAATCTAAATTGCAGAAGGTAAATTTGTTGATCACCAGACATATTTCTACGCACAGTCCAATAGCAGGTAGCCTAATCTTTTGCTCACATTAGCTTGTGGCCGAATGTTCTCATGCAAACTCACTTGAGATGATGGTAGTCATGAAACTCAGGAGATAATGTGTAGGGGAAATGATATCCGCTGTGATCATTGGCAGTTTGTATAACTGCAATAACCAGCCACAACCAGGTTGACACTAGATGACATCCAATGATAACTGATGCTAGTACAAGAGGGATGTAGTTGGAAATCTGCATTAGAAAATACGATTTTGAATGTGACTTCGAGCTGACAAAGTGACCATGGCATCGGCTAGTAAATCGATTTGGTTGACCATGGTCGGGCAACTTACGACAGCTTCAAATGGATGAGCGTAAACTGCCGTTAGGCTCACGGGAGCAGTCCACTCGTGATGAACTTTATGATAACGTTTATAGAAATATGGGTGATGCAGAAGCCTGAAATGTATAACACATAGGCCTATTTAATTGTCGTATGCCGTACGGATTGTCGGAAAAAATTTAGTTAGGACAAACCTGTGGCTGTAATAGAACATCCCTCCTTGTAACAACGCTGTTAACGTAACATCTAATGCCAGCTGCGGTACCGACGGTAAATCTTCGGCTTTGAATGGGACTCCTCTCATTTGCTGCAGAGGAAAGAAGGCGGCTGTAACAATCATGGCGTGGGGTTGGGTCGCGAGAATGACGGACAGAAGTTTCTTCAGCTGGCTCCAAGTTAGCTGTGGAAAAAAAGAGCTTTACGAAAAGTCACAAACCGACTACAGGCGGAACTCTAACCGGTGAGTTTTTGCCTTCTTGAATTTTGTATTTACGTAGAAACTTCGGTCGCTCTGTCATATCCATGAATAGATATATACTGTTGTATGACCAGAAGACAAGGGCAGTAAATCCATATGTACCTGAATTAGTAAATTTATTGCTCGTAGATTATATTGATAGTGCTGTAAGGTATATGGTTTTATATACGACATATTTCCGGATACCTGCAGCGAATAGCATGAACTGGTTATATCCAAAAAATTCCTCAACTCGTCGCCAGGCGTTCATCCACATATTATTCGAATCGCCCCACGTTTTTTCAACTTGCCTGTCAACATTGTGCAAACATTACATTGACAGTTATTGGTATTTCATGCTTGTTAGCTTACCATTCTATCGAGTTCTTCGTGGCTTGAATGACCACAACTCCAGTCACATAAAGTAGAAACAACCGCGCTATAGTATAAAATATGAAGGAAATCTGCGAAAAAGTTGGCGATAAAACAATATTATAAGGAATTTCCGAATGTATTGAAGTAATAGACCCTATAGGCTTGCTACTGCATAACCTTTTGGGCCTGTGCCCCTGTGCATGCGTGACGAGGAAAAACTGCATACAGGATGATGAGGGGCCGCCACCTACGGATCTGCAGTCTTTATCTGTATATAACTATACGCTAGGAAAAAACACTCTAGACCGCAGACCGCAATCAGTCATAAGCCAAACTTATAATAACCTGCATCGACGCTTCGGCTATATTCATAGAAACGACCTATACCGGTATTTTGCTATCTGCACAAGAAAATAACTACGTACAGAAAATCACAATGTTGTTACTCACTTGAATTCGATGAGCCATAGCTTCATTGGCCTGCTTCCCCTTGCAATGCCGCACTAGCGAATTTCATTTCAGCAATATAGGCCTGCATTGTTTCAATTAACTGGCAATTATTAACAGCAAAATCTGTTGACTGAAGACCGTCAGGCTAATAGCCTTCTCATTAAACGCTACCATGCATACAAACTACAAAGCTATGCTCTATTGTGAACCCAAGAGAACAATCACAACAATAGCCTACCTGATGATCGCATGAGTGCATCGGCAACATCGCCATGCATCAATTCACCCAACAGATATAGTGGTACGGAATACGGATACTACAAACTGATCGTAGAGATTCAACAACTTTACGTAGAGGCGGATATCTTGTTGGTAATATACGCGCATCTTATACAGGTGGCGAGTACGCTCCGTTGCAGTGCCTACAAGGCGGAGAGTTATAGCAAAAGCATGCACAGAAACATACTTTCATCAGATCGTGATATTTTCAAAATCAAAATATTCAAGAATTCATATCGCGATTACGCCTACAAAAAGTGAACAATATATAAGCATGGCTTTCTTTAACGAGAGCTTCCACCGTACTTGCATAAAGGTAATCGATTTACGGTTAGGCTTTCGACGCGTTTAAATCCGACGCCAGTCAACACCACTTCTGAACGAACAATATACTCGGACAAACCAGCAATGCACATTTCTACGAAATTTTCCGGAGTGTCGTGGAGAAAATATCCTTCTCTTGTGGAGTTTGGATTCACAAATGAATTTTTCCATGATTCGATATCGCCAACAAATTTTAGGTCTAGCCGTGAATCTTTATTGCGATGTGTGGTTTCGTCTAAGTCGGAAACACTTCTGTCTGTTGCTGTGATGCTGCCATTCTGTCCGTTGATCAAGGGTAGTCGTATTTGCTTGTGCCGTTTGTTTTCTGGTGCTTTGTATTTGTAGACAATTCGATGGGCGAAAAGTGCATCCATATTTATTGAATCCTCTCGGCTCGTTCGGACTGTTTTTGATTCCGTCTTATCAAGATTTTCCACCGATTGGGCGTCTTGTTCTTGTTCGCCTCCAGTCTCGTCGCCTCCAGTCTCTGCGACACCTGCTGTGCTGTTCACTGTATTTAGAGAATCTGTCCTGCTTGGATCTGTCTCCTGTAAGCATCACATTGACTGACTTGATCGGGAAGATATTACTGAATGTTGTGCTTACAGTAACCGACTTTTCTCTATTTCGTTTCAGACGCAATTTGTCGAAGCTGTATGTTAGATTTATTTTTCTCATTAATGCCGGTTTCGTTCGCCTGCGAGGAGCTTTAGGCTTGACGACATTTACCTGTGCTGTAAAATATTATCGCGAATTTTCGTATCAGCGTCTCCTCCAACGCACTTACCTTCTGGTGGTTTCCATTTCGGTGTAGTGTATGTACTAACTGAATCCCACCAAACGGAAGAATCGAATTTTTTTTTAGATCTCTTCCCCCTCATCCGTCTAAGAAGTAGACCTTCATCTCAATATTGCCACCAATTAAAAAGTCAAACTTCAGTATATAACCTATGTCTTAACTTTGCCGCTCCTTTTCCCTTGTTTTCTACTGGAGTTGTGGCCGATGATGTCTGCCGATTCGATACATTTGTCTTATCCTGATTATTACTTTGAGCTTGTGATTCGAGACCTTCCGTTGGTCTAATTATTGGTTTCAAATCCTGAATGAAATCACTTAAGGCATTTCTCTGAAGAGATAACGACACAACAATATTACTTTTTGTATTAAATAATCGTGGCCCGCTTCGTCCTCTGCTTCGTCCTCTATCGAAGGATATTCTTCTAGATAAGCTCGCGAGGTCATGCCTCTTGCGTACTGTAGCAAATTCCCAGTGCATACATCACAAGTACATTTCCATGTATCAACCAAGCCTAGGTTTGCGACAACGTAAGGTGGACGAGGCACGTTTGCGTTGACGTTGACACCATTTTCAACAAAAGGTTTATTGAGTTTTGTGAGGTTTCCGGCTGTTTCACTAATATTTTCGTCGACTATCCAGGTGTCGCCGAAATAGGTTTCTTGTGTGTGAGCAATGGAGTTAAGGCAACTCATGAAAGGATCCCCTAATTGCCTCAACCACCATCTTTCGTAGGGTCTGTGCGATTCGCGAATCGCCTTCTTCAAACTCTCATACCTTGATCGAAAAAGTGGAATTTAGCGTAAGACTATATAATGTATCTGCAATTGGACAAGCGAGATCCAGCTTCCACAGTGATATTTAGAGTTCATGGATCATTACGCCGGCTGGCGTAAAAGTCGGAAGTGGGGTAATTTTCATTTCGAGTGACTGAAATCCCATTACAAATTCGAATCTTCCGGACCCCACTTAGCTATATACAGTAGTTTGAATTTGCAGGGCTTGAACTGCCACGCACATTTTCCTTGACGAAACCTATATACAGTAGACATCTTACATTTCTCCCCTTCTCTTATTGCTCATCTGTTGTTCACGTTTCTTTTCTAACACTATTCTGCGATTCACTGGATTCATGATCGTGCTACGAAGATCTTGACCATAATGCTCCATCGCATGCGTCGTCATCCAGCATATCTGACCTTGCGTAAATCTCCTAGAAATACATAGGTATGATAATCCCTAAGTAGGATATTGCGAATGCAATGACCGTCTGACCTCTTATTTGTATAACGCCTCTTTGCGTTTATGTTGTGAAGGGTGGTTCGAGTCGAATCAATGGTCAATGAATTAGCCGCCGCCAGATGGAGACGATGAGTTTTTTCTATGACCTCCGACAGTTTCAAGGATTTGCCTTTTCGGCAATTGTTTGAGAAATAGGCTGGATTACTTTGAGCGATTTCCTCATCTGTTACTCCAATAATTCCTTCTTTTTTCAAGATTTCTTTCAAATGATAGATTGAAATGCCGTAATATGTGAAAGATATCTTCATGATCGACGTCCCTGAACATGTACGAACCGTTTCACAGGTACTACGTTGATAATTACTTCAAAGTGAGCTTAATTTGGTAGGCGAAAATGGGCTATTTAGACCTCTTTGCCTGCCTTATAGATTTAAAAGTTTCGTTCTATATATATGTGATTTGTCGCTGCAATTTACCTTACCTTCTTTACGTATTCTTTCCTGAATAGTAGTCGTCGTCGGTGTGTTTAGTACACGCATTGGGAGGTTCCCATTTTTCAAACAGGTTTTTGGCTTGAATGCTTGAGCATTTTCATGAACGTAAGTTGTGTACTTCAAGATCTAGACTTAAAACTTAGATAATATTGACACAAGTTTGAAAAAGACTTTGGTCACCTTTCCTTCTCTTTCTAAACTGCGAAGAGTTTCTTGAAGACAGGTTAACAAAGCCCCTGGCGTTACTCTCAACGAGGAGGCGTGCTTCCAGTCTTTACCAGCTACAAACGGCCAGAATTTGTATTCCTCAAATGAAATTTACAACGGAGTCAATAGGATGACTTGGATTAAGAAAAATAGAGATCACGTGATGAAATTTACTTCAACATCGTCGCGTTCCGATTCCCGGACAATGAAAAGTCAAAATTTAGTCATGGGACATCTATTCCTACAAACAGTCCTTAGGACGTGACTAGGCCACGGTGATTGTGATACTACTGGGACTTTGTCTGAATTGAATGCTGTCACATTTTACTTTCACATCAGAAACAATGAACGCTGGGTACTTTCTTCCGTAATTCTCCCCGTATACTTCTGACTCTAACCTTCGAGCTTGATCGAAGTCTGGTAAATATCGAAGATCGTTTACTGCTTGACGTAGGTCCTCTGTACTGCAAAAGTTCAACAGCAAGATTGAGTCTAAGGAAACGTACATATTTCCTGCTTTCCTGTTCTAAATCAAATCTTTGATATACCCTGAAGAGTTTGGAACTCGTAATGCGCCCCTAACCAGTCCTTCCAGAAAATTTTGCAAGATTTAGATCCAGTTGCGGGGAACCTGGTTTAGGAGTTATGGAATTTTTTGCAAACAATCTTACCCGTTCAGGAGCGGATTCAAGCGAAATGATACCTTCTTAGTCTGATGAATAGCATACCAACGAACTTTTGAGTGCAGGCAGTCGAGGACATCTTGTTTCAACATACCGAATGGCTTAGCTAGAATTCCCTAATCCTTACCTCAATATAAAAACGTGGACGAAAATTGTAATGAAAAAATCGCATTGTGACGAAACAGACATGTCTTTCGTGTTGTCTGCAGTTTTCACAAAATGCTGTCGGTTGTTGAATCACGCATTGTATTGTTTATGAAATGTGATCATTACTTGAGAAATTGCCGACGAAATTGACACAAAATCCGGGAGCGTGAAGTAATCAACAAGCACGATATTTCCTTATAATGCAGGATACGTTGCAAGAAGCAATATTCTATTCTTTGTTGCAATACTGTCTCAAGATTGGCGCTATACCAATTTTCAAGATGCGAATGCGCGCGCTGGGCAATAATTACACGAGGGAATGCGGTCATGACCCAATTTGCGGAGCTCAGTGAAAATGAATCCACTTCCCATTTGAAGACAATTTGATACTGTTCCATCACGGTAATTTTACACTCACATATTCTATTAACCATTTCAAAGCAGATTGGCCAACAGGGAAGGAATTTCACACACATATTTTAACTGTGGTGCTACAGGTTTAGCACACAGGTGTGATGCGACAAATGTTATTTGTACCGTAGTCCCGTTGGTGCATTTTCGATGCTTTGTTGTATACAGACTATACGAGGCTAGTAGCTTTTGCAACAGTTGAAAATCTCGTTGCGAAAGTTGACCGGACTACGCTATTATTAAAAGGCTTTGATTTGTGTGATTGAGACTGCCTTTCTCTTCACGTGCAGTCAACCGTGATATACGAGATCGTCGGCTGGATAGGAAATCGTCGTCGGCGAAGCAGTCGGCAATCACTATCTGTCGTACGGGCGTGGGTTTCGTTTTGGCTCGCTTCTGTTTGGTCACTTATCATTGTATTGATGCCTTGTCTTTGTTTCAGCCACGATATTCTAGGCATTTGTCGTAAATATACAGTGAATAGCAGCATTTTTTAGACAGCCTGAGGAGCGTTTACGATGTGGAAATTAGTGGCGCTTTTAACGGCCGCACTGCATTTACAAGCGTGCGTTGCGCAACTGAAAGTGCCGAAGGAACCTAATGTTCTGACACCACCGTATTTCAATATTGCAACTGGTGAGTAAGTCAAGTTAGTCAAACGGCGATCACTGTATTTGTATTGTAGCAAGAATCCAAGTAAACCAGACGACATTGAGCATGAGCTTAGTGAGAGTGAAAATGTGCTGTGACCTTTCATGGTGTTAACAAATGCTTGACCTGAGCCAAGAAAGACCCATTCATCTTTAGATTTGCAGGATATATGCTGTAAATACGGGGTGTACTTAAGTCTAGTTTGAGTGTGACAATACCTTTTGGCTTTTGGTACATTGCGATTTAACGTGTATTTTACTCAACAGGTAAAAAGATTGAATCTACAGCGACATGCGGCGTCGAAAAGCGTCAAGTCTTCTGCAAATTAACAGGCGGACCGAACGAATACGATTTCAATGAGAATTTGTTCCAAGGCCAGTTTTGCGACGTCTGCGACAGCCGTGAACAAGCAAAGGCACATCCTATAAAATACGCGATCGACGGAACAGAGAAATGGTGGCAGAGTCCGCCATTATCTGAGGGACAAGAATACAACAAGATCAATATCACTATCCATCTGGGTCAGGTTGGTCGAGTTTGTTTATTTTGCGATTCCACATTACGAGACGTAGTCGATGACTCTGTATTACTCACAGTAGTAGATCGCTTTCTTGTCCTTGAGAATTGCATAGCAGTTTGTTTTTAAGTATGCTAAAATTCTTTGAAAAGTCACCAGATAAGACCAGACACTACTAGAGATTGTCTCGATCGGCGTCTTCCGCACTTTGATTATAATTATACGCTTGAAGCAGAAATATTCCGGAAACTGGCTAGTCGCGCTGCACTCTACCTCGTTATTTCGGTGATTCTGCCAGGCTGATTTCCCATCTCGTCTAAAAACATCTTTGTCGCGCACTTTCACATTATGAATTTCTTCAAACGATAAAAAACATTATAATTACAGTCGGCCGTCGATAGGAGGTGTATGGAGCTATATTAAATAGACTGGGTTTAGATATACCATCGAAGTGACACGTAAGGGTTAACATTTGCAATTAGTTATCCATGATTTGCTCGGTAGGAGTAATTTGTCAGTGCTACAAGTTCGATATAGTTCGCATTCTTTAACCCTGTATTGCGAAATGTTGTGGTATAGGTTTACCGTTTGTCGAAGCGTTACGATACGGTTAAGTAAATGTCTCGTCTCGGTGGATCTTAAGTGTCGGTTTCCGCTAAAATGCTGAGGGATACTAGCGCCACCTAAATACTTTGGTACGAAGATGTTTTGAGATGAGCATCGCAGACTATAGTCTGTAGGCTGTTCGTTTCCAACAATGCGTGCAATTTTTGAGCATCTGCATTCGTGCGTGTGTCGTGGAGTTTATTTTTATCCGGTGATACAATACAACTTGGCGAGTTCGCATACCGAATGCGATTTTACCCTGTTACTAATGAACTCCCGTGGCCACAATATTCGTAGAAGGTACAAATAGGGATCGACCGGTACTGATTTTTAAAGGCGACACGACAATCGGCTTGCTCGTATGACAAATGGTCGATACGAATTGTCGAAAAGTCTTGAATATCTGTCTCAATAATCGACTATGACTTATTGTAATTATCGGCTTTTGATCAATCGTCGGACCACACCTTGATGTCAGTAGTTGACTTTTTGGGCTTTGACCTCTTTCTGCCATATTGGTTTTTCTGTTGGTGTTTGTAGTTATGAGCCAACGAGATGGATATATTCTTGAATTTCCTAGGTTTTCCACGTCGCGTACATCATTCTGAAATTCGCCAACTCACCTCGTGCGGGTACCTGGGTACTTGAACGTTCGTCGGATCATGGAGCAACGTTTCAACCGTGGCAATATTTTGCAAACAGCAACAGTGATTGTCATAATCTCTTTGGTATCGACGCCTTCGAAGAAATCACGAGTGATAACAGCGTCATTTGCACCTCGGAATATTCAGACGTAGTCCCGCTGGAGAGCGGAGAGGTAGGTTCGCGTCTCTACATTGAGAGGTTATGTCAAATTTGACTTCAATCAGCATATCACCTATTATGACGCATATATCTTCAATTATGACGTCATTTCAGGTTATCGTTTCCATGATCAACCATCGTCCCGGAGCGAAAAATTTCTCGCATTCGCCAGTTTTGCAAGAGTGGAGCAAAGCTACCGATATCCGTCTTCGTCTCTTGCGCACCAAGACCCTTCTCGGTCACTTGATGGCGGTACAGAGACAAGATCCGACAGTGACGAGACGGGTAAGTATTACAACCTACAAGTTAACGATAATTTGACATTGAATGTCATGGAGAAAATAAACACATCGCGCAGATATATTATAGGCATTATGCAGATATCAGGCCCACGCTCCGTGTAGCGCATCAGGTGGAGTGCAATTTCTCCTCATTTTAAAGTTTTGAGCGCCCTTTCCTTGGCTGGCCAATCTAATCTGCAGTATGCGTTACCCATGCATGGCAGCTGACTAAACCCTTCTTTATATTTATCACTGGTACCCTTTCACAGTACTTCTACAGTATCAAGGATATCAGTGTTGGTGGACGATGCGTTTGCAACGGTCATGCCGATACGTGCGTGCCTGATCCTCGCGATAAATACAAGTGAGTATTTATCAAGTCTCTAATCTTTTACCGTTGATAACGCGGTCAAACGCGGGTTTCTAGGTTGAAATGCGAATGCCGACACCACACATGCGGTGACAGCTGCGAGAGATGTTGTCCCGGTTTTGTACAGAAAGCATGGCGAGCTGCGATCCCCGAAAGCGCGAACGAGTGTGAAGGTATGAATTTCTATCACACGTAGGCGCCTACGTTCCTGCTTTATGTGAACTTGAACTTTGGAGAGTGTTAAATATACAACCACCTTTCTTCGCACGCTAGGCTTCTACCGATACCTGATCCATTGCAGTCTCCATTAGAAGCCTACAGTTGTTTTTGTTTTTCGCTGGTAACCAATCAGTAATCAATCACCAAGGCGATCTTAATTCTTAAGATCTGAAGTGTTAGATCGCCTTGGTAATCCATCACCCATCTGCAATCATCATAGGCGACATCATGATTGAAACTTCTCTTAATGTAACACCTTTCTGACATAGCGTGCAACTGCTTCGGACACAGTACTGAGTGCATATACGACGAGCAAGTCGCTATCAGGCGTCAGTCTCTCGACCTTGCTGGAAATTACGAAGGCGGTGGCGTATGTCAAAATTGCGCTCACAATACGGCCGGTATTAACTGCGAAAAATGTGTCGATGGTTACTACAGACCGGCCAACGTTGACCCGAGAGCACCTGATGGATGTAGACGTAAGTACACACCGCATTCTCGTTTTTCTTTCAAATATGCAATAGCGCCGGTAAAACTAAAGGCTCTTTCACGCAATTGCGTTGAATCTTAACACATCGTTCTTGCTTCAGTTCTGTCTGCTATGTTTCTATCTTCAGGGCGAACTGAGACGCCCGTCTTCGATATTATGCCAACTTCGGAAACAACCTCGGCCCTTTTCATCTTTCCTACAACTGGCTTCAAAGATCATTCTTCCTCTGATTTGCTAGAACATATTCTAATCAACTCTTCTGGTGATTATTATAAGCACGCACGCGAACACTTGACAAGCACGCAGCACCGCCGTTGACGGTTGAAGTCCTGACCCTTTTCAGTATCCATCGGATTACAAGATCTGTGGGTTTGTCCCCCTTGCACGTGTGTTTTGTCTGGCCTGTTGCTCGACTATAAGCTGAAATGTAATAGCCAACACTCCTGCATTTCAGAGACTTTTATTTCAAATTTCTTGTCTTTACAATATTTTCTATTTTTCTTGTTTAGCTTGTGATTGCAACAGTACTTTCACCGTTGGTACTTGTGAACCTGTAACCGGACGATGCTACTGCAAGCCGAAATATGATGGAGATCGTTGCGATAGATGTGCGCCCGGATATCATCAGTTTCCAGAATGTGAACGTAAGTTATCGTAACTGATTTGGATCTTTGACAATCTACAATGTTGCCTAACGTGGATTTTGATTACAGACTGGAAAAATTTTGGTAATAAGAGTGATCGTGTTCTTTCAATTCATGCACATTATATCCCTGGCCCTGATTTGTAATGCATATGCACTGTCGGGGAGTGCTAGTTTTTGGGGGTGATGCAAGGTGACCTGCAAATTATTGCTCCCACCTAACTCGAGCCCCGTAACATCCACAGTATGATGACGTCATGAGACATTTCTGCGAGATAACCTGCAAAATTGATC
This sequence comes from Botrylloides violaceus, assembly GCA_030412335.1. Lineage (NCBI taxonomy): Eukaryota > Metazoa > Chordata > Ascidiacea > Stolidobranchia > Styelidae > Botrylloides > Botrylloides violaceus. The sequence goes on from JASFYC010000810.1 coordinate 824,363, forward strand.
GAATGATAAAATAATGTTGGAGTCTTTCTACGGTTTGCTTGCATGATATTTCCATGTTAGATTCCCACTTCAGGCGACTTTGAGGTGGTGTGTTGTGCACAATTTTGACCAAGAGTGATGATGAAGTCGGCGTTGCGTCGCGCACGAGCCATTAAATATATCTGCACTTCTTTTTTCCAAACATCACAAAAACGTGTTATTTATTTGTCAAGTGTGTGTGTGAAAAGCACCGTATATGCAATTTTAGCATCATTTTGTATAGCAATCTTCTATTTTTGCGTAGCCTGTCCGTGCTACCACAACGGTACAAGGGATGGAGTTTGTCTACCAGTGGATGACGTGTGTCCGTGCAAGTACAACTACGCCGGAAGACATTGCGATCAGTGCGCACCTGGATTTTACAACTTCCCAGACTGCGTTCGTGAGTATTTATTTAATATTTATTGCGAAATTTGCAGTTCATTTTAAGAAGTGCGTTTCTGTTTTCAGCGTGCGATTGCAGTGGCTTGGGAGCTATCAGTGCGGTGTGCGATGTTCATGATGGTCAGTGCGAGTGTGAGGAAGGATTCGCCGGTCTTGCTTGCGATCAATGTTCTGCCGGATATTATAACTATCCAGTTTGTCAAGCTTGTCCGTGTTTTGAAAGTTACACCACAGACAAGGTACGTTTGATGTTCCGTGGGTTTTTATAGCAGAGCAAGTGTATCACTATCACTCTAATTTGTTTGGTTTACCTTTACATTGATTTTTACATATTTACATGTTGTTGGTATGTAGAGCACCCTGTCGTCTGGTGGTTATTAGCCAACGATTAGATGACGACCCTCTCTCGTATTTCAAGCGAGAGAAATGGGTTCGCATTCCAGTCAGCGCACCAGCATGTGGGCAGCGATGTCCGAGACCCGTCTCAAAAGCTCGAATAAATTAGGAGTGGCTTATGGCGTAAAAACTATGCTAACTGTCTGTGGAGATCACCGTCCTTTTTATATATCAATCCGATGGGGGTAGAGCGCGTTTGTCATATTTGTCATTTCTTTGTGTTGTTAGGTTTGCGATCCAAATGATGGTACATGCTTCTGTGTCCATCCTGTCACCGGGCCTGCATGCAATCAATGTAAACCCGGATACTACGGCTTCCCGCAATGCAATGGTAATTATTATCCTTTGCCTTTTTACTAGGCTACTAGGCATTATCACTATCTAGAGTAGGTCTATTGCTTTGATGGGCGGTCGGACGGGTCGGGCTATGTTATTCTATTTACAATACTAACATTTACGGTGAATACATTATTTGCTGATCTTGCACTAATAACTGGAATTCTGTAGGCTAGACCTCTACAAAATTTACTGAAAGATAGCAGGCCTGCCATTAATTAGTGTTATCCTTTGATTATAAGGACATCAGAATAAGCATGCCAATTTTTAATAGTTCGCTACAATATAATTCCTCGGTAACCATTTGAACTGATATTTACAGAATGCGATTGTGACGTAACCGGAAGCGTCAATGAGTTGTGCGATACTGTCAGTGGAAAATGTGATTGTAAGCCGAATTTTAGCGGACCACGATGTGACGAATGTGCCCCAGAATTTTACGAGTAAGATTCATCATTTCTGAATATTTGCGGAACTTGTGGAAAGATTGTTCATTAAAACAAATCTTGGATTCATGTCGGCGACCTCAAGGGAACCCATTGCCCTTCCTCCTCCCTCTCCCGTTTACATAACAAAGAAAATTAAGTAATGGCTTTGTTGCAATACGTCAGCGGGATATAGCATGCCATGCGAGAATGTCGGAATGGCCCGAGATGCAACACATTGATTTGACGCATGGGCAAGGCCGTAACAGCCATCTTTTCACAGCTATCCAAACTGCGTACCTTGTGACTGCAATACAAAAGGATCGCAAAGGACGACATGCGACCCAGTGACCGGAGATTGTACCTGCTTTGAGAATACTGAAGGACGAAAATGTGATCAATGTTCCCCGGAATATTTCAACTTTCCAAGATGCGAGGACTGCAAATGTAACCCGCTCGGTATTACGTCATCGGTGCCTGGAGTCTGCCTTGCATTCACAGCAGTACGTTTGAGTTTATAATGTAGAGTTAGTGATGGAGTGATGAAATATCGTTGGGCTTTTTTTCAGGGGCAATGTGATTGTAAAGAAAATGTTGCTGGAATATATTGCGATTCCTGTGCGCCGTTGCATTATAACTTGACGTTGGGATGTATCGACTGCAACTGCTTGCTTCAAGGTACATTGGACGGCGTTGCCGCGTGTGATACAGAGGTAAAAATATTCTCTCTCTCTCTCTCTCTCTTTCGCCGTAGTAAACGCATGAGAAGTTGTCCTTCCTTCCTCTCTCGCTTGCGTGGTCAAGTGCGGAGACGGTGAACGGGCGAGACGCGATGATGCATTCCCAAGCGCCATGTCCCATTTCCTTTGTTTTTCCGTCAAGCCTATAATAGTCTATTACATTTTACACTAGAATGGCGACTGTTTTTGCAAACCATACACCTGCACGCAACGTTGCTCGCAATGTGATGACGGATTTTACAATCTGGAAGAAAGAAATTACTTTGGATGCACTGGATGCCAATGCAATGCAGGCGGTTCGATGAGCCAAGAATGCGAAAAGGTTGACGGTCAATGCCCATGCAAGACTGGCATAACTGGACGAAAATGCGATATGTGAGTAGGGTGGTGATAAAAACAACGTAAAATATCAAATTTCTGATAAATATCTGTTAATACCTAGTGTTAAAGAAGGTTATTATTATCCGACGCTGTTGCAACCTAAATATGAGGTTGAAGATGGCAGAACTGAGGATGAAGACATCTTGCGTTTTGGTTTTGATCAGGAAAAATTTCCCGCATACAGTCTGAAAGGATACGGCGAATTCTCTGTGGTTCAGGTATGCAGCCTCATTCATCTTGGTGATCTTAATATATTCGCTGTAGCGAGAAAGGTAAACATACTAACCAACTAACCCGTTGTTTTTTACAAGTGCTTATGACACCTGAATAAGTTTCATTCTGATCACTGATTAGCCATCGTTGATTAAGGTTTATAATAGCCGCTTACAGGCCGACAGGTCTAGATATATTTCATGAAGATTAGAGCTAATCAGTGATTAGCATATGAATCTCTGGGTAAGGCGTATTATACTCGCCAATTATGACAACTTGATATCGAAAATCGGCGTTTAAGCGGTCTCAATATGGAATAGAATGAAGCGACTAACTTGGTTGGCGAATTAAACCAATATTTAGGTGTCTTCACATCTACACCCGCTTTTCCGCCAGCATGACTTTGGAGCCCATCGCCGATAGGTCTACAGGCCGCTCTTAATATGTAACACTATAAGAATACATCACTTCTTTGCATGTTCTAGTATTTCTAGGCTATATATGATTCAACTAAAGAAGTTCTGCTCGTGGCGTTTCTAGACTTCAGCAATCTCGACCTTCCTTTTCATCTCAGCCTGCAGCTCATTTGCATATCTATATCACCCGTCACGGCTTGTATAAGCTTCTTGCTCGATATGTCAACCCTCGTCCGTGGATTTTGTCAGCGACAGTGAATTTCAAGCCTTCCCAAAGCGCCGATTTATACGTGACACAATATCCATGCCCTGATTGTGAGTTGTTGTGATCGGAATCACGGTGGAAATTGTGCAAATTCGGCACATGCATGAGCATATTATCACACTGTTCTAGAACAGCATGCTGAGTGTTGGCGTAATTTTATTTACTGTATTGCACTTGTAGGTTGTAACGCATGTTCTGCTTAGGACAACACTGCTTCACAGTATTTTGCAATTTTGTTATTCGCTCGTCGATGTGTCTTGTCGTCATCTTGAATCGAAGACACCCTGAAATATTCATTAAGTCGGTGGATTGCGGGTTATCATAACAGGCGGGTTAAGCGGACCGCGGGTCACACGGAATTACCAATACTAAACCACGTTAAGACCACGTGAGATAATAGCATAATTAATGTGGAATTGGCGACGAACGGACCGCTGACTAAATTGGGGCGACCCGCCATAACTTGTACGTGCGCCGTTTAGTATCAGTTGTCTGCTTGGTTCGTCTTTTAGTGCCACCCGCGGATTTCTTAGAGTCGTAGTAGACTTCTTACGAAGGTAGTTAGAGGTAGATTGAATCCTATGAATTTAATCTGTCTCCCTGCATTACTTCCTCGCCGAGTGCCGCAAATAGTTGATATTTAATCAGCGATTAATTTTATGTAGTCTGTTATTCACTCTTGTTAATTTATCTGTTGCATGACATTATTTTTTGTGACCTTGTCAACAGCGTGTGATCATAGTTCACGTGAGAGTGGATTCGCATGGCCTGTACAAGATTCAATTCTCATACGTCAATTCAGGAGACGCAAGTGTCGCAAACGTCACGTTAACACCGGTGCTTGCAATTGGTAAGGCAAAGTATCTGTAGTCAGTAGTCACTATATAATCAGAGGCACGAGTGTCTACCTAAGTCTGTTGAGTGTACCAACGCTCATGTCCGCAGAGGTTTATCACTTTAATTATATCTGTGTTGTGTTATCAATTTGCATGATGACGTCTTGGATTTGCATGGACTGTTTAGTGTATATACGTTTTCCACTCTCGAGATGATACGTGTTCTCTCATGGCAGGCTCCGAACAGAAGGTTCAAATTAAATTTGAGGAGAGCGCAACCCCCGCCTTGATCACAGGAAGTGTCGTCGTATTAAACGAAGGCCAGTGGGATGTCACCATCGAAGGAGATCCAGGTAATATAGGACCGTTTCTGTTTACAATTACTGGATAATTACCAGATTTGAACTTATTTTGCAGGTCTATTGATTGACTTCATTGCATTACTACCATCTTCGTACTATGAGCCTTCCATATTCCAAGCTAAGGTTACTGAACCTTGCGTCCCAACAGTTAGTATTACCGGAAAGGAATGCTTGATGTATGAACATCCGTCTCTGAAAGGTTTCCCACAAGCTGAAGCTGTTCAGTTTACCGACAGAGAAAGGTGCGTGAGTTCGAAATCTTTAGGTGTGATGATTTCCCTTTGTAATGTAACGACAAGTTTTCTTTATACTGCAGGCACGACGCTCCGTCGACAGCGCATCCAACGATGGTGTATTTATCGGGAAACAGCATTGGACAATCAGATAAAAGTATCGCTGTGACTTTGAGTGACGTACCGAGCGCAGGAAAATATGTTCTGGTGCTGGTTTACGCCAGCACTGAAAACAGGATGCAGACGATAGATGCTGTGGTTAATGATGGAGTCGGGCAAGAATATGATAATGTGAAATTCAACATCTACCCGTGCCTGTATTCCTTCCTCTGTCGGCAAGTTGCTCTAACCACGTTGAACGACGTCAAGGTCTTTGATATGACAATACCAAATATCAATGTCGTCCTGAACGCCGATGCCGGGGAATCACTGTATGTTAAAGATATTTATGCTATTCCGTATGACCAATGGACTATGGAATATGTGGAACCAAAGAGAAAGTGTATTACGAAGGAAGGACCAGAGTTTGATGAGTATGTATCACACTGTAGATGCAATCTGCCACTCTTCAAGATTACAGACCATTTGAATTTTTATCTCATCTATAGATGTATACCTGGAGCTTATTCAATTCCATCGCAAGCTACTACGGTTGATGTAGGAAGCGGCGACGGTGACGGTGAGGGTGACGGTGGTGATGGAACCGGAACTGGTGGTACGGATGGCGGAACTGATGGTGGAACCGATGATGGCAGCAAACCTAGTGGTGGAAACACGACAAAACCTGATAATGGTTTATCAGACGTACTGGATATTGGCATAGACAACAACCCTATGGTTATCAACATGAATCTGGCACCGGGAAAGTATGTATCTTATGCCTTGAATTTTTGAACCAATAATTTCAATGAGATTGTTAGGATAATCCAGCTTCTTAGCCACGGGATTGTAAGACATCGCACATCTCACGAGTATACTTACACCTTTGATTTTAACCGTCGTTGGCCACGGGCTAGTTTACCTCCTTGTTGCCAACTGCTAAGTAGACTGTATTCGAAGCAATAAATGGTAATTTACCCATCATCGACCAAATTTGCCAACCAGCAATATCTCCCCAAATCTTCACCAAGTTTTCCTTCTCAAGCCCATTGCAGCGGCAGGAGATTTGTCTGGGTATATAGATCTAAGCGTCTAAATAGCACACAGTAAACCAGCTGTTCGATAATCGCGTACGCTTGGATGGCTTCAGCGAATCCTTGCAAACTGGGTACCATACTGTAGATGGCTGTCCCAATGGGCTTGCACAACTTGATATCCACGATTGCAAACATGCAATATTACATTACAGATACGTCTTTGTGTTGCATTATCTCAACCCGGATCACGTGTCTTTCAAGCCTGACATTGTCATATCTGATGGTATTGTACATTACGGAGGTGCCGACATTACGTATTGTCCTGACAAGGATGGCTGCCGGGCTGTGATTGTTACTGATGATGGAGATTTCGTCTTGGACATCAATTCGCCGACACAAACCATGACTATTACAGTACCAGATGGTGTGTATAGTTGGTGGTTGCGATGAATGGGCCCGCTATTTTTCGAAATGTGAACATGACAATAAACTAGCCTGAGTACTAGACGTGCATGCATTCCATCGCTGATTTAGCACTGCCAAGATTCAAGACATCTATTTTTACTGATTCCAAGGCCAACAAGTTCACTATTAACCAACCCAATTGCCAAAAATGAATCTGTTTTCCTCATGCTAAAATTGTTGGCATTTTCTACAGGAAAAACTCTGTTGTTGGATTACGTTCTGGCGATACCCGAAGAGTCGTACGATCCTTCTGTTCTTGCTGTGTTACCTCTGGATCTTTCGAGGAAATACTTTGATGAATGTTATTCCATCGGAACTAAGGTTTGTCAATTGCTATTTTCAAATCCTTCTGAAATCCATATGCTTGAGAGTTCTATATCATAGGGTACAGTGGAGTCTTCTGCGGAGCTGCCTGAGTTTTGCAAGACTGCAATTTTTGCGTTAACTACTGATTTCAACAACGGAGCTTTGCCTTGTGATTGCTCTGGTGAAGGAACAATTGGCGGAGCAGAAGCAGATTGTCAAGTATGCTTATGGTGTATTTGAAGTTTGCGTTGGTCGTCTGATCTTGCTACCGAAAATTCTGCAACGACTGGTTTATTTGTAGGATTTCGGCGGTCAATGTCCATGCAAGCCTGGAGTGATTGGAAGAAACTGTGACAGATGTAAAACTGGATATTTTGGATTCCCAGACTGCCGACCATGCAACTGCAATGGCTCACTTTGTGATGAGGTGTGTACTGCCTATTGCCTAACGCATTGTGCTGGCGTTGAGTTAGGTATAAATGGCCTATGGTTATTGCTTAAGTGAAAAGTGGAAGCCTGACTGCCCGTAAAGAGTAGTAGCTTATATAATGAGGCAATGTAAGTACCAAGTCATAACATTGCCGTCATAATTGCTCAGGATAGTCTAGTGAGTCGATCACGGAGACAAGGAACGCTTCTCGCGCTTGGAACATTCCCTCAAAGGCGTGGTAAGGTTGGCCTATTTCAATTTGCCCCCTGAAAAAAGACAAAATTTCAGGAGTTGCGTAGTTCCCTACTCTGGGAATGCTAGAAGTCTGAGTAAGCAAAGACACACTACACATCTGCAATTATGTATCTTTTCCTATAAATCCTGTACTTGTAATATAATTTTTCTCAGATTAATGGAAACTGCATCTGTCCTCCGAATACGGTTCAACCAGGCTGTGACAAGTGCGAGCCTTTCACTCATTCCTTCCACCCACTGGCTGGATGCGAAGCATGCAACTGTCACCGGGACGGGGTGGAAAATTCGGACGATCTTGGATGTAGTCAAATCGATGGGCAGTGCAGATGCAAAGAGAACGTGGAAGGCAACCGATGCGATAAATGTGCGAGCGGATTCTACGATTTCCCGAATTGTAGGCCGTGCGTGTGCAATTCTATCGGCATCAAACAAGATGGCTGCGATTCTCAAAGTGGACAGTGCACGTGCAAGGATAACGTTGAAGGACAACAGTGTGATCGGTGTAAATCTGTAAGTCTTATTATATTTTGATATTAAATAATTATATTGGTCAATTGACATGTACAGGAAATCAGGAAGTCATGGGATCGAATCCCAAATGTGTGACGCCAAAGGCGTTTAGTCTCATCAACTTCCATGCTGGATTTGCGGAGAGGCTTGTACTGTCTGCATTTTCATACTTCTTCTTTCGCGTAGGGCACCTTTCATCTCGATGGCAACAACCCGTTGGGATGCACGGCTTGCTTCTGTTTTGGAGTGACGACTGATTGCGCCGCTACACAATATCCGCTCAAAGAAATCATAGACATGGAAGGATGGAGACTGCTCAATATGAAAACGTAAGAATTTTTGACGTTCGTCTACACAACACCGCCAATGGGATGGGCTCTTATTGACTAAAACTATAGTATAGGTGTAACAACGAGAATAGCTCGCGATAGACAACATCTTCAGGTATATACGTACAATTTTCTCACATAAATTCCTCTTCTACGTAAGTGCTGATACGTACCCAAGTATGGGGTACTTGGTCGTATTAAGGAGCGGAGCTCTACTCGGGAAGCTTGTGAATTATATATATTCCAATAAACCGAGCTGGACATTCAATCTGTGACGATTCAGTCTTATCTACACGTTATCTGGATCGTCTGGCATTGGCTTTACTGTATATTTCGATGTATTTATATTTATATTATGTATATTTCGATGCCGGCGGGATATTTGGTTGTATTAAGGTGTGAAACTCCGAAACTGAGCAGGGCGTTAAATTTGTACTGACTCTCGAGTATTTATCTTGATCGTCTGCCGTTGGTTGGCTCCTACTATTTCTCAATACATACCTAATATCATATTGAATACAAATTTTAGGGATGAGCCAGAAGTCCTCGAGATGGTTGACAGCGTATCAGTTGACGTCATTGAAAACGGTGGCGCTAAAGAACAAACCGTGCTGTACTGGGCCGCTCCAAAAGCCTATTTGGGTCAGAAAATCGGTTCGTACGGCGGAAAACTAAGATTTAGCACAAGTGCTGAAGTGGAAAATGTGGGAGGAGGACGTGGTGACAACTCAATCGGGACAGGAGAACCACCAGGACGCTTATCCAACCCTGGACCGACTGTCATACTTGAGGAAGGACGTGGACTTATCATTGAATGGACAAATCGGAATGGACCCAGCGAGAGTGGAGAGCAAGTGGTGGAATTAACGGAAAGCAATTTCGTCCATCAGGAATCGGGTACGTCAACGTCGCATTGAGCGATTCCGCGATTATTTTTGTTATAAATCTGCGCTGTTCTATTTCAGGTGAGCATGTGAAGCGTGAAGAAATGATGCTGGTTTTGGAAGGTTTAGAATCGCTCAGGATTAAAGCGACCGATTACTCGAACCCATTGACTGTTACTCTTGCCGGAGTGAGCATGACAACAACAGACTACGTTGCTGAACGAGAGTCGGGTGAAGCTATCCCTACTGTTGAAATGTGCACCTGTCCGCCAGGTGAGCTAAATAGTCTGATTCTACTGCGTAAGGAATGCTATGCATCAAAGCAATAGTGTAATCTGTGAAAAGTGTGAGAGAGAGAGAGAGAGAGAGAGTGTGTGTGTTTGAAGGATTTTAGTTCTGCGATTGCCATTTCAATTTCGAGTGTGACTTGCTATATTTTTGTTCAAGGGTACATCGGCAACTCTTGTGAGATGTGTGACAAGGGATATTACCGAGATAGAGAAACAGGCCCGTACTTGGGCTACTGCGTCGAATGCGACTGTTTCGGACACTGCGACACTTGCACCGCAGCTAACCTGATAAAATGCAAAGATCACACGGTATGTTTATGGTATAATTGTTGTACGGTTATAAATATTAAATGGTTGGGATGTTTTATAATAGACTGGTGATCGATGCGAGCGATGCGAAGATGGATATATTGGTAATGCGACCAGTGGTGAAGCAGATGCTTGTCAGCCATGCCCATGTCCATTCCCCAATGCTGAAGGAAATTTCGCCTCCAAATGTGAATATGATTCAGGTATATATTTTTCTCGATACACACACCATTGCTGTGTTGAATATCTCCATTTCCTTTGCCGTTTCAGAGAACAACGTCGTCTGCACGTGCTTGCCTGGTTATGCGGGTGAAAAATGCGACCAATGTGCCGAAGGATTTTTCGGCAACCCGTCCATTATCGGAGGCTCGTGCAGAGAATGTAATTGCCATGGAAATTTGGATCCGAATTTGGTCATGGAAACATGTGACCCCATCACCGGTAAGATTAGCGATCATTATTAATTAGCTCATATTCTCGAAGAGGTTTTGAGACTCTCACGATACCCCGCGTCCTTCATAATGGCGAGAATCTTCTCCGACTCTTTTGTTTGAGTTTTCACTTACTATTGCTACATATACAGGTCAATGTAAAGAGTGCCAAGGCAACACTGGTGGAAAATATTGTGAAAAATGTGCCGAAGGATATTTTGGTGACGCATTAACCGTCAAAAATTGCACAAAATGTCCATGTAACGAATGTGGAACGCTGCAATGTGATGATAAATACGGATATTGTGCTTGCAAGGGTCACGTGATTGGCTTTAGCTGTGATCGTTGTGAACCAGGTGTGTAGAGTTTGATTAGACTTGACTCCTGATTTTAAAAGTTGAGTCAGTCTTCTGTAATGCCTATACGTTGCTGATTGTAGGATTTTGGAATCTTGACGCTTGCCGTGGATGTTTGGATTGTGACTGCGGTGTCGGCGCGATCGATAATGAGTGCGACGTAGATTCTGGAAAATGTGTATGTGCTCCTAACGTGATTGGACAGAAATGTGATAAATGTGCACCAGGACATTGGGACTATTCGTCTCTGGGATGCAAACGTAAGTAGTGTGGGCCTATCCCTGCGTTGCTGTTTCATAGCCGCACCTTTAAAAATTGATTATGATTAAACGTCTATTCCAGCTTGCAATTGTCGGAACAACGGAGACTGCAACCCTGTAAATGGTGGATGCACTTGCCCACCTGGCATCACGGGACCTCAGTGCGATCAATGTAAACTGGAAAGGCATGTTCTGTCCCCCACTGGACTTGAATGTGAAAGTGAGTTGATTGAAATCTGATATAATATCTTCCATCTTTACCTGATGAAGGAGCAGAGCTCATTGTGCACGGCCTTTCTTACATCATGACTCCTTCATGTCAGTGGAGAGGTGATGAATGACTAATTCCTGGGTTCTTAGTTTTAATTAGGAGTGGAGCTCAGCTATGAAAGCTTGTGAATTAAATTGAAATAAACTGGACTGCTGGACGTTAAATCTGTTGTGATTTATTCTATCTACTACCTTTTTATATCGTCTACGATTTTTTATAATCCTTTTGGATTCTTTTTGTTGCATCTGCCCTGCTTTGTTATAGGTTGTGACTCTTGTATACACGATCTTTTGAACGATATTGAACCACTGACCGATGCGGTGAAGGATTCGGAAGTTAAATTGTCCAATGTATCAGCCGGCGTTGCCGCAGCAAAACGCCTCGAAACGTTACAAAGTCAAGGGGATGAAATAACGGTGAGATATTTGAATAAATTTTGCTTGACTGTTTGTAGAAGTGGGCTGAGAGGAGGGTGCTCCAGTCTTGAAATTGATTTGACGATAATGCGTTTATCTTAACAGTCACAGGTAGCAGTTTATGGTGAACACTTGGAGACTACTGAGACCGAAGCGGATAAACTTCTGCAAGCGGCAGGATCGACCGTGACCACTACTGATGCAAGTGATGATGATGAATATGTACGTATCGTAATGTTGCTGCCGATGGAGGCTCTAAGTCTTGTAAGAGCCTCAGTCTTTGAAGTCTAAATTAATGCACTCGTTCTTTTTTCGTAGGACGCGTCTGGCGCAGTGGCAGGAGCACCTATAATGACTGAAGAAGTTGACAGCTACACTGCACTTGTTGAAGAGATCGAGAAGACTGAAGACAATGTAAGTTCAGCGGCTTTAACCTTGCGTAAACTAGCTCTTACTTAAGTAGGGATGTTCGTCAGTGAGAAGGAAAAGATTTGTTGTAAGCCTATATATCATATAAGTGATTCTTTATTTTGTATTGACTCTGAGATATTTTCCAGGTTGCTGCCGTGTGCAATAAGTCACAGGATGTGTTAGAAAATGTCAACGACAACAACGCAAGGGCGACGGAACTTGATCGCAATGCAAGTAGCACCGCGAATGACGTGGAGCAGTTCCTCGACGATGCTGAAGATCTTCTTAACAAGGTAATTTACACTTACTTAATCGAAAATGGACATGATTCAACAAAATTATATTTTTTAATACAAAAAAATACCCAACATTTAGTTGGACTAAGATTTTCACCTAATGAAGCAGTTTCCGGAAAATTTCGATTTGATCGTCGCTTTAACGACATATTTCTGACACTTTGTGTATATCATCATATTATTCATCCTTGGAATTATTCATAATTTGTATTGTTAATATCATAATATCTTGTACTTGTGACTCAAACTTCTCAGCAGATACCAAAGATGTTTATGACGTTGGGAAGTCATTCATCGAGAAAGGTTCGCAAAGCTTGCGTTTGCCTTGATGAATCTGCATAGGAGATGACTTTCTTGCGTCACTGTTACTCTTGCATCGTGTTAGGCGCTTGCATGTTGTTTTTGAGGGGATTCGGTAGCTGAGGGTCGTGATATAAATCCTGGCATTGGGGTAAAATCCTCCTCAAATGTGCGTGACACTACATACTCAATTGCACTAATTGAAGTTAGGCAATGCGTTCTTTCACACCAAAGCTTATATACTGAGTTGGCACTAAACTGGAATTTGCACATCTGTCACACCTCGTAGGCTGGTAACATCGAAATTTAGAGTGTGGAAGATGCGTTGCCGTCACATTATGAAGTCAAATGTTGAATACGAATGAGGCTTTTTCAGGGACATCGTCTTTTATTTACCAATTTCGTGTATTTAGCTTACTGAAGAAAGTACTGGAGACAGCGAAGAATATCTGAAAAGTCTGACAAATGCTGAAATGCTGATCGCAAAAATGCAAGGACGAACATTCGATCCAATGCAGGAGATCGCTGATGAGGAAGTGATCGAGGCTGAATCATGTAAGTAACTTAATGCTGCCGCCGTCGTCATCTGATCCACACTAGAATGTCTAAATGTTCTTGGCGAGATGAAATAAAATTTGTCTGTTTGTTTGTCTGAAGAAAGTCAGACTGGTTCGATATACACACGCACAGTCATTTTCATTTTCAATGCCTCGCCTGCTTTCAAACTTGTTGACTTGTTCTAGTGTATCAGGAAGTCAGTGTCAATTTCACTTCACCGAGTGATGATTTGGAAAGTCATTGGAACGAAGTGAGCGGCGCGTTAACGGAAAAGAGCGACAAGATGAAGGAGATGAGAAACCGACTTAACAACGCCAGCAAGTTGGTAACGGAAACGGACAAACTTAACGCTGCTAACGAAAAAGCTTTGGGTGTCGCCCAGGATGCAATCGACGGTGAGTTGCTCTGTGTCTATGTCTCTCAGTAGATCATGTAGGATCGATTTCAAACCGCATTCTACCTACTTCGTGGCACAACGATAGGTCGTCAGCCACCGCGAAACCGGTACCTTTTCCGTGTTCATAACTATTATTTTACTTCAGCTATCAACAGCAATTGGAAAGACGTAATTGATGATGTCGACGATGCAAAGAGCGTGATCGCGAGAGGTGCTCTCAATCTGACGATCTTAGGCACTGAAGAATTGGATGCGGCCGTGCAGTTATTGCAAGACAAATACGCAAATTATCCAAGCGCACTTGAGGATATGGGAGTTCTTGTAAACCAGGTAAGTTTTTTCTGCTTTTTACCTAGAACAAATAAATCAAGGTAGCGAGGTAGCTTTAGTCCAAGTCGTGTCAGACCAAGTACTTCAACATGCGTTGTGGCGCGTGTCACAAAATATGACCATAAGTCTGCTTCATTTAGTCGTCTTCTTTACGTATGTAGCCTACATCAAGACCGTCAAACCAATATGAACTCTGTGTGATTTTCCAGTCTATTGAGCATGCTGCAAATCTCGCTAAAGAAGCCGCCATGTTGGACAGAATCGCTAAAGATACCACTGAAGATCCTCGAAATGTGAATGCTTACAAGGCTGCCAATCGATACAGAACCATCGTCAATGTAATGGAGAAAGCAGAAGCGGCCGCATCCGAGGCAGATCTGGTATGTTACTATTTATTTATTACTATTACTATTTGTTATTAATTCAAATTATGTCTATTGAACGTGGATGACATAGGTAATAGGAAAGTTGAATCAACGCCTGCTAGACTGGTACTAAGATAACATCCCGATTTATTGTAACCTGGGTTAGCATAGTGATTGCATGGCCTACTCAAGTTCCTAGAGTTACCTAGAGTAGGCCATGGTGAATGGCCTATGATTTAGAAGTACTGAAATTTGTCCGACCCGACAAGACAGTCCCTACTACGGGTGTACCCTACTTCAGTAAAACGACCCCCTCTTCATGATTTAAAGGATTCTTATTTAAAGGCGGCAACTAGCGCAGAGGCAGAAGTAGCAGAAAACGACTTGGAAGACGACGCTAAAGCCGCTGATGTAGCAAGTGGAGAACTTCTCAACTCCGTACAGAAGGTCTTGTTAAAGGGAATCCCCAGTCTTCAAGATGATCTTACGGTATGTGTAATTTCGGTTCATTAATTTAATTTATTTGATGTAATTATATCCATTAATTAATAACTTCACGTGTCTATTTTAGGCTGCTCAAGGTAGCAAGGGAGTGATCAACGCACAGCTGAATGAAGGGACGACTGAATTGAACGGAATTGACAGCAGGATATCTAATCTCAGCCCAGGTTTGCTCACGTTTTTAATGGCCTTCTCTGGTCTCGTTTATTTTAAAACTTAGCTCCTCTCCTTCATTTGCTGAAAATTGATATAAATCCTGATGAAAGGAGGAGGGCTCGACCGATTATCGCCTTGGCCAATTATTGAGGCCGATATTTGTATTTTTGCGATTATCGGTATCGGCCAGTTGTCGAGTAAAGAAGTGGAAATTGTATATCAGCCTCAGCTATCAACCAGTAACCGGGCAAACGTCGATAAGTGGCCGATATTCATGAATTTTTGATTATCGATATCGATCATCAATCACGCGAAAGGCCTATTTTATATTAACGGCCTTGAAAAAGCAAATATCAGTCGATCTTTAGAAAGGAGTGGACCTTCAAAAAGCTTACGATCTAAATATATTGGAGAATATAGTGGAGAAGATGGCGGGCGATCAATTGACGTTGTAAAGGTCCACCACAGATTTAACGTTCTGCCATGGTTTATTTTGATTTAGTATAATTTAGAAACAGTGGTGACAGAACGTCAATTCATTGCAAATAATATTCCAGTTTTTGTCCCTGATCAGCCCAACTACTAGTATAGAACTATGCTTTCACGCATGATTATTCCTGCTCAGCAGTGAATTCTCTTTGTTTTGGTAATGGTGTTTCTAATTTTCTTTGATTCAGGTGAAATCGAAACCGATGTTACCCAGACAAAGAAACTCGCGAAAGAATCGAATGCGCTTGTTGATGACGTTTCGGCTCGAGCTGCCGCTCTTGAAGATCAAATAAACGCCGCTCCTGACCCAGACATTGATTTGGCGGATGAATTCAACGGCGCCAGCGACAAACGTACGTACGGCTATTTTTTTGATTTTTAGAATTGAAACTGTTAGCAGTTTTTAAGGCTTGCTCACACGGAGAGTTACGCGACAGAGTGATGTGTAAGTCACGTGATCGTGAAATATCACCAGAAGAGTGAATTTTGCAGTCTGACGTCTCCGACTGAAAAACTTTAAGCTCATCACGCGATGGGCGCGTGCGTAAAAACGAGTGACGCTCAACTCGACTTTGAGCGCAAAACAACGCACAATAAGACAAACAACGAAGAACTTCTCTCAGTGTGAACAAGGCTTCATATTTTTCTATAACAGTGAAAGATGTGGAAGATCAGGTCGACGAAGCTAAAGGGCGGGTCGATGAAGTGAAAAAGCAGGCTGGCAAAGTTGCTTTGTTGCCTGGACAATTGGGACTCGACGCGAAGATCGCCGCCATTCGAAAAAATATTGATATGTCAAGAGACCGAGCTGGCATGGTATGGATCAACATTTCTTTTTTTTCTTCTAATTATTATACCACAAGTCCATGACAACCTAATTTTCAAATATCAAATCAGGATTAATTTCTTGATGATAAACGAATAAATCAAAAAAATTGTCTAAATGACTTATCTTTTGCCTGGACACCACGTTAAGCATGTCAGTTTTCTAAAACTAGCCTAGGCACTAATAATTAATAGTGTTTCAGGATAGATATTATAATAATCCGAAAAGCTGACTTCTTCATTTTTTTCGTTAGGTGTCGATTGCAATGAGATTCAAGAAAAAGACATTGAAGGAGGGAGTGTATCCAGAGTACGCGCAAGTCAACATCCCACAACAAGCTTTCGAACTGACAGATAATACAAATATTGAACTTCAAGTCAATATTTCCAACTCACCAGATAACTCTCTACTCTATCTCGGATCTGTAAGTTAATATTTTATTTCCCCTGCAATTCTGAGGTTCTGACCTAGAATGTCATCTAGACTGTCTAGATATCCCTGGTTCTGACCTAGCAGGAACCCGTGTCTGCGATGCGGAAATGACACATCGCTATCGACTTACGAGTATCAAAATGTCTTCCGTCCTCTGAAATCCGTTATGTCCTGGTCGAATGCACAGCCTCCTTGCTAAATGTTAGAACCCAATGCGATCCACGACCACGAGTCTAAGATTTTGGCCATCCCTACCTGCTCTGTATCGATCGAAGTGGTTGTCCGCCATTAGTTGCAATCAAGATAATAAAATGGATCTGGAGTTATTTTGAGTGAGTTGCTTTGATCTTTTGTAGGAGGATTCTGGAGATTATGTTGCTTTGGAAACCATCGGTGGACAAGTACATTATTACTACAAAGCTGGCGATGGTGTGGGAGAACTTGTGAGCGATGTTGATATCGCTGATCAAAATTGGCATAAGATTGTAATTGGAAGGTAGGTGCTTTCTGCATATCATCCTAACCACGATCTGTGACTAGGCGACCATGGGGTTGTACTAATTTTATTTTACTAAACCATGGCCTATTAATCATTACATAATACACAAATGAACAGTGAATGCCGTTTTCGAAAACGTCTAACTTAGTGGTCTGGATGTTTTCCTTATTTTATGTTTCATTTGAACCGAAAATGACATTGTAATTGCAGGAATAAAAACGTGGCTGAATTGACTGTTTACTACCCACGCAATTGTCGCGGCGATTCCTGCGGTCCGGACGCAGTTGATGAAGATTACAAACGAGCGGAAATTCCTGGCGATAACGTCGCTGCCGATTTACCGATATCGTCGACTCCATTGATCATCGGTGGAATGCCGCTTGAACCGGTAGGTGTCGCTGTCATGTGCATGGAGTTTACAATACAACATGGTAAACTTGACGCTAGAGGGTCCGGCGGGTATCTACATCATGCCCTACGAAATTCAATTTTCAATTCAATTTGATGAATATAGTAGGCCATGTGTTCACTTATAATCGATACCGATACGTTTGGCGCCTAGCCGATATTTCGAGTAGGTTCATAGTATTTGTAATATTGTAAATACTATGGTAAACCTGCCGATTGAAGTGGTACCCCCTAAATTTCATGCACGCTCCGGATTCACTGCACGCATGATCATTTTTTTCTAAATTTGTCAGCCTGCATATGTTAACGTACATAAATCTTGATTTATACTTTGTTTCAGGTGCCAGCAGGATTACAAAGCAATCAAATGTCTGGTTGTGTGAAGGACGTTAAAGTCAACAGTGAAACAGTTGGTATCTGGAACTTCGTTTCATACAATGGACCATACCCTGGAAAGACATGTTCTTAGTAAGCTGCATTTTAATACGACCTCCCGAACATTTGTGCTGAATCAAAACGAGTGGAATGGGATGGAATTTTGCATTGATGTTCATTTTTCTCACGTAAGTTTTCTGCTGTCGGCATTTTGCTTTAATGTATTGTTTATCTTTCAGTCCCGACACCAGATCGCAGGATGTGACGTGGTGGAGATTCCGCGGTCTTGACAGTTACGTCATGGTCAATCAGAATCAAATTCAAAACTCGGGACTGTATAATCCTGGAACTCTCGTGAAATTTATTGGATTCAAGTTCCGAACGAAACAGAAAGATGAACTATTCTTCCTGGCAGGATCAAGCATTGTAAGTACAGTATAAATTGTGCGAAGGTTTAGTCAAAGTGGGAATTTCTAATCTTCCTCGCTTCTCGCATTGTGAGTACAGTATATTACAAATGGTGCGAAATTTAGGGACATTTCAGTAAAAGTAGGACGATTCTTTCAGGGTTAGGCCGTGGGCCTGCTTTAGAGTAGGCCATGGTTAGGTTCACACAATTGAAAGCTCGCTGCGTGCACACAGAGGGTGTCTCAGGAGGTACGGTTACAATCTCAGCGTATGTCATGCGCACACCAGCGAGCCTGACTCGGAAAAAGAGAATGTCCTCTCAAATCATGTTCATCGACCTTCGTAATGAATTTTTCCACGAATCATTAACTTACGATCGCGTGACACGGAGATTTCGGAGGACGCGAATGCCCCTGTGCCCCACTCTCGGTTGCGGACTTGTTCAATACAGACAGCTTGGCTTTGGTATTCAGTGCGTTGAAGCGAAAATTGCAAATCCTCATGAACTAACTAACCTCTAAATCAAACAAGTATCTGATGGCTGATGCCGAGGTTGAATTTTGCTTTCGCAGGATCAGTTCTACGCTCTGGAGTTGAAAGACGGATCGTTTGTTTTGACTTACAACTTTGGATTTTCCGAGCCACGAGTTGCGTTAGGAAAAGTCACTGTGGATTACAGCAAGGTTGAACAACCGCCGTTACTGAAATTCGGTTTCATATCAAGTGCCAGTGGTAGACAAGGCTTTGTTATCCTTCTCATTAATAACGAGTATGATCAGTTTTTGGGTGGTATTGTGGAGAATCTAGGAGTTTACAATCGATATCTGTTTGTAGGCTCATTTTGAGGCTGATATATGGAAATGACTGGGACATGAGGGTGTCGGGTGATGTGTGGATTGGTGGTATTCATAGCAGCAATCAATTTGAAGGGTAAGTACGGAAGGCGAAGGCGAAGACGTCCGTGCGCCCAGTACATTTCCAATGACTTTCGTAATTGCTTGACTCGGATAGTTTTGCAACAGACGTGACGCGCCGTGAGCCATACCAGGACTGACTGCGACTTCGTCGACCGCAAGCTCATTGGGATCGTGTGGAGGGGAACGCTTGACTTCGGTAGCCACCGACCCTTATCGAGTGTGCCAACTTGCCACTTTCGCCAAATATAGGGCCGACAGGACCCGTTTAGGGGAATCCTAGTATAAAAAAATACCTAATGGAGTAGCGAGCTATTTATTCAGTATCTATTAAATGGACCTTGGGAAATTCAAATGTAATAAACACATAGCGGTACTTCGTACTTAATTTAGCAAGCCAGAAGCTACCTAATTGGCGTGGTAGGCGAGAGTTTTGGATTTTAAGCCTTTGCTGAGCATCTCAATATTCTGTGAGAACAGTCTAAAAGGCCTGTTAATATTATTTTCAGACTCTCCGACTCTGTTCAATTTGTGAACAACAATTTCCGCGGATGTATCAGCAATCTCAAGCTTGATGTTACGCGAGGATATCAAATCTTCAACGCGGATGAACGAGTTGGCGTGACCGTTGGATGTACACGTGACGTAAGATTCTTTTTGAAAACGTTTAGTTTAGGTTTGGTGGGTTATTGGCCTGAAATGCTTGCAGATGCGCCTGGCGCTTATTAGCCGGAGAGGCCTCCAGTGCGCCTGGCGTTTATTGGCAGCAGACGCCTCAGATGCACCTGGCGCTTATTGGCCGGAGAGGCCTCTAGTGCGCCTGGCGTTTATTGGCAGCAGACGCCTCAGATGCACCTGGCGCTTATTGGCCGGAGAGGCCTCCAGTGCGCCTGGCGTTTATTGGCAGCAGACGCCTCAGATGCACCTGGCGCTTATTGGCCGAAGAGGCCTCCAGTGCGCCTGGCGTTTATTGGCAGCAGACGCCTCAGATGCACCTATGCCGCTTATTGGCCACGGACGCCTCCAGATGCGCCTGGCGTTTCTTTGACGGAGAGTCCTGCTGATGCACATGGCTTCTATTCGCTGGAAAAGCCTGCGCCTGGCGTTTCTTGGCTGGAGAGGCCCGCTGATGCACGTGGCGCCTATAGGCCGGAGAGGCCTCAAGATACACCTGGCGTTTATTGGCAGGAGAGGCCTGTACCAGTGTAATGTCAGATACCGATGAGTATATGAGTAATAATATTACGTTTTGAAGCGGTCCGTGCAAACCTTTCTATTTGCCTTGTAGGATATCCCAGAAGTTGAAAAGAAAGAGAAGCTCTCGATCTCGATTGCGGTTGGTTATCCGAGAGTTGATATTACGGATACCTTGAAAGCAGGTTCAACTCAAGCCCCTCCGACTTCTACAACAACAACAACAACAACTACTACTACTACAACAACAACAACAACACCTTCGGTACCCACTGTATCATCTTCAACTGAAGAACCTCCACCACCTGAAGATGGCGAGGACAGGGAACAGGTATAAAATCTCAGCAAAATAATTGATGGGGGAATTAAATGAAGTTGAAAGAAACCGACTTTTTATCAACAGTGCTTTTTTTATATACCAAAGTCTTTTTAAACATAGCACTAGTTTAACGAGGATAATGGCATTACGCGGATCAATTTTATTATGTCTTTAATCAGGATGGAGGGTGCATGAAAATTCACTTTTGTAGCCATCTTTGGAAAATGCATTTTTACTCATTTTGTTTGTCTAATATGGCCATGCATGCGTTTTCTGGAAAATTCCTCTTTCCTACCATTTGATAACGATGTCTTTCTAAGTTGTGGTTTGTGTGTGTGTGTGTGTGTGTGTGTGTGCGCTTTATTGGTAAGAAGCACATTTCTTTCCAATGAATTTTCTCCCTGTTTAACTGTTCCTAACATGACGCCTATGTGAAGTCATTTTATGAATGAGTATAGACCTGATGTACTGCGCCTACGAATAGTGTCCATGTTATGAGATGTAGTGTTGTGGGGCACCCGATTTTTCAATATCATCTACTAACCAAGCCTTGTCTTCAGCATATTAGGCATGTTTCTTGCTATACTACAATGTTCGGTATCGCCAGATCTGTTGCGTATCACTTAGTCCAGCATTTATGAACAATGAATTGATAAATTTTTGTATGCCATGCCTAAACTTGTACAATTTAATCTCTCACCCACAAAAACAAGAACATCGCCTACATAGTATGTATGTATCCGAACCATTTGGCTTGATATTGTAACAGAACTCACGAGAGATTAATTGATGCGTTGATTTTATCACGTCATTGCCCTGAACAGCTGGCTGCTATGCTTGCGATGTTCAGAGTCGTAGATACCGTCATTGAAGCTTGGGATTGTTTGTGTCGAGAATTGTTTTGATGCATTTCTTTGACAGCTACATTTGAAACATGTTTTCAAATCGTGCAAATTTCATCGATTTTATGGAAATTTATGGAAATAAAGTATACGACTGATTCAATAGATTTATGAATTGAGTTTTGCACGTGATTGAAGCGTAATTTTAAGTTCGTAAGACGCAGTAAAATCTGTGCTTGTAGGTTTTACTGAATAGATTTTATTCGCGACCAAGTCTCCTGTTTCTACCCCTAACCCTAACCCTAACTTCCTTGAATGGGTAAAATGCAGCGTTCACGTTGGTAGCTTCCCGCATGCGTAACGCGCCAAATGATAGATTATAAGACTTACCTGCATAACCTTGCTCGGACTTTGCCGCTACTGTGAATTTACAAATCGCGCTTTGCGTAGCGTTATGCAACGTTGCCTTGAGATCTCTTTACTCTTACTGCTGTGTTCCCTGCCTGCGCGGAAGATGCGTGGGCCTACTCTCCTACTGTACTCATCTGATTGTGACCATTGCAAGAGCCTCCGCCCTTTTGGAGCGTTTGCGATGGCGAAGTGAGCTGCTGGTGCAGGAATGGTAGAAGCTTTCAGACGGCATATATGACCTTATGGTAGCCCGTGGGGAGCTTGAAGGGACTTTTCAGTTACCTGCAAATGAGTGGCCCCATGATGACGGGCGATGCGCGAATTTTTCGGTTGGAAAAGTGAGATCTACTCGTCGTAGGGCTGCTGGCGTAGCCCAGTAGTTACTTCGAATGCATTTGTAGATGAAGGCCCGAAGATAGTGAAGCCGACCACCACCATTGAGCTGATAATCTCGTGACCTTTGATAGACCAATACAGTATCGGATATCGCAGTCAGAGTCACAACAGCGGCCGCATTCTCCTGTGCATTTACCATTTGCAGATGGTCACTTGACATTTTTTTATCTCAAACCTCCATGTAGGACAGTTCTTGCATTGAGTAGGCCTATGTACAGTGTTTCAAATCACTCCTTACGTTATTTCAGCCTGTTCTGAAGTCAGGTAATGTGGTGCCTCGTGGTGAGCTGGCAGCAACACAACCCACTTTACAAGATGCTGAAGAATTTTCAGATGACGGAGTTGGCGACATTGCAGAGTTGGCCGCAGATGGCGACATCGACTCAAGTCAATCAGTACAGAACAACGAAAATATGACGCCGCTTGATACAGCGCAGGTGTTCAGCAACAACCTGGATTCGACTGACAAGGCAATAGCCAAAAATACGTTAGAGGTTTATGGGTCAATGATTTCCGATGACGCGACAGAAATTTTGGAGGAGGCTCGTGAAAAACCAAAAGTTGATTTGAATGAAAACGCCCTCGTAGCGAACACGCCGGATGAAGAGTCGCCGGAAAAGAAAGTAAATGACGTGACTACACCTACATTGCCGGTGTTGCTTATCATCATAGGTGTCATAGTCGGGGTAGTCTTCGTCGCGGTGATCATATCAGCGATAATGAGAAGTAACCTGTTCGGAGCAGGGCCTACTCCGCCGCCACTAACTCCACCGGCATCTCCGGAGCAAGCGCCGTTGCACGATGTGCAGCCACAGCAAGTAGCTCAAATGGATTGGTAGAAAAAATTTGACTTTGTCGACGTGACTTCATTCTCACTGAAACATTCTATGATAATATGCTATAACCACATAATTCCTTGCCGTGGCATCCATAAATTTTGAACCACAAGTAAGGTTCCGCTTGCACAGTTGAGCATTCGTGGCGAAGCTATTCTGTGTTGATTGACTTGCACAACCAATTAGAAGCTTAATTAATTGACCTGCAAGCGCGCTTCGGGTCTCTCGCAGCCTCAGGGCTGTTTCACGCAATCAGGCCGCAGTGCAGCGAATAGATAGAAGTCGTAGTTGTTGTTACGTTTGGATTTATAGCGTTTCAATTTCTAACGTCATGTAGCCTACGCCAGGTCCACTGAGTGTTGCGTACAGTAATAGGGCTACTGCCCGATCCTGTTTGCGTAGCGATTTTAACGCCAGCATCGTGAACATGCACTGGCGAAGAAGCATACCTAGGAGTCGGCTAGGACCCCGCCTGTCTTGCACTTTACCACCAACCAAGTCTCGTGAAACTGAGGCAACGACGTAGCTATGATCATTTCACTGTTTGATTTTTATATTTGCTCATCCACAGTTTGTACATTATTTCTATCTATACTGATTAAGGCCTACTCCTCCATCAAGTTGTTGGTGTTATCCATTATCCATTGTACAATCCCTTGATTGAGTTTTGTGAACGAAGTGAACGACGCGGTACTTGCACAGTCTGCGACGCCGAACGATACCAAACCCATCTCGTAGTAAATGGATGTGGTTGGTTTGAGCATCACGAATGGAGAACCAGAATCGCCTTGGCACGTTCCTTGATTACCTTCCCTGCATTAATTCAAGAGTTAATCAGATATAGCGATCGGAATCATTACACTTATGTCACGAAATGAAAATGATGCTTGGTACGGTAATCACCAGCCGCAACCCGCAACACAATACTTGAGAGACTCGCATAGTCGCATTACGGTGGGATTAGGTAATTTTACTGTCTTGGGAAATAGCAAATTGCGAAGTGGGAAGATCAGTATCAGATCAAATTTGTAGAAGTAGAAGAAAGAAGTCTCTCGGACAGAATGTAATCGAGCTTAGTCCGCTGTCTCAACACGACTAGAAATCACGAAGAAAGTCTATACCAAAATGTTAGCACACTACTTTTGTGGACTCTGGCATACTGTACCTCCTATCGACTGAAAGCGGATGTACTTCCAGCTGATTCTGTACAGACTAACTGTCTGCAATATTTTAGTTCTAACACTTACTCATAACCGGCGCAGAACATGTTCTCCGTGATCTTAAGATCCGCTGGCAACGTCCTACCCATCTCTTCACTTTTACTTTTATAGCTGGCCAAGCACCGTTTGCTTGTAACGATAGGAAACTCTGCATGCAGGAGATGCATCGAAGTCAGAAACCCGGTATTAAACAAACCCCAGGCAGCTACTTCTCCACTTTGTCCCGCTCTAGCCTGAAAGTCAAGAGGTATGTAATTCATAACTACCGGACTACCTCATATTTGTGCCGCATTTACGATCCGCAACTACGCCTGTTACATCAAGGTTAATTGAGAATGCGGTTAAACTCCAATGTTACATGTTATGCTCGGGCGCAAATGTTATACGAACGTTTGCGTGTGACGGATGATTCCTAAAATCCAACGTCAAGCTTTCTGCGAAACGGCTATCAAATGGGCGTAACATTTTGAAGAATTTTGAAAATGGTACTAAATTTTATAAAGACAGACTTCACTACTGATATTCAGCCACTTTCACAACGGCGGTGCCTTAGGGTAGAAATAGAGGCGTACCGAATCGTCTATTTTGGATTCGGGACGCAGGGTGATAAAATATTCGGCCGAATTCGAATATTCGACATTTTCAGTAACCGAATTAGTAGGCTACAGCAATAGTGGAAATACGCATGAGCCGGATTATTTTTCATTAATCCTCGCTTAAATGTCGAATCTTGTCAGATTTCAGATAGTGAGAAAGCATGCCACTTACCATTGCAAAGTCCTGCGGCGTTGAAGGCAGGCAAACGGGTCGTATTGTATCACTCATAATGATGGTCGCGTTGAGTTTTATAATTGCGACGTCGAAATTCCATTTGCTTCCTTTTCTATACATTGGGTGGATGACGACAGATGAAACCGCAATGTGTCTATAGAAAGTACAACTCTCAACACGGGACGCATGGACAAGTTAGTTAGTTAACTAGTTACTTACGTCACATCGCTTTCATCAACTGTTCGGTTAGGAACTCCCAGCCAGACATGGATATGACTAGGTTGTCGAAGGTGATTCACTGGCGTGAACGCGCAATGAGCCGCAGTTAATATGTGGCTGAATAAAAAGAATGAGGATGTCATTCAATTTATCATTACAGAGACTAATCTAGTTATCACTTAGAAATTTATCAAATGTCACAACGTGATTAAATGTACTTATTTACCGCTTTATATCAACGAATAACACCATTCCATCAAGTTTCAGTTCCATGTTATCAATGATATCAAAGCCTCCCGATTGATCATAATCATCGTACGAGGTAAACAAATTTAGACGTTATAACTACACGCTACAGGTATATTTAAATTATTGTGATGGGCTATTATATCACACCAAATGCAAATTCTCCTACCTTGGGCTTATCACCGATCCGCTACACATGGCTCCATTAGTGCCAAGATTCTTCCTTCCGAAGTTGAGAAACACAGACCAAGGCCACTCAAAAGGTTTTGATTTTACTCCGCCGGAAATTTGTACTGATAACAAACTGTTGTCTTCGCCTCCCTTTTTTCCACATACTAGTAATATCGAGAAAAGTGGTTTGTGTTAATACAAATTACCTACCACGAATCTATGTCACCTTACAGTCGGGTACATAGACGACCCGCTAGTAATCCATAATGGCTATTTTCAAACAAGATCTTTTTGTCTATACTGTGCTCGAATAAGATGTATCTAGACATGTGTGTATCATATACGACATGTAATTCATATTTTCCGAGGCGCGTTCACCTACAAGTGTTGTGCGCCACGGACAAAAAATGTTCTCAGCCACATTGAAAGACCTAAACCGGTCGTACCGGCAAAAAGGCAATAGCGTACAGACTATATTCGAATCATGTCGAACAATTCATGAAAAAAAATTAAATTTAAATTGAATTCGTAGTCTAAAATGCTAGCACGGCGGATAGTGTAAAGAAAAAGGCGGCCATGTCAGCGTACCGTAAAACGCGCGCGCTTTTCAGTTTATTAGTTTCAATTAACTAAGATTTCACACATTGAATAATGGGCATGCACAGAATCAATACGCGAAGAAAGTAACCACGATAGAATTCTACCGGGTGTTGCGTGGTTGCCAATTCCGCATTTACACTGAACATTTGCGACGATATATACAGTAAATACTTGATTCGTAAATAGTTTGAAGACGTGGCTGGCTGGTTTACTGTTAAACTCTAATTAAACTGTTCAAGATGTAACTGAATGAAATCCAAAACTTTTCCAACGTCGGTGTATACTCCGTAAGTTTCGCCGTGACCACATCTGCTGCTACCGTCGCTTCTCGGTCGTTCGTCACCGAAAGATGTTATTCCAGAGAGATACCAAACGGCATCCTTATCTCTCCCTGCTCTTCCTGTTTTAGTCATCAGAGGCCCACCAGAATCATATTTACAGGTGTCACTGATGCGATTACTGGGTCCTCCATGTTGGCTGAAAATTTCACAGAGTGCAGCCAGTGACATGCTACTTAGAGACTTGTATTGTATATGATGAATAAACATACTTGAGACCAGCACAAATCATATTATCGGTGATCATCTCTTGGCCGTCTGAAAATATCTTCCCGAAATTGAGTCGGCAGTCTTCCATGCTGACGACTGACAGTCGAGTTTTCCTTAGAACCTCTGCAGGCTTACCTCCCTCTGAGGTAAATTACAAGTTTGTTAGTATCACGTCTGGAAATATTAAAAATGCGAAGACGTGTTTACCAGTTACGCCCCATCCAGTGGCAATAGCTTTTTTGGATCTTGTTTCACGGAATTCTCTCAAAAGCTGATCAGCTCGTACACCAAAAGGAAGGCAAATAGGCCTAACCTAAAAATTACAACTCAATCGGTTGGGCAATCTTTTCACACTGACAAAGGTCCACGATATGCTTACGTGATATGACAAATCAACACGACGATCGAGTTTTAAAACTGCAACATCATTGTCATAGTATTGGATATATGCGGTAGGTCGTTTTGTAGCAAAGCTTTCGTGTATAAATCTTCCATCTTCAGATACAGTGAAACTCTAGAAATCAAATATAGTTGTTTGTAATTCAAACACGTTGTGATTGAACAGCATTTTGAGGATTCACCTGAGTGAAATTGTACGGTGCCGCAGCCTCTGTCCGATTCAATAGCCCCAACCAAACTGTTATGTCGCTTTGGGGATTGATGCTAAAAACACGAAAAACGATGTAAAGATGGCATGACTAAACTAAATGGAATAAGCCTTGAATAAAAGCTTCGCATAAACCGTGTATCAATGACGTCAGTCTCCAACTCTCCATAGTTTATGAAAATGAGCACGCTATAAAATATGTACTTACTCAGCGATACAGTGCCCAGCGGTGACCACAGTCATCTCATCGACAAGCGTCCCACCGCAATACTGATCAGACCGACCTTGAAAAAAATGTCTGCTTATACGTGTGAAGTCATGTTAATGCTAATTAATGAGGGCGGGAACTTGGAACTTGATTGTTTGTTTGGAGACGGTCTTCACCTGTTGTGAAAGGAGCTGATCTCCAGACGATTATAGCTTCGCGATTGAGGCGGCCAAGATACCGGTAGGTGTCGGGTTCAAAGCCCGAGACCGTATTACACCGTATACAGTGGGTTTCTCGCTAAATGTCCAGCGCATTATCGCATGAGAACAATGCGAAAGGGGTGCACTTGACTTCGATAGCCACCTTCGGCGCATCCTTGTCGAGTCTTCAAATGGACATCATGTACGCGCCAGTTGTCTATACTCTCTACCATTTGAGTCAGTGTAAATGTACCAAAAACCGGAGGACAAAAGTAAACTACGCACTTGGGCTGGAAGTTAAATAGGTAGCGCCTACTGACCATTTGGTTGTCCACTTCGGTCAACGAACGCCATCCATGGCCACCCGCCTGCTAGCGCTACAGCTTTTCCACCGGACGTATACGGTGAAAATGTCTTTCTGTCATCGATCAACCTTCGTCCACATACTAAATATAGGATATTGCGTAAGTTTTTGGGAATTGGATTAATATCTAGAATAGCCGTGTCTATTTGGTATTCGACTCGATATCTGCTGCCATTCGATTGTGACCACCAACCATATTCGTGAACTGGACGTTGCACTCCATAGCCCACGACAAATTGTCAATAACAAGCCAAGTATCGATAGGCATATGCCATCCAAACGACGCATGCAGCCATGCTCATGAAAAAGTGTCTCAAAGACGAATCACGATGCAGAATTATTATACATACGTTTTACACGCCCGATTAACGATATCCTTAGCTGACTTTCAAACCCACTGAAGTATATAGGCCTACCTCATTCTACAGAAATCAAACATATGCCTACCTACAAGCTACAACAAGATAAGCATGCAATACCTAACACTTTGATTGAGTTTTGAAGTTATTCCACTCATTACAGTTGGTCTATGATCACTAACTTAATACAGAAAATCACAAGGCGTAACCATACCTACACGCGTAACCGTACACTTTGAAAAGAATCATACTTACCCGACAAATCTGACACTCCATCAAGTCTTCAAGAGTTCTGTATGCGTTACCGATGACGAGAACCAAATTGAAAAAGCCTGAATCCTAAAGAAGGTTGCGTTGCAAGGCATCGCGTCGTTTAGTAAACCGCGCACTGAGCTATCTCGCAGTCCACGCAGTATTCTGGAATACGAGTCACAATTCGCTTACGACATTTCGATAGCAGAGCGGATAACGTGAGATAGCGAGTACGTGATTTTGCGCTTGCGCATAATTATCATGAATCGAAATTTCATCGCAAGTATCCCGCGAAAAGAACACGACACCGACAGGTTTCGTCTGGCGCTTGTTGGCCACCAATAGACCACGCCTCGACCTACTTGCCCGAAATTAGCTTTTTATATAGATATTCCAAGATCTAAAATATACAACAAGTCTAAATAGCATTCTGTCTATCGGAAAACCAACTCCAAAATTCCCTCGGCTGACTGTCTTAATTCGGGCGTTGCATGCATTTTGCAGATACACTATAGTTCAGTGGCAAAGATTCGGAAAATTAAATATAATGGTTTCACTTTGGCAAAGCATGCAAATTACGTGAGCGAAATGGACGAAACTACGCTGTGAGTTCTGCAATCATTTGTGTTCACAAATAGACTTACTTGGTCTGCAGATCGGTATATCTTGCGAGCCTTTTGTTCTCGAACCAGGCTTAGGAATCCATTGCTTAGTGTATTCACATTTCCAAGTTGCGTAACCAGCTGTTTGTTCATACCTTCATAAAAAAAGTCATCTCTCGTCAGCGATAGCATTCGTATGGACAATATACTTTTAGGCGGATAAGATCGAAATAGAGAGTGTTTGATGATTGTTATCATAATTAATTACAATCTACGTTTCACGAGATGACGTCAGTATATTGGCACCGCCATTTTGTTCGTTCGTGAACGAAACGTCGGCTTCGTTGTGTATAGATACTCTGTGTATCGTAAAGAAGATCACCACAGATTTAACCTCCATCATCACGTGATGAAGACGTGGAGCTCCGAAAGCTTGTGAATGTTTCAAATTTTCAATTCTCAATAAACCAAGGCGGGACGTTAAATCTGTAGTGATCGTCTTTACGATATCTATTGATCGTCCACCATCGGCTAGAGTGGCTAGACTATACTCCTCATTATTGTGTGTCAGATAGGCGTACTCTGCACGTCTACGTGCCCACACACATAGCATATGCTATAGATTTCTATCGTGGGGTTACTTTCTTCATAATTTGAGCTTGTGCATGACACATTTTCAAATGTGAAATGTGAAAACCGATTGAATGGTTTCTCTGGGATGCCAAGGGCGAGTAGAAAACGCTCTCCATAGAAATTGCGCTTTCCAGAATATTTTAACGCTAATGAGAGCCGAAGGTGAAAGATGAACATTCTTACCATTCAATGCAACTCAGTGTAACTTCCTCCGAATATTCAAAAGTTTTGCCAGTGAGATCTAAAATCTTGTAGCGAACTGCTGACAGATGATCTGGCGGGCCACAAGATATTACTGAAAATAAGTTTGCATATTTTAATAAGTCTTTTGTGCTGGTGCACAAAACTCCATTATTTACTTTTGCATTTCGGTACTGCATGCGTCCATTCTCCTTCATTGTTGCAGTGTGTGATCTGACTTCCTTCCATTTCATATCCTCGATTGCATGCAAAATTGATATGATCCCCAAATTCGAAGTAACTCTTCGCGTTGTTGGACGACATTGATCCGTCAGTGGGCGCTTGTAATTGTTTCAAACATCTGATTTCTGAATAGTTGAGCATAGCGGCTCGTAATATTGTTTTCGCTCGACTGGCAAATATTCTTACTGATGGTGTTGTAATGTATTCGAAATCCTGTTTTCTCAATAGAAATATCTGAATGGAATTGAATCTGGGCGTCTTTAGTATTTAGATCGATGGTCTCGTTGGCGTTAGGAGTGATATTACCACAGTATCGGTCTGAATGGTCCTTGTAATTGATCTGTAAAACGCACAGGTATGACGTGTATGCACATATCCAAAAGTATATGCCTTTGGTGGCCTTGATGTGAATTATGACATTAGATTTATAAACCATAATGCGCGGAAAGAATGACTCCATATAAGTAGTCTTTATTGATGCTATTGCGTACAACATATGCAAGTCTGCAAGCGGCTGTCTATGGAGAAAGTAGTGGAACCGATGGCGGATGATCAACTGATATAAGAAGATTCACCACACCATAGATTTTATTGTCCAACCTTGCTTTATTGAAAATTATGTTGACTATTCGATCATTATTTTATTGAGAAATATTTTTACATTCATAGATAATTCTCAATAATCCAAGGCTGGCGTTAAATCTGTGGTGACGGTGAATCTTCTTCACGATATTTTACGCAAATAGGCCTACATTTGTAGCTACTAGCGTTTGTTAATCCTACGTCATTCCCTTAATTTCGTTAATGAATGATTGGGATTAGCAAGGTAAGTCAAGCCATGGCCTACTTTCTAGTCAAACAAATAATATCGAAGTTCTTACGGTTAAGTAATCGTACACGCAACCTTCCTCGTAGTGTTCCTCAATATCGAATGTTTCATCAAATCTCAACTGGATGGAATGACCTTTAGGTACCTGTGTAATAGCTATATGTTGACTCAGTCAGTAAAAGAAGTGAAGCTTTTATTGTTACTTACGTTGATATCCCATCGGCAGTTGGACAATTTTCCATATTGGTTCGGATAATCGGGACTTTCCACCGTCCCTTCAACAGCAGTAAGCCTTTGATTCTCGCAAAATTTGGCTAAAGGCAAAGCAAGAAAATTACAGTACGCATGAAACTGATCAGCAGCCAATAACCATGGACACCGTTCAGTTGGCCGAGTGGGTGAGACTGTCTGCCTTCTGATCGGGAGGTTGCGGGTTCGATTCCCGATCGAGTCAAATCGAAGATTTTAAAATTGTTATCCCTTTCTACCCTGCTTGGCAGTCGGTATCGGGGAAGTGCGGAGAGCCGTGATTGTAACAGTGATCCGGGCTATAAGTCGGAAGTATTGACACGTATACACTGAGCATCGACCTGGCGTAAATGACCTTAGTAGTTGAAAGCGTCATAAATTTCAAATTGAAAAAACAAACAAAAAAATAACGATGGATGCCGTAACGAAGTATAAAAGTGTAGATTAAATGTGTTAAACACGCCATCGCCGACCACAAACCAACGACACGACAAGAGTATTGACTTATAGAGGTGGTTTTGCGTTCAAGGTCAAGTGCCCGACGACTTTTGGCGTTCAGTGTTCGAAGTCGGAGCGCCATCAATCCCATTACATGAATTCGTAAAAAATGATATAGGAATATCAGGGTCCATCTTCTTACCGACGCATGTATGCTTATTAGGAGCCAATTCGAATCCAGCTCTGCAGTCGCAATAATATGTTCCCGGGACATTGACACAAAAATGGTTGCATGTAATCAATTCATCCCAACCGTCAAACGTTGTTTGTTCCAGCTTCGCTAACTTGGCACACTCATCGATATCTAAAAGAAAGGTTAGGGAGTGTAGATAGGCTCTTCACTGAGGGTGCGAAGTGATCATATACATTATTACGTAGTACACATAAACAAACGAGCCTGGTACTACATTATAATTCAATGGGTCGGATAAACACTTATCGCCTCTAGTGATGAAGTTATAAGGCGATGATCCCTCATTTGGCTGCTACGTATAAGATTTATCGTTATAACAATGATTATCTTGCCGTGTTAATTCTGTTAAATATCTGATTTGTAGTCTATTGGATAAAAATATGGGAAGGTCATGATGATATGATAGCGCGATTTGTACCGGGGCTCAACAGCTTGATATTCTATCACGTCGTTTCTATAGCGGAATATAGCACAGCGTAATTAATGCTTATAGCCAACACACAATTTCACACACTACGTACAGTATATTCACAGGTTCAGTAGTTGGGAGTCAGTGATCAGTTTTCAGTGAGAGAGTAGCCTACTCATAAGGCAATATAGACTTATAGAGAAACAAAACATGCGGATTCAAGATAACCTCAGAGATGGCTATTAATCACATTATAGCAAACAGGAAGTTTCTACAGACAACCCTTTTAGTAGGCATGAGAACCAGACGTTTAGAGGTCTGGGAATTATTGATAAAGGATAACGACTACCCCATAACTAATGTGATTAAACCCATGACTGGCGCAGTGTAATAAGCATCCAAAGTATCTAATAATTTCAGGTCAAACGTTAGCTCATTGTCACCCGATCAGCAACAAGTCTTGTTAATTTTGTTTCCTAAGCATATTCGCGTACACCACATAGCATCAGCAAATTGCGTCGCGGGTTTGCTCGATTTTCACAGCACACTCGAAAGCTAACAGGAGATGACTCCTCGTCATATTTACTGCTCGCCTCTGAAAATGTGACTCAAGTTAACATTCAGCGAAATTGTGAGTATTCTCCACGCATTGAACGTCATTTCAAACTTTGATTCAAGCGTAACGAGGTGCTGACTCGCAGAAAAATATAACTATGCGTGTAAGCAATAAACACTAGCTGTTTTAATCTGCTAGTCTGCTTCTTCCACGGTAGACTGGACAATACGTTGTTGTTATTTTATAAACGAACATACCAGCCTCAATGTAATGTACAGCGAAACCCGTCGGAGATATACCCTCGTTGGAATAGTCGGTGACAAAAGTAACCGTGATGTTATTTCCTTTTGATTCGTACCAATGACCGATACTTGGCGCATCATAGTGGTATCGTGCCTTTCCACAGAATCGAATCGGATCTTCACCTGCTTCGGTTATCTAAAGCCATGAAAGATTTGTGATGATAGATGAAGTGTACTTTTCCGGCAGCGCACGATTTTATGTCCAAACGTAATGATTTAGCGAGCTATAGGATTTTAGCTATAAACTGGTTTAATCAAATTATTTGCTCAGGAAAACGTCCGCAGCTTACCTTGACGTAATCGTAAACGCACGCTCCTCCCAGGTCCACATCGTACGAGTCTTCGAGATCAAATGCCGTGAATTTGAATTTGATTTTGTACCCTTCCCTGACACGAATTCTCCATTCTTTCGAAAAATCGTTACCATAAGATGTGGGAAAATTAGGAGATTCGAAGGTACCATACACCCCGCTCAGATCGGTTACTGCCCCAACTGAGACGGCAAGACACACCAATGAGATCCATAGCAATAGCCTGCAAAATACAAGTCGAATATTTGGCCACGCTGAACGATGTCGATATTGGTATGGTCACCATGTTAGGACAAGATTTAGAGAAATGAGTGGCGAGTCAATCATATATAAGGAGGACTCACGCACTGAAATAGATGTCTGAAAGTCAGCGTCTCGATTCATATCTTTGAAGGATGGGGACGCCCGTGGAAAAAAACCGGACATGCGCCTATGGAAAGCCTGTGTAGACAGTTGCGATTTCATAATAAAAATGCGGGCAAATCGAGAGAAATGTATGAAATGAGGGACACATTTCCCTCGAAAACCTGCCAGATATGTGACATTGACAGTAGCTGTAACGAGGCCAAGAATGCTGTTATATAATGCGGGCGTATGCGCGTCGCTTGAAATATCGTCCGATATTTGTTCATCTCCTGAGACTGGATATGAGAATTCTGCGGATTTACTGAGCTAGAATTGTACAAGGCCAATATATCCTTACAGGCCTAACGCACCAAAAACAAATTTGACTTACCTCATACTGGAAACTTCTTTCGCTGAAACGTTGTTTTCCTACTAATTCCTGCAACATTAATGAAGCGTGTAGTAAAACACTGTTTTGCCGCAAGGCGAGAAGTTCTATGCGAGTCTTTGTTTGTTATTTTCTCAGATTTTGTGACGAACTTCTTCCTTCTTCTTCGATTCGCTCTTGCGTGTCGTGAAAAACATGTCTAGACTTAAAGCAATAAGTGTGAGATTTGCCATAAGCTACATAGGTCTACATATCCCAGCCCATGTTGGCTAATGTGATCACTTCACGGGAACTGTAAAATGACATTAAATATTTGAAAGAGGCTTGATGAAAAATATGATAATTTGTTGCTTTCGCCAAAATTTCGGCAACCATGTATTCTAGGCCTACCATGGATCCATGGAATAAATCGTTGCTCCTATAAGCTCTATACTGTCACCATGCGGTTAGTGAGAGAGGTTCTGGAATTTGTATCGATAATGGGAACTCCCCGTATGTAATGACAACGGCGCATGCCAGCATACAGGAGCTGGAGGCAAGGGTCTTGACTCAGGATTGAACCTGCCACTGTCACAGAATGAGGCTGTATGTGACGTTCAAATGTCCTTTTGGGACGCGTCATAGATATCTTCAAAAATATCTGTTCGGGAAGCGATGCAAGAGCTTTTATATAACAACACCCATATATTACGTCAATGCTGATCCTCACATTGGCCATTTATATACAGCTGCACTAGCTGATGCTCGGCAGCGGTTTGAGAGGCTGAAGAGACAGAGAACCGGTACAGAAGACGACGTAATTTTTTCAACAGGTGATTATCTGAGCTTGTTTTAGCCGAATGTGGTCTCTGAGATTTTCTGTTTTGACAGTCTGCTGTTTAGTGTCTCCCAGCTTAATACAGTAGTGCAGTAAATGGCCGAGGGCCCGAGGCGAGAGCTGCCATGTAGATAAACTAGATTCTAAAAATGACCACGAACCCTGTGTTGAAATCTTTCCTGAAATAATATACCTATTTCACAGGCACGGATGAACATGGACAAAAGATACAAACAGCCGCGTTAAAACACGAGATTGATCCTAAGACGTTTTGTGATAATGTGTCAACGAGGTAGGTAAAGAGTCACTACGATTTCACCTACATGCACAATTGACTGCCACATTATTTCATCTCGATTTTTCCAAACAGTCTACTGTTTTTTCAGATTTAAAGATTTATTTTCTTCCTGTGGCATCGGCTACACTGACTTCATCAGAACGACTGAACCAAACCACAAAGAAGCAGTGCAAACATTTTGGAATACTTTATCAGACAAAGGATATATATATAAAGGTGATGATATCTTCATTAAAGCACTAAGTAGACTGATTGTCCTTACATTACATTATATATTTTACCCAGAGACATTTATAATATTTTTCACCTTTTTGGTTCTTCTGACGATGGGCATGATTTTTCCAGGTTTGTATGAGGGTTGGTATAGCACACAAGATGAAACATTCGTATCAGAAGGTGATACCAAACTAGTGAAAGGTCAAAGAGTTGCCTCAGACAGTGGCCATAAAGTTGAATGGACAAAAGAAGAAAATTATTTATTCAGGTACGACTACGCCTTAAATTAAGGTGGCAACGACTTTCATGTAGAATTATTTACAATGTGAGTGATATGAACAATGAAATATGGTATTGAAAATGTTTCCATGGCAATATCAATTTGGATTATGTCTAATGTGAAAAATATATGGAGCAATCATGCATTTATCCTCTCTCACTACTAAATGCTAAGTTACCTTCATCATATTCATGACAGAGCAGGATTATTTGTTAATTTTTTCAGCACAGAATGATTCAGCAGTATTTATTTTAGTGCAATTTTCATTTCAGATTGTCTGAAGTAATAAAGGATGTACGGAAATGGTACGAGAAGAACCCGACTGCAATCTACCCTAAAAAATTCTATGATTTGTCAATGAATGATCTAGGCAACTATGATCATGATATATCGATATCTCGTGATAGGAGCAGAGTGTCATGGGGAATCGAAACACCTGCAGATCCAAATCAGACTATATATGTTTGGTTGGATGCCTTGATAAATTATCTTACAGTGGCTGGATATCCTGACACCAACTCTGCACGTTTTCAATCTGCTTGGCCAGCAGATTGTCATCTCATAGGTAACGGTGAATATTTTCTCTTTCCTTTTATGAGCACTGGTACCAGTATGTCAAACAGATATTTGTTAAGCCCACTGCAGCATAATATACAAACCAAAGAATCTCCTATTATCTTGCAGGGCAAGACATTCTTAAGTTCCACGCAGTTTATTGGCCAGCATTTTTACTAGCTGCTGGCTTGGATCTTCCGAAACAGATTGTCGTACACTCGCATTGGTTGATGGAACGAAAGAAAATGTCCAAGAGTATTGGCAATGTTGTCAACCCATTCAAAATAGCAGAATGCGTCGCTGGAGAACGACTGAAATACTTTTTATTGAAACAGGTTGGTTGATCTTAACTCGAGAAGTAATGGGCAGTGCTTGTTTTAGCAAAAGAACAATGAGTGGATGAGTGGCTAAGGGTATCGGATATCTTATTTGTTTGTGTGTTCACCCTGGAGCAATTTTATGTAATGGTTGGATCAGCATATCCACAATTTAATGCATTTAGTTTCATCACTGGCAATAGGCTCGCTTAGGTCATTATTGGCTCACCCTGAAACTAAGTCAAGATTTCCAATTACTTGAATAATATATTAGTTAGGAGATTTGGTGTGACAAAATATGATCTCTCTCCCCTTTTTCTCTCTCTCTCTCTCTCTCTCTCTCTCTCTGAGTTACAGAACTTTTTCCTTTCATTTACAGGGAGTCCTTGAACATGACTGTGATTTCTCTGACGTGTTGCTCTTACATGCTGTCAACAATGATTTGAGCCACACTCTTGGAAACTGTCTGAACCGATCTATCTCTCCGAAATTGTGTCTGGAACAAAGGTACCCAGCATTTCATCCGGAATGCTACAAAATTTTGACATCTCCCAGGTTAGCATTGCTTTCACGTCTGTTGGATGTTTATTGTAATTTGTAATATAGAGAGTCGCCAATTGTCGCTAGTCAATATTATTTATGATATGTCAACTTCTGTTTTCACGTTACTTTATGCCCTATTTAATTTGCTTTCGTTTTACTGGACTGATGTTTCTGAATCAGGGAGGGATTTACTGAACCGTTGGATTTGATCGAGATGATTGCGCAACTACCGGATACGGTTGAAGACCATTGTGAGGAGTTTCATTTTTATAAAGCAGCGGAATCCATCATGGCTTGCATCAGAGAAGCGAATGCGCTTATTCACAGAAATCTACTCTGGCACTTAAACTGGAGTGATGAACGCGAAAAAAACTTAACGAGACCGCCATTCACTCCGTTTTTGAATCTCTGAGGGTTTGCGCGATTTTGCTTCAAATTTTCACACCCGATATTGCTCACAAGCTTCTTGACCGGCTGAATATCAAATCAAATGAGAGGACGTTGGCTCATGCTCAGAATAGCTTTTATCGTTATCATCGCATGGATTGCCCGTATACCGGAAGGGCGTTAGGAGAAGATAGAGGCATTCTTGCTCCTACTGTTAAGGCGTCTGCATTGGTTTTGAAATGAATTTCTCTCGGCATTAATAAAGATATTTTCTAACCGCTGACCTCTCGGTCTAGACACGGGCAATCTGTCACAACGGGCTGGCATATTTCTTCTGCGTGTTATGATCGCAAAACACCTTTGATAAGGCTTGTTGGAATGTTTTTTATCGTTTATACGTAGGCCTACAGGGTATCATTGGGTGATCGCTCCAAAATAACTTCCTGCGACCGAAATGGCGCGTGCGTCGCAAACTCACTGTTGATATCATGCTGATGTGACCTTAATGGTGGCTGTCGTACCACGGTTACGTTTAGTACGGGTTGAGGATGGAAGTAGGCCTATATCATGTGATTAAGAAAAGTTAATTGAGTGTCATCCGTTTTGAAGCGATAATCTAGAAGATAAGATTTGCATACTCTGTGACTTTTCGTCAAATTTTTATCGTCGATTCCTTGAGAAATATACTGTACTATATAGTGTAGGCCTTCGCTGTAGCTGAAAGGTTGACAAATTATATCGAACGTGCGGCGATCGTAGGCCTTAGCTCAACGAATGAGAAGCGGGTCTCGGCCATAGCATATTTGACATGTTGCGTGTGATAGTCCTGCTGTTGACGACGCCCATTTTACATTGTTGGGGCCAACTCACACTGCGAAGTGAACCGAATGTACTCACACCACCCTACTTCAACATAGCAACTGGTACGTAAAAGAAAAGTTTACCTGGATCCTATCCCTACCTGTACTGTGGTATTAAAGGTCGTGAACTATGAATCCAATTATTTTGTTCAATCAATGTTTTTGATGCAGGTAAGAAAATCGAAGCGACGGCGACATGCGGGAAAACTGGCCCTCAGCGATTTTGCAAGCTGACAGGCGGACGCAACGAAGATCGCTACGATGAAACGTTTCAAAACGGAGCGTCTTGCGACGTTTGTGACGATAGCTTGTCATCCAAGTCACATCCTATTCGATATGCTATCGATGGAACAGAAAAGTGGTGGCAGAGTCCGCCTTTGTCACAAGGAACGGAATATAACAGGATCAATATCACAATCAACCTTGGGCAGGTAGGTGAAGGTGTCGCTGTTGTACGGTAGTCCTTCGCTCATTGGCCTATATGCGCAACTTCTCTACCGCATTTTGGCAAGCGTCAAGATTACGAGTCCCGATTTTAAGTGACTTTTGCGTACGGTTCGGGTGATTTATGGAGGCCGATATGCGTATTTTTACGATATAATCGGTAACGAGGTCGTCAGTAAGGAGTTCGGTATCGATATTTATCAAACCATTGCCCCAACATTTCCGTCCACACCGCTGCTGCGTGACAACTCATAGACCTCCATCTCCATGCCATGTCTTCCTGCTCAATTATTTGTAGATTTCCTTGACGTCAGTAATATGGCAGCCAATGATTTCCGAATAGATTCTCATATCGGATCTAGGGGAAATAGCCCTAAATGTCGAAGGTGCACATCATCTGTTTTTTTCTTGAAACAGGTCTACCATGTTGCATACATTATATTAAAATTCGCAAATTCGCCTCGTGCCGGGACGTGGGTTTTGGAGAGATCTTCAGATCATGGCAAAACTTTTCATCCTTGGCAGTACTTCGCCAGCACTGACAGTGACTGCGCAAACTTTTTCGGCATTAATCCTTTCAAAGAAATTACGAGAGATGACACCACTATCTGCACTTCCAAAGATTCTGATGTCGTCCCGTTGGAAGGCGGAGAGGTAAGCAGACTTGATAAAGTCTCATGGCTACTGTTGTGACCCTCCATGTCTGGTCGTCTATTATCAATTATAGCCTATATTCTTTTCCCAGACAAAGTATACTCAGTATACCCAGTATAGGCCTATATGCAGAATCTAATTCATAATAAGCTTTCAGAGCACCGCTGCTTCATCGTCTTAGAACTGGTAGTCCGTCATCGGCTCATCTATTGGTTATTCTTTTTCAAGGTAATAGTGTCGATGATCAATAAGCGTCCTGGGGCAAATAATTTCTCCCATTCACTCATTTTACAAGAATGGACAAAAGCAACGGACATCCGACTTCGCCTCATACGTACAAAAACATTGCTCGCACATCTTATGGCAGTTCAAACACAAGATCCTACGGTGACTCGAAGGGTCAGTGTTTATCTGTAGTTAACGATAGAAGTATGTCACAGTATGGAATTTTTCCTGCAGTATTACTACAGCATCAAAGACATAAGCATTGGTGGGAGGTGCGTCTGCAATGGCCACGCGGATACATGTCTGCCTGATGAATTCGACAGATTCAAGTATGTAAGGTTTCGGCCTATTTGGTGCTCACTATATCCCATATATAATGTACAAGGGCCATAGCTAGAGGGGGGTTCTGCGGGCCAGAATTGCAAAGTGTAACGTGACGAGTTGGAACACCCCCGTTTTTTCGAGGCTGACTGCGTCCCTGGGCACAGTGTTTCCCATGGGCACAGTGTTCCCCTTGAGCACAGTGTTGCCCACGAGCACAGTGTTCCCCGTGAGCACAGTGTTCCCCGTGGGCAGTGTTCCCTAGCCAGCACAGTGTTCCCCGTGAGCACGTGGACACAGTGTTCCCCGATGAGCACGTGGTTTACCGCGAGCACGCTGTTCCCCGTGAACACGGTGTTCCTCCGCGACCACAGTGTTCCCCATGAGCACTATGTTCTCCCTGAACTCAGTAAAACCACCTGGTGAAATATACGATGTTCCCAAAAGTTGCTTTTTCTTTACATTGTGATAGGCTACATTGTGTTGTCATAGTGTGATGTCACGAGTTGGAGCACTCCATTTTTCGAGCCTACCTGCGTCCCAGTAATGTAGGCCTACCCTACATACAAATGATGCTATTGTCAATTTAGACTTGTATGTCAATGCCGACATCATGCATGTGGCGATAGTTGTGAGCAATGCTGCCCTGGATTTGTGCAAAAAGCGTGGAGAGTCGCCACACCAGAGAGTTCGAATGAGTGTGAAGGTAGGCCTATCCTATAGCGTCCATTGCCATTTTGTCGTCAGCTCAGTACAGTAGAACAAGAGGAGCATTTGACGGCTATAATGCCGCAACACTCTCTTTTACGCAGCCTTTACCGCTGGCCAGTGTCCAGACACTCACTAAATTCAACTTGGCGCCTCACCAGGCTGTGTGATGGTACCGCTGAGCTTACTGACAGTGTTATTGTAGCAATCTGAAAAACGAAAGCATGCATCTTGCAACGTCCTTAGTTCTCCATGTTAGAGCCTCTAGGCTAATGCAGAGGTTGACATCTGTTCGCAAGCAAAACATTTGTTGATATTTATATAATTTACCTTGTTTACATTCAGAGTGCAACTGCCATGGTCACAGTGCTGAGTGTTATTATGATGAAGATGTGGATACTCGTCGACAATCTTTGGATAAGTATGGGAATTATGAAGGTGGTGGAGTTTGTCTGAACTGCTCTCACCATACAGCAGGCATTAACTGTGAAAACTGCATGGATGGATATTATAGACTAGTTGGCGTGGATTTGACCGACCCAGAAGGATGCATGCGTAAGATATACAATGTTTCATTGTGCTATAGATATTGTAGATGACTGAGTACGGGAGTAGGGTAATGGTAGAATTTGTTTCAAATGCATTCTCTGTATATCATGATTTGTATATTATTTTTTCAGCATGCGAATGCAATAGCTCGTACACGGTTGGCACATGTGAACCTTTGACTGGAAGATGTTACTGCAAACCTCAATATGATGGTGACAGATGTGACCGTTGTGCTCCAGGATACCGCAACTTCCCAGAGTGTGAACGTATGATGGCCGCTACATTCCTAACGATATTTGAATTAAATATTATCTATCTTACCAGCATGTCCTTGTTACTATGATGGAACAAGAAACGGTGTGTGTGAACCTGGGCAAGATAACGAATGTCCATGTAAATATACTTACGGTGGGATGTACTGTAATGAATGTGCGGCTGGATTTTACAAATTTCCGGAATGCATACGTAAGTTGTATAGTAGTAGTGTGCGTAATTCATACACAACAAATAGTGAAGCCAATGGCAGACGATCAGATATAAACAAAAATGTAGTGTCGGCCAGAAATTGTTAACGGCCAGCATTAGTTTATATTGAAACTGGTTCACAAGCTTTTGGATGTCATTTTTCTGTGTAGTAATTTTGTTTAGCTTATTTTTTTGGGATTTAGAATGCCAATGCCTTGGAGAGGGTGCTTTGAATGATCGATGCGATGCCTATACAGGACAATGTGACTGTGAAGTCGGCTTTGGAGGATTGTTATGTGACAGTTGTGCACCTGGATATTTTGAGTATCCATCTTGTCATAGGTGTTTCTGTAATACTGGTTTTACTACCGCCGAGGTAAGGCTGGATGGGTTTTAAAAGTTGAACAAGGCTAACTCTAATTTTTGTTTACTGAATAATATATTCTTTGGAAGATACTCCAGAAATTTATAAAACGATACCTCCAAACCTGGAAGACTGAATCCGAGTCTTCGGTTGCGTCACACACATACGCCATGCTTTTGCTTGTCTTTCTTTGATAGATTTGCGACTCGAATGATGGGACTTGCTTTTGTACTGGCCTAGCGACTGGTGACTCATGCAATCAATGTAAACTTGGCTATTTTGATTTCCCGCAATGCGCAGGTAATGACGAGTAGTTGATAGTCAGTAAATGTTATCTGTGTAAAATGAAATCTCCTGCAAATATATATATCATTTCTTTATTTTGTTAGAATGTGGCTGTTCTGCAGAAGGTAGCCATGGTTCTATGTGTAATCGCAATACTGGACAATGTGACTGCAAAGTCAACTATGGCGGATTGAACTGTGATGAATGTGCCCCGGAATATTACAAGTAAGTACAAGTTCATGCTATATTGACTCATTCATTGTTTCGTTTTCTTCATCTTCAAGTACGTTCAGTTTCTGTGTATCTCGTATTTTACCATCCAGAATCGAATTCCGACTAGGAGAATACAAGCTTCCTCACAAAATGATGTGCCGTGTTCTAGTCGCTTGGATATATTTTTTTGCAGATTGGTTAAACTTGACCGACTCCTTTACCCTGACCTCAACGCCTATACTGTCCAAAATTACAAATGCTGGACCTCGACGTGTCTGCTCTCTGTTCTTGTTGAGGGGGTCGAACCAAATGTAGAGACAGGTCATAGTTTA
Source organism: Botrylloides violaceus (assembly GCA_030412335.1). Lineage (NCBI taxonomy): Eukaryota > Metazoa > Chordata > Ascidiacea > Stolidobranchia > Styelidae > Botrylloides > Botrylloides violaceus. The sequence goes on from JASFYC010000810.1 coordinate 868,036, forward strand.
GGTCATATTTTGTCACCCGCCGTCGCCTATACTATTGGTTTTCATATTAATGACATATATATTAATTTCTTTTCAGTTATCCTTTCTGTGTTTCTTGTAACTGCAATGTCCGTGGATCATTAAGAACAGCCTGTGAGCCAGATAGCGGTGATTGCACATGCCGGAGATTTATTGCTGGGAGGCAATGTGATCAATGTGCACCACAATATTTTAATTTTCCGATATGTGAAGACTGCAAATGTGATCCTCGCGGTATCAAAGAATTTCAACCGGGTGTTTGCCTCGCGTTTACTGCAGTGAGTTATTTAATGAAAATATTTTAATTAATATTAATAATTTAATTAAACTGATAGAATACTTGGATTAGTAGCCTATGCTTTAGATTTTTAGTAATTTTCTATCGCATGTGAGCTTGCCTAGTATAATTGTGTTTGGCAGCGGTGGCAGTGGCCTGGCCTGTGGCCGGACAAAGAGTCTCTCGGCTACATAAAAACTTTGGTGTAGCCTGTGCTATGTGCACGGTGCAGTGGCTAATGCAAGGTCTTAATATTCCTATCAAAATGAACAAATACGATACCAAGTAGGCCAACCAAATCTGGTGCTCATTGTTAAATTTCAACGTTATGACTTGGCATTTCAGGGTCAATGTGACTGCAAAGAACACGTAATCGGAATGTACTGTGATGAATGTGATGCTCTGCATTACGATCTGTCAAAAGGGTGTATTGGTTGTAACTGTCTCTTGCAAGGCACTTTGGATGGTGTGGCAGCATGTAACACACAGGTAAAGAGTCTATATAAAAAAAATAATGTCCAGTTAAAAAACCGAAGCTTTACAAGCAACAATAGACCACAGTTTCTGAACTAACACAATAACACTTCCACTGACAGTCACGGTCACATCAACCTTTTTATGTTAAAATTCAAATTTGTATATTTTTAAACCGTTTGACAGAATGGGAACTGTTGGTGTAAAATATACGCCGGCATGCAACAATGTTCCGAATGTAAGCCCGGTTTTTACGGTTTGAGTGAAGCAAATTACTTCGCCTGTCACGGCTGCCAATGTGATCGAGGTGGTTCATTATCTGACGATTGTGATCCAGTGGACGGACAGTGTCGTTGCAAACCAGGACTTACAGGTCGTAAATGTGACAGGTACCTGACTTAATGTGGGTGACGCATTATTTCAAATATTTTGATTGTATTGTCCTCTATCAACAGAGTTATAGATGGATACTATAGCCCTACAGTTTTGCAATATCAATTTGAAGTTGAAAACGGACGGACACCAGATGGCGAAGTTTTACGTTTTGGATTTAATGAAAAGGATTTTCCTGGATTTAGTGATAAAGGTTACGCTGAATTTTCTTATGCTCAGGTACGTCAGCTCCCGTTCACCGGATATGAACATTTTTTAAAATTAATTTAATATCATTTCAGCACAAAATTGTGGTGCCAATAACAGTCCAAAACCACACCAATGGTTTATATCACGTGTACGTCCACTACATGCAACCGTATGAGAGAAGTATTGGCAATATTACATTCAACCCTATCACTGCTGAAGGTATGATATTGATAACTTGATATATAATAAGTTATAGTTGTCTTGATTGAGCAATGCAATTTTTTTTTTCTTCACGCAGGATCTTCCCAAGCTGTTGCGGCCAACTTTGATGTCACCATAAAACCCACGCTGCTGAGTGTTGGTAGTGTGTTTGTGTTCAATCCGGGGCAGTGGGAGGTCGAAATTGAAGCAAAACCAGGTGAGGAAAAACCTGGCAGGAAATCTGTCAATGTAATTCTGGTTTTGAGTTTGATGTGATAATTCCCGCCAATTCCATAACGAGGGATGGTCACATTTGCCTCACCACTAGAGGACGCTAATCACTTGCCCGACCATTTCATTATTACATAGTACCCAAAAATGAACATTTCGGTACCCCACCATAAAGCAATGGATCGGATGAGCAGTTAGCGCCTCTAGTGACGAATCTTCGTCCAAATGTTAGATATCAATTGATTATGTGTGCTTTACAGGGTTGCTCATTGATTATATTGTCCTGATATCATCTGAATACTACGAGGCTAGCGTTCTACAGGCAAAAGTTGTAACACCATGCATGGCTAAACCGTCTGGCGAAGCAACAGAATGTATAATGTACACACATCCGTCACTGAACGGATTTTTATCTATAGATTTGACTGAAGGTGTTGAAACAGGGAGGTAAGCATTTAACCTAATAAAACTTGGATGACGAATTTGTGATTTATTTAAATTCTGAAATTTTCTCAGGCTGTCATCTCCATTGCCAACTCACGCACCACTTTTGATGTTAGATGGCCAAAGTATACTCGGATACAATGAATTTGAATTTGTCGTAACCCCTCCAGAGATTGGCAAATATGTCCTCGTTTTGGAATACTCTGGTGACTGTGAACATATGCATACTATAGAAGCATCAGTCACTGATGGTCAGGAATATGAGAATGTCAAGTTTAACATATATACTTGTGGTTATGCCTTCCTTTGTCGCCAAGTGGCATTGTCACCTATGGATGAGGTTATGGTAAGCTGGATTTTTATTTCCATGCTGCTAAAAGCAAAATTTCTGTTTTCATCATCCTTCACTGTAGTTACTCTTATTAGTGTAGTTTATTGTAGGTTAAGTACAGGTGGGTATGGACAACAGGCAGTCCACAGGCCATAACCCGGCCTGGCCAGTCATTTAGTGTTGCCCCATTTCCTCAATTTTTAAAATCAATATTTTTTATCTTGCCCAGATAGACGTCTTCAGTCAATTATACGGCTCATCTACAAAAAATCTTGCACACCTATGATTTAAATTGTTTAGGTCTTCGATATATCATTTGAGAGTGCTACGGTTCGTTTGAGCGTCAATCCTGAAGAGACTGCACTATTATCTCGAGTCCATGCCATTCCTTATGATGATTGGAACATGGAGTATGTTGAACCGAAGCGTAGATGTGTCATCATTGAAGGAACAAATCCAAATGAGTGAGTTATAGGCCTACTCGTTATATATATATATCTTCTAGTATGTAATTGAGTGTTGTATTCATTTATGTAGGTGTGTTCCGTTGAAATATCCCGTTGCAGAGACCGGTAGAATTTTTGACTTGGATAATGAATCTGCTGGTGAATCTGCTGTTGCGAGTGTAGACGCCAAATACATAACGGACAATGAAACCATTGTTATAGACATGAATTTGTCACCTGGAAGGTAAGTCCTAAGCAAAATGGCTAGGATGGGTTTTAGTCGGTGAATATGTATGACTGAATAATAGTTAGCCTAGATAGTTAGTCAATGATCATCCAATTCATACTAATAGTGGACTATTTATGCCCTAGTCTAGATTGTCAAACTGTACTTGGTAGGTAGATCAGCCACTGATACTGAGAGTCAGCTTCAAACGACTCGAATATGTCATTTTTTGTCCAAATATTTATTTTGCATCCATCAACAGCTCACTTTCTAAAAATATAATCAGTGATTAGGGAATACTAATCAGTGGTTAAAAAACTCATTGCTAATAATCTTCAAACCATGATTGAAATCAGTCAGTCGGTCCTTTCATATTTCAGATATGTGTTTCTGTTGCACTACTTCAATCCGGACCACCTTTCTTTCTACCCCAATATCTCTTTATTCGGGGGTATTACGTATGAAGGTGTTGTCAAGATAAATTATTGTCCGAGTGTGGAGGGTTGTCGAGCTATTTTTATGTTACATGACGACTCGTATGTGTTGGATATTACAAATTCCAATCAAGTTATGACCATCACAGTACCGACAGGTATGAATATTAATTAATCTATCAAATCAGTAGCTTATTTGCTGAGCATCATTTTCTTTTTAGGCAAAGCCTTCTGGCTGGATTACATCCTCGTGATACCACAACAGGCTTACAGAGCAAGCTTCTTGCATTTCAGTCTTTCCGATTATTCAAGAAAATTTTTCAAGGAATGTATTGGTGTTGGAACAGAGGTAAGTAATGAAAATTAAATGTAGGCCAGCTATGACTATTTATTATGATTTATGGCAATTTAATAATTAAAATTATAATTAATTTATTAATTGTATGTTTTTGTGCAGGGACTGATAGATCTAGCGAAAAATCCATCCCAGTTTTGTCTCTCGGCAATTTTCACATTGACTGCTTCATTGAATGATGGTGCTGTCATTTGTGAATGCTCGCCATTGGGAACTATAGGAGGTGCTGAAGCAGATTGCCAGGTATGATAGATGTGATATTAAAACTTTATTTCAACGTTTCTTACAATTTTGGGGAGTTAAATTTTAATTTAATATTTTAATTTTAATTTGATTTCATGCTATATTCAATTGATCGAATTTGTTTATGCAATTTTCAGGCCTATGGAGGTAAATGTCCTTGCAGACCAAACGTAATTGGACGGACATGCGAAAAATGTGCAACTGGATTTCATAGTTATCCAGACTGTAAACCCTGTGATTGCAATGGATTGTTATGTGACGAGGTGTGTGCTCGACGAGGTTTTCACCTTTTCCAAACTTGCTCATCCATAACTCTCTCATTCTAGATAAACGGAAATTGTATATGTCCACCAAATACGATCGAACCGAATTGTACTCAATGTGCTCCGTTCACTCATTCATATCATCTGTTAGCGGGGTGTGTTGCTTGTGAGTGTGACAGGGAAGGCGTCAACGACACGAAAAATCTTGGATGTAGCGTTGAAACAGGGCAATGCCAGTGCAAAGAAAATGTAGAAGGTTTAATGTAAGTTTTATGAAATTTAATTTTTGAATATCCCTTGTGTGTGATTTTTTCTGTGGTTTCTTTTAGGTGTGGTCGATGCAAGCCTGGATTTTTTGCATTTCCGGAATGTCGACCATGCGTATGTAACACAGGTGGTAGCAAGTCTGATGTTTGTGATGCTGATAGCGGTCAATGCAACTGTAAGGAAAATGTGCAAGGACAACATTGCGATCAGTGCAAGCCGGTGAGATATGTACACCTACTCTTTCTAATAATCCTTTTTATGAATATCTTGAACCTCCCTGCACAAGCTGCACCGGTAAATATTTGGCAGAACTATATTTTTTCAAGCATCAAAGTATAATAAGCTTGCAAGACTCGGATTCACATCTGGTCCGGTCACAATGATCTCGATTCTTACAAACCTTGTTAGAAATTCACTTGCTAGTTATATTTCAGGGAACGTTCCATTTGTATGACAGTAATCCAGTTGGCTGTACCAGCTGCTTTTGCTTTGGAGCCGCTATCGAATGCTCCAGCAGTTTGTATCCAGAAACTGATATCAATGAAATGGATGGATGGAGCCTACTCAATACCAAAGTGTAAGTATATGTGATAACGGTAAACTTTTAAAGGGGTTGTAATTTGCAATATTGTTAATCATATCCAGTATCCAGATAGGTTTTGATTGCTTGTCGCATGATCAATTTGTCGATGCAACCACGTGAAAGAAATGTATCATTTCCTCTATAGAGAAAACCCGCCGATTGTCAAAGAATATGAAAGCATCTCTGTGAGTGTTGCGGATAATGGAGGTCCGATTGATTCCGTCCGAGCCGGTTTATATTGGTCAGCTCCACAAGACTATTTGGGAAAGAAATTAGGATCGTATGGTGGCACGATGAGCTACATTATACAGTATAAAGGAGAATCAAGGGGGCGCGGTGACTCAATAGAAGACGCACCACCTCCAGCTCTACTCAACGGGATTAAACCCCATGTTATACTACAGGTGGAATTTTTTGGAATTAATTTTCTGTGGTTGCCTAATATTAATTGTTCAATGTTAAAGGGTGGAGGAGGATTTGTCATAGGGTGGACCAATCCAGAATTTAAAGGCAATCCATATAAAGTCAAGTTGAAATTGTTAGAGGCAAATTTCATCCACCAGACCACAGGTACCTGACTTCTGCCGTGCTAAATTTTTATCCAGTGACACTGCTTCTGCAACTTAACAAAGGCTCGTTATATGTGGTTCGATATTATTTCAGGCAATCCAGTGACCAGAGAAGATATGATGATGATTCTAGAAGATTTAACTTCTATACAAATCAAAGCAACTGATGATCCACGAGCTGTTTTCGTGCGACTCTGGGATGTTTCGTTTCCTGACACAAATTATAATTTAGCTCCTACCAACATTTCTACAAATCCATCAGTGGAGACGTGTGTCTGCCCAAAGGGTATGTTCAATCTTTCATATATAATGGGTCTGGTTGGGTGTAGGGTGAGTGAGTGGGTGGGTGTGGATAGACGAATACGGGTAATTTATAATTTCAATTACAATTTGTAACTATTCTTGTAGCAACGTCATTGCAAGATTTTCCGTGTGACGTGCGACCCATGTGATCAAAAAATATCAGATAATATCAATAATATCAAGAGAAAATGTCCAATAAAATTTCGCAGCCAATGGCGGCAAATGGCATGTAGTAATACACAGAACAACGAGTGATCACAGATTTAACTTCCAGTCCAGTTTATTGGCATGTAATTCAACCAGTCGGAAAAATATCACAAAATTTCAAATAATATCAGAGAACTCCAATTACAATTACAATTTTAGACCTATTTTCAATTTCTTTGACAGGTTACACAGGAGAATCTTGCGAAGCCTGTGCCAGTGGTTTTTTCAGAGACTCTAAAGGACCATACTTAGGATACTGTGTGCAATGCGATTGCTTCGAACATTGTGAAATGTGTAACGCAAGCGGCAACCTTATGCAACCTGACGATTGTTTACATAACACAGTATGATTCTCTAACCGCTCACTAAAGAGTATCATTTTCCTGGCTGACGACATACTACTACCTCACATGCAGAACATGAAGACACAGATGTGTTCTCTTTTTTGTGCAGGCTGGTGATCGTTGCGATGTTTGTAAGGATGGATATTACGGCGATCCAACCACACGTGACTCTAACGCATGCAAAATATGTCCTTGCCCACATTCAACTCTGGAAGGAAGTCATGCAAGTTCCTGCGGTGACAATCTTGGTAAGATGCCGGTTTGTAGCATCACCTTATACAGATAATCTTGCATTCATGTGCATTCGCAGATGGTGACTTGGTTTGCGATTGTGACGCTGGATACACCGGACAGAATTGTGAGTTCTGCGAAGTTGGTTACCATGGAAATCCATTAGTTATTGGAGGAAAATGTGAGCTTTGCGATTGCAATGGGAACTCAATCTATGGAAATAGACCGGAACGTTGTAATCAACTTACAGGTAGCCTACTACTTCATAACACGTTAGACCTCATCGATTTTTTTTACGTTTCGAGTCGCTTGCAGGTGTCTGTACTGAGTGCAAAGAGGGATTCGGCGGGAAACATTGTGAGTTTTGTGCCGATGGATTCTTCGGAGATGCCATCGATGCCAAGAATTGTTCTAAGTGTGACTGCTTGGAATGTGGAACCTCAAATTGTGACAGGGAAAATGGACAATGTCGTTGCTTACCTCACGTTATTGGAGAGTTTTGCGATACTTGTGAAACTGGTAATTCACATCAGAATTTAACATTAATTTATTGCATTGCTTTAACGAGTATGCTACTTATTTTGTTGCCCATGAACCCTATAAGCCTTGATAAGAGAGAGAGAGAGAGAGAAATATTTTCATATGAAAATATATATTCTTGACATATTGACAATGTGGGCCAATATGACATGGCGTCGTTTTTTGTGGTAAATATGTGCCATCTTGCTCCTATGATAATGTTTGCTTCAAATGTCTTCAGGGTTTTATAACTTGGGATCATGTCGTGGCTGTAAGTCTTGTGAGTGTGGCTTGGCATCAACGAGTACGGCATGCACAAATACAACTGGCGAATGCCCGTGCGCTCCAAATGTTGTCGGATTAAAGTGCGACAAATGTGCCGAAGGACACTGGGATTATTCAGAAGATGGATGCAAACGTATGTATTTGTGGTTTTCTTTCAGATTTACATCGCATTTAAGTCTATGACAGCAATCCAAAATATTCAAAGGCGAACTTAATCATCTCTTTATGATGTGGACAGTTGAAATAAAAATTTTGATTTTGCAGCTTGTGACTGTGGTAACGTCGCAGAATGCAATCCTGTAACTGGGGAATGCAACTGTCCACCTGGAACTAAAGGACGGCAATGCGAACAATGTGAATTGCCCCGCCATATCATTCCGAAAGGTCAAATACTTTGTAAAGGTATGACCAAGATATTTTTGACCATATCAAACTAAATCCCCCCAAAAAATTATGTTATTTATATTGCATCACAGCATGCGGAAACTGTACTAATGATTTGCTTGATACTGTTGATAATTTTGATGCGTATGTAAAGAAAATCTCACAAATTATGGCAAGCATATCGGCTAGTGTGACTGCTAAGCAGAAGTATAGCACGTATCAAAATGAACTGCGGAAAATACTGGTAAGTAAATGACTAATACAAAAAAAATTCAAAAATACTGAGATAATTGAATAATCTTTTTTTTTTGGATTGTGCTTCTCTATTTCAATTTGTACCCTCCCATAAGTAATGATTTATAAATCGCTTCAACTGCAAATAAATTCTCATTTTAGTCACGAAAGCAAAGTGCGAACTACGCCTTGGTTGCATTGAAAGTTTTCTTCGCGACAGAAAATCGGGAAGTTGATATGTTTCCCAAGTCCTTCATGAGCACAGGCAGTGGATCAGGAATGGAGGAGGTGAAATTGCAATGGTTTGGATCAGTTTGAACATTTATTGAGCTCGCAATTTTTAGTTTGGATCCGGAGTCATGGAGGTACCTTCACCATTCTTCAATGAGCAAACTTTCACTGATCTTATCGACACGTCATTGGATGTTATTGAAAATTCGGTATGTATACCGTCACATTTAATTTGAGTAGTGATTTATTTTATGATGCAAACTAACCAGGTTATCGTGTTTTATTATTTTGATCAGGTTTCTGGGATGTGTACGGAAACGCAGACACTGCTGGAGAAGGTGGAAAGTACAGAGAGCGACATATCTGTTTTTGAAACAATGTCGAATGATGTCAAGAATGGAATGAATTTGTTCTATGATGTTGCTAATGAGTTCATTATGAATGTAAGTATACACAGGTTACCTGTCTCATATTGCCAGGACGCTCGGAATTTGTCTTTGCAAAATGTGCATGGAGATAATGAATGAATTGTGAATAATGAAAATTGCCCATTATCCGTGGCATCATATATATAATATTTGCTGTTGATGGTCTTATCACATGCATGTCTAATGTGAACCAGTGTCTTGTTGCATTGAAAAAATTTGGTGTGAAAATCTCTGCCCTCCGTATTGTTATCCTAGTCAATCTGTTACCTCTCAAAAGCGAGCTTATAGTTCTTAATTCAATATGAAAATAGAATTTGTGCTTTTCAGCTGACGCAAGAAGCTTCTGGGGATGAGATTGAGTTTTACACAATGTTTGATGATGTTCAGGCGTTACTCAATCAACTAAAATCTCACAATTATGACAATTTTAAGATTTCGGAAGAAGCAGAACTTTCACTAGCAAAGAAACGTTAGATTTCATATGCTTTCAGTTACGTCTTATCAATGTTTCATTCGATACTAAATATGTATTGTTTTGCAGTATACGAAAATGCGTCCAGTCAATTTTTGTCACCTGCAGCAGACTTGACGCAGCAAAATGATGACATCATAAACTATCTCAAAGAAAAAGAAACCAAACTACAAGCATTCCGCCAATGGCAGAATTCAGTGACGTCCAAAATCATACATATAAAATCCTTGAATGCGGAAAATAACAAGATTTTGAATAAATTGAAGAATCAAAAGCAAGGTGCATGCCACAGTGTCAATAAAATTTAATTTTTAATTTAATAAATTAAATTGTAATTAAAATATTCAAATATATTTTATTAAATTCCTTGATCATTTCAGATGTCTTTACACTTTGGAGTAATGTTCTTGATATACATAGTGATTCATCGGCATTGGTAACAACGCCAAGTAACTATACAAGACGAGAAGTACTCAAATCTGATTCTCTTAGAGAGACATTCACCGAATGGGAGCAGTATCGGACCGCGATAAATTCACCTCACCTGAAAAATCTTGCAGAGCAAGTCCGTATTAAATTCTGATTTTTAATATTTTGAGCAATTTGAAAATTGTATGATTGATATTTCATGTATGTTATCTCGACCACTGATATAAATCTAGAAAGATATTTGTAGGTACAGCTCTCCTGCCAAGCAAAGTGCAGCATCTCCTGTTATCTGACTTCTCTGCTCTCTCACGGGCCCATAGAGTTTCAAAGTCAGATACTTAAATTTGACTTTCTTATGTTAAGACTTGCAATATTTTAAGGTTATAAAAGCAAAGTCTGCCTCTCTACAATCAGACTCAAACGAATTGATTGCCGTCATCAATGTGACCATTGATAAGAATGCTACAGCACGAACAATTGCCAGCGTGCAACGTTATTCAAACATGATTGAAGTTATGACAGCAGCAAATAACAGTGCATTCAGAGCAAAATTGGTATTATAACATGACTATTACATGACGTTGTTGCATTTTTATCGGATAATTTGTTGCATAGGATGCCAGTGAGGCATTGCAAAAGATCGAAGATCGCGACTTGGCAAACTTTGCTGATGGAAGCGCGATTTACGCAAGAGAACTCTTACTCAATGCTCAAAAACTGCGAATGAAAACGCAATCTCACAAAAATACACTTGAGGTAACTTTCTTAGATGGCGCTTGTTAGACAAGATTTTTGAGCACGAGCTCCTTGCAAAATTATCACCACAAGACCACCTCTCTGTCCTCGTATAGCTGTTAAACAAATTGTTTTCCAACTAAAACACGACCCTAAAACTGGTGTCTTTTGTAACCATTATGATCTCAAAAGGTCAGGTTGGATGAGAAAACATCTCTCATTGTGTTCAGAAGACACGATGTAAATCGCCTTTTTTGAAACCTAGGCTTCTAATAGAACTGTCGCCACTTTCAACGAACCTATTTCACAACTCATCAATCAAGTCGAATCACTCGAGTCCAGGATTGATCGTCATTTTCCAGGTATGTTTGTGGTAGTCGCGATACAGGAATAATGAATAGGAATACACCATCGTCTGATGTTCTTCACAAGTCCTATCTAGTGGAAAGCAACGCAAAAGATCTTGAAAGAAAATGTTACGTAATGTTGAGTAACTTGTACTTTCCGTTTTAGTTAATATGCTCAAATATGTTGATGCTGCTGAAATGTCATTGATGGCAAAAGATATTGTCACCAGTGCGATGCAAAGTATCGCACGAGTTCGAAAGAAAATGTCTGAAGCGCCGGATCCGAGCATACTCCCACAAGACATAATTGATGAAGTGACTGATTCAAGTAAGTAAAATTTGTTGCTTAGTAAAGAACCTCCTTGCAATCGCAATACTTACGCGATTGAAAATCGTAGGGCCCTATGAAAAAACAGATGTTGAAGATCAGCGTAGATCCCTTATTTAACATCCACACATATATTTTTTTGTACTTATGATGCTACTTAAATTGTCAAGATTGTACTTAAGTAGAATTATATTTCTTGATATTTGAGTATCTTGTGCAATAGTATTACCACCTTCAATGATTCTGCATTTCCGTTTCAGTCAATATTACGGGGAGGCGATTGAATAAAGCAACTAACAAATTGCGGAAAGTCCAAGACCAGGTTGCTAAAGTCAAGGAGTTACGTCAAAACCTCAACCTTGAAGACAAAATCAAAAAAATAAGACGAATGATTGATCTTTCACGAGATGTTGCCGGAACGGTAGGTATTGATAAAAGTGAGGTTGGGAAGATTGTAAGGTGAAATTTTTCAATTATTTGCAATATTGAAATTTTGAACTATTGCACTTTGACTTGACATTATTAAATTGACTGACTGACAGATTATTTTTAATTTGGTATCATTTGTATTCAGGCAACAGTATCAATGAAATTCAAACCTGCCTCTGGTGAGGCCTTGCAATATGTAGAGCCACGCCTTCCTCCTGCAGTTGCGGTTTCTCAAGATTACACCAATATAGAGCTTTATGTCAATGTCAGCACAAGACCGGACAACGCCATATTGTATTGGGGTGACACAAGTGTAAGTCTACATAAGTGAAAGTTTGTGTTTCACTTTACACTGAATAATCAAGCGGCGTTGTATTCATCTCAATGGATGTCGGATGAGAAAGGATTTGAGTGAAGGCTATGTTCACTAATTCACAAATTTAGCTGTTTTAGAGAAATTTGAAAATTTTGTTATTTGATATTTTTCAGTATAGAAACGGCCATTTCATGGCTCTGGAAACGGAAGCTGGCTATTTGCATTATAAGTTCCGAATTGGAAGAGGAATAGCAGATATCAAGAGTGCCAACCCGATTAATGACAATAAATGGCATAAAGTACAACTTCAAAGGTTTGGAAGTTGTGTATTCCAACATCAAATGCTGTTTCACTTAGATTTGTCATGCACTTTGTTCAGAATTGGAAATTTTGGTCAGATGACTGTTCAATCTCCAAATACACCTAGCGGTGTTCTTGACGGTGACTTATACACCACAAGCACTACCAGTGGAACAACCACTAGCAAGGAAGTGAAAATGATTTTGCCAAACAACGTAGCTACAAAGTTTGTCGTTGGCGGGATGCCTCCAGATATCGTAAGTTATAGTTCGACTTGTCCTGACGCCAGTTTGCATATACATTAAACAGCTAATTTCATCAACACACTACTAATGCATATGCATTGGATTGATTGATCCTTCTGTTAAATTCAGCCTCCGAGGGTTTTTGGAAATCGAAAAATGAAAGGCTGCATTCAAAATCTTGTCGTCAATGGTCAACTGACCGGACTATGGAACTTCATTGCATACAACGGTCCCAAGCCTGGTCAAATCTGTCAAAACAAGTACGTCCCAAAATGTGAATTTTGTGGAATTTTTAATTTTTATTATATTGGAAATATTGTAGGCCTTCCATCCAACAAGAGAAAAAGGAAATGTGGAGATTTAGAGGAGGAGACAGCTACATTCGTGTGAAAAACTCTGAGTTTACCATCACAAACGCTGTCCAACGTCGAGTTACGATCGTGCAATTTAAGATAACAACAATGCAATCAAATGCTCTTCTCTTCTTTGTTGGACAATCAAGAGTAAGATAGATATAAATTTTTCATCAATCCGAATTTTCAAGAATTTATTTTTTTGAATGTGGTACCTGTCATGGTTTTGCAAATCGTTTAACCAACATAGGCAAGTGGTTAGGATATGTCTGGCTTATCTTTGATTACTGTGACTTGTAGTTTAATATCCTTTGACCAAATCTAATGTTGATTGTGTGACTTTCTTTTTAGAGACAATTTTTTGCCGTTGAACTTCGGGATGGAAAGTATGTGGTCACATTCAACTTTGGCTGGGACACTCCAAAATCTGCAGTGGCCGAAAAATTTGATGATATCAACACCTATTCCAGGCCAGTCTTAGTAAAAGCCGCTGTGGTGCTATTACCGAGGACTAGACAGATCATGGTGATTTTAGCAAGCAATAATCAGTATGTACTGCATGTTAATATGATCCGATTTGATAATATGTTATCGATGTTATGCATATGTAGACTGGGATTGAATGTGAAATTTTCGTCGTGGAATCCGAACATCACAGGAGACGCGTGGGTTGGAGGCATTCATCCTGATTTTGTTTTGGATGAGTGAGTATTTGAAAGCGCTTTTTACGTTACGTCAATGTCAATGTTTGCATACGTGTGTTTCTAGCTTGCGGCGTGAGCTTTTGAGTCTACAGGAGAATTTCCGAGGTTGTTTGGGAGGATTGGCATTTCATATTCAAAGACAATATAGCATTTATAATGCAGATGAAAAACTTGGGGTCACAAGAGGATGCGATTCAGAGGTATTTTCAACGAATATGATATTTAGATTACTTACTTTTGTGATGTGCATGACTAAGCATGATCCTTGACCCGATGCCGCTGTACGCGTGCTGGTGATCTTCGGATCGTCTCTTGTTTTACGCTCGTATCGCAATACATATGAAATGAAGCCTACGCCTTCTTAGCCGTATAGCTAGCCTCATAGACAGAAAAAAGCCTCCGCTCGGCTACAACACTACACTTACCATAGTAGGATGAATAGTGGATAGTAGGTTTTGGATGTTAAAACTGTAGTGACATTGCTCTATATCTATCGACAAATAATATTTGCAATTTAATGTAATTAAAAATGTAATTTTATTTTACTTTGAAATTTTTATTTCCTAGATCAGTTTTTGTGGCAGCAGTTGATATAAACCTTTCTTTTTACAGACCGTGGTTAATTTTGAAGTCACTGGAGCTGATTTTATTGTTTCACCTCTGACTTTACCAAACGTGGAACAATTTGAAGGATTTCTGACAGTTCGCACCGAATCCGCCAATGGTTCTATTATTATTGCTGAACAAAGAGTAATTTTTCACATTTTCAGCCAAAATTTGTTGTCTTCTTTATTATCGTAACTTGTAACAGGATAATGGAAAACAAGTAACTCTGGAAATGCACAATGGACATATAAAACTTATTGAGGGGAGTACCGATGTCGAAACAATGCATTTGTATAATGATGGGCAACCACATACTATTGTATTTAAAAGAAATTCAGACTGGTAGGTCTGATATATAAAGTACCTTCGTATTTTATGTTATGTACCAATTCGTAGAAATATCTTAATTCGCCGCGATGAGATAATGTGCGGCAGAGCAGTGAGAACATCCATTGTCCAATTTGATAATCTCTGGGTTTGCTGTTTGGTCATGGTCACTGGTCAGGTCAAGTTGATCATAATTTGATGATGACGATGATAATGATCATAATAAACCTTATTTTCCTTGTACACTCAATTTCAAAATGTCTAGCTCTCTACATTTAAATGTTGACGATGAAGAGATGAAAGATGCAGAAGGCTCGTGTGAAGAAGTGGAAGAGGAATATGAACAAGTGAGGAGAGCGAGAGCTTCACCGAGACTTGAAAGCACGTCGAAAGTGAACCTTTTCGCGATGTCACATGTCTATTTGTACCTTGGCGGATCAATTGGCGGTGGCAACAATTTCACAGGTTGCATTGGAAATATTCGCATCATTGGGTAAAACATTTTATTGAATTCACTTCTTCCTCTGATGATTTTGTATGTAATTACAATTACCTACCATAATCTCAAATTACAATTAGAATTGCTTGATGAATTCAAATGTATTTTCACAATTTCCAGAGATGCAAAGCACCCTGGTCTTCTCACCAGTGATATTAGATGTGGCTCTAGTGGAAATGTACGTTGCTATGGTACACCACAATTCAACAAGTGTAACATGCAGTCAGCAGCACCCCAAGAATCAGGTAATCCATCTTTCTCAGATTTGTACTAGGAGTGTACCGAACCAGAACAGAATTTTGGAATATGTCGATTTTGGCCAGATATTTTATCTGATTAAGCCAAATATCTAATCAACCATCACCCTAAATGCCACGGAAATTTTGTTCACAAAAGTGCTTACTGTTTTCAATTCACGGGACAGTTCTTTGCGATGGCATCAGTGGTTTTTATGAAGGGAGGACTTTCTCGGCCCCGCACATGTTCTACGTTTCCCAAAAAAGCATTAACAGGCCCACACAAGCCCCAATTGTTACTAGTGTAATGATGTTGCATGACAAGTGAGGTCATTTTAGTTGGACAGATATCAACAGTTACTGAATGGGATGTTATTGGAGCTGCGGGTCAAGTGCCAGCTGGTATATTTACTCAAGGATCCATACTGTCTCCAATAAGTATGCCAGGGAAGGATGCTC
This sequence comes from Botrylloides violaceus, assembly GCA_030412335.1. NCBI lineage: Eukaryota > Metazoa > Chordata > Ascidiacea > Stolidobranchia > Styelidae > Botrylloides > Botrylloides violaceus. The sequence goes on from JASFYC010000810.1 coordinate 883,931, forward strand.
GAAAGAAACCAATAGTCTATCAAGGTTGTTTTCAAAATTTTGGAGGCCTACTCAATATTAGAATATATTTGACACGAACTAAAATTGGAAAACTGATCGAGTGTAATTTGGAAATTCAAAATTTTGCGCTCTCTCTAATGGATTGCAAGGAGAATGAAATTCAAATTTTTTCCCTTACTTTCAGCCTTTAATAACTCGCGTGCTGTTTTTTCACGAGATAATCAAGAGATTGAAGCAGTTGATATCATTGATTCTCGATTTCATCGAAACTGCTTCTTACCGCTAAAACCAGAAAATACTGGATTGTTCTATCCGGGTAAGGCAACTGCTACTTGTAATATAAGTTGTAATATCAGTATCAATCAAATAATATGTTATCACAATGTATCAAGCACTGCTAATTCTTGTTAATCAGTGATTATCTAACTGATGATTTGTTACTACAGGAGACGGCTACTCGAAATACTCAATTCCAAATATAGATTCATTTTATTGGAGATTTAGTTTATACATGAGAACCATTTCGAAAGAAGGAATACTATTCTTTTTGTGTGGAGCTGAGTAAGTTGATATTTTTACCGAAAATATTCATGATGATTATGATGTTATTCATGTTTGTTATGCCCTTGGAAAAAGAAAAATGTTGTAGCCAAATAATTCAAAGGTTTAAACTACCAGACCGGCAGACTGAGCTAGATCATGTCAACCTCGTACTGGGGGGTATTTTGGACTAGCACAGAGATGGGAAAACTTTTTGTCTCGTGAGACACATTGGGTTCTAACATTTGGCAAAGGGGCCAGACCTGGGACCAATGGATTGTATGCGGTATGGCTTTTGGTAGACCCATCACTTTGAAAAATAATTCCCCATCATAGGATATAGAGAAAAGATATGCCTTTTATTTGAAATATTTTTAGTTGTATAATTAAGTTTTCGACCAGGCCTGATTACAAAGATTACCGGGTCCCAGAATTTGCTCAGGCCTGGACTAGTCTATGATGCTGTGGTGATTGTTTTTCAGTTGCAGTGAACACATAGCTTTATATCTGGTCAAGGGGAAAATTACTCTTAAAGTGAGATTTAATGGAGAAGGTAAACGAATCAGAACAGGAGAAAAATACAACGACGGAAATTGGCATCTCGTTACGTTCGAAAGAAGAAACCTCAAACTCAAACTCATAGTTGATGGAACTGCCGACTCGGATGAAATGTATGAATATTCACGAACTTTCTCTGATCTGTTATTCTTCTACATTGGTGGCTTGCAGGTAATCAATCAAAACATTGGGAATTTTTTATAGTGCGAATTAAATATCTTACACTTGCGTGTTTTTAAGGAGATAGAAAGACTTTCTGCTGCTGACTATGTTCACCATGATTACTTGAAGGATTTTGAAGGGTGTGTCAGAAATTTGGTCGTAAATGACTGGCCTATCAGCGAATCACATTCACCATCCTTACTCTACAAGTTGAATGTTAGGACATGCTTCGAAGGAGATACAGAGTCAGGTTATAATTTGATATTGTTATATTAAAAAGGTATTTTTAAGTGTTGTATGAAAAATATGTGAATTCATTGATTTCAATAAAATTTTGGTCACAGCATTATATGCTGTCTATTCCATCTAATCAACCTGCTGTTGGCTTTACTCCCACTTGTTGTTTTAGGAATCTTTTTCTCAGACAGCAGTCCTGTCGAGGATGGAGCATATGTGATAGTGTATAATACTTATAATGTCGGAAGTGTTCTTGAAATCGATATGGAAATAAGACCCAGATCGGAGTCAGGAGTGCTTTTAGCGGTTGGAGGAGATAATGGTGAGTGTTTTGCAGAGCTAGTATTGTTCATGATAGTACTGAATCATAGATGACATGTTTGAATGGTGTGCTAGATTAGTCTAGTCCAGGAATCTTTGTGTCTTGAGTCAATACATCCCTGGCATACTCATGAAGACAGGGCCGGATTGTGGATTTAGATCTTGCCAGGCTCCTAGAGCAATTTGTTTTTGAGGGCTCCAATCTCCCGTTCGTACTCTGGAATTCCGAATTCACGTTTATGCTCTTCTTTTTTCGATGCAACCAATTTAGAAACCTATAAATTTCTTGCGCCCTTTACTGCGAGCCTCTAGGCCCTAGAAAAACCTCGCACTGAGAGTAGCTGCACTTGAATCTACTCCTCTGTGCAGTTGTTGCCGTGTGTTATGTCTGAAATTTTTATAGGTATTCCTGCACAACTATTTTTGTAATTAAAGGTGATTTCTTTCAACTAACTTTGATTGATGGAAAGGTTGTGGCTCGAGTCAAGCAAGGTAGTGATTTGTCGATGTGTATCTATGACCCGTCGCATAATGACGAGTCCATTTGTGATGGCGAGTGGCACAAAATCAGAGGTAGGAAAATTTCCACATCAACATTTTTGTAATTCCTAATTGTTTGCCAGTATTTGTGTGCTTTGAATCTGTTTTCTAGTCGGAAAGTCCAGAAATTCTTTAACGTTGACTGTTGATGGATACCCGACTTTGCCTGAAAACATCGTTTCGTCACGAAACTGCAACACAAACGGACCCTTATACATGGGAGGTGTTCCGAGTGAGTTGTATTTCGGAGCTGTTGTTCGTGAATCCAGAATTTACGTTCTTAACATTGCCAAAATGCTTTTAGGAGATGCACAAGTCGGAAAATTGCTCACGTCGAGACGACAATATACGGGATGCATGCGGAATGTTAACTTTGACTTTTTCCCAATCACTACCTCGATCGCTGTACAAGTGATGCCTGGAGTTTCAGATTCGTGTCCACTGCGTTAAGCTATATATTTTATCATTTTTTCATTAGCCAGTGATCCTCGGAATCATTAGCGCTCATTATCATGCTTATACTGTGGCAATAGCATTTTGGCTATTGCCGATCATCGTCAGTGTCCTCTTTCAATCAAGCCATTCAGTATTCGCGACATTAATTTGCAGTTTTCGAGTTCGAAGGGTCCGCGATGTTATTCCTTTTGGGTTTGGTATTGCATTGTGTCCCGTAGGCCTAGGCCTGGTCTCTCACAACTTGCGTGTTGGGTTTGTGTTCGTCAAGGTCTTTCTAAAAACGATGAAAATACATCTGCATTACTCATTTAATTTGGGTTTTAGAAGATCTGGTTGATTTAATGGAATATCTTGTCGCAGTTTGTTGAACCTCAAGCCCAGACTGTAGGCTTTATAGGTCAGCATATTAAACGATCAATTCGTTTCAACTGCGCAGGCGTGACAAACTTCATGAGGGACATCATCTAAAACTCCGAGCCTCCTTGTTGAAGCCTACATACTAGCCCACAAGCTATAGGCCTACATCATCCTGCGAATATATAACGGCCAAATCTGAAAGCTCCCCATTCTCGGGCTGTCACAAGCCCGGCCAAATCGGGAGACAGAGATAAAATCACAACCAAATTATGGGTTATTTGAGAATGCATGTATTAAAACAGCTCGCCCTGACTTCCAATATATGTAGCCTCCCATCTCTCCACAGTAGGCTTATTAGATGATGTGCCGAAGTACATTTCACTGAGCTATATAACCGAATCCACTAGATGGCAGTAGTGTAAGATTTACTGCTGAAATGTAAACATTGGGCTGATTTTTGAACGAAGTCACTCTAGTTGTGACGAATTAAGGAAGGAAGTGCCTACTGCTGGTCCGACTTTACCCTGCCGTCTGTATTAGTGAAGTGAAATACTGCATGTCTGAAAAGAGGTATGAATGCACTCTATCGCCTAGTCTGCTTGAGAAGGCGGTGAAAGAGCTCAATGAGCCAAGAGATAACGAGGAAAGGCTCAAAGCCATCGATACTCTGAGAGAAGCATTTCTGAAGAACTACGGCGACAAGTACAAGCTCATCAGGAGTGATGATCGCTTTTTGCTGAGGTAAGTTGACAAAACTATGAAAACCTCGAAGAATTTGATATACATGCAAGAGTGGTGTCGGTTGTGAACTCCGTACCAACTAACCAACAGAATAGTATAACAATGGCTGTGCTGTGGTGGGTTCCCTAGTTTACAATAACCATTTGCAAGTAGCCCAATTATGATTGTGTGCATTGTGTTATGTCATGATGTGTCCTTACTATCGCCCCCGAGTTGTATTGGCGAGTGTCAATTCGGTGGAATGTGGAAATAGAGAGACAATACTAGACTCCAGACTAACTGCATCTTGACTTTCTTAACAGGTTTCTACGCTCAAAGAAATTTGATCAAGAAAAGGCATTAAAAGTTCTGGCAAACTATCACTATTGTCGTAAAAACATGCCAGAAGTTTTTCAAAGGGTACGGTCTGAGAAACGCAGCACCCTTGATGATTTTCATTTACACCCAACTTGTTTACAGATGGAAACTCCAGCCATCTTGAAAGACACTCTTACTGTGGGATTTCAATACGTGTTACCACACAAGGATAAAAATGGAGTAACCGTATTGTTATACCGAGATGGTATGGATGCAAGAAGTTTTTGTTGTCGTGACTTGATTATATTCATTTGATATTCTCTAGCTCTGCTGAAAGAAGATGTTGACCTCATGAATGTTATGGCTGCATTTATGCTTTCTTTGGAGAGAGAACTGGAAAGTGAGGAATTCCAGGTATGTGTGTTGTGATGTTTCTATACGCAATTGCTGAACGTTGCCGTGGCCTATTCTCTTTCATGTGCTTTTTCCGTTAGCTGAAATTTTATTACATATATAATACAGATTAATGGACTAACCTGCATAGAGGATATGAAAGGTCTCAGCCTTAAACTTGTTGCTAAAATCACAATGTCGGTGATGAGAAAAATGGCTTTCATGACACAGGTACATATTTGATGCCCTCTGCTGGAAGAAAACTGAATGTAAACATGCCGATGTCATCCTTGAAATGTCAAACTGGAACGTGTATTTTCAGGATGCGATGCCGATCAGATACAAGATGATGCATATTGTCAATGAAGGGAAATTATACGACGTGATATTTCAACTGTGCAAGCCATTTCTAACAAAAAAGATGAGAGAAAGGGTATGAAGATGAATTAAATTAAAATGCAGTTCTCCACAAAGAACATCAATATAATGAATGGAATTCCTGGATGCCAGCAGTGTAAAAGGAAATGAATCATTTTCTCATGGATATATTTAAATATATACAATATATTTCAGATCTTAGTGCACGGATCGGATTTCAGCAAACTTCACAAGTGGGTCGATCCACAATATCTTCCTGACTATCTCGGAGGTACAGGTGGCGATCCCACAACTGCAAGCATGAAATATGGGGAAGAATTATGTCAGTGGAAGGAAGGCATGACCTCAACAAAACTGTAGCCCCGATTTCTATTCATATAATTATGCTCCTATTCATGTAAAGGAAAAATTTCGAATAATTTATCAGTTTTCATACTTCTGTTTACAAAACAGAAGCAAAATCTAGCAATAAACAAAGATGGCTGCTTGAGTAGAGAAGAGACTACCCTACTTCAAGAGATGGTCAGACTGTGTTCGCTGGTGGTTTGTTTCTCTTGATTTTATAGCCTACTGGTACCGGTAGCAAGTTGGTGTTGAGTGAACTATCGGTATGAGTAACTGTTGTATCTGCAATGGCCCAGATCTAAGAGGATACTCCTTGAGTTATAGACTTGTAGGCCTACATTTGCATTTCGCTTACTGAATCTATTTTTCTGACAAAGTATTTGATTATGGAAATTATTTAATTTGAATTGAATTAGCAATTATGCTACAGATTCCCATAGAGGGCAATTTCCTCGCGGTTTGAATTGAAATGGAGCGACTTGAGTCATTATTCTTGCCAGGAAATGTTATGGTCGCAGACAGTATTTGAAGGTCGTAAGAGAGGCTTTGGTGTAGAAATTCGCTGTTGTTTTGTATCTGTTGTATTTAGGCAAGTACTGCATCGTCGTTGACGAAGCTAGCATGTGAATGGACCTTACGCCGAGGCAGGGATATCTAGATTTAGAAATATCTAGATCTAGAAATATCTATCTAGAAATATCTAGATCTAGATATCCCTGCGCCGAGGACTGACTTCGGTCTCGGCACTAGTGTGTAGAAATCTTATGCTTCCGCATATATAGGTTTTGGATGTCATGTAAGTCTACAATGACTCGGCATTTCCGTGTGACTGACGCTACGCGAGAATCGATAACATTATTTCCTTTCTATTGGTAAATGTTTGAAGATTGAGGGGCTAGAGTATGCTACAATAGCTTAGTGTGTACACTGACGAAGTTCGTTCAGAGGACACACCTTAGCAGCAAACTTTGTTTGCACTTGGCGATCAAGATAATATGTTCCTTTATCTGTCTAGCAGAACTTGGTAGGTCTACTTCAGGAAACACCGAATGAGAAACAAGGATGTCTGCTCCCGTTCACAAAGATGTTTCTTCACTTGTTGACAAAAAGGGTGAATTCGTCAGGAAGGCATCGACTTTCCGGGAATGTGTTACAGGTATGAGAAGTAGCCTATGTCACATTTATCCATAAATGATCACTATTCGAAATGTAGCCTATATTTAGCTGATGGATCCAGCGGATTTAAAGCTGAAGCTGGACGCTATCATCTGTATGTCTCCTTGGCTTGTCCATGGGCCCACAGAACTCTGATCGTTAGAAAGTAGGTGGATAGGCACTATAAATCTAACGCACACCCGAGTAGTGCTAGCTGATTTCGTCAAGATTATGCAAGACAAGATTTTATTTTCGCAAAGTTTCCTTCGGAAATCGACGCTTGACGACAGAGGCGAAATTTGAGATGATGCAGAGCTCAAAATATGAAATAAATACCGAATCGTAGTGTTAATATTGCATCTTGGCAAATACGATTCATAATTCTTGCCAAGCAACTGTAATCGAAAAAAACATTCCTACAGTACACCTAAGTAGTCGCTTGGTTGAATTAGGCGGAGGTGGTAGGTTACTCTGTGTGGCAGATTCTGTGCATGCCGCATTTTTCGATATAGGCTGTATGTGAAACAGAAATATATAATCTTTAATCATGATTTAAATACCTTTTTGTTAAGACTGAAAGGTCTTGAAGATGTTATATCCTACACCGTCGTGGATTTTTTGATGCTAGAAAATGGATGGAGATTCAACGAAAACGTAAATGCTTCGTATGGGATTGATTAAATATAACCTATGGTTCTTCGAGAATGACTTCCGTTATCTTTATCCAGCCTATGCAAGGACCTCTTCTTGCAACAGCTAAAAATACGAGGTCCTCTCTTCGCTGCTCTAGAAATCGCTGGGGTAGATTTCACACGATTGACTACAAATCTTTGCAACGCTCCTTCCATTTTTACAGGTGAAACATTGCTCGAAGGACCCAATTTTCGGCGCTGAATATATGAGAGAAGTCTATTTCAAAGCGTCGCCAGGTTTGCAGGCACACAAAACATTTCTCTGAGCCCAAAAAATAAAAATATTTTGTTTTTAATCAAGGTTTCGATGGTAGAATTACAGTACCCGTTCTATTTGACAAGGAAAATAAAAAAATCGTCAACAACGAATCGAGCGAGATTATTCGAATGCTGAACTCCGAATTCAATGCATTCTGCAGCACTGATGAGCAACGGGCGTTGGATATTTACCCAACTGACCTGAAAGACGAAATCAATGCTGTTAATGAATGGGTGTACCCGTGAGTATTTGCCAAAATTCAAAACTATCATAGTGTGGCGATCGATATAGTCCTTGATCGCTTGATGGCCACGATTGTACTTCATTACGTCTACATGTACATGTATAATGCGGTACGGCCATAACAATACTTCCATTAATGAAGCCTTTCCGATCGGCTCTTGATGAAGGGCTATCGCGACCTGCTCACTTGAGAGAGAGAGATTCTCCTATGCCTTTTTCCATTTATGAAGTGTCATGATTAACCGTGGCGGCCAGTTCTACCTTTACCTTGAACTTTATGCTTTCTTATAGATACATCAATAACGGCGTTTACCGATCTGGGTTTGCACGTTCACAAGGGGCTTATGACAAAGCAGTTGAGGAATTATTTGAGCACTTGGATAAGGTGAAAATTTTCTCTCTCGGAAAGACGCCTCATTGTACTAACTATACATTTCTTGACTTTTATATTGTGCCCGTGTAGGTTGAGGTGATCTTGGCCAAATCTAGATATCTGGTTGGTGAACGACTGACGGAGGCGGACATTCGCTTGTACACTACTTTAGTACGATTTGATAAAGTCTACCATGGGCATTTCAAGGTTGGTGATGATTGATATATAACCTAGTTGTTGTTGGTTCTTCATCATGCGCGCCTTTCTACCCTAGTGTAATAAGCGTCAAGTCAAGGACTACCCGAATTTGTGGAGCTACTTGAGGGATTTGTACCAGAGACCAGCTTTCAAGGAGACAACTGATTTTGACCACATCATGAAGCACTACATGGTATGATCACTAGTATACTGGATTCATAGGCCGTCACGTCACATTCAGTACGGGCGTCAATTCATCCGTGGACGGTCAGTCCGTGAGTTGTTGGGTAGTTCACGCCCACTAGCGGATCGCCTTCTCTGAAGGAGCTCGCCTCAAATAAGCTACCACACTGTCCTAGATATCCCGGCCTCGAAGCAATTGCCAATAATGACGACTCATATTTGCAGATGAGCCACCGGCAGATCAATCCTCTAGCGATCGTGTCTGTGGGACCGGATCTTGATTTTGATGCTCCTCATGGCAGAGCCGAACAGTTTTCTGCATAAATCTAGATTCTGACGAGATGGTAGGCCTACATTATTAGCGTGACAATAAGGGTATGCTATACACATTTTGTTTATGTGTCTGTGTTAAATGTTTACACATGTAGTTTTAAATCGACGCGGTTTCACGTTTTTCACACTCGATTAAAATGTCTCCGCTCCATTCACGTGTTTATATCTTACTTGTGAGAATGAATAAATTTTCGGAACCCCTTTCTTTTTATGAGCTTGATGCACCATACAGCGGCTCGGTAATCGCTTGTCGTTAGAGATATGTATGTTGATAACCGCAACCCATAAATCAAGAACATTTGAGGAAGCGCGTGACAACAGACAAGTGAGGCGGGCGTCGATTTGCCGCCTGGAGTAGGCTAAGGTGTCTCTCGATTCACCGCATCAAAAACTATGAAGTTAGTATCCGTTTCTTGTTTGCTTGACAGTCAGTGCCTATCTGTACTAAACCGATATCGTGTTTAGAGGTGATGGTTCCGTTCTAGGCAACGGTAGTAAATACTACACGCGCATTTTGAGTTCTGCATCCCAAGATTTAGGCCTACTTGTGTTCTTCGTCCGCCTTGGGACATCGCAACGATTTTGCAAACCATGAGAATGACTCTGCATTTTCGCTAAGTTTAGGCAGGATTTCTAGAAATCGCTGGATTCAGGTATATCATGGCCTACTAAAAATAGGCCATGGGTACCTATGTATTTTGCTAGACATCAGTTTCTGAATCAACCACTTCGTTGCTTACCTTTTTAACATAGCGACATGTGATAGCAGGATAGGTCTGTCGTGTAGCCTACTGCTTTTTTGTTCACCCCGTTCCGAAAGTAGACTCTTACCTCGGCTGTCGGATATTGTACTGTGTAGGGGCTATATGTAGGTCTGTTTTACTTTCAGATGTTTTAACATAGATAGGCCTATGTCCAAAGTTCGTTTCCCAACCTTCGTAACTAAGCGTTTTCAGCTTAAACGCGTACATCAATCCTTCTTTGGTAATATTCACGAAATAGACCTACTGTGTGAACCTCGCACTGTGATAACATATTTCAACCGTAAAAAATGTGACGGCGCAGATAAAGATGTTGCATCGCTTGTCAACAAAAAAGGGGAATTTGTCAGAAATGCGTCATCCTTTCGCGAAAGCGTAACCGGTAGGAAGGTTTTGTTCAGTGTAGCCCAACTGAAATTCAGCACGCCGAAAATTTTTCCTAGCCGATGGTTCGAGTGGACATTTGGCAGAATCCGGGCGCTATCACCTGTACGTTTCGTTAGCGTGTCCTTGGGCACACCGAACTTTAATAGTACGAAAGTAAGTACAATGTTATTCCCGCGTGTCAGGTATATCTGCCACTGGGGTTTAGCAAGGCGAAAGACTATGACTAATGGAATCAACCACGAAACTTTCAGATTGAAGGGGCTACAGCAGGTGATATCGCATATACAGTCGTTGACTACCTAATGTTTGAAAATGGATGGAAATTCAACGAACAAGTAGGTTAATTCTGTGGAATCGCAAATCCTCGTGCTCGTCCACCTGATAGGGAACCACAGGTGGCAGGTGGGCACGGTGTAGGGAGGCAGGCTATTTCTGAAGATTTTCGGTTACAGGTCAAGCGTTGCACGAAAGATCCCGTGTTCGGAGCAGATTACTTAAAAGATGTCTATTCGAAGGCATCGCCAGGTGATCAATTTATCTCTACCAGATATTAACCGGGAATTTGCATGTGAGCTATCTTGTTGGCAGGTTATGACGGTCGGATAACAGTACCCGTCCTTTTCGATAAAAATATGAAAAAGATCATTAACAATGAATCAAGCGAGATTATACGGATTTTAAATTCCGAATTCAATGAGTTTTCTAACACTCAAGAAGAAAGAGCCTTGGATCTATATCCGGAAGAGCTGAGAGAGGAAATAGATGCAGTGAATGAATGGATATATCAGTTAGTATAAGAGCACCTAAATTGAGATGGAAGTCGGCTAGTGCGTGTTTCGGCTGAAAATTGAATATCCACAGGTATATCAACAACGGTGTTTACGCATCAGGCTTCGCCCATTCTCAAACTGCTTATGACGAAGCTGTCACAGCGCTGTTTCTGCATTTAGACAAGGTAGGCGCTTGGCTTCCTCAGCCCTAGCTAGAGGCGACTCTTATAGAGGGTCTTGGGCAACACATGCATCTATATATTATGCGGTTTCCCACTGCAGGCGGAAGTTCTTCTGGGAAAAGGTAGATACCTCGTCGGCGGGCGTCTAACTGAAGCAGATATTCGTCTTTACACAACCTTAGTACGATTCGATAAAGTCTATCATGGGCATTTTAAGGTTTGTTGAATAATGCATTAAAGCCATGTTGTTGCGAAATCTCAAAGTGCCTCTTTCGCAGTGCAACAAATATCAAATCAAAGATTATCCAAATTTATGGGGATACCTGAGAGATTTGTATCAAAGACCACCATTCAAAGACACGACTGATTTTGAACACATCACGAAGCATTATATGGTATGTTTATTTTAAAAGCCTGTCTCAATTGTCATCCTGTGCGACCCGGGCCTGCTATATAGGCCTACCTGGTGTTAAAATGTCACTCATGTTTCGACTTGTGTGATAGCTTGTCAGACGGTGAAAGAACTATTTACTCTCAGTGGTTCTCAACCTTATAAATACGTCTAATTGTGTAATCTTCGAGCTATTCCTTGTATCGATGCTAACCTAGCACGAACGAACGTGTATTTCCAGATGAGTCACCGCACTATCAACCCTCTCGCGATTGTCTCAATCGGCCCTGAACTGGACTTCGACAGTCCTCATGGAAGAGGCGCGATTTCTGCGGCGTGACGAAGTAGCACAATTATCGGCGAACATATATTAAAACTTTCTACTTTATCATACGAATGCGGGGTACATATGGGTAGTATGAAATGCAGCAGTGAGACGTTGCCGCCACTTTCTAGCAGAGACAGAATCGTGACAGATAGCAACTGAAACTGTACGAGACACCGACGTTGTAACATGGCAAACTAAATGTAGCTAACTGCATCCGTTGCTATTGTCGCTCACACGTAGCTGCTGAACTAGTCCAGCTCTGTTTTAAATAACGGGAATTACACTAGACTTCATGGTTCACGCAGACATCACACGAATTACGGTACTCGGAAAAAGTCTTGTTATTTTACAGAGAGAGAGAGACCAATAAAAAAGCAGTGAAAATCGTGCATATAATAACAATAAATATTCATAAATTCACACAATGTAAAATGAAGAGAATATAGGGAAGTTCTAAGGCGCCATAACAATGCTTTGCCGGCTGCGCGGAATTTCAGCAAACACAACGATCGTCTACATTTTGAACGTAATTTAGGTAGCTAACGATATCCAACTAGTGTCCTTAAACACGGCCTTGCTGAACGCTGTTACAGAAATTCGCTAAGTTTATGAATAACGGATGGATGGATGATGTATAATCGGACTAGAACATATCCTGAAAATCGGAATGAATTCAACAAGACAGGTAATACTGTTACAAATAACAAAAAACGGTAACTGATTTGTGCAACCAGAAATGTAAACATTTCATCAGGAAACACAGATAGCATACTAGAAGAACATTGACGACGCCGTGGACTTATTATATTCAATGGCATAGAAACAAAAGTAGTGCAAAATGCAACTAAGAAATGGAATGGCTTCGACACAATCTTAATCGGCTTGGTTTGACACGTTCGCCCTGCAAACATTGGTGGTTTTTCATACACTTATGATATGAGCTGAGTGCAAGACCAAGCCCCATCCAATTCAATCACGATGATGGCAATTTTGAATTTGTCAAGCTCAAGCCTTTTATGTAATAGAGATATTAGTCAGAGTAAGTGTGATTTGACATGAGGAAGAAGCGACCATGTAGTCACACAGAAACATTGACTCATGCTAGCTAGCACGTAAATTAGTTCCTACATAGAATCCCTTGGGGAAATATCAACTAGTCAGATCCGATACAGCAGATTCTATGTCTAAGGAATTCATTCAGTTATCAAAACATGATGCCAGCCACAACTTCATTCAAAACCGCCACAAAAGCTCAGGAAAGTTACCACATATCACTTTTTTACAAAACTCTACAAGAGATAGATCAAAGGAGATTTCCAAGGGTTACCTGCAATAATTTCTAATATTTTTTTTACAAGTTATGCATGGGTAGCCCAATAATCATTTAATCACAAAACTAAAGTTGTGTGCATACCGTGGTCATGATGCTTATGAAGACACCTTGGATCATGTGCTGTGTAGACAATAGTATATAGACAGTATCAATATATCAGTGAATGTTTAGCTACCGGTACGGTACCTCAATTGGTCAAACATATTCACCGTGAAAGTGGTGATGAGCTTAGATGAGATGTAGCGGGTGAACTCATGACAATTGCTGAAGATTGTGAGGGCAGAACTGTAAATCTTACTGCATTAAAAAAAATGATATATAATAAATGGATAAAAAATGCTTTACTTTATCATCTGTGACCATACCATAATTATGAAGATACATGCGGGTAATCGGTAATAGTGTATGTAATTGTCGGTGTCACTCTCCCAAGTGACATTGCAACATGGAATAAAGTCAAATCAATAATCTCCATGCAGGTAACCGCCCGCGTCATCATTAAGGTTATAAAAAGTATATAAAAGTTCAGAAAAGGCAGGACGCTTTTCAGGCTCCATTGCCCAAGTATCTCTCATTATGTTATAAATATTGTGCGGGCATTGATTTGGCTTTTCTAATCGGTGACCGTTTACGACACTATCTACCACTTCAACATTACCCATTCCTCGGTATGGTACTTTTCCACCACTAAATACTTCCCACATTAAGATGCCAAACGACCATACATCTGATTTTGAGCTAAATTTGGTGTACGTCAGTACCTCAGGTGCAGCCCATTTAATAGGAAATTTACTCCCTTGAGAGCTTGTATACTCATCATCCATGACAAATCTAGCTAAACCAAAGTCACATACCTTTACCACCAATGGTCTTCCAACAAGGCAGTTGCGTGCCGCTAAGTCTCGATGTATGAAATTGTTTGCTTCTAAATGAGACATTGCGTCACATACTTGATAACATATATGCAACAAGTCCAAATGACGGTCTTTTAATACATGAAAATGAGACCGAATATATTCCAAAAGGCATCCATTTTCCATATATTCCGTTACAATGCAGATTGGTCGTTCGCGCGTTACCACTCCGAATAGTCTGATTAAATTAGGGTGATTGAGTTCTGCCATCACTTTGGCTTCTTCAACAAAGCTGTCCTCCTCCATCATACCTTCTCGCATCATTTTGACAGCTACATATTGTTGGTCTCGAAACCATGCAAGTTTTACAACTCCAAATTGTCCTTTACCTAATTCTCTCTCCATTTGCAGTTCAGAAAGTTGTATCTCCCAATCGGTATTGTGAAACATACTTATCATAGGAGGTGCTGTGCGAAACGTGGACGGAGCACCTCGTAAACGTGTCACAAGACCACCAGAATTATGCTGATGATAATAAATTAATTCTAAAACAGAATTTTGTGGGTATTTTTCAGAAAAGTAAAATTGTCTGTTGCCGTTTTGTTTCATATGATAATGCTTTACTTTTGTATCCCCATTCACGTTGCCGCATCTTGAAATTACTGAGAGTGTATATTCAACTCCTGGCTGACTAGAATTTCGAATTAAAAAAGCACCTTCGCTGGCATCATCTAATAGGCATCTTTCGGCTTCACCCCGTGATAATTTTAATTGAAACCAATCCTTTGATTCAAGGTCATCCTGCTGTCGATCTGTTACATAATTTGCAGGCACGAAACCTTCTTGACCATGTTTATCTCTTGCTTTCCACCAATGTTCTCGGGTATTTTCGATAATCGTGTAATACTGTCCTTGATATAAAGCCATATCTCCGGGTTCTTGCGGGGTAAAATTATACAATGCGACAACATCAATTTCAACAGCGTTTGTTGGACGAGGTGGTGGCATTGGGGGTGGTGGAGTCGGCTGATTTCTTTGTATGGTATTGGGCGTGTTCACATGATGTGCATTTGGCCACGACTCAGATGTAGACGCGCCGTTTGTCCCTGTAGGTTGGCAACCTTGTGAAGACTTACTGCTTTTACGGCAACATTGCCATTTTCCTCCAGAATATATACTTGAATGATAACGAGTCTCTAAATTGACACCCGCATTTCTACAAGCATCTGATATAGCGTAAATCCACTCGTTACAATCAGTACGGCCAGCCGCACAACAATACAGATATACTCCGCCATGTATAACTTGAAAAGCTCCAGTTCGCTTTAGTGCATCCTCTTCTATTGGACCCACAAATGATATATCCTTTACTAAAATCGAGCCTTTCAATTTCCCCCGGTTTCCTCGACTTCCTTCAAAATATTGCAATTTCGTCTTGGTAAGTACAAACACTCTTTCTTTGAAATTAATTGGACCGATGCTTTTTTTTAGTTGGGCACGTTTCGTTATCATCCCCTCTTTTATAACGTCTTCCGACATCGTTGATGTTGACATTGGTTACATCAATTTTAGACAATTGGAAATAATTCATTGGGCTTAATCTGAACAAGACATTGCAGAGAATCTATGTTACGTTGACGTGAAATGATTCTGATTAATGATTACACCCTAGTAGCACATAGGTTTAAGTAGGATCTCGGAGATACTAAACAACGAAGTGAAGCGACTCACTTAAATGGGTATAAATACAGAGTCTTCACTCATTCCACTAGTCTCAAATCAAAAGTAACTGGTTTTTAAGTCAACTGCTCAAACCTAGCAAGGCCTACAGAAATATTTTCAATCACTGCTACCGTAAGACATTTCAGGCCTTCATAGATTTGCTGTCCACCTTGAAGCGCAACTGAACTGAAATGAAAGGACCGCAACAATCAAAGCGATAACGCCGGATGCTAAAAACAACTGACGCAGGCGACTACGTCATGCAGGTCTATTCGCGGGTACTTGATGTGATGTGTTCTGAGGCACGAAAGGGTTTATAAATCGCGTCAGCTGAAATAGTGACAACTAGTGATGAGGTCGAGACGTTTCGATGCATGGATAGCATTTCCCGTGAGCGATTTAATATGCTTTAGAGCATATTTATGTTTAAAATAGAACACATATAGATACAAATATACATCGTTTTTTCATCTCGAAATCGATAAAAATTTTGCTCTGTGGTAATATCTCGCCCTAACCGTAACATATTAACCCCTTGCAGTCAATATTTACTTTTTGGTTGTAGCAGCGAGCAGGAGAGGGTTGGGTGACAATGTCGGAAATACGGCAGGTCATGTCGGAGATACGGTAGGTATAATGTCGGAAATACGGCAGGTCATGTCGGAAATACGGTAGGTGTAATGTCGGAAATACGGTAGGTGAATGTCGGAAATACGGTAGGTCGCGAAAATGTCGGAAATACGGTAGGTCGAAAATCCGGGAAAAGTAAAGGGTTTGTGGTAAGTGGGATTAGGCTTGAGGTTGGGGTTGGGTTTGGGGGTTTGGGGGAAAGTATTAAGTACAAGGTACATGAAATCATATTATTTGTATCCGGTATATTGACAGGGTGACCCGATATCATATCGGAACATAAGATTGGGGTATATTTAGCGCATCGCTAGAACTTGAAAATTTTGGCAAATCTTATCGAAAATAGGCCTTGGATAGAATCGAATAACTTTGCTAAATTGCAAACCTCCATGTGAACTTGCTGGGCATATTCAAGAGCTAGATGTGTAGTGAAATGTGTGCCTTCGCTAGATGGTGTGCCAATCAACTCCATGTACCGATACACCGTGTCCCTATTACGAAACAGCCAAAAATCATCAAATCCCGACCGTCGGCTATATAGCAAAAAATCGTCCGCTATGCCTGAATTTCCAGTATATAGCTTCAATACACGGGATCGCGACCCCGGGCATCCGCCTTCTACTTGCCTACCCCAATCGCCGTCCCTGCACTGTACTGCTGACGTTCAAACATTTGATTTTTCGCATAGAAGTGAAATCGTCAGGCCTCTGTAGCCCATATATGCTCGACCACTCAAATGCCCCATCAGTGGCTAGTTCATATGTCAAAAAAGCGTCAAATGAAACGGCATGAAAACAATGAAATGGTAACTAATAACTATATGCAAAAACGAAATCATAATAACAATGAAGCGCAAAATTACGCCTATGTATAGGCCTACTCCCATTTAGTCCATCCATCTCATCCAGTCCATCCGTCCCATTATCAGCAGTCCATCCTCTCCGTCATCGTCGCTTTCAAAATGGATTTATCGTCAAGTTCATTCTGAAATTCCTGAGGCAAGTGTTTCTTACGTCTTTTCAAGTCACGAATAATTGATCTTCCGAATTTTGCGAATTCGTTTCCATGCGGTGGAACATAATCTTTTATAAGTAATTTAACAGCGGCGTGTGCCATTTCATGTATAAGCGTACGGAATGCCTGACGTCTCGATTCGAGTGGCGCAATGTCTCCAAAAATTACGTCAGCGAATTATATTCGCATGCCTCGGCTTGTGGTCGGTAGAGTGGCACAGCAGGAGGGTATATGGTATATACATTTTATATATATAAAAATGTGTGAGTATATGAGGTTAACAAAAACGATTCCGCTGAAACATCAATGTTTCACCGAACGCCCAGTGTTCTTTTTTCCTCACGAGACACATTGCTTTTTCTGCAAAATTCAATTGGATAAGCCTGAGCTAATCACTTCGAACGCAGTTTTACTAAACATGAATTCGGTGTTAAGAAATATTAAGACATATTTCAAAAGATGCAAGCAATGTGGAACCTGCTATATAGGTATCAAGAATACATACACGGAGTTCATAACTTCAACGACAGATTTCTTTTAGGCATGGATGTGGCTATGCTAATTCGGAATTCAGTTTCACAACACGTACCTGTGAGATCAGTAGTGAAGATTTTGGAGCAACAACTTCATGAAAAACTTCACTCACAGACAGTCTTGGACGCCTACCTACATTTTGAAAGTTTAAGCGAGCATAAATATGAGTTTTTCTGTAACATCTGCGGTTATCACCCTACTATACTCATTTTCGACTTAAACAGGAAGACGGCATTTGCCTGCTCGTTGTCGAGTTTAACACCACCACCAAATTACGATAAGGATGCGAGCGACACCGTTAATCTCGCTGAATTTTGGAAAAACGTGGAAAATACCGTCTTATTGCGTGGCTTTCTCGGAGTGAAAACACCTGTGCTAAGTCCAAGCCTTTTGCACTGGGCTCCGTATATTGGCAACTTTACGAGAAAATCGGACAATGCATACAACACAGAACACCGAAAATACACCGGCCGGGATCATCATCAATTGGAGGACGACTGTCGGAAAATCACTGAGGAACGAATGGTGGAGCTGCTAACCCAATCGTCTGCTAAAGAAGTCTTTGCTTTTGCTAGAAAGCTTGGAATAACCCGAAAAGGTTCCAAAGTCGACGTTATAACTTCAATAGCGAAATCTCTTCATAGCAATACTAATAATTTCAATAAAGCATTTAAAAAACTATGGGGGTGTTCCGGTGGTTGGCTATCGGCCACCTGTCCACACGGGATCGTCTATGCCATGAAATTTGTATTGAGAGCAGAAAGCCCGCGTGATTTTGTGGACATTTTATTATCAATGAAATATCAGCCGAATATTGTAATCGTTGACATGGCTCACATGGTGGCGGCCCATGGTAACAAAAGGAAAGCCAACATGTTTCAACCATATAACGGAATGGTTGCGGAACCTACTCAGAGAAATATTGACCTAGCTACGTCCGGATCTCTGCGCCTTTCCTTCCCGTGGATAAAGACGAATAAATTACGTCAACCCGCGGAAGATACATCAGCGCATCCTGTTACGGGGTCCACGATTCGACTTTGCCTGTTTGACCGGTTTCACGAAGGAAATTGTTCTAAAGAAAATGAGGTTCTCCGCCGGATAAATAATATAATAGAGCTGAAGGCATCCATAAACACCCAAGGAGCTGAGCAACTGTTTTCCTACAGGAGGCACGACACTAGATTTTTGAACCAAATGAAACCAGGTAATCATATATTTCTATTTCGTCTTTTGATCAACTTAAAGAATATCGAAATAAGTGAACGACAATTGCAAAGATTTCAAAGACCGTCTTGGGAGTTGTCTCACGACGAATTGGGCTGTATCGTGATTTCTCGAGGTCGAGGTGATCCTCCGTTAGTAACAGAACCTAGTCAGCCTAGCTCTTGCGAAATCGTCCATTTCGAGGATTCCATTATTCAGAGCGGTGATGCAGTCCCACCAAAAACAGTCATTGTTCAGAGTAGTTATCCACCAACCGAAGCTACGGGAGTAATTGAAAGTGACCGTTCGATTCAGATAGAGCCTGTTGTTGATTCTGTTACTACCATTTTGACCGAGTCCGCAGTTTTGAGCTTTGGCAATCCGCCCACCAAGCCGGATATTCCAAGTAAGGATCCGCCGATGTCAAGAGATCCTATCGTTTCCTCCAATGTTGGGTTGATTGTTGAGCCACCCCCTACCGAGTCGGTCATTCCACGCAATATTCCCACCAAGTCTCCAAGTGAATCTGTTTTCTCTGCTGATATTTTGTCTGCGGATGATGAAATAGCTTCCGTAATATCTAGCGATGATTCTCTTCCCTCCAGTGATGCACCGACAGAAACTTGGATGAAACGCTACAATATCAAATATAATGAAGTCATTGACTTTTTAATGGGACATTGGATGACGGACAATTTCATAAATGCCGCAATCGACCTCATGAAAAAAGACGATATAAACGGTTTCACGGATGTCGTCACGGCTCAGTTATTCGGCTACAAAAAAGACCCAAACAATGCAAAATTCATACAGCCTCTCCTGATACATAGTAATCATTGGATTTGCTTGTCCAACGCTTTCTCCGATAACATCAATGAGGTATGCATTTACGATAGCTGTCAGACTTTAAGCAAAAAGACTAATGACCAAATTTCGTATCCTTTACAAGTGGAAGAAATAGCCTGTGAGTTCATCAAGCCTCCTAAAAGTATGATTCTGTCTGTGGTAAAAGTACAGCAGCAAGTAGGATACGACGACTGTGGGCCTTTCGCTGTTGCGTTTGCTGCTTTACTTAGCCAAAATGTTAATCCGGCGGGTGTCAGCATCATGCAAAACAGCTTGAGGAAAGGTCTTATTGAAGGACTACAAAAACATGACATTTTTGTCTTCTTGAATCAAGTTTATCGAATCAATGAGAAACATTCACCGTATCCCATTGCTTTTCGGTGGGTATGCCCAATATTTTGTCATTGCAGGAGGCCAGACGATGGAAACCTTATGGTCACGTGCCGAAGGTGCAACAACTGGTTTCATAGCAAATGCGAGACGGGTGACTTTTCTTTACCTGAATGGACGTGCCATACCTGTCCGCAATCAAATGCCCGAAATCTTGAACGACGTTTGAAAATATACCTGGAGCGCTGCATGTCCAATAGTGACGCCCACATAATTATCGAAATGTATGAAATCGTCAGAAAGCATGCATCACAGATTTCTTTTCCTCCCGGCAACGAATGTGTCGGATGCGATACACTAGAGTCATATCACAAAGAGTATAACAGGCGTAAATGCAGCAAAGTAATGCTTGGAATATGCCAGCCGCACAGTGGGTTTCCACATGGATTTGTGATTGTGGTGTTTAAGGAAACACTCGAATCGAGAGGTAAGGCATTCCGTACGCTTATACATGAAATGGCACACGCCGCTGTTAAATTACTTATAAAAGATTATGTTCCACCGCATGGAAACGAATTCGCAAAATTCGGAAGATCAATTATTCGTGATTTGAAAAGACGTAAGAAACACTTGCCTCAGGAATTTCAGAATGAACTTGACGATAAATCCATTTTGAAAGCGACGATGACGGAGAGGATGGACTGCTGATAATGGGACGGATGGACTGGATGAGATGGATGGACTAAATGGGAGTAGGCCTATACATAGGCGTAATTTTGCGCTTCATTGTTATTATGATTTCGTTTTTGCATATAGTTATTAGTTACCATTTCATTGTTTTCATGCCGTTTCATTTGACGCTTTTTTGACATATGAACTAGCCACTGATGGGGCATTTGAGTGGTCGAGCATATATGGGCTACAGAGGCCTGACGATTTCACTTCTATGCGAAAAATCAAATGTTTGAACGTCAGCAGTACAGTGCAGGGACGGCGATTGGGGTAGGCAAGTAGAAGGCGGATGCCCGGGGTCGCGATCCCGTGTATTGAAGCTATATACTGGAAATTCAGGCATAGCGGACGATTTTTTGCTATATAGCCGACGGTCGGGATTTGATGATTTTTGGCTGTTTCGTAATAGGGACACGGTGTATCGGTACATGGAGTTGATTGGCACACCATCTAGCGAAGGCACACATTTCACTACACATCTAGCTCTTGAATATGCCCAGCAAGTTCACATGGAGGTTTGCAATTTAGCAAAGTTATTCGATTCTATCCAAGGCCTATTTTCGATAAGATTTGCCAAAATTTTCAAGTTCTAGCGATGCGCTAAATATACCCCAATCTTATGTTCCGATATGATATCGGGTCACCCTGTCAATATACCGGATACAAATAATATGATTTCATGTACCTTGTACTTAATACTTTCCCCCACCCCCCATAAACCCAACCCCAACCTCAAGCCTAATCCCACTTACCACAAACCCTTTACTTTTCCCGGATTTTCGACCTACCGTATTTCCGACATTTTCGCGACCTACCGTATTTCCGACATTCACCTACCGTATTTCCGACATTACACCTACCGTATTTCCGACATGACCTGCCGTATTTCCGACATTATACCTACCGTATCTCCGACATGACCTGCCGTATTTCCGACATTGTCACCTTCCAACCCTGTGGCGAGCAGATCATGAGATTGCATTTGAAGTTTTGAGAACATGGAGGTAATACCAACGTCTTGCGTTGAAGCTCTTCAGCTCAGTAACAGATTCGAAAGCTTCAACGATGAAATTTTCTCCAGCACTTTGCGGAACATTGTCAATTACTTGGAGAGTGGTGGGAAAGAAAAGGATCTTTCAAGAATGTGTGCTGCCGGTATTGATGATGCCTTCAAGAAACAGACAATCCCCGCCTTTATGACTTTGCTTATCGAATCAGCGAAAACAGACGCATCTCCAGAGCAGCTGGGCCTGATTTTAGACGATTGTGAATTTACGTCACGGCGAAAAACCATCATTCTAGAACTGTACGCATCCAGCAAACAAAAAATACGGTCTAGATTGGCAAAGATTGGGACGACTCCACCACACATCGTGGACGTCGATTGGAGACTGGACTATAATTTGCAAAACAGTCAGTCCAATAAAGTCATGGAGTTGTTATACACCGTTGCTGTGAAGACAGACCAAAGTCCTTTAGCAAAATCCAATAATATACAATTTTCATGCTCCAGAGAGCAATTACAAGACTTTGTAGGGAAGCTGAAAGAAGCTGTCAAAGCGGTAGAAAGAGCAAGCCAATCTAGTTAACTTATTCAAAATCTAAGTCACTATGTGCAATGATTGTCTCTTTGCATGCCATGTTCATATTTCTCATATTCACCTGTAAGCGAGTAAACATTTTCACTTCTTATTGCAAGACTTGCCGTCTATAACTAGCTGCTGATTTTTCATTCGGACAGCATGAATGAAGGACTAATCGAAGATGATAGACATCCATTTATTGAGCCATATAAATGCTTGCAAAAATGACAGTGATATAGGAAGCAAAATTAGTCACCAACACTACTGAGCATGATAAAAAAAGAAAACTGCATTGGATCACAGTAGGCTACATATAGGCCTAGTGGAAGGTTTATACAACTTTACATAAACTCATGCTTTTGTCATAGAACGAAATGATTTGCCGCTCACAGTCCGCACGATGTTTCAGCCTACATTGTTCATTTGTTTTGTGATTGCGGATTCTGTAGTAGCATAAAACAAGCTTCCAAAGCTTCACCGTGGACGTGTTTGTTACAAAATTTCTTCTTAGCTTGAGAAAGGGTAAGACCGTTCTTCACAGAAGAGGCCAAATTTTCAAAAGTTTGGTTCCCAAGAAGATCTAAAAATGACATACAAATTCCAACCAAGAGTCTCAAGTCGATATAATGATATCCTTCTGCCCTGCCAAACTCTTAATGACCGCATGAGAATGAAGTATTAACAGGTACCTGCCAACACAGGCCCACAGCGGACCAGTCCTTGCAGCATAAATCAACACACTACACCTGGTTTTGCACCAGTGGGATACTCATAGGGTATGAAAGTACCTTTTGTCCACTCCCAAATAACTGCAGCTCTGCTCATTTAGCCGGCAGCACAATGCTAGACCCCAGTCACCTACAGCAGAGCAGTGAGATTGAAGGTGGGTGACAGTTGTAAGCCTATGTGTGCATACGCACTGTGCCGTGCAGTATACTAATTGACGTCAGTGTATAGTACGCTAAATTGCGATAGGGCTCCCTGTAAATGGCAGGTGATCTAGGAAAATTTGCAACCATCACAATTCCGCGTGAGAAATGACAAATGCCGATTATTACAAGTCAGACCCATCACTTACCAATGCATCCTTGTCGCACCACGTCCAATGAAGACTTGTTGTGTGTAGTTTTGGTGTATTGTGAAAGGACCTCATCATCTAACATAATGGAGAAGGATGAAATGAGGCTAAACGCTGCATTGTGATGTAATATTCACCTGACAACTCAAAATCATCTTCATAGTCATCAAAATCATCGGGATATGACGCTGCACTGTCATATTCAGCATCTGTGTCGGAATCCTTAGAGGCACTGAAATTAATGCAGCATCTCACATATGTATGCCTACTATAACTCTCATGCCACAATATCTACGGTTAGGTTTAAAATGCCAATACTCACTATTGATTAGAACTGTTTTCGCTGGTACTGGCACTACTGTAGCTTTCCAGTACCATTGATGCTTGTCTTTTTGAAGCATGCGCTGTTGATTCTGAAATATTTCAATGACTTGAAACACATTCAATATTATAAGATGCAGTTACATACCAGCCATGTGAGGGTTTCTAGGTGATGATGCGAGATGGATATCTGTCTTGCTTCTTGAACTTTTTAACCATGCACTTCCTGGAAGATTCCCACTGTGGTCTATTTTGGTTGACGATTTTGATGAATCTGATCAAGAGAATATCATGAACTCTATCGAAAAGTCATTTAGAACACACTAATCTGTTACCTCTCGGAGAATGATTTTCAAAATGATTGTTTTGTCCCAATATTACATCTCTATCACTTCGGTCACGCATTCCTTGCTCGGTAAACGACCGGCGTTCTTTCTTCAGCCACAACGTTCCCGGGAACGGCGCTTTTTGGGTTGATTTCTTTTCATCTGTAGTGGAGACTCCTGTAACTTGTGGTGTTTACTAAGAAATTCCTATTGAGAATGCAAAATCTGTCAACCTGTGTTTGTATTCTTCTCGTTCTGCTGTAAAAATTGTGTTCTTTTAGCTTTGAGCCACGCACTTCCGGGTAATACGCGTCCACTGTCACCACCACTTTGCTCGTCAGTATTTGTTGAGTCGCCACTGCAGTCATCACCGAATCCTTCGATGACTTCAGGAATGTCATCATCTGAAAAGATAGTAACAAAAAACTGTATTCTTCGTTGCCATTCCCAGAGCACTGATCTTTGCATCCATTGCAAAGAAGAAAACAGTCTCACCTGCATCATTATTAGGAGTTTCATCACTTGAACTACCAGTAGACCAACCATTGCTTTTGATCCGTTCCCTTTTCTTACGTCTGAAATAAAATATTCAACTTCATTATAGATAGGCCTACCATATACAGCATGTCACGACAATAAAAGTTCGATCAAACCCACCGAACAACATTAACTTTTCTGTGTTTTTGTCGTGAGTAGTCTTCATCTGATGATTCTGAGCTACTTGACAATGAGACAGAGGCACAGTGTCTATTTCTATGCCGACCTTTGTTATCATGTTCACTGTATCCTGACCATGTTAAAACCGTATCATTGTGGCTCTCTTCTGTGGAATTTAAAAAAAATCAGCTGCCAAAAGTTCAGAACGTGTGTTGTTCTTGCAGAAATAGCCACAGACTGACATCCATCTCTCTCTCTCTCTCTCTCTGTAGCACACAGGATCCATACCCCCTAGGTGTTTCAATTCGAGATTAATCGACACACACATAAATAAGTAGCTCGTTACCTTCAATGTGACCACGCCTCGTTCGAGATGCAGAATCCGGACATGTCTGTGGTCGGGCTGTTTCTACTTCCTGAGGTGGTGGGGAGTCGGTAGCGCCATGTGAGCTTTCTTGATATGCAAATATTCTTGGCACTGCATTATCAGGTTGTTTGGGACCAATTCCACTGATTCCAAGAACTGATAAGGATCTGTTCTTTGGTTTGCTTGTGCTTGTTGAATCGGGAGGTTTGCAGTTGATTTCAGATAAAAACATATTGCTTGCATAGTTAAGTCCAGGGCTTAAAGTTCGCTCATTGTCGTTGTCGTTGGTGATTGTATCATAATTTTCAAAGCTTGACACTTCCTCTACATTTTTCGATTTATGGCGGAGTTCTGCTAGTTTAGGAGGACGTTTTTGAACTGTTTGCTGCTTACAATTTATGCTCGCTGATTGCCCTAATATTTTTTGAGGTATCACGATGTCTTTGTTAAGTTGGCTGACATATTTTGTTAACGTTGGATGTTCAAGTAGCTTATGTGCTGTTGGTCTTTGGTCCGGGTCCTGTTGTAATATCCCACTTATTAAAGCTTGCATATCTTTGGAACAGTGATCTGGGATGGGCGCAAATTCACCTTTGACTATTTTGTAGAAAAGACTGACCAGATTGGCGGCATCAAAAGCTGGTTTCAACGCAGCCATTTCGAATAACAGACAGCCAAGGGCCCATACGTCCGACTTTGAACTGTATGGTATGTCTTTACATAATTCGGGGCTGAGATAACACGGAGTGCCGACACATGTTTGTGCCATGTCCAATGTATGGTCAATCTCTTTTGAAATTCCAAAATCTCCAAGTTTTGCTTTATCGGGCCTGAAATATAAAATGGACAGTAGATATCAATAATAACGTCAGCGTCACAGCGTTTTAATGAAACTAAATTTATTTAAATTACGCCCAGCGGCTAACTACTCTCTTATTAACTCACTTTACAATAAACACATTCTCAGTTTTCAAATCTCGGTGTAAAATTCTCTTACTGTGCATATACGCAACAGCTGATACAATTTCTGCCATCCACTTCAAAACCTTGAAATAAAAAATGAAAAATTATACCGACAATAAATGTATACAAACTCAAAATAGCCAAGAGTTTAATGAGATTACCCCCATTGATACAACCATTTACTAAATGCCATGTCATACCCTCTTCTGCAGAATAACATAATGGCCATTTAAAATAATTAGGGGACAAAATTGCATGGAAAAATTGTGGATAGAGTATTCTCAGAGCAAACAAGACAAATGTTTGACAGACTTCTATATCAACGGATTAATTATAATCGCAAACGTTCATATCATCATTTATAACCTTTACACAATTCCTTGACAATGGAATGTTACCTTTTGTTCGGGAAAGTGTACTTTTTTTAGTCGAGTCTGACGTACGAGATCTTGCATAGTGCCTCCATCACAATATTCCAAAACAATGTTGATCATTTCATCCTTGAAAAAGAAATAAATAAATAATCATGATAATAATTTATTGCTTGTAAACATCACAAATATAAATAATTGTAAAAAGTTGACATGAGTAATAAATATTTATTATCTGTACCATCACAGTAAGCGTACTGAGGAAATCCTTATAAATAAAATAGAGATCACAAATTACTAGTTTCTCACTTGCCGCCTAATAAAGACTACAAATCTATGCGTCCAAGTGAAGCAAAATTCAGCGTGTAAATTATATTGATTTAGTGGCTTGAGCCAAAACGTAATTTGAGCATGCTTTCCTTCCGTTGGTAGGTAGGGCATTGGTTTAAATCCTGCAACAGCATCATACCAATGATGTTAAAAATGGTATCCATAGCTTTCTCGTTAGATGTCCAGCACATTGGGGAGAATGTGGAGCGCTTGACTTTGACAGCCGACCACCTTCTGTGAATCCTTGTCCAACCTGAATATCACATTCTTACCTTTCCTTCCAAGAACCATTCCTCACATTGAACAATATGAGGGTGCGAGAATCGTCTCAAAATTGACGCTTCTTTGACAACAGATTTTTTGCAGCGTGACTTGCGATTTTCATCAATTTCAATTCGTTTAATTGCTACCAGCTTCTAAAAGATGGTATAATATAAGGTTAAAGACGAGAAGAATTTTTCAGTTACTGATATATATATAATACATTATTCATTCATTCATTCATTCATTACAGTAAGGTTATGTTGCGGATAACAACAGCAAAATCAAACCTTGTTCAGCAGACTTTTCGCTAGAAAAACAGCTCCACTTGATCCTTTACCAATATTGGTAACTATTTCATATTTTTCCATCTTACTGATACTTCACGGTGCTTCAAGTCACAGCAATAACAGTTTGAATGACGCCCATACCACATACGTTCCGCGAAGCAAACCAACTTAATCTAGATGGTCGATTCCTAATCCTAATTTAAATCTGAAAATCCGCTGCAAAGTAATTGGTTATTTCTTCATCGGAACTAAGCATCGGTCCATTAAAACGGGTTCGTAAGTATATTGCAGTAAGTTAGCAGATTGCTACCAGCTATATCCTCTCGTATTTTAAAAAGGTCCAAACCAGATCAACATATTATTATAACTCAATCAACAGCGCTGATAAAAGTAAACAGTAACAGTTGTCAGCGACCCCAAGCAGAATGTGTAAACGTCACGGATGAGCAGTCACCACAAAGGTGATCAACTTGAACCGATACTCTTTGGTCGAAGCGAAAATATTTGCCTGCGTTCATCTCAGTTGGAATACCCTTCTCCTGTATACATTTAACGCAGTATCTCTTAGCGTGTTGAAACTTAACATGAAGGGCGAGTAGAACGCATATTTGTCTAGCGTACCGCAAGAGAAACATGATACATCAACAACAAGCCGTCGCAATATTTAGTTGCTAGTCGATGTCGGCTACAACGCCGAGAACCCAGCACAGCGAACGAGACGACTACTTTCAATTCCAAAATATTCCTGGAGATGTTGAAAACGAATGAAATCCTAATCTGTTCGAAATTTGTTTAACGTCGAATGAATCAGGGCATCGGCGAAACAGTTCGCTTACCGACATCTTTTGCTATGGCGATTGTGCGGATAAATTCACCATCGATTGTGTTTTGGCCAGCCCAATGTACCATTGTAGAGGAACTTACTAAAGCTTATAGCTGTGCGAACACAATGGAAACCAAATCCACTAGGATATAACAATGGATAATTTCTTCCCACGTTTATTGTTCGATCGTGACCCTACGACAGAAACCTCACAAATAATACGCTACCGAGAAGAAGTTACTTGAAAAAGCAGCAAGCCTGTTCTGTATCTCCAATATCGACCTCAATACATGGCTGACGACCGATTATTATCGCAAAAACACAAATAGGCCTATCGGCTGCGATAAATGTAGCGGTAGACTGGACCCCTGCCTTTCTCCCAGGCCTATCGCCAACACCCATGCTCCCTGCTTCTTCAGCAACTAAACGAAATGTTTATCTAAATAATCTTTTTCGAAGCCGATGCGACAATCGACCTCTTCCGTTAACTGCGCCCAATATCGAATATGGCCCACCGGCCCCCGTTACTTGGCCAAAGCCAAGATCACGAACATCAGCATTAAATCGGTCGACCTACACTCTGCAACAAGGAGGCAATAAGAAATTTACTGTACCGTACGATATTTTCGTAATCAAAAGAAATGGCCCCGCTCGGGCGAAACGACACCGCCTTTCAACCTCCGGTATGACATCAACGAAATGAAATAAGTTAAACGCCATCTCAGATGTAAATATATTCAAATGTTTTCACATCAACTCGCCTCCAGAGGAGCGCGCGATCACACCACAGGTTATTGAACGAAATATTGCACAGGTTAAAGTCAATAGTGGCCGGCTTGTACTCAGCATTACGTGGGTCGTGCCCAAAAACGGTCTGATAAGTTTCAAATATATCAGTAGGCCTTGACAGTCTGGTTCATATGTAATGGTTACAGTGTCACAGTCCCACTTTTGAGGTTTATTTATTCACCATTAATTCTACGCTTTGATACATGCACATATATGAATCACATAAAAGTCGTCTCTTAAGTTCAGGCATTAATTTTTCATCCTCTCTTAATATGTCTCGCTCATTAAGGTTGAGCCAATTTTCAACGTCCGGACAAGGAGTAATCTCAGGGATATTATACCCATTTTGCTCGCCCACACGGTCAGCCATACTGTCAAAAAACACCCACGACGCATCACTACCGTATCCGCATCTGTAAATAGATAACCGGATCAAGTTGATGTTGTTGTTTTGAATTTACGCGTTTTTAACTACTGAGGTAATATACGCCAGGTTAATGCTTGTATGGTACACACATAACCTTTTAATTGAAAAGGAATTTTTACTTACTTCGTAAAAGAAACGTAATGACTTGTGGCAATACAGACAACAGCAAATAGTTCCATCACTTGTGATTGAATAACGGGCGTGTCACCCTGACTGCTTTGATGATTGTAATAATCTCTGCAGAAGAAAATTACGAGATGCATAATAATTATGGTATTATTCCATCTATTTGTATGTGACAAAATAAAATCTCCCTCTCTCTCTCTCTCTCTCTCTCTCTTACCACTATAGAGTGACCAGAGTTTCCATTTTCCATGTATGCCACACACAATTTCAATTCAAGAAAATAATACCCCACATTTTTTGTGACCAGACTCGGACGACACTGTTATGTTCAGTATATTTCAGCAGACCACTAAGCTGACATGGCAAGAAAGTATAATCTCTGGACACTTACTTATAGTCATCAGGAACTTTGATGGGCTTATAAGCATGATTTGCACGTTTCCTATGTTGATGTACGCGCCGCACACATCCAATACAATATGAAAATTTAGATTCCTGTAAAAAAGGAATAGACTTAATATTACTATCATGTATGTATCGTGTATTAATATAAACAATAGTTTATCATCATAAGATCATGAAGTAAAGCATTGTGAAATGTGGTTTTAAGTAGACGTTAAATCTGTGGTGACTTATTCTATTCATTACTATCTGGATAGGCTGCCAATTATTTGTTATAAATAAATGACAGAGATAAAAAATAGCAGAACATACACCAGTACTGCTTTCTAAGAAGCAATCTCGACATTCAAACTCTGCGAGTGCTTCGCAAACATCGCATGCTCGTGGACTTTCTTCCACCAGATTTGTCAAGTCCAACTGCAGAGTAGGCTTCAATCTTGTGTACATTTTGTAATCCTTACCGAACCTGAGCAATGCAAGAAAATAGTTAATAGCGATCAGTGGGCGAATGGTTTGACTGTTCAGCTACTGAGGTCTGATCAGGAGGTATCCAGTTTGAGCCAAAGACTTTAATATGCCAAGATTTTAGTATGTCATCAGTGGCAGTGAACGATTATAGGTCATATATTTAGGACGTTGTAGCTGACTACTATTGCATAGAAATGCGGAAGTAACTGTTATCAATACCTTGGCATCTGTAAGATAAGACAAACAGGAACATGCCGAAACTTCAAATCGGCACTTATTAACGACTTTTCAAGTAATTGCTGTGTGCTTGGACACACAAAATTTTCGTCTTTTTCCATAAATATTTGATAGAAAAAACCTTCGTGGGCAGAGTTCGAGTCGCCTTGTCTCAACTCATGGAGGGGCTCAGCTTTAAACACCTGGACATAAATATAATGTTAATTGAAAACAGGGCCAACTTGCTTCAAGGAGTTTACAAGCTTATAACAAAATACCTGATGTAAAAGTGTATTTAAAAATTCTTCAGGGTCTTTCTCTTCATTTACTAAACCAGACGTCGACCCCAATTTGTTAAGAAGTTCCCGTAACTGCATAACTCTGTCGGCTCGTACAAAATGATGTTTTCGCAAAGGGTTAATAATCGATTCACGTAAAAGCTAAATATAAAAATTTGTAAATTTAATGAAATTCGAAATTTTTTAATGCGCTCGAAACACCTACCTTCTGCGCTTCTTCATACTCTGGTAGATCTTCATTTTTGCGAGGACGAAATAAAATTGTGTCAATGACTTGCGAATAAGCAAATAAACTGCAAAAAAATGGAATTTGTGCAACTCATGAATCATAATTAAAACTACAAAAATAAATTTTGCTCTGGCATAAGCTTTGGACAGTTAAACTACAATAGCAATAGATAAAGAGAAAAGAAAGAGAGAACGAATATGTTATACTGTACCTGAATAACGTGCTATCCAAGTAGCATGAATTGTGATGACCTTGAATTCCTCTTCGCTTCCCGATCATTTGTCGTGAAAGTCTCTGAGGTGGCGCCACATTCTCTTTTACAATAGGAGATTCGAGGCTACCAAAATCTTTTGGCATCGGAGTCTTTGTCATGGCTGAGGAAAAATCTATGAAATATCAAAAAGATATTTCATAACTGGAAATATTTCCTGATCAATTGCCTTTGCCATCACACCAATTGGTAAATTTCTCATAAGTGATCTGTTTTGTAAGAGCTTGTAAGAGTTTACCTGGACTGAAAAAACGGGAATCCTTCTTGCAAAACTTCAAGAAAACAAAATGTCCCCGACCAGCCTCACAAGAAAAGTATTGTATCCCGTCATACATCCCGTCATTTCCATTCGGAATTATATTTTCCAATTCTATCCCAGCGGCGACTTCGGTCTCCTGCAAATCACCAAAATGCAGATATTACAGATAACAGTTAGACTGAGTGGCACCCGGATTAGCAAAAATGTCACAATAGATTCATTAGATAACCAGAAATCTGCTACAGTCAATACACTTTCCATGAGTAACGAGATGCATGCCAAGCGTGTGACACTTCCTCGCACATATAAGGTTTATAACGTATACACTTACGCAGGGAGTAGTGATTGTATGTATATCAATGCCTTTTACACTATGCACAGACAAAAGCACACACCAACATAGCATTTCATTCTACCGTATGTTTTATCAAAGCCATACACATAGTACAGCAGCACCTATGCTATTCTATGAACTAGGTGGCTACAAGATTGTACTAAAACTAATACCGTATTGCCAAAGTGATAAGTCGCAGGAAGATATCAGTATTGATTAGGGTAAATCTTGGAATAGGAGTGTCTTGATGAAGTGGCAAAGCTCAAATAGCTACTTACAGAGTCATACATGCGCTGCACATACAGGACAGAATATTGAAGCCGGTTCTACTGCCATATGGTGCTCTAAAAGGCATTAACACATAGCTTCAGGAAATACATGTACCTGAAAAGGATCCAGAACAGGACTTTCACACTAAGATGATCAATTCCCATGACAACGTTACTGAAACAACTACTTGTGATAATATTTTCCGTACCTCCGGAAGTCTCCCGATCCATTTGATCACACCATATACAGGGCCTGTTTCGCTCGCAGGTTCCAGTGTAATGCTTGGTACTTCGACCATGGTGCCAACTTCCATATCATTCGTTTCATCGTAATTCTGTGTCAATTCCACTTTGAAAAAGAGTAAATCTCGTAAATGCTCCGCACAATTACAAATCAAACGCTATCTTACTGTTTGTTATCGACTTCATGGCGACCATCTCTGACAACCTTCCGTTGAACTGGTAGTCGGCAGTAGTGTGAACGCCACGATTTTTATATTTTGCCATTGGCTGTGAAGGTATTTCTGAAATAAGACCAGATTTTTTAATCAACATCGTTTCATTCAATCACTAACCAGATTTTATGATAAAAAACATGAAACCCAGGAGTGAAAATGGGAAAAATCCATAAAATATCGGATTGGATCAATAAACGATGCTATTCCAAGCGCATGTTGAATTTTTGCAAAATTTTACAATTGCGTATTTTGATAAGATTTTCTACCGCTTTCATTAATATTGACCTCAATTTTGATTTCTGAAAGTATATGAGAAAGGAGCCGCTAAAATCATGTTACCTGGAACTGATACAATCTCCCTCTGTCGACCATGACGTTTTCCATTATTCAGAGTTCGTATGCCATGGACAAAAGGGGACTCCTGCAATAATTTCACAAAATACATGAGAAGCATTCTCTTTGTGAAAAAAATTTAAAGCGGAAACAATTCCGGTTCGTAAGCTAATAGAAAACTTTACAAGCTGTAGAGAAATTGTAAAAACTTCATGTTATCATAATATTGAAAAAACGGAAACCTTACCTTTCTATCGTTTAATTTCTGAGTTAGAATAGCATCCTCACTTCCGTACAGATCCACTTCATTGTCAGAGGAATCAGAATGTTCATTAATTGGCGATCGACTTTTCACGACCTCTACATTCGTATGTCCATCACGTGCCATGACAGGATTTCGCGAACCTGGCAGATATAAATCGCTCATGGAACTTAGTGATGTCGGTTTCGTCGATTTCTTCGTCAAACGATATTTGCTGCTTTCTCGAAAAGTGAGTTCGTCATCGGCATCACGAGAACCGATAACGCTCGGACTTGAGTGAGAGATACGTTGATGAAGCTGTACAAATGTTTTTCGATCACGAGGTATTATTTGGTCACTGTCACGGAATCTATGTAAAGGAGAACTGTTGAGGTTTCTTCCGGATTTTTTTACTGACGCACTGGGAAAGTCGATTGGCTCCCGATGGTTCTAAAGGTATGATAAGACACATTTCAATAACGATGACCTGACAGGTTTAAAAACCTACTACTGTCCGGTCATGCATATACCAGAAGGCATTGGATTGAGCACAGTCTGTACACCCGAATTCTAACAGAGAAGCAGTGAATACAAATTTTCAAGCCTCAGGTGTAACAACACAACAAGGAGCAACATAGTACATAAGTAGCGAGTAACCGCATTGATTGTGCACATTCACCACCTACGTTTTATTCAATGCTGCAAGCATTGTACTCATGCCAGTACAGAAGTAAGTATATATACCAGAATATATTTCACCCACCTCGCCTTGCTGATCCATCTGCGAAGAGGTGGCTTCTTCACCTAAAGCAGCCGGCAATACTCCACTTAACGGCACCAATGCTGCATGATTTTGCTTTGTGTAGAATAAATGTTTCCCGTTATATAATCCAGTGCCATTTCCTACTGCTCGATATAAATCAATCCCGACATATAGATCTTTGCTTTGATTCCCAGGCAAGCGACCTAATTGTGAGTAACACAACCTACTTGAAGGCATTGTAAAGAATTATGATCTGCAACGAGATTTCCTTACCTATAAAAACTACTTTTCCTTTTTCTTGGCTTTCTTGTCCTTTTACTTCAGTAAAAATATATACCTCAGACCCATGATGTATAGAGAGTCCATCCAGTTCTTCTTGGGAAATATTCAGTGTAAATGGACAAGTTTCTGGAGAAGTCCGGCCGTGAGAACTGGAGGCTATAATATCAATGACATTGTTTTATTTGCTGCCATTTTTATTAGTGTGATTGTATATATATCAGTTTCTGGAGAAACATACTAAGATTAACACAGACCATAAACAAATGAGTGCGTGGGGTACACAGAAACTCATTTTTGTACAAAATTTCTTTAAACCATAAAAATTTGAGAAAACACCAACATCAAAATTCCCTAAATTGAGAAGTTCTTATTAAATTTAACTGAAAATGGGCTGTAGAAAATGCGTTTCTCCAAAGTTTCCTCTAAAACTATTGTATTGCCGTACCTGCTAGCACCTTACACGTCAATTCAATATTTAACCAACAGTGTCGATAAAGTCAATCCCCGGGTGTTTTCCAAATGATTCAACATTCAAAGTGTGTGGTGTATATATATATATATATAGGTCAAACTTCCTCTTTTTTAATAAAATCATCGACTCTTATCCTTTAGATAGCTCGAAACTATAAATAAGCAACATACCTCCGTGGTTTCTGCTCAGCTTATTTCTCTTTGTCAATGAACGATGTTGGCTTCTACTTGAAGATGGAAAGGCTGGTCTGACACGGTTCAATGGCAGAAAAACACCAGAATCTGGAGCGCAGTCAAAATACCTAAAGACGTAAATTTTCTGTACACTGTGTAGAAAAAGTGCATCAAAATCGGCTTGAATACAAACGATGGTGAAAACATGAAAGATCATTTCATGATGATGGTAGCTTTACGAAATGATCAAAAGACTAAACGTTATAAAATTAAATCAGAGACAGATTATAATAGCTGCTTGCAAGATATGCATATAATGCAGGCTGGACATTGGACAAGGACGCACTTGAGCAGAGCTCTGGTAGGCTATCAAAGTCAAGCGGCATTTCATAGAGACCATTGCAAAGTGTGGGCCATCACATGAATAATCATGTCAATCTCTACTTAGCACCTAGGCAATGCAACAATGTTGAACTGTTAGAATAGATGGACATCATTCAATATATATTATACTATCAATATTTCAATCATCGCCATGCTGCAATACGGTATACCGATTGTTTCTGTATTTAGCTTCATTGTAAAACAGGTCGGGGCCTGGGAATCGATGAAACTTCAAGTACTCAGGGGTAGCCCAGAGTCAGCTACATTTCTTGGATAACCGCAACCAACTATATAATATATGAAAACCCCTCAAATTTCACCATTGATGGTTATTGCGATGCAAAAGCGAGCGAATACTCGGCATCTCAACTATGACAAAGGAATCTACTTCACAAATATTTCTCATTCATTCCAAATTCCAATTAGGTAATCATAATTGGTTACGAGGACTTTTAATCACTACTTAAGAGCTTGAAACACGGTTATAGTGAGCGAGTCCCCGCCACAGTGACGACATATTGAAGAATAAGAATATGGACCTAATCATACATCACTTCAATCGACAGCGCATAGCTAATCCGAAAATCATCACAAAACCTTTAAAATTCTACATACTCAAATGGATCGGCTAAGAGTATATCACAGGCCTAGTAAAAACAACACGATTAATTGTATCCAAGTGCAATATTGTAATAGAAGCCTAATGGTGCCAGATTGTTAATCTTTGTAATGGAAGCTAATCTAATGGGAACCAAATTTTAAAATAATCTGGGAGTGATTTCACAATCAAATGCAATGTATTTATAGACTAATAGGTTATGTTCATAAATTAAAACTGAATAGATCTCATGCGCTCTCTCAATATCTCTCTCTTCAGTACCATATTTAGCTTGTTATTGAACCAATCGTCCCCACGAATAAAAAAATCCCAGGAGAGACGTCTGGATTCAAATTTCAAATCTAAAACTTTCAAATTCATGCTAAATTCAATTTTTTCCCAAATCTATTCTTCTGGAACTTTCCACCTATCGGAAGCACTTTAACTTGGTTTATAGAAATCAAAATGTGTCTACTTTGTACATGTCTACCTGACAAGTGTGGGAGCAAGAGCACATTATCTGTAATCCTTTTTTGGAATCTCAAGAAGAGCTACATCACAAATTGTCTGAGCTTTACTTCCTCAATTATATAAAGTAACTGGGAAGAAATCTTATACTGTACGAGTACGACTTACCTCACTTTACCATAAGTACCGTTACAATTTCCTCTTCCATCAGCATTGAATAGTTCCACACCAAACAGAGTTCCGTCTCTTTCCGACACCTCTCCTTTGAATCGGATTTTACCTAGAATAACACACACAGGGCTTGAGAAGCGTAGAATTTCCAAAGTTTCACAAGGTCAGATGACACAGGGTTGCAAGAGCCTACAACTGCTAGTAAACATCAATGACGGAATAATACGTTATCATGCTGGTCATAAGTTCGGATGATTTAAGTACGGTACTAAAATCAAAAGAAGAATTGCTCACCTTCCATATGACCAGACTGATTGGTCAATGTCACATAGACATGATCACCAACTTTCATATCTAATCCATCTGCAAGGTGATCTTTGTCTCTTGATACATCAAATCGAGCGCGACAATTAGTGATGGCAAGAAGAAGTTGGTAGATGCTCTGAAAACGATATTTGCAAATTAAATATATATCTACCATGCGTAAATGATGGGATATATATATATATATATTTTATATATGATGTGGTTTCATGACTTAATTCCCTATGATTCACCTAAAATATTTTTATCAATCATGCAGATTTTGATGTCCAGCTAAAATGATGAATTCCATTACTGATATTCAAATAGTGTCGGGCTATCAGCATGCCGTGTCGCCGACAGAGATCTTTGGGCTCTGTGACCCATATTCTTCCTTCCACGGTACCATTGTTGCATTTTGCTAGTGCCTGTGGAGCGAGGACGGGCTCGGAATATCGTCTTGTCAGGGATAATTTAAATAAAGGTTGTAGACCAACCTCACTGACTACTTCTAAATCTTTCAGAGAACAGTGAAAATATTCTTCTGATTCTGGATTTCTGCAAAGGACTCTAGATTCTGTGACATCTCCAGCAGTAGTTTTTATTTCCCTTAAAAGTGTCCCTGAAGAATGAATATCACAGTTAGACACTTCAGCTAACGATTAGGAAAATAAGAATCCATTTTATTCCGACAGGGCAGGGCACATTTCTAGAACCAACTTCGAGGTGTAATTGAAGGTAATCGGCCACGCAATCGTTGGGTCCAGGGTTAACTTCTGCGTCTGCAACGTACCAAAGGTGTTAAAAATGGTATCTGTTGCTTTCTCACTAGACAGCCAGCGGATTGAGGAGTGTGTGGAGGAGTGGCACTTGACTTCAGGCTACCAGCTCCTTCGGCACCCCTTGTCCAGCCTACATATGCACAGTGCACACATGGTATACATATGCACTACTAGCGTGTGTGTAGGCCTATATCATGTGAAAAAGAACAAAGGACAATTTAAATGAATTATGTCCTTATCCACATCCATTATTACGACTACCATACCTTTGAAGTACTGCTTTGTATCCCAACGCCTTGGTCTTGATAGGTCTTTTCCTCTCAATAGGCTTCTACTATTTGAGAAATGGTCCACATATATATCATTCAATAGTATGAAAGGCCTTCCAATATCTGTATCTATTACATAAAATCCTAACTCGGCCATAATTGCTGAAAAATATCATGAAAACCATCACTGTTACAAATAGCAATGATTCAGGCACTGGGTAACCAGATCTGAAATTTACAAATTGCTTGTTTCCCCTTGAGGGGAATTTTTGAATGTGAGAGAAGAGAAAAAGGATATGATGTAATCAACTATAGTTGTTCTCTCACTATCAACAGTCAACACACGCTTCATTGCACAAAGTATCTCCTTGCATAACCACCAACTGTTACTTGAAACTGACAATACACCAGCAGCTGCATTGGAGACATCTTTAACGTGTACTGGTAGGCTTATAATTTTGGCAAGCACTAGGTCTGTTTGAGGAGGAAACAGCTCACTAACGAAACAGAAGGTCAACATAACTCAACAGTGACATGTAGGCCTATAAACATTCGGATTGTCTCATAAAAAGTGGCACTTGTAAATGCGCTCCAAATCATTCATTAGTCAACACACCAAATACTATGGATATGGTAATACTTTGAGTTCTGCCATATATCCAGAATCATGGCCTACTGATTGATGTTTCCTTGTGCTTTAGAAGTAACCTTTTAATATGCACAACTAAGCCATTCAGAACTTCTTTTTGGGATTGATCTTCAACTTTTAATGACACTAATGTACTGCCACCAACATTCTCTGAAAGGCTAACCAGAAATATCAACACTGGGACGTTTGATTTTGTCAGAGGTTCTTTCGAGTCGACAACATCATCGGTCATGTTGCTGTACTTTCGTTTTCTTGCTCGATGCCTTAGACCGACCCATGTGTTTTGAAAAGCTATTGCTTTCATTGAAGCTTGTTTATGTTGGCACGAAATATTTTCTACATTAATGAAAAGTTTGTCAAAAATAGACAGCAATATCGTTTTGCTTGACACAATTGTTGGCGAATCAATATAGAATGATATTGGTTTCAAAAGTTTCTTAGTTTTACTAGAAATTTGAAACGGAGATGTCGGAATTTTTAAAGCATTAATGGATTCTGGAGTAAAAGACCATGCAAATCCCCAACGCATCGTATTTCCTTGGCAGAATTCGTATGTGGCAGTTATGATTGATTTATCATCTGCGAATTTTCTTTTAAATGATAGGAAGCTTGACTTCTTACCAAACATTATGGTATACCACGTCAATTTGCCTTTCAGAATCAACGATTCTTGATAAATTCGTTCAGCAAATTCTAGATCACCACCTTCCGTAACAGCCTCTATGCTTGATGCACAACATGAAGAGTTAGCCAACCCATTGTTAGCTGGACCATGTAATGCATCTTCAGCATTCTTGAAAAATGGCGGGTTGCATATACAACAATCATATGTCTCAGAATCACAGGGAAAAATATGACTTAATAACGTTTTGACTGTGCTGTCGATTTTGCAAACTTTGATACAATGTTGCAAATTATTTACTTCTACATTTTGCTTTGCAAATTTATAGTTTGTTTCATCAATTTCCGTGGCGGTGAACACAAATTTCGGGTTGACATACACACCAAGGAGTGGATATACGCAAGCGCAACCCGTTCCAATATCAATAACTTTAAATTTATCACGTTCTTGCTTACAAGTGACACTATTCAAAAGATCTTCCATCCACAAAATATAATTTAATCTGGAAGGGATTGTGGGTGACAATCTGTCCTGTGGTAAATCCACTTTGTATCCGAAATCTTTATCAAGCAGACATACTGCAAGTTGTCGAACAGCTGCAGGGTCTCTGAAATCCACATATGATTTTCCTTTCTTATTGGATTTCAGAAATGGTGCAAAACTAGGGTATTGTTTTGAAAGTTGTAGAAAATCAGGGGGCTTGCCTTTGTAAATATTACGAGAATGCATATGCTCATTTAAACTCATTCTTAGTGATCTGCGAAGAAACAATAGAGTAGTTATATCAAGATAGTACAAATCAGTGTACATCTTTATAAATGTAGTCCACAAGTTAATTCTAGTAAATATTTCAAATTCAACCCAAGAA
The DNA here is from genome assembly GCA_030412335.1 of Botrylloides violaceus. Taxonomy (NCBI): domain Eukaryota; kingdom Metazoa; phylum Chordata; class Ascidiacea; order Stolidobranchia; family Styelidae; genus Botrylloides; species Botrylloides violaceus. The sequence continues at coordinate 924,007 of JASFYC010000810.1, forward strand.
ACAGACTCCACACTTGGAAGGAAGGATCCGAGTAAATTGCAATTCAGAAATAATTTACTAATCAGTAATCACTACCAGTTACCACAGAAAAATTTTCGTAATAGCAATATTTGTTGAATAGGCTATATATATATACTGATAAAATAGCTAAACCAAAGAATGACTGAATGGCAGCAAAGCCCACCCCATGAAGATTAGCACCAATACTAGGTACGGTAGACAGTGACAGTGCAGAAACACACTAAAAATATAACCAAAACTTCTAGTGTACCAAATCTCACCAATTTACCGACAAGTTAATGATGCAGATGATGCATTGCAAAATTTCACCTCAGAGATTTTCGTGAGCAATACAGTTTAGTGCCATCGGTGATTGAACTACGAGCATATTTGGTTAAGAGTGTCGAAACAGATTGCCCTTCAAGGCACAAATCTTGAATATAAGGTTCAATTTCCTCACGACTCCATTTCGGCCGAACTTCAAAAAGCGAGTCAAATCTTTCAGAAGGATTTAATGATAAAGATTCAACAGCAAAGTATTGAATGTTCGGTGGTTTGGTAGTTTGATCAATAATGGCTAATCCAGACAAATATTTCTGATCGGTTACAATTTCATCAGGAACACTTTGCTGCCAAACTTCAAAAAAATCATGCAAATTAAACTTGCCGACATCACGTAACATCATTTCGGCAAAAAATCGGCAAATTTTCTCTTCATCTAATTTCACAATAGTTTCATTATCATCGCCAGGAATTCTATGTCCGTAATAAAACAAAAGTTGACGCACGATAAAATCAGGAACTAATTCACCAGAGTCATTGATTTTTTCACACAATTTATCGACAGGTACATGGAACACACTCCAAGATTCACATGTGATGACATTACATATATCTCCTAGACAATCAACTATGTAACCAAAGTCCAATGATCTCCAGAATCCATCAATGCAGCAAGCTCCTAATTTAAACAAAGACGAAATCAGTTCTCCTTCACTGGCTTGAACAATATCCAAAAATTCTGTCATTGTGTACTTTTTCTTATGAGAATTCTCCTCTTCTTTTTCAGGACCTTGATAAGGATTTTCATCAAGCAAGGCCTTCAACGTACTGATCTTAGGATGAATCCTCCTCAGCTCTAAGTATTCATTTGACCACCCGACTATCTTACGATGTTCCGTTTGAAAAGAAACGTCTTCATTTTCAATATTTTCTTTTTCATCATCAATTCCTTGCACTTTTAAATTCTTTTTATTTACTGTGTGGCATTCTGGCAATAGAAGCAGTGTATTTGATATTTTGGCCTTTTTCATGTCATATGTTTTATCACTTGTGCATAATACTGCAGAATCATCACTGTTTCCTCTAATAACAATCTCTTCACCATCATCAATACACTTTAAGATCTCTTTATTTAGCTGAATTAATAAGTGGTTTTGATCGGAAGCGGCGTTTGTGAAAAATAAAGTTTGTGATGGCATTGATAAATCATCGGGTTTTAGCTTGCTCAGTGTCAGCGTCGACAAAACGTCTTCGTCCGTACGGGCACACGAATCCATATCCATATCAGCAACTTGATCAGAGCTTCAGTTACAGCAGTGAATTCTTGACCAGAGTCCAGTAGGCTACCACTAACCAACCACCGTCGCACCGTAGGAGTCTTTGCAGTGGCCAGGGCAGAGGGCAAGCGTTGACTGAGTACCTGCCACCCAGACAAATTATCGTTTAATTTTAACCCTGTATGCCTTCGTCATAGTTCTTGGTTGCGATCAGTCTTTCTTGCTATTCTTGCGCCGTCCTATCCCAGCTCCGAGTAGCGTGCGTGCTCCATGTGCCCATGCTTAAAACATGAACAATGCAACATGAGACACAACGATGTCGATTGACGTCTCGCTAGTGGGCGAGAACACTGCCCCAGCCCAATGATAAATCACGTGGGTTGAACCATTGCAGCTGTAGGCCGTGCCGCGGCAATCACAGAAGAGAGGCCTGCCTTGTGCGATCACCGTCGGGCCAGGTCGGGCTGTCACTTGGCGGATGTGGTGTTTGGATTGAGGCTTCCTACGCGCATGTTTTCAATTTAAACAGATTGTCTGTATAGTATTGCTTCATTTCGTAGTTTTAGGGTAGAATCCATGGATATGAAACCAGTACGCAGCCCATATTTCACCCGACTTCGCTCTACAACTGCAAAACCCTCGTCAAGTGACATATCGGGTCGTGGAAGTAAATCCTCAAAAGAGAATTTACCTCGAAAGACAGCAAAACGTGACACGAAAATTGATCTGCAAAAACTCAAGACTTCACCACAAGGCCAATCTGGAGACGATATCAAAGAGAATATTGAAACAAATCAATCTGTAAAGAGCACAAAACAAATAAGATGGGAACCTGTTAAATGGGAAGAACAACTGACCAATATAAGGAAGATGAGAGAATCCCTAGATGCACCAGTTGACACAATGGGGTGTGAAAAATGCAAAGGGGAAAATTATTCTGAAAAGGTGATTGCTGTATGGTTGAAAATTTTAGATAAAATGAGCTAATTGAAATTGCTGAAATTTTTACAGGACAAGAGATTTCACACCTTAGTTTCACTAATGCTCTCCAGTCAAACAAAAGACCATGTTACACACTCTGCAATGCTGAAATTGATTGCGCATGGTTTAACCGCTGCTTCAATCTTAGAGATGAGTGAAAAGAAACTAGGTGAACTCATATACCCTGTTGGATTTTGGAAGGTATGTGAACTTTGTAATAGACTTGGTGGGATGTCTCCCCTAATCGTTTGCTATTAGTCAATTTTGTTTAGCGAAAAGTCGACTACTTGAAAAGAACGTCAGAAATCCTACAAATGGAGTATAGTGGTGATATTCCGGATTCAGTTGATGGATTGGTTAAACTGCCTGGAGTAGGACCAAAAATGGCGTATCTCACCATGACATGTGCTTGGAATAAAGTCGTTGGTATTGGTGAGTTCAAGAATAAAAAGGATTTTATTGGGGGAATAATAATAATTGTATTGCATTTCAGGAGTGGACGTTCATGTGCATCGGATTGCAAACAGATTGAAATGGGTTCACAAGCCAACAAAAATGCCGGAAAATACAAGAAAAGAACTGGAAGACTGGCTTCCGCAGTGCGTGTAGCACCATATATGTCGTGTTTCCAATTAACTTACATGAGATTCTTTTTCAGATCTTATTGGCGTGAAGTAAATTGGCTTTTAGTTGGTTTTGGTCAGCAAATTTGCCTGCCACTGACTCCTCGCTGTGGTGACTGCCTCAACAAAGACATATGCCCTGCATCAAATGCTAAGAAGAAGAGATAGAAATTGTCAACAGGGTACATCGAATTTCCCCTGTTCCAGATTCTCACAGCCGTCTTGCCATTTTGACAATAAATCTTGACTTTGTTTTTTATTGCTGTGTGGTGTGCATCAATATTTACAGACAGGCCAAGACATGTTTATCAAGCGTACCCAAGCCTGGTCTCGTCAACAGTTTGGCAGAATGAAGTTAAAAACTGCCAGCAATGCACCATGTGCTTAGCGAGCTACGGCCCTCCAGCGAGAAACCACGCTTTGTTTACGTCTTGATTCCGCGTTCATGCTCTGATGATTTCAGCCATGGCAACAACAAAGCGTGAAACAAGACATCTAGTGGACAGCCATTACTCGGGGAGGACGGTTCGATGTCATCGTTGCGAATGATTTTGCTAGGGTGGACAGTAAAAATATCGATATGAGCCGTCTTTATGATACCGTTGAGCCTGCCGTGATTGATGATGAAATGTTAAAGAAAGCAGTAGAAGAGCAGGGACCAAAAGAAGAAGCGGGACGTATCGCAAAACAAGAAGGCGTCGATTTCAAAGATGTCTTAGCCCTTCGTTTGGATTTCAAGAGTGAGTGAATACGTTGTTTCTCTTTATTTTCACTAATTTATGCCAGAAATATGGTTAATTTGAGCAGATATTTTGAAAATTGATAATCTGTGGCAATTCAAAAAGCTCACAAAGTTGCAGTTGGATGACAATATTATTGAAAAGATTGAAGGACTTGATGCTCTTGTCAATTTGGTTTGGCTAGGTAAGTAAGAGACGAGCGTTACATATAATATCTTATTAATGCTTTCCAAATGATTCATTTTTGCCTAATTAGCCGATGATACACTTTTTTGTAAAAGTGCAAATAATGGAAAGAATTATTTTGCTATTTAGATCTGTCTTTCAACAACATTGAGGTGATCGAGGGCCTTGGAAAATTAACAAAGTTGGAAGATTTGACTTTATACAGTAACAGAATCACCAAATTGGAAAATATGGACAATCTCACCAATTTACACGTGCTGTCTATCGGGAACAATAAACTTAGCCAGCTCGATAACGTAAGTGATATAAATACAAGCGTTGACACGATTATAATAATTATAATGGAAATTCATTACTTTTGCATTACACTGTGAGTACATTTTCCTTTAAATTACAGCTCATATATTTGAGAAGATTCAAAAATCTTCGAACCCTTAATTTGGCTGGATGTCCAGTTTGCAACGATCCCGGCTACAAACTTTTCACCGTCGCATATTTATCACACATCGTATACTTGGATTTCAGACTTATTGATGAAGACACGGTACGGATTACGGCGAATTATTTTGTGGGAATGAGCAAGGCTTACTTAAATTGCTGTTGTTATTTTCAGCGTACGAAGGCGCACAATTTATATGAAAATAAATTAGGGGAACTAATGCACAATGAAAATCAGAAAGAGCGGCAACTTGAAGAAGAGAAGGAGAAACAAAAACAACTACAAAAGGAATCGGTAAGAGTTGTTTTTGCTATGTGCAGTACTTGTGTCGTCAAGTTTTTACCCAGCATAAATCATAAAGTAGACTACTGTAATTATGGTACCAACTTTGTCATTCAGGATGCGTATGTGGAATCTCTCGGTGGCTCTCATCTATTCGACTCATTATATGCAGAAGATCCAGAAGGACAAAAGTTATCAATGTTGCCTGGTCTGGAGGAAATGCTCCAAGTAACTATATATAATATCTACCCAAGGGAAAATGCTCGACTGACAATATTTCACAAAAACTGTAGGATTTTCAAGACAAATTTGTTGCGATCTGCAAAAAGATATTTGAATACGGCATGAAAGAATATGACCGTCGTATGAATGAAGTCAACGAATTTCATCAATGTATTGAAGATGCGAGAGTGGAAAATAAAAAACTCTCAACAAAGGAAATTGATGAATTTGAGAAGTACAAGAGGAAGGTACAATACTCATACTTTTGTCTCTTGTTATGAAAGAGATGGATGTATAGACCTTGATGGAACCGATCACAGCTTAACGTAGGCATAGGTCTATGTTTTCTTGTGTCAAAGTTTCTGCATTCTTCTACAGAATTTTTCGTAATTTCAGATTTTTTCTGAAATAGTTGCAGCAACAAACCCCTCAGTTTTGGAAGAAAAAATGTCTGAATATCAGGCAGAAGTTAACCGTATTTGGGATGTGCTAATGGGATATGAGATGCAATTGGTGGACCAGTTGGAAGAAACAATAAAAGATTTTGAGCGAAATCTTGCGGATATGGTGACGACATTTGCTGAATATGTCCAAGGATTGTATCCCTTTTATGAGAGATCAATTTTTAGTCACGCGGGTTTTTTAGTTTATCACAGATATCAGAGTTTTATAGATTGGCTCAATATCGATCATGATAAATGAAAACTCCTTAACAGTCAATAATACCAGAATTTCTCAAATTCGTGAGCTTGAAAATGTGCATAATGAAAAGCTTTTAGAGATGTCAATGGCTACGTTGGAAAAGGCGGTTAAGAACGAACTTGATGATGATATGCCAGAAGATGTGCGCCAGGTATGGCTTGTTGGTTTCGATAACAATACTTAATAGATTGCAGACAAAATGTGCCCGAATCCAAGACGCACAGGTCAGTATATTTGAAAACGCTACTTGGTCTGAGTCGAATTCAACATTGAACCTTGTATGACAGTCATGGGATTATTGGTTAACAACGCTTGACTTAAATCATCCCAAGCCTGTTAATAGACTGAACATGAATAATGTCAATCACTGATTGGTTATCGATAATTAGCAATCATGCAGTTAAGCTTTGATCAAATGTTAATTAGCAATGCTATTCAAGCATTGAATTGCATGACGATTAACAATCAACCAGTTAAGCTTAATCAGTTGTTAATCCGCGATTATTCAAGTATTGTCTTTAGCTCACATTGCATGACGATCACAGGACTTGGCACAAAATTTATGGTCACTCAATCTTTCTAATGCATATGCGTACTACGTAGGGTACTGCGTAGGAGCGGACGCCAACTGCTTTAAATGTTTAGACTTTACTCTACACCCACCATCGATACTAATATTTCTACAGCTATTTGTTGACAAAGAAACAATCGTGAACGCAATTGGTGCTTCGCATGACGTCCATCTTCTCAAAATAGACAACAGGGAAGACGATATTGTGACGCGGAGTGGAGCTTGGCTCACTGCTCTGATTGCCAAACTGCACACTGAGGAAACGAAGCGAAACCGTGCCCGAGTCGTAGAAATATCGAACTTTGTAGATCATTTACGAGAGGAGGTTGATACTTTGGAAGTAGTCGACACGCATGCATAAATATTACAATATTATTGAATATTTTCATTTGTGTAAAGATAATTTTGTATACATATTTCACAGGGATATCTAGATATCCCTGATATTTCATTCTCGAATATAAACGCGTCCATCAATCACAATTCAATTAAGATGCGGAAGGGTGAGATAGCATTAGATAAAATTTCAATATATAAAATTGCTAAGGTTTGCAAACAGATCCTGCTCATTTGCTGAATGCAGAGAACATAGGGAAGTATTTCTTCTCTTTCCTAAATCGAAAGTGCGGCTTGCTCAGAATCAACATGCGAGGAATATACCAACGATAGGAATCAGTTGATTACTGCCAAGACTATATAGGCTACGTGTTCGTTCACAACTCGCTCAGCAACCGGTCTCCTTATCCCACTATGTAATTGCTTTGATTAGCGATAATCAGAAAGTCACCGCTCGACCCTAGATTGACGGCGTTTTCGCTAATGGTCGACAGAAATACGTTTGGTTATGCGAAGGACACAACGGCAGTCAGGAATCGGCGTCGTGCGAAAAAGACAGGACGTTTTGTAGTGATCTGTGGTAACGTAGCAAGAATGGCGAGGACAAAGCAAACTGCTAGAAAATCGACCGGGGGCAAAGCACCAAGAAAGCAGCTCGCAACCATAGCAGCTCGGAAATGTGCACCAGCTACGGGAGGCGTGAAGAAACCACACAGATTCCGACCCGGGACTGTTGCACTGCGTGAAATCAGAAGATATCAGAAATCGACCGAACTGCTGATTCGGAAATTGCCATTTCAGCGACTTGTCCGAGAAATCGCGCATGTTTATAAATCCGAACTTCGCTTCCAGAGTACTGCGATCTCTGCATTGCAAGAGGCGTGTGAGGCTTACCTCGTTGGTCTCTTCGAAGATACCAATCTCTGCGCAATTCATGCAAAACGAGTTACGATTATGGCAAAAGATATACAACTAGCGAGACGGATTCGAGGAGATAGAACTTAGATCGACCCTCTTTTATTCAAATGTGATTCACGAATAAAAAGCAACGTTCGAGGAATGTAGGCCCGTCTTAATGTGGGAAGCATGAGCAGGCTATAATGTAGAAGTGCCCCAAAGACGGCAGCGGCGTGGGGCGCTCGACATGACATATGAATATACAGTATATGCACTTTCCTAAGCCCTTGCCAAACTATAGCGACACCCGGCGATAAGTCGTTCGAACTACCGATGGGCGTGTCGTAGGCTGGTAGATGGTAGCAAAGTCACGCTCCGCAGTAAAACAGTATGCTAGCCCCGCCTAGCCATCGACATCCTGAGCGCGAATCAGACACGGGAGTTATTGCGAGATTGCAACTATTTGTGTTGCTATGCTTGCTCTTGCATGCACATAGCACCTCTGGTATCATGTATTGTGGTATTGCGATCATTCTCATGGTCAGTGGTAGCGACGAGGAAAATTCACCCCCGCGTAGGTCACAAAAGCAAGGCTTTCCTGAGCTTTCATGGTAATTTTACAAATTCCGAGTCGTGATTAATTCTTGAAATCAAAAGCATAAAAAGTATTATTATTATTATATTCGATGATCGAAGGATCAACCAAATCAGAAAAGACAGGCTTTCGCTCAACGAGAGAACTAGAGAGGCGTGTTTTGGCGAAGAGAAAGCGATCGGCCGTGCGCAGCGAAGGCTTTCATGATCGCTTTCATGACGATTCGTCTATTTGAAAATTCGAAATCGCTATGGCCCGCGTAGCTTTCAACAAAGAGATGGAACCTTCTTCTTCGCTGTGAAAGCTGTATGTTTTGGCAAACACTAATATCATTACATTCTATGCTAATATAAAAGAGCGAGAGAGCAGTTTATTACGCTCAGTCGAAGTTGACCGTATCGCGCAGCCACTCGTTTCAAGTGAGAGAGCCTTTCTCGTTTTCGTACTGCGAATGTCTCGAATGAAGAACCAAACAGAGTAGCGCGACACTGATGTTAGTCTTTTAGTGGCGGTGTGTTGTCAAGTGTTGCGCGATTCTAAACTCAAATTAGCCAATCAAAGCGTAATTTTAGTGCTAGTATACCCTGTATACATCAGGGAATTATTTTGTACCGAGAAAAAATGTAGACTTGCGTATTTTCAGGAGATATTTCGTGATTTTCATGTCGCATTGTTTATGATGATTTGGTTCTCACGTCGTGTCGTAGAAATTCAAAATGGCTTCCGCGTGATATTGCGTCATACGACGCTGTTGAGAAAAGCGAAACTACGCGCTTGTGAAGTGTTGTAATCAGCTTGGCAGAATACGTCAAACCTTATTTTTGTCGTGACGTAGAGATTTCGCGAACATTTTTATACGAGTTTATTAATTATATGTTAGCGTACCACGCCGTAAGCTGTTACTCGAACTCGGTGAGGCTTTGTTCTCGAGAAAGAGGGAAAGCTGACCGTTGGCCGTTTGGCGCTCATCTGGATTTTTCTAGTCTAGTGCTTCTAGTAATACCAAGCTGCTTGACAGTCAATGAATTAGGTTATCGACTTCCGTTATCAGACATTGTTCAACAATTGTGGTTACAATGCTACAACTGTATAACAAATCTAAAATAATGGTTTTATTCATAGATCAGTCTTGAGTCGTGGATAATTTGATAGAATAAAGATGGCTAGAACTAAGCAAACAGCTCGTAAGTCAACTGGTGGAAAAGCACCCAGAAAACAACTGGCAACAAAAGCTGCCAGAAAGAGCGCACCATCCACTGGAGGAGTTAAGAAACCTCATCGTTATCGACCTGGAACCGTCGCACTCAGAGAAATCCGAAGATATCAAAAGTCGACTGAGTTGCTGATCAGAAAACTACCATTCCAGAGGCTGGTTCGTGAAATTGCACAAGACTTCAAAACGGATCTACGTTTCCAAAGTGCTGCCATCGGCGCGTTACAGGAAGCTAGCGAGGCATACCTTGTCGGGCTTTTCGAGGACACAAATCTCTGTGCCATCCACGCTAAGAGAGTCACCATTATGCCCAAAGACATCCAACTGGCTCGTAGAATCCGAGGAGAACGGGCATAAATATGAAGGCTGGAGTCACGTTACAAAGACTGCCCTTCCAAGTCTTTTTTTCAGACTTTTGATGCCACCTTCGGCCATCTTTCATAATCGTTGTATATAAATTACAATGTAACTATGTACTCTATAAATTCTGTCTCCTTTTGTTTCTACCATTAAGCAAGATTTCAGACAGTTAACCTGAGCTGAATCAGCCAGGAGGGCTGGCAGGTCTTCTACACATCGAGCAATAAACTCGGCACATCGATACCATCCAAACTTGACATTTATGGGACCTATTGTGCATATTACTGTATGTGCGGTTCCTCTATTTTACCCATTTAGGTCGGTAATAATGATACTAGGATGGTTGTATAGTAAGCTAGCGTAAGAAACTAGGTGTTCAGACATTTTATTTGGAGTGGAAGATTTTTGAAGCACGATTCTTAGTGTTTGGCTGTTGGTTTTTCCTATTTCGGGTTTTGTTGAATAAAAGTATGATCACAGCTCGTTTGTAATTGTCGAGTATGACAACATTAGAAGCATCTAGGCGTGCAAAATTTTATCGGAGCTTCGAGCGCTGTACGTTCCGACCGGCAAAAGGCGAGTGATTCCTGGTTGTGGTTATACGGAGTGCAGTCACATACTAGTATAGAGTTTGAGGTCATGGGCAGCCATAACCCACTCAACCGATTGTTGGGTCGCTGCCTTGTTTTCTGTGCCACCCAGACCTTTAGCAAGGCTGATTTAATTGGGGTCACCTAGGTATTGGTACAGTGTAGCTGGTACAACTGCACACTGTAGCCCTAGTAGTGCCGGAAACCACATATGTCAGGTTAAATATCTATTATGTTGACAAAGCAATAGAATATGAATAGTACATACACAAGAAAATATGAGAGAGAGAGAGGGGTCAAGTCTATCTGCAACAGAATTTCGAAGTAAACAAGTTCAATGATTCTATTTGATAGTGTGTCGGCTACCCATCTTGACAAATTTATCCATAGCGACTGCTCCCTTGAGGGCATGATAATTATGGAATCAGGTTGGCATTATCGCCGCATTCGATGTGAATCACATGACCATCTTGTAGCACAATCATCTTCAAACCCTCGTCGCAGATGTTTCCACAAAATACACTTGAGTTGTATCCTCATTGTAGAGTCTTCGAAGGACTGTAATATCCATAATCGAGTGTTTTGGCTATCCAACTGTAACCCCCAGATACTTTAGTAAACACGTGATACGTTCCATCATTGCTATTACTCAAAGCATAATTTTTCATCCCAACGGCATACCAATTTTTGTTCCACAAACATTGCAGCACAGAGCCACCATCGTTATCCACTTTCAGTGAGGTTGAGTTACGGTTTGGGAAATTATCTCTTGATATAATTTTCGCACATATGAAAGACCTCTTGTCGAATGGCAGTCCTCTTTCATAACGCATCAACACCTCACAATGCTTCTCAGATAATATGACTGCATTTAAAATGACATTGAATCTGGTATATTGTGAGATGTGTTCGATCAAATTCTTTTGAAAGCTTGCAATGACACAAGTATCTCCGGCATGGTGAATTCTACCGAGGTCAGGATTTGTTAGACAAATTGGACGCGAATAATCATCAGAGACAGGGATTCCGTGGGACAATCTTAAAACTGCCATGTCGTTCTGTGATGTTTCTCTATCATAGTTTTCATTAATCCACAAACGATCTGCTTTTGCCCATAAATGTCTTTTCAACTTATTCACGAAATTAGTTCTGCTGGTTATTCTGGAAGCGACGGTAATTTCACTCGCCAAATCGCCGACTTCCACATGCGAAACACAATGTGCCAACGTCAATACAAATCTGTTGCTGATAAACACCCCATCGCATAAAAGTCTCCAAGATATAACAGCAACTTGCCATGGATAGATGTGAGCATGGCTTGATAAGTCATTTGTACCGCAAGATTCAGAAGCGGGTTGTATCTCTTCACTAAACCATCTCACAGCGAAACCTTGTTGGTTATCATCGTGTGTGTGATCAGAATAAAATTTGAAATGCAAAACACCACGTTGAGTCTCAATCCGTGAATACTCATCAAATGCTTTAAAACTTCGAAGAATATCACTGTTCATTTCATCAGTGTTTTCACCTGAGTAAATGACAAGTTTGTCAGTTGCAGAATGCAGTTTTTCTTCGTTGTATTGCCGTGATAGCTTTATAGGAGTGAGATCAACAACAAGTGACATCCCTTGATTATCGACCGTCCACTTACAAATCACATTCGGGGCGTATGCGTTCGGAAAGTTTGGCGTGGCGAAATCACCACTGTCTGAAGAGAAAGTCCCACCACACATGAAGCTGCACAAAGTAGAGCCTTGATCATGGAATATTTGTAACAGGTTAGATTCGCTCATGGTAACATCTTTTACTTCAACTCCTACCCACCACATTCCATTTGACGACACATTGGTGACTACATTCAACTGGTGTGATAACAACATGTCTCTCATATGTATCTGAAAAGCAGACATTTCCGAAGCCACGTTGCCGCATTTTAATTCTTGTTTATCTAGCAGTAAATCACAATTTTTTAAGATTAGTTCTGTCTTTTCGTTCAGGTCCAAACACAGTTCTGTTTCTACATTCTGAAGTCTTGCACTCCCATACCAACGCCATAGCTTCAACGTTGATACTGGTGAACAGTTACTCAACGCAACAGGCTTTGCCATACTATTTGAAGCAACAAGACAATGTGGGCTATTTTCAGGTGTCAGACTCATGTCAAGCTCCCGGATAGGCCACTGATCGGCAGTTACAGCAGCAATCAATATGTGTCTTTCACTAGGAACTATATCAGATCTATAACACACTGGAAAATCAGTTGTGGACCATTGGCCATTCTGTATGCACTCAACAGTTTGTGTCCCGCTGAGAATGTTCCCGTCATCACATCGAAATATACATGATGTCCCTGGAATCAGAGGCCTTCCGGTTTGACACACATCAGGTGACACAGTCCCTCTATATATTCGAGGCAATGGCTTGCATGTTATAGGTACACACAACTGTTCACCACCAATCCAAACTCCATCAGAACCACATATGCGTTCAGCCTCTCCTTTTTTCAAGTATCCATCATCGCATTCAAACTGCAAAACAGTTCCAGTAACGACAGCGTCATTCAATAAGTGCTTATATGAAACTGATGCAACCCCAGTTTGATTCTCAATCTTTAAACACAAACCATCAGTACAATAGCCAAGATCATTAAACCAACTACCTCCATTGCAAGAAGTACTTGAATTACCAACAATTCTGTATCCGCTGTCGCATTGCATTGTGCATAGTGCACCGGTATAGCTCTTTTGTGTGATGCAAGCACTTGGCAAAATCGTAGCATTGCGTGGTTCGAGGAGTATTGGACATAACTTACGACAAACAGGTTTAGTTTCTGACCAACCTCGTGTTCTACATACAAGGTTGGCAGATCCTACGATATCATATCCGTCAGAGCAGTTGAAATGACATGCTTTGCCGAGATTATTTTCTAAATTTTGGCATGATTCTGGAGAAACAGACCCGGCATGTGGAGGAGATAAGTCGTGACAGTAAAATTCACAAACAGGTACCGACCCTGACCATGTTGAGTTGACGTCGCAAAGTACCCGATCATTTCCGATAAGTCTGTGAGTGTCTGGGCATTTAAAAATGCAAGTACGCCCTTCCCGCACTTTTCTTCCATTGCATATTGATGGCTGAACAGTCAAGGGACTTGGAATTTCAATAAATGGACATTTGCTTATGCCTAAACACGAAGGAGGCGGGTTTGTCCAAAACCCATCCTTTTTGCATACAGTTGAGGAAGGGCCTTCTATGACAAAGTTTCCATTACACTGAAAATAACACGTCGTTCCAGCAGTGATAAAATTCGAATAACACACCAGCGGTTGAATAGTACCACCATACAGATGTTTAATCGGTGAGCAGACACCGCTACCTCGACGGGAACAGATCGTTGTTATGCCTTCATAGTCAGCAACAGCCCATTGAGATCCATACGTAAAGTTTTTAAACAGTAGAACTCTTCCGGTGAATTGCGGACCCGAATCCAAGTAGGCGCCAATCTCTTTTAATAGGAATCGAAAAGGTTGCTTTGTGTCATAGGTTTCACATTCCCAACGTTGAGCCGGATCTGTAACGTTGCATGATGTGACGTAAACGTCACTTTCCATGTCTGATTCATTCAAATGTACCAATGCATATTCAGCTTGCAGTCCTGTTCGAGCAGCAGATAAATAGCCGTCCGATCGATACCCGTACTCACTAATTCTCATTGCGAGACAAAGTTCAGATTCCACATTTTCCAAAGCAAAATGAGACTTCCATCTCCATAGTTGTAATTTGGAGGCTGCTTTACAATGCGCTTTGACGACACGATTTTCATCGACAACGGTCAAACACATTCTCATTTTCAAGGGATAAATTTTGCTGGAAATCGCAAATTGAACATCTGGGACGCACATAAAATCATGCTCCGTCCACAAACCGGTATCTTGACATGTCCTTATTTGGGGACCTTCAGCTCGAAAATGTACATCACACACCACTATACATGTCCCAGTGATGCAAGGTTGTGGTGATGTCTTACCATTTAGTGGATTTTTCAATTCAGGGCATGTTTTACTACATGCGACAGTGCCCTTGTCGCTCCACATACCATTTTCCAAGCATGTCCGGCCTTTGTAATCAGAAATCAAAGTATAACCATCTTGACAGACATAGTTGCAAACGTCGCCGTATTTGGCAGAACTGAACACGCAGTCCTCTCTAGCATAAAATATTGCGTTGCCCGGAGTGTTGAGAGGTGGACAGCGAAAATCACAGAAGGTCTCACCGTCCGGTTTCCACAACCCAGACTCGAGGCATTCAGCAACTTCAGGACCTACAACATATTGTCCATCAATGAGACAGGTGTATCGACATATCGTACCAGGTAACACAACATCATTGGAGCAATGTACTGGGGAAACATGCACCTCACTGCGCAGAGTAAGTCTATGGCAACCACCTTGAGTCCTCATAGAGCATAAAGTTCCAAGTTCATCATTACTGTTCGGATTGAAAGCATAAAACAATGCATCAACATCCACAATTTCCTGCAAAGTCACAATATCACCATCCTCATAATGCACACTTACTCCTAGATCGGTTCCATTCAAGTATAGACGATATGGTTCTGTTTCATCACAATCCCACTTTTGTAAAGCATCAAGATCATCACAAGGGGATGCAATCAATGGTGAGTCGATTTCATCGTTGAATGCGGTCATGCAGTATCCGTTTAATATATTCACGATGTTACTTTTACCATGCCATGCCCACTTTGTTCCACTATCTTCACTTTTGCATTCATTCCAGCTTTTCATAATGACATCGTTGCCGTTTAATCCGAGACATTTTGCGATCAAGTTTTCTCTATGGACGATTAGTAATGGATATGGATTGTAAACACATTTCGACATTGGAGGTGACCATTCTCCACTAATACAAGTAGACATCGGATGTGATGTTCGGGCGTGGTATGGATGGCATTTTACGACACATTGTCCATATTCCAACACTTCACCGTTTCGTATTTCACTGAGGCATGACACATATGCGTTTTCTATTGTAGGGATTTTACACTTTTTCATGCATTTAGTAGGTATAGGTCTATCCCAAAATCCATTTGGCATGCAATTTAATGATATATTCCGCGTCCACAGTGAACTCACAGTGCCTTCGTTGCAATGTATTTCACAAAAACTTTGTTGTGATGCGGCAGAATATTTGCACGAATCTGGATGTATAGTAGCATCCTCAACTTGTATAATTGGAGAGCAACCTGGCCTGCATTTCATTTCAGGTACACTCCACTCCCCATCTTCACCACATATAGTAACTGTAGGTCCACTTGGAACAAAAATATTCTGACACGAAAGACTACAGACTGTTCCAGCAAACTGTTCTTGCCCACAACACGATACAGGGTATATAGTTCCATGGAGAGGTGTACGTAAAACAGGACATTTCCTCTTGCATGTGCCTAAAGATCCACTCCAAGATCCAATTATTGAGCATTTGATTGCTCTTTCCCCCATGACGGTATATCCATTGTTACATTTCACTCCACATATAGATCCAGGTGTCAAAGGGCTGTAAGTACAAGCTAAAGGATATATGACATCATACATTGAGATGTTCTGTATCGCAGGACAATATTTCTGACAGTTTCGAAAGTTTCCTATCCACGAACCATTTTCGTGGCAGATTTTACGCTGTGGACCACTCGGCAGGAAGCCTGCATTGCATGTTATTTCACAGTCACTACCAGGCGGAGATTTTTTATCCGTGCATGTTTGCGGATACACAACAGAATTCAACGGAGACGACAATTGGTGGCATGGTTTAACGCAGAATGTTTCGATCCCACTCCAAGTTCCGTTGGAAGAACAAGTCCGATATTCCGAACCCTTTATGATATGGTCAGTTTTCACACAACTAAAAACACAAGTTGTGTTCTCAAGGATTGATGTATCATCTTCATGACAATTCATTGGATGTACCGTACCATGCAGTGGGATTCGCAACGGAGCACATTTCCTCACGCAGACAGGAGGAATAGAACTCCAATTGCCATTCTTTAGACACGCTGCTGATGCTTCACCTTGCAAATAGAAACCAGCTGGGCAACTAAATCGGCATATATCTCCTTCACGAAACTGTGTGCGTGTTGCACAAGAGTGTGGATTCACAATGACAAGATCTGCAACAGATAGCCTACTGCATGTAATAAGGCACATTGGTGCACCTTTACTCCAATACCCATATTCATTACATTTAGCTGGAGCAGAATCGCCTTTGATTACATACCCTTGCGGACATGAGAATTCACAATTCGTGTTTAACGGCACGTTGTTCAAATGGCATGTCACTGGTGTAACGATCAAGAAACTACCGACAATGAGTTTTCTGCAGTGTTGAGCCATTTCTCTGCCTTGGCAAATTGGAGTTTTAGTGTCATTTGATGATGCATTGTACCATTGCAAGTAACTGAATGACACAATTGACTTGCTGATTAAGAAGTCAATGACATTGGGTTTATACAGACCGACTTTTGTCGAAGAAAGGGAGACATTGGCAGCAGGAATCAAGTCGGTTGTTGCAAGCGAGAGAACCTTTCTATTGTGAAATGGCGTGCATTTCCAATTTTGATCGTCGTCACTGTCATTACAATCATCCAATGTTAAAAATGACACCGAATCATCCGTTGCTGGTTGAAGACATTTGTTAGCTGCAATATTTCGCAGTTTCAAGCCTTCCCAATTCCATAAATAGCGAGGAGTCGGTACACATTCATCAATTGATTCAATCTGAACCGTTTTCTGCTCATCTGTTACTAAGCAAATCGGCGTGGACGGAGGAGATTCTTGAACCAACATGAAGTGGTCCTCCTCTATACACTCTGCAGCTTCACCAGACCACTGACCAGGATCAAGGCATGTTTGAAGTGCATCTCTATCAACAACAAAGTTTGCATCACATGTTGTACGAATGACGGACCCTACAGCAAAATTATATCCACTTACATTAACCCGTTTCCCATTGAGGGGAGCGTCCAATGGTGGGCAAAATCGTACACAAAGCCAAACACTTGGATCATCCCATAAACCATCTGATTTACATAGTTTCGTGGCGGTAGGAACGTCCAAAACGTAACCAGAATCGCATTGGTACACACATAATTCGCCAGCAGCTTTCTGTGAGGAATCACAGTCAGCCGGTGAAATCCGTCCATTTTGCAATGACCGGAGAGGAGAACAGATGGCCTTGCAATTTGCTGGTGAGGTAGACCATTGTCCATCAATTTGGCATAGTAAAGAAGAGTCCCCTTCAATTTGATGTCCAGCATCACATGCAACGTTACACTTCGTTCCCGGTAAACTAGAATTAGTGACACACTCTGCAGGTACAATAGAGCCGCTACCAACATTACTCAGTTTCGGACACATTTTGTAACATGTCAAATCAGCACCGTTCCAATGGCCACCATTCAAGCATGTTCGTCTACGACTGCCAACTTCTAAATAACCACTGTCACACGAAAAGCCAACATAATTGCAGAATACACCTACTGTCAGAGTGTTTGATGAGCATGATATCGTACCACCGACAGCAAATGATGGTATAGCCAACTCGGGACAAATTGATGAACATGAAGGGGCACCTTCCGGAACCCAAATAGGATATTCGGTAAGCATAGTAGATCGATAGGTTTGCATATTTGAGCATGATGCTTCACGGATGCCGATATTAGTCATGTTACCACGACAAGTGAATGCACAATGCCAAGTCACATTTAATTCATTAGTGACTTTACTGCAGTTAGATTCTGCATCATCGAGATTGTCTAACTGCTTGTAGTTACAAAAGTATCCGAGCGATCTCCGTCTACACAACATTTCATTGTCATTGACTGCAGTAGATAATGCATAGTCGTATCCATCAGTCACTTGAAAAAATGAGTCAAAATTCAACGACCCATCATGATTTCGATAATAAGTCACAAACAGCCTGTTGCTAGAATCAAAATGAGTCAATTTACGATTGTAGTGATGATTCACAAGCTCGTTATCTGTGCAAATCCATCGTTGCCGTGGGTCACTGCTGTTGCATAATTCCATTGATGCTTCGGAAAAGAATTCATCAGATTTGAACGACAGACAAAGTGACATGTTAACTCGTGAGATGAAAGTATCCAACGAATCAAACCACATCATATCATCGCCGTCGTTACTACAATCGTCAAAAAAAAGCACCTTGTTCGGTTTTAAAGACAAGCACTTCCCATTGGATGATTTAATCTTCCGTTGATATCGCGTGATACAATCATATACATGATCTGCTCCAAGATTTCCCCATTCGCCGTTAGATTCACAGATGCTATGATATGGCCCGAACGATTGATCGATGGTGGCTTGCATGATATGGGTTGAATTCTTGCAAGTAGGTTGACATAGGTCTCCTACATAATTTGTGTTACTGTAGGAGCACTGAGTTGGTAGTACATCAAAATCTATTCCAAATCTTGAATTCATAGATGCGTTTTCAAACTGGAACTCGGGACATGCTTGAACACAATTTCCCAAAATTCCATCCCATTCTCCATTTCCTTGACACTTTACGAATGCCTGAGAATGTTTTTCTGGTAAATAACCTTGAGAGCATTGTAGCGACGACAGAAGCCCGTAGGGCAAAGATATATTGGTGGTTGCATCAGTTGGACTAATTAATCCATTAGTGCGATTTGATAATGTCGAGCATTCTGCTGACAAATTCCTTGGTATAGGAGAGCACATCGGTGGAAGCGCATCCCAACCATCAGATTCACACGCCAGCGTCTCATCACCGACCAACTCGTAATCAAAATCGCACGTGAAGTTGCACGAGTCTCCTTTTACTAGCAGAGTACCATTTCTACAATTTTCCGACACACTTCCATTAGCAGGGCTTTGTATAGTTCCACACAAAAAGAGACACTGCGGCGGTTCCTCACTCCATCTTCCATTCGGCAAGCAAACAGCTGGATCAGATATATTATCCTTACTGACACGTACATACCCACTATCACATTCAATATCACACACTGTACCGACACTAACAACAGAGCTGCAGTAACTAGAACTGACACTAGAGTTGGGTTGAAGTACCAATGGGTCGCAAGATGTGTATGAACAATTTTTTATAGACACTGGATCCCATAAGCCGTGTGGGAGACACGTATGAATCACACCAGGATCAGGATCATTCAAATCACGTCTGCTTCCAAAACTACATCGAACATGACAATCTTCGTTAACATTAACAGGATTTGCACATTTTGTCTCGTGTGGTGTAATAAATGACATATCTTCTGTGAGCAAAAGTCGTGGACACATATCGTCAACGATGCCACAAACACTTCCTTCATTCCCATTGATATCAGTTGCTCTCCATTCGTAATTAGACCTTTCATAAAGGCGGCGAAGAAAATGTCGTTCTAACGTCAGCTCCACACCATTTACATTATCATTATGTCGCAGGTAAAATCCATTCGTTGAGATTTGATAGTATCCAAATTGAACGATACAGTTCCATTCTGCGACGTTAGTATCATCGCAAAAAGAGAGATGCACAAACATGTGAGATGCATTACTATGGTCATAAGACAAACACTTGCTTGAGCCGACGTGTTTAATATGGCTGTCAGTATTCATTGTCCACAAATCTGCCACGTTTGAATCAGAGCAGTCTGTCCAATCCTTTACAACAACTTCATGAATGTGTAAAACATCATAAAAGTGAGCACTGAGACAAAATTTTGCACCATCTATATCGTTCCAAATCATAAATCGGACGCTATCATCATCAAGTTCACAATTTGAGCACAGCCGTTCACACCTTGGATGATTCCCACTCCAGGAGCCATTCTCAAGGCACATTATTGAATCATCTCCAATCGATTCGTAGCCATCATCACAAGACACAGAGCACGTATCGCCCGTTGAATATGTAGTTCTTCCTATGCAATCGGTAGATCCATGACTAAATGACGACCAGGGTGGATGACAACGTCTACCACACGGCACGATGTCTGGATCCCATCGACCATCAATGCAGTTGTATGTTGTTGACGGCGGGTAAAAGCTTTCATGACAAACTATTTCACATCTGCTAGATAATAGATGCACTCCGTTTGAATCGGTGCAGTTTTCAGATTGAACAATATCACCATTTTTAACAACCAAATTGGGGCATACTTCAATGCATGTAGGCAAAGGAGAACTCCAAATGCCCCCTCTCAAGCAAATAACAAACTTTTCACCTGATTGATAAGTAGTATCGGCAGGACATTCAAGATCACATATAGTGTCTTCCCGTACATGCTGACTGGTACAAGCACTGGGAGAGACTCCCAGTGGCGCTATATTATTTGGGTTAAATCCAGAACACGCTGGTGCACAATTTAGATCGAGTGTGTCATTCCAAATTCCATTTACACAATGTATTTCGGAGATTTTGCTTACGAATGAAAATCCATCTTCGCAAAGATACGAACAGAAAGAATTGTTTCTGCTTCTTGATGTAGAACAAGATGACGGCGTCCATCTGCCGTTCGAATTACTATTCAAAGGTTCACACTGGCCGTTATGTATCACTCCATAAAGTGAGAATGTTTCTTCCCAAGTGATATCATACAATCCCCATTTGGCTTTGACTGCAATATCATCGTTGATGAGCATGATTCTTGAGTATGATAAATATCCTTCCCATATATATAAACCGTAACCTTGCAACTTGATAATTTGTCTGTTATGTGGAGTAGAATGCCATTCCCAGAGTTGTAGAGGATCGACCAAGTCACATTCTTTTGCTTCCAGTAATGACATTGTTTCCGCAGACCGTGCGGCTAGACATGATTTTCCGTCGCCATTACGAAAAACTTTTGATGATAACAGGGTCCATTTGGAGGATTTGTTTCCGAGTAGGCATTTGCTCCAATCTTGTTTATGCACGATCAAATTTGTAGGGTCCATATTTAGGCATAATTTTCTGGATGATGTCCGCAACTCTAATAGGTACTGATCTTGTTTCATACAGACTGTACTATTGTTGCTCCACTCTCCATCATTGTTGCACTCGACCTCAGCTTCCCCTACAAGAACATACCCTTTATCACACTCCAGCCGGCAAATTCGTCCCGACGGGCTACCTCCACGTTCACATTCCACAGGACGAATGTTAGCAAAATTTGGTACAATTATCTTTTTACACATATGCACACAATATCCAATTGATTCACTCCACAGGCCCATTATATTACAGCTAACCGAGCGACTGCCAATCAACTGATATGTATCAGGACAATGAAGAGCGCACTCGGATCCGAAGATTGTTCCCGTGCATATAAGATTACCAATATCGGGGTGTGGAATTTGTTCACACTCTGGTACACATTCAGGTACGGTATCGTCCCAAGAGCCATCACGTAGACATAGAATATTGCTAGCGCCTTTAATCACGTGTCCTGCTTCACAAGTGAAAAAGCATTTCGTCCCGGGAGCGGAATCGAATAAAGCACATTCATGGCTTAATATCAAATTCTTTTTATGATTAATTTTCGGACATTTTTTCATGCATATCTGAGTCTCACCGGTCCACGCTCCTTCGGAATTGCATGTTCTTTGATAGCTACCGATCAACTGATATCCTGAATCGCATTCGACTAGACAACTTGTCCCTGATTGAACATTCTGTTTCCAACAGAGAGATGGATGTACTTGGGCATTTTCGATTTCTGTTAACTTCGGACAAGTTTTACTACAAAATGGAGCTGAATCGGTCCACTTTCCATTCCCAAGGCATGAGATCGTCACTTCACCATAAATAGTGAATCCATCATCACAGTAAAAAGTACAAAATGCTTCTTCCAACACCCACGGCTCATAGCAATATTTCGGTACCACATGACCGTTATCTGGTGGTGATAATCCTGAGCATGTTTCTTTACAAATCGGAGGAGCTGCTGACCATTGTCCATCAGATTTACATATGATACGAACACTTCCGAAAAGCATATATCCAGGGTTGCAATGAAAATAGCACGTTTGTCCACCGAGTAAATTAGTTTCGCTTTCAACTCCATCATGTTTGATGCAAAACCTTGGCGACACTCCACCATTAGAAGGAGGCTGTATATGTGGACATGGGTTTTCACAGGCAGCAGGCCAACCGCTCCAAACACCCGACGACAAACAAATTCGCACTCGTGAACCAGTCAAAATAGCACCACTGACACATTCTGTCACACATGACAACCCAGGCCGAATTTTCCTCTGGGAATAACAATCGTCAGGAATAATACGTCCACGTGTTATACTAGAAAGAGCTTTACATAAATACAGTGCTGTCGGCAATTGACTTCTTTGCGAAATGAGAGAAAGATCGAAGGAAGGAAATTCTTCATTCACAAAGGTGGATATCGAATGAGCACGGACGGTGGTTGAGCCATGTCTGACAGTTAAAAAATTGGGATCGAACACAATCGTTCCAGCATCAAGTAAAGCTTTTCGAAGAGAACGAATGAGCTTGTGCATCTCAACTTCTGTCACTCCTAAGTCTGAAGTATCGGGTAGCTGTGCTATATGATTAAACAACACAGTTTGTTCAATAGTTGGATTCATCGTCCGAAAGCTACTATTTTGATTAATAGATGAATTAAATCCTGACAGCTCAACTCTGTCCACATCTACACGAGCACCAGTGTAAATAGCATGAATTTCATTCACGACCATATCATTGATAGCAGTGTCACCTTTTTCCACAGCAGTCATTAAATCAAATGCCCTCTTCCCGTTTATACTTAGGATTCCCCAGCTGCCATGTAACGGTAACGGAGGCGGCGGAGATGAAACAAATTCTTTAGTGGTAGGTAATATGTAAAGTGCTGTAGTGATAGACAATGCGATTACAACGCCAATGACACTCACGACCCAATACCAGTTACTTCGAAGTTGTTGGATGAATATTCTCCTGCGATAGAGTGGTGTGAGTTTTTTCAATGTTTCCTTAACCTCTTCATCATCAATAAATATGGGTTTCCTCTTTTTAAATATATTTCCCTCCTGTTCTGGTATTTGATTTTTGGAGGTATTATTTCTCTCATCCACAGTGATGTCCGCAGCAGTGTGAATACTCGTTACATCAGAGGGTACAGAAGTAAAGACGCCTGTATGGGAAGTGTTGTCTCGAGACTGACCAAACGAGCTGACTTTGGTTTGGATTGACTGAGATCCTGTTGGGTGCACAGGTAATGACTGCTGCATTGACAACTCTGACTTTGATTCCAATTCCCTAAATATGACAATACCGGTATAACAAAATATTGAAACTTTCCACTGTAAGACTACACGTGAACATTTATCCGTGTGCAATAATTACAGAAGTAATTCTGCAATACGCAAACTTCACCAACTACAGCTGCTCCTAATACTAGACATTAGGGTACCTAGGCTACTTCTCTCTTCCACACTACCAAAAACTTTTGGATAGGTTCTAAACTTGTACTACGTATATAGAAATTTTCACAACACTCTATGCTACACACTCAAGACAATTTGTGTTACGGGTGCACTTTAGCTCAAACTCGAACTTACGTATTAGTTCTGCTACTATGCGGTATCTATCAGCGCACTACCATGAAATTACGCTACCCGAAAATTATTCTTCAAAAATTTTCCAGTAGGCCTACTTACCATGACCATTCACAAGAATACAGAAGACAATGCACTTAAAACTGAAATTCCAACAACTCTGCAGTCTCTAGCTGGAGCTACGCAGTCATTCTCTAATCAATCTACTTTTCCGAACATTTCCCTACACAAGTCACAAACCGTACGCAACGATCCCAGGTCCCGACAATGTCGCCATTTAACGTCCGAAATATTCTTAGGAAATTACATGAAAAAAAACAGGTTTCTGCACGTACCTGGTCTGCCCTGAACTCATATTTTCTTAACAAGATTCTTCACTGTATGACACACTCTTTTTCTTAATCTTGCGAATTTCAACACTCATTGGGTGACAGAGTTGAGTGGATCTAACGATATCGATGATTTAGAAATGAAATTGGGATCAACTCAATAAATACTCCTATGGACATTCTAACAATTTCGCAACTTACTGCAAATGCTAGCTTGTTAAATGAATAAGCTCAGAATTAGGCATAGACCTGGAGAGTTGCAGCAACAGAGGTTGAACGATGGAGGTTATTCACAGGTCAAAAAAGAGCAATATATCAGAAAAACGCCATATTCCCATTAGGTACAGTACAGAGTGAAGCGTAATCGCGAAACAAGTAATATCGCACTAGAATTTAGTAAATAAAATGGTCACCATCTCATCATCGATTATTTCTATGATCTCACCATCGAAACACGATACCCCAGAGTAAGTAACTTTGCGACACGTCTGTCTGTCTGTCTCTCAAGCTTCTAACATCAAGAGCCCGCTAGGCCGACGCCGATGACTCGCGCGCTCTACGGTGATCATAGAGATATATATGGCTATACCACTGAGATATATATACTCAGTGGGGGATACCAACAACTCCTAGACGGAACCTGGACTTTCAGACTCGATTCCAGTTGACTCTATGCATATACATTGCAAGCATACATACATACATACATACATAGCAATCACAAGCAAGGAGCAAAAGGTGGAACTCGGATAGGATCCAGAACATAAATGATGGTGACGTCAGAGACATATCAAAATCATAGTAACCATTGATATAAGCCCGACATCTCATAATCAGATTTTGTCAAATTATGAGAAATGGAGAGCAAATATTTTTTTCATTGTAAGGTTGATACTGAATACTCAACTCAGTGAATAAAAGTTAGGGAAGAGGAAATTCGTAAGCCACATAGATGGTCACGGCTGAATGGCCTTCTCTATGCTTTGACGGATCCATGGAAACGTCAGTCAAGCGTGCTTGCTGTGAAGCCAGAACTCGAATAGCGCCCGGGTAGTTAACTAAAATGTTGCTTTTCTTTGTGATATGATATTCCATGTTGATATTCTGACTGTTGAGTTGTAAAACGTAAAGTAGTGACTAGCGATTCAGCGGCGCCATACCGGTATCCATTCCCGGGACAGCTGAGAATTATTGGTGATGTGACCCAACGGACTAACTGAGCTGTAGAATACATATTTTGTTGGCTGCCCTTAAATAAACATTGGCCATCCCATCCTTCATCAGTCGTTATATTCGTTTATCTTTACATATTACTTTTTCAGTCTTCATCGTCAATTTTGCCTAGAACTAAATATTTGATTAAAACCACACAATGCTGCAGGGAGACGAAGATGATGAAGAGACCGGCCCCTCTGTTGAATCAACCAATCCAGAAGAAAGAATTCTGGCTAGACGGTTGCGCATCCAACAGAGAATCGAACAAATGAAACGTGAAGCCATGGGCGACGATGCAATCGCTAAACGCGAAGTGCAAGAAGAACTAGGCAAAGGCATGTCACAAATCGAAGAAAGCAGGAAGCGATTGAAGAAACTGATAGGTGACGGGAATGATCTTGTAACCAGTGTTCAAGTTGGAGGAGACGCGAGAGAATCCGAAAGGAGAGTAAGTGAAGAAGAAGCAAAAAGAACACGAATCGAAAAACTTCAATCGGAAGCAAAGACGTCGGCAGAAAAATTTGATGACATCAGCAAGAGATGGTCTGCTGCTAGAATGAAAGAAATACCGCAAGATCTACACGATATGTTGAAAGAACAGACCACTTCGTGCGATGCGGTCATCGAAGAAAAAAATAAACTCATCACGATCCTTCAGCAAGAAGTCAAGCAGAAAGATGACGAATACGTTAAAGACCTCAAGAAACAAGCGGGAGATATAGATTTACTGATAGAAAGAATGGAAGAGCAAGTAAAAAACTTGACAAAATCTTACAGAGAAGAATTAAGATTAATCGAAGAGGCATACACCGCCGGTCGCAAAGATACAAACCAAGGCAATCGCAACAAATGGGATTCAATGTTACGGCAGAGACGAGATAAGGAAGAAGACCATATGAAAATGAGAGAACATCATGTCGAAGAACACGAGAGACAGCTTGATCAACTGCGGACGCAAGACGCCGAAGAGTACAATATAGTTAAAATAAAACTGGAAACAGATGTCCAAATTCTTGAACAGCAACTGCAACAGATGAAAGCAACTTATCAATTAAATCAAGAAAAATTAGAATACAATTTCCAAGTTTTAAAGAAAAGAGATGAAGAGAATACGATCACAAAATCTCAGCAAAAACGTAAAATAACAAGACTCCAGGATGTCCTCAATAACTTAAGAATCAAACTCGGAAAACAGGAGAAATCTTTCAAGGATGAAAATCAAAGTCTTGTCGATGATTACAAGAGAATTGCTGATCAATACAAGGAGCTACATAAGAAAATGAAGCATTTTTCAGCAACTGACAGCAAAAAATTTCATGACATCTGGATCATGAATGAAGACGAAGTTAAAGATCTCGTGAAGAGTGTCTCAAATGCCGACAGAATTATCCACGAACAGCAACTTGGGTTGCCATGGTCACCACCAGAAACTACATTCATGGAAACCCACGGCCCGCTCATAGGATTCGGAGAAACTAAAGAAAAAACTGCGATAGCTGTCGCAAGGGATATATTAACAGGATTGGCAAAATCAAGGTTAGAAGACAGCCCGAGAAAACAGTCTCTTCGGGATGATGACAAAAGCCACTCCTGTGATCTTTCTGTAAGCACGGTGAAAAGCGTTTTGGAATTACTCTGCGACGAGGCTGGTTTTCTCGTAGAAGAAAAGTTGAATAAGCTTCTCCGACCGTTAGAGGATGAGGAAAGATCTTTAATCAAGCTTGATGCAATCTTTAAAGCATTAAGTATCGAATCTGAAGATGATATTAATAAATTGGCTGCTTATTTTAACCAATACAAAGACAAAGGTACCGGAATGGGAAGTAACGATCATGAAAGTATCACAGGATCTGACACGATCGAAGGAATTCATCCAAACGAAGTTCTCAAGATACTCAAAGCTTTTGTGCATGAGAATATCAAGCCAGCCGTAGACACAGCAAGAGCGAGAGGATCTATGAAAATAACAAGTATCGCTGAGCGAGACACTTCGAAAGATGAAGAATATTGGTCATCTATGGCCGACATTGTACCTGCACAAAAACTAAAGATGTGGGGTGCTCTTACACAAGCTCTTGAGAAATATCACACCGTTTTGGGTGAGAGAGAGATACGAATCAAAGATACGGAAAGTCTGAAGCAGCAAAATGCAGAGTTGAGGATGCTACTACATCAATATATAACGTCAGAAGTCAACAGGGAATTGGAAATTCCACCAACTCGTGTTTTGCAACTTGAGTACAGTTAAAATTCTTGATGGTGATCTCAAAGGCGCTTTTTTAATGTATATATAGTTCAATAAATATATTATCACCCCTCATCCCAATTTTCATGTAATATATGATGACCGGCACTTGGTTTTGCGCACCCAAGGGCACACGAGGTAGCCGGTTCAGTGACCAGTGTAGAGAGATTCATTCCATCAATCCCACACCAGGCATCAGTGGTATCCGAGCAATAAAGCCGAAGACAAGCTGAGAGGTGCCGAGGACGGGAAAACTGGATCCCCGACCGAGTTGGCTGTTCAATTCACCTTTAATTCGCTACCAAATCTTTCTCAGCTGGGAAGACATCGCACAAGTATGACTGTAAGAAGAAACACTACCATAAGGCACTTAGTCATAGCGTAGTTTAATTACATCATATGCACTAACGGTTATTGGTACCTACCACTAACATATTTGCATTATCACTTACTCGCTAGAGATATAAGCGGAAGCACAAAATTTGGTCAGACCGTTCCTTCGGTTACATTTTCGAGAATACAATCTACAAAATGGTTGGGATTTGTGATTTATAGCACACTTGGTAAGGATGGACATATTGAATTGGTTGAAAAATACTCAATTTGTATTCGTAAACACAAATGATTCGATTTGCCCATCCCTGAAGCCACAAACAGATTTATTATCTTGCACAAGAAGCTTCATCTGCATGTAGTTACACATTGGCAGCATACAGGATGATTTTCACAATATATCAGTCTTGTCTGCATCATAGGGGTTTTTTTAAATCACTGGAAACAACACAAATCACCAAGCAAGACAAGACCATTTGTAACAGGTTACGAATGCAAATAATTTCAACGAATCTATGGCCAAATCTATAAGAGCTTCGATAGTGTCTGTAGGTCATAGGAAATATTCAATCTCTCCGATAACAATCATGCTATATGACTAAGATAGTGAAATAGAGCAACAACAGCAATGAACTCACTACATTACAACGATACATGTAGCATGATAGCAATGCTAACTCAAATCGGATGACAACAGCACTCTTTTCAGAAAAATTACACCATCATCAAGTGCTAGTTCACAAATTATCCATGTTACACGACATCAACAAGCTTGACCGATTTCAACATTTTCAATTTATGATACATAATGAAATATATATAGGCTACCATCGGGTAAATTAATAAAGTAGGCATAGCCATCACTGGAAATAAATGAAAATAACACACGCATCCATATATATCATAGCGTTTGTATAATTCACTAAAATGACTTATACTTATCATTTAATAAAATTTGCAAGAAAAATTGTGTTGTTGATTTTTTTTACGTTGCTGCCAGTATCAGCACCACTTTTTCAAGTACATGTGTTTCTCTCAACTGATAACATAAGACTGCTGAGAACAAGTCCAAATTGCATTTACAAAGCTTTACAGCAAGTCTGTTGCTTAGTTGGTTGATTCGTAGTGGAAGGAATGACTATGTCTTCGCCGTCTTTCGGAGAATCCGCAATCTGTGTGTCGTGAATCTGTTTTTGCGAGACGATCCGGTATATTTCTACAAGTCGTCGATCGAGTCGAGAAAAACCAAACGAAAGATAGAAACATCGGTTAGTGAATTGCATGCTACTGTATGGATAATGCGAACTAACCTAAAGCAGACAGCAACGACACCATAGCAAGACAGAACGCATACTTTTCCACCTTCATACACACAAGCATCGAACAAACAACAAAACATGATTTGGGTTGTGGGATGAATAACTGAAGGGTCATTGGTTAACCAGATACAATCAATTTCAATCTTAGTAATACCGTATTTTGATAGTAGAAGATGGAAGGCAATCACTTGATAGATATAGAGTGTCACCCCAGTTTTAAAACACCCAGCCAAATTTTCAATAAATCGTGGTTATGTAATGAATGGAACAAACTATAGAAGCAACAATTAGGATTTGAATGTTAGTCATAGATTTGAACTAATGAGTGCCAAGTGATTAATTGCTCACATGTCTTGTTAGTAATTAGTATTGAAGATTGAATAAATAGCTATAGCTTGCAGTAAGAATTATTTCATGCCCCACTATCATATCAATCTACGCCACCACAAATAAATACACATTTCATACTACTTTACAGCCAGACCCACCACATGTCTAATAGTCTACCACAACACAAGAGGCATCTCCAACATATACATACACAATATCACAATAACTTCCAATTATTAATATCAAAAAATATAACAATTGCATTACCATGACATCACTATCAAATGTCACCGAATTCGTCACACCATTGTCACTGTAACAATGATGGTGGGTTAGGAATCACTGTTTCCACATGCAACATCGTATTCATGAGGTTAGGTGTGGCAAAAAGGAAATACATGTTTCATCATGCATGGATGAGTGACCGACTTCAAATAGGTGATTGTTCACTACTCAAGCAGAGAACTCTTCTCTATACTGGTCATTGGATCCACCCACACTCTAGTTTCCATCTCTCAATTCAGTTTATTGCAATGAGATCAAAAGGTGTACATCAAAGTAGCATAATAATTCATAATACACCAGATAAGGGGTAGATAAGGGACAATAGCATAAACAAGTTATTAAAATATCTGCGTTTTATGATATTAGCTAATCAAAATTTGCCCCTGATTATGCATCCACAGATAAATCTATAAATTGAGCACCCCTACATCAGTTAGTCAATCTCATCTTGTTGGTTTCAGTATAGTCCTAGTATTCTACGCAGCAAATGAGGTATATATCGCGCTGTTATCCATTTCTAGTGTATCACTTAGTAGCCATCGTATAACCGTGTAATGATAACAAGAGTATAGAAATAAACAACGATATAATTACGTCGAGTAACTACTTCCTGCTATAAGCAGTCGCAACAAAATTATACTACAGCACGTTATACAGTCAACAGGAATAGGTTTAATCGAGTTTCATTATATTTGCAATAATTTGTTTAGAAATTAGCAAATCAGAGGCGAGACTATACCTAGCACCAACAAGTCTTTTTGCCAATGGACAAATATGCAATCACACATCTACGAATCAAAGACGTCGCAGCAGTGGCGTCGTTATCAGAAGAAAACCCACCAAGTTGGTCATCAAGTTTCCAAAAAGTCCATGTTTCAATATCGACTTCATTATTGATTTTATAAAAAAATGTCTATGTGTGCACGCTGTCTATCAATCATCATGTTATGCACTGTCAATAACAACCAGCAGGAGATGACTCGAAGCAAGACTACAATGAACTTTGGCCCATGACTATAATCTGTTTCTCTATCCACAATGTTATACAGTATATATCCCGTCCCGCTAGATATAATGATGGCAAAAATGAGAACCAAACCATTAAATATATAACCATACTAAACTTTATTGTACAGGTCCGTGGACAAGACTAAAATGAAAAGTAGTCCACGAACCAAAGCAAAATATTTCAATGCACAATCCAAGCTTTTATAAGTATATATCGAGATTGCTATTGTGTAGATATTGATGGGGTCAAATGTCAGATCTGCAATGTTCAACGTTGATGGTAACGGACGATGCTTAGTTATTGCAGCATGACTTTCGGTTTTCTTTGCTGCCTTCAGGATTAGTAGGGGGTATTATGTCGACGACATCGTTGGTCGGAGTCTCGTCGCTTGCGCTCTGTGAATCCCGAATCTGTTTCTGCGACACTATGCGATAAATCTCTGCGACAAAATTACATGGCAAACAAATTAATAACTCGTCAACCAAATCAATTTACATGCATCCTAACTTTCATTGCCTAGCCAACGCAATCAACTCGGCCATGCCCTGCCCAGAAAAACCTGAAAATTCTAACAAACAAGAACGAAACATCAACAATTATCCAAAAATACCGAGACCCACTGGTATAAACACCTCTCAAAAAATTACAAAAAATCCTATGGTTAATTGTAGAAGCAAAACCACACTTACGATTGAACTATGCACCGCTCATATTATATATTAACACATTCCAAATCGCATTATTATCATTATTATATACAAATCTATATAACACTGGTATCAATAATAGTCTACTCTGTTAATTAAAGCATGCTTGAATTTTCAAAGACAAATTGGTAGGCTAGCAGGTTAGTCAATACTGGATTAGGTGTAAAAGCCTCTCATGATGCCATCGATTTACAAATGTTAATAAATCCCAACCCAGACAAACATTACATCATAGTTATTAGTATAGCGGAAGAATACAGCCTCTATCCATCTACAAATACAATAGGCTACTCAATGGGGGCAACATTTTACCAAAACAGACTATCATTACATGAGCCACGTGTCTGACTTGATCATACTCATTATGTACCGGTATCTCATTGTGCCATGGGCATCGGAAAGAACAATGCCATACAATATTGTCATACACAGGTGATAAAATATACCTAAAATAGTCTTGTTGTGTTGTAGTAACCTACATCAACACAATTGTCCAAAATCATTAAAATAATCTCAAGACATTGTAAATGCAAGCAGACCATACACTTTTCATTCCATTTACTGTATGTCAAGGCAATGTCAAGTTTAATTCAATCAAATCGCACCTAGTCAAAGACAATCAACCGTTTGCTGTTTAAATCGGAAATACAATAACTCACCTTAGCAAACAGACTCATTGCACAATCTCACTGGAAGTCTAATAAAATGACAAGCAACTAGGTCGTGGCTCTAACTCAATCTTCTTGAACATTACTGTACTAGGAATTAAACAGGAACTTCTACTCAAATGTGATGATGGCTTAAATGAAAGACATAATGTGTGTGGGATTTTTTGGTATTAATCATTTCACACAAAAATCATCTAGGTTGAAGGGTTTCTGAAAGACCCACTCGACAGTGTCCGCAGCAATTCGAGTCAATCACATATAGCTCTTTTTGCGCCGACCAGTTGGAAGATCTGTCTAACGAGTACGTTTTCTCATTTCGGCCCCTACTCACTTAAATTGCACTATGTCCGCCATTGAAATGGGGGTTTCCGACCCCCGCAACACCCCCTGACTACCTCCCTTGAATAGGCAACCATTCCATACAGTCATACACACTTCATCGAACTGTTCAAAGGAGTGCACAATGGATCGATGAAAAGTTAATATCCATACCTGTTAGAATATTATGGAACGCGGTTTCAACATTGGTAGAATCTAAAGCTGAAGTTTCAATGAAGGAAAGTCCATGAGTTTCTAAAAATGGATTAGAAAGATTAGGAGAAGAGTCTCCTTACCACAAAAAAGTCGTTCTATTCCTAGCATACGAGGGTGTGGCAAACTGGCAATAAAGAACATATGCTTTTGATTAAAACACCACTCATGTGTCATGTTCTGATTGAAATTATTAACAAGCCTGTGTATACGACACAAACGTGTAATCCACACAAGAGGTGTCTTCTGTGGAGTTATATCTGAAAGTATATTGCCAATTAGACCATAGGCCTACCATGCTTAATAATATATTGCCACATGGCCATGATTGTCAAATGGCAGACGGTAAGTAAAATGGACGGATAGTCAACTCACCAGAAAACGCTTTCGACTCGTCAGAAGGTACAGCTCTGAGATGGCGCAGATCGCTTTTGTTACCAACCAGCATAATGACAATGTTGTTATCGGCATGATCTCGGAGTTCTTTCAACCAGCGGTCTACATTTTCATAAGTTAGATGCTTGGCGATATCATACACTAACAATGCACCGACTGCGCCCCTGTAGTACCTGAACACAGAGCACCAAAAATTAGGCAAAGGCAATTAGGCAATTAGGCAAGTGCCATTAGTGAAGCATGTAAGAAAACTGTCTGCTGGTAGTGCACCATTAGCTACTCATGGACAACCACGGTAAATATATGTATTATATATATATGTATGTAAGTCTAGCTGGATTTGCAATAGCTTACGCTGAAGTGATAGCTCTATATCGTTCTTGTCCTGCCGTGTCCCAGATTTGGGCTTTAATTGTTTTCCCATCGACTTGAATACTTCTAGTCGCAAATTCAACTCCGATGGTACTTTTACTCTCCAAATTGAACTCGTTCCTGGTGAATCTCGATAACAAATTACTTTTTCCGACACCAGAATCTCCAATCAGAACAACTAAAATAAAGCAAACAAATTAGACAAAGCTGAACTATCAAATAAGGAAAAAAATCATGAAACAGCATTGCAGAACAAATTTCAGAGGTGGGATATCGTAATGCAGTTTTATTAACCAGGTTCACTTTCAGTCACATTACTCACATTTATCATTTTACAAGCATAATATTCAAGGTTGTGATATCATCCTTCAGTATATATTTTCTAGATATTCGTGGGCATGAAATACTCGAATCTGAATCGAATCACTGAGTATCTGAGCTCATACTGGTCTATTTAAATCATTGAAATCCTGAAAGTTGAAACCTAGGCAGGAGCGTTGCGCAATAATTTATGTTAAAGTTTGGAATTTTATTGCTGTTTCATGATAATGTTTTAGCCATGTCGCCAAATAAGAACGTTTCCATGAACAGCTGGGCACAAATTGAGAACATGCAATTTCTTTTTTCTGCAATGTAGTTAATAGTATATAATTATATATCATCATTTTGTCGGTCACAAATTGATACCAATAGAAGGGTGGAATTTAGCCCGTTCAAAATTCAATTTGATTTGAAAAGAATGGGATGTCAACTCAGCGACTAGGGCTAGCGACACAGATTGGTACACTGTTGTTGGCAACAACAGACAGACACTGAGTATGGTTTGCTTGATATTATGGCTACCGCCCTGTCTCAAACCTCACCCATTTACCAGAGAGCCGTGTACTAGAAAATGGCAGGGTACTGCCACATTCCCCACACCACAAAAGAATGGATACGTATGGCCCAATTTCAGAATAAAATACCGGTACTTAAATCATTTGGGCTGAATGTCCGAACAGTTAAAATTAATAGCCTATATTTATTGGGTAATCTACTTTAACTATATGAAAGTGAATGGTTCCAAAATCAAACCAAACGACAAGATTATGACACAAAATTTTAAAATGAAGTTGTTTAAGACAGTCGTGATATATGTATCAGAACACACGACTAGATAGAGGTAGATTCCAGCAATCATTAACTCAAGCGGTTAAATAGCCTGCTAGCACCTAGCACAAGAGCCCATAAGCACACAGGTTGTGTGTTGTCACTTTTGTTCCTTATACATAAAATGGCCGGCTACATTACCTTTAAACAAATAATCATATTCATCATCCTTAGTTCCCATATCTGATGCGATGAGCTCACCTAAAATGATGTAAATCTGATCAAAATAAAATTCTATCTTAATACTCCATATCTATAAATTATACATTAATTAGGTCGTTTCTTGTCACTTATACCTTCTCATCTACTGGACAGAATGACGTCGAATGTTGTACACGGACACTTGTGATAGACATCGGCTACCGGTAATTTGTTTTAGAATTTTTCTCAAAGTATCGGCAGTTCAGGTAATAGCTATAAGCTACTACAGGAAGACATCGACAGTGATCGAACAGAGGCACAGTGACACTACAAGCCTCGCTACCATAGGTACCGGCACCCATAACCACAGACACCCGTTTGTAGTGAGATACCGGTACTGAAATCAGTGCATCTGGCAAAACACAACAACCAACACAAACACCACCAAACAAAAAAACCACAACCACAGTTGATGAGACAACAGTGTCAGCAATACACAGACATAGATGATCCTAATGCATGTTGTAATGAATATAATAACTAATACAATGTAGATACCGATACAAAAAATCAAGCTATACCCTAAAATAAAAATATAACTCTAACCAGAATGTTACCTCGTCCGGAAGGGTGTAATTCCTAGGATCTCAAAATTGATGAAAGGCAAATTGAAATTTAGTTAAATTATTGGCACAAAATACTGAAAAGGAACAATAATAATTTTATCAATCAAGCCAGGTCACTAACCAACACCAGGTAGAAACCTGAAAGCAATGTCAACAAGTCAATCACAATATATTTTATTGCAAGAGCATGATTTGACAGCGCAACAACGTGAACCTTATACCACCACAGCACTCATCTCTCTCATACAAAGATCGAAAAATGTAAAGGCATCACAATGCGACTCTAGTTCATGAAAGGTTTTTTTGAAACAGACACCGACGAGATTTCCTTTCTCCATTGACTGCATTAGATAGAATAGCCTATTCTGAATAGTGTGCTGCAGGGTGGATCGGATGACGCTCAAGGACACCTGCTATAGCCTACAGATTGGGTGGCTTCCTCGATACACCACTTACTACTGGTAAAAACATAGTTTTATGCCCCTCCAGGTATGTGACCAGTGTCTTGATAGGCAGCCCGCTGTTTAGTATCGGTAATTCTGAATGTTCTGCAGTCCGCTTGGTCCATCGTTTAGCGTCACCCTTGTGAAATGGGACATAGTTTCTTATATAGCATATAGCTTATGAATATAGACCAGCCATTGCTCAAATTAAAAAATGTGTATGGTGCATACCACAGAGTCACCATAATCAAGCACGGGTTACACAATATACGCCTGGCAGGTGGCTAGAGCTACATGAAGTAGTTGTCTTCCCGTTGTATATACGGTTAAGGACTCTTAACGGTACTGGTATGCAGCCTATAGTTTCATTATTGGTAAGGCTCTAATATACTAAACTAATTATACTCAATTCACACTATTCTAGCTTCGGCTTTTCGACAGCCTAACGCGACTCAAACCAGACTACACACGACGCCCATCCACAGCGAACTGATTTTTTACTGAGGACTTGACAAATAGCATGACGTCAGTTCGACCAGGTAAGGAAAATCCGACAGCCATCAACGCCTCTACTCACGTGACATGTAAATGAAACGGAAGAATGAATACGTAGCAGTCAAACTTCACTGCACTTTTTTATGAACGGGAAGTCGTCTTGGAACTTGTAAGTCTTCACCCTCCGACGGAACGGAGTGGTGGTGACGGCGTTAACAGGTATTTCCTGGCCTGAGGTATACCTGAGCCTCTCTTTAGCTTTATGGAACAACATACGCCTACGGCCTTACCCAAACTAACTCTAGAACACTCACAAAATTTTCGTTTCGTTTCCGCGACTTTGCGGCAAAAATCTAGATCGCTTCATTTGGGTACTAGCTTTAGTAGAAACATCATGCAGCGTTTAGATGAATCGCTAAGGTCACGTGTGGTGGTCTTGCGCAACCTCCATCACAGGACTTCTCTCGAAAGAATCACAACCATCACAAACAGCCTACTCCCATTGTCGTTTTTAGCATCAACGGAAGCGCCGTCCATAGTCCTTGCCGGAGATTCAAGGTTGCCCACTACATCCAGGCCTGCGCCATCGGCAACAGAGGACCTACCCGCCCTATCCGCAATTCCATTTGATCGAGCCATATATGCCTTATACAGACGAAAATCCAGTCTCGTTGAGCTCAGCCATTACGAACCATCTGGAATATCCTGACATGCACCGGCTCCCGCGTTACTGACCCAACGCCCACAGCAATATTTAACATCTCGAGAAGCAATGCAGTCCTTCAAACGCCTTTTATTCATACAACAGCACTATATTCTATGTTCCATTCATGTAAATTTTTCGACCAGGAGCAGAAATGACAACACCACCCAATAAAATCCCTTGACAGCATCAGCATGAAGTCATCCACAATGCGAAAATCTGGTAGTAACCACAGTTATTCATCAGAATCAAATCGAGTAAACACGATGTAGGATGAACAGCCTATATATCAACCCCTACCGACAGAAACCATATTATGGAAATCTTCCTTCGTTATTTCTGCGGGCCAGGAGAGAACTGCATCAAGAGAAAATATAAGAGTTTATCACGCTTCTTTTGCTCTGATCCTCGCACGACGTCCTGTAAGAGCCTGGAAGCCAGACTTGATGCTTGCAACAGAACAACGAGATTGGCACACGTTGCAACGTAAGAAATATAAACGATCCTGTCTTTCAAGGATTGTGTCAGGGGAACGGCAGGTATGACAAGTAACGTATTCCTCTGGAAAAAGAATTGAAATCCCAATGAAATATATATCTAAGATATTGGCACGCGGCGTAAGCAAATAAGCATTATCAGCGGTTACACCAAATTCAGGAAAGAGACCATTGACAAGGACGGTCAATGCGTTTCAGACACAATAGGTGTGCTTTGAGCCAGCAAGCCAAGGTGACTAGTACATTATGCAGACTCATGATACTTACTAATATAACTTCGCAATACACTTTCTAATTGCTTTTGTTGAAATCTTCCCTTAATAATCAACTGATTGTTGCCATCAACCGAGCCGCTAAAAATACAAGGAAATCAGACATTGCTTAGAGACAGGTAATTAAATGATATCACTCATGCTAATGACATGGTCGGTCATAACCAATCAAGCACAGACAGCATTGGCATAAATTGAACTCCACTTTCTCAATCAGTGTACAGCAGTTGGTAACATACAAGGACAGAGTGATTTCACTAAGGTAGGGCCTACTAGAATCTCAAATTAAAATTATCACATGAATGTTGACCATGTGACAATTCAAGTAGGCCAGCTGTAAGGTAGTATAAAAAAAAATGCGACACAATGACAAGTGAATATTGAAATGTTCATACCTTGTTCCCAACTCTGCAAGAAGAAACGACAAACAATGCTTTGGTTGTCTTTTTAGACTGTAAAAAAATCATCATATTTAGATATTTACCAGCCACAAAAATACTATTTCAAAGAACTTACACTGCACAAACTTCTGTGAAGTTGACAAAAGATGTTTTCCTTGTACC
The DNA here is from genome assembly GCA_030412335.1 of Botrylloides violaceus. Taxonomy (NCBI): domain Eukaryota; kingdom Metazoa; phylum Chordata; class Ascidiacea; order Stolidobranchia; family Styelidae; genus Botrylloides; species Botrylloides violaceus. The sequence goes on from JASFYC010000810.1 coordinate 962,541, forward strand.
AACGCGAGCGCATTGCGGTGGTTTCATGATGAATCTCTTTTTTTCGCCGGCGATCATTTCGGGATTCTTTTTTCGCATAATATCAAACACACGAGCTAAAAGCTAGAAATACAAATCCGCATTACAAGATATCTTCCAAACACATGAACACTAGAAGTCGACAGCAAAAGAAGCTTGGTAGGTGATATATCACAACAGTTACTTTTGAATGATATTGTGAACTTCAGGAAGCAACATGACACACACACACACATACAATATTTGGTCACATACTATTGAAGTTTTTTGTTTCAATATTACATAAAGAGTCACTAGCTCTCGACTTCCTAGCATAATAGTTAGGTCAACAGCTGCAAAGCCAATGCACTCACCTCATCGTATGTATAATCCCTATCAGTGCCGGACCATGTTGAGTCACCGAGAATAACGTCAGCAGCTTCTGTACCTAAAAATATCAAAAATGAAAGATACCAAAAAGAAATATTCAATTCCAAAACCTACTTTTGTCATCTTCAGTTAAATCATCAGCAAATGAAACTTCCTTGTGCTTTTTTGGTTTTTTCAATTTACTTAGATCAAGTTCGTCATCGTCATCATCTGCCTGCACCAATAAATAAGAAATTATGTCAGCAATACAGACATGCAATTAGCAAGACGCAACATGGAATATCACAATATTAATTACCTTCTGATTTCCATTTTGTTCCCCTGCTTCAGCTGAAAATACCAAATGTTTTTGATGATGCAATGTTTTTTTGTGGCAATTTCAGATAAAAGCAATGAAATCAAAAATCTTTGAATGAAACTTCAAAAAGAATCAATACCGTACAAAGATTGTGTGAAGTATAATATAGTCCCTCATGAGTACACACACACAAACAAGCACAATCCACTCAATCCTGTAAATGCCAACCTGCTTTGTCACCATCAGCATCTTCAAGGTTATATTTCTTTTTCTTCTTTTTCTTTTTCATATTGGTGAAGGAAAGATCATCCATTTCTTCGTCTGTTGAAAATATAAAAAAATTTAGCGATACAAAAAAATACAAATCTGCTTTGATGAGGTCAGAAACAGCGAGGGGCAAAACGGTGGGTCCGAAACGAGGCCTGATACGACTGGAATCATTATCATCTACAGTTGCCTACACACACAATGAAAACTCAGGAAAGGTCAATACTAAACAGAAGACTGCAGACCACAATCATGGACTTTTACTGATACTAAATGGCCGGCAGCGAACCACATAAAAACTTCAGAGGAGTTACTGATAAGGTTATGACACAGTTAGCGGTGAGATATAATCTATAATTAACATGGAATAAGAGACAGAAGGAGCAAAGGAAGCCCTGACTAAGTGTGGACGACTCTGCAACAATTTTTGTAGACTGCGATTCCAATGTCTAGTAGTCGGTTTTGTCCATTACTTAATGGAACCTATACTCAAAGTCATCAGCAAACTGAGGGTAGTTTTTACTCGAAAAATATTAACATCTAACCAGGCTTCTCATTTTGTTGAGATTGCGGCTCTGTGGGTTCTTGATTGCTAATGAGGTCATCAAGATTAGCAGGCTTCTTTTTCTTCTTCTTTTTTGTCAATTCGAGGTTCTACCAACAGTATTTGAAATATTAAGAACATGCGATGGAAATTGGTTGACAAACGGCCAGCGTGAATTAGGCCTTCAAATAACTGGGCTGGTTCAAGACAATAATCTCGCTAGAAATAGAGCCGTCTTGACTTGCCATATGATGGAATCTCGTGTCATCGACATACCTTAACGGTAGCTCAAGTTCGGTGAACTACTGTCTACATAAGTAGACCAAGCCTCAGTCAATCTCAACGTGGTCTCGACGCTTCTTTAACGAATACGTACTTGAAACCGCAAGTACGGGTACATTAGGACTGGAATATGCTTAACGGTATTATAATTACAGCAGTATATCCATGTACAGTCAAAAAGTAAAATTGAAACTGCTATTTTCATATTCAACACAGATGTGTAAATGTGCATATCTTACCAAAGTGTCGTCTTCAGCCGGCGTAGCCATGTTCACACTTAAAAATTGGAAGAGAAATAATCCTACGTAATACGAAGTCAGAACCTGAGCAGCTGGAAAGTCTATGAAATTACGGAACCACGGATACACGCTTCTTTCTTGGAGCAGGAATCGTTCACGCGTAACGCGAAAGATCCAAACCCACGAACAGCTACGTACGACAACTCTGGATACTAAATCGACAGGGTTGGAATCAAGAGAGAGTGGTGTACGTTTTTTACATTTAACCCTACCTAATAAAACGAAGCTACAATGATGAGAAATAGACATCCAAAGAAAATACATCTTGCATTGCTTGCATAAAAGAGCATTGGTATTGCATCATCCACTTCTCAGTATCCGGCGACAGGCGCTAAAGAGATGCTAATTTTTCAAGCACCAAACGAGAGAGAGAAAAGAGAGAACTTTAGGTTGCCAACTTCGGATTTTTCCGGATGTCGATTTTCAACGGATCCACAATTTCGAACCATTGTTGTACGAACGAAGCGCCGTCGGTCGTCAGTATAATACAGTGACTCTACGAATTTCCAGGATTTGTACAAAAATGGTCAGATTCCAAGTTTCTCATTCATCCTTATTCTAAGACTGCTTCGTGAATATAACCCGTGAACAGCTTCCATGTTTTTGGTTTTAATACGGGAATGGCTATATAGCTACAGCACCAGCGCAAAAGGTTAAATAGGAATAGGATGTGGGGCACACCAAATTGCCCGGTGCACAATTCCTAGATATTCTTTTCACACAAGTACAACATTGGTACTTCACACATAACGTCGTTTAGTTTCCCATTTTTCCACTGCCAAGCAATGGCACAGTGCTCCTGGCCACCACTTGGTTCGTAGTCTGCCCAGTCCGAATTTTCTGATGTCGAATATAGTCCATTTGACCACACCCATTTTTTCTCTTGATTAACATCATCCAGTCCCACATATACACCCAATTCATCTTTAGCCAATGGTTCAAGCAGACCCTGGTAGATAGCTCTGCAGAAAATAAGTTTATGTAGGCTAATGGCTTATAGGCGCTTTTCCGATTTTAGATTGGGCCTACTTTGTTGCTTACCGTCTCGTGTTCGTGTTTTGGAGGCCGGCAGAAGCAAGCCTGCCACCAAGGTCCATGCACTTATTCTTTGCATTCCAGTAACCTTCCTTTGTTCGCGACACCCAGTACGTGTACTTCCCTATTGCAGGAGACCATTGCCCTCTGTTTGGCATCTTTGAAGAGATCATAGCACTAGCCGTAGTCGTCACGCTCGTAACCCTACTTTTTTGTGTTGCTGTCGTCGTTGATTTCTCGGCTGAAATTGACAGGGGTGTATGGAGTTTAGGCTAAGAACCTACCAGAAGCCACCAATACGCGAACACAAAATAGGTTGGTAGGTTATAGCCAGAAAACGATTGGCGAATATTTTTAAAGCGGCCGAGATCAAAATTGGACGTCCCGCTCCGTGTCCTTCGAATTGAGAATTTAGCAAATGAATATATCGGTAGGCCGACTTGTGGCTTAGCTGGCCAAGCAGTTTAATTATTTTCTGACTGTCCGAATTCGTGGTTGCCGCATTAGGGTCGGCACTCGGCGGTGATTTAGGCCTACTAATCACTATTAGGCTTACTTGATGGGACGCTGGCCGTTGTCGCAAGCATTTTTTCTAAACGTTCAACCCTTTCCTTCAAAAGCTGCATTTCCGGGCAATCACACACGTCCTTTCCGGGCTGTCCCGCAGCTCCCTGATCTCCTTTCGGACCCCTTTTGCCTGGTCGACCATTTAGCCCAATACGAGCAGTCGAAACCAGCGTAAAAGCTGAGGTTTTGCCATCGCACGACAGCGAACAAGTACCGAGGCTTTGGTCAGTCGCCCTGCTTATCTCAGCGCAAACCAAAAAAACGACAGTGAGAAATACGACTTGCTTCTGCGAGTTCTGCATAGCGCGTTTCTATTAATAAAATGCCAAGAAAGCGGGAACATAAGCATATCTAAACAATTTTATGCACCTAAGGCGGTTCGTATCTGCATAACATCAAATCAATTGCAAGGCGATGAAAAATCCACTTATTCCGTGTACAAGTCGAATGTACGATTGTAGAAATCTTGCGAAGTGCTCAAACTTTGAGCAATTGACTTAAACTCAACGGTAGCCTAATGAAAGCTGGGCATGCATAGCCGACCACTCACATCCCCGTCAGCACAGCACAGTTACTGTATTATCAGATTTTCGGACAGTCGCACTCGAGCTGCGTGGTAATTACCCAGTTTACTTCACTGACATTATCAGTAGGCCCTATGTGAACCTACCCAAATCTCAGCTTACAAACACAACGCATGTGTTTTGTGGATTTAATACAGAATAGAAGGTATAAATACGAAAAGTAACTGAAGGACAGAAGTCAAGCACCGCTTAATTCACATAGCACCATTTCCATCAGGATGTCACTTTAACGATTCTAATGTAATTTCATCAAGATTCAAAAATACAACGTTAACTCACAAAAACTAAGAAAAAAAAGAGAGTGCTTAAAATACGGTGCTGTCAACACAGGACAGACAGACAATCGATTAAGTCAGTGTCAAACTCGTTATGAGCAGAAGGTATTATGTGATGTTCATCAGAAATTCATTAGAAGAAAAATATGTTCGTTCATGGTAGGTACCGATATTGTGCTACATAGGCCTCTTAGAATCGTTCTGCAAGTTGCCCACGATTTGTACCAAGAATAAATGCAACCAACGAGCTTCATAGCGGAAAAAAATCAGCGAGCGCTTTAGACTTCGAGTACCGGTATTCGATAGGTAAATATCAAGGCATATCTCAGCGCCACGTGGAAAAAACTTTGTGCGGTTATGCCGCATGCCGCAAATTGCATTAAACATAGCACAAGTTAGAGGATGACCAACTATAAGCACTATAGTCAACCATGAACAGAACTTGATCGAGCGACCAATGTGTTTGATGTACACGATTCTATAGGTGCTAAGAAACTTCTGCTGGAATTAATAGTGATTTAAGCTGTTCGGCATAATTACTCTAGAATGCGATTGTCGTCCCGTAGATTACATGTTTACTTTCTATATCTACCTCTTTCAAATTATTTTCAAGAGGGGAGACTCAGATTAGAATCCTGGACGGCACACCCAAACCTCAGTTTCGGGGCTTAGATATTTCATCATTCATTTCGGTACAAGTAATCAGCTACTAAGAGAAACACATGACGTGATGTCCCCTCGTTACCATATCTATCATTTCCATAGATCATAAAAACGGTCTTATGACAACATCAAGTTTTCACCAAGACGACGCAAGAGCTTAATATGATTCCTTGAAATAAAACAGTACTAAGTACGGCACAAAGCGAAGGTAAAAGGCAGTGTAGACACCCAGTGCTGAAGAGCCTCAGACGGAGATCATGTAAGTTAACATGACAAGCTCATAAGCTGGCAGAAAGTTATCATGGGATGACTATGACAGAGAACTGAAATACAACGCCAATTTTGGTAACCATGCACATTTTGCACACACTGCACCACAGTCTGAACACAGCCAGACTGCTACCAACGATCATATGTTAGACACATGGAATATTTCATAAAATCCTAGTTCGAGCCCTACTGCAGTCAGCAGATGACGATAAGGAAAAGGTGAAAACAGCATAATCGATTTGCGACACGCATTGACTGTAAAATCAACAACAATAAAATTCCCAGCAATAACAATACTGCTTTAAAGTCATTAAGCAATCCATAAACCATCACGAATCTTGCTTACATCAAAACTAAATGTGATCAGATGTCTGTTGAATATCTTGACGGTTAGCTAAGAAATATCTGGTGGTGCAGTGACATCTTCTAGGCACCCGACACATAAAGTATCGACAACACGCATTTCCATGGGGACGATGTCTCGCTGGGAAGTGTATAAAACCTGCATTGAGATCACTCCAAACCACACATTCATAGATCGCACGACTGGACATTTACCATGGTCCGATTTTAATGACCAGGACAGTAAACACAGTCGCTGAATAAATGATATGTATCTGTAGGAAGAGTGACGCGTCCAGTGTACAAAAGTTTCTTTCACTACCACCGTGAAATATCCAATGTGTAATTAAACAAATCTAATCGCAAATATTCACCGTGGCGAATAATTTAGATATTTGCAAGTTCACATTGACAAATACGTTACGAAAATGGTTGGAAGATCAAATTTCTATGACGGGGTTCTCATTTATCCAATTTACCGACATTGCAGATTTGCAGCTGCGCCACTAAACACATTTACAAACGGCGATTCGTTCCAATTTTGGCAATCATCAATAATGGGAATGAAGAGGGGTGTGGAATCAGTACTAGGCCTAGACTGCAAACTTAACTTCACAAGCAAAAGGAGACACCAACGGTAAGCTACCGTCGTTCAAAGTAAAAAACTTGACCATTTTTCACAACCACGGGCACACCAACTCGAATAAACATTCTTGAGTAGAAAAATTTTCACGATACAGTAGGAAACTGGCGCATGCACAAGATTACTGTGGGTTTATGGAGCTTATAAAACGTACGCCTCGCCGAATGAAAACGGTAGCAAAAAAGGGAGGCGTAGAAATGACAATTTTTTCGGAAATGTTGGCAATTTCTTTATCAAACTCAATTGGCACTAAAAATGTCAAATCAAAGGCATAGTTCTCACTTGACTCAAAAATCGCACAGCGGACGAGCTGCCCATTCTCAGCGAACGAGAATGCATACCTTGACAAGTCATCCTTCGCGGTAGGTCATGAAAGCGTGAGAATTGTCAGCAAAAATACTTGAAAAAAAGACCGTAGGAAAACAGAAAAAAGAGTACTTGCGCATTGAGCCTGCAAGGCTTCAAATCCATGGCAGACAAATACTTTTTATGGACCGCGATCATCTTCGGAATGGATCCAGATCAGTCACTAGAATAAGTTATTGTGCGAGAGCGCCAGTGCTGACAGTCGGCACCGTCTCTTATGTACAATATTGCAAAAAATACTGAGTCACGATCGATTTTGTGTACCTCAGTAACGCATTTCTACATCCAAGTCAATGGTTCAAGATCCGTGAGGTGTAAAAAAGCGTCGATGAGCGAGTATGTCAGCTAGCACGAGTAATAGCTTGACTTTTCGGTGGGCAGTGAGATAGAAGTACGCTAGTTTTATGTAGCAGACAAACCTCTACTACTACATTTGGCCGGATGTTCCTGCACCATAAACGGAATCCATCGAAGATGGCAGTACTGTATTGGGCATTAAGCCTGAAGTCATCGGGTTGACACCCATCGCATTTCCTGCATGCTCCATATATCTGGCTTGGGATTCACCGGTGCCACCCACATAATGTCCGGGGCCGTTCATGGAGTGAACATCTAAAAGAGCAATAATTGAAACAGGAGACAGGAGAATGACATTTGAAAATTAAAAAGAAACTCACCATGATGACCAGGATGCATATGTTGATAAGGTACGTTGGCCGAGACAGTCGAATCACTGATGCCCATCTGTCCCGTATGATGATATGGATGTTGGGTAGAATCGGAAACAAACGTGTGGCCCATCGGACCGTTACTCCTAGGACGTTTTGCCATGGGACCACCAGAAGATGTTGCATAAGTTGGGGACGGCTGCATGGAACTGGTGCCCTTGTCCTCTTCACGACGTTTCAGACAGGCAGCTTTTGGGTTGAGGTTACGATCTGAACGACAAGGTAGTAGATATGACTGGAAGAACCAGCAACCTATCTCTCACAACCAATGAGAAAGACTTGGGTTTGACAAACTTTATTGAGATACCGGTACTCAAGTTAGATAAGGTGACCAACATTTGACACGACTTTGACTTACAGAAGAAAATTTTCACTGATTAAGTACCGGTTGGAGCCTTTCAGGCAGTAGGTGGCGCAATGCAACCAGCTTGAAAAAGCATTATTGGATTTTGAACAGTCTATTGCTAAGATTTATCCATGGCAGAACAATTGCCAAGTCAGAAGTATTTCACCATGCTCAAGATGACAAGGATTTTTCGGGAAAGCGGGATCTGCCAACTAAAGGACAAGGCACATTGTTTATAATCCTCTCAATGCAAGTAAAGTATGACATATGCTGAATAATGGGGACATGTTTAAATTGAGATTGCAAAACACAGAACAGAAAAGTTGGGTAGCCCGGCAAAAATACAGTCTGTGGTGACTAACTCTTACATTTGACTCACCCCGTACATCCTGCTCCAATGCAATAATCACTTGCACAGCATGATGCAATATCGTCAGCTTAGTTTGAGGTTTTTCATTATTCATATGAAGTTGAACCATCTTTCCAAGTTCTTTGAAAGCTTCGTTAATGTCTCGGACCCGTAACCTCTCCCGTGCATTATTTGCCATCCTCCTGTCCTTTTCCCGCCGGTCCCGTTCTTCTGCCGACAAATTGTCGTCCTCACCGGGAACTTCGTCGTCATGTGTTGTGCTGCTGCTAAAAAATGTAATTTCATATTCCATATTAGAGAGAGAGAGTGAGCAAGAGAGAGAGAGAGAGAGCTCATACTATAATATTGATTAGGGGCCTAGGGCCATAATTCATATTTTTGCGATAATCAGGATCGGATATCCTCTAATCAAAAAGGTTGATATTAGATATCGGTCTGCAAAATCACGGGATAATTGAGACTCGTATCCATGATTTTTCGATAGTGATCGATATTGGCCCACAGAATTTGGAGATAGGTAAATAATTTCATCGTTGCTCACATCATCATAAGAACAATAGTGCAAGGCAATTTGACAAAATTTGATATCATACCTGCGTCGCGACTCTTTCCCTTTGCTTTTGCCTTTACTAGTGCCGCTCGCCTGCAATTGTAACGGAAAATCGTCACATAAAATCGCACAGACCGAAAACAATTAACACGAGTCCCCACCTCTGGCTGGCCTTTGGACGATTTTGCCGATTCCTTTGGTTCAACCTTCATTGAACTTGTAGACGCTTTCCGTGAGACAGACGGAGTAGTTCGTTGTTCTTTTGTGGGGTTACCGCTGCTACTGGATATGGTCGGACTGCTAGACATGGGTACCGTTGATGACACTTCAGGCACAGATAAAGCCGAGTCTAAATCAGAACAGCATCGAGTTAATAAGTGCAAAAATCAAATGGGTGAAAATCACAAGAAAGCTACTTCCACCAAGTTGCATGAACTTAGACTAGAGGAGCGTAAAAGAAGTAATTGAATAATTCAAATTAATGAGAAAATATGTATAATTTAATTTAATTCAAGTAACGGGAGTTGTATGAACTTCAGAAGCTCGATAACAAGAAAGGCCGTCAAGTAATTGCAGTATTCAATTGGTTCAATTCAATTACTTGAGTTGTATGAACTTGGATGGGGAGACATCATGCTTGACTGATTCAACCCCGAGACACCACCAGGATCAGAAGGCGTAACCTGCAAAAGAACACGACCAGATATGAGAATGAAATTCAATAGGTTGACTATAAATATACTGCGCATGAGCCTGCCAACAACAACATGACAGAGTTAACCACTGACAAACACTAGTCAAGAAAGATCATTTAACAACACTTGAAAAAAATCCACACGAAACACATTCCATGATAATCAGCCAACTAAAGAGCACTCGAAGCATAATATCTACCATTACAGATACTCAATACCTACCCAATACATAGGACTTCTTGGGTAAGAACCTACGTAATAAGGCCACATTTGATTCATATACCACATTATGATAACAAAAAGATAGATGACTCCTGCGAAAAATCAACACTAGACTTAGCTTTACCTCGTTTTCCTGGAAAAAAGCAGATATTTACTGTTTGACAATGCTGTACCTTCGAATGACATATTACATACTACTCCTTGAAAATCTAGCATGCCGGTACTTAAAATCTTCATACTGCTTTCTTTACTGCAATCAATGTACAAGCTACATAAATATTCAAACTATGCTCAAGGTCACTCAAGGTAAATTGCTCCGCTATTTTAATTTAAATCTCAAAAATTCTCCACAAACTTTTCTGACATATAAAAATGCACCGTGCAAAATACAACAATCTCTATTTGCAAAACCTACATAATCTATATATACTGTACATAAAAAACCGCACTATATAGCCAGAGTCTGACTATGCCAACATAAGACAGTGACCGATGGTATGCTCATCCTAAGGTGACCTTACTCAAACTGAACATAATGACTAAAGATTCTGGCTTTATGAACCCAAAACACAAACCAGCAGCCTGCAAGACGAGGACACTCCTGGATATTGCTTTCGCATCTGACATTCAAGGACAAAAAACTGACGCTGAGCAAACAAATCACAGCGAAATCACTCCTTACTCCTTCCTTACACATATCTGCCAGGCAGACAAGAGAGTGCTTCCAGAGGACTATTCCTTCCGAATGATTGCACATTGGAGAGCAATCACTATCATCAAAATTATAGAATCGATCAAAATTACCATCGTTTGACTGTTGGGTATTGTGTGCATCGTGTTCGCTGACGAATCCCATGACGCAATACAATTACTGCCGTTCACCGACATATCCGAATGGCTGTAACTTGGGGTTGACCTTGGTTGCGAGTATCCGCCGGCGGTGACGTGTTGATTCATAACCTCGATTGCTTCATTCAGGGCGATATTCTGTTCGAACAACCACCGATTACATTCAATTCGCATCAATATTTCATGGCATAAAAGATCAAAGTAGGAAGTCATAGGTCATGAAAGGAAACAATAGCAACACAAAACATGCCATCGAGGAGGAATTGAAATTCGATCCAATTTCTAGACAGTCGGAGTTGTGTTTTAAAAACATAGTGATACGATGCATCATAATCAAAACAAATGCGTTCAAGTTATGATCAAGCTGAGTTCCCTCAAGTCTAAATGGGCTATAGCAGTAAAGTAGGCTACCGATGGACTGGTAATTCAACTACAGTAGCACAAGTTCTAAGCGATTACTTTGTGAAGAGTTATCTCATCGACTGCTTGAAAAATCAATACAAAGTTGATCATTACCATTCATGTATAAATGCAGCAGACTCAGTAGAATACTAGATGGAAATTATGAATAACTGCATTGCTTAGTAAAATTAAACTATTTCCACGAACACGTTGCATTGAGAAGAAATCCACCGGTCAGTAATTAAGGCATTTTAAAGATGGCAGGAATATCCATATCATGCAAAAAGTCTACAGAAACTTGCGCATTCAATCACCAGGGAGATTTCCGAAGGCAGTGTTTAAAACTCAAAGTTAAGCCTAACTAGCATGCAAATTGAAAATATTATCAGTTAAAAAGTATGGTGCACAGTGTATATAGTCCACAAGGCTCGTGTCTAAATATATCATTAAGACTTAAGTCTAAGGATTTGCGAATGACATAGACAGTATCTAGGATAGACTGATTCAGTGAAAATATCCTCAATGTGAAAAATGTTCAAAAAATCATAGACAGACTTCATTTAGCCAAAATATATATAGAACAAAAATGTTTTCCTGTGTTATTCACAAGTTTTATTTAGGCAGAAGCTTCTAGTAACATCTTACATAAAGATTAAGCCCAGAAACTCTAACATTAGTAATTGGGCATGATCAAATCTAAGTCCAAGTCAAAATTGCAAGTTACTGATTAGTAAATCCAAACCCAGGCAAACTAGAAAGTAGCATCTTCAATTCAAGATCACAAAATTATTCTGATACCCATAACTTTGCATTCGATTAATAAACTGCCAAGAATTAGTGAGCAAGATCCGATTGGCAGGACGACCATCTACCTGTTGTGGTGGGCCGGACGTTGATTGGCGTGAGAAGCGTGGCCGTGAGTGACTTGCATTATTTGACTGTGATGGGTGTGTTGGTGGCATACTGTGTTGTCTTCGTGGTGGGATCTTACGCTGTACAGAAACATTCGGTCAAAGCAAACCATTCGTGGACGCACACTCCATTAACATTAGAAATTTTAAAAAAGGTTACAATACATATATATGGCCTACTCACGTGCGAAAATTTTTTTCACATTTTAGCGACACTAAAAAATTAAACTAGAACCAAAGTGAAAAAAAGACGTACCGATGTTAAACTGTGTGCCTGCGGATACTGTTGATTGCTCTGAGACCACGACTGACCAGGCATTGGGGACGGGATCGGTGTGGCAGGATTAGACTGAAAACCCTGGTCACGAGAGTAGACCTAAAATAGAAATATTTATAAAGAAACCAAAAAAAAACTGAAACACAACAAGATGATACCTGAGGTGACGGATTTCCATGCGAAGGTTCGGGGTACCTCATCGATACCATATTATGTGGAGATAATTGAGGTGGGGACATTGAGTGGTACCCCTGGAATCGAGAAATATATCAATAAAGCACAAGAATCGGAGAAAAAGCCTGAAAGTTGCTTGCAGGACAATTTTTTTGTTTAGACTGTGAGCCATGACCATATTCATAACGCAAAGCGCATGCATGCTACAATATGTGATCGTAATCCTGCAATCTGTAGGCCTGGAGATCAGGAAATATAATTGCACATCAAAGGATACGATACGCATAGGCTGCATTCAGTCGGTTTTTATTTTCGCATCAACGGACAATGATTATGGTATTTGCTTCCAAAAGTAACAACTCACCATTCTTTCGTTTTGTAAATTATACTGAGGATGGTGCTGTTGCATTTCATTTCCATAATGTGATTGGTCTGGCAAAAAAACGCATACATTAATAAAATTCAAATATGTCTAATTGGTTGTTGTATCTTGCAGAAGGCTTACATTACTGCTAAGAATGGATACTGTTACTAACAGAAATTTTTTTATTACAAACCTGATCGAAACTGATTGAACTCATCACTCCCTGACGGTGAAAAGGTGCCTCGCATTCTTTTGCTGCCTACAAAACAAGACCAATCTTCAATAATAGATTAAAAAAAAACGAACCAATTATGAATCTTGAACTGACCGCTCGCAGTACAGTCAGCATGGAAAGTTTGGTAAATGCACACACACCCAAAATTTTCTGCCACTGAGAGACTGCATACTCGAGATCTTGGTAAAAATGGCCAAACTTTCTATAGCAGCTCTACATCATAGCAAATACCAAATTTATTCAAATTAATTTCACGACCGATAGCAGACATCACAAGGTTGAATAATTTCAATCCTCGTAAATAATCACAGCATTACAATTAAACCTGACAATTACAGTTTACATTTTTCCAGTCGAAGGCTCCAATTTACCAGTAGCTCTACATGACGTACACATATAATTCTCTACTCAAAATAAGCCACGAAAGATATATAAAAATATCTTCAAACGGTACTTATAATTGAGAGACTGTTTGACATCAGCAGCTACAATTACACTGTTATATATTCCACGATTTTCAGAGTCACATAGATAGAATTGAGGGTGACACCGCAAAAAAATCGTCATGCGATGGAGTTATATCCGTGAAAGTGCATGAATTAAATATCTTACAAATGGGACAGCGTGAAAACTTTTTCTTGGAATAATGACATTCACAAACTTTCAGATCCCCACTGGTGACTAATACTAATAATCAACGTTGATAGGCATAGGAAGATAGGGATTCTTTTTTGCATCATAAGTTACATTCGTTAATAATCAATCAGCCCAAAACCTTTGGAAAATATAATATATTATGACTAGTCCTATTTTGCTTCGAACCATGTTAAGTTATAGATGTATCTTACCTCCGTGACTTTGATCCGTCATTGGTCGTTTTGGTGGAGGATACGGATTGTTGTTGTTGTTGGTATTGTTTGGTGACAGACTCGTCGGCCTTTGTTGCATATCGGGGTGCATCATCATGGTCTGGTGTGAATAATGTTCATAAATTTGAGCAGACGCCATAACAAGTATCGATAGATGCTATCTAATTAGCTACTGAGACCAGGCTGCGCACACCGACAGCACATGGCCCAAACTAAGAAAGATGGAACACGTTTAGAAACTCTGCAAACTTTGTAGACGATACCAATAATATACAGAATAGTTCGTCAACCTAGTGGTGTGAGAGATCACTAACGAAATAACTAACGCTACTGCTCTATCTGTAAGTAAAGTCTGTGATTAGGCCTTAAAAATATGATCCAAGCGGTTCTTTATGTATAGACCATCTATCAAATCCTGCGCATTCACACCACAGTAAGTAAACATGGTTTGTTATGTGAACGCAGTGACAGAGAAAATGCCTGCATTGAAACATTCCAAAAATCTTACATAGGAGATCCCGAACTATTCAAAATCATAGAAAGTATGCCTGCCTTTCAACAAACCTCATCGAATCAGATGTCATTATGACAATACAATGGCAAGAATCAGGAAATCTGCATGTGCCGCAACAAATTTATTCTATCTGAACTGTTTCAAAGTACTCCCTATAATTATTTGCTTTCAGACTATCAGCCTACAAGTTACCTGTATGTCTGTCTCATAAGTGTACCTCTTCGGATCCTCAACTCCAATCATAATAAGTCTATCAAGTCACTTTGACAGTAGTCAATATCTACTCTATACGGTGTTAAGAATTTAGTAAGGCTAGGAAAATGTCCATTAGAATCTCTAACAATAACACTAGGCATTGATTATTGAAAAAGTACTAGTTTCTCTCTACCAAATATATTACATCCGAACTACCTCTTAAATTTTCTGCGGCTCAGGATATACTGTAAGTCTTACACAAAAACAGACGACCATAAATCTCATCTCATCATTCTAAAACGCGATCTCACCCATAATCTACCGATTATCATCTGCGTATGACAAAAACCTAGTTAGTTCTATTGGAGATGACTAAAACCTCGCACTATTCCTGGCACGTATACCAAGCCGGAAAGCCAACGGGATAACGAGTATCCCTATCATAACTGTCGAGAGAGCGACGGGAAATTCAGGAAAAAATAAATACGATTGTGGATAGCAGAAGAAATACCTTTGCTAACCCTTTCGTTACAACACACAATTGATATAAATTAACACTCCATAAAAGTATGAACGGGTTAAAGTCATTAGTCGACCGTAACGGCGAGTGAAGAAAAGCGAGAAGTGAAGAGCGGTACCCGCACACTGCTACATGAAGATATAGCGCCGGCAAACGCACAAAGGCGGACGATTCGTCACCGTAATGAGTAACGAATGAGTAGCGCAGTGGGATACATCAAGAGACGGGATAACGCAATGACACTGAATAACAAAATATATTCTAGTCTAAACGAAGCTACCTTATTATCTTACTCAACACGGATTGAATGGAAAGAATAGAAAACCTCCATTTCAACAGAACTTTGACACCGCTGTACATTTTTAAAATATGTGCACGAGAATCACAGCGTGCATGCTCACGAAACACAGTTGACAACTTCACACCGACAACTAATGTAATATTCGCAAATTATAACCACTTAGTGGCGTACAATACACCATAAATTTATGAAAGCCTGAGCCACTAATGAACTATTTCCATCTACATCGCTGTTTCGTTTTGGCGAAGTATGCCCAGTAACTTATGCACTGAATAAAGTAGGTTATCAAGCGACCCGTGATGACGCATGACCGATAAGCCGGAACAATCAAAGTAACCACAGTCTTCTTTCGCGACTGAGATATTTGCCTACAGTAAAACTCAATCGCCTACCTCATCGTCTAAGTCAATTGAGATGTTATGTTCGTGCGCCTATGCCCCTGCGCCTACGTAACTATCGAATTAATCAACTGATACTGAGAGAATGAGAGTATTAATGCTAAGCTACCTTACCTTAGTGGTAACATAACTAGGTCAACACCTTCAATGGCACTGCACTATTGCGAAATGCTTTCGTTCCGGCGTCAACATTTGTCACCTTGCAAAGACAAGGCTTCGCAACTTTACCAAGGTGGCTATGTCACAAAGAGGGTTTAGTTAAAGATAAAAGCCCTTGCGATTTCACCGCGGTTTAGAAACGGTAACAACGGAAATAGATATTGCGTTGGGAACAACATGCGATGCAATACATGCATAAATATAAGAAGTTAAATTTTTTCCTTGTAAACAGCGAACAGTATTCGATACTATGCGTGGTGGTTGTGCTAGATAAGATGGTTATTGATCGCAACCATTCGGGTCTTGATAACCCTACCATTCATACGCAACACTAAAATCGAACGATCGATCGCATTCTCTCTGTGTCATAATAATGCATTAGAAGCGAAATTATTCCAATGCATGATAATAATCGTCACTAGGCCATACCAACCGCCGTGAAAACGCCTTACCAATGCGTCTTACTTCCCTAAGCGACCTCTACCTTGTGCTACCTCAATTAATGCACGTCTCTGCATGCGCAGTAATCCTTCAATAGTCAATATATTCAATCGTTTAAAACTTCTCTCTTCAGACAAAGCCGTCCGAAATTAGGTCAAATTTTCTAGAGCGACCTCATGAAGTTGATTACGTATAATCCTTTCCTATAGTGACGTCAACAATGAAACGTCGCGAAACGACAGTTAATTTCACATCGCGTCGTCTTCATTAACCGCTACGTTTGTTTTTCATCTTATCAGTCATTTTCTGTAAACGGCGTCTACCCTGCGCTTTCTACACATCAATCAACTTTCAAAGTTCATCTGACTTTAATATCACATCATCAATCAAAACACATCAATTAGGAGCGAGACTAATTAAATCGCCCTACGAACTGAAGGTAGTCAGAATTCTCATGCTCAACCATAAACAAACGTAGATACGGAGATACAACGCAAGCGCTAAAATAACCAACGGAATCAGCTACCATCAAACTGACATCGCATACGTTGAAACCCGAAACAACAACCACCAACTTCCTTGTTACGTACGGCGCAGGAGGTACAGTTCAATCCTTTCGTAAAAAAATCCCGTGACAACAGCCTAAAAGAACCGCGTTTAAATACCCCCAACCAGTTTTAATGCCGCTGTAAAATTTATAGCAACAAACCTCGACGCCCTAACATGACATCAGTTGTTGCACGTCTGCATGAAACGAGGAAAAACGCGCCGCGTACAACAAAAGCTAAGAAAAATATGCGGCGTAATAATTTATGGTCCAGATACCCTTTTGGGAATTGCGATAAGTTCCCACGATGCAACTAAAAAACATGACCAGAGCGTGGTAGCAATAACGGTACGCCAAGAAAGACAACATATCACAACGAGACATGCACATCGCCGTATATAAGTAAACTATCACTCCAACAAGTACAGTAGTAAGAGATGTACGTCTCAAAATGTTATCACCCTCCGAAGGCGATTTCACAACCGATAATTAATATGCCAGCGTGAACGGTTACGAATGAATTGTCTGACTACCAAAATTTTTTAGATACTTTGCTGTGGTTACCAGCTGATCTTCATATTTAGCCAAATGAAAGAGGACTTCACGCACCCACGCAATAAGCGACAACGTACGAGATTTTCATTGATCCTTTTTCAGTCCAATGTCAAGCGAACGTCTCACCTGTCACTGAACGAAGGCGGGTGATAATACGGACTATTCAACTTTCTCCGTTTATGCTTTTCGTTGGACAAGGAGGTCCCGAAGGAGCAAGCGAGCTATCGAAGTCAGACGTTCCACCTCCGCACTATCCTCGAGAATTTAATTACCCAATTTACCATTACGCCTCTTTTATATGATAGAGCGGGGAGTTAAACCCAAAGCCTACTGTTTTGATAGCAGCTATAATGTCTTTGGCAAAAGACAAAAGATCGACAGCGTTGATTTTTAAAGGCCGACACAGCAATCGCACCCCACTCCCTCGCCCGCACGGCTGATACCAATTAGCAAAAAATCATCAATGTCGGACTCGATTAATCAGCAGGACCGCGCCGCCTAAAGATCAATAAAACGACGGTAAGCCAACTTCACACCCAAAATAAAAACCAAGCCAAGTCGGTACTTACTCTAGACGCACTAAATGTTGTGTCACAAGCTCACAACGTTAGAACATGGCCTACTTTAGTTCAACAGTAAGCCATGGTTAAAAGATCAGAGGTTTTCTGACCTAGTTCAGTCCGAGACGGCTATCACGATCTACCAACCAATCCGCAGAACGCTCCATTTATAGTTGCACAGGGACAATAACGTTACCATTTTAAATCATCTCCATAAAACCATAACAAGGTCCATGTTAGCTCGTGATTATCGATGATCACCGCGACATTTTCACACGACCGACCCGCCGGAAACAAAACTGTCGCCATAGCGCGGTGCGTCACAGCTTGCAAGGTGTAGTGACATCACCCCCCACGCCCACACAGATTTTGAAGCTAAAGCTGTGACTACTTATTGAATTAGCATGGGGGGTAAATCGGTTACTAGTAACAAACATGGGCTGGGTGTGTATAAGACAGTAGTGGCACGATTGAAATTCGATCGTTGTCTCGTGCAGTCTAACACAGCAATGTTGGTTTCCGGGGGTTGCTATACGAATCTTAACAGCGCTATTTAGCCATCTCGTCGACCCGTGTCGCGTTAAATAACCTCTTACGTCCCTACGCCGAACAGTCCGAACACGTTAGGCAAGTGTACAATATTACATAGGCAACGAGTTAAACGGCTCTGTTGTCGGTTGCTATCATAGACGTTTTAACGCATATCGGTGCACGGTGCATGCTGCTTAATGGTGGATTGTGTTTGCAATGCGGCGTATCGCCGAGTCAGAAGATACACAGATAAGACACGTAATTACAAATATTCCGTAGATAATAATGTTTTTACATATAGTCACTTATCATTAAATGGTTCAACCTCATTATATTGCGGATGTACGCCGGTCAGTCAACATAAAGTGCAGCGTTCAAGCTCCGATTTGAATGTATGTATTGCTATCTCACAGCGGTTTCATCCTACACCCGTCAGTCCCTACTAAACAACACATGCATGCAGCAAAGTCAAGGGTACAGGCTACTTTGACAAACTGCATGGTACAGTCACTACAATGGGTCACCTCGGGAAAGCAACAGTACCGTTAGTGCCAAGAATTCTGGAGTCCTAGCCCATGTGAATGTGACACGGAGTCTGACCGTCAACGCGTCATAAACATCAAAACCGATAAATAGCCCATAACAGATAATACAATACATCGGGTCATTGATCACGCCCCCTGACTCAGTTCGTACGTTGCTGTGAGCGACTAAGGAATTGATTTCAGTAACATCGAATAGAAATACCGATTTTTGTCTGCAACTCATTCAAATATCTCATGGTAAAACTGTCCAGCACCTAGTAATGACTGATGCACGCAAAGCGAACCATATATAATTCATAGCTTGATTACAACTACGACACTGTAACTGGTAAATTAACGCTAGTGAACCGCCAAATACTAGCCTGCAACACCAAGCTGATAAAAATCTGTTTTTCAACATGCGCACGGCGGCAGACAATAGCGCCAAGGGTCACGCATAAAACCGAACGCATACCTGTGAATTCGCTGAGTCGCTGGATGGGTAACCCCCATCATACGGTGAACTTGCTTGATGAGCTTTCACTGAAAAACAAATTCCCATGGTAATCTCAAAATGAGATCATAATATTGCGGGGGTCTCCGTCAAAATGGCTGCATTCTGTTATACTGTACACACACAAAACAAATCTTCGTAGAGAGATCACAATACACACTTGACTATTGAGGACTATTGTCGCACCTGTTCAGAGCGACCAGAATTCGAAACAGTCACATTCATGTGTGGAACGTATTTGATAAGTCTCTAGTTCAACAAAACATAATGTATAATATTGAAAAATGTCGTAAATAACTTCTCTCTCTCAACTCCGTTGAAATCCCCCCAATCCTATCATGGGTCGACGGATGATTTATTTAGGAGTACATTTCATTGCGAAAAGGCGCCCAGAAAACGCTGCGCGTTACGTGGAACAGTGGATCTAAGGTTCCCAGAACGGGCCGAGTGCGTCGGTAAGCAGTTAACCTTGACCGATTACATAGAAGTGCGACGACTTGATTGGAATGTAACTGCGAAAAATTGCAAACGCGAATTTCGACTTGTTGCGTGTGATCATGATCAGTTATCTATCTACGTCACGTCGAGACCGTAATGACATATTCGTGAGATCGTAAGTTATCCGTTACATTCTGCTCTTGCAGCGAAACCCGATCCCCGCAACGCTGACAGGCGAGACCAACATTATAGAGCAACGTCCCAAAATGCAGCAGTGAAATTCGTACAGTGGTCGCGTCAGCTTGTCATGTCGTGTCCTTTGGGGTCACGAGAGGATTTAGCCGTGCGCCGTAACCGAAATAGCAATGCAATTTCGTGAACAATATTAATAAACGCGACGCAATAAAATGAAATTAACTTTCATTTAATAACGTAGTCTTTGAATGACCGCAAATAGTTAGATTTGGACGTGCTGCATTTCGCTCAAGGTGACGTTACGTACTAGGCTAGTAATAAAAATCAACTTTACATGTACTTCGTTTCATTCATTTCCAAAAAAAAAACACAAATCAAATTTTTCGATGTGAATTTTCAGTGTAGTTTCGAACACGTACAATTTTAATTTTGCTTCGGCCCACATTTCCGGTTTAACAGCCATTAATTATACCTTTTATAAGCCTCTCTGCTGATTTCGTGTACAACTCGTGTCTCGTGATATTCGAGCGCTGTCGTTTGTGATACCACGATATGGAGTTACGAAATTGAAGTTTATGAGCCGACGCATGGGTTACGTGTAGCGTTCATGCTAAAATGGGCGAGGATACGCAGAAAGACCGCGACAAGGGCGTGTTTTCTACTGTCCTTTGGGAATAGCGGAATTTCACGATGAGACTCTTAATTCTTCTATTTGCGCCATCATAACCTACCATCCAGCGAGATCTTACCGTCATTACCCGCTCAAAGCTTAGGCTTTCAACAGTATTTACCGAACCAATTTCAACGCGACCGTACCCAATGGCTGTTGCATTAACGTACCCTCTTGGGAGTGGTACAAGAGCGATAACGCGTTTACACGGCAATTGCGAGAAACGCTGCAACTAACCTGTACACGCCAAGCGTCAACAGCGATACAAGTGGGAACTAATGTCATTAGTCGCAGAGGCTATTTCAAGCGCCTGTTGATTAGATGATGAGTGCTGAAATAATGGCATAGAACTACTTTTGAAATAGTATAGACACATCGTAAAGAAGATTCACCACAGATTTAATGTCCACGGCAAACATTCGGACATGAACATACTATTTGAAGTGCTGTGGTATTAAGAGTCTGCTCACTCCGCAAGAGGTACACGAATCCCCCAAAACAACTTTTAGCATAAACACTTCTGGTATGGTGTCCTCGTATTCTAAAAATCGACGAAAATCTCATCGGGGATTTTCTTACGCGCTACGTTATGTCAGCAACATGCCGCGTCGGTAAAAAATCGAGTGTCTGGCGTATTGTTCGGTTTCGATTGACGCATTAGGTACGGGAGGTGTTTTTGTCATACTTGCGCCATTGCTCTCCACGCTGTCCTGCCAACTTGCCATCATCATATTATGCAGACCGCAGGCCTCTCCTACGCGCTAATACGCCGTAGTGGCAGTTTCCAATGAATCGCGATTCGTGTAAAAGGGGATGAGGATGGCACGATTTGATTGTTCATGGAGGGGAATAAACACGGCTCAAAAGGTACAGACCGACGCATATTGAAAACAACTGAAGCGGCGACAACAACGCCCACTTAATAATGCAAATCTGACTCTGAGAGTCCGCCATGTGTATTTTTATAACCTTAAGTAGGCATCGCTACGCCGACAGCCTTTCCAGCCAGCCAGCCAGGATCACTATCACAACCACAGCGCTCCGCTCACCCCACATACCGAATGCCGGTGGTGCCAGATTCCGTACAAGAGACAGTGGCGAGCATTCCATAGCAAATATATTACGTGGAGTGCAAAGCAATCACGTGACACCCGCGATTCGGTGATACAGGCAGTATTCAGCAAAGAAAGTTGACATGAACAGTCAGTCGCGTGTGAAGAAATCCATGACAGCTTCAATCATGAATAGGAAGAGAGGCGGGCTGGTCACAAAAACATCGTAAAACTCCTCGAAAAGACATTGATTACGCTCAAAATGGCAAAGTGAGTCACAACAAATCAGCAGACAACATGTCAAAACCATGAAACAAACGTTACATAACACAGACAAAAGGCACGTATATATCGTTAAACGTACGACTCTTCTCGTCAAGACAAAACCGCGAAACGCCTATAGTTTTTAAGTAGAGTCTCAATCCCGACCGAGCAGAGCCTCGCGATCTTTGATCGCATCAGCGTTTTTATCGCGAACAAACCCCGAGGACGGGTTGACATGTTTACACAAGCGAAAATTGTCTCCGAGAAGCAGGTGCCTCCCGTGGCTCCTCGCTATTAACCCGGTGCGGCCGCCGTTTACACAAAAATATTTTACGAGCCATCACGAAGCATACTTCAAAAATGACCATCTGCGAGATAACACTAAACCGGTACACTGTAAATAATAATATCATCACAATCTAAACGAATAGAACAATCCAATGCAACAACTTTCGCGGCCAGGTCGCAAGCAATCATAGACTGAATTAAAACGCAAAACCTTCACATTGTAAGAAGATCCAAATGTCCAATCAAAAGCTCAGTTGACAAATTCGTATTGTGACGAAATATTGTTCAGAGCGCGTCATGACACGCGCAGTAAGTAATTAGCGCCGTGCGTTCACAAAGATGACGCCGCGGTAAAAAATGGTAGGTCAGGAGTGACGTCACAGGGATATCAATCAAGAAACCAACAGATACCAAAAAACTGCCCACGGCGCATAATCTCACGGACACAGTCATAATTCTGACATTTTCCAGATCTACCCTCGAAAGAGTTTGATAATAATCCGAGCCGCGTATTCAAAACAACCCGGCAAAAATGCAAACCCGCATATAAACCGGAGTCACGCAATCTGTGAGTTCAGTCAAAAAGGGAAAAGTCAAGCCAAATCGCTCACGATAAAATTTGAATGTGGGCAAAACATTCAATTTCATGTACCGTAGGCAAAATCAGCTGCGACAAATCATTGCGGTACCACAACCACGATGGCTATAGCAACGGGTTAACCCTACAATCAGCGTATGATTCGGACGAATAGCTTGAACGTTGTACATCGCATGGATGTCTATATTGTACAGATTTACGAAGAAAAATGGGTGTATGAACTACATCATGATCTGTAACAAAAATCACCGCGCACCACGACGGGCGAAGTTAAGGTAATACCGGGCGCGCGTCGCGTCGAGTACGACAATTCACCGATCTCCAATCACGAAGGTGGAGTTGAATGTGTACAGACGCGTTCGTTCCAGGGAATCTTCGCTAATTACGATGCAGACGGATAATCTTGGGTGCACACAATAATAATCTCTAGTCAAGGCGAGGGGTTTATTACGGCGGGTAAATGTTTTGTCATTTATGGCTGATCGACGATCACATCGAATGGGTTAATTGCTTTGATTACGAAGAGGGGGGTATTAACTCATGGCGGAACCAGACGCTCCAATATAAATGAAATTTGAAACTGAATCGCACATCAGAAATACAGCAACAAATTTCCGCAACATTTCAACAATAACAGCGTTAACCGAGCTGTGGAACGTTTGTAAGCATATTTTTCTTCGCATGCGACATTGAACCCGGTCGAGTGGAGGGCCCGGACAACGCGCACGTGCTTTCAAACATGGAGAGCATGCAGTAAATTATATGACGCGTTAACGCCAATACGTCATATAAAGCGATCACTCCATTAAACCGACATGTCACGATGGACTAATAGGAATACGCCGCGAGAATGGACAATCGAATAATACTCCGGACCGACACATTTATGCCCTGCCATGGCCCTGTTTAGTGCCACGAGCTCGGCGTTCAGAGTGAGCCTGCGACTACGATTCCTGGAAAACCGCCCTCAGTAAAACCACCGGGATGTTATGTAGTAGTAAAGGTTAATATCGATTTCTGTAGATTGCTCGTTGTGTACATTGAGCAGATTGAGGTAAAGGCGACGAAACATATTTAGAATATTGGAAATACGTCGCAGTTTGAGGTATTCTAATAGGCTTACACCCACATGATCGCGTGAGGCAGAGAATGGCGAAATTGTAGATTTTTGAGTCAGCGGTGCACTCGGAAGCACCGTAACGCGCATAACAGAATAGAAATCGAATTACATATATTCGAACAGACTGGCCGTTCCCGACTAAGTTCATTCATTTTCATCTGCATCTACTGCGATCACGCGTTGCCTCGGCCACAACGTTATCGAGACCGACAGCTTCTAGGACAGCACCAACCGAATCGTACAAGACCACGAAGAGACAACATGTCAGCTTTATCATAACCGTTGACAGACAAACATGAGAAAAGTTCTGTTCGCTCCCGTCATCACAATACAGAATGATATCGTTGAACAAGGCGACGACAGGGGCTCACTAAAATCGTCCGCCAAAGCTAAAGACCCGGGTTAGTACGATAATCGCATTATCAAGAAAACAATCACTCTGACCCGAAAATACGCAGCAGTCAATCCGAGTAAACAAAGGGTGACTACGGAATAATCATTAAACACAATTGACGACACTATACGTAGAGGTGAGGCCGGAAACCAAAGATTACAAGGTTATTTGCGACCAATTCGAGTGACGTCATGTCATGTACCATACCGTATCATTAAGAATAGAGCACACGACGAAATTAGCACCGCGGATTTGACGGCCTGCCACATTTATTGTAAAACTTAATATAGAGTATAAGAATACGTAGCGTCCAGGGTGAGCGTAGGCATGGAGAAATGAACTTCGCAACATCAGTAATCAAGCGCATATGGTGATATAGTCGGGCTTTGCGCCGTCTTTTTGTTATACCTGCACGGGGCAAACAGCAGTGAAACATGGGGTGCTGAAGGCGGTAGATATAAATTGTTCATGGGCACCATCACCGCCGCTACATCTTTCACCGTTTCATTGGGCGACGGACGACCGCACATCTCGCAGCAAATTTCGTTAGGTTTGCTCCTTCATTCCATTTATCCTTTCCCCACAGGCGAAGTTAAATCGACCGACAATTTCCAGGATTTTAAATAAAAAACGCATACAAAAAACAGGGCAGAGATACGCGTATGTGATGCCGAAGAAATTGTCCGTGGATGCGCGCACGGGCGTGGCGATATTTGCCAAGTAAGCAACGCAATGCAAGATCGCTGAAACACCAGTGGCGCCGCCCGCGATACTCTGTTGCTCGCATATGGAAGCGCACCAAGACATTGAAGCGAACGCCACAAACCACAATCGTGACTCAGTAACAAGGCGGCAAAAACAGCGACAGACCCGTCGTCATAACAACCAAAAATGCCATCGAAAATACACTTGAAAGCGTCAAGACGATTATGACGCAACTAAGCAAACCGCATCGCGAAGTATATTGCGGAAAGTGTTGCGGAACATTTCATTTTCTCGTTTGAAATCTTTGTTCTTGAGGAAATTACGGCAATTAGCGACTCTGCTATCTCGCGAGTACGTTCCGACTCAAAAGCGTGGGAAAGTTGCTTTAATCAGCGAAAATTGGACACGAATTCCGGTCGAGATGCTAATTTTGTTCATATCGTTGAAACAGCTTCCGATTTAATTGTAAGCTTCCGGAGAACCCAAAACGAGCTCTTATGACGTCGGCTTAAGAAAAAAATAACACGAGAACCTTGCTAGCCGACGGCTGACAATGCCAAACGATCTCTCGTGATATAAAGCGTACGTTATTCGGTAGATGATAGAAAGACAATAATCCTGCAAAGCCGCAACCAAACACAGTCACTGCACCGCGTCGACAGCAGAGGGCGACATTCATAAACAAAACACATGCAAAATGGCAGCAATAGCAACTTATGCGTAATCACACAGTGTCAAATTTAGGACGTTAAAATAAATCTGTAAGAATGTCAGCAATGCTGTCCTAACTACAATAATCTTTACCACTTATGACGTCACGAGCCTCATAATTAGAGGCGTGCAGATTGCAGACGCATTAATGAGCGATTGATTTAGCACAATGAGCGTAAGTGTGAACAGCAGAACTGAATGAGGAAGCATCCTGATGAATTTTCCATTGAAAAAAATGTACAAATACGGAAATGTATGCGCGTTTTCACAGTAAATTAACCATTACACAAAATAACAATGGACAGATTTTTATCAAGAACTGGGATGACAAAAAACACCGACGTCATAAACAACCGCGACGTAGCGACGTATCCAATGATCCGATCCAGTTTACAGCGACTAGCGACCAGCTTACGGAACTAGCGCGGACGCGAGGCGGGCATTGGGCAATGTGTTCGGCGGTGGCAGGTACACGGGACACACGCCCGATAAGTAAGCGCCGTGCGAAGCGGGAGGAGAAGTAAGAAATTTGTGCAAGCAGTTGCACAACTCAAATGTCACTAAAGGTCCGCCCCCACGCCGCATTATACCGTCACAATGGCTTTAACTCACACGCGATCGTTGGTGATTATGATGACAAACGTAAATACACCTCAAGGTACATTAGTCGTCTTTTTGAGACGCGAATGATATAATCCTGCCCCTACTAGCTCTACCCTTTTTCGCAATCAACGCCCACATTTTAGCAACAAAAGCTTTGCTATCAAACAAATAGTAAGTGAATCATAATCCAATTGGCAAAACTAAATGTTGACTTCCGAGTCGGAGAGAAGTAGGCTACTTAGCTTGCCACTAGCGTAATTTCGAACGACAAAGTTGCTAAATAAACTTACGGATAAGTTCAGAATAAGAAAAATATATGTCGTTGAAAAACTACACGATATCTTATTGAAAAGCAGCAAGCCGGAACTGTGGGTGCGAACCCAAAACAGATTCGATGCTCAACGAACCGTTGCGAAAAGATGGCCGTGATGTAATTGCACGAGATGTCATCGAAAACACGAGAACGCATTTACAGACGAACTGCGGTTTCAAGAAAGAAAAAAAACGGCGCTATCTAAACTACATAACATTATAACTTGTGATTTTTTTCAAAAATCCCTTCGACCTCGCTAACCTGTGTATTTACTAAAAACGCGCCGTTACGATCAACGCGTCACTCTTCTCCATTTGCAACCAGTAGGCCCATATATCGTCATACACTCACACCGTCGCTAAAACCGAAACCCCAAACTAATGGATACGCACGGTTAAAAGTGAAGGGTTCGCTTCCTACACAGAGTGAAATACCGCAAATTTGATCACGCCGTAAGAGATTTGATCGCAGAACGACTTGCTGTGCCGAATACGGCAATTACGTAACGTGCGCAGATAATGATTACAACCTTCAGAGACAAATCTTGTCCAATCAACAGGCTATTCAAGAATTCCCATTAGAAAATGTAATGCCCAAGTTTCAGACATCACACCCCCTACGTCGCAGAGACCGACCGAATGTTATGGGGAGATATTCGAATTTCTGTCATAATAATCGGTATCGGTCGTCAGGAAGTTAAGGGGTCTCTGTTAAATATCGGCCTCAATAAAACTAATCGGAGTGAAAAATTGTCGTTCACTACAGCGCCGTTCGTCGGCCGATCAACGAAAGATGAAAAATGAACGAGGGTTGTACGTAATACGTCAGTTTGAAACTGGCACGTTTGTAGTACACATGCATACCATACGATTCATACGGGCAAGGAGACTCAGCAGAGAGTATTTGGACCGTCGGGTCGTCGCCGACCCAACTACGTGTTTAATCGGCCGTATCCACAAGTCTGAAAACCTTAACCGCGTACGTCATATCGGGTGAATTGACAGCACGAGAAAAAAATGCGAAGTAAGCAAATATGGACGAGCTCCTCGCTATTTTCTACCATTGTATCCCGATAACGGTCACGCTCAATAACACTGAAATCGTTCGTAACAGTAGCAACATGTCTACTGTATTCACTACACGTCTCATCTGATCAGCTGCCAAGGCGGCAGGAGATGGTGGATACAGAAAAGCGCCTTCGACAGCGTTGTAAACTGTTTTGTCAGCTGTAAATTCGGTCATCCGTGCTATTGTGAGAAACGAGGTGGGCAGACACTATGACAGTCAGTCTCGCTATGACTAGACAATACAAGTAGCGGATTTGACGACTTCACACTTGTGCCAATCTTAAAGCATGGAAAAAGAACTCTCTCAAATACGAAATGTTTTTGAAATTGAACAGAAGCAGTCGCTTGAGATCGCAAACGCAAAATAGATATCGTATATATCGTACAATCAGTCAGTTAAATGCTGATAAATCAGTGAACTCACCACCATTCGTAACAGAGCTGTTCGCCATAACAGGGAGTCCACCTCCCCCTCTTCCCAATCCGCCTTCCGCAGCATCTGGATATCCCTGGTTCAAAACAACAACAATTGCAACTGACTGGCAACTATTGACATCAACTTTTAAAAATCTATGATAAATTTGCCAGGTTGCACGCATCACTGCATGTCAGGCAGTAGACACTTTAATCTCATTACCATTGGAACTTGAAGCGAGCTTGGATAATCCTACGTTCGTTTGACATGATACTGGTGTTGATTGATACGCAACAGAGGTGTTGGGTTTGCAATAACGTGAAATCCAGAATATTTCACGCCGTATTATCGATCATAATCGGCACGGAATGCGAGTAAACACACGCGAGGGCATTTCCGAATGTCCGACCACATAAACTTAATCGTGCTACGTGCTTATTCCGAGCTTAGACATTGGTATAACGTAAGTATTGGTTGGTTTTACCACAAACTCAACGCCTCACCTCATGCGGATTGCACAAATGAGTTGACTAGCTTCATCTATAGCTGGTAGTCCGCGATCGGTTGCACTACGTGTTACTGAATGTCAGATCTTGTCAGACTAATCATTATACCGATATTAGTATACTATACACAATTATGACAATTGTAACTGTGTCTTTATCGCCGGTGGTACACCTTAAATTGACCCAGAATTAATAATTTAATCCCCGTGTCGTGCAGGCTCAGTACTCGGAATCGCCGACGGCGTGGCTGAAAATTTCGATGGGTCGCCATATTATTACTTTGCGTGCTAAAATCCAGGCTACGTGACGACTTCGCGATAAAGATCGCGTGGGCGGGTTCAATCCAGATTCCTCAAGCATAACCGAATGAATTTCGATACGAAAGAGCAATGGCACCATCTAGCGTGCACAATATGACTGAGTAGAGAAAAAGTTGACACTTACAGTTGAAGGCAGTGAGTAGATTCTCTGTCCTCGCACCGACTCCCAACCTGAAATAGAAACAACACCGTATTGAATAGGGTGGATCAACGACGATTTATTCAAGCCAGTCTTTCTCGTTACTGCCTGTACTTTTACGAAACACCCTAGTCGTCGGAATCGATGTGCTTAAAGTGGGCAAATGCAGCAAGGAATCGTACGTTTACGTCTGGGTATGGGTAGCGCACTAGACGTAGTATTTAAGTTGACCATGTGCTCGTGTGCATGAGATGTAGGAACCCTGACCCGAACGGCACGACACACTCTTTCATCAGCGTACCCGTAGCCGTTAGAAAATAAAGTTACAATTCGTACACGGGAGAATCGCATCATAGTAACGCGGAACCGCAACTCAACCACAACAGTC
Organism: Botrylloides violaceus; assembly: GCA_030412335.1. Classification (NCBI taxonomy): domain Eukaryota; kingdom Metazoa; phylum Chordata; class Ascidiacea; order Stolidobranchia; family Styelidae; genus Botrylloides; species Botrylloides violaceus. Next base: position 992,300 of record JASFYC010000810.1, read on the forward strand.
GCAAACGCATCGCTTTCGTAGCGAGGCAGTCGTAGCGAGGCCATAAAACAATAATAAACAGTTAACTCAAGTGTTTCAATCATTTAAAATTCTCTCTAGCATCCAATGATAAATGAACGTGAAAAAAAAAACGCAACAGGCCGCTGAGTAAACAAGGAGGTTAGTGAAGAGTATTTTAAACGACCGGCGTACTGTCGTGCGTGCTTTCAGACTGATTTCCAAGCCGAACTCGCACAAACATCATATCTATGTCATTGATATATAGCTACTTGACAATGCTAATGAAATAAGTTCAGTCTAGGAGGCCGTACGGGCATTCGACAGTAATATACACTTCAGTAGCTCCCATTTGGAGTGGCTTATCGCGATTCTACGAGATCGACATTTGCTAATATCGCGCGGCAACTAAACCATTGGTCGATCCAACGCGACTGCGACGAATCCGATGCGGCTCTGTCGCTTGGTATTTGATGGACCTAGAGGATGGACCCGTATAGATGTGAGAGATAGAAACGCACTCTGAAAATATGTGTGAAACGATATGAACTGTCACGGTTGTACGAGATATCCCAAATTCAAACCAATGAATCAATTAATCAAATCAATCGATCAAATCAATCAAATCAATCAATCAATCAATCAATCAAACAAACAGTTTCTTGCCTCACGTCGAAATGGCTGAACTTGTTGTTATTGCGGCAAGAACCTTAGAATTCTTGCGATGACATGTCAATACACACGCGTACAAATAATCAGACATTGAACAACACGCAATATAAAGCGTCCATAAAAATAAAAATCCCACAATAAGAAAACACGCATTCCGACGACACATTGGTACTCGCCCCCTTGCAACGGAAATCATGATAAACGCCACAGTAGAAGGGGGTTTTATCGGCTTCAACCATAACCAGCAATTCTCTCCAAGGCAGCCATTTTTCTAAAGCTGTCGTTCAAAGTGTTCGACCGCGCGGGATTAACAAGTCACTTTTTAGCTATAAGAGAAAAGTCTTTTTGACATGAAAATAGACGTTGGATCTACCCAACGTGGCGATATGCGTTCAAGTCGGCTTAACGCAGCAGGTGTGCCGAGTTGGCCACGCAAAGGATTCATAAAACGACGAAAAAAAATTTGAACAAAAGAGGTGCTGTTGCGGGAGCCTTTAGAATTATTCACCACGATCGAGAACAATGCTACGGTAAGCACTAATGGATGCCTTATGTGTGCGCGGTTTTTGGGTATGAATTCGGAGAAAATTTCCTTGACATACCGTACGACATTACATTAGTAGTAGCGGCTCGATAAAAATGATTTCGCATGGGTACAAACACTGGGCTGCAGAAATATGAGCTCGTCGACTCGGCGAGGTCTTCCGTGTTCAAACTTTCTATTGACACAGCTGCTGGCACAATTTCGTGGCTAGCACCTTCGACGCTATAGTTTCAAACCAGTCAAACAATTGCATTTTCCGCCTTCTCCACCACACACAAACTCCTTCAGTTGTAATCAAGTAAATAGTGCCAATCAAGCGGCACGCGGAAAATTTTTATTTCACATGAGCCAAAAACTTTTGATGACGAAACGGGATTTTTCCCGAATTTACAAAATGCACAAGTGTCAATTAGAAGCCTGGTCTTAATGCGAAACGCGGTTCATTGATAAAGCAGGGTCGAGACGGAGACCACGGGTTTAATAAGGCCCACTTTCAGGGGGCAAAAGGTAGTCATCCCGTTACTACTACTAGAAGTAGCGGTTTGCCACACAGCCTGTCATTAAATCTTTTGCGGTAAATTATAATTTATAATTATCAATGGTACTTATGATTCTATCTAATGTGAGCGTCAGCTATCGGATGTTATCAACTATCGTATATAAATAAAATATAGCACCGCTATTGAAATTCCGTTCAAATTTCGACTAAAATTTGTTCGAAATTGGGACAATTTGGAACTCCCGGACAGGGCATCAATTGCATCTGATCCCATCTACCTTCAAATGCATTTACTTCCATTCGATCCCCGGCCATATTTAGATCAAGTCCCCAATAAATAGTTATGACTTATCGACGTTAAAGTGTTACGAAAAAGATGTAGGTCTAGGCAAACAGCTCGGATAATACACTAAAGGCAAACCAATACATGTATAAAGTACCGGAGTTGTTGTATATTAATTGGGCCACGCTTACAAGAATACGACATAAACATTCCTATCCGGAGCACTTCAATACGCAGGTGTGCGGGATCTAGATTGGACGGTATTAACCTTATATTTGACGGGACATCGTTTTGAAGTCTTTAGATAGAGAAATACAATGTAACATTTTAACCTGAAGCAACAGCGAACAAATTCGATCTATTCTCCAACCTACCAATTTACGACTAAATACTCACTCGTTCGGCAACGTACCGCAAGTGAACAGACAATGCAATTCCAAAAAAGATAATTAACCATCATCAACTTGTTATAATATGAGCAACGAGTTTACGATGGGTTATCAAAGGATCGCTCATCCGATCTAGTGAGATTAGATCGCCATTGTTAACGATCATAAACATCTGTACTTTCGTGTCGCCCACGTATATGTGTCGCTACAAATACGCTGGTCCGGTATTAAAATTGTACGCGTTCGACTCGTCACAATAGATTCGCGTCGCGGAAAATGGGCCAAAGCGCTTTCTGCGGCACGATTTTCGATAAATGGAACTCATAGTGTTGCGAATGGAACAGGTGCATCTACTTTGAATGATGTTGCCTACCGGTTTTATTAGAGGATTAAAGATGCCCGCTTCTCGATCAAGGAAATATCTCAAAGCAAAAAGAGAACGAGTGGAGCTTGTAGTAAAGTGAAGTTATGATGGCTCCCAAGTTCCCATAACTGCCCTTACCTTAGCCCGAGCGGGTTTAGCACATTCAAATGATGTTTTGAGTGGTACCTCTGGCCGAATATATACAGTACCGGTACGTCGAAGGGGTTACAATTTAGAAAAATCACGGACGCGCCAAAATTTCTGTGTCGCAATAAATGATAAAACGGTACGCACGCTCACGGTTAAATCCGACGGTATACGCCGCCCCGGTATATACGCACATTGCTCGCAAAATATGTGCAAAGATAACAGCGCAACTATCTACACACAACAAAATGCGTCGCGTACATAGAGTAAATTTCGACACCCACATTGGACCTAGAAAGAGGAACGGATATCGTTAAAGGCGCAATACCGGTCAGTCACCACAAATTTAACGTCCAGTCCAGTTTATTAAAATGTAATTCCCATGCCTTCGGAAATTCGCTCCTTCATCATCACGGAGATACAGAGGGTGACGATGGAGCGAAGCTATGAAATCTTGTGAAATATATTTCAATTAACTGGATTCATCTTGTAATTTAGAAGTGATTTCTTCCACCACGGCCTACTTCTAAAGTACTCTAAAAGTAGGTCATGCATCAACCTATTATTATTTGGATCGTCCGCCATCGGCTCAACTATTATTCTAGTCGTTAAAGAAAGGACATTACTGCCGGTTTCGGAATTCTGTCAATGTCAGTAAACGGCGCCGGTGATCAAGTACAAGTTGCATCGCTCCATCCACTCGTTATCATCACATTAGTAGTATTTACGCTCTCACCGTAACAAGATCATTGTCTTCGCTTTCAGTTCGCAAAATAGATGAAGCTCAATCGATTTAGGAAGAATCAAGTGGCATAAAAGCTCACTCACGAGTGCCTCATAAGCATCAAAATCATCGACACCATCTCGTTGAAGAGAACTTGACATTCGACAACTTTCGAGCGAGCGCTTGACAGAAATATTTATCAAATCATAACAATCTACACCCTAAACAAACCGGAAATGACGCGCCGTATACGTTTGGAATGAATTTTCTCATGCCTACTGGTAGTAGATCTAGCGATCAGACCACGGAATTTTGCACTATTGTAAGGCGCAGATCACGCTGGCCGTCTACAAATATTCATTGATCACGGGCAAAAATGTATTACCACCCGCGTATCGTCCCAAGTCCAGGTATATGGATAGCGATCGGCACGTTTCATAAAGAGCGGATGACCCGGTCGCCACCACAAGGACTTTTTACCTAGTTCGCTCGACAAATAGCGACAGGTGAAACGACTTGAAAGTGACTATTGAAATGAGGACAAGCCGCCACTATTCTCCAATTTAAAGTCCACAATAGATAATTGACATGGTATAGTGTATAGTCGACACAAGATACGAAAAGTGCGAATTTCAAATATTGTTGACAACCAAAAGAGCTGATGACTAACTAAAGTAGAAATGGTGGTTATGTTGCAGGCACTTGAACAAACAATGCCTTTCAAATCCCTAACTTCTGATTTCTCACACCTCCATCAATTAAGAGCTAACTAAGATCGAAACATGATAGTTCAGATTAAACAACTTTAATACAACAATTCATTTACAAACCCAGTAGATAATACCTGGCTATAAATCACCGGGTGCAACGTCACAAGGGGGTTCAAATGTATGAAAGTGAGTGGAAGTTCATGCTTTGACCATGAGATACTGGAACACTAGCTACTAAGTCAAAAAAGTTAGATATATTCCTTTAAACGGTGCTTTTTTGAATGAAACAAACTCCAAATCTTTCAAGGCCTATGATAAATTGGCCTCCTCGTCTGACTGTGATGGCCGATACGGAGTCACAATGAAAAATCATAATGGGAGAAATGCAAAAGACACACAAAACCAACAATTGAGTCTGTTCTGAGGTGTAGAAACACAAACTGTATGTTGTAAATTAGTCCACTGCATACACTACATCTACATGCATTAATAACACACCCCAACATCCACAATAAACTAACCCAACAGTGACCTTTTTAAAGGGAATTCCTAATTACCGTTATTAAGAATCTGGTATAAGATTAACTAACCTTCTGACCTTGTCAATTTTGCATTGTTTGAGTGCTATATATACTGGCACCAGTTAAGCTAATCTGACAGATGACATGAATCAAGTGAGATATTTACAACAGTTTGAAGAGTGCTGCATGAATATCCAACCAACAAGCTTGAAAATTTGCTCAACATAGATGTTTTTGTGTACATTTCATATCACAAGCATTTGTGATTCCTGCACAGTGCCTTTAAGAACTCAAGTTCACTACTTTTACAGTTTAACATCTACAAGCTCCCACACCCTTATCCCTGGGGAATGTGAGTCACAGTGACATGGTTCACTAAATATACATTGTCCGAGTAGGAACCTTCATATTATAACTAGACATCAAATGAGTCCCAGAGCGGGATCACATACATTCGACTTGTCTGATAATGGTGAAACTCATACATTACAAAAATAGCATTAATGCAAGCAATTACCTGCAGGTTTAAAGGAGTCGGATCGCATTCCAATGCAACTGGTTCTTTGTTCTCTACCTTTAGCATTGAATACCTTGAAAAAAAATGAAACCAGTTAGTGAGTGGCCATCATAATTATTACAGTAGCGGAAATGCAGATGCCATTCAACAAAACCAATTTTATTGACAACAAACGGTATAATACACTAACAATTGCTTCCTGTATGGCGCATTAATTGAGTATTCCCATCACAAAAATTAGACAGCAGACTCGGACGGAGAATAAAAGTGATATCGAGCTAAAAATTTCAGTAGGCATACCTGACGATGGTAATCGCTTTGTGGGTGTGGATAATCAAGAAGTTCGCCCAAGTCTTTGTCCTGGTACATACTTTGCCTCTGAGCTGCGGACTGCATAGCCATTGCCCAGTATCAGCTGAAAGAGAGATTCATCACATTAGGTTAATTCTTTCAGACAAATGAAAATGACACCACACAAGTAATGTTTGAGCAAAAGCAGCATAACCAGTGGATGTTGGAAGGGGACATTTTCCAGCAATCCTGAGCCATTAATAGCCTAATAAGGCATGGCGACCAATCATCAAGCCTCGGCAATTGATCGTTTTTGTAGTGGCCAATTCAGTAGACCGGTATAAAATTGGTTTCGATTGGACAATGTCTAATGACAACCATATATGAATATGACCCCTAGGATGGAGGATGATTTCAAGAAAAAAGACCACAAATCACAAATTAGGTGGTACATCAGCCCCTTCAAGCTAACTAGATCAAGTCATGCTGTGCCACATGTTATGTTGATAGGTTTGTTCTAATTTAGTCTTCCCATAGACACATTCCATAATAACAATAAGTAATCCAAGTCTAACAAAAAAATCAAATGAATAGAAAATAACGGTCTTGAAATATTTCAAACACGACTTATATTACGTTGGCTGAGTGCCAGGGTCAAATAGCTTGGTACATCCATCAATTTCGATTAAAAAGGTCTATGAGACGTTGAAGTCTAACAATATGGTAGTCAGTGTCAAATCAAATACAGAATTGGCTAAAATAACAAAAGGAACAATCCTTATGAATGTCATGATATTAGTAAAGAGAACAGTCATTCGAATTATAGGCTGACTGAGTAGCACATTCACACTATATTATACAGTATTTTTCAATAGATCTCAAGACAGAGTCTTTTATTATAAACACCTCAGGACCTTGCAACACTTGAAATTTTCTTCGTGAAAACCAGCTCAAGAAAATATTCATCAGAGTGAGACAACTGTAAGTTTGCGGTCATTTTTTTCACAACAGCTTTATGAACAGTAATCTGGTGTTAGGTGTCAAATAGTCGCAGGGAAACCGTGACAAAAATAAATAACTCAAGTCTATAACTCAAGTACTTTTTAAAATTCCAAAAATTAAATCAAGCCTAGAAAACTTAAAAAGTACTTTTATTAAAATAAAATTCCTAAAATTAAATCAACCACAGAGTGAGGCTAAAATTTCAAACAAGTACTCACCCAGCAGTGCTTACAGTAATAGTCATGAACGTTGATATTTCAAAAAAATTGAGTTGCTCAACAGGCAGTTTCGTAGAATGCTTTTAAACGTCTCAGTTGAAAAAATTTATGGTCATGATTTTTTTACGTAAATTTTATGCAAAACCTATCGAAAACAGTAACAAAACCTGAAATTCACAAACATTTTGTAAGCAGAGAAAGATAAATGACAAGGCTCGTGATTTAGTCAAATTTGCCAAAAATCAAAGTGAGTTGGAAAACATTATCGACAAACAATTCAATTACAGCTGATAAGGTTACAACAGCTGCAACCGTCATTAGTCCATGGCTGTAATAACACTTGGTAGACCATTGCATAAAACGACTTTTACTTAAAATGTCATTACTGCAGCCACAAGTTGGACAAAATTATTGCATGGCTTGCCTAATTTGTATCTCAGAAAGCACGGTTAGCTAATAATTTATAGATTTATATTTATATAAACCCACTTGCTACACATACGGTGGATATCTACTTATATTATACCGCTTCAGCCACAATAGACACACCCATGAAAGACTGAAAAATACTTGTTTTAAAGAAGTTTTACAGAAAAATTACACAAAGCAAAATTCATGAGGGCATGGCTACTCACTTTCGGAACATTAGAGAGCTGATTGAAAATCTATTATTCACAGCTATCCTACCATGCCAAAAAGCTGAAGTACGCAGTCTACTGTTTGAGGGGTTACAGCACATCCCCTCTAAATGAGGGCCGTCTGTTTGATCGTCTATCTGGAAAGACGAGGTTTACTCAACAACCTCAAAGATCCATCAACCGCGCAGGTTGACGGAAAGCTGAGACAAGCATAAGCTGTCAATCCTTTTCCTTCAAATGAAATTGTTGCGCACACAACGTATCAATCAACTGACGCTAGGGCAAAACAGACAAAAAAGCTTTATCCTTAATCAACATAGTTTTCTTGTAGTAAAGATAACAAAGTGTACAAAATCATGCATTGTCCACTGACCATGCAGATACAAAATGAATACCAGTACTGTACTATAGCCTACCATCACCAGACATCAAGCGGCCTTTCGTGAATGCTACTACAGCAAGTAAACCAATACGGATGGTACTTAAGTAAACATAGTGCAAAATTGGTCTGAAATCTATCCTGAGAAGGTATTAACGATCATTTGCCAGACTCGAGGCCGACAGTCTCAGCAATGAATGATAGTACCGGTACGTTTCTGATCTATTCATTAAAACGAGCAATGTATTATCATAAACAACAAATAATTTATTGCAGCCGATTTACAACTTACGTTACCCGTATTTCCGAATTCGAAGCTCTCCTCCGTGCTCCTTACAATCCTCCCTGCGACAGCCACCAGACAGAACACGCCAATCAAGCTTCCGACGCAGCCGACATGGCGCCTCCGCCAAGACTCAGCTTTAGAAGAAAGTCTCTAGCGACTACTAGTGGAAAGAATCGAGGTTTGTAGCTTTCGAAATCATTGATGACGAGACGATTTTGTTCCTGTCCCGTCGGCTATGTTAAGTGCCTACTGTACATATTGGACAGCAGGTAGAGTTGATATATGACAATCATCTGCTGGCGGTGTCTAGTTTTGACTCAAGCCGAGCTGATGCCCATATTCCGCCTCTGAGACAGATAAATAACGTCGCTTCAATGCAGATCACAGCACCATTCCACTACATTACTACGCTAGTACAGACAGACTCTACAGTAAGTGTAGCGCTGAGATTTTAACTAAACCTCCCACCAGCTATGATCCCAGGTTCTGACTCCTGATTGCGACTGTCACAGCAGCGTCGCCGTAAAAGTACAATCATTGCGATGAATAAACCCGATAAGAATCTATCCCAAATCAGTAAATACTTCACAGAGATCGAGGCCTTGTAGATCCGGTCTGTTTACGTTCAATTTATTTCCAAGCCAAATATATATATAGATAGATATAATAGATATTTTAGATAATGCGACCCGCGGGATACCATCGGCAATGAAGTATCAGTCACAATTTCAATGCAAATGAAATACCAAAACACTGTTAAACAACTAGGCACACACAAAATCATCACGCCTCTTCGTCACAAATATTGAGACAAAAGCATGCCACTTACATAAGCATAAGTCTTCCGGTTGGGGATGCATTAGTAGGTCTGTCTTCAACTCAGTCGTTTGCGAGTAGGCAACGCATCACGTGAAGACGACTTCTTAAAAAAACTCCCATGATTCTCAAATAGGCATACACGGTTAATTCTTATAATAAAGATAGCATACATGATTCGATGTTTGAGCGTTTCCAGAAACATAGGGTCTACATCAATTATAAGCGAAATTAGTCCTTTACAATGATTAAGATTTCCCTTTAGATATTCACTTGGGGTAGGACAGTCCATTACGTACATAACAAAAGGTGTTTGTGTATGCAACACCCCCCTGAAATCAGTAACGATTTCATTATTAGTTAAAGAACTGTTTGAAAAAAAATAACTTTGTACAATGCAGTCGTGGATTGACCGCAGAGATCTAATCGTTTACCATCGTGGGCTGATGATGGAAACTATATTAATCACCACAGCGATTTCAAGATAGTCCTTGGTTGGATTGTGTTTTTATAAAATCCGTCATCACGTGGTCGTCCGATGGCGATACGCAAAATACGATGAATAAAATCATCATCCTGCAGTAACCCAACCAAAAGTGAACCCGAAGCGCAACAGAAACCTGCTGCTTTGAGACTATCTATTGGCCATTGAGGATTATTTAATCTGAGTCAGACTGGTCTTTGTATTTCATTCTTCTGATTTGCGCGAGCTTCTCTCTCGCCGCATTAAGTTCCCGTTCTTTTCTCAATATCTCTTCCTGCGCCATCATTTCTTGAGCGATCGCGCCAACTCGTCTCTGATCAATCACGACCTCTGCAGCTTCGATAGATTCATCAAAAGACGACGCTTCTCTGGCAGCTTTCACCAAATCTTCTGAGGCATGCTTGACCGCATTACCGGCAATCTAGTGTGAAGCAGGCGGCGAAGAATCCAATGAGAACACACATGCAAAAGAAAATAAAAGCAACTAACTGATTGAACACAAGATTTTGTACAATACATGCGAATTAAGTATGATAAAACATAAATTCATGCCATATTTCAGTCACCGTGTCAAGGGATAACTGAAATATATCTAAAGGAAAAACTTGAAGAAAAAAAATGACTTCGCATTATAGGATGGCAGGACATGACCAACTAAGGGAAATAAGGAATTACGAAGACATGCCAAATCAGGTTGCGACTACGACGTGAAATGAAATGCCAAATTAAGGGGTGGATCGAGAAGCTGTCGGAAGCTCAATTTTTGACGTTCTTTTCGTAATTTTCGTTACGAAGTCGAAACAATCGTTTCCTAGCGGCCTCAAGTTCTTTTTCGCGTTTGAGGATTTCAGCTTGGACCTCCAATTCGACCCTCATTTGAGTGACTGCATTTGAGGCACCGCCCCTTTTCCACGGAAGCATATCCTCTTCCTGTTCGGTATTAGCCACAGCATCTTTCGCTGCCTGGACCAGTGAATCAGTGGCACGGTTTACACTAGATCCAGCAGTCTGTGAATAGTCCAGAATACATTTTAAAAGGCTGTTTTCACAACAAAATAATCACAGTAAACAATTCCTTCGTGGAAAATGTAAAAATTGGGGAGACGTTGTTGATATAGCGAAGTCATGTAGTCTATTGGAAGATTGTCACATTTGTTCATTGTTACCGCAAACGATTATTCCCATCCCCCCCCCCTGGTTTTAGTAACAACATTACCTGGAGACGTTTCATATTTTCGCTGTTGGGATCGGCCTTCACTTTACAAGCTACGAGCAGCTGTGCAGTAGACGCAGCTACTTGTTTTGCCGAACTGACTAATTTCTCTTCGCTCGCTTCTCCTTGAACTGCTTGATTTGCTGCTTCACAAAGATTTCCAGTCGCCTGAGCAACAGTTTGAGCAGCTGAAATCAGACCTTGAGACCACTGACCGTCATCGTGACGCATTTCGGGTACTGATCCGACCTGGAAACAATGCAACAGTCACACCCACACGAAGAGTATGCTAAATTACTATCTATGTAGTTATGAGAGTAGGATAGTTCATCAGTAAACTCAGGCTTGATTTAGCTAGCAAAAAAAATCAGTACAGAAAATCACACCATACCTTCCCTTGTATTACGAGTTCCTTTTGAGCAGCCGATGCTGCTTTAACCAAAAGCGTGGTTGCGGTCGCAATCGATTTGGCCGCTTCCAAAATTTGCTCTTCGAAATTCAACGATTCATCAGCTTGCTACAATATTATCAAAATATGAAAAAAAAATTGAAGTCAAATTCATGATATCAATAAAACTACCTTTGGTTTCTTCCTTGGACGTAACAACGCCAGTTTTTTGGCAGCTGCTTCGATGGAGGCAGCAGCGGCCAAAAGTTCTTGCTCAGCGATGACATTCGGATCATTTGGATCAACCCAATCCGGACCTGCAATAAAACAAATTTTTACGAATTTTCAATTTAACAAAAGTAGTAGAGTTTTGTTCATCACCTTTCATTGATTCCGAAAACCTGACGAGATTACTGACAGATACGGCTACGTTCTTTGAACAGTCACTGAGTCCTTGTTTCAATTCTTGGTTATTTGGTTGTTGGCATACAGCGAGAACATTTGACAAAAGCTTAGAGTATGATTCAGCCACACCTCGTCCCAATTGAAGCGTGGAGCTTAAATGTTCTTCATTATCAGCATTCGCAGCAGTAGACTAGAAAGAATATGATCATCCGAGCATGAGAACTGTACGATACTACGAAGAAAACTTTGTACAACTTAAAATTTCATACCCTGCATTTGTGTATCATGTCTAACACTGCTTTTCTTCCGATATTCGCTGCTACGACCATATCGTCTTGTTTGCATGATTTGGCTGCAGCAACGGCTTTTGCCGTAGCGTGGGTGATTGGTTTCGTTGAATGGATGAGTTCCTCTGGCGATGACCTTTTCTCCTCTCCCTCCACAGACATAAGAGTCTATGAAAGAAAAACAATTTGCACACAATCATGAGCACTGAGCAGTGGCATGCATTAGAATATTAAAAATTTTCCTACGCACTTCAGTATAATCAACTACCGGTAATGAATAGTTAAATTCATCTCACAAGCCTAACAAATATTACAATTGACACATTTATTTATACGAGTTCCCATCGCTACATTTCGAATTCATAGCTTGGCAATGATTTGTGAAATCTCAAGACATATTTGATGCTAACATATTGATCAGGCAGAAACATAGAAACCTTACACAAAGACGTGAAAGCATATGCAACCTGTCCATCTGCGCTTGCAATGCTTAATGACAACGTGGTGCGGTCACCCGTCATGCCCGCTATGTATATAATGCAGCCAGAGGCGATTAGACATTTAGAGGGGTCGAAGAGCTGAAAACTGAAAATAAACAAAAATTGATGGAAACGCACCCTAGCCTCAGTATTAATGGCGTGAATTGTCTGTTCCAACGCACGTGGTCCTTTTGCAGCTTCATCCTCCACTGCCTTCACTGTCTTCAGAAGTGATGTAACATTGGTCACCATAGCCTGAAAAAACAGCTTGATTGTAATCCATAATTCCAGCCGACGCTGTTTATTGAATACTGACCTTAGCAGATGCTTTCAGATGGAACATCGCATTATCATTGGCTGATTTTCCAGACGCGTTCTTTGTAGCTGTGATCAGATCATCGAGAGCAGACGCGACATCTCGAACTGCGTTGATGAGAACGACTTGTGTGTCTGGGTCATCAGCTCCTAGACTTGCCGCGCCGAGTTTCACAATATCTGCCAAGTTTGTTATCGTTCCAGAGGCAGAGCCTGCAGCACCTGCCAGCTTTTCTTGGCTGTGAGCGGCTCCGTTAACCAGTTTCTTTGTGTCCTCAACAAGAGCTTTTGCAGTAGTAAGGATCTTTTCCCTGTGCATAGATCAAGAATGAAACCATGTAAGTCGATTCAAAACACTATTAACGTTAAATTTGACGTCAAACTACGGTAACTTCTACATCCCTGGCTGAGTAGCAGCAAAATTTAGCAGATCAGCTACAGAAGCACCCGCGTACCTGTAATCAGAAAATGTTTCCTTTTCGTTTTCAGAATTCAAGGTACCCGCAGTAGCAAACATAATAGTCGTGTCAAGGTCACCGATGATCGCTTGGACGGCAGAATGAGCGTTAATGCAAGCTTGTGTACCTCTTGCTCCAGCTTGGAGTGAGGCAAGAACAAACGAGACCTGCAATTCAAAGCATAACCTATGATAAAAAGTTACACAAAGCAATTCAGTTAGCAAAAGACCTTTTCCACGACACCTCTCGATTTCTGCGACAATTCCTTTTTGGCATACGTGTCTCTGGGATTGCTCTGCACGACTCCGGCAGCCGATACAAGGTCAACACAGGACTTCCCAAGATCAGATACGCTATTCTTGATTTGGTGAGCAACCTGTCATAGCAAAAGAAAAAGTAATATTTTAGAAAATGCTCTACTTAGAAACAACAGATATGTTATTACATCGTCAGTATCAGCAAACGCGATGGCTCCTTTGCTGTCGTTGGCCAAATTGCTGAATTCTTGTGTGAGATCCTTAGCACGAGGTCCCAAATCATCAGGCTTCACAACAGCCGAGCTCGTCATGTCTTTACTCTGTGTGGCGATAGCCTTGGCAGTCTTTACCATGCGAGTTTGGAAGTCGACAAAGCTACCTTCGTCATACTCCGCTGGTTGATCCATCTGGAAAGTGTAATTAATTGAATAAGGGTTAGCAATATAATATTTTTGAATGGGCATAAAAAATATTCGATCCAGGTCAGACATGAAACAAAGAATACATGACGAAGTCGGCCTTGTTCTGGGTAAATGTTGCAAACATATTTGAACTTGGAGTTCATCGCAAAGACAAGACAGTACTGGGATAATCTTGATAATTCCACTTGTAGCTGGGTCAAAGAGTGGCATCAATATATATCATTTCAAAAAAACAACAAAACGAAACGCCCAGATAAAAGCAATCAACTCACATCTTCGACAGCCTTATTAATTGAATCTACCATCCCTGATACAAGAGCTTCGGGAGCCTCTTGCACAGATTTCAACAGATCCTCGATGGCTTCCTTCATTCCTTCTGCTGCTTCATCAATGGCTTGGTGTGTGTTGGCAGCCTGCATATATAACGGTAAATCAACTTATGTAACATTGTGAATATTCATACGATGATCGTTCAGGTTTACAATTTCATGCATTGGCAAGTGCACAGTATTTCCACACACAAAAATGCATAAATATTCTTTCACTGCATACTCTATGATTTGGGAATCAAACAGGTGGGACTCAATCCAACCCATGCAGTAATAATGCCACAGTCAGTTCTATTGTTCAGCACTAGCTTTTGCCGAGGTAGGTACAGGTACAATGACTTGGCAACAACTTCGTGCCATGGCTGTGTCTTTGCAAGCAGGATCATTCATAGTTACTATAGTAGCATAACACAAAATGGTTAATACTGTTATCATTAGGTACGATATATTATTTATTAGTACATATACTACCATGCTATGTATTGTCACATAACTCCCAGATTGTATGTGGTATCGCACAACCCTGAGTTTTGACCGTACAGTAGGTGCTGGATGATGAATCACAGTTATGAAGTATTCGGGTTCAAGCAGCTTCCCAAACCACATATTTTCTCACAAGAGAGAAATTGCATTGTTAATCCGGATGGCTTACATCAACATGCAAATTACACAACACAACGACAATATACTCCACCAAAGAATGCTACAACACCACAACTCGACAAGCACTGCCTATCTTCATTTACGGAGAATAACAATCACAAGCCTCTGGAGCATTGCTCCTTCATCAGGTATTTGTGGGTTTCATGTGGCTGAAATTCTCCAGTCATAACCAGTCCCTCACTTGGGTACGCGAGGAAGGTTGGGTCAGCACAAGCATATGGCTTAGGCAAAATGATTTGTGTTTCAATATTTACAAAAGTGTAGTGGAGTCGATGGCGGACGATCAATAGATATTGTAAAGAAAATCACCACGTCCAGACTTAGTTTATTAATTATTATTATTAGTTAATTAATTATTATTATTAATAAACTAAGGCTGGACGCTAAATCTGTGGTGATCTTCTTTACAATAAATATTTACAAGACAACACGAAACATTTTTAAAAAACAAAAACAATTCCCATCCGACATCCAAACTTAAAATCAGGCAATCTGTTACCCCATTCTTTTTCATCACCTGTTTATAACGTGTGGTCACGTCCATAGGCTGCGTGAGATTGCAAATTTGGTTAGAAAAGGGTGAAAAAACAACGCTTTTTCTCATAAAGGTAGAAACATCACATGTATAATCGTACCACTAATTTAGAATTGTGTGTCTACTTTTGGTACTGGTACAAGTTTATTGTAGTACTAATAAAGACCATTAAGAGCCTATCAATCACTCATTCATATATATATACACAGACATAGCATATATTGCACGCAAGACCTAAATCCACCATTACCCTTCTAGAGTATAAGTTACATGTAATTTCTGGCACCAAGACATTAGGAGCATGCAAAACAATAAACCGAGCCATAATCGACGTGCATAATCAACATAATATATACAAACCAATTTTGGGCCATTGGGATCATGCCGAATGAATTCGCCGATGGAGTTGTTGTGCATATGAAGTTGAAGGTCCTGGAATAATTCACAAAAAACATGCAATAACGAATAATACAGAAAATATAAAAAGAAACAGAAAAATAAATTGTTGATGCCACAATCTAGTTAATACGGTGACCAGTCATGCACGACACGAGTCGAGAATAATTTTGAATAAAAATTACAAAATTACGAAATTCGCGTTGGTTAGAAAGTGACTGCCAACTGAAATCCGAAGAAATTGAGATGACACACAATTTGATATCGCATATTTCAAATCAAGGCACCGAAAACAATACAAAATATTAGAGTGAAGATATTACAAGCTGGTACCCTGGTAGGCCTCACTTCAGTATGCAAATTAATGATATCAAATCAAAAAAAATTAATCAAAATAAGGTTGATTCTAATAGCAAAAAAAATGCCAAATTAAAAAAAATTATAGGTAACAAAATTGCAAATTTTCCTAAAAACGAGATTTAATTGGTCTTGGTGCCTTCATTACAAATTCCATGTCTAAGGCACTGATTACAACATGGTAGACGTCAATTGCCATAACAAGTAACAATTATTTATCATTCCAATTTCAACGCTACATCAAACCTACCCATCGGATCCTGGTCGTCTGAAAGTCAATGCGATAACAATAACAAAAACGAGGCTAACAACGACAGTAAAACTAAAACACTTTATAATATCATAAATACAAGAATAAAATACAACACTTTAAAATTAAATAAACAAAATACCTTGGGATTTCCACCTCCTTCTTTAGCGGCATACATGAGTTGCAGAGCGGATTCCGATAGTGTTTTGCTATAGTCAAGGATATCCATTTGACGTTGATGATTCTGCGAGTTGGAAGCGGCACCAATGGTCGCATCAACCAATGGCTCAAAGTATTTGGCAATTTGGGCAACCTGTAAATAGCAATGTAAAGCTAGAAATAGGTATAAGATGTTATTCAATTAATCCTTGTCTGGTCAATGCTCAATTTACAGTGACTGACAAGTATACATACACAATTACATATATGCATATCATCATCAATTATCCTAAAAATCAAACGAATTTGGGAGATCCGAAAGAGAATATTTGGTCATTAATTTGAGATAACATATAACAAACCTTGTGTCCCAATTGAGAAGCATCTCCTTTCGCAGCAATAACAAGCGGTTCGATGCAAGTTCCGATTTCATTGACGGTATTTACAACCTGTCAGAAATGTAACATTAAAAAATTTGTTTAAAACACAGACATAACAGCAGGAACAAACCTTTTCTTGGAATCCTTTCATGGTGTTGTCATCACGTATAGGCAGACTTTGGCTCATGACAGACAACGAGACATTGTTGAGATCTCTGATAGCTTGATTGATCGATTCGATTGCGTCATCGCATTCCTTCTGACCAGGAGCTTTGTCTCTGTGAAAGGAAAGTTGAAATATTGGCATCTGGCACACCACACAAACGAAAAAAAGTAGTATGTACCACAGTCATATTCGAAATGCTGAAGATATATATTTCCTGAGGTATGTATACGACACGTATAGCCCGTGCCATTTTCAGCAACTCACCTAATGGATGACACGAGCTTCTTGATAGAATCTGACACAACTCTTGAATGTCCGCTGAGTACCTGCCATGTGGGTGGATCTTTTGGATTATTGGCCAGTTTTCTGGCTGTCTTAATAAGTTCGCTTGAGCTTTCCAGCATTTGCGCCGCCGAATCAACAATCGGAGCCTGAGCTTCCTTGGCTTCTTCGCTGATTCGAGCCGGAATACTTGCAAATTCAGGGTTGGAAGCAAAGGTGGTGAGGTTCTCTACGGCTTCAATCAATGGTTTGGTTGCCTTGGCACAATTTGCACGGTTCTGCTCGGAGAAGTTACCATCGAGAGCCTAAGAAATTTAAGACAGTGGTAGATTACATAGTTATTTCAGATCAAAGGTTCGATTCATGGCTATCAAATATTTATCTACATGATTAACGGCCCATACTGTTACAGATTGATGGTCAAAGTAACTTTTTACTCATCTTCAATATGTGAATCACTTTACCACCTGCACAGTGCACATGCGTGTAAGCTATAATCAGGTATTCAGACTATTCATTCTATTATACGACAGGAGTGAAGCATTGAAATTTAACTACCATCATAGTGTAGCGTACCTTGATCGACTTTACTAAATTCGCTGTACTGTTAGCGACTTCCTTGGCCGATTGGACAAAGTGTTTCCTCGCGACAGCATTGGACGTTTTGGAAGAAGCGATTCGGCAAACATTGCACAAAGCAGACGTATGTTTTGCTACGATCGTGGCGGCAGACAGAACCTACAGTTTACAAATATGTAATAAAATTTGTAAATTTTGGAATATAATGGTAGAGGAAAAACATTGTACTCGCCTGTGATTGATTACTGCTTGGATCCACAAGACTTTCGCATGCCATTTGGATTGCTTGGTTTGCACGTGCAAACTGGGTCTGATCAACAAGACCAGGAGTACCAACTTCGCTGTTCGGGTCAGAAATTCCCACAAGATAGGCAGCCTGTGACATCACAATATGTACATTAACACTAGTTTGTAAAGCCTGTTATACAACCAAAGTGGTCGCAAGTAAAAATATTATGAAAACTTACCTGTGCCGCAGCTTCTGTAAGACCGCAGAGTGATTTGGATGCATTGGTGACGGAATCGCCAAAATCCTCCAGCTTGCTGTTTTTGGCATGTTGCGATATTCCGCTGAGAGAATCGCCAAGTTTTTTCGAGTTGTCCATAACACTCTCGAGGCAATCGAAATACGAGAAATCGTTCACCGGTTCGTTAGGATGTTCAAGTAAACCTTTCACAGTCTGTCAATGAAAATATTTCAGTGAAAACGTCGAAGGTACAATAAGCAAATATGTTCCGGTACCTCAAGTTGACGAAGAGCGTTGTCGCATTCTTTCTGTCCGGGAGCAGTTTTGGTGCAGTGCGTGATCAAATTATTGATACTGTCAGTCACTGCCCTGTAAATACAAATATGTAGACTTTATTAACGAAAAAGATATTGATTTATGTAGTTCATGAAGGGGACTACCATATTCGGCAATTCATTGTTGTGGTGACGTTCTAAATGAGTTGAGGATCTTGAAAGATGAAGATGGCGTTGATTGACAGGATGCAGGATCCAGCCACTACTTGAGGCCAAGGAAAAGTAAAATGTGGCAAACAGTTGAATTAAATTCCTCGTTTGTATTTATAATTATATTATTTGTAATTAAAGAATATTTGTACCTAGCAGCTGCAGCGAGTTGATTTTTCGAATTTGGAGCTCCTGGGTCTGCTGACAACGCTTTTGCAGCAAGAAGAAGTTTGCTCGAAGACATCGAGATAGTCTTCAAGTTTCCTACAACTTGCGTTTGATCTTCTTTATCCTGCAACAAGACAACAACAGAGTTAGGAAACAAAGCCAAAGCGAATGGTTGTTTGGTATACCCACTAATTATGTTTATTCTACAGGCCTCACAGAGTAATATTTACGCATCTGGGTAGCGTATGAATGCTCACTGCGCAGTAAACTTATTCAGTGCAGAAGCAAAGTCAGTGACTAAAATTGAGCCGTAGGATTAGACAAACAGTGTGCGGGATGCTAGCACAAGCGTATCACAAAGAAGTTTCATACAGCAACTAAATGATAGTGTCACAATGACATCAACCCCACTGGTACTGCATTGCAAATGCATCATGACTCATTCAATATACTTACCGCCGCATTAATATTCAGAAATAGTACTACATTTAACAATAACTAGCTGTATCTAGGTACATCAAGCCACATAGCCATACAGGTATGCTATGCTCAAGGATAGCATTGCATCTGTACCCTTTACGGTATTCTAACATTTCATTAAAAGGAGATACATACTTTGGAATTTCCTGCCATATCCATTCCCGCATCAAGCAGTTCGGCAAATTTCGTACTGTATTTCTGACTGGCATGCGATAATTCTTCTGGAGAGCTTCGAGAAGCTCCGACAAGATCGCTCGCGGCTTGGTTCAAATCTTCGGCGGCACGATTAAGGGAAGTTTGTGCCATTTGGAAGTTGCGGTTCCTAGTTGGGAACTGAAATTGAAAAAATTCAATCTTCAGAAATTGACAGCGATGGTATTAATGTACATTGGGATAATAGAATTATCATTAGTGACATAATATTTCCAGCTGAACAGAATAGATAGCATGGGATAGATATTGTGTCTGTATGCAATAATATTCTACATCTATCCAATCATACGACCAAAATTATGTGGCAAATTTGTTGTGATCAGCACTATTTGAAAAATTGCCATCCATTACAAAAGCTGCAGGCAATAACAAATACGGTCACGTCAATTTTCAGTTTCACGACAGCTTTGTAATAGATAGTATTTATGGATTTGCATTTCATACGATAATGATCTAATGAAAGTTGGCCTTCAATATTAAATGCTATCAGCTTTGAAAAAAGGCATTTACTCGGAAGTCGAATGATAGCAACACACAGACCAGCTACCGGTACGTAAAATTAACCAATATTAGGTAGAAATACACAATTCATTCAACATCTCATTATACCAAACACATGCCTGTAACAAGAGCGACATTACCATGCTGACAGAAATATTCTCAACAGTAACAAGCATTCAAAATTTTATGTGGCGCAGTATTTGTTTTTGCTCGCAATATATAACAGTGTCGGCCATTGCCTCTGAGACAAACACACAATATCAAGTGTCCTTACCCTCCTTCCATGCAGCAGATTACTTTTCAGCGATCCACGGCTATGGCTATACTGGATGTATGAATTTGACTAATACATGAATTTATTGTCAAACGAGACACATTGTAAGGACTAAGGACTCTACCTGGTTCATGAGCAGCTTTTTGCTAGTCTCAGCTATGTTCTTGAGAGCTTCATCCACATCTCGCTGTCCAGGCAGACAGTTGATACAATTATTAAGGGCGTGTGATACGGCTTTCGCGACCTACAAAATTCATATTCAAGGATTGAAAATTAATTTATTCAAGAAATCACAAAATATTTCTGCTGATTCGAGTCATCAAATCAACGAACCTGGGCGAGTCTCTGTTGATTGTCTGGGTTATCAGGATCTTCCACCGCTCTTTTAGCTTCGACCATAAGGCTTTGTGATTTATCCATGACATCTCTGGCGGTACCGAGTAGATGTAATTGACCATTGAGTTCTTGTGTGTTGGCTGCAACACCATGAGCTGCTTTGACTAATGTTTTCAACGCGTTAGCCGTGTCTCTAGCCGCAGCTCCAGCATAGTCTTCATTTCCCTGTTGAGTATACGCCTTGTTATTTAAAATTCCGAGACTCGATTTGCAATAACAAATTAATTTCCTTTGAAATTTCCAAGACAACAATAATAGTCCAGTGAGCTTACAATTGATTATCGTCTATCGTTAATTTCAACTCTCCAAGATATTGAAACGTACCTCAGAACCTTAATCATGGAACCTTAGAGATTGACTGGAAATCAGTTTACCTGAGCAGCAGAAGTAAGTAATTGAGCCATTGAGCCTCCCACGCTTTTCGAAGTGGCGCCAAGTTCCTGAGCACAGCTCGCCATTGTTTGTCCTGGTAGCGGCAGTAAATTCCTCGCGTGTGCATCATTGCAATATTCCGACAGTTGCTGGTCCAGAGCACGAACCGTTTCCATGGCAGTGTCAATCTCGCTGGGGCCACAAACTTCAGAAGCCTATATTATCAGAAAGCAATAGTTTGATATCAAGTCAATGCAATCATATAAAATTGATACAAACCTTTAGAGCTGCTGTCTTAAGCGCCGCTATTGAAGTCACTAGTTTCTTGGTGAAGTTGGTGAGTTGCAATGCAGTTGCTTGATCGCTAATAGTTGGCACGACAGCTTTCGATGCACTCACCATTTTGGTTCCAGGCTAAAAATTAAAAAATTATAATTCATTTAAATCACAATTAAATTAATGAATTCATTTCAAATTAAAAATTAATTCAGGTTTTGTGAATACAACATGCTAGTATGAAGAAAAAACTAAGACATACATGTATAAAATCAGTAGCTGCATTGATAAGGGTTTGCTGAGCGGCTGGGTTATCGTTATCCTCCATACTGCCTCGAATAGCTTGAACCAATCCAGGAATTTGTTCTTGTAAGGCCTTTATCAATTTAAAATTAATCAATTTATCAATTTACAACTATCTAGTCTGTGATGTAGCTATCACCTACCTTGCTCTGTGCGGTAAGTGCTTGTTGACTTGATTTATTCGTATTGTATTGATCTGCGGAATGGGCAGCGGCGATATTTTGAGTGGCCGCGGCAGCAGCTTGCCTCGCGGCTGCTTCAAGTTTATGCATAAGTTTTTTACGGAGTGCGTTTTGTGCGGCCGAATTTGTCGCCGACCGAAGATTTTCAGCCGCCTGTTTTAAACGTTGTTGTTGAGCCGAATCATGAGGATTACTTGCGGCGCCCTAAAAAATACAAAGCAAAAGTGACGAACTAACTACAAAATTGAAATGCATAAATTGAATTTTTTTCAGTACCTTCGCCGCTTCCACCATTTTGGCTGTGGCATCTGCCAACAGTTTCGCGGCAGCAAGGAGTCTTTTTTGTCTGTCATCATCAGATTCGTTTTCAGCTTCCAGTTTGAGCATATTAACCAAATCAGAAGTAGCCTGTAAAGGAGGCGTATGTAAGGATATGTAATGTGGATTGCGAGTGGGTAAGTTGATCTGAGCAGCGTACCTGTCCCAACACTCTTGCTTGCTTCACCATCTCTGCCGCATTACCCATGCTGCTGCACAATCGATCAGTCGCCGTTAAAATCGTATCGCAAGCTTCATCGTAATGCCCAGCTTCACCTTCACCTCCTTGTTTGATGTGATCGATCAAGCGGTTCAACTGCCTCGATACGTCAGTGGCAGCGTTTGCAAGATCTCGCAACAGATTCTGATCGCTGGTAGCAAGTTGTGAGGCATCGACACATCCATCGACGGCCCCAGATACTTCTCTAGCTGCTTCGATCAGTTGATCTTGGCAAGCCGGGTTACTGATTGTTGGTGCGACAACCTAGGAAAAAATGTGCATACGGTCACTGGTCAGACTCTGATAATGCAATTTAGAATTTAAAACTGCCTACCTTGGTGCATGCAACAAGTTGAGATGTCGATAAAGCGCAATGTGTAGCACTCGCAATAACTCTGTTCTTTGAGGCTTGGTCCTCACCTTTCCCAGCAACTTGTTTAGCTTGAAGAACTAAAGCCGCCGTAGCATTTGCAACACCTTTAGCCAAGTTCATCAGAGTATCCTAACAAAATTTCAAAAACAACTTACAACTCGTACCAAGTAACAGTTACGCACTAGACTTAAGTCATATATACCTGAAATTCTTGGTCGATATCAGGGTTGCCGATATACTTGAGAATCTCATGACTGGCGTCGCCGATTTTTCCAGCTGCACCAAGAAGATTCTGTCTCGGTTCATCACTATACGGTTTTGCCGCGCTCAGCAGATCGTTAATGGCCGCAGTAAGATCTTTAGCTGCCTGTTGGCATGAGATGAGAATATTGCATGTCTGCTCAGGAATAACAGCATTCCATAGCTAGTGGATATCTCACAGTTAATAAATTTCTTGGTTTGCGAGTCAAAATTGTACACCACACAATAAAATATACAATATGTTCGTACCCGCAATAGGTTGTCTCCCATTCGATCATCTTCCAGAAGAGCCGCCATCAACTTCAAGCCTTTTGTCATCTCACTGAGATTGGACGATATCGTGGTCACCGCCGATCCGACCGTTGTGTAGTCTGTTTGTTTTGGATCTGTTGATAAATTCAATACGGTACTTAATATTCATTTTGATGATAAAACAAGACCAGAAAAATCACAAAAATTTGAACAGAGACTCAAATTATCAAATTGTAGTTAATTTGAAATCACAGGGTTTACCTGAGGTTTGTGTGATGACAGTTGCTGTGGCAGCATCAATGGCAGCCAAGTTGGATTGAATGTTGTGTCTGTTTTCTTCCAAAGCATTATGTTTCCACTGTTTTGCTGCCTGCGTGAACACAAAGGCATAGTCAGTTTGATTCGTGAAAAATCTCTGTGCAATACATTAGCATCAGTCTCGGTCAGATTGATTTTGAAACAATTTCTTGTCATTTCTATGACATTATAATTAAAATTGGGGCTACACGCCTACTTAGAATTATTCATTGCAATTGCCTCGGAGGAGTCAGTATTATGCATTAGGACAAGTCACCATAAGTCACACACTAATTGACCTCAGGTCTTCAGTCACTGAGTTCAGAGTATTTTTTCTCAGGAGGCTCTTGCTACAGCCTTGATGAACAGTTGCCAATGTATTGACAAATTCAGCTTTAGGAATTATTAACATCATCCTACATTTTGTGAATAAATAAATTAACCAGCTTTCATGTCAGCTCCTAAACCGTTTGAAATAGAAAAATTCAGTTTGTCGCAGAAAATGAGATGTGATGAAACTGCACAATAACACCGCACTCCATAGTAGTTATCAAACTGAGTACGCTATCCGACGATAATTTTCTAGGAATCGTTCGCAGAGGTTGCTACTGCAGTTCTGTAGTTATTGATCATGTAAGTGGCTTCCTATTTCCCTCCGTGCAACAGTCGCAAGTTATGTATTTTGATAGAAAACGACACCAGTGCAATGCACGGAGCTTATAGACAGGAAAAGCTTCGACAGCACTAATCCATTCACGGTAAAACCCAAGTCAGTGCAAACTGAATCGAAAACCAGACTTCCGAAAATTGAAACCTCACAAAAACATAACTTACGGCATCGGATCCAATGGGTGGTAAATTAGGATTGCCATCCAAATCATCTTGAGCAGACTGTACCGCATTGAATCCAAGTTGGATATTTCCCATAAAGGCTTGTTGGGCTGCGGTCTGAAGAAATAATAGCGACACCTCTATTATGATTCAGCTCCCGAGCAACAAAAATCTCCATCTATATTATGAAAAATAGTGGAGCCGATGGCGGACGATCCTGTTTTCATGGTTTGCACTTTCAATATTTCTGCACTTGACGTCATATTGTCATGTGATTCTTTATAATTCAAATCTTAAACTTTGTTCTGCATTCAATCTTCACCTGATGACGGAGCAGAGCTCCGAAAGCTTGTGTATCATATTCTAGTAAACTGGACTGGACGTTAAATCTGTGGTGACTTATTATATTTATTACCATCTATATTATATACTTACAAGTGGTTTTCCTCCGTAGCTTAAGGTGCTGTGGGTAGTTCCATGTGATGCACCTTGCATTGTGCCCATGGAGTAAATGTCTGATCGAGCAGAAGATGATCCGATGATTCCTGGCACTGCAATATTTCCTTGGCTAACGTGACTTTGTGATCCAGAATTGTGAGCAATATATTGAGCTCTGCGTAACGAGGGAATAAATAAGTTATAGAAAAATAATTCATTTTTGACCATGAGGCTCATGATATCTACACCCAGTACCGACAGTACGTCAGTATTCTCAGTAAGGCAGATTACATGGGCTTAATATTTTCACTGCAGGACTTGATGCACAGTAGGCTGCGTTTGATCAGCAAGCAAACACACCTAGCAAAATTGTATTACTCAGACCTGACAATGTGGGTGAAATCCCAAAGCTAAGTGCAATATAGACATCGGAAGGAAAGAATATGTAAACAGTATCGTCATGGACGAATAGAATTGATGGAAAGATTAGGAAAGGGGGTGAATTTTTGCAGTGCGAATCGTCTTGAATCATCGCTCTACAAGTCAAAAAATGTCAGGAATGTTTGCGTGGGCTGTATTATTTACAAGTCCGTTCATACACCCGCTTCAAGCCAATAAAGTGACAAATAGCTACAAAAACTCAATCGAAATCCACGGGCAGTTGGAGAAAGTCAACATGAAAGATCCATCAAATGCAAAAAATAGAATGCTTTAAAATAGAAACTTCCACAAATATTACTTGTGAGGTGATATTGTATCTTCCATCATCATTGACTCTTCGTCACCGTCAGGCAGAATCGTATCTTTAGCCGAACGTTTCTTTAAAATGATATCAATATAACCGGCGATAAGCTGGGCTATTTGCTCGCCTTCAGTCGTTTGCACACTGTAAAAACCCTCCTGATAGTCGCCAAAATCCTAAATTATAAACATCACATTTTAAACGACCGCGCATCAAAATTCAGCAATATATGAATTTTTTACCAGAGTGAATGATTTTGGTGAAGCTGCCCATCTCTTTACTGATGTTAAAGGCCAAATTTTCATGACATCTTTGGTTCTTTCGTCAACTCTCATAACACATTCTCTTGTCACACCGAAAAGTCGAGGCACAAGTTTATTTTTGCCTTGCATTTTTTCCTACAAGAACATTAAAATAAGGGAATATAATAGTGGATATGACAGAAAGATGAAAGAAAGAAGTGTGGCGTGTGGGTGGGCCTACAATTCAAAATACCACAGACAGGAACCTTGTTTAAACCGAATTTCAAGTATTACATGTACTATCAGGGAGTAATCTGAGCAAATAGATGAAAGACAAGGGTATCGACAAAACTTTTGAGATTTTTCGCATATTTCCAATGCCTGTATTCATACCCTAGCCGCTATAAGCACAACGACTATGGTACTTTGGAAAGGGCTTCACCTTCACCTAGTTATGATAGCTGGGTATAAGATACTTTGATGATGTCAGTCAAAAAGAATTCAGAAGGGCTATTCGATTGGGGGACGTTAGACTTGGCTCTAGCTACAAGCAATCAGCCAATACTTGAACAAGTCTACGCTATATTAATTAACAGCTTAAAAAATAGTTCACCTTGACAAGGAAGAAAGTGACTCCGTATGTTTTGAGACCTCGACATTTTTTGACATACTGTGATTTTGCATCCATTTCATTCATTGTTCCGAAACTTTTGTGTTCAATAAAAATCTTTTTCTCGATGCCTCTTGTTCTTACATATTCCTTCGGCAAAAAATCTTTCAACCTGCAATGACATTAAAGTTGCGATTTTGAATATAAAAAATAAATTTGATAACAACAAAAAATTTCATACTCAAGGTATCCTGGTTTATGTTTCTTTTCATTGTGTACACCGAATTGAATATGACATTGTAAGGCACCGAAGGTGGCGGCGTCTTTTTCGCTGACCGGGTATTGTCCTTTGATGATACCATCACGACATTGGACGTAGAGAAGATTCAATTGGATCGGATCTCTTGAGTCGACGTTTTGGTCCGAGTAGAAGTATTTTCGTCGTAGAATTAACGTCTCGCTCTCTTCCACACCTTGTTCACGCAGCGTTTGACCGTGGTTAAGCCAGTTCACTGTGACAAATATACAAGTTTCATCAATAATCGACAAAGAGTGTCCACAAACAGGACTGGAAAATGTTTTCCAGAAGCTCTTTTGGGTATTTTACCATGGGTGTCAGTATTGCAGAGTTCGAAATAATGGACACTGTGTGTGAGGTAATAAAAAAAAATGTCGGCATCATTTCAATCATAGGTTTATGACATAATTATGCCTCATAAATCAAATGACGTTGATAAATGCGATTATACCTTGCAATCAGTAGCATTACAATAAATCTGCAGTACTGTAGGTCTGCAATATTATCTGTCCTGCCAAATAACTCAATGCCAAGATGTACAACAAAACAACACATCCTCTAGGGCTGATGTAGGCAACGAATGGCGATAGTAAAGGTTTATAGATATAGTATTGGTCAATTTGGTTGGAATTAGGCACTGGACACTAGTGGATGAGAACTTGGTGATTTGATTATAAAGATAAAGCATGCGGGGAAAAAAAGGCCAAACCCAGTGATTTGAGCACCAGCAATGATGGTACGCCAACTTATAGCCTAAGTAATAAAATTTTAGACACCAGAAGATACGCGCAATATATATTAGCTGTGAATGAATAGGCGGAACAATATTGCTCTATGTTAGTCTATGCTTGCAATAAGGAAATGACTGTTACCTGTGCTTCATGAATTTAGCATCAACTACTAGATGCTGACTTGCACAAGTGAAAAACAACAAAGCCAAGCATCACTGTACCAGCATAGAAAAGCATTCACGCACACGCCTCACAATAAGAGCATTTCCTCAAACAGCATCGGATCAATATATTAGATGACGTAAATGAAACCTGGCATTGTACGGACGTTAACGAAGATATTTCATTAACTAGATAATTGCGACGTCAAGGACATGTTACGCAATGGAATTTAGAGGATTTACCAAAGCAGTTTAATTTGCTGCAGCAGTAAAGCAAAGTTGTGTTAAAAGATTCGAACTGTTCCACTTACATTCATCGTCGGTATGGAGTTTCCTTCTCAAAGTTTCAAATTTCCTATCAGTATCACCTCTCAAGAGTGTTCCCCCGCCCTGAAAATTTAAAATTTGTGCATATTTTCTCAATGGAAATTTAACTGGGGAATACTGAACACACCTTTTTCTGGTTAGCTGGGTCTTCATTTGATAGATCTCGAACTAAAGAATATTCTTCATGATTGACGATTCCTGAAAAATTTTCATATTGCAAGACAACCACTTTGGAAAAATATGGGAGTTTAACCAACCTAGTCTGGTACATATCGTGACCATGAGTTGTCCGACTGTATTACTGTCATCAATCTGAAAAAAGATATGCTATGAGAGAAAGAAAACGCTTGAACTATGACCAAAAGCTTTGATAGATACTGGTACATGCAAATGTCTAAACTACGGTCCGGTATGTTACATTGTGCAGGTGAGCAGCTATGGGGAGGCACCTGGTTCTCAATCTCAATCAGAACAAGTTACTGAACCATAACCTCAATAGCAGGTCTTTAGGCTGTCATCAACTCTCACTTGCTCAAAATTTTTAGAGCTGAATTATCGAGACAAATTATAGCACGAAGAGCATTTCTCATTATAAATGTGACAGTATGATTGATCTGGAAGGATTCTATTGGGCGTGAGTACTAACCATGGCGGTTTTGATGCTTGCATCCAAAGTTTGCACTTTGAGAGGCCTTTGCTTCTGCTTGTATTCCAAGATGTCCTAAACAATAACAATAATTAAGCAAATAAAACCAATTGCATCTGTACATCTCCAATCAAGATCCCAATCTCTGACATTGGAGTAATAGTAAGGCCTACAGTATAATTCCACAAAACACCATTTTAATGAAGGCCCGATAAATATCGAAATATCGGCTACAATGAAAGTATCCGTATTTACAACTGATTGAATTTATCTTAGTTATTGGTATATTCTTAGTGCCACACCCTAACACAATGAGCTGCAAATATTGCCTGTAAAATGCCACTACAATGACTCTTCCAATCTTTACAATTGAGGTCTAAGGAAGAACATCAAATATGTACAGTATGTATCCTTTGGAATGCCAAACAGACAGCACAAAATTTAATGAAAGCTAAATGACATAGTGTAAAGAAGATTTGGAGATAACATATTTAACATACTGCCCTGCTAACAATGCATAACACAACTTCATAATACCCAACACACAATACAAGTACCAGTACTCCTGTGGTACACAATGATAAGCAAGGCTGCTTACCCCATCTCTGAGTAGGTAGTATTCAAGTGGTCTTCTAGATTCCAACCAAACTCCTTTCTTTGGATCCTTATCGGACAAAAAAAGGCTGAAATCTTGGGCTGTGGAAGAAAAATATATCAATCAGACAAATAGAAAAGCTACACAAGGAGTAAAATTCAATGTTTTGATTTATATCAAAAACATGAGGTAAAGTACAGCTTGTAATTGATAAGATATTGGGTACATTGGTACATTGCCACAGTGTAAAACAACATATTAAATAACTTTTGATATTACCTTTATGCCTATGATAAAAACTGTAAGTGGTCCTTCAAAAAAAATGAGGGAACACGATCTGGTAGGCAGAAACTAATGAAAAAGTTTGGATACTTCTAAATGAAACGTTTCAGCTGCATTCCAAATACCTCAAGTACTTAAGCTGGGATCAAGTCATATTTCAATGGGATCAGAATGAGGGTGGCCTATTGAAACGGTTATATATTACGAAATCACAATGACGATGTTTGTACCATAGTGAAATGGCGGGAGAATTTCCAAATGATCATAAACAAAACGATCTACTACAAGAAAATGTTGTCGAATGCCAGCACAATCGACTGCGAGGTTGAAGCGCCATTGAATTCTACCACAAGCCTTTTTCGCTTCATTGACTGACGCTGCTAGTCAAGGTGTATCCGTATATGGAGATGACTGCATTTTGACCGGCATTTCGAGCTCTCTCGCGAAGCAATCGAGTGACCGCGTGTAAGCACGCAAGCGTCAAAACTAGATAACAGGCGAGAAAGGCTCCAGTAAAATATGACAAGAATTTGTTGAGGCCGCTCGCTACGCGAGATTAAATTATGACTGGTACTTCAACAACAAGACAAGCCAATTACTTGTAACGAGGCGTTCGCAATGCCTTGCGTATTGTGGTATTCTAAAACATCCTCGCGGAATTCGTAACAAATATGAAGTTTCCTGTCGCTATTTATGAGTTGGCGTTTCCTAAGAAACAGAATTCGATCGAATGACCGCACGAGACTTATCACATACAGTAGCTGTCTGTCAAAAAATCCATTCGGTTTTCATGACTCGTGAATGAAAATTTGAATTGGCGATGGCGGTCAACCGATTTTATCGGCGGATATTCGCATTTTTGCAATAATAGGTGGATATGTAATTCGACTAGGTGTATCGGCATTAATAAATTGTTTTCAGACTTCATCGCCCCATTCACACTCAGCGCCGCAGGCAGCCACTCAAGAAACAATCTGTCGCGGGGGTACGCCGGATGTCTACCTAATGTGCTGTAATCCTATGATTGAATGTTCAAACATCAATATTCTTTCATCGTATCGTCTTCGACACGAATTTTGACATGAGTGTGACATGACGAAATGAGATACGAAGATGACAATCGTGTAATGGATACCGGTAGAGGATTACTAAAGTAAACCGGCAGCGAGACACGTGAAAACTTAAAAGCCCTGCCTGTGCCCCGCGTCAAAGGCCAAAAAAACCAAGCGTGGTATTTCCGCGAACTCACCTTGCCCCATTTGTGCTTCGGGGATCTTCTCCCGTATGATTCTGCAGGCGTCATAGACGATGCAAGTCGGGTCGAATTGCATTGTCTTGATGACATTTCTGCTTTTGATTTCAATCTTCAGTGATAAATTCACCATGATGATGTTGATTCCGCGCTATGGGCGGCCAAAGCTGTCCTTCCTAATCCGTTCGGTTTCGGCCGGTTCAAAATTGATGCATGTGTTGTTATGTTCCCGTTGGAACTTGGATGGTAAGTAGCGATGCCTCGTACTATAACCCTATGTTCCAACGTATAACCTAGCTGTTCTGTAGAAACAGACAAATTTGCTATAAATTCGTACAGACGGCCAGACAGCGAAAATTTTCGCCTTGTATCGCCGTGGTGTGAATACGCGATAGCAAAAAGCTTTCTGCCTTGTGGAAGGGGCCTTGTGAAATATCGCTAAATACCCCACTCTGAGTGTTTTCAATTTGAATGCACAACGAGACGACGAGAGCCTCCAATTGATTTGAGATATCGAATAATTGCTTGATTGATAGTTTGATTAGTTATGCGTTTTTTGGAAAGGGAGTTGTCTCTGGTCCCAAATATACTACCGCACGAAACCACGAATCGAACTGCAACAATCAGAATAATTCATCGACTCGGCCATGATCGCTTGACGTTGTATTCCAAAATAGTGCGTACCGGTATCGTTTTTCAAATCTCCATAACTTAGCGTCCCTGCAATATCGAGCATCTTCAATTGGTAGCCATATCCGATGACGCCGTTCCACTACATATTCGGTGCATACATTCATAAATTTGAAACAATGCATACCATTATGTAGCTATCTAGCTGAGTAAACCCAATGGCAGATACATATGGGAATGTCATTCCTTGAATCTTGAGACATCACGAGATCACTTTACAACAAGACAGTTGCGGTTTTCTCACAAAAACCTCATGAATTCGGCGCTACTTTACGCCGTACTTCACAGAATCAAGCACACAACAACGCGATCATTGAATTTTTGCCTGCAATTGATAAGCTTATAGACCTCAAGTCATCTACTGTTCAATCTACATAACTCGCAGAAGACACGAATAACAACAGCATAGTTGTTATCGGTACATAGATGCGACTCAGGACCTGCTGTCGTCAAAAATTCTGGATAGCAGCGTGATTTCATCGAATACAGTCAGTCTTGCTCGCCGTACGGGGTACTAGCGATGCGAATTGCGATGCGTATCAAAGGTTTCGCTGCAATGCAGCAAACGTCGCGTTTCGGAACGCCTACGACTTCCCATGCATGAAAATATCCCCTCTCAATATCTGAAAACGAACAGGTTTCTAACCTGAACGTGAATAATTCATTTTCATTTAAGACGCGGAATGGCCGCAAAATTTTGCAACTGCCAGAATGTAGTCTTTAGGAAACGCCATTATTTTAGGAAGGCGACGTAAAAATGGACAATTTTAGTGGATTCTCCTAAGGACTAATATTCCAGCTGACATCAGACTACCTCAACTGACGTATGTACAGTAGTTTTTATCAATTTCGCGGTGTTGGCCAACTAAGATGCTGGTTAAGCAGGCACACAAGTCAGTCAGGTGTGTCGCAGGAGATTTTGTAACTAGAGCAGAAGTGCTAAAATACGTACTAACTGATATTCTATATCATAGGACTATATGAATACCGGTACACACGTAATGTTGCCTTCAAGAAATTCGACACATCCTTTGTAACAAGTACCAGCAAATCATACTCTATAGTTTGCTGTGCACGACTAAGCTGATTAAAATACTTTCCGGCCTACTTGTGGCTGAAACCAACTCAACATTGAACACTGCTGATTTAGGCAAATCACCTGAAACAAACTGAAAGATAGATAGATACTGTACATCTCTTTGTCATCATTAAATGAATCACTCGATGAAATCACCAACACTGCCCAGAGTGAACTCAATATTTAGCGATGTTGACCAGTATCTAGTCAAAAATGGTCAACGCCAGCTATCATCAGTTTTGGTGTTCAGCACATCCCGAATAAGGTAAACCTTGGGACTATTTATAAGTACACACCAGTACTGCATGCTGATATCCCAGTTCAACACAAATATTAGAAAGTTGTGTCAGCACACACTTGAATACTTGGATTAATTTGTTTGAAAATAAGATGTCTACAAAGTTATCGTTGAACAAAGGCCTTCAAATACACTAACTGCCCAACATATCGCTTCGCTGCAGCCCTGGAACATCAATACCAAACCTTCAAATAGTTCTACCATATTTATTCACATTGTATTTTGTCTTATTTCAAAATCAATAAATCTGTCTGTCTGTCTTGTCTTTCTACCATGCAATGCCAGTTACATTGTAGACCTACTGCAATGACTTCACATGATGCACATTATGAAAGGCTCGTCCATGACATTAAAATCTGGTCAACATAGCAATGCGTAATCTACAATCACAACAAGATATGATTCAGAACTATTTAATGCACAAATTTTATTTTATATGCTGTTGACAGCTTCAAAAATATCAAATTATTGTGTACATTTTAGGGGTAAATGGGACGTAGTCTCCCTCGCAACAATGTTCCACTCCTATTAGAAGGAGAATGCCTGATGAAAATTGGGCATAATCAGTAGCATTACAATAAAATTAACGTGCTTGGCCATGCTGCAACCATGCTAATTGCTTGTGTAGCCTAATATTGCTCATGAATATTCAGAAAACTAGTGAAAACAAATTCGAACATGAACATTTTAGTTTGCGAATATTTACTGCTTACTTCAACAACGTTAAGAGAATAGGGCAGTAACTCACTATGATTTTTCACAACCTGTTAACTGCATAGTACCATTCAAAAATTCAAAAAGCGATAATTGGATGAGTCCTGCTCCTGCAACTCTCTTCAGACTCAACATTTTGACAATGTAAATGGCAAAAAAGGCATCAATAAAGGACAGCACAGTAGAATTTCAAGTGTCAGCTAGAGAAGTTAAAATGTTTCACCATCAATAGAATTTGGCCATCATTGTTCAATGCTGAAAGGTTAAGCAAATAAGCATAACAATAGTAGGAACTAGGAAGGTACGAAAACTGAGCATCTGAGTTACGGGGTAGATGGTTTTGCAAGAATGTATCTTGCGGTAGCTAATTTCTGTGAGAACGGACAAAGTGGGTCTGCAGTTACTCAAATCAAGCAATGTCAATTGTATCAATAAAACTAGGCAATAGGCGTATGCTTGCTAGTTCCCACTGATATCTTACTACATCTGTATGTTCCTTCTAGCTGATCGTAACAACTGTAACTCGCTGTTCAAATATACTAGTACTTCTTCAGATCATCAGATGTAATTCAAGTGTTGATACCGCCTGGTATTCGCCATTCACACTATAGATACGACCCTACCGCTGCAACTGCACTCCTGCAAACGTCCTAATAAGTGATAACTCACGCAAACTGCGGTGAAATCAAACCTGTGGTTTAATACAAATAAAATTTAGGTCTGAATTCAAACGGTTGTTGTGCCCTACCAACGCCCTAACTCGTGCGACGGCGATAGCAGGCGCTTCATCCACCTATTACGCTGTTGGTGTCAGTCGCGAAATAGCGATTTCCGGACCAAGACAGTCAGTCGCGCCCTGAATGAGTATGGAAGAAAGCATCGCTACTGCCACCACCTGATGTTAGCTTTTTCATCACACTATCCGTAAGAGGGGGTTGAAGAGCAGCGCCGAGCTTCTGTGTGTGCTAGTCAGAAAATGCGGAAAGTTAAACAGGCTACTGGCGTAGGAGGCGTACGTTCTTGTAAGAATGCGATGGAGGTAGAATGCTGGGATCTACTATTCCTGACGAACATATATATAGATCTAGCGTATTTTCGGTAACATCCTTATCACGGTGCAATTATGCAGTAGGTCTAAATAGAGTCATTGGCCGATCCAAAACCTGCCAAAGGCGCCCGCGTGAAGTGCTGGAGGATGCACCGTTGGCCTATAACCCTGTCTGTTGCGTAGATGGACGGATACCCAAAACTATCTAAGTTGAAAGAAGCAAGAAATTAGCCATCAATTTTAGCCAATATAGAAATAAAATAACACATACGACGATGTTTGTGGAAGTGTGTGGTTCTTCGTCTGGATGAATCGTATTACAGGTAGTTGTTTTAGCATGCTTAATAGTTAGCATAGGCTAGAAAGGCTTTACCTCCGACGCGAGGACGCCGTAAGAGGTTTCCAGTTACAAATTGACTATTGACATCGGTAGTACTCTTCAGCAGCCAGCTGAGTCGATTGTTTCACTTCGCAACATAGGCGTCGGGTAATTTTAACTACACGATTCGAGTATTGTACTTCAATAGTTTCATGGCTGCTGAGATTCACAATAAACTGAATCTGTCGTGATTGGTATTTCTACGATTCGTATAGTTCTTTTGTTAACTAGAAATAAAAGAATTTTATAAACAGAACGCTAGAACTAGCGAATAGCAATAGTTACATTCCGGTGTACATTACACAACAAGAAACAGTTACAAAGGCTACTCAGCTTATACCTCACCCGAGAGCTAGTGAAAAATTACCTTTCGCGATCTATGATCTTGTAACGAGGAAAGGAATTTTGGGCATAGGTAGGCTACGACGACATGAGATAAATCTTTTCGGCAATATTGCAAGGAAGTTATCGGACGCAGCGTACGAGATTACAAGGCCGCGTGCCTACTTGAAAATATGGACAGAAAATCGGGTGATATCTTTGAAGGTAAAGCCCTCATTGACAGACTGCTTGTATATTTCGCAAAATTTGAGGGTAGCCGGGAAAAAGCCCAACGATATGCACAAAAACTGTTAGAGCTTGGGCACATCGAAAGTCTAGACAAATCTACAGCGTTTGAAGATTCCAACCTGCAGTATCAATGGACTGACGTCGCCAGAGTCGTCAACAAAGCGAAATCAAAACTTGCAGATAGCAGTGCGAGTTCTTCGGATATCGAAACATCGCCTGGGCGCGAGAACTCACGAAAACCAGTAGTTCGGATTAGTATCGAAGCTGATAATTTTGAAGGAGCAGAAATTCGAGCCCATATAAGAGCAAGCCCGGTAACGTATTCCAAAACAAAGGATATGAAATGGACTTTGAATAACTGTGACGGGTTTTGCTCAGCTGATGTCCAAAACGGGAAAATGATAAGCTTTCTAACAGAAACTTCGAAAACAGAGGAAGTCTTACGGTAAGTAGACCTCCTAGTTTATTGTAGACTCTCCCTCACACTCGTGAGTCGTGACCATCCTGGATCGAATCTTAAACCGATTGCCCGACAGCCATAAGACGCGCCGGATTCCGTGACGTTTTACCGAGGTAGCGAGCATTATTGCTAGTATACAAGCCAATGACTGCACATATTTGATCCAGAATGGCAAGGAGCCTAGGATAGGACCCCGCAGTGATCTAGCCAGGTATCCCAAACTACCTTCTACCAATGGATGTACTACAAGTTCTACAACCGCTGAAGGTTTAAGGCAAGCAGAGAATCAACTGTGCAATGTGCATGTCTGTGTCTCACATTCGCTATTGAGGCTTTTGTGCTATAACCACAGCTAAACAGAGGATCATATTTTTAGCATGATTCCAGTATCGTCAACAGTTGAAAAATTTGAGAAGCTCAGAGCTACAATCAGCGATAATATACCGCAAGTATCTCACAAAGCAGGCCGATCTAATGAAAAGCATAACGATGATAAAAGAAATGGGTTATGTGACAGCAAAACAGTTGCACACAAAGACGGTACGAGTTCGCAACGAAATATAGATCTTGATGGCAATGTTTCCGCTGTGGCATCACCTGGGAAAGGTGAAACATCTTCAAAAACGCAAAACAACAGCGCCGTCGACATCAATAAAGAAATTGAGGACTCTCAGCATCATCTTCACTCGCACAAAGAATGTACCTCGCCCCTTGGGTCAAGAACGAAGTCGGAGCCAACAATTAAGAAGCAGAGTTACGTATTCTCAGAGAAAAACTATTTACAAGATAGCAAACCTAAACCGATAACAAGCGTAACAAAAGGGCAAAATACTCCTAAAGATTGTGATATAGCGACACCAAATGGCGAGATATCTGAGACGCGCGACAAAGTCAAAATCCAAACAAAGTCGGATGGATCGCGTGAAGATAACGCGCAGAAAAAAGATTTTGCGGAAGATAAAGGCTGGATGAAATTAAGACAAGACTTTCTGGCTAATAAAGGTAGGCAGTGAATCACTGTATTACAAAAATTTCACATAGAGTGTAGTGGAGCCGATTGCGGACGATCAATAGATATTGTAAAAAAGATCACCACAGATTTAGCGTTCAGCCTTAATTTATTTAAAATACAACATTCACTAGCTTTCGGAGCTCTGCTCCTTCATCAGGTGAAGAACTAAGGCTGGACGCTAAATATGACTGTGGTGATTTTCTTAATAAAAAAACTTTCACGGGAATTCTATTACTTTTTTGTGGTTGTGTAGGCCGTGAAGTAAGTTATAATTTTAGCCCATCGCCTATGGCCTATGTCATATCGTCGGCGTATAAGGATACAAATGCCAGTCGTATAATGAAGAAACGTGATTGCTGCGTTGACTTAAATTCGGTTCCATGCATAAACCGAATGAGAACTTGCGCGTGATGGCATATCCGCCACGACCGTCACTCATGACCAGTGTTGTAGCCAAAGAGCCCCTTTTTGTTTATAGAGATCCGCAATGCTACTGGGTACAGTGGTCGTGAACATCACACTGATATGTTCGACGGCACAGACGCATCTTTTCTACATTCGACATGCGTTCCCGAAACTATCGAAGAGGATTCCGAGGTTGAGGATTATGAAGGGGTAAGTTATAAAATCATCAAAAACCGCAAAATATCGTAATCGTTGTAAAGATGAGTCTACAACGGTTGTACAATATTGCATTAAAAATAAGTCAGTTGCCGCTATCGTTCAGATGGAAAATCCAAAGGAAAATGAAACCATTATTCTAAAGCCAGTTGTTCATGTGTCGCCGCCGCCTCCATCTCCAGCGATAGTGGAGAAATATCACGAGCAAGCAATGAAATCGTTATTTTGGACGAAAATTTCATGCGCGAGCGGGCCATTGGATCAAAATGATGGCGTCTTTTGGTTGAATACGGACAGGAATGTGAAATTTGACAAACATGAATTCGTCAAGTGAGTAGGTCTACTGTATATACTGTTGACTTTTTGGTGCTCGATTTCAGAGTCATACGTAAAAACTGCGAATACTATTTTTAATCTGAGACATCATATTTCAATTGCGGGATATGGAGAGTCGGTGCGGTCTATGAATAGCTTAATAAATAGTCCTGCAACTTGACAAGTAGGTTATCTCATTGTTGACAATCTCCGGCTTAGTGCCGGCGAAGGAGAGAGATGATACACTATACATACACACCTTATTCAGGTCGGCGACCCATTGACTGATCGTTCACTGCAATTAAACCCGCCTACACAAAATGCCTTTTTATCATAACATTGACTAATTCTATTTCTCAGACTATTCAGCAAACCGGCCACGACGATTCCCCAGCGGTCAATCGCGTTGCAAAGATCAAGGCAAGAGGAATCATCCTCTGGCAGCAAGACTTTGAAAGTTCTTGGAGACGAACGTTCACGACAAATAGGAATTCGAGCCAGTTCATTCAGACTGCCGCCAGAAGATATTCACGACGCGATAATCAACATGGACGATGCACAATTGGATTTAGACGCGTAAGCTTACTTTCCTATATTTTGCATTAACGCCTATCATATGTTATTCCAACTTGAACACTGTAGTCTGTGAGGAGGAGGAGTATGTAGTAGGCTAGAGTACCTAACAGTTATATTTCAATGATCACGTGGACCACGTGGTTTCAGATTGGACGCTCTCTACGACGTTCGACCGACCCCCGATGAATTAGATGATATCGCTGATGCGTTGAAGAAATATCCAGATGGAATCTTGGACAAGCCAGAACAATTTGTACTGATGATGGCCATGATAGGAAATTTAGATGAAAGATTGAAAGTGCGTGGAAAATTAAATAAGCCTACATGAAACGTAACGCACGTGCTATAACAGAGGGGTTTTCACTTTAGAGCTGGATATTCATGATGAAGTTCCCTGACAGAGTTTTGGATATCAAAGATCAATTGAAGACTCTTTCAAATGTATGCGTTCAAGTGGTGAAAAAGTAAGATTTGTTATGCTCATGCTATCCTTCACAAACGACTTTCATGCAATGACAATTTGCAATCGCCACTCGGGTTGCTCACGAGCTTCGTCGCTCAAATTGCTGCCGCATGACGAAGCGAAAGGGAATGAAAATTAGGTCTATCGGATCGTATGAGTGCTATGGACTCGGAAAGCGCGTTTATCGTTATATACCTACGTAGTAACTACCGACAAAATTTATTGTAACAGTCACACACTGCAAAGGCTTTTCGAGGCTACTCTAGTATTCGGAAATTTTATGAACAAAGGAACGCAGAGAGGCGATGCAGACGGATTCCACCTGGACGTTCTTCCAAAGATCAAAGATGTCAAATCCCAGGTGGTGCAGAAAATTTCCCCTTTTTTAGTGAATGTTCCATAATGTAAATTTACTGATATATCAGGGTGGTGACTCGAACCTTATGTTGTATCTGGTGAGATGGCTGATGAGCGAGCACGAGCGAGACGGAACTGGAGATTTGCTGCAAAGACGAGTGAGTAGAAACGCAATACGTATCAGAATTCTCCAATAACGAGTGGAGACGTTTCTAAAACTTAGAATTAGGCTACCTACTTCATACGATCTACGGAACAAGTTAAGTCAGAATACGGGGACATCAACACAGCGACTCGTGTATAGGCCTATACTATAACCAGTATCCTACCCACTCGCTTCTGAACTCTTTTCGAGATTACTGTAGCGAGTGATCACTATTGTGTACCACACATATTTAGAGGTCTGTCGAATCGACAATTTCTCAGCTCTCGGAAGATGACGATTGCGGACTACCCAATCAAACGCATCTTGTAAAAGTGTGTTCCACCAGCTTCCAAGATATGAAAGAAGAGATTGAATGCATAACTGCCGAGTTGTGTGAATGCAAAGAGCAACTCATCCCTGCCGTCATCGAAGAAGGGACATGCATTGCAGAAATCAAACCGTACAGTGAACGAATGAAACAGTTTGTTGAACAAGGTAGATTATATTGAGAAATTGACGCCACATACTTGAGGCCCAGCCTCATTTATTGTAATTTTCAAGCCTTCGGAGCTTTCTTCCTTCATCAGGTGGAAGCAGAACGGTAAATCTGTAATGTCAATTTCTTACTAGGCTACAACGGTACCATCAATCGTCAGCCACCGGCTTCACTAGAATTCTTGAATAAGGTAGACACAGATCATGACTTGACTTAAATCTAAATGGTGACATTACCGTTTCGTTTTACTATCTCACGAAACGTTTAAACACGGATTAAATTCCGTGTAAGCCGTTCTCAGAAAACACAACGGTGAACTTGAGTCCAGATGTGAAACGCCTTAGGCCTAATTTATATTTGCGTCCACGTATGACAGCATTCTATTACAATTACAGACTGTGTAAAAACCGTAAACGTTTCAAGGACCAATTTGCTTGGAACTATAGCAGCTGTTGTTTATGTGTAGGGAAATTACAGCAATGTTACACGTAGCAATATACTCTATTACTATTCTAAACTTGTGTATTTGACAGCGGAAGAAGCTGTTGCTGATCTCAAAAAGTTGGTTGACGATACTGCTGAAGTTGCAGATGAATTCAAACGATATTATATGCCATTCAACACTCAATCCGTATAAGTATTTTTAGAGCTACTGCGTTGACTTATCTACTCACAGCTATGACGCTTTTCAGGACTCGTGTGTAGGTTTGCTGAAACATATTTGCACATTCTGTCAGGACTTCCGATTTTACTGGGATGATGAGAAAAGATCGGTTGCGAAAGAAGCGTTCTTTAGCACTGAGAAAGCCAGACGGGTGAATGCTTTAGAATCTGTTATCCTCTCATGATTCCAGCGACTCACGGACTTCCATTTACGAAGTCATCAGGATCAAGCTGTCCAGGGTCACTGAGACAAGGAAATCCGCATCATGGAAAGAAGATGGCGAAGCAATAATATTTAATTTTGCTTACAGCTTAGGATAGCTGCCGTCAAAATCGGTAAGTCACCATCTGCATTGAAAGCGAGATTTCTTCAAAAACGAAGGCGCGAACGAGGAATTAGCTACAACGAAATCATCTTGCCGGAACATGATGGACAACAAAACGGGTTTCGTCGTCATAAACAAATCATGGGGAACGGCGATGCACGTACGAATGGCGACAACAACAACAGTGAAAACGTGGTCAGTATTATTATAATTGTTTGGTGGAGTGGTGATTATTTATAGATTTAATGCTTCTAATCTAATCTATACAAGAGATTGTGACTCAATGCTCCTCGATTGATTTCATTGCCTGAACCCACTCAGATTCTAGTCTGCGGAAAAGCACAGTGATCGCTATCGCGTCACCAAACGGCCTCCTCGCCTGACTGGCCGTCGATGCCGATATATCGGAAATTCATGAATCGCCTTTGAAGGTCTCATATGATCTACCGCCAATACCGCAAGAATTGTGTTTGTCTAGAGATCGCGACCTACCCGCATGGCCGCGCACCGATCTTGGTGTTTGAACTTCACACGTTGTCGTCAACGTGAATCTGAAGTGTCACGTAGAGGTCAACGGTTTATGGCGATTATTTTTCAGAAAAAAGAACGACAAGCAACGCCGGCAGTACGAACTAGGACGTCAAGCCACGCCCATAGCAAGAATACGTCAAACGTGGACGGGAACTTTGATAGAAATGTTCAAATTAAACCAACTGGGGGTGCGCTGAAACTGAAGGAGGCGATGGCAAAACGAAGAATTATGCTTAAATCTAAGACAACATAAATAAGTATCATGACCCCCGATTCAGTTCGCGTTGATATAGAAAAAAATACATCTCCCAGCGAAGGAAACCAAATTAATTGCCATTGACTTACAGGCTTAGTTAATCGACGGGTTTCCGAAACCAATAATAGTAGATTGGGTTTTCTAATTAGTGCATATCTCACCCAATCACAGCAGAATCGACATGTGTCTAATCTTGTCAACGCAAGGATGTACAACGAAAAAATCGCATGCGTGTCTGCGCATGTGCACAACCAGTCATATTAGCTCTTTATATCGTTTTTGCTTAGCTACGCTGACGCGTCCTCGGTGTCCATCAGAAAAATTGAAATAATTCTGTCCCGTGAACTGCGAAAATCGCCGTTTTGACGGGTACTGTGTTACCCACGCGTGACCGCATATCGCTATAGCGATATTCTATGTCACATTCAATGACTCAAGTGTTGCGAAACAAACCTCATCCCTCAGGTACCTTGTGTGACAACGCACTCTTCTAACGTTGACTTCATAAAGGCGCCACCATTTGAATTATTATATACATATTATATATTTTATGTATGGTATTATACACTATGAATTATGAATATAATATAAAAGTTATATCTCGCATCATATATATATATATATATGTGTGTGTGTGTAACAAAAATCGTACCGTGGGTTTAAATCTCTTTGCGCAGTTTGGGAATGCAATGGTGTAATACACCATAAAATAGATATGCTACTAATACTTCTAACTTAGAATAGGAGAAAAACGGATGAAAAAAAACTACTCAATTACTGTACAATTCCAGTTCAAGCGAAATTGATAAAAAAAGAAAACTATTCTGTGGAATGTGAGTCTGGGTTGACTTTAGCGAAACTCGAGACAGTGCAATCATGCGTGACACGATCTCGAAATCCCCGAATTTTGCTGAAATGTATAACAGATGACATCATCGACACGTCACACAAGAATGCTCAGTCGGTGCGCCAGCGTGGAGTAGTCAAATGTCAATATTAACTTCAACGTATATACGAACATTTCCTATGCACTCAAACGGCACCGAGAGTTTCGACTTGATAACCAAAACCGCACAAAGCTACGCTTTCACCATAGAGACAGTGAATACACTAATAGCGGTTAACAAAAACAACATATCATTTCAAGCAGAATAGCTTATCAAACCACACTAACAGGCTCAATTGAGTTAAACAAGAAACATGTCGGCAAATAGACCGCGAAGGAGCGCCACAACGAAGTGAAGTGAATTCACGTCTGAAACCGTGCTTTGCCGATAGAATAGGTTCAAACATGGCCTACTCTAGGTACTAAAGTAGGCCATGGTTCAAATATCACGCTCTTACGAATACGCGCGAAATTTTAAAATCTCTAACAGGTAACGATATTCAAATCGACCAGCCGACGACTTAACTGGTATAATATACGTCGTCTATAGGTAAAAGAATATTCTCACAGCGCTGGCGATCCAATACGTTCATCACAGTAATAATTGGACGGAGGGGTAACAAACACAGTGAATAAAATAGGTAACCAGACTACGAAAGGGCACCATGCCCACCAATTTAGCATTAAGAGGTAACTTGGGTCATAAAAGTGTAGCCAAAGCTTCAAAATTAAATAGACAAAAGCTTGCTCTGGAAGTGCAATTTACGCATACACTGATTTGAACTATGGCCAGAACTTCACTAATAGGCCTAAGCATTGTACGGGCCGCCTATCATACTAGGGAACTAGGCTGAAGGAATAATGCAAGTCTAAAACAATGGCTATGTCATACTAATGGTGCTGGTTGCTGGGTATACCAAATATTCGCTCTAATTATTCGTACTGATCAGTGGGGAGTGCTGGTAATATCGATTACGCAGAAGGTTTGGGTGGCTCGCGGTGGATTTAACTACCACAATTACCCACTGATTAAAGTTAGTCAATAACGTATGGTGCTTGACGGAGACAGAAACACGCTAGTAACGCCTATACATCTGTATAACGACCCGCGCTCATCTTCACTATGAGGATCGGAGTAACGACGTGGCTCGGTCTATCAGCAACTGACTGTAATCAGCGTTTGTACAATCAGAGGCAGTCCTAACGGAGGAAATTCTGCGTGCCGATCATTGGAGGCGTAAAATTGTTAGTGCGGTTACTTTAAGAAAGTATAAACGGCCAAGTACAACCAGACCTACGCAACCTTACGGGGGTGCACGAGTCATATAAAAAAAAACTGGATGGTATAAACATTGAACATGGGCCCATGAGTACAATCAGTACATTGCATATAAACTAATCAAGCCCACCATTAAAAATATATATTATGTAATCTCATATAATCGTTACGCATTTGAATATACGCTCTGTGTCTTGCATAGGGTGCATCACTGTTCATTTTGCATATTCGGCTTCCTGCGACGCACTGGTCTTCTATATGCATTCCAGATTCTTATTGATTTATCCCACGAGCAGGAAACGTACTGATGCATAAAAATTGCTAATTAAATATCTAGAACGGCAAGCTGGTATTCATAATAACGTGCCGCATCTCCTAAAGGAGATTGATAATATCAGACGCCATCGTTGCTCGCATTTTTTCTGACGTCGCGATTATTTCTCACGTTAACGAACGGTGATAGTTTGTACTCGAGGCGAAAGCAAATCGCTCGCTGGGATTGGTGGAAGTCGTTTTTACGGACGACTGAGAATAGCTCATGACTCACAAAGTACAAATGGCACGCAAATCACGCCGGTCGGGAATTCGATTTTTGAAGACACCGCTTACAAGAGACTGCGCCTATTATAGTATCTTATGGCAATCACAACTTATAAAAATGACGTTTCATGAAAATAACCGACCTACGAATTATATAAAAATGCGCAATAGGCAGAGGTGATACTCTGTGCGTATGAGTGGATGCTCGCAACATGCTACAGATTCCTATCGTGCGTATAGCCTACTCTCTATCCT
Organism: Botrylloides violaceus; assembly: GCA_030412335.1. Lineage (NCBI taxonomy): Eukaryota > Metazoa > Chordata > Ascidiacea > Stolidobranchia > Styelidae > Botrylloides > Botrylloides violaceus. The sequence continues at coordinate 1,037,052 of JASFYC010000810.1, forward strand.
CTCATTTTGACTCTGCCCATGCAACATTTCTAATGTCAAGCATTAATGAACTGATTGATTGAGGCGTCTGTGTATCGATTCTACAAACTAAACAACTTGCGGTAAAGGCGATATCACATCCGTATCCCTAACGTACTGAATACTGATTGATACCCCTCTTTTGATGATACATATTCACCTCAATTTATCCATTTTACAAAAGAATAAAGTGGTCGTAGTCCACCATTCATTTTTTTCGCCATGCTTTCAGGCTTGAATTTATATTTATGTAAAGGTATTACAAGTCTTACCTGCGATCTTTCAATCACGTGTATAATATCCCTTATACTATCAGTATGTCCTACATTTGTTTGCACCAAATTTGAAGTTTCAAGATCGTAAACTCTGCAAACAAAAGACGGATTAAGTCAGTTTGTTGGCGTTGCGTAATTGGGACACTCTTACTTGATTTCTTTCTCAACGCCAGCTACGATGCAACCGTTCGTGCGATCAATACATAGGGTAGAAACAGGCCCTTCAGCTGAAAGAATTTTCTCACAAGACATCCCATCTTCGGTCTGAAATATACAAATAGGATGGTAGCTAACACTAACAGTACGCATGGTATAGAGTAGATCATTTGCGGACGGCTTGATTTCCTAGAAGACACAAATGTAGCTGCGTTGAAGGAGTAATGCGATCTAAATATGTTGACGGCTCAAATAAAATGATGAAGGCCTAAAACATTTAATGGCAGCAATAACATTTCACAAGGAGTTATGCTACTCGTGCTTTGGCAAATAACCATATTCCACAAAGTAAGGGGTTTTCTTTCATGTTCTTTCCGTGACAGGTCACGTTGGCAAACATAAATATGTCTGGTAGGACGCCTGATATATCACACCCTCTCGCACTGACTCGCTACGTTTATTGTCGGTGGATATCATACAGTGTTGAAAATCCAGCAGTAATGCCAAAACAGATTAAAGCACACAACTGGGCCCGAAGTAGGATTACTTGTCGAATATTCATGGAATCAGTGCATGGACGGAGTACTGTGTAATTTTGCCCTAACCCAGATTCGTATGGTTCCGTCTTCGGATCCGGTAACCCATCTTTGGTAGATCTTGTTCCATTTGACGCATGTGATTTCAAGTTCGTGACCTTGCAGGGTGTTGCGCAATTTCATTTTGCTTCCGACCGTATGGAAATCCCGAATATACACCATGCCGTCGCTGCTTGCGTAAGCGTATTCACCCCTGAAAAGAAGCCGTGGCCCATTCTCTTTCACATAATTTGGAAGCAAGAAATGATGAAGATGATACCTGTCTGCGCAATACTCAATCGCTAATATCACCCCATCGCAGGCTAATTCACCGCCAGCCAGTTCGTCTTCGTCAACCCCGTTCTCAATTTCCTCAGGAGTTAATTCCTCGCCGGTGATGACGTCATATCGTATTCTGGTAGCGCTACGCAGTTGGTCATGTAACTGTCCCGTGCGCAAATTCCAAATCAAGATCTTTCTGTCCCAACCACCAGATATCTACAAACATTATAGGATAGAAGAGTGTAGGTTGTGTGTGTCTATGCCAGGTGACTCGCTGGGTGAAGGCAAAATTGGCTTGAACTGCCTTTAAGACAAACCGGTTAAGTGGGGGAGGCGCGAGTCTGAGTCAATTCCAGGGCGTTCAAATGTATGGTATGAGTTTCGATGGTGGTACTCTGTGGTGTGTGTCTTGAGTGGCAACATTCGTCATGCTACCTATCGTGGGGACCTTCCTTGTGTTTTGATTGTGTGATTCATCGCATGTCGGGCTGTGAAAGATTAAACATGACTCTGATTTAGTTACACCCGTTTCCAGATTGCATCTGGATTGAGAAAAGCATAATATCTATTTAGGATATAAGTACGCATCAGTGTGTATCTACGCCAATGCCCGTCCCTACACTCCCCACATATGTGCTCTGTAGTCTGGACTTCTATGAAACAACAGCATACCATGTACGTTGCTCCACGTTCTTCTTCTAAATTGACTGTAGCGATTGACGTCACACAACCGGAATGGCCCAATAGTACGTCTTTGCATATGAATCCAGCCACACGATTGGTCACCGAATCAGCAAAACTGTCTCCTGGTCTGTCAGTATCGACCAATGAGGCGACGCCGTCAATCTAAAAGGAGATCGTTTTTGTACACACGGTGAGCATCCGAATCGTGGTTAGCAGAGATATATAATTCCTACAGATTTGCCAGTTGCGCGTCACCCGAACACACATACTTTTGATACTATTCTTAGTAACGCCATAGTCTAGAGACGTGTAGAGACGTACTGTATTTCACATTAGAATATCGGTCATCAATTACTGAGCGACTATAAACAGAACAATAATTATGACCACGTCCGCATCCAACTGTGAGAAAGTAAGTTAGCAAGAAGATGTCTTTTAAACAATGCCATTACACAATATCACCAGGCAATCACTGCATTGGGAACTGATTGATAAGTCCCTTAGGTCGAGTAATTACAATAAGATGATGGGAGAGACCTTGAAACCAAATGAGATCAAAATCTGTTTATTGGAGCGTGACGATAGAATGTGACGTTGCAAATACTGAACAAGACGCTGCTGGAAAAAGAATGTGGCTGTGATGCAATAGAATGCGTTGTAATTTACGATAGTGTGACGACAGAATTGATTGAAATTCATAGAGTTGAACACTGCCAAATATCTAGTCTAGAGGTTTGAAACGGCCTTACGTGATCGTCAACAACATCATGCGGGTCGTGTACGTCGACTACATTTGTGTTTTTTCCATCATCTCCATAATGTTTCTCTTGAGGTTTCGTGACCTGAGCGCCATCACGGCGGAGTTCATTCAGCAATGCTTGGTACTTCCTGAAATACATGCAATGTCTATATGATCGCTTCATGTACTGTACGAGCGGAAAGCCGGTATTGCATAATAATGAGCTCGTGGATGCGACATAAAATTACAAATCGAGAATGTGCAATCCGTAAGAGCTGGAAATACCACAAGAGTAGCGTAATCATGAGATGTGAATGTATAACCCATTGGTCGCTGTAGAAATGCAACAGGAGTAGTATAAGGAAGAGATGTGCAGTGCAGTGCATGTTTCACCCATATGTCGCTGAAGATGATATTCCGACGCATTCCGAATTTCTAGATGCTGGATTTGGGTGTTACCTGTCAGGCGGCGTTACGTCGTCTTCGGGTGATAACTTCGCCAATGCGCTCACCGCGGCTTGATCAAAGCCCCACACGTAAATATTTCCATCCTCAGAGGCAGTCAGGAGTAGATCAAGATGTTCAACATAGGTACCTTGTAGAAGTGAGATATTCTTACTGCAAAAAAGTAGAGGAAGAGTTGCTTTGGTTTTGGCAGCTTGTTATTTGACTCTATTCAATATTATCCTAAAAGGCTTGCGAAATTCTGCTCACACGATGACGCCAAACGATTCCCAATGACCGCAGGAAATGTTAATAATCTGGGTTACAAATCACAAAGTCTTTGTGTCAGTAGTATATCCTGTCACGCCCATTTCTAGTCCAATGCAGATTTGGTCAACGAATATAGGAAAAAGGAATTCCATCCTAATTTCAAGTTAATCCATCGCGACCTACTTTGCATCTCATAAAGCACTATTGAAGTATCGAATTGCGGCCATGCACTGGCAGGATTATCCTCCAAACAAATGCAACATGTAAAGATTAAGGAAACAGCTGCAAGAGACCAACTCGTGGTTTGATTGAGTCCTAACAAATCGGGAGCCTCTTAAATGCAACACAGATCATTCATTGCGTCTCAAAAATAGCGTCTAGATAAGCTACAATCGTCACCCGCATAGAATGGCCAGCGCAACATCGCAGCATAATCGATTTACTGCGACCCAAGAAATGAATGGAGTGAAAATGATTCACATACCGTCATCTAGGTCATCTACGTCATAAAGCTACTGTAGCATACAATACCAGTTTTAATAAGGACGTTCTATAAGCAGTCGCTAGCATTGCGACAACACGTTTAGGCTAATCTTATTGGCTGGCGTTTCTTCAAAATTTCCAACAAGCATTGTATAAGCCGTGATGCTGCTACATATTACATACTAAGTTAATGTTTTAGGTTTGTACGTCGCCCTATATTGTTTCCCATACGTGTTAGTCATAATTCTCGCCTATAGCATGATGTAATATAATCGAGGTGCGTTACTAGCGGCGGTATTTTCAGCGAATTCGGTGGAAGCCGTCGATATAACAAGTATTGTATGACTTGACACGCAAGACAATATATTTAGAGAGGGTGTCGTTCTTGAAATCCTATTAGTCGTGGAAGGGAGAGGAATTATGCGAAAGTCACATTAGAAAGTCAGCCAGTAGATATTTTAATTGTCAACTACTCCAGGAGAAGCAATAAACAGGAGTATTAGCGACAAGACAATTACCCCAGCGCCCTCTAATAAATCTCTGCGCGTTTGGACCTGAAGGCATGATTATTGAGATAAACGATTTGACGATGGACTTCGTGTTCGTGATCTTTTGTTTAGTTCGTTCGCGATTCACTGTTTATTTGATTGACCTGTTTCCACTGCCATGAGATATTCGAAACATTGCGCTGGCCGACTTACTATGGGGTCACAGTGTTAAGTAGACGCCCCAGTAAATTGTTTAAGTAGTGAATTGTATTGTTCGCCCTGTATTCCATTTCTTCTGTAGTTACAATCTTACTAACGTGTCACCGCATGTTAAAATTTAGAAAAAGGCAGCCCCGCGCATTTTTTTGCATACGTAACAATGCATACGACTAATTACGACGTCATATTATGGTTACTGTGAGAGGCGTGGTCTGGGAATCGCGGGCGACGATTCTATTCTAACGTAACTACTCGCTCTTTATCCAACCGAAAGGCGCAATATTTTTCCTATTACTCATAACGCAATGGCGCACATATAGTCTTCGCCGTGCCATCGAAAAAAGCACTGACGAATTGTAATTGCGAATGGATATTTCAACGATATCGGAGGTCTCCGCAAACCAGACTCGCGTGAGGTCATGCACTAAACTCGTGAATGTCGAGACATTTCGTCCGTCAAGATTGCGGTCGGCAACTACAGAACAGTGAGTGAGGGTATGTAAATTCGGAAGCATTCACTGTGATGAGCTAGTTTTCGTCATACTGTCGGTGTGAGAGAATTAATTTGCAAAAAAGACGCAAGCATGCAGTGAGCGGTAGTGACACGTGATCAGCTTCGTGGCTATGCTCGATGCGTTTTTGTGATTTAATATGCAAGGTGTGAAGAACTGCCGCTTCACTGTAGACATTAGAAAACCCGAATGACTATACAAACAAAATGGAGGCATGTCCAAAAATGGCGGAATGTACATTGTTGAAGCTTGAAGGTAACAAACGCCATCTTTGTTCGAAGTCAACCCAGGATGAACTTTCGCAAATTCCTAACACGTAATACCGGCTAGCGCTGTTTTGAATGATATGACGTTGTAGTAACCGCCGCGTCACACCGTATTGCGTCGGCTGATGTGGAACAGAACCCAACTATTTGTCTAGGAATTAAAGTACCGCCTGCAGGTATACGGTAATCCTAGTTTAATATGCGGTTGGCAGAGACATGCCCCGGACGCCAATCAAATGCATTGTGGCCCGGTTATTTCACAGTAATGCATGCGGGACGTAACGTTGATTAATGGTGCCTGTCTGGATAAGTGATTTTAAACAATTCTCAAATGCACCGCGGGAAGTTATATAATTCATGCAAAGTTGAGGGACGGAAAACGAACTTGCCAAGAGGGGCACAGATAATCGTGCTGAGAGATAAGAAAAAGGCAATGCAGCGACCTATAAAAAGGGATCTAAAATCAGACGCGACGTCACAAGGCAGTCATGAGAGCCGATGCAAGGGACAGGAAAGACAGTGCGGTATGAGGTGAGTACCTATGCGGTAGCCAACATGAGCTTCAACTACTGGGACGACCACGCAGGAAGCACTGTTAGCGAAATTCCATATGGATTGATTTTACACGCATGCAAATTCCTAGGGGAATGATGCCGACTGCAATGCATCAAACAAGTATCATACTACTGTCAACGAGATTGAATGTCAACATGTGGTCGGAAGAGTATGACATTCTATTAAAAAGCGGCATGGATGTATTCGCAACAGCAAGTCTAAAGTAGGAATCCTGATATCAGATAGTATAGCGTCAGTACTTTCATTAGCACGTGATGACGCAGACCAGGTTCTTTGAATTGGAAGATTTACTCAGCAGGGACGCAATTCCTGAGATACCTGCAGTACGAAAAACGAACCCGCCGAATACATTTTCCTAACAATTTATGTCACAAGCCATAGACTTGGCTGTATCTTTTTTGAAATTTTCCTCTAGTCAAGTCAAATGATAGCCCGAGATTCGCGGCTGTATAGACTATAGAAGGAAAAAATACCGACGCGTACCACTGGTCGGTCACGCGTTCTTAGCGACAGTAGAAAGTAGGCCAGTCGATTCGGTAAACACAATGATCTGTAGAGCAGTGAGAACGATCGTATGTCTGCGACAGAGTTTTAAAAAAGCGCGGGTGGATGAGTAATGGTCTTGTGTGTACGATCGCTCGCTATATACTTCGCAAATGTACTTTATCGCATGACGCATAATTTTTCGCCAAAAATCAGACGCTATAAGCCTGCCTGTCGGTTCATTCGCTACGTTGTGAATGTTACATGAGGGCGCGGTGTTGACGTCGAAACGCTATCGTCGTGCGAATTGGCGTGTTTCGTGTTGATTGTAAATTACGCATCTTGTTTGTTGCATCATGTAAGAGAAACAAATGTACGGCCGGATATTATCACCGGATGTTGCTTATCCGGAGCTTGACATGCAATGAGCATGATTATCTTCGTATTTATTGAGGTCACGGGAGTGGCCGCACTGCATCTGCCGTTGCGGTATAACCGTTACAGCATCAGTCGCTCAACGGTTGTCGTAGCGTGTACAGTGTACACGCACTTTCATCGTCGTAACTTGGCTGTTTATCTTAGATGGCTGAGTCAAGTTATGAACAGCGCGGGTTTACGAAGTTGTTTTCAGCTTCCACACTCCTAGTAACAGGCGGTTAGTTTTGCCGTCGGCTGATCGAATCGTCCGCTCGAGTCGCTTCTGGAGACGAGGTTAAAGTGAGTTCAAAGTAATCAACGAGGGCTGTGATGTCAGCCGTAGCAATGAAATAGAAGAAGTAGCGAATGAAGACTGGGGCGGTAGAAAGAATTTCTAGTGGGTATGTCAACAATAATTGATAAATGACTGAACTAGTGCCAAATAGTCACATATTCAGTTATATAGCCTACTGTTAAGTTAGTATTTATGTAATCGTCCACTGCCGAAAGCCAACTGGCGTCGACGGTTTGAACTTTCCCAGGAATAAGTGATGAAATGTTGACTTATTCCGTGAAAGTTTGACATGTCCACGCAGCTATCGACTGAATTTTCTACCTTCAGGTCCCACAACGAGCGTAGTAGCAAAACCGAGCCCCGCCTACAACTACGCCATTGATTACACGACTGGTTTCCGTGTCGACTCGGCAGGACGATAGAGTGTCTATAATTTTACGAACTTGAGTCCTCGTGAATCTTTCGCATTTCGCCCCGCCTTTATATGAATCATATTCAAATTTTATAAACTGTTTAAGCGCATTGGTTGCACAATCGTATAGATGTGAACATGTTGGAGAATGGTGAAGGCGTGCTGTAAAATCGTGATTTCGCAATCTCGATGATAATGCGGCAGAGATCACCGTGAGTGAACAACTATACATTTTTGCGAGAGATTTTCCCCATAGCTACATAATTGCACTGGTACTGATGCTGGTAAGTCGCTAATAGCACAAGAAGATTGCTATAAGAGCAGCCGACGCATTGAACTTTCTAAGGAATAGGTTTGTTTCTCCATGTTTGAATCTATTCCAGACGGTTCAGCACTTCGGATCGCTAATTTCACCGAATTCGGTTTGTACATATAGAACACCGCACAGCAGTGCAATCTGAAACTTCCATGGAACAGGCCGTTAAAACCAAAGTTCAGCCTGGTCCTGGAGTTTTCCGTTGCATCGTTCGACCGTCTACTAACTTTATGGTACTGTCGCTAAGGAACTTCTGTAGGAACAGGCTTTAGAGAAAGCAAGAGCCTCTTCCACAGAGTTCTGCCGCGACTGGCGATCCAAAACGACTCGAAACATGCAAGCATAGGCGAGGGACGAGGTCGAGAATCCAAGAAGACGCGGTGTGCGGAGATAATTGCCCGAACCCAAGTAAATGCAGTGGTGACTGTTGAACCTGCAGTAGTTGTAGGAGCTGATCAGTTGCTCTATGTACGTTAAGCACCCATCACCAATCAGTTTGTTTCAAAATTGAAAGCAAGAAATTCTGCTTCAAGTTATCCGGATCGCTTCCCTTGATTCTACCAAGTGCGCGGCCATGTTACTAAAAACGCATGTCTCGTTTCAGGCCTTTCCGGATACGACCGAAGTCGCTGGTTATTCCGACTCAGCTTGTCTTCATCGAGTTCAACCGACACGAATCTACGATCAACGATAAATTATGTGATGCTTTCGAATTACTCGACTGGCATCGTACTATTGCGTTTGGCAATCAACTAGCGGTAGGTTCTTGTTAGTTTGTAATCACGGCGTTCTATAATCAATTAGTCACTCTGCGGTGCAGCCGTTTCCTACCAAAAGTTTCATTGATCAATTTCTTGAGGTTGACCTCATTCCGTCACCAAATCACTTCTGCTCGGCCGCGAGAGGAAATCTAGTCTGTAACTAGCGCTGTATTTGAGGTTACACGAACAACATATTAGCGGCTCTGCTCTTGAGTTCATATCTACGATTACGTCAACGCCAGTTGCACATTGTGCGATATTATACACCTACAGTAGATTAAAATCGAAGCGGTGATACATCGTTGCACACATTCGATTTGCCGTTGAATTATAACATAACATTGACAGCGGTGTTTGCGCAATGAAATGAACCACTTGTGGTAGAACACCGTACAACTGCAAACTACTCCGGTTAGCGTTCGGAACTTTCTTATGAACAGGCTGGTCGTCAAGACACTGCTTCCCAGCTTGATCTAAGAGTTCCAAATTCTTTCCCGGCACTCACTGCACGAGAAGGTTTGAGGTCGTAAACTGAAGTTGCGGTGTTATGCACGCAATGCGCATACTAGAAAAACAGGAAGACTAGCAGTAATGTGATTCCCTATTAAATGCAATATAGGCGATGATTCGTCGACCAGAAGATGTCAAGTTGATTTCTAGGCAACGCACGTAGCTACAAGACGTGGTGGGCTGTCAGAAAAAGGGCGGGTCAGTATGATAACGTGAGGAGTCGCAAATGACCGATGGTTATTTCTGTGTGGTGAGAAAATTTTAATGGCGTAGTCAGTAGTCATTAGTTTCATTGACTTATCATGTAATCTCCGCGCGATTGGCGATGCTCAAAACAAACAGGTGGTCAGTATTGAGCGCTGCTTCCCATACACGTCATCTTGACGGATTGTCCCAAGTCGGAAAAAACAGTATAATAAAATCTCATGACGTACCTTTGATATAACGAAGAAGGCGCGTATATGGATCGGTTGTACGCGTATTGCGAAGACGCCACCGGTTTAAGGTGATATTCTAATGAAAATTGAGCAGCTTTCTTTGTTAAGCCCCGAATTTTTTTGATTGATTCCAGCTTATCCTTTGCCTCTTTCCTCGTGAGGGATTCAACACTGGAAAAGGACACAGTCAGCACGAAATTCAGGGGGAAATGCGCAGGGTTCTACCTGTACATGAAGTGGCTGGATTGCAATCTTTCCCATTTATATATACTTCCATCGCTGCAGCCGGAGAACAGAAGCATAGGAACTTTACGAGCTGAAGACAGTAAGTGTCAATACACTTGCGGGTTTCAGGCCCACAACGAGAGGGGTGGGAATACAGAAACATAGCCCTCTCCCCTGAAATTACCGTGTCACGTGATCGAAAGCTAGCCATTTATAGACTCCTTAGGTTCCTAATACTATCTTTTATCAACGAGTTTCAACAACCTATCGCCGAGAACTAACATCGTGCACCTCAACTTGCAATTGTTTTTTCCTTTTCGTAAATGATGATTATGAATTATGACGTCATATGCATTGACAATTTGTGCCCCTCCGAAATCAAACGTTGGTTGCGTACCTGAACGCTGCCGTCGCTGCAGCCGCAAAATCATAGGAATTTTACGAATTACAGACAGTAAGACTAGGTGAAGATAATTTAATGTGGCATTAGAATTGTTAGTATAAGATTACTACTATCTTCCATTATTCACCATGGCTGTTTTCATTATACTAAGCTGAGTTTGCAAATTAATAACATCTTATACACTTTCTAGTTGAATCAGAGTTCACTGAAGGATCACTGAGCCAGCGGACCCCATAACCTACAATCGTCATTCTTAACAAGAGGCAATTTGATAAGACGCGAACATGGCGATTAGCAGTTGCTGAGGCAAGTATTGCCTGCATGATGGGTACATAGAGGTACCAGGAAAAACGCTATTCCTATTCTCTACGCTGTGGTGAATCAAATCTCATCTCAAATGAAAGAGCACTGGGTACGTCAAACGGTCAATTGGAGTCAGCTTGACTACATTTACTCACTATAGCATACACTTTCAATAGGATCCTTGCATTTTAATGCTGTCATGCAACCCGATGTGTTGTATTTCCACACGATAATTTGTCTCCGATGGGTAGTACCTATTAATGAACATAAACATCATTATCCCAGCCTGCTTACACAAGTCAGCGCCCACAGTATGTCTTTTTTGTTGGTCTATTGTCATAGAATTTTCACCAGGGATGGTTGTAATTGTAAGATCCAAGACAATGACAAAGCCAGCAGGAGAGGCACTATGGTAGGCCACTTACCAATAACTTGTGAAGAATCAGGATTATATCGTAATTTGAAGATTCTCGCTGGAAGTTCCTCACTAATACCAGCCTCATCTTGGAAAGTAGGAAGGAACTCTGACACCTAGTGTATATAAACCACAGTGGTAGTAAGTACAATAAGAAATCCATATTTCAACCTAGTATGATACGAGCACACTTGGGGAACACTCTTATGTCACAGGTATAATGAGTGTTCCTGAACTGTGATTTTGGTCTGACTGAGATATCGACAATCAAAAAATCATAAATATTGTCCATTATTCAGTTCAACATCTAATATTGAGTATCAACCTCCTTACAGTGTCCGGTACCAAACACCGCAATGATATGAAAATTCACCGGGGTGATAAATCAGACAACCCTTGTAATTGCCCAGGGCCTATCTCAAGTCCCTTGTATCACTCACTCACATTTTCACCGGCCTTCGGGTCATACAAGGTAGCATGTGGGGCTCCAGACGCCACCCAAACGGTTTTTACTCGAGGGACATAACATAAACTTGAAATTGTATGAAGAAATATTGTTTCTAGCCGATGACGCAGCTTCCCATCTTGAGACCAAACTTTTACACTTCGGTCAAACGAGCCAGTTAGCAACCTTAAAAGCAAATCATTGGATACCATGATGGTGATGTGTAACAAAGGCCAAGCTTACCACGTGTTGTTTTCATTATCTTTCACCAATGACATGCATGTGATGCCAGCATCATGAGCTCGAGATATTCTACGAATCAGATCCAGCCCTTTCGTGCCTGGGTATAGTGTAGTGTCATAGATGCAAAACCGACCGTCATATCTGTGAAAAAAAGTTAATGAATTAGCGTGAAACTGCAGTTAGATTGCCAAGGTAGACGGAATTTTATATCATGGATTCGGTATAAATATTAATCGCTTTGTAGATTTATATCCAATGTTTACATTGTGGCGTTCTGGAAGAAGTAATTTGTGTTAAGTGGGAAGTTAACAGTTCCAATGCCCATCTATACAAAACCAATATAGGGCAAAGCTGTTACCAAGTCAGTAGGGGAGACATTGTCTACATTTCATGCAAAAGTAGAACCTATATATGCAAAATGATAAAAGCGGTTCACATAGTCATAGAATAAATGTCAACGAGTGACTGCACAGATGTTGATAGAAGAAATACTTTATAGGGTCGGTATTTATAGAATATATAAAAACAGAATAATATTTACTGTAAAATGATCAGGCACCAAACAACATGAAACTCACCCGGCCGTATACACTCTTGAATCATGACAAATAACACAGGATATGACATCATTGTGATGTTCTGCTACAAATGGTTTTCTGGTATCAATATAATGGCCATGGGTTTTCTTCAGATCAAGACCAAAGATCTTAAGCTTTCCGTTGAAACTACAGAGGAAATGTTGTCGCCGCAGGTTGAAGCACATTCGAAAAACTGGACTGGTCATCTAGATAAATATACCAGTAGAAATAAATATTTCAACAGATAAAAATTTCTAATTATATATTTGATATACGGACCATAATTTTGTCTGCGATTGCTCCACTACTGGTCCATGCGATAATGAATCCATCATTAGCTGAGGAGAGTAAGAGCTTCGGCTCAGTCCAGTATAAAAAGTCTGTCATCATGCCGCCATGACCATGAGTAGTTAACATAAGTTTCCCACCATCCTGCTCCCACCATTTCATTAATCCATCTGTCGTTACAAGACAACATTATCTGCAAACTCCTCTGGAAAGTAATTTCCACCGTGTTGGTGTTGTCCTATTCTGACTAGGTTACGACAAATTAGGTGGGGTGACGCTTTCATATAGCTAATGTAGACTTAGGCCTATATATCAGACAGACAGACAGATTTATTGATTCAGTCATTTATGAGTAAATTGGCAAAACATGAGAGGAAAACGACTGGGTTGCAGCGAAGCGATCAGGTGATCATCTATCATAATTGGGCAAGTGTAGTGCTGCTATACAAATGAAGTGAAGTCAATCGTAGCTACACCCACCTTCATATCCTGTAATAATTTCTCGTCTTATTAAATGGAAGCCAATAGCAGTGACCGGTTTGGTGTGAGTATCATTCACCACAAAGTGTTTTTCCATCGCCATGGCTAAAATAACACACCTTGGTCAAAATAACGCGTGCTAGCTCTATAATGCGTAAACAAGAGATGTCTAACTTGAGACAATACATAATCCGGCGTCTGTTCTGCCACTGAACTAATGGTAGCCAGAGCCCAGAGTCAGTAATCCCAAAAAATCTCAAATGGAAAATAATAACGAACCTGCAATATCCTTTGGTCATCCACATTCAGTCAGTAAAACCCCCTAAGTTAAACTAATTCATGCAAAACCGTCCAGAAGAGCTCACTTAAGCCTTACCCGCTCACCAGTCCCCCTACACAGGGATACAACCTACAGTACAACAACCCCCTTGCAAGCTCCTAATCTAGAATCAGCAAGGCGCTTCTGGTTGCTGAGCTACTCGATGCTTCACCTTTGACCTGCGGCAATCACTTCCGCGACCGAGATATTCTTGTTAATCTGTATCTCTGTGGTTTTGATAACCTGTATGGTGCCTTCCCTTCGAGTTCGCGGCACCTATGTGATATATCCAGGTTCTAAATTCGCTGGATTTGCTGCGAAGCTTCGTCATCTTTGACGAATCAGCGAATTAAGGTTCCACGAGCAGCCAACCTCTCTACATGGAACCGATCTGAAATTAGCGGGTAGGCTACCACGAGGGGACGCAAGCACTCAAGGTTGCCATAGAAAGTAATCTGTCGTTTCGCTCTGCGATCGCCGCCCCGTATAGGCTCACCTTGATTTCACTCTTTTCCTAGGCTAAAGAGGGCACAAAACGAGGGGATGCGATACAGTTGAACTTATGACAGTGATGACATGAACGACTACCATTGCAGAGACTTACGAGACCGATAACTAGCACGTCAATGGTCAATAATAGCCTACCTATTAGACTTTAATTCTAAAGTTGGCCATGGCAGGATTTTAAGAATTTCTACTGTGCGATTCTCTTTTGACACTTGATGAACGATGCAATGAACCTAGCTTGAAAATACACCACTATGACTTTTTTCAATAAAATAAACTGGTATGGCGTTTAAATCTATGGTGACTCAACTGTTATTTCTACATATCCTATCATATCAGTCACAATTAATAACGCAACGATTGGCTCTCTTTGAGTCTGTCGCATTACATGTAATATCACGTAGCGGAATCAAATCGTCTATGGGAATGGCAGCAATATGGATTACAACTGCGAGATTTTAAAAGAGATGAATTCATGCATACATGTTGCCTACTTCATACGCTGCATACTTCACGGATTTGACAAAATACTTAGCTCACACTTTGCTGTTTGAGCTGGCGAGTAGACGTACACTCGATAGAAAACCCGGCTTCCCACGATACTCTTATTAAAAACATTGCGCAATGTGCCGCATGCAACATCACTGCGAATGGTTTGGAGGGGGGAATTGCGGCAATGCAAAGGCAGTGTGTGCCACACTGCGTAAATCCGAAAATCGAAAGGCCGCCCGAAGGCTGATTCCATAGAATTTGTAAACTTTTAGTTCCACAATATATATACAGTATATGCCCAGATTGGTACTCCTCCGCAATCCACGCACACGCCGCTGGCGTAAACGTCTGCATACATCACATTCCACGTATCATATCGCATATAGACAGTTGCATATGTTGAATGTGAGGGAAAGTCTGGACTACAATAGATACATTGAAGAGCAAAAATTATATGTCGCTCTAGCGTTCAGGCGCAGTTATAACGTGGATGCATCGTGTCTGGAAGCCGCAAACGTAACATCCTCCGAAAGAAGTTCTGTTTCAGTCTCCGCAACTGCTCCAGGATAATCTGAATGACAGGTACCACGTTGAAATAATCAATAAATGTGAATTGTGAACGACCCAGTCAGGCGACAACAGAGACACAACAAAGATACCTCAAATATAAAACTTTACACGAACTGCGCTTACCTGTGCGATCAACACCAATTGGCTTGACGGTTGAAGCCGCGAAGTTGTTGCCTGAATTTTCTGAGAAGATTTAAGGGATGGTTATAAGATAATAAAGCGTGAATTAGTTCGTACATGGCACCTGTTTCATCTGCATCTCGTGCCGCCAGTGGCTTCGTTGATAATTTCCTAGTCACGCGTTCCGATGCCCGTCTCACGGTGGTTTCAAAGCCTTTTATTTGTCGACAAGTAAGAACTTTGGCGAAATCTTGCCTGAATTGTCTCGACACGAAAGCATAAATGAAAGGATTCATGCACGAGTTTGCATACGCCAAACAATGAGCTGTGATGCGAAATCCAAACGTCCAACTCCTATCCATAAATCCATCGGCGTCAAATGTTATCCATAGTATTGATATGTAGTGAGGGAGCCAGCATATCATGAATACCACAATCTAAAATAAATACAACCACCGCTGAAATGAAGGTCGCTGCTTAGTCGCCCTAACTGCAAGTCCCACCTTACCTCTGTGGGAGTGAGCCAAATGCAGGTAAATACTTGCTGCGGTAATTCGCAATTTCGTTTACATTTTACAGTTACCGACGGCCAAGGTGGGTTGCGCTGACCAGCAGAAAGGATAGGGTGCGCGGTTGTTTTCGAACTGGGTCTGTAAAGGGGCAAGGGGGTCCCAGTTGAAAATGAGTTACTAGTCGAAGTCTGGATAACGAATACATGCGATCCACTGACAATTTCAGCCTTTTCGCACGGAGAAGGGATTCTGCACGGTTTACCAGTGATTGGTGTATACATGGTTTATGTTGATTTGCTTAGTATAAATTTGCCTTACCACGAGAATCACGATCACAGTCACTTTTTTCTTCGTATCTTCCGTACTTTTCGATACAACCAAGCTTGATTTAGATGACTTGCGAATACACCACACAACTCCGATGTAGCAACCGATAATGATTACAAGCGGCAGCAAATATCTAACAAAAGAATAGTAGGAGAAACTACAGAGCAGCGACCGTAACGTTTGCAAGCAAGGCGATCGTAATTAAGATCACAATTAAGATCGCCTTGTTTGCAAGTCAAGTGCAATCAAGTGCAATCAACTGCAATCACGGAATGTCGACAATAAGGCTTTGCGTTCTGACGTCAGAACTTTGACACTCATCAAGTGATCGTGCGCGAGCGTATAAACGAAAGACCCTGTAATTAACGCCGAGCAAAAACAAAGATTTACGCGAAGTGTGAACACGGCTTTATGACAGCGCGCATCCATTACCCGCCTCTATAGAATGAAAAGGGCCAAAGTCGGGCCAACAATCTTACCCGAAAAGAGTCAGAACAATTTCATAAGGCCTTCGTAATTGAATATTTGAAACAGCGCACACCCAGACGCCCAGGGCTAATGCCTGAAAAACACAGTATAAGTGTAAAAGAGCAATCATACAGGCACCCACGAATGACTACGCAGCACATTAGTTTCTACCATGTTTCAAGAAGCACTTTGACCGTGTACAAAATGCAATCAGTGTCTTCGGCTCAATATTTCAATACCTATGATCTTGAGTCTTGACTATAGAAATCTCGCTGATGATGCCATAAAAGCACTCCTATATTTATTCACATTATTACAGTGACATGTTTAGCTATTAGTACATCGTATTATAATGTAATTGGGGATGATACGATTAACATTTTGTTTATATAATTCAGCACAAGGGCTATACGTTTATCAGACGCTGAATTATAGCGGAATTGAATAAGCAACGAAAATTCCGTTTGGGTAGGCGCCGTCTTTGTGTATTCAATTCGCATAAATGAATGGAGTGCCACCTTTGTCGCGCCACATCACATTCCCTAAGGAATATGTAACCACTATATATATATTTTTTTAAGGCGTTAGCGAAGGGTCGTGACGCTATCTCAGAATAATTACGTCTGAGATATTGTTTTAGCGAAAATAAAATTGCTGCCCCAGTCACATTATAAATCCCAATCTAATTCCAATGCACGAAATTCCGCGGAAAGCCATATGTTTGCCTTCGAAAGTATCAAGATGGTATGCCACAAATTTGAGGTCGTCGGCTTGATCGACGGTTCCTGCCTGTGGAAGTGTACCACGAAGAGCTTAGGGTAGGACATAACCCTCTAATCTGCTTCGGATTGTGCGTGGTGACATTATAGCCTAGCTCGCGACCATACGCACAGTTGGAATGCAGTAATGTGATACAATGTGTATCATTGTTGATGTTGTTGTTTTTAACTTCGGCGTTTTCAACAGCTTAGGTCATGTATACGTGAGGTAAATTATAAATTTATAATAGTGCGCGATATCGAAACTTTCGGTTTATATCTCGGATCACCATCTCCACCAACTCTCCCCTTCGATACTGACAACTGCCAAGCAGGTACCAATATTAAAACCTTTGGTTTCGGGAATCGAACCTGGTATATCTCCTGATCTGATCTGAAGGTGGACAGTTGAAGCGCTCGGCCAGCTGAGCGGCAACCTGCATATACATCTTAGATATCACCCAACAACGCTATCTTGATGTATTCAAAAACGTCGCAAATTACTGATTCGGCCGCAGTGTTTTCGCTGGAATAAGGTTAGTACGTGCGTGTCGTGCATTCTTCTAAAAAGACGGGCGTCTTCAGCCCCAAGTAACGCCAGGTATAGCGCCTAGTTGAAATCAACACATTTTCAATTGGCTAACAATGACTATTAACTATAGTAAAATGTCTACATAGTGTTTGATTGACGCCAAAATAAATTATTTACCATCACACTGAATAATTGAACATAAACACCAAGCTACCTGCGGAAAATCGTCCGCTGAATATTCATCCTATATAGAATATCGGAGTAAGCTTATCTCATTGTTAATACACCGTTTACGCAACTATCAGTCGTTTCGCTTCCGACATGGTCGTGTTTTTTATCTTTCAAAATTGACGCGTTGAATAAATTCTGATCGGATTTGAAGGACACAGATCGATTGCTACCATCATGGCAAACAGCTCGGAACCCGAAAATAGGATTGAACTCACATATTGTCTTGTGTACAAAACAGGAATGGCGATGCCGATTGCAGATATCCATATAAATATCAATCCTCGGACGGCATTCTTACGCGTTCGAATCTTCGCTTTCAGTGCGGGCGCAAGACCCACTGCGATGAACCTGCGACGACAATGCAAGTGCAAGATCATTACATTTGAACTGAACGGTGATGCAGGACAGTTGTAATGACCTCTATATGACCTATCTTCCGAGTACCACACAGGAACGTCTTTAATGCTACCTTTTACAATCTTTGATTACACAATATATACCTCCCGCTAGGAAACAATGAAATGATTGACAGCGATTGATTGATGGATGGATGGATGGATTGCTCACGTGACCGAAACGACGTCTCAAAACAATAAGATCACTTTGTCACGCGTAAAGGCCATCGATGTCTGATTTCCAAAAATACAATCATGTCCGTTTGGCCACTTTCGATAATCGAGTTGAACGTCTCGATAACGTGTGGCCGTATCTTCGTGGGCTACAATCGCACACTGGGCTGTTTATGGTAATTCATATCTCGGATCATTCTCCCGACCACAACCCAATCCAGTTAGCAATTCGTTTCAGGGAAAGCATGCCTTGCTTACCAGTACTAATGGTAGGGTAGACATAAATTTGTAACTGCAACTAACGAACCTGTCAAACGATAGAGCAGTCAGAGAAAACACGCTTGCAATCTTCGATACCTCTTCACAATACTTTGCGAAATAACATAAGAACCTTCCGAATGGCCACTCGAGTAACGTATACACTGTCGTGTGAAAGGGTACACACAGTACCAGAAAAATTAGATCGGCGACAGCCAAGTTTAATATGAAAATGTTAGTGTTACTCAATCCTTTAGCGCTTGACGTACGTGTCTTGTTCATTACAATTATCACAAGTGTGTTACCAATCACTCCAACTATCACGCAACATGAGAAAAACACGGGAACGATGATTTGATGAGGCAAAATCTCATTCCCTGTCACGTTTGTACCGATTCCATATTCTTGTATAGTCGATAATTCTTCAGCAGCGAGATCTGTCGTATTCATTATCATATGAATTTTATGATGCAGTAATGTAAAACTATAGGGTTACGAGACTAAAATCGCTGAAATATGAAAATCCCAGATCCCCAATTTCTATCAGAATTATAGATAATATAGGTTTATACGAATGAAATATCAGAGCAAGCTTATCTAGTCAAGCGTCATTCGCCTCTGTTTGACAATTTGCAATTAAAGAGCAAAGTTAGAAACTATAAATAGCAACACTGGCCTCTTTCTCATTATACCATCATCGAGCATAAATTAAGCCTGATTTTAACTGGTAAAGGCCGAAATCGACTATCGACGTACACAGTCTGTTACCGTGGACTATCTCTAATATCTAACCCCCTCAGCCATATAACCTGTCTCGATATTAAGTTTCGGGCCGCCCGTGAACTCTGCTTTCTCAATCGAGCCTAACCTAGTTAACTAAGATTTACTGACATGAATACGTGACCAACCTTTTCAATAGAAATGCATAATAAATTCCATAATGAAGTTTCCGGGAATGCGTCTACCAATATGAATCATTAAATTTTCATGATGGCAAAAGATCTAAGTCTGCAAATCGCTGCGACGCTAGAGAAAAAAGCATCGCCTATCAGATTATAGAAAAGTCGTGTCGACCTCGCGGTGAAATAATGCAGCTGAATTATTGAGACACACTCCAAAACTCATCTTAAAATCACTAAACCGGCCGGCTTTGGTAAACACAGTAATCTGACGCATGAAATATTCAGAAAAAACCCAAGGAGGATTGTCATTTATTAGTTCATAACATTAGTATTATTATGGTATTTAGTTCGCTGTACCTCGTATTATGCAAGCACGCCTGGCCCCCAACCAGGGGGCATACGCCAGAAATTCCTGAGTCACGTGATCGAAAGCTAACGATTTGCAAAATTCTTGAGTTTCGAGTATCATTTAATTCACATCAGCGAGAAATATTTTAATTACCTTTGTAAATAGTAATTATAAGCGGTGATATTATATTTGTGCCGATGTCGATATGACGTCACATATTGTCTTGGTGTGACGTCATTACGCTCCCTCCGAAATAAAACGCGCGTGTTCGGAGGAGAAGGATTGTCTAGTTACGAAATGGCCGAATCAGAATGCTGTGGACGAATACTCGGTTTCGGCTCGAATCCAAATTAGGCGATCGGTATTTAACGCATTAGTATATGATGGTCTCCAGTGGCAGACCGACTGGAGATGCCAAATGATGAAGCAGAAAGATCCCGTTTCAATCAAAAAGTCAACAAAAGAATTCCTGCAAATCATGTCATTTCGATCATCATTTACGTTCCACCACGAAGAATTATGCAGGGTGAAAATAATCTAACAAATCTGAAATAATTCACCAAAAGTATAATCTACATGCGATTGAAAATAAAGCGAGGGACTAATCGATTTATGTCAGCTATAAAATGACTTTAAAGCTTGCTTTGTAAACGAAATGTTACCTTCAGGACGACTACAAAACCGCAAAAAAAATACATTTTTGTAAATTTCTGTCTCGTTACAGTCGCGACGACGTAAATTAGTCCAATGCGAGTCATGCAACACGAGCTCGTCAAAACAGCAAGATATAATACCACAAATACATCTTTTCCCTGTTTGAATACAGATAAAAAAAGGAATCCTCTATGTTCGTCTCAATCTGAGTTATTAGCTTTCTCAAAATGATCTTCTTTGCTTTAAGTGTTTGACTTCGCTTATAATGCGTTTTTGGTGAAGTTTTATTCGTAAAAAATTTACAGCAGTTTGTGTGTGGTACGATATAACAACATACAGTAGTTTACACTACATAAAGGCTTGTTAATTCGCAAGTCACACGGGAAGTTTTGCAATCTCATTGCTACGCGTCTAGTTTCGTAAGTATATGCTTGTACATATAGGCTATTTCCTGGTACTCGAGTTATTTCTTTCACAAATGCGAAAGCTGTGCCCCTGCGCAACATTGCCGCAAAACTGAAACTACCTGAAAAGGTATTGCGCAGAGATTAAGTCAAAGATATCTGATCACCTTAGTATGGCTATAAACATTTTGGTGCTCGTTTCTGTTGTGATCTTTTACGTATTGATCACTGTGGTTGGGGTATGGGCTGCGAGAGCTACAAGACGGCGGGCGGGCTCAAAACCTGCTGATACGTTGATTGCCGGGAATAGAGACATTGGAGTGCTATTAGGAATTTGCACAGTGACAGGTTGGTCTGCGAGAAGGGCTCCTTTCTTGGTTTTATTATATCACATATTGAGGCAGCGTCTTTTTAGCATCATGGGTTGGTGGTGGAGCGATCAATGGAACTGCCGAAATGGTTTACACGTCATCTTCGGGTCTTATCTGGTGCGTGGCACCTGTTTGTTATAATTTTAGTCTAATTGTATCAGGATTCTTCTTTGCAAAGAAAATGAGAGACAAGGTTGGTATTAGCAGACTTTTCTATTTGGATCGTGATGATTGCGTGAATTGTGAAATATATTCGAGACGGGCTATAGCGTTATGCTCTCGGTGAATAGTAGGCTACACATTTGGTGTAGTCCGTGTTGGACTATTCATGCTAGTGTGAATAGAACTGCTAGCGGCTCAAAACCGATGAATTCAGCATGGTGCTTGTGTTCATAAAAGCGACGATTACCTTGATTGCATGATTAGGCGTAGTCCGTGTCGATAGAAGCGCCGAATACCCTGACGTTGGATTTGTGCGTTCGAACGTGCTTATATTATAACAGATATGGCATCAAATTACGATTTCTGAATATCCTACGGGGGTCGCCGTAATATTAAGCCATTATATTCAGAATTATCTGACCGTTTTGGACCCAATTGAAGAGAAGTTGGGGAAACGTTTCGTGGTGTTCTATTTTTGCATTGAAATGCTCGGCGATGTGCTATATGCGGCTGCTATTCTCAACGCACTGGGTGATTGCATGAAAAGAGACGGCACTCTAATACAATGACAGTTTTAAAGTTGGCATTGCATTGATTTTTTTGTTGTCAATCAACGGTCATACGGCTCTCCATCGAAGTCTCAACATCTATTGTCTTCGATCTAGCAACCTTCTCAGCATCGAACGATAGGCTTCGAGACTTCTAGTGGAAAATGCAACCTGGTGATCGTCCGCAAACAAAGGCCACGAGCGGGGTCACAGCTGCGGAACCAAACACCTACTACTGCTCTTCTCCGCGGTTGTATTTCGGCTAATTGACCGCGAATGACTATATTGCAAAAAGGTTCATACAATTCCAATTTATATTTAAACCATCATTGCATTTGGAGTGAAGCGCCGCTTTCAACTTGCCCAAGTGCGCGTTTCATGATTGGATTTGTTTTACAGGAGGTACCCTCGAGGTGATTGCAGGATTTTCTCGCGCGGCGTCAGTCATTTCATCAGCTGGAATCGCAACATTTTATACATTGCTGGGAGGGTTTTATTCTGTGGCTTACACAGATGTCATTCAGCTGGGTTTTATGCTACTGGGTTTGGTATGACCATTAATAGGCGTACTATGTGCATGGTATTGAATCGACTAAAACGCGACAATGCAAATATATTAGAATACAAACTCTTACGAAGGAAAACTGCATGGATGTCTTGGATGGATTTGTTATTTTGTGCTTCGATTAGTGAGAGAAGAGGAGATAAAGAGATAGAGAAAGAATTATATATTATTTTCAAGTATTCAAATCTGATTTAGTTGCTGGCGATACCATTCGCAGCTTACCACGAGGCGGTGGGGTTCATCGGAGATACTTTTCTAGTTGAGGACGGCTGGTCTGGGAAGTGGAATCCTGACACAGCAGGTGCTTACGTTGACGTGGTTTTTCTGACAGTGCGTATTTGAAATTGATAAAAGACGGATCGAAACATCCTTATGCGATAACGAATCTTTTTGTTTAGTTGCTCGGAGCGGTGCCGATACAAGCTACGTTTCAAAGATTTCTGGCAATCGACACCACGGCTCATACAAAGGTTGTCAGTGTGATCGGCGCGATATTCAGTACTCTACTTTTGATACCGCCTGTGGTAATCGGCGCGATTGGGGCATCTACTAGTGAGTAGAGCAGTAGCTATCAGACCACATAAGGTATGTAGTTGGAAGTAAATAGAATTTCAACTTGAATTTTCAATACCATACAGACTGGACGCTTACGGGATATCTGAACGGAACCGGCGTGACTCCTGTCGACTTGGGAAACCAATTACAAATCCTTCCACTTGTCATTCAACATTTAACGCCATCTGCTGTTTCAATATTCGGGCTCGGTGCTGTGACAGCGGCTGTCATGTCATCTGCTGATGCAACTGGTTTGGCGTTTGGATCTGTGTTTGGAAGGAATGTGTACAGCTCAGTTATACGACCGAAGGTATGTAAGTTGCTCATAGAGGAAACATCAGAACTGCATCACTGAGCTTTAGCTCGCCTGATTTTGCATTAGACCATCCTTTCCGCAGTTATGGGAACTCTCATCAGTCATCATCCATAAACTGTACACTTTTCAGGCATCTCAAAACGAAATTGTCTGGGCAATACGTGGTGCCATTCTCGTGTTCGGAATCACAGCCGCCACGGTCGCCTTAAAAGTAAAATCAATAATGGTTCTGTACATATTATGTTCGGACATCGTGTACGTTTTGACATTGCCTCAAGTGAGTTTGGAATACTTATTATTATTATTATTATTATTATTAGGGTGTTTAGCCTACTATTTTTTACTTGGAAGTTTTTTGAGTATCCAAGTCCACACCGTGGGCGCCAATAGGCGTCTGTCCGTCAATAAGCCAAACGCAAATAGTAGTCTGCCACTGTCTTATGACCTGTAGCATTTACCAACACGATATTGTTTTCAGTTTATTTGTTCTCTGCATCTTGACTCTAACCATTATGGCACAATCATCGGAATAGTCCTCGGACTGACTCTTCGTATTGGCGGGGGTGAATACCTCCTCGACATGCCGCCAGCATTCAATTACATAGGCGGAGGCAATTTCCCGGTGAAGACCTTCGCTATGATTATCACATTCCTATCAACGGTCATTGTGTCATACCTGGCGAAGTATCTCTTCAAAAACAAACATCTACCAGAGCGGTATGACTGTTTCAAGGCGTTTCAAAAAGCAGATGTAGATGCTTAAAGCTAAACGGCAACTTACGCGACGGATTTTGTATAGTCTAGTTCTACAACGCTTCCTGCAAATGTAGCCTATCGCCAACGCTTTCATTGACCACCAGTGAATTCATCATTCAACCGTGTGCTGATACTGTTTTCATCTTGTTACAAACACCATGTACCCATATTCACAGATTAAAACGGAGCGCAGAATAAAACAGTATCGTAGGTGGTAAAATAGGTGATGTTGTAATGGTAGAACGACATAAAACCAGTCGGTGATTATACGTAGGCGTGACTAATATATTCCACGTCCACGAACGGCGGACTAGTAAAGGTATTAAATGCTCTGCAAAATGGATTAGCGGTCTCGCCGTGTTCTAGGCTGCGAGTTAGCGCCTAACCTATAGAATCGACTTTACATCCTAAGTAATAGCCAGAATAAGCGATCAAACACTTATGCTTCTTCTGAAATGAGGCAATATTCCTGGAATCATTAATCGTATATTCACATTCTTGGCTATAAATTATAACCTATCATAAGGATTCGTCAGTTTGATGCGGCTATGCTATTTTCCTCGCACACTTTGTCAAAGGTGAGGCAGATACAACACAACGTGTATTAGTATCCGAGATGGCTTTAGACATACCAGCTCTTGTGTCGATATTGATATTTTATGCCGTTATCACAATAGTAGGAATATGGGCTGCAAAAGTCACAAGAAATCGTAGAAGCCAAAACGCTTCAGACACAATGATAATTGGTGGACGAGACATAGGGTTACTTCTCGGTACCTGCACATTAACAGGTAAAATTTCCATTTCGGATGAAACAACATGGATGATGGATCTACTGTAGCTTTTCCTACGTTTATTAGCAACGTGGGTTGGTGGAGGAGCGCTCAACGGAACTGCAGAAGCCACCTACAATCATAGTCTTGGTTTGATTTGGTGCGTAGGTACCTTTTGCTACACTCTCAGCATGTCAATTGGAGGCCTCTTTTTCCTCAAGAAGATGCGAGAGAAGGTAAACAGAAGGTATACATGGATTGACAACGCTATAACACCCATTATGACGTCATATAATTCGATCTCTCGTTTGCTCTAATGTCGCTTTTTCCTCTTGCACCCCACGTGTCTGTCGATGGCAGCCAACCTTGGCGATGCGGAAATTCATTGAGGTATATACTTTTTCACACAGAATTATATCACCGTTCTGGATCCGTTCGAAGAGACACTAGGAAAGTACTTCGCTGCATTTTACTTCTTGATAGAATCGTTCGGCGTTATTATATACGCAGCAGCTATTCTCAACGCACTGGGTACGTACGGGTGTGTCCGCCATTGTTGCATTCCCCTTACTTTATCAAGCACGCGCTTTATAGTCTTATGCGGTGCCTTCAAGAGGAAGGGACACGCGTGCTATATAAGTATGACGTAAGCAAGGACCTGAGGAGTCGAAAACGCCATAAATTCAAAATACCGACAAGATTTACTCACGACGTTTTCATGAATATTTGCCGAGAATTCTGTACGCAGGTGGCACGATCGAAGTCATTGCTGGGCTAGGCAGAGTAACTTCAATCCTTTTGTCGGCGGGAATTGCAACCCTGTACACGCTACTCGGAGGAATATATTCGGTGGCGTATACGGACGTGATTCAGCTCTCGCTGATGGCGCTGGGAATGGTATTTATGTTTCATATGCTTGGTGAAAAAGAAGTTTCAGGCTTATAGTCGAAAATCCAAGGAGGAGAAGCGGTGTTCAACAATATCGATATAGCTAGACTTTCGTTGAGAATTTCGTTGAGTCCGTCATTTGCTGTCTGAGTGGTGAAGGTGAATGCAATGGTCTGCAAATTTTGTGTTTCAGCTTATCGTAATACCCTACGCCATGACCAATGTAGCAGTGACAAGTATCAGCGATACATTCGTAACTACGAATGGAAGTGGTTGGTTGGGTAGTTTAGATTCAACCGAAATCGGACCTTATGTCGACACTGCTTTGCTTACGGTAAGGGATAGTTGTTTTTTTGGTGAAAAACATAGTTGGATATCTGGCGAGAAGGGATGACAGCACAACAAAACGTGGCTTTTAATTGCGACGGTCTTGCTTTACGTGAAGACGTTACTTTGACGCAACGACCTCACGGTGATTTTGCCGGCTCATAAACGGCGCACCAAACAGACGACGGACCAAGCGTAATTACCGATACTAAACGGCGGACCGCAGACTCCTTACGTTGCTTTTGACAAATCAACATGTGGCATTATCGTTGTAAAGACGATTCTCGAAAATTTTCTACACTCATGTTCAGCTCCTTGGTGGAGTGCCAGTACAAGGATCATTTCAACGACTCCTATCTATCGATACAATTGGTCACGCTCAGTTAGTGTCGGTCGGAGCTACTGTCTGCAGTGCCCTACTCATTATCCCTCCAGCTCTTATTGGAGCGATTGGAGCTTCAACTGGTAAATGCTGCCACGTACCATTTTATAGATATTTCCTTATTAATAAATTATTTTATGTTTCATTATATAGATTGGTCTTTAACTTCTTATATGAATGGAACTGGTGTTTCTCCAGCCGACTTGGGAAATGAACGGCAAATACTACCTCTTGTTATGTATTATCTTACCCCGCCTGCAGTTGGATATATCGGATTGGGAGTGATCACCGCTGCCGTTATGTCATCCGCAGATTCTGCTGGGCTCTCATTCGGTGGCGAGTTCGGTAGAAACTTTTACCGCCCGATTCTGAGACCCCAGGTAAGCACGCGTTCGCTGTTCAAAGGTTTTCGCGCGGCCCAGAATTTGTACGGCAACGCAACGACACTGGGAATCCGGTTCACAAACCATTTCCTTGCACAGTGCATTTCGCAATGTAGGTGATATACTATAGAGCCTAGAATCTTAGAGTTATCCTAGCCCTTTTACAGTCCTCTGAAAAAGAAGTACTGTGGGCCATGCGTGCATCCATCCTCGTCTTTGGAGCGGTAGCTGCGACGATCGCTATCCAAACTACTTCGATAATGACATTATTTATTCTATGTTCCGACTTGATATTCGTGCTTACGTGGCCACAGGTGAGATGTTGAATTTTGCTACCTGTAGCATGACATTGATCAACCTATATCGGTTAGCTATGTTACACAGTCTACTCCTTCTACAACTAATCTGAAGGATAAAAAATGTTTTGCAGTTCGTGTGTTCGATGTACCTTGACACCAACGCCTACGGAACTCTCGTTGGAATAGCGTCTGGGATCATATTTCGCGTTGGTGGTGGCGAGTACCTTCTTGACATTCCAAGTCCTTTTGGCTACTCAGGGGCCACACCGGTCAAGACGATCGCGATGATTAGCACTTTCCTATCAACGGTAATAGTATCATGGATCGCGAAATGGTTGTTCAAGAATGGATACATTCCAGCATACTGTGACATTTTGAAGAGCGGTCTTGGTGTTACCCCAAAAGAACGTGAAGCAGAGAATGAAAATATCAAAACTGAGATGTTGTAGGCGTATCAAACACAAACAGAATGTTTAATGTGAAATATAACTTTATCTAAACATCTATACGTTTAGCATCCCCGTATGAGTCCTCACTCCTTTTTTTAGAATTGCCTCAATAAAAGATTGGTCCATGCTGTAATCTTGAGACTGTTTTATGATGTTACCTACGTCCGACGATTCAAAAGACAGAGAGAGCTCTACGTCTTATTCGCGTGCCTATTTCTAAATTTCTGGTCACCGCCACACGAGCAATTTGTGTTTTTAAACCTCCGCATTACCTCAAAAAAGACTTTAAAATTGGTATCCTTTTCTGCTTGGCAGTCGATATCGGGGAAGTGCGGAGAGTCATGGATGTAATAGTGATCCGGGGTATAAACTAGAAGTATTGGCACGTATACCGTGAGCATCGTACTGGCGTATATGACCTTAGTATGAAAAAAACACCGTAAATTCCAAAAAGAAAATTTACCTCAAAACGTAATATAGGTCTCGCAGTGTTATAGCGATTTAGCACCTAACCTAGAATCGACTTTACATCCTAATTAATTGCCAGAATTAGCGATCAAAAACTTATGCTTCTGAAACAAGAACATTTCCCGGAATCATAAATTGAGTGTGCACATTCGCGGCTATAAATTATAACCTATCCCAAGGTTTCGTCAGTTTGATGCGGCTATGCTATTTTCCGCGCACACTTTGTCAACGGTGCGGCAGATTCAACACAACGTGTATTAGTATCCGAGATGGCTTTAGACATACCAGCTCTTGTGTCGATATTGATATTTTATGCCGTTATCACAATAGTGGGAATATGGGCTGCAAAAGTCACAAGAAATCGTAGAAGCCAAAACGCTTCAGACACAATGATCATTGGTGGACGAGACATAGGGTTACTTCTCGGTACCTGCACACTAACAGGTAAAATTTCCATTTCGGATGAAACAACATAGATGATGGATCTACTGTAGCTTTTCCTACGTTTATTAGCAACGTGGGTTGGTGGGGGAGCGCTCAACGGAACTGCAGAAGCCACCTACAATCATAGTCTTGGTTTGATTTGGTGCGTAAGCACCTTTTGCTACACTCTCAGCCTTCCAATCGGAGGCCTCTTTTTCCTCAAAAAGATGCGAGAGAAGGTGAGCAAAAGTACTTCGTTTGGTTATTTGGCATTTATGGGGTTTTCAACTAAAGTCATTTACGCCAGGTCAATGCTAACGGTATACGTGTCAATACTTCCAGTTTATAGCCCGGATAACTATTACAACCCCCACTCTCCGCACTCCCCGAAACCGATTGCCAAGCAGGGAAGGAACGGATACCAATTTCAAAATCTTCGCTTTGACGCGGTCGGGAATTGAACCCTAAATCTCCCGATCAGAAGGCGGACAGTCTAAACCACTCGGCCAACTGAACGGTCACGAAGTACTTTGGTTGAAAACACTACAACATATATTATGACGTCACGTAATTCGATCCCTCGTTTTACGCTAATGTCGCTCCTTCCCCACGCCCCGGTGGGAACGCGCCTTCTCGATAAGAGCAAAACGTTTGCAACCCCGGGAAATTTTGCGGAAATTCGTTGATTGTTGCAGTATTATTCGTTTAAACTTGGACCCCGATCGCACTTGGTTTAAAAGCCTACTAAGTGCTAACTGTGGTGAAATGAATTCATTGTCCGTATATTAGTTGCAACTGTCACAACTGAGAATAACGAGAGATGAAATGGATGCCTCTTCACACAGAATTATCTCACGGTTTTGGATCCTTTCCAAGAGACACTAGGAAAGTACTTCGCTGCATTTTACTTTTTGATTGATGCGTTCGGCGTTTTTATATTCGGAGCAGCTATTCTCAACGCACTGGGTAAGTATATGGGTTTCGGCCATTGCGCCATTCCACTTCATACTTTGTCAGGCGGACCTGTCAGCCCAGGAAGGGCGGACAGACGGGCGCTGTACTAGTACTACCGTCTTGAAATATGGACACGCGTACTCAAGTATCTAAGCATTACCCTGAGGATACATCACCAGAGCAATCGAAAAAGTCATTAAAAACAACAAAACATTTACCCTCGACGTATCCATGTTTATTTAGCAGGAATTGAATTTCCGGCGATACGATTCGGAATATATTACTCTTCAGTCTTCTCGTTGCCAGTGTTGTTACTGACGGCGACCAAGTTGACGGGATATTCTATACGCAGGTGGCACGATCGAAGTCATTGCTGGGCTAGGCAGAGTAACTTCAATCCTTTTGTCGGCGGGAATTGCAACCCTGTACACGCTACTCGGAGGAATATATTCGGTGGCGTATACGGACGTGATTCAGCTCTCGCTGATGGCGCTGGGAATGGTATTTATGTTTCATATGCTTGGTGAAAAAGAAGTTTCAGGCTTATAGTCGAAAATCCAAGGAGGAGAAGCGGTGTTCAACAATATCGATATAGCTAGACTTTCGTTGAGAATTTCGTTGAGTCCGTCATTTGCTGTCTGAGTGGTGAAGGTGAATGCAATGGTCTGCAAATTTTGTGTTTCAGCTTATCGTAATACCCTACGCCATGACCAATGTAGCAGTGACAAGTATCAGCGATACATTCGTAACTACGAATGGAAGTGGTTGGTTGGGTAGTTTAGATTCAACCGAAATCGGACCTTATGTCGACACTGCTTTGCTTACGGTAAGGGATAGTTGTTTTTTTGGTGAAAAACATAGTTGGATATCTGGCGAGAAGGGATGACAGCACAACAAAACGTGGCTTTTAATTGCGACGGTCTTGCTTTACGTGAAGACGTTACTTTGACGCAACGACCTCACGGTGATTTTGCCGGCTCATAAACGGCGCACCAAACAGACGACGGACCAAGCGTAATTACCGATACTAAACGGCGGACCGCAGACTCCTTACGTTGCTTTTGACAAATCAACATGTGGCATTATCGTTGTAAAGACGATTCTCGAAAATTTTCTACACTCATGTTCAGCTCCTTGGTGGAGTGCCAGTACAAGGATCATTTCAACGACTCCTATCTATCGATACAATTGGTCACGCTCAGTTAGTGTCGGTCGGAGCTACTGTCTGCAGTGCCCTACTCATTATCCCTCCAGCTCTTATTGGAGCGATTGGAGCTTCAACTGGTAAATGCTGCCACGTACCATTTTATAGATATTTCCTTATTAATAAATTATTTTATGTTTCATTATATAGATTGGTCTTTAACTTCTTATATGAATGGAACTGGTGTTTCTCCAGCCGACTTGGGAAATGAACGGCAAATACTACCTCTTGTTATGTATTATCTTACCCCGCCTGCAGTTGGATATATCGGATTGGGAGTGATCACCGCTGCCGTTATGTCATCCGCAGATTCTGCTGGGCTCTCATTCGGTGGCGAGTTCGGTAGAAACTTTTACCGCCCGATTCTGAGACCCCAGGTAAGCACGCGTTCGCTGTTCAAAGGTTTTCGCGCGGCCCAGAATTTGTACGGCAACGCAACGACACTGGGAATCCGGTTCACAAACCATTTCCTTGCACAGTGCATTTCGCAATGTAGGTGATATACTATAGAGCCTAGAATCTTAGAGTTATCCTAGCCCTTTTACAGTCCTCTGAAAAAGAAGTACTGTGGGCCATGCGTGCATCCATCCTCGTCTTTGGAGCGGTAGCTGCGACGATCGCTATCCAAACTACTTCGATAATGACATTATTTATTCTATGTTCCGACTTGATATTCGTGCTTACGTGGCCACAGGTGAGATGTTGAATTTTGCTACCTGTAGCATGACATTGATCAACCTATATCGGTTAGCTATGTTACACAGTCTACTCCTTCTACAACTAATCTGAAGGATAAAAAATGTTTTGCAGTTCGTGTGTTCGATGTACCTTGACACCAACGCCTACGGAACTCTCGTTGGAATAGCGTCTGGGATCATATTTCGCGTTGGTGGTGGCGAGTACCTTCTTGACATTCCAAGTCCTTTTGGCTACTCAGGGGCCACACCGGTCAAGACGATCGCGATGATTAGCACTTTCCTATCAACGGTAATAGTATCATGGATCGCGAAATGGTTGTTCAAGAATGGATACATTCCAGCATACTGTGACATTTTGAAGAGCGGTCTTGGTGTTACCCCAAAAGAACGTGAAGCAGAGAATGAAAATATCAAAACTGAGATGTTGTAGGCGTATCAAACGCAAACAGAATGTTTAATGTGAAATATAACTTTATCTAAACATCTATACGTTTAGGTTGCCAGGCTAACATCCTCAAGTCTTTCTCTAGTATTGTCTGTTACATTGGGACTGTTTTTATGATGCTACGTCAGATGATTCGGAAGGCAGAAGCCTTTTTTGGTACGCGACAACGCGAGACATTTGAAGTTTGTAAGGTTTTCGACGCGTCAGCTTCTCTCTGTGCCAAAATTAAACCTGTTCTGAAAGCAGTCACGCTATTATTACTACATCGCGTACTCACCCCGACCATGCAATCAGATTGCCCGCGAGATTAGGAAAGGATGCTGAGCACAACGATTACAATTCCACTTCCCCGCTACGTTGGCCGAGTGATTTGATTATTATCCGCTTTTCGATTGAGTGAATCAGGGTTCGATTCCTGGCCGGGTCAAACACAAAAACCATTAAATTTGGTATTCATGCTCACCTAGTTAGCAGTCGGTATCGGCGGAGGGTTGTGGTCGTGATAGTGGTCCGGACTATGTATAAACCGGAAATATCGACACGCGTACTAAGCATCGTCCTGGTGTAGACGAGGTAAAGTTGAAAACGGCATCAAAACAGCGATTCAAACAACAACAGCAATGACGATTGCAAAACGTGATCGCTTCTCGTAAATTTCCCGGCCTGTCGTGCTAGCAAATCGTCAAGACATTCAGGACGGTCATATTCTATGTTTCTTTAACTAACGCGCCGTCAACCTCATCGGATGACACGCGGCTTTTCACTGCTAAATCACCGTCCTTAAAATGCAGTAAATGACTCACGCGTTTGTCTGACGACTCGATCACGGTCATGTCGCGGATTTTTCGTGTAGGCTTATATTGCTGATACTTAAACTCATTGTCATAGTCGTAGATGCGAAAACGAATGGTTTTCTCGGCATTACCAACAGACTATACGTAGTCACTATATTTCGTGATGTCGTACATGATATAAAAGTGGAAGATTGTACCATATTAAAATGTATAATTTACAAATAAGTTGATTATCATTTCATTCTACCTCTTGCACGGCATATTTAGATGTTGCAAAACGCACTAGACAAGCTAAAGTAACCCCTAACACAGTAATCCCGTATCCAACTAGCATAGAACACCAAAACGAAACCGAAAACGATAGAGATAACTCCATAGTAGAAGCAACCATGGGAATCATAAAAGTGCAAATTGATGTCGCAGCGGTCCACACGCCAGACACTGCTCCATCCAAAGTCATGTCTCGATTATTCGAGTCATTATCAGTATTTAGAATGCGGCGCAGTTCATCAAACGACGGAATGAAAACAAACGTGGACGCTGACGCGAATCCAAATGTAGCGATGTAAATCCAAGTGTCAGTTTGATTGTTTGTGAGAAGTAAGGGAAAAGAAAGCACTCCGATTAATCCAACGACTATTACAATTCGGCGAAGTATGATGCGTGTGTTTATGAACCAACCAATCAAAATTGCAAACACGCTGTACGATAGTCCCATGAGAAATAGCAATTGACCAACGTCAGTGACCGAAAATTGCTTGTCTTGAAGATACACCGTTATGGTCGCATCACAAACAGCAAATCCACCCATCATAGTACCCGCAATGCCGATAACAAGTAGAGCCTTTGGTTGCTTCATTATGTAAGTAATATGTGAATGGGAAGTATCCTCTTCAGAGCGATACGATTTTTGCAAAACGCCGATACCCATGAGAGAAAATGTTAGCGTTAGCACACCTGTTACAGTCATCGGTATCATCATACCTCCGCTTATATCATAAAGAAATCCGCCTACGTAGGGACCGGTAAGATACCCAGCACCATATGCTGCCTCAACTAAGCCAAACATGAACGATATGAAGTCAGGGAATTCTTGGCAGACAATAGTCAAACCGCAAACAACAATCGCTGCTTGACACATTCCTTGTATTGCTCTCAATGTAGAACCGACTGCCACCAACACCCATAAGTTTTCGAAATACGCAATTGTACCGAATCCGATTTGGCTCAGTCCAAAAACACCTAGGCCGAGAATAATCAGAGTTTTACATCCTACACGCGATTGATATTTCGCTAGCACGAGGCAGGTTACCGTCATCGTTAGCATTGATGTTTGCAGAACGAATGAAGAGAGTAAGACTGTTCCTCCTTTGCTTAGCAACACCCTTGCCAGAAATGGACTTGCAGTGCCGTTGCAAAGGTAGGTCAAAAAGTTGACGATGCTTATAAACATTATTATAGCTTTCTGTTGCCAGTTTGTGTCTCTCCATAGGCTTGTTTTTACTCCGTTTTTGCCTTTTTCATTTAGCATTTCCCGCTCGTTGGCGCTCGCGAGTATCTCCATTTTCTTTTCGCAATATCCTGCCTCGTCATCGTGTGGCGTTTTGATGATCAAGGGTTCTTGTTCGGCGTCCGACATGGTAGTTTAGAAACAGACACAGAATCGCTACATTTATGTATCCTATGTTAGCGATTATGAAAAACCTTTGAGATTCAAACAAACGAAATCATGTGCGATGTTCTCAAGCCTGGCGTAGGCAATCACAAACCAGTCATCATCTTTCCGTTTATGTGTGACTCGATTGACATCCATCGTTCGTGTGTGGGCCATTTTTGGGAGTTTTCAAATGATGCGCAAGTGTTATGACACTTCTGGTAATAATATATATATATATATTCGGTCGTCTCTGGGACGAATAAGTTTCCTTTGCCTTGTGCTTGAATTATCTCTGGACAAGCCGGCGATCACAGCCATATACAAACTATTCAATATTGCGGACGATATACGAATGTGTTTTCTAAAGCCGATACTGACAAACACTGTCGACGTCAAAAACATTTTTCAGTATCTATTACAACTATGCAAACGTAGCGATTTGCGCTTTGTCTGGCTATTTCTCATCTGTTCACACCTGCCAACTGAGTACTGAGATCAAAGATTGGGCGGAATTTTTCTGCGGTTACCTATACATCTGCCCAACCCAATCAACGATAGCTTACAAAACTTGTTGTGAGCTCTATATGTTACAGTGTATATCCCATATGCTGATACTTTGATGCCGCGCCTTCGTGAACGTAATACTTTTTCTACCTAGAGTCATAAATTAGAGATATCAATTCGTGGAAGAATTTCCTGTAACTGTCATTCTGATCTAGTATTTGTATTCCTGAATATCCTGCTCGTACTCTGAAGAGCGATTAATCGCGGCTGTGCCAAGTATGACAGCACTGGCTCTCCATCACATGTTATTCCAGCACACGAAGACCGTAAGTATAGTATCAAGCAAGGAATCATAGCAATGTTGATAAAATGTTGAAATCAGCAATGATAAAATGTCTGGATTGCGTATTAGAAAATACTAGTTGATTCGGCCGCCAAAAAGGTCATCTACGTCGGTTAAAACAAGGTTGGCTCATTTTGTAGCTTTCGGTTTGCTCATTCCGAAAATATACATGTTTCGACTCAACAATGCCTAGTTACCGAGATTTTCGCGAAAAAACGTCGAATTTGGTTACTCATTGTGACGTCAATGGGTGTAGCATATATGTCAACTGACAGCTGTCAAGACGATGGGCGAAAATGCGAGCTATAATTTTTGAGCTCTATGGTCTCGGTTGTGGTCGGTGGCGATCGGACAATAAAGGCTGGTAATGGTAATGATACCCGAGATCGTGATCTCGGCTATAAACGGGAAGTATTGACACATGTACCGCAATCATTGGCCTGACGTACATTGTACGTAAAGTATCACTTGGTGTCGCTATCTGTCGTCTCGTATAAAATGCTGGTGCGGGGTGTTTTAATCAAGGTCTTTTAGCAAACACGTGCTTGGTGATAACGTCTCCTCTGCCTTCTGTGCGAGTCTCGGGATTGGGTTTGAGTAAGCGTTGTAGAAGAACGTAACATACATGACCCAGCATTTGAAAACGCCGTAATTTTAAAAACAACAACGTTGGGTGTAGTAACCGTGGATCCGCGATTCCTATTCGGTGAACGAACGTTTGATGAATGCTTATTGCCCTAATTCTGGTCATATTGGGCGAATGATGAAGGAGCTGAGCTCTGAAAGCTTGTGAAATATATTCCAATAAACTGGAGAGAACGATGAATCTGCGGTGACTCATTGTATCTATTACTACTTGGATCGTCTGTCATCGGCTCCACTATATTTCGAATGAATAACTGAAATTCATATTTCGAAAAATGGCTCTAATAGTGCGCAATGGAAGAATTCATTTGAATAAAACTAGTTTTTCTTTTAGTATGATTTTCGTCACTTGTTTGGCCAATTTGTGCATTAAATGCTGCTTCGTCATTGTTACTTTCACATCGATTTGTAATTGTACTCAGAATCCTCATTACGCTTGCCATTACACGCATCGAATGCATCATTTTGTCTGTTTAATCCCGCAGTTTCATTCCCATTCCCGTACAATAGTGCAATTTTTGGCTCAAGAATGTGGTTATACATTGCTTATACTTGGACTTTTTGTTGTTGGCGATTGTGAATACAAATGTAATCAAGAATACATGACTGGTATCCATTTTGTCAAATATTCTTGGACAGTTGAGTGGTGTTGGACTGGTGAAAATTTGATTTAGGGTGGGACCGCATCGACCTCAAAGTTAAATAATGAACCACGTATAATGCATGGTACATAACGATTATTGAAAGGAAAAATGGATCACGCAAAAACTCTGGTGATTACGACTGATTTTGTAGGCTTTTTCGCGAGACGGCCAGTGCATGGAGGATAGTGCGGAAGCGTGGTGCTTGAATTAGATAGCTTAGCGTCTCCTGCGGTGCCTCAGTCAAGCTAATATGCACGTATATGCCTATTACCCAGTACACGACCAGCAAAATATTTTATATTATAAACAATTCATTTCTTGGCGTACTGGCACTTAAAGAAAGCTGAAATCAATGATAAAAATATTGTGGTTCCGAATGCAATCGCTAAAGAAGCAACAAACGATATATAATATGGTAAACTCATTTCCATAGCAGAACCGATGAGTGGACCAGTGAAATTAAACATTGACACAGACGCCGCCCATATGCCAGATAACGCACTGTTTAACGACAAGTCGCTCGACGACTCACCGTCCGTATCTACAATGTCGCGCAATTCATCAAATGTCGGAATGAAGGTTATCGCCGCGCACATTCCGTACCCAAATGCGGCAACATAGATCCATAGTTCCTGCTGATTTGGCACCCAGACGAATGGGAGTGCAAATCCACCCAACAGGCCGAGGGTGATTACAGTTCGTCGGAGTACCTTCCGTGATCTGATTGCGAATCCGATAGACAATGCAGATAGACAATACGCCAGACCCATTATGAATAAGAGTTGTCCAACTTTGGTCGCGGTGAACCCAACTCCTTTTAAATAAACTGTAATCGTCGAATCGCACAAACCAAGTCCTCCAATTATTGTTCCACCGATACCAATGGTGAAGACTGCTTTAGGATTACTCAATATTGTCCCAATATGAGATTGAGAATTAAAACTTTGCCGATTTTCAGTCTTTTTAAGGATATTGAATCCCACAAAGGCATAAAGCAGGCATATCACACCAGTGGCTGCCATTGGTAGCATCGTTCCATTACTCCAATCATAGAGAAAGCCTCCTACATATGGACCGCTAAGGTAACCAGCTCCATAAGCGGCTTCAAATATTCCAAAGACAGTCGATATGAAGTCTGGAAACTCCTGACACACGATAGTAAGCCCGGCAACGCTCGTAGCAGCTTGGCACGCTCCTAGAAGCGCTCTCAATAATGTTCCGACTACCATCAACAACCGATAATCTTCAATATATCCGATTGTGCCAAATACGATTTGAAAGAGACCAAAAAATAATTGGCCTGACAATATCAGAGTTTTCGATCCGATTCGTGCTTGATATTTGCCAAATATAATGGCAAATATACACGAGCTCAATGTAGTAATTTGTAAAACTATCGTTGAAAGTAAGACTGTGCCTCCTTTTGCCATCATAACCCTTGCAAGAAACGGTGAGCAGGCGCTGTAGCAAAGAAAACTGATATAATTTACTATGCTAACATACAGCACAGTCGATTTTTGTTTCCAATTTGTATCTTTCCATATGCTTTTCGCCTTTGTAGTATCAAACAAATCGCTCGCATATTGATCCTCATCATCGTGACGAAGTATAAGAGGCTGACTTTCTGTTTTTTTGCTATCATCATGAATATCATTAATCCTTTTCGCTTCAATTTCTCGCTTCATCTTTCGAGAATTTCTATGGTGAAGGCCTCTTCAAGGTGTTTCTTATACTTGAGAAGTGCTACTGTCATTGAGCTATAAAATACGTCCCGATTCAGCAGAAAGATGCAAATTGTATTAACTTCCGAAATAATATTGATTTTTTTTTCTTTTAAATAAAAAAAGCTTTTCGAAAATGACATCACGTTCCCAATTGCCAAATCCACAACTATTGTGCTTATTTCTAGGAAACATCTCGTAAACTCAGCTTAGTAACATTTTAATTACCCATCAACCGCTCCAGTTTGTCGGGAGTTGATCGGGAGGTTTCAGATTTGATTCCCGTCCGAGTCAAATCAAAGACTTAAAAACTGCTACCCGTTCCACCTTTACTTGACAGTCAGTATCGGGGAGTGCTGAGGATTCATTCAATTCATAGAATTTTTGCTACGCCTCTCGCTATTTTCTGTGATTTGATGATTTAGGCCTTCCGTGATGATTTTCTATATTTCGACAGCGCTACGCGGCAATGCACCTTTAAATACATACGATGACCAGCACAAGGTTATCATTGTATTGTATATATTGAACTGTTGTCACCAGTGAAACACAAAGGACAAAAAACATATCAACAACAAAAGACGGTCGAGGCAGGCAAACATCACCGCTTTGTTATTTGGAAATGTGCTTATAGAGTGAGGAAAGTAATACAGCGCATATTGTCATGCCGAACCCAACCAGCAAAGACGAAGCAAACGATACAAAAAACGGCACTGCTGTCTGTAGAGCCGAGCCTATCAGTGGGTCAATGAAATTAAAAATGGACAGCGATGCAGACCATAGGCCAGATAATGCACTGTTGAGCGATACATCGTTCGAAGATTCTCCATCATCAGAACTCACGACTTCGCGCAATTCTTCAAACGAAGCAATGAATGCAAAAGCAATGCACATCCCAACTCCAAACGCTGCAACGTAGATCAAAGCTACCTGCTGGTTAGGCTGCCATAACATTCCAAACCCAAATGCGCCAAGAAATCCGAAGCAGAGTATACATCGCCGAAGCACTTTTCGTGATCTGATGGCGAATCCTATAACTATTGCAAATATACAATACGACGCGCCTATCGTGAATAAGAGTTGGCCGACTTTAGTAGCCGTAAACCCTAACGTCTCTAAGTAGACAGTAATAGTCGAATCGCACAGACCAAATCCTCCGATTACAGCTCCAGCACCACCCATGATGAGGACGGCTTTAGGCTTACTCAAGATCCTTCGTATATTAGCACCCGAGGCAGTAGGCGCTTGCCAGTTGCTACTCTTTTTCAGGATTCCATATCCGGCAACTGAAAACAGTATACTTATCAACCCACTGATAGCCATTGGCACCATAGTTCCATTGCTCCAATCATACAGGAAGCCTCCGATATACGGACCGGTAAGATATCCAGCGCCGTACGCGGCTTCAAATATTCCAAACACAGCCGACATAAACTCAGGTAGCTCCTGACATCCGATGGTAAGACCGGCAACACTAATGGCGGCTTGGCTGGCACCTTGAAGCGATCTCATAACAAGTCCAACTGCCACCACTGCCCAACGATTTTCAATATACATGATCGTACCAAATGCGATTTGACTCAAGCCCAAAACTACTTGACCTAATGCAATCAGAGTTTTTGATCCAATTTTCGTTTGATATTTGCCAAATATGATTGAAAATACAGCCATAGACAGCATGGAAATTTGGAGAATTAATGTTGAAAGTACGATCGTTCCACCTTTTTGAAGCATAACCCTGGCCAGAAACGGTGCGCTGACACTGTAGCAAAGAAGACTGATATAATTCACTAAGCTGACGTATAACACCACCGTTTTCTGTCGCCAAGTGGTATCTTTCCATACGCTCTTTGATTTGTTATTTTCGACGAGATTGTCTCCACTGCGATCTTCATCGCCGCGAAGAAGAGGTCGCCTTTCTCCATTTTTATAATCTTTGTCGTACTCAGCGGTATTTTCCACTGCATTTTCTGATTTCCTCTCATGTGTATATACATAATGCAGGTCTTTCGACAACGGTGCAACGTCTTCCGAAGTCGTCATATTGATTTGTGGAATGGATATGTGCCTCAGAATAAGTCGCGCAATTCATTTCGGTAACTTCCTGAACTTCAAAGCGTATCATCTC
The DNA here is from genome assembly GCA_030412335.1 of Botrylloides violaceus. Lineage (NCBI taxonomy): Eukaryota > Metazoa > Chordata > Ascidiacea > Stolidobranchia > Styelidae > Botrylloides > Botrylloides violaceus. Next base: position 1,077,424 of record JASFYC010000810.1, read on the forward strand.
TGCTCGATGGTAAATTGAGAAACATCAGGTGACATTCGCGGAAACGCATCACTCATGCAGCCGCACCGTATTTCAACGTCTCAAAACCGATCTTTGCTGTTCTTGTTGTTGTTTGCGGGGGATTTATGGCTCTTTCGACCTTAACTGTCGGCCAATCGTATACCGGATAACCTACCTCACTCATGGGATATATAACTGCATATGTATGTACAGTATAATACAGATATCATAAGTTATTCAAAGCTACATTGTGAACAATACTTTTTAGGGACCGCTCACTTTCTTGGCCCGCTGGTACTGAACAACAACAATGATCCCTGTCATAAGTAACACGAGTCCATAACAAATCAATAACGACGAAGTAAATGAAATTGCGTACGGTAGTATCATCTCCATGGCTGAACCAAGCGCTGGAACAACGAAATTGCAAATCGACCATGCTGCGGCCCATAGTCCAGATAACGCACTGTTCAATGACAAGTCACCAGACGCTGTACCGTCAGAATCAACGGCGTGGCTCAATTCGCCGTATGAAGGAATGAATGACAGTGCCACGCACAATCCCAATCCAAAAGATGTGATGTAGATCCATGGCTTCGTCTGGCCCGGAAACCATAGACAAGGAAACAAAATCACCCCAAGCGTTCCAAAAAATATCACTAATCGGCGGAGAGCTTTTCTAGTATTCGTTATGTATCCTATAGATAGTGCAGTCACACAATACGACACCCCCATCAGAAATAAAAGTTGCCCGACATCAGTAGCAGAATATCCCTTTGGTTGAAGATAAACCGTTAGAGTTGCATCGCATAAACCAAAGCCTCCGACCGCGATTGATGCGCCGAAAATAATGAAGAACGCTTTAGGATTTTTCAACACCCTCAACATTTCGCCGCTTGACGTCGTATGATCATTACTTCGCCATCTATCAGTCTTTCTTAATACGCAGAATGCGGCAAATGCGAAGAGCAGAGGTAAAAGTCCCGTGAACAGCATCGGGGCCATCATCCCACCGCTGACATCATAGAGAAACCCTCCCACATAAGGCCCAGTGAGATATCCAGCTCCATATGCCGCCTAAAATATTCCAAACACTGTCGATACAAAGTCAGGGAACTCTTGCAATACAATCGTGAGGCCTGAGACGCTGAGGGCGGCTTGACAAATCCCTTGAATCGATCTTAGCGCTATGCCAAAAGCTACCATTGCCCAACTGTTCGGCAAATACCCAATTGCGCCAAATCCAATTTGACAGAGCGCGAACATCATCTGGCCTGCGATAATTAACAGTTTGGGACCGATTCTGGTTTGATATCGAGCAGTTACAATTGAAAAAACGGCCATCGTCGTCATGGAAGCTTGAAGGACAAAAGTTGACAGCAGAACGGTCCCGCCCTTTTCAACGACAACCCTTGCAAGAAATGGGGAGGCGGTACTGTAGCAGAGAAAATTCAGGTAATTCATGATGCTGATATATATGATTATCGTTTTCTGTTGAACGTCGGTATCTTTCCAACTTTTCGGCGTTTTATTGTTTGATGGTGGCTCGGTAGAGTCGTATCTTCCTTTGTCCTGCAGGATTGGCTTGCCTTCATCATTTTCACCGATATCGTTGTGGTTATCTTCTGTGCGTTCCACATCTCCATAATTCATATTTGTTGATAGTTTCGTTACGGAATAATCAACTTTAACTCCTGGTAAGCGTAACTTGATTCTTCGGCGTTGATTGTATGTATATACGTGTACTTACTTCTAATGACCATTGACCACCGCAGTCTTCGGCTAAGCGAGAATAAACGAACCTATTGCATGACTATAGCTTTTAGGCCTATACTTTTTTGTTTGTAGTATATATCTGGCATATTGCATATACAAAGGTTTATGAAAAATGTCGTTTTGTTTACGGTTAATATCTGCCTCGAAAAAAGCGTGACTTCGTTTTAATTGTTTGGATTATAGTCATCTCAACATAGCCTATCAATATATATCATATCTACTACGTGCCTTTGTTTATAAATAGATAAGTAATTGAACGCCGGCGTCTCGTAGAAGGAAATCACGATACGTAGGCTATACCCAAGACGTCGTGCCCGAAATACTCTAAACAATCGACTCTTTACCAATACATCACACCCATTTAATTGATATTAATAATCGCTGCCTAGCCTCGAATAGTGTTGCGTTTTCAACGATAGGCCTATATCCAATGCGATCGAATCAAAATTGCGAGGAATGTACCCACGATAGGAATCTGCCATTGTAGACATACCGAATATAGGCCTACCACCACCCCACCACGCTTGTCTAAAAGAATGGATCGATACCTAGTTTTTGATAAGTCTGCATAATGTTAAGCTACATGTCTAGGGCAATGCCATGAATCTTAGAACTGCTAAAATCCGATGGCATTGATATGAAACGGTACTGTAGGCCTACACACTGCAGATACACGTTCGGGCCTGAAGACATGTCCAAACACGCAAGATGTCACAACCAACGGCTTTTCATTGTTGAATTCAAACAGATGTATCGTGCTGATTTCGATAATTGCGCAACGCCGAGGACAAAAACAAACGATTCTTGCGCCCGTGAATCTACATAAGGAGAACGGCGTGTTTTGCTCTTACTTGACGCTACGGCGGGTGTCATCACTTGCGTTGCGCAAACATCGAAATCAGCGGATCGAACGTGATTGGCTGTTGCGTGCATGAGGAATAGAGTCGCGCAAGTATGTATCATCTATCTCGTCAGCCCATAAGGTACGCGTCGAGGAGAGCAAATAATACATTCCAAGCTATACACAATAACGGCTCATGGCAACCCGTTTTGGTACTTGAAAGGAGTAGTTCGTAGTTATCTATCTCCGGGAGAGACCTATTTCCTATTTCAGTTACTCTCGTTTCCAGGGAACCGACCTCGTGATACGCATCACGTGTTTGCATGGACCAATGAGATTGCTGTGGAATTCTGTTGCCTAGCAAAGAGGGGTATATAAAGCTATGGCGTGCCCCACCAAAGCTATTCATCCTGCAGAAGACACGTAACAGTCTGCGCGAGGCCGGATAATATTTAATCATCTTTTCAACGTTGAGAAGCCGAATTCAACTAGCCAACCAAAATGGTATGTATTCTCTAATTATGATTTAATTATCTGCTGGAAATTTATTAAGTAGGCTATATATTCAATGATTTCCTGAAGATATCTGAAATCATTATATCCGAGCGAGTGATCTGAATCGTAACTTTAAGCTTCTCGGATATTTTCTCACCTGTGGTTTAGAGAACAGTACGAATTGTGAAATTTAGCGGCGTTGCGCTTATCAACATATGTTTAAACGTTCTACAATCCATTCCGTGACGTCATGCATCAACGTAGATTGTAGTTTCCGTAAGCCAAATCGACTGGGGGCGTCTAATAGATTCAAAATCCATTATTTTTGCTTCGTGAATATTTGATGACTAGACTGCAACATGAGGTCTTCTCCGATGTAGGTCGAATGACGTAATGCGTAGTTCTTAGATAAATAACAAATTGAATTCAGTGCGCGCGGTAACGTTTGTTAATAGATAAACCGATCGATGTTACGCACCAATGCATATCAATAATTCGAGAGAAATGTGGGTCAATGGATGAATATATAACCGAGAACGTACATTTCGCAAGCCGTTATTTTTTGGCGCGGCGCGTCCTTTACCGCGACATGCGTATTATCATGGTGCTTCTCATAACAGCGTGAATGTATCTCTATCCACGTTGGACAAGCTGGTGTTCAAATCGGTAATGCCTGCTGGGAGTTGTACTGCTTGGAGCATGGCATCCAGCCGGACGGTCAAATGCCAAGTGACAAGACCATCGGAGGTGGAGACGACTCTTTCAACACCTTCTTCAGCGAAACTGGAGCTGGCAAACACGTCCCAAGAGCCGTCTTCGTCGATCTTGAGCCAACCGTAGTTGGTAAGCATTAAAATCTTTATGAATTACCGAAGCAATCGATTACAATTCTTGATTTTTGTGTACAGATGAGGTCCGTACCGGCACCTACCGCCAGCTCTTCCACCCAGAGCAGCTTATCACTGGCAAAGAGGATGCCGCCAACAACTACGCCCGTGGTCACTACACCATTGGTAAGGAAATCGTCGACCTTGTGCTCGATCGCATCCGAAAGCTTGCCGATCAGTGCACTGGTCTCCAGGGTTTCCTGATCTTCCACTCCTTCGGCGGTGGTACCGGATCCGGATTCACCTCCCTCCTTATGGAACGTCTCTCCGTCGACTACGGCAAGAAATCCAAGCTGGAGTTCGCCATCTACCCAGCACCACAGGTTCATACATATAACCGCATACGCAATGGTAACGAAGTTTTAGCAATGCTTTTTAATATTTAGGTCTCAACCGCCGTCGTTGAACCATACAACTCCATCTTGACCACCCACACCACCTTGGAGCACTCTGACTGTGCCTTCATGGTCGACAACGAGGCTATCTATGACATCTGCCGCAGAAACTTGGACATTGAGCGCCCAACCTACACCAACTTGAACAGACTGGTCGCACAAATTGTGTCATCGATCACTGCTTCCCTCCGATTCGATGGTGCCCTCAACGTCGATTTGACAGGTGAGAATTTAAATTCCCCATGTCAAGTAAATTCCCACGCAATCATGAAATTATCATTGCAGAGTTCCAGACCAACTTGGTACCATACCCACGTATCCACTTCCCTCTGGCTACATACGCTCCAGTCATCTCTGCCGAGAAGGCCTACCACGAGCAATTGTCAGTTGCTGAAATCACCAACGCTTGCTTCGAGCCCGCCAACCAGATGGTGAGTACGACGAAAGTCCGCCTACATCAATGTACGTGTAGTTTACGACGATACATATTTTCTTGTAGGTGAAATGCGACCCACGTCACGGCAAATACATGGCTTGCTGCATGTTGTACCGTGGTGATGTTGTCCCCAAGGACGTCAACGCTGCAATTGCCACCATCAAGACCAAGCGTACCATTCAATTCGTCGACTGGTGCCCAACCGGTTTCAAGGTTGGCATCAACTACCAACCACCAACTGTTGTCCCAGGTGGTGACTTGGCCAAGGTCCAGAGAGCCGTGTGCATGTTGAGCAACACAACCGCTATTGCCGAAGCCTGGGCTCGTCTTGACCACAAGTTCGACTTGATGTACGCCAAGCGTGCTTTCGTCCACTGGTAAGATCCATATTGAAATCGCCTGCTCGAGTCGAGTATAACTTTTACACGTCATAAACAGGTACGTCGGAGAAGGTATGGAAGAAGGTGAATTCTCCGAAGCCCGTGAGGATTTGGCCGCCTTGGAGAAGGATTACGAAGAGGTCGGTGTCGACTCCGTCGAGGGCGAAGGAGAAGAAGAGGGTGAAGAATACTAGATGGTTACCTTTGAGATTCAAACGTCACCGTAGTTTAGACCCCAAATTTTTCGATCTATTTGGCTGCATTTGGTGCAGGTTCCTTCTTGTTACATGTATCAGTCTTTATTTGCAATGGTGATTTTTATGCACGGTGAATCGTTTCGTCAAACGGAGAAAAAGAAAACAACAAATATCTGATTTCTTGATTATTAGGCATAAGGAGTAACGGGTTTAACCGAATCGCGCATAGGAGTCGTAGACTACCCGCCTAGCTATCGTCGATCAATTGCGAGTTTGAAATGGTTGGCCATGTGTTTAGGCTTATCAAGGGTTCTGATTTCAGGGCAATGGGTTAGTAATTCGAAACTCGTCTACTGTGTCCTCGCCGCGTAGCACTGACGGCGTTACGAACGGCTTCTGCCACCTACACATCGAAGAAATGAAGGTTGCCGACCTTCGGTGTGACGAAATCGACGTGTTTCGATTGGTTAGCAATATCTCATTTAAAATGGGATGAGCACACAATAACCGTGCAATAAATATCGCCTTATTCCGATAACGCGGCATCAAAAACGAGAAAAGTAGTCGAATTTCATCGCGTAGTTTTTCTAGTTTACACGCCTGCAAAAAAATATTCGAGCCTGGTTTGCAACTATTCGAGATGCAAATTAATTTTTCAATACTTCACCTGCACTAAAAGAAATTGTTTTCACTCTAAAAACCGCGGTACAAAACTGCCTGTTTTGCATTACGGTAAATGGGGCTCCGAACTGCTTGCAACCACGTTCCGCTCCAGTGAGTATCGGATGCTTAGTGCAAAAGGTCCTATTCCAAGCGGGTCAATGAAATTGTATTTACAGTACGTGTTTGTTGCTAACAGTGACTCCAAGTGAACAGTGATGAGAAAGGGTTCTGAGAACCTGGGAGGTCCTCTCATTTTAACCGGGTTTTACTTCGACCTCCGAGTGACTTTCTGCAAGGAACATTCAAACATCACTTCCAGTTACGTCCCGGATACGTTTACGCAACCGGATTTCAACATCCGGTGACTCCCATCCACAAGCTTTCAACACCAGCATTCGCCTACCCGCCCGCTATCTCTCCTGTGATATTATTGGCTCTTCTATCAACCCACATTATGACGTCACGATATCTATGATTCAATTTGTGCTATTACGTATTACGATTCATTCCATCTTTACCTGATGAAGGAGAAAAGCTAGTGAATGTTCTAATTCTCAATAAACTAATGCTGGACGCTAAACCTGTGGTGATCTTCTTTGCAATATCTATTGATCGTCCGATATCGGCTCCACTACACTCTTTAATATACGTACCAATGAATACATTATTGTACAGATACCTGTAGGCTATGTCACGGGTTGATGTCTCTATACTCGACAGCGGCATGAAAGCAGTATCGGATATCGTGGTCTTCCCGCTGGTTGACCTGCGTGAAGGTGCAGCGCTAGAGTTGCTAGACTCATTTTGGATACTATTTTCAAATGACGACTTATGGAGCGGAAGGACCCGGCACCACGAGCTCCTTACCACTCCAAACTGGATTATGGTCGGTCCTCGATACATTCTTAGAGGGCTAATTCGCGCATTGTACTCGCCTTTTCACTGGCGATAAGTTGCCACTGCTGACTACACAAGATTGGTGGTTGTGGAAAAACAACATATTCACTTGTCATGCACCAACATGTATTTCCAGAAGCAATTCATTTCAGACAGCAATTAACAGTTCACTAGATAGTAAATGTCTCTATAGATGGACGAACTTGAAGACAACCAAAGTACCAGTAATAATGAGATTATATGTCATTCAGATTGCCAAGAAATACCGAGTACAAAGAATAAGCATACAAATCGATCAAAGCTATTACGTAATCAAAATTCAAAATACGGCATTTGTGTATGCTGCCCAATCAGCAGGTTTTTGGATATCTCCAGTCAGCTCCAGCAAACTTCGCAGAAGCTCCGAGTTCTTCTTCAATACGAAGCAATTGATTGTACTTTGCCAGACGCTCAGATCGACATGGGGCTCCTGTTTTGATCTGTCCTGTACACAGGCCGACTACAAGATCAGCGATGAAGCAATCTTCCGTTTCTCCAGATCTGTGAGAGACCATCACACCCCATCCATTCTTTCTCGCTAGTTTGCATGCATCAATTGCTTCTGAAAGCGATCCTATTTGGTTAACCTTCAGCAAAAGTGCATTACAAGCCTTCTTGTCGAGAGCTGTTTGAATGCGAGTGGGGTTAGTTACTAACAAATCATCACCCATGACCTGGGTGTTCGTTCCGACTGCCGCAGTGAATTTTGAATATCCTTCCCAGTCATCCTGATCGAAAGGATCTTCTACTGATACAATGGGGTACTTTTGAATGAAGCTTTTATATAAATCACCAAGTTCTTCGGGGGTTTTGTACCGGTTTATATCTGATACATCACCAGGAGTGGGATTCTTGAAATCCAAATCATATCGAGCCTTGTCAGCATTCCAAAATTCTGACGCTGCGGTATCCATTGCGATTTTAACCTTGCCTTCATAACCTGCTTGCTTTATGGCAGTTTGAATGAGCTCAAGGGCTTCATCATTGTTCATGATATTAGGAGCAAATCCACCTTCATCTCCGACATTTGTAGCGTCTTGACCATACTTCTTCTTTATTACCGATTTCAGAGTTTGGTATGTCTCGGACCCTATTTGCATGGCTTCAGAAAAAGTAGCCGCTCCACATGGAAATATCATGAATTCCTGCATGGCAAGTTTATTGCCCGCGTGACTTCCACCATTGATCACATTGAATGATGGTACTGGAAGAAGAACGTCTTTATTCCCAGCAAGGTCGGCCAAATGACGGTACAAAGGAACACCTTTCTCCTTGGCCCCGGCTTTAGATACAGCCAATGATACCCCTAATATGGCATTAGCTCCGAGCTTGAACTTATTTTTTGTGCCATCAAGATCGAGCAAGATTTTATCAACAGCATATTGGTCTTTGAGATCAATATCCTTGCCTACAATGGCTGGGGCAATGATGTCGTTAACGTTGCTGATGGCTTTGGAGACACCTTTACCCAAGAAAGCCTTTTCCTTATCTCTTAATTCGAGTGCTTCATAGATTCCTGTTGATGCTCCACTAGGCACGGCAGCACGAAACATACCCAGTTTTGTAACAAGGTCTACTTCAACCGTCGGATTGCCACGGCTGTCATAGATCTGCCTTGCATGGACGCTGGTGATTGACATTGTGTCTATCAAGGATAAATTGAAAGTAGCAAGGTTTAAAAACTGGAAAAATAGATACAAAATAATTTCCTTTTTATATGGTTTCAAGGTGATTATACAGAAGGCCAATGCCTGATATGCTCAGGTCAAATTCCAGTAACCCATCACATCACGGTCCATTGGATCCAAGAACCATGATAGGCTACCAAAGGATTAGTGCATTTATTTCCTGGTAGAAACATAAACAGCACCGGCACGAATTTCTTTAGAAACTAACCATGACACTAACTTTGAGGTTTGCTACACTCTACACTGCGGGGAGCGCCCGTCAGTAATCAACGGCTTTCCGAATGACCTACAAGTGACTTTGAAGGTGTTAACAGTAGCTCGAGAGATAGACATATCATAGAATTAAAAGAAGTACCATTTCTCCGCGTGAAGCTACATTTATCACCACAGGCAACCACAAGTCGGCTGCGATCGACCTTCGCCAACGGAAAGCAACCTGTCTAAATGCACTCAGGAGCAGAGAGAATAAAAACTTTGTCAGGACAAGTCGGTGCAACCACTGAGCTTGGGCAACACGCATCAGCAGTTCAGCCCTCCTAACGAAGAATCTATCCCTTTACGGATGTTCTTTGCTCTAATAACGGATAAAATGCCGTCATTTATTTTTAATATCACTAAAAAAATACTGAGGAAGTCAGCATTCTTTCAATTTTGTATGTGATTTAGTCGACATGCATCACTGGATCACAGCATCAGTTTCGAGGCTAAAGTATCGGCTTTGTATTCGTGATGTCTGGCAGCTACGCAATGTCGTTGGTTATATCTTAGGAATCCTCTGGCATGCAGTCGTATTTTGGATCGATTTCTGGTGAGTAATGTAAAATAAGGTGTTATTGGTATCATAACACAGTTAATGTGACATATTGTGCTCCAAAAGTTACATCCGGATTCCGGACTGTCGTTTCAAGAAGGAACGTAGCGGTGGTCACGTATCGCGGATCGGCTGTCAACAAACCCCTGCAAATGGATGCGGCATTTATTGCCGCATTTGCACCTTGCTGTGGCGCAGCGTGGTTGCCGTGACAACGGTACGGCTCGGACATCCGCTTCCACAGTCTTGGAATTTTTCCGGTTTAACTTTGAAATTTATCTACAGGAGACGAGAATATAACTTTTCTTGATCAGTCGGTGGTAGACCAAAACATATCGAGATCATTGAATGCTTCTGCATCCTTGCCACGTATCACAATCTCTGATTCATCCTCTACGCTTGGTTCCGGTTTCGCATATCGGCGACAAAATTCCTTGCAAAATGTCCAACTTTTTGGAGATGAGGATGTCTTCATGTGTGGGAAGTGTAAACAACAGTTTTTTGATTTGCATGTAAGTAGACTACTGAAGCCTCTCTTTGGATGTTATTATTTATTCACATAACAAATGTGAAAGGTCAATTTTTGCTGCTGCACACGAAATGTAGTGCTGTTTTAACTTTTAACAGATGTTTATTCATCACAAGAAGGAAGGCTGTATAGTCAACATTACGGTTCCTGAACAACATCAAAATTGCTTGCCTGCAATACAACTTCCAGAATTTCAAAGTCGCCGCCATGCTTCTGAATTGCATTCTCAAACTATTTTGTTACCATCTTTGTCAAGTATGCTGATGCTGGGCCAACTTTTATACTTTTGTACATAGATAGCTACATTCAATTCAAGATGAATTGTAGGCCAACTGTAAATGGTCCTGTATTATTGCTGCTCCTACTTCATAAATAATAATTTCCAATGAATTATTGCAGCTAATGTATCGGAGGCACGTTCAATAAATAGGCCTACTCCACAAAGTTACGGCAACCACATTGAAGTGACTGGTTTGAATCTAACTCAAGGTTCAGAGAAAGATAGAGCAGCAACTACAAATCCTTTGAGGTGGGGGAACGCTTGATTTGAAATGTGTCATGATCTCAATACTTGTTGATATGATGATGAAAAATATCCGGAGCTGGTATTTTCGCTATTAATCTTGCGTTTGACACTTAGCACTCGCTCCTATATTTGTGCACTTTTTTGTGCTGTCAAGCTGCTTGTTTAATGGATCTCGAACAGTCTTTTTGTATTTACTCACAGGGTGGCTGCCCAAACATCTGGGATACCAGTATGTGGGAATCCGTCTCCTACCGCACCTACGTCAAATTTAACTGTGAACATGAGCGATGTCAATCCTCTTGCTCAGGTAGTATCGTCTCACTCTGTAACTCTCCCCTGCAGACTCATTTCTAGTCTCTAAAAATGTCTTGATATTGATTACAGTTACAAAATCCATGTGGAATATTGAATGGTGGAGTGACGTTAGGCTCAAGGAGAGTCGAGAACATTGTGATTGCAGATGACATTATGACAACATCTCCATCTCCGGTATTCAACACGCAGCCACAGATGAATAGATGTTTTCAGGAAAATGACGGTAAGGATTTCTATGTCTACATTTGCACCATTCTGATCAATCTACGCTTGCACAGTACAGTGGGGCATTCATTTATTTTATTCTAGCTAATCCTCAACAACTAAGCAATTTGGTCAATGTTCTCGGAGGATCAGGAATTCCTCCATTACCGGTACTTCAAAACATGCCACCAGCTCAGACTAGATATCAACAACCAATGTCATCATTCAACAACACACAGCAGGTCTATATTCACATACAACCACCACAACAACTTGAAACTCAGACGACATATTCTATTCTTCCGAAGAATCCATCAATGGTGTGTATAGATACGCTGTGGTCTGCTCTGGCAGCATTCAGACCTTACTGTGTCAATTCTCTAGAATTACGCTGTGGGTTTGAATTTGTCGTCGCTTCAAGTTGCTCCACTTTCCATAAACTCTGATGCTGCAACCAATCTATATCCTACGCAAGAAGGGTATTTTCAACCACAAGCAATATCAATGCAGGTAGACCATATCTTAAGTTATCTTATTTGTAAATTTTCAGTAGTCAAATGTGCCTGTTGTATTGATATATGATTATTTCCAAGGAGTCAAACGTCTTAAGCAAAGAAGACTATTCGGCCCAAGTAATTACTGGAATGCAAGCATCTGAAAGTGTACAGTACGTCTGATATTTTTGGTTAATATGATGTATTTGCGCTGACTCAACTACATTTCAGAAATCCTAGTCCAGTTATTGATGCGAAGAAGAAAGTGGTTACAAAGAAAGTGTTTAACTGCCAATATTGTAATAAAAGTTTTAGCAAAACATTCGACTTGCAGCAGCATGTCCGTAGTCACACAGGTATGTGTTGCTCTTATATCACTTTTCACTACCGACTATTATCCTCCACTGCAGAGATCAAAATGTCAGATTGCTTATGTTTTTGATAATAGTCATGACCTTTTTCCGATCTAGGAGAAAAACCCTTTCAATGTCCAGCTTGTGGCAGGGCGTTTGCCCAAAAGTCCAATGTAAGAAAGCACATGGAAATTCACAAGATATGGCCGAAAGAAGCAATGGACATGATGCCTATTATGGTGGTTAATTCCAATGATATAACAGGTACGTCAGTTCAGTCTGAATTTAATTTCACTTGATCTGAATCCCTTGTTACATGTCTTCACCATGGATACTGATATCTCACCTTCCCATTTCCTTACTCTATCACAAGGGAGGGGATTTTTTTTTATGCTTGTGCGTACACTCAAATGTGAGTTTGTGGTAGATGCTAACGAAAAACTAACTACCCCAGATATAATCATCTATTTGGTGCATTGTGTAGGCTTGCCCATGATTATGTAATTTGAATATATTTAAATTAAATTCTTAATTGCGATTTTAATGCTAGGTATGGATCAGCGAAAGGGTGGTGAGGGATCAGGTTCACTACCTCATGCAAAATTTCCTGTGGCTAAAAAGCTTTGTCCATACTGCAATGTTCCTCTAGGAACATACAACGAAAGGAAGGCACACATGCTCAGTCATAAAGACAAACAGGTTGGTACATAGCCTACTCAAGGCGATCTTAATTCATTAAGATTCAGATCGCCTTGTACGTACTGCATGTGTAGGCCTATCTGTTGTGTAAAACTCAGCTATTGTGTTAATGTATTGATTTGATAATATTGGTTTGGTTAGTGTCCCACCACGACTAAAGTCCATTTGCTAGCTCATGAGTAACTCGTGAGTATCTGCTAGATACTCGCTACTGTCTGCTTAACCATTATTACGTTTAGGTATATAAATGTGTTAAAGAGGACTGCGGGCAGACATTTCCTGACAGAGATGACTTTATAGATCATGCCAAGGTAAAAGTTTGCTGTTGATAGATACCTCACTTTGAATCAATTTATCAAGTTTTTGCCTACCGTACCTCAGACTCACGTCGGAAATATGAAATACAATTGTCATCATTGTCAAGAAGTATTTGACTCGTTACTCGACTTTGCCAAGCACCAAGAGCAGCTGGATGATGAAACAAACCCTCGGTAACAATGCAATTTCCAAAATCAACAGATATCAGACTTTGGCGCAATTTTATATCATAAGCCCTTATGTTTGAATTGTTTTTAGGAAGACAGTGAAGCATCGATGCAAGTTATGTCCTGCCAAGTTTGCGCGGTTCGACTTGCTGCAAAATCACATGACAGTTGAAACCCACAAACACTTTTGCACTGTCTGCTCCAAACAATTTTCATGTACAAGCTATCTAGACCATCACATGAAGAAAATGCATGCTGCCACTCCTAGAAAAAGATACAAGTAAGGCTGTCCTGTAGCATAGATCAAGATAGTAGCTAGTTTGTGAACATACTGAATATCCATCCACATCCATACCTTACCCCTTACCGAATACAACCAAGAATAATTCATAACAGTAATAAACTTCAATTTAGGTGTGACTTGTGTGGAAAGTTCATGAACAGCATCTATTATCTTCAATCACACATGCTCATCCATACGAAAGAAAAACCTTTTAAATGTCAAATATGCGATGCACGATTCAACCGAAAGGATAAACTTCGAAGACATATGGTGACACACGATCCTAATAAAAAGTACAAGGTAACTAGCATCATGCCACCTCTGGCGTTGTTTCAGCGCTTCCAGATATTCCGTAAATGATAGAGAAAGAGAGTGTATTGCAAATTTAAATCTTGCAATAAGCACAATTTGAGATATTGCTTATGTAAATAAGATTTCCGATATAACAATTTTGGTCTTTGATTTGAAGACGGGTACATTTTATTCTAGTGTCCGTTCCGCGAAACTATGGGTTGCATAAAGGAGTTCAATCGACCAGATAAATTGAAAGCTCATATTATTTCACATAACGGGATAAAAGCTCATCAATGTTCGTACTGCCATAAAAGATTCTCAAGAAGAAACATCAAGGTAGTGTGTGATGCTTTTTGCTATCCACATATATCTTTTAACTGGCTTTGTTTGTTATAGTTGGCTCATGAGAAGACGCATACTGTGCAATACAGTTGCTCCACTTGTGGAAAGTCGTTTAGGAATCAATCTACTCTAGACACACATAAATGTGTCCTGCCTAAAAGTCAACAAAAGCGCGTCACGGATGCTGCGAACGGCGACACTGCGGGGAAAATTTCTTCAGTTCTTTCTAATGATCTTATGAATTTGCGAGAGCCAGAAGGACCGATGTATGCGTACCGAAGTGGTTCCAGACGCAGTCATTTGCGAAGGAATGCGTCGCGGTCCGCAAAAGCGGTGGGCAAGAAAGTAGATTCGATGAAATCCAATATTGAAATTAATATCACCGCTACCGTGGTTACCGAAGAAACGGAAGTCGATGTTGAAGGAGAAGACAGTTTGATTGTGTAATTATAATATCCCTGTCCACTAATGTCAACGAAAGGTTTCGTCAGATTAATTGCCGAGCATTCATGTGAATGATGTGTAGGCTACTGCGTACTCATCCATTGAAACGCTGTACATCTTTAGTGAATATTCTTTGATTGAAAAGTGTATGCTTATCTTGATTTCCGCTGCTGCTCCGCATTAGTGCTATTGTTATGGAACAATGATATTATGTTTGGTAAATTATGAATTTACTGTTTTCAAGCATCGGTATGACCAATCTGGCCTTCGAAAAATACACATTTCTATTCGGTCTATATAGTCATATTCGTGGTGAATGCCCACGACTTTGACCCAAACCTTATTAAGTTATTATATCTATTTTCCGCTTAGCGGTCTTCTTTCAAAACCGCCGCAGGAAAGTTGCTCTGTGAAATGATATATATAAAATATACAAGATTGCTGATACCACTGCGTCTGTGTGTACGCTGCTGCATGGCGATAACAGTTTGGCATTGTTGACGAGGATCTCAGAGTACCGAAACATACTGTAACAGTGCAATTTACTTGTTGAGGTCGAGAGGAAAAGGATACAGCCTAATAGTTGGGACCATTATCTTATAACGCGAAGTAGGTTGACTATATTGCGCAAGAACCTCGAGTCCTTAGTCAAGTTACGTAACTCGAATCTACCTATTCAATAATAGGCAGTTAGGCACCCTATTGTTTACGGTGAGGGTGCATGACAGAAGCGCCGACTACGGCTGGTGAGGTATGGGATTTCGCATGGTAGGCTACATGTCATATTTTAGTAGTAATCTGAGATTGGCTGATGCTCACATGTCATTGCTAGAGCCTGCCGCCTCAGTAGGAGATGTAACGTGATCTGTGATCAACTGATCGTGTTTGTCTCAATATTAAGCAGCTATACTTAGTTCAAATTTTCGCTAAATTCCAGTCCAGGCCATATTCCATGTTGGTACTATTGTTTTTAGAGGTAGGCCACAGGACAACATGCCGGTAGGAGGCACCTCGAGTGAACGGCGCCTGCGGAGGAATAGCCGTCACGGTCAGTTGAGCATAAGTTACGATTAGATGGCTTTTATGTTCTGGGAAGACGAAAAATGACAATAAAAGTTGTTAGCTTAGTTGAGTAAATTCTATCAGATGGACTAATAGCTTTAGTTGACATAAGGCGGCTGAGCTAAAGCTATACCTGTTACGTGTACTGTAAAGCTTTCACCGCTGACAAGTCAACTTGCAGGAGCTTTTGATATTGCCATGTAGTTTCATGGTTTCATGGTTTGGCATATGAGTAATAGCAGCGTTTTGTTCAACAATGGCTACGTTGTCATTGAATTGTATCTTTCAGTGTTTATATTGGTATCATGAATGTAATCGTCGTTCGCTGATTGACGACTAGCGGAGGCTATTAAAAGAAGTCTATTATATCGAGTGGTGCCGAGTTGCCTATCGGAGGCTCTTGTTGTTGAGAGGTCAACCATAGCCTGATTTCCCAACCGGCTCTCAGATACCCGATCGTAGACTTCTTTTGTTTGGAATTATAAGTGGGACTGCTGCCGTGTATGATGCTGTTATGGCATCTGACTTTGAAACCGAACTAAGTAAACTTACAGACTCGTTTGGAGATTGTGATTGGAAACAAAATCCGGAGAACGCGGAGCCAACTCAAATCAAGGATGATTTGTTGACATTCGTATTACCACAGAAACGGAGTCAGTCAGTTTGCGTAGCGGACGCTTTCAGCACTCTCAGTCTCGTGGAGACCATCGAAAACAACTTGAGACCACGACAGTCCACCGGTACTACTGAAGACGGAGATGGGGAAGAAATGGGGTCGTCTGCAAGCAAGAAACGCCTCATCCCAACGGTCTTTGAAGAGCAAGATACCAGGTCGGATATAGAACAACGGCGACAGTCTTTTGAAGTGTGCGGCGAGCCAGTGCTTGAAGAAGCGGAGGGAATTTCGCATGCTCAACTTGTGACTAGGATCAACTCTACATTTGATGATGGATTCAACCTTGAAAGCGGTGAAAGTGCCACCGAAAGCATTAGTTTCGCGAGTATACTCGACGAATTCAAGCCGTCCGCTACAAAAACAACTCCAGGGAGTAAGGTTCAAAAACCCCAATCACGACCTACAAGTCGTGGTAAGCCAATGAACTCAGCAAGATTGAATTTGACTTTAACTGGAATGAAAGCAAAGCAAATCGATCGATCATCGCAATCAGCAACAACTCCACGAGCCCTGACGTCACGAGGACGTCCTACCCGACAAAGAAATCCTGATGTCATGAAATCGCTCGAAGAACGACTCTACGCAACACAGAAAAATGGCTCTAAAAGATTTTCTGATGCAAATCAGAACTCTTCCCAATCACTAGAAAAGACCAACTGCACAGTAGCAAAGAATCGTAGAGCTCCTCGTCGAGTGAATATTCTAGCTGCCATAAAACCGAGTAACGTCGAAGAAGAAAAACGAAGATTTTTTACATCAGCGTTTTCGGTGAATCCGGTCTTTGTGTATCGGTATCCGGCAAATGAAGCTGCCCTCGATCGATATAACAACGCGTCATCACTGTATTTAGAAGAGGTAAGTGTGCACATGGCCTACTAATTTAGTAGGCCATTGTGTGCAATGAAATCCATCACTTGATAGTAGTCGATGGCATACGACCGCTTCGATAGATATGCCAACTGTCACCACAGTTTTAACGTCTAGCCAACTTTATAAGAAACTTAGTTCCCAAACTCTCAAAGTTGCGCCCCTTCATCAGATTAAAATACTGTACGTGTATTCGTTATATGAAATATGCATATGTACATGTGTTACTGTGGAGCTGTGACACCTTGATATTGTGTGAAAAGCATCGTTTGACCTTTCTGGAGAAAAATGCTAGATACCGGTGCACCATTCATCGTGGATAATATCATCTTACCATGTGTTTACCAAAAGTATTCTCACTAATTATTTTCCATGAAACGTGATGCCTCGATATCGCATTAACACGGATCTCTCATAGAGGTGGGCTGTACATTTCTCGTGCCGATGAATGGTGGCTATTGGCGAAGATTTTTGAAGGGGGTGATTAATATCGGCTCTACACAATGTTACGAAATGTCAGTCATCTCCCTATCATCAAGTCAATAGATTGTACTTTATCTAATAGGCGACTGCGATTCTGCAAAGGGTCTTGAAACGGTATGGCAATTATGAAAAATTTGAAGCGGCCACCGGAGGACGGGTTTTGTCAAAAACGGAAATATGGAACACGTAAGTGAATTCGTTCGATGTAAATTTCGATTTCAATTTTATCCGTTGCTTTACTCAGGGTCAAGCGTTATTTGGACAGAGAAGGCTTCCTAGGTGACGTTGTTGTGGATATCAGCAATGACTTATTGTCTAGAGCTGCCATGACGATTAACGGCGGTCGTCCAACTCTCAGTATACGAGAATCGTCAGCGCGGGAATTTTGGGTTGAAGGTCTACTACGTCATGAAATAGGTAAGCAGGATCGTCTGCCAATTTCGACGAACCCTGGCCTTGCAGACTACCGTTTTGTAAATCGTAATTTCGCGAAATTGTCTTAGTACTGTATTAAAACATGGGCTTATGGCGAGAACACTGGTTCATCACTCTTTCAAATATATTTTGTTGCCGTGATATTCTACTTGACATTTTACTTCCATAATCGCCATTATACGACTAACACAAGCACGTTTTGTTTTCGTAGGTACACATCACCTACGTTTTCATAATAATAGGCAGCAACGCTGGCAAAACCTGAATGTAAGACGCCAGATGGAACTTGAACCGGCTAATCCTACGGAAGAGGGACTTGCAAGTCTTCATAGCGTTCTTATGCGAAAGTAAGTGGAATTAGAAAGGGATTGGCGCAACGATAATGCGAACATATGCTCTGTTTAGTGATATGTTATATCAGATTATTATCGATGGGATTTTGATATCACGTAAAAGCGTGCTTATCACATCCCCAACGTCGGTGCGTCCAAATTTAACGATCCTGTACAATTACTGAATTGCGTCGACCAGCAATAATGATAAAGCCATGTTTTTCGTGGGGTACTTCAGTCTGAGCGATAGTCGTATTGAATCTATTGATACAGTTGTCGCAGTTTGAGGATCACATTCGTGCAAAACCATCCTGAGACTACAGTTCAAGTCTGATCCATAATCTCCTAAAGATTGTCTTTACGCTCTCACACAAACTCATCCATTTCACCGATTACGTTAGGCCCGAAGTACAAGTGACATAGACCTATGTTATAGCTGCACGTGACCATCAATACTTGCACGAATTTTTGATAATCTTGTCATACTTAGGGATCCGTCTCTATGGAGAGCTTCGATGCTATATTACGCCGCATATAAAGCATCCAAGTTATCATTCGTTGAGTTATTCAAGGACCTTGGTCAATATGTTGAAAACCCGGACGTACGATGGGATTATTGCCTGAGAACGAAAAGAGGACAAACAGACACTTCAAAACCAGGTGACGATTAGTGATATAATAAAACTCGTGTTGGGTAACCGTCGCAAACTCGTCTTGAGTGCTGACAGCTTATTGTCAGCAGTCCGTGACCTAACAGGCTATGTGCACTACGGCGAGGTTTACATTATAATCACAATAGTTAGTCCTTCATACCAATCCTAACTTGCTGAAATCACAGGTTTCAACAGTGACTGTACCGCAACTCCACGACATTACATTTGGCAATATAATATTTATGAACTCCACGAAAAGTTGCTACTTCAGTCAATTCTCCAAATATGCCATGTCTAAGAGTCTAGACTCTAGAGCGTATCTGGTTGCTGCTGGAACCGTGATATTGTGTTTTAAGACTTTGGTGAATGGTTTTTGGTGGCATATATAATCAATTGTGAAAGGCCATGCACTGATACTGTATTACATTTGTGAGCTCACCAAAAGGTCAGGGTATATTGTCATCTATTCACAGGTTGTTTCTGCAAAGACCAAGTCTACTTGACCGGAATTCTCGCACTGTTGCAGCGTCGTAAGACACTCGATTTTCACATGCTTTGTATATTGGGTAAAGTATCGTACGGAGACATCGATAAGCTTCGTGATAAATACACAACAGAAGGGACGAAAATACCGACTTTTATGAAAGATATTGATGAATATCGAAGACGTCTTGATTACATAGTCCACATGAATGGATTAGAAAGATTTTTAGACCCGGAAAGGAAAGAAAAGGAAATAAATGAACAATAAATATCGGACTATGTGTAATATTAGGTAACAAATCCGTCTCGATGACAACTTTTTATTCTCGCGGCGCGGCCTCTTGCATCAAGAAGCCAGCACTTTAATTAAACCGATTTTGGGGTACTAGGAATATGCAATATCTTGACCCGTTTGTAATGTTTCTACACTGTAATGTTTGGGAATAAATTTACTTTCGCATTGTGTACTTTTATGGTGATTTCAGGGTGTGTTTATATTATCACTCAGTATGTAACATATGCTCATCAAATATGGATTTTCTTATATTGGAGATATGCAAAGTATAGGTCCAGCGTCAGTTTATTCATCCGTTGAAATCGTCGCCCAAATGGCCTCGCAAACGCGCTTCGAAAAGTCTGGCGCCAACGCGGAACAATGATTACACCCACGGGTTGTGCGGTTTCTGGATACGGGGCTATACAGCTAACCCGGAACTAGTCTTTATCGCCCCTAGCGGGCACCAATATCACAAAGTATCCACAAGTACCATGGATACTCTAGTATCACCCTTGGATCGCCTTATGGTGATTCGAGTATCCGTGCTAAGCTGCCTGCCGTGTTGTTGCGATGTATTAGCCTATTACGTACGCCAGACCGCCAGAGAAATTACCACGTCCCAAAGTCAACTTGGCCCCATTTGCTTTCAACGTAAAAACGCAAACCGTCGTGAGCCTTGAAACTTCACTATCCCAGCAGCCCTCATTAGCGCATCGAAATCTATTCTATAGCAGAACTGTGCCGCGAAAACTTTACGTTACGATCTTTTACGAATAGGCTAAACCACCTTTTACTGCAAAACCACACTCAACATAACGTCCGCTCCGACCAACACGACACCAGCGCCCAAATAAACGATTGCGCGAAAATTTTAGCGCCGGTTCTGTGTAATGATTGTTGCTTTCCCGGGTTTTCGTGAATACTAGAGAATTGATGCTAGGGTGAAACACTGATGATGTAAGGGTGAAGCATTAAATTTTCGGGAGGATGAACTACCACAACTGTGATATTAAAACCAGTCATTGTGACGTCACAAAACCCGTCGATTAAGAATCTATGAGAAAAATTGACTTTCGCGGCAGTGCGATGGCAAGCGAAGGTGAAGTGGCGGCGTTTTTAAACGACGTCCCTTTCTTCAATTTCTCCCGGCTAATCGCCGGTAATGCTACCACTCAAACAGCTTCTACATATGATGTGTTCGACAATGCTATTTCCACTGAAACAGAGGGCAATGGCGGACAGGGTATTCTTGACAAGATCAACAGTTTGGGAGGCCCGTTAGCACTACTGGAATATTATTTTGCGTTTGATCGAAGTGTGCCCGAACTTCCCAATACGTACAGCGGGAAAATTATTACTGGACTTACCATATTTGATGTCGCCTTCATTTTCATCATTCTTCTCTTCATCGCGTTCGTGGATGACCGAAAGATTTCGAATGAGGTATCTTAAGAATAATATACCTACTAGTACTATACTAATAGCTATCTAATTGGTAATCTTCACCTGATTAAGGAGCGGAGCTCCGAAAGCTTTGGGAATGTTCTAATTCTCAATAAACTAAGGCTGGACGTTGAATCTGTGGTGATCGTCTTTACAGTATCTATTTGGCGAGCGCTATGCGATTTTCAGTGTAGGCCTACTGTAGGATACGGATTTTATTTATCTGGTCATTGTGTACGTTATGTATAAGCTTTATTATCCTTGTATTTTCAGAAACAACCCATTTTCATTCCCAAAAGACCTGTTAAAGGATTTCGAAAATACGCAGTTATTCTTGAAACCGGACACAGTCCCGCAGGAGGGACCACTTCCGGAGTTTTTATCAGATTATGCGGACGTTTTACTAAAAGTCCTGCATTCTCGTTGTCGTGGACCAACCCAAATTCAAGGCAATTGTTCTGGAGTCAAAACAAGGATGTATTTATATTATCGATTCCACATTACCTCGGATGTATTGACTCTGTCGAAATACTGACTGATGCAGCAGGACCGTGTCCTCCCTGGTATATATGCATTGATCAATTGGTAATGACCGCTGGCCCTCGATATATAATCGGCGATTATATGTGTGCCTGTCGTGAAAATCGTATATTTTCTGTCGCAATGTAGTGTGCAATCAACCATAAATATATATATAGTGGTTTTGCCTAGGAATTCGGCTGTGTAATTGCGATGAAAGCAGAATGGTACAGACTCACGCGTAAAATTTTGACAATTCCATGTAATCTATATATTTTCACATATACTGTATATAGTTTATTGTACTCTAAGATAGCGTAGCGTTGGTCGACGTGTCTCGGTGTCGTAGTGAATTTCTTATTCTTACATTCAGGTTCCTGCGCAGCATACGGGTGATGTGTTTGGATAATCACAAATGTTGGAAAGCCAAAGCTAATATCTGGTTGCGAGGAGATCGTAAACCGTTTGCATTTCGCACAAACACTATTGCGGCTCTGAGCACCAGAGAATACGCCAAAAAGGTTTTCATGCAAAATCATTCATGGATTATGGTAGGGAAAAGGTAAGATTGGCGATTAAGTACAATGAAATGCGCGCGCTGTTCGATTGATTGATTGTTTGATTGATTGATTGAACGATTGATGGATTGATTGATTGATTGATTGATTGATTGATTGATTGATTGATTGATTGATTGATTGATTGATTGATTGTTTGATTGATTGATTCATTAGATATTTCGAGAAACGGGCTAATGTGAACCAACTAGTTCCAGTGGTGTAACCAGGTTACCCAACGAATAAAGTGAGTCTGAAAACGCACCATAGTGCCTGGGCAGACTTGCAGAGTATGTATATTCATTGGCACAGTTTGTGGTTTTTGATTTATAGGACGCTGGGATCTACATTTGCCTGTGTTCAGCGATGTTCAATATTATGGCTTTCAATTACGCTTGGCATGTTTACCGCCCATTTCCTCATGTACAAGTGGCCTTATGGAGAAGAAGCGCAATTCGATACGAAAACTGGATTACGAATCCCTATGGCAAAGTTCGTACGAGGTGATGACGCAGTGTCAGCTGGCGTCATCGGGGCTTTCGGAGCAGCGTTAATTGGGATGTTACTAAGAGGAATAATCAGACTGATGACGTCAGCTAACGGATGGTCTCGCGTTGATGACAAAGATGATTTCACCCATTTTATGAACCCTGATCTTCTTGCGTACACGGATGGGGCGGTTGTGATCGCGCAAAGACCCCAATATCGCGGTCCAAAAATCCCGCCTTTCCCGCCATGCGTTGATGACGACATAATAAAGCTATTGGATTCATTATCTCCGAAACAGATTGAAACCGTAAAAAAGATTGTAAACTCCAAAGAATACAATATCGAAGGTAATATACACCAGGCTATATATTGACCGGAATGCATGCTAGCATATCTAAGCATATATATAAGACTATATATACTCATTGCTTACTTCTAGTCTGAAGTCAGTCAAACTAAACTCAACGTTTGGAACTATGGAATGGGCAACGAAAAGTCATTCTTGTACTCAATATTCCAACAGGATCCGACGCGTGTAGCAAGAAACAATCAGGCAAAAACGACAAATTCGGCGACGTTGTTCAGCAAGCAATGAAAGCATCAAACGTTGGATCTCCAGAAGGCATGGCTAAAGACAAGAACTCCTTATGGAATACTGCTCGAGAGGGGGCAGCTACGTTACGTAAAAAAGAAAATATCGTGCAAGGCTCTGCGAGAGCGAAAGGTTTGTAAGACTCTATGAATATCCAGTATGGTCCAGTACGGTCTATATATCCTATTACAGTATCTGTAGCATGTATAGGCCTACAGTATTATATCATCGCTCGTTGGGCCTATCGAGACCGCGGAATGAAATACTGACGATGGTTTCGTTCCAGATTCCGCGCCTCCTAGTTCAAGCGCCAGCAGTGAGGAATTTGCGGAACAGAGCAGCGGCGATGAAATCTCGCCCGCCCTGAAACTGGATCTAAAACCAACGTACTCGGACACTGAGCCCCAAGCACCGTTCGTATCAGCAAGATTTTCGGACGTCACTGTTCCATCGACCGCGACTTCCTTGGCAGGGTACGATTCCTTGTCAGAAGGCGAATCTGATGTTGAATACATGACCACTGCCGTGAAAACACAGTCAGAAATCAACCAACGTCGTCGACCGCAAAGAGTCTATGATTCGTCACCATGGTGGGATGATAGACATGGAGTCTACGTTTCGGCACCTCAGGCGGGAGACGAGCATCATCACGCAGTGAATCTTCGTTACATCAGGACAGCTGCCACCGAGACTGGCTGTTGCCGTGTAACCGTGGAATCTACATTCGGCGAAGACGCTATATTAGGATACTTGGAAATTGAAAATGAGCTACCGCTAGGTGGCGTTATTGGCCCGTACAACATTCCTGCCATTATCATCAGCTTTCTGGCGTTCGTTGCCGCGATTGGACTACCACTGTACATTACTTTTGAAAGACTCCCACTACCTGATGCGCATGCACTTTATTATTTGTATGCAGTGGTTTTATGTCTTGTGTTTCATGGGTTGGTGTTTAGTACAGCTGACGCTGTTGCATGCTCCTTGTTGGCAACAATGGCTCGACGCAGGAGAGTGGCGAAAGCTCAAAGGAATAACATTTCCCATTTTGAGGTTTATGATAAAACGTGATTTCCGCGTGTTTCCCAATAAACCATGCAGAAATTTTAACGTTACCGTGTAATGTACTCCTAAATATCCGCCATGTGTACGGGTCGTGATGCTTCAGGCAAGTGTATGTGCCGGATTTCATATTAGACACTCAGCGCGGTTTTTCATCGCTTAAGATCAGTGCAAGTTAACAACACAATCAAACGATAAGGTAGGCAAGAAGAACTCGCGTTGTGAGATGTGAGCCACTTGCTTTAGGTCCAGACTCTTCATTGCGAAATCCAAAGCGCGTAATGAATTACTCTCCAAGTGTCAAGGTGTGAAGTAAGTGTGTGAATTCAATTCTGTTATCGAAGTTCTAAAAGGAACGTACATCACATGACCTTACGCGTGGCTAGCAAACTGAAAGAGATTCTTCATCTAGGCTACAGAATTATCGGAAATTTATTATTTCAACTTCAATTCTCCGTAACCTATTTCCTGTCAGACAAAACGGACCCTAGATTCCTTGTCATTGTAGCGTTACGCGACCTTGGGTTTTTGTCAACACCATTCGTTCACGCCACGATTCATAACAATGATGTCACTTATGAAATTGGACTTAATAGTTTGAAATATAGTTTACGATGAAAGTTTTCATACTGTTCAAGGCCGTCACACATCAGATTAATCTTAGATATAGAGGGTGCAAGGGGACAAAAATAAACATTGTCCTGTGACTTTGTTCGCATATCAATATTCAGACCACTATGATTCCAATAAACTTTCGCCTTGGCAAAAATTGTGAATACTGCATCTTAGTGCGTGCCACCCTACAATTTCATACCGGGGCTGACAAAAGGGGAGTTGCTATAAATAATTGTCTTATTCCTAGCATGGCAAACGTATCAATTACATGCATTGTTCTCATTAAATGCTTACGAGTAATATTTCTACAATGTATTCAATATCGATGATACCATTCGTGAAAGGGCTCTTTTCATACCGAATCTAATTAAATTCCATGACTATCACTTGATTACAATTTTTCTTCAGCGGTTTCGTTGATTTCCAGAGTACACCAATATAAGACTTATCTTGGGGATAGGAAATATAGTACGAGAGTTGCTACAGTTGGTGTACACGGAACATCAATTTATCTCTTTTAAATCGACTGCAATCACAATTAAAGAAGATTTTCAGGTCGAATTTGCAGTTCGACCTGAACATAATGAGCTCCCGACGTCCGTGGCCGAAGCGTAGCCTACCTGTACACCTCATTGCTGTTTATCATGTAGTTTCGGAATAGAAATGAAATTTCCGTACGATAATATTCGTGACAGGACGCCACGTTATCCACGGCTGAAATCCTTCGTTCATTTCGATCCAAAGTCTTCAAAAATATTGACCAATATTCTCTTTTGAGAATATATATCTTATAATGACAAACTGGCATGATATTTCAAAAATATTTGCATTTGATTCTGAGAAACTCTGTACATATCGAGTGAGTTTGCCGCAATAACAAAACCACAACCTCGCATCACGCAATCATTCGTGAAATATGCAGGGACATTCAAATGTTCGCACAAAGTGTATTTGTTAAAAGAAATTCTTAACTTACACAAACGGAAGCCGACCCAGTTCACTAAGCAAAACCATCAGATACTGCATCACGCTCAAATAATACCGGTAGCCGCCAAAATTGCAGACGTCTTGTTGATTTTTGTGACGTCATGCATAGTAACCGATGGTTTCCGGTGAGACCAATCAAATAAATTGAAATTCTTATAAGCTGGGTATCAAGCCGGATCTTACTTTGTGGCTGAGGCATGGCCTACTTTAGTAGTAGTAGTAGTAGTACCTAGAGTAGGCCATGGTTGAGGTAATACCGCATATATTTGTCTGTTACTTTGACAGCAGCGGATAACAGTACCTGATTCACAGTTTCAATAAAACTCCGCCCACTTACACAATATAAATTTCAATATGTTTAAATATTTATGTACTGTAACTAACTATCATTGGCAGGCCAATGTTTGTTATATTAACGTGAACCCTGATATCGCGCAGGCTGTATAATACTGTCACAATATCTGAATTATATATTGCACTAGACCTACATATAGAAGTTGGGTTTATCAGCGCTTTTTCCGGCACAGATAGCGGACCTCATAGTCGTGACAACGTCCGTTCTCTTGGTCTTCATTTACGCAATGCAAACCATACAAGGGACTGAACCTTTTCAAAATATCATTCGTTTTTGCAACTGTTATTGCACTTTTTCCCACCAACCTTCCCTGAATCAACAACGGACGTCTGAAAGTAGATGAAGCATAGATTAGCCACGATGTCCATCAGTCTATGAGAATGCTGACGGATCATTATAAATGATCGAGTTCATTACACAGTTGTTGAGTTCTAGCGTTAGTACTAGAAAATGAATTCCGTCAAAACAAATTGCGCAAATGCTGCTCTTTCAGCATTTTCTCAACACAAAACGACCCACACGAACAAAGAATATATCTCTCTACAAATATTTGGCAAGTCCATGGGAAACGAATTGGCTTCTTACTCACAGTGGAAAGGTCGTCATAGAAGTCGCTACCGACCGATCGAAACTATATGAATACTTATCGTAACCTGATACCATAATTCAGCAATCTTCAACGAACTTAAAGGTTTACTGTAATGCTCACTACAGCTACGACAACGCAACACGGCTAGCTAGAAAAGCGACTACCCCGTACATTGAGAGTGATTCGATAGAAATACATGCGGTGCAGTGGAACAATCAACTAATAATTAGGTCAACGCCAATTTGACAAACGCGCCAAAAGCACTATGCTTAGTGCTCACCACAGCATATCATCTTGCTCGCCGTGATGAAATAATTATTTGAGACCGGCTCTGTGGCCGGGAGGGTTGGCTTTGGCCTCTATATGTTTAGGTCGGATTTGCATTGTGAATTTCAGCTTTTGTTCCTCTCTAAGCCTACATCTATGACAGATCTCAATGTTTATACGCAAAAGGTCGCACACAATTCACTTTTTTCATTGTGCCAAATAAACAACAGTCCAAAATGCCTAATCGCATGCTTTAAAATCAAGTCGCTTCTGTTCGAGGTAAATATTTCATGAGAATTCCTAAGGTCAGCGAACAATTACTCCTACAATGTTTATCATCCTGCCTGTCTGCATTCTCTTTATTCCAACACGATGTCTTATCTTATGGCTAATTGGTCATTATTGACAAGGATGCTGATATATATATATGGTTGGCTGTCAGTATCAGTGCAGAGCGTTGTGGTTAGTAGTTGAAAACGCCATAAATCCCTTACAACAAATATAGATATCTACTTATGGTAGACTTCGGTGCTTTTACCGAATACTTACATGCACACGTGTACTCCTAAAAACCGAGAAAGTGCGGCTGATTCGAAGTCTCCTTTCCCCTCTCCGGTATCGGAATTGATCCAATCAGTCCATTCTTGTGTGTTATCATCGATTGACATGCCAATACTTTCTTGATCTTCGAAGAATTCTGCACAACAACAGGTTTCACGTTAAAATACGATATATAAATACTATATATAAATACTATGTCAAACCATGGCGTACTAAATTCAGTAGGCCACGGTCAAACTTACTATCTGGACATAGAAATCTCACGGCGTAGTCAGTGCATTTTCCTGATATTTGGTGATATCCACGACATATTAACCCACCAGTCGGAGATAGGTGCTCTATTGCATCGTGTGACTGCAAGTCCTTGGCCTGTAACGAACGCATTCCATTCAATGAGTCAATGAAGCCAAAGAGGACATGCCTACCGTTACTGTTTTTATTTGAATGGATATAGGATTCGGGCACATATCTTGAGAATTTTCAGCAACCAATCGTTCAATCGATTCAATATCATTGCCTTTCGTGTCGGGGGTGTCTCGGTCCATCCAACGAGTCCACGTATACCCTGCCATATAAGTAGATGATGTCCCTGACTGATCGTAACGTGACTGATCAAGTTAAAAGATATGGTCTATAGCGGTACCTTTTATCGATTTTGGATAATTGGAGTACGATATTGTTCCGCCGGGGCATAAAAAGCGGATTTTTTTCCACCCATTCTTAGCGTTCAACGACTGTATCTGTAAGAGCATCGAACCGGTTAAAACTATTCTAATAAGTGAATTATTTCGGATTGTCTGACCTCATAGCGTATCGGGGTTCTGCACAATTGATCAGAGTGTTGAGTTAGTTGTGCTTCCATAACATTCTGAACAGTTTGGCGATCATTCTGCGGGAACCACCGCGACCACACACCGTACTCTTTTTAAATAGGAATGCTGTTGTTAAATCCATTGATAGCTCATATGTGACACGCTAAAATTTATTCTGATCATACCTTCATACTTTGATATCGTATCTTTCCATTTTGATAAGTCCATCCTCGGAATATCGCTACAATGAATCCTTTGATTGCCTTGGACAGATTCCAACATCAACGCATATGGTTGAATGGACTCCATATCGACTTCGTTATCACACAAAAGAGACGATAGAGTCACTTTCCGTAACTCTTGTAGTTGATCTTGCGTGAGAAGAGGAATGGTTGGTAAATTTGATGGCATTATGCACGGGTAAAGTCACTTCTCACCGTAAGAAAATGTCCCAGGATTTTCAAACCATGATCTGTCTCCCTTCTTCAATGCGCGGAATTGCTCGGAGTTGATGCACGCAAAAGTTGGACCGACAGCAGCGTCTGGGATTGCCGTTTCCAACACTGCACCAACGTAGATGTCAATATCATCCACATGGCTGTGATAAAATTTGTAAGATCAATTTCCCGCATTAGCGTCCCGTGAAAAAGGGTGGATATGATAAATACTCTTTGTTTGTAGCAATTTACTACCTGAAAGGTGTTGCAGCCGTATCAAAAGATTCCCTAACGATAAATGGGCGTTTTGCGATCTCGCGCGCGACCTCGAGCGTCTGTATGTCCTTTGAAGGTTAGGGAATTGCAACCGCCGATTAATTCGATTGTCCCGGGTTCGATTCCCGACTCAATCAAACCATTTGTTTCTCTTCCTGCGCTACTTAGCATTTAGTACCGTGGGAAGTGCGGAGGGTTAAGGTTGCGACAGGGATCCGAGCTGCAAACCGGAATGATCGACACGCGGTACTATATCAGTATTGGTATGGTGGCGTATATGACCTCAGCTGTTGAAAACGCCGTAAATTCAACAACAACAACTACGTTAATCGGGCATTGCGTATATTAGTCACTCTCACGGTGAGGTTGTGAATACAAGCGAACGTGCCATCTTCAATACACTTGTACGAGTATACATGCCTGTAGACAGAGGCTAGAATCTCCACTTTATCCGACGTGATCTCGCCGAGTAGGTCATCAAAACTGATTGCTTTTCGTAAGCCACAGAAGGTTCTGTATTGATTATATCCAGGAAGTCCGTGCTCTCTACCTCGCTTGATATTGATTGCCATCAGATCAAGACCGGGTTTTTTATCCGATTCGAACATCAAGCTAGATAACGGATAAATAAATTTGTATATTATAACATAGCTAATAAACAGGCTTATTCAAAATTTGAAGATCCTGATAATATAACACAGATCGCAGATTGGTGACTTTTTATCTGCAGGTGGTCGATATTAGAGTAAACATAAGCAACCTCACGAGACTCGGGTCTGAGTATAATTTTGCAACCCCCTAGCCATATCTTCCACTAACCTTCGCAACCCTTCACTCATATGCATATCAGCGTTTTCAGCGGGATCATGCAACAGTCCGCGAATGATATTAGATTCTTGAAAGTTACTGCCATTTTGTAACCCATTTGGGTTGAATAACGTCTCGTGTATTCCAACGACTTGGTTAACAGGATTATAATCAGCATCAAACTGCCCAACATGCATTCGTACCATCGTGTGACCATACCTACAACATATTGAAGAGGTATAAAAGGTTAGGTCGGTTTTTAGGGAATTGAATTGAGTGGCTCTTTACCTGAAAGCAGCAGTTGCCCAAACATTTGTGATAGACGCATCGTATGTCTGATCATACCCGTAATAAAATCCATTTTTCATAATATTCATATCATACAAATCCATATTTTGCTTTCCGACAATGAGTGGTGCATATTCTCTGTAATATGGATATGCTTTTTAGTGTCCGTTTCATGAATTTTGTTGATTCTAGCCTCACCCATATGTGATCTGTTGTGTGATAGCGGTGATAATCTTCCTAGTCTCCCAGAATGTATCATTTCCTGACCAATGTGGGTTAATTGCTTTCAGTTCTCTGGCTATGCGATTGTGTTCCCGCATGAACACGGTATGGATGCACATCAATCCTATGTTCTCATTTACTCTACCCTCACCTGGAATGATGATTTTGAATTTAATACAATGTATTATACAATCACCTACCCGCGCGCTTCAGATCGATCAGTGTGAAGACGATTCAGAGGATTGCGGCGGTGTGGGTGTTGCATAATAGTGCTTGCTCAGAACAATGATAGTCCTAATTATAAAAGTAATGGCGGCATGATTTTGCAATTAGAGATAAAATCGGTGGCCAGGTGAACCTATAAACCTTTCTCGTATTGATAACGTCACGTGTGTTGCATATGTGACGAAACAATCGGACAACATCTAATAATTATAATGCATCAACCAATTCTGCCAAGATATTCCGCGCTTCCAGCCTCGTGGTCTCTGTCACTTATAGCATAGTACTTGACGGGGAGTTTTCATAATACTTTGACAAGGTGGTTCACGTGTGATATAAAGGTGCGTACCTGCTGCATAACAAGTGTCCTTATCTGAATGAAGATGTGCAGGACAGGTAAATTCTCTTTTCTTCTCAGCAGAAAGTTGACCAATGAAGGGTAGAGTATCAGTCGCGTGACCGTAAGAGCCTTTTCTGACTAAAAGCTCACCGCTTTCTGTAAATAGATGCCTAATTTATTTCTTCCGCGTCCATTTTTAATAGGTATTTTTATTCAATACCTGAATTCTCATCTCTTAAATCGTTTGCAAGCTTGCTATCACTGCCATAAACAGTGTTTCCATCCCAGTACGCAGTGATTGTGTTGAATTGCTGACGCGGGATGCCTTCGGTTGAAGTACCAGGGTATGCGGCAGACCGTAATAATGGTATGCATGATCGTTTTTGTCGAAGTGGGTCATCCTGTGGTATGTCAATTTTTATGCATTCGGGTCTCTTGCTGGTACAAGTGCAAGTGATGTCGGTGTTGTCATCCTCTGAAGTTCAAAATCACAATTGTGGAAATGGTGGTAATGGTGGTTTGTCGGGCACGAAATCGGCGGGAATTTACTAATAATGAAGCCTTGCGGCAATTTGTAATCGATCATTATCAAATTGGGTCAGTTTCCTAGCGAGATATGCCGATCCCTAAAAGAAATCACAACAAAATGACGTGTAGCAAGTAGAACACCGCGTCTGTTATACGAAGGATGGCGATCCCTTGGTTGCCTGAGTGGTTTGACGGTCTGTATTGTGTGGTTGGTCCCAGCGGTTCGCTTCCCGAATGAATCACACCAGACTTTACAATTGGTATCCATCTTGCGTGTATTATGGCATTGTCAGTCCATGGCCTACTCTAAAGTACTCTAAAGTACTGTTAGGTAGGCCATGGTCAGTCGTTGGTTATGACAATGACACGGACTAGACCATCAGGAGTATCGAAAATCGACATCGCGTGTACTGGGCATTGACCAGACGTATTTCACTTAAAGTGGTTGAAATCCACATAAATTCAAAGCAACATCAACAACGAACAATTACGTCCAAGCTCACCTGTAGCCCCTGGAGTATTCACGGTATCATGAGCGAGGAACTGACCAAGTTGCACAAACATGTGTGAAAATATTGCGGAATCGACGTGATCCACGCCCGCATTTTTGAATGTTGATGATATCATCCTGGTGTTAGGCAAAGGACTGCCATCCTGTGCTATCCTAGGGGCCTGAAACAACACGTCTTTGTAAACGAAAGATTGACGATCGTATGGCATCACTAATGGATTCATCAGAAAGATATATCACGTGAACACAAACAAATTTTATAGCAAAGGTACAGTATAAACTAAAGCGTCTCCTTGAATGATTTATTTGCCTGATTTATATAGTATATCAGCAAATGGGTTGCTTCAAGTTACTCGAATAGTGCCATGAGTTTATCTCCGATCGATGCTAGACGACTGATACGAAAATTCCACACCCCAGAACGCAATCCAAAAATTCAGAGAACCGCTACTGAATCTGCTTAGCCGATGCATGGTCGATCAGCGTGGTGATCGAAAATTCTCAATTTTTTCTAGGGTTGTTTATACTTTTATCGGCAGATAGATCCAGCGCCTTTTCTGCGCCTGATATACCATGCCGACAGGGCCTACTATGATCGTCATCGAGAACTTTTCATTCAAAGTCTCCGTTTCTTGATCACGCTCGATGAGAGATGCGTGTTTTTTAATTGCCAGGGTCCGATGCATCAATCAAGTTCAACACGGAAAACGGCTGATTACGGTTCAACGTTTCGTCGATCTTGATGCACCAACCGTGATCAGTGGTCTTAACCCGGAAATTTGAGCTCCGATGTGTAAATGCGCTGGCTTGGGTGCGACGAGTAGCTAACTGAGCCGTCCTGCTTTGAAGTTAGGCAGCATGTTTAGGCTTTTGGTCGATTTAGGCAAGTTTCTCCATATCTCGTCGGTATTGGATTGAACTTTTCAAATAGTTTACGATCACATATCATTTGAATTTCATCGGAAATAGTAAACAAAATCACATAATACTATTTATAGGCGTTTTGGAAAACGATTGGTGACGTGCCCGAATTAGTTTTTACCTCAACGACAAATATTGATTGAATGGTCGTCCAAACATTCGCTACGACATTTCTGTGACACGTTGATTTATGATACTCATCGGTACATAGGCTTACGGCTCAAGTCGACGCCTCGACAATTGTATGTCTCATCACATATTTATGTTGTTGCGTCGAAAACCGAAATTCAACTGCACACTTAATGCGGACATTGGCGACTGTAAAAATGTGTGTAAATTCGGTTTACGCATGTCAACTACACCGCCTGTAGTCAGCCACTGTGTAAACAGATCGTAACGTGAATAGATTGAAAAGACAGGACGTTGATTAAATTGATCTGAAACCAACAATCACTGTTGATTGCTTTCGCCTTTTCAGGAGCGGTACGTCCCGTCGTTCCTTACATTAGTCTCGTATCGAGCAAAGATATGCAAAGTTCCACTCGGAGTCGATGTAAATTGTGGGAATCTTCGGGTTTCAAGCTCATTAGACTGTCTGATCTATGCCAATTAGGCGTGCATAAACTACTCAGCTTAATCGCGTGAAATCCACATGTCTAGTGCATTTAATCAGTTTAGGGTCTTAAATAGGGTTGTGGTTTTTATCAAATTACAACAAATCGCAACCGCTTTTAACCAAGGCCTTGATAAAAACCAAGGTTTTTTCGGTTTTTACTGGTTTTTATTAAAAGTAGGGACTCCATTGTGGAGACCAAGTTGTACGCGTAGAGGACGTTCACCTTCTCCCAGATTCGCCGCTTGGAGAATTTACGGCAACCTCTAAGGCTGCATTTTCGAAAAAAGCTTATTGTGCAGTAGGCAATCTTGTAAATCGAAGCCACGTTTTGGTCCAAACCAGTCACAAGTCGGCCTACAGAGTGGCCATCAACACACGAGTTGTCAAAAAGGAATTTGCCCCTCCGACATTCCTGCGTCGCGTGATCAAGATCTTTTACGACTTGCATGCAGTACAGTACAGTTACTGAGTTAACTTAGCGGGCATTATTTCACCATGTTTGTAAATGATGATGATAAATATGTGACGTCATAAACCGTCACTGACATGTGACGTCACATCATGTGAGGATATGACGTCATTGGGCCCCTCCGAAATCAAAAGTAGTTTGCGGCCTTGTTTTCTTTTGAGGATCTATATCCATCGGATAGAAATTATACTTCTAAAACAGAAACTCATTGAAGCATATCAATTGTCATCGACAGGAACAGCTCTGTGGGTTATCAAGATTGCTTCTGCTGTCCCAGCCTGCTAGGTAATGCATTTTCTACGCAAATTTCTGCCTCTCAATACTTGTAACATCACTTCTGGTATCTTCAGGAAGCCGGAGATATAGTATGGTAGGCAAAAATGAGAAAAAAACCATTAAAAACCGAAAAAACCAGGTGTTTGATAAATACCAAGAGCAAAAAACCGGTTTAAACCATCTGGTTTTAATCAGGGTTGATTAAAACCACAACCCTAGTCTTGAAGCGCTTTATGGGAAAACTTGAAATGAGAGGCGAGATTCACGCTATGACGTAAAACCATGACGTTTAATCGTGTACTACGCATCAACAGCCCAGTTTGACGGGTTCAGCCCGGGCAAGGGACTGATGCGAATACCCGAATGCTAAAAGCGAATTTGTCTTTTCGAATGGGAAATTATGCGCTACTGCATGCCATTTCCTTGACGTATTTTTGATCGAGAAATCGGAGAATTTCTGTGCCTGTTACAGTCACACCGTAGACGACCGCGAACCTGATACCAGCGACGTTCGGAAGAATATTAGATCAGTACAGGATATGCCTTTCACTGTTGCTATTGTCTTGAAACTTAACTCTATAGCCATATGCATTGCGGTGAGGAAGACAAGTCTCTTCTCTCTGCCTCTATACCACAATCCTAAAGGTAACAGATGATGCACAAATCTGAACTACTTGTTGGTACACTGCTTGTTTTACGGGCAATGTCTTCGGGAATTGAGCGTGTTTGGAATGCTATGGGTTTCAAAATCCATTTAAATTGGCAGTATCAATGTTTTATCTCGTATAAAATGATCATAAGCTTATAAAAGCTGAAAAAAGCATATAAAAATCAGTTTAATAATTTTTTGGATCTTACTTGGATCCCATCAGCATAATCAGGAGGAAGAAGCCTTCTCAGAGGAGTGAATGTTGATCCAGCTTTTGGATTGGCATGATTATTACAATATCCATCAAGTTTTTGATACCTGTCAATCAAACTGCGGTGTAACTTACCGGTGTAGAGGAAAAACAAGCATATTTTAGTTCACCTCTTTGAGAACGGACAACCGCCTGGGTTGGACTGCCCTGTGTATGCTCCCCGTTGAGATGCGAACTCTGTAGAACATACCAACGTTGAAACATTCTGACATGACACTGGGAGGAAGTGTGACAACACAACGTGAAACATTCTATCACTGTACACCAACAGAAATCTTACCTGCAGGAAAACATTTGATTCCCTTACATACAAAAACAATCGCTATCACAGCTCTGACAATACATCGTATCATATCTGATCAGTGAATGTAAGAATCCTGCATAAATATATTTTGTAGAGCCTACTAACGAACGTATCAACTTTGAAACAAGATATGCCGTGTAGAATGTGAAGAGAGTGATGATACCGACATCATATCGACACATTTATATATACGATATCATATATCAAATTGCATTCTAAATCGTTGTATACGACGTTCTTGTATCAAAAAGCATCGTTCGTATGTCGTATTTGTTGCATATGCAACTCTATAAATTTCTGTATAAACACGTCATTTTTATTGATTGTCGCAAATTACCTACGTTAACTCATGCTAACAGCGTCCTTGACAACAAGAAAATGGTGGAACCTTAACATAAAGTCGTGATGCGGTGCATATTAATAGGGAATAAATAGAAAAAGATGCGGGTGAAATCGGTGTAGCTGACATCGTTTTCGGCATATTGTAGGAATTCGATTGCTGTTTATATTTGGAAAGTCGCAGTTGATAATAGTCGACTAAATAAATATATTTACTAATGATCAAAGCGAGTCGAAACGACATGTTTTGCAGATACTATCAGTTCGTGCGGATCTAATAACGCAAAACCAGAAGTCGTTTACATGTTGGATTTGTCTTGCTATCCTGCTATCGGATGTGTCGTCAGTAGATTGTGAAAATCAGGCAATTACGCTTATATTGCGACGATCATCACTGTATTCCGTTCGCGCGCATGTGTGCGTGTGTGTCTGAGGGAGGTGGTTGTTATCGGCTGCCGAGGCCTTTTGCACCAAGATCTATTTATGTTGCTGACATGTCCAAGGGGTAAATGTGGTCTGTCCCTGTTTAAGACGAAGGAGAAGCCACGAAAGCGAGCAACTATATTGCCCGTCTTCGGAAACACGGAATTATTAATGAAATGGTTATTGATGATAATTAATGAGGTTCAAATATCCAAACATTTTCCATGAAATAAAGGCTCCAAACATAAGGGTGTGTGCATTTTTCATGCTAACTTTTATGAAGATATTTTATATTCATATGCCATACGTGCAACAGGACGTGGTAGAGATGATCCTTTTGACGTGTGTCGTAATCGTGAAAATCTGCCTGTAAAAAGCACACAAATAATATAGTTTGCTCGTAACATTAATTTTATGGAACAATCTGAGGACGCGAAGAGAACAGAAGCGTTTTTCTTGACGCAGTTATATAGGACCCTAATACGTTGGTGCTTGTAATGAATTCCGTATATTTTTCACAGAGGTCAAAGGTCTTTGACCAGCATTGAAGTTTTGTTTGACGATAGACTGAGCAATTTTGACATGTCCCAGGTCCGAGACCAGTGTTCTTGAATCCACGCCAAGTCTTAATATGAAGAGTAAGGCGGTGTGAAACAGTGGTTGCACAATTGTTCTTTTGTATTCACCCCGTTTTCAGCTACTATGGTCGTGGTCATTACGCCAGTTCACTTCCAGTGTACGTGTCGATACTTCCGGTTTATAGCCCAATTCACTACTTTACTGAACTTGCTTGTTAGCCATGGGATATATTACGAAGACGCACATTTAGACTCAACACACGAAAGGGGAAAATGTACACTTTTCGATCGAAATGACCTTGATGCAGCAAGTTCATTGGCAATGCGAATGATTATTGCATAGTTTTGGTTTTGATGATATACTGCACACCTGCTCATTATATCGTTGATTATACCTATGTGTAATAATTATCAAACACATCTCGGAAATTTGTGCGACAAATATGCCGCAAATACAAATTATGGTGGCCATCGAAAATGATGTCGACGCCAATCTTTCAGCGCTAAATTGCGACTGATGAAAATGTATATTGACCAGCGTATATTATTCCACCTTCAAAAGATATGCTGTGTTTGGAGCTTCAGGAATCTACAAAAGGCAAAAGCAATGCGTGCATATCATACCCGGAAGGAAAGTGTTGTTCGATGGCTTTTCCAACGACTAAGGTTATGTAATATGTACGACAAACCAATGCTTATATCGTACGCGTGTCGGATTCCCAGAGCGCCGGATCACTGTCACAACCACTACCCTATATGCTCTGCTGTGGTACTGACTGCCAGCAGTGTTTGTTTGACACGTTAGGGAATCGAATCCGCTCAGACGGCGCAAAATTAAACAAGCGCACTCGGTATCATTAATTTTTTACTTTTATGTGGTTTCGGACACCCATGGCCTACTTTAGTACCTGTAAAAAGTAGTAGTAGGCCATGGGAAACCACGTCCAAGTTCATAAGAAACATATTTAATATTTCCATATTTCATCGCAACATTGTTGTTTTCCGAGTTCCTAGCGAAACAACCTATCTCAAATTTCATCATTACGACATCAAAATCGATAGACTTATTTTGTTATGTCGTCATAATTGCCACGTGTTACTCTATCTATAACAAATTTTATGGCATAATAGGACACAAAGCAACTAACAAACTACCGTTCCCCTGTGAAACATTGTAATGCACCCGATTATATCTTGTATACTTGTGTTAATATTCGGGTCATTACATATAGGCTTGGAATTTAAATATGATGTTATTAACGGTGATAATTCTTAACGCGCGACAATTACGCTATGAGAGACGGTATGTCTCAAGGTTATTTACGGGGAAAGTGAGAATAACATGGAATATCATGTTACCGAGTGATTTAAAGCCGATTTGAGTTACCTGAACACAACTAATCTGGAAGCCTACATTTATATAATTCCTGTGCATTTTGCTCGACTCGTTAGATGGCAGATTATTTGCCCTACACCCACGTACAGATATTCACCCAATCAAATGCGACTAACCTACCGTAGCACCACGCTGGGTGCACTGAAGTATATTTCAGACCTGTGAATTGAATGTGTGTCAATATCTACTGCTATTTGCGACGTCATATTTGATGTTGTTGTTTTGAGTGAGATTTGTCAAACTCGAAAATACGAAGCGAAACCATACTTCTCATCAGTTTGGTCACTTTAAAAGCTGAATAAACAGGTGAAAAAGCAAAATTTTTTGGCAATAAAGCATCACCGATATCGACATTGTGGGGAATCGGCGATGAAGCGCATGTATCAGGGAGCAAATCAAAACTGGCGCTGACGTCGCTTCGCGAAATGCGCCGCTGTGCTTGGGCGTCATTGTATGCAATAGGCCCCACGGCGCCATGCGTAGAAGGTAAGGTGGGTTACGAGTAGGCCTATACGTTCAAATTCACAACGATTCGCCATTTAGCTCTAGTACATACACGTAGGATATACCTGTGCGTGTGCATTCAATTATGGTCTAAAATTGATGGCGTTCGCGCTGTAATCGATGGCTTGTATCAACGTCAAGCTTGTCTAGATATGGAACTAACACACTAACTTCCAGCATCAGTTCTTCAGTCATCAGCAGCCATTCTTGTACAAAGGAGGAATCAATGTCTACAAATATGATAATTTATCAATATATATACTAATCATCTAATAGTTAGTTATGAAACCGTCATCAATTATATTTATGAAACGTGGCTCCCAGATGTCGGTGATTTAAATAAACTCATCCCTTTTCTTTTGTGAGATGGGAATACTTGGAACGATAATTTGTCGTTATAAGATGTCACTGGGCTATATTACTAACGAAATTGACATATTGGCCGGGAAAATGAGTTTATATCGCTTTCGATAATATGAATATAAACCGGTAGCTATCTAGTTTTTACAAGTCCGCCTAAACAGGAAGTAAAACCTCTTCATGAAGTATACTCTCCAGGATACCAGTCTATCACAACGTTATTACAAAACACCAATGAGTTGACTGACAGGGGTTGCTATTCAAAGTGTCAACGGTTGAGCGTATATATAATGTATCGAGCGCGTATCATACATACAAAACATACCGCCTGGAGAACAATATTGCATTAGTACGGTATAATATGTGACAGAGCCAAATTGCCCCCCTCCCCCGGGCCGCACTACACTTATGTAACATGTTTGGGGTGAGATCAAAACATATGGTGTACTTTTTATAGCGGCTCAGTGATAAAAATATCACCTTGTGGATTGTATGGTGCGCTGCGCAACAGCGAACTAAATATGGTAGTACTATTCCGTAGATCTCTGATTAACTGCGCGTCATGCCGTTCAGTTAGTCGAATTGCTTAGACTGTCCGCCTTCTGATCGGGAGGTTGCGGGTTTGATTCCTGACCGAGTCAAATCGAGGACTTTAAAATTGGTATCCGTTAATTCCCTGCTTGGCTGTCGGTATCGGGGAAGTGCGGAGAGTCGTGGTTGTAATAGTGATCCCGGCTTTAAACCGGAAGTATTGACACGTAAACCGTGAGCATCGACCTGGCGTACATGGCCTTAGTAGGTGAAAAACGACATAAATTCCAAATTTAAAAAAGAAAACGCGCGTCATTATTCAACGGTAGCGACTTCGTGGATCGTCACACCCGCTGCGCTCACCTTTAACGTAAATGTTATTTACTATGTAATTGCCTTCTCGGTAAACACGGTGAAGGTCGACATAATCCTACACTGAACAATATAGACTAATTGGCTCAAAAATGATCGCGTGAGATCATGGAAACGCGCACAAGTAAAACTCAACAGTAAATTGATCGCCCTGCATGGGAGAATGTCTCTCGCTTAGCTATTACCAATATCGACTTATGGTTCGCAAGGAATTGTCACGTGACATAAAATACTATCAATGAAGAGGTCTGTTTCGTGGTGTATCGAATCTATCGAATTCCAATAATATCCATCGCGCTGCTATAGAAAGCATGGAAATATACACGAAAGGAACTTTTGTTAAAGTCGAAAGGCCTGAATAATATTGTCACAATGAATAGTAGTAGTGCCAGTAATAATAACTCTATGCTATCATGTTTGCGAAGGCAGTGAACCCCCGCACGAAGCAGCAAAGCATTGGAATGTTTGTGAAGTACTGACCTTAGTGGCAGACATTTTGGTAAGATGACAAATTTATCATGATGTACTCTTTTCACCCCACATTTCTAATTTAGAAGTTTCGAATGACAGTTATGTCAAATGACTTGGATAGGTAAATTTGGTGTCTGCCGTTTCTGACATTGTCTCGGTTGACAACATACCATGAGAGTGCCATGATCGAAATGACCTTTGACCTAACCCACTCAGATTTTGTGGATTTGAGATTCGTCATGTTAAAATTTCTGATGGTGTTGCCAGATTTTTCAGTAATCCGATACGAGGATTTGCTGAAGACCGTAACGAACTTTGGTCGCGAAGGTAACCGAAGGTAACCGAATATCCCTTTCTCATTATCCGTGTCTCACAGAGAAAATATCGCTTATATCCGTTGACCTTGGTGACAAGGAATTAGGAATGAACGAGTCTAAGAAGGTCTTCCGGTAACCGTGTACTGTAGTGGCGAAATAACTCTTGCTGTCTCGTGCCTAATCCAAAATATTTAGAGATCAGCCGATCCACAAGTCTCACGCTGATCTGAAGAGCAAGACTTCGTATGTATTGAGAAGATCATTTACCCTAAGAAGTTGACTTCCAATCACGCAGTTCAAGCGGATTGCGGAGGCTGGCGTCAATGTACGACCAATTGTCAAACACGCGTCGCTGCCGATCATAACAAGATGCGGCATTTCGGATCATTGACGATTTGTAGCGGATGACTTGTATAGCATTTTCTCTTCCCCAACGTAATCTCACGCCACTGGTTGATAATGTGGGAATAAAGCCCCGCAGAATCAGACCTACCAGGTTCACGTCAGTATTCGCCCAAACGTAATTCAAGAAGGCAAATCATGTGTGGTCGTATATTGACGATTATACGAAAATTTGACTAAAAAGCAGGATGTCGAAAGTATCAGTTTACGAATGCGTAATGCCTGAACCAAAGCACGAGAATCAAGCGCCGAACTGGCTCGTGCTATGCTAAAAAATAATTGAACTAGTATTTGCGTTATGCTGTATATCGGTAGCTCCACTGACGGTTATGTGGAAATTGATAAGTTACGGTTGAAAAATGTGATGATATATTGCCTCGGTAAGGTTGTACAAGAACAAGTACACTGTGGGCTACCGTTAGTTCGTCGTCATAATTATCTAGCACCCACAGTTTACGATGAAAGATGCTTCATCTAGCAGGTGGTTATGGCTAACAGTGCTGGTATGTTAGATACTAATAAACTATCTTTCATATATACATCAAACAGAAACGACATTAATAATTCAGAATATCTATGTTATGTGATTATTCCAGTGGTAGAAAACAAACATGTTGTAATACCTCGCAGGTGAGAGTGATTGGGTTGAGATAAGATTTGTGCGACGACAGATTTAGAAATATCATCTCTATCGATCCAGCTTCTTTAGTTCGATCACATGACAATTGTAAATTGAAATGCACATGCACTTGGAACTTGAAACTGAATTCCTTGACTAATTTTGAAGCAGTTCGATGCCCTTATCACGATACCAGATATTGATATTTATCTGGCAATAGCCGGAATTGTGTAGCCCAGAAGTCCAGATTAACTAATTC
The DNA here is from genome assembly GCA_030412335.1 of Botrylloides violaceus. Lineage (NCBI taxonomy): Eukaryota > Metazoa > Chordata > Ascidiacea > Stolidobranchia > Styelidae > Botrylloides > Botrylloides violaceus. Next base: position 1,119,718 of record JASFYC010000810.1, read on the forward strand.
GTCAGGAGTTTTGTTAGGAACATTACAAAATGGGTTAGCTATAGGGAAAAAACGATATTCACCTCATGTTTTGACATGATATTACAATTTCGAACAGTTGGTTGATTCATTCCTTTTATTCAGATGTTGGAGAGTTGGGCGTCGATTATTTAACATCCTATTACATCCTTTCCTACAAAAAATTAGTAATGATAAACGTAAGTTACATGCACCGTGCGTCGAGCAAGTAGGATATTGATTATTGGATTTCCTAGACAAAGTTACGGAAATGTCGCCGTCGCTAAACGCATCCTTCGACAATTCCTGATTACTCAGCCTTGTTTACGCGTCTGATTATTTATTTGAATCAATGTCGACGACACACTGTAATCGTTGTACATTGATTATTACCATCGGCGCAGATAAAATGCCGATACGCATTTTCAGTCAGGCTTGGTCTCTATCGTTGCAATTGAGTTTTAAAGCTACGAGTATGAATGGCGGCACCGTGTCTGTATCAGTCAGAAATAAAACCGGGTCCCGAGCACAACCCACGCATCGAAGATCGCTGTAAACAGAGTTTTCGAATGAATTTATTTCACTTAGCGGGGGTAAAAAAGTATCAAAATATTCGCACAATTTGTAATTACGAATTGCATACAAACTTCTCCAACACGTAAATAAACGCACACAGTATACCAAGAGAATTGATATGATAGATGTAGCGTGTTGCAAATGCAGTCTGGGCAGACAGCAACGTAACGATCTGAAGATATTCTTCCTTTGCGTGTTTACGCCAAATTAAATTCGCAGAAATGTGCTTCATTAAATTGCATATATCAGATACTCCAATATGGAGAAGACAATACAAATAGGCTACTCCAATTTGGAGAGATGTAAAAGTTATAATAAATGTGGCGTCAGGAAACTGAAATTGGTATTTAAGCCCATTTGAGACAGAGTCACCCTAAGAAATTGTGGTTTCTATAGGTTTTATCGAACCCATCATCATAATTCCCCGCTGCCCTTCCCCTCCCCAATAAATTGGTCAACACATAATTTCTCTTACTTTACCAACTATTGGGAGAGGTCGAAGTAGAATTTGTTTTCCTCAGGAAGACACGCGATGTAACAGAAACCAATTACGAGTTGGTTTCCCCACAAAGCATTTATATTAATTTGACGAACGACACCTGCTAAATAGGTGGTAACGGATATAGCTTCAGACGCAGACAAAAGAACTGCCTTCTCGTCTTGCGTAACATGAACGGGCTTGCGATACAAATGTCTAAAGAAAATATATCACGCGGAAACAACGGGTTCTCATTAACTTAATGGGCATACCATACACGGGGTGAAGTTGTAGTAAATAAGGCTAGTGTCTGTGCTTGTATGCCGCAAACCTGGGTTCTTATCTCTCCGATCGACATTCGCGACAACCGACGCAGTTTGTTATATCTATATTGGTGTAGTTTGAAGCCATGTGCTGACGGAGGTGCATCTGTGGGAAAATGCGGGTGTCGAGTGTCGAGACTCCGTATAGAGAGTATCTGTTTATGCTTCGATGTGAATCGCGGTACGGCACTGGGCGAAACGCGTCTTTTAGCGGCAGAGCGAGAAGCCAACTCACCGAGCTCACGAGGGATCGACACAGTAACTCACAACTAGTGTGATCGATGGGTGGTGCGGTGGTACCGGGCAAAATTGAATAAACGAATTTCATGATGGCGTTAAATTAGCAACATTCTCTAATTCACGCAGGCCAAGGTGGTACTCGTTAGGTGGGTATCATAATAAGAAAATTTCGCACACGTTTGCATCTCTCAATACTAAAATATATGAATTTGAGGTACGCAAGTTGTTTATCTGTATAATGAAATGGCAGTTGACACTCCACTATAGACTAATAGAGGACAATAAGGCGTTTACTGGTTGTCTAGAAATTGCTACGCCAACTTAGCTGACAAGACAGGTTTCCTTTTCTCCCATTTAAAATCAACCCCAGTCATTTTATATACTTCAAAATTATACGGCCTATAGAAGTCATAAAGGGCAGCTTTTGCATACGACGATACTGTGGGATGAACCCGACCTTTGCCCTCTCCAAGGCAATGTGGGACGCCACTGGCTTCTCTTTTTTTCAAACAAGGGAAACCTTTCGTCGAATTGAAATAAAAATGCTCTTGCGTGATGACAGTATTCAAACCAAGGAAGTTTTGCAGCTTTTCTAACTCGAAAGCAGGATTTGCTATCTAAAATATTGATATCAATAAATTTTATACTTCACTCATTGTTTCGTGGAATAAAATACACTCACCAAATTTTCACCGTTAATAAAGCAAAATTGCTCCCGCGGAAAATATTGGAACCATCTTTTTAAATGTAGACTATACATCCCAATATTAATGCTTGGTTTGGTGCTGTTCACTTGTAACGTACTTAAATCTAGAAACACCGACGTCTCGAACGAGCGCTTCAATCGATGCTGTAAAGATAAGAGATATTAATATTAGTCAACTAAATATTCAGAAAAGTTTTTGACGCGCTGTTGCTGCTACTCACCTTAGTTCTTGACTGTGTGAAATCTGAGATCGCCCTATCCACAGGGTCTTTTAAAACAACGATAATTTTCATTTTACTATTCATTTCATATACTCTTTGAGGAACTTCGCTCGCTACCATATAGCTCGGTGTTTTCTCGATAGTAATTTGTCCGTGAATAGATGTTGGCATCATGCTTCTGAAACGGGAATCGTCCGATTATAGAAAATTGGCTTTTGCTAATTTTAAGAAAGCTTTAACTTACTTATACCATTCAGGACCGTAGGAGTAATTCCTGTCAAAATAATGTACTTCATGACCCGCAGCTCGTACATTCGGATGGACTCGAATAAACTCCAACAAGGCTCGAGTGCCGGATTTCTTAGCTCCAATCAATAACGCTCGCGGAAGCTTCTTAGTGCCTTGGTATTTCTCGTCACTCAAAGGACTATCAGGTCGTGACTGAAACCGTATATTCCGTGGTATTTTAGTTGCGGTCGTATCTTTGACGGAAGAAATACCAACGAAAAACGATCTCGACGTAGAAGCTAGGACTAGTGCACACACGATTATAAATCCAATCATCACACCAAATCGCTTGTATTTATAAACATTGTTTGATTGAACTTCCAGAAGGCTTTTATCAAGAATAATCCAAGTCTTCATGTTGCTGCTTTCAGTAGGTGCTGATTTATCCGTTAGCTGTAGCGACTCCCATTCCCAACCTTACCTGCATCGCCTCAACGAAGAACTGCCCTCGATAGGGGTCCGTCGTAAGTATTTATGCTAGATTACTTGTCTCAATCATCGGCAATCAGCAACCGTGACAACGGCATCAGATGGTAATCCTGCCGTCGTAGTAAACAAACCAGATACGTGCTGACAACTAGCGGTTGAAAATGGTGCACGCAAACAACGTAGGATGGCGCCCCTTTTCCTTCAGCAACATCAGCGGCTACGGAACGGAATTCTAATTCGCAATATCCCGATTGAACCCGGGTTTTTATCTGAAAACTCTCATCGTGGGTAAGTGAACGGCACATGACTGTACCATAAGCATTATATCGCGACCGCACTCGTCCCGGGTGAGCATCGACCAAGAATTAGGCCTCAATAAGCTACACGTACCGAGAATGCATACGTTCCGTCCGTAGCTTAGGCTTGGCGAATGCGTTTTGAGAAATTGTCTTGTAGTCTCTTTCAAAAATGAAAAATTAGAAATGTACCAGCATTACGTCCTATGGAACACACACCATAGCTGTTCAACACAGAATCTCAGTCGACAGCATTGAGACATACTCATGACACATTTGCTACGGACTACAATCAAGTTTAATGAAAGTTTGCAGCCTTTCGAATATTTCATTGACAGTGCTTTCAAGTATCTCTCACAACATTTGCCAATTAGCCAAACGGAACAAAATACACACAGTGTGGATATCTGACAAGGCTTGGAGTATGCTACCCAAAAGTAAGATACCACAGGCTACATATCTTGAAAGGCGACAAATTTTCAGCGACCAGAATGGTGGAACAGACGCTAGTTGAATTTTCTATTCGAAAATCACAAGTCGCTGCATTCACGTATCCAAAATGAGACAACCTCAAAAGTATGCACTGATATCCTGGAAAGGTCATAGATTCGGCATCGGCAAGTTTTGAAACCATCAAATAAGGATCGTTATATCTGACCAAACATTCATGAAATTCCCTTTCGTATCACGACAACTCCTCATGAGCTCGGGAAGAATTGATACGACAAAACTGTTGTGGTCAACATCATTGCAGTTTCATTTTCTTTTTCAATTCAAGTTCTTTCTGCGCCTTTTCCTTTTGGAACTCCGCTTCCTTTTCTTCAACTTGCTTCAAAAATTCATCGTATTCAACAGGGTCAAGATCTTTGACAATCTCGACACCAATGTTCCAAGACACATTCGCTAATTCTTCGCACACTTGTGCCAACGTATAGTCTCTTATGGTATAATATTCATCAGTGATTTTTATAGAAGCAATTTCATATAAATGTTTGTACGTTATTTTACCAAGAAATTCTTCACCTAGTTCGAACGGTCTTTCCATTTTCTTTAGTCCAGCTGCTTGACGAATAAAATATTCCGCAGTTGGACTGAATACATCTATTTTATACTTTTTGCCATCAATATAAATTCTTGTATCCACAGGAATTCCAGGCAACATTTCACCTGTTAATTCATTAAAGTTCTGAGCAAACTTTGCGATCGGTATTCCTCTTTGACCTAATATAGGCCCAAGAGGAGGACCCGTTGATGCCGATCCGGATTGAATCACAGTGTCTATGATATTGGGCAACTTTACTGCTTCAACTGCTTTTTTGGCAGTTTTACCGATCCTTGCAATTTTAGACATATTTCGGTTAAACTCTATGAAATGCAGTTTTTGGTTAGAAAGTTGTACATAATCGAGCATCTACGGAACGAGGAATGCGTCTACCACCGCGGCAGAAGCGGAGCCACAAATGCAAACTGAGGTTCAGAGTTCAGTTCAGATTCTTCAGAAGTCCCCGCTGAAGCAAATCCGTTCCGGAGCAAAAACCGGGTATGGATTACTAGCTACCGGAGTTACATCGCTCACGGGTGTCGGGTGTCACGGGTGCTAAAGATAGAGACTTCTTTTGATATGGATAATTTCACTACTACTATAAATTTACCGAACTTTGTTGAAATGTAACGTCAATTTACTGATTTCACAGACGCGCTGTTCGTGATACATCCGTTAGTTTTCAATCCACACACCGTAGGCACACCCCAATTTTCATCATTATTTGCCCGCTACGCGACGCGAGTATCGCACGTTGACATTGCTCTTGCGAGGCGGCGTAGCTCATATTCAACAGGGCCGGGTTGCAGCCCTTTCCAAACGCGGAATTGCAATGTGGAGAGCATTGTTAGCTTCAAGCGCAAGACTTTTTCAATCTACAACCTGCAACCCTGTGATACAGCCAGCGAGAAGCTTGAAGAGACACGTTGCAGTGCATCGACGATGTGAACACTGTAGGTTTGTCCGCCCCCGCGGCAGATTAATGGTGGAATGCGATAAGCATCCCCGGCACAATCAAATGCAATATGGACGGCCGGGACAGCACAGGGTTCATTCCGTATATCGCTGGCGATGGCCTGACCCTTTTGAGAAGAAATATAGTTTCGGACCTTTCAATCAAGACCGATATTTGGAAGCATTCAACAAAGAGTAGTACTGTGGTTTCATTCATATGTGTTTACAAATAATAAGCTTAAAAGTACTAAAGTGCAACATAGCGATGTGATTACCGTAAGAATGCAACCAGTAGAAAACAGTACTGGCATTAAACACCTTACATCTATTCTATAGGCAGTGCAGATGTATTGTATCGCATGATGCAAATGCAGCGTTTTACAGGTTTAGTGTACAGAGGCAGCCAAGCAGGTACAACTAACTTATTACAAGGTCATGGTTTGATCATAGTTTTGGCTCGTGCTACGTAATAAGCAACCCCAAGTATCAAGGGGTTGTTGGTTTGCAAGAAGAGTAGAAAGATATGCCACGACTGTGTAAATCTAATGCTAAATCTGCGACGTTCAGCTTAACCTTTGAATTGCTTCTTCTGCTGCAGGCCGAGCTCAATCTGTTGCAATTCAACCAGAAGTTCTAGGTCTTGATTAGTCACCGGAGTCTCATTCAGTTGCAGGGCTGCTTGCTCTCGTCTGACCAACCTCGAGTTGAATGCAGCCTGACGCAAAGACATTGGATAAGATTGATAGAACAGAATAGATTAAATGATAAAAACAGAAAACGCCGTTCACCCACCTGAGACAAAGCTGCCTCTGAATGTGCCAGTTTCTCATTGGATAAGCTGGGTATGGATGAACTGCCAGATTGACTGAAACTGAATAATATCATGAGATGGCATATCCTCAAAACACACATTACCAGCTAAAGGCATTCAAAATTCACAATATTCCATCTTTACTTACCAGTTGCTAGAAGAAAAGCATGTAATAGCATCATGATTGTCTGCAAAAAGAAAATGTCTGACTAGTGCTTCCTTGCCATGCAGTACATTATAGCATTTCTTACCGAATGATGAGTAAATGTTCTCACTAGTATGTGACCCAGCGGTAGTAGTGGCAGGAAGAGCAGAAATGCTTGTTGCGGCACTGACCTATCCAAAAACATCCTGATTATTGTTTTGATTTTTCCACAAAACAATCATTGATCACGTACTTGCATATAGCCTGTAGAACCAGGTCTTGTTCTGGTGGCCCTTGCAATTGGACCATATTTTGATACAATGGGTCGATCAGAAAACGGTATCACCTCATCATCTATGTGTACGTAGACATTTTCGCTAGAGCTGAAAGTTAAAAAGACCAAAACTCTTATGCTTATCTAGACTGACACTCACAGAAACTATGAAACACAGTTGCAAGAGCACCTAATCTACAAGCTTGTACTCCAGCACAAACCTCGAACCAGAGATTAATATCATGATTGTTTTGTAATAGTGAAGTAAATAGTACTGAGCCTTGGCACACTGATGCCAGGCTTACTGAACACAAAGTATAATTGATTGTGTATCAACTCACTGCTCTTTATAATTGCCTGGTTCTGTTTGGGGTTGTGCAACAGCAAAGTTGCTGCACGCTTGAACACACTTCTCTACGTTTTTCTCTAACAGCAGCTGATGCATTTTCTTATCATCTAAGATTCGCTCATTCCGAGCATGAGAAGGGTTGAGGTGATCAACACCACGCACTGTGACCTGGAAAATAAAACATGAGTATCCAGTAGGCTACACAGTACACACGTTTTCCACTGTTTCAGCAACATACCTGTTTAGTTCCAGTGTCAAGTTCGGAAGTAACATTGACAGTAGTAGACCAGTATTTTTCATTCAAGTTATCGGGAATGGTAGCGGCAGAATTCCCAATACACAATAGTGGTGTATAACTTTTACACCGCCACACGTCATAGTAATTATGTTCCCTGTGATCAACACTGACTTGCTCTGTAATGAATATGAAAATTTTCATTGATCTATCTGTATATAAACGGCATTTGGTGAAACCTTCATTATTTTGATTTTGAATCATTTGCTGAAGTATTTCTCGCTTTCTCCGAACGAGGTCTTCCACAGATGCATGCTCAACCGACTTTGAGATCTGCAGCTCTTCTACATTAGACGCCAAATTTTCCATGTGTCCATCTTGCTGTCAAGACATACACAGAAAATAATGAGAAACTGGAAACACCTCCACCATAAGCAAAACACAGTCATCACACACACACAACAAAGCCGGCATTATTCCAAAATTGCACAACCTCCTACTAGTGATACTACACTATAACGTGATTCTGATTAACCTAAGACACATTCCCATCCATACACCACATAAGATTACTACCAGATACCAGATTCCTCACAGCCGCACCATATTTGGAGCACGTGGCTTTTTAAAAAGGTCTCACCTCACGAATGGATAAAATTGCTCCGGAATGTACGAGCAGGCTTGGATGGGGTACATAAGGCTGCATCTGGGATCATGTAAAACAAATACTCTGGTATATTTGCTTATAACCGGTAGTCTCTTCATTCGCCAGTTCAACTCTTCAAAACTGAATATATAAGGCCTCCTCCCACCACCAAACGCACTTGCATTGTAGCCTAGTATCCATTCAACTATCACGCAACTCACGATAACAAACACTACTTCACACAGCCTGCAACATAAGTACAGTGCAGATTTGCAACATCCAAACAGGATAGCATATATCGAGAATAGATCAGCCAATCTGTAGGGAAAAACTGAATGGATGAGAAAGTCAAGTCACGAACATGAGGACCAGCAGCATTATAACACGGCAGAGAGATGACAGAGCTCCTGCAGACATAAGTGGAATAAGCCAGTGTAATATGGATATATGTGATACAAAAATAGTTAATTATTTGTGTGGTAGCTAACTAGCAATTCAAAGTTGATCAAATCAAGGCAAATGCAGCCGATATTACTGTGTCTGCAAGGGCCCAGCCCTCAAATCCAGCAAACAGTTGTGACGAAATAGGAGCAACTGTTTGCTGGGGGAAAAGTAATAATTGGTAAAGAAAAATACCTGTGGCAAAGACGTTTGTTCATACGGTAGGTACGGCTGCATCGGCATGACCGGTACAAATCGATGAGGTGACGGCGCCATCATAATAGGTGCAACATTAGGACTCATCGGGGAGGGAGGTCTGTACACTTGTTGCAGATAATGAGATTTGTAGATATGGTCTTGTCCAAAAGGATCTTGGGGCAATGAATTTGGAAACATCTGGGGTTCAGGGTGATAAACCGGGGCTTGTGGTGTAGGAGGAGAGGGCACAAGCACCTGATCAGGGGTTCGCATTGAATAGTACGCACCAGGATCTTGCACTGCATGTTGAGGATAGTAGGAAGCATCAGGCGTCAATGGCATACGACGAACTTGCGAAGGGTGTTTGTGGTCAGCCTCATATCCTTCGGGTCGTATGCCTGTCGGACCTGACATTTGAGGAGTTTGAGTGATATTGGCTCGAGACAGTTGCATAGACTGCTGATCTGGAGTCGCTTGGAAAGACAATGTCACCGTGAAATTTTGTTGCTGCGGATTGGGGCCAACGTAGTGCTGATCAGGCTTTAATAATATTGGTTCAGAGGGCCGAGGTGAAGGCATTAAATTTTGGGGTGATTGCTCTAATCCAAACCGGGGCGTTTTTTGATAACCTTGAAAATAAGGTGTCGACATATAATGATGCCGATATTGTAATGAAGGAGGGAGTGTTTGGTGGGGCTGTTGCATCATGGGCGGGATGTGCTGTGGCTTTTCAGCCACACAATGATCTTGGGCAGGAAGGTATAAGGGAGTAACAGGTCGGGTATGGTAATGAGGCGGTCCGTCATGCTGCATCATTTGCTCCTGTGGAACAGCCATAGCGCTTGCATGTTGTGAAATCCTGAAATAACCAAACCATCTTATTAAATCGGCACTAGCTGTTTGTGCATTTATGTACCTGTCATTTCCCTCGGCAGGCTTTGGTAAGAGATGACTAGCTAGAAAGATTAGATAATTAGCCCATCGATCTCTGTCACTCCTAAATTTGCAAGTCTTACCAGGGCTGCCTCGGAAAGTAGGTTCAGAATCCAACTTCATTCGTACAGATCCCTTTGATGCTGGCAGGTAATAAAAGATATTGAAATTCATTAGCCGAGAGAAGCAACGCTACTAATTTTTTTTTTTTTTAAAAAACTTATGAACTCAAAACCTTGACTTAATAGCAACGACGGAAACAACACCATATAAAGAAACATTAGACATCAAAAGCATCTTATCATAACCAACACAAGACATAATATATTGATGTAAATCAATGAGAAAATTACCTGACGACAAACTTGCCTTTTTCCGTTTGTTTCTGTGTAAGTGCAGTTCCTCTTCAGAGTGAGCAAATGTACATAATGCTCCTGTATTATACAAGAACTGGTATTTATATGTTTCACTTATAAAATCAATACAGATCCGATAGAAAATGTAGTACAAGACAATTATTCAAGTATCTATTAAGATGCCAATACCTCTTGGGCAAGTGCCTGTATTTCTTATATCTCGGCAAAATGATGTCTTAAACTTTGCGCTTTGCACGTTTGTCTCCTCATCTCTCCAAAAATTAGGCAACCCATTTTCAGAAAATTTCACCAACTCCTGTTGAAAAAATAGCAAGTTTCTTCTAAGCAATTTGCACTAAAAGTGGCAGGTTGTAACGCAAGACAAAAAAGATTCCTGACAAGACATCATCATGAGCAATGCACTGCGAGAATGGATTCTGGACTGCACAAAGCAATGCGTTATCTGACACTGAGACCCCTGATTTGGACGAATATAGCATCAATGCCAGTGTGTAAGAATTGGAATCAGTCTATATTGTAACACAACAATAACCAACCTGGTTCGTAAGTAGGCCTATCACTTACTTGAAGGATAATGTTAACGGCTTGAAGACAATCATACAACAAGCTCCAATTACTTTCATCATCTATATTGCTCTCATAATCTGGTTGTGCCTGAGACATCTCAGAAACCTTAACCAACGGCTCAAAACGTGGAATTATAGATTTCAACCCATGATTATTCGACTTCTCAAGAGCATTGGTTAGATCCTAAAAATGAAGAACGTAGGACTTATTGAATATATATTTCATGTAGATCGACATTATATAACATCAGTACCGTACCTGTGACTGCAAGCAATGAAGCAATTGGGTGTTCTAATTCCAAGTAAACCTCACCTGCACAAATCTTGCAAGAGTTTCATCACTTTGTAATCGGTCTATTATAGACTGCATATGTGGTTTTTGTCCCTGATCCCCATAGAGTAAAGCACTCCACTGATCAGGTGCAATACGCAAACCCGCTTCTCTCGCAATTTGTACCACTTGTGTATCATGCTCGCGCCGTAAAGCATTATAAGTTCTGTACTCTTCTTTCAATTTCATTAGCGATGAATCGCCGTCACGCTTCTTGACCTGAAATACAAGAAAGAGTCCAAGGTCAAAAACGCAATATGGATAATTTCATGTAAATCACATATTGTAGAGAATCGTACAGAATGTGTAACGAATGCATGACTAGTCTTACCACAAAGCAAGAAGCGCGATAAAGTAACTGCACAACATGTCCAACGCTGGTTTTTGAAGCTTGCAAGAATTGCTTCTGAAGTTTGTTTACAACAAACATAACTAAAACTTTTCGAGAAAGTTCTGATCCATCTTCAAGAGCAAGAAGAATCAGCCTCAGTGCTTCATCCTGCATAGCAGGTCCTGGATGTAAATGTACAGAACATGTATAAATGCATAAGTCTTCATGACGCAGACATTTGTTCAATGCTACACAAATGATTAGAACTAAAGTACAGGCAACTAGATTTCAATAATTTCCCTTTTGCTGAATTATTCAAATTTGTGGCGTCTGCAGGCCACACAGATGTATGTAGGCTAGTAGATTGAAATCGTACTACCCAATATACTTTGGTAATAAATATAATAAGTCACCACAGATTGAACGTCCAGTCCAGTTTATTGGTATATAACACACAAGCTTTCGGAGCTCTGCTCCTTCATCAGGTGAAGATGATGAAGGAGCAGAGCTTCGAAAGCTTGTGTGTTACAGTATATACCAATAAACTTGACTGGACGTTAAATCTGTGGTGACTTATTATATTTATTACTATTTGAATCGTCCGCCATCGGCTTCACTATTTTTTGTACCAATATACTTTGCGAGTGTACCGTATGCCATGATCCGGAACGATATATATATAAGTTATACGATATAATATTGTCAAAAGCAGCCCTGTAGTAAAACAGATCAATGCAACTGAATGTAATTAGATAAATATACAAAAAAAAATGAAACGTTACCTAAAAATTGGCATCCTCTTAGCCTTACAGCAGTCCATAAATTTGCTGATAAAGTCGCAGAATTTTGATGAGCCAAAATAAGTTCAGTAGCAGCACGCTCTCCAATAGCTCGACAAGCTCTTAGTGCCCGTACACGACCTTCACGGTCAGCAATCTGGCATTGAATCAGACCAACCTACAAGAAGGGTACATTAATTAGCACCAGCATTGATTGAATAAATTCCAAATCACGAAGAAACACATAATTCGTAACTCACCAATTTTCGTAACATTGGTTTGGTGAGTTTGACGTTTTGACTTGGTATTCCATCTTTTATTTCTTCCAGATACTGTGACATTGATTCTATCAAACCAGTACAGTTTTCAAAAGCGGCATGGTGTTTTCTGTCCACAAATACCCCTTCAGTCTGGTAAACATTATGAAAGATCAACTCATAGGCCTACTGCTTTGGCAATTTCTAATTATACCACCAGGCGGATTTTCTACAAACCTGTCGCATTCTATGATATTCACTGGGTGATTCATTAGCTTGTTGGGTCAAAATTTTAAGCAGTGGGAAATTGACTGGCAACTGTATCTTCCGTTCCAATGCAGTCATTTGTAAACAATTTGGATCGTGTCGACAACCTGTCTGGTAAACCGCCGTAAGACATCTTTTGCATATTGTATGGGAGCATGGAAGAGATACAGGATGGAGTTCAGGCTCTAAAGAAAATTTCTGAAAGAAATCAACAGTTGGCAATCATTCGCGTTTGATAGTGTGCTACACGAAATATTATCTAAACGACTCACCTTTTCACATGCAGAGCATTGCAAAAAATCCGTCCACTGGGTTGGATGTGACGGCATTGGTCACAAAATCAATAGGTTGCAGTAGCCTACAACATTTCGGGGTAAAATTATACAACCTGTAAGTATAACATGTACTGAAGTAAGGAGGCACCCACGCATTTGTCAATCCTCTACCAGCCGGCATCGCTCCTCCGTTCGCTGCGTAGTGCTGCGCCTAGTGCTTTCAACCCTCTCGCGTCACCTAGCGGGCAACGATGAGAGCCTAGAGGTGACCAGAGGCATAGCCACTACCGATGAAAATGGTGGACAGAGCCATCATACAAGGCGCACTGCTGTTTGCAGAAGAATATTCTTGCTTGCTAGCCTTTAAAGCCTATGCTCACAGCGACAGAGATTTTTTGTGTATTCATAGCGGCAACATGAGCCACTCCCGCGATGAAAGCCTCTAGAAAAGACATAGGCCTACTGAAAGTCGTCATCAAACCCGTTCCGCAAAAATAAAGATATGTAATAATAACATTATGATCGCTGGAATATCAGCCAGAATATAAAAATTGCATTCCTTATTCCAACCGCCTTCCCTCGTACTCTGAACATGAGAACCGTGTTGTAATTGCAGTTGCAATCTGGTGGGAGCCTGAGCATCAAATATTGATACCAGTAGTCCATCTGACCAGTGCTGCGGCAGTAACATCAACTGATTGCGTAGACATCTGATATTTGAAGCTCAGACTAAGCTGGTTCAATTTGACTTCAATCCAATTTTTGATCAGACGATGTGTCACCAAGTTCTTCAGTTTGAGCATGGACTTGCACAATATCACAGTCTCCACTATGACTGGCAGGTGATATGTCGGAAAGAGGCACCGCAGCATAGTATTCTACAATAATATAAAGTGAGGTGAATAGTGCGAGAGTGCAAAACAATTTAAAGCACACCATACGACAGAGCTATTATTATGACAATTTCCACGCAGATTTGCCAGTGACCAAAGCTGAATACACAAGACATGAATATAAACACACAGTTACAAGTACCTTGTTCTGCTGTATCGTCAATATCAACCTCATTATCAATTTCATTTTCCAAATCTCGTCGCTGTATGATAAGAAGGTGACCATCTTCTCTTTTTATAATTATTTGACCAGTAGACTATAAAAAAATACATCGTATTCTGACGACTGATATCAATGAAGATGATGGGAATGTGATATCTGTACAGCTACAACTCCATATAAGATTACCTGAATATACACCTCATCTCCTGGTTGTTGAATTTGCTGAACCAGGCTTGCTTCAAACGAAGCCAATTCAACTGTAGCTTCCTGCCACAAAAAAAATAAATATTTTCAGTGCACTTTATGAGTTTCGCAGAATCAAAGTCTAACAACTAATTCGAATAGACATATCAAGCTTTCTACCTATGAAATTCCTGCATTTCATATGCCGTAGGTATCAAAAATGCAATCGCTCATGTGCTCAGGGGAAAATTCGAGTCTCGTAAAGTCATTGAACAAGTCATACCTGTGGTTTGTTGACGTTGATTGAACATGCATTTGCATCATCTGAAGAAACAGTAGGCCCTGAAACGATAAATAAATGATGAAACACAATTTTGAAAAAAAATATTCTATTGGATCTATACCTTTTTCCGAGTAAGCAGCAGCCGATCCCAGCTGTATGTTGGTGTCTAAGGTTGTCGTGCGAGCGATACGCAATATCACGGGGTTAGATATTTGGGAACCATCACCCTAAAAATCAATGATGGTATTTTCGAAAAACAGTAACTCATTGAATCAAGCCCATTTGCAGCACAGGCTCTTGAGCAACGGTCAATGCATGCAATGGAACTCTTACCAGTTTGTTGTCTTCTGTTGCCGATTTCAACATTCCTGTTGATGGTATACCGACGTATGTCGTTCCTATGTCCTCAACCATGTTCAAGAACGATGCATTCAACTGAGGCTGATTTCCTTCAGTAATATTTCCCAAGTCGTTTTGAGAGGGTGAGGTGTTTTGATGTCTCTTAAAGTGCTGGTTCAAGCCGTATCGGTCGTGTGTCGCATAACGACAAAGACCACATACAAATTGTTCGCCAGTATGCTTCCGACGAATATGCGTATCAAGACAGTGCTTCTGAATACAGCTGTAAATAACACACATCAATTAGCATTCTTTGTGGCAGCAACATAAATATCAAATTAGTAGGTAAAAGGTGGGTGTAAGACATACTCGAATCACCTAGACGCTATAGGTCAGTAGCGACACTCTCAGACCATATTTGGGTACAGTAACAGTCACAACAGTTTAAGGATTGTTCTGAGGCGCTACCATACCTCCTGCACATGACTGCATAGACCAGTCACCAACATATACAAGAACACACCAATATCGCCAAGTCAGTGGTGTAATTTCTGGTTAACCAAACAAATCCGGGTCACAAATTCTACAAATCTGTATCAAAAGGTACCCTGCTTGGGACGTGCCCCCACCGTGTATTACCTGTAAGAACAAGACTTGCATTTGTACGGTTTTTCTTTTGTGTGAATGCGCATATGCCTCCTCAGAGATGACCGATCAGGTGTGGCATACTTGCACATACTACATTTGAAGGGCTTTTCTCCTAAATATATTGAAAAGAGTCTATTAAATATATCCGTAACATAATTAATATTGTACTTCATGTAATACCTTAAAATGCTTTTACAGTTAAGCAAAAAAACTACAAAAACGTACAAAACTGACATCAGTGAGAGAGGAGTGATTTGTACCTGTATGTAACCTTTCGTGCATCAAAAGTGATTCTTTCAACCTTGTTTTGTGACCGCAAATTTTACATTCAAATGGTTTAACATTGGTATGAATTTCCATATGTTTATCGAGATTCTTTTTAGTAGACAATTTTCGGTTACACAAACTGTAAGGAATTTAGTAGCAAAATAACCACATTTTTTTAAATTCATGGTATGCTTACTTGCAAATAAATTTTTCCAAGTTATCCTTTTTTTGTGGCTTTCCTGCGTCGTCCAATCCCGAGCATGTACGCATATGTGCCACGAGATTTCTCCTGTGTTTGTACTGTCGCCCGCATCTGTTAGAAATTGAGTAACTAAGCTACAGTCAACGTCACACGAAAATCTGCGACACGAAAAACATCAATATTTTTCAAATCGGCATGTGAACCCCCCTAGGTTCACACAATGTACTAGATAGGGATGGTGCATAACCAAGAGGGCATTCATCAAATTAGGCACAAAGCAGGCATTATATATTTTCATGAAATCCTTTGCAGGAACAGAAAATTGCATAGTAATATACCAATACATTATTATCTGCCATAATTATACCCAGGGCCAATTCATCAGGCACTCTAAACCCAAATATCTACGAACCCAACAAGTGCACTGGGTAACAAAACACAAATCTATTGATTCTTGAAGGAGAAGAACATTATTACTTTCGACATTGAAACTGCTTTAGATTACTGTGTACGGCAACATGAGACGTTAGGTCACTTTTATTCTTGCACGAGAACGAGCATTCGTCACACTTGTACGGCTTCTCAACTCCATGTTTGAATAAGTGTGTGTGCATCTAAAGCAAAATAGTAGCATAAAAGTGAATGGTTACACATTCGTGACAAGATGTCTGAACTGAAAAGTATTTGTGACAGGTCAGTTAGCGTACTGTACACAAGTAGGCCTACAGTACGAGGCATGAAAAATTGAGTTTTGTGAGCAGGGTCCAGGGAAATTGCTGGCACATGCCAAGAATTTGCATCATAGCCAATACAGCCATTTTCACAGAATTGTGCCATTTTGGCAAAATGAGTCAACTCGACATGTGACTCGGAATTTTAAAATATTGATTGAGTCGAACTCTTGGACTTGACATCTCTGTGAATCAACTTTACTTGTGATTCGGAAAGCACAACTGTAAAAAAGTATGATAGAGCCATACCCTAGTCCATTGAGAAGTGCTGAAGTTACAAAAGCAGCAAGAATAATCTTTCATCGTTTCTCTGTGACATCTTTGATGAACATCACGCGTTTCATCGTCAAAGAATTTCAAACCGCAGCTAAAGAGAGAGGACATGGTTGAAACAAGTCAATTCAGCAAAACACCTTTTGGTATGTACCTTTTGCATTTGAAACGCTTTTCATCAGGAACGTAACTATCTCTATCATTGAGAATTGGAGCTTGCTGAGAATCCTGCAGATGAGGAGTTGCATCAAGATCAATGGATCACACAAAGCATATCAATTTTGAAAAAATATTGAATACACTCTGCAGGCATTTGTAATAGAGCAGAGTCAATATATAACACTTTGATATCTTCCACCCCACCACATCATGTGAAAAAATCATAGCAACGTCGTTACTTTTTACCTTCTCGTCTATTCTTATGAAGTTTTGTGGCGGATGAGTCTGTGTCGCGATCTCCCTCACGAGTACGGGGCCTTCTGCTGTTTCTATTTCTCCCACTACTTCAAAAATCATGTTCAACCCATCCTTTTCGTTGTTTCCCGAGTGTCTTTCTATGTTTGCTGCAAATGATATAGATCCATATATAGCAATAAAATT
This sequence comes from Botrylloides violaceus, assembly GCA_030412335.1. NCBI lineage: Eukaryota > Metazoa > Chordata > Ascidiacea > Stolidobranchia > Styelidae > Botrylloides > Botrylloides violaceus. The sequence goes on from JASFYC010000810.1 coordinate 1,137,065, forward strand.
TGTTAATGAGTGTACCGTACTGTGTACATGTGGCATTTGAAAGTTCAATACGGCACAGGTAACTAGTTTTCTGTCCAGTCAATTTCTATTGCTGTCCCTGATATATAATAGAAATGGGATTCTGGGATCCCCGCCATAGTTGTAAGTGAGCATTACATCGAAACGTAGAATTACTGTACTTTATAGTATTTCTATTACTGTACCGATAATGACAAATTCTCAATGCAATTCCCACACTCGATCATCTACTGCTACTTAACATGTGTAAATGCAGAATTGGAGAAAATTAGTTACTCATTAATACCAGTCACCAAACCTGGAAGATTCTGAAAGCTCTCGGTCTCATTAGCAGCATGGACAGCCAGTGTGAAATGTTGGGGGTCAGTTTTCGTCCCACCGCCAATAACTGAAGGAGGCTGATCAGTTCTTGAAAATATAACCTGATCATCAAAATATAATGCCAATGTTAGGAACACAAATGAATTCAATCCAATTATAACATACATATTGAGGAGTGTCTGTATTGAATGATTTTTCGGCAAGTTTTGGCACTTCATCTGGCAGTGCAACATCTGATTTCCCATCAACAGAAAATGTGCTAAGAATATTCTGAAAAATACATATGTGACGTAGGTCTATATCCACTAGCATCCCTACCGATAAGTTGGAACTATCACCAATATGATCATGAAGGAGTGGAATGGGTATTAGGCCTGATGCAACCATCATTTTGATTAGAGCTGGCCAACGAATTAGTGGCGAACGTTACCGTCAACAATACACTAAAGTAAAAACTTACTTGTGGTCCGGTTGATGCAGCTCTATCACTGGCCTTTTCAACACCAGAAAACAATCCACATGTTCCATCAGAATTTGCAACCTTGCAATGAACAAAGACATCACTATACACTAGTCACTAAATTATCTTATACCAGTGTTGTATGACATACTATACAGAAGGCCTACCTGATCTATGAAATGGTCTTGCATTGTCGGCTCCTGATTTGAATCCAGGATATATGAACCAGCTAGATTCACTTTATTTGTTGTTCCATCGTCCATTTCCATCAACACGTTGTTTTTCTTGTTCTGATCTTTATCTTCTGAACAGACCGCAGCTTTATTTATTATTATTTTTAAATAATTATTAATTTCATACCGCTATTATGAAACGCTATCTCTTCATCACAAAATTCATCATCAATATCTTGAATTATCTGTATTTCCATCATTTTGGCTTTTATACTGTCTGTAACTTGTGTTCAAATCGAAGTCTTTTCTTTTCTCTGGTGACAATTATTACCGGTACCTAAAAAATAGGAGTGTAGGCCTTGTTGAAATTAAGCAATGGTGCGCTTCAACTAAATATGGATGTCATAGGACAACGCTTCTTATCTATCAAAATATCAATTTACATGAGCTCAACGTCTCATTGGGATCTTGAAATAAACTTCATCAACCAACAGCCAATATCTGTTACATACAGAATACCGTACATACAGATACAGCCTCAGTAAGCGCAGGGGTAAATCGATTTACAGATCGGTCAACTTACCCTCGAGCCTCAAGTGCTATCACGTCGCAATTTACAAAATTCCATTCAGAGCACGCCCATAGCAGTGACTGTATATTCCAACCCCACTACCTTGTTGGTCTAGCCGCCTGGCGTAATGGCATTTCGAGGACTCGAGGAGTGTAGGCCTACGAGTAGTCTATATAACCATTGCGGGACGCGGGCGCGCAACACATAGCGAGCGCTATGCTGGCAATCTGCCGGTATGCCTACTTATCTGACAACAGTTTAGCCTTTCCAACTTTACCAGCCACAGTACAAACCATGGGACTATAGATAACTAACCGCCGTAGGTTAGTTATTTATAATGGGACAATATACATTCTCTGACACCTACGGGACTTCACCGAAAAGTTTCCGAAAAATATCTCCGCTACACTATAGACTCGATCCAGCCATAAGATTAGCCTACAGAGCAGACTTACCTCATCAGCAACAGCGGAGAGCGGCTGGCTTCAAATAAATTTTGCGGTGTTCGGTAGTCGATGCTTGCCTCGTCGGATATCTGGAGTTCAGGGAGTGGAATCCGGTTAGGCACGGGGCTACTGAGATGCTTTTATCTGAGTGCACGAGACGGACAGATGGGCAACTGACGAATAGTTAATTCGCAGATACTATAAACAAAACCTCCCAAGGCACATATCTTCGAAATTAACTCGCCTGAAACAATACGAAAACCGCCAGATGTCGCTCTTTAGAATCTATCATTAGCAGCATGGAAGTTGGTAAAATCGACTTTAGAAGACGAAAAGATCCATCGCCGAAATGTTTTGCTGAATATTGAGTGCGGTACGATAACCTAATATCTCACCGACAACTGATGACCGACCATAAAATCATCGGAATTATGCCTTCAATATTTCATCCGCTAGATGACGCAATATGACATAGGCCTAAAATATGTATGTAAGATGGGTAGACGCAACCAGAGTGAACGTAAACCGTCCTTTGGGAGGGTTGAGGAAGTATAATAACTGAAACCCATGGAGGAGGAACTAATCTGTTGAAGACTGCCCATCACCGACAAACTTGGAACACAACGTTGTTGTTCGTGAGTATCGACCATTTATTTATTCCCGAAAGCGATAAAGTTTTGCATTACAAATTTTCACCGAGCTTCTCTATTTCATCAAGAACAAATTCCATATCTTCGTATGTAACTTTTGAGTTAATGATAATCATTCTGAAAAAATTCACTTTCGACTCGACTGGCTGGTAAGCCACAAGCATCGATCCAGTTTTTTGCATTTTTGCCTTGATTGCTGGTGCCACGAAATTCATTTTCCGCCAGAAATCTTCGTTCTCATTCATTCCTCTTAAACTAGGAGGAATAAACCAAAATGAGACGTTTGTATATTGTGGATTAGGAATGACGAGTCGAAAGTGCTCACGCTTCAGCACCAGTTTGGTTAAATATTGAGCGTTGTCGAACGCTTTATCTACTCGCCTTTCGTATTCAGCGTCGCCGGTCGCTTTCCAAGCAAGCCAAAGTTTCATGGAGTCAGGTCTTTTGCTACATTGTATGAGCCTCTTTCCCAAGTCATACGATGGATCATACTGTTTGTCTGGTTGAAACAAATAGGGCACTGACGTACTATTGACTTCGGCGAAAAGACCCTTGTGTCTTGAAAGGAGAATGGAACATTGGATCGGCATTTGTATCATCTTATGAGGATTCCACGCAATGGAGTCAGATCTCTCCATGCCGTCACACAAGTTTCTATGCTTGCTTGAAAACAAGACAGACCCACCCCAGCATGCATCAGTGTGCATCCAGATGCCATACTTTTTGCAGACATCTGCGATTTCGTGAAAGGGGTCAAATGCACCGAGCACTGTCGTTCCAGCGGTAGCAATTACCAGGAATGGAACCGAGCCAGTTTTCTGACAATTTACTATCGCATTTTCTAGTTCAAAAGTTATCATCTTTCCCGCTTCGTCGCAGTTTATTTCCACGCAATTGTCCGTTCCTATTCCAAGAAGGGCAGCATTTTTTGAAGCAGAGTAATGAGCTTGCTTCGACGCAAATACCGTCAAAGGGGGGAAGCCGAAGTTCCCTTTGGTTTTCATGTTAGGACACTTTTTGTATCTTGCAAGGCTCATTGCTAGCATCGCTGAATACGATCCACCTGGACAAAAGGTACCTTCTCCTCCCGAGATACCAAAAAGGCCTAAGGCCTTTTTTATAGTTGCAATTTCCGTCATGACAATAAATGGCGCAACTTCATACGTGTGGGCATTCGCATTCATAGCAGAAACCATGAGCTCTCCTGCCACACCGTATTTGTCGGGTCCAATGAATTGTTGATTAAAAAACCTGGGGTGATCCGTGTTCACGCTGTACTTGAATGCGTCATCACAGAGCTTTTTCAGATCTGCAAACTCGATCGGCTCACTTGCGATTTCGAAATCTACCAGTGAAGATAGCTCGGAGGGTGTTTTGAAATTGACCACTGAGCTTGAGCGGTTGTTCTCACACTTCCATTTAGTTACACACCGATCGTAGATGTAATTTAAAATCTCCAACTGTCTATTGTCGATAGCTTCACTGGAATCCATCTTGTCTTCTTACTGAATAGCAGTAAACTGCAAACTTCACCATACGTCCCTAGTTTGCGATAGGGCGAGCAGTTTACGAAAAGCAAACAATCCACGAGCCAACATCTCTCGTTCAACAATGCAGCAACGGACAGCTTCCTATTGCGCAGCTCAAAATAGCAATCGAGTTGTGTACACTTTCAATTATTCAGTGCTATATTTGCAGGCTGTTCTCAGCAAGTTTGCTCTTACAGACAGTTATAAGCCAACCATGTACCACACACGAACTAATGACAAGAAAAACCAAGAACGGAGGTATAATAGTTAATATAATCAGTGATTACACGTCTGAATTTGGCTTAACAAAGCAGGGAAACGCGTGAAAATATATGTTGTAAATACATTCTTCTATAAATCAGCCCCTTGCTTTTCTATTTCGTCGAGGAGAAAATCCATGTCGGCATAAGTAACACGATGATTGATTAAAATCATCCTGAAGAAGTTGACTATATTTCCAATGGGTTGGTAACCCACTAGGACAGTTCCATCATTTTGCATTCTGGTTTTTATTTTGGGAGCGACCAGATGTAATTTCTCCCGAAATTCCTTATTTTCCTCCTTGTTGCGCAAACTCGGTGGGATAAACCAAAACGAAACATTGGTGAACTCTGGCTCAGGAATCACCAATCGAAAATGTTCGCGTTTTCGCACCAACTCCGTTAAGTACTTGGCATTATCCATCGCTTTGTCAACGCGTCTTTCTATCTCACTATCTCCGTTAGCTTTCCATGCCAACCACAATTTCATACCATCTGGCCTCCTGCCGCATTGAATCAATCTTCTCGATACATCGTAGTTGACATCGTATGGTTTATCAGGCTGAAACAAATACGGTACAGTCGTCTTATTGGCTTCTTCCAGGAGACCTTTCTGATTAAAAAGAACGATGGAACATTGTACTGGCATTTGAATTAATTTGTGGGGATTCCAAGCAATGGAGTTTGATTTTTCAATGCCATTGCACAAATGTTTGTGAGTATTTGATAATACCGCCGGACCACCCCAACAAGCATCTGTGTGCATCCACAACCCATGCCTTTGACAGATATCGGCAATTTCATGGAAAGGATCGAAAGCTCCCAGAACCGTAGTTCCTGCGGTGGCAATTACTAGAAATGGTAGATCGCCGTTTTTCTTCGATGCTAGTACAGCCTTTTCCAATTCTGATGGGATCATTTTCCCCCTTTCATCGCATTCAACGCCCACGCAATTGTCTGTTCCAATCCCCATTAGGGCAGCATTCTTAAGCGCAGAATAATGAGCTTGCTTCGATGTAAATTGAACTAAAGGCGGGCAACAGCGACTTCCTTTTGTTTTAAGAGCAGGGACTTTCCAGTGACGAGCAACATTTGTTGCCAGCATGCTAGAGTAGGATCCACCGGGACAAAACGTTCCCTCACCTTCCGAGAAGCCGAATGCCTTCAATGACTTTTGTATAGTCGCCATCTCCGTCATGATAAAAAACGGTGCGACTTCGTAAGTGTGAGCATTAACATTCATAGCATTCACGACAAGATCTCCAGCCAGTCCATATTTATCCGAACAAGCAAATAATTGGTTATAAAACCTGGGGTGGTCAGTATTAACTCCATATTCAAATGCAGCGTCACAGAGTTTCTTCAGAGTTTCGAGGCTGACCGGGTCTTTGGAAATATCAAAGTCCACGACAGAACGCAGCTGAGATGGTGTCCTAAATCGTACGACTGGTTGGCTGCGATCATCTGCAGATTTCCAATAGGTCATACTCTTCTCAAACACATATTCGAGCAGTGAAGCTTGATCACTATCAAGAGACTCGCAAGGCCCGTTACTAGTCGACATTATTCTTCTGGAACACGGGAATGAACATATAAAGCTCGACCTGTCAAATCCAGAAATTATATTTCTGAATCTAATTGCACGACTCGATATCATTTCGCAAGCTATTTCCGCAAATATTTCAACAGGGTGAAGGGTTGTCAGCACGCTATAGATCAGCTCGGATATTTGCTCATTAAACAATACTATTTTTGCTCTTGTTGCTACATCTAGCAAGTTACGCAATATAGTAACGATTGCAGATTGTGTGTCGCGCTATAAGCTACGCTATGAGATTTGGGTCTAAAGGTGAGGGGAACATGAACTATGGCGAGCTTCTGGTGAATTTTCACTAAAAAGATATATATTATTTTGAAAACCAGTTCAGATTTAGTGATTATAAATAATAAATTCAATTCTTGCGCAATGCCGCGGAATCGCCAACGCATTCCCCTTGAGGTAGGCACCTATGTTGCATCACTCACCCGCATCACCACATTTTGCGCACTTCTCGATTTTTATCTTACAAGTCTGCGACTGCGAGAACTAAATGTTATTGAAATCGGCCGATGCTTTCTAACTCAAACAACAACCTTTGCTTTGCTTTGCGCTATATACGCGGTTCGAAAAGTCGAAAATCGTTTTCGTGAATTGCAGACTACTACTGAAGCCTATGGCATCAAATGTTGCATCTGCATACACCCGCAGCAAGAATATTACGACTGCCTGCCTGCTTTGTCTCGTCCAAGTACAGAATGACACCTTCAGCCTACATAACAGTACAGCGCGTGTTCGCGACGGCAGTTTTTCACGTGGGATTGCTCTGGCCGCTTCACGAATCACGAGTACCAAAAATCTCTAGCACACGAGAGAACAATTCGTCCACGTGTTAGATAAATATGGTTCCACAATTCAAACCAGTGACAGCACACGGACTTTCATGACTTTAACTATACTATTGTTACACATCTGTACGATAAAAAGATATCAAACAAACAAGTCATATCGTGATTAAATTGTTGTTTACACTGGCTAGTTACTTACCAACCGTCCAGACGACGGGCTGATTATAAGCTCTGCGGTGTCGCGTAAGCGCTATAAAATTACACGATTCAGGACTGAGGACGCAGTATTAGCATAGAAAACATTTAGGCAATATTATCAAGTATTAGGCAATCGTTTCGACCGTCTTCTCTTGTGCACATGGAGAGCAGGAAATCAATATGCATAATAGGGGGAGGTGTTGGGGGTATCAGCGCGTTGAAGTCATGTTTAGAGGAAGGTTTGGTACCCACTTGCTTCGAAAGACGTTGCGATATCGGTAAAATTGCAAATAGAAATAGAAATAGAGTGTAACCGCTAATCACATCTAATATGCAGGTGAAACTTGGTACTATACAAAGGATGGTGAAACCGGCAGAGGACGAGTTTATCAGTCACTAATCACTAATGTTAGCAAAGAAGCAGCATGCTTCAGTGATTTTCCTTATCCGAAGGTTAGTAGCTTATACTATAACACATTTTACTCTATATATGAACCATGGCGTACTTCAGTCACACGTGAACCACGCGTGATGTATCGGAGGTAAACTTTTCCATAGACAGCATTTTAGTTCAGTGGAAATTTCCCAGCTCATTACCACAAAGTTTGTCTCGATCGCGAGACATAGCCTTCGGGTAAAAAATCTTGCATGCGCCGTATCGCAAGCACGGGTATACTAGTCATGCACACTATATGCTCATCTCATCTCATCTATGTTGATAAGAGCAGACATTACGAATTGGTAAATACATAATAGCCGATTTGTACGAATACAGGTCACGTGATAAATTATGCCTTGCCCTCGTTTGACCAGACCGACTGCTGATATGTCTATACGTAACAGCGACCGCAGTCCAACACACTGCCCGATTCAGTGTGTAAGATCGTTTCGTGATGCTGATGTCGCTTCTCAGCAATCGCTAAGAGGAACCTCCCTGAAAGCAGCTGGTACGAGCAGACGGATCAAGATACCAGTTTCCTCAACTATATTAAATGACATAGGCAATATCCTGAATCGATCTTGTGCCAAAATTGCTAATGAAATCTAAGTAATTCGGACCATAAACCTACCAATTTCGCAGGATCAAGAAAACATCGATTTTACATGATCACGCGTCTCATTCATTACTAAATAGAAACCCAATTCCGATATCTTCTCGAAATTGAAATCAATGTGTATCATTCGGAGCTTTGGAGACGCCGATTGAATGAAATGTATTCTTTCTTTGCAGGATTTTCCACCCTATTTTACTCATGCAAAGGTGTTGGAATATTTAAAAAGTTATGTAGACCAGTTTGGCCTGGACAAATATATATATTGTGATAGAACGGTCAACCATATAGAGGCGACGAGATTGAATGGTCAGAAATCATTTGAAACGATTTTTGTTATAGCAAGGCTAATTCCTCTTACCGTTTGCCTTCAAATACGCATTTGCGCTTTGCGTTTGCGTATCAAATTAATTCCAGGTCAGCACAAATGGCGTGTTACTACTTGCTCGACAAGCACCGATTCTATCCAAGACAAGACACAATATTTCGACGGCTTAATTGTATGTACTGGAGTTAATTCTGCTTCTCGAATGCCATTAGTAGAAGGGATGTTGACTAAATTTAAAGGGAAAGTAATGCATTCGTCTGACTACAATTCTCCTAACGAAGTCAAAGGTATGCTCCGAAAACCTGGTGCACAACACTCCAGGGAAACAGCGAAAAATCTAGTCTAAATGCATTCATATTTCACCTAGGATCTAGGAATGTACTTTCTTTCAAGAATGACATAATATGAGGATGTCAATTATATTACAGGAAAAAGGGTACTTGTCATTGGACTTGGTAACTCTGGCGGTGATATAGTAGTTGATACGAGTCGACAAGCAGAAAGATCAATAGTGAGCTCGAGATCTGGATGCTGGATTGTTCCGCGCTTGTTTGAGGTTGTGTCACTCAAAAGTAAGCATCCCCATATCATGCGATCTCACGATGTTTGTTTTGTAAACAGCGTGGGCTCCCTCCGGATATCGCGGCAACCAACAGGTTTGGATCATTCCTACGATATTTTGTGCCGCTGTGGATTCGTAGCCGTATTGGAAACAATCTCCTCAACTGTAAAATAAACCATGACGTCATCGGCCTTCGATCAAAGTCAGTCAATTGAAATTGGTTTTTTTTATAACAGACAAAAGCATCTTGCATAATTCTGTGTAGATATTCGGCTCTCGACCCGCACGGATCATTTATGGTAAACGATGAGTTGCCTGCAAGGATTATGTCCGGTAATGTGATCGTAAGACCTGACGTCGCAAGATTCACTGAGAAGGAAGTGATCTTTGTTGACGGCCGGGAGGAAGAAGTAGATTGTGTCATTTGTGCTACTGGATATGAAACGACGTTCCCTTTTATCAATGATAATATTTTGCCTGGTAAAGTTGTTTAATTAAGATATTTCCAACTACAGCATTGATGTGAATCGTTTGTAGATCGAAGATCACAACTGAAGTTGTTTGAATGGATGTTTCCTTACGAATATGAGGTGCCAGAATCCATAGCTGTGGTTGGTGTTGTACCTTCCGCTGGTGGATCGGATTTACCCATTTTAGAATGCCAGGTAAGGCCATATCATATATCGCATGTGTATCATGGGGTCGAGTACTGTAAAGTTACCACAATAAAATTTTTTCGGTGATAAGCGACAGTGGACTTGTTATTATTGGCAGACGAGATACATTGCACAAGTTATGGCCGGAGTTACAAAGCTTCCCTCAGTTGCAACTATGAACAAAAACTACGAGTTTCTAATGAGTGAATTACCCGACGGAAAGGATTCCTCACAATTTCGCGTAAGTATCTAGATATTGGGAGGTATTTGTTCTTCTTGTGTGATTAGTATATGATCAAAACTATCAATTAAGATAATATCTAAATATTCGCGAACAAATTTATATATAGCACAACCAACCCTAATAAACACTTTGGTATGATTTTTCAGACTGAACTTGGGATCACTTATCAAGACAGATTGGCAAAACGCGGGGGTTTTTATCCATCTTTCTGGAGTATATTTTTTCGAAACCCTATACTTGCGATAAAAGTATATTTCGGACCGTTTTTGGCGTATCATTACCGGCTGCGAGGGAGGCATCCGTGGACGGGAGCGACAAACAGAATCATGAAAGCGTTACCAAATACGTTATACGCTATTATTAACTCACGAGGCAACCAATACCTCCAATGATGAATGATATTCACATTTAGGTTATGTTTTAGTTTCATTCAACTTGTTGATACCTCAACAGTCAACACATGCGTACAGTTAATTTTTTCAATATCATCATGTTCTCAGCTGTGAAGTCTTGATCATTACACTGCCAAACCGGAATAAATTATTCTAAGCCCTGCGTCATAGTCATGAGCAATGCGTGACTAGCGAGCAGAACAGTTTGAAAATAATACGGAACCGAGGAACTGAACCGAGGAAAATCAGGTTAGATGCGATATTGTGCAAAGGTACGAGGAAGGCCTAAATGGCAAAGTCCGTAGGGCCTATGCATAGTAGGTGCTGGTGTTGGAGGCATAAGCGCATTGAAATCTTGTTTGGAAGAAGGTCTGCTACCGAAATGCTTCGAAAGTCGTTGCGATAATAAAATATTACCATACAGCAAACTTAGGAGAACGAAGGTAATCAAATGTGGCGAATTTGCCTGCCCGTGCCCTGTATAGCATACCGTATACACCTAGCCTACACCGTAGCGTATCAAAGGGCCTACATAGATATTCCATTCTATTTTGCAGGCGAGATACGTCGCTCAAGTGATGTCCGGGATTACGAAGCTTCCATATCGGTTCCGAGCATGAGAGAGAACTGCGAATTCTTGATATACGAGCTCCCCGAAGGATATAATTCGTCACAATTTCGGGTAGGCTACGGGAGCCTATAGGCGTGAAGCTTTTTATGGAGATGGTCGAGTTTCGTAAAATTGACCCCTGCTGTTCCCTTACTCTTTTTATTTCCAGAAAAAACTTGGCTTCACGTATCAGAACCGAGTGGCAAAACATGGGGGTTTCTACGCCGACTGTTGGAAAATATTTTTCCAAAATCCGATGTTGGCCATAAAGCCCTACGTCGGACTGTTTCCTGGCGTATCATTACCGGCTACGAGGACGTCATGCGTGGTCAGGAGCAGCAGAATGGATTAAAAATGCTATACCAAATACTCTTTACGCCTTTAGCAATCCCTGAAACCCTATTGTAGACAATAATCTAGGTCTCTATAGGCCCCTTCAGACTCGTCATGAGGATGAGGCGATTCAGACGAGTTGTTTGCGCGCAGTGAACGGGTATGTGACATGAGGTTTGATATCTATGGCATACTGCATATGAATTAATATATTAGCCTACGAATATTGTTTATTTTTGTATTTGTTGTCCCGCTCAAGTGGGGGGAATCGAGGAAAGTACGCGTTCGGCTGGTGTAGGCTACAGTAGGTCTAACTGGTCCTTGCGGAGGCAGAGTGAGATCCACCATTAGAAATAGCAAGGTATAACAACGACGAACGAAATCTTACAAATTAAAAGAATTTGTGAGAGGAAGTCTATGCTAAAAAATTCCTCTAGCGCTAGCCTCTAGTGTGAGAAGCTGGCTCCAAACATGACCAACTCCATCGACGTATATAATCATCAGCTTTGCTTTGATATAATTTCCGTTTAGAATAAATTGAAAAAAGTTATAGATGAGTAAACAAATCCGCTGAATCGCATGAGTGCGAAAGTGCGGGCGTGCGGGCGAATGAAGGCGATTTGCCACATCACTTAGGGGACTGGTCTGGCCAATATCTTCACCCGCACCGTCCGTCATGGAGGCGATTTTGGCTGAATATTTCCGTGGTGAGGGTGACAACTGTGTTGAGACAGCTAAAAATATTGCGTCTGCGATACGACGTGGTGAATGTAGCACCCTTCAACTGATGGAAAGTATGCAGGCCGAATTAACCAACAAGGATTCTGCGAAGCGGTTGAAACCTTTGCAATTGATAGCGAAAGTTATCTCCTACATGAACGAAGAATGCCTAACATCGAATCAATGCTTAGTGCTTGTTGAGTATTTATGTTGCAGACTAGAGGATCATTTCTCTCTTCATCCCCCTGCGTTAAATGCCCTTGCTACTTTAAGTACAAGGAGTGATCTTGGTGGGGCAATGGCGGAAAAACTAATTAGAACAATATTCAAGGAAGTCCACGTACAGTCATACATGCAGGCAGAACGCTTTGCTGTGTTTGAAATAATTTCTAACGTCATTGATGGTTATTCGACTGAACTAAAAAAAATTGGTAATGACTTTGTATATGGCGTTATCACAGCTGTGGATGAGGAACAAGATCCCAGAAATCTTTTCAAAGTATTCGATTTGATGCATTCAGTCATTAAGCATGGATTTAGCGTAACCAAGTTTGCAGAGGAATTTTTCGATGTAGTCGGTTGCTACTTTCCTATTGACTTTGAACCTCCGAGTAACCTTTCAGGTAATAGAGCAGTTGTGACAAACAGCCAACTTGTACAAGGACTGCGTAAAGTGCTGACATCATCTCAGATATTTGCGCCCTATCTGTTTCCACTTGTAATTGAAAAGATCGACTCTGATGTGCTCAGCGCTAAAATAGATGCGCTTGAAACGCTTCGTGAATCCTTGAAGGTGTATTCGAGCATTTCATTGAGTCCGTATCTCAAATCAATATGGGTATCTTTGCATAAGGAAGCTGTTGAAGGGGTATCGAAGGATACTGAAGAATTGACAATGGCGTTGATAAAAGATATAGTCAATGTAATATCGAAAACTTCACGGTCTCGTGGTGAAGCTGTATTAGAAAATTTTCTTGGTGAAATGATTCAAATGTGCCTGCCTTGCATAACTAAGAATTTGCAAGAGAAAAAAGTGTGGTCTTCTGGCAAACTACTTATTGCAGCCGCAGAGGGATCAATTCATGCATGCTCCAGAATACTTTCTGCTTTACTCCCAGTTTTATTAAAACTTACAGATAACAAGCAGGCAATGATTGCAGAGAAAAGGCTTGCTATGGAACTGATAGTGTGTTGTCTGAAGGCAGTTTCTTTGTATAATTTCAATGAAGACAACATATCAAACCCAGTCAAAGACACAAAAGAAAAAATCATGGAGTTGTTCTGCAACAGCGCATCTTCAAAAGAATTTCTGCATTTGAGAACTGTTGCTTTGGCGGGTATCGCCGCATTATGTAATCTTGGTGCATTATTATCTCCTGATGATCAAACGAAAATCGCGTATGTTTTAGTTTACAGTATGCAGCATGAAACAGATGATATGATATACAAAGATATTCTCATTACGGTTGGATTTTTAGCGTCGAAATTACCGGATGTTGCTCTCAAACATATTTTACCAGTTCTAAAAACTGCATTGCCTTATGATTCCAATATCGATGAAAAATCCAGGAAAAAATATCTAGACGGTCTGTGTGCCATATCAACAAATTTTGAAGTTTCGTCAGCGACGTGTGAATTTCTGATTGAAAAAGTCTCTATGTGTAATATTGATGAAAAATCGTCCACATTGATGCTGTCATACCTCAACGCAATATTGACTTTGGTGAAACAAAATATAGAAGATCGAGAATGTTGCGAATACTTCTGTAGTACACTAATCTTGCCTCTTATTTCAAATTGTGTCGAGCTATCGTTAGCAACCGACTTGCCAAAACAATGTTGCATGGCTTGTAGTGGATTAGAAACATCCGCAACGGAATGCATCACATGGCCTATTATGGAGATCATTTCGGAGATTATTCGTACTATATCACAAGAGTTGACATCAAAAGACAAGATCGATTGGATTTGTGACATTTTGGCTTCCGTTTTCATTAACGCTGACTTGAGTAAGCTCAGGATAGCAGCGACTTCAACGATTTCGTTCAACCCGTTTCTTAATACAATGCTGCCTTTGCAAACCCGTTTGACAAGTCTGCTTATGTCAACCTTACCTGTGTTCATTAGTGACTCAAACCGTCATATTCCGGGTGTTATGAAAAATCTGTTGCAACTATGCATGGAAACAGTTGATCAACATTCATATGTGTCAGCATCCAAGTGTCTTGCTGCATTACTGAACAAAATACCAGATGAAAACATCTTGAATAGGGTTCGTATGCATTTGTAATCATTTTCAACTACGAACAGTTTCACTAGCCCGTTATCTATTGCAGATATATGATGTAGGGTCACGGCGTATTTCCTCCGATGACCTTCAAACAGAGCAACAAGTAGCGACACTCTGCCTCATTGTTTGGGTGACAAAGGCATTAGTTATACGTTGTCATCCGTATTCTGCAAAATATTGTGAAATATTATTCAGCCTGTTCAAACATGAGAAGTTGGGGAAGATGGCTGCTGATAGCTTCGATATACTTTTTCGGTAACATGAGTGGTTCTTACAATTTTCAGTTTCTGGTCACAATTTCAGCGGTTGTCCTATCGTTGAAGTAGTTGCTAATCTCCAAGCAGTACATGCAAAGTGAAATGATGACAAAACTTTGAGATAGAAGGATAATAGTATTCAAATATGCATATCATATGTAGTATGATTTCAGATTGATGATCTTCATCAATGTCATTTGGTTAACACTGGTATCATTTTCTCCTCCATTTCTGCATGTGTTTGAATATGATTGTTAACAGGTCAATAAAGACGAAGCTGATTTTCTAATTTTGTCTTGTTACCAGGGAACCAGAGGATGTTTTGAATGAAAAATCTCATGCTTGCATTAGACTGATGCATAAGCAATGGTTTTTCCAACTGGTTCTTCCAAGGTTAAAAGAAGGATTTCAAAATATCATTGAGAAGCAAAAACATGACATACAGGCAGTCGATACTGAAGATCAATATCAACACGAAAGGGCTAATTATTTGACGTCACTGTCGCATTTGCTTCATCACTTACCACAACAGGTCTGTCCATCAACTCCATATGGAGTATTAATTGTTGTGATAATCTGATGATAGCCCGTTCCCCATTTCAGGTGTTGAATCAGCACCTACAGAGTCTCCTGCCGCTGTTGGTGAGATCTCTAAGCACACACGAAGGCCCATTGCTAGTGTCTGTGTTATCTACAATTCACAATCTTGTGCAAGATGCAAAGTCATTCTTGGTTCCGCACGTAAACCTGCTGATCGACAGGTTCTTGCAGTTGGCATTATTCCAAGAAAATATGCAAGTTCGAACACAGGTGAGACAACGAGACTGTGAGTGATATCCCTCAGTCATTTAATAAACACAATTATTTCTTTTAAGGCTTTAAAATGCTTAAGGAACATGACGTTGCTCTCAACCGATGCGGTTTTACCAGTGAAAAGAAGAGTGGTGCGAGAGCTCACTGCAGCCCTGGATGATAAGAAGCGAGCGGTGAGGAAGGAAGCAGCGAATGCACGGGCAGAATGGTGTTTACTTGGAGATGTCTAAATTCATGTGTGTTTACTGTGTATGCATTGTGTACTGATTATGTCCTCTTGAAAAATATCAATTGTGCAAATTATACATGCGAAATTTACTCGTATTAATAAAAAAAACACATCTTTCATGATAAAAGATCATCCTATTCGATGTTCGAAATAACAGTAGTATGATACATTATTTAGTAGAAAAGGAGAATCTTCACGTGCAGTCATGCACACTTGCTATTGGTCATCGGTCAGCCTTTATACAAAATCTCACCAGTACTTTAGGTAGGCTACTTGCTAACCTGGTGGTACAGACGTGGATGCATCCAATTAGTAGTAAGCACAGCGTACTTGGTTAATACAACCTTACCAACAGTTATCACTTGCAACTGCATGGTCATGGAATGATATAATATAGTATAGATAGATAGATAAGGTACGAGTTGGAGACTGCATGTACAATTGTACATAGCCAGCAGCACTCTGTCATGGTTAGCAACAACAATGTTAAAAAAACAAAATTACAGAAAGCAGACACAATGAGTATGTGTGTAGCGTAGAAAGTTTGGCAAGAACAAATGGAAAAATTTTAGTACTAGAATAGCAACGCACCTGGATTATTCGCAGTGGGCACCTGGACAGTAATTTCACCTCAATGTTAGTACCATACGTAGAAATACAGATAAATATATATCGAAGTAACACTTTATGCCACAAGGAGACTTGAAAAGATCTGAATGGTGCAAAACATCACATATAACCAGAATATCAAACGGTTCCGCCCATTTCTTGTGAGTTGGGGCTTCATCTAGTCTGATGAAATGGTACCAACAGTGCTGATTGCACAAGATTAAGTTCAGAATAGTGCCTGGGAATGGTCAAGCATCGAGCTGTGCACACGAATTGTAATCCAACGTAGTGGCAACCAGGAAACTGATTGTCAATGGACTGACAACTACCTTCGGCCTGCTCAAACAAGCCGGTGAATTCAACCCAAAAAATATGCAGAACGACAGGGGATGAAATCAGCTAATTTGATCATCAATATAAACCAACATCCATGCCTCTAGTGAAGCGTGTGCTTGGTGGACGTGGTCTGCTTGGTCCAGAAAACGTTTCACTTCTCGCCACACCCGCCCTTCGTACACCTCTGGTCATGGTTGAACTGACAGGTGTCACCTTCGGGATTGCTACAGATGGATATTCAGCAGCAACCCAGCTATATCGTCCGGTCGGAGTTTTGTTTATAGTCGAGGTCGAAGCGTAAGGATTTTCTGTGGGTGTCGAAAAACTTGGCTGCGGTGATTTCCATTTCATTTTTAATCCCTGAAAAAATCCCATTGAATGACGTTGTTTAGATCTCGCGGCAGATAACGATTTCGTTCCATCGTTTATTTTCAAGCGACGTTTGACGGGTAAAGTACCGGTACTTGTGTAATCCATTGTATTTGAGCCATTACTCAATCCATTACCATTGTAATAAGTATCACCCGATATACCATTCATTTCTGGAGCCATTCGACCAGCCGTCTGAAAATCAAATATATCAGATTTTGTCAAATTTTCCTCAAAATTTGAACATGCCCTCGGGGTGAAAGAAAACACTTATTCAGCATTCGCTTACATAAAGGTTGGCCAAATTGACACATTTTCAAGTTGAACTATCGCAACGTCACAACTTTCGAGTAAAGTAAAAGCCTCAGTACCTTAGGTATTTCAGATGATATCAACGTAATTGCTTTAATTATCACAGTGTGTTGAGAATGATCATATGTATCGATGATACGGTCAAACGCATGCTCATCTTTTTTCTGATTGGACAACAGATGCTTGTCTAATATGTCCGAAACTTCAGTGGATGTTTTCCATTTAACGTTCACACCATCAATAGCCGTGATTACATCACCATTCTTCAACCCACACTCCTAGAAGTAGACAAATAAATCAATGCGACCAAACACTAGAGGTACTTATATGTGGGTGAGAAAAATCACATCACTAGAGATTCTTATTAAATATTTTCAAAAGTCAATGGCAAATCATGGGATTTCTCAACTCTAACATCCATAGGTGTGACAACGGCTCATTTATTGAAGCTGAAAAGAACAAATACAGGTTGATCTGCAACTGTGTACCTTCAGGGGAAGCAAGACTGATCATAAAACTTGATCGCGTGTTAGGAATTGACTTGTGTCACTCACCCTTAATCTCCGAGCAACATTTTCAACTTTAACAGGACCTTCACCGTGCAAAGTAAAACCCCATCCATCTGCAGCGTGAGTGATATTGAACGGTCTTGGAGCACTGATTTTTTGCCTCGCCGAAAAAACTGACAGTGGACCCTTAAAAAACCAAGAAGTGTATTTAGCACCAATTTAAAGATTGTTTTTTTTTCGTGCGAAACTCACCAAACTATTGAAAATATCGTTCACCTTGACCAACGTAAAAATGGGAGGCCTTGCTTCTGCCTCTATTTCAGCAAGAGCTGTATAAAGATATCAAATCGTTGTATTCTGGATAATTTATTTAAATTTGAATTACTTTTGTATTTGCCAACTTCTAGAATTTATCATTATCAGTGACATATCATCTCCAAAACCGGTGTCTTGATCCAGGCAATATTAAATACACAAGCCCACATAAAATCTACGGAAGAACAGGTTAAACTACACTCCTGCTTTTGCAAACAACATGAGATTGGAATTCTCTTTACCAACAAATATTGCTTAGTGGTGGAATCAAGGCAACAACGTTTTGTTAGTCTACAATATATTTCACAGGATAGAAGGAATGTTATCCTATAAATCCAAGTAGCCGAAGATGTACAAATGAACATGCTTTATCCCATGAGTAAAGACTAAGACTAGTGTCACCGAATTTCAACTTTGAGCTGCAGACTATTCAGAAATATTAGTTCACAATCACAGCCATCTGGAGCCTTGTGAACATATTTCCCAACAATTCCCAATTGCAGGCTTCACGCGTAATCTGTGCCAACGTTACTTTCTCGTTTCCATTACGTGTAATAATAGATGACTACTATCAGGTCCACTTCTAGTTACAATATCTCACGAGTGATACATCTCGTTCTGCCAGAGTCTGGGTCGATCTTTGATGCATAGAACTTGACATTAAAGATTAGAAACACTTACATAATATATCAGGTACGTCCAAAATATCAAACAAATCGGTTTCATCTCGTTTTGGAAGTGAAGATTTCTGATCGAGAGTTTTCGTATGTGTCATAGTCAAGAAGTTCTAAAATATATTTTTCATAAGTATTGTGCAATGTTTAACAAAATTTCACGCCACACCTTAGAAGAGAGAGACAACTCTCAATAAACATTGGTGACACAGGGCAATTATACTTCAAACGTGAGTACCTATGGTAACATATTTTACTGGAATGGTAGTGTAAAGGAACATATCGGAATTCTTATCCATGCCGCTGAGGAGGGAATAATCTGTGGAGTCACTATTTGAAGCGAACCCTATTAGCAACTAACTTCAGTCCATTGATGTTTTAGGGGTACAACATGGCTCGTAAAACCGAGTATTATTTGTCTGTATAACGAATTATTGACATTCCAGAAAATTGTTAGATTCTTGCATGTAATCAGGACTAAATACATCAAAGAACTGGACTTTTAAAATAATTATCTCATTCAAAACACAAAAACTCTTATCATCTCAGGATATAGAAGAATTGGGCAGCTCTTATGAGATAGCTATACATCAAAACAAACATGAAGAATTAGTTCCAACAAACCTGCAAGGTTTTAACTTTCTGCAATGCTCTGTTCATTTTCAATAAGCTGTTGGCTTTTTCATGATGGAATATAGCCTGAGTAAGGTGAGCTCGCCCTGTTACAGAATACACCACTGTGTAGGTTACTGTATTATATCATTAGAACATTGTACTTTAGTGTAATCATCGGAAGATAGGCTAGGATACAGTCGAAGACTGAAATTGAAGGTCAATAAGTCGTAAAAATATTCCTTGTGGCTGTTCACATCGGCCAAATTGGGACTTATTATCGTATTGTGATGTGTTTATTCTTAACATCTTAACCAAACATCTCACTTTCCACACATAAGAAACAAACTGATCAGAAGTGAGCCCAGTAGGGTTGAAACCATGAAATGTAAACATCTAGGTAAAATGATTTCATTCTAACAGCATGACCTTATGTGATGGATATGATAGCCAAGGAATTAGTCTTAAAAAAGTCTGAACTTTGAACAGTCAAATTAGAAATGAAGTGCGTTATTCTTCCTAAATAAATCAGTGAATGATATTATATTCCATCTAGAGGTCACACACGATTGTGCATTGTGCCAAGCGTAGTGTTGAATGAACATGGAATTATTTCAATAATAGAACACTAACCGAGCCTCCCTCTGTCTTCTTTTCTTTTAGCAACGTCTTGTGGTGATGGAATGTCTTGAATTGAGTCGGACTTCAAGTAGAACGAAGACAAAAGTTTGGAAATCTCATCAACTTCGGCGATATCTGATATATATTTAATGGTTAACTTAGCCATTGATTGGTCAACGTAAATCAATATTATAGTGTGGAATGCAATGTAGGAACGTATGGTAGGCCTACATGCTATGTTGTGGGGAGACATCAGTTGACATGTTTCATGAGTTCACAACAGAAAAGGCATAAATTCAACAAATTCATTATCTTATGCCATTTTCCAAGTAAATCCTTTCAAGACTATTTCAATTCTTGATAATAATCTACAATTCCTGGCCGCAGTTTTTGAAGCCTGCCCAGTTTAATGTAAGTAAAGGACAGGATTCACCACTTTTCATTGTTTTGTGAATTGTTAATGTGTAACAAATGATTCAGTCAAAAATGATGAAATAAATAGTAAATAAATCACTGCTATCACACCTTGTACAATTATTTGGATTTCAGACTCAGAAGTATCAGAAGTATGAATCATAGATAAGGTGTGAATACAATCATGAAAAAACAGTCATGGTTTCAACAACAATTACACAGGAATAGTTAATGCAAAGGCCTGGATCACCTGAGGTTTCAAGAAGGAAAACGGCCCAAATCTAGACCCTAACAAGCCCAGAAAACAAAAATGTTTCTCAAGCAACAGACAGAAAAAGTTCGCATTTTGTTCGTTGTAGGTATGGTCCAACGGGCTACATTTGCAAAAATCAGTCAAAATCATACGGTACCTATTTGATGTAAAAGTCCAATGGCGGTGAAATAATGAGATGTTGCCTTATAATGGTGGGCTTTAAGATCAGCCATACTGCTCCATGACGACGGAATCGTATCAGACACAGGAGGCACTAACATGGCCGTGTGTACCAACTGGTAGCGACTAGCAACCTAGAAAAAATTGGTGATTGAGATTTTGATATAAATGAGACTAGGATGACATCAAATGATGCAAGAAATGGGTAGATAGCAGTAGGTCTACATAGTAGCCTATACCAACTGTACTTATTAAATAGAAATTCTACCACCAATCAGCATGAGTTTGAAATTGCAGGTACCGGTACATCCTTTACTCAGAGCAGACAAATAGGGAAGACAGGAGGAAATATATAAGAACTAGTAAGGAGCTTTCTAAAAGGAGACTAGAAAATTACCCCACATAGCTATAATTACCACACATATATAACCATATTTCCCAACTAAAATTCACACTCATGATAATTATGATAAAACCTGAATTAATGGCAAATGGAACATTAATTTCTAATCCTTCACAGCACAATGAGCATAGAGTCATAGACCCTCCAACACAACACAGACATTTCATCAAAATAGGCTAGATGGCACAAAGACCAACAGGAAAAAAACATTCCACTAGCCTAGACATTGTATTAAACGATAGATAAGGATTCCATACCATTGCTGCTTCCTGTGCGACAGAGATACATTTGCCGAGTTCAATTTCGAATCCTCCAAGCATATTCTTCTCAAAGATGCATTCCTGTGCTTGAGCAAGCATTAACTTTGTCATAACCGCCACAAATGCGTGACTCAAATCAGCACACGGAGAGTGACTGAAATTCTGGCAAAGATAATTGAAGACTCCTAGATAAAAATTGTGCTGTTTTAAATTTTTTCAAAATCAACAATATTACACATTCACTCACCAGCAGCACTTTCATATGCTTTGACAGCATCGTTTATTCCACTCATCCTTCCTCTGTCAGCTCGTGTTCCAATTTGAGAATGCAGGGCTCCCAGGTTAAATAATACACTTGCTTTCTCCAATGAGATAGATTTTTGCATTGATGGAATTCCAGTCACCGAGTCATACCTAAATGCAAAGAAAAATGTTAATTACATGACCCATAAGAAATTAAACACAGCATGGTCCAATAACTATACAACTCAAATCTTATCGAACTTGCCCTGAGGGTCAATCGACTAATTGGGAATCAACCAACATTCCTCCCCATGTGATAGTTACATGACTACGACATCAGAATGCTATTTTTAGAATAACCTGATGTCAAGGATAACAATCTAAGATATAATTGTGTCTGATCTCAATGGTACATAAACGTAGACGTTATCTACTAGACTATGCCGCCTTCCAACTTCAGAATTCAAAATGTCTTATTTCATTGAACTTACCAAGCAAGAGCATGTTACAACCAGATGGGACTTAACTCTACTGTATATTCAGTATATGCTGTCGGGTGGGTTATTAGTTAATACAAATCTTCGAATAATATGTGCAATTGTGTTTGTGTATGATTTCTGTCATACAATGAGTGACAATACCATTAAGACCATGCAAAAACTAATATATCTATATTTCTACAAATCCTTGACGAAAACCAACAAGATTTTAGTAATACTTTTGCAGATTGGTTAACTAAAACCGAGACACATACACTATTTTTCATGGTTACAAGAGTGCTCATAGACAATCAATCGAGACTTGAAACTTCTCCAACATACTACCGGTCTGAAAGCTAGGAACAAGACAAGTAGACCTTGAAGTACGGTACTTGACATACCAAATTGGTATGGATAAATGAACAGCCTATTTATATAATCTTCTGGTTGCACGAGTCATTTGGACTGATTGAGAAAACATATTTCAAGTCATGCAAGTCCAGAGTAAATTTAATACAGTTGACAAAATATTTTCAGGTACCGGTACCGGTATTTACTCAGTATCAGTACTGTGGAGTTGGGCCTACCCCCTTCATTCATAAAACTCAACTTGGATTTGAACCCCGAAGTGGCCTATAGTTAAAATATGATGAGGGGACAAAATGTGTCAAGAAGCAGATAGAAGCAAAAATCAGATCAATTATTCAATATTCAATTCAATTCAACTTACCAATGAAAATGTATGTTGAGCTGTCTGTCAGGAGGGAAAAATCGATGGTCCACGAAATACAACTGTCCATAATACTCCAAAAGCAAATTGAGTCCGGCATCAGTTCTTGCGGGAGTTCTTATCGAATTTCTGAGATCAATCAAGTCGGCGATTTCATCTTCAAAATTATCTGGCTC
Organism: Botrylloides violaceus; assembly: GCA_030412335.1. Taxonomy (NCBI): domain Eukaryota; kingdom Metazoa; phylum Chordata; class Ascidiacea; order Stolidobranchia; family Styelidae; genus Botrylloides; species Botrylloides violaceus. The sequence goes on from JASFYC010000810.1 coordinate 1,160,057, forward strand.
TTCGCTGTAATGCTCCAATATGAAGTCCTGGCAAAATTCAAAAACGTGGCTTAGCATAGCCTACAGTGTCAAAGAATGACATCGGCCTATTACGAAACAAACACCAAAAACTTGTGACAACAGATTAACTTCTCCAATGAAATCAAGGGAGGAAACAATTAGGATGCTTATTATATTTCAATTATCCTGCTGGGAATGCTATCTGAGCTGATCATTAACCAGATCCATTACAATAAATAGGGACAAACTGAGGTAAATATTTAGATAATTACGAAGTCTCACTTTGAGAGGTTGCGTAAAATCCAATTCTTTCGTTTCCTTCAAACCGAGCGAAATCATTGCCATGCCTTGCATTTTTGAGCTAAAATCAAATCAGATTGATGATTTTGACTTCTTACGCGATCGTTTAATCAATAGTGACATCTGGCAGGGTTAATTATCATAGCCAATCAAATGCAATCAATCAGCAATTCAGTGTCCATAACAACAAAATCTCCTTGGAAAATAATTATATCATCCATTGAAAACCAAACTGAACTACGTCCACTTTTGCCAATTTTAAGTTTCCCACAAGTTGGCGATGGGTAGACTTAATAAAAGCTGTATTTTGAGCCGGGTTCCATTTCTCTAACTACTTTAGTTCAAGAATTCTGCCAACATTGCAACATTTTGAATTTAAGAAAAAATTTCTAGTCAATGTGCAACATTATGAATTAATCAACGAGGAAGTATATCTCCACCTTAAAAGGTTGAGTTTCTAAATTTAAAAAAATGACGTATGCCGGACAACGCTAATTTTGGAAAATCATAGCTAGGGGCATTGCTTTAGCTAAACCAAATGTAACGTAATTCGAAGTGTGATAATGTGTAATTTTATTAACCTAGAATTAACACATAAGCATGGAGGCCTGTAACATCCGTAACAGCTCTACTATAGTAAGAGGCTGGACACAAAATTGAAATTCAATTTGTTAGAATCATTGCTGAATCTTCAATCAAGCTACAATCCCAAGTTAATCAAATTACTGGAATGTAAATCCGACTCAACTGAAGCAAGCCCTGTCCTCAGGCTATTATTCAAGGATGTTGAAGAGTCAGCAAATGCTGTCAAGACTGTGTCATCATATTTGAACAAATCCAGATTTTACCATGACTAATGTTTTTCGATATGAAATATATGTATATATGTGGTACAGATTGTAGTGGATCCCACGTGTGTACAACGGGAATGTAAAACTGGACCCTGACATCACGTCAGAATACTTTAAGTGTGAGTTAAGAATAGCCCAACCTTTCACTTTGGTACGGTGTTATTTGACTGTTCAATACGCTGAGTTCTTCTTTAAGTAGCTGTAGATTTGAGTTGAAAAAACTTAACTCCAATGACACTGTTTCTTTCACTTTGACATTACTAGTAGCACTGAAATACAAAACAGCGTTGGTAAAAATTATCCTACTAAAGATTTTACGCAAAGACACACTGCCGAAATAAGACAAGTAGCCTTCAAGTTAGGACCACCCCATCCTGAGCCCTGTTTGTGTCCATAAGACAGGTCCTCATACCCCTTGGCAGTCTTTCATAAAAATTTACTGGGACCAAAATGGCACTTCAGACTAGATGTTATAAGACCGTGAAATTGTAAAACATAATATATTCACTTGTATAAGTTTTCAGCACCGGCTCTCAGACGCATTTGCTTGTTCAGCTGTCGATTTAGTATAGATCGCTCCGATTGCATTTTACTTCGTCTCGTCACAAACACAGGATTGCTTCCCTGGAAATCACGAATATGGTTCATGGAATTCTTGAAAGTGCTGCTAACTTTAACGATTAGTAATCCGGTTTCAGTAAAATTTCACTAAAAGACCACATACCTTCCCACCAGCGCGCGACGCGGATCGTGTTATGAAGTCCATGACGCCTATTCCTGTTCCAGACGCGAATGTCACGCCTTCACAAATCCGAACGATGAAGACAACTGCAATGCAACTAATGACGTAACGACGACTTCTCCGCTTATATACCGCTGCAAGAATACCAGGTGAAAAAAAATCGATTTCAGCCACTAGGGTCACTAGAGAACCTGTTTTGTATTTCGTCTCGTCTTATCACGAAATCTGTCTATCGTTTCTATACGTCATCCGTACTTCAGTTTCTGCACGTTGAGTCGGACTTCTCGTTTGGAGTAGGCGGGTAGGTCTGGTCTTACACCAAATATTTTTATCCAATCTGTCAAAGGCTTCTATCCTAGCAAAGTTCAGTAGCTAGCTATATATATATTCTATCTTCTATCCTTCGCAAGTTCTGTGCTAAGCGCTAGCCTATTATAGGCTACCCGTTGTCGTTGTGGTATGGTCTTTTTTATTATTATGCCGACGCGAGAGCTACGAAATGGCCTATATATAGGTCTATGTATATATATCTATGTAATATAAGCCTATATCAAATCAATGTGTGATCATGATATTACGATGAGGCTACAGTATGGTGATGTTCTACGCATGAAAATCATATCGAAAATTAATTTTTGTCTTCCGTCTTGTTTTTCACGTCTAATGTTTTTTCTGCCAATTCAATCTCTTCATCGGAATTGGATTTGGATGCAGCCCAGTTTTGGAGTTCAGACGTTCCAAAAATTAGAAACGCTAAACCACCGATGAAGTATGATACAGCCCCCAGCCAGAATAGCGCATTCCACCCTTGCATTTCATTAGCTTTCTGAAATTTCAATATCTGGATAATATCTTAATCACGATAGGCCTAATGTATTGGTATACGTTCTATGACATGGCATACGAAATAATGACTCACATTATGTTCCCGTAACGCTCCCGCTATCTGCGGAGTTAAAAATCCGCTAGCGTTGGCAACTGTGTTTGCGATAGCAAAAATTATTGCGGCAAAGGCTGGAGCTATTTCAATCATGGCCGTCTTATATCCTGGTGCCGTAAAAGTGTCTAAGGCATCTGATGGAGAAACACGAAAGAGTTAATATCAATGTATTTGCATTTTTGGCCAATCAAAGGTCACCACGTAACGTTTGTTCACTAGGAATTGATGTAAAATCAAATTTTCCTTCTTACTCCAAATATCCTTTTGCGACGACAAGCAAGCACTGCGCTCATTTTAATTAGCCTGAAGCTCACATTAAACAATTAATGACAGGAAAAATTTGCGTAGGATTTTCAAGCCAATCAGTTCACATGAGTGCGATGCGCTTGCTCGATTACTAATAAATGACTCGGGTATATGCGTGTATACAAAATAGTAGAATTTAATGACGAACCTGGAATGCTGAAGAAGAATATGAGAAGCGGCAAATGACATCCGGTATAAGAGGCAGCGATCAGAGCTAATCCGGGTGTGAATGTAGCTGAAATATATACAGTAGGCTGTGCAAATATAATTTGGCTATAAGTAAGCCTTACCGCATGTCATACAATATCATCGCGGTGCCATGTTTAGCAAGGTCGGTATCAGGAAAATCAGAGGAGTCGATGTAAGCTGAGCTACGTGTGCTTTGGAAGCAACAAAAGTTCGCAGCCCGGTTTCCCTCAATTTTGTCCCACCCATCTGTCAGATCTAGAAGTGACTTCGGAAAAAAGTCTTGTGTCGCATATACATTTCTGAATGTATATACGCGACATCAACTGTCGTATCTAGGACACTCGGACATGACCTAAATTCTCTTAGAGTATTATCCATTAGTGGGTTATACCAAACAAGACATATAATTAAGTAACTCATATAGCACACGGAATCGATAATTGACTTAGTAGTAACAAAATACACTCCTGCTGTTCCGGTCATAACAGTACCGCAACCTCCCGCTGTTATCATTATAAGGAGGATTTCAAGCCATGCGAAGATAATTCGCTGACATAATTTGGGATTGTTTTTCCCGTGGTCGAACCACGTGATGACATTTGGCGCCACGTTTTGAATTCGAAATCGGGATTCTTTTATTCCGACATTCAGTATCTGGTTGTCTGCCGCAACGGAGCACACATGCGCTGTAGACATGTAGTCATAGAAAATACACCATTCGACTTGTCTATTCGGCATTACTAATATTGTTTCATCGTACGAGCGTGTAATCGAAGTGACTTGGAATATTGGTTCAATATAATCATCAATTCGGCATCAATTCTGTCTCAGCTAAGACTCGTGCAAGAACAGTATTTACATAGACAGACCGCTGTACGAAGAGCTCTATAGAAGCGTACGTCACTGACGTGGCGTTTATCGTGGGGTGTTTCGAACACGCAGTTAGGAGTCAGATCAGCGCGGAGTTCAACTACATTACAATATTCTCTCTCCACCAACAACCCCGCGATAAAGTGGTGACCCCGACGTTCGAAGACAGCTACAGCAACGACAACTCCAGTGGAAAAATAGGCCTTCAAGATGTCATCATGAAAAGTATTAGAATTGAGACAGGTCCAAACAGTCAACATGATTAGTCTGAAGTTTGAATATAGAAAAAGGTCCATTGAACAGGCTCAGTATCGAATATCAAACGTTATGAATCTCCTAAACTTTTCTGTGTTATCTCACCGATAGATGTCCACGTCTTTCTCACTACTATCGGCCTGATGCCTTTAGCAATTACATAGTCCGTGAGCATTCCAACAAACGGATACAAACAAATCTTCGAAACGTATGGTATGGCGCTAAGCGCACCACTCTGAAAACGGATATTTCAAATCACAAATCTGTAAAATACAGCACTAGGCCTACGAGAAAGGTTGACATTTGACTTACAGCTTTCACATCAATATTCATAACTGTACGGAGGTAAGTTGGTAGCATCGTTAAAAATATGTAAGTGCCGAAGTTGGCTGAAAAATGAGGAATCACGGTACTCCATACGCGAATAGACAGAAGAAGAGATCGCCAAGGCACCGATCTCTGTAGCTGGCTGCGAGCCTGTGAAATGTAACGGAACTTTGCCAAAATAGTGTTTAACTATGATGTCGATCGATTCCTCACATCGTTTTCTTTTTGATTTTGTTGCAAAGAAGATTCTATATATTCTTTTTCGGATTCAGAAATTATAAAACTGTCAGCTGGCGAGTCCCGAATTAACATCAAGAGAAATATAGTCCAAACGAGGCCAGATGCGCCTAAGTTAGAGAAAATGTTTAAGTTGGATTTTGGTTCACCGTGCTCGTTAATCAGCGATTCCCACCAGTCACGTAAAACGACGATTGCCAGCCGTAAATATTGGACAAGTATCCACACAGTGGGAGAGCTACGGCAGAGCCAACCGGAGATCCTGGAATTGAAAACAGGTTGCGTTAAAGCCGAGATGGTCAAGTAAGATTGGGTCAAAAGTAGAGGGGTCTAAGCAAATTTAGTGGCCGTGCTTGTTTGCAAATATACTTATGAACTCTCGGGTCTCCTTCAAAAATATTTTACTGGGCAAGGTGTTGTACTGAGCAGTGCTGTACCATGGCGTACTTTAGGCCATGGCTGTACTATAAAGACACTATAGTTATACAATCTGTGTTTTTGTGCCGATGAGAAGAAAGCCCGCCAAATATATATTCCGGTTCATAGCCATCTCTGTCTTTGCATGATAAGTATAATATGATATTAGGACAAGCAGCGTTCGCGACATTTGCGTGTCGTCCTTATCGTCTGCATGCATCGGATAAAAGTCACCTGCAAATTGAATCACGAGAATCTTTCCCCTCTCTGACGGCGGAGCCCACATGCTCATCAAACCATGTAAAATCGGATAAGAAACGCCCTGCGTAAAAGCAAAATCGATACGCTTTATCGCAGGCTTACTATACAGGTCAGGTTGCAACCTTCATTCAAATAGGCCTATATAATATTTCAATTTAGTTTCGAGCTTCCAGCGTTGTATAGAGCAGTGTAGACTGGGGCTTAGAGATGTTCTCACGTGGCACGCAGCTTCGCTCACCGAAAATAAACCGATTATCACTCTCGTGACGACGAGTCCTGTTAGATCGAATTCTAAAGCCGCCGGAGTAAGCATTGTCAAAGCAGACACAACAAGCATGCAACATCCCCACAATCGAACCAACCCCAACTTCCTTCCAAGCCATGCACCGATAACCTGCGGGAAAATATATGGGAGTAAATATCGAATAGTAAAATACAGGCTGTTTTAACGTGACCTGTGAGCAGACGTATCCGTAGAAGTAGCTTCCAAGCGCTAATCCCTGCATATTACCATCCCACAGAAACTTTTTTCCACTGTAGCCACCATCTAAAAATATTTCTCATGGAATCCGTATAACGCAGAATTTGTGCAGGTGTGGACTCGTAAGCCCACCCAACACACCATAGGCATATATTACTATAGTTTATATATTCCTTGTTAAAGACTGAGGCTCAGAGTCTAACTATCTGTTCTAATCCAACTCACCAGTATTCTTTCCTGCTAATCTCGTCATGTTTCCGCAACTTTGCCGCAGTTCTTTATCCGTAGTTTGGAAGTCCTCTGGCGCAGGGGTAGTAGAAGCGAATGTATCATTTCCTGTAGATCTGTTATTAGAAAGCTTCGAACCGTCAAAATCCTGCATCTCCAGCCCGTCGTAGTCCACCATCGCCACAATTGCAACGCTTAAATTTACTCTCAGCAAATACACATGAAAAGTTCCAAAAAACGCCATGATTGCTAAAACGTATCTTGCTGGCGTATAACCACAGCATGCCTGCAAAAGAAAAAAATTAGGCAGGCTCTCTCCAAACAATAGGCCTACATAATGACAAAAAAGGTGCTTAGGCCTACACCAAAAAATTACTTTTAATCCTTTCGTAAATCGATTTCCGGTGATGCAATCATTAATGCAATCCATGTTGGACAAGACCCCAAGCACTAATGCGGACTTCCAAGCCGATAGGTTTCTCCAAAGCGCACTCGCGGAAAGACTTTATACCTCTGGCGTTGATAACAGCAACAGCCAACAGTAGGCATACCTTGACAGGAAGTAGTCGGAGGGACTAATTGCTTGGTTTATAGACGTAGGCCTATACCGAACAGCCGGCTTTGAAAAGTGTCGGCGATATGCCGATATGCGATATGAAAGCTAAGCCAGCGCAGTCGACTGAGAAAATACAACTCAACCTATTTTCTACCGGTGCAACAAAATTAAATATGGAATTGTTGGCCAAATCTACTGCGTTTGCATAGCAATCGCACCTGATACGCGCCACTGACGCTAAATGCAGTAGCATTGCGTTCTTAATCAATAAGGACGCCATGGCAGTGAGGTTGTTTATCACAAGTCATTTGTTATTGCTGGCCCCAAAAAATGCAATTTCACACATGATTCCCAAATTATTATCAGAAATTTCCAACTTTCTGAATTTGCGTAACATTTCCGTACAAAAATGCATCACTGCATGCCAAATCAACCGTGTCCAAGTAGCAAGCAAATCTCCCTTCCCAAATTAAGCTTTTTATTCATTTAAATGGTTTTATTACATCTCTCGGGTGTGAAATACATCTAATGATGGTGTTGTAATTAACATATTGTAATAAAAAGGGCTGCACGATATATTTACAGCGGTACCTTCTCGCTACTTCACCTCCATGATACTATAGAAACTGCGTCTCTATAATGATACCAAATCGCAAATTTGTTTTTATTTAGAGGCAACGAAGCGTATCAAGATCGCCGCCACGTCCATCATAGGGATTCATTTGGTTTGTGCAGTCGGTCTATTTATTTTGCTCGAGGCGAGTTTTTTCTGTTCTCTATTCCCAACCTTTCCCTACAATTCTACGAAGAAGATGGGAAAGAAAGAATCAAGCAATCGGGGACCTGCCCTTGATACGTACCGGAAGAGGATAGGTGAGGCCGCCTGAGTGCACCTTCTTTCACGCCGCCAATAAATCGAATATCGCATTCCAAACTGACAACGAAGTCCTGGATGTTGTGTACGGCTTTCAATGAAGTTTTTGCGTGATATTTGAGAGCTATCATACTGATGAAGGAGCATAGCTCCGAAAGCTTGTGTATCATATTCCAACAAACTGTACTGGACATTAAATCTGTTGTGACTTATTATATTTATTACTAAAAAGCTAAGCCATTCACTTTCAAACTTCTGAAATCATATGCTGATATTAGATTTAGGTCTACGACTACGTACACTAATACAAGCCACCCTGTTGCATCTACAGGCAAGCAAGATTATAAGAAGTCAAAGGATGTAGTGAAAAGTCAAAAAGCATCTGCAGAAGCCAGAAAATCATCCACTGGACTAAAAGTAAGAACAGTGTATAAATAGTGCAGGTGAAAGGCTAAACAAATAGTTTTTGCCAGGAAATGGTGCTTGTGGCAGTGGCGTTTTCAGCTGTACTGGGCTTTCTCTACGTACTATTCTATATGTCCTTAACAAGTGACGAGTAGCAATGACAACATCAAGTGATGCATTTCAAATGAAGCAAGTGAAGAAAAGACATTTCTGTAATGATTCAATGACTGTCCTACTGTGCAACTCCACTATCTTTTCAAACTTTTTTTTTTTGATCAAGTTGAAGCTTATATCTGTATGGAAATTCATATTTTTCTTGATGAGTGTTCCAAATGACAAAAACATCATACAAATGAACATGTATACTGTATTACCGTATGTTGACTTAATCTCATTACACAATACCTTGATTGACATCTTGATACTTCAATTTATCTACGGCCGTATCAAAAATTACATTTTTTGCCTTTGTTCTGATGTATGACACGAAATATGTGATGGTAGATGACCAGTTCCGGAATATATTGATGATAAAAATACAGCATCTTGTTTCATTTCATAACACACGCATGGCAGATATTTGCAATGAAATACAGCAGTTTGAAATTTCCCCCATTTTACTGTGGAATCCCATATTCACTTTAGCGACGTTCTTTAACGCTGAAAGAGGTCGGTCAACTCCTTAATGACAAGAAAAATTTGAGATGGAGGTTTGACACAATAAATATACGATGATATTGTACCGGGTGGAATTGTAATTAAAATCATGTTTAAATTTAATTTTCTCTTTTACCAAATATTGTACTACCAACCCTAATATGTGTACTCCCAGCAATTATTGCTTCTTTAAAATCCGCCGACATTCCCATACTCAAATCAAGCTCGTTTGTAGGAATATTAAGTCGCTCTGATATGGATTCTCTGCATTTAATTAGGCATTCAAAATCAGGGTTCGGCCCACTAGCGTAGTCATGCCTTGGCCTGCCTATAGTCATAACACCTCTCAAGATTAGCTTTGGGCAATTTTGTACAATATGCTCGGCAAAGTCTGCACATTGCTCAGGCAGTATTCCACTTTTGCTTTCCTCTCCACTGGTGTTTATTTGGATCAGGGCCTTTAGTGTCGAGTCACTTTTCATCTTCTTTTGGAATGAGTCAGCAACTTCATATGAAGAAATTGTTTCAACCATATAGAGCCGTGGACAGTTCATTAGCTGGGAAATCTTGTTCTTTTGAAGATGCCCGATAAAATGCCATTTGATATCAGGGCATAATTTAGCAAGATCAACATCCTTTGCCTTTGTAAGTAATTCTTTCACATAGTTCTCTCCAAAGTGTCGTTGACCTGCATCATATGCCCCTTTTATCATCAGAACCGATTTCGTCTTGGTGACAGCTACAAGAGTTGGCAATTTATTTGGGACTTGACTGTTCCTAGCAGCAACGGCTTCTGTCATTGCAGCTTGAACAGTCTTTAGATTCGCAGCTATATCTATAATACCTTCAGCCATTATTTTCATCATACCACCAGTTAAAGGTGTCGCCTGAAAAATTCAGCATTCATGGTGGAACATTTTATAACAGAGTACATGGACAGTAGTCAATGGCTAACGATAGAGATAGAACAGGGATATATAGTGTCACCACAGCTACCGCCCAGCCAAATTTATTGGAAGCTTAGTTCACATGGTTTCGGAGTTTACCTCGTTCGCAAGTCCACAGTGATCAGTCTATATGATTTTCATTCACCTCTGGCAGCAGATGACTAAACGACTAGCTCTTCCTTGATCCTACGGCCGCCACGGCGCTGCATTGATATACATTCGCCTTGCGTCCGAATCTTGCTGAGAAACTCCGTACAGCGCTGCGCTATGAAGTCAAAGCAGAAAAAAAGTGAATGATACGCCTGCCAATGATCCTTTAGCGCGACCGGACGATGAAATATGATTTTCATTTTCCGACACTAGAGGACAGCCGTGCAAATTCCTATCTTGATCAGCGGAGCGCATTGAGTCACTGAGATGATTTCATGCAGGCAAGGTGCATCACGGCGAGGCCGGCGTACACGGTGTCCAGTTCACGTGATATTTCAGTTTTCTATCGTCACTTTTAAATTCGCTGCCATATTTCCTTGAAGATAAAAGAGACGGGGCATATATTTGATTGACAGATTTGAACTGATAGGCTATAATCGGGATGTAGCCTATTACAAGAAAAATTGGACTGTATATAGCCTAAGGACAATCAGTCGGGGAAAAAGTAGGCCTACTCGCGTTCGGTGGCATCCGACACGAAAAATGAATATTCACTGCATATTAGGGTTTGATGTAGGCTAAATAAAGCGGGTTGAGTAGACTATGCCCTGATCATAAAATCAATATCTTTTTCGGAATCCAATCCAGTTTTGCAATAGGTAAAAAGAGTTGAAAAATGTACAGGATCATGGTTGCGGGATGGATGTAGGGCGTATATGTCACTGCCTTACAAATGTGCCGATGAATAGTTGACACAATTCTATCGATGTCGTGGCCGTGGGACTGCAAATCCCTGTGCAAATAAAGAGATGGCCCTAATCTGTTTTATGTTTGACGTGACGGGTGTCCTGACTGGTAGAGAAATAAGGAGGAACTGTGGCTGTGGGTTGAACACAGCTTTACTGCAGCCCGTTTGGTAGCGTCTGTTGGATGCGCAAGATAAGAATTTCGCGGTTTTTAGGCGAATGTCTTTGGACAAAGCAGCGTCGGGATTGATGAGTGAGACTTTATGTAGTCTTCCACATCTCCCAGAAACAGCTTCCCTATTAGTCCGTGTCCTTTTGATCCTACAACGATCATGTCCACGTCAAATTTCGCCGCTGATTGAACGATGGCTTCGCCAATTCCATCATCGGTTTCTTTGATAAATATTTGATGTCGCGCCCCGAGCTCGCGGCAGATATTTTCGCTGTTCTTTCGAAAAGTTTCCATCTTCTGCCACCAATCCTTCATCATAGCTTCAGCCTTGTATCCTACATACCCGATTCCACCACCGTGGGCAAATGTAGGCAGTTTCATTTTTCGAGCGGCGTGAAGCACGATAACTTCATCTCCTTCCTTATAAAATCTGCGCAGGTAAGATCGCAATAGTGCTTCTCCTTGTAAGCCTCCTTGAATGCAGATTAATACACGCATATTTTTAACCAAAGCTACACAATTTCGTTACGCTTCAAGCGTGAATAACACAATATTGAGTGGGTTGAATTATTGCAGATTGCTATTTTATGATCAATCGAATCGAGAAAAAAAATCATGTCGATCAGCACTACCGGATTCTACTCATTAGGCCTACTTGTAGCTTACCGGCTCAAAGCGGTTTTATCATGTGCGGTGCGGTGACAATCGTGACAAAAATTGCGATAAATGATGACAACGAAAATGTATAGATCGAACTGTAATTTGCGAGTCAATAAGGAGCAGGGTAGTCTGTACTTGCGAATGAATTGTAAAAATAACGATTCAAAAGAATTTAGGTCCGGTCAAATTTAAATTATGTGCGTCGCATAGAACGTAAAGATTGATAACAATTTATACATCCTGTCAAGTCGGGTTCTAAAAATAGCAATTATACGTGTAAACTCAAAGTGTTCTTGACGCGAATCACGACAAACGTTCTATCGCGTTCTGCACATATATTATGGATGATATTTGTAACAGAAAGACCTAATATCGGATAGTGATAACGCTTGATTCATTTCCCTTACGCGACTACTAATGAGCAACGGAGCGAACATGTGCGTAAAAACGTTAACACCAGAGTCACGATCACCGGTGTACTATGAGATCCAAAATGTTGTTGTACCCACCCCAGCCATTACTACGTGTCTTCACCTGATGAAGAAGCCGAGCTCCGAAAGCTAGGGAATATGTTCTATTCTCAATAAACTAAAACTGGACGCTTAATCTGTGGTGATCTTCTTTACAATATCTACTGATCGTCCGCAATCGGCTCCACTACACTCTTCAAAGAATGTTTAGTGAGATATGATTTAATTGGAAGTAGGCCTACATGTTGTTAGTATCAATCACAACATTTGCTAGATTTTGTCACACCCACTCCGCAACCGCCCTTCCAGTACGTGACGATGAGATGGTTTATTCACGAAATAACAACGCGCGCGTGTGCCAAGTTATGATTCTTCTATGAAAGTCCATTAGTGTTGGGAAATTACAATTGGCCACTTTATTAGTAATGCATCAGAGCGACGACCAGATCCGGACGAAACCTGATTTTCGATTTATTGTCTACTTTGCACGTATAGCCTATTACAGGCCATTTTACTATTTAATAAATTCGTGATTCAATACAACCAATCCCCGAACTATTGACGTCATTGCATTCAGGTCCATATACATGGATTAAAACAAAATGTATCGAATATAAATTGTCAATACTAGCCTACCAGCTGTAACGGTGCAGGCAACAAAAGAGAGCTTATCTATCACTGATTCGCGTGACATGTTTATTATCTCGCCTAGAAATCTGAATCAGTGCAACTCCTATAGGATATATTTTTATATTTTCTAGAAAATCATTCATATTAAAATTGACCGCTCACAATGCACTCCGGGCGAAGATGTAGCGCCTCAAATAGCCTACCCTACAGCGACGATCGGGTTTTCTGCTATGTGGAAGGGGAAGCCGCAACTGACTAGGTGCTGATATTACCGAAAAATACAACGCCTCGAACTGCGATAGTTGAAACTCCTCCAGAAGAAGAATAGCCTCCTTCCGCGACTGAAGTCTGTTTATTGACTGAGGTATGTTTATCTATGGTTTATTGTGATGTTTTAGCGGCACCTTGCGGAAAATCAAACCACTGTTATTCGGATTTCGCCTACTTTGTACGGAGAAGCTACTTTCATATGCATATGTCACTCGCAAATCACTGAGCTATAATAAGTCTTGCCATTGCACTTTGGGTTTCACCTAATAAAAGTCTCTTATCTAGTCGCTCGGACGACCGATGTTCATATTATCTCTATGGATGCTGCATGCACGAGCGAGCATCCTGCGGGCTCCCATGGTTATTCGGCTCTCGCCGCTCGACGACTTCTGGTCTCCAGAATTCCGGGTGAAGCACTAACTTTAACATGATAATGCGCTTTTCTAAATGTCGAGTCACAATACATAGCAGACGTGGTCAAGCGAGTCGGCGGCATTTTGTTTCTGCGTGTACTTGTACAGTAGTTCTAGCCAGAGTGACTAAAAATTTTTGGTTCCAGCTATTTGCGGTTAGTCTGCTTTTCATTTTGCTGTGTTTTGATGTAGCCATGCCTCCGAAGAAGGGACAAAAGCCTAGCGCAAAAAATGAGCAAAAAAAGAAGGACAAGATCGTTGAAGACAAAACGTTCGGATTGAAAAATAGGAAAGGCGGTAAACAACAAAAGTTCATTAAAAATGTAACTCATCAAGTGAAATTTGGTGGAAACCCCAGTGCTAGGAAGCAAGAACTGATGAAAGAAGAAGAACGACGGAAGAGAGAGGAAAAGAAGAAAGGTGGAGATGATCTTGATCTGTTCAAGCCTGTAATGCAGCAGAATAAGGTCGGAAAAGGTGCGGACCCAAAATCAGTGTTATGCGCGTTTTATAAACAAGGCATGTGCCAAAAAGGGGCCAAATGCAAATTCTCACACGACCTGACAATAGAACGCAAGAGTGAAAAGAGGAGTTTGTACGTAGACGCCCGCGACGACGAAGATGGCATGGATACGTGGGATGAAAACAAACTCCAAGAGGTCGTTGAGCAGAAACACGGAGCTAACAATCAAAATAAAACGGAGAAGGTTTGTAAGCATTTTCTCCATGCCATTGAAGAGAGAAAATACGGATGGTTTTGGGTATGCCCGAATGGCGGTGACCAGTGCATGTATCGACATGCATTGCCACCAGGATTTATTCTAAAATCTGATAAGAAAAAGATGGAAGAGCAAATCGAAAAAGTTTCTATTGAGGACCTAGTTGAAAAAGAACGTGCAGCGCTTGGATCTAATGTTACAAAAATTACGTTGGAATCATTCTTGGTGTGGAAGAAAAAGAAACAGCTTGAGAAACGAAAAGAAATGGAAGCCAGCAAGGAAAAGAGAAAAACCGAATATAAGTCTGGTGTTAACGCAGTCATAAGCGGTAGAGAAATGTTTGAGTTCAGGCCAGAATTAGTTACTCAAGAAGACGACGATGATGACACAGAAAGCGCTACAATAACAATTTCCAGATGTGATGAAATTTCAGAAAATGTCAAAGATCTGTCGTTAAACTCATTTACACCAACTGATAATACAGCCTCGGCAGCTCAAGTAACAAAGCATAAAGCAGACAGTCATGAGGAAAGTGAACAGTTGGGCGCAACAGCTGCAGAAACAACGAATGGTACTGCTTCAGTCCTGAACATTGATGAAGAAGTGCCTGTTGATGAAGATTTATTTACGGAAGAACTTGATGATTTAGACGAACTTGATGATGATTAGCGTGTCACCGTTTTTGTTGTGAAAATAGGGTTAAGGTACATGGTTAAACATTTTGATCTATGGGTCACCACGTGTGTAAAGATCATAATGCGATTTTAGGTATGCTTTGTGTGCAAATTTTTGTTCAAGCAATGTGATTTCATGAACTAATACTCTATAACTGCGAAAAAGTTGACGTCCCCTTTTCTGTGCTGAAACGTTCAGAATTTAACTCAGAATTTAAAAATCCCCAATAAAACATGATAACTATCAATCTCTGTGTATTGAGAGATCGAGTGTGACAATATGTACTGTCAATTCAGTTTAGTACTAAGGCATGCTTTTGGTCCTTAGCAAGCAAGCGAAGGACCATGATATTTGGCTAAAACACCATAGTTATCAAGTGATACTTTTGGCATGATTTTTCTGTGCAAGGAATTTTGAGACTTAATTAATGGACGCCAACCATGTTTTCAGTGGTTTACATGCACTTTTAGCCTAAAAAATCGGCCACAGTGGACAAAGATGACAGATTTCAACTTCTATGAAAACCTGGATGGTGACAATGATGAAGAGGAATCTGAAGTGCAGATGATTCCTGGACGAGACAGTGTCGTAATCGCAGTTGACTGCTGCCAAGAAATGTTTCAAACACCGGTTGACTCAGATGAAGATGGAACACCATTCTCACGAGTATGTGAAGGAATCAAAGACCTACTGAGAAACAGAATCATATGCAACGACCGGGAACTGCATGGTGTCGTATTATTCAATACGGAGAAGCATAACAATTCTACTGATTTCAAACATATTTACATTGTGCAAGAATTGGACGTTCCATCAGCAGCTAAGATTGAAGAGCTGCAAAATCTGGAAGACGCAAGCGAGGAGTTCATGAAAGATGCCTATGGAATAAACAAGCCATGTGTGATAGGAGAACTTCTATGGTGTTGTACATCCATGTTTAGCCATTGCTCATTAAAATTGTCTTCAAAGACGGTGATTCTTTTCACTTGGGATGACAATCCACACAGGGCTAGTCACATTTTACAGAATAGAGCAAAAACAAAAGCAAACGATTTGATCGAGCAAGGCACTGTTATTCAAGTCTTGTCATTTAATCCAAATTTTGATTACACAATTTTCTACCGTGGCATTATGTCTGATGTTGACATTGATACACGACTGGTGGAGAATCCTATTGATGGCATCAAAGATCTGAACGATTTGCTACTACGGAAATGTTCAAAGCAACGTTCTATAGCAAACGTTGGGTTCAAGCTGGCTGACGGTACTGAAATGGCACTAGGGATCTACACCCCTGCAAGGCGTGCAGTGAAATCGAAAAGCATTCGAATTGACCCCAAAACCAACAAAGAAGTGGTATTCAAACGCAATTTTGTGGAAAAAGAAACTGCAGAGATCTTGATGATGAGTGATATAAAATACTCTCAAACATGGGGAGATAAAAGCATTTGTTTTGAATATGAGGAGCTCCAGGAAATGAGGAAATTTTCTGGGGCAGGTCTAGTATTACTAGGATTTAAGCCTTTTGACAAAGCTATAAAATTGCATCACCATGTCAGACAGTCTCAATTCTTATACCCGAACGACAAGTCTGTTGTTGGCAGCGCAAAACTGTTTTCAGCCTTGTTGGTGAAATGCAAAGAGAAAAATGTTGTTCCGATTTGTAGGTTTTCGGCACGTGACAATATTCCTCCTCGTCTTGTCGCACTGTTGCCACAAACCGAAGAAGTGGATAGCGATACTGGCGAACAGATAAGACCGCCTGGTTTTTATGTCATGTATATCCCCTTCTCTGAAGACATAAGAAGCATAGATGTCCCAGAATCATCAGAGCCGGGCAACGAAGATGTTGATGCAGCCAAGAAAATAATCAAGAAACTAAAGTTCCAATACCAACCTTCAAACTTTGAAAATCCGTCTTTACAAACACACTACCGTAACCTAGAGGCAATGGCGCTGGAAAAAGATGAACCTGATATGGTGCAAGACTTCACCTTGCCTGACAACGATCGTATCCACCATAAAGCCGGCGACCTAATAGAACAATTCAAAGGTCTGGTGTATCCAGCAAACTATGACCCGACCTCAAAAGGCAAGACAACGGGCACCAAACGTAAGGCAGGGGCATCTGGAGGTCCAGAGAGGAAGCAGATGAGTATGTCCGATGTAAAAGCCCTGGTGGAAAATGGGGGGTTGGCCAAGTTGACGGTGCGAGATCTCAAAGAAATATGCAAATCTTTAGGGCTAAATACAGCTGGAAGAAAGCAAGATTTACTCCAAGCCATAACATCTTCATTTACAAGCTAGATATAATGCCCCGGTGATTGCCTATATTATAACATAGGCCAGTAGTTTGTAGCAGTTAGCGGCTTGCAGAAGCCGTAGCATTACACAAGAGATAAAATGCCTGGTCATTAAGTCAATGCATCTTGCAGCACTTTTCACAATAATAGTAATATTATTCACACACGATAGTAATGGGAAAAATTTGTCATCATGCATCACTAAGACCTTTAGACAAATTAGTCTTGACAGCAACTGCGGTCTGAATTGCCATTTCCCTGGTTTTGTCGTTAGAATCCTCGCTGGCTATTTGTTCAACCCATTGTATAAGTTCTCCGATAATGTCTGATGAGATAAGATCCTTACTAATTGAAAGAGATGCTATCGATATACAAAATAGCACTCCTTGGCGGACGTACGATTCGGTGTGGAACCTGATTTCAAATATGAAATCTAGGAGAGACTTTGCCATTCTTTGGGATGCCTACAGGAAATAAAACAAGTGCTTGTAATAGCAGTGATAAGCTCACAGCAATTGCGTTGTCAGAATCAGTTAAGCAACCACCATGGTGTAGGTCACTCGGTAGTATTTCTATCTAATGTTTGTGTGTAATAGGTTACTGTTTTGACAGTTGTGGAATATCTGACTGAAATAATTTGAGATTGTAATAAATTTTTTGCAAATCACGAATCAAGGTCTGTTGAAAAAGATGTTATAGTAGTGGAATATCACCTAACAAATTTCAATCTGATAAAATTGTCGGACAAAATGCCTAGACTCGACTCAATTTTTCTTACATTACGAGACCTGGCCGCACCACCGGAGAACACGTATAAAAATGGCATTGTAGTGGACAGGACAGGTTCTACATTAGCATACCGTACTTCTTACCATTGTGTTCGTAGCTGAGTATACTATAGTGCCCAAAGAATACAGCATCCTTCCCAACACCATTGCATCATTTCCCAGTAAATCCATCGTCCTTACCCGCCGGTCGTAACCAGCCAATAATGGGTAAAAGAAGCAGCCAGCTATTAGTCCAAACTGGTTAGCCTTCGGAGAAAATGATTTCCTCTTTGTCTGAATCACAATTATCAATGATAGATAGTTGGAAAAATACTGTGACTTGTTGACCCACCTTGGCGAAGCGCCTTGTTTTTGCCTCTATTCTTCTATCTACGACATCTTTCCAATTACCCGATGGTGCTGCATATTGTTGTAGGTCCTTTTGTATTGCCTCTCCATTGTCAGAGTTCACAACGGATGACAATATCCTTGACGATGCGGTTAAAACATCGAGAATATCGATCCGGTGTTGCAGGCAGTAGTTTTCCTCGTAGAATTCGTGTGTAAGATATCCAGTAACCTCCTCAGGATTGACAATGACGAGCTCGGTCATGGCAGACATTCGATGGACAAAGAAATTTTCGATGGCGTATTTGTCATCAAGGACAAGTAGTATTTTGCATAGCTCAAGTGAACACTGAAACAAAAATGACAACACAATTTTCGTCATAATGATATGGAAATTGACAAAAAGGCAGCAAAACAGAACTTGCCTCTTTGGCAGAAGTTGGATTCTTCTTAATCAAATCAGTGACAGCGTAAATAGCAGCTTCAAATTTGTCTCTGTCCTCTTGCTCCAAAAGTCCTTCTATGCAATCTCTGACATACGAAGGTGCTTTTACCTGCAAAGAGCCACATGAAACTACAGCAACATAACATGAAAAAGCTAGATACCTTCTTATATTCTGAGTAATGTGACATGTCATATGGCACCAAGTCCTCATCATCGTCACTGTCCAAGTCATCTTTCGATTCACCGCCACTGTCATTGGTTTCGTGAGTTCCCGAGACAGATTTAGCATGAGAAATGACCTTCAGAAAGGTTGATTTAGATGTGGTGAGTCTTTCAAATGTTCCGCTCTTTTGAGTAGAAATACGAGTCAGCTTTAATTTGATGTTATGTTCTATCTGACTGTGATTGTTCAGAAGTTCTGAGTAATAGTCTTCTGTTGGACATTGATCTACTTGCATGAGTTGTAAGAGGTCCTTAGTTTCATCATTCTTCTCATACTCAAAAGCAAGTCTGCATACAAAAGCACATGTGCTGTTGAAATAGGTGCCACTAACAAGGTGATCTCAGGTTTTTCAGGTCTACTGTATTGCAAGTAGAAATTTCTTTGTCATGCAGCAGAACACTGCAGCCTGATTTCAGCAAATTTACTCGATCTGCTGAATCATTGCGCAGACGACTCTCCTCGATTCGAATCAAAGCCGATTGATGTGCAACAATTTAGAAATCTTTCAATTAACGGCTAAAGTAATTTAAAGTATCCAAAATAGTGCTGACCTGTTGTCAGTTAAAGCCGCCTTGCTTGAAACACACTCTCCGACAATCATGCCAAGTATTCGTATTCTTGTGTTGGTTGAATTCAAATGATGGCCCATACCAGGAGCTAGCCATGCAGTAATATCTGCAATGATGAATTGGAAAGAAACTTCTTACTACAAGCCACCAGAACATATTGCACTGTGCGAGACGTGTAAAAAGCATATTTTTCATTGAATATTACTTTACGAAGTCATTCTAACATAAAAAAAATAAGCAATAACAAACCAAATTTGTGCTTTTTGAGGGGAGCACCCTCCATATGGCTGAGACAAATCAATATTGCTTGAGTGATGTATTTGTGTTGCTCGTAAGAGGTATGTTTGATTGAACTAGCATCACACCAGACAGAGAAGAGTTTCTGAATTACCTGTGAAAAGTTTATGTTTACACTGATTCCATCAACATGTGAGCAATAACACATGTATGACTCTACATTGCATAAAAATTTACCTCAACAAAAACGTTATGACAGCTCTTTGCAATATAGCCGATGATATTCTTTAAAATATTCACATCCACAAAGCACCGTACAAAAAGAAGCTTATATGTGAGTAAAAATTTTAATTTTCTGTTCATTATTATCGCGTCCTCTAGTGTCCATTTCATACAGCCAAACCTGCCATAAGGAGCAAAATACTAGTGGGCCTACACAATTAGGGGCATGTATTTACATACCATGGGGCTGATTTAGCAAACTGTACAACTACTGATTCCAGTCGTCTTTCATTTATTTTAGAAAAGATAATTTTCGACAATCTTCGCCATATATAGTCAGAAGAAGATTTTGCAATCATGAACGGGAACAGTATCCCGAGAAAAGAATCTGAAAAATACCGTACATCGTGCATCAAACTTACGACCCAATTTCTGTATAAAAGCTGGCACTAATCATGGAGCCCTAGCTAGCTGGAGTTCATAAGCGGTAAATAATTGTCATGCATGCTAATTAAGCATGTAGGCTACGCCTATTTCTCACCTCTCTTATCACCAGATGAGAAAGAACCAATCATTTGGGATAAGAATTTACAAGACACTGCTTGATTATCTCTGATTCTTTTAACCAAAATTTCCATGGCTTCGCACGTATTGAAGGATAATATTTGAAAAAATAGTTCATGATGGAATATTTCGCTGCAGATGAAATCAACTTCAATTAAATATTGATCGCAACTAGGAATAAAAACTTGAAACAATGCCAAACAAGACAGCGCAATACGACTCTCAGCCAAGCAACTATGGTAGCCTACCTGAACTTTCCTAGAGTTGAATTGGCAACTTTATTCGGTAAAGAATTTAAAGCTGTCATGAGGTTTTCGGTCATTACGTTTTTGTTATCACTGTCACTGTCTGTGATCAATGACTCATTAATCAATAAAGTAGTGAATAATCCAGTCTTGAAGAAATCCTCAATGCTTATCAAGCACAATTCCTGCCTTGACCCCATTCTAAATAAATAAATACATTACGGTACCGTAGACCTTTGAGAGAGTAACATTTCATCAGTGTCCATCCTGAAGTGAAAATGATAAATCTAAATTTCATTCCTTAACCTCTTCGATTCCCCTCATAACCCATCATGAGACATAGGGTCGCAGGGTTAAATCAACAAAGTACATGAAGTATAGTACTGGTTGCGAGAAACCAAGTATATAATTCTCTAAACTAAAATGTAATCATGAAGTATAAGCATAACCGATACTGGCATTTTTCTACTTACGTCAACTGGTCTAACGTAGAGATTAATGCCATCACCGCAGAACAAGGTGTCCAAGTTTTGACCAGATTAAGTATTGGTACTGATACATTGTTTTTATACGCCTCCAGATTCCATGTAATCCAGGTAATGTCCGTTTTCAAAAATAGAAACTCAATGAGACTTTCAATATTTCCATAAAGTTTCTGTTTCACTGTATATGAAACTAGCTGAAGACAGAAAAGAATCGATGCGTAATATTTTTCCATGCTACTTTAAACAACAAGAGCGGGTACCGGTATAGGCTAAGTAGGCCTAGGCCTATAGCACCACGTCTAAACTCACCTCACCAACATAAATATCAGTAAAATAGACATAGGCCTACTATACCTTGGTCACATCTTCAATCTTTCGATTCAAGGTTGAGATATCAAGATTGCTTTTAGACGCAACATTTCGGCATTCTCTCAGTTCTGACAGCAGTTGGGAATCTGAAGGATTCATGAAGTTCGATATACTGTTGTTGCCCATGCAAATTAATAAATACTGTCTATCCGTCACAACTAAGAGATGATGACAATACAAGTTTCATTAATCTTTCACTACTTGACATGCGCGACATGAATACAATCGATATGCAAAGAATCCAAAGTGTGTTGCATGTCACTACATGGAGGCACAGTCACATCTGTCACCAGCATCTTGTGACAATTAAACTGAAATTGGGCCTAATGCAATCAAATAGATATGGCATACATAGCAGAAAGTAGGGCCTAGCAACAATGGCCTAAAAGTACCGAAAACGATAAAAACAGAAGTTAGGGGTGAATGTCTAAGTAGTAAAAGCAGTTTAAGGTCTAGGAAATACCCATGAAGGATCGAAGTTGCGTTGGCAAAGTTGGCGCGCGGCTGCCCACTGCAATCTCACACGCGCACATGCTCTTCTGCTGTTTATTTGTATTTGTATCTGTATACTACTAGTGTTTATACCAGTTCTCCGCAAAAATACAGGGCTCAAAATACACCAACTTCAAAAGATCCATTTAACCAATGAACTTAGGGATCCAATGTGAACTGGTCGATGGCATGTCAGGACTAGGGTTCGTGTAAAAATAAAGCCATTAGAGGAAGGTTTTGAATGTCCCAGCATAGAAAGAAATTATATAATCAATGGTTCCAGACTCCTGAATGTAGTGATGTATCGCGACATTGAATTTTGAGCCCTGCGAAAAAAAGAAGTCATTTTTAAACGTGCCTGGCTTTCGCGCTGTTGACAATTTACCGTCTCGACGGCCGTCATTAGCGTTCAGTCGCGTGGAGGTCGCGCAGGTTTTCTCGTCTGGCAAGTCTTTGTACAGCAATATGTGCTCGAACGGATCTAACGCTCTGGGCTTATGGGGAGGCGAAAGTGAAGATATCATTAAACGAAATTTTCCCATTCACAGGGCATGTCGCGACGGCGACCTCGAAAGTTTGCGTGAGTTGCGAGCAATAGCAACACGTGAACAACTTGTTGCTGAAGAGAAGTTTTACGGTTGGACGCCAATTCACTGGGCTGCATATTTCGGCAATGTCGACTGCCTAAATGAACTACTGTCTTACGGAATTTCGCCAAACATTTGTACTAACAAGTTCAGGCAGACGCCTTGTCATATCGCCTCATTTGGTGGTCATCCACGATGTTTATTGAGGTTATTAAAATCGGGAGCCAACTTTCATGCTCAAGATTATTTAGGAGAAACTCCTGTCCACAAAGCTGCAAGGGTTGGGAACCTTGAATCCATCAATGTTCTACTCGCCAATGGATCGCGCGTGAATGTGTGCAATAACAACGGGTATACGCCGACCGATTTGGCGAGGTTGCAAGGCTACTGGGAGTGCGTAAACTCGTTGGAACCGCCGGTCTCTCAATCTCAGCCAACGAACTGCGGAAGTTCAGGCACTACTTTAAACGGCCAAATTCGCGACCTTGATGTTGAAAAACGACGTTGTGTTCGTAAACGAATGTTTGCAGATGAGAGTATTCCGATCAACAAAAGGTGTAAAATTGAGGACGTATCTATACCGACTTTGCGTGGCCAGTGTAACGGTGATTTCAGGCATGCTAATGGCAATGGTTTATCGGCACATGGTGAAGAGCACGAAGTGTCAATGGATGTAGAGTTTCCTCTAAATGGAAATACGGTTGACAACGGCAACTGTAACGCACATGCTGAGGTTTTTCAGCGAGCTCCAAGCCCAGGAATGGATATAAATATCGTTCAAAATGGAGATATGCAACTATGGGGACACTGCAATGGCTACGGTGACACTGCTGAAACAATGCCATCACCTCCGAAACATAAATCAAATGGATATGACCGCTCAGCTTGTGTCGCCTTCAGAGGGTTACAGTCACGTGGCTGGCACTGAATCATAATGACTGTGTCATTGGCTTCGCCATGTTGCAGTTAATAGAAAAACAATGGATTATGGGATTTTATCCCACCTGTTCAGTGATGGATGTGCCTATAACGCACAGTGTATATTACACCCAATATCATGGTCCAGTTCGTCCAGATGAGAGTATTCCAAGAGACCAAAACGATCGATTTCATGGCACATTTTGTTGTTTAACTACACGACCCTTCTTAATGGAAAAGGCATTGCTGCCTGAGCCTGGGACACTATCGCACTATACCAGGCCCATAGTAAACAAAAGTTGCATCAAATGCCAAGGAATAGACAATTACCCAAGTGAACTAGATAGTAAAGAACTTCTGACCACAAGTATCATATTATTAGCATAATTTTCACTGCTATTGACACTTGACGGTATTCCATGTTTTATTATTTTACTTGCTGCTTTGCTACTGGTTTTTGTTACTGCTCTTGTGCATCCTTTCATGCTTATTTCTTAATAAATTGCTGAAACGGGCTAATAAATATAAATTTTCACTCGGTCTTCATTAAATGATGTTAGGCAGTTTTTGTGCCATAGGTGAAACTAGTCAGTTTAATATTCCACTCAATATATATACCATTTCAAGCTAGCTCATTGAAATGAATGATTTTTAGAATAGTAAAGTTCTAGCGCAGATCCAGAAAGCACCGTGTTATTTTGAATAGCAGTTCTGATAATTACGCCCGTGTCCAAGACACTGTTAGTGTGTATGTTCCTTAATATCAGTCTATTCTCCGAAGATTTGTTGTTTGTGTTGATTAAACCACTGACACAAGCGGCCTTGTCCAACAACTGACCAAATGTCCACTTCTCAGACACAAAGACGAGCAAATCATCTTTGTGTTCTGGGCGTTTTATTGAAAAGAAGATTCTACATTCGAGAGGAATATTGTCATCGCCGGTTGCTTTCTGCTTCAACTTCATTAACGCTACCTTTGCTGCCATAATTTGCTGTTTAGGATTCATACTTTTCGGAGGCCGAACAACCTTTCTATATGTAGTACTGGTAGTATTGACAGAGGGAGCTTTCAGTTTTTGCGAAGTGCTCGATGGACTGCAATGATGATCTTCAGGCAGACGGTGGGCGACACAAAAATGACTCAAGCAGGATTTGCATGTTATTTCTACTAGTTCAGTTCGGCTACAGTCGGTTAATGAGCATTTGTGAGAGGGTAGGTGATGGCTAGGTTCGTCACCCTTCATGGAGCCAACATCAGTGCATCCGTGCGCCGTCCTACCCCTGTGATGTAAGCAATATATCCTTGAACAGCCATGACATACAAATGGCAAAAAGTCCAGTTGATTGCAGTCATGAAAACTACAATGTAGACCTAAGTCTAATTCTGCCATTGAAACTTAACAGTATCTGCATGGCCATAATGAAAATTGAGACATAATAAGAATATGTTGGCCTCAGTCTACATAATTTTCTACGTTAGGCTATAATAGTAAGAGTTTGCTGAGGATGAAAGGGTCCAGCTACTTGCGCGGAATTCTATAATCTCTAGTAACATTAATTTTGAGAATTGAGTCATGTCATCTGAAAACAGCATTTCTCGAATATTGCAAAATAACTCAGCCACTCCAGTTTCATTCAGAGTTTCTAGTTCTCTACCGTGCATTTGAAGCTGTGTCGTAATGCATTGTACAACTTCTTGATCGGGGAATGTGTTACTTTGTAACATAGTCAATTTGCTCAAACTTTCCAACAAAGGCTCAACTAGTGCCTGCATAGGCGCCCCCTTGATGCGAACGTGACGAAATACGCTACCCAGAAAAGTTTCGAAAGCAACCCAATTCGCAACTGGTTCGCTGTTGGCACCTGATATAAGCTTACGATAGTGTTTTTGTAAGTTTGTCAGAAGCAAAGTTCGAAACCGGGAATCTTCTGATGATTTCTTTTCCGCAGCTATGAAAATGTTGCACAACTTTGCCGCATCACCGCCAAAGTTGTGGTTTGATGTGGCAGTTCGAAATATAAGATTTACCACAAGATCAATGTCAATCTCGTCGAAACCCCCGTCATGTAGAACTTTGTCAATCAAGTTTTTCTCCTCAATTTCATATCCGAAACGCTCGATTATCAATCTTACATTTTCGGCGTCTTCCATATTCCCTCGCTCGGAGAAGATAACCAATAGTCACCACCCCACTAACCGCCTTGAATGGTCTGATATACGCCGATAGCCGGTTCGGCTGCGCTTACCCGATCGGGGTGGGGGGTAAGTTTGCTACGTATCGTGCAGCCGTTGTCGCCTGATGACTGTCAGCTGCCGCACTCGACGAAAACGAGAGAACACGGATGGCTGAACACGAAAAGCCTCTCATATGCACCCTTCTGTACACAAGCTTGCAGCGCTGCCACTAGACAAGGATAATGTCGCTGGCTGGCGATTTGGTATTATCGGACGTGCATTTGAATAAAGCTAGACCTCTCGAGAAAATAATAACTCTAGACGACATAGCGCTGTATTGTACCGATTTTACGATTTCTTGCGACTCAAAACATTTGTACAAGTTACAAGGTCATTTGGATACTGTCAGGCCCTTGGATGAAGGGACGACGTTCGACGATGACGGGGACATAGTTTTGCCGCGAAGACAAAAGCCAATCAACTCCATAGATTACGAACGTGGCGTACTAGTGCTGCGAATACACCACTCAATGCAAACACAACTTCGGGATGTCGGTATGCAGGTCTGGACGGGTTCCCTTTTGATGGTTGATTTCATCCTGGACAATCGCGAGCACTTTTTAGATAAACATGTCCTAGAGCTGGGAGGTGGTACGGGAATCCCCAGCCTCGTTGCAGGGATGATTGCTAAAACTGTAACAGTGACTGATACAGGGAGAACTGTGCTTAGATTGTGTGAAATGAACTATCAAGAGAACAAGGACTTGATCTGCTGTTCAGAAGAGTCCTTTGTGGTCCAAGATCTTGATTGGTTTGGTTCAGACGAGACTGACACAAGCTACTCATACGACTGCATAATCGCCTGTGACGTAGTGTATGACAATGATATCACCGATGCATTTTTCCGCACTGTATGCAAGATACTGAGTAACAGTAAACAAATCCCAACTGTGTATATTGCTCTTGAGAAAAGGTTGAACTTCACCGTCGATGACCTTGACATTACTTGCAAGGAGTATGATCATTTCAGGTTATGCATTAGACAATTGAAGACAATACTTGACTCCATAGTTATAAATGAAATTGACACGAGTACTTTATCTCTTCATTGTAATTATGAAAGAACAGCCCAAATGGAATTGTGGATGATATCCAAATCAACTTAATATTGGTGAAGGTTGGATGCTCCAAATAAGAGAGACTGACAGGACATTTCTGCTCAATTACCAAATTTTTTTATTGCAGTACATCATTTATTTATGCAGTTGACCAATGACCAAAAATGAACAGCAGTTCGTATTACTCAGTTATATGCCTACATAAATATGATATACAGTGCTGTATCTGTAACAGATGATTTTGGTTACTGCTATAGTAGACTACTCCCTGCTCGAATTGCACATTGTGTTGCTGACATTATGAACATGGGTGTTATAGACAATGCAACGTCAAGTATAATCATTTGTCAGCAATGGAATCGCAGCAGGTTACACATAGCACATTGATGAAACTTGTCTCATCATGCAGCGTTTACAAGCTTGTCTCATGGCTGGCATAAAACACCGAGAAATAGAAAAATAGTTTTCATTTACATGAATGACTCGTCACAGAAAAAATGGCTTGGGCCGTCTAGATGAAACCCTTTTTATGCACGTTTTCTGAGGTTTCTGTACTGATTTGGTGGTTTCTTTTTCCACCTGTGTGCAAAACCAGAATGTTATTGTCATTGCACTGATGTAGGGCTTTTGTCATGTTGATAAGAAGTTCGCGAATGAATTGCTTCGAATATAGGCCTACCTTAAAAGATTCTTTCTCTTTCTTAGACTTGCGTTCTTTTCCAATCCCTATATCATCTGTATCGTTTCTCCTTCTCTTGATATCCCTATTATACTCGTTAGAATATCTTTTCCGGTGGTCTTTGGTATGATGGTATGAAGAATCAAGTGAACGTCTATCTCTGTTACATAAGATTACATGAACTCAATGGTGAATGGTTAATCCAGACACAATACAATACGCAACTGCCAATTTCCTGCAATCCATACATACCTTTTTCGCGTCTCTGAAAATCGAGTAGGAATAGGGTTGCCTACTCTAGGCGCATCGTCCAGGGTACTAAAATTTACGTAAAGGATAAGGACGTTCTAGTCCTGATAGGAAGAAGGCAGGGGGAGTATACCGTCTTAGTATAATTACTGCCCTTCTTGATCTTACATCTTGTGGCCTGATGCAATGCGTTATGCCATCCGCGGCGTATCCGCTGTGAAGCAAAAAATTTATCAAGACTCTTGACTCAATAATTGTATTTATTACTTACGTAATACTGGTTGCACAACCCCGTAGCATTGGAAGGCATACTACTGGGTCTGAAACTCTAATAGGCTTGAATGAAAATCGACATCCAAAAGATAATGCACATTTACTGAAGAACGAAACACTGTAAAATAAAGGTTTTGATTTGATGTGGTACTGGTAGGCTATATCAGTAGCTTCACTCATTTACCTGATGATAGGTCTGTCAAATATATGAATTGGATCAACATGAGATACAATACAACCTCCTGGCAAATAATCGTTAATGACGGCTGAAGTAATCCAGTCTTTTGGAAGTACTTTCTCCTCTACCAAGCGCCTATAAAGCAACGGTATCATTTGCAGTCAATTTTGGACATTTGATTTACTACCGAAACTCAATTATTCACAGCAAAATTTGCACAATTTGTCATAAGGTTAGATATCAATCTTCCCAAACAGGTTCAAATCATTTTCATACTTGACTACAATTCGGTGAATCCATTCTGGTATTGGATCAATGGCCCCTTTTTCATATAATTTTTCTTGACCTGGTCCTTTTCTTTCCATTTGAGAGCCGTACGTATATCCCTAATAACATTAAATACATACATACATATTTGTATACGGACTGATAAGCTTGTCTAAAAAATTAAGACTTACTTCGCCAAAAAAAAATTTGTTTCTCAATGGTGCAGTGTCTACTGTGTGTGCCTTATACATGCCTCTACGAGCGTTTTCACCAACTTCGTCAATGCATCTTTCAATCTCTTCACATTCTCTTTCAGAAAATATCAATTTCTGCTTTATACCTTATAGAATAATTGAGAGTCATGATCGGCTACACAAACTGTTACGCCAGATTGTGCATACAACACTTTTGTAAGTATTTCCAACTAACCTGAGCAAACTTTCCTTATTTCATCGTCAGATCCATAGGACATATAATGATTTCTCTTCTCTTTTGACTTCTCCGGAGTTTTTATTGACTCCAGAACATCAATAAATGGGTATTTTTCAGGCATATTACATAGAGTAGAACCCGAATAAACGACGGGCAGAATTAGCCGCTAAAGCAGGCCTCGATGTGACACGGACAATATCCAAACCAAAGCGATATCAATCTCAGAAGGACTGTCTGCCGTGCGTCGATGGTCGAAAACAATAATAACGCTCGTATATTAACGTGGCACACATGGTCCAAATTCGGGCTAACACGACCATTGAGATGAATATAGCTTTATCCTCTCAGCAAGTTCGACTCACTGAGCATCACACTTTAGTAAATCATTGATTACACTATAGAGACTCTACGGAGTCTCTATAATCATACATACACTTGATAGAGCTCGTTTTAGTTTCAACTTTCAGCTTAGAAAGCAAATTTCTATCCTTTTCATGTTTATCACCTTTTTCATTCGTTAGGTGTCGCTATGAAAACACAGATTTTCGTTTCCTAAATGAAAAAGCGTAAGTAAATCAGTAAATGTCTACCATTAAAATTTCTATTATATGATACAGGTAAGCCAATCTATCAAGATGTGAGAAACGAGTGAGGTGGGAAGGTTACCAAGATGGTAATCATGCTGCGACTGCGCGGTGGTGTTGCCACGCAGACACCTTACGGTGACGCCAAACCACACCCGGTGACCCAGTGACAAGAGTCTCTCCAGTGTTCCAGAGTGTTATTGAGCGAGAACACTCTTTCAGCGCATGAGATTTCCGGACTACAAATATCTACATATCGCAGTATATAGTAGACGGTAGTTAGTTTTTCGACAGTTACGTTACAGTATAGATAGAGACTCTATAGTTACAGCCATTCTAGGCCTACTCCTTTGTGCAAGTGTACCGAATAAATCCAGTCATATATAGTTCGGAAATATATGCTGCTTAGTACATAGATCGTTCGCTTAGTCACTACTGAACCGTATGATGTATTTCACCACTCTTTGTTGGGTTTAGCGCTACCCATGGTGTTGAACAGACAGGGCCCGCTTATGTTTGGTCCCCTCTGTGGCTGAACTTTTGAATTTTGAAGTTACGTAGCGAGTGAGAGTGTTGTATTGTTCTAGTCAGAGTGAATATAAAATTTATTGACTTATGTTCTAGCTAGAAAATGAGTTCGCCACTTCGAAGCTTTTCTCCTTCTCCTATCCGTTTCTCTCGTATATTTATATCGTAAGTTTTTCTCGTAGTCGCTTCATTACTTGATGTCATCGCCAGCGAAGCTTCGTCTCATTCTCGAACGAGCCAGCTACATAAGATCAGTTTTACAACTAATAGCCAAACGACGTTTTGAGTTTATTTGCGTTTGTTCATGAAAGTTACTGAATTTCGCAGTTAACTTCAAAGCATTACAGCGCTCAAGCATACAATAAACGTAGGCCCTCGGGCAATTTAATATAGCGGATCTGACTCGGAGAAAAGGCAGCAGAAGGGCGATTTTCCCAATTAATTTGCCTAGTGGTGTAATCTGTAATGTGATGTAACAGCATGACATCATTCAGCCAGGCTATCAGCAGAGACCAACCGGATAGCACGAGAGACGGTGCCGGTCAGCTGATTTTTGTCAGCACTGTTCCAGCTGTTGCAGCAACGCGGCAATCGTCCGGATCACGTATCGTGCACGAAGGTAGCGCGTGTAGCTTAAAAACAACTCGTCTCGTTCTTTCCCAAAGACGTGAGAGTTTTGTCTCTTTCATTCTCTCATGAAAGAAGGCACCACAGACAGAGATCCAAGCAGAGCCTGTTTATGAAGACTTGCCTTTGTGCGGTTCAATTCTCACGGGCAGTAGGCCCTACTATGATAGCGTGGTTTTGACAGTAATTTTGCCTTGATATAGCGCAATACGTTTGGTAAACACGATTTCGCATAAGTTATGACGCTTCTTCGTAAACACCTCAGTTATTCAACTGTTAGCGGTACCACGGTATTCGTGTCGTCAGTGCAGGCCACAGTTATTCAGCGGTACACCGGTATTCGTTTCGTCAGGGCAAAGCGTTATCAATGTGATGGCTTAAGAGCCTTAGACAGCTTTGTCCAGCAGGGGTTAGTGTCCACGGACCACGAGTAATGAGGGTCGGTGTGCATAGGGATGGAATCGGTCACATGATACGAGTTCATGATATTAAGGGCACGTCATAGTCCTGCCAGCGCTCCTTTTCGCTAGAGTACTCTGCACAAAGGGAGTAGTCTACCGGTACGATCATAGAGATAAGTGATTCCCTGATTAGGTACGCTCGAGATAGCTCAATGCACCCATGCGTCGACTCACCGCGATCTCCAACGAAACCATACCAAAACGGCGAATTGGTCCTTCCTGCGTGGAAAGGTAAATTGCCGCACCAAGAAGATCAGCTGTTTGTGAAATAAATTAAATCATATCAAATGGACTTTCCATAATTCGTGAACTCACGGGCGGGTCACGGTAACTTTGATCACGATATGGCGATCATCTGAAGGCCTCGCAGTTATCTGGGTGTTAGCTGTAGTGTACAGTACATGTACTAATATACAGTTTAACAAGTTGTATTTGTTTCACGTTTAGCAACTTCGCGTGCTGATACATATATTATTCATTCATGATGGATGCTCAACGGAAAAGTGACGGAGTAACCGAATGTATAGAAAATGGATATAGCATGACGGGAAATAATAACCACAGCTTGGTTGTATTTCATCGACTGCGGGATTTCTTGAAAGAGGGACTATTTTGCGACGTCACTGTGCAGAAGGGTACATCCAGGCAACGCGTGAAAGCTCATCGAGTTGTTTTGTTGAGCTCAAAATCATTTGACAGTGATAACTCTGATACTGAAACGACAAGCGACAGTGACACCGAAGAAATACCTTTGCCGATATTAGAGTGCCCTGATGACTCTGTATTTGACAATGCCTATGCATCAGAATGCGACAATTTCCCTGCGAAAGAGCACATGGGTGCCATCAATCATATGCGCCTGCAGGGTGAATGCTGCGACGTGACTTTGGAAGCATCAGGTGTTGAATATAAGGCGCATAAATGCGTTTTAGCCGCGGCTTCTGATTATTTTAAAGCTATGTTTACGTCACAAATGAGAGAAAAATGTATGAATTGCATTTCTCTAACTGAAATATGTGAAAATGAAGTTCACGCTCAAGATATATTCGACTATATATACACTGGCGAAATGACTTTAACCGACAGGAATGTATGGCCGATACTTCATCTTTCTACGTATTTTCAAGTTCAAACTCTTACGGTGCAGTGTCAAAATTATCTTATATCGCGGGTGTCCAAATCAAATTG
The DNA here is from genome assembly GCA_030412335.1 of Botrylloides violaceus. Classification (NCBI taxonomy): domain Eukaryota; kingdom Metazoa; phylum Chordata; class Ascidiacea; order Stolidobranchia; family Styelidae; genus Botrylloides; species Botrylloides violaceus. The sequence goes on from JASFYC010000810.1 coordinate 1,192,339, forward strand.
TTGCGAAATGTATTCTAACGCTAAATTACTAGCACTGACCGATTTAAAGATTGTATCGCAGCGTCTCATACATAACCATTTTCCTGAATTGAATGAGCAAGACGTTATCAACTTCTTGGAAAAAAGTGACTTGGAACTTATGTTGCCGAGCGACTCGTTAGGGGAAAGCAGCGTCCCTTGCAAAAGAACGGAAAGTTGTATTTTGAAAAATGTTTTGAAATGGCTTCAAAACGCGAATTACCAGCACTCCGATGATTTATTGAAGCTTATTCGATTTACATTAATACCAAAAGCCGATATCATGCATTATGGCCTTTTGGTATCAAAGTTGCGGGATGGCAATGACGGCGACAACCTGAGGACAGTTGACAGATTCCTCCACGACGCCTTGCGATATCACGATATGGTATCGGAACAACCTCTTCTACAAACAGACAAATCGCAATTGCGGGATGATAACGAAATCTGGGTATGCGTTGATGGAGTACTAGCTCCAACGCCAGTGAAACTACCTCCAATTTGTTATCATGCCAAATCGGCAACGGAAGCACAGAATAGAGACGAGCTTCCCCAAAAGATTCGCGATCCTTTTCACAGCGTTGTTGTGCTCAACGGATTCATATATGCGATTGGTGGTACAAGACAAACATCAGTTGGGTACAGTAATTCTGTCATTCGATACGATTCAAGATTAGATTCGTGGAAAACCATGGCGTCCATGAATGAACCGCGTGGTGATTTTTTCGCCTGTACTATTGGCGACTTTTTGTACGTATTTGGCGGCAAAAACAGGCGAGGTGCTTTGCAATCGTGCGAACGATACGATCCAAGAACCGACCACTGGGAAAGAATAAGTGATTTACCAGAGGAAGGACTTTATATGATGGCTGGTGTTGTTCATGACGGAGTCGTTTACATCTCAGGCGGATTCAACGATTATGAGTCGGTCGGCAAAACGCTAAAGTACACTGCGGAATCGGATACCTGGGACGTTCTTCCTGCCGGGCTTTTTAAAGATCGTGGATATCACGTCATGGTGTACGACAATCAAGGTTACATATGGGCAATCGGTGGGGTTGATAGTCCGTTTTCAGGCCGAAATGTATGGGAAGTCGAACGATTTAACATTGACTGTGAATATTGGGAATATTGTGGCCAAGTTTTAGCAGTGCAGCCATTCTTGTCTGTCCAGCGATTAAACGTATTCCTTGACAAAGAAGGTAACATCTGTGTTTTCGCTGTAACGAATATTGATCAATCCCCGTCATTGCGGTTTATTATTTCAAAGAACATTTGGGAAAGGCTAGACCAGCCAATAGAGTGTCATGAAATCGAATACTCTTCTATCGGTGATTGAAATGTCCTAATGGTGCATATTAAGCGTTATCGTAAGGTGTACAGGTGCGACTTTCCGAATTTCATCGTTACATCTACTTTTTCTGCATGGTGCAAATCATGAAGTGCGTTATATTTTCTCTTTCGACAATTATGACCCTTTTTACCAGCACTGTCCTGTTGGCCGTCTTTCGTATTTCTCAGCCCGCTGTTGTAGCGGTATCCACCATTTTGAACGATCCGAAACGCCGTTTCGCTACGCCGATTCGCGAGACGCGGGGTTGCTAATTCCATGCGCTGGTTGAAGACAAAAATTTACCCGTCGCATAACTTTATTTTAAAGCTTTCCCATCACTTTCTACACATCTGTGCAATCCGTACTTGAACTTTTACGTCGTGGTCGTTATCTTGTATTAAATGCAAAATGAACAATTACTTTGCAGTGATAAATCCGAGTCGGTTATTAATTAGACAGTTGAAGTTTGTGTATGCGCTGCCCCCGCAGGTCATGCAAATGGCAGCAAATGGGTTGAATTGAACTGCGTTTGATACGTTTCTGTCGCTACATATCCCTATGAGCAGTGTGACGACGCTAATAGACAGCCTCTATCGTTCAATGAAGATAAATTCAGCTATAGTTTTCTACGCTCTCTGTTCGTGAAGTATATATGCTTCACTATATTATGCCTAATATATAGGTCCTTCAGTCAGACCTCCGCAAAACGCTGCAGCATCGAACTGCTCATTTCCTTCCATTTGGGTTTAAGAGGGAAACCGACAACAATTGAGTAAAATTGATCGGTGAAACGGCAGCACATTGTGCGTGACTGCAAATAAGCCTACTATCTTGGAATCAAAATCAGGCGTGCTTGCCGTAAGAATTTTCACAGTTGCAAAATACGAAGCACTTTTCCCGGTGGATTCGATTTGATCCATGTGACCGCGTACGGTTCCTCGTAACGAGGTACTTTGAGCTAAAGAGCTTCGAAATAGGACTGTTTGGGGGGTTGGGGTTTTTTTGGTTTTTTGTTGGTGGGTGTGTGTGGGTGTTTTTGTTTGTTGGTGGTTTGGGGTGGTTTTTGTGGTTGGTGTTGGGTGTGTTGGGTGTGGTGATGTAAGGATAATTCTAAGCTCAGTTCGCACATTTTAGGCCATTTTTCTCTGCTGAACACGAAAATGCAAACTGTACTTGAAATTTCTTAATTTCTCTCGTTTCGTCTGATGATCAACCTGCAACTGCTGAGTCGTTGCTATGCCCTCAGTGAGCAAATGTTTGTACATTCTATTTTGGTAGTGTGTACTGATGACTCCTACGCATCGACGATTAGCTAACCGGATAACGGCACCGAAATAATATCCACTCGCGCGAAATTGCATATGTTGCAATGGTGTAATGTGTCGCAATCTGCAAATACGGATTCCACTTAAATCGGCGGAATAATGAGATCGCCCGCGCATGTGTGGGAGAAGAGAGCGCAAGCATTAAGGCCAAAATAACATTCCCACTCACAGTGAACTCTAGGGATGTGCATTATATGTCATGTGTAAGGATATTTATTAAACTTTCCTAACGTTAGCATCGAAATAGCTTTCGACTTCAACGTTTCGTATTTGACATTTTACGCTGTATCGTATGCCGATGATCCTACCTTTTGCAAGTCATCGTTTGCAGAAAACAATTTGGCGAGCGCTTTCCAAATTGCCTGTCTTATTTAACAGCTAATATTAAAACGTGACAGACTGCAGCGACAAATCATGCTCCAGGGCAGGTTACGAATAGAAAATCAGTTTGGAAATCGGATTAGCTTGACACCGCTCACTGCAAGTTCTCTCGAACTTCAAAATAAGCGCCATAAAGCACACAAACTTTCGTCAGAGGAATTTTTAGTTGTGAATCAAGGTATGCTTGATTACAAGCTTATGATATTATGGTCTGGTCTATATTAAAAGTCTCATTAGTGAGTATGACTTTAGTACACACCTTCTTCGGTGTTGAAGAATATTTCAGAAAAAAAACGCAAATATTGCTCTCTATTTTAGATTTACAAAAATATTCAACGCTTTATATAAATATGATTAATGATTTCTTGAAGGAACAGGAATTCGCTAAATGTGGAAAATTTCCTTTCCGGTTTAACCTTATTCCGTATTTTAGCGTTTTGACTTTCCAGTTCAAGAGGGAAACGTCGTGACGACTACTATTTCGTCGAAGTCACATCTCATATACCACGAATGCACAACAAAAATCATTAGAACGTGACCAAATGTCTCGACGACACCGTGTCGACTCTCGCATGATATGCGTATGCATTGACTCATAAAACAAGAAGTTGACTCAGATGTTTTCAGCCATATCACAATATTTTGCCTGTGGCGCCTTCCAAGTTTGGAAAAAATCACTCAGAAATGGCTCAAATATGCTTCAAAGTGCTGCTGATAATAATTAGTCAATTAGTCAATCTCGAAGAAGATTTTCATCACTGCTGAAGTGTCATAAATAGACGTAAAAAGTAATAAATGTGTTTAAACTGATACACAATCTTTGTTATTTTAACATGTGATGAACACACAGAACGTACAATTAACATAACCGCAATAACAGTATTTATTTCATTTGACATGTGACGAATACACAAAGCACAAGTTGGCGCATATGTTGTTTGAACTGCATGAATCATTACCGTTGAGAGTATTTATGCGAGCTCTATCGTTGGACAAAGCCGCTTGGCGAGTAAACAGTCAATCCTGCAGGGTTGTAATACCCACAGCCACAGATATGGCGGGCGTTCAGCAAAGCATTTCGCAATTCAACCCTCTTTGTGTTGACTCTTACAATTCATTCAAGATACATGTCTTTCTGTGTAGCTGCGAAGCTATAAATATCACAGTTTATGCCATTGTTTTAACAGCAATGATCTCGCCGACAGGAAAATATAAAGACTTCTACATTGTTACTGTCTTGAGAGGTGAAACAGATCCTTGCCGTCATTATTTCGAGCCGCAAACATCATTCAGGACACAAAATGATGAAATATCACGTTTGGAGCCGGCAATCCCGAATGCCAAATGAGTTCACAGGCTCGAAAGTTGAATATCTGAATTAATCGTCGAGATTAGGCCTACACCGACTATGTTCGAGAACCTGATTGGATTTGTTCAATTACGGACAGACCATAGAAGCATTTGGCATAATTCCCGGATACTGTGGTATCATGGCCTACTTTAGATTAGAACTGGTGGTACTGAGAAAAACTTTTAACCTGCCCACTATATTTATCGCGTAGCAATAATGAGAGCCGGCGTTTAGCACTATTGTGGAAGGAAACAGTAATGATTAAACCATGCCACCGAGAGCCGGTTTAGCTTACTGTAGTCTGTGCCTGCCTATGTAATTTGTTATCAATAAGGAAATCCTCAAGTACTGATATACAGAACCACGCACGGACCTAAATTCGTTAATTGGGACATTCTCTATTGGACCTGTCAGTTGTCACTTACTGATCCATAAAATATTGTTTAGGCGAACGATAAAGGTTAGATATTGTTTACCGATGATTTCTACCGCTACATGATGCCTCCCTCGTTTTCGCATCACCTACTCATTATGTTTGCCAATTCAGCATCTACAGTCACCTTGCATCAAATGACCACAGTTAAACCCTAGAGCGCCATAGGAACACAAAAACATTTCGACATCTACCCACATATTGTAGATATTGTCAGTGCGCCACTTGTTTACCGATGGCACATTGTTCTATAAGAGCAGAAATGACCGCGGCGGGTGAGAGCAACGGTGCGAATTACAAGAGAATAAAAGAGCGGACGAGAATGATTGCCGCATCGAACTATGAACTGCTGCCGGGCTGCGTTCTGTTCGCCCGACTAGTATAGGAAACGATCTCATTTCAGGTGATTATTTCGTAATTGTAAGGTCAAGGCTGCTTATACACATTCCTGATTCCTTATGCGCCTAATGTTATAATTCAGTCGATCCCATCCGGCGACTCGCGCTGAATTGCAGTTACGCCTATATATGTATAAAGAGAGTGCGCGGAGTGGAACGGGAACGACACACACTGAAGTCATTCAGGTTTATGTGTTCGGTTCGTGGGTCAGCAATGAAGAAGTACGCTACTTTGGAATGCTTATCGTGGTTATAACTTTGGCTCGTTGTTTCGCCTAGAGTGCTTACAAGTTTTTGTCGTGCGTTGCAATATCATTTGGTCGCCAAGCACATGACTAATCCTACTGCAAGCCACATGATACATGCAGAGTGCTAGCTAGTCCAATTCGATTCTGACCGCATACTGATTAGCAGAGATCATGTATTTAGAACACCCACGCCACATACTAGAGAATAATTTACATTAACAGCAAAATGTCTACACATTAACAACAATATCATTCCGGGAAAGATCTCTATACGCTAGCTTTTCGATTTGTATAACTGGCTTGGAAAATGGCCGAACCCGTATATTCGAAACTCAATGACCAAGAATCACGGAATTAAAGGATTGTGCTAGGAAATTAATTATCCTGGTAAAATCTGCTAGGGCTGTGGCGCCAGAGGCCAGAGGATTCAGGACTACGGAGTTCTATATACACCTGCACACGAAAGAACAGAAACACCTCGATGCAACCGGGTGTTTGCATCTTCGGATATTGCAGAATGGCCTGGTGGCATTATTCATTTAATGCGGACATCACACTATTAAATCCATCCTTGAAAATTTACACTCGTTTGAAAGTTAAATCAATGTTTTGATATTTAAGATTGAACAGAAAATATATATAGGTAGGCATTTGTGCTTAGTTCTGCACCATAGAACATCTCACTGCAAATGTCTTACTTAATTGATGAGTTGTGCAAAAGCAATTGCCGCGTCCAACGAGCGCAGCAATTTCCTATCTTTCACGGCAAGTCGATGTCATTGTTTTTACTGCAAAACGAGCACCGCTCACGATCAACGTCGACAGACTGACTTGTAATAACGTCCATTTATGCTCCCTGGCAACACCAAGCGGTGATGCAGATGGTAACATTGCCGCAATCAATCGTAGCGACGTGTACGATTGACAGTGGCGCTTCCGGCTATACCGCTGGGTAAATTTACTACAAGTTTGATGGCCTACTGTTTTAGTAGGTCATGCTACGAGCATTAACGATGTGAAAAGTTGCTATGAAAGATAAGTACGGTCCTGGAACTGACATAATGAGCCCCTTCAGTCTATGCCTCTTATACGCTAAACGTGTTCCAGTCTGGTAATGTGTCAGCGTTAGGTGTCTTACCAAATCTCGTAAAACGATTTATCTACGCAGGACAGGTAAGGGTCTATAGAATGCATACGGCATGCCTAATTCTGATATTTAATTTATCAAGTGCATGTGGTAGCACATATAACCAATAAACATGATCCCTAATGTAATAACCCATCAACGTTCGTCTAAAGAGCCGGTCCAAAGGGCTATGGCGTAATGTTGAGGACGAACTGGACCGACTGAAGTCGTGCATCATTAATTTGCTGAGAAAAGACAGGCGCTGCGGATGGTTGCTCATCGACAACAAATCTTTTAATACACTCTTTTCGAATTTCTCAATAGAATCGGAAAAATATTAGACTACTTCACGTTTATATACGCCCATAACAATTTTTCACAATAGCGCGCTACTCCTTCTGCAGCGGCGCGCCCTAAATAGACTTAGCAAAAAATTCGACGTTCAAGAGTTCAAGAGTGGTATGTTGGCAAGGAAATATGTTTGCGTTCGTATGGTTGATTAGAATGAATTGGTCCGTGGTCTATATTCGCTGCAAAGCGTTGGAACCGCTATAGGCGCAAGCAGATTGTTCAAATTGTAAACAAAATAGCCAGTTACTTTGTGCAGGTACAAAAGCCATGAGAATTTGGAGGTCTTTTCGTTCGTTGTTTCGTGTGAATTGTGTCAATATCACCAGAATTACAACAATGAGGTGTAAAGATCGGGAAAAGGTTTTAAACCAAGATCCTCCGAAAGCTGAGTAGTCACTATAGTGATCACCTGCCATGACGACGGTCGTAACGGATAGATGACGTAAATCTGCATCAGCTGAATATATGCAAATCTACTTCCATGCTTTCCTACAAAAGATACAATCAGTTCAGTTTTACAGTTATCCTTCTTCATATTCAGTCATGACGTATTAAGCAAGCGAATTGAACAATGAAACAACATGGGATTGCGTGTTGTATACTTTTTGCTGTTTAATATGACGCACGTAAAATGTGTAAATGTGCGGAGTATTCGTGGAATTACAACACCCACAACAAGGCGATGATGAAAATTAGCATGAGTTTCTCATACTTGAGGGGCACTTTACTAATCATCGTAAAGCACCAATCATAGCAGGCTAATGGTGCGTCAGTAGGCCTACATCACGATGTTTTTCTCGATGTGAGAAAAAGGTTTGGGTAGTCGCTAAAGTCTTGTTGTTCGCTATTTGTCATAAAACGATCAGGCACATAGCATGATATAGATGAGCTCAAATTTTATATTCGACAGTATTGTAAGAGATTGAAAGGTTGTCAGAATTTTAGAGTAACAGGTTACTGTAGGAATTATACTTAGCGACGGGAAACAATGGCGAATCCGTTTCTGCAATTTCTATGGATCTACAAGAAAATTTTGATCGTCATTCTTGCGCCGATTTTGTTGATGCCACTACCTCTAACCGCAGGAACTAAGGTGGGTGAAATATGATAGACTAGATGATACGGTCCTCATATCTCATTGAGCTCCAAGATGCCTGAACTTTGACATTGTAACATGGCGTTGCCACTGCGTCAATGGGTATCTTGCAATTTATATCGTGAATTAGTAAATTCCAATTTTAATATTTTTTGATTGTAGGAGTCATCATGTGGGTATGTCATTATACTGATGGCCGTCTACTGGATAACGGAAGCTCTACCACTTGCTGTGACGTCCCTTACTCCATTAATATTATTTCCGTTACTTGGTGTATTGAAAGCCCGCGAGGTGGCGGTTCTATATTTCAAAGACACAAACTGGCTCCTGTTCGGTGGCCTCATGATTGCTGTGGGGGTCGAAAGTTCCGGATTGCACAAAAGGATTGCTTTGAGAGTACTGCTACTCGTTGGTGTAAGGCCGAGAAGGTAAGGTAGCCGACTTAGAGGTACTCTGGCTGCACAAGCCAATTGAGGCAATATATAGGCGCATGTAGCGACCACAGCCCCGACCCAGCGTGATACGCACTAGATTGACTTGACGGCTTACCTCTAATTATTGGGTGATGGCTTAGTACGCGACTGCGGGCATTCCCATCATTATAGCCTGCATACCCGGATATAAAGTACGCATAATATATACAGTTCGTTGATAATGTATATAGAAGCCTACATACCACTTATATAAATCGGACAGATGTAGTTACAGTGCTTTTATTTCTGTAAGGTTGATGATCGGATTTATGTCTGTGACATTTTTCTTGTCCATGTGGATCAGCAACACAGCCACCACTGCAATGCTTATTCCGATCGTGGAGGCAATCGTGAAAGAACTTTACGAATCAGACCATCAACGTAGAGAGACAGAAAAAGTTCATAATGTGCGAAGCCATATAGCTTTTTGGTTATACGCTTATAGTTAGAGCCAAGTGCTTTAATGATGGATTGCGCGGAAACGACAGCGAGCAAATAGAACTCTATATATCCATCACCTTGCGAAATTTTCTGACAAGTGTGAACGCTATCACCACCGAAAAGAAAACGCCCAACCACCAAATCAAGTATATAATTAGTAATCCTTTCAGACAACTGTAGAAACCTCTATAAAGGAACACCCGGGGTATGATAATAAAGCATTTCAATTACCAGAAAGTCATGTATCCACTGTCGCGGTAAGTATCATTTTCGATAACGATTTGATTGATATAGTGTTGCTATAGGCCCAATACACATCCGCTTTTACAAATTTCGTTTTGCAGCCTACCAACGGAAAATCTGACATTGAGGAAGATGGTTCGTTCGACAACTCAATGCAATTGGTAACTCAATCCTAATATCAACCGTATAGTGTTACAAATCAAAATTTAACACATGGAATTTAGGAAGATACCGAGGACCAAACGCAGATGATGAGTGAAAAACGCAAAATATCCATCATCAAAGGCTTGACAATATGCATACCTTACGCTGCGAGCATCGGCGGGACAGCCAGTTTAACAGGAACGGTCCCAAACCTGGTACTCTCCGGACAATTTGAAGAGTAAGTATATGGGCTAAATAGATTTTAACACCGGTTGTGACTAGTGATATATAGTGATTGGGGCTATAAACGAAAAGTGTTGGCATAGCGTGTATGGCCAAACTAAGCAGTAAAAAATGCCATAAATTCAAAACAGAACAGCATGTGCCAAACAATTTCCCATATGCATGAATTGTAAGCGCAAGTTATGTATTTATGCATAGCAACTAATGAAGTATAGCAGCCAATGGATCTGATCTCATAACGATAACAATCGTTGCAGCTATTTAGAAGGTTTTGCGTCTATTGATGATTTATCGGACTGAAACTACGCAACAGTAATGGAATGTCAATAAACCCTACAGATCCGCAAATTTCGAAACACAGATTTGTAGAAGGATGACCGAATTAGGAATGTGCGTTAGGATTTTGGCACAAAAATGTGCGTTATCAAGCCCCAGCCACAAGTCATCTACTCACAATAACTCTTGATTCAGAATATTCCCAGACGCCTCGCCGAAGATCTCCTTCGGAATTTGGATAACATATTGTCTACCTCAAGCAATTGTTACGTTGCTTCTAGCTTACGCATGGCTTTCTGTGTGGTTTATCGGAATGAAGTAAGTTTAATACCACAAAGCAAAGGATAGTAAAATTTATATCACATAATCTTCCCGTATCGTTCTAGGGGATTATGTAACTGCCGAAAGAGAGGCGAAACAGATGGGGAAGCGGAACAGAGAGGAAAACAAATAATCAAAAAGCAGTATTCCGAATTAGGAAACATCAAGTATGTGGACCCCGTAGGCTCGACCCCACGATTTCAATCTTAAATTACTCAGTTAACCCGCCACCTAATCGTCCTCGATATTTCGAGATGTCGCCGGCATGACCTCAACCAAAACCTGAATGCTGAGGGAAAACTGTCGGGCTCAGTGTCCGGCTCTATGGACTTGGCCGATTCTTTTTGTCGACTATCTAATGTTATTGCGATAATGATTTTCGAGTATAGGCTAAATACAGCCGGTCTGATTTTTGAATCGCATCGCATGGCATATTAGAACCAGTATTTTCCTTCTAACAGATGGTCAGAAACCACCGTGTTGGTTGTTTTCATATGCACGGCATTGTTGTGGTTTTTTCGCGATCCTGGCTACATGCCAGGATGGTCATCAATTTTTGAGAAAGGGTACATCTCAGACGGTACAGTTGCTGTTACAATGGCATTTACGCTCTTCTTTTTACCACGAACCAAGCCGGAATTCATTAATGCATTCCGAAGAGGAATACGAGGTCGGAAATTAACTAATTTCGATCAAGTCGATGGTTGGTAACGAAGCCGCGTGTTCTTTTTTGAAATCCACAGGCGAGTCATATCAATCCGTGGAAGGAGTTCTGGACTGGAGGACGGCACAGGCAAAGTTTCCGTGGGATGTCACGCTTCTCCTGGGGGCGGGATTTGCTTTAGCCGAGGCCGCAACTGTACGTATTTAGCGAGGATTTTTTACATATTACAAAGTCCATAAATATTTACACCATGCCTAAATATTTTGTGCAGAAATCTGGCTTGTCTGCTTGGCTCGGCGAGCAGCTCAGCGGCCTCAAAGGAGTTGACGATTGGGTAGTATGCTTGACAATGACAACGTTCATATGTTTATTGACAGAAACGACCAGCAACACAGCGACCTCTTCTCTATTCGTACCAATATTGGCGGAGTTGGTATGAAATCACCGACTAATATTAAAAGAAGCAAGTTATAATAGGATTTATTTTATTTCAGGCGAAGACATTAGAAGTACATCCTCTTTACCTATTACTCCCTCCTATCGTTGCGGCTTCTTTTGCATTTATGCTGCCGGTAGCCACACCTCCAAATGCTATTGCATTTTCCTACGGTCGAATCACAGTTTGGGACTTGGTAAGTATTCGAAGTCCTAATAGTCTATATAGGCTAGTCGTCCATAAATTGGTTTTCTCCATCTTTTCTTCAGGTAAAAGCAGGTTGGGTGGTCAACATTATTGGAATTCTGGTTATTACGTTATCTATCAACACTTTCGGAGTAGCATTTTTCAATTTGCGAGAATTTCCAGAATGGGCGAATTCAACTACTGGCGTTCTCGACGACGTTAATCCGACAGTTTCAGGCGGGTTGCCTAAAATAAGACAATGAAAAACTCGCGGCCATCGATAACTGATTATTATCTAATTAATTATCGATGGCCACGATTATAGCAGGCCTAATTAAATTACAGATAGCCTATTATTACCGATTCACTTCATTATATTGTGTAGGTCCATGTCTTGGCGTCACAACATAAATGACGATGCGTCGAGTGAATCCGGAATATTACACACTTGCTGAACAAGATATAGAAGATCCAGAAGAAGAGAGCTGTCTTGTTTACTGGTTTTAGGCAGTACGCCTATATGCGTCGTATTAGAGGCTAACATTTTTATCATTTATTACAAACTTAATGAAATGCAAATCGATTAAATCTGACTTTCCTATCCAAATTGTTGAAAAAATTGAAGTATTGGCGTAGAATACCTATAATACGATGAAGATTTAACTCAAGTCGATTCATCAGACACGACTTTTTATAATAACGCACACGTCGCATAGTGCATAGTGTTTCATTTCGTTAGGTGCCGCTCACAAGCGTTATCAGAGTAGATGTGATAACGGCAAGCCGGGTCCGTATGGTGAATCTCCATATACGTAGGATATACCATGCATAAAAACGTTATAGATAAACGACGTAGCCAACGGTGCAGAGTGTTTTAGAAGCTGGCCTGGACTATGGCTCATCATGACAACTTCCTTTTACGCTTGAGTGACCAAAACTATAGCAACGTCGCAAGCCGAAGGTGCTGGCGCCATTTTCCGACGAAACGCTCAATATGTAGCGGGCTACGGAAGCAAAATGCCTGAAACGTGGATGACGACAGATCATCTATACTTCAGTATATGATAATTCCTGAATAACTAGTGCTACTGCGCAAAACAGGATGACTGGCGAAAAAGAATTTTCTATATCTATACGATTTCGGGACACTAACGAAATATTCGTTGTGAATGGTGTCACAGTAAATATGGTCATCAACGAGTTGAAGATGCGATTAGAGCTGATCGCGGGAATTCCTAAACATTTACAGAGACTCATGTATCTTGACGAAGGTATGAGATATTGTACACCAGCCCATGTTCACTTACGCTTACAGGCGGGAACAAGCCGTATAGCACTTCGTCTTCATACTGCCCCTATAACGCTAGAGTACCAACTATGGAGGTCATGATTATCTGCTTTCAGGTTTGGGTCAAACTAGCAATCATAACCTGAAAGGTACAGGCGCTCTATAATCCATTATGCCACATATCTTGGTGCTACCTACCGGTATACAATTTAACAACAGTCATATTTACATAGGAGATATGGAAGACAACAGCACATTACAACATCATGACATCGTGTCTGGCGCTATGATCACGTTAACTATATGGCGAGCTTGGACAAAGTTGATTCAAGCATGTGTCAAAGGCGACATTGCACAGGTATATAAAACCAGAGTCCAATTAAACAGGCTTATCATTCATTTTGATATTCTTGACCATGTCAGGTTATGAAACTTGGAGTCACAGCTGATAGCAATTACCAAGATCCGAATTCAAATTTTATGACACCCGCAAAACGGAAGCAATATTTTCTCGAAAGACAGTCAATCGCCCTTTTTGTCGCTGCCCACAGGGGGCATGTTGATATTGTGAAAGCATTAATAAAATCAGGTAGGAAAACACCGTCATGCATGGAAGAAGCTAAATAACTCAGAAAAGCCTATGGAATGAGGGATTGTCACCTTAGCTTTATCACTGAGGGCGCTATGTGCTCAACCGACATTTTCATTATTACTTGTTAGACAAAACCAGAGTTCCTGGTACTACATCATACTGGAATCGGTCGGATCAGCACTTAGCGCCTCAAGTGATGAAGCTAAGGAGATGATCTCTCATTCAAGTTCATACTTTAATTTAATACACAAAACAATAACAAGAAACTTATACTGGCTACACAATTAAGTACCGGTAACCACAGATTTCAGTTATGCCCTGGTTTATGAGTTCATTGCCCCAAGAGGATTTGAACGCATGGGTCATTAACAACCTATTAGCGGTTCATGGCCATTCACATACGTAAGTAGCTGAAACGACCACAGTGCTCCAAATTTTAAGCACTTGCAATGGCTCGACAGTTGACACTTGTCTACCTTCCAAGCGAAGTGATTCACTAAACCAACAACTTCAGATCTAATGTTATTGTTCAAAGGTGGAGATATAACCAGCACTACTAAATGTGGGAGGACGATACTGCATGTCGCTGCTGCTGCAGGACAAGAAGCTTGCATTGCACTGCTACTTGCGAATGGTGCAGGTAACGTTCACTAATATCATTATATTCATTATATATATTATACATCATACAAGGACATTTTTTTGATGAATTACGGCAGCCACATTAATAGCCCTACAAACAATATTTAGGCCGATTGATCAAGGTTGAAGACAATTACGGAAAAACTCCATTACAAACAGCCGCTGACTACGCTCATAAAGTGACTGAAAGGAGACTATTTTTGTTCCAATGGCAAGTTCGAGCATCAAAGATGAAAACAAACCATACAATAACAGCGAGAGACCTCATGGCTCATCAAATGCACGATTCTAGCCTAAAGACTTATCTGCTTGGATCATATAGTCAAATGTACAATTCTACGATCCTGCCTCCTCAGGTAGGCCCACTCTACGTAAATACTATAGAGGTCATTATGTAAAAATCAAGCATTGTACATACAGTATTTTACTCCCCGACCATGATAAGGCAATGTAAGGCCGATGTAACGGATAGAGGAGCTAAATCTCGTAAACTTTATTCGAATTCCAGACACACCAAAACAAAGACTTTGAAATTGGTATCCACAGCTGTCTGGCTAGCTGCTAGTGTCAGGGGAGCAGGAGATCGTATACCGGGAAGCACATAAGCATATGCATGTTCTGCTGTAAGGGCTATATATACTGGAGGGTCCTCGTATGCATGAAATAAATCAACACGTTGACGATACACCGAGTTGTGATTTTATAAATGTGGTGACATTCTATATTGTGCTTTTAGCAATATGAAGCAACTACTCTGGAAGCCAAGCCTAGCAAACATTATTACAAGCTTCATGAAAGTCACAACGTTTCGAACAAAGCATTTCTGCGTAACTCAACGAAAGCAAACAAAAAGAGTTTACCTAATCCTCGCCCATTTCGATAGCTTTTTTTTAAAAAGACACTGGTCTTATGACCAGCTGCATTATGTCACCACTTGTACATTTCAAGCTGCCCTTCATGCACTTCTTTCTTTCTAAGTATACAAAGTGATGAGTTCCAAACTAACCATTGCTGTCTGTGGACTTGCCTGCTGACACGGTACTAAACCCAAACTTTCTCCGCTTGTTTTAACTGTCATAAGATGCATTAATGAAATTAAAATAATTAGATAATCATGGATAATACTCATTCATGAGAAGCCTGCACTTACATGATCTTTCTGGGAAATTTATTAATTTGCAAAGATAGGGAACCTGAGCGCTTATGAACATTTCTGGCAAAAGGTTAGCGACAGAGTAATTCGTCTTGCATGCTCGATTGCGTAATGGGCGTAGCCGAAAACATGTGAGTGGGTGTGTCCATCAGGAATGCGCTTCTTCGTCGTATTAGCGCTTACCGTGCATGAATGGGTCGTCCGACTTCCGTGCCGCGCTTGATTTATTGCGTAGTTTCAGCCTTCTCATATTACAACAAGTGAGCAAAACTCCAAAAGCTTCGCCCTTAGAGTACAGTCTGAAGGAAAACCAGCATGTCGTTTGAGTGGTTTTGGAACGAAAGATTTTGGTTGCCGAATAACCTGACGTGGAAAGATTTATCGAGCACAGAAAACAGAAAATATGGTCAAGCAGGGGATTTGTGGATCGTTGTCCCGTTAACAGCGGTTTTGGTAGTATGTAGGATTTTGGTTGAACGTGTTATCGCCCTAAGCATTGGAGAAGCATTTGGTGTTTCATCCAAGTGTTTCAGGAAACCTTCTAATCCAAAAATGGAAAAGATTTTCCAGCTTTTACCACGTAATCCTACTAAAAGTGACATTGTTAAAGTCTGTAAAAGAACAGATGTTGCCAGAAGGAATCTTGAAAGATGGATACGCCAAAGTAAGAAAAGTGAACGACCAAGTGACATGAAGAAATTTTGTGAGACATTCTGGAGATTCACATTTTACCTCACAAGTTCTTTATTAGGAATTTACATTGTCTACGATGAAAATTACATCCGTGACAGCAGTCACTTTTTCACGAACCATCCTGATGACCACCAATTGAAGCAATGGTACTATATATATTATGTCGTTGAAATGGCATTTTACTGCTCCCTTATGATTTCCCAATTTTCAGACATCAGGAGAAAGGATTTTGTCGAAATGTTTATCCATCATATCGCTACTGTGATGTTAATCTCAGGGTCTTATATAACAAATTTTACTGAAATCGGCGCCGTCATTATGTTGGTTCATGATATTTCTGATGTATTTTTGGAATTTGCCAAAATGGCAAAATATGCAAAACGTGACTTAACTACGACGATTGGTTTTATACTATTGTCCGTAGCTTTCATCATGACGAGATTAGTGATCTTTCCTTTCTTTGTCATCCGCAGTGTAGTGTTTGAGGGGATGGTGATATTAAAGCCTTTTTGTGGATTCCTCCAAGTTCTTTTTGGCTCTTTGGTCCTTCTCCAAATTCTGCACCTTTACTGGTTTAGTTTCCTAATGAAAACTGCCTATGCTTTTCTAACGGGGAAAGAGAGGCGAGATTCAAGGAGCGAATCAGAGAGCTCAGCGACTGAGGCAAATGGTAGCAAGCTTAGCAATGGAAACCGTAAAATCACTAAATAATGTAAATTCTAGGTAGCATCCCATGTCAAAACATACTTTCAGCATAAGAGGTGATTATTTCAATCTCTCTCTATATATATATATGTGTGTGTATAGGTATGGATAAATTGTTTGGACCTTGGCTGTTCAGTGTGGGAGACTAGTATGATTTTCAATACATCCACAGTATGGTGACGTTTTATTCAGTGCTAATGCATGTTCCTACCCAATAGCAATTGTTACCAAGCCAGCAATTCAAATTACTGTACTTTTTTGAAAGCCCACCACTAGTATTAGTTCTAAATTGTGTTCTTAAAGGATCACAGAATTCTAAATATGAATACAAAAATCCTGACAAATCCTATTGTAAGTTCTAGTACCGTAACCGGTACGGTACTTCATAGTGTCAAAGGTAATTATGACAAGTTGAATTTTCTGTAGTCACCGTCCTTTGAGTTGCCCAAAATGTTTTTGGCATAAACGGTAAGCTTTAACATTTTTAACATATTATTTGCTACAAAGCATTGGAAAGTATCGGAACAAAGCTAACGTAATAGAAAAATTAAAATGCTATTCTTTGAGTCATAAAGACATTTACAAGACTGCGCTTTTACTGATTCACATATAGATCTAAAATGTGTTTCCTCCTACCATACATTAGGACACATTGGCCTACTTGACGTGTTGTTGGGTGTTTATGTAGCCAGAGCTTTTAATTGCAATCAACTCTCAATAATGTTATATAGTTTCATATTGCATATGTCAGTGAACTTTTATGATTTTGCAGTTTTGTTATGTTTGATGTTGTATTTACACTTTCACAGCCAGTGCATGTATACCTAATGATACTTTGAGTGGTAACAACCATAAATAACATCCTTCATTTTTTATTTTGAAACCATTAATGTGAAATTGTAGTATACTTGCAAAAGTCATGGATCTAAAACGAGTCTTCCATTAAAAGATCAATTTCTCAATGATTGCAACACCCTCACCACAGATTTAACGTCCAGCCTATTATTTTCTTTTAATATCGTGTATCATATAATTACAGATTTTGCAAAACCGAGGCCTTCTACATGCGAACATAATTTTAGCCGAAAATTGCGAGATATTCATCAAACGACTTGGCTTGGCCTCACGGCAATGTACGAATAAAATTTTGATGCCCAAAAGTCCCGTATTCTTATTTTTCTTGTTCTGGAAGGGTCATCCAGTTGGAGATAGACCGATCTGTCACCTCTATCCACCAGGCCTGATTGCAAACACAAAATGTTTTGGTGCAATACTTGGCTGTATTATGGCGAATATATCCAGTTTTTTTTTTAATAACCTAATGTACTGCCTGTTCTGAGACAATATTAGCGGTACGCAATTCTATTTTATCTCGAAACCTTTTGACCTGATAAACAAGGTTGGACTTTGAACCTCTGCTAATTAAACCTGCATCATCAATCATCCCAAACCCGTACTGTATATTGTATTCATTTCCTGCATTTGGTTATAGTTATCTTGATCGTTATTTGTTGCAATTGAATTTACTTGTTCCGATATTTTCCCTCCAAATCTACGTGGCACACTAGCAATTTTCTTTTTGAAAATTTGTCACAAGTACTGTTTCGGTTTAGATCGATTGATATTTTGAGCAAATTTAAACGGTACCTAACTCTGTTTATGATTTATAGATAAATCATCGTTCCAAAATATAACATCAATGTTTTTCATCCAAGTGAATTAACCAAAGTAATCGGTGATTTTTGCGAATATTTCCACATTACCTGATTAATAATAGTCGTTTGAATTGCTGTTAATACTGAAACAAGAGTTGGGTAGTGGGTTTCAGTGAGCACTTTGGAATTACTGTAGGCAGAATGTTTGTACAATCGAGACAAGTTTGTTGCTGTATGGGGTGTTGTACACTGGTGGTAGGATAATGTTGGACACCACACTGAGCCTCTTTGGCTTTACCACAATGGTATCAGATACAGCTATTTTAACCATCATCAGACTGCGGTCTCTCAGGTAAACAGAATCGAACCACGCACAATCTGGAAGTGAACTGACCTATCCACACTAGAGATTTAATCGGTGGCCTCAATAAGACACATGAATCTCGCATCTTATTAAGGCACTGCAACTAGTCCCATTGCAGCTTTAGATTGAACCAGGCAATCATATAGATAAATGAAAGCTTATGCAATGTAATGGTAAGTGCAAATGAAGTATGAAACAAATCAAACTACGTCAGATGCACATATGAACGTTCAGGTACAAAGTATCTTTGATGAACGGCTCGAAGTGTCAACAACACTGGTTGGTATACATTCTCCATGTCATATCTAAAATTAAGCAAACATGTGACATCCTGTGCTTAAACAACATGTCTATATTCAATTAAGGATGTCTGACTAGACAGCTGACTCATCGGATAAATTCCTCAATCTGAGATGTTAAAGAGTTACTAAGATTCACATTTTTGCGATTTCTTCGCTTTCTCCCTTGTGACATCGGCACCCTACTTTAATTTTAGATATTCTCAAGTAATATTAGCACTGATAAAATCTAGTTGATGCGATTCCGTTGCCAAACGGTCAAGAGATAGGTGCTGTGTGAGAGGGGAGGAGCAGCATTGAAAGCCAATGTCACAGAAATATGAAATTTGTACTTACTTGTCAATAGCTGACGGAAACGGGTTCATATGCAAAGTATGGACCGGTAGAATTATTTTATTAGCAAATCCTGCCATTAAATCAGGATAAGGTCTCAACAGTGGATTCAATCTGTATTCTGCTGCAAGCTCATGCCTCTCTCTAGCCCGATTTGCGGTATGCATTTCTCCCAGACGAACCAAAGCCTATTGAATTTAAAATCAACGCTTTTCAAAGAAAGTCACCACAGCAAGGAATGGAAAATGTGTATTACCTGAGGACCTTCCAACTTCGGCAAGACAAGAACAGTGTTTTGAACAGGCTTCGGCTTCTTCAAGTCAGTTCTTTTGACTCGTTCCAATTCAGATTCCAATGAAAATTCACAGAAATAGTTCAATACCTGGATGAAAATGCACAAATTAGCCACAAGCCATAGCAAGCTCAGCCCAATCAGTACGGGTCGCTATTAATCATGATGGTCAGTCAGTGAGGTTGATACTACGACAATATGATTAATTACCAATTCATTTCTTCATTCACCACACCCCACAGAATCTCACCCAGGCCGTGTATGTATCAATGTATGTATGGTACAAAATCCAAAAGTCAAGATGATCATCACCTCTATAGCCGTAATATTTTGAAGAGACTTCTCCGTTGCTTGCAAAGTGAAATGAACGCGTGATTCACCTCTTTGTGTGCTGCCTCTTGAACTTCCCGTTTTCAAGACACTCTTTGGTGTTTCCGGTGGTCTACGAATTGTAGTCTTCAAATCCCCTTTCTTTAGTTCCTCCAAGACTTGTTGCAAGTGCATCTAATGAAGGTAAAAAGACTTTTATACCATTCAATGAAACAACTGACTTTGTGGTGTTAAGAAGGTAAGGCCATCAGTCACAAAAGTAAGAAGAGTTCAAATCTGGGCAAAGTGAGAGAGTCTGGTGGAATGGGATTGTAGTGTAAAGAGCACGGTCAAATCAGGTGTCGGCATAACCGCTGTGGCAACAGACATATGGACAATCTGAATGAAGTGGTTCACTCTCCGGTGCAATTATGAACAGAATGATAAAATTTACCTTAAATTTCTCCGTCCATTCCCTCAACCATCTTCCCGCCAAGTCCTTTATTTGAGATTTTGGAGAAGTTGTTTCGTTCAGATTCCATGTTTCCCATGTATCGATTTCTTTTGCGAGGTAATTATGAATGTCCTGGAAGGTTGTAGATGAAATTAGAAAGCCATGAGAGGTTGAGATTTGGATCTCAGAGTGCGGACATGAGAAATTATATCATAAACGCAAAAAATTACTTCCGTTATAAATTACCCGTAGTCCAAGCTGTATGAGTATATTTTTAACAAAATTCTTGTGAGTTGATTCGCCCTCAACAAATTGTGTCAAAAGCTCCAAAATGAAATCGTCTGTAACTCCGATGACTGCTTGTAAAAATTTGATGGCAGACCGGAGAAAATGTGCCTGCACGGGTTCCTGTTAACAAGGGATAACTTTGTAAAACTGAAAGCAGGATTGCACCGGGAACACATGAAAATGACAACAACTACTTTGGCAGCTTGGCTACATTTCAGGGTTCTTCCAAACGGCACAAAAGGCACGACAAAAGATTGGTTGTACTAGCATACTTTGTAATCAACAGCCTACATTCTTGTATAATGGGTTCAATCTACTCAACAAACAGCTATGTATACATTGCGGTGCGTACTTTTTTTTCTTATTGACATCGGCTAATGCGGATGGTGTTAACGATTGTACCCACAACAACAATATCTGAGAAAATAATTATTGCGATCACAAACCTTGGGTGAAGGTGGTCGAGTCGAATTCAGCACCAAATTCACAGCAGTCACAAGATGTCGTGTATCAACGATGTCTTCCTGTTGCCGTAGCAAATATAACGCATCAACTGCACCTCTACGTATATCCCAGTCGGTGGCTATCCCGATGACATCAGAAACAGCATTCGCGAATTGGCCAGCATTGTACGGCCGATTCAATTTCTAAAATACGAAAGATCCACATCATTACACAGACAGAACAAAATTATATCTGGGTACGAGGTTAGTTTGCGCTTACCTGAAGGATAAAGTCCTTGTATTTTTCGTACCATGCCGAACCTTCAAACTGTGTTATGAAATTTGGAGTCGGTGTCGCCGTTCTTGGTGGTGGCGGACTTGGTGGAGGAGATTTCGGAGGTGGTGTCGGAATCGGTGTCGTTGATTTGGGAGATGGTACTTTTGAAACAAACTTCACGATAGGTTTACTTGGTCTTGTTTGAGCCCGCATTTTAGTAGCTGCAAATAGTTAAATTTGAGTGAAATTGAAATTTATTCTGAGTTTATAAAATTAATGATAAATCAAAACACGGCTGGGGTGGGGTGGGTGGGGGTTGACCCTTTACCTTGTGGTTTCTGTTGTTCTTTAGATTTTTCTGCTTCGACTTCAGGTGGAGGTGACTCTACTGGAGGTGGTGGAGGAGTTTTCATAGCAGACCGTAATTTTTCCATCAACAGAGACGGCTTCCTTTCATTCTTATGTGCAATGCTTTTTTTCGGTTTTGGTTTATCCTCAAGTGGATTACCAGCTGAAAATCACGACAAAATTCAGAAAAAAATTCTTCAACACATTTTAAAGAAAAATTAACCTGATGGCTCCAAGAAATCTTGGCCATCCCATTCCTTGACTTCATCTTCCCACGATTCACCGTCCGATGGTGTCGCCAAGCTGAATTCAAATTCTGGAATTTCTCCTGAAGACAAGTCTAATGCCTGAAAAATAGATTGAAGAAATTTTGATGGTGTGGGCAGCGATCAAAATGGTAGTTGGGGTAACCACCTATGAAAATTTCTATAATTGCTGTAATTATAATATCAATAATACACCATTTTGGTGGAAAAAGAGTAACTTCTAATTCTTTCCGGATTGTCTATTAACACACAAAACTCTATTTACCAACCTTTTTTCTATTGATTTCAGCCAATTGCTCTTCAGTAAAAGCAGGAGGATGGTAGATCATTTCCTCTTGTTGTTTATCGACATCTTCTTGAGACCACAAAAATTTGACCAGGATAGAATTTGGGATGAAACCAGTTGGATTTATTATGTATTTATGCGGAGGCTCATAGTCTGGACCAGATTCGGTGTAATGCTACAAAAATAATATCATATAGTCTAATATTGTTATAAGCAAGTCTACACGGAGCTGATGGTTGACACTATTACATTACTACTACAGTAGTGACCTTCTGTAAAAGCATCATGTCACCTGATCTCTTTCCTCTGTTTCAGCCATGATGTCTTTAATTGGTTTAATGAATTCAATAGGAGGAAAGAATCCAGGTTTCTTCTCTGGATTCCATTCTTGTGGAGCTGTAACAAAAAAAAACGATCTCATAAACACAAGGAATGTGAGAAAAATAAAAATAAATACAAACTTGATGGCTTTTCGACAGGCAGGTCCGGACTAAAATCATCTGGTTCAGCAATCTGAAAACAACATATTGGTTTGATTTTGAACAGTAAAATCATAAACTTTAAAAATAATAACTTGAATTTTCTTTTGCTGCCGGTAAAATAAGTCCATATAGCCTTTGAACGCTCGAGCTTCAGTTCGTCTGTTCGATCGACGCAATTTCCTTTTAGCGGCGATTTTACAATCACGAATTCCTGCTATCTCCTTTTCTCTGAGCCCAATTTTCTGGTAAGCGTCTTCTTTTTCCTTCAAAGCTTCCGTAATCTCAAGCAACTCCTCCGGCGACATTGGATCCCACGCGTAATCGAACCTGTGACAAGAACAGCAAGCTGTGTGCACTATATACACACAGAGAGAGAGAAGAATCCTATACCGGTACATATGAATCATTTGACACTAAAATTAACTCGATATTGTACAGTAAGTGGTTTATGAGATACTGCACAATGGAGGTTACCCATTATTGAAACCTACAAAGTAATCGAAACGTGAAAATTTTTCAAAAATATTCTTCAGGTGGCCAACCCTGTTTCTACGGTCGGCCTACGAATATCAAAAAGACATAATCCACAACGCATGTTACCCTGTTTGTCTAAAAAAATGGGAGGAAGGAATCTGGTGGTCGTGCAATGCGCATGCATAGACTATTCAAGGGCGGTGAAACGTAAATAATTTTTTATAAATTTACTTACTTCATGTATAGTGACTTCGCTTCTTTCATGCATCTCGTTACGCTACTCGAGTAATTTTTCATCAACGATGTATCGTACGGTTTTGGATGTTCCTCAATCTGATCATCAAACTGCATGCACACCATCTTGAAAATGTAACTTTGTGGAATATAATTCTCGTGTTCAATCCGATGAATGTTCTTTCCTAAGCCAACCAGTAGATCACCCTTTTCACTACAGAACTGAATGCTTTTCGGTTCAGCATTCAATTTCAAGTACCTGTTTTGCAGAAGAGGAAATATGACTGTGAATAGATAAAATCAGTGATTTCTTAGTGTAGCTCCATTTTCGTTGAGAGGGCATTGATATTGCTAGCCCCGTTGTTAGTGTACCGGAAGCAGAGTTAGGTAAGCAGCAACTGCAGTTAACAAAACGTCGTAACCAGCGGGCTCCAGTATCAATTTCTGGATATTTTTATCAAGCACAGATGGAATCTTTGCATACATACTTGCACACACACACACACAGGCAAACAACTAAAAACACAGTATCTCATAACAATTACAAATTAACTGTAACATACGTTACCTTATTAAAACATTGAAGCTATTCCAAATGCGAACGGTTCCGTCTCTGCTTGAGGTGGCAAATACTTTCAGTCGTGGGCAACACGACAACCCGGTAATATTATCCGTATGATCATTGTCAGGACTGTGATCATAACGTTCTGTATGCGGTAGACGCAAGATAGAGCAAAACATCAAGAGCACAAAATGAGAGAAATACCGGAATATAGACCACGGATTTCCAACTAGATTAGTTAGAAATCGTTTTTGGATAGATTATGACACGATTGGTTGAATTTGCTCAATAAAAATGACATCGTTACCTTTAGTCCGAAGATTATGGACAACGATACTGTAGGTTGCCGTTTCAGGTTGCTGGAATACGACAATAAGATGAGACAAAAGTATGTTCATTTTTGTTGGAGGATGAGCACAGAAGAACGACATCAACAGATTCAATGCTTCAGCAGTGTTAGGAAACATCTTCCATATCTTCACTACGTTATCTGTCAAAATATGATAAATATATGAATCGGGCACAACAAATCTTCAACACCAATGGGAGATCCAGTTCAGGTGAGATCAGAAGGACATAGATGAGAAAACGAAATAATTCTTTATTCTCGATCTATTGTGACAATGAAAGTTTAAATAAGACAACAATGCATACCTTCACCAGCTGAAATAATCTGATCATCAGTCACATTTGCAAGTATTCCTATTACTCCTTTACTTCCGTGAGCTTCTGTTTTAAACAAAACATCTCCCGTTGACATATCAATATTAGCAATACATCCATCTCTTCTGCCAACAAGGAGCAAGGATTTATTCCCGTATCTGTCACAAATTAATATTGTTGACAAAATATATTCAGAAATATGTAAAAGTCTAACAAACTTGATTATTCTTGACTTCTTTTTCGGCAAGTTACTTCTTTGCTGAGATTCTTTCCACGTTTGTGCTAATTCGTTGTGGTCTAACACATATTCAAATCCACACATACAATTTATGTACTCTCCTGTAAATAAAATCACTCGCAAGTTTATGAAAGAAAGTCAAAAACTAAATATTCTCATCCATGTAAACCCCGTCAACTTACCATCTACAAATTTCCAAACTTTTTCAACTGTAGCCGGATTCGTACCAGTCCAAGCCTTGACAAGAGAACCGTCAGAGTATGTAGCATACACAGTTTCATTAGGAAGATTATATACGGCATCAACGAGCATTCCGCTAACCGACAACTCATCCATGGCTTTCTTTTTATTAGCAGAAAAAGAACGGAACGGAGCGACAGTAGTGAGAACGGCACCATTGACTGGAGAAACAATCCGTGCCATGTTATCCGCAGAGAGAGAGAGAACCCTTCCAGGAATCTATAAATTTGATAAAATTCCATTATTAATAAAGATGCTACAAAAGTCACCACAGTTTTAATGTATTGGAAATATGTTTCACACGGTTTTGAAGCTCCGCTGCTTGATCGGCCGCTCAAGAGACACGAAATTATGCAGTATCTACCTTCGGTAATTGCATCATCTTCATTTGAAAGACGTCATGTCTGAATTGAAAATGCATCAAAAATTCATTACTGTATAATTAAACTAGTGGCATGAGTGTGTCATTACACATGATTGGAAAAAATTTCATTCTTACCCGACTGAAGTGAAAATTTGATGAATATGACTAATTGACCATAAATCCACAGCATACGATGAATATGAAAAAAGATGTCCTATTTCTGGAACAGTGCCCAAACCCTCATTTGGTTCATCTGTCTCCAACCTACAAGTAGAGAACCACTTTGTAATTGTAGGATAGATTGAGTGCCACAGCAGTAAGTCAGTTACATGCTTTTACTTAATTCTAAGCGGTCCTCAAATCAATTGTTCATGAACCTTACATTTAGTAACATGAAATTTACTTCACAATTTTGGACATACACCAGATTAGACTGAACTCAAGTACCGACTTGAGTTTTAGAAAGGTTTGAAATCAACTTACAGATCAACTTCATCGTAAGTTTCCAGGCTCCACAATCGAATAGTAGAGTCATGAGACGCAGACATGAAGTAGGGTCCCTAAAAATTATATTATATGTTTTACGATCTGCCCACGGTCGTATGACATGACAACTCACCAATGGATACAAAGCAAGAGATTGTACAGGTCCATGATGTCCAACAAAAACGTGTTTGACTTCAAAAATAGAATCCCACAACTTTATTGAACCATCACGAGAACCGGTGACGACAATTTTCATCGGATTTATAAACAAAATACTGGGAAAAGAGATCGAAGAGTATAGTGGAGCTGATGACGAGCGATTCATAGATCTCGTAAAGAAGATCACCACAGATTTAATGTCCAGCCTTGATTTATTGATAATTGAGAGACTATGTTTTGAAAACGTGAACATAAATTCCTAACCTCGTGATATTCCGCACATGTAGATCCTTCTTATAGGCAAGCAACTTCCCCTCTTGAAGATTGAATATCTAAAGCAATAGTACCGGTATTTTCATAATTATAGACTTTCCTAATCAAGTATAAATACACTGTATATAGCCTATTCCTTCAATGAAATCTTTACATCCGGCTTGCGTCTAAATAAGATAATGGCTCAAATGCTAAAGACACAACACTCACCGCTACACCCGTGCCACAAGATGCATAGCATTTCTGAGTTTTGCTCGCAGTTCCTTCAAGGGTTATATTTTCAAACACATCATTCATGCACAGTCCATCAGTGATTATTTTGCGAGGAATTACGTATTTGTTACCATAACGAAAACACCAAGACTGAAACAAGATAATATTTGATGAATTTTGTTGAGGGACGTGAATTAATAAAATACAAACCGCAATATTTCCGTTCCCTGCGGTGACAATTTCATTAAAACTTTCATTGCATACTATTCTGAAAATTATTTTAAAAATCATGATTTATAAAATAGCTTTTCAAATATAATACATACCGATTAATTTTGTTTTGAAATATAGCTGTAGATATAAACTCCAAATTGGAATTCAGTAACTAAACAGATGGAAAATGTATTAGAATTTTGTAAGGTTTTAAAATGCACTTTGGGTGGTCTACCACTGAAGCATTAATACAACATGAAAATACATATCAGACGAGATTGCCGACACCGATACGACAATTGGCATCTGAGCTTGACTGATGGCCGATTATCAAAAAATCATGATCCGGTCTCCTTATTTGTTGATATCGATATAATTGCAAAAAAATATCAAATATTGGCCTTGAATAGTCAACCCTAATAGTTCTCTGCCAGAGGTTCCCGGTGTCGGTCAAACTCCCTATTAGAAACACAGTAGGCTACCATACGTGAGACAACAAAATGTTCAACACACCTTCATTTGTTGATCCGATGTGAGTGCAATGTATTGATTTGACTTTGATGACCAAACAAAATCATAGATCTGATCACCAGGATCAACGATATCTTTTCTTCTTCCATCACGATAAAAGACACGAATGAACTGCGTATCGACAGTGATGATCTCCTGAAATGCAAAAATACTGAAATATAGTCAAGGCGGCAGAGCACTACAATACAATCTTCATTCTGCAATTAATAAATTTGCCAAAAATATTATGACTTGTCAGTAGTGTGTCATGTCATTGACCAGGTCAGGGCAAAAGAATTGAGAAGTTGTGCCTATCGGACTAGGGACCATTTAACGTATTTTGTGCGCATGAGACACCCATGGGTCTTACTCCAGTTTGTCGAATAGTCTCAATGAATTTCAGGTTATGCACATCTCTAATACGAATCATGTAGAGCAGACACCAGCATTATGGCAACAGCAACATATTGACAATTTGTTGGTGACGCTAACAATAGTCTAGAATTCTTAAAAAGCTGAACAAGTCTTGAGGATATGCCAATGCATGCAAAGATGAAAATAGTATGTATCGTGTTACCTCAGTAATCGTGTTGTACACAACACATTTTAATGGTTCGTCGTGATTTAGTTTTCGTTGGTGATGAATTCCATGTGTGATTACAACTGGTTTTACATCATCCTTCTTCATCAAATCAGTCAAGGGCTTCACCGAATTTCTGAAAAAGGAATTAGTGTTTAGTTACCTGTGTTTTTGAGGTTTGTTGATCACCAACCTGAGTATTCCCCATAATTGCTTTGCCCTGTTGGACGTGTCTCGAGCTCGTGCCGCCCAATCGGTCTGATTCGTAGGCGACGGAGAAAAAGAAGTGGATATTATTTGCGGCAGTATCGGAGATTCCATCGTTCTAATTCATTGAAAGCATGTCTCAATTGAAAAATTGTACGATTTCAAGTCATTCTAGAAGCTCAAATTTAGTAGTGTGGCTAATCCAATGAGCCGCCCACCACAAACAAATTCAGGGACTGACTTCCTGCTTCTCGCGTAACCACAGCAACCAAATCATGCGGAACCGATCTTGACGGCTGCTCGGGAACTTTATTATCAATGGTAGCGGGAGGATCTCTATAGACGAAACTACCACTTGCAAACGCACGGGGTCCAATAATATCGATCCGTTATCTAAGAAAGTCGCGTGATATAATGAAAATCGTGACCTCTGCGCCACCATGGTAAGTTACGGTCCACATTTTAAAGCCTCGAACTGCAAATCATTAGTTGTGACATCAGCTCAAAACTTTCCGCTATCTCAACTAGTGGCCATAATATGCAGTCAACAGACAAATATCGAAATATCCAAATCAATATAGTTGTACTTAGACTTTATTTATATTGTAGTAAGAATGCATGAGAAGGCACTTGGGAATATTTGCAAACGCTTCTTCGGCCATCAGAATAGGCTTGGGTATGATAGAAGCAACAAATTACAGGTGAAGGCAACTATTTTTCATAAAATAAAACAGAATGATTGATAGTCATAACGAATTTGTATGACTTCATGAAAGATCGTAGATACACATGTTTTGCGGGGGTAGGCCTATGTCACGTCAGGTGTCACATTGCACATTATTGACTTATTGCACAATTACTCTTTGCAATTATGATTTAGAATTAGTTTTTGATGGAACTAAAGATCCAAGGTCGGGCGAATTCTCATATTTTTTCCGTCCCTCGGCCATATGGGTTTCGATCTCTGCAACACTTCGTGGCACGGACGTCAGCATCTCCATTCCATCAGAAGTTACCGCAATATTGTCTTCAATTCTCACCTGGAGGTAAATTAAAACATACATGAATTTACAGATTTTTGATGATTTTTAAAATGATTCACACATGTAGTGGATATCGCACTTCAATACTCACCCCTCCGAAATTCCTGAACCTTTGCAATGCTTCACTGTTGAGAAAGTGTGACCACTGGGGGTTGTTGAGTGCCCTTTCAATCATCTGTAAGATCATTTAAATCTACCAACCATAAAACTAAAGCATAATGATGCAAAGCAAGGTGGATGCATATCAATCACGTAACGAATCTCGATAGTAAATTCCATAACTACTCACTGGCCAGTTGAAATAAATTCCAGGTTCAATCGTCAGTACCATACCCTCCTGCATTACTCTCGCAGTACGCAAACTTTTTAGACCAGATTCCTTAGGCCTTTCTGGAGTACCCTGGGATAGAACGACGTTGAATAAGTATTGACACTACAAATTTACATAGATGCATACCTCTGAATATCCACCAACATCATGCACATCATGGCCCATCAAATGTCCAAGTCCATGGGGCATAAATAAGCTTCCAAGTCTGACTTTCATCATTTCCTCGATCGAGCCGTGGATCAAACCGATTTTGATCAATTCTTCCAAATGTACGCGATCGGCGAGGAGATGCATATCCACCCATGACACACCTAGTATAACAAGATTCACTCCAAACCCATACACAACATTAGAGAATCCCAAAATACCGACCTGGCTTCAATGCTTTCTGTACCGCTCGAGAAGCTTTCAAAACAGCTTCATAAATGTTTTTCTGATCTTCCGTAAACTTGCCGTTCACAGGATACGAACAGGTAATGTCACTCGCATAACAGTAGTATTCACCCCCCATGTCAAACAGGCTTTGAAGTAAATATAAGATTATTGCAAGGATATTAGAAACCGTCATAAAAATTTTGTAAGGAGCACATTAAAATGTTATAAAAACAAAATTTGTACGTAGCCCAAAACATGTATTGAATGTAAATCATACCACATATCCCCATCAAGTGTTCTTTTATCATTTGGCGCACCAGCATGTCCGTAATGCAATACAGCTCCATTTTCACCAGAGGCCCCGATACACGTGTAAGCAACGTGTCTGCACCCACCGTGCATATATACATGATGCTTGAACAAACTGTGCAAAACAAAATCGTTGAGTGGTCAATGGCGGATTAACTAACTTTCATAAATACAGACCTTTCAGCTTGATATTCCATCCAGCCAGGGCGGATACGTCTCATCAGTTCCTTATGAGCATCACTGCTGACACGGTTGACATATCGCATTACTTGCAGTTCTTGGGGCGTCTTGATGACGCGAAGTTCAGTGATCTCCTTATGAAGCTCAGTGTTATCAATGTCAAAACTGAGAAATTGAACGATTGATACATCAGCACAAAATCTCAAAAATTGGATGAAAAATTCACCTGCTAATCCCATCGAAGCAAGCTTCCATTGTCATTTTTCCACTGTCGGTATTAAGTCCTCTCTTTGGGAAAGAAATACCGGTACATACAATTAGAATTGTTAGGCCACAAAAGCGCATGGATTATACAGGGCAAAAACGTGATCTACATATATTATAGACTGGACAGTGGAGAAATACGCATCAATGGAGCCAGGTGGATATCGAATTAGAAGTTGCAATGTACAAGATAAGGCCAAACTTTGAGAAAAGAGTGTAAACTCACCAAAGTCAGCAGTTTTGAAGGTTTCAGAGCTTTCAGTTCGTCAGCAACCTGTAAATTTCATATATGAGCCAAGTTCTCAAACACACCCTTTGTCGATGTGCTTACGCCGTTTGTATACTTTGTATCATCCACAGCATACTTTGCTTTGAAATGGCCCAAGGAATGGATTTCTCCAAGCCACACCACGTATTCTTCAGGCAGTTTCGGAAAAAACAGAATTGTTCTTCCTGTATCCACTTCAATGGCTCCAAAACAGTCTGGTTCAGTAACACCAAAGCACCATTGGAAAAATGACTCCTGTAGATGCCTCAATTTCAGTAAATGAGTAACTCTACAGTGGTATTGAAATATATTACCTGTCTGAAAACCAGATCAACATCAGTCGCATCTTGACCAATCTCACTTCCGCCTTGTAGAACAACCACCGCACCTTTCGGAACTTTGCTGTTTTTCCTCAAAGCATCACACAAACGCTTTCTATTATTAGCAAATAAGCTCATCGGAACGGGAAACGTATTGTCGCCGAGGCTAAAAACCGGTCTGAAAATATAAAACATGATCATTAATCACTAAAAAACTCAAATACATGCATGAACTAAACCAACTTACTCTGCTTTAGCTCCAGACATATTGAATAGCCCTTTTCAATTAAAATTCACAGCCAAAATATAAATTTATGTCAATAAAACTATAAATCTGATGGAAAAATACAGAGAACCTATAGGTTATAGCGACAGCGTGTGCTAAAAGTAAAGAAAATGAGAGTTGAACGTAAATAGGTATCATCTATGGATAATGGAAAACAAAACCAACTCATCAGATTGCATTCCACATAATATAGAGCAAAAATAACCTAGCCTACACAGTAGGCCAGCTTAGTAAAAATGTTCTTATGATATGATAGGTAATGGAATATTAAGCTAAATAATGTCTGCCCTCTGCAGTATCAAGAAATATGAAAGGCATGAAAACGCAAAACATATGTGCAAGGTGCATGAGATATATATACTTGTTGTAATGTTATATTTCAAAACACGCTCTTTTCTGCAGACGTGCATATAGAACCTTACAGGAAGGCAATTTCAACTCTTAATGAAAAGTAGCAACCAGTATAATCAAAACTATATATAAAACTATATACTGCATTGAAATATAATCAACAACATATCAAGCAAAACTTTTCGCCTCAAACTGGAAAACTGCTGACGTAACGACACAATTATTAGCTTAAAGTCACACCATGATCACTCTCTTGCAATGAACTGACAAAGATAGTTTTAGCCTAATCTACTATAACTGTAGATCAAATAGCGAACAGTCACGCAGACTACCGGTACTGCAAATATAAACGAGCTAAACAATACTCCTGGACTCAAGCAATTCACTTTATATGATGCAATAAAGAAATTCGTGACCTCCGTACCATCATGCCATGTTTCGGTTTACACCGAAAGTACTCTCGACCTTGAACGGTTCCGTTATTTTTTCCAATTGGCTTAGAAAATGACACACCAATCCACAAGCCAGCAGCAAAGTCCGTCTCTCCAATAAACCTATGTGTGTGTACAGTTGCAGAACTATCAGTTTATAAGATGAAAAACGAGTTTAAACTCAAACCACTCACTTGATCTTTGCTTCCTTAGTTTTATCAAGCATAACCGTCATTCCCGTCATCAGTTCAACGTCTTGTTTGACTTCAGCTCTGCTGCAAAGCAAATTAAATCAAGAAACGATACAGTTTCGCTGAACTCAGCAGCTCGTAATACGAATCTCTCAAAGTAGGCAAACAACAAGCAATTTACAATCAGTTAAAGTGCTGCGGCAGCTATCATTGCCAAATGCAAATGTTGGTGGTTTTGTTGCGTACACATCCATCATTTATCACATGATACGAAAAATAGTGGAGCCGATGGTGGACGATCCAAATAGTAATAGATATATTATGTCAACACAGATTTAATGTCCAGTATGTATTATTTCATAACTTCCACGTTTTACGAAATATCCAACTAAAATTGACCTACTTTACTTTGCTCACAGAGTGAGTTGATTTTAGCTGTGAGGACACTGATGATGCAGATGAAATCCGAGACTTCGGTTGGGATGTTGTTTTCACGATAGAAACTTTGTTCAAGGGAGCGAAAACCCCTCTCGTTCTGTCACAGGTGAAATATCGTATCCCATTGATGCTACCGTCGTTTTTCCCACTGTCATCATCCAATTCCACACCACACCAAATTCCTGTGATTAAGAACATTGATATTACGACACACATACCGTAACGTATTGAAACTTGCAATTTTACTTGACTGAAACTTAATTAATGGTTGGTTATCTGCATCGCTCAAAACCACGTCAGCTTAATTTGACTTCCAGGAAGGGATCTGGTGTTGATGTTATCTGTATGCCAACAAAGAGTCAAACCTGGAGAAAACTTGGTGTTTCCGATGAATTTTATATAGCCCCTCTTCGTCCCACCTACAAGGACGTAATCACCAACCCGGAAATGTTTCTTCTCCGAATTATGATGATCTGTCAGAGAAATGACTTAATAATAACTTGTCATCATCGTTAATCATATTAAGCTTGCCAGTCATGATGTTTCAACACAATATCAACAAATTTGAAAAGTATGGTATATACATTAAACTGGCATAATTAGAGACCTCTTTCATGAAGTCATACCTTTGTTTGCTGTATTGCCAGTCACGTGTGATTCCATCAAATCGGTTCGTGTCACACCGGAAGAATTGATAGTAAAAAAACCAGTCCTGAAAATTCCATAGCCTCAAGAAAAGAGATCTGCACATAGACGAAATTCTGTTACGTACGTCACTTTTAATATTCTTTGTAGTTTAGCGGCTCGTCCTCTTTCATCATCTGAAATTAGAGATGAAGGAATGCAAGATTCCGGTGTCCGACCGATTTCATCTTCTGACAAAATATCCGCATCATTCTGTAATACGAAAGGAGTCAAATTGCTGTAAATACAATTTATTTCTACAAAATAAGCACCTTAACTAAAATCTCTGCAACCTTGACACTTAGATTTGCAGCAGCAACATGTAACGGTGTACCAAAATCGAATTCACTAGACATGCTTCTTAAGGCTTCCTCAACTTCCTCAGAGCTAAGGTTTTGAAACATAGCTCGGAGAGACTGCCAGCAATTAAAATACGCAGCAATATGGAACGCGTTCATATCTGTGTATAATGTCCTTTGAAAAGGATTTGCACCATTTTGAAGGAGCAGCGTGATAGTGCCAGCAACCTTGGACTGATCTAAAAATAATGCAGAACAAAATAGGCTATAAGAATACTTGAAATGTATTTATTTATAATAGACACTTGCCTGAAGAAATGGCCTCTGATCTGATTACATACTGAAGCATCGACATACCCAAAGTCACATCAATATCATTAACATTGACTTTACGATTTAGCATCTAAAGACTATTACCTTTTAAAAAGCACATTTTCAAAA
Source organism: Botrylloides violaceus (assembly GCA_030412335.1). NCBI lineage: Eukaryota > Metazoa > Chordata > Ascidiacea > Stolidobranchia > Styelidae > Botrylloides > Botrylloides violaceus. The sequence goes on from JASFYC010000810.1 coordinate 1,226,622, forward strand.
CACAATAGTTTCCTACCTCTTGCACTACCGAATCGATATGATTCGCAACAGGAGATACAGACTGTCTCATGACAGCAAATATTTCAGGGATAGTAGTCTCTGGGTCTGCCAGGAATCTCCTACCCTCCCTTGACGACGGATCAATGAAAATCACATCATCACCTTCATCCTGAAATTAGGAAAACGTTCGATCCCACTAGTATTATAACCTGCTCAGCAACAGACTGCATGCAAATTCGTAAACTAGTACCAAGATCATTTTTAATTTGTGAAAACCTTAGTACAAAATTGGTATCCTCAGCACATACCCTTGCAGCTAACTGCCAGTACTATATAGTCATAGCCATCGGGTATGGAATGGTGCCTATGAGTGTCTCGTAGACACATATTAAGTCCTCCTTCCCTCACTTCTTGAGAATATACTATAGGTATAAAGAAGAACACTCACAAATCCAAATGGTAAAGGTAGATCAGCTGTTCCATGAACATGCACAACGGTTTGCTCGGATGGCGTAATCTTCTGACTATTCTCAAGATGTCTTGAAATTTCATCATCTGAACTCTCAGAATTCACCACGGATGGAGGCCTTTGCTCTTTATCGATTTCCATAGTATACCCACACATATAAGCTACAGCACTATGGGTATATTATCCTAAGTCAAAATATCCATATTTAATCGCTGCAAAAACAGATGCAACAAATCAAAGCCAAAATGAAGCAGAACAAGGCAATCCATCACTTTCTCATCTTCTATGGCACATGGTATTTACTGGTACAATACTCAATAACACCAAGCACTAGGGCTGGTTAGAAAATGTTTGAGTTCAAATTGGGAGACCATTTTCTAATAACTTTGTAAATAATCCTCTGCATGTCTTATCAGACCAGTCATTGAACATAACCATACAGAACATTGTTGACAAATTACCGTACACGTTTTTGCCAAAACACTGAACAATATAATTATATATATTGACCTGATAATAAATAGTGAAACCAAGGGATCATAAATTTCATAAAAGGACCAGGACCAAGACAGTTTTCCACTCAGTTATGTGAATTGTGAATAAGCATATAGGGGATGCAGTAGCCCCTCAAACACAAAGACTGCCGGGAGGCCTACTGTATCACTACCACAAAATGATGGACTGGCAACAATTTTAATATCTTTTCATGGGCTGATTCATTTTCAGTAAGCCATTATATGCTAGCTGAGAGTAGGAAGAGAAATAGGCCTATTGACGGTCTACGCCTATACATTTGTGAATATGTTGAGCCATGGTAAAGTAATAAGTCATTTCAGAATGAGCATAAACAGGCGTTAACTTGGTATTGACAACAAATAAGTTGTGTTCAAAAATTCACGTTTGACTGCATAGAACCAAGCCTTGATAATGGTACAACAATATGCAGTCTGCAAATCGCAATCCGATGTTTGACCAATCAATTCTGCCAATTTCAGCTTCACAAATGCTAGAATGCTAGATACTTTTAATTCAAGGTGTCTCAGCATGTTCCGATTTTTCAACAAGTTCATCGCGATGGATTATTTCAAATGAATCGGCTTGAATATAATGTTGCTTTTGATAAGTAAATCTACCGCCTCGTTCAACAACCGAAGTCTTTGATCCCAGTTTACCAGAAACCTTTACAAGCATTTCGTTTTCGATCGCTTTGAAGTCATCAGCAATCTCCTTATTGGGAAAAATAGATACGTTTAGACTATACCGCTGTAGTGAAAGAGATCCTCCTTCTTTTTTTGCTATTCCTCCAAAATGTACAGAGTTCTTCATATCACCCTTCTCGTCTGAATACATCCTCGCGACGACCGTTGTCACACCGCGGTTACGGGGATGATTACAAAGTCTTGCAAAGCGAAGAAACATTGAAGATGCCATTTATTTCTTAGATACAACTTCTGATACTTTTTCTTAAACGCCTGAACCGCTAAACCCACAAACACACAAGTGACCAATAGATGGTGCAGAGGGCAAATATGACACACACGCCTTCGGTTTGCACATTGAAATGCAAAATCCAGCAAGTCCGGTAATGCTTGAATAAGTATTCCGGTTTAATCACTGAGCTCGGCTCTTAGCAGGTATGTCGGAGTCTGACTATAGATAACTAAACTACGTTATCTATAGTTATCTATAGTCTGACATTACCTCAGGAGAATCCCGGTTCTGATCTTTTCTTCTTTCTCTCTTCTGAACATCAATACTACATGACTGACCCCAAAATGCAAAGCATACGATTTTGATATCAGTGATTTTTATACTGTGAGTAGACGACTGAAGCCACTAATGAGTGACTAGACTATTGAGCTCATGATTACTAAATGTATATTTTCTACTTCACCTGAAGAAGGAGCATCATAGAACGTAATGAATACATTCTATGGTATCATCATAGAATCTATGGTATCATATTGGACTGGACGTTAAATCTGTGATGACTTATTATATTTATTACTATATTTTCTATTCCATCTTCACCTGATGAAGGAGCATAGCTCCGAAAGCTTGTGTATCATTCCAATAAACTGGACTAGACCTTAAATCTGTGGTGACTTATTATATATATTACTATTTGGCTCCACTAATTTTCGTATATTTTCTACGGATGATTAATCATGCAGATATAGCTATGGCAACGGGCTTCTATTATCATTGTGCAAAATAATCCGACGTTTTAAGGCGGTTTGCTGCTGTTGGTTTACTTTTGCCACAATGAACATGGGTGAAGAAGGTGAAATCGTGCAGAAGGCAAGTCAACATGCATTAAATTTTTGCAAAAATATAAAGAATGAAGATATTGAAAGCTGTCTTTTTAAAGATGAACTAGTGAACGTCTCTAGTGATGGTAAGACACTTGGAGAATTGACCATCAGTGTAGAAAAGGTTTTACATTCAGGAGAAGTCGTACTACTCGTTCACGCCTATAGCCAAGGGAAAGTAGATGATGTACCAACAGGGACTTCATTAACTGCCTATGTGAGACACGATTTGTCATTAATTGAGCAGCACCATCAAGAATTCGTCAAAGTCCCCGAACATGAACTCGAGAAGATCACAACAATGAAGACAGATTATGAAGAAAATATACTAACCATCAACACCCAAATAACCCAAGGGGCAGAGACAAAGTCCCATTCTCACTCTTACTCACTCGACGATGTCGAAGGTCTTATTACAGAAGGGAGCAACGTAGTATTGCAACGACTTTTAGCAAAAATGGAAGGGCAAGAATTTAACGATTTGGTTTTCCTTAACATCGATCCAGAGTCTGGAAAACTGTTTCCTGGTACTTACAAGTCACTTCCAGAGAGAATTCAGAGCGTTGACAAAAATGAGATTTCCGTTCTTGGAATCGAAAGGACCGTATTATCCGCTAACGAACTCTCTTGCACTTGGCAATCATTTTTTATGGACGACGGTCACCTCACAATGCGAGTGCAAGTTGGTTCACCGCATGTTGTCACAGTAGAAACCGTACCACAACGAATAGATCAAGATGATTTCGAACGAAAGCCAATTTTTGTCAAAAAGCCGTTGGACTGGGAGGAAGACGCCGAGCTGAAATCAATCTTTTTGGAACGTAAGGAAGCACTAAAGGCCGATCACTTCACATATCTTCGGGAACACCCAGACGCCCAAGCTCTACTTGCTGACTTCATGCAATTCGTTCTCCTCCGTAAACCTGATGACATTATCACATTTGCCGGGGAATTTTTTTCCTCATACTCCTCTAGTTTACCAGAAACTTCTTCATACAAGCACTCATAAATATTGTTTATTTATTCATTGCTTTTTCTAATTGTAATAAAAATTATCTGACATCAGATATCGTCTACTCATTAATGTCATCATCAATAGAAGAAAGTAATGTTCGTGTTTTTCAAAGAAAAATGTGAATTTATTGAACATGATAATGATCACAATTCATTTGCACTTTGCAACGACCAAAAATTTTTTTTTTCAATTTTACTACTCCAACCTTCATTATAAGCGATCTGATAAGAATCAGTAGTAATCAATCAATAGATTATGTTTCCCTTTGCGTTTTCTGCAACGTGATTTGGATGATACACAAGACACCAATGGCCGAATTACTGCTGTACTTACTTAATTAATTATTTACCATCATAACTATCACGCTACTTGCTACCTAGTGCTAACACATCTTAAATTAAAATGAAAATATTTGACAACACCAAGAGCATAGCTTACAGCACGTTTTCTCGGTCAGGTGAAAATAACATCGCGAAACATAAGATAACATCATTAAATGGAAAAATACCCGCATACGCACATGGCAAAAAAATGATTTGTATACTGTATATTATGTTGTACATAAAAAGATATGAACCTGTCCTAATGCCGTCGCACTGAATTGTGCAATTAAATTCAATTTGACATCCAAAATAATTACTTGCTCCAAAATACTACGTTAAATACAAAATTATGCAAAAACTGTCATGATAACATTCACACAGTGATGATTCTTCTCAAATAGAAATGCTGTATCAAAAAGGTTGTCACACATTCGGTCGCACTTCACAACAGAATATATATAGTAGATCTTAGACTGCAGTCAAGTAGATAACTAAATGCTTCCTTCAAGGTGCTATTTCAATAAGAATGAAATCTTTTCAATATACAATCCATTCAATATACAAGGCAGCACGTCATCTGAGGTTTCTAAAATTCTCTTAACAGCCAGGCAATTCAAAGCATGCATCTCCCAATAGCTCAAAATAAAGAATAAAAGGGGATGATTAGTTAAGATTAATGCATTCAACAGCTTGCCTACTAAAACTTGTTGATATCCGGGGTAGTTAGTTTAATTTTGGTACGGTACCAGTATATTGGTAAGACAGTTACCGGTACCGATTAAGCCTTTGTTATTCTTAAAGCTCACAGGAATGACAAGTTGACAGTGTAATATTCCATTACCAACCTATTCCATATTCCAACCAAGATACAACATATTCCAGAGGCAGCAAGAAATGTCAGCATCTCTAATATTTTGTTAACTTGAGGAACTTTACAACCAACTACTCGGCAGGCTTGCTGAATTGTGTCTACAGTCCTATTGACTTTGTAGTACAGTACCTACATTATTCAAATGCGTGAACATAATAGGCTATGGCAAAGAGTTGGATACTCGCTGGAGCAAGAACATGACACATATATAATCAATTTACAATAATCTGACTATTCTGCGATACTCTTTCGCAAATCATAAATACCCGTATTGGTATGCATTAAAATATCAATAATTATATCAATCAATCATTTTTCCGCAAGAGTGTATGCCATCAAGTTGATCGTTCAGAATCGGCAAATGTTCTCAAAAATCCCAAGCAAACAGTCTAACGGGATCCATGACAACTGAAGATTAGTCGATTAAGGTTACTTGTTACGTGATTGATGAAAATGCAATTATATATATACAGTTCATATTACTAATTATTATATAAGTGCATGAAAGCAACAAAAGTAAAGACTGTGGCTTAATAAAACAAGTCACAAAGAAATTGTACTCCGGATATTAGTGAATGAGGAACTAAGGCAGTTGTTCAATAGCAAACAGTTCCAAAAGCATACAAATTGAGAAATGTACGTCCACCAACCACCATGGTGTCACATAGCGAAAAACAATGTGCGTGATATTGCTCAATGATTTACTCGAGCTATCTCTATTTTTAAGTTGAAGCGCAAGGGACAGCAATTTTACCAATGACCAGTGATTACCAAAAATGCCTCTAAACAAAACAAGCTTTTTATGTTATTAGTCTATATTTATGCTGATTGTTATTAATGAGTAATGACCCCAACATTTCAATGTCATTTAACTACTAATAGACTATTAACATAGCCTACATGCTTCAGCTCTTAGCTATGATGAATGAAGATAACGCTTCTCTTCATTAACTCAATATAATCTGGCACATTACAAAATTCTTAGACTGAGATATTTGTGAGCTTGACATAAAAAAGTCAGGTAAAAGTGACAAATAGAAATAGACTAAGCATATCTCTGTTTAGAGTTGCGGGTTACTTTAACAATTCACATGACATCATGGAAGACACTAGACATTATATCTTTAGCCAAGGATTCACTATAAGATGATCTTACTGATGCTTTCGTTATATTGTCCATTGACGTACTTCTGCGCTCATCTGAACTCCGCAATCGTCGACCGAGCGAAGTTGACGGATAATTTTTTAATTTCCTTTGACCCTTTGACGACGTCTCCGGAAATTCATCAGGTAGTTCTTCAAAGACTGTTTTCAAACTTGATTTCCTACAATTGCAATAAAATCCAAATATCAGCAAAGCCAGATCAGATCAAAGGCAAAGATTCGGAATCACAGGTACAACGCCCATTACAATAAAGCTTCCAGTAATTTGCTTACCTTGAAGATACTCGGAGCTCAGGGGCACTTGATCGCCTGTAACAGTTAACTATAGAGAACTTGGCATCGTAGGTATCTGAACAGAATATTTTGAGATTACATGTAATCATTATATTATCACACACCAATTACTTGATATTACTGTGCAAATAACAGCCAATTTAATACGTGTGATGACATACTACCCACATAATATTGTGTTTAGTGACAACAGATTGAAAGAACAACTGCTTTACAAGACATCAATCATGATTGCGTAGTGGTTGAGGTTAGACCTAAGAATTCACTTATTCACTGCAGATAAATTGTCCATCAAAAGATTATTATAGATAGCTTTTCTTTTGCATAACATTTACCTGTACTGCTGATTGAATCATTAGAGCCTTTCTCCAAAGCCGACAATGAGTATAAAAGCTTGTCAGCAAATCGATATAGCCCACTTGACTCCGCAGTTGACAGAGGTGACAGCAAACCACTAAACACAAAAATGCATGTTGCTTTTAACAAAAATATTGACGTGGGTGACACAGAGCAAATTATGACAAATAACAGTTTTGAGTTTTGACGCAGATGCATACCATCAGTGGCATCAGACATCAGTTATGTTGTGGTTAAAACAAATAAAAGCTTTCTTTAAACAGAAAGATTGTCATGTTACAGTTTTCAATAAGAAATTTTGTATAAAATAGGCTAAAGTTTAATTACACCCAACACATCCACCTTTGCTGTTGTCAGGTAATTTCGTTTCAGAATCAATTGTTAATGCGTCAGTGACGATGGGATTACGGTTGGCATTTTGCGGGTTTCGCAAATGAGAAAATTTACTACCGTAGGCTACTACGAGACTAAGTCTATTGATTTCTAGGTACCTTCCTACCTGGATATGGATTCACAGCTTCCAGACTGCGAACACCTTGATTTGTCAGATAGAGATGATGAATGACTGCTTGGATTCGGAATCTTACAATCAAAGAATATCCTTGAAATCAAAATATCTGCATACACATCATGGTGGCTGTATGATTCTGAGGACCTAATTTGAAAATATTGCAGGATATACATCAATTATTATTGCCGTATCTCAAATGTGTAAGTACATCATGCAACTCACCCTGTAGATGAGCAATCAGAAAATTTTGATCTTTTCTTTCTTTTTTTCCGGAAGAACTTTGCCAATCCTGATCTGAGTATTTTTGACGCTTTTCGTTCCGCCCACATTTCAATCCTGTTTTGACGTGAAGCAGCGCAGATATCCTGTTTCACCATTTCCCATATGTTCTCATATACTAGTTGGCAATACGAATGTAAATTAACAGAGTGATAAATTATGCCTTCAGCTATGCCATTAGCGAATGGAGTCAGGTGATTGACGACAGTATAATATTGCTTGTATTCCTCATAAGCACCACACTGGGCTGAATGAAAAACATCTTCTGTTAACTTGAAGTATCCCATTGACAGAGTAATAGCCCGCTCCGTAACGTCATCACACCAGTCAGAAAGTACCAAATTTTGACGAAATTGCGCAAATGCTTGCTCGATTGCTGTATTAGCGTATTCAGATGAAAGTGTCGACAGTTCCTCTGATATGTCTAAAGGTGACACCATGACGCAAAGTTGTATAAATGAAAATTACAAGCCGAGTTGCAACCTTCGATTTACAAAATCATTATCACCAGACTTCAAGCCAATTTCTGTAAAAATCAAAACGTATCATGACCATGTCAGATCATACCAATTTACCCGCTTGCAATGAAATGTAGACTACTTGCGTACCGCTAGTCCGCTACCGGCACAGCGTTACCCTATGACTAGGGCATGTTTTTTTTGACATGTCAAAACAAAGTCAAAATTTGTAAAAATTTACTCATTAGGTCAAACTTTTCGACCCAACACTCCTCCATAATTTCATCGAAATTGCCGATTTGGCTACTTATTCAGAACTCCTACTAATTTGTGACGTCTGCTATAGTGTCAGGCCACACTGTGGTTACCTTTAGTTGAAAATCTGCAACATCTAAAATATCGTTCATCTGAAGACTCAACGCCTACCACCTGCCCTGTAGGCCGGTGCTTCCAGCCAAAGTCTTCCTGTGTATGATGTTCATTCCCACTTCTCTGAAAACTTCTTTGCAAGGACAGGAATTTGTCCTCATAATTACCTGACCGTATATTACAAATAGGTTGTAGTTTCAGTCAGTCTTGCTGTCAGAGATATGTCTACCGTAAAGTAACCACCTTGTTTTACCTCTGTGCGTCTAAACATGTACGTTTTTTCCAAATAATCAGACTGCATTTCATTAAATCTGTAGCCTGGATCGTCTGCTGACCTTTCCCAGTGTGTTGAAATTAAAATGAAATTTGAATTTGAAATGCAATAATAAGCACAGCGTAATTTCGTTAGGTCAAAAGATCGTAAAAATTCCAGAGTTTTAGGACAAAATTTGTCAAAATTCCAATTTGTTAGGTCAAAATTCATCGTTTTTTAGATTAAAAAAAACACGCCTTACCTATGACTAATAGGGTTCTCGGTCACAGGGTCACACTATATAGACTACCTAGCAGTCACTGCCTTATAGCCTCACGTACTACAGCTTGCAACCCTTCTCCGCTTCTCGCATAAATGCAAATGTTAATTTGCATACTGTTGTACTATAGATGACTAACCTACAGGTAACGTAGTTTAGTTATCTATAGTAGTACTCCGCTACCACAACCTCTTTCTTCTAGACACGCATGACTAGGCCAAGCATCGCGTACAGAGAACGTATTCGATCAATGGTTGTAATCCAAGCCAAGGTTCCTAGAAGTTCTTGATGATTGCATTCTTAGTTCGTACTTCTATGATACTGTGGTTAATACATTAGTGACGGAGCGTGCACCATTGCCGTAGCGACCACGTCCAATCCAAGTAAATAGGCATAAATAGGCAATACGGGGAATGTAGAGCGGGAGAATATAGGCCTACTTTATCTGCGTCAAGCCATTATTACAACAGCAATGCACGTCATATTCTCATATCGCCTCCGGGAATTTCGCCACGCTAGACCAGCGCTCATCACCCAGACAAAGGGCGCACTTAGAGTTTGTCATTTTGAAGCTTTGTTTTTGTGTTTCAGTAGGCCTATTTGTACACACAACAGTGACAATACCTTTGCAACGAACGATAGGTACTAGGCCGTATAGCCGTAGGCTATAGTCCGTATAGCCTCTATATAGACATATCTGAAGTAACTGAACATTAGAGGATAGTGACGATGTCACGTGTGTCGTGTAGCCTCTCTACCAGGGACGGGAGCAACGGGGAAGCGGTGGACCTCTGTAACCGCGGGGTTTGACCGCGAGAAAACCTGTAGGGACCATGAGATGACCATGAGACTATATATGGATATATTAACGAAGCAGTCAACCAACCCCGACCAATAACATGTAGCCATCTGCCGATCACATCACGTAACACACGCTTCTTCGCAACAAAAGATGGATTAAAAAGCGATGAATTACATTAGGTCACCAGGCACCGTCATAATAAAGTTGTATTTTCACACGATGATAAATACAATACAACGGCAGATGCGAGTACTCCGAGACTCAGTATCGTTGACACAGCTGCTATCGATTTTATGACCACAGAATTTGTCTTTTGGTGACCTTGGAATAAAAAATACCACATCAAGTAAATAACAATCCTATCCTCAAAACTTGTAAGGCCGCAAGCAGTGATGAAGGGGGACGAAAATTTTCCAGAACTTTTTCGTATCTCCAACAGGACTATATCTAGGCTACCAAATTTTCCATAAATATATATAGCGTAATGAAAACGGTTTTCTGGGTCTGGGTGACGAGGAAAGAAAAGAAAATGCTATTATTTGCACCTGTCAATAAGGCCTACCGTTATACTCACCGGCATTGCGTGTTGGCATATTTGTAATTGCGATCAGATATGTGACTGCATTCAATTCTCCTTCGATTGAATCAAATATATTTTTGTCGATTATGGTTGATAGATGTGGTTTTGTGACGAAATAAATGGTTATCGCATAATCGAGAAAAGCCCATGACAACTCATCTTATACGCAGTGCAGGTGGTCGACTAGTGGTGCTGTATAGGCTACTCCGCCTGTCTTTAATGTCTATGGAGATGGCAGCACACAAAACATATAGATTTCTATAGTGCGTGGCATATACTTTCCTCGCATATTATTTCTATGCAAGACACGTATCAATTTGCAAAAGTTTAATCAAAATCCTAGACAATATTTTCTATATGGACGATGCAAAATGTGAAAGAATATGAAACCTTGAAATGCATACCAGTAATAAAGGGTGCTGAAAAGTGAAAACTGCATCGAAGTGGCCCTTTTTAAGGCCTGCAGGATAAAATATTGCACAGCAGGGATAACATCAGATAAATTATAAGCATGTATTACAAACGCGATATATGCAAATAATAAAATCAGATTTTTCAGTCAACGACCTCTATTGCCCATTTAATTCTTGGTTTAGTGTTATTTTAAGTTGTCCTTGATTCATCGCCACCTGATCATAATCCACCATGTACAATGTGTCATCATCGCAATAATAAAATCAGATTTTTCAGTCAACGACCTCTATTGCCCATTTAATTCTTGGTTTAGTGTTATTTTAAGTTGTCCTTGATTCATCGCCACCTGATCATAATCCACCATGTACAATGTGTCATCATCGCCGTCATTTTCGGTAGATAGACTGTTCAAGGGACCGTAACAGTGCTGAGAAGGCCGATTCTGTGGACAAAATCAGAGCTCTAGAGGCCTGTATATATAGTCCTGCACCTGAGTCGGGAATACTGGTGTTTCAGAGAGATGGAAGTTATTAGCGGTCACACACACCAACACTGACTGCATATAGATAGGTCATGGAGTTAGGGAATGGAGTAGGCCGTCACGAGGTTAGGGGACGGAGTAGGCCTACTGAGTCCAGCAAATAAATTGCGATTAATAGCACAAATCAAACCATTTCTTCGACATGGTTGTCACCAAACCTACTTTATTTTCATGGATGTATGCGGACAACAAGTATGATGAGTTGGTGACCTTATAGCAGTGTTTCCCGACCTTTTTCACATGCGTACCATTTCGAGGTTTTATGCTGTGCTCGCGTACCACCTACATAAGTTACGCGCGCTGAAGGCGGTCAAAAAAACGTCGACGGCTTCAAAAACTTAAAATCAACCCAACCTAAACTAAGAACTCCATTCGGTCTAATAAAAAACAGAATGTACTCACGTACCACCTGGAAGACCTTCAAGCGTACCACTAGTGGTACGCGTACCACAGGTTGGGAACCACAGCCTTATATAGCCTTAGCCTTCGGTAGACAAAATGAAAAGAAAATTCTTGGTCGTCTAAAACTGCGCTGGCAAAGTTAAGATGAGATTTGCTCAGGGAGTCAAGACATCCCTGGATTTGCTCAATGCCCATGTAGCCGAAGTGGTGAGGTGTACTGTAGATGACACTTAAAATAAGATATAAAATGTATCATTATTACCTTATTGCAAGCGAGCATCACTAGCAAGCTTACAATGAGCAAGCATGCTGCGGAAGATACTAAAACCACGATCAAAATCTGGTATGTGTCCATGGATGTGTCGGCAATTGTTTGCTCCGAAGGTGTTACTGTAGAAACCACGTCGCCCTAAAGGTAGGATGTATAGTTTTAAATTTACATGATATTATAATAGCCCGACCGATGATATCGGACATCACAAAAATATCGGTATCGGCTTTAATTGCCAATATATATCATTTTGATGACTCCTCCGTCAATTCGCATGATTCCAAGACAGCCATACTAAATTGATTTAAAATCAACAACGACATCCACACGCGATGAGCGCTCCTTCCTCACTGCTCTTTTATTGCGAGGAAGTGTGTCTTATTAATTCTCTGATTAAATTTTAGGGTGTCATCAATTCCACTTCCTTCCGTAGGCTTACTCGAGATATCGGCCAAGAATATCGGTCGAGACGCCAAAGACAGGCCTTTGGTGTCGGTCAAAAATGTGTAAAGTAGCCCATTGGTCTAGGATAGGGCGCCTCTAGGCCTATATAGAACTCACCCCGCTCCCCGCATCGTCATCAGGGGGTGAAAAGTTGGCAGAACTTTCGACGAAGCTTAACAAACTTCCTAAAACTGTTCCAGTGATCCACCAAATCATCGATCAGATCTTGTAAACTGGCTATATGTATAGGTTCTATGATAGGCTAGACTAGGCTATAGGCTAGGCTTGCATTCGCTTTGGTATAAAAATTCTATAATATATCTAGCTATATATAATTAGTTATTGATATATAGGACTAGGCCTAAAATTTTCTACAAAATTTTCCCGCCTTCCGCTTTATCCACTCTGAACAAAAAGTCTATGAATAAAAGTGTTCTTGTGGACGGGTCACTTGATCAGATGCTGCTTCTACATTGAGTAAATATTTGGATTGCATGATTCGATACATAAGAATCTGCGTGACAGAATACGATCTCCCTCGCGAAGATATATCAATAGATGTTTCACTAGGTAGGGAAAGGGGAATGGGAGGTCGGGCAAGGCCTAAAATGGACGTAATCGCATGGATTTGGCTACAATTCGAAACGGGTCGCATTGGCGCAAAGTTACTATCCGGCCTGCACATACTGTATACTCAGAAGTTTTGAGTCAAAGCCATCGCTCTTTATCCACTAATATTTACCAATGTAAAAATTCCAGATCAGTGATGTCTTGACATCCCTGATCCAAATAATTAAATGTCATAAAAAAACTTTTACAAGCCGCTGCCCCGGAGTCCGGATATATCATACCGGATCGAGTTCATGAAGCGTAACTACTTGGACCATAGAGATTATACCGACTACCCGTGTCGGCCTGTGTGTTGTGCACTGTGAATTAGTCTGTGATCGTGTGAATGAGTGTGCCTGTGAATGCAGTCTAGGATATCAGCAACAGCATAGAAAGGATATCAGGCAGGGCAAGTTCTGAAAAATTGGGCAATGGTTGCGGTAAATGTTATCGACGATATCGAAGACGTTGCAGTAAATGCTGTAAGACAGACTGCCAACAAGACGAAAGTGGTTCCTAAAGCTAGTAGACACCCAACAAAACAGACTTTGCCGGAGCCCACTTTTTGTGAACAAAACGGCTTAATCTCAAGGTATGATTCAAGGTAGTGAGATAATTCTAAGCATTCTCGGCTGTACTACATTCTTTTTATTTCTCGCAGCATCATTCCCGGAACACAAAAGATATACCTGCAAACATGGGGCTGTACACATAATTCATCGGATTCAGAGTACATGGCAGGTCAACTAGCATCTTTCGGTTACAAAATGACAGGTAAATCCTATCGTCATGTGTTTAGTGCTGGCAGGGGTGCAGAACAAACTACACTATAGTGGAGCAATACTGTTTTAATCTCATGATTTTTCAGAGGATTCCCTCAACGCAGACCTATGGCTACTAAATAGTTGCACTGTTAAGAATCCAGCAGAAGACCACTTTAGAAACATGATCAAGTATGTACAAAAGTGAATCTGACTAGCTCTGCGATGATTATCTCATTGTACTTCTTCAGAAAAGCCGAAACACTTGGGAAGCCAGTTGTCATAGCTGGGTGCGTGCCGCAAGCTAGCCCTCGAACAGGTTACATGAAAGGCCTGTCACTGATTGGTGTGCAGCAAATCGACCGCGTTGTAGAAGTTGTGGAAGAGACTTTGAAAGGCATGATTTACATGTGGATTTGCAACTCGGACCATTAATAATATTGCCTATTTGGTTGCTTCAGGCAACACAGTTCGTTTGTTTGGTCAGAAGCGGGAAAATGGAAAAAAACAAGGGGGTGCACGTCTGGACCTTCCAAAAATTAGAAGAAATCCTTTAATCGAGATAATAAGCATCAATACCGGGTGAGTGACTTTTCCTTAATTACTTTATACAACAAATATGAAAAGAACATCGTATTACAGATGCTTGAATGCATGCACATATTGCAAAACCAAGCATGCCCGGGGAGATCTAGGAAGCTATTCTATTGAAGAGATCAGAAACAGAGTTGTGCAATCCTTTACGGGTAGAATGCATCTTAAATAAGAGCCTTGTTTTTTAATATTGCTGTTAAAATCCCACCAATAATCTAGAGGGGGTGGTTGAAATATGGATAACAAGTGAAGACACTGGTGCATATGGTCGTGATATTGGAGAGTCCTTGCCCAAATTGCTCTGGGAACTGGTCGAAGTAATCCCCGAAGGTTGCATGATGAGGGTTGGTATGACAAACCCACCATATATTCTGGAGCATTTGGAGGTGAGTTATATCACAAACAGTTTATTCGATCACTAAGCAACCCACTGCTGTAGGAAATAGGAAAGATCCTCAACCATCCCAGGGTATACGCTTTCATGCATATACCAGTCCAAGCTGGATCCAATAGGACGCTGTATGAAATGAAACGGGAATACACAAGAGAAGACTTTTGGTAAATAAATAAGCACCTCTAAAGGTTAAGTCTTGGACTGATGTTAATCAAATTGTCTTACAGCAATGTGGTCGACACACTGCGAAGAAGTGTACCAGGAGTTACAATTGCAACTGACATCATTTGTGGTTTTCCAACGGAATCTGAGGAGGTTGGTTAGGTTTTGTTAGGAATCGTTGCGTTGCTTATATTTGGAACATTTCAGGATTTTGAAGAAACTCTAACACTATGTTCAAAATACCAATTCCCAAGCCTGTTTATCAATCAATTCTTCCCCAGGTCTGGAACCCCCGCGGCCAGAATGCCACAAATTGATAGACAAGAGGTGAGGAATGTTATTTTACAAACCCTGTTACTACTCGTGCTTACTGGTCTAACTTTTCAGATAAAAGCAAGGACAAAGAAAGTGTCTCAGTTATTCCAAAAGTATATGCCATATGAACATAAACTGGGCACTCAGCAAACAGTCCTAGTCACGGAAATATCCCATGACAAAAAGCACTATGTCGGACACAACAAATATTATGAACAGGTGAAGTAGCCAGTTTGATACCAGCACCATATAGATCTTACATATTTGCTGATTGCTAACAGATTCTTATAACAATGGAGGAGGATTTAATGGGGAAGATGTTCGATGTTGAAATCTATGAAACGGGTAGGTGGCACTGATTTTTGAGTGGCCCTATTATCAAATCATTTTCTAACCTAGACCACTTTTCTAGGGAAACATTACATGAAGGGTAGGAGAATTGGAAATGGCAAAGTTATGAGCCCTGCCAAGTCTCCTACACTTCCTAAAGGACATGTCTCAGGAGCATCACAGCAGGTACTACAATTCAGTTAAAGTATTCTGATTGAAATAACTAATTCATTGAAAAATTTATTGTCTCTTTTAGAGTGGCGGACAGAAGACATCTCATCAGAGACTTATTCACCTTCTGCCTCTACTTATTTTATTAGGCGCTATCAGCCTTTCGATTGTTTCTAAATTTACCAGGTTTTTATAACACCAGTGAAATAAACTGCCCATTTATGCCCCACACAGTTTATATTGAAGTCAAAGTTGGTACTAGCCAGATGATTACGCTGCTGATTTAGACAGTTTTTGTTGCTTTTTCTCTGCTTGTTCAGCCTTTTCTTTTTCAATTTGTTGTACCAGCTTTTCAATTTCTTCACATGATAACATCTGAAATTTGATCAATTAGGTGTAGGCCCATTCATACAATACATTATGACATATTAATACTACCTGCATTGGTTGCTTGTGTCTTATTACTGCAAGCTCAATGCTTTTACTTCCTGATTGTACGACTTCTAGAAGTGCTCTTGCAGTGAGCTTGATGGTGGCTGCTTCATCATTGGTAACCTCATCTTTGTAATGCTGCTCCAAAAATTCCCTAACTGTCTTAGCGCTACGTCCAATAGCGTTTGCCTTAACAAAACAGCGGGTAAACAACCGGCTTCTATTCACAACAAACTTTACTGACCTTCCACTCGTGGTACGTCCCTGATGGGTCAGTTTGATACAAGCGTGGTGTGCCATCATTGTCAAACCCACAAACCAAAGCCGATAGTCCAAAAGGTCTCCTTCCAGTGCTTTGGGTATATCTCTAAAAAATTCAATCAAAAACTTGTTTTAGTAGGTCTATGTTGTTGTATAGAGAGGCCTTACTCCATAAAGTATATGAAATTGCTGGTATCTGCTCTAACGATCAGAAATCACCACAAAAATGTCCGCATCGGTTAGATGCCAACACCATCAAATAGTGTTCCGTTATGATAAAGAATTAAATTATCATAATCAAGGCTTCAGCCTATGGATACCACAGATGTATGAGAGCCAATTTAGGAACATAAATTCAGGATCACATTTTCAATCGATCAAAACAGACCTAGTCTCATTAATTCAATATGTAGGCCTACTACAGGTACCATGTAAATACCGATACCGACTTGTTTCAGACTGGCGATGTATCTTGTTATATATTCAACTGTCACTGGATCTTCCATTGTAAGCTGGTAGCTCTGGCATTCGATACGAGCCCGATTAATAATTACTCTAGCATCCGCAGTTAAACCTGCAAAAATTAAAATTTAGACCAAAGCGAAGCACGTCATTACCAGTCAATCTCACAGCTAACATCAAAGAGATAAGTAAATCGCAAAATTTTGCATCACCTGCAAAGGACATGCATATGTGCTCATCGATATTACATATTTTCCGGACCGTGCGCTCTTCCTGCAATTTTGCAACTGATTTTTTTTCAACTCCAAGCACAACAATGTTATTTCCTCGTACACCAACCTGTAAAAAATGGTCAGGTTCGGATAGTCAAACTTCAAATCGAAATCAAACATCCCGGCTTTCGCCTTTACAACTGGAGCAGTGCTTTTGGCTAAAGCGGACTATATATGTATGGGGTATCGGCAATGTTTTTAGCAGTGTGGTGTTGTAGTTCTTCTTCTGGGATCAAGCAGCAGTTCGGTTCAAGGTTTTTACTTCTTGCATGGATTGTTCTACAGGCGTTTGGCACGGGTTAGGTTTACGTACATTACTCCACCGGAATACCATCGTTCTATAGTATTGGTATGTCTATTACTTGTACCAGAAAATTTCGCACTTACTGCAGTGGATCCCTTCTTCACCGCTTCTTGCGCATACTCGACTTGAAATAAATGACCGTCCGGTGAGAAGACAGTTATAGCACGATCATATCTAGACATTTTGTAGCTCTTTCAAACGTTCGAAGTTATAATATTCAATTGAAAACTCCGAACAACAGCGCACTCCGTTGAATCATGAAACACCGCCACTCGCTCCTGATCACCGAAGCACAAATATCGATTGACTCAGCAAATTACTACTCAATCATGCGTAGCATTATTCAGCCAAAAATTTCAATGTTGCCCGCTAGAGGTCCATAGCATCATAGATATCTAATGTAAACAATGTTTAATGTAGATGTAAATGTATAACAGCATACGAAAGTATCTTTCAAAAGTTGAAGAAGCTAGAATACTAAGTTCGCAAACTTTTCAGAGTTCCGTTCCATAATAAATATCTATCTAATGTATCTATCTAATCTAATCTAATCTAATATCTGTGGTGACTTATATTATATTTATTACTATCTAATTACTAATTAATTAATTACTAATTACTATCTAATATAAACAATAGATGCGCAACTCGCCTTTGTTCACGCTCGACTGCTCGGACTGCGGCTGTACAATGAAAACGTTGTCGAAAATTTCATTGCTCTCGTAGCGCATCGTTTCTAATGATTTGGAATGTAATGTAATGTTTGTGCGTAATTTTTGCTTTTTTATCTCTACCAGAATTGTTTTCGGTTACTGTTGTGCGTCACTAAGATATCTATGGTTCTACCATCGCCCGATAAGTTCGTGGTGTTCATTTAGGCCTTTTGGGCCAAGGGCCTAGCCTACTATGTTTTAGGCATCCGCTCCGCATTCAGAAATATTTCGCGGAGTGCCTAAAATTCAAATTTTTGCCTTTTGAAAACTCAAAAAAATATTTGAAGAATAGGCTATTTTAGGATACCGGATGACACGGGACATTCGGTGGATAGGCCTGCTACGACCGACCATAGTCGTCGCGTTGGTTTTAGGCTTTTGACTCCGAACCTGTCGATTGATTTTCTCTATTAGTCTATTGATAGCTTCATATGATGTAGCAGTGAAGTAGGCCTCCGGCCTAAAATGGTTTGGCCATCGAATAAATTAATTATAACCAACTGTGAACGATGAAAGTGTCGAAATATAGATCTTTATTTTAGGTGAATGGTGGAAGTTTCATAATCTATAAATAAAGATCCGGGGCATATTGATCGGTGAGGTAATCGTTGATCGTCTACACACGAGCTGACTGCGTAGTACCTCACGAAAAAGTGTTGCCTATAGTGTGTAGGATAGATAAATATAGTTTTGGTTCTAATAGATGGAATCTACCCACTGATTGCTAGAAAGATTAGAATATCACACAAGGGATTTCTAAATCCCTGATATATCACAAGCATAAGTCTACACGGTGAAAAGTTCAGTTTTTACGAAATCAAAAGTTGGATCTATAAACTGAAAAATCGATATAATATAGGGACAGACACCGCGGCAGACCCATATTTCTAGCATGGAGTTAAAGTCAAAATCGAGGTCGAGATTATTCTTTCCAAAAAAGGTGGAGAAAACGTTTGACATTCCAGTCCATTTAATAAAAGTTGGCGAGTTCGGCCTAAATCAGAGACTCCTCCGGTCTGGTGGTGGACAGCCTAACTGCATTGAACAGTATGGGCCCTATCACAAAGTGCAGACATTCGGTCCACATTAAAGGAACCAGCCCCCAGTCTAACTAAGTCTTAGTCGCAGAGTATGTGTGTCATGTCAATACTTTCAACTTGTTTATAACACGCAACGCACGCCGACGATGACTGCTTTCGATGACGTCAAGCGATAGGAACACGGGCACTATTGGCGCGACGCTCGTCAAGCGAAGCTAATTGAGAAATCTCTCAGCATACAGGTATCGAAATATAGTCATCTTTTTCAGGTGGTCAAGCACAACTCGAAGAAATTTATTGGCGACCGATGATTTCCGGTGACAATTGTTTACGAGAAAGCAACTCGAACTCGGGATAATTACGTGGTTATTCCGATAGATGGCAAACGCCGGGAGCGTAGGCCTATATACCCACGTCCCCACTTCACGCGGTTTCTAATGATTCATCAATTCGCCTGTTGTTTGCCGGAGGCATCATTGAATATCGTGAGAACAACATTTTCGTCGTGTAAATGCGATTGGGTGCGGGGTGATGATAATGACTTCGCTACTACAACACTCGAGCTGATGATGCGCGCATGTTCGGACCAAGACCAAAACACGCAAAACGCTAGAAAAGTGTACTTACAAACCTATAGTAGACTATATAAAGTGTAGGACGAGCTAAGGCTAATTCCGTACGGAAAGCTATATCATAAGAGGCCGTCTCCTCGACATTTTTATGTCGTATTATCGTGATTGGTTATTATAATGCAAATTTGCCGACGTATATTAATACTTTCAGTGTAACTAAGAAAAAAGGACCCCAAGATGCAGGGAATAGAGCAGTGGAATTACGAAAGATAGAGAGCGCATATGTTATCGAGAGATTTCGCAATCTGCTGTCCGTGTTGTGGGTTGTAGCCTATACCGGGATTGCAACATCGCCACGACGCCACATGTTATGACGTCGGAGATATACAGTCACTGAGTTAGAAACGCAAAATTAAGCGTGTCGACGTAGACTAATTTGTTCTCGAGTATCCCCCTTGGAGCAAATTCCACAATTTTTATTAACTCGCTTATCTTCTAAAACGCCCACGGGTGTGTTTATTCCGAAATACAAATTCAACTTATCTGCTGCATGTGATTTCGTCATTCTGATTTACTTCGCCGAGACTGTTAGCGGTAGCGATATTACTGACTGTGACAGTGCTAAAACGTCGGTATGTCCTAACATGAATAACTTGAAAATATATAGAGTATTTTGAATACATGTAATTGCGATTGTGGCCATGCATTCGGGATAAATCGCCAAGCTACGATATAATTAGAAATAGTGTTATATGCACAAGCACCTTTCGACACGTGTAAGCTTATGTGGACAATTTGCTCAGAATAGAACAAATGAGAACCGCATTAAGTGTGGGTGCTATCGATAAGGGAACTCGAAAACGGCCGATCACGAGCGCAAAACTTTCAGTTAGTCTGAGGCGCTGAAGCCACTTAAATGCCAATAGATTCGTCATATTGATTCATGACGTGATTTTAGTTTTCAATACGATACTGGCCGAATGCCGAACGTCATATGTACTATTTCTTGATTTCAATTAACTCTCATGCCTTTCGTATTCAGCAGAATAGATTTTATAAGGAAGACAATTTCGTATATACCGTAGTTACCCATACACACGACAGATAACCATCATGCCTGCTGTCATCCGAATGAGTGTCTGCTTCATCTGCTTTATATTGTTCGGACTGTGCTACGCATCACACGATCGAAGTAGGTAGTATCCCTGTTAAGATTATTTAGAAATAATTAAGTTTATGTATGATTTTCAACTTAATCCTAGCATTCACGGAACCTGACTGCCCAGAAAATTTGGTCTTTGAAAGATGTGGAAGTGAATGTGATATGACGTGCGAGAAGCCAAATCGTGACACCTGTTCGAGAAAATGTGTTTCAACATGCATGTGTCCACCGGATAAGCCAATACTACATAGTGGAAGGTACATATGCATGCTTATTGAAAGGGCTTAACTAGTTTTACTAATAGGAGTGAGTATTTCAAAGATAACTCATTACATCTGAATGTTCAGCCATGGCCTACTACATTCATGTAGTAGGCCATTCATGTAGGCCATTCATGTAGTAGGCCATGGTTCAGCACAGACTAAAGCGCTTGCAGCAAGGCCGACCCCAGCAACCACTCCGAATATCACAGGTACAATAAATATCCAGCGACGCAGACCAGTATTATCATAACAATACGTATTTACAATTTGTCAGTCACACTACCGATTTACTTTCGTTGTTCTGGGGGGCAAGAATTTCAGGAATGTGGAAGTGCATGTAATCGAACCTGCGATGATGGACCAGATTATGCAACTTGTAACAAAGCTTGTGTAGCGAGGTGTGGTTGCCCCAGCACAAAACCTTACTGGCATGAAGACAAGTAAGTTTTAAATACGTTATTAGTTTGACTGCTGCGCCCTCATTGGTGCTCCACAGTCTCTTAGCGATAGCAATATTCAATGATAGATTTTATTCGGGCGCCACAGGGTAATGTTAGATTAAGCATACGTGTTCCTTCATGAGAATAGCCTAAATTCGTATTGCTGATCCTGTCTTTCGAAATATCTATATTTATTCCGAAATTTAGATGCATCAAATACGACCAATGTTCCAAAGTAGAAGAGTTGGAGGCTGCTGAAAAAGATAGGCAACAGTTCTACGATTGGGCATGGAAACACTTACAAGAACAGTTGAAGTTACTTGGGATTAAAATAATTAATCCTGCTTGCGGGTAACTAGTATTGCCTCTCACTACGTCCAGAACAGAATCTATCCCCGAACCGGTGAAACATTCCTGTATATATGAACACATTGATGCATACCATCAGATGGGTTTCCTAAATTTGTATGACGTAGACTGTTGTGCGAAACAACGAATCTGAGAGGTGCATTGCAAAATACGGTTTAAGACACAAAAATACGCATATAGGCCTACCCAAGTTGCCTTCTAAATAGCTATTGATCTATTATTTTGTTTCCGCCGTAATTCATAAAAAGACGGCCATTACTTACCATGAGATCCTGTTACCATACACGCATTGTAGTCAGACTTGCGATGTTCTTTTGACCCCGAAATGAAGACATTATAGGAATAATACAGTACATGTGGTGACCGTGACAAGTGCCCTTGCCAATAACAAACTTCCACTCTACAAGCGATCGAATACGAAACTGTGTTAAAAAATTTTCAAAACAAATTTCCACGTGGTAAATAGGTAAGTGGAAGAAATCCCCAATAATATCGTATCAAAAGATAATAATAAGTTGAGTGCATCGTGCAAATGGGTTGTAATGAGAATCAATGCCATCATCCATAAACCCCACATGACAGGCCTAATCATAAGATATCTTGACTGTTCTGATCATGACTACTATTTTTAAGAAACCAGGCCAGGATGACTTTCCGATCTTACCTAATCTCTCGTGATTTATAGATATTATAAAATGTTGCAATGTTTTTGTGTTACGCATCAGTTGCCACACTGATTCTGTTGGTTAATTTCTCCTTTGGGAATGGTCAATGTTTCAAAAACATTGTGAATGTACACCCTGTAAAAATAAATATTCTGGCAAACGATGAGATAACCTTGGTCTTCACGTGTGTGCCTAAACATGTTTAAAATCCGTTGCACGAACATTCCGAGAGTTTATCGAGGTGCTTTATCACCGTGATACTGCCTCTACTGTCTGTGGAATAAATACAATACATCAGGCAATATTCGATCAACTAATCAGATGTTATTCTCCTTCTAGTATGATGTAACACCGTTCAGTGAAGCATGCGTTGTAGTTCGGCCTAGCCTATTCCATTTGTATTAATATCGCTGCGACGATTTTGCAAAATCTCGGGTACGCCGTAGTAGAGATCGACCGAGAAAGTGAATCTACAGGGTGGGGGAGGGGGCAGTTTGACATGGACCGATGGACCCAAATAAAATTTTCGCGGAACATAGTTTTTCAGACTCAGATCTATAGTGTTTCAAGGACTTGGGCTTTTCAATTCAGCTAGAAAATGTCTTTATAAATATATCAGCCTATCGCGATAATATCGCTTTGGGCAGGCATGCCAATAACCACGTATTTCGGGTTAGGTGGAAGTAATGCCTAATAACGCATCCATCCATCTGACTGGATGTTTATCGACTTTGGTGAGATAGTCACAACAACTCACATCGTACGATATCGTTACTACCAAAGTGAAAAGTTCAGCCTGCAAACTCTATTATAGAGCACGCTCTACTACTGACGAGTAGCGCGTGATAGCATAGCAAGAAAATTAGGTCTGACAGTGCTTTGGGAAGGCAGTCACCATCAGTCAGCCAGCTAACCAGAGGGAATCAGATACTGGAAGTCATAGACTATCTGCCAAGTACGCTGATAAATCGCCATAAAGAGTTGATTGGCAGGTACCGGTGGCTAGAGCGAGATCAGGCGACCGATACAGTGTGGTGCGTTTAAATTGTGATGCGTTATCCGCTTAATTACTTTTACGTTGATTATATCTAATCACTATTTGTGTCACGCTATATAAGCACTTCATCGACCCGAAGTCGACCAAACGTGGTCGACTGTCGTGTAGCTAAGAACGTGTAGTGATCGTTATCTTTTCTGTATTTCAGTTATAGTTGCCTTCTGTTAATAAAAGCCTTAGTTTGGAAAAGGTGTGCTTAATCACAACAATTTTATCCACATTTTTGGCCAATATATACCGATATTTGGCGTCTGACCGTCAAAGCTGATGTTTTTGAGAAGTCAGATATCGGTCGGTTTCTACTCACTAGTTAGCCGCGAGCTTAACTGTGTTGTGGCGCCGGCGGTCGGTTTGCCCACCCGTAATGGTAGCCCTACAGGCAGAGAGCCAGCCTACTGGCTACTGTATGAAATCAACATTGTACAATCCCATCTGGCGTCCGAGGCCTATCACAAGCCTACGCCCAATTCCGCAAGGCCTACTTCGTCGGTGAGCTTCGTACCGGCAACTTATCTGCATGTGATTTCGTCATTCTGATTTACTTCGCCGAGAGTGTTAGCCGTAGCGATATTACTGACTGTGACAGTGCTACAACGTCGGTAGGTCCTAACATGAATAACTTGAAAATATATAGAGTATTTTGAATAGATGTACTTGCGATTGTTGCCATGCATTCGGGATAAATCGCCAAGCTACGATATAATTAGAAATAGTGTTATATGCACAAGCACCTTTCGACAGGTGTAAGCCATGGCCTACTTTAGTACCTAGAGTAGGCCATGTGTAAGCTTATATGGACAATTTGCTCAGAATAGAATAAATGAGAACAGCATCAAGTGTGGGTGTTTGTGCGACAGCATGCATAAATTCAAGTATGGATACCTTCTCCTTTCATGACGATTTTTTGCATCTTGCTGAGATCACGTACAATTTCGTTCAATTATATTATATGCTTTGAATCAAAGTAAATACATCTACCTTCGGGCTATGTGATTTTATGCAGCAGCATATCAATAAGGAAACTCGAAAACGGCCGATCACGAGCGCAAAACTTTCAGTTAGCTAGAGGCGCTGAAGCGACTTAGATGCCAATAGATTCGTCATATTGATTCATGACGTGATTTTAGTTTTCAATACGATACTGGCCGAATGCCGTACGTCATATGTACTATTTCTTGTTTTCAATCAACTCTCATGCCTTTCGTATTCAGCAGAATAGATTTTATAAGGAAGACAATTTCGTATATACCGTAGTTACCCATACACACGACAGATAACCATCATGCCTGCTGTCATCCGAATGAGTGTCTGCTTCATCTGCTTTATATTGTTCGGACTATGCTACGCATCAGACGATCGACGTAAGTAGTATCCCTGTTAAGATTATGTAGAACTAAGTTTAAGTTTATGTATGATTTTCAACTTAATCCTAGCATTCACGGAACCTGACTGCCCAGAAAATTTAATCTATGAAAAATGTGGAAGAGGATGTAATATGACGTGCGAGAGGCCGTATCGTGGCACCTGTTCGAGAAAATGTGTTTCAAGATGCCAGTGTCCACCGGATAAGCCAATACTATATAATGGGAGGTAGATATGCATGCTTATTGAATGGGCTTAACTAGTTTTACTAATAGGAATGAGTATTTCAAAGATGTATCATTACATCTGAATGTCCAGCAAGGACTAAAGCGACTGCAGCAAGGCCGACCCCAGCAACCACTCCGAATATCACAGGTACAATAAATATCCAGCGACGCAGACCAGTATTATCATAACAATACGTATTTACAATTTGTCAGGCACACTACCGATTTACTTTCGTTGTTCTGGGGGGCAAGAATTTCAGGAATGTGGAAGTGCATGTAATCGAACCTGCGATGATGGACCAGATTATGCAACTTGTAACAAAGCTTGTGTAGCGAGGTGTGGTTGCCCCAGCACAAAACCTTACTGGCATGAAGACAAGTAAGTTTTAAATACGTTATTAGTTTGACTGCTGCGCCCTCATTGGTGCTCCACAGTCTCTTAGCGATAGCAATATTCAATGATAGATTTTATTCGGGCGCCACAGGGTAATGTTAGATTAAGCATACGTGTTCCTTCATGAGAATAGCCTAAATTCGTATTGCTGATCCTGTCTTTCGAAATATCTATATTTATTCCGAAATTTAGATGCATCACATACGACCAATGTTCCAAAGTAGAAGAGTTGGAGGCTGCTGAAAAAGATAGGCAACAGTTCTACGATTGGGCATGTAAACACTTACAAGAAAAGTTGAAGTTACTTGGGATTAAACTGATTAGGCCTGCTTGCGGATAACCAGTATTGCCTCTCACTACGTCCAGAACAGAATCAATCTATCCCCAAACCGATGAAACATTCCTGTATATATGAACACATTGATGCATAACATCAGATGGGTTTCCTAAATTTGTATGACGTAGACTGTTGTGCGAAACAACGAATCTGAGAGGTGCATTGCAAAATACGGTTTAAAACACAAAAATACGCATATAGGCCTACCCAGGTTGCCTTCCAAATAGCTATTGATCTATTATTTTGTTTCCGCCGTATTTCATAAAGCAAAGACGACCATTACTTACCATGAGATCCTGTTACCATACACGCATTGTAGTCAGACTTGCGATATTCTTTTGACCCCGATATGAAGACATTATAGGAATAATACATGTGGTGACCGTGATAAGTGTCATTGCCAATAACAAACTTCCACTCTACAAGCAATCGAATACGAAACTGTGTTAAAAAAATTTCAAAACAAATTTCCACGTGGTAAATAGGTAAGTGGAAGAAATCCCCAATAATATCGTATCAAAAGATAATAATAATTTGAGTGCATCGTGTAAATGGGTTGTAATGAGAATCAATGGGCCATGATGCCGCCATCCATAAACCCCACATGACAGGCCTAATCATAAGATATCTTGTCTGTTCTGGTCAGGACTACTATTTTTAGAAACCAGGCCATCAGGATGACTTTCCGATCTTACCTAATTTCTCGTGATTCATATATTATAAAATTTGCAATGTTTTTGTGTTACGCATCAGTTGCCACACTAATTCTGTTGGTTAATTTCTCCTTTCTTTGGAATGCTCCAATGTTTCAAAGGTCATCTATATCGGTTAAAACAACTTTGGCTCATTTTGTAGATTTCGAAAATTTCCGAAAATATGCATATCTCGACTCAAAAATGCCTAGTTACTGAGATTTTCGCGAAAAACCGTCGAATTTGGTTACGCCAATGGGCGTAGCATATATCAACTGACAGCTGTCAAGACGAAGGGCGAAGGCGCGAGCTATAATTTTCACCAGGGTTGGGCGACAATGTCGGAAATACGGCAGGTCATGTCTGAGATACGGTAGGTATAATGTCGTAAATACGGTAGTTCATGTCGGAGATACGGTAGGTATAATGTCGGAAATACGGTAGGTGAGTGTCGGAAATACGGTGGGTCGCGAAAATGTCGGAAATACTGTAGGTCGAAAATCGGGAAAAGTAGGGGTTTGTGGTAAGTGAGATTAGGCTTGAGGTTGGGGGAGAGAGAGAGAGAGAGGGAAAGTATTAGGTACAAGGTACATGAAATTATATTATTTGTATCCGGTATTGACAGGGTGGCCCGATATGAGATTGCGGTATTTAACGCATCGCTGGAATAACTAACCAAGGCCTATTTTCGATAAAATTTTGGCAAATCTTATCGAAAATAGGCCTTGGATGGAATCGAATAACTTTGCTAAATTGCAAAAATCCATGTGAACTTGGGCATATTCGAGAGATGTGTGGTGAAATGTCTACCTCCGCTAGATGGTGTGCCAATCAAGTCCATGTACCGATACACCGTGTCCCGCCTATTACGAAACAGCCAGAAATCATCAAATCGCGACCGTAGGCTATATTGCAAAAAATCGTCCGCTCTGCCTGAATTTCCAGTAGGCTATATAGCTTCAATACACGAGATCGCGACCCCGGGCGACCGCCTTATACTCGCCTACCCCAAACGCCGGCCCTGCACTGTACTGACTTTCAAACCTTTCATGGATTTTTCGCATAGAAATGAAATCGTCAGGCCTCTGTAGCCCATATGCTCGCCCACTCAAATGCCACATCAGTGGCTAGTTCATATGTCAAAAGAAGCGTCAAATGAAACGGCATGAAAACAATGGAATGCGGTAACTAATAACTATATGCAAAATCGAAATCATACCACATTCTTTAGTCTTTCACGTTTCTCCTGAAGATCTGGGCTGCAGCTGACTAGATGATCACCCGATCGCTTCGCTGCAGCCCAGTCGTTTTCCTCTCATGTTTTACCAATTTACTCATGAATGACTGAATCAATAAATCTGTCTGTCTACGCTGTACCGGTATCGTGCTAGTGCTAAAAACTTTGTGGTATACGTACGAAATATACAACACCCACTCGCACTTACTGAAATTTGTCGATAAACGGAGGCTAATATCATATAATAAAAGAATACCAGCAGTACGAAAGACGTCGCCGTAACTATACAACCAAAGCGAAGCGCGGACCACGAATCTGTGAGTCGGCGACCGAGGCAAGCATTGAAGCGTGCCCACAAAGGGCGATGCTGACTATTCAGCATCTACGCTATTTGTTATGCCTATATATTCGGCAGTTCTTCGTTTATATTGGAAATGAACCCCAGAAATAGAAATATGATGATGTTCAAAAACTTAAATCCAGACATCCAAACCCCTAGAAAGACGTTTAGTCGAGAATTTCATCGTTTCCTGAAGACCTCCAAAATCACGTTTTTTTCAAATATTTCACAGAATCAGCTTGGTTATTACCTCAAACAGCGATTGAAAGGTAGAAATTTCATAGTTAAAGAGATTCCACACCAATTATCCTCCAAAATTCTTCGGGAACAGGTCGAAATTCACCGTAGAAAAATGACTGCTTTCCGAGGTGTACCCGCCGTGACGTCACGACATACTACTACTTTTGCATTTTCGCAGGGCGATATCTCCGTTATTACGAGGTTTTGAGTCGAGAGACCTATATTGCCGAATTCAGCTCAAAAATTTCTGCAACATGAGCCAAAGTTGTTTTAACCGATATAGATGACCTTCAAAAACATTGTGAATGTACACCCTGTAAAAATAAATATTCTGGCAAACGATGAGATAACTTTGGTCTTCACGTGTGTGCCTAAACATGTTTAAAATCCGTTGCACAAACATTCCGAGAGTTTATCGAGGTGCTTTATCACCGTGATACTGCCTCTACTGTCTGTGGAATAAATACAATACATCAGGCAATATTCGATCAACTAATCAGATGTTATTCTCCTTCTAGTATGATGTAACACCGTTCAGTGAAGCATGCGTTGTAGTTCGGCCTAGCCTATTCCATTTGTATTAATATCGCTGCGACGATTTTGCAAAATCTCGGGTACTCCGTAGTATTATTATTATTATTATATAGAAGATTATAGTGGCGCTTATCACCGGACGGCGTTTTGCACCACGAACAAGACAAGGTTGGAGCAGATACATGGATATAGTAATCGTGATACATGATACATGAATACAGCAATCGCGACACATGATAACATGGACATAGTAATCGTGAAACATGATACATGAATACGGGTCATCGTGAATATAGTAATCGTGTCAATACCACCGGCTTATAGCCAGGATCACTATTATAATCACGGTTCTCCGCACCTCCCCGATACCGACTGCCAGGCAGGGAAGGAACGAATACCAATTTTAAAGTCTTCGATTTGACTCGGTCGGGAATCGAACCCGGAACATCCCGATCAGAAAGCGGACAGTCTATACCACTCGGCCAACTGAACGGTCGAACTCCGTAGTAGAGATCGACCGACATTGGTTTTCTCAAGGCCGATACGATAATCGACCTTTCACATGTCTGATGGCCGATATCGATTATCCAAAAATCATGAATATTGGCCTCAATAATCTGCCAAAAGTCGATATTAGGCCGATTATCGCCTGATTATTGAGACCGATATCCAATATTGACTTCATGACAGCACGGAGTTTCAGAGCTGCGATTTGCTTACGCAGATATAGCTGAATTATCCATTCGTTGCAGGCAATGCAATGTTTACGTCGAATAATCGGCGAATTTTACTCATAAATATAGGCTAGACTAAATTTACTGCTGTGAATCGCTGAAAAGCAGTCCGTATTCTACCAAGAAAGCTTGAAGACAAAAGTGGGTCTTTTGCCCAATTTTATGAGCATCGCTAGCCTGTCGCACGCGTGAAATCCTGTTTTAACTGAACCGCCATGATTGAACGTTAAACTTGGTCTATATATAGAACTTTATAATCGCTGCATATTAGCCTACTGTGAGAATGAATGGTAGTAATTTCGAAAGCTCCTAAAATGTTTTTGCAGTTCTCAAACTCACTGGTTTGTCGGGAAGTGCCGAGATTCCTTCAGAAAATGACACAGTAGGCCTATATTCGCACGCAATACATTTGGTCATCTGCTCTGACGACAAGTAACGTCAAGCCTGCAACTAACTGCCACCAATCACCTAGTTTCAGCGGTTTATCGCGTCATTCCGGAAAGATGGCAGAGAAAATGAGTCTGGGGGGCAGTTTGACATGGACCGATGGACCCAAATAAAATTTTCGCGGAACCTAGTTTTGCAAACTCAGATCTATAGTGTTTCAAGGACTTCAAGGGCTTTTCAATTCAGCTAGAAAATGCCTTTATAAATATATCAGCCTATCGCGATAATATCACTTTAGGCAGGCAAGCCAATAACCATGTATTTCGGGTTAGGTGGAAGTAGTACCCAGCGAATGAATCCTCTCACTGCTGGACATGAGGATATTTTTGGAAAGTCATCTGATGCCAAATTCAGCGATATTATAAAGTTGTATGAACTGGAAGAGCACAAGCCTGCAAAAGTAGCTCACCAATTGAAAAAAAGTAAATTTGAATCCCAGCGGCATTGCCCGCGAATCTACTGTAGTTGGCCTTCAAAATTTTGGCAAGCCCTTGCGCGAAGGAGAATCAGCTCGCTTCCCTGAGTTTCGACAGACAGCACGTTACATAGATTTCATTAAAAATATTTGGAGCATCATGTCGGTTAAAAGCCTAAGTAAAGCTGCCTGGAAGAGAAATGCATACTACATCCCATTGCAAAACATGAATGAAGATCACCCCGGTGAACAATACCTTGAAAAAGCTATCGTCATTTTCAGGAATTGGCAGAATTCTGGGAGAGCTGGTCTAACTGCCGCGACTTTCATGGCATGCATTCAAGCAATGACTGGTGTACTTGTTCTATCAAAATACTTACACAAAGACATGGTTTCGAGTATTTTTTGACTGGAAAAGTGGTGTCAGATCCCATTGAAGATTCGGCATGTATAGACAAGCTAATGGAGGTAATTTTTTCATGTCAGTAAAGCAGCTGTTGCTGGCAGAAAAGAAGATCCGCTGTATGTTTTTGCTGCAACAACATGGTATGAAAAGTGTATTCCAATTAAATGGTCAAGTTCCGATGTCAAACACAGACAAAGTCTTGGAATCGACAGATGATTACCAGTAGCTGGTGGATTTTTTTCCGAAGTTTCATTAGATGACATCACAACAGACGAGGCTGGCGTTATTTATTTCATCAGTGAATACATTGGAGTGATTGGACTGTCAATTTCTGGTAGAAGAAACTGCAGATTGCAAACAATTGCTGATACCTGACCGTGACGTTCCAGACTTGGATTGCTGCTTTCCAGAGCCCTACCAAAGAATTTTTCAAATGGCTGATCGAGGTGGACTGGCTGAGCCAACGGAGTTGTGACTTAAGAGTTGTGTATTCCAAAGCTCTTGCTAGTGAAGATATTAAAAAGAAGTTGCTTTGTTGCCACAATCAAGGCTATGTATCTTTGAATGCTGTTCGCCAAGCAGTAGTTTGGTTTGTCCAGTCTCACTCGGCCCCTTTTAGGCACTTGTTGTGAGTCTGGTCATGCGAATTTTAACTTCATTGTGCGAACAGCATTTAATTGCTATGCTAAAAATAAACTCGAGCGGCTCAATAGCAAGCCATTTATAGGAGAGCCACCCAAGAAGAATCTCCGCAAAATTTGAAAACTTACATTGAAATCTTTCAAGGAATAAATGTGGTTTGAATTGTGTCATAGCTGGTGTGATACTGTCTGTTTTTGACTGTTTTCTTTGTGAAGATATACTTGGAAATCAGCAATAATTGTAAGGATTAGGTATTTTTCTGCTATGCGATGCATGAAGTGTGTATAGCCCAGATTCGATATAACCCTCCAAGCGTACGGGGCCAAAATGAGTTATCAATCCCCTGTCTAGATATCCCTGGTAATACCTAATAACACATCCCTCCATCTGATTGGATGTTTATCGACTTTGGTGAGTCGACATCTACGAATATTTGCCAAATCTGATTGCATACGAATGATTGTGAAAGAGCGAGATAACGTAGACCGGCCTATACGGTGCAAGTGCAGATTTTTCTGAATCGAAACCAAAGTGCATTGTTTTGGTATCTGACGTCAGATTGATTGCGCAACTTTTTACCAGATAGACATGACGTACTCGCCATGCATTTTAGAATCGCATTCCTATCTTTCGGTCCACGAAATGCTTCACTTTGCGCGCATAGTTGCGAAGCTTCCGACCGTGTTGGGCTCATCGAAAACGTGTAATACTAGTAGCGCTCGAGACTGACTAAACACTCAATTTCTGTTTCTGATACTCGACGGCATAAATCTGCAATTATGACGCATGGCGATAGTCACAACAACTCACATCGTACGATATCGTTACTACCATTGTTCAAAGTGTAAAGTTCAGTCTGCAAACTCTATTATAGAGCACGCTCTACTACTGACGGGTAGCGCGTGATAGCATAGCAAGAAAATTAGATCTGAAGTGCTTGGGGAAGGCAGTCACCATCAGTCAGCCAGCTATCCAGAGGGAA
This sequence comes from Botrylloides violaceus, assembly GCA_030412335.1. Lineage (NCBI taxonomy): Eukaryota > Metazoa > Chordata > Ascidiacea > Stolidobranchia > Styelidae > Botrylloides > Botrylloides violaceus. The sequence goes on from JASFYC010000810.1 coordinate 1,259,368, forward strand.
TTAGATACTGGAAGTCATAGACTATCTGCCAAGTACGCTGATAAATCGCCGCAAAAAGTTGCTTGTCAGGTACCGGTGGCTAGAGCGAGATCGGGCGACGGATACAGTATCCACATTTTTGGCCAATATATACCGATATTTGGCGTCTGACCAACAAAGCTGATGTTTTTGAGAAGTCAGATATCGGTCGGTTTCTACTCACTAGTTAGCCGCGAGCTTAACACTGTGTTGTGACGCTGGCGGTCGGTTTGCCCGCCCGTAATGGTAGCCTTACAGGCAGAGAGCCAGCCCACTGACTACTGTATGATCTCTGAAATCAACATTGTACAATCCCGTCTGGCGTCACAAGCCTACGCCCAATTCCGCAAGGCCTACTTCGTCGGTGAGCGTTGTACCGGCGTCGCGGCATGTCGATGGCTGTTCAAGACAAGGCTAGATGGTAATGAATCACTCACTACAACGATGCTTTGTGGACGATTCTTTGCCAACACAATTTGATATCCTTCCGTTAAATTTATGATGACGTGTTCTGGTTTGGCGTTTGTGCGACGACTCCTCGGACAACAACCTTGTAGAACTAGAACAATCACCACCAGATAGAATTATGTTATGTGGTATTTATCCAGAAGGTCGGCAGTCAACACCAGTATAGCAAAGACTACGAGTACAGTAGTAGGACGATATTGCTACATTATTGACGTCATCACATCGTGAGCTCTGCAGAGTAGAATGAGGAGAAATAGCTTAGCCCTTGCCGTATAAACGAATTATAGCCTACCAAAGTACTGAAGTAGGCCATGATAAACCTCACAGCAAACGGAAAATTCCATTTCTTGAAAATAGACGCGTTGACTTCCTAATCATTTCTGTGCTAAATTTGCACGTAACGGATATCGACTGCTAACATTGCAATACCGCATTATGCCAGGATTGCCGTATTTGCCTTGGCGCGATTGAAGTGAATTTGAATTAACCAACCAACAGTATAACCAGCAAAATGGTGATGATTCTCAGTTCAGCACAATATAGGTTGAACTTATTCAATGGGCAATAACTCCCTGCTTGAGTCATGGACCTTCACAAAAGATGCGTCTCAGTTTTCTATCTACTTCGCATTCTCATTGTTCGGACTCGGAATTCATTGGCTCAGTAACTGCCGTTTGTTGAGAGTCTATTTCTTTCGAGGGCCCTTCTCCTTGCTACATTCGTTTAGAGTCTTGTTTACTCAGTCCAGATTACGTAGTGGTTTTAGTTATCGTTCGGTTTTATAGCTGGTATCGTCGGCAAATACTATAGAAGCGAAGGACTCAACTTTGCTCAAGTAAAAATCTTGTCGTTAAAGTTGTGAATGAGACAGATTTATGTTACTTAGCAAGGATATTGGCAAGCTGATGAGATTGTATGAAGCAAGACAGATGAATTAGTGTGTGCCATCGGCGTGTAACGCTGCTTCCGAGGTGATATTGTGTAAGCTCTGAGCGTCAAAGGCATGACATAGACTATTTGTAACGGCTGATTTGAAACGTATTTGGACAAAGTCTTTGGCGGTTGCCGTACAATAACTATAATTTCACGACATTCTGCGCTGCGACTGTACTATAGATTTCACGCTATGGGGAGTCACGCCGTAGCAATGAAACAAAGGCACTTCTATGCCGATATTCCTTGCTTTATTACAACTTACAATCTAGCAGTACTAAAATTTTAATGGTGTAGTCCTATATACGCAGATTTTAGCAGTCATGAATACAAAAAGTAGTCAAATTGGGGTTTTTTGGAGTGAAAGATTTTGGCTGCCTAAAGGAATATCATGGAAAGACTTCAAGAACACCGATTCTAAAAAGTTTGGGCAGCCAGAAGAATTAGCCATGGCTATACCTTTGACGCTTCTAGTATTCTGCATTCGCCTCGTGGTTGAAAACCTAATTATAAAGGCTATTGGTAGACGTCTTGGAGTATCTGATGCCCGACCAAAATCTCCACCGTCGAATAAACTCTTAGATGATGTATACAAGTCAAAGACTAAACATCCTTCCAAGGAGGAAGTTAAGGGATATGCAAAACAACTGGACTGGAGCGTAAAAAAGGTTGCAATGTGGTTCCGTAGGAAAAATATGGCTGGCAGATCTTCCACTTTGCAAAAGTTTTCTGAAACAGGCTGGCGTTTTGCATTCTATTTAACTAGCTTCATTTACGGTATTTATGTCCTCCATGATCAAGAATGCGTTTGGAACAGAGAAAAGTGCTGGTCAGACTTTCCGAACAGTCACGTGATGACGACAAAGCTTCGTTGGTATTATTTGTTGGAAATCGCATTTTACACTTCAACAACCGCAACACAATTCTTCGACGTGAAACGCAAGGACTTTTGGGAAATGTTTATACATCACATTGCGACCATTTTACTCCTTTGCGGTTCATACGTTATGAATTTCACAAAAATGGGCTCTTTCATCATCATTGTTCACGACAGTGCCGATTATTTCCTAGAACTCGCCAAGATGGCGAAATATGCAGAATTAAAACAAACCACAAACATCGTCTTTGGACTTTTTGCGATCGCATTTTTCGCTTCACGAATGTTTGTTCTCCCGTTTTGGATCATCCCGGCAATTTGGTCTGGTGGAATTGATATGTTCACGCCTATCTCGGTGATGCATTGCCTGTTCCCGCTCCTGTTGCTTTTGCAGATTCTTCACTTCTATTGGGGATATCACGTTGCGGGAGCGGTTTATGCATCTCTAGTGAAAGGCAAAATCGAGAGAGACACAAGGAGTGACACCGAGGAAGAAATTGAGACCGATGAAGGCGGAAACCTTTCTGTCGGCGATGGTAGTGATTCAGCGAAGGAAAAAAATGGAGTCCACCATAGGATGCAGAATGGACGGAAAGATAGTTTGGATGATGCATAAATATACGCGTCCTCATGATAAAAATGTTCCATTCTCTATAACTACTCTTTATTGAATGGTAACGGTTAATTCACGAACAATGCGCCGGGGTCCATTTTAACAATTGCATAGTAGCGCTATATATCAAATCAATACCTTGGTTGAATAAAAGCCATCGCTTTGCAAAGACGTGGGAACAAGACTATGGGTGTTTCACTACGAAATATTCCAGCAATAGAAGGCATCAGGTGACCTTTTGATTGAGGGAACTATTTCGTAAAGACGAAATGTTCTAACCGTTTGAACTTAGTTACTTACTTAGCGTTGTGTTCGATATATGATTATTTTTTGTAATTTATTCGTTTGTATTTCTGGTGATTTCTATTTGTTCAGATAATGAAAATGTTGAAAGATAGCCTAAAATATCAACCGAAATTCTCTCAATCAGCCAGAGCGAGAGACTTTAAAATTGGTATCCGTTCCTTTCCTGCCTGGCAGTCGGTATCGGGGAAGTGCGGAGAGCCGTGATTGTAATGTAGTGATCCGGGCTATAAGCCGGAAGTATTGACACGAATACCGTGAGCATCGACCTGGCGTATATGACTTTAGTAGGTGAAAAACGCCATAAATTAAAAAAAAGGATTTAATAACGAGTGAAGTCGGGCATGCATTATGGTTAACTGACAACACTACAATGCACGATTATGGCCACGCCAACGCCATCCTATAATGTCGTCAGAATGTAATAACGAGATGATGCATCAAACATTAATAAACTGGCCGTTTCCGGGTTGAGCTTATATAACCGCTGGCTGGTTAGTTTTCGAGGAAACTGTGGGAGGCTATCAAGTAGTGGCCTATCGTGAGACTAGAGATCGAACAATATCGAGTTTTCAAGGCCGATCCGATATAATCGGCTTGACTGCCAGACTGATGGCCGATTTATCGACGGGCTGACGACCGATCTCTAGATGAGACATCGGCGAAAATCTACCGTTCTGTACGTAATATTCTCGAGGACGAACCGAGATCATTGCTTTCCAATGTCACCTTCGAAGCACATCAGGATTTTATTTTCTCAATCCAATCTTACGAAGGAGAATGTAAGCAGCGTGAAAACGATTTTCACAAACACCATCGCATAAATGACGCTAGGAGTATAGCTGAAAGCAACAGCCAGAGATGGTCGTACCCTAAAGCAGGCTATTTGAAGTAAAGGCATCGCAAATCCGTTACGTAATTACGAAGTAACCATTTGAAAGTAAGAAGGAAGTACAATAAATCTACCAAGCCAAACCGGCACTCTGTCTCGACTTTTGCGAAAACCACAGGCTAGAAGAACACGCCCAACGGTAAACAAAACAACCAGCAGAAGAAAAGGCTGTACTATGTACGTAGGCCTACCACGACGATGAGGCTGGTATTAGAAGAGACATTATCAAGGCCATTCCAAGAGATGAATGAAATAGTAGCAAGCTAAAGCATTCTCCTTGAATGCAACATCATGATCAGACTAATAGTCCGTCACTCGAGTATATGCTGGCATCTGGCAATGAAAAAATTGGTACAACTACTACATAGCAATAACGTACCAACACAAACAAAACCACGACATCCACAAGCACTACGAACGAGCGACACGTAAAGTGTACGTCTTATACCCCATTCGGATTTCACATGATATATTGTTGTCCAGGCAAGATGGAATCGTTACTGTTTCAGAATGATTTGATACCCGTCCCCGCCTTCGTTTTTAATTAATATTACAGAAAACTGCTGTTCATCTTTGAACCTGCCAACAAGCTCATCAGTGACAAGGACGTGAATATTAGACTTTGCTGGTTGATATAGTGCTCTCGTGACATAGAGCCTAGTTCCTGTATTGCCTTGATCGAACAGCATAGAGGCACCTCTGATAAGCTCATTGGCCGTTAGCTGCTCTAAGTAAAACGCGTGATAAATTTTCATTTCATTATCATTATCTTGCGTGCTCGACGGAGTCATGTACACAGTGAGTCTAGTTTGATTCTTTTTGGCACGTAGAGCGTTGTACATGCGTATTCCGTCGGCGGGACCGCAAATTTGAACCAGATCATCTCTGGTTAACGAAAACATGTCTGAACCGGAGAACGAACTGAATGTTTTCACGAAATTTGGAAATCTATTTCGCTGGAGCCATTGTGACGTCTGCGCGGGATTGAAAAAGGGTTGTAAGACATCCTGATGTTGGGAATGTAAATTGATAGCTTGCATCAACAAATCATAGTTATTTCCAATGGGGCTCCTCGTGACTTGTGCGGAGTGTGGGCTTTCTTCCTCCATCACATTGTAGTCAACCACTGCAGGAGGAAGCTCCACATCAACTGGAGTATCGATAACAGTGTCGCTATATGATTGACGTTTGTGCTCGTGAGATGCCGAATTAATCGGCTCCTCGTACGGACTTTTTGGTGTCGGGGTGCATTCCGTAAGGAGTGTGGAGTCATATGACGGTTGATACTTCAATTTGTCTTGGGCCGATCGTTTGTCCATTTTGTCCTTATCGGTTTTCTGTTTTCTATCAGCACCCTTCGGTTTAAATACTTTGATTTGACAGCTTGCTGAGTGAACATGTTCACCCATTTCACCACCACCGTCCACCGAGTACGTATCGATCTGTATTCGAAAAGGAACGCCTCTTTCTCCTCCGTGTTTTTTTGGCGTGAACTCTGTACTAATGCAATGGACTTGAACGTACACAGAAGTCTGCTTGTCAACGTCCCACATGAATTCAACAAGATTTAACAAATTGGGGGGTTGGTTTGGGTGCAAAATACCGACTGACATAGGTACATCAATGTTTACAAGTCTATCACCAGGGCGGCTGAATTTCCAACCTTCAAGCTGTTGATGCTCTGTGTACTGTAAGCGGCGGTCGTGAAACACCACTCGTAACGAGCTTTTGACATATTTACTGTTGCCAGAAATTGCAAAATCCCTCAGTTTTTTCAACTTGATTTCGTATGCTTGGCCTTGGTTTAAATATGTCAATGTCTCTTCATGAACTTTTGATGCTGGTGATGTAGGAGCTTGAAGCATGTACTGTAGTGGAGGGAGATTTTGATTAGCTGCACTGGCTGCCATGGCGTCATCTTGCTTAAAAATTGGCAAGTTGAGTACTTCGCTCATGTTATAAGCTCCAGCACCAAGTTCCAGACCAAGCCCTGATAAATTTGCATCGAAATCCTTCACTAATGCCTGCTCATCCATCTTCACCCAGCCTACCATGTCTTGGCCTTGACTGGAATTTTTTGCATTCTCAACTTGTTGATGATGTGGTGTTGGAGGCGGTGGCATGGGCATTGAAGCTTGTTGGTTCTCGACGTTCTGAAAAGAAATACCTTGTATAAGTCTACAATGGTTGCACTCGATAAATAGTCCTAATAGAAAAATTAATATAGAGTGTGTACAAAACTAAGTGCAAGGAGATGGATGACTGACCAAAATCAATTTATAAAATTCCTATCCCACCCTAACCTTCTCCATTTACAAGGCATTGGGACCAGCTGCGACTGTTGAAAGTCGTTTTTCTTGATTGGGCACAAAAAATACACTCACAGAGAGATGATGCTTGCCAGCCGACGTGTATCCTCTGTCCGTGTTAGGGACAAGATGCTGTAGATTTTCAGTAAGAATTGATATATCCGTTGTGTTAGAGCGGTGCTGTTGAGTGGTCTTGTAAGAAGAATTGGAATGATCTTTTGACACGGCTGTGATGGATTTTACAGAATGTACACTCCCGTGTGTTGTAATCTGTTTCTGTCGTTGCAATGATGTACTGTGACCAAGTCTAGAATTGCTGGAACGACTTCCTTCTATGGTAGTTGGTACTTTGCGACGCAAGATATTCTGTTTCTCTTCTTCTTCATCCAACACTCCAACGATGTGGTGTTGACTGTTTTTATCCACAGACGAGACCAAGTTTCCAACTACTTGGCGTTTGCTTTGTTCCAAATTGGACGGTGCAACTGTCGGTACCAACAGCAGGTAAGTATTAGATGAAGACAAGGTATGACTCGTTGAGACGTTAGTAGCCAGCTTGGTGATTTTCGACTTCCTATTTCACCTATAAATGCCCGGCCTAATAAGTCAAATTTAAAACAACGCAAGCACCTGAAAAACAGTACGGTACATTTCAATGTTACTTGCAAATCTCACATCATAGGCATTGTAGTGTTTGCTAGCAATTTATGATTAGCTATTTTGCAAATGGCGGTGGTGCAGTGGGAAGTCAACAGAACGATAATAGCACAAATACACAGAAGCTAATAGGCCTATATCATTGATCAGAACTAAAAAAAACAAGTTCTAGCAACAACAGCATGGAATTTCCATACCCAGCCACCACAAAAACGTTTCGTGGTTCCAAATAAACATGCATTCGTAAAATGAAGCAACTTTATAAATACTAGAGATGTTAGATTGTGGCAATGTGCATTAGTTGAAGGGGTAGCAACTAGCAACACGTAATATGTTAACAACATTGGAGAGCAGTGATCACTGGTCCAACGAAATGCGGACTAGCCAGATTCTAAGTAGCAAAACATCTTTTACATTGCCTGCAACGATTCACCCTGTCGGGTCTCATGTCTTATGGGGTTGCTGCAGCAGTTTGTGTTCTCCACGATGATTGATGAAATAGCAATACACCAGATGCTCATGCTCCTGCAACCCTCCCCCACATCGTAAATTTGGAAGGTTGCTGATCAGCGACGTTAATTTTGACCAAATGTCTTCTCCAACTCAAGCCGGAGCGTATCTTACCAGTGGACTATCATGCAATGATTCGTACAGTATAGTCCCCATTAGTAGGGATGAAAAATCTCACTACCGGTACAGGTATATCATCATAGTAGGTGAGAAAACCGGGAATTAAGGCAGTATTATTTAACCGTTATGAGATTTCATCGATATCGATTGGTTTATTAGTGTACTTTCGGTACAAAATATGAGCAAGATTGACTCCGTTAGTAGCCAATGGTTCCATTAAAGTCCCATAAAAAATGTGTTCACGGCAGAATAGACTTGTGCCATATTGCTGATTTTTTCTTCAAATTTTTGTAACAATTTTGGCAGTGGTGAATCTTCGATACCAATTGGCCTATCGTGTGAAGGTGTTGGATGATTTATTAGATCATTGAAAAACTCCTCCCACAGCGGGCCATCATTCCACCGCTTTAGTTTTTGAGTTATTTTCCACAAACCGTCATCAGATTGCTTTACATTCATATACGTCCCACACAGCACCACATGGAGTGTGCCTGCAATACCATAGTAATCAATATGATAATTCCATGGTTTACCATACTTCATTTGAACACAGCTAAATCCACTTGTGCCACAATCTTTAGTGAACATGGCATGCTTAGGCATTTCCGTCATGTCGATAGCTCGTCCAAAATCAATCAGCTTTATACTAGTGCTGTACTCCCCATCTGGATTGGGAACGATCATGAAGTTATCAGGTTTAATATCACCGTGAATCACATCAACTTTATGAAGACTGTGGACCACTTTCATAACTTCATGTGCAATCCATATCGCCACGGCGTCTTTCAAAACCATGGTCTTTCTTTTTATGTTGACTGCATCAAGAAGGGTTCCTTTGCGGAATCGTGGCAAAAGTAGCAAAGAGCAATCGTCGTAGAAAAATGCAGAATCAATGTCAATTATTGCGTCGGCAGCATCATACATCCCTTGGTTCTGTAGTCTCCTTCTAGCAACAGTTGTGGCATATATTTCCCATGGACAAGGCGGAAATTGTGCTTTCATTACCAACTCTTTGTTGCTCAGCTCGTATACTTTGGCAAACGCCCCCTCGCCAATAACCTTTCCGATTTTGCAATTATTGCCGTTGAACTCGATCATATTGCCAGGCTTTAATACGGTAGGAAGTACGTCTTCTTTAAAAACAACTGAAACGTCCGACTGGCCTTTAAGCGTGTTTGTTTTCTTCAATACACTTGAGAGCAATTTATCATCCCAAGGATCATGTATGATATTGGAGATATCTGGGTTGTTTACAATCTGAGGAAAATCCTTGGTGGTATGTCTCTCAACACATTCCTCCTGTTGAAAAGTCTCCACACATTCCTGTTGTGGTAAAGCCATATCATCAAATGTTTTCTTCTTTATAGACGACTCTCTATTGTTAGTGTCTGCAGCTTCCACTCCCCAAAACGAGAAGTTATCGAGGGAGTCAGTAGTTTCATTGGCCACAGAGCGATGACCTTCAGAAGTTGTTTTCGATAGACCTACTGCTGTGGCATTTGCTTGTGAATTAGCCAATACGCTATTGGTTTGTTTTGCGAGAACTGATGGATCAGATTGACTAGGAGCGGACTTCAATGTAGACATTGTTGATTTTTCTGATTCTTTGCTATCTTCCATTATTGGAGTAAGTTGCTTAATTTCATCTATGGAAACGTCTTTTATGTTCGGAACATTTTCATACTCAAATTGACTTTGATGTCTTTCTTCAGATAACTCCACAAAAGGAGTTGAAGTTTCCATACCTCGGTATGTCGGAATACAACTAAGGTTGCCGATGTGTTGCGAGTCTTGAAACATATTTGCCTTGCTCACTGCTGGTGTCGACGCCATGCGCGCTTTAGCGGCAAAATGACTGCCTGCTACAGTGACATCATCAAACACAGTGTTGGTTTTATCATCGACATGAGAAATAAAATCTTTGGATTCTGCAACCGAAACATTTTCTTTCTCACAATCAGATGGAACACTTCGACTGGTGAGACCTTTTTTAGCCTTGGCAGTATTTGGTACAGCAGGAACTTTGTCTGTATTTTCAACAAATATTTCAAAGGGAGCAGCGTTTTCATCAACAGCATTACGTTTTGGCTCGACAACATGCTCTGAAGCTTCAGACTTCATTGGCTTATAATTTGTGTTTTGACAAACAGAGTTGTCAACAAGCTGGTCGTCTTCAAGTGAATTCTGAAACCATGCACTGATGTGAGTGATCGCCTCCTTGGTATTGACAGTGGGAGATGGTTGTGAACGTCTCGACTGATTCAAAGAATTATTGCCAGATGCAAATTCCTTTTGCACCTCACTTGTTATAGCTTGTACATCGTCACTAACAACGTTGGTAGCATTTTGATTAACACCTATCCTCTTACGATCCATCCCAGCCAACTGTGTATTTTCATCGACATATTGGCTGGAGTTATTCCGTTGCATATAACCGCCTTTCATTTGCTCAAATTTTGCTGATTTTCTTAATTTCCGTTCAACAGCACCTAACTGTACTGTAATATCTTCCTCTTCTCTGTGAAGATCTTCAGCTTCCTGTCGCGTCAGAGCAGTCTTTTCAAGCGCTTTAATTTCTCTCAGGCGATTTTCAAGATCTAGTTTATGCTGTTTCATTTTCATTCGTTTGGTTTCCCTCACTCTTTTTTCAATTTCCATCAATTCCATTTCCTCTTTCAGTAACATTCTTTCCTCCTCTATCTTTGCTTGTTTCATGTTCCACAGCTGCGCTTTCTGTTCTTCAAGCCTTCGTTGTTCAATATTGTGTTTCTGTTCTGCAATGATTCTCTGCTTCTTTCTCCAGAACGCTGCCCTGACTTCCTCAAATTGCATCTCTCCCATGACCGTATAGACTTTGTCGACTTCATAAAATGATTTTGATTTTTCATCATGAACTGGCATTTCATGCAAAGCGCTTTTAATTTGGGAAAAATCAGACATGACATCCTTCCTTTCAGCAAGCACTGATTTTCCGACCGTGCGATGTTGTACATCCGGCATCTTTTCATTTTCATCCTCGAAAATCTCAAAATTGGCTTGAGAATAGTCATGAGAAACTTGATGCCGTTGAGCTTTTCGTTTTTGGTCAACGTCTTCATTCCACTTACCCGGATCTATTTCATTCTCTTTTGCGGAAGATTTCGAAGGCATACTAACCCATTTGCCATTATCGCCCATCACGTTAACTGCATCCGAGTTGTCTTCATAAATTTGCCAGGATTCAGATTGTGATGATGCAAATTTTGACTTTGTCGTTTGTTGTTGGTTTCCTAACGGTTTGAATGCGTTTCCGGTCCTCATTGAACCTACCGAGCCATGCTTTTTCTTACTTTCTAATTGGCTGAATGCAACTCTTTCATTTCCATCCGCTTCTTGTGAGTCGCTTCGTAAAAATCCACGGGCAATACGAAGTTGGAAATCGACGTGGCGCTTTTGCAATAGGTCAGCGGGTAGAGCACCTTTCGTCAAGCCGTCAGTGTATATGCGATTCGCTTTTTTCGTGTCACCATATTTCTCGTACTCATCAGCCCATGCAATGTAAAACGCTGCTTGGAACTGCCCGATTCCTTCAGTATTCATGAAGCTATATATTTCTAATGGATCATTCATAATCTCTGCTAATTTTAGCCAGGCGTTAACGTACCTGGCATCATCATTATATTGGCCGCTTTTGAATTTGCCAATATATTTACTAAGCAATTCTGTGAGGATTTTAGCGTCTCTTCCTGATGGGAAATTTTGAATTGTCCACTCAAGATACCTATGCCAAGGTGCGATTGGATCTTCAGATTGTTCCCCTGCGATTATATCCTCTTCAAATCGTTGTTTTTCTTTCATGAGTCGCTCAGCGTCTTCCTCAGAAGGTTGCAAGACGGCTTGAATGCAACTAACGCTTCTCCCTGACTTGACTGGTTTGACGTTTTCCTTACTCAATTCCCATGCCGCTGCGTTTTTCCGCTGATCTTCAGACGTGCCCGACGCCATATCTTCAAATTACAATGAAAACTCAATCGCTAACGGAATTGAATTCGAACAACTCCGGACACGAATCGGCAGAATCGCTACTACTCCGTACTGCGGTCGGTCAGCAGGCCTACAGCTACACTTTTACCTGGAAGAAAGGTGCAAATAATGAGAAGTTATCGCAAACCGACTAAAGAGGAGAGGAGACGCGTACAGAACTGACATCTATGAGGGCCGATGTCGTATTCAATGGCGGGAGACGCAATCAATAGTTTGCTATCATTCGTGTTACGTCACGAATTCGAATGAACAAAGCGTAAACAATCTATGGGTGGCGCTAAAATAATCTCAATGGTAAATACCCTACTCACTGAGATAAAGTCGCCGGCTACGCATGATAGGTTGATAGCCGAAGCGTCTTTTTCTGTATATCACTTTCGTGTGTATATCATGTGTAGTAGGCTCGATGCATAGATTTCAGCGGCCCAAATCTACGTATAAATGCATGAAACGTGAAATCGTTCCGTCAGTAAAATCCACAAAGTGCGAGGAGAATCTGCAGCACTAGATGACGCTAGAGAACAGCAAAACGCTTTTATTGAAATTTGTAGAAACCAGCGACAAAACAGGAAAATGGCATAACGGCGAGCAGCGCAACGCAAAGGTAGACTATTTTCGAGCATAGCAGTAGTCAAAACCTTTACTGTAGGTTTATTATCTATAGCGGTATAATGACACAATAGGCCTATACACCTCAAATGGATTGGCATCGGAATTGGGCCTATGATCATTGATCGGGCGATTAGCCTATAGGCCTACGCATCTTTCTTCAGAGCACAGGTCTATATGTTTTCCGGTGAATTTTTTGTACATAACGCTAATTCCGATTTCCAAGTTGAATATAGGCCCATTGCCTATGGATGGATGCCTAGGCTACTTGCGGCGTTGATCAGAGACGGGGATGTAGGCCTATGCTATTTCGCTTGATTATGGTGCATAAAGCGTTAAATATATGGATAGTATGAGCGTTTAATCTCAATGTCAATATACGTAGTTGGTTTACCATCATTCTTCTACACTTCTAATTTTAGGAACGAGCGTGTTCGCCGTTGAGTTGGTTGTTACGTTTGCCGAGATGCTCGTTTACACTCCAGAGTTCGAGGTTCATCGACCTTCGTTTAGTTCATGGGGTTATTTGAATCACCAGTCATCATAATGATAATGTATCGCTGATTCATTCTAAGGCGAAAGTTCAATAACAAAATAACCTTTGGGTGTGAAGCAACTTGAAATACGATAGGCCCACTCTCTGGGATTTGGCGCGATTGTGCTAATCAGAATCAGCATTACAGGATTAACATAATTGCCGCAATTGTTTGTACTGTATTATCTAGAGACCTACCGATTTATCAGCCAGACCAATATTAATCACGATTTGCCGCCCGGCCGTCAGCGAAATGAAGGGTGTGAACAAGCGTGAGAGACGGAAGACCCGAGCTGTTCTAAATAAATTTTAGCGATGAGAATCTCCTACCAATCACACGTCGTGGCGATCGATGTAAAAATAGTTTTAGAGATTCTAAACATTTATAGCAGGCATCGTCATATACAAAATTGTATGTATTACTTAAATCTAATCAGCACGTAACTTGAGGCTTTCAAGTCCCCAATTTAAGCATCAGATTAAACGAGATTATTATGTAAGAAAGACCTCCTCTGTTGCTATCGCCGTCGGCACATAGCCCGTTCATGCTTTTCTCCATTCAAATCAGTCGGTCGGAATAAATGTAATGTTTAAAAACGGGACGTTGCATCGAAGTGCAACAAAGCTATGAATAGAACTATGGTATAATTGTCTCACGTTTAACAATGAAGGGTATAAGAGGCACAGTAGGATAGATATTTCAGACAGCCTTCACCTTCTGAAGTAACGAGTTGCGGTGAGACCTATCACGTTATGAAAGAAGCACTATAAAATAGCGTCAGTTTATTCAAAAAGGGTAAAAATTGGCATAGCCAAAGTCGTGATGCCTATGTATTCTACTGTATATATACAAGCGGTGCCATTTTTCGCATCGTTGGTCTATATAGATGTATAGCAAGGCTCAATTTCTGAAGGATCGACGTTATTCTTGGTTTCTATGAAAGACAAACAATCTTTGTTACCCGAAGGTTGGTCGTGCATTCCAGATTTACAAAAGCACCTGTAAGGTTCGGTCAAAAGTCACGTTTCTAAAGCAACCCGAGGGAATGACGGATTAGCCGAAAATCGAGACTCTAACCATTAGCGCGAAACGCACACATTGCTTACATATAAAAGTCCATTCGAAAATTCTCTAGTCTGTGAGTCATGCTAAAATCGCCAGCGGGTAACGTCGCTCAGTAAACGATACATCAGACAAGGAAAAGATCGCGAAGTGCTCGAAACGTAGAAAACTTTTACAGTCGCAAACCCATGTGCGATAGGTCTGGGGGCAGATTTTTATTGATGAAGACATAACAGTCGTGAATAGGCTTACAAGGAAGATTCTCCTTGGGGTGTCATAAATATTAGAGAGACAGTACTTCAGATATTGACCCGCTGATTAGAAATAGACAGCAGCAGAGTTCAGATTAGTTAGAGCCTCGTCTGGCAGTAGTAGGATTGGTAGACTAATAATTAAAACGTGGGGATTTGCTATGAAAGAAATCATTCGATATCTTCACGAGATTGTTCTAGTTCGTGGCATATTCCCATCGCTCAGCAGTATTAGGAGAAATTTTGTGTTGTTAACAAAACATGTGTTACAATGAAGGCGACAACTCCACAAGATACAAGATCACAGCCTTTCATGCCTTATACTTTCATATTCTAAGCTCGGGTTTATAACAATATTTCAACTGATAGTATCGTAAAAACGTATTTATCGTATTTCGTATCGTATATCAATGTCGGTGCGTTTTTGGAAAGGTATGAAGGTATGGCGATGGCCTACTTTAATTCCTAGGGTAGGCCATGGTATCGCATACAAAGCACGTCTTTACACAAGACTCGGTAATGATAAGACTATATCGCGTTTAATGGCATAATTCAATCGATATATGGTTATATATATACCCTTGTACCTTGTACGAAGTATACCATTAGAGATAAACTCCCCATTCCCCCCGCCATATACGGGGACTGTATACTTGACAATACCAGAAAGCAATTCCGAGTAAATTTAGGTAAATTTCCTCCTTTTTTAGAATAAGCTATGTATAAATACGCTGTGGTAGTAATTTTAATCCAAACGGTATTAGCAAATCGGCAAATTAGAAACGAAGATGATCTTCTTCCTCCCGATATGGGCAATTTACAAGACGATGATCAGGGAGTTGGACAATTTATACAACCCGACGTAGAGAACGTTGGTTCGCGTTCTATTAGAGAACAGGAACGTGATGACATTGATTCGGTTAATTTGGAGTCGATTCGGAACAATAAGAAAAAGCCAAGGCGGACAAATATGCAAAGGATTAAAAACCACAAGTCAAGACATGGAACGAACGCTAAGGAAAATACCGTAAACGCTGTGGATATACTATCTATTACTTGGAAGTCAGAATCCTTAGCCAAGGGTAAGCGTTCATTACTATCAGGCTTAGACGCTAGGGTCCAGATCATCAGATGTTTGAATGGAATGTAGATTGACATTAGTTTACCAAAATTTCATTATGTGTGCGACGGGCACCCTGACCGTAGCCTATCCATCTAAGAGATGCTTGGGGTTTTTCCACAAGCGCCTGCCTATACAAAACAAATGTGCGATCATCCTACAGAGACCCTCAATTTGCTTTGTGTCTTAATCCACTACATTGCTATAGACGTGGTATAACGCTAACTTTCTTAACGTAGCCTATAACCTACTAAACGACATAATCGTGATTTTTCGTTAATCCATTTACATGCATTCCACACGAGCAGCGTTTCCAAAAATTTGAAGCAAACGTTTTGCAATAGCCGCCGGAAAAATAGGATTTCGAATCCTATTAAAATTGTATTAGTATAGGCCTACAATCTACCTATAAAAGAATCTGTTTTTCGGCAACAACGAAAGAAACGCGACTAATACGTTAGATAGATATGTATGCAAACACGATGTAATGCTGTACAGGGATATCCCTGATGCTGTAACGTATATGTTGGATGTACAGATATTTCGTAAAATTCACATATCGCAGCAGATAAATTACCCGATACGGTTTCGTAAATCTTACGGCTATGTAATAATGTAATTTACATTCGTGAGTTCGAGCATAACCCACTGCATCCATATGTAAACCATGTGTACATATATTACAATGACCACCGAAAGGCATTGGCCTGGCGTACATGACGTCAGTATAGTTGAAAACGCCATTATCCAAAACAAAATCATGCAATGATCAGCCATCAAGTATAGGCCTACAACGACGACAGATAGAGATAATTGCATCGGTTAACTTGCTTATTGAATAATGTGATGGGCTCTGTTGACTGTTCGTTTAAGGTTGATCCAACGCAAATGCGCCTGCTATGATAAGCGACCTGACCTCGCAACAACCGTCGCGAAGTACAATAGTGAGAACCGCGATTAGTATAAAATTCCCGCCGAATTGACAGTCAAAATGTTTTTACATTACCCCAGAAATTAGGTCTATATTTTTGGTGCCGGGAAAACGGACTACGCTCCTGTCTCACGCATAGACGATACCAAGGTATATTATTACTTGCTCGCGAAGTATTACAAGGGGAAGAATTTGTTTACTCTAGATCAGACGAGAACTTTACTAAACTCTCTTGTTTGAAGGATTGAAAAATATGATGTATAGGTCATCGCCCACTGTCAGGGAAAGAGAGTCTTGCGCGGCTGACGCATGTTTTTTTAGAAGTGAAACCCTCTTGCTTACTTGTAAAAGTTGTGTGAGTAATGATTGGGTTCCCTTTCTGACTTCACTGATAAAACTTTCCATGCTATCTTGATTCCTAAGTTTATGTTACGGCGCCAATCGGACAAAGCCAAGCTGTTTGAAATTATCGAAATCTCGCCGTTCTGGAAACCGAGGAGCACAAGTTGTAGGCCTAGACGTATAATCTATAACACACTTGTTCCTAAATTATTTGTAATCATTTACGAAAATATTCAACAAAGCTTTGAATTATCCGTACAGTTACGGTGTACAGGCCGTTGTAGAAATAATTTTAATATTTAGGCTAAACTCAACAGCTATTCGGACGGTCAGTTGGTCTCTTTTGCGTAGAATAAACAAGGCCAAACATGGCCTACTAGTAAGACTATAGTACATCTAGTAGGCCATGGGCCAACGCGCGTGATGTTATCCTGATGTTCACCTATTTATATTTCCAGTTGAAATGTGCCGCCGCGGGTTGGGTCGACCAAATTGGAACGAAACAAACTGCATATCTTGTAAATGCAGATCTCAACAAGTGCACTGTCACAAACCAAAGTGCGCACATCTGGAATGCATCGACCAAATTAAAGTGGAGGGTGAATGTTGCCCAAAATGTCCAGGTATTTTGTCAAGACTAGAACTGCGGAGTTATTATATCAAACGGACAAAGAATATTTTGTAATATCTGTCGCAGAGAAACTTTGTGAGACTCCAGACGGGCGTCGATTCAAAGACGGCGACGAGTGGCACATGGATGATTGCACTTTCTGTCATTGCGCAAAGGGGAAGGTCGAATGCTCTGTAGAAGATTGTCAAGTTCCCAGATGTAAGAAACCAACGAAAGGTAAGACACTCTAGACATATCGACAAAAGATAGACAAACATCTGACATGTCCATTGCATTTACAGTGCCCGGTCGTTGTTGTCCTATTTGCCTTGACACGTCTTGCAACGCCGCGAACGGGACATCCATAAATGCTGAAGCAGTATGGAAAGAAGGTATCGTGACCTCACATAGGGCCTACGATTATTATAAATGGAATGGTTGATTGTAATGCTAATATACTGTATTACAGGATCTTGCACGCACTGCTATTGTTCTGGTGGTGAGAAAAAGTGTGATGAAGAACGGTGCCCATACATTAATTGTACAGAGAGACATACTCCTGAGGGTCGTTGTTGTGAGAAATGCAACCAAGGTGGCTACAATACATGTCGTGAAAACTTACATTTAGTTTGTAAACTAGCACACGCTGTCTTTAGGTGTGGTCAATTGTTCGGTTTCGGAATGGGGATCATGGAGCGAATGTGCAGTCCAGGAATGCGGAGGAGGAATGGCAAAGAGATACAGAACAGTGGTCGTCCCACAGAAAAACGGTGGCGAATTTTGCCCGCATATGAGCGGAGCAAGAATGTGTCCCAGGCTTCCATGCGATGGTATTTCACTGGAATACGTCAGCTCATAATGGCTGGTAAATGTTCCGTATGTTAATTTTCAGTATTACCCGTATGTCCTGTGACCGAATGGACAAAATGGAGTCACTGTACTGCTACCTGTGGTAGCGGCAGAATGATGAGAACTAGACAAAGAGCTAAAGCAGCCGGCGCGCCAATGACGTCATTGATTGATTGCTCCACCACTCATTTCGAAGAAACAAAACAGTGCGAACTTGGTTCTTGCTCAGACAGAGTGATAACAGGTGAGTAGTCTCTTAAGCTAAACGTTAAGTCGCCGCCATTTTCAGCACGTCGAATATATATATGACTAATTGTTTTCAGACAGCAAAGACTCGTTAGTGCATGATGACATCTGTTATCAAGTTACATGGTCGGAGTGGAGTCCTTGTTCGTCGCCGGATTGCGGGTCAGGTACCCAGCAACGTACTCAAGTTCTTTTAAACCAATCTCATCCACGAGGTCACCTGTGCCGTCTTTTGCATGAAATGCGAGTTTGTGAATGCGATGCCAGCAGGATGGGAAAACAAGGTCAGTGCGAGTACATAACAAGACGTTCTTAATTAATTAAGATTTCCTTGGTACATAATATTATCCCCGTTCAGTGTTTAGCTATGTTTGGGAGGCTGATGCGACATTGTATATACGGCCACGCGTAGTGACGCACATAAAGTGACTATATCACAGGGTCAATGCTGGTACCAGTTGCCTAAACCATCAAAATGCTACCAAAAATTCGAAAAATTCAATTTGCAAAACCCCTCATTGGAAGATTTTTCAGTGAACCGACCAAGCAATGTCAAGAATCGGGTATCAAGCGACACATTTGTCAATAAACACTTCACTAAAAACACGGGACGTCGTTGACCTGAAGTATTGCAAACTGCAGTCTCTTGTCACACGTCTACGTCACACTGCGTATTGTAAGGCTGTAATTTACAATTGCAGTGGCGCTGTTGTGTAGTATGACTTCGGCTAAAAAATTAGAAGGAGGCTAAGCAGAACATGGCTTACAAGAGGTATCCCGCAGTACCTTTACATATAAAGAACAACATATTGCTCCAATTGTTCTTTTACTTTCACTATAGCAACGTTTATTTTCGTTTTTAGTCACAAGATGTCAAGTATCGCCGTGGAGTAGTTGGACTCCATGCTCAAAAAGCTGCGGACCAGGAGGGACCAGAACAAAACGACGACGAGTATTACAGGAACCGTCGGGCGGAGCGCAATGCCCTAAGCTGACCGTTTCTAGGCAGTGTAGGACAAAGACATGTGCTCGACCAAGCGAATCTCTTACTTTAAGTGGTAAGTCTTTTGTATAAAATTACTCAATGTGCCGATCTATAACGCGCATTAACTGCTGATAAATCGGTATGCGTATCCGTTTATACTAGTTTAAAATAGTTGTGTTTTAGTAATCTAAAAATCGGCGTGCTCCCTGATCAGGGTGTGGTAATTTGACTCCCAGTCGCTTAAGCAATCAGCAATTAACCGTTATCTTCGTATGCGAAATACCGTCGCAAAACAACGAAAAACCTTCGGGCGTTCGGCGCCACTAAATTCTTTTCACAATTAAAAAGAAGCAACGGAAATGGTTTATTTGAAGTGTTACCCTTCGCGGAACTGCGGTTTTCCGATTTAGTATACTATTTAATCTCTGCTGAAATTGGCAGTTCATATCTTTCATGAAATTATAAATTTGGCTTTCATTTCCTGCGGTTCAAGTAGCATAGCTACGTGAAGGTATCAAAAATAATCCCATCAGAACAAACCATCTATTGTTGTCTGAAATGATATTTGGACATTTTGATTTCCTTTCAACCTTCACGTATACAGTATCAAAACCAGCCACCCATTACGATTTCCGCACAAAATCTTTTATCTATAAGAGTCTTTTGTTAAAACAGGACGTTAGTAGGCTAACTTGATCAATCGGTTTTGTTATCAGGAAACTTTTGCTTCACGGATAGTGGTGACATCAAAGAACACGGAGAGGAATGGAATGAAGGCTCGTGTGCATCTTGTCGATGTGACAACTCACAGATTCTTTGCCAAACAGCTTGCGAACACTGAGCTTGCCAACGTGAGTTGCTATACCAGAACAAGTAACACAGAATCGCAATTAGTCTTCAGTGCCGCTTGGATTATTCTATGGAATGTGCTCGCATTCAAACTCGAGTTGAAACTCAAAATATGTTTGTGTGAACTGTTTCAATAAATTCGTTACCTTGCAGTTACTAGAGCTAAAATCGCGATATTTCTCAAATAATATCATCCAGCATGCTGAAAATACCGGAAATCTTCTTTGTTAGTATTTAAATCGTAAATATGATGAGAAGATTTTTTGAGAACAATGTCAAATTTTATTTTTCTGATCAATGGGCACGGCATGAACGCTTCATATAGACTGATGCGCTTCGAAATTATCGCCTCAGGCTACTTCATTATGGTTAGGTCTTCGCCCGAATTCATTTGAAATATTCAAATGGAACATTTAACGCAATTTTCAATGTCATCAAAAAAGATCTGGATTGGAATCGTGTCTCAATTTGTAACGTTGTTTCGTTCTATCAGCTTTTTATTTTGTTGCGCTTATTGCTTTCTGATCAATCTGATTCTCCCCTTCCTGTTGTTATTTTGCATTGTTTTATTTTTTCACGCAAAACGTTTGAAATGAAGATAATATAAATTAAGCAATTCCGAATACAAAACATAGTACGAGATTGCTCAAACAGGATGTGGAATTTCGTTTTAAAAGGGGCAAGGGTAAAGAATTAATCACGCGATTGATGCAAAACGATGACGCTTTAACGCGCCGACACGAAGATGAGCTTGTATATATGCATCGAGGCGTTTTCCTGAAGTAGATTATTAGTAAGATTAATAGGCTTACCGAACAAAGAAAGCCTTGTCACATAAAATACAGTCTTGGCTTCCGGGAATAGATTTCGGATTACCTGTGTCGTGCAAATGTCCAATACAAGATAGAAGCGTCAGCGCTTAAAGCAATACGCTGGGATGAGATGCCGGCAATACGTTTTTATCCAGTTGCTTGAGCTTTGCGAGTATGGAGATTGAATGGTATCGCTATTTTAATGGAGCTTTGAAAAGCTTTTAGTCTCCCGCAAATAACTTTTAAAGTATAGCTCCGTTTTCATAGCACGCAAACGACGAAAGAAATTTATCATGACTATGATCCGTGTAGGGTACTTTTAGCTATATTTAAAAATAAGTACTTTGTACCTGATGAAACTATTCTCAAATGAACTACGACGTTTCCGCTTCCGAATACTCCCTCTTAATAATTAAGCTACTGTATTTTACGATCGAACGGTCGGGATCGGTACTTAGTGTATGGGGCTTATTTCTGCTCAAAGGCTACTTCCAAGAACGCGGCAAATGAATTATATATTTTATTTGCTGTCATCATTTTAAGATAAGCTTATCACGGTTTCGCAAGTATTGCGTCTCTTTGACTTCCTATAACTCATTGTCGGACGAAACCAACAAATATCCAAGTCTTGCGCTCAGGCTGTTTTTATAGAATGCGCGTGTTAAGCCATTCGTTTGCCTGTTGTATCTAGATTTCGACACAATCCGAGAAATTTTCCGAACATGTTATCAAGAAATCGCTTTCCCCTCTTGCTCGTTATATCCACAAAAAAAGATGAGATCTAAATTTTTCGGGTTGAAATAGGCCTACATTCAATTTCTCCTATTTTAATCCTTTACTTTACAAACAGTAACAAACATTGAATATCGAGAGAGCTTTTGTCCTCTTCATCTTGACAATGCGTCTATTGATACCCGCTAACAATAAGGCTCTTGAAATGGCAGTCATATGCGAAGCTTTCGCTCATCGCGACGCTTGGACAACCGGATGCAAACTTTCATGTTCATGCGATAGCATATTTCGCATTTCTACTGACATTTCACCTAGATTGTGAACCTTGATAGTCAAACCATGGCCTACTCTAAAGTAGCCATGGTCAAACTATCTGGACGATATAGAAAGTTGTTACGCTAGAGTGCACATTGTGTAATGGGCGACATATTCCTGCGTCCACCACGGTAGGCGTGTTTTTAGATGATGTCTAAATCAATGCAATCGTTGATATCGCGACAGTATATGGCGATTATAATAGAAACGGCCCACAAAGCACTGAGGAAATCCCACGACTCACGCATCAATTGCAGCTATCAAGTTTGCATTGTATTTTATTTCGCAATATTTGAAAAATATCCACATAGCACGGTCGCATCAACAGCAGACACCATAGGATTGACAAAATTCCTTCGCCTTTACTTCGACACCTTAAAGTTGACAAATATGAAGAATAAATCGATGATTCAGATGCCTATAGTTGCATAATCAATCCTCTACTATCAGACCAAAATATTGAAATTTCTGGGTGATTACTTTTTATTTGTTTTGCTGCTCTTGCATTTTGACAACAACGCCCGTAAACGAATTTCTCCCGAGAGAATTTTCGGGGGTGAACGGATCGGCGACCGCAGCCATAATTTTGATTGAGTCGAGTTACCTGGGCGAGTTACGTCAGAATTCAGAAAATGTGACGAGCATCCCGATGGCAATGCAAGATTGACGTAATCACCAAAATTGGCGCGGGCGTCGGTTTGTCGAATCCGTCACGCGAGATGTAAAGAGTAAAGACTTAAAAAACCAACTGAGCGCTTTGTCTAATGATTGAGCGAGCGATAGTACTCCAGGATACAACTGAACAGCGACGATTCTTAAATGTGATTAATGGTCGAAATTGCTTTATCACGAAACTCTCTTTTATCGTACGGTTGATTAGGCTTGTTTTGCGTTTATAACAACGCAAGCAGAGTCTTTCGCTGCTTTCTGGTACATGAAATCGGAATGTTCAAATTGATCCATCATGCTCTTATCGCAATGTCGTACCCACAAAATGTTTGATTTGATAGGGTATAATGTGGGCGGTGGCTCAGCCGTCGTAGGTAGGCATAGATTTGAACTGCTTGCACCAGAATAAGCGACGAACCGCGAACATTGGGGAGGGGAGGCGACATTTTTTGATGGTGAAGAAAGTAGAGGGATACTCTAGCACCATCTTATATACAACTTACCTAGAGGTAGCGTATCGTCATTTATATCTGAAAGTAAAAGAACGAACGAGTTGTAGATTTTTTTATTTGGAATTCATGGCGTTTTCAACTACTAAGGTCATTTACGCCAGGTCACGGTATAAGTGTCAATACTTCCAGTTTATAGCTTGGATCACTATTACAACCACGACTCTCCACACTTCCCGATACCGACTGCCAAGCAGGGAAGGAACGACTACCAATTTTAAAGTCTTCGATTTGAGTCGGTCGGGAACCGGAACCTCCCGATCAGTAGGCCGACAGTCTAAACCCCTCGGCCAACGGCAGTTCACGCAACTTACATCTTCCGGCTCAGCGGGATTATTCTAAGAAGCGCGCTACCACGTATGTAATTAGCATCACTTCACACAACCCAGCAGCATGATAGCATCCACCAATTAAACAATAATTATCGATGCATTGTCGCATGAAGAGAGTCCGATCGAGATCTTATAGTCTGACGAGAAACGAGGACATCTTCTAGAGTTAGACATTACCACGACAATTAGAGAAACGACGAGATGATTTTACTTACTGGCTGATTCAATATATTTATGTCGTGCATATACGTACCTCCGTTTCGGCATAGATATCGCACTTCATAATCTTGGCATATGTTACGTGACTGCTTATAATTTAGGCACACCAATCCGACTAAATGTGAAATTCTGTCCAAAACGTCTCCAGAACTTCTCGCTACACGACGTAATCTAGCGACCCGCGCTTCAATATATAGAGGATTTCTGAAATTTACGCGTACTATTAATATTATTCGGGTATTTAATATCAAAATCATACTTGCAAAATCCCGGCGTATTGGCAACATTACTAACGAGCTCTTTATCACCATCTCCCGCCGGAGTATCTGTGTTGCTCCAAGGCGTCCAAACTATTTTGTTCGGATCACCACGATTTTTTCGTCTTTGCGCTGAGTTCGTTGTCGTCTGTGGCGCCACTGTTGTGGCGGGAACTGCCGGACAAGGTCTCTGCTTTGTAGGTTTCGTTTCTTTCGATCTAACAGCTGTAGACGTTTGGTTCTTTTTGCTACCTAAATTCAAAATTCACTATTTTTCCTGCAATCCTGAAAAGCTCTAAAGGTTCTTACCCTTTCGGCATAAAAATCGCACGCGGTAATCTCGACAGGAAGATTTGGTCTGGTGTTTACCCCGACATATCAATCCACGCTCCGTGCCAAACGTCTGAAACACCTGTCCTGTCTCTGCAGATGGAACCTGAAAAGATTTCTTTCAATTTTGTGGTGAATCGGAAGGCTGCTTTTGATTGATATTTACACCATCGATGGATTGAACTTGAATAGCAAGAGGCCGTCTACACTCGCTGGCGTCTGGAGGAAGTTCTACGTCGTCCCCATCGTAGGGATCGGAATCATCTTTCCAAGACGTCCAATACACTGAATGCAATGAGTTAATAACAAAAGGAACCATTACAATGTCTATCCCCCTATCTTCGCGGTGCTTATTATTATTAGCTAATCGAAATCTTACCTTCATATCCAGAGTCGATGTAAGGATAGTCAGTTCGCCTGATAGAACCACGCGGACATTCGACGCGGACTTGCTCGAGTGAATTTATTGTTCTTTTTTGTGTTGATATTATATCCCGACAGACATCGGCCGCACGGAACCTGAGTGCATCATTCAGAGTAGTGGACACCGAAACAGATTCACCATCGTCGTCAACGCACGGAAGCCACACACTCCACTCCGTTTCAGCTGCAACACATAAATTGAAACTATTGCCGATGAATCGAGTGAGTCTAATCCCGTGGCATCCAACCAGAAATGCTCGACTTCAACGCAACTCCAGTATACTAAATCCCCAGCCACTGTTAAGCCAGCGTGGCAGCTTCAGATAAAATATATACAGTATTAACAATTTTACATAAGAGCATGGTCTATACTTTTAAGTATATAGGCCATGATAGGAGGCCTACGATTGGACCTCCTTTACGCCCGAGACACAACAGATGAGAGGATTGAAGATGGCAACCGTATCACAAACCTTTATTTTCCCGCCTCAACCTCGATGCAGAATCAAAATTGTCATTCCAAGGTTTCAGATCCAAGGTCTCATATTCGCCACAAAACTTCCTAAAATTCCCAACCACGGAAGCAAGAAGCATCGGTTTGGGTTGAATCGTTCGCAAGTCACTCATGGTGTCACATAACAAGCGGGCAAGGGAATACTTTCGAATCGACTGAAGTTGCTCTAAAAATAGAAATGACACGGATAGAAAGAGATGGCAGATGAGACGAAATAATATCGTGATCTTGCCTGGAGAAAACGAAGACGTCATACCGCCGTTTTCGTACCAAAACCTGTCTCCGTATCGCAAATCTCGGAACTGATATCCAATGATACAAGCGTACGTTGGACCAAGAGCACCGCCGTCAATATCTTCAGCTAATCCTCCGACGTAAAGATCAATATCGTCTACATGCCTGCAACGCGAACAAGTTCTTTACACAATCTTTTCCGTGACGTCTTTATAAGCAATCGAAACATGGAAGCATAGACCTAACATCCATCGGCTAATGCAGGTAAGGTACTGGTTAGGGCGGTTACCAACTGGTATTATCGCATGGGCAGGGTGTTGTTCCACCGACATCACCAGGTGATCGGCTGGTATACAAGCCTTCCAGCATTGTGACTCTGGTAGAAGACGAGTCCACCATGGGTAACGCGACAATGCCTGTTCGGTTATTGAAATTTAAACACACCTAATCCGACTCCCTATAGCGAACAAAATCCGACACGACTTACCTATAAAGCGACGCTAACTTCTGTTGCAAATCTTTCGGAATTTCAGGCAAGTCAGAAAAATCTGTAGCGCGACCAAGCCCGCACATTTCCCGAAAATCGTTATAACCTGGAATTCCGTGATCCCTTCCTCGCTGTATATTGATTGCGAAAAGATCTTTTCCAGGACGTCCTGATTATTATAATAATTATCGACGCATTATTATTTGTAAGAGCTGAGTTTTTCGGATTCAATTATGCTATGACAAACCTCTTACTGCAAACAAGAACTCTCGCAAATCTTCCACCATTTTGACTCCGGTGAGTTGTGTTGCGTCTTTCGCTAGACCACGGATTATCGAATTAACGCCTCCTTGGAAGGGTTCCAGCAATGGCTCATTATTGAAGAATCTAATCAATAATTGATTGTGTCTACCACACGCGAGCGTAATAAGTTGTAAGCGGGGCAGCCCGCAGTCTGCTGGAGGATAACACAGAGACATAGCGTGCGAGGTCAGTCTGGCGCATATTCTTTACGATCACATTACGTCACGCCAGAGTGGAGATGCCTAATTGCATATTCTCCGTCAAATAAATTTCACCTCGACCGTCAACAGTTTGATGACGTCACTAGTGTGTCGACAAAAACTTCGCCCAAAAGTCTTGTCCAACAGAAACACAACTAATTTTCTTCGGGTATTGCAAGGCCACCTTAATTTTTGCGGCTAGAACCACCAGACTTCCATTGATATTGGGCGACCAACACTGTATACACCTACAACACGCAATACAAAATACAAACTCACGAATCTTTCACTCTGAGAGGGTCAGCTTCCGCTGTCCGCCAATCAGGAGAAGTTCGGCTCAGAAATTTCGTCAAGGTCGTGTGGCCAAATCGAAAAGCAGCAGCAGCGAACGAATTGCTAAGCGTCGCGTCAACAGACTCGTCATATCCATTCCAATAACCCTAAAAAAAGAACACGTTTCAAAATGGACGCTTGCAGATCAACTATGAGATGAGAAGATTTTAAAGACGGCTCAAATCACCGAAAAATCATCCAAGTGGCAAAATTTGAAATTCCCCAACCGCGGTCGGATTCAAACCCGAGTAGATGAAAAGGTTGCAGCGGAAAGACTATCCGGAATAAAACAACAGCCAAATCACAACCGGTCCTTCCGCTTCCGCATCAAATATCGAACGGATCGACGTAGCATTATATAATTTAGATCTTACCTGTTTCACCAACGCAAGATTGAAACGCTTGATGTACTTGGCGTCCAGGATAGTGGGCAGAAATTCTTGATAAGTGATTTGTTGAATAATTGCGGTGATGATTTTCTTTGCTTCCTGTAAACGCAATCATAGCAAATGGTGCGAAGTTCAAATCCTCGCGATTGGAGCAAGCCTACTTGTGCAAGCGTTATTCTATCCCAATTAGGATTCATTGCCGCCAAATCCTTTACAAGCAAGTTGTGCTTTCTCAATAGAACGACATGTGCCGCAGATAAAGCTGTGTTTTCATTTGCTCTGGTGTCACCTGTACGCAGAATACAAGATATTTACGGAACAACCATGCTTCGGTGTCGGCCTATATCTACTATAGGAGATCTACGTTAAATATTCGGAGACCGAAAGTTCAATGGGCATGTATATTCCTTTCACCAGCAGTACAGTGTTCATTCTTACCTGCTAACATACAAGGCTTCGCAGCCGGTTTATGTATCATTGCCTCACATTGGACACGACTTCCGAAATCGCGATGTACCTGACTTTGAAGCGGTAAACCGGCATCTTCTGCGTTCTCTTCCGCATATTTTCCCGTTAATAACTCACCAATGTCTAAAAATATCAAAAAATAAGTGATGTTTGTGATGTAAGCCCACGTTATTATCACGAAACCATCATTTGACGAAGATAAACTGCGAATAGATGAATACACGCATCAGTTAACATTCTTATCAAATTATAATGACCATGAAGAATATATATATATATATACCTATATCCTACCAGATTTATAGTCCAACAGCTGGTCAAAATCCGACTCCGAATCTCCATAAACCGCGCCGCCATCCAAATACGAAGATACAGAATTTTTTTGCTCTCTGATATTGCTATCACCTACGAAATAAACAAAATAAATATAGCCCACAGCATATTACATCACACCGCTGTTCAATAGAATATATTACAGGTTCTAGACGCACGCAAATCTTACAATTAGGATTCGGAACGTCTTGCGTTCGTTCAACTTCGATACATAGTTCGGCTTCTCTGATGTATCTGATATCGTCCTTGGTTAGCTCAATATTATGACATCCTTCCTCCGGATTCTCACACGCGCATGAAAATGTCGCACCGCTTGATTCTTAATTGGAAATGAGTTACAGACGCATTTACAAACGGTTGGCATAAGTAAAAATCCGCAATAAATTGCTATCTACTGAGTAAACTGACTTCGGACTCGCAGTGCTTTTGTTGTCTCATGTGTGACGAATTGTCCCCACCAGGGCATAATGCGAGCTATTGTGGTTGACCGAAACTGATGATCCTTCAAGTTCAATGACAAACTAATCTTTCGGGCGGACGGCAGCGGTTGGCCATCCTTTGCTAGTCTTGGAGTACCTGAGAGACGCAAATGAGGCGTTTTAGTCATGCCAGATGCAAAGTTACTATTTGCGAAGTAATTCAACAACAACGTGGCGCATACCTATATTATCGCCATAATCTGGAGGAAGTAGCCTTTTGTACGGTCTTCCAACACGACCGCGGTTACCATCAATCGGGTTGTTGCAAATTCCAGCGATAAACGCGTACCTGTTCGGTGGTGTAAGACGGTTGATAGAAAAAGGTATAATACAGAGTTGCCGCGGTTCCAGTTAGGCGTATGGCCAACTGACTCACGAAAAGGGGCTATAATTCCACAGTACAGACCACGGCCTACTACATTCATTCATTGACTGTAGTAGGCCATGTACAGACTTATGGTAATTGGTTTAATGATGTCGTCTACATGTTTACCTCTGATTATGTGGTGCGGTACACTTCGGCTGGGCAAAACAGTTTGGTTCTTCGAAAACATTTTCCTCCACGACAGTGGGTCGAGTGGTGGGACGAAAAGTTGCCGCCGTTCCCTCCGAGCCGCTTGGAGTTGTCACCAGGTTTGCGCCAACAGGCGGCCTTGTTGTTGTTGTTATGATCGGGTTAATTGAGACCCGAAACGGTTGCGGTGAGAAAGGAAAACGTTGGCTGTTACTTGGCGGATTAATCGGGACGCTGACTCGTCTTTGCCACCATGTCGGCTGCGGGATGTTTCCTGTGTAGAGATCAGAAATGCTACGAATAAATGAAAGATGGTCCATATATCGACAGTCGAAAACCAAAGTGTGCTATGTCCACTTTTTGCATGATTCACGATGTATGGACATAGCACCATTTTTTTGGCCGGGTTGGAGCTCCCTACACCCACAGAATCAGATTTTGACTTTTGATATTTCAGCAACTTTTACAATTATTTGAAATTCAAAGTGTTCTATGTCCAAACGTGTGGACATAGACCCCTTTGGTATGCCATGTTGCAACGGTCTATGTCCGTTCTGTTGGACGTTAGACCACTTATCTAAGGAAGGTGGTGATTTAGGAATTTCTTTTTCTCATAGGCTTTTCTACAAAGCTACTCAGAAAACTAGGAGCAGTCCAAGTTGGACTTGTTTCATGGCCAAGTAGTGCCTAGCAACCCAAAGCCATGTCAGTGAAGGCTTTGATATTACAGTTTAGTGTTAATGATTGTTTCGCCTGGTTAAATGTTGGGTGTTTCATGTTCACATTTACCCCAGGGAGTTTAGACTTCATTAAAAATTCTTTATTGAAAATATTTCGTTGTAATATTAGTCAAATGAGACCTTTCAACAATCGAAATCACTGCTTTACATTGCAAACATTTGAGCTATGTCCGTTTTCATATTTTGCTCCTAGCAAAAAATAAAATCCAAACAGTCCTATGTCCATTTTTTGTGGTAAAAAAAAATATAAGGAAAGCTTGCTGAGCCAAGTAATACATACTATATTGTACCTCTATTATGCATGCATGATACACGGCATTATCCAGACAAAGGTATCTAGAGTTTTGGATCTATTGGAAAAAAGGACAAAAAAATTTCGTTTTTCATGCTTTTCTCAGATTAGCAAATTGTGACATAGCACACTCCGGTTTTCAACCGTCGATATACACTCCATACGCTTAGCAAAGATATGTCTGTCGTAGGTATCTATGTATACATCCTACGGATATAGCGTACTCCTGATACGGTACCTTGCCAGAACTGCGACTGTACAACATTTCGCCAATGGAATGTATTGATCAAGATGAATCCAAAATACCACCGCGTTACGCAAATCAGCATCCTGCTGCTGCCCTTACGACATAAATCTACAAATTCTCCTACTTTTAACGAAGACACATGCGTAAAAATACAGCGACGTTTGACAAGCCAGATTCTGTAGCGACTCAGCGCCAGCGAAAACGAAGAGCGACGAAGCACCTAAGCGCACACCAAGATTTCACAAGCAGCGCCAGCGTCTACAGCCGCCATAACAGTCGGTATACACGGTAGTTAGCAGGAAAGCGTCACACTGAAACTGATAACAATCTTTCTACAGTACAAAGCAACAAATGAAAATACTTACGTTCGGTTTTTTTCACCAGGGTTGTGATTAAACTAGTACGATGGCTTGAAGGCATGTAAGATATCGACGACATTTTAATACTTGAATTGAATATTACATACCACAGTCGTTGATGTAGTTTCTGATGCTATACGAAGCTGAAAAGAAAAGCCGAGAATGCTCAAACGTCACGATTAACCGTCCTGCTAAGCTCAGTAGCCTACACAGGCAGTAGCGACTAGTAGGATCTGAAGATGTCACCCGTCACCAAACTCACCATGTTGTTCAGTAGACCAGTAGTCTTTCTCTCGCGGCTTGCGCCGTCCACTGAGATCGCTCTATCGGGCCTTCATCGTGCCATATCTACTGCAATAAATTTCGACAAAATTCCCAGCTTGCCCGGGTTAATGGTGTAGATGACTGATGCATTAGCACATGAGGCTAGTGGATAACAACCAGATGCAAAAATTAGAAATCAGTTATCGAAAAATCGAATATATCAGCCTCCTTTTACCAGACTGACGGCCAATCCCAAAAATACGTTTATCGGTTTCAATTATATCCGACGACCCCAAAAATAATAGGTGTATTCGCAGATACCCCGAGCTTCGGGCATTCCGAATGGGCGGGCCAACACGGCTATGTCCGCGTCCGATGCTTGGGCTGATGCTGGGCAAATGGGTAGGCCTATAGGGTAGTGACGATAAGGTTGCGACCACTTGCGACAGGATGAGCATCTGGTGAAGAAGTCGCCCGACAAGTACGAGCGCGTATTGTAACCGCTGAGGCCTTCCGGGGAATGATGGGTAAAAGAAGCGACTCGAGGTTTATGTAACCATACAAAGTTACCTTCCACGCAACTACAGCCTGAAATTACCGGCTCCCAAACTCAAATATCACACCTTAAACTTGAAGCTTGAACGACTTTATAAACAGATAGCACAGACACAACACAGCACATTGAAAATTCGGCGATTTAGGGCAAAACACGTCGATTGAACACTAATGCTCGGATCAAGTGGTAGCATGGCCTACTTTAGTTCTAGAGTAGGACACGGTGGTGGTAAAGGCAGTGGCGTGAATGAATCTGCGACGGAAATTTCATAATAGCAGCGGCACGAACGAGTGCAGTTGAGTATCCTTTAGCTCTAAATGGTCGTATGGACTGGTCGCAGGGAATATTACAATGAGAAAAGCTAGCAGAAATTTATCCTACTACTATTTCATGAACATAGAAATTACGCAAACACGGCACCCAAGCGACGGATTAAACCCAGTCAAGCTCAGTTGGTCTTATAGAAAATTCCAGATAGACGTATTACTTATATAACATATGCGCAATTACGCATACAGAAGATCGATTGCTGTAATAAATATGTTAGTGATAATCAAACGAAAAACAACTATGGCCTAAAAAGGCATAGATATCAACAGCACCGGATACAAATACAGATTGAGATGGATGAATTTTGTTAGACTTGAATGGGACAGTGGCCATATAATACAATCAGTACGACAGACTATAATAAACTTGGTGATAATGGCTGGAGATTAAATGGAAATGGCTTAACTACTATAAATGTATTTCAGAGATTTGGAATTTGACTTGATAATTCATCTACAGTCGAATTGGCAATTTTCAAATTCGTAATACACATTTTTTACCATATTCAATCTTAGGCTTAAATCGGGAGGTCGCCACAGTGGGAAATGTCCTAGATTTCGTGGCAATATCTACAATTGGATTTTTGAACCAGGAAAAAGCTTACAACCGATACGTTGAAAAAATCTAGCATATCTTCCACACAACACAAGACAGCATTTTAGATAGTCACAGCTTTGCCACCAGTTTAATATAAACCCCAAATAATTGATGGCAATAATAACACAACAGCTTACACTAAAAATAAGAGGGAGCAAAATGAAATACACAGCATAACATCAGTCGGAGCAAACATGTACTGATGAAAATAATTTACCCACCAGTTAGAGTAACAGTGAATTTTGAGGAAAGCAAGCTATTGTACATACGGAAATGCTGGGCTTGGAAATATCGTCATCAACAGAATTCATACAGCTTATTCATCACAGTATCTCAAGAATGAAAACATGTTACAGAAAGGAACATGACCAAAAAATATACACTCTCTAAAATGTTAAAAAGCTGAAGAAGTTTTATACCAACACCTCAAAAATGCGCTCACACTATCTTAAACATTTCCCCATTTCACATATTACAGGTGAATTTTGATGATGCTACCAACATTCGACAAACATACCAGAAGGTAGATTACACCATAATGTCGATACTGTTTACGAAATTAACAGGTTAGAGCTACTCATCTTTGCTTTTCAACGCAGTACGCTCTTTTGTCCTTGGCATTACCATTGACAGAAGCCCGAATAGTAAGGATATCGTTGCAATGGAATAGACACCGAAATGTACTGAAGAAAGGTAACGCGTCACATCATCGTAACTTGAGAGAGAAAATGTGGCCATGAATGTTCCTATTCCGATCACTTTGAACAGGAAATAATGCAACCTGGAAAACAAATTTTCATTTGGAAATGAACCATCTCAGCAAAATCAACCATAATAGACCGATTTCATCAGATGGAGTCAAAAAGCTTGTGTAATTTCTCAAAAGCTTAAGCTAGACGTTAAATTTGCAGTGACATCGATGATACTACAGTACATCTATGATATGAAACGAACATTACTTACACACTGAATACATTCTTTGGCAAGCCAGATAGACCAGAAGTTACATTTGTTAGGAGCAATTTCTCAGCGAAAGAGATGTAAACCAAACCCATAAAAGCAAAATAATATCCGGCCTTGAATCCGTGCCATAAAGCTGAGACAAACCCGACTGCAATCCATCTAAAACAATATCAGAAATGTCCATATGGTCAGGACAAACAAAGGTAGGAAGAGGCCAATTCAATATGCCTAGCTACTGCAAGATAGGAATGGAAGAAATAATAACGATGTCAGGAGGCTTGTTGATTATAGCAGAGTATTTTTGATGCTACCGGTCGCACGATAAACCGGTTCTGGGGCACTATGCACTAGACATGTTGATGCCTAGGGGAAGAATTTATTTGACAATGGCAAATTGAATCATATGCAATGTTTACATAGTACTAGTCTTTTACCATCTCCAAAATGAGCTCCAGCAGGGTGTTAAAACTACATTGATTCACACACCAATACATACAGTATAACAGGATTGAGTAGTGTGGTGCACAAAAGCATATTGGCTATAATTACCACCACTCATTGACTATTTTCCGAGCTAGTAATAATCAAGTGAGGAAGAAGGAAAACAAATTACAGCCAAATTACCTGAATAAGGATGGCTTCCCAGAAAATAAAGAACTGGCGTAAATGAAGTGGGCAAGCCACCATTGCACAGTACAGTTCCAATATCTGAACGTTTTAGCGTATGTTTCCGAAGTGAATCCTTGCTTGATGTACACATTTCTGATGGCTTCAAAGTCATATTTCACAGGCTTTGGACTTTCCTTGATTGGCCATCTGTAAACAGTACGAAGCTGGAATTTTCACTATTCACTTACAAGAAGTATACTCTACAGAGTAAAGAATTCAATCTCAGGCTGCAAGCAATCTCACTTGACATTTAATGTGATTTACATTGCGCCTGAACAGTTACCAGAAATACTTACATTGGGTCCTTTTCTCGAAAGATTGATGGCCCTCGCCCAGGCTGCGATTGAATAGTTTCAGGATAAACTCCCAAGCCAGCCACAATGAAACTGAACTCTGACAAGTACCACACAACTCCATATCTTGCCATACCCACAAGTCCAATTGGCATAACATAACAAAATCTGAAATTAAAGAACATTACTCAACTGTTACTGATAATAATGGTCATATAAGTTTTCCCAGAACTTAAGAGTTTGCAGTCAATACTTTAAATACTTACCGATAGACAAATGATCTGTTATCATAAAATTCGTCAGATTTCATGTAGCTTGCTGGGAAATAATCACCAAGAGCAGTACTCAATCCAATCAAAATTATGAACATTGGAATTCGAGAGATTACCATTGTCCAAACAGGGATGCCATCAGACACATGCTTTGGAGCACGAAGCATGTCATAGTACGTTCGAAAGCGATAAAAAGGCCCTATGAAAGAAACAGAGACCAATACTTGATTTTCGATTTGAGTCAAAATATTTAAAAGAACCAACCGGTGGATAGTCCGAGAAAGCAGTACATATAACAGATAATATCAACGGCAGACGGTTCTTCACAAAGTAGCATTACTTTATGGTTAGATGGATCATTCAAAACAGAGGTTGTAGTATGTTCATTAGAACGCATTGAATGTCTCCGTAATTCATCGATCTCATAAGCCACACTTATCAACTGAAATTAAATCAACTCGTTAAACTTCATGCCTACAGGAAAAACTATGGTAGGCCTAGGCGCCTTCAAAATATCAAGAATAACAAAATATACGGTATATATACCAAAAGTTTCATGTCATCAATTTGATGCACAAGTGAAGGTATGCAGTCGTTAATAACTAGGAATTTCAGAGATTAGGCAGATATGACAGTCATCACTATCATTGATTCAATCTTTTCTACTTGTACCGTAAGCCTACCACGAACAAATATTGCTTTTTCCTAGAAATACACTACTTGTTAGTTGAATCGTAACTAGTAAAGTTCCACGGCTCCATTAATCTTGGTACATATATCTTTGCGTTAAATATTGTTACCACCTAGGCCGCTAGGCATAGCTTACTGCTATACCTGTTACACCCTAAACGTACCTTAATCGTAAGTATAAGCAGTATTCCATTAGAGAGGGTGTTTTCATCTCTCCATGTGCCGTAGTAACACAAGATGCAGAAAAATATTCTATATGCAAATGCAAATAGAAAAACCACACGTGGCATCCTCCTGTTTATCATAAGGAACAAACTGAGTTTCTCGTAAAACTGATACAATACTGCATATGATCCCCTTACCTTGACCTTGATCTCATTAGGATCGTGCCTATGGCGATTGGAATCACTGAATGCAATGCCTCCCACCCACAAAAGACTAATGCACTAAGAAATCCCACCGCAGAAGACACATTCCTCTTGCGTTGAACATTGTGTATTCTCCTTATAACTGCACCAATACTGATTGCTGAAGCGGCTGCGATAATATACGCATAATCTCGCTTCAGAAAGTTATGTAGAACCATGTCTTTTGGTTTATGAAAGATTAGAACACGTGCTGGGCACGCTGCAGCCAACTAAAAAGGACTTTTTACCGCTGCCTCCGCCGCACCTTCTCGCTGTCGCAAATGAAACAAGCTTCGCTCCGTTCACGCTCGAAGAAACTATCGACATCTAATGTTGCATTAGATATCTATAAAGAAACACTGCACTTTGCACTGCAGCTGACACGCCTCCTTCCACGCCCCCTTCTAGTCGAAAAAACTTGAAATTCGTGAAGGTCGTTTCCAGTCTTGCCAGGTCAGCGAAGAAATGGCAAGATTGAGTTTTGTAAAATGTCGATGCCTTTATTCCCAAAAACAGGACAAATTTGACCGACTCCAATTTCACAAAATAGGCCTATAATGCTTCTTTCTTTTCCTCGTGAGAAGGAAAGACTAAATCACACGAATCTTACGTCAACCGGACCTCTTACGGGAAAGGGATGTAATTACTATTGATTTGACGTAAACTAACATCCCGTTGATACATAATGCATACGAGCAACTCATCTGTCGCTACCATAGAATCAAAGCGAATCTCTAATCATCATAGGACTATATATAGGCCTACAATCATCTCTCGGTAGCTTATTTCGCCATGAAATAGGCCTAAATGATTAAATCTGGTTTGTATTGCAAAAAGATAAAGGTAGACTCATAGAAGCTTGCCAGGTAGGGAAACAAGTGTATAGGCTATATGGGGATGTAGGAGGTGTTACGCACTATGCCGCCTACAGACCTAGGCTACAAACACACTTTAAAATGACTTTTGCGGAGACCCAGACTCAACCCGGTAGGCCAGCCCTATGAGTAAGCCTACGACACGAGTTTGTTTATAGATAACTAATAAACTACTATAGTTTGTTGCAGCGCTATGCAATGTGCGAGCATGTTTGCTTGCCAGAAGATTAGCTAACATAGATCAATGATACAGACACAAGGGGGCGATGTATCTCCGGATTTGAGTCCCGATGTTGTATATCTCAAGCATTTTCATAGGCTCAAAAACGACCCGGTTTTGAAAATTTTGATTCGCATTTTCAGCTAGTAGCTTATATTATCCGATCATAAAGCACAATGCAAAAAGTCTAGATTCCGATTTTATATAAAAATCGTTTCGTCCGACTGACGACGTGACATTTATCGTGGGGTGATTCAAACACGCACCTTTGGAGTCAGATACAACGCTGAGTTCAACTGCAGTATTCATAGGCCTACGAATCCACAAACACCCAACCAACAACATCCCTCGATAAAATGTATACAGTTATGACTAGTTGTAGAACGATATATGTACGTGAGTAGGCCTATATGACTGTTGGCTGTGTATAGGCATTAGGCTACCTCGACGTTAAAGGGCATTGTGTGTCATGCCAATGCATTGCGAAGGTATTTATTTTATCTTGACAAGCACTGCGAGCCTTGACTAGCCTCTGCTTCATTCAAACATCGTTAAACCCGACAATTCATTGGGAGTCATATTCCATTTCTTGTTCGGGCACGATAGAATCCAGTGCAAACAATCGCTCCCTATACTAAACATACCGATCCGTTGGCGTGTAGCGGTTATCGCATACACGTGAATAAATGTCGTAATCTGGCAACGGTCGTCTGGGTAACACGACACAGAGAAGAGCTGGTGAGGAAAAATGTGAGTCTCACTTTTCTCATGCCACTATGACAACAGACTGAGAGTGAACGATTTGGTCAATATCTATTCTTTCGTTTTCTATGTAAAGAATGGTTATCCTTTACGTCTGGCGCTAATACGACTAGGAACGGGATGCCTATATCATTATTATTAGTGCAGCAAAGTAGAATATAGTTGCAACCAATGAAAAATGTTTCAACTTACAGTCATGGTATTAAATATTACGATTAGGGTCGGCTTTTATGGCTATCGAACGACGCAAAGAGTTAGTTTTCAAAAACCGATGCAGGCGGATGAATACGTTGTTGCGGTGGTGAAATTTTGAAATGTTTCCCGCTGCCGCGGCAACGGCGGTTAACACGGTTTCTGATAGGTCGTCATTGAACACGATGAGGAGGTCGAGAGAATAGAAAGAGACATGGATTTCGCGCGAATCCTCTTGAGTCAATACAATAGTTATAGAACATGCGGGGGTTTATAAAACGAGTAGGTCGCCCACTTTCGATATTCCGCGATTCAGGGCAGTGCCGTTCGTTTGTGTTAGACAAGTGTAAATTTAACGTCAATATTCAAAATGCGTGAAATCGTTCATATCCAAGCAGGCCAATGCGGTAACCAGATTGGTGCCAAAGTGAGTTAATTCTTAATTGATGTTAATGAGGTCATATTATATTGTATTTATCTGAACCGTTGATTTAGTTCTGGGAAGTCATTTCTGACGAACATGGCGTCGACCCAACCGGTACCTACCACGGTGACAGCGATCTCCAACTTGAGAGGATCAACGTCTACTACAATGAAGCCACCGGTAAGTAACAATACTGTCGCATGTTATCAATTTGTATGTGCTAACACAATTTCAAAAATGTTCAGGAGGCAAATACGTCCCAAGAGCCGTCTTGGTCGATCTTGAGCCAGGAACCATGGACTCAGTCAGATCCGGCCCATTCGGTCAAATCTTCCGTCCAGACAACTTCGTTTTCGGTAAGTAACGAACCTACGGATAACTCGCGTGCTACAATTATTGCATTATGTCAATCAATTGTTCTCATTTCAGGCCAAAGTGGAGCTGGAAACAACTGGGCCAAGGGTCACTACACAGAGGGAGCCGAGCTCGTCGATTCTGTTTTGGACGTTGTCCGAAAGGAAGCAGAGAGCTGCGATTGCCTCCAAGGTTTCCAACTCACACACTCCCTCGGTGGTGGTACCGGATCCGGAATGGGAACCCTTTTGATCAGCAAAATCCGTGAAGAATACCCAGACAGAATCATGAACACCTTTAGTGTCGTGCCATCACCAAAGGTATCGGACACCGTTGTTGAACCATACAACGCCACCCTTTCAGTTCACCAGCTTGTTGAAAACACCGACGAAACCTACTGCATCGACAACGAAGCTCTCTACGATATCTGCTTCCGTACCTTGAAGCTCACCACCCCAACATACGGAGATCTCAACCATCTCGTCTCAGCCACAATGAGCGGTGTCACCACCTGCTTGAGATTCCCCGGTCAATTGAACGCCGATTTGAGGAAGCTCGCCGTCAACATGGTGCCATTCCCACGTCTTCACTTCTTCATGCCCGGATTCGCTCCACTTACCAGCAGAGGAAGCCAGCAATACCGTGCCCTCACCGTCCCAGAGCTCACCCAACAAATGTTCGATGCTAAGAACATGATGGCTGCCTGCGACCCAAGACACGGCCGTTACCTCACCGTCGCCGCTATGTTCCGTGGACGCATGTCAATGAAGGAGGTCGACGAGCAGATGCTCAACGTACAGAACAAGAACAGCTCATACTTCGTCGAATGGATCCCCAACAACGTCAAGACCGCTGTCTGCGACATCCCACCAAGAGGTTTGAAGATGGCCGCTACCTTCATCGGAAACAGCACCGCCATCCAAGAATTGTTCAAGCGTATCTCCGAGCAATTTACCGCTATGTTCCGTCGCA
The DNA here is from genome assembly GCA_030412335.1 of Botrylloides violaceus. Lineage (NCBI taxonomy): Eukaryota > Metazoa > Chordata > Ascidiacea > Stolidobranchia > Styelidae > Botrylloides > Botrylloides violaceus. The sequence goes on from JASFYC010000810.1 coordinate 1,298,811, forward strand.
AGGCTTTCCTTCACTGGTACACTGGCGAAGGTATGGACGAGATGGAATTCACAGAAGCTGAGAGCAACATGAACGACTTGGTCAGCGAATACCAGCAATACCAAGACGCCACCGCCGAAGAGGAAGGAGAATTTGACGAAGAGGAGGAGGAAGATGCTGATGCCGCCTAAATCTAAAAACTGTCACTGTATCTGGGTTTCTGTCACTGTACCATGTCTCGATTATTTCACAAATAAAATAACCGGTCCCTTTTCCGTACTATCAAATAACAGCAAACACAACTTTTTGGTAATTCGTACTCTTCAATAATATATTTTTATATAAATCAGAACTTGTCACAAGAGCGCCTTCACAAAATTTGTGAAAGTCATGGAATAAATTGCGAACGATTTCCACAAAAGTGATCACTATAATATTGGCAATGTGTGAGACAACAGATAGAAGAGACGCAAGAATGGAACACAGTTGTAGGGATATATATCCAGGTTAGCCCGCCCATCTGCTGAGATCGTGTTCTACATAGGCAATCGCCGGAATTCTGTTTTTCATCGCGATATGCTTCAGACCTGTGGAAAATATGTCATCAGAATGAAATTTGAGTTTCAGAGAGTTGGGAGACGCGATTTTTCGCGAGTAAGCACAAAGCAATATTAATAGTCGTAGCAAAATATTCGAGTCGATTACCCGTCAGTATTCAAACGAACATACAATTGCTGAGGGTGGCATTATGCCGATTATAATTTGGGGTACATTATTTAGGATTTAGGAACTCGAGCCTAATATTGAACCACTTCGTTGAGAGTAACCGCTCTGTTGTCACGTAACGGAGAACGACCAGGCGTCTCTACGCTATAAAATTACCGTTAGCGAAATTTCAATGAGATGTATAAATATCAAACAATTGAAACAATGTGGAGCGCGTCGAGCGCATCGTTATTATTTTACACAAAGGACATAAATCCCTCTTCAATGATATCTGTTCTCACTCTCCATAAGAGCAAGTGCACAACAGCATATTGAATATCTCTGTAGATACCATATGGAATGGCAGAATGAATGCAGGCGAGTTAATCGCTTTTACTCTATATGCAACTGTGAAATCGAATTGATTGAGACTATTAGTGAGATAATGAATCTGACACCACAATTTAATCATGACAGTTCCAAGTACGTCGTATTCCCTATTTGCATTTGCTTGTATTTGGGACAATCCGCCGTAACTAATCGCGTGGACTTGTTAGAAATGTGTTTCTGAAACGTTTCCGATGAGCTGATGTGTTAACAACGCGGAAGTTTACAAGTACATACTACAGTTCGCGTACCCATTTACTCGGTAAGCTACTGTACCTTATCGCCGTGTAGGGCAGTGCTAGTGCGGTGCTTGTAAACGCGACGAAGTGTGCTACAGAAAAATAAATACTTGCTTCGGATATGCAAGGAATTTCGACAGACGCAAAGCATATTACAGAGTTGACACCGGTCCGAAGTATCGTTCCTTTAATAATGAACATTGGCAATGCCTAAGCAACTTTATCTACTCTATCTGCAGATTGGGCCTGTGCGCCTATAGTACTCAGCGAGGTTTCTTAGATACAGAAACATAGAAAAAGCCGAAAGTGAACTCTGTGAGTCGAGGCCATACGGTTCGGCAGTTAATATTTAATCACGTCGTTGTTTGCAGAGACACCAGACTTGGGCTACGATTATTTCACACAATAGCCTACCTTCGATACGTTGCCAGTTTAGATTATTGTACGAACTCGGCCCGCTTTACTGTATATTGTAGTGGATATATAGGCAGCCAACTTTATATACCTGCTACTGCGCTCTGAAATCCAGCGTTGTAATCGCAAGCGACTTCGGTTTGTTCGTATACAATTCTGTTGTCTGAATATTGCTCCGTTTTATCCGGTCCGCCAACTACGGCTCCTTGCAAAAGGTAAAAGTTCGGCTGGGGCGTATAAAAAGTCTTTCTATTACACAGTGCCGGGAATGGTCTGCATGCGCTGAAAAGTCAATTTTGTGAAGTATAGACTGCCATTTAAAAATTTTGCTTCCGTACCTTGACCTGTGATGAATTCTAACCGGGTAATTATTTCCAATTCCAACAACGTAACTTCTACCGATATCACCGAGAATGAGATGGATTTGTTTCTTGGCCCACTCCACATGCTTGTCAATATCAGGTAAAGGAGGGTGCAGAGTAGACGCCGCCAATACCATGAACGCTGCATTCGCTTTTTAAAAATATGTAGGAAGATTTACTCGGACGAAACCTCCCAATAAATAATTCAAATTAACATAATAAATTGACCAATTAACAATTACTATGTTGACAAATTTGACAAATGTTGACAAATTTTTCGCCTAAACGTATATAATGAAAATAGCAAGCCGCCGAATTTTAAAAAAATGTCACACCTGCGTATCTATTCGGACCCCACCGTCTGAGCCACATTAAACCCTTTGGCGTTTTCGGGGCGTTCATAACATTCTGTATGAAGCCGCTAATAGGCTTTCTAAATAAATTATCACCGGTCAAATTCGCAAGCAGAATCTGGAAAACAGCAAAGATATGTTAGAAAATCGATGACTATGAAAAGTATACCACAGTATTTCCGAACCTGCGCAGCTATGACTTTTCTATCCCATGACATTTCTGCCTCAACAAGATATTCTCCTCCAAGCTCAACGATGATCCTTTTGGCTTTATCCAAATAAGCTTGTTTTCCCGTAGCTTTGTATAACCAAGCCGCCGCCCATGCCAGTTCGTCTTTATAACCAGAGAAGGAGAAATAGTAGTCCTTCACATCCTCGATTGACTCGTGATAAGCTCCTCTAATGATCAATTATTAAGTCCTCTAATGAACAATAGGTAAGTCAGTATTTAGCCTACCTATATTTGTCAGCGAATTCGAATAATTGTTTGGCGTGTCTCAGCGCCGATTTTGCAAACACTTTGCTGGTGCTCTTCATTAGCAATGATGTCGCCGATAAAGCAGCGGCAGCTTCGGCTGTTGGCTCACTGCCAGGCTTTTCTGGGCTCAAAACGAAGGTGGGTCGTTTCATACGCATTTCTTCCGGCCGACCGTGTGTCACGTGATCAATTTTCCCCGTGCCTACCTGCAACACGGTTATGGTTAGCATGGGATTACTTGGTTAGTTCAAGCAAGTTCATTATTCCTTGACACATAAACGAAACTGATATGTGGTACGGCAGTCTCGCAGGTAGCGAGAAATCAGCTTAGTTTGACATCGGACCAGCCGCAAAAGAAATTGATACCCTTATGATACATAGGCCTACAGTATATATAAGTCTTACCTGCCCGACAAATTCATATTTCGAAATATGTGATTTTATAAGGTATTTGGCGGGCCATTTGATGCAGTTTCTTAAACTATTCAACTCATCAGCATCCTTGTACGCATCTTGGAACAGTAATCCGCCCCACGCTAACATGCTCAGTGAGCTTGCCATCGGAAGCGAAAATTTGACGTGATCGCCAGCTGAAAAATTAAAAAAAATGTACATCTCACGGAATATCGAACCATCATCAGTTACACTCACCGTCGAACCAGCCTCCACTGAGATCAACGCCGATATCACATCCATCTTTGAGTGTTGAATGGCCACGCCATGGAATCCGATTATTTTTAGGAAGTCTGCCTGCACGTTGCGCTTCGTAGAATAGGATAGACTTATGTAGGATTTCGTTATAATTATATTTGGTGTTATCTGTAAAGAGTACGCATGCTATGTGCCTTCATAATAATAATAATGTACTGTAAAGTATGGCGTCAAAATGAGGAGCATATACCGTCGCTTGGCTTGAAATCCACCCTTGTTTGAGTTTGCTTTTTCGGAACGGCCCCGTTCGGTGAACTTGTTAAACATCGCTTGGCGATTTTTTTCGGCTTCTTCCACCTCGGTGCATCTACTAACATACATTCATACGTTGGGCGGGATATAGTATAATATAGGCCTATTCATATGTTGCTAAGCTGGCCTATGGCAAAAGGAGAGTGCGTGAGATTTCTTGGCGAAGAATTCGTAGATGTGCGAGCTTACCAATATCAGGTATAGTTTTTTCCCCAGCTTTTTCGCTTTTGGTGTCATTCCGGTTTTCATCAGGTATTGATAACTGGCTACGATCGATGTCTACCGTGACTAAATTTGGCTGTTCTGCAGCTGGCAGTTGCGCTACAGACGCTATCGAATCACCCTCGTTGAAGGCAAGAGAGCAAAGATAGACTTTCGCTGTATGATGAAAAAAAATTTCATGTTTTATACTCCACAAGTGTGTCCGCCAGGAAGCTCGACCACGAATTGCTAAAGCCTTATGAGTTTACCTAACGAAATCTGAATCGTTTTATCAGATGGTTTTGCGATGAAATTAATGTCAGACAACCCAGCGTATAGATCAAGGTTCCATTCGTGTGGTCCAAATGTCCAGATCTTACCATCGGTAGACTTTTCCTTTATTACAGCAGACCAAACCTAAAATAGTGCGCAACAATGGTTTATCGCAGAGTCGGTATAGGATGGCTACTAAAGAGCACTAGGCGGTGGGACAATACGCGTCACACGGGATTATGTTGATAGCGAAGCAAGAGAGTGAAAGTGCGGATTTTGTTGGGGTTACAAGAGGGAACGACTCGCAATAAATTCCTCCCCGACATAATTGTTATATAATTATCCCGTTCCGCTGAACACTGAGCAACTAATAAAACGGGTCATTTGCGCCAGATAGTTATCACCTACTAGCCACGTGATATATTAGTAGGCGAGGCATACCGTTAAATAGCTCATTTGTCTCGATTGGGATGATTATTTTGGGCCTAATGGGCTTTAGAATATGGGTTTCTGCGCTCTGCGAGTCCCACCCTCAAACACCGATCGTGTAATGTAATCTATAAATAGGAGTCTATCAGTGCTTACCTGAATCTCATGAATGGAGTGATCAAAAATCATTACCATCGTCCAATCTAGTAAGTGCTCGGTAACGTTGAGAATCGCATTGCCGCTGAAGTACGTTTGTCCGAGATCTTGCCAACCTTCTTGCGTCTTGTACGCATCATCGTGAGTCTGAACTTCAAACAAATGAAGCAAGGTCACATTTCTAGCACTTGCTATTTTCTTGTGAATTTCACGCAATACTCACGCTTGCAATATCGGCCTCCTATTTTCAAGACCGTTGCGGAGACGGGCGCCGGCATCGTTCCTGAGATATCTTGAGATGGTGGCATTGCTCTCGTGACACCAGGTGAAGGAGCAGCGGTCGTAGCCTTGTTTTTTCTATTTTTATTTTTCTGTTTCTTAGGCTTCTTTTTCGCCTTCGGTTTCTTCGTAGTCGATGTCTCTGTTGTAGGTCTTAGTGTTGACTCAATCCTAGGCGGCGACGACACAGTTGTGATTATGTAAGGTGCTGTCGTTTCTGGGGTCGTTGACTCTTGAATTGTTGTCGATGGAACGGTGGTATTCTGGGTATCCACATCGCCCATCTTCTGCTCCATATCGGAAAGGGTTACGGTGAGCAAACCAGAATTAGATGACTCGTCTAACTGCTGTTGGTCGAGCATTGAGTCGAGGGATGATATATTCGTCATGTGTGGCGGCTTATAGCAATTAGCGTCAGTGACGCGATGATCGAATAGTCCGAGGTATGCTGAAAATAGGCAGTATATCCAAATGAACGCGGGAATGCATGTGACTGTACAACTCCGCACTCATGATGTCATAATAGTCGTGAATCATGCCCTACTTAAGTAAAGCGCGAACCGCAAGCTTTCGGGGATAAAATTGCTATTGGGTTAAAATTTATTAATTCTCAGTTGAACATCGCAACAAACTGACCAAGTTTTAGGCCCATATCAACGTCCAGACATCCTACTGTAGATTTAACGTTACCTTGACGAGGCGCTTTTCCAACGAGATTCTCGACCTTGATAGCCCACCTCAAATGGCGGCCTTTCGAGTACGCCGACAGATCGGAATTGTGCTTCATGTTCGCGAGGGTGTACGTTTGACGGTCATAAGTCGAACTAGTCACTTCTGCGTTCCAACTTTCTAAGACAGCGTCCTGAGTAGATAAAGAAAATGCCGTGTAGGCTACTAGAGAGCAATTCGTCTCGACACGAGTTATCAGTTGGGGCCTATAGGCCTAGGCTACTTAACTTACTTGTCCTAAGGGTTGATCCCATTTTAGCACTAGTGACCAACCAGACTTGACTTTTTCTTTGTAGTCGTTCATGTCTCCCATTTCCATTAATCCCAAGAACCCGTTAGGCCAACGATCAGCCACAATAACGCGACCCATTTCAAAGTTTGGCTTCTCACATTGCGGTTCTAAATATGGAGTCCAGCATGTTTCGCATCTATCGGGTCTACGATGACGAATGTTAGCAATCACCTTCACACGTCGGAGGGGTGCCTCGCCAAATACATGACCTGGTTCCACACCAGCATAACATTTTTGAGTCACCTTTCATATTGTATCCGGGCTCGCAAATCATAGAGCACACGGACATGTGCGCAACACCGTTGGTGCATCTTGCAAGAAAACCGTTGTTCGGAACATCTGGCCTCGTGCATTCTGCATTAATCGGTCACAATAACAGTTAATTTGCTTCCCCGCGAATAACACGACACGACCTACCTTTACGGCTCGCTATGTCCTGGACGAGACAGAACGTTACCAAGAGAAGCTGAATCCACTTAGCACAGCACATGATCGCATTAAACTGGAAATTCCACACTGGTAAGAGCCGCTACGGTGGTTTACGCAACGCCTCAAGTATTGCCGCGGGCGCAATAGTATAAATAGCAACAGAACCAGCTCGTCACAACAAACCTTTCCATCCGCTTCCTCCACTCTATATAGATAGAAGTATATAATACTAGACATCAACCAGCGGTTTCAAGGTTTTAACCGCTTGCTGATCCGAGTTTCCGGCGCAGCCTGGATTGAATTTCACCACCTACCCGAAAGCCATAATCTAACCATGGCCTACCCTAGGTACTGCCTGATTTATTACATTCGGCCGAGAAAATGAGTGGGCCGATCTCCAATTGTTCCACGAGAGCGGTATTGCGTAAGTTGGGCATGACCTAACCCACGGAAAACAAGACATCATAATAGGTCAACGGCATTTTCCATCAAAACAGCATGATTGTAAAAAACATGAGCAGTATGATACTATTTCTACCAAATCTCCGCTCGTAATCCAGAAGGCCACCGGCAGATGCCTTCGACGAAGCCACGGACTGGATGCTGCGTCAGGAATCAAGCTGCGAAATGCCCGAAAGACCGCCAAAGCTTCAAATTGGGTAATTGAACATAACGTCTTGCCGTGCAAGCTCCAACAACATGGGATCATCGAAGAATTTGCTGATGGATACATCTTCGCTGAGTCCTTTCCTTCGCCTCGTCTTCACCATGAATTCTCTGGCGAGATGAGTTGCAGGCTGCGGTTCCAAAGGACGAATAACAATGCTCTTGTCAAGCGGATCACCCGGAACAATCTACAATAGAACAGTTGGCTACTACAGCAGGTCTAGTCTTAGGATATTACCGTGTAACGCTTCCGGCGCCTACCACTATCTTAGAGATCTAGGCCTAAAATGATTTGAAATCAAATGTCATATACACAGTATTTTCACACATACACTCACCTGCCAATGGTGAAACAATGATAAACAGAAAGTTTGTCCTTGTGTGTGGGTTCTTAAATCAGTTTCAAATCCAAATGAATCAATGCCTGGAATGAAGGCTTTGATAGTGTACATCGGTGATCCAGGAACGGGAGCGTCTTGTGTAACATGACCTCTAATAAAAGACAGCAGAATGAAGCAATATGCTATTCAATACAATCCAACTTAGGAGCGACACAAACCTTCTCCTTGCTAAAACTGTATACACAGCAGAGACACAGTCCGCAGGAGCGAGTACTTCCACAAACATGTACGGCTCCATGAGACGAGGCGTGGCCATGAGGAAGGCAGAATAGGCTACACGACGTGCGGTCGGGATGACTTGACCGCCACCGCGGTGAAGAGGATCAGATGCGATCACTGCATCAAGGATCTTGAACTTCACGTTGCGAATAGCTAAAAATAAGAACACATGGATAGACAAAAAAGCAATGCAAATTGTTTCATTTAGTGAAAATAGTCAAGGTATCTATAGGGGCACAAAGCGATAAATGACAACCAAGTCTGTTTCAACTCACGTTCATCGCACAACGGTCCTTCTCTGGTTCCCCACTGAAACCCTTGTACAATACTGTCTTTTACGGTTCCAAGCAATCCTTTATCAACTTCAGATGGCAGTGTATCGTCAACAAGAATATTTGGACCTGTCGTATATTAGGAGAGCGTTGAGGGTAATGCTTGTCAAAAAATATAGCCATCAGTACCTGTAGTGTCTGGCCCGAACGCCCAAATAGATCGAGCAGCCAATAAATCCCAATCGTACTTTGTTTGGAAGAATTCCCCCAAACGTTTTCGATTCCATCCAATTTGCACCACTTCATTTTCAATGTCTTCCGCTAGACCCTTCTCCAGAGGTTCAGCAATCATGGTTAGCTTGTTCCTATGTATAGATATTTCATCAAATTATGCGAGATAACACACCACAAGAAGCAATTGGTATTACTTTCTGTTTGGAGTTTCAGCGAAACATTTCAGAGAGGACGTCTCCACCACTGTTTCACAGAATGCAACGACTGGATCGGCCACTTTAATATCAATCTCGGCATACATTTTACGCAGATCGTGCATCACACAATCCAAATAGAGCTCTCCAGTTCCCAAAACGACATGTTCTCCAGACTCTTCAACCTTAACACATTACAGTGCCAGTTAAATTTGGGTTCACATAAAATTCTTTCATACATGACATGGTGTTGAGGAGTCTAGGTTATGATTACATACCTTTGTTGTTATCAATGGGTAGCTTTTATTGACTTTCCTCAGCCCGTCAAGCATTTTTGGCAATTCTGATGGATTCACAGGTTCCACAGCGATTTTGATGACGGAACTAGTGCAAAATTTCAATGGTCTGAAAATGTGGGCTTCCTCGTTGCCTCGTACTTGTGTTATGGTGCTTGTTTTTACGATTGGCTCATCGACACCTTCCATCAACACCCAGTTTCCTGCAGGCACTCTGTTAACTTCAACTGTATACCTGCAATAAAATTTTTTAAATAACATCTACAAAGCAAAGCTTGAGCAAGAGATTAGGGTTTATATAAAATAGATATGTCTGCATTGAATGAATCAATGAATCATCGATAACCAGATATGCATAAGATATACTATTAACACCAGGAGCAGAAAACATCTATAATTCACAATGTGCTGGTGTATTAACATCGTAGGCTTTAAGGATTTAAGGGCTAAGACTGTAGTTGCAGATATTTTCAGATTACGTCTCTGGGGGGGTTGGAGAAAATCAGTTAATGTGAAGTCATATTGCGTAGTGTTTCTGGACAAATTTCCCAATTTTTGCACCATCCACTCTAAGCCACATTGGGGAAAAAGTCATCGATTTTTAGTGCTATGTCAACTGGGCAGAAGGCTATTTGGTCCGGCTAAGTCATTAGGAAAAATATGATACACAGTGGTAACACCAATTGAGACAACCTCAACCAGTATTGTGGCAATCACTTTTAATAGTGAAGACAGCAGCACAAGTGCACAATATTGACTTTGCAATATTTCTTAGTTCATTATGTCATTCTGTCACACTATAACATTTCTTTATGAACCGATCATTGCTTGCTTTGAGTAAATCATTTATCTTGACAATGGGTTTTGGAGAGAGATTGTGATAGATAAAAAGTTAAGATTATTGTACCTGGCTTCTGATATCCAAAGTCTCCCCATTGTTACAACTCGAGAGTCCTCTTCATCTTCCAAACTGTAATTTTCTCCCAACACTTTCACTTGTTCATTTGATCTTACTGTACCACTAAGGACTCGTCCGAATACTCGAAAACTCACGCCGTCGTCCGTCGAATACATCTTACAAGTGTGGACCATAAGTGGACCCTAAATGATAACCACAGTATAGAGAAAGCGTAAGTGAAGGAGATTGGAGAAAAATCTTTACATCAGGATCACACGAGAGCATGGATGTTGCAAGTTCCGAGTCATCGAGAGGTCCTGTATATGTGTGCTCAATTTTTCTTTGAGCACCCCGTGAAGGAGACGGGATGTGATCAACACACATATCAACAAAACCTGTAAAATCTCCGACAAATCTGTAAATACAAATTACAGCGATTAACAAACCCTGAAGTACAGACACAACAGATAGTTCTGATTACCTGGAACAAACCAGCCTTAGCAATGGTTTAATGTTAAGCTTTAGCTCTTCTTTACTTATGTAAACATTAACCTCTTCAAGAACCCTTGGAAGTGTAGTATCTACGTCACCGACAACCTAGCACAAACACAAATAGGCCGTTCAAAACTTCATTAGGATTCAGCACATTATTAAAAAATTTGACTTATCATTATATTGAAAGAATGAAGTCAACAGACAATACGAAATCGGAAGATAATACACAGAGCAGACCATGAAGATAAAAAAATGAATAGCTTTCACGTGAGGGCACGGATTATGATGAAACAATTATTATAAGTACAACATGTAACAATACCTTCTATGTTGCTTTAAGGATAACCAGTCAGCCAACCTACATGGGCTAAACTATGATAGTTATAAACCTATAGAATCATACACAAGTATTATGTACAAGATCAAGAAGGCGTGATGCCCCATCGTAAATATAGACTATGAGGTAGGGAATGTATTCAATACCCATAGGCCATAGCTTCTCTCTATTCATGTCAACTAAATAAGTTTCATGAGCAAATCACAGACAATAACCGTTTTAATCATGATGTGACAATTCAGTATTTCACCAAAGTCATGACATATATTGGCAAAGGCAATGTCTAAGGAGCAAGTAAGCATTGAAATCGACCCCAAAATGAATTTCACCAATTCAACATACCTGTGCAAATATTTTGTACAGAGGTTCAAGAATAAATTCAACAAAACTTCTCTGAGCATTGGCATGCGGTGCTTTCTCGTAGAACCTTCTCCTGTAATGAATAAATCGGTGAAACAACAATAATCTGGAGGAATCGCAGTGAGAATTATTACGTTTTCGGATTAAAATACGAGTCTCCCCACAATCGTTGTGCAAACGACTTGTAATCGATATCACTGCCGTAGTGGTCTGCATAAATTTTTGCAAATGATTGAAGAGTGAAACAACACGCGTATTGCGAACTTGAGAAGCAAACGTTCCCAAGCAGCGGTGAGATCAACGGCACTTCCTCTTGATCGCTGTACGTGCTAAAAAATGAAAATCCCATTCACAGATGATTACATCCAACTCTTGGTAAGAGTACCGTACCTCAGCAATGCGTTGACTTCATCAATAATATGACGTAGTTTGTAATAAGCGTCAGTAGGTGGTAGCTTCAGCTCCAACATCAAACGGTCAATTTTGTTAATGCATAGAGTAATGGCCAAACGTTCCTAAAAGCGTTGGAACAAGAAACTGATAATTTTGGGAAGGGTAAAAATTCTCAAAATTGACCGCAGCCCCGCCAAAGGGCAACGGACATTATTCCAGGAAAATATTTTGTGGAGTAGCCTATAGAACTCAATTTGTCAAAAGTAACAAATTTGAAAAAAACCGATTGAGTGATATTTTCTTTAGATCTACATATGATCCCTCTATTCAATAAGCTGCAATATCTGAAATAAAGAGCAAAAATGAGTCACCTGTACTGCATGCTTCAAGAGCTGCTCTGTATTCAACATAACACCTTCAGATGCGTCGATAAAAAGCACGACACCATCACTGAGTCTCATAGCAGCGGTAACCTAGTCAGAGCAAATCGTTCAATTCCAAAACTGGAGAGTTATTGAAAGCTACTGACTTCGTCTGAGAAATTCACATGTCCTGGCGAGTCCATGATGTTAATCAGGTAATTTTTGTTTCTTGTATTAGGCAACACGAGCGTCACAGGCTGTGATTTAATGCTTAATCCCCGTTCCTGCTCCGTAAGTAATGTATCGGTGAATCTCAACTGAAAACAAAAATGACAAAATGTAGTACCACGATACAGCCGATTTAGTTTTAATAATTCAAAAATATTATATATATATATATTATATATGTTATACATAGTTATATACCCATATTATAGCAGTTTCACCGAAACAGATGTTGGACCCATGGAACAATGGGGAAACAACAATAATGATTGTAGCCTATAATACTGTAAGGATAACAAGCATTGCCGAGCGCACCTTTATTAGCAAAAAATGCAATTAAGTGAATCGATATATAAATATTTTATGGCCATGAGAATAAACATGCAACTAACGTTGTGCGTGTGTTTTTAACAGTTCAAGAAAACTCAATAACCCAAGCAGCTGTATAATAAATTGAGCAAAATAGTATGCTTACATCTTTGTCTTCCTTCTTGGCAATATCCGGATGTGTTTGCTCGATGAGGCAGTCAACAAAGTTGGTCTATAAAAGATGTTGACAAATTTACAATTCCTTACAAGCTCCTTTTATATTACCTTGCTATCACTCCTGTTCAAACCCATATATATAGGCTACTTTAGACTATCAAACAAAAACTTGCCAAGTGCATGTTACAATAATAATACCTTGCCGTGATGGAGGTGACCAGCAAGCACCACATTTCGAATAAGTTCTGGAGAATCCATGAGATCCGCTAGGTATTCCATATCATATGTTGTGTTCGGAAGGTCTTGCACGGCCAAAGAAAATTTTTTTCTTTTGACGGGAGCTATGATTGGTTCAGTCAATGGCTGCGCATCTTCTTCTTGAACAATAGTCTGAATTTCATAAAATGTGTATAATTCACAGCAGTCAACGAACAGCTGAGGGTTTGTGGCATCTCAGTCAAATTATTTCAATACAAATATAATTTTTGATACTCAATTGCTGGCTTTTCAACGATAAATCATGTCGAATTCAACAGGTAAGTAGCACGAACAATAATTGCGACTTACTTCCACTTCTTCCCCATACACTTCTTCATGTGTTGGATAGTATTTTTTGTCTTCATGCAATACAACTTCCATTCCAGTTTCTATCAGGAAAAATTGTCAGAGTTTGTAATTGTGTACGAGCAGAAGAGTAGGAATATACGTAGGTGGTAGGTCTACATGTGTATACTGTTATTATGGTACCAGTACTAGTATGCTGGTACTTGGATACATAGGCTACTAGGCAACGTATCAAAAATACATACCGGTGCATGATACACAACACGGTGCAACAACCATTTTGTGCAATTTGCCAAGCTAAGAAATTAAAGGCTTACTTTCTGTGTCCTCTGAGTCCATTATTGCTTGCTGGACGTCATTCCTGTCATCATCATCTTGTTCTAGTTCTTCCTCTTCCTCCTCCTCCTCTTCATCGTCCGAATCCAATTCAGGTCCGATATAATTTCCAAACTCATCATACATATCAGTATCCATGGTTTGAATATGTTTTACTATCCACTAATGTAATTTCTAAAAGAAATAATATTTCACAGAACTTCACATATGTGTCTAGTTTAAAATTCAAAATCGATACCTACAAGACATTTAAGGCCGTTTTGCGACGATAATACTAATTACTGACTGATCCAGATCAGCGATCAATTTGAATCATCATATATCGACTATACACCCTTAAAAAATGTCATAATACAGTGAACGAGCTAAACTACCCACAGTTGAAAGCTGGAAACTCAATTAACCAACATGCTTTTGCATTACATGTAGTCTAACAACATAAAAATCATCTTTGCACAAATTATATTCAATGTATCGTGTATTGAAAGACATTTATCAACTACAAAACTACGAAAACTAAACCATACTAAAAACCTAACGTAGCCATAAATTTTTATAAAACAGTGCACTTTCATCACTAAAATGATAACAATATAAGGTCGGTTACAGTACATTCACGACTGTGTAAAATTTGTGGAGTCGGGAGATCTGAAGTAGCAATGTGAAAATAGCCACGTCGGAAAGATGAAATTATGAGAATTGCAACTTATTTTTATCATCAGGTAATATATTACACTGATAAAGTATATAGTAAATTTTAGTCTTACTGTGAGGGATTGCACAAACACAGATCCAAGAGGTTCAGGGGGCACTGATACTTCAGGAAAAATGTATATAATTAGGAACAGATAGCAGTCAAGGTAGTAGATATGAAACAATTTTTCAAACTTTGCCATTAATCCCTCAGTTGCCCATCTTAGTATGCGTAAGAATAAAATTGTGAAATGCGGCGACTCCTTTTATTCAACAGGCAGTAATTCTCATAGGATAGCACAACAGATAAGTGAACGAGAATATTGGTATACATACAGTACTGTTTGAACCTAAGAACAGTTCTGCAGCATTCATGTCGATAGTAATTACCCTTTGCAAATGCAATATTTGGATCTACGCCATATCTATACCATCACATTTCTATGAAATTCACGAACTAATTTGGCTATATTGGGAACCCGTATAAGCGATCATGAGTGAACCTGTATGACATACCATAATGTGTGAAGTGACTCACACACATTTGGTGTCGTGATTCCCTACTCTGGAAATTGCCTCTACTATGATTTATGTAACATGAGATATAGATATAGCACAAGCCACTGGGCTACATTCCAACTACTTCTAGGACAAAACCAAACAATGTTCAACCCCTTCTTAACACAATATGAAATTGAAGTTGGGTACAGATTAAAGAACAAGTGCATTAACAAATATAGTTTGCTCCAAAATTGAAGTATAATATGCAATAACTAACAGATAATACTGTCATGCTACAAACACGAGTCTCTATCTAGTCATTCTCTTGCTCTACCATCCCATCAAAATATAGCAAGATTTTTCTTCTGTCAAAAGATTTTGCCATGTCGATCGCACACTTTCCATACTTATTCTTAACGTTGATATCCGCTCCGTTTTCGACCAACTCTTTCACTAAATCTGCATGACCATTCAAGGTCGCATTCATGAGAGGTGTCTTTCCATCATGATCGGCAACATTTACTTTTGCACCATTTTTAATTAGGATACGAGCCATATCAACATTGCCTGATAAGGCAGAGCAGCGTAATAGAGGGGTCCATCCAGCAGTGTTGTCACGAACATTAATGTCCACCCCATCTGATACCATCCACTCAACCAGTTCTATATCCCCGCTGTCCATTGCCGAATGAATTGGGAAACTTCCTCCCCGATCAGAAGAATTCCATGGTGCACCTGCTACCCTCAAACGTTTGACGATATCTAAGCTTCCGGCAAAACATGCCAGCATCAAGCTGTTTCTACCGCTTGCATTTTGTGCGTTAACGTCAGCCCCATGTTCCAGAATTGTGTTAACAATATCAAGGTAATTTTTCTGCGACGCATTCATTAACGGGGTGTAACCCAGTTCATCTGTGACTTCAATAGAAACATCTTGAGAAGATAGAATTCTTAAGACAAGCTCATTATTTCTTTGAGAAACAGCTTTGTGGAGATGCTGCCCGTTGTATGGTTCTTTAGTTGTCTGTACCTCAACGAATGGACTGAAGCTCACCTTTTCCCCAGAAGGATCAGTAACCTTTAATCTGTATCTGTAATGTTGCAACGAGTCCAATCCGTCAACAACATGGCTCAATCCATACCCAATATAAACAGTACCAGTTCCTTTCGTCTTTTTATCTTCTTCCTGAATAGCATACTTCAACTTATTTTCAATTTTGCTCGAACTCCATGGCGGTCTTTTCCATTCCAACTCTACACTGTGATGATTGACCTTTTTAACGATTGGTGGCTCCAAACTGTCGTGTACCGCGGTCTGTTCTCGAAATGGGATCTTTTTAGGAGGAGAAGGGTCGTCATTGACCAAAAAAGCAGATCTGGTAAGCCTGCGCATCATCTTGACTCTTCTCCGTTCACCTGAATCTTTCCAGCCTGCACCTTACCTCGGCCTGCGCGATTTATAAATGCGAAGCGCGATCGCATTTGTCACATTTAAATTGTTGTGGAAAGGCCACCGATGAGAATTATAAATCAAACATGATCGCAAAACAGGGTATACTAATCAATACTTTAAAAATTTGTAGTTTACTAGAAAGTATATCAAATAATTAGATATTTCGCATATTCATGGTGTTCTGAAACTGTTGTATAGAAAATACTACACAATGCATGTTACGTACAAATGACTTTATAGAAGTACACACTCAATCCTTGAACCTTGAACTTGAAGGCAGCAAACCATGTAATCATCTGTAACGATGTAATATTTTGTTAAGCCTGATATTTGAAGTGTTACCAGAATTTTGTATGATAATTCATATAAGATAATATTTTTTGTTTTCATTACTATTGATATTATATACATTTATCTGTGGTAGCAGAAATCCATTCATGAACTACACCGGGGTTCCTGAAGCATGACTAGGCACGCCACCTAGTAGTTGTCAACGACCACCATTTTCAAAACAATGCCAAATGCGAGTCTCAGTGCAAAGACAAGGGTGTGTTGACACGTGTTCCTGTTTAATTGCGAAAATAATAACATATTTGAGTGATTAATGTCTTTGCATGCCTGCAGAAAACATCTGAAGTCACTAGGTAAAATTCCATCTTCACCTGATGAAGGAGCGGAGCTCCGAAAGCTAGTGAATGTTTTAATTCTCAATAAACTAAGGCTGGACGCTAAATCTGTGGTTATCTTCTTTACAATATCTATTGATCGTCCGCCATCGGCTCCACTAACTCTTCAATAGGTAAAATAAGTGATAATTGTGTACGGTGACGGGTCCGGTAACATGGATAAGCCACAAATAATAAGTCACATCGAAAAGTCTCTGGATTTCACGTTGTTTGACTGCAAGTGGATACCAAGAAGTGCTCGATTCGTTGTTTTGGGCAGTTATCCTCGTGGAACTGGAGCTCTATTGGTTTATGAGATATCGAATCGGGAAATTACAAAGGTTCAAGATCGTGAAACGACGAGTTCGTTGAAATGTGGGACATTTGGTGCATCTTCTCTGCAGGTGAGAGTTTTTGTTTGATGACCGATTTATCTAAGCTAGAATAGACTGTAGGTCTAGCTTTTATTTATCTAGATTGTTATTGACTTATCAGATACGGTAATCAATAAATTGTATTTTTTTTATAATGCGGATGAATAATTTGAGACATATGCCATTATTATGTCATTTTTCAGTCAAGAAACCTAGCAACTGGTGATTTTGCTGGAAAATTATGTGTCTGGGATCTTGAATCCATGCAGAGCATCTACACAGCATCGGCTCATTCTCAAATTATAAATTCAATTGATGGTGTGGGAGGACTGGGGATAGGAGAGGGAGCACCAGAAATCGTTACCGGCAGCCGGGATGGCTGCGTTAAAGTTTGGGACGTCAGGCAAAAAGATAAACCTGTTGCGAATATGGAGCCTGAGGATGGACAGGAAGCAAGAGATTGTTGGGCTGTCGCGTTTGGAAATGCATATAATTCTGAAGAAAGATGTGTTTGTGCTGGTTACGACAATGGAGATGTAAAGTTGTTTGATCTCCGTACTATGTCATTAAGGTGGGAGACCAATATCTCAAATGGTGTGTGTGCAGTTGAATTTGACCGCAAAGACATTGCTATGAACAAATTGGTTGCAACATCTCTGGAAGGAAAATTTCAAGTTTTTGATACTCGTACACAGCATAAGACAAAGGGGTTTGCGTCGGTTTCAGAAAAAGCACATAAATCGACTGTATGGCTTGCCAAACACCTTCCTCAAAATCGAGATGTGTTTATGACTACAGGAGGGTCAGGATCTTTGAACTTGTGGAAATATGAATACCCAGCTAAAAGAACAAGACTAGAAAATAATGAACATGTTGGTGTTGCAGGATCTGTGCAGTTACTTCAAAATGCTGTGATTTCTACGCAACCAATCTGTGGTTTTGATTGGAGTCCAGACAAACTAGGTTTGGCAGTATGTGTGGCATTTGACCAGTCACTCAGGGTCATTATAAACACAAAGCTTAATACTCTATGACACAAATTGTCTTCCTCATATTTTCCCTTCGCATTGCTGATAGGTAGTAACAATGAATGTTTTGCATTGTACAGAGTTGTGTGGCTTACCGAAAATTGACAATAGTTTCAAATCTTATGTTTGGAAAAACAGACATTCTGCTCATATTTACATGCTGTACCAATCTACGAAAATACTTAGGCTACCTTACATATACATTTTTGGACTTCATGTGATGATGGGAAAAGTTGAGCACTGGTACTGTATGTGCCATTCATAGATTGAAGGTGATTGTCCCTGAAAAAATATTTTTGAGTTCACTGGCAAAATTTCATCAGTTTCACTTTGTTCCTCTTCGCTATATAGGCATTGATAAGATTTATGCATGGCCATAATTTGCAACTCGATATACTGTCAAGTGTGCACTGACATTCTACTTTGTAACAGTCAAAATGTGTCATTGCATTATTCTAATGAATGTCTTTACTTTTTTCAACGGATCATCCTGTCTTCTCCGGTTTACTGTAGTTGGCGTCATGACTATCGATGCCTATGCGATAAACGTAAAGAGTAATACGCCAGTTACCAAAGCATAGCAGCTGTAGCAGCATCACCAATATCCCGCCAAGGCGTCGGGTCACCTCATCACTATCATAAGTATGCTACCGACCAGCTGGGATCGCTCGACCATAGCATTTGAAACGTCTCGTCGCAAGTTCTGTTCCTACACCATATTAGCATCTAACATCGCCGACGTTTAGCTGTTTGGAACACTTGGTGTAATAAATCTGCCGCCATTCATAAAAAGGCTGACTTCCTGCTTATTCAAACAGCCTAGCAATATGGTGGAACTTAGAAATTCGATAGATAAAAGAAGTACAACGTAGGAATATCTAAACGCAGGAGCAACGAAGCTCCCGCCAAATCAGTCCGTATGTTTCCTCGAAGGATCGTATTTGTTCCAATTGTTCTCAGCACCTGCTGTGTCAGGTCTCAGGTCAGGTGATTGTGCTGCCGAATATCCCGGGAGAGAAAGATGGATCGTATTTATAGTATATAATATATTTTCCAGTGTTCTGTAGATGTCGCACTGGCGGGACGTAGAGATGTTTTTCTCCGAAGGGTGATCTAAAATTCTAACTCACTTCTAATTATAAGGCTAGTTTTATCCTGATTAGAGTTAATCGCCAGCAAATAACTACTGTTTGAATATACCAATTATTTTAGAAGGTGTTGGCCTTCTAACAAAATTATTTTAACATAGAAAGTCACTGTGTATGACTTCAAGAACACTCTAATCTAAGCTCTGATACTGATACACCGGTATTCATCGCAGTTGCCGATCCGAATCGCTAATCTGCGATTACGAATGTCAAATCATAGGTCTACGACCTACGTGTTTGTGTTTTGATATAATTCACGTTACGTTACGTCACGTCCCACATCTTCTAGCAACGGGAGTGACATGTTTTGGTGCGGTAGTTCGTCGCTTCACTGGTGCTAGGCTAACCAGTGTGTCATCAGACGCAGACCAGAAATGGTGGGTTGGTCGTTGGTGACGTGGTTCTCTGTTTCGGCTGTGTATGTTTATCCAACGGCGGGACGTCCGGAATCCACAGTAGCTTGCACTGGCCTGACGGTACTACTTTTTAGGCCATGCACCAGTTTAGTTTCGGCCTTTTAATACACATACTTGTATCATGACGTACTACATTGTACTGCTTGTATAAATAATGCTTTCTTTACCTACGTTACACGGCGATCACACGACAACGCAACCATAGGCATTTGTGTGTCGCGGCTTCTATGATATCATGATTTCGTTCATGTTTTTTCAGACCATACGTGGATATGACGTTGGCAGAAATAAATGACTTGCCAACGAAATTTTCACGTGCCTTGGCCCTCGGGGCTATTACCGCACGAGCGAGAAAACTCTTACTTCCTATGGTTAATCCAATGGCTGCTCAACACGGTTAAATTTCACGGGTCAAGCGCGCCGCCGTGTACAAGCGCCACGTACGAGAGACACGAGAACAAAACTGACGACAGCGACTGGAGAGCTCTCTCTTTCTCTGTACAACAGTCTGGTGAAGTCTGGTTTATTGTTGGGTGTTCCTATTTCAAGAGATTACTAGGTTATTATCAACGTTATGTTTCTTCGATTTGCAATTCTGGCCTTTTTGGTCGTCCTAACTAGAGCGAATGACATCGAATATGAAGAAGACGTCATGGTTTTAACCGACAGCAACTTCGACTCTGCAGTTGAAAACAACAAATATCTCCTGGTCGAATTCTGTGAGTTTTCAGTTTTGATATTGTTCTATATCATCCCATTACGCTATACCGACAAGGCGACAGAGGCAGAGTTTTGTATAGCTGATTATTCAATGCATTTGCACTTGGTTGATTAGATAGTGGGATTCAAATAATATGTCATGCTGTTGTTTAAGATGCCCCATGGTGTGGACACTGCAAAGCCTTGGCACCAGAATATGCGAAAGCAGCTGGGAAGTTGAAGGCTGCTGAATCAGAATCTAAGCTTGGTAAAGTTGATGCCACAGCTCAGCAAGCACTAGCACAGAAATACAAAGTTCAGGGATACCCAACAATCAAATTCTTCAAGAATGGAATCCCCCTCGAATATCAAGGTATGTGTTTCATATACATAGCTAATCCTTAATCTTTACTAATAGATTCTGATTGGTGTGAACATTGCCCTGAGCTAACGAAGGTTCTCGTTGGGCTGGCAAAACAATTCAAGAATGACAGACCTGACATTGCGTTTGGTAAAATTAATGGCGGAGTACATAATGAGACGGTGGATAAAATGATGATTGAGGGTTACCCAACTCTTCTGCTGATCAGAGATGTTCGAATCTGGGAATATATGGGCAAGAAACGTTTGCAAACAGTAGCGAAAACAAGTGCATGCTATGCATTTTTGGTGTAGCTGTATAGGGAATTTGGGCTGTTACTATCTCCTGAAATAGGTACCGTAGTGTGGATTTTGATAGCGTGGGCTGGCCTGCACAAACCGTGGCTCACGTTAGTTTTATTACAAATTATTTGTTTTTTGTTGAGTTTATGAATATGTGTCTTATTTTGTATGGGATAGTATGTAGCTTCGGTGATGGGGTTTATGTACCTAAGTGGTTTTCATCTTTGCTTATCAATTGGTGATTAATACACAGGTGGAAGAACTGCTGATGAAATAGTCAGTTGGCTAAACAAGAAGACTGGCCCTCCTTCCAAAGTTCTTGAGAACAAGGAAGCCTCCGATAAGTACATCGCCGACAATGACGTTGCCGTTCTTGCCTTCTTTCCTGTAAGATAAGATCTGATTGTTGAAATCATTTTTCCCAAGTTAGTCGATGAATAAATATCTTATAGAATGCTGAAGCTGAGGAGTTCAAGGTGTTCATTGAAGTCGCTGACTCTGTCGACGATGTTCCCTTTGCCCATATCACTGATGCTGATGTTGCTAAAGAAGCTGGAATTGCAGAAAACCAGATCACAGTGTTCAAGAAAGTAAGTGTGGTATCTGATACTGACGTTTTACCGCAATAATATATTTTCACTCATGAATGTAAAAATTCATCTGTGGTAATAATACCAAGGAAGAAGGTAATTGTACCTACAAGGGGAATAATACAGACCATAGTCAATTGACAACATGGGTCATTGAGGAAACATGGTTATTGATGCAAGAGCTTTGTGAAGAGGTAGTATGTTCCTCCTACGGGTAGTATCAATTTCAAGTGGTGGAGACCGGTATAGCAGATTGCCTATGTAATAAATAGTAGTCAATTTTCTGGTGTAGCGTTCAAAGAGTTTTGTAGAGGTAATGGGTAATGCATGGTTTTTTTGAAGTTTGATGAAGAACGTGTAGACTTTGATGGCGACTCCAAGAGTGCTGATGCAATCCGTGATTTCATAAAAGGAAACCAACTTCCGCTAGTTAGTGAATTTACGCAAGAGGTGAGTGCATGTAGAATGTTCATTTCTCCTTGATAGGCCTTCCGTGTGATAATTGTTGTAGTACTCTTCTGTGCTGGCAAGGTATCTGGTTTGATGGCCTGGCATGCTACAATGTAGTTGGTTTGGGAATATTTTTTGGTTGGCGAAGCTGGTATGCGACCCTAGTCTATGTCTAATTGTGTCAATTGTCACCACCTTAGCACCATAGTTGAGTTGGACATAGGCAATTGTCTTCATAGCACGATCTCTGAAAATCCTCTACAATCTTGCCGCATTTTAGTCTGCTCCTAAGATCTTTGGAGGTGCCATCACCACACACAACTTGCTGTTTGTGAAGAAATCTGACAGCAACTTCCAGACTATATATGATGATTTCAAGAAAGCAGCAGAGGAATTCAAAGGAAAGGTAGTTAAAACTTTGATGTACCAACAATTTCAGGTTTTTTGCTAAACTGCTGATCATCATTCCAGGCTCTCTTCATCTATATTGATGGTGACAATGCTGAAAACGAGCGTGTCATGGAATTCTTTGGAATCACTGCCAAGGACTGCCCAGACTACAGGATTATAAAGATGGACGATGACATGGCCAAATATAAAC
Organism: Botrylloides violaceus; assembly: GCA_030412335.1. Taxonomy (NCBI): domain Eukaryota; kingdom Metazoa; phylum Chordata; class Ascidiacea; order Stolidobranchia; family Styelidae; genus Botrylloides; species Botrylloides violaceus. The sequence goes on from JASFYC010000810.1 coordinate 1,321,498, forward strand.
CAGACAACAAAGATCTTGATGCTGAGTCAGTCATCGCCTTCACAAGGAAAGTTATCGAGGGTGAAGTATCTGTAAGTTTGCTGCAATGAAATATGGTTTTTCCCAGGTTTAACGACAATTTATTCTTTTGTCAGCGTCATTTGAATTCTGAGGAAATCCCAGATGATTGGGACAAAAACCCAGTTGTTGTTCTTGTTGGAAAGAACTTCCGTGAAGTCGCTTTCAATCCCAAGAAGAAGGTCTTGGTTGAATTTTGTAAGTGTTAGGCTGATCTTTTGATCGCCATATACTTAATTTATCGAGCAATCAGAAGCTAGTAGTGTCCCTGGTGTCTCCAGATGCTCCTTGGTGTGAACACAGTACACGACTTGCCCCCATTTGGGAGAGTCTGGGGCAGAAAATGAAAGATCGCAAGAATCTAATCATAGCCAAAATTAACGGTGCCAAAAATGATGTATCGGACGTTCGAATTACTTCATTTCCAACGTTGTTGTATTTTTCAAAGTCTGAAAGACGTGAAGTGAGCAAAGAACGTAGTTCTTCATGTCAACCTATAAAGCATCACCTCTCATTTGTGGTTGCATGTAGTCTAGTAGAATGGAAACTTAGATAATAGCAGTCACCGTCACGTAGCTTCGTTATTGCTTTAGACGCACCATGGTGTGGACATTGTAAACAACTTGCTCCTATCTGGGACAAACTTGGAGAGAAATACAAGGACAATGAAGACATCATTATTGCCAAAATGGATTCTACTGCGAATGAAATAGAAGAAGTCAAAGTAACCGGGTTCCCGACTTTGAAATATTTCCCTGATGATAAGGAGGAAAATGTAAGAGTTGTTTGCATGTCATCCCAGCTTATAGAAAGGCCTAGGTGTCGTGTGAAGCTTCTTTATTTGATGTGGCCGTCTTCTGGCAGCGTTATGGCTTGTGGAATGAATTCCGATTCTTCTTTCTAGATTATTGATTACAATGGTGAAAGGACATTTGATGCCCTCGTCAAATTTTTGGATTCAGACGGCAAAGAAGTAAGTGGTGGCGAAGAAGATGAGGATGTAGATGAGGTGCGTAGTTTTAGATTTGCCTCAATTTTGATTTTGGGATATGTTTAAGCGCTTAGACATTTTCTTGGTAAATATTCTTCCTGTCTCGTGTGATGGCACTCGTCAAGTTGCCACTGTCGGCACTCTACCGACTATTGTACGGATGCTCGCGCAACTTTGACGGATAAGTGAGGTTGGTATTAAATCACTACTTGAGGCGTAGATAGCTTGTTAGCTGATTGCATAACCATCACTGATTAGAATTAGTAGCATGCTTTAGCATTATAGAGGCAGAATCAAAAAGACTCGTGCCAGAAGTTGTGTCATTTGCATTGTAGTAGTTTCTGTTCTGTGTAGCTTGAATTTGTAACCATAGTAGCAGTAAGAAAGAGATGTACTTGTGTGGTATGTTGTCATGGTGGTAGAGGTATCGGTGCTGCGTTTGCGTATGGTGAGCCTAGATTCAGCGACAAGGACAGCTGGAGTTGAGTGGTCGTTTTGGTTTAGTGTTGTGGCAAGGGAACTAATGTGACAGTATATTCAGATTACTCCCATGAAAGACGGTGGTGCCCCTGCGATGTGTATGCCGGGTGGTTCTAGATATTTTGAACCCGTTCACGAGGAGGCTGAAATCTTTAATCTTCCTGGTGTTGACAATCCAGACATATTGCAAGGTCAAGTTGGCCATGCTGTGGAGGAACACAAATCACCAACTACTGAGAGCAAGGATGTCACTTCTGCCATTAAGGTGAAGGAAGTAATGCCTGGTGTGACATTGAGATATGCTGAAATTAGGGAAGAAGGTTGCATGGCGGCTAGACTGGCATTTGAAAGCAGGTGGTAAAGCAGAATGCATGATAATTAGACTAGTCTCTTGGTGGACTGAGGTTGAGTTTATATTATTTTGAAAGTCAAAAGGACAATTAATGACAGTGGAAAACATTTTTCAAGGAGGCAGCAGTCGGTGTGGAGGAAAGTGCTAGTGCAAAGGCTGCTTCAGAGTCGGAGCCCAAGATTGCTCAAAGTTCCACAGTCAAAGAAGAGCTCTAAGATATTGGTAGAGCACCCGAAAATTGTATTCCTTACTGTATGTACTTTGCCTGTAAAGATTGCAGTTGAATATTTTATGTAAAAATAAATTGACGAATTATTACTCTAACGAAAATGACTTTTGCGGTGGCTTCTTGGGGGCAAAGCAATGGTTAATGTGGTTGGGTGTCAGTGCACCTAAGACTGAAGGCGGCTTGTTTATTCAATAGGACGAAATTGATGAGGAAGATGAAGATCAAGAACAAGAAGAAGAGGAATCTCATGCGGACAAGAAAGATGAATTATAAATTTTTGAAGTTGCGCCTCTGCCTATTAGATTCTTTACAAATGCACTCTTTTGAGTAGGACTCCTGTTCTCACGCGTTCGCGGCTTGAAAACTGTGAAACAGCATAAGCACACATTTGGTCTCTTTTCCATTTTGTTGTCGTATATGGAAGCAATCAAGCAGTAAACGGTTTAGTAGATAATTTAATATCTCGGAACTATTGTCTTTTAACTTTTAAGTGACCTGCACGAACACGTTTTGGTGTGTTCGGTCATTCTATGTGCCAAGTGTCATGTCACGTTATTTGAAGAATCTGTTTATGAGCTAGAAAATGAAATGATCTTGAAGTACTGTCGTGCGTTCGGACGAGGTGCGTTTGCTTTATGGCAGAACTAGGCCTTTCAACGTGTCATGGTAGGCAGGATAATATAAGGCATAGGGCGAACCGTATGTTTAGGCCTGTACATCCGATGAAGTCGATAGTTTACGTCAGTATACCACTGCCTATGAGGGTCGTCCAGGATTCCGCGCTACAGCAACTTGCTGTCAGCAAGAAGCGAACGGCGTTGGTAACGAAAAGAGAAGCAGGTTCGTGTTTCGAGAGTGCGTCCCGGCTTGGCTATCGCCTTTCCTTTGAAGCTCGTGCATGGTTTCGACCTCAAAGCTGTCCTTCGGCATTAGAGCATATTTGATGATCAGAGGGTACTGACCGCCCGATCGCATCAATTTCTTGGGGAATTTCCTGAGACCTACTACAGCCGACGCCATGAAATGTCTGTCGCTAACTACGTTTGCGGTTGTGGCAGTTTTCGCATATGTATGTCACACTGTGTATGTCATATATGGTGTATGGAATCCTTCTATATGCACGTCCAACAAGCAGAACCGTTGTATACTGCCCTACAAACCGACGAAAGGGAACTGGAACGTAAGTACCGTAACATTCTTTATTATAACCTGCCGCCTTGTGATTTTTGTCCGATAATATCCATGTATGGCAGTTGAAGGTGTACTGTACAAAGAAAAAGAAGCCGCAATTCAAGTCTTCAACACTGGTTTGGGAGGTCAAGAATATTGACTTGAAAGATCACTATGCAAAGTAGAAAAGTGACCCGTTTGTAATTATTCACCAGTCGATTGTGCAATTTTTCACTACAGGAAAGTAGAGGTGAATTTACCATCACAGAATAAACTCACTACCCATCTCTATCTTCACACTGTGCTTTATCAAGACAACACCCCCGAGTCTGGAGAGTTTGCTACTACCAAAGCTCTAATTTTAACAAAATATTCAAAACCTGTGAAATATTTCAAACTGGTGTCGGATGATAATGAGGTTGGAAAACTCAACTTTGTCTTTCAATCAAGTTGACATTGTTAATGGAGTTTTAAATTGCAGACAGAATCTGAAGTGGAGGTGGATGATATACTGCACTGGCGAAGCAAAGTCTACGTCAATGTGATGCATCCACCGTTTTTATTTGATAGACATGACTTTCCTAATGATATTCTAATGCATATCAAGTAAGTGCGTAACTGCATATGGAGATGAATTTGGCATTTCCTTTAATATAGCACAGTTTTTTGACAAATTGAAACTAGGCCCATGTCGTAGCCTTCTCCAATGCCATTCATCATTTGCAGGCCAACGAAGTTGGGTACATATTTGCCAATTTTATTTATTGATGAATTATCATTACTAAAGACGGATTTAAAGGTGGTAAATCAGCGAATGTTTTAATATTATTGATATCTGTGCTAAAGTCTGCAAAATAACTTCTAGGAGATCAAACAAGATATGACAAACATATCTTTTGAGATATCGTATTCTCCCATATCGATTGGAAAACTGAGGCTCTGGAATCAGCTCATGCAGTCTCTCAATTACATGAAAGAATTTGGTTTGATATTATTGCAAGGACTTTTTTATATGGATATGTGTGATAACATTATGCCTATTTTGCAGGGTTTACTGATGAAGATACAGAAGAGGTCCGTGGAATATTCACAGACACCAACATTTGGTTTCTGGCCATGACATTTTTTGTTTCTACTTTTCACGTAAGTGTTGTCAATGTTTTAGTGTAAGGCGTCATAATTATCAAGTAATTTGTTGCAGCTCCTATTTGACTTTTTGGCATTCAAACATGACATCAATTTCTGGATGCACAGAGATTCCATGACAGGGTTGTCATTCAACACAGTTATGTACAGGTGTGGGCCGAATGCTGCTATTTGTTATAATCTGAGTTACTGCATATATATCGTTTTATATGCAGATGCATCAGTACGATAATAATTTTCTTCTATTTGATGAGTGAAAAGACTAGTTATCTTGTGTTAGTACCTGCGGGAATTGGAAGTTTAATAGAAATCTGGAAAGTTACCCGAGCATTGAAAGTCAATATAATTAGAAACGGCTGGCGATTTCATATTAACGTAGGCAATCATACCAAGAGTGAACAAGCAACTGAAAATTATGACCATCAGGTGAGCGTTGTATGCCTTCTGTAGTGATATAATGGCTGATTGGTATACAGGTTATTGCAATTTCAGGCCATCAAGTATCTCTCATATGTGCTTTATCCTTTGATTGTTCTGGGTGCAATATATTCATTGTTTTACGTTCCTCATAAAAGGTAAGATTGTGAAACCCAGTGTTTTTTGTTGGTTCGGTTGGACTCATATGGTTGCTGGCCTACTCTTTAGTATGAGATGGTAACCTTAACCAATGCTGCAATATTTATTTTCAGCTGGTATTCTTGGTTGATACACAGTTTGGCCAATGGTGAGTTTCCTATTACTATATAGCACTATGTAGCGATGTATAGAGCCGAGTATCACCGCCGTATATGAGTCGGCTAAGGTACAGGTATACTTAACTTCTGTCCTATAGCAACGCAGCTCGGTCCTAACTTTCCCGTCCCTTGCAGTCCACACGAATAGTGATGGATGATCGAATCTTTATTCCTTAGCCTAATACACACTGACTAGTAGTCTAGTGGTTCCTTTTTCAGTAGGGCACATTAGTCTCATCAATACCAGCGGTTACAAGAGCTTATATTCTAGTAAGGTGAGAGAGATATGCAGAGCTAGTCATGCGTTTAGAGCATGCATAGCGTACAGACTTATAGGTATATTGGAGGTGTTCTAGGGCGTGGGGATCTTTTCTACAACTGCCAGTATGGTATTTGTCGCCTAATGTTATATCTGTTCGACAGGAGTGTATGCATTTGGCTTTCTCTTCATGCTTCCACAGTTATTCATCAATTACAAAATGAAGTCTGTCGCACATCTACCATGGAAAGCGTTCACATACAAGGTAAAAACAATAATGGGCATTTGTATAGTAGGTTTAGACTTTTGTATTTAGATAATTATATATCCTTATGTTCAGGCATTTAATACATTCATTGACGACGTGTTTGCCTTCATTATCAAGATGCCCACCAGTCACAGGATAGCTTGCTTTCGGGATGACATAGTATTTTTTTGCTATCTCTATCAGAGATGGTAAGTGATCATTATCAACTTGGCCTAATGAAATCTGCATAGCTAATAAGAAAGAGCATATCGTAGTTTGTAGCTTTCGTATCCATTCACACATCGTATGAGATTGGCTAGATGGCAAAATATATGATGGCCAGAATGTATTGCGGGCAGCTAAGCACTGCAACGGCTATGGAGAGACAAGCTTACCCTTACTATTTCACATAGGTTGTATCCTGTTGATAAAACAAGAGTAAACGAGTTCGGAATCTCGTACGAAGATGAAGAGGATAAGAAGAAAAAATAGGGATTTCTTCAATTTGCACGCTGAAGGCAACCACTGAAGCTAACAACAGTTTATCAGGAGGGGGGTTGTATTTTCTGTTTCTCCGGCAACGTATTTTAAGAAGTGATAGGAAAACTGGCCTGTTTCGTAATGTCTCAGTTTAATGCTAAGCGGCGTACTTTGGGACGATGTATTTAGTAGCGATCGGCCGATACAGATTTTACAAGACCGATTCATGCTGGCTTGTGCGTTTTTAGTAAAGTTGGTGGTCGTACTCGAAGGCCCTTAATTTGGTACGCAGGAGAGGTAAAAAGTGTTTGGAACTAAAAGAATCGGAGGGATGACGGTACCCTCACTGGATACAGACATTCTGAGAACTAAAAATCGGCCGATATAAATCGTTCATAGCCAGTATGGTAATGTTCGGTCTCTATGATCAGCCGTTATGCTTGGCCGATTTGCGATTGCGCGCCACATCTGGGTCTGTGTATAGTGTGTTTTAGTTTTTTTCGGTGTGCAGTTGTGGGAACTTTGTTCTTGTTCAAGGACGAACCCCGTCAACGTCTAGAAGTCTTTTTATGTGAATTCGGCATAGGTCTGTGTCTCATCAGCGCTGCCGAGGCTGCATATCCGTTATCGCATGGTCGTTTATCACGTTCTCAGATTATTTCGAGATTTGGGTAAAGAGTATGGACAGCAGGGTAGTATGATTTTGAACTAGTCTGGATCTCAGGGTCTTTTTAGCAAATATAAGTGTTTACTGTTTGGTCATGTAATTTGTGACATAATTGCTTCTCGGCGCCGCAGTCCTATAGACTGAACTTAGCTAACCCTATAGATCATTGCTGATTAAAAGTTCTTTTCAAATATGTCGGCGTCTCTTGATCTTGAAACGTTTTACAGAAGACTCAAGAAATTGTACTCGGCATGGAAGGTGAATAAAGTAACAATTAGTTAACGAAATTTAAATTCTATGTGAAATAGCAGTCCCGGTGGTCTAGTCTTTGCTCCGAACTTAGTCCTGTATTCCATGAACCTGGTGAAATTAAGATCTTGAGTTTAAGATCCGAGGCACTGATTTTGTTGGTCTCAAATAATATATTTTTAAGATCAAAGCTCTAACAGCTTGTGCATTGTATAATTCTCAATAAATAATGGCTTCTTTATGATCTCTATTGATCGGCTGCAGTATTATATATAATTGTATTTATATATATTACCATTTATGAGTGTGATTGGGTCTGATTTGTACTTTGCGGGCATACCGGCATTTCATACTGATCAACATGTGTTAATCATGTTAAGGATGCTGTCGATGAGGAAGGGTTTGGCAAGGCTGATGCACTAATATTTGCTACAGGGAGTGATGGAGAATTTGTATATTCAAAATCTATGTCATTGCAGGTTAGTTCGAATGAATGGCAATTTATGATGAGTATAAAAGTAATCTATATATATATATATATAACGTAATATGTGGTAGTGGATGACTTTTAATTTCATTGCAGACCTGGTTATTAGGATACGAGATGCCAGACGCATTAATGGTGTTTTGTGAAAAGGAATTCTTATTCATGGGCAGTAAGAGAAAGGTAATCAATCATAACTCGATTTGCTTACGTTTCAGAAATATTGAAATGAAAGACTTCTACTCAGCTTGGGCTCAGTATCTCGTTACTTGACTTGTTCATCGGAACCAGTGAACACACTGAGAGTGTCTAGCAATGGACACTGCAATCTCTTTGACGTATCTAGCAGGCCAATCCGGTTAACATTTAAGGTTTTTTAACCAAGCAATTATCTTCCTAGATCGATTTTATGAAGCCCGCATCCAACCCTATAAACGGCGAAAGCTCCAGTGGAATTCCTGAAATCAAACTTATTCTAAAAGAAAAGGAGAACAACGAAGACAATTTTGACACTATTTTGAAATCTGTGAAAAGCAGCAAAAATGTTGGTTTACCCATAATTCCATGAATTAGATGACCTATATTTACTGAATTCGATTTGGCTTTCACACCAGGGAAAGAATGCTGGGGTGATCGTAAAAGACAAATTTTCATCCAAGTTTATTGATTCATGGACTGATGCAGTCAACAAATCTGGATTAAGTAAGGTGAGGGGTTGACATTTGACATTAGGGCACATGTGTTTTGCGTGTTGAAGTGAAAGCTTCATCAAGATATCATCTAATTAATTGGCATGTAATTCAATTAATATCACAAAAATATCAGATAATATCGAAAGGAAGAAGTCTAATAATGTTGGAAAATATTTGAAAATACCTTCTTTATGATGTCAATATTGATAGTCCGTCATCGGCTCCTCTATGTTCGTAGATAATATCAGAAATATCAGATAATACTTTATTTATCAATATCAGAGAAACTGACCAATAAAGTATAGGAGACAATGGTGGACGATCCATGTAGTAATGTATAGAACAATAAGTCACAATTATTAGGTTACTCTTCGGATCATCCACCCTAGGCTCTGCGAGTTGAAAATTAATAATATATATAATTAATAATAATATTAAGAGAGATTGCGTATTTTTATAGGTTGATATTTCTTCAAGCATGGCCATTGTTATGGCAGTGAAAGATGATTCAGAAATTAGTCTCTTGCGCAAAGCTTCGTTAATTACTTTGGAGGTTTATAGTAAAGTTTTCAAGGAACATATGAAAGATGTTATTGACGCAGATAGAGTAAGATATTCTAAGCACACAGTATATTGTGTTGTAGAACGGAGAGCATTTTTCACTGGTTTCTCTTCAGAAAGTAAAACACAGTAAAGTTGCCGAATATATTGAAAAGGCTTTGGAAGACAAGCAATATCTACGCGGTTCTGATCCGTCAGTCGTAGATTCTTGTTATCCCCCAATTATTCAAAGTGGACCAAATGCCAATTTAAAGTTCAGTGTGGTCAGGTATGCAGAGTATAAATGAAATTAGTGTCGTAATCAAACCTAACGATGTGTAATGTGTTACTTGCAGTGACAAAAATGTCTTGCAATTCGGGGTCATCATATGCATGTTTGGGATACGTTATCGGTCATACTGTGCAAATGTGATTCGAAATTTGATGGTCAATCCAACAGAGAAAATGCAGGAAATGTATACTTTTTTACTCAATTTGGAGGAGCTGATTTTTGAGAAACTGCGGCATGGTGAGTCGACTGCCACTTGTTCAACTTTAATTTTCATGTGATATCGAGAGTGTGAATTAAAAGGCAACCTGTATTTTTAAACTCCAATAATCAACTGGTTCCCTACTCTCGCACTAAACAGAGTACAAAATGTTGGCGTTTGTTTTAGACGCCGTACTGTCAGATGTGTACAATTCTGTGATCAAGAAAACAAAATCAGAGAGGCCTAAGCTTGTTGAGAAACTTACTCGAAACTTTGGATTTGGTTGTGGCATTGAATTCAGAGAAAGCACTTATTTAATCAACAGTAAAAATCAGATAAAAGCAAAGAAAGGTTTGATTAAAAATATCCGGCCGATTCATGTGTTTTTCCGATAAATTGTTTTTTATTATTATTAGGAATGGTATTCAACGTGAATATCGGACTAGCCAAGCTTACTAACCCACAAGCAGCAAGCGAGGATGAAAAAACATATTCTCTCTTTGTTGGCGACACTGTAGTTGTAAATGATGGTGAACCGGCGACACTTTTGACAAAGGATAAGAAACGTGCCAAGAACATCTCTATATTTTTAAAGGTGTTGCGAAAGAATTCAAAGCGATGCAAACTGTGTCTAAAAATCATCCCTGATTTGTCTTATTAGGACGAAAGTGATGAGGAGAGCGAAGAAGAGACTCCACCGGCGGAGGAATTGTTGGGACGAGGTGCAAGGAATGCAGTGCTGAAGGAGAAAACCAGGGTAATGCTATTATGGCGGATGTGTAGTATATAGGCTAGGCGCTTTGAAACAACCTCACCTTTTGTACAGCAAGAGCAAACGCTTGAGGAGAAACGAAGGTCGCATCAGAAGGAACTGTCAAATCAACTCAACGAAGAAGCGAGAAAGAGAATGATGGACAGCAAGTCGGATGTTCAAGCTGCCAAGTATTCATGCTAGAAGCTTGAAATTTGAAAATTTTTCTAATATTGACTGCTTTGATTTTAGAATCAAGAAATCCAATATTTCATACAAATCATCATCTCTTCTACCGTTCAAAGAGCCAGATATTCGTGATCTGAAGATTTTTATTGATAAAAAATATGAAACTATTGTGTTGCCTATCTTTGGAGTTCCAACACCATACCATATTTCTACAATAAAGGTATGTGATTATGCCTGATCATTATATGTGTTTGATTGTTCATTTGATTTTTTCAGAATATCAGTATGAGTACAGAGGGGGACTATTCATATTTGAGAATCAACTTTTTTTGTCCGGGCAGGTGTGTGAATGCTTGTTTGATTACCATGTGAAATATGTATCACCGATAGTGTCCCATCATTTTTTTATAGCGGAATCGTTCGTAATGAGAGCCAGACGAACAGTCTCAACGATGCCACATTCGTAAAAGAATTGTAAGTACGGTAGGCCTCAAGATCTGTTGGCATGGCATGGCACAGTTCAGATGTCATCCCCTTTTTCTAAAGTGTCTTAAAATGATGAAATCCAATTGTCATGTGTATTGTGTTAGGTGCTACATGTTTTGTGAGATTTTGTAGCCAATTTTCCAATGCTCTCAGGTCTCAGCAGAGTACAAAGTGAAAAGCACTTGCATAGGATCGTTGACAGGAGGCGGCATCGCAGCTATCATAATATTATAATGAACAAATGCTTTCTAGAACGTACCGGGCGTTAGCTGGGAAAGTGCCTGGTAGATCTGAGCCACCAGCAGCAAACTTGCAGTTCGCTTTCCGTCAAATCAAGGACGTTCAAAAGAAATTCAAAGCTAGAGAAGCCGAAGAAAAGGAGAGAGAGGTGAAGCGACGTTTCATTAAATCCAAACGCAATGAACCTTTATTAATTTAATGTTATCTTTATTATTTATTATTATTAATAGGGTATTGTGAAACAAGATAAATTGATTATTAATCCAAATAAAAGCAACCCCAAATTGAAAGATCTCTTCATTCGACCAAATATTGCACAAAAGCGAATGCAAGGGCATCTAGAAGCACATACTAATGGTTAGTCGTCGCCTATTTCGACATGCGTGATATCAACTTTAACACTGAGAATATAAACTTAGGTTTCAGATATACTTCAGTTCGAGGTGACAAAGTTGACATTCTGTATAACAACATTAGGCATGCGATCTTCCAACCTTGCGACCATGAGATGATTATTGTGCTCCATTTTCATTTGAAGGTAGCATATTTCGTTGTTTATTCATTGAAAATTGTCTTGTAGTTGATTTCTGGCCGTTTTTTGTGTTGTTAGAATGCCATCATGTTTGGGAAAAAACGTCATTCTGGCGTTCAGTTCTATACAGAAGTTGGAGAAATCACGACCGATCTTGGCAAATTGCAACACATGAGGGATAGAGATGATTTGTATGCAGAGCAGGTATAGTTAAGAATTTTTCTGCATTGGTGTATCAATCGTATAACCACCTGTTCTTCTCGATTTATAGGCTGAACGGGAACTTCGTCATAAGCTTAATTCAGGCTTTAAAAGCTTTGTTGACAAAGTGGAAACACTTTCTAAAGGAGAACTGGAATTTGACTCTCCATTCAGGGATTTGTCATTTTATGGCGTGCCGTGTAGAAGTACGTGCTTGCTGCAACCAACTTCAACAGCGCTGATAAATGTTGTAGAGTGGGTGAGTATATTCTCATACTTACCTCGAACTATGTTTCGGGACTTGCGTAGGATACAAGCATAGACCCCTCGCATGACTTACGTATTGCATTTCTACTCAGCCTGCTTTCGTCGTCAGTTTGGATGATATTGAATTGGTCCACTTTGAACGAGTGCAGTTTCACATAAAGAACTTTGACATGGTGATCGTCTTCAAAGATTACAAAAGAAAAACGGAAAACATAACCTCCATTCCGATGTCTTCACTCGATCCCATTCGAGAATGGCTCAAGTGAGTTTAATATTTACAATGTGCAAGACACATGAATGCAATGCTGGCGTTCTGTTTCCAGCTCATGTGACATTAGATACACCGATGGTGTTCAATCATTAAACTGGAATAAGATATTGAAAACGATTGTGGATGATCCAGAAGCGTTCTTCGAACAAGGAGGATGGAGTTTTCTTGAGCCTGAAAGCGATGTGAGTAAGAGATTGATGGGATTAATAATGTTGTTTTGCAGAGAGTTGCAGGATTTGTTTAACTTTCTTGAATTCTCGTGCCTGAGAGACTGGCTAGTGGCTATGGTTTTCCAGGGTGGGCCTAATTTTTGAAGAATATGTGGAAACATGGAATGACATTTCTAAAAACTAGTTGCTCGATGGGTCGATGATTTCTTGCGTTTTGTTGCAGGCGGAAGAGGAAGACGCTTCTGAAGAAGAGCAAGAATTTGTACCCGAAGATGATTCTGATGAAGATGATGGATCGGAGAGTGAAGGGGATAGTGATGAAGATTACTCTAGTGAGGAAGAGGAGTCATTTGATGAAGAATCCTTGGGAAGCGGAGAGGAAAGCGGAAAGGATTGGGATGAATTGGAAGCAGAGGCGATGAGAGGTAAGAAATTTAATATTCTTGTTTTGCAACATCAATTGTGGATTTTCATCTTTGAGAAGCCCGAGTCCTAATGTGATGATTGTTATTGGGAGGGGGTCACACTTTTCCTCAAGAGCATTTTGAATATTGCTAACTTGTTATTACTTAATCAAATTATTCATTTTAATTAATAATTAACAATAATTAATTAATTAATAATAATATTTAATACTTGTTTGTAGCCGATCGTAATGCAAATTATGATGAAACCCAAGAACAGCCACAATCCAAAAAGAGGAAACGTCATGACGTCAGTCACAGCAAAAAGTCAAAGAAACGTCGTCATTGATCATGTCGGAGAATTTTGAATACCTAACTGATGTGAATGCAACAGACAACCCGTCCACTCTTGCAAGGATTTGGATTGTCTAGTCAGCAGGCTGGTGTTCTTTTTATAGCATTCGTTCTTTGTACATTTACACCATCGTGCTGATAGCTTTGACCGTGACCATGCTGCCACTCTGAATACAACTTGGAGATTAAATAAACTCTTACCTTATTCTCTAGAGTTAACTATCATGGGCTGAGAGTTGCTGAAGGTCTTAATAAACAGAATTGAGCGCCCACATGTGCCTTATTAGTAATATTAGTAGTTGAATTATGGCACTGCTCAGAATGCATAGTGAGATCTAGGATATTTGTGATTTCTCCTGATTAGAGAATGCTGTTACTCTCTGTTGAACTAAGCCATCCATGGGCATTGCCAAAACCACCACAGTAGCCTTATATAGGTTATGTTAAGCTGCCCAGTTACGGTTGTCATGGTTTTTGACTTCGCTGCTTTGTGATTTTTCTGCAACCGCGCAATCACATCTTTTATTGCAAAAGATAGAAAAAGTACACATAAATACACGTTCACATGGTTCACATGGTCATTTAAATTTAACATCAAGCATGATCATCAACTATACAAAGTCCATAAATAATGAAAAATTTGCTCGATCGACAATGACTGGATGAAACCTCATTAAAATACTAGATGCAATATCATGATTCATAACTAATGAGACCATTTTCCGTATCCTGGCCGTATGCCGCAGTGATTTACAGTCTGCAGGAGGACCTTCTGCTTGAGATTTTCCCAGTCGCTTTTCATCTCTTGAGCAATGAATTTCTGTTCAACCGCATCCTTCAAAAATAAAAAAACATTGAACTGAAACTTCTTAGCTCTCGCTGACTTGAATCACTCAAACTTAATGTCGTAGGTTACACCCATGTAATCTTTACTTTGTGGTGCTTACTTCTGTTAAATCTGGAAATAATGACTTTGCTGATTGTGTGAGTAGAGTCCTTGTAGTGTCGTCCAATCCTGCAAGCAGAGTATCTGTAGCTAGTAGTCTAAAAAGTTGAACAGACATAAAGGGAAGTACCTTTTAATCTTTCGTCAGTTATAACTCCCATGTCCAAAGCAGATCTGGTTATGACAGTGCATGGCAGTACTTCATCAAACAGAAGGCTTGTTTCACCAATAGAATCTCCCGGTTCAAGCGTCCCCATACACACTTGTCTTTTCATTTTTAACTGTTGGTTACCAAAATTTTTTATGGCTTCTACAGACTTATACACTTCGCAATGACCAGATTTAATGAATCCGATAAAAGGACAGACTTCACCCTCTCCAAATACGACTGAAAGAAATCAAAAATTTAAAATTGTGAATTAGCAGTTAATATCATTACGCGTATTACCTGTATTTGGTGGATAAAGCTGCCACTCAATGCATGTAGCAAGAGCTTTGACTGATAAATTTGGCCAGTTCTTGTATATTTTGCAAGCTTGAATCACTGACATCCGCTTCGATTGTTCATAGTCTTTTATTTTCTAATGGAAGGAAGAATAACTGTTTCTAGGACTAGTGACCAGTGTTGTGATGACTTAGTCACACTCGACTTCCTTACCAATAAGATTCTTTCGATTTCGTGAGTTGATATCTTTAAAAACATACACGGTTCACATGTCAAAACAGAATATAGTCTGAAATACAATTTATGAATAAACACACGCTCATTTAATAAATGCATTTCATGCGATCTCACCTTGAACCAACAGGCTTATCTTCAATCCTTTCAAACGTTCCAAAAAAGTCGCCAATGCCAAGCTGAAACGGTTCAAAATGCAACTTTTTTTAATGGCAATAATTTTCAACTCAAACATTTTCAATGTTCAGTACCTTAGCGTGTCTTTGTTTTAGTACCGGTGTTGTTGTAACAGGTATATCATCGCCAGTCGATAGATCAGTATGAACATTTTTGACATTGAGATAAGGCATAGTCAAAGGTTTGGCGCTACCTTTCAAGATCATGAACAATGCCGAACTTCCAAAAACTGAAATACAATACGGAAAAGTTAGGATATGCGACTAAAATATTTTGAATCAGCAGGTAGCACTACACGTCCAAGCTAACCTACATGGCTGATGTTGCCTCCAATATTTGTGTTTTCAGGTCTGTGGTTTGATGTGACAGTTTGTAATTGAACTGACCTGTTACTCCAGTATCTGGATATGTTGCCAATGTAGCCGATCGTGTTATATTTGGTAGAATGCTGCTTTGGTGAATACCTTGAATAGCAGAGATTAGCTCTATCGGAGCAAGTTCCACGAAGAGTTCACAAACCCGTTTGTGCTCTTTTTGGGACCTTTCAAACGGACTGTACAAGGATTGAATTTAGAGAATGTTCTATTAGAAGCAACAGATGACACTCACAATTTGCTCAAAATTTCGTACACTTCTGAAACTAAATTTTCTTGTCGTATTCTATCTTTGGCATAAGATGTTGCGGAGCTGATGTCTGACTGGGTATCGTCTGCTTTTGAAAATGGATCAGTGTATATTGAATCAGGTCCTGCAAAGTATATCCCGATTTGTGTGAACCACTGGCATTCTAGCGGTCTAGATATACTGTACAGTACCTGTCTTTCGGTAACCCAACCGGGATCTGGGCTTCTGACTGTAGAAAACGGAACATATGAAAGTTTGATGTGACAAAACTCTGACGCTGAAACTAGCCACACTATCTTGTCCTCGTAATGCACTATGATTTAGATCACCTTGTTGTAACGTGTTTTGGCTATCGGGGTACTCTAAGTCTAAATGGAACACAAAATTCCCTTACAGCTACATAATATTAATATTAATGCTCGTACCCATACAGAGGATGAGACATCATGTAACTCTTTGTTGCTTTCGTTGGTATTCCAATCTTTGGACGCTTCTCAGGAAGAAATATTGAAGAATATGAGTCCATGAAAAATTTATGACTTGTCGATGAAGAACTGAAATCTTTCATCAACGACTCCAAATTGGAATGGTCAATTTCTCCGTTTATAGCTGTGTTTACAAAACATCATTGTGGCAATTTGATATTTTTAGAATACAACGAACATTAAAATTGTGATATTGCCATTTTACCTGATATTGAGGCCATATTTATGCAGTGAGAGTGGTAAGGATGTCGATTCTATCTTGTCTTGCGCATCAGACGCAGCTTGCTGCCTCAGAAAGACAGTAGCAACTAACTAGCTTGTATTGGTATATCTATATCATAACAGTAAATATGTTACTGTTTACGCCGGTCGCCAGGTTAGCGGTACGCCTGCAAGGTATCTACGTCAAAACCCTGATGCCGGGAGCAGAGTGAATATATAGACTTTGTCGTGCAGTAATAAATTTTCTTTATCGATGTAGGGGAATACCCAAGCTCGGGTTTCCATGGATATCTTCCTTACGGTTCGTTGATTTATGATATTGTAAAGAAGATCACCACAGATTTAGCGTCCAGCCTTAGTTTATTGAGAATTAGAACATTCACTAGCTTTCGGAGCTCCGGACGCTAAATCTGTGGTTATCTTCTTTACAATATCTATTGATCGTCCGCCATCGGCTCCACTACACTCTTCATTGTTGATTTATGAGTGACACAGAATATCCAAATCAAATGGACTGCACCACAGAATATCTTGGGAAACTTTTATGTTCCGCAGGCTGTTGGATGAAAATTCACAAGATTTTTCGAACTCCCTCTTTTCATATGTGGGCCTCTGGGCTGTCTCTTTGTTCCGGGTTTCGGTACTCGGCTGGCCGATGCTAA
Organism: Botrylloides violaceus; assembly: GCA_030412335.1. NCBI lineage: Eukaryota > Metazoa > Chordata > Ascidiacea > Stolidobranchia > Styelidae > Botrylloides > Botrylloides violaceus. The sequence goes on from JASFYC010000810.1 coordinate 1,338,426, forward strand.
CTGAGTCCGTTTTACCGGACTTGACGAGTTGTCCCCAGCTTTCGTTAGCCACGTACATTTCCCTATGGCGCAGAATAAACAGACTCACAATATACTATAACAGTCACACTCGTCAGCAATATCTGTCGCGCCCGCGCCCAACTCCATTGCCTGACTTGTTAGCACGTGTCATAGAGGAACACACACAAGACATTGCGGTTTAGTCGCATGAGCTTTATCATTACAAAGAAAGGCGGGCATTCTTCCCATTTGTGGAGCCTATTACAGCCCAACGCAGGTAGCAAACACACCACTGTGAGCGGAACACCCAAAAAATATTCAGCATTCAATGTCTCTAGCCATGCAGCTTTAGTCTCGCATAGTGAGACTGGTACTTCCAACACGTACCAGACGTTTCGGGTATCCTCCAACAAAAGTAACACAGAAAAATTATGTCGAATGCTCTAAATAAAGTCAATATCATTTTTATCCAAAAATCTTCGCTAAGCCTCTGCCAACAATCACGTTCCATAGAATGAGATGAAGAACTCGATCCATCATGCAAAGTTTATATTCTAATGACTCGAGGTCAAGAAAGTCGGTTGCAACACAGTAGCAGGTTGGGAACATTCTTAATTCGACGGACAAGAGAACTATGACGCATTGATAGCACCCCTTGGTTTCTGAAACAGGAGATGGAACTATTTTCACAAATTGTTATAAAGATGCGGAATTTAAAAATTCATACCATCGTTTTATTTTCAGACTCAGATTGTGGTCTTTGAATGTTAAACTGTTTCCCTCTCCCACCTCGAGGACGCCAATTACCTCTACCATTTTCAAGGGGCTTATCGTTCCATGCTGCAGAAAAGATATAAATGATCAGCTCTTTCAAGATACCGGTACGTTTGCAACCAGATTGTGACTGACATCTATTGTTGCTATAGCCCTTGTTGTAATTTCCTCCACTGTAGCTGCGATTGTCATAGCGATAATTGTTGTAGCCTCCATAGTTTCTCATTCCATTGCCTCTGTAGTAATAGCCACCACGTCCACGGTAACCGCCACGGCCACGATATCCACGGCCTCTTCCTCCACGCCATGCCGATCCAAATGTCTCGGTGTTTAATTTACGTTCTTCTGACCACGACATACGTTCTCTAACATATATACATTAAATTAGCATTATTGGATAGTTAGCACATAAAATATTACGTACCCTCGCGGATTGTTGGTTTCGCATGTGATGTTGTCAAAGAAGCTTTTCGCCTTGTCGTAAAATACCGGTTGCCCTTCACCACCACTATCATCTGAATCTTCAGCAGTTTCATTGGTGTGAGTTGAATCAATCCCACTATCAATCTTTTCACCTGCTTCATCACACTTCCCTTTCTCAGCATCCTTTTTAACAGTACCTATCGACATTTTGATATCTTAATTATATATGCTGAGCATTATGTAGACCAAAATAGTAAGGCGTACCAATACGGAAAGATTTCCTCCACTCAAACTTCGTAAAACAATTTGCTCGGCTATGTTAGGTCTCATACAATCATAATTACAGAATATTTTACTAACAAGCTATAGAACGAGCCGGGTGGGCGTCTACCATGTAAAAGGTGGATACTGTTATTATTATTATTATTAGCACAAATAACTAAAACGTGAATACAATATATCTGCCAATAAACCAATACATAAGCCTACCAGATATTTTCAGCTTTTCCATAAGTTCTTTTGCAATATCTTCTTTATTGAACTGCGCATTAGAAGTCTCAAAATCGAAATCGCCTTTAAAATTCATGACATCGTCTTTTCGTGGACCATTGTAACGGCCACGACTAGATCGACCACGAGAGCCTCTTCGGTTGCCTAGTTGTCACAAAACATACAAGCTCAATAATCACAAGATCCGATCAAATTCTATAGGATGGATACTAACCTCTTTGGAAGTCGCCTCGCCCTTCATTCCTTCCCCGCCAGTTATTACTTCTTTGTTGCTGACGAGGCCGATATTCATTTGGCGCACGGAAGTTGCCACCATTTTCCTGCGGACCTTGACCATTGGAGCGAGATTGTTGCACATTTTTTTGGCCACTAGAAGAATTTAAATTGCAATATTAGCACCTGAAGACTTTTTGGTAAAATTGTAATGATGTATCTCACATTTCTTTGTTTGGCACCATTGGACTGCCAGTTTGAATGCCTTGATCTGATGTAGGAGATGCACGATCTGGCGTAACCGGTGACGGTGATTTATGCACTGTAAAAATTCAAACACATTTGTAGGAAACTCAATGATTCATCATGCTATGTGTAGAAAAATTACTAAATTCATTCACCATAATTACCTGGCATTTGAGAATTCTGTGGTGCATTACTAGGTTGTGGTGGTCTGGAAGCATGACCAACCGGTGGAGGATGAGGCATATGAGGCTGCGGTGGTGGCATCATATTGTAAGGAGGGATTCCATAATATGACTGCATGTATGGTGGTGGCATGTGCGGAGGTGGATGTGGCGGCAAGACCGAATGCTGTGAGGTGACGGCAGACTGCAAAATTACAAGAATATCATATTACAAAAATGCAAGGTGTATCATCAAGGGAAGATCACATCCACTAGACTACTAATCTGTGAAAATGGGGTTGTACTTATAAAACTGATCAATGTTAGCCTATATAGCCTGAATATTCCTCTGCTGACGTTGGATCTAATGAAAGAACTTAGCATCTGGAAACTATTTACACATTAAGGGTTGCAGAACCACCAAAAACAAGCAATATACCTGCACAATTGCTGGGTCAGGTGGTAGCAACGGTGCTGGGGGCTGTTGCGGTTTGGGTGGTTCGCAAACTGTCAGATCCTCGATATCGCTGCCACGAAAAATTATATACTCGTAGAGATCATCTCTAGGTGGGACGACACAATCTGCTTGACGATCTTCTGTCCCAAATGACCGCACTAAAAAAAAATCAAGGAATAGGTCGCATTGGCAATATTAATTTTTACATGTCATGAACATCGATGTTTTACTCACCTTTTGCTAAAGCTACTGTGGCATTTTCTGGATCAATCGAAAATAAAGTTCCCTCATATCGTATCTTTGCCTTTGATACCAAGCTTATCCTACTACCAATATACGGCGTGCCTGTGCTCATTATGACTTTAACCAGGCAAAAGAATACACCTGTAATGGGTAAAATAACCCTTTATGATGTAATTATCTCGAAACTTTGTCGAAAGTGAATCTGGTTTGATTGTCACTAGAAGTACTTTATTCATAGGCCAGGGTTTGGACCTCGTTAAAATATTTTGGGATCAGCAGTGTCCAACTTACGAACCTAGAGTGTTTAGCAGTTTAAAATGCTGCAAGTATGAATTCCATCCCTAGAGTCATTTCCGGCATATAGACAAATGAAACTTCGTTATGAGCGTGACTAGCTGCCCCTCGAAAGCTTGCAAATAACTACCATACCGAAAAGTCACGATACGATACTGAAAGCGCAAGCGAACACAAAACGAATGGCAATAAAAGCATGCGATCCTGCCTCGCGCCGCGCTCTTCGACGGATAAATTTGATCGATTTGATGCTTTGTCGCTTTGCGTGGTAGACCGTAATGCCCTTTTTTCTCCATTAGCAAAAGAAGAATGAAAAGAAAAAAATGAGATCACAACACCTAGGGAGCGTGAAATGCGGACGCATTAGTCGACCTTTTTATTTCATTCAAATATACTTTCTCTGAGACAAGATCCGAAATAAAACATTAATAAATAATAGAATCATACATGTTTTGTTTTTTATTCCATTTTTACAAATTTTCTACCCCGCAATGGAGGTGAATCTTAGATGGTTAATGCGGCCCATTGTTGAGCTTTGCTTTACAGCCCCTTAGTACGAGTGAGTTTGACGCATGCGCAGTTCATTTCAGTTATGAAAGCCTCAGAGTAGTGATGGCGTAGAGGCGGGACGGTGTGTGATTCGCGGGGAGAATCGAACGCCGTTTGCTGGCAGGTTCGTCGGTGTCAGGGTGATCGAAGTAAGTCTATTTTTAATTTTTATACTTCGATTAATTTATATGCAGCAGAAGTTGTCGAAAATCCAGTCATGGGTGTTATAGTAGGGTACATCCCGAATTGACGTGGCGTATATTGCTCGTAACGGCGGCTACGCGCCAATCTCGGGCTTAACGCGGTAAAATTGCAGACTTGTAGTGACCGTCAGTGAAATCGCTATTATTTAATGCTAGTGGCTCTCCATTATGAGTACTGGTATGTACAAAAATGATTTATATAAAGTCGTTACCGGTATGTTCTTATAAATTTTAGCATGCATGGTATGCTGCATCTCATCCATTCTTTTATTCGTGTTCAGTTATAAGTTGTAGCATCATAATTATAGTCACTCTGGCTGCTTGGACAGATATCTTCTATACTCCTAAAGTATGCAGTGAAGGGTTGGTGCTCTGACACGATAATAGCAGCAGATTTTATGATTCAAAACTCTACTCATTGAATAACAAAAGCACATAAATTGTTGGTGTCATTTCCAACATTGCTGGAAAAGACGGAATGCAACAGGCGCCTCGGGCTATCACTCCAACAGCTCAACCACAATCTAATACCTGGTCAAACTCATCAGAAAACTTTGCCAATCATCAAGGACTTGTGAATGCTAACACACCTGCCGGAACAGCTCAGATTGTGTATTCTAAGCCTGCAGTGACTACAACCATGGCAAATGTCAGTGTAGCGAAACAGCTTACGACATTGACAACAGTCAATAAAGGCCCACCGGTTGGTGTCCAGGCTGTGACGGGACTAAAACAATCTGTTCACATTGCAACGGGACAACCTGTCCGCATCGCAACACCTAACACTCCTGGTGTGCCAATCGCCAACTCTCAAATTACTGTTCCTCAAGGTTAGTAACATTTTATAACAGGGGAATTTTACAGTTATTTTTAAAAATACTTGAATTCTATCTCTTTTGCAGAAGTGTAGCCTAACTCGTAAGATAATTGGATGTCCCTAGTCTATTTACTGAAACAGGCACAGTACAAGTATTGGAGGAGGTCTCATCGTGCACCTAATGTGCATGTGTAGTACATGTAATATTACTGCATATTGCGATGCATCGTATAAACATCTCACGAGGATTAATTTCTCCACTTTCGTATTTGTCATCAACCATTGACGCCTCGTGCTGAGTTGGTGATGATATAAAATAATATATATATACCGGTATACCAATTTGGTTCTTGCCTGCACCATTATCCGACTAGTGTAACTCTTCTATCCAGACATCGAGTCATGCATGGGCAATATCCATCCAGATAAGTTAGCTAAGGTAGCCTACCCAGTGCAATTAAAATAAAATTGCACCCATCCAGCAACATGCACATCTATGCTACACTACGATATATCAGAATATTGATGAATTCATATCCTTAATTTTGTGATTTTTCCAGGTATGGTTTTGGCAAGGAACCAGAACGGTCAGTTGATCTTTGTTAATAGTAATTTGCTTGCTTCATCATCTGTTACTAGCACTTCCACAGTATTAGTAACTCAGTCGTCAACGTCTGGTGCTGTTACTACACTGAAAAATTCTACATCAGTAGCTGTTTCTCAGCCTATTGTGGTAATATTATATTGTTGTCTAATTGACCTGTGTAAATTTTTACAGTCGTGAATATATTTGCAGCGAAATTCTACAACGACTGCACCGGGTCATGTTATTGCAAGGACAGTTGTGCCCGTTGCAAACTCTGTCACAGTGAAACCCACTCCACCGAAACAAGTAAGTAGATATTTTATGCATGATCAGATTCTTAAGTTCATGCATTTTGCATTATTTTTCCGTGCAGACTGTCGCACTTAATAAAGTTCCAAGTCCAGCTGCTGCTACGACACAGCAACCTCAACCATCGATAACATTGTCGCAGGTTTGAAGCTGGCCTACACCTCTCTGGTTGATCAGGTTTACTCAAAGTCTGTTTATATCTTCAGGAAGATGTCATTAACGTGACAAAGTGTCGGAACTTTCTTACGACACTCGTTACGCTGGCTTCTAGCGGAAACCAGTCTCCGGAAACGGTCAGCAATGTCAAAAAACTAGTTCAAAATTTGATAGACAATAAGATCGATCCCGATAGCTTTACTCAGCAGCTTCAAGTTGAACTAAACTCAGCACCTCAGCCTTATTTGGGTCCATTTTTAAAAGTTAGTAAACCTTTATTGTTTGTAACCATTTCTTGTATTTTCATTTCAAAGTGTTATGACTGATCGTATCGAACAACATGTCCCCTAATGTATTCGCAATTGGTACCTTATTATAGGGCGAATTTGTTCATTGTGATATCACTCATTCAGAAAAGTCTACCGTTATTGCGACTGACAATGATGCAGCAAAGTCGAGGTGGTGGTTTGTTACCTCCTGCGGTAGCCGTTGCTGCTGTGAGGACATCCACCAGCAACACTTCAACACCTCCACCAACGAATGTGCAAAGTACTAAGGGAGTATCATCCTTTCCAAGAAGACCCCAACCTAAGGTGATAATGGTAATGAATATATTTTCTACCGTCGGAAAAAGTTGTCGTTTAAATGCATATTTTTCATCTTTCCTTCCGTAACGTGGGAGTCTAATTCCCAGTGTTCCCCAATTTCACACAAACATTAATGAATCAACTATGAACATTCACACTCGGTGATATAAACATCAAGGACTTTGTTTTTACGTACCAGATTTAATGAGTAGAGAATGACATGTTTTTGTGTGCACAGTGTGTGTGTGTGTGTGTGTGTGTTTTAAATGAGTAAGGCGAGATTAGAAAGTCCTGATATTTAAATCGGAATTCATAGTCACTGATATCACTGCGCTTGTGTTACAGAATTCTGTCCCAGACATCAGGTTACCAAGAGTTTCGCAATCTCCTGGCCCTGTTCAGGTATGTTGGTTGATGTGTTTGGCTGTATCACTTGCTACAGCGACGCTCATGAATGTGCATTACAGTATCACACAGGAATGGTTCCGCAAGCGGCGATATGCAGGTCGACAACAATGCCTCCACCTACCATGGTCTTGTCAGGTCCACGGATGGGTACGCAAAAATGGTCATCACCTGGCGGAAATGTCAGCGGAGGGGGAACGTTCAAGTAAGAGGTTGACATTTTTGTGAAAGACCTAAATGATTGAGGGCGGTTTTTATCTTAGGGACGACGATGATATCAACGATGTCACTTCTATGGCCGGAGTTAACCTTTCAGAAGAGAGCGATAGAATCTTAGCCACTAATTCAGATCTTGTCGGGTCGCAAGTGCGGTCGTGTCAAGACTCGTATATTGTAAATCGAACAGCATTGGTGCAAAAGCTTAAAGAAGCTGGTAAGTGGAATATTTGATATACTTGATGCAGTGGGCTACATTAATTAACAGTTCTTGTAAATCATGGCTGAAGAACTATTAGCGACCATGACTGACTCGTCCTGTGTCAGGAAGCAGGAAGTACTAATCAGCCATGAAATTTGCATAAAAGCAGTTTTCTAGATTCCTTAGTGTACATGCGTAGGGCGGTTAAATAAAGGAAAACTAAAATCGCCTACTTGACAAAGTAGATTTATACAGGTCGTGGTTCGACGGGTAAATGTTTTTTTGCCTGTATTACCTGGTTTTACCAGTTTTCTTTTGTCTGTTTTGCAGTATCCAAACATCCTCATGTGAAACAAATTCATCCAGACACGATAAAATTTGCGGCACATGCTGTGGAGGCAAGGGTGAAAGACCTAATAGAAAAAGTTTCACTTGTTGCATTTCATAGGATTGCAAACTATAAGGTGAGTCTATCTATACTAAGACCTGTCCTGCTACACGTTTTAATAAGGATTTGTGCAACAATAGTGCTGTCACCAGTATCAGTACGTCGAAATGGCCGACATAAAATGGAGTTCCAGCTCTCTTGATTTGCAATGACAATTTCATGGCTACCTGAATATATTATCACTTTTCTTGCAGGATAATGAGCATCACGAAGCTTCTCAAGACATTAGGTCTCAGTTGAAATTCCTGTCAGAATTAGACGTTTTAGAGAAAAAGAGACATCAGCAATCGGAACGAGAGGTCTTGATGAAGGCAATGAAGGTGAGTTGTGGGGCTCTGAGCCATAAATTCGTCTGAAAAGCATGCCTGAAATCTGTACAAGTGTACATTCAATCCTTTCGGTTATCCAAATAGGTCAGGCTGTCCAAAATTTGGAGCAGAAAATCACTTGTGTCAAAATTTGTGATATCACTGTTTCCGCTGAACCAAAGCCAAAGTCCAACTTGAAAAAGAACATCAAATCATAAAATTTGTATATTCTGTCCTTTTGTTTAGGTTATATATCCTTTCCTATTTTCAGAGTCGTTCAAAGAACGAGGACCCGGAACAGCAAAGACTGAAACAGAAAGCAAAGGAAATGCAACAGTTAGAGTTAGAACAAATTCAAATCAGGAATGCCGACGAAACGGCAAGAAATGCAATCGGTCCGCGGAAAAGGAAGTTAAAACCTGATTTGACTATAGCCGGTGGCGAGGTAAACTTATTGACCAAATATTCAGTAGCGTCGATGCGCGAATGCTAAATACTGTGATGTGTCGTAAAATATTCATCAAACTGATGATTCCTGTGGAAATTACGAACCTCAATGATAGTGATCTATAGCGACAATTGTGGACAATTTTGTTTGTTTTGCCATACTGCAGAAACCAGCATGCACTGTATCAATGTTTTTTGTGTATTTTCTAGTCGAAGGAATTCTCGTCACCCTTGCGATCAACTCCATCGAGGCCACGAATCAAAAGAGTTAATTTAAAAGATCTTGTTTTCGTCTTGGAACAAGAGAAAGATACGAACAAATCGAGAATGCTTTACAAATCATACCTCAAATGATGCCTCTGCAATTGGGCTCTTGAGCTCGGGTGTCAAAAAGAAGGCGTGAAATACGTAAGCCGACCGTAAACCGGCGGTAGAGCTGATCACTTGGCGTGGAGTGGAGTGTCAGACAGCGAATAAATACGAAGAATACCAGCTTCAAAATGATAGTGATTTTTACGCCAATGAAATTTTTCCTACATATTTTTAAAAAGGCGGTTATATGTATGGATAGAAATCTCTTCTCTCTAGCAATTTCTATTCTCCTACTTCCATTTTTCATTGAAAATGGTTTTGAGGGTTAATAAATCGGTGTGGAGACCCGATGTTGTTGTGTGTTGAACGCGCATTATAGTCATGGTTCTATGGTAAACGAGATTTGCTGTTAATGCTGTTTTGGTCTCGAACCTCCCTATGGCTAGTGGGTAGCTCAATATCTATTTCCCCCGAAGTTCATGCCTGGTTGCGGTTTTATGTTTGGTGGACGAGGGTTGCCGTTCATAAACTTTGCATTGTGATGATATCAATGTCTGGTTTGGTATTTCAGCAAGCCTTATATGCAGCGACGGCACAATAATAGTGAAGATGCGCGTGTTGTTGGACATGTGAAACCTACGTAACGGGAAACAGTAGCTTCTAGATCAGAAATCACGTACGCTCGATGCATTAGCGCTATACGTAGATGTGTGGAAGACGATGAAGGGGCTTCGACGAGGTTAACACAGCCATACCCATGTTTTAGTAGGTCGTGGCATAGTGTAGCGGCACAGAAGGCTTTCTCGACTCGACTTTCGATGACCTTTAATCGATAGCGCCCTACGACGCGACTGATTCTAGATATTCTATTTCCGCTAGGTGTCAGTCAGAATGGAAATTCCAAAAGTGGCATTTCGGTTTCTTTGCCAACAACTCGCCCCAACACCCGATGTGTTTTGCTTTTCCGTTAATAGTTTGAGGAATATCGACATAGCGAGGGAAGTGCGTGTTGATTATGTGAAAGATTGCTTGTCAGGACTAAATAGTAACAATCGCCCGAAATTAACATCGTAAAAACTGGGAAATGGCAGAAAAATGAGAAAGTTTGAGGTCGATGGCACTGATGGGTGATGGCCGGAAATAATGTCGGCTACCATTTGGTTGAATGGATTCAGTCGCTGTGCCAATATTGCATTTTATGTAGGATTTTACAGTAAAAGGAGCACTGTTAATCTTGTTAGTGCGTTTATTATTGTAGGCCTAACCAATTTACTTCATGATTTTTTGTCATAGCAATATGGCTTTGTATTATGATCAAAAGCTAGATACGCCTGCTGAATACATCACAATACATACTGCTTGGCAGAAGGTCTCCAATATATTTGCAGTTTGTTCAGGATCTCCTAGCGGTGGATCTGGTCATATCAGTATTTTCACTGCTGATGTAAGTATTCTTTTGATTTTGTAGAGTTAATATCGATGCATATTCGGTTTATTATGCATTAAACAAATTCCCTGAATAAAGTTTACATGTTATAATATGTTTTAAGGGCAAGAAGAAAACCAAGTCAGATAGTTTGATTCAGAGAACATATCACCCTACGATTTGTGCTTGGCATCCAGGCCGCAACTTACTTGCAGTCGGCTGGGAAAACGGTAATGAAATTCGATTCTAGTTGCCTATTTTCATACGGCACACTGGTACAGTAGGCCTACTGTAGTGTCCTATTTATGCAATGCAATCCGGGTTAACAATGAAAGGGGCTTGAAATTTGAGAGCTTGTTTTTAGGGAAAATGTAGTTGTCTTTATATTAGCTGGATATCTTATTTTTTTGATTTCATTAAAATTTGATCATTTGTTGACAAGTTTTTCTGTTTGTCTAATTTAATATTTTTCATTTGACAGGGGAAATAGTAATATGGAATGATCATACAGAAGAACTTCAGGAAGTACCACCGTTGCATGATCAGCCATTAACCGCCTTGGAATGGTCAGGAAATGGCACAAGATTGGCTTCAGGAGATAATGTTAGTGATATGACCTGAAAAAGTGTTGTCCAGTCTGATCTAGTCGAAGGATGTTCTGTAGTATTGTCGCTATTTGATCAAATAGTCAATATGGGTGTAGTCTATTACTACCAGAAGGAAATTTTCAGTTCTAAACCTGTCGTAGTTCGGCTTCTTCTGCCAAGAACCGTGTTTGTATCCACTCTGCACTGTATGATTTCCTATTGTGATAGCAAACGTTTTCAATTATTTCCTGTGTACGTTAACAGTTTCCTTAAAAATTTTTTAGAGCGGTATATCGGCGGTATGGAAGGTTAACGACAAAGGCAAAGTGCAGTTAAATCCAATCTGTAGGCATGCACTTGGTTCAAAGGTTACACAATGTATCGTGCCCACAGCTAACAATGATGCATTAATGAGGTCAGTCTATAATATCTGATGTCACCAGACTCACCACAAGTAACGTACATGATGTTAATATTTTTAAATCTCAATATTACAGCAAAATTGCAAGTTTGGCAAAGGCTGCTGTAAGAGGCGATGAAAACGCATTAGATCAATTTCTCAGTTACAATCAAGTCGATGGAACTTCAAAGTCTGGTGTTAATGATGGACTTTCATTTTTCTTTGGAACTTCAAGCGGTAAATAATATCTTGATGTACATAACATTTAGTAATCGTTAAAAATATATCGTTGTATCTGTAGGTGAAATATATTATGTAAATAGTAAAGGAGAGAATTTGGAATGCATGAAAATGGAAAGTGGTGTCAAAAAGCTGCTGTTTTTTATGGAAAATGAATTGCTTGTGTCAGTGTCTGATGATCTTGAAGTAAGAATCTTTTTGTCTGACTTGGTATAGACTTTGGAGACACATGAAATAGGTAATGTGTTACTCGGTGCTTCTTTAATAGCCTGAAAATTAACCGACACGATAATCAACCAACTGCCAATGCCGATTTTATCAAATAATTTTGACCTCTATTACCTGCTATGGGCTGATTAATATCTGTTGAGGCCCATATGAAATCCATTACATTAAATATCAACCACTTTACCTGACTTACTACCCATGTACGGAGTGTTGCAAAAATACGAATTTTGGGCCGGTCGATAATTGGCTGTTCTCTAATCTTTAGTGCAACCTTTACTTTTTATCATATTACTTGGTTTTCATGGATTATCACAAAAAGTATCCAAAAACGCTCAGATGAAGAGACATTTAACAAGCAACCTTTTATCAGATTGTGGTTTCTCGTATCCATGCTGATGGTAGGGCAGAGGAAATGAACAATGTGAAACTTAGCGGACGGGGATCGCAATCCGATATAATATGGGCCGGGCAAGGTCTACTTGCTGCTGCTACATCGGACAGATCATTGAGGTGAGTTAATTTTTTTCCGAATATTACATTAGCCTTTGAAAAAAATATTTTCTTTAGATTATGGGACTTGAAATCAAATGACAACTATACTTTGTCACTTGATCTAGAGCAAGGATTTGCTGAGGATGAACGGATTGTGTGTGTAGCGTACTCGGACCAAAAACGTAAGGGGACAATAAATAATTCATTTCTTCGTTCTTTTTTGGCCATATGAATTAAGAATTTGATTTTGGGTGTGGATTTTCCAGTAGATCTCCCCTGAGCTCTTGTCAATTACCCATGTTTGCAACCAGCCTGTGACTTTTTGCTTGCATTTGATTTAGGTATCCTTAGTGCTGGTACTAACATGTCACGGATTGCCATGTGGAATTTTACACCGTCGTTATCAAAGTCTCGACGAGATCCAGAGTTGCAATGGCAACTACAACAAGCCACCAAGTTGGACTCGAATCCATTTTACATTCTGGTAAGTTGTAGACTAAAAGATATTTTAGTGCAATTGTTTAGTTCTTATGCAATTTTTCCAATGACAGTGGAGTCATCGACAGCAAGTACTTGCTGTGAGCTGTGATAGGAGTGTGGTGTATTTGAATGAGCAAAAAATGAATCGAGCTATTACAAAGAAACTGATTGCCGTCCAGAAGAATTCTAAAAGTGCAATCATCGAGTTACTTGTTGAGCAAGCTGGGCAGTCATTGAGTGAGTAAAATGTGTTCTTGCATCGTACTTTGCTAAAATATCTCATCAACCAAATCTCACTTGTAACTTGTGTTTGGTGACTGTGTATGTCTTTAAGCCTAGATGACATTGCATGTGACGATAGAGAGAGCATAGCACACCATTTATGACCAGTCCCTTTTCTATATGCCATAAGTGATCGAACGATATGAGATATGAGTTTCATTTATAATCTGTGATTTATATTTTCCTTACTTTGATGAACGATGTCATTTCATCGACTGCTCTTTTTTATGATGCAGGTGTGTCGGCATTGTCACGGTCCCATGCTATCAACTTCATGGCTTCTGGTCCATCTCAAAAAACCGTTCTCATGGAACTTAATGCCGATTTTGTGTTTACAAACCTCGGAATTGCTAACGTAAGTTACGTTTTTCTTGAAATAATTATGTTATTTTGTGACGTCGATATATTTAGCAAGCGGTAGCGGTGTGGAACGCAAGTCAAGTTGCTATCTATGACATCATTAACAATCAACTTGTGCCTTCAGGTATAGTAGCCTATCTGTTTTAGTAGTGGTCACGATTCTTACGTGGCCATTTTTTGCATTCAGGAACTTTTTCTGTTCAATCGTCCCTGTGTGCTTTGCATGATCAGAGCTTCTTCACAGTGGATTTGGGATCGAACAAGGATGTCGTTAAGATTGAAGTCCGGAATTTCAAGGTGAATTTTTATCTTTCAACAATAGATCTGACCAGAGCAGTATGTACGGTATTTCTTGGGAGGCCCTAAGCTAATCCATTTTGGAGCCCCCTTCCCCACCCACGTTTTGGACTCAAAAGAGTTGCGAAAAATGCAGTAAACTGTTCAATTTTTAGACAATGTCAATTTAGAAGCTTTTAAAAATTGAGGTCCTTAGGCTTCAGCCTACGGTTACCGACTGTATTGGAAAATCCAGCACTGGATCTGACAATATGTAACAGGGATGCTTAATTTACTTGTATTTATTTACTTAGGGAACGATCAAACAAGTTCTTCAATTCCAAGATAAAGAAGGGGAAGTCGTTCATTTAGATGTGTGCGGAGATTACCTGCTCGCTGCTACGAGATCGGGTTACATAAAGCTCTATGATCTCACCAAAAGGTTGACAATTAAATTAATTAAAGTAATTGCCTTGGAATCCTATGATGTATTTATACTATGCTAATGTTGAATCCGCCTTTTCCCAAACTTGCCTCATTTTCAAGGCTCTTCTTAACAGACACTCTGCCCAATTGGACCCTGGTGCTGATCCAACCAAACAGTCGAATCCTAGTGCTAATGGATCCGACGACATAGTCATAATTGAATCTGTAGGTGGCATTGTCAAAATTACTACCAGACTGTCAATGTGACAAATTTCAGAGATGCAAAGCCTCATGGTAACGCAAAAGATATCAAGGAAGCCATCCCGTATTTTTCATCTTTTCAAGACGTTAAATGTAACAGCACAGGTTCAAAGGTTGCCATGATAATTAAGCAGGTACAGTAATATCACTGCATTTGAAATGACTCTTTCTCAATGTATTACTATTCACGTATTCAGGAAAACCTTACAATATCATCGAAACTATATGTTTATGATATTGAAAAAGATAAAATTGATGATTTTGATTTTGCTGATGGGAAGTCAAGTATTGAATATCCTGCTCAATCGAATGAAATGAAAGAGTATGTTTTATTTTAAATTCTCAGAACGATTCAGAATAATATAAAAATCATATCATTATTATTTAGAAGTCGAGAACAGTATGCGATGGATGTTGCCAAAAGGTTTCCCATATCAATGCATTGGGACACGGAAGAACCAACCTTGCTGGTGTGTGAAGCACAGTTAACCGATGTCGCAAGAAATAATGCTGTTAAACAAACTTCTTCCAGTCTATCCATTGATGAAAGCACAACTCCTGATATCCCAGTGAGCATATTCCATCCATTTTTTAAAATTTGGTATTTATCATCATGATGCCTTTGCACAGATTGAACAGCTCGTCGTTCTGCTGTACAGTACCAACGATCAGGGAATTCTTATTCAAGATTTGTTCGAAAGGAATGGCGACCAGGCACACTTGATCGGGCTGCGAGCGCCAGCTTTCTATTTTACGAAAATGGTTTGTACATTTACTATTCATGAATTCTGGGCGTTGTGAATGGTGGAAACTCCATCACCTACACTCAAAAAGTAACTCAAACAGTTTCAATTCAGGATAATCCGGCTCATTAGCTTACAATGAGAAATCACTGCTGTACTAATGACGTGCGGTGACTGCAACTGTTTCATATACCTGATTTCTACCAGACCTAATTTCATAGACAAAAAACTAATCAAATTAATTTCAACTTTTTGGTCAATTATTATTGAAAAATTTATGGAAATTATTCAGGCAATGAGCAAGACCGATGAAAACAGATCAGAGGAAAATGGCGAAGTATCGACTGCTGTAAGGATGTCGTCTTTGTTTGCATATTAATATTTTCGTGACCCTCTGATATTTGCAGAAGCCGTATTTGAAATCTCTGATGAGAGACTTTGTCGGGTTGGAAGATTGTGATGTAACAACTCGTCGTGCAATGTTGGACTTTAGTTTCAATTTGGCAATTGGTGATATGAGCGAAGCATTCAAAGCTATCAAGTTGATAAAAAGGTTAGTAGACAATTGCAACATAAAAGTCAATATGGGCTTGTGTGTCATTTTAATTTAATTTCAAGCTATATACTGTAAAATAGGAAAAATTGGTGTTTTGTATATCTCGAGTTGTCAGATGACTTCTACCAGATGTAACGTTTATCCACTAGTTCTTACGTTGCATATACCAAGATTGAAAGATTGTGTATTGTTGCAGTGAAGCTGTTTGGGAGAGTATGGCTAAAATGTGTGTGAAAACGAAAAATATCGAAGTTGCAAAAGTTTGCCTGGGAAGAATGGGGCATGTCAGAGGAGCTCATGCAGTCAGGGAAGCGGAAAAGGAACCGGAACCTGATGCTCAAGTAGCAATGTTGGCTTTGCAACTCGGAATGAATGTGAGTATTTGTCAGAGTCTCTTCAATATCTGTGTTGGAGTGTAACAGTCATTGAATCTACTTATGTTTTCTGGTTTTCTTCCTTTAGGATGAAGCTGAGAGGTTATATAAGAAATGCCAACGATATGATCTGCTTAATCAATTCTACCAAGCTTCAGGCAGATGGGGAAAAGTAAGTATCTATCTCGTAAGTCTTACGTGATAGTATGGATTAAGTAGGTTGCAATTTAGGTGATGTTTGTGCCTCATTTTTTAGGCATTGGAAGTTGCCGAACAACTCGATAGAATACACCTTCGAACCACTTTTCACAATTATGCAAAATTCTTGGAAGCAAATGAGGAATATCAGTCTGCAGCAACTATGTAAGTTAAAATCCTTTCTTTGAATTAAACCCAAGATGCTCAGAATACTTCCATTGGGCAAATTGACATGGAGAAATAGTGTTGCTACTAGAATGTAATTCCTAATATTCAAAAAGTCTGGTTTGGATATCTGTCAGATCTGCTCAGTGCTCTCTATCCCTCTCTCCCTCTCTCTCTCTCTATTTTCGAATTTCATATGGTCTTTTGCAAAGGTATGAAAAAGCCGGAACTCATTCGTTCGAGATTCCGAGAATGTTATTTGAAGATATCGAAATGTTGGAAAGTTATATCGAAAATTCAAACAACAAGTATAATTTGATATGAGTATATTATGCTAGCTGGACTTAATTTGTCTGCATGTTTTCTTTGTAGAGTATTTCTTCGTTGGTGGGCCCAGTATTTGGAATCGACCGGAGAAATGGATGAAGCGTTGAAATATTATCAGCAAGCTGGCGATATTCTGTCACTCGTTCGTATCTACTGCTACTGTAGAAATGTTGACAAGGTTTGTTCGTATTTTGTCTTTGCCGCAATTAAAATCCTTACGGAATGACGAATCGTTGCAGGCTGTCGCTATTGCAAATGAAACGAAAAACCGTGCCGCATGTTATCATCTTGCGAGGCATTTTGAAAATAACGATGACGTCGAACAAGCTATTCATTTCTATACCTCTGCTGCTACTTATGGGAATGCAATTAGAATTTGTAAGGTATGATGATAATAGTGAGGCTGATAAATGACCTGAGTGTCTGAATAGTGTGTCGGAATGAATTTAACTGTTTATCAACCGAGTAATTTCATATCAATTTTTGGTTGTCAAAACCTCCTTGCCCCTTCCGGATGATGGAATGCAACGAGATGATTTTCTGTGATGTCAAACTCTTCTCTTTAGAAGGGTATATTGTGATCAAGAGAGAGAGATATCTAGAGAGAATGTTGTGGGACCTTTGCCTGATTTCAAAATTTCTTTATGGAAATGCTGTTTTGCAGGAACATCGATTCGAAGATAAACTGATCAATCTATCACTTCTTGGCTCACAAAATGATATGATAGAAGCGGCCGCCTATTATGAGACTCGGCCAGATTTAGTTGACAAAGCAGTGTTGCTTTACCACAAGGCAGGACATTTTTCAAAAGCTCTCAAACTGGCTTTTGACACGCAACAATTTGCTGCTTTGGAATCAATTGCTCAAGTTAGTCCGTGGCATCTTTGTTTCACGGTCGTGATGTATCCAATTGTGTTCTTTTGTTACGGTGTAGGATTTGGACGAACGAGCCGATCCTGTGTTATTAGAAAGATGTGCCAATTTTTTCATCGATCATGGGCAATATGACAAAGCTGTCAGCTTGCTTGTAATAGCAAAGCAGGTATGTATTGTATACATGATACTGGCTTACAGTCACTGGTCTTGATACTTATCAAAATAATCATCAATCAATATTGGATAATTATCAAATATTAAGATTAAATTACTAATATTACTTTTCATGCAGTATACGGAAGCAATTGATCTGTGTTTGGAAAATAACGTAGAACTCAACGAGTCACTTGTCGAACGATTAACTCCTGAGAAAGATCAAACTCCATCTTCTGGAAATCGAGAGCAACTACTCATGAAATTGGGAGATTGTTGCATGAAACAGGGCGTTTACCATCTCGCGTGCAAAAAATATACGCAAGCAGGGGATCGGGAAAGGGTGAGTTTTAAGGATAAATCCAACCACATGACCACCAGGGCTTGTTTATTGTTTGTATGTTGAGAGAGAGAGGTTCACACATGTGCGGTAGAGATTGGTCTGTCCAGATTCCATGGTAGATTTGATAGCATGGTATCTATTTCCTAGGCTATGCGTGCTCTACTCAAGTCTGGTGATACTGAGAAAATTATCTTCTTTGCTGGAGTGTCTCGTTCAAGAAATATTTATGTGATGGCTGCAAACTACTTGCAATCATTGGATTGGAGGACTGACCCAGAAATTATGAAACATATCATTAGTTACTACACAAAAGGAAGAGCCTTGGACTCCCTAGCCGGATTTTATGATGCTTGCGCTCAGGTACTGTCATTTTGTATAGTTTTGAACGACTTTTTATGAGCTTGAAAAAACGACTCGATGATCCTAGGTGGAGATTGATGAATATCAAAATTATGATAAAGCGCTCGGGGCTCTAACAGAAGCATTCAAATGTTTATCAAAAGCTAAAATGCAAAATACACAACAACAAGAAGATAAAATTACGGAATTGAAGACTAGAATTGCACTCGTCAAAAAGTTCATTCAAGCAAAACGGTAGGCCTTTACAGATTTTGTCTATTCGTGCTATTCAGTGCATGCATTATTGGGCAATAGGCAAAATCTGTAGAGGACATGACGGGTGCTATGTGCTAAACTTCGAAGCTGAAAGAATGAATATGTAGCTATTGATTGGCTGCTTCGATCCATTATTATCGATGAGTCATGGAATTGTTTGATCAGATGCCATTGACATCTGTGTAACTAATCTATTATTATGCAGCCAACTTGTCGGCTCCAGTCATCCTATATTATCTCATTGTACATTATGAAATCAGGATCTAGCTAATCCATATAACATAATTTCTATCTGGTGCAATGCTTATCAGCAGATTGTCAAAAGTTTAATTTCAGCTGGGACGGGGAAACTACACATCAAAAGTGTCCCAAGCCTCCATGCCGTAGGTTAAGGGATGTTAAACTTTCATAACTTCCTTCCATTACTTTTTGAACGCACACCATATACCGTATTTTATACACATGGCATGATATATGTATTGAATAAAGAATTATAGGTTATCAATATTCCTAGGCAATAAAAAAATTACGAATGTGTGAATATGTACTTATGCTTACAGAATGCTGGAGAGCGATCCTGTTGATGCCATCAAGCAATATCACGTTCTTCTAGCTGAGCCAGACATAGACTCGGCTGTACGAGTCGGTGATGTATACGGCATGTTAATAGAACATCATGCACAAAACCAAGCCTATGATAAGGTAGCGGAATGTGATGCACTTTGTGCAATCTGTTCGGCCATTTAAATTACATTTTTAACCTAGGCGTCGCAAATGATGCAAGAAATGCAGACACGTATTCCAACCGTTAACATGGCGTATTACGTTAACATGCGTACAATTGAGACCATTCAAAGGGCTTTAGGAATTACGACTCAACAAAGTAATGGTGATTCGAAGCGAATAGTGGATAGTGATGATGATGAAATGGATAAAGGCGATATATCTGAGGAAATTTATGACAATGGCGATTCCACTGTGGATATGTATCGATTCAGATAAAAAGCGGTTGCGTTTCCCCTTCCTACTGTGAATTCATGTCCCAAGTCAATATTAGGCGTGGTATGAACCTAGCATTCAAGTTTAACTTCTAAAATATACATCGTAAAATTTCAAGGCCCAAGATTATTAACAATGTCACCTGCTGAGGCCATTAAATAATCTGCTTGAAATCTGTAGCATTAATGAATGACGTACCAGTGCTAAAGCAAATTGATTTAATTCCAGTGCTGCTGTTGATTAGTCATATACTTTGATATTCATATTTGTTGTTAAATAGAGTATTAACATTTTCAAAATCTTACTGACTGATCCGTGGATAATTAACTGACTATCTGACAGCCTAACGGACGCGTCGAGTCCGCAATTCGGGTTCTTGGCAGAACGCTCTGCGACGCGGGGTACTTCGTCGATATTAGGTATCTATCTTGATATTGCGAAGGCTTTCGATACCTTTTCTTATCCAAAACTCAAACAAGTGTTGGCTAACTTCGGATTTTCTGCGGGTCTGGTTGCCTGGTTGGATGCTTGCATATCTGTCGAACCGAAAACAAATGGTTGAGATTGGCGTAGAGTTGATCGATGTCCTATCTGGGATGCCTCAGATACAATACAATACGCTCGTTGTCAAAATCACAATAGTCATTTATGTATTTCAAAGATTTATTTGGACGGGATCCTGGTGTAAGGATAACTAATTTCTATCAAAGCCAGTACTCTTGCGGACATAGAATAGGCCGCGGCGGAAATGTGACGCCAGGTATGAAAATCTCCTGAAAGCGTGCATGACCGTAGTCGGTGTCGTATGGATCCCACTCCATCGTTGCCTGAAACAATTCATCTGGTGCGCCGATCGTCACAGGCCTGTGATTTCTAATTAGCATCGTGTAAGACCTTCCTCTTTGAGAGTCAACGGCTGGCATCACACCGACGCTGTTAATGAAAGATTGACCGTTCGATTGTCTAGTGGTCGAGTGGGGCCTAATCTCATTATTACGCAATTTATCGCATAATAGACCTACATAAATCGGGGATTTACGAAACCACAATCTGTGCTTACATTGGTAGAGTTCTGGGAGCGGAATGACCCGATGCAATCATGCCTCTTCGGTATGGTAATTGGTCGGATGCGACGGTGCGACAGTCTGTCTCCCTTGGAATCGCTAACGCTCTGGCAGTGAGCATTTCACGACTTCTTCTTAACGAGTAATTCTCGACAGTGCTGGAGAGATCGGACGAGACGATTCTCATTTCGACTCCAGCACTGGCCCCGAAGTCGCTGTCAAGTCCCGGCCCGCCACTCAGTTCAATTGAATTCCTGTAGGACAAGTATAAGGCCTTATAATCCATCGTCTCAATTCAATCTAGCGATACGCAATTAATTCACCAACCTGACTTTGGCCGTTCTAGGGTCTGATTTCGCGCTGCTATCGGGACATACAAGAAGGCTGTTGTTGTTTAGAAAAAGTCGACCGGCCCCAAAATTTGCATAATACACCGCGTCGAGCCGATGCTCGGGCACATACGACATATCATGCGCAAAAACCGAGTCGGCGGTCGCGTCAGGCTTGAATTCTGGATCCAATATGCTGTCCATCGGCGCGATGCCTGAAAATCGGTTGTCAGAAAGTTCTACCTACTACAGTAGGCCTATTTTCTTTATAAGCACCAATTACCTGATATAAATTGGCTATTTACGGAGTTAGGTGGAACCATTAATGTGCTTTGCGACATCTCTATCGTAGACACAGCACTGCTGCAATCTAATGGAGTTACCGCAGTCAAGTCCTTGCCGCGTGCCTGCTTAGGAGTAAATTGTTTAGGGAACTGTCCATGTCGATGCTGTTGCTCTGTACAATGGATTGTAGATATATCTGGATATATCACCAATTCGATGTCGCTTCCGACCTGCTTTGCATCAAATCACACAATGAGAAACCTATTATATATTCGGGTGCTACCTTGCTCGCACCTAGGCCTACCTTGCTCGCATCGGGAGCCATTGGCGCTATTGTCTGAAGTTGCTTGTTATCTTGACCGCTGGCGATAGTAGTCTTAGTCGAATGCTCATCGCATTCTGGAATAGTAGCCAACCTAGCTGGGTTATTAGCATTTCTTTCGTCCACAGAATTAAGTAGAAGGCTGTCATGTTGCACAAAACTCTCCTTGTCTTCTTTAGTAGATGAATTTTCGTATACACGATCAGGGTTCTCAACATAAATAAGGTCAGCTGTTTTTCTTGCACGATTGTTTCGCTGACTTTTCACTTCTCTTCGCCGTGTTGTTCCATTGGTTCCTTTCAAGCAGTTTACGCGACTTATGGCTTTCCCCATATCAACCCTCTTGCTGCCCGTACTGTAGTTCAATACATTGAACAGAAATCAGAACCGCCTTCCCATGCCAAATCCGCCAAAGTCACGATCAGTTTCTCTCGATTTTTTGGTATAATCCAGGCGTGATTGCAGTCACTAACATGGCAAAGCCAATTATTAGACTGCATTGTAGTTGTCTTGATCGATTCCTAATTTGTAGATTGCTCGTAGAACATGGTGGGCCCTAACGGAATTTGTTACGTTTCCTAGTCCCAGAGTAGCCTAAATCACCTGCAAAACCATAGCCTCTACAAGTCTATAGGTCTATACGCTATAGGCTATGGTGCAACCATAGAACAGTCTAGAGATCAGGACACTTCGTGGATCTCAGTGTTTATATAATCTCGATCGTGATATTATAGACACTCTAGAGTCTCTATAGTGATATAATCAGGCCCAGGGCCCACGACACCGCAGCCGTTGCATGCACTGCTGCGACTTACTCAGTGGTGCTACCATAGTTCAATAACCCCAACGGTGAACTATGGTGCTGCTATAGAGACTGCGTGGTCTCTATAGTGCTACTATAGAGAGTCTTCGGAAGACTCTCTATAGTGCTACTATGGTGCTTCGGAGTCTCTATAGTGCTACTTATAACAGAAGTAGACTGTGCGTCCTAGCGCACGGCCACTCTCTCTCTCTCAATATCGGAAACGGGAAGGTCTGCTCAATCGATCGTTTTTGTCAGACTTGTTGGTTTTATTGGTCGATTCTTACGTTATTGTCATATGAGGGTTATTGGGCCTATTATTATGTCATATCTTAGTTCAGATATCAGTTTCCGTATGAGAATCTTGCAGTTAAAGTTAAGTACCGGTACCGGTACCGGTAGAGCAGTAGGTGAAAAGATCATATTTACTTGTTTGAAATTATTTAATTTAACAAGAGTTAGTGGAGCCGATGGCGGACGATCAATAGATATATTGTAAAGAAGATCACCACAGATTTAGCGTCAAGCCTTAGTTTATTGAGAATTAAAACTTTCACTAGCTTTCGGAGCTCCGCTCCTTCATCAGGTGAAGATAGAATAAATTTTTATAATAAAGGTACCGATAGAGCAATACTACGCTTCATCATGGTTTCAAGAAGTTATCCTATGTTGCTGGTCCTAGAGGCATACTATACCGTGGTCTCGTGGCGATTTAGATTCAAACAATCATATGATATCATATGATTGTTTGGCATAGTACTGAATACATGAATGGGTTATTATAATCCCATATCCTGTTTCACCAAGTAGGGGATCATCTATCTAGTATTTGTTGGGGTCTATTCTCATTACCGATTGTTAAATGCTGATAAAGCGCTGCACACAGGAAGAGGATGTAATTGTGAATGAATAGGAAGTAATAGGTCCATCTAATCTAATTTCAGCTATTGTTTTCTGGATATAAACATTAGCAGTGCCGTATGAAAGTCGTAAAAGGGCTATTTAATTATGGCCTGGCGTGGGTGACTATGACATAGAACAGAAGTATAATATGATTACATATGGAAAATGCTTATTCTGTATCCTCAATAGTCCTGAAATCGGGGTTTTTGTGATTGTGGAATTGTTTGACCAAATTCAATTCGACATTTCTTCAAGCTTAAGACTGTTCAAGTAGGTTTTTTAATGTGCCACCATGTCCTTCCAAAATGTTATATATTCAAAACTTTTAGTAAATAGCCTAGACTAAACAGTGGTAATGTGGTAAGGAATGTTCTTAATCTATTTGTAGTTAGTTAGCATTTATTTAATGCTCAATGTATCTAATCATGTCGACGGGCAGTGACGACTTTGCTGATTGAAGACATCAATACTGTCCAATCTGGAATAGGACGAAATATTTTATTTCAAGCTAACAATGTTACGGAAAGCACCTTTAAGATCACTGTGTCTGATAATCACCATGGCTTCAGTTGCATGGATTTCTTTTTCCATTCTGTATTTCATTTACACTGTTCCAGGGACAGGTGAGATAATTGTATAATTATTTGTAACTTTGTAAGCCTCTAGTTGTCTGGTCAATTAGTCAGTGTAGTCGCTTATCATAAATTGCTGATTGCTACACTGTGACGTAACAAGTTTTTTTGTTTCAGCAAATTCATATTTGTACCGATTCCATCTGATGCGGCGAACGT
Source organism: Botrylloides violaceus (assembly GCA_030412335.1). Lineage (NCBI taxonomy): Eukaryota > Metazoa > Chordata > Ascidiacea > Stolidobranchia > Styelidae > Botrylloides > Botrylloides violaceus. Next base: position 1,362,596 of record JASFYC010000810.1, read on the forward strand.
TTGTCACATCCGTAAAATCAGCTAGTGCCGATATCGTTCGGATCGTACGAAATGCCGATTATGACAACGCTGAAGGTAAGCCTAGGCTTTATGCGTGATTTTTGTACATTGGTCCTAGTCAGCCTAGCGTTTTGTTATTAATAATATTTATATTTCAACAGATTCAAATGATCCCACTTCTATTCTACCAACTACACCATTTTTACCTTCAAATTTTACTTATGCACCAAATGATACCTGCCCAGAGAAATTCAAAGAAATGAGTATGCTGAATGATGTTTATGAACAAGTTGTCTTTTGAGATAAAATGTATGCTTGGTGTTTACTCGCAGCCGGCCCGTTTTATGTCAATATGACAGAGATTCCTCTTGAAGACATATATGTAAATTATTCGCATATCATAAAAGTCGGAGGGAAATGGAGACCTAAGGATTGTATACCTTCATACAAGGTAATTCGATCGACCGTAGTACAGTATTCTTACCACAGACATTTCGAGGATTGTGTGTCATTCGATAAGTATTGATCTTGCTATTCTTCAAGGCATTCCGCATCTGTAAGGTAGAGAAGACCCCCCTCCCCCCCATATTAATATGTTGTAGGCCTATAACACATAGAAGTTGTGTTATGTCAAATTTCCACTAAAATTGAATGTACTTTTCTGTCATCTAAGGTAATTTTTTACTACCGTACTAGTAATTACAATTTTTATACAATAGTTCTTGATAGCACTTCCAGAAATTTGTATCCTAGTAACATTGTTTTGTATTATTTCTCCATAGGGTCAATCGCTTTTCTTGTCTCACTAAGTATTGCCTTTGCATTGTTTTTGCTAAGTAATTTTTTGTACAATAGTAGCTGTATTCAGGTTGCCTTCCTTATTCCGTTCCGAAACCGACACAAGCACCTTCCCATTTTGTTTCGTCATCTATTTCCGATGCTCATCAAACAACGTCTTGACTTCACCATATTTGTAGTGGAACAGGTTTGTTTGTTTTGTAAATGTGTTTTACTCAGTAATTGTCATACATTATTTATATTAAGCTAGGTATTCTGACCTTGAAAATATTTTAGCTATTTCCATTTGTTAAAATCTGACCTCTTTCAATATTATACTATGGTAGCCTACACATTAAAGGTTGATAGAAACTCATTCTATAACTAGAGATGTTGCTCTGGAAGTATCTCTAAGCCGACATCTTGCTATATCCACTATCATATTTATTGCTTTTTTGTTCTGGCCATTTGTTACTGTTTTCCTTCTCAATCAAGTATTGATCAATTGCCTCAAGTTGTGAAAAGTGATTAACTGATTAAATTGCATTTTAAAGAATTTGTGTTTAGTCTGGAAAGTATCCTTTCAACCGAGCAATGCTGTTCAATGTTGGTTTCATGGAAGCAATGAAACAAGATAAGTTTGACTGCTTCATATTTCATGACGTTGATCACATTCCTGAGAACGACCGAACTTATTATGGTTGTGCCGGAATGCCAAGGCACTACGCTACTCAACTTGACATACACCTTTATCAGTAAGTATTATAGTCTGTTGTTTGTGAGAATTCAGTTTTTAGTGCCAGGACTATTGTTAATTTTCCCTGTCCCTATGGCCTTAGTTCTGATACCGTACCGGTATCTTATTTCTTTGCCTCAAAGATGGGCCTGCGATAACTTCAGAAGTAGCATTTCATGTTTTTGAAACGTGTTTTCACTTTGTTATCGATCCAGCTTGTTTATTCAAAGTAGTTAACATTGCCTTCATTACAGTCTAGAGTATGATGATTTTTTTGGTGGAGTCAGCGGAGTGACTACAGAACAGTTTACAAAAGTCAACGGCTTTTCCAACCAGTTTTGGGGTTGGGGTGGTGAAGACGATGACTTCTACACAAGGTTGATTATAGTGGAATATATTTCTTCTTTATATGAAACTTACTTTTTGTTTTGATGACATTGAATCAAAACAACAAAATAAATACTGGAGACATTGTCGGACAAAAATAATAACAGATGTAGAATATGACGGTATACTTCAGTTACATCTATGTGGAATGAGGGAATCATGAAGTTCATACCGTACTGATATTGGCACTCCTCATTGTAAATATTTCATCACTTGTAATTCTCAATTTGATGTCATTTTTCGTTCAGAATCAAACAAGGTGGTTACAATGTGTCAAGACCTCCTGATGCTCATGGTCGCTATCAATCTATCAAGAAAAATCATAATCAGGAAGCCCAGTTTCTTAGCAGGTAACTTTAAATCTATCACATCTGGTATAGGCTTGCATAAATATATCCTCAATTTTGGATTCGAATGTGTTACATTATGCGCCGGTAAGTTACTTTTTCTAGTTATCAAACTGATATGTTACAGACGTGTAGACATTTCTGCATATATTATGTCATATAGTGAGGATTGCGACCCCTGACAAATGTGCCCAAAAGACGGCAAACAAAGATATTTTTTCCATGCCGGCCTGCTGTTATTGTTATTTGCCATTTTTTGTCGTTTCTTCGGCCTAATTGAGAATATACTTACGCCAAAGTAACTAACATCTATTGCGCTGATTTAGATTCAGTCTACTCAAACATTCTGCGGAAAGAAACTTTATCGATGGTCTCAACAGTCTACATTATAATCCACCAATAATCACACGAACGAGATTTTACACTAATATTAGCGTGAACCTAAGGCCCTTCAAAGACCTGTCTGACAATACGAAATAAACTCCATTAATATGGCAGATACAAGGACATAATACATCCTATGATATGTCCTACACAATTCTTCAGCTTGCTTTTCTAGTTATCTGTGCACTTTTAATATATTTAAACAGATAAAAATATCAGTCTTAAAACGTATCTTACACAAAGAAAGTATGAAATTTTTGATTTTTATCGTGACCATAATCTCCTTTTATCATTATTCATCATTTGATTCAATCTAACCGCAAAAACTTCATCACTGAATACCTCCAAACGGCGCTCATGATGCATGAAATAATATTGTGCCTGATATTTATTTACTGACAGGGTTTTGCCCTTTGGTGTTTTTCCGTTGGGTTTCTTTTTACCTGTGTGCATTTCGATCATTGTTTTAAAGTAGTAGACTATGTCTTCGTCCGCTTTTGGGCCAAAATTGATGGGTGTTAGTTTCTTGTGGATTTCGGAGCCCGTGATGCGTAATCAGAAGGATTGGTGGAGTAACGCGAGTTGGCTTATCGTACGATAGGTTGAGAGCCAGAGTCCCGACCAGTCGGACACATGCGGCGCCCTGGTAAAAAAAGGGGATATTGCGGAGGGCTGGCGAGGAGGCAAGGTGACGTTTAGCTCTGAATTGATATGATGGTGTTCCTTCATATTTTCGACCTGATTGGTAGCCTAAGCACACAGGACTATACCAGAAGCAGGGAGGACTGACGTTGCCGTAACGTCATCTAGCGGACGCAATTATTTCTACATGTTAATTTATTTGAGTGGGTAGTTTGAAACAATTTTTTCTATCTGCTCCTCCCATGAACTTTCTAGCCTGTTGCCCACAGATCAAAATTCGTTGTTCGTAGAAAAAATCTCAGTGATCATCGGGCCTGGGATATATAAAACCATAATTCTATGATAAAACTACAAGGTCCAAGGGTACAGTGATTGCGAAAAGGCGTCGAAAATTGTCATTATCCGTTACAACTGCGAAACAAATCTATTGAAATAAAGAATCCGCTAATTCTTTGTCGTACGAGACAACAAACGCAAAGCCTGTCTGTTCAGGGACGTCTTGCAACTGGTTGCGCAATATTATATTACGTCATTGAAAGTAGGTCCATATTGACCCAAGAATTCATTATGCATTATAAAACGTAGCTATCTTGTATAGAGTATACTGTTCTATGTGTTTGTAAGTTCAGTTAATGGGTCATGATATAGCTAAGTTATGCACTTTCATAAAAACTGGAGACCAATGCGGATGAATACAGTAAATCTTTCGGCTGTTTTAGAGATCCAGAAAGAAACATGGAAGTCAGCGATGTAGCCATCACGGGTTTCGTCGTTACTCATCCGTATGGGTGGTGGCTTTGTGTGGATATGCTATGCTTTTGTCTTGATTAGTGACAACAAAAGGTTTCAGAGGATATAGTTCTATAAAGCAAGAAATTTGGCGACAGATGTTTAGTAGATGGCTGTTCATATTTGCTGGATTACGGTACGGTACTAGGTGGGTAGGCTTCTGTAGATAATGCCTTTTTGCTCGCTTATTGTTATTGGCACTAGATCAATACACAGTCACAGTGGACGTTTTGGCCCCCTATAAGGCTATAGAGTAAGCGTCGGTACTGGTCAATAGGCAGTTACGCAGCGGGGCAATCCTAAAAGGCGCAACTAACGGCAATACCGGTAGTCAATAAACATTTTTTACCCGTTATTCCCAACCTGGTTCACAGACAGTTACCTGCCTCTCTCTTTCTGTAACATTTTCGTAAAAATCCATCCTCGCAGCTATCTTGTTAATCTGTGTTGTAGGGTTGCCCATACCATCGTACATACATTCATGAATTGGTTAAATATTCTGTACTATACCGATTTCAGCTACATAATAACAGATTTTATAGAAATAGAGCTCTTAATGTACAATGAGTTCAAGGATCATTTTACAATGGCGAAAGATATGAGTTTTGGGGGAGGTGATATCAACAAACCTTCCATGTCTCGAGGAACTGAAAACTGCTTAGAAATCTCGGATCTATTTCACAACGAAGAATCCATTGATTTAGCAAGTTACTTGAATACAGGTAATTTGGAACTTTGTGACGACGATTTGTTTGGGTCGCTTTTTCCTTCAACGGAACAAGAGAACAACGTCAAGACAGAAAAGTCAGATAATTACGAACCAGAACTGAACGAGTGGTGGACAGACCCATCATCAATATATGGTTCAGCCTGCTCATCGGCAGCTCAATCCCCCGTGCAATTCTTCAACACACCACCAGTGACCCCGAAGTCTGACTGTCACACTATCTCACCAGAAACAATTCATCCAGCTCGACAAGACAGGCAAGCGCAGTTCTCCATGTCTCGAACCCAGCTGACACCGATGATAATTATGGAAGAGCAATCAAATGTCGTCAACAATGTGGGTGCCAATGAAGTATCTCAAGTTTCTATAAAAAGTGATCCTGATACTCTTAGTATGAATGGTATGTACTATATTAAGTCAGAAGATGAGTTGAACTGCAGTGGAGTATCAACAACTTCCCTCCTGCCTGCTCTGGTGAAGTCTAGACCTGCAGATCCGAATGAATATTCAAATAAACATCAACTTGACTACGAAGATGAATCAGGGCCGGCGAAAAGATCCAAACCTTTAAGCAAAATGAGTGATGAGTATAAAATGAAACGTGAACGCAATAACGTTGCCGTGAGAAAAAGCAGAGATAAGGCAAAGATGAAGTCGATAGAAACTCAGAAGAAAGTTTCTGAACTTTCATCAGAAAATAAACGCTTGCGCGATCGTGTGGCAGAGTTGACGCATGAACTAAATACGCTTAAAAATATACTGAAATCACTGCCTCAGTCTGCCCACCTGCAGAAATAATCAGTCGCCAACAGTTACTGAAATGCACTTAAAAAGACTGTTCCAAAACTATCACTTATAACTGTCGGAGCCTCTTGATCGTTACTATTGCTCTCATGGTTCACTATCCAAGCATCGAATTAGCTTATCCTATCATGTCCGATGGCTAGAAACTACTCCAGAGGGTTCAACCTCTTGAGTCATATAGTTTGTGTAATTATTTAGCAATCCTTTGAATAATATTTCTTGCTTTTATTGAGTATCTCATGCTATTTGATTACCCCAGTGCCCAATTCATGCTCCAGTGCAAGTAAAATTGACTGGTCTGTTGCAAGAATAGCTCGGGGAAAATGTGTAAATTTTCATAAACAAAACTAATCGCCCATGCGGGTGAATGTTGCGTTCGGCATTAATTGGAGGGGACGGCCTTCGTTCATCATAGAGTCTTTGTCTTCCCGATTTCGCCCCAGCGCCCTAACCATTGTGCTAACATGTCAACCGAGTTTGAAGTGCTGATACATTGCCTTTATCTCCCTAAGCTGGCAAACATGTTTCTGAATTCTAAGATTCTATGAAGTTTAACATGACAATGGTTGTCATCAAATAAATTATGGGAGTTCTTGAGTAAATTGTGATCTGTGCACTCGTTATTAAGAAGATTTTACAATTCATGCTTTTCTTTATATCTCCGCCTTGCAGTTTCCATTAGTTCGGCTTTGCGCCTCTCAAATGGCGACAGTTGACGATTTTGTTGACTTGATTTGCTAGGGGTTCTCTGCGGTGACTTACCAGTGTTTATTGGGATGAAGTCAACCACACCTTCAAAAATATTTGCAAGAGTAACGTCAACAGATCCAGTCTTTTTCAAGTCGACTATGATCACATTTCTTGGGACATGTGGAGTTACCTCTTCAACCTTCTTAACCATTGTTAGCATGAGAGCAGGAATTTTGTCGTCTGGCAAAGGGGTCAGGGAATCGACGTATTGTGACAATTCCTTCAGGGAAACATCTAGTATTGGTTTTTTGAGTAGGTTTGAAATGGTGCGCATAGCTGCTGAACAGCAGCTTTCCGTTGAATCGTCATCTACACAATGCATGCACTCTGACGACAGATATACATTGACAATAGTGAATGGGTTGAAAAACATACAGAACGTGTCGCTTAAAATGTTACTGCTAATTGTTGAGATGGCTAGCGGGAGTAGCCTCCAGTACGATATTGCTATTGGTTGAATGGAGCTTCGTCCCTGTAAATACCATGGCTGAAAAGGTGTCACACACTGGCCTGTAGTCGCATACTTTTCCGGAAAGAGTACTGTAGGTGGGTTTTTACCGGCTCGTCTTGGTCTTTGTGGGAGAAGCCGCAATAACGGCAAAATCCAACTTGGCCAATTCCATGCATCTACTGAAAATACATCTAGCATAAAGCATAAAATGAATCTGTCAATGCCAGATCTTCTGTTGCATATCATCACCTCCGCAGGCAAACGGTTGCCGTGCAATTGTACACAAATTCCCAAAATCAACAAAAATAATTGTGTGATTTTTGTCATGATTAGGCTGTCGCCATTCAGAAATAGTCGCAGTATGTTCTGCGCTATAAGAAAGTTGATCAAAAGGCAGAATCGCAGTATCGCAATCAAGCATCCAATAGGAACATAGGGTAGCAGGAACAATGTTGACAGATGCAATTTAACTCTCTCTTTATCGAGAGTCCTCTCCAAAATCCTTGCTTTGTCATTGCTACTAGTAGATGCCATGCACAGTTGTTGTTAAAAGTTTGTCAGCTAAACTTTATTCACCCTAGCAAAAAGAAAAAGTACAGCAGGGGAAATATAGAAGAAAAGTATGGGTAACCAACCGATGCCTTTACACGTTGGACAGCTAAATATAATTAGCGTGTTTGATAGTGGAATCGCACAGCACGAAAATAAATATATGCATACTGATAACTGGAATAGGCAACAGCACATCAAAAAGCTTAAACTATAGATTGATTAACTGTTCCCCTCGGAAGTTGCGCGGCCTCCAATGGGCTAGATCAGGGGTGGCCAACCAATCTGACACTGAGGGGTCATGCAAGGAGCCATATTATCATTCACATCGCCTCGCAACGAGTAAAAAAAAGGTCGAACCTTTAAGGTGTAATCTTAACATCGCAGCATAAACAGGTTGTGAAACACTGGCTCGGCGCTAGATTTCGCGAGCCGCTGGTTGGCCACCCTTGGGCTAGATGCTGTACCCAATGCCGATAAATAGACCCTGACGGAGACTTGCAGATAGAAGACGCCAGCAGCACAACACATCAAGCTTCGAACATGAACTAAAAACCATACTGAGCCACAAATCCAGATAACCATCCTCTGCAACAAGAGTACAAATTCATTAGAGCCTGACGATCTCTGCCTACTTCCAAACAATGGTAAGGCCGTGACTGTATAAAAATATTTCATTTCGGTACCCATGTCACCTCACAGCGTGGGAACCACTCAATTCGGGTGAACGATTGATCCATGTTTGGACTCCACCAATGAAGCTTCGAAATTAACCTTTAAATGTATAAACGTTTCTTTCGTGGTGTGAAATGAACGCAAGCACAAAGTTGGAGTATACCATGCATGACAGATACTTTTATGAGTCCAACATTGTTTTTGCCGTCTTGCGCTCGAGACGACAGCAATCAGTAGAGGAAGAACGTGAGCCCGTGAGGAGCTTTGTTGTATCTGAGTCTGTGACTGCGACTGCCCACGCTGTACTTTGGACACGTATCAGAAGAATATTTCGGCTTGCCGGTCGGGCTGAGAGTGAATGACTCAAGGCGGAGTAGAATGGCAGTTTGATACACAACTTTAATCACCTGATTAGCATGGAAAGATATAAGTGAACTGCGTCAACTATATTGAATAGACACGTTACGTTGAGTGTCATTGCGGCATTTGCCAATAAAAGAATTACCATGAATCTAATAATTAGAATGAGGAAGATCAGAAGGCTATATCGACATCTGACGTTACTGATATTCGGAGTACTTATGATCCAGGTAATGATTTTTTAAACTCTACCGCGTAGCGTGCATTGTCTAATTTCTTCATTTTACGGTATTCATATATTTATTCCGTTTCAGTTTGATATTCTATAACAGTCCGCATACTCTCACCCATTAGTTGTTCTGAATATTTGGTACTCCGACGTAGCTCGAGGGCTGCAGCTCACTCGATGATCAACAGATCCCTTAGCGCCAGCCTTGTAACATCAATACTAAACCTTCAAATAGTTGCAACCACCTCTATATTCTTATTGTAATTTGTCTTATTGTGTTGCAAAATCAAGAAATTTGTCTGTCTTTCTTATGGTTGAGAGGTGATTCCGAGATTTAAAACTGGGTGAAACCCTATACCCCTCATAACCCAGATTGATAACCACGCACTGAACTTACTCATCTTTGTTATCCTTACATAAAGTATTCCTATTATATATAACGAACGATTTTCTTTTGTCATCAGATATTTTTCACGTTTTATTCTGCATCATCACTGCTTGAAGAGAAAACATTGCGTCGTCCACCACATAGCTTGAATCGTCAAAAAATTGTGAGTAGCAGCATGTGTGTTACATCCGCTGGCTTGCGGGCATTGATTTCTTTTATTGCAGCTCATTGAAAGCTTGCTTGAAAACCCAAAATCCATTTTTGATCGTAACTTGAATGACTCAGCCAAATTCGGTGACGGCAAAAAATATCGAGAACAATTTATACGTAATTCAAAAAGTGATAACTATGTGTTTCAAGATTATGGGAATAGGAAGGTATAGTAGCTAGCTTTCCTGCCTGATTACCAGCATGCTACATCTGTAGGCCTAATTACCCTAATGTCAAGTCTCTGATCTACGTCGGCTCGAATTCGCATGACTCTTCTTATCTCTTAATGGTGTCGCTGTCACGCTATTTGACCATCATCATACTCTTCTTCCCTGCGAGGATGAAAACTTTGATGACTTATACGTGGCTTGTTTCCCTTTGTGCACCAATTCATATCTTATTCTGTGAAGAGCAGTCGGACAAATTATTATCCATGCTTTTTCTCTTCCTATTTGCATGCTCAAGTTTGATGGCAACACAGTGGTGTGGGCAGGATTAAATAAGTTTTTTGATGACCCTGGTTTAGTCGAGGGTTTCTCAACTGGGGCTGAATTCCCCACCACAGCAGAATTTTGTATTTGCAACGAGGTGGAGGGATTTTGCACCTGGGTGATAGCTTACTTCTAGTAATTAAGTCATGTTCGGATCTTTATGTTGAATACACAGGGGTGCTTTTGCCTGTTTGATGGTATCTTATTAGGGTTGCCTTGGTGGCCTCATCATTATTAAGGTTGTCGATTTCATATAATATTATCCATACTCACAAAGGAGAGAGATCAATTGTGAAGGGCTTAGTTCTTTCCGAGGTATATTTCTATGTAAAAAGGGATTTTATATTACAGTAACAATCAAATCAAATGATTGCGTGCTAGCGGTTTAAACCATGATATTCAAACTACTGGTAAACTCCCATTGAAAAGAAAATGCAATCTTTCATATTTATGGTAAATACCGGTACGGTGTAAATATTACAACACACCTGCTGTGCAATCATATAAGTCTCATAATTTTAAAGTATCTGGATTATGAACATTGCCAATGATATTTTGGTTAAACGTTCACATATATATAATTTGACTTCCGCACCTTTAGTGAATTTAATGATTCTTATATAATTCATGGGTTAACTTAAGCTAAATGAGACATATTATCTGTGGTCTATTGGCAACGTATAGCATGTTAAACCTCAGTTGCTTTTATGAGTTAGAAGTTCGAATATAGATTGAACATGTAAAGGTAGGATTTGATGTTAATTAGCTTGTGCAGAGGAAGGACATTATTATATATAGGCTTTTATGAGTCATACCATAAAAGTATAGGTGTCTGCCTGGTATCTGCCCTTGTGTGATTACAGTTTTATTTGATTTATATATTAGATAGATTGTATTGAATTTTTATAATTTGAAGTTTTGGTAGTTTTAGACATATCCGATATGATATCGATTAAATTGAGTACTAGTAGCCTAGGCTAATAATAGTGACATCTATTTTGCATAGGTATATAATGCAATGCTTAGATATTATGTCAATTATTATAATATGTAACAATCTGCTGCGAGTCTTGCATTTTTTTGAATTATCTGAGTTCAACTATGTAATTTTGATCCATTCCACCCATATTACCAGTGGGTAGCTCTATCTCGTGGAATCACTCATTGGCATAGTTTTAAAGATATTTCCAGATGAGCACAGGCCTATTGATCGGTCATTGGTTTCCTTATCATACATCTCTTAAATAGGTTTCAACAGTAGGTTTCTAGTCCACAGGGAAATGCAGTTTGACATTACTTGCAAGTACTGGTAGGCTATTCTAGTTTACTCTACAAACTACACATGTGGTAGACTTATCTCTGCTCATGTAGTTGACTCATGTTTGATGTGTTTCGTTGTGCAAGCTCATAATAGTCTTTACAAACCTTCAATTGTTAAATATTTTCAGCATGTTATTGACTCGCCAAAGCTTGTGCCAGAATCTATAACTGGAGTGTCCCCAATTGACGCATATAAACCAAGGTTTGTAAATTTTCTTATGTATAGGCTAGGCATATATAATAAAATACATAATATAATGCATTTTGAGCTGAAATATTTACAATAGATATCGTGGTGTTGTAGTACAGACTTGCGTTGTAATGTTTGAAATAGAAAATTAAAGACCTATATATTATATATATATATATACAGTAGGCCTACGGTAGGCTACACGAAACCTTGTTGGTCAAGCGCTTTCTGAAAACAAACCTCTTCACAAAGCACACCATAAAGTAATTAGGACATTTGAATCCAACTGGAGTTGCCACAAAGCCAGATATTCCGTATTCAAATGCCTACCCTAAAGTGAATTACGGTCCTACTTAGTACTTACTTATCACCTGGATTATAATTAAGGCTAATTTATTTAATTTCCTGACATTTCATTGGAAAATGTTGTGCAGCCTGGCTGAATTATTGCCGCAAGCAAGCAGTTTCACGCCGACTCTACGAGTATCTCACTAATTAGCTAGCTTAAGCTTATGAGTTGCATGGTGACGGAGAACACACAAGAATTTCACCTTAATTGGAACCATTGATCTTTCAAAATTCTTAGATTACAAATATTGCAGTGGGGTTTTGCCTTGCTCTCTCTTCCAAATACATAATTCACCTTTGAGGGACATGTCAATCACAGGGCTCCTGACAACAAAGTGAAACCGCCTTAGTAGACATTAGTGACTGATATCTATATTTCCATGTACAGCTGTAGGGTAGACCTAGATGTCATGATTGCAGTATACAAGTATTCGGCGTGTCTTTTTTAAAGTAGAGAAAGCTTTCAGATTACCCCACAAAAACTGCTCTCTTTCAGTGATATTGTGATGATGAATTCTTTTTTAGTTGTCAAATTGCTCATAAAGACGCTCAATCTGCGTTAGCTCGTGCCACAACAGAATCATGCAAACAGCAGATTGCCGACACTGTGTGTAGAGCTCAAAATCAGACTTTGTTTCTAAAATCTCTTTCAAGGTGAGCGTATTTGCCGCCTACATATGGCAACAATGCACTGTAGTGCACACATGTAATTTGATCACAGATTAATTTAGCTAAGAAATTTTATTAAGTTCTGGTACCTAAGAAATGGTCATAAACTTATATCTGCATAGTTTATCAGACTACTTGACATTTCCTTTAAGCAATTTATTTATTAATAATTGCAAATGAACAGAATCGGAAATCTGCTGTCGATGTATTCAACGTTATACTTGTCAACGTTGTAACACGATTTTTTTCTTTCATCCAGATCTTGTCCCTATTCATATAAATTTACTCAACCAGCGCCGATTCCTGCCGATGATGTTGAAGGAACGGTCAAGATTTGCTTCATTCTCGTCGTCCATGGAAGGGCAGTGCGGCAATTTAAACGTCTATTTAAAGCTTTGTACCACAGAGATCATTACTTCTATATACATGTAGATATCAGGTCGGACCACCTGCACAGGTAAGATGTAGGATTTGACAAATCGAGGTGACTTGATATTCAATTTTATTAATGCCTTTTTTAGATTATGCAGTTCCACCCTTTTACTATGTTCAATGTGTTCCTTATACTTACATACTTACCGGTATCGGTACTCAGAGAATTATTAGACAGTATCGAGTCTGTGGCTTAATCATGGTTATCGTCATCTTTAGAGAAATACTAAAAATTTCGAAAAACTACCCTAATGTGGAAGTGGCTCCTTGGAGAATGGCTACAATATGGGGCGGTTCTAGCTTGCTGCAAATGTTATTACGAGCCATGAAAGACGTATTGAAGCTTTGGACAGATTGGGATTTCTTTATTAACCTCAGCGCATTGGATTTCCCAGTTGAAACTAATGAAAAGTTGGTGAGTTTTTCTCGAAAATTATCATTGTGTGAAAGAAATATTTTTTCATGCATTTTTACTACAATGCTGTTTAAATATTAATGGGAGTTGGCTTGGCTTTGTCTACTGAATTTATCTCAAACAATAACATGGTCTTACTATTTATCATTTTCCATCTGTTGCTCATCGATAAGAGGATTTGAGAAAATGAATGTGAATTTTCGGTGTACGGTAGCCTAGCCAAAAGTTTGCTATTTTTCCCATATTCTACACTGATCGTTTGATTTTGGGCTGAGAAAAAGTATGTGTGGCTATGATATTGAGTTGTGTGTCACTTGATAGCCTGATCTATCTGTGAGATATTCTTCTCTGATGGTGCAACTCATGTGTCTTTTGTATAAGAGAGTTGGTGTTGTTCTGATCTTACTGTAGAACTTCCTGGATGTCTATTTTGATCTAATGCATATTTTAGAATTGAACTTTTAAATACAGGTTAGATTTCTGTCGGCGTATCGAGATAAAAATTTCATGAAGTCTCATGGAAGAGATGACGAAAAGTTTATTAGGAAACAGGTAATGCATAATATGTAAAAACACCTTTAAATTCCGACATGTCTACATGTAGGTCTACATTGCTTAGATCATCTACATTTTTAATGTTTTCTATATCCTAACTATTAATTTGATTCCATTTCATCAGGGATAAAATTCTGTAAAATGTTTGGTTGACGAAAGTATAGCTTATTGTAAAGCAGTTTCATCACAGGTTTTGAAGTCCACCCTTGATGATATATGATAGCATTTACAAGCTTACAACTTGTGATATTTTGTTTCACTTGATGTACATTCTGAGATGTCATACAAGGCCGCAACAGGCACATTTGAAAAAAGACATGCAAATGGGATATAATATAGAGATAACAAGCCATTAAGTTGTGGAATAAATATCCCTCTGACTTTTGTTTGCTCTTGTCATGACAGTTTATACTTATGGATATTACTTCCATATCGACCATATCTACAATGCTTTTACGTGAAAGTGTTATCAACACATACTTTTTCAGGGTCTTAACAAAATATTTGTTGAGTGTGATCAGCACATGTGGAGAGTAGGTGATAGGAGTTTAATTGAAGGTAAAGTCTGGCTTTGGTTCAAGATATCTACACACGAATACCTAGCATTGGATATTGTTTCAGGTATCACCCTCAATGGCGGTAGCGATTGGGTTGCCTTGAATCGAAAGTTCTGCGAATATGTTATCACAGGAGATGACCCACTTCTTCGTGGATTAAAGCACTGGTAAGACATGTCAACAGGGATTATTATCTTTAGTAACTATTGTAGCACCACTGTGATAAGCCAATTGAAATCATTGAGGTGGAACGATCCTCTTTTACTCACTGTTTCAGGTTGTTTACTTTTTGGGCTGTTTGTTTATTAAATGGGAGTCAACTAGCTCAAAACTCGAGGAAAATCTCTTGATTCTAGTATTATGTAATAATTAGGTCGTTGAATCGGTTGAGATTAACAGAGACAAACTTGATACAGTAATAGTGAAAATAGTCATGGTCGCTGCTGACTGGACTTACACTGGAAAATCTGAACATTCATTGCCTATGTGATTTTCACACTTACACAAGTCTATTCAAAACTGGATTTTTAAGTCTTAATTTTAACCTTGCGTCAGAATTACACGGCAAAAAACGATATGTATTTCCTGAGTGAAATAGGCGTACCATTAGGTTGGTACCCTTGGTATTATAAATATTTTTGTTTAGGTACCGTTACACACTGCTGCCTGCGGAGTCGTTCTTTCATACCCTAGCTCAAAACGGTGATGAATGCACTTCGTATGTTGACAACAATCTTCGAGTTACCAATTGGAATAGAGCACGCGGATGCAAGTGTCAATACAAGGTATATTGCATGGGCGATTCCATGATGATGACAGTCAAATCAGGATATTTTCAAGGTCCCAACACAATTGGAAACACTAGATAATAGTAAAATCATTGATATATTTTTAAATTATCCCAATATGAAGTAGCATGGCACGATGCTTTTACGGATATCTAATTGTCCACCACCACATCTACTGTCTGTTAACCAGTATCATATTTCAGTTTCTGTCACTTGAAACGTTTACTATTACTGATTGTACTGCTATGGTAACTGATGAATAGTTTCTATGCTGGGGTGTAGGCCTACATCCTACATGCGAAGTGTACACTTCCTGAAAACGACACCCCCTTTGTGTTTCAGCACATTGTAGACTGGTGCGGTTGTTCACCGAACGATTTTTATCCTCGGGATCTGAATAGATTGCAAACTTCAAGGCCTGTGTTTTTTGCAAGGAAATTCGAAGAGAGTATCAATCAGGAAGTTGTGCGTTGGTTTGTTTGTTTTATCAACTCTTTATATGAAATATATCTAAACCGGTTACAAAAGTGGCAAAGTACGTTGCGGTGTATTGGATTGTTCATGAGCTGGTTTTAAAATTCGGTCCAAATGAACGGCCGAGGCCTGAAAATGTCCAACTCTTGACATTTTTTCAGTTTTAAAGTGCAAACACATTTTACACAATACGTACCCACGCTTTTTTTAAATTTGAAAAATGGAACACTGACTGACCAAGGCCACAATGGAAATATGTAATGCAATTGTAACGTGCGTTCATTTTGCACACCCATGGCGGGAATGTGGAAGCTCCTTCGTACATTTTAATATTTACAGTGACTGTAATTACCCTGTTTGCTGAAAATTAAGCACTTGATATTGTACATTATTTGCTAATCTACTGCAGAAAAATGGATTAATAACTGAAATACTATGGGCCTGTACAAAATTATAGAAACATTACAGGCCTGTATATCACTTTGCCAGTCTATCTTTTCGCATGTTATGAACATCATAAGTGTACTACATTAAAAAATGGCGATGTGCAAAAAGAAGTGTGTAGTGACTTTTGGTACATAGTTTCTCAACGGAAGTAATAATGATTTTCAATGCAATTCATTAATTACCTACGATTACATTTGAAAGCGTTGTCATGGGAAAAGCTGCTCTTCTCTATATGCATCACATTTCGTTGAAACAGGATCCCTGACACCATCATGATATCTAAATATATTTTATAATTTTCCACGTTTGATTGTCATTAAGCACTGTTCCCTTATGTTCAGAGTATTGAGCTTCTTTGGTATTTTCCGTATCATTGTGCAGGATACAGCTTGTAATTGCTGTGCTCTTATTATATTACAGGTTAATCATTTGGATTTCAAATTATACGGAAAATATTCGGAAGCGGCAAAATCCATTAGTTCGTACTGGGAAAATATGTACGACCATGAAGACGACGTGCATCGTGATGATATTCATACTACACACTTTCATGCGTTTGCCAGGATAGGATTGTCAAATGTGAATCCAGCTAGTGAGACCAATGAAGATTGTGTTCTTACGCCGACAAAATTGAAATCGGTGAGATGTTAGTTAACATGCAATTGTGATTAATTAGAGATGGGCAGATCAAAAAATTTATGTTTTGAATCGAACCAAATCATTGAATTGCCACCAGTTTTATGTTATTGAGGTCAGGGACAGTCCGGACAGAGTTATTGTATATCTGCAAGTCTAATTTGATTGACATTCTACTGATTTGTTATGGCTGATGCAGAAACTATCTTGCATTCTTGCTCGTGTGCTTTATGCAACGGCTCGCATTCACGGTGCAGTTGCTAGTTTCTGTGACATATAAGATCACACAACGACTTTTTCATTGTCAGGTCGAAATGTATCGTCATAAAGAGGAGTTTAAAGGCTACGTCGTAACCTTTGATGCTCGTTGGTTTGGAGAAAAGAGTTCACTTCTATCCCCAGCTATTCCGATGCAAGCATTAATTTCTCCAACTCCAAACTTTACAATCCTTGATAACCAGTCGCCGTTGACAACTCGTTTAGATTCTGCGATGGTAGGCACGAATTGGGACGTGAAAGAATTAGTGATGAGGGACTGGGGCGGTATCATCGGCCCGAATAGTTCAAAGGTTCGGCTCATTTGCCGATGGCTAAGTTCTAAGGAAGATTTCCTTGTGACTGTCGTGGTTATTGATCCGCTCAATGTAATCGCTGACTATAACGATTTCAAAACCCCTTCAAAACAAGCTGGAGTCACCGATACTCCATTAAACCTTAAAAATCCAATTCGTCCTGGCGTGTGGAAATTACGATTTTACGTTCACCGTAAATTTCAATCGCCAGCTGCCGAACTCAATTTTGTTGTCGCTCCTCTTCAATATCGCAACGGACAGATAGGCGATATCAGCATAGCTACTGACAATCGTGGCGTTGCCAATGACGATGAATTGAACTCGGCAAATAAAAATTTATATTCAATCCGAACGTCGCTCAACTTGAATCGTGATAACGGCGCAGAAGAATCATTAGAAGAAAGAGCGACGTATGTCGGAGAAGATTTAGAATCGTGGATTGATGAAATATTAAAAGAAGTTTGGAATCCGGAGGATTTTTGTATCGCATCCGTGGAAAGTAGGTCGCGGTGGAATCCAAATTTTAAAAGCAAAACTTGCCAAAATATTCCAATCAAAACCCCACCCCTGTGTCGAGCATTGTTGTGGTCATCGCTATCACCTGATCCTAAAAGTGAACTCGGTCCGGTGCGGTCTAATGGTAGAATCAGATGATGTGAATTTCTGGAGGCTTATAAATAGGTCTTTGAGAATGCCGTAACTGACCTGCCAATGACCAGATGTTAGAATGGGCTGGGCACGGGGCAAAACTAAGTTGCTAGAGATTTGAATTGAACTTCAATATTGATAGCCTATTTATTGTAGATGATGTCACTAATTTGAAGCGAAAAAACGTTGCTAGTTTTTAATTTCTTCAAAACTTGAACTATGAATCTTACGCAAAACAAAACTCGCTGTGAGAAGGGGTAATTGCCAATGCATTTTCACAAAGGAATGCTTTGTGTGTCATTTACGATTTGAGCCTTCAATTTCAAATGACCACTCCTGCTGATCACAATCAAATAATCACTTTATTAATCTTTCACAAATTGTAACCACTCAAGCATGCACAGAGTCAAAATGCAAGGGAATTACCCATGGTAAGAATCGATACCATGTTGCCACGCAGACATACAGAGTATCACCTCTGCCTGCCTAATGAAAGCATGTCTTGAAACACAGATATGATAGTTTGATCTCAAATTTTAAACTGATATAGATTAAGCGATGGCAATGATATTCCTCCTGTTAGTGTCTCAAATAATGAATGGGTGTTTTACTGTTTTCAGAGTGGGGAAAGTTAGCAATGTGGTTATTCATATTGCCGAACATTTTTTTCAACCTTCACCTTGTAGCACTAAAGTATTCATATTACAAATTTGACTTCTTGATTGTTGCAATAGTCCTGATTTTTGCATGCTAACGAGATAACTTATAAACGGCACCCGTTGTTTTGACAGTGGAAATACTTTTTTTCTTTTTTGTTTGTTACATATATCCGTATCAAAATTGTTTCCATAATTTTCTACCATGACTTTAGGTTTTTTCATTCTGGTATTGTTGTCTGCCTCATAAAATGCTTCACCGATCGCGCAGAGGCAGTATCAAGCCTTCATCCCTTTTTTCTCTTTGAAACAAAGTTTTCTCTACTTTAGTGGTTTGGAAGTCCATTAAATTTCGTTTTATCTTCAGAAACGTGTAGCCAAGTATTGAGACCGCTCTGGTTATTTGGTCGAAAAGGAAACATTGTCCATAATTCTTGGCTGGTATTGTGTAGTTCTTCTCACCCCTCTCTATGAAATGACGTGTTTCTGTATGACAAAAGTTGAAAATTGCTAGTTGCATGTCATTTCACAGAGTTACCAGACTTCATGTGAAGTTCTGATGACACGAAAAGAACTAGCAATCCTCATAATTCAGTAAAAGGGCAAATGCGTAACAGCCACACGCATTAATTGTGTCACAAACCCTAGTCTGGCCAAACTACTTCAGAGTAGCAGTCTTGAATGTGGTCATAGTCACTGTGTATCTGGACTAATAGTGAAAATTTCAGGCAATCTCGTCAAAAAACCATTAGTTTTTGTCACAAAGTGACGATCTCAATGACATGGCCCAGTGAAGATGTATAAAAATATTGGTTGAACTCATGCAATGAACAATCACAAACAATTCATGCCGTTCAAGCAAATTCTGTATCGAAAATTTCACAACCTTGTTTCTTCAGTTAATGTTCAGTGTGCAGTATTTGGTCGTTCTTTTTAACTGCTCTGTATTACCTGAAATGTGGTGCTTATTGTTAGCCGAATCTACTTGTCAAACTTCTAGCAAAACTAGACCTTAGTACTTGCTCGCTTCGAAGTGTCTGGATATTTAAATGGGCTGGTGTTACCAATTTATTGAAAGTTGGCTGGAAATAGAAGATGCAATGTTTGCCGAAATTTGGAAATCCGGTACCCACACAGTATACAACTCTACGCTTCTAAATAGTATAACCAGACTTATGATCCATAAATGTATAACTTTAACCAAATTTTTGGGTTCCAATTTTGAAAATGGACGTGGTATAAGCCATCCATCCACTACATATTCCTGATAGGTAAATTTAAATTACTACGATTTGATGAAATTATTGACAATTTTTGGTCGTACATTACTGACCTGTTATAGTATATCTTTATTATTTTCTGAGCAAAAAAACAAGTCCACTCTGAAGTGCATGGTATTTTCTCGATCGCAATATTGACGATACTGTTGTGTATTTTTTGTGAGTTATTCCTACTCTAATTGCAACTACCAAATTATACAGTATGTCGCAATTTCACCAACTCATTATTATTAATACTTTCGAAATCGAAGCTTTTTCTTTTGTGTGTTGATCACTCATGAACTTGAACTTACTCGTGAAGTGGAATTTTTGTAATGCTGATCCATTTGGCATTTATATCACCCATTTATTGTATCATTATAGACCCTCACTTAGTTCAAAATATTTCACAAAAAAACATGCATTCAAGTGGATTCTTATACAACAAACGAAATTAATAATTTCCTCGCGATCTTTGTCGAGCCGTGTGTTCACTCGATCACTGAATTTGACATTTCTGCTGACTGGGATCTGTAACTGTGTCTAACCATACAAGTCAAAATTGTATTGTGACCTAATCATGTCCTTGATAAAATAACGACTTTTTCTTCTTACTCTACTGTATACTTCTATTGCAATCACTGTTGCTACGGTCTTCAATCTGGCATTGCAATTTTTGCATAAATAGAATACACGAAATATCAATAACTGCTGTTAGTGTGCTTATGCTGGGGTTTGCATATTGGCTGCAGCCCCCTTGTGCAGTATAGCAGCTATAGAATCAAGTTGACAGGCAATCAGGCGGGCATCACTTTTTAAGAAATCACTCCTTGCACAGGGTAGGGTGCATACAAACGATGGCGCCAGCGCCAGTCATGCTTCAAGTTCAGAACGATCTTGTACGGAGGGTACGATGCTGTCGTTATGAGAGCAAAATACCAACGCTTGACTGACATCGTCAACTGCTTACAAAGTCACGCGATCTTGTTGACACCTAGCCCATCCGTTTTTATTCTACAGCGTGGTGAACAATGTTGGAGTCGTTGCTTGCCTTTATTGAGTGAATGAGTGAATGAATATATAGACGATACCCCCAAAATCATATAACAGTAGTCAAAGTTGGTTATACCATTGCAAAATTTCAATCTAATAAATACACCCCAGGTTGTCTATGAGGGAGGTTTCATGAAAAACGCAAATACGATACATATTGATGTACTACCACAAAACCTGTTTATACAATGTGCCAAGTATATAGTGTTTTTTTTTTTAATTTTCGGCAAGTGAAACAAAGAATAGGCCTGTTCTGCGACAGGCGCACGAACAGGATTACAAAACCATCATGGACAGCAACATGCAAAATATTGATCGAACAGTGCTGAAGATCTCGGTCATTCTTCACAAACTGTCATAGTGCTGAGTTTCACAATTTCGGCGTAAGTCAGATGTCTTTTCCTGTTAAAGCAAGCATTGTATGAGGAAATGCGACAACCAAATTAACAGCTTGCTTCAAAGCTGCAGATACACATGAAATAGCAATAAATGAGAACAGACAAGCTGTTTAAACCAAATCATTTTTTAGTCTGATTACACACCTCGGACATAAGAGAAAACAAGAGGTACGCTTATAATAATAATACTGTTATTGTCATAACCCATCCACTATTATTCTGTCATAAGGTAAAGGAAATGTAATTTCAAAATAGCTCGTACATACTTGACAAAATCGATCAAATGCGATCCTTTTTTCCCGAAATGCGGAAATCTTTTCGAAGCCGAACTGGCGAAAGTTAACCCGGTTTGACAAACAATACTCTGTTTTTCTTTCACAGTGATACCGGGCTCATGGTTTGAATTTAATGTTTTTTCCGAGTCGACTCCGGTCATGCTTTCACTCTCGTCATCGTTTTGATGAAACTTTTTCACGCAGTCCGAAGCATCCCGACTGCTATCGGACTCGTTAGCTTTCCTTTTCGTTGGCACACTCTGTATAGATGGTTGGCATAAAGGAATGCAATTCGTGCATAGAAATGTTTCTGCTTTCATGCAATGAGCGACCCAGTTAGCATAACTGACATTTCAGTGTACAATAGACATTCGAATAAATTCATAATGTAATAATCTGGGGTATAAACCAGAAATACCAAGAACATGATAAACATTGAGTTCATGTGTGACATAAGTAGGTGAGTGGAAAACCAACGATATTAGCTCTTGTGGGTGTTAATCAACATCTTTGTTGAACCAAAGGTGAAATCCTAACTAATGATTCATTTCACAAACCTGATGTGAAGAAATGGTAGGATCTTCACTTGAAGATCGTTTGTAGGGAGCGGTTATGACATAAACGGTATTGGTCAGTTTAGTGTAATTTTCCAATTTACTAGGTAGTAATGCTTCCAGTAAATGTTGGCATTCGTCCAAATCTGTCTTCTTAATCTGTTAAAATAACACAGTTTAAAAGATGATCTGCGATAGACGCAACATCGGTTGAACATACCATTGCTTTTGACTGCAGTTGATCAACAATCCAGGGCCATTTGACTTTCGCCGGCAATTTGTCAGCTCTCAAGGATAGCAGAGCAAGAGCAACAGTCGCGCTACGGAAAGGTGCAATCGAATAGCTACAAACAACTCTCTGAAGTTCCTCCGTTAGTCTACCGAGTTGTTCGTTCATTTGGTTGACCTTTTCTGGTAAACTATCCTGATGTTGTGCGGACGAGCTCATATCGTGGAGGAATGCAAAGAAGTAGAACTAGAATGAAAAGGATCACCATGTTAGTACTTAGAAGGCCTACTACAAAAACTTCACTTAGCAACATAGGTTTAAAGGCACCCAAACAGACGGGATATTTTCAAACCGAGATGTCAGCTGTGACATTAGTCAAAAAGATATTATAAAGAAGATCACCACAGATTTAGCGTCCAGTCTTAGTTTATTGAGAATTAGAACATTCACTAGCTTTCGGAGCTCCGCATCCTTCATCAGGTGAAGATGGAATTATCTTAATTCTCAATAAACTAAGGCTGGACGCTAAATCTGTGGTGATCTTCTTTATAATATCTATTGATCGTCCGCCATCGGCTCCACTACACTCTTCAATTAGCCAAAAAGAGTTTCTTATATAAATGAACCAAACTACTAGCTAAAGTCCGTAACCGATGTGTGCAAGATCACAATTGATTGATCAAGCGTTTCAATAACAATGGATGGCTAAAGCATAAGCCCACAACATCGGTTGTACAGTTTAAACAAAACTTTCTGCGAAACTGTAAACAAACTTGATCCAACAATGTGATAATAAAAGTTCTTAGCAGGAAACAGTTTTGCAGTAGCGACAACATAAGTGAGGAAAATACAACTTCATCGGTTTTAGACTAAGTAATGAAACATATCAGATGAATTTACGAAGTCAAAGGTGTTAGAGTAATCGCTAATGCATGAAACACCAGAAAACCGTATTGTA
Source organism: Botrylloides violaceus (assembly GCA_030412335.1). NCBI lineage: Eukaryota > Metazoa > Chordata > Ascidiacea > Stolidobranchia > Styelidae > Botrylloides > Botrylloides violaceus. The sequence continues at coordinate 1,385,725 of JASFYC010000810.1, forward strand.
ATGCATGCCCTTTCTTTCCTGAATGGTCAATTTATTGTGATTTTATAATAATACTCACTATTTCCATATACGTGAGAGCAGTGGGAATGTGAAAACTCCAGTTTAATTTGGCTGCGATAATCTTCTCCATTCTTGTTATATCATCGGGTTTGCAGCCAGCTTGGCTAACTTCGACTAGTTCCAGAGCTCCAGGAACGTGCTGAATCAATAATAACAGATGTGACGGTAATCTACAAACAAACTATATAGGCCTACAAAATGCGTTTTAAAAGCATTTAGAACTGCAAACATGAGCAATATATAGTACTTCTTTGAGCCTCGTAAACAACATAACACATTAGTCAATGGTTTTCAGTCACTATCACCAGTGACGTCTGATACTTTGCAATTGAAAATCAGATATTTTGGACAACATACATTCGCAATGTATTACGGCATATCAATTTTTGAGAATTTTTCGTTCCTATAGTGATATGAGTTGAATTTTACTAGTCAAATCGTGTCGCAGCAGGACTGTGTTAACAATTTCCCCTCATAATCCACAATTATCGTAACACAATCATTGTAATTAGTCCCTATTAGTTCTCATGCCCCTGTACATTTCTGCCTATGTTGCCATCCAGTGGGATATTGTCATCTCAGTGCCTTGGAACAGTCGCTAAATGATATGTGGTGAGATGTCTAATTGTTGAAAATAATTCACCTCTTCTTCTTCCATGACTTTACTTGCGATGTAAAGGCAGGTAGCGGCGATGCATTTCAGATATTTCGGGTGACTCTGTAAGAAAGACAACAACAAAATAAATTTAAAAATTTGTGACAAATATATTTTTATTTCCTTGGTTGCTCATGAAGGAAGGCCAAATCTAGATAAAGTTGATAGGCCATAGGCCTACTGTATAACATGTTCCCAACTTATTCTATTCAAGTAACTGATTCCTTGCTCATAGTGGTAACAAACAGAGGTCTGACACAACAGTTAGAAGGCATGTGTGCATCATAGAAGTATACCCTTTATAGCTTCTTAAGCTACTCTGTCAGGCTTCTACAGGCTTATCTAATAAGAAACGCAATAAAAAAAAGTGTACTGAGTGACCGAGTGAGTGGCTTACAACTTTAAACAGCATAGAGCTAGAAAACTAATGGAAGCTTCTGGTAATAGTAACGCCTATATTTTGTATCATTTTAATTATATTGACAAGGTGACAAAGCCAACACCCTATATCTATCTTATGGTACCATTATATTTCACAACTTGGTTTTAACATAAATATTCAAATAGCATTCACAGATCACACAAAGGTATTCTACTACTTCCAGTCCTATAACAGTGACCTGCATTTAAGCATCAGAGTTACATAACAGAGAGAATGTGACGTCTGAGATCTGGTTTCCTTTCAACAACGGCCAAGCGCCAAACTACTTCAAATTCCAGCTCAACGAAGCATGACAAGTCAGGCTGACCATCTGCCTAATTATAACAATCGCAAGGAAAAGCAAATAATAGCCACACAATCCTATCATACAGAAAGGCATAATATTTAAGATATATATAACTTTTAGAGCGCCTCACCATAGCTTATCTATGACACAACCCGCAATTAGTCAAGCTGCCAGCTCAGCTTGATTCTCTCCCACAGGAAATAAGCCAAGCTTCAAATACCAATAGACCTACAGTAATCTTTTTAAAGAGTAAGACTTCATAAAAATTTGAAATTTACATATATATATATAATTGTGATTTGTGATTCATTATATTGTACACAATAGCAAGAGAGGACATCCTACAGAAGAACACGACCTTAATTCAACAGTTGACCTAGAAATTAACAGCTAGGTTCAAAGTCTGGTTCAAACTCACAAGCTATTTAAATATATATATATATATACTACTGTCTCATCTCTCATATATCTTGTACACACATATTATGTTTGAACAAGGCAAACGGTTTGAGCGCAAATATAAAGAGCAAATAGACACAACTCCACTACTCAAAAACATTACTAACTATGATAGAGGATAGTCGTAAGGCCATATGAACTCAAACATAATCCAAAATGAATCAGCTCATACCTTAGCTACGTAGCTAGTAGTATACTGTGCCATACATTAGACTATGGTATATACATAGCAGGGGTGGGCAATCTTTTTGACTGGTAGGCCACACTGGGTTTCAATAACATTAGAAAGACACTGGACCAGGTGCCAAACACTAAGGCATGCTGTACAAATCTTTCGCATATGTGAGAATCGTGCACGTTGAGGTCTGAAATATGCACTCAACTAACAGATCAACACATTTTGTGCAGGGCTAATTGCATTGTTGTCACAAGCCGATAGCGCTGTTTCATGTACAGGTATGCAGGTGTGTATGGTCATTGCTGAATGTTAAATAGCAACAACGTCAAAATTGCGGAATTAAAAAGATTATATATATATATATATATATTACAAGGTTTAGTCTTATACAAATTTTGCACTGTTGAAATAAGAACCTACCTTCACTGTAGTTAGAAACCTGTCCAAATTGCTAACAGCTAGAAAGAATGTTTCGGGGTAAAAATTGAAACGGACATTCAAATGCGACATCCATGTTACGGCGTAGTCTCTATGGGCCGGACAAATATGATTTAGCTGAAAAAACAGCAGTTTATCAAAAACTTATTTTTTGAGTTATGATCAATTCACTCTTACTGGTTCAAAATTTTGTAACAGGGGACTTTTTCTCGAATATTTTTTCTCCCTACACAAACAATCTTCAAGCACTTGGAACAGCTGTTGTGGGGACCAGACACGACGTTGCAATATATACATTGTCTGGTTGCGGTCTTCGGCAAAACGCAAGATCTGTTAAAAAAAAATAACCATTAAAATCATTACAAAAAAAAGTAGATATTAAATTTTTTGCAAAAAATATTGAAAATGTTTTACATCGTGATATATAACGTACCTCCCCACAACAGCTGCTTGTTCGATGCGATCAATATTGTGCATTGATGTCCATATGAGAAGGGATACATAAGACAAGCTAACTAACAGCAATTCATCATGATGGTTTCAGTACAAATTGTCAAATATCCTTTCAATAAAAAAGAGAGGCGGTGTTTATTTGTATGATTTAATTTGAAATGAAAAGGCGGGGCACTCAAATACAGTGATGTTGAGGAACTGCTTGTTTGAAAGTCACCCTGACAATTTCCCATATTAATCAATAGAGTATACCGATATATCAACGTACCTCGATTACTAAATGTTAGAAGGCCTACATAACTGTACGCTTCTCGGCTATAAGGTTCTGAAAGTGAAAGGATTCACATTTCGGACTTGGGTACCCTGATGGTAATTGGTATCAAGGCTGCACTCCTCTGAACAGTACCAGTAAGAAAAGTTCAAAAGATAAGCCTACAGACTACAGGTATAATTGATAACAAGTATTTCCAAAAAATTGCGTTTATCTCTTTTAGATCAAGGCACTGCTCAAATTTTACAAATCCTCTCCCGTTTCAATTTGAATTCTATACATAGAGCGGTCAGGCACTTCCCGCCCGCGGTTAGATGAAGTGAAGCTAGTCAGCACTTCTCAAACAACTCCCAACAATGTACTATTTCAGCTCAGACCAGTTGTAACCGGCTTGGGTTGAGTTAGTTATTGCAACATCTTTTTTCTAGACGCTTCTCAAAACCACTATGTTGCTGCAAAATAGTCGAGGTACACACGTCCGAACTATGACATCAACAAAGGCGATAACTACGATATGAATCCACGATATGCCTTTATACCCGCTCCACCGTTTTTATAAAAATGACTAGGAGCATATCAAAAAGACAGTTGATGACTTTTTGGGAGATCGATATCATCTAAATTATCATAGTCATGAAATCTGAAATCAGGGATGCTGTTGGCATTTGCTAGGCACTGGGCAGGGCATGCGGTATTTACTGATTTCTGTTGGTTCACACAAAGGGTTACTTTTCTGCAACTGTAAACTATGGAATCATGATATTCACTTCAGTTTTGGTTTGGTTTTTGACGTAGGGTAGCTGCCGTTGTATGTGAGCAGCTCTCGGGCGCCAGCTAACGGGTACAGATATCAAAATAATGCATCTACTTTTCCAACTCAGCTTCACTTCACCTCTGCAGCACCACGGGACTACAGAAGCTCTGCTGACGGCGACTCGGTCCCATGCTTAGCGCTTACTGCTGAGTAAATTTGTATTCAAAACCAGCTTATACTCTTCCAGGTTGAAGGTACGGTATCAAATCATCTGTTTAATAAATTTAACTAAACATGAATACTGGGACAGCGGACTCGCTACAGCATCCTGAAGCAGTCCAGGTTGTCGGAACGAAGGAATGCAGTATACCAACCACAAACATCGCGAGTCTTGATAGTCACGCGACGTCAGAATCAGAACCCGAGCCTTCTCAAAAAGAAGAAAGCAAGGTGACGCAACCGTCCGGAAGCACATCTGGTGCAGATGAACTTGCAGAAACTGTGACATTTACACTAATTTATAACAAGACGAAGCAGAAAATTGAATGGGGGTTGAACGCTACTGTATCTTCGCTGAAACTGCACATTCATACACTCACGAAAGTGCCACCTCCTATGCAAAAGTTGATGTACAGAGGTAAGGCGAATCGTCCTCATGGGCTGTACTGTATATCGGGTTTTGTGAAATTTCGCAGGTTTACTACAAGATACGAAAACTCTTGCGGAGAGCGGTGTCACAAATGGTATAAAAATGATGTTAATTGGATCCAAATATGCTGATGTCATGTCGGTGGACAAAGTTGAAAAGGAGCCATCAGCTTCTCAGGGAAGCTCAAGCAACAAAACAGAATCTCTATGTGAACAAAAGCCCCATACAAAGGTCCAACAACATGGTTATTGTTATCATCGCACAACGCACTGACTTGATAATGTATTTATTTAGATCATTGAAAACGGCATCCCCGATGATGCTTTGCCAGGGTACATCAATGGTCAAGAAGGATTGCCCCCTATTCCAATAAAAGGACTTGTCAACGTCAAAGGGAATAAGGTATAGGCCTGCGCTAGCCAATATTCTCCCCAATTCACTGCAGGGCTGTCATCCTGACACCTTTACTTCATCAGTTATCATTTTTGTACTGGTAATCGTTCTACTCAATGATGGCGTTTCCACACAAGTTGGCAAATTCTAGCAACAAAGTTGAGACTCTATAAAATACAGCGACCACATGTTCCAACATGTCTGCTGTGATCATGACATGTGCTAAGTGTAATCCGCCATCGTATCTTAGGTACGACTGACCTTTAAGTTGGAGAGTGATGAATTATGGATAGGCACAAAGGACAGAACTGAAAAATTGCCCCTCTCTTCAATAAAAGATGTTTTGGCTGTAAAAATTGTCAGTCATCCAGAGTACCATTTCCTTGGTTTACAACTTGGACCTACTGAGAGAAGCAGGTATGTCTCATATTCCATATAATATGCATATGTACCTTAGGTAACGGCTTTAAAACGATTTGAGATATTGAATCTAATGGCGTTTATCATTACAGATATTGGGTTTACTGGGTTCCTTCACAGTACGTCGAGGCCATTAAAGCCACAATTTTTGGAAGTTGAAAAGTTTTGTAGCATTGTGGATGTGCATCGACACTTTTCATTTATACTATGTTATATTTGTTTTTGCGCCAATTTTTTTCTTTATAGTTTCTGCAAGGGACATTTTTGAATGATACAGGTTATTCTTTATCTATACATGTTAATTTATTGCTGAGACTCTCCTTCTGAAAGGCAGCAATGTTATGCAATAGATGCCAGATGGCGAGAACGATGTAAACTTGGTGTAGCGCCAAAGGAATCATATTGGCAGTTAGGCTTTGCTCACACAGGCCAGAGCAACTTGTCAAGTTGAGTTTTGTGGGAAATGACTTGGTTGGGGCTGTCGTGGCTGGTATGGACAACGGGAAAACAGTGGGTTCGGGTTAGTGGTATGGAATCTTGGAATGTTACGTTCACGGATAGTCGGAAGAGTGCTGAGTCACGGTCTCATGACATGTAACTCGGTACGCGTACCAAGCAGGTACCACTTTCATACGCGAAAGCAATGCGTGTGTATCTCTGTATGGTGCGGACAGATTAAAATTTCCTATATATATATATATAGCCAACGGCTGTGGTGTCTTCCTTTTAACGTGGGTACTTACCACTCTTTCAAAAATATTCATAATTGTAGATTAACATCACGTGATGCACGCACCGTTGGTTTGTTGTGCTATCTTGCAACGTAGATGAGCGTCACGCACACGGAGTCGCCAGTCTCGACATTATAGTTCAGTTTGGGGTGAGGATAGTCAGGCAGTGAGAGAACACAGGGTGAGGTATTTGACTCGTAAAAACTGAAGTTCAACTAAATCTTACCCGCAGCAGCTTTTCAGTGGCTGGTATATCTATAGCTTATTACGGTACTACATGAATATTAAAGTTTGGCTTTGTAGATATTTTTTTATTTCTTAGTTTCTGTCCTAAACTAATCTGGAGTCCGACCTTCGTTGTTACTTCTCTCTAGAAAGTAGTTTAAAATCTTTGGTGACTGTCATACATGGTAATGGGTTAGATTTTTGGCGGTGAATAGTGTACTGGCAGTAGTGACATCTTTTTTGGTGGTGGTGCTGGTAATAGAACAGTTCTTCCACAATGGCTCAACTTGATAATGATATACCCGATACAGAAGGTACGGCAACTAACGTTGTTGACGAGGAAGGAATATGGGACAAGTTCATGAGTAAAATAAGGTACGGTAACAGTTTTCAATTATCAGCGAAATTGTATGACTGACTACAAAGTTTTATAGCCTATTCATACTACTGGCAGATGTCGTGTTAATAGACACAGCTCAATTACCATTTTGAATTAAGCCCACAATATAAACCATTTACAACGATTTTATGTAGTTTTGTTGACCTGGTGATCACCCGGTCGCTTCGTTGCAGCCCACTCTTTCTGTTGTGTTCACAATATGGTGACTAAAACGATAAATCTGTCTGTCTGTCTATGGGCCTACAATAAGGCCTGAATAGTTATGTTAAGGTCGTCTCAATAGGCCTACTTGATATAACATTTCCGGTATGTATTTTTTCACTTTCTGAATATGTCAAATTATTTTCGTTCGTTATCTGAACAACAGTCCCTGTTAATCAACTTAGTGCATGTGCTCAACCCATCTGGGTATCTAAACTGTCATACCGTCTCATACTTCGGGTTTGTTGGCAGGAATCGACCGAGAGAAGGAAAAGGAAAGCATCGATACATTCTTCCCAATCACATGGCATATGATGCTGATATTGATGAATCGGATAAAGAGAAACTTCAAATGCAAAAACGTTATTTCGATAACCATATAAGAACTACAAAATACACTATCCTCTCATTTTTGCCAAAGAACCTGTTCGAACAGTTTCATCGGTTTGCCAATTGCTATTTTGTATTCATTGTCTTACTCAACTTCATTCCCGCAATTGAAGCGATCGCTCCTCTTGTATCAATGATTCCTGTCATCATGATTTTATTAGTTCAAGCAATTAAAGATGTCATTGAAGATTATGGGAGATATAAATCCGATAAACTTGTGAATAGCAGCAAAACAGAAGTTTATAAAAGGTAAGCTTTTTTACTGCTTTTTTTACGGATCAAGTGATGCTTTCAGTGTAAGAATATAGGCCTCAGTATTCTACAAGTATCCTGTCATCCATATGGACTAACATGGTTAAGATATGATATGACTACTAGGATATTTCGGGTCTTGCAATGATCAAGGTATCAGTTTTTGTTCCTGGCTCATTTGACTCGAACCTTGAAGATATAGCTGGTTCTATATGGCCTTACTATGCTAAAGGGAGAAAAAGAGAGAGTTTTTCATTTTTCACGATGCTAGTCATATATCGGTATCTGGTAATCTTCCAATACATAGACATATCCATTAGTTGAAAAGTCAGTGACTGGTTGGCACATGCTGACATGGACTACTAGACATCAGGAATCCTAATGCCGTCCAATGGCTTGGGTTAACACATCAATTTGGTATACAGTACTGGTACTTAATTAACCCTTGCACATTGGTTCAGCTCCGATGATAAATACCACACTGTCCGTTGGAAAGATGTGCGAGTCGGAGATCTTGTTCGGTTGTATTGTAACGGAGTCATTCCGGCCGACATACTCTTATTACATTCCTCTGATGATAACGGCAACTGTTTCATCGAAACTTCTAATATTGATGGAGAGACAAACTTGAAACAAAGAACTGTATGCCAAGGAGTTACAGTAAATATCCAATGTTTTATTTCAAAAGCTGTTTAGTAATAATTAGATTATAATCTAATTGGATATAATAAATAAGCCACCACATAGTTGGTTGATTTTAAATTGCTAATTCATTTTTAAACTGGAAGTTTTATGGCAGAAAATGATATTTAATTCATGGTGTGTAGTGTGGGGTCATGTCAGTGTTGAACTGTTGATTCAATAGTTATATATATAATATATATATAATATATATCATTTTTTAGGATTTCCGTCCAAAAGACTTTCGATGTCTCATTCAATGTGAAAAACCAAACGACAAACTAAACAAGTTTCATGGCAATATGTAAGTTCCTTTGCCACTTCTTTTGTTAGGTGGTCACAGCAGATTGAATTCACCTAGATGGAATATATATAATGTAAACAAATTTGAGAGAACTTTTGATATATTCTTATGACGAATTGATTTGATCACCCATGATTTGTTTTTCACTTTTCCTACTCATGAATGATGTTGCCTAGACCTGTCCGTGTTGACTGGCATTAGATTGTCACCACTCCCATTCTAGGCAAGGACGTAGAACTAGCTGTGTGTTCTTATTAACACAGACTTTCGTCAAACGTAATACTATTTTAAGAAATTATGAGAAAACGTCCACCATCATTTTGCCAACACTAACACACATTAATATTTACTGTTTGGTAAATATGTAACTTTTTGACCTCCACGATATGTTGGCATGGCATTTTAAAAACCGTATTATGACCATATTGTAAATGAGCTAGTTTTACCCACTGTTTGAAATATCTAGTCTTCACCTATCTATATAAATGTGGACAGGTTTAATAATTTCTGGACTTTTTATCATTGTTTATGGTAGTTTTATTCTATTGTGAACAATGCATGTTTGTGTCATGCCTCTGTAACATTTAATTTCCATATATGCCATAGGCCTTGTGTTTTTAGCATATATATCATATGTATATATATGCTGACTTTTTGCCCGACTCCTCAACGGGGCTCGCTTTCATGAACTCTTATGCGCTACTCAAACTGACTTCAGGCAAATCCTATAACTATTGAACTATTAGTCCTGATGTTTCAAGGCTTCTATAAGTCCGAGTGTTTGCAATTTGCCATTCTCCCAATCACAGTCAGATTGAATTCAAAAGTAGGGGTGTTTTTGACTGGTTGCGATGCTCCGGAGTTGATAGTTTGTTGTGATCAAAGTGTTGTTGCTATTTTAGTATCACGCCAAGATTATGCAAAGAAGCTGTTGGCAAAGAGAACCTTCTGTTGCGAGGTTGCATGATTCGAAACACCGATTACATTGAAGGCATTGTCGTTTATGCTGGTCATGAAACCAAAGCTATGCTTAATAACAATGGACCCAGGTACGCGAATCCGTGATTGACATTTGATTAATGATAGGCATCTGGTTTTTTTATGTTTGTGCTCTGATTCATGGTAGGTGATTGAACAACTGAACGCCAACTGGTCTTTGTATCAGTGTCATTTTTATGATAATGCATTTCAGGTACAAGCGTAGTAAACTGGAAAGGCGTATGAATGTTGATGTATTGTGGTGCGTGATATTGCTTTTGATCATGTGTCTCACTGGTGCTATAGGTAAGTCCATGCTTTTACTTGCCAGCAAAAGGAAATTTCCATAAGTATTATATATTCAGTTTTGTTGTCAATGCAGTTAGGACAACTTAGTGCATAATGTCTGAAGTTCATTGATGCTTCCTGCGATGTTACACACAGTCAGAAATCCCAATCGAATTGTCATGATTTTAATCAGTGTCTATGAAACCCCATTTCATCTTACAATATATTATATATATATATATGCCATTTTCTTCTATCAATTTACTTTGCTTTTTAACTATGTGCTTTGCTTTGTGTGTTTAGGAAATGGTGTGTGGGCGAGTTATCAAGCTGGGAGAAACCAAACTGAAATATTTATTCCACCTACAGCAGACAACGATACTCTGTCTCCAGCGTTATCCGGATTTTACATGTTTTGGACAATGATTATTCTCCTACAGGTATGATTTCTTATAAGCTGAAAGGTTAATTACAAACACTTAGTGTATGAACATAACTATGGCTATTTGCTACTGGATATAGCACTGCTATTATAGCAGTATCGATAATTTTGATGATAAAGAACATAACTAATGATATTTTATAGATAAAATGTTTAGTGAAAACGGCTGAACTAATCCAGCTAGCATTGGATTCATATGTTCTGATGTTCACTTCATTCCAATTTGAATATTTTCGCTAAATTTTCAGTAGATATTTTGAGCACTGTCATACGAGTGTCGCATGGCATATGAAATTTTGTGTCACTTTCATTGCGCGTAGTGAAAATGTTTGGTGGTGGAATGTAATATCGTCGAATTTTTAGGTGCGTAATAGTAAGAGTTACCGTTGAAAATTTTTACTAGCTGTCGTGATTACGATACTTCGGTTTCACCATTGAAATTATAGCCTTCAGCTATCTTCTAGTTTCAACAAATTAGTTATAGAAGAGAGCTTTCAATCTTATGACTTACCCAAAGCTTTGATAAAACTATGACCTAAGCCTGTTGTTGAGACACAATATTATAAAATCTTGTCTGGAAAGTAATAATAAGACATTTCCCTGTATTATCCCCTGCGTTATTTCCAATATTAGTTTAGTAGGCCTACTCTATGCTTTGTGGGAATATCCCATCATCCTACATACCGGTACTTCCGTCTTATGTTAATATGTTTCGTACTACTTTGATATCTGCAAGACTATGAGCATAGAGGTTGAATTTGAAGCATTTATGCTCGTGGTCATGCCTTTTCCATGCAGCAAAGACAGTAACAGTAACATTTGATTAATTAGATGAAATCATACATTACATCCTTCCCCCCCAAAAAAAAACACACACACCCGAGGATAACTATGACTTCAAAAGTATTCTCTCGACAGGTTATCATTCCCATCAGCTTGTATGTTTCAATCGAAATTGTAAAAGTCGGACAGGTCTACTTCATCAACAATGTGAGTTTTTATCCACTGTACTTCAGCTAACTCATGTGGTAATATCATAACCTCAGAAAACAATTAATACCAGGTAGTTCGGTCGTATGCTTTACACTTTTTATGAGCTGATCTAGGAGTGTGTTAGCTCGCTTGTATTTGGATAGTTTGTATGTGGCCTAGTATATGTACCTGGTGAAATATTAACTAATTATGAGAATTGGCCAAGGCCATCGATATCTCATTATATCGTTAAGTGACATGATTGTTTCCTGGTGGCAGTACCTCACGATTGAAATGCTCAATATGCATTTTGTTTTTTGCATTTTAGAGTTTGTTTTGAAAATTCCACTTTCGTATTGTGCATTCTGACCTGGGTTTCTTTTATAACTTTACAAATTTTAGGATTTGGAAATGTACGATGCCGATACGGACAAGCCATTAGAATGCAGGGCGCTTAATATCACAGAAGATCTTGGTCAAGTAGAATATCTGTTTTCTGACAAGACTGGTACTCTCACTGAAAACAGCATGGTATTTCGTCGATGTAACATCGGAGGTGTTGACTACCCGCACGCCGCAAATGGTAATGTAACCGTTCGAGATAATTGTACCATCGATTTTTCACGTCAAGTAGAGAACCACTGGTTTAAAATACGGTATTCAAGACTGATGATCACGAGCCACTTATGAGCTTAATATGTGTGGCTTATAGGTTGATCTTGGATCTAGAATAACTTTAGACACTGAAGGGCTGCAGAGGATTGTCACGGGGATATTCTCCATAGTCCCTCTTTCTTTACTGGGTTTCAAATTATGCCCATCACGAAATCCACCCATTGTGCCATTGTGCTGATCAATGGTATGTATACCAAACTATATTGACCGCTCAGTGTGATGCTAGTAGCTTAAACAAAGCATTTATTGGAGATATTTGTAATATCATGATAAATGTATACTGTGCACTGTTGGTAACAGCTTGTCTTTCAATGCTTTTCCCTATTGTATTGGTGCTAGTTTCTAATATGAATGAACAATACCAAAGTGATTTTCTGTAAACCATTGTTATGTACTGTATGAATCGAGGATATAATATGTGATGAGAAATTGCTGTCTTTATAAATTTCCTTGATGCCAACTATTGCTATGGCCGGCAGTAGGAGTAGCCCTGACACTTCATAAATTCCACTCCTGAGAACAACTACAGCTACTACAGTATGAGCCGAAGTTGCTTTCATGACCATTATTACCATATGACCACCACCATATGACCATCATGACCATTAATACCATAGTTGGAACTCTGTAGAGCTCTTCTGCGTTATATACTTCATATCAATATTTCAACAGATTGCTTTTTTCATATGCTATTGTCTGTTTCAGCTGCAAGAATAGAAAACAGAGAACCCCCAAACCCAGATCAGAACCCAGCGGGTAAGTGTAAGAATTCTTCTATTAAGCATTTTGTTACGGTGCATTCGTGGTGATCATTTTTTCTCTCACACATTTAGTGAAGGTTTATGATTATCAGTATAGCGCATAGGAGAATGGGTACGGGGCTCTGTTATTTTCTCGGACAAGAAGATGCTGATATGAGCCTAATGTGCCTAATAGGGTTGTGGCCTGCGATGCCAATTTATCTTGTTTGGTGTCTCGTGACCCGGATTCGAGCAAAATCTTCCGAATTTGGTGGCCAGCAGCTTGACCATTGCGTCACCAACCCGATATATATATAAATCAATGACGACTCCTCAATGTACCAAAATCATTGTTAATAAACATGCTTGAGGCTGATCTTTTATTTTCTACCACAACTAGTGCATGCCACAATCTGATGCAGAGGGAACGTTTGTTATTGACAATATTTCCTGTTTTAAATTTTGCCAAAACGCCATGAAGGCCGCAATGAGTATAACTCATACTTTCATAAGTTTACAAGTCAGCCTTTAACTCGGATGCTTCTTGTGATTGTGGTTCTTTGAACGTATTCATGCTCTCAATTGAGTAATAGGTATTAACAAAATTTGACTCGGTAGTTTCCTAGAGGCTATGAGCGTATTGTTTCTGGTCGTGCTACAAAATATTGCTATTGTATTCTGCTATTGACACACCTTTCTTGATATATTATGTGAATGAATATACGGGACATAAGCGATCATTGGTATACCTATTGACATAGCTTCTTTTCCTATTATATATTATATAGCTGTTTAATTTCGTAATGGAAAAAATTCATTCGGTGTCAATTTTATTGTGCAATTTCGATTTTGTACAAGGATGTGGTGGTGGTTTGGGCAGTTTGCCATTGGAGTGGGAGTAATGTTGGAGGTTTCTTTTATAATGTAGAGCAGAGCTCACATCTGCCACAAAAACAGTAGGCCATGGATTCGAGCCGTCAACATGTCCTAACAAAATTCGTTAAACTTAACACCACCAGTAGGCCTACTTGGAGAAATATTGGGAAAATGCAATAGTTTATATGAATGAAAACAATTGTTTGTAGGTCAAAAAAAACAGTCTGCTCGAAGAACAAAGTCGGAAGCCAATGGTTTGAACCGAGATGATGAAATCAGAGCAAGTTACCGACGTCCACAAAGTGGATCCATCCGTGCCCATCATAGGTGAGTACGCTACTTACAGTCTGCAAGAATTTAAGAATACTAGTGCTACGGTCAGTTTTAGAGTGAGTTCATGATGCCCTTATAAGTGCAAGATAAGGCCTGCTTCATCACAGTTACGTAATATTTCAGTAATTCATGCACAGGCCTACAGTGTTGAAGTAATTAATACATTTGTCTGCAGTAGATCTGCAAATAATATACAAGGCCAGCAGGGTATTGAAGTCACCATAAACGTTAGTAAATGTACACAGGATGACCCAAGCCCGGTCTGTCCATCTGCTATGCATTTGGTGATTAGGTGGTACTTAGTGAAAGAGTTTTGAAAATTCAATATATATATAAGTTTAGTGACTCTAGACATTGTCTTCATCATTCATGTCATGAGGGTTTGAAAAATTTGTATACTGGTGTCTGATGCTTGGTTTGAAAACAGCAATGTTTGAATGCTTATTGTTTTGGACATTTAATGACTGCATGTATCCTATAGTATAGTCATTAGTAACATAATTTCGAGGAAGTCATCTCTCAGTCTGTGTGAGTTAGAAGGTTGTATGCAGTGTTCAGTATTTACTAAGAATTCATTATTTCATTGACAAATTAACTTTGCTGTACATGTGCCTTTCCTTGATTGTTATTTGGGAAATGGTGTTTGGGGTCTAGTTAGTGGAAGCAAGTCTGCCTACCTGTAGGATGTCATTAAATATAACTAGTTGCTTGTTGGGGGCAAAGCCCTTGTGATATACTTCGGTAGTCATTCATCCAACGGCTTCTTCATTGATGTCAAAATGTCCGGCTTTACAAGCAATTGTTTCTAGAGATTAGCACTAAAATTTACCTCAGCGGTTTGTTACATGTGTCTATGGTAACAATGTTTGTAGCATCAACATTGTCACAGTACAGTATAACCTATGTCCGTTTCAGTAGTCTGAACTCTCAATTGTACCTGCATACAAATTTTGACGTTGTTTAATACAACAGATCTTGAGTTATAATTAAGTTTGCAAAAATGGTTTAATTAGATTATAATGTGACGAGTAAGTTGAGATTGTAATTGGAGTATAACTGGTCGTGCAGTTGTGTTGAAATTGCTGTTTTCTGAGTGCGAATATACTAAAGTTTACTTATATTCTTTACATGGACTAGTTTTGGAAATCATTTCATGAAAATTTGAGGGTTAGCTTCATGATAATTGGAATAATTTTGTCGAATCTGTTTGATCTATTCTATTTTGTCACTATCTGGAGCGATTGTTACGCGCTTGCTTTTTTCCCTGTAATACGGACACCTTATGACAGTGTCTATTTATGTTTGAGAGGTGAATGTTGAAGTTGCCATGAGGCACTCGTAGAAGGACTACACCCATTCTATTCTTCCCAAATAGGCCTATATATAAGCCTGCTTTTGTAGGGTTCAGGGTGTTGTCGTAATGCGACACGTTTTTAAAAGGAATGTTGAACGACTTGAACCATTCATTATTATCCCCGTGACATCAGCCCACCTATTTCTAGTGCAAGTCTTATTCACAATTCTTTGATTGAATAATATAAGCTTTCTCTTACTGATATTTAATGATTGTGGTTGATTTGAATTCCTTTCAAGTGGTTATGGTCTGTGATGTCCTTAATGTCTTTACACTCTATGCGCTCTCATAACGCTAATTTGATGAGATGATCTCATATGTTTGTATTACCGCTAGGCTCACCACCTATTAGTGATCTTGTGGAGTTTTTTTGTGTGCTGCTGGGCCTACTGGTACTTGTGTTGTTGACTTGTTGTGTATATATTATGAGGTATATATAGCCTAATATATACAGTATATTAGAAGCGTACCGAATTGACTATATTGGATTCGGGCCGAAACCGAAAATTTGGCCACGGTGTTCCAACTGATATATATTGCGGCGTAAATCCCCCTGTTTTAAATCAACTCAAGTATGAAGAATTTTGTGTATTTGCTTTTCTGTTCAAGCTATTGCGAACTTTTGCCTGACCACTTCCACTCTGGGAGAGTTCGTTTGCTTTCGTCTCGGGTAATCATATATTTTTAGTTTCCCGGCTACCCGTTTCTTCGTACCAATTCATAATTCATGTCTGTTCTCACCAACGATTTTTACTCAAAAAACTATGCCAGCTTGCTTGTTTGCTTAGCAGTTTGCATAACGATTTCATACCGTCAAATCGTTGATGAGCCGTTAAATTTTATTCTGCACTCTGGCTTTGCTTAATTAATTGAAGTTTACTACTCTAGGCTGTGATTCTCCTTGTGTGCGTCATGACTCTCACCTTCATGAGATTATTGGTTGGCCCGCTTGTGTATGTTGTTGTAGTCTACTTGTGTGTTTTACATCATCAAGATACTGTACCTACGCATGCAGGCTTTGCCTTGTGTGCAGCTGTACTTTGATCGACAAAATCTACTGTATAATTATGATTATCCCACTTGTCAAATTTTCCTAGCCAGCTATAAAAAGTCAGGCTAGTTGTTGCCGCATTGAAAGAGACTGATGGTCATAGTTTTCGTATGGCTGTCTCAATGATAATTGCTATAAAAACATGGCGTTATGTTTTGGTAGCACCTCTTCCAAAGTGTGCATAAAAATATCAGTCAAATAGCACTTGTGAAAATTGAGTTACTTGTGGATAATGGAGCTGTTTGGTTGAATAAAACACCTATCTATTCAAAATACTGAAGGCAATGAAAGTGGAAAATGAAATTTCTACAGCCATGGGTTTGTTAATAACCTGAGTTGAAGCTGTTTTCCTGTGTATTTCATTATGTAAATTAATGTTTGCTCTCCACAACAAAGTCAAATCTGTCTACCCTCAAGTAAAAGAAGTGATAGGCCTTATAATGCTGGCAAAAGCAAAAACCAACAGGTTGCATTTGAAAATCGTTAGTCATTGTGAGTGTGTGTATTTTCTAAGGGAGTTCCCCAGACGTTGCAAATTCAGGATTGATCTTATCAATGTTTCGGTAAATATATCTAATAATACTGACAAATTGTCTGTGAGATTGCATTTGATTTTCAAATGATAATGAGCTGATCTATAGACGATACCGTTGCCATTGCTGTCAATGCAAACTAAGATTTCAATTTACTTACAATGCATATTCTCAGCATTAGCCTTCTCCTTGTCAGCTTTTGCAGGTCTTGTTCATGCATCTATGTCAGCAAGAAATCCAAAATACCACAATTATCTGAAATATATCCCTTCTAATAACTGATATTTTACGGACTACTAGGCCTTACGTGATATCTGTTGTTGAAAGTTCAGTTTTTTCGGAAATATACTGAATTTTGGCTTATTAATAGTTGAAATCTGTGCAATTCAGTTCTTGAGAACCCAAGACGCTATCCACTGCTTATCCTAGCATTACTGATACTGAAAATTCCCTAACTGATTGATTCTTTTTTTATTTCCAGGAGAAATCATAGCACAATGTCTGCACATAGAGTACAAGTCCCGGGATCAACAAGCTCTGCTCCTAACTCACCAGAAATGCCAAGATCTCAAGTATGCGAAATTAACATTATTATCAAATGTTTCATGTCCTGACTCCTTAGCAATATTTTTCACTCTATCTCATGATTCCTGTCTAGATTCCACGTAGCAAACCTCATAAACATCACCGTCGTAATATCAGCTCCATTTCGGCGAAAGAGATTGCCGCAAACTTGGCGCCAGGTAGTCGGAACGATATGCAAGAACGTGAGATTTTTATGAAACCAGAAGAGGATGACGAAGACTATTTAGTAAGTATAATCTATTTCTCCATAATTATGTCAGGTTAATTCTTCCGCACTCAACTATGGTATAGGCCTGCATATTAGGAAGGAGTACATGTTGCGATTGAACTCATGTTTGCAAATATTCAAGTAATAATTCGAACAGCGGTCATAGAAATTTTGCTTGCCGATTGGTTTTTTTGACCTTCTGAACTTGATCGGTTCTGGCAAATTATGGCGAAACTCTGCTCCTGACACTGGTCACTTCAGTTGCACGACTGCACAAATGAGGTTGCTGCTCATACTCAATACTCAAATTTTGCTAGAAAATATTTTTAGGGACGTACAGCCGTACAGGTACAATATTCTATTATCATTTTAGGAAGTCGATGTAACTCCCGATCCGGTTTTGTATAAAGAGCTACGGTCAAGCGGCAAAGACGTTCTCAATTTGAGCGCCAATATCGACAAAAGAAGAATTTTAGATTTTTTCATCAATTTAGCTGTATGCAACACAGTGGTGCTTTCAAATAATAACAAAAGTCAAAAGACTCCCACAACGAATGGTGTTCTGGTAAGATTCCCACTTCTATTACATTCCTCTATTCTCACTAGCCTATTTTTTTTTATTTGGAATTTAAGGCGTTTTTCACCTATTGAGGCCATGTGCGCCAGGTCTATGCTCACGGTATACGTGTCAATACTTCCGGTTTATAACCCGGATCACTATTACACTAAGCCTATTGAGTGATATATGTGTGTCAACTTTTTCAGCCAAATTCGAATGAAAAATTTCGAAGAATTGATAGCCAGCAAGACATATCTTCTATTAGCAGCACAATACAAGCCTCTGTCGTCCACAGAAACTCAATGGGAAGTATCGCGTCGACAAGTGCGGACAGGTGTGTGTTATCGTAGTTTTCCAATAACATGTATTATCTCATGCACACAAACTCATGACTATGTACAATTGGTTTTATATTTTGTCATTTATAGGCCTATCAATGATTTTTGTGCTTCAATTTGTGGAAAGTCCAGTCGCAAATTCTGACCAGGTCACCCACAGCCCAACCATAAAATAATGCCCCCAAGTCATTGCTTATCTGATGCCTGTTGCAAGCGTGGGTCGGGCTCTAATGACGAAAAAAATCTTCATTACTTCCAACATTATGCAAATTGTATGACTGAAGACAATCTATTGTAGCATATAGGTGGTGATAACATCAATTGGTTTGCAATATTCAAATTTTCTATCATATTCAAAGTCATTCATTCGTCTTTAGATGATTTCAGTACCGTAGGTCTCCACTTGACTAAAATACAAATCTTGCTTTATTCTAGCTTCACGTCAGGATATTTGAGAGCTATTAACTATGAAGCAGAGTCGCCTGATGAGGCAGCACTGGTGTATGCCGCACACGCATATGGCCTGTCTTTAGCTAGAAGAGATAAAGATACCGTTACTGTAGCTCTGCCAAAAGAGAACACCAGCATCACATTCAAGGTTTGTAGGTTCAATCGTAACATTTTTTACTAGTTACTGAATCAATTTTTCTGAACAGGTTTTGCACACGCTCGCGTTCGATTCTGATCGAAAACGAATGTCGGTGATTTTGAAAGATTTAACAAACGATGAATACATCGTGTACTGCAAAGGGGCGGACTCTGCGATTTTGCAGTTACTGAAAGATCCACAAGCGGTGGATGCAGGTTGGAAAATTTTCGTTTTGCCTTATTTTTTGGCCCTGTAATGTTTCTGTTGCTTTTAAAGCAATCAAAGAATAGTTGTAGCCTATCAGCTGCACAAATGCCGAAAATCCTTACAATATGCTACTTTGATCATGCAGTCGCATTACAATGCTGAAGACTGATATTCTAGCTATTCTAGACCCATAATTTCCGTTTAGCCTTCCAAGAGGTCTCGTGGACCGGTGTTTGAGAACCACTAATCTAGTTTATATCACATTAAAAGTAAATATAGTTTGAATGATTTTAAATGCAAGCTACTAAATAAATCTTTATAGACTATCATGGAAACAAAAGTACTTGGTTCAATTCATATCAACAAAGCAATACAAATGAAATCAGACAAAAGACGATTAAAATGTTAGATCGGTATGCAAGAGATGGATTGAGAACACTATGCATCGCCAAGAGAGTATGACACTTTATACCTGTATTTAGAAACTATCCTATCTCATAGGATTTTTTTCTATTCTTAGGTCCTGACTGAAGAGGAGTATTCTAGATGGGCGGAAGGTCATAGAGATGCTGAACAGTCTTTGGAGGATAGAGACGCAAAAGTCTATCAATCGTACTTGAGGATTGAAAAGGATTTGGAACTGTTGGGTTCAACAGGGATTGAAGATAGGTAGGCCTGTGATGTTTTTCACTTAACAAACGCCAATATAGACCAATTTGCATTTCGCAGCCCATGCTACAGTGTGTCAAGTTAGCCGGTGGTTAAAATCTGCACATTGAATATTCACACTATTGGCACTAAAAATGCTCTTTGTTCTTCTTTCAAAGGTTGCAAGATGGTGTCCCTGAAACTATTGAGGCGCTGAGAAAAGCAGGCATGCAAGTGTGGGTGATCACCGGCGATAAACAAGAAACTGCAGTCAACATCGGCTACTCATGCAATTTATTCTCACAACAAGACGAAGTCATATATCTGAACACTGAATCGAAAGTAAGTCAACCGCGATTTCCCATATCCAACCAACCAATGCTCTGAAATTTCAAAACATTTCATGCACCCTCATCGAGTCATCGAGTTCTAGAAATTTGTTGTTAACGTCTCCTTCTGTGATTTTGCAATTATTTTAAATTAACTCTAATGCTATTCTACTTATTAGGAAGAGATGGAAGCTCAGCTGCAGCTCATCAATGAAGATATGGAGAGAACTCGTGGCAGATTGGAAGAAACCATCAATCCGGATAGTTCTTTCTTGTCCTTGAATTCACTGCTTCGACAATTCAGTAATGAAGGAAGGAGTCCTCCTCGAAGTACACAAGGAGACCACCCTCCTCTCAGTGAGTATTCGGTGTGGCTGTCGCGGGTGCCACGGGCAGTTGTGGGGACCGAAATGGTGGGTTTCGAAAAGACTACAGGCTGCTGTCACAAAGTGCCCTTCACTGTGTGATGTTGACATGAGTCGACATGTGGCTTTTATGCTTCATGGGGCGAGTGATTCACTTCAATGGTGCATTTCCTATATTCTCCTATCTTTTTCAGGTGTTGTTATTGATGGCAAGTCGCTGGAGTTTGCAATGTCTAAAGACTTACAAAAGGCGTTTATTCATCTCGCCAGACGATGTCATTCTGTGTTGGTTTGTCGAGCTACACCGCTGCAGAAGGGTCAAATTGTTAAACTCGTCAAAGATGAATTGCAAGTTATGACTTTGGCTATTGGTATGATCTGTGTTTTTGTTATAGTCTAGAGCAGTTGGTTGGCTCAATTCGCTGTTATTGGCAATATAGGTTGAAATCGCACCGCTGTGTCATAGGCTCAGACCTTACCTTTAGAGCTTGTCATGATCCTGCCATTAAACCAGTTCTTTTCTTTCAGGTGACGGCGCTAATGATGTTAGTATGATACAAGTAGCGGACATCGGAGTCGGAATTTCCGGTCAGGAGGGGATGCAGGCTGTCATGAGCAGTGATTTTGCAATGTCGCGATTCAAGTTTTTGCAAAGGTTGTTACTGGTACACGGCCATTGGAACTATGCCAGACTTGCGATGATGGTACTTTACTTCTTTTACAAGAATGCGGTAAGACATACCATGATACATATCTTAAATATCATAGACTCAGTGCTACTTTGGTTTCAATGCAAATTGACTTTTTATCAATAACCTGAACCCTGAATATTTGTTTTTGCTTCTGAATTGAGGATATTGTACTTACAAAGGACGAAACACTGACCTTGGCATTTGTACGCTCAGGGTGCCGTCTATAGTTTGAACTCCTTGCAAACAAGGCTGAGTTATAAGCTAGACCTTGATTGGAATCACCATTGGGGTTTCAGGATCTATGTGTCTGTTGAACTTAGTCTGTGAATCATCAGTGTATACTGTATAGTGGCGGAAGTACTTGTGACGCTAAAATACTCATTCAACCCATTCTATTTCAGGCATTTGTATTTCTCATATTTTGGTATCAATTCTTTTGCGGTTACTCCGGTGCCAACCCGATTGAGCAGATGTATCTGCTGTTGTTCAGTTTGGTGTTTACCAGCGTTCCCCCTCTCATCAACGGCGTCCTTGATAAAGATCTACAACCTGAGACGTTACTGCGCAAACCCCGTCTGTATATGCAAGGGGTCAATTCGGAGGTAGATGAATTATCCCTATGTTTTATATTTGCCTGTCACTATTTATTTTGCTAATGCATCATATTCTTTTGCAGCTGTACAGACCATGGTCGTTTTGGATAAATATTCTTGATGCAATATATCAAAGCGTGGCTTTATTCTTCATACCTTACTTTGTAAGTGTATAACATATCTTATTGGGTGTCGAATTACAAACTGTGTAATGTCAGAGGTTGGCAATCTCATGAATCAGCAGGCTATTTTATGATTACTGTCAAAATCAGACCAAGTCTTTATGCCAAAGGTTTTCCCTTGTCAGTGGAAACCGAAGAACGTCCATGAGCAGTAAAAATTATTATTCTAGTGAATCTAGTCTATCGTAAAGAAAATTCACCACAGGTTTAACATGAAGCTTTGATTTATTGCATTCACTAGTAGTCTGGTCATTGGTCAGTATTGCAGTCTGGTGGGAAACTGTAGCAACTCGCCACTTTCACATTGTCATGTTTTCTAGACTTATCTCGATACCGATATCGGTATGATTACTTGGGGTACCCCAGTGACTACGGCATGCATGTTTGCTAATTTGATTCATCTCGGAATCGAAACCAAAACTTGGGTGAGTTTTCATAATAATTTCGTAAAATTGGACCCATCTTAATATTGTCTGTTTTTTTCTTCTTTTTTTGAAGACTTGGATTCACTGGGCTGGTCAGTTGGGTAGCATTGTGGTGTTTTTTACATTTTCTTTTGTATACAACGCCATTTGTCCTGCGTGCTTTCCACCTTCTAACCCATACTGGATCATGGAAACCCTGGTACAAACATCCAACTTTTGGTTTACTATTATGCTTGCCACAGTTGTTGCATTGTTGCCAAGGTATGTGCTACAATAATCTTGTTCATAATTATTGTGTGTGTGTGTGTGTCATATGATGCATAGAATCAATGGAATGTACTCTCACACCATCGCCTTACATGGGCTGTTAAATTCCGATCCTTGTCTCGGACTGTCCTATTCGCATTTCACATATCTTTTCCATACGACGTTAGTAAACCTGCTAATTCCATGCCTCTACGACATAAGTTACTTCGAAATACCTATCTCATAAAAAATTACAGTAGATACTCACTGTGGCAAAATAGGCGAGGCACTTAAATTGTCAGATGAATCTAAAACTAGCATCTGACATTGTTTCAAATTTCCAGGTACATCATACGATCCTTGCAGTCAACCTTGTGGCCTTCCGAATGCCAACAAGAACGCGTGCTCGAGTCTATGCGGCGCCCTGGTCGAGACGGCGATGCATTTGCAGATACTAGCGTGTCTACGTCCAGCACTCATCAAAACGATTCGTACGAGTCGCCAACGCGATTTGTACCTGTCGATCACGTGTACGAGCCTGTCGTAGAAGATCAATTGCGAGAGTCTCACAACACCAATCAAAACAATATAGCCGGATCGCAGCCTGCATTTTCTGTTAAAGGAGTTGCCGGACTGGATAACCCAGTGTATGAGGGAGATGCTATTGCCAATTCTCTTGCGGATATCATGTCCGCGGCGGACTGTTCTCGCGAGTCCGAAACTGGTGAAGTACTAGCGCCATACTCTCCCGTCGACGCGATTAGCGCAGATTTGAACCCCGAAACTGCTATCCTACCCACCGTAACTTCTGCTAATTCCAGCCTTGATATTAATCACACTGTGACTTGAAAAGTCGCGGGAGTTATGCATGTTTTCAATTTTCACTCCGTCATATCTTAAAACCGTAGCACTTGGTCTTTGAAATAAATTTTTATTCCGCTTAAGCGCCTCTGTACTTGTCCGCGTCCGTAGAGATATTCAAGTATTAACGAATAATATGTCGGACATATTATTATTTATGTCCGAGTATGTCTGTGTTCCGTTCCCTTAAGTTTTTGCAAATAGAGTTTGTCGTGACTCGTGCAGTACTTGAAGTTCGTTAATATTTGCAATTCAGTGTGTATTCATTAATCTGATCTTTTATAGAGTGTTCCTAATTTTTGTGTGGCGGTTTCAAGTGGCCTTTTTTTATTGTGCCTTCAATTTATGGACTGTTTCCTTACTTGTGGTACCCTATTAATATTCTAGCTTCGACCAATTTTGCGTTGTTCCTGTTGTACGGGTGATGGGAGACGCTAAGGGGCGCAACCGTTCGCTACGGTACGGCATTCTTAGCTTCTTCGGCGGTCGAAGTGAATCCATCGAATATACTTACTTCCTATGGTGAATCGAACAGGTTTGGTCATGCAAGGCTGAATCCAACAACCCACTAGCGGCTCGTTTAAGCTAGCTAGGTACTGAAGGTAGGCCTACTCCGCATAAATTCGGAAGCACGGATTTTGGCTGTGTTGTAGCCTAATCAGTGGGGGGTTTGCAGACCATAGTCTGTACCAGGTGTTCTACTATTCTTGAGGCTGAGCATAATAGGATATTTATGTGGCTGTGGCTGTGCGCGATATCATTCATCATCGATAGGTCAACCATTTACACGTTCTCTGCTACAAAAGTTTGTAAACCTGATCTAAATCCGTGAACGAATCGCATCACCGCGCAAGCGTAGCCTGTTTGTAAAATAGTAGGCCTATTTGCGTAGGCTTAGTATAAATGCGAAGAATTACGGTGTAGGGTAAATCGATCCCCAACGAGGCAGCGATGAGTCAACTTATGTTAGCAGTTAAAAGTGAAGGGATTGTGTTGTAGATTAAGGCTAGTTGCGGTGACGGCTGACTTTCCGGTGTGCTTAATGAGACTATAGACTGTAACCCCGGTTAGCCTACTTTATACGAGTAAACAGTTTACGCATTGTATTGACGTCACGAAATGTCCTCGCGCTTCGCTACGTAACTATAATGGCTTTTTACGTCACCGCCGGCAAGTTGCTATCTTGTCAGTTGCCACGTTCGGGTAATTCACTCTGTAGTAAAAAGACTAGCTGTCACCGATATGTATTGAAGGCTTGATCTATTTATCAATCAATGAATCGAAGGGAAGCATGACTCACCAGTCATCAGTGTGACAGTAGAGTTGAAATTCACCCAGCAGAATTATATTGTAGCCTAAGTGTAAAATGAAGCACCTAATAGGTAACAGATTACTAATGACCGGATGAGTATTCCTGGTAGATTCATCTATTAGGCTAGGTCAGGGCCGCGATGTTTAGACTCTCTGACTCTAGTCGCCCTGGTGTAAACTCATCCTCACTCAGGCTATAGGTTTGGGTAAGCTATCTGTTCCGTGCAAAGACAGAATGAGGAACAAGAATGCTATGTAGGTCAGCCAGCGCTCTGTTTACTACTAATACCATTTATCGTGATGCTATTCGAAAGTAGCAAGCGAATCTGATTAAATCGAGGGAGATATGAGCTGCACGTTAAGCAACATGCAGCATATGTCTAATCCATCACGTCTCAGGTCAGTTTATAGAGGGAACCGTTAGATAGGCCTATGACTATTTTAAATGTTAACGAAACTTTGCGAAGGCAATTTTGAATTTAGTCGCTTTAAAAGTTATTCCGAATCCAGACCTTCCGGGCCTAGAGTCATCTATACCCACACGTAACGCAGGACTTGCTATAGTCTACTACTGAAGCTTCCAAGATTGTAGTTCGAAAAAATATTGATCAAACCAAACAAACGCGCAGTGGTGACTGGTAAGCTGATACGGTGACGCAATGTTGAGCCTTTCGCAGTGCGCGGAAATTTTGTTACGCCGTCTATATATATATAGTTGTGCATATAACGGCCTCTACCGCGGATAGAGGATTTTATCTGTTCATGGTTGTTACCACTTGCACTTGGATGATCGATGATACGTTATGTCGGAACACCGTGAACCAAGAACATTCATTTATCAATCTACTATCTTTGATTTCAGTCAAATACTTCGTCGGTAGACATATTCTTATATAGTGGGTGCAATTATACCTATTGTAGACCCCATTTAATCGGCATCTAAGCCTATACTTCACTGAACTAAATGGGCAGGGATGCGGCATTGCAGGTGACATTCATCGCTGTGTGTTTTCTTTCACTAGAAAGTTGCATCGTGCGTAAGTACAAATTGTATTTTTACGGGCCGAGTTCGACTCAAGAACGGCTCGTGAATACGGCGAATGAGACGGCCACTTGTGCTGAAACGTCATCAGAGGACGTTTCATTGTGACGTCACTCCTCCCCCTCGGACGAAATTGATAGCAATTGAATCGCACGTAGATTTTAGTCCCTCATGTTTGCTGTTTTTCTCTCACTCACTGTGTAGTCACTGTGCCCCATCAATAAGGTAGGCCATGGGTAGGCCACGGCCTACTTTAGTTCTAGAGTACGCCTATATATTGACCCCGTCTTGACGGGACTTGAAATGTTGACCACTAAACACTTTATTCGGCACCGCATCAAACGCGTGTTCAAGTCTCGCGGTTGTGTTCATCTTCATAATTTCAAATACAAATTTCTCTTGTTCAGGCGAAAACCCCAAATGCAGCGGGAATGTAATCGGTATGATAATTTACGTGTATATTTATATCAGCTTGTAGGGTTATCAATATTTCATATTCTCTAGAATATTAAAGCATTCGCTTAAGGTCATAAAGCAAGGCCTGCTCCCATCGAGTCTAGGTTTATTTTTATACATATATATTCGATATAGATGGGGTTTACAACTTTACATTTTCTCGTTACTCACAGCCCAATATATATTTACGGAAAACGGAGGCTCTTGGGAAGACGGCCAGAAACGTTGTCGTGAGAAGATGCTGCCGTATCCCGCGGTAGTGGCAAACATCGATGAGATGTGCGTAATTTTGAACGGTATGCGGGACTTGAATCTTCGAAGCATTTGGATAGGTGAAAAATGTTTTACTCGTCGATTGATATCATCAGTGGTTCCGAATTTCCACCGCGTAATAATTCCAACAGGTTCTTTGCAACGGATTTTGACCATGCATAACGACCGACGTCGTGTTTTCAACGGTTATCAAATACGATGCTGCTTATTACATCGATATTATTGTCATGAAAGCGTATCTCTGTGTGCTTGATTCCACATTAGGCGTATTACACCACCCGCTCTGTTTTAGATACAGGTGATGTTCACGAGGCCTATGCTTACGGCGACACTCCAATGCAGTATACATTTATTGGGTCCATTGTCCAATGTATAGATCCGTCGTCTGTTTTGTAGATTTCGTCGATAATATATCGAAGCCTTTATTTGCAACCAACACTTCGTTTTTGGGGATCCCCCTGAACTTTACATCAAGCATTTCATCGTCGGGAAAATGCTTGGCCTTGCATTATAACGACCTGTGTAATGACTTTAAATGGGAACTGCATGATTGCCGTGATGAACACGGTCGCGCGAGATACTGCATGAACGGTAAGCACGTAGAGGCAAATCTAGAGGCACGACACACGCTCAGGCCTTCCGGAGTGCAATGTAGAAGTGTCAAGTGCGAAAAATTAGAGTGTATTAAAATAAATTATATGTGGAGAGGGGGATTCAGAAGTTACTTTTGAAGCTGCCCCTCTCGCTAAGCCTCTGGAAGGCCTCATGTGTCTATTCTACTTTTATACAAGCCATGTTATGTATTTTAGAATCCAGACTATATTGGAATGCATCCGGAACAAACAATGTTTTTCCAGGTAGGTGTGAAATGTTGCTTTTCCTAGGCATGACAAATGAGTAAGGGTCGAGCCGTTAGGGATAGTTTCAAGCCAGCGCCAATGCGGTTGCGAGCGGGAAAATATTGACAGATGCTTCCTCTGACAGACCTATTTCGGTTACGTGACTTTTCGGTGAATAGGTAGCCTACTGAAAGAAGAAGGCCTAATTTGGATTGGTTGGTTGTGTCCTTTCCGTGCCTCCGTCTTCCATACCCCCGCTTATAAATGCGCCGACGAATGTGATGATCGACCGCCTTTCTCGTAGTCTACGTGTGCGACTAATTTCCGCGTATATTTTTCAGATACTCCCGACGATCCCTTAACATTTGAGAAATTGCTTCATGACTGTGCTCGCGTGGATTGCGATTTTAATCAACTTAACAATGCCAATTTCAAAGTCATCACACTAAATGGTTCTAATTGTGCAAATCGCACTGCACGTTTTGACCATTACAGCGCTGAATGTCCAACTTTGCCTAAAAACTCAATATTTGCAGTAGCTGAAATTTCATCGAATGACTCACAAATACGAAAATTCATACCCGAAAATTTCCAAATTTCAAAAGATACCCACACGCGTAGAACTGTCCTCCAACCAATAGAGAACAAACTCGTTTCAATCAGCGTGATCAGTGCTCAAAGATCAACAGCAACATCGACAAAGATAACATTTACATATCGGCTGGATTACAGAAGGTTATTCGAAAGAAGCTCTTATAAGTTATCTTACGATTCTAATGATGAAGGACTCTTGCGCACTACATACCGGTATCACGATCACGAACCGATCGGCGTCTTCCTGAATCCAAGCACCAAGAAATTTGATACCGCGGGAGTGGATTGTCGAGGGAAAGGAGAAGTAACCATATGCATTAGCAACCATACAACAGTGTTTGCGGTTTTACTGTCCGTACAGACGGTGAAAATCCCAAAAGCCTTGAAGGTAAGATAGCGTTTGCCGTGTAAGTCTCCTATGTATATCTGAAGAGTTAGTGGAGCCGATGGCGGACGATCAATAGATATTGTAAAGAAGATCACCACAGATTTAGCGTCCAGCCTTAGTTTATTGAGAATTAAAACATTCACTAGCTTTCGGAGCTCCGCTCCTTCATCAGGGAAGATGGAATGAATCGTAAATAGTAATAGCACAATTTGAATTAAAACAGAATAATAGATATTGTGACGTCATAGAGCGGGTAAATGAATGAACCAATTATGTCACAGCTGAGGTGGGCACAGGAGAGAGGGCGGGCGAGTAGGCGATGGAGGTGGAGAAAGCTTGTGGATAGGAGCCACTGGATGTTAAAATCCGGTTGCGTAAACGTATCCGGGACGTAACCGGAAGTGATGTTTGAGTGTTCCTGGTAGGAAGTCACTCGGAGGCCAAAGTAAAACCCGGTTAAAATGAAAGACCTCCCAGGTTCTCAGAACCCTTTCTCATCCAAGTGGCTCCTGGTGAACAAAAAACGGATTTATTTCACATGCAATGTCCGAGAGTTGTGGTCTGGGTGACGGTCTGTGGAAATGGGTGCAATAAAATAGGGTTCGTTGATGAGTGAATATAGACGTGGGTGTAAAAGCGGTGGGGGTGGTCCGGCCAGAAGTCTCTGTGTGTGGAGGAAGAGATGTGGTGATATATGGCTCTGATCTGTTGGACGCTTCTCTCTTCACCGTGGAGTGTATTTCCGTTGTTGTTCGCTCACTTGGCCAGATGTTCCAATTTCTTGATGGGTCACCAGAGTTCCTGCAAAAATATTTTTCTGGCGCAGAATTATGAGTATATTTTATAGATATGCCTAGTCTATGTCGGAAAGTGAGGTATGGGAGGTGAGGGTTGGGATGCGTGAAGTGTTGGGGTGTGTAAGGTTACTGTGCGTTGATATTGTCGTTATTAGTGGTAGTGATGACATAATGTGACATGCATCCTCTATCCCGGTTGAGGCCCCGTTGGTGAGTGTCAAATTTGTCCACCAACTTCTGCTCCATAGCACGACGTAGTGTGGTGTTATGTATTGGTCCCTGTAGTATATTAATTTTCATGTCGTCTTTCGAATGCCCATGTGAAGAG
This sequence comes from Botrylloides violaceus, assembly GCA_030412335.1. Classification (NCBI taxonomy): domain Eukaryota; kingdom Metazoa; phylum Chordata; class Ascidiacea; order Stolidobranchia; family Styelidae; genus Botrylloides; species Botrylloides violaceus. The sequence continues at coordinate 1,415,464 of JASFYC010000810.1, forward strand.
AAGTGTTCACTGACTGGTTTGGTGTAGTTGGAACGAATTGTGTCGTGTCTATGTCCGTTGAGTCGTATGTGTAGTGGTTGACTTGTTTCCCCGATGTACCAAGCGTTGTCGCACCCATGTTTGCAACGAATGAGGTAAATCACGTCCTTTGATTTGCATGTAAAGTTTCCCCGTGTAATGTGATTTGTGTGGTTGTCTCTGGATATTGCGGCATCGGTGTCGAGGACCGGACAGGTTTTGCACTTGGTGTTACAGCATTTCTGTACGGAGTTGCTGTGGGTTAGGTCGGGTAATTTGCTTCTTACCAGAATCTGACGGAGGTTCGGCGGTTGTCGGATGGCTAGGAGGGGACGATGGGGGAATGCTTCTCGACATTTGGAGTCGCTGTCCAAGATATGTTGGAGGTTGCGAAGAATGTGTCGAAGTTTCTCTGCCCCAGGGAAATAGGTGGTGACAAGGGGTACTCTGAATTGTTCACCCACGGCCCGTGGATGTCGTTTGAGAAGTTCTTCTCGTGGGACCCTAATGGCCCTTTCCATTTGCCGATCTACCATCGTCAAATCGTAGCCACTGGTGAGAAGAGCGTCTCGTAGGACGTTCAGGTGTCTTGTTCTCTCTGTTTGTTCAGAGCAAAGTCGGTGGATTCTTTGGGCCTGACTAAATACTATGCCCCTCTTGCAATGTTGAGGGTGGAAACTGCTATAGTGCAACATTTTGAGACAGTCAGTAGGTTTTCTATAGACAGAAGTGAGGAGGGAGTCATTTTTTATCATGACCATGGTGTCTAAAAATGGAACGCTCTCAGTGGATAGTTCTAATGTGAGTTTAATCTTGGGATGAAAACTGTTCATTTGTTCGTGAAAACGTCGGAGAGCGGCTTCCCCGTGCGTCCAAATCATAAAAATATCATCAATGTATCGGACGTAAAATGTCGGTTTGAGTTGCTGGGTGTTGAGGAATTCTGTCTCAAAATGATGCATAAATAGGTTAGCATACTGTGGTGCGAATTTGGTTCCCATGGCCGTGCCCTGTGTCTGGATAAAAAGGTCTCGGTTGAACTCAAACACATTGTGGGTGAGGGTAAAACTAATCAATTGCAGGATGCTGTCCTTCATGGGGTGTTGGACATCGGTCAGCGACGCCTCTACAGCAGCAATACCATCAATATGTGGTATGTTGGTATATAGGGATGAGACATCCATGGTGGCAAGGATGGTGCCAGGTGTGGTTGTTTTGAAATGATTGATCTTGTTGAGGAAATCAGTGGTGTCCTGGCAGAAACTGGGAGTACTTTTGACAAGTGGTTTTAGTTGTCTTTCGACATACCCAGATGCCTGTTCACCCACTGTCTCGTTACACGAGACGATCGGGCGTCCAGGATTACCCTGCTTATGGATCTTGGGTAGAAGGTAAAAACGACCTACCTTGGGATCTTTCGGCATGTTATTGAGTATCTGATCCTTGATGGGTTTGTCCAGATGCTGCAAGATGTTATCTAGTTCTTTCCTGTGCTGTTTTGTAGGGTTGCTTTGTAATTTGCGATATGAGTCCGAATTGAGTTGTCTGTAGGCTTCGTTGAGGTAGTCGTCGCGGTTCATGACTACCACCTTTCCACCTTTGTCCGCCGGCTTGATAACGATGTCGGAGTCTGTTTTAAGTTCTTTATTTTATATCTATACTATATAGCCTTTACTCGCTGCGAAGGGATTGTGACGTCTAGCTTTTACTCGCATATAGATGAGCCTGCAGGTTTTCACTGCATCTTTGAGAGAAATGGTCAGCCTATAGACGATGCTGATGCTTCCAACGGCTGCATTACGCATCGTCAACGTTACATTAGACAGGTCACCAGGTAGGCCGGCCTACGCCTATGTTTGTGAATCAGGCCCCCGACCTGGGCCACATATGGCGATACGGGCAGTAGATCCCACCGAATTTCTCGTGTCACGCAATTAAAATCTAACGATTTGCTGACTTCTGGAGTTCGAGTATCTTTTAATTGGAATCATTATTGTATATAGATGTCATAATTATTGTAAATGATGATGATAGCGTGAGACCTAGGTGAGTATTACGCCGATAAATAATTGTTGCATTATGATGCGACGCCATTTTGTTGGGCTACTTGTGCCCTTGCACGCCGACGAATTCTAAAGCAGTTTGCGGGCCTGGATCGTATGTCCACGCTTTGAGACTTTCTGTTTATTTGGTAGGTTTGCGCAGTCGTCACTCAATCGGTCTCGGTGATTTTCCTCTTTTTGACTTTTGTGATATTACTAAAAGTTCGGGAAAAAGTGCGTGGCGAAAGAATACCGATCCAGATAAATTTATCGCTCTCTTTACTACTGCTTCATTTCTGGCTTCTGTGGGGAGATATAGCAATACATTACCCGACTTTCTGCCGAGCTATTGCCGTGATGACTTACTTTTTCTTGCTTTCATCTGGTAAGTCTAAAGGCCAAGTGTGAACAAAATGGTAGCATATAGGCATATGCCATGGTCAAAGAATATAATAAATCCGATTGTTTTTGCCCAACACGAACCCTCGAAAAATAGAGGCTATATATTAGCCTAGAGTTTCATATACTCGTTACGCACCTCCTAACGAATTCATGTTAGTCTACGTAGTCTACCAGCTGTAGAGGACCCTTTATTTGGGATATAGGAATAATTTCAATTTCAGCCTAAACTGTTACGGATTGATGAACATGCTGTAGCCAAGCGCTACCACCAAAACTGGCTAGGCCTACGCTTACGTCACATCGGGCTACTCATAAAAGTCGGAGTTCAATGGCACTGGTGTGTTATAACTTTGACGCTCAACAGGATTAGAGTGTTCGCCCTAGCCCACCAATGTTAAATCGTTCACAAATTTTATTTACAGCATTATGGATGATGAACGAAGCCCACCTGTTGTTCTTCAGAACTAGCAAATGGGCAGCTTTGGCAACGAAGCGTCGTAAAATTGTCATAGCTTCGATGTGCACTGGGTGGGGCGTTCCTGTTATCATCACAGTAATTACAACTGCCGTCGGCTTTTCTAGAAATACTTTCATGGAACTGAGTGAGTTCGCGAGATCTGGTGACCTCGAAAGCAGCGATGGCATCAGCAAAGGGCCGATATACGATAACTGCTTACTCAGCACCAAAAATGGAATGCGTCTCGCCGCAATGGTCCCTGTTTCTAGTATTCTGACCTACAACTTTATAGTAGCCATTTGGGCTGTGATATTTGTACATCGAAAAAGAATAGAAGGCAGAAAATACATGCCAGCTGACCAAGGAGAGACTAATAAGAACGAATCACATCGCAAAAATCTTGGAGATATCCTTCATTCGTTGAAAGTCATCCTCTTGCTTCTTCCAATCCTTGGCATACCATGGATACTCACGTTACTTTCAAGTAAGTTTAACCTAACCCTTGAGTAGTGACGTTAAGCTGTTGTAGTCTACTTTAGCCAATTCGAATAACTGTGAGAGTTTGATCTTCCTATAGACGATCGCTAAAACTGGTTTGAAGTGATAGCCCAGCATATAGTCCTACGCCTAGCGTCCTAGGCCTTCATGTCAGAGGTGGCCTCTAGCTTCGGCAAGTAGGCCTATTCTAACAGGCAATATCGTTGCGTTTGCACAATGTCGAACCCAGTGCATTGATCTATACTGGCTAACCTTGGTGCACAGAAGTCAAATCCAGGGCACAGCACCACTCTGTTGCCCTGACTTCAGCCAGTCTGGCCTATTCAGTTGAACAACTATAAATAAGCACACACTTGGGCTTGGCATGGTATTACTTGTATTTCTGCCCTAAATATAACGAATCTTGAAATATATTTACAATATTAGAAATGGCGAAGAAAATTTCTATCCCATTAGCAGACGATCAGATATGTAGACTACCTTTAGAGAGTAAAGCCACTTCTCGCAGTTGTAGAACTCTAACAAACCCTTTTCCTCTTCGAGATGTCTTTGAAACAAATAGTCCTTGATTTGATTCCTGGCTTAAATACTGGAACTGGAAGGACTTAACAGACAGACAAACAAGCTACCACTGATACTATATACACCGAAACATTTGTTGAGCGTCTTGTGGAACATCCAGGTAAGATGCAGTGATTTGGTGCCATGATATTACAAAAGGACTATACAAAGAAATATCTGTGAAAATTCGTCGTCCATTACCATACAAAATTGTCATAACATCCTCATACTACCGGTAGAAAACTTCCAAAACAAAGTATCGGGAATTCCGAGAAAATTTACGACGCAGGGTTATAGGCCAACTACCCGTCGCATCGCCGACTAAGCGACTACCGACAACAATAATAAATGTCTGTAGGCATAATTCAAGCGTGACGAGTCCTGAACATCGACGCCCCTACGTCATAGTGCAACCCCCTCAAGGATTATTTTTATCACTAGATTGGGGCTCGGAAACGGTAAAACTCGTCTTTTTGTACGCATCCACATTAATCAATGGATTGCAAGGACTGCTTATCTTTATCATATATTGCATAGCCGACACTAAAGTGCGAGAGACTTTAAAGAGAAGCCTAGTATCCCTCAGTGCAGTGTGGACAAGTATAGCAGATTCACTCGAGAAACGACAAAAAAGTTCCACTAATACGACGGGATCTGGCGTGATCTCTGCTACTAGCAGACAAAATGAGGGGAGGACCGTTGGAACAGAATCAAAATGATGCCATTTCACTTATTTCCATAGCACCGTATAGGCCTCAATTGCAGTTTCCTTATATAAAAGATGTATATTCTGCCTTGCTCGGATCTTCGTCCGACATCTCATCTCATCTCAGTGGTTCATAATTTGACTGCCAAAAACAGAATCGAACTATCCGGACTCCTGCATCTCCGGTCACGGCTGAGTTGCTTCGCCATCACTGCGCTGTTATGTTGTCGCTGCTGCTCAGTACTGACTGACTATTGAACACCGCAGGTACAAGGCTTGAGAGTTGAGACTTCCGCGTCTGTGTCTGATGATTAGTCAATTAGACTATAGAACTAAACAGGCTCGTTGTTGAAAAAAGTATAAAAAGTGATGTCTAGTCGTGCACTGAAGAAGTTGAAGGGAAATGATGACGAGCTGAAAACCTTGGCCAAGTTAGCCCAAGCATCATCGTCAGAAGAATCCGAGTGTGAAGATCTCATGCCGAAGCCATTGAATTCTTTTGCTTTGGTGAGTTCCATAATTACAGCTTGTCAGTAAATTCATGATAATTAGTTAAGAATAGTTAATTAATTCATACAGTTGGAAAGGTTCGAATTACCATAGTTGGGCCTTGGGCTCCTATAATTGTGAATTTTGAAATGACTGTCTGCTTCAGCAGTAACATGATGTTTTTACTTGTAGCTGGGAGATCAAGGTAATGATGATGAGGATAACGTAGACATATCCGAGCAACAAGAAACCCTCTCGGTGCAATCAAAATCAGAAAATGCTAGCGGAGCTCGAAGAAAGACGAAGACGAAGAAAAAGAAAAAGAAGAAAACTCCCAATGCAGTGAGGAAACGTGAACACTTACTAACTCATAATATAGGATTAGATATGTATCTGTTTTTATTGCAACCACTGCGATCCTCCAGGAGATGCCAGTCTAATTTAAACCTGAAATTATCGCTACAGAAATTCAGACCCAGCAGATTGTACCTCTTTCAACAGGCACAAGAGCAAGATATTGACATTGAAAAAATTGTCAGTGAAATTGCGTCTATAGAGGACAATTCAAAGCATAAAGTAAATGCGAAAAGTTTCAAGCCATCAAAATATATTCTGACTGTTGAACACAGGTAAAATTAACCACACGTTTCCTTCACACAGTCTTAGAGTAGTGTTGTCAAGTCAGCTATATTGTTGTCAACTGTTCCGCATTTTTTCATTTATTAGCTGTATGTATTTTGACACAAAACCGTCAACGTTCTCCAATGCACGACGACTGATGCATTTTTAACGTAATAAAATAATTGAGTTTGGTTATTATTAATCATGTTTTTCCTTTAGGTTTCTTGACCCTGATAATGAACTGAAAAAGATCTTCGGCACTCGTACTGTTATGCACAGCTCTAGTCATAGGCAACGAAATCGTAACCGGGTCAAAAAGGGCACGTGGTTATGCACACCATCACCTAATTGGCCAAAACTATCACGGACGGGCCTAAGCATGGAGTGTATTGATGACAATAACAGGTACGCTAATATATTTTCAAAATGAGTGCTGTGATTGCTGAATGTGAATTTTTAGGTGCGGAGTTTTCAAGTTCGAACACAGTAAGGAGTATCAAAAGGCGCAATTCAGTTTCCTTGATGCAGTCGAATTGTCAGACCATCATCAAATCACAGTAAGTTTTCTTTATACCGGTAGTCACTTACTAGAAATATGCAGTCCCCCATACTTGATAATTTGATCATGTCAAACTTGTTTCCATAATGTGATAATTATATTCGGCAAATGAACATCTATTTTTTCAGGAAGTATTGGCGGCATATCCATATCACATTGACTCATTGCTCGCACTAAGTGAAATATGTCGAGTCAATGACGATTCTCAAACTGCAAGAGAGTTACTCGGTGAGGATTTTGATATAATGGTTTGATTTTGGTTGGTTGGTTTATTTTTTAATTTCAGAACGAGCTCTGTATTGCATGGAGATGTCATTCCATTCTCAGCTCAATCTTGCGACCGGTCAATGTCGATTGCCGTATAATAGACCAGAGAACAGGTTTGTTAATTTTGATATTTCAATGCAAATGAGAAATAGATTGGTATGAAACTTAATGCAATGTAATGTTTTTCAGGTGCATGTACTTGGCCCTTTATCGTCATATGCACTTTGTGGCACAGCGTGGGTGTGCTCGGACTGCTTTAGAACTTTGCAAAGTGTTGCTAAAGTAAGTGATTGTTACAGCGACGTCTAACAATATCAATCGCCAGTAGTAACCGATATATAATAATTCATCTTGGCGCTATTCACTCTTGTTATCTTGTAATACTAAGCTGAAAGATCGAGCCATGTTCACTTGGGGAGCCACTATGAAAAGCTTGCAACTTTTTGTCAACCACATACTGATGCTGTATAATTACTGCTTGTGTGTGAGGTGTCGTCTTTACTGGCTAGTTTGAATTTTTAGTCTAGATCCGGATGAGGATCCGCTGTGTTCCTTGTTGTTTATCGACTACTTTGCACTTCAATCTGGAGAATATGATTTTGTCATTCGATTCTTCCAAGAATGGGAGGTGAGGGAAGATACATCTGGACAATGTAAACTGTACCTAACTTATTCGTCGTGTAAACAGGCCCAAAAGAATCTCTCGCAGTTACCCAATTTTGCGTATTCAATAGCTATGGCTCATTTTGAGCTTGCACAAATGGGCGATAAAGATTTTAAAGTGGCGGACGAAAGGGTTGGTCCCATGTTATTCATTTGACACCTAGTTTTTGAAACATGTCTTTTTTTATATATACAGCTTCAAGATGCCCTCATAAGATTTCCAACGGTGAGTAGCTTTGCCTCTTACATTGTATTGAATATATCGTATGTTCATTTCGTGTGACATATTGCTCCATACCAGCAAATGAGAAAGCTGACGGATTACAGCCAAGGCGCCGTGGTTACAGCTAAAGTAGCATTGGTGCGGACAATGTCAATGATTATTACTGTTTGATTCCATTACATGTGATAATGTCCTGTTATTTGTCTAACTTGACAGTTGTCATATGATATTGGTGCAGGTATTGACTCTCTTGTTTGAAAAGTGTTCAATACAACCTGATAAAGATGTGGTTGATCACAACTATTTTACGACAGATGCTGCCAAAACGTGAGTCATTTTTCTATATGGAAAATGGAGATTGTAGCTGGTGTTTGTTAGGGTATAGTATTACGGGCTATGCAAAATTACGTTTTCAACCTTGCCTCGTAATGACCAACAAGCTCTTTAATTTTCAGATCGCCTGACGGGCTGGTGCTGTTATGCAATTTATTTGTGACGAGAAACTTTAACCTTTGGAAAACTCCAGAGATTTTGCCTTGGCTCGAAAGAAATGTCAAGTCAGTATTGAAACGAGTTGATGATAAGGAACCGGAAGTATCCAAATGGGTTCAAAAGTATGATAGTGTGTTGTTTTTTATAGCCGGTGATAGTTAAATTTTGGTGTCTTTTTAGACGTCGAAAGTACCAGAAGCCTCCAAGAAATATTTACAGATATGCTTTTATATGTGAATTGCCCGGGATTATGAGCTTACTACCACCAGTAAGTTGTTACTTTGTATGGAATATGTGTGATTGTGCAATAAGGACAGTACCGGTATAGTAACAGCATCTGGAAGTTACTAGACTAGATACTAAGAAGTAAAAACAGTCCAGCCATATTTATAGCTTGGTCTCGGAAGCATTCAAACTTTCTGAACTGGTGCTACATTTGACAAGGCCGTGTGGGGTTGTGATTACTACTTTCGTGTAAATACTCTTCCGTTGTTATGTGTCACTATTTTTTAGGAGATCAGGTTAGAACAAATATTATCGCACGATCCTCTCCCACCTACGGACACGATCGTATCATACAATCGACAAGAAAGGTTTGAATACAATTCCTTTATGAAGCTTGCGAACGAAATTAAAAAGTAGCTTTTATGGTAGGAGGAATCGTCATGGACGAGATCCTAATGCCTTTGGTTTACTCTTCAACTCATTGAACCCACAATATGATCCGAATGCGGCTGTGCACGATGGCGATGAGGATACGGCAAGGGCAAGTCTCCATGAGCAATTTCGAAATTTAATGGACGCCATGAGAGATATGTTAGGTAATATTCAAGTGCCACTGGAGGAGGAAGAAGAGATGTTTCGGGAAGATGAGTGGGATTAGTAGGCTACTGATATCATATGTCTCATTTAATACTGTGCAATTTCTGGCGATCCAACAACAGTGTAATGGCAATCACAAATTGTGTTGTACCTAAGCCTGTGGGTAGAAAGTGCAAGTTAGCGACCATGGTCTATTGTTATTATGTTGGTAAAATGTGTTCTTTGTGAAAGTGGCCATTCGACAAACTTTATTGGAACGTACGGGTACCACCATGTGACTGACGTGAGCCAAATCCCAAAATACATTTGGGTAGCTTCCAGTGTTACGTTGCCATCAAATTCTTTATTGATTGTGCGTACCAATATTTCATGTTATCCTGTGTTCTTATCTGACGTTCCTGAGCCATGGCCTGTCCCAAGCCTGTGCAGTTGGAAAATGTTGCAACAGGATGGGCATCCAACCATAAAATTCACTGCTAAGTTTCATCCTGTGACCACTCGCAAATGGAATATGGCCGAGAGAAAAAGAAGATTCTATTGTTTTCAACCCGACTCATTCTGCCGTTGCTACTATGAACATAAATTTGACTTTAATATGATAACAATATGCGACACGCAATAACAGTAAACGACGGTGTAAGATATAATCGATGCTAAATCTAAAACTGCCATTCATAAGAAGATGGATTATTATGGTTGGATATCATTCTTGTATTGGTAGTTGTGAGGTATCGTCCTTTATTGTTTTGTCAAACAGATGACGAATCTCTTTTACTATAGAGTTGAGAGCCTTTACTGCCTCGACTGAAACATTAATCTGACCGAATGCAACAGGATTCTTTGTTTCATCTGCTTGCGATATCACTTCAATGTCAGTCTCAATGATATCTTGCCCTCTGTTCAGAATGTCTTTCAAATCCACAGTTGCTGTCCCTGGATCAAAACAAAGTCGATGATAGAAGTACAAAAGTACGTGACGGACCATCAGACCACGGTACGCTGGGATATAGATGATGGCTACATGTCAACCTTTGGACTGTATTCACGTCATACCCAGCATATCTGTTCACTCCACAGCTAGCTCCAGATCCATAGGCGACTTACACACAATGCACATTGCACATCTCTACTATTATATAAGACACTTGTCGCACTAGCGCTGAGATACCCACCAAGTTCATCACAATCATCATCGTTATTGATCGGTTCTGACACGACTGTAAATGCGATTTTCGAATCTACTTCCTTTGTGGGAAGAATCATAGCAGCCAGATGATTTCTTCTAGACTCATTGTGTTCAGCATCCACATGGGTTACTAAAATAAAGAAGGTATATAGTTGAAAACGGGACAAAATCGTAGCTTGTAACAGTCAACTACCTTTGCTGAAGTTGTAACTCATATTTTGAGTCGCGTCTTTTGGTTTAGGTAGAGACATTGGTGTTTCTTCTGCACTGTTGAGAAAAGTGTACTCGACAAATAGTTTTTGAATTTCATCATCTTTGAAAACCCAGCCGTCGGGGTACAGAGTGAGATCATGTACCGTGATTCGTATTTTGTCAGAAATCTGAAAAAGCAAGATTTGTGTTAATTTCTAGACGTTAGTGTAAATCATCATACTAACTGACACACATATATATATATACTTCAATTCCCTGTAGGAGTGGCGTCATAACCATCTCACAGAGCGGTGCAACTGCTATGGCTAGTGAGTTTAATCTATGAAATTCAGATGTAAACTCCTCAAATTGTAAATAGCGTGTAGTGCAAACTTTTGAAAAATTCAAATCCTCTCACCTCTTGCGTTTCATTAAATGACGACATCACAACGCTGCCGGAATCCTCACTTTCTTGTATTTCTTCCTCTATCTCTTCTAAAATTTAAAATCGAGATGATATCATTATGAAATTTGTATACCAGTACCTATCTCTAAGATTATGAATTATTTTATCTTTTCACATACCCTCAACTTCTGATTCCACTGGCGATGATGATACAGCTTTCACTAACGTCACTTGAGTTTCTTCCATCTCAATATCTTCATTTTTCACCAATTTGACTTTTGTTTCATTTCCCACCTTATCAGTAGCATCCATTGAGATGGTTTGCTTCATCTAGGTTAGCAACAACATAATACCATGCAGTTAAAGATATTTTTAGACAATGCTACTAACTCTACGGGTTTTCGGCTTTGGCTTTTCTTGACTTTCTCCAATTGTTTCTGTGCTTGGATCTACCTTTTCGATCAAAATCTCGCCCAACGCTTCACTTTCCGTCTACAATGAATTTTTTATTGTTATAATTCATTCACGTCCTACAGCTAAAGCACTTACTTCCGACATAGCCGTACTTAAATCTTCTTTTGGACTGCTATCATCCAGTAGGTCCGATGTGCTTTCTATTACTGAAATTTCTTCTGCTCTGATTGTGTTTCTTGGAGCTGTGACCGGTTTCAAGTTACGGATCGGCTGTGATTTTTTGATATCTTCTTTAGGTGAGCCAGGTTTGGGTGGAGAAAGCCTTCTGGTGACTTTGGTCTGTTTCGGTCTGAAATTTTTGACCAGTACACTACAATTTATCGTTTACGAGCCTAATTCATGATATATTCCAGACATTTAACAACTGAGACGAGTTCTGAATTGTTAGTCGAAATTGAGCTAACCAGTTCCTCTTTGCACGACATTTGTAATACAATTGGTGACATACTTTCGACGTTCCTTTGGTTTTACAATGATTGGGGAGATGAGTTTCTCCGGTATCATTTGATCCTCGTGTTTCTGATGCTTCTCTAATCTCTCCGTCTCTGTTTCTGGAATTCTCATCACTTGGACGGGTGCTTTATACGGTAGTTTCCAGCGAAGGGAGAGCTCTATAGTACCATTTTCAGTGTCTTCGGGCTAAAACGAAGAATTCTTTCTCAGAGAATATCACAACAAATTACTGCTTAACACAAGTTTACATCGAACCATGAAATAAAATTATGTGACGAAAATGAAAAAAAAAATCGAACGAGAAGTAGTAAACTTACGCTGTAAAGTTGGAACGGTGCCTTAATCATTTTATCATGAGCGATCGGAATCATATCGACATTTGCTTTGCCCAAGTACGATGTCATGTCGGGATCACCATCATCAAACACGTACACTGCAAGTCTCTGCGAAAGTAGATTTATTTATAGATACAAAACGGTCTAAAAAAACTCCAACTTTATCATACCTCCGATTTGAGATAGGCATCTAAGTCAGCGGACATTTGCACAGGGAAATACCGGACATCATCGAAATGTGGGTTGTTAGTGTTCGGAATGATGACCGTGTCATGATCAGCAAAATCATAGAACTTGTATACACAGTAAACATTGGGTTGTACTCCTGTTGAACAAATTTAAAGCACAATTTATTGAGATGAAGCAGTAATCAAGGTTCAGTAGCAGAGATATGCTGTCTATGAAGTGATGCTTTGCACGTCTACCTCAACATTGCAGCTTACATACCTGGCCTTCTGGCCTGCACATGGTTACATGACATTATTTTCATTTCTAATTGATTGAAATTTTCATCCTTCTGTTGTAATGTCAAAGACGTGTCCAATTGTTTTTGAGTTGCAGCTGAATTGGCTGACAAATAACCAAGTGCTTTCGTCCTCTCCTGTTGAAGTAAAGAAATTATATCTAAGTATTCATTAATGATAATAATTGAGACAACTTTACAAGAGCCAAGGTCACTTACCTTATAGAGTCGTATTGCCTGATCCATTGGCACTCTAAGCCGCACCCAGAAATCTAATGTGCCGTAATTTGCGCCGTCACTTGCTCCTTGTAGAAAAGAAATCTTGCAATTACACCTAGTCACTGGGTTATGAGCGACTCGTTAAGCTAACTCAAAAAAATTAACTTGAGTCAATAATTCAAGTCATCAGAATGACGGAATAAGCGAAATCATTAATACAGTCAGCTTACCTGTTAATATTGCGCTTCCATGGAGTTTGCCTTGAGGTTTATCCAACAACTGATTAAGACGTATCGTACAGCCACAAACTGTCCTGAATTCAGTACCGAATGCTTGATGAAGCTCCACTCTTGTACTATTCTGAAATTAAGGTCAGCTTAAGTACAAATTATGATTAAATATGATCAAAATTTACCTTCTGTAAATGATAAAGGAAGAGGTCATCCACTTTGACGATGTACTGAGACGTAAAATCGAACCTCGGGCTGAAATAGGAAGAGTCAGATAGATAAAATATAGTCTCTAGCTGTACAATTTATCACATGACTTGACCCACGACAAATCTTTTCAGTCAATGTAGAATTTTGTATACAATACCTTCCACTTTTGACGATCGGTGTGCTGACAAGTTCAAAGTCGAAAAATTCATAAGTGATTAAAGTTGACGGTTCTCTGTCGTCCATAGCTTGCAATGCATCAATTGACAACGTTGCCTTTTGGATGTTGATCTCAAGCAAATTCTCTCCACGTTCAAGCCTCGTAATATCAAAATCTTCCTCGTCAATATCCATCTATAACAAATTCCGACAGCACAATTAGGAATTTCTCGCATCCTAGAATATACTACGTGATTATCGTCATTAGCGGCGCAACGTGTAATAATGTAGTGTTAAAGTTAATATTGGAAAAATGAAGATGCGATAGGTAAGTAAGACGCCTACATACTTACGTCTTCATCTTGTGCGTTGATTTTGAATTGTTTCGTCCCATAAGCAACATCGTGAAGTTGTTTCTCTAGTTTCTAAAATATTCGAGATGTCAGCATATCTTTGGACACCAATTTTCACATCTAGTTTTCATTGCGATTCAAACCATGGGCAACTTCTTGATTCAGAAATCCTAACCGCTGTAGCACTAACCTGAATTCTGGCAACTCTTGCATCAAGCAGTTGCGCATAGTGTTCCAATTTGCTCTCATATTCCCGTTTCATTTCTTCCATTTTGTTTGAAACACTATCGACCTATGAAAATCAAAGTGTAGTTGCCATGTTCCATCCATATCTGACACAAGAGAAATAACATTCTCTTACTTCTATCTGATAATCCTTGTTAATTCGATGTTGCATGAGTAACATTTCTCTTGTTTTTTCAAGTTCTTGAATCGTGTCAGCGTGCTGCACTTGCAAATCATTATAGAGAGTGTCCAAATCTGTTAATTAAAGGTATAATCTTGATAGTGGACAATCACTTCGATAGAGATAGATAGACTCTCACTCCTCCATCAGGATCCTATCAGTAAATATGTCATGTCTTTGTTTATATTATAGTCAGATAGTCACTATCAATGTAAACACATATAAGCAAGTGCTCTACTTCTGAGACTCTGTTTCACAAGTATCAGAGTATCGTTATCGGCCAAATTTATGGGTATCGGTATCGGTATCATCCCATCTTTAAATGAGACGACATAATTGACAACTTGCCTTTGCTTTCATGGTCGTCTTCCAAGAAATCTGGCCTCTTTCTTTCAGAAGCGAGATGACGTTTCTGTCTGATGACTGACAACGCTTCCTCCAATTCCGTTGCGCCTACTGCATCATCTAACGCGGTTACCAATTTCATTCTGTTCCTTAAATCTTCGTTGTCAGTACGCAGCCGTACGCATTCCTCGTGTAAACGCGTTGTTTCGTCATGCATGCGATCTTTCATGTCTGTATAAAATATTGATAGCGAACTGTCACAAAAACATGATATCAATGACAGTCGCCTGATGAGCCACATCCAATTATTATGACTGTAGCTATAGGTCCATTATAATATCATTGCCTACAATATTATAAATGCAAAAATATGTTTACTTCTTTCACTAGCAGCTCTTTGCAACACGGAATCCTTATCCTTCAAATCATGCTGTACAACTGCTTCTAATTGAGCAATTTGCTTTCGTAAATCGTACTCCACTCTTCGCCATTTTTGCTCTTGTTCAGCAGCAAATGCACTAGAATTCCAACCAGATTTTATTGAAAAATATCATGGTAGCCATGGGGAAAATGATTGGCTTGTGTCATATTGCACTTAAACAAAGTTCTATGCAAAATATCATCCGGCATTACAACTGTGATAGGGATATAACATCCGAGGGGGAGTAGAGTAACGGTCTATCTACAATTGAGAGTCAAATTAAATAGCTTACTTCTTAGTGAGCCTCTCATTGGCGTCTTTGAGTATTTCCACTTCTCTCCCAAGATCATATATTGACTGTTTCATCTCAGCCGACTTCAAGTCACCCCGTGATCCATGTTTGATTTGATTCTACGCAGAAAATAATTTGTATTTGAAATAAATTATAAATTAAATTAATAACAAATTATTTAAAGCTTTGTTTTTAATTAATTTAATTAAAAGCTTCAAAGGCTGGAAGTAATTTTTATAAAAACCTGTAGAGTAAAGGATTTCTTTTCTTCTTCCATTAATTTTGACCGAAGAAGGTCAAGTTCATGAAGAACTTTATCGTAATTGACACGGACATTGTGATGGGTGTCTTGTAATTCTCGATATCTAAATATGATGTATCATAGAAAATAATATGCTGTAGTAAAACTATAAAGTGAGGCTTACTTTGTTTGCATAGATTCGAACGCTAATGATTTCTCTTTGATATCACGTTGCAGACGTATTAATTCTATGTTTTCGGACACCGTGGTTTTCTTGGTTAAATTCATCTGCTCTTTGAATTTGAGAATATTGTCTTCTTGTTCAGCATCTTATAAAAAAAGTTCAATCCGTTTTATCAAGACTCCAAAATCGTATTTTCTCAGTAATGACTCGAGCCAATGGCACAGAAATCATACTTTTCAATCTCAATTCCTGTTGTAACTTGGCGCTCTCTCTCTCCATGTTTGCTAGTTGCTCTTGAAGGTCTAATATCCTATTGTGCATGTTTTTATTTTCTTCTCTGGCCTCTTCCAGCAAACTGTGTCCATAGCGAGATCCAGCCGCGGCCACGCTAAAATAAAATTTGCATTATTGGATGTTCAAAACTTCACTGTAAGAATTTCATATCCCAACTACCCAATTGTATGAATTGTGGTGATATGGGCCTTGCTGAAAATCATGGATCGTCAAGATAAGCAGAGCTGATACGATTAGCATTCGAACCTGTCGTGGCCTGGGCTTCTCGTTCGCATGCCACCTTTGGGTCGATCTCTTGCGCTGACGGGTTGTTTTTCAACTCCTGAATTGACACGAGATTGCACATGACCGTATGGTGTATGACGGCGACCTTGTGTCATCATTTGTTGATTCGTTACATGAAGCTGAAGTAGATTAGGTAAACTCGTTATACAATAATTGAGAAGGCGTACCGGTAGCGGTGGTTGTAAGAACTAACTTTCTGCTTGAGCAGTTCATTATCTTTCTCCAGTTTCCTGATCGCATCCTGTTGTGTTTCTATCGTTTCTTCTAAAGAGACTTCTCTCGTGGTTCTTTTGCCTAAGACATTTTATAAGTTTGCATAACTTGTCTGCCTTCAGAAGATATTGGAAATCAAAAAAATCATTGAATTTTGTAGAACTTTTACAATACATTAAGAAAGAATAATGAAATCAAGATATAATATTTGCCTACCGGCCTGTCCTGCTTCAGATGACCATTTTTTTCTATCGTTGACGAGTCGAATCAGCTTCGTTGATATTCTGTTCACGATTAGATATGTTAGTTTCAGTCAATAATTTGTCAACGTGGTAACCTAACCTTTTGATCTTGTCTTCTTGCTTTCGGACGTGCCGTTTTAGTAGAATATTCTCTTCCTGTGAGCTAAGGTACTTATCTTCTAGATCACCTCTGGAAAGTTTATTCACAATGGCGCGTGCTTGAGACTCTTGTTTTGGCGTCATATCTGAAAACAATATTACAGGAATTTGGTAACTTGTTAGCTCGGGTGGGAATGATTGCTGAGGTAGCTTGGTGTCTTGCCACTTTCCGCGCTTCTGCTATACCGGTATCTGTAAAGTTGAAACTTACGCATGGGTTTCGCCGTTGCAGGTCCATTTAACGCTGAGGAATTATAGTCCATTTTTGAAGTTGCGTTATTTCCAACGAACGGAGTTCAGGTGATCAGATTTTACAACATCGAAAAAACATAGCTCACATTTGTCACACTCAGAGCACGGAAGGCCTAGCTAGCTGAAATTAAAAAGGATATACATATAGGACTATTACAATACTGCACGGACATTACTGTATAACCTAATATATCCTCAGTTAATTAGACAGGTTCCTAGAATAGTCTTACACGACATAATGCAGGACGCATCTATTCGCAGAGTGCAGTTCCACATTTTCATTTTGGCTTTGCCGCTGGCGATTCTCGCATTCTTCCGCTTGGGTGGTTGTCTAGGAATTCAAGTCACGTGTCAAAATAACGTTAGAAATCATTCTTGTGCAACGAACCAGAACAAAAACTTATGTGTTATAGAAAGTACAGTAATCCTTGAACAAAAACCGTAATATATTTTTCCTGACTAATTAGGCGTTTCTTTGATTCATCCATTTCTTATCCTATTACTTACGGGCACAGGCTCTTAGCCGTAGGCTACATTCGAATGCGGCTATGACAACGATCTAAATGTTTTCTGTTCGTATAAAATTTAAAGGCCGAGAACAAACAAAACGACTTCCTCATAGGCCTACTCACTTTTTGTATCCATCTACCCATCCATACGGTGTTTTCAAGTGCGCTTTGTCGGGTAAACATCTTATTGTTCCAAGCAAACACCAATGTGTACCGTCAAAGAGTGATTACAAGCCTTCGTTACTTAGGTGTGATACGTTTGTTGTTACGGGAAAGCAGATGTGGAAGAAAACCAGTATTTTATTGAAGTCTATATAATGGTATCTGACAAAACGTAGTCGACTTCGCAACGAGAACGATACAGAAAAGGCGACGCGAAAGAAACATAAAAGTTCGGTCTACACGAGACCGCCTATTCTGCGTGCGTGTAACATTTTGAAGCAGGGGCCTAAGGCCTGATCCCAGTCTGAAACTACTCGAAAAGTAGTGTCAGGGAAGGCTACAGACAATTGTAGAGTGGGTTGCGTGTGCGTTTCCAGTAGGCGATAACTGTGCCCACAAGTCACAACAGATAATATATATATTTAGGCCGATGGCGTCGCATCTGCCAGTTACTAATCGCTGATTTCGGATTAGCAGAAGTGTTACAGCTAGTTTAAGAGACAAAAAAGTCGACTCAAATACGAAATTTAGTCACCACTTTTCACCAGAGATTTCTCTTATCCAAGCGATCAAAGTATTGGCCCATGGGCATAGGCTATTATCTTAGACGTAATGGGATGCTCAGCTAGCAGCAGTCAAGGAAATATCGTGGTCGAAGACAAAAGAGATTTCGACAGCGGACCTATCTTGAAAGACTCATCTAAAGGAATAGCATCTAGTGCAAGTGACAAGGCTAATAAAGCAAACGGCGAATCAGGACTTCCGAAGAGGACTCCAGGGAAGGACTCCACTGAGAACAACGTTCAAATAACTAGCAAAGACGACGACCAAAAAGTTGTTGAAGCTGTAATTTCGTACATGGCAGCAAATCCTGTGGGGGTCGACCATGATACAGACGACGACGTCTCGGATGCGAAGGAATTCGAGGCAGCGAATGATACGCCGGAACCGATGTCAGAAGACCAAGTTGTAGTAGAACGGGCGTTGGAGGAGCTAAAAGAGAGCGTCTTTGGAGCACCGATACAAACAGCCACAACAGATACTTATTCTAATGGATCTTTTACTGGATCGCTGTAATAACTCCTGAAAATGTATCATCTAGTTTAGTCCTCACCGTTCGTTTCGAACGCCATTCTCACGTAAAATAGGCTACGGCTAAATTCTTTGACTTTGGTGGCGTTAAATTGTCAGTAGCGAATAATAAGCACCATATTAACTTTGTTTCTCGATCATCGTCGATATTAATATAATACTATTCTGAATGCCAACATATTTAAACTGAAAATTCCACAATATGCAGCAATCATATCGTCAGGTTGCACATATCTTTATAATTCGTCCGGATAGCGCGAAATCAAGAAACGCTTAGCCTCGTCCTTATTCAAAACATTATTTCCATCCAGATCTGCAGCGGCCCACAAAGCTTTGAGCTTTTTCATTTCCTGGACATAGGTTTCTTGTATATTATTCCCTCGCATAATGTCTTCTTCAGATATACCCATGCTTGCGTCGTGAAATTCCTTCCATAGAAGTAATCCATCCTTATTCCGATCGACCTTCTTCAATTCTCGTTCAATATCTCTGTTGAGCAATTGTTGATTATATGCTTTGACGAATTCGGCTGCGTTGTCGGGATCGAAAAAGTCCATCAGCGGTTTCTCGTGACTATTGGCGGATTTTTTATTAATATTATCGGAGAAAATTCGGGACGCGCCGTCATCACTTTCAACATCTTCCGCAGTATCTAAGTATTCGATGTCTTCAGAAGTGTATACAATGCCAAGAAAACTCGCCAAAACAACCATGTACTGACAGAATAGCATATTCGAAGTAAAGCAATTTGTCTTATTTAGCGCTAGAGAAATAATAAGGGGGCCCGTTGAAATGGATGGGATTTGGGTGGCTTCTTCAGGTTTCAGGAATGTCCGTGAATAACTTTAGCGATAGGAAGAAGTCTGATTTTCGATTGAGCCTATCTCGAATGGTGCGCGACCGCAAAGCATATCGGCCAGCCAGCCGTGTAGGCCATATAGTCAAACTTGGTAGACTATGAGAAAGTGACAGATCGACCGATTAGCCTATTATCTTTCAAAGGCGATGAATCGGCGTTCGTGATTATATGGACTTATTGCCGATACCGGTTCTTGAAAATTCAAGAATATCGGCCTCGACGCTCTCTGACGATAAATCGATCCCCGGCCCGGGCAGCGCGACTATCGGCTTATTATCGAGAAGGATATAACCGAATAACCTGCTTAAGCCTATGCCTGGGCTGGCTCCTGGCTGTCGGTCTGTTGATAGGTTATGGGCTAGCTACCGAATATTGCAAAAATACGGATAGCCTATCGGGCGAGTCGGCCTATCTCTAACGAAAATCCCTCAATCGCTGTCATGCTGTCGCCTGTCTGCTCCCTGTAGCTTCGTGTATGTGCGGCTGTGCGCTATCGTTGTTGTAACGCTGGCAATCGGAATATTTTTGTGATGTCATAACTTTCCTGTCTTTGTAGGTCTGTGAAGTGAATCGAGATATCGATGCAGCTAAAAAAACAAGCACAAAATGGATTGGTGGTGCTGTCATCCCTTCAAATCCCAACGATCGTAGATTTCATTCCTCACACTATTTTTCGTATTCCTCACACTGTCATATTGCGATAGGATCTGAACATGTGAATTTTCATGGTTGCCATGGTTCTCATGTTTTTCATGGTTCATGGTTCTTAAGTTTTCACCTCCATGGTTTGGGGAAACCCCTGCTGGAAAACACGCTTTTTTGCTTTGCTTTGCAGAGAGAACTTCAGTCAACAGCTGAAACAATTTGCATGCTGCAGATCCGATTGATGCAAAACAGCGGTCGAAGTGAGAAACAGAGGACTGGAACAGGTGCAATCCCTGTCGCAGTTTAGGATGGCGGAATTTTATCGAAGTCTACCTAAAGTGGAGCTTCATGCTCATTTGAATGGCAGCTTGAGTGAAGAGACTGTGAGAGAACTTATGATGAAAAAACCTGACGAAGATCTGTTAAAAGGTGGGCTATTTAATTTACTGCACTAACAGAACACAGTGCCTCTTTTGAATGGGTGATTGGCTAGCCAGTTGAATGGTCTGGCATCTAACTAATTCTCATTCGCGTTATCTCTTTTAGCCGAAACAAGATTAACCAAAAGACGCAAAAGGACTTTGAAAGGTTGCTTTGACATGTTCAAAATGATTCAAAAATTGACGACGGACAGTGAGGTAAGTGGCTTATTTAATGCGAGTAAAATAATGTCAAATTTATGACTTTTAAATTTCAGGCAATAAAGTTTGCAACTAAAGCAGTAATACACGATTTTGTGCTGGATGGTGTTCTTTACTTGGAGTTACGCAGCACGCCACGATGCAACTGTTCAACTGGTCTAACCAAGAGAACATACATTGAAGCAGTATTGGAAGGTTTCTATTTCTCATTGCAGACCAATTCCCATTTTCAAAGTTTTTATGAAGGCCAAACGCAGCTATTATACGCGTAAACCTATTGCAAATCAAAATAGTCACGTATCATTTGTGCATGTTAAATTGTTCTCCAAATGGCTTATTGCATTTATGACTTGTCTTATAATATTAAGAATGAATAATTGAATTACACTCTTACATTGCAGGGATACAGGAATATCAGGCTGAAAATCTTGATACAATTTGTGTACATTTCTTATTATCAATCGATAGAAGATTGGGAATAAAAGAAGCCGAAGACACGGTAGCTTTAGCATCGGAATACAAACAGTTATCCAATGGTATCGTAGTGGGTAAATTTCAAAATTATTTTCACTATGTAATGACTACAGCCTAATTGTGATATATACATAACATATACATATACATACATATACATGACTAATTAATGCTAAAAGCAAGTGAAGATCTGGAGAAAGAAGACCGTTTATTTACTTCTGCAAATATCCTTTATTTTCATATTACCGTACTAATGGTAGGCCTACATATGGTAAAATCGAATATGTTGGCCTACTCCTGACGTGGAGTATCAGTGCTCATCCTTTTAGCCTATAATTTATGTGCATCGTGTTTAGGTGTTGATTTCAGTGGAGACCCTAACACTGGAGATGGTAGGGATTACATTGACGTCCTCAAAAAGGCTAAACAGAATGGACTGAAATTAGCCCTTCACATGGCTGAAATTCAAGGTTTGGATCGTGAAAATACCGCATTGTTATCATTACCACCAGATCGTATCGGTCATGGCACTTTTCTACACGAGTGTCAAGTATGCGAAGCTATGGCGAAAACAAATAGGTGAGCTTAGCATGTTGTTTATGAACAAAGATCTATGTAATGTAATTCATTTTCTATGTCCCTAATATCATGGTAGTTCTGCGACACGCCACATGTCATTGTTCGAGGATCATTTTTCTCTAGAATTCCATTTGAAATCTGCCTCACCTCAAATGTCATCGGTGGTACTGTCGAAAGTTTTTCAGAAGGACATCATCATATTCACAAATGGAAGAGATTCAATCAGCCTATCATTATATGTACTGATGATAAAGGGGTTTTTAGTACCACTCTTTCTAAGGAGTATAAAATTGCGGCAGATGAATGTGGAATGAGTCAGGAAGAAGTGTTTGCACTCTCACGAAACGCCATTGAACACATTTTTGCAGATGACAACGTTAAATCTCTTCTGAGATCAAAATGGGATAATTGGAAAAGAGAAAATATGCATTATTTCTCGAAATGAAACTGACATATTGTGTACAGAATCTGCAGCTACACTGAAACTTACAGTTTTGATTGATTCGCATTCTGAATAAATTGCTAGCTTAAATTGATCGTGTGAGATTCCTGAATTATAATAATCATATAAATTGCTGTAGCAAAAGACGCTTTCATATTTTGGTAAATTTTAGTCAATTACAATTCGATTTCAACCAACACTGCCATTTTTATTTCTAGATTATTTTGATGTGTGAGTTTATTTGAGTGTAGTGTTGGTGATGAAAAACTATTTTGTTGACCTTCCAAAAATTGAACTTCATGCACACTTGAATGCAAGCTTGAGTGAAGATACTGTAAAGGCGCTTATATCCCAAAGTAAAAATCTCGGAATTCCTCAAGGTAAGCTTGTGTGAGGATTATACCCATGTTATTGTACTCCTATACTGTATAAGATGTGATTCCACTATTTTATACTTCAGTTGAGACTTTCATTGAAGATGGATCCACACAGTCCTTCAAAGATTCATTTCATATGTTCAAAATAACCCAGCAATTGACTTGTACTTGTGAGGTATGGCAGCCTTCGCTTTCGTTATCACAATTAATCGTGCTCACCATGCTGCTACATCTTTATTACAGGCAGTTAAATTTGCCACGAAGTCTGTGATACATGAGTTTGCTACTGATGGAGTTCGCTACTTGGAGCTGAGAAGTACTCCGCGTGGAAACAGTACCACTGGAATGACAAAGCGGTCATATGTCCAAGCAATTCTTCAAGGTCTTGCCTTTTATGAGCTATCTTGTGTATATTGTTTAACGGAAAAATGGTTGCTGACCATCCATATTTTCCTTCAAGGAATGGAAGAATATCTCAAAGAAAATGTTGGCTCAATAGAAGTTGGATATTTACTCTCAATTGATAGACGACTAGGAGTTCAAGAAGCTGAAGACACTGTAAATTTGGCTATTGAATGCAAATCCGTTCCAAACAGTCGTGTTTTTGGTATGACTGCTAATATTGTTTGCTACCATGGAATCTATTTTCTGCAATCATCAAACAATCAAATGACATGCTTGTCTTAATTTAGGAATTGATTTCAGCGGTGATGCAACTGTTGGTGATGCTCGGGAATACCTGACTGCTTTCAAGAAGGCAAAAGAAGGTGGCTTGAAATTGGCTATTCACATGGCTGAAGTCAGGGGATTGGATGAGGAAAGTCTGGCAATTCTCTCATTACCTCCTGACCGCATTGGACACGGAACATTTCTTCATGAGAATCCGAAATGCCGAGAAATAATTCTGCAACTTGGGTATGCCAGTGTTCTGATACAATGTTCTCATTGTTAGACTCTGTTCTATATGTCCGTTCGTCTGCGCGTTCAGCAGTAGGTCATCCCTGCATAGCACATACTCCACTACCACCCCTAATCCTCATGGTACATCTATTGTAAGGTAGTAGCTTGATCTAGATGTTTCTATGTGGCATCCTTTACCAATCAAGAGTTAGAATTTCAATGCGTTATTGGCTTTTCAGAATTCCGCTTGAAGTTTGTTTGACTTCTAATGTGAAATGTGAAACAGTGCAGAGTGTGGCAAAGGAGCATCATCATCTCTACAGATGGAAAGAACTGGCACATCCCTTTGTGATTTGTACTGATGGTAAAGGAGCTTTTCAAACAACTCTGTCGAATGAATATTCGATAGCAACGAAAGAATCTGGATTGTCACTTGAAGAGATCTTCCACCAGTCTAGAGATTCAATAGACCATATTTTTGCTAATGACACCACCAAATGTATGTTACGACAAAAGTGGGATGAGTGGAGGACGCAACTTGCTTGACATAATGGAAATTGAAGGACAAACGCTTTTAATTCTTGTCATGTAGAAAGATTGATTGCTTTTACCACGCAATTTTTCTGAATGCAATATTTTTGTGGTTACCTAAATTTGGTGCAATGTTTTTTAGTTTTGATTTATGCCAAAGTATTTTAATAATTAATTCTGTTCTAATTTTCAGTTTTAGCCTATATGGAAGTAGAAATGTCTGAAGAGCACTTTACAACACTATTTGAACTATGCCAAAATTCTCTTAATGAAGAGTCTGAACACATTGCTGTGGAGCACTACTGGTTGGATAAGGAATTGAATGTAGTGCACCGATCGATATCTTACAAGGAACTAAAACGGATTGTGGACAAGGTTTCTAAAGTTATTGCGAAGTCTACAGAAGCCTATCGAATCATTGGAATGCATTTAGAGCCTTCTATTGAACTCGTAATAGGTATGCTGTCTATTTTGAAGGTGAATAAGGTTTTTGCTCCACTAGAGATGAAGCCAAAGTCCAATGGCCTTTCACATTTAATGAGCAGTACGACAATGAGATATATTTTATCATCCCAAACCAATTATATGAACATTTTAAGCTGTTTGAAAAATTGCCGATGTCCAGTGAAAGTTGTTGCTGAAATTGATTGTGAAGTAGCCGACGAGAAGTTGATTTTGGTTGAAATTACTCTCGAAGCATACGCTAATTCTTTAACTTTGTCAGATCTGGCATATATTACTCGGACATCAGGGACAACAGGAATCCCCAAGATTATTGCTGCTACGAACAGCTGCATTGTTCCAAATGTTTTACACCTATCAAGCATTTTTGATGTGCAATCTTCAGCCAAGGTGGCACTTATGTCTCCTCCAACATTTGACCCGTCTATTGTGGAAATATTCTTGGCGCTGTATAATTGTGCTACTCTTGTAATTCCCTCAACTTCGATAAAGGGGCAACCTTTAGTCCTTGGCGATGTACTCTTTGACAAAGGCAAGGTATCTGTATTGCAAGCTACGCCATCTATCATACAAAGATTCTCCACAAAGTTTTTAAGAAAATTTGTATTTTGTGACACGTCCAGTTTAGATGTTATGGCATTTGGGGGAGAGGCTTGCCCTTCCTACAAGACTATTCAAGGCTGGATAAATCATCAGAACATATCAAGAGGCAAATTACCAAATAAATTTTTCAATGTATATGGCATATCAGAAATGTCATCGTGGGCTTCGTGCCATACGCTTCATCCTGATAAAATTCTCTCCTGCATGCCATTGCCTGTCTCGTTAGGATGTCCACTACTGAAAACAACATTGCAAATTAGGGATGAAGATTCAAACGCAGTCTTGTGCCAAATAGATGGGGAAGAAAACCTATCGGATATGAAGTCTTCAAATGAAATCACTGCTGAAAAATGCAGATGTTCTCTCGGTAATTCGGAAATTAAAGGCAAACTCTATATTGGTGGCAAACATAGGCCATGCCATATCATCGGTCAGGAGATTGTGGAATATCATTTTTCTGGTGATATTGCGGAAATAATTTTTGGAACATCTGGTGATGCACCGATTCTCAAATATCTCGGACGTACTGACTCGACAGTGAAACGCAATGGAATGAAGATTGATCTACAATATGTTGCTAGACAGGTGACTGATATTGCTGATTTGAAGTTTTGCCATATGGCAGCGATTGAGTCAAATCGGAAAGTCATGACGGTCATTGCTTTTCTTGTTAGGGATGACAATTATATTGGAGATAATGATAAAGTGGAAATAGTTTCGGACATGAATTCAAAAATGTGGACTTTCAACATTTTCAGAAAGGTATTAACTCTCCTGAATCCAAGTCAAATGCCAGATCGTTTTCTTGAGATAAGTTGCCTCCCCGTTAACAGCCATGGCAAAGTGAATGACATATTGTTAAAGCAGCTGCTTTATGATCATAACATTATCAGAACATGCGACATAGATGTTGTTTATTTGAAGGTAGTTATGACAAAGATTTTAAACAGTATTTTAAGCAACTACATTCCTAACGTTTCTGGCAATGAGGAGTTGCAATTGCATCTCGATTTCGATAAGAATCTAACTAATTTGGGAGGCAACTCATTTGCTGCAACTGTCTTGGTAAACTGGTTGGAGGTGTTCCTGGATGTTGACTTATCCAGCATATTTCCTGACATATTTGAAATTGTGCTACGTAGTTCTCTTAATGAGATTATAGAAAAGTTGTCTACAATTACATTAAGAAGCTTTGATGTCGCTGTATCAAACTCAAATCGGAAGCATAAATTAGATCTTGTGGAAACAGTGAAGAAAAGCAGTCGACTTAGCGAAGTTAGTTTTCCATTTCATATTTCTAGAGGCAAGAATGTGCAATATTCTCGCCATGGCTGTCTGCAAACTCCTAGTTCGCACTCCTCTGCCATTTCCGATTCCAGAAAGACTGTTAAGCCTGTAGTATCTGAAACATGGAAATGTGATACTGGAAAATGTATTGATGCATCTCCTCTTGTGTATCTTCCAAATGAGAATGAAGAATATATTTATATAGGTGAGCATGCCGACAGTGTATATCTTACGTCACTTCACTGTTTTTACCTCACATGACCTAAGTCCCTACTGCAGGTTCTCACAGTCATCGATTTATCTGTCTCGATATCAATGGGAAAATTGTGTGGAGTGTTACATTTTGTGATCGAATTGAATCTTCTGCCTGCATTTGTACTACTGACAAAAAAGAATTTGTCGCCGTTGGCTGCAATGATCATAAAGTGTACATATTAAACGCTAGAACAGGCGAGGTTAGAACTCTGCACCATGTTTTGATATGATATGATTCCTTTGGAAATTAATTTGCCAGATTCATTGGACATTTAAAACTGGAGCTGAAGTGAAATCTTCACCATGCTGGTCGCAAGATTTGAAGCTTCTATATTGTGGATCTCATGATGGTCACCTGTATGCACTTAATATCAAAGTGATCTATTTCAACTTGAAAAATTAAAACACGATTTCATTGCCCTATTATTTATCAAACAGGAAAAGGAATGTCGATGGAAACATTACTGTCACGGCGGATCTATATATTCTTCGCCCGTTCTTGCTAACGTTGAGAATTATCAAGTAAGTCTCAACGATTTTGAACACATATCCATGATTTAGTGAATTCTACAATTAGGGACACCTCTTCTTAGTTTATCGAATTAGCGTGACTATGTTTCATAATTTTTGCAGTGTCTTATTTTTGCTGCAACTCTGCAAGGCAGAATAATATGCACTTGTGGTCAAAGTGGTGAAGAAAAATGGACTTATTTGGTTGGAAAACCAATATTTTCCTCACCCTGTGTCGATGAATCAGGAATTTACTTTGGATGTGTTGACAACCTATTCTATTCACTTAGCCTTGATGGACACCTCGTAAGTTAGCAAGATCTGTGCTTAAAGTATATACTTTCAACTAATGTTGTGTGGCCTATACTTCAGAATTGGATATTTCAAACTGGGAGTCCCATTTTTTCGTCACCGACTTTTTCATGCTGTGAAAATTATGTCATTATCGGTAGCCATGATGGATACTTATACAAAATCTCGAAACTTGACGGATCACTTCTTTGGAAGACAATGATGAGCTCTAACAAAAGTCCTGTCTTTTCGACGCCTTTTTCAATTGCGGTGAGTCATGATTATAACCCAGAAAGTTATTTCTTATCTGATCCGTTCCAGGCCATGCATAGCATTGCATGCATGCTCAGCTCCCCCTAGGATACCAGACGTTTTTCGCCAATTGTGACCTGTTTGCCCAATATCTCCCAGGACTTGGCCCACGCAGTTCAGAAAGCTGGTTCATAAACTCCAATCCTATGTTAATATGCATAATTAAATCTGTTGTTTCAGGGTATGGTAGTCAGTGCCTCTACAAAAGGTGTCTTGTGTTTTTTGGATGGTAACATTGGAAGCATACTGTCCCAAACTGAATTAACCGGTGAAGTGTTTTCATCGCCTGTCGCTGTATTGAGATGCACTAACTTAGATGTTAATCGCAGTATTACGGTCTATATTGGTTGCAGAGATAATAATCTTCATTCTATGGAGGTTTCTGGATTATAGTTACATCTGGTTCAGTAAATTTATTTCTGAATCGTAACATTCCAACTATGATCTAATCTGTGGATTGGTATTGGTGCAGGGTGTCCTATTTATATTGACCTATTTCATCGAATCGTGACAATATTGATTTGCTTGTGTTACTTCATTCCACACTCTGCATTAGGGCAAATCACTCTGCTAAAATACTTGCCACATCTGGTCGCGATGACAAACGCGCTGGTTAGGCCTAACTTACAGATATGCTGTTTTGGACTACTGAGACGCACGGTCTTCCAGTCAGCCGCCGGGTAAAAGGAGTTGAAATTTGGGTTGTAACGAAGGATTGATGCTCAGCACTTGTGACTCAATAAGCCTGTCTTCTCCGTGCGCAGCCTGAGTCACCAGCCTCGTTACGGAGGCGTAGGCGCGCTGGTTCTGGCTCCTGTTCAGAGGGTCCTTCGAGCTCTGACGCTCGAAGTCCGATACTGCGAACCAGGCGCACTAAACGTCCCAATATATGTTTGTAGCGCGAGAATCTCGACTTTATAACCTTCTAATGACACAGTAGGCTACTGATTGATCAGTCAGATCTCGTTTGGTGCACGTACCGAATTATATTTCGATGATGAATAACTTGACTTTAACAACGATTGAATTGTAGAATCAAGTTAAGTGTTGAATGATACGTGTCAATATAGACTTCCGTAATATAACAGTTTCAAAGAGCGTGTCATTTCTGACATATCTACTGTATGTATATCCGCTTATTTATGCGACTTAGGCCTATATATACATCGAGTAAATCTCAACTCCTCTCGGCATTCGTTGACATGGTATAGCCTACCTCCCATTGGCTTCTATGGACCGCAATGCGATTGCTGTGCCGCCAAGAGGTAGCCTATGTTGTTATCGACATTGGGCTTTAATTGTTCTATTAAATCCAATGGTGCTAAGCGTGAGAGAATGATAGCAATGTGCTATAATCTCGAACTTTCCTAGTAGCCCGACCGAGCTGAACTAGTATGGTCGGCAGGACTTGAGATAAGTCCTTTCCCCATGATAGTGTAGGCTACATGAGAATAACACTACCCATTGTCCTGGAAATTGTGGAAACCCTTTTTTTGCCTCTATAGTTCTATATTTTCAGTAGCCTATATAGCCTCGGTATATAGGCTATAGCCTATAAATATATAGGTAGGTAGCCTATATATATAATGTATGCCTGCATATATATATATATGTATACGCTGTTATATATATATATATAGGTATGTATATATATAGATATATCGAAGGTGGATAATACCTAAAATCGCCCTCCGTACTTCGCCAAATGGATGATATAGGCTTGCTGAATATCGCTAAGATGTGAAACCGAGATTTTCGAGATCGAATATATAGAGCCGAGATGGGGAGTCGGATATCGACTCCAGTCTGGTCTCCTTTGTTGACTGGCATAGTCGTATAACATATCCAAAGTCGTTTTGATCAAATCCTCGGAAAAATTGCCGGCCTTATGTCGCGCTCAGGAGGTTTGTACAATTGTATCCGAGACTCCAGAAGGGGCTTCGCTGTGTTGCCATGGCGTGTTGCGCACCGAGTCACTCAAGCGTGAAATTATATTTTAACCGAGTCCCTCAAAAACACTCCGTTGTAGCAGTGCCTTTGAAGAGGCGGTGGTAATTGTATAGATGACTAACCCACGGGTTAGTAGTAGTAGTAATCAATAGGTTAGCAGTTTAGCTGTTTATGGCTAAATCGGTGACATGGACTTTAGTCTTGCGAGGAACCATAAAGTGCTATTTTTCCCCACCGTTATTTGGGGTAACTAATTATTTAATATGGTTCGGTGTTTTGCCTTGAGCTAAGTATCTTCCTTTGGTTTGCTTTGAATTATGGATATATATTTACTTTACGACATTGCACCTTCCTATATAGTGAATTGGGTCACCACAAATTAGCGTTATTTTATTATATGACAGCAGAGGCACGATAGGGCACCACTACGTACCGTAGCTATCCATATGTCCGCCGTTTCCTCCATGTCCGTCAAGCCTGGAAAGGTTAGAAGAGCACATTTGTTGACAATCCTTAATAAGAACTTCAAGCATCAACAGTTCAGATCTGAACAGCAAAGAAAAGCAATCGAAACGATATGTGGAGGTAAAGTTTACCAGGTCATGCTATGGGTATGCCCAAAGATAAACATAGGCCTACCGGTATAAAAGAAATTTGCATGCAGTCCTATCCAATATTGTTGCTTTGCAGGGTACACCTTTTCATCTGCACTCCCGTCAATTGTTGTTGAGTAGGCCTGTATATTGCTTTACAGGTGAACGAGATGTGTTCATATCCATGCCAACTGGAGCCGGGAAATCATTATGTTTTCAGCTTCCTGCTGTATATCTTGGGGGAATCACAATTGTCATTTCGCCGCTACTTGCTCTAATGCAAGATCAGCTTGCCCATATGAATATTCTGAACATCTGTGCAAAGACCTTGAACTCAAAACAAAGCAAGGTAACTGCAATGAACTTGGTGTTCTTTGAATATTCGTAGAGGCAATTATCCTCGATGACTTGTGCATATGGTTTACTCATTCCATTGCCGTGAGAGGCAAAGTGATGCTGACAGGACACGGAGACTTGTAATGCTGCAGGGTAACGGTCGTCAACCACAAACTTGAATCTGTCATTGGTTTCAACCAAAAGCTTATTAGAATAAACTTTTTAAATGTAATCCGTACCAGTTTCTCCCAGCAGTGAGATTTGTACGAATGGAGAAAGTTAAGTTCGATAAGCAATTAGCCCCCGGCCACATGGTACAAACGATCACAGATATCGCGTTGAAAATTAAATTGCCTACTGATGGGTTTTTTTTTCAGGAAGAGCGGCAACTTGTAGTTGCAGATCTGTACAGTAATCGTCCGACGATCTGTTTACTGTATATAACACCCGAACAGGCCGCTACCGAAACATTAAGAAAAATTGTTGAAAAACTCGTATCTCACAATCAACTTTCTCTTTTTGTTGTTGACGAAGCACATTGTGTGTCTCAATGGGGCCATGATTTCAGGTCGGCTATTATATAATGATAATAGACACACAACACATTATGTTCGATTTCATGAGGAATGTTTGATGCAGACAAATTTATGTCATGGTACATTAATTAAGCATTAGTAGTTGGACTTTCGATGTACCGGTACTGGTAGTTGTGATGCTATGTAATGCTACCTCTTCATAATTGTCAAGGGTCACTGGGGGCTGTGTTTGTGATGATTAACCTGGTGATCACCATCTTCCTCTCGGATATGGTACAATAGTCTTCTAGGTTATTCCAGCCTTTGATTGACTGTCGTGTGCCGGGACAAGTTTTATTTCTGCTTATTATAGGCCGGATTATCTGAAGCTAGGACAGTTAAGGGCGAAACTTTCTGCTGTGCCCTGTGTAGCACTAACTGCCACTGCAACATCAAAGGTCGAGAAGGACATCCTAATCTCACTCAACGTTAGTCACAATTTGTGTCATTTTTGACGTTTCTTCATTTTGAAGACTTTTCTTTTCTAGTTACGTCAACCTATAGCAGCGTTTCGGACTGGTGTTTTTCGCTCAAATCTATATTATTCCGTGAAATATAAAGATATTCTCGGTGATCCTTATCTCGACTTGAAAGAATTTGCCTTACAATCCTTGGGAGAGAAACAAGCTGATGGAGTAAGTCATCAAGAACATTTCGGCTTTCATGGCGTTAATTTATGGTCATAGTGACCATTTTAATTCTGTCAAATTTTGATATATATACAATAGGCCTACGTCATACTGCAATGTAATTTGAAATTTGAGGGTTGTAAATTTTGACTTGCCACACAATTTTCTTACTGTCTGCTGTCATAATTTTTAGAAATTTGATGGCTGTGGTATAGTGTATTGTCATAAACGAGACGACTGTTCATTGGTTGCTGGTCAGCTGCTACGCAGAGGATTGATGGCAAAGCCATATCACGCTGGTAACGGAATTTTTCCTTGTTGAAAATGTTTTTTGTCACATTTTGTTCTCTGCTTCAGGTTTGAAGGACAAAGAACGAGCTCAAGTACAGGAGGATTGGACCAGTGGTAGTGTCACAGTCATAGTTGCCACAATAAGTTTTGGAATGGGTGTTGATAAAGGGAATGTCAGGTATAATATTTCTTTTTTGTTGTTAGCTTTAATATTCTTTCCTGATTAAACTAATGTCTACATATAGATTTGTGGCTCATTGGACAATACCCAAGTCGATGGCAAATTATTATCAGGAGTCAGGAAGAGCCGGAAGAGATGGTAAACCTGCACACTGTTGCATGTACTATTCAAGGTACTTTAAACAAAATTTAAGAATTTTTCGCCTTTTTAATTTATTCCTAAGCATTAACATTCAGGCAAGATTGTGCAAAGATCAATTTCCTGTTGAAGGGTGAAGTGCAACGTAAAAAACAGAAGGTAGGCCTATTTGTAGTGTTTCTTTCTCTTTCGTGGCCCTACTCGGATTGGCAGTGTGGATTGAATTGATTTTCTGTGTCATTCTGCCTGATTTAATTTGGATATTTGAGATGAAACTTTCTGCTACTACTACCTAATGGTCCTGTTTTACTGTCCCAATATACTGACACTAGTATTGCTTTATCCTATTTTTTATTGTCAAAGCTGTATCACAGCAGCTTTATCGCTTTTTTGTGTTGTTCTGTTGATATATTGGTGTTGTCATACTATTTTCATGTTTTGTTGAAATTTTAGTTGTCAGAAGAATCATACAAACAATATTCTTCGACAGCGATGGGGAATTTTGATGCCATTGTCAAATATTGTGAAGAACTCAAGTATGTATTTTTCCTCATATTGTTATGCAAATATGTATGCATTGAAGACATAGGCTACATACTGTATGAACATCACAGCACTTTACAAACAGGTTTTATTGAGGCATTTATGAAACAACCAAGGTGATCATTATCTACTTATCATTTAAAAAAACTGGTAGCATTATTGATACAATACCATGTATTTTGCCTTCAAATTGATATCTGCATAGAGGCGTAAAGAGACACACTCAAATAGTTTTGAAGTGGTCCTAACTGCTTAATTCAACCACATGTAATAATGATTGAAGCACAAATCAGCTTTACAAATGAGGTTACGGTTCATGACGTCTTGGAAAAACATGGTGAAACATGGTTTGATTTATGCTGAATCCAATACCGGTATTGAATCATAAGAGACATAAATGTAGAGCGTGCACCTAAAACTCCCGGAATGTGTGTGTCAGTGAAATTTCGCAGCTTCATACTGCAAATGAATAATCTTACAATTTCACTTTTTCCACTGGATGATTTCATTAGCTCTTTACAGCATTGTAACCTCATCTTTGATGTTTCCAGCAATTACTTCTTTCTTTTTGTTTGTCCTAGCAATAAAGATGTAATCCGTTTTAAAAACATATTGACCTATAGCATATCAATTCATAGTTCATGGCAGGGATTAGAAATCCCTGGTTCATGGCATGACACTTACTTTTTCCAAAGCTTCATAGGTGACCAGTGCAGTAGGGAAAATATTATGAGCACGGCAATCACAAGTACCAAACCCAATATAATGATAAAAAACCCTGTGCTGTACGTGTCTTTAAATGGTTCGATACTTCCAACGTCTTCTAATGATGCTCCTTCAGTTGCCATTGCAATGCTATTATAGTATGATAGGCCTAACTATGAAGCTTGCAATAGATTTCCCTTGTTAATGCACTTGTTTACTATTATTTCATTTATCTGCTCAACTATTTTTGCGGATTTGACTAATTAGTTAAGTTAGACTTCCAATAGTCCCCTTGTTAGTGCACTTGCTTACTGTTAACTGCCTAGACACCGTCAAACGTATCCCACAGACTCAGCAGCACACCCCAGAATAAGTGATGCTTACACCTTCACAACGACCAGCCTGGCCGTGTACATGTTCATTCCTCCATGCTGTCCAAACTATGATGGTCAGGAATATAATCAGCTCCTCCTTTAATACGCTTTCAAAATTATGACATTGCACAAGTTGTTGACTTATTCAGTTGAGTGACCATAGTAGTTTCTGCCCTTTCAAAATTCTGTCCTATCTCAACTACTGTTTTGACAAGCATTCCAATCTGAGTGGTTTTGCCTTCAATTACACCTATTGATGAGAGAATTCCTATGAATTAAATATGATGTCCAAATCATTAACGTCGTGATATGCATCCATAAATCATCAGCTTTGCTGATAGGTGGTAGTTATTTTTAACCCCTGAACCTGAAATCATACGATATCACAAGGATTAGCATTGATCATTGACATAGTAGAATACTGCCGTTTTTAAGATATTTTAGATTTATTATTGAAATATGACCTAGTCCTGTTTTCCATTTCATTACATGGCTATCTAGAATTCAAGACTGTCCAAAAAGCATGCATAAGCAAATGTCAATGCTGTCCGGTGCTGGTCACAGGTCTAACAATCGTGAAGGTTGAGATAGAAAGATCTTCTGACCTATGTAGACGACCAAAGTCACATTGATACTGGTAGTTAAATTTGAAGTTGTCTGGTCAATAAACATGTCCAGTTTCAGGCTTCTTAGTAAAAAGAGTCACAGAAACTTAGACAAGTTGAGCAGTGGACGAAGTAGCATGGTAGATAAAATGAGTACCGGTATGAGTTAACACTCATGCACTTAGCCGTATGATTTCAATTCGCTTACCGTTCCTTATCATGGTTTCCTCCCAGTTATTACTTCTAGTCGGTGATTAGATTTTATTAAAATTGATAGTAAAATATTATCGTGTATGTGTAAACTGTAAATTACCCGTTGATAAGTTTTCAAGTTTATGAGTATATGATATTGAAAATCTACACAGAAAAAAAATGAAGGTTAAACCTCTAGCAGTACATAATGTTGATACGAAAATGTTTGGGTGCTCAATGATTTTCTGGCATTTTATCGGGTGCCTCTTCGTGTTCCGTTTATCGTTAGTGTCGTTTTCGTTCCTCCAGATTGATATTTTCGTCGCTCGAATTGATCTTTCTCCGTCTTGACCTACAGCTGCAAAATATTCTCAAATTTTAGCAACCGGCCTTGCACTATTTTCTCCCCCAGGAATATTTTCATACTTGTAAATAATGCCTATTCCACAATTACATATCAATCATCATTTTTGGTGCAGTCTAGAAAGAAGCACGTTGCAGGTCTACGTCAACCTAGATCAAGTTTCTGACTTAGTACAATGCCAAGTCAAGTGATAAGTATTAGTTTCCAGCTAGGTAAGGTTGCTGGCTTGCTGCCGTGCACTTCTTGAGGCATGGTATGTAGTGTGTAGAAGCTAACTTAGCCATATAGTAGAAGTTCACTTACCAGCAACAAAGGCAGTCGAGAAATGAGTATAAGAAAGCAAATGCAATCAGAAATGCAACCGTTGCGATGAATGCCATGAAAATCACAAACCAAGCTGTACTGTAACCATCTTTGAAGGGTTGGATTTTCGCAATATCATCAATTGAGAACCCCACGACGTCTGCGGCCTGGTCAGCCAGACTACTCATTTTTCATATAGGCCTATATACCAGTATTATGATGTCTAAAGTATATCTAAAAATAGATGTTATGACTTATTTAGTGGAATATTATTAGATACGTTGAAAATTGTACATTACTATGCCTACATAGTAACTTTCAACGACATGTAGTAAGAAATAGGCTTCTTTGAAATTTGACAAACTGCTCTCCAGTATTTTCCACACTTTCATGAACGTAGGAAACAGTGCATGCGCAGCATAAAATTTGCAGTAAATTGTGCGTTGGAGCATGATAAAATAATAGCCTGCAGACATATTTGTATAGTGTACTGGTATTTCTTTAGCTTTTGTTACACTGTTTGATTTAATATTTGGTTGACAAAGTGTCAGGGTCAGGGTTGAGATCCTGGAATATGTAACTCTTGATCTCTACAGAGGAGGGTCATGGATGCGAACATTGTTTCCAAAGTATTGCGTAATGCATGAATGAAGCAATCAATGTGCAAGAATTGATATTCACCTTCAAACTGATAATATTACTGTAAATCATAAAGATTTTAAATTAAGCAAGAATGGCAGGTTTACATTACCGGTACATATATGATAAATTTGAAATATAATATCTAGCAATCAATCAAAGTGCCCGATATGACACATGGCTTTAATCATGTTATATTGACGCTAATTGAAAAAAGTATCATTGATTTGGGTAAAAATATCATTAGGAAATATATCATGATATACCATGATAAATTGATAATGAAATTACACAGTGCAACATACCAAAGTGAAAATGTGAATGAAATAAACTCTATATATATAAACTATAATAACAGTACATATTCTTGCAGTTCGTGGCTTCACCAACCATCATTTGCTGTTGGTGCAACTTTCTTGCTTCTCTTTGTCCCTGAATTGATTAACATACAGCTCTGAATTGGCATAATAAAGTAGGCTAGAATATCGACATAGATTTGCATCCGGCCCTGGTCTATTAATGGGGGTTGTGCGATGAAAACTCTCTACGATAAATTATAACGATCCGTCTAACCGCAGTTAATCTATATTGTCTGATAGTATTATACCAGCAACCTCTATTCGTGCTGACTATTATTAGTCTGCTGACTGTGTATGAGTCATTTAGCTTTTTGAAAGCAGCGATAGTGCAGTGTGTTTCGTTAATCGCAAAAATGTTCCTTCACCTACGCACCTGGTTTAGGCTTATCCTACTACTTGATGCTCACATTTACATTGTACGTCTGCACTCATGAACAGATCACTGAATCAAATTGCACTGAACCGTCAGAACGTAGTGATAATGTCAAACATGGGGTCGATGATTGAATATAATTACACCGGAAGTTATCACTCATACCTGTTACGCTCGGGCAGCAACAAGAGCATACGCTGAACAGAAACGCAATTGCAATAAGCACCAATATTGTTACAACAAATGACGCAAATATTACAAATGTGACAATGCTGTATGTGTCTTTGAATGGATCGACGCCTAGTAAGTCGTCCAGATCAAAACCAACTATGCTGTCAGCAGACATGTTTATTTTATCCTGGAAACAAAGCAACATACATGGTCAAATGTGTTTTCTATGCTCTGAAATACAATAGCTGATTACTAAACGATTAATTATTTAGTCTGTCTATCAAATAATCTCTATTTAATCAAGTTATTCAATCATGCACTGCCTGTCCTCAGATCTACTACATGGTGTGGTTGAGTATCAGTAGTTAGAAAACTCATTCCAAATATTCAATTTCACCACACTAAGCTTTCCAATCTATGTATTGCCATACCAGCAATATGCTTTTACCCTCTTCGTGAGCTGATATGAAACCTTTTATACCCGATGTATGAGGTACTTGGATCTTTGAGTCTTTTGTTCCTTTGTTTAGCCTGTTCTGGTTGGGTGGGCATACATAAAAGCATCCAAGGCAAACAACATATAAATTATGACAACATTAGAAACCAAGAGAACATTGTTTTGGTTCCGTATCCCTCTGAGGAAGTGCTTTGATGATATATGATATTATGCATATTCGTGTGAAAATGTCATGACCCTTGATCTAATGGATAGGTTTGGGATATCTTCTTTACCATATGCAATAGAATAATATGAGAGTTTGCAATACCAGTCCGTCCAGTGCCCCCTCATTTTAGCTTTCTAAGCTTTATGTTATTTATCTTTTTTTTTTTCATTATTGGGACATTGGCTGTGAAACTTGGTGGTTGGCACAGATGTAGAAATGCGTATGACTGGTACAGACATGTATTATTTTAATAATATATCTTGATTTATATCTTGATATCTATATGTCATAGCCCGTTGATATTGGACTTTCCGAGATACATTAATTTTATTTAATTGTTACATGGCTTTATTTTAAAATTCCAGGTGTCGCCATGGGACTATTTCAGCTTATTTTAGTCAAAAAATTCCTACTTGCAATGGCATGTGTGACCACTGTAAGGATTTGAAAGCAACAAAGAAACACCGTGATGACTTTTTGAAAGTTGGTACCCTCAACTTTTTCCACTCTAGACTTACTAATGACGATTTGTCTTCATGTGTGATACTGTGCATGCAGACACAGCTTGCAAAGTTGGGCCATACGCGTATCAGACCGTCCGTAGAACTACAATCCTGTCCTACAGGGGGCTTTGATGCTGATTTATACGCAGGAGGGAAACGAGGTTTTGGAATTGATAGGTACGCGTGGAAGGTGTAATAGAAATAGCTTTTTCATGAGTATGACGTGTCTTATGTATTTGTCAGAACTGCTGAAGATGACTGGTATGGCCGTGAAAAAAATAGTGATTCAGCAGACATACCATCAAGAGAATGGAATGCTTTTTTCCAACGGCAATTTGCTCTTCGAAGGGTATGTTGTACGTATTGATCCTAGATGTAGAAAGTCATAACGGAATATTCACAGGCAGGAAAACACCCACCCAGGAAAAAGCGTAAATATTCTAAATCTTCTGAAGATATTCCTGACGATTGCGCTTTGATGTCACCAGAAAGCACCCGAATCGCAAATTGTGATTGGCGAATACGGCAAGGTTGTTTCAGCAGGTTGCAAATTGCGTTAAGTAATAATCATGAGGCATGCCACGGAAAGATATCGTCAAAGTACTGCAAAGTCTGAGTAATGCTATCATTCATCTATTTTACCGATTCCTTTTTGTTAGTGAATGGGAATCACTTGCTGCAGCGTCTAAAGTGGAATATCAAGCTTTTTCTGGAGCTAAAACTCTGATGCTCTATCGAGGAAGTGTTGTGAATAAAATAGGAGAAATCAAAAGACTATCCTCCGAAAAAAAGCTACATCCGTAAGACTGTCTTAATCTGATCGTCTGATTGACAGGCATCACCCCCTATTTTATTCACCTCAGGTCTTTTCAAATTGGTGACTCTCAAGAAAGCCACAGTGAAAATGATGAACATGACTCGGAGGAATACCTGCAGTCAACGGCTCATAAGCGAAAACGTGCAAGTCATATTTTCTCTCAGAGTGGAGTGTTCAATGTGAAGGAAGAGGCGTTCCAAACCGCAACAAGTCTGCTAAATAAGGAACAAGTGAGTGTATTGGATCATAACGTAAAATGAAATTTTAACTGAATTTCCTATTTTTAGCCTACTTGTTCATCATCCTGTTTGGGTAGTGCAGCAAAGTCGGTCAAAATCAAGACGATCCCAACCAAATCGATTAAAAAGGTAATTTTACATGTTTTTTGTAATTTGACTCTTGACTGATGCTTAACCATTTCTAATGTAGCACTTTCAAGTCAAAGATCGGAATCTCTCACCAGCAGTAAAAAGCAAAGGTGAAAATCAACCAGATGAAATGAAAAATGTAGTTGACAAACGAGGCAAAAAAGGAAATGACTCTCCACCAGAAAA
Organism: Botrylloides violaceus; assembly: GCA_030412335.1. Taxonomy (NCBI): domain Eukaryota; kingdom Metazoa; phylum Chordata; class Ascidiacea; order Stolidobranchia; family Styelidae; genus Botrylloides; species Botrylloides violaceus. The sequence continues at coordinate 1,455,086 of JASFYC010000810.1, forward strand.
TATCAATGCTACTGCTAAACAGAACGAAGCAAAGCAAATTCCTATAAAAGACTGGTTCACTAAAGTTCGGCCCGAAAGAAATAAGACTGATCCTCCTCAAGCAATTGTTGACCTAACACTTTTTGACTCTGACTCATCAGATGATGATGCACAGAACAATGGTGGTTTCAAGGAGTCCTTTTCTACAACGCCAACAGCACAAATTAAACCTGAGAGGTTGGATAATTTAGCGAATACTGACATGTCTCTTGATAGCGATTCTTCAACACATAGTGATTCTCCAATTATTACATTGGAATACAATCGTTACAAAAGTGGCCCGATGATATCTCTGTTGGATGAAGAAGATGACCAATCTCTTGGGAAAGAGGAAGTAGAAAGCTCTGAATTAACCAATGCTTCTATACAAGGTTCTCTTGCAACTAGTAAAACTTCGCTGGAATCATGTATAGATCGACCAAATCCGGATGTGGAAGCATCCAATGTATGTGCGGAAAAGAAAACTTCGCCGGAATTATGTATAGATCGACCAAATCCGGATGTGGAAGCATTCAATGTATGTGCGGAAAAGGCATCTTGCATATCAAGAAACGCCGCTCCAGAGACACCGGTCAGCGGAAACAGCACACAATATCCAAAATCGATATTGAAGAATTCGATAGAGAGAGTAAATGCAATTATGAGAATGGCTATGAATAACTGCAATCGGTCGGACAACTTCACACAACAGACCAGGAAAGCGAGACTAGTGTCTGTTGAGAAATCACCCGACAATACCCACTTAGAAGATACCGTGGAAAATAGAAGACAAGTAATTAATCGTTGTGTAGAGTCAAATGGGACTTATTCAAGCACAACGCCATCCTATAAAGCATGTTCACCTCATCGTGAAGCCTCAAATTCAGATGCTTTGACTCCTTCAACAAAAACAGAACATGGCTCCAAAAAATCTGCATATATCGAGTCTACTGGCAATTCAGACATGTCTGACGGATGCGGAGAACACGATGGACAGCAACAAACAACAATCATTTATTCTGATGCCAGCAAGAGGTTGGAAGTAGGGAAACAATGTACTGTATCTGAAGCTGGCGAGGGTAGGACAAGATTGAATGTGACATTTAGTCTCGAATGTGGTAAGGACTCCAATGAAAATGCTGTAGCATCTTTTAAAAAGACCAGCAATGAATTATTGAAACTTATGGAAAATTTACCCGATAAATGCCAAAACTCATCTCAAACAACTTGTGCCGATGAGCTGACTTCTCCAGAATCAACACGACCATTAGAGAAGTTCCGTGTTGACTGTGCTTCTGATATTGTTATACGATACCTTTCACCGTACTATAAAAGCGGACGTGTGTGTACTAAAGATGTATTCAAGATGTTTGCAAAGAAACTCGTCAAGTACATTTCGTACGAAGATTCCTTGAAATCGGTTGATGTTACGACTGGTAAGTATGACAACATCGCTATATATATTTATATGCTTAAAGTCTTATCTTACATGTTGTTTGATTGATACTCGGACAACGGGATGTAAGCTGACTAACCAGTCGCTCTGGAAACATTGAATAAACGTAGGTCTGCTTGTCGAATCCTACCCTGCCATCTCTTGGTTTGAAAAACCCAATACAATAGGCCTGTTAACATCGTAATTCGGGATGTGTCTGTGTGAGTATGTCTTCCTGCACTAGAAAAACACGCATTTTGACACTTCCTCTATGATGTTGCTGCTCGAATGTAGCTTACGAATGTTACAAAAAAGCCTGGAAAGGAGCAGGTGATGCGATGCCACCAGTCAATAGGCGAACTTTGTGTGAGAGTAAATTTTCGAGTCATTGCATTTGTCTGACGGGTGAATTCTGCTTCCGGCCGTGCATTTTTTTACTTCTGTTACAGCCTCATATCAAACTGTTAGAAATTACCATTGTAACGTGACACAAAAACTAGTATCACTTGTTCATACATATACCACATTTTGAACCGTTCTTCTGTTTTTCAGGTAAGAACATGCTGCGAAACGTAATATCCGAGTTTTTCCGAAAAGCTCGACATCCACCCGGTGAGAAAGACTTAAAGTTGTTGAAAGATGTTTTCACAGAATTCGCTTCGAAACTTCAGGCTAAAGGATAGCCATGGTATGAAACACTTTATTTAAACGACATAGTTGCAATGTATTTTCAGTTTTTCATTTTGCTATTACTTGACTATGTTATGTTATGACACTGTTCTTGCACTGACTATGATATCATTGAAAAATCCTTCCGCTATTATTCAGTGATTTGGATGGATTATGTTGTCACATAAAGTGGGTGGGTTTATGTTGGTCGTGTCATTGGGAATTAGGATCTGACTGTCAGTGTGGCAAGTCGCTATGCTTTTGGCCCCACGAGAGCAAGGAAATTCGAGTATTTCAAATCAATTCTGAAAGTTTAATGTAGAATGTACTAATTTAACGTAGAATGTACTAATTTACAACCCATTGAGGCACTAAAATGAAAAGGAAGCAGTAAATGACCTACACTGTAGGCTACTTTCGGTTTGTTAGGCGTGTAATTTAAGTTTCATCATTTATCAACCCCTTAATTTTATGCTTTGAAGTCAATTTTATATGCTTGCTTGCCAAATTGCAACAATTTTGTATTGCGCTCTTGTGTACTGTGATTCATGTCAACTTACCTTGTGTTAATACCCGGCCTCTGCCATTATTGAAGCTGATGGCATAGTGTGTTTGTGTGTTAAGGAATATGTTTTTGTTGCTGCCAAGGTAACATTCATGAAACTGGCAGTTTTAGCTATTTATGAACCCATGGCAATTGTACGCCTCACATTTCTTTTGTCCTGTTTTATACAGCAATACATGGATTCGTTTTCCAATTAAAAGTCACTGCCTTCAAAATTTGACTCTTGACATCTAATTAAGACTACTAGTTCGTTCTTATAAAATGTTTATTGCAAAAATATAGAGAGAATTCATAGGCCCTGACCTGAGTAATGTCAGAAACTGAAATCAATTGTGCCTATCCGCACAGTTCAAAAAGCTATATAGTAGGCCTATCATAACGGTGCATCGCTAACAAGTATTATGTGTATGCGTAGGTCCTCTAGCTCAATTAGTAGGGAATGGTAACTGAAATTGTTTCAAGTTCATAGCCTGCATGGTATTACAATATTCAACAGCGATGGGAGAGCCCAGTAACTATAGGTACTCAAAAACCATTCATTAGTGTGGTCTTTCCAAATGAACAGATCATATATTAGTCTTTCCAGGTTCAGGCAGTGAAGAAAATTATGTAGAGTGTTGAAATAATCTTGTCTCAGGCTTTGCTTGAGTTCAAAGAAGTAGCCACTCCACATTTCAAAGCTTTTTTGTTGATTGGGCTGCAAGAATCATAGTATGTTGCATTTGGACCGTTTTTTTTTCTCTTGTGGAGGGTTGTCATGAGCCATTTTCTCTAGTATTGCTGTGGCAAGACATTCAAACGATTTTTTGACATTTTCGTTACACGTAGCTGACGTTTCGAAGAAGCCGCAGCATTTCAATTCATCGGAAAAATTTTTCCCCTCTTCCTCGTTCACTGACCGACTCAACTTGGCCTCGTCCGCTTTGTTTCCTAGTAGCATTACGGGACGGTCGATGACTGGCGATGCGCCTTCTGCAGACTCTGCCGCAGACTGCTCACTCGTCGAGCTTGAGAATTCGTGCAGAAATGGGACGGCTTCTTTGCGAATGTATTCCATTGACGCTTTGTCTGATATGTTATATAAGAGAACAATTCCATGGCTGTTTTTCAAGTTTTCATCGTCGCTCTTCAGCTCTCCGAGAATGGACATTGTTACCTCAATCGTCACCGTATCAATCACGAGTTTTTTGGTCGATGGTCCGGGCGGCGCTGAAATGTAAAGCGTTAGTTGATAAGATCTCTCTACATCTAGATTCTCAAGTCTAGATAAGTTGTGTCCTTCCAATCGCACACTACTGATAACTAGGGCGGGGCACTCGAATTCCGAATACTTCGAATCGAATCGAATAGCAATTCGTTCTCTTTTCGAATACTACAACAGCTTATACGCGTTTTAACGTGGACATAGCCAGGAGAGGTTTAGCTTGAAGAACTACTTTTCTCTGGTGCCACGGTTTTAAATTGGACTTTTGTGTATTTTGCCATTACCCTGGCAGCACGCCGTGAAGTCGTAGATATGACTTCACATTTGGCTAGTTGCGTCTCTGCATGTTCCTGACCGTTAATAATATATATTTTGAATCCTATTTTATCGAATTAGGTTAACAACTAGGTCAGTCGCATGCATCTATTCGGTATTCGATTTGATTGAAATTATTCGATTCGATGTTTCATACTATTCGATTTGGCCCAGCCATACTGATAACACGGCGTTGTCGTCGTGGCAACCCGGGTTCTCGACAAAGTCGTCGAGATGTTGAACGACGGTGCGCTTCCATGTCCATGAAAAGCACTCGGTGAAGTCATGGCCTACTGAATGTAGTAGGGCAAGTAGGCCATGGTGAAGTATATTCGTTGTTTATGGAGTTGGAAAGGCGTTCGAGTGTAGATGTCGTACGTGCAGCGACACAGGCTTTTAATCGTCTGTTGTCTATATATTTTACAATTTGCGATCCCTATTTCCTTCATACAATCCAGCGGCGACGCTGATTTATTAGAGAACCACGGCAGCTGGTTCCGAGCGGTGATGCTTATTACACCGTTTCTGAATCGGTTATTTGATTGACGTGCATTCGCTTTTGAAGGATGAACGAGCTGACATGGGGATCATCTGCCGTGGTAATCCCGACCCATGTCCTGCTTAGTTGGACCTATACGTTACGACTCATCAAACGTGTATAAATAGCGCCAATGGAAATGGCAGATGATATACATATTCTAGCAAAGGCTGTTTACACCTGATTCAACAGCGCGTGATTAGTCTGAAACCGGAAATCTCGTATGCATCGCTAGTGCTGTTAAACCAACGTTACTTAGCGAATGATTCATTCCAACGTCATCGTGGATGTCACATCCAGCATAGGCTATATAACAGAGTTAGCAATAACCACATGCGTAAAAGTCATCTCACTTATAACCAACCTTCAAAGTCCTTGGGCGCTATCCACCCTTTGATGAATTGTTCTCGGAGTGAATATTTCCCAACTCCCTTTCCACCAATTATTACCACGCGAATTTCTGTTGACTTCTTTTTTGCCATATTATTAAGTGACGAACTTATATAAAAGAATGTGTTATAAACAGCTAGAAAACATCAATAAATCAGCAATTCAGGCTACTAATAAGGCTTAATTCCAGTATAGGCCTGTATATTTATCACATGTTGATTCCGAAGGTCCCGTGTCTATATCGTATGGTTAGCCTCTCTCTTTCACTTCATCTCTGAAGCAAGCCTATAAGGCCGCGAGCAGAGACGCATTTCCTGTTTATAGACACGGCAACTAAAAGATCGTTGGAACTCGTTGTTGGAGAGTTAAGTAGACAGCTGAGCTCTTGATACTCTCTATCCAATACTGCAAACGCCTACCTTCATGTAGTCTATATTTCGACCTGTGGTGAATAAATCGCGAAAAAAAATTGCATGTCACCAAATCAACATCTCGACTCTAAACGACTAAAGTCATCACACAATTTTGCGTGCGCATGGGCATGCGTAATAAAATGGTATAGGTCTACTGATTTGAATTGATAACATGGATTTTCACAACAGCAAATTGTCTTGTCCCCGCCGCCAATAAACAATCCATTCTATAAAAATCTTTAAAGCTATCTGTATGACTGCCTGCATATATGAAAGCTAAAGAACAAAGATGGATGCGCTCTCCAGATAATAAGCTTTTCCTGTTGGAGGTAGATAATCTCCCTTCCAGGCAATTTGCGTGGCGACCAACCTTCCATTGCTTTACCATATCTTATCGCTGTATATGATTATCACCAGTAACTTTGTAATTATGCTTCACGAAAAATATTGGTTTAGATCGCCATGTTTAATGCGGCTCGTTACTGCAGAGAATAGTTTCAACCATCGCTATTACAAATAAACTAAACGCGATTACATCAATAAACTCCTACACAAATTCGGTATTTTAAGGCCTATGCTATATATATATAGCCGATATGAGATTTTGAACGATTACTCGAAGCCGTAGGCCTCCTATTCGATTATTGAGAATTTCCCTCACGTCTCCTATGCTATCTCCTGTGCTGGGGGAGGCATTTGGCACACACATCTATGGGATGAGTGCTCCCTCCTCTAGATCATACGTGTTACATGCACAAATGCACACCAGCCAAGCCATCTTGCGCACTTACAAGCGAGCTGCAGCTACAGCGACAATCGACACCGATATCCTAATGCTTCAACGTACAGTAACTGCGTAACCGAACCATCCTATTACAATGACAACCTATCAACGGTAGTCTACAGCTCCGCATTGCCTTGAGCTCATACCGGCTATGAATGAGACATACTCTCGAAAGCTACAACGGGTTGCAAGAAAAGGCCTGCAGGTATTGAAATTAGACTACCGAGCACTTGGCGAATGGATCAAAATTACATACCGAGGTCTGATCGATTAAGCGCAAAGTAGAATAATTTATATGTCGCTAATACGACGGATCTCCATCCAAGCACTCAGGCAATTGGTCTCACTGCTGGATGCTAGACTGCGTCTTTTGATACAACTGCTCGTCGCGTGAAACGTGCTAGTTCATACACAGCACCCGTCGATGCTTCGTAGTTTGCTAACGCATTAGCAACATTGTAAGCGCTAGCCGGACGTTATAGCACTTACAGCGCATCCTTCATCACGACACCAACAATGTTGCACTCTTAGTTAAAAAATTGCTTACATTTATTTTCGGCGTGATAGCGTCAGCAATAAGCATACACCATTATTGACTGCAACATAAGAAAAAAATTCAGCCCATGCCATCTATCAAGGTACCCTTGATCTTCTTTGAGAGACCAGCACTACTGCCAGAACTAGAAGGATTATCATTTTTCCGCTTGAGCATGCCCTTTCTCTCTAATTGTCTCTCTATCACTTTGGCGTTGGCGGCGTATGAGTCAGCCACTTCCCTAGCCTCCATGGCTTCCTCTTCATCATCAATGGTGGAGACAGTCACAGAACTGAACTTGCCCATGTCTTTAGTTTGCTTCACAAGAGTTATCTTTTTCTGAGGTGGTTTTGGCTTATTATTGATATTTATTTTGAATGCATCATCTCCTTCCGTTACTAAGCCTCCAAAATATATAAATATAATGTCTTGATTATCTTCTTTGTGACGATAAAATAGAGGAAGATTGCATCTCTTGCATTTCTGCCGATATTGTTTCTCGATGCCGTCCGGCCACTTCAGAAAAATCGCCTCGTCCTCATCCACATTATTGAATCGACAAGCATGTCTCTTTTTGTCAATCACACGAGCTTTGTCTCTTTTCCTTAAAGGTAATCTCTGCAATGGGCTATCCAAAATAAGTATTAATTGACCGCAAAGGCAATAGTAAGTGTGGAGAGGCTTTGATTCTGCGTAGGTTTCTTGGTCTTTGGTGTCGGTACAGACCATGGTCCCAGTAATAATTTTTGGCATTTTGTAGTGCTTGCTTTTATGAATTAAGCAGGTAAGAAGTAACTAGAGTCTAGAGAGAGATATTACAAATGAGACATAGTGCACCACACCTAAATATTTCGAAGAATCAGATGAGCAAACCAATTGTGAGAGAAGCACTTTAGCATGCCCAACCCTATTCACAAATCTAGTCGATGAATGAGCATTGAGCACCACTGAGCACATGAAAATTTGGGATGCATCATGCAATCATTTAGTAATAAATATAATAAGTCACCACAGATTTAACGTCCAGTCCAGTTTATTGGTATATAACATACAAGCTTTCGGAGCTCTGCTCCTTCATCTGATGTTATATACCAATAAACTGGACTGGACGTTAAATCTGTGGTGACTTATTATATTTATTACTATTTGAATCGTCCGCCATCGGCTCCACTATTTTTCGCAATCATTTAGGTACTTTTACTTCTACTTCGGTGGCGTAGAAAATATTGATGTAGTACATTACTGGTATTCCATCCCTATATCATTGCCTTCATGTTGAAACCGCAGAATACGTAAACCATTTCTTAACGATTTTATTCATCCTATCACCATTAAGTAGCCCTATACCTCTGCAAGACTTGCTTGGTTTTCGGCTTTTATCTAAGTTGGAAGCAAAATAATCAACTAGATTGTCAAGAAACTCTTGCCATTACTTCCTTCTCGACGACGAAATCTGTCCTCTGGCGTGTATCATGACCATCTGCGTCTTTCTCAAGACCTTACACCTTACAAGCCCTAGCACCACACATCTACATTCTACAATCGCCCAACGGCCAGCGGCTCCCCTCAGTCCGCTGTTGGCCAGGCCTGGTCTCTCGGCCTGTATGCTGTTTTGTTGAGGCGAAAATGTTACGGTTCATTGCACTTCTCTCTCTCGCTCTCTCTCGCGCCACGCATTGGCGGACGTAAATTAGCAGATTGGACTCGCAACGTCGCCATGGCGCGAGAGCGCGCGTTTGTTGCCGCGCGCTGAGAGCTTCTTTTGTGGGATTGTAGTCTCGTACCCTCGCTCACTAGTCGGCGTTGGGACGCTGATTTATTGATTGTTTACTGATTACAAGCAGTGAAAATCTGCAGCGACGGCGCACAGTCCGTCAGTAGACGTGGTGTCGTTGACGACTTGACGTGCCGCTGCAATCTGTAATGTGGTTCCTGTTGTGTTACGGTAGTCGTTGGTTGGTGCCGTCCTGCTGGTAGCGCAATACTCGCAATACAATACGCAATCATAAGATGATACTTTAGCTAGATGAGATCCATAACACGGTAGGTTTTGATTTTTTTATACCAATAGCGATGTTATCCTTTGCAGTCCGTTTCATATAGTCACGTACGTAAACACCTTGCAAACTAAAATGGTACAAAACCCTAACGAGACGGAGGACTGTCCCGATACAGTGGAAGAAAGAGATGTAGAATCAGATATTAGAGAGAGCATGGGAATTGGTAAAAAGCACTTCCTTTGTAGTGACTATCCTGCTGCTGTAACTTGTTTTCAAGAAGCGTGTTCACTCTTATCTGATAAGTATGGACAACTGGCACCAGAATGCAGCGATGCATATTATTACTATGGAGTGTCCTTACTTGAAATGGCCAGAATGGAAAATGGCGTTTTGGGAAATGCATTAAAGGGTGTTCCTGAAGAAGAGGACTCGGATAAAGATGTTGAACAGTTTGAGAAGCCCACTTTGGAAGAAAAGGAACGCCAAGAGTTAAGACAAACTGTTGAAGCAGCGATGGCAACAGAGGATGAGGACGACGACGAAAGTGATTTAGATAAAGAAAAGAACAGCTCTGCAGAGGCGAATAAAACGGACACAGAGACAAAGGAGACCGAAGGAAAGGATAGCAAAGTTACTGAGCAAACCAGTAAAGACGAGCCACCTAAGGGAAGTGAATCACCAAAAACTGAAGAGAGTTCAGCCACAAAGGATTTACTGCCAACAACTGAACAGCCTTCTACCAGTAATGTTGATGAAAAAGCCGACCAAACAGCAGAAGAAGAAGTTGATGATCCTGAAGATATTTCGAACATGCAGCTTGCTTGGGAAATGCTGGAGTTGGCTAAGATCATTTTCCTAAAAAAGGAAAAGCGTGAAGACAATTCATTGATGGTGGCCCAATGCCACCTCAAGTTAGGAGAACTTGGGCTAGAGGTTGAGAATTATTCACAAGCCATTGGAGATTTCTTGGAATGTTTGTTGTTGCAAAAAGAATTTTTGTCAAACACTGACCGTAAACTTGCCGAATCCCATTATAATCTTGCTTTAGCTTACTATTTTGCAAAGCAATATGATGATGCGATAAAACATTATAAAAATTCTGTTGAAGTTCTAGAAAGCAGAGTTAAATATCTAGAAGAAGTCATTGATGAGGACATGGATAATTATGACGACAAAGAAAATTCAATGGCAGAATGTAAAGAAGTCGGAGAGATCAAGGAACTCATTCCAGATATATACTCAAAGATTGAAGACGTTATTGAAATGAGAGGAGAGAAACCATTTATTCGTAGTTTTTCTCCGAGCGTCGAATCTGGAGAAACCACCATTGGGTTTGGTAGTGAAGCACAGACCTCTAGCTCATCATGCTCTAACATTCCAGTGAAAAAGTTGTCTTCGTCATCGAAAGAATTGACTTGTGATATTACGCATTTGGTTCGACGAAAGCGGCCATCACCTAATGATCTCTCTGAAGATGGATCTGGTGATAGCAAAAAGGTGAAGAAAGAGTCTGTCAAGGGAAGCAGCTCGTCTGAAAATCATGGTGAGGATAAGGGTAATGCAGCAAAGTCTCCAACCAAGCCATCAGAGGAAGTTGCTGATGCGCCTATTGTTGCTCAGTGATTGATTTAAGTTTACAAACACAATTTTCCCACACATTTGCTCATTCTACATCTGTCACTAAAACTGTTGATATATTTCGGCTGGATTCTGTTTTGCAGTCTTTTGTACCCTCCTGTGTATCTGTTGGTGCCAAAAACAGGTATTTGATACTCTGGTCTTCTAAATTTCTATCATCAGCGATTTCACAATTAAGAAGACACTTTGCGATGTTCCTTTTTCAATTCACTGCCACATTTACTGTACTATGTACTGGTTTTGTTATCATCCTGTTGCTGCTTTGTTGTGTGCTCTGGTGAGGTTCGATAGGGTAATTATAATATTTTGGACAGCAATATTGTGTTGAATGCTTGAAAGAACCTTCAAATCCCATACTTGCGGAATTTATACTGATGTGCGTACACTGCTGATAAATTTTTTTTTTATTAATTTTGCAGATTTTAAAGCATAGTTGAAACATGCAGTATTATTTTTCTATTTGTGTGACAAGCTATTTCTAAGAAGACTATCAGCCACAACGAGCGGCATAATATCGACAATTTGTGATACGAGACGATCATAAGTTGCTTTGAGGTGTTGATGCAACATGACTGCGCTTAATTGGAAGCTTCCTAGAAAAAGAAGATTGTTAGTGTTTGCTGCTGTTGTTACGATCATTTGTTTGATATCTTTCCATTTTGATTCAAAACATGATAGAACATCTGAAACGGGAAGGCATGTAGTAATGGATGGCATTTACAAAGAGATGCAAAAGCCGGTACTTGAAAGGCCGAAGAATGATCCTGTCAAACTTGGACAAGGGGGAGAAGCATCCAGACTATTGGAGCCACAAGATAAAGAAAAACAAGAGGAAAGTATACAAGTTTATGCTGTCAATCAGTACGTAAGTGAAAGAATTTCATTGCACCGTACTATTAAGGATAAAAGACATCAACTGTGTAAAAATCGACCGCCTTTTGATTACCGCAATATGCCAACAACCTCTGTTGTCATCGCATTTTACAATGAAGGATGGACTACTCTAATTAGAACAATATACAGTGTTCTTCATACCTCTCCTGCCGGGCTTCTACGTGAAATTATATTAGTTGATGATTACAGCGATAAACCATACTTGAAAGAACCTCTGGAAAAATATTTGAAAGATGTTCCGCGAGTGCGCTTGATTAGAACGGTTAAAAGAGAAGGATTGGTGCGCGCTAGATTGTTAGGTGCTTCACATGCAACTGGAGATGTGCTGACATTTTTAGACTGCCATTGTGAGTGTATGGATGGCTGGTTGGAACCTTTGCTTGAAAGAATCATGCAAGAAGAATCCGTTGTTGTGGTTCCTGTTATAGACACGATCGATTATGACACTTTTGAATATTACTTTGGAGGCAATGAGCCTCAAATTGGTGGATTTGATTGGCGTCTGACGTTCCAGTGGCATTCGATACCTTATGAAGAAAGAAAACGGAGAGACTCCGTGGTTGATCCGATTCGATCTCCAACAATGGCTGGTGGGTTATTCGCCGTCAGTAAGGCTTACTTTTCTCATATTGGTACTTACGATACCGGAATGGAAATATGGGGCGGCGAGAATTTAGAACTGTCCTTTCGTGTGTGGATGTGTGGCGGTATTCTTGAGACTATTCCTTGTTCTCATGTGGGCCATGTCTTTCCAAAACAAGCGCCTTATCCCAGACCAAAGTTTGTGCCAAACACTTTGCGAGCTGCAGAAGTATGGATGGACGATTATAAAAGACATTTTTACATCAGGAACCCACCAGCAAAACATGAGGACTACGGTGATGTGTCGGATCGCAAACGTTTACGAGAACGATTAAATTGTAAATCGTTCAAGTGGTACCTCGACCATATATACCCGGATCTTCACGTGCCTGAAGATAGGCCGGGTTTCTACGGTTCACTGCACAATAGAGGATACACATCATATTGTTTGGATTACGCTCCACCTCCTTCAAACCCAACAGGTGGCAAAGTTGCTATGTATGGCTGTCATGGGCAAGGAGGAAATCAGTTTTTCGAGTATACCTCAAGAAATGAGGTTCGTTTCAACTCAGAAAAGGAGATGTGTATGTCTGGCATGCAATCTGATGATGGTCTTACTATGGCTGACTGTACTAATGACAACAGGAATGTTCCAGAGTTACAAGTGTGGGTGCTTCAAGATGAAATGTTCCGAAATCCAACAACGAATAAGTGCTTAGAAGGAAAAGTGGATGGCGGCACTGCCGTTGTCATTGTTAGAGATTGCAACCCTGACAAAGGAGCACAAAAGTGGTTTTGGGGGGAATAGTGAGCTTATCATTTTTGTTGATGTGAATATAGTTCTGCGGTATATATAGACCTATCATATTTTGCTATTTGTTAAACGTCATTATATGGCATAGAAGTACTAACCTATTGCATAGCAAGTGCAATCCAGATTTAAAAAAAGTTTAGTGATATTACAGTAGTTTTTCTGTGTTGATTGCCAAGCCGTGTCAGTTTATCTAGTGGATCTGTATCTACTGCAGGTCTTGATATGCACTGTGCTCTATTGCAATGTCGAATTTGTTTGCATTCTCTGAATTATTCGGCTTAATTGGCATAAACCGTATTTACTGTACAACATCAAGCTGCGGAGCTGCTGCTAGCTAACAAATTTTAATTTATCAATATTTTACACATTGGCAATGTGGGATGCACGAAATCAATACGCGAGGAAAGCACCCATGATAGGAATCTAGGGTATGCCGTGTGTTGCCTAAGAAAATGACGTAATGAGGTAGGGCTTAAACGAAATCAAGTACGATTGGCATACAAGTACCAAGAAAGCAGAAGCTTTAGGCCTATAAAGCACCAAAATGTGTGGCCATTGCCCAGAATTGAAGCTTTTGCCCACACTAGCTATCCAGTTTTACATTCCTATAGGTTACTATATATTCAATTGCACATGTTGCTATCATTTCATGGTATAGGTAGGCCTACATCTGTACACTTGAGTTGTGTACGTATTATTGTGGATTTTGTTTGTCTTCTCATGGATTTGCAGGCTATGCAGTGTCAGTAGCCTATACCTTTTCGCACGTTACTGAAATCTAGGCCGAACAAATTATTAACATCGACTTACAATATCTATCAGGTGTATGGCTCTTAATCGAAGTACTCTTCGTTAGTTGCTTCATCTAATATAACTTATTAGCACAACATGAGTTTCTGATATCTAGTTGCCTGTGTTCATTACTCTATTGTAAATTTATATTTGCGCGTGTGTATGTTATTGGCAGTACTCAAACTCATGCAGAATTCCTGTTTTTCTGCAGTCAGTTCCTGGCATCTGTATTTTGTGACATTGACAGTAGTTCTTTCATATATTATATAATGCGGTGTTAGTGTTATATATCTGTTTTATGTCTTATTTCATTTGGCTGCATTGGTATTTTTTAAAGAATTTTATAGTATTCCTGAATGGCTATGCCCCCTGCCATTTGATCACAAAAATTTTATTCAACTCATTAATTGCACGCTCAATTGAGTGGAGATGCTTGATCAAAATAATATGATGAAAATATAGAGATACCGGTACCGGTATACATACAATTTCTTGACCACGGTATCTATTTGCTGTAGTGAGGTAGTAAACATGTATTTATCCTTGTTCCTTGTAGGTCTTTCCAGCAGCTACAATCATTTAGCATAATGAGCAAAGTCTTGAAGTCTGTCACACATGTGATATTTGACATGGACGGAGTGCTTTTGAGTAAGTTGTCTTGGAGAAGCTGTAGAGAGTGCATGTATTATTGTCTCCGTTGCCCGTACTGAATTTGTTGGCTGGTCTATCTATACCTTACCGCTGGTATTTCATTCTCAGATACTGAAGATCTGTATACGGAAGTTTACAAAAAAATATGTGCTGAGCATGGAAAAGTTTATGGATGGGACTTGAAGGCGACTTTGATGGGTAAAAAACCATTGGCTGCTGCTGAAGACCTAATCAATGCACTGGAATTACCGTTGTCCCCTGAAGAATGGATGGAAAGATCAAAGCGTGATATGGAGTCCGTTTTTCCTGCAGCGAAGATGTTACCTGGTAGCACAAATTGATTAGAGACATCGTGTTCATTATCAACTATTTGCTACACTTTCAGGTAACAGGGGCCTGGAAACTCGTACAGCATTTGAAGGCGAACAATGTACCTATCGCAATCTGTTCAGGTGATTTCTTCATTGCAATTAAAAATAAGAAATTGGCAATAGACAAGGCGCTTGCTTTTGGCATAATGACTTTTTTGTCTGGTGACTCGCATTTAAAAAATATTCAAAGGCTCGGACTCGATTTGGGACTTGAAGGTCATGGTGACTGAACTTCACTTGTGACTCGAACTCAGTGATTTGGCTGCAACACTGTCACTTATACCAATGCCCGCCCATAGCACAGCGCATCAGTAATACAACTTCCGAATACATTTTAATGGTTATTTGTAACTGTTGTGTTTAGGTTCATCCAAACACGCTTTTCAATTGAAATCTACCCACCATAAAGAATTTTTTGACATGTTTGGTCACATAACGCTATGTGGAGATGATCCAGAAGTAAAGCATGGGAAGCCACATCCAGATGCTTATATTGTCGCAAATAGCAGATTCTGTCCGCCGCCAAAGCCACAAGATGTAAGCAACTTTTACCGGAACATTGCAACGTGCTGTGAAAAATATTACTTGCTGTACATTCTTTCAGGTGTTGGTAATTGAAGATGCACCAAATGGAGTCTTGGCAGCTGTGAGAGCTGGCATGCAAGTTGTGATGGTGCCTGACCCAAACGTCCCAGAAGAAATGCGCAAGGATGCGACAATCGTTCTCGACTCACTGACTGAGTTTAGGCCGGAGGATTTTGGTCTCCCACCATTTGAATGATGAAAACAATTTTGGAGAGTTATGCAATTATTTTATAATTTACCTAATAGTGAGTGTCATCATAATTTGTAGGTTGAGCCATGGCCTACTCTAAAGTGGGCCATGGTTGAGCTCTGCAGCCTCATCTGTAAGGTTGTGGTTAATGCCGCCGGCTTCTGATAAATTTTGACGGCATCATTCATTCTATCGCAATCGGCTTCATCAATATTTATCATACAATGAAAACTGACTTTGTGCTTGTGCTTTGGACTCACTGTGTGGTGGGATATATCCATAGATTCCCAGCCAGACGCTGCCAATGGATTCAGCTCTTTGATCCTCCTGTGTATGTGGTCGGAGCTTAGGTTATTTCGCTTCAGCTATTCGTCGATTATACTATGTGGTTAAGAGCTTTGGGGGAAATAAATATTCTTTTTTTATCCTGTAGGCCTAGCCTACTTAATTAGGTAGCATAAGCCATGGCGTTGTCTTGAATCAACGAATGCTGTGCCGGCGGGGCTCCTCGGTAGCTCGGTCCCTGTAGTTTTGGTCTGTGGGTGGGCGTGATTCAGGTTGTAGGCTTCCCCCGATACTTCGCACGCGCAATAGCAGGCCACGGGTTTTGCTTATGCAAGCGTAGTTGCTGGAAATGCTGATGAATAGCCGCTAGTTTTCGTATGCAAGTCCCGTGACTCAATATAATCTATTGGCTCCACCAACTTGATGCATTATTAAGGCTGGGAACCAGCTGCCGAGCTGCGTTGACTATCTACCGCATATGCTAGGCCTAACCGCGTCGTACTATAGATAACTAACCTACAGTAGGTTAGTTATCTATAGTCGTACCAGCATCCCAACTCTAGCTGTCCTAGTTCATGCAACACCATAGAGTTATAGAAGTGGCTACTAGCTGCGAAATGGTCATGCTCAAATGACTCAAGATTTATTTATGTTGTTTCCCGGAGCCTGAGCCCTGAGCAACTGAGAGCTTGAACCTGAAACTTCAGGTTAGAGGACGCTGCATCCTGTATGTGTCGCTGAGGGCTATACCGTGTACGCATGGCAAATTGCAACCATACGATTTTAGTTCCCAGAAAGGAAAGGAATAAATTATGGATCGGGAGGAACGTTCTGGTAAGGAATGCAATGATAATTTTGTTTGTGTCAGCACCTTCACCTGATGAAGGAGCGGAGCTCCGAGAGTTTATGAATGTGCTAATTTTCAATCAACCGAGGTTGGACGTTAAATCTGTGGTGAATCTTCTTTACAAGGGCACAAGGCAGACAGACATACGTGTATTCATTTTACGCAGAGTGTGAGTCCAACAGTCCAAGTATTACTTTCTTACAGGACTTACATGAGCCAAAGTCTGTCGGGGTTGCATGGGATGTAATCACGTACAGTGATAAAGATATTAATTCAGAGTGTGCAATAGACTTTGGATGGGACTTTGTGATCAATTGGTCGGACATAAAAAATGAGGCTTTATGGGGATCTTTGGCAGGTTTGTTCATGGTCAAATATCGTTAGGCCAGGTAACATTTATTTAGTTTTGTACATGCATTCGAGTTGGTATGGATTAAAATTTTACCGTTTGATTGTACTTGCGATCATCCTCTTTTCATTGTATGTTGGTATTTTTCTACATAGAGTTTCCTATTTTATTCATCAAAACACGTTTGTGCAAAGCCTCCTTGAAAATACAGATTCGCTCGCTTGTGCTTGCTATCAAATGCAGATTGGCCAATTGTTAGTCGTTACCTTATTCTGACTGACTGGTCAAATGTATTTTTAGACAAAAGATCACTCGACCGACAAAAGGCAGCAGTTTACGTAGCTTCACATTATCACTATCACAATGAATTTTCTCGATGTCCCTTGTACGACGATTTTGCCAAAGGATTATTTGTTAATAGAAGATACTACACTGCGGTGCAGGACTACTTGAACGAACAGACATCTGTGGCAACCTCTGTTCCTGATGACATTTTCAAGATCTCAGATGATGAAATTTCTGAAAACAGTAGTTTCTCCAATGCATGTTCCAAGCCCCGGTTCGTTCTTTCATTTATGCATTTTGATGCATTAGGCCTACCTAATTTTCTATATTAATTTCCAATATTGCTATTTTATATACTTTTATTACTATTCTTGTTTCAGGCTTATGCGAAGTCCCCTTGAAAACTTAGCCCAAGTTGGTAGTAAAGTTGCAATGTCATTTGCATTCTCCTTTCTGCGAAGAGCATGGCGGTCAAATGAAGATTCCGAGTTATGCACCGATCTTCTTCAGGTTGGTACTTGGTAGTGGCATAATGCTAGAAGCTAGTTATTGGAGGTTTCCTTTTTAAATGTAAACCATATTTACTTCTGTCATCCAGGATACTTTATGTGCGTTTCAAGCTTTGGATCCAGGATCGATGTATGACTCGTCGAATATTTCTCAAACTTGGATGTCAATCATGGAAAAATCGAAAGAATTTTTGAAAACCGTAGCGCTCGGGTATGTTCATTTTCGGCAACGGTACCTTTGTATGTTTCCAATTCTTAGGCGTGGGTGTAATGGTTCGGAGTCGTAGGCACCAAACCTTAGCGCAGGCCAAATTTGTGTGCAACAAATCTTTCCTTTCAAACATGGTGCGTTATTGTACCAGCATTTGTCATTTTTGCCACTTCTGAGTTCTAATTGATATGTCATGGTTTTATTATTTGAATGATATCTGGATGTTTTCTAATTGTTTCAATTTTGTTATTAGTGATCTTTCATCTAAAAGTCAAGGGGCAGCAAAATCGCACTCGGGTTGCATTCCGATCAAGGATCAACATTTGGCTGTTAACTTACTATTGGAGTTCGTACTTCAAACCGGCAAACTCTCGACCATGTTAGAAATTTTGCATTTCTTGTTGGATATGTGGGAGGAGCGAAAACAAATTCCTGATACAAGGTAAAGATTGGTCTCTTGCCTTTGTGAAAAGGTTAATCCTGATGAGAGGTGAACGAAAAGTCTTTGAATAAATAAAATTTTGTAGCCATGAATGTTGTGCTGCTTAGTATATTCAAGTTCTGTACCACGAAGAAACTCTTTAACTGATGCTGTATTTCTTGTATGAACAGAAAAAATCCCCAATTAACGAGTGCGCCTGTACTACACTTCATAAAACAAATGAAGGAACTCACCAATAAATGCATTACGTCTTACCATGATGAAAATTTTGCCTCACCGGTATGTTATTATGATCATTTTTATGACGGGTACAAGCCTTAATAAGCTGTGGAATTTAACTTGAAAGAAAAAGTCTTACATTATCTAGGCCTTTGAATTTTTATATGATCCCTGAGAAAAATCCGATGATGTGGATAGTAGGCATATTAATTTGTGTGTTACAGTTAGCAAGCCCTATCTGATAGTAGGCCTATATAAGGTGCTTGAAGCACTTGAAACAATACTACTGAGTGTTCCAACACCTAAAGCCTTGTGGTTAATAGCACTCTAATTACCCTAACTTCCGTAACGTAGAACCGTTATTGTATATAATGATTTATTAATATAAACAATTCGAAACCACTATCGCTGTTCGGCACCGCTCCAGTAGAATTTTGAAGTCACACCATATGTGCTTAGCCATTCTACACAATATCCTGTCATGTCTCTGAAATTTGCGAAATTCTACGATTGAACTCCCTATCTCATTGTAAGATTTTTTTAGCCCACAGATGGCATGCATTGATGTGCCATATACTTGTGTTTCTACATAATTATTGTGATGATATATATTTTGTTTTCAGCGCCGTGAAGATTTGGAAGATCCAGTGGATACATATCTCAAGTCTTTGCATTTCCCGACAGAAGATGAAGTGTGCATAAGTACGATATCTTGCATCGTAATAGCGTGTATTTAGAATATCATTATCAAACTGGTACTTATTACATCGGTTATATCGTATATACAGTATAACAATAAGTAGATTTTTTTCTCTGTCTTACTAGGGTTATTATTTTTCTCAGATTATCAACAAGCAGTTGTAGTGGCCCTGTCTTTCTTGAATCAGGCTGTTCGGACTCTTCAGAATCCCGCACCAAAAAATAAGCCTAGGATTGACAGCAATAATATGTTTGAAAGGTCATTCTCCAGGATGGCATCATACAAGGTAGACTTTCGTAATATTTTGTGTGCAGTTTCGATAATGATGGTGATATAGCACTGTTTAAGGATCTGTTCTCAAGATGCGATACCACAGTTTTGAACTTGTCAATTACATGTGTAACTGTTTATGATACTTTAGTTGCTGTTTAATGACCCGTAGCTCTAAGAATCATTAGTACCGTAGGCAATTCTCAAAACTGTAGAGTTATATATACGGTACACTTATCCATGCAGACCAAGCACCTCCATAACTTTACGTTGTCCATATAAGTTTTAATTTAAGACCAACTTCTTTGTAATCAAACATTTAGCGAACAAACGGGGGTTCATTTTTTTAATGCTTTACCTCTACTGTTTACTAGACCTTTCGCTACAGTAGCTCTGGGGAGATAACATGTATTCCTGAATTGTCTGACATCAAATTTGAACAAATCGTCTGTGGGAGAATATTCAACGCAGCTCTGTCTAGCGATGGTACTCTGTATGTTTTTGGTAAATTTGAAAGTTGGTCTGAAGAGGGACTCAAGATTCATGAGTATAAAATAATTTGTATGGATTATAGTTTGTATATAAATATTAATTATTTAACATTTACAGCAATAATATCCCATTTCACATCAAAACGTTTGAAAATGAGGACTCGAAGTTTGTGAAGCTTGCCATGAGTTCTGAATGCTCTTACTTCTTAGCACTTTCTACTTCTGGTAAGTCAACCGATACTTGGGCAAACAATGATGGTTCTGAAAGTAATGGCATTAGGCTTAAATGAAATCATTTTGGGGTTTACTCTATTTCAGCCGACTGAACGTGTAGTGTTGAAAGAATAAGAACAAACTCTTATAACCTTTCAGGTGAAGTATATATTTGTGGCTCTGTCGAGAATGCTCCGTTTGAGGTCAATTCGAGTAATTACTTTTTTGAAAAACTGGAGAAGATTGACAAGGAAAGACCATTTGGCAAAAGAGCTGTTGACATTGCCTGCGGAAGGGAATACATTGTCATCGTATCAGAAGATGGTATCAAATTTTCTTTTATGCCAGCAGAATCGTCATGGTGACCCACTTGTATAGTATAGACATTGCCCATTGTCATTAGTGTTTGAGAAAATTTGTCTTGCTAAATGCCTACTAGCTTCTAGCTACTTAGACACTGTCAGCAATTATTGATCATTTAAAGGTGAATGCTTCTCCTGGTACCAAGCTGAGAAAGGTCCGTTAGACACACACTATTTCCAAGAAGACTTACTTGATAAAACTGTAACGAAACTCTCAGGAAGTAGCACTGATACTACAGCCGTCGCATTATCTGCAGACAGTGAGGTGAGTGTAGTCCTGCAACCTGCAGTGTTGTTGTGAGTTTTCCTTGAATATGATATCCGCACTAGGGGCCAGACCATGCTGTTTTACACATGCACATGCATATTATGTGTGGTTGTGCGAGGTTCTTGGCACTGTTTCGACGGAGCCACTTTTATCCAAGCTACAGGTCAAGCAATTAAAATATCATTCTTTACTTAAGTCAGAACATATAAATAATTGGAAAAAGTTGACTTTGAGTTGTCCCAATGCAAGAGTGTGGTCCATCTGTAATATAACTTTCCTGAGTGGTAGATGATTTTTCGACCTTTGCAGATCACTTTCCTACTTGTCGAAAAAGGTGGTATTCTATCTTGGGACGGGGCTATGGATTTTCATATTCCATCTTTTGACCATGAAGCGTCGCAACCTAAAATATGCAAAGTGTGTGCAGGACGTAACTTCATCGCCGCTCTTTCAGACAATGGTGATTTTCATGTTTGGGGTAAGAATAATACTCTACCATGATGTAATGAGACATAATCCTGGTGATTGTAGAAAATAAGCGTGTGCTGCGTTCCAGCCTTTTCAAGAAGTTGTTGGCTGTAAATATAAAATATGTCTTGTCATATCTACTGTACGCTGTCCTCTGAACTATTATGGAAATTGTATACTCCATGCTCATGATTCCTGCGAACAACTCTGTTTTCTTGACCAGGTACTGGTATTGGTGGCCTTGTCGGGTCAAGTGAGGATGAAATAGAGCCAACAGTTTTGAAAACTGTAAAAAATGTCAAAGACGTTGTGTCGACAATGGATCGTGTACTGGTATTAGACGATAGCGGTGATGTGAGTAAAATGTGTAATTGTGAGATCTCAATTCATCTTTTCTGAGATGCTGTCTGTTTTTAGCTGTATTCTTGGAAATATGACACAAGAGATGGGCTAACCAAAGTTGAAGAATTTGCTGGGAAAAAAATTTATGGTAAATTTATGCATTGTGCTATGATGCTACAATTTTGCTTTCGACTATTTGTTACTTCTTTTATTCGTAGCAATTTGGAAGTATGGTAATTACAATTTAGGTTAATGTAATGTTTGAATTCTTATAGGGATATCTGCTGGGCGCAATGATTTCCTCGTTTGGGGAGTTGACGATACTTTTACCACAAAATTGCCAAAAAAGCTTCCGTTCGTGCTTCAGCCTGATCAAGAAACGTTGAAGTTGTTGGATCGTTTTCTCACCAAGGTTTGCACCTCGACAGAGTGTACCGGTATTGCTATGGAAAGCGGAATGATGAACAGATTCCAAACCTAGGCTCACTGAATTCCTATACCCAATGAACACAAGGCTCAAGACTCATAAGTGATCCATAATCACAAGAGTCGCGTCATGAATGGTCTATACTCACAAATCCTAAAAATTTTCTGGATTATGCTGGTGCCTGCAAACAATACACGATAAACCTTCATGATAAATGTTTCGCTGCATGGTATTGCCTTTATTGTGCAACAGGACAATAGATCTTCGAGCAGTACATTAATGACAGGCTACTGCTGGTTTTTATTCCGGTAATATGAATAAGAATTATCTAACATTACTGTTTTTGCAGTTATGTAGCAACTTGGATTCGTCACCGACTCCAAATCAAGAACGAGAGTGTATGTTGATTTCAATTGTAAACTTATTACATCTTCAACTCCAAGAAGGTGCACTGCGGACAGAGGTAGTTGCGACAATGTCTTGATTTAATTGTTGGCATAAAACGTGAGAACTATTTATATTTAGTGTTGCAATGATGTATTGAATTGTTCGTCAAGATGGCCGTGTTTATCAAATATCAAGAAGAATATCATATTCATCGCAAGCAGCCCAGGTTTGGAATGGAGTTTTATCCCATAGTCAATTAGCTACAACAAACTTGCATACGTTGCGACATAGAATTTGTTTTTGTTTGTGTAGAGTATTCATAGAAAACTGATCAAGGTTCCTCCACTTTTCTTTTGCCTTGCTTTTAAGCTGTGTCATATTGAAATTTTGACGAATTGTTGTGATTTTCTATGAAGGCATCAGCGTTGCTGTAAGAAAAGCTGCCCAAAAATGTTTGCGGGTAGGCTGGGAGATATTGTTGCCATCTGTTAGAGAGCGAGCTAGCACTCTGGGTGTTGTTTTGGAATCGGCAAATAAAGATGAAAAGATTCATGGCACACAAGTATTCTGCTTAATTAGTCTAAATTTTGGGGAAACGTGTCGTTATCGTTATTTTTGTCACACTAGGAATTTTTGATCAATTTGCTGATTGAAAGCTTGACTGCAGACGTCGCGTTGGAATGGATGGTGAAGAAGGAAGCGATCTCGAAAGTATCGACAACAGAATTGAAAGAGGCCGATGAATATAGTCAAAAGACTATCGATCTTATGCAATCTAGTAGAAATGTTGTTATAGGTTTAGTGGAACAAATTCTAACAAAAGTTCAGCGGTAAGTACAATTTTTAAATATTTCTAAATATTTGATTTATTGTGATTTCACCGTTACCAATTAGCTACTCGTTCCAGTAAGCCTTCTATGGGAAAATTTGTAGCCATTGTTATCATTAGCTATTAGTAGACATTCGATGTATTGCCGGTAAATACTCTTGGGGCCATTTTTGTCAATACAATAAATTGAGATACTTTATAATTCCATTTTTGAAAATTTCTGTTCGACTTGTTTAGGGAAACCATTGATAATTTGATGCATATTGGTGACAAGGATTATTTATCTGATCTACATAATGTGAAGATGCTGAAAGCAAAGGAGAAAGTATCAGATCAACACGCATTGAGATTCCAACTCAAGTTCCACACAATAATCACAGCTTATTCACTGGATCTGGAAAACAAGGTAACTATTCCTTTCGATAATATCAACATGAAAATGATTGATATTTGGCATGATGTTCTTTGAAGAATTTGAAGATGTTGTACAGGCAATGAGGTGATGATTATATCCACACACAGTGCTCTATAATGTTCATGAAATTATTAATTGCAATATCGAAAAGAGGTTGCCACCACGACTTTAACGAATTTACATACTGTAGGATCCCAAAAAGTTATCAACATCACATTTTCTTTAACAGCTGATGCCTGGCTGTGCGCAATTGTTAAAAAACTATATGCTTCTACTGTGTGAGCATGTGTTGACAATTTTGAAAACGGCGTGCTCCGTTATTGATGAATACGAAACAACGGATGTGTCCGGCCAAGAAAAAAAGAAGAAGTTTGTGCAAGTTTCTGAAACTGTCTGCAAAGATGCAGGATGCCTTATGCTGCATCCATTAGTAAGATCAAATGATTACAGTGAATTTTTGACAGAAATTAGTTAATTTGTTTCAACTAGGTTACGTCGCTTATGCTGGTTGGTTTGGAAGACGAGGGAAATGCCGTGTTTGGTTGTGCGTCAAAGCTTGAGAACATGTCAGATTTCTCCTCTGTTAAAGTGTTAATGAGGTTGCTCAAGGCCTTGGATCGATTTAATGCTCATGCTAGACTTGATGAAGAGTCTGAGATGAAGCCATTCCGTAGCGTTACAAGGAATAAGCCAGAAGGTAAGTCGATGTTATTGAAAGTGATAGAACCAGGCAATTTCAGTGTTTGGCTAGTTGCTCTCATCAATTTCTTGTGGAAATGCTGCGTAGGCAAAATATAGCATGTTTTCTGGGCCGCTCTTGCTTTTACCACCGCTTTGCTTTGTAGTATTCCCTGCATACAATGATGTCTGTATCCCTACTACCTTTGTTAAGACCTAGCCCTCAAGAGAGGTATACCGAAATAAATATTCACCAGTGAGTCAAAATTTCATTTCTTACAGACACCCTTCCATACATTGATGTGAGAAAAGCTTTTCGACGAAGACAAAAAGGCGTCGAACTTGATGATCTCACGTCTGACGTTTGCGACTTTACGCCCGGGATGTTGAACGCCAAACGAGCGCTGGCGATGTTCATTTCGACACATTTGTTTAAATATCAAGTGAGCGGTTCATCTGTTTGTTCAAATAACATGGATCAAGCACTAGTATATAGATACTTTTTGGATAACATGATTATTTGATTATATGGTTTGAATATAAGTTGGACGGCGTAAGATTGGCATTTGGGAATTTTGCGACCCGTCCCTTCCCCAATTGATCTGTGGCATAAATATCGTCAAAGAATCATTCAAATTTCCAGAAACATGAAGCAGCTCGTACGAAGTTGGCCATTTTCCCAGACAGCATAAGATGCTTATTGAAGCATGGCCTGAGGGAAAATCCAGAGCAAGATGGCGACAAGGATTTAGGTAATTATGTGAATACATCAAATTAGCCCAGATCGAATTCGACAAATTCAATATTTTTTTGTTGCAGCGTTCAATTTGGCGACTCAGTCTGACAACTTGGGTCCGAGTCATACTCATGAAAGATTTCTTGTCGCCTTGACGACTGTTGATGACTCGCAATTTCAAAGACGAGAGAAAGAAGATGTCGAGTCGGCAGCTTGTGGTTTTCTTAGGAAATTTGAACATCTGTGCAGGAAATATGGTTTTGTCTCTGCTGGATCGACGGAAGCCATAATATGGTTGGAAAAAGTAAGTAATGGAAAGTAGACGTCGATAAACTTCTGCTCAATACTCGCCAAGGCATGTTCATTGTTCAGTTCATGTTCGTTCAAATAAATTTGTTGCGTTCCTCATTATCCTCAGTCTTTTTCAACAAATCGGCCTAATAGGTCTGATCTCATTTTCATGAATACTCCATAAAGTAAAACGCAATTAACTTACATTTTAATACCTTGTTATAGTTGTGATGATATTTCACCGTTCCTGTTTACATTTTCACACGCAAGATTTTTTTTAATAACAGTTTGAAAGATGGTACCTTGCCTGCTTGCTGAAGTTCCATCAGTTGACCGATGTCGCAATGAGATTTGCAGGCCAAAAGAACGTGACGAAAAATGCCAAAACTCCATCTTGCCTAATCGAACTTTGTAAAATAATTGCAAAAGCCAAGCTGAGGATAGTCATGAAGCATCAGTCTTCTGGAGAGTATGTATTTTGGTTCTTTGTTTAGGTGGGATTATTCAACCATTGTGAATATTTTCTGTTTGATATGTAAGATTCGAATTCTGCCTTGCCTTGTTTCCGAATTCTGTTTTGGACGTGTTATAAACTCTACAACAGTGACTTATTTTTGGTTCTTTATTGCTTTAGATCGTACTCTGAGATTTGCTACCCTCTTCTGGAACGACTAAATTTTTTACTGACTAAGCTATCGTCGCCTGTTTTGGGATTTGTCGAGACCAAGTCAAAATCTGTTTCCAAGACTATCAGTCGGTGGAAAATGGCCGTGAAAAAGATCAAACAGGTTAAAGACAAAGAAGTCGCCTCAAAAACTGTTGCTGAAAATGCGTCTGGGGAAGAACTAAAGAAGCTAAAAAAAGTAGGTATAGCTGCCAGCAACCATGACATGTTAGTTAGCTCTTCCGGCTTCTTCGTTGCCTGCTTGTCCGGTCTGCATAGTGCGTATGCACATCATGCACACATGATATGCATATGCACCAATAGTCTTGTGGGTATCATCATCTGAGCTGTAGAAATGCAATAAACAGCGAAAACCGACAAAATAAACAATGTGTGCCATTATAACATTTATGGTGACCAGGATTTACACAATTATAGCATTTATGTTGATCAGGACGAAGCCATGTTTCCCCGCGACCACATGGCTCTCCGTGAGTAGTGTTCCACATGAGCATGTGAATGACCAAGACAAGGCCGTATAATTATAGCATTTAGGGTGACCTGGATTTATACAATTATAACATTTTCTTTCCGGCTCATCAGGCTTCTTCGTTGCCTCCTTGTCCGGTCTTCATAGTGCGTATGCACACATGATATGCATATGCACCCGTAGTCTTTGTGTGTATCATCTTAGCTGTGGAAATGCAGCAAAAAACAAAATCGACAAAAATTAAAAATGTGTCCTTTCCTTTCCTGTAGTAGTGAGCTGACATGATGGTATCAATGATTTCAGAAACTTTTGTTTCTATGAAACTGATCCATTTATGCGAACACCAGTAGTGAAAATTTGTTTTTCATCTCTTAGATATCCAAACAAATTAAAAATGTGAGGGACAAATCTGGTACTGACTATTGGAAATTGCTGTATTCTATCATCAGCTCCAAATCGGATTTTGCAAAATTGAAATGTTACATTCACGGACCGAGTGACATCAGTGAAGATGTATCGAATGCAATTGCAGAGTTTGTTTTCGATTTGAGTAAGTTTCACTCCGTACTTTGAATATTCAATTCCTCAAATAAGGTCGTTAAAAATGAAACTAGCCAATCAACATGATTATGTCCATAATAAGATTTGCATTACAAGATTGCTAAAATTCATTTTGCCACTGTCAAACCTTTGTAGTTTAGACTATATCTAATGTGATGTAAACCTGAGGTGATTTTGTTGAAAACGTATTCTTAACATATAAGCATGTGCTGTATTGTATAGCAGTAGTACATGCAGACAAGTCCTGCACTGGGAGTACTATTTTTCGACCTGTGATTACCCTTACCCCGTTAAAGATGCTTCATTGACAATAGCCTTTATTTACTCTACAGGTGTGGAAGTCCACGTCGTTTACAACATTCTGTTGCTCTGTCAAACAAGTGTTCAGAATGCGACAATCGCCCTTCATGAGATGTTGGAGATCTTCAATGAGGATTTTAAAATGTCGTCGACTTCACTTTGCCTTCAGATGGCTTGGAATTATATGTTTGATAAATTGTACGACAGTATACCGACGAGAGCTATTCGTAAGCATGATAAAGAAGAAGCAGAAAGCATGGTTGGTCCTCATTTATCTATCATTCACTGTCCGTTACATAATACTGTGAATGGGAACTGGATTTGGCGTTCTGTTGAACATCTGTTGCTGAGTTCCAATCACCTAGTCCACGCTCCATCATTCCTTTTCCACAAATAACAAAATTTTATCTATAACCAACACATAATGTGCACATGCACTGTGATTCATGATGTGGCACAGAGGGGGGGGCTTGCTGAAGCAAGTGATTTAGATAATGTTGTCTAGGTTCTTGAAATACTGAAAAAGACCCAATGTTGACGTGTGTTTCCGCCGCCTCCACCTTCTCAGCTGCATGTGGTGATACTATGTGTGTGTGTGTGTGTGTGTAATGATGATCATCAGACGACCTTTTGTATTGATATTCTATAGGAGAGAAGCAAGCGGTTTCTTGAATCTGGAAAGAATGTTCAGGAACCCACAAAATATGAACTTCTAGCGACAACGGATCAAAGTATTCCCGTCAATGCCATCTTAGACAAAAAATATAGGTTGGCCAAGAAGAAATTTGGTGATTGGGCAATAGGTGAGATTTTTCATCATTAATGCTTGTAATTTACTCATCGCATCATCTTAATTCGTTTTTTCAGAAAAATTCCGATCCACAGCTGTTGATGCATTATCCCTCGCTAAGATTCATGAAAAATATCCCGATAATTCTGGCGATCTTGCAACGACAGTAAAGTCATCCATGGTCGACTTGCATGTGCTGCTATCACAAAGCTTGTACTATCAGTTTTTTTTAATCTCTCTCTTTCTACGATACAATTTCTCTCTCTCTCTCTCTTTAGGAGGCTCCACATTGAGATGCAGACGTTGCATTTTCTTTGGAATCTTGATGAAAGTTACATGACTCAGTCGATATTGTGGGGGTGTCAAACAGTTGTGGAGAAGTTATTGACTATTTTAAGTGAATTTGGAATTAACACGGTCATACCAGACAACTTCAATGGAGGTAAGAATGATTTATCTATATAATAATTCTGGAGAGGGTTTTCTGTTCGTAGCCGTTCTGCTTAGATGGTTTTGTTCATCCTGCTTTTTTCAGGGTCGTCTTCCGGCGTTTTTCTGTGCCAGATTGTAGTTTTAGCACTCTTTTCCACCTTTTCCACATCTGGAAGCGTGTGGGACGGGGCGGTGGGAGCATGCTCGAGGCCCCCGTTTTTACTGTTCCCCATGAAATTTCTTTGATGCGCGTGAGCAACGGAATTCAGGTGATGCAGGCAATATGCTGACAGCATTCTCGCACTCTCGCGATTTTGGTTCGGCCGCGGAGCTTGCGTGTTGTAGAGACAGTAGTACAGATGTGGAATTGTCGCTGTTTCATACCGTGATGTGCAGTCAGTCTGCAGAAATAATTCAAGGGTACATCTTTGGGTTGCTCACATTATTTTTTTTAGTGTTGTGTTTCATGCAGTCAGGTGAGTGGCTGTCGGCATATATTTTTTGTTCGCTAAAGGATGAATCAGCAATTTAGTCATCCAGTCATAGACATTTATGGTGACCAGGATTCATACAATTATAGCATTTATGGTTTTGTAGATTTATACAATTATAACATTTAGGGTGACCTGGATTTATACAATTATAACATTGATGATGACCTGGATTTGCACAATTTTAACATTGATGATGACCTGGATTTATACAATTATAACATTTATGGTGACCAGGATTTATACAATTGTAGCATTTTCTTTCCGGCTCATCCGGCTTCTTCGTTGCCTCCTTGTCCTTGTAGGCACACTGCATTTTCCATAGGAGTGTGTATGTGTGTATTTCATGTATGTCTGTGTAAATGCAGCAAAAAGAATAAAGGACAAAATTTCACTACGTTGTTATTCTTATCGATCAGCGTCGTCATCTGCCTTAAATCGATGAATCACTTGTCTTCAATCTACTGAACTTTTTAACAGAAGTTGAAGTCGATCCGAAAGAAACTTGTGCCAATGCCGAACATCCTGACTTGGAAGGACCTCGATTAGTGGATAGGCTAGAAGTGGGGTGGAGAGTCGTGAGAGGACCGGATTGGAAATGGGATGATCAAGATGGCACACCACCTGGAGAAGGGACTGTGAAGTCATATCCAGAAGATGGATGGGTTCGAGTCCAATGGGATAAAACTTTTATTGCAAACTCATACCGGTGAGTAGCTGTATGCTTATGCTATGTATACTTTCTTCCACTACTTGCTCGCAAGATCTCACTAATGTAACTAATGTCTAATGTAATCAAAAATCTTAGTTCCAATTCCACTTTGCTTCTACCAACCACTGGGACCAAATTTGTATTACTGTTAATGCTTATTTTTATTATTGTTTAGAATGGGAAAAGATGGCAAGTACGACGTGAAGCTAGCTCATCCTGAGGACTTTTGTGCCAGTCATGAAGAGGGACATAGGTGCATGGAACGAATTCCAAACGATGATTACCTAAGGACAAAAACCAACCCACGAAATAACTACATATATCCGCTTGTAGTTTTGAAAAGGGCATGCAGCAAAGTGGTGTGGGTGAGTTTCATCATTTGTTGACTCTCGTGCTTCTCAACTGTCTGGAAAACATCTCATAGTTGGAAAATCACAAGTACTTCATCGTGGGAAAATATAGTATGCCTATGGAATTATTCCTACAATCAAATAAGAACCGTGTTATCTTATGCACTGTTGCTTTGGCAACTGGGATTCATCTTGATGTGACATGCTTAGCATTCCTACATATAAACAACATCAGAATCTTAGTTGTTAGATCAAGCAATGGCTTCACCCTGTCATTTCTTCTGGTACTGTCTATTGCGGCTTCAAGCAGCTAGCCTGACAGAATGATTTCAATTTTCCAGATGCAACTTCTAACATTGGCTTCGTCTGAGTGTGTTGATGATGGAGCAGCACGGATTATTTCCAAGCGACTTTTACATATTTTATCTCCTAGAAATAATAACATTCTGATCAAGGTATATTTGAACATAAGTACAGTTTGTTATATAGTTGGAATACTTGTGACATATTCTAATAATGTATTTCACTTTTTAGGATCTTAGTGACAAATGGGCGAGTTTCCACTTTGTCCGAACTCTTGTGTCCAATACTAAGTTGTGTCGGTTCTTTGTTACTAAAGATTGGATTCATACTCTACAAGGTAATGTATAGGGTGGCACTAACCGGCAGACCAAACAGACCAAGGACCTGCGAAATAACCAATACGAAACAGCAGACATTGCAATCACAGACCACTTAAAAATTTCGACAGTTCACCCCAACTTAGACAGGGATGCTTTCGTTCCTTCCGTCACTCGCTCCATGTTTATTGTGCTATTATCTCACTACTAACTGCGCCATTACCTTATCGGTACAATATTTTGAATCGTAATTAATTTCAACTTGTCATTCTGATGCGCTATATTTCTATGTAGATGTTATCGGCCATGACTATGAATCTGTGACCAAAAGGAATGTACAAACACAGGTGCAAGCCATCAAACTTCTAGCAGTTTTGCTTTCATCAGAACATTTCAAACATTTACAATGCCACAGAGAAACAACAGTTTATCTTTTAAACACCGTAGGATGTCTAGCAATGGGAACCAAAACTCTGCAGGAGGAAGATAATCCTCATCTCAAAAATGGTAATACAATTTATATTTTGCCGCTATGTGACTTATAAATGATCACTTTCTTTTTCAGCTATGTTCGAAAGGAATTCTCATCTTCCAGGTTTGTCGCCGTGCGCAGATCATGCCGGATGTATCGCCGAAAACCTTGTGCAATTGATTAGGTGTGTAACGCAAACAGTTGTTCGAAATCTCTTTTCATGAACGTAACTACGTGTGTTTGATAATAGCTTGTAGTTTGCGTGATCGGACCCGTCAATTAAATACTGTCATACTAAATGTTAAGCGCTAAATCGAACTCGGGTACACTTATCTCACCAAGTGCTAAACGTGCTGAGTAGCATTGACCTTGTACAGTACACTTGCCTATGACCGACTGTTCTGATAAAGATTCTGATCCTGGACGTCAGCACATGCTATTAGGGCCAAAGAAAGCAATTGAAAATTCATCCACTCCATTAATGGGTGATTTGTGGTGATACATGGCAGTGAAAATTTGATATATTTCAGAAAATTGCATCGTGAAGAGATTTGGCAAGACAATATCAATGAGAGAATCTGCAATGCCTTGAATCAAATCGCCGTATCGTTACGAACGCATCAGTCGAACAGCACAGAAATCACCGAGGAAGAAATTCATATCAATTTCGGCGTCACAGCTTTGATAGGAAGAGTCGACAACAGACTTTACATTGGAGGGAACGCTTTGCACAAATCGCCTGAGGACCCTATCTCCGGTTATGTGTCGTCTTCATATGGCAACGGACTCATTATTGACATCAAAGAAGATGCGGATACCGTAAAAGGATATTATTTCAGCGATGTTGCACAGTAAGATAAAGATGCATTTTGTAAAATTTGTCATCTGCGCCAGCTATTTCATCAATGAATTTGTGTCATGCAATGTTTTCTAGTAAGAAGATCCCAATTGATAACCCTGTTGGGTATTTTACACCATTGGAGCCTGATGTACCCTTCGGATGGGAATTGTTACCTTGGAATATTGAACTCTTCGCTACGTGCAAGGAACTTTTAAGTATTGTGTTGATGTCGCCGGTCACGGTTGATCCAAAAAGTGCTTTAAATGAGATAGCCGGATCAAAACGATTAGACGGAAGTTCCATGGATTCTGGTGATACTCCCAAAATGGTATGTTTTCCATTGATGAATATTTTTGAGTGGATTGTACTAAATTGTGAGAAATTCATTAGACTCATTTATCGGTGAATATGTATTGGTATTTGATCTTTGTGTTAGTATTTTAAAGGCACCTTGCCTCATTTCATTTGCATAAGTTTGAATAGTCGTTTTAGAGCTCAAGCTCATATCCGTAGTGTGTACCGTGGACAGAACCGTACTCGAGCTTCTTCAAACCTTCCCAAGCAAATATCATTCCACGAGTGTCACGCGCTGCATTATTTGACCCTGGTAACCATGGCAACCTGTGCTAAAAAAAGAATCAAAATTCGTGTTCTAGTGACTTGATTGGGAACTTTCACTTAATGACTTAAGCATCACTGGTACCCTCAGAATACTGGATCGAGTCAAATTCTCCGCAGACGTCACCTCACTTTACTACTCAACGATGATGTTCTTTCTTTCAGATACGACATCACTTTTCCAATCTTCAGCTTTACATTTACCTACTGCGTTCACTACCTGTATTGTTGCAAAATCAGAAAATTTTGAGAAACGTCATCATGTTT
Organism: Botrylloides violaceus; assembly: GCA_030412335.1. Lineage (NCBI taxonomy): Eukaryota > Metazoa > Chordata > Ascidiacea > Stolidobranchia > Styelidae > Botrylloides > Botrylloides violaceus. Next base: position 1,488,101 of record JASFYC010000810.1, read on the forward strand.
GTGCCTCCGCTAGAAACAAAAGCCATCTCAAAATTGGAATTTACTGACAAAGACGAGACCTCCCTGAACGTGTCTTCCGATTCAGTCACGACGTCTTCTTCCTTCCCTGTATCACCGAGTCCGGCAGCCCGTTTCGGTCGTAGAAAATGTTTTTCCGAATCAGACATTTCCGCTAAATCACCCGAAGAAAATGCTGTCATGTTGTCGTTGGATGACATTAAAATCCATACCGCAAATATCGTTGTGTGCAATGAAGCTGCAATGGATTCGGATAATGCGACGGAAGTGACAGAGGAATATCTAAGCGAAAATGAGATGGAATCTAAAACACCAACAGAGGAGGAATCGCGGAAAACTGAGAAGGTGTTTACTTGCAAACTTCTTTTCCTTGCATATGATTAGGCTGTAATTTTTACGCTTGAGGCCCTTCCTACTAGCCCACAGCCATCATTTACCCAGGCTTTTGGCAGAGTACCACCACCCGCAGAATTCAGTGTGCTATCTGCTTTTCAAACCATGACCTCTTGTCTATTTTTCAGAACTTATTACAAGAGCTGCTCTCTCTTGCTGCGATCCCATCTAGAATCAAGCCATCATTTTGTGCCAGCGAGATCGAAGAGGCCATTTCATCCCTTCTTATATTTCTCGAATCATCAACTGAACGACAGGACATTCTCAAAGAATACATTGAAAAACTCAACATCAGACGGATTGTTCTTGAAAGCAGCAGTAAATATGGAAAAAAGATTGCTGCTTCTAACATGAAATCACCAAAGTAGGTTATTCACAATTTGTGCTGTGTACGATTGAAGATTAAATTGCTATTTTTTAAGGGACAGTCACACTTTACGACGAAATCGGAGCAAAAGACGAGCAAGACAAATTAGTCTTGTTAGAGCGAATGAGGTGAAAGGCATGTTGTTGCTGATAACTTTTTCAGCCCTTTCATTTTTGAACAGGTCTTAATCTCATTTTTGTTTGACCATGATAATGTTACATATTTTTCAGAGTCTGCATGATAATACAATGCGTTACCATCTACAGCAAAGGATGAGACGGTTCAATAAAACACCTACGAATTCTACTAGCCCAAGGCATGGTTGACTGGTTTTGTGTTATCGGTATCGATTTGTTCTGACTGTTTTTTTTTTTGATTTGTGATAGATTGCCAAGATTTTCAACACTCACCGAGGCAGAGGACGAGTTACGAAAACCAATAGAAAGCCTGATACCAGCCGATTGCATGCAGACTTTGAAAGACATGGGTTTCAAGGACAGACACATTTTTGCCGCTTATAAGGAACTCAACAAGTCACCATTGTTTGCAACACAGAGTATGCTGATTTTACGAGTGGTCGTCGTTCATTTTTCAAACCCGCTTACTTAATTCTGTTTTTCAAGGAGATTTGGCTGAAGGGGGTTGCTACGGATTAGACGTTGAAATTGTTATTGCATGGCTCCTTGAGAATCCTCTTGCTTCAATTGAAGGTGATTACTGAAGATGGCAGGCTATCTCAATTCAATGCATGTTTTCATTTTCAATTTTTCGTCAGGTCTCGATTCATCTACGAGTGACGACGAGGAAGATTTGGACGGTTTTACAATCATCGAAAATGACATGTTCGGCCACAACGAACAGCTCGTACCGGAGGACGTATTTCATTCGTTAGGCAACAATAACAAGACGTCGTCATCATCTGATTCTGACAGCACAGAAGGAGAGGATAGCGACGACTCTTTGCTTGCTAGAAGGCCTTGGGATATTCAGACGAGTTCTGATCGGTAATGCAGAATCTGAAGTTGTCCTTGTTTTGTTAACTTCAGAGAGAAAGATAGGGAGAGAGCAGAGACTATTGGATTAATGTTCGTCCTCCATGAAAAGTTGCATGCCAAATATGATAAGAATTTGCACAAAGCTTCACATAAAGTATAAATTTCCTGTATTGACTAGTTGTCATAGGCGGCCAGTCAGTGCTACCCAGGAATATTGGCACCTAGACACCCGTGCTTCATGGGCTGCTAATTCACAAAAAAAACGATACAAGTCATTTAAAACTATTTTCGACGTTTTTAGCCTCAACATGTCAAAAGATGAAGACACAGTTGTTAACACGCAATTTCTAACATCTGAAGACTTTGCCAATCCAGCCGACTACGCAAGATATGTCCGCGATCATATTAAAGTAAATTTTATTTTTATTATTAATATGACGCCGATTGACTTAAGATTAAGCAAGTATACATATATTCGAGGCAATAGTTGTTCCAAGTTCCAATTGCTAGGCACGTAGGCAGTAGCAATGAAGTCGACTCACACCACCTGTTGTTTACAAGGTTGGCATGCTTGTAAAATGTCGTAAATCTTATGAAGACGTCAACGAGGGTGATACCGGTCGAGTGTTAAAGCTTGACCATGACGGACTAAATGACCTCAACGTCCACGCTGCTTGGGCTACCAAGGGAGGAATGTACTGGGTAATATCATGTGATGTAGTTGTTTAGTCCTTTTCTTTTTGTAATCATAAATTTGCTGGGAATTACAGGTGCGTTATATGCATGTTCAGCTACTTCGCGATGAGTCGGCACCTTTGACCAGAGATCAAATGCATTTAGTGCTTTCGCCGATTGATGTAGGTGATAGGGTGAGTATTCTCACAATCTCATCAATTACTGAAGTCCTATCCATTTCCATTGTGGTTAAGGATAATATAGTACCTAAGAAGTGAGGATATGATGCATATATTGTGTATACTCCATGTAATATATATGTCACTGTGATATACTAAGTTGCTGTGATATATGCAGTTGACTAATGCACGGTACACACTGCTGTTGGATATTTCCTATTTTTTACGCTTGAACTTTCAGGTACGTGTCAAGTCTTCAGTCATGACACCAAAATACAAATGGGGCTTGGTGAAGCGTGACTCAGTCGGTCGAGTGATGAATATCGATGACCGCGATGCAGTTGTTGATTTTGAAGAACAACAACGTTGGACCGGATTATTGTCTGAATTGGAAAAAGTACCAGAATCTCATCCTGGTGTTACATGCGATCAATGCCAGGTATCGTCAGATATCTATTTCATTATCTGTAGTCAGAATTGTAAGAACGTATGCAAGTATGTTGCTTGAATGCGGATCTGTCATGATCCAAGCTGCTGCTTAAGTACTTGGACATGTTACTGCAGCAGGGAAATTGTGAAATTTGGGACGTGGGCAATTCGCTGTGTCCATATCTTTTATCGACCCCGATCTATGTTTTTCAGACCAACCCAATAGTTGGACCAAGATACAAATGTACCGTTTGCATAGATTACGACATGTGTAGTGCATGCTTTGGAAGAAAGTGTCACGCATCTGCTCGGCACGTGTTTGACATGATAGAAAAACCGGGCGCCTCAAAAGTACGTACCACAGCAAGTTTTCCTTCTCCGATACGATCGCGGTCAAGCGGAGAACAGAATCTGGACGTCGCTTTTTGTCCTGCTACAGAAGGTCCAATTCGATTACAACATAGCAAGGAGCTTGCTGATGAAAGTAAGTTATTAGTAGGTTCTATGCTGAGATGCCGGATTGATATAGATTACTTACTGTAACTTGGTTGCTCATCTTATAAAGGGGTGTGCATCGGCAAATGTGCAAAGCGTATTAAGGATAAATGCAATTTTTCAAAAATTTGGCTCATCTGGAATTTTTTTTCGAATTTTTTTTTTTATTTGTGAGTAATGTGTATCTTCGATAACTGATGACATCTCGTTAAAATAGGATCTCACAAAAGTTTGAAGACCACAACATCGTGGAAAAAGCTTGTGGAGTCGCTGGAAGTCTCTTCTGGAAAACACTGTCAAGAAAACCTTATCGATGGCGAAGATTCGACATTTTGGAAATCGTCAGGATCTCCCGGAAAACATAAACTGACTTTGATGATGCGACGAGGAGCGATCATCACAAGCCTAGTCATGCAGGTATCAATGATTACGTTCTAATATCCCAACTGATAAATTTTAGCTCAATTATATGCCATAGTTAGGCATCGCGTTTGGAAGATGGCACAACCACTTCTGCTTGTAACCCCCTATGCAATTGTGGACCGTCATTACTTCAATTAAGTTTATCAAGGTGGCCAAAAATCCTTGTGTACTGCTTGAATAAATCATGTAAATACACCCACACCTATACTGTCTGTTTTTATGGGAAATTATTACTGCCTAAGAGTAGGCCTATTATTGAAGCCAATGACATTTTTTGATTGTAGACACCCTTCATCACATATAGTACAAAGTATATTCGGTTTGTTGTTGTGTCTGATTTAATTTTATTTTTTAGGTGAATCCTGCTGAAAGTAACTACATGCCAAGTTTGATCAATATCACTCTATCTGGTCCCGAGAAATTGAGCGTACAATCTCGTCTTATCACAATTCAACCGACATCAAAGTTTGTTCTTCTCTTGAGAGATTGCGACAAATATTATCAGAAAGTCACCATCAATATCCAGAATTGCCATAACTGTGGTATCGACTGCAAGGTAAATGAATAAGTGTGTATTTTTATATTTATAATAGCTTAATGGTGTGGTTGTAGGTAGTGGCAAACACTTCGCATTTCATACTCAAATGTACCCATATCCAATGCCAGATTATTTGACTTCATGAGTCATTGTACATAATGAATTGATAGATTTTGGAATTTATCGGCATCTCGTGTTGAAATTTTGATGACCGCATCTTTTTTTTCGAATTTTACTCCACTGCATTAGACTGACAAGACATCAAATTATGACCAAATTTTTGCCGTTTTCAGATTTATGGGCTACTTATCAAAGGTTACGTGACTTCACCGAAAGGATCTTCATCACAAATAGAATCGGAGCCAACTTTCCAATCTCATGATGACATCATAGAAGAGTTATTTGTGGTGTCACCGACAGACGAATATAACGCAGGCTATCCGTCGGTATGATACAATGCTGTGCATGACATACAGTAACTGAGATGATCATCTCATGCTGCGTCATCTATTCTAGGCTGTCACGAACAAAACAGGAGACTGTGTTTCAGTCAAAACTGCACACACAAGAGTGTATGTTTGGGGTCTCAATGATAAAGATCAACTCGGTGGGCCTAGAGGATCGAAAATCAAAACGCCTCATGTCTCTGATACGATATCATCTCTCAAAGTTGCACAGATTGCTGGAGGATCTAAAAGCCTTTTTGTTGTTACGCAAGAGGGAAAGGTGAGGGTTAGCTGACTCAGAAAATTGACCATAGTTTGAAATCCGCCTAGGTCAATATATGGTAGTAATGCATTCCACTAATCCACCTGCATTGCGACCTATGAACTTTTGAAACAAACACTCGTAGCAATACGTAATTTTTTTGCTTTTTGCAACTATTGATTGTTAGTGAATGTTGACTGATAACCACCCTGCATCTTGCATTTTTCTTCGATATATTATTAGTAATAACTTTAGAGCTTGTGTATCAAGCAAAAAGTACAAGTCCGGTTCAATCTTACCAAAAACATTGATTATTTTTTTCTTGTTTAAGGTTTATTCATGTGGCGAATCAACGAATGGGCGGCTTGGACTTGGAGTTGTATCATCCAATGTCACTGTACCGACGCTCGTTTCACATTTAACGTCATATTTTGTGACAAAGGTGGCAATCCACAGCGGTTAGTATGGTTTGAAGTTCAAAATCGCTGTCTCCAGTTTCCTTGATCCTAATTTAATATAACTAGGCGGAAGACACGCCATAGCTTTGACTTCAACTGGAGTTGTGTTTTCTTGGGGTGATGGCGAAGATGGAAAACTCGGACATGGAAACAGAACTGATTGCTATAAACCACGGTTGATTGCGGTAATTAAAAAAAATTCTTTGATATTGAAACATAATTAATTCTTGTTGCTGCTATTTAGGCATTGAAAGATCAACATATTATTGATATTGCGTGCGGTGGATCGCATAGTGCTGCCGTTACAGTAACTGGGAAATTATACACTTGGGGGCAAGGAAATTATGGCCGATTGGGCCACGGAGATAATGCATCCCATCTCAAGCCAAAATTGGTATGGTTTTTATCATATTGCTATTGATAAGGAAAGTGATGTCTTTTTTACTTGTTTGACAATCTAATATTTATCATTCGCCCGAAATGTACAGTGATACTGTAGTTTTTATGAAGTCCATGACTAGACCACTTTTCATACTTTGTGACTTGACTATCTTCCTTTCTGACAGGTGACCGCTCTTCATGGCGTACATGTCACGAAAGTAGCGTGTGGGAGTCGCGATGCTCAAACCCTTTGCCTTTCGAAAAAGGGAAGCGTTTACTCATGGGGTGACGGAGATTTTGGCAAACTTGGCCGGGGCGGCAGTGATGGATGTGCCCTTCCACAAATACTCGATCAACTCAACGGAAAAGATATCATTCAAATCGGTGATACAAATAAAATATTTGCACTTTGATCTATCGCACAAAATTTCGAATGCTTTCAACTTTAACAGAATGTGGTGCACAATTTTCTCTCGCTCTAAGCAAGACTGGAAAAATATGGACTTGGGGAAAAGGAGATTATTTTCGTCTCGGTCAGGGACACGATGGACATGTTCGACATCCGACAATAATTGAAGAACTCCAACACAAAAAAGTCACCAAAGTCGCAGTAGGAGCATTGCACTGTCTTGCTATTACAGAGGATGGCATGGTAAGATCATATTTATTTCTACTACTACCATTGCTACGTTCATAGATCAAGGTCTCTCTATGGTAGGTCTAGAAATCTGAACTAGGGATAACCTGGCAATTGAGAGCGTACTTATTTTTAAAATTTTACGTCAATGTAATTTTTGTGGTGTTTTCAGGTGTATGCTTGGGGTGACAATGATCACGGTCAGCAAGGTAACAGTACGACTGCAGTCAACCGCAAACCTGGTCCAGTCGAAGCATTGTGTGGCTTAAATATCACCGGGATCGCGTGTGGATCAAGTCACAGGTACCACCATATTACATCGTCAAAGCTCATTTCACACCATCATGGAAATGAAATTTTCTCAGTATCGCATGGTCTGTGATCGACGAAGCGCGAGGTCTTTTCGAACCAATGAGATTCTCTGTGATGAAAGATGCACTCGGACACTCCTATTCTCCCGATTGCAACTTTAAAATTGATCAAAATATTCACAAGCCAAACTTGCTTGATATATCAGGTTAGTTTTTAAATTATGAGTTGACTTTGATGTCTGTTTTCACGATATGGACGATGTTCAGGTGTCTTATATCGAGATAAACCCAAATCGAAGTATGATAAGAAACCGTCTACAAAGCCAGCGATACCACTCACAAAAATTGTGTTGGCTTTGAATGCAAATGAAAGAAAGAAGTCGTCGTTAGCAACGTTGCTTCAAACACGACGAGTAAGTCAGCTTTATTGTCTGGGTTTTGGCCACGCTTTCAGTTCTGTTCAAGACTGATTGAAGATGTGCGAAGCCTGAGATTCTAGACTAACCAATCACTGACCACAAACCATGAAGACAAAGCTCGCACATACTCATGCTGCCTCATAGGTTTACAGACATCTCATGTTTTTACACTCCTAAATCAATTTTGTGTTTTTATGTCAGTCTCAATATGGAATTGTTTGAGAAGATTTAATCCCTGTGGCTGTGGGTGCGATTTTTCCTACAGCCTGTCTCCGAGGAGTGTTGTTAGAGAATTCCCATATTTCATAATTTCTACCGTTTTGATTGGTTTATGCTGATCTGTGACCGATGTGTAAAACTTCCACTTCCCATATTCAGATCAATTTCGCTCGAGATCTGCTGACTTGTTCACTGATCCCTGCTAAATACACAAAAGACGGTCGACCGAACCGTGCAAAATCTATGCTGGATCTCCACGAGAAAAATGATTCAGATGCTAACGATGACATGCCATGTTCGACAATTGTAACCGATGAAGAAGCACCATGTACAAGCAACTCGAATTTCCAAGCTAAACTGTCCGATCATGCAATGGCTTCTGTTATTGCCGAGACGATAACGACAGCCGAGGAAATCACCGTTGAAAGTCCAAAGAAATTAAACAAGGATGATGAATCACAGGCGACTTCCGAATGCCAACGATTGCTCGCCTTTTCAGACAATTCGTTTTATTCTGAAATTGGATCGTTTGAAACGAAATCTTTAGCTGGTGAGATAGTCAACTTTGCAATAATTTGAAATTTGTGATTTGTATTTCCTGTTTTCTCATTGGATGATCATTTTTGACATCATTGTGATCTCATTGAGTGACTCTGCGATCTCCAATTTCACTTCTATGCTTTCTTGTAAAAAAATAGTATTGTTTTTTATCAATACCGCCAGAGAAGGACCCTACATGTGTTGGTCATAAGAGCCTCCTTCATAAGTAATAACGGCAAAACTATATCTTTTTAGATGTGTTAAAATATGCTGTTGGAGGAAGGAGTTCTATTCAAAGCTATACAGCGGTATCAAACGCTCTGCAGCACATTGTGAAGTCACAACCACAAGTCATCAAGATTTTGCTTAGTCGTGCAATTTTTGAGTTGGAAAAAATCACTAACAACGCACAAGCGAAAGGTTTCAAATTGAATCCCGTCACTCAAGAAAGCACTCATCCATACAATGACAATTGTGACATCTCTGGGAATGTAAAAATACCAGGTACAAATCATAAAGTCAATAGGTGCTTATTGGGCGATTTTGAATCCTTCAATAAGCTGTTACTGAGCATAAATTAAAAATAGCTGACTTTGTGAGTTCTTGACAAGATTCACAAGATTCATTTAATTCAGGGGCTGAAAGTCTCCGTGTGGAATTTGATCGCAAGTGCTCTACTGAGACAAGACACGATCTACTTACTCTGTACAGAGCGGATAGGACTGTTATTGCCCAGCTCTCAGGTATCTACTAGTTACGGTTCTGACTTAGGAGTTGATCGTTCTCTTGCCGATTGTCACAAATATTGTTCTACTGTAGTGATGGTATTATTTGTAAATTTCGGCACATGTGTGCTTGTTGCTGGAGATTCGTGAAGTGAGAACGTCTCGTTTGTGAGAAATTGTGAATGTTGTGCTTTTACACTGATATCTGTGTCTGCAGGAAGAGAACAGAATGATTGGGCACATGTCTACAATGTCCAAGGTGACGAGCTTTCGTGGACTTTCAAAAGTGATGCTTCTGTCAACGGGTAAGAATATAGAACGTATTTTGCATTATATTTCTGGTCCCTCCTATAATTTCAGTGGGTCAGGCTACTTTCAAATTGCAGGTCTTGAGTTACTCAAAAAAATTTAATATCTCAACTGAACAACTCTAGACGCCAGTGATCTCGTAGACAGCTCATCTATTTTCTATAATACACCTCAGAGACGAGATGTCTCGAAATTTCGTTCTCTTCTGATTTCACCATTTATTCAGATGGGGCTGGAAATTCGGTGTTTACCCCAACTGTACAATTGGCAAAGTAACCCAAGACCAACTTAACGGAATGAGCGATCAATCTTTGCTGGAAATACCAATCGTAGCATTTGTGTCGAATATACTTGAACTAGTCATTGCTCATGGAATCTGTGAGAAGGCAAAACAATATATTGCGCAACTTGTCGAAACCAAAGATGAAGTGTTTCATGAAGTGGTGAAAGTATTGACGGCATGCATGCATGCTACATTGATAGGTATGTTAGTGCTGCTCCATCCTTTTTTTTCTAAACTAATAACTTATCATACCACTTGATGCTTATTATTGATTGGATCTGAGCAAAATCTGATACAAAAATACTTCATTTGAAAAATTATTATCAGGTGGACCGGGGCTGCATATAATTGATTTACTTGGACCATTGGTCTCTGTGCTTCTAGAGAAGGCAGCTTTCATCATGACCAACAATCCCTGACTTCGTTTTCTTGTTTCAGAGCCTGTTGTGAAGATGTGGGCTGTTCAACAACTACAGAACTTGTGTGGCTTGTTCAGTAAGCTTTGCGTTAAGAAGAAGGTCATGACTTCCATTTTCAAGCCTTTAATAACAGGTGAAATTTTCTAGACAAGAGCAGCGGTGCTACGTGCTATAATCTATGGATAATTTTATCCATTTGTTTTCCCTTTCCGAACAAAATATCTACTCGCATACTACTTAAACTGCTCTGTTGCGTATCTGTCATCTTCCCTGCAAAAGTTTGCGCCAGTTTTTGTTTCTGTGATTTTTGTCTGTACGCCTTCACAGAATAGTATTATGAAGTTGAATTCCCAAAACATTGAGCTCCACAGTGATTGCTTGATTATAATTATGTATTTTTAGTGCTCACACACACAATTTTTCTTGCTCACCAGTAAAATACTCATTAGTGATGATTTTTTGTTACAGTGCTGCCAGATATCTTGTTCCTTCAATACAAATATGAAGAACCACGAACCCGTACCGGTCAACAACTTATGCACAGTTCCTATCTTCGAGTAAGTATCATTTCAGTTGCAACGATATCAGTTGAAAAAGCGTAAAGTATTTTAGGAGCTTCTCATGCTGGCATGCGATATGGAAGTGGAAAATTACACCAAAGATGTCGAGAAACGAGTGAAGCTGGCACCATTTTCTATGTTTTTTATGGCAAGAAAAACCACGGATGCACTCGTCAATCGAACGCCAATGCCGGCTGTATTTCTCCAGGTATGCTTCATGCATTTTTCACCCAAAAAAGAGCCGAGTTCCAGAATATCGTTAACTACACTATCTAACACTATCTCTGAGAGTTACGTTTGACGTCTGCAGTATTTGCCGTGGTTTTGGTTGACTGTTTATATATTCAGAGAGTCTCGCAAAAACTTGATGATTTACTTGGAGAAGGCATGGATGGTGCAGTGGAATTCCGACCTGCTCATGAAGACAATACTCTCTTCACTCAAGAAATGGATGAACAACTTGTTAATTGGATGAATAGGTATATATTTATCACTGTAAATATCCCACGTTGCTCGATTTCAAATATTCCGAATCAAATAGTGATGTAGTTTCGATAAATATTTGTGTTCACAATTGTCATGGCGACACTTAAAATTTTAAAGACAAACTTATGAAATCTGGTTTCTTTTTTGCATTTAATGGTTGAATCGTTTGTTTCAGTTCTCCCAGTAATTGGACCCGGACTTGGGGTGGCAGTGGACAAATTTATGGATGGGGTCATAATCATCGCGGACAATTAGGTGGAATTGATGGTGGCAAGATCAAAGTGCCGGCAGTCTGCAGTACTTTGATATCATTGCAACCTGTCGCATTAACTGGTGGTGAACAAACACTCTACGCAGTAACCGCAGACGGAAAGGTAGTAGATAGAAATTTCATTATTTTATTGATAAACCGGAACTGTGTTGTGTGTCACGGCAGGTTTATTCGACTGGATATGGTGCAGGAGGAAGACTCGGCATTGGAAGTAGTGATTCGATTGCTTTGCCTACGTTACTCGAGTCTATTCGTCATGTTCATATCATCAAGGCAAGTACTAATTAAAGTAAAGCTGTCCTTATCAACCTGGGGTATTTAAAATGGGGAGCTATCCTCCGCTTTCAAATTGGCAACATGACCCACGTAAGCACGCGGAAAATTATTTTGAAAAGAAAAAAGTCTTTTGACTTGAAGGTTTCAGTCAACTCTGGTGGTAAGCACATTTTGGCGTTGTCACGTGATGGTGAAGTCTACAGCTGGGGAGACGGTGCAGAGGGAAAGCTCGGACATGGATCTAGAAAGTAAGATACTTTGAATCATTGTGCCGGTTGATACCGTTTTTAAGTGTAAGCTTTCATTCATCATGCTAGCGCCCTACAACTTCAAACCATAGCCAACATAGCTGAACTCGATTAAAGTATGAATGTAATAATGACCGTCAAAGTCTGTGATATACCAGCTGCATGGACCCTTAACAGCCTCGTCAAGTCGCCCTAGGCAACCCAGTGGTACGAGAATTCATGTTCATGTACCGTTACCGTACATACATACACCGTTATACATGTTCATACACCGTTACTGCAATCATGACCATGTGTTTTCTCGGCCCAATTCACATTTACTTCTGACTGATAATGTGCCATTTTGCAGAACTTGCGACAGACCGTGCATTATCGAATCTCTCCGTGGTGTAGATATTGTGGACGTCTGTGCAGGAGGTGCCCACAGTGCTGCTGTATCCAAGGAAGGTCATCTATACACTTGGGGTAAAGGTCGGTACGGTCGTCTCGGTCATGGTGACAGCGAAGACCGTATGAAACCGAAACTTGTCGAATTTCTGGCACCGTATAGAGTGATAGGTGTGGCTTGTGGAAGTGGAGACGCTCAGACGTTGTGCGTGACTGAGAAATCACGAAGAGACTCGACTATTCCATCTGATGGCACGATAGTGTGGTCGTGGGGTGATGGTGACTATGGAAAATTGGGTCGAGGCGGAAGTGAAATGTAAGTGAAGTGTAGACTTCTAATACGCTAAAGAATCGTCAACAAAGATATAGCGGGGCTCAACTCCGTTACGACATGCAAGCTTGTATATGGAGCTCCACTCCCTTATGAGGTGTGGTAGACTTCCCTTTTTCTGTCTGACAGACTGGAGAAGATACTCATATGAACCGATCTTTCTTGTAGGCAAGCATTGTATCAAACTTCGAACCACAGCGTGGTCGACGTATCCGTTTGCTTCACTCTCATTTGACTTTATCTTTCTTGAACTCCAGGTCAAAAATTCCAGCGAAAATTGAAGCTTTGAAAGACAAGCATATCGTCACTGTAAAATGCGGCAGTCAGTTTTCACTGGCGCTATCCAAACGTGGACAAGTCTATACATGGTTAGTGTTAATCATGTTAAGGAGTCATATTGTGTTTTAATGTAGCCTCCATCATTTCAACAGGGGAAAAGGAGATTACTATCGTCTTGGGCATGGCTCGGATCAACACATTCGGTTTCCAAAGTTGATTGAAGATCTAAAAGGAAAGAAGGTTGTCGATGCCTCGACTGGATCACTACACTGTGTTGTCTGTACAGAAGATGGTGAAGTTTATGCATGGGGTGACAATGATGAAGGCCAGGTAATGCAGGAATTTGTGGCAAGTACTAGTTAACCCCCTATCTATCTATCTATCTATCTATCTGCCCTATAGTCATAAACTGGAATGGAGGGTACAATGAGTTGACGGTCACCGTCCCATGCTGGTCTTTATGTCAGGTTTTTGCAAGCCAACTTCTACAACGCTATTCATTGTGACAACTTTCTAGATTGGAGATGGCACAACACAAGCCGCACAAAGAGTGACGCTAATCTCATCTTTGACGGGGCAAGGGGTAGATCGGGTCGCCTGTGGCTCAGCACATAGCATGGCCTGGTCATCTGGAAACTCACGAACTCGCAAGAGAAGCAACCAACCTGGACTTCCGACGTCGGTGCCATTGAAATATAACCTTCTGCAAGCCGTACCGATTTCAGTTCTGAGAAATCGATTAGTTCTCTTGAATCAGTTCTCAGGTAACTTTAATTATTAATTAATTTATTAATTGAGATGATAACATTCAGTCCTAATTTTTGGCTTTGTAGAGATCGTATGTGGGTGTATTCCTTTCTTGCCTCTCATGGATCAGTGTTGGAGGTCACCTCCATGCTTTAGCAATGCGGCCGATTTCACTTGCGCCTTCAACACCGCTTCGACCTGTCGACGTTATCCCGATTCTCTACGAGGTCTTCTTATCAATTCTGGAAAAGAATGCTATTTCAGGAAAATAGTTCAGATCACGATGATACGAGAAAAACAACACGGACCGAATATCGAACTCAACAGAATCGAGGTATTGTTTAACTATGTTTAGATGCATTGAGTGTGTGATTGAGGTTAAGAGAATCCATGATCTTCTGTAGCCTTTTGATTTTTTTCTGCGTTTACACAATGCACAATGTGCATTTGAAAGTACACATCACAATATGCGATCGTGTATTTGCCTATGTGCCACCTCGTCCACCCATTCTGCAGGCTGGACTGCAGTGGACACATGGAAAGACACTGGACAGACTGATGAAGCAGTTTGCACTAATAAGCTATCACCATTTCACACGCACCATGTTTGTACACAGTAGGGCACTAGTGGGACATCTGGGTTTAATATTGGGATTGATTGTTCACAACCAATACAGGGATTACATAAAACTACCTGTCGCTTTACTGTTCACCTCTGACATGTGTGTGATATGTGTCATGTGATGCATCTGAATTCTCATTACGCAGATCAAGGATATTAAGAAAGCTGGCGTCCCTTTACAAGGACTCGACTTTATCAAATCTGTCTTCTACCAAGCTAGCCTTGCCATGAGAAGATTATTGCCGGATAGTGTGCTCTTACCCCATCGTGTGTGGAAAGTGAAATTTGTCGGTATGTAACAAATTTGTTATTCCAAAATTTGGATATGCCACTCAAAATGTTTTGCCGTACATTGTCAGGTGAATCTGTTGACGACTGCGGTGGTGGCTATAGCGAATCAATTGCAGAAATGTGTGATGAATTGGAAAATGGATCAGCACCATTGCTAGCACAAACACCAAATGGACGAGACGAGGCTGGAGCTAATAGAGATTGTTTTATATTCTCCTCTCAAGAGTCCAATGCCGACTTGATGGGAATTATGTACAACTTTTTAGGTTAGTCTCACAATCTATATGTATTGTGGTCATTTCTGGGACATTTTCAGCCTCAAATTGTAACATTTATCCTAGAAAGAAGGATGGTATTTATCCCAGTGATGTCCAGACTCAGGGGATTGCTCACTAAGTCACTATAATGCAATTTTGACATTAGTAGGGTTAACACGGACTATCGACTTACAATGTCTTTGCCTGACGTTGGGCCAACGTGATTGTTAGGGTATAGAACTTCCTGATGTATCCACGCCCACATATTTAATGTTCGACCTAGGTCTAGTGAACCTGTGAAAAATTGTTCATATGTTTCAATAATATATTTAATTGTAATCTTTTGTAGGTATCTTGATTGGCATTGCAATCCGCACAGGAAGTCCTTTGAGCCTCAATCTAGCAGAGCCTATATGGAAACTACTGTCTGGTCAAGACCAGTGTTTGACTGATATATCAGAAATTGACAAGGTAATGCAATTCAGTATGTTGTCAAAGGTGTTTTGTGGTCTTAGTCAAAAAATGTTGCAGGATTTCTTGCCAAAGTTGATGTTCATTCGTGATGCTGACGCCGCGGAACTTGACTCGATGAATTTGCCATTCACCATAAAATCTGCTTCAGGAAAGGTATTGTACTGTTTTCTAGTCAGATTTGTATAGGTATCAAATTTTCCATCTTTCGTAGGATGTATCTCTCAGCAAGTTGCATACGACTGTTACTGTTGCTAACCGGAACGAATTCATAAGACAAGCTATTCAGTACAGGTAAAATGACTGTGGCTCTAACAATGTATGTAACGAGTGAGTTTAATCTGATGCCTAACTCCAGGTTGCATGAATTTGATGGTTGTATCAATTTGGTACGGGAAGGGATATCTTGCGTTGTTCCACTTCCGTTGATATCCTTGTTTACAGCAAATGAACTAGAAACTATGGTAAGGATGATATGAATTAAAACTGTGTAATGTCCATAAATCACGCTATCTCTTAATTTGTGGTTGTAGGTTTGTGGAAGCCCGGATATCCCGTTGTCTCTTCTCAAGTCGGTTGCCTCATTCAAAGGTGCGACGGGTGATTCGAACATACAGAAATGGTTTTGGGAGATCATGGAGTCAATGACTAATGAAGAAAAATCTCTATTCCTGAGATTTGTTTGGGGTCGCTCAAGATTACCTCGGACTATTGCTGACTTCAGAGGACGAGATTTTGTGATTCAGGTCATTTATGACGATATCATGTAATGCAGTACAGATATTCATGATTTTATTTTTTTTCACGATTCCAGGTTTTGGATAAGTACAATCCACCTGATTACTACCTACCAGAGTCTTACACTTGCTTCTTCTTGTTAAAGCTACCTCGCTACAGTTCAAAGGCATGTCTTTCTTAGGTTGCTAGTATCATAACATGTTAGGTTTTGAGCAAAGCTTGTATTTGTTTAGGCAATTATGGATGAAAAACTCAAATATGCCATCTATTTTTGTAAATCCATCGATACTGATGATTATGCGCGGTTACCAGTGGACGGTGATGATGAGGAAGAAGACTTGGAAGACCTGATTGGGGCTAGTAACAACAACATGCTCAGTAAGAACAACTTCATTTTCTACATCCTTTACTCTTGGCTAATCCTCCATATCTGCTCCATGCACTGCTATGATCTAGAAAGCCTGACATGTATTTTTTCAGCAACGTGACTGATATTAAACTAGACCCGTAGCTACGATAATCACAAGACTTCCCGTTGCATGGCCTACTAGCTTGACTGGAAATGAATGAACAGGCCCCAGTGACTATAAGTATCACCGTGGTCTACTCTAGGCCTACCTTTTGCAACAAAATACTCATATTTGTTGAGTCGGAACCTGTCTGAAAGCAAATTGGGTTACTAGTCACAAATGATCTAAGCCTAGGTACAACAAGGAGGCCAAAGAACAGAAAGACACTATGGCCATGTGATCGTACATACTCACGCGGTATCTGCATATCTGAGTACTACTCTACACTATTAATAACAGCTAGCCTGCCTCTCCCTGTGCTGTTTTGTTTGCGTTTGTGGGTGTGTTTGTAGTAAAAATTTTACTGTGCCTGATGTGAAGGGGAATGACGATCAACTGCTATCAAGTACCTAAGGCTACCTTGACAGAACGGGATTGACCGCAAAGCGCCCCCGACGATGCCCAGCTAGGCTGCCTATTTTTTATGTATCGCTTTGCTGCTCTGACTACATGTTAGGTCTATTAAACTGCCTGTGTACAGTGCTTTCTGACGTCCTGAACGTTTTTGCCTCGCGAACTTTCATCCCTCACGGCAAGAGGAGCCCTTGTGCTTGTGCATTTTGCTAACTATTTGACCTGGATCGATGTTTTTAGGATCCTATGCGAGTCGCAGTGTCAATCGAGTACAAGATGTCGTTGATCGTTTTCGTTCTCATGTTGCGACGACCAGTATCTCACTGTTATCTCGATATTCTTCGAATATTTCTCGATACGCGCGACCACGACATGGGGATTCGTCAAGTACAGTTAATCCGGATGTAGATTCAAGGCCTCGAGGAGTTAGCTTGGACCTTGCTTCGTATGTCAGTGAACCAAGTTCTCAAAGTGATTCTGACGATGAATCGACTCCAATATTTTGATGGAACTGCACACTAGCCCGGCGGGCTATCATTTTGTCACTGTGAATTTTTCCATGGAACGATTCAGTGATTCTAAAAATATACATCATTCATACTCAATCATGAATGGCTATCATATCTCCGACTCAAATGGGTAGGCCAGTTGGTAAGTTTTCTCGTCAATGAGTGAGAGTGAGCGGACCAGCTTTAAAATTAACCGAAATTCAGACTTGCCACTACATCTATAAAACGAGCACAATCGCCAAATGATCCCTCTATAGGGTATAAGCCATTTCGGCAAAGATATGACGTCACAGCGTGGGAACGGTTGAACGGTGAACGGTTGATCCGTTTGGACTTCGTCATAGACCGGCCTTGAAAATAACCTGAATTCAGACTCGCCAGTACCTCTATATTCGAGCAGAATCGCTACAATCCTTCCCCATGCGATACCTATAGAAATATTTCATTTCGGTACCGATGTGACGTCCCAGCGTCGGAACCACTTAATTCGGGAGAACGATTGCCGAATGCTTGGACTTCACCAGGAACCAGCTTTGAAATTGACCTAAATCCAGCCTCGTCACTACATCTATAAAATCGAGCAGATATCGATACTAGAGATAAGCTTACCTTGGACTGGAATTTTATAGCTCAGTGGACGTGACTCATCATGCGTAATCTATTCATTATTCTCAATGATCAAAACATTGGCTTTCGTCAGGGATCTGGAACCACGTCTTTTGCACGCTGGCTGTTGTGATTGTTCAATGTGGGTAATGGCGGCGACCAAGATTGTTTTATTTTGTTGTTCTGTCGAACGCTGTAGTAAAAACAACCTTTTGAATGTTTTCAATGTCAGCTTGTCAGGTATATAGCTAGTTGCGTTTGTGATAAAATTTAGAAATATGAATTACAATTGGGTGCCGTACCCTCATGGTGCTGGTAGTATGAATTATTCTCCCGCTATGCCTTGGCAACATCCCCAACCAAATTTTTATGGAAACCAAGTTCAGCATGGACAACCTGGTCCATTTCAATACAATCCTCGCCCTAATGGGCCTTATGTCAGGCATCCGGCAAAATTGGCAAATGAGTATAGGCCTACCAATAATTCCACACGACCGAAGAGACCACGGAAAGAGCCCAACCTCATCGATTATTGTGACGTGTGCAATCGTGGATTTAAAAACAACGCCAAGAAAATAGAACACTACCAGCAACATGAAAAGTGCGATGAACCTGGCTGTAAATTCGAGGCACATTTCAAACTTGTTTCGATCCACAAAGAAAACATGCATGGTCCAAATGCACTGAGTATCAAAGTAGAAACACCAGAGGAAATCAAACGTTGGAGAGAAGCAAGGAAAAGAAAGTATCCATCGTGCTCAAATATCCAGAAAAAAGCAGAGAAACAGTCCAAACGAGAGCATCAAGGCAATGTTTTAGACAACAAGGACTTTGGCAAAATGCACAAAAAGAAACAGAATACTTCAATTCAAGAAGTTGACAAAGAGGAAAGAGGGGCCACCGGCATTTCCAAACCGAATCAATCCACCAACCAGACTGATGTAGCTCCAATAAGCTTACTAGGTCTATTTTCTACCCCCCATGACTCATCTGGGGGAATCTCATCTGAAGATGACGACTCAACTTCCCACAGCGATAAAAATCTTTCAGCACTTGGCTCTCTAATGCAAAGCTATGCCAGTGAGTCTGAACTTGAAGATAATGAGGCATCAAATGTACGACATCTTATTCCTTTGTCCAACACTGGTGCGACGACATCTCAATCTAGTCCTGACTGCACCCCTGAAAAAACCCTCACTGATACTTCCAATTTTAGAAAGAAACCGGGTCTGCAGTCAAGGGGCAATAATAAATCGAACAAACCTCAAGGACAAAACTGTCATCTACGAGGAAAAAAGCGGCAATCGCTTTTAGAAATGCTTCTCGCTAATGATATTAGAAAAGAAAGGAACCATATTTTACAATGTGTTCGTTACGTAGTAAAAAACAATTTCTTTGAATCTGATCTTCTTGTTTCAAATTAACCTCAAATCAGGTGACATCTTTGTATGCAAGAACGCAACAGATTAAACTGTCAAATGTTATTTCACAATTACTGACAGTGTCACCTTGCCGGCAATTTGCGATGGAATTGTGATATCATTGATATATCCTACCATCTATTGCTCCCCAAAAGCCACCAATTTGTGTATTCCCGTGTCTGATCATTTTGATGCAATTCTTATTTATATCATATTCAAAATACTAAACAATCGCGTGTATGCAACATGCGGATATGTTCAATGCTTGTCTGTCATTTGTACTTGTGCGTTTCTGCATATTTTACGTCGACTGCATGGCATTGTTGCTATATGGTCCACCCAACTACATTAACATAGATTATTAGTATTGATTACTCGTAAAAATAATAATCTTGCTTTTGTCATCCCTCAAGTTATTGGACTGTCATTGTTGCAATAGATGGCTATATTGATCAGTTAAGAACACATCGTAAAATAATGAAACGCAGTTAAAAAATACACCAGGAGAATTCACTCAACCTGCAGAATCGGATTTTTTGTCCCCGAGATTTGGCCCGAAGCAATTTTGATTGGGGATACCATTTGATATTTATCTGCCAGCATGCGCCCGATACGTTACTATATACGTCCGTTGTGTTGACAGGATATTCCTAGAGCTTTAGTATAATGGTTGCTAAACCACTCCCAATTCCTTGCCAACTTCGGTGAATGCGTTGACGGCAAAATCAATGTCTTCGTCGCTATGAGACGCCGAGATTTGTACTCGGATTCTGGCTTTGCCGACTGGCACTACTGGGTAACTGAAGCCAATGACGTAAATTCCTGTAAGATAAGATTTGCCATTCAGCGCATCTGCTGTAGGTCAACGCCCTACATCATGTAGGCCTATATCCATTGGAAAACTAAACCTATCAGAGGTTTATTTTGCATAATGACATATAACCGAACGACTACCAGACATTCGCTTTAGAACTATGCCCTTTTAGTGACTTCTGTCATATTACCTTTTTCCAGTAAAAGATCCGCCATGGTTGTCGCAAGTTTTGCGTCTTCGAGGAATACCGGACAAATCGGGTGATTATGACCCATAATATTGAATCCGGCTGCTGTCATCTGACTTCTAAATCTGTATTGTCGAAATCGGTTATAATTATGTAGGCCTATCGATATAGAGATTCTGTCATGACGCTACCAGACCTGTCAGTTTTGTTCTTTATTTTTTCCACTAGACTGTTATCCGCAGAAAGCATATCGAAAACCCTAGATGCCGACGCCACAACTGGTGGAGGAAGGCTATTCGAGAATAAGTACGGTCTCGAGCGATTGCGGAGCAAATCGATAATGGGTTTTGGTCCAGTCGTGTAGCCACCTAAATAATGCATTTATAGGCGTGAGACGTTAGTTTTGATGAATTAATTAAGGGTCTGACCTGCCGCTCCACCAAGAGCTTTTCCCAGCGTGGAATTAATCAACGTAACTCTGCTTTGAACTCCCAGTAGCTCATCGGTGCCTCTAAGTTTAAAAAATGAAAGGGATTGTCATTAAAGAGAAGTTAAATTGTCCAGATTACTAATAGGCCTACGACCTACATGTACGGGCCTACTAGTTTTTGGGCTTAAATCTGAATTTCATAGAATGCCCTGCCCTGGACCTGTTTATAGCCTAATCCTATAGGTTTAAGGCTACATATAAGGAGAGCGCTGTACCTGCCAGTCTTTCCTAGAAACCCTGTGGCGTGGCATTCATCAATGAACACGATCGCATCGTATTTTTCGGCAAGATCGCAGATTTCCTTCAAAGGAGCCACATCTCCATCCATGCTAAATGCGCCATCAGTGGCGATCAGGCGACGGCGAAATTTCTGCCAAATAGAATATAGGCAACGGTCAAGCCTTTTAGCGGGCCTATTGTAAAAGCCAGACCGATTTCACAATTAGGCAGCAACTCTGTATCTGGTATAGATGATATGTTAGCGTTGATTCAGCCTACCTGGGAATCTATCAGTTTGTCTTCAAGATCCTTCATGTCAATGTGCTTATACCGGTATTTATTCGCTTTGCATAGTCTTATTCCATCGATTATAGAGGCGTGATTGAGTTCGTCAGACAAGATCGCGTCTTCCGGTGTTAAAATTGTTTCGAATATTCCAGCATTGGCATCAAAGCAACTAGCATACAATATGGCGTCTTCTCTCTGGTGAAAGTCCGAAATCTTCTTTTCCAAATCTTTGTGGATGGTTTGAGTGCCGCATATAAACCTGCGATTAGGTTGATTCTTGTAAGAGCAGATCGAAGTGAGCTTTCGTAAAAGGACGATGGACGTGACATGATACACACGCTCATGACGCCAACACGTCGATTGTTAATGCTATCCAGCGTTTTCCAGGAACTCTTTGATCTTACCTAACAGAACTTAATCCGGCTCCAAAGTCATCCAATGCCCTTTTAGCAGCCTCTATGACCTCAGGGTTACTCGATAAACCCAAATAATTATTGGCGCAAAAATTCAGTATATTTTTCTCTTGATTTTCGACACCGACGTAAGAATCTGCCAGGAAAAATTGTTTATGAGAAGTGAATCAGATTCAAAAGAACTGATTATAATTTATGGATGGCAGACGCAATCGCATGTACGTGCTAACTCCGAAGCACGCGATGGAGACTGCTGCTCACTTCGTGAACCTACTGCTGCAATGTCCTTGTCTATGACGGAATTGAGATTTAGGCGCCTACCATTCGGTCTACGTTCTTTTACCTTGTTTGGTCGTAATTACTCTTTCATTTTTCCACAAACCCGCCTTTTTTATATCGTGGCATTCGGCAGATATCTGTTTCAAGATGTTCTGTTCGGCAGCGGTGTAATGTCTTTGCTGATGAGTAACTAAACGACGCCGCGGGATTCGTCGTAGTAGGCCTATGATGGAACACGCTTGTGCCATTTCAGATTCGTGAAATTTTCCCCTAGTAGCATAGCAAGGATAGATTATTTAATGCTGTCTGCACTTCCTAGACATTATTTTCAGACATGATAGTGTATGAGGCTACTCCCTACCCCTAGACGATTCTAATTCCCCCAATAGCATCTACACTCTCACGCATCCGCTGAGACGCTGCTAGTTTCACAATCACACCAGTTGAAAACCTACTCAGTTTGATGATATTATTAATGTGAGGGAACCTCATCACCATTTCCAACGTTTCGAATTTCCTACTAAACTCGCGTTGATCTCCTATTTCCATAAAGATCGCCTCTGGCTATACAAAAGACTGAGTGAAATCCTAGAACGTCGGGTATAGAATCCAGTGTTTATTGTAACAATCTACTCAGTCATATTTAATTACTCGTGTGTATGCGATTGTACATGCATATATACTATATATTAGCCTACATACTGATTTTGTTATAAACCAACTTACCATATTGAGTTAGAGAGTAGTAGTAGTATAGAGACGTAGTATAGACGTAGTATAGAGACGTCTCTATAGTAGTAGTAGTAGTAGTAGTAGTAGTAGTAGAGATAGAGAGAGAGAGAGAGAGAGAGAGCCTAATTATGTGATTTACGGGTTTAACAGAAATATTTCATTTGGGCTATCATGCGCGACTGAATCTTGGGTAAGCCTAAGAGCTCACGGGAGACTTGGTGCTGGGCTGGCGCTAATTTTCAATCTAAGCTTCTACGAGGTTCTATCCAGACCCACAGGTCTATTTGTTAAACTACCCAAGCATAACAACGATACCAGCCAGAACTTGTACTCTATGATAAATTTTATTTTTGTTTGAGAATGACGTCACAAGACGTAGGGCTTGTTCATCGTCATTTTAGTTTCTGTTTTGTTCTGCGTTGAGCTGAGTGAAGTTGATGGTTTTATTGTGGTTCTGCGTTGTACTAAACAGAATACTGCAGTAGTTATTGGCGTTCGCAATGCATCGAATGACTTTTCGAGATTTTAGAGGCAGGCGTTTAGGAAAAAAGTGATTTGTGGTGGTACCGTATCCTATCATCCTGCAGTGCCCACTGGCTGAAGCTAGTATTTTTCAATTTTTTTGCCGTAAACTGTAACTTTCAATACTTTTAGGCGTAGTTTAGTTTCACCATGACAACAGAGGTTGGTTGCTGTACTAAGTATTTTTTGTTTTTGTTCAACACCTTATTTTGGGTAAGTGCATCTAACTTTGCTTAAAACTTACCAACAAATTTTTAACCCATTCATTTTCATACAGCTTATTGGGCTTTTTCTTCTTGGAGCAGGCATCTGGGCATGGACAGAAAAGGTTAGTTGGTGTTTATTTGTTAATTTTTATATGTTGAATTATTTTAGTATGATCAACGCGTGTACAGAATGTATGTACTTTTATCTTTTATTCAGGGTTTTTTCGAC
The DNA here is from genome assembly GCA_030412335.1 of Botrylloides violaceus. Lineage (NCBI taxonomy): Eukaryota > Metazoa > Chordata > Ascidiacea > Stolidobranchia > Styelidae > Botrylloides > Botrylloides violaceus. Next base: position 1,511,824 of record JASFYC010000810.1, read on the forward strand.
AGACTTTCTGCTGTCGGAGCACTTCCAATTGATCCTGTTCTTGCCATCATGGTTGTCGCCTTCGTCATTTTTGTCCTCAGTTTTACTGGATGCTTAGGAGCATTACGGGAGAACATCTGGTTGTTGAAGTTTGTGAGTTCCTATTTATTCTTTTGTTCACCTCAGGTCTTTTAAATAATTCATTCACAAGGCACCTAACGGCTTGCTAGTGAAAACGAAGCTGCAAGCCAAAGCTCCAAAATGCTTTGTCTCTAGCATTACATTTTGTATGGAGTAGCTGAGTCGGTCTATAGATACGCCCACTTTTTTGATGAAGACGTCACATCTATAAACGTTTTATCGAGAAGGAAAGGCTTAAAGCCTATACTGTATTATCATAGCTATTAAAATGTGCTATCAAGTTTTAACAATCGGGCGATGATTGCTATCGACAGTGATTGACTCAGACACTCTCTGCTTTGACGTCCTACGCCTATTACACACTGGCCTATTTCTGGTCTGTACAAATTTCCTACAGCAAACATAATACTCATTGTTAGTGACACATAATAATGGTGGTTGGTTGTGCTTGTGCCTTGTGCAGTGGTATGTTAATAAATTCTTAATCAAAGTTCATGAGTTGACTATTATTGTATCTGTTCACTTTCTTCACACAGAATATCTTACATTTTCAGTTTTCTGTGTGCCTGGGCATTATCTTTTTTGCGGAGGTTATTGCTGGCATTTTGGGATTTGTATACAAGGACTGGTTTCAAAATCAATTTGGAGTGTTTGTGAACAAAACAATAACAGAATATCGAGATGATCCGGATTTGCAGAACATCATTGATTTCTCGCAGACTTTCGTGAGTGACCTTCACTTCAAATACAAATTTGAATGAAATTTATCAAAAGCTTGGTACATGGTTGTACTACCTTACGTTTCACCTGGCATCTATTTTCTGGATGACACCTATCGTCACAAGAATTCGTATAACAAGGATCACATACCGGTACCTGTACTTGTGCTTTACCTTTGCGCGGTTTATTTATCTATTGTATAGCTGTCAATGTCAATAGTGAATTATTCGCTGAAAAGAGATTGCTTGTCAGAGAAGTAGGCTGTTGAACTATATAATTCTTTGTAATTCAGTGTAGGATTGCCAACTTATGCTTATGTAGCGGTACCATTCTCGTTTCTCATTGTGTCTTGTTATTCCAGTTAGAATGTTGTGGCGGAAACAATGGAATCGACGACTGGGAAAATAACATCTATTTCAACTGCTCTTCAAAAATAGAGATCAACGGAAGATGGTTCACTCCTGCAGAATCGTGCGGGGTTCCATTCTCTTGCTGTCGTGTGTTATCTCAAGCTGCGGATGTTATTGATACTCACTGTGGTTATGGAATCAGGATAGAGGGAACTCCGGTATGGTCTAATGGATGCTTAATAAACACACGATTGTGATTTTCACGCATTGCACTTTTTTCAGCAATCTGAACAAACTGAAAAAGTATTCATGCTGGGATGTGTTACCAAATTTGAAGATTGGTTGAAGACGAATTTATATACTGTGGCGGGGGTGTTTATTGGAATTGCATTGGTTCAGGTGAGTCAGTCTATCGTCTCGTTAGCTTAAGCATGGAAAAAAAGGGTTGAAAATTCCTAACTGTACCATGGAAAAATTTTAATGCCTTACCGTACTCAAACACTGCTCATTTATGCGGCTGATGGCCACATAGTCAGTGTGGGAGTGTTCCTGATTAAACTTCAAAAATATACATAGCATTGTTTTTTTTTAACATTGAGTTTTTTTTCCATCTCGGTGACGCCGCCTATGTCTATTCTCTTAGTTGGCACCCTATAATTCACATTTTCAGTTGTGAAAAATCCCCAGAGATGTTAAATACAAATAAAACGATAGAATAGGAAGATTTATCGAGAAATTTTTATGAGAACATTTGACTTCCTATTTGTTGACCGAAGATCATATTATATTTACTTTCGGTATATATTTAAAAACCTTAAAATTGCCAACTCTAGATCAACTCACCATTCGAGCGATGTATCATCGCTGTTGCGCGGTCAGGCAGGACGTATGTGTAGTTGTGTATGCTACTGTACTAGTGAGCTGATAGTTAGATAGGAGGTACGGTACTGGTATATCAAAGTCATACTCGTGTTGTAAACGCCATCCTCAAGCTCCATGCTGCTGAACTAGAGCGAGATGAATTGAGAACAAGTATTCATACAAAAGGCAATGGACCAATGTATAGAGACAAACACCTCAAAGACAGCAAAAGGTTACAAATTGACGTTTAAAGACGCGAGCTTGCGACGAATAAGAGGCTTTTGGGGTATACCAGTTATGCTTGGACTGGAATGTGTTTTATTACCACTTTGATTCTGCTTTTCTATTTCGTCATAATGTTGTCCGATTTTGTGGTGCATTGGTCAAAGCGCTGGCAACCAAAGCCGGAAGCCTGGGTATGAATCTCGGTCGAGTCGCACCGAATACGTTAAATTTGTTATCCGCAGAGCTACCCCGCTAGGCGGAAAAATTGTTGGAGTCAGTGTGGATAGCTTCCGGTGGCTTGCGAAAGCGACAGCACAGCGTTCGTTGCCCAGTAAAATATCGTGCTTTCATGTACGAGATAGTTCTATCGGTTGAAATATTTGCAGATCGTTCCTATATCTATGGCTCAGAACATGATCAGTGATATTGAAGCAATAAAAGCAAGATGGCGACATTGAAGATACTGTAACTGGTGGAACCTGTATGTCACGGGTATGATCACATTGCAATCATCCATGAACAACTTTCTAGTCTCGTCGATACCCCTTTAAAATATATATTGCATTTCTTCATGTCACTGTAATGATCAAACACTTGGAATCTCGATGCACGAACATTAAGTGATGTTATTTTTCAGTGTGAATGACAATTTATTAGCAGTGTCTTGATATTTCTTATACGGTCACAAATTTGCGGCTCAATGAACGCAGGAACTAGCTGTCTGCTCGCACTAATATTTTTGGTATGTTAACTAGACTAGAGATCGACAGATATTCGTATTTTTGCGATGATCAGCATCGGCCGTAAGCCAAGCAACGAAGACGGCGTTACAGTAAATACTGGCATCAACAATTAGCCGGTAATCGCCCAAAATTCGCTAATCCGCACATTATCGTGGTCAATACTTCACCGATTTTGGATGCTGATTATCGTAATGGCTTTGACAAATCGATATCGGTAGATCTCTGGTATTATCTAAATAATATGGGCCTCAGAGTGAGCTCAGTGTACTGATATACAATGCGGTTGGGGCCGTTTTATCAATCAGTGAGTGGACTACCTGTTTTTCTCGCTGGTGTTCAGACAAATCTTCCATAATTCGTTATGAAAACTGCCAGAATCTTTTATCGAAGCGACGCATATTTTCGTCGGATACGTCGCAAAAACATGGCGGAGCTGAGAAAACCCGTTGCTGAAAATCGCCCGTAAGAGACATCGAATGACAAAACGTTGTTCTTTATATTTTTGTGAGCTGTTTTATACTGTTACGCTGCATTCCTTCAGCTACTAAACGACATTTTTGTGCCTATCCTCGGATGCCTGTGCAGTTTTCTTGCCTTTCGGTTACATGGCATTGCATTATTTAGATTGTAGAATTAAATGTCATTGGCAATATCTTATACAGTATAATGTTTATCATCTTAACGAAGGCATTTGCATGGCGTTGTGGCGGGGCTCGTAGTAAATGGAGTGAAGAATCAGTGTTCAGAAACAGTGTTTAAAGTACCGGACGTTCTTAGATATTGTGGTCGATGTTATGGGAGATAAGCAATGTCTTTTCGCACCCCTGTACTGAATTCAGTCTACCCAATTCATCGTACGTTTGAGCAAAGACCGCTAGGTTGTGATGTTGAGTAAAAAATGCTGACAATAAATGCCAGTTTTATTAATTGCCGTCGGTAGGTGTCGCGCATGTGACGCTTATCGATATTTTTCAGCCATTCTACGAAACGTAGATAACACGCACCCGAAATCTGGCGAAATTTCACTTTCGCCGTCGCAATCAATAGTATACCACTACATTGGAAAAATTCACAATTTCGGTAGGTGATACTGACAAACAGCTCTGCGTCGAGCAGGGCGAGGTTCACGGAATTTAGCCCTGGTGTTTCCAGCTTGCATCTTCAGAATTTACAGTATTTTAGGGAAATATCTGGACTTTAACAATATGTTTTCCTGGGTTGAACTTATGAAATCGTGTATTATGTTGCTGGTCATGTCTTGTGAGTTGAGTTTGCCAAATGCGGATTTTCTATCGGCTTCACGTTGGCCTATTATAGCCTACATCTGTTTGGAGGCCTTTTGGCTAAAATCGGCTCCACCCAAGCAGTATGTGGCTATGCCTTTGCTATCTACGCTTATGTTTAACATTTTATACGTGCGGTCAATGGAACTCTCATTAACATGCGTGGTTTGTAGGCCTACTTTCAATGTATTGGACTTCCGATTGACGCCGACATGCCTTTACGCACTGCTTTTGATCTTTGTAACCAGACATTTATATCATCAAATATAACTTAATGTATCTTTATAAAACGCTCAACTATTTTGTTTGTTATGTATGTGAGGCGGCGCTCCAAACACGGTGCGTCGGAGAAAGTTTCATTTCCGTGAAAGGGATTATTGGTGATCATTTTTGGAAGGTTTCGCATCCATTCGTCATCGGGAGGCTCTGCGCGATGCTCCTGTTTTTTCTTATTTACGTCATGGTAGCGTTATGATTTATTTGGATTAATTTGTAAGAGTGTAGGATATTACTATTTGCATCTGTATCAGGTTTGAATTATGATTAAATCCTTACAAAGTTTGTAGATTGGACTTCTTAGTGTTGCCACAGGTGAAGCTCTGACTAGGTGGATTTTGTACAGAGATTATCCTTCTATTTGTTCTCGCCCTCTTGACATAATAATGTCTTTATTTCCGTTCCGTAAACGGCTGTGACGGCTTAGTCAGTTACAGTAATTTCTGTGTCACTTATATCCTAGGCTAAACATTAAGTTCTTTGAAGGACTCGACGCGTTTTAATCTGTCGCAGAAGCATTCCGTTATGTGGAGTAACGACCGAGTGATCACCGTATGTTGACTCTGTGGCGACATTGGAAAGGAGGATTGCGTATTCTGTAAATTTGTTTGCCTTCAAAACAAGACCCCATCGCATCAACGTTTTTTTCCCGGTAGCGTTTCACCATGCTCACATCTACCTCCAATCATGTAACGTTGTCAAAGAAATGCTAACAAGCTTAAGCAAACAGTGTTACCGATCGCTAGCCAGTGAATAATCGCCCGCCAACGAACGTCCTGTGCTTAGAGTGCCATTAATTACATCAGAAATACAACTTTTCATCCATTTTATATTCGTCGTGTATTTCGGATGCGATAATATATATTGAAAGGAAAGAGGTTTCCGAGAGCAAATCCGAACCGAACTGTGTCTTGTAAGGCATTACCTTTACTGATATATAATAATAATAGTAATAATAATAATAATAATAAAATCGTAAAAATAATATTAATAACAATAAATGTAATAAGAACAAGGGGAATGACAATGAAAAACAATAAAATAAGCCAGCAATAAAATGGATAATCGAATTATAAAGGAAAAGTAAAGTAAATAGTCGAACTCTTCGCTCGGGAAACGTTCGAATCACAGATCATAAGGTTTTTTCGGATTCCATTATTTTGATATAGCTTTTGTCTTGGACTTATGCCATTGGATACACTTGGACAAGTAGATTTGGTTTTGCTTCATATGTTGTAATATCTTTTCTCGGCGTCCTGGAATTTGCTGCTAACTACGTGTTGTACCTTTGAGATGTAACAATTATTCGGACGACATCATCGAGATACTTTGTCGCTTATCGCGTCGTTCGATTGAATTTTTCGCATCTCTTCATCACTGGAAAAGTAAAAGTAGAAGATCAATTTTTGTTCAAAATCTTGGGTGAGGTACTGAACGATCCCCAGGCCAAACCGGAGACTTACGGGTTGGTGTCAGTTAAACCTAATGCCTTGTATCTCCAACATCGAGGAGCGGGAGATCTATGCCTAATATCGCTCCTCGTTACGTTACGCCTTAGATGTGGAAAAATTGTAACATGCGTTCATCAGTTGTATGGCGGTGTAGTAAACCACCGTGTTGTCAAACACGGTGGCGATCGGTGATTTCTAATTGATTGTAGATTTGTGATATACAGTAAGCACCCCCTGTCCCTTGTGACTCGACCGCATTTATATCCGACTCGCGCCGTACTGTCTCTCTACAACGCCGAGTTTGTACGAGCTACACGCGACTGGCATTAACCTATAACATCAACATGAGGCATTTAATCGCAGCTCGCACGTTATGGACCGGCGTTAAATCAGTAAAGTCAGCCAAAGCGTTGTTGGATCGTAAAAGCCAACCCCTTTAAAAATACACACGGTTACATGCTGAGACTATCGACACTTTGCTGTTGTCATCTCACAAGTTCTGGGCTATATGGTTTTTGCTGCTGAAGCGATAAGACTTTTGCATTAGTATTTGAATGCTTTCCAAACTTTTATGAAATTAGTCGGTGTGTCGTTGAGCAAGATGTAGCCTACTTAAGAACAGATTTGTCACCTGCTCTGTGCTATAGGCCTATATAATAATGCCATGATCAGGTCTAGTTGCTAGAAGCGTATGATAGTTAAGTTGTACCTTGTGACATCTCTCATCCAACTAATTCTTATACAGCCTATCGTTGATGACTAGGGTTATTATTGTGAATCTTTTCCTCGGTATCATCGCACTCTCAATTTAATGTTTATTTTGACTTGTCAAACTGTTTGGATTAATCGACCTCGAGAAATAGGTATGATAAAAATCAAAGTTGGAAGCATCTGCTACTAATATCAGGGCTAAATGTAAAGATCAAGGCGAAAGCCTATTCACATATTACACCTTTGTCGCATCACATGTTCTTATCGTTACGCATCGAAATCAATTTATCACTCTAACCAACACACCGGTCAATTATCCAGTTATGCGTTGGGGCTGCTAAATTACACCAAGTGTATGTAGAGTATTTTGCAATTACCACATGTACACGATACAGGTCTCGGCTGCGATTCCTGACTGTGCGGAACGAAAGACTTTTAAATTGATATCCGTTCCTGTCTCTGCTTGGCTGTCACCTAGTCAAAATCAGGAAAGGGTGGAGGGTTGCGGTTTTGATATAAATCCGGGCTATAAACTGGAAATACCAACACCGTGTACTATAGGCCTACCGTACGGCATTGATCTGGCGCACGTTGTCCAAGTAGTTGAAAACAACATTAATTCAAAACAACAAGTTGATCGCTAGTAATACATGTCCAATATTTAATCATATATTTGTGTGGGTTGAGCTTGAATTTGAAATAGGAACAACCGAATTTGCCACACCGAAAGTTTGCGATATTGAGGCGTTTCGTTTTGCGAGAATGATATTGTTGAGATTCTTGGAAAGCTGAGTTGGTTTTCATCACATTCGCCGTGGCGTACATTGCTTAGTGCGAATTCCTCTCGTGGTTTTTCGTTACATTCTGCATAAGGCTTTTCTCATTTCTAAAAGTTATTGCTGTAAGCCTATATATATATTATTAGGGATGCTTGGTGATGAAATTTATACTGTTGAAGACACATAGCGAAAATACTGCGAGTGTTTGTGTAATTGTTGTCAGCATGCACCTGCCGTTCATTTGCATGGGGTAGAGTATAATATATAGACCTATGAGCGAGTATTCGTAACGATTTGTTCGCAGAATTATGTCAGGTCACCGATTGCGGTACCAATAAAAGTACGACACTTGTAAACAACGCTTCCACAAATCATATAGTAATTAGAAATGTTCGCTAATCTGTCACTCATTAAAACGACTAAGATCGTAAACTGTAAACTTGAAAATCGGTAGACGTAAGGCGCCGTAGCTATGGGTTCGTCGTTGCCCACCTTTTTTTCCGACCCGCTTGTTTATAAATGACTCGGCAGCTGGCGTCGCTTGTTTATAAATAGCGTTATTCTCTGGTTTAGACTCAACTATAACAAGTCTGATCCAGTGGAGAACGCTTTACAATGCAACGAAATTACCGTCACCAAGTCGAAATGTTTGTCATTAATTGCTACTGCTAGACCCATCGCAACGGATCGCGACTAATTACAACGCTGAACAAGCCAACCGTCGTTTTAATCATTACCGTGCAAATCCTTCGTCGCTCAATCGACTGGCCCATAGGCTACGTAACGCCGCCGTAATTTGATGAGGAACGGTATCTGGGATGTTATAGTTATCATTAATTTGTATGTACGGTACTGCTTTGTTGGCAGTCCGTCCGTATTGAATCAATACTCAGTTGATGATGTCATGCGTATGATATTTTGTTAAAAGTTACTGCATAATCCTAGATTGTAGCGACAACGGCGCCTACCGCATTTTGTTGATGATATTTTAATAGAGACAAGACGCCTAGATTAAGGAATAGTCAATCCGGTATTATATATGAATACTTCTACGCATTTTTAGCATGTCAGGGTTAGAGCTTATTTAGCTACAGTAAATCGATGGAGTATGCGCGGAAAATAATTGCAGAACGATCATTACCGCAAATACAGAGCGACACTTCCAGACATACAGTCTCCTTGTACTGAGTGCCCACTGGTATACTATATTACTATAGCATACAGCAATGTTGAAAGTTCAACGCTATATCGCAGGCGACTAAAGAGTGACCGAATGAACTCATTATCTGATCAATGTTATTGAGTGTATAGTAGGAATATTCACACTTACTCTGATGCGACAACACATCCATAAGCGTTTGCATCAGTCTGGTGTGCAGGTCCTGCAAAACGAATTTGAATATTGTCAAATTTTCCGTTGTGCGTCCAGTGGAAAAGTAGACTTACCTGATGGAACTCCTCGTGGTGATTGAGAAGTGGCTGATTGATTTGAACCGGGATTCAAACCTTCGTAACTCTGACGGTGGCCGAGTGCACGTGCTTGTGTATTGATAAATGTTTGAGCGTTGCTATCAGCAAATTTGCATTGATTGATATAAGGCGGAGGAGGGACTGTAGACCTTGCCGGTGGTACGCTAGTACCGTCTGCTTGGCCGTCATAGTATCCCATGCATGTTGACGATGAACGGTCGGCAATACTCCCTGTTGTTTGTCTACACGATGAAGGACTGCTTTGACAATGTTGTTTGTGCCCAGACGGATACTGCTCTGGTGTTGTAGAATTATCTGGTTGACTTAGCTCGGCGGAGTTTGCAGGATTTGGTCGATGACTGTAATATGGGTTGCTTTGATGAAGTTGAGTCTGCTCTGTTAGACTTTGAGGTGGGTAACAGTTTGTTCCGTCGCCGTAGTATGACGAATACGGTCCGCTCATAGAACGATGAAGCGTGTGACCATAGGCGGATTGAGTCCTTGATATAGTGTGGTCAACTTGACCCTTTCGCAGCTGTAAATAACTTTGCTCCATTTGATGATGGTGTGGATAATGTCCCGTGCCGTTATCTGGTGATAAAACTTGCTCTGCGTTGGCGCTTGGTGATTTCTGTTGACTGTTGAGTCTCATCTTATCGTGCATTGCTGCTGGAACTTGTTGTGTTGAGCTTTGGAATGCTCCGTTGACGTAATTTCTTAGATTTGTCATGGGCGAACTAAATGTGTAGTCGTTGTTGCTTCTGATGGAATCTTGAGCGAGTTCGTTTTCACCCGCACCGTGAATCGGCTTTCCGATATCTTGAGACATCGGTGAGAAAATCTTCCTACGCATATGTGAAGAAGCGGAATGATTACGTAGATGGTGGGACTCTTGAGAGTTGTTTGACATTGATATATGAGGTAACGCTGGCATATCGTAGTTGCTTGGGTAGGTGTGCGGATGTGTAGAAGAATGACCATGTCCATCGGTATCTTGTGGATATGTACCTTGACATTGAAAATCTGCTCCGTAGACAGGCTGATAAGGCCTCGCTGAAGGGAGCGGTTTGTCTGATTGGGATTCGATCGGTGACCATATTGGTCTGTTGTATCCTTCAGAACCTGTCTCGTATTTGATAGCGGATGGGTTTTGTACCATATTGGCGCTGTGGAGTTTGTCTGACAAGGCGTTGTTTGGTGCGCTCTGACACATCATGTTTTGATTCTCGCACGACAAACCCCGCATCATTCCACCGTATTCTTGCGTCGTCTTGACGTCATGATGTTCCGTTACATCTGGCGCGATCGGCTCGAGAGTGTTCTGTTGCTGATGATAACCTAACGAGGAATTTTGATTGTTGAATTGACCGCATTTTGTCTCGTGCTCTCCGTCTTGTTTGTCATCTGGGCTTTCTTCGTTGTCGTCCTTGTCGGACTTGCAGTCTGAAAAAGAGAAAAGGTGCTTTATACATGCCATGAGACGACCGATTCGCCCGACACATGCTGAGCAAGTTTTAGCAATTGGTAATCTCCTGAATATCTGTGATCTTCCCAAATGTTTTTATTGAAATATTTGATACCCATGACGGCTTAAAATTAAAACGGCTGTTCCTGAAAGGCGCGATAATTCAATTATGTGCTCTTCGCGTTATCCCTCATCCAAAGCCAATAAAAAATATTCCCACACGACAACAGAATCACTGTCTACAGCATACTTGTCGTTCTATAGCAAGCCTTTTCACATGCCTTTACCCATATTGGTTTGCTCATCGCTCTGACATAGACAGCGATGATAAATTTACTTAAAGCAGATCGCGTTCCCTTCGTCCAAGCAAACGTAAAACATATGGTGTATGTTACGATGCGTTCAACTGGAGCACTTTAAGAAAAAAATACTGAGCAATTTTTCATTTATTATTAATCAGCATTTATGTATGACGGCGATTATACTCGCTGTAAATATGTTTCCGAACCGGAAAAAAATGTTTGGTATCGAGGATGGGGGTGGAAACATTCATCATAGCTAAGAGACCTAATTTCATTCAAAGTCAGTGTCATAGAATTTACTGTGCGAACCGATCGTTGTGTATTGGGGTAATGCAGACAGAGATATTTTCTGTCTGAGACTCTGTCTATTTATTGTTTAAACGTAAGGTGTTTGTAAAAATGGCGAAAGTCGTATGCGGCCGTTTGTCATGTGAATAGCGCACGAGTTCCTCTTCGAAGTTCTCGGTATCGACTATTGTTTAGAAGAAACCACCCCTCGTTATTTAGCTATCCATCAGTTCCAACCGTTCTATACATCACTCAGTAAGTGGTATTCTGCATCGGTTTAGTTGGAATGGCCGTATTAAAAAGTGTTCCTTTACAAACAGATCGTTTAAAATTGCTTCAGCTACTGCGATGAGCGCTTGCGGGAGTTAGGTTGTATCTTGTATCACCACCGATATTTGTCCGAGATCGAAATATCTCAACTTGTCGAAAGAGTCGCGGTTGCATGGTAGATTGGTAGGAAATAGCGATTATCAAGTTATACGATTTGCTGTAATCTTCCAGCCGTGTTGAGTGTTGTATGGACTTGTAAGTGTATGTTGTTGTTCGTTTCAACAGCGTTTATTTTTCTTTACCTTCGTCGTCAGACTTATCGTCCGAATCTTTATCATCACTAGCGCGTCGATCGTCCGTTCCTGAACCGGTTTCATTGGCGCGATTTTTCGGTATCCACGTCATTTTATTTTCCTTTTTCAATCGTCGCCTAGCGTTTGCGAACCAAGTCGACACCTGTGATAAAAATTAGTTTAAAATAATCCAACACCCCGTACCTAACCGAAAGACATTACTCCCATACCTGTGTGAGAGTCATTTTCGTTATGATTGCGAGCATGATTTTTTCTCCTTTGGTTGGGTAGGGATTTTTCTTGTGTTCCTGCAGCCATGCTTTCAGAGTGTTAGTGGATTCTCTTGTAGCGTTTTTTCTTCGAACACCATCATTCATATCCATAGTGTAGCATCTGCAACACAACCAAATCGATTTCTATGAATATAAGTGGCAATATACCAATATGCTGTCCATTTTGACCACACTCGAGCCAAGATGCGCTATGAGTGCAGAGCCATTGATATATTTGCTGACGTCGTGGAAATATTATTTCAGCAATCGTGTATTTTACGCGGCACAGCAGATTGCGACAAAAAGCTGAGAAAATGGTGGCAACCGATTCTATTCATGAAGCCTTTCGTACGACACCAATTATACGCCGCCCGTAGATTACCATCACCGGTGCAATATACATGTAAAGCCTACAGATTACAAGAAAACGTTTCCTTTCCGCGCTTTCCAGTGATAAACCCGACACTGAATTCACACACGAATGCAAACTCGCAAACGTTAGACTCCTGTATTTTGGTATGAAGTCCAACGGTATAACGTATATAGAAACTGTTGCTATGGTGACTACATCGAATAATTATATGCCTATTGAGCGATATTCGTCTTTACATTCTGTGGTGTGGTTTGATTTATTCGTTAAATCGCGATAACGGTGGAGATATCATTGACAGATCGGTATCTGGGAGGTATATCGTCAATAGTGTGAGAATTCAAATGCTGATGCTGACCTTGAGAACGCTTGCGATTCGAATCAAAAAATATCACAACCAAACGCATTGGCGAATTGACAAGTATGGGATTGGATTTTGCAAAAGGCCTGTGTTGTATCTCGTGTGTGAGGCGCCAAATTTGCGAAATTCATCCCGCGTTTAAAATTCAAGTCTTGTCTAGTGCAAACACACTTCCATATCAAAAGCTAAACATTGTTATCCTCTAAAAAGCGAACAATCAATCGCGTGTATAGGATCAAGTATCTGTTCCGCGGCTGACAAATATTTTCAATATCTTAAAGCACAAACATTGTTTCCCAATGTAAGTAAATTACGTTAGTACAGCATGTACTCGAATGGATAGCAACCGAATGAGTTCCTATTCGCGCTGATAGAAGCGACACACCGAGCCTGAAAGGTCGGACTCAGTCCTAATGCTGATTCGCACTCCAATGTCGCAAGGTGTCTAACAGGCTACTCTCTAACACAGCAGATTGCGTATCTCAAGATAAATGCGCCTTGTGGATTCATTGAGGTTAAATCGCTTTCAAACGGTACCTATAAATTAATTAATGGCCCATGAAGTCCCGTGAACAGGAGACTCTCGTTTATCATTAATTTATCAGCGAGCAGGCAAATTGCGATCAAATTATATTGTTAAAATCACCGCTGCACCAATGGCTGATGATGGAAGGTTTATTGAACACTTTGTCCGTAGGATCGGCGCGTTTCGTCGCAACACCCATACAATAATTGTAGTAGCCTAATAATGGTAATATTATCCATTCAATGGAGTTCATGACGGCGCATTTCAATGAAATACTCAATTTCCTCCGTTTCCCTAAAAATATCCCGTGGAATATTTCCGTTTATAATTACGTTATTTACCGGTTACCGGCATACTTTTGCGCAACGTTGTAAGCTTAGTGCGTCGTATTTACCTGTCGTATGGATACTGATGTGCAAATCCTTGGTCATATTGGTAATACGTGTGTGGCGGTTGACTGTATCCTCCGTTCCACATATCTCCGCCGTTCATATCGTATGCTGGTGCCTAGAGAGGTTGGAGTTGCGTTAGAAATATTACACTCAATAAATTTGGAACGGTAGAGCTGGACATTAATTGAACACAGCAGTTTCTTTCGTGACGGTGTCGCAGTTTACACGCGGTCAAATTGTTGCGGCGTTAGAAAGTCGATTAAAATATACTCCGCTGGTGATAGGGCTAAGCGAATGACCAGGTTAGCGTTAATCTATCGTTCATAGAATGAATTTAAGCATTAACTGCATCGTAAGCTGATAGCGTATATGCGTTCGTAAGAAGATCAGGTGCCAAAACGGGCTCATCGAAACGTTGATCGCGGTTAGCGTTAATCATCACGGTCCAACTTGATCACGGGTAGCCTATTATGTCCCATGTATATATGTGTATGTAAAACAGCTTTTGGAACTATATAGGCGGGCAGTTAAGGACAACGCAGATACAGTGCGCGGCGAAACTTTACCATCAAATACGATCGCGTTCCTTTCAAGACTTGATTAGATTTCGCAAATTCTATTCAGAGTCAGTGTTATATCACTAAGTGAATAGTGAAACGCGATGCCATTCACTACGGATGAAAGAAACAAGATATTAATTGCCAGTTATATCGTATCTTATTAGACGTGGTACACTTTTAATGTCTTAATCATGATAAGTCAATTTGACATCATTTCTTCATGTAATACTGATGACCATAAACACACGCGCACGTCCTACCATCCAAAAGACATTGATGCCAATTGATAAAGAAAATGGCGGACGCTACCGATGCTTACCTATGTATGATTAAGACATATTCCGTCAAATTAGAACGAATTATGTGTGCAATTGTGATATATTTGCGACACGAAAATGATTGTAGGCAAGTTAAAATTTATTGAATAACCATGTAACTCAATGTGCTAAACAAATATTCTGACATAGTGATAACGGCGTGACGTATACGCGATTGACATATGAGACGCAACAATAATGCTGTCAATACTGCCTGATATTCTTCAAAATGCATTGCCTGTTGTCTGCAGTGATTGCCAAATGGAGACAATCGGGCATCGTTTAGATATTATCATCCTATATTATGATAAAGTATTGTTTCAATAAATTGATAGGGAATAACTCACCAAAGATGAATAATATGGCGTTGGGTCAAGTGTTGGTGATCCATAGTGCGGCGGTACGATACTGTGACTTGGCGCTGTTGCGGCTCCAGCGGCATAACTTGCTGGTGAATTGAGAGAGAACGATCCCGGATGTCCTGTTACCACTGCGGCCGCCGCATGCATGTGAAAACCCGGCAGGTCCGATTGCATTTTTGGCGCATTCAAAAACATTCGACTGTCTGTTGCTGGGCTTTGGTATAAACTCTGATCCTCGCTTGCGTCTGGTGATAATTCTGAACCACCAGTTGAGTTTGGTGTTATGTTGGCTGAGTAAAGTCCAGATGTTGAATAGAATCTTTCTCGCGACGTTGAATCGTTGTCCGTATTCCCCAAATTCACCGTGGGAGGAATAAGCATTATAAAATTCTATCTATTCTGGTGATATGTTGTCTCCTCTGAGATAGTCTCATCAGAAATAATTCACTGTTTGAACATAATTCATAAATCATGTCATCTAGTCAAACGAGGCAATAATTAACAGAACACTCTCTGCTTGCAAGGCAACAAGTCCACCAGCAAACTGCCTGCTTATCAACGACCACTCGTTTGATCTCCATACAATCACTAAAAGGGAACATATTTGCAAACGCTGGAACAGATATCAGCTCATAATATTACTATGTGGACCAATCTGACTACGACGCTCGCAACAAATTTTGCCAACTTATGTGACTCGTGATATAAAAGGTAGTGTGCGGGTGAGAGAAAACCGCTCGGTTGCGACGTTAGTGAGCGACGGGTAAAAAGACTAGCGCGGAGAAGAAAAAATCTCGAAGAGCCTTCAAGCACGATACGTAAGTCGTCAGTTACGGTTTATATAACATGATATAAATCCATTTGATAATCATTTCGAATGTGTAACAATCTATTTGACAATTTTTGCCGTTACTTATACTAAATATACCATGATACACAACGCAACACTTGGTTATGTATCGCCATTTTGTAAGAATCATGATTGAACAAAGTGTGTTATAATAAAGCTCGTGGCGTTCAATCTACATCGGCGACAGGTACGACATATAATTTCCTGCACACTATTTCTTGACGTGAAACTGAAACTATTTTTTGTTAGTTGTTTACGTCCTTTAACAAGACGTTTACGAGCAAGGTTTGACTAATCAACGAATGTAGGCACTTAGTCCCTATGCTCGTGCGCAATATCAGATCCGGGCGTCTTCGGGTTAACGGATTAGGAAGAAAGTTAGCAATCCACTTATACTATTACAATAGAGAGATTGATTGCCTGGTCACCTAATTAATCTTAAAGTCGACTTCTCGGAACTTCCTCCTTCGTTGAAGTAAACTCGACTTTTCGCACCTTAAGAAATAGAATAAACCTCCACGTGGGTTTGAGAGGAAACCATCCGTTGGCTGTCAGCTTATGTGAAAAACGGTGTAATGCATGCGCTGCCAGTTGACGAATAAAGTGTTGTGTTACTGACTTTCATCAAATTCTTAACAGTAACGATGAAATTTCTGACGATAACTAAAGAGAGCTACCGTCCACCCTATGTCCGTTGCTGCACCGATGCCTGTTTACTCGTACCGTATGTTCTCGCAATATTGTTGACCGAATAAGTGACGTCACCGTTTGGCGCAACAGCAAAATTTTCCGCAATGACTTATCTACATCAAAATTTCGAGTTTGAATTAATTTATAATTAATTTCTGACGAGCGGTATCGATTCGAATGATCCTTTTCGGTAGTCCTATTTGCTATCGGAAGCTCATCTATGTTTCATTTGTGATCAGGCGACTTATCGTATCACATATTTATTTGCAAAAGTCCATCATGCCCTTGAACTATTCGCCAGACCGTTTCGATAATGATGATACCAGCTAGTCTCAATTCTTAGTTTCATTTCACAACATCAATAATTATTTATTTGATATTAGGGAACATGTAAACATCGATTAAAGAATTGTGTTGTGTATATATCACGGTATACTTGTATAATGAGCTACCGACTGTACAACAGATATAGCTTGATATCCAGTAATGAAAAATTAACCTACAATATATCCTTGTCGTGTTACTTAATCTGCTGGTAGGCTGATAATTTCAAAGCGATTGACTTCATGTATAGGCTTGATACAATATTTATGGGGATTCAAGGCAATTCGGTGGTCGACGATTATAGTTCCGTTCTTGTTGCTGTTACGCTGCCAAATCGTTTGACCTGCCTGACACAAAGGGTAGCGGCGCCTTAAACGCTTGCTGGTGGATTTATTCGTTTATAATATAAAGCAATTAGGAGGCTGTGGATCAGACGGGGGTTAGATGGATTGTTTGTCGCCAGCAGTTAAGCAGCCCTCCATTATCTAGATTCTCTAGATTCTAAGTTTAGCTGAAATATGACTAGAACTGCAAGCTTTGGTAAAAGTTTACCTTAGCGCCAGCTTCCAGTGCTTTACATACAGGCACGTACATCATTTCCAGAATTTTTGGGTGATGATGATAGTTTTCAACGGGCGACGTCTATGATTAGTGATCAGCGACAGCTGTCCGAAATCCTTCCATTTATTGTTGGTGTAGGACTAATGCTTTACGTCTTGAAAATAAGACTTCTTGGGAATATAACACCAACAGCCATGTTCAAAACAACTTAATTCAACAAGGTGTTTATTGAATAAACGCGACATGCTGAGGGTGGTCTAAACAATTATGTCATCGTTAGCATTTTTATGAGTAACGACAACTGAATTTGAAAATTATTAAGCTGGACTAGGACTAGCCTACAGTATATGCTGGCCTGCGTCACTAAGCAAGGCAATCTCGGAAATTCGCGCGGTCACTGGTATAGATACATGCGTAACTGAAAATACATACCTCACCCTTTTTTTCCTGTCTGAAGTTCTTTGATAGCGTTGAAAATAATAACATCTGTCTTTGTCATTACTTTCTTGTGACCTCGTGAGCTCCCGAATCACCGAAGTGATGAAATCTGGATGTAAATTCACGTGATACTCATATGATAGGAGGTTTCTTTGTAATCTGACCGTTCTACCTTTCCAATACAATAGTCCTTTCTGGTTTAGTTACCGCTGATGCGGTGCTGCTTATCTTTGGCCTCTGATTAAGAGCGATAGAGAGAAAGTGAGAAGTGGTCTACCGCCGTAATCGTAGTGTGTCGCGACTCGCGAGAGAACAGGCATCGGGCGACAAGCTAACAGCCTAATTAAAGTTGGATCACTTTCACTATCGCTACCCTGACTGACGGGATAGAAATACTGGTAATGAGTGCTAAGACCTCAGCGCCAATTTAATGCACTTGCTCGATGAGATATGCGGGGAAGTGTCGTGATAATTGGCTCTACGTTTCACTCGCATGGGATAACCGCTTTGTGCGCCTGATACAACCATAAGTGAAGCTTCGCCACGCCTTGACCGTACAACACTTCTACTTACAGTATATGCTCAAGTAGCTATATCCACCAACACTGTTGATTACCCTTAAGTATAGCTTGTTAAGTTCTGCGACTTCGACTTCTTACCCTCAAATAAAGTTTCATTCTGTCTAATACTTAAGTATTATACTCAAGTATATTTTCTCACCCTTTACCATTCTACAAGTCTTCTTGACTACGTCTATAGTTTCAAGCATCTGAAAATCGATCGTTTTTACGGAGATATCAGTGATATTGACACATAAATCAGCGTAAGTCTTGTGGATATTGCTTTCGTGGGATTACCTAAGCGTTGGAGAGAGAAAATCGATGTCTTCCTTAAGCTAATTGATTTTACCAATTATTGGTATATATTGGATCGAAAAGGCTGTGATGTTCCTCCATTTAGCTGTCAGAATTTGAAGCTGAAGAATAAGATACTTGGAGGGTTTCTGTATAGAAATATCTGCCTGTTCATTTTCTTGCTACTTCACTAAATAATAGTACACGACGTCACTAATATGAAAGAGTAATTGAATATGATTACATTTGCAACCGCTGCATTACTGGTTGAGTATGTTCAAATAAATTTATAACTGATGGAAAACCATCATAATCCGCAAATATGGTCCGCTTTATTGGCATAATTCCTATTAACACGAATATGATTCGATAAAACCCATTACAACTGCAAATAAATGCGAAATTTATCTGTTTTTTCCGCCAAAAGTAGCTCTGTAATTACGTAATAGTCAGACTTAATTGTGACATAATAAGCGCCAGTGATAGCATCGGACCGAGATCGTGGGTTCTCGAATTTAAGCAAGAGCATGCATGGGTAACTTGCAACCACGACTTCTTATCAATCGGCTCCTATGTAAAAATCAATGCCTTCTTTGGATGGTGGATCAGGCATCGCCTAAGATGACAAACACATCCTTTGCTTTGTGCAATCAAGCTGGTATATGAGCGATCATATAAAAAGCATGAAAGGCATTAGGATTTGGTCGCATTAAAACCCTTGTCACGAAATTGACGCGGTGACGGTGCCGTGTCTTTGGGGATAGTCGAAATGTGATAATCATGTTTTGGGGACACCGACGGTGTATTAGCCGTAATTGCTTTTATGCTTGCTATTTATTTCGGCGTGCTCTCTCAACTCTTGACAGCTTTCTTTTTGTTTTGGAATGCTTTAATAAAACGAAAATATCGAAATCGGTAAAACGAAATGCCAGATTCCCTATTTTACACGCGGGATCACCTTAATTAAAGAGTGCATTTTTATGTAGCGGCTTCTCATGGGGTTTACGGTGGATAAGGCTCGTGAGAAAATACGCAAAGCAACAAGATGGCGAAGTGATACGTTAGAGAGAGAATCGCATAAAACAACCACAACGACCAAAATGTATCAACAATGCCGTTTCTATAGATAGTATACGATCGATGATTGCCTGAATTACTTGAACTAAACCTTGTACCTCATAGACATCATGACTGGAGATATCGCACGCGAGGTCATACCACCGCGACGCATTAAAAAATGTAATGTTGATTGCCTCAATTACAAAACTTTGTATTTCCGCAATGGGATTGGTTGTTGCTTGGATTCATTGTCTTGTTCAAAAATATATCTGTCGAAAATATCGTCATATAGGCACAGTGGTATTGATGGGTTATGAATGTTATGATTTTAGCTTAATGACTCACGATGATTTTCTTATCTCACTCACAAGCCTATACTCACAGCTTCAAATGTTAGCGTTACGAGAAATTAATTCCTGATTAAAATCTCGACCGGGTGTCTGTGTGAGGTAGCCGAGTTAAAAAGGCGAACACCCGGCCTGAAAGGAGAAAACGTGAAGAATTTGACATCGGATTTTTAAGCGTATTAAAAGATTTATTATGTATGTCTATTTTCCCTTACTATAATGTGACATATTTCAAAACCGGCGCATTGAAATCCCCTGAAAAATATTACGAGGAAAAACAACACCTATCGGAACTTTCTCATTGATAACGAAAACGGATATTAATCTAACTGTGAATACAGTGGTTCCTTTCTGTCCGTTGCGAATTTAGCGTCGATCATCAACGTGCCTTACTAGTATCACGCAGTGATAAACACGGTAGCCTTTAAAGAGCAGCATGGTAATTTTATTGTATCATAAGTGACAATCCATTGGTAGATTACGTTTGAGTTTATTTATCTTAGTTCAAGAAAAGCGGTTGAATGTCGAGTATGCCCAAACACAATCTAGTCTACGAGGTATACAAGGTCGCTGGCGGCGCCCTTATCGAAGTGTAATCATCAGGAAACCATGAAGTGGATATTATTAGTTCATGTTTGTGAATTTTCTCTCATGATGAAATACCTTAAGTAGGAAAGAATTAGCGATTTTGTTGTGAAAAATCGTGGAAGTCGGAATGCGTTTCTGATATCGCGAAGCAGCCTTGAAATTCGATTTTCCGAGGAGCGTGAGAGAATTGCGTTGTGGTGCCTTCAATGAATCACATAGCGGAAATTTACTACACGCCTTTAAATGATGGTAACGGAAATTTATCTATATTGTAACGCCGCGACAAAATCTGTTACACAAAACGAATTTCAACGTATCCATCACTGCAATTAAGCTCTCATCTCATAATAGCAACACACAACACACAAGGTGCAGACGCTTACAGTATTGCCCGACTGCTCAGCCATAATCCCATTCCAATATCATTGATGCATCCATTCAGTTCGTATAGCCTACGTGCTCTGAATGGAGCTCCTCGTATGCAAGAAAATTCTCGAATTCGATTACGCGCCAGAGCAATTAATGATGAACATTGATATGAAATTCATCGGAATCAAAATGGCGTTGACATTATCGATCATCGTCATCTGGAACACACACGTTATTTGGTGCTCAGTCGTGATTAAGCTGTGTATGATACAATCTAAGCTTCAAAAAGAAATTTTAGCCTCGAGTTACTCATAAAATTAAGCTACAGGCGAGGCTGCAGTGGTATAACACTCATAATCCATCTTAGGTTGACAATACCGAAAGTGTAACGAAAATATAAGCAATATAATCGCGTGGTGCATCTGCACTCAGCCCTCGCTGTTATGTCGCAGGTGACGATGTATAAATGCTTACTATTTAGACCTAGTTATCGACGCATGTGAAGCATCCCACGAAACTGTCTGCCATAGGTTTATCAATACCGATGGTGAGTCTGTATAGGACAGAATGCGTGGCAATATACTCCTATCACTCCATAGACTTGTGGAAATACCCTGCGTCGGGCCGATCTCTTGCTCGGGAGAGGTTCTGTGAAGTGCCTTGCCTGGAAATTCTGCCATTGCCTCATGTTATCGCTTTAACCCTGCCGCCACACCACGCACATTTTTTTCGCTGCTCCACCTTTACACCCCTCGCCCAATTTCCTTTATCAGATTCATGGATTACAATTCAATTCTATGCACTGAGCGCTATAGCTAGAAAAATAACAACCGTCTCGGACACGCGAAGAAACTAAACCTCGCACAGTATAATGGAAACGCGATGTCCATCTAACTTGAAACTTGAATTGATATTCCTCAAGGTCACAAACAACGAATTGGAAGTTTTAACACGCCCCGTCTTTGATCTAATTTGTTTAGATTACCCCACGGGTGTCGGTTCTCTATGTTTTAAAACCATTGCATCGCTACACTCATTACAAAGCGAGTAACTACTGCAGTGTTGAATAATGAAGGTAATCAACCGCTCAGTAAATAAATAACTCCCTTTAAAACTGATCATAGAAACACATTTTCCTCCTCCTCGAAAGACATTGTTTACGAAAACGTTTATCCGATTAGGAGCACGCGACTCCGTAGTCACACGGATCAACGACAGGTAGCGGCAGCTCAACCGCTTTTAAAGTTTTAGTTCTTTTCCAGGAGTCTGACGTTATGATGTTTAGCACAGCTCTCCAGCATCGAGAACTGTAGCGTCAGAAATTGGAAATCTGTTTAGAGTAGTCGAGACAAACCCTTTATTGGAATACCGGACATAACAATGTCTACAGATTGTATCGAAAATTTGGCCCCGGAGGTATTTCGATTCTTTTGAAAAATCCACCCTTTGAAACTCGGTAATCCTATCCCATTTATGATGGATTCACGTTTTAACCCTAACTGGTTAGAAAACGTGTTGTCTTGAATATTTAGCATTGCTTGTGCCAAGCATTACATCTTTAAGACTTAGCTTAGACAGTGTGTCTTTATGAAGATTTCTTCATCCAGCCAAACTAGAATTATATGTAGTCACCTTTTTATTGTCGTACTGCAAGCAGATTCGCGCGTTTTTGACGATTTCTAATAGTATCCTGACGCATGTATTTCATATGCATGTATATTTACGGATTGATTTAATCAAGCTAAGTGGGCTGAGTAATATAATATCTTACTTTTGTTGAAGACAATAAATTTATCCATGTGTTGGCTCATTATATTTGTATCGATCCCAAATATAGGCTTGTCTCACCGTCACAGCTCTATTACGTTCACTCACATTGTCGTTTTACTTGACAATTTTGACAAGATACAGTCGGCGAAATACGGCTTACGCAGATGCCGGCTATTTTAGTCTTTGTCACAAGCAGTTTCAATGACACGTGCTATATGAACGGCGGACACGCCCTGGAAAATGTGATTGCTTCAGCTTCATTACAGGGATCACATCAGGGGTTGAAGACTATCGCTAGGGACAAAGTAATCTCGATCTCAGATTTGTCAGCCCCACCTTTAATAGATACCAACCACTTCAGAGAGAAGTTGTCGAGTTGGCGTAGTGTTTTTCCGCTGACTTCTACAGTATATACAATTATTTTTAATGTGGTATTAGCATTGACAGGCTATTACTGCTGCTGTTGCATCTGCTCATGTCTCCCTATCACTCTTCTCCTGTTCTTCACTCATTGCAAACTGTACGCTTTCACTAACCGAGCAGTCGTACGATAAGGGACTAATTTGATATCGAATATGGCACAATTGAATTAATTGATTCAATCGATTTTCACGGTCTATCTATACGAGTCTGAAGACTTTGATGTCGTCTACAAAATTCTGCACCTAACTTTCGTCTTCTTTTCGGAATGAAGACTTCATTGAATTGTAATAGTTAATGATCTTATTCAATCTGATTCATTCAGTACTAATTGCATATCGAGCTAAATTATTTATAGTAAGAATCGATATAAAAAGCAGGTGATACACGATTCCGTGCGATTCCAACCCTGTGGTCACAAATTAATCGTAATGCCTATATCATATATGCCGCAAGAGCGCAAAGCGAAATACGACACCTACTAAGACATTAAGACATTCGCTACACCTCACCACGTGTATTATCACATAGTTGCGTATGCATGGTGTATCCTGGGTATACGTTCATACCGATTTTTTCTCTATTTCGAATGATTTTCAATGAGAATGTGACGTTGGTTGTTACAAAGAGCTCACGTCATGCTCATCAAATTTCGCTATGAAATTACAGATGAGATTTTCATAATTAATTCACTGGTTCTGGAAACTTGAATCCGACTACATATACATATCAAGATGGGAGAATAATCTCGTCTATACTGAATGCTATATGGAAGCAGTAATCACGCCAATGGCCTGTAGCGCTCCATCAGCTCAATTTTTACAAAAATGCCTACATGTTCTAAGCCAGCAGATTGTGGACACTGGATGAAACCTGTCAACGAAGTCCCTGAGCCTCGTTGGTAATTATTTTCTATCTATTTAGCGTGGCCTATTTCGTAATCGAACGGTGAAGAAAGGCAAAAGATCACAACATGCATTGGATATAGGTGTGCAGTTTTCCTCGTCAAATTCGTTTGGCCTCTGTGATATGTGGAGTCATAGTATAAAGAGGCCAACACCCTTCCATATGAACCATATTATGTTTTACGCACTTGTTTCGCTTGTTTGTATCACTTCGCTTGCGTCAGTGTTTGAAACTCCTTTGTAGTAGAAGGTATACAGTCATTTATTTAGTTCGCTGAT
This sequence comes from Botrylloides violaceus, assembly GCA_030412335.1. Lineage (NCBI taxonomy): Eukaryota > Metazoa > Chordata > Ascidiacea > Stolidobranchia > Styelidae > Botrylloides > Botrylloides violaceus. The sequence goes on from JASFYC010000810.1 coordinate 1,536,045, forward strand.
GTCCGATCTGTGGGCTGCGGCTGTTTTTTAGGTCAACATTAGTCATATGTCGCCCTCAATATGCATCATGAAAATGTCTTTAGATTCTTTTATTGGGTCATAGACATTCAGATCATTGACGAGTTGTTCAAATTTGTAAATGCGTTTTCTCCGATACGAAACCAACGATCTCATACCGAGATAGACACACTGGGCGTGCGACTATACTCTATCTCTTCGAAAAGATCTGCTAACGAGGATGAAGAGCAACTTGCAATGCTGCACCTTGCAGTTTGCGGGTATATTTCAATTTTGAAAAAGAAGAATTTTCATCAATGTTGAAGTACAATTCGTTTGTGGAGATAATTGTCATGAACGTTATGGAATGTCCTCATTCTTCAAGTGCCACCTGGACAGCGATCCGTAATTATAGTGTTGCTAAAAGTGCAAGGTGAATATAGTAAATAGCAATCTGCAAGCACTTGATTACATTTCATTGTTCAATTAGCAAAAAAATATTTCTACCAAATAGACGAATAGGGTTATTTGCTGGTGCTGACATCCCAATCCCGGCAATTTGCTTCAATATCACAAACGCCACTCCTGCTACAAGACTGAATACAATTAAGATTCACGTTATACTTACACTTCAGAATTTTCGAAAAGATTACGGGATAACCAGCTATTTTAGCCAATTTCATTGTCCTACCTTGTGTCATTGTATCTGAACAATCTCCCTGCAGTGAGCAATCGAGTGTAATAACACCTTTCAAGAAATGAGTGCAATTCGGCAGACGTTTTGTATGTACGTCGGGGAAAGTTGCGGTACTATGCTCTACAGCTGATAGGCTATATTCTACAGTTCCTGAACATAAAGGAGCGAACCTGTTGATAGAGTGCCCACGCCACGAGCTATGGGTCCTACATTTGCGCTGCAATTGTGACACTTTTGGACAACGTTCGAGAAATATCCTGTGTGCCGTTGAGAGAACCGTTCATCCCTTTATCGACTGCAGATAAGTGCTATAAATATAAGTTCTTCGGCCACTGATTTACAGGCTCGATGTGGCGGAAACAATTCTAGAATGAATGCGACCAAGTAATTGAAATTGACCGTTATTGAGGCGTGGTGACGTAACATGCCAGTCACGAACGTGTAGGCTAATTCTAACCGAAGGTTCAAACTGGGTAGCCTACACAAGAAATCCGTTACTTAGCGGTTTCATGCATTGGTAGAAAGGAATGACTTCAATTTATCTTCCATACATTTACACAGACTCCAGTACAGTTGTAGGTCTAAACTAAACCCCATGTCATCAAGCAAGAAACTATCAAAGGATCTGATTGCCATCACTGATTTCCGCATATTGCATTAAAATGCGAAGGACTTTTCCATCACAGTCAAAGACAGGTCAAGATCTAGAAAGCCATCTGTCAATTAGAATCTTGCAGACAACATAAAATGAAAAACTTAGGAACGTTGAAATCCGAGTTACGACACTTTATAGTGGTCATGTGGGGAGATTTTGCACCAATTTTCTCTTATTCGCATAAATGTATTGCGGTCACAATGTTACTTTTAGCTTAAATGTGTCAGGGTGTCAGTCAAGCTTATTTAAATTTTCCTATATGAAAATTAAGTCACAGAAATTGATCTCAACTCATAACCTCAATGACTCATGGTACACCTAAAGCATTTGAAATCATCTCACGGCTGTTGGGTGTCTACAGACTGAAGTATGAGTATAGAGTATGTCTAAAAATGCAGACGATGGTTGTTCCCGAGCTCTGCCCATTCAAATCAAGTGAAGATCGAAACTGTGAACTCGTGATGGCGACTTCTTTCAGTAAACTGTTATTAAAATACCGTATAAACCTGACAAGGTTATTATTATCATACATTGCTAACTATTTATGGCGAAATAACTATCTGTCGCTAGACAAGCTATACGTGGATAATGTGACGTCTATCAAGTACAAGTATCTCCTAATTAAATACTTATGTCACAAGAAAAACTAAAGTTCATTAAAAAGGTTGCAGCGAATTTTGTCACGGTCTTCTCGTAATTCTGAACTTTGTTCGCAAGTAGACCTACGCTTTCACGAGGCGATCCCTATCGGAAATATGGCCGATTGTTGTATAATTTCGTCTAATAGTTATGTATTAGATCCTATGAGATAGATTTGTATTGTAATTGTATTTAATCAATAAGTTGTTGTTTTAATATTTGGCGTTTTCAACTATACTTTGGTTATGTATATACGTCTGGTCGTTACTTATATAATACGCGTGTCGATAATTCCGGTTTGTAGCCCCCATGTGGTAGGCCATGCCCGGATCACTAATATCACAACCACGCACAACTTGATACTGCTAACGGCCAAGTGGTGGCAGAACGGTTTGGCATGGTCGAGAATCCCGATCAGTAGGTGGGCAGTCACACCACTCGGCCTTGGAGCTGAACGGAGTAATCAAGTAATCAAGTGATTATGAATTAATTAGTAAGTAATATATAAGTAATATATAAGTAAGTAATATATAAATAAGTAATTACGAAATTACGAATTACGAATTAATGTCCAAAGGGACCGCGTACCGTGTCCGCGTTTTACCCACAGCTTTGGTGCTTAGTATCAAATGAAAACAGTGGGTATGTAAGCGAGCGAGCGAATGCGGGAATGCGACAGAGAGAGAACATTTCTAATCTCACCGATAAGTAACAATGAAAATGAAATTTTGCGTAAGTCGGGGTGACTTCATACCAATAGTCTACTGATGTAGTGATATCCCAAAGGCCACAATAATGTTTGTGGGAGTCTCTGTGAAGGAAGATTTACAGCAGGAAAATAACTTTGCTCTAAAATGATTACGTCATTCCTATAAGTGATGTAAGATGTTGTATTCTGAGAAATATATTCCGTTGCATTCCGATCAAACTCTAGGCCTATACTTTAGCAACCGCAAAAGGTGACAAGTACATAGTTGCTGGGTTTAACTGCATTCGCTGAATTGGCTTGACGAGCATGCTTACTAGGCTATAGGAAAGAAATGCATGTGCCTAATTATCTCCCGATTTCAAGTACAGGCTACTTCCTAAAACAAGTGGTGAAATTTCGCATGTAGCCATAATGCACACAGGAAGAGACTTTTATAACATAGGCTTCCAATATTTCACAGCTGCCCCTTGTCTCAGACCATCACAACATCAGACGAGTCTTTAGTGTGCTCATGGCTTACTAAATTCAGTAGGCCATGGTGTGCTATATATTTAAATATATTAAAGCAGTCAGCTTTGTTGTCATTTATTGGGTGCCTGGAATGACGCTACGCATGTCTTACTCAAGCAATTGTGTGTGTGTGTGTGTGTGTGTATGTGTGTGCGTGTGTTTGTTTGAGAGCGCGCGTTCGCGTCTGCAGCTTCTCGTTTGCTTCATTTACTGGAAAATCATTAAGAAATAAATCGGTTGACATCGATCATGGACTATGACACATACGACAAGGATTATATCGGTGACATCAAAGTTGAAAGAACTGCTTGAAGTGACAATATGCATGGTCATCACATAAAATTTATATAAAAGATCACAAGATTTCATTACGCTAACGGCGATACATATTACGCATGACAAGAGTTCAAACTATATACCGATCGAGACGTCATCAGTGACATTATTTTCAAAAACCAAAACTCCCTAGTCCGTCTATAAACGGTAAATTCAAAGTGAGCAATATTGTAATGCCGAGACGACCCGTCTACTGTTTCCAGATATTCAACTCGACGGACCACATTATTAAAATGTCACGATTGTATGCGACAGGTACCGGTCAAAAGTGTATGGCAATGGTATAGAAACGTCAAAACACCTGAGGATACTTATAACGTTGTTGTATCAATTATTTTACATCGGTAATCTCCTTTCACTAGACTTGTGGTACGAATTTCCGGCAAGCAGAGGATTACCGAAGCGCCTGCAGAAATGTATTGCCATATATGTCTATTCACTATGACATGCATGTGGCAGAGAATTATAGTGTACTGTCAAAGCAGTGGCTATTAAACAAAAGTGCTCATTATGTGGAAAAATTCCTCTTTTTCGGAAATGTCACAAACGAGTTTGTATTGCTGTATATGACAGTGATGTCACTTTGTACAGAAAAATATCCATTTCGGTTGTTTACGGTTTGCAGCAACTTTCTATCGCCGAAAATTGACGACGCCGGTGAAATCACTCACCTCGTGTTGATATTTAATCAAGTTGAACACTCAATTTCCGTATTGCCCTCCCGCATAATGCAGGTAATTGAATGCTCCAGACAACTGTGGCATTGATCAATCGTGACAATGTAGTCTACAATTTGCAAAGTGTAGTTGCAATATCTGATTGCGTATGAAATCAAGTCTAGCTCTTCAAGTGCTTGGATCGGCGTCAGTATAAATGTCAAATTCAGACGCTGTGACACGCCGACAGCGCATGCAAAATTGCACATAATGCTGATTTAACCGCAGTCATGAAACATATCCCCCAAGAGAACATATTTTTGGATTTGGATATTTTGGACATATTTTGGACTACTGATGACTCGGTTAACTTTGTAACCGTAACGCAAATAGGCTTTGCGACTTACAATTGCCGGGTTGCGGCCATGGACCAATTTGCATTGTTGCAATCCATTGGTTGGTTCACATGGTGTTCGTCTCTACATTCAGCCAATCTTGAAGGGCTTTTATAACAGCGTGAAGGCGTGAACGCTTGTGACAATTCGTCTGTAGAATATTGCCATTGTTACAGAACTATTGGCAAATATCGGCCCTATAAGCAGCTTTGCCTCAAACCCAGGAAAAGAGAAGTCTATCTCCAACTCTGACCGTCTAACGCATAGCCAAGATGTTCTGTGAAAGCTGTGCGGTATATTGAAGAAGAAGTAGCCTACCCTGCGTATTATCGCTAGCCCAAGGTAATCAAGCGTGTCCTATATCATGTATTCTCTCCCTTCCTCCTCTGCGGATAAATCTCGCAGCATAGCCTCAATTAAAAGTTTCTCCTTGTATATATTTCAATTCCATCGATGCATATTTTGAAAACATTGCCACGCAGTCCGTAATCCTGTCCAATCTCCAGTCCTTCGGTAGTCAATATAGCCAAGGTATATCGATCCATATAGCCGACTATCCTGCTGCAATATTTACTTTTCAAGGGTTGCGTATCTTGTACATTGTAAAATTTACAAGATAAAATATATGGCAAGAAGATTTGAAATATCCACGTCACTCGAACTTCAATCATTTTCAATTTTACGCCAAAACGTCGACGACGTGAGGAGAAATCGGATTTCTTTACCTCGATTGCCCTCGCAGTTTAAATCTATGGTAAATATCAATTTGATGTAGGCATAATCGAAAAAGTTTTTGTTTGTCAAACGTCATAACTTGGGAGTCAGAAAAAACTTTATGATCTTGTGATTCTGGGTATTATGTATGCAAATAAGGATGCGTTGAACTAAAGATTGCAACTCACGATTCTTTGTGGTTAGTCATAGACAGACAGTAACAGTTCAACAACTCATCGCTTTTAGCTTATTTCAACATATTCATACTGAATGGCTGCTGAGACAAAAGTTCTTTTACGATTACAGAAACATATATCCAATTTGGATTTCGTGGTACGTAGACACCTTCCGCGTATATGACTTGGACAACCGAACGTCCATGCTGGACACCCGATACTTTCAATTAGAGTGTGTTGGAAGAGGCCGCAGTGTTGCGCAATAACCTGACGAAATACTTCCACTTCCACTCACATCACGCTGACGATAGGCATAAACCAGTGAAGTTTCGCCAGACGTCAATAATGACACCTCCACTAAATTGGTTTAGCAATTAGGAAAATATTTCTATCACAGTAATTATTACAAACTGGACAGTATTCGGTATAAATCATTTGCTATCGCTACCCTATTCATTAGAACATTTTTTGCATCGCGAATGTAATCATCGGATTCTTGAGTCATTTACGTTGGCGAAGATTAAAAGAATATTTAAATAATCATAAACAACTAGAAATTAAATTGAGGCGCGTCTATCACGACCCGTGAGAGACAAACCACTATCTTACCCATATCTGATCTAAAATGCCTGACTGTTTACAAAAAATTTAAGTTGAGACAAAACTACGATTGCCTTTAATGAAACCGACAGCAAGCTCGCTATTGTAAACTCTTTTTTCCATTCGCTGACTAATGAATCTCCTTGTGGTGGAGATTTTCGTTGGATTATGACAGCGGAGCTTCACCTGAGTCGAAGTTGAAGATCTTATCGCATACTTCTTTTAAATATAGAACCGCTGTGGAGCATGCTCTCACGTTTTTTCTGCTTGAAAATGACTCTTTCCGCAGTTCAAAAGCTGTTTATTTTGCTTGTTCAGATGTTTGAAATGGCTGTGCTATTTACACGGGTTGGTGTCCAACTTTTAAAAACATTGCGTATAAAACTTATTAGGCAAACGATTTTCTATTGCAATTCATAATGTTTCGATCCCGGTTGGAATTTTGAACAACTCCTCAAATCCCCAAAGCCCAAAGTACGAGCATCAGCCTGACGCGCTACCTTTGACAGCCCGCAATGCCACAGTGCCCTCCGATATTGAGTCACCCTCATACTGCGATACTATATATGCTGTAGCGGGCCCAGATACAGTTTAAACACCTTTGGGGAGGGATAGAGACATTACATGCAAATTTGCGTTTTTGTTATCGTCCTACTCCTAATGCCTTTAGTGCGGTGCGTGCGGCGTGCGTTGCCGCGACGCAGGAGATATATCGCACAATGAGCCAGTTGCCGGCACTATTGCACAGGATTAGGTTAATTGCCTGTGGAAATTAGCCTTCAACGTCGGCACGACTCATCCCTACGCACAGAATTTTCAATCATGTCTGCTCAGATTGGGGAACTTGAAGTGCTTTTTTGCGGTTGACTTGAGAAATGCGCCCGTCAAATGTTGCTTACGCGCTAGCGTCATCGGCGATAACTCTTTGAATAAGTATCGAATAATTTTGATAATGACTATAAAAATTTCGTCACACGTAATTTGCGGAGCGCCGAAAATTCAATCGCAAATGTCAAAACTTCAACTTATTCTTCGAATTAGATATATTTACCTCACACATTTATCGTGCATTTATCATACTGTCATGTTTTAAGTTCAATTTTAGCACGGTGCGTAACCGCAGTCGACTGTTCGCCATGTCACAGAACAAACAAGTCGCAATTCAAAAACTTTGGACATGTTCGCTGACCTGTCGAACCATTTGATTAAATGAATTTCAGGACCTTCTGTGATTCACTAATTCCTGTTTTTGCGCCTTGAAGAATACTTCCATCCTTCCACCTGGGTTGGCTTTGCTCCTGCCGCAAGGTATTTTCTCCTCGATGAAGTAACCGTTCGCATTATAGCTGTACGACAAGGACGCGTTTGTCTTCGCATTTCGAACTTCAGATATAAATCTATCAATATTTTTATCATCAATTCAGGTAGCTTAATCCTTTGAAGCTCATATTATCTTTCGACGATACTGCTAATCCACTGATACTTTGCTCCGTGCGAAACCAACGATAGGCTACCTAACATTCCATAGTCATTTTTAAAATGCAAATGACTCCTGCTACATTAAACTTGAGGCGGGCCCCATAGAGCACTAGATACAGCGCGTGTCCTATTTTGACAACACGCCATGTGGTCCTGGTACGAGGAAATATAGTCTCTTCGAGCGCTCTGATTTTATTACGACAAACCTGGCCTGCTATGTTCAACTCAAGGATGGTAGAAAACCTCATGGTACGCAGAATATATTGTATTCCTGCTTCAGGCTTGGTTCATGAAAAATAGCGGCGTCTGATAATGGTGAGGAACTGGCCATATACTACAGTACAAGCCAATATATCAGACATCATTGAAGTCAATTTCAGTCAAGAGTCAAGTCCACCAAGGTCGATGGCGCATTAAAGTAGGATAGGTCATGGGTCTGGCGGCGAACAACGCGCCTTCGCGCACGTAGGAGGTGTGCATAACTGCATAATTATGCTTTCTGAAACGTCCCGCAGAAACAAAATTCCATTTTGCAGCGTTTATGGTGCGTTGGTTATCTGGTCAGGTGATCAGAATGTTTACATTCGTGTAAGCGAACGAGCCCTCCACAGGATGTTTTGATGATATCTTGTATCAACAACTCACAATCAAAATTTGAATTTGGAAACATCAGCGACCGCCAGTACGACTTGCGTTATGACGTCATATTAGTATATGTCAGAGTTAGCTTTCTGTTCAAAGCTCAGGGTCAACATTTTCGTTCTTTGATTTATAAACTAATGACGGAAGTGTCCGTGATCTCGCATGAATGAATGCCTTAATTTGAAGCTGTGCCATGCCTAAGATTAGTCACGTTCGCTGAAGATGTAACCTTTCCCCTGCCTTTCTCCTATCTACAATATACCATGTGTATGTGGAATTCCAAACGTCAAAATCCGACGGTTGATCGGATAGTGGGTATTTCTTCGTCAACAAATTTTTTGCATCGATATTATATCGATTGCATGACCATAATTAAATATCAATCAATTCAGCTTTTAGTTTTTGATTAAAAGTCTGCCCTTCGGCTTGTTTGAAACAACATCAAAGTATTCCTTCTACCATGCCAAGTGTACTTTTACAAGAATTATTCCACTGATACCATAAACAATATCTTGAGAGGTGTGATGGTTGCTGGTGTAAACACATCTTAAACATTGTTCATAAAATCGCAAGGATTGTGGCTACGACTGACATGAGTCTTCCGTCAAATTACATCCGATTACCGTGGATTAGTGCCTCAACGCCAACTCCGAGTCGTCGAAAAGACTCCACGCGTGAAAACTATAATCGCTTACAAACCCTGCGTCATTTCTTGGTATGAATTTGTACATCATCTCATTACGATATATTCGCTCATGGACTACTCTAAAGTAGGCCATGATTCGCTTCTTTCAATACCGTCCCTGTCGCAAGTCATCAAGATTGCCACGAGGTGGAATCGAGGCGATTGCATCGATTAAACACTATAGTTTATGCGACGTCAGCGCGGCTCATTTGCTACTCTGGTATCGATAACAGATGTAGGCAGTGATATAAATTGATCCAATAGCTGCCATTAATAAGTTCAAGGTTGAAAAAGTTCATGTCGATTAATTAATGTAATATATATATATATATCGTTGGTTTGCGTAATAATTAATCTGACTGTAGGTACATCGATGTCGGCTTTAAATCGACCGGCTAGCGTTGAACATATGAATCAGCATTTGCCTTACGATTATTACAGGCATCGAAAGGATGGCAGAGTTATCACATGTCAAAAGTTTGAGCTCATTCATTGAATCCCTTACAAGGATAGTACAAGGAAACGTTGTTAGCGTGAATGTAGCGATATCGCGTCGGTTTCTCCGCTACATCTAACATGAACATTTAAAAAGAAAGTTCGTTTGTCCAAGAGGCGCTTACAAGGGAAAGTTTTGTGTAATACACCGTCATGAAAAATGGGATACATGTGCTCTTCTAACGAAATGAAATTGATGTTTGTTGATTTTCGTGGGACTGACTGTACGAGGAACAAGTGTTCGAGTAGCTGTAGACATGTTCCACACGAAAGCGGAATTTCATGAAACCTAGTAAAACAAATCGGCCGACAAAAAACCCACGAGCGGTTTGCGCTTTTGTTCTATGTCATGTTTTTCGCCTGGAAAGTGTAGCTTTTCAATCAAAACTACTTGTTAACATATTATACAGTTGTAATGCGTGTTTCGATCCTGGGGACTATATATGACAATGCAAAATGTCAGAAGACAATTTACGTCCTAAATAGTAAGCCGCTGCGATGTTCCCGCTGTTAAGGACGTGTCTGACGTCTGTCCACCAGGTAAAACAAGTTTGTATGAAAAATGCGCTTACCTCATACAGTTTTAATCCTATACGCGATGTCGTTTGTTTCATGAAATTCTTTCTGCGGTATGCGTTGATGAGAATAAGTAGGCCTTACACTATACCGGAAGTTGGTGAAAGTGCATTCGGTCAGAAATTTATTTTATGCAACGATGGTCTTGGAGAAAGAATTCAGAGTCAAGTAGAATAGGCGGGAGATTAGCTGAAGTGCTGCAAACTGCTAACCACTGAACAAACAGTTAATTATTCTCAAACTTTTTCTCGCCATCTTGGAATACAGTTGCAAACAATTTTACTAGTTAATTATAGTGTGACTGTTGCTATTGCAATCATTTTAGTAATATAAATTGTGTCAATCAAGATCACCGAAAATTTTGTCACGATCGTTTTAACTTGGTCTTGGCAACCCGTCAACCAGCCCTCTTATGTATCTGCTCATTTAGCAATTACAGCATCGGAGTTGATATCGAAACTAGCTGGAAGATTTTGCCGTACTATGAATGCAGCACAGTATTAATTATCCGCTATAGTGGCCAATAATTATAAACATCACCCGATTCTTCTCGGTTCGGCCAAAAGGGCAATAATTACCTCAGCACATTTGGTTATTTTTTTTCTTTACGAAACTCAAATCATCGTGTAGGCCTAAGTAAATAGTGTTTCGTTAAATTGCTAAGTCTTCACAATGGATGTATGCATCTGCCAGATCGAGTAAAGTAGGATTCTCCGTCATCAATTCATTAAACCGTGTGTGGCTCCGCTTGAGGCGAAATCAGAATAAAATGGACGTAAGCTGTTCAAATTCACACGGTGCTCAAATATTTGATAATGAAGTGTCGCAACTTAATTACAACTTTATGGACAATTAAGCCATCGACATCTAGAACTCAAGATCGTACTGTGAGCTCTCTCGACTAAAAACTGGTACCGATAACGTAAATATTTCCTTGTAGTATAACACCAACAGGTCATTATTTCGGTCGAAATATGGCACCATTTTAATTGCGAGGAGCGGGTCGAGTGTGGACTGGTGCACATATCTACAGGTATCTATTTCACCTTTGGCCTGTGGGTGGCCGAACAACTTTTTAATGAAATACTTTGTCATTTAGGTTCAAACATGGGTTTTTGCCTGGAGGCATACTTGGGCGGCGTAGAATATGAGAAACGACGCGACCCACTCAAAACTTCTAGACGGCTCGTATGACTGTTTTCTGTGTGAGCGTGGTTGGTGAATCATAACGGATGAAGCCCTGTAGTCGAGCAGGTGATCTTTTGCGAGAGTCAGATGAATGAGCGAGAAGTTATGAAACAAAAGACATTATTAAATAATACGAAAATCTTTCCTCTAAATTCTTATGGAATGTGAGAACATGAAGCATTCGGCGTCTGCTAAACGCACAGAATGATAAAGTCCTTTCATCAGCTGTATCTCAATTGTTTGTGTCGTGTTTCCGTTTGATGCGATTCTTTTCGAGTTGCTATTCAATAGAGACCCCGCGCTGTTTTCGTAGTGCAAAATTTCATGTTCTTCCCCGGATGACATGTTTTTTAGGGATTTTGTCAATCGATATTGACTCAAAGGGCAACCGTTTCTATCCTCCCACGAAACGATAAAAATGGAACAATTGAAGGGCATCCAACAATACAAGAAGTGACCGCCCTTTGATGGGTGAGATAAAATGAAGAAGCACCTGAGATCTGTAGAGCCAACCCTTCTAGCAAATCGAACATTACAGTATATATCCACACTGTCAGTTGCTCCGTTACAAGAAACCGTAACGTCGGGCTGTTTAGGCCTACCGTACAAAGCTGAGTTTCCATTGATTTCTTCTGGACTCTTTGGGAAGTTGTTGTATTCTGCGTTCAAATACTAACATAAACAACCCACATTGAAAGACGAATTTTTTTTTCAGTAAAACATTGTTGATGAAAACATATCCGATGCTCGATGTGTCATTTAGACTGTTGATTATACTTCAATTTCTGTTAGCGACGACTGTTGATAAAACTTCCCAAGTTACCGAAAAAGTCTTCCCATCTTACTCCCACCAACAAAGACAGACAGTCGTTCTTTTCAGGAAAATATTTACCCCAAATCAAAGTGGTTATTATGCACGGAGTATGGTAATCATCCGTTCATCGTTCCCTCTTTTTGTGTGTCTCCAATTAGAAACGAGATACCTCTTTGTATCTATTGTATCAGCAAATGTAACGTTTACCAAAACAATCACGTTATGCGATACCCCAGACTGTTAGAAAGTATTACCCCGCTCAAATGGTTTTGGATAGAGATACCCGGACGATATTTCACAAGTACCCCAATTACAAAAAGTCGCCAGTAGTGCTTCAAAACTTGATACCGTTGCTGGAACGTTTGAACCAAAGCTATCGCGCCGGCGGTGCATTGTTTCGGTCTCTTCAGTGTGAAGATGTGTTAGATTAGTCCATTATAGTTTTTCCGATTAATAACGGTTCTTTAACATCAATTATTGCTTTCATTGGGAAAACTCTATTCACCCGGTTTTACGAAGGGGGAGCGAGAAAAGTGACATGCATTTAAAATACATGTTAAAAATCGATAATTTGTCATTTTGATGACCAACAGCGTATCGACGCGAAAGCGTGTTGTCTGAATTACCGACCCCATGATGATTCGGCTTGATGGTGGACTGTTTTGACTTATCGTAATCAAGGAATACGTTTGGACTATTGTACTTTATGTGTTGTACCCCATTTACTCATAAGGTTTAGAGGCCTACGTCTACGCCTACGCCTAGTCACCAAAAAGACTTGATTGTGGCCTATCTTGTAAGCCTATGGGAACGCTTAACCTACGTTGACCTGGTACAAAAACTACAAGACAATCCCAGGATTCTTGCCTCCTGAGATAACGTCTCCTCATGACAATACAAAGTTTACGATTTGTGATTTAATTGGAGAATTCATTATCATATGCGCACAGATATGATCAAACACTCCGGTGGGAAAATTCGATTACAAGTGCGTTTATAGCGAAAGGATAGCGGCAAAATTTTGGGTTGAACTTTGAAAATCATGATGTTTCATTACGACATCTTTATATGTCTACATAACTAATTTATCATGACATCAAAGGTAATTATGATCACAATACGAGGTGAAAAGTTTTTTATTGGTTTACATTGGTCAAGTTTGCTATGAATCTCAATACAGACGTTTTGATCTTTGCGATAATGAGACTCAAATATATCATATGCATTTTTTGAAGTTAATAATCCAAGATGATGTTGTGAATTAGTAAAAGCAAACGTAGACGCAATGTCAATCGTAAATGATTGATTTTCTAAAGGCTTTGTTGTGGTGTGTATAGGAATGAGAATTTTCAAAGTCATCGTGCTTGTAGGCCTATTTGCGAAAATTGAATTTATTCTTCCCAAACCGCACATTGTTGATAATTCAACAAATAGCCGACACCTACAGAATGCTGGATATTGTGACATAATCATTCCTTCACCCGATTGGAGAAGGCTTACGTAGCTTGTTTATTTAGCAGTGACTTTAGTTGGCTAAAATCCCTAGAACTGGAGAACACGTCAATATAGCGGTTTGCGGCGTTTGTTGATGAATAGGCGTGCACCACCGAAAATCGTGAGACAAGCCCTACATGACATAAACAAACGTTTTCGTTATTTTTCGCTCTTTTGTCATAGGCCTATTGATAATACTGTACATATAGGGCGACTGATGTAGGGCCTACTGTCCATGTTGAAATTCTGGCGGGGATCACAGCTCCCTTGCCGCATCATCATCAGCTACGGGCTACACCATCGACTGTTATCATATACTCTACTCACACTCGTCTGCGCCTACGCTAATGCCATCTAGAGGAGCGTGAGAATCCACAGGTTTCCCAGTTTTAGCGGGAATCTCGATTACACCGCGACAGCATCACGCTCGCTTCAGACGTGATAGCAATACTCTCACGACCACTAGCGGCCACATTCGAAGGGTCACGCAAGCATAGTCGAAGGGGTAGCCTGCGCCTGGGGTGTGTACAGACGGGGTACAGTAACTACTAGGGAATGAGACGTTTAAGGTATGGCAGGATGCCTGTAAAGAGAACTGATGCGATTGTTATGTACGTGTAGCACTAACAATGGACAGCTAGATCAGTTCTTAAGCGTGACGCTCATCATCCTACCACAGAGAAACTTTGCGTTTCCAATGTCTCTCTCTCTCTCTCTCGCTGCATTGCATTCTGGAAATGCTGCAATAATACTGCGGCAATCTCGGCTGGGGCTGCGTGGGTTCAAGAGGCTGTGTCATCGCTTGGTCACTGGCAGAGTACCGGATCATGTCCAGACTTGGAAAAGCACTCATCTTACCATTTTTCGTCTGTGTGATCACTGCAGGTATCTTAACAACTGTGTTTTAGGATTAGCATCGAGTAAATTTGCAAATTTCAATTAAACATTTAAGAAGTAATGTCACGTTCGACAGATGCAATCTGTGTGCATCTATCAACTATCAATATCTATCCCTTTTAGCAGAAGATCAAAGACCAAATGTCCTGTTCTTGATTATCGACGACCTCAGACCTGCACTGGGTAGCTACAATTATTATCCCACTGTTCTAACACCGAATATTGACCAACTTGCTTCTCAGAGTTTGCAGTTTAATAATGCCCATGCCCAGGTACGCCGTTGGAATATAGGCCTGCTGAGTGCAGCTAAATTAGAGGGTGTTCTGATCTAATGTGATGGTGGTAATTTTCAGCAAACTGTTTGTGCGCCGAGCCGGACCTCCTTTTTAACTAGCAGAAGACCTGACTCGACACGGTTATATGATTTCGGGTCTTACTGGCGAACTCATGCTGGGAATTATACGACTTTACCTCAATATTTTAAAGAGCATGGATACCATACATACTCTATTGGAAAAGTTTTTCATCCTGGTTGGTAACGTGACTGTTTTTTACTCCACGGCTAATTAATTTGCCTCTTTTACTTTACACTCTATCAGGAAAACCGTCAAACTTTTCTGACGACTCACCGTATTCGTGGTCAGAGCCAGCTTATCATCCTAGCACACAGCAATACAAAATGGCAAAGGTAATGTTTTGCAATGTTGTCCAACACGTTGCTGTTGGCTGAGAAAGCTAATCAATCAAATATATTTTGCAGGTTTGTCCATCACAAAACGGATCACTTGCAATGAATCTATTATGTCCTGTAAATGTGTTCACACAACCTGAGGCAAGTCTTCCTGATATTCAAAGCTCTGATCATGCTATTGAAGTCATTCAAAAATTTAGCCAGTCTGGAACGAAGGTATGTGCATGTATGTGTCTTACTTACCGGGTACTTCAAATCCATATACCAGCATGGGAGTCATGCCTACTTGATATGTTGTATTTTAACAATATCCTACTAAAGTTGTATCACTTTTGCAGCCTTTTTTTCTTGCTGTTGGATTTCATAAGCCCCACATTCCGTACAAGTTTCCTGAAGAATTTTTGAAATTGTATCCATTGTCTGACATTGGTTTGGCTCCTGATCCATTTGTTCCAAAAGGGCTTCCTCCAGTTGCCTACTCACCCTGGACTAGGTTGAGGATACGAGATGATGTAAAATTATTGAATCTGAGTTTTCCATATGGACCAATACCAACTCTATTCCAGGTATGGATATAGTGTTATTAGTCTAGTTCATTCGCCTTTGCCGTAGACATTAGCCCATTGTATATAATAAGTTGGAGTATAATTTTGCACCCTCCAGTCTCCACTCAACTTCAATCTATCTGTTAGTTAGCTTTTAATCTCTTGAAGCGAAAAATGCGTCAGCATTATTACTCTGCTGTCTCCTACGCTGATATGATGGTTGGCAAAGTGCTGAATCAGCTTACGAAGAGTGGCCTTGCTGAAAACACCATAATTGTATTGACTGGTGACCATGGTATGATGAAAATATACTTTATCTATGACGCTATTCACCACTATTGTAATGATACAGGGTGGTCACTTGGTGAGCATGGAGATTGGTGTAAATATGAAAATTTAGAACCTGTAACCAGGGTTCCACTGATGGTCCATGTGCCAAAAGTCACCACAAATCATAGTCATTTTGAATTGAAGAATCCATTCTTACCCCATAAAAAAAGTATGTAATCCTGCCTATTTTTGCCAAACTCGTTACCGTAGATCATTATTTTGATTGTTTTCTTACAGTTCCGAAAGGCCCGCAATCAGAAGCTCTGGCAGAACTGGTTGATATTTTCCCGACACTTGCTGATTTGACTGGTTTGCCACATTTACCCACATGTCCAAAGGATTCATTTGGTGTAAGTGTCTTCTCACAGACTGAGTGCATCCTACATTTGAGGACGCTTGATGCTTGACCTCTGATCTGAAGTCCAGTTGATTTTTAGGTCGAAATTTGTAGTGAAGGTTTGAGTTTGTCTCCATTGTTGAAAGTGGCCAAGAATCCTCACAAACTGCAGCAGATAAGTATGTTGAATTCGATTTTGCTAAGCACAGTTTTTTTACTCGTATTTCTTTGCTTCCCAGAGTGGAAGGATGCTGTATTCAGTCAATACCCACGACCATCAGACTTTCCTCAAAACAATTCAGATTTGCCAAGTCTCAAGGTCAGAGATAAATTTAAACACCATTAACTACAATATAACTGTAAATATTGTTCTAGGGTGGGTGGTAGTCTATCTCAAGCATTGGCTATTGAGAGAGAGAAAAATATATTTTTAGTCAACCAGCAACTACATATGTAAAATTCCAAACATAAATGCGCTCATAAAGCAGCTGTAAAACGAATGCAAATTTCGGACAAATTTCGTAGTACACATGTAAAATTGTACATATAAATGTTGTCATAAAGAAATCATAAGAAGAGAGCTATTGAACAAATATATGTATGTTTGGTAGTCGCTATTTCCAGGATATGGCGATTGCCTTTGGCAGTGTAATCTGTTTCCCTCCTTCACGACTCACGTTGTCTATCACGGTGGTTTATATTACGTTTCTATTCAGGATATCAAGATAATGGGCTACAGCATGCGTACAGATCATTATAGATACACTGAGTGGGTCTCTTTTAACCCCAAAACCTATTTCGCCGACTTCACCAAGGTTTGTTGTATGGTGAGAGATACCAAAATATCTTGAAATAACTTAAGTGTCGTTTTAAAAGGTTCATGCTAAAGAATTGTATTTGAGAGATATTGATCCTCTAGAGGACTTCAACGTTGCATATGAAGAGAAGTATGCGGAGTTGGCTGAGAGTTTGAAGAAAAGGCTAATTGCAGGATGGAGAAATGCTTTGCCGAAGTAGAGCCATAATTTCATCCAAACTTCATGTGAATGTTGTTGTCGGTCGGTTCACATCTTCATGCTCTTCATATTGCTTCATACACGATTATGGACACTCACCACCACATGCTTATGAAACAGGGACGCGCCTGGACGATTATGCGATAATATTGAATCAAAACCAAATTCACATTGGTGATTATTTTAATACGTGACATGAGAATCGTCTGCGTGATCATGGATACTGATTACCATGAACATGCCGTAGTAGTAGGCCATGCATAAACATATATCTAATATCGACTTCGTTGCTTGGCTGTTGGACGATGTAGCAAGAATACGAATGTCGGCTTCAATCAATGTGTATGTTGGCTACTTGTGTAGTTCGGGATTAGGGGAACTCCACATCCGCAATATTTCTGCCTGCCCTGAGATTGAGGTCTCGACCTATGCATTTCTTCTAATGGTTGCCTTTATGATAAACTGTTTCACTCCTAGATATACTTGTACTTCAAGTGTCTTTTGAAATTGAGTGTCATTCTATTATTATCATTTCTTGCAATCTGATATATGAGAATATACACATCACTAACGCATACGACTTTAATAGGATACTTTTGAATGCTGGTCTTGTCAGGAATCGCTAATCACGATGTGACGTCTACGCCGTGATATCCCTAAGCTGTAGGCCTACGCCAGGTTAATGCTTACGGTACATGTGTCAATACTCCGGTTTTATAGCCCGGAGCACTATCACAACCACAATACTCTGGGTTCCCCCGATATTGACTGCCAAGCAGAGATGTATAGCCATAATCACTCACAACCACAGTAGGCCTATTCCGCCCTCCGATACCTGCTGCGAAGCAGAGTGGCGGCCACATCGACAGGTAAACCTTGGGCAGACGTACAAGGTACCCTGAATTGCGAATAATCCGTCTCGGAGTAATGCTGGTCGTATGCCGGGCCGGTGGACCAAGAAAGGGTTTCAATATGTGAATGTGACTGAGTCTATCGGAACAATTATTCGTAGGACAGGCTTCTCCGATTAATATTCCGTAGCCATTCCCGCACGACACCAACGTACCAGTCATTACTCATCATCCCAATTAAAAGGTGTGAACTCCTGGTCAGAGATATCCTCATACGCGAAGCTTCAGTCAACGAGGTGATAACTGCCGGCCAACGACAGCTGCAGTCATTGTCACCGCACAAGCTGCGAAAAGTACGACGAAGCCATCTCTATATATGATGTGCAATGGTAGAAGTAAAACCACTTCTATCAGGTAGACTACGACCTTTCTAAAGACTTGGACACGACTAGATAGCAGATCCTGACCTATTCCAGTGATACCTTGCAATAGGTCAGCATTTGTAATTTTGTTACTGTCACTAACTTCTAGACGTACCCTAGTAATTAGAAAATGAAGGAGATCGAGAGGTTGAAGAGAATTTTGGAGTTACAGGACTGTAAAAGGTAACCAAGACATTAGGCTAGAGATCTTGAGGTGAGTATAGCTCGGGTTAGACCCCTGTAAATGCATATTTCGAATCCGCAAGATGACGCTACAAACCCCAAGGTAGGCTACAGGAAGTAGCGCTCTCTCCGCTTCTGTTTACCCAGGGTGTTGTCAGTCGTTAGACTAACTTCGGTTTTAGCAGATGGTAAAAGCAAGCAACTAACCATCCATCATGCCTATTGTCAAGCGTTGACAAGAACAGCAGCTAATTGGCGCATCTCACAACTCTGCGTACGTGTAATCATGCTTTTATCGCATAGTCCAAGTACTATGTAACCTGACGTGAAGTGGTTCTGGGAGTGCTCCTGTCATGCTGCCAAAACTATTATATCTGTACTGCTGTAGAACACCATACCATGCTCGGTAGGTTACCTGTTCAGGAAATTACAAAATGACAGATTCGATATATCTAGCAAATATCACAAACTCACTGTTATTTAGAAAACGAAGAATGGCAAAACGGAGTGATATCTCAGTACTGCATAACGGTCTCCGCGTTCGTTTTCTTCAAAGTTCACAATTGCAAAATGACAAGAGCAACAGAGTTTCAATCCGTCTCACTAACAGGCTAAGCTCTTAAAGGTACGTGCCATCCTTGCACTGGATTGCAGAGACGCATGAAATAGATCGCGCCGTTCGCATGCAAGGCACACGCACCTTCATCTGCAGGGTGATAAGGGAGCACGCGCGTGACGTGTTGATTCCGCAGGTGAAATCGCGTAAATGCGTCAGACTAGAGAGTAAAACCACGACTTAAAGTGGCACGGACGAAATTCTCAGTACACTATAAACACAGAATTATAAAATCGATGGTGTCCATCAGCTATCAGCTAAATAGTGATGTGGGAGCGATGGGCCTCGTACATGAGCGCCCGCACCCGGGTATTCGCTCTAAGTCATTTTTATAAATCAACATCAAAAGTGCGCGTCTTTCCCGGATGCATCGCTCAAGTAACCACTGGCACGTGCGACTTGTCGATTATTATCGCTGTCGCATCGGGCGATCCAAGAGCGCTTACTTTGGGAGATATTTACATCTAAACTACAACGGGTGGTCGCCACCGTTCAAGAAAAAGGAGGTGACATTCGTTGAGGCAATTAACCGTACATGGAGTGGACAAAAACACAAGCAAACCGTGTGGACAACTGCTATACGGTTCGCCTCACACATGGCGTCAGAAAATGCGAATATAATGACCAATTTCCGAACATTCGTTGTGGACAAACGTTGGACACACCACAAATTTACAGTGATAAAAGACAAAAAATGCAAGACTAGACCTACTTATGTAACTTTAATCGTCTTCAGCGTGCACAGAATTAGCTCCTAATGATTTGACCCCGGTGCGATACAATCTTAGAGATAGAAAATAATTTTTTCCATTTTGCTCTTGCAAACTTTCTATGGAGTTATATCAAGCTTGGCTGGGAGTTAAGCGTCTTCGACGATTGCAGCCTTTAACAATTTATGGGTGCTTGATCATTTCCTCGGTACTTTTCTGCCAACGCCAGGAGAAATTATTAAACAGTACACAAACCTCTTGAACTCTGAAAGGCATTGAAAGTAGCTGAACAGGCTGGTTTCAGGATCAAGCCGTGTGAGTCGGCAGCTAATTTGTCAAAGCAATGAGTCGCAAAATTGGAAGAAAGCAATTTAATAATATTGCTTTGTCCTCACATTAGCGCATTGGTGGAACTTGAGCTACAGCAAAATATTATCCCATTTGTTGTGGATCCAGCGCCATTGCATAGTAACAATTTTTGTCATGGTCGTTCTGCCTTATCGTTTGCTTTAAAAAAGTGAGACCAGGAAAGGCATCTATAGAAGGGAAATATTTCTGGACAACGGTACTTGCTGTTGCTGGCTATGATAATCCAGCTGTATTGTCAACCAGACAAGTACAGACGACCACATTGTGGGTGTAATTCTGATCTCAAACAAGACCGCTATGGGTAGGCCTAGCCAACACTGAGAAGAACGTCGAGTGGAAAAGCTTAAATATGCACCAATATCTATCGGGTAAATAGGGGAGGAGGTGCCAAAGTGTCAACATACCTTGATTATGATCCTTCTGGTGCAGTTTTACTGACATATTCTTTAAAAACGGCCTCCACCAGAGAACGTCTAAAATGGATACATCATTCAAGTCAACTTACACAAAATATAGTGCATTCAGCAACAAGTGTGGAATATTTCAATCCTATGTTAATAAATATAATCCAGTATATATTCCAATAAATAAATAAATTCCAATAAACTGGACTGGACGTTAAATCTGTGGTGACTTATTATATTTATTAATATTTGAATCATCCGCCATCGGCTCCACTATTTTTCGTAATCTTATGGTATAAAGTAGGGCGTGAGAATTTCAAACATTGCGCTCTGTCTTCTACAGTATGTATTATATATAGTATAGACTAGTCCTAACAAATTAGTGCATGGTTGACAACTCCTAGAAATTCTAATATCTTTTCTCAGAGCACTGATGTAAAACCTAAGCAATATCAGGAACCGGTAGAATGACAACTAGGTACAAAAAATGCACAATCGCCAGTTCACTTTTACACCTTGAAATACAGCCACCTTCAGCACTACACAAACATGAGCTTTAAACTTCAGAGTACAAAGTTGGATTTACGTAAAATCGGTGAGAGTGCAATATTTCCACACAGAAACAATCTAGGCCTAGCTAACTCAAGTCTTAATCTGTATAAATGTTGTATGCCAACACAATGGGAATTCCTCTATCTAAAATAAATCTTCGTTTATTTAATAGAGCAGAGTGATGTAGACAAAGCTTCACAAAAGGATTCTATTATCTACGTTTGACTTGTAGCAACCTCTTCTACAGATGGTTTGGACAGATATGGCAATGACCAGTAATTCAATATCCCACACCACACCTCATCGATACAAAAGATCACATTGACTACATTATCTAAACTGGTATGCCACAACAGATATGTACCAATACTGGAAATTAGGGCTACAATTGTGCAATGATCCAATAGATTTGATTGTGGGTTGATGTTGTAAACCCAGTGGCCTATTTATGGCAGTGACGTAGCTGCAACTGACATTTTAATGTCTGTCTATACAGTATCAGTGATATGGTACGTAGTGACATATCCTTGTTGACCCAACAAACCAACAGAAACCCACTACATAAGGTTTATTGGGAAGGTTTATGGCAGCGTTCAGTACATAATCATATCTACATCCATATCATAACATGGAAGACGCTTATAACTATGCACCACAGCATTGAAATTCTCCCTATATATAAATAGAATGGTAGTTGCCATGAATAGTATTGCACTATTGGCATACATTCAAATTTTCGGTAGCCCCCACAATAATATGAAATTGAATCACCATAATTAGGTCTAATCAATTGACCAGTTCAACTCTTGTATAACTAAATGCTTACTTTGCAAAAATTCCACCACCGGGAGGAAGATTTTCTATGTCTTGTCTAGCAGAGAGCGTTTGCATTAGCGACGCTATATCAAGAGGTTCTTCCTTGACTTCACTACAGATTTCTAAAATTGAAAATTGTCATTGATACTTGATTTTAATATGTTAGGCCTATTGTTGTAGCCTAACATGTAATGTCATTACCGTGAACGACAGCTTTTAATTTTTTCTCCATTTCTTCTTCCTTTGACTTGGCTTCTTGAGACGGTTTGGGTGCGGCCGGGAACGCAATTAGAATGAGTGTCATATTGTCTCTGCTTCCCTGTTGTTGACAGATAATTCAATGAATGTGACTTGGCAAAATACTGTCTATAAGTGCTACTTCAATGAAGAGGTGACAGAAGATGTAAGCTTGCTTTGTCATGGTAAACAGGTGACGAACATACAACAAATATATATATATAGGGTAGTACAGTAGGCCCATGATACATGGAATCAGGAGCCGCAATCGGTCGTAAATATTCCTTAAGAGGTAGATTTGACCAAGCACACAATTCACTTTTTCCGACCGATACCACTAGAATTTGCCGACAGTTTCACTTCACTTTAGCGCATCATAAAAAAGACGGGCTGTCAGGATTGGAATCACCACCCAACAAACCCATTTAATTTCATGGTCAAAGTTACTCACCGAGACAGCCATTAGGTCACGGACAAAAAGTGCAACAAACCTAACAATGAAATTATCAACATACCTTGTTTAGGCTTGTGTCTACCACTGAATTGCATACTTTCACTAGATCTTCATGAAGTTCCATTCTTGAGGTGATGTATTCAGCAAGTTCATCATTAGTCGAGACGTCAAAGATTCCATCACATGCCAGAACAATGAATTGATCATTATCATCTCTTTCTACAACGGTTATTTCAGGATCGGGGGAAACCAGTTGTTCTGTCGGCCCTTTGCTTTCCACATTTTTGTATTCATAGTCACCTAAGGCCCTGGACACCGCCAATGACCCATTGACTCTCTGAATCATAACACTTCCGCCAGCGTTTAGAATTCGTTCTTTTTCAAGAGGATTCCCTGGCTTGTGATCTTCTGTCGAGAATTGAACCTTCGAATCACGACATAAAAATCCTCTAGAATCACCGCAATTAACAAAATAAAATTTTTTCGGTGATATAAACACACACACTGCTGTTGAACCGCTGCGATCATTGTCATGTTTAGTACTAGAAAGGTCACGCATTTTAACATCGAGATTGAGAAATCCCTCCCGGATTGCTTCTTCAATATCATCATCTGACATCTCCTCGTATTGTTCACCGTTATTAACAAAGTTCTGAAACTTTTTGTGCGAAAGAACGTGATCGAGCAGATGTTGTGACGAGTATTCTGCAATTTTGGACCCAGCATGACCATCAAACACTGCGAAGAATGACCATTGCGGCAACTGCGACAGGCCTATTTTAGCGGAGTGACTGTCTTCCATATCCACTCGCCATCCTTGCATGGAACTGGTCGCGTACCTAAAGGCATTGTTACCACCTTTCTCATTTTTCTTCTCTGTCTTCGGTTTATCAAGAAATGCTCCCATCTATGTTAATTCATGTGCAAAAAACGCTATCTAATTAATACCTGAGACAACAACGAGAACAGCGTTCAGAAAGACAAGCAGGATACTTATCAAAGCCAGAAGAATAGCTGCGTCAGTACTACCACCAATCATAGGCAGTGTATCCCAGCAGCGATGTCAGACGTGTGGACAAAAGCAATAATAATTTATTGATAGATAATTTCAGAAAAATCAATAATTTTTTAGCTTTAATCAAATATATAGTTCATATCCGTACGGCTGCATAATCGATTCCTCATTAAACACACAATCACAAATCAGTTATATACAATCAGATTAACGCCAACAATAAGATGTGACCATTGCAGCCACAGTCAATAAGCTTGGATTGCACAGAGCTGGATGATACTAAAAAGGGGAACCTAACCCTGGATTTCGCTAAAATTTCTACGCAATCCGCTATTCCGTATTTAGTACTGGCAATAGCATGTGGTTCATGGCACGAATTTTAGCTAGGAGTCAAATTTAACCTTGCATTTTGGACAAAAGTCAGTTGCCAGAGCATCTTCCTAGATCATAGCTCTATACCTGTTCAAATGCAAGCATCAAAATCCGTGCTAAGGGCCCTGAGCGTTGAGCTATTCCTACCTCTTTGGGATCAGTCCTATACTATTAAGAGATTTTCACTTCGCCTAAAGAATTGCGCAATTCATCTATTAGGTCGTTCGTAGACCTACCATCGTTCCAAATTACATTTTTCGAAACGTCTACATCACGCATGGGATACGAAAGAGATGATGCGCCATTGCATTAGTGGATAGATTAATACACTCACCCAATTAGTACTAAAGAGACCAACCTGTGATTTTACCGTTGAAATTACTATTCGCTTCCCAATTGATTCACTGAAATGCCAGGTGCCGATTCCAACTTCCAACTCCTCCATTCAACGTATCGCTCAACGCCATTACGAAATAGCGTCATCAAGTGTTTAACCATTACATCATTGTTTACGGGGATGTGCGCGGAGAATATGGCTCGTTGTAGATTTTTAAAAGTACAGGCATCCATACTGTGTTATAGCATCGGTATATATGCCATAATATGCACTATAGTTTAGCTTAATTCAATATTAAAGCATTTTTATCCTGGGTTTAGCCGTTGGGCTAAATAATACATAGTTGGCCGTACAACAAAACCTAGCCGGCACGCGCCACTGAGGTTTGCTAGAAAAACCTGCCCATCACCACCATAGTACAAACTTAGATATAACTTTCAGTCTAAACTGAAAAAGATATCGAAGTGACTGACGAATATGAATAGGAAAAATTGGTTCCTGTAACATTTGCTCGGCGTCAACTGCTGATCGTTTGTGATAATAATATAGCCTAGCCCCTAGGTAGCGCTGGGTAGACGAGTTCCAGACTACGGTTCCAGACTGTTGGTCGAGTAGTCTGACCGGCGAATTGATTTTCATTTTCTTAGGTAGATGTGGTAGGCTTCTCTGTGTGTGACAACACGCAGCATGTTTTAGATTGCTATCTTGGGTACTTTCCCCACATGTTGATTCCTTTGATGCGAAGTTTTCGATTTGCAAAAGGGAAATAAACTCGAAACTTGAATATTGAGAATGAAAAAGTCCGAACAGATGAGGGCTTCTAAATTGTCAGTGATTCGACAACGAAATCGTCGTTACGTGTTAAATTACTGCGAGAAAAATTTGTGTGAGCAAAAAAGGGCAGATCATTAACCCTTAGCAGCCCTTTCCCTCCCACTTTTACAAGTCCATATAGGGTATATAGGCCTACTGGTTACAAATGTTTTGTAGGCTATACATCTCGGAATATGCTAGACCATAGACCCCTATCATCGCTGAATGAATAACCGTGCATGTACAGTTCTCTCGCAAAAAATGCGATGATTTCCATTTCTTGGGCATCTATAGGACAGTCCCCTGCTTGACCCGCCCATCGTGTGCCCAACCCCGCGGAATTTGTGAAGAGTTTTCATGTGTAGGCGACAAATTCCAATCTAAGGAGTGACTTTCACCATTTGGGGTATATTATGGTACGAAATAACTAAAATAGATTCCAACCTGTTATGATCTGAAATGTAGGCTACGGGGGTGCTAATGTAACAGAAATAGAGCTTAACGATTTAAATCCCCGAATTCACCTTCCAATAACAGAGGTGCTCGTCAGTTCGAGCCGTGTATGGGCCCACTGAAACAATGTCATAATATGGGTACGGTCAGTTCAAAATTGCACTGTTCAATAGCAAAAATATCGTTGTTCAGTAGAAACGTAACGAAAATGAAGCATATAGCCCTAGGCGGGCAGGTCTCAATACTATGCGTCAAGCAGATCAGTGAAACGTCCTGGAGTATTGATGATATAAACATGTGTGTACTGATGCCTGTTCATGTTTAAAGAAAGCGTACTGTATATGACCTGACGCAAAGTAAAAGACTAGGAGGTTCGTGAGAAATTTTCTCGAGAAGGTGCTATATTCAGACTAATACGTTGAGTTCGGGTTATAACAGAAAAAAGTGGAAGATTAGGATAGCGTCATTCGCTCTCTACTCGTTAGGTTCAGTGTGATGGTACATGCATGAAACAAGCCTAGTGTTTGTAAGTGTTATTGACCCCGTTCGCTTTAACGAAGATAAGATTACACGCTGCTCTCTAATAGCCCGTGACTTCATATCTCGAAATAGTGCCGAGAAGGGTTCGCTGAGTCGATTCAATTACTCCTTGTTGTAAATGGACGACGATATATATGCGATTGGGGTGACGAAAAAAGTATAAAGCGTTTCGCACCGTTTGCTGTACACTCAGAACGCAATGAAGTCATTCTCGAAGCCTCGAAACTGGAGATGCTGTAACGTGCAAGTGGTGGGAAACGGTGAATGCATCGTTAAGACACTGACGACAGAGTAGTGTAATATCGTTTAACTTTTCATATCGGGTTCCGATTTACTGTATCATTTTAAAGCAAGGTCAATGTTCCGCAAGCTGTATCAGTTTCAGACGTTACATTTATCTTCAAATTTGAAATTTATATATAACGCATTCTTATTTACATCGACTGTTCGGCTAAATTATCTGATGTTTTATAGTATCGGCTATCGGTATACGTCGCATAAAACTTCTGTTATTTCATTAATTTTGTCAGTTTTCCACGTAGCTTTTATGTTCAAATGAGCCAAATAAAGTACAAGGTATAACAGAGCATGTCGCGGACTCAATTATATGTGGATATAATTATTGTTCTTTACATCACATTAATTTCTACGATAACATGCAAAGAATCACATGCAGACTCGTAAGTAGCCTAACATTAAAAGTTGTTTTGTAAATATCTCACAATCTAGATTAATGTTTGATTTTATTTATGCTTAGGGGCTACCTTATATTAGCACCAGCAATATTTCGATCTGGTGTAAAACAATCAATTACTGTTCGAATATTGGAAGAAAGTGACCCGGTTTCGGTGAGGGCCACTCTAGTAGACTCGTTTGAAGGTTCCATAATCACTTCTGCTACGTCAACTGTCCAGGGTAAGTCTATAGATATAGGCCTACCTACCGATATTACCCATCTTGTTTGTCCAATTTTGTGATGGATGTAAGCTGTAGCGATTAAGTCAAACAGATATAAGGCAATAGTGCAAGTAACTAGTCGAATGTCGAATGGTAAAGTTATATGTAATCAGCAGTTACCGTCGCACACACAATCATCAGGTGCATCATGGAGTATATGCGTGTGGGAATGCGAACTAGCGTATGTGTTCTGTGTGTCTCTGTTAGGCTAGAGATAGAATTGGGATAAATGCTGCAAAGTTTTCGAGGACAAGATATTGGCCTTTTTTATGTTTATCTATACATTAGTGCCAACATTCATCACATCCCAACCAAGTGCCAAAGTATCATGACGGGGCCCACCCATCTAGACAGGAAATACGATACCAAGAGCTTCCATCACTAATCAAGTTCTTGGTAAGCAAGGACAAATAAACTTTCCCACCTGATATCAACCGCTTCAACTGGTTGTACTCATGTTATTGACTATCCATAACGAATTCAAATCAAAACATCTGGCAACCAGCGTGGCAATTTAAAGCTTAAAGTAACGTCTTTGTAAAAGGACCAAATTGTCGAGTGGCACATTTCCGGATCCGTAAACGCCATTTTTATCCATTACCTTTTAACTACTTGTAAAAAGTGAAAAGGTTATGGGCTACTTCAGTCGGAAATAGTAAAGCTGTAATTATCTATTTTACAGGCAACGGCAAGATCACGTTACAGGTAAATGTGTTTTCAAGTACAAGTAAATAAACCAAATCAAACAAAATGCTATTGTTTCACAACCAAGGTACCGAAACATATCGACGGAAAGGCAGTGCTTCAAATTTGCGGAAATTGTCACGGACACACAGGCTTTCGTTTTCAAAACGAGACCGTCATTACGATCAAGGCGAAAGGAGCATCAGCTTTTGTTCAGACAGACAAGCCATTCTACAAACCATTACAAACAGGTTAGAATACCCCTCATCTAAATATCATTTACATAATTTCTAAATTATGAATTATCATTTTCTTAGTACGAATCAATGTATACACCGTGGACAGAGATCTCCGCCCAGTGAAAGAAAATGTAAGTAACGTGTGACATTTTAAAAGATTATAACTAAGAAATCAAAGTCACAGCTAAATTCTTTCAACTCAATCCCATTTTGTGTGAATTTGCTTCATACGATACTTGAGCAGAAACAAATTTGTTATGTCTTTACAGGTAACGGTTTACGCAAAGGTAAGACCGCAAAATCTTTAATGAGTTTCCTATTGTTATGATAAACAAAATGATAACTTTCCAGGCGCCGAATGACGTCAAAATTATGGAGTGGCGAAATGTTGTACCTACATGTGGTGGTAAGGATTACAAATACTACATTTCCATACTCTCCTCTTCATTATGTCACATTCACTGACGTTGTAGGTACTGTGGAACTATCGTTTCCTCTTTCTGACCAACCGCCAGAAGGAAAATGGAATGTTTTTGCTGAGTTGCAGGGTGCTATATTCAACACAACCTTTCAAGTGGCAAAATACGGTATATAAGCAAACGTGCGCATTTTCACGGGCCCTTCGTTATCACTTTTGATTCTTTAGTTCTGCCGAAGTTCGACGTCACAATTATACCCCCGCCGACGTTTCGAGATTGGTCTACTTGTGAAACGGTAGCCGTTGTGGCGAGGTACCCATTCGGAAAACCGGTGAAAGGACGATTGGTTGTCAATATTTCAGTTCGAGGGGAAGGATATTTTGCTGGACGATTCGACAGAATTCAACCCAAAACATGGAATATGAATGTAATCACTTTATAGCATCGCCTTAGTTACATTAGATATGCTAATCTCATTATATTTTGGTATAGTTCAATGGTGAGGCGAGATTTTGTGTGCGTCTTCAAGAAGTGGTGGTGGACACGATGATTGGCGGGCGATCTTTGAGACCAAGCGAGTATCTTGAAGCAAGCTTGGTCATTTCAGCGACAGTTATCAGCGAAGACGGCGCGAAATTTTCCGCTTATGATGATACTGCAATTGTATCTCGATATTACGTCGACTTTGAATTCACGGCATCTACTAGGAAATACTTCAAACCAGGAATTCCCTTTCAAGGCGACGTAAGATTGCCAATAAAAGATATAAATTTCATTATAACATGCAATAAGTACTGTGAATTGCGACAATTGCCTTCAGATTGCCGTCACCTATATGAATGGAACGCCAGCAGACAATGTCGGAATTGAACTAAAAGCAAAACTTGGTTATCGGAATTTTATCACCCAAACGCTCACATCATCTTCTGGAGGGATAATACAGTTTAGTATACCACCAATATCAGATCACGCCGACATAATCTCATTGGAGGTACAGTCCCACATGGGGTCATCGAAAGACAGTTAGTCCACTTCGCACGTTGTTTTAAATTCTCAGGCTCGAGTGTCAGAGATCGATGGTCAGCCAGTCAGGAAATTGCAGTATCTCGAAAAGTATTTGGATCTCAAAAATTGGTACTCGCCCAGCGAATGTTATCTTTCAATCGAGAAGCCGAACGAAAATTTGTTGGTGAGATTACAAAATTCCATTTCAAGAGATTAGTAGGTCTACTTCCGAAACCGTCATCGCTGTGCAGACATGCATCGTGGCACATCGTACGCCAACGATTGTGTAATCTAAATCATATCGCGTATACTGATTTTCGATTGACGCCTTGTTATTCATGCAGATCAATCGACGCGCTGAATTCACGGTGAAATCGACTTGCGTTTGTGACTTCACGCTATATTACGACCTACTCTCTCGAGGAGACATAATTCTGACCGAAGCAACGACAGTCAATTCATCAAATAGCTATTTGGCCACGAATGGACAATCTAGATCGCGTTTTTCAACACACAACAGACCAGGTATTAATCAATCCTCTTTGCCTATACACATATATCTGAATTGGAGCATGTCGCAAACGCTCTAATAAATTTTAGGTAGCCGTAGCCATCTTTGTCAAACCTCCATCACAGTAACGATCACTTCAGCAATGGCACCTTTAGCCAAATTACTTGTATACTATGTCAGACCAAATGGAGAAGGTGTCGCCGATAGTATTCAGTTGGAGTTGGAGCCAGAATTGGAAAATGAAGTGAATAAAATCACTATTGAAATTACAGATGCATAACTTTGTTCCACATGAAACTATAGGATTTTTTGTTGTTGTTAGGTCAATATTGATGTGGCCAAGAGAATATTTTCACCTGGTGAGGAAGTCCCTGTTACGGTCAGGGCAGGAGCAGATTCTTGCGTCTGTATGGGTGCGACGGACAAGAGTCTTCATTATTTATCAAAAGATTATTTGCTGAATGACGAAAAGGTAATATTTACAACTACAAAAAAATTCCTCACTTTACATTGTTATCTAATTCTACATCATTTCTGAAGATCTTTGAAGAAATGTACACGTACGACATGAGCAATTTACCTTTTGAAGAAAATCCACCCCGTCAAGACCGATTGCAACGCAAGAAACGATGGAGGTCTTGGCATCACAGATCATCGCATGGTTTTCAACCGCAAATAAGAGATTCCTTGGTAGCTTTCCTTGAAACTGGACTCGTAGTTATGACAGACATCGTAGCACTAAATCATCGTGACAGTACTGCGTTACAAACTGAAGGCAGGTTGGAACAACTGAAAGCAAAATCGACTCTCCCAAAAATCCAGAGGTGGGTGAGAAATGGAAATGGAAAGTACTGCTATTCAAATCAGTAAACCTTTATTCATTTTCCTTTGGATTTCCACCCAGTTTCATAAATAACACAGGGAAATTTTCATTCTCGTTTCGTGTTTCGATTACAGCCAAATACACATATTCTCCGGAAGCTTTTCGACGAAGTGGAGAGTCTTTATAGTCAATGAATCTTTGACGTAAATTCTGGGAAAATGTAATGGTTATTTTTTTACAGAAAATCAAGGAAATTGAGAGCCTTTTTTCCAGAAACGTGGTATTGGAAATGCTTTGAAGTCGGGTAAAATGTTCAACTTTCTTCTTTCGTTTTGACCTTTTTTTTCTTCGGACTCTGAGACGTCACGGCAGCCACACATCAGCTACTGCTTGGTGGCTGTTGGTTGACCGTCGAACAAATACTTAAGACAGTGCATAATAACTCGAATTCCTTCGTAGGTTATCTGGAGAAAAGAATGTAAATCTTCACGCACCAGACACGATTACGTCTTGGGTTTTCAATGCGGTTGGCATTAACGATCTAAGTGGGATTGGCGTGGCACCAAACGTTGAGGTTCACACTCGCAAACGATTTTTCATCGCCTTCAACATGCCTTACTCTGCGATACGAGGAGAAGAACTTGATCTTCCAGTTACGATACATAATTATTTGGATCGCTGCACCCTGGTTAGTACAGCGTTTCTACAGACGTCATAGATACATTTTTTAGCGCAAACAAAACTATTACGTGTTACTCCCATAGGTTCGGCTGGCTCTCAAATCTCAGGCAGGTGTTTCGTTTTCAACTTCTCGATCGTCAAGAGGGAGAAGCATTGTCAAATATCTGTGCGTTAATGCTGATGATACTGCTACAACAACGGTTAAAATGATTTTCAAAGAGCTTGGGAATGCAAGTGTTTTAGGTAATGCAGTCCTATTTGAGCTGACCGATTCAATTTTCAAGTAAAATTATTATTATATAGCTGTTGCTGATGGAGTTGATGGTCCAAATGCTTGCTGTGGGGTAAACAAGAGAATATCAAACGGACGAAAGGAAGTAAATGCTTCCTATGATGTTCTCAGAGGAAATATCATAGGAACCGACGCTCTGGTGCGAAAGTTTATTGTAGAGGTATGTAACGATATACTGCGTTTTTCAGAAATCGTTACTAATCAACCAATGTATTGTTGTTCAGCCTGAAGGGGAGCGTAGAGAATATGTACACAGTATCTTCTTCTGCCCTAACGACAAGATGAACATCACAACCACGCCTTCCAAGTTCCACTTCATAACCTTTGACAACAAGACTAACAGCTTCAGCTTTTTAGTAAAAGGTAACATCCCCTACCCGATTTGATTGATAGCTTGAAACGACAATTTCCGATTCGTTGGATTCGATTACATCAAGTACCGCCTAGTTACGATATCACGTGGCATTCGTCATCACTTGAGTCAACACGCTATTACCTAAGATCAAAGCCATAAGTTGATACGATGAAACAAGAGTCAAAGCGGATTTGATCTCTCCCACCATGGCTTGAACACTTGAAATTCTAGCATTATCACGTTCGCAATACTTACTTCTTGCTTTGATGATAACAGCTGCCAACAACGTACACATTGTACTGGCAAACTCGCCAGAGAAAACAGAAACATCGTATGAGATCATTATTGGTGGAAGGGATAATACTCGCTCATGGATTCAGCTGAATGATCAGACGTTGGAAGTTTCTACAACGAGAAACATACTATCGCAATCCGAAGTACGATCGTTCTGGATACAATGGGATAGTCGGCGGATAAAAGTAAAAGAATCTTAGGCTTATTCCACAAATCTGAATGATACATATGGTCGCGTTTTCAAAAAGGTTGGCTATGGAATGGAAGAAGACGTGGCTGCCACCTTCTTAATATTACCAATTTCCAATCCCGTTCAAGTGAAATCAATTGGGTTAGGAACCAGTGGTCAATCTCCTGCCGAATTTCGACTTTGGTCAAGAGAAGGTACTCCCCATTCAATATAGGGTTGATTTCAAATCGATTTTACAAATTCTATAATGGTTAAACAGGATTTGGCATGGGATTTCATGAAGTATTTCACCTGGATGTTCCGAAATACACCATCCCTGATTCTGTAAGAGGGCGTGCATCAATAATAGGTAATTTTTGTTTGTAGGATAAATATGTTGGTAATAACAAACATGGTGGGCGTGGACTGTTTCTCACGATAGTCTATAAGTACTTTGTACCCCCTTCCTTGAAAACTGAGAGGGATTGACAGCCTCGCAGTATAGCTTAACTACAGTATGACTATGAGAGACAGCAGGACCTTTGTACAAATGAGATAGCATCTCTAAGTCGCTAAAATTGAGTCGAGAAATGAATCATCGCTGCGATATTGAAAACGTTGTAAAACTGCTAAAGCTTTTAGACCTATAATAGAGGCATCGGAATGACGAGCAAAAATATTTCACAGAACTCCACGCAGGTTTTCTGTGAGGGGAATGTCAGATCTTTACAAGCTTAAATATTCGCACCCATCCCAACTTATGTAGGCCAAATTCAAAATATGCAGAGTATAATCCTTTTACAATTGAATGAATTCACGTTGGCATTTCTGTAGGTGACGTAATGGGCCCGACGTTGAAGAACTTGAACAATTTATTGACGCTACCTCATGGATGTGGAGAGCAGAATATGATCAATTTTGCACCAAACATACACATATTGAAATATTTGAAAACAACAAACCAATTGACAAGTGATACCTTGAACACGGCGAGAGACTATTTGGTGCAAGGTGGCGTTTTGATTGCTTTTTAACGGCGTCGTTTGCCATATACAATTTTCTTATCAGGATATCAGAGACAGTTGACCTACCGACGACAGAACGGATCGTACAGTGCATTTGGAAATAACGACGAGTACGGCAGCATGTGGTAGGTAAAACTTTTAAAACATGACATCGCCGGATTTAGCGATTTTGCAAGCAAACGTCAGATTCTATCTTCGTGATACTTCACGGAACTATTTTTTGCTCCCAGGCTCACCGCATTCGTGATGAAGTCTTATTCTCAAGCGCAAGATTTCATTTACGTCGAGCAGAGGGAGATTGATGAATCGCTAAAGTGGATCATCAATCAACAGATGGATGATGGATCGTTTCCTGCCCATGGGAGAATCATGAATAAAGAAGCGCAAGCGGGAATTAACAAAAAAATCGCCCTGACCGCCTACGTTGTCATAGCAATTTTAGAAACAAGATCGACGAATGAGGTTTGTAAACGCACATCAACGGATTTATACTATATGCTGTTCCTTGTTTACGCTTGCGTTAAAGGATTAACTAAGATTTCGCCGACAACGCTGAGATTATCAAGAAAAGTATAATGTATAGCTCACTATTCTGAGAAAAATACATCATAGGTGTACCGTGCGTCCTTGCATAATACATATACATGCACTATGTATTTAAAATTAACAGTCAAGTTT
This sequence comes from Botrylloides violaceus, assembly GCA_030412335.1. Classification (NCBI taxonomy): domain Eukaryota; kingdom Metazoa; phylum Chordata; class Ascidiacea; order Stolidobranchia; family Styelidae; genus Botrylloides; species Botrylloides violaceus. The sequence continues at coordinate 1,570,594 of JASFYC010000810.1, forward strand.
AATAGTTTAATCTTATTGACTGCGACAGAAAAGGTTGGTATTTAATCAAGGAAATGTGTGTGTGCACTCTTTCAGTCTGTCTCGTTCTTCTTTCATATCAAGCTTATGCATAGGATTTTATAGAATAGCCAACAGCAAAGTCGTACCTCTATACACAGGATGCTAATGAAGCTGTGGAGAGAGCGGTGGAATTCCTTCAAGAAGTTCCGATGATTGATAACGACGCGTACACCGCCGCACTCCTGGCGTATGCACTGACCTTGGCAGGAAATGGACTGGCAGAAGAAGCCCGACGAATACTCTTGGACAAATCTATTGTGAAATATGGGGGTAGTTATCGCTACTGGCCATTACGGGATGTCTACGGTCAAGAAACAGACAGCTTCATATTATCACCGTCGTCGAAACAAACAGGTGGAGTTTCACTACAGGCCTTTATGAAATAACAGCCTTGATGTTACTAAAAAATTCTTAAATATACAGTGGTTTCTGCTGAAATAGAATTGGCATCTTACGCATTGCTGGCGTACACAAAGTCCAACGACGTCTCGGTCGCATTGCCTATAGTTCGCTGGATATCTAAACAGCGAAATCCCCAAGGTGGCTTTGCATCTACACAAGTAAGTTACAAATCTACTTGGTCACATTTACCTGATCACATTTGACTTTTTCTGCCCTTTAGGATACTTGCGTGGCTCTTCAGGCCTTATCTTTTTATGCATCATACGCTTACATGGGTGGTGTCAACTTGAACATAACGTTCGGTGGGGATTACACATGGAACGTACACTTGAATGATAGAAACAGTGAAATATTACAAAGAGGAGATCTACCTTCTATAACGGAAAACGGTACATCAGTGTTTGTGGAAGCTACTGGAGATGGATGCGCTTTGCTTCAAGTGAGTACGTAGCACTGTATTGCAAAACGTAAGACCGAATGAAATCTTGGGTCAAAAGACGCCTGTAGAGCAAGCAACTTGCGTAGCAACAAGAATAATAGACGAAACTGGGAGATAAACCGATTTTGGGATTTCGATCCTTCCCTCCACATGACTTTCAATGGATGGCGACATTGGCCACCAAAGGGGTTATAGTAACAAAGGTAATCAGGTACTGAGGTATTGATCTACTGACCTTGCTCATTGCTTTTCAGATTAATGTTCAGTACAACATGCCGAAGTCTGGCGATGGAAATAACTTTGCCATTGAAATGTCCATGACGGAGATCGTGACAGAAGCGAATGACTTCGTTAGACCTGGTAAGACATTTATGCATATTCCGACATTGAATAGTGTTTTCACTATTTGCTGATTCTTTGCGCAGACCACACAGAGTCGTCTGAAGTCAGGAGTGAAAATGCCGCCGCTAGTTTAACGGATAAGCCAAAACAAACGTTCAACGTGACAGTTTGTGGAAGGTGGCTTAAACATGGCTCCACCAACATGGCAGTTATGGAATTTCCTCTCCTTACAGGTTTCGCAGTCGATACCGAAACATTACCTCAAGTTAGTAATCATGTGCTTTCTTTACGCAATCTCATTTTACTGTGGCCGCGTACCCACGGCCCAGGGCTTCATCATGTACACGTCTACCTGCTTGGCTTCGCATTTTACGGCGATGGCTTGATGATCCGTTTATAGGAGAGTACAGCAAAGTGGCGTAATGCCCAATTCCGCTTTGACCTTCCCCATAGCTACTCATCCAATTACTATGACATTACTAGATTTAGCGACTAGCGAAGGAAGAAAACAGACTTCTATAGCTATAAAAACGGCACAGCCTAAATACTTACCTCTCCCACATCTCCTCGGTTGCTGCTTAGTAGTCATGACAACGCCAAAATGTCCGGCCTAGAATTTCCAATGCTGTCAGACGAGTGGCATCAGCAAACAGTCAAACAACATACTGGTGAGAATGGATTCTGGGCTTAGCCCATGACACGCAGCCTGTTGTCGTCGAATGATACAAAGAGTCCATCGATTTCGACACCTTGCGGAATCCGGAATACACACAACTTCTCCAATTTGTTTTTATTTTTATTTGGAATTTATGGCGTTTTTCACCTACTAAGGCCATGTACACCAGGTCGATGCTCACGGTATACGTGTCAATACTTCCGGTTTATAGCCCGGATCACTAATATAATCACGGCCCTCCGAACTTCCCCGATACCGACTGCCAAGCAGGCCAGGAACGGATGCTGATTTTATGGTCTTCGATTTGACTTGGTCGGGAATCAAACCCGCAACCTCCCGATCAGAAGACGGACAGACTAACCCACTCGGCCAACTAAACGGTTGTATACTTCTTAAAATCTACCCTAATAACGCGTTTTAACAGGATACCTCAGACAAATCGAAAAGCTTAAAAAAGATTGAAGTCGGAGACTCAGTGGTTTACTTTTACTTTGACGAAATCTCGAGTAATTGCAAAACTTGCGTCACCTTCAGAATACGCAAAGAATATGAGGTGGATGAACCATCTCCAAAATACCTGAAATTGTACGACTACTACGAGCCTGGTACCATTCATAAATATTCAATAAAAATCGAGTATATATCACGTAACACGGCTCTTTTTCAAAGGATACGAGTCCTCTTTATCTTATGACATCCGCGGTGCGATATGCGCGAACGGTGAAAGCTGCGTAGCAACTGATGATACACCTGAATGCAGTTGTTACCGCGAGTGTGGATTCGCAGGCAAGAGGATCTGTGGTAACGACGGAAACTTTTATGAGAACCAATGTCGAATGTCAATGAAATCATGTGAAATGAATGAAGAGATCATCCCACAGGATGAATCAGAATGCACCGTAGCTGGTAAGTGTGGAAAACCTATCTAATGTCTCTGCATCGAATTCTTCAAGCGAATGAGTAAAGTTGCGATTCACTGCACAGATCAAGAAGACATCTTACCGGTCATAGAGCCTGACATCGGTGACATATCTGACGATACATACAGCTTCGGTGGTTATGACGAATACGGGGTAAGTGACTTTTCGAGTTATAGACTTGAAATTAAAACCATGCATCGGACTGATATTTGGTTAGAAAACGCGGAGTATGCCAATCGCCATTATGAGTTGATGAATTTACTGAGTGATGTTGTTCTCATGCGGTCTTATTGTAGTCTCAAAACCTTACGCCGAACTTTTTTTATTTGGAATTTATGGCGTTTTCAACTACTAAGGTCATTTACGCCAGGTCGATGCTCAGTGTATAATGTGTCTATACTTCCGGTTTATAGCCCCGGGTCACTATTACAATTAGGGCTCTCCGCACTTCCTCGATACCGACTGCCAAGCAGGGAAGAACGAATACCAATTTTAAAGTCTTCGATTTGACTCGGTCGGGAATCGAACTCGCAACCTCCCGATCAGAAGGCGGGCATCCTAAACCACTCGTTACGCCGAACTTGGAGTTTAGCCGTTAGCCCTACCCCCATAATAGCTCACATTTAGCTATACCAGAGCATAACGGATGTTTCTTGCCATAGGCCTACTACTAAAATGCCGTCGACTATCTAATCTTATGCATACCATGGCCATGGCCTACTCTAGAACTAAAGTAGGCCACGTTCATACTTATATACAATGTTGGTTGGACAATTACTATAGGTCGTAAACATTAGACATATTGCCATTTTTTTTCAGCCGTCATACAGCGTAGACTCCTTGCCAAATTTTCTCACTGAGGATCAGCCTGAAGCCGTGGAAGGAGACTATGAACAAATTCCGCCCGTGTAAATAAATTTTGAATATGTGCGTTCACCTACGTGTACTTCTGTTGTCACGCCAGCGGCAGAAGTCGCCCACATCGAGATGTTAATCCATATTATTTACATCAAAATATGCGAATCATATGGTGCCATATTCGGGTATATTATGAGACCTTTCAATAGGAAATTCCATCGACTACGCGGTTTCCAACTCAACGCCTTGAAACACGGAATCAACGCTTGCATTTCAATAAGTTTCCTACTGTTTGGTTAATTTTTGTTTGTTGTTGCTTTTCATGTCGTGACTTTTTGTTACAAATCTGTTTATATTCTTTTATTTAATCAAGTTGAATATTCTGACAAAAGATTTCCAACCCACGCTTTGTTTTGCATGATAAAAGTTCGACTTACACAAAACAATTTTGTGACCAAAACCGCGGGTGGCCGTATAGGATCGAAATGAGGAACGGAAGTAACTGCCTTAGACCCAGCAACAATGACCTGCAGGTCAAGTAATATCTTTATCAAGAAAGTCAAAAGACGGTTTAAAAGACACAGTACTACGCAGATTTACACCTTGCATTAGAAAAAGATGACTTAGGTCAAAGTTCACTTGAACCAAAGTTCTCGGTTGTGCCGATGTCGCATTTGCATGTTAAAAATTCCTAAACTGCATAAAGTCAAATGCCATAAAATGGCTATAACCTGTAGCCTATATAAAGACCTATATAGCAGCTCTGCAGTATATATATATATATAGGTTTTACTTCGATTTAAGGATGAAAACCTTAGTAGGCTACATTGCTTGCCTCTTGCCTATTCCTGTCTAACTACCGGTATTGAGGGTGATCACAACCGATATTGACACGCACGACTTCCCACTTGGACGCGATACTATTTTACAGTAAAAGATTGTGGAGTTACATAAATATATTATCCTTGATAAACGGAATGAAATTGTCTTTGCTGGGGGTAGACTCGGTGGTGATTCTGCACGTGGTGGTTGGATGGTTGTTGTTGATGAGACGGTGCTTGGTGCTTACACCGCGACGGGTATTTTTTGCAATAACAAGAATTTCTTGTACACGGCGTCGTCATCGGACTTGGAATACTTTTACAAAATCCTCTCGAATTCCCGAGCATGCAAGATGCTTCACGTTTCATAGTGCATGACGTTTCTTCACATGTTGACCACGAACCCCAAACAATCTGCCCGCAGTATACATCGCATTGTCTGTTTTCAAAAGCTTTGAAATCGCTTGGACAACCGTCAAGACATCTTCTTGAACGTGATTGAAATCCTTTGCCGCAAGTTGTTGAACATGATGACCAAGCGCTCCACATTGTAGCGGATTCACACTTACGTTGCCCACATGCCTCGGTCTGCAGTTTAGATCCGGCGCATTTTGTCTTTCCTATACATCGACGCTGTCTTGCCCTGAGTCCACCTCCACATGTAACTGAGCAAGCTCCATACTCACCCCATTGTCCCCAGTGAGGACATGGTCCAGTGTTGCAAGGCTTGATTTCTTCTTGCCCCTGACATTTATTTTGAGGGGTAACTTGATTGTGCGAGATGCAAGTTCGAATTCGGCGGAAATGGCCACCGTTACATGATTTACTGCATTTGCTCCAAGCGCTCCAAGACGAAAAGTAATACGTTAGTTCTGAGTACAACTGCTCCCGTTTGATTTTCTGCGATGAAAAATAGCACAACGGCTTATCACAGCACCCTTCAAAACTACCCCGCAAAACCGGAAAATTCGGTACTTCAGGTATTTGGAAAGCGCATCTGGCGTTGTGTGGCAAATGTGCAGGATATATCATTCTTGGGTAACCAAGAGGATACGGCATGAATGGAGATCCAGCGGATGGATAGTGGTTTGACTGAATATTGAGAGGTACGATAGGTGTGTCGTAGTCTGGCTCGTTGTAGTATTCCCTGTATTTTTCAAGCTCATCAAGGAAATTGTCAGCTCTGATTTCATACGACATTACTCCTTTCCAATACTGTTCACGGCCTTGTGGACCAAGCGCTCGGCTTATATTCCACAAATGTTGCAAGTACAAACTCTGAATGCTTTTGTCTACGGAGCATCCCGACGATAGGCATTGATGGTACGTTGTCAAATACGCGTAAGGATCATTTAAATTGGTAAATTGCTGACACGGGTATTTGCTGTGCAAATCATGACCCGCAGTATCAACACCGTCGTGAACCGAATTAGCATCGTTTGATTGGTCATTCGGGGTTAGCGTGATTCCTTTCCTTGCGTCGAATGGATACACGCAGCCTCGTCCTGGTCGATAGCACCCATCAATCAAGTAACACTCGAGAGGTCCGATGCCTAAGACAAGATATGGTCGCCTACATTACATACAGTTATGGGCTGAAAATGTATTGAAGTTTGCGCATACCCTTCCACCCTGCCTGTTTTGCTTTCAAGCCGAAGAATTCTATTGCCGTTGCCATGTAACATCCTGCAGTGTCGCCAAAGATTTTTTCCTTCAAGGCTTCAATAAGGCAAGTCGTCAACATGGGGTTCCAACCACCAAACTACAATCAAGGAATTGAGGTTATATCCGAATATTGACATCAAAAAAGATTGGTTACTTTACCGAATCAGAGTATTGCTGGGCGTGTTTTTGAAACACGTGATTCCGAACAGCATAATGACACACTGGAACACCAGGTAATATTCTTTCACCGAAATGGCGTCGATAATCGCTCAACTCCTCATCGTAACAACATCCCGGGTAGGAACCACAAGCAATTGCGTTGTTTTCAACTTCGTCTTGAGAATATGCTGCCATACAAGGCACCCTAAATAAGAAAAGTTACATAAAAAATTGTGATAACGCAGTCGTTATCATGACTCGGAGATGACCAGATCCCAATTTCAGACGCATGTGCGCGTGGTCTCCAATTAGATATTCAGGGGTCACGACGTGTGCTACGTTGAATCACCCTGTAATGCTCACGTTGATAAGACCTCCTATACTTCTCCATTACTACACTTTGTAGCTAAAGTACAGACTTTGCTAATGAATTCATACAAACAAATTCGTCTCCTGCTATCCTACTAACCTTAGACAATACGGAATATTGACGACGCATTCGAGGTTATTCGACGAATATGATTCCTGACGGCAATTATACGGAAAGCGATCTGTTTTGCACGTAATTGGATTGGAATCTGCGCGAACAAGGATGTTACATTTCCCGCTACCAATAAAACTGATGAACCAATTACCTCCAAATCTGCTCACGTACTGTTCATCAAATGGATCTCGTTTGGGTCCGAAGTCTCTTTTTTCTGCGATGCATGCAAAGGGCAGTGTATAATATAATTAGCTTCAAAATACCATATTTAGCAGAGGGGAGCTTATATGACAATATTTATCAAATACCGCTGGGTAAATCGGGAACAAGACGAGTGAATAGGGTCGGCTGCGCGCTCGCCCCTTTGGACGGGACTGTTGTAAACCTCTGACGCATTGTACTATTCACAGTTGTACAAATAACGCTGTTTCAAAATTACCAGGATCTTTAGGATCCTCTTTATCTTTGTCTACAACAGGCTCTTCTTTTTCCGGTTGTGTTGGTTCCTCTTTCGTTGGTACGTCTGGAAGAAAAATGCATTTAATAGATATGCTGTCAAATCCTTTGTTTTGTTGTTGTTAATTTGATTGCCTGTCGCCCCCTGATGATTTGGATAATTCATCGATTTTCTGTGCCCGGGATGGGGCGCAGTATCGGACACCACAGCCATATTTTGTGGATTAAGTGCGTAAACCGGGATTCGAATTTTCTTCCAAAACGAAAACAACCAATTAGACTTGACCGAAATATGGCAAGAAGGTTACCTGAAGTCGATAATTGAATGCATTCTCCATCCTTGTAACAACAATCGGAGTATTCGTCGCATTCTGCTTTCGTCGTTGCATTGACAGGTTTATGATCTCCACAAGTATCCACGCACGCACGTGCATTTTCTGTTGTGAGAATTTTTGATATTCAAAACCTTTTTCAAATATTAGATATAAACTTTCCAAGAACTTTTATTCACCGTGACATGTTCCTAAATGGGCGAGAAGAGCTCTTTCAACACAAGACCCACCGATACATGTAGTTGTTGTAACCAGCGATAATAATATAATGCAAAGTATAGTAATGGCGATGGAGGCGTTAGTCTTCATTGTATAAATTTGCTAATATCTGAAGGAAGAAAAAAAGGATAACTGTATGATAGGCAGCGCCGTTAGATCACTTCTACCATATTGGCACATGAAACAGAGAGGAGTCTGAACCAGAACATTATTGAGTCAAACGATACTGCAAACTCTAATAGGCTATATAAAAATCACTGACATTGAATACTTTCCTAAGGCGCTACTGGTGGTCGAGCTTAACTGCAAGACCGATGGCAATAATGTGTGAGAAAGGGCGACCCATTCCCACTCGTGTATGCATCTCTATACTAGCACTAAGGCGTTGGGAAGTATAATGAAGTTACGGGTGCATGAACTCTATGCCGAATAGTTGCAGGTCCCACGTATCTAGCGGAGAGGTATATGATACAAACAATAAACAAGAATCTAAACAAATGGTGGTGGAGTGCCGCTCTGAAAGGTTTCAAAATGAAGAATCTCGCCCTCTTGCCCATGCCGGCGCCTATGCTGCGTCTATCTACTGGCACGAGGCAGCGCTATATCGCTTGCTACCCAAACCCTTCAAGAGATCAATCTGACATTCTTGCCCCACCAAAACTAAAAAATCACTGATCATTCCAATAACGACAATATGATATATACGCAACAATCATGAGGAAACGACGGCGCCATTATTGCAATTTCGTAACTAAAATGACTTTTCCCTTGTCTCAAAGAACGCCACACGTCATCGCGCATTGTTTAATTATGTAATCAGTTGATTAAAATGATCTCGTTATACGAAACTGGAGCCGCGTCTCACATAGGTCATTGTCAATATCATTACAATTATAGCCTACACTTTGTAGTTGACAGAGAAGTAAGCAATTGCTGCCCGGGTGTGGTTTCATATCGCATACAAAGACAATATACTAATCCATCACCTTTGACGCAGTACAAGTGAGAAATCGAAACAGCTGAGATGAATGCTTATGAGGGTTCACAAGGGATAACTTACAGGTCACGGCAATCCTAATCAATCTCGATGATATTACCTTTCATATAAACTGACAATGATAAATCCATTAGCGAGTCCTGTGAGAACTTCGTCGCCAATAAGTCAATTCGAGCCGAGATATCTTGTTGCGGTAGGCAAAGGGTGCTGGAAATTTACGGTTCTAATTACAGTAGTCGGTAGGATTGGGCAGACCAACATACTCAAAAGGTATGACTAACTTTCAGAATTAAGTTTACTTATGCTGGATATCGGCCCGTTATGGGCTTGGATACCGACAGTGGTCGGTTTGAACCTTCGGGATGGAATCTCAGGGCTTGCCACATCTCTACATTATGTGCATGATCGATCAATATTTTTACAATAATTTAGATATTTCTAGAAAATCGAGTCATGGTTGAATCAGATGAGTCAAAGACCTTGTCCGATATCAAGAAGGATATAAAACAAATGAGAACGTCGATAGGCTCTCTAGAAGAAAACATGATTCTACAATCAAAGGCCTTATTTGAGATACAGCGAATGCTTCAAACATTCGGCGAGACTTTGAAGCCTTTAATAAAAACGAAAGCAAGTGATGACATACCGAAACAGACATCGAGTGTCAATCTTGAGACTCATCCTAAGCAAGCAGATGACAAGAGCAAGAAACATGAAGACATCAGCAATCAGCCAAGTATCGCAACAGCCAAGTCATTTCATTCCTTAACCTCGTCAAATCTAGGCTTAGGCTTCCAGGAAGACGTAAGTAACCAAGGCTAGTACATATTTAAAAACACTCTGTTAAGTAGCCGTCTTGCATTTAGTCGAAACGAGGAGATAAACATTTTACATCTTCCAAGAGCTCACCGACTTTGAAAACGCTAGTTGGTACAGTTATCCTTTTCACATCACATTTGAGTCAATATTTACGATTTTTATACTCGCATTACGTTATAGACCCAGTTGACAGATCTCGGCGGTCTAGTTTCAGCGCTACACGCCATGACCGACACACAAGAGCAAATATTCATTCAAGAAGCAGAAGCGCTGTAGACACCTCATCCCATGCTGTCAGACATCAAGAGCCGCTAACTGCAAACAAGTCAGGTATGTCTATACATTGAGTGCGTATCTTAATGATGCGGTTCCCAGCAAATACCTGACCAAAGAGTAGGTGTGGGTTCCCTGCGTTTGACACTCCTTTACGGGCACGCGGAGTGTTGGCAGTTGGCACTAGTCCCAGGGGTACAGCACGGGACTCCAAAAGCGTCGTGGGGCACAGATATGCACCAATTTGCATGAGCAAGAAGACCGCTGATATCGAGAATGAGGTCGTGAGAAGGTGTTGCATTTTGATATCTGCATTTCATGAGGCCACATCCCGATATCCTCATTCAGATGACAGTAATCAGACTACTGGTCCCTTGCGGAAAACAGCCGCATGTTTGCCGAAAAAGGTTTCAGTGACAACAACTGGTCGCAATGCAGCGTCAGATGAATTGCAGGTTTGTTGAACGACACGAGTAAGTTGTCGTTGTAAACACGAATCCACACGCATAACGGTCTGGTTTATGTCAAGGAAAATGTTGAGAATCGCATCATCGCAGCCAGCTCTGAAGGCTCTGAATCATCAAATCGTAAAGATAACACAAAGCCATCGGTCAGCAAAAGTGCCGCATGCTCGACTCTAATCAATTCAGGCGCCAATGCTAGCCATGGTGGCGATACCAACACAAAACGGAACGATAAGGCAATGGATCAAGATGACAAAATGATGAAGTCGGGCAGTGAGGAACAGAAAGAATTCCAGATGCTTAGTAACTTGAAGCTAGGGAGCAATTTAAATGAAATGTGTGGCATTAAAACAGACAATGATGGATGTATAAAATTTGTTGACTACCATGAAAAACAAGAGGACATGTCAATAAAGAAAGGCGAATTCAAAAAGGATGAAACAGGTAACGGGAAGTAAAGTGAAAATGGTAGTCTGAGTTTTAGAGACGACATGGTGCAAAATTTACAGAACATAGGAGGCCGCTTTCAAAGAGCAGAGTATATAGTTGCACCGATATCAACTCCGCTTCATCATCACAGTCTCCAATTGATGAGTACGTAGGTATATCTCTAGTCTATTAAATTGAAATCGATTGGCTTTATGGAATAAGACTTTATAAGATAGCTGCATGTAATATAAAATATTTCTTTTGGTGGGATGCCTTAACGTATCCAACCTAAATATCAAAAAGTATAGACATTTTGCATATTTCAAGAAGCACCTCACAAAATCTGCGAAATCTGTGGTTTTGTTGTTCCAGTAAAGATAGAAAAATGAAGAGGCAGCTATCGGATTCGAGCAGTGTGAGCGCCGACAGTGCGCCGCCGGAATTTCAGATGAAACAGAGGTTTTCAGAGTCGGAAGAAGAAACAGACCAAGAAATTCGTATGTTTTGAACTACATCGGCAGTTCCTGAAATTATCTTATCACCGAATTCGATCTTTCTCAACAGAAATTGCGCCAATGCCGTATTCGGCGTTTTCACATCGAGTTGTCCAAGTGAAATCTACCAATTCAAAGTATTTTTATGATTTAAAAGAACATATTGGAGGGTTTGTATTGTATTGATTGTATTGGTAGATTATAAGTGTAGCTTAAAATTTTGATATTTCATTTTTACAGAGGGCGATTTGGCAGAGTTTATCGATGTGTTGAAAAAAAGACAGGGTTAATATTAGCGGCGAAATGTTTCAAATGCAAAAAGCCGCACGAATTGGTATGCGTTTGTCAAACTCTGTAGGTCTAACAAGAGTATAAGGCTGATGTAGCAGTCGTGGATCATTTCATATGCAAATTCAGACTCATCAATCATTAATTGTATCGCACTCGCAATAGTCGTTGCGATTTTTTTCTGATTTGGGCAATGAAATTTTCTCAATACTTTCAGGCTCAGTGACATAATCTCCGCATTGACACAAAAGATATGCAATAACTTTCTGTTGTATTTTAGAGCGGATTTCGTGCAAGATCTCTGAATCGTCCGATAACAGTAGCCGCAAAAAGAACAGACCAAGAGCCTGTCGATAAGGTGAAATAATTCAGTAAGAGGTTGCCTCTGTCGATAAATTCGACGCATAGACTATATACGTAATGAAATGCCGACTTGAAGTGGCGGCGACAAGACAAGGGTCTATCCGTCAAAAGATGACAGTGATTGCATACACGCAGAGCCGTCGGATATATAGAGTTGTAGATGGCTCGTTGATAGCATTGTATACATGACAAAAAAATTAAATATATTTTCTACTTAATGGGATCGACATTGAAATGTTTGTTTTATCTACGACCGTTTACAAAATAGTGTTCGCACGGCAAATACTTTATCAATACCTATGCTCAGTTCCAATCCATTTCAACAGGACGATGTGCGACACGAAATTTCAATAATGAACACAATCGACCATGAAAACATAGTGAAATTATACGACGCGTTTGAGTATGAAAACACCATGACGTTGATAATTGAGTAGTAAGTACAATTCCACAAATTTTTGATTTGACAATATTTAGATAATATTCAAATTGTTTTCAGTATGGACGGTGGGGAAATGTTTGAACGAGTCCTTGCAGACCGATCGCAACTAACAGAATTTGATGCTATACTATACATGAGGCAAATATGCAAAGCTGTACAATATCTTCACAAAAACATGATCCTTCATCTTGATTTAAAGGTTATAGCATGAACCATATTTATTTTCTGTCCAGCACGGGTACAACCAACAGTCCTTGCATAATATATGCAAAAGGTCGTCGCCATAATACCATTGAGTTATAGTAATATTGGAATATAAACTAGACTAGACGTTAAATCCGTGTTGAATTATTCTATCTAAAACCATTTATGTATCGTCTGCCAACGTTTACACAATATATATATTGTAGATCATCGCGTTACAGGCTTACACGATCAGTGTAAGGAAGTTTCGAGTAGAATATTCGCAATCACGATGCGGTAGATATCTCATAATTTTGCGTCATCGCAGGTCATTAGTCTTTTAGAAATTTCGGTGACATTATTGCCCTTTCAGTTTATCTAGAGTTGCTATAATTCACCATGATAGCGCTATCATTTTGGCCGCAACGGAGGTACTTTGTCGTTCTGCGTCTGAGATTACAGGATGTAATATTTCTTGACGTCAACTAACTTAAAGGAATGTTATCTTTACAGCCTGAGAATATACTTTGCTTGGACAGAAAATCTCACCATCTGAAGATAATTGACTTTGGATTAGCAAGAAAGTATGAATCAAATGCGTGGGTTGTATTAAATGCGTTTTGAATTAATATTATTGATTATTCAGACACAACCCGCGACAAAAGTTGACGATTCGATGGGGAACACCGGAGTTTATGGCACCGGAAGTTTTAAATTACGAGCATGTCAGCGCCGCGTCTGATTTATGGAGCATTGGAGTAATAACACATATTTTGTAAGTTTTTCATGAAAAATTAAATAAAATCATCATGCGGCTGACATATTATATAATGTTATCAGAATGAGCGGGATTTCGCCATTTCTGGGAAATGATGACAAAGAAACGATAGAGAATATTATTGACGCCGAATGGGAGTTCGACGAAAACTTTGACCTCGTTTCAGACGATGCTAAAGATTTCATCTCCAGACTACTTGTAGTAGACAAGAGGTAGTATTGAAATGAAATTGCATAAAAAATCAAACTTTAGTACTGCTTACTTACAGCTATACCTCTAACCCCCGCTACCTCGCGGCGTGGTCATTTCACATGATGGCTGCTGTTCAGTAATTATTCAAGGTTCATGGACTTTCTAAAACATATCATGTACTTTCTCAGAGGGCGAATGAGCGCAGCACAATGCTTACGTCACGATTGGATCGCCAAGCCACTTACAACAAAAAGAACGCGCTGTCTACAAAGCAAGAGGCAATTGAAAAAATTTATGGCTCGTACTCATTGGAAGGTATACTATCCCCTTGCTTACAAGTCACAATCACTATACTAAAAATCATGGATCAATTATTTGTATCAGGCAGGAATGGCCGCCGTGACCGCAATCAACTGGCTTTTTCGACGATCATCGCCTCACTCCGTCACCGATACGACTTCTGGAAACGAAACGTCCGTTTGAGTTATAGAGACTGTGCTTGGACAGTAGGCCTACACCGACCAAGGGTGGGTATACGATACGCAGTATCCACGTCCTACTAAAATGAGATTGGAGATCGGACTACACCTTTGGGATTTCGTAAGGACTAGAACGAGTGTACGAACCGATGGCTATTCGTGTGCCATTTGCGAACGACTGCTTCACTAATGATGGGACTTGGAGTTGGATACTTGAACCAATCCTATCTCTGGCCTTCACACACACTTTTCTTATCAAATGCAGTGACTGAATTCTGGCGATTCAAGCAGATGTATTCTTAAAATGGAGAAGTTGATATAAAATAAAACCTTGTAGCTGGCACGGTACAACTCGGCAAAGTGTGGATTGTGCTCATTCGTAGGCCTATATACCTTGAGAAGGGAAAAATCAGTGAACCCCTATTTGATGTGCAATTATGCAACGATATTTTCAAATGTCGCAAACCAACGAAATTTCACAGCCCACAACGACAGCAAGTGTTATACATTATTTCTTTATTAGGAAACTTGTAAATGCATTGAATAGGCATGGAGATTTATATTGACCCACATATCGACATTATTCAAAGTCGTATGGATCACAGTCGGTCTGATCAACATCAACCAATCTCGTTGTATCGATTCCCTTCACAGATAAAAATTGTTCCATCAGCCCCTTCAGCCCCGGATTCATCTCCCGCTTTCTTGCCATGAGCCATGCCAACTCGTTAGTTTCAGCTGAAAATAGATGCAAATTTTTGGTAAATCAAGAAACGGCCTTGGTGACACACATGATTGCGATAAATAACCAAAATCTGACAACGATAGAGTAACACCAGACGATTCACCGTAGTTCGAGCTGATCAATGCTCTCGCTGAGCCGCTGTATTAGCCAACTACGAACAAATATTGCATTGAGAGTTGGCCAACGTGCACAATCCTTGCATCTAGGGTGGAGAATACCAGAAACAGTTTGGGAGTGGTACGCTCGGCCTTCACGGTGGCCTAGTAATCGAGTATAGCCTAATCATTAATGCGCAGCCTCGAAACAGGCTATCAATCGGCGGCGGAGCATCGCCTACTTGAGCCTACTTTATCTAGAGTAGGCCATTGGCGGAGTCTGCGGCCTTTATCAGGTGTTCGGTACTCGGTACAGTATACTCACTAGTATTCGTATTTTCATCGTAAATTGGAGAGCACGAATAGAGCAACGCAAAACTTTCGTAATCAGTACCAAGGACCCAAAATGGGAGCGGCCACTCAACGTCTGCAAGAGTAGGAAAGATTTGATCACGATTTTTAGTTACTTCTGACACTCAACGCACTCGCTTGATTAGTCTACATACACGGCTGTGTGAAGAATAGTGACATCTTTGATCGGGTCGTTTCATTTTTCGCTTGTACAAAACTTATTGCATACCTGACTGTCGAGTTTGGCCTGAAATGGAAAGAAATACTTTTCGTTAGAAATGACGCTACATGTGCTGTGCATCGTTGTTCACAGCATCTGCATAGCATATAGTTTATCATATAGATATATGCTATTTTTCGAGCGGGGGCTATTGATTATATATATATGCCAACTGTCTAAGCAACAGATTAATTGGCAAGCATTAATTTTTGGTTACGTAATTCGTTCCCATTTGATTGACGCTTGTTGACTCTTTTCATCAATCTGTGAAACGTTGATTCGAAGACAACGACCGCGTTCCCATATATTCGGCAGAATCCTAATTTCGTTCCACACCCCTTCCATCTAATAAGAAGAGGAATCATTTAGGCTACGCCTGGAAACGGTTATTACGCTAATCATTACTTTCTGTAGATCGAAATCCTCTTTAGTTGAAAGATCGGGACAGTCTTTTGCCAGTCCTTTTGTAGACAAGAAAATAATCAGCAACAGCTGGAGACAGCACGCAGTTTTGTACATCAGCGACGCCATACCTCAACACTACGGCAACCCTATGGTCCTTGGACTAGAGCAAAATGCTATTACGTTAAATATTATTCCGTTTTCTCTTTATATAGGCCTAGACGCTACGCGATCCTAGCACAAACCCTGTCTTGTGTTCGTTTCTCCCACTGGGTAGTACCACGATGTGAAAAGAGTGATTACATCAAAAGTATCTTTTAAAGACGTTAGGTCTACTTTTATCCACGTATCATCTCGTGTCATTCAGATAACTTGTGAATGTTGTGATGAACACAAATGATTTCCATGAATTATAATGTTATAAAACTTTTGCATTCTTTGAAAAGTGCCAAAAAGCAGACGGTTGTAAGTGAACTCGCGACCACAGTTTACACGAAACGTAAACTCAAGCGTCTGAATTAATTCAATTCGTTAATCTAGCTATACTATCTGCATATAGGCCAAACAGGCATAGTTTTTAATCACAACTAATAGCTGAAGACATCTTGTTAACTGTAGCCCTGCGGGAAATCGATGTTAGTGAATTATCGCTTCTGCTACGAGGAAATACAGGGCGATCTGTGGCATAAAACACCTACATGTTCAATGTTTGCCTGTCAATCATGTTCTAATCTAATGGAATGCGCATATCCATGGAGTCCCAGTCTGAAACTTTGAAACATAAGATAAAATGTCTCAATTGTTCAAACATGTCATGCACATGTGATTTCTTCTATCGCGTCACATTGACACAATCTCAGCCTCATATCCTCATATTCTATTCAGGCAGGGCGTTCTGGCAATGTGGGAGAATCTGATACCAAATACCTGCACCAGGCTTTCTGTCGCTGTCTCCAGCGCTGTCAGTGATGTTCAACTAATCAATATATATCTACTATTTTGTTTATCAGGGTAAGCAAGGTTAAATTAATATGTCATTAAGCATTGGTTTCTGCGCTGGATTATTGTTTGTTAAAACTGTGTTTGCCACAGACTTGCTTTGTTACGAATGCCAAAATCAACGTAGCGATGCTCTTTGCAATGTAATAAATCTACAAAATTGCACCAGATTATCAAGAAATACCGACCCACCCTTCACAAGATGTAAAAGCACAACGAAAATAGGTGAGGCTTGGATCTACTGTATGTTCTCTTTGGTTGACTCCACAGTGCCAGTGTCCATCATCATGTTCTAAATTTGAAACGGCTTCAGGACGATTGGTCAGCAAAGGTTGCGGCAAGACTAGCGAATGTACGTCAAATTCAGTCTCAGATGAATTAGGCACTCAATGCTGCGAGATCTCACTATGCAATGAAAACGTAAGTGATGCGACATCCATGTCTGCCTGCCTCTACAAGTATATACCGGTACCGGTAGTCGGTAACTCTACTTAAGCCAACAGACACCTCAGTACTGGTAAGCTCCTATACTATTATTTAAATTTACATTGTAAATCTCTCCCTCATCAATTATTACTACCTAACAGACTACATGGCCGTCGAATGATAATCTTGTGATGAGTTCGTTGGAGTTATCAATAGGAACTGGCGCAGCTAGATTTCAGACGCAAATAGCCCTCTATCAAATTCTGTACGCATTGATGTATGCCGCGACGATTGTGTTCATCTTGAAATCTGTCGGACAGAATCGCGTGTCTTCATCAACCGGGCAAATCTAACTCGGTGAGTATGGCATCTAGGCCTAATTTAATAGTGGATCTGCATCGCGTATGCATAGCAAGCATCACTATTCACTGTAGAGGCCTATGTTTTGTTTTATTTTTTGTATGGACCGCAACTGCTCTATTGCAAATGAATGCATTTTGCCGTGCTTGTTTTGTAGGGGCAAGAAGCCTAAAACTACGCCACCGGACTATGGCAAATGGAAAACAGCAAATTTTAATGTCAAACAAGGCATGATATGAATGCGTAATGCGCAGTAACTGTGTGGTGCTTGATGTGATCTCACGCCGGCACCGCCGCCATTTGCAAATTTTTCTCAATATTCTGATGTTAATTTATACGAGTTAATACATTTGTTTATATTCTGCCTCACGGTTTTAGATGATTTCGATCAATATACCGAACCCTCACCTGCAAAGGCTTTGGTTGTTGTTTATGGCGATTAGGGTTCACTAAATTGAAGCAACAATCGAGTGCGCGTCGTCTTCGGACGAGAACGTGCGGGAAAGTTGATGACAGCGTCAACTCCGAATATAAAGGCTTTGCGCAAAAGGTCTGTAATCTGTATATGACGGCTGGCTCGTGCGTGCTGTTCGTCCCCAACTGAGTCTTAAATTTGCTATATATAGAAAGCCTACCGCGAACAATACATAACCAAGTGGAACCAAATTGAAATTGGAAAATGCGTTCGACTTCAGCAAACAAGACGCGAGTCAATGAATAATTGATCAAAGTTGCATTAGTATAATGTATACGGTAATTTTGCTTCAGAAAATTCTCAAAAAATCTGCCTACAAGCTTCAACTAGACTTTCTGACAAAAAGCTTGTAGCGCGTCACTAGACGTAGGCCTAAGGTGAGTAATGATAGATCATATATGGATTGGCTATATAGAGATACACATGGGACCGGTGGAATTTTAAGAGACGAGGAGCGCTGGAATGTACAGTCATTACAAATGTTATTTTAACCTACCGCAAGAAGAAAAAGGGCCTAGCCGATAAAACAGTATGAACAGGAGGCCTATCATTCAGAAGAGTAGTATGACCGAAGCAATAGCAGACTGCTACTGTATTTCACTCTGGTTTTATTACCAATCGATCTCGACTGTGCCAGTACCTAACAGTGTTTCAGGGGATAGAGCGAGGACAACGATAGACCTACAGCATATATATACAGTATATAATACTTGGGGTGGGATTGATTGACTGTTACAGGCAAGATTAATTGATTACGTATAGTCTAAAGAGCGCGCGGCATGCTGAAAAATTCTACGCCCGTTTGAAAATATTTTGCAAAAATTGCTATCCCAGAAGCAGAATGTTGTGCAAGCCAGGAATCAATTCCAAGACCGGGACATGGCATTCCACAGGTTTTACGTGTCTTGTCGCAGCTATAAGGAAGGTTAGTATTAGGTGACTAATTGATTTGTTCCCTGCGTATTAGGCTATAAACAGGCTCAAGCGTTTTTCGCTATAGACCGAAAGATCTTCGGCGAAAGTGTATATATATATACGATTAGCAGCGTAGTTGCCCATACATTCACGAATTGAGCCAAATGTAGGCCAAAATCAGACATAATTTCGAGAACCGCATGTCTCCATTTCAGAAAAACAAATCGATTTTCTATGGCTAATATTAGGCCCACAGTATACCTTGGTAAGTGGGCCTATCGCCAAAATAATTTGAAAAGCGCCAGAAATCCTACTCTACGCATGCAGTCGTAGTAGAGAGGCGTGCATTTTCATTACCTCTAATTTGTGGTCTTTAGACCCCCTTAATCACATTTGGCCGTAATTCGTTAAGCGTGGAGACGTTGGTAGGCTAATGTCTACAATTTGGAATTAGTCAACTTGATAATTTCTATTCGTCATTCACAGGCGTCGGTAGCGGCAATTTTAACCCTCGTGGGAATTGGAGCGGCTTTCCCTAATGCAACAAGCATGACCTTTCCTCAGCTTACAACGACGGCATTTCACCAAGGTGAGCAATCTGATCATTCGTCAATATATATGTCTATATAGTATTAACTCTCGATAATATAAACGATCTTCGATACAACGCAGGCGGACTGACACGGCCCCGAACGAAGGATGGTTGCAACAAATGGAGGTTAGCTATTTACCAAAGTAGTGTATATATAGGAATTGGAAAAACTCAATGGTGATCACATATATATATCCCTGCAGATATCTCATGCATTCCTTCCGGTCAAATGAGGATCTGTGGAATCACGCCATGTACACTTTAAAAGATTCTTATGCAACATGTGCCTTATTTGTAGTCTGCGAATTACACCAAGACGAAGGTTTGATCGATTGACAATAACTTTGCATGAGCCTGTGCTGACTGGAGGTACAAGCCTACTATGAATTCGGCGGTGCATATATAATTGCTCTTAATATACCAATCCCGTAGCTTAAAGTCATGAATATTTCATTCAGGTAATCATCGCTATACTGAGACGCATCTTGTAGCATATGACTGCATGTGAAACGGGCCAGGGTATTTTGGTATTTCACGGTTTTAACTCGTATGTTGAAGCAGCCTAGCCTAAACCATATATCCAATATGGTTTAGAACAAAATTTGGTAGGCCTATAGGCCTACTCTATAACAAGTCCAGTATAGGACATAAGCTACCAAGCATCTGTTGATTAGCATATGCTATATTTCAGAAAAAGTATGCGGACCTGCGTTAGGAGACGCTAGTAACAGGTGTTTCCCAAGAACTAAAGCTGGACATTCAGTTACAGTCAACTGCCCGGAGACTTTGATGGGTGTGGCGTATAGCGGTAGGAAAATCATTCAACATCCTATGATCTAGAATCTAGATAAGAAGACATTTTTAATACCACAGGAGTAATGACTAAAACATGTCATAATAACGGCACGTGGACAGAAAAAGCGGTTGCTAACTGTACACCAACACACCCGGTGAGTCAAATTTTCCGAATGCGTTTTTTCATAATTATCTGTAATCAAGGCGATCTTAATTTTAATCAAGACCGCCTTGTCTATAATCACTGACAACGGCGCGCATAGTTCCAAACCAAGACGAATTTAATTGAGATCTTAATTATAAAATTGTTATTTAGTAGTGCAACGCAACAGGTAGCATGTGCTTTGCGTCTGCGATTAATATTATTGTTTTTGACTGACTGTCAAGCTATGGAATAAAGTACTGCTCATATAAGAAAGCAATATTATTACGTTATTATTACATATTGCATTCATCATTAAGATCACCTTGCTCTAAACCCATATCTTGTTCTACTTTACGAACCGACTGCCGAGTGCCGACACGTTGCATTAATTAATCTTTCACAGATGCCGTTTTGCTTCTATCCCATCGTCATCGATACTGTGAACGCAGACGCGGTGGAAGAAGAGGTATGTACCCGGTATATATACACCCAACAGTAGGGCCTACAATAAAAATAAATATCACACAAGGCATTGACCAAATTTAAACATACTGCGTACTCATGGAAGAAAATATATGCAATATTCTACGTTGCAGCGTTGCCCTTGGACGCTTATGAGGTCTTGCGGTTGCATTTAAAATAAACAGAGTCTGACCGCCATAAATGATGCTATTGATTAAATTTTGGGTATTGATCAAATTTTGCCTCCATTAGATTATCATGAGTTAACTTCCATATTGTTTCATAAATCGATACAAGGCTGAATGGATGGGATTTTGCGGAAGGGTCCAATTTGTGCACACACGACCCGTAAACGTAGCCTACTCTTGCTAATTCTTTGCCGCTACTGCGCTACATATCCAATCATTACGAAAAATGGTTACGGTGACGAGGGTGACCTGTACGCGCTGACGGGCGTAGCCTACTCACAGGCATATACTTTTACCGATAAATTATCTTTTCCTGACAATGAACAGTAATGACTCGTTCCATGATGACAATTTTGGATTAAGGCATTACGCAACTATAATAGTTATAAACGCTACGCGTGGATCTTGCGATTTCGCTCATCGTGCAATCACGCAAAACTTTACATCGGTTGACTTATTTGAAGTGCATCTGGCTTCCTATTCTTACAGTAAGAGCTGCGAACACACCGCATACTACAGCCTACTGTCCTGCGTTGTCGTGACGCCCAAACTCCGGGCATGAATCTCAGGGATAGATGCTCGCGGAGGTCTGCCAGACGTCTATCCGCTCCCCCGCCGAGTATTAAACAATGATAAATGAATCAATATTGTCATCTGTCATTTATAACTTGAACATTTTGTAGCAAGAGCAATGCGACAAATATTCAAGTCAACTCGAGCAGATAGCCCTTATCGGACACACTACATCTTTAATCTCAACGACCATATCGTTTCTGCTGTTTTGGTGGCTTAAGTAAGTATTCACCACAACTATCCAGTCCTAGATGAGGTGATCGAAGTCTGCTCAAAATGTAACATATATTCTATGCTTTGTAATCGGCATGAGGCTAACCATGCTGGCCTACTAGTGGCTAACTAAAGAAGACGAGCGTGTCGAGTGTATTAGTCTGATATACCTCTTGTTGCAGCAACATAAGATGCCGAAGAAATATTATACATTGGAATTTAATCGCTTCATATATTTTTCGGATAACTCTTTCTCTATTCGTGAGACATCCATACGTCCTCACAGAACAGGACCGAGAAGCAAACGGGGTAACTGGCTGCATAACTATAGTCCACACGGATATATAGTGAACAAGGATTGCTACGGGATTCTGTTTTTAGGTGCTGTGTCGCATCTTGATGACTGTCTACATGTACAGTGAATCCAGCAATTACTTCTGGATGTTTGTTGAGGGATTACATTTACATATGATGGTAGTGTCTGGGTACAGTCATGATAGAATACCCATGAAAGCGTATGCCGCAATCGGATGGGGTAACATTTAGCACATCATAACGAATTCCTTTCTCGAATGTCCAAGACAAACAGAAATGCAATTTTTTGGCAGGCGGTCCGATGATTCCAACTGTTTTGTGGATAGCAGTGAAAGTATTTGATAACTCAGATTGTTGGTATATCAACAACAAAGGGAAAAGCATTGAATATCTCTATCAAGCACCCATTTTAATCCTTCTGATTGTAAGTAATTTTTAGGTACTGAGCCTGTGATATCTGACTCACGAGATAGTCATGGAAAGAGTGGACAAGTTCAAATGTCATCAATCTATTTACATCATCTGATGAGGAGCGGAGCTCCGAAAGCTTGTGAATGTTCTTCCCAATAAACTAAGCTGTGGTGATCTTCTTTACAATATCTATTGATCGTCCCCCATCGGCTCCACTACACTCTTCAATCTATTTAGGCGCGTATTTTACAGCTCAACCTGGGGATACTCGTGATTGTTGTTTCGATCATCTTTACGAAATTGCAATCCGGATTTCACATCTCCGGCGGTTCGATTCACAACGACAGAGAAAAGTATATCAAGGCGACGAAGGCAGCATTATTCCTGTTCCCACTGCTCGGATTTACTTATGTAATATTTCTGATAAATCCCAGCACGAAGGTTGCCGCTCTGGTGTTCTATTTCTTCCACACGCTCGCACAGTCTTTTCAGGTAGGAGAGCCATCTACCAGGCCTTTATATTCAAGGTGGCACTAAGAACCGATGTCATGTTCTCCATAAGAACCCGCCGCCAAAGATCAGAGACTACGCTAATCATGCTAAAATTCAGGGTTTTCTGGTGTGCATGATTTACTGCTTCG
The DNA here is from genome assembly GCA_030412335.1 of Botrylloides violaceus. Lineage (NCBI taxonomy): Eukaryota > Metazoa > Chordata > Ascidiacea > Stolidobranchia > Styelidae > Botrylloides > Botrylloides violaceus. Next base: position 1,593,951 of record JASFYC010000810.1, read on the forward strand.
GAAATAACGAAGTACAAAAAGCGTGTATGGACAAAGTGCGAAACCGACGAATGCAATCAAGACTGTCTTGCTGCTGGCCTATACATCCAGGTGTACAGAGATGTGAAAGTGAGTTTTCTAGCATGGCCAAATAGTATTCGGAATTTTAGGTGATCCCTACTTCGCTAAATCGTCACTGCCGGTCGTCGTATTCATAGCTGCGATATTGCAAAACTGAGGCCGCAAGGGCGAAGACCGGTTGATTCTTAGCTCGTGAAAGCCTATAGTTAAGTTGAGCCGCATATCTTACTAGCAAGATAAAATAATGCTAATAGAGGTCACTCAGTAAGCCTATTGCAACTCAGAAAACAGGACCACTGTGAAAAATCGTAATTAAAGGCACTAACCTCTGAAACTTCTCAATTCCACGCAAACCTAGCGATATTCCAGTAATCCATTAACAATCTCTGTTGCATTGTGCGATATATCCAAACTGATGTTAAATTCACACAAAACGCGCTACCACGCCAACGACCTGCACCGTACCACTTCTGCAGCTCAACTGACATCATCACCATCTCGCCGCCGCAGTCATATACTAAAAGCAATTAACGCACCAATTAACACTGCAGATTGCTTTCTGTTATTTCCAGGTAGGAGTAGCACGAACGCATCCGCGAACCTCAGAAATCGCTCGCACTCAAGATCAGCGGCTAATAGAGAGTCAGCACTATCTTACTCTGGTGCTCAACCAGAACACACCGAGACTTTCAACATAGCTGATGACGAGACATCCGTAGAGCGCATGAACGTAACAGAATATCGTCTGTGCTCACGCCGTATCAACGAAAAACCGACGGATATCATTGAATTAACAACATTGAAGGAGTCAGCATAATGTAGTAGAATTGAAAGAGTCAGAGGTTTGACTTATTATCAGTATGAGTTCACTCTAAATTGGACACGACCGTACCACCGCCCAAAGTCAGAACGGAACGCACGAAGAAGGATCGAAATTTTAGATGCTAAAATGTAGGACTGTACACTATCAATGCAATTATCCCAGGGTCTGTTCGTAAAACTGGTGTGCTATAGGCAAGGTACTCGAACTCGATAGCCTGGTAGGCCTGCAAACCGCACAGATGAATAAAAATACTGCTGACGCGTGCCCCCGAATTCGACCTCCATTTTCCCCGTCAGGCCGTCAATGAGCCTGGGATAGACGAGCGCGTCGCATATGTGAGCCTTTGGGCAGCGTGGGGTCTCTGGCCGGTCCGTATGAAGTGTATCCAAGGCATCCACGACTCAACCGCTGGGAGACGTGCTCCTTCGAGCGCATTTTCTCAACTCACTATAGTCACTACGCACCAGCGCTGTCAATATCATACTCATACAATATCAATATATATATCAATATCATATAATACTCTTACGTCTTAGTTATCAGCGAGGCTTTGTAGCATTGTAGGTATAGATACCGAGTATGACGCCAGTTGTAGACAACAACGTAACAAGATTCGGCCAACAGACACTGCCGTAACAACCATAGGCTACTGCATAGGCTACGATGGCGCCTGCATTGACTGTGTTGTGTTTGTGTGATGGTATTCTATTTCAATGAAATTAATTTTTATTACACTTCAACAAGTATCATAGGAGAGAAGGCATCAAATTCGATTAGAGTAAATTACAGTAATTTACTAAATTATTTCAAGACTGAAATAAATTAAAATGATATCGCAGTTATACGTACAATATGACTGAAAAGTAAAATTCGGTTATTACGAAAATAATATTCGACGCAAAGCAAATTACACGCATTGATCCTGATGGTGGCTGCCGATGCGCACCGAAAAAATGGGAATGATTTGCAAAGCGAAATAAATGCGCGAGATTATAGAATCTTAACGAAATGTTATATTTGTGAATGTGACCAATACAAGAAAATTTCATTATATCGTAGAGTCGGTGTACTAAACACGTTCTACGTGATGGATGGGAAGCAAAACCATAAACGGCTTGAGATTTACTGTTGGGTGAGAAACCACAGCTCGTACCGATCAGCAGCAGAATATCTATCGCTGTTCAGACTCGTCCACACGCGGCGGAACGTCTGGCGTACAAAATAAGAGTGTACGATCGGCATTGGTTACGCAATAATTGATGTCGACGTCATATTGGCGTTGCCATGGAACTCAAAGCATCCAAAATTTTATATAATAATACGTGAGATGTCGCGAGCGGTAAGATAGAACAGAAATCCTTTTGCTCCGTGTGGGAGCCTTTGTAACTACAGACTGCTAATATGTGATTCGATTACAACATGGGTGATATCCAGTGATATCTGGAACTAGGCTACTGTAAATAGTGGCATCTTATGACAGTGTCAGGTGCGAACCAAAGCATTCCATTCTCCAGGTGACTATCTGTTTTGACAGGCAACTTCTCATCCAACAAAATTTAAAATTTTACCCGATGCATGTCCATTCCGAGCTTTGACTGCTTGTACCACTTCCCACTGTGCTGGCTGGTTTTTCGTCAGACATAGAAGACGGGCAATTCGACGCAGTCAGTGCGGGAAGGGCAGCGTTCGGCTGTTGAGCCTGAAAGGATAGAAACCCAAGATGTAGCCCTACAGACCTGGATTCTATTTCCCTCAAATGGATATGTAGATGCACCATTGCGAGACTCCAGTGGATTTTAGACACGGCCTCTAATGCCTCTAATGCAGCATAGAAATGAGGGACACTGGTAGAACGTATGATTTGAAATTCGTTATTCACCACCCGGAATCGATAAGCCCGCCTTCGAAGAAGGCTCGCGCTTTACAACGACAAGCCAAGTGGCCGTCAGACACACCCTTCACGGACTGAAGTACGAGTATAGGCCTGGGTAATGCGTTGTCTTCATTTAGTAACAGCACAATCTTACCTTTAATAACGTTAATATGTCAGACATTCCAGCGGTGCCGGCAGGAGCGTACGACAAGCCTTGCATTCTCAGATGAATTCCGAATGGATGAGCTGGGTGGGGTTGTACCGCTAGGTGGTGCGCTAATCCAGCAGACGGCGTAAGGCCTTGGACGGTGTTTGCAGCGGCAGATACTGACGGAGAAACAGGCGGAGTCGGAAGGTATGCATACGGGAAAAGAGTCGGCTAAAAACAAAAGTAACAAGAGTAAGTTAGGTGGTTACGTGTCTGTTTACAACGTCGGCCAACGAATGCTGTGGGATCGACAGAGTGTGTAGGACTATACGACATATTTGTAAACAACCGCTAAACAGACGCGATAGAGCGAACATCCTATTTATTAAAAATCGCCGCAGGGCTTACCTGAGCAATAATATGTCGACCAGCGATTGCAGTTGCTGGACTTAACAGTTGCGTTTGTGACGGCACGATTTCCAACGGCATTTGGGACGGGTGAAGCATTATCGCAGTTTGTGCTCCGGCAGGGAAACTGTAGGTTGCAGGCAACGACGTTGCGGCGGGAGGACGTTGAAGGGGTATCTGCTCTGGGACAACAATACCTGCAAGAGAACAAAGATATTTCAATTCAAGCAAATAATCCCAAATTTCCATCCTAAAAGTTTCATCCTTCTATAGGCCTACGCGCTAACGCATTAGACGTATCTGTTTACGTATAGGCTTGGAATCATCCCGTGCCACGATGCAATGCGAAATTACTACACGTCAAAAATATTCCCGCGGGGCAAGCTATTACGCGAAATTGTACAATAACATAACGCATTAGGAAGCCGCGGTTCTAGTGCCACAATCAATGTTCAAAGACTACTTTATTCCCAGAAATAGGTTTCTCGATACTTTACACGTTTCATTGCTTAAATGTAACCTGTGACGTAGTCGTGCACGCGTGTCAGGTTTTAAAATTCGTTTCAAATCGGGCATATCAGAATACAAAAAGCAAAAAATATACGCCTGCATGGCCAAATTGGATTATATTAACACGATTTCACCAGCAATTTGCCGTTGGTTATCTTCTTAGGCTTTACCCCTAGCGAGGAATGCAAGATCTTACTCATGCCTGGTGGTGGTTGAATTCCATTCCTGTTTAACGTTCCTCCCATCATCACCATACTCATCTCATCAGTAGAGCACTGGAAGACTTCCACATATCTCTCACGCATATGTTTTTTATGGCACCCTCCTTTGCTGACATCCAAGGCAGCCATCGCTGCGTCTTCGGTACTTGCCATTTGGATAAAGGCGTCTCCGGACGGTCGTGACTGTTATAAGACGAAAATAGGTTCAAGACTTTGGCCAACTGTTGTCCAAGATACGCAACAGAAGCAAGTTTTCACACGATACCCCGCACCACGTTCACCACATCACCCCAGCATACTTCATTTTCTTCTACATCATTTATTTACCTGATGATTCATCACCATGTGAACGCCGTTCGGGAGAATTGCGAAGCTGAGATCACCCAGAAATTGCGTGATATCTTCAATGGTAGCCGAATACGGCATCCCCCGCAATCTGTAGCAGAACGCAAACCCTCACCAAGTTAGCAAAAGCGTGCAATAAAAAATACACCACAAGAATCTGGAGTATCGCACGAATCACAAACCCCAGCACAGTTTGCCATAAGTCTCTGATCACCAGCATTATATATAACTGACCTGGCACCAGAGTTAGTTAAACGTACTGTACATTAGACCCCGGTGTTAGCGGCTTGGAACAGTTTCGAGTGTACCAGCGCAAGAAAATATGACAAAATGTCTTCCTCAAATAAGGAATACCATCCCGCCTCGTCAGCGTATTCTCTCTCGTTTCGTTTCATTTCAGTCCGAAAAAACTACGGTTCAATTAGCTAATCACTAGGGTGTCTACCCGTTTGTTTCACAATGGGTACATCGACAGTACCAGCAATCAGGCACTGTGGGTTTACTACAGCTGCATGGGTTGAGATATAATTTGTCCGAACATATAAAGGCGTTTTCTCACCATATCGAGCATTATCACGTGTACACGCGACAACCTGTTAATCGACACCACACAGAAAATATACACCACACAGATTCACCAACTATACATAGAGTATGGCTATTCGAGAAAGAAATCCCGATTCCGAATCGGATCATCGATATAGTAAGCGACCATACCTAATGCAACTTCGTACCGATCCCGGTGGCGCGATGACTTGCCCTTGACCCTGAAAATGCGACTGATGCAGCTGGGTTAACTGTGCCTGATGCGGTTGTCCATGGATCCCGGCAAAAGGTACATGCGTATGCGACATGATATGAGGAATCATCGGAACTGACATATGTTGGCTAAGAACCTATAACAAGAAAACAATATTCACTATGCACTTCACTTCAATTTGAGATAGAATTTAGAGACTAAGGCTAAGCGATGCCACGACGCTGTCCGCCATCTTAGTAGTAATATCCAGCTTGCTTTTTACGTAGTAGCCTGAAGGCGTGTAAGACTGATGATCTAACATTCGTGTTTTTTATATGAACGTACAATCATCAATTCGAAACACTGAATCTCTTGCCTCGGGGTACAAACTTTACGCCCTAAGCACTAAAACAGTGATTTGATTTTTCAGATGCATAAAATCATCTGGAGAACTGCAGATGGGCGATTTAGAACACGGGGCAGAAAAACTGCTTCTGTAGCCGTATTGTTTCCTGCTTTAAAAAGGAATGAAACGGATAATTACTGTCTTGACCGTTGTTATGTTATCATAATTATAATCAACCGTGTTAGGCAATTGGCTGCTGACGCACAAGCACTGTATGACGCTGTGCATTGTGTTCCTTACATAGAGGCTATGGACCAAGGAAACAAAATAGAATCCTCAACAGAGGGTAGTCCCATATCCGGGTTGAACGGGCCGGTTTTGTGGCAAAAAGAGCATCCGGTGTAAAAACTAAAAAGCCCAACAAAACCAACAGGCCCATGATAGACAGGCTGAAACATTTTCAACTTTTGCTCGTTTATTCGTACTATTTGAACCTGTTCTCACGTGGTTCAGGCCTCCGTATTTAGAGAACGCGTGACGCTTTATTGGGGAGTATCCCGATTTCGCCGGCAGCCACCCGTTGAAGCCATATACAATATTTCCAAGGTCTTCCGTACGAGACCGTGGACTCGAACCCGCGATCTGTGGTCTGTTTCGTACCAGACTACCGTCACTACAATATCATGCCATGCGATAAATCCGTTCATGAGAACTCGATATTTTAGGTTGTCCTTGCAAAATGTCTCGTTGAGCGTGTAACAACCAGGACAGCTGGAGATAAAAGCATCAGACTTGCTAAAATCCGCCGCTAAATAGCTTTGTAACCGCCGGCATAAACCGCTTCCTTAATTGCAAGGATAACACGTAATAATCATAATGAATTATATGTAATTAGCAATCGCGGCGTCTCATGTCGGCGGAGGTTTACTGACAAATATATCCCATTCGATAGAATCGGAACTTGACAGAAGCTTTGTGATTGATACCTTGCACAAATTTTAATCGCTTTGATATTTTGGGCTAAAAATTTATCATAGAAAATGCACACGCAATATCAACCACATCCCAGAAATGACGGAAACCTTTGCCTTAAATATGTCCACTGAGACGACGCATTGGCACAAAATCGTCGAAATTAGAATCGGAACCCAGCGATGATCTGAAGGCAAGGCGTCCAGAATATATTCCAACCGTCGGTCCTACACAGTCTCCTCAATTACGTACGGTCATGCAGACCACCGAGGTAAAAATTCACCTTTCAAGAGCTCATGCGCATCCTTACCCAAGGCGAATAGGGGATTCACGAACAGGACGGAATGTAAAGTTTGGTTGTTAATATGACTTGTTCCTATTAACGATCATGACGACTTTTGAAACCTTACATGGCAATGCAGGGCGGAAGAAACATTTAACAATTGTCCATTGCTCAGAGCACGTCGTCGGCGTGGTTGGACCAATGGCGTAACTTCCATACCTGTTGCACTTCAGCTGCGGTGCTCTTGAAAATTTCAATGTAACGTTTCCCCAAGGTCTGCTTATGCTTCCCCAACGCAATATGAGCAATCTGGTGTAATAAATGAAAAATTGTCAGCGCTGCTTAACCGTGCGATAAATGTTCATAATCGCAAAGGTAAAATCCCAACTTCTACACGGTATTTGTACAGAACTTCGTAAACCAACCTCTTCGCTATCAAAAAGTACAAAGGCATCTCCACTCGACTTTCCGTCAGGAAATCTCACAATCAGTACTCCTTCTTCGCCATTTGTGACCGGAATATCAGGCCCGAAGAAGTCGACCTGTATAATTGAGATATTTGTAGGCACGCAAATCAGCACGAATGCGATATTAATCCTTACTATGTCACTTGCGGCGGCGCTAAAAGGGAGTCCACGCATTCGTACGATCGCATCGCTCCCTTTTGACAGAAATTGGACAGCCTCGCTGGAGTTGCAAGTTGCTACTTTAAAAAACTCTTCCTCCTTAGCTCTATACACCTGCAGTTCGGGAATTTCAAAGTGTAGCAAACCGCGGAAAATTCACAAGTTAACAAAATCACATAGGCTATATTATAATGACGTGTTAAAATGCACTACCAATAGTAAAAGCCTATAGGGATATCCCTGGCTATAAACTTACGTAAACACTGCCAGCACATTGATGATACTCTTGGTCAATTCTGGATAGTTATATAGACAACGGCTGCCAACCTTAGCGGTAATTTACTTACACCACCGCCAATCAAGTCTAACCACCGATTTCAATCAGCGCTTTCTAGAAAATACGGTAGACTCAATGAGGATTGGTCCAAACGCACAAGCACGTTTCAACATACTCTTAGCTGCATGTCGCTCGTATATCCATTCCGTAAATTCAAGCGATCTTACAAAAGATGACGGGAAACATATTTTGGAACAGTTTTACCAAGAGACCATGTTTTTGCTGGTCTGTCTAGATAATCACCTTCGTGATCAGGCAGCCATGGGGTTGGAAAAGACTAGTCATTCCAAGCGAATGTCGGCCTACCGTACATCTATATGCAATGCATGCCTCACCTCTATGTAACGACTGGCCATGTGATGCTTATGCCGAAGCAAGGCTAAATTCCTATGTTCCGGACTGCAAAACTGCACAAGCGCCTCGCCGTTACGACGGCCTTGGGGATTCAATACCAACGCCACACCGCCTCTGGTGGATTTGAACGGTTGGAACGATATATGATCGAAAAGCATGAGGAATTTAGCCCGTCTTACCACAACCGCGTTCAGAATGAAAAAGAACAAAAAGAAATACCACCGAAACCATATGACACCAGTGTATGGAAGATTTTCAACGTGTCGGTAGATCACCACACCGAAACCAAGAGAGTAGAAGCATGCACCATGACCACCATCGACGTCCCATAATGCAATTTCATTTCATTCGGCATTTACACAATCCCACAAGTCCGAGTGTGTAGGTAGCAAAAATATAAAGGGAAAAAGAAATAAATTAGTGAAAATAACGCCTACTACATAAACGATGCGCTTTATATGAAAATGGAACAATATTCTTACAAACTGTAGCCTAACCTGCGCGAGTCGAGCATTTACGACTATACAGCAAGGTGACCAGATCCTATAACATGAATAACTTTGGTGCATCCAAGTAGTCGCGGGACACCCCCCGTAAAAAAAGCACGAAAATTCGGAACGCTTGTCGAAATGAGCGGGCTAAAAGTGCGACGTCTATTGAAAAGGTGGAACAAGCCCGCCGAAAAAACTCGCTCTGATGGTCACCTGTAACAGTCTAGCAAGCAAGCGTCCTATCTGTTAAATATGCGGTTTGTTATTCGAGCATTTCTATACCCAGCAATCGAAATCACTCTATGCGCCGTCGGAGCTGGTTATCACGGAAGCGCTAACACTATCTCTGTAGAATCATCAAAGAGCCGCATGACATGGAAACAGTACAATAATCGCCATTAGTCACAAGTATCACAACGCATTCTCGGTTATCCTGTATAGGTTGTGCGTTCTACTCGTTTACCGCTGTCTAAAAGTGGCCTTGGGATACCAATATCTCATATGAAGGGGTTCAGTTCTACAATAAAATATCTATGCTTCTTTAACCAATCCACTTTGGATCGCTACTCAACATAATCGACCGGCAGACTGTGACGATACATCAATGCCGGCCCCAATACTAAAATGTAACGATTTTCATATAACCTCCATTAATTCCTCAGTGCTTCACGGGGGCGAGTATATCTAAGTTTGCATCACTGTAGCCTACTATATATACTCCCGAGTCCGGCGCTTGTTGCTTATAATGAAACAGCAAGAGCTCAAAATCCATCCTATAATGAAATCTATTCGGTGCCTATCTAAATGATTCCAAGGAATTGTTACTAATTCATACAAATACAGCGCGAGCATCCGGATGCCCGGGTCCATACGATGTGCGCTAAAAGATGTGTATTACAAAGCGCGGAAGTGATGCTCCGGCGGCAATCTTATCTTGTAGACAATGAGGTCCAGGAGTTACTGTATTCACATGATTAGTATCGCCAAAAACAATCATTCACAATGAAGCAATAACTGGAAGAATTTCCGTTGGGATCTAATCTCTCATAGATACAAAAGGTTTGTAATAATTAATCTATGTAAAACTACACTCGTTTTAATAAACGTGCAATGCGAAAACATCTTTGGAATGAGACGCGCATATTAACCCGCGATGCGATATGTGACCTCCTGTACCGTTTACAAGTGTGGAGTAGGATGCATGGCATGAATCTGGCGTGATACGGGAAGGGTTAATTAGCAATCGAAGGCGTGTGGATGAAATAATGCACCTACATTAATCACAACGATCATGACAAGCATTTTTCGATTGAAGACATTTCCTAATTGGGCCGAAACAATCACACGAAACATGATAGGAATCCAATCATCTAAAAGCAATAGCGAGTTAAATCTGACATGCGCACGGTTCAGTAAACGGAGCGGAGCGACTCTCCTGCGCAGGATCTCGCGATATTCTCCGGAAATTCCGGTGCCGCTAAATAGAATCTAAGCACCGAGTACAGTAGGCTACATGTAGGGCTTAGAGGCAAGGTATGGTTGTTGTGTAACGTTTACGGGTGTCAGCAGGTGGCTAACTGCGTACGCAACCCACCTTTGAATATTCAACCCTTTGAAGAATTTCGCTATGTCGTGATCAGATGCCTGCCATGGCAAACCGCGAGCTCTTACAACACAATCTTCACCAAACAAAGTCTGTATGCTGCAATATAGTGCAAGCTTGATAAATTGGATACCATCAAAATCAAGCATCAATAAACCACTTACCAAGGTCCAGTATCCAGTCGTGACGATATGGTCTCGGGATACAAAAACCGATGACCTGAATCAGTTAGCCACCATTGTAGAGAAACTGTAACGCAAACTACAAATGTGATAACCATAACACTTACCATACTTGTCTGTCAACATGTCTTGTACCACAGTGCTCATTCTCATCACGTGATCCACCCCGAGTGTTCTATAAGTGTTTGCAACGCCTATATTCAAATCTATAGCATCGTGATAATGTAAGGAAAGAACTATCAGGATCTGTCACGTATAGGAATAGAATAAGCCAAGCACGCAAATATATAGGAGATCATGTTGCATATGCATGTACGACAGTATAGAATGGAGATAGAGCGGTACACTTGCGGGTAACCACGACAATGCAACGGGCGGATAAGTGTCTCTCCATGCGAGTACACATCATGATAGCCATCTGGGATGGAGATAAAGATTCTGTTTGAATAAGGTATATATATATATAGATCTGCGTTCTAATCATACGTGGTGACTAAGCAGATGAACTACAGCAAGTACCACCGTTGAGCATCATGTCGTATCTGCCTGTCGATACTATTGTTTACTTAAGGCATCGAACCAGTACTCTTGTATCCAGGGTGTTGTTTTCATGTGGGAATGTTATATTCGTGTCATAAAAGCACTCAACGAAATCTGTACAAACAAGGTTTCGTGTCTGCTGTCATTGTATGTACTTTAGGCCTATAAGATACTTCCATAAGTTGCAGCACCTGCTTGGGTGGTTGGGAACACCGCCGTCCCTGTATTTACGGAAACAGTATTCAAAGATTATACAGTTCTATATTTACTCGAGGCTGGCCCCCAAATCTGCAAATGTCGCGTTGCGTCAATTACGTAAACGATTCTGCTCCCCTTTCTATATCACCCATGCAGCCCGTAGCAGACACACGGAGCGCGATTTCCTATTTCGGTGGAGACTACACAAATCAATACGGTCAACATTCGCCACAGATTGTAGCCTACACCTCACAGTTTCGGCCTAAGGCTTATGAAAGGATACACTGCAGCATATGTTTGACGGGCATGTTCGGCGATTCAACACTCTCAGGATATACAATGTTGGAATTTTCATCGGCGGGTGCGAAACATCTTCGAAACTCCTTCCGCAGATCGAAAAAACTGAAATATTCATACATTTCATCGCCTGAGACTTGCCCTACAAACTCATTTATTTACCTGTAAAAAAATTCAGGAAGCTCCAAATTCCGTCGCATCGCTGTCGGGTGCAATACCTGGCGCAGATGGCATTGACCGTCAGTGCAGAGGAAAAACTTGCAGGTTCGCCCTTTGCTGTTCAATTCGTTGCGTAGCGTTTGTTCAAACTGTCAATGAATATTACAATCCACTTACTCACTTACCCAAATATGTCAGATTATAATGTAAGCCTAAATGTGTCCACCTGTTGTATAGCTTCTTGAAATGGTATGGCCGTACGCAAAGTTTCGCTTTCGATACCCGAATTAACTGACCATTCCTCCGTAATATCGTAAGGTGTATCTGGTCGCACGTAAACGTAGTGAATATCTCCTGTCTAAAATGAAGTAAAATAAACGCGGGCCTTGTCATTTGACCTTGAAGTGCGGGTTAGTGTTCATAACGTCAAGATATTTTCAGAATCGCCCTCGTGCGCGTTATCCTCGAGCCTACATAGAACATATAGGAAATAGACTACCCGGGGTTTGCCGTTTGCGCACCCCGTGGGATTATCGTCACCACACATTGCAGTCTTAAAAAAGTCGCAGGGTGACGATACGTGCAGAAAATACATTACGGAACGGAAGAGCATAATGTCTTCTCAGTTAGGCTATAGGTCGTAAAGGCTTAGGTTAGGCCTACTGCAGGCTAACACGCGATGCCAAAAGTTCGCATATATTCACTTCAGCGTTGATAGTCCTGAATGCACGGGTCACCAAACATGCTGTAGCCTCTAGTTGTCTGTTTTTGCGTCAGCTGCGTGTTCGTTGATAAAAGACGACTGGAGAATATTTACCCATACGCAGGCATGGGGGAAAGACTGCAAGTTGAAATCAACCTACTAAACCTTTCTGGTTCAGCGACTACTATGAACGCAAGTGTCGCCGCCCTCTGGTAAAGTGTCACCATAAGGCTACCGTCGAGACAGCTCACGGGCCCTGTACCACCGTCAACACGGCCGGAAAGTTGATAACTTGAGAAATAATGCACTAAGTTTATACTACCAGAAGGCCTATATATTATGTGGGATTTATAAAAATTGCAGCAGTAAAGGATGCTCTTACCTGGTTTTCTATCAAATCAAGAAGTTGCCAAACTATGATGATGATATCGCTTTCGTCGCTACCGAGAAACTCAGGATCATTGTTTCCGAGAGTTCCAGAGAAAAACACAACTAAATAATCACACGAATGACGATCTTCCATACCCATTTCTTTCGACTGACCTCTACACTAACTGCGGAGCTTTTATCAGCATGGACACGGTGCCCATCGACTGACCTGTATAGACACACATTCGTAACTATTAAATAATCCTAACAAACCATGCCGCTATAGCTCGCTAAAGTATCGAAGTTTTTCAATGACACTCATTAGCCACTCGAGATATGAATTACCGTACCGAAAACCCGCTGGTTGCATATGTCAGCGGAACAGCCAAAACATGCCACAGTCATTCTCGCTCGGAAACCTTCGCAGCGAAGTCTCTAAGATATATGTACATTTATGTCTTCAGCAAGGGCCGACCAAATTTTGCGGAATCAATAATAGCCCAGCTTGATTAGTTCCCACGCATTGTTTGATGAGTTCGACAACCACACGCGCGGCGCTCAAAGCGAGCGACGGGGGAGCTGATTTGTTTCGGAAAAAGGGATTACGTCCACAATATAGCAAGTTTAGCAACCTTGTGATTACCGGTGCACCACGCGAACAGAGCAAGACCGAGCTAGGCATCGGCTACATCAAGATTGCTTCATCACTACGCAGAGCGGTACCGTGGTTTCAGTTATCGCACGAACTCACTCTCTCCACGAGTCACTGCGGTACAGCTCCAACAGGTAAGCCCATAAACGCCTACAGGCTACGGGAAACTTTTGAAAGTACCTTCAACTGCCGGGCACGAGTCACCAACATCCATCTAGAATTCTAGACCAAGTCGCCACAGCGCCACCACACGGTATAGAAGAACGGGAGCCAATAAAGCTGTCAACCCACGCTCTCTCACAACATCTTAAAATCTCGAGTACAAACGCGAACTTGCACTCACTCCTCTGCATAGCTCAGGTTCGAGGCCGTAGATGACAATTTCTGACTGCACCTACAACCAAGCACACTTTCGATTCTGTGAATGGAGACTGATAAAATCACCCGGAGAGGTCGACAAAAACAAAGCGAGTATTATCATTGGAAATAAATAAATAGCACTGAACACAGAAGATGCATCATGATAAAACAATCTTAAAATTAAAGTGGGCAGATGCCAATCGAGTATTGAATAAATGGCGGCGCAAATTCTTTCGATAACTGAACTACCATTACACGAACACAACCACACATTCCAAGTACTGATTTTTCTCCACCAGAATGATGCAGAATACTAATCCAGGGTAATCACGCGTGACAAAATCTATGAGTACGAGAAATGATGGGTTTCTAAAAGCTAGATATATTCATATCACAAAGACAAGATCAACGTGCGCTTGCCGATATCGATGGCACAAAGTTCCAACTACGACACAATTTCAATTTCACCAGGAAACATGACCCCTGAAATATTGAGTAACGTGGGATAACAACAAAATAAACGCCTGCTGGAAGTGCCAAGTTGTTAATTCGAAGACCCCCATACCAAAAACGTATACGCACAAGCTTTATGTGAAAGAATAAAATAACACGAAATGAAAAAAAAATATCCAAATAGTTTGGACGAAACCCAGAGCTCCAGCGAATGAACGAATCAAATATAACATAGGATTATTAATATCATTATTTGACACATCAACAAAAAAACGCATAGAGAAAAAATTAGCAACATAAGTAGAACGTAGTGTGGCTGGCATGGGTGCGACGCTTCCACAACCAAAGCAAGCCTCCGAGGAGAAGCAAGCTCATTGTGAATCAAGCTTCACTTGCGGCACACAACAAACAGAAGTGTGCCTCGAAAATTAAAGCAAGAAGCAAATATTTTGAGATATCCAGGTCCAGCAAACATGTCCATCAAGTGCTTCAATGTAACAGTTACAAGATGTGCGACGGGCACACTTCATCATCCCCACATTCTCCATCAAAATATGTATTGATGCGTCACCCATTACCAAAATATATTTCACTTATGTCTACTTCGAAGCCTCTTCAAGATTTGAAATAAATACGCGTTGTCTGATCGTAGCATAGCGATGATGTTGGTAGTAAGAATCACGGTATGAGGAATTCGAGTAGCCAACCATCGATTTGCTTTTGATATGAAATATATTACAGGGCGACGGTGCATCAAAAATGGAAGAAAATGAAAAAAAACGGCATACACGACCTACGATACATAACACGAGCGACATATTATTTACCATGACAGAAACACGGACGTTTCCAGCCTTGCAAAAATAACCTAACCATCAAACCTACATTTTTCGCACGAAGTGAAGACCCGAGATGCTAATGAACCGAAAATTATCAAGGGTAAGATAGAGAGAGAGAGTGAGAGAGAGAGAGGATAAAGTGAGATAGTATTGATATCATTCAAATTTTACAGCTATGAGTTTGTCAGTTTCATATTTTCTTGACCTTTTCGCCAACCACTACCGGGTTTTCTTTGCGTATTTTGGCTTGAGCATCGGCTCTGTAATCGTAATCACAATTATGTTGGTCCGAGTAGCGATGAATTCCGCAGAAAATTTTCCCACAACGGCAGTTGAAACCTTCAAGGAAAGAAATATATGTATACCATGCTGCCATAATTGGGTTATGCAGATTTATGCTACAGAATGTCATGAATGAAGCTCTGATCACTGAAAAGTCACCCCATGTTCCATGTTGTGACTCAAACCAATGAAGACGGCATTATCCTTGCATCACGCAAATGAAAAATGTCATTGGCCTCTTCATTTCATAACCCCTCACAACACAACCTGAACAGAGTGCGGATGTATCTAATATAATATATTTTATACTATTAATCTGTGTTCAAGGTTCCCAGTAACGAGTAACGACACCGTCATTCAAAAGTTATTCTGACCGACGTCTATTTTTTTTCAGATTCCAAACCTATCGAAAGTATAGGTATATTACCTGTTAATCCTACTCTTTTCCTACATGTAGCACACCGGCTTTTCTTAGGTTTTGATGGTGAATCGTCAGAGCTAGGTGTTGCCGGACTTGATGAGGCAGGAGAAGAAGTCACCGAAATGGTGAGATCTCCTTGATTTGATGTTGAGGATTCGATATCCGACGTCGTAGGCACGTGCGATACGCTAGTTGTGAGAGTACCGGGTGTTGCACTTGATGTCGATGCAACCTCACTGAAATTGTCCATTAAAACATAAATTTTAGAGAAGGATGATACAAGTTTGGATCACAATTTTCTGAAAGCATGGCTTTGCAGATTGAGTCATTTATGAGAACGATTCATGGATGCTTAGTCAGTTTTGTTTCAGAATTTCAAACTTTGTATTTCACTCCGTAGGCCTATACATCGCAATTTATGGACTGGAATTTGACCGCTACTATGATGTCAACTATGAACTATCTATCCGAGTTATTCACACTAGCAGTCATAAACGAGTGTTTCTGATTGAATCGAATAAAAGTTGTAATTTCAAACCATATTTTTATTGCTAGCCAGAACTTCTCGACCATGACAAAATTGTTTTGAGAACAGGATAAAAATGACTAACATTAAAAGACTATATAGGCTGCCTTGGTAAAAATCACCTAAGGGTTCCCTTAAGGTATTAAATAAGGAAGTTGTTTCTTTATTGTATTGATCAAAAGCAAAATTCTCTCACAAACAATAGGCCTACTTCTGTAACACAATTCAACAATCATGCAACTAAGTTAATACACACCTGCAGCTTTTAGACAAAGAATCACTAGTAGCAAGAGCAGCCATGGAACTAGATACTGCCACTTCTGAGTGCCTTTCTTTACTTGTTAAGCTAAACAGTTATGAAACATTTAGTAGAGAACAATGACAAAGCGATTATTGCTAACTAAGCACTGGGAACACCCTAAACTTAGCAGACTATTAAATTGATATACTGGAGTTACAAGAACTATGGTTGACATAGAACATAATTCACATGATCTGCATGTCTGTTTGTATGAATAATTAGAGTGGAAAATATCCTGTGAACATTTCCTGAGCAACAGAGCAGAAAAAAATGCATTTATATACCTACCACCATGAAATACCAGGCCTATAAGAGCTGCAGTAAATCTTCAAACTTAAACCAGTCAGAAAAGCAAACAGTTTGGAGCAAAACACTTGGTTGGTGGTGATTCTATTATAGGCTAGATGGTGGTAATACAATGATATATTGACTGTACTGTACCGGTACTAAGTGTACTATTCTCCTTAACTTATCAAAAGACTAGGTTTGCATGGGAAGTCATCACAGGGACTTTTACACGACTTGCTACCTAGCCGAGGAAGCTGCCATACCCGAAATGGGATTGTAATATATTGTTCGCTTGCCGATCACTGTACTGCCTAGTAAGCACATGTAGCAAATCCACCACAGGTTGCATGTTTCTTGCTGTGCGGATATCACCACTATACCAAGACTTTATACCACAAGAGGATGAAAGACAGACAAGAAAAGGTATGACTTTAATAACAGAATATAGCCATAGAAAATATTATCACAACAAAGTCGACTGGGAATAAAAACAAACTGATAACTCATGGTAGGCTAATGTTGAGACTGGAAAGCTACCTCATCTGAGATGGCAAGAGAAAACGGAAATTTGGAAAAACAGTTTAACTGAAAAAAACATTCCACTCATGAAATTTGTCAACAACTGAAACTGAAATTAGTTCAGCATCATACCTAAGTTTTAAAATCATCGTAACATGACAGAAACTGATCAATCGTAAGATATACGTCACAGTGTAGGCTTAGTCTATTTTAAACATTACCAAACAAACTAAATTATATATATAACAGGCTGATCTTACTTATTCGTCGGTGTTGGAATATCTGTCTTTACTGATGACAAAGGACGAGCTGTAAAGAAAAACAAGTTTAGATTACAGTACGGTACAATATATATATATATATGTAATTAACGAAATGCCCTGTTATCATATCTAGCTTAAATCGGTTTTCTGTACAAGGAATCAAGGATAGGATGAAACTTACGTGATGGTGACTTGCCTCCTGAATTACTGTTCTTTTGTACAGTTTCCTTGTAACATTTGGAACACATGCCTTCATTTTGGGCAGTGCCATAAAAACCACAGCCATTGCGACAGAGCTGTGACGTAGCTGATTGGCTTGGCTCTTCCATCGCAACTGCAAAGATAAACAGCAGTATAGTAGAATAGGTAGTACCAATTTCTACAAGTAGGCTATACTGTGGCAATCAGGTCTAAAGCAAGCAATCATTACCTGTCAAAGTGTCAAAGGACGGTATTGGAACTGCTTTTGTTAATTGATGATATTGTTCTGTGAATCCCAAGCAATAAATCCCACTGTGCCTGTGTGGCTATTATAAATTGTTCTTACTGTGACTCAAAGTAAACTTCTATTTTATGCTAACGATGGCGTCCGAATTATATATGTGAAAACCCCAACTGACACTGACAATCTGGAAAATTCAAAAACTTCATCAGACAATGCCAGCACATTTTCTGATGGTAGGCTGTAGCCTTCTAGTTCTATTATATAAACAGTTCAAAGTGGCATCTGACCAACCCAATATAGTCTTCACATTAATTATTATGTAACCAGAATGAAGCACACTTTGAATGGACTTGAGACTTAGGCCACTATAAGTCTATAACCTTAATAAAATAGTAAGAATATATTATATACAAATGGTGGTATGCAGACAAAGACATTACTCACTCCCTTATGTGTAATAGAGAGTGAAAAGCATCCGGGTATCGGCAGTGAAAATGTTATTAAATGCTTCACACAGACTACAAACAAAAAGTAAGTGAGTAACGAGATGAACAGTCACGAGATTCATCTACTGCACATAAAACGTGAGCTACATTCAATAGCTCACCAGCTGTACAATGAAGTCATGTTATATCATGTGGATACGACATAGACTGCCATTAGCAAGTAACTTGTATAGCAGGTATAGCTGGTAACCTGGATAGCTATCTTACTATTAAAAAGCAGAGGTGTTTATTACACTACAACAGAGCACGTAAAACAAGTTGGTCCGTTGCAGGAAAAACACTTTTTGTGCAACATGGCGAATAGTTGAGTAGGATGGCACATGGTTAATAAAGCAGAGAGTCAATAAATAATCCCAGTTCAGCCATTACATATATCACAGTTAGGCCTACACATTATGTCAAGTTATATGGCTATTATTCAGCCCACAAGAACAGACAAAGAGACAAAAAAAGCTTCTCTAACAACAAACTATAAACACAGCATAGCTTACATATAATTAGTCTATAGAATAGGCTCCATGCGGACGGCCATAACAAGAAAATGCCTACATCAGAAATATTCAGAATTGGAAATATCAACTGACACTCAACAGTCTTGTCTTTCGATATGACTACGTATGCACAATATATATATATCAATATATCTTCAGCATCTCACCCAGGAGCAATGGGTGCTAGTTTTAGCTTCAAGAATTTTTTCACCTGTCACTGTTACATTAAAAGGAAGCCAATTCCCATAAACATGTTACATCCATACAAAGCCATAACAGCCGCCTTGAATTTGAACACTGCCAACAACAACTAGTAAACAGTGCTAAGTCTGCTGGAAGAGTTGTTTTTTTCCTTTCCTACAATCTCTTACACTTTCCAATAGACTATAAAAATATTGAGCAACAACTGACTACATAAACAGATGACTAAGGAATCTTGAGAATTAAACATTTATATATAACACTTAACTTAATAACAGATAGCCAACATGTTACCTATAAGGCTGACACTGACAACTGGCTCGTCGACTGAATCATGAAATAAAGTTTGGTGGACTGTAGAAAGTAAATAGAAACCAGAACCACAAGTCAAGCGTGAGATCTTTACACAGTTTATGCTATTGAACCATCTTTCCCTTATAATCTACAATCAGGTAACCTAGATTACAGTACCTAATTGCTTCATTATTGATCTCTAACACAAAGCAGAGATCTACCAGGCGTCAAAGGCAGCTCACCAAAGCTGGCAAAACAGAAACAGCTGCCATGCCATGCACAGGCTCACTACTTAGACAAAGGAGGCTTGCTTTCAAGAAAACAACAGTGTTCCTGTTATCATTATATTATATTCAGTACAAATATGAGATGAATCACAAACAAATGAAAAAAACAAGAAGATTGTACCGCATTTGATGTAAACAAACTGTATGGGTTCACCAGGTCATGCATGACTTTTTTAAAACAGAAGTAGGTCAATACTAGTGCTTAACTCAACACAGCCCCTGCAATGCTTAGTAGTATAATAGCCAGGAGTTGGTAGGATATTATGTAGCCTATACTGTTAGAAGCCTAACTTCAACTGTGCCGTTGAGCTATCATACAAAAATACTTCAACTTCAAGTGAAATAATTGGTATATGTATATATATATATATCCTGTACTAGTCATAAACTAAGAAACATAAAGTGGGACACATTGGTGAGAAATGATGCTAGGATTTCTACGCCCTAGTTTTAAGTGTAAAATCCTTATGTCAAAGCTTTTCAAAACGATAGTTTTAAGCCAGATAAATTGAATGTGGTTTCGTATCAAGCTGTACAAACTGTATAGATTCTTCACTGATAAACCCACCCATTGTCCAATCATTAGTGCTGCATGTACAAACAAATCGAGGTAAGTATACAACATCCTGCTCTTTTAGTAAGCTATGACAGTTAATAAGATACAAAGACTTGGAAGTCTACAGCTGCTTATAGCCACAGCCACTAACAGTACTTTGACAATCCATCACACACAGAAAGTAAGATATTAGACTACACTCCAAGTAAGGCATTTATTGGTAGATTTACTAAATGACAATCACAGCCACAGCTGTATGCTATAGATTCCATTTCGTGCCATACAATATTCCATCACACTTATTTACCTAGCACCGAATGTAATCCAGAATCAATTTCCAAATCGTGTAAAGTTGTGTCTCATCAGTCATCACATCAAAAATGGTTTTAGTTATCAGTCATTTGACTAGGCCTATCCAGGAAGGCTTAATGGAACGTTACATCGAGGTGCGGGCAAGTCAGCCATTTATACCAGGAAGCCTAGACCGTTCACATGGAATTTTGGTATATCAAACAAACATACTGTACAGCCAGTATTACAATTTAATCATTGAAGAATGTAGTGGAGCCAATGGCGGACGATCAATAGATATTGTAAAGATCACCACAGATATAGCGTCCAGCCTTTGAAGGAGCGGAGCTCCGAAAGCTAGTGAATGTTCTATTCTCAATAAACTACGGCTGGATGCTAAATCTGTGGTGATCTTCTCTACAATAATTTAATCATTGACACTGAGTCACAACACACAGCTGTGCTTACATCATGCAACGAGGCACAACTAAGCCAGCATACCAATAAAAGGATGCCCTTCTTACAACCCTGATAAAAGCAGAATTTGAGGACGCTACAAATATAAAACCTGATGTGACTATAACAGAAATACCATGAAAGAAATAATTAGGCCCACCAAGGAGCCTTATATAACTTTCTGGGATTCCAAGTCAAATAAAATAGTAGTAACTTGATAACGGCTAGGCTTACCTAAGAGTCAAATAATCAAAAGAAACTCGTTGCCATCAAACAGCTTTCTACGTAATGACTTTGGAATGAGAATTTAATGGAAAACATGACTGTAGCACTGGCATAGATCAATACCAAAAAATGCAGGGCCAGCCTATGTACAGCATTATTAATGGTCAGATGAATAAACAGATACCAGGATGTATACCCTCACTCCGTCAGTAATAAGAATTTGGTAAACCTGCCATAGAAATTTGCTAGATAGACCTATTCGTATTTTTTGACTTAGCCTACCCGCTAATTTAGAATTATTTTGTGCTGTGGCGGAATAGGTCTACCTGCATTACTGTGAAACGGTTACTGAATAGCTAAATTACTGGCACTCCACTGGACTAGTCAAGGCAAGCAAGCCATGTTTATACAGCCGGTAGTGTTTCGTTTATCCCAATCACACATTTCGAATGATGAATATGTGGTTTCACAGCTACCATAACTGGATATTATGGTACGGTCCTACGTTACATTATATAGTATGCATATATAATAGGCTTCTCAGCCTCTGAAAACATACTCAATTTTGCTATATTTGGTGCCACCTTCACTGACTCTAACATCACCCACCATTTCGAATTCATGTAATAGCTTAACACTCATGGTCAAGCGCTTTCCGAAACCAATGTCATCGCTTACCAGTACAACCTAATATTATAAATTATAGACTGGTACACGATGACCTTGACAAATTGGCAAAGTCTGTCAGTTCTTCATTGTTCGCTCAGTATATATTTCAGGATTTGTCTTCTAATATCATTAGGGGTCTACACAACCCGTTGACCTCAAGATAGTTGCTGACTGACTGGATCCAGATTGGTGTTGATGACAAAGCAAAATATTCACATATCATGAACAACGCTTCGCAGGTCGCTCGCTCAATATTCTTCCACTAAAAATTCTTAATACTTCTCCCTCCCTCAAACTTCACAAGACACGGAACAACCGCTTCCTCAATCTTCGAAGTACCGTAACAGACGCATAAAGAAATCTACATACGCAACGAAAACAGGGGCTAACGTCCCAAAAATATTCTTAGGTCACGCTGTTATATTTGACGGGCGGTCAATATTACGTAGAGGAAGCTTCACGAACCGAATCATATCGGTATGAGTCATTCTAAGAAACAAAGACGAAACACCCACTGGCGAATCACGTAATGTCAATTATCCGAATCCCGAGTCCTTTTGACGTAGTATTCATGACACTTCATGCCTACAAGGTGTAATAGATCGATAAGCTTCGACGCCCGAACGGATATCGATTTCGGGTTGTCACCACATACTACACGGTTGAGCGATTTTACTCAGTGGCAATCGCATTCCGGCTTCCGTCGCAATATGTTTCAGCGAATTACTCAACGATTCACTTAGGAATATTAGTAATATCACATTAGATTTCAGAATATCACAGCTGTTTGCTAACGAAGACGACTCTCCCTACTCTCCCGAAAACGCCACGCTGGTGGACCAATGATATATGGGTGGACAGAAGGGGCAGCTAGGTCTATGCAATTTCGTTTACAATCGACGGTTCAGTTGGACGCTATGGCGAGTGAGTGCTGAGTAAACCTGCTTTTATTTGGCGGTGTGATAAAATGAAGGGAACACATATATGCAGTATATCTCTCTCGTTCTCTATGAGTGCAGGAGTGCAAAGTACCATCGCGATGTGGGGCGATTTCAATCCATTTTAACTACTATTTCTCGCAAAAGATATCGAAGTAGCCAGTGTGGAAGAACGATGTAGGCTAATGGTCTAAACCGCTTATTTCAAAAGGCTTACCGTTTTCACGGGATCGTTTCTGAGGGAAGTCCTCGTTATCATGTGATGATGGGCCTTTACGTTTCATAACGATGAAATGGTGGCGCAAACGTTGAAATCAGGATCACTGGAAAGGTAAAATGTACTGGAAGTCAGCTGTGTACGGAGACACATTGAACAGTTATTTCAATGGTTGTTTGCTTGTATTCAATGGAACTGAATACCGAAGCAAACGCAATGAATGCATAGAGAGTCAAACGCATGCTGTAACGCCGATTTGGCTGCCAACTACTGTGGCACGTCTAAGATTAAATTTGGCAATAAGAGTGAATTGCACCCATGAATTTTCAACTATTACTGTAGTTGCAGCTACAGCTTCGTCAGCTGATTGATCATATATAAACACTATGACTTGCAAAATCGAGAGAAACTTTGCTGAGTAATCGAAACACCGGTCGCGTGTTGTTCACTGTGCGTCCATTTTGGCACGCGCCACGAACGCTACCAAGAACTAACGGTGTGTAGAGCCACATTTTGCCAATTGAACCGTCACTGTATCCACGTTCAATCCGAGATATTACCATTTATCCCGCTTTAGACAAAACACAAAAGAGTCCATCGCGTAAGCTGGAGGACTTCGAGTCCCAGCTTGGCATTGAAACCCACGCGGTACCAGTACAGTGGCGGTGCAACGCTTCCTGCTCAAAAGTTCAGCGGATATTGCGGGGTCATTTGGTCATGTTTCACGCGATAAACGCAGATCGACAAATTTAAAGCATACGCTGCGATCTTTTTGCACTGCATTAACCTGAATCCCTATAGATTCTACGAGTATGCCTAGCCTATACTGTTACACAAATTTTGGCGTTAATCTCACTTGGATTCCAAGTCTAATGTTCCTCCTACAGACACCTGCATCAATGTCAAGCTATCTCGAGACGAAATCCCTCTGCTTCCACTATCGAAGAACTGAAAATTTTCTACCTACCGGTAAACTAAGCAACCGCACAGCACTACTAGCCATCTAATTCACACTTATTGGAGTTACAATAAAAGGGAATTTACTCCACAAGCAATCATCATTATTGCGTAATAAGCATGGACGCCATTCATTTGCCACTCCCGATAAGATCGCCGGCAACTCATCTCGCCGTGTAGGCCTACGTCTGTCACCTTCACGCGGCACTCTGCCGGCGGAAGATCGCATTTCCATAAAGACGGGTTTCGGGCATGAACTCTTAGACGAAATCTTAGCCATGAGTTTTCACGTCTAATCGCGGATTAGAGAGAATCGAAATATTCGACAGAAGTGCGGAGCCGAAGACGCGCAAAAAGGCTGGGTGGGGTAGGGCCCAAGGAATTCCTTCATCCCCATTTCCCCGCAGGGAGCAGGTTCCTGATCGTCCATAGTTAACTTCTTACAATTAACCCCGAGACCTCGGGTTTACGTTACACTTTCTATAGGCGCTGTATACCAGGCTGTACCACTTTGTGCCATCTGCTCTAGCCAAATCATATCACGAATGTGCGACTACGCCTACCTATCGATTCACATATATCGACCAAAGTCAATATTTCTGATTTTAGTAAACCTACACCAGTGGAAACATGGGCGCGCGAATACAATATCGAGTCTAGAATCGTTCGCAATACATCACGCTATATCCTACTCACGTTTGCATGCAACCTAAAAGGACGACATTGATATATGCTTTGTATATGCCATTGAATAAAAAGTCACACTGAAATACATTGGCTAAACGGCCACTCAGCCTCACGGCTAAAATTACAAGGATCATCATATTGAAAGTCAAAGTATCTCACCCTAAGAAGTAAAAATTGCATAGCTCAATGGACGAGGATACAGATGCGGTGGCTGTAGATGACTACAAGCAAAACGAAAACCATTGTCGTGTATACAAAATCCACTCCGTTTCATTCATTCAACTCATCAAACTTACAAATAAAATGTAGGAGTGGATAACGGAATCATCACTTTAAACGCAGAGCAGCCGATGCAGCTTCACTGATTGAGGTTACATAGGGCTACTAGTTTCATAGCAAAGAGGGGAGGAGGGGGCTTCACTATAATACACAACCTATAATGGTTAGGTAGAGTTTGTAAATAAAAATGAAAGTATAGTGGGTCAGCGCGAAAATTGCCCCCACTAGACAAGTCCGACAAATAGCAGTGACTTTAAATCGCAAATGCATGAGGGTATGCCTAGTTGATATGGAACAAAAAAATATTCTCATTTGGCTAATTTTAGAAATGCAGGCAATTCATACTAAACCTTACCCATAATCAGAAATTCTTCCCCAATTGGAAAAGTTATGAAATGTAACAAAAGTCATAAAGAAATAGTGTTATTTACAATAGCGCCAAAAGAAAGACAGGAAAATAACAATCATAAAATTGCACGGAGTTGGCACAGCTTTACATGAAAACTGCAATGTACCACATCGAAAAGGTACTATTGTATGTAGAGCAAAGTGACTCTCTCTGAATTCGCCAACGTTTATTGGCACGCGATTTGGCACGAACCAAAGTGAGAATACATACACCAATACGTAGGCCTACAGAACTTGCATCAGATAAGATCAAAACTTGAAGCCGAATAAATTGTCACACTATGTGTCTGATAGTTTTGGATATAGAATACATATTTTGGCATGCACTATGCTGCATTAGCGTAGCTGAAATACCATAAATCTCCTTGGTCTAGTTCAAGAGTCTAGCCCCAATATCTAGTCTTGGTAACGCATGGCCTGCCATTCAGACTGATCAAAGAATGAAGCCAAAAAAAAAATTGATTAACGTTATATAACAATTGAAACCAATATAATATGCAATACCCGCGTCAGTTTGGGTGAGTTGGCTCCGCTACCTCAACGAGGAAATCAAAACAACAGATCAATAATTTTCACAAAATCTTCAGTTCAAATCGCAAAGCTCGATAATGGAACAGGCACATTCACGCATCATGTTCAAAATAAAAATATAAGAACGATCAGAGAGGCAAGAGCACATGCGGAAGCGACAGCCTTCTTTTGTCAATGGCTGAAAGTTTCACTTCCAATGTGTAACCAATTTACTGTATATAAAACGGGAACTTCTTGTCTAGAAGGCAAACCAACATGGTGATAGAGCAACCCGATCAGAATTGAGATGACTGAGTTTTCAAGAACAATTACCGTACACCAATTGACCCCGGGTGTAATATAGATTCTGTCGATTTCTTGTAAGGGTTGACCAAACTGAGTTTGAAGCAATTCAGTGTAATTAAGGAACTGTCCATGGCATGTCAACTTGCTTCAAGTTGTTACATCATGGTTTTACTATGTGAATTACACATCGGAGAGTGAGAGGAAATTCTCTATATCAAGGCCTTGGAACACTTCTTCAAGGTATGAATTGCTCTTTCTATTCTTTCCTGATTAAGGTAACTGCGATGCGGAGAGTGTAGGAAAGACCACTCGAAGCCAAAGCACGGCTCCAATACACCATACCTTACAGCGTACTTAGGCGAGATTTTAACAGAGAGAGAGAGAGAGAGAGAGATTGATTTGACGGACCGAACGAAAAAAAGTAGGAAGCCATCTACTTCACTCAGTTACAGCATTTCCATTTTAGTTTGGATTTGCTCTGTCGGGTTCATGGGTATCACATCTTCGCTGTAATTATCAGCAAGATACAGATCGCTTTTTGGCATTTTAGTGTTGTTATTATGTGGCATGTACGGGATTTCGGAGAGGTCCGTCAAAAGCAATGATGAAGCTCTGTAAGCATTTGGATCCTGCATTTCAGTTGGTCGCGCCAACACCATTTTAGGTACTGGATCCACCGGTTGGGAATGCATAACATCCATCCCATCATGTGACACAGTAGACGCAATTTTCGAAATATCGTTATGGCCATCATAACCAGAATCGGCTGTTAATTAATATAAAACATTCATAAAACCACCAAAAAGACATAAATATCAATTTAAAATGCCTGGATAGATGAATCAGTATCGTCAGATACTTAATACTAATGTTGCAATCATGTACAATGTAGGCGTGTCTCCAATGTCGGACGAAGGCAAAAGCATATAACATTCAAGGATAATAACGTACTAGTGTCATAAACTGAGCCCAGAGCTGTCATAGAAATTACTGTAAACTCACCTCCAAGCAACATTTCCTGTAGTAAGTTGTCAATTTTGGCGACACCAAAGATTCTCACAAATTGTATTTGTTCTATCATTTGATATGTAATACTTTGCAGAGTGGGAAGGAGAAGCAAAATCTCCCCGTATCTATAAAATTTTACCCAAAATCGTGTTATCAAACGCTAATCGAAGACATTAATTTTGACCAATGCACGTGTACAGTTAGTGACCACGGCTCATCTCAAAGCATTATCAGAACATACCGGCCCCTACTTTCATACTGGTGGTCATTGATGTAGTCTTCCAAGTTGCACATTACTTGAAATCTCATTGACTTGATTTTTCCAGGATCCTGTAGACCCTTTGCGTCTGACAAACAAAATATCGTCTTACATAATAGCATTAAGACAAATATCTTTTGCAATGGAAATGATATAGCTCCTGTCTTGGGATGTTCAACATTTGACCAATTGAC
Organism: Botrylloides violaceus; assembly: GCA_030412335.1. Classification (NCBI taxonomy): domain Eukaryota; kingdom Metazoa; phylum Chordata; class Ascidiacea; order Stolidobranchia; family Styelidae; genus Botrylloides; species Botrylloides violaceus. Next base: position 1,621,626 of record JASFYC010000810.1, read on the forward strand.
CGGTGACTGACTCACTAGCATTCGATGTAACTACTGTGGAAAAGATGATATTAACTGTACAGTGTACAGTACATTCTTGAGATAGGGCAACTTACAATGATCAAAAAATACAATTGCTTTCAAACAGGTAAATTCACTTTCATCAAGAGCAAGTTCAGCCAATGGCTTTACAATTTCGTCTAAAATCCGCACCGCTACTTTGCTTATTTCAACTTCTGGGCATTGTCTGTGAAAAAACCAACATGATAATTCCATGAAACCATATCACATCAGGCTGCTAGTACTACCTGGGTATAATAAAATCATTGCCCAAAAGAAGCAGATGTCCATAAGGTAAAGACCGCCTTGCCACTCCGAGTAGAAGATGCTCTCCAGCATGCGATCTCAGCAGTGAAACCTGAAAGAATGAATGAATCTGAATGTATACAGAAATTGGTCCTCAGACATTAGAAGCACATATTTACTAACACAGGGATGAGTCACAGCACATTAGAAATACCGGTAATAACATATATGCAATTATCATCGGTATGCATACCTGATCGTCCAGCTGTAGTTCTGAAAATGCTGGAATAAACTTGGCCCATTCCACCAGCACAAGTAACTGTTCTCGTATGGAATCGCACACATCATTGATTGAAGCAATGGTTTTCGACCCAACTGTTTCAGCATCCAGCACTTCCAAATTCATGCTATTTGGATATTGCTGAACAAAAACAAACTCGGATTGTAAGTATTGATTATAATCAATCAAAATGGGAAAATGTTTATGCTTGATATAATTCTGCGTAGCTTGAATGCTTGAAATTGTATTTTTGTAGAATTGAAGTATTGGTAAAGGGCTACCTGACGCGCTAGTTTCTCAGCGTTTAAAAGTGTTTCTATAGAGAGAGAAGTCATCTTCACAGTGCTTTTCCTGGTGCTGATGCGGTCCCTTTCGTTTTGCACAGCTGCAAAAAATAGCGCTCTGAATTACTCATATTGCGATGAAAACTGATTCAGCAAAGGTGCAACAGCGCGAGTTTCTATAATGACCGTCACAATAGATCGGTGAATTTCTATTTCAAATCTCACGTATGCAACAGTACTATCACATACGGTAGTTCCAATAGAACAAGTAGGTAAATAGACGTACAAAGGCAGCATTGCTGACTTGGCAGTAGGAGTCACGATGCAATACGACGGTGAATTCTGTGTCTTAACATAGATTATACCGTATATCCTTTTTTAAAGGAGGAAGTGTACGGCAATAATAACTCATAAGTAAAATGCTGAATGCAGCTCGTAAAACGACTCATGAAATAGCAACTGCATGATTACGATTGAAGTTGAAAGGATGCCACCATTTACAGTTGCATGAGTAACTTTAAAAGATGGGATGGGATGAATACGGCAAAAAACACAGTTACCGTACTGGCAAATTGTATCTCAAAACAACTCACGTGAAAAAAGGAGAAAAGAAGAACGAATAAAAGAATTCATCTCAAAATCTGCGCGTATTAAGCTTTTTAAAATGTAACCATTATGATGCGACATAATCACGTCCTTAATTATATATGTCGTTTTGACATAGTAAACTTAGTTGGTTTTGACTTGTTTTATGCTAACAGGCATAAGATAAATGGTGCCACAGACTGTTTTGCAAAGCAAACAAACAGCTCTAGCCATTAGATTCCGAGTTGATTCGGTGACAAAGACACTTTCATCAGGAGCAGTACAAGAGGAAAATGTAGCAACCTTATAATTACTGCTGCATTGTGAGAACCAACGCAGCAGGCCAGTATGTAAAACACTTGGCAGGAGTCTTGATTTGAAAAATACCAAACCAACCGAACCTTTTTTGACCTCGTGCATTCTCCAATGCTGTTTGGAAAATCACAACAAATAGAATTCACCATCATTGGCTACCTAACCATGGGAAATTTCAAAATAAATTCAGCCACTGGTAAACGGTTTGCAATGGTGGTAGTTATGTTTCAAATATTGTCACCTACAATTAGTCATGATGCAACAGACGAAAGTCACTGACCTATCAAAAAGTAAGAAGTGCTCAGATATCTTATGGCGGATTTTAGGTATATACCGTACCAGTATCTTCAAGTGCCAGGGTACTAGGGTAGTACCATAATAATTCAGAAAGAATATTGTTTGACCAATAGGGACACAGACTCCGTCCCAGTACACAATGAAATTCCATTCAGTTTATTAATGAAGGATCGCATCATAATAATTATTACACAATATGCATATTTGAGTTGTGTTATATACCTTGTCAGCATAGTTGAGCAATGCTAACAAGACCATGCGAAATGCTGTGTATATATATATATAAAACAAATCAAGATATATCGCCAAACATGCTGATCATTCGTTACTTGAAAGGATTCCTTCTAAAGTTCTAGTCATAGTCCGGCCCCGGATAATTCAATAAATCACTACTGACTTGATTTTATCGTATTTTCAATGTGAACACTGTATGGGCCAAACTGGAAATGGGCATATTTGCACAGTCGTAATAGCTCGGGCTATCACGTCTTTGGTTTGTTTTATGAGTCTGTCATTAGAAATCTCGCAGCGATAGCTGCTTCAAAACAATCATCACGCAATGAGTTCACAAATCACAATGCACAAACACCTCAAAAAACATTAGCTTCGAAGTCAAAAGCGGAATCAAGCCCCACTCACAATATTTTACACCAAGTCGTCAAACACAAATATTAGGCTATAAACAATATGACAAACGCATATTAGAACTATATGCATGTAAAGGATCTAACATAGTATATTATGGCCAATATAGCATCCATACTCATATAAACAGAATTGCGAATGATGTTGTAATCTTGCTGCGAGAAGCAGTAGAAGGGCTATCACTGTCAGGCTATATAAGAACCCATAAATTTATATTCACATGTCAAATTCTATTTAATAAGGGTTTATACCTTTAAATTACCATGATAGTATGACAGTACGCCTACCTTCCTTTTTCATTCCAGCTCGAAAGCATTTTCGTAATCGACAGTATCTGCATTGATTTCTTTTATCTTTTGTTACCACGCAGTTACGATTGAACCTGTATAACAGAAGATACGTATATAAATAAAGGAGGTATAAATTCCACTAGATCAAATAATAGACCATCAAATCTGATCAGTGTCAGGCCATGATGACTTTCTCCACCCTGATACATGTTCAGCAGATTTCTCTTAATCAAATATGTATTCTCTATCAACAATAGCCTAAGTTTTTGGCTGTTGTTTTTGCAAGCTTCTAGCAATAGTCGTCATGAAAAAGTAAATAGGGCCGTGACTGCTGAAATATGTTGTTTTGGAATATACTCTATATACACATAATATATCTCAACAGGTGGGAAATAGTGCTAGGATCTGCTATATGGGAGGGGGCATATTGGGAGGTAGGCCTAAATACAAGAGGTATGATCTATTTTGAAAGTTGGAATCTGCAAGTTTGCGCAGAACCTTATTAACTTTATTTCAGATAAGTGGACTAAGGGTTTTAATAATAATCCGGGATGCATGTAGACAAACAACTCGATAACAGTACATTCAAATCCAATCAAGGCTGAGTCAAAAGCTGCCATGAAATTTACTCAAACCATATAACAGGTACCGATTCCTGCTGCGTAATATATATTATGAATACTGGGTTGCACAATGGCTGGCATGCTTAGCAAATATATAATAGGAATCTACGGAAGTCCTCGTCAGCATGCAGGATGAAACAACCTTACAGACAAAAATAAACCCGCGAAGGCATCAAATTATCATCTGCCACAGATTTGATATTTAACTAAGATGAACAGTAGTTCAAAACATTGGATTAACGCAGCTTTCTAGCCTCTAAAAAACAACCATTCGTTCAATGTTTCTTAGGGATCATGGCTGAATGATACATGACTCAAACTACATTACAACCAAAAAATTAGTTCTTGTCAGACTAGTCAGCAATGGGTTATTGGGCCATTCTACTACTTTTAACTTGGTCAAGTTAAGCATGAAGTTTTGAACACGCTCTTGTGAAATATTAATTTATGGCGTATTACGAGTCATGAGGCTGATGCCATAGCAAGGAAGCGGGTAAGAAGAAACTGATACTACCTCAATTAGGGGAGCATTAAAGTCATAAAATATTGCCAAGCTTTTGTTTCTATATGATAGATGTGTTCTAAATTAATATAAAATTATTACTACATTACAAAGATTCAACATGATGTAGGGTAGGGTGTACAAAATTGTCATATTTTATGAACATTTCCTTGATGCTATTGCAGGAAAGACACATCCGCTCATATTTAGTGATGATTGCCCTGATGGCTTCCTCAATAATTTAAACTTCCAATGTAAAGAATTAATCAGCATGACAGGAAATGTAATGGTTGTTCGCATTGCCTTATCATTCAAGTTCATGCACCGATTAGGCTTCTTGGGTCTACACGGGTATGAACATACCTTATTAATCTGTGATTGTCAATAGGAAGCAGCAATTGTGCAGCATTTTACAAGATAAAATGGCAATCATATGAAAATAACAAGATGTAAGAGATGGGTAGAATTTCTCCTCTTATTTACCTGCATTGATACTGATGATTTTTCCGGACGCTTCTACGAAAAAATCCTTTACAGCCATCGCAGCTGCTGGCTCCATAATGTTTTCCTGTGGCCCTATCTCCACAAATTGAACAATCTAAATCAAAAAATTATTCTCTGTTAGTGGAAATACAACACATATCCAAGAATCGGCCATTTCCAAAGTGTAGCATTTATAATTCGATGAGAAATTAACAGATAACGGTATCAATAGATTTCCAAGAAATTCGTAGCAGATTTATGTTAACATGTCAAAAAGTGACCCGTCAACAAAGAACTGTTTTCAGTGCGAAGTCAGCTGATCCATCAGCAAGGTAATAAAAACAGAGCTGTGCTGGAGACAATTTTCTCTACTGTTTCTGCCCTTGGGCTAAAAAGAGAACAATCAGACACGTTGAAGCATAACACAAAACAGCACGGTTGAATTGCAGCGAAACTGTGTCAAGAGCTTTTGTAACAGCTGAACTTCTATGCAAACCAGTACTTTTGTAAAGCACACAACGAAATAAGTGAAGATTATTGATAAGAGCGAACAATGAAAATGCCCTAGTTTGGCTGTTACAACAACAGCACAGCAAAACCACGCAATTTTACGATGTTTCGAGCTGTAATGACAGCCTATAGCAACCTTGACCATATACAGATCTCAAAAAAAGATTACAATGACTCAAGTTTGCTACGGTATAAATAACTTGAGCAAAGTACATAGCGGTTTGAGTTACAGAGAATGGGAATTAGAGGTAGATTTATGCCTTGTAATGATCACTATCCTGCAGCGATTGCTTAGTTTACACCTTTTTTGTTCTTTGTTGATGATGACCATTAGCATAACATAAAAGTTACCAAGACAGGAAATGCAAAATTTAGCAATATCAGCATTTCCATAGTGGACACAACAGCATGACCGTCGGCATGTGACTTGCATGTAATCTTCCCCTGATGCCTACCTGGCACAAAGACAAACTTGGAATCCACCTTAAGGCAATAACTCACATGACTTGGATCCGTCATTGCTTGCATCACCACCGTTCGATTCTTGATCACTCGTTTTCTCGACGCCTTCGAAACCAGGCATTGCAAACGGCGATTGTGGACTTTCCATCACACTTGTACTAGCTGCAGAGCTACCGCCAATGGAATTTTGAGCAAAATATCGTGGATCAGACATTTTCTCATCAGCCACAATGATATCTCAATAACAATTAGAAGATTTTGTCATTATCTAATCAATTTTATGATTCTGTGAAAACAAAACTGATCGATCAGACCAACATTAACTATCCTCTGGTAATTCCTTACAGGAGAGTGAGTCTGCCAAAAATGTTGTACCATGCCTAAATGAAGGAAATGCCGATGCTTTAAGATTTATCATTTGGTTTGAACCGGGTCTGCGGTGCAAATTAAAGCATATCAAAGACAGAGTATAGCATATTGAGCTGTACCGGTATACAAAAGTTCGCCTCTACATTAAAATAAAAATTGTAGACGTAGATATCTATACGAAGCAGTAAAACAGTTTTTGTAATAAACATCCAGGGAGCCCTAGGTTTATGGGCGAGCTGAAGAAACAAAGCCATTAGATTACCATGGGTGAACGGAGTTTGCGAAAAAAAACAAAGCAGCATAACAGTAAAAAGAATATAATTCAATAATTATATATAATACAATTCTTACTTAAACAATCAGCCAGCGACTCTACAAAGGCTTTGTTTGAAGAATGGATGACCTAGAAAATTTGCTGTCCAGCTGTCGACTTTGTTAGTATTGCAGATGGTTAGCAAGCACAACCGACTAGTACATTCACATTAAACCAGTCAAACAACCTGAATAAGTTGATCCCATTGCAAATTCGCACTTGTTATAAATAGGACGGACAAATAATTTTATGAAATAATGTTACTCACAGAAGACCACATCCTAAACGAGAAGAGGGATTATAACAAAATATAAGGAGATGAAGAAATGTACATTCAACAACTGCTGAGCAATCAGATTTTATGAAAGCTTAGTCAAAAATTTACAACCCGGTCACCATCTGACAATCTTGTAAAATTTTTAACAAGCACGGCAATTTGAGAGGAATCACAGATTCACAAATGATAAATAAGTACATATGACACCTTTCTATATTCTAAAAAAAACATGTTTCAGCAACGTAGTCATAGTCTTGGCAATGTTGCAGCACTTGTAGAAAATTTTTAAACAATACCTTCACCAATTGCATCTTTTCGAAGTATATAAATTTTCCTTTCTTTCAGCATAAATTGGGCTCATTAATCCCATACGTATGCAAAGCGTGTCAGCGCCTCACAGAATCTTCAAAATTTCGCACAAAACAATGCTGGAGGTGGCTGGGCACAAAACTGCATGACACTACCTGCCCCTTTTCCTGCTAACGTGTTTGCTAATGATAATGTGGACAATATCCATGAAAAAAGTACGGACGTTCATTTATCTGCATTAGCCATCGGCTAATTCCATACAGCCTGCAACACAGAACATGATCTAGAATCAAGAAACTCATCTTGCAATTTGATTCCATAAGACGTAAGTCAAACCAATATCAGTTCACAGCAAAATTTACGTAAATACAATTTATTGAATTCATTCGTCTTCACTTATGGAGGAGTGGAACTCAGAAAGTTTATGAATACTAATACTATTATTCTCATTTCTCAATAAACCAAAGCTGGAGGTTACCTCTTTGGTGGATCTTCCTTACGAAGTTCATTAAACATAATAGCCTGTTACATTATCATGACTACCCAGTGATTCAGCTCATCTTCACCTGATGAACGAGGAGAGCTTCGAAAGTTTGTGTATCATATTCCAATAAACTGGAGTGGAAGTTAAATCTGTGGTGACTTAATATATTTATAGCTCATAAAGTGAAAGGCAAAAAAGGACACAACAATCACAGTCATTAAAGACAGCAATGCTGTTACCGTTACCACATCAGCAACTCTACTAGGAACTCATTACATGAATTTTAGAATGTGCTATCTATTAAAATTGACTGTTTTCTGGTTTACTGCTGAAATGACGAGTCAAATACTGTCTGCCTAACAGCTGTGCTGCAACTCCTTACTTTTACGGTAAGCCCAGCTCCTAGCCTCAAAACTAAAAAATGAAAAACCGGTATCGTAATCCCAATCTTAGCTCATTTCTATATATACAGTAAATCACAATGAAAATACTGTTTTACCGTACTCTGATAAAGGCTTGAGCAATCACACTCCGTTCCGCGGGCGACAGGACTTCGGACTTTGGCCGCACTCCGCCAACTCTCAGTCCAAAGTGCCCTTCTCGATTGTACATAATGGCGCGACTGTCAGCTTATTTACGTCAATCAACTCGCGTCATTTCACATGAAAAGGGAGAAAAGTTAAGCAAGTGCCCCACCTACAGGATATAGAAGAGTAGAATTACTATGCCAGAAGGGGGCGCAATGCTAATAGAGCGTTCTCTACGTCGCTAAGCGATTTCAGTGAGATACGGGGCCGAGTGAATCGAACTTTTGACCTCAAGATCAAGATGACTAGACCAAATCCTACAGTGTAAAAATACCACGTGAGAGGGCAAACTTTCTACCGACCACGTCCTCATTTTTTTTAAACGAGGCTTACGACTGCGACTACACTAAATCAGTCATCAACACAATGCGAAGCAATAACATAAAGTCACGCATAAACTCAATTACTTTGCTTGTGATTTAAGACTTCGATATTTGGGATCAGGAAATTTATCGTGTACTTGGAGAAACATTGCCGAAGCTTATTGGACAAGTGGGCATGCATAACCAAGACCGATCTTCTTTGGTGCTCAGCAATACCATTACTTTCAAGTGCGTTTCGCCGTTTATATTGAACGATCATAAAACTGTTCTCCTCGATACCTGTGAGAGGGAAATAAAACATACGAGCTCGACTCGACATGATTCGCGGAGCCAGATAATGATTTATCACGTGAAGTCATTCAGAGGTGAATATATAGAAAGCTTTTGGTATCCCAGAAACACGAACTAACATATATTATTTGCTTTTCCGATGTCTTACACACAAAAATCTTGACCAAATAGATGTAAGCTTATATATAGGCTTCAGTCAAAGTGGTATCCTAATTTATATACCTTTCAACGAACAGTGTTGTGCGAGGCCAATGGATACCGGTGAGACGTGAGAGTGGTAAACGCTTAAAATCTTTAGGATATAATACGGTTCGCAAATATTTCCTATTTTTTTGATGATTTTGCTTATTTCCAAATATTTGAAGGTGTATTTTCTCGTGAGCCATTAAATAAAACGTAGTGCAAAAGGAGGTGGTTAGACCGAGGCTATTCACGGGGTTTTGGAGATATCCTGCGATACAATCGGCTACGGGATCAGACATGTTTATTGTTTAGGCGCCAAGTGTACGTCTATATAGTCACAGTTACCTCTAATTCATATCGCAGACGAATATGGAATGGTCTCACTGAGCAATAGTCGCTCGTCTACAGTTAGCCGAGTAGCGACTCCAAAACGTGTTCTTTATGGCAATGGTATAGTGTGAGTCAACCCCTTCATTAATTCGAAAGCCAAGTCGTATTACAACAAGAGTGCTCAAGTAGCACTCGTGAGAACAATAATGATAAATCGAAAAAAAAAACTGATGAAGTCTTTATAAGAATTAACTGTTCACAGACGATGCGCTTGGCCCAATGGTCCATACACTTCGACAAAGCGGCCGTGAAGGTTGAGGTTCAACAAAAATATTTTCTGTCTGTAGACAATACTTTTACGTTCCATCACCTGTATTCAGGGTTAGCTTTAGCAAACGTGAATACAAAAGATCGCAGTATGATTCGCTAGTTACTACGGCGATTCTATTCTTGAATTGAACCTATGTAGGCCTATATACCATTCGAAAACATTGGATTCAGTCTACCGCCGAAATACAAGATGGATATCACTTCGTATACTTCAATATCGAGTCTCAACACGCGTATGAGCGATACGTCGAGTGACTACAGTTACAAAAGGTGGGTGAAATTTTAATTAATGTTTTCATGATAATATTAGCACTAAGGACATTCGTATATCCAGCAAATAGGCATAAACATGGGCCGCATACAGGATTACACACTGGGAACTCCATATATGAGTCTCAGTATATTCAGTTGTGATTTGTGAATATGTATATGTAGAAGTTCTCGTTCTGCAAGAGCTGTTAGTGTTGGGTCCGATTTCTTTATGCTGTAATTTTCTTACGAAAGGCCGTAACATTGACGATGAATTGGATGTATTTACCGACCTCTAGTTTAGAGTTTGCTCAAGGAGTGAGAAGCCTCTTTAGGTAGATAGAGAGACATTTTTTATCGTTTGTCATGACTTTTAGCAATGTTTGTATTTGATTGTGATTGTGCCGTAACGAGTTAAGGCATCTGTCACTCTAGCACCAGTCTCATCTCCCGGTTACATGTCGAATGGATTCTGAAACGCGGTCAACATCGGTGCCATAGATCAAAAGCACTTTAAGAGCACATTAATTACGCTTATCAACTTGGAAACATTAAAGGTTGGGTGAATGCCAAAAATGAGAGTTGAACACGATGTTAGCTAGCGTCGATACCAAACGGGGGCATCGCCTTGACAAAGAGCCTGACTCTGGCTAAACACACCTTACAGCATCTCCCTGTGCGCACAAGAATAATAAGACCTCGGTCTAAGTAGAATTTAACATAATAGGGAAACGATAAAGCCCTAATAATCAAACAATGATTATAACAATCCTTGGTAGCCTAATATAACCTCCCTCGACGATAAATCAACAAAGTCATGTTAGAACGTACGAAACTCAAACTCCGTACTCAGAAGCCACATATAGGCCTATAAGCTTCTGCTATCGTTCCCTCACAGCACAGACAGCAGCATCAGGTTAGAAGAACATATCAAGTTGCATCACCTGCAGAAGCTACTTCACAAATTTCAAAATCACGTTCCGATGGATCTACAGTCAGATACAGACAATGAACAAGGTGGTTGTGATTACTACGTGCTAAACCTATGGCATATATGGCGTCTAATCTCTATTAACATCAGGTATTCAACCATTCAAAAATGAGGATGACACGGCTAGAGTTTCGCAGAAGCCAGGAATGATGACTTTAGCCGAATTCAAAGTTATAATATCGAAGATGCTTGGCACACCGAAGTGGAATGATCAGATGGAAATGTTATTCTACAAGGTGAGCAAAGACTGAATATACTGTACGTCCGCTGTCAATGCGCGACAGTATTTTGTAGTAAAATATAGGCAATTCAAACTTCTATCTATATCGCCAATTCTTGATAAGACAGGTTGCAGGTTTGAAGATACATAGGTAAAAAAGGCTATCTACCAACCGTTAGCCAACTGCCAACAAAAGCGGGTAATAACATTGTGCGTGGGTGCAAGATAAACTATTTCACCCATACATTACTGGTGTTTTCAGCTACTAGAGCCAGGTCAATGCTTATAGCATAGGATATTTCTGGCTTATAGCACAGTCATGGCAAAAATCCTATCCAGTCCCCGATACTGATTACCATAGAAGAGGAACAGACCTACATTATACACAGGTGGATACTGGTTGCGATGGCTACGTTGACTGGAACGAGTTCTGCACGTACATGATGTTGCAAATGCGAGAAGTTCAGCATATACAAAGGAGTTCTCAGTTGCAACCATTTACCACAGAAGCAATCGTAAAGAAAGCCTGTCACAACAAGGTGACATATGACTTAACCACCATCAGTCCTATCGACCGATGCACACGCCCGATGTAGCCTTAGAGTTCCCGTTAACGGCGTCTGCGTTAGCCTAGGCCTGCCTGTTTAAATATTGTCCTTCCATACATTTATTACAATCGCATATATCGAAATTTTAGCAAGAAACCACTACGAAAATGTTTGTGGCCGAAAACCCCACACGAGTCGTGAGCATCAGTAAAGTCGGTGACATCGGTGTTTGGGACACAGAATTGAGGTTTATTAAGGTATGACGTTAACCAAAGTCACTTTGCCCTGTCACAAACTAGTACTGCAAATTTTTAAGACCTACAAGCTATCAGCAAACTTCAGTGCGGATGAAGCTGGCGCGAGAAGGCGTTGCCATACCTGGGTCACAGATGGTGTTTACATGAGAAACTCACAAAAATTTGCACTCACCACGACGAGCAGAGAAATCTACTTTTACGACACTTCAACAAACCCGTACTACGCAGAATTCTGCCTTTTCGGTAAGATTAGAGAACTTATAACATTCATTAAGCGTTAAGTCTCATTTTGATTCTTTCCATAAATTAGCACTTCCCGACGTTCCAAACTGCGTGAACTATTGGTACTCAGAATCAGCCAGGAATGGACACTCTGTACTCGTTTTCGGTGATGATGAAGGTTCCGTCCATCTATTACATTTTAGCGCACCGCAGTCACGATTATTTAAAAAGCCTTTCAATCCAAAGCAAGGGATTCAGCGGATCTACTTCAACGTAAGTTATCAAACGTGTAGCGGCTCGTACAACTACTATTACATCAGGTGTGGCGGCGACATCGAATGAAAAAGGATCATTACAGTAGTCCGGTTGATTTCCGATTGCTGTACCTAATGTACCCAGATACTTTGTGATTCGATTCGTATTCGAGTATTCGGTTACGAGTGCCTATAGCGAGGTGTGTACAGAAAAGCCAAAGTTCGTTGCGCTGTAAGCCTACATATTGGACGCTGTACCTCAAACTACAGTAGTAGCCACTATATCCCTGCAGAAAACAAGCACTCATGCGCCTACATGATAACTGCATGGGGTCACTCATGGCCTACTTTAGAGTACTAGAGTAGGCCATGGGTCACTTGTGAGATACTTTCAAACTAACCAAGCTCATCGATAGGATCTCAAAGAGCACAGGAAGTTTGTGACGTACGAATGTATCTCAAACATTCATGAAGACATTATCCGACGAGTGATGTATGTTCCCCAAGGTAACGAGATCATATCATCGTCAGCGTCATCTACTACATCTGTGGTTCTTATGGATGTAAAAAGGAAACGAAAACCATACATTTTCAGAGTCAACAAGGTTGGAAATCCCGACATGATATTCGAAGCGACATATCAATTCACTCTTTTTCCCAGGGCGTTGAATGCTTTGATTATAGCAAGGATTTGAACATCCTCGTCACCGGGAGTCTCGATCATCTCGTCAGGATTTGGAACCCCTACGTGGAAGCCAAACCCATCTGCATTTTGCAAGGGCATAGCACTGGGATATGCGATGTAGTAATCAACAAGTCTTTCAGACAAATTATAAGCTACTCAAAAGATGTGGTAGGTAGATATATCTCGTAAAATAGTAGGATTATTAGCCATTGACGCCAATACTATGCTGATGTTTGGTGGTCAAGATGAGATTTGGTGGCAACACTAGTACGAACGCCGTTAATGTCCGGCTATATATAAATATCGTTTCTCATCCTCACTTTACCCTATAACTCCACTACATAGCACAGGCTTGGTTTAAACACAGCTTGGTTGACCATCTCTTCAAGTTGGTACAACAACAAACTTTTATGTCCCCGTATTTGCTCATTGTACCCATCCTATTGGTTTGTCATAACATGAATATAAATGTATGTGACCTGAGATGAAGCGATATATTTTCAACAATGTCTGTTTTCTTTGGCCTAATACAGATCCTTAAAGTGTGGGATATCAAGGAACAGAACTGTATACAGACGATACCACTGAAATTTCCATCATTACAGCCAGGAAGAATACCAGATCATGGTATTAGAAATTAATGATTAATTAATCTCGCTTATGGGTATAACGCAAATTAGGTTGGAGATCGTAGATCAGGTTGATGCAAGATGTCAACACAATGGAAAGGATGTTTATGAAATAAGTTAAAGTGGCTCTACCGGAATGAAACTAACAAGACTCACTTCATAGCTGTTTGTAGATTGTCTGCTTGCCGCCATCAGCACTAAGCAGTCACTTGCTGGTATGTCAGTAATCCCGTTCAATACGAGCCACAAGCTATTGGCCAACATCTTCGGCGACACGCACCATAGAAGCTAGTATATGGAATCGAGCTTTATGTGTAGCGCCCGGACTAATAACCTAGCCCTATAAGGGCATTTGAAAACTGATCGCGGCCATAATCTAAAAAATGAAACACCTGATAAAAATCATGTCAAGCTTCCAATATTAGCGAGCTCCCTGCTTATACATATTTCATGAACACACTGCGCCCGAAACAATCCCAGACCGACGAACCAAACTTCTCTGTAAGTCTTTATCTGGGTGTTCTGGAAGTGTACGGTAAAGACGGCTTTGGGATTTGCGTAAACCCACGTGTATTGTAGGCCTATAGCATACGGTAACGAACTATACACAACCAAACCATGGCCTTAGGCTATTACTGTACACATCAATCGCTAACATGGAACTATTTTTTCTACACAGGTGAATTCCCGATCGGTCTATTCGAGCAGCCTCACGATCTGATGCTAGTGAGTTGCAATGATGGTATAGCACTATTAAAGATGGGGAAATTAGAACCTTCACCAGAGGCGCCCACGACACATGAAGCTCCTCTATGCAACGCAATCTATAATGATTTATTTCATCAGGTATAGCCTATATTGTCAAGCGTCGTGTCACCTTTCTATGCAGCTCTGAGTTTATTTATTTCATTTCATTTCGCAGGTAGTAACTGCCGCAGACGATTCAACTGTTACGGTGTGGAACGTAGAAAACGGGACAAGATCTCTAAATTTTAGCGGTGCGCACGATAGGGAGGAAATAACTTCCATCGCATTTGACAAGACTTTCCGTCGACTCTTCACCGGTGCAAGGGATGGAACCATAAAGGTGAAATGCGAATAAGCCTAATACTTATTGAAGGTTTGTGTGTTCAATCGTGTCGATAACCATAAAATTCATATACGCAGGCGTGGAATTTTCAAAACGGCAACTGTTTGCACGAATTTGAAGCTATTGCGGAAGCTGAAGTGACAGGAATAATGTCATTTCAAGATCGTAAGATCCTCGCAACCGGGTGGAGTAGAAAAATTACAATATACGATGACTCGGATCCGGACGTAAGTCACAATCACATACTAATGAAATTCGCGGAGAGAACATTAAACCTGCGACTTCTGATTGCAGATCGTTTATATATATGCTGGCGCAGCGTGGAAGGGTGGGCAAATGCATAAGGTGAGTTGACGGATATTGAATGTCTACGAGGCCAATAGCGTGTAATTATAATAGAGATAACTAGGCCGGATTAATATTGATATCAACAAATTCTCGTGATAATTACTGCGAAATCGGAGAGCAACTGTAATCAACACCTGGGAGCTTCTCGTGACAGTGAATGGCTCACCAACAAACTAGGGCGACTATTAGTTCTCTACTTTTACTAAAGCGTCTCTGTTTATCGCTTTAGGACGATATTTTATCGATTGATCACTGCGACCCGTGCTACCTCGTTACTGGAAGCTACGACGGAACAATTATTGTCTGGAATGAAGAAACGGAGCAAATAATTGCAAAACTTAAAAAGCCCCGAAGATCGAATTGGTATGTTATTTTGATTGAAAGGATATAATGAACCAGAGCCCGCGCGATGCTAAAGTCAAGATGGGTTAGGG
Organism: Botrylloides violaceus; assembly: GCA_030412335.1. Classification (NCBI taxonomy): domain Eukaryota; kingdom Metazoa; phylum Chordata; class Ascidiacea; order Stolidobranchia; family Styelidae; genus Botrylloides; species Botrylloides violaceus. The sequence goes on from JASFYC010000810.1 coordinate 1,636,910, forward strand.
ATTTGGGCAATCGCACAAGGAACCCAAAATTTGGTATGTGTGCATTATACATATGTGACGAAGGCCATGCGACTGGCCGTAAATGCCTACGTCTCCCTGCGAGACTGCGCAGTGATAGTTAAATTGTACTTGACAGTGACAGTGACAATGCGACGCCAGTAGAGAAGCTCTTGTTTCTGAGCGACAGAATCACGCAGGATAGGCTGTCGAGTAAGATGACAGGAGGCGCAGCGCTGCTAAGCAGCGAAAATGGAACTATTCATCTATGGTCGGTGTTCGGCCATACTCATCATTTAGGTGAGTGTCTCTTTGAACTTGATTGCAGCCAGAGTTTTGGAAAAGCCTATAGTTAACACTGAACAATGGCACAACTGCCTGCTGATAGCAAATATATGAAGTTTTGGAATTGTAGTCAGCGCATTCTGCATTGAGAAGTCTAGATTCACAGTATTGCATTTGTCATGTTCTCCAGGTAAATTTGCAGCTACGGAAATTCCAGAGGCTTCGGTTCTTGGATTGGCAACGTCTCCAGACAACTCAGTATTAATCACAGGTGATACCGCTGGAACGGTAACAGTGTGGGATATTTCAAATTTCTGTTTATCAGACGCACAACACGTGAGGCGGCGTGTGGCCTTTTGATCTTTTATGAAAATCTACTTCACTTGACCAATAATTTAATTTTAGGCTGAGAACGAGCGACCACCCATAAAAAGCAAGTGGCGGGCTCATGATATGGCCATCGTGAACGTTAACTATATTGAATGTGAACTACTGAGCTTATTAGTAACGTCATCATCTGATCGTACTGCCCGACTATGGACATTAGATGGAAAGTTTATCGGAACGTTTGGACAGAAAAAGAAGTGGGATCTGAAAAAACCCTCAACATTTCAACATCCAAGGTGAAAGATATGTTTTGTAGCCTACTTTACCGATGGCGACTTAATTTTAATGATCGAGACCGACGCTGCGCTGTAATCCGGTTATGAGTGCCGAAATGGTACCCTAAAGCTTTCTGCGAACGTGAGAACGATGATATCCATGTCTAGTTACGTCTTTCGTTCTCCTTCCATTGGCCCGTTTTGAATTCCTTAATTAACGTTACTACTGCCACCTAGCGGATATAATCTCGTGCGCCATATGAACTTGCAAGCACCGTCGACTTAGCCTCGTCTAGCACGGTTAGGGTACATACGTCGTCATCGCATAACCTGACTTGGCTTTCAGAAACCCTTGGGGAGAACTGGTAGATGAACCTTTATCGGAGGAGGAGGACGCTATACAAGGTGTGTTCAGCTCATGCTATAGAAATGTCTTCATTCACGTTTGACAATAATCAATATTTCATCCTTTGGTTTAGAGACGTCTTCCACGCAGCCAGTCAAACAAACAGTGACCTTTAAAGATGAAGACGATGTGGAGAGCAATGCAGAATTATCTTCAAGTAAGCAGAATTGAATTTCCTTCGATGTCTTGCGATATTTCTAGCCTAAAGAATTCTCCCACTATGATGCATGCTAATGCATTTTAGTCAATGATGAGGGGCCTGAAGATGGAAAAGGCTCAAGCCAGGGCAAAGACGACTCCAAAAGTGTAAAGTTTCCTCCACTTCCAAATTTGAAAACGTCGGGGAATTTCAAACGCATCCCTGCACGAAGAATGACAACACATGTACCGCCTAATGTTAAAAGTCTCCCAGCACTGCGCAGCAGGCTTGTTAAGGCAGAAACTGTATCAAAATTCGAATTACCCAAGGTATGGATGTATTTTGTAATGTTCAGCAGCGGCAATCAAGAAATGTTATGTCTATTCGAGCATTGCCTCATCCGTCAAATTTCAGGAAAAAATACTGGGAGAAACGGCTGAAAGGGGATTGGCAAAAAGAAGAGCTACTCGACAAGAGCGCAGATACAGAGTCGGGTTTATCAATCCAAATACCACGTCAAGATTTGGAAATCTATGCTCGCCGTTCCAAGCACTATCTATTCCGGTTCGTCGTTTAACACGATAGGATGTAACTCATCGTGTTCAACTTAACTTTGCCGAGTGTAAAACACAACTTATTACAGGACACGAAGAGTGTGGATTTTTCTCACCATCTCCCGATGTCACGTAGAATGCAAGATAAAGGTAAGCTGCAGTCATTACAATCTAGCGCAAGACAGATGTAGAACGTTGCCTTCGTATTGCTGGGAAGTCTGCTATCTTACACTGAGTCGTAACCTAACTTGTTGCTGCCATGGCGCTGACCGTAGCGAAAAAGCAAGGACCGGTCACGGATTTGATCGATTTGGGAGGCCTACCTACGCGATGGTTCTTGACTTTAGGGTCAAACTCAAGCAACGATTTATCGCCATAGCAGCAATCAGCATATAGGCTACTGAATGTGTATAACATCTATCTAGGCCTGCACAGGAACTGCGTATGACCGTGGCCAGTTTAGTCTAGTATTGCAAAGGAGGTTTTCTCCGATAGCCTAGCTCTGTACTAATTGATTATCACACTTACCGAGTCTTGGTCTTCACTCTTTCGTTCCAGGAATGGTTTGTGTATCAGAGACGGACCTCAGAAAGCTCCCTTTGCATTCACTCCGAGACATTACAGATCAAGACGACTCGACGGACGAAGCTTCACGAAATCCGACAAGACGTAGTATTCGTCACGCCTCACCGCGTCGCGCAACTATATATTCTGGAGCGCTACACGCCCGTACTTAAAAGTACAGCAGGATCTTTTGCACGTGAGGCTATCGGTATCACGGCTCTCACCGGAATTTCTATCTACCCGACGCACTTATTTGTTCAACCCCGTATACGAACGAGTTTTTTGTTTCATACAATTTGCATATTTGCAAGGACTGCCTGCAGTGTGCATGAGCGCTTCATAGGTTTCACGCCACTTAACATAGAGCACCGCATGTTTTCGTTATGTTCGGGCTAATCAGTTCACTGTCGACCACCTGCCTCCTTAAATACTCGAGCTCACTTTTCTAATCCAACACTGTCGCCGTGTTACAACACTGTCTCTGCGTTAGTAGGTGGCTATATTATATTAAACCACAAATCCATTACTGAAATGTCACAAATATATTGAAATTGCATTTGAAAAGAAATATATATATGCACATCATAATTGGTTTGTCTTGGGAATGGTATTTGGTAAACCCAAGTTTTTGAGTTCTGGAGGAAGGATTGTGGAGTCTCTTGCGTTCCACCGGGCTAAAACCTTCGGCTCCAGGAACACCGCTACAGAATTAGCTCAATCGTAATCGTATGAGCAACGGCAGGGACTCATGCCGAGCTACGGTGTAATGTCTGGGTCCGGGGTTCATAAGGAAAAGGCCTGGCGTTTGGGTGTATATACCTTACCGAAATAAGAGACTACAATAAGCAGTTAAGTCAGTCAAGAGTAGGCCTAAACTGCATCATGTCCGCAGTCTCGAAGTGTTCTTATTGCATTGTGGATCGATGTTGAATCGTCTGCTCATTGTGGCGAAAGTAGGATTTACACAATCTATAGGCTAGTTATTACACCGATAAGTTGGCAGTAGTACATTCACCATAGCCCTAATTATAGGCGTAGAGATGAGAGGCAGAGCTTGTGGTGATGTATTCTACGTTTTACATATCTATTCATGCTCCCCCTCTTCCCGCTTGCAATCTTCAGGAATGCAAACGCGTCCTTCTTTAATGCACGTCATGAACGGCGGTCATATTGGCATTGTATCGCCATCATACCTCTGGCAAAATTTAACAAAACTACTAGTGGATGCTTTTTCATCGTTGTGGTTGTACGGTAATAATGTATCGTACAAACCATCCTTGTAATCATTCTGTTGTTGGGTTGTCTTGCATGAAATGTCACTGCCGGAGCGTCTACATTCCATAGACGAACACCAACCATCATTGTCGCTGTGTTTGGAATCTGTTAGATCGGGATTAGGATTGCTTTTGTTTGGGATTGTAGTTTCTCTGTTGCCGTCACCATTTGTGAGAAGTTCCCGTTCTTTAGTGTTGCGCCATTTCATTCGACGATTCTGGAACCATATTTTAACCTGACCAAAAAAGAATCAACGTGTTTTGGTAAGTACTGTGACTAATATGCATGGGCCATTTTAGACGCGATATTTCGGATGCAAAAAACGGCAGGTGTTAGCGACATATGATGACAGAGATTGGCTACGTGGATCCCCCAATAACCTAATCCTCCACCAAGGCGATATTAATTAAGATCTTTGTCCTCCATCCAGATAATAGAGAGGCATTAGCATACTATGATCCATTGCCAACTACGAACCTGTGAATCTTTCAATCCGAGTTTGTTCGCCAGCTTCTTTCTGTCGGGTTTGCTGATATATTTTTGTTGTTGAAACTTCTTCTCCAGTGATTTTCTTTGGTGGTCGGAGAAAACCGCCCTTCGAAGCATCCCTCTTCGAGGCTTTCCTCTCGACGTAATAGGAAACCAAGAATACGGTGCGCCATATGACGGTAAATGGGGAGGAACTGTGAAAATATTTTCACAATATTAAAGGATGTTGATAAACCATAATTTCAACGAAAATAATAAAGGTACAATACAGAGTTCACTGCCGTCTTCATGCGGGTTCTGACCAAATATTAATCATTTATTCTCATTATATATTATTATTATATATCATACACTATAGAGGAACTTGTGAAATCGGGAGTTGACAACACCAGTGTAGCTATGAACTATTGTGCAGTTTGTAATTACAGAGGCGTCCAATATAATCAGAATAAGTTTGTCAGCGGCGTCATAAATCGTGAATACGAGGCCTTTCAATATCTCTAAAAATATTTTTGCTCAGTAAACATTTCATGATTTGAAATGATGCAACAAAAATATTGTCAATTACTCAATGAAAACATTCTTTGAGTCGTATATTTTCTCAAATTTCAAGTCTATCGCCACCGGAATAATCGTGATCAATATAAACGTATATCTTATTTGTACAGTTTTCAACTAACTTTCAATTCCTTCCGAACAAAGAATTGAATTCAATCCGACGCCATTTTGTGTGGTCCTCATAAGATAGCATTCATATGTGTTAGTTACCCATCAGATAACAACATCACATTGATCACACATAAAAGAAAAGATTAAATTGCAACATTGGATTCTCCAAGGAACATCAGGTCATTAAGAAACAAACGAAAAAGTTGTCAAGTCTCGAGATTTGAATTAATGACTGTCTTAATTAATCGCTGTGAGACACTGTGTACTGTTTTGAGTCATGCTTTGTTTCATTTTTATGGCATTGCTAAGGGAAACAGTGAGGCTAACGTGACTTCGATCGGCGTGATTGTGCAAAAGAATCTAGAGATTGAATTGCTGGTTTTTCCGTATACAGTAATCCTCTCATTACCAAATTCAATCCTCGAATGTTACTGAAATTCCAGACCAAATGGTCGTTTGATATAGTTCAAGGATGATTCACAACTACTCGGCTGTATAAAGTTATAATGAAATTAGATATGCTTATATCTCACTGTCCACGATTCCGATACCGATGTTTTGCAATCTTGTTCACCGGTGCGTTACTGCAATGGTGGCAAATTCTGGTTACATCGTGATAGTCAAACATGGTAATTAATGGTAATAAGTATATTGAATTTTGCAAATTCATCAGCCAGTGACGAGATAACTGACGACGGTGATGACGAATAAACATAGGTAGGCTTGCCTCATGAAGACTTTTTGGCGTAAAAATCACATCGTTTGTGGCTCGTATTTTGCCAAGGGTCAATGGGAAAAGGAAAGATTGTATTTTGAATATTATAACATCATTCAAATGATTATCACGGACATTAACGGCGGCAGATTCAATGACGTCATCCTAGACCTACTGTGAACATTATTGGGATCGAACGAGGTAAAATTTATAACGGCGGGGCCACCAAACAAAATTTCTGGATTCATTTTTACCAATAGGAGCTGTGTGCAATTTTTGTCCGCTCGCAAAAGGATGCAGGCTTACGCATTCGACTAAAGTTGGAAACGCCATGACATGTTAAGTGGTTGCAGTGTCTATATGCATGTTGTGTACGTACCTGTACGTACTGGCATGCGGGGGTATATCAGCACTCGGCAAGCATACAAGAAATATTGCGCTGGATAGAGTATATTCAATTCAAACTCAAATGAAATTGATTTGAATTACAACTCAAGATGAAATCGATAAACTTCGTTGACTAAAAAGACGTGACATTCCTACCAAATACCAATTTTGAGCGGCACACGTTTTCATCATATTATACAAATATAATATCCACATTAAACTGTAACCTAATCCATTCTTTCAGGGTTACCGGGCAATATTCTCAACACGTTGGAATACCAAGTCAAGGAAGTTTGCGGCGAAACTGAATAGTTGAGATAACATTTTATGATTTCTTAATGAGTTATTTGACTAAGGCATCGTCTTGTTTGCCCAATATTTCGTGACATAATGAATTTTACGACAAATCACGAGCCGCTTTGATCTCAAAAGATTTATTTTAAAAACACCAATCCCACATTTAACTTTTTCTTGATCCCGAATTCATAAGCGGGCACTTTTTACATCTGTGTTATTCAGTGATCTTTCATGGATGCTTTATTTTTCTACCCTCCTATTTCGTTTTGATAAATTCGTTTAGGCCCAGAATTTTCTATGCGATTTTTGCTTCTATTTATTCGAGCGTTGACAGGACTGCATAGTGCTTATGCCTGTACTTACTACTCACCCTCCCGTGGGATCCCATCCATGACCTTCATAGCACGCAACGGAAGGTAAATCGAATAACAGGACTAGCACTGGAAATCACCTCGCCATTTGGTTACCATTTACGAATTGCAGCATCATGGAATGTCCAAATAAATTCCAGTGATACCCATCCCTCAGATTGGTCAGTCACGCTGGCTTTGTTGACCTGATCAACCACGGAAATGGTTCTGACCGATTGTCACTCCGCCAACGAAATAGAAATTCGCACCAACTTGGCCAATTTGGAATTTTCATACTGTCTCTGCTGATCGAGCGACTAACCCCTGACCAAATCCTAATGTACGTGGTATCGGTCATGGCAGCCCTGCTCTACAGTGTAACGTTTATACCATCACCAAGTGTAAAGTAAGGGCAACTTTCATGAACGACTTCACCTGGTTCACGGAGCAACATCGGTAAAACAATGAAAATAGCCTGGATTGAGTGACTGCTTATGGTCCTCTAATGTGTGACCTCGTGACAGGCAACGTTTTCATATGGCAGTCGAGGATATGGATCGGCGAAAACGGTTCGAGAGGTCTTTGAACCGACTAAGGAAACTAATATCTACACCTCAAAGCATCAGACACCTTAAAGCCAAGAAGAAGTTAATTAGCTACGACCCATGAAAAAGATGTTGCTTACTCATGTAAAAGTTCCTTTGAATAGGCAACGGAAAATTGTGAAGTAGATCTGGATGCTCGACTTTCCTTGTTTGCAAATGAGAGCGCAAATTCGTCGGGCTAGAGCTAGACAGTGAACCTGAAGGAAAGGTGATATTTTGAGAAGTGATCAAGCCTAATCTGCTACAAATTGACTGTGAGAAATAGCATCTAGAACCGCCATCTTGAAGTGAACACTCGTTTACAAGGACAACACTGGATTGAAGCGGATGCTCTTTACGGATGACATAAATTACATAGTGAACCATCGTAACGCGTCATTACCCAAGTAGCAACACTTAGGTCACAAAAAGGTATTATATGATGATCCTATACTTGTGTAGTAAGCATTAGCAAGCCTCGCTTCTGGAACTATAGGATTTTTGTAGAGAATTTTCTATCAGGGATATCTAGATAGATCTAGATGTTTTCTATCCTATCGGCTAGTCTTTTCGATAATATTGTACCGTCCGGTTGATTTTACATGCGGCCAACGACACCGCAGAGCCTATAACTTACACACTTTAATAGTAACCATGCAACTTTTAAGCCACCAACAATCTCCAACCAGGACACACCAAAGAGGCGAATTATGGCATCTGCGCGTTCACAGCTTCCTTCCAAGGCTATGTAGGTCTTTTAGCGGTAGATGTAAATTCGGGTTACATCGGTCATCAAATTATAAAGCAGGACACTTGCCAAACTCGGGGTGGAATTTCCCAAGCACGACCAGGCTCAGGTAGGCAGGCTACAATTGGTTGATTCCCATCTCTACGTGTTAAATCTTCATCACGCTATCACTTCGAAATTGCGTATCGCAAAGCAAGTGAGAGGTGTAAATTTCCCAGCGCTATTATTAGAATCTGCTTACGAAGTCGCAAATCGCGTGTGATGAAATGCCAGCTTTAATTTAATTCGTTAACTCAAACCCGACATGGCAATCGCGTCAAATTAGCCTTGAAACATATAGATTTGTAACAAAAACAATTCAAGCTAATATGTATTATTGTGATCTCAACCGTTGCTTAGTGAGTAAATGTTTACTTGAACGTGATAACCAGTATCGCATAACTACAGATAGAATTGGTATTACATCAACGTAATGGAGATTCTTGGTATGTAGACTTAGTCACGTTCGGTTTAAACGGGTAATTTACTAAACTCAATAACGTAGCCTACACTTGTCACAACTTTCTTAAGCCAGCTGACAGGTAGCACCCGTTCGTCTTTCAGAAGCGGTGTATTGTCAATAGAAATATGTTTTCACTAAAAGCTTCAACACCTACCTTTGCTCTGATCACAGGAAGTACTTTTTGGTTCTGTCTTTGACAAAATAGCCCGTACACCAAACTTTAAGTACGGCGCGGATTTCACTTGAATGTCGTCTTCACTTGCGGGAGACGAGACTCTCAATGGGGACGATTCGCGCGAATGCGGCCTTGACAATGGTGATAATGCGTTGTCATTCTGGCTAGTGTCCAAATGGCTAACCGGGCCATTACTTGATATGTTTTTGTAGTATACTTCGTCGTCACCATCTTCCTCGTTACTTCGGTCATAACGAAGCGATATTTCGTCAGGCTGTGGACTTTGCCGAAAAAACGAAGGGTTGTTAGAGGGATGTCGTCCATCGCCTCCACGCATTCTATCATAAATAGATTCGAAAGTTATAGGTCCGCGAATTTCATTAGGACCGAACCCTCCTCGCCAAAGTGTCCTCGGCCAGAGCAGATTTCTTTCTGATAAGAATTGCGCAGGATTGTACAAGTCCATAGGCGGTACCATATATGAATTGCACATGATTTGAGGATTGAATACACCTTGAGAAACGTACACTGCCCTTGCTGCAGAAGGCTCCATGCTTCACGAGATCGATAACAAGCTTTGTAGTGAAACTCTGTCGTTGTTACAAATTAATATACTAACGCGATTAACTGTTAACATAACACCAAATACATACTGCAGTTACAACTACATTGTCATAAATCGCATATATCCTGATTAAAACAGCGTAGGCGTTGGCGAACAAGGAGGCATGTATATGCCGACTATACTATAAACTACAACCTACCTCTATCAACGGTGTCGCCCACGTTAATCACACGACATTCGGCCTTCGAGGCGAGTGCTACCGACCATCCTCGACTTACTGCTTGATTATTATAGTACTACACAAGTCGCAACACCCAGCCCCGACCACGCTACAAAGCGATTGCCAGAAGGGTTTGCCCGCCTGACGGCCACACCTCCCGTTAAATGGCGAACGCCAGCGTTTTTCACATGGTGATAAAAATAAAATGGCGTCCATCTCTCAGACGCTCGCACAATCATGCAATGCCGGCACGACTAATTTTGCAATCGTTCAAGTGCTCATTAGTACAGCAATCCTATCATATCGTACTTTATTTTAACCTTTGCTGGCTGATTGAATGGCGGAAATCAAATATAAATTTACATTTCGGGTGATCGAAAAGTGTGTATCCTGTCACTTTTGGTACTTACTCGAACGATGCGAATCGAACCTTGCGGACCATAACCTCGGTCAGCAGTATTGTCGCGAGCTATATTTCATTTTGATCATGTGTTTTATGTAAAATTTGCACAGTGAGTGGATAGTTTCGTAAGGTTTTACTTGGGGTTGAGGCTCCACCACCAGATATACCAGCCTATTGAGTATAAATCTAGACTGATAGCGCGGTCATCGGTCAGTCTTGAATCGTTTGATATATACTCGTACTCATGCGGATAGTTGGCCTCACGAATACTGGTCACTGGTCAATCGTTCCTACAGTGCGCCAGCTGTAACTAAAACTTCCACTCGCATTTCTATTGAACATTCGCACTAATGCATTTAGCAATGGTTCCCCGCCTTTAAACATGGCACGACGGATAAAGCGATAGTGGAAGATATTTGCTAAAGATGTCGCGTGGCTCAATAAAGCGATGGTTGACAAGAGAGGGGATTATAATCGTATATAAGCCTTCAAATGAATTGAGTTTGAACATGTATGCGACGAGTAATAAGAATACTTTAATCACGTAGTGGTGTTTACAGACTGTGCCAGCTGTCGACATAAATCGGAATTGGTTTTGTTTAATCGCACAGGCTAGCTCCTTACTCATTCAGTAGCCTAAAAGTATTCAATCCACAGTCCTCTCATCTGTAAATATCCAGCTTCAATCGAATATAAATTCCGTCATTTACCAATACTTACTCTGTCGTGTGGGGCGTAGTCTATTACACAGGTGAGCTAATAACATTACAATAGTTGTATGATCTATTTTATGATGACGACATAAATGACATAAGGAGGATGGTGGACAAGAGATGTGTAACCTGAACCGGAAGGCGATTCGTATGATAAAACCACAGAAATCATTGATCGCATCCCCATTTTTCAGCACATTGTCTAAAATTTTATGCTGAATAAAATCTGATGACAAGAACATGTTTTTACTCACTTTATTGAAAATAATCTTGACCTGTTTGACTTTCGCATGATATAATAGCAACAAATTTGTCCGTGACCCCCCGCAATATTTTACACACGAGGGATCTATTGAAATTATGACCGAAAATTTTCCATCCTTCATTATTTTTGGGTTTTCTTCACGATGTAAACAACACTTTTCTATGTTTTTAAAGCAAATACACGAATTTAGATCGTGGCTATGGAATTCAACATCAACAAAGGTGTTTGGTGATGGAAATCCGAAGTTCGAGATGACAGTCTATTACAACTGGTCATGAACGCAATTATATTACAATGTCCAAGGTGTAGATTGTAGATGTGTAGTCAGCTGGTTCGGTATAGGAGATCTGACAATGAATGGATTGATATAACCATCATGTTTGCCAATCACTCAATCGCTTCATACGGATTATACGATTGCATTCAACTTCCGTCAGCTTGAGTGATGAATCGTTAGAGCATGAATCTATATAATATAATATGTGATGAAATTATTTTTATGACCTATCCGCTTGAACCGATCATGTGTGTGTGCTGTCATGGCGCTTTTTTCTCTGCGGCAACGTCACTACCGCTGATGTGACGCGACGCGCGACTTGACGCGAGACCTACGGAACGTTCTGAAAATTGCAATGGCGAAAAACAAGTAGAAGAGCATACGTGACTGTCCCGTTCACTACCAGACGCTGGAAGTTTAAATGAGTTGGTACGGTCAATCCCGAACCGCAGTTAACTTAAATCATGTGAGTCAGGAGGAGCGCACTCAGCGCAGTCATAAATTTCATCTCATCTCTCTGATTGGCGGCGTAGCAGCTCGCATTCTGAAAGTTCTGGCTTTTCTCATTTGTAAAGTTTAGGAGAAGCTTATCAAAAAAAACCGATACGGTATTCTTGGTGATAGACTGCAGGGAAAATCGTGGATTGTACGCGTGCGTGCAACAGCAAAATCGAGCATCTCTGACCGCTTTGTTATTGAGGGGCGTTTGATCAGCGATCTGTTAAGAAGTGCACTAATCCTCCCCTCGTTCAATTTAAGGCCCAATCAACAGTCCTTGTACTTCACACACTAAAGGCTCACATGCCATCCCTCGGAAAAGGATGTAGATAATAAGTACGCCAGCCTGTTGGCCTACGTGTTCAAGGTGCATCCAACATATCGTTGCCAAAGCACAAATGAAGGTATGACCCTTCCTCGGCCTAGATATTGCTCTTTTCGATGACATATGGATCATGTTTGCTCGATTAAAAGTAGGATATAATGTTATTTTATAAATGTTCATTCCCACACAATTTCCAAATTCGGCAATTATTTGATTATTTAAATGACGTGATATGATTCAGGCTGATTCAATGGTACGATATTAGGATTATTAGTTCGATCGCTCATGTGGCTATTGAATGGCCGTTTCCGCGAGTAAATTTTCTCTTCTCCTTTTCATACAATGGAAATAATCCAAACGACGTGATTTCAACACAATTATTTTCTTTTGATGAAGATAAAACGGACCGCCAAACAGATGTTGAGTATACAGATCTTTTCTCAATGTGTATGGATTCAGTCGGGCAAAATTTGTTGCACTTATGAGTGAATTTCCCATTACCCGCATCAAAGGGAGATATATGAGTTTAAAGTTGATTTTTAAAATGTCATTGTACATAGAGGTAGTAATATTGAGGCCTAGAGCAATACTTCATAAGAAAAACCCATTACTGTAACCTTTATGATTTGGGCTGTCGCAATTGGATGTGAAAGCAAATAAAACGGGTTAAATGGATCTTCAATTACCGCGATATTATGTACACAAAGCTAAACTGAGATTATTATGTTACTGTTGCTAATCTTGCATGCCGAAACATTGGACGCAAGGCTACCGAAATGAGTTGTTTTGACGCTTTGTCGATGGAGTCATGGGATGAGTTTACTCAGCTGCAAACCAAAGTTCTCTTTCAAGACTTCACCTACTCAGCTTTGGAGACATGTAGCCTAAGAACGCTTCATTCCGCGCTGGTGTTACAGTCATACTATAAATCATGAAGAAAAACACGGCATTCATACTTATTATATATCCACCTCCGTAACAGCACAGACGTCTCTTATAAATTACAGCGATTAAGCTGCTCCAACTTGCTTTTACATTTGCTGACAGTAAGCGTAAGTAAGTAAGCGTATGCCTCCATCGTAAGATTCCTATCAACGTGTGTTCTATCATCGGTGACCGCTTATCTCCAAAGATCTTATCAACGTTCTCTCACCCCTTGTTACGAGTCTAAATCCTGATTTGATTACTAATAAGTTGTTGTTGTTGATTGGAATTACGTCGTTTCCAACAACAAAGGCCATGTACGCCAGGTCAATTCTTATACTACGCGTGTCGATACTTCCGGCCTGCATGTTGACCGAATCTTAATCATTACTGCAATCCTCCACGCTACACCGTTACCGACTGGCAAGCAAAGAAAGAGCGGATACCATACTTTTAAAATCTTTGGTTTTACTCTATCGGGAATCGAAGCCGGGACCTCCCGATCCGAAAGCGAGCAGTAACTACTAACTAGTAACTACTCGGCCAACTGAGCGGCTATAGTAAGCTACTAATCACGATGGGCAATTGATGGATGCCAATTTCTTTATGTACAGCGTTCATATTTGGTATAGGCAGATATCGGCATACATCAGAAAGAATTATGCGTTCGTTCAAGCGGATTTTCTCCACTACTATTTTCCAAGATAAACTCATACATAGTTACCATAGCCGATAGAATAATACCTAGCATTGAGTCCTAATCTCTTCATCACAATAGCATTTTAGAATTACATATTTTCAACTTTGGTGATGAGCAGTCTCATACCAACATCGGCAGTTAACGCACGTTCGCGCATTGTTGGAGACTATCCCCATCTAAACAGACTATTATTATATGAAAGTGTTGTGGACAGATTACATTTTTGGCATTTCCTTGAGGACCACAGATAAAAGCTCCAAAGCTTGAACAAAAAAGAGCAATGTACAATTGTAAAGGAAAGTCGCAAGAACTACAAAGCGACAATATGAAGCTTATATACTTAATGGAGTTTGAGAGGGTAATAAATGTCAGCTGATAAGGATCAAAGACAACGTTGAGGATACCTGACTGATAAAATATCCGTCACACGTAGAGCAGTGGCTGCGAAGTCTAGATTATAGCACAAAACAACCGCTAAGCAACGATACAAGGTGGAAATACTGTAGGACTATATACTCACATGGGATACGTACTCACGTGTACTGTCACACTTGCGCCTGCAGCTGGCATCGCAACTTGACCAAAACCATACATGTTTCTGACTTACATATATTAGACCAATTAAAGAAGCGCCGAGAGTCAAACGCATTGCAAGAAATTGGAAAGTGCGATATAACGATAATGCATATACATTTACAGTTTCACAGATTCAACATATCGACGGTTGTAGCCTTTATATTCGCTGTGAGCCGTGACTTGGTTAACATAGAACGGATACTAACTTTCATTGACGGCCGTCGAGAAGAGGTAACGCGATTTGTGACACTCTTGCCTTGCAGCGGAAAAGTTTTCTGATATTTCTTTTGCCAAAGTCCACCTCTGCTCGGTAATTATTATATCTGTAGTATTTCTCCCCTTTCAGGAATATCGTGTAAGCTGTGATATATAACAAGGTTTTAACGCATCAGCCAAGGCAACTCTGTAGTTTTTGGCTAGGAATAATTAAGACTAGTGGATGAGTTTAAGGTGGGCGCCCTGTAATTCACTCACACCGGGGAGCATGCTGGTCCATCCTTTTGCATCAAATATGGACGTCACGCATCGACTGAACTGCAAGTAGATACAAGGCAAGAGGCCTTGGCTGCATATCATCAACATCTCCAAGCGGAAGAGAATACGAAAAATTATTTCCGCAAGGTGGCGATATATCACAGAATACACCTAACAATCTCGAGTGAAGAGTGCGGGGTTGCGGGGAAGGCTAATTTCCTCCAGGCCAAGGATGCCGTGCTGTCCCTAAAGCCAGACGAGAAACGGTTTGAATTTCAACGTCGCGTGATTCATCACCGACTTCCAGACATCCAGACACACTCAATGCTATGGAATGTAAAGAAGTGAAACAGTAGTCACACCCTGCAGCAAGTGAGCAGAACACACGCAACGAACAACGAGGTGAAGATACCTCAAATCCATTTCAAGAAAGATAAACCTTAAACATGGGGAAATAATCATTAAAAACCAAAGCAGCTGATACTGACGTCTATCCAATTGTTCCCGGAAAATAGCATCAAAATTGTACGGAAGATCCGCCCAAGCATCAGTCACTCCTAATGTAGTCGGGTTCATTTCGCGCATAACTTGTCCATCCAGAGGGTTTGCTCTGTGGTTAAGATATGCATTAAGAAAATTCAACAATCTTGGATTACAGTCCTTTAAAGAGACAGAATTAGTTATGTCTATCCATGAATATGTTGAAAGTTGAAGCATCACATTATATTTGCTAGTCATTCCGATCTCAAACTTATCCAGGCCTACTGCTTTTACCTGTATACTTTCTTTCCAGCGAAATAATACAGCCTCGTTTCCTTAGCACGTGTGACAGGATTGCGGGTTGGCATAAGTACCACATCATCGACCACGGTTCTTGACGGTAGGCCCAAGTGAGTAACTGATTTCGGGTATCCCTCCATGATTTCACGATCACGGAACAGATAGTACTGAGTGCCTGTGAATAGCAAACGTTTACAAATGCATGGATTCTATCTTGAATCGTCTGAGAAATAGCGAAATCCCCTTCACGTTAGCATATTCATAAACATACCTTTAAAGAACATGAGCATTAGATCATGTTCTCTCTGGTACGCGGCGTCTGCGCCACATCTAAGATCCCGCCAGTATCCGCTCACTCGTGTGACTTTCTGCGTTTGAGATTTTCCACGCCCTGTCACGATCCATACCCATGCACCCTGTTAATCAAGAAGACAATGAATTGCTTTACTGAAAATCTTACCCTGACCTACTACTATATATAGACATGCTTAGCGGTGGAACGGTAGGTAGGTCGTTGACCACGAGACAGGTAGGTCACGGGATCAAGTCCCCAAACCGTATCTTACCATAAATGTCATAAATGGTATGTCCGCATAGCTTCCTCGTTAGACGGCCAGCGCATTGAGGATAGTTCAGAGGGGTGGCACCTGACTTATTCGGATAGCCTACCTTTTTCTTCGGTGCCTCATTGTCCAGCCTGCATATACACATCATGGCTGCATGAAATGTCACCCACCATGGTTTGTGCGTATGCCATTTACAGATAGCCTATACAAATTCTTTAAATATTAGATAGGCCAACACGAGAGTGTCGTACCTGGAAGACGAAGTGATTTCGCTGATAGGTCATAACTGTATCAATCGGGCGGTCACATATGCTTTTAGGCTTAGCTGCGTTGGATGCGTCACATTTATCTACTACTGTGGGTTTGGTTGGTCGTTTGGTTCGTGGCGCCCTTGTAGAAGCCGGCGTAGTGCGCCGACGACGTGTTGTTGATTCCACAGTAGAAACAGGTGGTTGACCTTTGAAGATGGAGAAATTAATTTTTGTTTGAGTTCACGGTGATGAGTGCATATTTATGCAGCCTACGTGTGGTGGCTGTCTCCGTAACTGTCAAGTCACCCCCGCAAGTCTCCAACTTCAACGGCGGCAATGGCTTTCTTCGTGGGCCTCCGTACAATTCCTGCACTCCCCTGGTATCGTCTAGCGGCAACTCAAAATCCGCGGTGTACGAATATCTAACGAGAGAACATATTCCAAAGTTTGTTAATTGAAAGCGAGCATGAACGGCTGATTGCTAACACGGACTCTGTAGCAATGCAAGGCACGACATACTCCAGTCGACCATGCGTCACGGGTTTGCTTTGATGGAATTTGAAGTTGGGATATCATTGGTTCAGCTGGATCACGCAGGTTGAAGAACACAAAGAAAATTACGCCTATCGGCCAATGGAGAATGTCCGGTTAATCATCTTTGCTGCCATTTTGGAGAAGAGCAACTGCAACTGTAGGCCTACTTATCAACGGGAAACTGGCCGACAGTCCTTAGGCGCAATATCCGCAATAGCAGAAAAATAGAAGTCTGGTTGTTAGGTTATCAGGATCACTTTGTGATTGTCAAAATTGAAAGATTATTATATATTCGTATTGAAATTCAACGTATGCAATGCTTACGACGGGTACATAAGAGCTCCTTCAATGTTTGAATGGTCTAATCCGACGGCATGACCGAACTCATGAGTAGCAACTAGGAACAGACTATATCCGTCTCCTTCGCAAAATCCCCATTTTCCATCAACATCGTAATCGGAGGTAGTTGAGCACCATAACATATAATCCGTCCTCCCAACAGTTGTACACTGGGAATACGTGTCGCCTCGGAAATTAAACGGGAAAACACAGCTTGCTCCTGCCGCATTTCCACCACTTGTCCCATGCGCTGAAATTAACAGAGATACAATGTCCGCAATAACATGCGAGCTTCACTTATATACCTCGCGATGGGCAGAAACCCCACCGACCGTCAGAATCGTAGTTAAATGTGGTCGAACACCATGCATACCCATCCGATCGACCTGCATATGTACACTCGGTATATTGGTTTCCTTGAAAGACAAATGGAAACGTGCAGGGGTCGTTATCTGCGTTGCCGCCGTACGTGAACAACACTGCAAGAGAAAATTGTCGATGAAGCGTGCCCGGTGGAGCTGATCACCCTGAATTTTATGCAGTAATTCCACTACGATGATTACTTGCGTCTCGGTAACAAAATATGCCTATTCAAATAGCTTACATTCATGCGGGCAAAAGGCATATTGGCGATCTCTATCGTAGTCGTCCGTAGTTGCGCACCATTCTATGCCATCGTTTCGTCCGGCACTGGTACATGTGTTATATTCCACGTTTTCAAAGAAAAACGGAAACACGCATGGTTTTCCTCCAGAATTTCCGTTGTAAGTGTCAAAAACTACAAGATATCAAAACGCATCCGTAAACAAAAAACATCGACAGCCTGCTTGTTTTATGCAGTCTCTTACCCCTTCCTTTTCCGAGAGTCCAAAATTCTCCTTCATCAAAATGGCTATCGCCAGATATTGATGATGTGCCCGGAGTGAATGCGTGTGCCAGAAGACCGTTTGATCCATCGAACGGATACCCGTCTCCGTGTTCATCTGAAGGTAAAATTGCAGACAGTGTGGCCTCACAGGCGATGTATCACTTATATGATTTATGTGCGCAAAACAGTATATGGAAAATATGGAACAGGAGAGAAAAACGATGCAGGACAAGTATAGGCTACGTAATTGAAAACTAAAGCAATAGTTCTCAATGATTTCCTGTTCGACGCGTCCTGTCGACTTACACTCTCGATCAGGAGTGTGTCACACAAAGAGAAATGTAGGTAACCTACCGTATCCAAAGTATATGATAATGTCAGCATCTTCTCGATCAACCATGGAAAATGTGAGATCTGTCACTTCCTCCCACACTCTAAACGCCCTTTTGAAAGTATTCCGTATTTGACACTGACTCATGTCTGGTGAGTAACCCTCAATCCTGTAATGACATCCCAAAAGCTGATAAAAGCGATTTTCTCCCAAAACTTTGTTGTTGAAAACATTCACTTTAATTTGTTATGGGGAAAATACTTACGTGTACGTGACGTCAGTATTCTGCCATCTAGGTCTCGTCGGAAACAAACTGTAAGCAGCTGGACCGTCCGGAACCCCACAACGAGGGCTTACCATCGCAGTTACGGTAGAATCATCTAATTCACCTACAAAGATAAAACTTAGTTTGGCAAACCTACAGGCTGAAGACCTGTAACTTTAAATCCGCAAGTCTAGTATTAGCCGACTCTTACCGGTTTGTGGAAGGCCGTAATTTCTTTGCATTTCCAAAATTAGATCTCTCCTATCAGTCAGTTTGGGGGATGATTGATTGACATATTGGTATTTGATAAAGAATTCCTGTTGAAAGGATCAGTAATTCGAAAAACGGGGCATAAGGCCAAGAACTTCATGAGCCTGGGCTATGGCTCATTAGAAACTATTGTACGGGCCTATGATTCCAATTTTCACGAAACGGTTTGCAATACTGTCAAAGAGGCGTCTATTGAACAAGCCATACCTATGTGGCAACTCTAGAGGCCTACATCTCTACTTACTGTGGATATGGCATTCTTCTGCCTTTCATCCAAAGTGGTTAACGCTGCCGGTTGAGCTCGAGCTCTTCTATCCGGGGCTGCATATTGTTGAGGTTTGTACTGCTGCTTTGCACGCAATTTACGCGGAGCATCGTTATTGCCCATGCGACCGTTCAGCTGCGGTCGTACTGCTGCTATTCCAACTGGAGCGCGCGTCTCGCCTTGGATTCTTGATGGCATGTATGGATTGTTTACGTTCCACTCGGCTGCTCCTGACTTGGCCAATCCTAGACGCATCTTGTTCTCCAATGCCCGTCCGTATTTCGTGGAGATGAACCGTTGCCCCCGGATTCTTGATGGCCTTCTAGACCTCCTTTTACGTGGAGCGTTTTCAACAACTTGCAGCGTTAGTATCACCAGAAACAGCAATATGTAAACTCTACTCAAGGTCATTTTGACGCGATGTTGCCGAACAAATCAGCCTATCAACTTCACGACTCTCTTGGATTGAAGAAGAGATCCACGACTCAGGTTCATTTAGCGTACGTGTTTGGTCGGTCATGCGAAAAAATGTGTTCGCAAACATGACGATCAAAATATGACGTATGAGATGGAATTTTGCTCACTCAATGGTGGAAGTACTTTCAGAGTGCTATTGGTTATGAATCTTAAAGATAGTCATTTCCTGTTCACTGAACTCCTTCAATCGGAATCAGTTTAATACGTACTGTTTGGGTGGCTCACGTTTGCAAAATCATCATGTATAGAACATCAAGTCTACGTAATGTAAACGTCACCTGAGATTCTACGCGGAATTCAACGGGTTCAAAACGTAGCAGCTACAGTTAACTTTCGACAGCATTGTCTTTGACCAATATATCTACGTCCACTGATAGAATGTAAACCAAAAATATTGCCATAACGTCTGTTCATCAGATCAGTCCCTTCGGAGGCGTCGAGGGTGAAAGCGGGGGAGCTGGTCAGAGAAGAGAACCGCCGCAATCACACGCAGTGAAATTGTGCGCGGAACGAATAATTGGTTGATTGGGTTAACTGGCGACTAGCAATTCGTGATAAACAAAGTATGCAGACCTTGATTGTTTATTTCGATTTTTGTGCCGCCTGGGTCAATCATTCGATCGTCCCGTGGAGAGAATAATTCAACAAAACCGCATTGTAGGCTACATAAATAATTGGGCAATTGTCTACAATTTAACGTTGTATTTTCATAAAAATCGGATTTGACACAAAATAAAATATAGCAGTACACAAAAAGCCGGGTAACCTAAAAGTCATACATGTCAAACAAGAAACAGAACACTAGATAAATAAAAGTTTAGGCATAGACATTAAATAACATTATTGAAGAAACAAATTGATCGTAACCTAAAAATTGTTCCTGAGTCAACATTTAAAAATTTTCGATAGGTCGTATTCCAATGCTCCGCTTTTAAGAGGCTTCACCACCTGCTTTTTATTCATATATCTCATCAGCTTGTTGCCTTTCAAAAATACGGTGACGGCTAAAATAGGAGAAACACTTTAGTACTCTCTTAACCCCTAAATCCATAGGATTCTACTTTATGGTAGATTGCGGTAAAAATGAAAACTACGGGATAAAATAAAGTCAATAGACTTAAATTAATTAAGTATTGTTTTAGAGAGGGTGGTCCAGGGTTAGACTTGATAACAGGTGAAGAAGATGCACTGTGTGAGAGTCGCCCTCAGCTGCCCATGATCTTTTTACCGCCGTTACATCAATGATGTAATCGGCCAGGGCCTCACGCATTTCGATTTCAGATGTCTACTCATAGGCGTTGACCTCCACGGTTTCATTCAGTTTAGTGAAAGGCAATTCCACAGTAGCGAAACGATACGTACCATTATCCATTGACTCTCTGTATACAGCGTCAGGGTTTGTAGCGAGCTGCCTCCATGGTGCCACACCGATTCTTTCAACAGGTTCATTTTCCATAACTGTACTGTTTACGTTGTGTGCTCTATATACAGATAATCGCAATGTTAGTCACACTATATATTGCAATACACAATCACCATAACTTAATCTCCATACCTGTATACTTTATTCCCAACAAAATAATAAGTTCGATCATTAACTATGTCACTCCGTCTGTTTTTCTTTCCCCATTTCATATAGACAACATCATTGATTTTTTCGAACGCTGGCAAGCCTAATTCTGAGGTCGGCCGAGGGTATCCTCTTTGTATAGTCAGCCCGCGATATTCATAATGGTCACTGTCTACATAATAACATAATGGTTTAGTGAATGTTGCTTTACTGATAAAGCATGTGACAATTTTACCTTTGAAAAATATCAGATTTTGGTCAGATGGTCGTTGGTATGCGGCATCAACTCCACAATCTAACTCTCTCCAATATCTGCCAACTTGAGTAAGGTGGGTACGTGTGCTATTCTTTTGTCCTTTCACTCTCCACATAAATGGGCCCTGTAGATGTTATAACATATCATGAAACATATCCTCGAAGCCATATACGCAAAAAAACAAATTATATGGTGGTTATACTTTCCGACCAGATTTGTTGAGTGAACAGTTTCAACATTCACTAGCCGGTAGACCTATCCAGCCCACTCAAATCCGATAACGGGCAATTTTTGCGGGTTCTGATAGTGTATGGATTACTACCACTGTACCAGGATTACGTTAAAAGCTGACTTACTTGAAACACGAATAACTCTCCCTGAAAATTCATGATGGCGTCGATTGGTCGATCGCAAATCGACTTTGGTGGGACTGATTTATCGCAGTTGTTTTGCCGGGGTGTAGTCGGTGCCGCAGTGGTCACTATTCTTCTATCTGGTGTTGTGGCAGGTTGTGCGGTTGTTGTTGTTGTCGTCGCCGTCGTAGTTGTTGTAGTTGAGCTTGCTGAAAGAGTGGTTCAAAGGTAATTACGTTGGCTCACTTTTTGGTACAGGTAGGATAAGGATGGGTTGTGTCTCTAGCACCAACTAGCGGATATGTTTCAAAGGAATGATTACCGCCAACGAAAATACAAAAATGCGTCTCTTACTGAATGTTGGAATATCGAGATCTCCTCCACATTTCTCAAGTTTGAGAGGTACAAGCGGCGTCGTTCTTGGTCCGTATAGAGACCTAGCGCCTTGTATATCGTCGTCGGGCAGAACAAACTCTTTCACATACGAGTAGCTGGAATTCAAGCAAGGATCAACGAAACTAGCAATTTCATCTTGGCAAATAACAGCCATGGAAGGGAAACTGGCGGTTAATTTGAGGATAGAATATGACTAGACATGCTTTGTATTAAACAATTTACAAGTAAGAGTCCCCTCTAAAGTAACCGGTATGAAAAATATCATGTGGTCCTACATTAGATCTCGCACAGTATTTACCTTGGATACATAAGAGCTCCGGCGACTCTAGAATGATCCAAACCAATAGCATGACCGATTTCATGAGCAGCGACTAGGAATAGACTGTAGCCGTTTCCTGAACAAAATCCCCATTTCCCGTCTGTGTCGTAATCGGTAGTTGTAGAACACCACATTTTATAATCGCTGCGGCCGCGAGTCGTACACCGATCGTAAGTATAGCCTTCGAAGGTAAATGGAAAAGAACAAGACGCTCCATTGGAATTCCCGCCTGTTGTGCCGTGAGCTTTTCAAACAAATAGACAACTGTTGAATTCATGCTATCCACAACCACAACAACATTTAGTCACCTCTATCTGGGCAGAATCCCCATTTTCCATCGTTAGCGTAGTCATTAGTGGTGGCACACCATCTGTATCCATCATCACGTCCGTCATAAGTACAACCATCATATTTTTTACCAAGAAATTCAAACGGAAAAACGCAAGGCTGCCCTTCGCCCTTGCCACCGTATGTAAACAGCTCTGTATAAGTCATAATACTTTGGTATTGTTGTGAACTATGTCAACAACGCAGACCTACTCACTTTCATGAGGGCAAAACGCATACCGTCCATCTTTGGTGTAATTGTTTGTGGTTGAACACCATTCTAGACCGTCTGATCGTCCATCCGCAGTACAGCTGTGGTACATTTTACCCGAGTAGTAAAACGGAAACTCGCATGACTCTCCACCGGCATTGCCAGCATAGGTATCAAAAACTGTTAAAGCAACACGATCGTTAAATCCCAGGTAAGAGTCACTAAAAACTAGCCTGCGGTCTTTCCGGTCATTCAAAATACGCAACTGTATTGGATCACACTGGCTTGTAACACATTTTGGAAAGAGAATTGGAAATATAGGAACCAGTCTTCCCTAACATATAGCGAAAGTAGTACTGCATATAGCAAAACGACAGCCACTGTGACAAAACTACCAACACAAGTCGCCCATCCAAAGAAGATATTAAACAGCTTGTTTCAAAAGGAGCACGACAAGTCGACAACCCCATCGCCTGCCAATGCAACAAAATTTCTAGGCAGAGTAATTTACCTTTTCCGTTTCCCAGAGTCCAAAATTCGCTTTCGTCAAAGTGAGTATCCCCCGATATCTGGCTACGTCCTGGACCAAAAGCATGAGCAAGCAGTCCATTGCTACCATCAAAAGGATATCCGTCGCCATGCTCCCCTGTTAAAGTGCAATACTTGACTGCTATGTCTAAATATTGTATACACAATCAACGAATCAAGCAGTTGACTTACGATAGCCAAAGTATATTATGATATCGGCAGTATCATCAACTCCCACTTGAGTAAAAGTCAGATCGGTTACTTCTTCCCAAACTCGGAAGGCTCTTTTCATTATATTACGAGTTTGACATTGATTGATATCAGGAGAATAGCCTGTGAGTCTAAACAAAGAACAAAAATGATGAAATTTGAAATCTACAATGCTGTTTCACCGGGTTGCTCGCATAGCGCGATGCTCTTGATTAGACTGATTACGCCTATTGCTATGCCTTTAGCATTGTTGCATGGTAGGTCTAATTAGTCTATTTAAGATAAACCGCCGTTCCGTTTCCGTACTTGCTATTTGTTGTCTGCTCTCTCTCCAGGGTCTCATTAGTTCACGAAGGTTTGGTTCGAGTTCTGTCTCCTAACAGAGAGTACGCTACTTAACCCAGTCACATCACATGTAAAATGGATGCCATGCTTTGTCTTCGTGGTCACAAATATCCCATACGCATGTATTCATTGGAAGTTACAGAGAGCGTAGTTGTTGATAAGTGGCATGAGAAAATGTGTAGCGTGTGAAACGTTATGAAATCGAAGCCGACGCGTCAACAATTTGACCCGGATTCGAACATCGCTTTTGCTCCGCGATTTCGAACGATTAAACTCAGTAATAAATTGAGACTGATGGAAACCATGCTGGCTAAATCGATCTCATTAAATTCGTAGAGTGATTCATTTCCAATCAATTCGCATTGCAACTAGGTTTAAGATCTCTGTCGTCTCCGATTTTCGACGCGTCAATATTTCGCCTTTCCGTCGACATTTCGTAATGCGTTGGTCATCGCAATTAGCACCCAATCCACGGATGGATCCTTTTTTCCCCAACAGTGATTACATCAAAACCGACATGATTTCGATACCGCTCACTCCCAACATCCGATATGAATTCGCAAAACGCGTAGAGTGTAGCAACATAAGGCTGAGACTGAATCCACCAAGATATATGATTTATGGTTTAGTGATGACCCAAAGGTCAGCTGCCCCATCTGGTCAGAACCCAGTCCGAATTTAAACACCTCAGTACCGCGTAAGCGGCTTGTGTATCGCCGATGAAATTAAAACATACTTGTAAGTGATGTCTTTTTTAGTCCAGCGAGGTGAGCCAGGAAATGTGCTGTACGCAGCAGGGCCGTCCGGAGTTCCACAACGCGGTCTTAACATTTCCAACATTGTGTTGTCATCCAGTTGACCTTGAAGCAAATTGGGTTTTCAGTATTTCACGAAACAAGCCTGTTTACATGATCACTATTTTGATCAACCTACCGGTCACTTGCAGTCCGTAATTGTCTTGCATCGTTTCGACGAGCGTGCTCAATTCTGACTGCGTGCCATTTTGATAGTTGTAACGGAGAAGAAATTCCTGAAAAACCGAAAAAAATGTAGACGTCTTCCGAAATAATCGCATCGCACCGCATCGAATGACCAGGCGGTCAATTTGAAAACCACAACCCGCCGGAACCTCTGTATGCTTGCTGGACACTCAGTGCCCACTGCCCAGGCAGTAACGGATAACATTTTACGCCGGCTAACGCATCCATATAAGTGGGCCTCACGTCTCGGGGTTAGAGGTGTATCTCTTGGCAGTCTAATGTATTGCTTTTATGCTATTATGACTGATCGGCAGCTCATTATTAGGCTACCTGCCGAAACATTATGAGATTACACAGACTTACAGCTACAGAGCTTACGACGAGCTGTATCACGTAAATAGTGTTGAAGACTCACCGATGCGATCGCTTCTTTTTCGGATTTCGTCAAGCTTCTCAATCCACCGGGTGGAGATTCAAGTCCAGGTCTAGGCGGATCATCTTGAGGCGGCACAAATTGTTCCGATGCTGACAACCAGCGCGGTGCTTCCGCATTGCCAAGATTTCCATCGAATTGACGTTGCGGTTTCACATATTCAAACGGCATGCCCCCCGCGTTTCTTAGTAGGCCAGCAGTATTCGGAGTTTCAACAGACCAAGTAGCGATTCCTTCTTTGTCGAGTCCAAGTCTGTAAATTTGCTCCAACCTCCTTCCATCTTGCGTTGATGATATATGATGAGGCGCCGACATAGCAGAATTGAATGCATTGGAAAGTATCCCGGCGAAAAATAGAAACGAAAACCTTAGTAGCATTTTCTATGTCTTCTTTCAGTTGATGGCGTCTTCGAAAATTATACCTCAGTAGGTGCGACGCCGTTTTATATACTCTGTGAGTGACGTCACACGACTTTCCAGAAATATTACCCAGTTCGTTTTCCGCATGCGATGAACACGAAACGTAAACTCGTAATACTTAACCGAAACAAGGATAAATATTGCCGATAGATTCACTCTGTTTGTGACTAACTTCCGTACAATTATTCAATATTCGGCGTGAATACTCCCTTTCTCCTAACTCTCCACGAATCCCAGCGACACGAGTTTGAGCTATTAGCATGGTATCGTAATGAATCGTTGTACTGTATTTGCGTAGACTATTTGTAACGTCCTTTCTCTTAAGCTGTGACAATTTTATTGGGTAAACGAGTAGATGAGATTGCGGTTCAGCTTTCCGCACGAACGGCTGTCGTGAATTGAGTACATTACACTGACCCCGTTTTGGTAAAGCATTGCTCCATTTTTAGAGTAGTCGCCTAACTAACTGCGACATCTGACATTTGACGAGATTAAAAACAACATCTTCAACTCCCTTCACGGAAATGAGTGTGCGACGGTGCCGTGTGGAAACATAACATGAATTCCCCAAGGTATGGTTACGCATTGATATGTAACGGATATGGCCGAATATTGAATGGTGCTTATAAGATTCCATGTAAATCAGGTTTCGATGAGTTTCAGGTATATTTTCATTATAAAACTATGATATTCACGTTTGCGACTTCACAAGGGTCACCAGCGCGCGCTGCCCCATATATGAACTCTCAAGCCAAATGACTGATTCGTGTTGCTACTGTGCTCCTATTTGTTATGCTGTAAATCCATTGTATCACAGACTGCAGATCAAATATCTGCCTTCAGTCTTGAGCCTTCAGCCATGCGTGACGCTAAATATCAACGTCAGAACAAGCGGTGAAATCCACGCGACATGGCCTTAGCCGGTAGCAGACCTGCAGTTGGGCAAAATCCGAAGGTATTGTATTACGACATAAAATAATGACAACGTCTTTATAACAAGGAACATTGGTGTTTTCTGCACATAGTGAAGACGTAATTCAACAGATTCTTCAATTGCGAATTACTTGCCAAATACCCAAATTCCCTAGCCTATGTAGCATAAATTTGACGGGAAATTGACAAATTCCCAGATACCTTTGGTATCATCTCCCATGGAAATGTCGTGCCATAGAATTATGAAGCGACATGAGAAGCGCGATTTGTCATTCGGATATGACTAGTTGTTTCAATAAAGTTTAAAACAAACAGAAAATTGTTCAGTTCAACGACCGAAATCGATGGATATGATGCGCGAACGCAGTACGAGGGCGTAGCGGGGAATTGCCAGATAAGTAATCGTGCAAAGTTCACTTTACCTAATATGTCCAAATTCCGAACCATTCCCAATATATACATGCGATATGATAATACTAGCTGGAATCATCTGTGGCATTTTCATGATGACACTGTAATTCCTACCAATGACTAAGCATCATTTCTCCCACCCCAGATCGCAGTCGTTAACATAGACGTGATGTCGAATTCGCTCGTGAGCTATGATTAGTTGCCAAACTAGAATAGGTGGAGGATGAAAATGAATTTCACAAAGTCATACAAATCAAGTTTGT
Organism: Botrylloides violaceus; assembly: GCA_030412335.1. Lineage (NCBI taxonomy): Eukaryota > Metazoa > Chordata > Ascidiacea > Stolidobranchia > Styelidae > Botrylloides > Botrylloides violaceus. Next base: position 1,664,489 of record JASFYC010000810.1, read on the forward strand.
CATCAAACAGAGAAAATTCGCACGGGTTACGTATATACTTAGGCTGAAATGTGAAGTTTCGGTTTTCGCTGGCAAAAGGTTATCCGATGTACGCCAACGTCATCATACCGAACGTACAACCGGTCTTAATCCTAACGCATGATGTGTTGTTTTCGTACATATTCTCTTTCAATTTTACTTAAACGTGTTTCAATTAAAATCACAAAACATGCCTCGCAGCAACGTTTTGGACAGCGCGTTTTTAAAGATTCCTGTACTGGTTTTCTTTTGCGACGATGAGAGAGATCAACATTACATTGCGTCACGGTATAAGCGTAATTACGCACAAGCAAGACCTTGTAATTGATGTTGTAGATAGCCTATTTGGATGAAAAGAATTGGGTTTTTGTTATTTTGGCGTAAATCTGTCGCATAACATAAAGTAATGCTTTTGTCGTGGAGTATGGGAAGTCTATAAAAGACTGCATTCTGACACCTACTGGTATTCCTCATTTTATCATCCTCATAGTCATTCCCGTGACTTGAGGAGGAATACGCTTTTATAGTTGATCCTATTTGCTGTTGAACCCAGGCTAGTGTGACTGACCCCGAGTCGATGTCTGAAACAACTTAATGCATTCATACAACAGTGTTTACTGTCTATACGTAACATATTTCTCGCAAGCAACATTTATATGTTTACCATTATCGAGTGGTGTAGACAAAGGAGTTCAGCGAACTGTAAGGCGTGTTCTACACTAAAAGCAGTGCTTCCCGGGATGGGCGTTCATTATCCTCCCTTAAGAAGAAATCTACGCATTTGGTTATCACTAATCAGTAATCCCAATTCCAGAATGTTCTTCACCGTGTTGCCACGAGACCATTCGGGGAACGGTGCGGTCGCATTCATCACTGTGGCAGATGTCTCAAGGCATTATCGACACAATACGCCATCTATGCCATCCCTTGTGCTTGCTCATATCCGCCCCGATTTTAGAACGACAGAAAAATACGGTGAACGTGCGAAATGGTGACCACTCATTACGGAATTTCGACGAATTCCTGCGATTACATATGTTGAGAAAAGCTACACGCGGAAGAACATGCCGCAGGAGGAGCAAGAAAACTGACGATGAATTCGCACCCGTCGCATTCGTTTAAATGCATCTCATGAGTTCTATGACTCAGAGTAAAATATTCTATATACGATGTGACCTATATAATGAAAGTAGGTATACCCTCACCGTGCAGATTTACCACGTGATTTTTTAGCGCAACTAAAAAGAACGAAAGCCATCCAATCACCCGGATGCTTTCCTTAATGCTCATTGCATCGACTGCCGGTTGAAATTAGGCTTCAGACTCACTTAAATAAAATGGCGGTAATGGCCCAACTTCAAGAGCATCAGAAAATACAGACAAGTCCATAAATTGTTACCAATTTAGATTCGTGTCTGTGACTTTGCTGGAATTAAAACAAATTTTGGTTGCAATTCTATTGCGCGATCTCCTTGGCATTATGACTGAATCATATCGAAAATCGTTGGAAGAAAAAACCTAAACTTCTTGTCACGCCTGCGGCGTACATTATTACATCCATCTCACATTTGGGGATATATACCGCCACCGGGCGGCAACACAATTATCGCCATTTTCAGATGCAACTTCTCCTCGCCTGGAAGCCCATGATAAATCCCTATACTGTGCCCATTGGCGTATACAGACTTAACCTATACATAGCGGCGGCAAGGTGGGATTTCTGTCATGTAGGCATTGTGGCTATCAATGAGAATGGAGTCATAAATACGCCGGATGCAGCAAAAGCATGCTACCTATCAGGGTGGAGCATCTGACGTGAAAGTAAAATCTATAAATGTCCACTGCACTATACATCCTATACAATACACCATGGCTTACTTTAGACTAAAGTAGGCCATGAGTACACTAATTAAAACACTGCACAAGTGTGCAATTAGGTCTCGGAGTGCGGCATCGATAACCCATATAGTGATCCTTCGGAATAGACGCAAATCGAACCGCCGTTGGACGAAGAAGCCAGCAGGCAATTGGTGAACAAATCAAATTCATGACTTCAATAGATATGACTCGCTCGCTCTAGTTAACGTAACTGCGATGCCTAAAATTTGGCGAGATACGCTACTTCCGTATTGGTTTACCGCTTGTAACGCAGCCTGGCTTGTGACGCAGTCATTAGGGTTGATTTGACCAAACTGTGATGAACCTTGTAGCGTTTTCAGTCAGCTATTCAAACTTTTTTAGAGACTTCTTGTTCTTATATGTCATGATCTCCGAGTAGCAAAAAGTCAAATGCAGAAAAGTCGTGCGAATGACCAGCTATCGAAAAGCCATTACTCGTTATCGAGTATAGCTACATACAGTACTAAGTTTTTTTTATGCCTAGCATCAGAGGCAGGCCGATTCAACAGAGGATATACAGTAACTCAGGCCGCCACGCTTACGTAGGATCTGGCGTTATACAGCCATATGGATATAGCGTTATGCACTGGTATCCTACGCCGCAGCTGAAATCTTTGACTTTACCTTCTGAAATATTTAAGCCCTGTTATCATATATCGTTCACACGAATTCATAATGGATAAGATCGCGGTCGTTTTAAAAATAGGCAACAAGGCACTCGCGTTTCAAACTCTCAACCCAACAACTTCGGGGTTTGCGTTCATGAGCGATAGTTGAGAAAAACGAACGGTAATATAGTACAAAATTGTCATAATGTCAACTCAAAATCTCCCGCACCGACTTCATGACAGGTCTATCCAAGCTCCAACCACGTTCTGTTGCTTTGAATATACGGCCTTTCAACTATAGTATACTTATATTTCACGCACGACAGGTCAGTGCCTACCCGATCTCGTTTATAGTCAAGATCAATACCTATCAATCATGAGTCACGACCACTATACTTTCCGCACTCCAACGAATAGGCCTATACCTGTCGCTTTTCGGAAGGGGATATAATGCAATACGGATGCGTCGGAACGTGCAGACTCATGCATTAAATATACCATTGAAGGTTGAAATCAGAGAGGGCTGCTAAAATCAATACATGCTTCCAGAGTATATATATACATTATACAATCATACATAATAATATGTATACGCAAACTCATAGATATTCATATTTAGCCAAATTTAGAATACTTGATAGACGGGCCTACTTGGCATGTTGAGAAAGATATGATTGGGTAATGGGATTGGCTAAACAAGGAAGGTGAAAGTGAGAGAGGATCGAGGTAGCGACTAAGCTTAATTACTCAAAGCTGAAAGTGCAATCGTCAGTGCGAAACTACGGAGAGACATATCACGTGGGGCACCTTGCGTGGGGTGGTAAAATTGATTACAAGGAAGAATGCCATTTATACAGCGTCTAGTTAAGTACTGGTGCATCGTGCATTGATTTAGGCAGATCGGCCCATACCCATATATACTGTATGCGGGCCGCCTGTAGGTAGCTTATCAAAATCATCGCCGTTGTTGTTGCTGCCGCTTTGAATTTATGGTGATTTCAACTATACTGTATGTTATATGTACGCCATAGCAATGCTTTTATTCACTAATTCTTTTCGTCAGATTATACCCTTTAAATATTGTAATAAGCGTTGATGAATTCAACAGAAGCATTCGTGCTTAATCCTGACTTTTCGCATGGTATAGAATGGGCGGGAGGAGACATAATACAAATTTTATTTCTTGTGATCATAGCTGTTTTCGGCACACTAGGAAATATTTTACTTGTAATCACCATTTGGAGGGTAAGTAAGACATATACAGTACATATTTTTGCATGCGAAAGTGCCTAAGCCTATGCGTGTACACGCTTTTCGTATCGTACCGAACCAAAATTAGAACGTGCATATTCTCACTAAAACATGACATTCATTCAGAGAAACAGTAGGATCCGGCGACAGGCTGTTACGTTGAGTTAGATATGACTCAGGTCATATGAAAATCATTGTAGCGCTTACTGACTATCGATTGATGGGTTGGAAAGTTTTCTGACTACTGCTCGGGATGTGTATTGGAAATTTAGATAGAATGCGAAATACACCTTGAGTCCATGGCACACTCAATAGCACGATTAGAACGGCCATGGATAAATTGGGCTACAGGAAAATCTTCTACTGATGATGCTATGAGCGCGAACCATGTTTCGGATATCATGATGGGACTTCGCTGACGCAAGAGCAATTCAAATATCATTTCTTAACAAGAATATTCCATATTTCGTTCTATACTTCTATTAGGCGTATACACACAACATTGTAGAACGGGCCTTTGCTACTCGTTGGGTTTACAAACGTATGCAGATAAATGTATGAGGTGTAGCTGGCCCGGCGGCTGTGCTATGCTCAATTTGCGACGTTGAATACACGATTACCCATCCAGACCCAGCAGCAAATACACCATGCCGCTGGTAGTGAAGGCGTCGGAGATGAATTCGTCATCTCAAGCTGACAAAGTGCGCACTCCATACCTGTTGCAAGTTCTGGTACGTAAGAATAATTTGCGATATTAACTGTATTGACAGGATCGAAAGTTGAAAATTCCGGGAAACTATTTTATCATCAATCTGGCAATAGCAGATCTTATAATTACAGCGTTCAGTATTCCAGTGATACTCTCCAACTTCATAAGGTAGCTTACTCTGGTAACATTACGCGAGCTGTGAAGACCGGAACGTTCATATGATAAACGTTTATACAGGTACCGTTCGAAAATGGAAGACGAAATAGAAGCCAGTGGATTCTGCCAGAGCACAGCGTACCTGAAAGTTCTCGGCCTGCACGTTTCATGGTAAGTCCTTCAAAGTCAGCAAAAATAATCATATCCTCAGTGATGTCCGTGTGCAATATACGCTTAGACACCATTATGGATGCAGCCGGAAAATTGCATAATGATACAACACTGTTTGTCCCGAATATCAGCGAGCGCAACGAATAGAACGAAAACATTACAGCCATGCCGTTACGAGTTGCTTGTTGTAGCAATCAACAGTAATTATTCGAAAAAGTACGCGTGGGAACTGTGAAACAGTGATGGATACCAAATAAACAAATAAGCAGAGTTTAATTCCGTTTTATATTCTTTGCAAATAACCAATAAATCTGCACAGGTACAGCTTGGCATTCATCGCTCTCAATAGGTACTTCTCTCTTTGCCGAATGAAAGATTATGCTACATATTACACAAAAAAGAAAGTTTTGGCGACGATTGGATTGATTTGGGTCTTCGTTATTCTCATCAACTTTCCTATCATGGCGGGCTGGGCGGTGCCGCGCGATAAAGTCGTTTCAGAAAACTCGACGGAAGGTACAGGTCGCAGGAAATGTCATGACATGACATGAATGTTATTTATCATTGTATCGCCGTTACTGTATAACACCATAAATCCAAACAACTACAACAAAAGCCCATGCATTTTACTATTTTGAAAAACCCTGACCCAATTCCATATATTCCATGCCTAGTGCCATGCGGGTATAAAGAGCGGGGTGGGAATGCTAAACGCATCACACACCGACATCACCTTGATGATCCAGCAATATAAATGGGCAATGCATCCATATTTAAACCAGATACTTTCTATGGTCACGTTTGTTGTTTATGCAGGTTACTACTATTCCTATCACAAAGGCAGGCCACCAGTACTCTATGATAAATCGTCTCATGATTGCGTTCTTGGAGTTAGTAATCATGGAGGGTACACTTACGCCAATGGATTTTTTGTAATGTCCGTGCCATTGATTTCCATTATATTCTGCTATTCATTGGTTTCCATGGAAATTGTGAGAAGTCGAAGAAGGTATGATTCAACTTTAAAATTCTTGATCAGAGTAAACCTATTCGAAATGATCAATATTTTTCAGACTGAAAATGAACTTGGCGGTGAAGCAACTGCAAAAAAGATACAAAAGAGAAAGGAAGATATCTGTGATGTTAGCAGTTGTTGTCATCGTCTTCATTGCGTGCTGGGCTCCAGTGATCATATACGATTACGCACATAGAATTGACAATGATAAGAGTAAGGTTTTGTTTCGAGAGTGAAGGTACCTATATATATGTCCGCAGACGGCAGACTAGAATGCCCCAAATCCCAGACACTGCATCACTACAACTCTATACCCGCAAAACAGCGTGAAGACTAGCACAAGTATCGCACAGTATTATAGACCAAAAAAAATCGACCCGATACCAAACGCGGGCCTAGTTCAACCCACTTGGTTCTACAGTATTGTTTGATTTGATCCTGGCATTCCACTTTTTTGCGACTTTCCGTTATCCTATACAACGAATAAGGAGAATGAACTGCAAAAAGTTATATTCACAGATCTGGATGTTTCAAGGCTTGTGTTCAGTTGGTTAGCTTTAAGCAATAGCGCAATGAATCCAGGACTTTACGCAATGTTGAGCAAAGCATTTCGAAGCGGCTACAAGAAGCTCATTATGATAATAATTAGCAAAATCGTATGCTGGAAGTTGTCGACCCGTCCATCTCTTCAGGATGCTAGGTTGGTACAATATATTTGTAAACCACTGAGGTAGGGATGAGAGGATTAATATTCAAAGGATTAATATAACGTTGTTAGTCAATCCGAAATGCTGCATTAATGCACAATTCTAATTATATATGTCATTTTCACAGTTCGGCATCCAATTCCAGAAATGAATCTGGGACGTTTAGCCGTCGCGTGACAAAGTTAATCCGCCGGAGCAATACGCGTGATAAGGATTTGAAAGACAACACAATGAACCAGACACAAAGCATGGCAGTAACTGGAAGGGAAACGGATTTATCCGTATTAGATGTGAAAAGTATCAACACCGACGAAGCGACGAGTACAAACTTGACCGTAATAACGGCGCATATAGAAACCAACACAAGAACATTTTCCCCAATTCTCAAAGATTCAACCTCTAAAAGTTCCAATGCCACAGCAGAAGAAAGTCAACTATCAGATGACGATGGAAACCCCAATTTGCGGTCAGAACAGACATGGGTACAAAGCGAGCGCTCGCAACTTAAGAATGTTGTATCTTCACTGCCGTTGCCTGGTGTCGGCACCGTAGACAGCGCGTACAAGCCTGCGGTAAAACCCTTTACGTCGCTGCTGGATCTAATGGATGACTCAGGTTCGGCCTATACCGAAGCCGGCATTTATGTAGGCGGGTGCGTTCTCAAAACAGACGAATCAGGCGCCACAGGCGGTAAGGAAGATTGAATCACAACCGAAGAGTTCGATAGGGCATACCCTGCTATGACTGTTTCCGACGTTGAAGCAATACCAGCTATACGGGATTGCTAATTCCCTGCCGAACCAGCCATGGATTGCAGAGTTATGATACGAAAGCTTCACTACTGTATAAATGCGGCACAAGTTCGTCTCTCAACAGGGAAAATACGCATACAGATTCCACCGATACCCTAGTAACCTAGTTGTTCGATTACTCGACTATCGGCAACCCGATTGTCCAGAATTGCCACCAACTCGTATGATCATCGTGCGGGTTATTATTATCTATTCGTACAACATACTCGTATATAATTCCCATTGACGCCGGCGACGTGTTTATCAATATCAGTGTGAATTACATCGTGCGTAATCCTAGAATATCCGTTTATAATTGCCAGCGAAAGTAAATCTACGGTAATTATATACATTGTCAAATGTTCATTCTGCCTTTGATCCGGATCGCATAGGCAACATAGCCCGATTACGATATCAGAATAGTATTAAACTTCAATCACAATAATTGCCTATATGTTATTCCACGGATCCCTATGCCGAGTTGAACATATAGTTTAGTTTGCCTGCCGATGAAACCCCGTAAAAGATTACAATTTTAGTTCGTGTTGCAGGAACGCGAGGCGCACTACCGCTGAACACGCGACAAACCACACGTATATAGTCCATTTGGTAAAATAAATAATTTACTCACATGACAACAAGTTCTTATCAAACTCCTGTATAGTATGACGTATCGATATACCGTTGTTCTTAGAACTCTTCGTGTATTGTATGCGAGTCGGATGAAAACAATTGAAAGACGACGCGTGTAGGTTGGACGAACGCCAAATAATAGCTGTAATGTGATTGAAATACAATCGGACTGTGGTTTTGCTTACATCATCAATACGAACAAATAGCCTTAACAATTAGATTGCAGGAATCACTCAGAATGCAAGTAATATCAGAATAAGAAGGTTGGAGCAGGGCCAATGGTGATTTTGTTACATTGTTATATACGCCTATAACCGCTAATGCGATTCTACATCGTGCGATGACGAGTTGACGACCAACGCGTTGCGATAATCTCTGGCGAGGTGTTATGAATCCGCTAACCCACAAGCGCGAACAATTGAGATGCGAATATTGGCCGATCGCCCGATTGGAATATGGTGCGATGGTGCGAGGGTGCGAGCAAGATTTGAAATTTTGAAATGAATGTTCGGTAGCCTATACCCAGTCTAGTGTCTAAAACAGACGAATGACGGCAATTAACGCTGAGAGTTTGCTTAGATACCATAATATGTACAGTAGGATAGGGCTAGACATTGTCTTCATTAAAAATAGGCAAGCCCTGTCGTGAGTTTACTCAAAAGCGACGGAAGTCGGACGATTCAATATTCTGTTTGCTTAAGATCGCTTTTGTTACGTTATATAAATGTATCAGGTCACTTAGACTGAAGTAGCCTTACGTCAGTTTCATTACGATACAAAGTTACTGAAATGAGGAAGAAAGTGCCGCAAGAACCAACAACGTCTCTCCTCGATTCAGTATTTTATCAAAGTGCTCTGAGAGTTAATCGTCTCGAGGATAACAGATTGCAAAAGCTGCAACTTCAAATAAAGAATGATTTTGAGAGGTGAGATATCTGAATATTTTTGGGTTGCATATACGGATATACATAAGTGAGCGTTAACCGCTTAGTGTAGACTTAGGAATGTACTCGTTGGGTGCAAATTTATCATCTCGAGAAGAGTTCGACTGACTGATCATCGCCAATAAGTCTGGGCTGGCGACGGCGTAACAACTATACGCCTATAGTTGAAGACATTTTCCGGTAGCCACGCTCAATAACGTGACGTGACATATATATACGCGTGCAGAAGTGACTCCCCCGTTGTCATATTTGGTGTGTAGCACGTACTCGGCAATAACCCTACCGGTACTAATCAGTATCATGCAGTCAGAGGTGTTGATGGCATCCCGGAACGGTTTGTAAGGAATGATAAAGCCCCTCCCGCACATTCATACATGCGCCCGCGCGCGAATCATGCATCACCGCCATAAAACGTCCGCACTATGATAATGTCACTAATATGGTATGACAGTTTACGTAATACCCCCAGACAAAAACCGTAACTAGGTCTCTGCAGTGAAACTGGGTAGTACCAACGAAGTGCGGGGCGACTATAATAAGTAGGTTGTTGGGGTCACAGCAAATGATGTAACAAATTGCAGCGTGGAATCTGAATTCGTCTGTTTTTTTTTTGCGATCTTACTACAGACGATACACATATTACGACAACCATAGTAGAAATTCTTATGAATGGGCGATTGAAATGCGCAAGAATTCTGGAAGAACATTCCCATGCCATCCTTCCAAAATAAAAGTGAAACAAAACAGACCGCAGGTAAAAGCTCTCATATCGCCACTACACTAAGACATGTCATTTATAGACTATGGTGATTGCATTTATATTTTCCAAAAGACTGTGCCTGAACATCGACCCACTTGCTGCGTATTATACGGGACGATCATAGGCGAGCGACCAGTGCTGCTGAAAAACTTTCTCGGAAGAAAACAAAAAAAGAGCAAAACAAATCGGCGGAAGGAAGGCGAAGGTAGGCTATGCTATAGCGCTATTACTATTGTACGCACCCAGTAACACAGTTGCGTGACAGGCCTTACCCTAGGATTCCTTACTGTTCTGCCAAAAGTTCCCCAAGAAGCCTGCAATTTTTAGAAGTGACACGCTGCCTGACAGAAGACCACCGATAATCCGATATGCGTTTTATTACAGATCAGCCGACGAGTATCGGTGATGAAACGATAACCGTGGATCGGGCAAAAGATGGAAACGGAGCAGTATCCAGGATGTTTTTTAGGCCGCCCGAGTCACGACAGTCCGCCCGACATGACCAAGAATACGTGGACTCGACTGACGACGGTCCGCGTGATCCGATGACAGGAGAAATTTTAAAAACGTTTATGTTTGATAACAAACTTGTCACTCAAGTCCCGATCGGTTACACGCGATCGAGCTCAAGGCCGAAAACATGCTTTACATCGCACACAAGCCGAATGCTTCGACCGGAAAACACACCTACCCCAGGATTTTACAAGCTAAGGTATAGATACGTCTTACCTCCTGTTGGAGCTCCGAAATAAATGGTCTTTAATCCTTTTGTATCTTCTTTCGCTTGATGAATGAGATTCGATTGATCGAATGAACGTTTGAGGTTTTCTACTACTAGGCGAGTGATACTGCAAACTACCTTTGCCGACTTACGACTCCTTTTCCTGCGCCTCCCAAAGCCTACAAAAATCGTTGATGTCAGCCCGCTCAGAGAGCGAACGAGAGACGAATGTGCTCTCATGCGGAACATACTGACCTTTTGTGAAGTCCGCCAAGTTTGTTCCACTCACAGAGATACAGTATATAATTCAACTAGTGTTTAGAACTGTTTCAGAAATCCGTACACAGCTGACCCGATTAATCGAAAAACCGTGAACAATATCCTCGAGATTGGTATCTAACTTCGATTTTATCGCAAAATAAGGACGACTCCGTCAATTCCCACGTCAGTGTTCACACATCACTCGTACAACCCGTCTTGATCGTTTCAATAATAGTTAGTATGAACGTCCTACGACTTCCCCTCACACCTACACCATCGTTCATAGTCATTCATTTAGTTCGCGTGCATACATCACGGCGAAAACCAGGCCGGCGAATTTATTACGACAATATTAGAATGCGCCACAGTGCGAGGTAATAAGCTAAGCAATAAAAAAAATTCAAGACACGCGAAATACTAGGCTACCATGATCAAGGAATTTAGTGCAAGGTGCTTATGCCTATCATGGAAATGTTGGGAATTTCACACCCGAAATATTTGACCTTAAAAGATTCAACCCAATATGGGTCACATAAATACACGGGGACTGTGCGGCGGGACGTAACCGCCCAACCGCATCATGGTGAAAATATTAGTAAACGGCTACAGTTCCGTCTCGTCTTCATCTTCAGAGGCAGAAGGTCGGCCTCGAACTTCTTCATACCACTTGTTGGTTAGCTGTTGCATGTGCGTCCTATTTCGTATCATTTCCTGTTAAACATCAATCGGATTATGACTATCCCTCCTATTCTCTATCTATGCCTATCCTAAATCATACCATTTTCGTAATCCTCCTCGTGAAAAACGGCAACAGGTATTTGGCATCGATGTAGGCAAATCCTTTGAGTTTTGGACGAGCAGAAATATACTTCTCTTCATATTCTTCTTCAGTTAACTCTGATATATGATCAGACTCCAACGCAGTTCCCATTTCCTCAGTTTTACTCATGGTCCAGCCTCCAGCAATATCACGAAATTCCTGGACTCGAAGACACTGCCCAAAACGTAAAAATATGCATTAGACACGTACCCGGATTTCTAGATTAATAAAGGTTTTACCCACCTTAACGACGGGATACGTGGAACCGCCAAGTATCAATAAGGTGAATAGCACAATTATAAGCGATGTTGTAATAATAACATGTCGTTTTTCATCGCTATCTAACTCCAAATGCAGACTAAGAACGTAGCAAATGGCTCCACGCAGACCTTGAAATAAAAATTACTCAGGTTAGCATGCCGATGTACAGTATTCCTCAACAAAATACAACGTAATTACCGCTAAACCACATGATGAATTGCATTCTTTTTGTGATTTTTGTGTCTCTAAAATGATTCAACACCCATGATAACGGATATATGTTGAGAGCTCTAGCAAGCAGCAATAATATCTAAATGTTAGAAAATTTTGAGAATCATCCGCACTTCGCTGCAATAGTCTGGCATTTACGATACTTACAATGCTCCATATTACAAAGGCTGGCTGGAAGTTATGTTCAAAGCTAAATATTGCCATCCCGAGGTATGCAAAAACACACGTTTCTGAAAGAAAAGTGGGTAATGATCGTGTGCAAAAACGCAATTTTCAATCCCTGCTACACAAGGGTATGTAGAAATTAGCGAAATACGGAACTTAAGAATGCCAAATACGCAGACAGACAAACTCCCAGAAAAATTTATAAGTTTCGAAGTCCAAGACAGACGATCTATCTCTCACACAGCCTACGATGATGATACAAAATCGACAGGGTGGCGTCAAAGGAGTTAGGAAGAGTAGTAACTCTTCTCTATGCCCCCGCTTCCTCCATAATATCAATACCACACATCAATTAATTACCGCACATCATTAACATCAATTACTATTCCAAAAAAGCATTTATTACATCAATATCGGCACATTATATGCAATTATACTGTACATACATAGAAAATGCCCAATTTCAGTCTAGCCAAGCCTTGTAGAATAATTGATTACCTGCAATGTAAGCCAGAGTTCGTAAAGTTTGTTGAATATTGATTTGTGTTATTAAAGATAAATTGTGATGAGTATAATGGGACATGACAATGCCAGCAAAAAGGATCGCCATAATTCCTGAAAAACATATGTTCGTTAAGCTATTTGTGAACACTAAACATTTATTTATGGTGATAGAATTTTAACTAGCTATTCCATGAGTTACGCAGAGTAAGCACTTACACTTGTATTTTGTATTCACACTCATAGCATTATCAGTCGCGATAAAAATGATTAGAAAATGAAACAGCTGCGCAAACGTACAACGAAAATATAATAAAGATCAAGTAAACTTTCGGCACACAAATCTAAAAGTAATCTCACTACTTGCCGATTCATACTGCAAAAAATGATTAAATGCGTGGGTATTGATTTAAGCAAGAAATTCGTCCATGCCGCAGAGGACTAGCACACAAGAAACTAATACCTGCAGTGAAAGAATAATTGGCATTATCTAGCAAAGTCACTCTATTACCTGAAAATCGACCTATGACCAAGGATCAGAGTTCAGAATCATTAGAAATATCTCTATAGATGAATAAGTAAATTTCAACTTTACCAGACAGTTTCAATCCTTCAGCGAGTCCGTAAGGGATGTAGGAGAAAATCAGCATCATACCCATTTCCAGAGAAGGAGTCTTCCGGAGATCCACCCATTTCAGCAAGTATTCTTTTGGTTAAAGAAGCTATTCGGATCACCAATACATTAAATTGTCTGCATCTGAATGGTACAGACCTGACTTTTGATCAGACAGTGGCCAGATATAGCGTGTTTCAGTTAATCCATGTGCTTTTCACTACATACTCTCTATTATTAATTTTCAAAAAGGATATTAATGCACTGATCAAAGCAAGCACTACTCCAAGTGCTGCCGAGCCTAGCATCATTCGGAGAAAATCAGTTAACGCCAGAGTGAATCGTGATGTTGTTTCATCCACTGTTTCATTGGCCAAGGACTGAAAAGTGCTACAAAACATAACATTTACAGGTTCCATGCAGTAAGACGGATCATTGAAAGAGTTCCACCGGTCACACTTACTTTGTGAGCACAATAGAAACAGCATCATTTAGTATACTCTCACCAAACACCAACATATTTAAAACAGGATCAACATTCAATGCATTAAATATTGCTATTGTCGCAACGGGATCAACAGCAGACACTAAGGATCCAAACGCCAAGCTGGAAAATATGGAAACGATTGAAAATCTTCCCCAATAAGTATTCATTTCTCATTGGAAATACTGCATAGCGTACCTGTCCAAAACTGTTAAGTTGTATGCAATTCCAGCAACACCCATCAGATAAATTCCTCCACCAACAAACATAGCAGAAATAGTAGTTCCAATGACCGCAAACACCATGATAGAGCCAATGTTTTGAAAGAAGTTTCCCTGCATAATGAGATAAAAGTGGATAACAGAAGTGTTGACAACAATTACACAATTGAAATAGAATTTATGCGAATAGTGACCGTGTAAGTGGAAACTACAAGAAAAAAAGTAGCAAATTCAAGCGTTAGCGAGCAATCACACAACTGAGACAATAAATTGACCACATCATGGCCAAATATTCTGTCCTGAGAGTATGTAGTTTATTTACTTGAATAATTCAGCATTAACTGAATGAAATTCATGAATGTGCATGTGCATCACATTGAATGTCAAATTTGGTCAAGTAAGGAGGTAGGCGTAGGCACATAGACCCTGTGTATCTAAAATAATGAATATTACAATACAAACCTTATGCAATGAGTAGCCAGCTTCAAATATAATTGGTGGAAGCAATAAAAGGAAAAACGTATTAGGGCTAAGCATCTCTGCTTCCTGAAAGTAGAAGTATTGATAAGTCAAAAAATACGCCTTCCATCTTCAATAGTAAACAAACTTACAAGCCAATTACCAACACCAGCTTGCTGTATAGCCTTTACAATTCCGCCGATGAAAGCACCTGTAGATATCAATCATAATAAAACTCCCATCGCCACTACAAGCATTAACTGCTAGACACAATTTGCAGGATGTGTGCAGAGCAGACACGGAGACATACTTTTAGATATAACTGAGCACAGAATAGCAAAATTGGCACCAATATTACGATTTGTCGCGGAAAAATAAATATAATATTAGCTATGATTATAGACTTCATAAAATGACAAGCTCTGTCTCTCCACTATGCCTACTGCCTAGCTTGCAATTGTTTTCAAGTCATCAAATTCGACCACTTACCCAAAAATACAACTGCAACACTGTCTGGTAGTAGATGAAATTTGAACTTAATTAAAAAGTGAGTAAGCAATATACAAAGAGCTGAAAAGTAATAACAACAGTTACAAAACTAGGCAAATCCCAAAAAACTGTCATATCCTACCTAGTACAATTAGAATGAAAAATATTTTCATGCTACTACTTTGTTCCTCTTTTTGTGCCTCTTTTCCAGTTTGTATATTAGATATAGGCTCATTAACATCATCTTTTATTGTTTCTGTTGTTGTCGTAGGAACTGCCGTAGTTGGAACTGTCGCATTGAGTGTCAAGGAAACGTTGGCAACCTCGGTACCTCTAAAATAAGAAGTCAAATAAGACAAAAATTTGATGCTTGCAATCACAAATTAGAACATGCTTGGGTGCATTGGCATCTTCGTGATCTGCATTTGATGATGATGCATCTTCAACTAATCCAGTGCAGCTTACGAGCGTGAATATATAAAGCAGTGTGATACAGCAGAAAGCGGCGCAAGTAACAACAGAAGACATAATTTACATTAAAGATTCTTGATAAATCGAAAAAAACAGATAAATCAAATGTATTTCACACAGATGTTAACATTTTACAAGTTATGATTCATTAAAGTTTTGAATTACTGAATATAAACATAAACAGAGCCAACGCACCGAGAAAATTATCAAATCATGTTATCACATGATGTAAGTAAGACTATGCCAATACACTTGCACACTGCACAGTGAATAAAGCTTCTACTATTGAAAACTTTGAATATTGCAGAGGAATGTGAGGAGTCAATTTGCTACATGAGCAGTACAATCATTTCGTTCTACTCACTACAAGTGAGTTGCAGCACTGTGTCAGACGCCTTATAGCTAGTGCTTTCAGCATTTCAGTCATGCACTGTTTTTCTCAATAACACCAAAGAGGTAGTGAGAATTGCATTTCAAATATCATAACATTAAAACCACCATCAAATCACATCACAACCACATGTATTAGCTCTTCATAGTAACCAATGAAGGATTATCATCGAATATGATATTAACAGCACATTATGGAAAATCATAGCTGACTATTAATCGGTTCACAGGGACTTGAACATACAGCTATAGTTTTTACCATTTATGTCTATCGAAATCCTAGATCCCAAGTCTTGGTCATGGACATTGAACAAGCACTGGGCATTACCTCCCAGCAATTGATGATTTGGATTGCAGGGAATCTGTATCTAGTCGTTCGGGTGGAATGCATTGAATACAGCCTCTAGACTATGCAATCAACATTGAACCCATCATTCACTATGCTTTAAAATCTCCGGGAATACTTCCTCCACAGTTTCTTCAATTATCTTGTATAACAAATGCTTATTCAGTTGTTTATCTTGAAGCGAAAGGAAGATTTTAGAAAACCCTCTTCGTGCATTTTCATGTCCAATGAAATTTTGCAAAGCTTCCGGTACATTTTCCAAAAATTTAACTTGAGCTTCAAGAGCCGTGTCTGTTTTTTCTTCTTCCGAACGTTCCATAATGTTAGGCTTTAATTTCCCATCAGGCCACATAGATTCAATAAAGGTTTGCAAATAAAACGTAAGCATAGGCTCCGACACCAACCACTGCACAGTTTCTCGAATTTGCTTGTTGATGCTACTACCAAATGCGAGCCTGACAAATATGATCAAGGTTTTACGAAGCGCTCGAAATAACCCGTGGATTTCAAATATCTCACTGATAAGCTCGTACATCGGGGCTGCGATAGAATCAGGATCAACATCCTTCAGAGCCTCATCATCATCGTCATCACTGTCAGAGAAGTCATCCTCCTGATGTGCTATCGAATCCAGAATATCTCTTGGTAATGTCATGATTAGACTTCCAAGTTGCCAAAATGAACTTTTCTGGCCATCATTTTCAAACAGGTTTCCCGAAGACGCCCGCACTATTCCGACCTTTTTCACATTTTTTTTCCGTTTCACATCTTCTTTCTTGCTGTGACTTGTTGGTGAACTTAAGAATGCATACAGCACTTCACTACGGTTCAGTATTTCATCAGCCAATATATCTCTTAGATAGTAATTCAATGCGTTTTTTGAGCTTTCCAAAAATTTTTGTGACAATGAACCGAAGCTAAGAACAGGCAAAGTGGGTACACGGCGTTTCTTCAAAGATGGATGAAACTTCTTCAATTCTTGATGCAACTGCTGGAATTCCTCCAAAGTCCGTTCAACTGTCCATTCATACACATCATCAGTTCCTTCACAGAATGATACGTCCGAATTTAGAACCACTATGGTATATATTGGGTATTTGGATTGTGTATCCTCCTCACCTGGAAGAGAGACTCTGTTTATTGAAGCGCGCCAACTGCCCATTTTCGCCCACCACATCTCAGTCCGTTCAATGTATAGCTGTTGTTCAAATTTCTGTCTTTGCAAATCCTTGATTTCACCCTCTAGCACCCGAGTAAGTTTGTGATCTTGCTTTGCAGCAGGACGTAGACTTTCTAAAGCCTGTGCCTTATATTCCAACCGGTCTTCGATTTCTTTCAATCTCGTCAATGCCTTATCTGGTAAAGGCGTTCTTCTGCCAAATGCAGTAGGTTGTTGATAAGACAGGTCACTAGAATCTTCATGTAACATTTGGGCCAATTCATCTCCTGTATCACTGAGCTGAGGCATCAACTGTCGAATATAAAAATCACTCACGAGAAAAGAAGGAAAATGTTCGACTTTAAGGATTTTTGATACACGTTTCTGCAAGGTTATAAAATCTTCACAGTCCTTGTTTCCTAGCACACAATTTTCCATGCCTTTCAATGTGGATTTGTCTATATCAATATCGATCTCATCTGGTGAACCAGCAATAATATATGTCTGGTATATGTGGCTTATAATTTTGGCCATCTCTTTTCCAGCAGGAGCCGGCTCTTTGAGCAAACCAATATCAACCTCACACCAATACTTAAGTAATGCACCTTTACCGATACTCTTTAGATACTTTAGAAAATAGCTTCTTGCCATATGAGATGTCATTACTTCATTATAAGTTAGCATACAAACACTTGAGGCTATCGCAGCATCTACTTTATTGGATAGAAATCGCTGATTCCCAACTCCATCTAGTGCACGAAGGCGTTTCTCACATTGCTGCCGTGCTACCTGGCATTGGTTTATATACTTTTTCAGGTTTCTTGACAATAACAATTCTCCTTTGGCCATGCTTTTTGCTTTTCCAATTTTTTTCTCATCCCTTTTCAGACTGCTTATAGCAGTAGCGTGCAAGAGCTCGGTCATGATATGTCGGTGAATCCGGTGGAGTTCACCCACATCATTGGCGGAGCTGATTATTCGAATGAAATCTTCATAGGTGGCTGCATACATGTAAGTTCGTGACTTTTCCTCTGCGGCAGCTTCTCTTTGCGAAATATATGCGAGAATACTCAAGTTTATATAGTCGGGATCACAAATTGTATCAATTAGAGGCAAAAGGACAAGCCCAGCTAAAATTTCACGAAGTATCACACGGCTGCTGGAGTTGGAGGATATGTGGAAAGGAAAGCACAGTCGTATGATATATTCACCAACTCGACGTAAAAAGTTTTTTTCGGAATTATTATCTTTCAAGCAAGGATGCAAATGAAATTCAGCATTATTTAATTTGGCTGGGTCTGTTGCATCAAGCTCTCTAAAATATTTCAACAGTTCTTTGATGTACCTGTTCATTACCAGATTGATGACATCCACTTTCGCTAAACGCTTCGTAAAGGCATCGTAAGTTTCCCAAAAATCTGACTTGACCAACTTATGCAATGTTCCTCTATCGTTGCTAACCGTCGCATACCAAGTTTCAACGTAGTCACGAAAAGTGTACTCGAAAATACGATTCATAAGTATGTCAACATTTTGTGACACACATACGTATGTCCCAGATTGCATTCTAGGTTCAGGAGTCTTGCCAAGACAGAAGAGATTTTCGTGCATATTGTTAATTTCCTGCTGCTTCTGTGTATGTGCAATTGTCCGAGTTTGACAGTAAAATTTGAGCCTCGTGGCAATACTTTGTAATATTTTGTGATAAATATTGACCAGTCGAGCATAGAATCGATGAAAAATATTCATATTTGAAATAGCAGCATCATCGTGAATACAACTCAAGCTATCATTGCTCATACCGTCCTCGTTTATATATAAAGTGACAGCTTGAACGGCCATTTTATACACGATGATGACTGCCAAAAGTGTTCCAAGAATGACAATCAAAATTGACTGAATGAATTGATGCATTATAGTGAGAATTGTAGGAAAAAGAGCTAAAGGAATTACAGCGCCTCCAACGTAAAACAAAACTCTCAGGTTGAATAACTCTACCATGGTGTCCTGTAATATCTGAATTTCAGCAACTAGTCCTTCTTGTCTTTGTTTGAACCTTTCTCCCAAAATGCAGCATATACAAATAGTCCCAAAATGACGTGGATAACCACAATTGATGTAATAGCTGCTGGAACAACAGATGTGTCACTGTCTAGTCCAATTATCAGTTCAAACAAGTAGTGTTTCGATACGAAGTATGACGATACTGGACATGTAACCATCAGAAATGTATAAAATAGCATACGGATCAGTGTATGTCCTGCGCCGTCCCTTGGCTGTGAATCCGTTTTTTGATCATCTTCAGACATGCCGCTTTAACTTCATCCAAAAAATCCTATCATAAGGAGTAAATATTTTATATAAAAAAGAACGTACCACTTAATGGAGATGTGCTTTAAATGGTGCATTTTTTAAAATATTCCAATGCAGACACCTTGCTCAATCGTCCCGCGCCCACGGAACATTGCCTACAAGCCACTTGCATACTCGCCTAGTGTAAACACGTAAATAATATGACGTCTCCTTTTCGGTGATATATTTCCGAGTTTTTACACAATATCCGGATGATATGCTTCTGTGACCTGAATTAAATTTCAGGGTTAATCGAATATTTAGCTCAGCTCTAAATTGATATTATCCCGGTAACTGTGATTTAATCATGTGATAACTGAAAGGTGCTAGCGACTCAACCTGATTCATACGATGTGTTGATGTGTTCGCTGTCCATTTTTACCTCTAGTTTAAACCGGTTAAATATAGTCCTGCGACTCCATGGCTAGCAATCGCCTACGAAAACAGGTCAAGAAACTGAATCCCTAGCGGACAAAATTGCTTATCGCTAAAACTCGAACCCCAACCAAACGAAACGATAGCCTAGCCTACTAGGTACGTCAGTCACCATCAGCATATGCCTATTTACGTTAAAATGTAAAGAGTTATACCATTTGGACAGCACAGTCCACTTATATCTCCGGTATATTCGTCAGCCCCGTTCGCAGTGTGTTCAGTAGAATCTCGCAAGAAGTTATACCTCTTAGCAGGGCACGCTTTTTATTGTGCATTTTGGGCATATAGACAACAGGCTTTAAAATATAGCCCTAGTATATATTTCATCAACAGGTCTTATGAATATGCCATGTTTTTCATAAGCTAATTTGCAGTTGGCTAATATTCCATATTCTACGGCAGTCTATTAGACATAAGCATTGGCAGCACATAAATCCAACACGCTCGCATATCATACTGACAATCAACGAGATACGCTCTCAAGAGAAGTCGTTATCGCCTATCCGTCGACTGCAGTCGCATCGATAGGGTTTGGTGATTCTTCGATAGTTCATGCCACGCGCGCTGGCGACGTCTTTTCAACATTCGTATTGCTTCGAAGCAAGCTGAGAAGGACCGATGTTGGCTGTACTTCGAACAGTTTCTCTCATCGAATTCATTGAAGAGTAAAAAATCAATCGATCGCAATAAGTTGTTTGGAATTGATTTCTCAATCCATGACTCTGAGTGGCGGAAGGTTTGACTTTAATGATGGTGGTACGTACTGCGGAGGATGGGAGGCAGGTCGTGCTCACGGACACGGGATTTGTACGGGACCTAACGGGCAAGGAGAATTCGCTGGATCGTGGAGTCATGGATTTGAAGTCATAGGCGTTTATACGTGGCCGAGCGGCAACACCTACAACGGCAACTGGTCGTTAGGAAAAAGGCATGGGCTTGGAGTTGAAACAAAAGGCAGGTGGCAATACAAGGGCGAATGGACGCATGGCTTTAAAGGCAGATATGGCGTGCGAAGCAGTACGGCCAGTAGAGCAAAATATGAAGGCACCTGGAGCAACGGTCTCCAAGACGGTTACGGGACTGAAACATATGCCGACGAAGGTACTATCAACGTATCAATAGTAAATTCTAACCCACGATAAGCCCATTGCGGGGCGCTTCCCATATTGCAAACGTAAATGTGTACAAGTCATGTGGTTCATTGCATTACAGTACCGGCTGCAGTATATATTTTACTCACTAAACTAGAGTTTTTATGACATGACCATAAATTATTTATGCTAGCAGAGAAGCTTCGAGCTGCATTGAATATTCTATGACTTGTTCGAAAAAATCTTTGGTCTTCTCCATATAATTGTTTGCTGTGAATACAGTCTAATTACTACCCGGCATTTTAGGAACATATCAAGGCCAGTGGATGGGTGGAATGCGTCATGGATATGGTGTACGACGAAGTGCTCCTTACGGGATGGCGTCATGTGTCCGACACCAGCAACTTCGAGCGTCAATGCATTCTCTTCGTAGCGACCATAGCGGATCTGCCGCTATGCATGGAGATTCTAGTGAGTCAATTGATTCAGTTGTATCTTGTGGTGACTGGATTAGTGTTGAATGATCAAGAGTGCGGATAGATCGATGAGATTTCACTCATTTAATTAAAGACACAAGATTTTCTGGGAAGTAGGTAGGCTACACTTTGGCGACAGTCATTGAAAAATTCCCTAGAGATATGATGAACATCAATACGTTGCAACGTAAACAGCTGCAATCAGATAACTCGTCACTACTTATCGTCATGTTGTCGTCATGAAAACTAATTGACTACTGAAGGAAATCGCTAACTGTCAAATATAAGCTTGACCTTATAGTCATCTAGTGTGAGTCATTCGAATTAACCTCACCAGAGCCAACGGTCTCAACTGTATTCTAGTAGGCCAATAAGTTCACTTCTTTAGTGGAATCCGGTTCCAAACCCCTTGCCATGCGACTTGTCATACCAGCTTTTATCATTTCGCCCCTTGAGAACCATCACTACATAGGCTTAGTGTTTTGGTATATTGTTTATATTGATTCACATTTTACGTTCTAGCGACTGATGGCCATGCAAGAGGCGGCTTTGTTCTTGGTAATCGAGAAAATGTGAACTCCACTACCACCTCTCCTAAAAGGAAAAATTTCCTTCGGAGTGGCTTGAGAAGGACGTTATCATCAAGATTGAAGAAACGGTCAAAATCAAATACCTCAATTGCCAGTAACGCCAGCTCCGTGAAAAGCTCAAAGTCATTTAGAAGGTAGGCTTAGTATAGGGTTAGAATTGGAAAATGTATAGATTTTCCTTTAGCATTCCATTGTCGCTGTGTAATCCAACACTCCATGAGGTATCGCCGTATCGATCGTGAATTTTCGAGATTATGTAAATTTCGTTTTTACGTAATTGCCGTCGTCATAACAGATCCGATGCGGTGTTTTTGTGTGTGCCCGATTAGCATTTCTTGTCGGTTCTTTTCTGAGTGGAAAATGACTGATCTCTGGTGCAGTGGTTGGTTCTACCAGTAGTTGCATTCTAAATGAAACCCGTCATCTTTATGTCCAGACCGTATTACATAACAAGCCGTCTTAACACGCCGTCTTTCTAACGATATTGACAATGTAAATCCATCAGGCTTTGTAAAAGGCATCGGATTTCTGCGTGCTGCTTTTAACCTTTTATTTCATGTGTTACCGGGAATCCAATTGCAACGCTAATTTTGAAGCGTTAGTTTGGGGTGTACATTAGTAGCGTGGGAAATTGTGTACATTGTAACAAATGAAAGGCAATATCGTTGACGATTGTCCAGAATCAGTAGTCTTCTGTAAATCTTATCCAAACGTGACATTTTAGCTAGATTCCTTTTATAATCTACTCTGTTGTTCATTATTGTATAAATTTGGTGAAGCCCGTTTATCACCCAAAATTATAGTGCCTTTGTTTTAGCGTTGGAGAAGTGGACTTTTCCACACAGATTAGGCGTTGTCATGATCAACCAATCCAATGTCGATTGCGCCGTGATTTTTCAGCCACTGCATGAATTTTTAGGATGTAAATCTCTGATTAATGGTTCTTAATCACTGGCTATTTGGACTTGAGTGATAATATGGCATCGAAAATTTAAATTGTTAAGGCTTACAATGTGAATGCAAACCGTGATCACCTAACGAGGGGCTAATTTTGCACATACGTTAATCACCAATTTATCTTGAATGTCTGCCCATAGAACCCCATACTATAGGTTTAAATGGTGTTCATGTTTGTACATGATAACATAGGCGTGTTATTATTTTTGCAGCGATTACACAGGATCCTCATTGACCAGCAGCGGAGATTATGCATCTTCATCTTACGGAGATTTTGATACTCCGAGCGATTCCTTTCACCTTTCGACAATTGAAGATGACGTTGACTTGAACGCAATTGAGACTTACCGCGGTCAATGGAAAAACGATAAAAGAGACGGTAAATCGATACAACTTGACTTGATATGAGACTATAAAGTCACCTAGATCAGTATAATGGAATGCGCACGACACACATTCGTAAGGTTATCATGTTACGTCATGTACGGAAATGAGAGGAATGCAATACCTGTATTCAACGCAGTAACGTTGCGCAATCGGTAGAACTAGAAACACACCACATTGCAGTCTCGTGAAGCTGTTTTGCCATCACTCTAACATGATTGAAACAGATTCCCAACCTTGACCGTTTGCCGTGGAATTAATACCAAAAGGTTTATCGTTTGTGTTTCTTTATCAATTTCAACACTAACATCGGGGCCCATTTTTGGTGAAATATCTCGGAGTGTCTTTAACCTTAGCTTTTTCTCATCTGTGATCCTTGTATAAGGCATCTAGCGAGTCTCTAATGTCGCGCTCCTCCCGCTTGATTGATGGTGTCTCTTCGTCGCCATCTTTGCAGCCGTACTGCCTTTTCTTACTCACCGCCACACGATATCAAAGCAATAGTGCAATATATAATATTACTACTTAGCCATCCTATATGTTCTATTTCAAGGCTTTGGCGTTTGCGAAAGATCGGACGGTTTCAAATACCAAGGAGAGTGGTTGGATAATCAGCGTCACGGCTACGGCAGCACTGTCTTTCCTGATGGCAGTATGGAAGAAGGAAAATATAAGCATAACATCATGATCGCTTCAAGACGAAAGGTACTTGGAGTTAAAACGGGAAAAGTGAAAGAGAAAGTTGACAACAGTGTCAAGCAAGCAGTGAAAGTCGCAGAGGTAGCGAGGCAAAAAGCGGAAATCGCGGTCTCAAGGTGAGTATTGTGGAGATTTCAATCAACTTTATAATACTTTCATGAAGGGCTGCTGGTAGTATTGGCTTTTCAAAGCTTGCGTCGAACGACTATTTGCTGGTGTGTAATTCTCTACAGTCTATACTATCTACGGCTACGCAGTGACCTTGGTAATGGATGTCACTTGTTATGGTATGCAATGAATTTCCTTTAGGACTGGACACGGAATTGCGAAAGCCGAACAGGCGGAATTAGTCTCGCAACATGCAAGAGAAGAAGCCAAAATCGCCCGGTGTGTCGCAAGGGATTTAGCACCTGATTTTCACCAACCAGGTATTCTATCATATATCCAGAGTCGTAAATGTGAATGTAACAATATAATGTTATTTGGGTCGATGTTGGCAGTACGTATTCCGGCTGTATCGACGACTGTATTCTGCTCCGTTACGTCTTTCTTATTCCACTTCTGTGATGACTACCTGTAGCGCATTCCGTCTACATAAGACACTATTTAATGTAAGGGCAATGATTGAAAGCCGAGGTGATATTCATGAAGACAGTTCTAATAAATTATATAGGCCTAGAATAGAGGTATTAGATAAACTGCAGTGACAGTAGGCTATATAGACACCGAGTCACCGCACACCGCACTCGATGCAAATTGTAACCGTGGATTGATGGATGGCTAAAGTCGCCGTTATCGCTTGTCTGCATACAGCCATTACGTTTTACGCTATGCAAATAGCATTTGTGGTGACGTTATCTCACGAGGCGTTGACATTTCGCAGGTTTATCCCATCTATTGGCAAAAGGCGAAGATCCATTTCGTGAACTAGATCAGCAGGATGACTACACTGTGGACCGTGAACGTATTGGAGGTGTGGCTGGTCCTGAATCGTATCAACAGTATAGGTATGAGATTATTAATGCTAAATCTGTAAAATATTGTCACAAAGTGAACCTTATGATGCGGCATGATTTATATAGTTCCCCTGCCACAATACGTGCGATGAGGATGAGACCATGAAGTGTGATCTCCTTATATGTTTCAGCTCCACCAAGGAAGAAGGCTCTGTAGTTGGAGGCAGCCTCAATGCGACTGCAAAAGAAGAACCAGCGACGCAGCCTTCTCCATCTCAGAGGCGGTGAGCATTTGGTCCGTTTCATTCATGTAATGTACATACGTAAGCCATGGGAGTATTTGAGATAACAGCAAATGATTGCAAGACTACGCGTTAAATGAAATAGACCACGTTCTTATATAAAGTGAAAAATTATAATATCACGGGAGTGGGATCGTGCAATTTAATTAAAACAACGAGTCCGTATCACCACAATTCATGCTCGCTCATAGGGTCATCCGATGGCTGACACGTGGACGTTGTGCTCACCGCATTATCGCAAATTATTTCTCGTGCCGCACGGTTTATGAACTCTCAATTCTCGTGGGATGAGCATTCAGATAAAGATGACCATTATATTCTCGTTCAATATTACGGCTGGTCATTTGGTCAGTGATGACATGCGTGATTCTTGCTTTAACTCGAACCGAATTACTGGAATTGAAATTGAAATGCTTTATTTCGATGTGAGTTTAGGGTCCTGCGGCTAGACTTAGCTACGAGCCCCTCACTGTGTAAATCCAGGCCTGAATGACGTATTTGCTAAAATTATTCTTATTATCATGAACGTGCATCCCCCTTCCTTTCACCCTAAACCAGTTTAAAAGTTCACATGGACAAGCGTGCGAATGAATTTCTCACCTCGTTTGTATATGGCATTACCGTTATAACGTCGACTATGGTCTACTTTTGTTTAGAACTAAAGTTTACTTTAGTTTAGAACTAAAGTAGGCCATGGGTCGACGATATGCCTACAGCTACATCTTCACGTGTTTACAACTCACGTCATGTTTCGTATTTAGATCGCAGATGCGGTTTAAGATTTATAATTTCACTACGCAATGAACGAAATGAATGTTAATAGGACCTCTTTTCACTTCAGGTCGTGGACTTGTTCACGTTCAGGCTTATAATGCTCATGCGTAGGCCCCGCTATACTTAAATTACTTGTATCTGCGGCTTGTCGCCAATTAACTGACAATAACTTGGTCCCTCTCTGTTTGTGATTATCTGCTGTCGCTTGTTGTGCTGACGTTGCATTTATTAGTGCTATGATTGTGACACCATTCAGTCTTGCCATGTACTGTTATATATCATTTTCAGGAGATCCAGCTTCAGAAGACTTTCCATATTCGGCAGCAAGCATAAGTTATATAAAGAGGATGATAACGTGAGCATTGTCGCTCCATCGCCTGGACATGTGTCTCCTTCACCCGCCCGCAAAGACAAACATTTATCGCCAAATAGTGCTTTTCCATCTCAGAACGGTTTTAGCAACCGTCCCAACACCGATTCCCCAAAGTTAGGTAAAAATCCCTCTACAGAATCTGATATACCATCCAAGTCACATAATACCGGCCATTCCTCTAGTCCGAATGTCAAACATGGATTCTTTAGGTCGTTGTTGCACAAGCCGAAAAAATCCCACATATCGAATTCAAAATCGTCAGATTCGGCATTTTCGTCCGCCAAGGACGATTTTCAAAGCGCCGACAAAGAATCGTGGGATGAAAGCTCCGCTGAAGCGAAGCGTACCTTGTGGAAAAAGTCAGTTTCGACACCAGAAGCACATTTTTCTAAGTATTCATTAGACAAGGACAAACGTAGCGCAGCTAATGAGCCTGCTGCGTCTCACGATGGCCTGAGAGAACAATTTATCGCGAATTATGAAAATGAAATGTTCACTCCTTTGAAATCAGCCCGGGATTCTACGGAATCGTGGAGTCATTATGAAATTTCGCATGGCGAGCTCCAGTCCAGGAAAAACGAACGAGTCGATACACCAGACGGGGATAAACGCGTGAATCCGCAAATTCAAATCACCATCGCTGAAGATCAAAGCGCTGTACCGCCGGAAGTAAATGTCGGGAATGACGAAAACACAGCTGTTGATGGACAACAGTTGGAGGCTCGCAAACTGACCAAAACATCATCCCAGGACTCGACAAACAACGCTACAACAGTTGACTTAATTTCACCTGCTTTTGCTGATTATAACACGAGGGAAGGTTCTGAAGCATCAGATGCCATTGCTAGAAGACGACTCCGAGACGCTTATTTGAGAAAACAGGTAAATAAGACTTCATTAGTAGAGATACACCCGCTCGCTTAACATTCCGAAGGTGAAGAGCACAGTGATTTGAGAGAGCTCCTAGAAATTAAATTTAATCTTTTTACAGAACCAGGAAGATCCTTGCATCATTGAACCTAACGCTTCCAGAAAATATTCTCCATTGCCCACCAGACTGAGACATAATCCAAAGGTGTCTTTTGTGCACGACGATAAAGTTATAAAGGAACAGTCGATATCCAAGATCGATACGGTATGCTTGTAAAGACATTGATAGAATGTAAATCCCCCTCGTACGTCGTACAGCCGGTACAGGTAGATTAAAGCGCAATAATACAGGAATGCTATTGCTGGGAGCGGATGCCTTTGACTTCTGCAGCCTGACTGAATGGAGCCTCGCTTCAATATTTTGTGTAGATGGGGTGCATCGACAGTGACCATTCCAAGATTATGAAATATGTATTGTAGTGATTTGCATATATATGCGGTAGATTGGGTTGTAAATTGTGATAGCCTATGCATAACGGAAACAAATGGCTGCGAATCCGTGTATCTGCCTACCACGCTGAAATCCAGTCAAATTTGTCGAACAACAATGAAAATAGCCTTCTATCAAAAACACAATTTGGTACGTTGTCCATAGGCAGCCTATACTTAATTACTGGCCATGTGGTCAATAGGCAGGCGTACTGAATAAGTGATTGGGCGGATGGTAGGCCTACTGTATTTATGTATCCCGACCGCTCGCGTTCATAACGACTTATACGTTAGCTCACCGAACCGAGTGGGAGTTTGTTCTGTCACGAGAATATTGCCCACTTTTTTTTCAGAATAACAGTGTTGTGGTGATCTTGGTGGTGGTGCTTATTCTTGGATTCGCAGCTGTCTTCACTCAATTCTTGGCATGATGGATTCGTGACCGGTCGTCTACGCCGTGGAAAGTACGTGACAGCCTGACGAACTTTGGTCTGAGAGCGGGATCGTACTGCATGCATAACCCTAACACAGGTTGATGGAAGTATATTTTTGGATGTCTGGCGACGATATATGCGTTGTGCACATAGCACATAGCTGAACGGATTTCTGCTGCATCTTGGCATCTCATTCATCGACGTCGTTACCATCATATCAGACCTAAGTGTTATGGTCTTAAGGAGCTGTGTCTTTGACATTTGCACCACTCGCGATGTTTCTTTAGTATCTTATTTATGTTGACTGACTGATTTCTTTGCGGAGGTATACTGAAGAGATACAGGTTCAATATACGTCATCCTATATTACATGATTAAATGCGAAAAACCTGGCATTGTGGACTATAAAACCAATGCTTATGACCGAAGCCGTGTGCAAATCAATTGACTTAACGAGGCCATAAGTTTTGATTCGTCAGCGGATTGTACCAAACATGTATTTGGACGTGCATGAGTGGTCCTCATCCTCGAGAATTACCACTAGGTCGCGCTACATTGAAAACGAAATTTAATCGAAACAGTGGTAGGAGAACCCATGGGCCTACCTTTGAAGTCAATTGATTCGTACAGCCGTTCATTTAACAGCATAACACGCTGCTTAGCCGACATTCAGCATTGTGTTCAAAACTTGACATGGTTTAATATATACCGGATTACGTAGTTACAGCAATGAACAATAATATGATGGTAAGGTATTGATATATCTAATTACAATGTGATTAAAAGTATCATGGTTAGATGCTTCAACAATCAACGCTTCCCAATTCATAAGTGTGACTTTACATCTGCAATATTGAAAAGTGTTTGAAAATTAAGAAAGTAATAGATACAATAAGTCACCACAGATTTAACGTCCGGGCTAGTTAATTGGAATATGATACACTGGACTGGACGTTAAATCTGTGGTGACTTATTATATTTATCACTATTTGGATCGTCCTCCATCGGCTCCACTATTTTTCGTAAAATTGAGAAGGGACAACGAAAGTATATTATAATATCCCACTTCATTGACAAATTATGCTTGTGCTTATGATTGATTTATGAGGAATTGTGTCATTACAAAAGCCACCTAATTACCCACCCATCCACTACGAGCAATCTATTGTTACTGACTGCTTGATAAGTTAGGTAATGGATTGAGGAAATTCGTTTGAACGTCGTACCAGAAAAGTGCTTGATTCCTTTATCCTCGACTCCGGTTTTACGATACGCTTTGGTTTCGTTACGGCTGCAATTCGACGAAAGCCTCGTGATTGTAGTAGCAAGCAATATCGCTATCAGCGTGATAAGTATCCTGAGGAAAGAAAACGTATGGTTGAAAATAGATTACTGTTTGCGAAGATCTGAATTTTGTAGTAGTAGGTTGCTTCTTTTCCACGCATGAAATCTAAATATGATGGCGACTGAAATGAAAGACACATAGTGAGCGCAGCCAGGTTTTGATAAGATAGTGTTTTATGGGACCGAACAATCCTCTGCGCGTGGAATCTGTCCATTACCAACGAAATGACAACGGGTTAAGAAAGTAAACGGGTACGCTCCTGATTCCCTACTCGGCCAAGATTTTAAAAGCGCCAAAATTGAAATGACACTATTGTTATTAAAAATATAGGTTGGCCTATTGTCAAATTTTTATATGTCGGACCATGGCCTATTACATTCATGTATTGTAGTAGGCCATGGTCGGACCGAGAATAGAAAAGGCACGGGTTGCTATTGGGGGCCGGTAACAGTGGTTTCCACGGAACTTTAACGGTCCATATACATGCCGGAAATTCTATCTTGGTTCGCAATAATTCAATAAATAACGAAATCCCAAGTTTTTAATGAGCAGTTTCGGAGTCAGTTAACATTATCTGAAGCCTTGATGACCGTATTATTACGAGTCATTTATAAGCTTCATGGTTCACCTTATGGGGTTGGTTTGGGTCCAGGAATTTTCACATCTTTAGCGCAATCCATGTTAAAAGTAGTACAGTCATCACTTACCATATACTACTTAATTCGATGTAAGATGCATCAGTCATTTCAATTGTCACCACTAGTGGCATATGCCTATTATTGTCCTTGCCCTCACTTCCCGGCCTTTTGACATCTTCCTTTTTCTGATTGGCATGCTCTGTTTAATTCACACATCGTTCATGAGACGACACATACTGTGTTGTTATTGTGGAAGTGGCAATTTTCACCCGAAGATATGTGCTCCGCGATAATTAGTTAGTAAGGGTTCAATAATTCGACGAATTAAATAATAATTAAAATAAAAGTTCAGCGATGGTGAATATGAGATATGAGAGCCATACATCGACGAACTGTAACCTCACATGGCATATGAGTTATGAAATCAATCAGTTTCCTGACATAATTCCGGGATGGCTAAACGGGAAAATAGGGAAAATGGATATGCTCATTCGACACATACCGTAGTTTGTAAGATATTTACCCATATAGAACGGTCCTAAGTGACGTGTATGTGTAGCATGTTCGCCGTCTTCCTCCACATCTCTTCTTCTCCTTGTAGGGCACGATTGAGTACATGCAGCACTGGTATCAGTGGTTGGGCACAAACGAACACTGACAACGATATACACTGGGTCTTTTGCACCATTCTAAATCGAAAAATCAGCTTTAACGAAATGTATTGCTCACAATTATGCTGAAATACAAGGCGGCTTCGGACGCTTGTGAACACACTGCCAAATAAACTAAGGTTTGACGTTAAATTTGTGGTGACATTATAACCTAATTTTAGCTTTTTGTTATTGCGGTAGTCAGAACAATAAAGTTTGGCTTGTCGGTGGCCAACCTCCCAAGTATCGGTACTCGGCAGTACCCGTCGGCACCACCGGCAAACTTTTGAATTCGATGCAATCCGCTCATTGTCCTTATCTGGCAAGTAGGGTCCAGAGTGGTCTTGGTTACGTGCTGCCGCACAACATTCTGGTATAAGTGGTGGTATAGGTTTAAGCAATCAACACTGGAAGAATCCTTACTGGTTCATTTACTGTACTAGTGAACTGAAACATCGCAAGACTGAATCGTTTCCGGTCATTGACGGCGATGTCCTCGAATTGGAAAGTATCGTCGTTGGGACATTGATCAGCGAAAAGTTCGAAGTTAATTCCTGAACCATCCACGGTATTCCTTGCTTGGACGTCTGTTAAAATCGTCTTCAGATCGCTAGGAATCGTTACCTCCACAGAAAAATACAGTCGCTCAAATATTGCAATCTGAAAAAATATGCTGATTTTTAATTATTATGCTATAATTTGTCTGATTGAACTTACCGTAGATGGAAGAGTTGAGTATGGTGAGATATATGAACTGTTTTCATATAGTAAAAACGAAACGTTGAAGGTTGCGTTTACGGTAAGTGTTGCATGTACTCCTTCCTCTATTGGGACTAGTGGACCCAATTGCTTTTGTGAGTAACGCAAAAACTGACAGGAAGCATCCAAGTTGATTGTTTTGGCGCTATCGGACTCCGTGGTTGGATGTCTCGTGACTGTTTGAGTGTAAGTGACGTAGTCATGGTCTCCGATTGTTTCTGTCTAAAATAAATTAGTTACAGTAATATCTGACCACATGCACGTTCGCGTCCTGCGCTGTGGGTAACTGTCGCAGTTAACAGGTCGCGAGCCCAGCAGATCATCTAGTAGGACTATAAATTCCCAATTCACCAGCTTTAGGGGCTCCGCTCCTCCGCCAGTTGACTTTGTGGTGAGTTATAGGCCTACTTATCTCTTTCTATCTGAATCGACTGCCTTCGGTTACAATATATTTCGTATCGAGATTCGAGAGCTATATGTCAACAGAGTTATTTCTATTTGGAACTTACTGTTTGTTGCCACGAACACTGTTCGTATGTTATTGTTATTACGATATCGTTTCCGATTCTTTCAGACATGGTGGTTAGGTCACAAAACGGATCATTCAGCTGTAAGTCGCTCTCTTCGAGTCCGCCGAGAATGCAAACTGGTATGGTCACGGTTACCGTGCTGACACCACATACCACGCTGTGCCCGACTGCGAAAAAATATTATGTACTGTACTAAATATTGCTGAATATACTGTCAGCATTAGGAGATCGACAAAATACTTACATGTTGGTCGGGATGTGATACATCTAGTAGTATCAATCATCGGGTTCACGTGGGCCCGATTGAATGTTTGATTATTACCGTTAACACCATCAACGAAAAATAGATATGGACAATCAGTTTGACTTTCGTTACGGCACGCTAACATCCTGTAAAGCAAATTTATGATCATCATAGATTAGCGGAACAGTGTTTTCGAAGAAGTAGTAGTAGGCTAACTTGCTGTACGCTATAGTAAGTATAGATAACGTCTAAGCTCTAAGGCTTTCGCTGGCAGAGATGTGATTACGACGATTTTAAGTCTAATGTGTAGCTCAAGCTTGATCTATATTCTCGAAGGACGAGCCCAGGCAGCCACATTGCATTGAAGCGGAAATCGCTCCTCTATACTTGGCAGGAACAGAGACAACAGTCATCTCCACCCACGCTGCAGTTTCACCCATGATTAAGCATGTGACGCCCATACCACCTGCGCGCATGTGGTGTGTAAATGCTGACCAGGCAACCACCACAGCACCCCTATGTCCCTCTGGTCGCCTGGCAGGGAATCTGCGACTATGTTTCCAATGCCTTAACACGATGCGATCAAGGCTTCATCTAGCGACCTATATATACATTATAGGTTTCGACGCCAGTTAGCCTTTATGGCTGAGCGAACTTGCTAATGTGTACAGTACAATATGCTAACCCACATTTCCGGAAATTTTTGTTCACACTTCAGACTTTGGAGCATTCCTAGCTACACATGTAGTCACACGGGTTCCAAAATGCATTTGAGGATCTCAAGTAATAGTCTCCAATCAGTCTCACCTTAAGTGCTCTGTAGTGTATGAATGCGTATCACCTACGTGAGTTATCCTCCCAATCACGAAGACTTGGTCGAAATATTCATGAATTGCATCGGAATGTACAATCAAAGAGGATAATTCATTCGATGGCAAAGGTCCGACCATGTTTATTAAAGCTGAAAATGTTTCTCTCATAAGATGGGTATAGGTCTACGTAGCCTACTATATGTACGGTACAAAGATTGAAGTACAGTAAGCCTAAGAAATTGATGACATAGTGGAGCTCAGAGTGCCTTTGTATAGAATTTCCAATAGATTTGGCTGGGCATTAAAACAGCGACGGCATTGTTCATTCTATGTCGAGGGAAAGCGGTTCGTTCCTGTTCCGTTTAAAACAAATATTCTATAAAAAATTTGATTGCTATAACGGTTCTCATAAATCAATCGTTTTTTCTTTACTCGCTTTTGACTTGGTGCAATGCACTTTCCGTTTCCGTACTTTATAGGCTTGGCCGAAGGGATCATATCACAATTTTGATAATTTCAGAAACTACAAAAAATATTTCACAAATAAAAGCCCCATTATATGCTGGTGATAACTTTTTAGCTGGTGATAACCCCATTATGCTGGTGATAAACCTTTCACATTTGCTTCCAAACTACTTCCTGCTTCATAGCTCGAATACACGCCAAACTGCCGAGGATTCATGTTGGCCTATGCGAGTTGACGATGCCGCAACCACGCACAGCCACTTGGCTGTCGGACAGTTATTGGTAAAATTTAGCCTTTCGCGCGTAGGCCTACGTGTTCAACATACAAAAACTTCAGCCGTATCAGCTCCAATATCAAAAAGGCAATGTAACAAGCTGCCCCAAGTGCCAATTTATTGGTATTTTTCTGACAATACGTATATATACGGGTATTTTGAACTATTGAATACAACGACGAATCTTTGAACCTTTTTTTATTTCGATAAATAGAGTGGCGCTTGTTGTCCGCGGGCCTTGTGCGGGTTGTTTAAACAACTCTTTTTAGAAAACACCAGTCACAGTGCGGTGCGGCACAGACTTTCTAGGCTAAGGTCTTCTTTGTGAAACTGTCCAGTTTAGACGTCCTGAGGTATGCATAAACGGAGATAAAAAGAAGTGTGTGGGCGACGATTGATGAAATTGAATTCCGCTAATTTCTTACCGACTCGAGTGGTCGACGCTGCATCTCCTGCACCGTTGATTACCAAATCTGATGTGCCGATTGCGACTTTATAAAGATCCTGAAAGACACTCTGGGCTCCGCATATTTCAGTGCTTGTCGCCTGAATTGCTTCGATTTCTGCTTGCAAAGAACTCGCATTTTGTAGGTTACCGTAACTGAAAATTTGATAGAACAACATATGGATACAAAAAACTTGCAAAATTCTCCACAGTATTAGTGTAGTTGGAAATGAAACTACTGTTTCTATACATTATCACATGCATGCGAGCGTGGTGCAGAGGAGCAAACCGCAGGCCATGTCATCCGTTTCTGTAAAATGTACCGGCCTTCTAATGGAGTGACTGGTCGAAGAACCCGGATGACGCCACCAAACAGTGGCTACTATCCGAAGAAATATCAACAATGCCAAACGAAAGAAGAATCACATTCATATTTTTGTGGTAGCCAATACCGGACGATCACTTGTTACGATAGAATAGAGATCGACAGTGCAATTCGTATCGGCATGCCGAAACATATTATAACCAGGTGTCTGGCTGTCAGCACTCGTGTGCAATCTGCCATCTCCTCCGGTATAGCGCCTATATACAGATCTTTTTCAAGGACCTACATGTCCACAAACCGTTGTGCTCAAGGTCGAAGTGCGATGAGCGCCACTGAAACGTGTGTAACCATGGCCTACTTTAGTTACCTAGGGTAGGTGATGGTGAAACTTACAATTATTTAATTGAATAAATACAAGGTTAGTGCGGGCGTTGGCAAGGATCTATATAGATAGGCTTACTTGTTTGTCACCACAGACTCTCTACCAGAAACTATTGTGGCAATACGGTATTCTAATGCGTTAATCTCTGTATTGAAAGCTTGAAAATATCCCGCTGTGGTGTTTCGCCAAGACTAAAAATATTTACACATATAGACTGAGATAAGTAAAAACTAGTTTATGGTTGCTTAGCCAACACACTCTTACCTCAAAATCGTTCAGATTCGTCGGCACCCCGCCCATATCGACTGAAAAACATCCGTTAAAACCGAGCACACTTTTGCCGAAATCAAACCACCACAAGATGTCAATGTCGCATGGATCTATAAGACTGCAAGATTGCATATCTGCAGCTAGTTCGTAATAACACTGGCAACCGCAAAATCCATCGGTAATATCGCTCCGATCTATGCAGTAATGATCGCATCCTCCGTTATTGTCTGAGCAGTTCCTGCCTGTTACAAACAGTCGCT
Source organism: Botrylloides violaceus (assembly GCA_030412335.1). Lineage (NCBI taxonomy): Eukaryota > Metazoa > Chordata > Ascidiacea > Stolidobranchia > Styelidae > Botrylloides > Botrylloides violaceus. The sequence goes on from JASFYC010000810.1 coordinate 1,700,325, forward strand.
ACTTAAGTGACGCTATATATAGGGCGAATGCGGGGAAATGTAATGTTGGCTTGAACAAAAACAATGAAGACGTAGCAAAAAACATTGGTTGCGATTATTTTTCATAAAGAATTTCCGGAGTTGTGCCTTGACTGTTTGAGGAGTGAGGAAATGTGGATTCACTTCCTCAACCTATTGTTGCCAGTAGGCCTAAACCTACCCACGAGTCTCGACAGATGCAATATAGTTACGAAAACGCCGATCGACTATGAAGATTATACAGTAAGAGACAGACAGTGGAACGAAGCATTTTAGAAATAGAACTTTTAGTAGGCTATGACTACACAATTAAGGTAACGAAAAATTCCAAACTTTCTCCGTAAACCTAATCGAAAGGAACAATTTCGTTCATATTTCAGCTCAGTTGCTGTGCGCAAGGATTAGTTGGTTTTAATTTTATTTTTCTACCTTCTACTGCAGTTCCCAAAAGGACAAGAAATAACAAAATCATCTTTCCTGTCGATTTTCCTTTAATGATTAACGGATTATCTATTTTAGCTGCAAAAAAGATGAAAGAAACCGTAGAATATCGTCTAGTATATGAAATATATTCTATACGGGAATTTATGCGATCTTTCCAAAGAAACATTCCTGACCATGGAATAGGCCACAGGATCAAAATCTTGTCCAAAGATTTATTTTGATTCGACCTGTAGGACCATTCGTCAGTCCATATTTGGGCACGATTATCCACAGCGCTGATTAATGAAAGGCCATGACTTTCGTAGATCTGAATTTTGCCGAGTGAGTTTGCGACAGGGCAAAGGTCGATAATAAGGCCCAATATAAGTTGACCGACTGATGCGGTACACGTATGTACTGGCTACTTGTAAGCTACTTCTGTAAGTTAAAATATGCCTAGACCCTATTCCTCTCTGCACACAGTAATTTCTATAATAACTATCATTCACTGTTTCCATCATCCAACGCTTTAATGACTATCGTAAATCCCGAATTAATCTATATAGGCTATCTTGTGAAACGTAAATTTCGTTACATATACCGATATACTCATAGACCTTTCGATTCGCTGTCTTCGGTATACTCGTCTTACTGCGATAGAAAGGAGCCGGAAATAGATGTTGATTTGTCATCATTGTTTTACATCATACTCTTCTTGTTGGTCTATATGTACAGCCTACATTGTGCACAATATACAGGATGCTGCATGATAAACGTTTAGCTTTCTTGCCGGTGTGGTATCTTCATAAACAGCGTCATAGAGCTTATATCACGAAATGTATTGTACTCAAAGAAATAGAATCACTACAGATCATGTAATACATGAACAACTATATAGCAACATCGCCATTAATTAGCCACGTAACAGGCCTATGATTCTTAAATATATATATACTGTACATGCCTATCTAGTTGATATTTTATGTGAATGAGTGTCTCTATCCCATTAACGAAAAACAGTGGAGCCGATGGCGGACGATTCAAATAGTAATAAATATGATAAGTCACCGCAGATTTAACGTCCAGTCCAGTTTATTGGTACATAATACACAAGCTTTCGGAGCTCTGCTCCTTCATCAGGTGAAGATGGATCTCATTAACGAAATTTGAAAATAAAAGTGATAAGATGACTATGTAGCTAAAATCTGAATGTACAGTAGCCCATCTACTGTAGTCTACATTTTGAGGCACGGGGGACGGGGGTGCTAAGGCCTAATATACTCTGGCAAGCAAATCTAAATCTTTCTATATAGGCCTACATGACCTCGTACTCGAAACTGAAGAACCATTGGAAAATGGTTGTGCATGCGTAATGCAGGAGATTGGATAAAATGAGATGACACTGTGGCATGTTTTGTCCTTGTCTTTCCTTATAGATAGACGCACTGTGCTTGGAACGTCTGTCGGAAAAGGCTGTTACTTGATTAGAGCGTCATAAGGTCGTGCTATAGGGCCTATTGATGACACAATCATCTTTTGTTCAAACCCGAAACCGATCAACCCGAGAGAGTCAGAGCAGCTACGTTGCACACTTATATTTGCCAGCTATGCATCTACGGAGTAGATCGAGTCGGTCCAAGTCAAAACCAATGTAGTCAGGACTGTTTAGGTATCTTTGAATTTTGTCGCTTGACAGTGCCTACTCGCGTCACTCACAGATCTACATTGCTGTAGATGTGAAGAACATCACACTTTTGAAGTACCGGTACTCCTTGAGTGTTTGCATTATATTATATATCCATCACCAATGTGTATGTTTTTCAGTGCATTGCCTTTATAAAGCCTATAGGGTAGGCTACTCTGACTATGAGTAGCCTAGAGACCATAGAACACACAAACAGTCCTTTATATGGTCTTTCTGAAGACTTCCCATCATCGCAGGCCACACAGAGGCGCTTCTGAGCGGCGCGGATGGCAGCTGTTTGCTCCGCAGCAGGTGAGCGCAAGCACGATTTGGAGTGGCGGCTCCGCGGGCATGTTATGTGCGTACGCCTCAGTCGCACCACGTATTACGTAGTTAAGGAGTTTACTGAAAGGCTTATCAACGATGTGTTGTTATGTGATAAATCATGTGCCTTTAGGCCTATTGGCGACTTATCGGATCGGTACCGACGTGCATGTTAGGTTAGGCCTGATCGCGTGGGCTGGGTTTTGAAGGTTCCGGGTACACGATTGATGTTACAATAACTGTTCATTCAGCAAGGCGCTTGAATTAAGTTGATTAATGGCTTTAAATTTTGTCAAAATAAAGCATATATAGGCCTACCATCAATTTCCAGTCTACGGCATCCTCGACTTTACTATAGATACATTTGGGTACGGTACCATCAGCGATTATTATCATCATGTCTAATGACAGCAGCCAATCTCTGGATTCTCCAACGAATGAGGCAGTAATGGCCAGATTACTGGAACTTGAGAATAGAACTGGATACAGTGAGTCAGGAATCTTCATGTTAAATACCATATAGGTACCGGTAGCATTAGGATATCTCATTTTCTGACTGCGGGTTCGGGGTTCATGTGACATTTCCACGACATAAACTGTGCTTCGCCACGCAATAGGCCTGTAACTTTGGCCATCTCTACGACTTTGCTTAGTTGCAGACTCGGGGGTCACGGTGGTCTTGGCTTTTTCACACATTTTTAACTCATGCACATGCATTTATACCTCCTATTAAGTACAAGGAGCCTGCATTCTTCATATTTCCTTTTCTGTGTTGGGAAGTGTGGGTAAGCCCATCCATTTCACTGTATATAATGATTTTTTTCCATTATGAAGGAATGCAGCAATGCAATGGTCAGAGGAGATATTGGAACCCTAACTGGTCAGGTCCTGCGCCTCCCCGAGGATCGGAAGTATTTGTTGGGAAAATCCCTAGAGATCTATTTGAGGATGAAATTGTTCCAGTTTTCGAAGAAGTAGGTTTCCACTTGCTGTAGATCCAGTATGCAAACAATGGCGTATTGCTGGAATGTGTTCCATGCGGCAGGCTGAAAATCTGTGCGGAATTAGCTGCAGAATGGTGTGGAAAAATTTGCAATTTTGCGTCTTTGGTGTGCAAAATCAGACTTCCGGTGCGCAAAAATTGACCTAACAACACAATTCAGTTTACACAGTGGCAAAAGCATCAATAACCAACATGGTAGCATCGTAAGGACACAGGAACATCATGTATTTTTGTATGCGGCTACTTCCGGTCATGGGAGCATTCCGTGCGTTTTGTTTGGAATTTTGAAGGTCTGATGCTGCGGTCCTGCCACACTTTGCATACTGGCTGTAGATCAGTGATATCTAACCCTTTTTTTGCCCGGTCATTCCCATCCCACTGAAAACACCAAATAGTAGGTCTAAGACTGGTGTAACCGTACTGTACCTTCATTACCAATGAAAAAGGACAATATAAGAAATATTTACGTGCAAGAAATTGCATACAAACAAAAGTATGCGCGTTGTGACACGGTTAATGCGATCCCTGGGTATATGTTTCCTTGCTTAACCAAAGATATCAGGTGGTATGGGCCTCAACTTCAAGACGATTGCACCAATGGATGTCATCGAGATCAAACTCAGCAAAATAAGATTTTTGCCACCTTTGGACATTTCATCCCCCCTCAGCTTTATCAAAGCTCCCTAGAACTGAAATCAACTCGTATTGCCCCAGACGGCTCGATGTGGGAATGAAATCGGTCAAGTTGAGAAACTCTGCTGTAGTGCATTGTTGTGGGTTCCAATAATCGTAGGTCAAATGGCGGTAGTTCTAATGTCTCCCATGTTAGGCTTTGATTGAAAATTGCGTATATATACTTATCAACACTTTATATACTTTATTTGCTAGGTTGGACGAATCTATGAATTGAGATTGATGATGGATTTTAGTGGTTTCAATCGAGGATATGCTTTTGTCACGTTTAGCTGCAAGGAAGAGGCCAACCGAGCTATAAAAATATTGGACAATTATGAGATTCGTCCTGGTCTCAAGATAGGTGTATGCCGAAGTGTTGATAACTGCAGGTTATAGCCCATGTTTCTTGGTCTCGTAAATATATGTTTTGAGTGAAGTGATCGCGATGTATGGTTTTGTAAAGTGTATCATTTTCAGACTGAATCCAAATTACAACATGTCCTTTCTGAAGAAGAAATTGCTTAAATTTTGTGTTCTCTCCCATGTATTTCCACTCTTTTCAAACCTATGACTCTAATTCACTCTCGTTATGACTAACTCTAGATTTAGTTCAAATTTCTGATTTGTTGTTTGACCACCCAGTAACCCCTTTTCTAGACTGTTTGTTGGGAGTATTCCAAAGGATAAAGGACGGGAGGAAATTCGCCTTGCTATGTCAGAAATCACCGATGATGTATCTGATGTAATAATTGATCCAGGAAGTAACATAGGCAAGTAATTTTTACATTTAAATACACCCTCCCTATTTTACATTAGTTTGGTAAGTTAGTATCATGCAATTGGGTGATTGAGAATAGGCTTTTCCGATCTTATGATCTATGTGTGAGTACAATGCATCAGGTACAGAATCTTGTCGTTAAAGGTGAGCTGAACAGGGGATATGCTTACGTTGAATATGCAAGTCACCGTGCTGCAGCAATGGCAAGGAGAAAGTTGATTCCTGGTCGAATTACTTTGTTTGGATATGAAGTAGCAGTGGATTGGGCTGATCCAGAATCTGATGTAAGTATGCATATTTCTTGATATAAATATCATTTACGATTGACCATAATTAGATTATATACATGGATGTTGTGCAATTGGTTCTTATTTGCTTCTTCATGGCAAATTTTTCATTGATGCAGATAAAAAATGATACAACAATGAGCTGTCGAAGTGTTACTGTCCGCAACTTGAGACCGACTACAACAGAATTTTCCGTCTGGTCTGCCTTCAACAACTTGAAACCTGGATCGATTGAGATTGTCAATCGAAATCTGGAACAAGACTCGGCGACTGTTAATTTTCACAAGCAGGAAGACGCCATGAACGCTTGTAAGGTTAGCTCAACTAGTTGTATTAATAACTCGAAGGACTTACGGTCCGTGATGACTTTATTTCTAGAAATTTGCACCGACTTGAGTAGCGCCGTTGAATCATTTGTTTTATTCATTTCAGATGATGGATGGCAAATTCATTGACGGTCAGGAAGTGCTCGTGTCTTTGTTGAAGCCTGAAGTTGCTCTAAAACGGATCGGGTCAAAGTTTAATATCCGTGGTGATTCTAGTCAAGCACCACCGCCAGGTCTTTATTGTCTTTATTTTACATTAGACACCACTGGTCTGTGTAAGTTTGAAAGCTCGTTTAGATACTTGCATGAGGTCAGTGCCGTCTGCTCACATAATGAATCCTATGAACAGGAGACCAGGGATTGAACCTTCCACAACATACTTTGGCAATGCACAGGTTTTTTAAATAATAATGTCGTTTTCGAATTAACTTATACTTGACCTGCGGTCTAATTATTAATGTTGTCCTTATAGAAGAACATTCCACAAAGCTTTCCAATGCAAAGAAATTTTAACATGACACCTAATACCCAATTTGACCACTGCTCTCCGCGTCCTATGGATGATAAAATGAGCATGCCGAGTGACATGAGCTTGTTGGGATCATCCACGTTCAATCGAAAGCTGAGACCTGTGCTTACCCTTGATCACATTGCCAACATCAAATGCCCGGTAGTAAGTACCAGTCGTTTTTTTTGCTTTTGGCTATTAAACTTTAGTGGTTGTAGATCAATTAAGACATCGCATATATGCATACTAGTGAGAAATAACTTACCACAGCCATCAATAGTATAGCGGAGTTATTGAAGGGACATGGTGCATTGTTTCAATACTCTGAAAATGTAGCCTATAGGCCTATTTTGTTGAGCTTGCAAACAGACACCGTGCCTGTAGTTCAATACTTCAATATACAAGTGCATTGACAATAATTATGATCTATATGTTTTATGGAAGCACTGCATGGCTGGGCTTTCTCACCCTCTTGGTTTATCGAGGGTGGTTGTTGGTGGGTTGATTTTAAAATCAAATTATGACTTCCCTGTCTTTGTTTTAGACACTGTTAAGTGAATTGTGCAACAGACTTAACCTTGGAATGGGAGGTCCGCATTTTACACTCCTCTTGGATGAAGTGAACGGACAATGCAAATGTAGATATGTATACCAAGTTAATTTCGGGAACAGATCATACATGCCACCAATATCTTCTGACACTGTCGAGGAAGCTAAAAAAGTTGCCGCCCAACATGTTATAGATAATATTGGTGAGTAAGGAAACGCACCCCTCCCTATTACAAAGGGAATCATTCAGACGCCTAATCTGCTGCACTCATCATTTAGAGCCGTGGCTGAAGTCTAAACTTGAAGCATTGGTTGCACAACCTCCTTGCCTGCTGAGCAGAAATGGCCATTTACCACCCAGGCATATGTTCCCTACTGCCCCTGATAATAACGATAACATGTTGAAGGTGAGTTTAATCAAGACCTAGCTTCTATTGCTTTGTGGCTTGATTCGTTATCCAGTTGCTTCGTTAAGGTGCAACCAATGGCGCCAAGACTTGATAATGCGACGCCAATGCATTTCTACCCACAGCATGGCCCAGAATCTGTTAACGTCAATCAGTAATCTTTGGAGTAACTGCGGTAAACACGTTTTGGAAACTCATTCTAAAGATAATGGCAGCACCCTGAGGAAGCAGTTTTGATAGAAGAAATTACGAAATGACATTTTAAATATAATTATGTCACAATCAAAGCATACATTTACAAAAGACTTATGTAGAACGTAGTTAATGCTGTCATTGCCGCCTCCTGGCGAAAGAGAATGGATATCTTGGCATCTTACTCATAGGGGCCTACACTAATTTTGCAGATAGATGTTTATTTCTTGTTTGGACAATCTCTGCGATAATGATATTTATGAATTGGCTAGAAACTGTCATGAAATTTCATGAAATCGAATATGGACTTGATTATATTAATGAAATTAGAGCCAAGCAGTCTTCAAATTTAATCATGAAGTTAGCCGATTTTAAGAAGTTCAATGAAACTATATTTAGTCACTGGCTGGATGTTTTAATGAAAGGTGTCATCGCCCAATTCCTGATCTGGTCTGTTCCTTGTTCATATTGTTTGAAATTTCGATTGTTCGTTTGTTTCCTGTTGCTTGATATTTTTCTGATGGAATGCAGATTTTTGGGATCAAAATAGTTGCAAGAACCTTTAAAACCGCTATTGTTTATGCATTATAGGGCCTGTATCAGTGTGTTGAATTTAGCGTTATATGGCAATTTCAGTGATAACGGTTTGTGTGGCTTCAAGCCATGACATTCTATTCCCAAAGTGATTGTTTATTCTTCTGCGCATCACATTCGATGTAATCACGACTTTACGAGAGAATGCGTTCTAGGCTGGATTGGCAGTGTAGAGGCAGCCCTCTATAGTCTTAAGCTATTGGTGCACTATGGCGCAAACAGAACTCTGCGATTTATCGAAGTATTTGGTCGAGTAAAATGACGCAGCAGAGCGACTTTTCGAAAAGACCTAGACCTAGACGTTCACGAGGGCCTAGCTTGCCGAAGGCTGTGCGTGTTTTGCATGCGTTCTGGGAAACTCCGGATGATCACGATTTACTACAGAAAATCTATTCGTGCGTTTATAATTCGTGGAAGTCGGAGAAAAGTACATTATCGTAACATCGAAAGTAATCATTACATTCCATGATCGTAGGCTATGGTTGGTCAGTGTCCGTCCACCTACTTGATTTCGTTCAAATGTTCTCGAATGCCTATGGTACATTCAGGTATGCCTGTTTGAGGGCCAAAATATTGTTTTATCCATGCAAAAGACTACAATGCTTCCCACATTATGGATGTGAAGATTTTGGAGATTAGGCTTTTCTTAAATTTGGACATGTCGGTTCTGCATAATTTTGAAGAGCCGTTGTGATTGTTGATTTACTTTCCGTCTCAGGTCCCCGATTTGATGTTACGAGCCCGGTAGAGTTCGCGCTGTGGGTTGAGTTTGCAGGTAAAAGATTAGTAAAGCAAGTCAAATAAGTTTGTGAATACAGTAACGATTTCTCCTTTTATAGAATATTCGAGCAATAGGAATTTCCTTTCCCAGCAGGGTCTGTATAGCAGGAATAAATAGAGGTGCGTACCGCTATTACACTATCCATGGATGTCAATCGACAATAGACAATATGAGCTGGTTAGAGCCTCAGGAAGTATTGGTCGCTAAGGCGCTGTGGACAGTCGAACGGGCGAATACTTATTTTTTGCTGCAAAGAAGGAAGGGTCATGCGGACCGAGGAATTGGTTCGATTTTAGTCAACACATTGGACACTGTTCTTGATTCAAGTGCCAAGGTCGCACCATACCGACTTCTTCATCACACAGCAAACTCTGATATTTGCTATATAATCGCTTCAGGTAGATGCGTTAATTGTCACGGCATAAGCGCCCGTTACTCCGTATTGATCATAAGCTTGCATTGATTGCAGGTACATCAAAATATGAAATTAACAGATTATGGACGTGGTTGGAACAAAACGTGATGGAAACGTTGCCAACCTTCGAAAATGATGATGATGTTACTGAATTTGTTCTTGGAAAAATAAGAAGCCTTGCCGCTTCAACAGAAGGGTCGAAGGTAGTCGTTGTTACATTGACATTTTATTTTATGACTTTGATTATGATTAGAGTAAGGTTTCGAGTTAATTCAAATCCATCTAATTTGAATTAAGATTCGTTGAAGAAATGATAAGTAGTTGTTTGCCTTTAGTATAATAAATTTATAGAAAAACACCAACATGCTGGTCCACCAGCAAAATGGACTGCATTGATGGGGTCGTAATTTCAATCTACGAAAACCAATTTCTAAGCGATTCCGATAGAACAGCAAAAGCAACCTCTGCTTCTCTCACTTTGTATATTTGTCATGCGGTTCCCAACCCCCCGCATCGTGTATGCCCATCATGTGGTTTTTGGACTGTCACGTCAAAATATCACGCTATCCACAGAACTGGTAATAAAAAATTGCGCTGAAGATTATCAATGTTTTCTTTGACGCTAGTCTCCTTGTCACGCACGATGAGTCCTTGAGCCTTGACTGGCATTTTACAATACCGAGATTGGCTTTATGTCTGATGTTTTCTCCTAAAGAGTAGGCCTGTCAGATGAAAATCTCTTGAGGGGATCAAAGACTGCAAATCTTTGTAACGGCGTAGCAATGAACAGTCAACACTTTTGTTCGTTATTAAACACCTTAATACAAAAATCACGCTACCCACAAAATTTTTGCAGGTTTTGTCTCAGAACAGCAAGAAGTTTCAGGAAGCCACCATGAAATTTCGCCGCCTATTTGGAATGCCTGAGGAAGAGAAGCTTGTCAACTATTATTCTTGCAGTTATTGGAAAAGCAAAATTCCAAGACAAGGTTGGATGTATCTCAGCATCAACCATTTATGTTTCTACTCATTTCTTCTTGGAAAAGAGGCAAAGCTTGTTATAAGGTACCGTATGTAAATGAATTCATTCACAACATTACCAAAGTACTTCACCAGATCCTTCATACAGATGGGTGGATATAACCGAGTTGAAAAAGACGCATACGATGCTTGTCCCAGAGAGTATTTGCGTATATGTACGAGACCAAGTGTACAACTTCTCAGTTTTCATCAACGTCAATGAAACACACAAGCTAATGGTAAGTGTACACTACAGTTCTACAGTTACTATGGATGGGCATTTTCGAATATTTTCCAATACCATTTGGTTTATTATTTCTGGTCGAATATTGAGTAGTAATTTTATCTATTCCTATGGAATAATTTTATGAATTCGCATCTAATATCTAGTGATTTTGAATAATATCGAATCAGTCAATATCTGAACCCATTTGAATATTTGATTTGATACACCCACTATAGTAGTTACGGTTGGTCTACTTTACAATTTTGTATTAGCCTATAATAAAAGTTGGCACCAGTTGGCGATGGTTTGCATAATACAGATGTTTCAAATTGAAACTTTTATCTCATCTACTTTTGGCAGTCATGATGCCTTGAATTTGCCCGACATTTTTTAGTAACGGAAGCAATTTTCTTTTAGATTCAACTTGCCAATATCTCTGTACGTCAGATTATTGACAAAGAGAGTTTTGAAGAAGACCATGCTCTAGCAAGTAAATCTAGTACTACCAGAAAAAATTCAAAGAAAAAGAGAAAGGTAGGTCGCTGTGGCAGTTATTTGATTACTGCTGCTGGACTTGTTTGCCTGTTCCATGTTAACTGATTTCATGTGATGCTTTTAGTATTTGCTTATTCCCATGATTGATTATTAATTTCAGCCTAGTCTGGTTAATTTTGAATATCGTTTCGCGACTTCACGTGACTTATAAAACTAATATATATAAGCTGTCGTACTGACAATTTCGTATTTCTGGCTGTCAATCGAATTTGTTTCTGGATTGAGTGTGACGAAACCCTATTTCTGCTTTAGTCTTCGACGTTGAAGCGAGATCTTGACGCACGGGAACGGAGCGAAAAATATCGTTTGTTGTTTCGTTTGCCAAAAACAGAAAAACTTGACGGTCACATTCAATGTACTGTTTGGGCACCATACGAAAAGAATTATATCTGGGGCAAACTGTATTTGTCACGCAATTTTGTCTGCTTTGCTGGGTAAAAATTAAAATATTTGTAAATGATTAGTTTATTACCTTGTTCTATTGATTATAATAAATTGTTTTTTGTAGAATTCCTGAGGATGTTGTGAAGATTATAATTCCTATGACAAATATTACCATTGCGGAGAAAGCTAACAGCTCTGCTGCGCTCCCCAATCCAATATCAATCACAACAAGGTGACTTAATTGATAACATCTACTTGTCATATTTGATCTAATGTTACTACTGATGTATATTTTCTTTGCAGGACCAAGTCTACATTACTCTTTGGACATCTTAGAGATAGGGACTATCTGGTTCAGCTTATTTCAGATTTCCTGTCAAAAACGTCACACGTAAAATACAGCAAACGGGTAAGCTAATATATGGTTATCACTACGTTATATGGAAATATCAATCCTTTGTTAGTAACGACTTAAATGCTTGCTGGCAATTTTGCTGAGACTTGTATTAGTCAATGTAGCATTAGCATCTATCTATTCCATAGTTCTCTAGACATTGGACCAGATCAGTGTCTCACTTTGTGGTGTGTGCAAGATGCATGAAGCAACTGTTGGCATTGAAACTCATTATTTTTGGAGCAAGTGACCGCCGGCTGATTCTACATACATTGAAAATATTTCTACCCTTGTAACTGCCATACTTTGTTTGTTTATGGGTTGGTAACACGGAAATATTTTTCATGTTTCGTCAACTGATATCACGTTTTGATTTTGCACGGGCGGCTTTGAGCTCATGATTAAAGAAATTCATTGGTTTTGCCATGCATGTTTAGTATAGCCTAAATTAATACATGGTGTATAAGTCCCTCTTAACGTAAGCCTGGCTTTAGTAGGCTACAAGCCTATTATGAGCTTTGTTTTATATAGTTTTCATAGTTACAGGTATCTCTGTTCCTGAAATCCTTTGATTTTGAAGACTTCAGCAATTGAATACCACACTAACCACAGTCATTCAACCGGACCATGTCCAGTTTAGATTTTTATCATTTGGGATATTTTAGCGACTCCTCTGGTAGACTGAACTTAATATAATCTCTAAATTGATTTCCAGAGGGAATCTGAATCTGCCAATGAGGAATCTCTGTCGCCTCCCGCATCTTTGTCAGAGTTTGAACCAGCATTAAGAACCATCTTCTGCAGGTAAGTTTGTGCTAGGGTGTAACATTTTGTATGACACTGAATCGGTAGTAACATATCAACTGTATTCTTACACAAGGAGAGGCTCGGATGAGGTTGATCCGAAGGAACTAATGAAGGAAAATCTTTGGGCAATGCACTTTGAGGATTATGGCAGTGGGGTGAGCATGTACCGGACCACAAAGATCCAAGACCTGGTCATGAAAGTAATGATATTATAATCGAATTTATAGTGATTTTTCCAAACCTCAATGTTCCATTTTTTCTGCCTTCTAGGGAATTCCTGATTCCAGGCGAGGGGAGATATGGATGTTATTCTCTGGCGCTGTCAACGAGCTTGGGTGTCACCCAGGGTACTACCAGTCGCTTGTTGAGGAGTCTAAGGGAAAATGCAGCATAGCAACTGATGAAATTGGTATATCATATTTCAGCTGCTTTGTCCTGTTGTAATAAACTTCACTAACCAATATCTATTGTAGAGAGGGATTTACATCGTTCCTTGCCAGAGCATCCAGCCTTTCAATCAGTTAGAGGTATTGATGCCTTGCGAAGAGTCTTGACCGCGTATGCATTTCGAAACCCTACAATTGGATATTGCCAGGTAAGAAATTTGGACTAGACTGTTATCTTGCAGTGTAGAAATATTCAATTCACACCACGGTACAAGATGCATAGTCAATTGGTCATGTTATCTCTCGAATCAAAACTCATTGAATATTGGCCTATTTTGTTTAGGCCATGAATATTGTGACGTCTGTATTGTTGTTGTATTCCACTGAAGAGCAAGCATTTTGGTTACTTGTATCACTCTGCGAACGTATGCTACCTGACTATTATAACACCAAAGTTGTTGGCGCGCTCGTTGACCAGGTTTGTAGTTTTATTTTGTACTAAACCTGAAACGATGATTTCTATCAATTCATGATTTAGGGCGTGTTCGAAGACTTGATGAGGGATTACCTTCCAAAACTTCAAGATCATCTCGAAAATCTTGGCGTTGTCGCAACCGTTTCTCTATCGTGGTTCCTCACACTATTTTTATGTGCAATGTCATTCAATTCGGCGGTGAAAGTCATCGATTGTTTCTTCTATAATGGAGCTCGGGTCATATTTCAACTCGCACTCACTGTCTTTAAAGTCAACATGGTAAGGCATTGCATATGACTCAGAGAGGAATTGGTTCCTGCTTTCCATAAAATGATGTCTCTATATGCTACTATAAAACGTTTGCCAGCTGCACAGTGCACACCTGAAATATTTGCCAGTGGGAGGCCTCATATCTAAAAAAGTTTCTTTTGCACACATGGGATCTCGGTGAAAATAGCCAGACTTCTCATAGCGGCTTGTTCTATGTGTACTTATTTCCTTGCCTTATTGTATTATTTCCACAAGTTCCTGTGATTGGATCTCAATGAGTCGAGTTAAGAATTATGTTGTCATAATCATGTGAATTTATTTTTCTAGGATAAATTACTGGACTGCAAGGATGATGGTGAAGCCATGACTGTATTATCAAAGTACTTGGGAAGCATAAGGAACCGAGACTACAAAGAAGTTAGCCTTCCAAATGCATCTCAGGTTCAAAGGTTTTCCTAATTTGCATGAATTGATTTTAAGCACCGGAAGCATGCAATCATCACCCAATCTGTCAAAACTATGTTGTCGTAATGCCGCCCAAATAAGTACCGTATACGCTGATTGATTAGACTCATGAGCTAACTGCTGACTTTTATCCCAGGCACGTAACGCTCCAGATCCTTCTTTTCCACCTTGCGATATTGGAGATCTCATTCAACAAGCATGTGATGAATTTACGGAAGTTACAGAGACTACTATTGAACAAATGCGATTTGCACACAGGCTCAAGGTAAATTTGTACTTTGTGTTGTCTGACTGAGAAGAGCAAGAGCTCGTATATAAGTGAGCAAGTCCTTACGACCTGGAAGAACAAAGCACGCTGTTGTGGTGTGTTGTTCCGCTTGTAATCGATAAATCATTTGTGTTTAAAACAGGTTGTGAAAAAAATTGAAGATTCAGTTGCTAGGTCTACGATACGATCTGCTCAGTCACAATGTAAATTCAGCGAAGAAGTGTTAAAGGATCTCTTTCTACTATTTAAGGAAGAACTTCGTGCCAAGTACTTATTTGTCCTTTGATTTGCTGCCACTTATTCGTTGAGTATTAATAGTAATTTACCTTTAGGATGTATTGGGGAGGCGATGACGAAGACTTTGGTAATGCCTCTGAGATGATGAACTCTTCAGATGACAAGTTTGTTGCGGATAAAGAATTATTCATGTAAAAGGATTGTCGATAGGAGTGTTCCCTCCGCAAATCTTTCATTTCGTGGTGTTTTTGAACAGATACCTTTTTTCTAATTTGTCTCCATGGAGTTTTGGAGATGTCGAAAAACAAGTCGTGAAACGATTTTTCTTGTTGTTGGAACACTGTCAAGTCGTCAGTTTTGAGGTAGATTGCCAATTTTCGTATTTTCAATATTGTTCTTAAGTAACCTCATAGTATACAGGACATGCATTGCCGCTTGCCCAGTTTTGTTGTTGTGAGCACCTAGATTATAACCACAAAATTTGTAGCAATTTTTGACTCCATAACTTTGTAGGCCTCACACCTGGTAGGCTACTACTACTGCACGCTACCAGTGCTCATGACTATGAAATTGGTGACCCCATGCCTTGAGTTTAGCCACAGTCAACGTTTGGTTGTTGGATTGCAGGATCTTGCTATCACGCTCGGAATTATGTGCGAAGCGGATATTCAGCAAAAGCTAGGTCTGATATACAGACTACATCTTCCTCCATGTTGTGTTCTGGATTCGCCCGAGGCAGAATTCGGAGTTGAAGCTATGCAATTTTTCAAGCCGGACAGTGACAATGGTGAGGTGTTGAAACGATTTGCAAACTTTCATATTCATCTTGTCATATTTCTATGCAGATAACTTGCCAACCAATGCAACCAACTTGACAAATGGAGATACTGATGATGGTTGCGAGGAACTACTTGCAAAGCCATTGCAGGAGGTTTCTATCGCGAATGAGCCTTTGACGAAAAATGTAAATGATGATCATTTTGCTATGGTTGGTATCAGTCTGTCTTGAAATTTTTTCTTGTCTCATTTTTTGGTTTGTTCAGGATAACTCTGAAAAGAATACAAGAGAGGACTTTGAAATTGAAACCAAAACTAATCTTCAATCTGACGAATCATCTATTGTACCTGCAAATGAGAAAACGACAGCAGTTGTTGGTATGTAAGCTATGCCCGAACTGATACAAAGCAGTGCATATGCATGCCCGTTCATTTTATCAAGGCTGATATATTCATATTTTTGTGATAGTCGTTATTGGCCGTAAGAACAATATTTATGATTTATCGGTACCAGTTTTGCGTCACGTGAGGAAGCCGATTATCCTATTGGCCTTGAAAAATCAATATCGATCGAACTCTTTATAGCCGTATCTTCTATCTCCTTAGTTTGAAACAAGTTTGATCTGAAAGTGACCCATCAATTCTGCAACCTACAGTACTATCTCTGTGTGCTAATGACCATACCTTTTTTGTGACTTTCAGAGAAGAAGGGCATGAAGGAGTATCGCAGCATGTTTGCCAAAAAGCCACCGTTGTTAGAGTCGTTGCCATCAATGAATCAAGTAATGAGACGTAACTGCTAGTCGTATTCAGTATTCATGCAACTAATTGTATCATATCTATTTTCAGGTTCAGTTCATACAGCTGTGCAAAACCGTGTATAACATGTTTCGAGATCATGAAAATGAGAGCCAGCTTTATCAGTCGATTTCGTTGGTTGCTACTCTTCTTTTAAAAATGGGAGAGGTAGAGTGAAATTTTCTGAAGCCTTGTTTGTGCAAGGCAGTTGCGATCTGGCTACCTATCTGGAGTTTTCAAATTGTGGTGTCAACTCATTTGTGTTCTTTTTATGCAGGCTGGTGCTCAAAGTCAAGAATCTGAACCTGGAAACAAACCGAAAGCCGATCGCAAAGGTATGCTGACTAACTGACTGTTAACTCTTGATGGTGCAGTTTTGTGTCATTGACCTGTCCTGACTTGATACATTATTCATACATTTATAATTGCTACAGTTTTCTCCCAGTTGGTGTACCTACTGTAACTAAAATGCAGGCTCTGAGCTAGGGTTTAGTTTTGAGTGCATACAGTCGATTTTACTATAGTAGGGTACTGTAATTAAGCGAGTGATTATATCAATTCAGGCAGACTTCTTTTACATTCTGTGGTAGTTCAGGCCAGTGATATATCCTGAGAGCAGACGTTTGATAATGTACCATTCAATATACTGCGGGTGTGTTGGTTCATTCGGCTCATTTTCCATGGAATCCCACTTTAATGTGAACGTGTATCTAAATTCAGATCAAGTAGCAATTGAACAGCAAAATCAAGCGAATAGTGAGCCTCAATCAGAACTACCTATGGCTACATCAGATGGTGAAGGCGATGTAGCCCAAGGTAAAGACGATAAGAATGGCTCGGCTAAAAAGGCTGACAATAGCGGCGATTCAAGTGAATGGAGTATCACGTTTGAGCAATTTGTGGCTTCTGTGTTGACGGAGACCAGTCTGACAGAATTTTTTGAAACACGTCACAAGATTGATCCCGCTATTAATGTTTTGAGGAGTAACCACGCCGTAGAAAGAATTCACAATGTGCCAAGTACTCCGTAATAAAACTTGTTGCATGTATATGTGGAAATAAGTAATGTTGCGTACTCATATTTTGTAATCTGATTGATGCCGCATAATGTCTATGTCGTAGTTTTAGCGATCCATATGTGTTGGCCATTCTTGTCCTAGTCTGAATTTTTCCTATCGCTGATGAACTTTTGCTGATAGTGACCTTGTCCTACATGATCTTGATCATCTTTGGATGGAGTTAATGATCGCGGAATGTGAAAATAGTTGTATTTATGTGACGTCATATCAAGGCATCAGCACACTAGAAGGCATGATGAAATATCGCAAATGTTGGCAACATTCAAAATTGAACAGTAGACTACATATTGTGAAAAAGGATGATAGGCTATGGATAAGCATCCAACCGTAGGTTACCTACAAATGCTACAATATGGCGACTATGACTATCTGACAGTAGGCCTTTTATGCTGTTCTGGTTCACATGGCCGTTAAATGTAGGCCCTACTCTGTGTTCCTTTGAATTTACTAATGTACATGTCCGCTTGTATGGATCGGCATGTCTTGCACCATGTTACTTTCAAATCCAAACGTTTAGCGTATTACACGTCGTAAGGCGATCCCCTATGTGGTTTGAGGATATATTCAACATTATGGAAACGCCCATTTTCTCCATGTCTTTGGGCATGACGGGATTGCTAAAATGACTTTGGTGTTCAGCATTTGATGTGATTTTCTTCTTTTGCGCTGAAAATATTCTTGCCAGTCGATGTCGGAATGATTAGTTTTGCAGCATCTTTCTTGAGAAGCTTCAATTTCCTTCGTTTAACTATATTCTCGAGTGTTCCCTATGATGGCCAGATGTTTAATATTGTTAGTGTTCACAAGTAAAATGTATTAATACAACGCTTCAATCACTGAGGTGAATATAGAAGCGTTGGTTTTCCCCCGAGTCCAGGAGGCTTGGCTGCCAAAAGCATGAGTCATCTTGTGTAATTTTGCATGTTGCCTTGTGTATATTTTGATTAGCTCGTCATCCTATTCGAAAGACATCGGACCGTGATTGCTAAACCAGCCGCCAACGCTACTTGCTTGAAAATTGTTCCAGCCCGATTTCCCGGTTTTTTCATGATAGTTTTATTCTTGCTCGCCATTGTGGTTGCGTGCTGTGTGCAATATTTGCTCGATGATGGATTTGATTCTACTCGTTTCGCATTCTTTGTTTACGTGGCGAATACATGATATAGCCAATGTTGATCACGCGATCCTAGTAAATTTTTTCTTCCATTGACTGTTATCTCTTCGATTATTGTAAAGAACGAAGACTGCAGCTTCTTCCTCACCTGCACCTAGCTGACCCGGTCCGTTCGCCGAGGAAAAGAGGAAAGGTTTGACCATCGAGCCGGGAATACAGTACACCTGTAGCATGGGCCGCGCCTGTAGCCTACAAATAATTCGACGAATGGCGTATTGCAGTCACAATAATGCTACGCTATTACATACGAATGCCCGTAGATAAAATTGAAGACCGGTCCGCGGAACACTTTGGAGAATATAATCGGTCCGCCTGCCGAAAAAGGTTGCCGACCCCTGGTCTAATGTATAGACCCATAACTTTTCGAAATATGCTCGAACGATCTCGTCAAGAGGGGGGCCTAGATTTAAGCTACTCGGTATTTTGGGTGTAGCCATGTAGGCTAACATTCTGATGCACGACTGCAACACAACAACGGATTCCTATAAACCTCTCGATAACCGGTACGCGTCATCAACATCGATCACATACGAAATGCTATAGCAACAATAATGAGCCGACGTCTCTCGATTGTGTCGTGAGTGGTGGCTATTGTGCTGGAATCGATGATGTCGCGAAATAAATAAGGTTCAGCGCAGCTTATCTCAAATACTTCAGTGGATCTATGTTTGCCTTTGTTAGTAATAGGGCTGAGCTCGTGCTACGGCCTATTCATGATTCCTTTCTAGCTAGGAGATACTTGATATCACTGCATTCTTTGAGGGGCTCGCGCCCCGAATATTATTATTGCTGATAGGTCATTTATAAACAGGAAACGATAGTACCGTTATGTAGCCGCAGCAATGAGTTGAACATATTCAATTGCTTACAATTTTATTGGATACTGTGTTACCGTAAACAGTCTGAAATATATATTTATGTAATTCAATAGTTAACTTTTATGGCTTACAAAAGTCGTCAGGGGGAAAATTGGAGGGTGCGATCAGCACCCCCAGTCTCTTGCTTGAGAAAGATGCTTCGGCCGTTAAATCCCGAAGAAACGGACAGAATAAAAGTAAGTAAGAAGGCTTCTTGTGGTACCAGTAGCCTAATGTGATTAAAAATGCTATGTTTCGTATTGCTGTTATATCAGATTGCAAGTTTCTGAAATAGGCTTTGACGAACGTCTGCTGATTCTGATTGTTTATTTGACAATGCCTACGCCACTGTTTTCCATCCCTGTTGTGTTGCAGAACACCGCCAGGTCAGAATGGCTTGCAGAAATACAGAAGAATGACTTATCCGTCACCACTTATTGTGGATTGCATGCGCAAAAGGATTTAGATGAACCTACGTCAAACAGAGTGAGGCCATCGTCACCAGAAAGAATGAATAAGCCCCATCCACCAGAGTACGTAGACTACTATTGGTCATAGAACGTAACTTATTGCTTTTCAATTTACGAACAACGTTACACATTCACAGTGTTTTTCTGGTAACAAGGTTGAAGAAAGTCAAGGGTTGCTTCGATCGATCCGCGGCAAAAAGTGGAATCGAGCGCGGTCAAGGTATGGAAAATTCATCTGTGTAAACGGGTCTATACGTAGCCTGACTATACACGCTTTCTATGTATCGTGCACTCCAACGCATCATTATTGGTTATGGTTATCCATTGTAATTTAGCCAAGGCCATCCTCTGTGATATTTTATTTTAATTTTCATTCAAAAAGCACATCTGGCTCTACAAGACCGTACTTTTGCTCAAGCAAGCGATCCCCGTATTCAAAGACGTCCTAGCACATCAAAATCTGTACGGGATCATAAAGAAAAAGAGAAGTTACGACGAGTAATGGGACCTAGGGTCGCTCAAGCTACAGAGGCTTGGATGAAACTAAGTAGCAAGCCAGGCAAGTGTACAAATACCAATATTTACTTTAAAGACTTGTTAAGGGTATAGCTTAGTGGAAGTTGTTATCAGTTATAGGTTTAGATAGTCCTACAAAGCTTCTTGAGCAATGTTTCGCGTGTATAGATCGATGACGGTTGAAGGTAGGCCTACGCTATATGTATGCCTATGTCACAGCATATTCTCACGCACATAATATCGCATGATTATGCCTATAAGCTCTTAAACATTTTTTGATCCAATACCATCCACTCACAAGAGGGTTAATTATATTTACCTTTTGCAGATGCGAAACGTCTGAAAGATACCATTGACGAGATGTCTGAGTCAGGTGAAGTGAAAACGGAACGACGACTTTCTGAGAGAAATTTTGCCAAGGACAGGCATCACAACTTGACTTACGCTTCTAATAGGTGGCTGAAGAGGGCCGGACACGAAGGTAATCTCCATCATTTCGCCGTGTAGCCTATATACGCTACTTGTCCTTATGAGCGTATATGTATAGGCTATTCTCTGATTAGGCCTATATGATTTCAAGAGATGAGGAGGTTCATTTTTGAGCACACATGTTTTGGTAAGACTAGAAAATGCAAATGTCCGTTGGAATAATGAGGAAATACATCTACTCATACTCCCGCGTCTGTTAGTGACGATTACGTAAGCGGGATACAATGATAGGGACCGACAGTTATGCAATGACGGAATGTATAATTTCAGAAAACGACGCAGTTTCCAGGCTCATTGAGGCTTTGAAGAATGCCAAAAAGCAAACGGTACCAAATGAAGGTCCTCATTTCCATATAACAGACTATTCCAGCGTGTTCAACACAGCTTCTCGGAAATATCACCACGATTTCCAGATTCATCCTGAGTGGCATCAACCATGGCACAAGCAATACGAAAAATAGAAATAATGCAATTCTTGAACAATGATTGCACGTCATTTAAGCAGTATTTAAGCCCATGAAATAATTGATTTCAAGATCGCGCATATACAGTATTTCTATAAAAGGGTGTACGTATCTATAAACGAGGTACATTACTGAATGCAGCTTGAAAGTAGTTCGCATGCGCCGGTGCTGTGGCTGAATAAAGATCGATCGATATCCTCACCACCGCATGGTGTCAGCGTTGAGCGTATTCATACTCTGTATAGGTCTGTAGGCCGCCTACCTATAATGAAGACATGGCCACTATTACGGCTGCAGATCTAACGCTTAGCTTTCGCAGATAAGTTCGCGTTTATCTTTGCGAAATAGTGTCTCTTCGCTGTATTTCTCACATATTGCTACTTGCTAAGCACTTAGATTGTGTTACCCTCCTGCTTCATGTCAAGTCGCGCGAACACATCGCACATTGATGTGATGGGCCAGCTGCGACTAAAACAGGCGACAAAATGAGTTCAAAACGTTACGTGTTGCATCAAATAAATAAAAATATATCACACTTAAGTTGTTGTCGATGAGCAATTCTCATCGCGATTACACCGCCACATGTAACATCTGTCTTGCGAGTTCCCCACCTTCGACGTCGCTGATCAGACCCCGCAGCTGGACTGAGCTATGGTTTGCGATGAATAGGAATTCAACAGGAATGCAGCCATTTCCAATTTTTCAGTTTTCATCCACTTCCTTTTTTTAACTTTTGAAGTCGCAGTAATACGGTTCTGGTGAGGGGCGTACTTCGTCCACTTGTTGACTTACTTGGTCGTGATTCGTTCTTTTCCGATTTCGCGGTACCAGTCGTTGGCTGAGTTTTTTGTTTGGAACTGCTTGGTACTGATTCCCCGGCAGGAGATGTGACTTCCTCTATAACGTGGGCTGCATTAGATTCAATTTTCTTTCTTTCTGCATTCGCAGATAGCACTTTTAGACTGTACGAGCGCGTCAACAATGTGCGTGAACTGGGAGCAGACGAGGCGGATGAAGTTCGCACACTGCCGCTTCTGGTTAATCCTGAACGACTCGATAACTTATTAGGAACAGATTTTCCGGTCTGGTGTACCAAATTTCCTGTTTGTTTTGAACTGCTTTGTTTCTGTTTCGTCTTCGTGCCCGGAGCTTCTTGTTGAGAACCCAATATTGCGTTCGCATTGCGACCGTGGCTGTTGTTGCTTGAGGTTTCCAATTTCACTGTTGCTTTCGCACTAACAGAAGCTTCACTGCCGGATTTGACCGGTGCAACGACACTTTGCTCTTGCACAGTGATAAGAATTTCTGCCGCTACGTGTGGACTGCTTGAAACATTCGAACTTTCTTCTGTTGAATTTGTTCTTTCGCAAGAAGCGAGTGTTTGAGCCGTAGCGGATTCCTTCTGATTGGATATTAAACCACCTCTACGAATATCATGTCTTGGAGGTTCTAAATTTCTGGGATCAGGCTTTTTTCCATCGCGCGTAGACTTCGCACTCGATTCCAAATGTTTTGACGAATCGCCTACTTTCAACCACGTTATGGGTCGTCGGCTTAGACTGGGTGTTCGGTCCGATTTAGACGCGGAAGCACTTTCACCCAATTTAGTTTTGATGGTTTTGTCCCCCAATTTCCTTGTTGAAGCCGATTTGATGGAGTGTACTTGTGACCGCGTGGTTGTTTCGTGAAATGATTGCGATGCAACGGGTTTATTAGATTTTGTCCACATACTCTGATTACGAGTTAGTGTCCCTCCTGATGTCGCTTGGCGTTCAGAGTGAGCCGACCAAGGTCTGATTGTTTCCCGACTAGTGGAGGCTGGTATTCGTTTGACCGCACCTTTTTGGGGTTTAACTGTTTGAAGCACAGATGTTTCCTGCCTTCGGACTGTTCTCGTCTTTCCCGTTATTGGGGATATCTTTCTATTTCCAGAGCTCGTTGATGAATTTTGACTTACAGATCGCACCCGTGCTATATCGCGTATGCGTGGAGCTCTTACTGAGCGATCAGCATGGACGGGACGTGGTGGTGTGCTTGTACCTCTGCTCGTCGTTCTTCGTTTTTCTGCGTCTTGGTCGGAATTCTTTTGGTCTTTTCCATGAGGCTGTTCTGATACTGAAATATTCTTGCCAGAAGATATACTGGCGTTTCCTGAGCTGACGGACGAGTTTCGACTCCCAGATCTTTTGTGTGGAAGTCCTACTTTTGTCTCAATTTTCGCTTTGGATGTGGAGCTTGCGGCGGTTTTTAGAAAGACTTTAGTGTTTCCCGCCGATACCGATTGCGTCTGCGCTTGCGCTGATGGACGATTATGAGCATTGGGCATTGGCGTAGTTGTCGTTCGTCGATTACTCGGTTTCGCGAAAGATTTGCTCCGTAGCGTACTTTGTTCGGACGGTGCAGGTCGCTCTGATGTAGATTCCGACAGCGATTTCGTCCCTATTTTTAATTTGCTATTATCACGCAGCGTAACGCTGTGTGGTCTCGCCTTAGATGCCAACGAGGTATTAGTCTTTTTGGTGGGTCGATGCAGCGTCAAGGCAGAAGGCTTAGCGTTCGTTCTCATCGACGAGGCAAATATGTTAGGGTCAGAACGAGTATGAGATGCGCTAGCTTTTGACTTGGTGAGATTGGACGAAATAGGCTTATTTCGCACCCCTGCTAGCGGAGTCTTACTGTGAGTGTTTGTTATATCGGGAACCGCGCTCTTTGGTCTAGGTTTACGAATGGGCGTAGCTGTTTTACGAGCTGTGTCATTTGTACGGCTGGATACATTCTTACTGGCGTTAATCCCCGACGTTTTGTTTATGACACTAGGAGTTGGGGATTTTGATCGACTGGTTATAGCCTGATGTGGTTTCAATGATCGTTTGACTATTTTGGGATCCGAGCGGGCCGGTTTGATATTCGGTTTTGGGATTTGTTCAGCCGAAGGTTCATGTGTCACCTTTTCTCTCGTACTATTGTCTGTTTCAGCTGCTTGATCCATTTCAGTTTTATCGGAGCTAGTGTGTTTGTGCTCCAAGTCGGGAATAACCCCTGTCGACGATTGTGTGGCCATTTCTGGGGCTAATACGCTTGATGGCGGGGATTCCTGCACACCCAGTGCTGCCGATCGTTCTATTTTCTCTTCCACTTGCTTAGATAGAATTTCATCTTCAATCGAAGTTAATGTTTGAACAACGTCTGTAGCATCCGGAATCTGTGGAACTGCTTGTGACTCAACCACGATGGATTTGGGATTCGAGCTGTCGTTTGATTCATCAATTTCATTTCGCTCCTCACCCATGCCTTCCAAAGCCTTCTCTGCCTGCAAAGAAAACGAATCCATGGCCTTCGGCTTCGTCTCGCCTTGGCTTTGAGTCACTTTTGGATAGGAATCTTCCTGATTCAATACCGATGTATCTGTGTGTGAGGGTTTACTTAGAGTAGTATGTGAGGTTGCGGTGTTTCGTTCTGTGAGCCAATCAGTTGTTGTCCTACGCCGACGTGATAAGTCCGAAGGCCTGATCCGATCATTTGCTGGTTCTGCGTTAGCGTTATTAGACGAGGATGTAGTCAAGTTGCTCGACTCATTTTCAACATCCTCTAAACGCCAATCACTTGTCTTTTCTTGTGTAGTTGTAAATCTTGATCTCCGAGCAAGAAAAGCCTCCTTGGACGCGTCCACAACTTCAGAACTTGAACGTTCAAAACGCTTTTGACGATTGCCTGGAAATGAAGGGGAGTTATTAGTTCACTGAAACGGCGTTCATTGTTACAGTTATCTAGATGTTGCGCTTAATATAAATGTAACAAACAGCTTTACCATAAATGTCTCTATTATATATAATATAGATATACATAATACCTGTTTTATTCCAGTTCTGTTCTATGTTACTGCTTTCTTTATAACGGCGTATTTTTTCGCGTAAGTCATCGTTTCTGCTTTTGTCAATGTCATCTGGTTCGATGGTTATAGTTGGGCGTCTCGACGACCGATGCTCGTCTCCTTGTGGGTGTAAAAAACTATTTATTCGAACTCTCCCTGGAGAATTCTTGTCGTCGTTCGGTGAGAGAGAAAATTCAAATCTTGACGAAGCGGGTCGATGTTGAAATAGTTTCTCTTCAATAGATTTTGTAAAACCGGGATCGGATCTGGCTCTGTTTACCCGAGTTCGTCGCCGCAGTCGTTGCGTCATGTTTTCAAAATCTCCGCCTAAATCCAGCGGTGTCGATTTATCGTCTCTTTCATCCTCCTGCAAAACAATTTGAAATTGAGCATATGACCCATCAGTCCAGTTCGATATCTGGTGAACGTATTTAAACACGTTAAAAATCCAACTTGCCCGTATAAAAAGTTCATCGTCCAAAGAGCTGGTTTGTCGTGGTGTTACGGAGACAACACCTTCGTTTCTTGACGCGGCATCAACCCGGCGTGAATGCGAGTGTAGTGGAATTGCCCGATTCTCCTTCCTCCTGTTTTAATATAAAAAGAAAGAATGGGTAAATTGAACGCAAGTGAAATATCTACGCATCAGACCTAATGAAAGAGAATAATTTCTAATAAAAAACGCCCGGGTCAAATATTTAAACGGTTCCAAAGCCCATAGGTATACAATACATGATGATGTTTTGAGTACTATGATATTTGTGGATAATGATAGAAGTCGCAATTATAATTAAGCCAACGTATCTTATGAGAGTATGGTATATGATTACTGGGCAGAAATCTGGGCTAATTGGCTAATTATTGACATGTGACCGAGAGTATGAACAAACTTTTCTACCTTGACATTCGTCGCTGCCGCGCTTCGTTCTCTCTTAAAGCCTTCTGGAACTTATCTCGGAAATTGGCAATAATTTCAATGCAGTTTTCAAGTGAAAACTCGTTCGACGTTTCGCAGAGGTAAAGGGCTAGTTTCGTTGAACTTTTTTGAACTTTTTTGTACCAATCATCCAAAAGGCCGAGCTCCTTCTTCGTAGTCTGCCCAAAATTATAAGTCGATAACTAAATGTTGCTCTATACATACTGAACAGTAAATATTTTAGCTACTTGTTGTAGGACTGTAGCATAGTAGGACTACACCATTCAAAACGTGTTAACACCTCATGAACGGGCAATAGACCTAAGAACTTTTTAGACTATCCTGACGATCATATTCTGCCCTGAATTCACCGATGGATCAACAACTGTATTTAAAAACCTGTAGGTACCAGAAGCACAAGGGCTCTTATGTTAATTGACAATAGACGACCTCTCTATACATTTAACATATGCCTATGTATATATTTCTGCATGGTGCATACATATTCAGAGGCTCAAAAGCATTGCGAATGTGAGTCCGTCCTTGTTAAACATTATCAGGGTTTCAACATAACCTATTCGATAAGGATATGTCAGCGAGCCATTTCGTCAATACGACTATGTGCCAAATACCTGAAATACGTCACAAATTTTACAAACATTGAATAGTTCTGTGGCGACTCTGTGACTGCAGTTGCACAAAATCGAACGTCAGCGAGTCAACAATATACAATAAACTTTAATAAGGTATCACTGTGAAAACATTGATACTAAAATTTGGACAATCGCCAGGGAATCTATCTAACCATGGTTATTCCGCAAGCAGACCAATGTCCATTAGTGTTGCTAACGCTTTTTGCGAGACCGTCCATATTGACACTAGCAGTACTTTTCGCAAAGGCCCAATGGAAATGATTTGCTTCATGTATCGTATAGTTTTTCGTGTTCAGAACCGTCCTACGTATGTTTACATAGCTTGGTAAATTCCATACAACTGACTTGAAGTAACTATCTGTCAACTTTTGTGGGAATGTACTTGATATAGCCGTTAGACCAATTGCATATCTAGCACCCGCAATGCAAAACAGTTGCAACATTACAACCGCAAAAGAGCATTTCCAGTCATGGACATTCGTTTGTTCAGTAGATGGGGCGCTTCTTAACATTGTATATGACAGGAAATGTTGTAAAGATCTATAGGCATATCCATTTCCTAACAACCAAAGATAGCTTCGTCATTGGCCGAACATATTTGGTTAAACGATGAGCAATTTCCTCATCCTCCAAAGCAGGCCGAAAGCTTCGGACTATAATCAGGATGTATGCCCTCTATTGTAGATTTAGGGGGATCGCAGCACGATTACATTCACCACGTCGCTTACATGTCCTAACCATGGCCTACTAAATGTCCATGTCCTAACATATGACAGAATAGCTTACCCAATCATATAGTTGTCTCAATCCATGATAGCAAACCTACCTGAAAGAACGCGTCCATCTTTTCCTTTAAATCCTCACAGTTGACCTTAGATACGTGTTCCATCAAGCGATCCAATTCAGATTTGCACTTTTTTAACTTGTTTGCTAGTTCTTCAACTGCAATAGTTTTTGCTTCTGATAATGACGGAATCTGATTTGACCAATCCAGCATTTCTGGGTTCTGTTTCTCTAATTCCATGGCGACATAATGCAATAAAGTAATTCCCGGTTTGTTCGCCTTCGTCTCGAAAAGGATCTTTAAGGAACTCAATGAAAAACCTGATGCATTTCCATAACTTGCTCCTTGGTTTAGAAAATTTCCAGTTTCGAGAACAAGTTGAAAAATTGGAGGTAGTGAAGCACAGTTTCGTATTTCTGTAACAACAAATTTGCAGTCAGGGTGCGCTGCATATTCCTTGACCGTTGCTGGGTGGCCTCACAGATAGCAAATTGTGCGTGATAGCGCTACGTCATGCCTTAGTCAATGACTTAAGTTGGTAGGATTCTTTATACTTCTTCTGGACCTCAGTTTTCAGAGAGCTAAAGTAAAGTCACCATCTCTGATGGTGCGTCGCATAGTAATTTAGCATGTGGAGAGTGTAGACTATACGTTTACGACAGTTACGCGTCTTTTTGCAACCCCCGTTTGCCCGGTCTTGGGACCGTTTGTAGACAACGCTGGGGCTGCAGCTGGGGACTTGAATTTTCATTTGGATCTGCATGACTATAGATTGAAGTACACTATTCCAAACAACTCAGGGAAGCAAGGCAGCGGCTGCGTACGGCTTGCTATTGACAACCGGCTTACCTTTTATTACACTGTCTAATATACGTAGCGAAGCAGAAACTTCCTCTAGACATGGTTTAGTTTCCGCCATGAACATTGTGCACTCAATTCGTAATTGGTAGGAGGGAACGTTCACGAGTTGCACCATGAATGTATCTGCGTTGTCTAGAACGCTGTCGTCTTTCATATTTTCTTCTATAAATATAAGTTTCATTTTTTCAAGAATATCATCTTGAAATGTTGATTAAATTGCGTACCCAGTGACTTTTTAAAGGTGTCTTTCTCTGGCAATAGTTTCAGCAACGTCTTCAGCTGCTCGGCACTGAATTGATCCGTGTCACAATCCTCGATGGACTTTACGAGGTCTTTGACTGGGCTGTCGAGAGAAATTCATAAAGTTAGTTTCGGAATGAATTGTTTGAAATGTCACTCGTTCTGGCATATTGACTACACAGTAAATTTTTTATTCGACATTGTGACGGGGTCGTTTCGTCCAATAATGTAATAAAAGAAAAATATTTGCCTCAATGATTGCGTTTCTACGTAATACACATCACAGTTGACGGACGCTCCCCATGTGTAATTGCCGACCTTTCTCGAATAAAGGTAAATATAGAAGGACGGTACGTGACAGAACCACAATTCTGCTTTGGTCGTGAGCATATTGACTAATTTTATAGGTTTGCCCCCACACGCCCAAAATTTTGTGATTATAATTGACCGTTACACCGTACAAGCTGTGCACCGCACAAGCTGTGCACCGCATAAATACACTACAATACCCTGATACCGACAAGATGAGCACACGTCAATGCCGGATCATTCAGGATTTGTCGAATTAACTCGTAACGCTAATATTGATTACTTGATTACTTGATTAGTAATCACTGATTACCCTATCGCTGTAGCGCGTTTGGTTTTCTCGCAAATCAAAACAATTTGCGTCGGGTCCTTTCCCTCTACGTAGGAAGTTTACATTCAACATCGCCCTCAATTGTCCAGTTTTAATGGTTTCTGATCATTCGATGGTGGTGAAATCATGACCATATTTTTCAAAGTTATTAATATTCTTACCGCTTAAATTGTCGAAGAAAAATGTTTGTGTTCATGCTTTGTTTGGTGTCTAACAACGTGACCTGAAAAGTATTTGGGCAAGTTGAGAAAACGGTGACTAAAACTGGGTCTCTGGCAGCTCGTGTCCGGGTTCGCGTGGACTGATTTTGCCGTTGATACTGAGGGTCTCTCTAATCATCTTCCGATAAGGCATAAAGGTATTGGGATTTGCTGTGGACTCCATGAGCTGAACGTCACGTTACCAGGAAATAGTCAATTGACACCCTGCAAGAGGGTAATGGAATTGGCGGAATAATATTTTATACGTTTTAGATACATCGCGACCATGCAGCAGAACATGAACCTAATAAATGTTCTTGACGAGCAATTTTAATCATGCCAGTATTTACAGCCTAATTGCTATATCGGTAGCAAACCAAGGCAACTATTTCAGACAGTAGGATGTTTTGTAATCTTACAGACGTAGAGAGCTGACTGATGCTCTTCTGATTGCGACCGCATGCAATTACTATATACAGTTCCACCATGGCCTACTCCAGTTCAACAATGCAAAGCGACTTCATTGTAGGGTTGGAAAGTGAATTAAACATGTATCTATCTTGTTCAGGCAAATATAACTAAGTATAGGCTGCTTCGTCCAGTGTGCTTTTCAATTTCTACATACCGAGAACAATTAGGTTACTTTGTGGTTCATTCTAGACATGCTGTGATGCTTGTTAGTTGTTTTTGCAAGGACCTAAACCTGTACCTGCTTCTTGCGATCGCTTCGGGTTGACGAAGATGAACTAGTTCTTTTTTCTCTAGAGCCTGTCTTTCTGCTTACATTTTTTCCATCTCCGGTAGAAAACAGATCCGTCAATGTCTCAAAATCTGCGGAGAGTCGTTTAACTCCAGGGGATGAATCTGAGGACGCCCAGATTGTGTCAACGTTGAGTAGTAGCTTGTCAGGAATTTTCCTCCATAAGACTCTAAAACAAAGAAAAAATAGTTGAAATGTGTCTGGTACTGTTTTTCGCAACACTACACTGTCTTTATAGCAACAAAACTGGCACAGGGCGCACTTGGCCGGATGATATTCAATATTGGCGGTTACAGTTTATCCGTATATAGCTGTTGGTTGATTTCACCACCAGTCGTACTTCCTTCTACGTCATTTCTAACGTTACTTAACTCTGACTATATATATATATCATTTTCAAGCATCCTGAAATGGACAGTCATTACCCTTCCGGAAAAAGCAAAGATCACAACACCAAATGCAGGTGTTTTACAGCAATCGAATATAGAACAGTGTATATACTATTTGACATTTACGTCCGGCATTGATGTGTGAACTGTAGAATCGATATTACCTATAGCATATATAACACTGTTGTTATGAATAGTAAAGTGTTTTCAACAGCTCAGATCTCAGTACGCGATACCGATATTTCCGGTTTATAGGCCTGATCATCACAACCACTATAGCCTTCGTACTCCCCCCCGATGTTGACTGTTCAAGCAGAGAAGAAGCGGATACCAAAGTCTCTCATTTGGCTCTGTCGGGAATTGAACCCGGTAGACCTATACGTTCTAAACAGAAGGCGAACCCACATTCAAACCACACGTCCAACTGAGCGATGATTTCAATACATACATCTCTTGGATGGTGTGAATTGGAATCGTTGAATAATTTCCTGTATACTAGCAAGTACAACATATACCTTTTATACTTTGCAGTGACTTTATCCTGTTGAGGATTCTTCCCGGAGGGTAACGGAGGAGGAGGAGGCGGTGGTGGTGGTGGCGGTGGCGGTGGCGGTGCTAGAGGCGGTGGAGGTGGAGGGTGGTGGAGGAGGCTGCCAGGTTGCTTGATTGGCTTCTATCCATATCCGCATCTTTTCAGGCGTCTCGTCTTCTAGCTAAGTCTATACTATTCTAAAGAGAGACGACTACTACCGTCATTTCTTCATTCTCTGCAATTACATTGTGAACAGATATGAGTCATTTTCATGAAAACATGTTGACATGTTTTCTTCTTGATTAAACGCACTACTTTAGATATCAGGTATAGGCTTTATCTACAAGTCAAGCTTCAAGTTTCGCGTGTCAAATACATTCTGTCATAAGGCAGTAATATAAAACCTCATTAGATCTGTTCATGTCTATCTGTTTTTGTTGTTACTTCTCCGCCTTCAACATCTTGTCTAACTCAAGTAGCTAATGGTTTGCTTTGTGTCTAATTTGAAGTCCTTTTATTCCTAATTAATGACTTCTCAGTTCGGTTTACACAACTTGCAATGTGATCCTAGATCACATGGATTCTCGCCGATCAAAATCTTGTACATTTCGATTATATCAGGGATATATTTTTTTCAATGCAACCCAAGCGATGAGTTCGTTTGTCCATCATCTCTCATGAAGTCGTACACGCGAGAGAATCGAATTTGACTCCCGGTCGAAGCATACAATCCTAACCCTCCTTTTTGGTAGATTTGGTTTTCACAGACTCAAAAATAATTTTTTCTAAAGTCTAAATGCAGTTCCAATCAGTAATGAGTTAAGATCTTCGGTGGCGCACGACAACGTGTTATAGATCTATGTGAAATGGTCAGGTGTTCTGATCTAAAGACGGTTTCGTGAACGCCACTAACCCGCACAGACAGTGCAATCTACTGGCTAAGATATTTCAAGTACCTTAGGAAAGCAGATTAAACTCGTATGTATCAGTAAAACCTTTCAGAGCATGTTAACTACTGCATTGGCGGCAGTTTTGTGTCGCAGCGTATGTTTTCACTTCGACTCTATACCCTAAGTTTATGGTGTATAATTTTGTTGCAGGTTACAAACTGGGTGAGTTTGCACGTCAACCTCGTAAATTCAACGCAACCATATGTTACATTCATCATATAGTTGTGCCTATATAACTTGTGACGCGTTCCATGGTTTGTTTTTCAAACAAACTTAAAAGATCTTGTGCAAACATGTTCCGTACAATAGAGATAAGGCTGAGCTACCATTAATTTTCAATCTGACGGACGCGCGCTATGACTGATAACGAAAAAACAAACTTCTAACCTCAGAATAATGGCGGGTCCGTGCCGTAGATTCAATATGTGGCATCCGGCACCTTATTTCATCTGACAGATGATGGACTGGACTAACAGCAAAATTGCGTGACAAATTTCTATTTTTTGAATAATCTTCAGGTTATAGTAGAATGATAGTGCAGTGCACCATGTAGTGCTCGGTAATTTCGTTGCCAGAACGTTTGTTTTGGTTAGCGCGATACCTGTTACAACCAATTGACGCGGCTACATTTCTTTTCACTCCAAAATGATTATTGTTTATCGCGCTGATTGATTAACACGTCTATTGTAATCAACGTACACGTTTAAAATGCCTGTGCTCCCGCACGCACCCGGGTCGCTTTTCACGCGGTTGTGGTATATTTATCTAATACATTGATTTTGCTGTACGCTCGAAAAAGTGTCACAGCCTACTACAGCCAGCGACGTTATAAGAACATAACTACCGCAAAAAGCATGAGCAGAGTCGGGAGAGAGAGAGAGAGAGAGACTGTTGTAGTGATTGTCCGATATTCACAGACCCAATGCCCATATAACCAACTAAGTGGTTGGACCACTCGCCAGTCGCCACTGTTGCAGTGATCTCCCTGTGAAGGGGCATCGATTCGTTGCATGATTGATGCGTGGCTTATTTCTGGTCGTCATTATCATCTTTATCGTCTTTTTGGACAAACCGCTGTAGTAGCGTCGCGCGTTTCACCAAACAATGGAGACGTTAGGATTAGTGCTAAGCAGCACAAGTTGTTTACGAATAAATCCAATCCCAGCTCTGTTTCAATAGAGATCAAAGCCTTGATAATTTCGTCGTCTAGATTTATGACCTAATACCCTCGCGGTCGGTGTAAAAGTCAACACTTAAGAACATACTTGTCTATCACGCACAACCATATTCCTCCAAGCTAACCCGATACCGACTGCCAAGTAGATGAAGAACGAATGGCAATTTTAAAATCTTTGGTTTCAGTCGGTTGAGAATCGTACCCGGTACCAAACGATCAAAAGGCGATCAGTTAATTAGTGAAACTCCAAGGCCACTAACTGACTATGGTTCCAAGACAACTACCTATTTTAGTACTGGCTACATATATCTATTTGGTTTGACCATGGTTTCAGTAGACCATGAGTTTGACTACAAGTACAACGACCATACCAAAGTCCTCTGCTAAAAATTTGAAACACACAGAAGATTCTGTACTTCCATTTGTAGGATGGATACTAATGCGTGGAAACAACCAATCTGTGCTTGTTTTGTTTTCGATCTCTCACAAAAGCCATTGAAATTTTCGCTCAATGCGGATAATAATTGAAGGTGTGGATTGAATGGAAATTCCAGAATATATTATCTCCCATACACAGAAACATGAGTTGTGTCCATCTTTTCCCGCACGCACTAATGTCGATAGAAAACGGTAATCCCTTTCATTCCGAATAGAGCGTTCGCTACTTAACGAATTGTAGAATGTTCGGTTACTATTGCTAGATGTTTTATCACCATTGTAGCCACAATAAAAGCAAAATTTTGAAGTTTCGCGTCACGCTTTTCAAATGGTCCGTTTGAGAACCGGTTTTAAATTATAAAAACAACGTTCATCCGGAATTGGATACACATATAAACATCATGTTACGCAACGCTTCTTCAACAACATTTACCGTAATATCATCCTGCAGTGGATGCTAGCAGCGCCACGCAGAGTAGAAAGCTAGAGGATGGATTTGGGTAGGCTTGATGTTAACGTAAGCTATAACCTGGTCCCTGCACGTCCATTTGTAACATGGAGTCTCAAATAAGTACTTATAGCCTACATCAGCAAATGAATTTCGTGCACACCTCTATTAGCAACACCCTGTCGTTAAACCTGCTCTGCGTTCGTGTTAGCTCAGAATACGGTAAACATTTGTGCAGTCTTGTCTATTCTGACCTTTGCATGACACAAGTACATATCATATTCCTCTGCACCGTGCAACCAATTTGCTGTTGACCAAACAGAAAGGCACAGGTTCATGAATGCCAAAACATGCTGCAACCTTGCGGGTGAATGTGAAGGAAATGAATAGACATAGCGTAGACGGCACATTGTAACCGCTCCTGTCCTCCTACGTTTTATCAAATAGTATTCGACTGTCATGTGATTGCGTCACTACAGGAATTTCATGATCAAACATATTCTTTCTTACGAGTAAACGATCATAAATTTGAACGAAAATGTTTCAAAGTTTCTACACGGGCGATGTCACTTTTACAGCTCTCGGCAACATACAAATACCTAGCCTACTTTGATGAAGGGCTTGCCACCTCATATTATTGAACTACGTTTTCTGACGAAAATTGTTCTTATGGAATGATATTGTGTTGCGTTTCTCATCAACCACCATAGGCATGATCTGCTCAGCACATCTAAAGCGCCGCATCTGTGAGTTCAAATCAATTTATAGAGTTGTATGTAACACCATACACTCACACCGCTCGTTTGCTGTACACTAAATCCAAGTCATCTATGATATCAGATCAGTTTTCTGAATCGAAGTTTAAATTCTCGTCACTATGTATGTTCCAAGCACTTGAAACAAGTTATCTCTCGTTTCCTGTCAATTAGTAATGTTTCTAAACCGTGTTGTGTATTTAGTGACGTTTCTACTGCAGAAATATCTCACTCAAGTGAGTATTCCGAGGACGTAAAAACTCACAACAGAACATGCGGTGTCCCGATAAAACTTCATGACTCCACCATTTTATATTACTCAACGCTCGGGCGCTGACGCTTGGCGCATTTCACCTTCATTTACCTGGCTATTCCACCCATTGCAAATATATTTCGGATATGTCGCCCACACGTAACCTTGTTACGCTAGTAGAGGTACGCGTGTGCGTCTACCAATACAGCTACGAACCTGGTTGTATTGACGGAACCCCCTGAACAGTCGATTTAGTATAAGGTTACCCAGCAATACAAAGAACACCACGATAAGGTTCCTTTAGATGTCCGTGGGATATTTACTTGTTCACTATATATCGAAAGGCTGAAACCGTCACTACAAAAGCCGAGAATGAACAACAGACGTAAGATACAGTATACTGGTTCTCTTATAATGAGGGATGGTTTGCTTTTATTGTAAAATCATCTTTGTTTAATCGCCAAAGATTTGTAGAAAGATCGAATAAATCTGCAATCAACGTCTCGTAACGTCGTAAGCATTGATAAATCAACCCGAGTGGACTAAATTTCATCGCGCACAAACCACGCACTATGTCACCCTACTTTTTGGCAATGCGGTCCTTCGTACAGTATCACTGTAGATGCATAGAAACAGACACGATGCGTCCTTGATTTTGTACGCAGTCGCAGTTCTGTTCTCTTACAGTAGGCCTACGCCTACAAAATGTACCATCACCTGCACAAATTAAAAGCTTAGCAGTCAGGCGGAATGCAAAGGACTGTGTATAGTGATCTGGGCTATAAACCGAAAATATCGATATCAAGCACTATTGACCTAGCGTCACAAGAGTTGATACCTCCATAAATTTATAAACAACAACAACAGTTACAGCACAAATATCCTGAGATAGATTCTATGCCCTGCGTATCTCAGCTAGCTGGTATTCGCTACGACATTCAACGGAATTCCGTTGAATGTCGTAGAGACGAAAGACCATACAGAAAGTAACATCGGTTATGACATGCCTTCATCTCATTATAATAACAGTAGATGTTTGAATTGGTGTAGTGTTAGTCTTCATCATTCATCCCTGTCACGCTCATATAATTCGATTCATTTTGATAGACTCTGCCTAAACACAGCGCACGATCAAAGGCAGTTTGTAACTTCTTATAAAAACACTGTGATAAAAACAAATCTTTAGAAGATAGTCTATGTAGAGAAAAAGACTAGATTTCTTTTGCTTTGTTTTACCGGAAGAGCATTGTAGAAAAGTTATAGGAGTTGGCTGTTTGATTGAATCGAAAGTTTAAGAATATTGAATAGACTTTGGCGTCGCCTTTATGAAGTAAACAAACGAGCGTGTCAGGGTAGGTGAACCTGTTACCATCGTTCGTGATGAATTTAATTTTTCCTTACTGGATTGTAATGAAATTTTGATATCTTCCGACGTTGTCAAATACTCCTGTTTCTAAGGACGACGTCGTCAAATAAAATTGACAACACAATGATATGACAATGGCATCACAATGACGTTTGCGGTGTTTAGTCGTCAGGTCGTGTTCAGGACTGGGATCTGAGTGTGTAGCTACAGTATACTGAAGGATGCAAATTGCATTAGGCCTGCTTTGATAAGCTTCTGGAAAACTTATTGCCATTGACGGCCACGATCAATTCATCCAATTCTCCATCATACGGAAAAATAATAATGAGGCATATAGCGTAACCTACACTGAAAATCTCGACAAAGTGTTCAATTTTCCAAATGTATCATGCATGTGCATGGCTAGGGTCAGATCTTAAATTGATCAATTTGGATCCGTAATCACGGTGCCGATTAGAGTTTGCTTGCTGACATTAGGCTATCACATGCACGTGTGCGGGGCCGCATACCTTATTTTGTCTGTATATTTTGTGTAGTCTGTGTAAATTATGTAAAATATTCTCAAGAGCAGAATAAACACAATTCTTCCTTCCAGTAACGAGTACCCGAAAGGGGACGATAATATTAAAAATGGAGATAACAGCGAATACAACGGACTTGTTTACGGGGCAAAGTACACAAAATCCTTTACCACTTATAGATCGTGCCAACCATAGGAAATATGTCAACTGATGCGAATTAGGGTTGAATGTTACGGGCAGTTAACCACATTCGGACGTACTTACAATTGAATATTTAGTGCGATTAGGATCAAATTGTATTCGCTTCGGTGCTCGGCTAGTTGGAACTGTCATGTTTTTATTATTTGCCGCCGTTCTGATCAACTCGGTGCATGGCCTACTAAAAGAGTAGGCCATGCTTGGTGCCAACGCGAAACGGCACAAAGTACATTTCAAAACATAGAGCCACATATAGGCTACATTGAATTTTGCACCCGTCTTCCCGACCAAGTCAAGACTAAGCCTTCAAAACAGGTAACCCCTCCTTCTCCCTGATTGGCAGTTAGTCGGAGGGTTACGGTTGTGATAGTAATCCCTGGGCAATGGCCTACTTTAGAGTAGGCCATGCCTGGGATATCATATGCGAAAATCTCTAGAGAGCGTAACAATACCATTGATCTGGTGTACATACTGTAAGCCTAAGTTGTTGAAAACGCCACAAATTCCTAAAACAACAACAACTATTCTTCTATAAGGGAAAGTATCAGTCAAACTATCAGAAGATCGATGCGTCTCCGCTTTAGCCCATATCTTGGTTAATTATTTTTCCGGAGAAACGTAGCCTTGTATAAACACACTAATATTTCCTGCAATTTCTAACAGTAAATCTCCAAGCTGCCTTAATCAGAGGATTAGAGTTTACAACGCCGTCTCTATTAGCTCGCGTGAAATTGTGCTGGAGATGGAATCATTCAAACCACTGAATAGCCGTTTTATGTTTGGCCAACGAGTCTAGTAATAGCACGCTCTGGCATGCTATGTTTAGTTTACCATCTATATTTCAATTGGTGGCATAAATAAGAGATCGTTGTCCGAAGGTATAACAGGAAGCACGTTCACTTGTTTGAGTCCTTATATTGTCCCGAAAGTCCTTATCGATTGGCCGTGTGTATAATAACTTTTCATTTACGAGCCAGCGATAGGACGTTTTGTTGGACCTGGCGCTATACCTTACTATAGTGCTATCTTGTGTTTTCTAAGAAAATATTGACTGTTACCTTTAGGATGGGCGGAGACTCCTGACCTGAAATTCTAAGCCGCCCCTTACAATATAATCCCTTCCGACAAATTGTGATGTATTGCGCAACTTCATTGTCGTCGAACTGCAGCATATTATAGGCTACTTACAAGCTGTTGTATGGGTGAGCAATGGTAATTGGCAATCTGACCACCAACGCTGCAAATTTGAGGGTCCGAGAAGTATGAGACACCCGACAGTCACAAGTCACCCTTCGTGCAATGGATGTTTATTCTCCTCAGTATTTGTGATGGTAATGGAACCTTTCGGTGCTTTATGCCCTCAATACATCCGAAACGACTGCACGAACGCATAGTATTCAAACTCCGAAAATGGTATTGCTGTCTTCGTGTTGCTGCGCCGACTGCCCTGAGCTGCGCCAAGTGCGACGTCTCAGCACACGATTTCCACAGTACCTTCATGGCCTAGTCTAGGTAAATTAAAGTAGGCCATGGTACCTTCCTGACAGAACCAGGCGGCGGTATTCATTCTTCAGCCTACCAACTGTCCCCCGCTTGCAAGAGAGGCTGCAGAAAATGAGCGTCTAGATTCATAGTGAGGCAGTTCCTCTGAAATAACACCGCTGTGGGTCTAATTCGCGCCAAGAAAATAAGAATCGCAGAGTTTTTTCGCCTGTTTTTATTACATTTGGTAGAAATACAGTAAGACGAAAGGGCTCATATGTACAATGTTAGTAACTTGATATATGTCGGTTTTAAAACTAATGCATCGGCAGGAGTGCAAACGGGAAACGCAAAATACGCGGAAGTTCTTACACATAACAAACACGCTCCGATCACCTCAGAGATGGTTAGGAAATGGGTAGAATCCTAATTTAACAGCTACTTAAGCAGAGATGATTGTATCTCAGAAGACAATGCAGCCCTATATACTACTTAAGTCTGAAATCGAGTATTGGTCAAATTTTCGTACTTTTGCAGACAGTTCGTACTTGTACTTAAGTTATTCATCACAACGTTAGTTCCTCTTAATCATTTTCAACTGCGATGTGTTTTATATTTGCTAAATTCGCCCAAGAACTCTCAAATTTTGAAATAAAGTTCTTGGGTCAACGTGGGAGAAGTACTCATGTTTATAAAACAGATAAATCGGAAAGGTGTCGGACTTGGCTGTAAATAAGACCGCGATGTCGCTAACCAATTCGGCTTGTTTGACTTCAATCCAAGCCGACAATGTATCATAAATATCTTCATTCGTAACACTCATCTCATTACGTGATTTGGGACCCCACAGCGCGCATTGTACCAATCTTTGGAGCGCGACGACTTCAAACTCTTGCTTACTAGTTACGATAGCGCGGGATATACGAAGAATAGCAGATAAGTATGAATACAAAGGAAAAGATGGGGTCGACATGCCTTCTTGGTCAAGACCCATTTGAAGTGTCCACGATAATACTCCAGAAAATTGACTCATCAATGTTTTTGGTCGGACTGGACCGTTTGATGTGTGATCCAAAACGTCCATATGAGGCAAGACTTGTAACAAACCCATGTCTTGCGTGACGATGAGGTTGTCGACGGTTATGTTCGACGGCGTGAATCCAGAACGTGATAGATTGTCCATGGCTTGCAAGAGCTGGAGCAGCATCAAGAGAATTTGCCTAGAAAAGAATCGATTGAACTTTCCAAACGTTTAGGCCATTTTAATTTTCGTGAGCAACCGCAACTTTGTTGTACGGGCGGATTGACGAATTAGGGGGACGGACACCTCCACCGTCTGATCGGGAGGTCCCGTCTTCGATTCCCTACCGAGTCATATGAAATACTTTAAAATTGGCAAGCTTTCCTTCTCTGCTTGCCAGTCAGTGTCGAAACAGGATTTTGGTTATAAGTGTTCCCGGCTATATACCGGAAACATCGAGATCGTGAACTGTAAGCATTGACCTGGCGTACATGACATTAGTAGTTGGAAACGCAATAAATTCAAAACACGAACAACAACAACTCGTGATGAAGGGTCCTCGGAGGTCGAACGTTAGGTGCACTCGTGACTGCTGTAGCCGTCATTTTCCTAACAAAAGGTCGTCGGTTGTGAATTGCGATCGGCGGTATCGGCTACCGTGATATCAACGTCGCGTGACGGAGAATGATCCGCTGCGACAACCCGTCTATGTCGACATTGAACACAGTGACATTGACGTCATCTCGCAGTAACAATAATTATATACATTGATTTTCTAACAGTGATGAAACACTGATGACTATTGTGACGATTGGATTATTGCAATTCATCTTTACTTACTTATGCTTCCGCTTCTGTTCTTTCACTTTTCTTAATTGACTGATGTAGGTTGCGAGTGTCGCCGCTGGAACGTTCGATAGCACGACACAAAGGGCTTCGACATGTGCCTCTTCACGCGGTGGATACAGTAACGATCCTGGCACTTTACAATAGAAATGGCTGCATACGCTGCAG
The DNA here is from genome assembly GCA_030412335.1 of Botrylloides violaceus. Classification (NCBI taxonomy): domain Eukaryota; kingdom Metazoa; phylum Chordata; class Ascidiacea; order Stolidobranchia; family Styelidae; genus Botrylloides; species Botrylloides violaceus. The sequence continues at coordinate 1,740,869 of JASFYC010000810.1, forward strand.
AGAGTTGGATGAGCGGTCAAGCTTGAGTAGTTTTCAAGGTGTGCGATCAGACGCTCGCTGACGTCCTTCCTGTTGAATATCTGCCAAAGCAGCACAAATTACATCTTCATGAGCTTGCAATAAGCTAACGATTCTAAACAGCTCTCTAATCCGACATAAGAGGCTCTTGTTGGTGCCTAACGAATCCGACGAGATTTAAGTACGCCATGTCTAATGTGATGCTCATGACTCTTGGGGGACACCTTGCGGACAAAATTATGCAGTCTAATAGGATCGCACGGACATTAAAACAGCAACCGTAGCGAATATGTGTTCGAGGTACAGATAAATTCCAATATTGCGTTTCTATGATTTTTGGCAGGTATCCAGTGTATCAACATTATCCAGTGACCTCATGGTATTCTGGGAGTTTAGAGGAAGGTATTCGGGTACTAAAAGGAAGATCACGTGATCAGGTACTATAATCGTCATCTACTGTGGTGGTTTATCCATAATCTACTCACCTGGCAAGCAAGTCGATGTTCTGGGTTTGTTGCAAAGTATGACTCATAGATGACTGTTCTCCCAATGGTACATTGCGGGTGTTTTGACGCAATGACGATGTCCGCCCAAGACGTGATAAGAAATCCCCCGACGGGCAATTTGTTTCTCCATTCTTTCAACCATTTCTCAGTAATCTACCACAACAAGGTTATGATTTACAGTGGATAGAAACAGTCATCACGCAAAGACATTGCTAATACCTTCTTTAGAGTCTGTGCGTTCAAGGAAACCAAGGCTTTATACTTCTCTCTGTGCAGACTGCTCATTCCCGTGGAATCCACTCTGTCATGAGGTGGCTTTGAACGGTATGCGTTCATGCGTCTACCCCTGTAACAGATCAACCGTTTAGATAAGTTATCTCTACTGAATGGCAGATTGACAACAGCTGGCATGGGGACATTTTCGATGTTTGAAAAAATGATTTATACTGAGATATGATGTTGGTTGGTGGGCCTGAAGACTCGACGTCGTTGAGTAATGGAACAGAATTTGAACGGCCTAAGCTTAGACGATACAAATGCGAGTTTGCTAGACAAAATAACTTGTCCGTGACAATACTAGGCTGTAGTTGACAATAAGGATTGCAATGCACTTTGACTAAATCAGCGATTATGCAGCATTATCTCACACACAACACAAAAACTTTGCGGTCATCGCGTCGTGAACGGACATTATACATACACGAAGCATTCACTGCTAAAGCCTGGTCAGTTGCCGAAGCCTCAACTTTAACGCTCTCCGTAACATCGTTATGCAAATGGATTTCTACGGAATGTATCGATATCTAGCGAATACAGTGACCTATCGCAGATGATAGGTCTATGAAAGACTTGACGCGTCTTCCTTGTCGATCTCACAACAGCAGTTATGGTGAAATGAGGAAAAGTGACCCATCACTAGAAGCAAAACAAAGATCTGTTGCCCGTTTTCAGCGTATCGACACTTGCAAATCACATCTGGCTAGGCCTGTGACATCGGCGCCGTCAATGCGATAATCTTGACGAACGCATTTGTTGCGTGGCGAGTGTGTTTGTTTTCGTCAATATCAATTCGCGGTTCTGAAGTTTGGTTACATTCGCGCATTGCGCTTAGCCCTCAGGCTCTGATAGATTATATTGATAATATCATAGTATCCTGACAAATCATGTGACCTCACCATTCTTGTGCACGGAATTACGAGCGGACATTTTCAAAAATCCCACATACTTTACACCAGCCGTATCAATGTTGATAAAAAACTCATTAACAAAATATCTTTATCGCCAATGGGCATTGATATATCCTCGTGGCTGCTGAACTTTTTATGATCGCGAGAGACTTGTTAACGTTGACAACTTGTCAGGTCACGATCTCTGTAGGCGTTCGACTCATTCAGAATCAACAAATCAGCAAAACAACAGCATGAGAGCGTAGCCTCTATACCGCAAATGTTATCAAATATATGAGTTACATTACATCTGCATAATTGCGTATATATGTGTGAAATCGGTTCGGAGAAACCAATTACGCTAGGGGCGCTCATTGAACAGCCTACAATATATTTTACAAACGACAATGTATTACTAGGGTAAAGCACAAGTCGCCTATGAGCTTTTACGGGCCAATGCATTTGTCTCATTAGTCCATAACTCATCGTTAAAGGCTAAATTGTAGCTTTTCATCATGGTAGAGCGTTGTACGGTCTAGTCGCCTATGCGACATGTGAGTCATAAATTTCGAGAGCCTAACCGTCATTGTGATTCCGTTATAATTCTACCGTAATATTGATGCTTATGTGAAACACTGCCGATGCACATGTGAAACACTGCGGTCAAAATGCGAGACATCATATTGATTGAGTGATTATAATTTCAGACTTTGCGCGTCTCAACGTAAAGGAATCGTGAGGCTCTCACCTTTCTTTTGTAGAGTCCCCGTTTGCTGAAGTATCACACGGATCGCAAGGTTCCAAGTATTCATCCTTTTGTTTCAATGTTTCCGCCTAAAATGTATCTAAGTGATCACCATGCTTAGACTTTTCATCGCGCCATAAGGGCTACATTATAGAAAGAAAATGCCACGCGCCTAGTTTGTTTACTAAAGGAAGTGTTCACAAAAGCCTAGTCACTTTGGGAGATTTGTGGTGAAAACGGGTCGAATTTCATATTTTCGCCTGCGTGATGCCTCGTGTGCCGTAATAGATACAGGATATAAAGATAAAATATCGATGATATTGTATGATAAATGATATCCAACCTGTACGTATCTACGATGATCGTTATCCATATCAGAATTGGATGAGTCAGACGTTGCTTTCTCTCGAGCCGATCGAGGATGCAACATTTTTCTTGCCCGACGTGACGGAGGAGAACCCATGAGTTTTTCTCTAAATGTGAAGAACGCGCTTTGTTAATTCAATTAGCTCGCAAATTAATGAACCGTAAACCACACGTTGTCCGAACCGAACCGCGCAAAGCGTGACTGACATATCTAAGTAATGTAATATGGGGCATATAGAATAGGCTACATCTGGTCGTATGAATATTTATTACATGTGAGGTGAGACGGGAGGCTCTCTTCCAAAGAGCCCAATGTTTATAGATGAGAAATTTCTTTCGGTATCGCACCACCAGCCACCATGAACCCATAGATTGGTCCTATACAGGTAGGCATATCGCGTTAATACGATGTCTGTATCAACCCCACAACTTGTATGCTTATTAAGCGACATAGTACGAATCTGAACGGAAGTATTGTCGGTTGTTACAGTTTCGTGTTCTGCATATCAAATTTCAGTAACAATTTGGAAAGAATTTTAACTACGACGTAGGCCTATACGCAAGAAATTCGCAACCTATTTTTTGCTATTCAACGTCTGACAAATATAACCGCAGTCAGGATGAAATATCTAAAGTTGTTTATCCATTGCTAACAGATGTACAGTACTTGTCAATGCAAAATCCTACATGACATCTTACGATAAATCGCCACATTACATAAGACTAGACCTTCCAGGGTCGGACCACACAGAAAATGATGCCGCTACTGTTTATAGATGTAGTAATAACGTGGCAGGTGAAACGTGGCCGATTTCGTAGTCTTGGCCTTCATCGTGAGTAATTACTTACATCATCACGAACTTACCTTGATGCAGGTTCTGGCTGAGACTGCTGTGTCGAACTTTGAGGATCTGCAATCACATCTTCTTGTGTTTGTACTGAAATGAAAACTTGCACCTAAGATTTTGTTTCATGACTTGACTTAAGAATTCCGCGGGTGGATTAGGCTACATAAGGTAAATGTTTTTCGTTTCTTGAGTTACATCGTTCACTAAAAACGCACATACCATAAAATCTTTCACCGTGAAGACAAAGCCCTTACGTTGAGACGAACGACAGGTTTTTCGTCAGCGCGGTAAAAAAACGTAAACTATATAGCTTGAGTGATACTTGGTGCCATCATTCTGACCCCACAGTAAACAAGTCGCCTTGCACGGTAAATGCTTTTAAAGAATAGTTGAAAACTACCACGGGAAACCAGCGTTAAACTAATGTGTCGCACAGCTACGCGTACATGCAGTTGGATAAAGTAGACTACAGCAAATGATTACAATTAAATGTACAGTGATTGTGAACACGGCGACCTTATTAGGCAATCTTGACAGCCGGCTGCAGCATGTTTTGCCCGCGACTTCTATTTGGAGGATGGCTAATTATTATGAAGGGCGCTAATAGGCTATACGTCAATGCGCTGACTTGTTGGATTCGGCATAGATAAAGGGGCGCTGCATTTTTAATACAGCGTGGGCGCAAATGAAAGCTAAAATTGTATAAAAATATATGGTATAGGACATAGGTTATGTCGAACAAAGAACTTCAATATTCGCAGAATTCGCTAATCAACTTTCGCTTACGAGACTGATTTACGGTAAGTGGTTAGTCTGGTTACCCAATTCCCTAACCTTGAGACTTCAAAGGTCAGACTATCGTATCAAGAGTGATGTTTTGCAGTACTGACGGACAATATGTTACCGAAATTTAGTTGTCGTGACACTGACCACATTCGAGGCTTAACTCATGTAGCCAATATCAGAGCTAATATATGTGGCGTTCTATACCCTTAGTGATTCAAAGGCAAGCGCATACGCTGCGCTTTAGCTATGGGCATAATCGCGACAATATTGTTTTTCTGTTGCCAATAACGAAGTTTCATATAGGATTTGAATGTTTTTAGTTCACATAATTAGTTATGGTTTTGGTTGAAGCAGAACTTTTCTCATAAAATATTTTTTATGTCCCATATTATGAACGCGGGTATACTTCTCAATGACGCGTCTCTAAGGTATGCAGACTTGTTTACATATAGCGCAAGCAGCAGAGTATGCGATTATACGGGAGAAAGACCGATCCATAAGAGTAACGGAAATCAAATCGGATAACATCCCTAAATTCGTCTCTAATAACAATATATATTGAAGCGATTTGTGAGATACGGTCAGAATCCGCCTTGCACTCGACAGGAACAAACGCCCTTTGGCAATTATTTGCAGCTCGAAAAGTGTGAATTGCCGGCGAGTTTGGACAATCCGTAGGGATGGACGGTGCGAATCGCATTGACGGCGTCAAATTTAAAATATGTAAATGGTATACATCGTCAGCTTTCATGCCATTCCAACCGTTAGAGTGATACGTGATCGTGATGAGGTTGGTACAAGACGCCTCATTCCGACACTCTGTTGTCTATGGACACTGATACCGTATACATGGTTGTTTATATTCCAAGGAAATATGATTATCGGGCCAGAAATGAAAAGACCTCCACAGCACCGACTAGTCCCAAACCCGAGTAAATAGAGAGGGTTGGAAGGTCATCAGATAAAATCATCTGCGGTTCAATACGCGCTGCCCTGCTGATAAAGTAACGGTCAACGAGGAAAATGGATGGCTCAAGTTATGAATACTCAAACTTGAATGTATAGAGCAGTTTCCACTAACTTAAGTATTATTAGAAAGAAAGAATACTGTGTTTCTTTGTTAAAGATACGAAAAATAGTGGAGCCGATGGCGGACGATTCAAATAGTAATAAATATAATAATTCACCACAGATTTAATGTCCAGTCCAGTTTATTGGAATATAATTTACAAGCTTTCGTAGCTCCGAATTATTATATTTATTACTATTTTTTAAAGATGGAAGACTCATCGTGCATTTAGTCGCGACATCTAAATATTTATAGTGAGCTACCATATCATGATTCCTACAGTCTATATATTTCCGTTTCCAATGCAAAGTCGCGACATAAACAGAACTGCAATTATCATACTCAAAACATCCAATTAAACAAATGAAAACACTAAGCATTTAAGTTAATCAGATTCTGTAAAGCACGTTGACATAGTCACGTTTTGAAAAGCATTAAAATTTGTAAACGAAGCCGCAGGCTTCTTGTGTGCGGTCGGATGTTCGGAATTGGAATTATCACCCACAACGGCAGGTTATCTAATACTAATATATGTTGTCAAGTGCGATAGTCTAAGCACTCAAATCAAACCTATACGCCCATATTTAACCTTGGCTTTAGGCTTACTGGTAACTGCAAATCAACAGAGAATGCTTCGGCATAGTGGAAATCGACTGCTTGGAAGTGGTAATTGGAATACTTCATGTGTTTAGTGCGTACACAGACAATATTTGTTGCGATTATCTCTGTAAAACATCGAAACTTATTGTTCAGTAAAGATTCTAAAACATTCTGTTGCTGGTAACAAAGACGCTTTATATCACATTGCCAATGACCATGAAAACACTGAAGTAGGTCATGTGGCGACTTTCTCTAATTTCACCGTGGTTGGGTTAAGCTTTAGTGAGTTTCAAAAACTTCTACGTGTAGCCCCGCAGTAGCTTTTTAGCATGAACTTCATCCTCGGTTTCAAAAACTTCTCGATTTACGTCATGCAGATGCAAACGAGAGATTTCCTTTCACCTTCTTGTGGCGTTAATCATCGTATAAGCACCTTGTATTCAAGTCCCTATTTTACGGTCGAGGAGTTTTGGAAAGCGAATGTATTTTTGTTTTTCGTTTTTTATTGAGGCTTATGTTGTTATGAGAAAGGAAATAGCGTTAAACCCACCAATTTGCAAACCAAGCTGAATAAAATAAAGATGGTGTTCGGAACTAAAAACTGTCAATTTTCGTGCTGTTTAAACACAAATGTTGGTGTATTTCACCCGATGATGGAAATTTAAAGAGAGCTCCGAAAGCTTGTGAGTTGTGACCGTATTTCAGAACACACTAATGCTGGAGACGCTAAACTTCTAGGCGCATCCCTAGCAATATATTGAATCGTACGCCACCGCTTGTAGCTATTACCCGTCGAAATCGACATATAGACTAGGAAATATCATCAAAATTCCTTACCTGTTGGAGTTGCAATGACTGGCTTTCCATATGATACAGGTCTTTCGTTGCTACTTTGCTTTGTTTTCCGGAGTAACCGTCTAATAAAGCTTACAGATGGCGAAGGTCGACTGTCGCTTGTCACTTTAAATTCTTCCACACTCTTTGTTTCTGATGCTTCTTTATTTTCCATCCGTTTTCGCGACAGCCGACGACGAAGCCGCGAACCTCTCTGTCGCGGTGACTTTACTTTTTCCTCAGCGTCACTAACACTCGGACCTAACGAATCCGAGTCTCCACGGTATCTGTCTTGAGATTTCGAGCGCACTCGAAATTTGAATTTGGCTCGAAATGATGATGATTTCTTTCGATCAAATGAGCTGGTTCGTCCCAATGATTTGGTGCTTCCTTTAAGATTTTCTTGCGAGCTCATCGAATTGGCTGTTGACTTGACTATGCCAGAAGTTGTATCACTTTGCTTGCCGCTGACACTCCACGAATCTGCTTCACTGCTCTCTTCTATATCGCCACGGGATGTTCTCCTGGATGACGAGTCGAGATCTTTCTTCGCGCTAGATTCGTGCGGTTTTGCACCGGCATTGGACGGGTTAGTGATGTCTTTTATAGCACCTGTGTCTAGTTCCTGTAGATTTGAACGGCTGTTATTCTGTCTCAACTCTCGTGATTCACTCTCCTCCGAAGACAATCGGCCCTGCCGGAATTTCCGATCATTCAATTTTACCCTAGAATCCATGGAGCTTAGGCTCTCAGAGCGAATGGTTGTTTTCCCGACATTGTCTGACTTATGCGAGAGACTTGGCGACGGTGGTGGTTCTGGAGGTGCTGGTAGTGCCATTTCTTGCCGTGAGCTGTTAAATTTACGCTTACCAGAATGTGATGCGCTTGCTTTCGGTGATGTGGCCTGCTCAATCCCCTTGTTATAGAAATTATCATACTCTTGCGGATTAGCTTTCTCCTTATCGCTTGCCGCTACAGGGAATCGTCTTGCTCTGGGCTGCGGCGTGGGCTTACTAATTCCGTCAATGTTCATTGATTGCAAGACTTCGTTGATCTCGTCAAACGCCTTTTGCATTGCGTCATCACAAGATGCGACATCTTTATTGAAATCTTGAATTTCGTCATAAATGTACTCATCATCCTTGTATTTAGTGGTGCTAATAGGCCCCCTCTGTTCAATGCTAGCTTCCTTGTGCACTGCGAGGTGAGGAGGTGCATTTTCTTCGCTACCTGTTTCCATTTGTATTGGTATAGACATATAAGCACACACGCCGCTGCCACTGTCTTCGCTGCTGTGGCCAAAATCTGCTGGGCTTCTTGGAGCAGGGCTTGACGGACTATCCAAACGACCTAAATAATAAAATCCATTAGAATCTTACGCATTTCATTGCAGTCCGCAGAGCTGGTTCACCAGCCAACAGATGGAAAGATAGACTGAAATCACAACGGTATAAGTGATCGCAGGCTGCAGATACATGAGACTGGCGCTGCGAGCATTAGCATATTGCCTATCGGTAATATAGACATAGGCCTATTAGGGTTGTGGATAATAACCGCACACAATAGTTGAAATCGTAGTCAAAGGATTTTAATTCGTTCCTATCTACATGTTCAGTTCTCTGGATGAGATTCCGTTGACCAAATCGCCCAGGATAGCCTCGGGTTTATTTACTCGCCGGGAGACGGAGTAATTTCAAAGAGATTCTTTTACCGATTAGGCCTATGTTACATACAGACAACATCCGTGGAATTGCTGACAGACAACTCGCCGAATTGAGTTGCCCCTCTAATGGTTCCGGTAGCACTCTATATAATATCTTCACCACACTTCACTCACTTATGAAATATTCATTTCATTATAAATTTGCATTAGAAGCGATACGAATTAATGGAATTCATGCATTTGTCGTCCGAATTCAGATAATACTTCGTACTCTACTCACATACATAACTAAAACGACATACAATAACTCACCGGTTTTATCCAAGGCAGTTGGTAATTTTGCGAAGCCTTTCAAGGCTAAGCCGTCCCTTTGCTGTTTTTGGCCAAATTTAGCCACTTTAGTATTCTGGACATCCGGGCTATTGTCGACTAGTTGTAAGTCAACCATGCCATACGGTCGCACTATTCCGTCATCAAGCGCATCGGGGTGTTGGAATATTTTCGATTCATATCTTGAGTCTGATTTCATATTTTCCGCGCTAGATCTAATATCCTTGTGATTAGTTGGATTTGTTCGCGATGACGTAGCCCCGAGATCGGGGCTTTCGTTTGGAATTGATTCGACCGACTCGAATCGATCAATTTCATTTTCAAAATTATTTCGTGATTGTTGCAAAGAGTATTCATCAGCTATACTGCTTCTCGGCGATATCTCCGATACTGTATCTTCTTCGACAATAGGAGCTAAAGGCTCTTCTACGATCGACTTAGTTCTAAGCAAGCTAGGATGACTCCAAACTTGAGCCGGCTTAGGATTGATCGGCGATTGTGGTATAGCGGCCTTCTTTGGCGTGTTTGACGGCAACGAAGGTTGTTGTACATGGATAGGTTTGATTTTGGCGCTTGCTGTAGTATTTAACGATAGAGCCGGGGACTTTATCTGCGGTTTTTGCTGCACGGGGGCTTGTTTGCTCGCATTTTGCGGGGCGGGCTGGACCGATGATTTCGATACTGCCATTTGTCTTCGTGGTGGAGTTATATTGGGCTTGTTGTTGTTCAGCAGAGATGCAGATGTATTCTTTTTCAGCAGGGATGGCTTGTTTGGAGCCTTCAGAACGAAATTTTGAATTGGTCTTCCAAGGTTTTTCTTCTTCGGGGGTAACTGAGGAGGGTAGCTGACGCCAGGTGGAGGTGGCTGTGACGGTAGTGGTGGCTTGTCCTTAGTCGTCCTCGCATTTTTCATCTTTTGTATGTTTTCCATGATCTCCATATTATCATAATAGATATCTCCATCTTGAAAATTTGCCGACGACATCCTTACGGAACAAGTCAGAATGTCTGTAGGCCTATCTATAGATTCGTATAAAACACCTAAATGCCAAAGGCTTACGTTACACTCCGCCGTTGAAAATAAGTTAGGCCAGCCATACCTCTCCGTGCTGATGCTACTTGCTCTAGCAAGTCCGATAAAATCTGCTCGAAGATAAACCCGAAGGCCATACTATATACCGTCATGCTCTGCAGAGCATCGCGTTAACGTTAGGAATTTCTAATCGCAGCTTATTACACTTGACAGAAGCGAATATATTCCTGCTAGTAAAGAATGATTTTAAATAAAAGTGGTTGTGAACATTGCTAATGCATTGACTTGAGCGATCACAAACACTTGAAGTTTAACACCTGTGGGCAGCACAAGCAATCGAGACAATCTCAGCACTTAGCAAAGGACTGCCGTATGACACATCGACACACTGAATAGTCGTTGCCATAAAATATTCGCGAGTCTTTGAGCTAATCAAGACAATATTTGCCTTCGTTCGCAGATACCGTTGCTCCGGTCTGAATCCAACACTGATATACTGTACGTATGGGATGGGGAACGAGACCGTGTTACGCCGCAGCAAGAATAACAGTCGCAACTTTCGGCCTTCTAGTGATAACAGGCATCACAGCCCTCTAGCGACATCTGGAGGCATAGCATAGAAATCTCACGGATAGACCGACAGACCACACACGACGTAGGTGAATGGTATTTAGGCAATGATCTCACCCTTGCCATAGTCTACACTCGGTCCGTGTCGATTAAGATGAGAATGACGGCGTGCCGAATTGCCCTGGCCTACCCCATCTTGTCTCCTATTTACACTATCACAATGAGCCGATAAAACGAGGCTACCGTCCCTACAAATAGAAATTACTTAGGATTACAATTCAAGACAAGCAGGTGGTATTCTGTGAAATCTTTATAAAAGGCTAAAAAGGCAAAATTCAGTCATAAACGGGTATACACATGATGTTTGAATCAATCAAGTGCACCCACAATCGACTATAGTTATGATTGGCTTATTATTTTAATAGTTGTGAGTCAGAGTTGTCTTTACGACATCAGTTTCTGTAGTACCCTGAACATGGAACCTAGTATGTACACAAAATTCAGGACGCATGAAAAAACCATGCAATATTTGTCAATTGCTTCAGACATTTCACAGCAAGTCAGAAGCTGAAAATTGGTTAAATGCCCACAGCAGTAAATTCTGGAGTCAAGCTACTACAAAGAAGGAGATGTGGTCACTCAGGATTTATTTTCAATATCTGGAAAAAATTGATGCGATTGCCTGGGGCATCCGAGAGACCGAGACAACAATTTAAAGTTCATGGGTTGTTGTTTATTGAGTAAAAGGCATAGACCAATGCATTTGAGAATCCAACAAGCTTGGAATTAGAATCGTTTCCGTCTAGCAATTTCTGGTTTCCATATGATCGGGTTAGTTTCTTCGGTAGCTTCTTCATCTTCTTTATATATTTTGATGGTTTTGTCAGCTTCGCATGTAATGAGACGACTTCCACTTCTATCAAAGGCTGCTGCATAGATTCCACTTTCACTGTCTAAGGAGCCTGGCTGTACGGGAGCCTTTGTTCTTTGAAAATTAGCCCCGGTACGCCAATCCCACATATGCAAAGTTCCGTTATCGGCGCCAGACACCAAAACTCCATCAGAATTCACAGCAAGGCAGTTAACAATAGAATTGTGTCCTGACAGATTTTGAATGAAATTACCATCAGGAAATTTCCACTGCTTGATATTGTCTGGTGACGCACTCGCAAATGTGTATTGGCGAGGATGCAGGGCAAGAGATCTGACACTTTTCTTGTGATTGGTCAACACAGTTCGTGTTTTTCCAGCAGCTAAGTCCCAAAGTCGTACTGTACAATCATGAGAAGCTGTTATAACTTGTGGTTCAACACTTTGACATTTCACATCTGCGACGGTATTTGAATGACCAGAGAGTGTCATAATATTGGCTTTTGTTCTCATGTCCCAGACTCTAGCAGATGAATCACGCCCACAAGTAACCAAAATGTCTATAGTGGGGTGGAGATCAATTGCATAACATGCACTCAAATGTCCGTGATAATGTCTGACAACTTTGTTTTGCTCTAAATCCCAACATTTTACAAGTTTGTCTTCCCCGCACGAGAACAGATATGGATTACGAGAACTAACAACAAGCCCACGGACTGCGCTGATGTGACCTGTCAATGACAATTTCAGCTGACAACTAGCAAGATCCCAGATTTTTATCGTACGATCATTTGAGCCTGTAGCAAACCATTCATTGCCTGGTTCCAGTGTCACACATCTTACCCAACCAAGATGACCACTAATGACACGATATAGTTTCCATGGTGGATGCCACATAGGCTTTGGCATCACCGGAGCTTTACGCATTACAGATAATGATTTCGTGTTATTGTTCACTGCTACTAAGGCCTTTCCAGAGTTGTCGACCTCCATTCGTTCTTTGCCGACTGTAGTGTTTTTGCTGTTAGTATCAAGATCGCCCGAGACCAGTTTACTTTTTGCTTCATTTTTACTTGAAGCACGTTCATCCTTGCTCTTGAAATCTTTTTGTGTTGGCATGTGCAGAACCGGGCCGTATGTGCTTCGCATTTTTGTGTTCCTTCGTATCATTGCAGCATCTTCAATAACTCCTAGCGGTGAAGCTTGATCTGAGACGAACATGTCATGGGATCTTTTCAGAGATCGGAACACCAGTGTGCGGACAGAGTGCTTGGTGACTTCTTCTGACATCGTGCTAGTGCAACAGAATCTTAGTTAAACTTTGAAGTTAGAAGACTAAATGATATAGAGTACATGGAAATGCATTAGCACCCTTCATAATTGTGGTTGGTTAAATAAATCATGCGTCTCTGTCAGCTGAATACGGGTACCGGTAGCAAAACACAGGGCAATAAGTAGCAGCTCGCAGAAGCCAGGCAGGAGTAAAATCACACGAATAGTACCATACTTAAGCTACAGACATGACAATGATTCCTGATTCTCCAATGCTACTGATACATCCCTGGTCCTCCTACGTACCTGACACAAAACCCTAGTAAGTAAGTACACTATGCAGTATGCGAAAACCCTACACGGCCTCGACTCGACGAGCATCGGCCTCACTCAAAGTTTCTGCAATCTGTTCATGGCGGCACGGCAGGGACGACGTTTGATTACTTTGCACCTAAAAATTTGCGTGTCTCACATGCTCGAAATTTGAGAAGATGGATGATGATTTTTAGACCTTGCATGTAAACGTGAAATGTGACGGTTATCAAGCAGCAGTATATTTTTCTAATCGACATTTTTCTAACCGATAAAGCCCACTACTGGGTGGTCTGTGATTATAACTATAGTTGTTATAAATACCTGTAGATTTCCCGATGGGTTGCACATCTCGTTGATTACACATGCCTTAATTTATTTTATCCAATCTTTGCGCTTTGCAGACTAGTGTTTTGGACTGTTTGAACTACCGGTTTGAATTACCGGAATTAGTTTTCCGGATACAAATATTTACCGCTAGAGCGGCCGCAACCGGTTGCTATGGCAGCACTTCAGCAACTTTCCATAGTGTAGGCGGCGCGGTACTTTGGCGCAGGAATATGAAAATAGTAGGCCCGATGAATTTACTTCAATAACTTCGAGAAAACAATTGTAGAAATGGATGGGGACGTGGCAGGAGTTAGAATTGAGCCACCCATCATTGAATTCCCAGATGCGGAAGTTGGAAAGGTTCTACAAACGGAATTGAAAGTCCTTGTTATTAGCAAAAGTAGCAAGAAAATTCGATTTCATGCACCAGTAACAGAGGTAAGGCTTAAATTTTCGTGCAATGATGATCTTTTTGGTATGAAAAATTGTTAATATTTTGTCTAGAAATTTAGACTGATTGTGAAGAATCCTACTCAGCTAGTTGCTCCAGGTTTGGTTCTTTATGCGACTGTTGAATTTGAGAGCAATGTCGCGGAAGATGCAAGAGATCGAATTATTCTCACAGTTGATGAAGATGTCGTAGAAATACCCTTATATGCGTGAGTAGGCTGAGCCGAGGCAGAGGGGTAGCGGGAGTAGAAATCCTTAAAAATATGCGTGTGTGTGTGTGTGTGTGTGTGTGCTTCGTCCCAAGCATTTGAAATATTTACATTTTAATATTGAACCATATTTCATACAGATACACTCCAACTCCCCTTCTTGACGTTGAAGGCCCAGTTGATTTTGGTATGGTGGTGGCAAACAGCAGAGTAATATACAAAGAAGTCGCTCTCATCAACCATGGTTCGATGCCTGGAAGTTTTGAAATTGTCTACGGGGGGGAATTGCCATTGGTAATTGCACCAAAACAAGGAATAGTAAACCCTAAAACTATACAACTGATCAAAGTGGAAATTGTAACTGAGAGACCTTGTCAGATAAATGAAGTAGCAAAGTGAGTAAAAATGCTCGATGTATAATTATTTTCTCTATCATGATCGATTCGGTATTGCTATGCTTCATCCATAATAAACCTTTGCTAAATTGCATGAACTAAAGTTCCTCAAAAATATCTTTTTTAGAGTGAAATTGGAAGGTGTTCAAGACACTGAATTGCACATTAAAGGTTCAATAGTAGATCAAGAGTTGCAGGTTTTGAATGAGAAAGGATCACCGTTGAAGTGTGTCCCGTTTGGACCAGTGTATTATGGAACAGACAAAATTTACCGAGCAGTGTTACACAACAATGGTCCAGATGATGTGCAATGGGTGTCTGTATTGCAAGAAGACGTTGACGGCCAAGAAGCTGTAAGTACTAGTCATGATGGCTTTTGCTTCAAAATTACAGATTGCGTATGTATCTAGGGAACTGACTTGACCAAGTCTACTGCAGCTACATTGGCAACGTCACCTATGGAAAGAATCCGTGGGAAAGCATATGATAATTTGACATCGTTGGTTACTGTTGTTCCAAATCAAGGAAAGATTGGTGCATATCAAAGCATCCCTGTGTATTTTCGGTATGTTGTAGACTAGGGCGGGCCATCGCCCGATCTGTCAAGGCATTTAGCGTTGCCCTTGTTAATATTACTCTGGATATTCTGCATCACACATGAACATCTTAATCATACAGTTTAAGTTAAAAAGGTACTCTTACATGATTGTAGTAATTATTTATATATGTACATAATGAAAACTGAATTTTTATGTGGCCCAGCTAGATGTCGGTTATGTGGCTTACCGACAAAAATGTTGCTCACCTCTGTTGTAGACAATCAATTCTGTACCTAGTGGTAATGACAATGATTTGTTAAAGATTCAGTCCAAGATTCAATGGATCTCTGGTTGGCTGGGAGTCGACTGAAAAACCACCTCCAAGACAAGATTTTTCACTTTTCATATCGTTTGATATGATTGGTAGCAATGATAGTTTCCTTTCAAGCAGTGATAAACGTGAGTTTTTCTCTTTTACGGTATCTATCATGCTTTTTAGGGATCGACCGATATATCGGTTCTGCCGATATTTGGCTTTTCTAAAATATCAGTTTTGGGGATAACAGCTACCGGATATTACCGATATCAAAAACTTACCCCGGACAGTAATTTTGCCAGTCAGGCAAGCGCTTTTGCTCGGCAATACGCCAAGAACAGACATTAAGATCAAATGTAACAGAGTAATTTCATGAACGCAAGATTGTGGGAGTGCAGTCCTATACAATATTAGCACTAAAAAGTCTGTCTAAAGGTCAAATAAACCATGCAAAAGCACCAGTAACATGTAGTGAAATAGGTATTGCAGGCTACAACAATGTAGGCTAGTTTAGAGATTTCCCCCCATTAATTCTGGGTTTGCTTGGCAAGGAAATGGGAGATTATATCCGGGTATCGCTGGAAAAACTTTTGAAATATCTGTATCGGTTTCGACAAATTGATTGCGGTCAATCCCTAATGCTTTTAACTGATCCTTTATTATGTGCAGCAAAACGTCACGTTGAAATTGCCGTCACGGCTACCGCTGTTCCGGTCCTGGTCAATATCCTTCCGAGCAACATGCTTCTCTTTGATGAAATAGACAGCGGCGAAAAACAGCAGCAAATATGTTCTCTTGTTAATGAATCAGCTTTACTTCCACTCTGTGTGGAATTTTGCAAAATAGCTCACTTCGATGTCTCACCACCTACTATGAAGATTAAGGCTGGAGACACCAAGGTAAATGCCTACTAATCAAATGCTAATTAATTGTCTCCGGTCATTATTTGGTTCATGATCAGTGTATTTATAAATTTATAATTAATTTTGATTGTGAGAATCATTCTTATATTTGTAAATTGATGGCCACTGATTATGCTCATTTTAATTCGGTTTATTAAATCTAGGACGTCATTGTTACCTTCCGTCCGAGGCAAGCCGGAAGTTTCCGCCCTATCCAAGCCGTGGATGTCATCGGTGATATTGTTGATCCCGAAAAGATGAAAATCACAGCAAAGAAATTTCAAGAGATTCCGTTGCAATTTGTTGCATCAGCAAGACCCATCTACAAAAAGCAAGAAGAAAGGTGACTATTTCATCTGCAAGTTGGCCGATATTTGTCAATCATTTAGTGCGCTTTATATAACCAACTATATCTTTGTTTCAGATATCTAAAAAGCAAATCGCAGACCATTTTGAAAAATAAAAAAATTGTTGACAAAAATGCTGTTCTTGTTCACCCAGATGAACGGTAAGCTATTGAAGTCCTACCTTCTCTATAAATAGATTGATTTGCAACTTCTTTGATTCCATTTCGAATTTTTATTTAGACCTAGCAAATTCTCAGACTGAAAATCGCTCAATACTGCTGTGAAATATTAATTAAGTCTACTTTCTACAAGATACGCTTGTATTCTGCTTCGATATAGCATGCCATTAATTTTTGTAGATATCAGAGCTTACGACCAAGTGACCCGACTATCAATTTCAAAACTCCATTCACCGGCACAAAACGACACACTTATATCGATCCTGACTATGCCTATGATAAAGAAGAAGATGCCAGAAACAGAGATCACAAGCAAAAATACATCAACTTTTTACGTAAAGGCGCTATGGATCGCAAAGAAAGCAATAATTTCAAGTAAAATTGTACCTCATTTTCAACACTGCTTGTTCCTATTTCTAGCGTGTCCATTTTCATTCAGAGAATCTATGGCACACAACAACGAGACAGATATTGGTATTCCACCAGGAAAAGGATTGGTGGCTCCGAAAATTCATTCTCGTGAAATCGAAACTGAAGGTTGGTGTAATTTTTCGGGTTTGTCCGAATATTTCGTTTTATTGAAATTGTGAATACATTTAGATTATGCTGCAGTCGGTGCTGTGCCAGAAAACACTAGGCTTCTTACCACAAAGACTTTAGTGACAGCAGAAAGGAATACAGCTGCTCGACCGATAAGTGATGGATTAAATGCGGTACCAACGACAAATAATGAAAAAATGGACTGTTTGAAAGAATTGACTCCTCAGGTATATATCCATTTTTATATTCTTTGTCAGAATTTCTTTTAAAAACAGACTGTTGGAATGTAACCTTTCCTGTAACTGAGAGTTATGTGAGGTCCTATTAATTAGGTAGATTTAAATTGTCCCGACGTATTACTATATCAATCTATCTGTCAAACTACTGTGTGTTGGTACATAGTAGACATTGTTTGAGGAAAGATAGCTTTCTGTTTTCAAGCCTATGCATGTCATGCATTTTTGTAGAAAAGTTGTTGTTTTTATTTATAGGATCTACACAAAATCATCATCGGGCCCCCGACGATAGATTTTTGTCAAGTGTGCACTCAATCTACCAACGTCAAGCATTTGAATATCATAAACAATTTGAATCAATATATCCATATACAGGTTGTATTATACTCTACTGTGGTATGGAATTTTGTGCCTTGAATTTGTTGCTCCTGACAGGTGACAATGAATTGTAAGGAACTTCGGCAAACCTCACCGCTCTCTCAAGTTTTGCCTCCAAATTCGAAAGCACAACTTGGACTTGTATTTGAGTCATCGAATGAAGGGAAATTTCAAAGATCAATATTGTATGAGTTCAGCTTATTTCAACCCTTTGTGGATAGTTTTTTCTGCCGCTTATCTTTGCCCAGTGAACCTTAGTTTTGACTCAGTTTGATATCGTACTAAATAATGCATGTGCTCAATTACATGTACACAAACACACATGTACGTACATCTATATTTGCAATATTTTTTAAAGAAATCTCAAAAAATTATATGTTGGTATGTTTACAACAGGTACACCGTGAACGGAAAAAATGAAGGTCACATTCTTGTGTTGGCTAACGTCGTGCCAGTAGCTTTGGAACTGAGCACAAAAAAGCTTGAACTTGAACCGACATTTGAATCGCCTGCAGAAGCTGGATACAGGTAATGAGAAAAATTTCACCTTAAATTATATGCCAGTCTACATTTTTATCTGTTTGTGTTGATAGATCTATCGTGACAGTGTACAATCGGCGAAATTATGCTGCGGAATTTTCATGGTCACCGATTAAAACCGAGCGAGGGACTGCGTTTTCTGTGAGACCAGCAAACGGCGTAGTTGAAGCTTTTAAGGATTTGAAATGTGAGGTATGTGTCACAATCGTAAGAGAATTGAGAAAATCATTCCTTGACCCAGAATAAAATTCTGAAAAACGTTACTAGTAACATGTGTAAAACATCGACACCACGAACTTCTTACTATACATATTGTATTATCTGTCTGAAGGTTGTGTTTCATCCAAGCTACTTTGCACCTTTGGAAGGGAACTTTCTTCTCAATGTACATCACGGCAACTCACTCCAATTGGCATGCAGTGCAAAGCTTGGTCAGACTAATGTTCAGGTAAAATTTACTTCAACGATAATTCTTACTAATACAATCCACTGTGACTATTCACACCGAAGATGGAATTTGGCTGCATCTGTTAAACAGAGACATTCAGGCCCGATCATCACACACTGTTTTGAAGGTGAAGTTATACCATGTGTCTATCTGATACAATGGTACAATGTCTCTTTCACTCTCTCGACCTTTAAATTCCGACTTTTACATACCGACCTGTCAAATTTTATTAAGGGGGGGTATTAGCGACCGCATTCGGTCCATCCTCTTCTTACTGGACTTTTTGTTCTTTTTTCTGTCTGTATGCTTAAATGTGCGAGCCGCTCGGCTGGTGAATAAATATACAATACAATACAATACATGCGAACAGGTTGTAAAAAATGAGATTCCAATATTTTATCACCGAGTGTGCAAGCATGCTCAAATGTTTTACAGTATGTTGTACTTTTAGTTTTCACAAAGACGAGTTCAATTTGGAAGTGTACCACTCAACATGAGAACTGTAAGAACAGCAATACTTCGTAATCATGGAAAGAACCATGCACTTTTCTATGTCATCAACTCTCACCCTTTCCCTGGTGTTACAATAGCACCAGTGCATGGGAGCATTCCCGTTGGAGGAAATGCAGAACTCAAGGTAATAACAATAAGCTAGGCATTGTGGAATCTCTTGTCAGTGTTATCGACGAATATACTGGAGCGGATAACGATGTCAGTTTTACAGTTTATATAATGTAAGGACTTGGCGTACCGTATTCCATTAGTACTTTATGTTGTTTGCGCTTAAGATATCATTTTCATATCAAGGTGTACCTACAACCGAATGCTATCATGAAATTTGACACTTGGATCAGGGTGAATATTCGTGGATGGAAAACCATTGATCTCAGAATGGGTGGCTCGGTGGAACCTCCATGTGTGGATATTGATGAAAAGGTAAGATAATGACAGGCATTCAGATTTCGATAAAAAGTGCATGCGATGTAATGATGTCACGTTCGTCTCATGAGGAAAATACGTCCTTGGTTGACTCCCTCTGGTATTGTGTGAGTTTTCTTCAACTCTGGTTGTTGAATGTAAAATACTTCTACGTTGACCGTCGGTTATCTTGGTTCAATCTAGTATAGATCAAGCTAGTGATGAAGGTCTTGCACAATGCACACGTATCACAAATGTGGCCGGCACAATTGGGTACATGCAAATGGCTGATGAAATGAGTATCAGTGATGTTGCTACGCACTGCACACTTTAAAATTACATGTGCTACTTATGTTGCAGGCATTCAAATTTGGAGGTGTTTACTGCAACAGTTACAATACTTTGCCATTCAACTTGACAAACCTTACTCCAACTCGAGTGACCGTCGATTTTGACTTATCCAAACACATGGATTTTCATCTGTCATTTCCAGAAGATGAAGTTAACAGTAAGTTGTGTAACTATTTTCAAAGTAACTTTAGAGCCATATAACGAGCAATTTTCTTGACTGTGAATGCTTTTGCCTACATTGGCAATTTTGCAGTTAGTAATGATTATATACAAATCTTGAATACCATATGCTTCAGGTCGGGCACGTTCAATGTAATAGTAAGACCTCGATTTTTTTGTGATCACACAACGAAGAACGTAATAGTTTCTAGTGTCATGCTCAAAGTGATTTGATAATTGAAGACTAAAATTAATCATCAATTCACTTCAATCAAATCAAAATTAAATTAATTTAATCAGTAATTAACTTTCAAAATCTTAGATTAACATTCTAGAATCGCTACATTGATTCAGAATAGTATTTCACATATGTCAAATACATTTCTTTCTTCAAATATCAATTTATTTACTTATTTCTATACATAAATTTCTGTTTTATCGTAGGTGATCGAAATGCGGACTTGGAGTTGCTGCCAAACACATATTCAGTAGAACTTGCTGGAAATCAAACCTTGAAATGCAAGCTGAAATTCCTTCCTACTTCGGTATGTTTTCTGGACGAAATAATGCAAAGTGTAGTCTGGAATATCTGCACCAGCCGTTTTCCTCATTTGAAACCCAGTTTAGAATATTGCAGTAAAGTCTCATGACTCCATTTCACAGGTTGCGTCGTACGATTTCACCTTGCCAGTGTCGATTAATAAAACGTCCGTTCCAACACCATCTCCGAGTACGTTTCCTCCAACACCTGCTCCTTCTGAGAGCCCTGTTGTCACTCCTAAACCTCTGATATATTCAATTGCTACACCCGGAAGACGAATTACTGCGACTTCATTACGATCTATCTTGACTATGTCAACAGCAAAGTATGTGATATGGATTTTTGTAATAATCTTCACCTTTGATAATAATCGATTTCATACCCATTACCTTATAACTATAAGATAATACCAGTGGACATTGAAAGTTTCCGTGTTAAATGGGTTACAGTCTCACTCATAAACTTCCTTATCTACCATGCAGAAATAGCAGTAACTCATGCCCTGTTTCGGTCTACAATTGTTGTTGAATTTTTCAAGGCTTGATTTTTCTGCCCTCCCTCAAACTGTGGAAAGCTCGATGCCTGATCATGCAGTCGGAGATAAACAAGTCTTGACTTTGACTAACAATAGTTCTGAAGAACTGGAATGGAAATTAGATGTGAAGAAAGCAGACCGATTCCTTGACGACGCTTCCTTTGCGTATGTATATCATTTTTCATTGAAAATTTTCAATTTTTTCAAGGATTTAGGTATTTTTTTAGCTTTGTGAAGCCTGGCGGGGCAACTTTCAAGATCCCTGATGTAGAAGGGACTTTATCACCTTCGGAGTCTTGTGATATTACAGTGTTGTTTTGTCCGAGAAGAAATGGAAGTTTTCACTACAAGATACCATTGTTTCTAAAGGGCATAAGTGATGAACCACACAGGTTATTGTTAATAAATCTGCCTTTAGATCAGATGGAATAGCTATACATTAATATACACATGCATGCTTTATTGCAATAGATTTGAGTCTTTTCAGAGTTTCGGTAGCCGCACTGCATTTGAGTTGTGTATTAAAGACTACGTACCATAACCTCAGCCATTACAATTCTTCATTTTATTCTTCATCATCTTAATATTTTCCAGATATTTGGAACTGAGTGCTATTATTAAACCACCGAAGCTTACATTCGATCCGTTAGCGCTGGTACTGACTCCGGTACCTTTAAAAACGGCTGTGTACGCCGAATTCAACATTATCGCTTCAGGATATTACACGTCAGTAATCTATTCGAAATTTTCTTTTAGGATTAAATTTTCATCGTTTGGTCATTGAATTTTAGTGTGACAGAGCTAACCCATGCGATACCAGATGTCGAGCTTAATGATGGATCTACTGTTCCATGTTTTTCATTGGAATTTCCACAAGGATCAGTTGTGGAAAATATCATGGAAGGAAATAGTTATTCTACAACAGATGTGCCGTTTACGATATTACCGTGTACACTTCGCTTCTCATCTGACAGGCCATTGTCAACATGTTCAGACATTGTATTTTGTGATTCAGAAAATAGAAGGTGAGTGTGTTTGACCATTTCAGGAGGCCAGTTTCTGTTGCTTTTTGTTGAGATCTGCTGTACTAAATGACATGAAATTTTGTGTGGAGACACTTGAGTCGTTAGCATAGGTAGGTGTAACCACTGAAGCGTATTTGTAGCACTAAGCTCAAGAAAAGTTAGCGCATTTAAATCCTAATGTTTGCCCTAAATTAGGCTAGTTTGTTACTCTATTATGCTACCATATCGTTTTGTCTGAAACTGGACATGCGGGCAACATTGGATGAATTTTGTAGGTTTTCAATTTCCGTGACGGCAACTGCTGACAACTGCTTGCTGACGGTTTATCCGTTTCTTGCCGTCCATAAAAACGATCATCAAATTGTACGTGAGCAAGATAGAATGAATCATGGTCGGAGTCGTGTCATGAATGCAGGCAAGTGCTAAACAAGATGCCGTAATAGATATTGCTCGTGTTAATTTTCACTGTGACTGCTATATATTTCAAAACCAGGTTTTCGGGGTTAGGTACACAATGTATGCTCCTTTTTTTCCGTGATTTCAATTTTCTTGGAATAATTTAATTGTTTGATAATGAATCATTATTTGATTTTAGTGAGTTTCGGAGAAGCTGTGATATTACCGTGTGCCACACCAAACCGACCGTCAACTACTGGAAGTACAAGCGTCACCAGCTCTCAATTCGGTGCTTCTACTTCTACATATGAAAGCTCCACAAATAACATGTCAGGTACGGTCAATAACAAGCCAGTTTGAACTGGTTATAGCCATGGGCTGTGTGGTGACTGAGAGTCCAAGTTATCATCGACTTTTTTCACAGAATCTCCATCATCACTCTCATCTAGACAAGACAATACGATTCGCCATGAGAACTCAGAAGTTGCAAGTCCTGTTAAGGCTGTTACCTCAAACGATCAAGTTAGTCGTTAAAAATCGACGTGTTTTACGGTTCTTTACGTCAGTAAAATTTTCCAGGCTGTACTCGCTGCGGTTGATCGATCACAAATGCATGAGGCCAGGCAAGATTTGGTGTCGAGATCGTTGGGTTCGGCAGCATTCCCGTTTGATAGCTCATTAGAAGCTCACTTTCATCTTGAAGTGTTACAAGCGGTGCAGAGATGGTTCTCAAACTATGGATGGCCGGGCGGACCTTTTCCAATTAATGTACCACACACAGTGCGAAAGTAAGTAGCAATAGCAAGGTAGCAATAGCAAATAGCAAAATAGCAAGCAACAGTGCAATACGAGAAGTGACGTTACTTATCCCTAGTCTTAAATATTGTATTCTCTTCTTCCTGGTAGTGGTGTCCTGATTTGAGACCCTGGAAAAATTTTTCAGCTTGGTTACAAGAATGCCTTATGACGACATTGAAAATGCGCCCGTTAGCAACTACAGAGATAAAAAACTGAAGGAATCTAAAAGCAAAACATCCTTTGGTATTGGCGAAAGTGGCAACATGAGCAAAGATGTCAAAACTATTTATGACATGTTACATCATTTGTCTGGAAGGTGAAATAGCTACAGCTTGAGACTTATGCAATATAATTGTCACGGTGTCCACGTTGCCTAGTTGTTCAGTTCCTATTATTTTTTCTCAGTGTCCTAATAAGTATGGTGTCATTTTATCAGATAATTAAAATTGTCCTTAGCAAAATTTGAAGGTTGCTTTCTTGTGCAACTCCATTGTTGTTACACAGGTCTGTGCCTGGAATTCCTATCAATCAGCCGTTGCCGAAAGACCCAACCGAGCGTATCATACAACTTCACTGGCAACATTCAACATTGCTCACTTTCTTGAAGTAAGTTCACTATTCACCTCAATCAAAATTGACTCAACACTCTATTCCGCTGATGTGACATGTATGTGGTATCACTGATTCTTAGTCCCGATTCAAGTCGAGTCGCGTCAAGGTCAAGTCTTTGAATATTTGAAAAATCCAAGTCAATAAATCGAGACGAGTCATTCATCTGGGATGACTCGAATCAAGACATCCAGATACTGTGACTGGATTCATCACAATGCTGCTGCCATGATTTACAGTATTTGATTAAAATTTTCCTCTTAAATCAACAGGGGACAAGGTGCTTCCGTTGCCGCGATCCGTCCGGAATTTTTGTTTACTCCAAAAGACTATAGACGTTGGGTGAAATATCTAGAAAAGGAGGCAAGGAAGGATGGCACAAACAGCGAAGCTTTTGTCAGCGACATTCATTCAGTTCATGACGAAAAATCAAGCATCTCTCTCTTGAATATCCAGGAAGAACTGTTTGAATCTGTTTCGAAACGAGCATGGACTGATTTATTGCTACAAATCATCAAAGTAAATGCGATTTTCATTTGATTAGATGTACTGAAAGTCCATTGGTGATCACTTCTACTTTTTCTGTTACTATCGATTACTATATTCATGTATCTGCTCCTGACTGTCTTGTTCATGATGCAAAAGACCACCCGGTGATAAATGCCACTGAAATCTTCTATATAATAATAATAATAATAATCTATGAGAATTGAGAGATTCAATGCCATTCAAGCATTAATTGGATATATGTGTTAGGGCAGGATTTGCGACATTTTCTTACAATTTAGGTGTTGGTGCTGTCACGTGTTACATCCAAGATGAATAAAGATGTGAAAGGAATTGATGGAAGTAGAAGCTTGCCTCCACTAAATACCAATCCCCTGGCTAGCAATGTTTACAGGTATGTGCCCATGAATGTCAGTGTAGTGAGTGATTTACTAATTTTTCTGACATTTAGTGTTGGAGAGAGAGCGATACTTGCTTGGATGAATCAGCATTATGAAAATCAACGGCATAGGATATGGGGAGAGAGAATTGATAGGGGAGGTGTCCCGCCGTCTCGTTGGATCGTCAATTTCGATTTTGATCTTCTCGATGGATTGGTGTTGGCAGCTGTCACGTCTGCCTACTGTCCATGGCTGGTAAGCAATGCTACATTCGTGAATTGAGTTTGAAATTTAGGCTGGATTCGAAATTGAATTTGAAATTGAGTTTGAAAAATTACCTCAATTTGAAAATGTAGTTTGAGAAAAATCAAGCACGAGAGGCCACAAGAGACAGACTTCTAGAGTATCGCAATAAATTTGACATTATTATGATTTAATTTTCGTGGCACGTTCATTTGTTTTCAGAATAAGACATTTTTTGCTGACATGTACACGTCGCCATCAACACCAGAGCAATGCCTTCACAACACTCTCATCGTTGTCAGTGCTTTCGGTCACATCGGATTGGATTACGATATCCAAGCCACTGACATCACAGATCCAAACCCAATAACCTTGCTAATGGTAAGATCCTTCAATTAATCTGAGTAATTTGGTGAAGTAATTCTTCAATTGGATTATAATTTCACAGCTTTGTATACATCTGTATCAACAACTACCGCAGTACAGTACTCGTTCAAAGGTATTTTTCAGTGGATCTCTCCATACTGTTGTTCGCAGACAGGTGAGTTTCTATTAATCACTCTTAATAAGGCAAAAATACGACGTGGGTGGTTTCATTATTTTTAGGTCCGGATCTCCAATCCAAGCTGCCGATCCATTATCTACAGAGTGAGCTTATGGGGCCGAGATGCGTGTGATTTCCAAATACCATCTGGTGAGGATATCACAATTCCACCAAGGTACAGAATGGCGTAATTATTGAATAAAACAGACTGTCCACCTCAATTATTCAATTGAATTTTACAAATATTTGATAGTGTGGCATACGCAGATTCAAAATGTGAGGAAAGCACTCGATAGGAACCTACAGGCTGCTAGTCCATGGAGAGATATTTAATTTAATTTGGATAAATCGTCAATTTTTCAGGACGGCGAGAAATTTGGACATTGAATTCACGAGCAGATTTTTGAGACCAGCCGAGGCGATTCTGATATTAGTTAGCAGAAGAGAAGCCGCATTTACAGGATGTGCTACAAGAGGTCTTGCTGTCGGTGCTACTTTAGTTTTCAATTTGGAAACTCTTGTGGATGACATCACTCCTCTTGACACCATCAAGTGTCAGAGTGCGTGTTATGATTTGGAAAAGATTGATATGAAGGTAAAAATATGTGAAAATGTTTGCGATGTTTCAAACAATAAGCATTCTTTTCATAAAGATTTTGTACTTTATTCATTTTGATTGTCAATCGAGATTGAAAATTAGTGATTTGTGATTTATATGCCTTCTTATAGGTTGTTAATCCTTTCCCTGAAGGAGGAAATTTCAAGATAATTATAATTGAGTCGAATGATTCAGTGCCGACTCCGATCGATTTCAGCCGCGTGCAAAGTGTGAAAAGCAAGAAGAGTACCTTGTCTTCCCGGATAAAATCGGTAAGATGTATTGTGCTTTGCATCTTATTTTTCAGCTGAATTTCTGGCATATAGTTTACAACTAGTGACATGTGTAACTGAAGCGCCATTGCCTACACGCAACTATGTTCTTTGCAGGTCAAGTCCAAAACAGATCATGGTCAGAAGAAATTGCAGGCACACGAAAGTGGACAACCGTATTCCACCACCAGCTCACCAGACGAAACCACTGTAGTTGAGGAAAGATATCACCAACAGAGAAGAACAATGGAAGATGCTGTCAACAACGACCAACTGACAGCGTTTTTCTGCAAAGAAAGTCACATTTACTTAGAAACAGAAACACCGACGTCACTAAAGGTATTAACATCAGTTGATTTTAAACTCTAATCCGGTAGGGGGTTGTGGCCTGCGGGTCCTAGTTTGCGAATGACTGCATTATAATTATTGTATGTCATACCTTGGATTTCAGCTTGAGTTTCTACCATTTCACTGTGGGAAAAAATATTGTTCCATACTTTTCACTTGTCCTGAAGTTGGAGAATTTTTGTATGCGATCGAAGCAGTTTCAAACTTGCCGTTACCGTCGCCTGTTCCGTTTAATGCAAAATCGAAGCAATCTGTGAGGATTTCAAGTGCGGCGGCTGCACAAAGTGGTAAAATTTTGTTTGTTGTTTTCAGTTTATATAAAGGGTTAAAGGATTGTAGTTGCCTTGAAATATTTGCACACCTTGCAACAGGTCGTTGTTGTTTCGAACTTATGGCATTTTCAACTACCGGTACTTAGATCATATATGCCAAGCCAAATCCTTGGTTTGATTGGTTGAGAGTCGATTTGGGGACCTCCCAATCAGAAGGCATGCAGTACAGTCAAACAATTCGGCACCCGAAGCGCCGTTGTTATTATTAAAATCTATGCTACCACTCAAATCTTGATACGTTGACAGGTAAAGGGCTCTTTGGTGGTGATGAAAGAATTGTGTATTGGAAATGTGAAGCTAGTTCTGAACTGGTCGAAACTCTTCTTCTGCCGGTAACTAACGCGGCTAAAGAGAAAGCTCTCATCATGGCGTCGCATCAGAGAATGTCTGATAAGGAAAAGGAAAGGAGAGCGATCACAGGTAGGTTTGATTCCAGCCTGCAATAGTTATATCATTATAACATCACAAATTATCAATCTGGTGAGTGTGACTCTCTGAAAGTGACCCAAATATTAATGACTGTGACGTCATAAATAAACAATCTCTGGAGTGTGGTAAGGTTTGCATTCATTAGTAGTACTGTTCTATATCTATATCTCCTCCCTCCAGTTGCACAAAATCTTATTTTTTGCTTTATCAGGTACCCTGAATAGTGGAACTGTGACTGCAAGTCTCGCAGCGTTTGGAAACAACATGTGTGCCGAACCCATCGCCCATTTATCTGCTCCTCCGGTACCAGCCGGAACTTTGTTCAGCTTGGAAGCATCATCTGAATGCTTTCATGTTCCATCTACGCTCAACGTACCTTCACCGCTGACTTTTGGACCACCACCAGCTTCGGAAATACGAGGATCAAGATATGGACCGAATGATACGCAGGTAACGTTGTTTTTATGCAATTTGATGTACAATGTACGTACATATGTAATTTCCTATTGGTATCAAACCTATTCAACAACTACTTTTATTTAGGATGATGGAACGGTGCCTGTCATGGTGAAATTTTGTCCAAGAGGCCCTGGCCACTACCCATGCAATATTACACTTCGTTCACCCGGCGATATTAGAGTTTATCGAATCGAATGCACCGTCACTCCTGCCGGCACGATCGCTCATTTTGAATTCAGA
Organism: Botrylloides violaceus; assembly: GCA_030412335.1. Classification (NCBI taxonomy): domain Eukaryota; kingdom Metazoa; phylum Chordata; class Ascidiacea; order Stolidobranchia; family Styelidae; genus Botrylloides; species Botrylloides violaceus. The sequence goes on from JASFYC010000810.1 coordinate 1,769,350, forward strand.
ACTCCTGCTCATCAGTCGTTAACCCAAAACATACCTATCGTAAGTATCTGCGTGTTATGTTCAAGAATTAATGACTAACGACGGATGATTAATGGACATTGTAATGGAGACTGTAACGATTCTTCCTTTAATATAACTGTTGTGATTGCTATCAGTAAAAATCTGCGATAAAATGATGAAATTTTCAATTTACAGCAAAATGCATCGGATCATAATTGGGATCTTGAATGCCAATTGATTGGTGATGGATTTTCAGCTCCGAAAAATCTTTTAGCAAAATGCGGAACGACCGTATACTACCCGCTCACATTCAACCCACAATTTGAGTGCGACATTCAAGGCAAGTTGGTCGTACGAAACAAGTATGTTAATTACACTCACATCATTTGTGTTGTAGGGATATTGATATCTCGTGTTTATATGTTATAGATCTGATGGCACGGAGCATGTGTTTCATTTGCATGGATTTGGCGAAAAACCGTTGGCTTTAGCTGCGCTAGATATACAATGCCAATGTCATAGAACACTCGTGAGGTCGGTCGATGTTCCAAATTATTCTCAGACGAAACTCGTCTACAAAGCGTCGTCCAATTTACCATTCTTGGATGGTTTACCGTCAATAACAGTATTACCGGTACGAAAAATTTTTCAACCAAAGAGTCATCCCATTGGTACATTGTTGATTTGATCTGTTCAGGGTCAAACAGGATCGTACACATTTCAACTATGTCCGTGGTTCCGTGGCCGATACACCGGGATTTTGTCGTTTCAAGGAGAAGATGAAGAAAAATTGGTTCATAAATCAGATTCTGACTCGGAACCGGATGAGGATGATTATATTGAAAACAGGGTTGTGGCGTCACCTGGAAGCACTGAAAGCTCAGATAATAACAAATACCGGTATTTGATTCGGCTTGTTTCATGACAAATACATTGAGTAGGCGAACAGTATAATGCATAGGTGCATAGGTCAGACTCTCACATTGTTCTGCGCTCTAAAAACCTCATGCACGTCGGGAGACTGCTTAGTTTTACTTATTTGACTCACATAAAATGATTGAGAGAGAGAATTTCGAAAAATCCAGGAAATCTATGTGTTTGGCTCCGTTTTGAAATTTTTGTCTGTTTCTAGCAGAGCAACCCATAACATAGGACTACCACTAATTTGATTCACGACTGCAAATGAGTCATATTTTATTTTAATTGTTTTGTTTCATGTCTCAGCGTATGGTACACATTGAATGTGGAAGCTTCTCCACCATCTCCTGTCAAGAAGCTGGAAGTTACATGCTCTGCGCAACGAAGCTGCGACGTTGAAATACCAATTCGTAACCCAACCTCTTCGCCCATCACTTTTTCGGTCAGTTGATATTTTTTACTGAAATTTTCTGGTGAAATTATCAAAAATCTTGTTGTGCAGGTCTCATATTCTGACCATAACCTGTCCGGTCCCAAATCGATCCGGATCATGCCAGCTGTTGTCTACACGTATCATTTGACCTATTCACCACATGTTATCGGTCACACTGAGGCTTCACTCGTTTTCCAAAGTGAAGCAACCGGAGAATTCTGGTACGAACTAGATCTGAATGCCGTTTCACCGGCTCCTGTTACATTGCCAAAAATGGAGTGCGAATTGGGTGAGTAGTTTGTAAATTTTGTAATTTTATGTATATAATTTCTCAAAAAATTAAGCTTTCAGATTAACAAGATTCATTTTGAGCTCTGTTCATTTTCTTGATATTGGCTTTTAGGTCGATCGACAAGACAATATATGTGCGTGAAGAACACAACAAACAAGCCGTTTATCGCGACTGCTCGTGTTAGCAACTGTGTTAATTTCTCGTTGGATGTCAATTGCGATAATGACACACCGCTCATTGTTGTCCCCGCCTTATCTCAAGCAGACGTTCCGGTTGAATTCACGCCAACATGTCTCGGAGAATATAATCACTCGTCCACAGGTTTGTTAAAATCGATAAAATGCTTGCCAAGAAATGTTCTCTAATGAAGACGTTATCTGCAGTAATTCTGAATTGTCACGAACTCGGAGATATGGTGTTTTGGCTGAGTGGGAAAGGTCGTATTCCGAAACCGATGGAACCGTTGAGTATGAGCTCGTTGGTGAATTCTCACACTTCACTTATTGTGCCGTTCAAAAATCCGGGGAATATCCCAGTCTATGCCGACGTCTCCGTCGCCGATTTGGATCACTCCATGAATCAAATGGCAGATTCAGTCATCAGGTATGTGTGCTTTGTATAGTTCTGGACGCTGAATCCTAGGAACCTTTCTCACATTTTAACTCTGCATGCCACCTTTCTATTTGTGAAATTTTCATAAACTGATTGATTGATGTCAAAATAATATATTTCATTTGTTTTCTCGAAAGGAACAACATCACCAAGGACTCTGCGTTTTGCTTGCTCTTGAGGCATACTTCTAGGATTAGACTCGATGCGATGGAGGCGATTGAAATTCCACTCACGTTTTCTCCAGACAAGGTATAGTGTAGTAACGACTCTCAGTTATTTTAGCAATGTGCTGACTGGCAATTCCTGGTTTAGATGAGACTTTATGAAGGCACGTTGACCATCGCGTTGAGACGAGAAGATGGCAAATCGTGGGATGACAATGGATCGTTCATTTCAGGTATGGATGATATTGAAAATGAGACGGGCTTGTATATTTATGAGTCACGCAAGACCCAGAAACCGATACAAAGACCAACATACAGGCTGTTAATGTACGACATACAAGCCATTTGTGACCCAACCATAGCTTTTTCCTGTGGAGGCATTTAAGAAATAATTGTTTAGTAGACCTGGCAATTAGATATTGTCCATTTGCTACGTCAAGTCCTTGATATGTTGTACTCTTTTGCATTTACTCAGACATTGCTTCGGCCGGTTCGCGTACGAAAGATGATGGCATCAAATCGATCAGATGGGTGTACCCGATACACGGTATTCCAGAAATACATTGTGAAGATAGTCAAAGTAAGTAGGCCTATATGAGAGAGCAATCTCGTAGACGATACTTTACACAGATTTTTTAACATTTCCTTGTTCTCGCTTTTCAGAAGCAATGCTGCAGTGTCAGGCTCGAAGTCGTATCGAAGCAAGATTAGAAGTGACGTTATCCGGCGCTGTACCGAGCGCATCACGAATGCAAGAACTGACAAAGCTAAGAGCTGTTACTCCTCTTCATAAACAGAGGACACCTGAAAAATCTGAAGGTAATACATTCAGTTAAATCAACTATGACACTACCAGTATGCCTGACGCTAGACTGTGATCGATGTAGGCCTAGACTAACACTTATTAACTTTCGGATGGAATGAACTACTAAATAATTATATCAGGCTTGAATGTGTTTAAGCCACACCCCCACTATGGTGAACTCAACTGAACCAAAATATTTACCAGCAGATTACTATGGATTGAATTTGCCAGAGAAGGCCACTCTAATATACAGTAGGCTACAGTATATTCTTTGCTCAAGCATCAATTTCAATGTTCTATTTATTCCACAGACAAGAAAGTATCGGATGAATTTACATTTGCTGTTGAATATCCATCAGATTCTGTTAAGTCGGTGTTAGAGTCAACCTTGACATTGAGTATTGTGAGAAAAGAAAGAGACCCACACTCTGGAATCGTCACTCTCATTTTCAATGTGATATTTGCTCCGTTTAAAACATTCAGGTTAATAAAATCATTTTCTTGCAACCAATGCCCCTTCAATCAGTGATGGACATCCTCAACTAGTTTATATTCAGCATTTGACATGTTTTAATGTATATGTAAGCCGTCCTTTTCCCATTGGGGTGGCCGCGGCACATTTAGATACCGTAGATCCATTTTGGATTTGGCCTTCATATTGGAAGCCATTCTTACAGCAGCATTAGCCATTTGTAGGGTTTGGCATCAGTCCCTGAGATTGAAGTCCAATCGTTGAACATTCGGCATACTGGCAAACATTAATGTCAGGTTGGATGCCAGATGGTAGAACTATCATGTTCCACTGAAATATCCAGCCATCTCCCCTCTAGAATATTTTCAATCCATCACTGAAAAAAGCAATTGCCAATTTCAATTTGACATTTGTTGCTAATCGTTGTTCAGACATGCCGTAACTCTCACTGTGACTTCAACCACCGGAGGAATGTGGAGATTCCCTATTATTGTGAAAGCTACAGAATGTGCAGCTGACGACACAATCGAAATTCAGGCTGCAGGGTTGGGAAAACCGGCTGTGACCGCATTCACTTTGTTCAGTCCTACAAGGTACGTATGGCAATGAACTCTTATCTTACACTCAAACTCATGCATAGTGATATTCTGCTCAATTTCAACCATATTCAAAACTCATGCATAGTGACATTCTGCTCAATTTCAACCATATTCATAAGTGAAATTTGAATTTGCTTTAGGTACATGTCTTCCTACAATGCTTTCTTCATGCCTGGTAGCGATCCAGAACTTAAAGTTTTTCCACAAATGGGCGAGATGCTACCACAAGGTACAGAAGGAACTAAGATTTCGGTCGCCTTTACTCCAAAAATGTACGGCAGGGCATACAAAGGAAAACTTATTGTACAGGTACTAAACTCCTTTTATTTTTTTATTTTATTTGGAATTTTTGGCGTTTTCAACTACTAAGGTCATTTACGCCAGGTCAATGCTTAGGGTATACGTGTCGATCTCAAATACTTCCAGTTTAATAGCCCGGATCACTATTACAACCACGACTCTCCACACTTCCCGTCATTTACCTACTGCCAAGTAGGGAAGGAACGGATACCAATTTTAAAGTCTTCAATTTGACTCGGTCGGGAATCGAACCCAGAAACTCCCGATCAGAAGGCAGACAGTCTAAACCACTCGGCCAACTGGACGGTATTTAATCGATTGTTGTCAATGGCTCAAAACATGCCTTATTATTCACAATTATTACTTTTTACCATTTTCCGTTTAGACTCTTGATATGCAATGGACGTACGACATCAATGGAGTGGCACCTACTTATAAGACACCCGTCGCCAAATCGACCATAGTCGCAAGTTTCGGTGGTCAGTTCACAAAACAGCCGGCCACGAGGCCACGAGTTAATTTTGTGAAGAAAAATTTGAAGGTAGTGGCCACCGCTGTCTCATCTCCTGTTAAAGGAGCGCCACTGACTGTTAAATTAAGATAAAGGCTTTATTTTTCACAGTGTTTGATTCAGATATATATTTTAATTACGTAGAATTTTTATATTGAACAATGCATATAGCAAATGTTTTTTAATAAAGATAGATGATGTTGTTTGACCAAGTCGTATTTCTTTTGTAGCATAGCATGTTTGGTCATCCAACACCTTTTCAATGTAAATACCGATATTGCTGAAAAATTTTACTTTTTCATAATAAACTTGACACTGGGGAAATACTTGGAGAACTCATAAAATAAGATTGTCCGATAAGCACTACGTAAATGATAACTGATACGATTGCTTCGTAAAATTTTACAAGTGCCCGGTACCAACCACTAGATGTCATACTGTAAATACTGAGAAAGTCAATGACACCAAACTCAAAGTAGGCCTACTCTATTTATCCCAAGCACCCTGCTTTGTAAGACAAAGCATTTGGGGTTATGGTATTGGATAGGATAGGTCACAAGCCAAAAAACCAGGACCAAAATCATGAAATAGAACGACACAAATTTCTTATCATATCGTGTGTATTCCAAACATTCATAGCAGACATCAAAACACAAGCTTCTCGATGAAAGCATCCAAATTATACTCGGAGTCGTATTGATTCTGATCCCACAAGTCACCAAGTTCATTCATCAATGCACGGAAACCTTTTCCGGACTTATCACTTGAGGATTTTTGCTTTTTCATACCCTGGAACAGATATAACCAGTCGCTTCACAAATTTCCAATCAATGTGAATGTGCAGTAAATCGAGAATGTTAACAATCATCAACTGCTCATAGAGATATAGAAGAACGGTACAATACCTTGTTGATAACAAAAAGATCTAGAAGTTGATTGGTTCCCATGCTTCGTAAATGACTGTTGGCCATTGTGATGACAGAATTGGCGACCTTCATTTTGAACTCTTGCAAACTCATAATTTTTTCTTCGAGAGTGCCGCGCGTGATCAATCGATAAACATTGACGACTCGGCGTTGGCCGATACGGTGAGCTCGATCCATCGCCTGAAAACACATGTCGCATAAATAAAACTATGCCTCACGAATCACAAAACAAATTCCAAATCGTTTTATTCAAGTATAAATCTGCCGATGCATAGTAATAACCAAATAATATGACTTGATAATTAATTAATATGGGTTGAAGTTATTATCAATAATAAGATGTTGACTACACAGTACACACACCTGAATATCCACTGTCGGGTTCCAATCGTGTTCAACAAAAATCACAGTATCCGCTCCAGTCAAATTCAAACCGAGACCACCAACTTTAGTCGTCAGTAACAGCAGATCAATGGAAGGATCCGAGTTGAATCTAAAGATCAATAGCAGATTAATTAATATATCTTAATATTCTGTCACAATCCAGTTCTCAAGATTTTTACAGTACTTATAATACTGTCATTGTCAGACCAGTGGATAGCTGTTAACATGGCATAATGGTATATAGTGAGGTCACAATCATTTATATCACTATTTGACCTTGAAACGATGGTGTGTCTTTGGTTTACAGCGACTGAACCATCGAGCCTAAGAAACGAGACATCCTTCATGTGCTTCCTCAACAGATCCTGCTCGACAATATCCAGCATGCTTTTGTGTTGGCAGAATATTAAAGCACGATGATGCGTCAAAAGTGACGTCAGACAAGCGGTCTTTGGAACTAAAACGCAAAAAAAATTGAAACTTTCTAACTCAGCTTAAGAAAATGGAGCGCTGAGGTCGAATCTCGATTGGTGCCTCTCTAATATGCATTTTGCACCTTGTGCAAGCACCTTGTAGGCCTACGCTCAAAAGCCAAGAAGTAGAATCAATTTCAATATTACCTCCTATTCCGCAATCGTTGAGCAGCTGCATGAGCGACACAAGTTTTGCCGAGTGCTGGACATCATGAAGAGATGAGTTGTCTTCTTTCAACTTATTCGTGACGGCTTGATATTCGGGGTGAGTCGGAGTGAGAACAAGCGAAGGGTGATTGCAGACTTTTTGCAAATATTGCAAAGCCTAGACATATTTACAAAAGAAGTTATTTAAAGTTGATTTTGTCTGGTTTCCATTTAAGCACAGATGATGTGAATATGTAGCTTGGCTAGATAATACGGTGGCGAAGGCTAGTAGATTTATCGGGACTTTATGTGTTTGTATACTTTGTAGCTTGTTACAAAACAACCCACCTGGAAGACATGACAACCGCGGTTGGATTGTGATTTATTTTCGGCATGAACGATAGACGATTCCAGTTCTCTGCTAGCTCGCGTTTTCGAGAAGTCTTCATACAGTTGCACCTTGTCAAAGAACAATAAAATAACCCACTCACACAATTTCACACAAACACTGCACGAAAATGGAAACTGCCATAGAAACTGCTGAATTTCATGATAACAAAGACTAAACAGTACGGGACACAAAATTATAACCCAATATCCGGCAGATCGCATATTCACAAAGATCGAGTGCATACCTGTAATGCACTGAGAGTGCAATAGTAGTCCTGTATAATTTTCGGAGGTAGGTCTTGAAGAACGTCTTCCTTCATTCTACGTAACATGAAGGGCAGAACTTGTTTGTGCAAAGATTCCATAGCAATGACACCTGAGTCAGACAATAAAGTTCAAGGACTGAGTATCACACACAATGTTATTGAGCGCGGATTTATGCCTTTGTGGTGGAAGTTAAATTAATTCATGAAAGTACTAACCTTGTTCCTGATCTTTCGATGAGCTTTTAGAATCTCGACTGGCCAGAATTGGTTTTCCATAGTTGACATTAAACTCTTGCTCAGAGCCGAGAAATCCTGGCATCAAGAAGTCAAAGAGGGACCACAATTCCAAAACGTTATTCTGCAAAAGCAAAAACAAACGCACATTATCTATACCCAGAAGTATCAACTATCAGTGGAGACCGATACGTGAGCGCATTTTGTACCTTCCTTTTCAATAAGTAGGAAGTAGCTCATATTTACCTGAATGGGTGTTCCGGTTAAAATAAGTCGATGATTAGCCTTGATAGACTTAACACAGATAGAAAGTCGATTTTTTGAATTGCGAATAACATGACCTTCATCCAACACACAGTAACTCCAGGAATGCGCACTGCAAGAAATTAAATTCACACTCATTGAAATAGACACCAGTTTACTACCTAGGCACTATCTCATACTTAAAAAATGATATGTCATTTCTGACAACTTCATACGATGCGATGACGAGATTATACGACGGAAGCTTCGATTGTAATCTGTAAATAATAACAAAATCTGTTTGTATTGAGTCATAGTAAAATTAATCAATATTTCACCTTATTCTCTCACTGGGTGAACCAACATAATGTAATGGAGTCAGTATCTTCGCATCACAAAACTTCTCCACTTCATCGACCCAGTGACCGGTCAAGGTCGGTGGACAAACTACAAGAGACGGCAGAGGTTTTTCGCCCTTTTGTGTCTAAAAATATATAAAAACTGAATTGATATTAATTTGATCAGAGATTAATTGAAAGGTATGACACACTTTATGCTTTTCTTCTTGATAATAAATATCTGAGCCCAAGATGCAGATGGTTTGCAAAGTTTTTCCGAGACCCATGTCATCGCACAGAATTCCATGCAATTTATAATGTTGAAGGAACGCCATCCATTTGACACCATCCTGTCGAAATTAGTAATACTGTGGCTGATTGTCCGGATAACAACATGATTTCCTGTTATACCTGTTGGTATGGTCTCAATTCCGTTTTGATAGAGACTGGCACTTTGTAGTCCTCTAAAAGACTTGTATTAAGTAACTGTTCGATAAATTTTCGGTCTTCAATGCGCTTTTTCGCTAGTTTCTCGGAAAGTTTTGGAGAATCAGGCGCCATTGACTTCAAAAATAAAATTTTTTTGAAACAGTTATCAAGTAAGAACTTATAGTTTCAAGTAATGAAAACCTACCTCAATGGGAATATACTGCATTAGTGTGGCAAAACACCTTGTCGCTACAAGTCGTACTTGATGATTTTGATCGCTCATTCGTCCAAGAACAGGAACGATAAGAAGAATAGAATATGGAAGGATAGCAGGACCCAAGCGATCGATGATTTCTAGAGCGGAAATAACATTTCCGATATTTTATAAAAGCGTCACAAAAAATGAAAATATGATGAGTACCTGACATCGCTTCCATGATACCCATTCTTTTACACAAATCACGGGATTCAATGAAAGGCATAATCTATAAATACAAACAGATTGTTGTTGCATTCATGTTAATCAATTTACGTCAATACACAAGCACTCCGGCTTCAACATACCTCAATTAAAAAATTTTCCATCATTTCAGATGGTTTTCGCTTGGTCAGGACAGAATAACATCGGCTACATACATAACGGACTGCGGAAAACGGATAGTACAAAAGAGATGATAAATATGGAAGCAATTTGAGAATCTGTAAACAAAATTCAGGTTTAGTAATCGCCAAAAAAAATTTTTTGTCATAAAGTTCTAACATTAAACGAGCAATGCCTGAAATTCAAGTAGAGCTTCACAGAAAATCAAATATATTTACTTGATTCTGAAGTAATTCGTCTTCGACTAATGGTGCGATAGTCTGCAAAATTACAAGTGAAAACATTTTGTTTTTCGCTTCTTCGTTTTGCGTTTCTTCTGAAACTTGCACATTATTTTGAGAGGTGATCGGAGTTGATATCATGTCCCATAAGACGGGCAAGCTTGTAAAGATATCGGATTTAAAATGGTGGCAAATACTTTTCAAGCAAGCCAAAGCTCCTGCTCTTGCAATATCAAAATTGTCCTGAAAATAAAACCAATATGTTAAAAATTATAATTTAATCAATGAGGAATATTATCAACAGCATAACGGTAGCAAGTTCGCATACAACTTGTTCCTTGAAATTCCATTTAGCTTTGACAATGTGGGTGGGGTACAAATAATCTTAGATACCGGGTTGAAGACGGACAGTGTTATTGACTGGTTGTTGACTGAGATTAGATGACTACTCCTCTCGCATTCAACAAAAGAGAAAGAGGGTTCGATTCTTCGACGTCTCGGCAGAACCAAGTGCCAGTTCTAAAGGTCTGATAGATCAAGAGACTGCAACAGGAAATTGCGCCAGATGTGATAACTGTATGAATCACTGCCTATTGTCAATAATTGTGATGTAAGCCTGCATCTAACCGTCAACTCTTACCCGATGGGCTATATCAACTGGCATGTTGTTGGAGAAATTTTTCTTCTTTGAATCAGATGAAACGGAGTGTTTATATAATAACGACAAAATACAAAGCATTGCCGCATCCTCCCTCGAGCACATGCATTGCGCTAATACATCATCTGAAACAAGCACATCTCTTTTAAAATCCAAAAAATAAAATTGTCAATCCACCAAGCCGCACATACTCGTCACGATTGAAGAAGGATCTGTCAAATCAGGGTAGGCTTGTTTATCATTGCACAGCAGCAGACAAATATTGCGAACAAGTTTTGAATTAGGGCACGGCTGACGACAACGAAATATATCGAGTAAATATGACATAGACCGGGCGACTACATCTCGATGAACCGGATCTTCTTCTTTCTAGAACATAAAAAAGAAACAAAATTATAAAACACGACACCAAGCTCATTGAACTTTGAACTCTGATCCGAGTATGATCAATATGTATTATTTTTCATTATATCGGTCAATACCACCTGTCAGTCAAGGCGGTCTACATTAGATATATCAGCATCCACTATCAGTCAATAATAATAATAATCAATCAAGGCCAATTATAATCGAGCAACGCCAAATCGATCAACGCCAATATAATCAATCGAGGCCAATACATGCAGCATTGAGTCATTGGATTACGCAATCTATCAGATTAACAAGACCAATCAACCATAAACTGCGTACCTTCAGTCCATCCATCAATGGTCGTATGATAGGGTTGAGTTTTGCCACTTGTACAACAGATTGACTTGGATCATTAGTCCAATAACTAGCACTCGATAAACACAGGATGATGTGGCTTCTGACGACCCGTTGCAAGCTCTCGTTCTTCACTTGTGCTTCGTCAACGATAGAGTGAAGTCTCTTGGCACATTCATTCAATTCCGCATGCTCCACACCTTGTCGATATATCACATGAAAATTTTTATAAAAATGCAGGAAGATCGCAAGTCATACCCTGTAATAATTTTTCAATGTCAGAATGTAGAGCGAGACCGTCTTCGAAGGTATACACTTGCTTCGATTGTAAGTTCTGGAAAAGAAATAGATCATAATTATGTACCAAAGAAAAACTTTCCCAAATGAAAACGGCGTGTATTGGTAAATTTATTCCACAATCTTAAAAAAGATATGCCAATATCACAGGACAATAATCTGAGGTTAGCATTTCGCTCAATTTGGACAGACAACAATAGCTTAGCCCAAAATACAGGAAGTGCTTACCAATCTCAAATCCCAGCCCTTGTCGGTAATGAGTTGGCAAGCTGTACGAATCTCAGATTGAACTTGTACAAAAAGTGACGTGATTTCATTGAAATACAGCTCTTCGCTCAGTGTAATCAACAAGCCATGGAACACTCTAGGCGGTGGCAGTGATACCTAATAGTGTAAAAATTATTCGTATTATAAGATGCTTTGCATTGAAGATGTGAGTCGTGAGTCAAAAGTCAATCAGAGAATACGAGAATGAAACGACGTACCTTAGATTCAAACCAATGAAAAAAAACAAGACATCCTACGACTCTATGGCAAGCGACTCGAGACGATGAATAAGCAAGAAGAAGGTTTACAATATGATTAATAACAGCATCGTTGCTTTCTTTGCTATGAGCAATGTATCCGCACAAGATTCCACACATCCTGCGAGCAAGATCGAAAATGCAGTTGAAACAAAACTCGAGTTTGCCAACATCAAATAAAAATCTTCGTCTAACTTGGCTGCGGTTGATCGAGTCCTCGCCACTACTTCATTGCGTGACTCCCCTTCTGTTTTCTGATTTGGAGCTCCACCAATGTATCTTGATGTCGCATCCGCATTCCATGTCTCTTCCTATATAATTATAAAGTAAATCTATGAAATGAAATGAGTTTATACTGTTCGTCATTGTATCCACATGCACATCCAGCTTATTGCACCAAAGAATTCTGTTTTCACCTGAAGGAGCGGAGCTCCGAAAGCTTGAGAAAGTTTTAATTCTCAATAAACCAAGGCTGGACGCTAAATTTGTGCTGATACATTAAATGAGATACACAAATGCATGGACAGCATTCATGCTGTATTCGGAAATGAAAATCTCTGATACGCACCGAAATCTGCAAGGAGTCTTTTGGTAACGGAGTGTTTTCCGGTAACGAAAGCAGCGAAAGTACGTTTTCCAGATGAACAAGACAAAAATTTGTGAGTGAACTCTGCGGACACTGATCGCAAAAGTCGATCCAAGCCTGCCATAAAAAACAGAGTCAATGGTGACACGTATTCACCAACCTGCAATGCAACCTGCGAATTCCTACCTTCAAAGTTAAAATAGAAACACGAAGGTCAGACTCGAAAATACAACATTCCAGAAGGCTCCAAAGTCCTTCATCGGCAATAGCAGGAAACCAATCCACAGTCTGTGAGATACAATAATCCGGACCGTATGATAGAGAGAGAAAAAGAGACAAGAGAAACCGGTATGGCAGTCATCAGGCTTGGAAGCCAAGTAAGATAATTAGGATAATAAAACGATCGTATGTGTACCTGTGTAGTGTATGTGTATAGAACTCACTTGTGATTTGAACTTGTCGAGAATCGCTGATATCGTTTCAAGAGCAGCAAATTTAACCGGAGAAGGATGTTTGATTAGTAACCATAACTGATGCAGAATACTTTTCAAGTCTATGATCGAGCTGTTAAGGATCCCGTTGTTAAACATTACAAAGAATCATAACGGACTTCGCAGTGTGCTATTTGAGGAAGTACCGGTAGTGGTTTTGTAACGTAATGGGAAGGTCATCGGCAACAAAACTGGTGAGTAAGTCATTATTTTGTAATTTGAATGCGAACCACATCATACCAAAGGATGAAAAACGGTATACGTAGTCACCTCGCCTCGTGTGAGTACATTGGGCATAGTGTGGAGGGTGGACGGTTGACTTGGCCAACCGGCTCCTTCAGCACCGGTTTGTCCAACCTACATATGAATCAGTACTCTGTGTGCCTATTGTGTGAAAAATCAAATAACAACAAATAAATATGGCCCTTAAGTAAGCATAAGCAGCGCTACGCTCAGAGTGAACTCACCACGCCTGTTGCTTAGTGAGAGAAATCAGAAGCTGAGTGAGGAGATTCAATATCGACCGAGTGGAAGCAGTCAAGTCGTCAATATCCCGACACGAATGACACAAGATGTTCGCCAATTGCGACAACTAAAAAGTTAATATTGTTTAGCATCAGTATCATGATATCAAAAATTTTATCTCATCCATCATACATTCTCCATCGGCATGCTTGCCTCACCGAGCCGTTTTATCAACGGAGACAAAGCATCGGCTGACACACTTCTGATATCTCCATCTTCGTCGCATAACCCGCCAATCATTGTTTGAACAAACTGAATATTGGTTGGAAACAGATCCTGCAAGAAAAACGTGTGTGAAAAATTTGAACCTGTCATCGGGGCAGGAGGTGCATCGATCATTTGTACAGATGCACAACTCCATTTTGCTTTACCATAGGACGGGTATTAGCAATCCTTGGCGTGGATTTTTGTTCAAAATGTTTGACATGGATATTTTACAGATATTAATTGAATCACAAGCCAATAAACTGGACTGGACTGTGGTGACTTGTTGTTCCGTGTATTAGGCCCACTACTTGTCATTTGCCGGCACCGGCTGCGATACTTTATCGGACATTTTCCCTGCTATTTATTATAGATTTTATCTGATATTAATTGAATACATGCCAATAAACTGGACTGGGTGACTGTTTGTTGTTGTTGGTGTTTTTTTATTATCGATATTATCTGATATTAATTGAATCACAAGCCAATAAACTGGACTGGACTGTGGTGACTTGTTGTTCCGTGTATTAGGCCCACTACTTGTCATTTGCCGGCACCGGCTGCGATACTTTATCGGACATTTTCCCTGCTATTTATTATAGATTTTATCTGATATTAATTGAATTACATGCCAATAAACTGGACTTAAATTCTGATGGAAAATCATCATTAATGCCGGAAGGTTGCCCTAATTTCCTACGATAGCGATAGAACTAACATCCCACACCCATTACAAAGGTTACCTCTCTGGTACAAAGGATGTACTTCATTCCGAGAAAACCAGCATGCCTCACTTCCCAGTCTTTTTGTCGAGACATAGTCTCCAATATCATCATCACCTCTGTAAAACATAAATCTCAGTAAGAAAATATCAAAGGCAGAGAGAAACACTGCACGTTGCACACCTGTCACGATGCAAGGTTGTAAAAATTTCACCGTCACAGCAAGAGCCTGAGCACATGTCTCTCTCACTGGTGCGATCATCTAAAATGTCATTCAAAAATAAGGAAATGAATACAGCATGTTGGTTGCCTACTCGGAAAACACCAACGTACAGTACTACAAAGCCTGTAACAGATAGAATAAGTCAGTCCTGTCCGGGTTAGTGTACTGGACGTTAAATCTGTGGTAACACGGCTCCTTCATTTTGCGTATAAATCCTGGAACGTCACAAAGCCATAGGCAGAGTTTCGTCAATATTCATAGCCAAAATGTACCGGTACACGATAATACAACAAGCAAAACACCAACCTGATCAGATACAAAATCCCCAAATTTGTCCAGAATGAGAACTGTTAGTAATCTAGCAGCACAATCCTCAAGCCAGTCCGAATTGTCTTGAGCAATCTAAAACATTACAATTTTAAAAATTTTAGTTCAACACTTTATTCCATTATATCCAAAAAAGATGGCATACTTTTTGAACTCTGGATGTAGAATCGATCCCGGCACCAGACCCATGGATATTAAGTATTTCTCGAAGAGCGAGTGATGATCCATGACGATATTCCCATGAAGGATCGAACAAGCCTTCTAATAATTCATCACATATCCACTTAAAAGGCCATTCCACACCCTGAAGTAGTGAAAAAGTGAAATTTACGCATTCAAGCCATATTCCAATTACAAGTTTAGCTATGATGACACTTATCAATAAAATATTCACTATTAGTATTGCAAGGGGGGGAAAGGAGGTCTTGAAGACACAGACATGGGGAGAGCAGCACAGCTTCCGTTAATACGCCTCCTACTAAATCTGTTAAGCAATACAAAATAACTTTACCGGTTTTGTGCTCCTGTTTCTTTTTAAAGTTTGTTCTAACATTGGGCTGTCCAACTTTCTCATTTTTTCTCGCATCCCTTCTTTGGGTCTGCAGTCAATGATAGTTGCATTACTGCACAAAATCAGTTTAATTTATAGACACAAAGTGTTCCTAACATGTAATGATACCAAGACTCTTATCGATATTAGACAGTGTGTACATGTAGCTGTACATCCAGTTTTCATTCCAGTAGGAGGTGCCAAATCTGATGACACCCAATATGGCAATCTGGCAAAACAGAAGATATCACACCTACTGCGATCCTGCCCATTTGTTTGACTTTAAAACTAGCACTGGACATTGCTCACTTGCTCATAGGAACTCGGCGGGCCAGCCAGAAATCATATCACAATGTGGGAATGAGTACCTACTAACGTAGGCAGTATCAGTCATACCAAGTTGACCTGCCTAACTACCAATAATTAGTATTAATTATTATTAATTAATTAAATATTCTTATTAATTATAAATTATCATTTGCAAGGAAACTGAATTTATGTCGGCTAATTCATAAAAATCACAATATGATCACTCACTGAATTTTCTGTGCTGGTTCTGTTGAAGCTTGCTTCGATAGTAACTTGGCTTTACGTTTTACTCTATTCCGTTCTCGCCGACTCATCGTATCAGTGATCTGGATAGCAGGCTAAACAAAAATGTGCAATATCAGTAGGGCTCCAATCTGGTGGGGCATCCATTCATAAAACAGGGCCTTATCTTAGATTCATACCTGCTTTGATGAGGTGCTACCCTTTGTGGAAGGAGTTGAAGGCATGAAATCTTCATCCCTGAAAAGAAAGTATATTTGTATCACACGTCATCTGGAACATCTGCAAAACAGAGCTCTTCTATCGTTTTGTTTTTTCGATCAATAACGTTTATAGCTTTTTCAAAATTTAGGAGTGCCAACCCCTTATTTAGCCTATGATAGCATAAAAATTTGTAAATTACTGGAAATAAATGAGTTACTTACACGAAGAGATCATTCGATGATATTCCCAAAGGCACATTATTTCCGATTGATAGACCCATTTTCATCTCAATTTGCCGTCTCGCACGAGCCAGAGAATGTTCTGTGAAAAATCAATGATCCAATATATTTGGCTGGACGTTAAAAACTGGGTTGACTCTCTCTATTCTGTCTTGCGAATACTTTAGAAACACATAAGGTATCATGACTCATTTTCTTACCTCCATTGACAGCCATATGTTCGAATTCCTCTCCCGATGAAGAGAGAAGGAATTTGGAATGGCTCATAAGATTATAAACGTTAACCTGAGATAATTTCATTCTTCTACGAATGGACTTATTCGTTTCTGAAAGGAAAAATGCGGTGTAAACAATTTTTTTTACACAAAATCGTGGTCAATGATTAAATGAAGAAGAATTTGGGCAAAAATGGGGGCAACGCTCTAACTACGATTGCAGCAGAAACAAATGAATCGATTCCAAAATCCTTTCACATACCTTCATTGATAAACTTAGGTTTCCACAGTGGAACTTCCTTAGACACGTATTTAATCGCTTCAGCAGCCGCGATCCTAGTGTCCCATTCTTTGTTTTTGATAAACTTCATCAGCTAGACAATAACATGCTGAATTGCTACTATGAAGTCATAGACACACAATCAGTTTATAATGTGGCCTCTATGAAATTGTCTGCACTATAAAAGGAAAGATGCCGAGGGTACCTTATCAAGAACTTGATCCAGTTTCTCAGGAAATTTTCTTTGAAGACTTCCGATTTGTTTAGCAGCGCCAAATCTGGTGGCCTCAGTAGTTCCATTTTCCAACAACGTCAACAATGGCTCTAGTCGGCTAAAAACAACAATGATTGGAATTGAACATGCATGTAGTAAAACTAATGTTATGATAAAGTTATGTTGTTCACAGGTTGATAACAAATGAAAATGACGACAGGTCTGAATGTTAAGAAATTTAGGTTTACAAAACTCGATGACCATGATGGGCTCCGTTTGGCAGGCTGAAAATCTATGCCGAATTAGAAACTGTCTGGAGCAAAAAATGGGCATTCTTGATTGTGCATAGGGTAATACTAAACTGCGGACCAAATATATATATCGGTACCAATGATTATACGGAATTACTGATACTAAACGCAGGACCCTCGTAAACATTTCAGAGGAGTTACTGATAATGTTATGGTCTGAAGTTAGGTAATTGTGTAATTAACGTGGAGTGACAGAATGAGCGAACGAAGCTCTGACAAAGATTCGGGAAACTCGTGAATAATTTTTAAAGTTCACCAGGGCACAAATCCGTGTTGCAAAGTTCGCTAGGTACGTCATTTAGTGATAGTAGTCATTTAGTATATTGTTCATTTTACAGCTTATAATCAGATATGGGATACTAAACACTCTGATCGGTTGTGAAATTCCTCACTAGTCACAGGACTCACAGCTGAATCAATTTTCGGGGAGATTGCACTTGATAAGTTGCGTTAGACGCATATGCTGCATTAAAACATTGATAAACACCGAAAAAAATGCATATTTCATCACAGAATTTGCAAAACTGAAATGTACATGTCATTCATTAATAACCGATTTAGACAATTTTACCTGTAAGCTGATTGATTGGACATGCTTTCTTCCCGTCACGCAATTAGGCAATTCCACTTGAACGTAGTTATTCACTCCTCATACCAAGGGCCTAAATTGTGTGAAGGACAGAACCATGTCACCCTCGCGGCAATTACAGTCACAACAACAACAACAAATTACCAAGCAGTCAACCGAAGGATCTGAAAAGCAGAAAAGGCTTTATATCATACGTCAATTGTAATTGCGGTTTTGCATGTGAGCACTGAGCAGTAATGAGCCCGATACTTTACCGTACTTTGCCTTATACCTGAACAAGATTGACCTAGATGAGCATGTACTCTTTTAAACTTTCACCCTGCTAACCTTTCCCACGAAAGCTGAAGCTGTGAGTCGAAGACGGAAAACCCAAACAATCGAATCTGTCGGACTCCGGAGAGTTGTCACGGCGTGACCCGGAGACTTGACTAACCAGATATGCAGGGCTCCGGGTACCATTGACACGTTTCTGGTTTCGGTTCGGAGTGGTTTTAGGTTCTGGTTGACTGCTTGTGACTTGTGCTTGTGCTTGTGCTTGCGCTTGTAGCCCGAGCCCTAGCCAATAGCCACTGGGATGAATAAAGCAATTTGCAAAAATGCCCCGCAATTAATCTTTAACCCTTTCGAGGCTTTACGGGTATATAGGTCTTGTCTCTTCTCCCTACTTTGTCCCACGTCTCCGTGATTTACCTAGCAAGGGCGAGATTAGATTGCGACGATGCCAAAATCAAATGTAGGGTTGACGAGGATGAGAGTTGATAAGGTCTCTCGCCTCTATCATCCACAGCCAGTACTGCTGTCCTGATGGCTCAAGAAAACGCATTGTCATAGAGCCGCCACGAAGGTGGAACATAAACTTGGGAAATGCCTCGCAGACAGATAGCCTGGTTCTTCAGTCGTCAATGCACCTAGTCCGCGCTTTATCAAATCTCGATATATTACAGTAGGCCTACGTAACACGTGTTGCAGCTTGCAGGTACATAGCCTAATGGTCGCCGAGGCCCAAGGAGGCTTAGTATAGGCTAATGGCCGAACTTCCTCTATAGGATATGGCTGCTTTTTTTTGTGATATAAACCTCTACGCGACTACGAGGACCGTGTGGCGTCGTATCTCGACATAATGTGTAGGCCTAGTTTTAATTGACCTAACAAATTTGTAGCGACGCTTCATTACGACTGAAAGAATCAATTTTTCAATAATCATATATAACACTATGAATTGTCAACCTATTACATGGATTCGACAAAGGCAAGACGATATCTCACTCTGACCTGACTTATTGTGTTACGACCGTGTTGAGCAGATTATAAAGTTTAAAATCCACTAGCATGGGTAAAGACATGAAGAAGAGCTTTACCAAGCTTCAAGATACGGTCGCACTTTTAAATTTTGAATACGGAGGCTAGCGGAAGACACACACTAGACACGCCGTATGCTAACTTGTTGCTTTTAGTCAGTCGGACTCGGACATATCGATTATAAAAAATGGTGAATCCACAGAACACGAATTCTGATGCTGAATGGAGAAATTATCGAAAAACATTGGAAAAGTCACTTTTTCAATTAAGGTAAGGCTAAGTATCTTTTAAAAGGTATAGGCGCACTCACGGATTAGGCAGTGCGAATCACGTGAGCCTCATTTTTGTATGGGGGCCTGATAATACCCCGATGCATCAAATTACTGTACTGTATAGTAGGCTACGCTATATCGTATAGCATGAACAACCGTTGGTATGAACTATAGCCTATATAAGGCCGAACCGACGCGCTTATGGTTATGTCAGGCTATTGGGCACGTCCGTCAATATGGCGTTTCTTTGGATTTTGTCACTTCCCAGTAATTTGTAATAAATTTTAGGCTTAACGTTTACTTCAGGAAAAGGTGGCAGTAGTTTCTAGTTTTTCATATTCTTCTTTATCAACTTGATATCATTGAATGGTACGAAATTGAGATAGGCCTACAGGAAAAACTAGCTTGATATCGCATATTTCCAGAAGGTCATCAGCACTAATTGTTGTTATCACCTTATGGGCGGGAAACAACTCTTGTCTTTGTGAAAAATGATTACGTCGGGAACAACTGACAGTCGAGTGAAATAATAAAGGATTCTTGTATTACATAAAGACATTAGTCGTTGTGCTTTACTCTAAACATCCAGGTAATTCGATAGGCCTTTCCTGAGATTGCGACGAACTCCTTAGTATTATTATCATAATGACTTTACCTGCCCGGTCACTACTTACAGTGTTATAGTGATTCATCGTGTGGCGCCGAGATAGATAAATAAACAGAATTGAGTTATATAATTTTGCCGAATGGATTTTAGAATGAATAAGAAATAAAGCCTCTGCCATTTTATGGTGGAATAAAATAATGTAGGTCTATACACTCTTCGGCTAGTATTCCATAGGCGGGTTTCTTCATAGTAACCTTGTATTAGGCTAATAGCATAAGCAGCCTGATGACTTCGCTTCAAGTGCCAACGACGACGAGGAGCCAGTAAGTATACCCATGACCTACTCTAAAGTAGGCCATGGTATACCCTACAAAAGTTCTACACGACATAGCCGATTGGCCTATTTGCAAACCAACTGCATCTTTCACTTTGGGCCTTTCCGGTAACAATTACGCCGTGGGTCCTTATTTGCATGGATTAGATATATTATGGGCCTGCCTATATATCAAAGATATCCGGTGTGACGTATCTGATTAACTCCAGGTGGAACCAGAATCAAGCATTATCTCAGAGAATACCAAGAGTATCTAAGACGGAAGGATCTCCGATTCAGGTGATACTAACACGAAAAGGTCCGCGAGGCTGGAGAAACGCGGAGTATCGCTCTTCTCAAGCACGAAATTCCGACGATGGACGACCGCAGACGATATCGTATCGACTACCAAAACTTCCTGAGAGTATATTAGCGGGAAGTATACCCATTCACTCATATGTCTATAAAGAGACATTCAATCAATCCCATTTTCTACTCCGCAAGGATGCCCCACCAAGGTATTGATGAGATATTTGTTTCCTATCAAAATATATTTCAATCACATATTTTATAGGACTGCCATTCCACTGACAAACGTTTCAAGCTATAGTAAGCCTAAGTCTCTCCTGCCTTCAAGTGTAAAGCAGCCAAGAAGATCTCGTAATGCCTATGGGGACCTCTCTTTTAACCAAAACGGTAAAATGAAAGAATATTTCGGAGTTTTCAGAATACAGAACAAGAAGCATTACGATTCTACGATCGTGTTCGATCACAGCAACCGGTACCACTAGCTCTGTCGGGCTTAGGGGAGAGGCCTTTACTTTATCAACAGCAGCAATGCTCCAGCGTAATGCGATGGTCAGTTGGTCACGAAGCACGCGTCATCGCAAATCTGCGGTCAGGGAGTTTCAACGCTCCGCCTCATCCGTTTTTCCTATATGCCCATGCCCGTATCGGGGAATTCATGAATTAAAAATTCTATGAACTTCCACGATTTTGAAAATTCCGATCCGTTTTCTGATGCAAAATCCGGTCGGCTAATATTGTTCAGAAAGGTCCGAACTTTAGCATACGCTTATATTGGCCTAGAGTAGGTCTATCGGTAGCAGCCTCGGACTTTACCGCTTCGATATTTTGCTGTTTTTATCCACAGGGGAACACCTGCAGAGTATTTTTCCTCATTGGAAAGGTCCATCTCAATCTCACAATACCTTACTCTTTCCTGAACTGGAAAACATCGGCAACAAATTGCAAGAACCACGAACTCCTCCGCAATCAGAAGCTGATGTTAACGCCATGCCGTCGTAAGTAACCATTCAGCTATTTTTACGAATCGTCGGAACACGGGATTACGAATTTTGAGGTTAGCTTGGTAGGTAAAGGTAGCACCTTGTCATCGGGGGCGTTCAGCTACGGTACGGACATGGCTAACGTCAACGAGTCGATCGTAAGATTGTACTGCTTTGCTTCACAGCGTTCAAGAGATGCACCACCACGTCGATGACGAAGACACAAAGCCAAAAGATACAGTTCCTGCGACGAAATTTCCGGTGGTGTTCGCGGAGAAATCTGAAGATGAAAGGAAATTGACGTGGCAGCTGTCGCCGTACGACAACAAAAATTTCGATAAGCAAGGATTGGGACCCAATCAGGGGCCATTTTCGAGAGAATTGCCGAAAAAATGCATGCCACCGGCAAACTGGCTACGTATGAAACTAAGACACCGGCTTCATTTCACAAAGACTAGTCATTCGACGATACGAATAAGATAATAGCCTCGCTGACAGATATATAGAATAGACCTACTTGTGGCAGGCAACTACGTGACTGCTTGTGAACCGGCAAGAAGGCAGACAGCCAACCAACAGAATCAAATCGGACGACGCAATTCCACATGCAAAAGAGCTGTATCTATATCCCGGTCACCGACAAAATAGTCTATGGTGAGAAATTGTCATTGTACCGACGTTTTGTCGAGTGCGTGGTCCCCGATTTTAAGTAAATGTCAGCTCCTCCCGGAAACTCCATACCGACTACATCTTTATAAATATACTTTGAGTATATACGCTGTACATAACTCTGCAAGACTACGATTTCCGGTGATCAGGGCCAACTGGAGGTAAAGAAAGCTTAGGAAAGGAAGCGGTGGAGTGACATTCGTGCTACTGCCCACTAGCGGCGGTAGCTAATCGCAGCGACCTTTTGCGACTAGGGCTGGGCAAAATCGAATAGTATGAAACATCGGATCGAATCGAATAATTTCAACGGAATCGAATACCGAATTGACGCGTCTGACCTAGTTATTAACCTAATTCGATAAAATTTGATCAAAAATATATAATCAACGGTCAGGAACATGCAGAGACGCAACTAGCCAAATGTGAAGTCATGTCTACGACTTCATGGCGTGCTGTCAGAGTAACAGCAAAATGCACAAAAGTCCAATTCAAAATTATCGTAAAAGAGAAAAGGAGTGTTTCAAGCTAAACCTCTCCTGGCTACGTTCAGGTTGAAACGCGTATAGAGCTTTCTCAAGTTGTTGTAGTATTCGAAATTCGAAAAGAGAACGAATTACTATTCGATTCGGTCCGAATTATCTTGCTATTCGATTCGATTCGGAGTATTCGAATTCGAGTGCCCAGCCCTAATTGCGACTTCCGATCATACTTGCCCAAGGCCCAAGAGCGGAGTCATTATAACCTGCTCATCTCTTCGACGATTTTAAACTTCACAACTCCCTCGTTCTGATCAAGTGAGGCGATAGGAGCGCGTCGAAACGTCAGTATTTTCGACATGAGTTCTTAGCCTCAGGAGATTTTGCTATGGCGAGATAACAATGTGCATAGAGAAAAAAAACCTATATTTTATGAGCAGAATACTGCACAAAAGCAGATATTGGTTAAGAGCGTAGCATCAAAGATACATTCCCGACACAAAAAGAGCAATTTGGAGAAAAAAATCATGCACTTGAGTCATGATATATATTCATGTCAAAAAGCAATAGAGGTTGGATAAGAAATTCTTCTTCTTCTTTCAAGGCACAGATTAAGCAACAACAACAACAACAACAACAAAGTACAACGCCCGGCAATAAAACTGACTTCCGGTAAATTCAACAGAAAATCAACCTGGAATGCAGAGGTGATCGGACGTCCATGGCTTATCCGTGGAGCGCCAAAATAGTTCTAAGTGCGACAATACAGTAATGAAGTTCCAGAGCATACCAAAAGCATTAAAATTGCAGTTATTTTTCGGTAGTGCCATCTGCGGTCAACTATCATTTTATTAAAGTCCGCTTTGTTAATCATGAGACATAGAGCCATAAACTGAATCGCAATTAGGCGAGGGATTCCATCAGTGCTCAATCCCCCACTAATGCGACAGACGCACGATAAATGCCATCCAATCTCTTAAGAATCAATAGTTTATGACACAGCGTTGGAAGTTGATATGGCACTATCATTGGCCTAAACTGCATGATTAGGCTTATCGTACTGTTGTGAATGATTTCCATCATCGTTGTTTGCATACAACCAAAATTTGCGTGTCACAATTTGCCGGTGCTTGAGTAAAAATCAATCTCGTGTACCAATAGACATTTCTTGTCCTTAGGGATAAAC
Source organism: Botrylloides violaceus (assembly GCA_030412335.1). Lineage (NCBI taxonomy): Eukaryota > Metazoa > Chordata > Ascidiacea > Stolidobranchia > Styelidae > Botrylloides > Botrylloides violaceus. The sequence goes on from JASFYC010000810.1 coordinate 1,793,632, forward strand.
GACTTAGTCTAGTTACAGAGTGCAAATATCGCGCAGTCGTTGCAATAAACTTCACGTTTGGCTTGTGAAAGAAAAATAACTTCCGAACGCTGTCATAAGCAAGGAAAAGCTAATAATCGCGAATGGCTGGTAAATTTAATCGCTGCCACAACACATGCGCGAACAAAGCAATTACAAGAGAAAACAAGTTCATAAAATGGCGGTACCTTGGTCGTTTTGGCCAAACGCGTGGTTGCATTACCAAAATGAATGCGCGTTTACACTTTCTAAGTACAAAGACAAATGGTGAGTACAGTATCGACAACAGTTACTTGTCACGTGCTAATTTTCGAAAATTTTCATCAAATTAGTTCACTTTAAATGTATTTCAACATTTTGGTAGATGCATACAGTGACGTATAACACTGTGAGAATCTTTATATGATAATAACCACTCAGATACGATAATGAGGCCGAAAATGCAAGTTTCCTAACAATCTTACACAAGGAAGTAGCCAAAAAGGACAATAAACCAGTAGTTTTCACAACCTAGAAAAAAAGTCAAACGATAGGCTCTGTGGTTGGAAAAATGGAACAGTTAAGTGAACTCTAAATACAAAGTCAATTGGCTTGAATTATGCCTCTATAACACCCTTTTAACAAAACGATGGAACATGAAGATAGCACAATTGACATAATACCATTGGCAATAGGGAATTTACCACACACAACAAAGAAAAGGCCAAAAAACCCAGATCATTCACATAAAATTCAGCATAGATCTTACCACCACCCCGATTTCATATAAAATAAACATTGCCATTGTCCGTGTATACGGTACAGGCTATACCACAGGGTGTCGTAAATGGTGGTACATTCAAGGATCTGCAATGGAATGCACTGTGATCGTTGATGATGCAAACTTTCAATCCACACATAGGTTAGTAGATGCTGATGGTCAAAGCCACACGCACAATGGTTTGAAAATGGAACAATAGATACAGGACAGTATTCATAAGCTGTATAACATAGACAGTAAATGAAATTCAATCCTGCAAAACGGCAAAACAAAAGCATGGTTGATTGGACGAACTATTCTGTTCCACTATCCATGCTGTTCCAATGCAAACATCAGTGACTTAAAAAGGAACTTTCATGTAGCGTAAGGTATTGTTTAGAATGCGATCAACACAACTATATCCCTGTATAAATACATAGGTCACACACTTTACATCACTCAACTGTAACATAGGTGTACAGTTTGATCGCTTCCGGGCCATTCCATGTCAAGCGTCCCAAAATTGTGGAAGGTTCTATCCAGACTCCCACAAAAAAAATCCGGCCGAAATTTGTCAAATAGGCCATGTCTTAGCTAAATTCCAAACTTTTCACAATTCAACAGTTTCACAAAATCTTGAGGGAGTTGAGCGGCCCTCCACTCCTACACGAATATGAGACGGAAGGACCTGTCAGCAAATATTGCACAAGTTCCTTTCATCAAACAATATCAACATTTTGAAGTTTGGTTGACATGTGCACAACACGATGGCAAAACCCATCACAGAAACTAAAATAAATAATTAAATATTTCTCCTCTTCGCTGACACCTAGAGAGTGGCGAGAGAGCTTCTATTTATGATACAGACAACCTTCTCATATTGTACCTTCTTGCTTAAATAGACATCCATAAAATAAACATTAAATTTTAAAAGAAAAGTTTCTTTTACAATTTTATCGGCAACAAAGTCCCATTGGTGCTACGGAGACGGAGACCTTGTCAACACATCACGGAATTTGTGAAGCACCACATTGTAGTAGAGGAACACTTGCCGTAGACTCGAGTGAAATGTAAGCTTAACGGCAGACAACGATTCCATACTACGAAAAAAATCTAAATGCAAAATTCACACATGAATCAGCGTTGGCTGCAAAACAACAACATACCAATACGCGTTTAAAACAGACACATAATGCGAGTGAGTTCTATATAAAACCACATACCACAAGAAATTGTAAATAAAATTGAGTTAAATGGCATGGCATTTTATATAAAAGGGAGTATCCACCTGCCCAGTCAAAATATGCCTCACACCAATACCTTTGATTTCAAGGGGGAAATGGCTCTTGCAAAACAGCACCAGACGTTCTACTTTCAATCAAGCCATGAATGATCATATTTTGACTGGACAAGTGGATACCCCCTTTAATATAAAATGCTATCACATTTGCCATTTCTACTGTAGATATACCGTGAATGATACGAACCTGCATGATCTTTAATCAGACTTTCTGAAACATCCCACTTCTCGTGTGCATGCAGTAGATTGCTCATGATTGAATGTTGCTGTCGGTACATGTCATAAGTCTTTTGTGGTAAATTGTTGTGGGAATTGGGTGTCATTTTGCCCACCTGTTTTGAAACCAAGATCGAGTTTCTGCGCGACAACACAACACAAGTCAAGTACAAACCTGAGTTGAGCTGGAAACTTGTTCTGAGTTGTTGCTACTGGCTGGACTCGGTCTACGGTGTGTGAACGGCGATGGCACGGCAGGAGACATCGGGCTAAGAACATGTGGAGCTACATTGCCGTTTCTCCAGGGTGAATGGGTATGAACTGATTTACCGTACGACTGGAATAAGAAAAAAATTTCATATAATCAACGATCGACGCAAAATTGAACGTTGCCAACGGCCCTACCCCAAAATGCTTTGTCAATATTTCACAATTCTTAACGGCAGTCTCTCTCTTCAATTGAAATAAGCGGTAGTACAAAAATGATTGGCATCTCAAGCTGTAGACAAAATTTTTCCAAAGTTTACAATAAATGAAATTTACAAAACGAGCCCTCAGCATTCAGATTCACAATCTTCAAAGTAATACGTACCATGATATCGCAATTTGTTCGAAGACAATATCTATCGGTTCATCACGAGGACGCATCTTTAGCACAAAACCGAGTAACGGTAAAGTTTGTTGATACATAGTAGTAGGGGAAAGGGGCTGTTGGCTGGAAGATTCGGGGCGTTCTGAAATGGAACACAATACTCATCATCTACAATTCCATCTCATGAATCGCCTAACAACTCTCACCTTCGACGCTCTCATTTTCCATGACAGAACCGCTCATAATAAAATACAAAGCAGCTTCAAAATAGGCCAGAGATCTCGCCAACACCCCTCCTGTTCGAGTTTTTCCAGTTCTCCCATCAGACATATTGTCGCCTTCATGTTTCAACTTTATAGCCGCTCTCAGGTAAAAATCAGAGTTTTCGATTCTACAAAAAAAGGTGATGGCATGAACAAAGCAAAAAGAGTGCAAGAAGCAAAATTAAAGTTCGTACCTTTCTTGCTCACCAGGAACACTCGAATCAGGCAGGACCGGAGCAGACTGTTTCTGTAAACAAAATAAACCAAATTTAAGTACCAGTAAAAAATTGCTTGAAAATCTTGAAAAAGTAGCAAGACAAATTGTGGAAGAGGCCTGCCATGCTTCATTCTCTTTTACCTGTCCCAACACTGATCTATTCTAACTTATAATTGGACAAGGAGTAAGGAGTGTACCATGTCTTTGTACATTGAAGGCATCACTCATGATTAGTATTGACCCACATTGACACCCATGTCAACAGCCCCACATACTATGGCATGTAGCCGTAGGACCACATACTGACCTGTTTACTATGCAGATCATCCTGGCACACCTTTCTGTCTGAGTTCATCCTGGGATCGGGGACAGTGTTATTGTCAGAAAATTTGCTTATCTCGCCCCAATCAGAAGGTAAAGCATCACGGACCTGAGAAATAGATATTGTAGCTATCACAAATATTCCAGCAATACATTTATATAGCGACCTCACCTCAACTTTATTCGTTCTCCGTATCGGCTGATCAGTTTCGCTACCCACCGATACCATCCTATCAGTTCTATCCATTGCGGAAGGCTGTATAATAATATGATCAAAAGGTAGCTTGGAGGATTCGCTGGAAGGCACTTTATGATCTTTAGTAACAGCAGAGCCGGCAACGCTTGACCGAATTTTCACCCACAGGGATGGATATGATTTCGACTTTGTTTCAGATTTCACAGTGATATTTGCAGGCGTCCGGGAGTGATGAGCAGGAGGAATTTTATCGCGAAGAGGATTTAGTTCTTCCTTGGAACTTGGGACAGGCTTCTCCATTTCACTTTCTTGTATGTGTTTCTCGGTATGTGCCGGTGCTGAGTAGAGTGTGTTATCACCCCTTTGTTCTCTGTCCCTGTGGTTTGAACCAGGAGCTACAATAGGCTCCTCATCATGGGAATCCGATTCTTCTTCAGACGACTCGCTTGTTGAGCTATCCGAGCTACTGCTGGAATTCTCAGAGTCCGTTTGCATTCGATCGGAACAATCGGATGGATGACGGTGTCTGCCACCAATTTCTAATGGGGATGTTTTGTTAGTATCAGAAGCATTTCGACCAATTGATTTAGAGTTATCGTAGATGTTTTCTTGGGGCGGCGTCTTTGAATAACTCGGGGTCTTCCTCAGATTTTGCACTTTAGACTCACCAGATGCTGTCAAAACGAGAAGACAGTTATAAAACCTGCACGGTTAGTCATACCTTTGTATCTATATAAGGAATTGATGTTCTTGCGGATCAGTGAAAGTGACCAAGTAGATGTGGCATTATTATGTTTAGGGGTGTACAGAATCGCCTATTATCAATTTAGCCTCCATAAATGTCTCCGATGCCATCACAATGACATCAGGCAATTTACAAAATTTTTATTTGGCATGTTGAATAATAGTTGATTTGACAAATTAATCCATATTTCACAAAATTGGGATGAACATTTTCGTCAATCGAATATTGGATACACCCTTAACTACGCTAAAAAGTCATTGACAAGATAGTGTGCATATTCTATATAAAGTACGATATCAATAAAATCTGTTGAATCATAGCAACCAATCGAGAGATAATCGAAACGAGTTGGAGGTACACGGATCATTAGCTGCCAATGAGCAACCTCTACCACGCTTTCTTATGTTCATCTGAGTTTGACCCTTACACAGACGGTTACCAGTGAAAGAGCGAGAAAACAGACCATATTCAAAGCACGAACGAAATGGCATTTACTGACAACACAAAGCCACAAAGGAAGTGACCTGTACGTTCATTGAATTTCACTATTGATGCTAATAATGTCCTTAGAATCATCTCACTTCTTTACTACGAAAAAAGTCGCAGGACCAGTGAAACAAAAGTCAAGTAGCCTACAGAAGATTGTTTCATAAATGTTCAAACATTATCATTGTGTACATTGTACACTGACTACTAGACTTCTAGGCATAGAGGATTGAAATTTAAAGAAAATTGTAACACTGCAAATAGCAGGATGGCCAAACGACATCTGTTTTCATTCATCTTTCACAGAATCGTCTCAGTTATTATAGAGAGTTTGTCCATAACATGTCGCCGAGTGCGTTGTGCAACCAGACGGTCGGCGCTGAAGATGACCAGACCCCATGTCACTTGTTGACTATTAACATGGAGCGAATATTCGGTTTTAAGACTCTTGTAATTTTGTGGAAAGATTCATTAGAAATATCCTTCCGATGCGGTCGAAACAATGCCAACATTCAAACCAGGCCTTTGATTCATTTCGTGTCATGAATGCCACCTTTCTGTTAGTGCTTAGCAGTAAAAGTGATGAAATGAAGTTTGCTGGCAGGGATATACTAACTAAGCAGCTGATTAAATCATGCTAACTAACAAGTCAAGAGAAAAAGAAAGATGTAGAACCTGAATGCCTGGAGGCTGGAGAATCACTTGATCTACTGGAAAATGGTTTCCGACGATGTCTTGGAGAATAGACTTTTTCTTCCCTGGGTTGGACATTGGGAATTTTGGGACTGTGTTCCCTGGACGAATCGATCAGTTTCCTCTTTCCGGGCTTCTCTTTTGGCCCACCAGTGGTCCGAGATTCACTGCAAAGACAGAAAGGAATATTGTCACAATTATACACTTTTTTATGCAACTGAATTGCTTCCCGTGCTACAAATGGAAACGTGGCCTCGATACCAGCTTACCTCGTGTTAGGACATCGGCCGAAAAAATATGTTAATGACCATGGATTATCCTCGTTCTTCGTCTCATCATCTGAGCTATCGCTGGTGCATGTATCACTGAATACAACGAAGAAATATTTGCAGTAAAGCGCACTGATCTGATAGCTGGCACAGATATGGGATGGCCATGGCACCAGGTCAAGTGTATCTCAACAAAGGTGAACCCACATTAAATCTATTTACCAGTACGGTATTTGCCCAATCCCCACATAGTTGAAAAAAATAGGAAAATGCATGAAATAAAAATGGAAAGAAATTTCTTCTTATATTAACCAAGTCGCAGCTTTGACAGGCTGACATGAGTCATTATGTACCTTTACTCTTCAGAGATATCTGGAATAATGGATTGCTTCCTAGGTTCTTACATACTGTACATGACACACAGTTCTTTCTAACCACACACTTGTGCAATATTTGACTATTCCATTGAAAAATACTTTGTTATTTGATATAACCTGGTCCTAAATATCATATCAGCAAAGCAATCAATACCAATCTTAAAAATCCACAAAGACAAATCACTAACGTACCTTGAGCCTTCTTCATCTTGTGGAGCACCTGAACAAAGACTAGCTGTTAGAAAATGGGTCAATTGTATAATTTATTAGATCAATTTTACTTATTTTACTGCTTTCCATACTTTCACTCTTCAATTTCTAAATACAGAAAAAAAAAGTGAGAAAAGAGCCATAAACACCTAATTAAAAATTTGACAAGTCTCTTAACAACACAACAATACAGACAGATTCTTTGAGAAGAATATAAAATCCTCCTACAAATTTTAATTCTCTCCCCATAAAACGCCTCTCTGGGATTAAGATAAATCAACAGAAAATGTCAAGGGAGTTCAACACATCAGTAAGAGGCTGCACAGGCAATTATCGATTGCTCAATAGTTAAACCATGAATGAGTCACGGAACAAAAATCTTGATACCTGCGTTTTTAAATCACTCACCGCCACCTTTCGATACTACACTGCAGACCCGTTATAACGCGGTCGTCGGGATCCACAAAATCGGCCCGCGTTGTAAGTGAATCGCGTTATACCGAAGTTACGCTAACATCATTGGTTGATCGACGGGTGAACCTCGCTTAGGTCGATTTACGATTCCCATTAGCGGTGGCTGCAATATGCTATCCGTCGCAAATCATTTGCTGACATTTCTGATCTTCTAAAACAGACCTATTCACTAGTTACGCAATGAAATGTCACACTGTACAATCGTAATGAAAGTTGTTTATTTGGTTGAAACGCTCTACACTCTAATCTACAACGTCTACACTAAAAACGAATCAAGCGTCAACTGTTTCATTGCTTCTCTTTTCTTTCTCCTAGCAATTTCCCGTATTTCCTTCAAGTGCAGGATGTGAATCGCGTCCACGTCCTGACACTCTAACCACTCCAAAGCAGTATCAATAGATGATATGGCCTCACTAATCTTCGGTGGTGGAGGTGGCAGGTCGTCATCTTCCTCATCATCGACGTCGACGACGAGCTCATCAGTGGAAGCATTAACAACGCTTGTCACGATATCAGCTGCCGTTAGGAACTCATTTGTCGGACAGTCATCGTCGATATGTATCCATTCTTGCTCATCTTCGATGCCCATCTCTCTGAACAATTGTTCGCACTTCTCCAAGTCTGTATCCGTCTGAACCAGATCATTAACAAAAGCTACATCAGAGTTGTCTCTGTCGTTGGAAAAGGCCCCTGCTAGCCCACGGTACCAGCATTTATGAATAGTTGTCGCCGTAATGGAATTCCAGGCTTTCTCTCCCAGGTCGAACATGGAGCTGAGGGTCAATTTTTTTACACACTCTGCGAGGCTAGACTCCTGCCCGACGATTGACATGATGAGGTTCTTTCGGTAGTGCATTTTAAAAGTGGCAATTATTCCCTGATCCAACGGTTGGATAATTGACGTGGTATTCTTTGGCAGATAACTAACTTTTATTTTGCCATCTCTGCTTACTAGAATATCAGCCGGTGGGTGTGCTGGGCAATTGTCGAGGAGCAAAAGCGCTTTGGGTTCAAGCTGTAGCCCCCGCAAGTGTGCTCTTACGGATGGTACAAACATCTTTTGAAACCATTCTTCGAATAGGTCACCAGTCATCCACGCACTTTTGCTATTACGGTAGTTGAAGGCCAGGTTTTGCATGTTTTTGTGGTGAAAACAACGCGGATTCTTTGACTTTCCGATGCAAAGGGGTTTAACTTTGTGATTTCCAGTCTGATTTACGCAAAACAGTAAGGTCACTCTGTCTTTCATCATTTTAAATCCTTTAGCTCTGTTCTCATCTGATTTCATAGCAAGAGTCTGATCAGGGACCATTCGGTAACAAAGCCCAGTTTCGTCACAATTATAAATTTGCTCTGGACAGTAACGACCCTCCTCAATTATGACCTTGAGTTTACTCGGGTAGTCGTCTGCTGCCTGGACATCGGCTGATCTGCTTTCACCTGACACTACTACTTTACGAATGCCATGTCTTTTCTTGAACCGAGAAAGCCACCCGTTACTAGCCTGGAAATCCCCCGTAGTACTTTCGCCAAAACCCTGCTGTTGATCTATCTGATTTTTCATTTTCTGTGCCTGAGCTTTAATTATTTCTCCCGATATAGGAGTTCCATCCGCTTTCTCCTGAGTAAACCACGTTATCATGACTTTGTCTAGCTGGGAATCTTTAGCCTGCCGTAGTCGCTTCCTTTGCAGACCTTCACTTTCATCAAAGAACGTGGTTGCTTGCCTGATGCTCTCTTCGTCTTTTATCCATCCCCGCAGCGTTGATTCCTTCACGCCCAAATCTTTGCAAACACGTGCTTGCGTCTTTCCTGTATGCAACATTTCCAGCGCCTCAATCTTATCCTTAACTGACCATGCTTTTCTCTTCTTTTTGATTCCCTCCATGACACAACAACCCTCAGCCCGATGTTAATCACTGTACTGGCAGCCGGACACATAATAGTGCACGTGAGTCGGTGGTGCAGCATGTATGACGTAACAGCAGCCAAATGTTATGATTGGCGGACCTTTCCCAAACAACACGCAACCAAACCAAATGCTAATGCGCAGTTTATATTTGAAAATTAGTCTTCGCAAAAACGCGTCGCAAAAATCAATGGCAAAATCGGGGTCCATACTCTGACCGCGTTATATCCGATTCCGCGTTATATCGAGTCGCGTTATATCGGGTCTGCAGTGTATATAAATGACTGCAATCTACTCGGTAAATGAAACAGAACCATAATATTCACTTTAACACTACACTGTGCCACTAATACTGCTACTACGAACGCTGTTTGGATGGGGTGTTATTCTGTTATACAAGCCCTTCAAAAGTATTGAAAATTTACTGTGCAGTTTGTCTGAGGTAGGCCTTTCATGTGATACCCTATATCGGCTTGTTGCGATATTCAGTTACACGGGAAGTCTCGCAATCTTGTCGATACGAGTCTAGTTGTATCAGTATCAGAAACGTCGATTCCAGTATATAAATATAGTATAATTTGACTAAGACAAAATGTTACGTACCGACGGTCCTGCTGGGAGATCCGTGATGTGAGTAGGGACGTTGACCATTTCCTAAAGACAAGAAGTGTAAGGAAATGATCCATACGACAGATCGATATAAGGCGGCTTACCTTCAAAATAGTTTCGAGCATATCGCTGTCCGTGCTTGATATTCGGCCTCTATCACTGTTCTGTAGAAGCGTAAAGTGCAAAATTAACAACCTTGCTGAAGCATAATAAAATGATGGCAAAAAGTGGCTTAGAAAAGTTCCTAGTAATGGCAATGACTCATTTATAGTTCCAGTACCGTTCTCAAGAATAACACACACAAAACAATATTCTTGATTGGATAATGACTTTACTAGCGGATCTTCTCGATTTGTGGAGTATTCAAATGTATACGAGTCCTAATTACATCGTTTCCGACATTCGCTACAGAGAGCAAATCGTAAAATATTTAAGAGCAGCTGTTAATGACCCGAATGATTAATTGCATATTTGTTTCGACAAGGTTGACGGACATAATAACAACGGTCGAATATATCAAACTAATACTGTAATGGCCGATGCCATTATGCCACCACAAGAAATACATGACATATTGGCCCAACTGAGACATGGAACACTGGGACGGGAATGTTAGAGAAATTTGCTGTATGCGCTCTTCAAAGAAACCAGTACCGGTACCAATCATCTCAGACAAATTATAACCCATACCCTCCACAGTTGAGCTACGGAATAACTGTGTATAATTCTATAGTTGATAATGTGAAAAAGTGTTAGTATTATCAGTTGCTCCCTTAACAAGATAATTATATATTTGTATTATATTTGTATTATATTGTAGCATGCATCACTCAGACTGGTGCTATTGATTCAGTGTCATCAGTACAACTGTAGGCTATAAACGTAATTAATTCGCAAAGTTCAGAGAATTTGGGGAGCATTAATTAGCTTATGATGAATTATAATTATAGCCCATGTATGTATCGAACGAATGCTACGATTTGGCAGCCTGTGCCGATTGTCTGCATTGCAGACTGCAGTAAACCTGCCAACGTGTCAAATGCAGTTTCCACCACATCATCACCATCATCCAACCAGACAAAGATCTGACGCACAGGTAGGCGGCAAGCAAAGCAGACTTAGCGAGAGTAAAATTCAATCGACAATGCAGCGTTGCATGTCTCAAGCAACAGACTGCATGGAAATTCGCATATCAACCGTCAATCCATGTCACGTAATTGTAATAGCGTAATGGCAACTGCTAACATGAATCATAAATGATGGGAAGTGAAAGGATCATAACAGAAAATCCATACAAAAATGATGAAATTTTAAAATCCACAACCTTAATAAAATGAGTACTGTCGTTCAGGCAGGGCGAAAGCAGATAGATACAAGTTCCACATGACTCTTGAACTATGAGGCAGGCAAATCATCCATAATTTTAAAACCAATTCATATATATATTATATATATATATCCTGTTTATGGAGTACAACCAGACCCATGACAAAATTGCAACAAAAATAGGAGTGTCTCTCGTAGCAAAAAGCAGATAAAAACCTGGATATTGCAAAGGCAAGCAAGCATGAATTTCTGAATGTCAAATCGGGGAAACACGGTTTGCAATATCAACCAAAAAGGAACACAACGCACTGATTATATATTTGACAATTTACGACCGCTCATAAAACACAAGGTAGGCATACTGTACCATAACCGTAATAATATTAGGCCTACAAGATAATATAGAAACTGAAATAAAATCAAAATTTCTCACGGGTACAGTAGCAGAGATAGAGGGAGTATCCTTCTTAACAGGTGCATGTCGCATATGGTGTATACTGCTCTGCTCTGTAGGCCTACCTGAAACACATTCATCACCCTCATCATATAATCCTTCATTAGACGAAACCAAAGCTTCTAAAATACCTGTTCGAGATGGATGATTGACAGTTGAACGCGATGAAGAGTACTTGGAATTTTCCAAACGATTCATAGGACGAGAATGCCTGGATCGAGGAATATGCTTTCGATGATCCCCATCCCTGGTGTAAGCGTAAGAAAACGTTGACATATGGTGCTTACACAGCAAAAACTAAACTATGAGTTAAAATGCTGACTTATGTACCAAAAGTACACCAAGTCAGAAACAAATTGATAACAATCATACGATGCACAAATATATAATGAATTTTTACATAAACTTATTTTGATTTTATTAAATCTCCTGATAAACTTGATTAGGCTATTCCACACAGCAACACTCATCAACAGCCCAAAATATATACCCATAATGAACAGACAACTGGGTCAGGAATCTATGTTAATAGGATAATACTCAAAAACCACTAAAGATTCTTATAACCTCAAGATAACATCTACCTAGTCACTTTATGCAAGCTGCTTGGTCACATACCCAATAGAATTACTGTGCTATCTACTAGGCTAACCCGATATAGTATTTTCTCTACTAGCTTGAGTTCACACAAAACGGAATCTGGCAGATTGTTATCTCAAGTTATACACCATGGTTTCAGCAGTTCAAACACCCATGAACAACAACAGTCTAGATGCCATAAAAACTCCAACTTTTAATTGTTTGATAAGGATGGAGCATGGGCCTGAATGCAGTCTGTATTATCTAATCTACACTGGCTGAGTGAAGTCAAAACATTTCCTGACTCAACTCATATGAACTGGAAAAGCAGTAGGCATGTAAGATCAGGGAGGCGTGATGGTGAGGAATACATTATCACCTGAGATATGAAGAAAAAACAACCAACTCATTGTTCAAAATGAGAGGTCTCTTGATGTCTTGAATATATATATATAGAAAATGACATCATGATACCTCAATCTCTAGAAAATATATCACCGGTACCGCGGTATGTACGCCTTACAAAGGGACTTTCCCCATAAAAACTATATCATTATCAAGTCAGATTATAATATGCATCGTACTGGTACTGCCCATCTCTGGAAGCACATTCCGATACACTCGACTCCCTCCCCCTCGACTGTAATACATGCCGTACATTAATTGTGAGGGTAAAACCCTTAAATCTGGTGATGAAGGAGCCAGTATCGTGAATCATCATTTGCGGAACTCACAAAATACTAGAATTGGATGAATTGCCACATTCCAAGAACAGCAAAACCACAACTATTATGCACCTAATGAGTACAAGCCCTTTACAGCCTGCCGGTAAACAAAACCAGCCTTTCATGCATAAGGCATTATTCAAATTACCCGGCAGCAGGAAGTGCCGTATTGCCAGCATTGCCTATTGCAGTAAACAGAGCGGACAAATTCAGTTCACTGGCACCGTAAGACCGCATTGAATAAGGAACACCGAGATGTAGCACGAATGAATATCAACTACATTTTAACATCACACTTATAATACACTATTATATAGCACAACCTGTCCGGAGTGTTCAGACAGCAACGTATAATAGACTATTCCAAATAGAAGTACTGATGCGCTAAATTAAAACACCAACTTGCCTACTAGTGCTATTACTATTCAAATCAGATGGCTAGTTACCTCAAAACCAACTACACCTGGAATTCAACACAGTTTCAATTCATGTTAACCAAAGCCACCATTAATCAAGAGTAGCAATCGACAGAATATACAATAAATCCTAATTTCAAATTGGATCCACACCACTAGATTCTGACCTAACCCTAATCACTTCAATCAATAATAATCTTGGAAATGAATATTAATGAACTTGAATTGAATGCAGACGGACGTAATTAGTCGTCATGAACAGTTGCCACCTAGTAACAGTTCCCAGTCTACGAACAATCTCATGAGAAAACCTCGAGCATAAGAAATACAAATTTCACAATTACTAGGACTTCTTGCATTATATATAAACCAATAGGCTTCTGACAAATACAAAAATCATTATTTTCCTTGTCAGCTGAAAGAACAATACCGCTTTCTATTCGCTTGTTCCGAACAACTATGACTAATAGGCCTACTAGAGACATAAATCGAAGCAATACCCCTGCGGTACAAGTGGAAATTCTTTGTAGAATACTCAAAATGTTCATACTAAGTACAGTAGGTCCCGACATGTCTACTGGAGGTCTACCTCAGTTGACTAACCGGATCACCAGCTAATGTAAGTTCTCACATTCTCGCTCTGGGCAAGGCAAACGTCTGGGATATAAATGTTAATCAAATATTTGCATCGCTCTCGCTTCACTAAAATGCCTTCCTCAAAAAATAAGAATTAGAGAAATGGCATCGGTGGAGTGAGGACACAGAAATCAACCATCATTCTAACAACTTGAAATTGTAATGACTTCGATTAGATCTATATCTTTATGACAACATGGGTTATGTACCAAAACAAATAAAACATGGTATTTTACTAGGTAATAGAACAACTCCTTGAAAACTTGTTCAAAGCTACCTCAAACCGCAAGCACATAATTAGAACATGTTTACATCTTAGAGTAGGGAAACAGGTAACGCGACATTGATAAAATGAAAGCTACTGTATACTACTGCAGTTAAACTGGACATAACTGCTTTCTCAGCATTATTAATACGGATGGTACAAACTTGAGTGCTCGAGTTTAGATCAAATCCCTCCGACGTTTATGTTTGGAACTTTTGCACGAAGGTACATCCCTAGCTCTTATGATATATTTTCGTGTATGAGTTTTTCTCTCTGGCAAGCTTCAACTTTCATGACTTGGGGCAGATCACAATTGGCAATACTCACAGTGAAGGCGAAGCATGACATATTGTTCTGATACTGGCACGTAACTTCAACTACACATAACATGACCATACGTTCATACGTATAGATTCATCAGTTCGGATTCGGGGTTCAGTAACAAACTCGTGCCAAATGTTCGTGTTTGTCCAAAAATGAATCTAATCCGGGTTCGTATCATCTCTAATTAGTAATACCTTACCGGTACTCTCCGGTAGTATCATACCTGTGATCTGACTTTGACAATCCTTCACCGTGAGACTGTGCTTTGTAACTCGAGGTATGCAACTGATCACCTGCGCCTGTGGTGTACGGTAATGATGAGAAAAGATATACAGAAGGCGATGCCGGTAGTCTATGATGTACTAGTACCAGTGAAGACTCTGCTTGAGGAATGCATGGCCGGTTTTGCGCTTTCCTTATCTTTCTGTCTAGGAGCAGTCTGTGCTTGTTCAGTACGAGACGTTCCGAGAAAGTATTTAGAATCGCGAAGTAATAGTTCACCGACTACCGTAGAATCACCGAGCACATTCGCTATGTTTCTTGTCAACGAGTCTTGCCTTTCAGTCTAAAAATAAGTTTCAAAGTTATGAACAAAACGAGATTAAGGCCGAGATATGTCGGAAATACTTAGGGTCAACAGCAAACCACATATTAACAAATTAAATAGCAAGCGGTGAAAATTATGATTGCTGGAATGAAAAATTCAACATAGTAAATATTTTCGCAGTAGGGGTATTGCTAAAAAGTTTCAGTAAACGTAATTTTGCTATTTTAGAGTTGCGATTGCGAAACAAGGATTCAACTCATTATTGACTCGCTATCGGGTATCAGGTATCAGTAGGCTACTTCAATAGCAAGGTCTATGAAGCATGGAAAATATTCCCTCCACCACGATTGTTTGAGAGAGTTGCAGTCTAGCATGACAGAATAACTCCTTCCAACTGCGGATGTCACAAGTGATTGATGCTTTCTTTGATAAGAAAGCAGCAAATGGTGACTGGTTGGTATGGTCAAGTGAATTTTATTTTTGTACAGATCAAAATCAGTAGCTAAATCATTGAAATCTGAGCAGCAAATATCGAAAACGGGTCAATGAGAATGGACATAAAAATATACAGATTACACGATTGTCCGAAATTGGAATCGCTGTTAAGATATATATAGCACGTTTAACACGACCAATTTCAAATTGAAACCACATTAAATCAATTGACAGGTCAGCGTGCAAGCTGCAATATCTTGGTTATCATGTAACTACATTTTGATTGGTGGAAGGCATGACAGATCATGAAAGTATTCGCCCCCAAGCTATAATCGGGTCAGCAACAAAAAATCTTCCAACAGTATCGCAAAGCATATTTTATCCCCGCTAAGCCGCTAACATAGAACACTACACCTCAAATCAAGAACTTGAATAGTCTACCATGCAATTGCATATTTATCCCTAAACATTGCTGACATCATGGCCTTCAATACAGAAATCCCCTTCCATAAATATATATACATTTTACTAGGTGTGCTAAGCTCACTGCAACATCACTTTGCCAAGTTTAAAATTAGAGATATGCTCAAGCAGTGACATAATTAAACGCAAGCAGAACGATGAAAAAGCCGAGCCAGGTCAAAAAGTTCGGATACCGTACCCACATAAGGGAACTCTACCATATCACAGACAATGGAACATAAAAGCAAACCATTAGTTATTTTGTAAGTTTTGATACCAGTAGTATATATAATATTCCATCAAATTCAGACTCAAATATCTACAGATGTCTGACTTTCGAGATAACATTTCTGCATAATTAGACAGCCCTCGCGTACTTACAGACGAAATATTAAATAAAAATGTTCTCTAAATTGAGCTCAGTGTATCTAACACGTCATGACACAAATGCAATTGTGATGTGCTCGAAAACAGGTCAGCTATCTTCTTACATAGAGAAAACAATTACTTAGTTGCTTCAATCTTTCAAAATACTTCTCTGACAAGATAGGTACAGTGCTACGAAATTAGGCTAATGATTAATTAATGATTGATATATATCATCATCCGAATTTCTGAAAACCTGCACTGATCTGATTCAATAGCATCTGGGATTTGCATACCGGTACTTTGTTATCAGTTTATGGCTCAAAGACCATTGATGAAAATGTGAACTATAGGTCATGTTAATTTATCTACAAGTGGAAGTATATAAACAAAGATTCTCTGTTGATTGGGTCTCAAGATTCCTAGTGTCCAATTCTCAATCTCACTTTGAGAAAAAGTTGGTTCAGCAGATTTCACTGTCACTATATTTTAAAAGACTACAGGCAGCCAGAGCTCACAGATCCTCCATTGCTTTGAATCGCAATTCAATATCTACACCGATTATATTATCACGTCATTGAAGAGTGTCTACAATTTTCTCTTGCCATTATATACCGCATACACTGTACTTACGGTAATTATAGTTTCTGCTCATGCGCATACCATAGTCTATACAAATTTCATATGATTGCCTTTCCAATGTCAGGCTCCAGGGAATAGTTTCAGTGAAACTGTGTAGGCTATCTTAGTCATGTTGTCAATGCTTGCATTCATATACTGTATTGACAAACAGTAGGCAATGTTTAGCATGAGCAAATCAACAGTTACCGGTATCATTCATGTTACATTTTTAGGTGTAAGATACAGGATGTAGGCAAAACTTTTTCGTCTACAATAGTGTGACTGCCAACTTAACAGGAAGAAATTTACGATTGCAGGCCAATTACAGGATTTCAAATGAGGTCATGCAATGTCAAGCTAGTTTCAGATACTTTAGTTATGAGGTTTTCTCCACACACAGGTACTACAGTAAGAAGAAAATGAACCTATTCAAAGACGTAATTAAAATGACAATCAAATGATTTTGCTATTAGATTAACCGAGGGATCAGTAACTCAAGATGCCAGGGGTCTTTGTGCACAAAAAATTAACATGATCAAAAAGCATCTAAGCCTACACCTACTTACAGGTGTTTTTTTTCTTGGTTGTGTAAATGTTGGTTCTTCAGCCTCTTCAATATGCAACTGTTGTTGTCTTTTGATTTTTTGGCTTTCACGTTTCTTCTGCAAAAATTCTTCTTTGTGCTCTGAATTTCTGGAAAAATACTCATTGAAATGTTATGGTCACATTCAAACTAAGCTTAGTTCTTTGGTCAAAAATATTACCGTACTCACCTGCTACCTGACATTATTCTTCAGTTGTCATAAGACTTTTGATATCGACCCGTGGATATAACATAAATCCGACAAGTTCTTTATTTAACAGTTGAGCATGTTGAAAAATATGGCACAATTGCCCTCGATGAATTGCTGATACCGAACCCAAGAACAAAGGTTCTCTTTTCAAACGATGAAATCTCCCAGGCAGGTGAAGTGCATATCAAGTTGCGTAACGCAACTTTAAAATGCGTACTGCAGGCTAAATAAACCTATGCTTTTTAGTCACTCGGTTTTAATATCTAAAACAAGAAGTAGGTCACAGTTTAGCATACAAAGAACAAAAGTCCGCAACTGCATTAGGCCTAACTGCACTGTAGATAGAGATGAGCTTATGATAAGTACACATACCCAGCTCCCCCATCGTCATAGGTAATTTATTTATAGGAATTTGTGCAAATGCCTGCTATGCATGATGGGTTCCTTCCTATCAAAGCTAAATGTTATGGTGTAGCATTCATTTAATCGTTCCAACCTACAGCATGAAATTCGTGAGATGGACAGAGGAGACAAATCAATTTGTGTTCCTTCCTATAGGAAATGAGAAAATGTCAAAACGACTTGGAGAGCACAAACTGATTAAAGAACAAATTTCTAAACTTGAACATGACTTGGTATAAAACTCACACCTAGGCCCTTCTACAATCGACAAGTGGACGACACGAACATGACACTGAAGATTCTTTACTATATCGTGATTTGAATATCGATACTGATTTGTTTTGCAATCCAATCACACATTCATTTCACATTCCATGATTCAATCTTAACGCATAATTTACTAGCTCATCATATCAAAAAGCAGAATATGTAACTACGGACAAGAAAAAATTCTTCAATACTAATGTGCGTAGCACCAAATTGAATTTGATACACCATGGGTATATCGAGTAATACATAGACAAAAATTGTCGCATTACAGCCATTGCTGACTGAGTAAGGAAATCAATATTAACATCCGTTCCAATCTCGTGTTTTCTGCCGCTGCTTTTTTATGAAGGGATGTAATACACTATTGATACGATAGGACTAATTGATTTCGGAAACACAGCTTTTCTCAGACTAGGAGGTTTAATCAACAATTACACCAAAACCAGTACCATAATAGTTAAAGTATCTATTGTCGTGGTTAAATTCCTCACATTATAAATGAGATTTCATCAATCACGTATTCCTTTTTCCAAGGGATATTGTCAATATTATCTAGCTATGCAAGTCCATAATTAGAATGAGTTGGCTAAATGTGAGCAACATCTGGATACGGTACTTCTGCACGTTAGTTGCCTCATGTCAAAATACCTCTATATTACACCATAACCTTTCCTTTGTCTCCCTATGGACCAGTGGGCCAACCAGCTGGCTAGGGCTAGATATTTATTACCAGTATATATATATATACTATCACAGCCCACAGGTCTACAATCCTTCTACTGTAACTTGTTTACATTAAAAATAAATAAGAGCTTGTTTTCTGCGTGAATGTCATATTGAAAACAATTAACATATAATTATGTAGGTCTTAATAATTAAGGCTTGACAATTCAAGACTCTTGCAAGATGATTACAAACAGCAGGTAAGTATAGCATGACAACAAAAACAAACTTGATATCAGTTTGAGAAAAACAATACTGTTATTTGTGTAAGTGTAACAACACCTACATCGTATTTATTCCCAAGAAAAGAAGTGGCTCTACCCTGCAAACAAGTCAACAAGATTAACCAGCAGGTGAAGAAAGAGGAGCAAAACCAACATGCACTAACACAGAGTATATATCATTTAAGATAGTTTCGGTAATGGTACATTAAACACCGTTGGACATGTCACCAAGACTTTTCTATCTATTATAGTACCGTACTACGTTTTAAATTTGATACAGAATATTGCGCAGAAATTTTGAGCGTCCCGATTTATTAATATCAGCTTTACCAATCCTGTTTACAGAACCTGACCACTCACTATTGATGGCAAAGGGTCAATTGATACAGACTGTAAAAGCAGCAGATCTCGAGTACCTACTCAACGGATGGCTATGATGCTATATCCTACTGGAACCATAGAGCATCAACATCACAAACTATTATGCAATTTTTTACATAATAAACATACCTTGACTTTATTATCATGATATCTGCAACGAGAATGAATTGCATATTTAATGCTTATTGTAGTGATATATGACTGCCCAGTGCCTGCTTACAACAACCTCTAGTTCTGAACACTATAATATTCACATCACATGGCCAGCAAAAATGAGACCGTGAATAGACCATGCAATAGACCAATTGTGCCTGTTTAAATGTAATGAATAGATAAGAAAATGAAGTCAACTTAATTTGATTTTATAAAATCATTCACTATCACTATCACTAAAAGAAGGTGCCTCCAAGTCTCGGACAGTAGAATATAACTTTCAAACTGGCACGTATTATGACCAACTATGACTTGTCGATGATCCTCATTTACAACCTTATTAGTACTGATTTTGACAAAACATTACACAGACATCAAGGTGTCATTGCAATTTTAGTGTTAGTCTTAGTATGTAACATTCCAGTGACTCAGGACTCGGCATGAAGCAAGTGATAAAGGACAGTGACTCAAAACTCAGTTCAAAATGAACAAGCATCAACAATGATTGGATTTCACCAGCTAGTTGCAAAAGGTTGACTGACAAAGCATGAAAGGAATATTAATTTGCGGCTATGAAAGAACGATTGCCCAGCTTTCAGCATATACATACCATGAGTGATGTGAGCTCAGCAGAGCCTAAATGGTGATCATTAACCTGACATCTACCTACCCACAAAAACATCAAAGGATCTGATACCAATTTTAGAAGTGACTAAGCTGACAATCAATTGGGTGAATTTGATTCAAACAGCATTTAACATACAAGTTTCCTATTCTAAAAGCTAGTCTAAGCCAACAGTGAACTCTCGGACAAAGTCAACTATATACATGCGATTAGATTATCATCATACGATTTGCAAGAGTTTCATTTCTTAGTTTCAGTTACTATGAAAGAGATTACGTGACAGGTAAGAGGTAGCCAGAGGCAATCAAAGTCATTAAATGATGACACTCTGAAGAAAGTATATAGGACTAATAGAGACAGTGCGTATAGAAATTTTGTGACTATTCAATCATTCCACATTTGGATTACAAATACTGCTGTGCCTTTGCAACTACGATATTCATTAGTAAACTAAATGTCTAAAACTCCATTATATTCCAAATACCAAGCATCCAGGACCAGCTTGCCAAAATACTTGAAAATTATGACGATCTAGAGTGAGATGAGAAATATATCAAAAGCCTACTGCGTTAAACCTTCTATATCATTAGCTAGTTACAACAGCCTCGGCCAACCACATATGTAAACCGCGAGATATATTTCTGACTGTTTCATATAATGCTTTATTGCCATAATTTTTGACTCATAAATTCCTTAGGCATGCGTTGTTTTTTGGCACTACATGAAGTAGTTTGACAGATACCAAACCAATGTGCAAATCATCATGTCATGCGGCCATACTGTTATAGCTATACTGACTTCCAACAGCAGTTTTCAGAAATTAGAATTGGAATCATGTAATCTCACCAAACGCAACACAAGTCATGGGAAAGAATAGCTTGGGGCTTAATAGAATATCACCGAAATAAAATTGAATGCACAGCACAATTGACATTATGTCAACTTAAGGGGAATTGCATGTTTACACAAGCCTACGTTTCACTCACACCTAGAGATAACAAGTCTGAAAGACTGAAATTGTTATGATCTCATAACCGATTAGTACATAGGCAGGCTGAGCAACTTCTGTGCAATACCATTATATCACATAGGCTTACTACCATTCAAAATTACATTGGTTTTCCAAGGAAAATGGACAATAGAGATATAGCTTATTATACCAGTACAACAACTGCCACAAAACAGACTAATACTACAATTAAAACGCCCCAGGCTGAAACAATAATATTAATTCAAAGCCATTAAAATTCTGTATAACAAGCAACTGGTTGCAACATTAATTATAATACTCTGCCTCAAGATTAGCAGTGGCCGAATGCATACTCTACCACTACCACACTACTAGTGCATCGATTTATAGACATTGTGTTGCACATTGTGAAGGAGTTTTTAATTAATGGGTCCAGCGGTTCATTTCCTGTAAATGTGCTGCGGCTGCTAACTGCTTCAGCTCATTGATAGTGCTTCCTTTGGAAATAATAATATACCAGTTGTGCGGCACTGCCATGCTTTACACACTGGAATGTGCTATGGACCCATAAATCAAATGGCTTACGGTATGACAGAAAATAGACAAAAATGTCACTGACCTTATACATCCTAAATCAAACACACTATATATTTGATAATTAAATGGATTATTATCTGATAATTACTCGTGTGCAACACACCAGTGAACGTGCTTCTTTCACAGAGCGAAAGTCTCATCTTCATAATGTGGCTTTTGACAGGGTAATTTTATAAATTATTATGCCTTGGGCTATGCACTTATCACTTATATATATATTTAAAAAAGGTGCACAAATAGTCTACAAAACAGTAGTAGGTGATTTTTATTTGATCCACAGCTCATGGCTTCTCCCTCATTCACAACTTAAAATAATTTAGAATGCCAACTTCTCAAGCCATTCCGCACCTGCCGCACATGATGCATTGCAGAAATACGCCATCTTTTGCTATATCGATTAGAGATATTAGAAGTTGAAATTCCTTCTCTATGAGTAGTCTCCTCAAGCTCCTCTGCCTGCGTAGGCCTACCAGACGTCTGTCAGACAAACTCTGTGGTGACTACCAGACTGGGTCAGGCCTATACATAGACAGACAAAAATTGGTTCAGAAGGTATAGATTCGCCGTTTCCAACCATCGTGCCAAGTTTTGCAGTTATTTTTGCAATGAAATACGATTTCTTATAATGATGCACATTGTACGTGGCTATTGAAAGCAAATGACACATGAACATATACTGTAATAGGCCTACAGACAAGAGGTCGAGTACCGTATTGCTATGGTAGGCAGACAACAGATAGTAGTATAAGTCGTGATGCATTCCAGTAATATAACCGCTAGCGATATAGAGCTAGAGGTATTTATATTGTGAAGGAGAATTCACAGAGATACGGAAAGGCAAACCAAGGGGTCTGTGGATCGCTTGGAATTAGCGATACTAAATTCAGACCCACAGACTGTATAGGAATCAAATTTATTGAAAATTGGCATGGGTCTAGTGAAATATTAGCAAAATTAGAGCAGAGTGAAGGAGAGAACGGAGCCGTCGCCAAGTTGGGGTGACGGGCCAGAATTTTCACACGGCCCGCTGTTTTGTATTGATAATTCTTTGTGGTACACCCACTCCAAGACGATCAAGATTTAGTGCCACCCATAAATTCAGTTAGGATTCCTGTAGTTCCACGACACACTAACATATAAATACTGATACCAACGATTCTCCTGTATGCAACATGCTTAACCCTCAAAATATTACAATAATTAGATAATAAAGATTTATGATGATCGTACGAACCCATTACATCAGCGCATCAGATGACACAAACACGCGAACACAATTCTTCAAGGAATTGCCGTTTTGGGACGCGAAGTGGTGGGTAAACGCCGCGGATCTCTATCTTCTCCACTCATTCATCGCTAGCCGCAACCATGATCGCCAATGCAACCCTCAGTCTCTCGCAGCTTTGCATCCTACGTTCCCGATTCTCCCTGCCAACAATTTCTCCTATCTCAGATATTCTTCGCCGATTGGTGTCGCAAGAGCAAAAAATATCTAATACGTCATATATTCGTGGAGCGCAGAAGACCATTTTTTGAATCAACAGAAACCACCACTGAGCTGGTCACGTATCTCTGTGGGTTATAAAGCTCAGTGGCGCCTACACCAGACCAGCTAGCCAGCTGGCCGAATGGCACTCTGGCACCTGCCCAACAGGTTCAGGCTATAGAGGTTATGAACAGACTACTTAAGGGATTATTATATGAAGAATTACTTTATCGAACTTCCGCTGGTTGCGCCTCCCTTCGAAAGAAAATAAGAAAACTCTGGTTGGCTCAAGTCTTTCCTGCCGTGCCGTCTCAAGTTGAACATTTGTATGCTAAAGGCTGATTGTAGATGGTCTAGAATGAAAACGACGAACCGCCCATCGGTCATCCCCTTCCTTTAATAGCCTGGAATGTCAAACGGCATTACCCATGAGGTGGCGCTGAATCAGACCCTAGCCGAACCCAGGCTTAAAGTCCCTCTCCTTAAACCCAATTGTGTGCGAAAATCTTCGGCAAATAAGAAATATTCACAAAGAACGGTGTGGTTTTCCAAAAGATGAAGTTTTCCCTTGGTATTAGCGGCTGCGACCTGCGATCAAATAAATTCTGCATTCTACAATGTATTGTTTTCCCCATACAGCAGCGCCAAAAATGTATTTACGCTTAAACAAGAATTCTTTTCATGTCAAAAGCTTTTAGCAGTAAAATGTATGACTATAATCAGTAACTGGGTTGTAGGCTAAGTGTTGCCGTTAGTCCTGATTTGTGAATGGAATATGGATATGTCAAATGATCAATCGATAACTTCGCCTTCGGTAGCCTACATCGGCACGTCAGCACATTGGCTTTCCCTGCACAATTCCTTCGGCGAATAGGTGTGGCAACTGCACGCCCTTCAGTAGAATATCTCCCAGTCCCTTACATGGATTGATGCACACAGTAAATGGAAGCACGAACACATAAATCCCAGCCAAGATTCCAGCAACCGGCCAACCGATGAAAATGAGACCTAAAAGCCATAACAGCGACCACAGGAAATTCGCCATATTCCACTTCCCAATATGCAAAGTCTATTGCAACGACCAGCAAGTCTTTTTATTTCACTGCCGCGCAAAATTCTCATGTAAAGCTTAAAAGCTCCTGCACGTAGTATTAGCTTACCGCGCTATCAAACACTGTTATTTCACAACGGCAGGAAACGGTAGCGGTGAATATACTAAATCTCGTGACAAGTAGGCCTAGGCTAGGCTATGCCGGTGCGCGCGGCTTTTGTCATGAAAATTGTGAAATAATTTCATACGTCACCGTCATCTAGCAGCGAGTCTATATGCTGAAACCCGAAATAGCTATCAGTGTAGGCCTACAGTAGACGATAATACACATAGGCCTACGCTAGGTCCTTAAAGGTTAGAAATATAGAATAGCAAATTTTCAATGCCATATAATGTGGATTTGTGGTGGCCGATACAAGTCAATATCGAAATCGGTAATCGACGGATTTTCTGCTTTTGCTGATTTCTCGGCGGATTTAGCGAGGTCGGTATTCGCCCTCCTACGGATTATCACAAATCGTATCTGCCTATGAGCTGGACCCATAATCAGCCGGTCTTAAATCCAATAGGGCGAATCCACGGATAAACGTGATGCTACATAGGCCTATATAGGCTACACTGTAAATGTCAAAAAAAGACGAATAAATACAACTGCAGGTTTAATAGGCTACAGACTACACAACGCACATTTTATAATGAATAAAATAAACATGATCATAAAGCACAAAGGCCGTTTCAAAATACAGGAACCGTCTGTGTATATAAAAACACTAGCCTGTCGACATTCTCATGCTCCCAACTGAATTCCCGGCCACCCTGAGAATCTGCACCCGACTAGATGATCAGACCGATCGCTCCAAGCTTACAGTTTGCGCTTCCGATTTACAAAATTTGCAAATATGGTCACAATCCCCCTATCCCGCTGGTGATGAGTGTTTGTGCTTATATTAGATTATTGTTATTGTTGTGATTACGGTAAGAATTGACGGTTGTCACGTAACAACGGCAGTGGCAGCTCCATCAGCTGATTGTAACAGCTGACGGCATTAATTGCTCATGAAAAATAGCTGAATTTCGATGGGTGCACAAATGGGTGTCGGAACCTATTCTGTAGAACCGTAGTATTCGTTTCAGATAGTGTTCGGCCATTATATTGAGGTGAATCAATGAGGCGAAACGAAACCTGCCTTCTGAGATCACAGAAAATGTAAAGGCTGTATATATATCATAGCATCGATCATCTGGTGATCATGATCATAGTCATATGAGGTCTGGTTATCATGTCATCGGTTTCAATTGAGGTAGCTGCTATGTCGTAGGCAGATGTGAATGAAATAGGTTTGATTTATTTTTGCACTGCGCGATGATAAAGGTAACCAGGCTGCCGACCCGAACCTATAGGAACTAAGGAACCACTGTTGAGGAGTAAATAGGCCAAAGACGCGGTTGATGATTTACATGTATGCCATTTCAAGTACAGCGGTTGTCGGACGAGAAATTTCAGTTATAAACTTGGTGGTGAAATCGCATGGAAGGATTTGGGCCATAGTAATAGGCGGATCATCTAGAATTACACTAAGCGACGAGAGGTGCAGACAGGGCCCTGGGGCTTACTTGGAGGGTTTGCTGAAATTTTTAAGTGGTTCACTGTATTGGTAATGTAGTTCTGCATCGTCCACAGTCTGTCTTTGAGAAATTTTTTCATCCACATGCCATACTCTTTGAGAATTTGAGTCTGTGACGAATCTCTCTGTCAGATGGGTGTCTCTCTAATCTCCCAATGCACAAACTTTTTGCTGGGCTTTGGCAAGACATCTATTTATCGTTTGTCCAGCAAGCCAAAGCCTACTCAGATAAATCATACCAACACTATCAAATACACCCAGGTGTATTAGTATGTTTAATTACCAGCCTATATACGCACTAGCAGTTTGTTTATAGATAACATTTTGCTGTCGCCTTTTCAGCCAGTCAGAATCATACCTGGTGGAGTTGACACTTGGGGTTATGTTCCTATAAGTATAAGTATCATATATGTAATTATCAGCAATGACTGAAGTAAACAACGTTACCACTACATTTGTGACAACAACAACTGGTGATGATGACTGTACCACGTACGAGCGAATGGATTATGAAATTGGATTTCTTATTCTTAGTGTTATAATGGGACTTTTTGGACTCGTGTATACATTTGTTGGTAAGTTCATGCTCCAACATCAATCTAATTTGTAAGAAAGATTAAGTTTAAGACAGACAATTTCATATGCTTACTAGGCCTACTAGGCACTAATGCTTGAGTGAGAGAACTGCAGACCATCCACCGTTTGTAAAATAACTTATCAGCCTCATACAATATGTTACCGGTCGGTACCATTGATGTAGATTGGTGCATTATATGACCAGCATCAGTCGATCAAAGGTTATAAGTTTTACTATGGCTATTTGTTTATCAGCTTTGACTGGCTCTATCTCTTCATGCATATCGGGTTTATTTTTTTCGGACAGGGTACCGATGTTTCAAAGCAGTCATGTTTTTGAGTGGATTTATATTCGGTGGCACTGTAGTTTATGTAATTTGCCAAGAAGAGAAAATAGTGACACATAATCTGTCGCCGAACGCAATTATCGGTGAGTACTATATTTGTCTTTCGTTTTTGTTCACCTCTTTCATCCATTTTTTGCAATTTTTAGGTATTTCAATGGGAGTAGCCATCCTTTGTGGATTAATTACTATGCTTGTTGTTTATGTCGGACTTTTTCT
The DNA here is from genome assembly GCA_030412335.1 of Botrylloides violaceus. NCBI lineage: Eukaryota > Metazoa > Chordata > Ascidiacea > Stolidobranchia > Styelidae > Botrylloides > Botrylloides violaceus. The sequence goes on from JASFYC010000810.1 coordinate 1,820,862, forward strand.
TCAAGGATTTTTCATGGGCTTATTAATAGCAATTGGTGGTAAGTTTCAGACTCTTTGTAAATGCCACTAAGGTCAGAATCTGTTAATGATTTTGGTGAAAATTGAGCCATCGCTCTTGTCTTCCGATGGAATGACTCAGCTGTTTCGTGGTGGCAACTGTAATACTTACAAAATATCATAATAGTCTGGGCCCTGGGGCATGACGTGTAAGTGGTGTACCGTATACATAGTCAATAAAGAACCTTACTTTTTGATTAGATTAGATGTGTATATTATTAATATGGTATATATCTTTATGAAATTGATGTGTATTAACATCTGTAAACCCATAAATTATTGAGGAATATATATATATACATACTGGTACATATATTTCTTTATAATTGAACAAATGTTAAAATCTTGACATAGCCTTCCAAGTAATTTAAGTCTTTTTCTATGCTGATGATAGATATTTTTGCAGCAATATTGGCTTTGTCAAAGTTTTATAATCCATCAACTCCTTGGATTCCATTTGGGATTTTGTTTGGAACTGGAATTCTCTTTATTTTACTAACGTTAAAATGGCAAAAGACGTTTCTAATATTGGGAACTTCGATCATGGGAGCTGCGCTAATTTGTTCGTGTCTGGAATATTTTTTGGGAAAGTTTTCTTTACACAAGTAAGGACATTAAATTTAATGTGTAAGCTAAGCTTACGTAGAGTATTTACCGATATCTGCAATTTTGGCCTACTAAAAGTTCCATTAAAATTTAAAGTTATTTTATTTATTTTTAGATACATTTGGGGAAACCTAATGGCCGAGCAGAATAATAATCTATGCTGGTTTTATCCCATTATTCTTGGTCTATGGCCGGGCTTAGCATGTGAGTGTTTGTTTCTTCGGTTTCAAATCACATACAGTTTATAGGCCTATATTACAAGCTGTTAGAGCCATTGTAGATAATCAAACATGTTGATGTTACGATAGACAGAGTATAAAACATTGTTAAAAACGTTTGTTGCGATGTGTTGAGATGCAGGCTTGTGGTGATAGGACTGTTCTGCATGATGCATGACTGTAACCATTCCCTATTGACAAAGTACATGAAGGCCTTAGAATCTAGTCTACTATTCTGTTCTCTTTTGTTTTGGCAAAGGCTTAACCATAATATACTATTGAAATATTTCAGTGATTGGAATTATTATTCAGTGGAAGTTCACTGGAAAGGGATTTGATCACACTGATGGTGAGTGTGTATTAATTAACAACGTTTGCAAAATTTTATAATGTTATATTTCTAGTGATTATTCGTCGTAATGAAAATCGTATTCGGACACATTTGGTGCGTCAACCGCAGGAGGAGCAGCAATGTCCGAGAAGCGATCAAAGACAGCGTAGAAATCGATCGCGCAGGAGAAACAATCAACAACAACGTGGTACGAGGCCATCTACCGAATTCCAAAGAACAAGAGAGACGCCTGCACTTAGAGCTTCTGGCCGATCACAAGCTGCAACTCAACAAGTGAACTCAGGAAATGTCTCCACAGATCGAAATTTTGACACACTTCCTCCGGTTAGTAACAATGCTGCGGACCTACGGTACTTATTGAGCTGCGTTGTCGACATCCTACCACTTTGTGGAAAAGAAATATTTTTCTTAAGACGACTCAGCTGATATGAGTTGTCAATTGATGAATAGCATGACTAATATATTCAATGGTCATGTTAGGCCTACTATAATGCCGGTAGGTTCAGTGGACTTTGTACCAGCAACAAGTCCAAAAGTAATTCCATGTTATAAGGCAAGCATGATGATGAATCATACCCTAAGAGTTAGTCTGTTACATGTCGGACACGGACATTCGTAAAGAAGATTTACCACCGCCCTGACTTACTTAATACAACCAAATACTCCACTATTGATTGTATTTTCACTTTGCTTTGCTCCAGTTCCTCAGTCACCCCATGTATGGCTTCAGCCAATTTAAAGTTCGCATGATTGATGATCGCTACTGATTGATGATCGCGTAGCAAACGAAATACATTTCTTTCAGAGTTACGATGACTGTGTCATACGTGGTGTTGGACGACCCGTTACAGAGCGTGATTTGGAGAGAATAGTAAGAACAAAAGAAGGCTCGTATCTTGCTCCACAAGACAACCCATCATTTACCGGAAATACGTCAACAACCAATGCACAAAGCACTGGACCAGCATCAGGCCAGTCGGCTGGTAATGCAGCCTCAAATTTTGTCCCTGGACGGCGCCGCAGACGAAGTGCCAGTGGTGGAAGAAGAGCCAGTCCATCAAGTTCTAACAGTAGTGCTGGGAGGAGACAGTCTGGAAGATCAAGGGATCGAAGCAATAGATCAAGCGGAAGAAGCCAAGGCTCTGCACAAATACGAGGTCGACAGAGCGGTATTTCTGGCGGAGACGACAGGGAATCGTTACTTCGTACTTGATGTATGCAGCAAATGCTAGAGAATAACATTGGTCCAGCTGACAGCACTGATGAGATTCACCGGTCAACGTTATCTTCACTGCAGGGTGGAGTGGCTTATGATCGGGGCACACCAAATACACAAGAAGTCATTCTAAATAGAATATTATTGAAGGTGTTCCATTCTTCACCATTATTATGCTCTCAGATATGAAGGATTGATAGCATTGCCGCGGTGATTGTGTGATTATTGTTCAGTTTGCCATAATAATACCATTTCGTATCCTACAGCAGTAATTTACATTCACAAGGCTGCTTTTCATTACTGTGTTCAGTCGTATCATACCCGAAACATTATCAATCATACCTCAAGTAGTGATGGCAACGTTGCTTACATCTTGCCAGAGTTTCAAAGAATGGCGTTCCCATACTTTTAGTTCATGAAGTATGGAAATAGTGTGCGCTGCCAATTTTGAAATGAAGAATCGAAGCTCATCATTTCAAGTCCAAATATCACATTTCAAAGGGACCGATTGAGCAATTCTGAATACTGACTAACCTATTCGTTTATCTTATCAATACTTTTTATTCAACAGTTGTCCAAGACACTGTGCCGCAACGTGTGTGAACACAAATGAAATCATGACCATGACATCAAAAGCGATACCAGATTTCCAGTTGGATGTTGCATATTTATATCATGGTCATTTCATTTGTATATTACCATAGCACTTTGTAATACAATTTTACAATCCAAACATGGCTTGTTGTATGTGTAATAGGCATATTGTGTGCCGGCCTATTATTAGGACAGGCGTAGCTCAGATCATGGCAGGACAGGAATTTGAAATTGCTACAAAGAAAGTAGGGTTTCCATTACATGCATTTGAAGCTGAGCGAAAGAAAGGAAATTAGAAGTTACTTCCAAAAATGTTTGGATAAAGCTGCTTGGCCATAACAGATGTGACACCGAAGCCTTCGACATCATGGCCCAGTCACGCAGTACCTGCCAATCTGAAGGCTTGCAGTAGTAGTATAACCACCGAAAGGCATATTGTAGCCTAGCACAAGTTTATGACACCTAATAAAATTACTGTGTTGACATGAAAATTTCCCTTGGATCGACTAGATGATGTTTAAGTAAAATATCGAACATTTATTTAAAAAAAGCAAATAGTGCCGTTGTACTTATGCTTGAAGTGACAGAAGTCGTATTGTACACAAGACCCGGACAGTAAACTACACCCAAATATTTTGAAATATTCAACAAATCAGTCAGCCAAGGTATATTGTTACGCACCCCAGAATGGGTACACACATCACACAATGCAATCTTACTGCAGCATAACAGTCTCTGTGCTTGTATAATAATACCTAACCAACATGTAGCTATAAAAACATCCATCCAGCTATTCAAGAGATAGACAAATACTTTTTACAGAATATACAAGTGCATCTTTCATTTATAATGTGACAATAAATTGATGCATCGAAAGTACACACATTGTTCGATCACACGTACAAACACAGCAGCATTAGCCAAATGTCTCTTGGGACGCATAACTCATATACAAAAATCCATCTTCATCTTTTTCTTGTGCGTAAACTTCTGATATTGGATACGAAACGCTAACCATGCTTCTCTGATTAATCAGAAGGAAGAAAGCCTGGCTAGGGAAGAGATGAAGTCTTCTCCTAAAATTAACGAGTAACCGTGCCGTATTTAAAAATCACTATCTTCAATAAAATACCGGTCTACCTTATTATTCTGACAAGTTCACTCATCGTGACATGATCTGGTACCAGAAATTTAATTTTATCCAGTGTCGGCAAATGCTTCTCCCCAGGATATTTCTCGATAATGACCTAAATCACAACAATGGTTGAACATGAATTACACTTTCAATTTCATCGGTATCAAAATAATGACACCAAAATCGATTACACAGAACACGGGTCATACTAAAAGGCAGATACCAAAGAGAGAACTGCACGTAAAAATGTCCGAACCTATTTATATGGTTATAGACCGTTTAGCGACAGAGCTAGGTTAGTTGGAGCGATTATACTCGATCACCATTTTGTATTGATAATCCTGCACAGTCCAACCATTATAGTGCCACTCGAACAACACAACAAATCACACATCAAGACATTTCATGACCCCTGATTCACTGATATATTAGATTCATCAGATAGGCCTACTTAATACGAAGCAATGTCTTCCACCAACATGTATATAGAATAGTGTTGGGAATGGTTATCATTAGGGCGTGTTTTTTTATGACCTAAAAACAATGAATTTTGACCTAACAAATTAGAACTTTGACAATATTATTGCATTACAAATTTCAACACACCGGGAAAGGTCAGCAGACGATTCAGGCTATGGCAGATAGTTGCATCTCTACAGATTTAATGATATGCAGTCTGATAATTTGGAAAAAACATACGTGTTTAGACGCACAGATGTAAAACAAGGTGGTTACTGTAAGGCAGACATATCTCTGACAGCAAGACTATCTGAAACTACAACCTATTTGTAATATACGGTCAGGTAATTCTGAGGACAGATTCCTGTCCTTGCAAAGAAGTTTTCTGAGAAAAGAGAATGAACGTTCTACAGAGGAAGACATTGGCTGGCAGCACTGTAGCTTGGGATAGGCCTACAGGACAAGGTGGTAGGTGCTGAGTCTTCAGATGAACGATATTTTAGATGTTGCAGATTTTCAACTGAAGGTAACCACAGCATGACCTGACGCTATAGAATACGTCATGGGTCAGTAGGAGTTCTGAATAAGTAGCCTACTGGGCAATTTTGATGAAATTATGGAGGAAAATGTTGGGTCAAAAATTTTGCTTTGGTCAAAAGTTTTGACCTAACGAGTAAATTTTGACAAATTCTGATGTTATTATGACATGTCAAAAATAACACGCCCTAGGTTATAATGAATTTATGACTCAAAAGGCGTGATAGGACATTTTTATAAAGTTTGTCAATTTTATTTATTTATTTCAACTTACAGGAATTTTATTTGGATGCTGCAGCCGAATATTATGCACGTCAGAAACCCTTTCCTCTGTAAGAAAATTAATTTAAAAAATTACATAGTTATACATACATATGTGGCAATACCAATAGCAACCGTGCATACCGAAAGCGCGCCTTTGTTTAAATGTTTTGTCCTCCTTCATCATGATACAAGAAACTTGGCAACCTACTTATGTAATTTCTATTTCTTCTGTAGGTGAAATTCGATATCAAGAATGTTATACTAATAAACCACTTAAACATGTCAAAAGGAGCCCACTATATTTGACAGCAATGGCAATAGCGCGGCTTTGAAGAACAATTTCCTTGTGGTCTGCATCTCCATCTCAAAGGACAAAGCGGGGCCTTGGTCATGTCATACTGTGCACTGTCTTCTTTCGTGACACCATTCAACTCTAAAGTCTTAACAAAAACAAACCGCATTTGATAGTTATTTAAGTCACATATTCCAATACAGTATCCATTACGGAAGCTTGGCGCAACACCGCGTGCGAACGTATCGCCTCCACCTACTTTCAAACAAAAATCCTTCCTTTGTTATGATTTTGGGTCAGCTGCAAAGTCACATGACCTGTGTTTGCTGAAGCGTAACAAGAAATGTGAAATTTCATCTCAGTGGAAATATGATATCGCTCGCACCGACGTGGGTCTTGTCCAACTCCCTCACTCCGTAGTGATACAGGCCTAAGCATAGGGCCCATACTGGGACTCGTTTGGACTAACCTGAAGGTCATTAAGCCATACGCGCTTTAGATTATGCCAAACCTTACCATCAATACGTTTACATGAGGGGGTCATGAGCCCTGACTCGAATTAACCCACACAGACACAGCGTTATCTTTCATTTAATCGTCTCAAGAGTAATAAACATGTGAAAATTATCCACAGCGACACAGGGAAACTGATTACAACACTGACAGTATAATTGCATGACTTAATACAAGTGAAGTGTTTGAAGGGAAATACAAGTGACACGTATCTCCTATAAAGACATCATTGCTAAGACTTGCATCATACAGTAAAAAGCAATGAATCATATGACAGTAGTAGACCAAAGAGAAGGCATAGTACACAAGTATGTTGCTATGCAACTACTCAGAACTTTTAGGCCTGCCCCATTGCACGTACGAGAAACTGTTAAGACTGCTTCGGCAAGTTGTTGAACATAATAGGAACTGGGATGTCATCCATGTTCGGCAGGACAAAGATTTTCTAGAATTGAAAAATGAATGAGGATTGAATGAATGAAGAGTACATCACGTGCAAGCAACTTACATTGAATTCTTGTCCAAGTTTCTTTTCAATCCAATCAGTTATAGGAGTAACGGTGACAGCTCGTTCACCAAACTTGGGCTTCGCTTTTATTGACATTTCAGGGGGTTCTTTAAAACCATACCTACGAAAGTCAAAGTTGCCACATAAAGATGGAACAGTGTGATATCATAATAGAATGCATGCATAGGATGCAATCATTACAAGTGTTACGTTGAGATATCATGTGCAACGAGTGTTATAATAAACAAATAGCACCAAAGACCTCCAAATTAGACATTATAGTAATGCAAAGGAATATTGTACGTGCACATACCAGATCCTATCAGATGGTGGTGGAGGAATATTTAGCGAGAGTGTTCCATTGCAGTGGTTAAGTTCGGCAGTTAGTATCAGTGGAGTATTTGAAACCGTTTCAAATTTTCGTTTCACATATGCATTTTCTGCAACTTTTTTAAAGTACTTGGACTTTGTAACAGAATCCACGAACCGCATCTGGTATGGAAGAGCTTTGTTGTTACATATGAATATTTCATGGAGCTAAGCAAGCATGTACGCAGGGGTATTGCAGAACAGTGATATAAAATCAATGCACGTATGCACAATTGCACAACGCGCATGCACATACTTGAGCTGTCCTGTAAGGTACAATTTACCACTTTTACTGACCCATTTCTTTTCTTGAGCTGGTGCTCCCTGGTTACCCTTCTTGGAGCTTGAATTTTCTTTAGTCAATCCTTTGTGTTTTGGAGGAGGACTATTCTCACTTCCTTTAGGCACGAATTGTTGAACATACGACGGCAATGCCCTATGAAAAACAAATACCCTGAAAATGTCATTAACTTGCATTGCGGTAGACAAAGTACCATCACGTACTCACGATCCACAAACACACTGTAGCATATTCAATGCAGACAATTTAGTGTCGTTGGCCTTAATCATTTCATTGAAAATAATATTTCCAGGACAAATACACTCAAATATGGAAGGGGACTTTTAAACAATAAGGTCATCGTGTCAATGGAAATAGGCCAACAAGGTGACGAAACTACTGCAAGAACAAAGTTCAATATCTATTTACTGTGTCAATATCGACTCATCATCATCAGATGATTCTGCACTATCTTCTTCTTCGCTATTTAAAGCCGCAGACGCCCGTGATTCCACACTGAAATATTAGCGACAGGTTACATTCCGAACACCGAAAAAATTTCTACACAGCAGCAAACCTTGGAGAAGTTTCTTCTTTTTTACCAAGTCGTGTAAGCACAAGTTTGGTCTCCAACGTCATCTGCACTGAGCCGTTGAATGTAATATCCATATCAAGCCATATTCCCTGTACAACATGATAATGCAACGATCACTCAAAGAACACGACGGGTCATCATCAGTATATGCCGAAATGATTGGGACGGGGTAAGGTGCATTCACAGTTACGACGTTTAAAACCCTCACATATCACTACCACCTGTATATTAAATCAAAGTGGTTAGGGTTTGAATCATGAATTTCAGGTTTTTCGTTACTCTAAAATACTGTTGGTTTCCACCGAGAGAGAATTGACAATATGAAACAACTGTAACATTTTATATTTACCTGAGCATCCATTCGAGGCAGTGATATTTTATGAACAAGTGGCATCGTTCTACCAAGGTCTATTGCAGTAAGTTTAAGTCCTTCCATGAAATACGGCAGCTGAAGAAAAGTACCATGAATATGAAACGACACTCAAGAGAAAACCGCTGAATTGCTGAATTACCCTGATTTTTTCCAGCTTTTTTTGCAGTTTTATAGCGACCCAATCAGCCCATTTTTGTAAGCGAAAAAAATCAAACATGACACGCCCCACAACAACATTGAACCAAGCAACGTCTAGTGTAGGTTCCGTGCTCCCTGACGACTTCTAAAGAGTAGTATTTCAATATTTAAGAAGATAAGGTAGGTAACAAAAATACAAGACTATTCATCCCGTAGGTATGGGCAATTGGCAATAAGCCGTACTACAACAAAATGACCAGCTGCACAATACTAGTCATACTTCCTGCCTGAAGCATAGACCAACAACAAGATATAAATATATACAATCCCATATGGTCAATCTACTTATCTACACAAGAAAAATCACAACACTTACAATTTTGGAGCCAGGTTGTGTAGTGATGACTTCTTGGGTGTCTTCATCAGGCAGTGTAGAAAACTGAATCATCTGCTGATCAAAGTCAATAACAGGCTTTGTCGGTGCTGAAGGAAAATTTTTATGATTTAACAAGAGCTAGACACTACTGACGGAGCATCCAAACCTTTCGCCAGACTGTCTTTTGCATATAAATCCGGATCAGGCAAAAGTCGGCACATGTAAACATAATAATTACGATGAACCTTCACAGGATCAACAGCGATATCATTTTGATCATCAATAATTTCAAATTCATCATCCAATTCCTCCAGAGACTGTGATAATGACATAAAAAGAACACGTTCGGCAATAATAACATTTGACATTTAGGCGTACAAGGTAATATATTTCTCACTTTTTCAATGGAGGTACTTCTCTCTCTTATACCTTCCTGTTCACAAATGGTGATCGCTCTTTGAAACCTAGAGAGAGAAGAATAAAAAATTTCAACGAAATGACACAGATGTGTGTAGCATGAATTTCATGATCTTGATCTCAAGGCCAAGTTAGTAGCAGCCACACTACATTACACTTGCTTTTAGCATTTTAAGCCTTAACTGCATTTCGAGCAGGTACCGGAACCTAGCATAAGGAATATACAAAGGGTATCACTGTGTCCATTCAGAACTATTGGTAAGTATCAATGGTCACTGTATCACAATGAAATTACCTGTAAAACCACCTTTCCTTTTCGGGTAGAGTCCTACCAAACAGGTAAATCTTTTGTGTGCACGTTCTTTCTTCTAGAATGCGAATCACCTAATTATCATATTACCAAAAATGACTCTTTCCCTGCCAGTTGAACACGGCTGGACAGAAAACAGACCAAACCATGTATTTCTAGCAGGTCATTGATGCAATTAACATATTTTACCATCAACGTTTTGTTCGGAGCTTGCTTCGGTTGGAGAATCAGTGGCAGTTTTTCGTTCCAATATTTCAATGCATATGGGATATTTCTTACTCCAAACTCTTTTCTTTACAAGGTCATAAGGTATCAGATACACCTGCAAAATTCAAGTTCATTCCTAGATAAATTCGAAAAAAGTTTACAAAAATGAAAGATTCCATTTTCAACGTCAATTCGATAAAATTATCAAGAATATTCATGTTTTTAGCAAAATGATTAAACTGGAGTTGTGACTCGGATTCCAAAAATAGTTGAAGACTAGGACTCGACTTGAACGGCTCGATCACTCGACTTGTGACTCGGAATCAGTGAGTTGGAGGCTTACCCTTGCATCCTGCAGACTAAAAACTCTTGATTGGATGACATCAGTCGGCTGTATCGTTTTCTCACCATGAACTGCACGTTTAGATACATTCCTAGAACAGATCATCTCAATTAAGTTTACATTTCAAAAAAGCAATGCTAAAATTTTACCTTCTCGGTGTTTGAAGGCGCAATGTACTACCCTCAAGAGTGATAAATACTGAGGTAGTCGCTGCGATGTGATATGTTTCAGTATCATATTCATCAATCTCATTCATCCACCCTTTGTAAATTTCATGAATGTTGAAATTCATTGTGGGAATTCGATATGGTACGGTCCTTGTGATATATGGTGGCTTGAAACTTTGAAACTGCTTCTTCGGCGACACGACAAGACAAAGTCCCAATGTGGTTAAAATGCCACCCAGGAAAAAGCCTAAAAAAGGATGAAAAACATCAAAACAGACAAAAACGGGCATCTTCAATCCCCTTGCCAGTCACTCATAGTTATAGGGATCCCTATCGGTAGCATATAAAAATATAATTTTCTGGTATACTTACTGACTGTAGCAACTTGGAGTGAAAACGGGAGTAGCAAAATACGAAAAAGAAAAACCGGAATAGCAAGAAGATAGACGGTAATCAATGACACAGAGGATGATTCTTTGTACGTTTCTTCCTTGACTCGGTTTAAAACAGGGTGCATATTTTTAGTAGAGTTAACGGTTATCACTGATGGTTTTGCTTCTTCCAGCTTTTTTAACTCCCTAAAATGAATACAGATTGTGTCAATTGCAAAAACGTTGACCAATGAATTTCTCTTACTTAGCAACAGGCGGTTTAGCAACTTCTACTTTGGATTGAGCGGAGACAAATTGCTCGATGGAATCTTCCCGATCAGCAAGAAGCGTCGACAAACTCATCACTGTTGCTGCAGGCGATCTAAAGCCAAGACAATAAAGCATGTTTTCAGTGCCATAGAAATGATAAAATGAAGACTGACGATAAAGCAAAATATGAAAGTTGCGTCACCATGAATTTGTCCACCCAACTTTGAGAAAAAGCTAAACAATAGCAGCACCGGATATATTTACATTAATACAATCAAATACCCAAGTAGGTCAAAAGTGAGCAAATCGACCAATGCGTATGGGAAAATTTACAATTCCCTGAGAAGCTCATTAGCGTTTCCCATAAATACTTGAAGAGTTAGTGAAGCCGATGGCGGACGATCAATAGATATTGTACAAATGTCAATGTCAATAGATATATATTGTACAATATCCATAAATACTTGTGACGTAAATTCAGATTCAAATATATTGGACGAATTATTCGCGAGAATTCATTTAAGTTCATAATCAAATGCAGCGAATTAATTTCGCATAGGATGGTGTGGAATTTAAGTTCCTCACTCATTCCAAGAAACACAGCTCATCAGGATGAATGCTTTATGGCATAGAAGTCTTTCCTAAGAGCTACAAAACATATCAAGCAACACATGAAACATTTGGTAAAATTGCCAATACCTTCTCGTCGCATGAAAATGATATGATTCTGAATTTTCCAATCTGGTTTTCTCATCAGTAAGAGACTTTGAGTGAATGCCTGAAAAATTTATGGAAAAAGGGCTTTCGGAATTAATAATTAAGAATCAATAATGCAATGTTTCATTGCGAAGATTTGTTAATTTTTAATCCACGTATAATGATTTTTCTAATCCATCCAAGAGATTTAGTACTCTTCTGGAACAGAACAGCCAAGACAGACAAAATTGAGAAGCCACTCCATTAGGACAAAAACATATTGAAAATGGATTAGCAGGGTTTTCAACATGCACAACAACCAGTGATTTAAATATAAAATGACATGAACAGAGATATCTATACCAAATTAGTATTCAGTAACCATATCTATCAAATTGTATATTGGGTTAAGACTTTTGTTAGGATTGTGGTGTAACTCACCTCAAAACTATTTTCATACCGGTATGCCTGTATTGAATATCCTGGTATGGCTATTGGTATATATATCAACAAACTGAAATAATTGGCTTGATGATAACAGTTTCTATAGAGTGACCTGAAATACTGCTTCAGTACGGTGGCAACCCTAGCATGTAGGCCACAGTACATATCTGTACAATATTATATATACTTGTTTAAAAATTAAGACTTACTGCGAATACTATTTTCGGATGAGGAGCGACGACGCAAAACTTCGGCATTCTAAACAATAATTAATATAATTATTTCAAATTGAAAAGTTGATTGAACGAGAAGAAATTTTCGAAACAACAAATAAAATTAAAACCTCATATTTTTCAGCTTGTTCCAAAGATTTCTTGTTAACGTTCAATGGCTCCAGTGCTCTTTCTCGTAGGCTCTAACAAAGTATGAACAACATTAAATGATCAACTGGTATTACGCAGAGATTCCATAGATAGCTTTTCCTTGGTAGTAGATTCTGTATTCAAAGACTACTCACTATAGTTCTCGAGTTATTGCCAATAAAATTGGTCTGATATCGATATAATGAGATTCACAGTAGCACGACAGATATTAAATGATTTGAAGAGTATCGCTCGAATCTTTTTTCATTAACACCGATCGTTCACTGACTGATCTGAGTTTGATTGTCCAATATTTCGAGAATTATAATTATAGGCTATATTATTCTCGCATAAGTTTGTGGTTCGAAACATAGGTGCTGTATCATCAAAGCCATGTGCCAAACGATATGACATCAAATTTTAGCAAACCCTGTTGAGTAGACGTGAATAATTCAAGGAGTGTTAACTTGAAATTCTACAGTTATTGCCAGTCTGAAGAACACAAATGGTGCGTAAGTCTTACAAATCGCTGCCAAATCATAAGCGGTTAGATCTGCTCCGCTGTGGGCGCACACAAATGGAAGAAGGCCAATCCGATTTGCCAAAAAAAAAGATGAATTGAAGAAATATTACCTTACTCATGACATCACTTCTGGATGTGGATATTGAAGTTGAAGAATCCTTATTGGGCTCGTCATCAGATATTGCAGCATTTAAATGGGTATATTGTTGAATACCCTTTTTTAATGAAGAAAACAACTGTGTCCTTGCCTTCTGGTCAAATAATACACTGGATATCATGCTTTTAGTAGCAACTTTTTCTTGTGGCAGAGCATTTGTAGGTAATTTAGGCATTGGTGGTCTTGGAGGTGGAATGGAGCGTTTTTTCTTTTCTGGGTACACTTCTACATCCTCTTCTTCTGAAGAACCGCCGTTGGTTGGCATCAAAGGATGTTCAATCACATCTTTTTCATGCAATAATTGGGATGCTTGCTTGTCATGTGTTGGAGCATGTGTTTGTTTGCGAATGTGTCCTGCGAATGCTTTAGAATCTGAATGTTCCATGTTCGAATTTATCGGTTTCATTTCATCGACTTGAGATGTGGCGTCTATCAAATTCTGTGACTCCCCTTCATCGTCTAACTCATTAAAATGCAATGTCAATTCATCACCTGACGAATTTTTCAAATGTTTCTTTAATCCAACTTTTCCTCTTTGCAGCATACTCATTCCATGCTATATCAGATTATCAGTACAGTAGCCTAATAAGCAGGCGTTGACACTGAAAATACGGAGAAAGAAATATGCCTACATCATTTTTATATGAAAAAGCTATATAGCTATGCGGAAAAGCAGCTTACAGACACTGACATTTCAGGGCGCACTCCGCAATCTGCGGGCGATCGTCCTTTCTTGCCGACGACTATTAGATTGATTTCGAACTTCTAAAAACGGTGACATTCTGATTCTACGCCGCTACAATAGAGAGTTGCTCTCTTTCTATGCTCTGCTACTCCGTCTCAGAGTGAATATAAACGAGTTATTTATTGACTTTGCTCCGTCTCTGTATATTCAGTGAGCCCTGAGCCGTGACGGATTCGGACCACTGAGCTATCTATCATGAAACAAACTGAAAGGAAGGATACATTAATGTCATGTTTTCAAGCCGTTCTACGTCAAAATAGTAACCGCTTATGGCAGCATATTAGCAGATTGCGAATTCATGGAAATACGCCCCGGGTTGAAGAGTGGCAATCTCTATGCGGTGGTCGTAGTACGAATTGGTAGCTTCAACTCATAATCTCTCAGTTTCTTATCACCCACAACTAAGCCCTTAAAATAAACTCCCTTCTTGCCGCTTCCAATCACCTTTTAGAGTAAGATCTAATATATACTGTATTTCAAAATGAGTCTCTTACACGGAGTGTAAAGGGTAAATCCTACACAAGCCAACACAAGTCCTTAGCGTGTTGCTGGGTAGGCCTAGAATATATAGCCTGCATAATGAGAATTTCACATAAACCCGTTTCTGACGGTGTAGGCTACTTGTATCCTACACTGTCGTTTCAAACTGGTAGAAAGTGGTAACATCAGCAGTGTTCAAGAGTTCTTCCTCTTCTGGACTGATTGATTGTGGAATTGGAATATGACAAGCTTCATTGGGAACAGAAAGAAGAGGTTGTGTGGACTGTGAAGTCCTTGCAATGTCACCATCTTCTTCATCATTCTGGGACAAGCTCACAGTCCCCAGCGACTCACTATCTTCATCGCCTTCTCTCATTTCACTTTGATGAACATGCACTTGCACTTGAGTTACGGACACTTGTTCAGAATCTGAAAAGGTTTTCGACTTGATGACGGTAGAATGAAAATCGACAAAATAATATTTACCTGAGTCACTTTCATTATCGGATGCACCATACTTCAACCACCTTAGCGTGAAGACCGAGCCAACAGACGAAGCCAGATTGTGACTCCGGCTAATAACGCTTGTGCCAAGACGCTCAATATTTGTGTTGATTGACTGTAAACATATTTATATGAAAGTTGCTTCATTTCATACAGTACACAAGCAGGAACACTGGTTTTGGAGAACTCCTGTCATCCTTCAGCCCAAAGCCCAATAGTGAGTTACCGTAGATGACCGAGTTATTTTTCAAATTGCAGTTTGAGAAGTGCGGCAGCAAAAAAATCATGTGAGAACCACTAACATAAAAGCTGAGTGACACTTACCTGTAAATTAGGCATACTTGGCATTGAAATATTTGGCATGCTGATCGTTGGAAGATTTATAGAAGGCATTGAAACACGTGGCATGTGAACAGATGAGGGCAGCTCAATATGAAGACGATCCCTATAAGTTTATATTCAATGATAAATTTGTTGCCAACTTGAAGATGCATTTTATCACACCTTAAATGGGAGGCGTATTCCCACACATTGTTGGAAAACTCAGAATTCCTAGCATCGTACAACGTTTGCTTCACAGTGTGAGCGCCTTTCAACACAGCATCCAGGAATACATGCTGGCAAGCAAAGTCATACTTCCTGTAATATCTAAACAAACACAAAACATGCCGTTTAGAAAATTCACAAGGATATAGACAATAGGCTACAGTAGACAAACTTGTTAGCATTGAGAGATGCTTCTGACTCATGAAGCCCAAGCTGTTTTGATGGTTTTAGTGGTGACTGTGCTGTATGCTCTGGGTATTCAGGTTCTTCCTCCAAACCTAAAGCTTCGCAATAGCACCTATTGACGAAAGACCTTAATGAAAGCAATGTCCAGATACAGATACACTGGGTTTACAAACATCACATAAACCTCACCACAAAAGCAGTGGTATGGGGAGTGTCTGGATAGGATGTCTCAGTAATAAACAACTATAATATTATCTTACTTGCACATGTTGAAACAATTAATTGCGATTGCAAGTGCAAATGAAACAGACGATACAGCAATTGCTACAATTGATCCGAGAGGACTTGGTATTATGCTGATCTCAATTTCGATTGTAGTTGAAGAAAATGAACTGTTTGTAACACATCTGCAAGTACGAAAAAAAATATTATTAGAAAAAAAAAGGAGGCTTCGATTATTTTGTCCTTTGTCACGCCTGACACTAACCTCATACTACTTAGCAGAACATCTGTGGATGCCGGTACCAATTTTAATATTTGTGGTGTGACTGCCCCGATTTGAGCCCGGCCTTGCATATTTGGCAGCCAGCGCCTTGACCACCATGCCACCCACCTAGTCTAACTAACAGCCATAACATGGGATTTGGTTGAGGCTAATCAAATATAACCATTTAGTCATATCCATTTTCAAGTGAATTCGCTTATTGATTCTAAGGCTTACCTATATACTCCTGTCAATCCGAGTGGGATGTCTAATATAATGAGGTGCTGGCCGTTTTCATCCAATGCAAAACTCGAATTAAGCTCTTGATCGTTTAGAAGGATATCTCTATTCAAAAGGTTTTTGGTTGGGGTTATCCAATAAACCTCACCATGAGAAATGCTACATGTTACACTGCAATCCTTCCCTTCGACACACGTTAAAAATTCTTTATCGCCGGTGTATTCCATGTATGTACACTTCAAGTCTGACTGCACTATATTATGCAACATTTGTCCGTTAAAAATTGCCGGACTTGAGCAATTGATGTCTTCTGCTTCGATGCTTAAATGGGAGATTGCAGCATAATTTTGTAATGACAACTTAAGATCACAGTCACATATGAATGGATTATCTTCTACATCTATCATCAACGATCCAGGTCTTGAAGACAGGATAAAATTTTGATTGAGTGAATGCAACAGTTGTTCAGATATGCTTTTCAAATAATTTTTCGACAACGACAGATACTTTAAGCTTTGAAATTTTCTGAATGCATTGTTGGGGATGAAGTAGATTTGATTGCCATCCAGTAAAAGAGTCTCGATTGTTGCAAACGTGGCATCTGATAAATATTTTCCGGGTACAGTTCCCAATAAATTATCACCGAGGTCAAGCGTTCGGAGATGTTTCACAGCATCTAGGATGCGGCAATTGCGTCTTGGGAAATAGTTGATGCCATTTCCTCGGAGAAGCAAAGTATCAAGATTTGATGGTAAGATGTCTTTGCATTTATGATGTGTAAACTCAGTTCCAAAAGATATTTCATTGAATGACAGATCAAGTACAGTTAACATGTGATAATCATGAAGCACAGGAATGGAATGTAATCTGTTGTGATTGAGGTATAGAATCTTTAGATGAGATAAAAACCCACCAATGAGGAAGGTGGATATGTTATTATGTGACAAGTCAAGGGTACGTAAACTTGAAGCATTTATATTTATGACCTCATGGATACCCATAGCATTACTGCTGAGATTGAGACTTTTCAACTGCTTGGAGTCGAAATATTCGGAAGGATAGCGTGATAAGTTACCACCACTCAAGTCGAGGTGCAAAATTTGACTTGACTTACGGCAATCACTACCCAAGTCCACATTTGATTGTAGATGAAGTCTTGCTGATAGTGCAAGTAGTATGGAGTCAGTGGTAGTGTCGATACCGCACAACAAGTGAGGATTGGTGATCTTCTGGTTAACCGACAGCGAGCTTGTAGGATATCTTGCATTCTCATCGATGTATTCACATGATATGTGAACCCAAGAATTGTTCTTCAGCACATTGGAGTGACATACAGTTGAATCTTCATAAGGACAGATATTGCTGCATTTGCATCCCTCAGGACAAGATGCAGAATCGGAAACACAGTTTGCTGCCAACACCAGTAGTAGCACAACAAATATTATAAATCCACATCGATCCATTGGTTGATAATTTAATTTTATCCTGTCACAATTTTAAGCATTTTTCTGTCTTTACAGGAACATCCGACACCGTAACCGTAACGAATCACTGCCGAACAACAAAACAAGTTTTTTGTTTTACTTCCAACTTCACCTTTCACCAGGTTCCTCAAATATAGCAAGACGTACATGGACTAGATTAATACTGAAACCGGTTTATAGTATAGTTATCTATAATGATAGTAGGATCGACGCTCATTCCACTGCATGCGATCGCAGCTGCTTATAGACGTACAGCATTTAAATATACCTACCACGATATTCCTGGCCTAACTTACGTAGGTATGCATGACTTGCCAAAAGCAGAAAATACGGCCATCGGCCAAACGAGTTTAGGTCAGAAAGTTACTCTCTATGGGTCTATCTATGGTTACAGATACGAATACTATGTCCAGCCGTCACTTCTCTAGCTAATACAGATATCGACCTAACTCTATCGTTATCATTTTATTCTGAAATTCCTAACAACCTACCACCCGCCATACTTCAGGATTTAGAATCTAGATACACTGTATACTGTTAGGATCATTTATTACACAGCAAAATGCGAGAAAATCCTGCTTTACGGCTTCCGGTCCATTGAAAGCAAATCGCTAAACCAAGACTAAACTGTTACATACCATTTCATACCACAAAACTAGGCAATGATTAAAGTAACTTGAACTATCTATACATTATGATGCATACAGAGCTAAAACGGCCATAATTACACAAGTCTTACTAAATAAGCGAACGAGATTTCAAACAAATTTAATCAAAAGCATCCTTTTTTCAGCGAGGATGAGATAATTGACACCACGATACTTTCGTATTGAAGATGCCCCCAACCATTGCCAACACAAGGAAATAAGTGAAATATCTACCTTTACTTTCAGTTTCACAAGTCAGCCTAGACTTCACTAGGTCTACTGATATAATACAGATCATAATTTCACAACAGGGACTTTTAAAAACGAGTAGGATAGGCTATACCGGCTATCTTTTGAATGTCAAAAATTAGACTGCACATAGGTGTACAATAAGGAAATTTGTAGTGCAACTGTTCTTTATTGATTGTTTCCAAATATCAGTAACTACTCGCTCGTTGCTCATGTTCTGACGCTGAAGACCATGGTCAGAAAATCTTCGTATGAAACTTGAATCACACCACTTCTGTTTGTATCTCTAGCACGGAAGGATGATGTCAATGTCTAAAAATACCAACATTAAATAAAAAAAAATATATTCAAAACCAGCTATTGCGTTAGAAATGTACCTGGAGCACGACACAACACTGGATGAAGTCATCAAAAGCAACCGTACCTCTACCGAGGCGGTCAAATTTCCGAACCAGAAGATCATAGAATCGGTCAGACAACCTGTAACCTGTAACACGAACAATATCCAATTGTCATCGTAGGTATGCATGCATGCAGACACCCCCCGAAATTTTCTACATCTACCCATGATTCAGTGATTTTAGATATGCTAGATAGGATTTCAAAAAATATGTTACAATAGTCAATTATCCTGTTATTCACCAGTCATATGTACAATTGTGATCAAATTAAAATTAGGCTACATCGTTGTCGAGGATCAAACTGTTTGTTGAGCCAATCGTCTTAACCTTAGAACAGGAAGATTTGGATTTTATTCAGCCAAGTCAAGGATGCCAAAGTGAGAATAGTTGGGGTGAGCAATCCAAAAGGCCATGTACAGCCGGTCTATAGCTATATACCGATTATTATTTCTGCATTGTGCAGGTGGGCCTACTAGTCATCCTAGTCATCCGTGTATTAAACTTACAAGTAGACATATACAGCTGTTTAGTCTACACCAATGAGAAATGCATGAGACAGGCTATGGCAGGATCTACAAAATTTTGATACATAATATTATAGAGATGGCCTTTCAAAATAATCAAATTGGTTATGCAGAAAATTACCGAATGAAGAAAGTGCTGTCTTCAGTTCAGATTTGTCAATAGAACCTGATCGGTCACGGTCGTATGAACGAAAAGTATTTTGCCAGTCAGTAACATATTTCCATAAACCTGCAAACTCTTGGAAATTGATCGATCCAGATCGGTCAGTGTCGAACATTCCTGAAAATAACACGACCCTATATCATACTAGCTTCTAAACAACCGCGAAAAAAATTGTAAAATCTTACCAATCATTAGCCTGACAGTTTCGGGATTGAATGGCTGCCATGTGCCGTTGGAAAGTGCTTCTTGCAATTCTTTTGTGGAAATCTGCCCACTGCGGTCACGATCAACTTTTTGGAAAATCCCCCACAAGTCAACGCCAGGGACTTGCTGATGGGGTGGCGGCTGCCCATACCCACTTGGCGCTTGGTAACCTGCTTGAGGATTATATCCTTGTTGTTGGTAAGGACTATTATATCCTGTTTGTTGGTTATAATTATATGCCATTTTATATTTTATAAGGGATTGAGGGTAAATCAATCACCCAATCTGTCAAAATGAATATATTTAATTACAACAATACATGTACTCAAATCACATCAATCAATAGAGTATTGGTATATGGATACTGTAGTCTATAGAACTTGATAATGTCTATAAGACACATCAACGCAAATTCACATGTTTTGGAAACCCACTCCTTTGATGGTGATTGTCGTACGCAACTCCTTTGAAGGGGAAATCCCTTACTTTGAGAGTTTACCCAATTCCTTTCACCTGATAGAGGTGTTGCGTTCCCAAAGCTTCTAAATATACTTTTAATAATCATGACAAGTACGACAAGGAATCGATCATAACATGGAAAGATACCGAAGTCAAGAATATATATGTAACGAACAAGACAGTCATCATAAGTATTCATACTCAGTTCGATGTAACAGGAGGACGCAGTATGATATTATACTGATTCCAATTTGAATAAATTAGCATTTGATTGTGCGTAGGCCTACTAGTTTACCGTTAATCTCAAAGCTAATAATATAGCCTTGAGAGGCGATGTACCATCTCAAACACAGAAAATTTCATTACATACTGCAATACTAATGAGCCAAATCCTCTGAACAACCCTAATCTCCCTTCATAAGTTTTAGTAATGCGATAACAATCAAAGAATCCCTCATAATGTGAGCTCACAGGTAGAAATCCTGTCCCTTTATCCATATTATCTATGATAGTTCTTGTGCCTTGAACATGAAGTCGAAATAGAACAGTCTCGAAAGGATAAAGTACAATATCAGTGATAAGGTTACCGAAAAAATTTGACAGGAATTCATGGTATCGGTACTGTGATTCCCAACACACTGAACGTGTGGGGTATGGGTTGATGGGTAGCTGCTTTTCATCACTAAATATAGGACCTGATGGATTTTCAAATTTTTTTTCAACTGAAGAAAATGGATGGGCAGAATTCAAAAGATGTTCATGTCTCAGTCTTTCGCTATATTTTAATACACTCAATATAATAAATTCGAGAACGTTCGATAACAGATATCTGACAACAAAATAAAACACAGTCGGTAGTAATAAGCGTCGAAATGGTAATAGTCTGTGACTTTGTATACCGGCATATCCAGCCAGTCTGTACAGACCTTCAAAAAAGAAACCAAAAATCCCTCTAGATTCACTTGCAGCTTCGCTCTCGACGCTTTCAACAAAATGAGAAGAAAAAAATGGCATCACTGCTGCAGCTGATAAAGCTTTCAACAAGACGTGACCGATTAACTTCTTTACTTTCGAATGTCGATTAATGTCCTGCACAAGATTCTCATTTACCTCACTTATTGATGATTCGATTCCGAAAGTCAAAGCGTTTATCATCAAATGGCTGCCCACACCTTTCCACATACATGTTATACCTTGTGATTGTTGCAGAGAAATCAATACGTTGATCAGTGAGATCGGTGTAAGATGGTAACGTCTGCCGAGATGACTGACCTGGCATCTTCGTCGCAGAACCAAACACGGATAAACAATAATTGCATCAGTCAGTGACGATGTTAAATTATATCCGAATGCTATCAACCTTCTTGAATGCTCCGACGAATTCCGAGGAAACGGTGCAGATAATTTTGGTCTGAATGGACGATTATCTAGTTTGTCATCAAACTGGAGTGCTGGGGAATAATTATCTTTCCAGTGTGGTGGTGGTGCACCGTCCTGACCGGTATAAGATTCTACTTGTGAGCACGATGCTGAACGTTGAAACTTTGCATTCATTTTCGCCAGAAAAATTAGTTTTTCTATCAACGCAACACATGCAGTCAGAGTCGTTTTTACATACAAGTCATTCGATATACCTATATAAACAGTGCATATGATTATGAGGTTATGTTTGCGGTTGGAAGTTTAATTAACCGCTTATGCCTACACCCTATCCATTCTATGGCCAGCCAACAAACATCAAAGTCGGAAAATCCAAAACAGGCTATACCGACCGATCTGATGACCCTGACCTCACCTTAACACTGCTGCTGCACTAATTCCGACCAGTCTCTATCCATCTGTGCTTTATCTTTCACTGACTACATGATTACCATAGCGAATAACCGCATAGTAGTGCAAGCGACCAAAAGGGACGCTATAATCGTTCCCACCCCGTCTCATTACCGCTACGACAACCTATATCTTTTACAGTCCCACTCCCCTCCCCAAGAAAAGTTCTAGCCCAAATTCTCTCTCTCAAAATCTTCCCATTTGATCTCTATCTCGTCACATGAGGGCGTAAGTGGACTGTGTTACCCCGATTCCGACTCTTCCAACCGCAGATTTTACAGCAAATGCCACGCTCTCACGCCTCGCGCTAAACTAGCTTTGGATAGTGGCTAAAATTATTTGATGGTTGAAGCGTTTAAGCTACAGCACCTTATAGGCTAACTATGGTCCTTCGTTACACACCGGGTCCTGCCGTCGCAAAGAGGTAGGCTACGTATTGACGTAATGTTTGAAGTTTGTCAAGCATAAATCTGGTATTTGTATTGCTACCACCGAAATCCGAAAACAAAATAATGAAACATTGATGAAGTATATTTGCACAAAACAAAAAATAATTGCACATCTTGGATACAGTAACCAATAATATCTCTACCAGTAAGCTCAAGAAACAATACTTGGAAAAAACGAGTTATCGCCAAATTATAGGCACTGCGGAACTACGTTTAAGTTGATAGAATTCCTCTAAAAGCTCCAATACGTCTTCGACAGAGTCGGCGCCAGAAAACTTCAATTTCCAGCCATTCTAAATAGAGTCAAAATTAAGACCGTTGGCGTGCTATCATGCGAGACAAATGTTAAATCACAAACCTCGTTCTCGCCGAAATTAAACTCCAAGTAATTCGATTGATTAGCGAAACGGACGACAGTGGTGATTTCCGAGCATTGTTTCGTCGTTTTTATGGCATAGATCTGATTCGATCTGTTCTTGATGGCGGACTTTGGAATAACCAATGAGTTCTCTTGTTGCAGTGTGTATCGTTTTTTCCCTTTGTTTGTTCGAGTCAAGGCCAAACCATACAAATACATTATAAGTCGGGGATTGTCGTACACCACTGATATTGACCCACTGCATGCGAATACCAGCAGCGCCGAGGTCTCAGATTCATCGAAGTCTGAAATATGATGTTGAAAATAATACAGCGATTGAATGATAAATAAAGAATAACTGAAAATACCATTTCGCAGAGAACAGTGGAAGTGTTTGAACATATCAACGTTGATGAGAGTTCTGAAAGTAGCGGATCGAAGTGTAAGCACAGACTCTGGAGCAGCAAGATCAAGATGGAGAAGCACATTCTCTGAAAAGTTTCTTTCCAGTGTATCAGAGAAGGGAGTAGGTTCTTCTTCATCAACAGCTGCGACGGCATTTCTCATCTCATCATCCACATCAGACTCATTCTTTGAGGTTCGGTCCACATTGGAACCTTTCGACTGCCCCAGTGCATTCTCGAACAAAATCTTTTGGAACTTACGACATTTTCCAGGATCGGAAAACACCACAGTTAAAATTTGCTCAATATGATCCAAGTCCAATTTTCTGTCTCTAGTAGAATCTCCCACTGCAATCATGGTAGACATGGATCTCAATCCGTTTGCAATGCCAGCGATGTTTTTTAATTCATAAGTGTGTAGATTCTCTGGTCCCATCTTCCTGTTACATAAAACAAACATAGGCACAGTCATACATAGAATCTTATCAGACGAAAACTATCAGTCTTTACCTTGAATTTGGCATGTCCAGAACATAAAGGTTTTGAGTGGTGGTAAGGATTAAACTATTCGTATATCTGATGGGGTATTCATACGCAGATTCCGGATCAAAGCTGCGGTTTCGACCAAACAGTCCTTTTGCTGCAGGGCTTTGAGAGATAAAATCAACAAGCTTTTTCCCGGCTTCCCTCAAAATTATACTTCTGTGAATCGCAAGCAGATCCTCACTACCTTCTAGCAACTCTTCCTCAACAAATTGGTGTAGCCAAACGTTGCTGTTGGGCAGTTTTCCCGACACAGTGTAATGTGACCACAATTCATCATCTCCAGAGGTTCCACTTGTATCATCATAAAGCAAGCTTCTTTGAGGTTGTGGCAACGCTGTTTCTAGTTTTGGGGACTCTCCAATATCCCCTGCAACACGGGGCTTCTGTATTTTACGACGGGGTGTAGAGGTTACCATGCTTTGGCCATAGTCAAGTCCATCCTCAGGATTATCATCTGTAATATAACGTTCACACTCAATTACTACAGTAGCCTACTATCTTCCCACGTAATGGGTAAACCTAACACATCTACACTCGACCTAATGATGGCTATTCCCATTCAAAGTAGGATGCTGTAAAACCATATTTTAAAAAGCCCAGATTTAACATTTGTTTTCAACCATCAAAATCAAGGTCAGGTATAAATATTACAGATGACTATAGAAGGGTTCAAGAGTCTGGAATAACGTAAGTATCAAAACTTTATATATGGGCGAATACTTTTGCATAAATAAGGCACAAGATTCCTTACCACTACCAGGCTTTGATCCAGCATCGTAATTCTGTGGAGTTAAGGGTCTTTCAGTTAATGGAGGCTTTGGATCTTGCACTTTACCAGACTCCTTTTTGCTTGATTGATCAGAAAGTGGGGTCACTTCAACCAGTTTATAAATCTCATGAGGTGGCAACAAGTTTGGAAAACTCTTAAATGGAATATCCATATTCTTTGCTGTTGTATGTAACAAAGATTCCGACGCTGCAGAAGTTGTAAGCTTCGATGTTCCAGCAGATGGCCCCAATACTCCAGACAAATATGCAGGTAATGAACTAGACAGATGACAGTCACTAGCTTGCTGCATCGAGCGAGTTTGTCCCACAGCTGGCATTTCTTGAATCCATGAAAGACTAAGCCCCGTGACAGGGGCATCTTGAGATGTCTGACTCGGGATATTCAAACCTTCTTTTTCTCGACTTTCATCAACTGGTATATTATGTCCCTCTATAGATGCTTCAGGATTGGCAGGTTCTTTTTTATCAGACTTTTCAAATTCATCATCAACAATTACCTGTACAGGCAACATTTTAATAATTAAGTGTTTATCAATAGCATGCAATGTATTACCCACCAATCTACTGCCGCAATTACAAATCATCTTCACGTCTGAGGTAAAGATCATCTTAGAGCACGTCACACATTTGAGGCATCGCTTATTTCCATTTTGAATCTGTATCACTTCCAAGGAACTAGAAAAGGGAAATATTGAAAACAAAGATAACAATATCAAATTCTGAATATGAACCCACTCAAAAAACCATCGAATTTTCTTGGGTTCTCCACCATGAAAATTGTAACGGCGACAAATACTGTTTTCAGGGTTGAAAAACTTCAAGTAGACCTGAAAAACGGCTAGGATGTTTCAGAAGGGCAATATTATGGCAAACTGAATTAGCAACAAACCTTGTTGGGAGAGATCAATATCACTGTCTGCAGATTGTCAAATGCAAATGCTTCAATAGTGTCACCAGTTTCAAGGTTAACCTCAAGTAAATAGTTGTCTGTCACCACAATTTCCACAGTTTCACGGTTTTCACCTTCATTACCAGTGCTGAATAATTTTGAATAAGCTGCAGAGCTAGGATATTAACTCGAATGTAGTTATCTCACGTTTTCTGAGCTATGAGAGAAACCACTGAGTTGTTTCTTTGACCAGTGACTGCCGATGTTACTGCATCATTTTCTTCGTCAATATCTCTCGTACCGGTACTCACGATGTCAGGATCAGCTAAATTGAAATTATCCTCCCGATTTTCTATGAAGATAAAAAGTTTGGGTCACCAGATCCAGATCAAACCACATGGCGACTCGAGTTGTTCCATTAGCCAGCTAACTGATTTAAAAATTGAAGTTTGTGTGTGAAGTATCACCTGTTGGAGGAGTATTTGGTTGTAGACTAGGTGTTAAATATTCCTCAGAATGATCACTGCTGAGTGTTTCAATCGAAGAAGTGGACTGTGTCTTGTCTAAAGCTATTTGTCCTCTCAAGCGTTCAGATTGGCCTGCAATGTATAAGTGATAAATAGGTTCCCTATACTGTTCCATGTAGCCAGGTGGGCAAATGAATCCTGGCCTTCAATTTTATGAACGGTCAATGTCAGAGCAAAAAATTAACAAATCTAGTTCGAATTAGACAGAAAACAAATGTTGTCAAGCACCTCTGGAAGTATTCACTGAAGAATTGACAGAAATCTTTTTGAATGTTGCATGTCTTTGCATCTGTTAAGCATAAAATCCTAGTGCAATGAAAAAACATTGACACCTTTTTCTGGCACATAGGTTTCACTTAATCATCTCATGTACCGGTAGTGATGAAGACTAACAATGACTATCCGCCTAGGCATAAACCTTTAGAAATTACCTTTGAACTGCTTGAACAAAGTTTGAAGTAAGAATCTCTTAGAAGCAACCCTGAAACATTTTCACCTGCCGATGACATGCTAACATCGTATGAGTCGGGCTCGATGCTATTTATGCTTGTATCAAATTGTCTGCTATATTGGTGCTGCTGAACAGCAACGGGAGTATACATAGCCTCCTAAAATGAACAGGTAATCATTGCAAACCCAAACTGGGCTCAACTCAAAATATAGAGATACCTACAGCAAGATCATAGTTCGTTAAAAGCTTTCCATCCATAGAGAATCCCAAGTTTATTGCTAACGGAGATACGTAACACACCGCATGCTCACGGTGTTTCGATTTAAAGCACAGCGGGTTGCCTCTCAAGTCCACCTGAAATACATGAAATCTTGATGCTCACAATAGTTTTGGATTTCAAATTTCTATCCATAATGCACTTTTGCTCTCACTTTTTCAAGCTTGGACAGATGACGCAATGGTTCCAAAATATTATGATGAGTAAGCAAATTATGGGAAACATCTAAATCTTTGAGACTTTCTAAAATCTGCAAGCCTTCAAGGTCAGAGAGGTGGTTGTACTGGAGGTAAAGGCACTGTAGACTCCATCTGATGCCACCATGAAACTGTAAAGAGTAAATTAAATCAAACCAATGCTTAAGTGTATAAAGTGTACCATATACCAGCACATTACGGCCTATTCTAGCATTACCGTTCTCACGACTGGCTGGAAGAAAGGGAAAATACAAAAACTCAATATTGTGCTGTAGCTTTACGGCTCTGCATTGCAATTAGGAAGGATTTAAATTGGAGTAGTTTGACCCCTGCTTTGTATCAAATAGCCAATTTTGTTAGAATTGTAAGTTACATCATAGCTTTCCCCTCCAGCAGTTACCATGTTTCGATGATATGACAATAGCTTTAATAACATGTTGTAATTTTCACAGTTTTACAGCACTGTTAAATCCTCCATTCCTATCTGCGGCAATCATATCTTATGATCGCCACAATCACAAAGCCAATCAGCCCGTTCCATCGGTTTTGTAATTCTACTTCCACACAGCAGTACTGTGTTCTGTGTGATCAAATTACAAGTGTATTTTGTCATGTATTGTGAATTTCGTGGACTCGCGGTATCATCGCGATCAAGAACATGCGTATTCGAGGGTGTGTGTGAAAAACTGACTTTATTCAGCCGTCGAGTAGTGCTTCGTAACGTGAACAAATTGAACGTGATTACAGTGTAATATTTATAAGACCTCTAAGTGCAGCGAAGCGAGACTCCCAGCTGGCGATGAGTTGAGCATACGCTGAAGACCGAAGCGATTGATCAGTCTGCCGCGTAGAGATAATAGAATAAGGCATTACGTTCAGGAAGTCTATATAGCGCTAATCCAGATGTTACCAATGGAACATTGAAGCAGCGCCGCTTACAGCATTGACAAATTCATAACGCCCGAGGGTAAGCTACTTGAAAATTGAAGAAAAATAGGCCTGTATAATATCGACTAGCTATAACATTGCTAGACAGTTCCATATTGTTACGCTGTAGCTTAGCTGTAGAAAGGGCTTATCGCAGAAATGACGGCACGATTTTAAGCTTGGAACAAACATGAAGGCTTTTGCAAAGTTACTCAAATTTGAACAAAGGCGACAATGTTGTTTCACACTAGAACTGCAGTGTCACGATTCGTTGGGTCTACTCGCTATCATGTCATGCTTACTTCAGATCTTTTATTGGAATTGCTTTTAACCGTTTTAAGTATACGTATTTCTGTAGATTCATTCTGTAAATAGATGGTTCGCTTCGGTGTGTGTGTGCCGTGATAGCATTATAGAAGTTGTTTTATGCGACTACGTCGAGTGGAGTCAAATGATTGCGGTTTTGGGATCAATCAAATCCGATGTCATTTTGGTCTAGTGGTAGTAACTAGTAATGTTTGCTCCAATATATGCACTAATGGCAGCATATAAGCCAGTAATTGATGTAGAAGGCAACGACTTCCAGTTGCGCTACGCCTGAAGCATTTCGAGTATACCAAGTCGGTAGTATACAGCTACAGAATTATTTTCAATTCAGCAGTCTGTCGTTTGAAGTTTTATAATGCTGGTTGCATAAGGTAAATAACGAATGCCTTTGGGAGAGAAGATTTAGCTGCATAGACCTTGAATATCGCCGGTGCAATAGCCTACAAGCATTTTGAATTGCAGCCTACACTGATCGCTTTTAATCAGCCGCATCTCTGTGGGAGCGCAAAATGATGCGATGTGTTTCTCAAGCATAACGACTCCAAATTTTGTTTCGCTTCTCTGCGAATCGTTCAAGGTGATGTGTGAAGAATTGAGAAGTCATCAGTTAAAAAGACACTGGATGCTTTTCGTACTTTTGTGGTTTGCATTAATATGCATCACGGTAAAAGTCGATTGCCAAAGTACGGCGTCAAACCACCGCCCACCAACGATTACAGCAAGATCACATTACAAAAAAGAACGGCTAAGATCTCGCCGGAAACAACTTGCAATGCTCGTTAACGAAGCCAAACGTATATTGAGACGTTATCCACTCGAGCATACACAGTTCGAAGAACAGAATGAATTTATTCAAACCGCTGACGTAACGCCGATTCCGGATCACTTTCAAAGTGGGCTGTGGGCAGTCAAACTTCAGTTTGATGAAGATGACGCAAGTCGGGAAACACTGGACATGTCAGCGGAAGTCATAGCGAAAAGACATGGGTTAGAGAACCACGGACAAATCGGGGAGTTGAAAGGTAAGAAATAATAATTCAACATTTAATTTTTCATTTTTGTGAACAAATTAATGATCAAACATCTAATGAAGTTGCCTATTGGCAAAATGTTGATCATTGGCGTTGTCAGAAATCTTTTATACTTGCTACATTATAAATAATAGTCGAAGGTGATGGTTCGAAATGTTACATAGCACGGGCGCCAGTATCGGCCTTTTCTTTCGTGTCATTGCTATGCGCTGGATGCACTGCAAGAGCCGGATCTCGATCCTAATACGCTCAAAATTGTTGGTAATCGTGACTGTATGACATCACGGTATAGTTTATTTCTAAGAATTGTCACAAAAGTTTCGTAATGATAATCATCTCATTAGCGTATGTCGCCCGACTCTCAACGTCTGGTCATTTCCAATTACAAACGCGCCCGCTTCCACGTTGAATGCTGCGTCCAACGCAAACATTGCAACCTGGGAAACAGCCTACGCCTGTGAAGCTTCCTTGAGGCTTATAAAATCGAACGGTAATGATATCGTTTTCGCGAGCGCGCGCTGGTTCGGTAAAAGGAAATCACCAGTTATTCACGTCAGCTGTTCAGACAATAGACGCAGGCATGCGCGGCGTGTGATTGCTCGCGATGGCTAAATGGCCCGAGCCAGTCTAGGGAAATTATACCCGGTTCAAAAGGCTAGGTACTGTAGGTAGTAATTGCACAAATATTGATCACTAAGTGAACATAGTGGCAGCACCGTTTAACATATCAATTTCCTATACCCTATATATATACGAATTCTCTATAGTGTGCTGATTCAATATCGCGGCATTGACATATATCAGCCCATTTCAGTAGTGCTACGGAAAAGGTATTGCATGTGTGTTCCGTTACGGTAGTTCAATTAAATGTAGACTGGAAATTCGGGATATCGTGCGCCGCTTTTTCTGGTTTTCGAAGACGCCGCCGCGCCTTCTCAATATCATACTTCCATGTTCCAGGTTACTACCTATTCACAAAACGAGGTGTGGCGGATACGTGGACGACGATGGCGTCGGCGGTCGCATCTACTATCCCAGAAATCAGACACGCAAGAAAAGGAGGTAACCGTATTATATGAAAAATCAATAGCTTTACAGGAGTGCAATTTCCTGTCAAGTCTTAAAATATCATGTGACGTAAAATATAGCTCTGAACAAGTGATGTCAGCAATTTTGTACGCTATCAAAAACCTTCTAAATCGAATGGGACGCTTTCTAAAATCGCGATTACGAAAACACATACGGATAGCCCTACGATTCAGCCATATGTTTAGGTCAATTTCGTGACGACAAGATTGCAACCGACTACTTATACGCCACGTTTTTGAAACCTAAATAATGTCGTAGTTTGTTATATGCAGTGTTATCAACTCACACGTCGCGCTTTCCAACTGTTTTAAATAGCCAAACTGGCCGCTATGAATACAAGAATCTCATTTCTATATTTTTGTAGTGTCACAGCAAGGCGATCGCCTTGTGTCAGAGGCATTCACGAGAGCGTACACCCGGGACTCAACAGGCGATATTTTATCACGCACTCGAGTTGAATGGCAAGGTCATCAAGTGAGTGAAGTCTTATTTCTTGCATGAATATAAAGCAATCTTATTGACATCTTATTCAGGAACTATTGTATCGAAGTAAGAGATTAGTCGTTACGGGAAGTGAGGAGAGCATCAAAAAACAGTACGCGGTCACTGAGAGCAGTACGTCGGAGCCGTACGAATCTACAACGATATTTAACACTACCTCAACGATATCTGGTCAACGAATATCAACAGCACATCCAGCATCGGAAGATGAAAAGTCAAGACATGAGTTTTTCATCGACGTTTTAAAGAAAAACCCTGAATCATCAACTATGACGCATCACGTCCCCGGCGTTACTCCAAACTCAAAGTACCGAGATATGGTTGGAGGGAGCGCCGGTGGAGCAGGCTCACGCAGGATGGGATTAGATTTGGACGAAGATGACTCGAGGATACAAAATTTTAAACACAATGTTCAAGTTCCCGGTCGTTTTCAAGATCCGCTATACTACCGTCAGTGGCATTTAGAAAATCTATCAGGAAACAAAGACGTTGGCGACTGCAACGTGACAGGAGTGTGGGAGCATGGTATAACTGGTAGAGGTGTCGTGGTAGCCGTCGTGGACGACGGCGTACAATGGGATCATCCAGACTTGATTGACAACTACTGTCCGGAAGGAAGCTTTGATTTGAATTCAAATGATGATGACCCGATGCCGGTTCGGGATGATAAAGAAGAAAACAAACACGGGACCCGATGCGCGGGCGAGATAGCGGCAGCGTCGAATAGTCACTGTGGCATTGGAATAGCTCACGGAGCCAAATTTAGCGGCATCAGAATTCTCGACGGACCTCTCACGGACTCAATGGAAGCTGCAGCATTCAACAAACATTTTGATATCAATGATATATACAGGTAGGCGTCAATGATAATGGAGTCTTCCATGTTACAGTGTTTTCACATCTATACGTTTAATGCAGTTGTTCGTGGGGGCCGGAAGACGACGGTAAAACAGTTGATGGGCCACATCCTTTGGCTAAAGCAGCCCTTCAACATGGCATCCTAAAAGGTCGTCAAGGATATGGTAGCATATATATCGTAGCGAGCGGAAACGGAGGTCACAAAGTATGTAACCCGTTCTAAGCCAGTCACACTTTCCGGTTTCCCAATACATAAATGCGTTTCCAGGGTGACAATTGCAATTACGATGGCTACGCCAATTCCATCTACACAATAACGATTGGTGCTGTTGACGAATTTGGCCGGGTGCCAACCTACGCTGAAGAATGCGCGTCCATGTTAGCTTGCACCTTCAGTAGTGGTGCTGGAGCAGAAGGTAACCAGCAAGAAACGTTGTCTACTTATATTGAAAATTATCAATACCATACTTTAGATGGCAACGCTCGAAAGATAGTCACTACAGATTGGACGCTTGGAAAAAGCAAACGTCGAATGACAGGATGTACCGAATCGCACACAGGGACAAGTGCAGCAACTCCGCTAGCCGCAGGTAGCATGTCCATCTTTCACATTCATGCAGTTTAAGTTTAATATACAAAATTCGACAATCTTTTCAGGAATGGTCGCGTTGATGCTAGAAGCACGGCCATGCCTTTCCTGGCGAGACATACAGCACATAATTGCGATGACTGCCGTTAACATCCATCCCAAAGAAGACGACTGGACAACCAATGCCGCTGGATTCCATCACAGTGACAAAAAAGGGTTGGTTTACGACACTCAAAGGTCATTACATAACAGGCCGTCATCCAAGACTTCTTTTCTCAACAGATTTGGTTTGCTCAATGCGTGGCGTCTTGTGAATGCCGCCCGTGTCTGGCGCCCAGTACCGTGGTTATCATCATTAGAAGTGGAGTGCCATGATAGAAGAAAGGTTATCCCGAGCGCAAAATCACGGGCCTTGATCACCACAATATTAATAGCCAAAGAGGAGTGCAATCGGAAAATGATTCATTCACTAGAACAAATTTCGGTAGGTCTCCATCTTAAAGAATTTATAGAAACACGTCTTTGCCTGAACCTGAATCAATACCACATACGTGATGCCATGTACTTATAATAGCATACCCTGATTCTTAGGTACTTGTTGATATAGACCATCCACGACGTGGTGACCTGTCGATTACGTTAGTTTGTCCATCAGGGACTACATCAATCATAGGAAAGCCGCGCAAGAATGATGATTCTATTATGGGTCTTTGGAACTGGGCATTTACTACAGTCAAATGCTGGGGAGAAGAGCCCTGCGGAATATATAGGTAAGTACAAGCAATATGAAATGGATTGACCTGCATTTCGTTCAGATAAAGTAGTCCATAACATATCATTGTTGACATCAGAACATGATTCTTGGCTAGAGTAAGCATTCAGAAATGATCTGTACGGCACTGCGTTTTTTCCATGCTTACTTAGTCCTAACGATTTATTGATATATAACATTTTGATGCCCCCAACCCAGTTAAGTTGAATTTTAAGTCGGAACTACTGCAGAATATTTTGATACTCCGATGATTACAGGTTGATAATACATGATACAAATGGTCATAAAAGACATTTGTCAGGAGAACTAAGAAACTGGAAGTTAATTCTCTATGGATCTTCTCTAACAGCGAAGGATATAGAGGTAAGCAAATCAAACACTCGGACAGGCCAATTGAATCAATTTTTGTGCAATACAGGATCAAAGGCGTATCGTAAACGCAGCAATGAGTGGGGCGCATCTTCAATCATGGTACAAAATGGAAGGCAATCAATCCTCAAATACCTCAAAAAACTTTTCAACCCACTTTCACCAAATTGGATACTGCCCGCCTATCAAAGAACTAATTCATGAATCGGCCTCATTACTACGAAAATCTACAACTGAAAGAATGCTCAAACTTATTTCAATTTCTGGCTGCTTCCTAATGGTGTGGGTGTTGTATTACATTATCGATTTGAAGAAGACGGAAGGCGATACCAGTGTAGTTCATTCAACAACCAGAGATGATGAACTGCAAAACTGCAAAGTCACTGTGATAAGTTCATGATGACGTAACAGTCTAGGACGAACACCGTTACACACAAAGGGATATAAAGGAGTCTCAATTTTGTATCAGATCTGGAAACATCAAAACATGATCTTAAGGTGACCAGACTTTCAGAAGGAAGGTTGGAAAGACTGCGTCACGCACTAAGAGCCTCATTTATGTCCAGTCCCAGTGTTGTGATCGTGACTATACCGTACTATGTTTACCAAAGAGGTGGGTGGACAAATCAGAACGTCGTGAGAGGAAAGCAAGAGAACATGTTCGCTTCTGAAATTTTGAGTTTCAAAATGACATGTGGCAATTTCTTGTTAAACCTGCACCTGGAGATGCACTGAGTGATCTACTCCATCAACCATGGCAATCAAGCAAAAAGGCAAATAGCAATGAAAAAGTAAATCAGTTGGCAACCATCATGCAGATTGTGCGTTAACTTGTCTTACTGCGTTACACTTTGTCTAACGTTTAGCAAATTTACTATTATTTAGCCGACGAAATTTCAATCACGATTAGACTTCTTGACAGCATAACAGTTGATGCATAAACGACGCACTTCAATGCTCACTGTGAATTCTATGCATTGTAAAACTTTGAGTCTGCTGTCTGCCTGCATTCAGACACCTAACTTCAATTCTGCATTCTGCCAGCGGTCTCTCATGCCAAGTGGTATTTATTATATATATTTTGTGACATAGCTGATTTCTCGGAATGAACAATAACACTTATCCACCATTAAATGTTTGAGTATTATTACAGAATGACTAACTATCTGCAATTCACAGTCATGGCCAGACAACTTAGCCAGCTATCTGTTACTCTTCGGCATTTAGCTCCATGTTAGTTACAGACTAATGATGGTAGGCTACTTCAGTTTAGGAATGCATAGGTTTCATGAGGCATTGAGACGTTTTTATCTAGTGTAGCGTGTCACACCATCAGACTTCTCTATTTAGCGCAGCGTAAGCGGTTTAGTCATGAGGTTAAAAATGTAACTGCAGTCAGTTAAAAACATTTGACAACCACGATGGAATCCGTCAAATTCTAAATGAAAAGGAGAAACATTCTAACCTCTGGCACAGCCTTTATAAAATTGAATCCCAAGTTGAGGTGGCTGACAAGATCCAGGGAACTCAGTTCATCTTTAATATTGCTTAACTCATTAAAACTCAAATCCAGCTCTTGCAAGTTTGGCAACAGTTTCTGAAGAAAGTATCCCATTGAAACTAGGTGCTAATTGTAGAACTTTCTCAAGCTCATCCTACTAAAATATGTGCAATTCATTTTGTAGGCTTAGGCAATGCATACCAGTATTTTTGAAATATTCACAAAAAAATCTTTTTAAAATGTGCCAGACTGTTCTAGTCACACTGACATACTTGCACATAATATATAAACGTCAAATCTATAGGCCTGTGCCCTGCAGGACTCGGTCATTACTGTAGCAAAATGATGACTCACCAAAGACGCATCAAGAAACACCAAAGAACAATTGGATACTTTCAATGATAATAATTGCGGCCATATCACCGGTCTGCTTTCATCCATGCAACATTGCGATAGCAATTCACCCAAAGATATATCACCGCTGAAACACCACACACAAAATTTGATTACAATGATATCAAGATAATGATCGTTTGATTAATTAATAAACTCAGCAAGTACGGTCCAAGAAAGTCATGGCAAGCAAGGCTGTTTGAAAGGCTCGTGGCCTCAAATGCAAACACATAGGCCTACAGAGCTTTCTTGTACTTTTAATACAATAACACACACACTATTGTATTACTATTGTGCTCTCAATTGTTGTATCATTACCAGTACTTACTTTTCAACAATTAAGGACAACAAATTACAGCTTGCTGAACGGAGACCTTTTATTCCTCTGAGACAAGGACCAACGATGTGTAGATTTTGCAACGACTTAAATTGTTGAAGTTCAACAAGATACTCTCCAATACAGGTAACCTGACATGAAAGATATGACTGGAAAATCAACTCTCAAAAACAAAGTACCGGTATGGCAATAATAAATTAATATCATATATCTTGGATACAGCATACAGAGTAAGCTGATATGGGTATATGAATTAGTTTCAATCAGGGATGTCAAGACATCCCTGATTTCAATGCGGAACATTCAACTAGACGTACAAGCATGGCTAGATCAAGGATCATTAGGGACTGTAGTGTGGTATTCTATGGTTGTCCAACTCATCTGGGTAAACCTATTGGTCGACGCCATAATCTAAATAGCAAAAGATGTTGTATATATTCCTCAATTTCAAGAATGTTGAAAATCTGTCCAGCATTAGCAGCTGGCTGGTCATTTTTTCACTTATTGCCACCATTGTATACTGGACCAAAATGAGCATACCTTGAGATCTTTCAAGTTCTTCATATTTTGACACATCTTTTCAAACTGGTCCAGCTCTGTTTGAAATGGATAACTGTGGCCGGGACCATTTTGAAAGAACTTGATCAGGCTGGAATATATATAAGCACAATAACTATTAATCTACGAAAGTTCTGTACAGAACTCCACTATGATAAGACATACTTTGGAAAATTTCTCATTTGCTGAGAAGTGAAATGAAGAGTTTTGCCTTGAGTTGAATCATTCGGATGGTTTTGATATTCCTCGAAACACTGATTTATTCGCCTTAGGGCTGTTTGATAAATAGTGAAGGTATCTAGATTTCTATGCATCATAATACCGATAATCTGCAAATATATTAAACAAACAATAAGTGTCGGTCAGAAGGTCCCTTTCTCACTGCTATCTCCATGGTTCGAATGGCTAACCCTGTTCTAATATCCTCACTGTAGGCACGGTATTGTTAACATAATAAATGACCGCGTACATACTAACGCATAACATCAAAAGAACCGACGGTAGAGCGCCGACCTCTCGTCAAGAATGCAATTTGAAGAACAATTTTGCTTTTTGCGAAAGAACGAAACATAGGGAAATCCCCTTGCAAGCGACGCATTGAAGCGTAACACTGAAGCGACACCTGCTGGCAACCGGAATCTGTAGCTACCACAGAGATACAGCAGGCCTATACCTACCTATCTGTAGCTTGACGACACCATAGGTTTTATAAAGTCTAGGATATCACCCTAAATTCTCTTCCGCTCAATGCGATATACTGTTTAATAATCTCTTGTTCACCCTACGGCTTATGCGAGATACAAAAATATACTCGCGATCTATAACTGTAGGCCTATCTCGTCTCCTAAGCCTTGGCGAAGTTTATTATGATTACACTACTCTAACACTGACCATATTATAGCCTCAGGTACACACATAATTTAATACTGTATTATTCAGCGATAACACACAGAAATCTAGACGTAGGCTATATCCACGTATCTATACGCTCAACACCCTTTCAACTTGCAATAAAATCCGTAGGACCCTTGATAGTTGTGTATTCGGTGGGTTTACTTTTATGGTCCCGTGTTAGATTCGACTTAACATGGAACCTCCTGGCGGTCGATGGGCTGTGCTTCAAGAAGTCGATCTCAGCATCACTTCGGAAGCAGTTCCTGTGGGACAAGGAGAATATCCATATATAGGGATTACCGTATCGCGATACCCAACGTCGAGTTGTTTTTGTACGGTTATAGGCTACCGAATTTATATAGCAGAAACGGAATAATGTAATGACGACAGAAAATAAAAGAAAGAAGGATTTTGAAGGAACTTGCGGTAAACACTGGAAAATAAGCTTACCTGATCAAGTGAAGAACTTTTTTCGATGCTTTTCGCAGTCTGCTACATGATGCGTTGTATATAATTGGATTTAAACACTCGGAAATTCGAAGTGAGAAATAGCATGCGACATTGATCCAATAGTCAACTCTAACAAAGATGAATATGGGATTTTTAACTGCCATATCATAGGCTGTAGGCTTAAACTATATGCAATATTTATATGTCGCCTTATTTTCATATAGCGTGTGGCGCAGGGTGTGAGCCACGCATCTATATATACACTATATACTAGCGAATATAGAGCCTGCCAGTAGAAACGCGTTAACGCAGACACTGGACATGTTGTGTAGGCCTCTCTATTCCATAAACTTCAGCCACTGTCTATATAACCTCGCGACGGGCGAACGCTGGATGGCATACTTTATTAAGGGGGCTTTGCGTGCGTGTGGTCGGTGGCGGTGTGAGTATACAGATTGGCTCTACTCTAGGCCTATAGCGGGTAACTGCTAGGCGAGATATGTGTAATAAGGCGCATGTATAGCAACACGTTTCATACACACCTGTAATTTCCCTGCGCAGTTCGTGTAGTCCACATCACGTAGGCAGTCATTGGCACATATCCGAGTAAAAATGACAATGATATAAAGGCTAGTTGACAAATGGCTTTTTTTTCTAAATATATTATCCGAAGACGATCAAACAGGGTTAGCTGACTCAAATTTAGGCATTTAGCAGTAAAGTCACCTTTTTGTCGACGTACTGCGGACTTTTCTTTTGGGTTGCATAGTAATTCAGAAGATATCATTGCAGAAAATACGAAAATGATAACCATCGGAGTCAGCATAAACACTGATGATGAAATCGTGTAGTAGATGAGATGAAGATTAACTCTGAAATGCATGCGCCAGTCAATACATGATGCAAAAGCTATATTATTTCCGCCAGTAATGTCTATAATTCGCTCACCCATAGCCAGAGGTTTTGATTGAGCACGACGGCCAACGCGCACCAACACCATCTTTGCGATCCTCCACGGCGTACAAACGTGAAAATATGACGCCGCCAAACAGAAGAGCGAGTATCCATATGACAATGATGATAATCTTTATAGTTCTGCATGTATATTTGGTTTGATATAGATTATTTGTCTACGCTGTCTTTTCAATATTGAAACCTGAAACCTGCGTTGGATGTTTTCGTGAGATTGCGGTCGCCATATACCCATAAATCTCCAAATTGCGAAGGAAGCGATATGCATGGCTGTACAATACGATGTAGATTCATCCGCAAACCAAAAAAATTTACAAAGAAAATCGCCCCACATCCAATTAAGAAATCCCCACGTTCTGAAATTGTTGTATAATTTAATTAATCGAACCCAAGTGAAGCAGGATTATGCAATACGGATGGCTTACAAGACGTGTAAGTAGCCGACATCTAGGGTTACCTCGTATACGGAAAACCCCAGGAGCTGACAATCGACCTATTGCAGCAAAACGAGCACGTGCCAATATATCAGCCTTCCAGGAACATTCCCACCGGGATACGTTAATAGAGCCGGATACAAACATACTCAGATCTCAGTTGTAGTGAGATCACTTTGTATTATTCGGTGATTGATAACATTCACTCGGTCCGATTGACGGGGTGAGTATATGTATATATATGCCGATGCTGATACCAGGGCAGCAGCGCAAACGGAAATACTATAATCTTGTTCGCGCTAAGCAGGACTCTGATAAAGCAGTGTGTACGACAACCAATTATATGGTGCGCCTAAAACTATTGACGACGCATAATCGGAATTTTCTTAAGATAGTATATATATATAGGCTGATGCACTTTTGAGCTCATTATTTTATTCCCGTGGGCCTGTGCGAAGCGAAATTATTTACAAGGCAATGGATTTATTGATCGCTCTGATCCGGCATCAGGGATCAGTGATTAGTGGAAATCCAACATCAGTTCTGAGAAAGCGTACAAAATTCCGAGATATTGGAACATTTTGTTTCTATAATAGAAACAAGCCTCGAATTGAAATGACTTGGTAAAATGACTCTTGAAATCGATAGGCCTACAGGGACATACAAATCTTTAATCGGAAAAACATAGTCATCCAAGATTTTATGATAAGAAAATCATCAAACTAACAAGCCACTTATTGTAGGTATACTTGTAAAATTTAGCCTTGTTGAGGTTTACATGACGAATAACCTTACAATATAATATGTTTACCTGCGATATAACCAAAGGGGTGACGCGATTAGTCCTGAGATAAGGTCTGAAAGAGCTAGGCTGAAAATGAAATAGTTGCACTTGGTTTGAACGCTTCTATTCATACATATAGCAGTAATTGTCAAAGAATTTCCCAGTGTACTCCAAATTCCCATGATTCCAATAACAATGCTGATGCAGATCTGAAAACCGGTATATACACAACCGCGTTTTGATATTTACCTCATGGAGAAGTGATAGGCCTACAAGCTAACGATGCCGAATATGCTTGGCATAAAGTCGGTAGGAAGTCTCGCATGTCGTGGAAATTTCAGTAAAATCTTGTTGTATATACACCATTATATCAACAGTTTTGCCGACTGACTGAGTGGACAACTGGAGTCAAATACGCTTTTCCAAATGAATGTAGGCCCTATGGATTATAATTATCATACGAGCTCGATCCTCGATTAACCGACAACATTATCAAACGCGTTATAACACGTAGCCTACCTGTGCTTCAAATGACGACGGATGCTGCCGAGCGACCCCAAAACTCCCATTTATTCCTTGTTCCATTCTCACTGATGGCGTTGAAGAAAGAGAGCTTTCAATGGATCCAAAATAGGATTTAGTATCATTAGGCAGCTGACCGAAGGAATAATCATGTCGACTCATAATAACTACACTCCAGCTCTGCTATAGTAGGAATAACGATTAGACTTATTATATCGACGGTATCTTTTGGTCCAGTTGATCTGGAACAATAACAGAACACGAAAACATATGGATGTATTAAAGCAATCGCAAGCACTTCATTTTATCCTCTTATCATAATCTGCTGGCCTGAGGCTACGGACCTCCGCGGCCGCTAGGCTAAACGATGAGATCGTCGATTGAAGTTCGGACACTTTATTTCCTTGACCAGACAAAAGGCACAATATTTCAGCCTTTCCTCATGAAAACTCCAAACTAAGCTGAAAGCGTAAAAGGTCCGATGTTTCAGTGGGGCGTCTCTTTCCCTAATTAAAAAAATCACGGGTGTACCAATCTTCGAACAATTCAGCCACCGGATATAATAATAGGCCTAGACCTATTTACAGAAAGAAAGACACCCCGCAGTGCTACGTGTTTTTGTGATCAATGATGTAATCTAATTCTACATGATTGCATACATCATGATTCGCACTCAAATATATAGCCTTTACCTTTTGACCGCAAGTAATCAACGTCATAAAAGTAGGCTATTTATCAACAAACTTCGAAGCCTAATTCGTTTCTTTGTCAACCAGCGTGTGTTGAACCACCTGCAAACGTTACAACAATGAGTTGACTGATTGCCAGTATTATTTTGTGATCAATGTGTATCTGACATTGACAAATGAGGTAGCATATAGACCTATTAGGGTGGCTTTATAATTCCTGTCGATAACATGGATACAATAAACTACGATAGTTATTGGCTCACGTAGAACAAAATGCCATGACAAAAAAGCAACACAAAGCAAAGCATCCAATTACACTATATGCCGTCACTCATCAATCCGTCTAGAATGTCTCGTTGACAGACAGGTAGGTAAGCCTGGGCCTAGGGCTAAAACACCATCTACCACGCAGGGCACAGACAATCCGACATGCCCTCATCATTGCGCCATGGCGTAGGGCTGCGGGCCTCAGCGCACTTTTCGATCTTCGACTCCGTGAGAATTATATTAGCCTACTCCTTCCCATTACAATTTCTTCTCTACTGATCCATTACTCGAATGCCGAGACTTGCGGAAAGACCTTTTTCCCAGCGTAAAAAGCAATTTAAAGGCGGTGGCACTCCATGAAAATGGTCGGTGTCTGGGAATACGCCTCATATATAACTCTTTTGGTAGCAAACATGCAAGTCTAAATACGAAAATATAGGACTAACCCACTAACCTCTTCTGAGTCCTGATGAGACATGCAACCGCCAATCCCCAGCGTATTTGGAACAAAAAGCAATGGATAAACGAGTGTTCCGTAGGCCTACAGATGATCCGTTATTGGCGCCTTTTAGCGAAAACCGATACACGGCTGACTCCGTGGTGTAATGTAGCCTGATGAGCATAAGCTGATAGACAAATAATCAGCATAATACTTTGCTTTAGAATAGATGGTCTACATGATATTACGACTGCCCGCTGCGCCGCGAATCCGCTCATAGCCTACATGTCAGCCGAGGGTGGTCACTCAGTTATTCGTAGATGATTGACATGCCACGCAGTGGCGTACTGAGCTCAGTGATGCAGCGGTGAGCAAAACATAACCTTGTTTAGGCGGAATGTTGACCGGCCGATTAGAATGAAATAATCAACTGACAAATGGACTACGACAAAGCATATCTGTAAGAGAAGCGTAGCATATCTATTAGAGAGTGTGAACTCGGCGGAAAATGGTGAATGACGATGTCATCTGGCGAGAGATACGGGCTGTTATGAACCAACTCTACGGATTGCTGTCCTCATCAATCACGCTGTTCAATTCCCCACCGACCAAATTTGTGCTACAATCTCCGGATATTGACAGGTACGGTGTGTCTTCACGCATAGTCCTTGCCAGAGTGCCGAATATGAGGTTAGTTGTTCAGGCATATGGGTTATTGAAAGCATGGATCCAGTGATTTCTACACTACAGAACTCCCCAGTCGGTTATCATTTTGATCAGTCAGTGGTTTGGTTGTATATCGAGATTGCTATGACTGAGTGAGTGACACTACTCACGTGACAACCCTGTCTCAACGCTTCATTCCATCCATTGCTGCCGGACTGTGACTGATTTCTTTCTAACTATATTCAGTATCGCTTGCGGGATAAAAGGGCATGTAATTTTACAAGAAGATACACTGTGTGCGATGGAATTGATGGTTAAACCTCTCAAAACATCACCCTTAATTAAGTCAACGTTTCGTGAAGATAAGCAATGGAAATTACAACAAATACAGGATGCTATTAATCACTTGAAACTAGCATTGAATATGATTTCAATGTTTGCAGATCCAGTTAGGTGAGCATCTAATCATGTTTCGAATCTTCAGCCAAAACAGCATACACATTTCCAGGTCTCAGGTAGATAATTATTCGAAGAGCTATATCATAGATCTTCTCGGGAACCTATTGAGACGCATCGATCTTAGTCGAAAGCGGCTTTTTTCACCTTGCAAGCTCTCTCTGGAAGCGTTGGTTTCCAGTGGCATTGTGGTATGTTTTACTAAATTGAAGTCATCTCTGCAGTACATCCATGCATATGTCAAGTAATTAATTTCTTAGAAAATGTTTTCTCCATCACTTCCTGGTGACAATATTGTCAACTTCTATATATTGGAGGACAATTTGATCATCACTCACTATACGGTGCAACAAAACCACACCCAGTTGACAAAGACGACGTCACAAATTCAATCCACACAGCTATTCCACCAAATTGGATCAGTTATGTAAGTTATTGCAGTCTGAGATTGTA
This sequence comes from Botrylloides violaceus, assembly GCA_030412335.1. Taxonomy (NCBI): domain Eukaryota; kingdom Metazoa; phylum Chordata; class Ascidiacea; order Stolidobranchia; family Styelidae; genus Botrylloides; species Botrylloides violaceus. The sequence continues at coordinate 1,864,322 of JASFYC010000810.1, forward strand.
CCAGTCTATATGAACACAAATTCAATAGGCCGACTGGAAATTTGGTATATATGTCTTGTTGAGTAGACTTAACACCACGCCTGACTTTTATAGCTGCCACATGTTATAAATGCTGGTCGATAATTGAAACACTGTATATTTACGTATGGCTTGCGTTCAAGGTTCAATAAAATGCAAGGCCCTAGCCTTGTGATATCAACTAGTTATAAAAACATTTTCTATAAATTCCTGATCAATTGTTTCAGGGAGCATTCAGGATCACGATATGAGATTGCCACTGCTCATCGTGCTCATTGTCATATACCGTGGCTGGGCCAAGTAGTTGCAGCTACAGATGTTTGTCTACAACTGGGATACAAGCTAAAAGAGAAGGTATCTGGTTTAAACAAGTTCCTACCGTATACTGGAAAGGAAAGCTCAATAATAGCAATCCATTTTTCAGTTGGCCATCAGCCGGGATGAACGATTACACACTCACAGGTGAAGAAAGGAGAATATTTATAAATAACTCTTTTAGAAGAAGCATCAGTAAAAACACAGTATTGTTACATTTTATAGTTTCATGACAAGAAGCACTTGTCGCTAGGACCTAGAACTGTCTTATTGGTATTGGCAGCAACACTTTTTAAATTTCAACTTTATGTGGTTGGGCCTGTGGCAAACTATGCTAACGTGTTAATGTAGTGTTCTCGGTAAATCATTTTACATCTTTCAACGTATCATGTAAGTGTGCAATAAAAACATTGCGTAATACACTGGCTGATTGACAGGAGACTAGTGAGTTTGCAATTAAACGGCTGTAAATCTGGAAGTCACAGGTCTTTCGAGACGGCATCAGAAGCAGAACGGGTGCACATAATCACTGTTAGTCATTACCATATCAGTAAGCGAGTCAGTCAGAGTTCTTATCAAGCATCTGTGCAGTGTTGCCTCGTAGATACTTGAAACAGTAACAGCTGTTTTCAATGCAGGAGAAGCAATTGGGTGAAGTTGTAAGTAAAGTGTTGTTCCTATTTGGCATGGTCCAGAGAAATATCATATGGTTCCAATAAAGTCATTCGGTGATGCGTGGGCCTTTGTCATTTCGTTGCTACAGGTACACATACTATGTTACTGTACCAGCTGTACAGTTTATATGAATTGTATCTTATGAATTAGATTTTCCTGGTTTCTTTGTCAAGGAGGCACAAATGTCACCTACCGTGAGTATTCTGCATGGCAGTTGGTATTTGTCCATGGAACTACTGGGGCCAACTGAACACCATCCCTTTCCATAAACGAAAAACGGGTGCTCAACAGGAGCTTCCACTGTAATTTGAAGTCTAGCATGTCCAACAAGAAAACTTAGGATAACCATACCGCGGGTTTCGTCTCGTTCAATTTTCGCGACAGTGCTGCTATCCAACTTCAAGTCAGGACTGATTTCAGTACACCGTTCAAAATCTTCTCTACTCAACTCCTCTACTGACTTGATTTCTCCAGTGCTTAGACTGATTTGGGCACCCTTGTGAAAATGGGGAGGGTATAAGCCCATCCTTTCCTTCGCCTCTTCACTCCAGTCTGAATTCATTTCGTTACACCTTGTTGCCTTCCAGGCGAGTTGACAACTTCTACCCCTCGTATCGTGAAAAGTCTACGGAGCCGAGCAAGTACATAAACGGCAGAACGCAACACCGACTCGCAGCCACTATCGATGTTTGTTGCTACCACAGAGACCAAAGTACTTGCCAACTTCCTAAACGAGCAGGATTCGCTAGAGGCATTTGTACGGTCCAATGCGCACGCCTTGAATGAATATAAATCTATCTATAGTATGATGATTGAAGCTTAGATTAGAAAATTGAAGTACACCGAGTTGTACGGATTCCATTAGCCCAATTTTGCAGCCAAAGTAATCCTCACTATCTACGACCGCAAGCATGACATAACTCGTGACCTTCCAAAATACTGCAGTTAGCGTAGTAGATACTAATTTGCCAACTAGCGAATCATCTCTATTCACTGCCGCTAACTACTGCGATTAATCCAGGATTAACTACGGTGACCTAGGATTAGGAAACAATATACTTGATCGGCAACCTTGTGTTCGTCAGGTAACGGGATAGACGAAGCCAATTTGCCATCGCAACGTAGTCCTTATTGCAGTCGGGTAAATTGAACGAACTGAATAATTGAGACCAGTAAAGAATGTATTTATTCCTCGATGCATTCAACTGATTCAACATGAAATTGAAAACACGCAGGTCAGACAGTGCCCATTTAACATTCCTATCCTTTCACAAAAACGTCCAATATTCATCATTATTAAATTGTTAAACAAGTGTAGGCCTACTGTCACGTGATGCTGACCCGCTATAATAATAATATATACTACTTCATTTCTCGGTGACCGAGTATTGATATTATGTGAAGAAGACGTCGACGTGGACTCGTGGCACTACACTTATAGGTTCCTACTTCTGAGTGAAATTACTAGCACAAGAATACCAGCACGCAGCCAAATTAAATACCCAACTGTGCTTTTGTATGTGTGCGAGGGGAGGTATGGGGAAGCAGGAAAAATGGTATCTCGAAGAGCCGACGCAAACTGTACACTTGAAGGCTTCGCGTACATGTTCAGACTCAAAAGGTAATTAATCTCTCAATTCAATCGATGTTACCAAGAGCATTTTCTGAACTGGCAAGGCCATTATAAGCAATATAGTAAGATACAGGGCGCTAGGCAATGACGTTAATCACCTTTTCCCAGTACGCAGTTGCTTGTAATACAACCACCACGTTCAAGGGCCATTTTGGCATGGATCATGAACCATTCCAAGCAATGCCAAGGCAGCACCCACCGTCACGGAATTGCGTGGCGAAATGAATCAGCAACATCAACGTAGCGAGTGACGCAAGCAAACATTGCAACAACAAAAATCAGTTACCAAAACTACATATGGCAAAGAAAAGCTTGTCAGCGGTCAATACTGATGGGTCAATTTAAAAACTAATGCAATTACTATGACCCGATCAAGTAATTTTCATTGTCCGTATGCTTCTACTAAAATTAACTTGAATCGATCAGTTACAATCCTATACACAAAGTCTTCCATTGGGAAAGTATAAAAGCTCGTCCTTAGTGTCATGGAATAACTTTTCCAAGCACCAACGCTACATAGCAAACAGCAAGCCCTACAGGTAGAGTAAAAGAACTCGAGAAATGAATATAATAGGGTGTGGGGTATTTCATTTCACAGCACGGAGCCCATATACTAAACTACCAATAGCAAATTTGACCGTAATGGAGGTAGGCAGTTGTAAGTCTACCGGGAGTAGCATACATGAGTATGAATGAACGGGAGGGGTGAAGAGAAAACCGACATGATGAAATTAGCCATCTGCAACAGGTAATAAAATCAATGGAGTACCAGTGTACGGACCGCACCACCCATTACATTCCTTGGTATTGCTAACAAATGCTCACAAGCCCGTGTATGTACAAGTAGAGTGAATTAAAACACTCATTAAATTGACAATAAGTAAACGTTAAGAATAAATCACTGTTTCTATCTTGATGCAAGGTCAGGACAGTAATCCATAGCAGCAAATGCACTGACAAGAAAACTGACAATTCCACTTAGTTTTGCAACAGCTGCAATAGGTGTAGAAACGAACATTGTTTGTTGAAAAGGGACCCATTGCGTTAACATTGTTTTTCTCAAGGGGAATAGAGTGTGCATAGAAATGCGGCGATGATTAGACAGCCATCAAGTCAGTCCTCTTGTAATAGAGAAGATAAGCGGTTCTTTGTGGATCGTGACGAACGACCTGCAACAACAAAAAAATCATAGTGAGCAGACCGTATACACATCAGCAAGAGGCAGCTCAAAACTTCGGATTAACTCTTACATCATGAACTTTGCTCATTTTAATGACTTGATCGTCGATCCTCAGCCAGCAGTTCAAGCCATCATGATAGACATCTGTGGAATAGTGACCTCCTGTGGCAGTTTTACCGTGGTGATAAACAACTAGCACAGAAAGCAAAATCGATTACTAAAAGAAAAAAAGTCTCGTACGAATTCACGAAACAAACCTGCAAAGAGTTTGTATGTGCGTTTCTCTTGCGAGAGCTTCTTGCTCGATTTGGACAGCAATTCTGCCATGTTCAAAACAGAGGTAAGAAATCAAATTAACCATGTGACATTTGTAATAAAATGACTCAATATTACCTTTGCCAATAACGAGGTCTGTATGATATTGCACTTCTTTGTCGATTTTTAATGAGCCGCCTTCTTTATCGTAGACGAAGCGTTTCAAATGCAAGATAAGAACTGGTGGTAGAGTTTCGAGGGATATTTTTCTCACCGCCTCTCCCTGCAAGGAGAGGTAATCAGCACTGGAATTAGTTGAACAAACTACTCTAGCTTAGTGTAGTTGGCTTAACTCTTCAAATAACTCAAAAATTATTATCATAGATTCATTCACATTTCATTCTGTACCCAACTAATTCAAGGCAAGATCAAATAACCAGTTGGTACTGGGTTATGGCAGTCTATTACACAATCTACATACAGCGCACAGCTACCAGCGCAATTTGACCACGATAAAATGAGAAGAGGTCCGCATCTCTGATAAAGATAAATATATGCAAAAACTACATACCTTAATTTTAGTTTTCGTGTTTGTAAAGTCTTGGACAGTCTCAAGTCTAGTTAAATGATCCAAGGCCTCATTAACAGACCACCGGGACTTTTGATCGTTGATATCAAGGGGTAGAGTGAAAAATGGTTCCAAGGTAGCAGTGGCTTTTAGACCTTGTTGGAAAAGATCAGACCGGAGTTCTCCACGAAATACATCGGATACCGGAGTTCTGCAGGAAAAATACAATAGTTTCATTAGATGATTGTGACAGCCTGGCAGATAAAGCTTTCACATTCCCTACAGAATCAATGAGATATGATAGAAAAGGATGCAGGCACTGTGACACTATTCTATAGTCTATACTAGTGTATAAACAAATGTCATTGCCACCTTAGCATATGACAATTTTACATTAATCATAACCAATAAGGAGTATGACATGCGCAAGTTTCACACTTTTTGGAAAAGTCTATGGATAGTGTTTACTCTTACCACAAATGACATAATGTTTCAACAAACAAATCGCAATTTCCAAACTCCAAACTATCGAAACATAGTAAGTATGACAAAGCAATAGGACCTTGGTTATTCATTATTTCCAAATTTGGTGGCTTCCATTATAGAGAAAATCCCTCCCAAAGAATAAACGATAAAATAGCCACGAGGTATCTGCTTGGAGAGATCTAGCCATTCTAGCTTACTTTGAAATGTCGGCTCTCCTGGTAACAGAGCCTCTATTTTTCCTTGTTGTGGTGACCTCTTCCCACTGATCATTTTCTTCATTAGAATAATCAGCATGCTCTTCATCGTGAACGGGAACCTAAATAATAAGTATATATAGGTAATATTTAACTATCAGTTGAATAGGAAAATCGTACATCAAATTTATCACACAGATTATATCATTCGATAAGTATATACGTCCTAGAAATGAATCATTTCATGACACAGAAGTTTCAAATTTGCCAGAACTGGTAGTAGCATGAGGTCCACAACCAGCATAGGTTAAAAGTCAAATGGCTTACCTCATAACCAAACTCAGACTGTGAGCTCCTAGGCGAAGGTTCATTTGAGCCATGTGTTGGCATATTCTTTCCAAAATGGAATTCACAAACTTTGAGCATTTCTTCGTGGACGCCATTAAGAACGCATGAAAGAAATTCTTCCGCATCCTGCTGTCTTCCCTGCAATTTGGCAGAGTTTTAACAACAACTTATACTAGGGAATTTCAAAAGCCTGGTTTAGAAACAGCAACCTTAAGCTTACCTTTTCTGAGAATTTTGATTTGATCATTGACAACATTTTGTAAATGTATTCCGGTTCATAGGAGGTTCCTTGAAATTGTTCTTTGCCAGCTCTCTGAAAGCCTTTCTTTGGCAACGGCTTCAATTCTTTCACGAGGCGGACACTACAGTAGAAGCACGCAAGGTTGGATCAAACACGTGCAATAAAAAATACCGACAGGGTTTCTAGAGCCGCCTCAAAGCGTCACGGGTTGGATTGTAACCAATAAATTTAGAATTACGTGAAGCTGCAGCTATGGGCTATATTATATATTATCCATTTTTTATGATCTTTAATGCCATGCGACATCACGATTTATGAACATGGCCATAGTAGCTTGCTAGCTCCAAAACAACGACAAGTTACTTTAGACCAAGCGTACAAAATACTCAAAGATAGTGAATCACTTACAAGCTATCTAGAATAGGTGTAGAAGTAACCATAACATCTGCATCAGGTGAAGGTTGTCTTGATGGTAGAGATCTCATCAGATGGCAAAACGGTGATGAAGTTAACAAAGCCTGAAGTGTCTGTTATTGGCTGATGTTAAGGAATTACTCTACATAGACAGTTCTACCATCACACAAAACTGATCAAAATACCGTACCGGTAGGCCTATAGGTAATCAGTAACGGTTGAGGGGTGACAACTCAGGAAACTGGCCTAAGAGAGCATAATTATAATATATCAAGTCTGCTATGTCGACATGTCAATGCCACACATTCAGTTAGTTAGTCGATAATTTAGCTATACGTCAACTACTGATAGAAAAAGGATACGGCATTGATATAGCACCAGTTGCTAGAGTTGATAAAACCTCTGGGCATAAGTCCAGGAGACTTATACACAATCTCGTTCTTCAAAATCTGATCTGAAATAAAACACAAAGCTTTACAATGATATATTATACGAAAAAGCACGGAAATTAGACTGGTTTGCTACTGTTCTAGGACACATGAAGAGCAGCGAGTAGGTCTTTATATAGGCTATATTGATCAGGATGGAAATGGCCAATATTTCATCAGTGCTATGGAGGTTACTTGTCCTACATACACAAATCAATTACTAGGCTACTACTTATCTCGAGTGAGTAACCATGAAAGCAAATGTTCGATTCCCTAGAATGAATTCTTATAATGGCATGCCTTGCGATGGATCCACCCGCACCTAAGTCTACAGCAATTTTTCAAGTCAGTCATTGCGCAGAAAAAGGAATATAATTATATACCGGTAAATAGTACGAGTACCGGTAGGCTTTTTTAGGTTGCATGACAAGATCATCGCACAAGAATCGTCAAGCACCTTGATAGCGTTGGTCACCACACGAAACGAACATACAGTATATTACGATAACTAGATACCTTACTGGTGGCATGGTGGGCTACATACTGGTATAAACTTTTAACCAATGTTTTAGAATATTGGCGTCAATACAATACACTGGTACATAGCATATAGCATATAGAGTTCATAGCATAGACCTGGTTACCTGCGATTTGCTTTGAGAATGGGTCACTCTCTGCATCAACAACCTCGGTTGTTTGGGGTGATTTGGCTTTCATTCCGTTTGTTGCAGTTCCGCCTCCGAATTTCTTTTTATTTTGTAGATTATCCTTGGTGCTTGTCTCAATGGCAGGCATCGTTCTTTGTTCAGTTTTTACGACTTGCGCCTGCTTAGACAGTTTTGAGGTCGGTTTTTGAGCTCCGCTGAATAACGAAGCCCACGATTTCCCTTTAACAGACGGGGCACTTATAGATTCTTCTTTTAGTGAACCTGATTTGTTGTCACTTGGTAAAGGATCATCATTTTCCACTATGTCCCCATTAACTAAACCAATCTGTGGTTTCTTCAACTCGACAGTATCATCAAACTCGGATACATGTCCATTCACCATACTAGTTTTAGGTATGTCCTTTGTAGCGTCAGACTCACTCGGCATAGGCTGAACCTCTTGTGTGTCTCGCCTTTTTTCAGCAAGTGGCTGCTTGCTCAATTCATCAGTACTTACAACACCATTGGGTATGTCCGCATGGCTGTTGCAAGATTGATGTGGTGATTGAATAATATCCGTGGCACCCTTGCAATTTTCACTGATGTCCTCGATGATTAGATTTTCACTGTCTTCTGTTAGAATCGGTGCGTTGAAGAAACATAATGTGGTTTCAGAATTTCTTCCATTGAGAAAGTCATCCACCCCAAGCGTTTCACCTGAAAAAGGAACAGTTTTAGCACCAAACCTCTAACACAACCTTGAACACAATAATTATGATGAAATGCATACATACCTTTTCCAAACATAGGTGGAAGCTGTAAAAAAATGGAATATAATTAACTTAACACTAACAGTACTCACAATTTTATCCAACAGGATAGGCCTATCCAGGATTAGAAAGCTACTCTACATTATATCAGATATAGATAATAGTAGGCTAATTACATACAGAACACTAACACACCGGCAGTTGACCAGTGACACAGTCTAACAGACATAAAAAGAGGTTAAATATTTTAACATGTAAAGATCACATACCTCTACACAGGAATGCCCCCTGAAGTATATTTCAAATTCTTCCTTGGAGAAATCGCCAAAACTAAGCTGAAAAATAAAACTCAACAATACTAATCAGAACAAACAGGTAACCCCATGGTGCCTGCGATGCATCGAAATTTAGCACAAAAATCAAAATGCATCACAAGATAGATCCTAAATAGAAAAACCCACTTTTGGCATAATTTCAACTCGTCCTTGGGCAATGTCAATGTTATTGGGCTTGATACAATTTTCCATTTATCTCAACCGGGTTTTGAATATTAAATAATATGATAGGGCTATGGAGCCTGCCTTATTTCTCCACAAAAGATCATTATTTGCAGACGTTTTTGAAATTCGCAGTAAAAGAAATTGACCAAGATACATGTGTTAAGCTACATGACATACAAAAATCCGTATCCTCTTACTTCTGGTATAGCCGCCATGGGAATATACTTTCTTGTCTGATCTTCTGGTTAATAGGTAAGACTTTATCTAATCAAGTCTCATGTCATTTTGCTCAAGCATAGTCTATACAATCTGAAAAAAAGGTTCACAGTTTCAAGCTAGTCGAAATCATGAATTATTATCCTATAGTCAAATCTTAGCAAGTTGAATACAGTAAAGCAAAAAGTTCTACAACAATCAATAAAAATTCATAATATCAATGTCACCATACAAAATTATTGTACAGGATGGTGATACTGAAATTGAATCCATCCAGCCCAGCATAATTACAGCACAATGAAATGGTACAGTAAAAACGCAGAACCCGGGTTCAGGCATCGGTAATATGGAACATTTATTAACAGTAAAACAGATGATGAATCCATAACATGGAAAGGTACAGAAATTCCAGAGACGGACAGATATAGGCCTATTCTACTAACACTTGAGACAGAATATTCAAAATGTGAGCAGATTTATCAATTATTAGGCCTATTTTGAACCCATTGTGGAAACATCAGCAATGCAATATTTCCCATTGTGCGTTCGTAATCGCCCCATTTTCATTTTGGCAGTGACACAAATAAAAGAAGCACATCTGCGACGATTGGATTTGAATAAAAAGCTGCAAGTGATACAGGGATTCGGCCAGATTTGGCTAGTCATGCAAACAACATAATGTCAATCAGCATTACAATCAAGAATGATGCGTTGGTAGTATAGAGATATGGCAAACGTGTCTTGTAAGTACACTAATAGCATGGCTGTATATATATTACAAAAGCACATAGCCAATAGATTGTAACGTAACACATCTTAAGTTCTTAACAAATATAAAGTCGGCAAAATCTCTACTAAATGACTATAACGGTATTCTGTTATATGTATAGAATAGATCAACCTTCCCGTAGAATGTCAAGGAAACAATTTCACATGGCTTACTACCGGAATATAGAAATATAAAATATTTCATACACGTCAAAATTTTCCCAGAAGATATGTGTATCAGAAATTAGCCGAGTTTTACTGTACAGTAGGTTAAATCAGCACCTGATTTAAATGGAAAGAAATTTTCAAGCAATAGCTTAAAGTAGCACGAACCACACTGCTAAAAAAATTCAACCATATTGTAGGTAAAATTTCTGATTTCATGAGCAGCAAATAAATTAACTACCTAATACCAGTCAGTACATATTTCTCCGTAACACATTGACCGATTGATTTGAGGTTACCCAAAATCCATATTGGCGACAAGTGATCAATAAACCTCTGTCTGGAAAGTCTATGGGTAATACATGCAGTGAAAGTAAGTCCATACCACCACCACAAAGAACAATCACAGTCTACTGAAGCAATGAAAAGAGACAATGAAGATGCTTCATAACATAAAATGTTGTGAAAGCTTGGCAATTAACATGCATAAATATACCAAGTATCCTGCCACTCCTTAAATAGGAAGACTATATATAACAGTCGACAGCAATACTATTGCGGTTCCCATTACAAAATGAGGACTAGGATGGAACTCATCAAATATAAAATATGATACACCACTAGAAATAACAATGGACAAAGATGCGGCAAAGCCTTTAGTTATGTTATCTGCATATTTTATCACAGATGAAACTAACAAGCCACCAACTGCATGTAAAATCACGATAAACCATGTAAGACTATCATAGCCTTGAAAAAATCCATTTTGGGTTATTGTATCAATATCTGAGTAATACACTGCAATACCACTAAACAATGTCCCAAACAGTGCCATTTGTACATTCCTAATCCAAAGACTTTGGTTCGAGCGTTTCAGTAACTTTTCAAAGTATACTCCAGCAAAACCACTGCTGACACACGATAGTAAAATAGCGCCCAGTCCATACCATCGAAGTGATGGATCTTTCTCTTCATATTGATCAGCAGGAATTTGAACCAATGCCACACCACCCATGAGTAAAACAAGCGAAATCCATTTCAGTGTGCCCAAGTGCCGTCTTAACAAACTCACAGAAAATACAGCACTGCAAAGTATTTTCAACTGGTATGTCACTTGATACGTTGGAGCGTCGAGATACGAAAGAGCGATGAAGAGAAGGTTATTCTGAATGGCATATGATCCCGATGGAATAGCAATTTTCAAAGTTTCCACAGGTTTATTGATAATCTCCTGTTTCAACTCTTTTGCGGCCAATGTGGAATTGAATCCATTAGACTTCAGAATAATGAAGATACAACATAGCAACTTCACGAATTCTGCTACCAAAACTACAGTACTGTTCAGAAACCTTAAACCATCAACAGGCTTTGACCTCGAATATCGCAGCGTAAGAACTAATGTAGTGGTTTGTAGAACCAGTAATGATAACACTACAAACTTTCTTACATTCATAGTTATTACTGCTAAACAGATCTTATATCTGTAAAGTAACAATTTAACAATAGGTATAATAGAAGGAGCAAACCTTAACAAGACATGCTGTGAACGAAACCCACCTGCCTTTGAGCAACTATGCAAGGTGAAAGATGAGAAAAGGTAGGCTAATGAGGAGACTTTATAAAGAGAGAGCCAAAATGAAAGCTGGAAGGGAAAGCTGTGGAAAGCAAATGAATACGGGAATGGATAGGGGAACAATGAGAAGAGATATGAGGATAATTGTAAAGGATTATACCAAGGATGTGAAAGCCAAAACGAAAGCTGGAAGGGAAAGCTGTGGAAAGGAAATGAATAAAGGAATGAATATGGGGAACAATGAGAAGAGATATGAGGATATTTTATAAAGGATTATAGCAAGGATGTGAAAGCCAAAACGAAAGCTGGAGGCAAAAGCTGTGGACGGGTAACCCTAAAAGGCAGGGGTGGTGGAGGTAGCGGGTAACAACGCTAAAAGTCGGGGCATGGTAATTTCTAAAAAGTGGGGGTGACGGGGAAGAGGTGGTATCATCTAATATTGCATTCCGATACTACTGGATGTGGACAGCACCGCTTGACCCAACTCTGCTTCGCTGCGCACGAGTTGCGATGCCTTTCCCATTATAGGCCTATACATCCCGCCTCCATGCATGCATCACGCAACGTGCCCTATCGGGGCCGCATGTCTCGACGAGCAGGTCGTGGCTGGCCAGACCCCACCTGCGACACGCTCCCTCCTCTATCCTAGGCGGGGACTGAGTTTGAGACATAACTCGAAATACCCATCAGCCCCGTCTTTTACCAATTGCCCGCTACCTCCGCCACCCGCTACTCAGCCTTTTAGGCTTACAGGAAATGGAAGCTAAAAGCAAAAGCATCCATCCTTCCATTGAAGCGGAAATCCAAAAATTCTACCTCTTCTGCATTCACACACAGTAAAGCATTTAATATGCTGTACCTTAAATTTAAAATGCGTCATCCACACCCCGGACTGTATTTCATGGCAGATCTCTATGAGAACTTGTGCACGCAAGAACTACCGTCCGCGCATTTCACATTGCTAAGATTTGCACACATTTCTCATCGCCAGTGTCTATTTTATGCCATATTAGATCCACAATGGGTAGACAGACTGCTCAAACCATGTATTTTTCGACATTCCCACCGCCTCCCTGCGCTCCTAAAATACGGGAGCACCATGCGCAACATTTAGTCGAAAATATCTCGCGCGCTCACCGGCCACGAAATTCAGACATGCACACGACACAGTCATTATACTAGAAAAGTATTCACAATAGGAATTTAAAGCATGTTGCACGCTGCCACACAGACATACTGAGTACCACCACCTTCGCCTGATAAAATAAAATTAAGGTACGGTCTAAAGAAATCAAATATATAATGACATGCAAGAATAAAAAAAGACCAGAATTAGGGCCTAAATGAAATCAATACCAGTAATGGCTTCCGGACGGCTTAAATAAACTGTGCAACGCCTAGAAAATAGCAAACGAGTCCATTTTAGTCAAAACCAACAACCATACGCGTTCACAGAACCTTTCAGCCCACCAAAATCCCTGCGCGACAGACACCCATCCAAGACAAAGCTACATCCTCATTGCACAACCGGCGCATCAAGCGAAAGCATGACATCAGCAGCCGCTAGTAATATCACCCAATGGGAAATGATATCACTAGGTGGCACTCATAGTACAAAACCACTGAGCCATAGCGTCTATACATGTTTTCATGTAGCTCAGTGGTTGAACCGTAGTACTGTATATGCTGAATGCGGCTAAGGTTTTCTGTCACTTCGGTCAGTGATATAAGCGTTATTTCGAAAAACTATTTCTCTTGATGTTTTCCCGGTAGACATCTGGGCCAGATGCTAAACTCGCTTCGCATAAAACAGGAGTAGGACACTAGGACACGACAGAGAGAGTGGTGCTGGTTTGGCGAATAAGCTCCTGCGAATGTGGTCTGGGTGTCATGGAATGTCCTACGGATAACTGCGCTGTAGACGATGGCGAGCTATTGAAATACAGTCCACAGATCTAGACGTCGGACATTTCATAGGATTTTTCTTTTGCCTATAGTCAGCTGTCAATCTCTTCGTTCTTTTGACGTAAACAATCTCCAACAAGCTCTCATAATCAGGAAGAACCAGTACACGTTCAGGACATCGAGAATTGCGGTGGTGCCGAAAAAAACAACTTTGCAGAAAAGAGGCATTCTAGATGATAGAAATTGATGTGTAGTGATTACCCTTGTAAGAGTCCCCACGGGTAGCCTTTGGTCCAACTACTCCAACTAGTTCCGCAATAGTCTAGTTTTAAAGTGCCTACCCTACTTCTAATGAAAGAGCAGGCTGCCCTGGGGTCACCCTCTAAGACTCCCTGCTTAGGCTTTTGATAGAGAAATATGATCTTACGATGGAAAGTCCGGTGAGGTCACTCCTCGAAGCATTGCCGCGTAATATATGGGCATCGGACATATCCTTCCCAAAAAATATGTTACAACAAACATCATTCCATTGACATAATACATTCGAGTGGTGTGTAAGTTCATTGCACGTAGAGCCCACCTACAAGATATAACATTTTTAGGGTTGTGCGCTCAGCCTATATAGCAAGGTCAGCAAAATAGCTATAGGTTAACGCCAAATATTAAAATACTAACACATCTAGGCCAATTATAGGCATAGGCATAGGCCCTATATCCATTTGAAAGTATAGGCCACAGTACTTTTCTGGACGTAAAGCCTAGGCCTACGGGGCTATGTAGTTTTCCCTACCTGGTGTGCATGAATGGTGTAGAGAAGTCAGATACCACCCTCAGGCAGGTATGAAAAGCAAACGTTTCATACACCTGCAAAAAGCAAATTCGACATCACAATATGGACCATCTTGTCGCAAAAAGCTGTGAAGTACGATGGATTAGGCTATCGCCCCGCAGCATTTATACTAATTAACAGGCCACGGAGGCTATATAAAACTATCAAATAGCCACCAGATCTCACGTCTTCACGAAGAACGAGCAGTCGAGCACGCATTGATATTTCGAGTAGGCCTACTGAATGATAGTGTGTCAGCAGTGCGTGATCGTGGAGCATTTCGACTTATATATACGTATACCTACCACGGTCATTCCAAGTCCAACTATGCCGAATGCGTGATGTACCAGATATTCTGTCTTGATCTTTTGTGTATCGCACAAGCAAAGCCACAAGGAATCTTTTATAAAAATTATATGCTGTATATAGCTAAAACAGACAAAAATTTCGCGGTATATAGCCCAGAGGATTGTTCACGAAATGGAATGAACGAATGCACTACCCGGGGTTTATAGGAGCATCGGTATAGCAACTACTTTATCAGGCTCGAAAGGGATTCGGTTCGGGTGGTCATTTAGAAATGCATTTCCATGCTTTCTGGAAATGCGGATTTAAGATATAAGCTGGCGAATGTTATAAACACGCCACCTAGTGTCGACATCATATTTTGGCGAAAATTGTTGGAACATTTGCGTGAGGCACCGATGCACGAGTCTAAGAAGTCAATAACGTAAACACCAATGACTCAAGATTGGAAAGAACGATAGTTACAAAAAATGTGTGCAGGCTTAACCAGGGATATCTAGATATCCCTGGCCTAACAATGGTAAACCCCGTAACGGTCTAGTTCACCTGCAATGAAGTATCCGATCTCAAACGATGACAACAACCTTGTGGATAAGCTGTTGTGCCTGCAAAGGATAATATACAAAATGTAAGCTATCCCTTTTAAAGTCACTGAATTTCTAAATACTCAACCAAAACACGTTGCTCTGTAAATCCTCATTGAGCAATATATGTGCTGCCCACGTTGCCGCCAATATGGCGTTTATTATGGATGCGAATCTGAAAAAGTAACAATTTAAGACGTAAGCCTTGTGTGTTCTCCCCGATAATGGACTGAGCAGGACCAATGAGGTAATCATGAATAGTGTTCAATGGCGCCACAACAGCAACTGCTGAGTTAGATCAGAAAATGGTGATAAATGAGAATCAGACATTTTCAACTTTTAGGGGGTGCTGGGTGTCGTGAAATTCATCATAGAGGCATGCACTCCATTATTGCAGGTTCAGGTAAAATTCGGAATTTTGACGAATATATCATCGTATACGGTAACCAGATGGCGTATAGGCTATACTTTTTAAGCAGTGAGACGCAATTCGGTATTGGCGAATGTATGAATAACGAAGCAAAAAGATGATGTTTCGTATTATGATCAATAAATATTCTATATTATATCATGAAAGCAAGGTCTTGCATTGCAAGTGTTGGTCGTTTAGCTCACGGAGTCAAGCTGAGCCACAATAAATAGCCTATAGTGCTTATTGTACTTGAGCTAGGATATTGGAGCTTATGAGGAAATGTAGGCCTATATAGCAAATTACAAATAATTCAATTGGAATATTACTCACGTGCCTCGCCATGTCCATTTGTCCTCTTCTGTCATGTTATCATAATAATATGGTATCCATTTTTTAGAAACTTGCAATGATACTATAGCAGCAACTATAAGTGTGGCCACGCAAGATACTGATATCATCGCCACATGCAGCAGGTACTCATCACTGCTTGCTGATTCCAAACTGTCCGTCATACTGTCAGATAGCCTATATATACAGTAGAAACAAGACTGCAAAACGAACATGTAGCCTATTAAGTCAAATTTTACGGTTGTTTATAATTTCCCAACTATTTCTTTCAACTTGTTTCAACCTGCTATTCGTTGTATCCTAACATCAGTTTTATTGAAATAGAAATATCGCTATAAACCAGTGATATATAGCATACAACGTCTGCGTCAGCCTGCGCTTCGTGTACAAGCACGCTCCGGATATGCGCCAGTCGGACATGTGGCAAGTTTCCGCAAAATACGTATCCTTTCCAGCGTCATCGTCATCTAGCTTTTGCCATTCATTTTTATTTCTCTAGAATCTATCATATAGGCTAAGTAGGTTATAAGTGATCGTTCGCCATCGGCTAGGCCTACTCGTTATTTTGAAATCTGAAACTAGAGCTTTTTTACCATCTAAGCTTTTGATAGCAGTCGAAGGAATAGACTCACAACCTTAATAGGCTACATAGGCCGATTTCTCATACTTGCGGTTGATTTGGCCTATTCGCTTATTTCCCCATATTCGGAACATGAGATGATCGAAAGCTTGGCATAATGCACTGGTAGTTTCTTCTAACACAATACAAAAGACAACTTTAACGGATCAATCAAACGCGCAACGTTAACTTACGGAACGAGCTATATTGACTCATACGCACAAGTCGGCGCCGTCCTTCGTGATTAATCTCAACCGGAATGTAGCCTCTGCTTTCCCAAGACGTTCAACTAAATCACATTTGACGCTTAATCCTAGCGACGGAGGTAGACGCAAAAATTTCCTGCGGCAATAATTAGTCACGTACGTCTGGCAACCTCCAGTGGACTGCGATTTTGTGTTTCGACCCGGTAGGAACAACGCAGGGGCAGGTCAAGCTTTGCCTGCACGGTACATGTAGGCTTATGGGACGCACGGTGCCCAATGTTCCCAAACAAAAAATTCCGGTCCGATGCAGGATTCACATGCCGACAAATAATGTCACTATCTGTAACAGAAGTACTCGGCCAACAGTGATGCGACGATGTGTGACGTCATACCGCATCGGTCCAGTGATTCATGGCGCCATGAGCCGGTTTGTTGACAGCTGACGTCGGCTTCACCGCTTTGCTTATACTTCTGGAAGGGCGGCACGTGGGTAATGCGTATCGGTAGCGGTACGCGTCACGCGATGACTTGTAGACTGCAGACACTACAGATCAGGACTCAGGAGTCAACAGTTAGTCAAAAGCCTATATATAAAATTCTATGCGCGTACGGTAGGCCTACGGTACGCGCACGCCATATGGGCTAAGCCTTTTCCATGCTCTTGAGAGGTCTCACTTCGTCGATATGGAGCGATAACTTGAACTTGATATAACTGTACCGTATGAATATGCCTTTTCCATATATAATTTCAAGTTTTGCGCTCATATTTACAGAGGTTGGCTAGGTTGATTGTCGTTAGCCGATATGGGATTATCTAAGCAATACCTTAGATATCCTCTTTCAGCGCAGTTTGGTGTAGTTGGGAGTATTCAATGCAATGTGGCTTTCCTAACACTCCGTGGAACGAAATCCCGCTATGTGGCATCAGGATCTTGCGAAAACGTTATTATATGGGATGTTAAAACCAACTCTAAAGTCATGGTGCTGCAAGGCGTGAAAGCTGCCGCCACGGTGCTTGCTGCTAGCCCGGATGGTCAACACCTCAGTGTTGGTTACACTGACGGTTCAATCAAGATTTTTAGTCTCATGACGTCGGAAACTATAATCACATACAATGGTCATAAAACAGGGGTATCAGCTCTCACTTTCGAATCTGATGGGATGCGTTTGGCATCTGGCGCGAATGATGCTGAGGTGATCATCTGGGATTTGGTCAATGAGAGCGGTTTATATAAGCTCAAAGGCCATAAAGACCGAATCACATGTCTTAAATTTGTGTCGGGTACCAGCTTTTTAGTCACGTCTTCCAAAGACACTTTGGTGAAATGGTGGGATTTGGACACTCAACATTGCTTCAAAACTATGGTAGGTCACAAAGCTGAGGTTTGGGGATTCCTCATGAGCAATCATCAAGATATCATTATGACAGGAAGCTCTGACAGCTCGTTGCGTGTTTGGAAATTGGATTATTCTGACCAAGATGCACAAGTTGTAGAGAAAATGCTAGGCGACAACGAAGAGGAAGGTTTGGAAGATGAAGATTCGACCACTTATTCGTCTAAAGTGTTATGTAAAAGTATTGGATCTGTGATGCGTAACGAAACAGACCGTGTTGTGTCCATGCGAAACAGTGAAGATGGACGAGTCATAGTGTGCCATGGGACTGGAAAATGTATTGAGTTGTTTAAAGTACGAAATAAACAGGAAATTGCAAGCTATCAAAAAAAGAAACTTAAGAAATTGAAAAGGCAGTTGGAGAACTCTCAAGAAAACAGTGATCATTTAACAGCTGATGCCGAACTCAAAGAACCAGAGAGTCGTGACATCTTCACTCACCTAGGTAAATTCAGAACTCCGGGAAAGGTGCGAGCTGTTGATATTTCAAAGCAGGCAGGTTCGTACTTTGTCGCCTGTCTATTACACAACAATCAAATTATCATAAAAAGCGTAGACGTAGAGCTGCAACAGTCTGAAGTCACTATAGTCAACAAGATCGACATGCATGGCCATAGAAACATGTCTAAATGTTTGAGTTTTACCTCCGATGGGCTTGGGATACTTACTGCATCAGCTGAGTCAGTTAAATTATGGAACCGTATGAGTCAGCAATGTATTCAAACATGCGAAACCGACCGTGCGACAACTTGTGTGTTTATTCCTGGAGATAAGCAATTTTTGATTGGCACAACTAAAGGATGTATTGAAATTCATGACATACCATCTGGTAAATGTGTTGAAAATATTGATGCTGCCCATTCTGATGCAGTTACTTCAGCTGCATTATACTCGAACAAACGAGGCTGTGCTTCATCCAGCAAAGACAAATCTGTCAAGTTTTGGGATTTCGATTTAATATTGGATGAAGAATTTTCTAAAACTACAAAGAGGCTCACTTTAACTCATAGTCGTACTTTACAATTGGATGAAGAAGTGAATGTAATTGAATTCACTCCAAATGGGAAATTGATTGCGTGTGCTCTTACAAATTGTACTGTGCAGCTTTTCTACATTGATTCTTTAAAATTTTTCTTGTCCTTATACGGACATTCACTGCCGGTTACATGCCTCAGTGTAAGTGATGATTCTACGTTGATCGCAACTGGCTCGACGGATCGTAATATCAAGCTCTGGGGTTTAGATTTTGGTGATTGCCACAAAAGCATTTTTGCTCATGATGATAACATAACAGGAGTGAAGTTTGTGCCAGATACTCATCTGTTCTTCAGTGCCGGACGTGATGGAGATATCAAGCAATGGGATGGCGACAAGTTCATTCATATACAAACACTAAAAGGTCACATAGGAGGAGTGTCATGTCTTGCAATTGATGGTCAAGGAGATTTTCTGCTGTCTTGTGGTACCGACAAGTCCATCCGTCTTTGGAGCAGGTCTAGCGAAATTGTTATTCCGGAGGAGGAGCAAGAGCAAGCACGTGAGGAAGAGGACAATGCGAGACTTTTGAAAAATTTGGCTCCTTCCGTTCTTGGAGATGATGAAAAAGTGGAGTCAGAACGTGTGAATAAACCGACTATACAGTCTGTGAAAGGCGCAGAAAGTATAATGGAGGCATTAGAAATTCACAAACAAGAAGGTCTCGAGCCCAGAAGTGACAATGTGGTCAAACATCCATTGTTAGTAGCGCATGGCGATATATCATCAAAGAGATATGTCCTTCAAACACTGAAAAAAGTGAGGTCTTCTGAATTGGAGGAGTCTCTTCTTGTCCTGCCTTTCTCCTACATACCGCCTCTATTTAAGTTACTAAATGAATACATTGCGAATGGCTGGGAGGTAGAGTTATCTTGCCGGTGTTTGTTGTTCCTGTTAAAGCTCCATTACAAACTTATATCAACCAGCACTGAACTTCAGCCAATTTTGGAACATTTGCAGGAAAATTCTGAAACTGGCGTTGCTACATTGCAGAATGCAATGGGATTCAATATCGCATATCTCTCTCATCTAAAAAGAGAGATGGAAGCCAAGAATGAGGTAACCTTCTTTGAAGATGCAACAGAAAGTTATCAGCAAAAGAAGAAGCGTAGGAAAAAGAAAGATCACACATTACTGACTGTATAAGTTATGAGAATGTCCTGCAAAATATCCACTAAAACCACAATAAATGCGAACAAGCCAATTATGTGTTTTTCAAGTCGTTTTGATCTGTCAGGAAGAAACTATAACAGCATATATATTATTCATATCTTGCCATCGATAGGATTACCATTTCAGCCTGCACATATGCATTATCAATATCTCTAAATTTAATGTTGTCATTTTAGGAGTTATTGGTGCTCTGCACAGGCAATGTATTCATCAGTAGATATAGAACAAACTCTAATGGAGTCTGTACAAGAGGCAAGGGATTTGTACGTCTATGATGTAGTTTCAAGAATACCGGCGCTCCCCTCTCCGCTGGAATTTCAAACGAAATGGGTTGCCCCGAATAGGCCATTTATAGTGGAGGGTGGGGCTTATGATTGGCCCGCCTGCTCGAAATGGTCATCAGAATATTTCAGGTGATTACCATTGAAATACCACCTTGTGTGCCATGACAGTGTCATAATATATTTGGCAGGGAAAGCTTACGTGATAAGACAATCACTGTGGCTGTGACACCCAATGGGTTAGCAGATGCTGTGGACAACGGCAGTTTCATATTGCCAGAAGAGAGAGAAATGACGTTCTCAGACTTCTTGGATAACATAGAAGAAGAGACAGAAGATGTATTTTACATCCAAAAACAAAATTCAAATTTGACCAGTGATTTACCTGAACTACTTGATGATGTACCAAAAGATATAGCATGGGCGTCTGAAGCACTGGGTTCTAAACCAGACGCGGTGAATTTCTGGATGGGTTCAGCAAGATCGGTCACTTCCATGCACAAAGATCACTATGAAAACCTGTACGTAGTGATTACAGGATCCAAGGAGTTCATTTTGCATCCACCTATAGACAGACCCTTTATACCTCATAAGAATTACCCCCAAGCCCGGTATTCAAAAATAGGACATAATTGGACTAGGATTAATCTGTCAAGTGAGACAATACCGTGGGTAGCTGTTGATCCTGTCAATCCCGACTGCAAACTATTCCCAGTGTATGAACATGCTAAGAAGCTTAGATGTGTGGTAAATGCAGGTGACATATTCTACCTCCCGGCACTCTGGTTTCATCATGTATCACAAACAGACAACACAATCGCAGTGAACTATTGGTATGACATGGAATTTGACGCTAAATATGCACTCTTCCAAACTCTTGACAAATTCAGTAAAATGCTCGGCAGGTGATAACAACATTCTACTCATACGCATCACAGTTGTGATCAATTTACAGAATAATAAACTTGAGTATTCGGTAGGTATGTGAGATTTCAACAGAACGGATGAGTCAATGATAGTTGCACACATCGAGGAGAACACAGCTGCAGGGATCCATACCAACAGTGATTCGGCATTGACGCTGCCTAACATTCAAAAATTGAATTTTTTTAGCATGTCGTTTTGGTCCATCATTTTCAACATGCGTGAAGTCGCTATGAACACCAGTCAAAACCTCTATACTATGACAGCAGGGTACCAACTGACAACCTCCACTAGTTGAAAGCAGCCCTTACAGCTTTTACAACAGTTTATCTACAATACCAAAGTTTGGAGATTTATAAAAATGGATTTAACTGAAAATAGAGTTGGCCTTCGAACGCATGAAATGACAGGTTATGATATCTCATTCGCAATAAAACAATCATCATCCCCAATAAATAATATTCTTGCGTTCTTGCACCTTTTCATATGTATGATCTACAGTAAAATACTGTACATTTGGTATCTAGAAGAGACTGATAGAAATGAAAAAACCAGACGACAGAAAACTATGAATATGTCGGTATCCCAATCAGTGAGTGAAACCGATTAATTCTCTTGATTCAAGATGGATGAACATGAATTTCTGTATGTGCAGAGGGAAAACATTGAATGGGGATTTACATGGAACTGATGCGGTCCCTCAAACTGTTAAGTTGTGCTGAAATGTCTGTAGGCAAGTCTGTGTTTACTTGCTCATCAAAATATTTTTCTATTTCATTTGTCTCCTTCTGCCAAAACTCCTTCGGCAAATCAAAGAGTTCTTTCATATTTACACCGTCAGCCAATCCGCCAAGATTCAGCGCTCCTTCAGAGGGTAAAAATCCTATCGGTGATTTCACAGCATTGTCAGCTCCATTTGTACGTTGGAAAATCCATTCCAACACTCGAATGTTTTCACCAAATCCAGGCCACAAGAATTTTCCGTCACTACCCTGTATCATATAAACAATACTGGCTTAGTAACTTAAATTCATTGGTTGGAGGTCACGATCGGCTAGTTTTTAGCCTAATGCAATGTACCGGTAGATTACTTGAATTCTTCACTAGTTTTCACTGTTTAACCGGTATTTACTGATGTATGACTGATATAACTACATTGCAACACTAACCTTTCGGAACCAGTTAACATGGAAGATCTTGGGTATATGGCGTCCTGGTTTGTCCATACTTAGCCAGTGATCCAGATAATGTCCGAAATTGTAACCGAAGAACGGCCTCATCGCAAATGGGTCATGCATTATCACTTTCGTTTCTAGATGATACAACAGAACTGTATCACACACGAATATGCAAGTTGGTTAATATTGACAATTACTGAATTCAGCAGCGGCAGTTGCTTCTGACCTCATTGATGCCCCAATGAACACACCATGTTCCCAGTTGAAGGCTTCGTAAACCAATGGAACACCTGATTGGATAAAATCTTATGTGGCTACACTCAACGTTTAATGAACATTATGCACACATACCTTCTGGCCTCCTGCCGCCAAATATGATAGCCTCTATTGGAACACCTTCGGGATTCTCCCACTCAGGATCAATAGCTGGACATTGACCAGCTGGCGCACAGAACCTTGAGTTAGCATGAGCTGCCAATTTGTCACTTCCTAAATGTACAACAATAGCCATGTCAGCATCAGTGTTACTCTAAAAAATACTAATTATCAGGGTGGGAGAGATAATACCTGGGGTCCATTTTTCATTTAACCATGATGTGATTTCGACTCCTTCCGGAATTTTCTCATCCATGCCTTCCCAGTACACTCCACCATCAGATGTCTCCGCAACATTAGTAAACACTGAAATAGCAGATAATATATGCTGTTTTCTTTGAATAATTATCAGGATATGTGCTCTTTGCAAAAGAAGTGTTGCATAGAGAGCCAGTATGCATTGCTTACATAATAGCCTACTATCGGGTATAGGATGCAATAATTATGGCATTGATTCTAATCAATAGCTCAGTGCTTCAAGCAGGCTAGGTGTCATGTCATGTATAACCTATGTGCTTCATACAGGTTGCCCAAGGCTTTACTGCCTGTAGCCCTGTAGGTCAAATACGAAGAGTTTATATCATGGCCATTGGGGTAACAACTTATACAATTCAAAGCTTTCAATACAGATTTCACATCTTTATTATGTTGCCACTGATGATGAACAGGAGATTGGTGTAAGGTTCACCAAATAGCCTACTGTGCCTCCGATTATACTCTGAACACACTAGAAGCTCCAGTAATAGGCCTACATATAATTCAAGAACTTAATGTATCATACCAGTGTTACTCATGCAAGTTTTCATTGCATTTGGGTTAGTTTTCATTGATGTTCCAGGAGCGACCCCAAAGAAGCCATTTTCAGGGTTAATGGCACGTAATCGGCCATCTTTGTCAAATTTCATCCATGCGATGTCGTCTCCAACACACTCTACCTGCAACAATAAGGACTACAATTAGACAACTGTAATCACAAACCTATGTTCGTAATGTACACTGTTGAACTTAAAATAACCAGGCCAGTATAATCCCTTAAGCTAAGAAAACCAATAGAAGGGTGCTTACACAGTAGCCTCCAATACAAGCTATGGTTCGTCAAATATCATGTTTTATCTATGCTAATGATATCGGTGATCATGATCATGCAAGTCATAAATAGCTTATATTTCAGGAATGCAACATAAGACGTTGTAGTCATAGGCGAAAAATGCAACAAAGGAAAATGGCTACTCGATTCATTTCTCATATGCATTATTTAGTTTGAACACATGCCTTCCATCCGGGTACAGTAGGCTGCATCATTGCAAGGTTGGTTTTTCCACAAGCACTTGGAAAAGCAGCGGCAACATACTTCTTTTCGCCTTGCGGATTCGTAATACCAAGGATCTACACAGCAGGAAAAACAATGTCATTATTTCACAATATTTAGCTCCATGCCACATTTTATATACATACCAACATATGCTCAGCAAGCCAACCCTCTCGTTTTGCGATCGTGGAGCCAATACGTAACGCAAAGCATTTCTTTCCGAGTATTGAATTGCCTCCGTACCCAGAACCGTATGACATGATCTCATTCCTTGCTGGTATATGAGATACCAGTACTCTTTCAGGATCACAGGGCCAGTTGTTCACAAGCTTTCCTGTAAACAGAAACACTCATGAAGCAGTGAGTCAAACTGACCGCAGAAGGCAAAAAATAACTTACGTTTAAGAGGCAGGGGTGCACCAACACTGTGCAGACACTTTACAAAGTCTGCACCACCATCGATAAAGTCCAAAACTTGAGGTGTGACGCGTGTCATAATTCTCATACTGGCAGCAACATATTTTGAATCCGTCAGCTCTATCCCATACTTTGATATCGAGCCACCCAAAGGACCCATACTGAATGGGATAACATACATAGTACGACCTAAATAGAAGGAGTTGGTGTTATGAACATATTATATACAGTGATAATTGGTATGCTATGCATCCATTGGAGTATATACTGTATATTGTCCTAAGTCTGGTAATCACATTAGGAATAACAACTATAGCTGCAGTACCTTTCATGCATCCAGTGAAACGTTCTTTAGCAGCGGCTTGGAGGTCTGTTGGTGACATCCAATACCCCAACTTTCCTTCTACCCCTTCTTTTGGTGTGGTCAATGTGTCGCTTCGTCGTTCTGATGACATTACTGTTTTACTTTCCACCCTGGCAACATCTTTCGGGTCTGTTCGAGCCAACCAACTGCAAAGACAGGTATATAGGCCTACCGGCAGTCCATGACCTTGCAGCTAAATTAAACAGCTGTAAAACCACATTTGTAGCTAGAGAATAACAGTAAGCAAACAATTACTCGAAAAACTCATGAGCTCATAACCATAAAGATATCATACCAATTATCATATTTAGTTAACGGTTTGATCATCCCATCCTCTTGCAATGATTTCATGAATTTCATGTTTTCTTCAACAGATCCGTCACATATATGAACATCATCAGGTTGACATATACTTGCTTTATCATCAATGTATTGCTGAAATACGATACAATGGGTTAAAGGCAACTGGATATTGAGCATTCACAGTTTTGCTGGCTCTGAAGATCAATGTCACCTCACTAGATACGGGCATGAAAGTATCATGCATCCACGGGGGTGGCATATCTATTATAATTGAGTAGGCCTATTCCAAAGCCAGCATCAACAAGAGTATCAGATGAGTGAAAACGTTGAAGGCATTTGTTTGGCATTGTCGACGTGGTTTGAGGACAGTGTCGACTAGAGTGAACATTGTAATTTGTTCTCAAGGACAATGGTCAGGTTATTACAGCGCTTTCAAACAAC
The DNA here is from genome assembly GCA_030412335.1 of Botrylloides violaceus. Classification (NCBI taxonomy): domain Eukaryota; kingdom Metazoa; phylum Chordata; class Ascidiacea; order Stolidobranchia; family Styelidae; genus Botrylloides; species Botrylloides violaceus. The sequence continues at coordinate 1,890,120 of JASFYC010000810.1, forward strand.
ACTCTCACATGTCTTGGATCTTTATAATAGCCATTTGATATGTGTAACATGATCATATGCGATTGAGGTGAGGTAGAGTCCATACTCCGAGAATAATATGTCACGTTTCCAGTGAACGATTATAGCGAAGTTGACACAATAGGAAACTTACAAGAACGATGCTACAGAAAAAATTGTATTGTGCGGGATTGATCAAATAACTTACTTGTACACTCGTCGGTAACTGTGCTACTTTTGTAACCCTTTCGGTTTTCTGATGGTGCACGATACCGCCCACGATTGACCTTATTGAAGTATTTGGCGATGAAAATATTCTCTGTACCATGGAGCCGCAGGGCCTGAAATAGTGACGATGTGTAAATGCAACTGGTTTTGGGTTTGACAATTCGATATAAGTGCAGTTGAATAGTCATATACGCTACGCATGGAGCGAGTTCTATACTCACAAGCTTCCGCTTGGTTGTGTCAGTGTAATAGGATGTGGTGTCGCAACGTTAGTAGTCATGATGACGGGCATGACGCAAGAGCTCAACTAAAGCGAAATTCATAAACAGTCCTGCGCCCACGATTGTGTCAACTAGAGCTGGCTAGTAAAATGTAATTACCAAACATTTATGACCGTACAGCGTACTGCGTACACATCGTATCATTACATCGCGAATCACTTCAAACAATCGTTTCCCACGAATCGGGCCCTAATGGAGGTCTGTATTAATGACTTTACCGGAAATCGGTAACAGCGGTCCGTCAGGCGAGCAAGCCAAATATCGCACCGACCGCAAGAAGTCGAAATCGGTCGATCTCTACTACGAATACCCGCAGTTCGGATTATGCTGAATCTCAGCTTGTCTGGGGTGGGACTAACTTTCGATCGCTCGGTATTCTAGAACCATCAAGGCATAACAATCTCTTGTCTTGGAGCACATTTCCAAACCAAGTTTAGACTGCGTAGCCTACACCGCTACACCATTCAACGAATGTCATGATATTTCTGATATTTCATGAACGCAACGGAGCGACCTGACTTCTGTCCGGCACGAGTCAGCCATGGCCTACTCTAGAACTAAAGTAGGCCATGAGTCAGCTATGCTGAACCATGGCTGAACGATGCGGACGCTTCTCAATATTCGTACAAGACAACAACCTTCAGCCTCATCTGTCCAGAATGGCATGGAAAATTACGGGAAACGACTGAATATATATAGAGATACGAGACATTTTAGACCGAAAAAATTGTTAATTTCAGTCATTTTGCGAAAAAACCGGTTAGACTAGTCATCGTTATTAATTCACAGATCGCGATCACATGGGTGGTAGATGGCACGTCCAATGAAATCGTTCATGACGCGGGTCACGCTCACGCACCCTCATCGATCATTACAAAATTGCCTAAGATCGAGCGAAGGCGTTCACTGGCATTCAAGATTCCAACTCTTTCATTGGTCATGATAAGATGGGCGTAAGGCCGTAAACAGCTTTTAGTGGAAAGTATTCAAATCACTACGTGACATTGTTCACGATTGGATGCCGGCATGGGGCGTATTCACGTGCGTCAATACCGGGAGGCCAGCATGAACATTCTCGTTGTCCAGTCGAGTCCGAACTACGGAGATGCAACATTTTACGACCCATTAATACGCGATCTGACGAAAATTGTTCAGAGATTTTCCTAGAATACTCAAGGGAACTTGAGATTGCGACTAACGTCATATCCCACACCGGCGTTGGGCTCAGAAGCTGTAGTGAGTGTGGAGTTAAACAGAACGGGAGTCATATGCACTTAGTGCGATGCTATTTTCGGACGGACACAAAAACCCATAATGCGACTGGTATACGTGTATAGCAGTTACTGCGTTTAAATTATAGGTACCGGTAGTATTTTTGGTCACTGTAAGGAAATCGACATTGTAGGTTTGTCGACCTGAATGTGTAACGTCTAGTCAGCACTCAGCACTATCGAAACAACGGCGTAGGTCATTAACAAAAACCATGTCAGACATGTATGATGACATTGTGACAATATTTGCTTGCAAATTTGTATGAGCGCACCCGTGATCCCGATCATAATACAGTGCGAATAGGCCTACGTGCATACAAGTCAATTGGCCTCGCACGATAACTCAACGCCGAAACAATATTACGCAATTTCGATGATTGCGAAATATCACGGCAGAGGTCGTCGAATTTTATTGGCTAGAACGGTAGGCGTGACATTCGCTTAACAAAGCATCGTCACGACGCCTGCAGCAACGAATAGTACGAGCCTACTGTGCGTTTTTATATATGATTGTCTATGCCGACAGACGGGTTTACTGTAGCTTGATGACCCAGCAAAACAAATAAATAGTTTCGCAAACCCAACGTACAATACAGTTACGTACGCGATTCATAAAACTACCGGTACCTATTATAAAAGTAAACGTATTGGTAAAGCGGTCAAATCCCCCAAGTGAAAAGGAACATACCTTCTCATGACGGATAATGCTGGAGCCATGTTCACAGTTCCTTTAGACGTAAATTGAACTAAAAATCGAGATTATCATACGCTAAAAATAACAACAGAAAATTATGGGTTATCGAAGTTTCTAAAACAGGTAGGCTATACTCTTACACATGCACAACCGCGTAGGCTAAACTGCTACTGCACTCACTGATCCCTCGAACCCACTGATACATAACGAATCGAATACTGTAGCCTACTCCATTGACTACAATAATCGTCAAAGATGCGTGACACACACAAATTATTTTTGCGAGATCAATCGGTGATTCAGGTCATCAGTGTTATATTGAAGCGGTGAATATTACTGAAAATTGCTATCTTGTCAGAAGTCGTATATAATTACGAACCTTCCCTGTCAGCAAAATCATACTGATGAATGACACTGATAACAATTTCCCCAAGACTAAGCGCAAGTTCGTGATTCACAGGCCTGAGCTGAGCATATCACGAGCACACTTTTACACACGCCTCGCTCTCGATAAACTTTAATACAGTCGCTTGCCTGTCCCTGGTTTATAGTCATTCAGCGCATAAAATTTGCTGCTTCGTCCTGCCTAAGGCTGCTTATGATCAGTTATCGTTAAGTGTCAGTGCGTAAAGTGTCAGTCGTTTCACATCAGCGATTCTGGTTTACTTTTTATGTACTCACTATGCCTGTTGCGTAATAATCAATTTCCCAATGACTAGCTCTCGAGCGCTAACGTTCGGCTGTGAATGGTCACCGTCTTGTCGATCTTATCATCAGCGATTTGCGATTTCTGATTAGGTAGGTATTTCACCGTACACCGGACGCCTTCTCTCTGCAAGCCCGCAATCACAGCCTCGTCCCGCGTAACTTGCTATTATCATTGCACAGCACGCCACAGTGAATTGCAATTGAAAGTATGGCATGCACAGACTCAAAATGCAAGGAAATGTTGGCCTGGGCCACACGTGATAGGAATCTACGGCAAGTCGCGATTGGCATTTAACGATGACCGAAGTATGTTACGCAAGGTCAATATGAACATTTTATGATTCGCACGATCCGATACATACTCAACTAATTTTTGGCTCTATCAAGTTTATAGTTTTGAACGATGATCAAGATATTGTTTGAGAACAGAAGCTGCCTCTTTTGCACTTCCCCAATGAGCAGCTACCCCATGGTCTCCGTGTCCATAATGATGCAACACAACATAGTTTTTGAAGTCAGGTGTCATTGCTTGCTCAATTTCAATCCTGGTAACACGTGCACAATCTACATTAAGCTACCAGATAAGTCAGGAAAATGGGATTGGCTTATTATCTTCATATATAGGGGTTGCACTGAAGTGTCAGAGTAGCAGTAATCGAATGGTGATTACCGGTATAATATGCACGAATTGTGAGTAATTCTCACTATATAGACATATTTATGGGCTTACATACACAACACTTTGTGTAAGTGCAGTGAGTCTATGCAAATGTATAAAAACTATGTCTTATTCATACAGCGTCTAAGAAATGTTACCTGACAGAAGAACGACCTGGTCGAATTCCCACACGTTTACCAACTATGATGCCACCTTTCAAGTTCGGGAACATTAAATGTGCATTTGTCCACATTCTGTCACTCACATCTTTGCGTATTGTGAGAGATGTACCTGGAAGGTCGCATAATGCCTTAGCCTAAAATCACTCTGAATTTGCTCTAAATAAGGCCAAGATTTAGGCCTTAGAATAGAAATCTGACACCAAGTCATAAACAAACCATTATTGCTGTATATGGTTACGAGATGAACAAAAGTACTAAGGAAGAAGACGCTATTACCCGGATCCTTAGTTCCACCGACCATCAGGACATCAGACTTTGGAACTATCTGAGAATCACCATCCATCTCACGAAAGAAATGATTGACCCATGGAGCCTTTGCTATTAAAACCTGTTAACGGGATGACGATGTTAGAATATCAGTCTATAAACTGGTACTTCTGACATCAAGAGCATGAGATAATTCAGCGATATGAAAGATCATTCATATAAGCAATTGCATATGATTCAGAATATAAGATTTTCCAATACCTGGCCTCGATATGGTCGAATTTCCGGATCCTCAGTCAAATGCTTCGCGACGTATCCTGTTGCGTTAATAACGATATCATGTCCAAGGTCAGCAACATCATCCAGTGATAGTATCTTTTTTTTAACAAATACCACCCCTAGACATAAATTTTGCTTACACTCAACAATAATGATGTCATTCTGTGCTTGTATCCATAAGAAATATTTGAAAATCGAATACTGGAACCGGTATTTATTATGTTTAGCTTTCAATTTAGCCCATTTGGATTATCCAATATGACTAATTAGGTAACACTCACCATTGGCTGTTAGGTTTCTCATGAGGCATAGGAGATATTTGGAACAGTCACATTGTATTGTGGTACAAAAGACACCATAGGCATACCGGTCAGTGCTGCTAATCCTGTTCAATTCAGGTTGATCAACCTCTCTCCAGCTCAATAAACAACTTCTGAAATAATTATTTTTTGCTTCTGGCTTGGGCATCTTTTTCCATAGTAGATATCCAGAGAGTGTCGTTACAACTGGAAAATATTTAACTAGTGATTGACCTGTATTAAACGTAGTTTCCTCTTACGGATTATAATCTTAATCACATCACTAGCTGTAAGAACCGTGCTATGAAAATGAATGGCCTAATAGGTTCAAGAATTTCCAATTATCTCAGAATTACATAGACTACTCCATGTAGCTCCCCTACCTCCGGATGCATCATCATTATCTTTGGCAAAGTTGATCAAATATTCAACAGTATCATTCACCCAATTCCGTACCGTTGCATGTTTGTCGTTCCCATTCACAGCGTAAGGCAAAATTACACCAGCGGATACATCAGCAGTCGTATGTGGAGTGAATGCATCAGAATACACAACAATCTGCAACAATATCAAGGTATCAAATAATGCAACTACTTCACCATAATATTATCAAATCACACCTTTAGACCTGGGCTTTTCTGCAATATTGCTGCTGCAGTTGAAAGCCCAATTATACCCCCTCCAACAATTCCAACAGATTTCATAGGCTATGTACCTGGGTAGTCCAACTGAGTGAATCGCAAAAATTAAAAAAAATGATGTCAGAAAATCTGTTGATATAACCGGTAGTCTAATGCCATTATTCATTCGATGATATGGATGTCACGGTACGGTTGGACCGGCAGTTGTTCTGCAAATATGCGAGCGTATCTTGAAAGTGAAAATTTTGCAATATTCCAAAGTGTACGTTTCTTCCCAAAAGCAGTTTCCTAGATCTTTCAAAACCAGAGAATTCCCACTACTGACAGAATGATCACTTTCTATTCCACATACTTTATATGCTGCACAGACTGCCGGTTCACACCCTACTAAAAGCGTGTCCAGTCAAACACAAACCCCACACTTACGCAAGAGAGTACTGTAACTGTTTCCATTTTCAAAATCTTTCAAATAGCTTCAGCAATGCAAGGTCATAAAGTTTTACCAGCAGGCCTATTTCAAGAAATGATGGCAAATTGATATTAAGCTCTCAATCCATGAAGGCCTACAAATCGAAACAAGCTCATTGACAATGCCTCACAATAGGCTATTTAAAGCTGTTGCTAATTTACGGGACTTTGCATTGATGTCAATGTATGGAAATCTATTAGGGCTAGCACTGCTTCCAAGTAATCCATACTCATACACCTTTTTATGAGTGCAAGAGAAATTCTCAGATTAAAACTAAACCTTGGAACAATGACTCAACATGGCCAATTAATTAAAGTTGGTTTATGATTCATGTGTAGTTATACGTAGCCTTACTCTTGCTTTGATTTAATCAACTAAGTGCCTACTTCCTTATATATTGGAGATGTTTCAGTTTTTTTGGCTTTGAATGGTTTTCCAGCATTTTGATAACTGTGATACAAAGAGAAAACATTTTGAGATACAGTAACGCGAATGTGAATGATGTCACCGGTCACCGGTGCGGTGTAGCGTCGAATTTGTGGCCAAGACCAAGTCAAATTCACTTTTGCAACCATGCGTTACACGCAGCTCACCGTGAATGCCGAGGGATTGCCGCATGTTTACCTCGAGCCGATTTCTGCTGGCGTTGCACTCTGCATCCGGGGCGACGGCTGACGCGTAATTTAGGATTGCGTAGTTCTCGCTTTTCCGTTTGTAGCGATGTCTCCCGCTCCTCCCGTATACCTTCTCAGGACGTGCGTAGACGGAATTAAACCGGTCAATATACCGATACTGTATGAAGTATGCCTATGTTGATATCACAGATCCACGTCATTCCATCACGCCACCATGAAGGTGTAGGTGATCGCGATGTACTTGGAGAGTGTGTTAGACTGTTATTACTGAATCGACATTTCTGTTTGTTTACATTTGCAGGCATGTAATTTAGACGATGGGTTAGCAGAAATTATTAATGCGAATAAATTTCAATGAAAACTTATGACTTATGAATGAAGACTATCCAAATAGTAATAAATATACCAGTCCAGTTTATTGCTATATGATTCACAAGCTTTCGGAGCTCCGCTCCTTCATCAGGTGAAGATGGAATGTAGAGCAAAGTTCAAGATTTGAATTATAAGGTGAGGCGAGAAGAACATCTTAGTGAAAACGAAATGAAACAAGCTCTCGAAGAAAATTTTGGCATTAAATTAGATTTCCAACCAAATATAATAATTTATGAAACCAGAATGGCCGATTATCTATGATGCAATAGGAAATTTGTGAACTTCTATAACAAACTAATTAATTTTTTCATGATTAGAAATTAAAACCGAAATCTGTATGATGTATAGCCTACATTAGCCATTTTAGGGATTTTTATCTTTTTATCACATGCACTTGTCTTCTAGCTGAATTAAAATATTGTTGGAGGGCGTTTTGAAGTCAGCGACAGTAAATGAGTGTAAGGGATTTGGGAGAGAATCTTTATTAAGTGTAGGCTACTTCTGCGTATTTGAGAAAATTCATACCATAATATGTTATATTTCAGCCTTATACGATAGGCAAGGTTTGTAATATCCTGGATCATCAAATACTTTGTTATTTTCACAATATTCACATACTATTGAATTATGAAGTCTGTTGGAATAGTCGGAGGAAGTGTGATTGGGCTTTCAACTGCCAGTGCAATATTACAGAATAACCCAAATTTGAAGGTATGATAGTGATAGGGTGAGGGGTGGTCGATTTGATAACCTGGTGACCTTGTTTACATTATTTCAGATTGTTGTTTATTCTGATGCATTCACTCCGCATACGACTGCTGATGTATCAGCTGGTATAATTCTGCTAGGTCGCCAATTGCTTAGGTGGAATGAAAATAACGAAACTTTGAAGAAATGGATGAAAGAAACGGTTGAATATTTGGTGGAATTTGCTCTACAGAATGATGATGCGAGTGGAGGTTGGTGAAGATTGTAATTTGATTTTGATCATAAATTCTATTTGGGAAAACCCAGAATCAATCTCCACCTCGGGTCAGCCAGTAACTCATATAAAATTCTTTACTAAATATATAGGGTAGGTTGCAAGCTTGCCCCTACATGAGTCAATTGTTTTGCATCAAAACTATGAATATAATAATTAATGAGTGATTATGATTATTGAAACAAATCTGGCTGAGTCCAAGTCATCTAGAAAGATTGATTTGATACTTAAGTTGTTGCCAAAATGTCGATAAGAAATAAGTGCCACGGCTTCGAACTGCAAATGAACTAAATTTTGCTTCTAAGAAGCAGCCAATGGAAGGTGTGAAATATTCAGAATAACATTAGATGCAAAAAACACCCTTAAAAATGAATTAATCAATAATTCATAGCTGGACGTTTGGTGAACATAGTTATGTTGGGATTTCCGGCATCATCACAGTAAACTTGCATGCCTGCTGAGCCGTAATTAGCAGTACCTGTGCTTTTTATTTTAGTTGTAACACCTTTGTCTGGTTACCTACTTTGGAAAAGAAAGCCAGAAGAGATCATTAATGACTTCCCAGATTGCGTAACAGGGTGGAGAGAAGTCGGTCAGGCTGAATTGGACAGGATTTCCACACCTGGGCTTTACTCTTATGGTGTTTTCTGTACTGCAATGCTATGTTATTGCACCAAATATCTTCAGTGCCTCATGAAAAATCTAGCAGCCCAAGGTGAGTTTCAGTTACGTTACCACGATTTTACAAGCAAAAAAACGGTTTGAACATATTTTTAGGGAAATAGAGGTCAAGGATGTAGCATTTGTAGCAATTTCAAGAGATTTTCTATGACTTGACATTCAGTTCTGAACAAATTGTATTTTAGGTGTCACGTTTGTTCAAAAAAAGATATTATCACTAGATGAAGTTGCTGATCTAGGACATGACATTGTTATTAACACAACAGGATATTTTGCTAAAGAATTAACTGACGATCCAGAACTCCAACCAATCCGAGGCCAGGTAGTTGACCAGTAAACCTATTACATGGTGTGTGGAGAATTCTTATATCACACCCATCTTTCATTGAAGCCGTCATCTTATTTGCACTGCAGGCCCTTCTATTTAGAGATATACGATACGATAATCTGTCTCGTCGCTTGACTGATGGACTCTATATCTATCTTATGTTAGCCATATCAAATCTCGGCTGGGCCGATAAATCGATCAACACCCAACTTTTATTTAGTACTGACAATATCCTCTTAATTAATAACAGATTTTAATAGCAAGAGGTCCTTGGATTAAACATTTCTTTATCGACATGGAGAGTCAGAATTATATCTATCCAAAATCTGACTTTTTGGTAGTCGGTGTCAAGAATGATGCAGGTACTAGCTTAAATAGGTACCGTACACGAAGTATGTAATGTACACCAACACTTGGCCTACAGACGTCAGTACAGGCATAGAATTCACTGGTCTTTGTGCTCCCCCATTCTATAATGTGATAATAACATTAACAAACCTCTATCTGCTTTTCCAGGTTCCTCTCTAACCATACGAAAAGATGCGAGTGACAAAATATGGAAAGATGCACATTTAATGGTCCCAAACTTGAAAGGTAGCAACTTGATCGGTGAACGAGTGGGAATTCGGCCTGGCCGCTCATCCGTCAGGTGATAGGAAAGAATATATTCGCCATAATGAAACAAATTTACGATATTTCATAGTATGAAATTCTTAGGCTAAACTTTTAGAACTTGCATGTATTGCTGACTTGCTGTAACGCTTATCAAAAACTAGATCAAAGCTGGTCTTCCATTACTTGTTTCTCACTATCGAAAATGTGTTACTATGCTGCCCAAAAGTACATAACCATAACATACAAGAACAGCCACCTACTGCTTGTTTGTGAGTACACGTAGGCCTACCATACCAATAAAACGGGTTGTCCGCTATACGGAATGTGCTGAAACTGGCTGTTCGCTAATGTGGAACGGTGTGCAACTGTACAAAATAGGACGGCCCAGTGCCATGCCCTGGATATGGTATAACAGAGAAATAGGAGAGTGGACTTTTCTACTAGATGAACAATGGATACATGTTTAGGACACTAGACAATAACTATCGGTTTCCGCTATGAATTATGCGCTGTTGTCCATATGAGATAATTTTCAGCTGCTCTCATAGGCTATTTGTTATTTGTACCAAGTTGAACTTTACCGGTACTCACCTTTACGAGTAGGAGAGAACTAGTTCATGGTGGATTCACAGATGAGCGGTTTACGTTCCAACCATCCATCCTAAAAAAATATGCTCTATGAGAGCTGCTCAAATAATCTAGGATATAATGTGCACCTAGACTAGCAAGACTAGACACATAATAAGCTTGCCCACAACGGTCTATGAAACAACAGTGCAGATTTATCACACTTTCCATTTTAGATCATTAATGCCCAATTTAGGTCAGTTTATTGTGCTGTCAATACTGCTGCACAGCAACAACACTTCCTTTATTTCTAGGATTGACATTGAACAAGCGGTGACAACAAAAAGCTTGAAAAAATATGTCATATTACATCATTATGGCCATTCAGGCTATGGGGTGGCTCTTCATTGGGGAAGTGCAAAACAAGCCGCTTCACTTCTTCAACAATATCTTGACCAAAATTCGAAACTATAAGAATTTTATTGCGAAATCATGATCCATGTATCATGTTCAAGTGTATTAGGCTTATTGGCAATCCAAAAACAATTCCATATAATCCGCACAATGTATCCATGCTATTTTTATGAAATAATCTTGACAAAAAAACCTCGTCCTTTTATTTAGAAAATGTCGTCCGGTGTTGAGTTGTCATGGCATGGGATATTCAGCAGAGTTGCTGTTGATACAAATGTCTTTGGCATAATGAAGCCAATACTGTTAATTGAGTTGTTGCTGACATTTTTCTGTAATCATCTCTGGCAACAACCTTAGCTATATTACTTAGCCAATGTTAATTATGTGTGTAATGTATTATTCACTGCAAAAATCTAATTGTACAAATGGATGGTGCAGCAAGGACTCCTTTCAATATTGTCACAGATCGTCCTGAGCCCCGAGGACTGGCTGCCTTGCAGCAATCAATTATGTTTTCTATTACACTACAAAATTTAACACAATACCATGCAATAATAATACAATGATACAATAATAATACAATGCAAGCTATAAAGTCCTTGGGCAGTGTGGCATGTACATTGCACAGTGCAAGTACGGTTTGTGGGATTACCACTGTCCGTTTTTCTTACCGGTACGGGTATTGTGTTGTTAGGCCAGTGACAGTGTCCCTACTGGTGTCAGACAGGTCTTCATTTAAATTCAATACGATTTTACTCGGTGATGCAAATTTGCTGTTGGATAGACTAATACTGGTACAATTACCTTCCCTGCTTGAATATTAGATCTCTCTAATCCAATATTTGAATTTGTAGTCGGCCTACAGGTAGTCACGTTAATCTGTACCGGCCACATATCGATCATGAGTTACCCATGTGGTAGCGTAATAGACGAGAAGTTCAAGACCAGTCTACTGAGTTACAGCATGGATAGTAATGGTCTTGATTTATTCCCCAGGACGGGCGAAGTATTTGGCTTGCTAGACATTTTATCTGTAGGAAAAAAATCAAAAACTGTCCGCCTATTGCATTACTAGGTGATTACAGGCCTACAGCATGATACATAAATAATGTGATGATAAATTCAAAAATTGGATGAGTAGAATGAAGAAGCTGATCGCAATGCCGTGTATAATAATATAATATATATATCATTGCTCGAAATACTATTGTTATTTCTGCAGTTCATTTAATATTCACTTAGTATTGACTAATGAAGTCTGTTGGAATAGTTGGAGGAAGTGTGACTGGGCTTTCGACTGCCAGCGCAATATTACAGAATAACCCAGAATTAAAGGTATGATGGTGATATGGTACACTAATAAGAATATTTATCCAGGTGTGAGGGAAGGTAAACCCTGATTGCATTATTGCAGATTGTTGTTTATTCCGAAGCATTCACCCCACATACTACTGCTGATGTATCCGCTGGTATAATATTGCCATATTTGGTTGGTGAGAATGAAAATATCACAACTATTAAGAAATGGATGAAAGAAACGGTTGAATATTTGGTGGACTTCGCCAGACAGAATGACGGAGCACCTGGAGGTGTGATTTATAGCTGAAATTTCAAATGTATAGGCTTATTCGAATTTTTGACGTCAAGACTAGAAACCTGTAGGCCTTGTCACCAGTAATTGCCAGTACCGGTATTGTGTATTTCAGCGGTACAACATTTGTCTGGTTACCTACTTTGGAAAAACATGCCCAAATCAGAGCAAATAATCATGGACTTCAACGATTTTCTAATGGGATGGAGAGAAGTTGGTCAGTCTGAACTGAATAGAATTTCCACTCCTGGGCGTTACGCTTATGGTGTTTTTTGTACGACAATTCTATGCTATTGCACCAAGTACCTTCCATGTGTCATGAAAAACCTAGCAGCGAAAGGTGAGTTTACCTAATGGTACTGTACCACAATTTTACTCCAACTATGCCAATAGACCTCGAGGGAAAAATCAGTGCGATAATTTGAGTACGGTATGCAATTCTGAGGAAGTGGGGATGGAGAATACAAGATCTGGAGCTGTAGTGGATTTTATTTTAGAGCTCACTTCGCAATGTTGTTGACCTGATGTCATAATAACGCTCTGTTTAAATTGGAAAGCCGGAAGTGCCAAACATTTCAGAACAAATGATTTTCTAGGTGTCACGTTTGTCGAAAAAAAGATACGATCACTGGACGAGGTTGCTGATCTGGGACATGACATTGTTATTAACACAACAGGATATTTTGCAACCTATTTAACTGACGATCCAGAAATCCGACCAATCCAAGGCCAGGTAGTACGACTTCACAAATCATGAATACCGGTATTCCATTGCCCAGTACCGGTACCGTAGCCTAATTTCAAACTTAATCGCGATTGACCTAGTGCGTTAAAACATCCTTGATCAGCAGAACAATTTTGGCTGTTAATTTGGGATGGCATGGGGTACGGTCAATGGGAAATTCGGACACCATACCTAATTTTCACTAAGAATTGTCTAGTATTGTGGCCGTAGGCCTAATAAGAATTTCCACTCAACAGGTTTTAATAGCAGACGGTCCTTGGATTAAACATTTCTTCATGGAGATGGATGATTCTACCTATATCATTCCAAAATCAGATTTCTTGGTTGTCGGTGTTGCTAACAATGCAGGTACCGGTACCAACATGACGACGTGTATGACGCTATTGCTGGATGGTGCCAAAACAGACGCCCAAAAATTGGACCAATACTTTGATAACAGTGAATTATCGAATTCCATATGCAAGGGACTTGTTGATGATGATAACTTCGTTTACATCAAGTGATGTATATTTAAGTAGACCCTCGACATATTTACGTCACCCAGTGGGAAGGGGCGGCACAGACCTAACGTAGAAGGGCAAACGTCTTACAGTAGGCATATATCACCATCTCGGCCTATCTGAACAGGAATATTCTCTGTCTTAACTGACTTGTCTTTCAGGTCACTGGTAGATCAAGTGTGAAATTTCTGACCAAAACCATACGTGAATTGCTACTTATTAGCGTTCACTAGAAAATGTTTGGAAAAATCAAGAAGTATATACATATTGGTTAAATTTCAGCCGATAATAGTGGTGCTTATTAAAATGGTGCCTACACTCTATAATAGACAGTAGGCCTACCATTCACATAAAAGTATCCATTTTTAGATTCAACTCTAACCATACGAAAGGATGCAAATGACAAAATATGGAAGGATGCACATTCAATGGTACCTAACTTGAAAGGAAGCACCGTGATCGGTGAACACGTGGGAATTCGACCCGCCCGCTCCTCTATCAGGTGAGAAAAATTTACTTAATACCTGCAACTAATTCGCAATATTTCTGTGGCGCTTTTCCTATTTGGGAGAAGTCTGTTGTTCTTATATTGTTTCTCATCATCACAAATACCTTACTATAATGGCAAAAGGGCATTAACAAACTATGGCACGCCAAGCCACCTACTGATGGTTTTTTGGGTACCGGTATATGAAACCTACCATAGATAGCAGTTCGCTCACAGGGAACAGAGTACTACTGTACCTGTATATGCTTACAAACTGTACCGTAAATCAATCGAAAGCCATGCCCTGGATAGCCTACGGATTAAGAGCACTTTTCTACATAATAGGCCAATAGTTGAAAATGTACTTGGAGTATCAAAAAATCACAATCATTATCCACTATGAATTTATGCAGCATTGTCAAAAAGAGAGCTGATTCCCAATGCTCATATATTTGCTATTTGTACCAACTTCCAGTTTACTCACCTTTCCATACAGGAGAGAACACATCCATGGCAGGTTCACAGATAAGCGGTATAATATCCAGTTTGACAGCTGGTTTGGCAGCTGATCACTAACATCACATCGTCGAAATTAGGATATAAAATGCATTGTACAGGCTACAAACACACTAGGTCAAAAGCTAGCCTGCGGTTGTCTGTTAAACAATAGTAAGAATTCATTAGACTTTCTATTTTAACTTGCTGCAATTCCAACTCGCTCAGACTGATTGGCTGTGCCACCAAGAATACATTTGCAACAAGAATTCCTTTATATATTTCTAGGATTGATATTGAACAAGCAGTGACAAAAAGCTTGAAAAAGTATGTCATTTTGCATCACTACGGACATGGCGGCTTTGGAGTAGCTGTTCATTGGGGAAGTGCAAAACAAGCTGCTTCACTGCTCAAGCAATACATTGATCAACATGCCAAACTATAACCAAGACTTTTTATGACATTTTATCGCAATTATTACGCTTAATTTTTTAATATTACTTTTATTATACTTATGTGCGAGAAAATTTATAGTTCGATACTAAAAACTATAAGAATATGAATTACAGTATTAAGAAATCATGCCATCATAATGGTAACATCACCATAAATCATCTACTCTTATTCCTTGCAATACTACTGAAAGTACTAGGCTTATATGCAATACAATTTATGGTGCGTGCAGAAATACAATGCACAGAGTCTTACGTTGCATGGTGTGAAATTTTTGTCAATTTATGCCCAGCAATACTGCAAAGATAAATCGCAGCCCTAAATGACGTTGATATTTTAATAAAGGTTCAACACTCCTAATGTTGGTATTTAAACTTGGCAAGAAGAGACTGCTAGGTAGTGACAGTTTAAAACAGTGATATATACATAACTACTAGTACCGGTACAGTAAGGTAGGATAGGGATTCTTTGCAGTCCCGAAACAAAGTTTCGTACAATTTTGTAGGGCATTGCAACAACACTGTGTCTACGTACAAAGTACTGGCATGTATAAGTTTGTAATATTGCTAATAATGGGTAAATAGTGGCATGACAATGGATTGCAGATGAAGCCGATAGGCGCTTAGACCGCAATGTGACAAGAGCAAATCGGGAGACAATTGACAAGATGATCCTAGTTCCCTTGTTTGGTCACATGAACTCTTGCTTTCACAGAAACAACTTAAACGCATGGCAAGGCCATTTCTTCCCGGCCATCTGGTTCGCATTCCATGAACACAGATGCGGGTGAATCTGACATATGGTTCGTAAGTCGAACAGTGGACAACTCGACAGTGCTTTAATGAATATCTGTGTCCGTGATATACAAATGTTAAAGAAAACTTCACCGCAGTATTGTCATAGACGAAAAGTTTTGATATATCTAAAAACTTAATATGTCATCCACCAAATTGTTTCTTAAATGCATGTAATAGACTTCAATCATAATAAAATATACATAAATGCAAAGTGCACTATTTATCTGAAAGCTTACATAAAAATGCTGCACTCGAACACAATTTTGTGATTCCCAAATGAGACACTATTACAGTTACAGTATAAAATATTCAGTTTGTGGCAAGATGATTTCTGACAAAGTGGACATTCATTACAGTGTATAATATCTCAGCAAGTCGAATAAATGGGAATACCGGTACTTAAAGAAATAGTTCAATAAGTTAAGTTCAAATACAGAAGTTTAAACACTATTGCAACATTACGACGCTATACAGAAGCTGAACTCATTATTTGATTATTATCATTCCCAAAACACACGTCGAATTGAATATTCGGAATTGATTTGAGGGAAATTTCATATAGCGATATATAGCATCCCCTAGCGTTTGACAACATTTTTTGTTGCTAGCAAAATGGACTTACTGTAACTTATTTCATTTGTCGCAAAAACAGTTCAAATCGTCAGATATTGGGCTCATTGCCAAATGAACGGTACCGGTATTGATGAACAGAATTCCTTACTGCGTCCAAGTCTACATTACCCCCTGTAGTGTAACTGCAGAGGTGTGGTGATTTGATTTGCTCATTTCTACTAACATCCTAATCACCAGCGTTTGAGGTGCAATTGAATGTTATGTACGAGTTTTATTCGACCTTGCTGCAGCCATCATTTCCCTAGTCCACTGTATCTCACCCTTGATTAAATTAACACAATTTTTATCAGATTTAGCGCTATCCTTAATATTGTAACCCTTCATTTTCACACCGGGAGGGTTGTATACTTTGTTTGTTCTTTCTTTGATTTTATCATTGGTTACTGCACCGCCTTCAAGACACCTCTCTTGCAAGTTTTGATTCATTTCTCCAAGCAGTTTTAAATCTCTTTGCATTCGATCAATGCCATATTCTTCCACCTTTTCCCAAAAGGTGTGATTAAAGTAATCATAAATGGCAGCGTCTGCTTTATTCCATGATCGTATTTTTGTTTTAATTGCATCAGTAAGATTAGTATGCGCATTGCTTCTTGCATTCGTTTTTAGTGCTAATATATCTTCCATTGACCAACACATTTTCTCTTTCAGCAGAAGCATAGATTCGGAAAAATAATCTGACAATAGAACCAGGTCAAATACTCTAGCCAGTTCTTCAATTGCGTTTTGAATGTACATATCGTCTTCACTTAAATTGTCATAGCCCATGTCAAAAAATACTCCGTTCTTTGCAAACCATGGGAAAGCACCGTCTCTTCTACCTCGGAAGTATCTGAAAAAAAAGCTACAGTGAGCAGATACAGAACAGACAGGTGTTTTCAAATCATCCAGCAACATGAAATCAGCCATTTGCAAACATTTTCGTACAAAACTTATTGTACTTACATGTTAGCATGATCTAGCCAGAACTCCAATTGATTTCTCTTCACTCGTCTAAAGGGTGTCGAATCATAGTGGAAATAATCAAACATGGATTCGAATAAAGATGTCGGTTCTCTCAAAATTGTAACATAGACAGAATCAGAAGGCATGACCTTACGCACTTCGGGTTCATTGAACACCATATGGTGGCACAATATATTTATTGGTGTCTGTGATTTTGCTACAAAGTCTGCCTGGAACTTCTTTCCATAGTGAAATCTGATGTCGTGCGTCGTAGATAATCCAACAGTAAGTTTGTTTTTGTCAGCATATCGGAGAAGGATATTTTGAACAGCTGTGCTCGCAGTTTTGTGGGTTTTTAAAAACATAATGTTACTGTGGGGTGCACACTGAGGATGAAGCGGAGCTGCGTCTGGAGATTTTTGATGATGTAGAGTAGAGCTGATTCTTGGAGTATCCCTAAGTTGAACGAAAGATAAGACTTGAATTCGATGACATGATAAAAGCGCCGACTATGTGAATAACAGAAATATTGTATATCAATCCAGCAGGCTTTGTTTAAATGTCTACACCAGGAGATTTGGCCCAGTCACAAATCAGTTTAGTAGTATCCTACCGGTACCTAGATGGGCCTAGGATGACGATCACTCATAAAATCAATCCATCGAGTATGACAGGAATCTTATCGTGTTACCTCGCACCTTGCAGAAACAGGGTACCATGAACTGGCTACCCTAAGGCCGTCGTAACACACTACCGGTACCAGTGCTAGATTACCACCTCTGCGATTTGCCTAAGAAATTGAAAAATCTCCTACTTACCACACAACACCATTTTTTCTCGTAATCAACAAGGCAGAATGGTAGCTGAGCCTCCAATAGATACCGAAAAATACGCCGGAAGAAAACGCGACAAGGGCGAAGAGAAAAGCACGAATCCTTTTAATTGCCATGTTGCTGTAGTGTACTGGTGTAGGTGTGCGAGAGCACTCAAGATTTTTCGCCTCACGATCAAATATTCACTTCACATCATGTAGAGAACCAAAAATCCGACTGCCGAAGGAATTCTCCGCTCTGGTATCTATAAAACGCTTGCTCCAGCGATTACGAACGCAAAGGCACCAAACAGTCACCCACACACCGCCTCCCTCCATGCACCGTGTTGTGCAACTGGAACTCGGACGCTACCTCAACTTGCTATGTAGCCAGACTTTGTATGTAGCTAATGGGCGGTTTAGATAACACCCAAGTAAACACGAGAGTTTAGCAAGAAGTAACCTGCGAGAGAATAAGTAACGAGAAGCACTCTCTCAAATTTGGGTTAAATAATATTTCTGAGTATTTTAATCGGGACACTTTTAGTTACTTCAGAATTTCCGCATTCGTCAGACGTCGTCGCGCCGGTAGGATCTCCCGATCGCTCGTTTCGCCATTGGCCCGACGCAGGTTATTGCTTTTCGGTTATCGCCGTTGTGGCAAGTTTTTAATTTCGGATGATGTGGAGGATTCAGAGGATTGTTCGCTGACACAAGACAGGGCTCTGAGGACATTCTTGCCAGTTTTTTGACAAACAACCGTAGCCTCCCTTTTAAAATTTCCACGCCGGAAGGTGAAGCGAAAAGCATTCCATCTTTTGCAGTTTTGTCAGCGCCATGCCTCTATAGTTTCTCCGGTCTCTAGACCGAAGAAATAGTGGGCGATTGACCGAATCTGCCATAAAGGATATACAATTCAGCTAAAGTAAAATTGTCTAAGTTTGGTCGGTTGGATTGGTTTATGCCTACGCATCTACAAATTTTACTGGTAAACAGTTTACCCGAGGCACCTGCTAAAAGCATTCCTTCGATCTCAAAAACTATCATAATCTGGGTCATATTCAGTCGGTCGTAAACAACTCGAAAATCGACCTAATTCTATCAGCAAAATGAACGAATCGGGGCTAATTTTTGCTCCAGCTTAAGCAATTAGAAAAGAGGAACAAAATTTATCAAATACAGAACAACATATATTCTCGCAACGAACGATTCGCTTGTGATCGTGAACAGTCGCGTCACGTCTTTCACAACACACGGAAGAATGCCCATGTCCCGCAGATAGTCAGCGATTGGTGCGAATAAGCAATAACAAGTCTACTACAGACCACACTTCTGTTTTCGCGAGTAACTGCGCTGTTCACTCCGATTACCTCGGTTTATTACAACCATTTGGAGGTATCCGGGTCAAATACTTGTACTTCTGAGAAAAAATGTGTTACTTGTACTTCTCTCTTATTTTCGAAGCGAAAGTGAGTAAAATCTGTGACGGACGAGAGAACACTTGCGGATACTTGCGTACTTCGGTATTATCTAAACCACCCAATGTGTCCCACCTTGCGGAGAAAATAAGAAGTTCAATCTAAATTGTCGTGCAATGTGCATGTTGACGGCAGCAAGCGGCAAGTCGGTCGCTACTCCGCTTTCAAGTTTTGTGGAAAGACGGATGCTGTTTAGGGATGGTGGATTTGCGCTTCTCATTTGTTCGCAAATAGATTGCGGACGGCATTCATTTTAGCTTCTACCAGTGCGGTGCGGTGATTGCTCCCCACAACAACAATAGGCCTGCCAAACATGCTTACCCCCTGCACTACCTTCATTTCGGTACTTCACGTCGCCGTCGCAGAATAGAAGCCTCCGGGTCCAGTTAAATATAGTCGCATTCACCTCTGGGCCAGCATATCAGACTGGAGCTGTACCTTTGGAGTACGTCACGGTTGATTGATAACTTGTTTGTGGTGAGGAGAAAGAACGTATACGTACTGTGCGGTGCCGCGACGGTCGGTAGTTGTGTGGATCGCGGTGGTTCGACACCCTCAAGATTGCTCAGAATGCTTCGTATTCTCCCGCAGAACGTGCTTAGGTTATGACTGAATCAATAAGTGACGAACTTCGTTTGGCACTGTGGAAATATGCTTTGTCATCCACCGCTTCCGCCGTTGCGGAAACGGCAACGTTCCCACTAGACTTGACTAAAACCAGATTGCAGATTCAGGGAGAAAATGCAAATGTCAAATTTGATGGGATCACACCAGTTGGTCGAAAACGTGGAATGGTTACGACAGCGGTGGGTATTATCCGTGAAGAAGGAATACTGAAATTATGGCAAGGACTTTCCCCTGCTGTGGTTCGCCATCTTGTTTACACAGGTGTCAGAATGGGTGCATATGAACAGATTAGGGAAAAGGTTTTTGGAAGAAATAAAGACGGTAGCTTCCCAGTGTGGAAAGCAGCAGCCGGAGGTCTATGTGCCGGTTCACTCGGTCAATTCGTTGCTAGTCCGATGGATTTGGTGAAGGTTCAAATGCAAATGGAAGGCAAGCGACGTTTGGAAGGAAAACCACCTAGAGTACACGGAATTGTAGATGCCTTATCGCAAACTATAAAACGGGGCGGAATTCGTGGTCTATGGACCGGTTGGGTTCCAAACGTACAACGAGCAGCATTAGTCAATATGGGAGATCTTGCAACATACGATACTGTGAAACACGCACTATTACGGAACACTGCTTTGACTGATAATTGGGTCTGCCACGGCCTTTCAAGTGCAGTCAGCGGCTTGGTTGCAGCCACGCTTGGCACGCCAGCAGATGTAGTTAAAACTCGCATCATGAATCAACCAAGGGACAAGAACAACTGTGGACTATACTATAGATCATCATTGGATTGCCTCATCAAAGCTGTGAGAAATGAAGGACTTTTCAGCTTATATAAAGGCTTCATACCTACTTGGTCAAGAATGGCTCCTTGGTCTCTGACGTTTTGGCTCTCATTAGAAAAAATCAGAGCTCTTTCTGGTGCTGGCTCTTTCTGATTTACCTATGCTAACCTTCATGTGATACTTATTCCAAGTTACTTTCCAGTAGAAATTCCTTAGCCATACCGCCTTGAATAGGTCATTTGACCACAAGCTTTTGCGAAATTCGTAGCAAGTGGAGGTAGGCTTGTTAAAACAAGCACCTGTCAGACTTTGTGTTAGCAGCTCACGACAAAACCCAGTCTGCAGTTAACACTAGAGTCATTCAGACTCTGGGTACGCAGATTTTCATGAGCGGGCTGAACGGAATAAACTCGCAGACCTGAATTCAAATGTATCGTAGTGAATATTGATCTGTTTTGTGTTGTGCTACTGCGTACTCATTGCTACCTGCTGTTCATCTGCATGGGTGTATGTTCCAAACTATGCATTATTTTCTTTGCTTTAATACAAACACTCAACTACGGTACAAAATTGGCAGTTATTAGCTTCAGTAATGGCAGTAAGAATAGAACAACCGGCTTGGTTCTGTCGCCCTAGTTGCCTATTTCCCAATTTGGAAGGCACACGATTCATACCCTCGGTGGTTTGAAAAATATCATCAGTAGAAGTCGGTATCTTTGCCTTTGCTTCCTTTTTCCTGGTTCTTCACTTGTTCCTGCTGGTGGTACATCTCGGCAACCTAGCAAGAAATATTTGGATCTTTCGCTGGATTGTTTGGGACTATGCCAAACTTGACTAGCAATTTCAGCGATTGCAGGAAAATTGTGCTAGACTCCAATGCCACTTTGGGTTGTGGTACTGAGTTCACATTGAAGCCATATTACAGTTAACGCAACATTTACTAACTATGGTACTAATACTTTTATAGTGTATACTTAGTATATACCTGGCTGCTGCTAGTAGCATCTTCCGGTTTCTTATCGTCTCGGACCCGAATGAATCGTGGAAACCGCAGTGATATTCCTTTCTCTGTGTCCACCTAAGATGCCGCAATAGAGTGTTTCATAAAATCCTTTCAATCGTTACCTCAAGCAGCATAGATCGCTTACTTTTCCCGCTGCGGCAGAATATACCGGAGATATCGATAAATCGGCTGCTTTCACTTCCCATACTTGAACTGGTTCAAACCATTCGTCGGCTACAGAGCCATTAAGTCTGCATATGGAAATTAGACACAGCGTGAAAACCACACAAGGCCTAATACTACAGACATGTAGAGCCTGGAATCCCAGGTACGAAGCTGGCTCTTAATCGCCATGCGGTAAGGCAATAGAACCATTTCTAATCCCAGGCAGCATGGTGAAAGCAATAGCACAGTGAGTCAGCATCAACAATACTTACTAAAACCAGAACTAATAAACAAACTGAAATGCTAATTAATGTATGAATTGAATTGCAAGCAGTTACCTGTAGTATGGCTTTGGTTTGTCTGATATATGTTCCTTGAAGAAATTAGTATGATCGATCAACGCCTGATCGCTGAAACCAGTACCAATCTAACAAAAACATCACAATAAGTATATAGTGGCGTGGATTCACTAACAATTTTGTACCTTGCAAATAGTTTGGTACTCCTCGCTTTCATCGTCATAACAGGCTAGTAAGAAACCACCATACGTGCCGGTGCGTTTCCCTTTGCCATGATAACCTCCAATCACCAGAAGATCAAGAGTGTCACCAACACCTTCCAAATAGTCCTAAAATACATCCCATTTCAAGACATTCTTCAAGGACGGTGAATACGTTCATACCTTTTTCAGTTTCAGCCAGTTGTGCGATCGCTTCGCAATCTCATATGTGGCTTTATCGTCCAGCGTTTTAATCATGAGACCTTCACAGTTGCCTAGAATATAAAAAACGGTGAAATTATTATATGCAAGATGAGATCATCAGGAGATTTGGGTGAGTGTGAGGCCAGATTAGTTTCATGCACAATGCATTAGAGTATGCGAAAGCGAGTTGGGAGACTATCATGCATGAGCCGACCTTTAATTGATTCATCCAGAAATTCAGCAATTTCCTCTGTGTTGTTTGAGTCACTAGATGTCGCAAACATGAATTGACCTTCAATTGCATTGAAAGAAGATAAGAGGTGCTCCCGTCGTTTCCGTAACGGCTCACAAACGAGTGACTAAAATTAGTGAAAGAGTGAGAGAGAGAGCTCATGTTAAAGTACCATCATAGGAATATATTCAGTTTAGCGTACTTGACCGTTGATGTAGAGCAGATCAAAGGCATAGATACAGACTTGTACTGTTATCTCAGACAAATTTGCATCCTTTCTTTTGCGAGTGCTCAGTACCTGAGGTAGAAAATCAAAATTCATGCAGGCAGGATGTTTTTTTCTGAGAGGAAGTGTTTCTTGTTTAAAATATTCAAATATTCAATATTCAATATTCAATATTCAATATTCAATATTCAATATTCAATATTCAATATTCAATATTCAAATATTCAATACCTGGAACGGCAATATTCGTTTCTTCTGTGTGTCCCATGCCACAGCTTCTGAATCAATGATGCAGCTTTTAATATTCTCTTTCAGTACCTGCGGAAGTTTTCTTTGACATTTTCACAAACAAGTCATTGCTATTTATATTGGGCCTACATGTAGCCATTTAGGCCCAAATCACTGTCAACAGGTTCATTCACGCAGAGTTAACAAGACTTAAAAACTAACAAAATAGTTCTGCTACCCATTCGATTAGATGTCGCAGTGAGTGATTATGTCTGTAAGTTGAATTAGATAAAAATGTCTAATAGTTCTACCTGTGGCATCCGGCCCACAATATCTGGATATTTCGATGTGTTCTTTTCTTGATTTCTGCTGTATATTTCAATCTGTTAAAGAAATAAATTCCAGAGTCCAAAGCAACCATTCACATATCCCCCAAAATATATTACTTTCCTATTCTCTAACACATGAATCTGTGCTCGTTCGCCGTCGTACTTGTATTCGCACGTAAACGCACTTTTGTCAAAGCGACTCATAACTTCACCAACACCTTTAGTGGGATGGGCTAGCATTGGCTTTAAAGGAATGCCTGAAAAAATTTTCATGTAAATAGTCTGAAATTGTCGACTGAATCTTACACTGTTGCACATGCTGTCACATACAGCAAAAACTCAGGAAGGATTGTAGTACCTGTATTGGCATTAGCATTGCTATGTTTCATATTAAGTAGGCTAGTGATGTCACAGCAGTGAAATCAACAACATAAGTCTTATTACAGCTATCCTCAATGCCGTGACAATAACAATGAAATCAAGTGATCGAGGCATCAAAATAGTTCAAGTCCATTGAAAAACAATACACCATATTTATGCAGTGGTGAATTCAAAGCAAAAGTGCATACAGAAAGGGTTAACATGCTTTGTCACCTGGTGTGAGTTTGCAATGCTTCGGAAGATCATCTATTCCATGTTTTAGAATGCTTGATATCACACGATCATAATTTGGCATCTCACTGCAAAAACATCAACTTTCATACGACTGCATCATAATTACAGGGAAAAAAGTACGGTACCAATATGTAGTCTTCAAAATCAAAGCTTTTTCTTCAAGCATGGTCTTAAGTTTGTCGGCCGGCATTCCTTTTCCTTTATCCAATATGGTGGGTGGATATTCTAAAACAATATGTCCACTTAGAGAAAGCTGCATATCATCAAATTTCCAAGGTCATACCTTGTAATGGAGGCGTGAGAGTTGCAGCGTTAGCCAAAGCAACTAGAACCGACTGTTCAGCCAATCCTATTCGCAGTTTGCCACCAAGCGACCTGTAAAATCAATCATATCATAATCAAACTAATATTCCATTGGGGATGATAGGCAGCCTACGCGTACCGAATCAAATACCGTGCTTCACTTGACTTGCATGCCACAAGAAGACCTTTCACAAGATTGACTTTTTGGTTCATGGACTGAAAATGTTGGGCCGTACATGATAATTTGAAATTTCTTGAATGCAATATTAAACATTACAAAAATCATTTACCGCGTTTCCTGTTATTGCTGCGATTTGTTTCAATTTTGAGAACACACTGCGAACATGCAATGGTGGCGGGGTGATCATCATTTTCTGAGTTGTTCTGCTAGCCTAGAAAGAACAAGAAGTGTTAACAGCTTCGACGCAACTAGGCCTATTAGGAAAAGCAATCGATACCTCTGCGATAGCTCCCAGATCACCCATTTTCTTAAGATCTGCTTTAATTTTGTCATTAGTTCGACCGGTGGTTTCAGCAATAGCTTTGATCAGAACCATATCTCCTAAACACATAGATTCAAGTTCGTATTAGAAAGCGTTCGTTTTGAAATGAAGTATTTAGCAGAATGTGCTTCCGTTAGGAGTTCCCAAATGTATCATAGTTCTACTCAAAGTAAAATTCAACTATTCGAAATCAGCTTCAATCGCGAATAGGCCTACTTGTACTCCAGTACTTAGCCACAATATGATTGATTCTACACATGCAGCGATAAATTTAACTTATCGTATGGCTATTCGAGAAATTGGGTTGATGATGGACCACATTGGATATACCGGTATCCCATTTCTTACCAACAGATAAATATCACCTTACCTATGCCTAGTTCAATGCCTTCGTATGCTGGTGCAAGTTGATTCAAACTCAGATAGACACATGGTATGAGATCTTCAGGAGTCAAAACGATAACACTTCGATAAAAATTTGATAAGTATTCTATAATCTTCAATCTGCAAGTGCAAAAGTAATTGTCGGTTGGAACATTTAGACACCATAATTTTTTCTCACCGTCCAGAAGTTTCTTCAATGGCAGAAAAGGTTTTGGCTAGTGCCAAGTAGGGAACTCTGCAATTCAAATGGTTCAAGGTAGAAAGTTAACAATTTTACAAACTACCAAGAATGTAGGCATACTATACACATAGTATTTACAAACTAACTTTAAATCCATTACGTCTGGCTATCAATGAGACACCAGCGAGCAAGTGATTGAGGTGTAATACGATAAAGAATCATAAAATATTATGATATTATTCAAAAACGTTTGTCAGATATAATTCTTGAAAGTCTTCCTCTAATTCAGAAATGGAGTAAACGGTCTTACTTTTCATGTCGTTTCCAGCACGCATCGTCAATAGGATGATATTTACGTTTAGTGGGGTCAAAATCAGTCTTGACACCACTTGACATTTTTTTTTCTTCAGATAACTTAGCGTTTGCTTGCACCTTGGGTTTAAAGAATGCACTCCTGTAAAATGACATATTAGAATAGCATCAGAAATCAGGAAGGTCAAAGGTTAAATCATTCTTTACATTCCAGACGAGGAACTCTTTTTTGCCCTTTTTGGAGAAGTTTTTTCACTTTTAGATTTCTTCAAAGGCAATGAGTCATTTTCGGAATCTGGCTTTGTGACGACTTTCCGAGCTTCAGATTCGTCTGAACTTTGGTTACTGCTAGTCATTGTGTCCTGTGATTTACTTGATGAGGTATTGTCACTTTCATAATGCGATACCTAAAAGACAATAGTAGTTATTAATCTATGTATACTACGATACTAGACCCAAGATTCAATCACAACATACAGTCTCTTGCTTCGCACAAACTGAGTCATTTATTGAACCATTTTGACTCGATGCCTTTTTAACCAATTTTGAGAATTCTGAATCATTTGTCTTCGACGTCTCAAGCTTCAACTTGTCCTGAAAGGAAAAGATCACTTGGAGCTTAACATTCTTCGTGAGGAAAGTGTTGACTTACCAAAGCATCCTGTGCCATATCAGACTGTGTAGAGAAGGATAGCTTTGGCCTTTTTGAGCTGGGAAAGGACTTTCTTGCTGAAACATATTGTTAATTGGTTTCTACTTTGTTATAATATAATGACATTGACAAGTAATGCAAAGTTGATCGGTTAATGACAGACAGACAATTGTTTATTTTTTTGGGATTTTTACACAGTGAGCACATAAGATGGTGATATGACCTGTTTGTCTCAAGCTCAAGACAAACTTAATTACCGTACCATAGAAATGCTATGACACACTAATAATGACACTTCTAATTTGTCAGAAAGAGTACGCTACTTGTATCAGCAGCTTTTATTGAAATCCCAACCTGTTTTTCGTCGGACCGTACCATTAGGTGTCCTTGTAATGTCAGCTGGGGGATTCGTAATGTCCTCCTACAATGGCAAAGCATCATTATAGAAGAACTACAGCATAAAACACTACTATAATTAAACAAACTTCGGAATCAGACTTTGAGATATTGTCAACGTTTTCACAGTTTTCTTTCTCTTCAAACTCTGCCTCACTAGAATTGTTCTTAGGCTTATCCTGTATACGAGATAAAAATTGCTTTAAAAATGCGCTGCCTTGCAATATTCCGGCCTCCTAGGTAAGATTTGGGTATATGCTTCAAATTAAATTAAAAGTGAGAGATCAATTTCTGCAAGTTTACAACTTTTAGTGACATGGTATAATTGATAGACAAAAGCACATGGCAAATGAATATGGTATGTGACCTACAGGTCACCTTCCATAAAGAATCCTTAGCTATTAATAACTTGATTGGATATGTATATAGTATTTAATAGCCTATCCTTTGTCGTAATCGTAAATGCAAATACCGGTACGACTGTGTTTGCTATGTCAACTTCGATCTTCCTTGCGCCGGTATGCCTACCTACAGAAATGGCAGAGACATGCCATGATGCCTGTCATCTAACGGGTTTCTGAACAGAACTCTGAGCAACTTACACTAAAGCAGGGCATTTGCATGGCATGGTTCAGTACATAGGCTTGAACTATGTATATATTAATTCTAATATATACATTATTGATATTGCAGAAAGGTAAAAGCAATATCAACAGGTCCAGTCCCATTAAAGGCTCCATATCATATTCAGGAAATCTAAAATTGCAAATTTTCAGTTCAAGAAATGCCTGTAGTTTGTATGGCGTTTTACCTGATCATCTTCTTCATCAGAAGATATCACTGCAGTACGAGCTTTTCTCTTCTTTACTTTGATAGGAGAATCGTCAAACACCTGATTCTTAGTAATTGAACAATTGGAATCGGAACTCTTTGATGTGTCTTCAACATTAACTTTCTTTTTCTGGGTTGCAGCAGCAAAAAACGAGCTAAGAATAAAAAATATTATTCAAACATTGATTACTAATGTAATAGAGATTACTTTCATACTAACGTAATGCTTTTTTGAGGCATCCTTATCCAGACATGCTCTGCACAGGAAGTCGCAAGATGATAACCTACACAATTAACGATGCTCTGTAAATTCAGACATTGATAGAAATAGCAGCACATTCGTTACACAGACTTACTGTAATGTAGGCCTACTTGACACTCAGTCTGCAAGTAGCCTAAAGTAATTGAATATGACAAGACAATAAAGATGCAAGTTCAACTACTACAATGCAAAAACTCGGATTATCTCTACACTTGAGTAGATTCAGAAATCCGCCTTTCAATTTCAATATCAGAAGAAGCGCCTTCAATATAGTCAGCTCTTAAATGAAAATCAAGTCCCTCTTCGTCAGTTTTATCTTCAGCCATAAATTCCCAATAACCTAGTTTTTCGACAGCTATCTTCTTGGACAATTTTTCCAATCTCATTTCTTCAAAGAAATTTTGCCTTTGCTGGTGTTTTTCCGCGAATATATCTTTTTCAATATTTGAGAGCTCACTGTGCTGCTTCTCCCATGAGTCAACGATATTGTTAAACTTATCAACAGTCATAAGTTCAGCATCTAAAATTTTCTTTGTGCAATAGTCTTGCATAATAGTGATAAATGATTGCTCACTTAAGGCAGACGTTGAGTCAGCTTCAGTATTTCCATGCGCACTGCCATCGATCAACTTATTGGCATGATCTAGAACTTCTTGATGCAGATTGGAAGTACTCTTAATCAGGGATGATGCTCTTTCCAAGTACCCTTCTAGCCACAACAAGGGACACCATGGTTCTTGATATATCGCCCGGACGCCATTCTCCTTTTCAATAGATCCAAGCTCAGCTAAGCCTAACAACTCCAAATCTGCATTACCTAATATTTGTCCAAGCCGAAAACATACAGCGAAGAAGTTTCTCCGCTCAGCAAGTGATTCAAAACTAGGAGTGATTGTGTTGCTGTTTTGCATCATTTTCAACACAACATGTAGGCATATCAGGTGAGCTAATTCCGAATCCATGCATTCAGCAAAGAAAGCGTGAACGACAAATTTGAAGGCTTGGTCATAGTCATTTTCCTTGACGCATTTGTCAATTAGAAGTATGTGCATCATCTCATTAGGGAAAGTTCCATACTGTGACCTCTCGTCTAATGCGGTCAGCGCTAAATCCAGTGCGCCATATTCTAAGCATTTGCCAAACCAAGTATGAACCGTCCAGGGCCGAAGAAAATAACACGAATCGCAATGTCTGAACTTATGCAAATAGTACATAGTGGCCACAATATCATCTCGATCCTCAATCGCATGTACCATGTCATCTACAGTCAAAGATGAAAATGGCATTCCTCTTTCTGTACATCTATCAATATGTAACCCAATCAATGATAAAGTCTGTTGCGGTATCTCTGATTGGCGACGCTCTACGAACCTTTTCATTCTTTCTTGCTGCCCAAACTTTGTTGTTAACAACGTACGCGCTGAGATTGAAGTCCAGGAATACACAATCACAGGCGGACGCAAGAACAGTCTTCGCAAAATATCTGCCATTGCCAAACGTTGACTATTTTCTACGCTACGGCTACACTTAATCAACACATCTGAAATCATACATTTTATTTCAGTTTCTGCATGAAAATCATTTCACCACAGATAGAAAAACGACAATAGTCATCAATTGAACATAAAAGCAGTTTCAATTCCATTTTAGTTGCAATTAGATACCAATATAATTATCAAATTTTCATCCCTAGGTATCACAATATCCCAATACCGGTGTGTGGTTTCGAGTTGGGGGAGTAATATTGTTCATAACATATTATAGTCATGATTCTTGAAAAGTCTCTTAGATAACAAATTTAGCTTTGCAGCGATTGAAATGACACTAATTCAACTAATAATCATAATTATAATATAATCCCTAAAGAATATTGTCAGTGTCAAGTGCCAATAGATGCCACATGAATATTAGAAAGCAGGGTTCACGTAAGTTTCCATACATTTTTGATATTAGTAGGCCTACATATTTACGAACAACACTACTGGTAAATAATGTCATTACAATTCAAAGTCGAGTCCAAGGCCGAGTTGATGACCTCCAGCATTAAAATTCTTGCCCTCAACAAGAGTTGAGAGAGTAAGCTTGACTCCATCTCGGAGCTTGTGAGTGTACCCGATTCCGATTTGACCAGCATTGTTGACCTTAGCATTGCCGGTGCCTCCTTCACTGCATTGATATTTTGCTGCAATACCAAATCTGGTTTCATTTTGGCCAGCTGTCCATCCAAGTTGAATACCAGTTGAGAGATTTTTGTTGATTGCTTGGTACACTGAACCGCCGAACTCGCTACCATCATTAATTGTTGTTAGAAGTTGGAGATCCTGCGCATTGTAGCCCATGGCCAAATTTGACTTTGTTAATTGAGACTTTGACGAGTCAAAGGCGAATTGGTAGCCAGCAAGCCACCCTTCATACCCGAACACTGCCGCACCTTGTATCAATGGGCCGCTCAAATTGAAATCGGTATCCAGGTTAAAATTGAAATGATCACGTTTAAATGCGTTTTTCAGGGCACCAGATTTTTTTCCGGTGTTCGGGGAAAATGAAGTGCACAAAGTTGTTTTCAAGCCTTTTGCCAATTGGTCCTCTACAGCTATCTCACTGGATAAGGTGTTGTCCGTGCTCCATTTTTCCGTGAAAGTGATTCCCTGTGCTGGTCGACGATACTTGGTTTCGAGGGAGCCGCAAATTTTCCCGGAACCGGTTGCGGAAGATCCTTTCAATGTGAATTCAACTCCCGAAGTCGATTTGGTCTTCAAGTCCACTTTTCGCGAACCGTAATTGTACCCTTTATCGAAAAGGTCACGGGCTGACTTTCCAAGATCTGCGTAGGTTGGTGGAACGTTAGACATAGTTGCGCTTGATGTGTAGACTACGAAATTAATAAGAGTCTTGAACGAAGACCGATTACACACTGCTGCAAATAGCGACCAAGCGGAGAAAACAAGCAATGTCCCTATTCACCAATCCCACGCCAATGACGAACGGACAAAGCGAGCAGTCATGCGTGTAAAAGGCGCGTGTTTCCGGACACCACATCGACCCGGCTCTGGATGTGTTACTTTCTTCTTCTGTACCGTAGCGTCATAGAATGTAATGATTACATTCTAGCGTAGCGTAATATGCAGCTCATCAATTACCGTGTCATAGTCCTCATATTTATTAATCTTCTGAACTACGAAAGATGCATATTTCACCGTTCAGCGTCACAAATCGCCCAATGAGACATTATTACGGTCAGGGATTTCTAGAAATCACTGGTCGCGGTTTCGCGCTCCTGACGAAATATAACGACGACGCAACGAGTAACGTCAGCCTAGGAGCCTACAACCATAGTAGGGTATATATATATATACTTACAATGTACAACCGCCACAATAGCTAACTGGTATTTTGGAGAGAATAGGATTAATAGGAACCCTGACAGCTGCGCAACATCGCAGAGGGCTCATCAGACTAACGTCTTCCTACCTACTTATCCAGTCAAACGCCAACGGAATATTGGGGGTAACTACAGCCTCATCATCCGTGTTATATCATGCAAAACTCCTAGGTAGGAATCAGGGCATTTTTTCTTTTCGGCAGGCGAGGAAATTCACGGTAAAAAATCGCTAAACAGCGTCGAATAAGCTTGCGTGATGCACATATAAGCAGTCTCATTCTCTCTCACAGCAGCGTTCTTCGGGGTCGTCGGCATATGAAAGTTTTATACTGGCCTATGTTGACTAGAAGTTTGCAACACATTGAATATAGCCGTATTAAACTTCTGCGATCTATATATTTTCTACATGACGTAGGCCTAGCCCCTATACATAGATCAGGGTAGCCTATACGAAAACTGATCACATCTATAACAGCGAGATAAATTGCACCAATTGTTCCTTTGACTACTGGCCCATCTCTTTCTCAGCAGAACGCATTGCCAATGGATTAACCGTCACGCTTGATCCAGGCTCCCGTGTGATTAGCGTGCCATTCTTAGTGACGACTATATCTTTTGGATGAGAAGGTAAGGGCGTCGTTTGCGATTCCTACAAATGCAATGGAATTCACATTACAAAAAATATCAAAATCAGCCTCGTCCAATCAAAACTCCTTGATATTGCCTAATAAATGGGGAAAACATGCCCTAATATCCCCTCATCCGCGTCGATTCGAGTGAGAGCGGGCTTATTTGAAGTCTAAAAGTATATAGTAGTGAAGTGAAGGCCTGATGTGAATAGGCTACTTCTGGCCAGTAGCTATAGCAGCCTATAGGCCTACTCCGTGTCTCTTTCTGTCATTAACCGACTTTCGGTTTGGAAAATTAAAATATATTCAGATGAAGAGAAGGTTTTACGCTAGGCCTGCTTGACTTTACTCGGGTCTAGTGTAGGCACTTACCGGATCACAATTTACTCCACACCTCTCCTTTCGTGCTGACTCAACACAGGCGAGACTGGTACAATGTAGGTATAGCTAAAAAAAATATTTATGCTGCACTTGACTATATATCCATGTGGAGTATAATAACTTGCTCTATGATGGGGTTTTGGACCATAGGCCTACAATAATTTGGGCGGAACTTTTCGTTATTGGCAGCTAAAGGCTTCCTAAACTGACTATATAGGGCTCTACTTTCGGAAAAATTTCATTCCGTGAATGTCGGGACCCACGCAACCTGCTTCACGCGTAGGCCTAAGCTATGGATATATCCTAAAGCGGAAAAGGCTCAGCAACATGAGAATGAATAATGGACAGCACGATCATGTCACGTCCTGCGACAGTCTGTCGCATTTTCACGAATAGTTCATTTCATTGTAATGCGATTAATATCAAAATAATTCCTACTTTGCCAGGATTCGCTTTAAACGAAAACGAGTCGAAGCTGAAGTAAGCAGATGTGCGCTCTCTTGACCGATTTTCAAATCGGAAGGAATCGTCCTTGATACATCTTGAAATAGGAAATTAGACGATCATATCTGAGACTGTCGCGCAGATTAGTTTTTCGAATATGTAGCAATTTACCCATCTCGCAAAAGATCATATCGTTCCGCTATTGTAGCATTTGTAGGAATACGGTAAGGCGTTGCAAAGCAGGAAACTAAGTATAGTTTGTAACCGAGCCGTAGTGTAGGATTGCTGTTAGCATCGATTGTCACCTGCAGATAGCAGAGAGAGGGCTCCTTATAAGGGTCTACATCTGGCCCTAATGTATATTGGCTTACTCTGAATGATAGCATTTAGTTAACAAACCCATATTTGATTCCAGAGTCCAACTAATAACAAACCATGTTAGTACACTAGTATTGTTGGTCTGAGGAAACACCGAAACCTCACTATCCAAGAATCAAATCCAATAACACCTGACGAGTTCGTGATGTGTCGTATTTCTAGTTGATAGCGGAACGGATTGTCGAAATATCTTGAACATCAGCCTCGATTTATCGGCTAGACCGATAACAAAATAATATCGGCCTCTGCACTTGACGTGACGGTCAAATGTTACTCAACAAATAAACTTACCTTAGCGTACAATCGATCACCGACAACGTAATTACTAATGCGAGTATGGTAGTTCGATCTGTGACGAGAAAAGAGATAGATTCAGGCCAAAGCACCAAAAGTTTCATGGTAAGAAATCCGACAATAGTCGAGACAGACTTGTCGGTCGGTAGGCCTATACGTGAGTGCCGTTCTTTGTCCTTGAACATGAAAATTTTTTCAGTGTCACTCCATTTATACTACAGTCTAGAAGACGTGGGCTACATCAGCGCATCTAATCTGTTTGTATATGTCTAGTTTACAACAATCACACCAAGCACAAGTCGTATATCTACCGGTTAGGTATGAAACAATTTCGTAGTCTTGGGCCTTAATTTCGTATCTGCATACTATACAGTAATATTATCATGGGACACAACGCGAACGTGATCGGGAAAGCGGTTTTAAATGCGGACTAGGTAGGTATGTAATGGAGTCCATACGGGTGTAACGTTTTCTGGGAAACAGCTATCCTAGTTTAGTTTCTCTGAGATTCTTGTGACGCTTAGTGAAGTATTTGACAACGGTACAAGTCATGCACCCTAGGCGCACGAAGACGTACGATAGGGTACGATGTCTGTCTAGCTATCTAGCTAGACATCTAGCTAGACAGAGTGCAAAGATATTTGGTTGATCATAACTGGAATCGGGAAGTCCAACATCCCTGGAACGCACAGGATAGTCCTACATAAATATTGCGACATATACCTACTTAAAAAGTTCGATGGTGGTGCTTGTCACGTCTATTGCCTTGTGATCCTCGAGATCCTTCGTCTCGTTCAATGCCAACGATAAGTCACTCAATGCAGCCGCTGAGGAGTTTCGAACAAGTGGCAAGGTGCATTCCATTTTAAACTGTCATAACATTAGACGTAAATGTAATAATATCTTCAAGACTCTGCAAGTTTTCCGTACCGAAAAATGTCCAAGTTCTCTAGTGACGATGGAATCGGAATCCTCCTGAATTTTTCCCGACATACCGATGCTCAAATAATTCCGGTAGGAGACTGATTCTTCATTGTACTATGAAAAGAACCACAACGCGAACGGTTAAAAGACTTCCTGCGAAAGAAGTTTTCAAGTTTTACTCGCGTTTTAAGGTGGAGCTGGCGGAACGGCTGACTTCTCCAACTTTTGAATATGCGAAGACAAGACGTTTTAAGAGAAAAAAGTAGGCCTAGTTCCTGCTGAAAATTTAATGCTTCACCCTTTCATCATCAGTGTTTCACCCTAGCATCAGGTGACAAAGGCCGAATCACGAAAACCCGGGGAAGCAATCATTGCACAAAGTTGGCGTGTTACAATTTTGGCGCGCCGGTTAATTTGGGTGGTGGTGTCGTGTAGGTCGGAGCGGCCGTTTTGTTGAGTGTGGTATTGCGGTAAAAAGTGGAATAACGTGTAGAAGGTTGAGTTTTCACATCACACTTCGGTTAGAATAGATTTCGATGCTCTAATGAAGGCTACTGGGATGGCGTTAGTGTTCAAGGTTCGCGACGGTTTCGCATTTTTACGCTGAAAGGAAACGGGGCCAGGTTGGTGGTAATTTCTCTGGCCGTCTTGTGTAGGCTAAATCATCGCAATTGCATTGCAGCTTAACAGGTTGTTCACAGTCGAGTAACAGTAGCGATAGCCGCTAAGGCATACTCGTAAAATGTCAGGAATGCCACACAGGCCAACATTGATCCGATCCTATCATTCTCGAATCCTTCACTAATCGCGTGCTTATCTACTGGTCGAATGTATTAGTTAAGCCGATTTTAATGGCCAGGTAGTAAAGACTTGGACGTACCGCGTTTGGATATATGGACTTACGAAAGACTTATCATTCACACCGAAGCGTGACGTATTAAACTATCTATGCACTTAAGCCTAATGCAAGTCCAAAACCATATTCCAACCACGGAATCATGGCTAGATTAGGAGCACCAAATTGTTTTATGGAGCATCGTTGCAGCTCTTCACTAAATGACGGGAAAGTGGGAGACTAGTTGTTACTTGTTAGTGTACAGTGGTACTGAGATATGCAGATACCGCGTGAGTCTGTACGATTATCTGGTCATAGTGCCTTTCCGTTTTTAAGCCTCTTGTAGTTTGTATCTGTAATAGGCTTCCTAGTTTGTATCTACGCGAAGATCATTTGCGACTACCAGCCCAATTTGCTGTCACACAGATTTCTGACTCAATAAGTGTGATTACTTTGTGTTCGGCCGAATATCGCTCGTTCGATTTTAGGAAACCCGCTCATTTCGAATTTTGCGTCGCTTACGTCGAATTTCCAATACGCGGCGTACGTTATCGTCATCTCGCCCCGTAAGCGACTACGTTTTAGCGTCGAACTAGAAACAATATGCAGCCACCGGAACCTGTTGCAGAAGGTAGGGGATACATGTGACCACTGGGGTCTGTCTGTTCATTCATTTTTAGATAATTTAGCCAACCATGCATAATTATAGTCCTACGGGAAGTCCAGTGATCTCACAGCTACGAGTCTAGTTTGCAATTGAAATGTGTTCCACGCTATAGCAGTTTTAATAAACATCAGAAATGTCCTAAGCATATATCTGAAACGATCTGCAAACCTATCAGAACAATAGGTGTTTGTATAGGTTTCCTACTTGGCCTATTGGCGTTACAGCGATGAGTGAGGGTGATACAATGCAGGACAGATAAATTACGTATGAGTTGCGGCAAGATGTCCATCGCAAGGGCACTAAGGATTAGATAGTTGCTCATAACTTACGTCAGTTTTTGTCCCGCAATTAGAATATGAGATTGTCAGTCTACGTAAGTATCTATTGCTGTTATAGCGGTTGACCAATGGCATTCGACAGGAATCGATCTTGCTGAGGAGATAAATAGGAATAGTCCTCATTTTGTCACTCAAAAATCTTGTGTCGCACTCCGCCGTCATCGAAGATGAGGAGCAAGTTACTTTGCATGGATCTGCACAAAAGAGAATCAATTACGTGGACGTGACTAATTTCCGAATTACAAAAGCATGAGCTTCAGGTACTCAGCCCCCGTACGGTTAACACAGAGAAATTGATCATGAAAAGTACGCTGCATCGACTCAGACAATCAAAACAATCTTCCCTCGGCAGTAAAGGCTTGGAGTTTAGCAATCACGAGTTTTCTTACTAACCTATGACCAACGTTTCTCGTTCGTGTACATCACTACATAAAAGTCAGTCTACATCGTTGGAATCAGTATTTGCCTATGCTATATATTATCATTATCAAGTATAATAGGATGCGGTCATAGACATGCAAGTGTCATGCGGTCTTCTCATTCCAAGGAACAGGTACAGGTACAAAGTAGCACCTCATTCATAAAGTCGCTTCTGTCGGCATTAACTTGCTTTTTTCTGATAATTGAAAACGCAATACCGCGGCATCGTTAATAATCAGAAAGGAAAACATATTTCTACAGCATAGAAGATCAAATAATCAACGGAGTTCATGTCCTAGCATCGGCATCGCTTCAAGATATTCTATGATGTTCATTATACCTTTCTTGTATTGGCATTTGTCGCCATGCTGCCCAGCAGGGCAGTTTCTGCACTTGTATCCATCGGTCAAATCGACGCACGTCCCTCCGTACCTTATACAAAGCTGTTTTGACAAAGAAATATTCATGACTAGTAAATGATGGTTAGTAAAACTCTTACATTGTCGCTCCGTCCGCATTCATTGTAGAATTCGCAATGCGTTCCGTGGTAATAACTGTGACAATCACATCTGTACCCAAACACGTAATCGACACAGCTGCCATGTCCGTTGCAAATATTTGAATCGAAACATTCATTGCGTACATCTGATTTAAGAATACACCAGTTCACGTGCGAGCTCACTTGTAGTGAGAAGGAGCTCAGCCTACTCAGTCTCAGCCTAAGATAGCATGTGTAAGCAGCCTATGTAAATGACTAAAAGAGGCCTAGCCTATATACGACGAACCTGATTCCATCATACATCGATTCCCACTAGTGGGACGAGAGTTGTCACATACGCAAGTTTCTCCGGAACGAAAACTGTTGGAAATTGAGATTTTGCAAGTATAGCGGCTGCAACGCCGGTAGTTGTAATTGTAGTTGCCATATCTATCGTAACGTCCGGGAATATCCTAGGAAAATTACCACGACTATATCAAGAGAGACGCTTCAGGGAGATGAGAAGATGAAAGTTCCAAATTCGAAGTGACGAGCCTAAGTAGGGATTGGCTTACTAAATCGTTTTCAGTAAACCTGATATGGAGCATTTGAGGAATGAGGATGACGATGGTAGTTCTTACCATGTTGCACCGATGCTGACACCGATTCCCCGCGTAGTTGTAAGAGCATTCACAATGCA
The DNA here is from genome assembly GCA_030412335.1 of Botrylloides violaceus. NCBI lineage: Eukaryota > Metazoa > Chordata > Ascidiacea > Stolidobranchia > Styelidae > Botrylloides > Botrylloides violaceus. Next base: position 1,928,215 of record JASFYC010000810.1, read on the forward strand.
CCATTCTCTCTTTCACACTACATGTTCCTCCACTGCCACAGATGTTTGGCAAGCAGACTTCACTAGAGCAGTTGACTCCACCGTAACCTTAATTATGATTAAGAACAATGTACAGCAAACAAGTAGTTAAAGTCGCGAAACTTCATTGACTTCTATCAATGATTGGCAATCGAAAGTGCTGGGGAGGGGAGGGGGTTAAAGGAGAAGCCACATCAAAACTGGGAATATATTCCATAGTCTACTTTTCTGAATAGGGAGGTCGGGCCTGTGGCACATAGGACGTGGCAACAGCAAGATCCAGAGCACTGTAATTAATGCCTTCCAAGAACTGCTTTAAGTCGTCTTGAGACTAATAACCCACCTCTTACGCAGTTGCAAGTGAAGTCTTCGTCCTGAGCGGTACAGGTACCGCCATTTATGCAAGGAGAGTCAGCGCAGGGATCTTTAAACTCACAATCATGACCAATAAATCCACCAAGACACTGGCAGGTGTATCTGGAATAAAATATACCACTGCGGTAGCCTATATATCACATAGTGTGTAGGTGGTAAGCGGGCCGCCTTGGTGAAAGATGGCTAACAGGCCTACGACATGTTGGCAAGTCTTAAACTGCGTAGGACCTACCCGTTAAGAGTTTCTCTACAAACGCCGTGTGATGAGCAGGAGCTCCTGTTGCAAGAAAGTTCATCTGCAAAGTGACAATAAAATTACAGACGCTAGTTCCGACAGCTGTGCTTAATCTGTAGACCAACATGGTAAGGCCGAATGTAGTAACAAATTGTATAGCCTACCTTATCGATTGAACATCAAACAAGTACGACTTGAAATTATTGAAAGTCGGGTTGGGACACACCAACAGCACCTTCATGTCTGACAAGCTACAACCATTCCGAATTACCTTTAATACCAATCTCGAACATGTACGATTTTGCGCCACTGGACAGCGACGTCAAGACGCAGCTGTAATTTCCTTCATCACTTTCGTTGACGTGCCTTAGTGTCGCAATCCGTAATTCGCCAATACTCGATATCACGTCAGCAGGTAACGGTACTGGAGTCGCCCCGTCGCCTTTTTGAAATTTCAACCTTAAAATGCATATCCCCAAACATCATGAGTGTGTACTAGTTAGCGCTTCACATCGCCTCAATTACCATTGAACTGTGGACCATCCGTCCACAACAAAATTGCAATGCAATTCAACGGTGTCACCGACCGCTGCTACCACATTCTTATCACCAGCGGATATAGAATTGCTATAGAAAGGACAAGGATACAAGTTAGGGAGTTTCAGGATAGGTAGACAAGTGCAAGCTACTTGTCCTACCTTACAAGTGTCAAACGTCTCTCGGATGATGCTGTAATTGGAATGATATATATATTATTATCAACTGTGGCCAACGCGGCCAGCACCGCGTGAAAGCATATACAACCGTTTTACCTTCGCCGCTTGGTGCACTATCTGCCGTTAGGAATATCGCGATAAGCGTAAACCAATAAATGAAGAGCCGTGCCATACCAATTAGTACACAGATACTATTTCAGGCCAGTAATAGGCTACTATGAATCAACGTCGGCAATAGGCTACTCGCAACAGCTAAAACCGTTACGCGAATAAGAAGTTATCGCGTCAGTATGCAGCGCTTTATATAACAGCCTACCTCACGGTCTTTTCTTGTTTTTCAAGCGCTAGAAAAAGGGTTTTGACACACCACGAGCCTCAAATGATTAGTCGGTCCAAAAAAATGCACGGGACGCTCGGTAAAGTCAGGTAATAACCTCACTCACATCGCGCATTCGTAGGTAATGGATGGAATGCCATAGCACTCCATAGCCTCCCTGAACACATTATAAATTTCCGAACTCCAGCACATGTGTTGCAACAATGAGCTTTATATGTTACATAGAGAAAATATAAAAGACCTAACCTACAATCACTACATACAAAAATTACTAACAAAGTCACAACAGAGATCGGCAAGCACAACTACTATTTGGTGTCACAAAGTAGAGCCACCCCTCTCAGAATCCATCTGTCAGGTCCATGCGCCAAGGTCGTGCAGAGTTTCAATGGGAATATATATGTTAAATCAGTTCTGCACGGCTTCTTATACACTGGGCAGTCGTAATACGCGTAACCAGAGCGTGCCTTCACAACGCTCGATCCAGCAGTGTTATTAATGGCGTACACATGAGCAACTGGAAGACTGGCGAACAAAACCTGCAAAACACAAAGCATATCGAATGGGTGGATGCTATTGCGGGGACTATAATGAAATGATAATAAAGGCATTGTGCTCAGTTACATGACCATTCACTGCAATGTTACAAAGTATACGATAAGGTTGAGGCAAGAGCCCTCCTGCCCGACCCATCCATGTACAGGCACAATAGCTAACGGCTATTGACTTGCATGCATGTCCCATCAGCTTTTTATCGACCAGATGTCTGGGAAACAGTAGCAAATGCAGCACGTCGCGATACGACGACAAACATTGACTTCCGAACACGACACAATCCGAATGCAAATAACATTCATGTATCAGTTCCCGTTTGTCCGAAAATGCAAAAAAAATCGTCAAAATCGTCGTAACGCTATTGCGTTGCAAATCACTGCAATCGTGTGACTCACCCAAAAAACAACGGTGACTTCAGAAGCAAGAACAAAGAACAACAGCAACATGATCTTGAATCGTTGCAAAATCGAATAAACAAGTACCAATCGTTGCGAGGTTATCATTAGAATTAGTTCCTGCTACAGTGCATAATTACCTCAATCATTTTCAAATTCTCGGAGTATCATTTTCCCAGGGAGCAAACAACAATTTATACCTTATATACTGTGTAGCTTTTCAAACAGAATGGATTGAGGTAAACTCGTGATAACGAGATGGTAGGGTAGCGAGTTTGAACTCTTGCAAAAGCAACCGCACAAGTAAACACAATGCTTCTGGCCAGGCTGCAACTAAACCACACCGCCAATAATGCGAAAATTGCATCATCGCAATCTCAAAAGGTTGGCCAAAAACTCCAGTCCTATCTCCGAATTAGGGTTGGCCGCCGATGAATTTTAAAAAAGAAACGAGAAAAGCTGCATTTACGCTGGTCTGCCCAATAAACACAAAGGTCATGCCATGCAAAAGGCCAGGGCGCGCTAGCCAGACAGCAGATGTACCCTACGGACATATCTACATTGTAGGCTTAGGCTACTATTGTAGTTACATTTTTAGCATGGCTTTCCCTTATAAATCTCCTACTTAATAGCTTGTGCAGTGTGCCTTGAAGAAAAACAACCTTATACCTTATTAGCAGGTTCGACCAATTTCATGTTTCTTTTGTCCCATCCAGCTCCGTCAAGAAATAATCCGTATATATAAACACCTTCATCCGGTGGAGTCAGCACATCCTCCTTTATCATCTTTGTAATATCATTGTGCAACACGACATTATCCAACGCCCATCCTGCGTGGTTTCGAGTTATTTCTTGCCTCATTGCAGTCAAAAAGCCCTGAAATCATTCGGACCTTAGTAATGTAGCCTACACTAGGCGTACTGTCTTACAAATTGGGTCAAAGTGAACAGAACACTAGTATCGTTAGAGGAACGATTCCTGAAAAAATCGCAGAGATAGCACACTGCGTACAAACGTAGGAAATAGCAATTCAACCTGGGGATTAAAGAATCCTGTCATCCAGAATTGGCTCGGTTTGCCATCGAAAAGCCAGGTACGGAATTGCGCGTTTCGATCCAAGAGATCAGTGAACCAAAATCCAATTGTGGTCGAATTCCAAGATATCTATAAATCATCATTAAAAAAGTGATTTTTCCAGATTTCTTTTAGTTGCAAAGAGTTTCTTCACCTTTCTCCAAGTTTCTGGGACCTTTGCATCATAGATGCTGTTCAACGTATCTCTCAATGCTTCGTTCATGATGATAGTTCCTTCTATCGCCAGTTGTAAATCAGAGAGCGCTGTTCGTACTGTACTTATAACCTTTTGCATTCGATCGACCTGGTCAATGCACAAATGCGCAACAATTATAGTTTGCTTTAAAAACGAAAAGTCTCTTTGTCCTTATTATATTTTTGGTGCATTTACATTTTGCACAGATTCGCATGATATACGCATACACATTCATTACTAATACAGATGCATTTTATGCAAGCATGCGATGCACATACTGTATGCAGGTCTCCGGTGGCTAATGAAGTCAAGTGCCCCCTACGAACTATCCTATATGCCGCTGGACGTCAAGCGAGATAGATAAAGACAAATATATATCATTTTAACATCTTTGGTATTATGCAGTCTCAGGATATGAACCCTAGGCTTACAGGTATCATGGCCGACATCCTACTATTAAACCGTGAAAAAATGATACCTCTTGTCTCAGAAAGATATTGAGAGGCTCCAGAATTCCCATTTTCTTTAGACGCTCTTTCACTTCATGAGAGAGATAGTCTAAAGGGAGTTTTTCAAGCATTTCTTTCGCCATTTTGTCAACGACACTCTCCCTTGTTTCTCCTCCACCACCTGAAGAGTCTTTCGGTTGAATGGATTGAATAGTATTGAAGGCCTACGAAGGATAGTTCGAGTCAATTCACTGACAAAAGTTACTCAAGGTGGAATACTTACAGTGTTTGCGGTATTCGTTTGATATGTGATATCAGCATTGGGATGCAATCCAAAAACCTCTGGCGAATCAACAGCGGGAAGATTTTCGATTTGCACCCTATAGTCATCAATATTACTACATCGAGGTATGACGTAGCCGCCTGTGATAGAATTCTCTAACAACACACTGATATTGTGCATACCCGTCGATCACATACATACCTTTGGCAAAAAAGGCAAATTTTGCATCAAACATGTGTTCACCCATCCATACTCGGCAGTAAGTATTGAGAAGCCTTTTATCGTAGTCGTCAGTTACCCTTCCGCCGTACTGCACCTCGCCGATCATATAATTGACAGTTTTGAAGGAGACTCCCTTCGGTAAATACAATTATTATGTGTTATTTGATATCAACGAAGCTTACATTGTAATTTCTACGTCGTACAGTAAGGAATTGGTAAGGATAAGAGGACAATATTCTGTTTATTGCCTCATATAGACAGGCTCACAACATATACAATGTATGTCATACACGCATCGGAGCACAGATTCACAAAATAGTCAGTATGTGATCTGGATACACTTACAGTATCAGTTCCATCCCTGTCTTAGGTAGTAGCGGTCAGGACTTCAACCCATGACCAACGGGTTTCGTGATCAATGACCTTACCATCACACCACGATTGGCCATTGACAAAAAAATCTTACCTTCTTAGGATCGATATCATCCAGATGATTTTGAATGAACTGAACACTTGCAGTGAAATCGGACTGGTTGAACTCGTAAGGTATATTCCAGCCCAACGGACCAAATTTCCTTCTCTCTTGAACAACAGAATGAATGAAGGCAGTAGAGTACAACAGCGGCTTCCATTGAGGCATGTTAGTGACTTCAAGCTGAAAACAATTTCATAATCTCCACCCATTGCATTTTTCTGATCAAATGAAAACAGACAGCTGTGTTACAGTATAGGTTAACAGGTTGTACGGAGATTGTGGCATGGCAAGAGAATGCAAAGAGTCCATTGCTTTGCATAAATGAAATAGGAAAATATTCTAAAGTATCTTTTTACCATATCTTGTGTAATGCTTGCGTATGTTCTTTTGAGTCCAGCTTTCATGCCTTGAGGAGGTTCATTCGTGAATTTGATCGATGACTGTAACAGCGTGATTGGAAATTTCGGATTCACTTCTGTAGTTATCCAAATCCTCATGCTTTGATGACATTCCGATTGCATGTCTTGCAACTGAACGAACACGTACAGAAAATGAGTGAAGTCATCTGTCATGGAGATGCAGAGTACTGGACTTGTGCAAAGTCCAAGGTTCCTGACACAATAACAACCCAAACCGTGGGTATCAAGATCATAATCTGCTCGCACCGTCAACAATAATATAGCATTGCAATGTAGCTGTAACACTCCTACAGTAACAGAGGAGTAAGAAGTCTTATTGCATTATCAGGAATGCACAATGTACATGAACAGGTGAATTGGTTGCTAATAATACAGACCAGGCTATATTTGTAATAGTTATGAAAGTAGGCCTGCTCACAGTATCCAGCAATTCATCCATAAAGGCTAATCCGAGATGACAGTTTTGAAACAGCACCCAGCTTCCTTCACTCATGGCTTGTTGCAGAAGTCTTCGCGCATGGACTTCTTGACCTTGACCCATCGAGATTGCTTGGCATTCTTGAAAAGCAAACGGCATATTCATTGAATGAAACAGTCACAGAGGCAGGTTTTATAATGATAGGTCACAAGGCAAAGCAATGGATTGGAATATTTCAGCAAACATTACATTATATCCAATTCGAGTCAGTGCATCAAAAATATGTTGTAGCCGTTCATCATCTTCTGTGTGATAAAATGCACAACCTATGCTCTACCGAGCATGGAATATGTACAAAAACAATTTTACGTACTTAGGGAGTGCTTCTTCGCAAGCTTCTCAATCGCTTCCGTTGGATCTGACCCCATCGATAAGAGACAAACCATGGGGGTAACATTATTACTTTCTTCCCACATTGACTCAAGATTCAAAATTACTCCTTCTGCAAACTATAATATTGACTCATATAATACGGTATCAAAGGATTTTCACATGCCGTTAGCCCAAGTACAGATATGAACAATCTCGGCAGTTGAGATATGTTAAACCATTGCGGTCGTAACAAAGTTACAAATTATACAGAAAGAAACCTTACTGGTTTTCCTAATGACTCAAGAATATAGTAGCGAGCCATCGGCATGGTCCGATCTGGACACCAACTTCGAATCAGAAGCAGTTTCTTGAAAACATCCAACGACTTATTATAACCTTCAGGAGTCTCACATTCTTCAGGAGCTTCTTCATCAAACCACTGCTTCCAACATCTAAATTGCAGGTATCAGGTATAAAAGGTTAGACGGAAATTTCATGGTGAAGTAGGTCTAAGTCAGATTCTCGGAACATATCAACGACCTTCTGGTTTGATGCTTCATACCTATCGTTTGCTGATATTTGTGTTGTGATCTGTTTGAACTGTGGTAACTCTGATAGTTGGACTAAATTCAGCCACGTGATGTCAAGAATCCACTTTTTTGGCTTTGGTATCACGGAATTCAGATCGAGAGAGGCCCCGCCTGAAAAAAATATCAAAGTCTGTAAGTAAGCTCATCTAAACAACAATAATCAATCATCAGTGAATTTTTGTTGTCATAGCCTTATTCAAATCAAGGGTTGAACTGCCAACGTCAAGACAGTCAATCATCAACACGTTGTGTCACTGCACAGTTATCCTAAGATAGCAAACCAATAAAACACTGTAGTTATCGCACCTTTAATTAGAATATCAAACTCCTGTCGGTTTAGCTTCCCTCCTTGAAGGTCAATTTTAAGTGCCAGAAGTAGAGTGAATAGAAACTTATGCTCCTCGTAAAATCCTCGAGCGGTATAGCAAAACACTGCGTACGTGAGATATTCAATGACACTGGCGATTCGTTTCGCTGGAATAGGAGACTTCGGGGATCTGGTAGAAGAAGTAGACAGTAAGCAGGCCTAAGCTTTCAAAGGAGAGAACTAATTAGCTAGAAGCTAATAGCTAACAGCTAATAGCTAATAAATCACAACATGTCTTGGAAACGCCAAAATAGAGTCAATACCCAATCAATTTTCAATTTCAAGATATAGTGTTGCCTTATGTAATGAACCATGCTGTGATTGGATGGCCATCTCTTCAGCCTTTCTTTAAAAAATACACAATGCTATACATTGGATGAGGAGGATGGGATCACTGAAGGAAAATATAATTCCCACTCACTTATCAATGCTGACATCAAAAATGTGTAGAAACTGAGCCAGTGATGTTTGATACATAACATTGACCAAACTCATCTCCGTGATGAGAAAATAGAGAATAGAGCCTCGTGTTGCAACGGGACGATATTCTTCTCTTGCCGTGTTTATCTTAATTTCCGTCTCTTCCGCAATACGAAGCTTCTCGCTTACTTCTTCTGCAGTCATCTTAGTGGTCTACAAAGTTTACTGCATACATCAGGCTAAATTAATATACTAGTTCAAAATGTTTCGAAGTTGAATCCATCGAAAGAAATAAGAATGAGCAAATCCAGCGCATAAACAACAAAATCTCAAAATGATGTGTTCAGTCTGCTGTGACCAACCAATACATATAATAGAAGTGCGAATGACAGAATACACAGAGCGTGACTGTCTAATATTTAGTACAGGTGCACAACCGATCAGTTAACGATAACTTGATTATGTCAATTTTGAGTTTATTGCCAATTTACATACATGAAGAACTTGGATCAAGCTTTCATCCTCTACTAATGATCCTTCTGTTGAAGTCAATCTGTAGAGAAGGTTATCCTCCAGCTCTTGCATTTTTCTCTTATTTTCCGTAACATCCTCCAACATCTTTACTCTTTCACTTTCAAGCTCCTACAGAAATAATGTAGCCGAGGAAGTCCATTTTTGTTTTATATTGGTTAATCGGTGTGAGGTCTTGAGGAATATTACAAAAACTCACACAAAATCAAGACAATAACTTTCTTAACATTGGTAAGTTATAAAGCATTGTTTGGTAATTCGTTACCTGTTTCTCCGTCACGATGACTCTCGCGAGTAGTTGATCTTCAAGTCCACGCACAGTAACAGTAAAGTCGATGATTGAAGTGCGGGCACTAACTTCTGGAGTGTAGGCTGGATTAGCCATTTTCGTACTCACATACATTCGGAATCCCTTCTGCACGTCAACTTCTTTATCACCCAATTTCACCTGTTTGTACATCATATCATTCGATTGATTTCAACATAAAAAATCAAACAGTTTATTTGACCTTGAAGGACGATCCAGATTTTATGAAATTCTTTTCAAGAACGTTGTCTAAAACTGGATCAATTTCTTCGCCGACATCTTCAATAAGTAACGGACGTCCAAGCGAAAGAGCATCTTCCAAATGTGTACGAAAATACTTGTGGTTAAGTGAAGTAACCTACAAGAAATTGAATTGAATGTAATTATTATCATTCCTGATTTTTCCTTCTTATTTATAAGCCTCAGTTGACATAAATCATCCTCTCACTCTTTCTCTCCTGCCACAGCATTATATCAAAAAGATCAAATGCATATGATACAGATTGCAAGAATACTTGCGAAAAATCTACTCCAATATAACGTACCTGAAGATCATTTTTCGCTTCCCTGTTCTTAATCCATATCTTCCCTTGCGTTTGTGGATCGATGACCAACGGATATCTCAAAGCTTTCGTAACAATAATACCGTTTTGAACGGACAGATCATCGCTAGGTAGACCCTGACAAGTAAGACAATAAGAATTTTCCATTCCACTTACTTCACATCATGCAAGATATCTGACAAACCTGTAAATTCCACTCATTGATAGTCGCGTTGTCAACCAACATGGATGTAATATTGATAGCCTGCCAAAATATACCTCTATGTAATTCAAAGTCAGCCATGCCAGAGCAAAACCATGCATATCTACATTCTACAAGCACATCAATACATGTCTCATGAATTGAAACACTTTCCTTGTTGTTGCCGAATGAGGTATGATGATGAAGATAAGAGATATTCACAGAAGATTGACGCAAGGTGACATCAACTAGAACCAGAATAGCTGTGAATGATTACATGTATGAAACTGGACAGCAAAAATGACGAACCGTACAGTGAATATCTAATATGTCACAAGAACAAAGCCAAGAGCACAGCTCAAGAAAAGATATTTTTTCAATGATGAAATGTGACAGACAGGCAGATGGAGTGGCGATGTTTAAACAACTTACCTCTGAAAACAACACTTTATGTTTGCGCAATTCTCTCTTCCACAAATTCACCAATTGTGTACGAAATTCTTGATTGAAGGGCCCCGAATAGGACAAAAATCCGCAGCACAAGAGAATATCACCAACCAAGCAGTCGATTTCCTAGAAGAAGATTGACCGTCAGTTGGCCGTAAACCAAAGACTTAAACTGGTATTCGTCGGAGAAGTGTGGGTGGTTGTGATTGTGATCCAGGTTATAAACCAGAAGTTTTGTCAGACGTACTACATAAGCATTGACTTGCCACAGATGATCTTAATCCCTACATTCATACCACTGAACCACAGAAGGAACCACATTAGTCAGACTAACCTGTTGAAATCTTTTTCTTGCTTCAGTCCATCTAATTTTCTCTCCCCCCAGTCCGTTAATAAGCGTCTTAGCATTAGTCATTTTTCTTTTGCAAGCTTCCGCATCATCGATCAAATCCTGTTTGTTTTTCATTGCCGCGTCGTAAACCGCTTGTACTTTGTCAAGTTCAGCCTGTTTTTCATCCAAAGTATGTTGGGCGTTTGCTAGATCCTCCATGGCAACACCCAGACGTCTTTCTTGCACCACAAGATTGGCCTGTGTCAAATTTTGAAATCATATAAAAATAAAGGTCGGAATAAAATTGTACAAACCATACCGAATGTAAACTAGGCAGTTCAGATTTTACCTTTAGGGGTAGAACCTCTTTGTTGATTCCATAGAAAGTAACCATTGCTTCAGTCCATGAACACAGTCCCGCAACATTGCCGCATACTTTCTTGGCGCTTGCAAAATTGTAATCTTCTTGAGCAAGATATGGTTCCATAAGATCAACTGTTTCCGCTGTGATGGAATCCTGTAGCAGTCCATGTATGAAAAAGAATGAGTACCGTATTGAAGGCGAGCCCTTTGTCGAAGATTATAATTGCCAAGTTACTTTTGAAAACTCTAGTAGATGCGTCAAAAACTTTGAATCGTTCAGCAGTTTTTGTGCTTCGTTCCAAGATGGCTTGATGCACGCTCGTTCTGGATCGACTTCAACCTTATTCACCTTGCGCTGAAATAGCACAAATAGAACAATTAATGAAAAAAGACAACGTAACCATAAAATAGTATATATTTTTATATGTATTCTCTCTTATTATTGACAACTAATCAGTATAGTGCAACTTTCAGAGAAGCATCAGTGCAGAAACACAATTGCATGATACACTCACCTGCATCAATATTAATACACAATCCATAATTCTCATGATCAAATGGGGTGGCTTCCCTAATTTTCGTACTGTCGCAATATCAGCGGGTTTGATGGTCTTTGCATTGATGCAAAAAAAAAAGAGCTATAAGACATTTGAAAAGGTTAATGGTTTGTTATAACTAACCTGCAATGCTTCTTCGGCTGCTTTTAGTGCAGGCTTAGCAGCTTCAAGTTTGGATTCCGCAATTGCTTTATCAGCGCTGATCACATCAGCAACTCCTTGAGCTTTGTCCTTTACCTTTTGTACCTGGAATTCACAAGGAAATGAGACCAGAAATAATCTAAGTCAAGTTCGAATATTTGTATTAGGATGAAACCTGAGCTTTGACTTTTTCGGCCGCCGTAGCTGAGGCTGTGACCGTTGCCAAGACTTCATCAGCTTGTTTTGACGCGACAGCAAGATCTTTTTCCTTCACCACCAACTCTTTTGATAATTGATTAACAGACTGTGTAGCTTCATTCAACTTATTCAGCCCTGCGAAAATTTTAAAGTTGTGTTTCGCTAATGGCTGATTAAAATTGATCGTAGATCGTCGAAATATCTTTGTTTGTGTTATATGGATCTTTCTTAAGCATATCTATTAAACAATCGATCTAAAGTCTCTCGTCAGTGCTAAATTTCCATTCAACAAAACCAATTCTATATATTCCCAGGGAGAAAAAGTCAATTTAACCTGTATTCATCCTCTGAGCAAGGTTGCCAATGAATTCGAACTTTTCCGAGTACACTGTCTTGTAGCTATCCAAAAACGATAAATACGACTTCGGAGTAACGTGAGTTTGCCTACGAAATCGTTCGAAATACTCGGTGCACGTCTCCGCAACAATGTCCTATGAAACGGATATAATTCTGTATTTTCTAATCGTTCTTGAACATAACCAAAGTCCACCTGGAAAGTACCCATCACTTTGAACAAACTAATCTTCATCTCAGGAGTGCATTGAATTTTGAAGTCAGAAATGAAGTGCTTTGCGACCGCGACCAAAGCATCTTTAGGCCATCGCGAGAACCAATCAATAGTACATCCTGATATCAAACCTGGAAACTTCATAGAACGCGATCGAAACTTTTCACCAACCTTAACACAATAAGACAAGAATAAAAATTTGTGGAATTTTACCATCAACAATAGCAAGGTTGAGAGATGCTTAATAACTTCAACATATTTCTACATCTTAGTATAAACACTCGTTTGCTCAGCGCCCACACAATGCAACCTAAATTCGAATTGGCCTAAGTAATTCACCGGTGAAAAACACAAAACGACATGCAGGTTGCTTTTGACTCTGGCTATAAAATAATCATAAAGATTTTCATTGGTTGGAGGTCTCTTTGGATATTCTTTCTTCATGACGGGAATCAACTCGTTGGTGATTTCATCCATTTCATCTCGTGCAAACAGGTTAGAAAGCTGGAATATAGCAAATACATGAGACATTCATGAAATACTGTAATTATTAATGTAATAAGTAAGAAATGTGATATTACTTCACCCGACGCCAACACATTATTCAGATATTCCAAAAATGCTTCATCTTTAACCTCGTTGTCGGTGAAAATGAACGTTATGCCAAGTCCTTCCTGTCCAGCACTTCGATAAAGAACTTTCAGATCATCCAAGAAGTTGCTGGTATTGTACGACCTGCGTGAATAGAATTTGATCAAAACACCTGCTTTCCATTACTTCTCTTTAAATGAGTGCCTTAAAATATCCCAATTCTTTAAGGATAAGTTTTATAGGAGAGTATATCTAATCGCTAAGAAGAAATTCAAAACTGAGATGCACTAGATATGATCACGATTTAACTTAAACTAATCCCCAAGCTACTCTAGTTACCTTGTCAAGATGATTTGAAATGACTTGTACCCAGCAATGAAGGACGCCAGTCGTGTCAAAGACTGTTTACCCGATCCTCCAACTCCAACCAGTAAGGCATTACCACGAGGAGTGTTCAGAATTCTTGATATTTTCACTAAATGGGTCATAGCATCCTAGACATAACAAGTACAGAATGGTGTAATGAGTAGGCCACAGATATATTTTTATATTAAGCGTTGAATTCTAACCGTAAAAAATACAAGATCCATTCCCGCACCACGGATTGCTTCGTTATATTGCATCATGAACATTTGTAAACGTCTTCGCAATTGGTCCATTGATTGAATCGGTTCATAAATCTTGGGGGCATCAAAACAAGCATCTTCGTCTTCATCTCCTGATAAAAAAAATAGATAGAATCCATCAGAATGCTGCCCCTACGCGTTGGATTTTGATATAAAAATAGTCTGTCAATATCTGGACCGACTACGGCTAAATATATTAGTCTAGTGTATGGATTAGATAGCTTTCTAACCAGTGATGTCAGGAGCATCCCGTAAAAAATCAACCAGATATGGTTCTTCAGAAAGATGCAAAGCTAACTCCGCTCCCACAGCATCAGAACCAACCTATAAACAAGTTGAATTAGACAAGAAAAGCATCGCGTCAAAAATGAAGACCTTACAATCTTAAGTGTTTTATGAAACCAGGCTGTATCTTGTGCATTCACAAAACGATCTGCAATCACTCTGGTACATTCATGTTTCCATAGCAACAGAAGTACTTTCTTGTTGCAAGCGACTTCACCAATCACCTTCAGCATGCCCTAAAATTGCAAGCAACCGTGGATTTGAATGTACGCCTTATTGCTGTAGTTCGTGTCACAATACACAGCAAATTGGATTACCATACCTGCCATATTCGGCTGAGATCACGCAAATTAAAGACATAATGAAACTTTGCAGGTGTCGGCAGCATTTTTGCTTTTGTTAATTGCCACAGACGGCGAGTCGCAGGAATTAATTTGACAGTCAGTGACACCACTTCACCAGAGAACCGACGTTCCTGTTGTAAAACGGAAAATTATTGCATTACAAATATTTTGTATGCAATTTGTGTCTAGTCAAAGGGAACAGTGACTGTGGTTGGGTTTGCAATTTACCTCACAAAAGTAACCGCAGCCGATAGTAGAAAAAATCTTGTCAATAGAAGCATCAGATGGCAAAGTACTGTTGAAAATTGAAAATTGTCGTTTCAAACGCTGCGGAATATCATTTCTTCCACCACCAGGTTGGATCATTGCAGCAACAAACTGGATATCCACAATATTGGTAAAATCCCCTGGTTTGTCTAAGCTTTAAAAAAATAGCAAAAATCATGGGTTGGTTGGAGTTACTGTGTACAACATGCTATCATATGTTTGAGGGTCTGACTTGAGCTTGTCGATGTCTTACTTACTTGTAAAATCCCCTATTTTCCATCAATTGTCTCACGATTTCATTGGTGATTTGATCACCCCATTCATTGATGACCGGCATGTTGACATCATCGACAAATACCGTCATCTTTTTTCCAGCTGGAGGTCCGAATGTGGTTCCAACCCTCTTATCAACATAACTTTCAATCGTTTTCTATAAGACAAAAGACTATCAGTATATACGAGATACACTGAAGACATGTGTAAAAACGTCTGGGTATATGGTATACGCTGAAACACGCATGTACTAGCTAGTAGCTGCACAACCTCTACAAATCAAGGCTCATACACAAGATATAAACCTATTGTTGTGTATGTGTGATAAATGTCCCGGGACTTATGGACAATGACAAAATTCTCAACCTGAAACATCAGTGGGGTAGTGGCTGAAGAAAAATTCAAAGATTTTGTCATGTGAACTTCCGGATTGTACTGGACATTCATGTAACTTTTTATCATCACAGTTTTCGCAGTCCCTTGTTCTCCAATCAGCAAAACCGCCTTTTCCTGAAAACAGCTCATTGTCATCTCGGTAAATTAAAAGCAACAGTTACCGTTAGTCACCTGCTTCATAATAGTATGCATCAGAAAATCCATTCGAACATTATCGACATTAGGTACAAGAATCGATAAATAATCTGGTATGCTATCGTTCGGATATACGTAAGCAGGCACTCGAACTGACCAGTGTTCCCATTCGCCGCTGTCATTGACAACGTATTCGAAAATGGTATGTCCTTGACCTTTCAGAAAAATGTCATTATGAAGTAGAAGGGAAATTCCAGACCGGCGATAGTCACCGCAAACCTTCATCAATGACCGGGAGGTTCAAACTGCTGTATTGACTTTTGAGGTTGAATAGAAATGATTGAAGCTTGTCCCGATCTGGTAGTTCAAGTACTGCACCCACAGACCACATTACCGCAAACACAAACAACCTAAGAAAATTCATTTGTTCGATCACAATGGGTGTAAACATGATTAGGTTGTTCGGGGAGTTCACTGTTAACCAGAGTGTTCATTATTAATTGAGCCACCAAAATTTCTGACTGTGACATATCATTAGGCCATGCTTCGTTTTCATGTTCTTAGGCTGAGATGGCAGAGACCCAGAGTCTGTGAGGCAACATGCCATATGCTATAGGATCCTATCGTGGGTACTTTCCTTGCATATTCATTCTTTACATGCCACATTTTCGATTTGCGAATAAAATTGAGTGGAATTGAATATCATTCATATTCATCACCTTTCCAAATGAGACTTTTTCATATTCTTGTTGCCATCTTCGCTTTGAGGCAAAAGTCCTGTGATAAGCTTAAATGCTTGTTGAACGTACATACATTCCAGTAGGTCCATTTTCGCCGATAACATATTAGCGACATAGTGATAAACAGCTGCAAAATTTGAACCAAGCAGCGAGATGAATAGTCCAGCCCTTCATAATATCATTAATAGACTCACGTGGAAACACAGCTTCAAACGCAGGTAGCAATACCTCACTCATCACAGCTGGTTTATCCTTTAACCAGGCTTTGGTTATCGGTTCCCAATCCATTATAGAGGAACTCATATAGACCATTCCTATATCGAATTTATCATGCAATTAGTGAGGAATTTATCAAAAATTGCCGTTATTATTACCGTTCCTCGACACGGTAGCAGGAGATGCATTGTCAATATTATGCGGTTCGAATATGATTTTGCAGTTAGGCGCCATCGGAATACGATCACCATTAGCCAAAGTCAGAGTTTTATTATCATCCAAAACAGAGTTGAGGTTTTCAATCCATATTGCATCCACCGGCCCGTCAAGAACAAGCCATACATTTTCTCCCTAAACAGGAATAAGTCTCACCCAGAAGGCAGAATATGGATTGTATTCGTTCACACCAGCAGATACAGACTCGGACCATACAAAACTATACTCTGTATGGACATGGAACAACGTAGGCTAGAGTATATTTAATATTCATGGTATGCATCAGTACATTATGATGTCTATAGGCTACAAGGGGATAGGTGAAGTCAACTAAATCTAGCATCGCCCATCCACAGTATTATCTGCATCTGCCAGTCTTTATATGCAAAGGTTTAAAGTTTAAGCCATTTGGTCAGTATAAACTCACTTTTTTAGTCTTGTGCGTTCTTCTCCATAGTGTACTAAATATACCATCAGTCCAATCATTAGTTGCTACATCAAGAAGTCCAAACATCTGAGAAGCCGTGATAGCTTTCGGATTCATTCGCATTTCCTTATGAGGGCTGGAAGTATTACATAAACAGATATTTTAGGGTGTCTGTTCCGCGAAAACAAAAAACTCATCGCACACACCTTCCACATTCCGTCATGGCTTTCATTAGAATGTGTATGCAAGTGGTTTTCCCAGACCCACTAGGACCAAGCGTCATCATTCCATGTCGTACTCTCTGCGTTTCATACAATTGAATTAGTTTCAAAACCCATGGAGGATGGAAGACAAGACCGCCATCTTCAACCTAAAGAATACATAATGTTGAAATAACTTGAGATGGCAAGAGACAGAGAAGTCAATAGTACTAGGAATGGGCTAAAGTCATTGAATATCGCCCATATATTAAGTACTGGCCGCTGAAAATCTTGCTAGTAACCAGTAGGAAATTGCTACTCCACAAGCAATAGACGTATGCAGATATTAGTGCAGTCAATGTCGATTACAGTTAGCTTGCTTCAATATGATAAAATCAATATATCCGGAAAATAGTTGTTAGCAAACTGGCGTAATACATGTTAAACTTTTACTTGATGCATTATAGCAGATTCCACTTTGGGGTAGCCGACTTTGTCTAGTATAATCCCAGGGAACAGATCGTTAATTAGTGAGAGAAACAAAGGTTCGTCTTCATCCACAAGTTTTGACAAATTCATGTCTCGTAAAATCCTCATCACAATGGTCATTTCCGAATCTTCAGGGTTGGCGCGCTTGCTTGCACCCAACGTCCGTAACACAGACAGAATATTCCTCAATCCAAAATCATAATGCACCTAATAAAATTATAGTTTTATCAAACGCTGTATTACTGGAAAATATTGATCACGTGTTGTGTATGCATTACTTGTTTCGTCAGTTGCTCCTCACATAGTTTATACAGCGTATAAAACTTTCTTGATAGTTGAATGTTTTCAACAAAACCGCAAGCCGCCAATTTTACTCTCATGATAATCTGACGATCAGGCACCATCATGGCGACGAGCCTAAAATTTATCTTCAAATTTTCCGGCAATTCTTGTCGTCCAGCATAGCCAGGATTCTGCATCGCAAGATTTATTTTAGAAAACGCTATTTCTAGAAATATAAAAAACGAGGTACCATTGTCAAGAATAATCCAAATTCTGGGTTAAGGGAAACAACGTCTCCATCCGTAAAAATGAATTCTTTTTTTCTTTCTTTCTTTGCAACGAGAACGATAGAAATTTGTTGTGCCGCGACGGAAAGCACAGGTAGTTCAATACGATTGAATTCGTCAAAACATCCCCAAGATCCAGACTGAGCCAATCCTATAACACACAATACAAAATTCAAAGGACAAAATATTGCGTGGCGATTGTGGATAACCCACCTTTGTAAATTCGTCCAAGTCCTCTATAATCCATCTGATCTGAGCAGTTAAACACGACAACATATTTCCCGAGACATTTTCCCATGTCTTTTGTAGTTTCTGTTTTCCCAGTACCGGCAGGACCAGCAGGTGCTCCTCCCAAACTCATTCCAAGGGCTTGAGCCAATGTGATGTAACACCTACACCATAAGTCAAGTTATCTATACAATATCACAACGAATTATTCTATTCACCTGTCAGTGAGCGGTGTGATGACTAATCGATCGGTACATCCAAGATATTCATTCTGATAGCTATGATCAACGTCGGTAATGGATACAATACATTTATCAACATCCTCTTGAAAGTAGAATCTTGATTGCTTGAGCCATTCAAAATCGAGAGGTGATTTCACATGCATTCTCACCTACAACAATAACGGTGAATTTAGCCGAATTTAATTTCATTGTAAGTTGCATGACTACCTACTAGATCATCAAATATGTCTCTTTGATGAACATGGATTGTGACGAGAGTCTCGAATTTAACTCTATCCATTTTCGTCAAATCTCTTGTAGTGACTTGAATCAGTTCGTTCAGCATATCAATAAAATACTGATTGGTAGTTATCATAACCTAAATGAATTAAAATATCTCGATAGATACTGCAAAAATTAAATCACGCCGAGTTCAAAGCATTCGCAGAACCTTCTTGTCTGACTTTGCATTTTTCAATGCCTTTTCACTATCTCGAGTCCATATCATTTGAATACCCAACAGACCAATTTGCGCAGCAAATAAATTCTGAAAGTCGAAATACCGATCAAAATATGAGACATTACTACTAGCAATGGGCACATCAAATTGAATAATTTGTGATTCAACGGCAATTTCAGATCAAGATATAGCACCACTGGGTGTTTGACTATTTTTTTGCAGTTGAAGCTCATTTTTAAAATTAGCAAAACGAAAAGTTACCGAAATGTGCAGGAATGTAATAATCTACAAGTGCAATAACTTTCAATTTCAACCTCTTGACCAACCTGAAACTCGAGCATTTTAAATGATGTGTCTTCAATGGCAAAAAATGCTTGTCTGATGATGCAATGGATACTTCTCTTCATCTCCTTCAACAATGCGCCCAACCAAATTTCAACATTGCCCTAGACAAGACTTAGAAAGAATAAGGCTATACAACGTAGAGTAAAAGTGAATCTACCTGTGCCACAACTGCTTTCTCCAAGTCGATGTGTTCTCCCTCTCGTGAATTGATCCCGATAATTTTATCGTAATCTTTTTCATGAAAATTTACAGTACAAACATTGTCGAAAATACCAAGTAAATGAGCCTGTATCAAGAAAAGTCGCTGTGAAATTTGAGCAGGAACAGCCCGTGCAGAGTTGTGCTGACCTGAATGCTGTGTGAATTACTCGCTTGGCCGAGAATTTCTAAAAGAGCAGGATCAGACACAAAGAAGAATCTAGGAAATACAAGTCTTTTTTTCTCTAAATAACCTGAAAAAAACGGTGATCACTTTATTCATTGACTTTTGCCGTACAACGACGCAGGAGAGAGCCTATATCAGCTATTATTAGAAGAAAAAGTTATATAGATATATTGGATAAGCCGTCTGTAGGCCCCTATAACAACCTAATACTACCTGTTAGTGACTTCTGGCAAATCTCAAGTTGTTCCAACAAGTGAGGAAGTAGTTGAGCCAACATTTCATCACCCACACAGCATTGTATAACATTAGTCGTTTCATGAGCGCGCTGCATGATCTTTTGCCAAGATTTGTCTATATTGGAAAATCGCTTTGCTTCCTATACAGAAATTGACAAACATTCATTATATGGATCAAGAAAGGGAGAACTCCTAGAAGATTTTTGTTGGCATAAGAAATACAAAATTGATTGAACTACTTTCCTGGGGCAATTGCTTTGCGATATCACCACCAACAAAAACAGCTTCCAAGTATATCCACAGATTTTGTACTGTCACCCATTGCTCTATAATCTCGGCAGTACCCGATAATTTGCTCACCCAAAGCTGAATTTGCGCTTTGAATGGTACATTATACCTGAAATACATAAATTTGTGTATATTTTCAGTGCTGAACATTCACATTGCACAGTCCCTTTGCGTGTTACTAAGTTGGGAGAATTATGTACTACAGAGAAGTAGCCTAATCATTATTGAAATGCTCTTAACAGACACGTCTTGAAACAAATTTTTAACTTGGTCGAACAATATCAAGTATATGTCTAAATCAACTTTTACAAACCTATTGCTCATTAGTGATGCGAGTACCATTAAGCTGTCTTCAAGTAGAGCAACAATCTCTTGAATATCTTGATTTTTCAAAAGCAGTTCTCCTCTACTCTTGAATGTATTGAAGGTAAAGACGTGACCTTCCCATTCAGCAATTGTTGCCTTCAATTTAGCTTCGATGTCTTTCTCTTTTGTCGCGGAAATACAAATATCCTTTCAAAATAAACAGCAGCAACTAAAATTATACTGCAATTAATAATAATTAAAGCTATATTTGGTCTTGGTTGCCCGTAAAAATGTGTGATACGCGCCTGGTATCTTAACTCAATATCATTTACAAGATCTAGGTTCCATTCCTAGCTGATATACTGAGGTTTCAAGCAATTGGTTGACTATTTGCCTTTAGGCAAATTAGAACTATTGAATGATAAGTATCATCTCATCCTTACTTCCCATCCCAACTTACTTCAATGTCCTCTTTATTTTTCAGTATCGGTGCTTCCATTATATTTCTCAAAAGAAAGTTGTCCGAGTCAATTTCAAATGTGTGCCCAGTCAAAGTCGCAATTCTCTCCCAATGCCTTAATTTCATTGCCTACAAACAAAATACGATACACGTATTGAAAAGGACCAATTTACCAGTGGCTTTTAGGCCTGGTTGCTCTTGTCACCAAAAAACGTTTCCATGAAAAATCAAAAGCGTTGCAATACATTTCAAGGCAACAAACCTTATTTGCCATCATTTCTAATAGGGGACAACACTCGTTGAAGTCATCAATTTTCTTCTTCAAGTCATTGAAAGCAGGCCATTCTTTCAAACCCTTCGGCAGTTTTCTGCATTTATTTTGAAACTCCACCAACTCGGCATTCACGCTTTCGATGTCCAGTTCTTGCCACATGATATCATAATATCCGTCCACACTTTTATTAACCTAAAAACGTAACAAGAAGATTCGGAGAGAAGTCGTTCAGAATCATTCGGAGTAGACCTAGCGCATACAACAGGATCCAAAACCTATCATACTCACAGCGTTGTAAAGAAAATACAATTTTGACAACATGTTGAGTTCTTTTTTGATTTTGTGAAGTGAAGGATATTCCGTTACGGTAAGTCCGAATAATTCTTCGCCAGCTGAGTAAGTTTGATATTTTCTCCATAAATCATCAAACTGTCCTTGAAATACGGCCAAACGATCACTTGCTTCTTGCGGTGCAATGCCAACAACATTCGGTCCACTATAAAAAAAAATTAATCAGTTGTGATACCGGTTACTTTATCAGACATCGGACTCATCACTAAAAGGCCTAGATAGAGAGATAATTAGCAAACAACATTTTTCACAAAAGCTTACTTTTCTTTGTAGTTATCGGCATATGAATCGGTATCTTGTATAAATTGTTCAACCGAGCATGTTAGATTTGATCGAAATTTTGGCTGCGTGGAGCTTAAAAGGTCTTGTGCTTCTCTTGCTTGACTGAGAAGGGTCTTCCATGCATATCCGAGACTATCAACACGTTCAGAATTGCCGTCATCGAAACTCAACTCGTATCTAAATAAATAGTAGCATCAAATAAAATTGTTACTATAGTAAAGGTTTGCACCCCAGCTAAACTTAAGTATTGCCATATGTCACTCAAAATCCTTTGATGAAAAGTACACGAATAAACAATGATGGGCATTGATCAATTTTCAGGACATTTCCTACAAATTACGCAGAGAGAACAGAACAGATAAGGATTTGTCTGTGTACGAGTTTGCTTGCAACGACTCAAAAACTGTAATAGATGATGGTCTGATTATAACTGACAATAGACGAACCGATATATCTGAGAATACACCACTATCCTTACTTTCAGCTTTCGGTAATCAATGACAGCTTTAATCAAGGTGATGAATGGAACCAAAATGTTGGCCAAACATATCGAGAGTGCATAGATCTATCAGAATCACAAACTTGTTTAAAATGCTATACGCCTCCTCGACAGGTCCTATGGTAGAGTCGATACGTATTTCTTCATGTCGCAATTCTTCAAGAGCGGCCATAGTGAGTCTGACATCGTCAAGATCCTCCAATCCCCGAGTCAAACGTTTACCAAGGGACTCGACAAACTCAAATATTTCCTACGGAAAAAAAAGTGATTGATTGCCATGTTCCAATGATCATTCTAATACCAAAGCTCACATCCATTAACTGGCCACATTTCAGATTTAACGCTCTCCCAAACGCGACCAAAGCTGCCTTGCATTCAGTTTGCAATGCCAACTTCAAATTCTTAGTTGAGAATAATATTGGACCTTCGATATACGAGTCATTTATGGTTAAGATCCTCTCTTCCAAAATCTAGAACAAACAGCAAAAATAAACATAAATGGGAAAATTATTAAGATTATTGACTCACATGAAAGCATTTGATCTGATCCTGGTACTCCCCGAGAGATGGTTCGTCTTTGAGAAAATCGCTCAGCTTCGTTTCAGCATCTTTTGCCCAAATTTCAGAAAAGTCTCCTTCGTCCGACAATTTGTCCAGCACCTGACCACAGTCTGATTTAAGAGAACTTATGATGGAGGCCAACTGTGAGGAAAGTTTCACGATCTCTTTATGATCTGCCAGGATCTAGGTGAATAAGCATTGGTATTGTCGATGCTAATCTCTGAAGACTTAGATCTTAATGATCTCTAGTAGCAAATAAAAATTTATTAATACGTATACCTTGTACAATGGCTTAATCGGTGATGGCGACTCATCACCTTGCGATAGCTCAGCTTCACGTTGAGCATTTACCATTTGTTTCCACTGTGGTACTTTTTCAGAGCCATTGATAACTTTGTGGACAATCTACAAATAATAATGTAATAAAAAAATAAATGAGAATGCAAAAGGCCCAAGTTTTCTACCAGCAGCACTAAGTTGGCCTACTAGTCCATTAATACTGACCTTATTGAGCTGTTTTTGGATATCTTCCAGGCTAGGCTTTATAACAATATTCGGCAATGCAAGTATAATATCTGTTTTTATTATTGGGGGTGGTATTGATTTTGCTCTTTGCCTGCCAAAACTGTCTTGACCATGCTTTTTCCCCTGAGATATATACATTGTCGTTCACAAATGAGGCCCGACCATGGAAATATCTTGACCAGACATAGATTAAAAACATGTAGACTTACACGAAGAGCTTCTTTAAGTTTCTCCAAAGACAATTTGATGCCTAGACATACAGAGGTTAAGCTGTTAGATGATAATAATGTTTCGTAATGCGCTGGTCATTTGACCATTTACAAATGTAGTTAGTCTTATCGTTGAGAAATATCCACCCTGCACAATTCTAGATAAGTTGCACCCGCCACATACCTTTCACCAGTGATTCCGTGTTTTTGTGGCAAAACGTGTTTAACGCTGTAAAATACAGACAGCACATGCATTCCTGGCACCTTTGACCCTTAAGTTTAGCTTCGTGATGTGTACAAATGTACCATTCCTAGTAAATACAGTCGAGTTACATCTCGTGTTTCTCTATGATCAAAGCACTCTCACATTCATTAGCATTTTTTCGGAAGGCTTCAGCTTCGAAATTAGCAAATCGATTAGATCATTGACGCAATTTTCAACGAGTGATGTATGTCGGATGAGACTAGCAATTCCAATACCAATTTGATTCTCGGTCATTTCATTAAATCTGCAATTTGTACAATTTATCATGAGCTTATCATGTCAACCATGTGGGGTAATTTAGATTAAAAAATAAATTGAAAAAGGTAGCCTTACTGATATATGTCAACTGGATCTCCGACAGGCAGTTTCAATAGCATTGTCACAGACATCTCAACAAGCAATTTTTCAATTCTACATTCAAGCATGTCACAAATGTTCTTTAAAAAAATTTCATTCTCCTTCTGTACTGATTCAACGTGCTTTATAACTGAAAATTGCAATGCTAAATATCAATACAGTTAAAAAAGTAAATATATTAATATATATTGTTATATACAAAATTAAACTGCGATAATATTAGGATAACAAAAAGCGTAATTCGAAAACTTTTATCTAACTAGTCACTTCATCGGCTTAGTGGCCTATATAGCTGAGTTCAGCATGATCAACCCAGATGATAATATTCATCTGTGCAGTCGTTGGGGTTAAAAAGAGCTTGGAACGTGTGATACAAATCCATCACAATCAACAGGAAAATATAGTTGAGATACACCCATCGGATGTACGCTTGTATGCCTGATATTTTACGTACATTTGTCAGTATTCAAGGAACACCAGTCAATTGATGTCAGGCCTGGCAAAAATGCTTCTTCCATCTGACAAACATGGCTTTTCATCAGAGGCTCCAGTATAGCAGGAATCCTCCCCACAAGGAATTCATGCTGCTTTGTAATGTCTAAAAGGCTAATTTGGCAAACAGTGATAAAATCTCATAGTTCAAATGACAAAGGACGAATCGTTACCAACCAGTCATATTTTCTTTTCAAAGCCTTTTCATTTAATGCAGCAACTTTGTGAGCAAAATCAGGTATATCCAGTCTGATCGCTTTCATGTGTCTAGTTTCAGAAAACAGCTCGAGTATTTTCGGATCAAAATTAACATGAAAAGTTTTCATTTCGGGATGACGCACAAGTACCGACGACAGGAGACAAGCTTTATCACTTTCAATTCCACGGCACCAGGCATTGTGCAGGATGACCTAATAGAATACCGAATTTATTTTTGAATTATCAATTATTGTACAATAAAAAAGAGACATACCTCATACTCCAAAAGGCACGAACCAACTTTATTGTACAATCTAATCACAGGTTTTGCTTCCGAACTTTTTATGACGATGTCTTTCTCTTTCATAGCGTTCATAGCAGTTTCCAGGCGTCGCCATAGTTGCCGTGACCACATGATTCGACCAGATATCTTGAAAACGAGGTGGCACTCTTAATCTGATTATTTTTCAAATTTAAGTGCGATACCAACCGGAGGAAGGTTTCTTGCAAGCGGAGGGTCTTTGCATTGCCGGGTGTAGATTTTCTTAGTGTTGTCAATTTCTTTGTGAAAGTTATGCAGAATTTTAACATATTTCTCCCAGAGTTCAAGTTTTACTCCTTTTACGAATTCAAATTTTGTCATCAGTTGAAATGCTTCAGTTGTCTGAAAAAGTAGGTAGCAAGAATGGTCTTTGTCCAACTTTGTCATATTCACAGAATGTTGTGATATCTAGGCCAATGAATTTAGTTTCCATTGCTTTCTCGATTATTTGCAAACGTTTTCAACGGTTGATTCCTTGATTGTCGGTGTATAGCCTACGCTACATTGAATTTTAGGCAGTATTCTTCAACACACTTACGGCCATGTTTCTTTCAAAAAGCTGGTTGAGTAAATTTTGCATGCCCTCTTGCAGGCTGTTTATCTGAGATTTAAATTCAGTAAACTCGACGTCAAATTCATGAGATCGATGATTCAGGTGATCATATGATTTTTTCTTCACATTCGCCACTATTGTTTTATATTTCATTGCAAAAGTCTCGAGTCCCTGCAAAATTTGATTATCAAACACATACTGTACAACATAAAGTTAATTGAAAAGAACCTGAATCTTAATATTTCCAAGATTGGAAAGGTCCTCCATTGTGGTAGCCATTTCTTTGATTTCAGAGATTCTTTTACAGAATATGTCAAATCTAAGAATTTTAAAAAAGCAATAGACAGACATAGAACAAGCCAGAGCATTCCGATACATATACAATATTGCTACAATTTACGGATATTCAAATCTAGTGCTGGAGCATCACCTCTAATTAACCGAGCTAGCGATAAGCCGATAACCCAGTGTTATGGTAATGATACAACACACAATGAATCAAGTCATGATCATTTTCTTTTCTATCAGTTCGCGACCGAATCAAATCAAAGACTTTAAAATTGGTATCCGTTCCTTCTCTGCTTGGCAGTCGGTATCGGGGAAGTGCAGAAAGTCGTGGTTGTAGTCGTGATCCGAGCTATAAGCCGGGAGGTATTGACACGTATAGGCCTACCGTGAGCCTCGACCTGGCGTATACGACCTTAGTAGCTGAAAAATGACATAAAATTCGAAATAAAAAAATTTCCAAGGCTAGTTGAGTCTGTCTTGAAATGCTCAACTTCTTCACCAGAATTTATAATCAGATACCAAAAATACCTGCCAAAAATGTAGTTTTCACTAAATTCAAACTGACGCTGTTTTGGATCTTCTTGCAAAGTTCTCTTGGTTCTTTGAAAATATTGTTGATATGAGCTGTTGAGTTTGAGGCATTCGTCAATCCTTTTGATAAGTTCGGTCCTATGAAACAAGTCGTAGATAAATAGCCAGGCACAAGAATTTCAAAATCACCATACCTTGAATGATCCCATATTTTACTAACATCTTTGTTAATATAGGCCCTGCTAGTAGAAACCATTTGATTGGTTATTTTAACAAACAGCGACGTCATTCTTTCCGAAGTGTTGTAAAATTGAGATATACTGTATATCATTTTCACCGTGTTCATCAAGGATGGAACATGTTCTAGAAAGTATGGCCATGTTTCATGAATCAATATAAATCTTGTCATCCTAAAGTGCAATGGGTCACCATATATTACGAGGTAGGTTAGACTGACGCATTAAGGTAGATATTAGAGATCGATATCGGGTAGATCAAACTCACAAGTGGCTCGCACCAATGGGATTAGGATTTAAGCCTACACGAAAATATTCTCCAGCACAATATCGCATGCCAAAATGCCTACTGAATATAAAATTCACCAATCAAATCCAGCGGAGTGCATTTCACAAGAGGTCCAAAAAATTTGTCAAGAGTGTAAAGGTAACGGACATTGTCTTTGGCCTCATTTGTAGAATCTGTGATCTGCGCGTCCTACAGAATATAAAACCCTTTGTAATTGCATTAAAATTTTAGGCAACAATCAAGTGCATCTCACCATCTCCCTCCATCTTCTCAAACTTTTTGATCTTACAGATAGAAGAGCAGTCGTGACTGCACGCACTCTAGGATCCCTTATCTGTGTCAAAAGGCCATCGAATTGGGCAGTTCGTCTTTTCCAATGCTCAAGCTCAGCAGACGGACCGCAATCATCAGCCTCACATAGAATTTGCTCGCTAGTAACCAGAACCTTGATAGGAATGTCCAATAAAGTAACGGCTACCATATAGGTCAACATAGTGAAACAAAATACTTGCTCAATTTCTTTCGACCATATTTCCAACTGCTTCTCAAGAAGTTCCAGATTTTGTGGGTCAGCAGCTAGAATGGAATCATTAATTTAATGCATGAAATGCTAAAGTCAATGACACAAAATGTAATACCCAGAGATGCCAGTTGGCTTGGCTGAACTGAACGAATGTCAATTCCAAGATTGATATGAGTAAGTTTTACACTTTGGCTCTCCAAATTTGCACTGGCATTGGCAAGGCATTGAATAAATCTGTCCATCTCTTCAAGAAACCAACTGCGGATCCCATCAAGCTGCTGTCCTTTCAGAACGCCCCAATTCTGTTGATATGTAACAGAATTTTTATTGAAATTCACAATTAGTAGGCGACACGATTGACTATATCAACATGAAAACGACACACCAATATTTTATGTTTATCTTATTATTATTATGTTGATTTTGACAACAGTAGGCACAAGCTTTTCCATGCTTTACCCAGAATACAGCTTGGTTGATTATATATTATTGTTATTATTATTATTAACCCGTGCCTGTGACAGTAATTCTTGGATCGTCCATTATTCAGCTCTGAAATGACCAGACAAGCTACGCACACTCAGATCATCAGGTTAATGGACATAGAAGTTGAAACTAAAAGAGTCCATCCATGATTGCATACCTTGGTTGCTTCTAATTGTGGATAGATCACATTAGACAAATAAAATCGGACTGCTTCCAACAGATTTCCATTTTCAACTTCGAAATTTCCGAAGTACGCGTCGCGATGTACATTGCTTGGTTCTATGGCGATTTCATCTGACACTCGTACAAAGAACAAACACCATCCAGTGAGAGGCTGCAAAATTAAATGAATGTTACAAACACCATAACATGAATCTCAGAATAACTTGATTGTCGCACCTCATTGTCACCTGTTGTTAAAAAAAGATACTTTTTAGGTACAGATGATGAATGTGGTGCTGAAAGATCTGTCCTTTCGTTCAAATTTGATCCTGCGAGATGAATCAAATTTTTGTTAAAGAGTTGAATTACTGTAGGTTGTCAAAGTGTAAACCTGTTGGTGCCATTCTGGTGTGTTTTTCGCCTTTGAATGATTTCTTTTCCTCTGCAACCCATGAGGGTGGATTTTCTTGGTAAAATAATATCAGTGTTCGCCTCCCGCCAATACGAAAAAAATCATCCAAATATGCAAACTAAAAGATCATTGAAGGTAATCTGTGACTAGCAGTAGGCCTACCAGATGTTGCACGGAGATAAACAAATGTAATATTCCAATCAAAAAAGTATGCTACGTCTTTGAGTAGTTTCACTTGATGATTAGCTATTGCTGCAGCCTGTATATATAGACTGCATCTTCCTGTCTTAAATTAATTGATAATAATCCGTCATCACTAATTGGAGATTAACTGTTAAACCATGATTATTGACGCTATAGGGGATTTTTCTATGTCATAGAGTCACAGCCTTTGACAGCAGGGGTGAAAAACAATAGTTCTCAAAGAGACAGGTCCATCAGACTTGATTGACTTGATTGACATTCTCATAATCATGTAGGCCCTACCGGTACCTATAACACATGGTAGGCCTACTGTAGTAGTCAGCAGTAGCCTAATAGGATAAGGCTTCATATTTACCATCTTCTTGTTCCACCTACATTTGGATCTTTCAACAGAAGATTTTCAACTTCATGCGCGCTGATGTCGATGGCCCCGCTGATCTGAAACAGAAGTCAAGTTAGCGAATGACTGGCCGCTTTTGTCTTTACATCAGATATATACGTAGACGACGCCCACGCCGCTTGTATTGGGCTTCGCCGGCACTAGTCACGTCGCCAGTCGCGCTACATGGCTGCAACCTCTGTTCTAACATCAGTCAGCCTTGAATGAGAAGAGGTGATGCCGATAGGGCCAAGTGACGCTAGTTATTATATCCATGTGGGTATTAGGCCTATTGGATATCACGAACTACTTTTTTACCTGATCGCAAATATATCGATGACGGTCGTCCAACTTCGGCCCCTCCGCCATTTCGATATTACTCACCAATCTTAATCGTGGCGCTTGTCAACACATTACAGTAGCCTACATCAGTTTGAATCGCTCATGCCGTTGAATTATCGGTTGTTCAGCGCTTGCTCGAGTGCCAAGATTTGTGGAGTGCTTTCATCAACAAACAGTCCAATCGCAAAGCAACGTCTAGCCTGCTTCACTGTTCAAGCACTACTTCTCATGCGAACAAGAGTCGACGAAAGTCACTTTCATTTCAGCGTCCAACCAATTCTACTAAAGTAGGCCGTGGTCCAGCACCGTCCAATGCGTCCACCGTCCATGTAGTAACAAGAGCGAAGCGAGGCACTGCAGGCCAACTTACGATGAACTAGACCAATGTTCCAAACCTTTAATTTGAATGCGATCCCAAACACCAACTGCCTAAACCGGTAATTCTATCCAGCTTCGCAAACTGACATTGTCGCGTTTTTCACTAAAATTTCCTACCGGTAGACGGTATAATTATCCAGTTCCGCCATCACTTCTTTTCACACTTGCGATTGTCAATAGCTAACTCGCCGTTATCGTTTGTGCCGAGTTGCACTGAAAATGCCACTTTTTGGCTTTTGCAAACCGGTAACTTTTGTTGGCGACCGCTACGTTGGGTAACGCTGACCTAGTAGACTACTGCAATAAACAACATACAACGGCGTACGAGCTTGGGACGCCATGTATGACTAGCTAGTAGCCACTACCGAATCGCAAGGTAGCCTAATCAGTAAGAAGCGCCCAACCGATAAATTCGACTGCCGCCATCATCGATAGGCCTACCGTGTTGATCAACTGCAGGGCGTCCAAAATGTTGCGTGCGAGGGGCCCATTCCTGTCAGAGTGAGGGCGTACTGTAAGCCTATATTACATCATATCATTGCAATGTGACTTTCCAATTTCAATGTACAATGTAGATCGTGAGATTAAAACGAATTAAAAAACATCAACACGAATTTGAAATATCATATCATATCTAGGCTAATATCCAAAAGGCGGACAAATTTGAAAAAAAATATTCGCCTCCGCTTGAAACAGTAGCCTAGAGATCTCAAAAATATCCATCCCCTTGTAGCTCGCGTAGCATGCGCTGAGGAATATAGTTCTGCTGCATATCACGCTCATAGGCTGATAGTCTTGCACCATCCATTTGCTCCGATACACGATTCGTTGACAACAGTCGATGGCTTGTCCCTCCTATAAAGGTGACGATACTTGTAGAATCATGGCCATTATAAGTTACTGAAGGCGGCAAAAGGCGTTAATTCAATAGGCCTATTCTTCAAAGTTCTTATTTCGGTGTAGGTTCCATCTATCAAACCTGGTGAGTTCCACTCATGGAACCAAAAATTCATTGTTTAGAAACTTATCCCATATACACCAATCATTTATTGATGCGATAAAACTTTATTAGCATAGGGATGTAGGCGGCATAATTAGCATAGGCCTAGCCCACTTTTAATCGGGACGTCATCACACAAGTGACTCGCATGTCATACACCTTGAAGACAGAAGTGGATTGGACAAATTATGCCTACCTATAGCAGATCCACATTCTGGACATTTAGAGGTATCGGTGGCTCCTCCACATTCTCCAATGGCATATACGTGACCGTTCGGGCATTCAAACCAGTGTCCTTTTGCTCCAAAGCTCATAGCGCTGCATATCATCTTTCTTTCATCCTCGCTTATGCCAAGACCAGAGCGAAGCTGGGGGGCCTACAATGTAAATTGGGAAATTGTAGTAGTATCAACGTAAGACAAGCATATCTAGGCCTACTGACGAATGCACCTTTTCTTGTATTCCTTCAAACAATTCATGGACACTATTCGCAGTAGTAGAATTATATGGCTCCATCGTTTCCAGTAAAATCTTTTGTAGTTGTGAAAGCATTTGTATCACACTGGATCAATTAAGGAAATCAGAAATTTAGTTGTTAGTTGTCGTAGGGAAAGCGTTCTCAACTCTCGTAGAACGTGAAAGAGCAGATCTATGTAGAGGAAACGCGATAAGGAATTGTCGATATATACCGATGCCAATAAATCCCAAAGTAATGCAGAACGCAAAATTGATATTTACCACCCAACCACAATCTTAGACTCACTGGTGCTTATATCCATCTGCCATTTTTTTATCCACTCCAGACTGTACTGCAGTACAGTACAGTACAGTATAGTACACATGAGTGTACAATTCCAACATCGCATGCGATAACATTTAGATCAGTAGGCCTAATTAGTGCAAGCGCAAGGATGCAGAGATCTTACTTGTAATCGTTTAGACCAATCGACCTAGATTTGGCACGGATATCGATGAATTTGAGGACATTCTTCAGTCTCTTTACTTCGTTCTCAAAGTTTTGATCTTCTTTATCGGAAATTTGCGACCGTTCCAGCATTACCCATTGTGATATTGTTTTCAAGTCAACGTGGAAATCTAAATAGTTTTTTGTCAAATCGTAGCAACCCAAGATATATTTGGTTACTTAGAATTACACCTCAACGATTTAACTTAGAAATAGCGAGACTTTCATGCAGGTCACAAATTTTGACCGACTAAGACCACAATTACAAATGGATAACATCTTCAAGGTCTTCATTAAATTCTACGACTCTTCAACGTACGCCCACGATTGCGCAATCAGTAGACTCGATCGGCCTACTCTCGGGGTCGCTTATTGCAGTGCATGACTAATCATGGTTCTCATGTTGTACCGTCTACTTATGCAATATCACTAGTATTTCCGTTGTCGCTGTTGCGCAGACCTTATGATACGAGGGTAACGAAACGTCCGCGAGGGCGGCGGCAAGGGAGATCTTTTCATACGTCTGTCAGCATTATCGAAATCAGTGTCACTGTAAATTTCAAAGCCCATGATTGGTGCCAAAGCCCGATCAAGAGATCATAGGCGATTTTTATGCGGCAGATAATGTCATTGCAATATTAGTAAAGTTGCTTATTCCACAAAATAATACCAATGGAATTCACCTTTAAAATCTGTCAGTGGCAGCGACTTTTCGGTTGACAATTCTTTGCTTGCTTCCTTCAGCTTGGTTAGGACTTGCAGTCTTCTGAAAGCCTTCTCAAAAACAACAATACTTCCCGGTGAAGGCTTTTCCTGCAGAAACGATCGTCATAAAAATTACTTAACAACTATTTTGCGATCTATAGATCTACTGGAAATATTCAATGCTACGTGACAGAAATACAAATTGAAAGTGTCATATGCATTTGAGATATATCTTGATATTTTATATCTTACTTTCAAATTCCTCATAATGCGAGATACTTCAAATGGGAAGCCTGATTTGGTTTCATGATCAGTTTCAAATTCTTCAATTAATTCCAGACGATTTTTTTCTGCCTTAGCGATATCTCCCCATTGCTTTTCTTTCACTTTGTTAACGGATCTAATGCGGGAAAAAGTCAATAAAATGACCAGGCATGATATTAAACAAATTGTGGGTCTTATAATGATGATCGGTTAGCTGCCGTTATCAGAATTTCAACACAAACGGACTAACTTTTCCCATTCACAATTTCGTGTTTAATTTTGCGTTGTCAATCTTCACGTATGACATTCATAGGCCTTCATGTATCTCCCCCTGTTGTCTTCGTATATAATTGTCTGGCTCAAGTGAGATTGATTCAATCTTATATTACCCTATTGGCAATCCAAGTCATCTGAATGCTGGCTACAATGGTGCCTAATTTCACATTTCTTCTCTCTATTTTTAGTGGCCACAGGAGGATACACCCGTAGAGCAGGCTTTTTAGCCATATTTTGACGTCTCTCTTTAATCTGTAGGCTATATATACCTTAGCCTGCGTGTGGGGTCGCAATATACAATAGGCTATTAATGCAGTTCTATTGTTCAATATGTCACGTACACTGAACTAGTGGTAGAGATCTGTTTAATGACCTTCGCCAGGTATACCAAGGCTCTGTTTTTGTTGCAATAAGTCCTTACTCGAGAATCTTGTTTACAATGTTCCCATATCGTGTACTCCTCCATATAGTTGTTTTGCATCGCGGACATTCTTTCATCTTAATGCCATTTCCTGTTTCTTCATTCATCCATCGGTCCAGATTTTTATAGGTGAATATGTGTCCACAATCTTCCAGCATCACAAATCTGTTAATACAACATACCATTCATTGATACATCGTTGGCTTGCAGTACTTGCAGTCTATATACCTGGCGTTTATTTCATCTTCGTCGCCAAAAAAGATTTCTGTCACCTGCTCCTCATCACAAATTCTGCACTTTGTGGGGCATGGCTCACCACAAAGCCCTATGCAAAGATGCCCACACTGGAGAGGTTGTCCGCATGGTTCATTACACGGACTCCGATTACAGGGTTCGCTGCAAAGGCGAGTGCACCTTTGATGCTGACATTTCCACTCACACGGCTCTTTACATTGTGTACACGGTTCCCCGCACTTCTTTCGACATTTGCTGTGAACGCATCTGGTGTTGCATTTTTCCACACACGGCGGACAATAAGAACACTTCGATCTGCATGAATGGCCGCAGACCAACGGTCGTTTACATGGGTTTCCACAAGGAATGTGCAATCGTCCCTAAAGGCATTACATTTTATTCATATAGCCTAAACAAGATATTTTCTCGTCTTTGAGAAACTACACCTGATAACACTTTGCACAACTGCCTTTGCATGGATGCAAACAGTCCAGTAGTTCCGAGCATTTTTCTTTGCATTGTGTCCGATCTATTTTGCCCTGGTCCGCGCAATTTACTTCAGTTTCGTGACCACATGAAATATCCACTGCAAAAATTCATATGTAAAGTGTCGTTTGCAGGTCTTCATATGCTTAGTGAAGAATATAAAACATTGTTGTATTATTACCTGGAACTTTGGTCCTGCATGAAACCGTTTCGATATTTTTATGACATAGTACTTTTTGTTCGTGTCGACAGTTGAGAACCTATATAAATAACAATGGAGAAACGTAGAGTACGATAAAGGACGTCGAGCATCGGTACTTTCGCAAACATTTTCAAAGTCGATTGGCTTTTTGGTACAGTGAAGGAAGCCAGCGGGTTCATAGTCAAGCATGAATATCGCAGTCAAGCAACCTTTCTCATGGAAAATGAATCTATCTCCAGTAAATCCGGGTAGACCTTAAGGTTGCAATGACACTCCCAACCTTCTATTCATATCGTGATGATCTGGATCGCCTGCTATTATTATATATAGCCTATCATTATGGACAAGACAATCTTGTGGAGTAGGCCTACGCATGCGCAGTTAGTGCGCACATGTAAAAATCGGTTTTTTTAAGGTACACCGAAACACGTCCTCTTATAAGCTGATTTTGTTACAATTACGCTCATTATAAAAATCAAGATTAACATACTTTGTCAACCATTTTCCCACATGGCGGGCATTCTCTGCCACATTTTCCAGGACACTTGTGTCCGCAGGCCAACAACTTGGTACATGGTTGTTGGCAGGGGTACCCCGAATGATCGTCTGGATGGCATAGTTTCCTACACGTATGTCCACACTCGAGACGCGTCTGGCAAGCTTGGTCGCAGCCACCTGCCAAAATTAAAAACACATATTCTATCACTGCCAGTCTGCCACCTAACATGAATTAGCCATTCTTTTATTTTTGATTACTAGGCAAGGGCAAAGATGACTTCTAGTAATGTGTAGATGCATAAGAGAATTGTACAATAAGCTTCAACGAAAAATGGCGGACAAACCTTCAGGGACCTTATTAAAATCAGATGCAGTTTGAACATGCGTGAGTTTATCAGGATGCATTTTACATTGCAACACCAATGATTCTCCAATGTTGCCAGTGTTTTCCAAATGGCCATTTATCTGACGCCACATTTTGCTTTTACTGACCAAGAGCTGAAAACGCAAAGAAAATTGGAAATCCTCTTCTTGTTATAATTCCTTACAATAATACATTACATCCATATTCCCGATACAGTATAAAGCCAGTTTCGCCCTCGATAAAGAGACGCATATTCTATTCTCTGTCGCGAGAAATCCAATGCTTGCCTGTAAATATAGTATTATGCATGTCTTTGAGGCATCGTAAGACGCGTGACGCAATTCTAGTCATTTTGCACAAAATTATCACAATATTACGTGTATATTACCTCGTCATTGCTTCTTACAAGAGATAAGAGGATAATATCATTTTCTTCTCCTTGATAATTATCGACAGCAGTAGCCCGAACGCCTCTTCGAAGCGTTTCTTTCATTTTTCTCCGTATAGCAAAGAGTTGTCCAGTATACATTGTGAGAATAGTTATTTGCTCAGGTTGGTATTCTTGTTTGAGAAGATAGTCACAGAGTGCAACTAGAAAATCAACTTCGTGCTGGTTTTGCTTTGTTCTTCCATCCTTCAAACTCTCTTCGTGGACATTGTGAGTTATAAAGAACATCGACTTCTGCACTCCAGTGATTGGATCACGATTAAGAACACTTTCATGATCTTCAAGGTGTTCGTAGATTCGTGGTCGAATAAGGTCGGCGATTTCAGGCCTCATACGGTGTTGTATATTCAGCGTCACATACGGAATTCTCATTTTCATCAGCCTTTCAAATAGAGATGTGTCCAAGTTGTATTTTTTGGCCAATTCATACACTGTAGGCGAAGGCTTCAACTGTTGATGATCACCGATAAGAATAAGATGTTGCGTTGTTTTAGGCATTGCTGTGATAATATGTGCCTCAAGTACTTCGGCTGCTTCTTCAACAATCACAATTCTGCTGTTTAGCTCGTAAATTAAACTCCTGTACTTGGCGGCTCCAGTTGTTGTGACAGCAACTACGTCGGCGCCTTGCAGAATTTGCGCATCTTCCATTCGCCTGAGTTCTTCCAGTTGTTTTGCCAGTCGATTATATTTTACGACTGTACCATCCGCAACAATCCGGAATTTATCTCGCCATCGATTCACCCACGTCCTGCCAAAAATTTCATAGTGAATAATCTCTCTATGCAGTGATGCAGTTACTCTAAACCAGATCCACGGCCTATAGGGTCCAGGGTTCTAGCTTACAAACTAACTTTATTACCGAACAGGTTGGCCCTATAGCAACGGAGGTACACTGTAGGACCGGAACGCACAGCATGTTTATTCGTGGATAAATATCATGGCCTTGTCAATAGCAACTAAATTGAGCAGATCGCGTGATTCGGGCTTTTAAATACCTGAACAAACGCCATCGGTCATCAACTGGCAGGTCATATATATTTTCAACTGAGCCTTCTTCAACGTCAGTCATTGTAGTCGTCTTGCCAAGTTGTCTTCTGATGTTTCTTTTAGCTTTCTTCTTGTCTCGGCTGGTTTGTTCCCAACCGTCATCGTCCTGTTTGAGAGTGTCCGGATCTATTGTAAAACAAATTTGTAAAATTACCAAATCTGTGAACCAGTTGTAGATACTAATACTATACCCAGTACGTCATCAAACGTCATCGCTGCAATTTTCTTCATCATTTTTTTCACTACTTTCTCATTATTCTCTTCCGTACCCACACCGCGAAATTTATCTGGAAGTTGAGATAATGAAGTAACATGTCCAATCTACAGTATACTCTCAACCTTAACTACAAACTAAAGCCTATGGTAAGAGGTAGGCTACAAGACGGAAGAGGCTAGCCTTACCAGTATCGAGCATTCGCTGTTGCTGAACCATTTCTGCTTCTTCTTCGACGTCTTCGACATCTCCGTCATCTACTGCCGCATCTGTGCAATTTTCGAAAGAAATGATAGTGTTAGACAGTGGATTGGTCTATATTGAATTTAAACGGACGTCGAGTTATAAAACGAGGGTTTTGTGGATACCGCGAAGTATTATGAATGTGTGATGTCATAATTGTGCTCACCATAATCCTGCTGCATCCAAGCATGTTTATGTATTTCAATATGATGATGTAGCATCGCAACATCATCCACACCTGAACAAATCGACGGATGTTTTACTGAATGTGTCAATTAATTTTAAAAAATTGCCGTTCCAAGGGACAAACCATGGCCTACTCTAGGTAAAGTATGCCATGGACAAACGTACATGAACTGATTAGGTAGTTGCAATCCCAACAGAAGCTTTGACTATGGGTTACTAAACTGATTACAAAAAATCATTGCACAAGAAAGTGGTACGTTAGAGTGGAAGCCTACGCACAGTCATTGTTTTAGATCAACAGGTCACTATAGCCAGTGTTTCAGTTTGTCGTTGGGTCTTAGGAGATTCGTATGTTCGGTGACCGTAGGGCGTGGTGTGCTATTTTTTTCACATCTAATAGTCACTCAAGACGGTGTTTGGTTTTGTCCTATATAATGGCATCGGTTATTATGAGCTTCGACATCGATAAGGATTACTTACGTTAATCTACCTATATTAGGAATTGGTTACATCATAGAAAGTAACCATGGAACGGCAACTCCGATTCGTCAAGCATTATTGACGGTGTAATAAACAAATGGTAGCAAGACGCGAAATCTGCTGAAAACAAAGCGCTCACTTAGTCTACCAGTAATGATGCGGAACTACTGCGCTGTGCAAAGCTATTTGCCATTCCGAGGTTACTTTCCATAGGTTATAGGCTTATAGAGAGTAACTCACCGACTTCATGAAAAGCCCTTCCCATTTCAACTTCACTATGGCGAAGCATTCTCAGAAACATCCTGTTCTGTTCAGTCAGATTTAAAACTTCCTCCTCATAATTAACTTCCAATTTCTTTCCACGTAATCCAAGCCAAGAAAGTAAGTTATCATCAGCGCCGCCTAGGAGATACAAGTTATGAAAGGATGACACAGTGTGATAGTCACCTCATAACTTACCACTATCAGTCGAGAAACTGGACATTCGAAACTGAGATTGAAATCTAGGAGGAATTGAAAGTTCATCCAATTTAGGTATGCAATGAAGCGATGCTTCGAGTTTGTTACTGTTGGCAAATAATTCTGATTCCTGTTGCTTCAAGTCACCTGCATTTTACAAAATTTAAGTTGCAGCAATATAAAAAGTTTGGTTTTTATTCGAAAAAAGGTCTTATGTAAGTCCACATACTACGTATGCATTGCTTACTTGCTTAGACCTACTGTGAAAGTGATCTCGCTGGAAGCTGACTAAACCTGATTGTGCTTTCACAGTATTTCAACTACCATGAATAAAAGACAAACTTTTTTTAATATCTTACTTTTTATATTCCAAATGGCTGTTCTTATATGCTTATTAGCAGCATTTCTGTCTGGATTTTTTCTTTTCTTTAAACGGATCTCATTAAGAGAGAAATTTTTAGTGATCTCATTTTGGCAGCGACCACCAACACGAATAATGACATTGTCGTCTTTGGCAAATTTCGCAATGCCTTCAAGAAACTGATCCAAGGCATGATTGGTGTAACAAACCACAAGAATTGGGGTGTGGACGCCAGTACGACCACCAGTCTTTGACCTGTGAATTTAAGCGTATAGCTGAGATTTTCAGACATCAAGCGCGAATGATTTCGGTAAACAAATCCTAAGGGATCACATTACCACATGGCTTTATTTTTTATCAGAATCTTCATGACTTCAAGTCCAACATGAGTTTTCCCAGTGCCAGGTGGACCTTGAATGACTGCTAGCTCATGAGTCAATGCTAGTTTCAACGCCTCGGCTTGGGACTTATTTAGATGAAGATCATCACACGCAGGCCAATCATAGCCGAGAACGTCTACGCGTTGTTCTGAAATACCAATGCCACGAATTAGCGAATCAGCAATTCATTCAAAGCGATAGCATCAATTTCCATTACGTTTTCCTGTGATTGGTGAAAAGTCATACTGGACTCTTCCAGCAGCCACAGGCCGAAGATATTGTGGAGCATGCATGTCTTCAGAGCATTGCACAATATATCTCTCAAGCGGCAACTCTTTAGTATCTGGATTCAAATGTCAAAAGTATGAGCCAACAACACACTTGACGCAGCAGGCAATATTAGCAGGCACGGCAGCTGAGACTGATCAGTTAATAGATAACGAAAAACGAAATAAAAAGTGATTCGTCACTCTTTGTAGGTCTAAGCAATTCTGTGATATCGGTAATAAACAACAAGCGAGTTACTTTCGGTATCCGGAATTAGACCTGGAAACACAACAAGCTGCTACAAATGCATCTTTAGGCAGGCGGCAATCACAGTTCTCCAGTCAAACATGCCATACGCATATAACTGCATAGCTCAGCCTCATAAAAGGTTTTACTAATGTTATTATTTACCTCTAAGACCCGATAGCACATGTCTATAGGCTTCAAAATACGCATCAGTTTCAACCATTGTATAAACTTTCGTCATATCAATAGAAACCACTGACTTTCGACGCCCAGGTTCTTGCGGACGTCCACCTATGAATGGTTAAGAGCATAGAAATTTGACACCAACCTTTTTTTAACATACGGACCACAAATTTAGAACTCGTCCATACCTACTGCACCAAAGTTTTCGTCGTCGTTATCGTCAGGCTCTGCATCTTCCTCATTAGGATCGTTATCTTCATGTATAAATGCAACAGTCAAGTGTCCCCTTTCGAGATCTTGAGCTCTGCGGTCAGAAACCACCGCAAATATCACCTCATTCTGAAACATCAAGTTACTGTACAATGATACCATTAGACATACTGTACGTTTATCACAATAATTATACTAGTTCACAACTTGGGTGGAGCATTGTCATGGTTGTTATATTGTTCAGTACCCAACTGTCCTCTAACCTGGAAAATATCACTGGAGAAGCAGAGTAAATTCCCGAACAATAATCTTTTGGTGTTTTGCCAGCGTACGTTTTTGAACTGATCAGTGTTGAATTGTATTCGATGAAGAATGCCTAAAATTTAAACGATAAGTTGATTAATTGTTGGCGCGTGGACTAAATTTTCTCGAATTAACCTCTTTGATCTGGTTTTGCAAACAGAACTTTGACATCTTTATAAACTTTAACGTTTTCAAATCTTTGCCGACTCCCAAGCTCGCGGTCCCCTGCAAAAAGACATTAAGCGAAGGTTCAATGTTTTAAACACAAATATTCTTATGTCACCGAAATTTCGAATTTCTTCAATGCCATCGCGTAAAGGTTTGATGAAATCTTCACGCAATAACCGGTAGTGTACATCCAAATATTGCTCGATGCTGGAATGCAAAGATACGTATGTTCACTGAAACGCAGATCTCAAACCGTAAATAAAGAGGAACGGTAAAATCGGACAATTGTGGTGAACATATAATGTGGGTGGTTTGAACAATGTCGATGATATGTACTTACTTTTGGTAAGCTTCGTTTGTTCGGTTTGGACGTAAATAGGGCGGAGCATTGGTCTGTATATCGCGAAGTTGTGGGAAAACAGGAATTTCACGGAAATCATCAGGTGGCGGCTGTTCATAAAGTTCCAATAAAGCTTCCGATCCAATTTTCCTGTCAGATATTCGATCGTGTTCAAGGCAGTCAACTGCTGCACAGAACTAAAAGCTTTACCTTCCCGTTCTTTGTTCCCTTTTCTTCTTTGAATTTTCATCGATCTCATGCAGCATAGATTTCACTTCATCACACAACACTTGAGCATCTGGCATTCCTCCTAGGCCATCAATGACCGCTTGAAGTAAAACCACCATCATTAACACCTAAAGAAACAAGCAATCTCATATACATTGTTGTAAAGCGTACTCGATCTGGCCGCGTATTTCACGGGCTGACAAAAATTCTACGCGGCGGTGACTGATTTAT
This sequence comes from Botrylloides violaceus, assembly GCA_030412335.1. Lineage (NCBI taxonomy): Eukaryota > Metazoa > Chordata > Ascidiacea > Stolidobranchia > Styelidae > Botrylloides > Botrylloides violaceus. The sequence goes on from JASFYC010000810.1 coordinate 1,969,550, forward strand.
TACAATTACTACATTGGCTTGATTAGGGATCACTCAATTGACGTGCACCTCCGCACGGATAAAAGCGAAAGGTATTTTTCGTTGGCACACAGTCTCCTTCGAACACAAGGAAATCGGTGGTCAACTAACAGTTTAAAATTGTGCAAAGTCGAGTACTTCAAGAAACGGCAATGACGGGAGCCTTTATTAGTATTTGAAAGTATCGACTATCGATTGTTTGGAGTATTCGATTAGCTTTATTATTGGTGTTTGAAACTCGTGTCACTTTGCTTCGTATCGATTATTATTATTTGACTGGAAAAATTGGATTGGGTGAACGCTTCACAATATATATATAGGCCTACTTTGTATACCATATTACAGGTAGGCTATGGAATCCACGGTTGTAGCATGAAGGCTATAGCTGAAATATTTTACTTTTTTCTCCGATCGAGCTGGCATCATCGTAAGTAAAGCTTTCGCCACTTTCAAAGCACGTCTCACGTGCTCTGGACCCTTCGCACGTCGGGACGGGCTAAACAATACACAGAACACAATCAGTCAGTAACATAAAGATACCGAGTTAATATTATCGTGAAAAGGTCGTTTGAACAAAATGCAACAGATTTGCCACATGGCCTACATAAGTAGGCCCTTTTTGCCAATATAGATCTATAATTATTTATCAATAGCTTTGGCGGACGCGCGCCGCGCTTTCTTATGGTCGCATTTCTTTCATCTACATAACTGAGCGCCCCATTGGTTAAATGGTGCTACAGCGCGGGTACCACGATGAGTATGGGCAAAGATTCTTACCTGGTTTCTGTAATTAGGCCAAAAACAAATTTCGAAATGATTTCGTCAAATTTGTTATCAATGATCAACCGCAATACATGGGCCATAAATTCGGCCGGACCGTCGGAATCGAGCATTTTCCCAAAGACTCGTAGAATCATTTGTATCATTCCTAAAAGCAAAATGCAGAATTTTCTGCGCACCTTGGAGCCACGTAGCAAAGCGTAACAGACCTAGCCTTACTTATTAAGGCGAACTCAATTAAGATTTTGTGGATTTATTTATTTAATTAGTCATAAAGCGACAGTCTTCTGGAGTCAACACAGAAGAGAATATTGCCTTATGTTCGAAATATCGTAATGTTCGGTCATGCCGGCGTTTTTCATTACCTTTCAAGGCATCACACACCGATCATTCGAAGGTAAAACTTATAGCAATTAGTCCAAGTGAGTCTAGATATATTTGAAGAGTGTAGGCTATAACACTATAATGGAGCCGATGGCTGGACGCTAAATCTGTGGTGATCTTCTTTACAATAGATATATTTGGTAATGTTGAACCATAGCACACTAATACTAAGTTCAATTTAGTTGAGCAGGCCGTGCGGTTGAAATATCCACAGCAAATAGCCTTCTCCAGTTCTAAAGCCGAATCGACAACACCAGGATAGCAGCATATAACGTGAACAAATATTGACATCAGGCGGTATTTTACGTCACCGATTTCACATTACATTGTCCTTTCAGGCCTTTGCCATTGCCTGGAATAGCAGAAGACCTTGACGGGGCGACTCGACAGCTGATTTGATGAAACCGAATCCAACATGATATCATACCGTTGTCTAACGGGCCACGATCTCCACGCAATAGTTCTTCAAGGCCCGAGCGGCTATCACCTAATGCAATGATTATATTTTCGGGCGTCTCCTTCTCAAGGTCCTCCAATCTTTTGAAACCGATCGGTCTAGTAAAAGAACGTGCTTTACCTAAATTACGTGCAATTAATGCAAATTGTGAGAATTCCAACCGTATTTGGTTGTTATCTTGCGAGCTTCGATTAGCCTGTGTAGGCCTATTCGCTCTAGCATCGTCCCGGTGATCGTTTGTCCTATGAAACGCGAAAATTGCATCAGGTCAAGTCAGGGATATCTAGACAGATAGATCTAGATATCCCTGGGTCAAGTATACATATGAAATCGCTAAAATTCAAAATATCAAAAGGTTCTACCGATATAAGTATATTACATCGATTTGAGACTTCGGATCACCGATAGCGATAGTAATACCCGAGCCTGAGGCCTATAGGCGTACCCTGGGTCATGCATCTGCATTCGACGGCGACCCCCCTCATTGCGTTACCTTTGGCCACGTCCTCGTCCTCGTCCTGGTCCTCGTCCTCGTCCTCGTCCTCGTCCGACGCCTCTTGGAGCTCCTCTATAGTGATCCATATCGCCCGTTACTCTTGGTTGGCGATCCAGCCCAAGAACATAGAAATTTACCGTTCAAATGACAGCATAGCCTTATAAGGCCTATATTTTCGTGAAATTAAAGAAAATATGCGGGTCTTTTATTTTATCCACCACAGAGGTCATCCTGGACTAGTAAATTCTAGTAGGCTACTCAAAGTAGATTTCTGCTTGATCAGTTTTCACGTATTTGACCACGCTACCCACTCACGTAAATACGATTGCATATCTTCACAACTATGAGTACGCAACTTTATGCAGAGCAATACCGAGACATATACGCATAAATTTCCGCTGCCTTGAAAGTTATTTATTGCTCACGTACAAACAACGTGGCATAATGTACACTTATAAGCTGGTAACATCCACTCTGGCCTTACAAAAATCGTGTGATACTACAGTATATGCACCGGTACCACCCGAAATCGGTCTACCCATGCCCTACTTTAGTCTACCCTAGCGGCATTAACAACTCTGTCGACGTTTCGTTGTGTGCGTGGTTGGTTGATGATGATGATGAATAAGGCGTTTTGGTTGGTGCACCGACTACTCAGTTATTTTACACCATTCTAATCGCGTGGTTGGTGTGCGTAGCCTACGAGTTCAATCTCCAAGTAGGCTAAATAGACAGCATGAGAGAATTACGGTTATTAACGAAAACGTAGCAATCCAATTATTGACTGCAGTATTTCGGTACCTTATTTGGGCTTGTACGACTTCGGAGCCTAAATCAATGAACATTCGCATAAGACCTATAGGGTAAAGGGCATAAGACCTATGTTGTTCTGGGCTTTAAATGTATGCGATTCATTTATTCATTCGTTTCTGCTATGATATTCTACGGGGAATATTAGATATGGTTGCAAAACGGTTTGTTTCAAGAGGCACACCGGTAACTTACTCACTAAGCGAACTAGTGAAGAGCACCCGCACATGACCTCCATTACTATTCGCTAATGGCATGCCCAACTGAACTGTTCCCATGGGCTGCTAACTGCTATACTGAATACTTGAGATATACCATCATACATCCATCACTAGATTCAATGGGTATGCGAGCATGTGCGACTTCAGACTTATCCTATCCTTAACTGCTATATATCGTTGCAGCCAGCCTGCTGGAGTAATAGCGAACTATAAATTCTCACTGTACAGACCAAAGTTCGAAGTCGCACACACAAATAGGCCTACCAGACGCAGCAGCGATAATTTCATTACACTCCAGTATAGTGTGTAGTGACTACACAATCACCCGCCGGTATACGAACGATGCTTCTCTGACGACATTCGCTATGTTGAATCATCGGCTGTAGGCCTACCCACAGCGAAACTTATGTGTCTCACTTGGGGCTTCCCCAGACAAGAACTAGAAAACCATTGTATATCCATTCACTCCTAACCTAATCAGGCCACAGAAAAGCATGGCGTCTGCCCTTTTCTCAGGCTTTTTGAAAATGTTTATTTATCCCTTATGTTGTATCATATGCTTAGACGTGGTTCTATGCTGGGATAAAGCGAGTTCTGAAGAGAAATCGTCACTTAGCTGTTCATTACTGTCCAAGGCTAAACTTTGCTTTTTACAATATTTCCGTAACACTGCAGATTACTCGTAACAAGCCTAAACCACCACCGTACAGCGCTCAGCAGCCACACGTTTTATGCACACAGAAAAAGACACAGCAGGCCTTAGTTAATGATTCCACTCTTGACGTAGGCGAGATTTTTCATTTATTGTGCAAATAAAACGTACAATAGGCTTTTGTGATTGCGACGGCCGGCATCGGTATGGCGCCGAAGAAGCAGGACTACATATACAAAAAGCCTACTATTAAAGCAAATACAAAAGTTGGCGCTATAGTTACGGCTTATACGAGAGGAGTGTAGTGGAGCCGATGAAGGACGATCAATAGATAGTGTTAGAAGACCACCACGGATTTAATGTCCAGCCTTAGTTTATTGTGAATGTTCTAATTCACAACGGCTTATACACAAACAATGGATCATTGGATGAAATCAAAGGTTTCATCCATAAGCGAAATCCTAACTAGTCTGACGTTGCGCAGTGTTTCAGCTATTAGCAACTACCTGTATTCTATCTAGTAGCAAGGATACGCACAGTTTCCCTGAAATATTGATGTTTGAAATATGCGATCGCACTGCTTCTACTTCCTAGGCCATAGCCAAATAATAGCCGATTAAAAATATACCGCAAAAATCCTCATGGTCGTGGGTTTCTACTTTCTACATTGACATATCCATATCGCAACGCTATATAAATGTGCCGTTATAATCGTCTACGATGTTCTGCCAGTGGTCTGTCGAAAGGTCATTTTCGTTCTCGTCCCTCGTGCCTGGTTCTGGCTAGTTGCCGGTTTAGAGTCCTACTAGCGATCAAATTTTAGGAACCCATTGCAAAATCTATATAAATAAAAGAGCCTGTTTGTCTGTGGACGAATCAACCTTCTTTATTACAGAAGCTATCGCCGTAAGATGTTACAGGGATGTAGGGGCGGACATTATGCGTGCGACCAGGTGGTTTTTTAGCTCTTCCAGCGTTTCTTTTGTAAGTTTTTCTTCGCCCAATGCTGCTATTTCTACGATGATACGCCGAAATCAGAGATGCACCTTTTAGATCGCTTCTGCCATCTAGCGAAACAATTTCTTCACTTCTCGTCGACGTTCTGCTATGTACTGTCCTTCGGTTCGGCGTTTTAGACATATTTCATACGGGTTTAGATAATGCATATGAGAAGTAAATCTGGGAGCCATTTTCCTTCGCCAAGAGAAGAGAGGGAAGCGTCTCACCGATGATTAAATGGAGGTCGCATTTTTTGCGTAGGGCTGCAACGTCTTATGTTGTATCCCCCGATAACCAGCTAATAAAAAATATATAAACAGTAACCTATAATGATTCGGCACAATATTTCCCGGAAGGAACGTGATTTTGCCTGGGAACCAGCGTCAGCGTAATCTGACCCAATGCTCTTCTCTGGGTGCTGATCCAGGGCAACTAAACGTAAAATTCCGATCTGAACAAAATATTTACAGACTCTGAAAGGATTATTTAAAGCATTATTAACTTTGCCAAAAACACGACGGCGGCTGGTACACGAGTCTCATTATTTTCTTTTGATTATAATCTTTCATTCGGCTGCTGCTAGTTTTCTTCGGGAAACTTAATGTATCCTTCCTCTGGTTCCTGATCAGAAAAAATACACGCGTCTGTGTCGGTTGACGAAAGAGGATTGGAGCGAGACCTACACGTTTGCAAAGACATGTTCTCTGAAAAGGCAGAATCTACACTTCCTTTTCTGTTTTGTTTCACGCCAATAAATGATGATGCACTCTTGCGTAACAAGATACTCGTGGGGTAATCATCAGATAGTTGCTCGTACGTTGGATTTTCTAGAAGGTCTCCAAAACTTCGCGGTATGTAATCGGTCTTTGTCGATTCGCATCTAACGCCCTCCAAGGCAATTTCACTTTCGTGACAAGGAATAAAGTGACATTCAACGAGATTCCCGACTTGAACTGGTTCTTCTTTAGAAAGCAATTCGCTCTGATGCCAGTCATTTGAGAAAGTCTGGTCATCCGACAGATATTCCATGACTTGCTTCTAAAAAAGAATATTTTCCTTGCATTGCCATAGTGTCGACACAAGTGGTGGTGTGTCGCATATACATTTCTGAATGTATATACGTGACATAAACTGTCGTATATCTAGGACACTCGGACATACCATAAATTCTACGAGAGTATTATCCATTATTGGGTTCTACCAAACAAGACATATAATTAAGTAACTCATAGCACAGGGAATCGATAATTGACTTAGTAGTAACAAAATACACTCCTGCTGTTCCGATCATAACAGTACCGCTAACCTCCCGCTGTTATTATTACAGTATAAAGAAGATTTCAAGCCATGCGAAGATAATTCGCTAACGTAATTTGGGATTGTTTTTTCCATGGTCAAACCACGTGATGACATTTGGCGCCACGTTTTGAATTCGAAATCGGGAGACTTTTATTCCGAGATTCAGTATCTGGTCGTCTGCAACAACGGAGCTCACATGCGCGGTAGACATGCAGTCATAGAAAATGCACCATTGGACTTGTCTATTCGGCATTACTAATATTGTTTCATAGTACGAACGTGTTATCGAAGTGACTTGGAATACTGGTTCCATATAATCATCAATTCGGCATCAATTCTGTCTCAGCTAAGACTCGTGCAAGAACAGTATTTATATAGACAGACCGCTGTGCGAAGAGCTTTATAGAAGCGTACGTCACTGACGTGGCGTTTATCGTGGGGTGTTTCGAACACGCAGTTTATAGTCAGATCAGCGCGGAGTTCAACTACATTACGATATTTGCAAACCATCATCTGTCACCACCAAAACCCCGCGATAAAGTGGGTCACTATCGGCGTGGCTCAGTAAATATTTTGACCGATGATAAGGGCAAATTTCTGAGCAAGTGAGGGGAAGTACTGCAAATTGTGTATTTACAGGGATACATTAGCTATTTGCAACACAAATCGTTTCTTCTTCGTGCTATATATGCTGGCACAAAAATCACGCCTTCCTCGTGTTTGTGTACTTACAGTTACACGTGATGTCTGTGAATTTGCTGGGAGGTAAAGGCTGCCTTCGTAGTATATAGGTTTACGTAATAGATGCAATAAATATTAGTGATAGCTTTATTCTCAACAGACCTACTGTACTTTCAAAAACTTACGGTTGTTCGGGGAAGCTCCACAGTTTTACCTTTCCACGGGTTCCATACGTATTTCTTAACATTATACATCAACAACATGAGCACTAGCACGACTGCTACGACAGCGACTCCAATCAAAACGTTGAAATAAGCTGGAATCTGAGGGTCGTGTTCGTCCTTAAGCAAGTCGTCTTCAATGCATAGAGGAGGCGCGCACTTCCGCTGAATATAATCAATGACTAAACTTTCACCCGCATGAAATCCATGTTCCACTTTACTTTACTTTACCTGTGAAGGGGCACTTTCAATGTCTTCGCCCCCGTCGAGTACTGTATATCTACCGACAACACAGATATTTCGTGCCTTGGATGTACGGTGAGTAAACGTAGCCATGATTGAGTCATACTGTAGACATAACCATTTGTAATCAAGAATTGGGGTCTCGGCGAGCTGTGATTGCAGTTGATGCGCCATTTCTTAGTTGGTTTGAACATATCGTCGGTAGGACTATACATCGGCATGTTCAAAACAATGGTCGGCCGAGGCGTAATTTTCCGTTTCGCGTATGGTGATAGTTGGTACATACCGGTACTAAATTTCACTCAAATGTTAGTGGTTTGATGTACTTTTCAGCTTTATAGAGATGGCTGAAATCCAGTCATTAAACAATGCCTATAGTAACCACGAAAGACGAAACACTGTACTTACATCTGCTTCTTCCGTTTTCTGCAATCAAGGAAACTGTATCAACACCAACAAGTTGCAAGAGTATAGCTTTTATATAATGAAACAACTTTCAACTTTACTCGATTATGATCTGCCTGTATTTGTAAAGACTCTTTATAGAGTCTTGGTACCAGCCTACGATAAGGTTCACCTTCTAGAGGTCCAGAGATCAGAAGAACCATTGTAAAGTATATGTACAATTTTGAGCTACAGTATATATTCATAAGCCTATAGTGGGCAGGGCATGAGGCTACCCATTAGTGGGTCGATCGGAAATCGATAATTTCACAGATTTTTCACGAATCTGCCCCTGGCTGTTGCATTGCACATTGCGCGCCCCGTAAGTTCTATCGTGTAGATATTTATATAGTAAATGAAGTGTACCATGTCAAATAAACTCTCTGTCAAACTGTCATGGAAATATTGCACTTGAAATTTTAGATCTTTCGAGATTAGATCATCAAATCTTCTCTTCAGAGCCACGATTGCTGTAGTATTTCCACAGTCATTGGACACATTTAAAAGTGGTGCCGAAAAAGAAGCGGGAACTCCTGTATATTATATATAGGGTATATACATCATGCAATTGCATCAATATCACAGCCAATTACAATCGTGTTATCTAAAAGGGTCATAATGGTTGGCCAAACGACCATGTCTTGCGAATAAAATCTCTATATGGCCCGAGCAGGCTATCGATACGGAATTTTCCTAGACTCGAAATTTCGGCGATATACCGGGATTACACTTCCGATCCGTTATGCCCGTAACAATACAACAACCACGCGGAAATTTATTTGTGCTGTTATACAAATAGCCTATATAGTCCTTGGCTCTGGAAAGTTGCTGCGTGAGTGGTCATTTCCATTAGCGTTTTGCACGTAATGGATGATCATGGCACGAAAACAATAGACTACCCGGATAAGTACTTCAGGTTATTGTTTTTGTGCGTGAAACGCATTGCATAGAATTTTGCCCAACGCCAACAACAACAACTGTTTATAGATCTCTTGCCTTCTAGTAAATTATAGTCTATTATAAACACGAACAATATTCCAGCAGTAGCTAGAACGGCTATCGCTTGAATTGGGGAGAATTGAGCCAACCGTTTCCCTGAACTTTGTCAAAATCACGCGAAGTAAGACTGTTACCACAAATAAGTTTGCTGTGATTTCGTAACTCGCGCGCTACACAGTTAGTTATCTGTTATAAAACGCGGGTGGTTCGGCCACTACATCTCATAAAATCCAATGAAACCTTGTTGTTACTTTAGATTTGAAAGTTAGACGTACACTCTTACATTATAGAATATTTGTGTACTGATAACAATTAGGGTCAGATTTCACATACCTGTTACTACGTTAAGGCCAAAATATGATTTTTCCCCGCTTCCAACCACGTGACCATCATAAATCGCGGTAATTGTGAATATCCATTTCATACTGTCTTCGTCAGGACGAAGAATTAATGACAGTTGAGTGTTGTCGACCGCCTTGAAATTGTATTCACGAGAATCCCTGCTTAAAGTTACCCTGTGATAGAATGTAGAAATTAAATCAAGCCGCAGCAAGGACACTGGTATAGGGAGGACAAAATGCATAATATGTTACTTCACGATTGATGATGACTTTGATGAGTAAACGGGTGAAGCACAGACCTCAGCTCGCTACCACAATCGGAGAATATGCGAATCTTGATAAAAATGTTGTAAATATTTCGCTAACAGCCTATTATTGTCACTGGCGTGTGTTTGGGCAGTTTGCAGCGAAGTCAGCCGACCCCAGAGAATCTTTACGCGACCCTACTTTGGGTCACGACCCATAGTTCAGGAACCACTGCTATAGCAGAACAGACAATTACTGTTTTGAAATACTTCATGTTTTATGTTCCGTTGGTTTATACTAACAACATGATAATATAGCTATTGTTTGATTGAGATGATTACCAATACTGATTATGCAGTGATTTTCGGATCGCTGTGCTATGTCGTTACGATTCAACGAGAGAAGCATGGATGCTAGTTCCCTATGAGTGACAAACACTGACTGCAGAAACATTTCCGCCAACGTGACGGCAACTGCTAAAACGTCTACTTTAATATTTCCTTCCTCAACGCGCAAGAGTAGTCAACAAAGAAGCTGTCATGCTTTTGTCGAATACAACGATGATCACGATGATGCTGATAGGCTGTTGCACAAAAATATATAAATTGATGAGTGTCACTCATGATATGACGGTAAATCGCGGGAAGCAAAACAACGTTTAAAGCATGGTTATTCATCATCACTACATCCGTTTGGGAAACAGTATGGGGGGTTGCGACAGTGATTCGGACTAAAAACGGGATACATCGTGATCGTGTAATAAATGATCTGGGCATCTGGCGCACATGACCCAGCTATATATAGTTGAAAGCGCCATAATTCAAAAACTACAATAGTAACGACCTCTCCCCTACGAAATTTTTAGGGTTCGCCGCAGCGCTTCTAGATGAGAAGCTGCGAACATGATGTTACACAAAGTTACAGCTAGAAACAATTTGAAAATTTTGACTCACTTGGCCGAAACGTTATACTGGACGGGATTTCTGATTTCCTTATCAAATATTGTGACTGGATTCCATGTCAGGAAATATTTGAAGTCAACGTTTGTGAGAGAGATATTGTTAATCGTTTGTATTTGGAGATCTGTAATTCATCATTGCAATCAACCTATGCTATCATCTTCTTCTTTGTCATTCGCCCATTCTCGTTTTGTGCGTGGACAGAACGATCGAACCTCCCATGATTTGGAAGTGATTTATTATTTTCCCGAAGTTGAGACTGCCCGTGGCAGGGGAACCTTCAGTTTTTGCTGCTGTCCTACATAAAATGACCGCGCAGCGCACAATGTCAATATATTCAAGTATATTTCGATAGAGCGCTGGATTTCGCCGTGTTGCACCACGACCACACCTCTGCACTATCCGACGCCGAAAGCTTGACAGGGAGGCATATATATGCTGAGGATGACTCAACGATAGGTTCGGATTGGAACACAGAAAATTCACTTTCTACGTTACTAATCTCACTAACTGTATGAGTGGCCCTAAAATAGCCCATTACTTAGAAATGTATAATTGCATAGTTATGTAAATTCCACTTACTGCGGACTCCAGAAGCTGATATGACTACGACTAACGTCAACAAGTAAGACAAGCCCTTCCGATCCATCGTTGCTTTGTAGCCTACATCAGACAATCCACCAAATTTGGCGTTCAAATGCTTCCGGTGATGATTCGTAAACCTACCATACACCTAGTATGTATAGGCTAAAAACAGGAGAAAAATCGCATTGTTACGGTCAGGATCCTCAACATCTGGATTTTCCGCTTGGCCGTGGGCAGCCCTTATTAAAAATATAAGATCAGTCGATGCTACTGCATTAAAGGTGATGACAGAAACCTCACGGGGCACGCTTGTCTGGAAATATATTGAAAAACGGTACATGAATGACGAGTTCCCCGTTTGCACCAGCGCTAATGTGTCACTAACCAAAACATACCTCTGTTGCTGCAACAACCTCACGACCGGGGCTAACGCGCGATGCGTAGGGATACGTAGGATACACTCTCATTATGGATTCGAGAGAAGAGGAAATGAGTAGCCTGGAGGGCAGATGAAGGCAAGAGAATCAGAATCCAAACAAAGAGTATATCGGATTCTCGCTGCAGAGAGAGTTTGCCGTATGATATGAGTTCACTTGTAACATTGGATATTTCTTATAACTGGCGAAGCAAATATTTCGCAGAAACTACAATCTGGACAGGCAGGAAATATATGTCACGTTGTCTTAGTTTTCAACTTGTCTCAATGGCATATAATCTTATCATATAATACATATTGTACATCATGTAATCTTATCATGACAAGAGATCGAATGGGTATCCTAGCCTCTCGTTTGTTTGCTTGTTTAGGATTCACCGGTACCGTAAAATACGTAACAATAGTGCAAATGTGTAGCCTAGAACGCGACCGATGCATCGGGCCGACATCTTGCCTCACAGAAATATATCAATCGGCCTTAATCGCCGATAAATATCGGCTCATGTAGTCCATAGTACAACTTGCTGACCCCTCGCTAGAATATGTCTCGTACGGTATATGATTAAGGAAATCTTAGTCTAGTGATAAGCTACATGATACTCCAGGAAATCGTCGCGTCTTGTCTACATAGCAAAAACTGTCAGCGCTTGTCAGTCGTATTTTGTAAGTTGGCATAGACGTCTATGACCGACAATTGACACGCTGGTGAAGTTAAATCCATGGAACTGAGATAAGGCATTAGCCTACATGCGTTGTAGCCTTTGCACTCATGGCCACAACCCCACACTAGTAGAATTTACGAACGACAAGCAATCATTTAAGAGTTATGACAGTTGACCGCGGCCGGGCTATTAGGAAACTAAGTAGTCTGGAGTCCTATCTAATCAAATCAACAGACCCTCGAAGTATTCTTTGTTGATCTTTATTATTCTACTCAGAGAAGCAGTACATTTTCAAATGGCTTCAAGTACACAATTAGAAATGGTTCCGCTTTTATCGTTACAGTAAGTGCGGTAAAGTGCAGTGTTTTGATACAGTCGAAAGCAAATGTTGAAGCGCCGAGCAGGATGACCCTGGCAGAATCACAATGATCAAGGACCTCAATCTCTTGTGAGCGATTATCGAGACGAAATGAAAAGGAAATCACAAAAACAAAGTGCTCTAAACACACTCTTGTAGGGTGTCAAAATAAATGTTTATTGATACCCAGCTAACTTGATGACGGTGGGATATCTTGTTCGAACAGTCATGCATTTTTCCCTCTCAATGAAAAGACTGTTGCTCTTGATGGCAATTTCTTTTTCTAGAGCCATTCTAGTATCCATAAGGTCCTGAAGCGAACGCTCAGCTTCCGCTAACCTTTGCTTCAGAGACTCTATGCTCTGTGTTATTTCACCAACTTCGGATACCAATCTAAAATCAAACACACGTAAAATCATGAAGGCTGTCTAGGTTGTGCGAGGAATTTTGATTGACAGTATCAATTCAGATTCACACAATATCATTCAAATAAGATCTGCAATGAGCGAATGAACATAGGCTTACCTGTATTGAACCGGGTCTCGGCACAGCTCTACATTAGGTCTGTAGGTTCGGTGACTAAGTCTTGTGTGCGACACTTGCATCGGTGGCTCTTTATTGTTGATAGCAATCTTCAGCATGGCAATATTTTTCTCTTGATTACCGATTTCGATCAGAACCTGGATATTACGGGCAAACATTAAAAATGAGACATTGATTACATAAAACGTTTCTCTGCGATTTTCAAACCTTTTGGAGATGATTCTCGAGTTTCGTCTTAGCATCATTCATTTCTTCCGCCCTCTTTGCAAAAGCTTCGTTAGCAGAATTGCATTGTTCACGCATATCATCAGAAGTGTCATGCAACACGTTGTCAATCAACGATCTCAGATTGATAGACGCCATTCGCTCACGCTCAGCACGGACAATGTTGTCATGAGTGTATTGAGCCCATGTTTCAGGTGTTGAAGAACTTAAAAAAATTTTAATTTAATAATTAAAATGGAGAGAGTTTGCTAACTTATGAATATGTAACCAGTAAATACGACTAAATGAATGAAACCTTACTTGTCCTCAAATTTGGCTGAATTGGGGTAATATTGAACATCAGTCGATTGGTTGTTGAGGCGTCCGCTTTTGTCATCAATGTTATAGGCATCGAGCTTGTCACTCCAATCAAGTTCCAAGTTTTGTTTCGCATCTCGATTCATTCTGAAAACAGGATACCAGTAATCGATGATAACTAGATCAGAGTAGATGGGACACATTTCATTTGGAAAATCTTGTGTACACACCTAATCTGGTTCTCTGTCTGTTCAATGGTTCGTTTGAGCAAATCTTGAACAGACTTGATAAGCTCTACTTCCTGAAATATATATTAGTTTGATAATGAAACATTGGCTGAGATTTCATCAAAAATAAACAACCTTGAGTAATTGTATTTCAACATTATCCTTAACAAGGTCGGGACCCTGTCTTCGGCTTCGACATTCTAGATTGTCTGTGACGATCATCATCGGGATTTCTGTTGCCTGCAAGGCTTTATCAAGTCGAACCTTGAATGAATAAAGGAGAATTGGGAAAAACAGTACAACGTTTCGTATTGAGCTCATTAAGACGCACCTTTTGTTGAAAAAGTAGCTCAGTTTCTGCAAGCATGTCGTCTATTTCCCTTTGCAGCTCAAACTTCCAAAAATTGATGTCATGGATGCGTTCTCCCAGCTTTTTGGTGACATCAGCCTGGGTTCTATATCAGCCACGAATACATAAATGGCGATCATGTACGTCAACTGCTATCACTCAACGTGCTAAGTTACCGTACCTGTTGGTCTGTGCGTCGGTCTCGTTAGCGAGCTTCTTGGACTCATGCTGAACCCTCTCTGCATTATCTCTATCCGTGAAGGATTGATAATATTTCGAATAGTTATTTTGATGCCATTCTTCTGGTGTGTACTTGGCAGTTCGGAAACCGGACGTTGGATTGCCAACAGCCGTATATGCCCCAGTGTTAATGGGGATAGAATGCTCTTTTGTGCCGAGTGACTGCACTGGCACCCCGCGAGGAGCGGATTCAGCTTTCAGAAGTACCTCTTCTGGCATATTTACCTGATTTTTGTTGATTAAAAACAAGAAAAAGACCAAGAAAACCGACAGGGCACCGATCAACCTACTTCTGAAACAGCGGAACGCGACTATCGATTAATACCCTCCGGCTTACCTACGCGTTGCTTGACGCTAACGTTCACCATGGAAACCCCTGTAGCCACCTTCGAACTTATGGCTCATACACAATGCATGAGTGAACAATCGAATATAATAATTACTTTCTATGAGTAAACAATCGCAAAAACCACAAGACATTCCACTTCTCGGCTTCTTCAGCTTACCCTGCCCTTTCACAAGATGTACAAAATTTACGGTCGTAGGGTAGGCCTACAATAGGCTGACTTATTGCTTAATTCCAACATACCGACTTTTTCTTGCTTTGCATTATTTATTCCGTTTGAGGTATCTATATACAGTTAGGTTTAAAATATTCCCGGGATGACCTCGTAACCAACGTGAACAACGACTCCCGATTAAATACGAGTGCGGGTAGATTAGACGCAACGTCGCATGTATTTCTCGTACCGACCTTCGTAGACCTATAGCGCATGATCGCACGGCGAGGAAAATCATGCGACAAAGTCGAGAACATTACGTCTGAAACATTTTCTTATTTGAATCGAAAATAAATCTTTTAAATCTAAGATCCAAATTTACGATATTCTTTTCCAGATTCGAATTTAAGGCAACCTTGTCTTCACTAAAATCTTTGTCTTTGTTTCGCTGTTTTTTGGAACCCTTTCCCCCCAGGTATGAAATGCATTCTTCACTGACCCCTCCTGAAAACATCTCAAACGCTATTGCTCGGCGAACTACGAAATATTTCGTATAGGTCTAGCATAGCTTGTATAATCACAATAAACACGGGAAATGCTGACGTAAAATGTCTATGACTAGGCAGCTGGTGCAAGCCTACCTGGTATTCGAATCTTGATTTTGCCACTTTGACCAAACGTGCCGTCTATGGTACCTATTTCTCCAGTTGATAATTGTACTTTCAATCCTTGAAATATTTGGATATCAGTTTCTTTCTTCAGCAGACCTCTGCAGATTACGGTGTAATCGTCATGAATCTAAAAATAAAAATATACACATGAATTTTCTTACGTACGCCTACTTACTTTAGACAGTCTCAACGAGGGATGTGAAAGTGGAATCTGGAAATGGTTCGTTTTTCATGGAAGCAGAAGCACGAAAATTTTACCGCCTCGGCATGTAGAGTAGGCCTATACTATACAGGCGCCAATTCTCATTGAACGCTTAGAAGTAAACAAAGGTGGCGACCTTAGGCTACACGTGTTCCTTTTATCTTTGCCGAAAACAGAAGTGTTGGGAGTATGATTCTAGTCGATGCAAGAAGTAAAATGCGATAGTTACATACAGCACCTATGTTAATTACGTACACCACTTTATAAAAGTCGCGATTGGACAGTGACATTGAAATATTTTATTCATGAAAGCGGAAGTGGAAAATATGGACGCAAAAGCAATAGAGAAATGGCCCCTTCCACATCCCTGATTTCAACATACCCGGTCTACCACACCCTCTTTACTTTTTTCCTTATATATCTTCAAATTGGGAAGAACTGAGATGCTGTAGTCTTTCACAGTGAAAGTTTTTATAATCCGTGCTTGAAACGCTAACCTAGAAAATACTAACATTTTTCAGAAATGGAGCAGAAAAAATGTAGGCTGCGTTGCGATTTCGATATACCCTATTGACTTACCTACATTTATGAGCATTGATATCAGAATCCAGACGGGAGCCAATAGCAAGACCCTTTTCAAGGCAAGTGACTGGCTTTTCAAATTCCAACAAGACGCATTGTTCATGAGTTGTACTGAATCACAAAATTGATACATAGTTTTGAAATTAATACGGTATCTATAATACGAAAGTATTGTATGTAAGAAACCATAAGATTTACATCCAGACTAACATGGTGAAATTAATCCTCAGGTCGCAATTGAATCCAATTGGCTGAATTTCTCAAATAAGATGAATCTATATGATTACGTGCATAGTCCCTTCAGAGACTCAGGCAATTTTACCAGAAAGGCTGGCTGATATTTCAAAAATAATGAAACTACCCATTTACTCACGTCTCAGCTGCGTCTAGTGCATCAGAATATAGGTATTCCCTCGAGAAATCAAAATATTCTTCAGACATCTTTGGCAGTACCCATGATTTCTTTTCTGTGAGTGGTCTTGAGAGATCTTTGAAGAATGTCACACGAGCCATTGTGGTAGAATGACCAATTGAAATATGAAATTTTGCCTTTGTTTCAACACTTGATGAATAGTAAGGAATTTTCGATACTCTCGCAATGGCTGCATATATACTAGGAAGTGCCCCTGGGCTACAGACCAATCCTCGTTCCAATAATTTGGGATCAAACTGAGTTACGCATATTCCTGCGCGATCACCCTGCATCACAGATGGGACTGGCTTCCGAAACATTTGCATAGACTTCACCTTTTTGGACTCCTGCAGGTAGAACAAATTTGCAGCATTACAGAATTTGACTGGGCGCATGTGAAAATAATACAGCAGGCTGCCTGTGGCGAGAACTCATCATTTACAGTTTTTTCAAGAGTAGGTCCTGCTTCTATGCATTTACCTTCAACACTGGAACTTCAATGGAGTCATTCACTGACAATTTTCCACTTAATGCAGTACCAGTCATTACTGTACCCTGACCACGAATAGAAAAGCAGTGGTCCACGCTGAAGATAAATGGTCCAGAACTTGATCGTGCAGGAGAGTACGTTTGCCGCTTCATACACTATACCATAAAAGAATTCAAGTTGACAGGGTCATGGGCATCCAAATCCCTCAATAGAGTAACAAAAACAAGTGGCTTTCTTGCCAAATTAACATTTCAGGCCCCTGTCGGATTACCTGAATCAATTCGTCGATTCCAAGTCCCTCACTTTGCTCTTCAGCACCACCAGGATTCGCAGCCACAGAAATTATTTCACAGCCAGAAAATTTTGTCCTTTCAAGAGTCTTATGTAAACGCTTGGACATTTTGTCAATATGAGCCTAGTAGGAATATCAAACTTGTTTTCATTCAAGAACCTATAATAAGGCCACGAAAATTGCAGCAAAGCTTTTCACCAGCAATTGACGTGATACTTGGAAAGGATTTTGAGAGACTATTGGAAGAAAACACAAATTTTAGGTGAGATAAGAAGACTACTCGCCTGCCTCTTTGCTTCTTGAATCAAATCAATTTTATTGATAATGACCAGTAATTTTTCGCAAATTATCTCACCAATGACTAGGCATTCTGCTGTTTGAGTTTGTACTCCTTTAACAGCATCGACCACTAGCAACATCAAATCAATAATCTGGGCACCTGTCAGAAAATTAGCTTTAGACATACCATTAATATCAATCAACTCTCTCAATATAATATAATTTAAAATTTACATTACAAAGCAGAAGAATCTGACTAAAGGCAAAAATCACATCAACTGGTAATCATACTTACCGCCAATTATTGTTCTAATTAGAGATGCATGGCCTGGGCAGTCAACAAGGGTGTACTGCACATGAGTTATGGCGTCGCAATAGATATGTTCGGGGGCATCAACAGTAAAAGAGGAAAAACCAAGATCAAGTGTTATTCCACGTTGCCTGAATAATGCAGAAAAACATTTCGAAAGCTCAATTATAGCTCGGATGTGAGACTTGCATAAAAAGAAAAGCACTCGAGCAACTATACTTACTTGCTTTGAGGATTCTTGTCAAATGCCGCAGTAGAAGCAACATTGCTCAGAACTTTTGAGAGAGAGGTTTTACCACTATCCACATGGCCCAATACTCCGACATTGAAGTTTAGAGTGTTCATTTTAGCAGAGTTTTTTGTATTGATGAAAAACACAGGAACATGTAACTGTGGAATTTCAGAAGAGCATAGGCCTATGCACCGGTAGCTTCTGCTGAGTGCTGACCAAAAGGAGGCTTGCAGTCAAACCTAAAATCTGGGCCACAATCAACGTTTTTTCAGGGGGATTCCAGTCCCACTACTCTACTATGCCAATCAGCACGGAATATGCAGACTTGCAGGCGTCCTTACGGTCCTTACTTATACTTCCGGTTCCGGGATCACCTAAACAACCACAGAGAGAATCAACGTAATGTATGATATATAGCGCCACCCAGAGTGACTAAAAACGTGACTTTGGCGCCACCTAAGACGAACTCTGTGATTCAGATGAAATGTTTTGGATTGCGCAATACTGGGCGCGCTATTGCGCAACTTTGTCGTTTACTACCGCCACCGACACTTTGTTGGCTACTATGAGGAAGCTTCAAGCCGCTAATGCGAATCATTTTCGTTAGCGAGGATTCAATCTAATGTATCGATTGGAGTAAGTTTCTCGGTCATAGTGTTTGGCCTGGTGATGGATGGACGAGAGGAACATATTTCTACTTACAATGTAAACATTTCTACGGGGGATGTTATAGTCATCTCGGCAAATTGCGGAACATCTTCCGCAAACTCAACCTCTCCCCCCGCTTCGACTCAAGCTAATGAAATGCCACCACCTGCTAACTCAGAAATGCCATCAAGCTCGAAAACTAGTCTGGGAAAAGTGAACCCGCCCAGCAAAGTAAAGATGAAAGACATATTGGAGAAAGACTCTAAAGAATACCAACGCCGTAGACAAAGAAACAATGTTGCAGTACGCAAAAGTAGGGAGAAGACACGAGAAAGATCAGCCTGCACCTTACAAAAAGTAGAACAGTTGAAGGTAGGCCTATGTCAGCCAGCCATTAAAAATCACTTGATATTTTTCTCGTATGGGCTAAATTTGAGATTTCACAACAGCTTGTGTAATGGTGTAAGAGTCTATACAGCGGGTTGGTAATAGTACTGGCTTAATTGATTCGTAAGTTAAACATTCTGTTGAAAATTTGCAGGTGGAAAATGAACAATTGGAGTCAAAGATTTCAATACTCACCAAGGAATTGAGTGTACTAAAAGATCTATTTATGGACCATGCACGTGGATTTTGCGGCACTGGAAACTCTGTACATCTCAGTCCTGAGCAACTTGAACATTTGCTTGGATGCAAGGCAATCAGAGACAATTCTGCTACTGCAACAACTTCGGCTGAATCAGCAAATGCAGTTCCAGTATCAGAAGAATCTACACAAGCACTTTCGGCAATCCAGCCCTTGATAAATGTTGCAGAGATGGAACTCATGGGTATGAAGGAAAATATGAATGAGAATGGTGCGTTGGACCCGAATGTATCGAGTAGTATTAGTGGTGGTGTACATAAGATTGATGATATTTCCTGGACGAATGCTGACACTTTGGTTACATTGACCCTTGAAAAAGAGGACTCGTGACGGCCACAATTGCAAACCCGTGCTAATATGTATGGATCATTGCTTCGCAACAATGAGAGATAACTGTTTATCAGCTTCGATCAGTATCATCACAGGCCACATGTTGCTTCCTGTGATACTGAATTACATTGGCCTAGTGTTTACTTATCAACTTAGTTGTTTGACGCAAAGCACAGAAGAATAGCATAGGTCTACACAAGGAGAATAGAATTTGTGGAAATACTGCTCATTTATTAACTCACTTGCAAATAATGTGGAAGACAGTATTATAGACCCACGCAGAGAAACAGCAAGACAGGCTGGTATTCTGTTCCAGGTCATTTGTTTCAATTATCAATAATTATATTCCTACTGTACACACAGGACTGGATATTTGTGGGCTTCAACCATCTTGCTATATACGAATAAGACATGTGTAGGTTTTTACCACTGTACCATATCGCACCACAATGTGGTGGCTATTCGGGGAATTTCATTTCTACTTGATGAATTTTAAAACAATTATAGGACCTGTAGCCACCCTGCACCCTTTTCCAGCCAGTGTCTGAAAATAGTTAGTAGCCTGTCATATTGCAATACTGACCGTCAGTGCTAACAGGATACCAGTATATTTAGTGCTGTGAACACTCGAGTCAGTGACCCGACTCAGTCGCGTTTATCTTGAGTATTTTGACTTGAATCAAGCCACTAGAGGTGCACGACTCAACTTGACTCGGGGGAAAAGAAAATTGACTTGACATTCGGGTTTAAAGTTTTGTCAAAGTCTTAAATTACGTCAGAAAAGATTTTTGTCTCATGGATTTCATCAAGGTCGTTGTTTCTAATTTTTAAATAACGAATCTGTCACCAGTCATCGTTTTTTTTTTCAAAATGACTTGATATGTGGCTTGAAATTTTGAAGAATTGAATGAGTCTTGAAGCCCCTGGTGACTCGACTTTCAAAATGTTGAATGACTTCGGTTTGGAAAACCCGACTTGACTGGCGACTTTGAATCAGTGAGTTGGTCACAATACTAATACAAGTAGCAAGAATAGTAAGAATATACAGTATCTGGTCTTCGTGTGTTTCAACAGGCTGCTTCGACTGGCGGGACAGCAAGGTGAAGTTCCACATTCGTCATTGTGTTTGCTGATGTGACTCGGTGGCATATATTTCTTGAAAACGTTTAAAATTTTGCAATAAAATTTCGTCCTGAATTGTAATTCTCATGAAATCTGTGGACAAATGCACAGCATATGCTAATGAGATTTGAAAGTGGGCTATTGGTTGAATAGAATGTAATGATTACGTCAGAAAAGATTTTTGTCTCATGGATTTCATCAAAGTCGTTGTTTCTTTCTAATTTTTAGACGACGAATCTGTCACCAGTCATCGGTTTTTTTTCCGAAATGACTTGATATGTGGCTTGAAATTTTGAAGAATTGAATGAGTCTTGAAGCCCCTGGTGACTCGACTTTCAAAATGTTGAATGATTACATTCTATGGTTGAATGTTTACCATTGTGAACTTGTCAGTCCCGTATTTCAGAACGGGAGTGTTACCGATTCGAGCCCTTTCATACTACCGGTACTTCACAGTATTTCTTACATATTGCATAATGCATATTAACTGAAGACATGACGGGACCTGTGTTTCTCTAATAAGCCTAGGCGACAAGGGTGCTACGACTATTGCATCTTCCATTGCCGGGATGCGCTGGCACACATCACATCAAGATGCCCCATTATCCGTTTCGTTCGTTATATTTGAGCAGAGGGCAGGGTAAAATTCTCGCTTCTCTTCGGACCATGGAGGCTGCGAAACAAAGCGACTTTGGTAGAGTTGAGGGCACTACAGAGACTCAGGAATGCCACTGAGTCAGATCGTCATGCGGCCTCTGCGCGCCTTCAGTGGTTAGAATGACGCGAAGGACTAGTCTAGTGCAAAGTCAATAAATATTTATTTATATTCACTCTGGTCTAGTGATTAGCGAAAGAAGAGACAGAACGGGTCTTGTGATATAGTTATTCTTATAATCACAGTATAGTGTACGGTACTACATGTAGACGGTTTTGTAAGTGGAATCAAAGGATTGGAAGTAGCTGGGATCTGTTTATGCGTTGAAGTCCTCTCTTACATTAAGACAAATTGTATAGTGTGGAATGATGGCGGATGATGAACAACATATTAGTACAGGTGATGTCACCGAAGAAGCACAACCTATACCTCCAAGAAAGTCTAATGCAAATAAAGATAAGGTTAGCATGTGTTGCAACTAATAATTTGACCGCCGATTACAATATCAGAAAAAATTGACTTTGCTATACCGGTACATATTCTTTTAGACAGTACGATTCGATTGTTCGAGTAACAAATAATTTAGCATAGTGACTAAACACAAGTATGCAGAGTTTGAGGAACTACGAGGGCCTTGTTTGATATTAGAGATGTGTACATTGAATCAAATTCACAAATGATTTGAATCAATCCCAATGCTGTTTCGAATCGAGATGTGTAGTGTTGGCTGGTAAACATGCTTAGACTATCATGTGATCTGTGACAACAACAGAGATCAAATCAACTGCATTTATTAAAATGCTTTGGCTATTGTGAAATAGGCAGTGTTGGAGGACAAAATTCCTCCCAGTGTTTATTACTACTGTAACCCTGATCCCCAATCACATATATTGGTGGTGATTCAATAATTTGTATAATTTGGAAGTATCAATGAGCTCTATTGATGTACTTACTGTAGTGAGTGAATTAAAAATACCTTATCTTTGGCTTAGATAAGGCTAAAGTTGATTCTTGCCAATGGGAAGACTCACGAGTTCTACTTCACCCCTGACACCACTGCATCTGAAATATCCAAGCATGTATATGAAAACTGGCCGGAACGTAAGTAATTAAACATATATATTATGCCTAATGTATGTGCATATTTTCTCTTTTGATAATGCAGGTATTACATACTTTGCTAGGGATTCACATCTAATTGAGACAGTAGTATTGATATATATTTTTAAAGAATCAATTCTTATAGTTATGGAAATTATTTTGCATAAACTGCTATTGGTGTGAAACTGTTACCATAGCGGTGTTGCAGTAGAAAGAAAGATTGGTTAC
Organism: Botrylloides violaceus; assembly: GCA_030412335.1. Classification (NCBI taxonomy): domain Eukaryota; kingdom Metazoa; phylum Chordata; class Ascidiacea; order Stolidobranchia; family Styelidae; genus Botrylloides; species Botrylloides violaceus. The sequence goes on from JASFYC010000810.1 coordinate 1,992,422, forward strand.
AGCTTAACCTTGATCGATGCCCATTGCTCAAGTGTTAACAAACATTTTAAGCCAGGAGAAACACTACTCACGATGTTGGTGATGAAATAGATACACAAAGATAGAAAATTCAAGTACCAGTACCCTATATATTGCTGAAACATTCACATTTTAGTGAGTTGTAGTCTGAGCAGTATGGATAACTGTCAGGAGGTATGGAAGTGGTAGCAGCTAAATAAAGTTACAAGCCTACCGGTAATGCATTTTGTACCATACTGGGACTTTCCGCTGGCGATTAGAAAGCTAGTTACGTAAAGTGCATTCTCAAACTGACAATCAATTCATACAGCTATTCATCACAAATTTTCCCAATTTCACGGAAACTTTTGGCATTCTATACACTATCGGTACAGAACAGATCCCTGACTAGGTTGGGAATATCCGTCCTTTTGATTTTTAAATACATTAACAATAAGTGCTTCCTATTTCCTACGAACTTATCAACCCAACATGCATTGTAAATCTGAATCTTTGCTACAATATTCGTAATGTCACTTTTTGTTTGATGATGACGGAAATCAGACTTTTTAGGCTACAGAGAAGTGCGCTGATTTTGGATGTATTTCATATAATTTTTGAGTGACAATCATGCTATACCTATTTGTGATACCGGTACCTGTCATATTCATATGAGGGGCAATAGGATTGGGCATTTAGTATAAAATACACATTAAGCTATATCAATGCCACGATTGGGACCTTCATCATGAGGATATTATTATCGTTGTTGTACATTTTGTTCTCTCTATATAGAAGTTGATTTTATCCAGCAACGATTTGGGTAATTGCAATGCTTTTTTATAGACTGGGACGAAAAGCCATCTTCCCACCAAATTCTTCGTCTGATATTCCAAGGTCGTTTCTTACATGGAAACCTATCTTTGGGAGGTAGGTAGTAAATCATAAAATACTCGGATTCAGCTAATGCCTGATAGACGGATGTGTAGTGATTGAAATTAATTTGTTTTATATGGTAGCTTTGAAAGTTTCTGTCGGCAAATTAACCGTGATGCACCTAGTACCGAGAGAACGACTTCCAGAACCTCCATCTAAAGGTTAGTGAAAGCCATGTTATATATCGGTAGCAGACTACCAGTGTGCAGTATCTGTATTACTGCTTTAGTATTTATTGTTTACCTATCGTCACGAAGCCCTCATACTGGTACCTATTATTTATTAGTTGATTGGCCTATCGGTAATCTCCACAAAACCAGAGAACCGGGATTCGGTGTCTTTAATACATGTTTGAATTGAAAGTATAAATTGCAGAAAGTAAATGCATACGGATGGATACAATACTCTCCTTGATTGGGCTATGCACACTCCCATGGCTTTTGTGTACACATTGTCACAATACACACTATCAATAAGGAAACTTGTAAAATACAGTGCATGAACTGTTCTGCAATGGCAGAGACCACAAGGAAAACGACCATTTAAACAAGTCTGCTAATCTAGTGGCACCATGATATCAACAATTAAAACGACATTACATAATACCTAAGTGGACTTTGTGCACAATTATGAAGGCCTGGTGGATTTACTACAGTATCGCAAGTATCAGGCGCTAGTATCGTAAGTACCACAAGTATAAGGCGCTAGTATCGCAAGCATTAAACGCTAGTATCGCTACTACGATAATGACAGAACCGAGAATGCCAAAAAGTCAGGGAGGTGAACAGAACCGCTTGACCCGGCTCCGTTTTGCTCCGCACGGGTCGCGATGCCTTTGGCATTCTCGGTTCTGTCATTATCGTTGTATCGATACTAGCTTTTAATGCTTGCGATACTAGCACCTTATACTGTACTTGCGATACTAGCGCCTTGATACTTGCGGTACTAGCGCCTTGATACCTCCAGTACTTGCGATACTAGCGCCTTGAGACTTGCGGTACTAGCGATACTGTAGTAAATCCACCAGGCCTTAATGAATTTGTTCCCAGTATTTTCTCTATGAGTCACTATTAAATCGTAGCCTGTCTAATTATGAAAATTTTTTGTCATACCAAAGGGGAAGTTGAACGACAAAAAACTAGTGGTGGAGGATGTCGGAACTGTTGCACTATTCTGTGAGCTTTATTATCTTCTTCCAAAGTCTCATATAATGAAGAAAAACCATTACTACTTTTGGTGGAGGACCTGTAATGAATATTCTCTTCTATGAAGTGTGATGCTGTTCAGCGCAGATTGTAATCATAGCCTAGTTGACATAAGGCCTGAATTTCCTTAATCGAGGATTAATGCCTTAACATAGTTCTTGATACCAGTCCAGTATGTAGGCCTATTAATGGGAAATTTTATTAGCATAAGTTATATATTGTTGTTGTGTGCACCATGTACATATAATTTCAACTATTGTTCTGTACATCATTTTAAAGCTAACTATGAAACTTTGGCTTATTATAGTCCTGTCTCTCACTTTTTTCCTGTGATATCCATAGCCTATATCAAACTTGCTGTAGTCGACCCATGTTTTATTCAGTCTGGTCAATTTTCCTTTATTGCAAAAAAAATTCACAGCGTTGAAGAGAGCCAATTTTGTGGCTTATGAGATGCAGGTTTTCAACTGTGAATATTTTGAATGATAACTGTTTGTTTTATGTTTGTTTGTTTCAAATGATTTCAGATAGCGTTATATAGTACGTAACTCAGTGATATATGATTTACTCTAGCTAATGTGGGTGAACAATATTATTAATCCGAGCGGACTGATATGCTGCCTTTAGCAAATCCAAACGGTCATTTGTATTGACGGCAGATGGTCTGATACAAGTGCAAGGATACCCATTTTTTTACAGTGAAGGCCCAGCAACATGAAAAATACTTGGCCACCTCCCCGAGCCATACATAAATTCTGTAGGAAAGAGCATTGCAATTTAGCTAGACCCTTGCATTTTGATTGTTATTGACGACCAGCCTGGGATTTCTGTTAATAATGGTCAGTGAAATTACTTATATGATTAGCTTCCTAGAAATGGAGGTTGATCTAGATTTTCTTACTTTGCATACTGCGGTTCTATTTGTACAGATTATTAATCTATATTAAAATAACTCTGTTAGCCATTGTGTTATCGGCTTGGTTGTTGCGGAATCTTGAATTAGTCATTGTCAAGCTAGCCTCAAATGAAAAAGACATTAATCTAAAGAATCATGACTGCTGCTGTAAGCTTTTCTGCTGGAAGAGACATTTTACCAGTACGCAATCGTGTTTATCGTTCGGTATACTGTGTTGGGCATAGAACCAACAGATAACGCATATTGAAATGCAAAATACCAGTCATTGACGCAAAAGTAATTGGCAGAGATGTTACTCGAGTACACAACAACATCTAGCTTGCTGCCACTTCCATGGGATCACAAATTCATTCATAGTCCAATCGTTTCCCTTTGGAATCTTTGTCTTTTCGGTCTCCACCGCTCCACTTGATGAGGGCGTGCAGGCATCAAGTTGAAGCGGTGCGGCCTAGTCATTTCTTCCCACGTTTATTACCCAAAGGGGGTCGTTTCAATTCAAACGATGGAGTAGCACCAAATGTCAATCCAGCGCTTGAATTGAACGAGGTTCCTCCAAACGCACTTGCAGAGCCAGTGGAAGTTGAACCAAACCCTGTAAGTGAATCCAAACTTCATTGACCACTGCGATTGCTAGAATAATATTATTTAACAACATTACCTGCACTTAAGGGCTTTGTACTGCTTGCACCAAATGTATTAAAGCCGCCAAAAGATGATGCGGACGTTGTGGCAGTGGTGTTACCGAATAGAGAACCTGTTCCAGTGGGTTTCGAAGCACCAAACAGACCAGTCGATCCTTCAATTCATAGTAAACAGTTTCCTAATTGCAGCCTGATAAATTAGATTCTTGTCGTCATAATTATTAATACCTGTAGACTGTGTTGAGAGAAAACCTTGTTGGGGAGGTCCTTGCTGTTGGGCAGGTTGGTTTGCCATAGTCGCCATTGCCAAAGCAACGAAATTATTGAGTTGAGTAAGAGGCGAAATCCCTGAAGACTTGGCTACGGGTTCTAAAAGAGCAGTCATACTCAATTACGGAACAAGAGAATATAATTATATATTATTTCACGTCAATTTTCCACAAACCTTTGTTTGCTTTTTTTCGATTCTCATCGAATATATCAGCAGGATCATTGTGCACAATCCTTCTGTATATGAGGTAATTCTCTTTCAATTGCTATGAAACGATAAGAAGAGCTCACAAATGATGGAGTACAAATATTAACGAGTAAAAATACCTTGACTTGATCATGAGTCGAATGGAGGTTAGCAGCTAGAGAAATAAACGATTCTTGCATCTTACACAATGCCAGGTATATGTCTAAAGAAAATTAACTCATGAAATCAAACTGCTTTGTTATAAAGTGACGGAGATGTTACCCTATGTATACGAAAGGGCTGGCAATTATAAAACCTGCCCAACGAAACCCACATTTTTGTTAGAGTTTTACTAAAGTGAAGTGAAGGAGTATTCATTTCTAGTCTACCATGGGATTAACTTTGAAGAGGTACTCGGTCGGCATCAATAGCAAACTAGATAGATTTCTCATGTTGCTGCCCATCTCTGACGCATGGTTTCTTTTGGCGAGTGTGCTCTCTATAGGTAATAGCTATAAATCAAAGTCCTCGTAACTGGATTTGCTTTCTTTTTTTAACAAATGAAAAAGTGAACATCATAAATTCAACAAATACCGAATTAACACTAAATGAACATGACATGATTTTTCTATTAGGCCTTACTGTGTGTGCTCTATAGGTAACTAACTTCCCCCACCTTGTGCTGTTAAACTTGAAGTTTGCTCTGTAAGATTCAAATGGTTTTCCAATTCTTCTATTTGTTTTCTATAAACCTGCATGCTTCCTTCAAACTCGACCACCATATCCATGAAAAACCTTTAAAAGATAAATCAATCGATTAAAACAGGCTCAAAAGACAGTTGCGGCATGTGGCTAACACCACACTTGTATGTAAAACAACGTATACACCATATTCCAACTCACCTTATTGGTGCAAAGTTGTCATGCTGCATTGAAGGAGGTATATCCTTGGTGTGTCTTGCCATTTCAGTATATTTTAGTTCTTTTGAAAAGTCGCTTTTCAATTTTTGAACGGCAGCTGTATTCCTGAAACAAGCAGCTTCCGAATGAGCGAGTTACGAATATGGCAGGAGATGCCCAGTATTAATCCATCCTGTATTATTGCAGCTACTGTAAAAATCATTTAAAAAATCCTAAAGTATATAATGTCTAACCTGTGCACAGCGGATGACACAGACCCTAGGGCATAAGTGAATGTTGTAATCTCATCTTGGATCTTCTTCAAGGAGTGTATGGAAAACTTTCCCACAACATCGCTGCTTTCTTTCTGATTTTTCATGAACTTCCTAATGAGATAAAGCAACAAAACATCTTCTGTTTCTATTCTACCAATATAAATGAGTGCTCACTTACTCGAATTCAGTCACATCTTTGGCCAATTCCGGTGGAATATTTTCCTCTTTGAGAGCCGGATTTGATCCATTGCTTTTTACACCATCGTTACCCTGACTAGCAGCGTTTGTCGTAGTGGATGTGCCCCCGAGTCCTTTGAATTGTGAATTCGCTGTAGCGGCATTTAAAGACGGTGCAAATGCGCTTGTAGATGAAATCCCACCTCCAACCGACCCGAAAGAGAATCCTAAATTGAGAACAGATGGCATGAAATTATCTTAGAAGCACGGGTAGAGATACTGTATCAAAATATTTTCATGTTCTCCCCACCCGAAGATGCTGTAGTACTTGTAGCCGTTGATGTACCGCCAAGTTTCAATCCACCACCTTCAATTGCAGAAAGTGAAGTTATTTATCAAAATTCTGCACTACCCAGATAATTCAACTTTACCAATGCTTCCGAATCCTGAAAATCCAGTGGACGATGACGACGTTGTTGACCCGAAAAGACTTGCCGTAGTTTTTGCAGCGGTTCCCGTGGATCCAAAGTTGAATCCAGTGGCTGCAGTCGTGGTAGACGTAGTACCAAAACTAAAAGGCTGGACTTTTGCTGTAGCGGCAGTAGTGGCGGCTCTGAAAAGAAGCAATGTGAACATAACCTATCTATTCATAATTCATGGATCTTACCCAAATGAGAATCCAGTGGAGCCAGCGGTCGACGAGTTCCCAAAGGAGAATGCCATTTTATCAGTAGGTAAAAATTCTAGCAAACATCAAATCAGTTGTCAAAATAATCCTAGAAAAATATGGAATTGCAACAAACATTCGTGACAAGACAGACTCAAGAGCAAGAATATTGGAAACTCTGCAGATTATGAGGATAAGTAGATTGTGCAACGCTGTGCATACTGGGATTGGTACAATTGTGCTGACATAATACTGTATACACATAAACGGTCTACATTGCTGAAAACTTTATGTGTCTATGGAAAAATCATGTGCCGTAGTAGCAACTGTGCCATTGCCATTATGTAAAATGGTTTGGAAAAGAATTATTCCCAGCCAGGGATGAAATTGTATAGGATAATAACAGTGTATCCAATCTAAAGGATAAACTGGTTCATTCTTCATGTGATATAACCTAAACTGTGGTAGCATGAAGTTTTCAAGGCATTGGATCCCATACATTTATAGAGTAATAGCGTCGCCAGGCTTGGTCGAGTGTAGTACTATTACGAGATAATGGAAACAAATGACAATAAGTGCTCGACAGAAAATTGTCAGTTTCCCTGAAAGTGAACAGTCATATTTAAAGTAACAAATCAAATGAGCTTTCAGCGTTACATCAAATTGAATACAAAAATCAGGAACTGGTAATACATTTTATCACAATAGACTGGATCTGAAAATGGAATATCATTAAGCGTAGAAGATTAGAATATATTGTAAGACAGTCCGATCAACAATCAGTCGCTTGAAGAAGAGTCAGATATTTCCATTTGAAGTACTGCAGCACGAGGGCTTCGTGAATCACTGCTATCAACATTGCCATAAAATATAGCTCCACCTGCCACACATTCGTCGAGACTGGGTGAGACCATGATGCTTGATTTCACCCAAGAGTGCTTCTTTTCCTTAGGGATCAAGAAAAGAACTGCAGACCCCATTAAAATGTGCCAGAGACTATGAACATAAAAGTAATTGGATGGTTTCTCAACGAAGGCGAACAGAATGAAACCCACTACCCCACAAATTGCCCCAGGTATAATAGATAAAAACCAGTCAGCTTTTTCAGGGTAGCAATGACGATTAGCTCGGCACTGCCTCCCCCATTTGATTGCCAATATAAGCAATGCTGCTAAAACAGGAATTAGAGTGGTTAGGGCACTAAACCTGTTTTCAGTTACAGCTACACCAATGGCCATGATTCCAATAACATGAAAAAATGATTCTAGTCGAAAGGGGAGTTTAGCAATAGCAATCAATGTAACCCACATGGCGGTAATAGAGCCATAAAAATCAGAAAATTGAAGAGTGTTGTATGGGAAGAGACAATACGCAATGGCGAAATCATTGTCACAAGCATGATAAAACGTCGAGAAAAACATAACAAAAAAATACACGATAGACTCTGAATAATATCTTTTTACAATCGCTAGAACTCCACATGGTAAAAATATTAAATTACTCATAGTAAGCAAAAGAGTCATGAGAAGTTGTCTGCTGCGTGGCACTGCATGTGTTCCATCAGTACATGCAATGCCACTCCAACCACCTTTACAATCACAAGCAGCAAAAAATAAAACATCTGAACGATACAACTTACATTCACCTTGAGAAGATTTTGAATGACAATTCTCAATACAAGTAGTAATATCAACATCTAAATGAACTGTGGTTATTTCAGGACATGATTCTCCAACACATTCTATACCAACATCTAAAACCCATATGCCACTCTTGGGGTAAGGCCAATACCAAGTTGCGGACGTTTCAACGTTGCTGTCGACAATGAGTGAAACACCTGAAGCGCAATCATTCCATGAATTGCTGGCTAGACCCTTGGAGTTTCTTGACAAACATGATTTCAATAGTGTTCTATTACCATTTAACTTGTCAAATCCAAGAGTAAGACGTAGTGTACCACCGACGTCAGTGTATGGTTCAACAATCCATGAATAACTCACACTAGAATTTAACGGCATATTGTATCCTTTTTTCCGTGTTGAAAACACTGTATTGAAAGTGCCAATTCTGTTTCTCTCCAATGAAAAATTAGCGTTATAAAACGTGGAATTCAAAGTTTGAATTTTGTATGTACTTTCAACAACAGCCTTATTATATTCAGTATTAGCAAAAGATAACACAGTCAGCAGACCAAGATACTTGCAATCATTTGGAATTTCGAGGTCTGGATTGCTTAGGGCATCAAGAAAAACTGATGTATAGTATTCACCGGTTGTGTTTCCAGAGCTGTTGAAATCTATCACAAATTTGTCTTCATCAGGAATCATGGAAGAGACATGGAAATTTTCACGAAGGGTATCGTCATTCATTATGAAAGTATGTTCTGGATAAGATGCATTTCGTGGATTGGGTATTGGTATTCCATTTTCTCTTACAAGTACGATAATATCCGACTGTGGACAAGCAGTTTTGTCTTTGGCAGAAATAGTAAAAGTCCATTCAAAAAAGAATCTTGTCAAATAAGCAGCGGGGATCTGAACAAATATCACCTCTTGACTGCCAACATCTTCATAAATATTCATTGAAATTGGCCCAAAAGTCAACAAAGCATGATGTGTTCGATTTTCAATACTGTAAGCGTTAACAAAAAAACAACAAAGTGCCCAAGATATCCCAATAATTCCTTTCCACATCTTTGATGATACCGTGAATCGTATGATGAAAGACTAACAGATTTACAAGTAGAGGTCCTTTACAGATCATCAGCTCATGCTCATATTAGAATATTATCCTAAAATATAAAGTGCATTTTTAAATTGAGAAGGATAATCCATTGTGTTCCAGAATATGCGTAAGGCCTAGCACCGTACCAAATGTATTGCCCCTACATAGCCGCTTGATAATCATCCAATATTGTGTACTGTACCATATACGGAAAGTCAGCATTTATACCGAGTTGGGCGGCCTAAACCCAACTTTTAGGCGCCTCAAGCCTAGGCAACCCTGTCTTTAGCGTTAGAATGTGGTGCTAAGACAAATGCTCGTAAAGGATAACGCTTCGCGGTCTTGCTACTCCTACTTTCCTCTTGCCTTGTCCGTCACTCGGCTCTCGAGGGTCACCATGTGTACAACTCACTACCGTGACCATGTGCACATGAGGGCAACCAAGAGCTAGCCATTTTGTGTTGTCTGTGCTCCATCAAGAAAACAATGTTTCACGTTCCCTGTTCTGTCTACGAGTCTGCCGTGGAATGGATTTATAGTAGGATCGTATGTGAAGAAGTGCCCGGGCGAGGTCCCTGGTGCGTTTTCGTTTGTGGACCACATTCATTGACTTCGAATACTATACATAATATGGAGGTATATGAATTATTTGCAGAAAAGATGGTTTTGCAAGCTGTTTTGGAAGCACTCTATCGACGCAGAACAAACCACGACAACACAGGCATGAGCAGAGACTGTACCGGTACTATAAAACATCCCACGATATGCAAACCGATTTCGGTTGATTGGCTTAAGTTGCCTGTGGAGATATGGCTTAATGTTTTCAGTTATCTCTCACAAGCGGAACTTTACTTTATAGTCCATACTGTTTGCACGTCATTTCATCGATGGGCAAGAGACTTTACCTTATGGACTTCGATAGATTTTCATAAAATGCACTTGGATATAGAATGTTTGTCACAAACAGGCATACTATCTGTTCCGAAGGAGATAAAATTGCCAAGCGTTCAAGTATCGAATTTATTAACTGCTTTTCGGGATTACGTGACTTCTGTAGCTATGAGTCGATTTGTATCAGACTGTGGACTAACTGAAACCTCATTAAAAAGTCTATGCATGTGTTCTTCAATTACAAAGTTAGATGTCGGATTCTGCTATGAAGCGGATATGATGTCAAAAATTGCTACAAATTGTACGATGATTGAGGACTTCAATGCTGAAGGTTCTAGGTAATAATTTTGCCTATAATATAATGTGCTGTCGGTACCGACCGATTGTAGCCTATCTAACTATTTTCATTTGATACTAATGTGTGATGAGGTGATATCAGTGAATAGACGTAGTCCCTGGACTGTGAACTGTGAGTATATTGCAATAGGCAACTAAAATAGCATTGTGTATTGGTTACTGCCTCTAGTAGTCTTACACCATAGATGATAAATAGATTCAGTTTTCAACATGATAATTTTAGACTATTGTAGTGACAAAGCTTTACTGTTTGCAGTGAATTGAAAGATGAAGATTTTACAGATATTCACCGACTCAAAAATCTTCGAAGAATTTGCATCTCACACTGTGTGTCTCTAACGGACAAGTTCCTAATTTTCTTAAATGACTTGCCAAATTTACGAGAACTCCTTTGCGATGGAGTGATGCATTTCACAGAATAGTAAGTTGTCTTTTTCAGCATTCGAAATGCCGGGGATCCAGTAGCTTAAACTTCTTGACCTAGAATTTAGTAAGTCCAAGTATTATAAAATGAGACAGGTAGTGAACGAATCTTCGCATGTAGCATGTATGTGTAAGCCTACTGGTATATAATTTTTTTCTCTCAGACTTGCTATAGCTGCTGTCCTCTACTTTTAGTGGGTTGATAGAATTTGTAAAGCAGCATCCGCTCATGGAGGTGATGATACTTGATGGAGAAGATATGTGTGATGATCTTGTATGTTACGCTGCAGCAAATTTGGCAAATTTGAGAGTTTTTGAAATGTCCTTTTGCCAGTGCCTTACTGGTAGAAGCATCACTTCTTTTAAATGCAAGAGTCAGTAAGTAAACATTGTACTACCCTTACTTCATTCTAATACGATATACCGGCATATAATAAGAAGTAGACTCCACCTAACGACATGCCTAGTTTATTTGAGAGTTATTTCACAAGCTTTTGGAGCTAACTTCTTCATCAGGTAAAGATTCTAATGAGTGTGAGCTTCATCTGAGAGTAAGTATTGTAAGATAGAGGGTCTTCTAGCTAATCCAATATTTGTATGTATCTGACGATACCTGCAGTACATTGTAGTGTAGTGTAGTGTTACATTACCTATGTACTGGTACGTATAATTACATTATCTTGAGATTGGGTGTTCATAACATTATATGTCATTACAGGATTGAGCAATTGAAGTTTCGGAAATGCTCGGACTTTTCGTCGCTATCAGTATGTCATTTGTTTGACAATGGCTCTGTGAACAAGTTGCGTAGCTTCTGTGTGACTGAATGTGAAGGCATCACGGATGATGTATTATCCAGTTTATCTCAATGGTACACAGATTTTGTTGCTAGGATTGAACTATTATGTACTGTTTACTATCTACTATCATGACCTTGATTTATTCAGTTGCCACAACCTGGAATCGCTCACAGTGGATTGGTGCTGGAATATCACAGATTCTGGTCTAAGTAAGCTTATCACCAAGTGTAAGTAAGTCACCTTTACATTTTGTCAATAGCAAATATTGTTAGATTTATCTCCAAGTGGACTTTGTGTAGGCTTCTCCAACGTTTGTCAATAATTGGCCTCGTAATACTTGCTGGTGAGGGCTGGTTGGACCAGTTGGATGAACGTCTCCCTCACTTAAAATTTCTTGATGCGTCAGATTGCAATATGTTGAAAGAAGAAGATCTGATTGATATTGTGCGAAGGTTATTGATTTATAAAATATGATATCAAATAACAGGGTGACATAAATGCTGATAATTAATCCTTCTTATTGCAGGAAAATAACGTTGGAAGTGTACTCGTATTATCATGACCGAGTGGTTGTTCATCGCTCCGATCCAGAGGACAACTTCTATTTTGAGAGAGAAGACAAAAGTGAAGAGTGGACATGCCCTGGGGCTAAAGGTGTAGAGGTTATTTTCTGAATGATTCATTATGTGGGATATTGACTTATTGAGAGTGCGGTGGGAGCTTTTAAGACTTCTAACACTGTTCCACCTATTTACTTTAATGTGAAAAAAGCCACTGTGCGTAAAATCTTGGGTTACCGTATTGCTGCTCATACATTTCAGACTAATATTAATATGGCTCGGCCTCTCAATTGCCCTGTCATGAATTGCTGTAGTACATCAATCCAACTTGTCACAAAAGGCTAAGCCCTATTTCACCCCGATTTTTTATTTAAAAAATACAATACCGGAATTATTGCCAAATCTTACTTTATTCTTTAACGTTTATTCAAGCCGCAGTTAAATATCAACTTATTTTTTTGTAAACGAACTTGAAATTTTCTTAAAGTGTACTATACTACTCTCTGTTTGTAGAATTATTAATTAATGTGCCGGGCCAATATTCATTGAGTTCGTACCTCATTGATATTTGGTAAGTCATTAGATATTATGGTGTAGCTATATCAGTTTTGCCAGGCAATATTCACAAATAAGATAGCATCCAAGCAACTTTCCTCTCTGATTGCCCTGATTGGTGCCTATGATGTCATAACGTTTAATAGTAGATGCACGGCCATGCTGTATTGTTGACGATCAATTCCGACAATAGAATGTCAACTAGCTGCTGCAGCGCCCGACATGAGTTGAAATGGAAAGTAGTGAATGGAGACAGTGTTAGCCAATAGTGAGCCATGTGCAATGCAATGTATAACATGTAATTCATAACAACTTGTATAATAGAAATAGTTTCGCTTCACCCCAGTGATACTTGACAGTGTTACACAATTTGAAGGACGAGCGGGTATAATCCTTTTCCGCCACGTCAATTTTCTTTTACAGGTTTTTTGAATGTCACACAACTTTGGTTCCAGAACTTTCCTTGATTTGCATGGAGATCTCCTTTGCTCTTTTTTCTTTATACGCCCGCCTCGTCCTTTTCCACGGGAAAATCATATCGGCAAAATTTTTAAAGCTACCCAGGCAGCAAAGCATATTTGTCAAGATGTTCATGTCGTAAATAATTTTTTCGTAATTGCCAGTCGTCCAAATCGTCATCGTTGCAGCGACTATATCCGTTATCATGCTCAATGACGCAAGCGCGATGCAGCGCTTCGTTAGAGACACTATCGTTGCTGACTTTATTTTGCTGGTCTCCCTCCCGGGCACCGGTGTTCGTGCCGCCTGGTTTTCGCATATCGAGTTGTCAGATGGTTCATTTCGTTTCACAGTTTCAATGTCCTTGCTCGATACGGTAACGTGATTGTGCAAAGGGATGATGAATAAAACTAATAGCAAAGTTTGCCCCACTATAGTCAACACTAATAGCGTAATCGCTAGAATCGTCTCGTACAGCTTCAGTTTTGAAGAGTGCGGAGTACCATCACCGCACATTGAAAAGGTGAGCATTCGAGAGCCAGCAAGGAATATCAAGATAGCGCTGAATACTAAGAACCCTAACGCCATCCAACTAATCGTCCTTATTCTCCTGTAATGAAAATGGAAGCGAGCCGTGAGGAAAGATGCACGCAACCCTAATTATTCGTGAACTCGTACCTGTTGATTAACTGTCCCATTCCTAGTCGTCCGTGGTACAGCCAATACTGTCTTTGCCACAAGAACACATAAGCGGTTAGAATTCCGCATGAGTAGGTCACGAGCCACATAATTCCTAGGGCGCACGATGCAGTCTTGGCGAATTGGGCGATGATTTCGCAAACGTTATGAACGAGGGCGAAACCCATGCCAACGATGAAAATGATCTGTAAGATCCTGCAACAAATGATATATGTAGGCTACAGTATTTGCCTGCAGCGCTGGCTAGATAGACTTTAGTCAATTTCGACTCCCACTTACCTTGCAATTTTGCAGTGACGATTATCCTTCCCCGTCTTCCAATATAACGTGGTATATTGGTAGAAGCACAGAGCTATGAGGATGTATAGGCTTATTCCACCCAGAACACAATTGATGACCAATGTGAATGTATCCTTGTGTATCACTGGTGAGATCGTCTCATTTATGGAGAACATTGTGTTGTTCATATTTGCTCGTATACTGCAATATTCATAGGCGCAAACCGAGATTCGGTGATCCTGTGACTTTTGACAGTCACGCTTGTAATAGAAGGAAGCGGATCTGCTAGAGCCCTATTTTAGGTAACAAAACGTCTTCAGACTGTTGTAAAAAAGATAATTGTTATACGATTATAAAATCCAGAAATTTGTGAAATTTTCCCTTACAGTGCATTTAATTTGTCGTAGGCGTGCGTTGCTGATGAATTTGTTGTCAGTCCTCAGTCGTTCGGTTGCTTACCTCGCTGGTGCGCATGATATTCGCATACTTTGTTATATCGCATAACTATACTTCACCTTGCAAGATTCATCTGCGCCACGACCCATAGCCTACAGATTTCACAGCATTTATTCTGCCCATATATATTCTATATGTTGGAGTCTTCTTTGATCACTCACGAATTTACATCTGGCGCTCTACATATAAAGAATGCCGCGTAGCGTGAAATTGTTTATTGTTGAATATATCCCCGCGATCATGGATTTCACCAGCTCAAAAATCTCTGAGTGATCTCACGATATAGGCTATGCTACGACAGCCAATTGGGATATATTTTTAGAAGACTGACCCGCGCTATTTCCACAAATCTAAATCTTGGCTGCAGTCTATGCCGTGTTTCGACTAGTCTAATGATAACCATTTAGCATCGAGTAATCAAGCTGCCATACACGGCGAGTCACTCCTCATCGTATCTGGATAAATGAAGGCGTTTTCTACGAAAGCAATTGCGATCAAGTAACTTCCTACGTCACATCGTCTCATCCCATAAGGCGACGTTAAACTGCCTATTAAAACTGCTTACTTCCACAGGCCTTAAAAACTACTTGCTGCTACATATTTGGAGGTTCAACCCTGACTTTTGCTTTTTTGGCACTTTTATGCCATTGTTATTAGATTTGATTAGGCTCTGCTTCGTTTCCATTCTTCTTAGGCAGATGTGGTAAACTGGCAATATACTCGTCCTGTGTGTCTGGATGTTGCTACTCCGCACGCAACATGCTATAGATTGCTATCGTGGGTACTTCTCGCATATTAACTCTATGCATGCGACGTTTCAATTTACAAAATATTACTTGGATTTGTGGTGACTTACTCTCAGATCCGTCCGCCATCGACTATACTAATTTTCAAAATATTCAGGGATTGATTGATAAGTGTCATGACGTAATAATGCGATTTAATCATAATTATCATTCGACGTCCAGATCTAGATAATAATAACTTAATCTGTCATGTTTATGAAATTCAAAATTAGTATGGAGTGCAGATTCCATTTAATCATACTAATGTGCTGTATAGTTCGCACCCGGTTTCCTGACCCTCTTCAGGTGTTGCACGTAAGGTAGGAAGTAGCTTAATACCTTTAAAGTTGGAGGAAACGTATGTCTTAACTTAAATCATTGTTCGATTTTGGCCTATAGTGCTTATTCGCATACGGCCCTCCACCTCCGTCCTCCACGTTATTCTCACTGACAATTACGCTGCAACATCTGACTAGTATTAATAGTATTGCGGTCCGTATTCATATACCTTTTGTAGCCTAGGCCTACTATAAGCCTGCGTCCTGTTCTTGACGGTGGGTTGAGGTCACGAACTCGCTAAACAAAACACAAACAGTCACCGCGTTTCCGACTTGATCTGAACATGACACAGTGGTAGTCTACTGAGAATCAACGTTTAACGCCTTAATCGGACCTTCGCCTATTGTGGCAAATCACTACAAACGCAATTCAAGGCTTTCACTTCGTACCGGGTTTTTACCTAGCGCAGTTGTTGTCCCTATACTCAGTACTGAAGCATTAATTTCGTAAAAACTTTATTGACAACTCCGAAGCAGCCTAGTTTGATAAATTTCACTCGTATTGAGATATTATATATTATATTATATATATTATCCGCATCTTCGTACATTTCAGATCACTCATGTAATTTAATGGCTTGACTTCATCCGTTTGAGTTCGGAAGTGGTCATCAGACGTCCTTCTGTCGTAAGACAGAGGCTGCCCGCCCGATTCGCGTTAAATAAAGTTTCCCATCCTGGCGTCTCACGCGATATCACACATTTCCATCGTTCCATTTTAGTTACGGCGTCAATGCCGAACGGCTAGACTAATAAAAGTTTGGAAAATCATCAGGCTTAACACGAAATTTCATAGCTGATAGTGCAACTATGCCACGACACTAGCAATATGAATATGAGTAAGGTAATTCACTTTCAAGTTAGCAAAATTCGTATAAAAATGTAGGTAAAATGGATTCAAGACAGTAATATACGTATGTACTTTCGTGGAAGTAACAGTCTCTGGCCTGGTAATATTGCTGAGAAAAGCGAATGGCGTGATCGAAATTACAAAGATAGGGGTACGAACGTGAACAGGAAGCATATGAAAAGCCATGATAAACATCACACGATACTGGAAATTTTGTACAAAGCCGAATGCAACAAATAAACAGCAAGGTCAGTCGTGCGCTGCTTGATATGTGTTCATAGTGTTCCAGAATGACTGTGTGCGACGTGCGTGGTGCAAATATGCATACAAAATAGTTTTTTTGGCACTAAGTTCTACTGATAAAAGCGGATAAGATCACAACGACCTGCGAAACAAGAGGTCAACGTTGCGTCACTTGCAAAACGGAAAAATACCATGCGCATAGGCGTGCGTGTACGAGTCCCGGCAATGTCATGCAAATATTGGTAGTACCCTATTACTATACACGTTTACAGTTCATTGGCAGATTAAAGTTAGTTTAAGCGGAGATCTCTATTTGGCTGATGATTTACTGTAGGCTACAATGTTCTAACACTACCACTACTTAGCAATCCTACGTTTGAGTTGCCACTAACGAAATTGTTTTGAAAGCTTCTAATGATGCTGGCATAGTTCTTCCAAAGAGACTATAAATTGCTACTATTTTGCACAATAGGGGGCAGAGATAAACTTCTAGTTATTTTAACACTAATAAGTGATCGGGGAGTTGGACTTCTGCGTTGTGTAGAAGCTATATCTATCATATTATCATGAGGTACAAGCCCAGGAAAACTTCGTGATAGGAAATGCGGGCGAGGTATGAATTCATTGACAGTATCTGGTCTGCTAAGACTACAATTCGGCGTGCTGAGTTTAAGCCTAGCACGAAAATGTTCTAATACCCTTTGTGATATCATTGATGGATTCTTCACTAGTTTTGCCCCAAGTTCTTCATCTCTCATCCGAGCAAGTCGCTTGGCAGGTTTAGCGTCTGTGTGTATCCTCTTTGATATCAGCCGAATGAGTTCCCTTTGATGTTTCAATCGGAATGCTTTCAATCGGGCAATTATTTCATCCGAAAAATATTCGCAAGATATCCATTCATCAAAATCCGAAATGTAATCAAGAGGAGATAGACCAGAGATGTTTTTTGCGTTGATGCTGGCTCCTTTTTCAAGCAAAAGGCTAGCTGCATAGAAGTTTTGCTTTCTGGCAGCATGAAAAAATGGTGTTTCCTTACAATCGTTCACAGAATCCACTAGTGCACCAGCTTCCAACAAGACTTCTAAAACGTCTGTTGGGCCAGACATTTGTACCGCCAAGTGGAGGCATTTTTCACCACCCTCATATGTAAGCCCTATGGACGCGCCATTGTCAAGGAGGAATTGAGTGACTGCAGCCCGATCATCGACAAGCAGTTGCTGTGTTAAAATCTTGTACAAGATTCTGTCCCCTTCTCTCGCTTTAAATAAAAATTCTTTCGCAATAAGCCATTTGGCGCATTCAAAATGATCACCAGCGACCGCAAGGTATGGCAAGCTAGGTGGACCTTTTTGTTCCTTTTCGATTTCGACCCTCAGTGAACTTTCATTAGTATTGAGAAGCAATTGAATGACATCACGCCTTCCCTGCATAGCGGCACAATGTATCGGCATTAATTTTCGCAGATTTCTGCAACGAAGGTCTGCACCTTCATTTAGTAAATGAGATATACCCTCCAGAAAAGATCGTTTTCCATCCTCTCCATAACAGAAAACATGAAGTGCCGTGTTGCCTTCATTATCAATAGACTCCATAACCGCATTGCTCTCAAGCAAAAGTTGGACCGCATCCAGGGTTCTGGCACGGTGAAGAGGTACAGCACCTTGATAGTCTTTGAGGTTCACATCAACTCTCAACTTGAGTAATCTTTCAATCGTCTCAATATGAGAAAAATGGACGGCAGTGTGAAGTAAAGTACTTCCTAACACACATCTAGCTTCAAGATCTGCCATTTCGTCAATGCCTAACATATGATCTTTAGCAATACGTGAGAGCGTATCAGTATTGCCTTCAGCAATTTCTGGAATTGCAGCAATCCAGTTTTGTCCTGTTTTTTCCAAAGACAATCGCATTTCTTCATTTCGCATGATATCAAACGCTCGTTGGCACCTTGCGTTTTTAGCATTGACATTGCAACCCCATTCGATGAGTAATTTACATACTGATTTGTGGAGACCTTCACATGCAAAAAACAGTGGGGTACAGCCTGAGAGATTCTTCACGTTCACAGCACTACCTTTCTGCAGTAGAAAACGGCATATGTCAAAATGGCCAAACTTCGCAGCGACATGCAAAACAGTATTGCCATAATGTGAATCAGTAGCAGATATGAAATGAGGGTGCGATTTTTCAAAAAATATCACCATTTTCTCAACAATAGCTCGATCACCTTCTTTCACAGCTTTAAAAAACATCCTCTGCCACTGTGCACTGTTTCCTGGAAAAATTTGATACAGAAATGTTGAGCCTGCATGAAGTGTCTTATTTCTTGACGTGCTCTCCAAGTAGATTTCAAATCTGTCGTGATATTTTTCCGGTTGCAACATTATCATTTGGTCCTTGGGTAAACCCAAGATCGATCTCACATTTCTTGAGCCAGGGGCACCGGTAAAATCATCCAAGAAATCCTTTGATTTCTTATCCCTTAACACAATACGTCGATCTGGTGTACAGCTTTCATGTTCATACGCTCTATAAAATCCATTTCCTTGAGTTAATTGGAGATTAATTACTGAAGCCAGGCACAATTCATTAATTGTCATGTGACTTGGAATGTGAACTAGATCAAATCGTGTTCTCATCTTTTCTGAAATGGTGTTTCTCGTTTCTTCTTGTATTTGGCTTACATAATCGAGCCAATCGTTGAAGTATTCCAAATCATATTTATCATTTATGGTCTCTTGTTCTCGACAATTTTCTTCTAACAGCGCCTGAAGTTGTTGTTTCCTACGTAGATCTTGCATCGATGATATTTCTTCTGGGAATTTGCCAATTTCTGATTCTTCTTCGCGTATCAAAAGCTTTAATTCTTTCAATCGACTGATTACAGCTTTTGACTGATTGTACTTGTAGCTGCACATAAAAAAGAAACACAAAAACGCACTCAAAGCTTTCGGATCTGCCTCTGATATGTCTTCTGATCCCAGTGGGTTTGATGCTCGGAGCATTTTTCCAATAGTATCCAATGCAAGATTGATTGTCCACCTGTCGTTCAACATAACTTCAGTTGTGAAGGTATCTGGAACAAAGGAATTCACGAGACCACATAAAACACGGCTTTCCACCAACTCATCAAGACTTAGGATTTCCAATTTCCTGCCTTCTGATACTCTCTTCAATTGAGAATTTATCATATCTAAAATACAATCGTCTGGTGATGGGTAACTATACCAACCACCTTTCGGCCGATTCGACTTGAAGTTCTTCATCATTTCACATCCTGGATAAGGATCGTATTCTTCCATATCATCTGGAGATGGAGTCGCTTCTTCTACAACACTGTCAGAAGAAGCACCAAATCCAGCAAACAAGAAGTCATCAGTCCTTCGTACCCTGCCTTTCTTTTTCTTTGGTGGTGGCTCTGGAGTCCATTGAAAAGGAATTTCTACGAGCGCTTTGATATCATCAATCTGCAAAAATTCCATTCTCTCCCAAGTAAACCATATATCATGAGATACTAGTCTCCAAAGAAGGTCAAAGACATGTAATGCAACCTTCTGCGCAACCAAACGCGCGTCAATTTTCACGTTGTCTGGTAGTACTTCGGACTTTTTCAGTTCGTCTATGAACCATTCCACTCTTGTAACTTTCTGCTGTTGTGTCAAGCCGTCTAAAGATTGAATCTTCTTTGAGCTCTTACCTGTTAAACTATGCAAGAGCTGCTGTAAATGGTTTCCCTTCAGCAAATCTGTCAGGACATTGCTTAAAAGTGAACCATATGGGACCAAACGTAGATTGATCCAGGCTGTATAGCCGTTGATTTGTGTTTTTAACGACATTTTCCGAAGAACTTGTGCATTTTACCAACAAGCAACGACAGAAAATCGGGCGCTTGAGACTGCTATACTTCCTCGACGAGCTTCAAGTGGCTAGCTCGACAGTCCTATCGTCCATCCACATCCCGACGGAGGCGTGTAAACTTAGGCGGCCGACCCCGCGACCTACAACTGATGACTGATACAAAAAAATCAGATAAGCGACGCGCCGCTATAGCGACGGGGATTCACCAGGTCGACGATGAATATACCGACCACTGAGTTGATGAAGTTACAACTGACTGCATGAAATCGCCAGTGAATTGCGATCTGCGCCGCATAGAAAGAAGATTACACCTGTTACTTCTCAATAGTGTCCCATCTTACATAGATTTAAGATAATAAATAACTACGGTTGCTGGTTCCCTCATGAAAGAACCGCCAAACTGAGAAGGGTTGGGCGACAATGTCGGAAATACGGCAGGTTATGTCGGAGATACGGTAAGTATAATGTCGGAAATACGGTAGGTTATGTCGGAGATGCGGTAGGTATAATGTCGGAAATACGGTAGGTCGCGAAAATGTCGAAAATCCGGGAAAAGTACAGGGTTTGTGGTGAGTGGGATTAGGCTTGAGGTTGGGGAGAGGGAGAGAGAGAGAGGAAAGGGGGAAATACGGTGGGTACACGGTGTATCAGTACATGGAGTTGATTGGCACACCATCTAGCGGAGCCACACATCTCTGGAATATGCCCAAGTTCACATGAAGGTTTGCAATTTAGCAAAGTTATTCGATTCCATCCAAGGCCTATTTTCGATTAGATTTGCCCCCCAACCTGACGCCTAATCCCAGTTACCACAAACCCTCTACTTTTCCCGGACTTTCGACCTACCATATTTCCGACATTTTCGCGACATACCGTATTTCTGACAGTCACCTACCGTATTTCCGACATTATACCTACCGTATCTCCGACATTATACCTACCGTATCTCCGACATTGTCGCCAAACTCACGCCGCTAGCTGTCACCGCCAAACTTTCTCGATCTGAGCGATGATGACCGCTCTGCGTCTTCGTGACTCAGCGGCTGCAGCAATCGCCCCTAACTGAAGAAGTTTGTACTAACTACTAGGTGCGCAATGCAGCGGAATAGTACAGCAATGCATGAAGTATTTTTCTTGGAGAACAACACTTCTATTATCATACTTTCTGACATGTTTAAATGCTACTTTACTAAAACTAGAAATACTTAACAATAGGAATTAAACGGCAGATCATCATATAATGCGTCGAAAACATGACACATAATCAGGCACTTGCGCGAAAGCTGGCTGTGAATACTTCTGATGCTTAAGCTAGAGCAAAGAAAATAATTGGGAGTGTAAATTACGCATTCAATGCAGCTACAACAAAAATGCAGTCAAAATCAAACAATGATGCGCCACATATGAGCGAGCGTGCCGAACCCGAAATTGAATGATCTCAGCATCATGACTCTTGAAATCTGTACCTTAGGACATCTATGAAATATGAGCACGGCTATCACATGTGGTGACCATAATTTACATCCGACAAGCTAGTAACAGCTACAAATATCCATGACAATACAATTATAAATATCTTTCACCAAACATTAAAAAAAAAGAATTGCAATTTCCAATTAAAATATAATACAAAATAGTCACTTTGATCATTTGAAATCTTCAGTGTACTACTGACAATGTTGGCCATTGGGCAGTGTGAATTGAAACAACAATTGACAAAACTTTCAATCATCTTTGGATTTTTCTTTCTGCTCGTCAGCAGTCTCCTCTTCATCAGAGTAATCGGTTGGTTCATCACCATCCTTCAGCAATCGACCGACCAAGTCATATTTTTCTGCAAGAAATTCAAACAGTAACAAGCATGACAAGTTGACAAGAGTCACAGCATTCGAGTTATGAAATACTGTATATCAGCGTTGGTTCATCAATAGATACGGTAACACAAATAACGATCGAAATATCTCAATGGTCCTCACAAACGGTTTAAAACCTAGTGGAATATCACATCACCACTCAAACATCTACATGCGGAAACACAGAGATTACTCCTACAGGGTTGACAATTGTGGCTAATTGATAAATTTGTTGGCACATATAGCTGCTGGTGCGATAGAAGGTACAAAACTGCATTAGTCATTGCCTTGGTTGGTATGGTACCTATTACACTTCTTGACGTAGTGTATAGAAGAGGAAATGCAAAAGATACTGACTCAGTTAAACAGTAACGGTATAGAACTTCCTCATACCCATAAATTGCATTTCCCATTCCTTGACACCTTCCATATCAGATGGT
Organism: Botrylloides violaceus; assembly: GCA_030412335.1. Lineage (NCBI taxonomy): Eukaryota > Metazoa > Chordata > Ascidiacea > Stolidobranchia > Styelidae > Botrylloides > Botrylloides violaceus. The sequence goes on from JASFYC010000810.1 coordinate 2,015,163, forward strand.
TCTAAATCTGACAGATCATCATACTCATCCTTGATAACATCCTTATCAAGCCGAAACAGTGCCAACCCTCTTGAAGCGTCTCGTCCAGCAAATATTCCATAGGCACCATCTATTGAAATGGAAAAGTGAGTGACAACAATGCAGAAGTTATGCAGCGGAAAGACCACATACTTGGGCCATAGAAAGCTTTGCCTCTATTTGTAACATCAAACACTTTTCCATTTACAGCAAGTAGTATCCTCTCATTCTTCACTCCATCGTATTCTCTCAATTCTGCGACTGTGAAATCCCTTTTCTTCATTAGCGGTAGTCCAGGAGGTTCAGCGCTTACGCTAATGTCCTGTCAATACAACATCCATGATAATAATACGGTAGGTACTGTAAACAATACTAGTAATCACACCGTAAGCAAAATCTTACCTCACCCAACTAAACTAAATATAATACCACAGTACCGTACCGGGGATATGCTATCCAAAGTAGGGGATTAAAACAAGTGACAATAACAACACTCAAACAATTATATGATAAAAGCTCATCGGGTGGGGTGGTGAGCATATTGCTACACAGGCATCCACTAAACTGATCGTTATTGCCTGCTGTATAAAGAGTATTGTTTTGATACTCTTGAGTTCTCACCTGAGATTCATCAGACTTGAGAATCTTGTACAGTAAGTAGCAACAAACTGATAGGAGAAAAATATTCAAGGGGTTTGTTAGGACATTCGCCAGTATCCCTCCCTCACTACCGGCAAGATCATCGGCATCACCCATCGTTACTCCACAGCCGACAGTAGACTTAGTTATGCTAGGAACGACAACAGTCAAATGTGAAGACAAGATATATAAAGCCACGGTTTGCAAATTTAACCTTTGACCTTGTCGAATATCGGAATCACTGAGTTATCGATTGGAATCCTAAAGACTTTCTTATTGCTCGATCATGGATATATACAGTTATCGAACATGAAATTACGTCTTGCTAATGGAATTTGATCCGATGGTTCCAATAGCCGTCCATATCGTAACTACAAAGATGTTGCGTCACGTAAAATCTATGTATCTCTGTGGGACAGAGAATTCAAAGATGAGAGCTCACTCACGCGTGGCGTTGCTGCTACGGTATTTTGCATGCAAGCTCCTGCTGAGGTTATACATAGTTACATACTCTATTCCGTATGATTTCTGTAATGGAACTATCCATTCTATGTATCCAGATAGTTTTATCGGACCACTCGAAGCATACCTTAAGTTATTGACTATCTCTCAAAATTCTACGCTGGGCGCATTTCCCCCGAATTAAAACTGAAATAGGCTGAAAATCCCTAAATCCTGATAAGAAATGATGTAACAACCAATAATACCGGTACATTATTTTGCAGTGCAAAAATGGCACGGATTCCAGATGTTAACGCAAAAATAGCATATTTGACAAGGAAAACTGGAATATTTTCCAAGGCGGAACTACCGACGAAGCGCCCGTTTTATCTCAAGGATCGAGTGCGCGGATCTCGAACGGTCGATGATATAAAGCAAAACTGTGGAATTGAGGCGAACGCGTTTTTTCAATGTCTCCAAGATAACGACCTTTTGGATTCCAAATGCGTGAAAGAGTTTCAAAACCTTGCCGAGTGTGACAAAAAGATACAGGCGCTGAAAATTGAACAAAAACAAAAGTACAAAGATGGCGAAAGGATCAAAGGAAGCCTACATCCAACAGCTATCAATGACATGCTTCAGAAATATCCAAACCCAGTTAGTAAAGAAGCGCACGTTATGCAACGCAATCTTCTGAACACTCTTCCCATGAATCGTGTTAAGCCCTTCCCTAGTAGAAATAAATGGAATCCAAAGCCAAAATATGCCAATGGATTAACTGTTCCGGATGAATAAAAATTATTTTAGTACCGTTTGGTATTTTATTTTTTCAACATCTGTGATGGTACTGGTAAGGCTATAAAGACCTAATACTAGGATCCTAATCAAATGTTACGAAATAGGATAGGGCCTACTCCGACACATTGTAGCTAAGTATTTTGCATCATTAGAATGTATGACTGTTTCATTGCAACCTTTTGATTGCTATTTCTTATTGATTTCATTCCCCTGAAGAGAAAATTCGGAGGGCTCTCTGGAAGACAGGGTCTGTCGAGAGATGTGTAGAGCATAACTGTTTCACTCTGTCGGCTCTAAAATAGTGTTGAGAGAGGACTTGAGCTCATATCAGCATCTCCTTATACAATGTAATGTACCACACACACGGTAAATAGCTTGAGGTCTTCTTCATCCTCTAATTATAGTCAACTTGTTTCTGGTATATCAGCTGCAAGCTAATCTAGTACTCAGCCTCACCTAATAGCTTAAGTGGGTGCATGGCTATTTCTATCATTCTATGGATATGATATTGACCGATGTTGTTTGACTTCTATTGAAAACTCCAGTAGCTCACTCTTGTCCATCTCTGTAATATGAACATTTTCCTTATACCTCCTGGCAATTCCTACAAGGAATTTAAAGCAATGTCTCTTGATCAGACTTATACAACAACTGTCGTACTTTGACCAGAAGCTCTGAACCTCAGTGACATCGTTAATAAGGCCATAATATGTCTTAGTATGTGTGTCAACATTTAGCATGTTTTATTTGCAGCAGACATTAGCTACCTGCATGCTAGAATTACTTAACGGGAATTTTATTGCTTTACAGACCAATCATATTTAGCTTATATACAATTTATATTCATTGTAATATATAGGCCTACTTAACGTGATTATCTTACCTATTAAAATGGCATTCTCATTTGGAGCTAAAACAACTGCCTCGACCAATCTATTCGGACAAAACACGACTTCAACAGGTCACTCGCAAAGTTCATTACCTTTTTGATTCTATATAGACCTAGTAGAGATCAGTCACCCAATTCATCCATTAGGCTAGGCTGTAATTAACAGCTTCTAATCGGATATCTGAATACTAGATATGTGTCTTTCATTCTCCATCATGCTAGGTACAGTTTTGTCAGAATATGGTGCGCTGGCCTACAGTATATACCTGGTTTGGTTATTTTTTCGGCTAGCCAGTAGGATTTTGACAGCATGATACATTTATTGTCAAGCTTGTAATAGGTTTTTATTAATTCACTCTTATGCATTGGGTATGGACATCCAAAATCATTCATACTCTTATTATTAATGAGCCTGCTAACTAATACGTATTTTCAGGATTTGGTGCTAAGACCTCTGGAGGAAGTCTATTTGGTGGAGGAACTGGAACTGGTAAGCTATATTTCTCTTCATTTGATGATGATAATGGGATTGATAATAATAAATTGATCATTTCGTTTCAGCTTTCGGCTTTGGAAAACCTACGACAGCATCTACTACTACAGGATTTACTGGTAAGCTTTATTGCTTCAACGGTCTGTCTCGAGTTGACCTCTGCAATTGTCTCTGGACCAGGATTCAAATCATCAGGGGGAACAGGATTCGGAACTGGTACCGGACTTTTTTCTAATACACAGAATCAAATTCCACAGCTGCAGCAGCAACCTTCCACTCAGGGTAACACGTCGCTATGAGCTGTAGGCTACGTGGTTGTGCACATCTTGTGAACGATGTCTATTTCAGAATCTGTAACTGCAATGTTACTGAACATGGCATCTGCATTATCTGCACCTCTAGTCTTAGGGGATGAAAGAGATGCTGTACTTGCAAAATGGAATCAAATACAAGCATTCTGGGGGACTGGGAAAGGGTACTATCGCAAAGATGGTGCCAATGTTGTCTTCACCCCAGAAAATCATTTTTGTCGCTTCAAGGTAGCTATCCTTTTATGATTTGTCATGTTATAAAATTGTCCACGATCTGTTATCTTATGATGTTTTGCAGGCTATTGGTTACAGCTGTTTGCCAAAAATGAAAGATGAACAGGGTCTTCTTGCAATAACTGTCACTAAAAAAGAAACAGAGATCAAACATTATGGAAACGAAAAAATATCTCAAGTTGTGCATGGAATTTTAGACTCAAAACCTAACTTATCAGTCAAAGTGGACTCCATCCGTGCCCTACCTGGTGATAAGTAAGTTTGTTTTGCAATTGCGTAGCTTATGATAGGCTTGCAGTCAATTACATTTATTTCTATGACATGTATTTTTGTAGTCCTGGATGTAACCAACACAGTAACTGGGTAAACCCTTTCCTATGACGTAAAATTCTTCTTATATACTACAGAACAGAGATCACCATATACGTAGAAGAGCAATCTACTGCAACAGGAAATGTGAAAAGGGTGCCCGCATCGGAACTGTATGCGTTCGTGTGTCAGCAAAGGATTCAACAGAAACTACAACAAAACATGGCAGCCGAGTCTTGTGTACCAAGGGCTGCAATAAAACCAGAGCAGATTAAACAGATATTGGAAAATCCACCATCAGGTAGGCATTTGTACAATATGCTTTATGATTTCTCAAGATGCTTTTCGCTCTGTGACCATCTCTATGAGATTGAGTTGATTTGATTGATCGTTAATCTAGGTAACATTGTTGTTGCTAGGTATTGATGCCATTGTGTGGGAGCAAGCAAAAAGTGATAACCCGGATCCAGAGTCTCTTATTCCAGTACCAATGATTGGATTTAATGAGTTACGGAATCGTTTAATTCATCAGGAATCCATGGCTAAGCAACATCAGTCGAGGCTTGAGGTAAGAATTAGATTGCTACCGTATTGTTTTCGTCGAACCTAGCTTTCAACGATTATTTTGACAATACTTTTATTTTTCAGATATTGAGTGAAAAGTTGCATGAGCTGCAGGAAATGCAAGTTAACACACAGTCCAAAATTGAACAATACAAAAGACAGTATCTACAAATGTCTCATCGAGTTTTGCAGGTATGAAACACTTTGTTGTTGTGTTGTGGAAACATCTAGTATCCACTTCAAGTTCCTGAGCCGCGAGTCGAGTCATCCCCCCTCCCGAGTAACTTGTGTCGAGTCAAGTCATCAACAAAACATGACCCAGTTCAGCTTCACGGGTTAGTGCTGATGGAACTGGACTGTAGTATAGGCCTGTCTGGCTCCTTTTGATGATTACGGGTAACAGTTAACCCCCTCTTACAGGTTGTGATTGCTCAAGAAATTTGCAGAAAAGCTGGTTTCGCGATCCAACCTGATGAAGAGCAGTTACGAGTTCAACTAGAAGCTTTATTTAGTGAGTTGACGGCTCCTACACAGTGTCGGGTAAGTTAATTTTGCTCCGATATCATATGATGGTCATCAACAGTGGCATTACACTTAAATGCATTGTGGTAGCTACTGTAGCATCTGAGGCTGTGTATTTTTTGTTGTCCGTTGTTGCTATTAGTTTTAATTTCAATCACTACTCAGCCAACTCTAGGTTTTATGTACTAGTACCAACCATTATCCACTAAGATACTGGCATGTAGCAGATTTACCGAAAGGGGTTGTGACATTATCAACATACACAGGGTCGATTGAACGAAATGCTATCACAAATGCGAATGCAACATCACCACCACACGCTGATCTCATCAGTACATTCTGGGCAAACTACCCCCGAAAGAGAGGGTGGACTGGACGAGGAAGCTCTCACGGAACTTAAGCTACATTTAAAAAAGCAACAACAGGGACTGAACACGTTAATATCGTTATTAAAGGAAGACTTTGATGATTTAAAGCTAATGGAGAAAGAAATGGCCAAAGAAATTTCCATCGCTGCCAATGTCAAACAAGCCGACTTTGTCGTTAGCAGGAACTTACACCCGTTCGCTCGCTGACGGTAAGCGACTTGCAATGCAGCCAATTACATTTCGGACACGTGCTCATCGAGGAGTCGCCAAGCTTTTTGCTATGAGTGGATTTCGTGCTTCCGTGAAAGAAGTACAGTACGTACGCTGGACGCGCTGGTTTTCGCTAGATGATTACGGTGTTCGGTGTTCCCATAGATTTGTGGAACTCACTGCTGGCACAGTATAGATCCGCGCAACAGCGCATAGACTATGTGCCTGTTTACTATCAATGCCTTTAGAGTTTTGCTTGCTGGTAGATTCACTGCCATTAAATTTTTATGTAATATGAGAGTGGTTGATATTAGCAGTGGAGATGACAGCCTCCGGTGCTTGTGAACTAGCGACGGTCAAATGCCAGTACACAACTCCTCTCATGGCGACGGGATTCATTTACCCGTGCGGCGCTAATTCACCTGCCATCGATAATAGACAGATGTCCAGTGTCCACGACCCGTGTCGCCTTACTCGTCTTTACATATACAGGCTGTTTAAATTTCGGTTTCAGTGAGTACATCTAATTTTAAATGCCTCGCCGATCCCGTTGAGCGTCGTTAATGATTTTTTTGAGATTTCAGAGCCCCCGAATGGCACACAGGCTGCGCTACCCCTCTGAATAGTTCTAGCCTCTAGATACGCGTTCAATATTGGATTATTTTCGCTCCGTCCGTCCTTTATTGTTGCGAGCGTCGCGGCCCATTTAGCATGCTATTCATTCTTGTTGGGCAATTTTAAGATCCACTGACCTCTACTGAAATCGCGCATTGTAGCTTGTGTATTCCGCAAAATTTTGTGATTCGAATGCTCGTCGGCCGTCAAGTGGGTTAATCCGGATGGCCTGCGCGTGCTAACGCCCAAGGTCGCGGTGTAGTGTTGATATATAAATGGAAAAACAGGAACGAAAATTTCGGTCAAGTTTCTGGTAGTAGTTTCCATCTCAAACGCGTAATGCGATTTCGCCGTATAGCCTACCTTGCTCGTTTTGTGCTTTCAAGCTCGGCGAATAGAAACAACAAGCCGCTGTGCGTAGGCGATCTCTCCATGTGTGATTGGAGTTGATATTAGAAATTGAGTCAGCATTATTCGTATGACACGCGCACTTAATTTTCAAGTTTGTTTAGAGAAAGTACGCGGCCAATATCGACTTCTTTCCTCTAAGCTAGTCGCTATTAGTATCTGAAAAATTGAGCCATGAGTATGTTGTAGTTCACGGGTCGTCGCGTAAGATAACAAAGTGCTACCGCGGATGCATGAAGAGCCAACAGCGCTTTTCCATCAATTTCATCCTTGTCGATCGTCAATTATCTTGAATGATTAGCGGATATGATGAGTTTCATGCGGGCTACGAACATATCGCTGCTTGCAGAATGTGCCTCAGAATTCCTAGCGCGTACTGTAGAGCTGACACTGACGTTTATGGATAACAAAGACTCACACTACGGCAGTTGGAGCTCGATCATTTCAGTTAGGCCTACTTGTCTAGTAGCCGATGCGTACCATTGACATTTCGATGTTCAATTTGGTAGCCCCCAGTGTGAGGTGAGGTTGTTATCATCTTCCTGGACAGCTTAATTAGGATGAATCGCAAAGGTGGAAGGGTTCTTTAGATTTGGTTTCTGATGCGACCAAAGGAGGTCCGCACTTCGTTAAGTCGGTGATATTAGCTATATTGCAAAATGTAGGTCGGTATTAGCCGTTGTTCAGTTTAGGTATACCGGATGGTGGCAAGCGTGTCAGTAGGCCTAGTCTTTACTGGGCGGCATTTTGAGAGATAGCTTATAGCTAAGTGCGCAGTAGGTAGATTTACGGTGATTTGTCAATCACTGACATGCTGGTTCATGAAAGGCGTTGCTGAGCCGACTCCCATAAACGTGGGCAACATGTATTCGCAGTGTTGCATTGCAACAAGCGTAGGGGTGGCGGTGCGAAAATTTTCGGCCTACGACTTTTCTCTAGTAAAATAGCATTAATGGTCCAGTCCAGTCGAGGTCTTGTCTTTTCTGGAATATAGAAGCCTAGAAAAGAAGAGGTATTTGAAATTATGTAATTGAGCGCCGCTGGTAACGTGTAAGGATTGTTATTGACGAAAAAATTTCCTAGCCTGAAACTGTTGTAGTGCGGTTGAAATACATCGTACAAAAACAACAGAAGTGGACTATTATTCGGAGTGCGTAAATGTGTATGCGATTAGCTACTCGCTGCTTCAGTATATATAGTTATATATACTTCTCTAGCTCAAGGCCATTTATCTATCATCTGGTCATCTTCCACTCCTGTATTTGTCGGTCTGCAAATTACTGTATATCGTTACCTGTTATTGTATGTACAGGTCGTATGAAGGGTGCCAATTTTACGTAACATTCTTTGCCTAATACGTTAGTTTGTCTATACTCGCCCTGTAAAGATCATGGATTTGATTATATAACCACTACAGACCACGGTCGAGAAGTGTAGGCCTGGAGCCTTGGCTGTATTTGTAAAATCGTGATAGCAATTGGAAACCTTGATGTGTGGAAGCCAGTGTTTTTGACGGTTGTTGATGCCACTGTCGCAAACGAAAAAATTCTGTGGTGTATCCATAGCCTATACACGGCTTGTGTGCTATGTTTTTTGCAATGGCAACACTCGAATGGCCCTTGAAATAACTGTGGTAATGTCTTCAGGTGAAACTGTATACAGTTTTTCATGATGGCATCAACGCAAAAGCGATAGTATAATTTGAGGTTATGGTCAAGTGGATGTTATTTTGTAGCATTTCATGACGAGTCGCCGTAAAACTTAAATATATAGGTAAGCTATTTCGTGACCGTGCAAGCCCCGATTTTCATTTCATCGGCTCAAGCTACCTTTGTGGCTTGTGCAAAACGATATCATAATATAAATCGAGTTTATAGAACATTGAAAACTAGAATTCAGTTGTGATTTATTATAAGTAATTTCATTATGTCGGAAAGCAGTGCTTAGATGCAGGTGTAGAGCCACCGTTTCCAAGGAGTGTGTATCGATATTGTACATAGCGTAGGCCTATATTTTTGATGCGACTGCTAATAATCTGACCATCATAGCCATTTCTTTCGTGGGAAATTCAGTTAAGTACTCATGGTTTTTGACTAATTGGCATAACGAGTAGGATCAGCTTAGTTTTAGAATTTGAACCACTTAAACGGAGCATTGCTCTGTGCATTGTGCAATGTCTGAATGTAGCATGCTACGACTGATGATGAGTTTCGTAACAATATCTGCTAAATTACCGGGCGGAACCCGTAGCGTTGTTACAATTCCGGTTGGGATGAGAGCCGATTCATATGCTGTAGGCCTACATGTACCGTATTCACTGACTAGGCCTATTATGTGTCGGTGTGTAATGTATATGTGGATCCTCTGATTTCAAGTTATGACAGATACAGAAGTTTATTGGAACTACAGTATACGCTCTCGATACAATCACCAAAAAGCATTGCGTTTTTCGGATTTATACGAACATAAAGGACAACATGTCCCATATTTTATTTAGGTCTGCATCCACTTTTACGCAATTCATTATCATGCGATTTCATTTAACGTGATAAAAGTCCTTCGCGGCATGTTATTAACGGTTCTTGTTGGGTCAAACAAGTTTTGAGAATATGCTAGAACTGGAGCTAAGTATCCGCGTGTAAGTTATAATTTGCGAGGAATTTTGTAGCGGCCTTATGCCAAATGAGGCGTTCTCGAAACATTTCGATTTCAGTACAAGAAAAACTTCGAACACGCAAAATCGCCTGCAGACTGTTCTAATTGTAGCTCACAAATAGAAAACTTACGATAATAATAAGTTATGCGCAGTAGGCCTACGTAGTACTTAAAATGTCTGCGGAAAGTAAATGTGCGTCGCACGACTTTCGCGACGGGATACTTGATTATTAAATCTTTCAAAAAAAACAGGGCGGAGCAAAGTTTCAAGATGAAAGTTGTTGGTGCAACTTTTAAGACTAAAATTTGTTTCATTGATACTGGGAACAGTGGTTGATTGTAGCCGTAACAGGTACTAGAGCTAGTCTAACCCTGTCGTTGTAGGTCTACTCTGCGTGCGGTTGCTTATGTATTTACGATTGTATGCATATACACTGCCGTCATTGTTGTGTAGTAAACTATAGGCCTTTTATAATGATGATGAAAAGGGTTGATCTTTCAATCTAGAGTCAGTGGCGACTAATGGTCAGCGTACATATAATAATTCAAAGTCAGAAGGTCTGTCGAGTAGTGGTCAAGGCGCTGGTCATCAAATTCGGATACGTGTGGTCGCGAAGGATTGCGGTCGCAGCCGGCCTGTTGTGGAGGCGCTAGCTACGTTAGGTCAAAAACTAGCGTTTGACTTTGAGCGCATTCCATGTCAAAGTCCCAAACATTTGCAAATGAAGCGTGTCATTATCGTTGTGATAAGAAGGCTTCCTCTCGTTTACTTGCGGATAAACTCGTCGTATATGGTATATGGCCTGCTCTTTCAGCTTTTTGTCCTTTGAAATATATGGATTTGGATATCGAATTTCATTGCAGCATTCTTTGATGATATCAGAAACTATAATGAGCGCATTTTCAAGATATTTGTTCAAATCTTTAGAAGGCTTGAATTTCAATTCCAGAAATGCCCCACCAGCTATAACTTCAGTTAATCGACAGACTTTCGTTCTAATAATAGATAGATCAACCACCCGCAGCTGTATTACATTTTCTAGCAAAGCTTATTCGATCATCATGAGAAATGGTGTATATGTGAGACACAACAGTAAAAATGTCAAAATAATTTACTCGTTCGTAACAAAGGTAATCGAATTCGCCGTCTTCTTTCTGAGGGTGTTCTGGCTTCTGGGGATTCCCTACGACCACGAATGAATTCCTGGGGAAAGGGTGGGGACGTTAACCGCATATTTCTCGCCGCTGATGATTTAGAGACTCGCTTACAGTTGTTAAACCCCCTCTCACATTGCATATTCACCTTCGGACTCTTATACACCAGGGACCTGCTACCAAGGTTTTTAGCCTCGAGACATTACCGCGCGCCGTTATTTCAACATATGTATAATTTTTCAAAATTGTAATTAGCATAAAAATATGTTGAAAGAAACAGTCAAATTGAAATTATCACGAGAACAAGCCGACTTAAATTTGTCTCTATCGCGACATATGTAGCTCCACTTGACATTGTCAAAGGTAGGTCGACAACCCAGTGATGTGATTGATAAAGGTTTCATTTTTTCCAAATTCGATAATTGCTTTTATTACGGCTAGTTAGACGTTTTGAAGTTAGTACAATTGTCATGAGAAGATTTCATTTAGCGTGACTTGAACGAATCCGGATTATCAATGTCGAATTTACTTCACAAACGGTAAAAATTATAACAATACCGGCTATGTAAAGACTTTTTGTCACAGTACATATTTCACGTTCAGGAACACAATTATGGTTGGTTACATTTGCTGATAGTTTTTACGCCTCAGAAAGTTTCATAAGCGCATGGTCCTTGAATAAACATAGAAATTCAGATATGGTATTACTGATGTCTACGTAGGGAAAGCGGTGTCACAAAGACAGGTAACGGAAAAGTAATCAATTAGCAATTAGCGGAAAAGAGAAAACAATGATTAAATTATTAGTACTAAAAATACCACACGGCGTGTGAGTAGTTGGTCATACAACAAATTCGTCACCATCCTACTTGAACACCTTGAATTGCTTTGGGCTTGTGAGCTTATTGGTAAATTTTCTTTGCGCGAATTTGATTCTCGTTTGATAGGATTTCACTCCCAGAAGGCGTATCTTCCGTTTGAAAGTTTGGCGTGACTGACCATTTATTGTCAAAGGTAATAACAAAAACAAAAGAGTGAGAGTCACGATTGTATTTTGTCGAGCGTATTCTTACATTCTTACGTTCTCGAATAAATTGTAAATCTCATCTCAACTCCTTGAACTTAATTTAACAGTCTGAGTGAGCAATATTGAGTTTGATGTATCGTATGCTGAGATATTGAGGGTTTAGTACAGAATGGTTACTTTTTTTGAGGTTTGACATTTATATACAGCTACACTTTTGTTGTTATTGAAAGGTGAATTTCGTGATAAAATGTCCGCGTAAGACGATGATTGTAATATATCGCCGGAGAATGCGTCAGGACAGTTAGAAGGTGTCCGTTTCATCTTAACTTACCGGATGGAAATAAGTCGAAGATAAAGGGTGGCATGGCAGAGCCTGCTTTAATCTCCCTGCGCTACGGAACTGAAGCGCCAATAGTAAGACTAATGCAAGCCAGAATATCGAAATACTCTAATTGAGTTGCATTTTGCGGAATGACATCGATATTCAGAGTAACAACCTCAAGTTCGAGATAATATATATTTGCTTGGCTGATGCCACTCCGTCATTTCACTCAACCGTACAAAGGTTACATGGTGAATCAAAGGATCAACTACTCAATCTCATATACTTGTTCGCGGCGTCAACCGAACGTAGAACATCACGTATCGAGGATAAAACATACTGAAGCTGCTCGTTGTGGTAGAATAAAGTGTAAGCCACCAGCTGTCATGAAAATTAGACGTGACAATGCATCGTGGTGTGTTGAAAATTGTTTTGAGATTCCACTATTTGAGCGTGAAGTTAAGGTTGATTACTCAAATTAGACGGGAATATTTGTCGAGCCATACATGGGTTCTAGAAAAAAGAAATACACGTTTTAAAGGGCGTGTGACATAGCTCGGATGATGTTGCCCAAGACCGTGAGCGGCTGTGTTTATTGTTTCCTCAGGGTGGAAACGAGTGCTGATAGATCATGCGGGAGTCGATTCTCCCAACATGTCATACATTGCCCTAGAGCCTAGACTCCAGAGATATGCAGGAATCGCTCATAGTGCATGAGGTGCTAATGGTGAACTTGTACGCGCCGGGTGTCGCCAGTTCTTGCGCTTAAACACTTCGAGATGTTGGGTTTCTGCAAGTCAAAGTTTTTCGGAGCTTGGTGTGGTCCGGTTATAAGCTTAACGGGTCTGCGTCGGGTCTGAAATAAGCTTTGGCCATCTCTACCGACAGATCCTTCAGATGATTGCTATTTTACCGAATCAGTAACGCAATAAGAGCGTCATTTAACGCATCAGGCGGGTATTCGGTAGTACTGTCTATATCCTACATTACTGTTAAAGATTTAGATGTAAGGAAATGCACATAAAAAAGCCTAAGCTTCAGTTGATATGATCTAATCATCGATATAGGTTCTGTGCAAATTTGCGTTTTCGAAAGCTAGCTTGCGACCAATTCAGTTGGTAGGTACGGCAAACTTGGTATTGTCGCAGCTGTCTCTTCGATGGAATAAAATTTAGGATGCGGCCCCTGAGTATATTTACATCTGAGAAAAGTGGCGAATGCATACAAATGATACAATGGGACTCAGAAGATGTAGAAAGGTCAAATTTACTATCACCGGTATTGAATGGGTGAAGAGAAATGGCTTGTCATGCCCCGAGTCAATTCATTGACGAGAGGCATTATATCGTAGCTGATGTTGAAATTCCTATAGAGAATTGAATTATTCATATCTTTGAAGGTGCGTCGTGTAGGCAAACATCTTCGATCATTGCCACTCATCACGCCAGTAATAGGAATTTGAACAAGGAAGGCTGAGGCGGTGTTGGGTATTGCAATAGGCGAAATAATAGCATATCACAGGGCATGCATATGCCATTGGAAAAGAACAACTTTATTTGATCGCCTTTTACGATTTACAGTTTGCTGCTGAGAGATACAATAAGAATGAATAAATTGGATTTACACTGCGTTGGGTGCGATCTATGTAATCAGGAATAGATTACAGTAATTAGTGATGGACATGATTTCAGACTGGAAGGAATTTTCCTTGAGAACTGTTATATTATGAATCATCTTAAATCGGTTATTCTTTGTTTTATTGCGACAGAATATATCTAAAATATATCTGCTGCAATCGGCGTACTTTCATTGAAGAAAAGGATTATTACGTTGCACTTGGGTTAATTCTCTATCAAAAGGTATGTGTCGCATTATGTTTTGAAGTTTTGCACTAAAATATGTATGGCTCGGGGGTAGATAGAAGGATCATAAGTTCATAGCTGTATATAATTTGCAGCATTATGCTTTTAATATCGGTTCGCAGCGTGACAGTAGTCGAGGGTGGTCGTTTTATGGAGATCTGTCTACCAAGCTTGTGATCCACCGGTTTTCGCGTAGTTATGGCTTACGTCTTACGTGGCGTGACCTTCGACCTACTGTATCTATCGTGCCTTTACACTTTTCCTTCATAGTAAATTTAGTAATAGAGAGTATTAGTATTTTCTTAGTATCCGAACGCAGTCCGAGGCCAGATTTTGAGCGGGGGTTGTGTAACTATAATATAATAAATGATATGCTCAATTGCAAATCCGTTTGGATCAATTATACAATAATGGTGTTGCAAAGCTTAGTCAACAACGTAAGTTGGAAGCACTTGCAAATAGACTAGCCTATAGCTAATGTACAGGTAGACGAGTCGCTTACGAAGAATTATATCCACCATGACTTTGACTACGTGTAGCTATCTGTTCAACTTAGGCCATCGCCGTAGTGCCCCACTCTTTTTATAGCTTTGTATAGGCCTATATATGTTTTGTTTTGCCAGTTCTGGCCTACCTCGATGGCATGAACATGTAAAGCTCATCAATCATGAACTAGAACTGTGTGGTTTGTGTTAGTTTGATATGCAGGTTGGGGTGGACAACGCGCGATGTCTGATCAAGTGATCAGTGATCAAGATCACGTACTAATTGGCGAATGTGCGCTTCTAATAAAGATTCCATGGTGTAAAAAACGGCTATAGATGTTGTGATGCAGTGCCCGGCGGGAGTCTGAGATTTAACTTACATGTTTATAGCTGCAAGAATAATTTTAGCCCTCTAATTCAGCTTAATCGATTAAACTAATTCAATCCACCGGGAGGGAAAGAATTATATTATATTTCGCAGGAGACGCCACTTTTTACGTGAACATGTCAGCTTTTACGGAATGCAATTACTCCGTTACTTTGTAAATTAAATTTTAATAGAGACAGCTGCGGTTCTTTGGGCTTGATTAAATCTTGTTTTGAAGCTCTGTACCTGGGTTTACTTGATATTTTGTCTTAGTAAGCCTATTCTTTACTTTACCACAGGTAAGATTTTGGACTGACTGACCATTTCCAAGCTGATCCCTATGGGATAAGTCAACCTCATGCTCCTACCTAGGCTTAAAATTGGTTAGGTGTATGCCAAACCCGATTGTTTTCTATTCAACGTTAGTTACAAGCAACAAGCAACGTTGGATAGCTGTTTTATGAGGATATAGCGTTGATGAGATGCAGTGAACGACAAAAAACAGACTTGATGCGTCCGAGCCCGCATCTGCTCTGCATGAAACCGAAGGTGTGAACATGATCGCCTTATCGACGGCATAGGTTTCGACATCTAGGTTCGGATGGAACATTTTTAACACCATTAAATTTTGAATGAGATCAGAGTTCCAGCTAAATTTTAATATATTGAGTCTAAAACTTAATCTCAAGCTGAGTGGTTTTTCTCGTTCTGAAATTATGAATCGAATCAAGTAGTAAGTATAAGTTAGTAAGAATAGAGTCGGGTCGGTCCGGTCAAGCCTACGTTTATGATGGTCGCATTGAAATACGCAGATTTGAACATGACCGAAAAATTAAAATGCTATACAGTGCGGAGTGATCTTCTGAAGTTGCTGATGATGATCTCACGCTTAAATACTCACGACTTCTAGTGAAATGACAGGTCTATCGTGCGATACGAATTCCAACCGCGATTTCCTACGCGGTGATTATTAGAATTAAGATTCGTATCATATTGAAAGAGCTATCCAGCATTCGAGTACAAGTTGTTTTCAGTTTTCAGATTATGCCTACCGAAAGCTTT
Organism: Botrylloides violaceus; assembly: GCA_030412335.1. Taxonomy (NCBI): domain Eukaryota; kingdom Metazoa; phylum Chordata; class Ascidiacea; order Stolidobranchia; family Styelidae; genus Botrylloides; species Botrylloides violaceus. The sequence continues at coordinate 2,030,917 of JASFYC010000810.1, forward strand.
AGAGCAGCATTCCTAGTATCCAATATCGTGCTCAAGTGATCGTGAAGTTGCAGTTAGGCATGTATCAGTACAAAAAAAATCTTCATTTTATGGAATAGCCTGCTTGTATTTTCTAGTGATTGGCAAGTAGGCGTATAAGCTATCGTCGCCAGGTTGCCAGTTGCAACAAACACACACACACCTTGGCCGAGTAAGAGTTAGTATATAACGGTCTGTAGGGATATAATAGCAAGCTATTGCAGATATGAAATCATGTTGCATTGTGGCCAAAGAGTTCTTAATTGCCTTGGTTGTGCGCGGCGCTGGCGATACAGAGATTATACGGAGTCGCCGTTCTGCCGAGCTTAGTCGCTGGAGCTAATAGGGTTAAGCCCTTCGTATATGCCGTCAGCGTACAGAGATTGCGCGACGTGTCTCTCAGCCCCGACAGTGCATTCATTGGACATCTGCAATCACGTTGCCTATCTGCAGACCTGCTGCACGCGTGTGACGATACATTCCTGCTTGTTTTAAGTTCTAACATATTACGCTTCTTTATTGTCGTCTTAACGGTCGATTTGGCTATGCTATAGAGGCTTCCTCAATCTGTCATCAATTGTTAGTTTTCTAAAGCCTTTGGAATGGAGATTAGGGGTTATTTTATGAAGAGGCATGGTTTTATTATACATTTAGTCTTTGAGTGATCTTGCCAGACAAGTTTACCCTCAATCGAGTCACGGTATATTCGCTGTGAAGTCTGTTGATGGAACTGCCCGTGAAAGTAAATATATACTTCTGACCTTCGAAGTACAGTAATGAAATTGCGTAAAAATTTCCACCCATGTTTCCTTACATGTGAACTCCTAACGTATACCATATGCTGCGTTTTACAAACTCCATGACGGAGCGGTGGGTTATAAATTTAGAACAGATTGTGCTCCACGCCACCGTTGCCCCGTTGCACTAGAGGGATGCTTTATCAAGAGTTTAATTCCAAGTCTAAGCCCACACTGATGCACTCAAAATAAGCTCCACCCCTGTGTGTCAGATAAGGCCCGAGGACATCTCAAATTAAACGCATCGGGCCTACGTGCAGTGTTGTCGAAACCGAGGACTTGAACTCTATAGTTACGCGCATCGTGACTATCTGATCACCAAAATATTTTGCAAAAGTTTGCAGATCGTCCACTTTCATGATATACGACCCGGTGATATAATGTTGATGAATTACTCGACACTGGTATATAGTTGTACGTAAGTACATTTTAAGGTTTAAAGGTAAAGAGGACGATTTAAGCTTTTGCTAACCTGTGGAATGCGATACCGAGCAACCCGCGCGTCCTCAACGTCGCGGTAGGCCTAAATATACTGAAGCTCCGATTATCTCTCGCCATAATATGGCCTATCTTTCATAATACGATGCCAACCGCTGTCATGTGCTTGATGAAAATGTTTGTACAAGGGGAAAAAATCAACCTTTCAATCACATTACTTTCCTCATCGACTGATAAACCTTAAAAGATTGATATCGATCCCAAGTCCTTCGCGAGATAATTTTCAAGGATTTCAAAATGAGATCAATCCTTATTTTCCATTAGATTTACGACTCAGCTGACTTGAAGCAGTTGAGGTCGACCTTGGTGCCGATTCCGCTCTCTGTAGTGGCTGAAATTGTGCGTCTTTATATAAATCATATTGTACGGAAGGATAATTTTGATTTTTGTTGGAGTTAAAGGATATTTAATGAAGTGTTTGTCAATCCAACGAAGACAGTGCCAGGTGCGGATTTTCCGGTGGATTACTGCCGGCTGGTCGTCACGGTTCATATGCTTAGTCTCGGTCCATCATGACAGAGTATCCTTTTCGAAGGCTTTCATCGATTCGAAAAAAAGTATCATATAAAAATCATTCGTTTTCGCAAATGCCTGGTTGCGACGTTGCAAAGTGCATAGTGTCTGAGCGATAATTTGCAACTTACCTCGCTATGTTGTTCTTACAACCGAGGAGAGCGAGGAAAGGTGGTAGTCTCATTTGATTGGTTAATTGTTTAATTGCTGGATAATAGGACTACTGGGTAGCGTTGACAATCAAGTTTATTTCAGCAACTGTCATCTTTAAAGTAGTTACGATAGCAGGTATATGCAGAGTTATATGCCTTGTCTGAAACGCCAGGCTGTCTTGTGCTTCTGAAGCAACGAACGGCAGTGAGATTTTACACTAGGATTTATGCCAAATTTTCAGTATGGCTGTTTCGTTTTCCATGGTTAATAAGTTAAATAGTCAGTTATCAACGGGTCTCTAATGCTTGTTAGAAATAATATACGGTCGCTACAAATTCGTTTCGAGTTTGAGGTGTAACAGCATATGAATATTCCTTGAATGTGATGCGACGTGACAGCGTATGCCAATGCGTCTACTACATTTCCCAGAATTGGACTCACGCAAAAACGCGTGGTTTCGCAGGTTTCGTGGGAGGTGCGCATAGAGTATACAATATCGCTGCTGGGTTGAGGTCGGTCTTGCAGGGTCACAACAACAACAACACTCTCCTGACTCCATTACTCTTTGATCGTTCAAAAGTGCATGCTAGTCCAAAAGCGAGTGCACGGCTATCCGTTTACATAAAGCATAAAGTAGGCCTATGTGCAATTGTAGATTCCGCTGGATGCGTTGCTATGACGTCTCATTATGCGTCGATGACAAATCGTGGCACGGCGATTCGTAAATCATCAGACGCTGTCTGAGTAAGTTTGCTATCCACAATTTCATATGAAACTCTGGCGGACACGTTCTTGTTCTTTTGGGAAATTGAGAAAACAAAAAATATAATGGAAGTGCCGTAAAACGTAAATATAAAAGCCCAAACGTTTTGGATCGTTCCTCAGGAGTGCATTGTCTCGGTGATGGCACAATAAGCTTCAATCGATCGGGATGTTTTTATTCGCTCAACGGCAGAAGATTTGTACATATCTAAACGCAAGGGTGAGAGCATGACATGTATGAGATAGTGGGCGACAATTCTGAATGACGTGACGCCAATAGTTTTGAGGTATAACAACAACATTAGAATTGCGTGGCGCGCTCCACTTGTCACGAACAGTACACGGAGGACAAACTCCGTGGCATGCGCCAATGAAGCTGAAATTTGTTCTTGATGGCGCGTTTTAAGTTATTTGCCATTGCCATCAACGACAGGCTATCATGCAGAAAGGACGTAACGTATGTCAGATGCAAAGAAAGTTATTGCTTGTGACCTTTATGTAGCGATCGTTACGTTGTGATTCGCAACAAGGATTTTGCGTTAACCAGTCGTTATACTACGGCATATTAAGGCTCTAGTCATGCGTAGATTCATGCAATCCAATTTAATCGCCTGTGTGATGCTCAGCCAAAGGTAGCGGTCAGCGTTCTTTGATATTCAAGACTGTCATCTTACATGGTGATATACGCCAATTGTGGATATCACAAGGAAGTGTTCCCTAGGAATTGAACGAATGAGTTATTCAATTCTATACGCAGTTCGCTCAATAGTTTAGTAGTTGCCAGATATGTCATGGCAATAGAATGTGATGCCGCCAACCGAAGATCAGGAAATAATATGATGAGGAAGCTCAATTTTTCAGGTATTTCTTATAAGTGAGTGTAACGGGTGCGCGTGAACTACTTTCTAGATATACGTTTTCCTGTGTTTAGCTGCTGCGTATGCATCTGACGCAGCAGCGATTTAGCACTTTCGATAACACAATAGCTGACTGATGCGCGTGCCGATGGCATAATGCCGCAGTTAAGGAACAGCTCGAAAATAAAAGGCTGACTATATGACAGGAAGCGTTTTGGTGAGGCCAGGGATAGCATCATATTCAGGAATTATCTTTGGAAGCGTTGCAAGGAGATCAGAAGATGTAAGTTAACTTGTCATACTGTCAAGTGTGTGTTTGTGGTCAGAGTGACTTTTTAGACCAGCGTCAAGTGCATGAGCAAGATCATATGAAACAGATGATTTATAGACAATACGTATACTGGAACCTCAAAAATAACAGTATACTTGCCGATCAAGATAATGTAGCCCGTGTCATTGAATCTGTAATTTTGCACGGGAGAGCAGAGTTTATCGGATGTTCTCGCATGCAGATTACTCCTTCAATCATATGGTGACATTAAATCATGCACGTGACTCTACTTGTTACTTGAGAAGTTGTTTTCATTAGAAGCTGCCACACCAAGGCACGAGGGAAGTAATCATTGAACCTACGTCCTTGACAGCCTCAAAAGTCTATATGCAATATATAGTCTCCATGTTATGAGTCACCGAGAAACGAAATCATGAGGCCAAAGCGTACGTTGTGTAAATATCACACATACACTGATGCATATAACGCATATATGAATTCTACTTGCGTTGTGTGGATTAGAGAATGGACAGTCATTGAGATCGTGTCAGCTAGTGCTAGTGATCGACTCGCGACGAATTCAAAAGCGTCATTCTAATGTAATGTATCAATAATGCCTATAGGCCTATATGCTGTACTTCTCAATTAATACCCCTCAACGATTCTGCTCTGATGCGTTGCCGGGGGTTCAAAGTTGTGGCGTGGATATGAGAGAAATTTGACACTTCCAACGTGGATAGCCGTGGAATTGTAACCTGAGGCGGCGTCTCTGTTTTACCTTCAGAAATGATAACCTATCAATCGAAATTCTGCTGACACGGCAATATAGACTAGACGTAGTGATTTGAACTGTATAAATAGTGGGAAATTATTCGAATTTCCAATGTCATCGAGCCGAATATGATCAACGCTGCCAATCTTGAAGACGGAGGTATATCTCCCACTTCAGCGTCTTACAAAAGAAAATTTGTATGGTGCGAAGATCAACCACCAGAAAAAATCACAAGACTTGGGAATGGTTTGGATATAAATACTGAAAGCCAGTAAGTCATTTATGTATAAACGCGCCATCATGATCCTCAATTAGCGTTTTACAAGACAACATACCGTCCAGATAGAGCATTCAACACCTCGAATAGGCCAAGGTGCACTTGAGTGTTCAGCTATCTATGTATTCTACTAGCATAATGGCTGAACGTTTAGTCACGCTGTTCGAAAATTACAAGACGGGAATTCACGTCTGTTGTTTCACGATGTGTATTACATTAGTCAGAAAAGGTCAACAGAATTCGTGCATCATCGTCTTCATACTTGGACAAACTGTGACTATTACAACGGTAAAAGAGCATTGGTGGTACTTCACGAATCTTGAGTTTCCTTCCCGGTCGTCTCCCGAACCATGACGATGCAATCATTCCATATGAGGTCCATTTAATAGTCAGAGTGTGACTGTCGGGTAAAGTCACCCCCACTCGACTATCGTTCACAATATGATAATATCTCTGCGCCTATTGACGTAAAAACTACAAACTAAGCGTGTTCAACTGCAAAAGTATACATTGTCTAATTTGTCTTCCATCCGTCCCATCGCCACGAGTTAGAACACTAACGCAATGGGATAGCGGCCACGTAATAACGCTGCTTTTTTTCGTTGGTGCTAAATCGCTGTAGAATGACGCATGGGAATCGTCGCTAAACGACAAGTCAATCAAGAACTTTAGTTATTCTAGACCCGCGACAAGACATTATTGATTTTGTGCAGCAATATATCTAACCAGTTTCTGCATAATTTATAGCGTTATGATTGAGGCAAATTTAGGTTGGACACCAACATTGTACTATGAACCAGCCGTGTTTTTGCTATCTCTATTAAAATTGATCTTTGGAACCTGCTTAAACTCACGTAATGTGTATCTTTTGATTCGAAGGTTAAACATAAAGCACATCTATACCGTAGCCTACATGTATGTTCCTTAGCCCAGTTTTTCAATGTACATATATATATCAGTATGATTCGCATACAGGCCTATCATGTTCGTAAGATCATACAACTTAACGAATAGGTGAAGTGTTATGCCTTCCCTGGCTACAGTTGTAGGCTCAGCAGATTTATTCTCATATTTACCCGTTATTGCTCTGACGCGGCTGAAATTAGTGACGATTGATCAATTTTGAACCATATGTCTATAAATTATGCAGAACTGGAGAATATAACATCGCGTCAAGCAAACGACTTATGGCAGAACCAAATCGACTTGTTCCTCTCTTCGCATAAAATGGGTTGCATTAGTCAAAGTCACCTTCAACTTTTTTTTTGTCATCATCTACACCAGTTACAGTCTAATGATGATAGATTGGCAATGTAGGCCTGATATACAGAAGTTGCCTTTGAGGCCATGTCGGATAACGTGACGAATTGTGTAGTTATAATACGAGTGTTGTGCCGGTAGGTTATTTTTTCCGACACTAATGCCACACAAGACGCTTACACATAATATTATAGCATGCCGGCGATGCCAGTTATTTGCAGAGTTAATTGTGTAATCAAACGTTGGATTAACGACTCAAATAGTAATAAAGGTATCCTGGACGGCCATAAAGCCGTATCTTGCAGCGCATAACATAGATTATTTGTTCCAGATTCAGACCGCTATGCCACCGCGGCAATGTCACCCGTGATATCATTGGTTGGTTCATTTAGAGCGGCGTCGTTATTCTCCTTAACCTTGTCCTTTCCGAGGGCCTACAACGCAGATACCAATGCATGATTAATCGAGACCATGACAAACCGAATGAGAAGAATGGCACTCTATACTACTCGGACTATCTCGCCGAAAGACTGGGGGTAGAGGATGGGGGCTATTTGAACTTGCTTTAGGAAGGGTAATGCATATGGCATGATCCCTTGCGATTTATACGTACTATATGATCTGTCTAAGATATGCTTATCAGGGAGGGTTTTATGGGTGTTCAGCGATCTAAATTTAGCCCACGTTGACGCAGAACATTAAATTTAATGGCCAGGATCCCATATGCATTTACAGCGCAATGGCTAAGGTCGTTTGTTTCAGGACTGTTTACAAGTTTTCCTATGCCTACTGTAAGTGCTGAATCGTGGCGGTCAGAGTATAGGCGGTTTTGAAAAAAGGGTGCCTTGATATTATTATTCAAAAACTTACCGGTTATTATTATTATAATCTGGAACAAAAGCCAGCACAAAAAGTTATCATTTCATAGACCGTTGCCAACGCCCAATATAACGGCTTTTATGTTGACTTCCCTCAATACGCGACTCTAAAAGGTGGCACGAAACAACAACGGAGAAAATAACTGTTATAACAAAACTATTGCGATGTGCGTTGGACTAATATTTTATATATCTCTTACATGAAGGCAGTCGGTCTATTGTAAAAACGAATTCGACCCTTCTCTATTCAGAACGTATTGGCACGCTTACGGCGAATAACATATTCGCCTTTCAACAACGCTTTAGAATTCTGGCATTGTTGGAGACGGATTACCCTACACTATTAAAAAAATAACGTATTTTCATTGTCACCATCTTTCGTTGGTCCTTCATTCTGAGGAATTCCTGGATTTAGACTGCTGCGTTCGGATTTAGTCTGCTAACCGCTTGAATTTATCGTGCTGCGAATAGCGAAATCTACATTTTCGCTTGAAGCATGTGAGTGTGCACTGTGCGCGTCACGGAGTTCGCAGACATTTGAATGCGATTGGATCTCATCAAGGTGATGTTTTTAATTACACACTTAAAATCGATCTTCTGGTGAAGTACGAAGCTTTGTCGCATCGCAAGTAATAATTTCAGACAGCCTAATGATAAAGTTATACGTACGAGGCTCGAAATTAGTCGTTGTCACGGTCGTTATTGCTTCTCCCGACCATCCGATCGTGTGATTTCGTTAGAAAACTCCAAGCTAAGATGGCGCCACCAGTATTGTCTCCAATTTGCACATTCCTGGTGAGGTCCTGACGAAATTCAGACGCACAGGCAACAGAAACGTCCCTCCTCTCGTGCAAAGGGGGTCGATCTTTTGCCGTGGGTCTGGCTGAGTTTACGTCGCGATTTCGGATGTAGGATAGGAAGCGAAACGTGATTCCTGTCATTCCGGTATTTCGATGCTGTGCTTCTAAGCATTCTATCGGGGTTTTGAACGCCAGTCTGTATATGTTTGTTTAGCAGCGGTTGCAAGGACGCCTCCTTTCACCAAGAACGGGATATCGTCGGATGCCGCGAGAGTGGGATTTTCAAGCCGGGTTATAGAAGACTAGCTATAGCTAAGACTTCAGGATGTATAGACTCTATAGAGGTATGGACGATATGCAGTACCGCAATCCCTGCGTCTGGTCAATCTTGAAGAATCATAGGTATTCGACTTGATTTACGAATATATACAGTAACACTTAGCTGACTTCTCGGGAGTACCTTCAGTCCTTCATGGGTATGATCTCATCTATTCATCGGTGCTGAATGGCCGGAAGCTCTAAATGACTCTTACTTTCAAATTTGCCTTGAAATGCGCATATGAAGCCCTCGCCGCAACGGTGCTTAGTGATATTATGTCTTGAAATGATATATATGCTGTTGATATCAACTTTCAGAGGCTTGAGGTTACGTTATTCTAGTATAGGCTTATTGCCGTACGATTTCGCTAAGTATATGAGTCTATTGAACAACTCGATATCAGCGACATCTTATTATAAAGCTATAACATTGATTTTATCCTGACCTATCCGTAGAGGAGTTATGAGAATAGTGCTGGCTAATGTCAAATGAGGATTAGGCGTAGGCGTGCTTTATTGTAGTTGATGTAATGTAGAGCATGGCCCTTTTGTTGATTCCAAAACGTCAGATTTTATAGGCTTGCTTGGCGAGTTAAACAGTATAGGCATATTTGTTATTGAGTGTGTGTCGGCACCTCTCTAATGAAGACAATTCGACTTGGTTTTAACGCAGCTCTGCGCAGATTTGAATTCGATCTAACTCGATGCAATACCACGCACTGGTTAGGGTCTCATTGGGTTGGATTAATAATGCACTAATAATACAAAGGGAAAAAGTTATGTTTTGTTGCAACTATCAGTGCCACTTTATTTTCTGGTTAACAATTAACTGTCGTACAAGGTAGCGGCAGTCCGAACTGGCACTGATTATATTCTTTATTGATGTTTTCACATGTTCTTGTTTGAATATGATGGGTGGTATATCGAAATAATAGGATGTAACACAGATACATATTGTGTATAGTTTGATCTGGCATATTTGATCGCAAACTTAATGAGGTTTGCAACTTTTCAGAAACATTCCGCCTCCTGCTTTATGCAGTAGACAGCGGTGCATTTTAGTCCGGTTGAGCCGACATGCAGGATGCATGCATGTTTGATGTTGTAATTGTGTAATCATGTGGTATGTTGCCTTTGAGGGTGAATTTGATTGCGTAGCATGTCCCGTACATTGGCAATCATGCGTTTTCAGTGAGTGACAATCTGTTGCTTTTACTTTAGGATGACTGCTGGAGATTTAGCAATGGAGGCGAATGGGCCAAAAGTAATCGATGGCCTAGCGATGCCGGGTGGGGACATTCAAACTGGGGTTACAGATGGTGTAACCGGCGCGCCGAATGAAGCCGCGCTAAGAGAATTAATGCAAAGGACAGGTTACTCTATTATACAAGAAAACGGGCAGAGAAAATACGGCGGTCCACCACCTGGGTGGAATAAAAGGCCCCCTCTACGCGGAAGTGAGGTCTTCGTAGGCAAAATTCCTAGAGATGTTTTCGAAGACGAATTGGTGCCTGTTTTTGAAACCGCTGGAAAGCTGTATGAAATGCGACTGATGATGGACTTTGACGGCAAAAACCGTGGATACGCATTTGCCATGTACACTTGCAATTCAGATGCTAAGGAAGCTGTACGGAAACTCAATAATTACGAAATACGTAAGGGACGCCTTCTTGGAGTTTGCTTCAGCGTAGATAACTGCCGCTTATTCGTCGGTGGCATACCGAAAACCAAAAAGAAAGACGAGATCTTTGCCGAAATGATGAAAGTTACCGAAGGGGTCACCGACGTCATCGTTTATCCGAGCGCATCCGACAAGTCTAAAAACAGAGGTTTCGCGTTTGTCGAATACGATAGTCACAGAGCTGCTGCAATGGCCAGGAGGAAATTGATTCCGGGACGAATACAGTTATGGGGACATCCGATTGCTGTAGACTGGGCCGAACCAGAACAAGAGGTTGATCAAGACGTCATGAATCAAGTGAAAGTGTTGTACGTACGCAATTTGATGCTTGACACCACAGAGGACACGCTGCAGGTGATGCATATTTCACTTCAATACATAGCCTAATTCCTAAACTAATCATAACGTATTAGCCTGTAGGTCTACATGATTCACAGGTCTTTGTAGCAATTCTTATTAGATAACAGTGGCTTTATATATATTTGTAGAAAACCTTCAGCCAATACCATCCTGGAACGGTTGAGAGAGTAAAAAAGATCCGTGATTACGCCTTCGTACATTTCACGAATCGTGAAGCATGCGTTCACGCGATGGAAAAACTCAATGGATCGCAGATTGATGGCACTGAGATTGAAGTCACCTTGGCAAAACCCGTCGACAAAAACGATTATAACAGATTAGCGAAAGTCGGTGCCAAAGTACTTGCTCAAGGATCAACTAGCTCAGAAATACAAGCTGCTGCGGCTCCTTCGCTGGTAAGGGATTGCATATGTTTGCATGCTAATGTTAATTTCATCATATTGTAGTCTAAACGCCCTGTCCTGATCTTTTTCTTTTCGACTGGGCCACTCTCAAGTAATAAACTTGCACGATGGCCCGGGCTGCATATGCATGGATTACCGTGAGTTTATACAACAGCTTTCTGATATTTCTTCTTCTGTTTTCAGCAGGTGCAATCTGGTGTTCTTGGACAAGGAGGCATGCTTGTGTACCCATCTGCTTTACCGGGAGTGTATTCTCCTGATGTTTCGTGCTACCCTTTAGGGCAATATAATCTAACTGCCAACACCAGAGGCATATATCCGACGAGAGGCGGCGCTGCCCGCGGTGGACGAGGTCGGGGTAGTGTTGGCCGAAACAGTTACCTCGGTTATAGCGCTGGAAAAGCAACATACGGACGTTACTATGCAAAGAACAACCCCGGTGAAAGAATAGTAGATATTAACGGCAATGCAATCGAACTATTCGCACCTGGTCAAGTACCAGCTTCTTCAACACCCATTGGTCAGCCTGGTATAACATTTTACAAACCCGGGACTGGTGCAGTTCAAGGAATAGCTGCAACTCACACTCAAAATCCAGCTGCCTTCGCAGCAGCATACTCAGCGGCGTATGCCGGACAATTACCCCAAACGTTGGCAGGTCTACCGCCTCAACAAACTCTAATAGCAACCACCCCAAATGCTGCATCTGCAGTCGCTATTCTAGATGATTTGTGTCAAAAACAACTTTGGGGAACACCATCGTATCATCTACTTACGACACAAGGTCCTGACAGTAGGCAGCTTTACGTCTATAAAGTGTCCATTCCAACTCTTACAAGCCTGTATCCTCACCAGCCGTTTTATCAGGTACGTTTCTCGCATAATTTAAACGAAAACAATTTCAATCTGACGTCTCTAAATTTCTTGACACAGCCGAGCAAGCTCTGCACCACTATCGAAGAAGCCAAGAATTTCGCCGCCGAATTTGTCCTGTCGCAACTTCTGATTCAGCCGGATCCGACAACCTCAGTGGTTCCAATGGCCACCGTCTTGCCTCAAAATGCGGCATATCAGGTACAACACCTACTTATCCTGCTCGTCAAACGTTATGTTATACGTTACGTTTTCTGGTGGAATTGAAAAGAGTATTGTCCTCCGTACAAGTGTAGGCTGATATATTTATCGCATTGAAAGATCGCTATAGGGTTATGGTCTTTATTTTCTCCTTCAAATATATACTTGGTTTCACCACACACTCTTATAGTCGAACTACCGCTACTTCATAGAAAAGGAGATGCTGATTAGTCAATTTATATCACTAATCAAATATCAACGTGACAGCTAACAGCATACTCATTGTTTAATCGATACACGACGTCTATGCAAGCGTGGTCATGATAAATTAGGCCCTAGATAAGCTTCATCAACAGATTCAACACCATGTCAAAATACAAGCCACGTATGATGTCCAAGCGAAGTTATATTAACATGCCCCGTCATAGACGAAAACACAAAGCTTGAATAATTCCAAATTACCTCTGTTCGCGCTTGTGCACAATGAACACTCTGTATACTGACTGGCACTACGCAGTGCCCATATATAATCATAAACAATGCATAATTAGACTGACCGCACTCTAATTAACCCAAATTTCGATGGCAAAATGGAAATGCGATCCTCGTTGCGATGGGACTTGTTTCATCTCCCTCTTTCAGCGATTTAAATACCGTATGACGATATAGTTACGATAGTCGGTAAACTGCTTTATCAGATATGTCGAATGTCAACATTTGATCTACAACCCGTTCCGTGATGTCTAATCATGTCACACCTAATGCATGAATCTTTTTACAATGTGTAGCTGTGTAAACTGCGAGATCGCAGAGCAAATATTGAAAACAGCATCGGAGATACGCCGCGCGTTTATCTTCATTTTTATTATTTTTCAGGGGGTCTACGCTCAACCGACCGCGTTCCCAAATTTCAGACCTTCACAGTCAACTCCGCCTACACTTACAAGCGGGCCAGCCTCAGCGCATGCATCGGCTTACGTTCCAGTGTCTACACCATCCCCTACTGGTGCAGTCACCATGCCATTATCAATTATTGATCCTACCATGATGCAACCTATTGCAGTTATGTATCAGTAAGAACTCAAATACGAGTGGGTGCTCAAGATATGGTAACATCGCAAAGGCTTTCCAGCAATTTTAAAATTTTGATATGCAATTTTTAGGACATTGATACCTTCTTCCGTATGTGCCTTGAGTGCCTTCATAGCATCTTATGAAAGCGGCTTTCTGGCCTAATAGTATCTGGAATGATAACATGTCTCTAAACAGCCTATACTATACAGGCTGGTAAACTTGATGCAGTTCTGTTGTAGATGCATTACATTTTCAGCGTTCATGTTCTTTCCGTTTTTGTCATCAGGAGTGTTTTGTGTTGTTTTTACACTGTTCCCTTTCCTATACTTCATTTTCCGAATTTTTTCTATACTGTCATAGAACCGGAACACTTTTTATTGTGCTATATCGCTTTCCTAGCTCTTTGCATAACCTGTCTAGTTCTGCTTGTATTGTGGAAATAGGCGTGCTGATGAATTCATCATGTCAATTTCACGAACTCACATTTGTTGCTGTTACCCGCTTCCCACCGCGAGTTACTATGTAGTCTAGCTTATATGTCTCTCGCGGCCTAAGAAGTTTCCGCAAAGCAATATGTTTTAAATATTTAGCTTCGAAATGAAGTTCCTATAATTAAATATAATAATTTCAGTTTTGTGTCTTTCATTACATTTTCAGTGCTTTCTCTTTATACAAATTCTTGTGTTCAGCCTCACTTTGCGTCTGCATAAATGGCAAGGCTGCCATCGATGAATTTGAGAATTTGACTATAAGAGTTTTCGTGACCTCCTAAACCATGAAGCCATGGAACTAATAAAAGGATTTTCCTATACCCCTTTGTCTTCTTTCAATGAAGCTCCGTGTGTAGCAAGACGCGAAAATCAAGCGAAAAAGTAGGCTGCATAACAACACACACTGCGGGATGGATATGTCTTTCAAGGTCTAGACGTGACATGACAAGGCAAGGCTCAGGATCCTAGGCTACCTTTGGGTCCTTTCTCAGCTCTCGATCATCAGGCACGGCCTAGCGCCCTTGGCTATAAATAGAGGAAGGCTGGACGCTGGAAGCTAACTATTTATTCATAGCACTTATTGTCGCGAGCTGGCCACGAAGTATGAACCCAGAGTGAGAGACCATAGTTCAATCACCTCTGGGTGATTGAGGTGTTTGTACTATGGAGAGACATTGCACGAACCAGGGATATCTAGATATACGTATATCTAGATATCCCTGGCACGAACCCTTCTAGGTCGCGGTTGCCCCTAGCGGCGATGAAATGAACTAGCCTAGGCTATATGACGAGCTGGAGACAATCCAGATTATATGCAGATACTCTGTAGACAGACGGGCCATATCCTAAATTCCTTTTCCATCGAAAAATACCTTATGCACGGGACCACGACAGGGTTATGTCTACGTGTAGATGTAGCCTACACAAACACAACCAAACGAGCAGCTCTGTGATTAAAATAGGCGCAAAAAAACCTCGATTAGGTCACATGCCCGGATAGGCCACATGTCCGTTCACTTCATTTATGCAGTAGCAGGGCGGACATCTGATGCTCTCTCCGGTTACCGGACGCTTGAGTCGCTTAACGCTTTTGTTTTCACGTTGGATTACTTTCTATGGTTTTTACCTGGTCGAGGCTCCAGCTCCGTGGTTCAAAGGTCGCAGCTGTTGTAACGGTTGACTAGATCTGGGTCTGTCATTCAGTTCAGAGATCGGACTTCATTTAGACCAATTTTTGTTTGTGTTTGTTGGGTAGCGCTTTGTGGCGGTTTGACCCCAATACTTCTATGCGCGGAGCCGTGTGGTGTAATGTAGTCGTAGGTTGGAAGTCTTCAGTATAGCTGGTGCTTTATTTTGTTCGTTGAAGGTAATAGTGGTGCTATATATATATATATATATATATATATACGGCAAGGGTTCAGCGTTCTGTCGCAGGAGTTCAGCTTCAGCTACCGCCGTTTCTGATCTGAGCGGAGCCATCCCAGAGACATTGACTGTGACCCTATTTATCTCTTGAGCTCAGTCTGTACGACAAGGTACGAAATAGTATTGCGTCCTTTCGAAAGGTGTATCACAATACTGATCTCTGGCGCCAGAGATTACTGAAGTACGGTAGCACTCATTCTTCAATGCTTAATCGCTTTCGTTAATAGGCGTATTCAACCATATTAATGAACGACCACGATAGTATTGCAGGTAGTAGAAATAATAGAGACGAGATAGGTCTTGTTGAAAACACACTTTACACAATGGCGAATTATACATCATCATGGATTGCGGATTTCTTTCACTCGTGGCCTCACGTCACATTCTCATTTTCGATACTTCCCAAGGCGGATTATTCTCTTACTAACCGAACATACTATGAGGTAAGGCTCGCACATTGTAGATATTTTTATTGTATTAATGGTCAGAGATGCTTAAAATAGAATATTGAAGCCAGTTGCACTTTTTATCGAGTGAAGCCGATTTGCATCAGTAGTAGATGTCTATTGTGTGTTAGTCTAGGTGCAAATGCAGCAAAATTAAACAAGGACAAAAATAAACAACGTCGATTGTAAAAGTAATTTATAATTGTTCTGGGATAGGCGTTGTTGATTATTCTAACTTGAATATTCCTAATTGTCGATCTTGTCAATTTTAGGCACTCGCCATGGTTGCGCTAATGGCAGTCGTGTGGTTAGTATTGACCATGATTACTTTTGGTATCTACCTATGTTGCTCAAAATGCAAAGGAAAATCTGAATCATATTCCGGTAACTCGAACGGGTGCTATTGCAGTGTGTGTACCTTGGTGGTTTTCATAATTATTAGTGTGTAAGTATTGACTTCAACTTTCAAGAAGTTAGGCTTATTTTTACGAATCGTGATCACTCACGCTCGTTGATAATGCAACCCTGCCTATTCGCTCTTCTATTCTACTTATATAACGGGCAGGCTATGCATAGCTCTGTTTTAATCTATACCTATTTATCTTGTAATGCCTCGTCATTAGTTTCTGTTGTTTATTTACCATTTTCGCAAATAGATCTCAATTTATTAATATGCGTATTTCATTTGTTTGAACTTTGAACCTAGTGTGTATAGGCCTACCTCGAACTTGTGACTATTGGTCTCTAAGCTAAGACCTTACAACCTCTTGTTGCTGCCTAGGCCACTGTAATGTTTGATATTTGTAGTGGAATTAAAAGTTCTCTGGTTATGTCACAGGGGTGTTATTGGAGTTGCTGTTTATGGAAACATTCAAGCTAGTGACGGTCTTGAAGTTGTGATTGTAACAGTGAACAAAGTTAATCACACTTTTCATGGCATAAGGAACCAGGTACGCCTTTGAGCGGTTTTATGGACCATTTTATGTTGCACTATCGTCTTT
The DNA here is from genome assembly GCA_030412335.1 of Botrylloides violaceus. Lineage (NCBI taxonomy): Eukaryota > Metazoa > Chordata > Ascidiacea > Stolidobranchia > Styelidae > Botrylloides > Botrylloides violaceus. Next base: position 2,047,047 of record JASFYC010000810.1, read on the forward strand.
GTAGCCTGGGGTTTTATATAGCTACGCTAGTAAAAAGTGGATGTTCATTCGGTTTTTTAATTGACTGTAAGATAAAATTCAAACAGTATATATTATGTTAGTGTCCTTTTCATTTTTTTAGAAGTCATGGTCCTGTGTCAGATAGTCTACTTTACTTTTCTATGAACTCAAAAATCGTTTTCCAAGCTGATTAAAAACTAAAATTAGACCCTGACTTTGAAAAGCCCATCCTTCGTTCTTGTCGTATTCATGACTTGAGTAATCAGTCTCCACATAAATATTTTGACTAAGAGAAAAATATATGACTTATGTAGGCTATTAGTATGTCAAATGTCAAAATAGGCACGGGGAAATAGGAATTGGGTGTTTCAGTATAGGCTTACCAGTTACCAGTATGGATAATAGTTTTATGTCTAGACCTCTAATCATTTAAATGGTTTGTCATGTATGTTATATAGCCCATTACATGCTTATTGCTTATCTTAGGCATCATCAAAGACTATTTTATATTTGATTAGTCGCAAACATTAAATGTCTCTAGATCTTGTTATCAGGTTTGTATGTGATAGTGTATCATAATCGGTCTCTCTCATTCAGCTGTAAAGCAAACCTTATATATTATGAGTGTAGTGGAGCCGATGGCAGACGATCAATACATATTGTATAGATATTGTACTGTATATAATATTATGGTAATTCACCATGTTATACTTGATGGGCTTGGTAATTTGTGTGATATGACCACATATTGATAGGCTTGGTTATAGTGTGTGACATGTGGCACTGTCCCATCCCTTATACATACTTGAAGTTGAATTGTTGAAATTTTAGATGGCAGAGTTGCATTTCTCGTATGATGCCCTTTATCAATCATTCAATGACACGAAAACCTTACTGCCCGAAAATGTCTCCCTTGACACTGTGGAATCAGGCTTTGTAAAATTAAGTCAGGCCCTCGACTATGCGGAGCAACCATTGTCAAAAGTGGATTATATCTTGAACCAATCTGTGTATGTGGTTGTGACAACGGAGAGTTACAGGTTAGTCAATTCAAATAGTTTGTTTTGAAAGTTATAATTTTTAACAAACAAATCTTTTTTAATTAATCATCCATAGGTATATACTATATAATTTAAATTGTTGTTTTTGTAATGAAATATGTTGCATATTTGATCTAGGTACAAAGTATCATTTAAGTGCTAATGCTTGTATAAAACTATAATTAATGAGCAAGCGTATGGTAGTTATGTGATTTAGTTTACTAAGCTTTCTTAGTAATATATTGTTATTGGCTCATTACAAAACTATGACTTCATGATAGTCACTTAAAATACCATGCCCTAAATAAAAAAGTGTAAAGTAAATCGATGTCTTCATCGACTTGATGATTATTTCATCTTGATGGATTACAACAAGGAATGATGTTACAACCTTACAACTCTGGTTAAGACGATTAGGGTCAGACTATCACTTAACAAACCCAGCTCGCTCATTCATCATGATCTATTGACCTCTAATGCTCCGTGAAAATTGTGTTTCCATTAGGCTAAGGATCAAGTTTCATTCGTGTTGTAAATAAATATTTCCAATCAAGGCTTTCTTTACTGTGTTGCAGAAGAATAGCCACGTTTTCCCTTCTCGGATTTCAATGTTTACTGTGCTTCATTGGCTTGCTAGGAGTCTGTTGCCGATCAAAATGTTTGATTATTTTGTAAGTATGTTCAACAATATGATCATAATTATCAAGTTATATTTCCAAATTTTTTTTTTTTAATGTATATAATTAGTTCTCATTCGAGTTCCAATATCTCAAATTTTTTAGAATGATTGTTTTCGGGATGATTTGCGTCACTGGAACCTGTTTTTACCTCGGGGCAGATTTGGCTGTCAGCGTAGTGAGTATTTTCCGCCTTTCACTCATTTTTTGTCAGTAAATCACATTATGTCCATGAAACCATAAAATTTCTTGACTTGTTTACGGCGTGTAGAAGAAATTTTCATGCTGTTGTTGAGTAGCTTGTGCTTTTACTATAAACTGTTGTTTTACATACTGCAGTCTACTTGATCTATGATCTATAAGCAGTTGATGGTATGCATCTTAAATTCTTAACCTAATTACTTGAGCTTTGGTGTGTGTTTTTTGCAACAAGAATATCCTAATAGCAGTGAACCATATAAAATGTCAACACTTATCAGTTATATATTCTCCTTTAAAGACATTCTTTATTCCGGGTACTTCAAGTTATCATATCATGCTCTTATTTTACACCTGTCATATTCATATGGAAATAATATGTATTTAACCCATCTAGGCATCCACCCATCTTAAAACTACAATTTATTAAATTGTATCACTTACTTTATCAATGATTTGAAATTTTAATGTCCGCCAAAATAGTACTGTAAGTGACTAGTTTGGTATCATCACAATACATTAGCTCATGCAAAGCTAGGTTAATGACATTCTGATTCTTGTTTCAGGCGCTGTCTGATTTTTGCGTTGATCCTTATCGTGCTATCCAGAATTATACCGTTGACGAAAAGTATATGACTGTGGAGGAAACTGACTATTATATTTTTTGTCACAATGCTGATGGAAATTTGCTCGAAGGACATATTGCTGACATGAGACAAACTGTACAAGGCTATGTTCCGCATCTTGCTAAATTTTCGGGCAATGAAACATCTGATGAATTACAGGTATGACAATTATCATGAATTAATATCTATTGAATACACTAGCAAGCACTGTGTGTACTGTGTAAGCTGCGGGTGTCCAATACAAGGCTGACAAAGGCATTTATTGACTTTGTCTCAGACTGGCCATATTTGTGATGCTTGTAGGAATCTGTCCACCATCTGAATGAAACCATCTTGGCCTTTGTTGATGAACTCGATGTGTTTGGTGGCTCTGTGCATTGCGATTCCACCAGTGCAGCTGTGAAAAATTTTACAAAAGCCGTTTGCGGAACTACAGTGGAAGGCTTTTTTACTCTTGCCTTGGCAATCTTTGCAATGACAGTTTGCATGAGCTTTATGGTTTGTGCGGCTGCTTCGACGGGACGAAGATACTCCAAAAACATGTGAGTAGGCTACCATTATATATATAACAAATTATTTATGATTTTTTTATGTAATTAATGTCCACCCATAAGGAGGATCTGTTGCAGCCTTGCAGGTGAAAAACTGAATTATGCATCTTATTTCAGACTTGTACAATTTCAGGTTCTGAATTATTGAAACAAAAATTCTTATCATTCCAGCATATCTGTAAATGCTATAGATTCACAATTTTCACTTATTTTCAAGTCCAGGAAAACCTTAACTATAAACAAACAGCTTCACTGCTGTAATTTCGACTTGTGGCTTGTAATGAGAATTTACATCCCATTGCTATGGTCACTTTTGAGATTCCATTCGATTAACTTTTCTTCATTCAGGAGTCGTTCAAGCTCCTTCGATGATCTCGACTACAGTGACCCATTCTTGCCCCGTAACACCAACTACAACAGCAACTCAAACAGGAACATTACAAGAACAAACAATCCTATTTACGCAACTTCTACTTCGTCAACATCAAATTATGGAGTTACAACGAACACCTTGAGCTTTTTCAGGCCCAGATCTGATGAAGACGTCAGTCTGTTAGATTCCCCGCCTCCGGTAAATTGGCATACTTACAAATGTGTGTGAGTGCTGTTTCTCATTTGCTGCTGAATGTTATGGTTTCCTTTACTGTACATTAGTTCATTATTTGTAGTTTGTGGTGTTCACTGTGCTCACATTAAAGAATGTGTCTTCGTTCTTGTCAGCTAGTTACTGTTTGCATGATAGATTTAAAGCCCTCGTATCTCTAATTTTCATATTAGAGATAGAATGATGCTGTACACAGATTGCTCATTACACGCACACACACACACACTTCTGAACAGGGTTTCAATTGGTTGATTTGGGATACTGATTGGGCATAATGTACATGGAGAAATCTGGCCTCTTTGGGTAGGCTCTGTTTGGAAATGCAGATTTATTTCCTGAGTATATTCCTTCTGTATGAAATCATGAGGAATGTGCATAATCTAAATGGCAATAAAACCTCTCTGCTGTAAAAAGTACACAAGGACGTGTTTTTCAAAATTTCTGGAAGCTCCTCCGGATCACTCTCCTGTACCAACTTTAATGTAGATGAGTAGAATGAATGCATTTGTTGTAGATAGTTTGACACTTCATATGCTTTGTTTTAGTATTCTCCTCCTCGGCATTTGCAATGATGAATTCGCACCGGTGCTTGAAGTATGACTCCATACAATTTCTTGCTCTGAACGACAGTTCGCACTAATTCCGAAGAGGCTCCTAGAGCGGATGTTTTGACTGCTGAGCAAAATGTAGTGTACATCACATCATGACTCTGAATTTAGTGAAACCCGCTGTCTGGAACTATTAGTTTTCTGTGATCACCATGACATAAGTGAAGCCAACGTCGTTTTCCGTTCCACGAAACTCAAAGACCATCTGTTCCTTGCTAAGTGTCAAATTTTGAACCTGTTGTCATCTATGAAATTGTTTCATTAGTGTAAGCTGGGGGGAGGTTTAAATTGGGTTTTAGGTTGCCTGAAATTTCTCAAACAAACAAAATTTCAAGAAATTTGCATAATTGTAGTCGTTTGTGCCAATAGATCTAGCAACTTCGTAATTCATTAAGTTGTTGGAGTTGTACTACTATTGTAGTGCAACGATGCCAAAAGGCACATCAGTAGAAAATATGGCTCTTTAGATATTAGTCAGTTCTATTTGTTGGTGATGGGACTTGTGTGACATGCTTGATGTGTTCCCGGTTGTATTAGAATTTTTTCTCTTTGTGATATCAATGTATGTTTTATTAATTTTTACAAACAATCCATAATGACTTGCAAAATTAGGCTCGTTCACGCGAAGCATAGTACTGTAGTTGATTTCATTAACGCTAACAACTACCACCGTAACCTCGATTTTTTAGGGCGGTGATAAAGTTATTATGAACTGCTAGAAACACATTGTTACGGAGTAGAGTGTATTGGCAACCACTCCAAGGTGGTCGAGCCTTAAACATGATATTGAGTTTGTAATAATTTTTGTTTAGACTGCTTACCCCTATGTTTTTATAAATATGAGGGGTCCTCGTAGTATAGTTGCCTACCTATTCTTGAAAAGATATCTTTTATGTTGTTGTGATTTATATATATTTTTGTTGTTGTTTTACGTTTTTTATCTGTGATAGTACGATAAACAAGTTCTGGTGCTAACTTGCTTTACTTTACGTTTTAAGGCGCTCATTTCATCTGCTATTGTGACTAATTCTTGAGCAAAGGTACAACTTGTCTGCTTGTTAATATTTATTAAAAAGTGCACTTAACTATGTATAATACAGTTGTGCAAGCTATCCACCGCTTGATTATTTTTGATAGGCCTAGTCTACTTCAGCTGATCTGTTCAAATGACAGCGATCGACAGGGTTTTTGTTAAATTCCAGATGACGTACCCCAAATATTCCTATTCAACACAAGTGATGCATGTGAAATTGTAAACTGAGGATGGGTAACATTGGCGACTTTGACGACAACTCGCTTATACTGGCTGTAGAGATGTTCTGATGAGATTGCCGAGGACGCGTTGTTAGATATAGTATAGGCTACAGGTTACGGGTAGCGTGGTATCCAACGACGTAACACGTGTGTTAGTTCAGTATGATGAACCTACCGGCGTATTGTTTGTTGAGCGATGTCTAGAGAGACTGCCAGTCGAAAGCTTGAATCCGATAGGGAAGTTGTTGTGCTATTGGACACGCGCAGCCAGGTACGCCCACCATTAATTCTACTTCCGTTTTCAATGTTCCATAAACCAACCTCGCCGTAACTAACATACAGTCTACCAAAATTCATGCAATGCTGACAGTTAGTGATCCTCTACTTGTGACCTCGGACAACGACGACGTCATTAGAAGCGATGAAATCCGACTTGTTCGGAAAATTGCAGCGGGAGGGATGGCGGAGATACGATTGTACGATATCGAGAAGGATGACTTTCCAAGTCAAGTTGCAGTGAAAACGTTAATACAGAGAGACTCCTTGCCTAAGAAGTAATGAGCTTGGGCTGAAAATGGTTTAAATACATAGGCTACCTAAATATTTTGGCTTGTTGGTTTCAGGAAGGTCAACTATCTGCGGACTGAAGCAAACATATTAACACAGATTCAGCACGAAAATGTTGTTCGCACGTACGGTACAGTGAGCAATCGTTATGGCCTTGGATTAGTCTTGGATTACTACCCGTGTGGCTCCTACGTCGATTTCTTTTTTGATTCGTTTTGGGAGACAGCGAGGACATTACACGGAACTGGAGATCTCGTTGAAAAACTTGCACCTCTCAAATTTCGAATACTGGCGGAGGTAAGACTCTGAATAAATCAAATCACAAGTAGCCTATAGCTACGTTGATGCACTAAGATGAAAGACAGCAAACTAATAAATCTGATGAATAAGGGGCAATAAGATCGCCTTGATTAGGGGTTGGCCGATTAGCCTACCCGGTAATTCATGATTTTTCAATAATCGTTACCACATCGGCTGCTCGGGCGCGTAAGCCAATTTATCGTATCGGGTTCAAAAGATCAATTAGCCTACGGTAGACCTCAGCCTCAACCTAACAGTGTGAAAATGCATCGTTTTTCTTTTGTAATTTTCAGATAATTCGTGCCATGGAATATTTACATTTCCCACACAGCTTCATGTCATCGTACAAAGACAAATGTATTCTGCACCTTGATTTGAAAGGCGAAAATGTTCTTCTCGATAATCATCTTCACGCAAAGGTAAATCCTGCCCAGAAGCCAGGGATTTCGTGATATCCCTGCCAAAAGCTGAAGGCCGCTGGCCACCTAGGCCGCTGGTGTACAATCGAACTAAAGGCCAACATTACCCATGTACCGTTCTGTGATAGATATGCGACTTCGGCTTGAGTTTGATGAGTACTTTGACCAGTTTAATTAGCAGTAGCAGTATGTCTTCTTGTGCGCAGACGGGTGAGTTGCCTTTTCCTTTATTTTTTCACGAGTGCAGCGCAGGATGCATAAAAATGTATGCTCATGATTTATTTCAGGCGGTACACTGTGTTTTATGGCACCCGAGAGGCTCCGGATTCCCAACTACCGGCCGGACAAAAAATGCGACGTATACTCGTAAGTAGACTTCACAGCTCTTTCGACGAAAATTTCCCCAATATTTTCTAACTTCATATTTACAGTTTCGGAATACTCCAATACACGGTGATTACGGACTCACAGCCTTATGAAGGTTTGACAAACTTATGTTATTCCATGTGATTTACAGTAGATCGTGAAGCTGAATTCGTGGCAGGTCGGATTTCACTTTCGTAAGACGCACTTAGTATTGGTATAGATCTACCTACTTTAGTACATAGAGTACCATGGCTTACTTTACCTAGAGTAGGCCATGGTCTACCCTCCAATATAGAAACAGGTCGACATCACCTGCGTATCGATTTAGCAGAGCCCGTATTACACCCTCGCCGGCTCTTGGAATAGTCCAATGTAGGTATGCCTTATGCGCTGGATGCCCTGTTTGATTGGGAGAAATGTGAAGAATTCGATTGATAACCTTTCAAATAAAGACCTGCGCCCAAAGTAGAATTGTCTGTCTGACAGAAACGCGTGAGTAATTTATACGTTTATCATATTAAGATTACATCTTGCGAAACATTCGTTTGCTGGAGCATCACGTTGCTGAAAATCATCTTCGGCCTGAACTCTCGATCGTACCGTCGTGTTTTCCCTCACATCTAAAAGACAAGATGGAAAGTTGTTGGTCAGCAGACCCAGAGAAACGACCTAGTTTTGAAGGTAACCAGGAAGGGTGAAAGTCTATATTAGTCAATATTAGAACGAATCATTGCAGCTGGCCAAATGCCCAATTAGCCTAATATGTGTAGCATGGCCTACTACATTCATGAATGAATTGAATTGAATGTAGTAGGCCATGTATGTAGTAACAGTCATATCTGCGCCTTGATTCATTGTTTCATCGGAAAGTACCGTGTACGACTCCTGACGAAACTGAGTGAAATAATATTAAGGCCAACAGTATCGGTCAATGGCAGTAGGACAATTTGACTTATTTTGTGACGACACCTTTTATTTTGAAACTTGCGTAGCCTACCCATAATGTCCTTTCACCACAAACCATCTACACGCCAGTGCCTTAACAGATCTCAGAATTTACATGGAAAAGTTCATTAGCGGCATTCCAAATTTCAATGATAGATGTAACGACGCCGTCGAGAAGGCTCTTTCCGTAGCGAGAAGTGAAGATTTAGGTCAGTTGCGATTGAAACGATTGAACTATAGGCCTCTATTTTAGGCATGATATAGGCCTACCTTTTCTAAAACAAATAATTATGTGTTACGTTGGGATTATTCGATCCGAAACGTATTCTATGTCGTTTCTTAGAATTTATCCGAGCAATTCCGTATCAGCGGAAATGCCCGATAAATGGTATCGCCTAGTTAGTGCATAGTCTTCTTCACGATGGAGTAAGCAGCTGCAAAATCAGTGCTTTGACTTGACGGCTAGAATAGAATTCACAAAAAGAAATTCTTGCACAGGCCGCCGCCTATCTTCTTCACATTGTTCGTCTGATGATATTGATAGTGATGATCCGCCTGGCCCATGTGCTCCGACTGAACCAAAACAACCAGGTGCGTGTGTATAGGCCTATGTGTGTTGGTGTGTAACAGCTCTCCAGTCCAGCGAACTGAACATTGCTGTATAGGATCCAGGAAACTTAACTAGCATGTAAACGTAGCCTCCCCGAGGAAAGAGTCGTTAGAGCCAGCTCAAATATAGGTCTAAACATGGCCTACTAACGTAACAGTGGGGCTAAATTGGCATTTGGGCCCACTAATTCTTTGCATTGTGACCGACCTGCTGGAAGGCCGTGAATTTAGTAGGTCATGGTCTAAACTACACAGTGGGCACGACTCGAGCCGGCAAGGATATAGTGCGGTCTGAAGCAGATACACAGACTGTTTGTTATCAACGAATTAGCCAAAGTGCAATAACGTGACTCCGTCAAACAGCGTTTCCGACACATTCAACACATGACAAAATATTTCTGCAAACTAGCTCACGAGACCTTTATTTGCTTTCCTATAGGTGGGCATTCAATTTTACAATCATGGCCACCTTCATATGATTGGGGATTCAATCAACAGCCGATCGGAATAAGAGCGCCATTAATTTCTGTTGGAGTAGGCGGTAAGAAAGAAAAGAAGGTGGTGATGCGAAACGAATTTTGCATCACCGGTTCCTGCCTCCATCGTTCCATGTGTTTTTCGCTTATTTAATGACGTCATAATTTTTATTTGCGGTAAATACACGAGTACCAGTTTTTTAAATTGGCTATATTGCTGCTTTTATCTACTAATGCAGCCACCCATTCCCAGGTATGAGTAGGCCTATGTGTCGGTCTAAAATTGCACGAAGTGCTGTGAAGCATGACGAAATCCTCTAACTTTTAAGCAATTTGTTTCTCTGTTCAGATGATGCGAAAAAATCGTTCTTCACACGAAACAAATTAATTAGCATCGCGATCGTAGTTTCTGTTTTAGTAGTGTTGACTGTTGGATTGACGATTTCAAAAAGCAACGAATCCACTACCATACCAGCATTGCCAGGTAAAGCCATTCGTGTGCGACGCTACTTTCCTCGGTGCTGGAGTCGTGTTTATACATAGCCTATCTTCTCTTAGCAAAAGATGCTTCGTGTCAGCTCCTGAAAAAACCAAACTTTGGTACGGTAACATGCGGGGATGAAACGCAGACTGTCAAGAAGTGTCATTTTACATGCGAAAAAGGATACGGTATGATCGGTTTTGATACTACTATATGTATTGGACGTAGATGGAGCAACAAAGAACCATCTTGTGAATTGAGTAAGTTGTATCAACTTATTCCAAAGCTGTGCTTGAATTGCCAAGTTCCACCAATAAAACTGCAATATTTTGTGCAGCATGTAAACCTCCAACTCTCGCGAACGGATTTATAGATTGTACGAACGAAAACTTTAACGACTCGATTTGTTTCTTTTCGTGTGAAAACAGGCACACCCTTCAGGTAAATTTCACTAAAATGGCGCCTGCTAATATCATCCACACTACTAATTTCGCGATTCCGACGCGTCTGCATTGTTTTCTGAAGGGTACCCCCAACGCAACATGTTTGGAAAATGGAAATTGGTCAGTCACGCTTCCTTCGTGCGTGTGTCCGAAATGCTTTGTGGGAGACAAGTGCGAATATTCCATCAGCTGGCAAGGTGTATCCAATATTCTGGACACTATATCGTTTTATCAAAGATTAGAAGTAAGCAAGACAATTCTAATAGTTGATCATTGATTTCGATATTCAACCTTGTACGTTTAAGGTAGAAATCGAACTTGAGCAGCCTGGTATACAGACTCAATATTTTAACACTTCCATATAGGAAACTTTAATGCTTGTCCTCTAGGTTTCGGGTTTCGGGTCTTGGGCAACGCATTCGTCTTAAGCGCGAGCGGAGGCATGAGAATTTTTGCTTGCGGGTTTGGATTGCAATGTTTATTGCAGTGGTACAATCTGAAATCGCCCTGCGACAAGTCATCAGCCTCCTTATCGACTTAACACCTGAGCCTGGGTAATTGCAGGTAAACTATGGCGGGAAAATCTTCGTCTGCTCAAGCCACGTAAAGGGTTTAGACAATTCTCTCAATCTCGAATGGGGAGGGACATGCACAGACCGGATCACAGGGACACAAGCGGTGTGCAATCAAGGCAACCATGTATCACCGTCAGGTGTAGCGAAGACAGCGGCGTCCATATTGATTAGGAAACTTGTTGCTCAGAAAGTGTATCAAGAGCCATGCGATGCCAATAAGATGGAGACTAATATTTGCTGATAAGTCTAACCTGTTGACAACGACGATATTATTCATTCTAATTTACGTGCGTTTTCAGCACTGTCAACGAAGCAGACACAAATATCTCATATAACGCAATATGTTTATGCTCGCAAGAGTTCGCGTTCTCTAGAACCAATGCCCATGCACTGGTCGTTCGGAAACCAGCGTTTGGGTGTTATGCGTGAAATCTAGGCTCCAGAGCGAAATCATTATAAGATGATGTGATGATTCCGGGTGTGACGAGAGCACGAGTCAAGAGCAGGCTTGTAACTCAATGGGTTTGGAACTTGGAGGGAAAGCCTACGTACTGTTACTATTTCTAGCGAAAATTGCAGTGAAAACAAATAGATGGGAGATTAATATATCGGGAAGGAAATAGATAATTATTAGGTAAAAATTAGGCGGAATCAAACCGATGAAAAAGGATTCACCACAACTGGCGCGCAAGAGCTTTTGACACTTACTTTATATGCCTATAGCAACGGGACGCTACTTCTTTCTTCGATTAAGGAAAAGCGATTATTACATGCTTGCAAGACGGTAATTGGTCGGAACCAATTCCAGCATGCGTGTGTCCGGAATGCATGATCGGAGAAAATTGCGCATACTCAATTCGCTGGAAGGATGTTGACAATAACCTGGAGGTCATGCAGCCATAGGGAGTTATTTCGGTAGGTCTGCGTACAGGTTAACACAACAATTTCACAATTAAAGAATTTTTTTATTCGCGTAGGTAAATTATGGAGGCAAAATCGTTGTATGCTCAACAGAGTTACATTCAGCAATTCCGGTTAAATGGACTGGCATATGCGTTGACAAGGGCACTGGAACGAAACATAAATGTGGCGATGATCATGCAAGTCCATCAGGCGCAGCAGATGCTGCAGCTGCGGAACTGATTCGCGATCTCGTAAATCGGAAAACATTTCGTCTACCGTGTGACTCAAGAACGATGCCTACCAAATGGTAGCACTTAAGGTTGTACGCTACAACGCGCAAAAGTAGTCTCAACTCGTCATCCGTAAATATCGCAAAGTTTTAGAATTCAACTATTTACACGTAATAGATTTCTGCCACGCTAGCTTATACTATGTATTTACACCAGCAGAGTCTAATGATGAATAACAATTCGATTTGAAAACTTCACAAATTTATTCCAGTTAATTTAGTTGCCAAAATACTTGAATTGAGCTCAGATTCTACCTTGACAAATGCTCACATGATCGATCAATGATCATGTCATCCTCGCTATGACGGCCTCAGTAAGCAATATGCATTGACTTCTTAGTGCACGCTGCGGACTTCGCACTTTCTTTTCTTGCTGACACCGTCGCTCGTCTTAGTGCCAAAGAATTCCTGCCGTGTGAGTCATGGTTTTTGAATGCATCTAGGCCTATATACCTGTCTGCACGCTGTCTGACTACTGCTTGCGAGTTGCAAGTAACATCGAAACTAGGTAGACAGATCGTGCGAACTGCATAGTATTACATGTCTTGGTTGTAGTCGAGATATGGTGAAAAGTATTTGATATTTTGAAGTAAGCCGCAGTAACAGACAAAAGGTCACGCCGTAAGCTCCATAAAAACAACGATTGACAGACACGAAGTAGGCCTAATCCGAGGACGTGTAGAGACGCCTACTTACTGTGCATTCGTTTGAGAGCCCTCGATGTAAACTATCAATAGGACTATGTCTTGTCTGATACCGAATGATACAAGGTGCACGAATCAACTTGAAGATCAACAAGCGTTTTTGTCGGATTCGGGAGAATTGAGCTATATCCGAGATATCACACATGGTGGGATGTCAAAGATATTGCTATACTCTCTAAGCATAGACGGCAATCAGACTGAGGTTGCGGTGAAGACATTATTCAAAAAATCGGTCTCCTCAAGGTAAGTAGAGTCATTTTATCGTGTTATTCATCATGCATGCTGGCCATCGAAAGTTTTTCTATGGCCAGACGCCTCGGCATCAGCGATCCTTTAATTACGGCAGGGATGTGCGGCAGGCTCGGAAAGATTAAATAAGCCGATAGAAATTTTCATCGATTTGACTTCATTATCCCTTGAGGTACGATTTGCATTTCGATGACCATTGAAGACTTCGGGAAAAGGGCAATACTTAAAAAAAGCGTGGAAGAAGATATTGTAAGATTCACGATCCTGGTCATGGCTGTATACGTTTGGCAGTAAACTTCTGCTTTGGACGAAGGTTATTATATCGATAGAAATCAACTGTCAGCATTTTTCAAATGTCAACACTGATGGAATAACCGAGGCAATGGCCACACTTATCCTCCGTAGAATGACGACCCTATGCTTTCTCATCGACAAATGAACTAATGTAGGCCTAGTATGCTATATTGATATCTCAATAGGCTACATTTCAGAGATCTCGCACACCTCAAAACTGAAGCGGATATTTTGTCAAGCATTGATCATGAAAATGTTATACGGATATATGGAATCACCAAAACCTATTACGGCTTCGGATTAATTTTGGAATACTTGCCAACCGGCTCATACTCAGATTATTTCCAAAATTTTCGGGAAATCGCCGGAAACGCCAATAATTGCGAAAATGAAATCGCACCTCTCAAAATTCGAATCATCGGAGAGGTGAGATGATTTTTACAGGCCGCCATGTCAGATCTAACGCTATTGAAAATCGCTGTAAATACTGACTACTCTGCGTTGTCCATGTCGTTCTTAATCATGATTAGGAACGTCATAGTGTTGTCTGTTGTAATCAGTCAAGCATGAAATTTACTGCTTCATGGATATTTCCTTACATCACCAATGATTAGAGCTGGGATAAGCCTATAGGTAATAGCAGAGAGAGCGGTTAGTTTGAAAGTTTTCTTCATAATGTTCACACATCACATATATCTATATGATTTTTGCTTTTAGATTGTTAGCGCCATGGAATATTTACATCGTCCTTCTTTAGCCGCCACTAAAGGGAAACGAATACTCCATCTTGATTTAAAAGGAGCTAATGTGCTTCTTACCCAAGATTTACATGCCAAGGTTTGTTACCTTGCAGTGCTCAATACGGTTTGGCATCGACAATAGCGATGTTAGAGTCTAATTAAGATTGCTATAATGGTGACTGTCGGACAACACATAGGCCACTGTACCGTTACGGTTATTCTCATTTATTCAACCCCTATCCATCACAGATATGCGACTTCGGACTAAGCATGCTGTCAACTTTAACTAAACTCCGGAAAGGTACGACAACACACGGAGGTAAGTGATTTGGTGAAGTGGGCCAATTACTCCGCCATTACCATGTAGGCCTATCATTTAATTCACTTACCCCAGGAGCCTCAGGAACGTCTGGCTATATTGCGCCAGAGAGATTGAGAAATGTAAAGTGTCAGCCAAATACGAAATGCGATGTATATTCGTAAGTATATATATTCGAATGGTGTTGAAAAAAATATCCGATTCATCTTTCCAACTCGTTTTTACTACAGATTTGGGATATTGCAATACGAAATACTAACGGACCTACCTCCTTACCCAGGTGGGATGGAATCATCGTTTTAAACGAACGAACAATTTTAAAACTTTTATTCGTATCCATGAGTACATATTCACTGTGTGGGTATTGCGTAACCACTACAATAAGGACCAAAAATACGTTGTCGGTCTCGTGCAAGTCATATGTCACTCAACATTAGTGTCAATAGAATTCCTGTCTCCGTTCGCTCAGCCGCAGGATTAACGAGATATGTTTCAGATTTCGACGAAAGCGACTTGAAGCTTCTTGCGTATCATGTCACTGAAAAAAACTATCGCCCTGATGTCTCAAGGGTACCGTCGTCTTTCCCGATTGAATTGTTAAATCTAATGGAGCAATGCTGGTCGCCATTGCCTGAGCTAAGGCCACCATTTTCAGGTAGGCCTATAGACTATGCACCATGCCTACCTACACCTACACCAATTACACTTTAGCTCGAAATTCGAAAAGGATGAAATACAAGATGCACCGTAACATAACGAGTGATCTGGCTAGCTCATAATTACTCAGAATATTTTTGTATCGTTGCAGAAATTTCGAAACGTATGACTGTAGTCAAGAGTAGAATTCCCGACTTCGAAAGACAAGCTTCGTACTCCGCGAATATCGTGACGGAAATATTGGCCAACGTAAAAATGTTTATATTTATTAGATACCATATATATCTATGAAATCCTGCATATCAATTATCATGGTGCGCGGAATCAATCCACGTGATCCAATCTTATATGATTTAGCCTGCCGTTTGGGGAGTCCATCTACTCAAAATAGGTTTTACTTACGCGAAGTCTGCAATCAGCTAAGTAACTCGATCAGCTGGCCGAGTGGTTTAGACTGTCCGCCTTCTGGTCGGGAGGTTCCGGGTTAGATTCCTGACCGAGTCAAATCGAAGACTTTAAAATCCGATCCTTCTCTGCTTGGCAGTGTCGGGGAAGTGCGGAGAGCCGTGATTATAATAGTGGTCCGGGCTATTCTGGGCTATAAGCCGGAAGTATTGACACGTATACCGTGACCATCGACCTGGCATATATGACCTTAGTAGGTGAAAAACGCCATAAATTCCAAATAATAAAGAGCCTACTCATATTCTTGACTTCGCCCGGCCACGATATCGTTTGCTCTTTGCGATACCGCCATCGTTTGCGTGAATAGTCAAGTGACATGAGAATCGCTGAAGACCTTGTAGGCTACCTTTGCCCCTCAAATTCAACAATAGTTTTAAATTCTATCGTTTGTGGATTCATGGCGGAAAATACTCTCTCTATTGTTACAGGAAATCGCTCCTTACTCGTCTAGACTCGCGATCGGTAGCCTTCCTGACATCGAATCATTTTCAAGTTGGCCTATTAGGTCGGAGGATCGCTCTTCGTACGAAAAAACGACGTCGCAACATGATGTTGAGGACATCCATAATCTGACGAACCCGCCAAATGAAACTACGGTTAAGAATATTCTTTCAAATTCGACAGAACGTTTGTTACATTACGATCCCATGACAAAGTTACCAATTGCGAGATCTTATTACCAACAAGCAAATTGCTTATCGAAAACGTATGAAAAGGTACCAATAAGTGTAGCGCAGGTAGGGTATTACAAAAAAGTTGGGTGGGGATAATCTCACATTTTCAAAGTCCTTATTCGCAGGCAGACACGGAACCTCGCAACCAGAATTCCGGAAATGATAATCCGCCGCCTGTTCCATTCGTCACACCAAATGGTAAGCATTTCAAAGCATGAGACATTTCCGAAAAAATGCCTAATACCATTTATTACTGATCATCAATTTATTAATAATTCCATTCCATTTATTAACAGAAAATTTCAAATATTGGTTAGCCAAAATTTTGAGTGTCTTACTGATTGTCGTGGTGGTTGCCACATTAACAACAGTTACTGCTTTACGACCGTGGAACGCATCTCATGATAGAACAGGTAGCTAATATACCTATTATACATTTCCCAGCGTCGTTAAATTGGTAAATTATTTCAGATTGTCATTGCAAAAGCATTTAGACATGGGGTTGTAGGGCCGTCTGTAGGGCGTTTTGCCCTATGTAGGGGGTAAACGCCTTTTGTAAGAGAAAAATATAAACCCAAGTTTTATCTCTGGGAAGCTATGACACTTTTCCCTTAAAGGGGGCGTTAGACCCCACTCTATCTACAGTATGTTAGATAGTTAGGACGATCCAATCGCATTCGTCTGTATTATTACAAAACAGGTATTCTCACAAATTCTATCTGTAACATCAAATGTACTTTTCACATATCAATTTTACGTATTTCGTGTTTTTTGCCTAAAGCTGTCTTTATTTCTAGCATGCAGAAGTCCTCAAATCACCAACGGAAAGGTAATATGCACAGATCAAACGTTTGAAGGTTCCACTTGCTATTTTTCATGCCAAAATGGCCACGTTATTCAGGTAAATAAACGTCAAGCGTCGGCCTAACTGCATTTGAAGTAATCAAGATTATTTTATACCACTATGGTGCGAAATGGAATACTACAAATATTTCCATTCCCCTATTTGACGCGCTTCAATACTTTCGCTATTTCATACGTCGCATCTCATTGGCTACAATAATATTATAATACAAAAACAGTCGTGCAATATGGCATGATGGGATAGGTATATAGGCCTAGGCCCTCTATTGAACGCCGACACCGTTCATAGGCCTATATAGCTCGTAGGCGTGTATCTATACTCTAGAGTCATAATTTTGCATGACGTTTATCACTATAAATTTACCAAAGCCTACAAACTTTCTAGGGAAACTTATCAATTTTCTGCCAGGCAAATGGCAATTGGTCTGGCCCGGTTGCGTCATGTGAATGCCGTAACTGTAACATGGGAGACCGATGTCAATACGACATCAAATGGCAAGGCATTGATTATGAGCTCTCCAATGTGGCGGGGGATACCGAAAGAGTCCTGGTTGGTGCATAAAATAGGCCGTAGAAAATAAGCTTATCGTTTTCGTCGTGACTAAATGACGGTAGGCCCTGGTAAAAGACTGATAGTTTTACGATTGCTCAAACTTTTTCAGGTGAGGTATGGTGATTACCCCTTCTCATGCTCAGCAAAGCAACTAGAAGGACAGATAAATCCAAATTATATTGGAAAATGTGAAGATGGATTGGTTTATAAGGCTATTACAGTGAAGTGCAGCGGAGGATTCTACAACGCTGAGCTAGCTGCAAAGGCCTCTGCAGCTGCCTTTATACGCGAACTTGTTAAGCAAAAACACTACCCAACCCCTTGTGATTCGGAAAGGATGCCTAATGACTGCTAAATTCCATTTGAGCCATGCCTCGAAACAAATAATCCACGGGCAGGGACAGAGATGACCGCGCAATAAGTGGCCTATTTAGCCTTATCTGTGTACAATACTCCTTGCGCTATCTAGGCTCTGTGTTTTGTTGAGAACCGCCCTATTTAAACGACTGTCTTGTTATCAGTAGTCCTGAAGTCAGTTGATTTGGATAACAGTGGAATGCCGGTTGATATTCTAGAATCTACCGGTACATCAATAAACCTATATGGAGAAAACACAAAATGCCTGCTACTGACCACTTGTGGTAAACAATCTAAGCATAACCTACAGCACCCGGATTGCTATTGTATATTTTCGCAATACAAAGTATATAAGAATTAGACTTACGTTGTTATCAAATTTCAGCCATGTGCTTCTTATGTCATGGCAGGGAACTTAAATTACGTATCTTAGTGGTGCCTGAAGCCGTAAAAGTACTTTCTTTCGATGCTGAAGCATACGAGATGTTGGTTTCGTTAACCGGATTTTGCAACATTCGGGAAGTTCGGATCCAGTCGCAAGGCGAACCTGTTATCGTATGGCGGTGAGGCGCGTACGTTGTCGTGAATACGTATAGCTACTGTACCGGTACGAATTTATTCGGTAGCGCGTAGTTAGATCCTGTTTGTGCAAATAATGGGGGATTCGGGCGATGCAGATCAAGTAATTCTTGCAACGGGTAGCTATGACCACACGATTCGGCTATGGCAAGCTCACAGTGGACTGTGTTCAAAGACTATGCAGCATCAAGACTCGGTATCCTTCACCAACTGATACTAGTCTATTGATATGAAATAAGAATAGGATGTTGTTTATTTTTGTCCTCGTTTGATTTTTTCTGCATTTACACGGAGTCACAAGATATCCACAAACACACTACTGTACTGGTGCTGTTGTGCATGTCATGCGAGCATGATCTTCATATGCAGGCGGTATGTAAGTGAGAGATACTGCAGGAGCCAAGCGGTTAAGTTAAGTGCCTCTCCTCCATACTATCCCCAATGCGTTTTCTGGGTACCAGTCAAACTACGGATACCAGTTGTAACATCCTTGGTATGCTTGTGATGATACTGTCGCGGGATTTGAACAATGGACTGAACGATTTTGTCGTCGTATACCACCGCACCATTACTGCATTACATCACAAAGTCTGCGGATTTATCTCGTAGGCATTTAGTATATTTTTGCAAAAGTATTTTCTTAACCCATTTTTGATTATCAGCAAGTGAATGCAATGCAGATTACGCCAGACCGGAAACATTTGGCTGCTGCAGGTTATCAACATGTCAGGTAGGCCTATATATATGAGTAAATCTATAGAGTTCCCTGATATCTGAAACAACTTCACATTTCTATGGTTGCATCTTGTGATAATAACATGACAAGGCATGCAAATTGAGAAAGATTGTCCACCCCTGCTCCAGTCTATATATATTTTTCAGCATTTTGGATGGTTGATAAATCTGAGAAAATTTTTTTCGGTATCCTATACGTTGTTTCACGATCCAATAAATTTATAGATAGATGAAGTAGGGCTACAGGTGATGAAGGAGCAGAGCTCCGAAAGCTTGTGCATTATATTCCAATAAACTGAACTGGACATTAAATCTGTGGTGACTTATTATATTTATTACTATGTTTAGAATGTATGACATCAAATCTGCTCATTCAAATCCGATAGTTTGCTATGACGGCCTAAGCAAAAATGTTACTGCCGTGGGATTTCAGGAGGATGGCAAATGGATGTATACAGGAGGAGAGGATCACATGGCGAGAATATGGGATATGAGGTGAGAAATTCAATCAGTATCTCTGCTCCAAATAAACAGGACATAGGAGCTGTCCAATTTATTGAAGATAATGGTGAATATATTCATTTTCCTAGGACAAGAAACATGCAATGCAACAGAATGTTTCAAGTGAATGCTCCTATTAATTCGATATGCCTCCATCCCAATCAAACGGAGATGATTGTAGCAGACCAGAGTGGTTGCATCAATGTGTGGGATTTGAGGTCTGACAAGACAGAACAATTGGTAAGAATGATTTGACCTGCTGTACTTCAAAACATCATAGGGCGGTTTTAGTGTATTAACTATTGATATAGAAAATGTCACCACATTTTTTACCTCCAGCCAAATTTATTGCAAACTCGGTTCACAAGCTTTCGGAGCTCAACTCCTTCATCTGCTCTGCTCGTTTGTACCTGATGAAGGAGTGTAGCACCGAAAGTTTGAGAACCAACTATCCTGCTATTTTTCAGATTCCCGAGATAAACGTTAGCATCAACTGTGTGGATATTGACGCCGATGCTAGCTATCTCGCGGCTGTTAATACCAAAGGAACTTGTTTTGTATGGAGCATCTCTCTTGGCAAAACCTTAGAAGGCATTATGCAATTGCATCCTAGACGAAAGCTGGATGCTCACAAAAAGTATGGATTGAAGTGCAAATTCAGCCCAGATTCAGTGTAAGTCCACTTTTTCAAGTGAAATTAGATACATTATTTCAGATGTTACCGGTATTGTTTTATCGAGATGCTATTAAAGCTGTGTTGAGATGAGATGGGTATATGGTTAAAACATCTGCACCAAACTTTCTTGTTCATTGCGTTTTCATCCTGCCCACTGACAACAAAAATTATGCAACTTAATCTTGTTGATATTATATTTCCCCTGCTATTCTGATGTTCAAGCTGTCTAACATCCAGCTTTCACCAAGAACGCTCATTTAAAATAAAAGATCATCGTTCTCCTTATCCCCCCCATCTATTCGGTACTCAGCCGGTGACCTTGTCCATGCCCATGAAGCTCTCATTTCAATCCAATTGATTTCACAAAGTTGATCTTATGATGAACTACAAGGCTAACTTTGCTCTGTCTCAGCAGCCGACATTTGTTTCAAGTTGTTTATTAAGTACGATATTTTCTAATTATCACCATTAGTCTAAATATCTGATAGCAGTGATAAAATGAAACTAAAAGCCGTGACTTCGATAACGTAATAATTCATAGTCAGTCATGGGTGTCTTTCGATCAGAAATGCACAAGAAGGGACACATCATGATAACCCGAGCTTGCAAGTATTATTTCTTACAGTACAACAGAATTCACAGTGAGATTTTTTAAATTAAGGCGTTTAGCGAAATAGATCACTTCGCTTTACGGTCTTTAGTTGCTCTTATTACTGGGAGGCCTCTTATGATTATATGCATGCAAGCATGACTCATTAGTCACGCGTAATCATATTTTCATATACATTTCGGAGTGATAGGATTGTGCAAGTTTTAAAGGCGAGATTATGGAGATATGCTTTCACTGTGTATGCATATGCAATGCAATGACTTTTGTGGCATAAGTTTAACTCTTAGCCTGTTAAGCACGTAGCCTTGGTCCGTTGGACGATGACGTTTGCGTATTGGTGTTAGTCTTTTATCATGCTTCCATGCTTGTATTTGTCTGGCCTGCTGATATATTTTATAGTCTCACAGTCCTTTTACTCCATTCTGGAATCTCAAAAGAGGCACTCTTCCATCAACATGTTCTATCCGCTGTTAGACGCAATCAGGAGCGAAGTTTTGCTTTCTTAGCTTCCCCGTGCTTTTGTTTAAACTGCGCTGCAAGCCATTGCATACCGTCTTGGAGTCCTTGCCCCGTCACAGCGCACGTTGATTGTAAATACCATTGCCTCGCCTTTAGAGAATGCACGTTCAGCTTACTTCGGATTTCTTCGGCTCTCATCGCATTAGGAAGATCCTATCGTATAGAAATATAATAAGCGCTTAGCAATAGCAAAACGAAAATCCAATCGGTACAAAATTCAGCTGAAACGCGAAATAGTGACTGGCCATACTGCTGCGGCGCAGTAAAAGTAGCTAATGAGAGTACTGAGACTATATTGCCTTGGACCAAATTTGAGCAGAACACTATGTGCCGATCGATATGGTCAATCGGAATTTAATAAACCCCCTGCACGCTATACGCAGTCGGTAGCGTTCGTTGTTTCCAAACCACACGCAGTCCAATTAGCATTTTCGAATACGGAGTGACAGTTGGATATTCCATTGCATACTTTGAAAATGTCTCGTAGACAAATGCATTGCGGCTGTTGTCTAAATGCATTCGTGACGTGCATATGTGCCAGGTTTATGATTTATAGAGGAGCTCAAACATGATGAACTAGGTCGCGTGACGCATCCGCGCTACAGTCTCTATAAATTGTCTGTATATTCTGGCTCGGCCTGACGTTGCGTGCAATGCGCCAATTTACCTGTTTATTTGCCAGTATTAATAAAACACAGTTCTTCAGATCGTCTTCATCGAGTAAGCTGTAAAGCTCTTCCCTAGCTTCATCTATCCTTTCTTTATCATTGCTGTCGATGACAAAAATTATCCCTGAACACGAACGATGCATGTGAGATTGAGAGTGGGCAGAAATGCTAATCCTAGTGGGCTAGGAGACGCAGCTATTATTATGCATAGCTCGCCTTATCGGCAGCATTACAGTCACGTCCCGCAAATTTCTCTCATGGGTCATTATGAGTCTCAAACTAACTGATGCTTCGAACGGTTTCGGGTTTTCCTAAGTTTTATAATGCGTTGTAACATGGCCATGTTCATGGTTGTAAACATTAGACAATAGGGCCGCTATGAGCTTGCGAGTTGGCAATTACGCCCGCATGACATATCCGACTTTTCCAATTCAGACAACTAAATAATAAAAGAGATCGGGCTTTCAAATGAAAATTCTGACGCCCAGATTTTAAAAATTTGGCGGGACATTTCATTGGAAAACTAGGACGTTTCTGTGGTTTAAATAGTTGGAGGTATACGCGGGACTTCGCCACCTAATTTTAGAATCTAGGTTGTCTTTGATAAAAAATCGATATGCATTCATGTCAGACTTGATGATCAATTGATCAGAGCAAAGACGGTTATTTCGAGAAACCGCGTAAATCGAGACGTAGAAATTGAAATGCAGATTCTGTAAATATATTTACCGTCCATGTATGGAACGAGAAATTTGCGTATCATAGGTATGAGACGCCATATATAGCTCATCGTTTCCGGGAATGTTCTGTGATAAATGAGTCGCGTTTACCTTGTACGTTGTAAAAATAATGCCTCCATAATGGCCGTATTTTGTCTTGTCCGCCGATGTCCCAAACTGTGAAGCTGATGTTTTTGTATTCAACCGTCTCGACGTTGAAACCTTAAAAAATAGGAAATTGCTGTTTACGCAACTGTGCGCCCATTGAGCGCAATTTCGTGCCAGTAATAATAAATCTATGATGATCACGAAATGATAATAAAATTATCATGATCACATCATTTGGTCGTGGATCCGTGATTTTCGGTTTGTTCTATATTATACTGAAATGATATCAATAGGTCAATCTTCCCTTGATTTAAAACCAAAACCCAAAGAAGATTTCAAAACGCTCTACGTGGCCCGTTATGTAGCTGCCATCGGATACACAGTTTGTTAGCGTGGCCATGGCCATTGCGTGGCGTACAGGTGGCGAAGGTTTATAAGGCCTTGAAGTGGCCTATCTTCTGGAATGCTTGTTTGTAATTTCCTATGTAAAGAATGCCGTTTTATTTTGCGAAGGAAATTTTTCTAATTTAAACCATTATAGGCTTTAAACGACGCGATTCTCGTATTTCGAAAATAATTACGAAGTGCTATTGAATATGAGGGACTCGAATCGTTATGAAGATTCCATCGGCGACACCCTATTCGCCTATTGGTTGTTCAGATGTTCACTAATAGTACAGCCTACAATACTCACCTATCGTCGGTATGGTTCTGACGATTTTCCCCATTTTCAAATTGTATAATATTGTTGTTTTCCCGGCGCAGTCCAAACCGACCATTAGGATTCGTATTTCCTTGCTGGCGAACAATTTCTTGAGTATTCCAGTTTTGGCAGGCTCCTTTTCGGTACTGCTGGACGGATTATTTCCCATTCTAGCATTCAATAATAACTTAAGCGAATAAGCTAAAATAGCAAAGTACTGCATTATGTTCCTGTAGTGTCGATATAATGCTATCAATCATGTCGACAGCTCTTCGCAGATAACCGTTGCTTAGTGGATGGTCCAATTCTCGTAAACCGACTGAACCTTGTAACCTACTGTACGTGTGTCGGCTACTACACTTTATCGTCTAACCTTAGCATCATTCAAACAACGGTTTGGACTTAAACCCGTGTGTTCTTTCAGCTGAAGCTATGTCTTTCGGTTACGCTAAAGAATCAGACAGTCTCGGTACGCGTCAAGCTAACTGTGTCAGATCGATTGGCAAATGCTTGCATTATAACACCTATCAGTCAACTATGATGTAACGCTCGGGTACTGAAAAAAGAAATATTCTTGGCTGACTAAATCTCACGACATCGTAATTTCCCAACCATGGTATACTGTAACACCATATCTGTCCGAGCGGCGTAAGCTCTGCTCTATCGCCAACGACTCGGAAGAAAACAGCCTCAATCGATTCAGAAACAAGTCATCCAACACTTGTAGGATGATGTAGCCCGCCTGATATATTCGTCATAGAAATAACTGCAAGCCAAACGCACATCCTGTCTTGAGTAACATTACGAATCAAATACGCAAGCGCTGTTACTATCTTTTCACTAACGAAGCGAAGTCGAAATATTTCCACACATTCTTGAATCAGCATTAAATGTAAATATTTATATATACGGTAATCTCTCGTAACTGAGCCTCCGTAGGTTTCTTGGCTAAACGCACACAGTTGATTGAAATAGCTCGATTCCAGCTTTGACTTTATATTGAGTTGTACTGACTGTACGAAGATTTGACAAGGATCGATTCCGACCTATTGTCGATGGTCTCTTTAAAAAGTGAAATGAACTGCGGAATGTGATATCTCCATTGTGGAAAAATTCCGTTGATAATAATCGATTATGATATTAATTTCCTTGTCAGTGTGAGACTGTACTGTATTCCTAGCATTCCGACAATGTTCTGTGAAGTTTGGTCTCATTTCACGAACTGAATGTACACGTTGCACATAATACCAATTGAACGCGCCCGAAACTGAAAGAATATTATATTTATGAATTTATATACGCTAGATAAGCATCCATCAAAGTTGCTTTGACCTTATGTACATTGTGACATCGGGATGGATGCGTGAAAGAGTTGGACCCGGTGATGTCATCATACTCCTCGTTATAACAAAAGTCGTACATCGTAGGTGTGCGGGACGGGGTACAACAAGGGAGTATACACCGTTGTAGCCTTGAAATTAGAAATATACAAATTTCGGCAAATTTTAACTGAGCTTCACATGTATTTTTTAATGGGATAATGCATAAACTCTTTAGGAAGGCCGCAAATTTGGTCTTGCGTTATATTGCAGCTTTGTTGATGTTGATATATCGACTATACTCTCGAAACACTTTGAGTTGGGCTCATGCCTCCAAGGCCTTCACCAGACAGTACAGGCGCAATGGCATTTAACAATAGCGCAGGAATATCAAAATTTTGTATAAGCTTCTAATCGAGTGGGATTTTCGCCGTGGGCGGGAAGCCGAGTCGTAACTCTTTCGCTCGATCGCGTTCGATTAATTGCTCTATTCATGTTGTTGGTATCTGTGTGGGTGCTGGGCTTTATCTTACGAAAGCATTCACTACTAGGCCATCACACACTACCCACAGTAAATCGCAAGGAAGGTATTTATATTGTGTAACAAAAGACCAAGTAAACAGCGATTGTTCTATCAGATTGTTGTATTATGGACCTACCCCTCTCAATTTTCATGGTAAGATGATTTATATGAAATCGATCGCACAATTGCGGGGTGAATGCGATATTCGACCAGACTGACCCATGAATTCACCATTTTCACCAACCTGGTGGTGCAGCACACCTTCGGTTGTTTGGTGTTCTATCAATCACATGTTTGTTGTACGGTACAGTAAGACCGTAGGTCTATTTTGTCAGTA
This sequence comes from Botrylloides violaceus, assembly GCA_030412335.1. Taxonomy (NCBI): domain Eukaryota; kingdom Metazoa; phylum Chordata; class Ascidiacea; order Stolidobranchia; family Styelidae; genus Botrylloides; species Botrylloides violaceus. The sequence goes on from JASFYC010000810.1 coordinate 2,072,851, forward strand.
GCCCGCATCTGGTATTTCCATAAACGGGAGGCGCCTCCTAGTTTTGAAGATTCCTTGCGGCGTTCAACGCTTCTACGGTGTGCGGTACACCGATTCTGAAACGAACACAAATAACCGTATATCTGATGAATGAAGTATCGCTGTGAGTTATTCATTTGATTTTACAACTGCTGACCAAATAAAAACTACGAGCCTGCTTACCTAACTATACCTACCTACTGTATAGCTTGCGATCACGCGCACTAACTTGCTTCTAAGCGGCTACAATTCTTGGTTCTGCCTATCGTGCAAATCTCATTTCCTATCTGTCACGCAACCCCTCTTGAAGTCTTTTATGATGCGATTTGATATGGAATGTTGTCACTACATCACCTGCACGTTGCTAAATCTGTTGCTGTTCTCTGACACTTATTTCCTGGGGCGAAAGCGAACTGCTGTACGAGAGATTACCTCACGGTGTCTATCTGATAAAAGCATCATGCGCATTCGTAAATGCGGCCAGCGACTTTTCTATCACATGTGTAACTTACAATCCGTGCCTTTGAGCATATTTTAAGACGATTTTATTCTTCTTCATGCGCGCGAGCTAATGCGTTTCGCTCTGCTGCGCAAATGGAATAGCTTCTTTGACTATCGCGCCAATGAGACTGATTGGTGCATGTTGCTATTAGGTAGGTCGTCATCTAATATTTCAATAATGACTCCTGGATATTATAAATTCAAGCGACTTGAGCGTTCCGCTCTGTTTACTTTTTGTCACTTGGTATCACTTTTGAATAGGTAGATCTAATTTAGATGCCAGGCGAAGTTGACCACAATCACCACTCCCGGCAGCTCGCTTCCTTTGTGGCCAATGATTATGTGGTTAGATGTATGCTTTTGAATTATATTATACTTATTTCGTTGCCTGCGCGGTTGAAAATTAATGTCGTATGATCTAACTGATGTTGCTTCGCTAATTTGTCTGGATAATAATAAATAATATGAATTTGATATTTATCGTTTTGCTTTCCGTTAGTCCGCGTACCACACCAAGGCCGATGTCGGTGGGATTCCTGTGACGTCTTCGTTTTCTCGATTTTTACATAAAAACTGGCTCGTTTGTATTGAAAAGAAACATTTGGTAATTGGTGAATTCACGTGCCTAGACCGTTGCAGTATACCCTGCTACCCGCATAAATAGGAATACGCGTTCTTTTACCGATGTAACCATCGATAGTAGGCTAGTCTAACTGTATATTACGTTTTTACTTCAGACTTCTCGCTACGACGTCGGCAGACCAATCCGTTAAAATATGGCAGACGTCAAATTTTGAACAACTCTCGACATTAAAATTGAATTCTACAGACCCAGCGGATCCGCCGCATGGCTGGATGTGGGATTGTGCCTTTTCAGCTGATTCTCAGTACATCGTAACTGGTAAGTAAAAGATTAGTAACTAAGAGCTACTGTAATCTTCTATAGGTTAGGTATAAGTATGCGGGCCACTAAGCCGCAAGCACGTTTATTACATTACCTGGCCTCATTGATGTGGTCCAAGAACCCTGACCTCACAACTCTAGTCACAACACCGGCTGAGTCCTTTAACCAGCAGGGACACAGAGGTTCACTCGTTGATAAGGAGTACCTGACCACGCGACACGACTGCGTCGTTCGATTGTTACATCGCGATTATATTTTTGTTTACATTTTCTTGAGGTCAACCCAGGGACAGTGTGAGAGAACTGTCATAGTCAATGACTAGCACTTCCTAGTAGGTTAGCGCTAATGGGAAATTCTACTGTTTATCTACTGGATATGTAAGACAAAGCACCCAGTAACATCAGTTCAGTATTGGGACCAGAATGCATGCATGTTTGAAAATTAGTGCCTTGCTGAAATTAGATTCCTTTTTACTGACATAATCACAATTTATGCCAGAAGTATTGAGGGACAGAGGGTGATAGCAAAATAACTGATTTGGAGCACGGCGATGCCTTCACCAACATCATGCTCCTTTTTTTTCAGCATCTTCAGACTGCATGGCTAGATTATGGAACATTGAACAGGGTGTTGTCAAGCGTGAATACACAGGTCACAGTAAACCGGTCGTGGCTCTCGCTTTCAATGACACAATATTACAACAGTGATATATGCTACTCCATGGGTTTTCTCCTTCCCATGCAGCAAGATGGCCATAGACTGGCGAACCTGATGTGGCCAAGGTGTCGCTTTCATAAAAGATCAGAATATTGAAAGCTGCAAAGCGATTCATGCATGCCGCCTTGAACCACACAACGTAAATGACAAATGGACAACAGATAGGGTGGTTTCACACGGACTCAAGTGTACTTCCCCATGTCGACATCTTGTTGCTATCCTCATACTTCACACATCACTGATTTTAAAGAGACTTTGGCTAATTATATTGGCTTGAATGAAAACAGTTTGGGTTATACATAACATAATCAACTCCTATTCCACATTATTCGCAATTTTTTGTCGCATAGGTTGTGACGAGACAATGTTAGCATTGGACGAAGGCGTCAATTTTTCTACGAACCAGTTAATTATGGCTTAGTGACAAGATTCAGGTATTGGGCCTACATTTTAATACTTAAGGTGCAATCATGTCTTGGTTATGGTTATTTTGTCACTCTTGCATGTAATTGCCAGCCTGTAGACAAACACTATGACATGACTTATCTATGAGTAAGGCTGGAAGATCAATCGCTGCGAAAATACACAAAGTTGTGTCAATATGATATGCGTGTAGTGACAGGAGCAGGTGATAGGCATCCGCTAGAATTGGATCGCTCATGATGTCACCAGACTCAGTGAGAGTCTCTCCATCTTCCGTTTCCGATTCTGGGTGCATCCTGAACTGCACGGGCATCTCCTATTTTGTAGTATCTCTTCTTCCAGGATGGTCCTCTACTTTTGATTGGATTCCGTGACCCAATAGGGAAACGAGTGAGGTATCTATTCAACTTAGGGACATGATTTCCTCTTTCATCAGTCTGATCCTCAGACCCCGGCAACAAGTTGGCTCTTTGTGCCATTTTTATTGCGTTAGTCACTTTTATGTGTTCTCTCATGCACAGTCCAGTAACATCCCTTGGAAGAACCTCACCATCGCTATGCATGAATTGGCGCAGGATCAACACATCTTCATATGTAACTTGGATGCCACGACTGCGGATTGGGCATGGGTCTTCTATATTTTCTGGAGGAACATAATTAGAGTTATCCTCGTCATGCAGTACGCCTTCAATAGTTAATTCGTTGTCACTATCAGTTACTTTGATTTCACGGTATCCTCTGGTTGGAATAAGCCCAGCAAGCAGTCGTTGTTGACCCAATAAAGTTCTTGAGAATGACAGAATGGAGCAGAAGTAATTTCTAAGAGCCATGCTTTCAGGCTGGCTGTTTTCATAAAAAAGAAGTCAATTCAGTGTTAATATCAAAGTACCGGTAATCTTTCTACAGAACGTTGCAACATCCTATCGCAGATGTATCTAGCAATCACGGTGGTAAACAGGGAACCTTTCGGTACGGCAACAACACCATCAACGATCTTAACTCAGTGTACGTTGTAAACGACTGTGCTCTGTGTCTGGCGTACATACGGAAGTCACATTTCGTTCGGTGAAGCGTGAAAATATAAATTTTACCATGGTTCTGGCAATCAAAACCTGGCGTTGAACTAATTGGAATCTATATAACCAAATCCTGTTACGGTACAGTATCGCTGTGTTAAACTCCAACTGGTCGTTCTATAGCTATGATGCTGAACCTTGCTTTAACCGGTTTCATGCGATGCAAAATGATCGGTAGGCCTAATGCGATTAGGCTACCCATTTAATCTTCTGGCATATATATTAATGATCAAGAAAAGTATGTACTAGCCTCTAGCTAACGTTTCTAGTATTTCATTCAGCGACGATTTGTCCAAACTATGTAGACTTGACTGCGATAATGCGCCAGCTGCGGTTGAACTCGTACCGGGACTACTTTTTGATGCTCGATCTATTTGCGAGAGCCTTCTCACTAAAATGGCCATATCTTTTGAACCCATTCGGTCTGCTGGTACGTCAGGTTCGATCCCGGATGCTTCGCATACTTCCTCCAGCCATTTGCTTTCTTTGATTTGTGGGGCATTAGGTGCTATTGACGATCGTCTCTTCACTCTGTTTGGGTGATTTCGTATGACCAGTAGCTCTTGCTCCGTAGACGAGATTGCATTATTTTCTCTTAAACAGCTGCAAGTTCCACCCATCGCTCATCAGTGCCATGAATTCTGGGAGAGCCAGATGCCGGACCCGCAACCGCCACTTGATCAAAAAGATGAAATAAAATATTTTGTAACGCTTGGGTGATTATGATTGTGACGTGCACCTCCGATCGAAAGCTCAGTTATGAGTTCGCCATACTTCGCCTACGTACGTCGTTTCTTGGTAAGAGTAAGGTGCTTTGGCTTTGTCCGTTCTGTAGTTTCAGATTTAGACCTCTGTAGAATCCCTAGTTCACCCTTACTAAATTCAACTATTTAACCACGGCAACAACGTCACTGCATTTGTGATTTTGTGACCAAACACCGTCACACGGCAATGTTTCGAAAGTTTGAAGAGAAAGAAAACGTGTCCTCAACAAGTCAGTTGAAGAGCTCGGTCCAACGGCAGATCAGAGCAGACTTGATAAAGCAGATGCCATTAATTGAGGACTATTTGCTGGATATATGGCCGAAGAAAGAAAATGCTAAGATGCTAAAATGTCACGATCATATTGAGATTCTATCAATTCAAGATAATTGTTTATTTTTCAAGCATAGAGGTGGACCTTGGTATCCAGCGCTCCGTCTGTTACATAAGTATCCTTTCCTTCTCCCAAAGCAACAAGTTGACCGTGGTGCGATAAAATTTGTATTGAGTGGTGCTAATATAATGTGCCCAGGTTTAACGTCACCCGGTGCTAAACTCATCCCAGAAGTCCCTGCAGAAGCAGTTGTTGCAGTAATGGCGGAAGGAAAAGAGCATGCCCTTGCGGTTGGTCTCATGAAAATGTCTACAGAAGACATCATAAAAATTAATAAAAATATAGGCGTGGAAAATATTCATTATTTGAATGATGGGCTCTGGCATTTGAAACTGGGCGGATAACAATTTACTGATCATGATTTGAATTGGTTCAGGAAATCAACATGCATTATGATAAGTCGGTGTGTATAGGCTTTCAATGGCATGAGATGCTATAGTACTGTAGTGCAGGAAATAAGAATGCATCACTAAGCCAATTTGTTTAGGCTTGCAATGGCATGAGACACTATAGTAAAAATATGTCACGGTACTCTTTGCTCTCCATTGATCAGAGAGGAAGCAATGAAAATTTTATTTTTGAAGTGCTTTTAGCAGAATTTGCCTTTGTTGATGCTGCGCCATGCCATAGTTGCAATAGCAAAATTCTTAGCCTCCATTGTTTCGATCGTAAAATGCTTGTGTTTTTCTCAGGTGTTTATATACTCAACTTATCAATATTTACTATCTTATGACGGACTTGACTTATGTGAGACGGTGCGTTGGTTCTCCTATGTCATGAAGTTATCACAACGTTTTGCCCTTGCATTGGGACTTGGATCTATCGCAGTTTTTTGTTATGGCATGGTCTTGTTTCTTCCAAAAGAAAACGCTGAGTTGAATCTGTTGTTCGAGCATTCACACAATAACGATGCTTCCGAGAAAAAGGATTCTAACTTTCGAGTGGAAAAATTGCATGTGAATTCGTCGCCGTCAAATTCAGATGAGCCCAATGCTCAGAATCAAGTTGACAGTATGCAGATATTAGCAGGAAATGCTAACGTCAAGGATGCTAGCAAAAGAAGACAGATCGACGAAATTGCTAAACAACACATTGAAGCAATTGATGAAGCGAATCATGTGTTATCAATGAAAGCAGAAATAGAAGCTGACAAAGTAAAAATGCAGGAAGAAGAGCATAAAGACATGCTGCAGAAACTTGTCGAAGTCGGCCATCACACCGTAACTCCTTATGATTACACTAGAGGGACGCCAAAAGACCCGAGCATTCTTAAAAAGCGTAATATGATCAAAGAAATGATGAAATTTGCTTGGGATGGATATAAGAAATACGCGTGGGGTTCAAATGAATTGAGACCTATATCGTTAAGGGGACATTCTGCCAACATCTTTGGTAGTTCTAACACAGGAGCTACTATTGTTGATGCATTAGATACCCTATATATAATGGGTCTCACTGAAGAATTTAATGATGCCAAAAAATGGGTGCATGAAAGTTTCACCATGAACTCAAGGAGTGACATCTCAGTGTTTGAAGTTAACATCAGATTTGTGGGTGGTTTGTTGGCTGCGTACTTTCTATCCGGAGATCCAGTTTTCAAGAATCAAGCTAAGAACGTTGCTGATAAATTAGCTCCTGCTTTTGATACCCCGACTGGAATACCGTATGCTCTTGTAAACCCTGTTTCAGGGCGTACAAAAAATTGGGGTTGGGCTTCAGGTGGATGTTCCATTCTGTCTGAATTTGGTAGCTTGCATATGGAATTCTCGATGCTCACGCAAGTTACAGGCGATAAGTCATACCTTGATAAGGTATTGAAAATTCGCGAAGTCCTGAAAAAAATCGATAAACCAAATGGATTGTATTTTAATTACATTAATCCAAGGACTGGAGCTTGGGGACAACATCATGCATCAGTTGGTGCGCTTGGTGATAGTTTCTATGAATATTTAATCAAAGCGTGGTTGTTATCTGGAAAATCTGATCAATTGGCGAAATCTATGTACGATGACGCGGTGAAAGCCATAGAGAGTCAGATGGTTAGGAAATCTGCAGGAGGACTTACCTATATCGGCGATTTCAAAAATTCAAGAGTGGAACCAAGGATGGGCCATCTGACGTGTTTTGCTGGTGGAATGTTTGCATTGGGTGCTAAACATTCTGATGATGAGCAACATTACCTCAATTTAGCTGCTGAGATAACGAATACCTGTCATGAGTCGTATGACCGATCACCGATAAAGATTGGACCAGAAGCATTTGGGTTTAGCGGAGGCAACGAAGCCGTGGCAGTTCGTTCCAGTGAAAAATATTATATCTTGCGCCCTGAAGTCATTGAAAGTTATTTTGTAATGTGGAGGATAACTAAAGATCCAAAATACAGACAGTGGGGTTGGGAAGCTGCCGAAGCTATTAACAATCATTGTAGAGTTGAGGGTGGTTTCTCTGGTATAAAAAATGTCTACGAGACAAATCCCCAATATGATGACGTGCAGCAAAGCTTTATGTTGGCAGAGACTCTTAAATATTTGTACCTATTATTTTCCGATGATGACTTAATGAGTCTTGATGAATGGGTCTTCAATACAGAAGCGCATCCTTTCCCAGTTGTTGCCTAATACCAAATCAAAGTGATTGGTTGAGAGCTGAATAATTTTTCTAACTTTCAACATCAAAATCGACTTAGTTCGTGCTGCAGTCATCAACCTTGCACTTCGGTGGGGGTGCCCAACTGGCGTATAATAAACAGTATGTGCAATATATCTGCTGAAACAACATATTGTTCACCGAGTCTGACAATTTGATATGCTTTCCAAATATAATTACTAGGATTCCCATTGCCTTATTCAACCACTAGTGAGATAAACGACTATTGCATTTGGGCTTTGGGCATGTAGTTGTATGAATGTATGACGTTGCCTTTTTGTTACCGTAAAGAAGATTCACCACAGATTTAACAAGCTTCCAGAGCTCTGCTCATTCATTGGTGAAGAGGGAAGGCCTTTTTGTTGAGTTTATGGAAATATTCTGAATTCTTCAAGACGTCAGTGTGCCACCAATAAGATGCTGCATTCTTATCATTTTGCTGTCTTTCAATCTGTCCTTTTTTTGTTTCATGATTAGCAAAGATAATGCTAGAGAAATACTGTAGGGATTTCTACGACTTGCGTCAACTATATCAAGTATATTTCGATTTTATTCACATATTTTATTTGTACAGTAATCTGTGTTCCGAACTAATCTAATCACATTATGAACGTCTACAACTGAACAGGCCATAATTGAAAATCTTTTGGTGCTCATGTGTGAATTTTGAGTAATTTTTCTTGTTATATTGGATTGTCTAATTAAGTAAGCCATGCCACAATACAGCAATAGTCAATTGCGCGAAGGTCACCCCCTTCTATTGTAATCTTTCTCGCGGCGTGAGTTGACTGAGTTGAATACAGCTACTCTTGCTCTGTCTACGTAGTTCTCGTTGAATTTAAGATCAGTATGCGATCGGTCTCTAGTTGTTGACTTAGCTCATAGAGCTACAATATGATTTGATTGAACTTGGAAATAGTCGTTATACATGTGTACCGGTACACATCACGTATTTGTACTAGAAATGTAGCAGCAACTCGTCGTGGAGTAAGTCCCGAGTATGGCTGTGTCTCGTTATCCATCAAGCTGCGGGGTAATGCAGCTCTTTCCCTGCTGTTAACTTATATCGCAGTTAACATTAACAACTAATGCCTATGATAAATTGTAACTATTGCAACGCGCAATAATGCACTGGCGTTTCAAGTTCCCGTTGTTTTGATAAACTGCTAGTCGTCCTGCATTGTACAGCGTGTTATATAAGCCCGGTGTCCAAAACAAGTATAGATCTAGGAAATCGAGACCGTTCTTGTACAAAGTTCCGTATCTGCATGTTTCTTCTGGTCACGTCCGAGTTCTGAGCTGTAAGATGTCTTGGGCAATATTTGGAACTTACTGTATGGTGTATGTTCTACAATACGTGGTAGTCGTGGTATTCATTTTCAAGCCGCCTTTTTCTTTCGTGCGATTACTATTTACGAGGAATATGGAAATAAAGTGCTTTTCAGTTCAGGGACAAATAGAATATGGGGAATCACTCGACGCAAATCGAACAGCAGTCGATCCACGTCGTGTGGATAGTAGATCCAGGCTAACCAGTGCTCGGCGATCGCCCGTCAAGTCATGTACGCTGATTCAATGTTTACGGCACGCGTGTCAGTACTTTCGGTTTGCAGTCCGGATCGTGATCGGACGAGAATCCTCCGCACTCTCCCAATACTGACTGCCAAGCATACGGAACGTATAGGTCTACCAAATTTTAAGTCTTTGGTTTGACGCAGTCGGGAACCTCCCGTTCAGAAGGCGGACTGCCCAACTACATGACAAGAAGTGGAAAAGAGGTAAATATGTGAATGTATGAGTGCGGAGTTTGTTTGTCTCCAGGAAACCCATCTTGTCGCACGCTACTTTTCTACGGCCAACTGAACGGTGGGAATGGGGTAGGCCATGGCCTACTTTGGTTCCTAGAGTAGGCCATGGGTAGGCCTATTTAACGAAAAATCGACTGTTCTGTACTGTAGGCTATATCTCAGAGCATGCCATAATACGAGTGCTTGGCTCTAGGGAGTAAACCTATCGCAGTAGGCCTACATAAGAAAATGTGGGTCCATTTCGGGACAGAGACATATGGGAGAATCGGCGCAGTTTATACAGTGAAAGTTATCTTTTCAGTTGGCAGTGTCCAGTTCGCTAACGGAATAATGTTAGTTTCGGGACAAAGACATGTGGGACATAAAGGAGAATCTGTTGTGTTTGTGATAGTGATACTGCTAAAAGCCTTCTATGCATGGCAGTCAGTATCGAGTGATTGTGGAGCCTTGTGGTTATGATAGTGTTCCGGCAACTGCCGAAGAGCTAACTATATACAATACAATGCTCAGTGTAAAGGCGGTAACTCCCTACATACACATAATCGACCAATCACACACTCGCACAATCTTGTAATCAATCTACCCACTCAATCAATCAACTTACGCAATCACGCATCCAATCAACAGCTACGAACGGCCACATTACTTCTGACGTGGTAAATTGTCAGCGACGATAAACCCGCCTCACCTTAGCGATAAGTTATTATCGGCGACGAAAACCGGCCCACCATAGCCTACTTCTAAGGCGGCATACTGTCACTGATGAAAACCCGCCGCCAACTATTATTATTATTATATAGAAGATTTTCAGTGGCGCTAATCACCGGGCGGCGTTTTGCACCACGAACAGGGCAGGCTGAGGCAGATACATGGATATAATAGTCGATAGTAACAGAAACAGTAGAAGTCAGTTTTAAATGTGCCATCTCCTCAGTTACCTGACTGACCAATCCCCAGAACACGTTGAGACACGTTATTGAGTACAATGTATTTGCCGATAAACGCAGGCCTAACACGATCTCTCGATCTACCATACAATAAAACAAGAAAATGTAATAACAAGAAATTTACAGAAATGGTAGTCGGATAGAACATTGCAGTACTGGCAAAATAAATCATGGTTTAACATCTTATCTGCACGTACCGGGACGACCGCCTAACACATCCAGTGATATTGTCTCTCTGGATGAAATCAGACACATTGCAATGAGAAGATGAAAGATTCAAGTTACCGTATCCACAGACAGACGCAGCACTATGGAGCCACGTACGTTCGTGGACTTAAGTTCGTGTTTGAGGACAAGTTACAGCAATTAAATTAGGATCACCAATGAACAAGGACCGTTAGATCAAAAGATCTAATTCTTATTCTTACACAGTTCACTCTGTTTATCCACGACCATAGTATCGTTTTCCACATTTGCTTAAAATGATTAATTTTAACAGGTTTCAGTACTCGTGTCTTATGCGTGACAATTCGCCGATTCCTGGTTCAAACTGTCCTCCAATCAACTTCAATCACAGGGAATCGCGGCTCAAGTCAACAGCGTTGAATACCAAATAAAATTAGCTCACGCCATTACTAATAAATCAGGCATGTCTTGACTTGACTTGAAACTTGAGTCAAGACATCCCTGCTGATAAAGCAGCAAATAAGGAAGATTCTTTCCACAGTAGAAAAAGATCCCTTTGGTAATTGAGACATGTATAGTGGCACGGAATGTTGCTCAAAAAGAAATATGAGAATTTAGGAAGACCTAAAGGGCCACCTAGGACAGCAAATGCGTTAGTCTTATACGTCTTGTAATCATCCGCAAACATCGGCCACTGGGATTGCAACATTGTCACATCTATGATCATAAGTGTAATTCACGCCGCAGAAATTGCCTAGTATTATAGAGATAACATGCTGCAAAACACAAAAGGAGGCGTACCCTGCAATCTAAACAAGTAGAAACAGCAAAATGTATGAGAGCGAATGTGCTAAAAATAAAACAGGTCGAGACTTAATATATTTGAACATTCGGCAACACTATCGCTACTAGCAACATTATCAAGAATAAATAGTGATAACTTCTCTGCCGCCACCTCGTACCATCAATACTCTTTCTAAGCCTTCTGTAAGAACTTCCAAGTATTCCATATCTGAAAAGTACAGAGGAAGTCACAAAACATTATACGACATTCTGGATTTCCCTATTCCCAGGCCACTAATGGATCTGGAGTGATGTCTCAACTCTCAAATAATGGAGCGTTGCTCCCGTAGCATGCATTGATCGCCGTTTCTAATCGACCGACTTAAAAATTGTAGGTAAAATGCAATGAAATTGTCAATGGATTTGGAGAGGCCAAGCACAGAAAAACCATAGGCAAACCCCTATGGTCGACTTCATTTCATTTTCATAAGACGGCTAGGTCTGTTTTGATCGATAGACGACACTCACAATTAGCCTCTCTTTGAGGATCTTCTCCTTTTGGTGGTCCTGGAAGGTTGAGGATGACAAGTTTTGCTTGATGTGATTTATCCACAATAACTTCGTTGAGCTTGACAGCGGTGTGCATTCGTCTTATGTTCCTGGAGTTTCTGGAAAAGCAAATATTAGGTTTAGCGGTGTCTCGTAACCTTCTTTTATCTCAAGCACACCCGCCCTTGAGATATGGCTCATAAACAACAAAATTCACATTCACGACCAAATGTGACTCAAGTACTTTAGTAAGCTATAAGCAAAGTACAAAATTCTCCTCTGGTGGGGAATTCCACTCCGGTTGAGAATCCCTGAGTCAGAGAAGTATCCTTGCTTAATGGGAAGGCATTGCCATGCTTTGGGAACTTGCCCAATATCGAATACAATAAGAATAGGCAGTAAATTGAGCCACCACAAGACTGACTTTCATGGAGAAATGAGTATTGTTGCATATACGCAAGTATTCGAAAGAGTAGCAATTACTCACGGCTTAATGTCAAGTAATTTCTTCAGTCCCTTGCCTTCTCCGCCTTGCGCCGACGAAGATTCCTCATTGTCCTCGTCGTCAGAACCTGCAGCAGCAGCAGCAGCAGCAGCCTTCCTCATCTGCATGAATTTGGCAGGGGTCCAAGTCATTTGTTGTCTAGCTAGATCAACGTCATCAAAGCTGGTCTGCTGATAACCACGTATAGCAGTGTTGCTTTCCCTCAGTCTCTCCATCATCACGCCAACCTAAAATTAAAACAGAAAAATTAAGACACATTATAATTATCTTCATTTACATAGCACTCTTGACCATGCGAACAAACAAAACAAGCAGTCAACTTCCATATGCATAAAAAATGCTTGAATCATGCAAACACATACATCACACTTTGAAACATAATCATCAGCTACTTCGAGACAATGACTTCAACTTTCAATCTTAAGAAAAGCCTACAACGAATGCTGAAACAGCCATTCCATACCGCACACGACATGCAGCTGATCTGCCAGACTCCTTACGTCCTAATAAAATGGTTAGCATTACATTCGTCAAAGTTGCATTTCCAATGTTGAACCTACGACAGCATTGTCATATTTTTGTTTAGAGCTAAATTTATTGGAAACTCTAACTCAGCTTAGACGTTTTCGAAGCTCTGCTCCATTCATCTTGCCTTACTCCTGTTCAGCTGATGAACGGTCAGAACTTCAAAGCTTGTAAAGTATAGTAAGCTCTCACTATAATTGATTGGATGTTATTATACTGTAGTTTGACTGGGCGTTATAACTATGATCACAGACTTTCTATAATAAGTGATCGACCCCAATTCAATATGGTTACTTTTAGCATACTGTAGAACCGCAACACAGTACCGGGTGAAAGAATCATTCAACACAAATTTACCAAGGCTGCTGCTGCTGTTGGCATCGGTTGCTTAATACTTTTCAGTTACTGACAAAAATCACGAACGGGTTGCAGCATGCTACACACAAGCTGCATGTCATAATGCGCTTTGTCATTACATACATTTTCTTCGCCAGGCTTGAAAATGGTTTTAACGTCATGGCCGTCTTTCTCCTCACCATCGTCCATCTTTGATTGATATTGGAAAGGCAGCGGTTGCCGCTTGCGAAAACTACGCGACCTGTCGATGACCCCCGCCACCTTGACAAGGACATATTTGACCTTCTAATTCAGCAGTTATCATGCAATAATACACTATTGGATTGTTGACAAGAAGATTAGATTTGAGACAAGACAACTCTCATTTGGATCAAATGTTCCAAGTCCATTGTCCAAATGCATTGCTAAACTTGGTAAGCAGTGGTGAAATAAGATATACACCAAACATTTGCAATATTATCAGATTATCACAATATCTCTAATTGTTATATTTCAAACTTAATCACATAATCAGGTTATCAATCAAATCTGAACTAACTTATAATGATACAAAATAAAAAAGAAACGACCCAATAAAAATTTTCTCGAAACACGTTCAAAAGTACATACCTCTCGTTGCGATTCCCTTTTCGAAAGTTGCAAATGCTGCAGGATTTGAGTTCTTTGTTCCATCATCAGAGTCCTTTCATAAGTATATGCAGATATAGCCGAATCATCCTAGCGAGAAAAACTGTCGTGGTTAGGATGAGCTCCAGAGCACAAATAGATTCCCAGCTCATAACCGAGAGGTTGGTCGCATCAACTTCAACCAAGTCAGGCCAATCGGCAGCACAACACAGTCCGGTGTGCATGGCAGCATAAGTGCCCATAACCTCATACCAAAAGCTCCTTTCCTTCAAATGTGTGATCAAGGCCATCCAATACAACGGCGGTTCCAACCAATGATAAGTGCCATGTCAGGATAAATGGTTGGGTATAACAGGTACCCCAATGCGAATACTTAAACCAACAACTATATAGTTGCTAATCTGCTATCACCGCTCGAATGTGGTAAAGTACCAAAACATGAAACTTACCATCTCTACAACCTCGATGTCTGCGTCAATACGCAAGTGGTACAAAAATGTCTTGAGGTCTTGTTTCATTTGAATTGAGTTATCTTCCAATTGGGCAACCGTGAATATCCTAGTCTTGCAATTTTTCCAAACCTGTGCATCAAAATACAGCTGATCGACCCAAACGAAAAGAGAGGAAACCAATGTAGAGCGGGTGACTCATTAAGAAAACAGTTCATATTGAAAAGTGTTAGAGACTATGAAAGCAGCAGCAATGCAACATACAGCCAATAGATTTGCTCTTCGAGTTAGAGTGGCCAATGGCCATGTAAAATATTCAAAAATATATATACCGGTACTGTTACTTACTTTATGTTGTCGTAAGAGAAACGGCAATAACATGAGCAATCCTCCATCATGTACAACCCACCAAACATCAATAGTACCCTCCTCCATGCGATCCTGTCTGTCTGGATACAGAGCAATATTCTTGGGGACTAAAATCGCATCGTGACTGGCTCCAGCAGCACGGACTGTATCTAAATCAGAGAACAGCAAATACATGAATAAATGCAAAATGACATCGTATTCAGTAAGCTTACTTAAAAAGACTCTGTAAGATGCAGGATCTGGATCTTGTCTCCATCCGTTGGGCCATCCTAACATGATCGTGTTGTGGCGTAAACCGCCAAGACCAGATGATTGTACGAGAACGTTGATGCCGTGCGAAACATCATCCGACGCAATAACTTGTTGAAAACCTTTCAATTTGTATTCTTCCATTGTCTTTTTGACCTCCTGAAATCATCCGCGATAAATGATAAGTGATATTGTCGGTGAAAAAACCCGGCAATCATAGACAATCGGACAGGATATGTCCCAGAGGTACCAGATACCAGTAACTACTAATTGTTTACATGCACACTAGTCCTCCGTCTCTACACTAGGAAGAACACAAGATTAGACGTCACAACACTAGATTGAACCACCAGAGGCCTGTCAAGCTGCCCGCAGTGACATGAAAATTCTGATGCATTTGTCTAGTCTAGTGCAATTTTACCAATGTCACACAGATGGCTCAATGAAACGTACCTGTTCGGCAGCTTTTGCTTCCGGATATTTGTCAAGATAATTTCCTTTCAAGACAGATGAAACGAGCGTAAATCCCTTGCCGGCTTTCAATTGTTGAGCAAAAGAAAGCATTTGTTTATGTTTAGGCTTCAAGTTTTCATCTAACTTCATCAAAATAAGAAGCTGGGGTCTAGAAAAAAAATCAAACAATTTGAGCAAAATCTAGCAGAACAATTTAACATTTCATCACAGTACCTCCAATTTTTTGTGTGCGGTGGACCATCCTCTAACCGCAAAAGAGCATATCGGGCTGTTGTGAGTTGCAAACCTCGTAGACCATCTCCCCATTCCTTTTCAGCTCTATGTACAAATAACAGAATAATGCATAAATTTTTCCTCCAATCTTTATTAAATAAATCTGCCACAGTCAGTGGATGGAAATTCAGCAACGAATTTGCAAGAGCTTTCACAATAAATGCTATTCATGCAGCGATTCTCTTTATTGCTGATCGTTGTAGATGTAATTATTTCTGATTAATCACAGGTGCAACACAGTAGGCCAAACTGATTACTGCCCAAAAGCTAATCATAAAGTGGTAACTTCACGAAAGCCAAACACAAGAGAACAGGCCAATGGCACTTACCCTCTGTATTCAATGTATTTGTAAATAAAGGCAGCAAGGGCTAGGGCTACCAGTGCATAATACCAACTCGATATGAACATAAGCGCTAGACACATCAACATTCCCAAACATGACAGGGACCTGAAAAAGTAGTGATAGATAGATAGATAATGTGTAGTGAAATGGCGACAGAGTAAACACTGCAAGACAGGATGTCGCTGGTCAGTCAGTCAGTCAGTCAATAAATCTATTTACTGTACATATATAGGCTATTCAAGGGGGCAAAATAGAAGATATAGCAGCAACTTACCAATGATAATATTTGAATCTTGGCCTCCAACTGGGTGTGCGCAAAACATTTTGAAGGAAGCAAGCAAGATTGACGAACATATAACACATCAGGAAGAACCTGCCAACAAGCTGTTTTTCAGAACCTTACTGGAGATAAGAATTTTCAAGGCCGAAAAATAATTTCGTTTCTAAATGTCAAGGCAGACAATGACAATATTGAGTGATCAATGGTGATCTAGTCACTGGTCACTGTCACCTCATCCTAATTATGGCACAAAATATACACCAAATTCGTGTGTTGTTTGGGAGCTGGATGTGTCATCAGTCCTACCCTTTTCTTTTAAAGCTAGTCAAGTTGTAACTTACATTGTGATGATGGGCGCGACAACATCAAGATCGGCTATTAAAATCCCAATAAGTGATATTGCAAAAGTGATGAGTAACGCCCAAGTCGGTTCACCATTTGCTTTACTCCGTCCAAACACCTACGTAAACATAAACCATCATTAAACAATGAACGCTATTAGCACATTCATGTGAAATGGGTTAGTTATTGACAGAGATGACCTCGATCTTAATAGCACGATGACAAACTTACCGCCAAAAACGGTATGACATTATCTTTCGCAATAGCCTGAAGTAGTCGCGGAGCACCCGTCAGTGACTGCAGCCCAGCTCCAATAGTTGAGAGAAACGCGCCGATTAAGATAACCCATTTGGACGGCCACGCAATCAGCGACACGATCAGTTCACTACCAATGCTATCACCAAACCTGTAGTGTTGAATAGAATAATAATACTGGTAACATTGATTTCAGCAGACATTATGCATCCAACTTACTTGTCTCTCAAAAGGGCACCATCGACGCAGGCACCAAAGAAGACAACGCATGTGAGGTCTAGTGAGATATCGTTAAGAAATTGACTTCACAAAATATTTGAATATAAACGCCACATCCACTACCCTAGTCCCTACACACCAAAGAGTCAACGCTGGAGGTCAATACAGCCAGAAATTCCTGAACTAAACTAAAACTCCAGTAAAGTATGTTTGACTCGTACTTAGACCAAGTTGGCAATATATAAAGAAGCAAAGATACCTAAAAGTACGAGTAGACGGCTGATGGATAACAACAGTCAGCAGCGGCTTATTAACAATCGCTTGGTGACTTGTAGCATACCTAACCTACACATTATAAACTGCAGTCGATCAGCCTAAAAGTAGTATAGCCTACACATCGACATAATTCCATGACAGTCAAAGGATACAGATGAATGTAGTAGTCAGTACAGCTCCAATTGTTCCTTTTGGGATTGATCTTTGAGCATCTGCCAAGTCACCTGATCTGTTAGATCCGGCCATAATGCCTTGAAAGAAAACATTTTTTTAGTTAAGAGGACGGGCAGCATGATAAGAAAACGAGTCACGATGCAAAGGAAACATAGTGAAAAGGATCCAGCAACGGATATTTAAATAGGTACCGTATAACCGAAGCGCTGGAATTGTTAAATACGACAAATCACTTACCGGTGACCGAGGGAAAGAAAATTGCAAGAAGAACGGTGAATGTTGTCTGGATGTCAGCTACGATCCAAGTTACATCATCAGCTGGTTTATAAGGAGCAACAGCTACATCTTTTGTCAAATTCCTTGTAACAGGTTCACCAACAGACATATAGTCACTGGCAGCATTTTCTAAATGAGTGATGTCACAGAGTCACACAGAATTTGGTGAAGCAATGACAAATCAGACAAGTCAGACTGGAACTAACCTGTTATTACTCCAGATGCCAATCCTGGCAAGCCGTATATTTCTGTCAAATTATTTTCATCAAAGTAGCTGTCACAATTGACAAGTTTGCCTACAGGAGGTGCGATAATCGGTGCTGCAGTCGCATTACTGCCGGTGCCATTTCCAGACACCAGCGGCTCTGACACGCTCACATTTACGTCCATGTCAATGTCGCAGTAGATCTTTGTGAGGTCGGTGTAAAACTGAACAAAATAGAATAACAATTAGAGAGATTCGCCAACATAATGCAACTACAAATACATCTGCAACAATTTGCACTGCACAGATAGGCCTACTATGCATTGAATTGTACCCAAGGTCTAATTATTTAGTTACCGAGCCAAAAATTCAGAGATTGGTGACTGGAACCCTAGTGACAGTGACAGATCAATGCTTACATGTGACAGTTGGCAGTTCAACACTCCAACAAACTATCCGTAGTATACAATCACATGACATACACAAATTTACAGGTTAAAACGAAGCAAATTATCTTACCGTCTCATTGCCATCGATGTAAGTTTTAGCACAATGGTCAGTCTGTTTTAGAATTCTGTTTCCCAGCAAACACACTCTTAAAAATAATACACAGTCAGAGAGAATTATTTTCGAAAACAATACACCACAACGAGCTCACTTTTCCTCCGATTGTTGAAACACTGATGCGAAGACTCCAGCGTAAATTGCGATGATGGACAAGACAACGCAAGCGAGAAACAACGACGCAAATTTGTTGACATATTTCACTCCGACAAATACAAGCGACGACATCAAAATCAAGAAGCCAGTTCCGTAAACTCTCATATTGTTGAGAAGATTCGCTTTGTTTTCAGGACCGGAAGTCGGCGTGAATATAGCCATTGCTGGTAATATGTACGTCTGTAATAAAAATCCGATGGTTAACAACTGACTGATTTGAAGTTAATCAATATTAGGCACATTTCAAACCATCAAGAATCATGGAAGGCAACAGCTAATTGGTTCACTACACCATAAAATGGATATATTTTATTTGGTTAGGAATCAAGTTGCAATAGTGTATTATATTACCAACCTAATGAGTTGCAATAATTGTAAATCATAATCACGCACACTACCACACAACAGATCGAATGTGCAGATGAAACGGATGGTGAGGATAATTTTGGAAATTGATTTTGCATTATCAACGGCAAATCACAGTCCAATTCAAAATTGAAATATTCGCATGCTCACGGAGAATTGCAGGGTTGAACACAGTACTGAGTTCAGACAATGATCAAGTTAGACTAGACTAAAAATTAGGCAACGGTAACATGGATTTAACCTTAATTAAAATTCGCTTATGGCCCAGAAAGGGATATTTATGATTCAATTCGGATAAAAAGATTTGATTTCGAATGTGGATTTATATTCACCGGGTATACATTCAATACGATGGTTGATAACTGTATGACATGACAATATTGACAATGCATCATCGGGCCTTCATGTTAACCAGCCACAATAATAAAAAAATATTCAAAAGTATCAACCAATCTTACGATCATAATTTCCACTGCACCAAGAATGTACATGGAAGATGCAAACGTTGTTCCGAGGTAAAATAAGATTCCGACAGCGCCTCCGAATTCTGGTCCCAACGTTCTTGATATCATAAAATATGAACCGCCGGCGGGTACAACCCCGTTAGTGGCAATTGCACTCATGGAGATGGCGGTTAATAGCGTCTAAGTAAACATAATCGCCATTACAAATTTCACAAAAAGCTAATAATTGCACAAGGAAATACTTACAGTAACACAACACAACAGAACAATCCAAAATGACTCCATAACTCCAGCATTTCCAACAATCCAGGTAAGACGGATGAAAAGGATGACTCCTAAAATATTTTGCACACACGGCAGGTACACACCCATTATCGTATTCAATTTTGGAGCCTGTATGTGAAAATATATGAAATTTAGTTTTGAAGTTACAAACAAGTTATAAACGTGAAGCCAATACCGGCTTGACTTTCTTATTCCCCTCTTCTTCATTTTCATGCTCTTTGGCACCTTGCGGTAAATTGGTATAGTTTGACATGGCATTGAGGAAGTTAGCAACTCTAGGCCTTTCGTGGATGTCATCCTGTCAACAGAAAAGAGTGTACCAGTTTAAGTCAACTGGTAACGGCCAATCTTCTAAATAATCTAAAAAACTGACCGATACAGCTTGCTATTTTGCCAGACTCATAATGCATTGCTGACCCATGCATTCATATTTTCTCTCATGAGACACTAACAAATCAATATCAGAATTTGTGTAACAGTACCAGTGATGGTAGTCTATTTGTAGTTACTGAGTATGGTTTGAAATTTCTAAAAGATTGTTAGTTGAGCCCATTCCTTCATGATATGGGATGGTTTGTCTTGGGAATTTTGTTCTTCACAAATTTCCACCAGCTTTTCTTAGTATTTCGTAGGGTGTTGACTTTTTATTTAAAAGCAAGACTACTAACATAATAAAGCTATAAAAAGGTGTTTTGAACCGAGGGCAATCCTGTTAAACAACAGCAACTGTCTATATAAACTTATCCAAATAATTATTAATAGATGGCACATGAGAATATTCAGTGGCATATCCAAATAATCTATGTAATTTCAGACTGTTTATTCACAAACATTTGACAGTAATGACACAACTGTAGTTGTAACTGATAATATCCTAGATTCCTAGTAAATACCAAATGCCCCCATTGTTATCAATACAGTAAAATTCCAATGTTATGCAATATGTTATTCAGTTATTGTGCAATGATGGACAAAATCGAAATGACAATGATGTCATTCAGGCAATTCGCATCACATCATTTCTAAATGATCAAGGAGAGGCCGTGTCACCTGTGTAGATGAACTAAATTGATATCGTGTTGATGTCATGCAATTTCCCTAGGCTTATAAAGCAATATAGCACGACAAATTTGTGTCACCGTAAATTCGAATCTCTCATTACCTCATATAATGCAAAATGATCATTACTGATATCTCCACTTTCAGGGTCAACTGTAACAGATCTTTTCTTACCACTGGAATCTAAAAAAAAAAAATATAACCATCAGCCAATCAACAATAAGTAGCGAGGTACCGGTAGTTAGAAATGCAACAAAAACCGCCACCTTACAGCCTTAAATGCGCGCTTGCTTACTAATACTACGAGAATTTCATACATATTAAAACACATTCATAAGAACACGTTTTTTAGATATCATGTTGGGTCAACCCATGTTTAAAATTTACGCTTAATGTCAGAAGTCGATCAGCTATGAGCTATAATGGTACATATACTGTACACTTGGTTCATGCTGCATATTTCAACATTCAACAACTTCAGTCTCATGAGTAAAACGCGACGTTTCAGACACCATTAGAGGTGTACTTGGCTATGTTTACAGAAAATGAGTGTTGTGTACATATTGTATATCATGAGGAACAGTAAACCACACTCAAGGGTCAGATTAGTTATGGGCACACTATGGTCTGCACTTCTGATGTCTACCAGTTAAATCAGCTATCTAACACCTAGCAAGAAGGTTGATTTCAAATAAAAGCGCATCCTTTTCTCCATATTATACCATGTGGATTTTTTGTCAAGGAGGCGAGGTTGCCAAAGAAAGCATTCTATTGGGTCCCATCCCATCCTGATATCAGAACCCACGTGACCCCCTCGAGCCAAAAAAGTTTGTCTAACCCCGTAGGCTAGATATTAGCAAATGAATAAAGATAAAATAGGTAAAAAATTAAAGCCTGGGTTCTGGGTATACAGATAAACTGGAGATCTAAGTGTTGGATTATGGATTATATACATAAGGTAAATAAGTGACAATGGGATGACAGGGTGACATGATGACACATGACATAAAATAGAACAAAGAGCAGCAGTTAATTAACTGAGACAGAAAATAGATGGTTCAAGGGTAATTAGCAAGAAGATGACAGAGATACAAGTTTTAGAAGCACTAATCTTGCAGTCAAAGCATGAGCTTACTTGTCCCTATACAACAACAGGTCTATTAGAATAATAACTCTCATTTACAACAGTCAGTCATTACCCTCAGGTAAAGCTGCTTGTTGAATTCAGCTGACTAAACGATGTTAAAATCTATAAAATCAATAAACTCAATCGACTGCAAACTTAACTGGACCGTCAATGAAGTCTAATTACATAGAGAACACACGAAATACAAGTCTACTATATTGCTCTGAGAGTTAACTAATGATGAGAGCCCTATAAATAAAAGTACAGATGGACAGTAGTCAACGTCTTGGGCTACTTATGATCAAACCTCAAAGCAGAAAGGTCAAGTCAATGTAATTAGTATTGAGGCTACAAAATTGCGCGGTTTCTTAGTTACGCTATTACCCTGTTGTACTGATCTCCTACAATTCGTCGCTGGAAAGTACGGAAAAAAACTCATGCTAACCAGCGATCCAACGTTACTACGCAAAAAATTTCACAAACTTGTAACACCTGGTTTCAAAAGACATGAAAACAAACCAGGTATAGTCTGACTTCGACCCAGTTCAAAATAGCGGTTTTAGAGTAGTCCGCCTGGCCGTTGTGGCATCGGGCGGCGGTTGTAAAATAGCATCGGGCTGCCAATGCAAGGCGAGCTCGGTGCCGGCATCTGTCTTTCCCGTAGTTACTCGTAAACATCAAAAAGACAGCGTAGCAGTACACCAGTACATGAAAACGCGACTTACTCCTGATGGATAGACGTTTTGATAACCGTCTGAATGAACCCACTATAGACTTCCTGTCTTTCGCATCTTCTTCCGTCTTCCCATTAGCTTCCTCTACATTTGCAATATCAGTCATTGCGAGTTGTTTACGTCGCGAATAACAGCGTGCAAATATCGTAACCAGGCAGGATGAACCACCTTATATAGATACGGGACACACACGGAAACTAGAACATGCAATTCGGCGTCGCGGTTACTAATCGCTGCAGAGCAACACAAGTATTAAAGCTCAAGTACAAATCCGAGAAGAAAAAAGGCTTGAACATGAACACTCCTGACCCTGATAATTAAGAATATCCCCAGCAGACATCGTACAGAACTACAGATAAGATATTCAATCCATAACCGCCGTGCTGAAAGTTTATTTAATTCGTTTCGAACTTTGCAGACTGCTGATCACCGTAGCCTAAACCTGAATTGAACGATTCAGGCATAAACAATGAATTGATTGGAGTAAATTGCTGTGGAGATTGCAATTGTAGCTGCGTCGATTAAATCAAATTAAGATTGCCTCAGAATCATAATCCTCCAAGGCACAAGACAACGAAACAAAACATATGGTCGCCGGGCAGTCAAGTAGATTACCACATCCCTCTAATCAAGCGTACGCAAAGACGTCTTCATTTTCATCTTCTAAAATTGCAAATGCTAAATTTTTGTCTCCGGACTATTTAAATAAAGCCGTGAAATTGCTGCTACATTTTGCGCATAGTGCTGCTAACCCACAGTGCTCGACAGACTATCTAAAAGGCTTACGAGTAGAAACTTGTCATATCACACGTGAAGGTCAGCATCAACGAGGATATAGAGAAGACAACGCCACGCCGTGTAATAACGGCAACGAAAGATTGCGGCGACAGGAACATGTCCTCTACACACTCACGCCGTTGGAAATCTTCTCCAGACTTAAGTGACCTAGTTAAATCCATGAGTAGACGACCCACACGGGAACAACGTTGAGTCAACGATCAGATATATTCGCTATGGGTCGTTCTCTAAACATAAGTAACATTACCCAGACAAAGCTGTACAGCACCTCCATCATCCGATGGTAACTGAGTAAACACAGCGCGATTTAAGTTAGATCCTGGAAAGGGCTTTTCTGATAAATAGTGATAACACGTACTTGTTTAGAGTTTCAAAACACCTACTATGAGCATTACGCAATGAGTCACTTGTCAACGCTACTTTCCAAGCGCAGTACTGAGGATAGAGAGAAACAGATCACCGATCAGGTACATCGACTGAAGCGAAATGAAAGATCCCGCAGAAGATTGATTTTAGCAACTTTAGTTAACTGGGCCCAGGATTTCATGTATATCACCTTAAGTACCATTCCAAAACATCATTGGGTATGGGTATATTGCCTTTGCACCTATACGCAGTACATAGCCTACTTTAGTACCTAGAGTAGGTCATGCGCCTCTGTATTTGCCAACCCCATCGGCGTTGAGCAGATAAAGTTTTCCATTCGCATCCCTCACTACAACAACAAATATATAAATCGTATAGTGCCCTTAATTACCGTGATTGCTAAGTCTTACGCTAAATCTGGCTGATAATCTGGGACCGCCCACCCATGGCCTACTTTATAAACACGATATATGTGATATATATGTGATATATATGATATATATCTGGACGTATCGTTTAGCTAACCAGTCAGGATCGATGATGATCTCGACTGCATTTAACCATGTTAGCGAAAAATCCTAAATCATTGCGCATCAACTAGCGTACTATTGTCAACACACACAGCCAGCGTACAGAAGATCTACACTGTGTCAAACCTAAAAGTAACTTTTCACTAAAACTTGCACATCCACGATTGAGCTACTGCCAAGCGGCGCTTATTAGTATTTAAACAAATGTCACTGTCGCACATGGCGTATACGCTGAGCAACAATTTCCATATACACAATTAAAATAGTTGAAGAAGCAAATTTTGTGAGCGGATGGTTGATTAATTGTCACACAGTACAACGCCACCAACGATTTCGCATGGATTTTCACATGGAGACAGTACAGTCGCGAATGGCACATCAGTTGACGGGTTGACGCCAGAAAAATTACGATATTATTCTCTCGTTGCTATATCTAATCAGTAATCACATACATTTCCGCGTTTGCAAAACGTATTCGAAAAGGGATCAAGATCCGCAACTACGGTACAGGATGTTAAAACCAAGCACATATCAAACATGTGATTAGTATCATCGATCGATCTTGTGACAAATACTAGGATTAGGGTTAGAAACAGAATTGGCACCAATACCAGGACTAAGAAGATGGCAAGGGCAGATAGAGATGGGTTCGCGAGAAAGGACAAAATTAAGACAATAAGCTGCATTGACTTGATGTGTATAGCATGCCCAATTCCCACATCGCGTTTCGCGACTTGCGACTGGTTACGCGCCGGATATGTCCATTTCGTCAGCGCTATGATGCACAATTTACTTTGAGATTGCTTTGCTGTGACTGTGTCATACTAATTAATAATATCCCGTACTGCGCTGCGCAGTGACATGATCTGCTCAAATTCTCACAAAAACTTCGAAATTCTTTTGGCAGTCCAAGTCCGGTGTTCACTTTTTCATGGTACCAAAGGCGAAATCCCTCCAGACGCAGTAAGGACCACAACAAAACACCCGCACAGGGGGACTAAGCAGTATTTCTCTTTATATAGATATATCATAGAGTAAAGAAATGACTCTAGGCTATAAAGTACCACGAAACACCAACGACTACAGGTGATGAAACGACCAACAAGTGCTTTGTCTACATTTACTCAAAATAGAATCGCGAAATGCAAGCAAACTACAGTCAAATGAGATACAGTAAAGACAAAGTTACCGATCAGTATTGATTTCTCTTCAGTATTTTTCTTCGTCCATGACACGGTGAACCCTGAGGAAGAAACACTTCGAATGTAGCTCAATGATTCTAGCGCAACTGGTACATGCAGATGTAGACGACTACACAGCAGCAGTACACAGTTGAGTTTTAGAGAGAAGAAACCAGAATCGGATCATCTACTGTACCACTATCAAGTATACAGGAGCTTGGGGCTGTGGTTAAATACGATGATGGAGGAATAATATGTTTAGTTAGTCATTCCCACTGAAAAAAACCGCTTTAGATCGTATCACAGGGATATTACGGTCCCACTTCGTCGGACAACTCGGGGAGATTGAGTTTCGCTGTAGCGACGAGACGTGGGTCAGGGGTTGCGGGATGAAATAGTAAGTTCACTTTTGTTCTGCTACCCGGGTAACCATAACATGAACTTGCAATTCGCAACACCGAGCACGTGTAGCAGTACGGGGCCGTCGCTACAGCGAAAGTCGAGCTACGCAACATGACCGGCGAAGTGAGACAGTAAATCCATCCTCGATACCGCTTAGGAAAATGCAAACATAGGCCTACGCTTTTATACCTTAACCGTCAGTAGGGTTGGTAGGACATGATTATCATGATGACCGTCAAAATAGTAGTACCGGTATACACTGTCCTATTTTAAAGCCATCCATGGCCTACTAACAGTAAAGTAATAGTACTAAGGCCATGAACCATCATATTTCAACAACAGGCCCCATCCAAAGAGAATGTTTTAATCGATTCTACGTTAAGTCGAAGGGTTCACAATGTAATTACTTACTGCTTGCCGCTTTCCTCGGTAAAGAGGAAACTTTGGAGCCCAAGTCCTCATATCCCTTTCTTCCTCCAGACATGACATTGCTGAAAAGTTCTCCAGCCATTACGTCCTTACTCCTTACACCGACTTCACTTAGGAGGTATCCAATGTACGTATAAGCAATATATAACGTTTCCGGAACGTAAGCATGCTTCGAACAAAGTTCACGGCAGAAAACCGTCGCTCGATCTCGCGGATAGGTCGCTACCTCGCAATATTTTCTATCATGAAACTAGCATTTAGTAACCTGAGTAAATCAATGATACGTGGTAATTTCACATGCTTATGTCAGAGTTGTTAGACGACTGACAGTCGTACGTACACGTACACAAGTACTTTTCCTGTAAATTTGATTCACACCCCCGCCATCACAAATACTATGAAAACAAACCTCAAGTCACCAGAAAACAGTACTCAAGTTCCTATGAGCAATTCGCATGTTCAAATACAGTACTACCGCCTTTATATATACAAGTAACGCTATCAGTAAACACGTCTCGCTAAACCTATGCAAGTATATACGATGCGTCGGTACGGCTGGTTGACCGTAATCGCAGAGCTGCCTTAATGAAAGGAAACATTCCAAGAAAAGGATTGCCTCGACGGTGCGTATCCTTCCCGAACCTTTTTATTACCGCTGGCGGAACACATAAAGTAACAGAACACAACCGTTACAGTTCCTGCTTGCTCAAAACTCAAAACCAATCGACTATTAGGCCCTACTGAAACCTGATCAACAGCAAGTACTCTTTGGAAACTGTTTCCAACCAATCAGGAAATGGATCATTGCCTTCATGCCTAGTAAGAACTTGAACCTCAGTCCAAAACCTTTTTATAGACGCACCGTGAAATAGCAGACAATAGGCCTATATAACATAACCGTGAAACTAAATCTGATGATAGAACATCACTGATGAACAAAATCATTCAGTGTCACCTTTCGAGTATATCCGGTACTCGTAGAATTCTACAATATGAAACAGCACCATCACTGCAGTTCTAGCTATATAAGTACTATTTCTCGATCACTCGATAAACTACGTCATCGATTACCGCTCGTAAACGTAGACGAACACAGCGTAAGAGACCTTAATATA
This sequence comes from Botrylloides violaceus, assembly GCA_030412335.1. Lineage (NCBI taxonomy): Eukaryota > Metazoa > Chordata > Ascidiacea > Stolidobranchia > Styelidae > Botrylloides > Botrylloides violaceus. The sequence goes on from JASFYC010000810.1 coordinate 2,100,339, forward strand.
TACTTTGAAAGACTCTCACAACGGTCAAATATTAACAAATAATAAAATGATAAGACTATCATTTCGTAGGACTTACAAGACATGATGCTATATTTGTCATAAATAGCATATAGTGATAACCTACGCAACGCAAAACATCAAATCTCATTTTTAACTCTGCGTTGATGCGGATTGAGGCGAGTGGACGCCCTACGGCAATATTTGGAGAAAGCAAGTGATAGACAATCATTCGCGTGCTGTAGATATGTGTACGATTAGTATGCGCGTTTCACAATGTCTTTTAATTTCTGATAATTGAAATCGAAATGCGCATGGATTATTCGTGGAACTTGGGAGGCATTCATTGTTTTAACGCTAATTGCCAAATTGGCAGGGAGAGGGAAATAAAGGGTAGCCTACTTGAAATTAAGTCCTACACCCAGCGTTTCTATGGCAACTGGTTCAAATATCGTAAACCTCATCGGTATTCCGATTAAGAGTGTTTGGAATAGGACTGCAGGCATTATACATGAATTTGTATCGCACAAATGGAAAACTGTCACTTCCCATACCACTCAACTCGCACCTCATGCATGTACAGTTAAAGATGCAATGGGGCAATTCTAGCAGTGAACACCAAGACCCAAAGCTGTCTTATGCAGACAATCCACAATCAGGAGATACTGCATGCATTGTACATGGGACTAGGTCTAATAACACCAAGTGCTCAGCAAGGATCAAGTCACCCAATCACAAAGTTAACTTCTACCTGAAATCTGGAATTTCTGTCACAAAGAATCCCTGTCATGTCCCGAGATGCTAAGAGCAAATCGACTAGACTATCTCATTACCGATGCGAAAAATATTGTCCAAACTACCACTTATAGTTTTTGAAACAAATTGTGGCATGCAATCGTCAGCATAGAAATTCTACGTAAATACCAAGCTTCTAGGTTTTGGAGACATTCCTGCTGACCTTCATATTGGTCAGAGATACATTCTTGTCCTTAATCTTACATCTACAAGTTCGAAAAATAAATACGAGTCTTCTTTGCGCATTTGTGCTAAGGAGAGACTGCTTTCAACAAACAAATAAAATAGCCAAATATCGTTAATAGCTTGGATCGTGCAAACAATAGTGATTGTACATCAACGACACAGCGATTACACATTAACAACATTGCTGAATGAGCAGCGCCTACCTCATAGAAGAGATGCCTAGAGAGCGTGAAAGGAATAAATGACTCATAAATTCATTATCATGCTAATCTTATACAAGGAAAACAAGCGCTAAGTGGTGGAACTTTCAAAGAAATTGCCAATCTACATTTTAGGGGACCATATATCAACAAAATCAGCTGACGAGGTAATGTGGCTAATATTACCCTACTAACTGGATATCAAGCCATGCTTGCTCTTATACATTCGTTATGCAGTCTCCATAGATAACATAAAGCCTTGATAAAAGGCTATGCCGTGACTTCAAATGACAAATTTTTGAATTGAATAGGCCTACTAGTGATCAAATAATGAGATTTCAGCCTATTTGAACTTGGGACATCATATATTCATAAGCAGTTTAGCATATGATACGGTACCTGAAGTTTGAGGGTCTGAGACATCTGCGACAGATATTACCACGGAAGGCACAGTAGGGGGAGCTGCAATAAGCTTTGATCTGTAAATAAAAATATTATTTATGATCTTCATGTAGCCATAAGTCAAAGACCTATTCTGTCAAAAAGCAGAGTTTTCTCAAATGTGACAGAAATTATCTTCCTGTCGTTGAAGATATATGTATGACAGCAAGATGCACACACGAATAAGTGGATTTGAATCAACGTAGATCGAAGACCATTTATCAAAATATGATAGTAGGGAATATAGGCCTACAGCCTACAATTACAAGTTTTTGTTAAAAAATATGAAGCTGTCGTACTCTCTCTCTTTCACCCTATCTGACTTACATCACAATGTGAATTAGGTATTAGATTTTAATGGTGGTTGCACACGAAGTGTAAGACCTCCATAGTGATCAATCCAAAATGTTTCACTGGGGCCTAACTCTAGAAATACTTTGTGGAAGGACTATAGGAAACCCATGGTTCAGCTACCCTGTATATTTCGTACTTACTTTTCACCTGGGTCTTTATCATTGCAGTCCCTCGGATCTTGGGCGTCCGATGAATCTTCCGCCTTCGTTACGGTAAATCTAACAGTTGACATTACGGAACACTACAACTACCACAAGCGTTCAAACTTATATACAGATGTTGTAAATAGGTGTTTTCGCCTTCACTGCTTGCAAATAGGTTGGTTATGAATCAGTCATGCGTGGGCGACATGAGCGTCCTGAGCTCTGAGCCATATTTTGATTGACAGTCATCCAGAAGGAGAGAGCTGCATCCGAAATCTGCGTCTGTCGATTGTCGATACCTTGCAATATATTCACAACATCTATAAATGCTACTGATGTATAAACATGATATTGCAATTTATATCCTACCGACCGGAATCGGCTTTGAATATAATTTGTGCACCTGCAGCCGAAGTACCGAACTACAACCGGTCACTTTGCTCAGTTTCAGGCAAGATCAGACGACGCAGCGCTCTTGCTTTGCTCGTCTTGAGTGATCTGAATCTGATCGCCGCTGCAAATGCCGATAGATAGGATGCCTTTCGCCTGTCAGAACGACAGCTACTTGCGAGCTTTTTCCGCGGCAATAGAACATATATCTCCAGCTAAATGCAAGATTCCAAACGAGAAAGGAAAAGTAGAAGTTGTTGAAGGCTTTGAAGTTATCTTGAACGACACGGTCTTATTTCCTGAAGGTGGTGGTCAGCCAGATGATCGAGGAAAGATGAATGGAATCCCTGTGCTAAGGGTAACGCGCAAAGGGGCTGATGCAATACATTTCATTACAACCCCCCTCTCAGTCGGTGAAAGTGTTGATCTGACAGTTGACTGGGACAGAAGGTTCGACCACATGCAACAACACAGCGGTCAACATCTCATCACTGCAATAGTTGACCAAAAATATGGATTTCCTACAACGTCGTGGGATTTGGGAAAATCTGTTTCGTTTATCGAATTAGATGCTCCATCACTGACATTGGAGCAGATGAAGGAAGTGGAAAATGAATGCAATAAACTAATAAGAGCTGGTACAGAGGTCATAGTACATGTTACAGAGGTTGGTTCTGACTTATTAAAAAACGTGAGAGCCAGGGGACTTCCTGAGGACCACGTGGGAGCTGTCAGAATTGTTGAAATTAAAGGAGTAGATTCCAATATGTGCTGCGGCACCCACGTCAAAACACTTTCTGATCTTCTATGTGTTAAACTGTTGTCTGCAGAGAAGGGTAAGAAAGGAAAAACAAACCTATATTTTATGGTTGGCAATAGAGTGCTCGATTACGTTGAAAACAGATACTCAGATGAAAAAGAATTAACAAAATTATTAAAATGCGGTCCATCACAACATGTTGAAGCAGTCGACCGAAATATCAAACAATTGAAGCAGGCTCAAAAAGTTTCAATGACTTTATTGCGTAATATAGCAGCTCTAGAAGCAAAATGTTATTTCGATGAAGTCAAATCAACCAAGTACCTACGACTTCATCGCAAAGAAGGCAACAATGAATATATGAATATATTCGCTAACGAATATAAAGAAGTAGACTGTACACTGTTTCTAACAGTAGGGGATGAAAAGGGGGAAGGACTTTACTTGCTGTGTACCACGAATGATATACTGGATAAAATCTGTAAACCTGTGTGTGACATAATAAATGGAAAAGGAGCTGTAAAGGATGGGAGAATGCAAGGCAAGGCCAGCAATTTGAAAGAATCAAAGAAAGCTGAAGAAATTATCAAATCATTCATTTAAAATTTCAAGCACGGCACCGACTAAATAATGATTGCCAATTCTCTTTTGTGCAACCTCCATAAATATCTTTATCAGTTACCGGTACTATGAAAGGCGATATGATTTGGCCTGACAGTACATTCATGTATTGCATACGTACAGTACAACCTGACTATGTATACCATAGCCTACACAAGTTGTTACATCTGCACTAGCCAACTACTGGCTCACCAAATGCTTTGAGACACGATCTAAATATTTCCATGATTTATCAAATCATTTTCAGTCGTCAAGTTCAGTGTACGATCTACAATAGAACACAGCACACAAAAGTTTCTTGTAGTCTCCTCATTTTCTTTTTAGAATTTAACCACCCTGACCTACCATAACTGAGTGGTTACCAGATCATGCCAAACTTGTGTTGCGTTCTGGCTCATTGTTAGAGTTACTATAATGAACAATATGGAAGCTGGCAAAGAATGTAAGGTATGGTACCATGAAAAAACATACGCCAATGATTTCTGGTGCTCATTTCATGCACTCGCCGCTACATGATATACATTGTGCAATGCAATTCAATAATAACTTATTCTGGGAGACCACCAGCTGTCTTAAGACCAACAGTTCAATGAACAACAGCAGTAGGACTTGTACAGACTATATATTGATAGAAGTTACAGAAAAATCATTATTTCATCAAATTTCATCTCGTAATAACAATGATAATATTCGATACCAGTAGGAACTAGGAAAAACGCATGAGAAATAGTATTACGATTCTGACAGCAGCCAGGCCACATATATCGCACCAACGCTGATGGTGATATAGAAAAAGAAACGAATATATGACGTGCAAAATCTATCACATTTGCAATTTATGTACAGGTGCAAGGACAGCAACAAGATATGTAGTGATATACTTCTACCGCTCCTGACATGTACTGGCACCCACGTAACAAGGAAGAATATAAGAGGCAGGGAAGCACCGAGAAGAAATTTCATATAAAATACTAGTAGTCATTGACATTCGCCTGAAAATATAACACTACAATCAGACAACACTACTCAAGCAGAGTGTCCTTGTAAACCAATGTAAGAAGTCCACGTCGAGGCATCATAATGCTTTAGATGCAGCTCTCCTTTCCGAGCTGCTTCTAAAAACTCCTTTTTTCGATTGCAAGTCTTCGCGTGACATCGCATCTGTAACGGATGTCATGGTTAGTCACAATGTTACTAAATGTTAAAGAATATATGTAATAATACCAAAACCATGTAAAAATCTTCCTTGTAGTGTCATAGCAACTTGCTGTTTCAATGACTCCATTTGTTGATGAAGTATGGCAACCTCTAATTTTTTTGCACCGAGTTCCACCTAGAACGCAAATAAACAGGAAAAAAAGGTGTAGCCGATAAACAGCATTCAGCCTTCCTACACAAAATTGCCTACCTTAAGATGATGTACATTATTGTTTTCTTCTCCTTGTTTTTTTATAAGTGAAGTTGTCTTTATTTCTGCGAGCTCCTCCTTCAGTATAAATGCATTTAGTACAGAGAAAACCACCACAACGATGAATAGCATACCTCTAACTTTGTACTCAATTTCATATTTTGCTTTTCTAGTACTAGATTCTTTTCTTCTGCCACGATCAATTGTCCTTGCAGATTCCTGGTGTCTTCTTCCCTCAAGGCCATTTCGGCACACTTCTTGCTATACATTTCTGACAGAGCCTGAATACAAGAGTGGATGTTTAACAATAAGAAAAAATAGTATATAATAAGCAAATGCGCTAACCTCAAATTCTTTAGAAACTTTATCATATTGATTCTGTAACCGTGATTCGTCTTGAGACATGCCATCTTCCTTCATTTTCTCAACCTCTTCATAGTAATACTGCCAAGCCAAAATTCAAATTGACTTCATGTAGACTTTGTTTGATTTAATACTAGAGTGCTGCCAAGCGACCATAGTGAATCAAGAATTGCATGAGAACATGGGTGTTTCATGCCGCACGGCTTCCCTATCATCACAACCCTCCTCATTCATCCAAGCTTCAGCTATCCAGTGGCTGGGGGATTTTCACATCAATCCTCCACGCCATCGCTATAATGCCGAGGACATGACACGACACGAAAGTTGTGAATACTTTGTATATATAAGGAGGGTGTAGGATGAACCCTTGTTAAGACAGCTTGCAGCACATCGTGCGGTTGCTACAGGACGGTCGTCAATGGTCAATCCGCATTGAGTATGGGTAGTGGGTACTGTCATAAATCAGTGACCAAATCAAACCTTATTCATGGATTTAATCGCTAACTTCGTTGAGACATTGTTTTCGACAAGTTCTCTCGCTTTTTCATCTTCAAGTCTTTTGACTTCAAGCTGATAGCCTTTTGCCATGTCCTCCAGCTAAAACACATCCCGCTTAGTAGAAAGTTTAAAACATAACTGCTGCAATTTTTACCTGTTTCTTGTGCGTTTCTTCAAAATTAGAGAAGCGCCTCTCAAAGAAGTTCTGCAGCTCATCGATTTCCACATCGTTCTGTCAAAGAACAAAAACATCTAAATCAATTCCCTTAATGCTGGCTATCATATCAACCTCTAGATGAAACTTTTTTATGTTTAGAAGGCATAGAGTATCCCATTGAGAATACGGTCTGAATGCTTTTTTTATATTTGCACCAACGAACCGAATCACCACCCTTACATTTTTGCGGTATCGAGGGTGCACACAGGGAGCAATTTTGTTCTCCAACACTGTTCGTTTTACATTGATCTCAGTATTTTAACAAAATATGTAGATCTTAAACTGTTTTGTCACAGATCACGTAGGATGAACTAGGAAGAATGAATTTCAATATCAGACAAATCATGCCCTTTCCCTTCGATAAGATTCCATAAAACAGCACATAACATTGATGAAGTGTTCACGTTCACAGGTGAAATAGCCATACGAATCCAAAACCGTTGCATTAACAGAAAACAGAGATCAAACGAACCTTCTTCTGATCATATTCATTCTGAAGGGATTCGATCGAATCTTGCTTTTCTTTCAAGGCATCCTCGAAATCTTTCTTTAATTCTTCAATTTCTTTTTCATGATCTTTAGATGAATCATGGTGCAATTAGTATGCTGCCTGTAACAATTCCACGACCGACACTCACCATATCTCAAGTTTTCTAATTCTCTACGGTGCGACTCCTTCAATATTTTCAATTCGGCCTTCTTGTCATCTTCAATACCTTCCTTCTCTTTTTCATGAGTTACAATAACCGTTTCCAGTTCTTTGCGGAATTCAGTCTGAACACAAAAACACTATATTACAGCAAAGTCGACAAAGTACAATATCGACACAGCATTAATGTGAAGCAACCGCGACCTCGAGAAAATTGGGAAGTCTACGGCAGAAAATGCATCATGCATAAACCATGAAATCAGTAACTTATTGCCAATATGTGCTATTGAGGAGTAATACCGCATCATGAAATATAAAATGCACTGACATACCCTTATCTCTGTGATTCTTTTTTCTTCACTAGCAGATAACTCATCGATCTGTTTCTTCAGTCTCTTCTTTTCTTTATTTAGTGATGCATCATACTCTTCTTTCAAGGACGCCACAATCAACCTGCACAGAACAGAATGACGTAAAAGAACTGCCACAACAAGTCACTCCACTTCAATCAGGTCAAAAATATCATCGACACATTATGGTGTGATCAGATAGTTTCTTACTTATGTTGTTTCTCAGAGTCGGAAAATTTTTTATTCATTTCGTCGATCTCCTTTTTGCGCTTTCGTTCGACCTCTTGCAAGCGGTTTTTGCTTCCCTTCAACTCGTTTCGTAACTGGTTAACTTCCTAGATGCGCAACAAAATACAATATATTATAAGCATACACGATGCTGTAAGATAAACATGGGTGGGCGGATACATGCATGTATGTGTGGAACACAAAACTAGAGCCTTAGGACCTACAACAGTCAAAAATGATGGCCAGATATTTTTTCAAGCTAAATTTGTTTGCTATCGATCAGGATTTGCTTATTATTATCGAAGGCAAAGACCATTTTTCAAAGAGAGCATATAGCTACATGAAGATACAATATAAAATGAGTGATGTGTTATAAATCTTTGTTATATGTCACCTTCTGATGTTGAACTTCCGATCGCTCTAGCTCTCTTTTTTGTTTCTGCTCAAACTTGTTCAATTTTTGATCGGTCTCCGTTGACATTTCTTGTCGCGCTCGTTCGACCAATGAGAGCTGATCCATCAATCTTTCAACCTGAAAAGCTCTGGAATAAACAAGGGCTTCTGTTTTGTCCCTACCACGACACAGTTCTGCATCTTGCCATGATTTTACAGGCCGTAAGACAGTTTTGGCCACAGTTCATACAACAATTCATCCATAGAGCAATTGCATTTAGCACAGACTGTGAGCGTGGCTACCACAACCAGGGTCAAGGTGTGTCAATAGGCACAATTGGTAAAAAGAACCAGTCGAAATAAACTCAAATTGTAACAATGTCGTAATTATACCACTGACACAGACAGGACACGCAAATCATACATACTGTAGAATACCAGTAAGGCACAAGTTCTTAAGATATGAGACTTTATCGATGCTTACTTTTAGCTTGTGTTCCGTTGTCAGTTGCTGCATCTTGTCAGCATCCCCACTTCTTATTTCCTTCAACGTTTGCTCCAACTTTTTGCAATGTGCCGCTTGTTTCCTCGTCGCTTTTTTCATTTTTAAAATTTGTTCTTCGTAGTCTTTGGTTATCCTAAAGACCGTCAATAGTTCAGATACTTTTATGAGCAAATCACACACCAACTTGTGCTGTTAAGCAAAAGGGATTTTCTCCTTACCTCCTTGTGAGGAATAGAAGTTGAGCTTGGGAGATGGCTTCGTAGGCAATGATGGACGCATGTTCTCCAATCACGGAAGGCTTCAGTATTCTGAAATCATATACCGGTACATTAATCATAATGTGGAAAATAGCTCAATACATCTGATCAAGTCGTACAGTGCATGATGTGCAAAGGCCTCAATCACAAATACCACCAAAACTATAAAATGAAGCATGTTGAATTTAGATGGTGTTTTCATAATACAGAAAAAAAAATTACCTTGATAATGTCATATCAATTTCTAAAATTTGACTTCCGATATTGGCAAGACTTTTAACATCCGTTGACATGCGTGAGATATCCTCCGACAATTTGGCAAAGAAAGTAGCCTCACTTTGGAGATCAGCCGTCGATATACTAGCCTCCGCTCCGTGAAGCATACCATAGTCAACCTGTATAGATGTGAGAGTCCAAGTGTAAGTAAATTACTATTTAGTCAACATCAAAAACGTCTCGCAAGCGCATTTCCGCAAACCTGTTGTCTCCATTCTGGTAAGTTTTCTACCGACGACACTAGTGATGCTTTCGTATCAACTTCAAGGGCAAGTTGTGAAACGACTTCGATATCTTTCGTCTTGCATGCATGAACAAGTTCTACTAATTTCTGTTGAAATGAGTCAGCACGATGCTGCGCTTCTTTCACATCTTGCGACAGTCGAGCGATCCTGTCGTTATATACCTGAAAAATACATCATGGTACAGTGAAGAGACGATTGCATAATGAATACGTACGTTCTTGATCTGTAGTTACAGTAGAGTATGGAAAATAGGGCCATGCTGATATGAGCTGCCGGACTGTCGCTCATTTAGACTGTAGCATTCTATAAAAATATAAAGCAACTCACATGTAGCAGATAATTGGTTTGCGCTTGCACTAGTGAGAGTGACGATGTCCCGCCGATCATTCCCTGATGAGTAGCAAATCCGCCCTGTCCAGATTTTGAATAAGAAACAGACATGGGTAGTGACGCAGACTTAAAATCGGGCTTAACATCTTGCACGGCCGACGTCGTTTGCAGTTTTGAAAGTTCGTTGACGAGACGACTCTGCAGCAGCATCTTCTCCGCCACGATGCCGGCATGTTGTAGTAAACCAGTCGTACTTATTGCTGTTGGATGATCGAGGAACACGTCTTTAGTGTCAGAATGCAAGAGAGAAGACGAGACGTCCGCGTTTTTTCCAGCGGCGTATCTCTCAAGAGTTTCTGCCATGTCCGCAATAATCATTGCCTCGTGACTAAGTTGTTGGGCGAAAACTTTCTCTTTTTGTTCGAAAGTCGGCGTCGCAGCATTATCTGATGTGTTTGTTGATGATAAATTACTAGATGCAGAAAGAGAATATCCCGGTTGATTATTTGTTTTGAGTTCGTCCGACAAAGTCTTTAACCGTCCTAATGTCACAGTTTCAAGTTCTTTGGGATCTCGACGATTTGCTTTGGATAAATTTTCTGATTCGTTAGGCGTCGGTCTCTTATCCATAGTTTTGATGACATTTTTCAATTCCGATTCCAAATACGAGAGTACGTTTTGAGGATCGTTGCTCGTCGAGTTTTCCGTGCCCGCGACGGGAATTTTTGAACAGAGGTCGTGAAGTCGATTTTTCAACGCTAGCCAACTTTTCTGATCTTCGACTATTTTTCTTTGGAGTATCAGCACCGAAGCCTTGTTTGCGTTGAAAGCTTCTTGAACGGCAGATGTACTGTAAATGTCATGAAGCAATGTAGGCTAATAATACTTTGTTGGTAAGGTGATAGAGGACACATAGGCTATTGAATGATTTTGAATCGAATAATTCATAAATTTTTATCTTTTATTTGGGTCACTACCATTTTTATCACACAAATCACAAGACTATAGGGTAGAGAATATGTACATAGGAGTGATATCACTAACAAGTTAAAAAGTTGGAGTGAGTTGAGTGGGTGAAGTCCCAAATCGCGAGATGAAGGCAACTTAAGTCTACTGTAAGCATAATTGCCATTGCAATCAAAATTCTATCAAATCATCAAATAACAAAAAATTACAAACCTATATTCACTAGAACTTCTGGCTTCCTGTAAAGACTTTATACTATCAGATAATTTATCATGCATCACATCCAGGCTAACTTTCTTCGTTTCTTGTCTCTCCTCATCGGCGCGGCCAGGTCGCATGAGTTGATTGATAGAAGAACATGAAGAGCTTGAACCGGCTTCGTCCGAATCGTCTGTTTCTTTCCGCCTCGGAGTTTCCAAAGCCGTCAACCGTCGATCAATCATCTGTCCTGTGTCCTCCATTTCAGCTTCAAGCTCAGATACTTTGTCCTAGGAAATAAAACTTGAATATTTATTGGTGTCGACTTTGTGGTGTAGTGGCAAGGTCATAGGCCGGTAGCCCGTGGCTTGAAATCTTGAATCCTATGTTGAAACAGACCAAAAATGTTATATATGGTATCATTAACTTTCGCGCTACACGGCAAGCGCCTTGGCCATAGTGCAGGGGGAAGCACTTAACTCAGGCGTTTCCCCGTCCAGACTGCATATGCAGGTCATGCACGGTGCACGGGCGATATACACAAGCTGTGTGAGTGTGCGTCAGTGCCATGTGGGTTTAGGGTAAATGCAGCAAAAAACAAATATAATTATAACAAACAAAAATAAACGACCACCTATTGCTATCAAAGAATTGCATGCATCGGACGCAACGGGACATCCGAATTGCTGCATTCGGTACTTAGTAAGTATTACGATGCTTTCACTTGAAATGTGATACAACTTATCATCGTTAAACGACAAAACGTTACAAATTGAATTTCCGCGACAAGAATATTATATACTTCATTTTGCATTCATGTAGCAAAGTCATGCATTCATGGCATTTAACGGCATTATGTATTTCTCAGACGAGGAATAATACTAAAGCTGTTACCGCTGCACAGTGCACAATCACCAATGCAAAAACAAACACCACCCAGGTGTGTACACCAAGAGATTAAATACAATGATAGTGTATATCTGAAATAACAAGTAACCTTATTTACCTTTAAGCTTCGATCATTCTTATGGGATTTGAGACTGGCCTTAATCCTCGAGCGTTTGTCCACCATCGCAAGTTGTAATTTCAAGTCTCTGATTTTCGAGTTCATCCGACCCGTCTCTTGTTCTCTGGCAATTCGACTTTGAACAATCTGGAAAGGGTATAACGAAATCATGAATTTTTCATACCAAATCATGAGATCATGAAATAGCGAACCTCGTCTCGTAACCTTTTGTTCTCGTCCATCGCGCATCTGTGAGCTATTTCCAATGCGCGTAATTTGTCCGAGCTGCCTTCTTCGACCGCGGGCTCGGTTTCTCCTTTCAGCGAGTCTTCCTTCTCGGACTTCTCGATCTTGATAATAAAGATTTCATTTAGATTTCAATGAGACTATGTCCACTACAATTTGGATTGAAAAATGACTAAGAAATAAAGAATCTCCATATTTATATTCTTGGTGCCAAGTCTAATAACAGGCAAGTCTACGCAAGCAGTAAGCACATCCACAGAAAATCAGCCAGTGTGCATTATGCAGATCAGATACGAGGGTGAGAAGAAGACAGAAGGCCAAGAAAGCTTAGCATTCAGTACTATCTCCATATTGATGGCCATTCATCAAGGAAGTCGATGTATACCAATTAATACATGTTGGCTGTCTGATGGGCGGCTAGATGCACACCGAATCAACTTCATGACAGAGAACGAAGCTGTAACCAACAGCCAACACTACGGTATAAAAACATGTTATATAATTATATTTACAGGAATGATGAGTAAACAGCTGTTGGGCGGAAAAGCATAAAATATAAACAACACGGGTCATTTGATCCCACGGGAACACAGGAAATAACCTGAGAATGCAAATTACATTACCCGTGGCTGACAGAGATTAATGCACAGGAGTAAGATTATAATAACAAATGGAGACATAACAACACTATCTACAAACCTTACGATTCTGTTCAGACAAGACCTCCCCAAATTCTTTCCTACCCATTTCAATTTGCTTGGCCATAAATTCAACCTGGAAAAATAGCAAAATTTGTAAACATGGTCTGTCGATATAATCATTATCTATGAATATGAACACTTCACCTCTGACTTCAAACTGTTGCATGCAGCAACGATAGATGACTTCTCCGAGTGTGGATCCAAACTTGACAAAATGTTATTGAAGCTGCCAGACTTCTCAATTTTATCCCAGTGGCTTACATTAAACATCTGTTACAAAAATAACACAGATATAAGAATGTAGCGTTCTCAAAAACTCAAAAACAAAGTTGGACATGACATACCTTAGTTGACAACGGTGCTTTGACTTTTGACTTGGCCACCTGTATTGCAAGGATCAATTTGAGCAATCAATTTCAAAAATTCAAGATACGAAAAATATTGAAACCGGTGGCAGATATCCAAAAGTAATACCGACAGGTAGAATAATAAAATATAATATTCCAATACACTGGACTGGACATTAAATGTGGTGACTTATTCTATCTATTACAATAGATCACATCGAAGAATATTATAATTCTCAATAAATCAAGCCTTGGCATTAAATCTGTGGTAAAACATCTTTATGATATCTAAAAATCAAGTTGAGTACAGCGTAGAAAATCAGTTGAATTACCTCTCGTGGAGATTTCACAGAGACCGATTCCTCACTTACGCCATCTGGTGAATCGACTCCATTTTCTTTGACTTTTACATCATTCTCCTGCAGAACACAAACCACCAATCGATTTCATAAAAAACGAACATACAGCAATATGCTAATGGATAAAAAATGGCGTCAGAGCAAAATAGGAAGAAACAGTGACAGAAACTTTAGTGATCGTCTGATTGGTGATAATAGTAATAGTAAACGTTGGTAGTCTATGACATAACGTGTGGACCTATGGATAGGGAAGGAAAATCTTTGTCAATTGATTGAAAGTTTAGATTGAAAGATAGTAGCAACTAGACAAAATAAACTGCAATAGGTTTACCTTTTCGCTTGTCTCAGCGGTCAAATGAGAAAAAATTTGCATTCAGTCTCAGTGACATAATTTTTGTAGTTTGCTTTTTATCAAGTCATAATTGTCCAATGGCATTTATAACAAAATGGATTTCATAAGGCCTAGCGACAACCACGCTATCCGGTCAACAGGCACTTTTTTATATTTTAAAGAATTCACCTGACTAAATGATCAATTTATGCCGGTGCGAGTAAATCGATTTGTTATTATTGTTGAAAGTAGCGCAGACACATGTGCTTGCCAAAGAATGACAACTATGTTTCCGCTGGATTGTTTAAACATTGAATGAATGAAAGCAGCGAGATTCCCGAGTAAACAATATGACTAAAGAGTCACCAATGTATCTTTGTCTTTAATTACATAGCTTGAATAAAGTGAGAATGAAGATATAACAACGGTTACAACTTACAAGGAATTACTCTAAAACGAAGTAGACAACCAGCTAATTCCAAACATTTTAGAAAATGGTACACGCTCAAAGTTGTAAGCAGGAGGCGTACAATAATTACAAATGACATTCTTGCTTATTCGCGACTAACTAAATTGAAATAAATAAATATAAGAAAAAGCCTTACTGATTTTTCTGAAGTTGCCCGGAGTAATGCATTAATTTCAAGTTTTTCTTCATCATCAATCTTAGAAAACGGTTTTTGTTCCATTTCGATGGGATGTCTTTCCACATTATTACGAACAGCGGACCTGAATGTCAGTTTCGATAAATTTTCGGAAAAGGTCGGCCGCAAAAAATTGACACGGCAAACCTTAATTCTGAAAAATCGTAGGTGCGCGACCGGCCCATTTTCCGTCGCTGTCGTTTCCGCGCTCTTTTTTCCATAGATTTTTCAACCATACGCTCATCAAATACATCGGGGACTTTTTCAGCTGTGATCTTCCCGCTGTTCTCTTTTTCCTGTGTAGAACAAGTACCGGTATATCATAGATAATATTTCATGAAATTAAAATCAACGAATCGAGACTCCTACACTAATTGCCTTTGAAGACTTTTCAATAGCGTTAATCCAACTCTGTCGGATCCTCGACGTGACTGCAGCCAATGTGATTTCTTCACTCACAGTCTAAACCAACAGAAATCAAATCAACACAAATCCCCCACCAAATCAAAAAATCAAGATATAAAACATATCCTAATAAAACAAAGTGTGGAATAAAAGAAACACAGTCCACATAACTTACACGGCATAAGTGTCAAGTGACCACTACTTTGTCACAACCGTTCACGGTATTTGAGCAAACAATCTCAAAATTACAGGCCCTTATCATGACTTAGCCAAGGTGGAACGATCCACCTTAAAAGATAAGTCAAATCGATAGAAAAATAATACCATCATCTCCACCATAAGCAAACATTCTTGGATAAATTACAGAGAGTTCTATGAAGTACGAATCTGTATTGTGAAATGACACATAAATGCTTCACATACCAAAGATCAAAATTATATCATACACCAGAGTTCATTCATGAGGTCATAAATCAAGAACGCTACGATAAAAAAACTCACTTGAATAGAAAATCCATAATTTTCGCTCAGTTCCACCTTATCGACTCGTATAATATCATCCAATCTGATTTCCCCATCGGCTTGGTTAAACTGAAACGGAATGACACAATGACAACAGGCACAGAACGACAGAAGGCTGCTAATCGGAAACATGTAACATGTAATTATACGAAAAAGCTAGAATTTTGTGAGGACAACAAAACGTGTTAGAAGCGAAAACTTACTTCTTCCGATGCAGGATCCTTGTAGTATTTGAGCGAACTTTCTGATAAAACAAACCAATGCTTGGTCCAAGTCTCTTTTGCAAGGTTCGTACGTTTTAAAATCCATCCTTTTCGTTGGTTCAGGGATTCGATCTGAAACATTGACAGAGGATTTGACACATTGCAATTGTACGGTATTTTTAGTATGTGATTCACTGTAGATAAGAATGTCACTGTACCATGTTCGGCAAAAAGACCATCTGGAAACCCGGCATAATGAGATAATATTATACACACACATCCGAAACGAATGTGGCCTACATAGCCATCACAATCACCATGGTCTGGAAACGTAATTAAGGTTAATCTCTCGCAGAGTCTCATGGTCTTAAAAAATCCAAAACCAAAAATTCGCACCTCTTATCTATTCAGAACAAGCTGTCAATATTACTTCATCAAACAGTGAACATTAATTACACCTAAGCAGAAAAGTAATCGATTTTAACAGTATTCCCCTTCAAACCACAGATTTTGTACTGGTATTGGTCAGTTTGTGATTTACTCAATACCATAACAATTTCAAATGATTTGTCATTTACCACCAACAACACACATTATTTAGCAAACACTCATCCGCCAGAGGTAATTGACTATTTCACTACAAGTCAACCACGCCTACAATACCAGTACTTAAATCCACATAAGACACAACCCGTAAGGTACCCTAGCTTGTGAGAATCTTAAAAATTTGCCACCAACAGTAAAGCCACCTAAATGTCAGTTTGAGTTGAGTTGCATTGTTAGTTTGGATTACGTCCAATCGAGGAAGTATACAACGAAAAAATATTGTCTACAGAATACCTAGGATAAGTCATCACGATTGATTATAGCATAGGGAACAAAGATTTTGCAGGAATTGTGCCAACACCAAAGCAGATCAATAGGCTACCAGTATCTCAAGAGGTGACAACACTTGACTGATGTCATCTAGGCACAGCTTTTAGCTCTAATTGAATCTCATAGCTGGCATGGCCAAGATAATGGCAACATCTGCACCATAACAACATGCGGTGGAAACCCAAGTACCAGAATACGATTTACCTATGGTAATTGTCAAATAATTACAATTGAAGCACATCAATTACAGCAAATACTGTAACAGTTAGAGTACAATCCAAGGCGTTTCTGGCAAGAATATGGTAAAACGTGTATCAAGACCGGGGGGGAATGAAGCATTGGGTATATGCTTCTAGTCCTATCAATTTTAACTCATAAATTTATCCTAACAGTAACAGCAAGATACTGACATCTCTATAACGACCATGGACTGCACACAATGGCGAAATGCAAAAGTGCTGGAAACCGGAAACAAAACAAGAAGAAAACACCGAATTCACATTCAAAATGGCAAAGTGTAGTAGAACAGGTTCAAGTGTCGATCAAACACATGCTACAGAGCAAGCACTTACGGTGATATCATTCAAATCATGCGAATCGCGATCTAGTGATTTAGCTCTGCGTACTGGACGTTGCACATCGGAAGTTTGAGTGCCCTGAGAAAGCAAAACAAGGGTGAAGGAAGGAACCAAAGAAAACAGTGGCAGGCAGTAAAAACCAACTTAAATTCATGCACACAAACTCATGAGAACAAAACTATGCTAAAAACGAGCCATGAAGTACATTTATTATTAGTACGTTTTTAACTTAATAATGCCCAAAATCTCAAAATTTGTGATACATATTATAATGCCCCAAAAAGTACATCAACGGCATCGCTACACGTTGATAGTAAATCAAAGTTCAATATTGATAATGGTGTACAAGCAGGTGACCACACAAAACCAGAATAAAGTGTAAAATGATGGCCAGGCAAACAATTGTCTGACATGTCAAAAGATAAGGCAACGCAATGGTTAACATGCACAGTATCAAGTCAACAATGAATTAAGACAATGGCACAGAAAAGAGCAATAAATGAGGACTTGGTAACCTTTGTGAAATTGTATATTATTCCATAAAGTTGTAGCTCTACAAAGTACCAATTCCTGCTGTAGGGCGTAGACCAGGCAAGGCATAAACTACAGTATGCCTAACAATTTTGATTCTGTTGATCAAAACATCGGAGATGTGTTAGAGCATCAATAACACCCCACCATAGTATCATCATGCATGAAACATGTACACACCATACCTTACAAAAACTGATTTAAAAGTTACCATAAATTGCACTCAAAACAAAGCCTTTATTTGTATCAAAAAACCATTGTTTTGATTTGATGACCATGGTCATGATCATTACGATCAGGGTTGCTACATTCGGCGAGCAAAACAGAGACAGATTAGGTAACCCAATCAATAAAATACGAGTTATAAATATAATATATTATATAGTTAACTTGGCATAATAGTTTACAGCCACCATTATTTACAGTGCTGAGACAAGTATTTTCTGTATTATATAGGCCTATAAATAATAAGTTATAAAAATGAGCGTCATCAACTAACTTGTTTCTTATCAGTGGACTTTCGTGATATGCTTCTACCGCGCCTCAAATCAGAGGGTTTTCTCTCAACATGCTCTTCCGGAGTCGGCGATATAATCCTATCCTGCGGAGGAACTTCTGATTTCGGACTTCTCAACGCATCATAAGTAACAGGAGATGATCTTTTATTGGATTCTCCAGTCTGCAACATTGACGGAAACAAGAACTACATTAAAATATATTATGAATTGAACAAACCTTCACCGCAATTAGGGAGTCAGTACTTAGTCAGATTAGGAAGAATGAATAACGAAACAGCTAACAAATATTAACTACATACACCTAAATGCGATGTTGCTTAACACTCAAACTTTTTACCACTATGTACAAGAAAATGCGTTAGTCCAAAAAAAAAATAGTGACAAAACAACAAAGGGAGGCAATTTCTGAACAGGTGTAGGCCTGCTATGGCACAATAACAAACGGATCATCACATTTTAAAGTTGAAATTCATTGCATAGCAGACCGAGATAAATTGTGACTGATAATGACATGGTTAAGTTAATGTTTGTAAAGCCTAAGGCAAAGCAAGTATCTAGACATTGAGATTTTATATATCAGTCGATGACTGCAACATTGACTGTTGAGGTAAAACGGCTTAAAGCACAGCCCAACTTACATTACTCATCATCACAGTGTCATTAGAGAAGTCTGAATGTTCAGTATAATTATATTGTTTTTATTCAAAAATTTCATTGAATTTAGATGGCTTGATGAATAATGAGAGCCTACTTCAGTGCCACATGAATTCTATCATATCATAGTTGAACGTTTCATTAACAGCACTTACAGTAGCTGGTGTAGCTTTCGTACTAGGAAACCTCCGAGAAATTTTCTTCTTGTTCAAAGCATCTTCTTTTACAGTTTGAGGAAAAACGACAAGTTGATCATACCATCTAAAAATACATATTATGTTTATGAGTGGCAACGAAGTCTTCGAGAATAAATATATATATATATATATATATACTATATAATGCATACAAAATGTGTATTGCTAAAAGATATATTATGTTATAACAAAGCTCAATAAAATCGTTTTCAACGGATTTCTTTACCCGGTGGTATCGTCCCGACTTTCTGAACGGATGAAATATTTCATCTCTGGGTGATAAATGCAAAGAGAATATTTTTGTCCGGTCATTGACTCAGCGTGCACTACATCTGAGCATTGATTCATGTTGATTGTACCTTGCGGTAGAGTATTTGCCTGTAAGAAATAATGTAGGACAACATCATTATCAAAGATATACCGGTAGTTTCTTTTGAAGTGACTACACATGTCCGTAGCCTGTAGCATGAAAACATTTCGTTCCAGGCATCTGAGAAAAACCCTAGCTCTACTAGCTATTTGAATCATGAACTATGACTATTATCCCCCCACCATGATTGGCAGCAAGAAACGGCCCATCATGCATGTTATTGCAGATCATGGTTGTTCATGACGTAAAATCAATTGCATCAAACATAATCATACCGATAACTATATATTATATATAACAAAGAAAAAACTAGGTGGAGGAAGTATAGATTTTGCAATGTGTTTTGCTAGCAAGACCGACGGCAACAGATAGGTCTACAGCATTGTAGAATTGTAGCGTCAGGTACAACCCAATTAAGCATCATCTGATTAAATAATTCAAGAACTGGAAACAGAATACATCCACAACCCCAAAACCTGCCATATGGCGTCTCAACTTGTTGGCTCTGTTTCATTCGTATTACTCATTACAATCTGTTGCAGCACTTGCATAATTTATTTATTTCACCAAACATCAACCTACGGCTTCTCTCCGATAAATAATAATAATCCTTCAAAAAGAGATTAAGGCAGGCTATTTTATCACTAACAAAACCGTGGTTTTGTGTGTTGGGTTGGTTCTACAATTTCATTCCGTTCGCAGTGCAAAAGCCTAGCTAGTATACAGCTAAGTGAAATGTCACAGTGAACATGAAAGTCAATGCTGCTTGGCAGCCGACAAGGCCATGTAAAACTGCCACCAGTGACCTATTACCAATTCAATGGTCATCATTGATCGTTCTACCTGGATTAAGTCAAGTTCAAAATTGCAAGAAATTGTATTACAACTTACATTATCATCGAGGGCGTAACGAAGTGCACCATGTTCAAACAAGATGAAGTATCGTCTTTGCCATTTCTAGAAACAGACAGAGCATTGTCTTTGACTTAACCTCATTAATACATTGGCAAGAGGAAAAAATCTTACCCTCGTTCTGTGAGTAGGGTTACTGAAATCAGTTCCAATTGGAGCGAATAGGAGCCATCCAACATAAATCGGTGTAGCCTGTACAATAGACATAACGGATAGAACAACATAATTACCTATCAGATACTGTGGTTTAAGAGCCTCAAATTTTAATAGAGTTTCGCTATAAATTCACGGCATTGAAGCAGTTTACTGTAGACTATGACTTCAGAATGTCAAAATCCGGCATTGTTGACTGAAGTAATAAACGAAGTAGAATGTGAACACAGGTGTAGACTATAGATGTAGAGTAGCTATATACATGAACAAAATATGTCATAGCGAATACGGATTGTTGCGTAGTAAATGTAGAATGTATCACAAGAGGAAAATATAATGATAACGTACTTAACCTTACAGCTTGAATAAACTGACTCGTGGTCAAACTGGACTTCAATATTAATGGCCTAATGCCCTAAACATTGCAGATTACATCGTAGGGCCTAGGCTACTGTGTCATATCAGAAATCAAAACTGGTTCCACAATTGATATTTCAAATTCTTAATGAGTTCATATAAATGTTACAATACGGTACTTACTTTGTTCAAGTCTTTATCTGAGAGTAGATGAGTTTCTCGTGGCTTGAAACAGTTTTGGCATTTGTTCTTGTTGAATATATTCGGAGCAAAATTTCGACACTGATTTTCTTTCGTATATCCCGACATTTCAACTTCGACTAAGTACAGTAAGCGTTTTTTATATAGGCAAAATAATCATTGGGGCACCAAGCTACAAAATACACTGAGGTTAAAATCAACCGAAAACCGTACTAACGAATCGAATCTACTAAGATACAGTAGCTCGACCTGGACGATCATGAACAGCTATACATTAATTCTAATTCTTGCGTGCACTATGTCGATGCTAATGCTACATAATCCTACGCTGATGCTACCGCTGACAAGCTGACCGCTGACCATCACGTCGCTACGAATGATGGATCGGCTGACGAACGAAATTACGTTACGAATTCCTAAACAGCAATAACCTCTATCTTCCACATACCCAAGCGACGACGGGATTCGATGCCGTGATGTTCCTACCCTATGGACTAACAACGAGTAACTGTGTACAGCCCCTTGACATAGCCTAGTTGTGGTTTCTCACAACATATCAAGTGACAATTACAAAGAAACGGGTATTTCATCAAAAGCCGTATGCGAAAACGCCTTAGCCTGTCCCCTACTCTCGATGGAAAGAAATTGTAATTATATGACGAATGACAATTCTCATTCCTAAAGATGTAATAAACAGGTGAAAACAAATGTAAAAATTCACAGTAACCACATTTATGTGCGTAGGCTATATCATGGGATCACAGATGTTGCCTGGGAAAAACTACCGACTCAGCTTCATAAAAGCCTGGGATCACAGATGTTGCCTGGAAAAACTACGACTCAGTTTCATAAAACCTGCTCCATATAAACGCCGCAAGACATTGCAGCAGGATGATGATGAAGATCAGTCAGGAGTCTCTATGTAAGTAATCGGAACAACGGGCCCACAGCGTCCTGGCGATGTAGCAATGACTTTAGAATCTGTTGACACAGAGTCGTCAGAACCCGTATCAACTTCTTCATGTTTGCATTCAACGTTTCCGTATAAACGCATGAACGGGAACGCACGTAAGAAAAAAGTGCAAAAGTCTGCTCTCAGTCCAAACCACCCTTGAAACAAATAATAGTTACAATTTCAAGTAGTTTCATGTGCTTATAGGCCTAAATACTCACAGGTGTTTCCACCTTTCCTTCCGAACGTACTCCATATCAAAGCAAGAAGACATAAGTGTAGAGGGATGAAGATATTGACCCAAGGAATGTAATTTTGTTTATCCAAGCGGCATGTAAGAAGAATCTAAAATAAGCCATGCAATTTCCCGTTTAACTTGCTAACTCCAAAATAATAACAAAAACTTTCTAAAACAAAACAACACAATCAAAGATTGAGCATTTCACTGCAAACCCAAATAAGCTAGGTAGTAACATGTATTTTCATATTGAAACACTTCTTGGGTTAGGTTAAGAGAGTGGGTGTTAGGTCTAGACCAGTCAATGTAGAACCAATGCAAGACTGCTGGCGCCTGATCGGCTGAGAAAAACACGTAACATGATCAATCAGTGGCAGGCTTATGTTATGTGTGTAGTGAAACCATTTACATGTACAGTATATTTATGTTTACCTGGAAAGTTAGCAAAGGAATATCAATTGCAACCCACATTATAGTGTCCAAAACGAGTGTTTGCCTTTCGACACCATGAAAATTTGATCTGAAATTATAGAGTTCAGGCAATAGAATTAAAACAGTGCCAGGCGAAAGTAGACTGGCTCAGTAGTTGATTTCAACGTGTTTACAAAATGTAATCATTAATAACCCACCTCAAAAATGCCAAGGTCCACAAATGATGAAAAACAACAATGGTAGGTAAGCACATGATAATCCACATTGGTATAAATATGATCGACCAGCTCCACTCAATTACCTCATCCAATTTCAGAGACACAAATACAAAAAGGAGCGTATTCAAGGAAATCAGGCCCTCCAGCTGAAAATTTAGGATATGGCATTGTCAGTACCGTATAGCAGATTACCAGATATACTAGATTACTTTGGTGCTAATGGGTCAGCCATCGTTTGTTTGTCCCTTGGTCTGAATAGTGCAGTTTCTTTCTAACAGATTTCGCTTTATCTCACTACCAAAGGTTTTCTTCATGGGGCCTTCATAAATAGCTTCTCAGTAACTCACCACCAGTTACCAACACCTTTGTCAGTTCCACATAGAGTATATAATAATATAATACATATATAATATATTTTGGGACCATATTATCCACATGTAAACCACAAAACCGTAACTTACTTCAAGAGATCGAGCATTTTTGTAACCCCATATGCAGGCTCCTACAGATAGTGGAGAAACAAGATAAATGGGCATAAAAACAAATATCCATGATATCTGACTGTTGCTTTCGATCTTGTTACAAAGAAGCAGCTCAAACAGAAGAAGTAATAGTTGTATCCCTGCAGTAATCAGCATTGCCTTAAAATCCGTAAACCCATCATAATCATTCCTGTTAATCAAATAAATATGAAGAGTGAAATTCAGTAAATCCAATGAATAGGCTATTGTTCTTACCTTCGAAATGGTTTGTGACACCACACAATTGTCCCAACTATTGCACCGGTGATGATAATTACTTTAAGAATCCATATAGGTAATAGAACCAGCCACAAGGACCAATCGATTACATGATCCAAATACAATGACAGAAAAAGTTCAGCGGGCAGCAGACACGTAAACACAACAAATTTACTGTACAAGAAAATAAGTATACTTTAACAACTTGCTTCATACATTTATATCGCAGAATTACCTGTGATTGAAGTCCCTAAAGATCCTTTTGGTATCCATTTACTGACGATGGATGTGGTACCAGAAAAATGAAATTGGACTCATAGCACAAGCACACAAGACTTGCGCAGCTCAAACACGTAGACGTAGAGTATGATCTTTCGTTCACTACAATATATCTACAAAATTGATTTTCGTCGCTTCAACAACAAGCAACCCCAGCCAGCTCTTTAGAAAACATTTGACCACTTCTTGAAAAACCCAAATAACAGTACGCAAGAATACAGGTTACAGTGAAAAACAAAACTTGTTGAGCCGAGGATTGGAGGAATCACCACTAATATGTGCTGGTGTCCAGAGCGAACATTCCTTTTAGTCACTCTGTTAAAAGCAAACCGGCGACGGATCTTTGCGTCACCAACCAAAGGAATCAGGGTTGACGTAAAACTGTCAGACTTGTCAGACCATCGAATATAAGTACTTTCTACGATCGGATGGACCAGTTTCTCAGCTAAGAAAAAGTATTGATATTCGAGTATTTCGAGTCAGCTGTTCACCTCGACTAGCTGCACGCAAGATTGCTTTTCTGAGGGACAAGTCTACGTAGAGTCTCTAAACTGTAGTTGAATATCGCATGTGGGGAGGTGATTAGACAATGGTAACAGGATCGATCAGTCATTGATGGATTTGCCCAGATCCACCGAGCAGAGCTCAGACACTTCGCTCCCATGCGAATGACTATAGACTCCCCTACTATTCAAAAAATTTCATGTGATTTTGACATTCTTTTATACCATCATTGTTCCGGTATTTAGAGTGCAGTGCCCCTCTGACTAAGTATTTGTCTTCAGAACAGAGTATTTAAATGACGTGATTGGCATAATGGGGAGTGCTTCTCCAGATCATCAAAATAATTTCAATGATGGAAATTTCTATTCATCACATGGCGGCAGAACTTGGAATTTTGGAACATTATGTTATGGCATAAAACAACAACAAATGCATTGGAGACAACGGAAGTGGATGAATGAAAGAGCTAAACAAGGAGTTGCTTATGAGCCAACTCATGTGGAACACTGTGCAAACACACTGTCCCATGCTGTCATGATTGTCCCCAGCATTGTAGCTGGTAAAATCTAAAATCGTTATTCAGACACCCTTAGTTGCCCGTCCACAATTGAAAAATTCTGCCTTATAGGTGAAATTTTGCTCATGTCAAACAAGTGCTATGAAGCAACGCCTGTGTCAACCGCAAACACTTGGGACGTACAATTTAACTCGACTCCAACCAACCTCCATTATGAAGTTAGCGCTCGTATTTACGGAATATCTCTTGTCAGTCTGTTTCTTGCATCGACAATGTTCCATTGGGTAACTTGGTGCAAAACTCACCACCCGACTGTAAGTATGTTGCAGAAACACTTGCGTCATAGCTTAGCCCCTTTAATTGGTAATACTGTCTGACAGAAAACATTAGGATTATCAGATAACTGCTGTGAATCTGCACTGTGGAATTTTCTACACTTATGCGACAGGGCCATTATCTTCCTATTTATTTCCGGATCATACACACCATGGCTGATGTTGAACCCTGTGCACCCGAGCTTACAATGGCTAAGGTATGATGACAATAGTCTTGGCAAGTCTGCACTCGACTTTACTACAAGTCCGCCTTGCAGATGGGGTGTGTGGCTGTTTGCTTCACTTGGCATCACATATTCCTTTCTTCTCCTGGAGAAATATAAACTTCTTGAGACGATGTTGTATATAGCACAAGGTGTTCTTCCTGCGCTTGCGATTTTAAGTTCATCAGATGGGTAAGTTTGCTACTTGCCTATTGCTACTAGATATGTATTTATCATTTGTCTGAATAGTAACTCTTGTTTTCAGGTCTCACCTGCACCACATGTCAGTTGGCGGAGTATTTTATTTGTCTGGTGTTCTAGTATTCAAAAGTGATGGCCATATTCCGTGTGCTCATGCCATTTGGCACCTTTTTGTGGCTGCCGGTGCCACATCACACTTTGTTGCATGTTACTGGATTTTGTACTAAGCTAGTGTGAACGTAGGTCATGCGAGTGTGAGAATGATGATCACTACCTGTAATCATGTTAGCACTCTAAATACTGTTTCTCATTATATAACCAGACAGTATTATGAAATACAGACATTATTCCTGTACCTACTAAACCAGTTGCCCTTGTCACTGTACAGGAAGTTATAAGATGACTAACAGCCAACGTTGACTTTTACTCGGTAAGTAGACGCTAGACGGCATTGTTCTTGTCACCAGAAAGAGTCAGCACTGCAGCAACACATTGGATTCAAACAAGCATATTCTGTAGACAGTTTTCTTCAGCAATAGGACACTCAACAGGACAGACGGATTGACTAATCCCGTATTTCTACACTCACGGAACGATCTTACAGTTACACCAAAAAATGGCAAGGAAACAGGAATTCACAGTGTGCCTGAATCATTAGCAGATCGCTGAAGAATAGGCAGCAATCAGTTTGGCCATGCACTGCAAATCAACAGGAGCAAGGCAAAATACGCCATGCTATTGTTACCTGGCAGTGCTAGTTGCTGTGCAAATGGAACAGCAGTAGTCTTGCTAAAGCATCTCAAAGGGATTATGCACATAGTTCCTGGTAGCTGACAGTTGCAATAATGTCTGCATAAAGTGAATCATCCCCCCTTGCCAAAAATTTAAGTTGAAGACATCAAAACAACAAAAAGACAGTTTACACTGAATACAGTAATAGGCCTATAGTACTGTACTAACACTAACATAATCTCAAGCTGAGTCATGAATGTTTCAAGTTATGTACGTTCATCATTGGTGAATAGGGTATTAACCCTGCAGGAGTAGGCTCACATAATAGTACACATGCCTTGAAAGTCAGCTATTGGTCCTTCTCTTTTTTGATAAGTTTCTTTATCTTATTTGTTGCTGCATCAAGGATTCCATACTCCTTCATTCCAGGCAGAGCAAGCAGAATGAGGGCTGAAATGATATCGTAGAGAAAGATGATGATAACAATATTTTGCAAATAATTTCATGATACTTACAAATGAAGTACGTCAGTAGCAAGTTGTGCATTTGGTTGCCCAGCCAAGCCAGAGTGCTCAGAGACACAGTAATTGCGGCAACATACAGCCATGGGTTTTTATCCTTCAACCCAAAAATGGTTGAAAATGATGCTGAAACAAAGGCTTTCATCTCCACAATGTCATTACAGGCTTCACCATACTGCTTTTCCTTTCCATCATTCCTGGGAAATCGAGTGAAATTCCATTACTATATTCAAGAGTGTAGTGGAGCCGATGGCGGACGATCAATAGATATTTTAAAGAAGATCACCACAGATGTAGCGTCTGCAGTGTCCAGGGATGTCACTCAATTATGGAACAGCGACACTTCAATCACAACAAGTACGATTAAATCATCAACTATGACTCATATCTCGATAAACTTCCTTGCGCTGCATAGGCCTAGCTGACTAATCCTCCATGACAAATATCACATAATGAACTGAAGGCCTTACAGTATTTCCATTCACGATAATACTTGCGCAACATTATGTACAAGTAAATACAGTAGTATGTATGGCTTAACCACACGGACAGATAGCTCGAATTTGCATTTCATAAATTCCAACTTACTATTATTTAATTCAATCTGAACACATCAGATACCACCTTAAACGTTTGCAAAAACAAATGTAGATACAACTGACTTTCTTCATAGAGTACCGTAGTGTTACACAGAACACACAATACCATAAATGGAAAATAAAGCTAAAGCGACTGAGACAAACTTATGCAAACTCACCAGTTAGTCTCAGGATAGACCATGGGCATAGCAAGAGGAATGACATAATCCAAAATGCAAACGATCATAATCACCATTGATAACCCTGTGAGTACTGATGGATCAAGCCAGTAAATCAGCCTGCAAAAGATTTATCTTGAATTTGCAACATAAATCCATCCAGACAGACGTTGAACGTGTAAAATAAACAGATAGTCTTACTGGTATCTAAGCATCCCTTGTTCTTGTTGTGTAAATAGAGTATCAGTCCTTCAAAAACTATGCAGCATTTATCTCACTTAAGCTAGGCCGAGAGTTAACTTGGGTTTACGTTATGCTATGCCAGTCCTATTCAATGTGATATTTTCTCTACCGTCTATGACACAACATACAAAATAGAAGCTTACTTACAAATATACCAATGATACCACTGCAAACACAATAGCAGGATAATACGGCTGCTTCCATTTTAGCAACTTTGAGCACACCACAATAATTTCCCTCCACCCACGCATGGAGCTTTTAAGAGATCCACCCTAAAAGTTTACATAGCAGTTACATAACCTAATCTATAGCTTCATCCAATGCTCCAATACAGAGAATCGAATGGATAGACTTATATTGCATTCGAACGGGTAACAAAATTTCATCTACTGTGCCGCACACTAACTTACAACTGACAAAAGTGCGGTAGATACCGGTATTCTAACCTTTGAGGCAACAGCGTCTCCAGATTCTGAATGATCGTCCGAGTTCATCACTGCGAGGTAATGGAAATGTACGATACGTGATCTTTGTGCCAACCTCGGAGCGTCTTCGTATTCTTCTCGAAAGTGGGCAACCAGCTACCGGTAGTTGATAAATTGATTAAAAATTTGTCCGGGGAGCGGAGGTGTGAGGTTAGGGAAGCTGACCGTGTCGTGCGCAATGAAGCACGGAGAGAATCATAGAAATCAACCCCATCCTTGTCAACTCAGCGGAGGAGTATGTGTCAACGGTGTTTTATAGCGATAGCGGTTAGTTTTACCGTTTTAGAATCTCTATCGTTTTCGTAACAATGCCGCATCAGGTATTGAATTGACCAAGACTACACAAGCGGGATTTATTTGATTCATTCATAGACAAACCACTTGCTCTGTTGCATTCAGCAGAAACTTTTTAGTACCCTGTCTAACTGGATTCTTATTCTCTCATTCTCAGAATGAGTTTTCTATGATTTTATTACGCACTCTCCGTAAATCAGATGGGTGAGAGCAAGCATGTAAACATACGTCAAATTTTAACGGGGTAAGTATTAACATTCTTGATCAAAACTGAGGTGCAATCCAATCAACTTTATGACTAGGCATGCGAGAAATTTACAAACATGAGGGCGATACACTGCTACACATTAGCTGCAGTTCAGTAGTGGACATCCCAACAAAATGAAAGGATAAACAAATATACTGTACTACACCTGAGAAAAAAATTATTAAAGCAAGCAATTTTTTAATTGAAAGCATGGCCGTAGTGCTGTGATCACTATTCAGCGTGGGGAGCTTCGTTAATACCAAGCTTTTTTAGTATGAATATTATTCACAGCCAGAGTTGCAGCCTACATGAGGTAGATATTATGGATGTTTCAGACTGCTAAATATAAACTGGAGGTTCTGATTGGTTTGACCTGACTTGACTCGATAAAGTGTACATAAAGCACATCATATTATACAAACATAAGCAAAGCAAAGTCTGCAAGAACATAATCTACGGCTGACAATAAGTATGCAGAAGTGGTCTATAGTAGGTTGTTAACCCAAGTCCAAGTTGAAACTGCTCAAGCAGCGGTTTCAGAGGAAAGTATCAACCCTGAGCCCCGGGTGAATAAGGGAATAAGTTAGTGCTCATGAGAAATGGATCATAGAGTAGGGTAAACCCACACAGTTCCGCTGGCACAGTATTCTGAGAGGTTCCAGCTACTTTCGACTTGTGTAGAATTGGAAGTACTCACAGCATGAAGTAAGCTACTCCAATAAATACAAATGAGTTCCATTCACCAATTTGGAAAGGATATTTCATAGGATCACCTCTGCAAATACTGAAGTGTCTTCCCAACACTTGAAGAAATCAACACTTAGTCACATAGACATGCAACTAGATTAAATCATGCACTAAGATGGGAAAACAGCGTTAAAGAGCGATATGACAAAAGCCTGTACTTATATCAGTATACATTATAAATACAGGCAATGCGAAAGCAGTCCTTGTAACAAAACTTCACTATTTTTTGGATGTTATCCAACCAAGCGACAATGTGACGGTGGGCGTTTTCAACAGCTTGTTGCCTTATGTGAGTGATTAACTGACATTTTAACTTTATGTCGATACATTGCCATTAAGGACGGTCAAGACATTTTCGTAAATAAGCATCTAAACCATCAAATTCAAAATTCCATTGAATACTTTGGTAACAAACAGAACTGTGCAGAAACATTAGCATGGTGTTAAGACGTAACCCACTCTAGAAAATTCCCAAGTGCAGGTGTCCAGAAGTCACAATGTAGCGACTAATATAAGTCTACAGAATGACTTGGCAGACAGTGGACAAACCGAATTCCCCCATCCCCCCTTGGACATATTTCAGATGTATTTGGTAATCTTGGTATAGTACCACTTATCCAAAGTTACGTCGGTTTTCAAATGGATGGACCTCAACACAGGTAACAGCATGGGGAATGGTAATAACGTAATGCTATACATATCAGTGCATTCAATACGGCCTACATGAGATTCAAAAGATTGGCTGCCATCACACAAAAAAATTAAAGTTTCTTAGAAACTAGAATTTAAAACTCAGATAATATTTTATCAATGCTAGCACAACACAGCAAATTTAGTCATAAAATTTCACAAAATAATGTTCGTTAACCGACCGGGTTTTCATCCTCAATTACTCTTCTAACAACTCGTTTATCGCATTTCAAAAAAATTATATATATAGGCTATATATGTAATATACCAATAGTTGGATTAGATGTTACCATCAACCATTAGAATGAATGACTAGTACCTGGGAATCACAGAATTATCGCATTTTGATTCATATATCTGAAAATGTTATATAAATTACCGGCGGGCGGTAGGTACTAACTACTAAGTCAGTACATTTAAGCCAGGTGGCAAAGTCATGGTTATTTAAACTTGCGTCATGAGTGAAACCGTTGATACAATTTTGGTATGGAAGAGTTCGAGCCGTAACAGTTTTAGTGCAATCGGGTGATGGTCTACCTACATATGTAGAATCTCATGGCACCGCTGACAGAAAGATTAAATTTTTAGTTTAAGACACGAAACATCGAAATGCGACAAGGTGGCAATGATACAACGATATGAAAAGATATGCACGTTCATCCTGTCTGGTGTCACAATCTGGCCTGTTGCAGCATTCAAAAAAATATGAGGCGAATAGACACAAAAACAAAAAGAACCCAAAACGGTTACAAAAAGAAGATACAACAGAATTGACAAACTGGATTGTCGTTTACCACTATTTGAGTTATCGCTTACGCATAATTGCAAAACAAGCACGCAAATAAAACTTGAGGTAGACTTGGTTTCTACGATCGCTAACTGGGATATTTAGCTCTGACCAATATCTGATAATTTCTGCTGGGTACAGTAAATGTATATTTGTGTCACACACACGCACACTCTCATTGAGGTTTTTTCATCTTTATAACAATTTTGTGTGCGCGTCGCATCAAATATACAGATGTGACTTTTAATGCGTGGCATCTTAACTTTATAAAAGCCTTGACGGAACTCATCAATTTTTACAAGCCATTGAATGGCATATTGAGGTATTTAATACAGAATTGCATTTTGACGGTTGGTAATCAAAAAGAAATTTTTTCTTTGTTAACAGAATCAATAAACCAAGACACGGCTGTTACCGAAATCGACGACGGCGATACCTCCATCTGGAGAAACTGCGATGCCAGACGGGCGGTCCATTTCTTCTGTGCTATTTCCCTGAGAACCCCCGACAATAACTATTATAGTACCCGTATTAGAAAATATTTGAAGTCTGTTGTTTCTAGAATCTGCCACGATGTAATTGCCGTGCGTGTCAATGGCAACACCCTGTGGCCGCATAAACTGAGACGGCTGACATCCCTCAGATCCCAAGAACTGAGCGGAATGAAGGTCAGACTGGATTATGACAAGTCTGTGGTTATTGAAATCAGTGACTACAAGACTTGTATCATTATTAGTAAAATGAATGCCACGAGGAGAATCAAAATGCTTCCACAGTATCCCTTCAAATCCATATTTTCCTACAAATTTACCGTTGAAATCAAAAATTTGTATCCGATGATTTCTCGTGTCTGTTACGGCGATCATGCCTTTGGAATTGGTCGCGATATCCCATGGGTAGTAAAATTGTGAATTTTTAGAACCTCTCTCGCCGAACATGAACAGAAAATCACCCTCTAACGAAAAAACTTGGATGCGATGATTATCCTTGTCCGCAACTACGATCCGATTACGGACATCAACGGACAGACCAGCCGGCCGATTAAATTGACCAGGCTGGGATCCAGCGACACCAAATTTTCTCAGAAATTTCCCATCCGCGGAGAAAATTTGTATTCTATTATTACTTCTATCGGCAACAATAAAGTTACCACTTTTGTCACAGGTCACTCCCCACGGTCGACACAGCTGACCGTCTTCTTCTCCCATTCCACCGAAAGATAAGCGAGGCTTCGTTATACGAATGACTTGCCGAGGCTGAGGGCCTCGTAATATTTCCCTGAGATCATTTGTAATACTTTGCTTGCAATCTTCAAATGCAATAGGCGTAGTGATAGAAATGCTATCGTCTTGAAAAGTACTGATTGCCTGCAGAAGAATTTACAAATGTTGTGATGGTCTAGTCTAGCCTTCACTAACCAAAAAGATCTATCGACCATTGTCCAGCTGCCAGCTCAGTACCCATAAAAGGACAAGTGAGCATCATGAACTCAATCCAAATGGTAACAGTCCCAGAAAATGTAGGAAAACTCAACAGAGCTTTCATAGTTTCCCACTTGGGGTGCGGTCATGAACCCTTTGGAATGTATTGGTCGGACAAAATTTTCTGAGCAATTGCATGAGGCAAAATTTCCGACCGGCTGTCTCAGCTCGACTCTTCAACCAAGTCAACTAAAAGTCTAAAACCTCAATCTTGATATAAAATACACAGTTTTGATAGATATCTTATGATGATTCAACTTGGTCTTACCTGCTTTTCAAGCAGTTGGCGTGGTAAAGTTATACTTTGTTCTTTAACATTTTTTTGTGCAATCTCCGCAGCGTCCCTTGAGTGAGTAAAATGTTTCCCCACCATCTGCGATGAATAGTTGGTGGTGATCGCACGAGGTGGACGAGCAATAGCAATATTCAGAGTTGGCGAATGACACGTCACTTTACCGAGCTTACTGATGGCTGCAACTATTGCAGAATCTGGCGGTACAAAAATAATGGAGCTATCCTCAGGATAAGCATTTTTAGACAGCAACCTGTCTGCATTCGCCAGCTCAGAAGTCAATTTTTCTTTGGCTGAAAGAGAATAGTAGCAAATAAGGTAGGTTGTGAACATAATACTAGCATACCAATGGCATCAGCCCTCAGCTATTGGATTTCTAAGCAATCAATGATACCGGTAGTTATAAAATGGTGTGTCAACTTCTTACTAGATGTCTAAAATGAGTACCAGGACTGGTAATTGCAGAAAACACAAGAATAGTCAGTCGGATGCCAATATCTGAAATGCCTGGAGAAATGTAGTTGATCTGGCTCCACTAGACCTATGCTGAAGTGGAATACAAATCTTTGGCAAAATGGGATGAGACTTTCAGCACCTGCTGTATATAATACCTGTAATGACTTCAATCCCATTCGAAAATTCACATTCCCTCTGAATATTCTCAGTGAGTATCTTCAAATTGTTAGAATGGTCACAAATCTCATCAAATTTGGTATGAAGCATTTGAAACTTGACCTACGATAAAACAGAAACCCGAGTCACAATATATATAGCCAAACATTTTTGAGTCCAACTTTCCAAATACCTACCTGCTTATGCTGGTGAACGTTTGAAATTAGTTCCCGTTCTCGTTGCTCGAGCAGAGCAAAAAGCTCACGAAATAGATTTTTTATCTGCCTGCAAGCATCATCAGATTGGACGTCTAACGTTTCGATTCTTGTAAGAATAAGACTAGACAACTGACCGCAGGATTCGATTTTTGTCCTAAAATTAAGCAAAAACTCAAGTTTAAGTGCAATAAATTGATAAGTGTAGATAAAATAAACTAGTTAACACATAACTTGCTGTCAGCAGATTCAAAATACAATATATATATACCACTAGCAGCAGTATATATATATATTTATACTATGCAGGCAATCACTGTATTATTTGAGTTACCGTGACTGTGCTATGAGAGATCCAAGAACAGTTCTGCTTCCATCAATAACTTGTTGAAGATATTGAACACGATGTCCAGTAGAATGATTGACAATGGCACACTTCCCACAAATCGGCTGTCACAAGAAATGAATCACATTAAATTATGGCCCAGGACATAATATGTTCAGCAACTTACCAGAGAACAGGTTTCACAATACAGTTGTACAATGTCCTCAACATGAACATTGCAAGTGAAATTCAACGACTTTCCCAACTGTACGTTACTGGCAGTCGGTGATACATTGTTCCTTGATGCGCGTGATTCAAAATTCTGCAATTTGTACATAATGCAATTAGCTCAATCGATTTCATTTTCAAATGAAAATTAGTAGGCCTACAGGGGACAAGATATATAGGCCTACATGGTAATGTGCTGAACAGACTTTTATCTGCCACTATGAGTCCATGACTGAATCACTGCAAATTTACCATTTAGTGTAGTCCCACTGCCACCATAGTGGTAGGCCTACGAGTAACCAAAATGATTATATATGTCGGACAATAGACATATTTTGATTATAATTTCGAACAGCTTTGAAATGTGCTGCAGAGGTAACCTCTGTCTACTTGGCCATCCCTACTCACCATAGCATCGATCCTTTGAATAGGATGCTCCCTTGTGACTTTGACTCGTCCGTGAGCGGAAACGCATTTATCGCACAGGTAATCTTGACAAACACAACAGTATGAGGTAGCTTGAATGCCATCAGAGCATGTGCAATATTTTGTTTGATCGACTTCATTACTCCAGATTGATAGGTTTTGTAAAATTCCATCAAGAAGAGTTCCAGAGGACTGGTAAGCGTTGTAATTATCATTGTGTAGTCCGATTAATCGCTGAGGTATGGAAGATGCGGAGGTTGAAATTGAGGTAGTTGTTGTAGAGGAAACAATAGAGGCATCGTTCTCAAATAGAGAGTTTGCAGAGTCTCCCGATAATTTTCTGCTTACATTATATGCACCTGCCATAGAACCTGCGAAAAAGATGCGTTCCGGTAATCGGTTCGGTATAATAAACTTTACAGAGTCTATATTATATAGATGGATAGAGGACCCTATCAGCTGAAGTTGGTTAGAGTTGCCTAGATGACAATACTCGCGTTTTTAGCATGAGCAAAATGCATTGCCAGCAATCAGCTAGATCAAAAAGTTGCAATCCACATGCAACACTGCAAAGTAGATTTTCAACACTGGAAGTCGGGAACTGCTGACATATATATTGTAAACAACCGGAAAGCCACATGGTGTGACAAAGAGACTGAATTGTCATATTCATATCTACCGAGTAAGCCTGCCAATATTATATAATATATATATTATGTGGCATATCAGTATGGGACGAGGTGATGTAGGAATCCAATTCATAGTACTAGCAGATAGTACTAGTTTCTAGTAGAGTGATGTCTATGTCTTCCGTGATATATTTATGCAAATATCCAAGAGCAAAAAAATGTGCTATTCCAACTTACCACTTAAATAATTCCATCAGCGTCTTTGCTCACGTCACAAGGGAAGACAGCATAGTGCCGGTAATGAATATGTTAACTATATATCCCTAAAATCTATATGGGAAACATATCATAGTAAAGTGAATAAATACGACTTGTATTGACACAAGTGCAAAATGAGAAGACACTTGATGCGAAAAAATGCCACCGGCTGAAAATGTTGCCATACGGAGACTCACTAAGACACTACTAGACTTTATCAAGATAGTAGGCCAACATCAAAATCTCTGTAGGATAAAAAAGATTATGAAAATTCTTCCTAGTTTAGAAGACAACAGAGGCGAGAACAAGTCAGATATATTCAACGAGATTGATATCGGCTGTACATCTATCATATATATATACCGCTTCCATAACCATGGAGAACATAAAGGTGGTGAAGATGGATTGAGTCAGCCATAATCAACTAGCAAGTTATAATACAGTGGAAGCTTTTACAATAATAGCCGTTTTAACGAGTGTAAGAATGAAAAACTGAAAAACAATTTGAAAAAAAAACTGGTTGCATAATTATGAATTTTCTCCCATCCACACCACATCAATTTTTGA
Source organism: Botrylloides violaceus (assembly GCA_030412335.1). Taxonomy (NCBI): domain Eukaryota; kingdom Metazoa; phylum Chordata; class Ascidiacea; order Stolidobranchia; family Styelidae; genus Botrylloides; species Botrylloides violaceus. The sequence goes on from JASFYC010000810.1 coordinate 2,136,375, forward strand.
CCTATTTACCAGCTCATACAGCACAAAACACAATGTCATATACACACCGAACAATATCACTGCTAAAATACAGTGTGACAAAGTGTTCGATGAAAGTTTATCGTCATGAATTAGGCCTCAATCACAGGAGTAGGTGTTGGTAGCAACATTGCACAGCTAGTGTAATTAACATAATGTAGTTTTGTTGAGGGATACTACAGGTAATATCTTTTGAAAATTGCCGAAGTTGGCTTCACATCAGTGTGGCCGTATGGTCTTTAAGCAGCACCGCATTGCCATAATGTTGAACCATATCAAGGATCAACCACACTAGCTCATGGAATAAAATTGACTGTGCCATGTAGCATATCCATGGACAACTTTATACGTCTTGTCTGTGTATCTTATAGTCCGGAGTTTACACTACCAGCAGTATGGTATTTATATAGGATAAACGCTACTTGGCAAGTGCTAATGCTGGTACATCAATCAAAAAAGAATAGAAACAGAATAAGATCAGAGCACAAAGATATCAGCATTTTGTGACCGCAAGGACCTCATGCGGGTACAAAGTTGTGTTCAGGTTTAATGTTGATGCAATATATACTGGCATTCAAATGATTCAATATATCAGACATTTACTTAACCCATGAAATATCCTAGTACGGCTGTAAATAGTTGTCTACAATTGCATATTAAGATTCTATTTAGGGTTTGATTAATAGATGCTCTGGAAATCAACCTTTACACCTAAGATCTGGAGTATGCAACATATGTAGTAAAATCCAATAGATGAAAATTTTAAAATGACTGATCACACGCTGTCGGCCGAGGTAAAAACATGAAAACGTTTATCAAGACTGAATACGTTTGTGCAAGGTAAATCCAAGACTATCTAAGAATTTTTCAATAACGAAGATTGCTCTAATTGCACCTTGCACGTCAGATGGAGTATCCTGAAGCACGATGCCAGTTTCAACTTGCTTCATGAACTTTTTCAGTTTAGAGAACGCTTGCTTAATATTGAAATCCTCCTGAAAATCCTTAATGATACCATTTTCGAATACGTCAATGGCCTGTTCTATACGAGGAGAGTTGACTGTTGCCTGAACTCGACCGGAGGCAACATCTTTGCACAACTTCAACAACGACGTCAAAGAGTCATAAAATTCTATCGCTTCGCTTTCAAAGTCGGAAATTTTGAAGTTTTTTGACCATTTATTGTGAGCGCACATCAACCGCAGTATATCAGGATGTCGAGTTTCCTTTAAAAATTCGCGTATCGTCACAAAATTGCCAAGAGATTTTGACATTTTCTTCCCCCCAACGACGTTAACATGGCCTGTATGTAAAAAATAATTCACCCATTGCTTGCATCCGTGATAGGCATCGCATTGAGCAATTTCATATTCGTGATGGGGAAATCGCAGGTCTCTAGCACCAGTGTGGATGTCTAATTTGTCTCCAAAACACATAGTCGCCATGACTGAACACTCAATATGCCAACCAGGACGGCCTTTACTCCATGGTGAATCCCAATATGGCTCACCAGGATTTGCAACTTTCCATAAACTGAAGTCTTTTTCAAATTTTTTGTCAGTAATAGAAACATCAGGAACAAAATATTCTCCCATTAACTTTGCAACAGATTGATGCGCACTACTATAATGGAAATATACATTGCCTATTTCCGTGACATACGCTTGCTTACGTTTTATAATATCCTCAATAAATTGAATAAGGTGAGGGATGATTTCAGTAACTCTCACATAGCTTGTAGGCGGCATTATATTAAGACTTTGCATATCTTCGATGAATTTCATTTCATATGTATCCGCTACATCCATAAATTCTTTATTATGGAGCAAAGCGCGATTTACGATTTTATTGTCCATATTTGTGATGCCCATGATCATACAAATATTCAAATTGAAATAGTTTGTCATAATTCTTCGTATCATATCAAATTGCAAATACGTTGATGCATGACCAATATGGGAATAATCGTACACTGTAGGCCCGCATGCGTACCAAGTTACGTAACTTGGGTCGTTAACAATTAACGGAACCAATTTTCGAGTTGTCATGTAACTATTATTCACTTTTATTCCAGTGTTATATCCTTCTGGCATGGTCCACTCCCAAGTTTTTCTCTTTGTTACATGTTCTGTGTACCGTCTGAATTGTTTCACGCGGCTACATACATTACAAGATACCGGTACTGAATTTCTCCAGGTTAACAGTGGATACGTGCGGCACACAAAACACGCCATTTTCATAGCTCTATAAACTCTGTCATAAATATGAAAACATGGCATTTGCAACAGGTGACTGTTCAAAATCAAAATCCAACCAAATCTACCCTGCCGGATGTCACAACTACCCTGTCTGAATGTACAGTATATGTATATGCCCCTGTCTGAATGTGTGTAAATAATCTGCGGGTGGGTGAGATATCTATAGCACGCATTTGTAAACGGGTAAACACAAATTCGTAAAATCGGCGCAGCTCCACAGCTTCACAGCAACAGCAAGCTGAAGACCGAATGTCACCCGGTCGCAGCCACGGCAGCGATGCCGTATTAAAATCCATTGATATGGAAAATGCGTCTCGCTTATGCCATTAGTGGTCAAGAGGGTCGATAGATATACTACATTCATTTTCAAAGACATTTGCAGTCAGTTACTTCGCCCACTTCATATTCCATTTAAATCACACTTATTTTGAGGTTTTTGAAACAGACGGTACTGTTCACTATCCACCGCCAAAAAACCACGTAGGACCTACGTAAATGCGTCCCCACGTGACAGCACACCAGAGCAGCTGAGACCATTTATACACTAGAGCTGAAATCGACATAGGCCTATAGCCTACTCATGTCCCTCTGTAACAGTAATATTTTGTAGGCCTAGTCTAACCATCCCCGTCAGCGATTACGTCAGAAGATTCAGGAAATTGTTCAAATGATAGCATGACATCAATATGACTAAAAGTTATCTTCCTGGACGACAACGGATAGGCTTTCTTCATCTTCCTTCCTTCGCAATCGGGATGGTTCACTAAATTTTTCGAAGATCAAGACGAAGCATAAGCTAGGCTAAGTTATAGTTGCAATGATGTCCAATTACGCTCTCGCAATTTTCATTTCTTTCATAGCAGTCAGAGGAAGCAGAACAGAGCTCAAATCAATACCATCGTACGCCGCTCTTTCGAATGGTAGGCCTAGGCTATAATGGCTAAGCCAAGTCCTACATTCATTTAAATGTTGGTAGTTTTGTCCTCCGTTCGTTGCAGATGAGATTTTGGGGATTTCCAGATACGCGAAACAAATAATAAGAAGTTTAATCGAATCCTATCTATCGGATGCTGAGGGCGTAGAAACAAGTAAACTTCTGAATAGGCAACACATAGCCTACTGTAGATTCCGTGAGTTGATGCTATGATTAGTTGCCTATTTCCAGAGCAAGAAAAAAGAAACGCTGACATGGATATAGTGAAAGAGCAGATAAAGCATTTGAACTGCGTGTTTTATCCTTGCCTATATGGAGGTGTGTGCGAGCTGATGGCTATCGACGCCAGATTTGTTACCATACAATTCGGCGTTGAGCTTGGAGTGTTTCATCTGGATGAGGACCTTGGAAAAGTAAGATTAGCCTACTACGGTATGCCGTAGGCCCATAATCTTAGTAGACCGATTGTCAACACTTGTAAATTTACAGGAAATGTTAGGAGAGGGACCAGCACCAAAGGATTTTGCTGAACAACAAGTTGCGATTTTGCGATCTCTAGAAAAGTACTTCTCCGAACTGGATAACTCTGTCAACAAACCAGAATTCATAACGAATCACGCAAAAACCTTCATACGATGCAATTGCCGACCTGGCACTCAGCCAAAGGGACGGTGTCAAGGTTGTCCTCGCGAACAATTGGTAGAGGAAGAATTCAGATCCATGTAGCGAGTATTCAAGTATATTGGACTGCCGTTGTTTTCACGTTATGTTGATTAAAATATAGATAGCATATAATACTGTACTAATTTGCAATTGAATGCGTGGGTTAGGCCTACGCCATCGATGAAATCGAACAAGAGGTCAAGGAGGACCATGGCCTACTACATGAATGTAGCCTACATCTACGTAGGCTACTCGGATAGAGACGATACCGGCTAATAACTTTCAAAATAGGCAATGCCAACAGGGTAGCCTTCAATAAGAGCGAATACAGCACCCCAGAAGCAACTAGCCGTTCGACTATGATTGCCTACTTTTAGGTGTATCCGTAGGTTAGGATATAATACCGCAGGCTGTCACCGTATGGATCCAACAGCCAATTTATTGATACGGCAGCATACGGGCTTTATGAATCTCCGGGACCTACGGTATAGGCCTACGTCAGCAGCCGTGCATTTACCCTGACGATAGATAATAATTAATCAATGGTTGTCCTATACGCACGATTCAAAATTTATTTCGCCGAATATACAACATAAAGCACAATATGATACAATTAGCGTCCATATTAGTATTCAAGCATATTTTCCTCTCTTTTAAATTGGAAAATGATTTTTTTGCCATAAAAGAATCGACACACACATATTGTATATAATAACGTACGTTTCTTAATGAGAACATAAAACGCATATATATCCACCTCATCTACACGAAACAAAAAATATCTTGATACTGAATGATTCTCTATGAAACACCAATAATAATGAGATATTTTTTATTGATTAGATTGATAAGCACAAATTTCATCAGCGGTTTAAATGGTAAGGCAATACACGTTGACGTATCACTGCCACTAAAACAGAGTTAATATGTTTTTAGAGAAAGTGAACGCGATTTGAACGACTTCAAATATTCACATTCATGAGCTTATTCCTATTGGGATTTGTGTACAGCCGCTTTCTCTTGCAGTCTGAATATACGTTAGCAAAAGCGGCAGTTTGTTCGCGAGCTTACGCAATAGTAATTGAAATACCGAGTTTTCTACAATGCGAGTTGAAAATCAAAAAATCATAAAAAATCGCAGTTTAATAATCGCTCCACGGTACGTCAATCAATGTGTTTAGTGACAATATACGGGTCGATCTCTGCTTATCCAACAAAAACAAGAAAGATTTGTGAATAAAAATTGTGACGTCACCCATTCGATGACCTTGAGACAACTAACCTAATACCATTCAGTTGGCCGATTGGTCTAGACTGTCTGCCTTCTGATCGGAAGGTTCCGGGTTCGATTCCCGACCAAGTCAAATCGAAGACTTTAAAATTGGTATCCGTTCCTTCCCTGCTCGGCAGTAGGTAAATAACGGTGTAAATGATCTTAGTAGGTGAAAAACGTCATAAATTCCAAGAAAACACCGAATACTGTGACATTAGAATCCAAGGCATGCACGGTCACCAAGCCGATAAATTATTGTACCACAAAAACATGGAAACGGCAGTAAAGCCACCACGAAAACATGATGATCGAATAACACAAAATTTGCTACAAGTGATTTCATCAGTTCTCCATAGTGCTTTCAGCCTTGGGTGAAAGTCTCGTTGTGCAACGAAGTTCAAAAATCAAAAATCTTTTCACGGGATCTGTACTCTGAATGGTGAGCCTGGGATGTGATCGTCGCCCCACTTGACGATCATTGTATATTCCCCGGATTCTCTTGCTGTATACGTGACAGTGTATCTTCTATTTCCTACGTGTTTGACATGGACTTCTTCGCACGGCGTTTCCGGGCCGTGGATGCCGACAAGCAACATGTTTGAGCCTGGCAAAAGGTGAGTTATTGTAGTCTACGTTATGCACCACACTTTGATACACAAACTTGGTAAAATATTACTACAAGGAAGTAAGTTTGCCTCCTGTAAATCTACAGTACTCGAGCGTCCAAACAACTTGATATAGGCCTACGTACGCAACGCATGTACGCCATAGCGTATGCAAGAACGCAAATGTGATCTTGCTCTGGCCTTGCATTCATTAGATGCAGTGTCGATTAATTAGCATTACTAAACCATCAGTAGGCACTTGCTGCTACATTTTCAGTGAACGGAAGTCTTACTTACCAGCAGAGCTGCAGTCAACAGAGAAGGTGTTACCATCTCCCACCTGAGCTCTTCTTAATCCGTTTCCATAAGTAGTTACCTTGCTAGCATCAGACGTCTTAAAAACAAATTACAAATTTTCAACCTCCCGTTAACTCACCATGGTGAAATAACATACTTGAGATCTTGGCGAAGCCGGGGCTCTTCCTGTCCCAGTAACAGTCACCGGGAACGGACTGCCAGGAATATGGTCATCGTTGAATTTAACTGATACTTCGTAGTCGCCTGCAATTCAAATATTATGGTAACTGTACTGCTTATCAGAATTGAAATCATATGTCACAGTGCCAACCTGGTTCTGTAGCAATGTAGGAAACTCCGCACGATCCATCTTTGCGATCTTCAAAACTAATTTCAGCCTTTGATGGACCTTCTACGGCAATAGAGAGACCACCAGCACCAGCTTCTCGCGTCCATATGTTGAAATCGGCTGTTATGAAAAGTGGATGACGCAATTAGTGGAATCCGATAACGAATAACTACCAGTAATCGCGTACGACTGTGTGGCAATTAAAACTTGAAGAGGAATAAGTGAATTCCCTACAATGTCACAGACCAGCATCACAATAGTTAGCATAATGTCAAAACCAATATCATTTTTCTATGCATTGCTATGAATGAGCAAAGTACCAAGGTTTATATCAGGGATATTTTGACTGTCATCAATCATTACATCCATAGGCCATATGCTCCACCAAATGAGCCACCTTGCTCGAACGTAAACTGCACCGAACGGGTTCAACCAGATCCCACAGAATAGATTATATTGCTAAACAACTAGGTGCATTGCGTAGGGTATACCTGGTACGTTGACAATAGCAGATTCCAGTCCCGGTCCGCCAGCCGTTACTTTTCCAGCTCCGCCAGCACCCAAAGGACCAACAGTAAATTGAAATGGACTGCCCGGAATATCATCTCCAAGATATTTAACACTAACGGTGTGCACACCCATTTCCTTCGGTACAAATCTAATACTGTATGTATTGTCGCCACTTTCATAAATTTGAGCTTCCTCTACATCTCCCGATGGACTCTTGACGGTCGCAGATAAGTCGTAGATATTCGCTTCTACAAAAATATTGGGGTATTTGGTTGTATTAAGAAAGATAGCTCCGAAAGCTTGTGAAGATATTCCATTAAACTTGGCTGGAAGTTAAAGCCGTGGTGGCACAGTCTTATATATTACAGAATCAATGTAAGAGATAGTCAGTAGAACTACATGTGCTGTGCGTTGTTACCACAAACCTATTGCTAACAAGCAGCATAGAGCCCATTTTAATCATTGATTATTATTATTATTATTAAACTCCGTGTTTGTCACCCATTCTGTGTCCCCTATCTAATGCATTGGATGTCAGTATTTCTATAAAGCTATGAGTAATTTCAAATGAGTAAGTGTTCACATAAATGTTGTAAAAGGAAAGAGAAAAAAAGAGCAGAGCAGATGATGACCTTTCAACTTTGCCGTATGCTGAAAAACCCCGAGAGCGGAACGATGAGTAAATACCGGCACGAACGGCATTGCGCTTTTATTCTGTCCGACTATAGATTTTGAAGTTTCCTGCATGATATGTCTCTGACCACCAGTCTGTTGTATACTGGTATGTTCTCTCATACTATAAGAACGATGGAATGCGGAAGAGGAAGAAGAAGAAGTGGAAGAAGTCTGCAGCCATTTAGCTAAAGAAGTTGAAAAGTACAAGAATTTAGTCAGACAGTGAGATACAGAGGCAAGATTATCAATGACTATTTCGACTCGACTTGACTCGAATCACTAGAGGTGTATGACTCGACTCGACTTGTGACTCAGAATCAGTGACTAGGTCACAGTACTGAAACCATCCCACCATATTAGTCATTTAACACAAATTATACTCTTAACAAGCTAGCTAATGTGGTACTCTAGCACAATATCGTCAACAGAATTTTTGCTTGCAATTCTGTTCTTACAATGGGTAACTGTCATGCATTGGTACACTTACTTGGTATCTTCAAGTTCAAATCGCAAGTACTACCAACAGAAGCAATAGACGGAGCTTCTCTTTCCCTTATGATACTCTGGGTCTGTGTGCCTTCTCCTAAATAGTAAGGTTGAATATTTCAATTGGCTGCTATCCACTTCCACGATGTTCAAAAACAAACCGGTGCATTTGATTGTGTATGGTGATCCTGGAACATGATGATCAGCAAACTTGACGTTGACATGGTATGTTCCGGGTTCCCGAGGCAAATATGTTACTCTGCAAATTCCATCCTTCTCATCATGACATTCAATGTCTACCTTGCTTGGACCTTCAACAGACAATCCTAAACCTCCATAACCTAGAAAAAAAGGTACAAATGTTAGGTTGCATTCATTTGGAGCATAATTATGTCCTTGTTTGATGATACAGCAATAATACTGGCAAGGATTGTGGAAGAGAATGCAATTCACTTCAGCAGTCACTACACGATTGACTAGTGCCGGATAAGAGGTACAATGCAGAACAGTGCAAAATATCAGTATCAAACCATTTGAGAAGTCATGAATGACCTAGATTATTATAGCCATGCGAACCCCTTTATATCAGAAGGATGGACAGGTTTCATGTAACCAGTTTCCCTGAAGATGGACAAGCAGGGTATTTTAGGTGAGCAGGCCTGGAAATGTTCGTTCAAATGAGCCTTCGTTTGCAAAATTTTTAGCTTGTTGGCAGGAAAGGGCAGAGTGAATGTGAAGACGCCAGATGGTGCCACTCGCCCACACATTTGACCAGCTGCAACGAAAAAATTTCTCACCTGCATCTGTCGTGTCAACAAAGAACTCGGCAAGTTCTTCAGCTTTTGCCTTTTCGATTCCACTTCCATAAACCTTTACTTTGCTCGCATCACCAATCTCAGCTTCACTCACCATGATCCTGAAAGGACTGTTAGCAACGTGCCTTCCTCGCTTCTTAACATTCACAAGATGTTCTCCAACTTCTTGAGGAGTAAATGAAATCCCTGAAAAGACAGGAGGGGTCAAATTAAAATTATCAAAAATTTGGTCACAGAGCAAACACCACAAAATAAAAGCCATTTGGAAATTCTCAATGATATGAGAAATCTGAATTAACCAGATCAGGGATCTCTTGAGTCAGAGGGGCCTGGCCAAGACATTCCTGAACTAGATGATCCCCTAGGCTAATCTCATAGTAAATCACACCATCTCATTACTTTTGATACTTACCAATGTGTCCGTTGGGCAAACGCTTGAGTTGGCAATCTTCTGTCTTACCGCTCGGTGACTCAATACTTGCCGTCAGCTTTGTTAAGTCGCTCTCATTGATTTTCAATGCAAAATCAGTCATCGTCCCCGGTACGATTGTTGCAGGGCGCGGCATATTTCCATCTGAAGATTTGAATATAAACATGGAAATAGATATACTCAGTGAGTACGTGCATGATCGAACATTTATGCAGGAAGAAATATGGGAAACTTGAGTGACATCATGATTATTTTAATGAATTACATCAAATAATTGTGTGAAATAATTTTATATTTATTATATAAACCTGTAATGTTTGCCGTGAATGGGCTTCCCCGTATGTGCTCTTCATCGAATTTGATAGTAATCTGATACTCTCCAGCAGCCGTGGGTACATAGTCGAATGAGCAAGTTCCATCTCTGTTATCATTGCAATTGATTTCCGCTTTCGAGGGCCCTTCAATTGCGAGTGCTAATCCACCTAGCAAAAGATGATAAAGTCGAAGGTTTCTACAGCTTTCTAACTAGTATTTCTATTCAACATACCTGCCCCGGCATCTTTTGTTACAACGGTGAATTCCGCTGGTTTGTCCACCTTGCCAGTAACCAGTCCAGGTCCGAATGCAGTCACATGTCCAGGCGCGATAGCGTCAACATAAAATTGTATCGGACTTCCCGGGATATGTTCCTTATCGAAGAGAATATCCATTTCGTGAAGACCGGCTTCTGTTGGAGTGTAATGAATAGAAACCGTTCCATCTCCATTGTTATCAATTTTCGGCTCTGCGGTACGACCCGACGGCATGCGTACAAGACCTTGAATAAATTATTTACGACGATCAAAAATTGAACACAGAATACAACGACAAAGTTTCAATTACTAGTCAGTTCTCCAGGCTTCTGTGGGACTTCAAACACAAAACCAACATCGCGAAGGATTTCGCTTTCGTCCAAAGCCTGAAAATTGATGAGATTGCAGCAGGTTCAGTACAGTGCAGGTTACTGATAAAGCTATAAACCCTATACAGTCTATATCAGTACATTAAGGAAGCTCTAAGCTGTCTTATATAAGTTTGCAAAGAATTATTAAATATATAGAGTAGCATGCAACCGCTATACTAACGGCATGAAATTCACCCAAAAGCAAGCAAGCGTTACACATGCTCGGCTTTCGATGTCGGTAATTACATAATAAATTCGGATAACGACTTTGGTTCATTATGGCAGTCCAGTACCTAATACATTTTGGAAGGTGACCATTCCGTCAACACATAGCTTTAACAATTGCTTTCATTGCAAATAAGTAAAGATTAGTCTGTAACGTTTTGCAACGAACATTGTCATATCTACCTGCGTTGGATCCAATTTACTTAAGTCACTCCCGGTATTATAAGCTTGTGCAGGGGCAGCATTAACAGCATCAATAATTTCTTCCCGCACCAGCTCAGGGATCGCTGCTTCGTCTGCCGCCTTCAGTATGAAATTGCCCACCCATGAAGAAGTAGCAAGCCATCACAATCAGTCAAGTGAAACATGCAGGAAGATAAACAACAAACTCTGGTAAATCATGCGACGGGAAAATGTTACATCCCCCAGGAGTGCTGAGTGCTGAGTGGGATGCTGAAAGCTTGTGTACCAAACACGCCGACGAACTATGCTAGGGAGAATTAAATCCTTGATGACAATATCAGTCGGAAGCAGAGTAATCATATACTCCTATTTCGACATATATATTGATATTCAGCTTGGCAATACCACGATTATGCCAAAATCGCCTTCTATATCAAATTAAACTTTAGCCTTTTTATATTAATCATGAATGACAATTTTTGTTAAAACTAGAGGCAGAGTCAACTCTTGCAGAAGTAAAAGACGAATTTTTTGTGAGCATCTTGCCAGTATGAGCAGGATTAAACATCCAATGATCTACCACCATTGTCGGTTATAAAGTTACAACATGGTTTGGCGTAGACTCAAGTTAAGTATTTGCTTGAAGTGACAGATACAAGATATGGCGTAAAAATGAGTGAAGCAAACATAAAGCGGCACACCAGACTAGTCCTAGTGACACCCTTGAAAACAGTTAGCACTATCAGGCTGTAAAAGTTCCATTAAAGAGCAGGCCTGAAGGATTTCCAAGTTGAAGTCCTACCTTGACGTTAAATGGGCTATCTTGCACAGGTTCTCCACCATATCTCAAGTTGACAGCGTATGGTCCTGGTTTCGGCGGCGTGTAAATAACGTCGTACGTCTGATCCTTGTTCTTGATAACATCTGCGTTCAAGACGTCATCATCAGGAGTGGTTACCGAGCAAGTAACATTGCCAGGACCAGCTTTGCTTGCATCAACCCTGATCATATTTTCTTTTCCAACGGGAACAACCGGTCCAAGTCCATCACCTGTTGAAGGAAATTTTTATAATCAAACACTATCTATCAAAAAGTTTTAATTCAAGTCTGCCGATTGTGCAAAAGTGCTCAATGTACAATCATATCAGTGATTTATTCTAATAATGTAAAATCATAAACTATAATATATCTGAATCAAAATATCTGGCAGGAATTATGATAGCATGATTTGAAATCGTGAGAAAATATTATAGTAGGTCCGAGAAAAAATGAAAAAGAAATAGTGTGATGCGTTTATATTTATAAATTTATATCTGCAACATTTTGCCGCATCTACAGAATTGTGAACTAACGAGGATACCAGAAAATAAAAATATGCCCAATTGATTTGATCAGAACTCTGGGTTATTACACCCATTTGAGTCCAGGATCCAGTTCCTTTCACATATTTTCTAACGACATAAGCCGCTTGGACGCAAATGATTTGGTCACAACTGGGGGTAACACATGGCAAGTTGAATCATGAACACAATTTGAGTTTCACTTTACCACTTCAATGGTGAATCCTGGTCTGCATGGATTCAATGTATACATATGTACAGTACAGTTCCACACTATTGACGTAGGGGTGCATGTGGAGGCAAAAACTACAGTAGGCTACATGATGTTAATCATCAACACAAGGTTAGGCTACTTGATGTCGATTCCCACGTTGACAGGTTCTTGCAAAAGATTTAATACACTTACAAAAACTTGATAAACCTTTCCCCTACCTGAAACGACACATTTATTGGCGTCTCCAACAGGCAAAGCTCTTGTTCGATATGGAGAGTATGGGATTTCATCTCCTCCATATTTAACAGATATTTGATATCGTCCAGTCATATCAGGTACATAAGAGACATTGTACGTCCCATCTCCATTGTCCACGATTTTCGGCTTTTTTGGGTAACCTTCAGGATCCTACCACAGAAATATATCAATTACACCGAGCCGAGCTCAAACCAACTTGCAATGTTATTAGTCAGCCACATGCAGCAATTAAGCCTAAACTAGTCTACGTTACAAAACAGATTTTTCTAGTAAGAAAAAATCTATCAGGAAACCCAAGACCAGGAATATAGAATAAAAATGATAGCAAGGGTCCACTGGCTAGAATAGGGGAAGGGAACCTTTCTACTCGTGGCCACATTGGGTTCTAACATTTGACGAGGGACCGGGCAGTACCAAGAGCCACAGACTCAGCACGTACTCGCCATATGAGCAGTGTGTGTGTGAACAGTGCATGCCCGGAGCGGGATCCGTAAGACCCAGCCATCTCAGTGGTGCGTACAATTATTTCAATGTCGGTGGGTCGGATTAAAATATTTGGGTCATATATGGCACAGCTTTATAGTTTGCCCTGTCTGGACTAGATATTCTCATTCACTCTTTGCAAATCACTAAACAAGTTAAAAATGAAGGCCGAAATTGCAGAACTACGCATATGCAATTCATACCTAGTTCACATACGCAGCCAAATAATTATTCCAAAACGATATAGCAAAGTATGCTACGGATGAATACCCAACACAATAGATCAAATAAAGAATATTAATTAAATATCTCCAGCACGCATGCAACAACTGCAAGTGATCAATAACAGAAAAGTATCCGACATGCTATGACTACCGTACTATAGCCTACTTATAGCCATCATTGAGTGTCGTAGAAGAGGAACATAGATATTTATAATTATACAGACAGAATGAAATATAAGAACATCTGCTCGGTCAGAGGGGAAAGTTGAACAAAGGAAATAGCTGAAAACCCAAGTAGAAAATGAAATGGAATGTGAAAGAGCAGTATGTTGGATACTTAAGGAAGCCATCCCATTTCATAGAACGCAGGCGAAGATTTTTGCATGAAAACAGAGTTAAGGAAATTGCAAATCATCTCAAATCTATGTCAAGCAAATTAGTTCATAACCGCGCTCGGGCGCAGGATATGAGATTAATTAAGGAAGTGACTACGCAATCTCCACATTTGCTGCTTCTCTGTATAGCACAGTCATTACCTTTCCTTCCTCATCATCAGACGAGGAAGACGACGATTGAGAACCACTGCGATCCTTTCTAGATTTTTTAGTGGCCTGCAACGGAGCTGGCGCCTCAGAAATCGCTTTCTCACGTTTCGGATTCTAAGCAAGCGGATCACTTATTAAACATGATACAATGCTTGCAACAAAATCACTCTACGCTCACGTCCTTTCAATGTGAAAGATGACAAACAGTTGGGAATAGTGGAGCACGCTGACACACGTTTTCTCCGTGTCTCATTCTAAGCAGCTGCATTCCCAAATGTCGATAACACTCACACCAGTATCACACCCAAGATTTCGCAAACATCAAACCACTGTGGCAAATAATACAGAGTAGTTGGGCATATCGAAACACTTCTCTGAGTCAATTTCTAGGTTACCATATCAGCACAAAGTCCAGTTAATACCACAACACATACAAATTTTCACAACTACCAAATCAACACATTGTTAAATTATATGTAGGTTAACCTCTATTAGTTCATATCAACTGCTAAGGAATGATGATATCAAGCTTATCAGATGTTATCAATTCTACATGTGACGTAAATGAAACGTATCTAAGATGAAATGGATTTGTAAGTTAACATAAAAACTCAATGCTTGCTAACGTACCGTGATCTGTACAGCAAGAACGCCGTCACCAGCATCTTTTGCATCAACAGTAAACTCGACTGGAATAGAAGCATCCACAGTTCCAGCGATTCCTGGTCCAATACATTTAACCTGAGAAAGCAAATATAAAGAAGTTTTTGATCACTTTCAAATGAGAAAATTTCACAATTTCGAAAAAGCTGTTGTCTGCACAGTGCAAAACTACCAAATTCAGCCAAAAAAACAATAGGTCTAAAACCAATAAAAGTTAAATGAAGGATGGAGAAGTAAATGACGTAAGTCTGATGAATTAGGTTTTACAATTACAATAAATAAGGTCGGACGTTAAATCTTTGATGACAATTTCTTATGATATCCAAGGACTATCAAAGAATTCAATAAATCTCACCATTTTATGTTTTTCACTAGGTGCTACCTTCTGAAAATTTTATTAAATCAGACTACCTTATCTGCTTCGTGCGTTGGAAGAACGCGTACACGTTTCGGTGTATCAGGCACATCCGTATCATCGTAACGAACTTGAATCTGATAGAAACCATCCGCTGACGGTGTGTATCGTGCGGTGTGGGTGCCGTCTCCATTATCAACGACTTTGACGTCATCTTTCAGTCCTGAGTTATAAAAATAATTTAAATTACGTGACTTTGAAAGATCAGTGAATTGGCAAGACCGTAAATTGTAGTAATGATACGCACCTCTCGGTCCTTTTGCTGCAACCTCTAACGGAGCAATACCAGCTTTGCTGCTATCAATGGTAAATTCTTGAGGCAGATTCTTCCTTACTCCAGGTGAGATACCAGGACCAGAGCAAGCAACCTAACAAAACAGATGATCACATTAGCATTTCATATTGCCTGTAATTTTTATATGTTAAGACCTTTGAAGGGTCGACACGGTCTTTGATTGGTACTGTGAACGGAGATCCTGGAACGGGTTTTGAATCGAATGTGATATTGACGTCATAGTCGCCAGCCTCTGTCGGGTAGTATTCCACATCGCAAGTTCCGTCCTTGTGGTCCTATGACATAAGTAATTTCTCGTTAAATATTAGTTAAAGCTAGAATGATTAAAAGACTGCCATCTGTGGCAAGCATCTCAGGTAAAATATATAATTTTTCTAGAAAAAATATAAAAATCAGTGGTTGATGCATTATTTTAAAATCTTATCATAACATTGAGTCAAATGAGTTTTGAGTCACTGCAAATTTCCGCTCATTGTTCAAACCATAATGTAAAATCAGAAAAATAAAATTCTGCTCGAAGTTCAATTTCGCT
Source organism: Botrylloides violaceus (assembly GCA_030412335.1). Taxonomy (NCBI): domain Eukaryota; kingdom Metazoa; phylum Chordata; class Ascidiacea; order Stolidobranchia; family Styelidae; genus Botrylloides; species Botrylloides violaceus. The sequence goes on from JASFYC010000810.1 coordinate 2,152,008, forward strand.
CCACAGTAAGCCACTTTGAGGCTGGCCCCCTCGTTCATGGCCAAAATAATTTTACGATAAACAATAAACTAAATATCGTTCTAAGGTAAAGACTGAGGCAATGGCAAATTTTCTGGCTTGTGGTGTGGCCATTTGGAGACATGAGTCAGAAATTCCACACATATACTTACATTAGTCTGGACTTTGGCATCCGATGGTCCCTCAATTAAGAGAGCAAGTCCTCCGCTTCCAGCACCTCTTGTGTCAACAGTAAACTTGGCAGGTTGATTTGTCACACCTTGTTCCAAACCAGGTCCATACGCTTTAACTTTGCTGGCGTCGCTACCTTCCGTAACATTGATAGGGAAAGGAGAGCCTGGCACTTCAACACCATCATAGTCAACAACAATATCACAAGGCCCTAAAAGTTGAAATGGGATGAAAATTTGCTGGATCACTTCAATAATTTTATACCACGATGCAACAAACCTTGTTCGAATGGGCAATACTTGGCTTCATAAGTCCCATCCTTGTTATCAACAACATCAATTGGCATTTCTTCCCCAGATCGCATAACTGCTTTCGCGTGAACATGATCCCCACCTCTAGGTGCAAGTTTCTTTGCATCGACTGTAAACCCAGTATCAACATCGGCCAAAACACCTTCAAAAAAATTAAAATTATGTTTGAGCTGACACGAAAAGAGCTGGTCCATAACACATACCATCTTTTTCCACTCCCGGTCCGTAAGTTTTAACACTGCTGGTATCGATATCTGGCGAGACTTTGATTTTCTTTGGAGTTCCCGGGATGTCTTTGCCTCCATATTTTGCTTCAACTTCGATATCTCCCACTTTGTTCGGTGTGAACATAACGCTGGGAAATTATAGCAAGAGTGACAACATGGGAAATAGCTTTCACATACACGTATGTAACTCTTGATCTGTTCTATCGTGACAGATTGTGTCACACATACACAAGCTCATCAGCAAACTGGCTCCTTTGATGAAAATACAAAATCATAACTATACATATATATATATCAATCAATATACATGACAAAGTTGGTTCATCTTGATTAGATTTCCCTACTAATGTAAGGTAATAATGCATATAAACGTGACTTCATTTCAAAAAAATATTGTCATTAATATCTTATCAATCAAGCAGTTTGGCCTGGAGCGACAGCTCAATAAAAAGACATACAGTACTGCAATTTGAAAAAGAGGTAATGAAATTTTGGACAGACATATAACACAGCGGGCTCTAAAGACTATAGTGCTATAAAGGAGATTCGTTGAGTCTCTCAACGAAGAGAAATCTGACTAGGCAGATATCCCTGGGGCAGGCTAAGTAGTAACAGCCTAACTATAGGTCTACTGTACTATTAACCTGTGTGAGTCATGTCATTTAATTAAAGAAGCCTGCGTATTAATTGCTCTTTTGTGATTTTTCTATTCATTCATATTATATGCAACTGCTATTTATAGCTGTTAATTTCAAATGGGCATCTCTTTCTCTCTATGTTAATTGTTCAGATAAAATCTTTTACAATAAAACTATATCCATGGTTAACATATGAAATGCAGGGCCATGAGTTATCCAAATAATTTTTCACAAAAGAATATCTTCATACTAGTAGGCATACAAGCCAAAGAAAAATAATGTAGCACTCACTCATGTGTTCCATCTCCATTGTCATGAACTCTGACACCAGGAATTCGTGATCCGTCATCATTGCGTAATTTTACTTCAACCGGCGCTTCACCGGTATTTGATGCATCAACCGTAAACGCCGCTTTCTTTCCCACCACGGCCTCCTCCAATCCATCGCCCTTCAATTTGACTTTGTCAATATCGAAAGCCGGTTCGATTTGTGCTGTTAAATATCAAGAGTTAATCGACGATAGGCTACGCTTTGATAACACTTTGTCAGAGTGAGGGGGTACAGCGAATTTCATGAATTCAAAGAATTCATATCACGGCTCAGCGAAAAATTGTGAAGGTCTCATTGTAGGAGTAGGGTAGAAATAAAATTCCCAAGCCTGCATAAACAGGAAGTGATGTGACAGTAAGAGCATCTGGCATAACAACATCCGAATCATGGGTGCAACCCAGGATTGAAACCCAATTATGGAAGAAGAAACCATGCAATAGTCTACCATTATTTCCTCACTACAATGTGTAGCAAATAACATCTTACCAGTGAAGGGTGATCCTGGAATATGCTCGTCGGCGTATAGGATGTTAATGTTGTATTCTCCGGATTCCGTTGGCAGATAATTCACTGTACAGGTACTGTCACCATTGTCAATACATTCCAGTTTAGCTTCACTCGGTCCCTGGAGAGTCACACCAAGACGTCCATTACCTGGAAACAAAAATATAGAATTGTCCCTTGATACAGGTTATTTACGTCGTTGCAGTGTGGAGGGTGTAGTCTGTGTATGCATGAGCGATCACCAAGTGACAGGCTATCTTAATAGTCATCACAGATTTAGCGTCGGGGCTTGATATATTGAGAATAATATTAAAAAGCTTTCAAAGTTCATCTGCTTCATCGGGTGAAGATGGAATGGCAGTGTTGGAAAAAGATACATTTGACCTTGATGCATCCACCATTCCCTGTAACCGATAGCAGCTCAATATGTAATTAATCACAAACAATTACCTGCATCATTTGTGTCGATGGTAAACGTTGCCGTCTCATCAACTTTTCCTGATTTCAACCCTGGACCGAAGGCTTTCACATTTCTTGGGTTGCCCGGAGTCAACGCTTCCATTAGGAATGGACTTCCAGCGACCGGAACTCCATCGTAGCTAATGTCAACACGGTACGGTCCTTCTTCATTTGGTGTGAAAGTGCATTTTGCTTCATCGTGTGAATCTCGAAGTCGGGATATCACGTTTCGATTGTTCGGTCCTGTCACTTTAACATCAAGATGACCTTTGCCTCCAGCGCCTGCTTTTTCGATAGTGAATGATTCCGGCTTTCCGACCTCCAGTTCTAAACAACACAGAGACAATAAGAATAATTCTCTCTCTCTCTAATCTCTAACCAATACTACCTTCTGGAAGTCCAGCAACTTTGACCTTGCTGATGTTCAGTTCCGGAGCAACATCGACACGGAACGGACTTTTTGGTACTTCATCACCACCATAGAGGACTTCAACATCCATGGGTCCTTCGCCACTCGGTGTGTAATTTACAGTGTAGGTAGAGTCCTGAGACAATTTGTTTTTAAGTACTTTGACCTTTCGTTGCATAATTTTCCATTTGAATACTCACTCCATTATCGATGATCTCAGGTCTGGCGTTCCTCGCATTACTACGTTTCGGGTGAAACTTCACTTCGGGCTTAGCTTTACCAGCGCCTTTCGTGCGAATGGTAAAGTAAGTTGGCTTACCACTCTCCACACCTGAAAATAGCATACCGATATTTTTACATACAGTCTGATGTTCCAAAAATCCATCGGCGAATGGAGAAAAGGCCTAATTTGAAGTCGTCGAGCCTTTCCTCCAGAGCTTTAATACGAATGTGCCATTCCTAAGTTGCCAAAGGTAAAGGCAGAGTACAAGTATAAGTGAGTGAAAAGTTCGGCATAGATTCCTGTCATAGCCGTCTAGGAGTAACGTTTAACGATTTATTACTAATTGCATCAATATTAGCAAATTTGAATCGGTAAATTTCTGCAAAAAATTAATTATAACATGAAAAATCGTTTCAACGCAATGTATAAACTCACCGTCTTTTTCAACTCCCGGTCCATCAACTTTAACCCTCTTAGCATTGTGATTAGACGCAACCGACACCTTCATTGGACTACCAGGAATCTCTTCTTCAGCAAACTTAACCGTAACATCATAGTCGCCTGAAACATACATTGTCATGATAAAAGAGCTCGCAATGCACTGCAAAAATTGCAACCTACCTGCAAGAGGCGGTGTGTATTTCACAGTAAACGTATCATCATCATTTTTCAATATATCAAACGGGATATCGGATTGAGCTTGCGAAGGTGTCAGTCCTGGATAAGTATGGATGCCCATAGCGATATCTCCAGCTCCAGCTTTGCTGCAGTCAATAGTAAAATACGTAGGTTCTTCAGCTTTGAGGCCTGGTTCAACCCCAGGACCATATACCTTGACCTTATCAGGTCGCGAGTCTTCTTGCACAAGAACCTGGGTAGGTACATGATAGTCGTCAATTAGTCATTGGTACTTATTTGAGGAATACGGAGAACAATCTCTTACTCTGAACGGGCTCTTTTTCACTGCGACTCCATCGTACGCTGGGATGATGGTGTGTTTTACGGCATCTCGCGGCGTATATTTGCATGTGTACGTTCCATCTCTATTATCCTTTACATCAACAGGCACTTCTTCGCCGTCGGCTGTAATTATCATGTTCGACAACGGAGCCAAGTTCCCGGCACTTGTTGCATCAACTGTGTATTCTGTTGGATGACCGGCAACGGGACCAGATTCTTCTAACCCAGGTCCATAGGCTCTTACCTTGAAAGCAAAAATTTAAAGGCAAAATGTCAGTATAATAGATACACCTTAGTGCCTAACGGACTAGCCTACAATGCTAGAGTTAGCCAAAATTCCCCGTTTTTTCTCAAATGCTGGCTGTCAGTGTTCAAACAGACTAAACTGCATGATAGATACCAATTTTACACATACACCAATTTTAGCTCATTTTGTTCACTATTGGAATGCCCAAGAACCCTAAAGTTTTTGGCAAATGTATTCACATATTTATGGAGGTTTCCAGCCCCCTTTTGTCAGATCGTACTTACCTTTACTCTAGTCATCATTGAACAAGAAAGTTTTGCATCACAAACCTTTTCAGGGAAAGTCAAATTATCTTCCGGCTTGATTTGTGCCATGAATGGCGAATCCTTGATGTCTTCTCCATCACACATGACGTGAACAGCATATTCTCCGGGCTCTTTCGGAAAATATGAGACGTCACAAGATCCATCACCTTTGTCCGTGCATTCAATATTAGCCTTGGATGGTCCAGCAATGGAGAAATCTATAGAGTAAAACATATTGCAGTCATAGACACATGGTTATTTCTGATATTTGAACATGTGGACAATGGCAATCTAGTCGTTCTACTTGACATACGTGAACTCCTACATATCTGTTGCTGTTACTGCTGTTACACATAATACATCATATGGGATTCCTACCTAGACGTCCTACACCGCTTCCTGTGCTCTCCACAACAAAATCTGCTGGAAGCCCAGCCTTTCCTCCATGCAAGCCAGGGCCATAAGCACGAACAGTTTGTGGCCCAACTTCCGCACCAACTCCAACCTGAAAAATGTATCATAAACAATATAAATTCATGAGCTCATGAGCATATTTATAAAATACAACAAACAACAGTATTTTGTAGCTATCCCCTAGAATACAAATTCAATTTCACATTAAACAGATTTAACAATTTCTTTTACCTTGAATGGACTTTTTTGGATGTGTTTTCCTCCGTATGTGACTTCCACCGTGTGTTCACCGGTTTTCATCGGATAATATTCACATTCAAATATTTCTGGATCATCGCGACTTGCTTTGACTTTGACAGGTTCTAATTGGCCTCCTGCGATTTACAAGATACACATTAGCTGTATATTGTACGGGACTAATTCATAACTTTTCATATTTCAAAACCTTCATCAGGTGAGAATACCTCAATCAGTATATTTCAACCTCATTTGGCCAATCAATATGATGCTGATACAAATTTGCATTTCCTCAAACATGCTGTAAGCAGTTTGAGATGTTGCGATGGATTGTGATGGTTTAAAATTAAAATATGCGAATATTCTAGGTGGAGAATGCAAATTAATCTTACTTGGATCCTTGACGACAACAGTAAGCTCTGCATCTCCTCCACCCTTCGTCGCGACTCTGAATTCTGCTTTTTCTCGGATTCTCACACCAGTAGGTTGGATACCCCTTCCGTACGCTCGGCAAGCATTAGCATTAGATGCTGAAATCACAAAAATTAGCATGAATAAAAACGGTCATTCAGAAATTTCTCCTAGCAGATATATCGAATTTTGTGTACATAAATACAAGATACCGGTACCAGTACACTGATAACTGACAATAATCTAACCGCCGAGGTATTTTACTATTTTTATATAAAAGGCCAGCACTTTTGATCACACAATACTCTGAAAATGCCGAATTATGACTTGGGACTCAAAAGCGAAGTAAATGGGACATCACATAGCCTATGCATTGAATATTTCAACTGATGATAATGATCAACTGACAATAACGAAGGTAGCCAGAAAAGAAAATTATATAATCATCAGAAGCGTGAAAAATATTTGTATCCTTCAGAAAAAGCATACAGAAAGTTACATCACCTGGAACAATATCGATGTTGAACGGACTTTTGGGAACATCTTGTCCAGCAAAACGAACTTCAACACGATGCGGTCCTTTTTCCTTCGGCGTATAAGTGCATCTGGTAATATGATTTCCCAGGCTCTCCATTTGTATTGAAACAGATCTCGGACTGCCCATAGGATCATAAATAATCGCCTCAACCTCTCCATCGCCGGCATCTGAAATAAATTCAATACAGAGTTAATAAAGAGAGAGAGACAGACATTTATTTCGTCAAGCAGCAGAGTAAAAGAAAATGTTAATCGCAGGTTCTTGATATACACAGTATAGTCGATATAGTCAATTCAATGATTAAGTATACGGTATACAGAATATTGAAAATGGAAGTCAACTGGCATAGACAGGGAACAGCGCTAAGACCATAAGTGGTCCTCGAGAAATATAATAGTTCTACTAGTCTCCTCCTTGGGTGGCTTTGATTAACAACACTCCAGGCTCAACTAAAAAATGCATCACACTACCCCTCTTGGTATTTGACTCACCTGTTGCAGTCACATCAAAATAAGTTGGTTTGCCAACAACATTTCCTTTAGAGATCCCAGGTCCAACCACCTTCACCTTGCTTGCATCAGGAGGAACAGCAACATTCACCTGAAAAAAATCAGAAGCTATCAACAAATTAGAATTTAATATCAGACAAGTATGATTGAGAGGGTAAGCATCATACGTGGTCAACTAGACAAGCGTCATCAATGCATGGAAAATTGATAAATAGTAGCATGCCGTTTACTAACAAATGTTATGGTTTTATTGACAGTTGCATAAGTGTAAACGTTGGGAACTCACGACCGCGGCCTTGATAGTAGACTAATAATGATGAGAGTACCATGTTTGATCAGTCTATCATTTTCAATATAATGTAAAGAATGATTGTAAGAATGTTTGACTGCAAACAAGGTAATTATTTTTGCTTACAAAGCAAAAGATATTCGGGTGTGTATTATAACTAGCTTGTAGTTAATATTTGTCAATGTAGTCTCGATTATATTGCACATATCCAAAATGCAATCGATATATATTTTCATTGGTGGAGTATTGTAAAAGGGTATTGAAAACTCATATCCTCATGGTCTATATTCCAATTACGCAATATGAGTGAAGACCAAAAACTTTAGTTTGACTCACAAATCTTAGTTCAAGTGTTAATCGTCTAAAATAAGACTCAAGATAGTAAACTAAACTTTCTGAGCCAGACTTTCCGGCCATTAGTACCATTGTTTGTGATGATCTTACTTTTTGAGCTGGGTTGAGCCATAGCCTACTATAGTTACCTAGAGTAGGCCATGGTTGAGCGTCAGAATACGTAAGTCATCATAGCACAAGAATGCGTCAATTTCACAGCATCACAACACATCGGCATACATTTTAAAGTTTTGTAGCTGGGCTTAACCCCTCATATCCGAAACTCCAATCATAATATTCTCTATGGGCTGCAGCTGACTAGATGATCACCCAGCCCAGTCGTTTTCCTCTCATGTTTTGCCAATTTACTCATGAATGACTGAATCAATAAATCTGTCTTTCTGTCTATGAAGGTTCAAAACAAAATACTAGAGTACATGCGTCACCCTAGCTAGAGCCAAACACTTGATTCACCCATATTTGTGTGTTGCCTAATAACTTATGAATCACGCTAGTAAAAAATACATGTATAGCGATCGCTACAACAGAACATGCAAGTCGCAATTTTTCAACGCTCGTAAGTTGAATTACAATCCGTAACTCAAAGTAGACTCCGTGTATGTGTAAGCGTGTGAGAGAAATTCCATGGCCGTCGTCGCCTCAGCGATGTTGACGTCGTCGTATCGCCGGCAGGTATTCATTACCGTATATGGCATTGCTAGTAAAAGTGCAGTCTACGTATTGGGTAGTGGCAAATGCTCAGTCGGAAAAACAATTTAAAGACGATAGAAGCTTCGCGAAAACCTTAAACTGTCAAATTAAGGCATTTTAAAACGCACTCACTCTAAATGGGCTGCTTGGAATTGGTTTTCCGCCGTATGTGATTGAGACGGCGTATTGACCTGATTTGTTCGGCATGTAAGTACAAGTGTAGGTTCCATCTTGATTGTTATCAATATTGACTGGTTCATTAACTCCGCCTGCGTTAGTAATAAATTCAGTTGATTAACTAGCGTTTAGTTGATGAGATATTGCTTCATTTGACTTACGCGGGCCAATTATCTTGACCACCAACGGTGCTTGACCCGCTTTCTCAGTGTGAACTGTGAAATGAGTTCTTTCCCGAACTTGTAGGCCGTTTGGTTGGATTCCCGGTCCTTCAACCCATACTTCATCCGCTGACAAGGCTGCGCAAATATCATGACAGTTATACACAATACGCTGGGGAAAGGTCGGCGAGGTTCGCAAGCGATCAAGGTACTTTATACGACACTAGGTTGAACCTGTTGGCACAAAATGGCACGAGCAAGATCGGATTTGTACGCGGTATATGAAGCAGTCTCATTTATATGGCACAGTGCTATAGGTTCATAGGTTGGATCTCTGTTTTATCAACCCTCTGTTCACAGTGTTCAGCGATCCATACGGTTGTGTAAATTTCGCAAAGACCCACTAGCCTACTAAGAACACGGGCGAAATTGACGGAGTAGACATCGTTTACAAAATATAACAAAAGTTGCGTATAACAACACTACGATATTATTCACCGCCGCTGATAACAGCAAGGTCGGACATGCGAATTGAACAGACTAGGGAAGGCCATGGCGTACCCTAGGTAGGAACTAAAGTAGGCCATGGGAAGGCATAGTATACAAAGAATGCCTAGTCAAAGTACGGTTCGTTGAGTGTAAATACTCGCCGTAGACGTAGCGCCAACGATTATGTACAACGTTGATATGAGGCCATATGATGCATATATCAATAAACAGGGGCAAGACCATGTGAGTTGCAACCTTAGCGTTGTCAGCCGACTTAGGACTCCGCATTAGACGCAAGAAACGACAGACACGAAATTTTACGTTTTATATTTATTTCTGACAATATCGCGTCATGGCTGTGCGATAGTAGGCCTACGTGTCTTGCCTTATTGGATCCCGTCTTTAATATTTGCGAAGTTGTTAAGTACCGTCGCATATAAAACGCCATTGGCAGACATCTCAGGTCAATCGGTTGCATCGAATTCGACAACGCCTACTTTTCCGACAGAAACCTTATATCTCATGAAGGAGAATTGGTTTGATATTTACCCTACCGTAAATAATTCTCTCGTCAAAAGCCAAAGGCAATCTAGTTTCATCACGAAAACACGCAGCCGTATTACAGTTGGGTTTACCGTCAAATACGCATTGAAACCGCATTTAGGAAATGACGTTTTTCGAAATATTGAGAAGTAACCTATAGGAAACTGCGCGCGGAAACGAAGACAGTAGACCCAAGACGATGATACGTGATCAAAACGGGTCATTGATTTCACACAACTTGTTGTCGCATTCGCATACTCGGCTCATCGCGACGACTATAAATATACTGTAGTTATGATTAACGAAGGATGATGACTAATGCCTAACGCAGCCCGTCTGAAACGGGGTCCGACTAGACCTCTATAGGCATTAATAACAAGAATCATTTTCAATTCCTGAAAGGTAGACTATTACACAGCTGGCAAGATAAATGGCATGTACATTAGGCGAGAAGGGGAACTCGGGACCAGATTTTGACATTGCCCACGAGGTCTCACAATGACAATCAAAGCGTGGATCGTTTAATTGCGGCACATTGAGGGAATTGAGCTATGTGTAAACTACTTATTGAACAAGTACATCTATCTAATTAGATTAATCACACTCACACACATTGTCAGAATCAAAATCCCTAATTGCACCGTTCACAGGCACCCGCCATTTGCCACTAGACAGGCCCTCAAAGAACGGGAACAGGAGCATATGCGCCCATTCCCCTATACCCGCATTCCCGTAACCCGTACAAACAGTATTATACATTTAACATGCACATGAATAGTTACAGGTCGCAGGTGTGTACAGATCTCACGGATACGCAAACAGCCGGGTCATTTATCTGCATCAATGTAAATGCAATGAAAACAGATCAAGGACACATAGTTTACCTAACGAATAGCACACAACATACAGGATCATCAATAAGCACTGAACGTAACGATTGATAAATTGATAGCTATATCAGTCACCACATAGGCCTATCGCATAGGCAAGCATCGAATGATACAAATCGGCGGGCAATTGCGAGTTGCGACACACGCCGTTGCCGTTTGAAATATCCATATTACGACTACATCACCGATAGAATCATCCGCTATCTAGAGATCTACGTGACAGCAATTGCTTCCAGGCATTCGTAAAAATTGCTTTTCCATCAAGTTCACTGTAAACATCCACCATACCGGCGACGCAGTCAAGCGTGACATCACGTCATATATGGTATTTCAAGGATGCGGCTGAACCCAGATCATGTGTGAAAACAGCAAAGAATTTTCTCGGCGACGACGGTGGTACATTCTCGCGAAAAACTTGCATCACATAATATTTGATGGATCAAAACGAAAAACGCATGGTAATAATAGTGTCTCAACTCGGGAATCAAAAGACGCTGAACAAATAACCGATAATAATGATATCATATTATGTAGCCAACTGTCAACAAAAATACCAAATTACTGTAAAATGTAAATGCTCCTCTAATACTTGCGACCTAGCTTATCGGTTCAAAGTATCACGTAAATCGACTTACGATATTCCACTTTTACGCGGTATGGACTTTTCGGTATCTGGTGATTCGCGAACGCTACATTGACTTCATGATCGCCTGGCAGTGTAGGTGTGTATTTCACATTCACAACAGATTGCTGCACCGGTTCTATTTTCACAGGAACGTTACGACCGTCGGGTCCTTTCACGTCGACATCGACATCACCAACGCCAGCACCTGCATTGGGTTAATATGATGTAAAGAGTTTCGTTTCCTATACAGATTTCCGTTAATACAATGCAATACAAACCGTCGAAGAAAACGTCAAAGTGCGTCCCTTTTCCAACGATGTTGCCGTCTTCAATGCCAGGTCCTTTGGCTGTGACTTTGCTGGGATCTACGGGCGTATCGTCGACGTTGACTGTGAATGGACTTTTCTGAATGTCTTGTCCAGCGAATAGCACCGTCACCTGCGAATAACCGAGGAATTTCGCTTTATTTCATTATAAATCAATCAATCAATCAAACAATGAAGACAATTAATTGACAATCAGATATGCTTCAATATGCCGCAGGCAATCAGCAGAATGAGCTTATACAGGGCAAGCACACAGTATCGAAGGCGTCACGGCAAATTCGGATTATCACAGTTCGCGATTTCTTCTAATACTAGTCTGAAGGATTCTGAGCGCATTGTATGCAGAGAGCTAACGCCCTACGTAACATAGAAGGGTGAAACAAAATAATACCCGATCAGATCTCGATACTATAGCCTATATTACACGGAGATTAAATTCGATACAAAACATTTCAAAATCGGCTTAAAAGTTAATATATATTTACAAAAAGTATTCAATAAACCTAAATTCATTGTATATGTAGGGTTAAGTTAGGTCACACTGCTGATGGTTGTTAGTAAATATCAAGATCTATCTTCATTCATAGCAAATCCATAGCAATCGGAAACACGGAAATGTTGGACTAGCGATTCGCTGTGTGCGGTAACTGTACGGAACCCTACGAATATACACTAGTTACGTAGCTAAGAGTATGAGTTCACTCAATGCGTGTAGGCCTATGCGGTTAACAAAATAAACTCAGGTAGACTTGCTGTAGCCACAGATCATATTAGTTTAGCATCAGCTACGCTTCACCAACTCCGCTTTCGAGGGTCTACGGTTGTAGCGAAAATTTAGCAAAGAAAATTTAGCGAGATCGCCAAGTAGGCATAGATGGAACGAAAACCGCTCGCTGAAAGATTTGTTATTGCGAACGCGCAACACTGCGATGTTAGCTTAGCAGTTACACGTACAGGTACAAGTTTGCTAACATGCAACTATACAACCAGCAGCGTGTACCACCATATATCATCGAACATTCGTTCTTTACTATCATCTAAATCATCCCTATCCATCACTAAAACTGCATATCATGTTTGTGAGCGATAACCAAGATTTATAGGGTAATTTCTAACGCACATGTCTAGGATCAGGTCATATTAGGTAGCCTATTGCCTACTAAATTTTACCACTAAAATTAGTAGGTCATGGGTAGCCATAGGAGCCATAGTGATAGATTTAAGCTAATAACCATATTCCTGTGCGAAAACAATATCCTCCACGAATGTTTTGAATCATGTGGAGGAGTACCGTATCGTTTAAAAAGGAAACGATTTGGCCAGTTCATCAGTTCACAGTACAACAAAAATATCTATTAAATAGAATGCATACCTTGTATTCTCCCGGTATAACTGGGTGGTACTCGACAGAGTAAGTTTTCAATTTGTCGTCGTTGTAGACAGCCTTCAGCTCAGATTTATGGCCTTCTGGGTCGGTGAGATAAACGAGTACTTTTCCGTTTCCAGCCCCCATTGTTTCAACGGTGAAGGGAGCCGGTGAACCAACTTTACAGCCGGCATGTTGAACCCCTGCAAAACAACTCATCCTTATCGATTGTGTAGAAAATTACCGCGGCGTAACTGTTGGCATGGCGTAACTAGAGAACATAAAGGCTTGTTTCTGAATTGCTGCATCGCATTCAGGTCAAAACATCCCGGAAAAGGGCTTCCGGAAATAACTGTTATATATCAAACTTGACTAGAGGGGAAAATTGAACAATTGCGAGATTTGTACATCCGAAGCGGACACGCATGACTGGCAAAACGCGTAAGTGACAAAGGCGAAGTTACGGGACCGAACTCGACCTCGACATATCCAAAGACGGCCAGCGAAATGGGAATAAATGCAGAGAGACGCCCGAATTGACCATCAACCTCTGGCTCGTTCGGTACGTCCGTAATAGGTCGCATATATATTTGAATAAGTAATGTGTATCTGTTATGAATAATGACGCTGGGTAGTGTTGTACATGCAACAAAAAGAGAGGGCAAAATACAGCATCGTCCTGCACTTTTAAGTACGTTTCGAAACGAGCCCACAATTTCCCAAAGCAAGCAGAGAAAAAGTGATCAACATCGGCGGGTTTTCGGAGAATATGGAGTCGAAATCTACCCTAGTCAACATTGGCATGACGTTTACAACCATCTATATTGGTGGACGACGACGGCGTAAAATCGAACTGTAAAAAGCAACCGTCAATGCTCACGCGGGCATACAAATTGCGACGAAGTAACGAAGTAGACCATATCTAATGCTATCATGACCAAGCCTACCAGGCGACAAAATGTCTAGCCGTATTTAATAAGCTGGGCGTACTGTAAGTCAAACAGAAGTTCTCAAGTTCAAATATCAGCAGAGCATACAAAATGTGTGTGGTTGACCATTTGTCATTACGGGAGTACGTCCCGCGTCTGGCAAGTATGTGCGAAATCTTTTCACCGAACGCATAGCGAACAGCCTCCTCCCGTTTCCGCAAATCGTCACAAACAACAACATTGAAATTGCTTAAGTTTCGAAGCTCTAGTCAATCTTACTCAAAGTGGAAGTAATGGCCATCATACTTGGAAAAGAATGATGTCATCAAGTGTGCTTAAAGGTTGTTTGTCGCCGAATGAGCAAACGCCGCAAGTGGACTAAGTATACACGGGGACACCCATTCTACAAATACAGCAAACTAGAGTACATAAATGCCATTACAAATTTAATTTAATCCAAGTTTGAAGACTTGATTTTACTCACAAGCCGGTATTCGAGTAAATCATAAGTTTTAGTCGAATAGACAGGGCTGCAACATGGCCTACTTTAGCTCTAAAATAGTTATTTAGTCATGGCCATGGCCACAATATCATATAATATCATACTGACATGCATCTGTCGGAATTATCCAATGCGCTCTTAATCACAGCAGTAGAATTGTGCATATGCACTTTAAACAAACGCACCTTTGCCGTACGCTCTCGCTCTTTTGGCGTTTGTCCTCGGTCTCAGAGGAGCCCCAGGCTTCAATTCAGCTCTCGGGAATTGTGATAAGTAAGTCATAACGCTGTGTTCATCAACATTCGGATTGGTGATTTCATCAGGTGCAATAACCTGAATGCAAACAACAGCTCAATTCAACCGTGACGGCGTCGGCTGCATGAAAACGAAATCCTCTGCTGAAGGAGAATGGCATAATCAATCAATCAATTCATCAACTTCAACATGCCGAAGTGAAACGCGCAAGCAACGCGTTGATTTTCTGCAAAACGATGTGTTAATAATGTGATAAACGGCTATTGACACGAAAGCGACCCACTAGACAACTGCTTGTTGAAATGTCGATATTAATGGGACTACATGTCGATGAGATCGTGCCTCGTCACCATGTGTTGAGATAACGCTGGTAAGGACATGCGGTTTTGTTTGACGTTTTACTCGTCGTAGGCAGGCGATTTTGTGAGCCAAAATATGCAGTGCAATCCTTTTTGGTCACCCAATAATTTGTTTTTCACACAAACACAGTGGAGATGTACCAGGCCTCAGTTTTTAACCCAATAATGAAGGTGCTGAAGGCAGTAGGCGATTTGTCACACAATTAGACTAATGGATGATGGGCTTTGTTGCGAATATCTAATGAAATGACGACAACCCAAAGCACGTCTATTGTTCGTCATAATCATTGACGTCCATTATGGTGAAAACAGTACGCAATGAGAAATGGGAGAATATTTTAAGAGTGAAAACTACAACACTTTACAATTTAAACAAAACGTTCGGGCTCTGTTTACCAACTAGGTCGCGCGTGTTACACTACATGACGCATTGAAAGACACATTCAAGCATGAACCGTCCGATGAAATCGCCGTACACAGCAAACTTTTCAGTTGCTGCGGCTTTTCAAGACGTGTAACAGTAGCTAGATTAAATCCAAACACGCCACAGCACTCATTTTAGAATCACAGAATGAATGACAGTAAGGAAATCGTCTATTGAACCCCACTTAATATTGTTGTGCATGATATTGATGACATGAGGGGGAGTTTTGAACTGTCATTTTGGTAGCGACAGTCGTGTATCACAAGTCATTCTGCATGCATATAATCCAAAATACGTGATCGTCACACGCTACAGTAAGATCGCTAATTTGTGGTGTAGTGTTGCTCCCCTCGCCAAGCAAGCAACCGAATCTTATGTCGAAACATGGGTGGGTACGTGTCTCACGACCAGGCGATCTAATTATGTTGCCGCGTAATCCCAAAGAGCTATGCCGATTTTTCGTTATGTTCAACGATTTCCAAGCTATTTCGAATTGCAATATTCGCAGGCCGACCGTTAGCCATTCATTATCCATACATACCGGAGGGACAGAGAGCCATTCCTCGGCTAGTTTCATCGCCTCTTTAGCATTGTCAAGCTCGTCCGCCGGATCCCAGTCCTCCCAATCAGGACATAAGCCTATTATTTCGTCCGTTTTGTATCATGCAGTCATTGAGTGAACATACCGATGTGCGTTTCAAAGAAGTTAACATGCAAAATGAGCAGAACAAAAACAATCACCTTAGTATCGCAAACTGAAATCCTTAGTCAGGCCCCTTATTTTTCAAATATGGCAACGAGAAATAACATTCCATAACAAAGATATCTACTCAAGTCCACTCCAGTATTATTCATAATCTTTCTAGTAAAATTGGAATTTTGAGGTTTCGTTTCAAGGGTAGGCCCAGCCGTGAAAATAATGATAGCACGAGTAAAAGATTTAAAGCATGGAGAACATTTGGACTTCGGATATATATCAAAAAACAATTGGGTACTGGTGCTCTTTGGCTTTGTGAGTCGTCATACAAGTGGTACTGCGTTCGTCTGCAGCCGACTTGACGGCTAAATGCCACTGTATTTCTGCTGTCGAAGTTGAAAATTGTAATCCGTGAAACTTAATATGTGTTTGTCTGATAGGTCTCAAGCTATAATTATCATTCCCTTCGCTAAGTACAAGACCCAAAAATGCCGAAAGATTGGCCTGGCGAGAAGATTTGTCAACTAATTGGCAATTTTAAGCAGTCAAAGCTCGAGCAAGAGCACTTTTGAGAAATATAAGCACTGGTCTACTGTCAAAATGTTTGCTGTCCCCTAATCTCATTTTCAAGCCATCATAACATTGACATCACCACAGACCCATTGATACAATCAATATGCAGAAGTAATCTGTCGAATCAAAAAATCTCTAAACTCTCAAATGAAAACACTTTGGTCATGCAATGTCATTCGTATTCACTCGCATTCCGTAATTCATAAAACGGGATGCATCAGTAAGGACCTGTGGTACACCGAGCCAATCATCGGCCAACGTCATCGCCTCTGTTGCGTTCTGAACTTTATTTTCCGGTGACCAATCTTCCCATTGCGGACACAGCCCTGTTCAATGTATTAATTACTACACCTCACAACGTGGTGCTGTGTTGATGCAGCGGTACAATCAAGGATATTATAAATTGCAGTAATATTAACAAACCTGGCGCGCAGCTATCAATCAATGCGCCTAACGCCCGTCCGTCATTCCAGTCTTTGTGGAAGTTTCTGATTGCCATTTGCGGGATTTTGTTTTGGACCCATCCCAGCAGCCGCTGTTTCGGCGACGCCTTGGCTTTCTGGGCTGGTTCGTCCTCCTCCTCCCACATCGGCATTGAAATGGAATAATGCAGAATAAGAGTCCATATCAAACCGAGGATGAGTTTTAACTGTCCACCGACGATCGCTTTGCTATCTGAATTGGAAATAAATCATTATAATATCTAGTACACAATTCACAATGGCAATCTCCATGGATTATAACAGCTAATCAATGACCGGCCTGTAAACAATAATATTACCAAGGACTGGTTTTAATGATTTTCTATATTTACCAGATTGTCAGTAGGCATACTTCGCCCGTGTTCTCTGTAAGAGGATTTCATCATCATTTATATCTTAGCCTACCGATGTCGAAACAATAAATCTGCTCTAGACAATTATTTTCATTGGACTGAGAGTACTTCAGCCATATTGGATCGTCTATTCTCTATTGATATATTTCATCTTGGATTTCTCAAGTAGGCTACCGGTAATATATTTAAGGTACTAGTCGTTATCAACTTCGCATATTCCACTCCAAGTGAAATTAATTCACTGAGTCTAAAGAATTTGATTGACGTTCTTGAGATGATCACTCTACATCAATTACGTGTCTCACTTCTCACTCGTGTGCAATGTTGTGATTGGATGATTCACTTTCACTACGCATCGACTTTCAATAGGAAGGAATTCACAACTAATGATTTGGTTCCATTAGCATCTTTGCGGTAAAACGGGAAGCGCCGCATAGACGCGAATTTGCTATTCACAGTAACAACTAATTAACATATCTATTGTAATCAAATTTACACATGTGTCAGCTGCAGCTTTTAATGCTCTGTCAAAGTCGCGCAAGTCCTGGCATTTTGGGAGATTGCACAGCCAGAGGTTTTGGTGTTCGAATCCTGACATTGATATCATAGGCATTGCCTTCATTGATAGTTTTGTCAAGTTTCTAAATCCGCCTGAATTACACTGGCTCGCTTTCGCTACGGTGGCTCAACCCGGAAGTTAGGACATTCCAGTGACCCCGTAAAAAATTCTAATGACGTCACTAAAATTCGTAACGTCGTCAAACCCGATTGGTTTACGAGTCGAACAGTCATCGTTAAGTACATAGGCTCCTTAAGTCCTTAGGAAACGTTTCTCTCGTGACATGGCACCACCGTTGGTGCTGGTACTTTGCTGTGATCAGCAATCGCCAGCAACAAATTCCGAGCATCTAATACTAGGGTAACTTTACAGATTAACGCAGTGGGCCGCCCGCGCTCATGTGAAAATTTTGTAAGGACGAGTAGAGTGGAGTGGCCGCTCACCCGAATTCTATCTGCTTATCGCATACTTTCACGCTACGCTGAAAAGCGTGAATATGCCTACTGTGCATTAGTCAATCGCGCAAGTTCTTCCCGTAGGATGGTACTTTACTTTTCATAAGCAGCTGACAGAGTTCAACAAATCTTACCGAAATGTTTTGAAACCGAATGTATACGCTAGTCTATGATGGTGACATATATCGATGGGTCTACTAGAGTTGAGATTACTAATTACGAGCACTATTTACATTGACAACGCCGATTCCAACAAGCACATCCGCATATGATACTTTCCCAGCCGAATTGCACACAATAACGTGCGAGCAAATACAACAGATTGTAAAACGTGCGTGGTATGGAATGCGATAATTGCCTTCAAAAACGCCAGGTACTGGTTGAGAATATACCAACACCAAGTATAGATCGATAGGTGTTTTCGCAAGCCATCTCCGATTGGCATTAGGTCGTGAGCCGGCGTTTATCGCCCTTAGGCGAAATGCCACTCCCGTCAGCAAGGAAGCTGTAAAACGTCGTAGCAAGGCCATCAAGGCATAACCCGACAGCAACAGGAAATACAGCTTGGTTTCTTTTCCGCATTGTGAGGCTACATAAGCCTCCGAGAATACTGAAACTATGTGCAGAGTGAGAGTACTCGACAATCGGTCAACAGCGTCATTCACCAGAACCATAACAACAGCACTGTTACACGTGTAAAGCTAAGTACTGTAAACATTTTTACCTATGTTCACAAGTCTGATCTTTTCTGATTCAAGGAACGCCAAAGCTACGGTGACATTTTCTAGCTTCATCTGCTGAACTCTTGGCCGCTTGTGGTACTTGGTTTTGGCTATTTTCTTCTGCGACAAAACCTCAAGGAGGCTTATAAGCCGTAAGCCATCGGATAAATCCGTCTCCAAACTCCCCACCCGTTGGTTGACGCATTTTAAATGTTCGTTACACCATCTCGTAAATGTATTCTTTTGAATGAGCTTCCAAGGTGCGTCATCAGCAGTGCCCTTTTCAGTCAACGGCATGTCCTCCTCAGCGATACTGCCGACACTCGATCTACTATCGTAGAAATTGTCCATGTTTTCGTTTGAAAGCCGGTTATATAGTCTACCAGCTGTCACGCCTGGCTGCACACAATCGATTTCTTGAGTTTAGAGTGTGTGTGAATGAAGATTGCAAAGCGTAAGCGACTACTTGTATACAGTCATACAGGTTTCGATACGATTCAAGAATATTTACTGCCAAGTACAGCCGCGGATTGAGAAGAGGCACAGCCACTACCTATATATATATATTTCCCTGCCAAAGAGAAAAGTCACGTAACCGCAGTCTCCCCAGCTTTGATATTCACGAGCACCATGCTGAGTTTTCGGAGAAAAAGGTAATGGGACAGACCATATATGGAGCTGCACAGATTATGATGGGTTAATGGTGTTGAATTGAAGCTCAGTGTGATCGCCTACTTATAGATTTAACGAATATGCTTATGCTACAGTACGGCAGTTTCACTGCATAGATCGCGTGTTACAATCTGCAATCTCTATATATAGGCATATGTACGAGTAAATATAAGTGGCACTGGTTCTACATGAAACCCACATGGTGGGTCTGCGAGAAACCGTCCTGTCTCCGTAATGTAGGCCTGGTACGGTTCAATGCGGCCTAATGAAAACTGATGTAAAACTCCACCCTTATAAAGTACTGTGTAGGTCTAGATCCTGACATACAAGTCCATAAAGCGGCAAGTCTTTGCAGAAAAACAGCATTTCCTTGTATCTAACTTTTCATACACAACTATATATTTCAAGTTGGGGCATGGTCGACCGTTGACCTGCCTTAGCTGTGGAAATCTAAATATTAAATATGTTGACAGCATATTGCACGCAGGCTGTTGTCACATCACGCATCGTTCTATCTGTGGGGTTGAAAAGAACGAGGCGAGAACCTTATATGTTTGCACCTTTTTCTTAGTCAGTTGTCATGGAGCTGCCAATATGGTAAGGAAGAAAACCCACTCAATAGAACCGAAATGAACTCCGACAAGATTTCTAACTATCGTCGCAAAACGTAACACGAAACCCACTCATATGGGATGACACCCTTAGCAGTTCAACAGTGTTACGCTAAAAAAGGCTTCATAGGCTGACTGTTACGATACAAGCTGAGGCTAAACTGTATGTTAGTGGAAAGCATTCCAGCGTAGCCACTGATTGTTGTTACCAATAAGAACAACTCAACGTCTGGAAAGAGATAATTCCGAAACATGCGCTATTTAATATATATGTGCCCAATTATTCACCTATTTATCATGCAGAAATATGCCAACTGGCATTGATTTATTCTTCCGAAGATAGAAAAGAAATAAGACTGTAGCGGTTCCATAAGAATAGATTCAAGACCCATTTAACTGTAATTGATGTTGGATATAGGCAGGTCTCCCCCATAATCATGCTGATGGAGATAACAACTTACAAATACGTGATTTCTTTTTCAATTATAGATTACAAAATTGCTGGTGTCTAATGTAAAAGAACATCTTAATTGGGAAAGCACAAGCTATCCCACAAATCCGACTAGCTCAGTATAAGCTTATGGTAGGCTACACTAGTAGATAGGCCGGAGGCCCGGCATCGCTCCAGGCGTGGAATGGCATAGATACGACAGCATGCGAATACGGCATTGTAAAAAAGTCTTCTGTCTAGTCTGGTCTAAGTATGGTAAACTACATAGAGAAGTAACCTGGACCTGCGAATGTGTTCTATTATTCATACTCTTAAACTGATCGCTTGGTCAACAATGTGTACGGGCTCAAGTCCACAAAATATTGTCCCAAGTGGGCGCTCGCGGACATATCTACACAATAAAGCATTGAAGTAAAATGTATAAATGTTCAAAGACCTTTCCGTATATTCTGACGACGACCTTTCGATTGGCTCGTATATACGTATGGGGAATGCCTAAAGGGTATAGGTCTAATGAGAATAAATCATCTACAGGAAGATGGTTACGTTATCTCAACAATAATAAACGATGAGTAGGGATATACGCTTTTGCCCTCCCGGCCATAGGTGATCTAAATTTCGCTCATTACGCTGCGAGAGCGACAATGACGCAGGGGCCTGCCTACGTCTCAAGGGACAATATTGGCCTTCGCCTGAAACACAGTCATCGTGTAGCGTAAAGACTATATTTAGAAACAATACGCAGATCTAGGAAACGACCCTGAAGAGCCCTTTGCTCATCACTTCAATGTCAAGTAGCAAATAGCTGCGTAGGCAGCGCCTGCTCTTTCTATACCTTTCTAAATAGTATATAAGTGGGCCTCCTACTGTAATCCGCCTCGGCAAACTTTACCGCATCAAAAGGATGAACGATTGAACGTATAGCTGAATGCCTACAGTACATTTAAACTCGTAGGCCTATAGCATATTTCCAATGTTCTAGCGCTATATCAGAATTATGAAACATATTCTCATGCATGTTACCCATGGGCCTCGTAACAGTGAAACAAAACGTACTATGGCCAATACGCCTGCCACACTGTGCACAGTAAATACAGAATGTCATAAGGTGCTTCACGACCCCGCTCATTACTGAAGGCAGAAACTCAACTATAGAGTATACTCTTGTTGGTTACAAACCCCACTCATCATCTTCATCGTAAGCACAAAAGTAATCGGGATACGCACAATAATTTGCCTATGAGCGTGCATGTCTCACCGCTAGCCTACATTCGCAACATCGTCGTAACAATTGGCTAATCCATTGTTAGAGGGAACACTCCTCTCCAGACCCTACTCAATTGCTCATGTAGACCAAAAACATTAAATGAATATTTGGTGTTAAGGCAATTTTCGCCGCCCCTCATTAATATTTTCTTCATTCGTTGATAGGCCAAAATGCTGGAGGCTATACACACAATTTTCTCACGAACCGCATACCCCAATCTCATCTTCTAAGCTTTGGCAACACTAATGAGGATATCATATGGGCGTACCCGCAGGCCTACTAGGAAATTTTACGACGTCGGCAGAGCAATTGCACGCCGTAGAAATACCCGTAATGTAAAGAAACTGCCGCCCTACTACGTACAATCGGAGTCTATGATAATTTGAAAGGATTAAAAATGTATTTGCGGGGTTATACGGTCTCGAAAACAGGCACCGAAGAGCTCAACCGTGAATTCTTGCTTTAAACCACCCACAGATAAGAAACAACAGCTCCATATAATTTTTCTGAAGCCTGCTGTAAGTGGTAATATGATAGTATGCCTCAATTTTGCTGACCACATTATAGCGTGCAAGGGAGCTATGCGGCGGTTAATTCGATGGTGTAAACCAGCCCACTTCAAAATCTTTTGTTGCTAAGCTGGTTTCAATTTAATGCAAGAAATTCTATCTATGCCAAATATAACGACTTTCCGAAATTGCAAGTTCATTTATTTACTAAACCTCAAAATAACTTCAACTTCCGTAAGCTCATAATGTTGAAGGGGCGAATATATACGCATCTCCCAACGTCAATCTAGAATATTCCGAAAGCTTAGCGATGCCATTATTCTCTTGCGTTAACTAGTTACGTCGCGCAAGAGAATACAGCTGTCATGGATATGAGCTAGTCTTGTTCGTAGAGACTTCGAACAGCTGTGAATACGACATTCCCCAAAGAAGGATCTTGAAGAGAGCTCTGTTTAACATCATGTAAGCATCGGTAACGAAAATTTGTAAGTAAGTAAGCTCGTCTTGACTTTGGCCAAGTCTATAGCGTCAGTTATTGGAACCGAAAGGAACCAGTTGCGTCTGACGCGATGCCAATTACCACTGTAACCCGCCGGCAATTAGCACGCGACTTTCGTTAGGAGACATTCAGAGCTATAAAGGAGAACCGCGCGACATAAACGCAAGCTTAATAATCCATTATCATGCATCCCAGATTCCATTCACAGCTCTTGACGACTCCGTGACGACATATCTCAAACAATACAAAGCATTTGCCATATTAAATTGTTTTCCATCACTCAGTAGGTTTTCCGAGATGCAAACGAAATATCCGAGGCCATTTCCTCACTCATAATAGCATCATCTACTACGTGGGACTGTTATTGGCCGATTGAAAATCCTCACTAAGAAATATTTTTATCCTATGCACAGGCGGAAGGTATATACTTTGCCTATTTATCTGGCCTTGATACTGGCCGTGTTTAGTAAATATTGAATGAATTTTACTAGAGTGGAACCGTGACCATCGGGAACTGGTCACGGTGGCCCCAGTGCAACGGATTCGTACCGCGCCTTCAAAGAAAATATTCTGGACCCCTAGCCGCAGGCGGAAGCGAATAAAGCACAACAATGGCGCGCTTACCACTAGACTCAAGTGATCTTCAAATAATCAAGAAAAGCGTGTTTTCAGATCCTCCAGTCAATATTAGGATTGGCACAAGAAGCACTCATTGGTATTTTAAAACAATGGTAGGCCTACTCGCGTTATTTGAAATTCAATGTCCTTCAAATCAAAATATATACCCTACACCGACAAGCCAGGGTAAACTCCCTGTAGCATTGGGGGAGTTAATCATACAGAACTTTTTCATTCAGAAAGCAAGAACACCCTCAGCAGCCTAAATGCCTACGCATGCATTGTACAATGTCAACGACTAGTCGACTATGCATGCATATATGATATAGTTTTTGTCGGTAGAGAATAGCATATAGGCTACAGTAGGCTACAACTCTACAACCATACATTGAAAATTCGAATATTGTCTTGCTTGTATCTACCACAATAGCGGATATTTTGTACCCACGCCGCGATCCGCTCGGAAATCATGCTCTGAAGGAATACGTTCTTCGTCTCATTTTGAATTGTCACATTTGAATATAAACTCATCCTTGTATGCGATATCGGTCATTCGTTTGTAGCTCCATCTGCGTAAATATATTCTGTTTTCTCACGAGATTGCCATAATCATCTCGTTTTGGATTGTCGGATACTTAATGACTTGATAGGGGTCTGGTTGACACATGTCGGAGGGCCGAGATTAGACGGAAACCCCTAATAGAGAGAGGTTCCGTTTATTTCGCCGTCGGATGATGAGTCGCTGATGAGCTGTCGCTCTTCTAAGCCCAGCACCAGCCCTCCACACTGACCAGATAATGCTGGCGCCCAGGACGACAAACGCCTCAGCCACGTCACTAATTAGACCTACCTCCAAGCCGTGCACATTCTAGACCCGAGGATTCCGCATTTTCTTTGGTAACTTTCTTTAACCCGTCTTCGCACGGTCTTTGTGTATGGCGTCCGTACAATAACTCTTGGGCACAATCTGACAACATTATAGTAATGAGTTGAGTACCAGGCCAAATATCCCGCCCGTCATGATAACGTACATCGTTTGACACCGCGTGCCTTCGGTTCCAGTCGGGCATGAGCATCGTGATCTTCCTCTCTCCAGAATGCAGGATCCACCGTTTCGACACGGAGGGACGCAATACGCATGTCTCTCTAAACAAGATTCAGCCACGGTGTTATAGGTTTTCGTATTCCCAAGAATCACGTATCGCTACGTATCCACCTCGTTCACATCGCCGTCCCATGAATCCGTCTCTACACGAGCAACGATTTCTCCCCAAACACGTGCCTCCGTTTTGGCACAGTGGATTGCACCGGGACCTCGATGGTCTTGAACCTGTACGCGATACAATGATAAATATATCCAAAGGAGAAAGCGGTAAACGCATGGCGTGTCTGTAATAGGCCTACACACTCTGACACATGGCCTACTTTACTAGGACATTACTGACACTATAATGATATTACACTGCGTCGAACAATATTAAAACGAAGTGCTTGCTACATGGTTTATGCACTTATGCACTTACTGTGTTGGCATCTAGGACCATGCCACGCCGACGAACAAACACATTTGCCTACAGCAACGCAACGACCGCCGTTAGCGCACGCTGGAGAGCATTTTGGATGCTCGCAAAATCTCCCATCGTATCCATCCAAGCATTCACATCTGTTGGGTTGCACGCAACGTCCGCCGTTTTTACAAGCAACTACGCATCTCGCTGAGTAAAATGGAAAAGTATATCATAATATTAAAAACAAATGAAATCGTTCGTAGTCATCTACCTTTTGAGCAACTTCTCCCTTTCCATCCAACTCTGCAACTGCACATGTTGAATCGCATGCACCTACCGCCGTTGGCACAGCCTGGGGTACAGAGGGCTGAGAAGAAATCGTATATGAGGTTGCGAAGTCACGCCATTGCTCATACGTCACAGGATTTATATTCAGAAAAATATACATCGATGACTGACTTGGCCTACACCAATGACTCTATGAGTATTTACCACGCAGCCCAACATGAAATTACAAAACTGACCTGTGCAATGGGGTCCTGGATATCCCGCCGGACAAAGGCATAAATCAGGAGCATGGCACACTCCGTTATTCTTGCATGGTATGTGGCAATGCGGTTCACAAGTAAAATCGTCAACTCTGTGGTATCCGTCAGGACACTCACATCTCCATGATCCAACAGTGTTAAGACAACGGAACTGGCAAGTTCCTCTTCCTTCCAAACATTCGTTGACATCTGGGGAAAAGAATGTAAACTTCGCCTTTGGTAAATGTGAGAAAGATAGCTAAAGAGCTTACCGTTGCACGAGACGAGATCATCTGATAAAATGAAGCCCTCTCTGCAGCCGCATGATATAGTGCCGTTGTTCTTCATGGTACAAATCTGTTCACAGCCTCCGTTCTTTTCTTGGCAATTGCGAATCTCTGTTGCGCGCGAAAGGAATGAATTGTAGGCTTATACTAATACACGAGCACGCGAATTATTCGCAATATCGCAAACAAGCGAAATATATAGTAGCCTAGTAACCCATGGCTTGGGGTCATAGGTCATAGGTCAGAGCACAGTATAGCAGCTATACTCTTGCAAGGCTTAGTAAATTAGTTGGCCATGGGCCTACCTTTACAGATCGTTGCAGATACATCCAAGGTCATATCTTCCGGACAGCGGCATTCATAATTGCCAGGAGTATTGACGCATTCGTGAGAGCAATCGCCGTTATGCAAATTGCATTCGTCGAAATCTACGATAAAGTCGTCAAAACACATGTATTGGAAAAAGTACCAAAACTAAGCAACGTCAGCAAAAATATCCTCTGACATGGCCTAGACTTATGTCAGGAAAAATCTTACCAACGCATTGAAATTGATCGATATGGAGTAAATAGCCTTCATCGCACGAGCAATAATATTCGCCGTCTATGTTATGACAATATTGATCACAGCCACCATTTTCCACCGAGCATTCATTCATATCTAGAGAATCGACAGTTCAAACCACACGCCTTTTAGAGCCTAAGCACCATGATTTACGACCTTCGCATATTCCAGTGTTTATGGATAAGGCGAACCCGGATGGACATCCACATTGATATCCGCCCATATCATTGATGCAAGAGCGACCGGAATCACATAGCGAAATATTTGCGGCACACTCATCAATATCTGCACAATGAAACCACGTGTAAAGGTTGCCAAGCCTATATACTAGTTATCCCGTAAAGAGATGCAAAAGCCAAATTTCTCTCTCTTCAGGCCAGAAGCGGAATAGTTAACGGAATAGTAGTACCTTCACAAAAGAACCCGCCTCCGGTAAATCCAGGGTAGCATTGACACTTGAAGGAGCCGAGCAAGTTTGTGCAGAATCCAAGCTGGTGACACACATCTCTTTTTAGACATTCATCGATATCTGTGAAGCAGGAATATCCTAAGGGTCTACCGGAGAAATCTTTCAAGGACAAGCAAAAGATTTCGTATGTTACTATATTATCTCAAGATCGTGCCTATGGACTAACTCAGCTTTACCAACACTGACCAATCCACTCCACATAAACCTATACTCAGTACTCACCTTCGCAATGAGTGCTGTCCAATTGAGCATATCCATCAGCACATACGCAGGTAAATGAGCCAGCAACATTGGAGCAATTACCGCTTTCCCCGCAAAGACTCGATAGCAATGAGCATTC
Source organism: Botrylloides violaceus (assembly GCA_030412335.1). NCBI lineage: Eukaryota > Metazoa > Chordata > Ascidiacea > Stolidobranchia > Styelidae > Botrylloides > Botrylloides violaceus. The sequence goes on from JASFYC010000810.1 coordinate 2,179,462, forward strand.
GTCGATGTCTGCAAGTAAAACATTAGTAGCTAGCCATTAGCCTATAGTCACCTCTCAAGCGCCGACGATTTCTGCTTCATGAAACTCACCTCAGGCTTGCGCCAATCACCACCTCTAAGCAGGATAGACCTATATAGAGTGAATGAAAAATGTTACCTTGACACATCCCAATAAAATTCTGTGTGAAACCAGATTTGCATAAGCACTCGAATGAGCCGTTGATGTTGGAGCAACGACCTTCTTCACCGCAGATACTTGCGTCCATTTCACATTCGTCCGTATCTAAACATTTGAAGGTTAGATGACAGACTTCGACTATGCTTGGAGGTAGCGTATAATTATGCAAATTTTGTGCCATTCTTACCCACTCACCATCACAATTTTCAGTTTCCGAATTCCACTGATAGCCACTGTCGCAGTTTTGGAAAATATTTGCCGTATCAATTATCGCATCGCCGTCACCATCTGACAAGAAATGGGCCTACAGTAGTTACGTAACCTATTTACCACAAGACCAGATCTGCTTTGATTTCGGCAGTCATTTCCTACTCACAGTCATCGTAGTAATTATCATCCACCATCGTCTGATCATAATATTGAGTGCTTGTGTTCTGCAGAAATGTTTTATAGGCATTTAGCCTACGATCACCAGGGCCCCAAGTCCACAATGCAGTAGCCTACTCAGTATATATATATATATGCTCACTGATATTTCCTCCGAACTTGTCAACAGCATGCAGCACGTTACGAACGCAGCTTGGCGCAACATCTTAAATTTCGTCTTGCAGCAAGAGCTAACCAAGCAAACTGTATCGACCAAACGAATTAGGCTTTGTTAGCGATTGTTGCTCGCCTAGTCCGACTATAGATAACTAACCTACCGTAGGTTAGTCATCTATAGTCCGACAGCGTCAGAATCCGTCACGGCTGTTCACTCACGTGGAAAAGCATCACTTCGTAAAAACAACTTTTACTCCTAAGTTATCATTTCTCAGGCGTACCTGATTGGTAGAAAATCGAAATTGACGCTTTCATGCACTACCAAACTTGACTTTTCCCTACCATCGTGCTACTCGTTTTGCACAGTCGCATACGTTGCCAAATTCTTGATGGGTTGGTGTAAAGTAGGGTAATAAAACACCAGTCAGTCTGAACCAGCGAGAGCGGCGCAACAACGCTTTCTCAGTCCCTGTATAATAACTCAAACACCATCACAATACCGTAATAGGTCAAAATAGAATGATTTTTAATACAGTTTTTACAATTCATTGAAATAGAGGCTAAAGTATCAAATGTCTTCAAAAGATTAAATTTATCTATCGCCGCGTTGCGCATCGTCCTGAATTTGAAGAAAGATGCTGCCAATATCGTCAAATGCGTCACACAGCATGTTATACACCTGTGAAATTAAATCAGACGTTTATTAGTAAGGAAGTATTCTATACATGGTACAACAATTTATTAAACATTTTAGTTCGCCTGCATAAGAGCCCATAAACAAACTACAACAGCGGTAGAAATCAGTAATCACCTGTGAATACATTTTTTCTGTGTATTTTTTCCGGGTTTCACGATCCATTGTATCAACCGGAGGTTGTTTTGTGCCGGACGGGGTTTTTACTAACAGATCTCTTTCAGATAGATGAGGTTGAGTATCCCTGGTGGGAGTTGCAGAGGTTGCTTTTGATTTGCCTTTACTTTTAGGACGCTGAATGACAGACTCAACAGATTAGAGAGAGGTCATACAATAGATGTAATTTCACAACCAAGATCCAAACCTCTTTTTCTTTAGCGTCCTTTTTACCCTTTCCTTTAGCTTTGGGATCTTCCTTAGCAGCAGGTTTTTTAGCTCCCTTTCCTCCTTTTTTATCGTCTGCTACAACCACAGAAAATATATTACAGACTCGATAACTTAAGCCGGGACAGTAGGAGTCTTAACCTTGGATTACGATTAAGGTTAATCGCCGATTAATGGAAGCGACTACTATACTATAAAAATTCAAATAGTGCCGGTGAATCGTCCGTCATTAATCTGTGATTAATTTGATGAGAAGGATCATCGTGGTTCGGAGACAGATAAGAAAGGCTTCAGATATGTTTAGCAAGAATCTGAGTTAATCGGCGATTAACTTTAATCTACCACGAATATGAATTGAACTGGAATCGAATAACAGAAAGTCACATCAGTGCGAGCGGATTGGCGTTGTAATCATGCTGTGAAAGAAGGTGTAGGCTAACCAAATAGCCATGTGCGGTAACCCGGCAACCATTTGGTTGCAGAATGTAGCAAAGAGAGGAATTGTAGATATTACACTATACGTTTCACTCAAGCAATACATGATCATCACGTGGTTAATAAAATACAATGAGGTATTCCGATTCGCACAAGCATGTACCGGTAGTAGCATTTTTGACTCAGCGTAGAGCATTCATCCCTGATATGGGTAGGAAGATTGTTAGAGATTTTTCTAATGAAGATGAACGAAGAAAACGGTAAAAGAAGTATCAGGAGCTAATCAATCGCTACAAGACTAGATAATTCACAAACAGGTCTAGGCTCTACGCACTACACACACAAATTGTACCAGTACCCGTCAATATGAAAATCTCACAAATTATGTCAACGTCTCTACTAAGCTAGCCTGAATCAACGACAATCTGATTTGCAATGTGGGCATGGATGGCTGGCATTCAACATAGCGAGAGGTAGCAAGGTCATTAATGACATTACCCAACGATTGATGCACCTGACCAATTTGTAAGGTCAATTGATGAAGGGTGCCTTAACACAGCATTCAATTCAACTGCCCATATATATCAACAAGACACTTTGCTAAATGCCGACCATCCATACAAATAACGTAAAAGCGATCATATTTTGAGCTCAGAGTAAATTTTTACTAGATTGATGGCTGATTCCACCTATCATCTACTAAAATCATCCCCTTCATCTACCTGCCACAGATTTACTTCTTCTGCCGTAGTTCTTATCTGATATCGCAGAATGAGCTGATCTTGCTGAATAAGCTGAGAAGGAACCAGATTAGATTTAGTAGTTTCCACCATTCCCGGCATACACCAATGCAAAGCTGCAACTAAACTGCTCAAGGACTCAAAATTGTAAATAGACTGTGAAAGGGCAAATGGCTGGAGGCTACAATCAAAACCGCTGTCTTTCATAACATTGTCTATATCTTACGCTACACGATTTTGTTTTAGTGTATACGGGCACACCAAGGTTAAAATGGAATAGTTCAAGACAACACCACACAGCACATCACATCTAAATGACATGTTTGCCTTGCCTTTTGTATCTACTGGAGGTGGAGCAGCTGCTGATACTGAAAGTAAACAGTGAAATGTGTCATGATACCAATCTCGGTAAATTTGTCAACAAAAATCTAGTAGGCCTACATATTGTTGAGCAACATAAGTCAAAGCAAAGACCCATGTCTTGACGTTTTACTAGGTATGTGTACAGGAGGTCCTTGTGACGTAAAAGCATGATTTCATTTGTGGAAACTGTACTTGGACATTACAGTCAATGCCTGACTCATACATTTTCTTCAACAATCGCTATATGAGGCGGTAAATCCACCACAACAGAGGTTGCGTACGCATTAAGTGAAAGTATTACAACTAACATGCCCGCAGAAGTAGGAAAGTTATAATAAATTTATGCTAGCAAAAGTACAAGTACAGTACTTTTTCTTTACTTAAGTAAAATAAACTCTACTTAGGCTGAATAAGTACTAGTTTTTCAGGCAGATGAAAAACATAGCCTATATAGATCCAAGTATATGTGCTCTTTGATAGACGAATACTGTAGTATAATTAAACATAATAAATTGGCCATAATTGGCCCAACTTAAACTACTACCAGTAGGCCTAGATATTGTAAGCAAAATGCATTGGTTAACGTAGGTCAACCACAGATATAGGCTCGGACAAATTTTCTACCATTTACTAAGCATCTAATAGGTTTACAAGATCAGTTTTCAGAGTGAGATACTCACGATTTGTTTCTCCCTCTGCAACTGATTCCATCACAATTTCTGGAAGATCCATGCTAGCCCGAATTCTCATGGAGCAGCTACACATACCATCGAGTGACTCTTGAAGAATACGATAACTGGAAAATAGATATAAATATATCAAAAAGTTGTGGAACTGCATTCCATGGAGAAGCTTGTGACCGAGCCTGTCGACTTGGGTTTGGACGTTAGGATTTGGAGTAGCATAATGTTGTAACTCTTATGATGGTTGAAAAATTCCTTACCATGCGGAGTACATTGAGTTTTGAACAGGTGTTAATCTTTTTGACGTCAATCTTGACACTACTGTGCCTAAACCGTTCAACATATCTTCTCTAGCATTCTCGTCAGGTATCGCACAAATGCATTCCTTCAACTCAGCCAAGGAGAGCGACCATTCTCGCTCTGACCGAGTTTCTTCAGGGAATAGCTGAAAAAGACACATTCAGTCTAACCATAATGCGAGGGAAACAAAGATACTCAAACAACACCAACTAATACCTAGCAATGTTCAGTTTTTGCTAACGATTTTGACTAGGGTGGACATTCAAAGAAGTAGTCATATCCTGTATGCTCTCAGTCACAGTCGATATATAGAACTTCGTAATTTACAGGCCTCAAAAATCCTTAGAGATCAAGCCCATACCGCTCATACTACGATGATTTTGTGAAAATTTTAAAGCTAGCCGCACCTCAATGCGGTAGGCCTATTATTATCAAAAATAGGGTTTAATACAAGTGTCTAAATCTACTTCTCACAGCAATGTTTTACCTGCAAATAAAAATTCTTTAATTCTAAAATCGTTTCATAATCGTATTGTGAGCTTCGGTTTAACCGTTTGAATATTTCCTCCTCTGTTACATAAGCATCAACAGGAGATGGAGGCCTGTCGCGCTCTCTAATCGAGTTGATGATTTCATCAATGATGCATTTGGCTGTGACTTGAGCTTCTTTAGCAGTAATTTCTTTCAAAATGTTCTTCTTTGACTCAATATTTGAATTGTCTTCAACTGCAACACCTTTCAATGCCACCTAAGTTCAAAAAGGCAATATGATAAACAGGAAACATTGCACACACTGTTTATCTATCGTGTTCCGCACCACCAGGTACACGGGGCTCTTAGTTTTTTTTTTCATTAGACGCCAACATAAAGGATATATATCTAAGGAATTTACCTGAAGGCTGGCTCCTCCGAGTACTACAGGCTGCGTCAGAAATTGCCATGTTTCTGTGAAGATTCCGGGGTTGGGAGATTTGAATACGAAAGGAAAGTACTTTGTCTCTCCAGGAAGGATGGATCCTGAAAATGTGGAAACACAGAATTTTTGAGATATTATACCTAAGTATGTTCCTGACTGACCAGTTTACAACGCAGCTAAAAAATCCAGTACCATACTGCATAATGCAAAGTGGGAGGCCGCAGCGCTCATTTTCATGAAATGTTATATTGGGTATAATATTGTTTTACCTTCTCCTGTATTGAAGTAAAATCTCTGCATATTATCTCGTTTTATAGATTCAAAAGCTGGTGGCGTTACGACTTTCCTCCAGTCATAATAAATGCACGTCGTTCCATTGTTTTCCACTTTCAAATGAGATGTAGTTCTACCTCTTTCCGTAGTTTCAAAAAACACTCTCGCAACATGACCGATCTCATCCTGCAATAAGCAAGGAAGTTTTAAAATATTTCAATAATGAACTCTTTACGAGAATAGATATTGGTCAAACAATTGTAGAGATGGCCCAGTAGGGTTGACTGCCCGCATTATTTATCGAGCAGTACTCCGTTCAATTCCAAGGAAATCGAGCCAATGACTGTTTAATTAGTAAACTGTTCCTTCTGTTCTTGGCCATCAGTATCAGAGAGTTCACAGGTTTGTGGTTGTAATCTGGTCTATAAACCGGGCATATCAATATTCTGAACTATCAACATTTCTAAGCGTATACGACCTAAGCAGTTGAAATCACACAATAAAAAAATTCCCCAAAGATAAAATTTTCTGTCAGGCATCACCAAAGCACATTTAACAAACAAGTCCACGAGTCGAGTCACAAGAATTATGTAACATTGGGATACTAAAGCTTGAGCGAAAATCTTACAGAATATTTGTTACTCGAGCCAGTCCATGATGCTAGATGTTCTCCAAATATAATACTTGGTCCGATTACTTTTTGAGGAAAAACATCAGGATATTTTTCCAGTGGATCGGAGCAATCTTGTTTTCTTACATCATATTTCTGTTGCTGTGAACGATGGGGTCAAGTTAGATAACGAAAAAAAAGAACATTCAAGACTCCGTCCGGGTCAAAACAGCAAAGTTACAACATCTATTCTAATTAAAAAATTTAATAAATTTTTTTTTGTTCAATTCAATTCAATTCAATTCAATTCCAATTTATTTAATTTTTGAATAGCGAGAAAATGATCTTAGACCATAAAAATCATAACTTAACTTCTTGACTTGATCCCTGGGTTCAAATTTGATTTATAGTTACCAACTGTCTGTAATAGACAAAACACAAAAATTTTGCAACTCATTACTTTATGTCTAGTGGCCTCATCTGGAGTTGCTCTACTGTCTCCTGCGATATTAATGTATCCGTAATTTTGGCCGATAACTTCCAATTCTTTCATCCTCTGTAAATAGAGATATTGTTTAAAGTAGAGCCAATACGATCATGCCGATAAATATAACTGACCAGGTGATGAAAGATTTATTAACAAGACTCAAAAATGATTAGGCATCGGACGTACCGGCTTTATCGGATCAAGAGTCTCCATGACAGGTTGAAGTTGATGAATTCTCTGTTTCAAATATTCACTCTGGTTCCATGCACGTGCTGGGTTCTCTGTCACCTCATCCTTTCTACTATCAAGGAGGCCTGTCTCCTTTCGCAAATTAGCAGACTTTCCTACATGTTCTGAAATCAAAGGGGATAGAGTTTGAGTAAGTAGTGTATATTCAAGAAAAAACTTCAAAAAGTAGGCTACTGGCTTTCGTCACTGGAAGTTTCCACAGGATAAAAGGGGTGGGTTGAATCAGGAATTGCATAATAGGTCCTTATTATATCAATTCAATCCGTTTATACATCATATTATGATAGAATTCATATAATAAGGACCTAGATTAATGCACTAATTTCAGTAGAACAAGAAGAATCAACACTCAAGTTTGTAGCTTACCGAACACTACAGGTTCACCCCTTTCAGTTTTCGTTAAGCTGTTCATTATTCCTCTTTCTTCTCCCCCGATGACTTCTCTTTGCTTCCAGAATTCACTTCCAACACGGTCTGCCAATTATAATTTGAGAAATGTATGAAAATTGCTGCTCTTCAACTTAAAAGCTTATAGATACTGCACAGAATACCTGCGTCCGAAAGGGAATAGGTGGAGCCCAAGAAAGTGACGGTGGAAATTTAGCTGAATATGCAAGGCAAAGTGCAAACATTCTGTATTGGATTTCTGCATTTTCTGACATAGTTTCAGCAACATATCCGATGTCACTCGATTATATTAACTGATTTTTTGTATATACCCTTAACTTATTGTTCTTGGTAATGATAAAGACGTTGCTGACTTACATCCCTTTCCATAGTCTAATGCAGGAATAGAACGGTCTATCAACATTCTCTTTTCTTGAACTTTTCGATAATCATAATCCTTCTGCATCACAAGGCGGTCTATTGGCTTCTGCAGAAGCTCTATAAACAGACAGAGATTTAACATACATCTTCGATAGCTCTAAGCACACAGATGAAATGAAGACGATTTATCAGAAAATTCTTGCAAGGCAGCAATATGGAATATAATTTACTTGAAATGTATCCTTGTTGACGTTTTCTCTCCACCATTTTCCGTTGCCAATTCAATAAAGCATTTTCTTGATTCATTGATAATTTAATCGAAGGCTGCCTGGGAGGAATTTGGGACTTTGACGGTCGCACAGGAATTTCTGTAGGGATAGGCGATGCCACGGCCGAGGCTCTTGAATCAGGCTGTAAGTCAAAAATATTCTAAATAAATGTGACCCAATTGATTAATGAATCCCTACTGGACAGGCACGTCAAATATTTTTCACGATTTGTTACAACGATCCATACATTTACATTCATACATTAATTCAAGTCTCCTTCAAAAATCACCAAAGCAGCAAGCACACCTCCATATAATTTTGCTTAATGGCTTCAGAAACAAACTCTTCAACAGATCCTAGGAGCGTGTGGGCAATAATCTCTCCAGTATCTTCATTGAACCTGCAACATTACCAAAGATGTGTGAAAAGTCAATGGGGACGTCTCTAAAATCGATCTTACTTAGGTCCTGACGGTCCGCTGTAATCAATCGGTTTTAATTCAGCATCAGGAGGAGCAACTTTGGCAACAATGACTTTTTTAGTCCGTTTAACCTGTTCTATTTGAGGCTTCTGCTTTTTGACAAGGACTCTACTACTTTGTGGAGGCTTCGGCTCTCGGCCAGAGGATTCAGCGAAAGACTTTCGCAACTAAAAGTACGTTTGTAGATCCATGAATAAAGACATGAGAAATAATGAGCTGATACCATATCAACTATAGGCCCTAGAGTCATAAACTAGTCGCAGCATGAACTGAAAATGTCAAGTGAAAAGTACAGGATTACAGTCAAAGGAGAAGAGAAGTGAAGGCCTACCACGCTAGCCAGAAAAGTGCATATACCACATATGTATTACTGATATCGGTAACATGTCAATCCCAAGTGTGGTCACTGTACAAGATATATAGGCTAGGCATTACAAAAGCGTCACGATTAAGGTGCAGTAGGATGAAGATGCTATAGTGAGGAGCTTGCAGACGAGCTGGCGAGCACAATTTACTATTTCAACAGAAATATACGTGACAAGTATTGGTGGCAGATCTTGATTAGGCTACACTAACATTCTGGAGGTCTTCCTCTTTGATTAAAAGCTTCTGGAGTTCTTCATTTTGGATGGTGTTGCTGGTGTCATCTGAGATGGTTGAACCTTGATCCTGTGCAGCATGGTGCTTTTTTTTCAATTTATCTGATATAATGAAGAAGATAATATAGTACCTCGGTGCCGATTCATAGACCAGTAACACTGCAACACGTCAAAGCCAGTGTTTATCTAAACAAATCTCAAAACAAACACATGAAAAAAGTAGCCTACAATAGTTAATGAAACATCACAGCACACAGTTACAAGCTAGGATTATTCTGTTGCAAAGTGAAAGGTAACTTTCTGCACATAGAATGGCCAAATATTTTGCGTTAATCCGAATTCTGTGTTGTGGAGCCTAGAGAGGCCGAATGGGTAGCATAACAGTAGCGAAAATACTGTGGGCTTGCTGGGAGGGGAGTATAGCCTACTGACAAATTTAATTTTGTACTCATAGCGTGTGGTGGGCAAAAAGGCTTCACCTTCACACAGTAAGAAGTCATAAAGAAATGTTTAGTTTTGTTAGATTCTACGTTGTCAGGTACAAATTTTGAACACAGCACACCAGTCTACATTGTGCTGTTACCCGCATCTCCATCAGTGTCTTCAACATGCGAGGGGGCAACACTCACACCTTTCTTGTCAGATAATTTACTAGCGGCAACTGCAGCTTGAATTGCATTTTTCAACATATTTTCGAGTGCTAGTATTCTGCAGTATTGCGAATATTTCAACATTACATGATGTACAAGTTGAGGAAATCACGAAACAAACCGGGTCAAATTCAGGCATTATACAGGTTAACAGCGCTGGTAATTTTACGATATAGGCTACGCAGCAATATCAAACCTGTGGGTCCTGGACTTCGATTCAGCATATTGTAACTCTTGCTAGACAATTTGGTGCTGAGTTGGCGACCGCTAGAGTCCCTCATAATTTTAAAATAGTCCTAAAAACCATCACCGCAAAATATAAACATGACAAATTTCGATAGGCGACTTTTGTTGCCGGCGTGACTCGTCGGCTTGGCGACGCACTATCCACATGAGGCACCACGGCGCCGTTATAGAAGGCCATAGGTAAAAACTTCATTTGTACAGTCTAATCCAAGGTCTGCCCACTAGCTCTATATCAAGTCACACCTATAACACTTTCTTCTAGTGTCAAGCCGTAGGCGAGCATAAATGCGGCCCTATGCTTTCGGTAGTAAACTAGCCTTTTTTACATATATACTTCTCGATCTTCGAACCCACACTCATCAATTGTCAAGTTGCGAATATCACATCTTCGGTCTACTAGCCTAGACGAAGACAATGGATTCAAAGCCGCGACCAATCGGCTCAGTGGTCGACGCGTTTACCGACGCCAAATGAAGAAACTTCCGAAGCAAAGCTATGGCTTCCTTCCAGTAGGAGACGCATCCAGTGTTATTGCAAAAGACTGTCATTCAACATTACGTCATAAAAATGGATAAGCAATATGCATAAACTGCTGTGTTAAATTTCGTACGAACGCACTGAAATCACTTCATATGCTAAAACAATTATTGCATGATGAATGAGCCCGAAGTGATCATGCTGAAGGAAGAATTGTCCTAAGATTAAATCCGGCTTTGATACTACTTCGAAGCGACTCCATGAGTTGATTAATCGAATCCTGCATAAGGTCTCAGAACCATGTAGCTTAGAAGATCGGACAGAGATACAATTCCGATGACACGATCTTCTTTATCAACTATGACCAAGCGGTGAACCTGCAAATTAACACGTTCACGTCAGACGTCACACATCTACATGCTAAAAAATTGGTCTACTTGGCGATTTGGGAGGAAGTTTCATGCCTGCCTAGTGCATCAGTCTTATCATATCCCACCTCCCCAACCTCAGCGACAGTATTGTTCCGATCTTTTGGACGCTCATTGTCTCATGAATCCTGATGATATTTATGGACAGAGACTCAGAATCTCACGAGCCGAGTACGAGAGATCTGCTATTAACTACCAGTATTGCCTTGGTCATACTGTACAATGGGCGAGCAGCTGAGAAAAATGATGATAAAATCATAACGAATTTGACGCAGCCATCTTAAAAGAAATCTCGTTCAAATTATGGTAGTGGGTAGCATGATATAATTCACAACCCAATATTCTCCAGTGAATCAGTAACCGAATTAATTCTCTGCCTTATTGCTTTTAGAGTTGACAAACCCTATAGTATACAACACGAATCGATTTACCGATACCTATAACTATTCTATAACAAATGCCTACCGGTAGCCGCATTGTAATTTACATTACCAACATAATCAAATCATCACCTCTGCATCGACTACGCGTTGCACAATTGTAAGTAGAGTATCAGTGATATGACATTTCAGCACCCCGTCTGGCGACCTCTTCTGGCGATGACTCAAAGCCTGCTTCATGGTTACATCAAGATTATTATATGACCTCTGTGCCGCTAAATTCTAGATAAAGGAATTCGTCATCAAAGGATTAATCAACTTTAAAATAAATGAATAAAATCAAACTTACGATTACGTCAAATTTGGCATAGATATCCACCACTTTTCCTGAAACATGCATGATTTAAAAAGTCAAGAAATGTACTCGAGATGCACAAAATCATATATAGAATACTACATACCCGCATCATTCAAGACAGGCAATGCAGAAACTCTATAGTTGACAAAGTGAACAAGGGCTGTAATAATCGGAGTGTTTTCAGTGACAGTAACTATGTTGCTGTAAGTTCCCACCCGCAAGTCTCCAAGGCTCTTGTTCATAAAAGTCGGCATTGGCATCTCTTTCATCTGAATTATTAAATAAAATATGAATGCATGTTATAACTTATTAACACAGCAGGCGGTAGGAAGTGAACACACTTACAAAGAGATATAGAAATTTCAATAATCTTTTGTGAGTTAGGATGTACAGAGGATTACGCGACTTTGGTTCGATGATCGGAAGACGATGGATTTTGTTTTGAACTAAGATTTTCAATCCTTCATACAAACTGAAAAAGGTTTCACATGACTTACAAAATCTGCTTAAAAAGGCAAGGTGGTAGCAATAGACATCTCAAATTCATTAGCTAACCTGGCCTCAGGTCCTATGCTAACAAGTTCCCTGCTGTGTAATTTCTCTCTCCAAGACTCGATGCGATGCTCTTCCAATTCGTGCATCTTCACGAATGGTGATTTATAATAAGTTTTCAAAATATTAATGAAGTCTGTAATGGTCAGCATGCCAAGAAAGTCACGTCTTTCACTGTTCCAAAGTGGTGCAGAACGCAAACCTACAAAAATTGTGATCATATCAACTGCAACAAGCCAATTCAACAATAAATGCCAGATATGGAGATTTCAGGTATCTCTCTCGTTATCTCATCCTTTATCATGGTTCACTACGTTTACAATGTAAGTCTTTATAGTCACATTTAGGTACATGTGATCCACCCATCATATGAATGAATTAAAGACTTTTATGGCTTTAATTGAAATTGCGATAGAGTCAAGCTCTGAAAGCATGTGAATCTTTTTTCTCAATAAACAAAGGCTGGACTTCAAATCTGTGATCAATTAATTGTCAGTCATCAGCTCTACTATGTTCTAAGATATTTTGTATGTATCACTTACCATTTGCGACTAAAGCATAAAATGCCTTTTTGACAGGCAGTTTTGTATCAAAGACTACCAGTTTTGAACTAGTAGGGATAAGGTCATAGCATTTATGTTCTTTCATAAATAGCGCAAAGACTTGGTCGTTATCTCCAATTCCAGCTTCAACTAAAAACAAGCTTATCATATTACATGGTTCAGATACACGAACAAACTCATAATACTTGGCATGCTGTCACTATCCAAGCTAATACGATCGATCATTCCGCTTTGGAATTGCTCATCCTCCTGTAACAAACGCAACAGATTGTAATATGTGACTGATATCGACTGGTTACGAATAGGAGAATAGAATCCACGTTTATGACAAACTCTGATTTGGTTAAAACAAATAAGAAACACAATCTAAAGTGACACCAAACTGTCACAAGTGCAAAATATGTCCAGACAACCAGATACAGCATTCTCGCATCACTACGTTATTTATATACACACTTTACATATAGGCCTCTGTACGGTCATGGTATACTCTTTAGATAAGTACATCAACAAATAGTGTGGTGAATTGTTCAAAATTCAATAGGCTTAAATAACAAATACACTTACATCTCCAGTAAGGTCCAACATTTCTTGAGACCTCACCATCGACGATGGGATATCATCCATATCGCTGCTCAAGTGAAGATGGCCGAGATCTCCAGAAACACTTGCATTGACAGGCAAGGATTTGGTAACTACTTGTTCTATCCCTTCTCGCTCAGCATATCCCCCTGATCAAGCAATAAAGTATAACAGCCAAGGCAACAGGACACACACAGATTAACGTACTGACGGTACTTGCAATAGAGACCAAGTTTTGCAATACCGGTACTTGTATGTTTTAATAGAAATTTACAAAGGCCTAATAAAAGGTAGGTAAGACTAATAATATAATGCAATATTGTTCTGAGTATCTAAAATCACACCAATCTCTTATTATTAATATCACAACCTCCATCTATCATCATAAACCATACCGTGTATGTCCTGACATCTCACAATTTACAACAAGATTGATGAGCCAACATCGCCAAGCCTGCTCTAAATTAGATTAACCTTAAATTGCATATCTACGATAATACTGGGAGTTCCCATAGCACAATTAACCCGGTCCTGCTCATCAAATATTTATTGAGGATCAATCTCAAAACCAGAGTGTGTGAAATACCAAGATAGTCCCAATATGTCGACCTACCGTCATCATACTATAGATTAGATAAAGGCAATGGCCTAAAACTAACAAAGCTGGAGGTACCATGCAATGAAAACATATATTATAATGACAAATTCACCACTAACATTCACTGCTCTACCGTACAACAACAAAAAAGAATGGCTGTTGACATCACCATAGTAGTGCAAGGTAGATGCAGCTACCGGTACCATAGTTTCTTAGAATTGGAAAATAATTTTCTGCAACCTATTCAAACCTAAGCCCACCTCCATACGACCGATCACTGTGTGAATCCAGGGTTGACAAATCGTCGTTTTCACTGGATGACGAAAGGTAACCTCTGTCGCCTTGAGCAGAGATAGTTAAATACGAAGACAGTGACGAAAGAGTCGACAGCTTCCTAAATAAAATCGGATTCGACGAGCGTTATTCATCAACAACATCCATTCTAGCAAAAGGCAAAGCTTCAATCTACACTAGCTGTTCTATTACATTCGTCAAAATGAAAGGGGTCATAGAAACATTTTAACATTCTGATCACACTATCTGCGGAAGCATCGTTGCTACGTAACTCACTCCAAACATGACTGACCTGCTGTATGTGCTGCTGGCAATGGAGGGCTTTCTTCCTTCACTATAACCAGCCTGTAAAGTTTTGTAGTAATCAAAGAGACGTGTTGTCTGTCTTGCTCTGTGAAGCTTTCCAGGACCGCCTTCTGCAAGAACAAGGTTATCACTGGTGTTGAAGTAAAAGGCTGTAATCAAAACTCATCTCTTTCATTGACTTAATCAAACTGGATAGCCTAGTTGTTCAAATATACACTGGATTGATCAGTTTGAGAAGCGGCCAAAAAAGTCTAGCCTACTAGGTCTATTCTACAACAGAACAAGTCAGAAATTGAAAAATCACAGATACAGTACTGGAGCAGTCTCTAGGGAGATGAGGTTGAAAGAAAATTAAGATATATATAGGCCTACACAATCTACATCTCATAATCCCTCTCATATTACACACAAAAAGAAATCCATCACATGGACATAATGCCAGTGGTAGGTCAAGTACGAAATCTCTTTTCGGTTGTTATGGTCTCATGTTGGTCTAATCGCAGTATCACAGTGGGCTGACAGGATAACTAGCAAAATCTAAACAGCTTTATCGAACACTCTTGTCTACTTTTTTCATATGTGACCACAAGACCAACTAAAGTCATCATGGAAATAAAATCAGCCATTATAAACAACTTATCAAGCACAAGGAATGTTCACATATATATATATATACCATACCGGTATATATAATATATACATAAACCATCAGTCAAGAGGCTGAAGATTATGCTGGCAGAAAGCGACACGGCAAATAGTAGCTGAAGGAACAAGCAAATTACCAAGATACAGATCTCGGGACACAACATAGAAGTTCATAAACATTATAAAACAGAGAACAAATTGTTGCAAAGTTTCAATAATGAGTCAAGCAGACTACTGACACTAAATTAACTCTAATATTTGTCTGAGTCTGAGTACTACCTTCACTATGGCTGAAGTACGCAGATTTATAGCTGTTGCTATCGCCAACATCACAATCATCAGTACCGCAACCATAATTTTTCCACTCCTCACTGGGGATTGACATACCAGGAACGGCATTCTGGTATTTGGCAGGGTCAAGCCTGCACATTCCATTCAAGCACTTTTCGCATGGACAATCACACAATTCTACAGAGTGCCACATGGAAAGTGGGCCACTCATGTCATTTTTTGGTTTCTTCCCTGGCACACTGCAACACCACAATGATTTAAAAAATTTTGACGGCATGAAAGACTACCCGGCTTTCCCTTACATCACCATATCAGACATCGAATGAAACTCATCCTATATTGGAAGTGGTATAAATTTCTAATAACAAATGGCACTATTAATAGAATACTGTATCCTGGCATATCCTTAAACATGATCAAACAGCCCTGATTGAAATATGCTATGTAATTGGTTAAGGACAACAGGTTTCTGTGCAGAATCGAATCAATTGCAAACAACAAATGTTACTGGTAAATCAAATTATGCCAACTCTTTCAATATACTTTGAAATATCAGATGTCACAACTAACGGTAAGTAGACATACAGCTAAATGCCTTCACCCTCAAATTGTCTTCATAAATCTTATCAATCACAAAAGATCTGGGGTGAGCCAAGGATCAAAATTGTACTCAAGTATTCACTTGGCAGCTACCTAAGTAGAAACAATTTCAACAGAGACACAATGAATGTGCGCAATATGAGAATTTGAAAAAAAAACGTTGCCGCGTTGAAGAATTGCCAGGGTAGGGTAGTCTACACATGGTGAAATTGAGCTTGCAGGATGAAGCAAGTACTACGGTACCGATAGGTTTTTCGATATGCAAATGTTGTGTGTAGCATTCTGAAATCACTGAAGCGCACCATTAATAATAGAACTTGAATGATGAGAGGTTGATTTACATTTACATAATTATTAGTCAAAGGTAGTTGACCCTCCATGTAATAATGAAGGTTAGTTAATCAATCTTCAAGCTCAATCTTAGAATCAGGAAATAGATACGCTATCTAATTCAACAAGATTTCAAATCTTTGTTTACCCACCCTAGCATCCATTATTAAAGATACCATCAGTTTTCTCATCTTACTCAACATACATAAAGGTATATTACCAGTATTGACAAATGAGGCCTATAAAATATAAATGTTAAGCTCAGATGAAATGTAGTACATTACAAATGCTTCAAAATCTTATTGGTGTACGATGCAGCATAGAGAACATCATGTCAGAAAGAATTGTAAGGTATATACCTGTACCATTTTTACAGATATTGTGTACAATCTAATAGGCCTAGATCAATGTACTGGTATGTTTCACTCTATGAATGCTATTGCTAAATTACATAGAAATGAAAAAAAAGCCAAAACGGCAATTTTTCCAACTATGAGTGATGGCTACATGGATATACTCAAGTATCATCAGTATCTCAATTATCACAAGTATCATGGATATACTCAAGTATCACCCTTCTATGATCCCTGGATCACCCCAGGACCCATGCAACATAACAAGTATCACCCAAGGAACCACGTAACATAACAAGTATCACTTATGGCACAGTTCGTATTGAGATAATAGTATATATGGTATATTTAACGCAGATTGAGCAACAGAATGATTGAACGGAGCCCCAAAACCCTGACAACTCTTTTAGTTTGAGTGCGCTGTTTAGTCTCACAAAGTTTGCAGTATGCTTTAATTGCTCTGTCGTTTAGTGGTAGGACTATATACCTGCCTAATGCTCCCGTGTCACTTGCTGTAACCAGACATTGACCACAGACACCCTACAACTAACAAATTGTTACATCAATTTTCGAGCTTAAGGGGGGCAAATATGCATTGATGAGTTCTGCATGGGCATGATTGTGATCTACCATTATATGCATTTCACACATGAACTGAGGTAGAGGATCAATTAGAATACACTTTCTCACTATACGGATAGGCAAATGGTGCGGTAATGTAGAGGAACTTACCAAATTCAAATATGCTGCAAACCTGCAACTGAGACAACGACGGGGCTCAACACAAATTATTTTTATGATGAGCTACTTCAGAACTTCAACTCCTATAGTCTATATGTCAAAGGAATGTAGCAAATGTATAGGTGATATGCTCTTAGCTTAAATTCAAGTCACGAAAACGGCCGAATAGCAAGACTATTGTGGCTGCATCGTAGTTCACACTAACAGTCAAATATTGCAATCCTACGAACACCGGTGTGGCAAAGACAAAGGCCATTTGGACATAGCCAAATGCCAGTTCGTTGATAGGGCCACATAACAAAGACTGAATCACCATACCGGGCTGTGGTCGGCGGACTCTCACATCATTAGGACTTGGCAGGGAAGCGCATCTACGCCTGCGTGCAGCCCCGCGCCCTGGAGAAAAATTAACTCCAGCCAGCAGAAACCAATTGCGCCACCCTATGGTGCTAATCAATTTATATTGTAGCTAGATGTCGCCAGCTAAAACGGTTTCGGGATTTCTGCGTCTGGTTCTGCAACCTGACCATTTTATAGATATACAGGCTATGATCGTTCTATTACTGCCTACGCCTGCTGCTTGTTATTTGAACGATCCTTGACACAATAGAATGAAAAACTCGATCTTGTGCTTCCAATAGTAATCACCAGTCCTTCGCGCCGCGCTTCTTCAAAAAGTAGGCCTACCATGTCTCCCTGCGTCGTACTTAGCATCCTCAGGTCTAGCGCACTGGCCACCCATCACACGTCGGATCAAAAAACATAGCCTGGAAGAGGTTTGGAAATATTTTACAAGATAGGCTATGGTATCATCGTTGGAGGTACAAAAGTTACAAGCTATTATATTGAAGAGTTAGTGGAGCCAATGGCGGACGATCAATAGATATTGTAAAGAAGATCACCACAGATTACTACTAGTGAATGTTTTAATTCTCAATAAACTAAGGCTGGACGCTAAATCTGTGGTGATCTTCTTTACAAGCTATTATATACCACACACGATTTATATATAGCCTACTACAGCAAGAAAATTCTGACACATTGAAACTAAATATCATTGATTGGAACGAAGCAACGTCAAAAGGCACACAACGAATTACTAACCTTCCCATAGCAACTGGAACAATTTTAAGCACGTGAATCAAACTAAACCAAGAAATTGGCAGTGGTCAGGAAATTGTGCCCTAAACGTCCGATTCACAGCGACCCACGTGATAATATTAAAATGGGCGAAGAGATAATAACCGATGTAACATACTCAGTTGACGACCCATTGGCAGCTTGATAAGATATGTTGAAGGCCACCCTAATGAATAGGACAATTATTAAAAATCTCAGACAACCTGAAGTGTTCAGAAGTTGACATGAAGCATGTGTAATGAAAAATGAATGCAGTAACATTCGTCTATCTGACATTGGAATAACTTTCGACGAAGCAAAAAACAATATTGGCATAAGAACATAGAAAACTTGATCCTACAATACTAGAATAAGAAAGTGTATGGTGTAGGAATATTATAGTCCCCTGCACTCAACCTCGCACTGCAACGGTCTCAAAGACTAGAAAAAAAACCCGCTAAATTCTGCCAAAAAGTAAATAGGCAAGAACCGTAAGTCCAAGAGACAGCTTTTAAAGCATTAGCACACACAAAAAGCTTGTCCCAGTGGAAAGCGTTCAACAAAAATGATAGGTTGCTATCAACTCTGGCTGTACCTTTGTTAACATAGAGTAGATACCATGTATACATTCGCAATATGCATGTACTATTTGCCAGAATCGTTACTACAAAGAATTTCATTCCATATTTCCATCTTCACCTGATGAAGGAGCGGAGCTCCGAAAGCCTGTGAATTATATCCCAATAAACGTGACTGGAGTTTAAATATGTCGTGAATTATTATATCTATTCCATATTTAATGAGATGAGAATTTTGCAACATGCTAGCTACACCTAGCTAACTACATTACATGGCACTGAACATTTAGAACCCAAGTCTTCACAAAATTATTAAAATCTGCTTAAGTTTTGCACACGGAAACTATATAAGAGCGAAGGAACAGTTAAGCAAATATATACGGTATGTAAAGTGCAAAGGAAACATGCCAAGGTAGACCAGCACGTGATCAACTGATCATGATGCATAGCGACACTAAAAATCTACGCGAAACTCTCCAGCAAGTTTATATCGTGTTGCCACCGAATCACTTGAACAAAAACCCAACAAGAGTCTTGGCACAAGCTCCAGTAATACAGATCGTGGTAGGCTACATCATGAACGAGGAAACATACACACACACACACAGGACCTATGCTATGTAGTGTAGTGTGATTAGCAACTCGGCATTGTCTGTCTGGTCAAGCTGGTGTTTTACCCCGTAGAACGATGATAGCAATAGCTGTTGCGATATATATATAACTAACAGCAACATCAATTCAGCATGATTTTAGATTTGAAAAATATGCACTGTTTTTAGTCATAATTGCTTGTTTATGCATCAGTTATCAAAAGATCGTTAATTGCTCACAATGATGCGTTAATTCTGTTTTTGATGCAGTTTTTGGCCTTGGCATCACATCATATCATTTGGTGTGCAATTTCACATATATCTTCCATACATGATGTAAAATGCATGTGCGAAGAATTCGAACTCAAGGCGATTCCGCAACTGTAGTATGATCTTGCCTCCGTAATTGGGGTCGACTCGTTCGTCTTGACATGAGATCAGAAATCGGTGGCGAATCATCATCAGGGCTTAGGAATCTATCTTGAGCTGTGTGAACATCGACGACCCTTCCCATTTGAAAATCTTCCTGCCTTCCCATGTTAAGTCTAGCGGATGTTGTTGGTATATCATCATCAGCTATCTCATCCAATCCTTCCTGTGATTTCCTGCACAATAATTGAATCATATATGAAGAGTGTAGGTAGCTTATGAGAACAACATTTCAAGCAGGAAGGTTCAGCATATGGTGTGTTGATGGCAGTCTCTCTTTAAAGTCAGTAGAGGTGCACAGATGCAAACTCATAACTTGACTCGTTCAATAACTGCCATTGTACGATACCAGATTATTCTTTAGCTGATAGATAACCCACCCACCAACTTATTATATATCACACTATCTCTGCCACAATTGGCAGGCTGCATCAGGGGAACACAATACACCAGTGACCAACATTGTATATTCTTTCCATCACTAATATTTGGACTATTTTGATGAATACAGTAAATAATAATAATATAGCTATGCATGTAATGGGTTCTAGCCATATCTTCGATTTCGATATTATGTTATTCAACATTTTCCACAACTGGTCACCTTACCTCATGGCAGAACCCTTGTCTTTAGCAGCAGCCCACTGTTTCTTTGAATTCAGACCCGCTTTTGTGGCAGTGGCTTTCTGTGTAAGGTGTAGTGTAGTAACAGAGCCGAAATTTCCACCTTGGGGATTCATTCTATAAACGTCGCTCATCCTCTCAGCAAACCATTCCTCCTCCTTCCTACGATGTTCCTCCCGCCTTTTGTCGACGAAATTGACAAGACATCTGGACAAAATGAGCACAAGTAAACACTGGCAAGCATAATTGTACGCTATACTGTCTCTTACCCAAAAGGTATCCATATCAACAACGAAAACACTAACACAGCACCGACAATGTTATCAGCTAAAAACTCGCCGATTTGATCCGGTGCAATCTTTTCAAATATAGACCACACTCTTTCGATGACATCCTGTGTTTGTTTAATGCATTCGGTCTGAAAGAGGAAAGGATATAAATCTTTCAGAGCTGACAGACACCGGACTGATGACGCTGCAGTTCAGTAGTAAGTATAGATTTTAAGTAGGAATTGATCCCAGTCCTCCTTTGTTATAACAGGATTCAAAAGATGGAATTGCAGATGGCCTATACATAAAGGACCGAGAGCTAAAGCAGTTTCAACGGTTTGAGCCGCATTATAGAAGTCAAACTTTCAAAAGTGTCAAGTATAGATTATAGGGAACATGGTCAAGACTTATCTACAGGACACAATTGGCCTGCTTATTGAACGAGATAACCATGAGAATTATCTGTTTCAATACCTTATTACAATATCCGAGGGAGCATCTTGCATTGTCCCTCAGCGTTTCAGACTTGTATGGGACGCAAAGTTTGACAAGATTCTCGCCAGTCGCATTTTGCGGTGCACAGCATCTTTTGCACATATTTTCTTTCCTTCTGGTACACAAGCATGGTTTAAGTCCTACTTTGGCGCAGAACGGCTGACACTGGCCGTCTTTGCACTGTCCAGAATCGCCACACGGAGTGCCATCGTATTTCGGCACATGTGCAGGACACTCTAATTTCTTGCCGTCACAATATGTGTTGTTGTAGCACGATCCTTTGATCTCAGAGTAACAGATCGTAGTGTTGCTGGCAACCTGAATAAAATCAGATACTGTTAGGACTATGAAATCTTGAAGAAGCTATGTATATAGGCCTACATTAGACAAGCAGTGGCTGCTGAGTGGTTGACCTGACATCTAGCACGTAGAAAGCCATATGAAAGAAGAAGAGAACTATTGATGAGATAGAGCCGAGGTGATTTCCTCTGTACCTGACAGTTGATGCAACAAGCAGAGGTCTTCCGGCTGCACTGTTTGCCTGGCCGAAGCTTGCAGTCCCTGTCACAGCACTCATCTTCTTGCAAATATCCAGCATCGCACTGCTCCCCAGGTTCAAGCTGCAAAGAGTATAGATACAGTACGTCAAACCACCAGTATACAATTTGATTTTGGGCTGAAGTCACCTGATAGTTGCCACAAAAAGCCTTTTTGTCTTCAACAAAGCATTCCGAAGATCTCTTTTTGATCACGGGAAAAACATTATGTTTGCTGCACTTTGAAAATAATCTGTTATTGTCATAGAGCCCGTTGACAGCAGCTGGATACATGATGTAGTTCCCACCCTGTGACTAAAACCAGAAAAAAACAAATGTGAACTGATCCATCGTAGGAAACCATGGGAATGCTTAAGGCTGGCAGCTTTGCGGGAAAGCATTGTATAAGCATATAATCGGTGGAGTCCAACCACATTGTTTGACCATAGGATTGATATTTTCGGTCACTGACTGCACGACATCAAAAGTACAACATTAGGTACGCAGATCCAACCGATGGCAATAGTCACCCCTTTCACTCTGTCATCACCCAACATAAACAGGACAAGAAAGTGCGCCAGGACAACCACATGCTACTCTCACTCTCACTCTTATAATATTTACAGTATACATAAAAAGTAGCAACAGCACAGGCATGGGCTTACCAAACATACCTCACCGGGAGTGCACTCTGGCATTTCACCATTGTCATGTTCTGCACCAAAATTATGACCCAACTCATGCGTAGTGACCAAATCAGCTTCAATAGTTAAGATTCTCGATCCCCAATTTTTTGTCGTTGTCAATCCCGTATTAAGATAGAGTGATTTCTTTCCTACTCTGAAGTATGAAAAAAAAGTCACAACAAGTCAAAACTAACATTAATTTGACGTACCCTTGATCATACTTGCCGCTACATATTCCGCCAGCTGCCACGTCCCGGCTACTTCCCACATAAGCTAAGCCGAGAACACCCTTGGGAAAATCTAAGTACGTGAATAAATGCGCTAAGCATGCTGTCCGTTCGATCTCGCTGAACTCCCTCAACAGATCCCGTGCATCCCAGCTATCACCCACCGTATTGTAGCTGAACAGAAGTAAAAAAGAAAAATATTAGAATAGTGCTTTACCGTATCATTCTACTCGTAGTTACCTGGGCCACCGTGTGTCTTTGTCATGAACCGTTATGGAACTGATTTGGAATCCGTAACCTAAATATTGACCTTTGACCTCCTCTTCTCCCCAGTCGGTTTTTTTGAAGATGGTGTTGACTCTTTCGATGAGAGTAATCAAGTAGTACATAGTTTCTAGTGTGTTTCTGCCTCCCATGTTAATAAAAAACCTATTGAAAGGAAGAAAGCAGGCATTCAAATAATGCAATAATGCCAAATTATCAACTATTAGATTCCACGACGAAGAGTCAACTGCATGCATTAATTCAATGATTGTTATGTTAATAACCGAATGCGTATATCCATCAGCAGTCTGATAATAATCGACGACGCAATCAGTCAAAAATGCTAATGTGACACTATGATAATTAAGGTATCCTGGTTGAAGGGCTCCCAATCATGTTGTTTACTTGGAGGAAGCAGAAGCGGAAGTGATCAAGAAATATCCGCCTGCACACTCCTGGACCCAACTCCTTTGCACTTTCAGATACCGGTAGGCGGTAGCAGTGTTTCTTACCTATGGTCTGCTACCAATTCGAGTGTGCAAATTTTAGGATTTCCAACTGCTCTCTTTGGTCGATGATGCATCTTGACCGACTTTGATTGTGTAGAGTTTTCAAGCATCTAAAGGTATGTCAATAGGAGCATGGTAATAAAATATGACACCCCGATCAGTCAATCAATCATGTACTGTATCTACCGATGTAAGCCTCTACAAATTCCAACAAGCAGATATTACGTAGCCCACAATGGGCCACAAAACTATTAACTTCATCATTATCATCAAAATTTCCTATTGGAGAACTAAGTTCTCATCAGGCGCTTCCACTTCCTCAGATGTCGTGGGAAAGAAGTTGCTGAAAATTCTCCCTATCAATCATGGTGCGTCTGAGTTGACTTTCGTTGACGCCAGTGAGTTTAGCTAATTTACTTCAACGGTTGGATGGGCGGTTAGAGTTGCAGAACAAAAATTCCTTTTGTAAACTTCCATTATCAAAATGTGTGATATGAGCTATGTACTTTGAATGTTAGTTTTGGCAAAAGCAATTTATTTCAATTGCCTTGGTAATTTCACAAATTGTAGAATTACGTACTTAATTTAAAAGACCAAGCTATTACATTTAGTGTTAACTTTCAAGGATTCAAATCTAGTCGCGATTCGAACGCATTGTACCAAACAGAAAAGTTAGCCATTCTCACTACTAAAGAGATACGTGGATCAATAGGTCTACCTCACTTACTTGTTCTCTCTCTCTTATTTCTGTCATCAGATCATCGACAGCACATGGGCTGCTATTCTTATGATTTTCCAATGCAGTCAGGTTCACATCTGATTGTCGATAAATGATCATCCTAGCTTTATTATCATTTAATTCTTCGTGTTCAGGCAAATGACGCCATGATGGTTCGATCACGTACGTATCGTCTTCCGTCTTGATGTTAGCAATCATTTGTCCGTCTTGCATATGAGCGTGGACCACAGATTTGGGCTCGCCAAGAACAGTACCCTGTGAAAAATCAGCAGTCAGCAGTCTGTTTCTTCAACTGCAGGAACATAGTTGTAAGGATGTAAGGGTATTGTACCGAGTTGTAAAGGCGCTGGCAATCAAATCAGAAAGACTAGGTTTGAATTCAGGTCGCGTCACATCATAGATGTTAGGCGCCAGCATTATGGGGTTAGTGTGGAGTGGTGGCGCTTGCTTCGAAGAGCCGCAGCTAATATTAGCAGTGTCTCCTTGTACGATAAACAAAATAAATGGAGCCTCCTCTTAGGCCATACCTTATACATACTCATTTTGTCCAAGTCAATAACACGAGGCCCTTTTTCACCATGAACATATGCCTTGAAATTAGGGGCAAAAATTTCTGGCGACACCAGCAAAGAAAGAGTGAATTGCCTCTCAAACGCAGAAAAAGTGACCTGAACAAAATATAATATGGATAAGTTTCAATACTAGGGTCCAGGGTGAATTCATTATCGAATACCTCTTTATCATAAGTGTAATGCTTTCCATCAGCACTGCGTCTGCCTCTGCCGATCGCAATATCATCGTCCGTGAGAACTTCCCACGTTCGAAGTTTATGTTCCAGAGTACGCTTCCCGCAGACATAATAAACAGACAGTAAAAAAGTGTATCCAAAGTAGAAAACGTTATACTTCATTTCATCAAATTTGCAATAAACCTAAACGTAATATATATATACAGAAAATATACAGAAAATCTGAGAAATATACAAATGCACGTAATCAATCGCATTATTGAAAGTTAATAAGGTAATAACAAGAACATCGGATTCACAAATATCATCAAGGCAACTGCAATTTTGGCAGACATCATTATACCAATAAACTTCAAAATGTGTAATAGATTATACAGCAATGATTCATCATGCCCCAAATGTCCGTGCTTCATCATCAGGTAACGAGGTCAGTTTAACAAGTCAAGGCAAATTGTATTGTTCACAATGATAGGAAATCTGAATCACCGAGATAAAGTCATACCATACATACATAACCGTCACCAAGGGTGGGTTTTCATGGGTCAATAGAAAACAGCACAAGATAATATTAGTCTATAGCCTGGGCCTATACCTCAAATAGGATTTGACTATCAATTAATATCGTTGGGGTAGGCCTACCGGTATAGTTTGAGTAGTAAAATTTCAAGTTTATGGGTTGGAATACTTCAAGCTGGAGATTTGAAAACAATTAGTTTAGACAAATCAGACATATGTAGTCCATAAAGCATAATTCTGAGTTCTGTTGGCCTCACAGAACAAAACTAAGATGACCATTAGACCATTGATGTCCAACTCCCTGCTGACTGCCGTCTGAGCCAAGTAGGCCTTTTACTAATCCAAAACACTAACACTATATATTACCACTTCAATAAGCCTAGGCTTACTTGAATCTAGATCAAACTAAATATAGACTACACCTGAACTTCCTTGAAGTGTCAGTAGCTGATATGACTTGAGTGATTTAGTTTGATCTAGATTCAAGTAAGCTTAGGCTTATTAAAGTCGTAATCTAAGCAAATAGGCAACAGTGGACCATACTTATGACACCAAATAACAGCTTTAGGCACTCTGCACTACACAGCAATATAATGAAGTGAGAATTACGACTTTTTAAAAGTAACCGTAGCAGAAATGTCGGCACATTATAATTTTCAATACCCCTGCGCCAAATTTCATCACTAGTTCGCGTATTAAAAGTACTAAAAAACAAACAATTTCTAACAAATGCATTAGTGAGACCGATATCCTGATCTAGGTAGATATTTAAAGACCTGCGGATATTACAGTCATCGTCTGGATCATGTGATTGGTAGTTTAAATTTAAATAAATAACAGGAAGCGATATATTTAATGGCGCATTCCTTCATGATAGTAATCAACCACGCCCCCCATCACGGAGTTAAAACGGAAAAATTTCAACAGCGGTACCTGTTACCAGGAAGAGCGATCATGGTTGCTTGACTACTGTATTTTTTGAAATGCTTTTGCCGATGGTTCAAAATGGCTAATATGAATGGCTCAAGAGAATGCTACGTAGGCCCAGGCCTATATAAAGTACGTGAAACACTGTGCAAAGTGCACTACCGTATATCAATTCAGCTTACATCTGACCAAAGTAGAAACAGTTTCAAGAGTTAAATTATCGGTAAATGAAAAGGATCAAGCATGAACATACCAAGGCAATAGCAAATTCCTCTCCGATTATGATAAATAACCAGCCTCGACAACCATTGGAACTACGAACATGATCATTTAGCAAATGGAGAGAAGACACTCAAGGGAAATCTGCATGGGCAGCATGAGAAATGAAAATATTCATTATACACCACAATCTAGTGACGCGCCAACACTTACAATTTTCAAACGAGTACAGGTCCTACTGTAAACATCAGGATGAGCAAATCGATTACGGGTTTGAAGCAAAAATAAACACACGGACAGTTCATTGCCAATGGAAATAAACCTCTATAAATACTGCAAATGTAACAGGAAACAATATATGAGAATGACGTGAGACTTAATTGTAAGTCAACTCTATATTGGGTCACCTTGTCAATATTCAAAGCAACAGCCACAGTCAGAATATATCAAAGTATACAATTATATCAAGGCTTGTTGACAGTGCATTCTCAAACCCAACACAAGCATTTTACACTAGCAAACAGAATCAAGTGGATAACCAAAGTCCTACTAAGAATATTTATACGGCTTGAACTTGAAATAGGCTACTAATTAGACTCGCGTAAATTGTTCTAAACAACTATTTTTCTTCTCTCACTTTTTTATCAATATGCTAGATTATGTAACCCTACTATAGGAATAATATCATTTTGCTTGAGTTTTACACTTCCAGCTGCAACCCTCCACATTTTCCAAAGATTTTGGACTGGCCATAGATGGGGGTTTCACCCTCTAGGCTATAAGACTTATTAAATAAGCTCATCCTAAGACGCTTACAACCCCACAGTGTGACAATTCAAATGGGACGGGTGTCAATTGGGGAACCTGCGGATACCATATTTAATGTCTTTGGTTTGACACATGGGATTCAAACTGTGCAATCCACTGGCTCCATTAATTAACCCCATGACCTAGCCATTACACCATGAAGCCAGTGGAAATTGAAAAGTTTAAGCAAGTTCTAGATTTATGAAGCCTTTATAACAAAAACAAAAACATGATTAATTGATGTGACATGCCCGCTAGCCCCAGTATGGAAATGATGGCGTATTTTTGGAACGCGTTCCGTGCGGCATATTGAAAACCTGTGGGGAATTATCGGCTAGCTGCCGTGTTCGTGCCACGGTTTGCATACTGGCACTAGTCTGCTCCAATGTTGACAAGAGCCAGCAGGCTATGATGCCTCTATCAATCAAGGCACTGAATGTCTTCAAAAATTAATCTCCAATTAACTCAAATCTAAGCTGTATATAACTATAGGTACGTGCCTTAAAACCAAGGCCTATATATTGCATAAATTTAGCATAAGTTACTCAAATGAGTGACTGTACGGTATACTTGGAATCAGCATAGATCAGATTGGTAGCTCCCATTAAAGCATACCATCATATTAAATGTATGATAGAGTAGTTAGCTATGTTTTCAAAATATTTGCTGCTCTAATAGTATTTCACTAAATCCAGACGGCGGAGGATGGTAAAAGTCAGTAAACTGCGCATCTAAAATTGCACTTTCGTCAACATACATAAGAGGGAAAACATTACCTTTAACCCCCGTAACAACAAAGGGCAAAGGTTGTCCGTTTATGTAGAATTTCAATTCAAGATGATCAAAAGTGACACCTACTACGTCTCCTTCTGATGGTGGGGTTTTCGTTTTACATACTTCATTGTTTTTGTGCCAAACCGTTCCATCGTGTCGCAAAACCCAAGTTCGATCGCATGATCCTAGAGGTACATGATCCAAATTTGCGTTGCCAAGTGCTAATCCAATCCCCCAAATCCCAGAGCTTTGTATCTTTGTTTCAAAATATGCTTTATCTTGAGCTATCGGAGCTGTGGCAATTGCACCGCCTGTCCCACAGATTCTTTTTCCATTCTTCACAATTACGACATTGGATCCCATGTTCGCTGTGCTGAGGGATACTGCTGGTTGCATAGATTGATGTGTCACTTGCCCTCCACCAGACCAACCGAAACATCTCCATAGCCAATCCAGTGTAACCGACATTGTATAGCAGTACGTAAATAAGTACGGTAGAAATTAGTTCAATGTAATTAGCTGTGTAATAATTTCAATACAGTTACTAACGTCACGGCTCAATTATACATTCACATCTACCTATTGGGTACCACCACCACCAACATAATTTCCACCCCGCATCCCACCATAGTAGCGTTCCATAAGGAAAACCAAGAACCCGAACCCGCTCAATCCTCTAGTGACCTCTAGTGGCAGCACAGTAGGCTACTCCTGTTTTGGGGGAGCTCCCATCAACTGGTTCTTCACAAATTCATTTCGACCTTGACGTCACAAAACTGGGGACATCTAATCAGCTGATCTGCAGAAAAATCCAAGAATGTAGGAGGTGCAGATATGAAGTTTGATTTTCGGATTAGGTCCAAACTTATGCTTTTCTGACAGGCTACTCGAGCAGTCCGCACTACCGGCCTAGCGAAGAAGACTATTGTATTACCATTTAACGTCCTTGATCCGACACCAACGAGATTCGGCCTTACTTCTACATATTCACCATTGTACCACAGACGACCGCCCTGCTCGTTATCCACCACTCAACCGTACCGAATATATGTAAGATGCGAAATCGCGCGCAGTAGCCTAAATTTCACTATTGCACAATTCTTGCATGGCTTGGAAGTCCTTAAAGAGTTGCCTAGGAAAACCTAATCCATGTCCAAGAACTCAAATCATCTACATCTTAAGTTACGTTTTCATAGGCGCAAATATAACAGTAATAACATGGTCATGTAGAAAGATATAAACTCAAGTTCCTATCAGCAACTGGATCATCAATGCATGTTGATGAATATGGCACAAATTTCAGGAAACAAGGAACTGACATGTAAATTTCTGAGAGAAAAACTTCAAAAGCGATATATTTCATTAGGAACGAAATCTTAAAATCATTGTATTGTATCATATTGTAAATGCATTTCATTTGGTGGTATGGGCAAAACTCATCAGTTTCGGTCAGTAAAGTTGGAGGGTAAGAAAGTTTGATATTGAGGATGCTCATCTTGTAATGAACTGGGCAGACTATCATAAAGTTCACGCATTTGCTCTTCACCAAGTTTCATCTTGTCATCAATATCTCTCTGTTCTGATATAAGTGTCGTCTTCATTTTGATGTAATGCTCGAATAGGTTATACTGAAACAGTAACATGACTTAATGACATCAAGTGCAGAAGGTATGGCGACTTGCCTATGATAGTAGGCCTACATCGTATGCCTTTCCTGTCGCAATCCTCACGAATTGCCGTTGATTCGAAGGTACCCAAACAACATATGGCCGGGTAACTTTGGTGGTTAAAATCTACGTAATTTATACTGAGTCAAAATTTGAAAGCAGGCCTGACGAATATTATGTAAAGAAAAAGTATACAGATAAGCACAAGGATGGCCACAGTCAGTTACCTGTTCCCGGTTCATGTATGTAGACAGAGTTTTACAAACAGTCTCTTGCCGTTTATTCACATTATCTTTCAATAAATTTGCTTCCTCAAGCTGGGATGACAACTTCCTTTTCTTCTCGAGCAGGCCATTCTACACAGAGAAGCAAATTTTATCAAAATTTTTGTTAACTAGCCGACAATGGAATAATACAGGCCAACAATTTGTCTCTAAACTGCTTTCAAGTGAGAGGAAAGGATTTTCGTATGTAGAGATTTTGACCACTCACCCTTTCATCTGTATGGGCATCGTCGGCAAGTGTCGCTAAAGTATTCTCAACGCGAGCAAGTCTTCCAGATAATGAAAATATAAGATTGACGATCTTGTCTATCTCCTCCACAAATGTTTTGAAACGTTCTAACTCGCGAGCATTGCAAAGCTGAAATATACACCATTTGCACTTTACGATACGTCCTAATTTCGGAATCCAAATAAAAGACTAAATTGATCCGATTGAAATCGATCAGGTCAGAAATACCAAGCACATGCTCACGTCAGCAGCAAGGTGACTCAGAACTATACAAAAATGACATTGGCCACTAAACCGGTAGGTCTCAGGTTCAAATCCCATGACTGCATCATACCAAAGACATTAAAATGGTATCCGTAGCTTCCTTGTTAGACGGCCAGCGTGTTGAGGATAGTGCGAAGGTGCGCATGCTATGCATATGCACCGGTAGTACATGTGAATATCATGTGAGTCTGTGCAAATGCAACAAAAATCAAATATGGACAAAAAAACAGTACCCTTTACTTTCCTTTACTACTTTGAAAAAATCCTTGTTCAAGTCAAGTTTGCGAATGAAATACAATAACTAGGGCAAAGCAAAGAGATGTGAAGATATTTGAAAATAAAAAAAAGGGCTACCTCTTCCACATGTTGCCTCACAGTCTTCCCTAATTGCTCGTTTTCCTCCAAGTCTACTTTGACATTTTCTTTGCATTTGAAAAGGACATTCAACTTTTGTGTGATTCGCTTCAGAAGTTCAATCTGCACACATATAAAAATGCAGCGTTGAGTATAAGGAAGCATAAAATTTGGAGTAGGCCTACCCAGTTTTCTTGAAACAATGTGCAAACGCAACATCTGCAATCAACCACACTTGATGGTGGACACTCAACAACTACAAAAAAACCATCACCTTCTTGTGGCTTCTCTCCTCTTCAGTTTCATTATGATCATCCAAACTGGCAATCTCCCCTCCTTCCACTTTCTCTTGCAAACGAGTGATTATAATCGCTTTAGGAGCTGAAGTTTGATAATACGCACAGGTTGGAGGCAAAGTGGAAGTAGCAGAGGATGACACACTGTCACTGAACGAAAATAAAACATGTTAAACAAGTTAAATTTCATCATCATAATGGCAACAAGGCTTGGACATCAACAGGTAAGCATAATAACTAGATAATGAACATGCCAATATTAGGCTAAGCCCAACATCTGCAAGACTTCACAAACCTGATACACAACTTTAGCCTACGTTGATGTGAAAGAAGCATCAGTATTTGAATGAAACAACAAGCACAAAGAGAATATCCTCTGTGCCGATTGACCAGCTAGCTAGGAACAAACCGGATGACGCTGAAATGTCTTGAAACTTATTTTTAGGTACTTTAAACACAAGCAAATAATGTTGCCACGAAGAGATAGTAAAAATTTACAATTTGTAACACCATTGGTAAATATAGCATACCCGAACATAGAAACGGATGACACAGAAGTGGTCGTTATCTCGGCAGAAGAAATGATATTAGGGATTGGTAATGGTATCGGCTTAGGAATAGGCAGTGTTGGCAATATCGGTTGAATAGTTGGAGTGGGCGACGTCACCAAAGGCTTCGTCGAAAGGAGATGCGCGGTTGAAATTGTGACTTTCGTCGGCGACCTTATTTTCGTATAAGAATCGTCCGGGTCAGTAGGTGATGCTGGACTTTTCATCACAATGTTCGTATGATTTATAATATCAGGTGGTGGATGGCCTCCTTGATAAGTAGTAACACAGTGTGAGTCTTTGGTTCGCGGCGTATCAGGATCTTTTACTTCAGGCAACGGCTTCGTATGGGAGCCCACAGGTTCCTTAAACACCTCTTCCTCTCCGATGGGAGCTACAGGATTTTGAAGTTTTTCTGAAACAAACCATGGAATCAAGGTACAGGTATTGTTTGCTTAATTCTATACAATGATGCAACAAACACAGTGGAGCATAACGTTGACATAACAACACAAAATCAAACAAAAAATGTAACTTATTGAAATTACCAGATGTTGATACGTGGCATACAGTTGAATGCACAGGAGATAAAGTCGCCGGCAACTCGTTGACAGTATCTTCCTCGTGGGTGCTTGGAATCGATATCACAGATGAAGCGTTTGTTTCAAACAGCGATGATGTTGATATTGACCGACTGACGCCATCATGAAAGTAACAAACAGAAAGGCAAATGAAAAACAAAGCATGAGCAAAATGCAAACACAAAAAAATAAAGAGGTTAGTACCAAGCTGCAGGCAATGACGTATTTCATAATGCATAATTCATACGAAACGGATCTGTGTAACTTAGTGGCTGCCATGGGGGATTTTGTTTCTGATTGATTATAGGCATTCGTCAAGATCATACGTAGTCTCTGAAATTCTTGGCCAGGTAAGACCGACCCAAACAGCCAAAATCAAGCTTATAACAAGTTCATGCTTATTTTCAAGGTTTAAACAGTCACACCAAACCATAGGCCTAACCAAAATATAAATTTATTGTCTCAAAAGCTTTGACACATGAGTACCAACCAACTCCTAGCAAGATATAAGCTCATTTATGGCATGAGTCCCCAGTAGTAAATCGTGCTTGCAAGTGAGATTCCCCATTAGCAGCTCATTAGTGACCAACCATTTCGTTCACACCTCTCAACAACTAACGCCTCTTGAAGGCTTGAACATGAGAAAAAGTTTTGAAACAACGTATCCCTACACATCTGCATCATGATTTTTAACTCTAGCGAATTTAATCCAGCCGCCATGCCATGCAATCAAGCGTAAAGATTTAAAACATAAACGCAAACATCAATCACACTTCTACGATCAACATGACTGCACACGACCGTCCCTCACCTCGATAAGTACGCATCCCATTGTTTTTCTGATATCGGAGGATAGCCGAACGATTTTTGTTGATGCGCAGGATTTTGATAAGGCGGCGACAACTCGAGATCCTTTCTGGTAAAAGACGTCACTCGAAGCACCTGAGTGGGAACGAAACAAACATCAGATGGTAACAAACAAAAGATACATGTCGAGGCAGTCCTATCAAGGGTAGATAAAACCAATTTACACAGCACAAAATATGATAAGGGCAAGGTTGCCATGTTGTAACACTTCAGTAATACGTTTCATGTCAGAAATTATGCCCCAGACATTTGTTTTAAAGGTCACACTTGTTAGTACATAGTTACGGTTATCATGTGCTGTATGTATGGTATTTTGTTTGCACGTTGCCTCGAACATGATAACAAGAGAACGACTATTCCGGAAAATTATTCCAATCCGGCTTTTTGGTACTACAACAGAAACCTGTAAATAATTAATTCACCGTAGGTTGGTAGATCCAACATTTTCATATCAACCAGAATGCATAGTTCAAACACGAGCAAACGCACGAGACATATTTTACTCCGATATAAATCATTCGTAGATTGCTATCGGGAATACGCATGTCAGCAATGCTATTAGAAAAGACGGCTTTACTTTGTGTGAGCCCACGTCAAATTTACCAAGACTTAAATAAATGACTATAATGAGACAACGAACAATACCAAGACAAAGAAAAAATGACACAGCTCAATATGAATCCAATTTTATCATACTTTGAGATTATGTAGATCTTCCAATGTCTGAGAACCACAAGTGCTTTATTGTGAGTGGTTTAGAGATCATTAGAGACTGTTCTACGCAAGGGCAATAACAATTTGAGAAGTCTGTATGCCTTTCCAATCGAATCTATGATCTCAAACAGAAGTCCATGGTACCAATTGAAAAGCTAACAAACCTTCTTTGACATTCCTTGAATTTTATGTCTGTACTCATCCGAGCGTGACTGCAGAGTAGGGTAGTCGGGATCCGTGTATGAATTTAATCCTCTGATGCCTACACTCGATTGCACATGATATCTACAATGACGAAAAAAAATAAACATTCAAACGTGGTGGTTATGATATTATAGAGTCAAATTATCGTACTTCGAAGATGGAGCTGTAGGTGACTTGACAGGTTCGACGTCCTTTGTGGTGTCCATCTTTTTAGGTTTCCCATTCGATGGTGGCGGTGAGCGATATTCTTGTAAACGTTTCAAGATACTTTTGCCTTCGGCCGAATGAAGGTCACTTGCATTATTATTATTATTATTAGTCTTATTCTCGCTGTGATTTGTCGATACTGGGCCGACAGGATTGCCCCTTTCAATGTTCGATACCAACAAGTCTACATGTCGGCCTTTCTCACCGCGATGGAATATCCGCGTTTGGTCTGTGTGTGGCGGCTTTACATGACTAGGCGATTTTGAAGAGTTGTCAATTTTTCTTGACGGTAAATCCGAGTGTGAAGCTCCCAACTGTCGTTTATTCATCTCTCCGTCTTCTCTCAGTCTCGTCGAACCGTCGGCAAGAGCGTCAAATGATCTCGCTCGTTGATGGTCCTGATGGTAAACATAATTATTATGGTGGGGTCGAAAAAGTAAAGAAAAGTTGTATGGCTTACATGAGGCAATTTCCAAATCTCTCCATAACGACCAGATGCACGAAGTCTATTTCCAGCTTCTAACCGTTGATTTTTCTTAGAATCTATATTTTTCAAAAAAAAAAACCCCAAATCTTTGTCAGTTTCTTGTGGCATTTTATATGATCTACCATATGTTACATGACACACAAGTTAAGTGTGGTAGTAAGCCCTATAGCGTACAGTACAGCCTACACGTGTAATAATCACAAGACTATGGAAGAGCAGAATAGTAAGACCACAAGTCCTAAAAAATGAATGTCAATAAAATGACCTGTCTGAGACTAAGATAAAACTATGACTCATTTCGGCCAGTGCCTATTTATACATTTTACGTCAAACCTAACACATCAAAAATCCCCAACCGTTTTAATAAAGTTGTTCAATACAAGTTGAGTTGATATTATCAAAACAAACGAAAATGAGAAAAGACAACAAATCATCAATGTCTCATTAGTATTACCTGAATGAGGGCAGTAACTTTTTTGGGACATGTTGTCTAGCGAGTCTTGCGATGACCTTTCTGTAGCTGAGTGATGAGAATACGGGCTATCATAATCCATTGACCCTGGCCGAGATCTCGCGAGAACCTACATAACATATTTCCAATAATTAATAGATATTATCTTATTTTCAACTGATTATTAATAAGGATACCTCTACTGCTTCCATAAGGCTTGGATTTGAATGTATACTAGTTCTGTCGCGTGCGTTCTGTGTGTTTGCAGGGTGAGTGGTCAGCACCGAGTCTCCATTTGATATGATAGAAGTGGATAGTCGCTCTGATGAACTTGCCGACAGTAATGCTAAACAAGAAGACTGTGTATTAGACAGACCATTGACTAATTTCATCCTTAATCGTCTAGGACGTTTAGGTGTATAACATATACTGTACGGTACCGGTACTCTGTACATGTATATGGCCTCCACACTTACTATAAGAATTGCACACGGAAATATACAATTCATGATCAATGTATCAAAAAAGAAATCATACACAGTAGTATCACATATTCATTCTTCTAAGCCAGCATCACCTCTTTGCACAAAACCAACTACAGTAGTCCTATATAATGCTAAAGTGCCTAGCATGGAGGTGGCGAATACAACTTAGGAGATGTTCTACTAGGTTTGGTGGGCGGTGCCTAAATGAGTTGCGTGACCAATCCAACAGAAACACACAAATGAACACGATACACCATAGCAAATGCCAAAACTTTTTATCACGAAAGACCTTCCTAGTTTTCAGGTTAGGTAAGTGCTCATAGTTAGAAATGTAACCTTAGTGTAAGCAGAAGTAAATTGCAATGACAAATCACAGGTGAAAACAATCACTGTAATATCACAGCACTCACAATCTGTAGACTTCCTGTTGATAGTTGATCTCAAATCTTCCGTTTCCAACCACTCTCTTGATTTTCTCCTCGCAAAAGGTGGCGGTTGAATCTTGAGTAAAAGGAGAAAATGCATTCACCAAAAGTCTGCAACATGTCCTCAACTCATACTCGGTAACACTAACCTTTTCTGTTGAACTTGGCATTCCTTGATCTATTTCAGGGTGTTTTGAAGCATGCCACGATCTAGGCCTTTCAGTATCTCTAGTGTTACCGTGTCTACAAAAAGTGAAAATTGATAGCACGATAGCGTTCTCAGGAATATATATATACCTTTTAATTAAAAAGTTTTTAAAGTTGGCTTAGTGCATGAGTATCCATCCATCTGTCATGATCATGAATATCACACGGTGTGAACAAAAGTTCAATAAGATAGAACAGCGGATAGACGGGAAATCCCGTCACCGCATCTGTGATACTCTGTCACGTAATTACTGACTATAGACAACGATAAATAGAGAATCCAAAACTCTCAAATTCTAACAGAATAGAAACGGAATATCAAAACATTGACAGATGTTGATTGGCTACCATTTAGGCTATGGATACAAGCCAGTCATTATGCTTCATGCTGTCATCAATACATTGAACTTGTAATATTAACCTAAGTACAACAACAAAATTTAACATGGACCACTGTAATATCTTACTCACAAAAACTGACATAAATTTCTTGAATTGCAAGATTTTGCTATATATACTGTATACAAGTGGTACAGTACACATGGCCTCATTTGATGGTGTCATTTGCAGTAGCGAGTCGATTTGTAGCTGTATATTATATATCAGACCAGTAGGCGATAGGCTAACTAAAACAGCGTTAAATCAAACTGCAGCCCTAGTGGGCCATCCAAAAAGTTAACAAATCAAAACAGGCATGACCAAGATTGTGGGTATCAATACTCAAATAGTTCATTTCCACAGCAACCCTACAAGTGTATGGGATGAAGTCTTTTAGCCCGGCGCATCCACATAATACAAAAATTGCTTTATAGTAAAACAATTGTCTTACACATAATTATTTATCAACAAGTTGTTCAATACAACATCTACCTACTGGACATTTTCGATTCATCATCTGGATAGGTATATCACTAGAAATATTTGATCCAATTGAATCAATATGTGAACTGAATTTCCAATTGCATGACGCAAATAAATTATGAAATCTAATAGCTGATAATGGCTTTACAGCAGCATTTCAAATAGCCGTACCCCCATCCAGCATCGATGCCATTTACCCAGTTTATATTTTAAAATCAAATTAATACGAATGTATTGCCAAAAATCGGTTTGACTTCAGCTTACGAGCCTGTTAGAATCGATGATAAGCTAGTGAGTAATACCCAACATGAGCACGGACATTATGTAGCAGGGCACAGTCACCCTAAAACTACAATTAAAGTAACCCACCCATTAAAAACATAGTACCGGTAACAAAACAGGAAATATTATTACATGAACTAGTGCCACTATCCTCCTAATAAATGTGACACTATAATAATAAAACAATCAAGTGTGATTTTAAAGAAAAGATAGGATCTGGATGCATTGCAATAAGTTCCTCAAAATACTAACACCAATCACAGCAACATAATAATGACAATACTGATCAGAAATGCTAAAGTCGGCCTTCGGAGGAATTGTTCTACTTAGAAATGTATATCTAGAATCTATTGTGACTGTAGACTGTAGAGTGTAGTGTCTAACAATTAAATCTCATCGCCAAAAAGAGTAACATGATGCTAATGGCAACAGAAATCGTGAAATAACCCTCGCTGTCTATGATGGACAAGTTTCTCTAATTGAAAAATATACCCAATATCAAAATAACCAAAAACTTCTGCCCACAAGGCGAACAATATTGGCATTAAGTCCATCTATATTGTGACGGTGCTGTTCCTGTGACAACTAACATCTTTCCCTGTGTAGACCTAAACTACTTTACTTCTCTAGAACTTCAAAGTTCAGATTATACTACTAATATGCCTAACCTGGGTTGCTGTACCTTCTAGTACTCTGTTGAGTAGCTGTATCGTATCCAACACACAAAGCTATCCTTCTTCACACCTTGATTCTTTTGCGGTGTATAGCAAAACCACAAATACATATACCATATACCTCACTGCAGTGCCATTTCTTCGAAAGCTGTGTAATATATATAGAGTAGTATAATGTAATAATGATTAATACATATGTACGCTTGATTGAGCAATCTCTCCTCAAGTCTTTAAAGTCCCTTACCGTACCCGCAAACAAAAACATCTCTAATATTCACAAGGTACTTGATCATACCTCCAACATACAAAGGTTATGTTCCACTATATTAACTTCAAAAGTATCACCAAAGCTCTCCAACCCTTACGATAGAACGTGTAACACTGCCTCTGGCATGTAACACTGCTATGCTAGGAATGACAAAGTAACAAAATCAAAGCCCATACAGACTCTCCAGTCTTTTTGTTTGAACAATTCGCAAACTTTAAGCTCACTCAATCTACTGACATTCCCCCATCAAACAAAGGAATGTCTCTGGTGCGATTTAATCACATCAAGTTAGGAAAGACATTTGAAATATCTAAAGCAACAAAGAGTGTCTAGGCCTAGTCGAGGGCGATGATGCCTCGAGCACCCGAATCACATGAAAATTACACTGAGCTGCGTAAAAGACTGTGCTGTAAACAAGACCGTGAAGATTGCACCATAGATTGTATATATCCACTGAAATTTCATTCATAAACTGGTGCAGTCACAAATTATGAGAGATTTACAGCTTACCGACGCCTCATTGCAACAGGGGGTTGTTGATTTCCTAAATCTTCACCAGTCTGAGTTACAGCAGCCGGTGTACTTCTCCGTCCTTTATCCGATAATCGATTACGAATGATATCAGATTGATTCCCCACAAATGCTAAAGGTAATGATATACGTGGTTATTATTAAAGGTTTGATAGTTAGATTCTTCTTATTTTAATAAATATTAGTGGTTAAGCCTTTGGACATGATTTCTGATTACGAGTCTAGACATCGACATGGAAGTCAGCTGTTGGCTTATCAACATATTCCTGTGATGAGTAAGTACGGAAACGGCTTAGCCCAAGGCAGAACTACATCAAAGCAGGACACCAATTTCCTTATTGGGAAAATGTAAGGTATATATATATTGTAGTTTGTAGAAAGCATGATATACTGAACGTGGGCTGTTCAATTTGAGATCATTTTCAACGAAAATTGAATGTGCATAATTATTACCTGAACTGTGGAACCTTGTACACTTAAATTAAGTAAGATATATAGGCCTACTGTATATATATAGCCCATTTATATTGCAATCCAGCCTTGGTCTATTAAGAATGAAAACATTCACAATCGTTTGGAGATCTGCTCCTTCATCAGGCAATCTGTCATTTGTGGCAACGTTGTACCAAGCATAAAGATATTTTTGCATTACAGTGAGCCTCAGTAATTGCATAAGAATTTGTTTACCAGTAGATTATTCACTAACATTGTGACAGCGACTATAAAACAGCGGTATTTGAAAAATGAATCCCATAACAGAAAACTAGATATGTTTAACCAGAATTATGCCCATTAATAGAGAAAGGAGTCAACCTACACCAAGCACCAATACAGAAGAAATTATTATCTATCACACCTAATCACTATCAAGTAATAAACTCCTTCTAGAGAGAAATAATGTTGAAAGCAATTTTGAGAAACACATCAGAATTTGTTATGTAGCCTATAATATAAATGACAGAAAAATGTTCCGAAATTTCAAATGCAATCTCGACGAAAAGTAGCCACAACGAGCGTTTTTCTTTCACATTAAGTAACTGTGGACAATAGGGTCTCGCCATTACCAACGTCATTCGAGTGGGTTCAGGAATGTCACAGCGAAGATAACAACATCTGGCACGTATTCAGTAGTGAACACATACTCATACTGTTGTAGGCATTTCAAAAGAAGGCATGGCAAGTCGTGCCCAGCATGCTATATCAAATGTAATTTCCCATGCTATGTAGTAAGCTGAAATTTCATAAATTTGAGAAGCCATGCTGAATAATTATGAGCTTGCGTGAAGTTGAAAAATTTGTTTCCGATGAGAGACCGGACCCAACCCAACTCACCGTCTCGTTTCTGATCGATGACAACAGATTTTATCGTTTCTTTGATGTGTTGATATTTTGGCACTTTATCGTTACTTTGAGAAAATATATAACCAGCGGGTTTCTGACTGTTTGCACTGTTGCCAGACGAATGAGAGCCGCTACTGTCACTGTTACGCCAGTTCTTCTGATCTGCGACTGAATGACCTCTTGTTTGTGTTGCGGGTTGAATATGAGTATCAGTGTTATAACAGTCCTTGGGTGGTGATTGAACTTTCCTAGACATGTCTGTCGAATACATGGGAAACGATCTGTGAAGACAGAGCAAACGAATAAATAAGATGATAACTCACTAGAGGAATGGAATAAAATTCAAACAACAGGTGGTTAAACATTAAAAGAGAAAGCTATGGAGGATCAAAATATATTATCCAGAAATTCGGACAGCAAAATTACAAAATGTAACCAAGCATCAAAAACGTAATAGTATATTGGTACATATAATTATAGGCTATATATAACTTGCTTTAGATTCCAGCATAACACATCTATAGGTGCCAGGCCCTACTGCTAAATTGCTACGTTCAGGGTGCACATAAATAGTTTGGATATATATATACTGTAACGGTACTGCATAATATTATATATAGCAAAAATTTCGTGAAACCTGCGATTCCAAGACTGCGAAATGATTGCGTTCACCCTCTGTCCCAAAACTAAACGTCATTTTCCACTCGCAAGAGAAAAATTGTGGCTGGTGCACCCTGATGCATCGAAAGGTCAATAGTGATTGAACGATTGAATGCTGATTTGGAACAGTCAAATGTTCAGAAAAATACTGTCTACCAATTCCATGAGCAGCTAGACTTTGTACACAGAGACACGGTCTTCTATCATTACTGGAACCTCAATAAATTTGTTACAAATTCAAGCACACTGTAGTATAGTGATTACTTGATCTGTCAATAATCTCAATATCTACAATTGTGCAGAATTTCACGACTATTATAGTACTGGTTTATGTATTTGAGCACAGATTTACTACCACTAAGCTGCAATCAAGAGAACCATACAAACAAATTACAATACGTGATTGGTATAATGTGGTAACATGATCCTTGTTCTACAACAATACTAAACTATAGTTCTCAACTTTCCAAAGTTACCACGCTGGGAAAAAGCAGCCGTGTGTGGGTGGTGTGCTCAATCAATCAGTCTTTACATTAGCCCCATAATTGCGTTGATAGGGAGACCCTCCATCAACAACGCAAACAACAAATGATATTCACTGGCAATATTTTGTTAATCTAAAGATAAAAAGAGTAGAGAATATCGTACCTTTCCACAGACAATATTAGTCGATCGCCAGATTTTCTTATCAATTCTACGGCTTGGGTTCTTCGCATACCAGCCAGGTCCACATCGTTAACGCAACTTATGATATCACCAATCACAAGCCCACTAGCTTCTCCCTTTCCGCCGCTCTCAAGCTGAACACATGACGAACAACAGATCGTTAACAAGCGCAAATACATTGAAATTTGGCAACAACAATAGATCACAGTTATTACCAATATAATTTACTGTTATCACGTAACAGACCTGCTCAAAACCCTGACAATAGCAGCTCTGCTTGTATTAAATGACTTTGCGTTCAACGTGCCAATATGGACACATAAACTAATACAAACAAGTGACCCTCTCAGTACTTTGTACTAAGATTAATGTCAGATAGGTACATAGACAACACAAACCTAATACGCTCACATTCATTCCAACGAAGCATTACAATGTGAAGTTATTTACAGACTTTTGTTTAACCTGGAGGCCAAATATCAATATATATATACTTCAGCAAAACCGGAGGAAGGCAAACCCCTAGAAACTGATTACTACGTAACCAGACTATTCACGGGAACGGCCGTGGAATATTACCCAATAAAATAGGATTGTGTGGCAGGATGACTTGAGGTCCAATTACAAACTGAACATGTGATAATGCCTTGATATAGAAAATGATA
Organism: Botrylloides violaceus; assembly: GCA_030412335.1. Lineage (NCBI taxonomy): Eukaryota > Metazoa > Chordata > Ascidiacea > Stolidobranchia > Styelidae > Botrylloides > Botrylloides violaceus. The sequence continues at coordinate 2,222,101 of JASFYC010000810.1, forward strand.
ATCTTACAGGAACTTAACCAACAACTACAGTTGATTACAACATTAACTAGGCTACCGATTTTTAAATTTGCACGCTTGGGAGAATGATATGTTTTAAATATATATCATTAATAGAAATGAAACTAATCAATCAAGTCTTTCAATCACATGCAGTGTCAATCATGAAGCGATATGGACTGCATTATATTGATTGGAAATGTGAAATGGCTTGAGTCAATCAAAACTGATTCGAACCATGGAGTGGGGTCACTTGTTTACAAAACAAACATGGGTAGGTAGGTGCCAAGCATTTCAAGCAGGGATGTGGAAACGGCTCTCCCTGAATCAGTCCTCAATCGCTTCCAGAAAGAAAATCGCGACCAGTTCATATTAAATATCGCCAAGACAAGTGTCACCTTTGTGTTTTTGACTGATTGCATTGATGAAGATTTGACTATCGACGCTTCTGCATTCTATAAGAATTTGTGGGCGTACGCTCTAGGCTCTACTGTGTGTGGAGGCAGAAGAATTTTCAGGCTTAGCGGAAACAGGACTGAGGCCAACACTTCCATAAACCTGATTTCAAGTCTGTGTTTCCGAAATGAAGTTCAAGAAAAAGATGGGTTACCTTCGAAACAATTATTGATTTGTTATTTTCTGTTCCTCCTTTGATCGAAAACCCCCATGGTTTTCCACCAGATAGTACAACTTCTGTCCGCTCTCTATGTATTTCCATTGGTAATTTTCATCGACTTGACAGTTCAAGCATTATAGTAATATTACTGAATCCGTTAACAGCAATACAAAAAACCCTAAAAGAGAAATGCTAATGACTGCCATTGCTGGTGTGGGTCAATTATAAATGGGCCTACCCACTAAGAAAATGTACATATGTGCCATGAATCAAAATATTCATGCTTTTTTAAAAAATTACAATAACTAGCTAAACGTTGGCTTCATCACAGGACGGAGGACATATAAACTTCTGAAGGCCTGTCCCTCAAATTCAACATGCTCACGAAATACCTAAAACGTAGATGCATTTCAAGATATTTTCCTCAAATAAATCTAACTGCACTAGTATAATTATGACAATTTCAGCTGGGTCTACGCAAGGCTGTATAATGAAAATTGTCTAGTCGTAGCCTCAGGCAAACGTTTTCGGAATAATTCAGCTAGCTGAAAGCTGGTTGCGTCATGACACAGCTTTACAGATCATGAAATGTAATGTCACATTTTAAAGATATGACCTCAACAACAGTGATTTGTAATTATTAGATACGGTACAAATATAGTGTCAAGCATCACCACCGGAGTATCTTTATCAAGATCATCAATCACAACGTATTATTTTTCACAGGTCTGGATAGTTTCTGCGTACACAGCCTACCGTAGGTTATTCGCCCCAAAACACATTGAATCCTGCACCTTTTTCACAACTGACAGTTTGTGTACAAATGGGTCTTATCTTACATGTGGGAGGTAGGCATACTAACATCCAACATAACAGCCTTAGCATAACAGTGTGAATTTTCAACTGTTATCTGCAGAACTGACACCTGAGTATGGATTGCCTTACTATTACTTGGCAGACTATCAACTATTGAGAACTGGGAAGGACAAGAATATGTCTACCAGAAATGTGCATAGTCCGAAACTTCAGAATTAAAACCAAACCAACATAGAAAAATTTATAACTGGCTGAATGACCACTATTATATATCTTACAGATATATATATATAATTTTTGAATGATAACATGGGTAAAACTAAAGACGGAGCAAGCGGACCGCGGAATTTCTGCCACTGAAAGGTGGACTCTGGAATCACAAACCACATATATATATATACGACAGGGCTCTGTTCGCTCACTCCGTGTTAATTATACTATTATCTCACCACTACTCATGCCATAACAATATCAGTATGTACCGGTAACTCCTCATAATTAATTTTTCTGTGTGGTTCGCAATCCACTGTTTAGTATCAGTAATTCTGCATAGTCATCGGTCTGCTTGGTCACCCTTTAGTAAGACCCCTTAAAACAACATGCACTTTGTATTAAACAGGATTCACCAAGAGACCCGGCAAAATGTCTGGGCACAGGCAGTAGGACAGCGATTAATTGGCCTCACAGGTTGGACGAGGAGGTAGCCCATTAAAATTTACTGTTACTTAGTGGCCCACTGGCAATCAATCACTGGGTGACTCGTTCACTTCTCTGTAACGACGACTGAAGACAGAGAGATTTGAGTTAGTGGTAATGAAAATACCGTGGTAAACAGCTTGACATGATTGATTATGTAAATTTGTTCAATGGAAAGTATGCATGTACGTTTTTGTAAAGAACAGCCTAACATAGCCTACTGTACAAACAGTATATGTGCTCAGGCAGTTGCAAATAATCAGCGCACCGGCATGCTGCCATTAATCAAATAATAATTGACAGATAACTATAGGCGTTGTTCACACATTGATGCTGTTGCAAGCTGTTACACAGATGTTCACATGCCATGTATGGTGTCATTTTTAGAAGGCTACTTATTTTAGAAAACTATAGGGCATAGGCTATTGTGCAGTATGTTGCAAATGCAAAGTTCGCTTCAGTGAATGCTTGTACGTTGACAACAAGTCGGTAAGGGAGCTGTTAATGAAATTCTGGCTAAGAGTTGGCCTACTGGGTGATTTTTGCATAAAAATGTTTGCATAAAAATCACGGCAGAATAGGTAAAATCCTCAGTTTTATTATGTCACCAAGATTATACAGATGAGCATAGATGGAAAATCTGAAATATTTAATATATATTTCACAAATGTCTATTCCCAGCCTTTATAAATGCTCCTAGGACTTTTATACCGCCAAATATTCCCTTGATATTTATAACTCATGCACGAAGTGTGCCACACAAGGCGTATCTGGTTACCAGCCTAATTAAAAACCAATAAATGAGTGTCAGGAAACAATACACATCCTATGTGAGTTAGTATTTCAACAATTATTTATGACCTTATGACAGTCAGTCAGTCACAAACTCGAATCTAAGTTGGGAGATTCTATCCAAAATCCAAACAAAAGAAGCATATTTTAAGTCGCAACCATATTGTAGGTCTGGTACGAAAACAATCGAAAGATTCAAATGAAAACCATCTATAAATCACAACCGAAAAAAATAATCCATTAGTAACGACAAGTCTGTTTTTTTGACTACTGGCATGGATAAAGCATAAGTATAACCCTGGCCGCCTGTGGTGACCGCGTGACCGGTAGCACGGTAAGTGAACAGTATGAATTCAGGAGTTCAGCAATACTGGCATCTATCAATCTTTAATCTATGTACATAATGTTTCCTATAGACTGGACTAATCACGGGTTAAGGAACTAAAATAAAAAGTGCAAGGTACCGGTATTCGTTCGGATCATGCTACGCCTGATCTAACAAACAACCCCAAACCGCAATTTCGCAAGGCAAACAACATCGAAAGGCATGTGCCAAACACTGATAGACTAGGCTAAGCGGTGCAGACTATAGCAAAGATGCGAAAACCTTATCTATTGATTTGCCACAACCGACGACAGGTGGCCAGCCAAGCACGACGTTGAGAGAGTTGAGACACATTCCTCAAAACACTCGAAAGACCAGAGCGATTATCCGGATATTACTACCCCGGTTGCAAATTGGAGTTGTTAGATAACCATAGAGAGTGCCGGTGGCCGGTATGGCGGTTCCTCACGGACTGACTCTGAAGGTCTGGACGAGCGAATGCTCTGACGATGTCATCGCCTATCTACCATTTCGAGTATCCATATGTGAATGAGTGAATCCCAGGTCGGAGACCTCTACCTACTACCTTTTGTTACGTCATAGTAGCTTTTAAAGAATCAATAAGAATCTCAAAATGTTTCTGTCGAAGTGTATATTCGGCCATATTCTCATTAATAGGCCTATTCGGCAAAATATTCTCTGGAAATATGTTTGGTAAGTTGGCAATGTATACTAATGGCTTTTCCAACTAGTAACAAATTTTTTTCACTACAGACATAGACGACTTCTTCAGTGAGCTCAATCTCGACGACTTTCGATTTTTGATGACCAGAGACTTCGTGTTCGTTGACTACTTCAATAAATACTGCTTCTTGCCTATCTTTGGTCAGAAAATTGCATTTTCGAAACGAAATGGGAGATACATATTCGATCCTCAACAGCGAAGAAAGAATGCTTCCTACACTTTATCTAACGATATCGTCTGCGGTTGGTTGTACAAGCGACGTTTCCCGTTATTCACAGCCTCGAAGATTGCGAATGAATGTAAATTATGCACTCTACTGATTGAGTCCCCGGTATACCATGCCCTGCTGGCTTCCAAGCAAAGTGAAGGAATGGAAAATATTCTGGATGCACGTAAGTCATTGGCATTTTTTGCAGTTTGGAGGTAGTTTGTAGAGTTAGATGTAGGAATATATAGGCCTAGGCTCTTTTATCCCTCACCGAGTTACAAACACAGGGAAGATGAGATATGATCCGTAAATTCAGTTTTAGTTTTCTCACACTTCAACTTCTGAGGTAAGGCCTACTTTCCGAACTAGGCCTGGCCGCCTATGTCCTCAACTTCAACTTTTAACTACCGGTATTGTGTACGCATTTCAGGTGAAGTATTGATAGCCAGAGTGGGTGGCGTAGCGAAAATGGCCAAATTTCGCGAATTCGTGTCTTGTTCAAAATACGCAAAGCATTTGATAGCGTTTTGGATGGATGCGGAAAACCTTCGAAAAATTAGGGCTCAGGAGGATAAGGATTCCGGAGCAAAGCAACGACAAATGTCTTCGATGTTGTTGAGAGCGATACAACTCAAATATTACCGCACGACAAGCAGATACTTCCTGACGACGAAAGTACTGGGAAACCAGATGAATTGTAAGCAACTATACGCCTACTGCAAATTCGTTCCGTGATAGTCTCCTGTAGGAATGTTGAAGGAAAATTGGGTTGATTAGAACAAAATAGCGGGCGCACCTATAGCCACAGCTCAATCAAGATCGTGCTCAATCATGCGTAACCTAGGTCAGGAATCCAACAGGCCCTGTCGCTGTATCATAAAGACAGAAAAACTAACCCGACTGGCATCATGAAAACCCACCGAAATTACAAGGCGATGCTTGAAGCAGCAAACAAACGATTCAATATCAATCATTTGTTTCAGACGGCGTCGGGGACGAATACCGGTGTTGTGACCTTGTCCGCACCATGCGTTTGCAAATAATGGTTTTAGAGATATTGCGGAACTACTGGCTCCCGAAATACGTCATATCTCTGTCGAAAACTACGATTGAATGTCAAACGATGTTTCCTGCTGAGGAACAGACGGGAAAGCAACGTCGCCATAAAAGCATGCGTAAATCTGCAGCAGCGAAAAGGCTTCGGGTAAACATACATTTTCTAATATGGTTGGTCTAATCTGCAATGGCAACAAGGCCTACCCCCTTCGCGGAGCGACTAAGGGCTGCAAATGCAAGCCCGGAAATTCCATGAGTTGCAACACCTCAAGTCAAAACCTCATGCACTGTGCTCAAAGTCAAAGAATTATTATTGGTAGGCTTACAGTGCAGCGTTTAGATTTTGTTTGCAGCGATCCAAAAAAACTACCGAGTACGAAGAAGAAGAAAGCAATATGTTGCGGTACATGCTGGGCAGATGTTCGATGGTGCGGTTTAAAGCACCGTCAAAGGAGAATATTCGAGCCATTGAATTCAGCTACGACGACGAAGAAAAAAACGTGTTGTTAGAAGAGATTGACAAGGAGTAATGCAAATGAAACAACGTTTTTGATAGAGTAGACGTTATACACTTACCAGAAAAATCGTCCTGAAATAGGGAGCCCAATCCTATGTTCCGTCATGGATGGTCGCACACACATTTAGCTCCAACACTCTGCAATGTTATGGATATAGGCCTACATCAGCAAACCCTTGGAATGTAGAACTTACATGAGATGCCATCGTGTGTGCGAGTGTGTGTGTGTGTTGAAACACTTGCACTTGCGCCATTATAAGGACACTGGTTTTAAGTTTTGACTCATCATCCAGTGCTGATTTACGAAAGAGGGAGCCTGTCACAGACCACTATTCAGCTTCATTATAAGGTAGGATAGCAGATACTAGATGCAAACGATTCGAAGAATTGACCTGTTTCCAATTGTTAAGACGAGATTGCTAATTTGCGATTCACCATAATTAAGTTAATTGCTGTCCAGTGCTCAAAATTGCCACTTTCTCTTTGTAGAGAAGAATGGAGTGATACTTCAACAAAACTTGGATGGTCGGAAGTCGATTATATTCATCATCACTTCTTTGGTGATGATGATGAAAATAAGGACCACGTTAGTTACAAAACAACGCAAAACAAGAATGACATATCGACCACAGGCTCCGCGCTTAGCTTACTGAGAAGCAGTACTGGGGATACATTATCGGCTAATGAAACGCGGAACTCACAAGGATTGTTATCGAATCTAGGAACGGATTCCAACGCGGAACTGCAAGAGAATGACGAGTCATCGAATGATGATGGGAAAGATATTGGTATGATTAACCTTATAAGACTATGCTCGCCGTATTCAAAAACAGCACACAGTTTCAATGTACAATGATTCGTACAGTCCAAACAAAGACAAAGACAATCCACGGGCTACGACCCTGGACTGTTGTCGCTGGTCTCTCCAATTCAGATTTGCATGAGCCCGGACTACGTATTGGACTGAGCTCACCCTTATTGGCATAATAAGAGACCCGGGCGTGACTTTCCGAACCACTGATTAGTGACATTTTTTGTAATGACTATTTCGCATAGCCTAGGCCAAATTGCTTTCGTAGCAGCTGCAGTGGTCAGTGATAGGCATAATTGGCTTATAACAATTCCTAAGCAATCTGGAGCTAAGTCATGATGAAAAATTAACTTTGACGGTATCCATCGATAGCTTCTAATAAGTGATTAGCCCGACTTTAATCTCGTCGAGCAATAGATATAACAAAGTCGTGAAGTCGTGTATCGTGTAGTCGTGCATATATAGGATTAGCATGCGTTGACGCTTGAACTGGATTCAATTTCAAGCGTCTAATTAATCTATAGAAAAGTTGGCACGATTTACATATTTTATTAGCGCAACGAACGCCTACGCTTCCGCTTCTCCGAATCACGTCGCTAGCAAAGATTACATATTCTACCAGCACCGGCAATAAACAGAAGGAAAGGTTCCAGGGATCTTCCGCAACATCTAGCATGTCAGAATCGACTGGCAAAACTACCACCGGTTCAGGTTATAAGAAAATACATCGGATGAAACATTTCAGTTTAGACACCCTAACTATTTTCACCTATAGATCGCACGTCTGATTCTGGTGGCGCCAGTGATCAGATCGGGAACGTCACGTACGCAATCCGATTGCCAAACAATGAAAGCTCCTGCTCATCTACGTCATCATCCCAATTTTCTGCCATACCTCGTCTGGCAACAGACTTAGGACGGATGAGTGAGAATTACCTTGACGTTGAAGACGAGAATGAGATCAAATGGGATACGGAAGGACATTTTCAAGCTCTTTTATCGGAGATATTGATATCGGATGAATTATCTGGTTTTGTGTATCGCCAATTTTTGAATACGTGCTTACCGATTTCGCCGTCTGGAGATACGGTGTCTAAAGAACTCGACGAGACTGATGCCGAATCGTTGGTCTGCTTTCTTGACTATTGGAAAGACATTGAAAACTATCGCAGGCAACATCCGTCGCTGTCAGATACAGAGCTTTCCAATGAGGTAGAATTTAGTGATTACGCTATTTTTACTGCACCTTGTATATCCCACTTTTGTTTCAGCATGAACGACTGCTGCGAAGATACTTTTGCAACGAATGTACGGTGGTATTGCCAGGAACGCAGGATCTTCGACAATTGGGAAGAAAGGCATGGGGAACATCTCCTTCGCATATCACGCATAGATTACTAGAAATCCAAGTGCAAGTACAAAAGGTACGCTCAAAATATATTACGTAGGGATATGTATACGAAGTTACAGTGGTAAGCTAGCGCAGACTACAACTGATTTCCTCAGCATGTGGGATTTTACTATAATTTGTCATTCATTGAATATCATGACAAAATTCGTAGTATTGTATTCTTTTTAAGGAGAAAATCCGGGGATCATTCGGTCTCATATTCAGAACAGGTTGATAGACAGTTTTCGGAATGTTTACGCTAACTGCAATACGACGTTTATACCAAACAAATATTAATTACCGCCCGTTTCTCAAACTGTCATCTAATTAGGGGGGATCACTACACACTGATAATACTGGATCTTGTAGCATATTTTTCGATCTAATCTTTTTGTTTTAGAACTTAGTAAGAAAATGGATTGCATTCGCATCAGAAGATAGAAAAGATTTCTATGATTCCGCTGTAAGTTATCTATCTTGTCGTCAGCTTGACTGCTAAAACGAGCAGCGAGACTAAAGTTTGGCGTGATATTTCAGCGGCCGATGATGTGGAAGATCGGTAAACGACGAAGTTCTTATCCAAATTGCCCGGAAGAACACAGGAGATTGCCGATTCTGCGAGTTGAAGTCGGTGATATTATCAATCAACACCGTGGGGATGTTGTGAGCGAGGTAGGCCTACCTATCCGTTAGTCATGTTAGATCTATGGAGCAGATAAACAGGTGACTGAATGGGCAACCTCTGTCAGGGCTCACGATTTCAATGATTCCTGAAGTGACTGTCGACCGGAAAGCTCACCATATAAAGCTTTAGATTTTATTGTCGGTTGTAGATTCATAGGGCATCATAAGGATATTCGATCTAGCGTCTCCCGGACCAATAATTATATATATAATTGATATTGCGACAATTGGTTGGTCGATCAGAAGACTTTCGTTGAATTTTGCCAAGTTTCCCGACTTTGGCACTTTCTTATGGCGCAGAAAATCGAATGGAAAACGTCTAGCGAAGAAAGGATGTTGTACGACTTCCTCGGTCACAAACACTCGACGCGACTAAAATACAGAACATCGAGAGCTGTTTACCTGTTGATGATGTGTGTCCAATCGTCTCCGAAAAAGTACGACTCCACGTACGGATATTACGGCAACAACTTTGATAGCATATTTTGCGCTGAAGTCGATAGCGATACCGATGGCGCAATGATGGAAATCCCACGAAAATACGTTCGATGTAAGTAGAACAAATAGTCTAAAAATGCACATGATAAAAGTTTACCTTGATGATTTAGCGGAGTGGGTTTTGGCAAAATGGTAATGAACCCACCACCACTGTCTGCAAGGTTGGTGGTTTGGAAACACGGAAGTAGCCCGTTGTCCAGCACCACCATGACCTTGCATAACGGTAATCATAACGCATGTTTACTGCCTGTGGGATCCAGCATGTTCGCGGGAAGAAAGAAAGAAAATTCACGGAATTCTCGATTTTGAACCATATACCTTAATTACTGGTACCCTGTACGCAATGCTAACGGTACTATTGCGATTTGCAGTGCCCGACTTCGGGGGTAAAACACTTGCAAAACTAAGCGCAAGGGAGTATCCACGGCACGGAATCGATTACAGCAAATATAAAGAAAAAGATGACACCTTCCGTTTAATTCGCAAACCTCTCTACATGAGACCAATTACCAAAGGCGGAATTCGCATAGAACGGCCAAGAGAAAAACCGAAGTAGGATTATAGTAAACTATTATAGGGATAGCATAGCGATATCCTACGTAACATGCATACACGTGTGTTTAGAAATCTGGCGGTGATACTGAAGGATCCGGTGCACTATATGTTTTTCAAGAGGTTTATGAAAATGCACGATTCAGAAGCACCATTACTATTTTGGAAAAGCGTGGACTTGTTGAAGCGAACAGAGAAAAGGAGCGTTAGACAAAGAAAAGCAAAAGGCATCATGAAGAAATTTTTCAGCAGAATTGCCGGAGGAGGTAGGGAATATTTATTGACGCTGTAGTCTCACACTTGACCAACAACGTAGGTGAAGAGAGAGAAATTGCGGATGAAAGCGAACTTTTGTGAATCGCGTCGTGATGCTATCGCTATCCCATCTCACCACTGAATGCGCCCTTACGACAAATTTCTAAGCAATAACTTTATAAGTTATTATCGCCAAATTGCTCACAGGTATTCTACTGCAATGCGACGCTGATCTTATTAAAGATCTCGGAAAAATCAAAAAAGTCACCACATCGATGCTTGCCGAGGCTCAGAATTTGATATTTAATAGCATGGAGAAAAACTGGTAATTAAGGCGATGCTATTTAGTAGAACTACTAGTGTAAAAATAACTTTGCTTATCAGGGGTCAGCGATACATGGACACATTTCCTGAGGACCCGCCCGATATCATTGAAGAAGAACCGGAAACGCCACAATACGTTATACACGAAGTAGGTTACAGTAGCTAATTGCCGTCTCCTCACAGTTGTCATCGCGGATCACCTTTCTATATCCTAAGTGGATGCGTTCAGTAGTATGATTTGAGACGTCAAGGGCATTGAGGAAAGCCCTCGAAGAACATGAATATATTATAGACCCAAAGATTACCCTGAATTCGAGTGAGATCGCCTTCCCCCTGTAAGTGTAGATATACCTGTTATTGTGAAGGACTCACCTTTTCACATACCATACTTCAGACGCACACATGGAGAGTTTTGGGTGACTTTATCAGACGCGCCGCGTGTTTCATTAAATCGATGAAAAATCCAACGATTGTTCAAGAATTCAGAAATTACATTGTTCGCATTTCGGATGAATACAGAGCAACAGGAGGTTCGCGGTTAATTTTTCTCCAGTAGTGAGGCCCACGATAGGCCTATATAACACGATTGAATATCTTAGGCCTACCGTTACAGTGTCGTGTATACTTATATGATGTCAGCCAATAGTCCAATTTCCACTGCTGCATCGAATAAATTCGCACTATGGTACTTATAAGTAGTGCGACAGTTTCGAAGCAGACAGATAAGCGGAAATGCTTTGAAAGATTTAACAATAATACATACTGTATATACAGTATCAAGACTCTAGACCGTCACGTTCCTGCAGATGTATAAGGCTATAGTTGTATTGTAGACTAATACACTTGTATAAAAAGAAATCATTCCTGAAACCGTTTTCGTATCGCAGATTCTGAGACTGCTCTGCATCAGACAGCTATCATAAAAGGTCACGGATTTGAAACAACTATGCGGATAGCAAAATACGAAGTGGCAGGCAAAAAGATAGCACTCGACTGTGTTACAAACGACCTTGCCTTACTGATGGAAATTAGCAGGCGAGCGCACGATAGTTGCATTTACTCTAAGCTATTAGGACTCTATACACTTCTAACGTTCGGCCTTATGCAGATTCGTCGCGTTGATGGACAACGCGAAGGAGATGATACAATCAGGAAGTTTCGAACAGAGCGATCTCGAGTTGGCTGTTGCAAAAGCGCGGTGCATTATCAACTGCTTTTTCGACTCAAACGTTCCTCCGCGGCTCCGGGTAAGTCGACGAAGCGCAATTGATGATTGAGTAATTATCGCAACCCTGCGTCATATCTGCGTGCCAAAACGCAACGTGATATATAGCCTATATATGCTATTTCGAAGCAAAATCACCATCTCACCCGGATGAAAGGGAGACCTATTTAGTTCATATTATAATTCATTTTCTATTAGTTGTGACTGAAATAACCGATCATGACACAAACAGGTGAATGTCAGAGACGAAGAAGCTGAAAAAATCATGAAGTCTTTCTCATCGGGAGAAATCTTCCGCGGTTTATTCCACAACGCTATATTAGAAATATTTCCACTTTTGCTCCATTTTTGGACTAAGTAAGTAATTCTATTTTTTCACCAAATATAATCTGTGCAAGAGGGTTTAAATAAATATCCGAATATATTACATGGAAGGCCTATTAAGATAGGTATACAAGTAGGCCTATGCAAGTACTATGGCCTGAAATAAATAAGTAGGTCATTATGCATGATGCATCAAAATTGTTCCAAACATCTAGCGCATATATGCCAATAAGTCGGGGTATTATCGTTTTTATTTTAATTTACAGTGTTTTCAACTACTTAGGTCATTTACGCCAGTTCAATGCATAGGCTAAAATGAGCACCGATAATTTCGGTTATTTCCTCGGATCACAATCGCAACCACAACCTTTCGCACTCCCCCGATACCAAATGCAAAGAAGAGACAAAGGAACGGATACTTCACGATTACATTTGGTAGTTTCGCAAATTTTTATGTATGCGTGGACAGGTATCGAAAGGAAAAGCATAAATATAAGTCGAGAAAAATACTAAGACTCGAAAGACATGAAGGTGCCAGGAGGCGGAGGAATACGATCATGGCAATGCGAAGGAAGAGCCTTGGAACAAAACTTCCGGAGGGCGAAATCAAGCCTAAGGTATCAGAAACTGACTTTTTTTACAACTCATTCGGTGATCCACCTTACGAAAAAGTCAAGGGAATAGTCCGTAAGTGGATTTTGTTGATAGAGGGTTTATCCTTTAGACGATTGTTAGAGAAAATCTGTGCATTTTCCTAGTGGGAGACCCAACTATTCTGCATTATTCCCTTCAACACGGCTTGAAGCTCATCATACCTCCTCGTCGAGCGGTCCGACGCTTGAGTGATAGCGATGGAGTCTTCCTCAAAGTTTGGACAAGGTATGACGAATTTGTAATATATTGATTAGGCCTACTGTAAAAAGTGGATTAGTAGCCTAGAGGTTAGGCCATCAGATCCCGATTGCGGAACATTAGTAGTAACGTATAGGCATGGCTGCCCTAACTCTTCATACTCCACTCGCTACGTTATATCTCAACGAATAGTCATCGTAATAACGGACTTTACATAGAAACTTGGTTCAGTAAAGAACTCGGACTTCGCAAATATTTTAAAGAAGTTACTGATCATGTTATGGCACGGACGATTTACCGATGATTTTTGTAGTCCGCGTCTCCGCGAGTCCGACGTTTAGTATCACTAAGCCCGACCGGTACGTTGTTTAGTGACATCCACAAGCATTCACATATATAGGCCTACGCTTGTTTCAAATTTTGTAGCGTAACATAATTTTTCGATCAAGGAAATATGCAAGCTTGACTATCTAGCTCCAGTAGAATTATAGATCTGTCCTGTACAACGATCCCAATAGCAAATCAAGTAGCTGAAGAAAGTAGCGTACAACGAAGTCGTCTTTGGTCTTAGCTACGCCAAGTGCTATATTTTTCGTACCACACCACCAACTGGCCCAAAATAACCAAGCCATTCTCGGAAAAAATAATTCGTCTCACTTCACAGAGGAGCGAAAGCAGTGAACGTCCTTGCGGCTGGATCGAACCCGACTATCTTCGACACCGGAGAAAAGGGCCGCGCGTTGAACGTCTTCTGCGATCTTATCGAATGAGCCGCAACGCGACGCAGCATACTCTATCGCTCCCACTCTCAGATTTTTTCTTTCGGTAAATAAGCCTATTCGTTACAATGCAGAAGTGCTATGCGACAGTAGTAGACTCGAAGAGTTGAGTTGTCCCGTTTGAAGAGTCGAGAACGTCCGTTGTTGGAAAATCCAGCGACAGCACACCCCACAGACATATAGGTATCTGATCACGGCCGCAATCAATCTCGCACAACACATCTTTAGTATAGGAATAGGTAAGCGACTCCACATAGGATTCTCCACACTTTATTGAAACACAAATCGTAATCCAGGTATAAAAAACTCTCACGTTTCGCCTAGCCCTAAAGCACGTTTAGTCGAGTAAAAATTACTATTATCCATAGTCGTGGATTCTCTATATACTCGCACGTTCGTGACCAACTTGTAAAAGAACTCTCCATTGGAGGATGAATAAAAGTGGAGATAACATGAGAGCGGCGGCGACATCAGTTTAGCGTGGGAGGAAGCTTCCTCAAGCGAAGTGGTTCAACAATTTTTAGTACTATAATTTCTTCCCGCCGTTCGGATACCCGAGAAGCGTTAAAATAGCATAAAAAATATAGCATTTTCACATGGAAGGGGTGAGAATGCGCATCTCGACGTAGAGTTCAAGCGTAGGACACACAATGATAACCGTCTTCCACAGTCAGTACCCCACCCCTGGATCAGCAGTATGTATCAACGTACTCACACCCATCATTGTTTGTTGCGGGGCACCTTGATCCATGTTGGACACCATGTGTTGTTAAACGGTGCCTTGATTCTGGTTGATAGGAGTGTTCCGGCCTTCCATTGCGTGAGAAGACATTTGTGGCATACCGGCAGGTCTGCCTGGCATTTGCTGTGCTGGGGGCACGCCAGTCGATACGTTCACGGTAGGGTGATATCGAAAAGTGTTTAGCATTCCTTGCTGCAGAGTATATTCAGTAACTTAAATCAGCGACACGACACAAGGTAAGCACAAGATCAATGACAGCCATAACAGAATCTAATGGTTCCAAATCGGGATATATCCGAATCCGACCAATAACCTTAAATAGCATTCTAACCATTCACGTTCCAAGAGCTTCCTTTTGCTTGTATGAAATGTTAAAGATGCAACCACTGGTTAGAGAACTCAAACAAACCCTAGCACAACAGATATCAGCCTGTTTGGGGCAGCCATTTTCTTGAATCAATTACTATTTGGAATCAAATGAAGCAGAAAGTTCAGACTAGGGAGTCTAGAAAGCGCTGTTTCGAATTAGCAAACGTCGTTATTCTAAAGCATATAGGCTACCTGTTGGATGCACATTCCATGCTGATTAATGGTATTCCTCATCGGGCTTGCTTGCATTCCAGAAGCACCTTGTTGCATCCCACTACTGAGTTGACTCTGAATATTGTTCTGTGACTGCGGTACAAAATGAATCGGCTATGGTTATATGAAACTTACATTGTAGCAACAGCTATCAACAAAGGAGTTCACTTTACCATTGGCTGCCTTGGCGTGTTGTTTACCATCCTTCTATGCTGAATTATCTGATTCATTAGATGAGGATTTTTCTTGAGATAATCCATAAGCTGTGTTGGATTTCTCGGGCGAGGACCTCGTGGACCTACAGTGCATTAACTTCATTTAGTTAGTGGTGAGTACACAATCTACTAACTGATTTCATACCGTTCATTATTCCGGGATTAGTGCAGACCGTCTGCGGTTCCACCGGCTGATTTTGTTGAGCAAAACGTTAAGGCCTATCGCAGACCCCCATGGACTAGGGTGCCAGTGATAGAATTTTTGCTCACCAGTGTTCACTTGTCCCATGGTTCTGACTCCTGGCATACCGGACGGGTTCTGCACGGACGTAGGCGGGAAAGCGAGCCTGGCTTCTTGCTGAGCGACCATTCTAGCCTGCTGAGCCGCCCGGACGGCGGCTTGTGGCGGTGATGATAGATTGTTTCTACGAAGCTGGCCCCCGGGGCTCAGCATACTTGTTTGCGGCGTGCCTTGGGACTGTTGTGTTAAAACGGATCCGGGTTTCCCCATGTTACCTTGAGTACCAGGATTCATGCGTGGCGATGCAATCTGTGTCTGATTAATCATCGGGCTACTCATGGGAGCGTCGCCCTTAGATAAGATAGAATGCATCTTTTGGCCCGATTGCATTTGTTGTTGCATGTTCTCTTGATTTGTATTGACCTTTGGACTAGGTTGGCTGTTAATTGAGGTATTGCTGACACTGCCGGCAGGCGTGTGGGGTCCTGACTGAGGATTGGACTTCTGCGTCATCACCATCATCCTTCGCTTCATTAAATGTTGCTGCCGCATTCTGTGCTGCCGCTCTTGCTCCTTTATCTTAGCTTTGATGTTCTGACAGAAAGTGACCGGGCACTTGGCCTCCTGCAAGAAATCAAGCCCCTGTTAACAACACGACAACGATGGCAATGTTCCTCGCATATGTACACAAACCTGGCAATGCCTTGCGTGGTAGTAACACAGTGCGATAAGCTGCTTACAAATTAAGCAAGCGCCCTGTGCTTTCTTCTTGCAGTTCTTGGCGTGTTGCAAAACCTGCACAACGAGTTCATATTAAACACCGAAAAAGTCATCGATCACATTAATTAAACAACTTACCTTCTTCATGGTGAAACAAGCAGGCATGTTGCAATTGGCGTTCTTGCACTGGCACGCGTGCACAAGCGATCGTAGACATGTATCGACCGATATAGCTCCCGATTTATTGGCGCTTGATCCAGAACCGACTCCCAACGAGCCATCGTCAATACCAAACCCGACCTTGTCCATCTTGTGTTCGTGACCGATGGCTTTGTAGCACGGGATGCACAAGTCAAAGTCCTTCGATAAATATTTTTGGATTAATAAAACAATTGTAGTAATAGTCAATGGCGGATGATTGATAGAATATAGTAACAAGTTGACAGAGTGAATTTGATGCCTTGACCAATTTATCGCAAATATAATTCACAAACCGCACTCTTTTGTCAAGTAGAGGATTACGGCAATTCATGAATTAGAAATGGCACGAGTAAAACAACTTACATGGCACACTGTGCACTGATATCGTGTCTCGACGTTGTTACGACACTTGTTACATTGGTAGGTGAACTTGTCTTGGCCGCTTGTGTGTAGTTCGATAAGCATAGCCATAGACGACCATTTTGCTCTTCTTAACGACGAAAATTCAAAGTGTTTCTCTCTCGCCATAGTCAGGAATGCGTCTCTGCCGTCCATGAGGTCACACTGTAACGTGTTGTCAGGGTCTGTTGTGGGTCCCATTTTGCTTATTGCTTCAATGCTATTGAGACGAATGACGAAAAATACCTAGACGAACATTAAAGTTATCAGAATAAATGTCGTCACAATTATCAATTATGATTCAGCTTTCCTTAGATAGGCATCAGACTGCAGATACCTATTTACAAAATAAGGGCCACCGTACAGAACAAATTCAGTGAGACGCTGAAAGCTATAATTTTAGTGAGACGCTGAGAGCTATGTTACTACCAGAGCCCAAAAAAAAACTCCTTACAAACCTCTTTGTGTTTCTCCATTATTTGATATAGCTTATCGGACAAGTCGTTCATGACTTGAGGCACCTTCTTTTTCGCGGTTCTTTGCGAAGTCTTTTTGATGTTGGCTTTTTTTGACTTTTTATTTTGGTTGCCGTTTTTAATACCAACGTTTCCGCCTTGGTCGCACTGCAGAGGTGAAAACTTGAACAGGAGGGCCTGCATTAGTAAACAGCAAAAAAGAGATAGATGATGATTTTCCTAAACAATGCAAGTATGAACGTGGAATAGCTCGTGTGTCATTGAATGCCAAACAAATACTGAATCACCTCCTCAGCAGCAGCTTGTTCGTTCGCTTCCGCCCGTTTCCTATCTTCCTCCTCTTGTTCGATTTCTTTGATGCTCTCTTCAAGCACATTCGGCCAAAAGTCTCCTTCAAAATATGACAGTTCCCGTGCCGATTGCAAACGGTCATCCTTTGCTTGATGAAAAATGTCTTTGTAGTCAACAATAACTTGCTCGCTCTGTATCGAACAAAAACAGTATGACAACACAGTCGCAAAAGTACATTAACTGAATGCATCTTACAATGGCTTTATCCAACATCTTCTTGTACCAATCCTGTAATCGCTTTGGCTTGGGGATCTTCTGCTCTGGAGGATGGCAATGAAAGATATAATCGTCACCTTCGCAAGGTGGACAAGCCCAAGTATGGGCAAACTCATATCTGAAATGGACCGCAAAAGAATGACGACGGTGAAGAGGCGAAAACGCAAGTTTAAAATAGTACCCAAGATTTTTGCAGTATTCAAAATAACCAATCAAAATTTCATGATAGACGGCCGTACGCAAATATCTTGGACGAAAGAAGTGCACTGAATCAAGATATGATAAATAAACGCGACGCTGATTAGGCCGCGGGGCATCGGATCCATATTCCTGTAAAAGAATGTGCGTGTTACTTCTTAAATCAAGAATACCAGGAAGTAAAACAGAATTCTACGCTGCAGATAGATCTAACAACACTATTTAATCAATCATACCTGTACATGGACACCGAAAAAGCAGACATCGACCCCATCGATTTCCTCAAATGCGAAAAACGCTTTTGCTCTATACGGAAAAGTTTCCGGCATCTCTTTCGTATCAACGAACCTAAAATGACATCCCACATATCATTACAACATGGCAATGCACAAACCGTTTGAACAACAAATGCACATACTTTGCCTTCATCCCTGACCGTACTTCAACCGTTTTATCTCCGCTATACACCACCCTGATGTGAACATGTCCCGCTACGCCGGTTGTATCGGTCCTTTTGATATAACTATTGACACGCCTCTCTATATGTTCGCTTAGTTTATTCTGTGGTAATTTGGAAGCGATGTAACGGTTTGCCTTGCGTGATTTACCGCTCCTCGAGAGGCACTCGTCACAGGTGAAGCTGAAAGAGCGTAAATTTCAGATCCATGCCAGAAAAAATAGCGATAACACAACGTACCCTTCTGGCCATATCGGTGCCATATGCAGTACACAAATTTTGTGCATTTTCCTTCCGCAAACGTTGCATACCTCAAACAGTTCAGGATCAAGAACATCATTCTTTTTCTTGTCAAATTTGCTTTTTGGTATTGTTCTGATAAGAAAATTGATATCTATTTATATTCAGTCTATAACAACAGCAATCAGACCATCGATTCATATGCACATTCGCATTATTACAAAACTGACTCACACCCATTAACGGTGAAAATCAAAGAAAAAAAGGCACTCCAGTCACTCGGTGATGCATAGCCATACAAACCTGGCAAGCATCGATCAGGTGACTTTAACCTGTGATTGACTGAGCGAGTGATCATTTGCGGCAAAAAATCTCGTTCAACTAGACTACTTACGTTAACGAAGACTGTGGTTGGTTAGGATCATCAGCCAATGAAATGTTGTCACCTGGTATGTCGTTAAAACACTTCTCACAGTAATCAAATCTGGAAATATGAATTGCAATCAGAAACTACTTCCTAGACTTGATGCATGCTACAAAAATACCTGTTTTGATAATCGTAATACACCGCACCGGTTGAAATCGTACACAGCTGCTTTCCGTAACAGCACAAAGTCATCGGCATGAACTCCAACTACAAAAAAAAAGCAACATATTATTAAAGTCTTGTCCAAAGACAAAAGTAACCATTGGCCAACCTACCTTCCTACCACAACAGTAACCTAATCGTTCCATCACAGGATCAATTTCACTCTCAAAGACGTCGTTGAGTTTGGCACAGTATAGTTCTTCAATTTTCCACCATTGCTAAAGAGAAAATTCGCATTGGTAGCCTACTGAGGTAGCGCATTGATTTCAAGCAGACATAATAAGCTTATAAGTGGGAATGATTTATAATCTAAAAATACATATCAAGACTTCACGTCTACAGTCTACACCACCACCCGTGCGTCCGCATCGCGCCGCATTATCGACTGCTTTCACAACTCAAACGTTCCTCCACGACTCCGAGTCTGTGGACGAAGCACAATTAATGATTGGACAATTCCAACCAATCTGCGTGTCTGCGTGGCAACACGCAACATGCTATCTCGAAGCAATGTCACCGTATCACCCGGAAGAAAGATAGATCTGTGGAACATCTGAGCACAACCGTAACCAATCTCGCACAAGACGTCTCTACTATAGGCAAGCGGGACCGCATAGGATTCCCCACACTTTATTCAAATACAAATCAAAAACGGATTTCAGGTATCAAAAAAAGCTCTCACGTTTCGCCCAGCCCTAATGCACTTTTTAAGAAAACGTATTGTCGAAAAAGAATAAATTACTATCATCCAGAGTTGTGCATTTCCTATACTTGCACGTTGGTGACCAACTTGTAAAAGTACTCTCCATTGGAGGATGAATAAAAGTGGAGATAACATGAGAGCGGCGGCGACATCAGTTTAGCGTGGGAGGAAGCTTCCTCAAGCAAAGTGGTTCAATAATTTTTAATACTATAATTTCTTCCCGCCGATCGGATACCCGAGAAGCGTGAAAATAGAAGAAAGTAATAGTAAGATAAGAGACAAAGAATGATGTAAATACATACAAATTATAACTCTTTTTTTTAAAGTCATCGACAACAGGCATAACAAAATATAGC
This sequence comes from Botrylloides violaceus, assembly GCA_030412335.1. Taxonomy (NCBI): domain Eukaryota; kingdom Metazoa; phylum Chordata; class Ascidiacea; order Stolidobranchia; family Styelidae; genus Botrylloides; species Botrylloides violaceus. The sequence goes on from JASFYC010000810.1 coordinate 2,242,249, forward strand.
ATTTTCACATGGAAGGGGTGAGAATGCGCATCTCGACGTAGAGTTCAAGTGTAGGACACACAATGATAACCGTCTTCCACAGTCAGTACTTGTAAATATTCATCCCTTCCATTGGGTGAGATTCAACGTTGGATCTTCCGCAGAAAATATAAGAAACGCTCATATACAGAAAAAAGGTTATTCACTGCACCATCTCATCTACACCTCGTACCGACTCGCAACGTCCGTCAGTCAAATTAGATATGCGTGACTGACTCGACCCTTGGCGCCCCACATCGTATGCCGCACTGTGAGCACGCCACCGTTATACCCATCAGTCAGTGGCCTTGTCACTTGTCATTCATCTTTCCATAACCGTCCAAAGTTCCTTGATTGGGATTGCTCAAATGACCTAAGCCTTGATTGACATTAGATTGAAATGCGTTGCCGGCTGTGTTAAACCCCGCCCCTTGAGCAGCAGGATGGGAAAACGTGCTCCCACCCATCATTGTTTGCTGCGGGGCACCGACATTAAAGCCTTGATCCATGTTGGACACCATGTGTTGCTGAACGGTCCCTTGATTCTGGTTCATAGGAGTGTTCCGGCCTCCCATAGCGTGAGGAGACATTTGTGGCATACCGGCAGGTCTGCCTGGCATTTGCTGTGCTGGGGGCACGCCAGTCGATGCATTCATGGTAGCGTGATGCTGAAGTGTGTTTTGCATTCCTTGCTGCATGTTTGTCATCTGGGGACTCATTCCAGGTTGCATGACGACTGGATTCATCTACAAAGAACACGAGATTCATAAGACAAGAGCAACTGCATGAGTACACAGACACAGAAAACCCTAAATTCCAGACTGAAGCACTATGGAAATCATGCTCAGAACCAACTCACGCCAACACGGCTTCATCAAAATTTTCAGTAATTTCACAAACCTGTGTACTGAAATATTGATAAAATCTACCAACCTGATGTCTGATGGGATTACTCATTCGTTGCTGTGGATACCGAACCATCACCCTCTGTTGTGATATCGCCTATAATTAAATAAGCAGTTCAAATTGCAGCCTCGTCAAGCCACATCGAAAGTAATGACCACAATAGCCCATAAAAATTTGGTACACGAGACTCGTGCTCAAGAGTAAATTCCCACCTGATTATATGGCGGTGCAGGCGTTTGAAATTGTGCTTGTTGTTGAATCCGGTGAGGTTGCGATTGCTGTTGCGGTGTCCACTGCATAGGTTGTTGCATGTTGCTCACGGGCTAAAAACGAATGGTTAGTTACGGGACAGTAGTGTATATTCGGTCACTTAAATCGTCGACACGATTTAACACAAGATCAACGACAGCCATAAGAGAAGCTTATGGTTTCGAATCATGATATATCCGATCAATAATAACTTTGAATAGCATCTTGACCATTCACGTTTCAATAGCTTCCTTCTGCTAGTGTGAAATGTCAAATATACATACAACTAGTCGGTTTGAGAACGCCAAACAAATCACAGTAGGCAACACAACAAGCATCAGCCTTTTACCATTTGGAACCAGAAAGGTCCAGTCTAGACTACAAAAGTGCTGTTTCGAATTAGCAAATTTCGTTACTTTGAAAGCATATAGGCTACCTGTTGCATGCTCATTCCCTGCTGATTAATGGTATTCCTCATCGGGCTTGCTTGCATTCCAGAAGCACCTTGTTGCATCCCACTACTGAGTTGACTCTGAATATTGTTCTGTGACTGCGGTACAAAATGAATCGGCTATGGTTATATGAAACTTACATTGTAGCAACAGCTATCAACAAAGGAGTTCACTTTACCATTGGCTGCCTTGGCGTGTTGTTTACCATCCTTCTATGCTGCATTATCTGATTCATTAGATGAGGATTTTTCTTGAGATAATCCATAAGCTGTGATGGATTTCTCGGGCGAGGACCTCGTGGACCTACAGTGCATTAACTTCATTCAGTTAGTGACGAGTACACAATCTACTAACTGATTTCATACCGTTCATTATTCCGGGATTAGTGCCGACCGTCTGCGGCGTGGTTCCACCCATCGGATTGCTTGGTTGCATCACTGTTGCTGGCCTCATCGCAGAGACCCCCATAGACCAGGTGCCAGTGTTAGGATTTTGGTTTCCACCAGTGTTCACTTGTCCCATGGTTCTGACTCCTGGCATACCGGACGGGTTCTGCACGGACGTAGGCGGGAAAGCGAGCCTCGCCTGTTGCTGGGCGACCATTCTTGCCTGCTGAGCCGCCCGGACGGCGGCTTCTGGTGGTGATGATTGATTGTTTCTACGAAGCTGGCCCCCGGGGCTCAGGATACTTGTTTGCGGCGGGCCTTGAGGCTGTTGTGTTAAAACGGATCCGGGTTTCCCCATGTTACCTTGAGTACCAGGATTCATGCGTGGCGATGCAATCTGTGTCTGATTAATCATCGGGCTACTCATGGGAGCGTCGCCCTTAGATAAGATAGAATGCATCTTTTGGCCCGATTGCATTTGTTGTTGCATGTTCTCTTGATTTGTATTGACCTTTGGACTAGGTTGGCTGTTAATTGAGGTATTGCTGACACTGCCGGCAGGCGTGTGGGGTCCTGACTGAGGATTGGACTTCTGCGTCATCACCATCATCCTTCGCTTCATTAAATGTTGCTGCCGCATTCTGTGCTGCCGCTCTTGCTCCTTTATCTTAGCTTTGATGTTCTGACAGAAAGTGACCGGGCACTTGGCCTCCTGCAAGAAATCAAGCCCCTGTTAACAACACGACAACGATGGCAATGTTCCTCGCATATGTACACAAACCTGGCAATGCCTTGCGTGGTAGTAACACAGTGCGATAAGCTGCTTACAAATTAAGCAAGCGCCCTGTGCTTTCTTCTTGCAGTTCTTGGCGTGTTGCAAAACCTGCACAACGAGTTCATATTAAACACCGAAAAAGTCATCGATCACATTAATTAAACAACTTACCTTCTTCATGGTGAAACAAGCAGGCATGTTGCAATTGGCGTTCTTGCACTGGCACGCGTGCACAAGCGATCGTAGACATGTATCGACCGATATAGCTCCCGATTTATTGGCGCTTGATCCAGAACCGACTCCCAACGAGCCATCGTCAATACCAAACCCGACCTTGTCCATCTTGTGTTCGTGACCGATGGCTTTGTAGCACGGGATGCACAAGTCAAAGTCCTTCGATAAATATTTTTGGATTAATAAAACAATTGTAGTAATAGTCAATGGCGGATGATTGATAGAATATAGTAACAAGTTGACAGAGTGAATTTGATGCCTTGACCAATTTATCGCAAATATAATTCACAAACCGCACTCTTTTGTCAAGTAGAGGATTACGGCAATTCATGAATTAGAAATGGCACGAGTAAAACAACTTACATGGCACACTGTGCACTGATATCGTGTCTCGACGTTGTTACGACACTTGTTACATTGGTAGGTGAACTTGTCTTGGCCGCTTGTGTGTAGTTCGATAAGCATAGCCATAGACGACCATTTTGCTCTTCTTAACGACGAAAATTCAAAGTGTTTCTCTCTCGCCATAGTCAGGAATGCGTCTCTGCCGTCCATGAGGTCACACTGTAACGTGTTGTCAGGGTCTGTTGTGGGTCCCATTTTGCTTATTGCTTCAATGCTATTGAGACGAATGACGAAAAATACCTAGACGAACATTAAAGTTATCAGAATAAATGTCGTCACAATTATCAATTATGATTCAGCTTTCCTTAGATAGGCATCAGACTGCAGATACCTATTTACAAAATAAGGGCCACCGTACAGAACAAATTCAGTGAGACGCTGAAAGCTATAATTTTAGTGAGACGCTGAGAGCTATGTTACTACCAGAGCCCAAAAAAAAACTCCTTACAAACCTCTTTGTGTTTCTCCATTATTTGATATAGCTTATCGGACAAGTCGTTCATGACTTGAGGCACCTTCTTTTTCGCGGTTCTTTGCGACGTCTTTTTGATGTTGGCTTTTTTTGACTTTTTATTTTGGTTGCCGTTTTTAATACCAACGTTTCCGCCTTGGTCGGACTGCAGAGGTGAAAACTTGAACAGGAGGGCCTGCATTAGTAAATAGCAAAAAAGAGATCGATGATGATTTCCTAAACAATGTAAGTATGAACGTGGAATAGCTCGTGTTTCATTGAATGCCAAACAAATACTAAATCACCTCCTCAGCAGCAGCTTGTTCGTTCGCTTCCGCCCGTTTCCTATCTTCCTCCTCTTGTTCGATTTCTTTGATGCTCTCTTCAAGCACATTCGGCCAAAAGTCTCCTTCAAAATATGGCAGTTCCCGTGCCGATTGCAAACGGTCATCCTTTGCTTGATGAAAAATGTCTTTGTAGTCAACAATAACTTGCTCGCTCTGTATCGAACAAAAACAGTATGACAACACAGTCGCAAAAGTACATTAACTGAATGCATCTTACAATGGCTTTATCCAACATCTTCTTGTACCAATCCTGTAATCGCTTTGGCTTGGGGATCTTCTGCTCTGGAGGATGGCAATGGAAGATATAATCGTCACCTTCGCAAGGTGGACAAGCCCAAATATGGGCAAACTCATATCTGAAATGGACCGCAAAAGAATGACGACGGTGAAGAGGCGAAAACGCAAGTTTAAAATAGTACCCAAGATTTTTGCAGTATTCAAAATAACCAATCAAAATTTCATGATAGACGGCCGTACGCAAATATCTTGGACGAAAGAAGTGCACTGAATCAAGATATGATAAATAAACGCGACGCTGATTAGGCCGCGGGGCATCGGATCCATATTCCTGTAAAAGAATGTGTGTGTTACTTCTTAAATCAAGAATACCAGGAAGTAAAACAGAATTCTACGCTGCAGATAGATCTAACAACACTATTTAATCAATCATACCTGTACATGAACACCGAAAAAGCAGACATCGACCCCATCGATTTCCTCAAATGCAAAAAACGCTTTTGCTCTATACGGAAAAGTTTCCGGCATCTCTTTCGTATCAACGAACCTAAAATGACATCCCACGTATCATTACAACATGGCAATGCACAAACCGTTTGAACAACAAATGCACATACTTTGCCTTCATCCCCGACCGTACTTCAACCGTTTTATCTCCGCTATACACCACCCTGATGTGAACATGTCCCGCCACGCCGGTTGTATCGGTCCTTTTGATATAACTATTGACACGCCTCTCTATATGTTCGCTTAGTTTATTCTGTGGTAATTTGGAAGCGATGTAACGGTTTGCCTTGCGTGATTTACCGCTCCTCGAGAGGCACTCGTCACAGGTGAAGCTGAAAGAGCGAAAAGTTCAGATCCATGCCAGAAAAAACAGCGATAACACAACGTACCCTTCTGGCCACATCGGTGCCATATGCAGTACACAAATTTTGTGCATTTTCCTTCCGCAAACGTTGCATACCTCGAACAGTTCAGGATCAAGAACATCATTCTTTTTCTTGTCAAATTTGCTTTTTGGTATTGTTCTAATAAAAAAATTGATATCTATTTATATTCAGTCTATAACAACAGCAATCAGACCATCGATTCATATGCACATTCGCATTATTACAAAACTGACTCACACCCATTAACGGTAAAAATCAAAGAAAAAAAGGCACTCCAGTCACTTGTTGATGCATAGCCATACAAACCTGGCAAGCATCGATCAGGTGACTTTAACCTGTGATTGACTGAGCGAGTGATCATTTGCGGCAAAAAATCTCGTTCAACTAGACTTCTACTCACGTTAACGAAGACTGTGGTTGGCTAGGATCATCAGCCAATGAAATGTTGTCACCTGGTATGTCGTTAAAACACTTCTCACAGTAATCATATCTGAAAATATGAATTGCAATCAGAAACTACTTCCTACACTTGATGCATGCTACAAAAATACCTGTTTTGATAATCGTAATACACCGCACCGGTTGGAATCGTACACAGCTGCTTTCCGTAACAGCACAAAGTCATCGGCATGAACTCTAACTACAAAACAAAGCAACATTATCAAAGTCTTGTTCAAAGACAAAAGTAACCATTAGCCAACCTACCTTCCTACCACAACAGTAACCTAATCTTTGCATCACCGGATCAATTTCACTCTCAAAGACGTCTTTGAGCTTGGTACAGTACTTATATATTCTTGTGGTACGTCTATTGTAAAGCCAAGCATTGTTGAACATCAACCACACGTCTCCTATGAACTCCCAAGGTTCCTTGTATTTGCCAGTCTCCAAGCCTTTCCGAATGGACGACAGATCCATCGGCTCTTTGACAATGTCAAAGTAATCCTTAACGCAACAAGAACTGGGCAGTTAGAGTCTCTGTCTACTTAATTAGACTTCATTTGAACCAACTCACCGGAATGTTGAGCTCATGTGGATCTACAGGTTGCCTAAAAGGCACCGATTCAGGCTCCAACATGTAGAGCTTTTCCAGTACTGGAAGAAGGGCCACTTTCAGCTCCAACGGATCAAAAACTTCAAAATAACAAATATATAACCATGAATATCAAAAACACGTCAAAGCAAAAGTGCGATCTACCTTTATGTGGTGTCTTGGATTTTCCTGATGACGGCGCCTCTGTTTTTTCAGGCTTGACGAACGGATCGTGATTGGTTGTAGAGCTCGGTGTTGTCGACTCGGACTGATTCATGGAAGGGAACTTGTCATCAGGCTCAGTCTGAAAAGTAATGTTGCAGGAATATCTAAAAAACTCTATAAACAGCTGCACCTATTTTACCTTAGGTTCACTCTTGACAGAAACCTTGTTTCTTGTTGGAGACCATGACTTCCCCCCACTAATAAAACTACCCTTTTTACCTCCAGGTGCCTCACTCTTTACAGAAACAGCGGGATCAATTGAAACCTAGAAAAATGATATATATATATACATATATATATATGCTCAACACGGTCCTAACAAACCCAAATGACTTGACACGTACCTCTGTTTTGATAATGCTGCCTTTTGATGCGGGTGCGGGATAACCAGCAGATTGCGAGTTCCCAGATTTCTTTTCGCCCACAAAGGGCGGTGGCGACGTCAAAACGTTGGAAGTCGCTGTGTTTGCAGAACTCAGTGCGACAAACGATCCCACCATGCTCGACGCTGTACTCGCGACAGTGGATGGACCTGAGCTTTGTAAAATCTCTTGCAAGGAAGATGGTTGTGGTTTTTTGCTCAGATTGTTATTGGTCATGTACATCGGCCTTTGTTGAGGTTGAGTTGACACATTGCCAGAATTATAAAAACCACCGGTAGAAGAAACCCCGACAGAAGACGACGGGACAGTAGGATTCGTCTCTCTCAGCAACCTCTCGAGACGCGGCTGCGCTGAAGTGGTTGACGATGACATTGCCAAGAGTACTGGACCATTCTGGTCTCCCTGGGTAGTCAGTCCGTGTGTCAGAGTGTCCATGTTGCTCTGAGAGAGTGTCGGTTTAATGCCAGATTGCGGGCCGAACATGCCTCCCATATTGTCACCACTAATTGATCCAGAAGTGCTTCGAATGGCATCCTAGTACAGAAACATTGTTTTAAAGAACATACATATAATTATGATCAGCCACACAATATATAATACCTGTACCAAGTTGGATTGTGCGTTGAACTGTTGTGGATTTGACATCTGATTATCACCAGTCCGTTGTTGTCGAATTACATTGGTTGCCATTTGGAACTGAAACACGTCCGCATTACGTGTTTTGATGTGGCACAAACGCAAAGCTCTTACCTTTGCCATAGCTGGATCGTTTGCCATGTCCATTTGAGAATTCTGGTTAGCGGGAGGGGTTTGCATCATATGCTCCATTGGTTTGTTTTGACCAACGACAGAGTTGACCATAGGCTGATTGAACCTCATCGTAGGTCCACCCATTCGAGGATTCATGTTAGCGTTGGGCATTCCCATACCTTGAACTTGGCCGCCCATACTTGGCATACGGACTTGACCGTCAGGAGTAACTGTGAGCGAAAGGAAAAGTTGAAGACACGAAAACACTGCATAATAACCAAGCACATACGCCTAGGTTCAGACAAATGGGCAGCATAAAAAACAAACATACTCATCCGATTTCCAGACGTATTCCGATTTCTCATGGCCCGCTTCTCCTCCAACTCCTTCTGAATCTTATAAATTTTCTCTGCTAGGAGATGATAATATTCACTCTGAAAACAAATCAATGGAATATAATATAGCCTACTCAGTATACTGTAATCTTGACCGCTCAACGCCAAGTCAATTGCGAACTCACGCTTATAGACAAAATGTATAAATCAAGCACAAGAATCATGATATTGTGATGAAAGAGTTGACAGTTCATTAACACAGTCTTTAACCCTTGTTTATGCAATGTCAAGACAACTTCTACAATCAAACAAAGAACGCCAGAACACAAAAGCAAAAAATGTCCGATAACATGGAAACCTACCCAACACAACTATTCTCCAATGTTCTACATAACTAGACTGATAGTTCTACTCTGAGTTGATTATGGTACTAAATATCAACAGCTCACCCTGTTGTTTGCAGCCTCATACATGTCACATTCCACTTTCCTTGCAAAATTTACCAGTTTTCGCATCCTTTCATCAGTCAGCGACACTTTTTGTGGAGTTGGAAATATTGCTTGAACTCTAAAATACAAAGAAATTCATACCTATCCCCTATATCGTGTCAACTAGAGACTAAACGAACAATTTCTGGACTAAATGATTTCTCAGCTCTTCAGTCACATCTCTGTGCCACTCTCTCTCAATTCTGGGCATGTGGAAAATATTTCCATCTGAAACTTGTCCGGAATGTCTAAAAAGAGACAGATAAGTAGCATGAATGGCAAACTACAGATCTTAAAAGTAAATTTGTACATACGTTGGCAGTCCTGAAAGTTGTGGGACATTGATGCCGTTAGGAATGTTTCCCAGAACCTGAGTATTGCGAGTGTTTTGGTTGATTGCAGTACGATCTACCAAACCATCTGTCATTTCAAGTACCAATTAAACACATTTGCCTTCATGTTTTTAAAAAAATTGCCTCACTGTTGAAATTGTTTCCAAATTGCTGAGAGGATGAAGGTCCAGGGACATGATTCATGTTGGTAGACTGGCCTATTTGCGGCGTTTGAGTTGGCCAGGTTGGTTGCATTGACGTGGAAGGAGCACCGGAATTGTTGTTTGGCACGCTTTTCAAGGGCAGACAAACCTCGCACTCGGGTCGATTGCATGACCGCCAATGTGCGATAATTTGCCGTGATGACGCACAGTGCGCCACTAGAAACATAAAACACCCGTTAGTCATAGAACAAAACGCATAAAGTAATAGCATAAAAGTGAACTCACCTTGACAAACCTTCCCATCATTACAGACATTCATATGTTTTAAGACATCCTTCATTGTTTTGCAGTGTGGTAGTGAGCAGTTTGTCGATTCTCCATTTTGCTGCGATGCAAATAATAATAAAAATAACATTCTGCATCACGTGTGCTCCAAGTTGATTACATATTTAGTTAGGCCTAGCCTACCTCCTTCTTGGAACATTTGTAGGCGTGTAACAGCAACACTAGCTGTTGTTGAATAAGCCTACGTTTCTCGGGATCAACAGGTGGACTGGTCACCGACTGATTGGGTTGATTGCGTGTTGCCAAACCCATCATCTGATCACGTCCCGGAGCCTGAGGCTACACAAAAAATTGCACTGTGACTACCACACATGCCGCAAACCAAACTACCTGAGTTTTTACCTGATTCATGCTGTTCAGTATATTGGCATTTACTTGGATTGATTGCTGCTGTGTGCTATCCTGAGTCATAATTCCCCCTCCCATGTCGTTCACTTGCTGGTTAGATAATCGTTGGACATTTCCGGATTGCAACATCGACATCCCCGGTCTCATTTGCGCCATCCCCATGTTTGATTTCTCCATGCTTCCCATAATAGTCATGTTGGGTTGTTGCTGCATCATGTGCATGTTATCCCCCGGTTTGTCGCCCATCATGATGCCGTTGCTGAGGTGATTTTGATTTGGAAGACCTTGATTTACCATAACCTGCAATTTCAATACATTTACATGACTAACTGATTAGCCTTCGCAATAGGAGCATGCACTAACCCCGGACCCTGAAGAAGGTCTTGCTATGGACGGGTCATTAAATCCGCCAGAATTGACAGACATTTGTCTAGGACCAGGCTGCATATTGCTGTATGATCCGTAATTATTCGAGTTGGGAAACATGGAATTGGCCTGCAAGAGAAAATAAAGAGTGATTTAAAGTGGTTCGTTTGTAAAGGTGAAATAAATCAATGAAACAAAAGTAACTCATAGCCCTGTAACACTTTGTCATATCCACATCGCACACCGCACAGCACATTGTATCACGACTCACTTGAATTGGCATCCTCGACTGTCCACCGTAAGCCGTTTGCTGATTCATGGTCTGAGGTCCTCCCATGTTCATCCCCATGTCATTTTGCAGATCATTTCCAAGGTTCGTTGTCCCTTGATTCATTCGGTTCATGCCATTGGACATGATCATCTTGTCTTGCGACATAACTTGGGACATTGACATAGCGATAGCATGCGAACTCATGTTTTGCTGCATCTGATTGTGAATGCCGGATCTCATTGTGTTAGAAACGGCAATAGAATTTCCCATGGTATTGGGATTTAAAGCACCCATAGGCATCGGAACAGGACGGGGCGATGGAGTGGCACTGATCGCGCTGTTCGGTCTACTGTTCGGCCTCGGTAACGCTGGAGGCGATTTCAAACTTTTCCTCATGACATTCATAGTTCCTGCATTAGGACTTTGTATTGAGGCACTCAGAGGACTAGGTTGGGGACGCGGTGTGTGTTGCTGCTGAGGACGAGGACTGTTGTTGCCACCGGGTGACGAAGTCTGGCCAGGTTTTTGGGGATTTTGCAGAAGTTGAGCGATATGCTTGTGTGATTGAGCTGTAGATAGGGGAGTAACTGCATGTGGCGAGAGTACACTTTTAGATACCGACATCTGCACAGACTGGGTAGCAGCAAGGCCCGGATTCATTGAAAACCCGTTGTTGCTATTTGACAAGCCGGAATTGCCCGACATGAGTTCATCCGGTAAAGACTCTTCCAACAGCTGACACATATCTATAAAGATAATACAAGCGTAAGTACTAAGATAGTGGGAATCTACCAAACAGAAAACAAACCTGTACCCCCATCTGTTTTAGGACGCTTATTTGGTGGTGGTCCTTCTTCCATATTCATGGATCTAGGATGAAAATCTAAAAGAAAACCCACAGATAGTAAATAGAAGCATTTAATGAGAGTAGTGAAATGATGGTACAATTCTTTTGATGAGATTTCAATCAGATCTCAAAGTATATTATATACCGGTATTTGCATAGTAAAAGCATATTGTCCGATAGAGACCACTTGATAGTATGCCTTAATTAATCTATTCCGATCTGATCGCGACCCATTTTTAGACCTTATAAGTCGCGACATGTATTTTGGGAACCACTGCCTTATTTAATCTAATCTGATCAATGAACAAATGACTAAAACATGGATAAATCATAATATATATTGTACAGATGCAGCAAGAAGAGCAAATAGAGCCCCGGCTGTGGCGACCCACCACGGTCCACGATCTTCCATTCAGCACTACCCTATTATTCACACAAAGCTATGGTGGTATCACAGGTATGGATCAGAGGTTACAAGATGGCAGAATCGCACAGAATGCTTCATTGCCAGTCATTCACACCGAGTCTCGGTAACGAATCAAATAACCGCATCAATTCTAGTACGCAAAGCGTGGCAGGGCCGTATGGAATGCCGCACCCAAACCTCAAAATTTCTCATAAAAACGTGGAACGCTCCAATAATCAGAAGAAGCTGTGCATGAAAATACGCGAGGTTCTTATGTCACTTGCCCTGCTACTATATATACCGGCTATTGATGCCATACATACTGTGCTCACTGAAATATGTGGTTAAGTGGATTTTTGAACATCAAAGGTGCACAAAACTCATATTTCCAAACTACCTATTTACTAATTCTGCACGAATTCCAGCCTGTGGCACGGAATGCATTCGAGAATTACCCATCTTCTGCAATATGGTGCGTCATGCCAAAACAAATTTGATAATAGTCTCTCTGTGTATAGGTATGTCCTGTATATAGGCCTAGATATGTGAAACGTTACGGAAAAACTTCACGCTGTGACGAGATAAATTTCTGCCCTCACGCCAATGAAGACGAGTCATGCAAAAACTATTTGTCCGTCACCGCGTCACCCAAAAATAGTGAGATGTCATCATCTTTTCCAATCTAGGGCTACCGTAACACTATAAAGGTGCCACCAAACATACTACTGCAATCATGGTCCTTTCACTTATCGTTAACGGTGCCATTGTTGAACAATCTATCAAACAGATCCTGCAAAATTCTATGCTCTATGTACTATCTCCCAATATCTCTTTATCTCACTCAAATTGAGCACCAAATATCATGACGAAGTTTAACAAAAAGGAGTATGCCTATGACCATACAGCGGTGCGTAAAAATAAAGGAAGTGTTGATCACGTCCTTTTTACACCGAACTTTACACACAACGACGATTGAAACAGTTCAAAAGTGCGAATGTGTGAAAGTGCGGAACATACGGTACCAAGATTAACGAAGCGGCCGCTTTATACAAATATAACATATTTTCACGAATAAACAGCGCTCGGCAGAGCAAAATTGAAACATATAGAAAATAATTACCGTAAGAATGTATCCTTGATCAATACTGTGACTCCTTTCAGAAGATAGAATCGTCTTCCGAAGTCGCCGGAATCCGTCGAACCTGTCCTTTCTAGAAGAGCTCTAATTGACAGTAATACTCACTGGTCAAATCGTTATTCGGCCATGTGAGGTCGAGCCATATCTGATTATCGTAATCTACGCCAGTTTTTCTAAAATATTGTTATACGCCAGACTACTCATCAATAATTCCCGCCCGCTACGCTTGTCGTAACATGGCGGCCAAGATACGAATGTTGATGCTCGTACATCCGGGGCTTTAATTGAAGGGGTCGAAGGTAACAAAAGAAATAAGAAATATTGCAAGAGCCATACTGCCTTCGACTGATTCTGGGAAAATCCGGAAGCTTCTTTTTCGGGCAAGTTGTATCTATGACTGTGGATTATAATTTGACTTGATTTTCCGATTTAACACTGAATATGTCAAACAGAATGCAACTGAACTATTTATGTCCGTAGTCGCTACAACCTTAGATTAGACGTAGTCCCTACCGCCTAGACCTAGACCTAGACCTAGTCCCTACCACTCTGGTCCCTACAACGTCCCTCCCTACAACGCTGTGTTCGGTAGACTGTGCGCAGACTCTGCAAAGAGGTCCCAGGCGATCGTGAAACTGCCCGGCGCTCCTTTATGGTAATCCCCTCGCATTGGTCGATAAGTAGCCAAGCAACGAATTGGCCTATAATTTTAAATTTTTAGAACTCGTTTAAGAAACCAGTCAACGCCATATGGTAACATTTTCGTTACGGCTACAGGTCAAGCAAGTTTTTTCTAATCTAAGGGTCAAGCCTATAGCGGTCACAAAATAACTATGTGTAGGTTAACAATATGGATAAATATCAGTGAAATCGTCTACAGGCATATCTTGAAATGTAGGCTATAACATTTTGACTGTGGGATATAGGCTAAATATAAAAGGGTTTGAGTATTTGAATCGATTTTGAATAAAGATTTTCCGAATCGTTTTACAATAATACCACATGTAATTTGAGTGGATTTATGCAAATACTAATCTCGGTACTTTTATACGATTGTTCCCTTGAGATTTGAGGAGTGAGAGAGAGAGATTGCTCCATGGATCTTTTCCTACGTACAACCAACGACATATAAATATATGTCATTGGTACACCTCATCAGAGACTGAAGTCTCTATAATCAGACCATAGAGGCTATGATCAGACTACTACATAGCAACGCTTGAATTAATGATTTCCACGGTTGATTGAGTCGCTGTTTCCATGTTTTGCTAGGTTTATTGCCAGGTACCGTACCGATATACCGAAGGAAGCCAGTTTGTTGTAAAATCAAGATAGACGCCAGAAATGACATTGTAGCTACATGTAGTTTAATTGCAATTTGGTATCAGCAGTAGCCATAGCTAAAATGCAATAAGTATATAGCCTACCGTAATGTTTAAGGCAAAAATTGTCATTGTTGGACCGAGTGGATGTGGGAAGACTGCTGTTGCTAATCATCTCGGAGATCAGGTTAGTCCGTTGACCGCACACAAAGATAGCAGTGGCACTATTATCGAAGTTATTCAAACTGACGTTGGTCAATGCATAGGCATATCGCCGCATATGGCTAGTCAGTGTATCACGATGCTATCATATTCCCCAATGCCCATGAAGGATCAAAAATTCCCGATGACAATCCCACAATGCAAGCATATTCTCTAGCTAAACCAAAAGGCAACTCTAAGCTAACAAAGTGGTCAATATACAGTGAAGTGGGTCGTAAAATGTAGGCGAACTGTCCTGAGTGCTGGCGCCAGGTACACTTGTCTTCTGGCATTCCCGTCGTTTGGGTTTTACCACTGAAATATTTTGTAGATAGATCAGCTCCAGTCCGAGTACATCACCACCGCTGGGGTCAGAATTCTTGAGTTTGAGTCGCAAGTCAACAATGGCAGTCGAGAAGTTGAGGTGGAAGTTGAGATGTGGGATTGCGGTGGAGGAGATGAATATGAAGGATGCTGGCCAGCAATGGCAGCAGGAGCTGATGGTAAGTAAAAAGCTGCATTTCTGAACAGTGTAACACAAAGGAGTTGGGCCTAATTCAGAACCGAGTAGGCTACATCCCAATGCATTCAATCATGCATGATGTTACAAATTTACTGTCTGCCTTTGAGAAATCTGTCACAGGCCTCAACCTGCAAGGAAGTATGTGCACTTGTGCCTACAGCCAAGAGCTAAGGCTTATTCTTAGTAGGCACATCATTGACACATAAGGTACAGACGGAGCATGGGTAGACTCCTTGTTAAAATGTGGATGGCCATTGATCGGAACCTTGAAATATTTCGTTCATTCTTAAGATGTTAAACCAGTCCTTTTACATTTCAACAGGGGTTATAATCATGTACAATCCATTCGAGCCGAAAGACAAGGGTCAACTTCAAAATTTGTTTAGCTATTTTGTAACGGGGCAAGGATTACGTGAAGAATGCAGCATGGTATTTGCTCATTGTAAGCGAAAAGATGCTACACGCAATATCTCATCTCCTTTACAGAATGTCCCATTTGTAAGTATGATATGATTTTGTCTTTTAGGTGATCTGCACACTCTATAGGAATAGACGACATGGTCTGTGGTTTGCTCCTTTGCACCACACTCACATGCTACACAGGATGCGTGACCCTACTTGTGAAGGGACGACTTTAAGCATCCCACCCTGTTCTGAGTCGATTGAATCCGGTCGAGGACACTTCTGATTTATACGATAGGTCATCAACCGACATCATTGGGATTGTTTTTTTTAAACAGCATGCTACGAACTTGGACAGTGACCAGAAAGATATTGAGGATCATTTCAAAAAACTGCTGGAGAAAGTTCTGTTGAAGTTGTCCGAATCAAGAGAGAAAGAAGAGCTTAGCATCATCAGCTGAAAATGGCCAATAATTCTTTAATCTTCAGTATTGAAAAACAAGCCCACATGTATGTTTAAATGACTTGATAAATTAAGACATGCCTCAAGTTATCTATATCATCTCTACCATGAATTTTGCAACATTGCGAGGCTGCTGAGATATTTTGCTCTGAGCTGTGTGTGAGTCAAGCACATGGTACAGTTTACTCTTATTCACATTCAATATAGCAACTATTTTACGTACTGTTTGAAGGATACCCCTAGATGCGAATGTCTGAAATAATCGGCTAGATAGCGAAAGAAGCCATCCCGGTATTGGCACGCGAGAACTATTCAGCGAGAAAATTGTTCGCACACTAACCGCAAATAAGATGGAGGCAGTGGTTGTTAAGGACATTTGGAGATTTAGCAGATCAGTGTGTGTGTGTGGGGGTAAAATTCATCTGGAGGTGCTGAACGAGCCCAAGGAGGAAAGCTTGGCTGGAAAAACATTATTTCATGAGTAGTACGGTGCCATTTCAATATATTTGACGGCTCCTGAATGCATTGCAGTGAGTTATTATGCCGATCGGCGTGCTGTGCCTCAACGTAAAAAACCAATGCTGACTGCACTGATTCGCACAACACCACAAACTGCTACTGGATCCTGCTTATTACTGGCCTTCGTTATGCCTTCATATACCGATTCATAAAGTACCCATACAACTTATTATGTAGTCATTCCACTGTATTTACACAAGAACGAGCTCACAAACTGGCAAACAGCATGGGGTACATTGCTGGCTCATATCAACCGATTACACTCAAAGTTGCATGCCGAATTATTGTATGTACAAATGGGCAAAGTTATTCTGCCAATACACCATTGCTGTATTGGCGACTATCAAACAACTTTGGGCATAGTTACCAATTCAGTATGTTATCATCGGAAATCTACATGCAATATCGTCCTAAACGACTCCCCATGACTACAACATGACAATAAGCTTCAAAAACCAAAAAGAAATCACTGGCCCCAACATTGAGACTGCAAAATATGTTTGGATAGCTAAACGCCAAATATTTCCAGCTTACATCCAAGCAGGCAGCCTACCATGCTTTCTCGGTACAACCACTACATAGTACCATTTGATATGCCCCAATGACTAAAGATCAAAAAGTGTTGCTTGCCATGACAATGGCAGGGGCAAAATATGGGACTAACAATCACGACGACACGTGAAGTATATATACAATACTTTTCCACCACCATGAATTACCTCAAGAGATTGGACAATCCCCACGAACCAAAAGTATTAGTGCTGGTCATCCAAATCTCTACAAACTAATTCGCCCCGTTATTCTATGTACACATTTAACGAAATCAAAGACCCTATCATAATCCACCAACAAAACAGAGCAATGGATTCATTTCTATAGCCCCAGCAGGCCTTCCAATGCCACTCGTACTCCTCCAGGACTCTTTGTAGCCTAAGTTGTGGTGGCTGATTCATGATAATACAGTATAAGTCTTATGGTCCAGAAGGTTAACGATTTAGAACTTATCGATGGCAAAAAACAGTTGTCGTATTTCAGCAAAATATGCCGACAGCGAAATCGATGACAATTTCTACATACTCAAGTTCTTTCGTACGCAGCCGGCCGTCCCTCCTCTTGACAGCAAATTTTGATGGAAAAATCTCTCTCTCACTCTGGGATACCCAGTGATAGCCGTTTCTTCATCGCCAATTGCATTCTAAATATATTGACTGTATGCTGCAGAAGAAACGCTCTCGCATTCCGTTGAACTCTTTTCATCTTCCTAGGCTGAGAGAGTGAGAGAGATAGAGAGAGAGACTTTAGATAGGAGCCTTTTATGGAGCCTGAACATGAAATTCAGACGTAGATATTCGCTGATAGCATTGCTATTTTCCTTATTTTCATCACCCATCTTCACTGAGATGGTCGACCATGAAGAGCGAATCAGACCCAGGCAGTCCACCCTTCGTACATGAGTGCTAGGTTGTCAACGGATGTTGCTTCGTTGATAACATATTCCACCTGAGATTTATAAAAACATTGGTTACAATTACACAATATATTGTACAGGAAAGAGTCTGGACAAACCTGTTCTGATATCTGCATTCTTCTACTGAAATCCACATCCCGGCCATCAAGTTTGGCTTTCACCTGCCTCCACACACTGACAGCGAAGCAGTTTCTTTCTTGGATAGCTGCAAGATCATTACGATTCATTAGTGGCTGTTCAGATACATACTTTTCTACGGTTTGAATATTTCACTGGTGACTTGGCTCAAAGACACCACTCTCCAAATCGCTACCACATGCAAACCAATCAGCATGAAAGTAGCGGAATGCATGTTCGTTCTAGTCGTACCTTGATCAGCTGACTAGCATTAGCTTGCATAAGATAAATAGCAAACCTTTTCCAGTTCTTGGGTCTTGCTTCTTCTTCACTGCCATTTTACTATTTTGAACAGCCAAACTGCCGGGCCTTGCAGTTCCGTTAATAGACTTTTCATCATCCTAAAATTTTCACCACAATTTCAATACGCCTGTATATATTGACAGCGGCAGTGTGACGGACCGCTCCACTCACCTGCTCCGAAACGGATTTCCCTTTCGGCACGTCGTCGTTCACGCTCGAAGGAACAGATGGACTGTCTCTTTCATCAGGAACGACACTGCCCAGACTCAGCAGACGATTGTATATACTGAAAAATATCAATGTGTCACCCATGACAATGTCAATCAATTATTCACTACATCTAGTCACTGTAAAGAAATTTCATCTAGTGATTTGGTATCGATAATTTTGATAGTTGGCCATTGACACTTAAGATTGAACGCACCTCGACACGGAAGTTGATACATCCTGTAGACGCTGCATCAATGGATCAGGATCTGGAACAACGCTTCCTTCACAACTCTGCACCAAAGAATTGATGGCATCGTTCAATCTACCTCCAAACGCATGATAATCCTCAAGAAATCTTCGAACGATCGAAGCATTCTCGGACTGCGCTTCAACCTTATCATCCTAGAAATAAAATTGTGAAAATAGCGAGAAAATGGACTCGTGACAACAAGAACCTACCTTCGCTAGAGATTTCAAGAGAGATTTGATATCAGACATCAATCTGTTCTGTGTCGCCATGATCTTTTTGGTAGATTTTGTGATTCCCAAAAGCTTAGTCTTGACTGACAGCATTTTGCTTTCATCCTGTTGTCTCGTTTGCTTCAACTGTGTCGCGTTTGAATTGAGAATGTCGACACATTTGGACAGCCAGTCGTCGCTCAGATTGCTTCTCTTGCATGAAGTGAGTAGCTAAAATTACACCGTAAATTACAAAGGAATTTTTGCATTTACAGAGAACAGGAAATATTATAGGTCACTAGGTGGACTTACACAGTACATGCCATATGTGTTACCTTGCTTGCACTGTGCAAAATAGTCATGTAGTTGAAAACTATCTTATAAATACCATTATCGATTCACACCATATGTAACAAAGCGATGTATGATGCTAAAATGTGGTAATTCTGAACAAAGCATTAAGTCATCAAATTTATCTATTGAACTCACAATTTTAACCAATGTATTTTCCAAAGGTGATATCCGCACGGTGCTGTTGTTCATTTCCCTGCATATTTCTTGACAAACTTTCAAACTTTCCATGCATTGCTTAGCCAGTCCGTTCTCTCCTTCTCCTTTATTTCCGGAGACACCATTTTTGACATAGATCCTGCTTTCTTCAAATGTAACTGCTGTCTGGCATAGATCCGCAACCTTTTGACTGAAAAGGGTAAGTTTAACATGAACATCAGTTGAATGGCTTATGAAGATGAATTGTCAAATTGTTGGAGATGTTTATAAAGGTACGCCTCACACTAGGCTAGAAGGACAAATTTCGGGCTTGTTACACGATGGCTAATTAATTACCTCAGTGACATTTCGCTAACCATTACGGTGTTTCTGTTCTGCATGCTCTTCTCGACGTCTTGTAGCACGGCTTGCAAACTAGGATTGGCTCCAGCCGCCCATTTCAGCCTTTGCAAGATGGATTTGTTTTGATTAGTCGCAGTATCCTAAAACACACCACAACCTTTAAAAGTTCTGCTGCCACTACACTGCTGAGTAGTGGGTACTGCATGGGCAAGAAAGTACAAGTTGCCCGACGCCAGAGAGGTGACAAAGTCACGAATAGCAAAATCATCTCCTCGTACCTGTACTTGCTGTAAGACTCCCACCAATTGCTGCATGGAGCACGTCCGTTTTCTCAAATCTATCAACACATCCGTTCTTCTCGGTAAGTTAAAATTAACCGACGCTGTTTCGCACAGGATGTCCTCATGAAGCCACTGAAATCTGGTATGCTGTAACACCAAAGCACATTGGTAAACACCAATTTACCAGAAACAAGTTAATGGCAATGCAATACAATGAATCTACTTTTACATGTAATATTCAAGTTCTGTGCCACCAAGAATATATTCGCAATGGAATGTCAGTGAATACTTGTGGATATGTGGATGCTACGTACTTGTAGCTTGCTACGTTGCAGGCTAGCCCGAACAGCTGTGATATTAGAGTCGAGACGTTGCGCCATATCAAAGTCTTTCCAGATTTTGTTGAACTGATAAATGAGCATTTTCTGCTTGGACAGTGACACCTGATAAAAAAGAAATTGGAAAACGAGTCTTGGCATCGCTTAGTGCCACAGGTATCTATATGACAAACCTGCGAGTATTTTTCATCGATGACTTTCTTACACGCATCTTCTACTGATAGTGTCGGGCGTTTCGTCGGACCGCTAACTTCTGCATCGATATCAACTCCAATGATAGAGACGTAATCGCAAACAACGAGACCTGTGAGCTGTAGGAATAACACAAATAGGATGATGTATATTTTGGTCATTAATTGTTTCTTTGCTGCATTTACACGATTGAGCCTTTGCATATTAGCACTTGAATCAAGTTGGCCTACCTGCGTTGGAATTCCTATCATTAAATCCTGTACGAAATGAGCTATGAAATGCTTCACCGGTTTCATCAAACGCTCCTCCGAGTACAAGGTTTTCGAAGACGTAAAATGAGAGCCTGAAATGATGCAGAAAGATCCCGATAGTCGTGTGTCGGAAAGTCTTAATAATAACAGGACTGTTACCAGAAGCGGCCGTTCTGTCGATGACGAATGATCTTGCGTTGGATTGGCACAGAACAAAGAAATCATGCATTGATTGAATTTGCTTCACAAACAACAAGCTTTGAAGAATCGTCAATTTTGTAGCTGTAAAAAAATTGAACTCTGTCGGTCACCATAAATCAAATGGGTCCAATTCTGATGGAAAATCAAAATTTACGCCAAGGCTCATATAAACGGTCAAAAGATGAGGTGGGACAAATTCGCAGTTCGCAGATATTTAGGCATGCAGAAAGCAGCATAGCTTATTTTGATAAACTAATTCATCTTATACATGATGCAACCAGTCGTTAGGAATAGAACGCGATGTCTCCAATTTCTATGAATACATATTACATAAGGTACGATATACAGTAATCATGGTTTCCATCTACTACTTACAAACTAGACCACTATATTCTTGTCAATAAAATCCATCTTACTGGTATCGCCTTTCAATTTCTGCAAAACTTCAGGCCTTTGTAGTATATCCACATTTGTAATCCACTGTGGATTAGCCATATCGATTAGCTTGGAATGGATTGCGATCAGATCCAAGAATCCAGAGTGTGTTGCATGAAACAACCCGTCAAATCCTTGAAGCAGCATCTGCCCAGCAAGAAGCCGTTGTTCCTGCTGAATATAAAAATATCGAAATAAGTGTCATTTCCAAATAAGACAAGCATCAGATGTATATGACAGTGTCTCGGTCAGATAAAAACCAAATTGCAAAAAGTATTTGCCGTATGCTATACACATAGACTAAGTTGCTCATTGAGATCCACAAAAGCTGAAATTCCATCCACTCTACTGGAGTAGTTTGTTACCTGTCTTCCATCGTGCAAGAGCGCTGAATATTGTTTCTCAATCTGATTGATACCGGCCAGGACTTCGGTGCAGTTAGCAATCTCGGAAGAGTTTTTCAGTACAGATGTGAGCTGAAATGCAAAAAGATACAAAATTATACCTTGTACAACCAAATCAATAAAGGAATTTTTGACAAGAGGTCGTCATTTGATCTCTTGGTGACATAAGGTCTAGGCTTCTAAACCCAAACTAGCACATACCACCACAATGAATTGACTCTATCAGATTAGGATGCCAAATACACGCCAAAAATATTTCTGCCCAACCTGTTTCGCCATGTCATCGAGCTTTTCCCTTTGAACCAATGCATTGAAATCATTAACCATTTCTATAACCGACGGCTCTTCGCATTGCAGTAGTTTCACGGCCTCTGGGAGTATGATGTTACGGAAATTGTTGTAAAGATCCTGAATGATTCGTCAAAGAAATGTCATTTTCCATGTCTCACGACTGCGAGTCAAAATCTATAAATACCATCAAATTCCTGAAGCACGAATCGACGCTGTACACGGCTTGCACTCTTTCCAAACTGACCGATGGTACTATCTCCATAGCGGTGAACACTTGATTCCCAACATGCAGTAGCTGAATAACATTACCTACAAAACAAAGGATGTCATCAACACAATGATTTTGATATCGACAAGATAAAAATTAGCATCCCATAAGCTCTAGAACCTGTCTGACTGTTCTCCAGCTAGTACAAGAAACACTGAGTTCAGAAAAATCTGAAAAATCTCACCAAACAGTCCACAAATTTCTTCAAGAAACCAATCGCCATCAGGAGAGGTCATATCCACAAGTCTATGCCCGGCGGTGGATGCCGTCCTCTCCATAGTGATGCCACGTTGCGACAATGCAATGAGAGCCAGCGTCAGAATACTAAGCACAGTCTCCATGCCTAACATTCCATTCTCCTGAAACAAGAGTCGACCACAATGAAGAAGATCCCTCAAAGATCTACACCACTGCAATCTACCTGGACATATTGTATGACACAATCTCTGGCAACGGCAACATTATTCTCGAGCGTCGCCCAATCTTGAGTTTGAGACGCCAGTTGTCCGTTGCGACGTTCGACCAGTTTCACGAGCAACTTATTCAAATCGTTAACTTCCTGTTGCAGTGTCGCATCCTTTGTTGCTGCCATACGAACCTTAAAAGTCATTTGAGTTGAGAGGTCGCGAGTTTGAACGTTGCTACCGACACCGCCTAACGTTCGTACCTGTGATATTTTCACATCTCTAGATAATTGTTTCTTAATCACGTTGTGAATCGATTGGCATTTTTCTTCAGTGAAGTTCTCGGCGAGCTCTGCGAGTTGCGATCCCCACCTTGCGTCAGCATGGTTGGTAATGACAGCGGTAGGTGGAAAATGAGCCGCCACGGCAGCGAAAGTAGTCAAGGTCTCAATGCAGGAGTGCTGCGCTAATCTGCATTGCTCGCTGAATGATACGAGGTTCTTCTCAGTCTGAAAGACGGCAGCATCAAATAAAATGGTATACACGTCAAACCATAGAATCTTATTAATTGCGAGGGTGAATGCTGAGCAGTCGCAAGTAAATTCCAAGTTCTTATCTTACGTTCTAATTTTTTGACTACGAGTCTCAGTATACTCAAGACTCACCCCTTGTGCTTGTGTCACCATCGCTGCTTGCCCGGCTGCATTAAGAAATGTTGTTGCTGATTGGTAGATAGGTTCTCCCAAGTGTAGAGGAGACGAGACTTCTCCCAACAGTCCGGCGAGTTCCGGGGTTTGGAGCATTGCCAGGAAGACTTTGTACTTTTGCACATTGCTTTCGCACAAATGAATCTTATCCTGCAAGCGGTATCAAGAATACATGTCATCCACGCGTGACAGATTTGCATGAAATTCAAATTTTAAATCTTTTCCCACTAGTGGGCAGTATTAAGTCAAGGCAAGATCGTATAGCATTGCTCACAGCCATGGGCATTTTATCAATGGTTTGTTATCAAAAGTATTTCACTTGTAAATTTCTGATAGCTTCCTCTCGTTTGGCCGCTTGTGATTCGTGCTGTGTCCATCTTTCTTTAAGAGAACGTATCGGATGATGCGAATTCGACTGAGCCGACTTGACAAGGTTTTTGATTTCGTGTATGCTCTGAGTTAAATACAATATATTAGAGTTCAGAGTTTCGTTGTCAAAAGATCTAGATTCTGACGTACGTTGATTTTATCCTTGATATTCACATGTGAAGCGAAAAACGTTTTGTACTTGTTTAATTCGTCAATGCAACCACGAACAGAATATTCCAGTTCATCACGGTTTTCCAACCAGCTCTGAAAAGAATTAGCGGAATGTTAAAAAAACAATCATAGATGAGTAAAGGTCGGCTTTTTAAATGCAGAAGCCTGAATGCATCACACCAAAGACCTTATTAAAATCAGCATGTGAAGGTGCAGCTTCCCATTAGACATTGAGCACAAGGCTCGCCCATGCTCTATCCCTGCAATCTCATACATGAAACCAAGGACAAAAATTCCCAATCGTGACCGTTCCATGCCCAGAAAACAATCACAGCAGTGGCAAGAGGCATCAAAATACAGCGAATTCCAGATTTACCATGGGCATCTAAAATCCTAAAGTCAATGGCTAGCTTTAACCCACTCATCATACCACCCCCTAATAAATTTCCCATCTACCTGCTTCATTTCAGCCACTCTAGACGAAAACAAGCTCCTCGATATCTCCCTTTCCATATCATGTTTCGACAGTTTGCTGAGTGGAGCTGCATCGCCTTGACCACCGCCACCATACACAGCTCCTGCATAACCACCTTCAATGGTGCCTTAAATACATCAAACATGAAAATCCAAATCAAGGAAGTGAAGGAAAGAGACTGTATCTCACCAGTCCAATCAACAAGTGGATCGTAGACAAATGCCTCTAACAAGGTGAGAAGGGTCTCTCTCCCTTTCCTCAATGTAGAAATCACCTATTAATAAAAAAAATAAGACATCATCCACATACCAACCGTGTTGATCTAAATAACTATAATAAATTGCCTATTTTGGATAAACGATAAAGATGTTTGGTATCCTATCATTTCAGACTCAGCTTCAGATTGCCGAAACCTCCATTTTCAAAATATAAGTCAGAATTGTAAGGCCATCACCATCATGGGTCAGCAATTGCATCACAATCTATGATTGCAAATTCCATACCGACAACAATCATCTGTCTCAGCAAACAAACAAAAACCAATATGTCAACCTAATGATGCCCCGATATAAATTTATCAGAAAATTTGAGCATGAGAATTGAGCAATTGAGAAGTTACCTAATAGTGAAGTCTTAATAAGAGCTTGTTGCCATACCTGTTCGCAAACGTATCTGAACACTCCTTCCACTGACGTCAATCCGAGTGCACTTTTCACATTTGGAGTCAACCTAAACGGAACTTTTTCCGGCACTCGTAGTTGCATCCCTTTATCAAAACAGACATTGTAGTCGATATGTACAACCTGACAACAAGATGCAGAGAGACATGATAACATTACCAATATTAAAACCAGTGCAATAGTATCTCACTTCTCCACTTTCCAAATCGATGAGTACATTATCCAAATGTCTATCTCCAAGTCCGATTACATATCCAATCATTGACATCACGGCAGTCGAACAGGCATATTTCTAAAGTTGAGAACATTGACAACACCTCATTATGTAGCGAGAAGACCAAAAAAAATTTCATGTAAACTTCTTTTGGTGACCTTTCACCACAATAGCGCCAGCAACCTTCCACCCCAATGTCTATAATAATGTTCCACCAACATTTTTAATCTTGTGCATACCTGTTGTACGTCCCACAATTTCGTTGCACTTGTCGAAGTGCACCACAGTTCCCTCTGTAGCAAATCATGCGGTGTTTCTTTTATCAATTCGTTGAGTACGCTCTTCAGTACATCGGCAGGCCAGTCCTAGATAAAGCAACTTAACAAAACATCGTTCGCAGGAAGAACGGTGTAATATCTCTATACCTTTCGACTGACTTTGTCTACATCCACACCTGCCTTTTTCAACGCGGGGTTCAGTTTGTTGTAATAGATCACGCTTGGTCGCAGAATAGGTTTTGGCATTGCCGAGTCATTTGCCTAAAAAAAAGGCAATAAAAGTAAATATATGACAATTTGTATGGCTACTAGCTGGTCAAAACCATAGGTGTCAGTATTAGTAATGTTGTAGGAAAAGCTGGAAGCAGTCAAAGAGGTGTTTTTTCTGTTAAGTAGACAAATTCTACCACTTCCACACACAGTAGAGTATACTGCGATAATTGAAAGTGGAAACGATTGAGGAATAACAACATCCCTGGATAACAGTTTAACTTACATTTAGTAGAGCTTGTCTTTGCTGCCATTTCTTGTAGAGGGTAAACAACGGTGTTGCGCCATCAACCCAGTGAATAAGTCCGGACCGAGATCCCAAAGGAGTGACAGAGTAATGGCGAGCCGCAAATCCTGAGGACTTGTGATGTTTTCGCAACAGTTTATTTGCGATCGACAGGAATTGCATGATTCTTTCATCAAGATGAAGATCTTCAAGACCCTAGATATATATATAAAAACAACACGGTTAATACAGTAAACCTTTATTCCAAGCGAGGCGGTTGCTTTGCTAGGAAATACCAAGACACATGGGACCAGCAGTTCAAACCTTGAACAAGAAAGTAAAGCGATGACAATTCGATCCGATAAACTGTAGTTTCTTTGGCTTCGTTTTGGTCGGAAGAATGGTAACGACGCTGCTACACCCTTGTATTGTCACTTGATTTTCTCCCAAAGACACACCTTAAAAACACGCCAATCACGTCCCATTCATTGCGACAAAAAAGGCTGCCTACCTGGAATCGGCATACTCGTTGCGTTCAACTCCATAAGTTTTGGGCTGATTTCTCTCAAATTTAAAAATTGAGACGATCGTTTGCTCGCACGACTAGTAAGTTGAAAATGCAACTGAAAGGGAAATTAGCAAATCAGGAGGTAAAACTTGTTGAGGCGCTGTTTAATAAACAACGTTGTCCATGACCCGAGGTAAATTAGGTTAAACAGTGTTTTCCATGACCCTAGCCTAGTGGACGCACCTGTTTAAAACCAGACCAGCAAGAATTGGGGTTATGTGGATTCGGAGGTTCTTTCAACCGTTTCATTGCTTGATCGACGAGAGGCTGCATGTTTTCTGCGAACCATTGTTCGTGCGGAGTCTCCGGCATCGCACTGGTGATGCGTTGCACTCTTTGAAGCGAATATACGACCGGTCTCATCATCGCTTGTTGTTGCTCTTTCAGAATAGCATTCTTCTCATCTCTGAAACATCACAAACACTTGAATAACTATGATAGCCTACAATTTTCCGGGTAGTAAATTTCCATTAATCTGACCGCTCGATCACTTGAGTAGAGACTTGTATGCAACCTATCAAGTCTGACGAATAATATAATTCTACCAATAAAATTACATAATTCACTCGATAAGTCTGTATACACTATGATGTCGTAAGGTTCAATGTAGGCGGTTCCACTGAAAGGAGCCGAAAGAAACTTGATGGTTTTCACCAACACATTTTTCTTGTACGATCCGGATTACTTACTTTGACAAGGAGTGGTTGGCGTTCACTCGCTTTGCTTCGTCATGCAACTGGTGAAGACGCCTAAAAAGATATAAGCGCCGTGAGGAAAAGATCTTCATTAGATTAATGACAAATCGATCGTACTTGCTAACATCCTGGTGATGTTGATTCAACGTGCCTAACCATAACTCATCCCAGAGTAACGTAATTCGTCTTAGTTCCCAAACCAATAGTTGGACATCCTTCACCATTGAATCATTTTCCTCTACAAGAGCGTCGAGCACATTGTGGTAACAAGCGTTAATATAGCTTTCTGTTTGAGGATCCTCGTCTGCGAGTCGATCTGTGATTAAATGAAATTCATCACAAGTCTTGGTTAGATGTGAAATGGAGAACAGTAGAGTACCTGTCTGGCCCCCGTCGCCAAATTTGAAAATCATGTCCGACGCGATGCTTTCATTTCTTAAACCGTTACCGGTATCAGTAGAAGTACCCAGAGATTCGACACTATCCTGCATTAACCATAGAAAGATACAGGATTAATAATGGGAAGATTCAATCTCATCAATGTCATCAAAGGAAGTCATTTACACAGATACGCTGGATTCATGGGTTGACATCTTCCATTGATCAGCTGGTAAGGACGCGGTGAACAAAAATGTCAGGACGTCGGAACTGTTTATGGATAAATCACAACATAGTGCTACCACGATACCGTCATTCTCACCTTATCGTCCTGTGGCGAGCTTCGAAACAGTGTCCTTGACCTTTGATCTGCATGAGTGGTTGCCACGACGACAGGATATACGACAAGGTGTGCAGCATTTTTTGCAATACGACAAAGCAAATCTGAAATGCTCTGTCGCACGTAAATCTCGGGATGATTCAAACGAGAGAAAAGCTGCGGTATGATCCCTGTAAATCCAAAAACACTTTCACGATATAGTCCAAGGGTCGCATCCCAAAATTTTGAAAAAATCCGTTGAGCCACTAGAGCCAGAGAACCCTATTTGCCCGAGAGACAAGTGTAAGTGCCACTGGTATAGTGAATGAAACTTTGGGGTAACCATAAAAGAGGTACGATTCACGGCAAACTTAGGGTAATAGAAAACAAAATCCCCAAGAAAGAATCAACCACCCCTCGTACATATTAATCACAAGTTCTCACCATTCCAGGGGGTGGTCGGCGTTTCTTTCAGCCCTCTTTCTAATGAATTCTGTAATTCAAGAGCATGTTTGGCCAGAAGACGCAGCAATCGAAGCGTTGTAGTCACAGTACAGTCATCATAAATTTTCGTCTAAAAGGCAATACAGATAAATAGAACCGAACATTCTTGAGCATTGGCAATTTTACATCAACTCAATTACCTGTTGGCCAAGGCTGAGTCTCAAAAACTGGAAATAGCTATCGGCCGCAACTTGATACAATGCAAACGGTCGGATACAAATTTTCTGCCACACCCTCAGCAGTTTGTCGATGACAAGTTGTGGTAACTGTTGCAGCCAGCCATTGCAACATGTGAGCAATCTTTTCTTGATAATTTCAGATTTATCGATCTGATAACCCTGCTGTTGTTGAATGATGTCATCATCCTGAAAAAAAATTTTGATCGGTGGGAAATTAGAACAACGAGGACTGAAATGGTTCAAATTCCTAGAAACCATCAATCATAATGTACAGATACATTTACGACATTGCTTGGAATTGTCAGATATATGACAATGGTCATAAACTCATAATGTTATGTAAACCGCCCTGAAGGATAAGGGTCTTTTACAAATAATACGGGCAGATTGTCAGTGAAATAGTTATGGCATTGGCCACCAAATGTGGTAGACTGGGTTCCAATACCGGTACCAGTGATGTAAAAACCTTTGGAATTATCATCCCCACTGCCTTGAGCATTATACGATCGGTGTGAAGGTTTCTTGGCAGGTCGGATAACAAAGTTGAAAATAAGTTATAAATAAGTCACCGATAAAAAATTATAAAACCTCTCACTGCCTTGTGAAAAGTTGCTTACTTGTTGAGCGGTCCCTGTGAAGTACACATGACTCAAGCTTTCAAAGATAATTTCCAAATTTTCTGCCGTTGGGCTATGAGCTTGAAGGATATCGGATATTTGTTGCTTTTCAGCGTCCGTCAATTTCACCGATCCCATGTTACTGAAACCGAGGCTACGATTAGAGACACTGAGCAAATGTTAACTTTTCGTGACTGCTGACAAACCTAGTCGAATCCAATATCTTCCTTCCCCATTTATAGCACCATCCCGCTGATACAAACCACGCCTTGGCATGTTCGGGATCTTGTGCTGTAGCCGAATATTGCAGAGTACCGAGGATGAGATCAGCATTTGCTGCAGGATAAACGAGCTCGGTTACATTACAAATTTTGCTAATATGCAGGAGCAGACGAGCGAACGTACCTTCTGACAAGAGCTGTTCATCCTTCCGAAAGTGGTTGAACGCTGGGGCGATCTTCGGGTGGTTGAGCAGAAGTTGGAACTTGGATGTAATTTGATCATCCAAGCAATTGTCAGACCTAAAAGCAAATCATTCCATTCTGACTTGATATTTTGCTCATGCCATAATCAACTGAGCTGAATGAAAGGCATGCCCGAAGTGATCAAATTAAACTAGCGATTCATGCATCGTATATAAAACACAGTCAATAACCAACAACGACCACGCACGGCTGTACCGTAGAGCTGAAAGAAGAAAAGTAGAAACCAATTTCTATTTCAAGCTGGAACTTGCTATAGTGTTCAGATTCGACAAAATTTGACGCAAGTCACAGTATGCTATATCAATATGCGATTTAAAAAGCATAAATTCTTACCCAAGCAAACCAGCCAATGACGAACCGACCATCTTCCATTCCGATTGCAAAGTTTTCGACAAGGAGAGGAGAATAGATGCACTCTTCACGTCACTATTGCCTAAAATAAAAAACAAAGTCATAAAAGCCTGGGAACATGTCAGAGGTGAAATTTCCGGATTAATGAGCGGTCAGGACGTTAAGTTCACCCTTCGCTTTACGTCCCAAATCGGGGTGTCCACAATGGATGGTTAATTGGCAATCCACAGAGTGAGATCAAAAAGCTTTTAATGCTGGACGATCTCCTCGTTTGTCCGAGCTCTCAAAGCAAGACTGGACATCGCTTTACAAGAGTTTGGCGAATTGGTGCGCTAACGAAGAGCGATCGCAACGTACTACCTACATTTTATTCCTAAAAGCACTACATACCAGCATTGAGAGTATCGAGTAATGTAGCTGCCATGAGACCGATCCCTTCTTGTTTGGATCCCACTGCCACTAATTCTTTAGAAAGCTCAAATTTCACATCCCACAGTTGGCTGTTCTCTTTTCCATCGACTTGATCCAATATTCCAATCAAGGAGGGCAACGTCTTTGATTCCAAAGCGCTAGAATCACAAAATAATGTATTACCAAACAACAAGACCCAACTATAAAAAAGCAATTTGACATGGTTTTAATTGTACTAGACAGCGGCTGCAACGAGGAATTAAATAAATCAAGATTACCAGCACGCCAGACGGACATATAATAGGAAAAATACAACACCAACCCGTTCGATTTCACGCTGCAAATCCTGGTGGCGATCTTCTGAAAGAGACTTGAGCATTTTTCAAAATTGCCGAGCTTGCGATGCATTTTGCAAGACGACAGAAGATACTTGAGCACGACCTGAAACACAAATGTAAAAAGACATTTTTCAGCGTTAATTTTCAGCCTCGGCACACCGGCTGATCTCTGCACTGGGCAATATACACAAAACAGGCATGCGACTAAGAGGGTTGGTACACTCATAAAGATTACCATTCTTGCTTAGCAGTCCTTGAGAATGGGGTTCTGTTTACAAGGGGCGCAGGGCTACTCTGTATTTGTGTCTGCATGGTACAGACCAAAATGTATGGGATGGTCATGGCGAAAATCTAACAGGCCATTCACCCTCATTGCCCGTCTACACTCTAAGCATGGTTAAAGTTGCATAATGTATACACAAAAAAGCAAACTCACATCAGTATTAATCTTCTTTGTGACCTTTCCGAAATCACTCAACATAAACCTCGTCATTCTCTCCGTCGCAGGAAACCAAGTCGGATCCTTGAACATGTCGACAGGAGGTGGAGTCTATCAGGAGAAAACAGAAGCAGCCTCTATATAAAACTGTATCAAACTAGAAACTTGAAAACTCACGAAAGAATCTTCTTTAATCCAGTTGACTATGTTGAAAAGCGACAGAAAATTTGTGTCTGCATTAATTGGCCACGAGTTTGAAAATACTTTAATGGCAGTTTCTGCGACCATGCTTATCTTCTCCACTTGATGTTTTGCCTTATCACTGTCAAATCAAAGTTTATTTCTACAAACTCCATATTAACCTAAACAGCACCAGAGAATGCAGAGATATGACACAGAAAATAACTCATTGGTCATTATAAGGTCAAAGGTCACAAACCAGAGCTGGAGTTTCCCACTTATAAACAAAATAGAGACAAAGTGCAGAGTTCAAACCAGTATCAAGACTTACGTCGACTCAGTGCTCATATAAAACTGTAGCAATCTCAAATCACTAGCGGCAAGCAGATCACTCCATTTCCAAGTAAGCAAACAATCCTTGACCATGCCGTTCAACTTTGGATCTTGACTTACGATGCCATCTAAGGCCGACTTGCTTTTTTCATATGAAGTCTTATAATCCAGATCTTCAAAATGACTGAGCGCTCTGGAATCCAAAATTGACACCATGAGTTTCAGGTATGTATTTTAAATCGTGGGTCCAAGAAGCTCATAAGAGGATACTAAGGTGAGCCATGGCATTGGCACCCATGAGTAATCGATAATATTAGGGTCCGGCCATTTATAGAGATCATTATTCGTATTTTTGCGAAAATCTATTTCGGTCTCGGTCATCAGCCATGAAAGGAGGACAAGCCTTACTCTGCGTATTCCAGACTGTAACAATTCCCATCTTTGGCTCCAGAAGCATTGCTGCTGTCATTAATCCATTTAGTCACTGACGTCCAATCGCCCAGCATTGCATAACAATTTGAAATTTGCTTCGACAAAAACTTTGCTTTCAATCCGGAACGTGACGATTTCGTAGAATCCTCCTCGGATTTTTGTGGCATAGTGTTCAGGAAAACTTCATATTCCTTGATAGCATCTTCGTATCTGAAAATGAGTTGTTGTGTTGTTGTTTTGGATTTATGACGTTTTAACCACAAAGGTCGTGTATGTGAAAATACTTTCGGTTTATAGCTCGGATCACTACCACAGCACTTTCCCAATAACGACTTCCAAATATAGATAGTAATAGATACCAATTTTAAAGTCTTTGATTTGACTCGGTTGGGTATCGAACCAGGGACCACCCGATCATAAGAATATTATGATGCATAAGACAAGGTATAGAAATCGATTAACTTGGCTAGTTACGTGAGACTTCTCCCCCGTATCAATACGTGAATTATCCGCGCACATCTCACCTCGAGCTTGCTTGATTTCTGGCAGCTTTCATCCACGACCAAATCTGCTTTGTCGAAGTAGCCAGTGTGCCAGACGGCTGCGATTTGGAGATGTCACGACACCATTTGTACAACCCAGATATCGTGTTTGGAGAACGCAAGGCCATCAGAGCTTCCACGGTCATATAAATCGCCGAATCAAATTCTGCAGCCTACATGAAAAATGCATTTAAAATATTTTTGCATCAAGGCTGATATTCTTGTTACGTCCGAACAAGCAAACGCATGCCCTAATGCACTGCATCAATGTTACACACTATCATCAGTCCACAAAAAATCCCACCTGCGTATTGTTGTTAACTTTCATATCCTGCAAAATTTTCTGCCCATGATAAATGGCAGATTGGTAAAGTCCGGCGTTCAAAGACACTTTCATTGCCGCTAGTCGAAGTCGATTCAGCCATTGCTCACAGGTTTGACGGTTTGTTGAAAAGAAAGTACGCACAGCCTAAATAAAGAGAAAGCAGTCAGTGTAGGGTCACTTTGGAAATTTGAAAAATGGCTATTTCAGGATTATATGCACAGCTTGGCACGCTGTGTACTCATGGTCTAGATGTTTGGAGGGTTAAACTTAGATGGCTTCCCCGCCCTCTCTTGTGTTGGGGTCCCAAGCATGCTTAAATAAAGAGGGTTGCAGCAGGACAGACTACTGCTGTAAAAGCTCGGACAAATTAATGTTTGCCTAGTATTAGGTAAAATCTAAGCATAGAAAACACAATGTATGATGACCCAAAGCGTCTTGTAGTATAAGCGAGAAGTTCAAATTGTGTTGAAGACATGCAAACTAATATCTAGTGGTGATCAGAAGTTCAAACTATCCTCCTAGACTAAAAACATACTTTTGTAGGAGGTACGATGGAGACACAGCCAGAATGTGCATTGAACAGCAATTTTTCTAATGAAAAGAGAAACTGAAGAACCAGTTGAGGTCTTTGCATCACTCCTTGAATTTGGTCTTCAAACGACAACCTTTCTGGTATCAGATTCCCTTTCTGGCCACTTTTCAAAATCTGAGTGATGGTGTGCGGTTGGTCATATTCTCTCAGTGCACCTGCACCAAATAAATCACATATATGACTGTACAGCTTAATATGGTTTACATCGGCACCACACCTTCAATTTTTTGGAAGGTATCCTGCGGACTCCCCAACGGTGTTCGTAATTTGTTA
This sequence comes from Botrylloides violaceus, assembly GCA_030412335.1. Classification (NCBI taxonomy): domain Eukaryota; kingdom Metazoa; phylum Chordata; class Ascidiacea; order Stolidobranchia; family Styelidae; genus Botrylloides; species Botrylloides violaceus. The sequence goes on from JASFYC010000810.1 coordinate 2,276,288, forward strand.
GACACAGTGAAAGAAGCGCATTCCCACAAAGCCCACCATATCAAAAATTTGTAATCTCTATGAACCGACGTGTCAAGGCAACTGACGGGTTCTTGACCGCCACGATGGCAGTTCCAGAATATCCTTTCCAATCTTGACGCGTCCCTGAATATTTTAAGAAGAAAATTCAAAGATTAAAGGGAGAGGAAGATAATTAATTAAAAAACAGACTAGTACAGAAACCAGGCATTAAAAATTGTGCAATGACGAGCCTAACTCTGAAAATCAGGAGATAGGCCCCTGTTCAAATTCTTTCACCTATATCATAAAATGTTAGGGGGTGGAGATAAGTATAGACAGAATCAAAAGATTGACAATTACTTATTAGTGAAGTGGCCGTTCAGCAATCGCTTCATGATAAGTTGGAAGTGTTGCGAAAAGAAGTTGCTTTCTTGTGGAACCATTCTCAACATTTGTCCTCGCTTAGCCAACCAATGCTGCTTGATATTCAATAAAATCAATGGGTGACTGACAGGTCCGTGTTCTTTACCATATTTCATTGCCACTCGCTTATCCACGTCAGTAATTTGAGCATTGGCAAAAGCCGACGCTCGTTGCATCACGCCATGCCAACATGAGGAACTGCAATACCTTTAAAAAAAGAACATTTCTATTATACAAACACTGCCACAGATATACACAGCAAGAATAATTATGTTTAGTTGTTTGCTAGCCAGTTAATTATAATTAATTAGTCTGCAATTTTGTATATTTAATTACTACTCTCTTGTGCTAAAGCAAGGGCATGGATTTCAATCCTGAGAACCTCAAACACCTAGTTAGATTACATCTCTTTCTATAATTACATAAAGACCCGGGTTCGCTGATGTGCAAACGGTGATTCCTTAATGAATGTTATAGCTGTACTTTCTAATAAACTGCAACTCAGAGCAGCTCTGCTGCTCATAAAGAGCAATAAATAGTGAGTTTTATACAGTTCAGCTCACTAGGGATAATGAAATATAAGATGAGAAACAGCCAATGAAAAATACAATAGATTTGTAACCTTTCCACTTGATCTAGTGGAACTTTCGCCAACAACGCAAAGCATTTTTCTTGAAGCTTCTTGTTTGTGCTGAATATATGAGCCATTAGAAAATCCAAGCTGGTTTTGTAGATCGAATCATTGAATGATAATGATGAATTCTGATCCTCGACGATTGTGAAGACAACAGCATAGCAGCGCACGATGGTGCAACATCTGTCGTCGGCCATATTGGTGCCTAAGTTGAAGTATTGGACTAAGTCAAAAGGCGAATGCCAAACTACAAAACATTGCTCAGACGGATGTTCAAATTGTCTCAAATAGTGGTAGGGAAGCAAGCAATACTAAGGGGTCCAATTTTGTATACCCCAAAATTTCTGTGCGGCCATACCTACCTAGCAGAGTCAAAGAATCCAGAAGCTTAAGCAAGATTGGGTCATTTATCACGTGCCAGCCTTCTCGAAATTCCATCAAGTTTCGCAAGATCTCTTCCACCCAATGGAGCAACAATTTCCTATAAAGCAACAGATCAAGATGAACCCACCATATGCTGCAGTCAAAATGTAAAGACTCCAATTCACCTTGCAATGAAGGGTGTGGCTTTCTTCACGAGCAACTTCGAAATAAGTGACACAATCATTGGAAAATTTCGCTGAGTCATATTTGTAACGGACGACGTGCCCGAGTTGCTATTCACTGGAGATTGTGTGACAGACCCACCGACATAAGTACTGAGGAAGTTCTTGTGGCTGTAACACAGAAGAAACATCATTTACAGCAGCATAATGTCACCACATCTTTCTCTTGTAAGCCTCAAGAAGAGCATTTCAGCTTACCGTTGGCAATGCGAATAAAACGTTGAAAGCACAATGTGTTGAATGGATGGGTAGAAGGCAGACAGTTCTCTATGGACTACTTCCATCTCCGTATGCAGTAGATCAAATACGCTTGGGGACAACGCAAACATCTAAAAGCAGGATATTTACAACTTGAGGATGTCTACACTGAGAACAACCCATACCCCAATAATTGAATTCTTCGCATCAGCAATTTCAGATAGGACGGTCACATCGAAAAGCACCGTCTTCAACATATTATCATCGTCCGGTGGAGATACTTCATTGCTGCTAATGACAAAAAGCGCATGAGAAAAATAAGCTAGCAATGAATGGGACGCAAAAGTAGATTCGGACTAGTACAAAAATCTCCCAGTGTCATAACTTCATAACTACAGTATATATCAACGAGCATACTCGGGTTTGTTTCGTGAAGTGTGAGAATTTTCCTCTCCAAATATATCATCCTTGAATATCTTCACCGTCTCAGATGGCACAGGCATTTTCTCGATCAGCTGATTAAGAGCAAACTGGAGTTCGCCAAGAACATTTCTAAACAGCAAAAGTAGGAACATTCCAAGTAAAATCTTATTGGGTAACTAATTTGGCTTACTTGTAGGCTGTTTGTAGCAACGAAACATTTCTCACAGACAAACAAGCTTGGTAGAGCGCCAAGAGTTCTTCGACAACTTTTGGATTTTTTCCGTATTTCAATGGTAGAAGTCGAGAGCTCGGACCGAGGAGACCGACAACAAACCAAGTAGGTAAGGCAGACCCAATTTCTTGCACCATCTACACAGATGCATAAACTCGCTGAACAACTCATCAAGTCAATGATAGTGTAGTTTGAAATTTCATAAAAATTAGACATAATTATGTAGCACGTACAGTAATTAAACAGGGGGTTTAGAGCACTCCAAGAATTAACAAAGATGATGGGCTTATTCAAACACATTTTCCAATGTAGTATGAAGAGTGGTAGCGACGCCAATAGACAAATCGTTGTGACGTCAACCTCACTCTCACCCGGTCACCCATATGACAACTTACCACAATCACCACCTTCAATGCTAACACCAATCTTTGTTCGGTGTTTGAACGCTCAATGCCATGAACAACGTATGTCAACAACGTTTCCGATAGCATCTCCTCTCCTTTCCAATGCACAGCCGCTATCAATAACTGCATGCATTCGTTGGCGGCACAAGTAGCAGGCAACGATAAATTTCCAAGGAGTTGAGCACAGATTATGATTCTTTGTAAAAGCTAAGAAAAATAGGCTGCATTAACAAACATCTAGATCAGTTTTTCAAAGACATATTTACATCGAGGATAAACGATTCTGGGATGGCGGTTCCATCATTTCCTACTAACGGTTGTCCAATGCTTCGTACTACAGTGGCAAAAGCACGGAGCAAAGCAGCACTTTTCTGGAGCAGAGCATCAGGATGATCCGACAAATCGTTCGCTTCATCAGAATGCAGTTTATCTATACCCTGAAAATAAAAACATCAGACCTAATATGACATAGAACTGACAGTTCTACAGATGAGATGGCACAAATGCGAGCATGGACTGCATGGTAGATATTCTGAGGTTTGAAGGTTAGTTTTATAGTGATTCAACCAGACTCAAAGAATGAAATTGTACAATTAATTATCTAACCACACAGTAAACAGTGTACTTGGGCAATATACGATACGAACCTCTGCATAGGCTTCCATGTCCTCAAGAAATTGGTTTAACAAGGTTAATGAGAATTCCAGATCATTTTGCCAGTGTTGACGTAGGCTTTGCAATGCCGCTGTGTAAGAACAAAGTCAAGGATGACACAGAAGCACAAAACGGGTAGGATTGTTGAAATAACGATAATCATGATCAAACAACTTACTTGCACAGTACATTGTCAGTGATATACTTTGAGAATGATCGATATGCCAACCGACAAGAATATCAACGATATCACGAAAATGCTTGAAGAACGTCTGCAAAATGAGGCAAGAATCTGTTGGAAAATTCCCAACCGATCGAAATGAATGATAGATTCCGCAAAAAATGCATCACAAACTGTTCTGGCTAGCTTCAATTAGCTCGAAGAAGGAGATAGAAATAACAAGATGGGGGAGAAAATTGGAAACAGGATGGATCAACAGGAGATTAGTTTACTGTAGATGTGAAATTGACAAAATATGCAACGCTAGAAATTCAAGGCCAACAGTACGCAATAGCCACTTAAATGTGCACCTCTGGATAACTTTTGGAAATTTGCAGTAGAGGATCAACGCAAATCGATAAATGTTCCGGTATGTCGACACTTTCCAGCAAGACTTGAAGCTCACCAACTAGAATTCCTGTAGTAAAGGGGGAAATTACAGATTGGCTGAAGTATATTATGGCCATGTACTGCAAACACAATACGAACCCATCATTTTGCCAAAATATCGAAATTTCTGGTCAGCAACGAGAAGCTCATTCAAGCTTTTCAACAGAAAATTGTGAACGGTGTCATTGGTGATGGTTCGAAACTGACGAATAATCCACTGAAACACAGGAAAAATTATTTCGCTCATATTTGCAAATTATATCCGCTGTTTCTTTCTCAACACAAAGTTTTTCCTTCAGTTGGGTAAGCTTTAGGTAGTTCATGACTAGCCTGTAATGGTATTGTACTAAACGATATCTTTTACATACTTGGAAAAATGCATATGAATCATAAGCCAGTGTTAGAGCAATATTAGCGAGTATGCTTGCAACGGCGCTCTGTAGATCTTCAACATTTCTTTCGAAAAATACATCCAGCAATGAATTCAAAGCTTGGTCCAAATTGCGCGATAATAGCTGTGGCATAGGAACATACAAGAGATGATTTATAGCATTAAGCTATAGGTACTGAGATATTTGAATTTTTTCCTCACCGCTTTATAATTTGGCTTCGAAACAAGATCTAAAAGTTGGGATGAAGAAGAGAGACGTCGAGATAAAACTTCTTCTCTTCTGCATACTTGCTGGATGTGATTCCACAGAAGGGACTCGCTGCTAACTGACCGGGAGGTTTGGAAGCGCCGGTCTGAATAATGGGAGAGTAGTTAACGAACAATTTCAAATATGATGCAATATATATATATATATATTTAATGTGTACATGCATATATTAATTGTATACAAACTCTCTGACAACCGGCCAAAAGATGTGTAAGACACCGGTAGACTCTCTGCTTTGCTATTACGGTCTACACACAATATATACCTTATACGTTGAATAGCCTAGCAACACCACATGGGCAATAGGGCATGAGATACAAATAGAGTAATGCAGGCGCAAGCTATTTTTATCCTACGATTCAAAAAACTGCTACGGTATACCACAGCTCGAATTTATTGCCTACCTTGCTTTTGAATGTTACGATAAGCCTGCAGTTTGTGGGGCTCACCTTTATAAGTTTTCATTATACGAGTGTTCTGCATTCAGCTTTCAGGAATAAAACTAATTGCAAAATATCGTTTGCCAGCATGGCAGATATTGCCGTATCAAGATCACAAGATGATCGCTTTGCTCCTGATCTCAATAGCACACACTACAGCTAACGGATACAGCAACGATATAAGATTTTCTTCAAAGCACTAAACGTTGCAAGAACATAATTTCAATAAAGTACACGATTCCAGAGTTTCATTAAGGCGCAAAAACCTCAGGCCGGGCCGCGACTTCCGACTGGTCTGACTCTGAATGAGAAAGAATCTTAGACGGCATCATCCTGATCAACCAGCGTTGACAAAGCCTATCATATTCGCATGATCGTTAGAAAAATATGCGAGGTGTATTAAAAACAAGCGACAACGGTACGGTACCAATCCACTTCTATATATTTCAGGCATGAGGCAACGCGCCGACGAAAGCCCGCACCGAGCAGCGGGGGTTCTCTCGACTTCTCTATCTCCAGCAGTGAAGACGAAGCAACTGGAGCGGAACGAGGATCTTGAAAGAGGATCGATATGGCTCCTGGTTAGGATTAGCCTAACCAGTTTCTCTCGGTAGATGTCTCTAAAGAGCTGTACCTTAGCGGTGTTTACTCCTGAGGTTGGCCTCAGCGCCCTCAGGTGTGCAAGGTTACTGTCATTGGGTGGTGTAGTTGGGTAAAGCCAAATGCAAACCAGCGCTCGACCAAAGCCTCAAGGAAATTCTTAAACACATTAGCCTAGGCCTAGGCCATTTGCTCATAATAGTCATCGGCCTATAGGCTACATGCAATAATTTGCCTGCAGACTGCTGTGTAGGCATAAGAAATGGGATCAGATATTGTGGAAAACCATTTTAGCTCGTCAGCGTAAATATAGGCCTACATTATATGGGCCTAGCCCTAGGCCTATAGCCGATTGAGAACCCGTATTAGTTTTTATTTTGACTTTCAAAATCACGACTGGGTGGGTTTGCCTTTATGTTGACGAACGGTATAGATTATTTATTGAATAGGCCTATGATTGATTATAGGAATGACTGCGTTAAAAGTGCAGCTCTTTCGCCACATAGAGGCGAAATTCAGGCAAATGCCTATTTCAATTGTTGGACATGACAAATTTTATGCAGTATTTCTTTTAAATTCCTCATCTTCGCAAGTTTCATCTCTGCTAGTCTTTGATCTCCTTGATTCGGCAATCTTATTCCCTATCTTCAAAATCCATACTTTATCAGGGACAGCAAAGAAAGCTCTGTAAAGCAACATACTCACTTGAAGAACTCTAGGTCTCAACTATAGACCCAAGCACTAATGTTTATTTCCATTCTGTCAATATTCAATAGCCAGTAGTAGGGCCGACTCACCTGTAGATAACAGCAAACACAATTGCGCCAAGAATATCACCAACCCACCAGACCCAATGGTATGTCCACGCTTTTCCTCCCAATACGATTGCAGGCCCGATAGCTCGAGCAGGGTTCAGTCCTCCAGCACCGATCCACCGACTGAAATCAAGGTAGTCTACCAGTAGTAACTCGTTCAATATAGTAATGTTCTTATACTTGAATGAAACTCAGTCGATTACATCCACTTTTGGTTGCTGCTGTTAATAGGGCTTGAGCATATAGAAGTAGTGATGTAGACAAGAGAATGTCAAACCTTTACCGTACCCCGCCAATATTCCTTGAAACACAGTTATTCCGATGGCCAGCGGGCCCGTCGATTGATCATAATTTTTATCGCCCACCATAACATTTGTGAAAAAGCACATTATTCCGGTGGTGACAACTTCGCAAGCAATGATTGCAGAAATATTTGCGTCGTCAGCGATAAGAAAGGGTCCAATATTATCATCGCCTTTAATTCCCTGTAAGGAAAATATCATTGGATCGACTGGCGTTGAAATAGCTATAGGATTGGCCCATAGTCTCCACTGTCACACGGTTGGAATATCAATGGGTAAATATTTCTTTACCTGAGCGATGAGTGCCCCGAGAGCCGAACCCAAGATTTGCATTGCAATGTACGGTATGTAAAGCCATGGAGATAAGTCACCAGAAATCAAGAGACAGGTAGATATTGCAGGATTGAAGTTGATAACACTGTAAAGTACAAATGACTTTACAAGATCCATCTCTTTGGGATCTGAGATCGGTCTAGCCTATACAGGCTCTTTCGTAATCCACCGGTCGTACGGACTTACCATATTTTCCAAAACACCACGATAAACATCCATACTGCAAAACCTGCTTGGAAAGCAGGAACCAATGTCGCAATCAGGAGTTGATTATTGTTATCAGCACAATGTGTTCTGAAGAGAATATATATTGATTGATTTCTGCACAAATGGCGTTGTGTGCTTCCTTCAAAGATTCATAACAAGGAGACTCACGTGTTTGGAGATCCTGTTTGCACATTGGTCTGTGTCGGCGTAACGTACATTGACCCCCAAAATGTGTGCATGACCATAGTAAAAAACTCCGCGACAAGGGGAATCACCACTTTCGTCATGATGTCAGCGCAACTCGCCTCGAGATAGCGATCACGCAAAGACTTTCCTGCCATTCCCATACTCTTACCGGTTCGGTTAAAAAATTCTTGTCACCCGAATAATGAGAGTTTCTGAGAAAAGTAATCGAAGACGCTATCTTAATTATTGCACTCGTGCAGATCGCGGTTACTCTTTCGTTCACGGTAGACATTCCACAAACTGTCGGTTGTCTAAAGAGGGCGGAGGGTTGTGCTATAAACCGGAAGTATCGACACGCGTACGAAATTATTATCATTGACCTACTGCCGTAGATTTGATCTAAGTACTTGAAACCGCCATAAATTCAAAACAATTTCTACATAACATTAAACCTATCTATATATCTAATATCGAAAGCATTATAGGCCTACGTAAACTAATCCCTAAAAGCACATCTCCGTTGAAAAGATTCGTCACGCATATAGCTGCCCGCAATTATTCTTTTACGCCCGGCAAGTTCGCCGAGATAAAACTATATACCATTTTTATTACATCATCTTAGCACTTTCGCAGACCTGCAAATATACGGTATATTTGGACTCAGGGGTGGATTTACCTCTCAGATCAATCATGTTGAATCGGAAAAAATTCTCGGTAGATACTGTAGGTAGCTACACTAATCTCAGGTGGCAACTGGCAATGGCCGTTTAGCACTGACTTATAACTTACAACTAACACGATAGCTTATCTAGAAAGAGCCTTCTTTACTGACAGTTAGTTTTGCCATTAGAACGATCTTGAAACCGAAATTAGTTAGGTGAAGGCCTGTCGGAACTTCTTCCTCTACGGCCAAGGTATCTCCTGTTCACAACAAGCTGCGTCATTATAGAAAGGTGTAGCTGATATCGACATGATGACTGACACAGAATATAAGCCCGTCCATTCTGTGCGATGGTATTGAAGTGCTGTCTGGCCTACACAACTTCCCCCGCGCTATCCCAGCACGCCATAACGGGATTATATTTCGCAGTAATTCTTTTACGTCATTCATGCATGAAGTATATTATTACTATGCCATTGAACTTAGCATACAGGATCGGCGGTTTCCGCAAAAAATATTGTTTGAAAGGTAGTTTTTAATCGACTGACAAAATGCTTGCACATAATCACCTAAGTTTGCGGTGAAGATTGCGGTTATCTTGAATTTCGAAATAGACTCTAAACCTTACGCATTTGCAATTATTCCACGTTGTGGTAGAATTTAGAGTATTCTCGACAAGGAAAAATGAATGGTGAATGACAAGGAAAGAGTCGCTACAGTTTAGCCAAGATATGCGAATATTGCGCTCAACCTCGTAGAGTGTGATTCATTCAAGAAACGTAGTACTACTGTAATTCGCATATTGACCGTTATATATAACAAAAACCGACCGTTCGTGGCATAAGACACAAACAATTTTTACGTACCGATTCGAAGATATACGCCGGCTGTTTTCAAGACTACAGAGAAATCGGCATCTTCGGACAAAATCTCAATTCAGATATACCCAACATTCTCGTCTTAGCCTCGGTGGATAGTTCGAAACTAATAACATTGCCACGTTACAAACAATGCGGTGAGGCAGTCGCATGCTCTACAACCATCATTAAATCAGCAACCATGCTTTAAACTTGAGTACACAATGAATTTTAATCACATAATTCGTAATAGGTGATCAGCACGTTCACGTAGAACTGCTGCCATCCAGTTTTCTAAGGCGATGGAAACTGTCTAATCATTAATAAGAAGCAATATACCGAGGGCAAATAGTGCAATGATTGATCATGCCTTTTCTTGAGCGTAGTAATTATGCAATTATTACTTCTTTGCGAGAAATCTTTAACGATTTTTCTTCAACTGCAGAATGTCTGTATGATGGTTTTATGAACGAATACGAGAACTCGGGAACGCGCTTCCATCGTTCCACGTACACAGCATATAAAATCGCATATCGTGATTTTCTCCTCATTGCATTGTATAGTTGCTGTAACTCTGCGGAAATGGTAACCACCGTTTATCGTTTCTTAGAACCACATTCCGGAATTTCTTTCGGGTTCTTTTTGTTATAATGCATACTGTACATAGGCTTCAGTTGAGGATTGACGAGGCAATGAAAAGCGACCGACTTTAGTAAATATCCTATACACAAATCTGCCATCGCAGCAAATGTCTTTTATACAGTTGCAGTGATGCGTAAGGTACCGGGTGGAAATGTTCCATGACCGTAGTTGCCAGATGCAATATTAATTACATGTTGGTTTCTTGGTTGGTATATGGAGTGTTTCCATATCACAGCGGGCATAACCAAGCAATATTCTTGCAGCAGTTTTGGTATTGCTAGCGGCTCATAAAGACGTACATTGGAATAAAATTGCTCATGACCTAACTGACACCGCAATATGTTGGTTGTATACTGTTATTATGGTCATGACCTACAATGTCTAATAGAGTCATGCATGAGGACACACATTCGCATGACTAATTAAAAATAATAAAGTAGTGTAGCAAAACTAACAACAAAGTTACATACATCGAGCTATTATATTCCGATGGCCATTATCCTTTGTATACAGGTTTACTATACGCGCATGAAACCTAGGTTGTTGTGATTGTAGACCGGTCAACCATGATATTAATTTGTATGAAATCAACCACTATGCCGTCGCATTACAGCTCCATGAGAGATTCCATAATGTTGGAAGCTACGCCAAATCGAATATGTTGGAATTATGCCACGTGCGCGGGATTATCGTCTGAAGCAGCGCAAGTCATCAAGTCCGCGATCAGCACTCACGGACAGTTCAGCGTTGATCAGCTTTCCAAATTTCGACAACGGGTTTACATTGTTTTACCGACTTGCCTGCACATTCGAAGTTTACGATGCTAAACTACAAGTCACCGTTGAAATACTCGTGCATGCATTCTCGTCTGTCATCCCTGGCAGAGGCCTAAAAATAATATTTTAATACCGGACTAGCTGACTAACGCTATAGCCACATCTATCCGCCCTAAAACGTAACTAAAAGTAACGAATAAAAGCTGTGACAGGTAATACACAAAAGTCTGCTTACTACTACAAGTGATACTGCTGCTTGTAAACCATCTATTCGATACAAAAGTTTCAAAGTCGACAGACTCGAAATAAAGGTTATGTACGGTCTGGATTTGGTAACACTATAACTTCCACTACACAAAGAAAACCTTCAGACACAAACAAACTTAACAAAAATGTAAGAGTTGGAGTATATAGTCGAAGCAATGGATGAATAAATGAAAGAATGAATGGATGCCATACACAAGTTATCGGCCAAGAATCGCATACAAATCATTTGATAATTTGCAAATGGTAACGTATGATATGGACTCTCGCCTCCCGAGTCCTGACAATCGAACAAGTGCGGCGACAGACGAAGATGACGCCTTATCGGTCGTTCCTACCGAATTGCATTTATACACTCTGTACGAAGTAACGGTTCAAGTGTCCGCACTTTCGCACCGCCAAAACGAGATTTTTATACGCAGATAATATCATCGTCGTTCGTCAGCAGTGGCGTCAAGCTGGCGATGCCGTTGCCGAGCATCATGAGCAACACCCAGTTGAAGCATTCGTGTCGTTATTCGTCGCATTTTGCAAAGTCTTCCTGCTAAATAATCGAGTATCATTTTCATTTGTTTTAGGAAGGAGTGTTTTTGCATAAACTTGTTTTATCAGCGCGGTGAAAGCTTCCTCCACGTTGGTGTTATCTAAGGCGGAAGCTTCTATGAACTCAACATCATGATCACCGGCAAACACCTTGCCAATTTCTTCGTCTACTTTGCGTGATCGGCTGAGATCAGTTTTGTTACCGACCAGAATAATCTAAATTCAAAAGATGTTATCTCAACAGTCACGAAGTATGGGAAAAGAGAACTGAAAATTTCGGTGTGTGTGTGCGTGTGCCTGTCTGTGTGCGTGTGAATGTGGGTGCAACATTGTAGCGCTAAAAATGAATGTTGAATCTATATGGTCGAATACAAGCATCAATTGTTATAAGAAATTTCGTTGAAAATTCTCCCGGCTCCTTTGAACTCCCGCCAAGTCATGGGCGCAAATATATGCTTTGAGAAGCCTGCGGGTTAACCTGAGCTAATCATGAACTTGACTTTAATTGTTAGGTTTTGAGTCGTAGGCATTGCACATACATAACATAAGCCATACGCCATAAACATACACGCTTCAACTGAGATATCAGGATACAGATCATCCATCTCGCATCGGTGTGCATACTTCTCAGATACACTTTCAAATCTGAACCCCATAGACCTACGTATCGTGTACTTCGTTATATAGCAATCATCTTACTTGACATGAAGGAACAGTGTACGTCTTGACTTCGGACAGCCAGTGCATAATGTTTTCAAAAGACCGCGTGTTCGCTACGTCATAGACAAGGACGACACCAACTGCTCCACGATAATACGCAGACGCAAGGGCTCGATATCTTTCTTCCCCGGCAGTGTCCCAGATTTGTGCACAAATAGCTTTACCTTTGAATGGTATGTCTATTCTAAGTGTCAGGATTTTCAATGATGGGTGGCGGTGTTGTGCTTACCTTTAATATTTATGGTTTTTGTAGCGAACTCAACGCCAATCGTTTGCCTGCAGTTTACGCTGAACTCATTTCTTGTGAATCGACCGACAAGCTGACTTTTGCCGACTCCTGAATCTCCAACGATGACAATCTTGATCAAATAATCGTAGTCGACGAACGGGAAGTTTTCTCTTATTGTTTGTGATGACTGCGAGCGATGCCTAGTTGGAAATTACAAAAAGAAAATTTCCAACCACTCATTCAAAATGACGACAAACAGTCAGTTTTCGGATATATTTTTATCAGCCAGCCAGCTAAAGACGCTTTTCCAGCGCTACTTTGACAGTAAAATTTGTGAAAACGTCATAGACCTATTTGTAGACTGACTGGTATTCGATCTAAGAACCTGACCACTGATCACATTATACACAGACACCTTTTCTCGACCTACTGTATAGGCTTTCTGGTAGAGTTGCCTTTGTCATCATTACAAGTCACGGGTGCAAAAATATGTGACTTGTTAGAGATGCATGTATATATATGTACAGTACAGCGATACAGGGCAGTCCCTTCATAGGTTAATTGCCTGTTAGGCTTATTACATGCAATATCGTTGTAAGTGGGAAAGTATTAGCCTATTCCCGATGAGGTGCCGTTTTTGGCAACCCATGTACTATCTAAATTGTTGTGGATTAACACCATGAGTGCCTTTTCTTGACTAACTCTGGTACAAGATTTGTGTTTCGGGAATAGTTGATAACTTAATTTCATGGCTTTTTTTCAACATATTGTAACTATGACTTCGATTTCTTCCGCTTCAACGAAATTTGAGTCACGGCATCGCAAAACAGGACAAAGATTAAAGACGGAATCTACGTGGCATCCTATTACGTGCAAATAGAGTAGGCCTGTTATGTGTGCGACGTAGAGTATGCAAAGAGACTGACCTGTTTTGAACATCAGACTGTTGCATCTCGTGCAGCTGACAGAAAGTCTCGTCGCTCTTACTATATATATACAAGGCTTTATTGTTGCCTCAAGAATGTACTACAAACGCTATACCTGTGCAAACGGAAATAGCATTCTTACAATCAATATTCTTTGATATCTAACGGTAACGTAGTACAAATTTGCGCGTCTGCTAAGTAAACCTGGCAAACTCTGACTAACGGAGGTCTGACAAACCAGACTATCAGCTGCAGTTATTCCTAAGATTGTGTTAAAACGCAATTCACAAGTACATCTAAACCTTGCAAGAATTTTACGCTGGGATGTCCCGTGTAACCCGTGGTAAAAACAAAATCCTAATTCGTACTAAACTCAAACCACAGCAGGGAATCTTTCGTCAGCCCATAGCCAGCTCATTCAATCACCAGACCTCGGAATACCAATAATTGCTAAATTTGCGCTGCAAGCTGGGAAACCGGCTGTCTTGCTCGTGCTGTGGCCTTTCAGTCACCAACGCTGCTATCGAGTGAATAGCCTACACAGTATATGCTAATTCGCGAGCGTTTCCTGTTCACGACCTCTTCCATCATAACCTATACCTCTCAGTTCTCGATGGGCTCGAATCTTAACAACATCAAACTCACGTGTGCCACCTCGATAATCAAATGAGGTATATCCTAGACCTTGGACTCAGATTGTCCGCTGCGCAAATATAACATTCCAAGAAAGTATATGAGACTTTCGGCTATAAGGAAATGCGTGCATTCATTATATTATTGGCAGCATGGTTCATCCGGTTTCACGCTGGTTGCAGCACTTAGGTATTTCTGAAACAATTTCGACGGGGAAGTCCCGTCCGTGACGTGTGGTCAAAATAAGATCATTGGATAAATACTGTATATATGATGGTGTAATATAAAAATATCATTAGATTGTTTCAGTAAATATTACATGTATATGTTTCATTTCCCTACAGTTTATAAATATATATTCTAATCAGTTTTCATTGTGTTACAGACGAGTGCAGACTTATATCTGGCTAGGACGCTGGTTATAAGGTCAACTAGATAAGGACTTGTTTATACCGCGGCGATGCGTTACAAGGGTATCGGGTCCAGGCTCATGGGCGGTCATACATATCACCAAACTTTTCAACAATATTATACAAATAGAACCTTGCAAGCATGACCGTGACCAACGCACAGATTGGTAGACTTTTATAGTTTTGAGAAGAGATCTCTTTAGTCTTAAACCATTTAAATCTGTTGTGATCTTCTTTACGAAGCCTAATTTTGTTACATATGGCTCGAACGGATGATTTCATAAACATAGGATGTTTCATGACACCTACTGCCTGTTTGAAGAAATGTCACGTTCCATTCCGACGAAAACCGTCAACATGGGCGTGTCTTTTGTACAGCACTACATAGTCATAACACTCATAACCCGTTTAATTGGGTGTAGCGGTCTTCGAGTGGTAACGATCCGTAACCTTTAAAAGGCGATCGTTGTGGCTTATAGCATACCGGCAGTGCTCATTTTAGGTTTTACAAGATTTACCATTGAATATAGGCTTCAGAAATAAAAAGTAAGTGAACCATATTTATATCAAGCCAGTCAGGAGACGTAAACGGGGGATTTTGTCAATGAATTACAGTAGTTTGAAACTTGTACACCAGGTATCTCTTATCGATTGATTCAAACTTAGGCATTTAGCATTCCCAGATATTTAGCGACAGGCAGCCCAGTTTAGCTGACTTGTTGTTAAAGGACACATACGACAAATACCGTTATAACAAATAGACGGCTAAGAAAATACATGTGCAGAAAAATCTGTGTGCCCACACTCTGCAGTGGTAGGCCTACCTCTCGGATTGTAAGGAGTATCAATATTATTTAGCTTTATAGAACAGGGGTTTCCTCCTAAATAAAACGAATGATTGTATTTGTATTTGCAGTCGAGTAACGCCATGAGATTTCCTGATGAACGACATGAGTTGTGTTCGATAATTTTGTTTATACTGTCCATTTCTTCAACCTTGTTAAACGCCGTTTCCCTCGCTACTCCAAGATGGATATATTCCGAAACAGCTATTATTGAATATGGACTTTTTGAAAGTTGTACTATGGGAACTAACCTGGAAAATTGTGAAGCAATTCAACATGGTGAGTTTCAGCATATGCTTTTGCTTGTTGTTGTATTTTCAAATATCTCAAAACGAGCCACGTATATGAAATATCTTGATACTAGTCAAAAACCTGGAACGGTGTCAGAACATCTTGAACCGTTGTCACGCAACTCTATGAATGAAAATTGATAATAATATAACATCCTAAAAATTGTAGTTGAACTGGTCGACAGCTAACGCTGCATCTGCATGTGCTGATGAGTTTTACATTTAGTACCTCATTCTCTCAATGCAACCCGTGCCTTTATGATCTTGGGGAGTCTTCTAATGGTAGTCGCCTTACCAATCAGTGGCATACATGCGTGCGGGAAACTGCGAAGAGGCCACGCGATTACTGCAATTCTTTTCACTGCAGCATGTAAGTGCAATCAATGTAGCGTAACACTTGATTTCAATCAGTGTAGAAATTTATGTACACAATTCAGTTGGTCGAGTGGGTTACACTGTCCGCCTTCTGATCGGGAGGCTGAGGGTTCGATTCCCGACCGAGTCAAATCGAAGACTTTGAAATTGGTATCCGCTCCTGTTCTGCTTGGCAGTCGGTATCGGGGAAGTGCGGAGAGCCGTGATTGTAATAGTGATCCGGGCTATAAACCGGAAGTATTGGCACGTATACCGTGAGCATCGACCTGGCGTACATGGCCTTAGTAGGTGACATGTAGGAATCGTAAGCCTAAAAGCCCAGACGAAATCTGTCCGTATTGTTCACCAATGACAAGCATGATTTTTATACCCCCCCCCCCTATCATGTGTTGGGGGCTACTAGCAAGTTGCTTTGAGGCACGGGCCGCCTATAGTTTCGCATATCGTGTTGATAAGGAATGCTAATATTAATCCACACATGTCATGGCTGACTTTAGCATAACCTCCATTCGAATTCAAGCCAATGGAAAGGTGAGAAAGTTACTGATAACTAGTCTAGTCGTCCTCCTACGTTTTGGTCCAACCTCAACCGCTGTGGCGGTTTGGATTGAGAAATGGGACAGTCGACACATCCTAAAGTGCTTTCTGTTCGCTAGATGGCGAGGTCTACGACGTGTAGGGACAGTCGACTGCGTTATGGAGTATAAGCTACTGTTGCTCATGTGTTTATTCACATTTCAGGCATACTGTTATTGATTGCCTGCTCCATATTCACTGCGAGGTCTACCGAGTTACAATTGGAGTCATCTAAACTCGGATACTCTCTGTGGATGGCATGGGCTTCATGCATCACCACATTTGTCGCGATTCCACTATCCATACTGTCGAAAGATAGATCAATCGCTTGAATCTTTTAATTTTTATCCAACAATAAGTTTATGCCTTCATGTATATATATATATGTAATTCACGCTAAATGCCAACAAATATATTATATCCGACGTGATGCATTCAAGCTTGATATCGAGAGAATTACGAAATAGTTACCGGGTAGTCTACGGTACACACGAAAGTGTCTGACTCATTGCGATCTACTTTCCAACGATTTGGTCATTGAATAGCTGCATCATGCATCATGCAGCCTGCATGTTATTCAAGCACATGACCGAAAGTTTTACCACTGTATGATGGCCTACTAAAACTGCTACATTCTCTCGCAAGCAAGACTGTCATTACTCATTACTGTACGTGAACGGGGATGCAAGTCTTGTGACACTGGCGTCTAGCCCAAGTCCGATCGAATTGATAGATAGCGATAGCTTCTTGCATGCAAAAGTGTATATAGGACATATACGATGTATATGCGATATTTTTCAATGTAAAAGTGATCGCAGTTGAATTAAAATATTATAGTTCAGTAATCTTGCACAGGGGTGTTAAGTTGAAGGAGGCCATCAATTGAGGTAGCTGTTTCACTCAGTTAGAGCAGAACATTTGCTTAAAACAGTCTAAACTGAAGGTCGTCATCGTTTAGGTTAAACCTTGTTGCTATACTTAAGTCAAGTAGCGTTCTTGTGTATAAGCTACGATACATGGACTAATAGATTTTTCGCGAACCGATTCATAATATTATGGTAAGGTGGTGCTTGCACAAATCACTAACAGCCTCGAGTCTTTCCTACTAGGCTAAAATACCCGAGGCATATCAATTTCATTTATAAGTCTATTGGTATCGTTTGTCAGCCTGCTTCCACATGACACATGACTGGAATTCAACTATAACTTATCGATTAACATACGCATCACTATTTGTTCCTGTGCAGTTAGAAATATTGATTATTCTCTTGGTTTCTTATCATCGCTAAGGATGGCGCGTAGCAAACTTATGGTGACGATCTTATTAGCGGTGGCTCTAGCATCGGCTTTATGTGGTGTGGTTGCACTTGTTACAACAGAATGGCAACAGGATATAGCCTCTGTCAGGAGTTATGGCTTATTCGAAACCTGTGAAACTGTATGGAAGGTGCGGACTTGCAGCAAGTATTTATCAGGCAAGTATTGATCTTGAACATCATGGGAGGGTTGCGTCCAGAACAGCCTTTGGCCTAAAAACACTGCGAAAAAATAAGCAGTTCGATTAGCTAGCCACAAATGGTATCATGGCCGAATGCCAGGGAAGCTCGTGATTATGAATCAATCTCGCTGACGTGGGCTGGCGTAGCTAGGCGACGAAGACAGGGTCTTATAATTTAAGCCTTTATGGTGAGCAGGATTTATACAATTATAGTATTTATGGTAACCAGGATTTATACATTGTATAGCATTTATGGTGACCAGACCGGGGCCTTGTGGAATTGTGGAATATAGTTCGTCTGTGCCCGAATGTAATGTTATCACCACTTTTCAGAAACTCAGTATATATACTAGTACTTCGTTTAGTTCTGCCATTTGTGCTCACATTCGGTACTGGTAGGCCTACAGACACCACTTTGCCTTCCACTCTAGGAAGTATTCATAGCCTACTTTCGACCTATACTAGGCCATGAAATATCACACATCTTAGAATCACCAGTCAACGACGAAGCATCATCATCCATCTTGGATATCCACCATTCATCATTTCCACCATTTGTAGTCCTTCATAACCAATTGCTTACAACTGATAATGCTTTGCAGTAACTGCAGCTATGAATGCGGTACGTGCGTTTATGATCATGGGAGAAATTGTAGTGCTACTTGCAATCCCTCTAACAATACTTCATGTACTTGGTAAACTAAACGCTGGCAACAAAATCATCCCGGCTGTTCTCGCCGTAGCAGGTGAGATTATTATATGTTTGTTTGGCGGTATGCAAGAACAAATGAACTAAACCTCTTGTCAGAGTTAGCATGAGAATTGCAATGCCGTATCTTGTTCTACAATCTTGTTCTAAAATACGCACACGAAAAATCCCGTTCGATCTCGGCACTCCCGCTTTCGTACCGGCGGCTCGATCTCACGACCGTCGTAGCGCCCGAACGCGGGAGAAATCACGAGCCAATTAATAGTACACCACAAGAAGCAGTTACTGTACCAGACACTTGTTGCATATGGAAAGCATCGTGGTATTCTTATTGCACACCAGGCTATCCCTTCTACCACGTGAAGCCATATATTGTTGAAGCGCAAGCATTTTATCTGACACGCCTTACGATATGTAGTAGTACTGCGATAAATGTTTCTACAGGATTATTTCTTCTGATCGGATGCTCTGTCTACACCGGAGAATCCTCAAAGGCAAACTCTTATGGATTGCGCTATGGATATTCGTTTGGTCTCGCATGGGCCTCCTGTCCTCTCGCGTTCATTGCTGCACTGTTCGCATATCTTCAGAGGGACCATTCGTATGAGACGATTCCTTAAAAAGTTTCTCTTCAGTCGTGACTTCTATTCAATTTGTTGAATTCAATTAATTAACCTTTTGCTAATTGAAACGTGGCATGATCTTTATGCACTATAATGTACAATGAATAGCCCTTACTGAGCAAGCAAAGTGCAATTAAATTTTATAAATATACCTGTACAAGTATATGCTACGGTAGCAGCCTGCCATATCATGGACATTACAGTTCATAATTTTTAATGTTAACGAAAGTTCTAGTTAAGAAACAGTGTAGCAGCGCAGTCGGTAAATATTAAACGGTCCGTGGTGTGGCGTTACACAGCTTTTTAATGGGGCAAAATAGCTGTGCCATGTAAACGTCACGAATTTGTTCGAAATTATTTCTTTTGCTCTCGCTTGAGGCTGGAGAAATTGGATCAGAAGTTAGACTGTAAAAGTGCTCGACCAACTGAGCGAGAAGGATTAGCGAGAAGAATTAAAGTTAGCCAAACATTCCAGGCTATACTAAACAGATCCGAAAGCAAACGTTGCGAATCGGTCGAAAATGTTGAGTTTTGACTTGATTTCACAAACACACAACGCTCTGCAACAGTGTGATCAGAACATTCCTCAACCGTTAGATGTCGCCATCTGCGTTGAAGAATCGGTCATGCTGCTGTGAGGCATCTCTACTTTCCACCTGAGGTTTCCGGCTGTGCAATATAGAGAAATATGCACAGTCATAATCGCATCAAACTGCCTCATGACAAGTCATTTTTAACCGATAAAACGTACCTAGAAACTCAGCAGCACATATACTGTATTGATATTTATAGAGCAAGGTAACTTAGCTAATTACAATGCATCTCTCCTACGCATTGTTCATCCAATTAAATACTGCGTGACTGTTGCATTGGTTGCTCGATTACATGTCATGATTCAAATACTCTGCATAAGCATAAAGAGAAATATTCACGTATTGTGCTACATCTATTTTAATGCTGTAGTGAAATTTCCCTTCCTAGTCATACTGTGAAGCTCATAATAGTCGTGTAGTCTCGTGGCATTCTATACATTCTACGTCAATCTTCGTAATATTGAGATGACGGCCGCCTGCTGTTTCTTCACAACTGACTACATAAGTCTAATACGCACTTGATGCATACATAAACGAGATCGACCTCGACGTCGAAAGGAGCTCAGAATGGTTCAAAGTTAGTAAAGCAATCGTGAAAGCCGTATGATATTGTTGCGAATATTGACAGAGGCCAGTATAGGAGATGTTGCGTATCCTTAGAGCAATCTGATAATAGATTCCATGGATTTAGAGTTTCGTGACCTCGGAGAATTCCCGATCGAATTTGTGTTATCATTTTTAACCAGATGAGATTATCAGCTGCCGTGATAAAAATTTCATGATCTGAATTACATGCTGGTGAATGACACCGCACCGGTGGCTCTAGGTTAAAAATTCAGCGTCCGCAAGTACGGCCGACGGCCGTGGAAGTATCGTATTAGGCCTATAGAACACATTTGGTTTAGTAATATATCAGGTCTACGAGGCAAATGACGCCGATAATTGTAAGGTTAGGCTCAGGGGTTCAAGGATAACCCCACCATTATTTATCATCACTGCATGTTTCTCCTGCATAGTCTTGATGAAATTGTTATTGTAGTGTATGTAGACCCTAGCAAGACAAATTAATATAAAAATATTTCAATTTGTTGTACTGTATGTAAAATCCTTTTGACGTTATAATTTTCTTTTATTAATGGATGTAGTATCTTTCAAATTAGTTTAAATAAATCAAGGGACCTCTTCATTAAAATGATTGAAAACAACAAGCTTATTATTGCTTTCATGATATTGCTGAGTTTGGTGTCACTCACATTCGGTATCGTGGCGGTTGCTACGAATGAGTGGAAGATGGATAAATCATTCAACATAACTTACGGCTTATTTGCGACGTGTCACACGGAAGAGGGCACGTGCACAATTTTTAAAAGAGGCGAGTAGTAGATTTGTAGACTTTGCGACCGTACTATAAAGTAAAACGTCGTCCTCAGTATAGTCGTGGCACCAGCTCACACCGTGAGGAGCCAATTCTCCGCAACGCCATCCTATCCAGGCAGTGGGGTAGTCAATTTCGTCATTGTGATCATGTGCATTATTTTCCAGCATCTGCATCTTTGAAAGCAGTGCGCGGCTTTATGATAATAGGAGACTTGTTGGCGCTGATTGCTTTTCTGCTCACAATTTTTCATGCTATTATGAAACTAAAATACGGTAACATTATTATCACTGCGGTTCTGGCAGCATCGGGTGAGTTAGAAGTAATGCTATATCCTATAGACGAAGGACAGCGGGTTCCACATTGCCAACGTTCAGCCCCTCTTAACGGCCGAACTAGTGAATATGGGAAAACTTTTATAACATTTATGGTGGCAACTCATTGGGAAGTAGGATAGGGGTTTTGACATGTCTCATCCGACTCATACGTGCCCTTCTTCTAAAGTCAGCATAACATTATTTGGTATCATCCTGTTATGAGACAACACCGCTAGCGTTTAACATAAGTGTGAGCCTATGTATGAATATTTTCAAACGATTGAAGGCATGGCTTGATGGAGTTGTAAAACGACACCATGGCTCACTGTAACTATTTCTATTCTGGTTTAGGATTGTTTCTTTTAATCGGATGCTCCATCTACACTGGAAAAAGCCGGAGTGGACCTAACAAATTCTGCCTTGGCTACTCCTTTGGTTTGGCATGGGCATCAGGTCCAATCAGTTGGGTTGCTGCAATGTTCGCAATCCTCACCCAAACCAACCATCAGAATATTCCATGAATATTTATTAGAAACGTACGGTAGCTGTGGCGTTTAACACCCTGCTAAGTATATCAGAAAAAGTTTACGCTTCAAAATTTCAGAGCCCTGCTCTTGCGGTACACGCTTAGCCGTTCAAAACGGTTGTGTAAATTCTATTTCAGTAAAGATAAATCTACCAGCAATTACCAAATTGCAACAATAATTTAATCTTCTATGCTATGTATCTATATTCAATACACTGTATACGAAGTGCTTTTTTATATAACTTGCGTTGACGCAATTGATTTACTGCCCACGTGATCGGCGGAGACATTGAACTGCCATAAAAAGTACCGGTGCAGGTGTCTGCGTCAGTCATATTAGTCACTTCGCGCTACTCAGCTGAGCTTGTGTAGGTCTCACGATTTGAAACTATCATCTCGTCATGAATGGCAGTTGCCGAAGTAACAGTCTAAGTAACCACTACTACTAACTGTAGAAAGAGATCTCTACATGAACCTTCATATTCCGCATATCCCACTGATTTTGCAACATTGCGTAAAACTAAAAATAATCATGCAATTTTGTGGTAGCCTACACGTGTTTGTGTGGATGTGGCTGTGTTATGCTGGTCATGATGCTCACCTACGCCTTTATTATTGTGCGGCCTCATATACATGGATTGGACCAGTGTCGTATGAAGGGTGTTGCCTCCCCCCACCCCCGAAAAGTCCTAACGGGGTTCCTTATCAACACTCACAAGTTTGGTCACGTGACCAGTGACGTCACAGGGTATCAGAACAATTGACGATATCGGGCACTCGCTTATGCCTTCGTTAACGGTGTAAACGCCCAAAAGGCATAAAAATTGAAGCTAAAGCACCATTAGCACGAGAAATTTTGACGATTTATCCCTCAGACGACACACAAATAACAGAGATGTCCTGTGATTTACGAATTTTGGGACCCTATGAATGGTCGCCCTCCCCCCTTCCGTCGGGGGGTTTGGGGCTGCCTTCCCACGGCACTGGATTGGACTAATAATATAAAACGGTAGATTAGTGCCGAGAGAAACAGTAGGGCCTACAGATAGTTACGAAGCTAGAAATATTCACAGATAATATGTCTTATGCGCTTTGGTATACAGGAAACAACTCGGGTATTATACCATGCAGTCTTTACTTCCTAAAGCTATCATTGATGTGATATGTGGCTTCGGCATTTCCAAAGTAGAGTTTCGGAAATTTGAAGCAATTGTGTCAAATACCGGGTCGTCTAAAACTGCGGAACAGACAGATTCTTTCAGAATACGTACTGTAGAATAGTGGTTGCTTAAGGTACATGTCGTCACGCAGACCAGTGCAACAGAGGGACATGTACAAAAAGAAGTCTCAACTCACTTTCCGGGAATTATGATATCAATGTGTAAATATTCAGTCCCGTGAAGACAAAGTGCTCGTAATTTTCGATAGCATCAGGGCGTAAGCGTTGGAGAAAGTCATCCGCAATCTGCGTGATACCGAGGTATCTTATAATTAGCTATTTTTGCGAAACAGTAAGCTACACTGTAAAGTGGAGTAAAGTAAATTAATCTGATGAGATGATAACCATTATCTCTGAATTTGTTATTATACTCTATTCAGAGATACGAAACGACTCTTCGCGCAAAGAAATCGTGGCAGGCCTAGTCATTAGTCAACTGCATATAGATCAAGGAGGCTTGGATTTTCGTGTCAGATTTCTATTAAAAATTATATTCTATTAAACAAATTTAGTGCGGTCTAATCACGGTTATCGCATATAGTCTATTACAAATGGAGGTGTGGTAGTTGAGACAATAAATTGTCTTCTCTGCTAGCCTACCTGTTGCATTCACAGGAGAACTCTGTACTACGCTGCTTCACTTAACCAACTAATTTACTGTAGATATCGGAGCTCAGTACATTCTGTTACTGTTATAAATCCCGTTGCCACCAGGAATGAGGCGAAACTTGGTGAAACGGTTATTCAGGAGTACGTGTACGATGAATAATCCCAATAATTTAGATATTCGGGACAATTTTTTAGAAACAGCTGAATCGTAGAGATCGCTCAAAAGCACAATCGTAGGCAAATGTCGACTTAAGGACGAGTTTTTTTACCTGCTTTCACCTTATTCTGCCCTACGATTTGGCAGCCTTCTTCATTAGATATCATATATATCTTAAAGACAGACGGATTGAGGTTAACCATGGTTGCACCAGAGAGTAAATTTGGAGCGGCGAATATAGTATTTGCTTCGATCGTGGCAATCCTTCTTATTGTTGCCTTAGCCAGCCCAGCTTGGATCGTGTCTTCAGTCGGTGGTGTAAGGGAAGAAGAAGGATTGTTCAGCAAGTGTACAGCCCAACACTATCAGTATGATGGCAGGTACCATCAGGCTGGCTACTATAACGACAGGGAACGTCATTTTGACCATTACAAATTAAGAGACGAAACCAGGGACTGCGAGAAACTTTCTCCAGGCAAGTAATAATGATAAGAATAATAAATAATAATAATTTGATGGTGAAGAATTTATAGAGTGGAATCACGTGATATACTGACGTATATAGACTTATAGACTTTTCTGATTCACCCAGCTTTTCTGAAAAGTAGTAAGAAATGCCTCGTTATTGTGAAGAGATAGGTCCCAGTGATTTTATATTACATAGACATGTTATATATTTCCTCATTCACATGCATATATGGAACACATTGGCTAACACACTATATACACTGCACATGATATAGCCTACAGATGATGGCTGTATGTGCAATGTATGCAGTATTACGTACGTATTTTGTGTATATAATGTGGATGCTGATGCGTCAGAGGGTGATGGTGGAACCAAAAGGTTGGCTTGATGCAGTAACAAGTCACCAACTCTCTGCGGATTCCCCAATGAGAAAGCGTCCGAATCTTTTCTAACGCCTCTTTAGAACGCAGCCGACTGGTTTCATGCCCGCGACCTGCCGATTTCGTGGCCGATGTAACATCTACTAAGGCCACAACATTTGAAAATCATAGCTAATGTCAGAGTCACAATTGCTCATCTATACTCTGTGCTTGGAAATTTATTGATAATGCTCCTGTTGACAGTGTCTTCGAATCATATCACATTAATCCAATAAGGAGAGATTGAGCAGACTGAGTTACAAGATTGATCACCACCTTTTCCGTCAGTTACAGCTATTACAGCTATTACAGCTATTACAGCTATTACAGAAGGCCTACTTATGCTCTGGTTCCTCTCTGATCGTTTCAACATTCACAATATTGGAACTCTACTCTTATGGTCACTCTAGTTGTTTACAAACTGCTAAGCATTTACTCCATTGCGGTTCATAAATTGGCGGACTCGTTCAGTCGCATTCGTAAACGACATCTTCGGTCTCATCGTGCTGTACACTGGACAATAGAAATTGTTAGGCGGTCTTAATTCATGAATGCTGCGCATTGGGTCATCAGAAAGGGGTCATCAGTAATCAAGAGGTCTCGTACCCCACGGCCAATTGTCCGTAAATCAGGGAAGACATCATACAGGTATACAAATTGAGATGGAGGTTAGGCGGAGTATTACACCACACGATTCACACTATGCCTAAAACGCGGAGAGCCTACGCCAGGGAGGCTATGAAAACCGATTTCCGCGAACTCGCGAAAAATGTCGCTAGCGCTCAACGACTTATGCCATCCCACAGATCGATAATGATTACGATAACGGTTATTTATTTATTTGCAGTACCACGTCGAATAAAGGTGGTGCGTGCATTTCTCATTATGGCCTGCATTATGATAGTGAGCGCCCTGATACTCGCTGCTCTGGTGGCTGCCCAAAAGAAGGTTCCTGCCAAATCTGCAACAGCCTTGTTCCTGGTCACAGGTAAGTGAATCTATTGCAAGTCATCTGTTGGCTTGTCTAATTGTCGATTCCATTTCAGCTATATTTATTCTGATTGGCTGCGCGGTCTATACAGCAACATACAAGCATACTTTAGACGAGCGTTCCTATTTTGGACACGCGTTCTGGTGTGCATGGGCGGCGTTTATCCTCGCGATTCTAGCTCTACCATTGATTGCTCTATTGAAATCGGCTTACACTCCAGCCCCAGCTTAAGAAGAAATCCATCAAGCCTTTTCAGATCATCCAACAGGATGAAGCGTGTGAGCATTTGTGACGACGGAATATGCTTGTAATCAGGTTGTGTGCTGATATTTTGTGCGGGAAATACAGACTTATACGCAATTGTAAAATTTACATTTTGAAAGGAGTGAATATATATAATTATGTCTATTGTATTACCAGTGACCATGCGACTGGTAAGGCATAAATATCTCTTTAAAAGAGTAGTCTACTACTTATAAAATTTGTGTGCGGGATTATTGCTTTAATAAAGGAAATCTGTGGCTATATATTTAATCTTTTAGGTGCGGGTAGGTTACCTTAAGGCAAGACACAGCACCTGAAGATTGGGGGTATTTTCAATTCATTGGTATTTTGGTGTGCAGGCTACCTACTTGAACAATTGAAGTGCGCCCTACGGCTCAAATGCGTTTATTGGAGGTCTTCTGTTAGTAGCAAGCGTAGCGGTTGTGGCGCATCATTATGTAATTTTAAATGGGGATTAGTGTAGCTGTGAGATGACAGGGGGGTTGAACTTTGCTAGAAAATATTATTACGCGAAAACTGAGAGTAAATCGGGCTTCAACTCGAAGGAGGCTGAAACCCGGCTCCGGCTAATTCTTTCATACTTGACCAGAGTAGGATTAAACCTCGCATAGTTTCAATCGGAATGCACGCACCATCGTGACATCCTGACATCGTTTAGCTGTGAGAAGTTCTCCGACTAAGCCGACGTCGCTTGTCATAACGTGGAGTCAGTCACGCGGAGTGTCGGTGAAAGATAGTACGAGTTCAACCCCCCTGTCAGCTCACAGCTACACTAATCCCCATATAAAATTACATAATGATGCGCCACAACCGCTACGCTTGCTACTAACAGAAGACCTCCTTTAATACTGTATTTTTAATATCAAAGGGATGTGAGATAAACATTGCTCATCAAATCATATTCCCAAGGAAATAATCAGACATACTTTACGCGCTTTACGCGCTGTGTTATAGTTCAGGAAATAGCTTTGGTATTCCCACCCGGCCGGGCCTATTACATGATGAAACCGGCATTTGATTTTCTAAAGTAGAGAGGTTCGGGTAATTGTAGCTGGGTAGAAAGGGGGAAGAATGTCAAGCATGGAATAGTGGTGTTGTCAGATATTACATAGGTGTTTTGAAACTAGGAATTGTTATTTATAGGTGTTTTTTAAGTTAGGCGGAAAGTTAGGGGGAAAATGTTTGATTCTAAATCTACAATTATTATTTACTTTGCTCCGGTATTCTCCTAGTAAAAGCGATGACTTTTGGTTCAAGCATTACTTCAGGGTGTGCTCCAACATGATCATACCATAATAGGTAGTTCTGTCGCTTGCCAATGTGCATTTCTGACAGTAATCACTTAACAAGAGTTTGTTCGCTAACTTATTAAAGACTACTTCTGGATGATGCGGTAGCCTATACAGTGTAAAAAGCGTTTTGGGAAAACAACGAAGAGCAATAGTCCTATACTTGGCTAAACCATTACTTAGTGACTATAGACTTACTGTAATAATATTTCAAGGTAGTATTTTTCGACTATTCCGCAGCCTATTCTTCGTAAATATCATCGAGGTGTCGAATATGGTTGAATCAACGACGATATTCGGAGGGCTGAAGATAACATTAGCTTTGCTGGCAGCAATCCTTCTTATCATTGCCTTAGCCACCCCTGCTTGGATCGTGTCTTCATTCGCGGGCTCTAGACATGAAGAAGGCTTGTTCCGCAAATGCTATTATCAACATTACCCGAATAGTCAACAAGACATCTATTATGACTCCAACGCCCGTCATTTTGACCATTATAGAGTAAAGGTTGATGGCTATGACAAACACTGCGTAAAAATTTCTCCTGGTAAGTATATTACACTAATCATGATTGCTACCATGATATCGCATTAGGATGATTCCAGGTTACTAATCACGTGGGGTTGCGCCGCTTAAATCCTTGGCGGATGCCATTATTTGTTACAAAGACAGTGATCGAGAGGCTATATATATGGTTATTTTGTCCTTCGAACAACAACAAGGAAACGCTGATATGACCTGTCGCTCTTCTTAGCCAGCGCCACTCCTTCACAATACCCAATAATTCTGGCGGCTATAGCAGGCAACTGCGGATACCAATTTTAACGTCTTTGGTTTGGCGCGACCGAAATTCGAACCAGCCTTCCGAAACCGGTGGCCGGCAGCGCCTTGACCAATACGCCACAAACCAGACACCGACGAAACCGATTGATAAAAACTTATTCATCATCTAACTCCTGGGTAACGAGTAACGTCATATGCCGTCGATTCCAGGTGCTAAAGCTACAGTAAGTGGTTTATTACCGAGGGATCTGACAACCAACGAACTGACATCAGTCCACGCTTATGGCTTTGCGTGGAAGTGGTGCTGAAAAGTAAATGCCGAAGTTTAGCTTTGGTCTGACTCCCTTCGGGATAAGACAGCCAAGCCTGTTGTCAAGAAATGTGCATTCAATCGATTCCAGCAATTAGCTGCCAAAAATACAGCATTCACGCAGATAATATCCACACGTGTGTAATTCCAGTGACAGCCCGGATAAAGGTGGTGCGTGCCTTTCTGATCATGGCCTGCATCGAACTTTTGACTGGAATAGTACTTGCGGTTGTGATGATCACTAAACAGAGCATTCCTGCAGCATCAGTCACAATCAATTTCATTATTTCGGGTGGGTAAGAAAATGCGCCAAAACGCAAGACATCATTTCCTCATTATCAAAATTACAAATATATTTCAGCTATATTTACCATGATTGCGTGTGCGGTGTATACAGCAACATATCGACACACATTAGCAGATTATTCCTGCTTTGGAGCCGCGTACTGGTGTGCATGGACAGGGTTTATCATTACTATTCTGGCATTGCCATTGATTGCTATCGCAAAAGCGATTTACGATCGAGTACCATCATAAAAGCATTTTCAGCTTCTTCAGATCATCGATTGGGATGAATTGTGTGAGCGCTTTTGTGCAGCAAGAATTATGAGTTGGTTGTGTGCTGGTACTGTACTTTCTCTGGGAATGTAACTCTATCTTTAAGCACTTGTACACTAGTAGCCGTTGTTTTTGAAACGACTGTAAATTGCGAATGTGAATACGAAAGAAAATATGTGATGAAAAATTGGCGGCGCAAAAATGTGTTGTGGTAAATGTTGAGTTGCTTTATCCGTTTCAAAAATCTGCGTGAATTGTTGGTTAAATAAAGGAATTCTGGTGTGGATCAGGTTTGGTTACAATGCATTCATAGGCAAATTCACTGCCAAATGCTAAAAGTACTGAGGTATAGGCAACTGATGCTGTACAACGTTAGCGCGGCAACGTATAGTTGCGTGCTGCTGTTCCATACGTGCTACAGGCATATGTTTGTTGTATTCGTCTTGTGCTGAGATGCGGGAAGGGAAGTCAACCAGCGTTCCACGTAATGAAATTCTGATTCGGCATACACAGGCGTTCAGCTTCACGCAGTCACAGTAAGCTAACTAGCCTAACAACAAACAATGCGGTTTGTTGGAAAAGCGGTTGGTATAAATGCTTATACTACTACTGCTAAGTGACAGGTATTGGGGGAGTGCAGAAAGTTGTGGTTGTGATAGTGATCCAGACTATAAACCAGGAGTATCGACACACGTAGTAAGGATTGACCCGGCGCAAATGACCTTAGTAGTTTAAAACGGCATAAATCCAAAACAAATACAATTTTCAAAAATGCTGGTAGGTCTATATATCGGAGCCGAACGTGGTGTCGTACCGACGGTTTGACATTGAGGATATCGGCGCGTAAAGGTAGAACAGCCTCTGCCACAAAAGGTATAATATTCAGCCGATTATTCTGCAGAACGCGTTCGTCCAGTGGCAAATATCCAGTTGCCGGTTCTCTGGAATTGAAGACGATGCAATTTTATCATTTTGTTAAGTTTGGAGCTTCGATAAGTAGGCTCATGGTCTAAAGTAGGCCATGGTAGGCTATATATATGCTTACAAATGTGATCGTGCCGAATTGTATCGCGCAAGCGGTAGACCCATATTGTTGAAACAAGAGGGCTTAGTTAGAAACGCGGCGGAATTCCAGTAGGTCAAGTTCTTTAAGGTGAGCATTGATCACCGTACAATGCGTGAAGACCACCAGTTGTCATTTTCCACAACCCCATAGTCGGACCCAAAAACGTACCGTCGTGATTCAACTTTTCATGTTGGGCTTACATGAACCGTAAGCCTTTAAGTCATTACGCCTCCATCTTTAGAGTGAGTATCACGTCCCTGGAATTTTTAAACATCTTAGAAGTGATACCAATATTCCTGCCGGATATAATTAAACAGAAAAATTTCAAGCTGGTAAATTTCAGCCTGGCAATCATTCAATGCGATATGCGAATATGACTATACAGAGTATACGCTCAGTATTGTCAAAACGGTATATTTGAGTTTGTCGTTTGCGACGCGGCGTTTCTGAGAACTGCATTACAGCGCTGATCATCGTTGAATAATCTGTAAATGGTTAAAATCATGGGGTGCAGGATGGTGTGAGATCAGATTGAGTCATTACTATTGTCAAATGAGTGCAGAGAAAGACTCTGATTACTAACTACAATCAGCTTGTTACAACGCTTGCATCGAATTGGGCTTAGGTTGGATAATTCTGATTGGGCAGCCTACATCCGATATACCTTGTTATAGCTAATGAGAGAAGGAAATAATAATGAAGTAGCCTAGGTCCCAAAGGTCTCTGTACAAAATTTTACAAGCATAATGAAGGCCTACTCGCACCATATACTGTACGTGTATACTCAACGAGTTATTTATTGGCAAGCGACCGGGGTAAAAATCGCATCACTTTGAGGAATCCTATTTAGCCATAGGAAATATTGTTTGTATACTCTGTGTCCTTTTGCATGTAGCCATTATAGGTCACCCTCATACAGCTCTGTAAGGGACTCCTTCAGCCTCGAATACGCACTCAGATAAGTGTCTGCATGGCATATTTCAGTTCTACTGTGTAGTTCTATTGAAGTATAGGCCAGGCGTGAGTCCAACTAAATCGCTCTGGCCTGGGCCAAGGAAAACATGGACGCTTCATGCGAATCGACAACTTATTTTGGCTACAAAATATGGTGCGTGTTGTCGCGTTTGGGGTTGGGGGAGGGGGGATAACAGTAGCTGTATTACATATAGAAAACGCAGGGGTAGTTAGGCGTACATGCACATGGATGTGACTTTCAAATAGTAAACCTGGCGGAGGTTTATCATGGATTAATTGAATTCAGCAGTCTGATATATCATATTATTCTGACTGAGACCTGGTCGATCGTCAAGAACCAAATGACCTCGGAAGCGGCCACGCTTGGTTGTCTGAAGATAGTCATTACGTTTACAGCGGTTGTTCTGGTTATCATTGCCTTAGCCAAACCTGCTTGGTTGGCTACTTCATATTATAGTGGTTCAAGTCGAAAGGAAGGCTTGTTCCGCAAATGTTATTTCGCGTATGATCCTGCTCGTGATGAATCCTACTATGGCCATCAAATTGGCGGCTACAAGACAACAGACGGAAACTGCGCAAGCATCTCTCCAGGCAAGTTTATTATATTACACATCTGACTGGCTTTATAACACAAGGAATATAGTACACGCCGCATAACTTCCGTTGCCCGGCTTCGTGATGTAATGGTAGGGCGCCGTCAGCCACGAAACCGGTACGTCTCGGATTCAAGTCCCAATCTCCATCATACCAAAGATGTACAAAATGGTATCAGTCGGGTTCTCACTAGACAGACAGCGCATTGAGTGAGAGAGAGAGCGAAGTTAATAACATTAAGCATGATACGGATGCAGGGATTTCTAGAAATCCCTGTCCGGAGGGGTGGCGACTGACTTCGAGAGCCTATACCACCTCCTTGACCAGCCTGCATATGCACATATGCTCGCAAGATACGCATATGCAGCAGTAATGCACGTGTGCATCATGTGAGTCGTATATATATGCAGCAAAAATGAAAGAAGGACAAAAATAGAGAGCGCCCTTTTAATTCCTTTCCCTTTATTCCTCCTAGTCCTCCTAGTCCTCCTAGTCCTCCTCTCCCGCGGGTCTTCAATGACGATGTGTGCCATTCACTTACAGTACCGTCACGATTGAAGGTAGTCCGCGCATTTTTGATTCTGGGATGCATCACACTCATAGCTGCACTTCTAATCGCTATTCTGATTCTTGGAAAAGTCAATGTGCCGGCACAAACAACGACCTATCTGTTTACCGGCGCGAGTAAGTATACACAAACTCCAAGCTAACATGGATTAGATCCAATGCGTAAATACTGATTGTATTCCAGGTATATTCATTTTGGTGGCGTGTGCGGTCTATACAGGCACCTACAAAGCTGACGAGTACTCCTCCTTTGCTTATGCGTACTGGTGCGCATGGGCAGCGTTTGTCATCACCGTTTTTGCTATTCCTATAATTGCTATTGTGAAAAGGGCTTACGAATCACTGTAAATGAAAATCAAGCCTGCAGCTTTTTCAGACCATCCAGTTAGGATGACGCGTGTGAGCTTTTGTCACGTAGTAGTGTGGATTTTGAAGCAGCAGATCGTGCGCTGACGGAGGGATACTCCCGGTAACTGTAACTTCACGATATACGCCGATCATTCCTGATGTATCTATCAATCTATATATAAAATATCCCTCATGGCTTATTTATCGATAGTGAATTGGTCTCAATTCGAAAGTCGGCTTATTGGCTTTATACGCTCTAGCATTTAATGGTGTCGTGTTACTGTTGCTTTAATAAAGAGATTCCTCGATTTTTTTTTAATTGCGATTGCGAGCAAGCTGTTCGAGGCTATTATCTATAGGGAGACAGACTTTCAATTGCAACGTCTCGTTCGGGCGCCAATATGAAGGAATGTCATTGCTGAGTGACAGTTAAGCTTGTACGCTAAACATTTCGTCTTCTTTCGTACGGTTTTTCTTTTCTTCGGGCTGTCAGGGCAGCCACATAGCAGCTAAACCACTCATACAGATGAATGCAAGCACCACAACCCCGCCTCGCCTTGCCACTGTCCCAATACTGACAGCCATATACTGGACCATGCCATCCTTTACGTTACCACAGGCTATATTCAGCCGGCCACCGCGACGTTCCGTTGTCGTTTATCTGTAACTGATTCACTTTCAAGGCTCACAAACGCCAATCCGTGGCGTCAGTTAGCAACCCCATTAGTCAACGCTCAAATGACGTACGTAATAATGATCCTTCCCTCTTCAATCCGCTTTCTGATCGGGATGTGGTTACGGGTTACACGTCAATGAGGAGCGACTCGCTTACAACCCTATAAGTCACGATCACGCAATACACTCGATTCGTTTTCCTGATCGAATCAAACCAAACAAGTTGAAATCGATCACAGTATCCGACGTTTAGGTAAATCCGGATTTTAAATGGGCAATCTGGTTACCGAATCTCAAAAACCGGTCGGCATTCTGACTTCGATAACCTGAAATAGTTGAAGAATGAACGATGTAGCGAGAGACGTTTAATCTTCCATCATGGATAGAAAATATTGATTTGGGCACATTCCTTTTACTTAAAGCAGTGAAGCATCCCGAGCCGATATTATAGGCAGGAATATTTCACTTAGAGTTCCTCGACTCAAAAGCAAATTCTGATGCGCCAGAGAGCTAAAGTGATTTCGAATAGATTTTCTGGCTTTACTGACTTAAAATTACCCAAGTAAGTAAGCTTGCTATAACAGACCATTTGGTACTTTGCTCCATCAACGGATGTCTGAAATTTTCAGCGAAACGTTCAGCTCATTTGTTAACTATCAAGCTTGTATTGCGCTGTAATATGCGCTCAACGCGATTTCCTATTAGATGTTGTATTCAGTATACAGACTTGTAGTGTTGTATCACCACAAGACTGCAGAAAGGCTAGTTAAGCATGCTACACACCAAGGTTATTATATCAGGCGGAGTTAACTTGTGGTATGGAGGACGGTGTATCTATATGATAAACGCAGTTAACTCACATCGCGTGGTAATATCGCTGTTGAGGCGGATTCTACAGTAGTTGCGGGGGCTATCACTATGCCAATAAGTAAGTTACACACAATGTAGCTCCGGACAAATGTCTTTTCAGCCTCCTTGAACAGTCCATTTATATCATTGGCATGAGTCAGACCGTGTAGCAACTCCATAAAGGTGATACGGCTATCCTTGATACAGCATTTAAAGCAGCCAGCCTTTTTCACGCACAGGTCCTAACCCTTTTTGCCGTAAGCAACATGCCTGTATGTAAGCCTGAGAACGCCCGGAAAATCTTCGCGATCATCGGGACTGTTATTGCCACAGTGGCAACTGTTCTAGGCATCTGTGCAATTGTTACTCCTTCGTGGCTGAAACAAAGAGGGAAAATAGAAATTGGCTTAATTCAAACATGCAATATGTATCAAGGTGTCAAGCGTTGCTCCTTCATGACATTAGGTAAGTATAGCTATAGTCAGCGAAAAAGCCAATTGACTAATGACTATGTACGTCGAGCGCCTTCTCTGCACTATCAACAATGCGCGGACGCCGGGTAGGGAGAGAGCTATACGGATATTTTAAACGTGTTTGGCATGGTGCGGATGTGAGGTTGGAAGGCAGGACCTACCGGTTTCAAAACCGACTACCTTGCATTACACCACGAAACCGCTCATCTCTTTATTTCATAACGGATGGCGTTATGCATTTCAGTCCCCGGTTACGTGAAGGCGACTTTGATATTTATGATCATTGGAGTGACATTGACTGCATTCGGAACGATGCTGACATTCTTGATTGTCTACGGGAAAGGCATATCTCCAAACACCGCCATCATCATTTTGCTAATAGCATGTAAGTACAGTATTTCGAAAATACGGTATCTGGTAGACCCATATGGGAAAGCAGTGGAAATCTCTGCAACATTTCCGCACAAGTAGGCATAGGACTGATAAGGCAATGATGTCTAAACCAACTACTATTTGTTTCAGGGGTGTTTCTTCAGACTGCATGCGGCCTCTTCACGTTCAAAGTCAGGCCTTACTTGAACGATTTCTTGAAAGTAGGATATTCATTTTCCTTTGCATGGGCTTCAAACTTTTACACATTATTCTCAATTCCTCTGTTATTACTAATCGAAAATACTTACCAAGCAGTCCCATGATCCGACGGACAAAATTCTCCATTTCTTGGTCTACCATGATTTTATATTTCGCATTGACTTTCCGATTCGTGCACTGACGCTTGTTCTACATCCGTGTCGTGCAATTACTGTATTTTCTTGCTTAATAAAATATTTCAGCATATTAAGGTTATAGTTTTTGCAGCAGGACCTATACTACGTAGGCAGTACTCCGTGTCATTATGAGCTGTATGTTATTCTCTTCGTCCAAGGGCTAGAATCGAAGGCAAACGGATCTGAATTTGCTTGCTGAATTTGCTAAGCCCTGCGTTACTGTGTACCCGCATACAGGCTCCTTGTAGGTAACAGGCTGTAATGGCAGTACACTAGTTGGTCTTCGCTCACAGACAACAAACTGTCACTTTGCTGCTAGACTCGGAGAATACCTTCCTTTTCTACAATCTTCACTCTCTAATGTAGACTGGGCGAAACAATCAGTCAATTAATCAACTAATCAACAGAAATGGTCGTATATGTCGTGTCCAAAAAGGCGATTCTGTCCCGTAAGATATTGAGGGCATAGGCCTCTACAGGCCTAGTATATCAAGAGATAAGGAAAGATTGCATTCTCACCCGGGACATGGGAATTCTGCAATGTGCAATGGCATATTCAGCTGTCATAGGTATGGTTTCAGAATGAATATTGCGCGGCGATATGTTTTGTTATGGCCGCCACAGATGCTGGTCGACCACAGCGTAACATGTCATTACGATAGCTTAGTTGAACAGCTGAAATGGAATCTTCAGGCTGGGTAATAAAGCTATGATGATGCGGCTCAGGAAATGATCGCTTTATTCGACTGTTCATTAAGCTTGTTTTTATGGAATCGGCATACAGCATATAGTCACTACTTCAGTTTGTGAGATTTTCAATGTAGTAATGCTGGATAGAAACACTGAGGGAGGCTGAGAGAGGGGAGGTGAAAGGGAGGGAGGAGATAGGTGACGGCTGAGATATAGCACATCGACTGACTCAACCTTATCATGACAATGGCGGAGTTATAATATGTAACAGTCACTTTCAAGAACAGAAGGAACCACGAGACTGTGTCTTGCATATACAGCGAAGATGCAAAGGCTATCAAGTCAGCACCTCCCGTCCCTGCGTTATTTCGTAAAATTGTAGCCGCAGATACCTCTTTTTTGACTCGCCAGTGACCACTCCATGCCAAGTCCAAGACGTAGCCAATATCTTTATATATCAAGAACATTCAATAGAAATTTGCGAAGTGCGGTTTACGTTTTTCTGGCGATAGTTTTACATAGAAGGTATACATAGGTTAGCATTTTTGAGGAGAATATTCTATGGTGTCGATTCGTGCGAAGCCACTTTATGTTTCCTAAACTTGATAGGATATATCGTTACATGGAAAAACCAACGATACTTGCAATATGTAGCATATTGTTTGCCACAGCAGCAAGTGTCTGTAGCATCGTATCTCTTGCTACACCGTATTGGATTAGAGGAGGACACGTAAAAGCTGATGTGGGCTTATTCCAAAAATGTCAAACTTTCATCAACCGACGATTTTGCAGGAAACTTCCAAGTAGGTAACCTAAGCTATCCAGCATCCACCTGTGGCCCCTAAATCCCTACCAAACCCTGATAATGTCCAAGACACAACTCCTACACGAATTGTCTCCGCTCGATACCCCTTCCTGGACCAAAGGTACGATGAGGTCCCTACAAGCTAACAGTGGGGGTTAACGCCATCTAGCGGATCGTCCGCTGGTAGGGAGTTTGTTTCTTCGAAATTTAAGGCGCTTTCAACTACGAAGGTCATTTACGCCAGGTCAATGCTTACGGTATACGTTCCAATACTATATAAATACTTTAAATAGGGAAAGAACGGATACCAATTTTAAAGTCTTCGATTTGACTCGGTCGGGAATCGAACCCGGAACCTCCCGATCAGAAGGCGGACAGTCTAACCCACTTGGCCAACTGAACCGCCACCGCGTACCACTGTCCTAGTCATCCGATACTCCGTTTAAATTTCTTTACAGTGTCCCGCTATATTAGAGTGGTTCAAGCGTTCATGATCATGGGGTGTATCTCAGCGAGTGTTGTGGCGATTGTTGCTGCTACTAAAAGAGCTGCGCAAAACGTCATTTCATCGACATTATTGTTTGCAAGTAGGTCTATAGTTAATAAACGTTTTCTTCGGCTTACAACGTTATTATACATAGGCCTTACTTATCTATTCACCCAGCAGTGCCATAATACATAACGACAACGTTCGTGCGTTCGCAAACGAGGACGATTGGAAGAAGTCGGAACGGGCAATCAGTTTGCGCCAAACCCGTTCTCGTTTCGACTATTTGATAGAAGACTTTGAAATTGATATCCAGTGGTCCTCTACTTCGGAGTGAACAGACTATCATGGTAAATTGAGGAGGGATGTGGTTCAACAGTGATCTGGGGTATATAAGCCAAAATCGAAAGGATAGATATCGCGAAATGTAATCGTTGACTTGATGTACATGAGCTTAAGCAGTTGAAAGTGTCATAAATTCAAAGAAGCAAAAGCAAAAGCATCGGTCACGTCAGATGGCGGAATCGTTGCACGTTGTCAGATGTCTGTGAAATATGTATTTTAGGTATCTGCTTTCTGCTGGCATGTGGAGTCTACACGGTCAGATACAGACCAAATATGGATGAAAGTGACAATTTCGGATATTCATTTTGGAGCGCATGGGCCGCTTGCATTGTTTTAATCTTTGCCTGTCCGCTTTTGCTACTGCTTGATGAAGGCCACGTTGCGTTGTAATAAAAATATCAAAATCTTGGAACTGATGGATAGAAATTGTTATCTAGGCCTACTTTATGATATGAACAGAGTGCATTTCGGAATCGCAGTTGTTGCGATAACAAGGCAAGAGACACAGGCGTAGTTAATGTATGACATTTTTCAACGAAGAGACATTTTAGCGGTTGAATGAATGTCGCGTTTATTGGGATAAAGAGACGGGAGTCATGATCATAATACGTCCCTGTTCCGCCAATGATAACAACAACAGAACATATCGAAATACTATCGGGTTGATTAAAAAACGACATTGAATGGCTGGGAAATAGATGGAGGGTAGGTCGACTTGGACATTTCAAAACTTTTTGAGTCGAAAACCTGTCTTGGGCCGGCTCATAGGGACTTACGGTGACACTAGGCAGGCTGCATAAAACCAATGAGACGATTCCATATATATAGTGCATCACTCGCAAATACCATCATCATTACGCGAGTTGTTCCAACCGTAAGTCCGTAACATACAATCACATTTTACTGACTTTCTTTCTTATTCAATAGCCTAATCTGAAAATAGATCAAGCCAAAATGGTCCGAACTTTGTCTCTTAAATGTTTATTAGCAAAGTATAGCACAGTGAGATAGTAAAAGTAAACATTTACACTCAACTGTTTCCAGCAACTCAAGTTGGTTCATGATAAAAGCAAAGTCAAAAACTCTCCCCATCAGCAGCAGGTATGTACCATAAGTCAAAGAAAAACGTTCTCCCCTTATCTATTTGTTAAACTCGACATAGCTATAGTAAGCAAAACACGAGCATGCATGGCGCGGAACCGCAAATATAAAGAGCAGCTCATTTACTTAGGTGCAACTGGATGCTGATAAAATCAACGTAATGAGTAGTAGTAGTGTGCTAGTATATTTTCCTAAGCACAGACAGGCCAGCCTGAGAGTACTCACGAAGTGCCAAAAATGGTAAAACGTTTAGTCTGTAACAAAACCCACGATTATTCATCACATTTGCAACAATTGAGTAGTAAAATATCTCTGCCGATTCTGGTGTGAAGGAAAAATAAGCGTATAGAATATAGTGACAAATTTGGCAGGTTCAACGCATCTTCTTATATAGAGTTGGATTTTCATGTCTGATGTGTGCCAAGGTTATGAACGATAGATATCATGAAATATACAAACATGAAACTATAAATACTAAAAGATGAATCAACAATAGTAGGCTACGTGTGAAGCTAATAGGAAGATACGACAGACGTTTTATGCAGGCGGATAACTTGAACCACACGAGTCAGATAATTACAGTACCATCAAAACGAGTCAACAACAGTAAAACTATGGTATAGAAACAAAACAATAACAGGCATTCTGTATACCCTGGGAGTCTCTGTACAGTGCTTCGGGTGAATGTGCTGTTGCTCATTCAAGATTGATCAACACAGACACTCGACGAGCGATAGCACTCCGTGTTTGACGAGGCCTCATTTGTTATAGCTGCAATACAATGCGAATTTCCACTGCCAACCATCCAAATGTTTGAGTTAATTAAAGGTTCGCCATCTCCAAACTTGCAAAACTCCTCAGTGTGATACCTCGCCCATCCATAATCGGTGCTGTATTTCGAAAGCGCCTGTTTATGAACATAGTCTTGTTCTATCAAGTCGATTCGGCAATTCGCTCGACAATTTGCATTGCATTGACGCGCATTAAGCGCTGTGCAGTATCGTGGTATTCACACAATACTCGTCATACGAGATTATGCGCGTTTCGGCATTACACCGCGTTTTGTTCCGGCAACGGAGATGGTATTCCTGGTACTAACGGCGTCGGTACGTATTTCCCTCTTCCCATTCGACTTGAATGTTGTTCAAACTTAGTCGGTGTAGACATTTGTTTCATATACGGCGGAACGTGAGGTGTCGCGCTACTCCTACGCATTTGCACTGAAGGCACTCCTGCATACGGTTGTGCCGGATATGATTTCTTGTTGGATCGATGAGCTTGTGAACGCGACGGAAGACTTGAGAAGCGATCCGTCATATTCATAGCTGGATGGTCACTATGATCGATATAGGAAGGGTACCTCATAGGTGTATAGCTGTCGTACGACATCTGCCTGTTATATTTCTCAGGCTGTGACACGACCACACTGTTTGGATTCGCTACTGGCGGATTCATTGGTAAGGTTGCGTACAGAGGGGGTTGTCCTTGCCCTATGAACGCATTGTTTGGCATTTGATGCATTTTCATTGGTGTGCCAGCGCTTTGTTGCGAATGGTGGCTTGAAAACGATTCGCTTCTTGTGCGTGAGGGCGGATAACTAGGTAGAGATACGTTTGCGTACTGTGATCTCATCGAGGTGGATCTTCCCACGGATTTATGAGTTGAAGCTGGCGGTAACGGTGGTTGTGATGATGTGGGTGAAGTCGGCTCAGAATTGAGTCTTTTGCGTCCTCGCACTGGCGGCTGTCCGAGCACGAGGTGATCTGGTTTATTTCGACTTAGCGTAGATAATGTATCATGTTCTTCAGTTTGTAACGAATTCCGTGGGCTTGATCCTTTTCCACTGTCGCTTGACTGATGTCGCAACCTAACGTCTTCAGGTGATTCTTCAACTAACGTTTCCATTTCGGCAGATCGTCTCTGTTGCTGCTCAATAACTTCCTTGACATCATCGAGGACGTGTTCTGTACATTGAACAACTTGGTCGAATTGAAACGTGAAGGAATAGTCCTTATTCGGCGTGGATGGATAGCCTGGTACCATTATAGGAGTTGAATGGCGGGAGGTCATCCTACCGACAGGCTTGTCTGTTCTCAATGTAGGTGGGTTCATGTACTCAGAAGGATCAGAGGTACGATTTCCTGAATGGTGTCGAGGACGTGGCGCTGTAGAATATACATTTGGTAAAGCCTTCTTTGCATTACTAGGCATTGATGATACATGCTGCGCAGAGCCTCTGCGACGAGACGTGTAGGTAGATTCTGGGATAGTAACTTGACTTCCACTGCCTGTGCTGTTCAATCTAGACTTGGTGAGTTTGCTGTCGAAGTGAGGCAAAGTGGGCATGTTAACGTATCTTTCGTCGGTTTGATTTTGTACATATTCATCCAGTTTGCTATGCTCTTTAGAAAACAGGGGCTCTCCTTGTTGATTTTCTGTTGCTATCGTCGATTGACTATGACTGAGTGAAGGTGGCTTCGTTGAACCTCTGCGTTTTCTTTTTGGCGAGATACTCGCTATGATTTTCTTGCACAACGAGTCTTTGTTGTTGGTCAACGACAGTTTCGACCCGTTCATTGCTTCTTGTTGCTTTTCGATGTCCGCTGACTTTCCACCTTTCCTACAACATGCCTTGCTAACGCAAAATCCAGCCACAAAACCGAGGATGCATAAACCAAGACCGATTGCTGCTGCGATTTCAACAGGCATGCCACCTATATTGATTTTGGTCATTGGTGAACCATCATCATTTTGTGTACTATCGTTATCTGCAACATTGTCGACGCCTGATCCGTTCACTGGACGATCGCTATTTTTCTTCGAGACTTCAGCACCGTCCTTTCCATCGTTTCGTTTCGATGGGGAGTCCGTGTTCGGATCTGTGCCTTTTGTAGGAGCACCCGCATCAACACATACCGAGTCCACGTCGCGAGTTGGATTGGAAGCTGTTGCAAATATATTTTGCTCAACAGCAGCAGATGGTTGCACGTGATCGATGCAGTTGGTACCGTTCCAACCGCAATACGGATCCGCAGACTCCAAGCATGATCTGAAAGCAATGCCCAACGTTAACCTCTTACCGTAACGGCAATATGTTTACATTCTGTAGGGCCCATGCAGTGGTAACAGCAATTAGAGAGATTACCGAAAGTGTCAAATGCTTATGTAATATACACACTATGTGAGTGGCCATGATATAGGGCTGAGTACAATACTAGGTAATCCATACCTATGCCTACTCTTTAAACCGGTAACCTCCATCAAACCAATAGAGAGAAGCCACTACTTGGTCGCTCACATTCTCCTCTAATAGATAGTCTATAAGTAGGCATGCAGAGAAGAAACATGACGTGATAATACTCACTACAAATGTATCATGGCCTACTCTAATCTAAAGGGCTGAGCTATGTGATGATAAGCCTATGAAACCTGCTATGTTTCTCACCTTTTGCATTTGTGAACAGCACATGATCGCAATGGTGTAGATATAACGCAATACTTGAACGCTATTAGTAATTGATCTCGTTCTACGTCAACGACAATTCGATCCACAGCTCTGTCGCCTTCCGCGGTGGCATTCTGGCATCTATTTTGCAATTTATAAGATTTTAAAGGCAAATGCTTTTTATAAGTTAACCTCAATGGTGCTTATACCTTCTTGCGTCATAAACATCTTGCCGTTTCAA
Source organism: Botrylloides violaceus (assembly GCA_030412335.1). NCBI lineage: Eukaryota > Metazoa > Chordata > Ascidiacea > Stolidobranchia > Styelidae > Botrylloides > Botrylloides violaceus. The sequence continues at coordinate 2,318,916 of JASFYC010000810.1, forward strand.
AAGGGCTGCGTGTTTCAATCCACCCGTCGGTGACAGGTAACGCAAAACTTGTCCGTGGTCAGTTCCCACAAAATAGACTGTCCAATTACGGTGTGGTCCAGCTTCCGTATCCACAGACACAGCAGTCCATCGCTCTCCGACATAGGTCGTCAGTAGACCGCCTTTGGCTTGATCCTCAAGGAGAGGGTGTGATTTGAGGAAGTTAAGTTCTGGGTTGGTGTATTTCTCGCTCGGGCATCTGCCTGGATGCATTCGGCCAGTTGGTGCTTCTGACTTCTTCGCCATGCTGCCGCGTTCGTCACGAAATTTTCCAAGCAAGGCCGTGTGGATGGAGTCCAGTGTAAATGCGCAGACGGCAGAACCCGGTACAGAGTGCCTGAACGTATGAAACGATTACAACACGTCTTGTAATATAGATTCTAAAACAGAGGTTCTCAACCGGGGTGGAATTCCCTAGGAAGGAGGATTTTGGATTTACTTACTTCTAAGCGCTACATTCTCATTAGCTTCATTTAAGGTTTCGTGGAAGACACAAGAGGAGTCCGTTCGGTGGTATGTTATTTGGGGTTACGATTTCAGACTGTATGGTATCCAAGTTGAGAAAATATATTTAGTTCGTTACGAGCTCGTGTGAGTGTGTGTGTGTGTGTGGGGGGGTATGTTACAATAACGATCCAAGGGGTGCATGAGATAATCAAGTTTGAGATTCACTGTTCTAAGGTATTGCTATACTAAGCACTAAGCATAGACTTACTCTGGTGTTGTGAAAGTTGCATAGATCGTTTGTGTTACATGACCATCGCTTGTTTGGACGCTGACAGGATCAGAGACGTCTTGCAGTTGATCAAAATAGAAGCCGTTCCGAGAACAGTTTAATCTTGTCTTTTCAAATTTCGTCCATTGCCTCACAAGAACATGTTGACCACCAACATCGTTTTTACAAACCTAACCAAAACAAGAAAGCACGCTTGTAATAGATAACAACTGATGAAATACAGCAACAAGTTCACAACCTATAACATTGTACGCAAACGTAGTCAAATTCAGATGTTATAATTGAGTGATGATAGTATTTACGGTACGATTTGTTCAGTTAGTTGGCGTTTTTATTACCTGCGCAAGGTACGCGAGCATACGGACATCGCCGTTGTCAGACTTGACAAGTTCGTTCATAAAAACCAACACCCGTTCTCCGTCGTCAACCATCTTCACAAAGCGTGGCTCTAAAATAGAATAGCCGACCCATTAGTTTCATGATATTCAAACGCCATAAAATAAAATCTCAACCGACTTACCGTTCAAAATTTTATGATCCAACTTGGGGGTGCGTAGTTGCTTAGCAGTTCCTAAACTTCTCGTAATGGTGTGAGAACGACCGTTAAAATCGGAAGCAGTGGCCGAATACAACGAGTTCCCTGAAGACGAAGATGCAAAATTTTACAACTAGGGCAAACTAATAAAACGGGCAGGATAGAACTTGTCAGACTTGCATTAAAGCGGGGGAGGTTGAGAATAGTCAATAGTCAAAAGTAACCGTTTAAAGTCGCGTAATCAAAGAGAAGGGCACTATTGCTAAAAAACCGTAATGCACATTACGGATTTCCATATATGTTGAACAATCACGAATGCATAGGCGGAGGTATGGTTTGCGCTCGCTATTGCTCAGTTTAAATTTCTAATCGACCGAAACGTAATGTTGTCGAGTGGGGAAAATGCACGTAATAGTGAAAATAACGTTTCCGCGACGCCGCGGTTAAAAGGTTTAACATGGCGAACTTTCAATGCTCGCGAAACTTATTCAGTTTTAATAACGTCAGCCAACGAATTATGTTTCTACGATCAGTCTTACGTCAGACAGGACATGAACGTAAATACGTGTTTTTCTTTGATTTTTTTTATTAATTGTATTTAATTTAGTTACTACATCAATTACCACAGCATCCTCACATCAAAGTTCATCTATCCGACATTTCAAAAACCGGCACAAAAAAGATTCACTCAGGATTAATCCCGACATCAATAATAGACCCTAATTCGGTGATTGCTCCTAGACAAGCTGATTAGCTCAGATGACTTTGCTTAATGAGATCGGGTTAATGACGAGCAGCGTTACGTCTGAACAAGCTTTAAGCGCATTAGGATATCACCCCGCTTGACCCAATTGATGGCAACCCGCCTGAGCGCATATGCGCACTTGGCTGTGACGTGTGTTTATACAGTGTGTCGTAGGCACATGTGTAACTTACTTAGAGTTAACCCATTCATTCTCTGCTGTATGGCTGCCCTGACGCCTAGTCCAAAGAAAAGAAAAGCCCAAACGAAAGAATCATTCTCACATGAAACGGTACACACCTCACGAATTGACATCTGGCCGACGAGTTGAAAGCGTTTTTCAATAAGTCAATGTTTATTCCGTTAACGACTATTGGTTTTTGAAAATCACCTACCGATTCGTGAAAACCGTGGGTATGCGGGACATCTACGTACTAGATTACGCCCAGCAGATCAGCTGTACAAACTACAACTGTAAATTTCATTTGGTCTTGAAGCAGTCACTAACTTCTTCGAATTTACCAATTACGTGGCATGAATCTTATTGTTGGCAGAGCAAATATTAATTTCAGTGGGCTTGCGATAATAAATGGTCAAAGATGGCAAAGATTCAAACAACGCACAGTATTGACAAGTATCGATGGTCTAGCGAAACGTCACCTACTTATACAGACTTGTTCTATGGAGTAAGCCTGTTGTAATGATTAAGCTGTCAAGGAGTCTGAAAGCTGAGATTATCTTGGGAAAGCCAAACACCGACAGCCGCAAAATCATAGCAACCGAGACATCCACACGCCGGTGACACCACACATGTAGTACATCAGACAATCCCGTCAGACATACAACATCAACATAAACACGCCTCCCTGGTTCCGGCAGTGATTTTGACGTAAGCGATACACTGCAAACGCATCCATCAGAAACCCGCGATCACTTATGCCAAAGTCAGAGAGAAGCTACGAGAATTGCTTTAGATGGATTGCCAAAATTAAGGCTGAAAATCGGCTCAACTTTGTCACCATTTTCCATTCACAACACTTCTAATTTTGTTTCGCGTAATCGGCATTGTAGCATATGTCGTTGGTGTGTCTTATTCCCATCGTAGGATCTCCCTAATTGGATAATTTTATTTTGAAACTAAATTGACATCCACAGTTCAACGTGGCCTCACATCACTCTTCTGGAAAAGTGCGCGCGTTCAACTGCGCAGAACTAATGTACATTTTTTGCAGAAAGCGCAGGATAAATCATTTGCTTTCTAAACACGCATAATGCCGTTAGGTCGTATGTTATCCGTCGTCTTGTAATCCTCCGTAAACAAGAAACCATAGTTTAAAAAAACCTAAAATTATATGTTTATGAAAAGGGCCTTTTTTTAAAAATTCAGCTAAAATCATATAAAACTTTACGCTGATTAAGATTTTCTCTTTTCTCTGTTTATCATACAAGTCCTTTGGCAATGAGTCAATGATTCATGAATATTTTGACAAGTAAAGATCTAAGAGCGATGGAACGAATGACTAAATTGAGTGATGTGGCAATTTCTGTTGGATTCGCGATTCAATTTGGATAATTTGTAGCCGCGTAGTGCGTCTAAGTCACTTACCGGTGAATAAGCTTGCACCGGATTGGTCCGGACCGAAAGGACACTTTTCTGTCCCAGAAAACGGCTTGGATGTTTCGTTAAGAACCAATCGTCCCTGTGACATCGTAGCCTGTGATAAAGAAATATGTTACAATTTGTAAGCCGAACTGTAACTCGTCTTCCGCAATAGTCAAAGGTTAGGTGATGTTGTTGGTATCGTGGTGACTTACCGACAGATAGCGGCATTGAGGCTCGTAAGAGTTTGTTCCGCATATAAGCAACGTGTCTCCGTTTGCGTCCATTTGCTCCACTACTCTGATGTAATTACCGCAGTTTTCCTAAAAAGAAAATCTGAATTGAATTTCCATGATAAAGCCAAATTGAAAAAGCATCAATAGTTTAGCGTTGTCATTTGCATTCCTGCTTTTACACTGATAACACCTAATCACGATTGCATATCGCAACCGGTAGTCAAACTTTATTCCCCTCTTTGGAAGGTAGAGTCATTTTATGTCTGTTCTCTACGTTGCGTGCTGGTGTTTAGTTAAATAGATCTCAGATGAGCCTGCGTTTGGTTCTGAACAGGTCTTATAATTAGAGTCCCAACCGCATTCGCAAATCGAAGATATATTCACCATCAATGCATTCAAGATTGTGTCATTTTCAGCTATCAAATGCCAGGTTATAACTGTGTAGCCAGACGTGTAGAATAACATCTCGGCAGTTACACTATGACTATAGTCGGTCGACAAATATAAGAATATCGTACGAGAGCCGCAATTCATTTAACGATTCGATGTATCAGCTGTATGATGAATGACTCAGAAAAACACCAAGTCGGTTGAGAGGAGAGGGTGTGCCCAAGGCGTAAAGTGTGAAATCACAATAGCTCCGTGGAGAGTACAGATAAAACCCATATCAATCATCCATAAAACCGTTGGCTGGCAACAGAAGAACGCGTTACCACTGGCCTGGTGAGTGCAGTAGAACAATCCAGCGACGATTTTACGAGACAATGTTATATTACAGGTTTCTGCGAGAGCAGAATCGACAATTGACAGGTCGAGTACTTGAAGTACTCCTTATGGCCAAGTTCAAAATAAGATGATACACTCAAGACGCCATTGAGTCTAAAATGTGCAAACCAGCAGACAGTACTTGGGCTGTAAGAGGCGAATCGCCTGTCAGCTCTATCTCTTACATCTACTCATAGCGCAACATTTGAGTGTAATTGATGAAACACTAACCCCGCAAACAAAGCTGATACAATCGTACTCAGCGGCCTGTACTTCAGTCTTATGTTCCAATGGACTGGCTTTAAGTATTTCAGGACCATTTACGTACGTTGAAGCTCTATTTACGAAAGAACATAGTCTGAAATTATATAGCAAATCGCGAGTGCGACCCATTGACCTAAGCAGCCTAGTTACCATTATGTTGCTCACTCGAATATAGCGTCGCATATCAAGTTTCAAAGGGATATATTATTTGTCATCAAGACTTAAAGCAAGTACTCTCAGGAGGTTATATCTGCCGAATAATAACGCGAACAAAACTTTGATGACTCAAGGGCCGTTTCGCAATTACCAGGTATTGAAATAATCCTAACCTAGTAATGCTTTCGATTCCACAGAGAAGCGGCAGCTTCATTTGATACAGTGGTCTATAAACGGCATACAAATACGCGCAAGGCAACACTCTGATCTTGATAGCACCGACAAAACGTAGATAGATAACAAGTTGGCACTCTGTACTCTATAATGGATGTTGTGTAGCTTTTGCGCAATTTGCACAATCGCACGCGAAGTGCCGCAGCAGATGGAAAAAGAAAACAGCCTGGTGTTATTACTTAACCAATATCTTCGTATATAGCTTGCCGATATCCCATAATAGCATAGGTAATTTCATCAACTTCCTCTCTTTTGGTAAGATAATGGCCCAGGCACGAGATTATGAGGGTCTGAAGGGTTGAAATAAGCGTAGGCAATTTCATCTTGAATAACACATAAAAACTTGATTGCATGTAATTAAAGCAATCAATTTATAGACAGCGCGGCGCCTAAAAAGTTGATGATGGTCGATTCATTGATTCGCAGAACTCATTACTAATTTCATCGTTTAAGGCAACAATACAAACCCGTACTGAGTGATATGGGCTCACAACAGTATAGATTAATCAAGGCGTGCGAAAACCATTATTTAGCAACTTTCCAGCGTCTTTAAATAGAACAGAACCAGACACCGCGAGTGTTTTGCCAAACCAAAAAACAACCTATCCCATGTTACCACCTCGATGATCCAGTAATCACATTCGACATGTATCATGCGGAAAAAATACGCCTTTACGGTAAAAATTACAACGCGTTGACATAATTCTACGGCCCAACGCCTGTGTGTAGTTATGATGTGTTCGAGGCATCATGGTAGACGTGAATGTTGCGGGCACTGCATGTATGGCTTAATTTTGGTACTGTGTAAGTCACCATCCTATACTCATTGCTTGTGTTCAACTCCCTGACAAAATTTGCCTTTCTCCTGATTTCGCATAGAAACTGAACGGTGATGATGATGGATGATCGCAGGAGACATAAGCAAAACGCTTCGCTAACCACGACAATATGTTTGGCAAGAAATGCTGAACAATTTACGATTTTTTAAGGTAAAAAATCACCAGGCGTTAAAACCAGTCAGAGGAAAAGCGAGATGTGAGTCAACGAGTCGACGGGAAGACAAATCATGGATATTAACTCACGGGAAGAATCGTGAGCTCGAACCTCACGACTTGAAAAATATCGTGACCTAATATTTACAAGTCTTGTACCAAGTATATACTCTCGATATACTCACTTCGCTTTGACCTTTCATAACGCATAAAGATTTGGCGTTTTCGTTAGTTTTCCACGTATAAACCTGAAAATAGCGAGTATTTTGAAATTGTTATCAAAAAATAGAAGAGCAATATTTTGCGTCCTTACGTCTGAGTAAGGTATTTTTGTCTGTGTCGCTTGCGTCAGTTGCTCAGGCACAATGAGGAACATTTTCTCCCTGAAAAATATAAAATAAACCGGATACAGAAAAAGACTTCGAATTTTCCGTAGTTAAAAAACTTTTTTGTCTGTCCACGTATATACGTTTAAAATTAAAATTTAATATCGTGCAGTCAGGGTATTATGTCTTGTTCGGAAAGTATCAATAAATCTCCACCATGGTTATATTATTTCAATTAAACTATCCAAATTCATGTCAAACAATGATATTTGTTGTTTATATTCAATAGGATGATTCGAATTTCGCGTGGAAGAAATACAGTCTCCTTGACAAGCAAACCATAAACAACCAGCGAGCCACGTTAGTAAAGATAAACAGGGCAACTTAAAAGGGGCCTCGCCGCTGGCAAGTGTCTATCGGTGATATCGGCGCCTTTTGATTGTTAAGTAAACCCCAAACGATCTGGTCAGATGTGATGTACCACAGTACAAAGTTTGCATTTCGATCAAATCACCCACTTTACAATACTTCCATCGATGAATCATAACAGGTATTTTAAATACCACCCCATCCGATCGGGTTTGGACATGGAAAAGTAAATTCGGGGTAACCTTCAACCTTGTCAAGGTAACAACCCGTGGTGTCAAGTGACGAAAGAAAATGAGGTTAACGCGAAATAAAACCGCCAGTGTATTAACACACTTTGTTCTGGTCACTGATGGTGTTACGTTTTACCTAATGTGCATTGATTACCACCCAGCCTTACAGTGTACCGATGCGGCTAGATCATGTGGATTCACGTTACGCTAGACAGCTAGAGTGATCCGCCTGTTTAGTATGAAGTAGTTTAGACGACCTACTAATAGGAACGGGGAATCACAGATCAATAATTGCGGAAGATGACGGTGGCGGCAAAACTCGATACTAATTGTTTTTAAGAAAATATACGTACGAGCGGTATCCGGCATAGATGTTAGGTCATTTACGCGCGACAATTCCGAATGAGTCATCAGCGTTTAGTTAACCCCGCCGTTCAACTATTAACTTTAAAACTCCCACACAATTTTGTGGCAGTAGGATATACTACAGCCATTCAAAAACTAATGTTCTGTGTGCGATAACGTTTGTAAAGTTAGAGCAAGCGCAGTCTTTTTGAGACTAGACAGTGTAGAAATCACAGAAAAGGTACAATACAACAAAATACTACGCAATGAATCATGAGAATGAAAAGATTGCCAAAGACTTTCTCTTTACCTTCATCGCTCCTTTAGACAATTGAGTAAATGCAAACTATGATAAAGCCACTTTTCTGACGCATATGAAAGCTCAAGGGCTCTTTTCCATGTTGTCAAGTGTTTATGGTGATTGTGCAGGATGAGTTATATATAATATACGTTTGCTTTAGCCGCCTCATTCAATAATAGAATCACGGATCAAGATCCGTAATCATATTTATGTGTTCGTGACGCAAGCGACATTTTATTTGTACTGATAGTAAATAGTGATGCGCGCGTCAAAGAAAACAAAATAAAAACCAAGATTTTGTTAACCGCGATCAATAACACACATCGCGGGGCGTCCATTCCGTGTCGTTAAGGCGACGGGACGCGGATTTATCCCCACTGATTTATGAAAATTCGCAAAATAGTGCTATTATTGCTACGCAATTTTCTTCACCCGTATATCATTATGGCTATGTTCCGATGCAATATTCGCGGCGTGATTTTCTGGTTTCTATGTGATTGCGACGGTCTGTTAACAGACAAAAGAATTGTATTTCAATGCCAAGAATACATTGAAATGAAATGAAAATAGTGCGTTGACAGTTTGTATGACACCTGGCACGTGAAAACCACCACCTAATTTCATGCTTGAAGATCTCCCAATGGATGTCGCCTATGTAACTGACTATACGGTAGCATCGAGGTTTTCATGTTAGTTATTACATAGCCTAAAGTAGGCCATGGTTATTATAAACTACTGATTTGCCTTGCTATAATATCTATAGAAGTCTACTTTGACGTTACACCTTTGTTGGTTATACCAAATCGAAGTGGCCGAGAGGTTATCGCTCTATTTCCCAAGTTTGCCTATTTGGCGTGTGTGTAGGCAACAAACACTTCAATTACTCTACACACTGATATTTTTGACACCGTCAAACTTAGACACTCACGCACACAACAGTCAAACCATATTCAAACCTAACTTTTTCAGCTCAGATGTATTTACAGCGATGCCGATGATAAATATTTATTGCAGTGTCAAATGTACACAGCTTTGACAGAGTGGTTAGATTTTTATGCAGCGTTGGAAATAGTTCGTTGCGGGTGTTACCTTAAAACTCTGAACCGAGTTCAAGCTTTACAGGCTACAGCATGTATGTACACAAAAGCGAGCGAATACATTGCAAGATTGACCTTCGTACTGCAAAATTTTTTCAACTGCGACGCGACGATACTTGACGATTGAGCTCGAAACGGTGTCATAAAGATACGGTACGGGCAATCCGCCTTTAAAATCTCGTGGGAAATACATATACCCGGGTACTTTCGACGATTCATTCTCATTATAGACCGTGATGAGTGGGAACCCCCGTCATATGCTATACTCACACACACGTTTGTAGGCCGAAAGCGCATGTGTAATTCATTTCATGGCTCGTACACGCCATACAAGATTTACCACGAAAGTCCATTCAAGACAGTTCAATAGCCAGGTGAGTGTTTTGGTGCGACAGAACAAAAGGCACGAATCACCAGTTCCGCTTCTCTATTGTCAGCGAACTGAAATTTGATGAATAGAGAAAGCAGTTGTATCGCCAACACATTACCGGTAACGGTTCCTACATGGAAAAAATTGGTATCATTTTTCACTTCCTGTAAAGAACACAGCAACTGGCACAAAAGGACGGACAAGACATGTATCCTAGCTAACAACAAGTTAATAATAATCACAGAGCCTCTGTCACGCCATGTGGAAATCTTAACCAATTTGTCATATAGTAGGCTGCCATGGTAAAGCCATTAATCACCTTTTGTTAAACGTTCCAATAGTGTGAACCGGCTGCAACATCGGTAAGTTGGACAACTGACAAGAGTGGTTCGATACCAACAGTAATCGGCACCCGAGGCAGCGAGATACACTAGCAAAAATATCAGTAGCAAATGGCAAAGACATACGTCCCTATACATGCCGTTGTCCATATTGCTACCGAGGTATGCCTATGTCTTTTGATAAGGAGAATAATATAATATATATTTTTTTTTACATAGACTCAAATGATATATATATATATATGCATTATAGGTTCATATCTACATCATGCTCGCATGTGGAGGCTGGGCAATGAGGCATCGAAGGAACCAGAAGGGTATCGAACTCAAGCAATGACACCTGTACTGAGGCCAGACATTGCAACTGTGCGTAGTGTATTTTCAATAACCGCCCAGGGACGAGTCAATATTTGGTCCTTGGCCAAATTTTCAAGCTGAAAATAAAGCTTTTTTGCTGATATACAGCAAGATCTCGCCACCATTAACTGAAAGGTTGCGTGAACCCAAACCTAATCATTATATACCACGTGCTTTCGTTCATAATCGAATTCACCTTTATCTCAGACAGGTCACCAAAGTTTTACTGTGATATACCGGTCGCGTTCTAAACGACAAACAAGAGACAATCTGCATGTTATCTATTACCTTGAGGTATACAGCCAGGTGCTTACGGAAAGAAAAACATTGAATACGTTGGATCTAATTTCACCTCAATGATTGTGATAGATTTGGAGCGACGTCAGCGCACAATCCTAATCTACTAATATGTCTGCTTAATACAATGAGATGGTACAATAGAATTGTACAATACAGACAAACGGTGCATACCCGCCAATTTACAACGTCTTACACGGTAAGATGTTAGCGCCAGCTCTTTCGTCAGGGCGAAAACTCTAATTGTAGCTCTTGGGCAAAGAGGTATTGGTATCACTGCTTTCGATTTACAACGCATAGGTCAAGCAGCAAAAATTCACTAGGTCAAGCATCCGATCGCAGACGTGTTGTGTATACCCGACCACTCACTTATAAACTATGCACATTCTTTCGTTAGCTAACTTCGAGACTAAGCCCATTGACAATACGAACGAAATTGAACACCATGGGCGTCATTACGGTAGCAATTCCTTGTCAATGATCTTAATATAGCGCCATTTATCAATTAAACCATCCCGACAACACGGGAAAACCGACACTAGGACACCAGTTTGTAATTACATAGTCTTGAGTATGTTAAGGCCGGGCAATCCAAAGCATTAGGAGTGATGTAGGCGTCACTAGTGCCATTATGCTACGCTATCGAATCTGCATTCACTGTGTATAAGGAACGCTCATCAATAGAATATCGTATCACATCCATTCAGGTGGCGCGTGCAATGTTTCAATCTGACAGGCGTCACTATGGCTGAAGGCACGCCACTGTATTAAATTTAGCTTTTCGATAACGGAGTACAAAATCAAAACATTCACAAGTAGGCACATTCGAGGAACGACGGGCGAAAATAAAAAGAGGCGGCAACGGAGGGAACCGCTCGACTTGATTTGATACGCCACAGGATTTCATGACGAGGTTTGAAGCGGTAACACAAACTACTAGTGCTCAGCAGAGTATTACAGTCACCATAAACGTTAGTAAATAGTATACAGAAGACGGTCGCCCGGTAAGTCCGACAAAAGCCGATGCATCAGGCGTTCTATATACGATGATGGTTCGCATAAAGCAACAAATCTTTCCTACCTTCCAGTGACGGCAAAATAATCTTTTCCAGCTATTTTGACCATCTTCATATCTTGTACGTAGTGAAGGCGTTCGCTATCGTCGCTTCCTCCGGTGAAATACGAATTATGGACATCTGCAAAACCGCATCATTCTATTAGTGGTGTTTACGCCATAAGATGATTCAATGAGTCAGCAGAGTTCCTAGACCCGTTACAGAAATAGCCAACACAAGAGGTGCGCAATAACTTTAGCTCAAGCACATAACAAGTTGCACCTAAAACGGTCGCTGGTTTTTCTTTTCAACAAGCGTCAAGGATGTTACGTTACGAAACTCTATGATCATTTCACTTAGTTGCCCGCTGGCGTAGATAATGGCGAGGAAGGATAATTGGGTTAACTGCATGGGATGGGCAACAGCAGTCTACATTTTGTAGCATATTTTCTCAGTATGCCGGGAGGGCTGATCATGCAAATGGTATACAGTGCTTGTACGCGATGATGTATTGCAGTTGCTCTCGACCTTTGCTAAACAACATGCATAATACATCGCACAGATAATATCTGTCGTGTCGCTTGTGTATTCATATTCAGTACTCAGTGGCTGCCAAGCAACTAATCATCGAATGATTATTGCACTCATGGACTCGTGTTCAAAATTGGCTATCAAGTTGGCGTGTGTAGTGTATCAAGCAAAGATCACACATTCGCACGACCTTTCTATCATGCGTATCGGATTAAGTAATCGAGCGACCGTTAACGAGTAACGAAACACCAACTGGTATTGAATCAAGTTGGTGGTAACACCATAATGTGAACCTCATGTCAAAACGATCGTATTAAGAAGTAATGTTGGTGGTCAAAATCAAAAGAGCGAATCCAGCGGATCATTTAGTCAGCAACTATATACAGGGCAACGATAGCACCGCAAGCTGACATCAATCCAATACATCATTTAGTCAACAACAACAAGCGAACAAGGTAACACGACGCCACTCCCTACCCAAAGCAATTTATTTGGCTGTGGTTGCGGCTGCAGAGGCGTCAAGCTAGCAGACAACAGCTAAATCACGCGAGTGCTCTACCGCACACGGAAAGAGAAGAAAAACTAGAATGGATGGAAAAGTCAACGTTGTTATCGCGGTTACAAGAATCGGGACTAAACAAAACCCCTTCCCGTGATTGTGTGTACAGTATGTGCAATATATGCGTTTTTCCACACTATGTTACGACTACCGCCGTGACCCAGTCTAAATACACTAATACAGTAAGTGTGAGACGGCGGAAAAGGAGGTTAACAGCACGTACGGGAAAACATAAATAAACTATAACGCCAAATACTCACTAGAAGATCTCGATAAGCACGACTTTTGTACAATGAAGTTATTAGGGTTTGACCGCGAGCAGTGTTAAATAAAGCAGCAGAGCAATTTTAGAACTTTTCCATCCGCGCGTGTTAAATCGATTGTTTATGTTGACGTGACTCAAACTACTTGATAACAATCCACACAGTCAATGGAAATGGCGCGCAATGGCTGCTGATGTAACGTACGATAACCTTTCGGTGTTGCGTTTACAACGAAAACTGCAAGCTTACAAGCCGGTGTACAAGTTCTTTCTACGCAACGATAGCTTTAACCTAAGGTTAATCTTACCACCGCTTAACCAGTTGCGTACTTTTTTTATCTCAAGGGTGTGTTTTCGTGCGGTTAATCCTTACGGTAAAGTTACTGTAATCACGAAAGCAAAAGGTAAAGACGGCGGCTGTTACGGAGTGTAATTTAATGAGCTCGCATAAGATTAATCGACCATCTTTTGTTGGGCGTCTACTCAGAAAGCGTTCCGAGAACAGGTGTCTCCGTTTAAATAAAGGTGCCAAGAGAACATATGACCACTTTGGATTTTATTATTCATGTTTATAATAACCTATTTTTGCTTTATATTTCAATAGTTTAACGACTTGGCTCTGTTTATTTACTTTCTCCTTCTATATTTTTTTAAATTTTTTTCCTAATTTTTCAAACACGTTTGACCCATTTACCAAAACAGAGAAGTTATACTGGGAATAAAATAACAGGTGTTTGCACTTTTATTAGGTTTGTATACCGGCGAAAGATCGTGTTCGACGCATTTAATCCAATCCATGTTACAAATATTGAATCTACTAATACATGAGTAACAGCAAGGCGTCAGTTGCCGGTATCAGTAGATCTATATTTTGCTATACAACAAGTTCAGTTGATAAAACACCTTGTTACAAACGACATGAACATGAGTGATACAACCACGATGCGTATATAGGTAATGCTATAGCAAATAGATGCGCAGCTATTGAACTATAATAATATACTTATCAAACGATAGATATGTCAATTCAAATGTGATTTGCTATTCATCGTTACAGTGTACACAATTTGGAGACGTTAGGAGTAGCGTAAAAGAGCTGAAATGTTATGAGTCTCGCGTCTAGCCGGTAGGCCTACTATTACATTGCAAGCATTATCAATTTTCAGGTTTCTCCTACAGATGCGCGCAGCAAATTCCGATGCGCAGATTGATAAGCAAGGCAGCATTTTTTGTACGCCAATGGATGACACCGTAGGCCGTGGCGCAGCACTCTCGTTCAACTCTTGATATGCTGACCGTTGGTTCTCTGTACTGAAAGTTAGGCTACTTCGAGAACACACCATTATATATTATCAACTAGGCAGCAATCAAAATAATTTTATCCAATTGAATTGAATGTACTGTAAGGAACGCGGGAAAATCATGTGATACGCTTCTGATTGAATACAAAACCTTGTGTTTTTATGCCTTGCCTAATAATAAAAGATTTATGAATGCTACATGTCGAACCTTATGGTAAAGTTATTACAGCCGCGCGTACATTAGTTGTGTTATTATTAGCAACAGGTATACGCGCAGCACCGTATTGGCATTGCCGTATTGGTTCCCATCTATCAGGTAATAATGCACGGTTGAGTAGCGGTAAATAAAACCCGCAGCCTTCCCAACAGAAATTATAGTCTCGAGCGGGGCTTTGCGTGTTTACGAAGGGAGGAAACCAGGCGCGACCATCGTGGATTGTTTAAGAAATGATGCCTCATAAGAGATAAAAATCTGAAAAAGACAGCCTTTTCGCCAAGTCTGACTAACTCGGCGCCGGTCTAAATCGCTACGCGTACGATTCTTCCAAAATGCCGCCCGACACTCCCTCTGGAAGTTGCAGACTATAGAGTTGACGAGCCGTAATAAGCCGAAAGCAACAGGAGACTAAGTTCATTACGGTGGGCAGAGATTATCGCCATGAGACATCTGACTACAGTTTGGAGAAAAGGAATGGACGAATCTTCAATCAAGATTTTGAAAATCAAACGATTGAACAGTCAAAAAACCAATTAAACGGAGCCTCTTTGAGATGAGCAACGCCATGAAAAAGCCGCGCAAAACTGTCCACACAGATACATTAATAACCACCTCTCCGATTTAATGTCCACACAAGAAATGATTCATCAGTCACCAATCGTTGCCTATTGTGAACCTGACGAGTAAACGACCCTCGCACTTTGTATTTTTTTGCGCGAGCTCACTAAGCCAACAGATTTTATTTTGTGAAACATTAAAAGCTGTTGAAGCAGCAGTTCAACAGCGATATGAAAAACATTAGGTCATTACAAGTAGTCTTTACACGGGGCGAAAATAATAGGTAGCGTTGGTACTCATCTGGGCATTAATAGTTGCATGCTGTCTTAAAAATATTATGAGCTGTATCTAGTACCATTAGCTTAAATCAGTAGTAGTTACGTATTAATTGTGCTCTCGTATTGATAAGAAAATATGTTGATATTTGCAATGTAATCTGACGGCTTCGCCGCTTGCACTGAGAGCAAGTCTTTCCAAACTTTGAACATAATAACGTGATTTATAGGTAATGGGTGAGTGATTTTTGGTTAAAGTTGCCAGATCTTTAAAAGTTAAAGCGAAAATGAACGCCAAACCGCAACGAGTAAAGTGCCAGTTTGTCTGCGGCTGTGTGATCAGTTTGGATCTAATAGTAGGCGACATAAGACATGAATTGCCGGCGGCGTTTTCTCTACCTAAAAATCATGATGTCAAGATACCTTCTCGCACGCGAACGGTCAATTTGATCCAACCAACCGTTTAATTTTAATGTGTTGAAAGTTGAAACGAGGCGTGTCTGCCACAAAGACGTGCTGTATTTGCTGGAGCACGCAATTCAATCCACTTATATATTTTCCATTGACTATATGCAATATGACACAGTCTACTCAATCTATACACACTAAAGAGTTGATGACGACACACGAATATTCCTTGATCATGACCAAAATTAATCTTACATAACAATGGTCGTTTCGGTATTATATTTCTTGTTAAGTAAGATATGATTAATTTGAAGTGCCCAAAATCATTAATTAGTGATTGCTATCAATTCTAACCGTGACAAGTGTTCTATTTCCACGTGATCGCCTTTTGCCTTCAGGCATTGATTAATAACCGATAAGCCAGGACGCGGTTGCCCATAAAAAGTATTAAATATGATATAACTATATTTCACCGTAGCAACAATAACGGAAACTAAAAATAAGTAGACGTTTATCTCTACTACGGTTTCGATTGGTTTTATATCACAGCCATCATCGGTTGGACGTCCCCTCCTGGCGATATTTTTCAAATTGCACGCCTCGCTGCACAGACGCTGCTCGGAATATAATCTCAAGCGGTGGTACAGCTTAGTGCAAAGCAAATATAAGATATCTAGGACGCTTGTACTTATACAAGACAACTCATTTTGCAGAGATTATCTGCTAGGCCTATAGCTCTTGTCGAAAGATTTCATTCAAATCACGCCATACTGATATTAAATTTTACAGGAAATCGTGTGACTATATTTTATCACACTCCTGTAACAAACGCTTCTAGGAAGGTAACACTATTACACTCCTTGAAAATTAATAAGCAAAGGTCTTACCGTGAACACCGGTGACCGATATAGCCGGGCTGTTCTCAGGGAATGATCCACTTACACTCGCAAGCAACAGTGCGACACTCATCGATTGTCTGAATAAATATAACAAAAAAAGTTTAAAAGTGTTATACATATTACATGATATATAATTTTTCAATTTGTAATAACCTATTCAATATCATACACTTACATCAAAGAAGTCATCTATACGGTAGTAATTGATATATATCGTGGGAGACTCGGAGGTAGTGAATAGGACATATATATTTTGGCTATAATTACAGGCTATATCGGTAGAGGCGTACCAGTCGCCGTCAGGATAATTATCGCCATTGGGCTAACGTGTGGAAAAAGCTATATTGCCCACCTAGTAATTTACGTTAAGTAGAGGTTACAGTGATATGACTTTATATAAGAAAACTCACTCTACAAACGTGATACGGAAATTTATTCTTGGCCAACTAATCAAAACGAACAAACACTTACAATATCCACAACATCGTTGCCTTTCGTAATGTATGATTGACTCGTTAGATAATTTTCCAGTACTATGCTGATATCAGTTAGATCTTCTGGCGTTGGTAATCCTTGTCAACCATGAGCTGTATCAGATATACATGCTACTTTGATGTCTGGCTGACGAATGTCTGTTTTATGTTCTTCTTCTCTTTAGACAGAGCGAAATTAAAACAAGCAGAGTCGTTGAGTTGATAATCCTTTGGGCAAGTTCCTTTACACACAGCAGACCAATGGTCTATTAATTAAAAACAATGGAAGATATAGGACTCTGGATAAAAAATATTTCGTTAGAGTTAGCTGTTGTGCCCCGCATTCAAGTACTGTACACTATGCTCGGTTGATTGAGCTTATCTTGAAGCTCTGTACAGGAAACTCAATAACGTAAGACCTTTTCACAGACACTTCTAATCATCAACGCTTGATAATCATTTTGCGTTTTTGAATACTACCTGATGTTACTTTACCATTGTGTCCCCTATACGGCGCTATAGTACAGCCCCTTCGGTCTTCGGTATGTGCCACAACGATGTGACTTTTACGCAGCGACTCGCTCTAACGGAGCACGACGTATACGTCCCTATTCCGAATCTCATTCCAAATGAATACCTGCATTCAAGGTTATGTTTAAATCTTGATACTTAGAGCAAAGGCCTTTACCTTTCCCATCTTCGCTGAAATGAGTTACCGAAACCGTTGCACTCACACACCCGACATTTTCAAACTGCCGACGCTGATCTGCTGAGTAGAAATTAGAGACTGCGTGAAGCGCGAAGTCATTAATTCAAGCCAGCGTTTTTCTCTTGCGAGCTTGTTCGTTCTCTCAAACTGGGACGTGGCGACGGCGGGAATCAACACAGACAAAAGGCAAATATCAGCCTCGGCAATCGGCATAGGCAATCTGCAGTTCTAATTTACTACAGACTGATAGTCGTAAAGGAAAGCATAGAAATCTTTCTTCTCGTTTTCTCTCAACGTCAGCTAGTAATTAGAGCAAAACGCGTTGGTCAGATAAGGGGTTGCCCAAAGGCAAAAATGAATGAGCTGGCAGATTATCTGCTTCATTGAATTGCAAAACAAACCAACAGTTTCCATCGTCGATAAGAGATTACTATATTCATAGAAGATAATGGAAACTTTTAGTAAGGCTAATGAGTTGATGAACGTCACACAACTACTGTAAATGCGACATCCATTATCATCATGGTATAGGGAAAATCGTTCCTTAGAATGATTAGTCCACTTATTTACTCCGATTTCAGGAGAATAGGTATTTTCAATATTAGTCAACTTCTGGAGTAACACACACAGTACCTACGCATTGACATATGCGCGTCAAGCCTGGCAAACAATATCCAACCACGCACTGTCGTAAGAAGGTACTACAGGCTATTATAGCATTCGTCCTCAAGGTCGCCCTGCCTACCCAACACACAAGACTGTATGATGGCGTGAGTGTGACCGCTTATTAAATATGAATACAAGTAGCTGTATATTGTTTCAATATCAACAATGACCATGAATAATCATTTCATCAAATTCAGATTACTGGTAACGGACCGTAATATATTCACTGTCCATTGAACCCCGTACAATGCGAACGTAAGATTATGACGGACTTTCGAAAAATAATCCGTTACCGATGATGTGAAAGAAAGAGATTAAGGCGAGGATAAAAATCAGACAAGCTTAATATTTCGGTCGTACCGGTGTTCGCTATGATAAATCTCAACGTCTGCTGAGTTGTATAAACTACTGATTTGTAAACGCGAGTCAGACGAACAAATCACCGTTGGAGACTTGAAACTCGGACAGACTTCCTGTCGCACCGTCCAAAACGTTTTACGGGAAACACGCATTTGAAGATGCATAATGGGAACACTGGCCAGTTCTGATTCTAATAAGGAAAGCCAACGTAGCTAATAGACGGTTGGTTGGGGAATTATTAGATGGGTGGTGTAGAGGTTTACACAGGGCAAAGCGGAAATGGAGGTAGTAAACCTTTTATCAGAGAACTCCGTCCTCACCCAATGAGCACAGCGAAGGCATACGTGCGTGAAAACTTGTATGGATCGTGGCAGTGAGGGCATGCTGCAAGCGTAAATCCGAGAGGTCGATTCTCCACCTTGACAAACACTATTCAGAATGGTTAGACGGACGAGGAGCAAGAAAACCTCCATCCATATATCCAACAATGACTTCATTATCATAACGTTATAAATATTGGAAAAGCCGCCCGAAAGACATTACCAGTGTTTCCCCGGCGCAACGGCCGCTGACATTGGCCGCTTTCGTATCGCCTCTCTGAATGCTGTGTCCCTGATATCTATGTGTACTGCGCAAGACTTGAGCACTACTTCATACTATGCTTTTTCTAGTCAATAATGAAAGTGTCTTAATCCGTTCGAAAGTATATCAAAGACTCGCATCGCAAAGGAGGAAGTTTGTAACATTAATTTCGCTCATTTTGTTTGAGAATGATCTTCATAAATCGATCGATCAAGGTGTTTTCGTTATAAAATATCGTTATGTACGAAGGTGCTAATGCGCGGATAGCATTTATTACGATATAAAAAGACTATTAATTATCAAATCCTTTTCAAGGCAATTGCGAGACTAATCATTAAAGAATATATTCTCTTCGAACTTGCGTCTTCGAGTCGACTGAACGCGCGATGATGCGGAAAGATCATGAACGATGCAGGTGCGAAATCCGATGTATCTCGTCATTGTTCGGCGAGGAGATCGCTTCATCTTACGACAGCATTTATTCAATCGTTGATAGTAGTAGCTGCTGGGAAATTGTCTAACAATCCACGTGATTCCATGGAGTACTAAGTAATTAATCATAGTCATTCAAAGCTACGTTGTACCTTACCGGTTTTGACGCAGACGTGGACAGAAAGAGTGCCGACTCACTCTTGTTAGGTACAGTCAATATGCCCTGCAAATTTCCTCTTCGTAATCCAGCTCTAGCATACACACAACGACTTCCACATTACTAAGCTCCTCTGGAAACAATGAATTTCCCTTCTATATAGGCCTACACAACTCCTACATGCTCGCTAGACGCAATGCAATGTAACACAGTGTCGTCTAAGGTTATGGTTTTCCTACAGCATACATTGTGACATGTTCGTTGTTTAGACATTCCAGTAGAGTACATTCAAAGACTTGAGACAGCAATAAAGCAACCCATAGAAGGCACTACAACACTGTCCTCACTTGTCGAACCAACCATAGAGCCGGGGCCTGGCGATTCAACCCGCGACTATGGCCCGAAACTAAACTAATTTCATAACCTCAACAATTCAAACTCATCATCAAGAATTCTCACATTTCTCAGCTCAAGTGTGCATTAACTGAACCTTTACTGTAGTGGATCGAAGGTTGCGTTCAATAAATTGGAACATCTGTCACCCAAGTCACGCAATAGCCACTGTAATTAGAAAGATTCTAAAGGCCATTAGTTAAATGGTCAATAATTGAACTCAACGAAAATTGCTGTAGCATGGGTTAAAGCAGTCCAGTGAAATAATAGGATTATCATTTCGAGATCGCTTCGATAAAATGCATTGCGATGGTGCATCATGAGCAACGAGTACTTACTGAGCGCTTGCAACTCATGTAATTTACGGTAAGGCCTCCGGTTTGCATTCTCAACTCTGCGTTTTTATGATTTACAGTGGGAAAACAGTTGTTATAAGTCTGGTGTCCACAAATAAAGACTTCCCACGTTATATATATTTTGTCTCCAGCGCTACTATGTGAAATGTGTTCCTGGCACCTTACATAAAACCGTTTTGAAGGGAAACCAAAAGCTGCCATGATTCCAATTCTAGAGTTTACATGCAGTCTGCGCCATAGTCTCCTCGTTGAAAATTGTTGGTTATATTTTCGCATGAGTTCGCGTCAGTCTACGCATTAGTATCTAATTGTTCTCGGCCCATCAACATGATCCGTTTATCGTGCAACATGGCACGAGTCCAAGAGATTGTTACAACGTTTACACTTGGTTGAAAGTTTGTTTGACTTTCTTCAAATTTCCATTTTTGGTGCTAAAAAAAGTGAGAAGATGACGCACGATGATATCATTTGTTATACTAAACAAACATATCGTTTTCAAAACTTTCTGACATTCGATCACACACCTAATTTACTGGGTGTGACTATCCCACTTTCTAGCCGAATGGTCTCAATCATGTTATCCAATTCAAACCACCAGGCTTCAATCTGCACGATATCAAGACACCTCAAAGTATGTAAACAATACAGGTTGTTCGGGAAGGTTATGAAATATCGCAATGTATGAAAAAATGACTAACATTCAACTCGTGATAGATTCATCAGACTTTCTGAAGTATATTTTCCTCGTATAGCTAAACGATAACCTGCTGTAACGTGCAAATAATTTTTGGAGTGCACAACGTCATCATCTAAAAATCCTTTCGTTTTATGGAAATAAGTATTTCACCAAACATTATGAAATACGAATGTTTTACCGGCAAGTTAAAAATAAATGCACTCCCCCGCGGCTGAGAAGCGCGTATTCGAGACTCTCTGATGAGTCCCCAACTCCCCAATGGTAACTTTACCCTATACATCGAGTTTAGTTGTTACCGCCTCGTGCAATTTGCTTTTCACTTGCATTTTACTCTCATAGGTTTCCATGAGCCGCTAATTTATATGTTTTAGTACTTGTTATAATGGAATTTGTTCTGCGAGGTTGGATTTAGGGCGAAGGCTAGATAGTGCAAGCAGTCCCCAAGCGTCTAATAAGGACATTGGTTGATCGTTATGGTTTTTTGCTGCTTTGTTGGATTCCAAGCATTGCACATACAGTATCTATGAGAGCGATAAATAAATGCTTCAATTTGACAAGATTTAGTGAGAGTGAAGTGATGATCGCTGGTTGGGGCTTCCCGCGTGAAGTCGTGATATACGAAGTAACGCTAACCAGATACAGAAATCTGTCAACTAATGATAGACAAGTGATGATATAGGCTACACTGCTGATAGGCTGCATTCATGATGACAATTGAAATTGTCCAGAACGGCCATTCGTGCGGTGATCGAATATGTACGTAAGCAAACCTTTGTGGATTGCTTGGTTCGAAAACCATCTCCCAAAACTGCCTCATAAACGAGTGCAACCATCGCGTTCCTAATAACACCGTCCCCGTTATGCCACGTTTAGCAAAATTGCGACGTCATTTTCCAAGTCATTGGTGTTGATTCTATTTGTGGGGGCAACCTGTCAACAAATTTCAATTCCTCCGTACCCTCTAATATTACACCCATCGAAAATGAATTACGTCAAAAATTGGTTTCTAAGCAACTGGAAACTATTGAGTCCTCTTTATTTCCGGTAGATTCCCATAATATTAGCCGTGTAGCTTTTACAGTGACTTCTCTCACCGCGCCACAACGAAGGTTTCGGAAACAGATCACAATACACGAACAGGCATGTAAGGTTACGGGAATCGACAAGGGAAACCATATTATAAATGAAAAAATATATCACGACACAACTTCCATTTACCTTTTGTGCGATATAGCTGTTAACCCCCTATGCTCGTGTTAATATGAGCGGGGTGTGTACTGTGTAGAGGTAGACTGTAGAGCATACCCAGGTCCATCCGTATGAAAATCAGTGCAAATAGCATAAGGGTGGATGGTACTGTGCTTCGAGATTACTAGAGTTTGGAGACATATAATCCAGTCGCCAACTGGTCTAGTTAACAGAAAACTAATGGCGATTTACATGGTCCGTGTTGAAGACCGGCGAATATCAGTTTTATGTCGTCTGCCCATGGGACTTCTTACAATCAAGAAGTGTTGCTATAGGGTTATGGGTAAAAATGTCACGTACCTTGAATAGAATCAGCTATAACCGTGATATCTACGCCAGAATTTGAGGCATTGCGCATTTCAAGGGCGGACACCATAAGGCAACTGCTGGATTAGGATCATGACGGGTCACAGCAGTCCGAAATTGACCTAAAACTAAGAAGGTCCGAATCGCGACGGTTTTTGTCCTCTGGGAGTAATAATTCATTCATTACGCATATCATGAAACACCATCGCTTCTATTTTGATAACCTAGCAAAGATCGATCCATTGCCTAAGTAAGGTGCCACAAACTTTATCCCACGAGACCTTCGACGTGTGAGGGTGGAAGCATCGCTGTCAATGCAAGAAGAGAGTAGAAACGTCATCAAAACCAAACCATCAATTATTAAATGAGATTTGCGACGGCGCCGTATTGCGATTAGTGCTTTTGGGTAAGCCTCTCACAACGGAATTAAACAGATTTCTTTTCGTAATTACCACAAACGGCGGTGTAGTTAGTGAAAATCGTATTACAATATTTTACGCTCCCACGAGTAGGCGTTTCGTCGTGGTTTTTACGCCGATTCGATACCGACTGGAGAGAAACTCGTGAAAATCAACATCCTCAGTGGCAGAAATACAATCCATGACATTAACTTCTTGAACAGCCAGGGGTTTAGTAGGCATGTGCTTTCTTGAAAGCCATACAGCATTAGACGAACAATTTCAGTGTGGCGTGTGCTTGAAGCATACGGACGATGGGCAAAGGCTCTTGCTCTTATCCGACAATTTAGGGAGGACTCATTATCCCGCCACACATCGGACACAAGAGTCAAGACTGTCGCAAATAGGCAACGATTTCCTGCATATTTTACGTCTAGTGCGATAATGGTGGCGAATAACAATTATGATAACTCCCTATATGAGCCGATGTCGTGACCTTGTCGTCTGATGACACAAGATCTGGATTGTACATATGCAATAGGTCTATTCTACTGTCTCGTTGGTAAATCCCTCAAAATATGTAGCATGGTTGCCTACATGAGAGGTGCATTACCCTATTTCTCTTTGGTACCGATATAGCTGCTAATCTCTTACGCTCGTCTTGATATGGGCGGTTTGGGTACGTTTCTTAATTAGCTGAGGCGGATTGTGTTAGAAATTTCAGTTAGTACACGTCCCTATACCGCAGCAGCAGCAACGAGGCTATCGTTAAATTTATTGATTTAACTACCGATAGATTGTGCATGGCAAGCAGTTGTGGAGATTTTAGAATGGTTTCTGCTTCTCATCTAAGTACAGAAGAGCCGAGAAATCAACGGAAATCGCATTACAATTGATTCGGTTCGACATCCTCTTCACATGCATCTATATTTGCGTATATGTCAACATAAACGTGATGATATCCGTGTCGTGAGCGATTAGCAGCCTCCCCGTTATAGAACCTATCACATGCCATAAGTTTCCTATTTGATCCTGTTATGACATGTATGCGAATCATTTCATTTCCTTGTTTTTAGTTCATTTTACACCTAACCATTCATTAGCGCCGTTTTCACAGGTGATGCCAACAGATCGGCTGCAGCGACAGATGTGTAATCAGATAAGTGACAGATAAGCTGTGAGGAAATTGGCGCAAGCGAATCCAAAGAAATGAGAGTGAGCGTGATCTATATCCACTGTGTAGAGTATAGTAGTCAGTAGATAGGTGTGATTTCTCCCTGGAAGGCGACAGGCGAGATAAGCAAAAGAAAACATGCACACAGTTGCGCACAAAAATGTTGGAATTGCGTTTTAGTTAAAGATGTACTAATTCATCGCCTATTTCGGATTCGGTCTCAGCGTTCATATTGGGCAGGCCATGGCCTATTCTAGGTAGAACTAAAGTAGGCCATGGGCAGACTAAACCAAATATTCGAAACAACCCTACTTTTTAGTAACAGGCCAAAAGGCATTACAGCTGATCTATTGCTATACAATAAATAGAGCTGAAGAATACACGTACAGGAACGCCACAAAGATAACCCAATTTAAAAGGTCCCAAGCAGGCAAAGGTTAAGTAACCTATTCACGATTGTTCTTCAACGACGTTCCTGACAGCCAATCAATTTATCGCTATCGGATGAATGGCCTATATGATTAGACGTTGGATTTATCACAAAATCCTACCATCTGCCACCAAATTGATCACTCACGCTTTGAGATTCTTCTTATTTGAAAGAAATAATTGTGTTAAAAAAATGTGAAATTTCTGAGAAATTTCAACTGCTTTATTGCAGTCGATGCCCCCTCATTTTGACGCGATCACGACTGAGATAATGAGAGTTTGGTTGGAATTTCTTTTCATTTTAATCACTGTAACATGGAGCGTAATTTAATCTATTTCAGGTATTCTTATCCATTAAAATTGCTGTGATTTGCATTGTGTCTTAACGGAAACAGAGATATTTTGGTGGCAAAAACCACTAAATGCTACTTGCCTCCCACAAACGAGCTCATGAACTGAGCTAACTAGGCGTGTTTTGAAATAAAGTCAGAGGTAATAAATTCGCGCGTGTTTACGAAAACATACGGGCTTGCATGTCGCACCGCAATCGGATTTTGTTGAAAATTATCAAAAAGCGCACCATCCCCCATAAAACCCTTTTCGTGATAATATGCGATTTCGTTGGTTATAATCCTTTCATGAAAAGGATCTGAGATTATATACCATAATTGATCTTTCCGGTTTAATAGGCAAACATCTTTAGCCTATACAGAGAACGCCGCATGCAAATGGTAAGTGCTGAGGCGACTTAGCGGTATTGCATGTTTGATATGGGATATTCCTAGCGCGCTTTTTTCGCTACTAAAGCAAATGAAGGCAAACAATCCTCCAACCAGAGTCGGCTTACTCTTTGAAAGACTGCAACGGATATTGCCACCGGAAAGGGGAAGATAAAGACAGATTCATTGAAATGAGTTTAATGGATTCCATAGTCTTTCGACTTGCAGCCAACACTAACAAGTCTAGCGATCTCATGATCGCGCGACTGGCCGTCAAAATCTGTTTGATTTACAGGGATGATTCCGCGATCTCCCGCTTTGCACAACTGCTTGATTACAGCTCGCAATCATCAATTACAACGAAACTTTGTGCGTTAGGTTTCACTCAAAGCAGTCTTAATTAGGGTCGCTATATGGTTTCACTTGAAAAGCTGCAAGGTACACATTGCTAATCGGTTCCCGTTCTCGGATGTGACGGCGTTGCGTCATGCAGTGACATAAACAGACAACCGGGACAGTCAGAGACAGATACTGAAATTCAAATAATAACCGGTTGTTAATTGATGTTTTGCGAAACGTGTTGTCAGATTAAGCAGATGCGTAAAATAGTATAATAATTATTTATGCAAGTGCAAATTTAAGCTGATTCGGTGCGCTACCAACTGTAGCAAATTTCGCGTCCTAAATCTATATGCAAGCGACGGGTTGACGGTGTGTGATCGCGCTAGTGGCTGTGATTAAAACACTGTTTCGGGAAGATGTTAAATTTAACAGACTGTTTCATCCAAACCACTTGCACCTGATCACTTGAGTTCGTTTCGGTTACGACGTAACTCGATATCACAACTCATTTAAAATCACTGATCACTCTTGCATGACTAATCAAGACTGCTATTTTTATAGTGGATTTTTCTAAATTGTTTTCTATTTGATTGACTAAAATTTACAAAACAACAACAACAAACAGGCTGTACGGTGTCTAAATTGCAGTGGTACTTTTGTCAGCTCATGACCCAGAGATTTAGAAATCCCAGTCATGATCATTCTAAGGAAGATGTTATACAATACATGGTTAATAGCGATAATTTTCGCCAAGGCAAATGGTATTAAACGTTATACCAAACTGTCCTGATACATTTCCAAGCATTATGGATCAAGTTATTCTCAATACTCACTCGTGCTTCTACAAGCCTTTCATATAAAGTGGATGGGAGAACAGTGTGATCTATTCACTTAACGATATTAGTCAAATTGTATGAATCGGTATCCTACAGTGTGAGTGGCAGCAACATCCGTTAGAAGACTTTGAAAATGAATAAGTCATCATCATTACCATATCCGACTCTGTCGTTAAAGGTCTATTAAAAACAGAACGCCCATCACCCTTTCATCTATACACTCCGAAGGTAGCAAGACAGATAACTGCCCGCAATGTGGCCTATTTCTGTAAGGCGATAAATCGTTTCTGCGGTACGAATACTACATCCTGGCGGAGATGTTGAAGAGAACGTAAACTTCATGGATCAATAACCCTGCTTAGCATGATGAATAAATTACTGGAATTGACAGATGAATTGAGGACAGATAACTTCAGACATCGCTAATAATCTGATACCAACAAGGCTATATCCAGGGCTTTTTACATTGCTGAATCACAGGAAGCGACAGCAAGACGTCTATTGCTATAAGGAAACGACCAATCTAGAAGCATCTCGTTTGAAGTTAGCCGAATCATACGTAGCCCTTTATTATACCACACTCAAACCTTATCCTTTACGGCGGAAGGTCTGATTGTTACGGTTGAATAAGGAAAATTTGTAAAATAATCGATGCTGCGCCGTCCATTGGACAATGTTCAGTCAGATAGCTTACATCGTATTGGTATATATATACACTGTAACACATTCTTACGAGACGCCAATGATTACTTTTGCAAATTCTAATTCAGGTAGAGAGGTGCTATCTCCTCCTAGGCTACTGTCTCCAGAAATCCGTGGTGAATGCCTACAGGGATTAGCGCCACCTGCGTAAATTTCAATTGAAAGGACTATTTTGCTGTCACGCCGGTCTGCACAAGTATATTCATATACCGTAGTGTTTAGCCGGCTATAGATCTGCCACAAACAGCAGCTGTGTGTCTGTGTTTTTACGAAGACTGATATTTGTCGGAAATAGGTTGCCAAAAACAGATTGCACCGTAATTATCTCAAGACAGAACGAAGATATGAATTTTCTCACTAAATATACATGAGAGCAGCCTGTCTACTATAGTGTGTATATACCCTCTTTCTTATCAGTATATACCTACACTCAAGTGTTTCACGAAAATATACGCAGTGCTACTCGACGCTCTCTATACACAACCCATGTATAGCAATAGCGACTCACCACAGTTTCAACGCCAAGCCAAATTCATTGCGAACTGAGTTCACAATCTTTTAGGGGGCTGATTCTCCATCACGTGAAATCGTGTGTAAATTTGGTTCCGTGTCAAATATTTGAGGCAGCATGTTTATTTGTGGCACTTGGCGGGACTACTCGTTGTTGCCGTCTTGTTTTGAATGACAACTAACGTTTACGGATTATCTACCTGACAAAACAACCAAACCTTCAAGTGTGCTCTCAGTTTATTTTGCAAGCAAGGCACAGCGCCTTGGAATTACTGACCACAAGTCGATTGCTTTGATTTCTAAAGTCTTGTTAGCGTGTAACGTTTTAGAAGTTATGGGCATGTTTTTATCTGATATAATGCACCTCAAGAGCTCACTGGCGCTGATCAACACTGGTAATCGTGCTCGCAAATTGTGATGGCGACGAGTTTCTGTAACCTTGATCTGGATTAACTGCGAGGTTTCTTTTTGTGGAAAATTGAACGCAAACATGGAAATGGGATAATCAAATACGCTTTTCTGATTAAATCAGGAACGGAATGAAATGTAGTCGTTTTCGCATTTACGATTAAAAATCAGTAGGTCATACATGATACGAAACTGAAACTTCCTGACGGACATCCATCATTTTCAATTAACTTGTTTTTTCTTATGAATGACTATTAGGGTTTTATCATGTCCTACTCTAAAGTAGGGCATGGGTCTGTTATAGCATAAGGCATAAAAAGGGTCTAATCTGATCTCCAGTTTCTCGGAAATATAGGTGAAAGCCGGAAATAGAGTCAGCTTATAAAAACCTGAATCATGAAATAGTACTTAGCCTACCATTAGTAACGCATTAGCGTAGATTTTGACATAATAAACAAACAAACAAAGAAAATTTATTAAAAGGTAATATAAAAGGTTATTGGGGCACCTACAGTTGGGTCCTGTTGAGTCCAGTTTATTCGGAATCCGGCTCCTTTTGTATCCTGTCCATATTCGGAGGTTGGGACGATCACATTAAAAGTTTCAATACTTCGTGATGCACGACAAATTATCAACGGCTATTCGACAAGGCCTCGCATAACATAAATAAAGTGTTATTCATGCGATAATTCGCAGGGCTCTATTCATGGCACCTGTTCCAAAACCCACTTACATGACGATGTCGGCTTTGAGAATTATTGTACTCGTATTTCACCGAATTTTAGCGCATTACGGTCGTTTCCGATAGCGAGTCATCGTTGACTCAACGTATTACGCAACATATCAAAACCTTTGGCTTCGAAAGAAGTTCAAAACAAAACCCGTCGTGTTGTGAAGCTACATCGCTTGCTCTTCATGTCATGACGTCTTAGATGATGCAAAATAATCATTCTGCTATATACAATTATACATACCTCAACACGTCAACCAACAGTGATTTCAAGTTTTGGGTTGTTTGAGGCTTCGTCGAATTAACTTCCTCAAAGTACAAGAATAAGGCGTTGATTTTACTTAACTTGAGCCAATGGGCCCATATAACAAGTGCCAATATCCTGCCCCAAAATCAACCAAAGTTCACAACAATATATAAGCTTACGTTATTTGCTGGAGCGCTAAACGCACACGGTCATTCACGAAATCTCCAATGAGCGAGCGATATCAAAGGCTTGATGTCACCTCCAACCGCGTGGTCAGGTTCGTGAATAATTATGACATATATACCGCGATATCGGAACTAGTTTATTAAAGGTCACTACAAGTAATAATTGTTGCCGCAGAAAAGCCTTGTAACAACCACCTTGATCATGAATTCATTGAAATCTAGCTAAAATCTATTTCTTTACGAATGACCTTTTGCGCAGGATCAACATTATTTCCGAATATATTACTAGAGTATTAAAATCGTGACTTTTCTCTCGACTAGGACACTTGCAGAGATTCATAACATTTCCAATCTTGCCGTCGTTGACATAAACTTGGCAATTTCAAAAATATTTTGTCAATCCAAGCAGACTCCAACGTCAGCGAAACTCTTTGTGTAGACTTTTACGAATATTTGTTGGTACCTTACTGTTGCAAGGTCCAATCTAGAAGAATTTAGGTCAGGCCATGGCCTACTTTAGTTCCTGGAGTAGGCCTAGAGTAGTTCCTACCGAGAGTAGGTCATGGTCAGGCCATTCCAATTTGGTTAATATTACATACCAGGTTTAGTTGAGCCGATGGCGGAGGATTAATTAATATCGTAAAGAAATTCTTTGGTGACCCTTTCTTTCCGATATTCCAGGTTTATCAATAATATCTTTGAATTTGCAGAGATTGATGATGAACGACTTTAAAGGTGTGTGTTTTCAATTTTAATGAAATCCTCATTAAATATGTAGCAGAACGTGGCTGAAACTCTTCCATTTCCTAACGATTCTAGCGCACAACGGTATTCAGTTGTAAAAATATCGATCGGGTTGCCGCGATTCAACGGAATCTACGGAGAAGGTCTCGCCAAATCGATAGAAGAAATGAGTCCGCACAACGCATGCGTTGTAAACCATCTGCCCGTCCTTTGTATATACAGTATTTACAGTATTTCTTCAACCAATTTCCATGCATAAGCTGCTGGAGCAGTTATGCCCCATTATGACACATTCGAAGTCTGTGGATAGGGTTGGGAATAACATTTTTACCATTTTCAAAATCCTGACTCTACAAGAGTTTAATGATAGTGAGTTAAACTACTCAAGCATAAGTACAAGCAGTCAAAATGATGTTAGCTTATAAATATGAGTATAACTGTATACTGTAGGCCTACTTTGTTGCTACCAAATACTATTAGATCTAAAGCACGCTGTAAGCGGTAATCGGCTAAACCAATCGTCATGACTTATGAGCTAAATGTTTTCGCGAGATCCGATCAATTTCTGACATTATTGCATCATCGGCACCATATATGGCACTGATGTGAGGAGAAAGAGGACTATTTTCGTCTACTCCTGCGAATTTTCCTTATTTGATTTTAGTCTCGGCCCCATCTCGCTGATTATTACTAATAATGAGATCATTAGCAGAACTGTATTAATCATCGTGTTCAAAACAGGACAGGCTGCAGTTATTATCAACGTGTTAGCTTGACCAACGGGAAAACAGGGGTATCCAGTGTCAGGTAGTCTAATATAAGATGGAAATCACTCTGAGGGGTCGGGAAACTAGTGGCTCTCCGAACTCTGCACAGAAAGATCTAGGTTACTATACTACACACGATTACGCGATGGCAATAAAAATAAAAAAAATGAACAAATACGTATACTATGAAAATGTGACGTGAAGTTTCGTACATTAATGACACAATCACCACCTTCAGTTTACCTTTGAGTTTACCGTTCAGTTGGCCGAGTGGTTGAGATTGTCCGCCTTCTGATTGGGAGGTTCCGGGTTGGATTCCCGACTGAGTCAAATCGAAGACTTTAAAATTGGTATCCGTTCCTTCCTTGCCTCGCAGTCGGTATCGGGGAAATGCGAAGAGTCGTGGTTGTAATAGTGATCACCATCAGGCTATCAACTGAAAGTATTGACACGTACATTCACCTGACGTAAATGACCTTTGTAGTTGAAAACGCCATAAATTCCAAATAAACAAATCACCTTGAGTAATAAGACGGAAATATATTCGATAAATGAACGCAAATATGGTGTTTATGCAAAAGTATGGATGCCACATATGAGGATGGACGAGTTCGGCGAAGAAAATTGAATAGCAATTGACCATTCACTCAACAACACACCACCACCTCTGAGACCCGCAGACCGATTCTTCATTTTGCAATATATAGATCCAATGCTGACTACAACAAAATAAAAACAACCTCAAAGCTATCAAAACGAATTACTGGCCGTTATATCGTTAATGACCTTTTCATGACGCGCAATATTTGGTTAACAGAAGTCTACATGGAAAAACAGCAACGTTATTTTGTTATTTCAATTTGTCTTAGTAGCCAATACTGTAGAGTAGATAATATATACATATATATACTTTTTCTTTCGAAGTTTATTTACACCCAAGGTCACGACTGCGGGTAAAGAGTTTGAGTGTTGATTCACAACAAGAGAAACAAAGCCGAATCGGCTGTGGGTCAACAACGTGACCTCAAACTACGAGTGCTGCATTGCAGGAATGGCGCCATTCAATTATTGTTAACATTGTATTACATATGGACCTATTAATTGCTGAATAGATGAAATAAACGAGATGAATAACGAATAATTACCGTGGCAGCAGAGCTACAAGCTGTGGCAGTTTCACAGAGTCGTATACGTTCAAACCGGATTCGAACAATTTGCCGATCGTGCGAATTCCGCGATGCCAATACATGGGAAATACATGAGATGAAAAGATTCTCACATATGATATAGGCCTACTAATGTGCAATAAAAACTGTAAAACTAGATGATAATCGTGACCAGTCTAATTAAATGGAGTATCAGATTCGCTTAGTTGATGAAATCCCTCGAAATTGACCCCGTTCCACAGTGACTTATTAACTGCGTAGCCCACCATTCTAAACGGTCGTCCCATGGGTCGCGATTTTAATTTTGGTATTACCGAAGCGGTCATCGTCTTCGAAATTAAAACTTCAAATTATCACCAATGAAGCTAGACAAACAAACAGGTTTGGCCATACCAAAGTCTATCAAAACACGTTTTTTAGTCACTCTGGGCTACACGCCTAGCCGATATATCTGTTGTTGGGTTGACGGACCGTGAAACAAATTTCCAAATTAGTCGGTCGAATTCTTTGCAATTACAAAGCAAGAAATTTCGAGTGACGGAACTTTCAGAACGATGAACCATATACAAATCGTTGAAAACATGGGGCTACTCTACAAAACAACAATTCCGGGGGGGTTGAGGTAAGTTGCTGAGTGTGCAGTTTCATATGACACACCGCATGACAAACTTTTGCTTTGTGAGGTTCGTGATTACGATATGCGTTCATTTCAATGCCCCTTCGTACTGATAACGTCACCAACGGGCTACAGAAATAATGTGTTAGGGTAAATGATGTCAGGTAACAAGATGAGTGACCGTGACACATGACAGACAACTTGGCTTGCATGGAAGTTTTAAAAATATTCAGCTTGCAAATAATGTGGAACACCTTTTGTCAGACCGCAGTGACTACACCGTAGCTGCACTGTAGTCACACTATGACACCATTCAGACACTTTATCAAAAAGTAGGTCTATA
Source organism: Botrylloides violaceus (assembly GCA_030412335.1). Classification (NCBI taxonomy): domain Eukaryota; kingdom Metazoa; phylum Chordata; class Ascidiacea; order Stolidobranchia; family Styelidae; genus Botrylloides; species Botrylloides violaceus. Next base: position 2,352,008 of record JASFYC010000810.1, read on the forward strand.
AGAAGGGAATCCCATCTAGGGATATCTAGATATCCCTGATCCCCTCCCAAGCCGAACCGATCCTAGCTCCGAGTTTTAAATTTTTACGCAGCCCCAGGAAAATTGCAAATTTGAGACAGATCCCCCGGGAACCCGCCCTTATTGTAAGCCCCACTGCACACATCCCAGCGGTCATGGAGATCCAAAATATACCGAAATCTCAAATCACTCTGTTTCCTTTCATCGATCTACACAGTGTTTAGTGATATTCGCTAGTTCGGACTGCGGAGACTAACGACCGCGCTGTGTAAGAGGAAGAGCAGCGTCAGTGCACCATCTAGCGGACATAAAATGCCTTCAACGCCGCCGCATCATCTTCCTCTCATGTACTCGCCGCGTAGGTGTCGATGTACGGAAGGGATAAGAGGGTAACAGCAAATGATTGTCCTCAACTCTGACTTAAGACGCCAACTCATATCCTTTACAAGTTACAACACAGTTGCGCAACGATTATGTCGCAATCAGTTCACGATGACGTAGATTATGACGTAACTTATGATGTAGGAGAAGAACGGAATGACGACTATGGACAACGGACCGTCATCTCGTTACAGTGCGCAGTGCCGTAATTGACTCGTGAATTGCATGCTTGGTGATTGGTATCATCAATGCTGGTATTATAGAATGTAGAATGTAATTCTATGGTGGTATGCTATGACATGTAATGCTAGCCATGCGTGGAGGTCCAATCATGTAGGCCTATAATCGCCGATGCGGACGTTTGAGGCATTACTTCTTTTGCAAATGCAGCGGGTGGGCATCAGCAGTATCGTAGCGTTCCGCCGTACGGTACAGGCTCTGAGGCTCACATATCTACATGCGAGCATCAGTCACAGCCGGGCAGTAGCTTATTTCTTAATCTTTGTGTTGTGATAGCTAGGCCTACCTTTAGTACCGGTACCGGGTAATGGAGGCCAGCAGCATCATTGACATCTGTTCCACAAGCCAAGTGCCGATCCCGCAGCGCAGCCTGACATTCATGTCAACATTTGCCATTTCTAACAAATGAAATTTTCTACTGTTTCCAGTTTGTTATGCTAGAGCATTTCGAATGGAGGCTTCAATTTTACGTATTACTTTCAATCAAAGTGGACCTCTTGGAAACATATTGAGGAGCACTTGCATAAAATCGAGCAGCAAATCATTAAGAGCAAGTTACACGCAAAGGAATGCACGATACGCTGTATGTGCCTCATGATTCATAAAAGATTCATCTTTCTAATTTTAAGCTTAGGCCATTGATTAAATTATATGTATAAGTTGAATATTTTATTAGTTACAGGGACAGCCTGTCCAACCAAATTTGCCTGGAAGATTCATTCTTTCTATCAACGTCTTAGTGGCCTTGGCCTATAAAATAGCATTACCTTTAGGCGTAATCATATTTGCATCCAATAATTTCAGAATTGAACTTTATTGGGGTACGATACAGCGGTCGGTGTTGGATAGATCAATTGCCACACAACTTCGATCTAGACTATGTTAGTCTTGCCATGAGCCATGTTACATTCTATCCGCCATCTTCACTTCTATAAATTTCACTGGCAGGTCCCATACTTTGCATTCAACTCATCGGTCCGCTACAGTTCTTCTGGTCAAGAAGAACATTTCAAAACCAGGAAGATAGATCCAGATGGGAAACAACCGTTAATTCATGAAAGCTCTCTTCCGCATTTCCGTCAATCCCAAAAAGCATTAGAAGACGAGCTACCCGCGGCAGAACAAGGTGCGTCCATGTCTCCTATTGCCACTGATGTTGCCCATCCTGATGTGGAAGAAGCTCTTGGAATGCATGAGGGTGGATATAGACTTCCACATCCAGTGTGGACTACAGAAGAACTCGAATCTGTCAGGATAACTCACCAACCACCAGTAACTGTAAGTTCAAACCAAACTTAATGCTGTGTCGTGTTTATCGCTACAGCTTGCTACAGTAAACCAGCCAACTGAACATACTTTTGAGGACAAGGCAGCCCATGTCTATGTCAGTAGTTGAAATGTCTGTGAACAAATTTTGAAACCGCTCTGCCCAGCAGTTCTCAAATAATAAATTACTGGTACCAGTGACAAAAAGTGGCCACCTCTTATATCAAATTTGGCGTAGTGAGACCTCAAATCAAACACTATCTGTAGGCTTGAATGACGATTTGTGCTTGAAGATATCAGCCGACAGTCCCATCTGTAGGGAATTTCGCTCCAGTTTCATTGGATTCAGTGAGTTTGTTGTACTGTAAAAGCTTCAAGATCACTGAATTCCCACCAATCAATTTGTGATTTGCTATGATCATCTTGCTTCAGAGAACTGACAAAGCGGCATTTTACACTGTGCAAGTCCTTCGACGAAGTTTCGACTTATTTTCCGGATACACCCTGGGGAAGTATCGAGGAACTTTGTATGAAAGACAATGGCTCAAGCGAATCATCTTTCTTGAAACAATAGCCGGAGTTCCAGGTATGTTGTTTATCTTTTCACATCATTTCATGGAAGGTAACAATTTGTGGATGTAGCCTACGTGTCTGGTCCCACTTCACAACCATTGTCATCAACTTCCTTTCTTAACCCGAGCAGGCCTATCAGTCTTTTTGTGACGTTGGATGATAATCTGATGTCTGTGAGCTGTGACGATTTCTAAAGACAGTGTAGTTGCATCGTCTACTAAGAGTTGTCAACATGACACTAGTGACTGAGATATAGTGTACTGGTACTTGTTTATTTGAATTGTGTATTTTGACCAGTAAGGTACAGGTAATAAATTGTTGGGGGATTCTCACACAATCATTGGATGCTTTTAATGATATGATCCCTACTTTGCTTTCACTACCAGTACGTACATCCTTAGATCTTAGTTATTCTTAATAACATGTCTTATGCCCCAGAAACTTGAACCGAATTGGTGAATTGATACCCATTAGAGATGAACTACCACAAGTCCAAATTTATGAGATATTCGTAAAATCAACTGAGACATGCAGTCAAGTTCATGGCTCAAGCTCATATGCATCGACTGAATGTCGAAAGGTATCTTCATGTATCTTCAACATTTTTAGGTATGGTTGGAGCTATGGTGCGTCATCTCGTATCATTACGGAGAATGAAACGAGATCATGGGTGGATCCATACGTTATTGGAGGAGGCTGAAAATGAGAGAATGCACTTGATGACTGCTTTGCGTGTTGCTAATCCAGGAATTATCATGCGACTGTGTATTGCCCTAGCCCAAGGTATCCCAGTCGCAGTCATAGCGGTTAATTAGCTTGGTACTAAACCAATGTATATTTTGTAGGTGTTTTTGTTCCGTCGTTCTCATTAGCCTATTTTGTCTCTCCGACATTCTGTCATCGATTTGTGGGTTATCTTGAAGAGGAAGCGGTGAAGACCTACACTGCGTGTATCGAGGCTATTGACGGAGGAGAATTGAAGATGTGGTGCAGAATGAAAGCTCCTGAGATTGCTGTAGAGTACTGGAAATTGCCGGTTAGCATGATGCACGAATTCCATGATTAGTGATATATCTTTTAGCCTTAAACTGCAAGAATCAGCTCCTATGCTTAAGTACAGTACTTGCATCGAACGCTTAAAATTTAGTCATAATACTAAGTAGCCAAATTTCAATCACAGAAAGAGGCCATGATGAGAGACGTGATTCTTGCAATACGAGCGGACGAGGCTCATCATAGAGCTGTCAATCATACACTTAGTGGGAAGAAAAATGACGAGAAAAACCCATACGGTCCGGGACAATAAAGCACTATACTCAGAAGCTGTGGCATGGACCAAGTTGGTTTTTTCAAGACTATGTTTATACATTTATTCTGCACAAATTAGTGCACAGTGTAGTACACCCCGAAATTCTTTTCCACATGCATGATTGTCAGGTCCGCATCTGGCTTTTGATTTCGGAGGGGTCATATTGCTGGCGAACATTTTTAAAAATAACAAGTAATGCAGGCTGAGTTGTGCGACGACAGGTGACCCGTGGGTTAAACCTTCGGTTAACCTAAAAGATGCTTGAACTCAAAACAAGGACTCTTCAATCTGGCGACTCGGAATGTCAGAGTGGCAAATGCCCCTGTTCCCCCCTTGTTTGCAGGCCTGATGATGGTGCCTAGATAATTATGTTCGTTTTTACTAAACAGAAATATTGGCAAACTAGCTAGCCTATTTTTAGTATTATACAACCGCAAGACCATGAACTGAATTGGCTGTGTGAATACAGTAACAGACATTGCATTGGTTCATAATTGGACACCCATTTTGACGAATTAGCAAGACGATGCGTAAAATTACTCTTGTGTTTGTGAGAAACCATCTTTGTCGCTGGGCTCTGCCTCATGCCGAGTGAGCTCTCTGCGGATATGTGTATTTAATCGTATTAATGTGGGTCTTAAACTGTATAGTCCTAATCACTAATCAGTATCAATGTAGCACTTATACATGTTTTTGAGTTCTTTAAATCAATGAATGTCTTAGTAATGACTATTTTCTACTAGTGTAATTGTTATGATTGTTTGATCCTGTCTCTGTAAGACTGGAGGTCCGGGTGATAATGCAGGCGACTTCGCACAAGAAAAAGATTAGATTTTAAAAGTGAGGGGATTCAAGTTCTGTCGAGGAAACTCTTTTTGGAGTAAAGCCGGGTGCCTTTGGATTTTGGTCTTTGCGGTAGCCTACTATAGAAATTTCCTGGGCGACGAAGTTACAGGGGACAGGCTTTAAGGCTACCTATTCGCACAATTGGTGGGGCCCAAAGTAGGCTATGTGGGAAGTTATATATTTCGCTGGTAAACTGCTTCCTCCAGTCGTCACTTGGCGAATCGTACGTGAAAATCAATATCGATCGATGTCTAAAATTCGCATCCGTCTACGTACGTTGCTAAATTCCGGCTGAATGCACCTCGATAGGTACCGGGGCCGGTCAAACCAGCTATAGGCTACTCCAAAGCATTCGTTTATGGGATCGAATCGTATAATGTGTGTTGATGGCTGTGGCTGTTTCAGTGGTCTGCTGAACTTTTAAACTGGAAGTGTGGCGAACGATTAAACTATAGGCTCTGCATAGGACTAATATCGCAATTGGCTCACATTTTGATTTCCATCGTTTTCATTGAGTTTTTTCGCTGTTACAACAGATGTGCGCAGAATCACCGGAGGAATACACGATTGCACAGATGATAATGCTGACTGTACTTTACGTAATGTAGCACTCGTGAATGAAATCGGAATACGTTCAGGATATTGAGTGAAGTGAGTCATTTCCCACAATGATATTAGTTCACATTAGCGTATAGTTCACAATAGTGCGGTAGAGTGAGCACGAGATGCTGTTCAACGGTCAGTAAGGATTAGGAATATACCGTAACAGGTGTGGACACAGTCGTATAATAGAATAGACCTTAATGTACATATTATGCTGTGTCATCCCTGAAGCTTAGCTGATCGATGAAAGCGTTGGGGACGGGCTATAAATTAGCCCACGTGTGCGTAGAATCGTGGTAGGCTGCTGGCGTTTGTGATAGTCAGACATGGTAACAAGGAGTCGCTTTGTTATTGTGCTTTGGAAAAGATAGTGCGTGGCCTTGCGATTTATACAGGTGAACAAGGTCCAAATGTGCAATTGGGATAGTCTAGAGAAGTGAGCTAAGATTTTAGCCCTGTAGCCGTAGGCTGAGATTCTTACTGCCTCTGTTCGACTCTTCGTGGCAAACCGACCACATGCCTCTCGTCACACACACTGTCTGTTCCAATACCTTCGAGCATGATAGAGTGTGTTCGGATTTAGCTTGCTCCCCGTTTATTTTAGGAGGAAGTCCTGGTTTAAACATATGCACTCGACAAAGCACTTTCATGACGTGACAATTTCAATTTTGTGAACAACCTTCGTCGCGCGATCCATTTTGTTTATTCAGTTGGTTCTGAGACTTGAGACATGCATTCAATACATCAGGAAGATGACGTAATATCAAAGCATAAGGAGCTCATATTTTTACATCGTGTGCTGACAAAAAGGAGATGCGTCTTACGTAGTCGACATCAGTTGAGTAAATCTGGAAGTGCGCAGTTGCAATTGCTAAACCGAAAATTTCGATTCGAAGCTGATAAAACTAAAAGCAATTATTATGCTGGCAGTCGGCCCATAACCTAATGTTTCCTTACATCATTGCATAGCAATATATGTAGTTGTAACGACTGTAAGGAGGAGCGCGCAATGATCGTATATTTGATGGTGAGAGAGGCAATTAATTACCAACGTTATCAAATGAGTTCATAACCTTGATTTCGTGATATCAGTCTTATTCGCGTGAGTTAGGCAATTCATATGATCATTATATGTCTTCCTAGTCACGTGCTATATAGTCAGTAATTCACGACATCGCAAGCTCGCTGTAAAGAAAGAAATTGACTAGTGCAACTTTTGATTAGCGTCAGCCGTCAGTTTGTTCTATTTAGCATATGGACAGGTAGAGGGCGCACTGAATATTGCGTTGTCAAGTCAATGCAGATGACAAGGACAGGCCTATCCTGCAAATCTATTGGCTTCGCTCTGATCGATATGTTTTGCAGGCTTTCATATTGGGACAGACAGATAGATACCACTAATTATGCGATAGCGGAAATATATTAAGGGAAATAATAAGGAAACGCAAATTCTTCGAAGGCGCCCACATTGAAGAGGCTATAGGTCTGGGATACCACCCATATTACGTTTTATTGCAGTATACATATTTATGCAGTGTTTTACAAAAGCCGGTATCCATTTGGAGGGACGGACGGCCAAAAGGTTACGTGTCTGTCGCGCTTTTCCGTGGTACGAATTCCTCAATATCTGCTTATTCCATCGCTGTTGATGTACGCGCTACGGCTTGTCAGCTACGATCTTCTGAATGAGGCGCGAAGGCGGGGGCTAACGCTAGGACAAATTGGTAATTCCCACAGTTTGTGTTAACTCGATTGGCATAAGTTTCGTAGTGGGGCTATTGTAAGATTTCAATTTTTAAATAGACCAAGCGATTTGGACATATTTAAGCCGCTGCACTTTTTGGCCATAGGCTCCAATATCGATGCGCGAGTATGACGTCGCCATGAGCTCATAGCAATTTGTCGTGGTCTGCATTATAATAAATGAGGTCCGAGGCGGTACAAAAACATGACAACTCCGATCATAGTACTGTATATCGCATGATTCATCATTCTGTTCTCTCGCATTTCAGTGATGTTTGACATAATATAATAAGGTGGAAGATAGCGACTATGACACTGTTACAAAATCAAGGATGACAAAAACGGCGTACATCACGATCCTGTATATTCACGCAGTCATTTCTTTATCGTGCGCGAAAAAACCGCTGGGTACACGGACTGGGAACTATGAGAAGAAGTATTGGAATGGGCCAGACGGAGAGTGTGAGGCACCCAAGTCGAAGCAGTATGTAGCAGATGGTTGTTCTGTTGGTTGGAAGAAGCACTCAAGTAATAACTTCGGTCCTCAAAACTCAGAGAACAGGTCGGGATGTCGGTATTACCAAAGAACCGTACTGTTCACTTGCCCAAATTCCAAAACAGCAGGTACTGAACATGTTAGTTTGCCGATTTGGTGCAGTGCAGTAGTAGGCTACGCCGCACAAGTTCTCTGCAGTCGACTTGTAATTTCCGGCATTGCCAAATATCGCCTGCATGAACCAATCTAGCTATAGTGTTGCATTTTATGATATAGCTCGGCCAGCATATACTAGCACATGTGATGCGTCCTATAAGGACATCACGATTAGCTGAATAGTGTTTCAATATTGCATAATATCAAAGATGTATATCGTTTTGGTAAAGAAGAGTGACCAAAGATTGAATGTCCAGCCTCGGATTATTGAGAATTATAACAATATTATTTTTCATTTGTTTCAGAAGACACCATTATTTGTTGGAAGGCCGTGACAACGTACTTGATCCGTCCGACATGCGCTGGTGTTTGGCTTAACTGGGGAGAATGCGACGCGCCCTGCGGTGCAGGAAAGAAAACGCGGGTCAAGTTTGTGTTGTCTGACGGTAAAGGATACCAACAAATTTTGGAACATAGACCATGCAAAATCCGTTCCTGCGGACAATGGAGTGAGTGGAGCGATGAAAGAGTTTGCAAAAACGACACGTGCACCAAAAGATTCGAACGAAACTGCGTTTATAACAACTCGGTCGCACCCGTCGAATTTTGCTCTGGCCGCATCGCACAAGATAACGCGACCGCAGAGGTGTTTGAAATGCCATGCTCACGAATGGAATGTATCGACACCACAACTATAACTACATCATTCACGACACAGGAGGAAACTTCAACCGTTGTCACGCAGACGTCAAGTCAATCAACCACGAATGATGACGAAACAGGAATTGCTACCACGATACAACCACAAATAGTGACTAATGCGAGTGATAGCAATATGACAAATACAAGAGATTTACTTTCCACCACCGTGATACCAACCACAACAACAAACGAGACGCTTACTGTATTAATGCAGAATCAAAATCCACCATCAACCATTGATATATGGAAGGGGCTGCTCATCGGCATTTTTGCAACTTCCCTTATGTATGGACTTATTGGATTGTTCATATACCATAGAAGAAATTCATTTCAGAATAGGAAAAAAAGGAACGACTACGCATATTACGACCACGCTAAAACGAAACGTGGCTCCACGGCCGTTCAAAATGGTAGCAACCCTGAGAATTTACACAATCCGCTGCTCCCTGCTTCAGCCCGAACCGAAACATTGACTCGGTATGAACAACAGCCTGGGAGTACAAAGGACACATTACCGCAACCATCAACTATGATACACTGTAATCAACTATGCAACGATAATGAAGCAGAACCTATGTACTCTAATATCCCTGCTTTTGAGGGGCCAGCACCCCAGCTACCTTGCAACACTAATGCGGATTATCGGGATTCAATGGCTGATTCGGAATATGAAGAACAGCGCCCAGATATGTTTGATGGAGACTGTGAGTCGTTAGATTCCGAAGAGATGCGAGATGTACTGCGAACTCTGAAACGTCCTTCGTCAATATTTAAAAAGAAAGCTTCGTCCTTAAAAGAGTCCAGCCTCTCTCTATTACGCAGTGAATTTGAACGGGATAATAACAACGTCAACAAAGATAGAAGAAGCACGATTGGGAGTAAAGGTAGTCGTGAGGCCCCAAAGGTGTTTAGCTGGACAAGACCTTCACCATTTTCAGTAAGTATAATAGTTTTGAACAGTATAGACATGTGTGATTCTCACTCTATAGCAAAAATTGCGCCCGTTTGAATGATCAACCCCACAGTTAGTTTATTTCAGAGGGGTCACTTAGCGGCGAATTGCGTTACCATACGTCGCAAGTAATCGGTCAGAGTCAGAAATGTTATAATGTGACGTCACGGTTGACGATGCCGTCGTTCTTACAGATATCGAAGTGCGCGCGCACATTACATAACCTTATCTGTACATGCGCAGTAAAACCAGTGTCTTAGTAATCTTGTGATTCATAGTAGAAAGATTTCGGGAGAGAACGTTGCTTGCACCCTCTTCATTTTGTCATTCGTAGTGATCAAGTATCGCATTGCAAATGTTCAACGCGCCGCCGAAATTTCCTAGTACATGTATCCGACATAATCACGCGTTTACTTCCAGCTATTTCCTCGGAATTTACACGAATCCATTAACTTCTAACTCTTGCCGGAGCGTTGTGCGGTCGAAATAGTGATTATGTTACCATATGATACAAATATTTATATTAGCGCTAAGTTGTTATTGTTGTTCTGCCTTGATGCGCGACATTAACAATTCATTACGTCGGCCGAGACCGGATGTTTACCTCTGAAGTCATCATTTGAGTGATTTTCGGATAGTTGTGTAGTCGATATCCGGATGCTATACAGCCTTATTTATTTGATATCAGAAATTTGAATTACCCATAGCTGTTGACAATGGCTAATCCCTTTGTCATTGGTGCAATTTGCCCTAACTTCTAGCTAGAATTTGGAATGCTGGAACTGACCGAAAATTGGATAGTCTGTGTGTTGCCGTGTACCCTATGCGAAAAGATAAACCTTAGTCAATTATTAGCAGAGATCGGCCACCCATCCTACCCTGCGTTATGGGAAGTTACGTTTCTTGCGTTAATCATCACATCGTCATGAACAACGTTATGTTTCTATAGGGGCGTGTCTCACTACAAAAACTGATATCAACTACTCAACAACCAGCAACTAGTAATGACAGTATGATGTCAATCAACATGGAAACTGCCACGTCAGGATATAATTCGTCGATCGCTGATGAATCAACCGATGATGAATACGGAGGCAGAATTTCAATTCAAGTATCCCAAACGCGCCGGCAATCACGCATCAGGTACTCTTTAATACACGCGTCATAATTAGTAAATGACCTTAGAACCCACAAACGTAGAGCGCTGTTCGGAAATGGCGGAATCACGTATGATCACGTGACCAGTAGCGAAGCCGAGACGATGAGTTTGGATGAAACACCGAGTAATTTGAAGTGCACGCACACACCGAGAATGTTATTGATAGAAACCTCTCTGGCTGTAAAACTGCCATAGGATTTGTTAATGTGGTTTCACGTTTGTCAGCCGAGTTGAGACCGAACTCAAGTCAAATTAGGGTAATCTTGAACGCGATTGTAAAGATTCAGTAGGCCCAGAAATCAGCACCGCGCTTGAATATTCCGTGGTTGAAAAACTGCAATAGTAGCCTTTAATCTGTGACTTAATACGAACTAAATTAATGCATTCCTTCTTATTCATAGGAAGTCCGCAAATTATCTTCGACGAAAGTTATCCATGAGCCAAACCAAGGTCATCCCAAATCCAATGACTGGGGGAGACGTCAGCGACAGTAACAGAATGCCGTCGAGAATTCAAAAGGAAACAACCCCTGCAGAAATTACTAGATCCGACTTCCCAACTTGCGATGCCAGGCCATTTTTAACTATGAAACCAGTCCGTGAACATGGATTTTCTGTGTTATCGCGAAACGATCGTTTTGTGATTGTAGAGGACGAGTATAGCCTACCTATCGATGCTATAACACAAGTCAGACCGACTTCACCGAGTATCGGATATAATGTTCCTATTGATGCACTTTGTAAATACGCAGATCCAACATAACTAGACGCACGCAGGACCTGTCGAAGCCTGTGATGTTTCTTCGGCGTGTTTGTCCTGCTCGCATGCATATAAACTCAACCACTGTAGGTTACATCATTTGTCTTCTTACTATTGTCGAAAAACTGAGCCTATACGGTAGCGATGCTTATACTAAGACTGAATGAATTGACTTTATGTTTCATTTTCTATCACCGTTCAAGTTGCTAAGTCGATTTATTACCTCAGTAAATAGGCCTAATTTCAAATGATATCTGTTTATTCCTTGGAAATAGTTGATTTCGATATTTTGTTTTAAGCAAAGATGTTTATTGGAAAAAAAAATTATAACGCAAATTTGTTATGTAAGAATGGTTTGGTATACGGATGCCCTCATTTTCCGGTAAGAGCCGACTATATAAATAAACTAAACTCGTAGCTGCGGTTATCACAAGTCTCCCCGTATATGCCTATTCATAGCCTACTAAATTAAGTAAAGATGAATGAATAGGCCCCGGTGGCCACATATATCACCTACCTTTTGGAACACGCCCCGTTGGCTACATGTATCACCTACCTTTTGGAACACGCCCCGGTGGTCACATGTACAACTGACCTTTTGCAACAGGCATCGGTGGCCTATATCTATGAACTACCTTTTGTAACAGGGCCCAGTGGACACATATTATTTCTAGTTGAAGCTAAAACAACAGAGCACGTCGCAAACCGGGCGCTCGACCTTAGTGCGAGGAGCGCTCGTGATAACGTCCGACTCGTAATGGAAATTCGACATACGCGGCCCACAGTTGAAAAGTTAGTTATTTAGTTAACCTAAAGGGAAATGGCGGTTGCCTGAAACGAAAAATTGGTTATGTAACGTCGAGCAAGCGCTATTCGGCTGAAAACAAAATTTTCATAATATTTGAGTCAGCACCTATGTGAAAGAAAATTGGGTTAGTAGTCACAAATGATCTAGGCCTAGGACCAGAAAGACACTATGACCACGTGATCGTACAGACTCACGCGGTATCTGCATAGCTGAGTAGGCTACCACTCTCTACAATGTTAATAACAGCTATAGCCTCTCCCGCACTGTTTTGTTTATGTCTGTGCGTATGTTTGTAGTGAAAATTTTAGTGTGCCTGATCTGAAGACGGGAAGGAAGCTGAATTGCACTAGAAACTGTCTGTGTATAACTGTACAGCGCACTCTGACGGCCTGAACGTTTTTGCCCCGCAAAAATCAAACCCTCACGACAAGACTAGCGCCTTCGGTCAGAGCCAGTCTTGCATCTCCCTGCATCACTGCCAAAAAAACTACAAGTCCCTGGCCAGCACAGAAGCTCAGGTGAATCGGGGGCATCATTCGAAACCCATCTCGCAACTGACCGGTTATGAAAAAGCCCCCTTGGAGCAGACAAATATAACTAGCAAACGTAAAAGGTAAGTATTGCCTAAACAGGTAAACTGGCCGAATCATCAGGCTTTAGGTTCTCCTAATATCGCCTAATTCGCGGTTGGAAATATGGTTTTTGGACTTGGATTAGGCGTAAGTGATATAGATAGTTTAATACCGATCATCCTCCACGTCACGCTCCAGTTTCTTTTGCAAGTCCTACAAGTCTTTCCATATCCAGCCAGTGGGGTAAGTCGAAGTCTTCTCTACATGGCCAATAAAATCTACTTAACTACTACTAGGCCATCCACTTCGACCTGTAGATATAAGTGCGCAACATGGGTTTTAGACTTTAGAACGATACGACCGCTATAGACAAATTTACGGAGGCACTAAAATAAGAACCGCAGAATTAGGAATACTAAACGGCAGGCTGCAGAATTGCGGACAAAGTAGAAATTTTGGCGGGATGCAAATGCTTTACCTGTGCGATTCTGAGATCCACCGTTCAGTAGGCTATCGGTAATTTCGTGTAATCCGTGTTTCGCCGTTTAGCGCATGAACCTCATCAACCGATCATCGTCCTGTAGCCCGCATGTACGCCGCACAGTGAACGCTACGCTGTATACTCATCCACGAAGCGCTCCCGCTACCTCTGCAACCAACCGCCTAGGTTGTGCGATTAGAATTTTAGCCTCACCCAGAGAAATTAAAATTGTAACGGTTTAGGCTCCGGACTTGGCACCGCCACTTCGGTTCAGACGTTAAAATCCGCACTCCACGCAAGCCATGAACTATCACTAACCCTTCGCCGTCATTTGCACTACCAAAATATAGGCCTACAGCTGAGTTCAACAGATTCGTGCCGAGGAATTCTCAATGGTACCGGCAGTGCATTTAATGGTGTTGCGCCTAACGGTAACTAAACGAAGCGACTGCACCAATCAACACGAAATCGTCGCCCAAATGGTTTCGCGAACGCGATTCAAAAATTTTGGCGCGGACGCGTGCAATGATTACACCCCCGGGGTTGTGCGATTATTGGCTACGAGGCTAGGTAGCCTATCTGCTTAGAACTGCCCTTCAGGCCTTCCCAAAGCAGGCGGCATCTTATCGTGATGCAAAGCCCAAAATATATCTCCTCTGCCAATGCCAAGCGACGTCCGTTTAAAAATTTGATTTTGATAAAAGTCTGTTTTATCCAGCCATCAACGTCAGAGTAGACTATAGATAAGTCTGCAAGCAGAAATTCTTCAGATGCAGCAAGTAGAAGCAGGATCAATAGGTCGGACTGCCTAGCATTTTACGAGAATGCACTAGCGCTCCCGCTACCTCGTCCGCGAACAACCTGCTAAGCTGTGTAGTGTAATTATGATGTTTCAGCCTACGCCAGATGAATGATCACTTCTTAAGCTGAACTTGGCCATCCTTATCCTTTCAGCTTAAAAACGTAGACTGTCTCCAGCCTTCAACTGTCACACCAGCCCCATCCCAGTAGCCTTATTCATTATTAGCACACCGAAATATATTCAAATATACCCCGGCCGCGAAAACTCAACCGTGCAACCTTCTACGCTATTCAATCTTTTACCACAATATTACACTTAACAAAACGACCCTCCCCCCCAGCACGCAAAATTTGTGACGCCAACATTGTGCGGTTTCCCGGTTTCCCGGTTTTCCGGGTTTTCGTAATCCAGATCATGCTCAGTGGTCGAGACTCCAAGTCGCAAATATACCATAATCTTTATCAATAGGAAACCCTCCTACGTAAGTAGGCTATCCATAGGCCTACTCTAACTTTTCCTTTTCAGTTTTAAGGCGCTTGCAGTTCCCCGTTCCCCACTCTCTTGCTTTGTTTGTTTTATATATCACAGTTTGAACAGTCACGTGATTTAGGAAAGCTGTCTTTAAATCGCACAATATGCCTACGTTCAGGTTTTATATGGTATATTTCCCCATTGGAAATTTTTATCTGTGCTCAAGAAAGGGAGTTAGAGTCATTTCAAGACATAAATGTCGTCACGTGTGACGTCATGCATTATGCAGATGTTTTGAGGGAGTGTAGTCTCGAAGCAGAAGTCTTAATGGCGCCAATGGTGGATGAAAGTTACTCTAGGTGAGGACCGGTCGTTGCCGGTGGCGGTAAATCGTAAACTTGGGTGGTCAGGATGGACAGTAGTGCTGCCATAATTTGTTGCAACTTGTGAATCGTATATTTCACTACCGTAGGAGTCAGTCGACAGCAAGTTTTCTAGAAATCTTGGGTGTCTGATGCTTTAGTGGTAGCCCTGGTGGGAATATTTATTTATACCATCTTACGCTACGCTGGTGTAGCAATAGCCTTCGCAAATATTGTCTTCAAAGAGTTTGTAGTGTAACTTCGGAGGGAGCTATTAAAACTATATACGTAGATTGTATTTTACAAATTTCTCAATCTCAAGCAATCAATTAGGGTGCCAACAGATGTCTCACTGTTGGTCAGGCGGGATGACTAAAACGTTGGAACATGTTTTGTAGTCTTTCAGATAGTGATATTTGCAAACCAGTGCAATCAACATATGGGATGAAACATTCAGTTCAACACTTTTGGAGTACCTGTAATGTAACAATTCGGCTTTGGCGTGGCCTATTGTAATTATGGGAGACAAAAATGAGTCGTCCCCTAGTAAAGTCGATGACAATGGTAGACCATGTACCAGTACAAAGTCCCTACGAATATCAGTCATGCACCATCATGCTGAACTAACAGCTGGGACTTCCGGAGCTACTGTAACCCCCACTTTCAATTTGAACAAGTCAGGAAATGTTGAAGAAGATAGTTGGGGTACGCCTCGAAGCACAAGACGAGGAAGATCGACAATAAATTCCAAAACTGCGGAGCACACAAACACCAAAATTCCCACCAGTGATAATGGTGGAAAACATGGTTCACCGAGCGATCCAGCAACATATTTGAACAGTGTCCGAAGTAACTGGAATTGTGATTTCTTGATGTCACCAATCAATGAAAGAATTGGTTCTGGAACGTCTAATCATAATAACAGTGGAAATACTAGCGGATATAGACTGCCTCAAAGGAAGAAGAACAGGCTACAAGAATCGGGTGGCCATCACAAAACAGCAGAGGTAATATGAATATACTATTTTTTTTCAAATATAGTCTACTACCGGTGCGTTGTCACCGCCTAGTGCTACCCAGGAGGCAAGTCCATTTGTTTTATCCTTCAGACAAGGAGACACTGCACCGTTCAATTTACCTTTTCAGCCCATTTGACTGCTCTTCACCTTTTCTTTATTTGTTATGCTTTTCTGTCAATGTCATTATTTTTTTGAAAAGGTTTTCCGAAAAGATCTTATAAGTGCAATGAAAATCCCAGACACATCACACCTTTCTTCTGAGGAGTACTGGGTTATGAGAGACACATGGAGAATGGAGTGGGAGAAAGGCGTTCAGGTTTGTTGTGTACATGAGTACATGGTATAGTATGCTGTTTAGTATCATTCCATGAAATTTTCCATAGCCTAGCCTACTCATGCAACGTCCTGTTACTGTAGGTGATAATGATATTGCAATACACTTTTGTCAGGTCCCAGTCAATCTTGGTGCATTACCTGCTGCGAAGATTGAAATCGTTCTGAAAGATGCTAAAGGCGATTTTCGAATGTATGCTTTGATTGATTTCTTTGCATAATTTGTGTTTCGGTTTACCAATTGTGACATTTACTATCAGGCCAAGGAAACTCATTAAGACGATGCCGGATGCTGGTGATCGTGATACGGTCAATCTTAATCTTCTTGCTGACAAAACCTGTAGATATGATTTAGATGAAGTTGATGTTGCATGGTTGAAAGTTATTAATGAAGAACGACGTTGGCAAGGTATGGATCTGCGGTGGTTATCTAAGGAATGAATAGGTGATAGGTAACTTGGCAGTATATAATATGTTCCAGCAACAATGTTCCCTCTTGTGCTCACCTACTAACGTACTGTACATTGTCATTTGGTTGAAGAGTAACACTCCATCTATGAAGGAACCATTTGTAATTTTGTGTGAATATTTTTCAATTCGGAAGAACAATTTCAATTGTCTAAAATGTTGTTCAGTGCGATCTGACACATTATCTTGATGTTTGAGTTTCTGAGTTTTTCATCTGACTCAGCCAGTTATAATAGAAACTTGAACATAAACACCTATATTGATATTTGTTGATTCAAGAAAAGAATATTCTACTTCATGGTGTAGTGGCAAGGTCGTCGGTCATGAAACTGATAGGTCATGGGTACGAATCCCAACTGTATCATTCCATAGATGCGAAAAATGGTATCTGTACCCACCCGTTAAATTGGCAACGCATTGGCGATGATGCGGAGGGGGCGCATCTTCATCACATGATGCTAAAGCAGCCCAATTTATAGTTTGATAAATTTTAGGGTATGAGCCACTGGATGAGTTTACAATGGAAATCATTATGGAGGAATTGGAGTCTCAAGTAAGGATTTCATGAGATTATTGTGTCCAAACATCAATGATTTTATGTGAACTATTTTTCTAGTGTCATGAGAGCATGCAGCTAGCAATTAAAACGAAAGTTGGACTCGGCATTGAATATGATGAAAACATTGTATGCGATGTGTGCAAAACTGTAAGTGTCTTTTCTAAGATTCAGTCACAAATATGCTATCTAATGCCTGCACCATTTCTTTTAGCCTGATTCGGAAGGCGGCAGCGAGATGGTATTCTGTGATGGATGTAACTTATGCGTTCACCAAGCCTGTTATGGCATTTTGAAAGTTCCCGCTGGAAGTTGGCTATGCAAACCTTGTGCACTTGGAATTCGGGGCTCTGCCGTCTGTATTTTATGTGGCAAAAAGGGAGGAGCCATGAAAAGCACAAAATCCGGTCGAAAATGGGCTCATATGAGTTGCGCACTGTGGATACCTGAAGTGAACATTGCCGATCCAGCACGAATGGAACCCATCACTAAAGTAGGATTCTGTACTTGGTGGTTGAGGTTCATACGTATGTTATGCGGCCGTTTCTTTCCTCTTAGATATCTCATATCCCTGCCTCTCGTTGGTCTCTGCTCTGCACTGTGTGTAAAGAAAGGTCCATAGGTGCTTGCATACAATGTGCGGTGAAACATTGCGTTACCGCCTATCACGTTACATGCGCGATGGAAAACGGATTTGAAATGCTAACAGATTGCTGCTCGCCCACGACTACAACCAACGCAGGAGAAAGCTCCGTCATATTCAGGTGTGGAAAAGTGCTACCAATTTTCTGTCAGATTTTTCATGGTATTATATAATATATATAATGTATTTTCGTGTATTTATTTAGATCCTACTGCCAAAAACACAGCAAAAATCTCAAAAAGAAACTTGAAAACTCTCCCGGAAAGAAAAGCGAAGAAGAGAAAAGAAGCGACAGACAAAAGAGAATTGCTGAACTAGAGGAACAGTTTTTTACTCTGGTTCGGGGAGAAGCGGTTTCAGCCAGTTTGAACATCCCACTGGAAATGGCAACCCAAGTGATGGAGTACTGGAAGCTTAAGAGAAAAGCCAACTTCAATCGGGTCTTGGTCACTCCAAAACAAGAAGAGGGTAAAGCGCTGGAAGAAGCTGCGGAAACAGGACTTCAAAGAAGGCTAAAGATGTTCACACATTTGAGGTAGATACATATCATGCTTTGAATCACTGAAATAAGACTCAGAAACTAAAGAAAGGGGTGGTTTCGAAGTTGTATGCCACCTAACTCTTGGACTGTGCAGTAAGCTTTCTTTCTCTATATTTACGTAGTAATGCCATCTAGTAAGAAGTAGACACCAAGGATTTAGCGTCCCGCTTTGTATATTGTAAAACTACTATTCATCGTGTTAACGCTGAGACATGACTGGGTTGATTTTGCAGGCAAGACTTGGAGCGTGTCAGAAATCTTTGCTACATGATCGGCAAAAGAGAAAAGCTGAAGCGAGTGGTTGTTTCTCAAATGAGGGGAATATTTCTGGAACAGGTTGGTTCTTCAAAATATCTCGCCGTCGGAGCTATGAGTTCAATGTGTAAAATCTTGCTTCAGTCGCATTATTTTGAGTCACTGATGGTGCGAAACAAAGGATTTAACCCGAAAACTTTTCTTTCGTCGCTCACAAGTTTTGGCTCGGAAGAATTAGTCAAGAAAGCGAAAGAAGAGAGTAAAGAACTTGCTAAATCTGACGAGTGGTCTCACGAGTAAGCAATTGATAATGATATAAATTTATTTCCGTGCTGGTGAATGATTAATGATGGGAGCATAATGTCTTGTGAACAATAAAGTTGATCATTAAAACTCCTAATGCATTGGTGGATGGTTGGTCGGGTTGGGTTTGCGTCTTCCTACTTATATACTGTACATTTACTAATGATTACAGTCACTGCAATAGGCCTACCCTGTTAGCCGAAAGACAGTTGCTGGCATTGTACGTTACCTGCTAATCTACTGAAATACTGCAGGGCCTGTATGTAATTAGGCCTATCTTTCGCGTGTATGGACACGACGATACACATGCCCGTTTTCCTAAAACTGATCCAAACTAATGCATCAGTAGGCTTGCTTATTTGAAATCCAGCTGTAATGCATGTATTATGGTAAGCCTACTCGTCAGGCCGCGCCAAGAGTGCAGCTAAAACCCATTTCTTTTAGTAACATTCTTTTCTTCCATGTTTCAGGACCTCTGGCGATGAAGTTGCAGAACTGCCTGTTCCTGACGACATCGAAGACACTGGAGAAACCATTCGACTTTCTCGAGCGCAAATCAACGTCCAAGAATCATCACCAGAAAAACCTAGCATTTTAGTACCGGAGTCGAAACGAAAGAACGGTCTTATAAAGAACCACAAACGTGCAAAATCACTTGCCAAATTCGAGAAATCGGAACGTTTGAAATCCGAGATGAAAAGCCACGGTGCCAAGAAGCACAAACCTCGAGCGCCATCCCTATCACCGAATCCTGAGGCGGGTGGTCAAAAGAAACGTGAAAATTCGCCCACTTCTCCCGAAACTGTGCACAGTTCCTCATCAAAGCACAAGCCTCCGAGGTTGAAACACGTAACGGATAAGGAAAACACACCCAAAGTAGACACTGTGAAAGGCGGTCGATCAAGTAGAAAGTCAGGCCTTAAACGACCAAATACTGATCACAGCGAGAGGTCTTCACAGGATGATTCATCCTGTGATGCTGATACACAGCCTGCCGCACACAAAGAGAAAGGTAAAGAGGCTCTTCTTCTTTTTTACTCTTGATCTATGTTGGCTCTACTAAGGAGTGCTTGTGCTCAGCAGTCCAGGGATTGTCCTTCATAAGTGATAGAGGTACCTTCTCGCGCATACACTGTGTGTTTGCTGAGCTCCAAGTTTGGCCCTTGGCAATCATCAACGGGAGAACTGTTGTATTTTTGTGTGGGGCGCCATCTAGTGTCATGACAGTGATTGGGGCGAAATCCATACGGGAATCGCTTCCGTGGTATCGTTTATGGATGAATGTGCAACGATAATGATGATGTATAATATACGCTTATCCTTTCTCAGATTATATGATTGGCATTGTCGTAGTAGGCTATGTTACAGAGACAACCGCGTAGCCCATGATACGCGATGTGCACATACACATATTATTATTTAGTATCGAGTGTATTGATATCCTGCCGTCAATGAAAATATTTGTGTGTGATCGAAAGATGTTTTTCACCGACTTTTCGCATTAGGTACGTCAGCACAAGCGATGAAAAGGTTGCGTGTTGCTTCAGATGCCAAACTGTCAAATAAACGAGACAAGACGTCGTCGGCAAAAAGAGAGGGAAAGGAACAAAGGGAGAAGCCGAGAAGATCGCCGAGACACACCGACTCGTCGGATTTGGAAGACTTTGAGGTTTCAAAACACGTTCTACAGAAACGTAAAATGACTATTAGCACTGAGACCATATCGGAAACAGAAAGAATCGATAAAAAGAAACTAAGGTAGGATAGAAAGCTATGAACTAGTTACGTCCATCATTTTGAGAAGGTTGTTGACGTATTGATATCATTGAAGTTCGCTATTGTATGTTATGTAAGCTGGTATTTAATCTAGCTATTGCATGGCTATGATATTCCGTTCCCTTCCGTCGTGCACTTGGTGAACTGGCTAAGAATGAAGCATTGATTTGTGAGGCACAGGTTACCAGACTTATGCTACCATAGCAATCATATTGGTAGTTATTCCCTACTGCAAGCAAACCCTGCGTTGATTTGCTCGTGGCAATTGATATTGAGCAGGATTGTTGGGTGTGACTAACCAATGCTCGTTATCTAACAGGTCTGCTGAAACACGAGCAGCGGGAAAGAATTTCGATTCCTCATCCACTGCCGGAGCGAAAAAGACAAAGACCAAGGGAGATATTGACCATTCTGAAAGTGAGCGATTCATTTACATATTTCATAAGCCTTTCTGGATGAGATACATACTTTCTATCATCCTGCTTTCTCATGCTGGTCAGTATTAAGCAGAGTACCAAGTCAGAAGCTCACTATTATATACGATGATTCTGACTTTTTCTCTAGGCTGCTTGACCCTAGAAGTTGTGGTCTATAATCCGTTGAAAATTGTACGGTGGTACTACCCTAATTTTCATAATACTAAATATCAATTAAACTCGTCTAATATATTATTCAAAATATCTTTGTTCCAATTATTTTTTGTTACTGTGACAAGAAGAAAGGATTCCACTCGCTTCAACCAAGCACCCGTTTGATTCTGAGGTTGCTGAATCTAGCGACGTCCTCCTGATAGAGTGAATGTGAATCTTGCTTAACGCCATCATTACTGCATTTTAGGGGAACGAAGCAATGACAAGAAAGTGAAAGCAGCAAAGCTACAATCCAATAGTAAAGGAGCAGAAAACAAAGTACTGTTACCGTCGTCAAGGTCGACGCGTTCTGGTAGCAGAAACAGCGAAAGTGAAGTTCCAACATCAAGATGCCTTAGATCTCATTCTAGTTCTGACGAATCAAGTCGGTCAGCGATCAACGAAACAATTTCCAACGCTACAAAAAACGAGGAAAGAGCTCTTGTGCCATCAAGCGAAATAATAGTCAACACCGGCGTAGAACACGACAAAAAGGAAGACATTGACCCAAAGAAAAAGTTTCAAAAATCCTCGTCACCTGTGCAAGAGCTCGAAGATCAGAATCGCTTGGAATCAGACGATAGCAGTGAATTTAGTTCCCAGAAAACATTGCCATCGTCCGCATTAGTCAAGAAAACACCGATTATCGCACCAGAAAAACCTAACATGGCTTACGTCGCTGCTGGGTTGAATATAAGTTATGGAAGTAACGCTCCGCTGCCCCTGAGACAAAGGGCACATTACAAATCACCACCCAAAACTAAGTCTACAGGACTCAGGTGGTTGTCGATTAGCGAGGATAGCAATATCTCACAAGTCGAAAACGTTTCCTTGCAGAAAAATCAAAACCATGGTGACGTAGACGAGTCACCTTTACATGACCGTTGCGGAGGTCAAAAACAGACACTGACACGAAAACAGCCCTCGATGAACCCTGGTAAATATAGGACTGGAATCGGAGTGTACGCACCGAAATCTTCTGATTCTAGCGACGATGATTTTGATATTTCCATTCCTAGTTCATCCGAGAAATCTCTCTCAAGGCAAAAGTTACGTTCCATCAGCAATGATATTAGATACGATTCCTCTGACCATCAAAGCATTACACAAAGTATAGTGAAGCAAATTGATTCTGGGGAATCGGCCAGAAAGCACAGCGTGGCAAAATCGAACGAGCCAAAAAACGTGAGGGCCGTCGGTGGTATCCTAGACGCGCAAAAGTCCGAGCTTAGCGCGAACGCATTACCGCAACAAGTAAGGACCACCGGCGGCGATCATTCACAGGACAATTTCTTTGAAAAGTTTTCGTTGATGACAGAAAAGCAACCTAGCAGCAATCAACCGCAACCGTTTGGAAGCATCGGTCAGACAAGTAATCTTCCGTTTGGTCCTGTTTCGGCAAAAATGTTAGATTTTCAACAAAGTGCCTTATCATTCCAGAGTCACAGCCTTTTTCCTTTCGGCACCCCCATTAACCCGTGGCAGGTTGACTCGAATGCCATGCCATCAATAATTCCATCTCAATATCAACCATATAACCCGTATCCTGCACGTCGGATACAAGAGCACAGGGACCATCTTAACGAACATCCATCCCCTCCGCAGTTACCAGACTCTACATTATCTCCTGAGTCGAGTGCTCAGAACTCAGCGTCTGTGGCTGTGCTCGCCTCGTCGGGATGTTCTCGCACTCCGGTTACAAGTACTTCAAATCAAAGGGAAATACACATTCAAAGAGAAATTACCCAATCTCTCTATGAGGATAATGAGTGGGAGATTGTGCATGATGACGATTCAACGCATGTCGAGCACCGTCGCCATCACAAACACAAGAAACGGAAAAAGAAGAAAAAGAAACGAAAACGAATGCTCTTTCCGAAGGACTACGATTCCGAAAAGAGAGAAATGTCATCGCCTGCTAGTCCAATACATGGAGCGATCGTCCCAAAAGGACATTCCACACAGTTTGGCGTTAGCAAGCACTCGTCACAAGAATCTGAGAATACGGAATCGGGATCGGAAAAACCGCAAAAATTGGTGCTTAAAATAAATAAAAAGGACTTGTTTACACCCCAGCATCACAGCGCAGAATCGCACGATGAAAGAGAATCTGGATTAAAGCTCACTATTAAAAAATCCAAATATGAGCATTTGAAGAAAAAGTGCAAACTGCACAAGCATAACCATAATCTGAAACAGGAAGTCTGTGATTTGGCTCGCGCAAAATCTCCACACAATAATGTCAAGTTGAGCGTAGAGAAAAAGTCCGGTTTGCTGAAACGGTTGGGTATCACTGGTGACGATTTACATAGCGTGGATGATGACGGTATCGGCCGACGAGCGTTGCGAGAAAGAAAACCCATCGTAACGAAAGAGAAAGATGCCGAATCTACTCGGGAAAAGCCTGCGAAACGCCACAACCGTAACATACAAATTGTTACAGACAAATCATGTAGAGTTGGGGCCGAAAGTCGAGCGAACTTCAAAGGTGAAATGAGACGTGAAAATGAGCAAAATGCAAATGCTACTATGATTGCATCAGGAATAATTCCAAAGCGTGGAAGGGGCAGGCATAAGAAAGATGTTCATGCCGTCAAGAGATTCGCAGTCAAACAAGAACGTCAATACGAAAAATACAGAGAACACTCTGCGACGGATGATCGTAAAGATCTCGCCAAATTTGCCGGTTGGACTACCACGTCTTCAAACAACTCAAACGACAAGGAACCACTGTCAAGATCGTCCTCCATCACGTCCATGTCGTCTCATTTCAAACCTTCCTCTGTCGGACTTCGCGGACGAGGTAGCACAATTCCGATACGATCGTTTTCGACAGATTCTGATCAAAATTTTACCCTACCCGGTATCAACTCGCAGGATAATCAACCGGCCAGACATTGGAAAAAACGTAAAGTGCACGAGCACGAAAACCAAACATCAGAACAACCTGATCATGTACTTCCTCATAATGAGAAACTCTCGGGGTCTAGCTCCAACCCATTTGCCAGTGAACTCAACTTAAACTCTTTTGACGGTTTCAACGGAACGAAGAAGCTGCCTAAAACTAGGTCTCTTGATATGTTTAGCGAGAAGAGCAGCCCGAGTCACGCTAAGGGACATAAATTGAACCAGATCATTACCTCGTTAGGAGAAAAAGCATCCATTCGAGCCGTGGAATCGGAAAAAACACCGCCCAAGGGTCTGGACTCGTCTACATATTTGGGTAAAAGACCAACGCCTCATACACCATCCAAAGGGAGGGACTTGTTCAACGATTATACCGGGGAAAGGCAGCCACCTGCGAAGCTTACCGGTAAGTTAATACAGAATTGTGTTAGTGCTGGTCCATCCTGCTGCCCGTTCCAAGCTCCGGCGGTTTTGGATGATTACAAACAATGGAAACTCCAGCATCGGAGCTCTGCTATTCACTATGACGGGCCCTGACTGGGATGAATACCTAGGTTGGACTGAATATATTAGTGCTGCCCAGGAAGAGAACCTGAATTTTTTGGATTGAAGGTGAGAGAATGGGAACGATACCTGAACCATTGTTTCTTGTTTTCGACAAAACTTACGGAAGATGTTGCTTGATACTATCCACCTGTGTGTTTGGACACTTAATACGTAAATCATATAAGCCTAAATAAACCCTTCATTGTTATTTTACAGGAAATGAAAGTCTCGGGATGCCGGCCTTGGTGAAGCAAAGAACGAAAAGTGAGGTCTCTAACACAATGTCTGGAAAACCGTATCAATTAAATCACAACATGAATTTCGCTCTACAAACTGCGCCATTGAATTACAAAATACCGAAAAAATTGCATCAAACTATGAATGAAGTTGTTCCCGGTGAGTGATTTTCTCCGTACAGTGTGTAGAATGCTTAGTTAAGGTTAGATAGTTTTGTGTTATACCATGTAGCAAGGATCTAAACTTGACTTTTTTTAGATTCCTGATACAATGTCAAGGTCATATGTATAAAGCCGAAAGATGTTCCTTCCTAGATGATTTCAAGTACATGGTTTGGCGTTTTGTCGCAGCTTTATATTTTTCGTATGCATACTGCCACTACCGTTTGATTTTAAAGAGAATTTTACCCTTATATTTTCCCGTTTATTGAGCAAGGTAGTTGTCATATTTCATTTTCGTTAAGTTTCATGTTCTTTCTGCTAATTCTGTGATGTCAAGTCTCGGTTGACATATTATTTATTTTGTGGGTCTTTGTTTTATCTGGATGAACGTGCGCAGTTCCTGGATACAAAAATTGTTTTTTATCTGCTACCAACAGCAGCCTCGCTCACCTTATGCCTGTGTCACACATGGCGATTTATCATGGAATTTCAATTATGAAGATTTCTGATTTTTAAACACCTTTCTTCATGGCCTTTAAGCTCCTTACGCGTAAAACAAATTGTCGATTCCGATTATGGCTTTGTGTGTTTCCGTAGTAGGCCTACTTAGGTGTTTTGTCCGAAATGATGTCATCTGATTGAGTTTTGTTTGAAATTCCTCAAACGGCCGGATAGGGAGTATTATCGGCGTAAGATTAGGCGTCTTCTGACGTGGTAGGAAGATGCGGAACATATCGCCGGTATTAGCGATTACTTTACGCGTTGTTACCTTATGTAACGCGTGCCTTGGGCGACTAGTTGATAACGTCGGGCCTCCATGGTCTAGTTGTGCAGCGAAGACAACGTTCCTTGGCACGGTTTTGAGATATAATTAACCCACACCAACTGACTCAGCAATATAGTGATCTTGGAACGAATAGCTTGGCGGGTAGTTAGTATGTGTGTAAAGTAGCCTACGTGACGCCGGTGTTGACATATTTTGAATGAGCCATAGAATATGTTGGATAGGTGGCGCTGCTGCACTGCAACAAATTTTTAATCGTAGGCGCGTTTTGCGCGGTCTGCGATGTCAGTGAGATGAGGTGTCAGGAATCACAAGTTTATAGCCGAGTCGCTGAAAGAATTGCTTGGGATTATTGAAGGCTGTTCCACATCGGATGTCTGCAATCATGACGCAATTTCAAGTTGGCGATTTTGTTTGGTAAGTATGGTAGTATTAAATACTGGAATGATAACTGTTATTCTTACTGGAACAATATTCAATCTTGGTCTGACGTCGCCAATCCAAAATGGCGCTAGGTTTGTATTTGCTAGGTGAAGTTTCATGACAGCGCAGTGTTAGAGATCCTATAACCGACCTACAATATTTCCACCAGCTATTTGTGGTGTCGCCCGACACCAATTCAGTCATTTTGCCGTTTAAAATTTAATTCACTCTTATATGGCGGCGTCATCCCTCCACATCGATTTGATAGAAGTGGAATCTTAAAAACCATAGGAACCATACCATTTTTTTCCAGGGCAAAGATGACAGGCTACCCACACTGGCCAGGAAAAGTAAGATTTTAGCCCTAGTCCTGCTTTGTTTTGCAATTCTCATACTTGTAAAAACATATTTCCAGATAGTTGAACCTGACCAAGAACTGAAAAAGCCGAAGGGAAAATCTGAAATGCATTTCATTCGATTTTATGGAACCGGAGATTAGTATGTAGAACAGCATTTATTGTACTCACCTAGTCAACTGATATCCTAGAGTGTGCACCGTGTCCATTCTGTCACTACCAGTACTTATTTTGCGCTAGACTGTAGCTGTATGGTGTAGCATGGCAACTTATTGTTTTTGTAGTGCATGGACAAAAGTTGAATTGATAAAGTCATTCAAAGAAAATAAAAAAGCTCTGGGTAATGGAAGCAAGAGGGTGAATTTCTTGGATGCTGTAAAGGAAATAGAACGGGCCTATGAAAGGCGAGATAAAGGTACGCTATAAAACCTATTATGTAATCATTCAAATCCTTTGTTGAATGATCCATGTGTTACTCGATAAAGAGCCACAAGGTCTTGGCTCTACTTGATCGGAATCTGTAAATCAGTCTCATCTATTAGTATGTCGAATTTGGCAGCGATCCGAGATTGTGTTCCATCCTGTGTAACAATTTCTGTAACTCTGTCATCTTGAACAAAGGAGTAACAATTATAGTCGACCTAGTGACCCTCATCTGACTGCTTCCCTGCTTAGTGATGTAGTGCAGAAAACAATTTTGTGCTTTCATTTGTTTTAAGGTCTGCCTGATACAAGCGAAGAAGAATCTGAAGAGGAAAGTAGTGACGATGAACCATTGTCAAAGCGAGCTAAGATCGGAACAAAAACAACACCAACAAAGGTAATTTTGTAAAATATATCTGTGCAACTTGGTAGGCCTAGTCCTATATTTATCAAATGAATTCATGTTTCATATATATAATATATTTGTACATGCACAAAAATCAAAACATTGTAGGCTATTATAATTTCTGTGCATGCACGAATTGGCTGTGATCCATTGCTTTGCACATTAGTGTGTGTGATACTTTTTTGTTGTACGTTCCTACCTCATTTCTAATCCGATCATTTTGCAAGTTAGATGTTTCCAAACCACACATAAACATTAGACATGTATGCCTACTGACCTTGGAATTGCTGTCATGTAGAGTATGCACCTAGAATGGGGATAGGGGAATGTTTTCCATAGAGATTGTTCGTAAAAGCTGCTTCCTGCATTTGTCATGGATGAGAGTCAGGCTAGGCTTATAGCAATTTAGATTTTAGACTGTGGCATGAGACTGCGAAATTGTAGCTTAAGTCATGTCAGTGCTGAATTTTGGTCATTTCACCCTTAATATTTGGAGAAGTTGTGATTTTGCTAGAATATGCCAAGATTGCTCATGTTCTTCAAGATTAGCAAGCATATACAAGCCGTTGATAATGGTTGGTAAAAACGCAATGCTACCAGCTGTAAACGGCCAATGCCCAATGTAAATTAGGCTACTATTAATATATATTTACTTCTTGATTTAGGTATAAGTATTGAAACGTTGATACAGAGGTCCCCAGCCTATCACAACTCAATAGAACTTATGATTTTCAGGATTCAAAGCCAGTGCAAAAGAAAAAGAGACAATCGTTGAAAAAGTCGAATTATCTATCAAGAGAAGAGGTAACGTAGGCCTAACTAGTTTATCGGTCTAGTACATTTGTTGATGGGTGTTACATGTATGTAGATGTACTGCAGTCTGTAGATATATATCTGTTCTCTTTGTGGATACCTTGATCAGTGTATTATACCAGGGGCATGTCATATCCTGCGCCGTTTGCATTACTTTGTATGTTTCCTATCTCCTTTCTTGTAATTCTGCTGTAGCCGACTCCCACTTTCCTGCTGTATGGTTCATAATTTTGAATTAGGCAGATAGTGATAGTTTTATAGGCAGTAAGCTTACAGATACTTTTCCGGTGGTATTGTATGCATTTATTATTGCATGTTCTCTTGGACTAAGGCCCGCTTTGTTTTTTTTCGCAGTTGACACTGCACCATCATGAGCTGTCACATTACCTTTTAACGAGGACTAGTGAATCTTCCCCGAAATCGGCACCGTATCGCCGTGTGAGTACAGTTCTGTACGGTACACTTGTTTGCTTCATTTTTCTGAAACGCTGCTTTTGCTCTTCTGCACACCTTGCTAATGTAGGCCTGTTGAATGGTTGGGGATTGGGTCCAATACCTTTCGAGTTGAATGTCGATTAATCACAGTAATCCTCCTCTGACCTATGATGTTAACATACGCTTCATCCTAATATCAAATGCGAAATTCCAATTCAGAAAGCTTACATAGAAGGATGTGGTTAGCCAGTTGTGAGATTTTCATGCAAATTAATCTTTTTTAATTAATATTGACAGTGCAACTGGCCAGCACAGTAGACTGAGTCTGAGTCTCGACTGCATAGAGCCACTAAGTCAGATATGTTAATTAAAACTGGTCTATGAACTAGGTTTATAATAATATACAGTATATACTGGTTTTCATTCATTGTAATATTGGTTGCACCCATTTTGAAACTTTTGTATATATATATAATATATATTATATCCCTGCAAAAAGTAGTATTATTTATTGGGCCTTTGAGGAAGTGTTTGCTTTGCACTTTACTAATTTTTCGGATGCAGTTTTTGTTTCGCCACCATAGTTGGGGCTTTTATGCAAATTTGTGTCCATACAAGCGTTCAGTTACTCTTTGCTCTACTGAAAACGTTGGCGCTCATTTCTCATCCGTTTGCATGCATTAAAATCTTGCGATTGAAGAACTGCACAATGTCTATAACTGCTGTCGGTACATGTTTTGTGAAGTTGGTTGATTTTTTGTATCCAGTTTAGAATATTGTGGTTGAGGTTTTTGTGGTGCATGAAATAGTATAACCATGACCCGAACCTTCTAATGGGCTGGTTTTTATATGACATGGCTCTTGAGTCGAATATCTTTTGGCCCTGCCCTAGTCGCCCCCTTCAGTTTTTGAAAAATTTTTGAAGTAGAAAAAAGGAAAGATAGAGTCATTGTGTAGGCTTTTAGCTGGCTTACTGGTAACCACATTGGTAATAGGCTAATTGCTATGGGTGTGGTGTACTGGTGTAGATACGTGTGCCATGTATAGCCTTCATAATAAGGATAAGGAGCATCTAATTTTTCAGGCTCCATTCATATTGATTTTTGGTTTTTATTTTGGTCCAATATTTTGGGTTGGTAACCCCTGGCCTAATCTTAGTAATATTGTTTTATGAATTCGACCTGTTACATTCTTTGTTTGATTTTTCAGCCCGTCCGACGTTTGAGCGCCGACACACCAGACATCAAGTTATCTGCAGCAAGAAGGTCACCTGACTCGACGGCTGATGCTGACAGTACAACGCAATATACACCGAGAGAGGTAAACGCAACGGACAAGAAGATTGGATTTCTAGGACTTGGTATAATGGGAAGCAATATGGCTATGAGCCTTGTCACCACTGGACATGATGTAACAGTTTGGAATAGAACTACAGATCGGTAATATGTTTAAACAAGGAAACGTCTGCTGTATTATTCATAG
This sequence comes from Botrylloides violaceus, assembly GCA_030412335.1. Classification (NCBI taxonomy): domain Eukaryota; kingdom Metazoa; phylum Chordata; class Ascidiacea; order Stolidobranchia; family Styelidae; genus Botrylloides; species Botrylloides violaceus. Next base: position 2,382,203 of record JASFYC010000810.1, read on the forward strand.
TGGTGATTCTCTTGGCAGGTGCACTCCAGTCTTGAAAGCCGGAGCAAAGTTAGGAACGTCACCTTCCGATGTCGTACAGTCGTGCGACATAATTTTTGCTTGCGTTTCTGACCCGTCTGCGGTACGAGATGTAAGTAAATATTTATGTTTTCAGATTTCTAATGGTATCAAACCTTACTATATGGCCAAACAAGAATCACTTGCAATTAATTGCACACAGGTCACAGCCAATAGGCCAGCCTATTCAACAAAATACAATAGAACATGGCATGTGTCAATTTTTTTTCGTTCGACTTTACATTTTTAAGCACTTCAAGATAGGATTTGAAAAATAGTGAATTTTTCGCTAACCCTAGTAGTCGTAATATAAAATTTGAGTTGATTTTTTTTTTGTCAGATTGTAATTGGTAATTCCGGAGTACTTCAAGGCTTGTCCTCTGGTAAAGGTTTCGTGGATATGTCTACTAATGATGCGGATACTGTCAAAGAAATAGCTGAAGTAAGTGACTGGTTCGAAAGTTTTGAGATGCCAAGTTGAAAAAAACTGTTCCAATTACTTGAAGGCTGTATGCATGCGCGGAGGACGATATCTTGAAGCTCCGGTGACTGGAAGCAAAAAGGAAGCGGAACAAGGCAATTTAGTCATCCTTGCTGCCGGCGACAGATCCTTGTATATGGATTGTTTTTCTTGCTTTGGGGCGATAGGGAAGAAGACCTTTTGGCTTGGTGAGTGTTTTTCATAGTTTCAATTTATTAATCATTGTAAATTGTAAAATAAAATGTGCCGTATATAATTGTCATAAAATGTAAGGATGGTATCTAAAAGCATCTTGCCTGATGGCAACAGAGCGCCACCACGCCTGCCTATGCAAATGAACTAGGGCCTAATGAAAGCAAATAACAATGGCATAAAAACAGGGTTACATCCTGATCCTATTGTCCAAATATATAGTAGTAAGCTGTTTATGGTTTAGGGAGTACCAAGGGACTATTGTAGGCCTAGACACTGTTGGCTGTGTAACTAAGCCTACTTGTGTAGGCTATTATGCCAGTGCTGATTTTAATGTGTCAACCGTTTACGTACAAATAGGGTGGAATGAAAATTTTTCTACGCCCTTCGAAGGAATCCTTTGACATTGTGGCTCTTACCTCTTAGTCTTTGCCACTGTTACACTGCTCACTTCTAATCCATTGTGTTGAGAGTGGTTGAAATTGAAATTGCATTTTTTTCCATTCAGGTGAACTTGGCAATGCTTCCAAGAACAAGCTCATAATGAATATGATGCTGGGTACGTTCACCGCCTCTCTAGCGGAGAGCTTGACGTTAGCGGAAAAAGCGGGATTGGACCAATACATTTTATTGGAGATATTGAATCTGAGCGGATTATCATGCAACGTGGTGAAAAACAAGGGCGAAGCTATAATGGAGGTTAGTAAAATTGATCTATGATTTTCAGTCGAGAACTTGATTTGATATGTATAACATCTTGTCATGTAGGGACATTTTCCTGCCAATCATCCGCTACGACTTATGCAAAAGGATATGAAGTTAGCTCTGCAAATCGGAGAGGAATTGGAACAACCTTTACATGTTGCAGGCGCTGCCAATGAGGTGAGTTGCATTCAGCCGAAACGCAATACCATTGATATTCGCCAATCAATAGCCTGCCTAGCTGCCTTTGTGGTTTGTCAGGCCTCAAGTGATATATCTTCACAATCGACCAGTTTAAATGTCAGTCCCTTTTTTGCCGGTCAGTTGTTATTTCAGGGCACTCGCCACAGTGTAAGTCATGACTCATGAGTTGTAGTCCAATGTGCTTGTTTTTTTTACAGCTGTATAAAAGAGGGAAAGCAATGGGCTACGGTGACCGGGACATGGCGTGTGTGTATAGGGCAATCAATGCTTGAGCATTGAGCGTATTACATTGAAGTAAAAAGTCTGATCGGTATTTCTCAAGTGTGACGTCTTGTCTTAGAGAACGATCTGTCCAAAAAGTAGCGCTCGCACCCTTACGAACTTTTTGACTGTTTTACATCATTTGTCAAAATCCTAGTTTCTTTTTAAAATATGGTATGAGCTTATAATGAAATAGCATGACCTATTGTGATGCGTTTGCCCGGCAATACCTGCTGAATGGCTGAATCGGATGGTCGTAGTAGTGTGTCTTTGGTTTTTCCACACCATGACCTGACCCGTTCCATTATGACTATGATTGCTCAATGGAATATTTTGATGACATCACATAAAGCTGGATTCTGCAATTATTATAAAGGTTGGACAAAATAGAGATGTTGTAATGCGTGACTAAAAATGAGCCAGTTACCCCCTAAATTCCATAGTCGTAGTCCAGCAAAGCACTGTTGGCATGAAAAGATGCCAAGTCCGAGGCTCAGTTGTAATTTGTCTTTAACTCCGCGCATAAAGACTTTAATAGAAGGGTAATATTTGCTAAGGCCCTACTTAGAATTTCCTATGGCCCTCCTGCATAATCATGCAAGTCTTACTGATGAAATGGCCAATTTCAGTCAAGGTCGTATGGCAAAAGCAATGTCCAATAGTTGCATTGAGCTTGTTGTCGTTTCGTTTTATGTCTCTATGCTACATCTCCATCCTCATCATCGGCTTTTGGATACAAGTTGTGTTGTCATTGTCAGATCAATCATGGAGGATTTATCATGTGCTGTTTCAGCTGATGTTACTACATTTTTTAATACAAAACTTCAAAGATTTCATATTCATGGTTGAATGTGGTGTTGGACTTAGGAGTGGGTCGCCATGTCTCCTGATTACGATTTCGCATTTACGCGACTTCCGTGTCTGTGCATGTCCGTTCATACTGCACAGTGCACATCCTGTAGAAAGGCAGCTCTTGCTGCCGCGTAACTGAGGCATGACTACTTTCAGTAAAACTTGTCTCAGATTCTAGGTTGGTGCTTGTAAAACGGCTGGGCATTCCCCATGACGTCATCACATTAGTGGGTCTTCCTTCAGCACCCGGAGTACTCGAAGATGTCAAAAAATATATCAGTCGTTAACACATAGTATTCGGCATGCCATGAAACTGGGATAGACGTGGCGTCGCCAATGATAAGTAACCTAAAGAGGTGAGCATCCTACGGTCGCACTGATCTGTTAGACAGATTTGTTCATTGCTTTGGTATTAGCGAGGTGTACAGAAACCAGCGAAGGCTTTCAAAAAAAAGCAACTGATTCGACACAAGCGTCACTCACCAGCTTGCCACTACTACGTGGAGCGTCCATATTAGGGGTCGACCGACTTATCGACGCCGGTAGTTGTATTTTTGCGACTACCAGTATCGGCTGTTCGTCGAGTATGGAAGTTGAAATTGGATATCAGCCGATATTTGGCCAATTTATCGTCGCAGATATTCATGATTTTTCGATTCACGATATCGGTCATGCGAATGGCCGATTATCGTAGCGGTCTTGAAAGAACCAATACCGGTCGATCTCTAATCTGTAGCCTATCCTCACCGCGATCGCAAAACCTTCAGAGCGGTAAGTGCAGTAGTGCGTAACCCGCGACTTGCGACGACGTCACCACTGATTTCCCGCTACAGCATTCCCCAAACTCTACCAACACATCAAATACGCCAAATTTCATTCATCGAAGTATATTCTGCCGACAATGGCGGCATTAAGAGGGTGTAGCGTGGCTTCAAAAGTGCCACACTTTATATATAGATAGGATTGCGCAATGGAAGAATAGTATAAGTTTGTACAAATAAAAGAACTGCACGACATTCAAAAGTCGAATCCCAACTTCGCTACAAACAATGTGTGCCATCGCATGACCAGAAAAATAAACTGCCTTGGAAATATCTCTATGGATATAAAGTGCAATTTGGCAGCGGAATGGGGGCCATAAAAACAACTGACCAGACGAACGAGTAGTCAAAACAGCCCTAACATGTTCGAATTCATTGGATCACGGTTAAAGTATACCATTTGTCTTTGAATAGCTGACAGACCGGGTATCAATATTATAGAATTCTACTCGTTTCAATGTGGCGCAACTGCGATAAGGTTAGAACTGAAACCATGACATCTCTATGACAATTCCGATGAAGGATTAGAGATCACAATCTATGCAATCCACCATCAGTGTTATAATAAACGTCCTCTCTTAAAACAAGGCAGCTCATTTCCTTATATCAAAATCGAAATGAGAATAAAAATCATCGAGTTAATTCTTAAGCGGTAGGCCTACTTGAAAGGTAGGTACCAGTACTGCAAGAAAAAAGGAGTCAGGTCTATAAAGAATAGTATCAAGCTTCATTGAATGTTGCATAATGCTGAAGAAACAATGCTGTTCGTGCTTTGTATAGTCTTCTAATATATAGGATAACACGCACAACTGTGGTTGGTACTTTATTCTAAGATCCACACTAAAGAAGCAACAGAATAGAATGCCTGTGTCCTCACGGTAGCTCCCTGCATACACATAATCAACCAATCAACTCACGCAATCACCCATCCAACCAACCGTCACACAATCACCATACCAATCAACTGCCACAATCAACAAATGTGTACATATAGTATATAATACTATGAATACACACACAACCGTTCACACTAATATATAAACCATATTACAGAAGACACGTTGTAATCCAGTCAGGAAGTTTTGTACTATTTTGCGGAACTGTGTTTTTTAACGTACTATATTCAGTATTCAGTAATTCACTTTATTCAACCTCGTCGAATCAAGTTCTACCGTGAATCGTGACATAGCAACATACTTTCTGTAAACTCCCGTAGTCTTACATCATGGCATGACGTCACGGGATCGTAGTAGAATGTTGAATAATTCCCATAGAGAGAGGTTTACAACGGTTTGCTCGTACTTCGTGATCGATGCGGTGGAAGCGGGGCAATCCGAGACTAAAAAATGGAATAGGTGCGTAAATTTCCTAATTTAATGATAAACAAAAGTATAGCGTCGCCACAAATTTATCGTCCAGTCTGAAGTTCATTTTGGAATGAGCTCGCAAGCTTTTAAACTCCCGCCCCTTCATCAGGTCAAATGGATAGGGCTGGTTAGCAGCTATAGCTCACTCCTAAGTAGAGTTTATTAGTCTATCACAAGTTATTGAAATCAGAGGTAGAAAAAACATCTAGTCAATGACAAAGTGACAGTCGCGTGTTACACTGACGTATTTCCTCTTACACTGGATATGCATGACGGAAAAGCTGTTCACTATTGGATCATTGCGCACCCACCATTTTTATTTGTTCGGCTCAGACAGTTAAGTTTCAAGTAGGCGAGATGAAACTCAGTTATGAACTCCTTGCTATAAATGACAAAATGTTCTTCATTGGGTATGATATGAGGGAAGAAGAACATCAAAAGTCACCAGGGAAAGGAATCAGACTCAAAATTTTATCACTTTTTACATCAAAATCAGACACACAAAACTGCTGGGTCCCACAGTGTCACATGCAGCATACCGGTACTACAATGCAGAGAATTATCATATCCTTACAACTCTAAAACCAAAATTTTGAGAAACAGTTCGAGTTGACAAACATGCCACAATGCTAAACTTTCCAGGTAGGTTAAAGACTATTATGACTACGGTACTCCACGAGGAAGCTATTTTAGTAGATAGCTTTCATTTAGGCAGAGAGATAATCAGATTGGCACAAAGTCAGGGGAATCATCTACAGTCTACACAATAATGCACATAGGCCTACCGGTAATTACAGTTGATCTCTATGATCTAAAGATATAAAATAAGCTACCACAACTGCAATCAGCTGCAGCTCGTAACATAGCATTCAAATAGACTTACTGTACTAAGTAAAAAGAACGAAATCGTCTCAAGAGGACAGCTACTCAAGAACTCGATCACAAATTTAGGATTAAATTAAAATTGTGTCTTCGTTCAAAGACGATGCTCGTCAGTGCAAAATCAGTAGAACACAAAAACTCACCACAGTCCATGCTCGTTACGCCTAATCACCCATGCACAAGCACAAAGACGAAGATTCACTGTTGAATTATAAGAAAAACATCCACGAACAATGACAGATACTTACCGGTTTCAACTGCTTGGTAGGAGTATTCGGCAGAGAGATACTCTTATGATTATATTCCAAATTTCTCGGAATAGTTAGAGTATGTGGATCGGGTGGACGGAATGAAGGAGGATGATCCAACAAAGGCGAGTCCTGAATTTGGAGTCGGAATGATTCACGATGACCGAAATCAATCATGCATCACATTACAAAATCTTTATAATAATCAGACTATTGTAATTACTGTAGCACAAACCAGGGTGTCGAAACGTATCCAAAAAACGGTTACGGATCGGTTACGGTTTTTGCCGAAACGAAAGATTCGGTTTTGTTCCTGCTTGCCCATAGAGAGCGGTTACCGGTTTACGCCGACGGATGAACCGGTTCTGGAGCGGTTCAAATACTGGAAATCGTTAGTTCGTTGCGGATGCGATACGCGGACAAATAACCATGTTTATCGACATATATACCCGTCACTTTATAGTGTAGGCTACGCAAGACGAAGTTTTAAATCGAAATTCTTACGATAAAAATAAACTCTTGAATTTTGATTTGTTAAGTCCCTGAGAATTTGTGTGTAATGGTAACTTGCCAGAATTTTAAGCAATTAGTCTGATCGTCAGCCGAGATGTAAGCGCGCGGCTAGCAGTAATTGAAATCGCTATTCCAGATTGGCGGCATGTTTTCCGGACGACTGCGAAATTTGCGATTTGACACACCGATTTATCGTTATCGTACGAATTTGCCCTGTTCATTTCCGCCGACGCTTTGCTCGCGTGCCGAGCTGACGTGTTGAGACCTACCTTTCAATTCCAAGTGCGACAGGGCAATTGACCGGTCAAACTTTTTAAAGAGTGAGATAATTTTACTGATTGCGGAAACGTGTTGATGTATGTGGATAGTTCAAAAAAATAAACCGCTGGCACCTCCATTTAGAAAAACGGTAACCGTTTGCTAAAAGAGCGGTAACCGGGAAAATGACACAACGGTTTCGTTCCGGTTAATTGGAAAATTAAAAAAACGGTTCGGTTACGGTTTCGGTTCACAAAAATCAAGCGGTAACCGTTCTTTTTCGTTCCGGTTCCGGCTCGGTTCGACACCCTGGCACAAACACACATGATGCATTTACATCTGTCATATTTGCCTGATGGGCTATGCACAATTGCACAATGCACAGATGCATCGCGATTCCTGTGAACACTTTTAACGAGGCCGTGGCTGAGAATTCATCATGCATTCTGGTCAAAAACTCGCCCTGTTTTACAAAAATCACAGGCCATCAAAATCTTCAGGTCCTTATTAACATGCTGGACAACTGATAGTTGTGACATTCCCTCCCCTCCCCTACAGTAAATCTACATATCCCAAACCGGCCCACCGTTTATTTCAGTAGTGTGACCGCATGTTAGTTTTGTTTACAGGCATAAACATGAACAAATTTTTCCCCGAAGAAATAAATCATGCCTTCATTCCACAGTTTAAAAATATATATAATAGGCCTATACCACTACTTGGTATTTGACACTAGTGCAGTGCAGTAGGCCTACTAATAGTAACCACGAACAACAAAACAGAAGCATAGATCTAGAATGATCTTGCCAAATGCCACTAAGTCGACAAAAGAAGAAGCCTGGAGTCTGCAGCCAAGGAAGATAGAACAAGCCTAGCCATGCTCAAACATCCAACATGAATGTGGTACTTAAGTAAGCATCACCCGGCCGACACCGACCAAATAAAGCAACATAGTACAGTAATATTTACAGAACCTCACCATGCCATCGTGAGTTGATTGTATGACTTTCTTCGTGGTAACTGACGGTTTGTCTTCTGATGTAATTTCCTCGATGACCAACGCTGGGAAAACCCCTATTAAACCATTAAATTCGCCTTTCCACCAGCCGTCATCAACGCCATTATCATTTTTGGTTATGATCCTTATTATTGCACCTTCCGGGAAGGATATCTCTTCGTCGGTACATCCTTCATATTCGTATAAGGCTTTGGCGTAGTTAGCAGTCACTAGGAATAATAAAAATAAAGATCCGGATCAAAATTGTACATTATATCGGAGTAAACCAGAGTATGCCTACAGAGCAAGCACCACACTTTTATCATGTCAAGACATAATACACTGAAATCTCAAAAAATGAATTTCAGTGTGTCACCATGTCACACGCTTGCTCAATTTCACCTATAACTTCCTATCAACGTAACAAGATTGTTCAATGTTTATGTTTAAGCATTGTACATTGACAAGGGGGAATAAGCCTAACTGGCAACCATGGGAATGCAACATCTGATCTACTCCAAGACACCAAAAGCCAAATTTCTAACTATAATGGTGGGGCTATTGAAAGAAATACACATTCACTGCAAAAGATCTGCCAAGTGTGAGCCAAGATCTCTCCCAGCGAAAAATAGATCCCCACCAATCCATCTATTGTAAAGTTACAATGGCTGGATCCCAGCATGAGATCTCAAAATCAATGAATTCCACATTATTACATCTCAAAGCACACAATACCCAATGACAATTCATGGACAAAGAACAAATTTGCCTCCTAAATCCTGTGGAACTAATGAAGCATTCAAGCTGTTAAGTACTGCCGTATTATTATAGGGCTAAAAGACATTGCTAAGCTGATGCCCCACAAGTACAAACACCAACAACCAGCACACCGTACTATTCATTATGTCAAGGCAGCTGACAATCCAAAGAGGAGACTACCAGTCGGTGAGCTACTGCCATGAAAGAAGCAGTGCCTAGCAATTAGCTTTACCTATATATTTTCCATAGATGCTATAGGACTTTCAGAAGTATTTTTCTAAAATATGTGAATCGATTTCGGAATGGCCCTTTTGCTGGTGTTATACGACTGCCCAGACGTCCGAGTGTTTTTACAGCATTACAGGCATTTAAAAATTACTTCAGCGGCGATGATGTGAGAGGTGGCAGAGTTATTAAGTGAAGATGCACAATTAGTTTTTAGCATCATCTACATTGCTATGGCCTTACCTCATGCCTATAATTATACAAACATCTTATGTCAGTTGTACAAAAATTTTTAAGAAGGCAGAAATATGGGCCAAGTAACAACTAAGAAGCAAGAAGCATGTGAGAACACAATGCATAATGTAGCAATTGTTCTACAAGACTGCATCGCCAATGCTTCAGATGCTGATGCTGAATACCGATGCCCCCAATATACAACCGAATAGGTCAGAGTCAAATGGTGACAAGCCTGTTTTTATATAAATGGGCATAATTATATTGCCTTCTACAAATGGGAGAGTGTCGAGCTGCAATAAAGAGTATTGATGACACCGGTAGAATTGCCAATTGAAGGCGTTGTCTCATTTTATTTTGCCCAAAAGGCGAGCTTGGTTACATCTCAGTATTTGAAACATATTGTTAAAATTGCCCCGTTCGCTAGCAAATGAATTGGGGTTGCCGAAGCAATGGGTATATAAGTTGACCCTGCGTCAGGTAAGGATAAAGCAAAGTAACAGATATTTTAGTCCTTACCTTGTTTCAACTCTTGATTATTCCCAGAGCTTTCTGTTGAGGCTGCAGTAAGTGATGACGTTCCAGATGTGCTTGAGTTTCCAGATATTGAAGATAAAGTTCCTGTATTGGTATATTTAGTTCCAGCATAGCAACAGTCTTCGTTTTTAAGCCCCGGCTTTTCATGAACAATCAACGTTGGAATGTTATTGTTCAGAGTGTTGGCGAGAGCAGACGAGGGAAACTCCAAGTATTTTTCGGGCACATATCCCACTTCGTTATTACTGTTTTTTGCTTTGACCCATTGTTCCAAATCTCCGTCCTCGACGACTTCTACGATATCACCAGGAGCGATGGTAAGCTCATCCTGTCTTGTGGCCTAGAAATCACAAATGAATCAAGCAACTGAACTATTCAAGAATGCAATAGAGCCATTGGTGGAAGATCAAGTGATGTGGCAAAGAAGATTCACAACAGACTTGATTTCTGATCTTAGTTTATTGATAATAAAATTGACGAGATTTCTTCACCCCGATGATCCAGTGCAGCTCTGTAAGCTTGTGTGTGTTATTCTCAATCAAGGCTGGATGCTAAATCTGTGGTGACACTCTCTAATCTATCTAAATATACCAGTTATCTCGCAGATAAACAGCACTACATTTTACATTACCATTGAGATACCATACATAAAATGAAAATAACAACACTAACCGTGTAGCCATATAAAACAGCACAAGAAAAGGGATATACGCGACTATTATCACTCGGGGTGAGTGATACGTCATCATAATGAATAACTTCTTCGTCAAAGGCTTCATCGAACGTGTCATCAAAATCGTCATCAATGAAGGAGCCATCCTCCGTGATAAAAGATTGTCCATTGATACTGTCGTTATTAGCACCGGTAGACAGAAATCTTTTATTGGGATCCATTGGTGTTGACGGTACAGAATTGCTCGGCTCTTTAGCCAGCTGTACAGTGAAATTATAAATCAGCAACAGAAAAAAGAGATCAGAGAAAAATGATGTGTTGTATGTCAAAACAGATCCCCTACACATCCTATTCAAATCTAGGGGGTGGGATATTCTCAGAGTGCTATTCTGTTTGCTACAACAAGCAAGCAGCAAGGAACACCAGTGCAAATAAAGCATGATTCTAAAACAAGAAAGATAGTCCTAAACCGATACGCATTTCTCACTTCAGTTCAACAATCAATCACCTCTTTCTACCCAATGACTATGATTCAAGTCATAAACACAAGGACAAAATAATATTAAAGATGCTGTGCACTGAAGAAGAACCGGCGTAAAACGCTTAATAATGGCAATTAGTTTAACAATGTCTGGATGAATTTGTCGAAAATAATCATTATTTAGTATATACTGGTATGTCGAAATTGGTATGCGATCATAGTCTACAAATCTGTGAAATATCCGTAATAGTTGCACCCGATTTGGCCAACGCATGCAAGTATCATAGACATTTCATAGGCTATCAAGCTAGATATGAATTGAGAACCTGATTTTGAGCGCTCTGTATCCACGTATCTACGTTGATTCCCGGAGCTTTTCGTAAAGCGTCCAACTTTGACTCCGATTTCAATCTATACGTTTCTAACCGTCTTGTATCTTCCAAGCATTTCTCAAGTTTTGACATCGCATCGGTAACGCTCGCCTCATTCGTGATTTCAGGATTCTAATCAGATCAGATAGGAATGAACATCAATTTACCATAAATGGTATTAATATTGCACGATAAAGTGAAAATGTACCGTTAGTCATAAAAAATCATATGGTTAAGCACGAAGATATATCGAAACTCATATCATCGATATCATTACCACAAGATTGCATAGTAATCATAACATTCCAAATATTCGCCGAACATAGTTACACAGCGGTGTTCCCATTTTAATAGTTTGTAATGTGCAAGATGGCAGTGTTCCCTATGACCAACATTAGTTCTATGTTGTCTGTACAATTAAACAATAAAAACCTGGAATTCAATGATGGATTATATACCGTACATCCTAAGGAAAGTTGAAATACCGGCTAAGATCGTGTATGCCTACTCAATTTAGGACAAGACTTGACTGAACAAATGTCTAGGCGAAACCCTGTTTTTTAATACAGGATGTAATAGAAAAGTGCAAAATTACTTCAATGATATTCTTTCTGGCCGTAGCATAAATGAAAACCATCATAGAGCAAATTGGCCTATTTACAACGGCATACAGAATATTGCACTATCTCGAACAGATACTGAAAATAGTTGGTTGTAATGACTGCTGTGCGATGTCTTTGCCAAGCAAACAAGAACAAATAACATGTTGAGTTGATTACTGAGGAACTGTTCACAGTTGATAAATACCAATGTAACTCGGTCAACTAATTAGTCGGTGTTTCCAGTTTTGAGACAATCCCAGCAAGCATTGCTTGTTTAGGGTATTGACTTTACGCTAATTTGTGATGAGTCAACTACAAGCATACCGCATACTACAGAAAATGGTTAAATGCAAAGTACCTCTGTGTACTTGTTAGTCAGTGCCTCCAGCTTTTGACGCAGCCTTTCCAATTTTTGCAGCTGTTTGTTTTCTTTAACATATTTCGCGGCCCATCTAAGTAAACAGAAAACAACTATCACGTACCGGTACATCATTTCAATCATTACTAACAGATGTAAGTTTACTTTCTAGCGTCACGGTTGAGCGAGTTGTCATCACCGTCAGATTCTTGTTCGGCGACAAGGTCGCCGGCGTTAGAATCGTCTTCTCCAGGTTCGAAGTCGTATTTCGGTCCCCATTCGAAAATGCCGTTTTCATCCAAAAAACAGCGAGTGCTGAACTCCCGTGATATCTAAAAGTGATCGTATGACGTCAGTGTCAGGAAGCAGTAGGTTAGTACGAAGAACACCATAATAATGTCCATATTATAATATGTAATTGAACAATTTTCTAATTGAATTGTCTAATAGAAAATAGTCAATCGACTATTGAAAACAAATTCAAAGAACAGATCAAACTATATTGAGGTTATTATTAGATACTGTGGTAGCGTATTACAAGACCTAGACTTGCTAAAAAGTATGAAATTATCGAATAGGCTATACAAGTATTCCATGCCATGCCTCAAACACCAACAAAAAATTTGCAATTTCTTCAAATGACCAATAATGGCTCTCCTTAGCCTAACTGTAGCTAGCGACCACAGGCATCACCACAGGCACCACAAAATGAATGGCAATGATATTGGCCTACTTATATAAACCAACAAACCATTAATTACAATTACAATGCAAGGATGGGATTGTCTCACTATCGGGTGATTAATTCAGGTTACTAACAGCCCCTCCCTGTAGTTCAGCATTTTCTGAGGGGTTGTTTTTGTTACAATTCAACAATGACATAACTTCATAAGCTCCCACCATAGAGGCTACCGGTATCTTTTAAACTGGAAACTGTCCAATGTCTCTAATAAAATCGGACTAGTCTGTGTTAATTATGACATTGCCACATAGAGTTGACAATTTCGGTCGGTTTGAGCCAGAAATCACAGTTATTACACAATATTTGTGATCAAAAGCTTAGTGGTGAAAACTTGCCGCATAGGTAGCCATAATTACCCACTGCCCGTTCCCCAAGGCTCATAAACAGGAAGTTTGTGGCAAGGCGTAAAACTATCAGCAAAATCATGATGATCGTAAGCGTACGTAGTGAGTACTGACTAACTTTCTTACCATGGTCGACCTTTGTAAGGAGCAAGCATAGGCTTCTTGAGTAGATCCGGAGGCTTCCAACTCATATCTGCTCATAGCACTGAGGTAATCCTGGAATTTGGTATACACATCCCCGTCTAGAACCTACATCAGAAAAACACAACAAAAATTTTTTTGACACCTTCTGATTGATGATATTCCATTTTAAATCCATTTAGAAAGTTGTGGCAATACGTACCCTCAGACATTCTGGAATATCCACTTGATAGTACCTCCTCTGATGTGCATTAGCAGTGGCAAGGGCGAGAATGTATTCATTACGTGCGACGGTAGAGTTTCGGTTGAGTTCTTCACATTTTTGTTCAAGCTAGAACCAAAAAAGTATTCTCGTGTCATTCACAAACAAGGCGAGTATCAAATTATATGCAATTTTCACACAAAACCAGAACAGGTAATTGTACTGTTGATGAAGGATCATCCTCATAACACTGGTAGGCCTAACAGTAATAAAAACACAAGTATAATTATGGTGCATTCAGACAATAAAGGTGCTAAGTACGATGACACAACTACAAGGAAACATGAATGGCAGCAAATGACAGAGTCAAAAGCATACAAAATATTTTCCAATGTTTGTCCGCTTTCATGTTCACAGACTAACAATAATGCAAAATGGACATAGGCTGCATAGCTGCGTTCAAATAAATCTTTGAGATTATTATTATATCATGATTGGCATCTGCAAAGAGTGGAATAAGTGAAGTGTAAAATGCAGATAGCAGCAATTTGGGATATGATTATAATGTTCACATAGACGACTGCAATTGACCTTGCATTGCTATCAATCAATCCTGTTTGACATTGGAACGTAAAATAAAAGTGTGGTAATATTCATCCCTTATCACAATAGGCAGCCTAAGTCATGCTTTCAGAGTGCTACAATGAATCTACGTCATAAGCCTAACACAGATTTCTTTTCAATCACGCCTTCAAGAGTTTTATTGACAATACCAATTGTGCCGGTATCAAGAATGTGGAAGGACATACTGTTTCCAAATCAGTCAATTTACTATTTACAAGCAGCACGTTTTGATACTGTTCCAAGGACAAATGTTTCAAAGCCATTGAGAAAAATATATATATAATTAAACAGTTACATCACCATGACGAAAGCACAAAATTTACGTGAAATTTGATAGTAGGCCTAAGACTATCGGTAATTACTTTATGGCTTTCTCTCTCGAGTCCGGCCTTTGATTTGAAAATACCCGGTTGATTTTTCTTTCTCCTGAAAACACATGACATAAGAATTTATGATGTAATGTGTTTTTAAGTTGTTAAATTTTGGGAAAATTTGCTCTCAAAATAGCCTCATCATTACAGGCTTAATAAGTACATGATTCTAGTGAGTTTTCCATAGCCATGTGTATGGAGGCCCTACTATAGAAACCGATACAACAATAATGACTGTGTGGGATGGGACGACACATAATAATGTGACTTCAGTTGAAATAAATCGAGAATACCGGTATTCTTACCATAGTTGTTAATAATTTCAAATACCGTGCCGTAGCAGTCTACTGAATTAAACACATAATCTAAAGAATCTAGTAAATATAGATAATGGCAGAGGAGAAAAGACATACATTGATTCTACATCGGACGCATTCATGAGACACTTTCACAGACAGATGATTCACTTTAGCCTTGGTTTGATTACACAGAGCATAAAATAAGATGTAGGTTATTATAGACTACGTGGTGGGTACATTGTACATTGATATGTGAAATTTACAAACCTTCCTTCTACTTCTTGGTATTTCTCACGAGCACTCGATGCCACTTGTTGTAACTCAAAGTATTTCTTTTTTGATTTCGTTAAATCCTTCACAGTTTCGGTAAGTTCGTTTTGAATAGTGTTCAGGAGATCTTGACACTAGCGTTTACATGCATGATTTATAATGAAAATCAGAAATTGAAGAACTACATGATATCGGTGGCTACCTTTTTTAAATTCGCCTCCTTCTGAGTACGAAAATTTTTTGCCGCTTCGTATATTCCGTTTTTGTATGAATCTGATGATTTGATCCGCGCCTGCGCAGCTTTGTCCGTAGATTCCAATATTGTTTGCCAGACAGATAAAATGGTCCTTCACCAAAAAATAAGGACACTATGTAGCTAAAGCAATGATATATATATATATAGATATATCAGTAAAGTGGATAGGTGAAAACCATAGCTGGAAACTATGGGGCAGTTGGGTAGATTCTTTCAGGGAAATTGTCTGTGACCATGGGGAATTTATCGGCTGAATGATTGAACACAACCCTACACAGATGCTGAGGGCCTGAATTTTTGCACATGCTCGCGGCAAGTCATAATGTGCGTCCTGAGAAATTACCTAACTTAATACAAGCCCGGGACACGGTTGTTTACAATGGGTAGAAGCGTGCTCACCCAAGCTTACTTGATTTACAAGCCATGCTTCTTCACCAGAAGAATGTCATATTATAGTCATTCTGGAGCAATAATGTCTCTACGTATTTAATATCCATCAGGCGAGGATGAATACGATCACCATTACCAAGCCAACGCAGCATCCGCATTATACCAACGGTGCCAGCAAAGCTTTGTGAAATGAGACTATGTTAATAATGTTATGAATCACAATTTTTCAATGGGATGTGCAGAGGCAACGTTTCTACAGTGACTGGTGCGGAAAACTAATAATCGACTCCATTTCATGAATTGCTACTTAGCATAAAAAATCAAACCTCAACAGCTACTTCAGAAATTTTAATTGTCTCATGCATTGCAAATCAATAACACTTTATTGGCTGTTTCATGGCACACACGTAGCACGATTAACATGCAGTAAATTTTCATCACTATAATTATAATTAAGAATTAAACCAGTTAAGTCTACCTATTCCTATTTTATCAATGCATACTTAAATAGATTCAATGCAATCAAATCAGGTATAGGCTAATGTCTATCTACATCGGCCTGATGGAAACAGGACAAATTAGGCCTATCTTGTGGTAATTCAGATAAAATCCTCTATTGTGACTAGGTCAATACAAATATTGCTTAAAGACACAATGACAGGTGCGCTACACAATGGGATGCCATGGTGTGTATGCCTACAATTGACCTTTAACATAATATCGATCAAGAAGATCAGAGAATGGTCTAAGCTTATAAGACAAACATCCTATCATCGAACCAGGTTGTAAAATTAAGCACTATATTTGGCTGATAGAAAACTAAATTATTTAAGCAAGGTGCACACTGCATAGTGGCATCGCATCAGCAAGGCTGCACGAGAATATCACATTTCAAAAATCAAACAATTCCTATTTTTTACCTAAAATCTTACTAGTTGAGGATAACAGTTGTACAAATTACTCGCGTTCAGTCAACCATCTAAAGTTATCTAGCCCACAATCAAATTCCCCGCTTACCGCTCTCCTTTTGTCCTATTCACTACTGCCCAAAGTTTTAACTACAAAATCGGTACACCATAATAGGTGAAGGTAATATGCGAAACAGCATGCAGCTATAAAATACAGTACAGCATCTAAAGTTCACTTCACACACAAATTATAAGATTGTCCATGCAATAGTAGGCCTTTTTTCAAGAAGTATTTTCATGAACTGTTGGCCTAGGCTACCCGTGTTGGAAACTGATTTGTTTTACATGTACCCCAGATTAAAATCATGATGGTGAACACACAAGGATTGACAACTCAAACTACCCAATGGTGAAGTCTACAGTATTGGTGTATCAGTCTTCGCTACGACTGACTGCAAATCACGAGAAAACACTTACGACCAATGTCTCTGATATGAATTTTGATCACTGTTGGAAGAATGCACCAAAGTCCATAAGCAACAAAATGCATCATCGAGCAATCACATACCGTCGGCTATTAATCAACCAAGGTGTAGTCACTTAGCCTATTACACTAAAAACAAGGGCGTAGTCCAACACAGGCCACAGGGTATCCTACTAACGACCTATCAGATTAAAATTAATTTACCTCAGCAATGCCAGAGAAATTGCCACTAAACTTGGTTCTCTGACACAGTAATGAGTGCGAAACTATGGCTCAAGTGCACCCTCACCTGATATAATATATTATGTGCTAAGGCCCGGCGATTGGACACAGGCGACCAAGTGGAGGAGAGCATTGCGCTACTTGATCTTTAAATACATTTATACGTTTATGCCACAGAAACTTGTGTCTTGCATGTAGCTGATATAATATGTTATTTCAATAAAACAAACACCATTAGCTCAACACACCAGAGGTAGGCTAAATATGAGGAGCCAGGGGATGTCATTTTTTTTTAATGATACGGCAGTTCAATTTGATTTAAAAATCAATATTTTTTTCATTTTATATTATCTTCATCCCTATTTATTGCACTCCAAAGGCATTAGCTACTGTTGGCAAATTTGCCTTTGAATTTGATCGTGTTTGTTCGCATGAACCGTTCCACCATGGAACTTTCCTGTACAGAAGATCGATAGGCATGTTGAATCACATCCTGGCAGTTCGTCACTAAGTAAATTTATTTCACCGATATTTCAGTTATAGCCTATATATAAGGAGAGTGACATACAAGCTTCATAGCAAGATTGTGTCAATTTCAATGGTCATTCAGTACCGTGTCAGCTTCAAATACTAATTTTTTTTTAGGTTTAATCGACATACTATCCAGATTGACTGTTATTCAAAGCTCATAATGGATGAAAGCTATCATCATGTTGCTTCAGAAAGAATTTTGTTGCGATGTACCAGTAGGCCTAGCCTATGTTATTGCCAGCACCAGTAGAGTAGCCTGTTGATCATGCTACATTTGAGGAATAGGCCCTATCACTTTTAACATACCGGTACCATATTCACTAGTTCTAGTCCTATTGTTTAATTAGTGAATGATAATCATAAATCCTTTATAAATGAATGTATAACAATGCACAAAATTTGATTAAAGATATTATCACTATGACAACACAAAGCAGCAGCTGGCAATATCCATATGGATAGATACGAGAGCAATCTAAAGTCTACACACAGCTCAACCCACATAGGTTTCAAAATAGCACCCAAATTATGGTTGGTATAAATCACAACGAAATTTGTCATTGGTTAATATATAAATTATACTTTGCTGAGTTCATCAAAAATCTCAAAATAAAATTGCACCATTTCATTTAGAAATCACATCTTCGATCAAAAAAAAGAATGACACGTTTAGAATAGACACTCAGACAAAATCGAAGACTGCTAACTTCATGTCATAATAGACCAATCCATCTATGGACTTGAAAAATCCAATAGGCCAGTTTAAAAACTACCAAAAGAAAATAATGAACAATAGCAAAGACATACGCATGTCTACATATAATTTATAAAGGCCTGCTAGGCTTATAGACTCACGCATGATTCCCTTCAGTAGTTGCGGGTTTATTTGGAACATTCTTTCTTTGATATTGCTGTACTAACTTTTGAAGTGCCTGCAAGATTGTTCGGGTCAAATTTTGAAATGGACATACACGGGGTACCTTATAATTGCTTCAATTAATTAAGTCTTAAAAAATTCAAGAACTATGAGCTTAGACAAATACGGGTTCGAGGATGACGCTAGAGTAGGCCTACAGTACTTTACTTCATAAGATTTTAGCCAATGGGGATGGAGAGACCGCCCAAGGAAAATTAGAAAGCAGGTTCAAAGCTAACCCATGATGCAAGCAAAAATAGAATACAAAGTGTTCGTGTGAGACTGTGAGTGCACTTGCCACCCACAAAATGCAGCGCAACCCATCAAGTAGATGCGACATCAAACTGAAAAAGATTCAGATTCAACTGCAAGTTGATTTCTTACCAATGCATATTCTCGTTCTAACTGCGATCTTTGTTTACCAAAATTTCTTATATCGTCCAATAAATCACATTCCTGAACATGCTTATTTTGAAGTTTGGACAATTGTTCAATCTGTGTTGTTTTTAGTAGTTGTGTCAGCTTCGCCTAAATAACAATTTTTGAAATTCACGTCAAGCCATAATGTCAATAGAAGCATAGGTCTGCTGGCTCAAAGTTGAAATGTCACTGGACCAAATCTGCAGAAATGCTCCAGTGCAATAGCAAGCCTACAGCTTAGTTTGTTCAATTAAGCAGACACAAATTTAAGCTCGAAGGACAAGATAACAGTTTGCAGGGTCAATCTATAAGAACGTACCTTTCGTGGCGGAGGTTCTCTCATAATGGTATGAACTAGAGGAGCGTTACAGTTAGACACTGAAAATCTTCATTGAAAATAAGTGATGATAAATGTCTTGACATCGGAGTATGAGGGGCGTAATAGTGTAAGCAGCTAAAGGATGTTGTCATGCATCTACCAGAGATCAGCATAAATTATGACTAAAAAGTTAAACGCATTTGAACTCAGTGACAGCCGTCACTTGCCTATGCAACAGCAGTAGGCAGGCTAACCGGTATGATCGGTAGGACACCCGTGTCATTCCCTTATATATTAATATATGATCAAGACAGCATGATGGGATTAGCACCATCTCTGTACCGACACTTTTTGTCTGTCTTCCTACTTTCGTACTGCGTCGCACTCATAACCCAATTAGACGCCAACTTCTCTGACCGACCGACTTCATAATCTGACAAATATCCAACCACCGACACCGACCGCAACCCGCAATGGCGCTATTTGGAATCTCGACGGATTTCGGCAACTCGACTTCGCAGTTGTATACAAACTCACTTGCGCCTCGCCGCGGTTCATAAAGGCAGTAATATTTATCTCAGCCACTGAGTTGTAATCAACCCATCTCGGACCTCTAACCGGATGATCAAACGAGATTCCCTATTCAGTGTGTCATTTCCATAAATCGTAGTTCATCAAATCTCGTACAACGTAACAGTTTCCTTTCAATGGCTGAAATCGACCATGCTCATTTTCGTAGCCGCTAAAATAGACCCTTATGTCAAGTTAATGGAACGCATGCAGAAAGTCTATATCCAAACACCATTTGCATTGCTTTCTCCTGTCTGAATATTCGCATAGGTGTGTTTTAACTGAGTATGCTTCCTTTAAGCATTCGAAGTTAAACGTAAGCAATACATAACATGTTTTCTGCGATTTTCTTTACCTAGGTAGTGCTTAGGCTAGGTAGGCCTACTTACCCTGTCCAGGAAACTGGAACTCCTGCGAGCAGTCTCGGATAAATTCCACATACTCTTTGATTTAGACATCCTCGAAAATGAGGAGGTTTTATTTCTTCGTACAACTCCTGGAGATAGCGACATCTTTCCTCAGATGATGCTTGTATCACTGCTGGGTGTTATGTGTCCAAACGGAAAGTCTCATCCCTCCGTAGCCTACTATCTATCAACAGTTCAGGAAATGACAGATTTACTCTATAGCCCACACCTACAATAAAAAGAAAGGCTTGCTCTGATTTTTTTTGTAGCATCCCGATAAGACGAGAGTTTATAAGCTTATATTCGTAAACTAATCATTAATTACTTGTTTGCTTTCCACGACTACGTCGCCTACGTTTGTTTGCTGAATTGAGGTGGGTCACGTGGTCATTGTCTCGAAAACCTATTACCCGATACGCCTGTGCATAGACGGCTTCCATTGTTCAGGCCTTGGTCTGAATAGGTGACGAAGTGTCAAGACGAAGTCACTAGGTTGGCCCTACAGTCCAGACCCCTAACCTAGGCACATCATGCCCTAAAACTGGTTATAATATATTTCACATGAAAACATTCACAGTCGGTAGGCTACGCTTTGACGATAGGCCTACTCTAAAACTTGGCGACATAGTATGACCAGTTCAGCTATAGGAACAGGCAAAGGCAAAAAAAATCAAGCATAGTACCTTTTTTTCTGTTTTGGTATTGCTCCTGCCCCTGCTGTAGCTTGTTGCTGCTTTCACGAATGAAACTGTTTCATAGCGACAATACTATCTCACTCTGATCACCCACAGTCTACTCTACAGTTGGCAACGAACCCCTCGTATCTTCTGGCTATGTCCCTATATATAACTATATAGGCCTAATAACGATGATACTCGGAATAGATCTAAACATGGTAGCTTGCGCGTGACCCCGCTGGTTCAAGTCGCTGAATTGCTATATGGTAAGCCCGTAGAACACCATTCGATATTATGATGACGATCCCTAAATAACGGTTTCGGATAATAGGAACACAAAGCTTACTATTCGCACGCTAAAGAGTCCCGGCATTCCTTTCACAAGACGTAGGTAACTAGGTACACAAAGGGTAACTCGACCTGAAACAAATCTCTCGTTGCAACTTCCGAGAACTCTCACATATGCTCATAACGTGTAGTCAGTCACCCCAAAAATGTCTCCTTGCGGTCATTGACTTAAGATATACGCGCACAATTCACGTATAGTTCAAGGGGTGATGCAAGGCCTACTTTAGGTACTACGTACTTTAGGTACTAAAGTACGCCATATGGGTGATGTTTCATCTGTATATGTTTCGGCCACGCTTCATACGGCCAAACACATAACAGAAGCGATATGAAAACGTTTTGCGTCTGGATTTCCAAACATTATTGTCATCATGGAATTTCCCCCGCGCGGTCATTTGAATATCCAATTCGGGGTTTATATAGTAGGCAAAATGCTGTTTTACCTGTGGAAAAGTTTTACCGTGCCTGGCTTAGTCCTTGCGAGTCTTAGGATTATCCACCACCCACTGAATCTCCCGTGGCTTAAACGCAAACACGCTGAGCTAGAAATCAAAATATAGATTGACAGCCGAAATCCACGAATCTGCCTTATCGTAGGTTGCGTGCGGTTGGCACCGACTGAATACATTGCATGCATGGCTGATTTTTTACCACGTCTGTCTTGTAAGACAAAACGAAAGTGCGAAATTAAACCAACTAGACGGCTTTGTAAATCTTTTGTAGGGACCTACTACCATCAACGTCTATGAAATACATATCACTGAGATCCTACACCTAGAATTTTACAGCTTAGCAGGCTACCATTCAATCAACTAGCTTCGTGCTTTGATTGAGATTTACGGCTGGGGATCTGAAAAACACTTCGCACACTAAAGTTATGACGTCATCGTCATAAGTAGTCAACGATACTTAAGACATGAAACCGACCATAACCTCACGTAACTCCCCTAAACAATTAACCTTTTATTCGTAATAGCAGACCACTGTCGCGCGGTCGCAAAGAGACGAAAGGCTTAACGAATGGCCTACTAGTCTAAAGTATGTCGTGGTTACAACGTTGAGGCAAGATTAAAGGTCACTATGGATTCGTGAGCGCGATTTCGATGAAAATGAGGTTTAAGTCTACATGTAGATATTCTTTCCAAACTAGGGTCTCTTCGTTTAAAGTAGGCCTACAGCTACAATCAATCATGTCTGCGACGCCACTACCGCTAGTGGCAAGTAGTCTACCACGATGTTAACGCCACTGCGGCTGATGCCTCCACACGGACTCACCATCACGAGGATTAGCTATCGCCTAGGCCATAAACTGCTTACTATGGACTCGAACATTAGGCTTAGCTTCTGCTTTTTTTGCTTCTTTTATGCCACTGTTATTTGCTTTCATTTTGTCCGATACATCAATTTAATTTTCTCTTTGGAAGCACGCACTGTGTTAGATCCCTTTCGAGATCGATTTTGAAAAAAATAAGATATCGACACTAGATGGTATGTTGTTACAATGTTTGGCAACTCATATTTCCGTGAATACGCATTTCTAGAAAGTAGGAAGCACATTCTAGAAATCACCCCACAAAACTGTTTCATACAAAGTTGTTCCGGCCGATGCACATTACCTATAAGTCAATATTTCGGTTACGGTTGGTTACGGTTTTCAGAATCCAATGCCAAACTATTACTCTACTGACTACCTTCAAGGAAGTTGAATCGTTGCAACCAATCGTAAGAGATTACAGTTGTCAAAAAAAGTATTTTGCAAAGACGCTGTATTTACAAACAGTAAGGCAACTCGCGGAATGTAAATGAAAATGGCACATATCAAGCGCTAACAATAATAAAGAAAATTCATTCAAAACAGTGAAAAACGTCGCAAAATACGTGGCACTGTACGTCATGCATGAATAGATTCAAAACACCATATTCATCCGGTAGAAGTTCAAAGAATAAAATGCGTTTTAAGAGATCATAAAACTTGTTGACCAAACGTCAAGAAACTGTTAGTTACTATGAGTGACCGATAGAGTTGGGATTGCGCAAACTATAACTCTAACTGCAACGAATCCCGTAAACTTTTCAGTGGATTATTGAAAGCCAGTTGGTGGTACTATAATG
This sequence comes from Botrylloides violaceus, assembly GCA_030412335.1. Classification (NCBI taxonomy): domain Eukaryota; kingdom Metazoa; phylum Chordata; class Ascidiacea; order Stolidobranchia; family Styelidae; genus Botrylloides; species Botrylloides violaceus. Next base: position 2,405,831 of record JASFYC010000810.1, read on the forward strand.
AGTTTAACTACATAGCATCAAGCAATATCACTACAACTAAGCGCAATAGTGCAAAATTACAATCAAAGCAGCCAGGACAAAACCACAGTGGTGTCTTAAACGAGTGAAATACATCTTTCAGTCATACGGAATGTAATCCGCAGTTATTCCTACATATATCGTTTTCCAAAATCGGTTTCGATATACATAGAAAGTTACTCGTGTTTCCAAGAGTTTTGAAGCGTACGTAATCTGCATTGTATGGGGTAAGTCGTGGCAAGGAGTCAATTTTGTAGATTCAGAATACGGCGAGCTGACAGAAAAACTGCAGGCTATAGCTATACAACCATTACATCCTAAACAATGCATATAAACTTGCTGCGTTAATGCACATCCGAAGCAACATCTTTTGAAAAATGAATCGAGACCAGTTTATGTAACAATTTCACTTTCGCTTCTCATTCGTCTTTCACCACAATGGCGGAAGACGTAGATTGATGCTAGCGATGATGCGACTTCGGAAAGAGACGATGTAAAGGCTACAAGTAGTCTGGAATAGCAACATTTCGCGAAATACATTTGATTTGATATGGTGTGTAGCAGACCTAAATATAGGTCTATCACATTCATATCATATCACGGTATAAATATGTGTACACCCGTTTACTGAAGTGTAACAACTATTGGACATCACTTTAAAAATAACACAAAGCACTACGCTTGGGTTAAGTAAAGGCAAACATTGTTAAAACATGGACAAATTTATCACGTTAGAAGTCCTGTTTCGCAGTGAGAAAGCTATTAGGCAAATGAGATATGTCAGTGGGTCAAATTATATTATCGCGATATATGGCACATTCAACTCTCCAACACAATGAAAGCTTATTAGTTGGTCGATAAAATTGATAAGCCAGAGGCCCATGACTTGCTAGGATAACAAATACGGAATCGAACCGAAGCTCGTGGTAAAAGCTCATAAAAGTAGCCTAAAACCATCGGGTGTCAACTCTATATGACCTTTGTCTTCCAGATGCATATCTCGTTCCTCCTGCTCATTCCACTTGGTCTGGAGCCTGAAAGTTTGATGAGTGTGCATACGTACATGTCTTTATATTACCCACACGGCAAACGTCAATCAAGCTCAATGTCAATTTTTGATTGAAGAGTAGACTCTGACATTGATTTCATAGGCTTATTCTATGGATAGATACCCTATCTATACAGGATTTCGCTATAACGACGAAATGTCCGGTGTTTTAGTCAGTGGAATTGCTGATAGCATTAGTCCATGATGCTTTCTATATTGACGGTGCATTTTTGTCCAACGGGCTGACCGCATATTCACTTTCCTCGTTGCTGAATAGACGCATTCTACTTCTGGAATAAACGCTTTCGCGCGCTTGTAGGCAACATTTTAAAGGAGACATGCATTCACCGCATGACTCGTTATGATCGAGTCGTTCAAAATCGCCAGTTTGCTGCATTTCAAATTCCATCGATGATGCCCGTTTGCGCCAGACTCGAATCAGCAAAACTGCCAGAACCAGGAGCAATACGACCGCTACACTTACTACAATGTACACAGATTTTTCGTTGAGCGTGTAGCCGAGAGAAGGTGTTTGGCAGTCTAGTGCGTTGATGGTGGAAATCGCACACTTTTCAACCAAATCTGGAGGCCAATAGCATGAAATTTTTCCAACGATCATGTCTTCCTGTGCGAGTGCCCATACTCCAAACTCTTTTAGATCACAAGTGCACGGTATATAGCTGCCGTTTAAGGCAAAAGTCTTCAAATTAGGAAGTGTCTTGAAAATTTGTGGGTCGATGTTCGTGAAATTAGTCTTTCTCATGTCAAGAAATGTAAGGTTTCTCATATGCCGGGTATCCTCAAAGGATATTTCACGAATTTTATTTCCGCCTATGTACAATTTCTTGAGGAAAGGCTGTGTGACATTGGGAAAAGATTTGATGCGATTTCCTGTGAGGTCAAGAGTTTGTAGCAAGTTCATTCGGCTAAGTACGTCCGAATACGGTATATCGTGCAAGTGACAAAAGCTCAGATTTACTGTCTGCAATCGCTGTCGCGCCAGGAAGTAATTGCCTTCCAGTTTTTTCAAAGGGTTCAATGCCACGTTTAGAAGATAGATATTATTCCCACCGAATTCAGGGAGCATCCTCAGCCTGTTACTAGACACGTCAAGAATGCGCAGGTCATGCAATGAGGAACTGTGTGCCTTGCTCAACTCGTTGAATTGCAAATATAATTCTTTGAGGCCTGATAATCCTCTGAACATTCCTGGTATTATGGTGTGGATTCGGTTATGTTGAAGATACAAGACCTGAAAATTTGAGAATATATACATTCCTGTTATTACAGCGGAAATATTTGCAAGAAGCTTAACAAGCATTCGCATGAAGCTGGGATTTTTATGTTCTATGTTTAAGGTGCCAATTCCCTACTCCATCAATATTCCGTACTCTGCGTCAAAACTTGTTGTATAGGAGCAAGGCAAGGCGATATTAATTGAATCTTGAGTTGAATCTTAATTGATTTAAAATCTCCTTGGAACAAAGCGATAGAAGCACGAGTCACTTTGAGCAGATTACATTTTTACATTGAAAAAGACGCGTTACGCGTAGATACGCGGTGGGGCGACAAAAAGTGTTGTTATAATCGATCTACAGTATATTTTTTCCACTGCCATATGTAAACTTCATTGGTACAGATTAATAGTATAGGCCCAGAGGTTAGCCACTAACCTGAAGTTTGACGTTGGTAGTAAATGCTCCGTCAGCTATCATCGCAATATCATTTCGGCTCAAGTCTAACGTCTGTAAATGTACCAGCCCTTGCAAAGTTGTGCTACCAATAGTCATCAGTGCATTATCATTCAATAACAGTATTTTCAAGCGACGATGAGACGAAAAGCTTCCAATTTCAATTTCCCGTAACTTTCCTCTTGATAAATCCGCGATTTCCAATGACGAATCAGAATTGCTTGTACCAATCCATAACATATTTTTAAGTAGAGACGTTACAGAATTGCCTGACAAATTCAGATGTTGCAAGGATGTCATGTTTGCAAATGATTTATCTTGGATATTTCGGATCTCGTTATCGCTCAGATCCAACGAAGTAATTCGGCTTAGGCCTTTGAACATTGTGTGATTGATGTATTCGATATTCATTCTATTCATTGATAACATCTCGACTGTCTGAGGCAGATCAGGAAATGCATCTACTTGGTTTTCTGATATTATAACTTTGGTCAAATTTTTCTGACAATGCAGTACGTCTTTATCCATGCGTAGGATATTCGCGCGATGTAAATCCAACATTTGAACCTGGAATTAGAAAACCAACGAGGAAATGACCATATTACTGCATAATCGTGGGCGATTTCAATACCCTACATGCAATAGCCTACGCGAGATCGAATATTTGATAATATACACCCACCTGAGTTGCGTATTGTAAGAAGCTCCGTTCGATCAAATGAATCAGAGTGTTGCCGAAGTTAAGTTGCAATAAAGAAGGAGGAAATGTTGCATCTCCAGGTAAGATGACAAGTTCTGGGTTGTCAGAAAAGTCAATTTCTTGTAGTTGAGGATTGTACCATTGCATCGTTGACACATCTAATGACGAATTGCATGTTTCTAACGCAATGTCAATTCCAAGAAGATCTGTCGTAACTGACAAATTTGAGAGAGCAGGGAATTTATCGAGGCTACAGTTTCTAAGGATTAATCTTCTGAGTGAGGGAACACTCTTGAACGTTTCATGTTGAATGGAGATGCTTTTGTGATGTGATACATCCACGACTTCAAGTGAGTCCATATTCTCAAGATGGATCGTTTCAATCCCTTGAAAAATAAATTAAACACTTGAGGAAGTACAACGGTTAGTTATTCCCCTCCCTTGTCCCGTATCGATTTTGGTATGGCCATGGCCTACTACATTATTACACTACACTACACTACATGAATGTAGTAGGCCATGGTATGGCTAATCGAAGTCTAAGTCTAATATGATTAGTCAATCAAATTGGTGGATTGCCTAAAACCTTTCTCTGTTTACAAAGTCACTTACGTAGTTGCATTCCTAGAGCAGCTCCGTCCAGATATATTAATCCAGTCCCTCCGACGTTCAATTCGATTAACTTACGAGGAAGATGTTCTGCATAGAATCAATAGATAAATGCCAGCGCTTATACTTAGCTTTACTAGATCTCATTCGGTCTGGTACAGGGTATCTAATTATCTATCTATTAACTCCGCGATTGTGCACTCACGTTTTGCCTGTACTAAGGTGATCGCCTTGGTCTATACATAAGTAGGGTTTGTAGATCTAGATATTCCCGATTTGATCAAGCCCACGCGCCACTAATCAATGATTTACGCATCTCCCAACCGTGCCAACGAATTAGTTCAGTGGAAGATATGCAAGCTGCTCACAAATTTTACTGGTAAATCAGGGCGATGATGACGACATCGATGAAAAATAACGCCTATATAGCCTCTACAATCTGGAATTTTCTGCCAAAGTTCATGAATAACCTACCCGTTCGAAGAGACGTAATTAGGATGTTTCTTGAGATATCCAAATAGTCAAGAATATCGAATTCTGCCAATCCTTCAGGAATGTTTCGAAGAAGATTATCGGCCACAGAAAACCATCTTAGGCTATGTTTCAGATGATCGATCATATCCTTCGTGATGAACTGTATTATATTATGCGAGAGGTCCAATTTCCTCAAGCTGTATAAATAGTAATTTGAAGATGTGATTTATTGCGTTAATCATCTTATCCCGACGTGACGTCTAAGCGATTATTTCAAACTTCGAAGTCCGTTAGTGCGGTTAGCGCTCGTAACTGTGAGCGTGTAAAACATTTTACACGACATATCCCAAGTAAGTAGTGCTGGTGGATCCCGGATTGTCAACATTGAGGGATTTGGAAAATCCGACGACCCATCAACGTTATCATGCGGGAGTACAATATGGTGACGATTAAAACCCACTGACCTCTCACTTTCTCCCTCACGATAAGGCAAACCAACTTACTTGAGCATTTCCGAAAACGAAGTATTCGCAAAAGACTCAAGCGTGTTATGCATGAGATTTAACTCGTATAAATTTTTGTACATGGCGAAATCTCGTTTGGTAATGGTGCTGATTTGATTGTCTTCCAAATGCAGAATATCCACCTGTATCGTAAAGCGATCACCTCAATCACTGATATTTCAATGTCATATAAAAACAATAGAGGGTCTGCGAAATCAGCACATTGCAGAAATTACAGCCGAGGCGCGCTCCTATACTGCCCACCTGCCCACTAAAGATGCATGCATTTCCAAATGTGGCCTGACAGTCTACTGTTCACTTTTTTGTGGTAACAATTGAATCGTAAAAGTGAGATAACTAGACACTTTACAGCATCCTATAGCCTTATATTTAGCCTACTCAGGTTGCCTGTGCGACAACCGCAAAAGCGCTATTATGTGACGACAGGAAAGGAAACTGCCAATTTTTGTGCTTCCCATAGTTTCAAATGGAATCTTATAACAAAGTAAATTAGGCTATATGTATACTATCTAAAAGGAGATGCATAGTTGTCGCTGATCAAAACTGACCTGGAATGATCCAGTCGGTTGGGGCACGTCTGTTCTGTTTGAGTGACTGCAGTCGGCCTTGCTCATACCTTCGTAACCTTCACAAAAGCATGTCTCAACGCAGTCAAAGCCGCCATACGATCCATGCAGAACGCTTATCAACTGCGTGAAATATATAGCCCATTATGATACGATCAGTTTATAGATACCAAATAATATAACAGATATAGGCTACTCACGATGATGATGGTATGCGTACGCATATTCTTATGCAGCAACGTAATGGTGATGGTATCAGTGTGTTGAATCGCGAACGATGTGGAGGGCACTCAGTTGACTAGTGATTCTTTTTCAACTGCTCAATGGTGATTTCCATGCCATGAAGACAGTGTCAGACTCAAGCCGGTTGTCAATGGCTATCTCAATCTTCTCGTCAATAAAAGAAGCTCGGAAGTCCTAAGCCAGTCTTTTATCTATCGATCAATTCTTATATGCTATAGGCTCTAGATATAAACGGCAGTCGACACACCAAATTAGACACTTACGCCGTCTGGTCAAGAATGTTCATTGCTTCGCGGTTTATGGCTGACACTTTTAATGGCGGATAGCAGACCTAATTACGCCCTGACGTTGCGAAAAAATTTCAAGTTTGATTCATCCCGGTATTCGCACTTTTGACGTAATTTCAATATGTCGCACCTACGGGCATGCTAAATCCTCGCGTAGCGCTTCGAAATTGTCCAATGTTCTTACAGCTAAGAGCTCATTTTCCCGGTATCATATTGACTGGAGTGAGCGGAAAAATTCGTCAGTCAAATCGCTTTAGCTCTTTAGCAAGCCTTTTTGTAGCGCTTGCTCATCGTTACAGCAGTTGTCTCGAATGATGTCAATATCTCAATAACATAGCGATATACCTAAAGGGACAATGCATATTATTTTGCAGCATGTGAATGATCGTTATGATGTAATCCGTCACTTCCTGAACCTAATAGCAATGTGCCGTAGCAACGTAACCTAAAGTCAAATCTAAACTTATAGCATATATACGTATGCGCGTTTATGCGGTAGCCTATAATTCCACGGATTGACAGATCCTTTGTTGCAATGTAGCCGAGATGATGATGACAGACGACATGCATTGTTCTGATCATAGCCTAGCTATGTTCTGATAGTCGCTTTTCTCTTTATAGGTCACACTGTTCATCAGCAAGTCACGCCCTCGCATAAACACTCGCCTTTTTCCTGCTCGCAGTAATAAGGCTTTGACCTCTGCTCTGACTAAGCACGGGAGAGAGACATCAATGCCTTGCATACCAGTAACTCGGACATCAGAATCAAGTTTGATACACGACCCCCCGACAGTCTATGTGCTAGTGCGAAAACAAACTTTCAAACCGTGGCCTACAGCAGGCCCTGAATATCTTACGCCTACGAGGAATCCTCTTTGAGGTTGCATGACACAGCAACAAAACCCTAGGCATGACAAGCGAAGTGAAAAATATCACCAACGAAAGGTATTTGCTTTATTGCATCTCGAAAACGATTTCATCTTGCCCTGGTTAGGTTATATTAATATAGATAACTACTGTATAGCCTATGGGCTATTGGTTTTGTAAATAAGCTAGCAACTAGCCTATAGGCGACTGCTAAGGTGGAACCGCGGCTTAATTTTACATTTAGCGTCATCTAGCGACAGACTGGAAATTGACAGACAAGAGCTCATGAGTTGAGCCCAGCCGATTTCTTGTCGAAAAGCGGTAAGGTAAAATGCCAAACCGCAGAGAGGGTAGACGAGGGCACCGCATCGCAAATGCAGCTTGTATAGACTTTCGCTACTTCGAGCAATGTGTTTGTTCAGGATGTGCAGTTATGTGTACATAACGTGTGTTTCGCGGCGTTCATTTAATCTATCAACACCGTATGTCCTATGTTCATTGTAACCTATAAAGTGTAAGATGAGTTCAAGACTAGGAGGCGTAGACGCAGGGGAACTGTATAAGCATTTAAGACAACACCAACGTGGTGGAAAGTAGCCTACTTATTTACGTACGATTACCACGGAGTTCGGCCTGTCAATTTCAAGCATAGCCGACATCTAGGGGTATTTCCAGTTTGGTCTATAGTGATTTTGTATGGCTTTCCTTGCCTATAGCATCTCCAGTCTCTGCCAGTAACGAAACCTACGGGGAAGTCAATACCGGTACTTCCGCGCAGCGTTTATCATCTCCAGCAAGAGAATTTCCGGAATCAATGTCGTCAGAACATCTCAATACCGAGCTCTCCTCCTGTGGAAGGCCGAAATCAGGCCAGGCCGAATTCGTTGCAAGATTTCCACTGAGTTATGGATAGGCTATGATTAGGCATGGAGGTATAGTTCTGGCAATTAAGAGATGACTACACATATAAGAAGTACATAGAGGGAGGAGGGAGCGAATGAATGTCGAAGAAGAGTTCGCAACCCCTTGAGTTTTCACGTTTCCGAGTCTCGACCGGACCTGTTATTGTTGTTGTCCCATAAATTTACCATTTTGGTATGCCTAAGTCATAGTATGGTAGCATTTTGTTTTTGTAGATGCTGTGTGTAGCATATTGCATGAAGTGAAGTGCATAGGACGAAATCTTGATTATTATCATGAGCTGATATTCGCAACTACCTGCGATCAAAACTGAAATGAAGGTGATTGTTGTATGGACTAAGATATGAATACAAGCTCTTACTTTTAAACTGTTTTTGACTTTTCTAGGAATATTTTCATACTTCAGACGTACCATTTTCATTTGTTTTTAATGGATGGATGATCAGCTCTGTGGTGACTCTAGCTTGTACGTGCCTAGGTAAGTAAGCATCTAATAAGAAATTATGAGTTAGGCCACGTATTGGTCTATTACAAGTTTATTGAATAGAATAAATGTATATTAAAGTATTTGACGGCATGCTGCATTGCCTATACATCACATCTAGTTAATGCAGTTTAATCCACTGCTGGCTACATGATAATATGAGTGCCTACTCTGCCTACCTAAGTGAATAGACAGTCAATTAAATTTAGAACTTTTTAATGGATTGTGTAAAATCACATTTAGCAAATCATTGGTTTATCATGAACTACTTCTCTAGTGTCCCATAGAATCTGCCATCTTGTACCTTGTTGTGTAGGCTACAGTCCTTGCTACGGTGATTTGAGCGTTCTTTTGTGGTTGATCATGATTAATCAACATCCTATTTTCTATCAAATTTTTGAAATTATATAGACCTCGTTAATTGTGTTAAAAACATTTGTATGTCTGTAGTCACACTGCTCTGTATCATTTCAGCTGTTGGATCAATTTCGCTATTATTTGAGGGTATCCGAGTACTACGGGTATGGATGAGAAAGTATCTGCAAGTAGTACCTCTATTCTCCATTGTTTCGGATAACTTGGGAGATACAAATGATCTCACAGTTCAAGCTGCTCCGGTCAATGCAGGATATATTATTAACAATCAGTAAGTTTATGAGTTTGATATGAAATGTCATACTAAAAACTTTTGACTAGTACGATGCTATTTTCTATTGGGTGAGTTTCTTGATGAAGTGTGACAAATGGCTCATTAGCTTGCAAGACTATGATAGGCTAGAGCTCATCAACATAACGAGGGTGATACAAAAATATCTGGATTTGGTCATATCCTATGCTTTTCTCAAAGAGCTCTTTCTCAACTTCATTAGATCTCGGCCTACAAATGAACAATGACACTGATTCATTACCCTACGCTACGCAGTCGTTACCCAAGTGCTTGGTGCATTGACTTTTGTAGAACTATAATATTTCTCGCACGGCTGCTTCTTACTTATTGATAATCCATATGGTTGGCCCCTATGCATCAATTTACCTTCTGCTTTCAGATTGAAGAATCACATCGGGCAAACCTTCCTGCATCTTTTGCGCGTTATTGCAGGTTATTTCCTTATGCTGGCATTCATGACTTACAACGCATACATTTGCATCAGCATTGTCCTCGGAGCTACGTTAGGTTATTTCCTATTCTGTCATGAATTGTCCAGATGGAGAGAGCCTCCACCATGCAGTGTCAATCTGACTCCAGCTACTTCCTTGAGCAGTGCATGCTCAACAGAAGAGTCCCATCCTATGCTACCTACTACATCAACTAAAGTTCATGACACTACCTGTAGGACTTTAGAAACCGGTTGACATGTCACTATGTAGATTACTTTGATATATCTCCCGCAGTTCTGCCGCCATGTTGTATTTTTGTTCATGTTGATGTGACGATTTCCATATTATGTTCAAGACTATTCTACCGATCTACAGTTCTCTATCTCTCGATCTTTTTATATTTATATCAGTAGTAGCCTGCCGAATTGCAAAGTCCAGTTCCATTACTGCATTGGAGTGGCAGAGTTATCACCAGATTCACCAGTTTGGGATTGTTTATCGCTTGTTTCTATGGATGTTTTCAAATAAGCCTACTGAATAGGAACTGCTTTGCATGAATGTGCATTTTGTTGTTGCGTTTTGTTTTCATTATAAGCAGGCCATTGTGATGTCAAGGATGCTAAAGTATATATATTCTGGATTAAAGTATACAAATACGAGGTCTTGCTCTGCTAAGCTAGCTTCGACTGGGTACGGAGAGATCTGGGTCGCCTGAACCTCCCAACATAACAGGAAACTTGCGGGTGCGTGGCGTAACTGAAATTACGCTATCAAAATTTATTCCGCTAGATGACGCAACGCAGGTATTTTCGATTGATTGTTACCGGAAGTGGATAGGTATTTAGGTAATCAGCGGCCTGTGTAAACTCGGCGGGGTTGACCTGGCAGAGTGCCAGACATCTCATTCTATGTTCTTCTTAGCATACGAGCAAAATGATACCTGGCTCAATAACCACAATATGCGTCTACACATCTACTTGATCGCCGCTCTCTCTCTATGCCCACCTGCCTAAGTGTCGGTGGTGATCAAACCGGGCTTGTTTCATCGGATAAGGATCAGGAGGAAAGATGTCAAATGGACGAATTTATTTTTCGCAACGTATCAAAAACAGTAGTAAAATGCAATAGTAAAGTCAAAAGAGATTCAAAATTGTGTGCGAATATCACAGCAATATAGGCTAACGACCTATGACATTAACAGTTTACGTTACGGAATCGTTCCGCATTGCAGCTTCTCGGAGCCATTGATACTCTCAGTAACAAATAAATAAGGTGTAAAATATCAGGAAAAACTCATGTTGTGACATTTTTAACAGGAAATGTTGGACATACCTATTTGATGAAGGTATTCAAAAGAAAAGGGCGTAGAGGTAGGCCTATCTTTAGGTAGCCATTACAGCAATAGGTTAGGCCTTCACTGAAAGGTGCGGCGTGATTCTCACTTAACACAGCGATTTGCCTGCTGTCATACTGGTGCTGGGATGACTGACGTCATTTAGCGTCCTTCTGCATATGAATCAATCCGACTGCGCCAGCTAAAAAGTGTTGCTTGAATTTGAAGTTGTATGCTTTTTAGAGTTATGCTGGAAAAAATTTGTTGACATCCTACCGTTTCGTGGTATACAACAACAGGTGTCTTTCTCGCGCTTCCCGTGTCGACCGCGGCTTAGGTCGTCGTGAGGCCCACGAAAACATAATGATCGGCTGAGAGCAGCCCGCATTTCCGAAAACCGCCAAAAATATACCCAGGGATTAATTAATGAATTCAATAAAGAGAACATCAGGAAATATTTGGTGGGGCCCAAGAATCGTTTGTCCGTTTCTGTGAATGATAGTATCAAAACAATCCCTAACGGAACAGTGGTTATGACGAACAACAACAAGATAATGATCATTGTACGTAATAATCGCATGTCACGGTCATAGTTTCGTTGTCGAAAGCCTTGGTTTGTCTTTTGTTTTGTTTCATTTGACCGTCGCTGAAATGACGATGGCAATTTGGCCTTTGACTGTTGAACGCATCCTCTCCATGATTTTCCCTTGATGAATCCGTTTTTGGTATCGACTTGATTTCCTTGATTGAGAGTTGTGTCGCTTTGATCAGGAGTAAGAAACGGTGTGGATCGTCCGCCGCAACTGTCATCTCGAGAGTAATTGTTTGATCCATCTTCCGTTTCTAAAAAGGTCAGCCAACAATAACAACACGTATATATTTTCAGGTGTTACATAAAGGATAACGCAAAGGAGAGAGAAACTGATATAAAAATGATAAGGGTTTGCATATGGCAATACTCGGCCAAGAAAGGAGCGCCAGCCCATGAGCCTCCAAGTTTCATCTAAATGAATGTTCAAGTTTCATTAAATGCCTTGTCATTGTTGCTGCCAAACGGCATCAAACAGGGCCTATTCAACTACACCAATCCCTCCAATTGGAGGGGGCGACCATGTTAGTCTTGTGAAGGTGGTTCATTTTCTTAGTAAAAATATTCGTTTCGGTGAAGACTAGAGCCTAATAGAATGTTCGAAAGCACGATAAAAATGTATGTGACGCATAAGTGACTGGGCCCATGGACGTGATATGGGGCTGCAGTGCGTAACATTTCAGCCGCCTTAAGGACTAACTATAATATAGTAGGCCTATGCTAAAATTTTACAAGTTACTGTAGATCATCTCGTGGAGTATACTCACCGCGCCGTAACGATTCAATGTACGGACCGGCAGCAGATTGAATGTGATTAATTTGCTTCGTCTTTCGAAATCTCTGGGTTGGTCTATTCGACGATTCCCGTACAAATGAATATATCCGCCAGTATAAAATGAATGATAACGTTGGTAGCAGTAGAAGAACAAGGCCCAACATCAGCATGCTACTTTTGGTAAAAGCCGGGTTCACCTAAACAAGACAAAATGGTTAGTTGGACAAATATTTTCGAGCTTATGCGGATGTGTATAAGACAAATAGATAAATCCGTATGCACGACGTTGAGGTTTTACAATTCTTTGATTGATGCACCAACAAAATTTTGTATTGCAGGGCTATGCATGCGTACTAGAATCAAGGCAATAAGCAATCATTATAAAATTTGCTGTTTATTTCCCCCTCAATTGCGACATCAAGAAAGCATTTGAGGCTCAAATTTCAGTGCGAACGGAAATATAGGGCCTATGTCATGTGGCGGTTCAGAAAGGAAATTTACTGCAATGATTCTCATTTCAGGCGATTTTTGAGAATTATAAATCCGTGTCATATCGACTAGAGTGTTACCGACACCGAATCGTCACATCTGACAACATAATTATATGTAGTAGAGGTCGGCCGATATTGAATTTTTAAAGCCGATAAGATATAATCGACATTCTGGCCTGACTGATGGTATAGATACCGATTTTATAAAAACATCATCAACATCTGCCTCGGTAATGAGTCTATTATCGACCTTAGGCCGATTATCGAGGCCGATAACTAATATCGACTTCCTTACTTGCCTGGGAGCCTATACCTATTATTATCGCAAAAATACGATTATATGATTCGACCCTTACAGTTTATAACTATTTTATGGACACGTGTACCGCGGACCAGCGCGAATTGTTCTGACGTCGGATTTCGACGTAGTGTGATGGCGCCGAAAGATACTCGTCGATAAACTAACCGTGAAATTTCATGAAGATGGATTCCATCTGTTTACTGATGGTGTGAACGGTTTTCAGTGTTTTTATGTAAGATCTCAGGAGTATAACGGCTTGTAAAACATCTGTGACGTCCCACCGGGCCATAGTGTTTGAGCGCTTGCAAAATATATATTGCCAAAAAAAATAATATATCGACAAAGCTTGAGTCTAACACCCACCGCTTGCATAATGAAGGCCTCGTGGCGCCAATGCAGTTAAAATCTGCTATTGTGATTTTGGTGATTGCATTGTTTCTACGGCGTCGCTTCAAGCAGTTTTGTAGTCACGCGAGGCGCGTGCAGAGTTAGCTCTCCCGAGGGTGATAATCTCCCGGCCTCATTATTTTTGCATCAATTCGCCGCCTTGCGATTAGATTAAGAGTGGCTGTATCGTTGGAGTGGAAGTTCGATTCGGGTCGGTTAAACAAATTATACTTGAAATTGGTTTTTACACGTCCTCGGGACTCAACGTTACAACCACACTGAGAGAGTGAGGATCACCTTTTCTATATTTAACTCCAGTATAGTCTTTGATTAATCTTGAATTTAACTGTTGAGTTGAAAGTCTGGACTGCTTAGGAGGGAACTTGAGAATGGGCCTATATGCGCGTCAATACATAGCGCTCAGTTGACTTCCAAAGGTCACTAGCAGAAAAGCTAAAGTAGTCTTTTTCAGTTCGATGAAAGCTCGCTACACAAGCGATTTTCCCCGCTATGTACTGGAACAGAACTACTGTAAGTTTTACTTGGTATTTTTGACTGCGGCCTAATGGGAAAGCATCGGGATTGACCACTTTCAGTTGCCTCGCTGGGACTATCACCAGGGAATGACGTTTACAGGTCAAAGTCAAGTGCTCAAGACCTATAGCTTACCACTTTATTGTCATCGGGACAGCACCTCGCGGTAAAAATTAAACGATAGGCCGTGTGACAAAATACCAACCATATTACTAACCTCTGAACAGCGTTCACTCGGATCACACGCCATATATATCACGTTTGTATTGTTTTTACGAGTGTAACATCTACACGTGCTTGCACAATTCCACATAGTCAGCACTGGAATTACGTAGATGATTGTTGGTATGATCCATGTCAATACAATCCCGATTTGAATCATTCTGTAAATAACGAGAATTTTTAGATTATTACGTATAGATATAATAAGTCAACACAGCTTTAACGTCCAGTCCAGTTTATTGGAATATAATTCACAAGCTTTCTGAGCTCATCAGGTGAATCTGGATTTGGATCGTCCGCCATCCGCTCCACTATTTTCGTATCATAGATTATTACAAAAACAATCAAGCACCATTGTCGTCATCAAGCATGCCGGAGACAGGCTTTGGGCATTACGACTAGGACAGGACGCCAACCGCGGCGGGCAGAAACGTCGGATTGAGCAACTTCGGCTTATGCTGTTTCTGTATTGAGATCTATCGTGAACTGACTGCGTCGAAATGACCTTTCGATAGCCTCCTTGCGTTTGCACTGTTGCCTATTTCAGCACACATTGCAAAAGGTGATGTCATACTCACAGGTCTACTGGATATTCCATCATCACAAAGCATAGATGATAACGAGGTGGTAGTTTGTGACTACAGTATGCCTTCAATCGGCAAAAATAGCCAACGTATTCGTATTGCCCTTGTTATCTGTGACCTCTTTTCGAATTAGCAACCTTTCAGAATAGTGTTCTAAAGTTGGCCAGTGACAAGATTGCATACGCATCTCAGGAATTCGCATAGAATAGCCGTGACGCAGCGCTCACAATCTCACAAGACGCGACGTGATGGAGATTCGGGTTTCTTGACATTTGAGATTAACCAACCGGTTCATTGGTTTCAATTTTCATGGTGAATTCCGCATTCTAGTGGGCAAACTGTAAAGTTATCAGATCATAGTCTGATTCGTCATATTGTGTTACGCAAAGCGCTACAAACGTGGTTTAAATCTTACCAAATTATACGGGTAGTTATATACCATTGAAAATTGTATCTCGCGTACACATAGGAGTTCCATTACTACCATCACGAATACGTTCTATCCATAGAGACCAATATCAGGCTACCGCATATAGGGCTGGGCAAAGTCGAATAGTATGAAACATCGGAATAATTTTAATCGAATCGAATCGAATACCGAATAGACGCGGCTGACCTAGTTATTAACCTAATTCAATAAAATTTGATTGAAAATAATAAATCAACGATCAGAGACGCCACTAGCAAATGTGAAGTCATGTCGTCTACGACTTCATGGGGTGCTGTCAAAGTAATAGCAAAATGCACAAAACTCAATTTGAAACGGTGGTACCAAAGAAAAGGAGTGCTTCAAGCTAAACCTCTCCTGGCTTTCTCAAGTTGTTGTAGTATTGGAAATTCGAAAGCAGAACGAATTGCTATTCGATTCGGTCCGAATATCTTGTTATTCGATTCGATTCGAATTCGAGTGAACAGCCCTACATATGACATGAATGCTGAATAGATTATATATAGTATATTTCATGTGTCGAGATGCAGAGATAGTCTTATTCAAAGTAAAAGATTTTATACACCGTTTATATGAAAGACATGTTGTACATGAGGTAAACCTCCATAATTCACGATGAATTGCAAAGGTATAATTATGTCGAAGGGACCCGTACAGGGAAGGTGCGAGACACCAACACCAGAACAAGCGCGGCGACGGCTCTGATGAGTTTGTTTGACTTATCGAAAGGGTACAGGAGTTGAAACATGTCACGTCAGAACAGCCTCTGTGTTTTTCGTCACCATACCATACAGAATTGAGGAAATGTGAACTCTGCAGACACATCCTGATCTATTTTATAACAGCAATATCCGCACACCACAGTTACACATGTCACTATACCGAACGAAAACCATGCGATTTCAAGCTATCGTAGAATCGTACCTTATTCAATCAACTATTCATAGACGTATCGCGGAAGAAGTCTCGGCTGACATGGTGCTAACGATTCAAGACGCCTCGCACCACACACTGATCACAAATTAGCGCAAGAGCAAGCTTTCTCAACCGTGGAGAGATTTGCGCCTTGCTGGGGTATGTCCTAACATGTATAATCTTACGCCCCCTTACGGGTAATTTTACAAGCACCTATTTCGTACTTTTCCACCACAAAAATAGGCTGCCGCCATCATAAACAAATAACGTAGACCTAGTCAAAATTGGGGCTCATCCCCACTGCACCACGTAGCAGGCAGCGCCATATGGTATTCTCCGTGATACTATACACAACTACATGCTTATTGCTTACAGAGTGAATTGTTTTTTAGTTGGGGGTAAGAAAGATTGTAACGTATGTGTTGGAAACTCCCATGAGCCTATAGTTCAAGTTGAGTTTCACAAATGACTGAGCTCTGATAATCTGATGGGAAAGTCATTTTTGTTTTTCGATCAACAGTAGTTTTGGGAATAAACCAAACCGCAAGGAGGTAAACCCAAAAAACCTTGGCCATCGTAACGCACTAAAACGCGTGATTAATTTCTGTAATTCATCCCACGGGAGTCACTTACTGAAAGCAATTCTATTTTATAATTCGGGTTAGAGTTTCAGGCAGACGAAACTGGCAAATTTCACTCCTCGTATAACACCGATTTATTACAACATTTCACCATTAGCGACATCTGGCTTTCAACGGATACAATGAGTTGGATAATTCTATTGTTATTGAACCGAGATTTTCAAAGATGTCTGTACTCGCCGACGACAGAATTACGAGAATGATCGGAAAGGTGACCAATTCAACAGAAATTCGAAGTTGAAATCAGATAACAATAAATCGTCTATACAGCCGCGACAATGTTTAACCCGACTGCACATGCACGCACGTGTATGAGTGCATAATGCACGATGTGGAATCTTTTGAATTGATACATGCGAACTTGGTCTATGATTTTGCAATGCAATATCTTATTTATAGAATTTCGGAGCTACGATAACTTGGCCATTTTATACTACAAAGAGACCGAAAATGCGTCATGCCTAGTCTGTTTTCGATGCATGTATATATTTTTACCACATGCTATTTATTATGCATAGCTTTGGCCATGGCCTACTAGTAGGCCATGCTTTGGCGAGCTAGTAATGTTGCAAGAGGATCATGTCATGCAAATATTTCAGCTACTCAGGAATTTGAGTGCCATAATCCACAGCGTTTCAGCCTATGCCAACATGCAGTTTTTCTAAAATTTATGTGAATCCTTCAACTGTTCAAAGCGACACGGATCTCTAGGGCGGATGGTTTGATAAATACCAATACACGTGCTATGAGGACATTAAGAAGTTTCGAAAACGATTAGGTCAGGTACAAGTGTGGGAAACAGATAGTTTTCCTGCCGAAAATGACAACATTATATGCTCTGGCAATAAAACAATTAATTGCTTTGTGTACGACCGAGTTCTTGTAGCAGAGATGAATTCTAAGGAAGCGGAATCTTCTGGACCATTACCGACCTACAATGACGCAATGCATTTGAGTCTAAACAAGGAATCACCTTTGATTGCATTTCCCTGCCTCACAGCAAAAGCATAACCACACTTTGCCCTGTCACGCTGTTTTCATTCTAGTCATTACATCATATCTTATGACACGGTCAGACATCGACTCGTTTCCATATTAAAACAATGCAATGTTCGCCCTTATTTATCTTGTGAGGGTTACTCAAATCATGCGATACCAGCGTATTGAATGGTATGATGTCGCAGCTATGGTGAGAATCGTCATGTCATTGCTTAGTCATTATAACGATCCCTTATTTCCAAGTTGGATGAGATGGATGTAATCTAAGGAGGAAGGATGAAAGGTCAGCGTGTTTCAACCACGCATGGAAGACACATGAATATATTATTACCTTAACAAAGATGAAGATTTATGAAATCCCATATAGGTCTGCTTCTATTCTGAACTTCAAACCTCGCCTATAATGCTGTCTGTGATACACATGCCTACCACAGTACACATTTGCAATTTTGGGACGAAATACCGTGGGAAGCGCTGGTATTTCTCGTTTATGCGACATCCATTTTTACATGCATTCGACTATACACACTTGATGATTGCAAGGGAATGCAATTTCGTTTCATCAAGACGCTAGCGGTGCGTGGTTAGTGCTTATACTGAATGGTTGGAAGACTTGTCTGATTATGACGAGCCGCAATAGATTAGCCGAAGTCGGGCATGCAGGCTTTAGATTTTCTTAGAGTACTAAGCCATAGGAAACATAGCCTGCCTGCATTAATGATATGTAATTATGAATTAGACAGAGTATTGAGCGGTCACGTGCGTCTTGGTGTTGATTTGGTGACGAAATGATGATACTTGTTCCATCGTACGCGGAAAT
Organism: Botrylloides violaceus; assembly: GCA_030412335.1. Taxonomy (NCBI): domain Eukaryota; kingdom Metazoa; phylum Chordata; class Ascidiacea; order Stolidobranchia; family Styelidae; genus Botrylloides; species Botrylloides violaceus. The sequence goes on from JASFYC010000810.1 coordinate 2,424,400, forward strand.
AGAAACACAACAGGCAATTACAGGTCACTGGATTCGTGGGTGTTTATGAGTCAAGTGGTAATAACGCTATGCGCTGTTCTCGGAGTTCCGCGCAGGTATGGTACGATATAGTTGCAAGGCGCTGCGCTCATGATCTTACTCTAGAAATCGTAGCCGTGCAGCAGGAAGGATCCTATTTATAAGTTTTCTCCAAGGCCACTCAACCCAACCTAAAAATAACTCCTGCTAGAGGAATAAATCCTGTGTGTTTGCTTGTACATACGAATCATACACAGACATAGGATTTTGCCGCACGCGATCAAAGTTTTTGTATGGCATTGCCACTATGCACTCTATATATCACAACTATTTTCACCCCAGAAGATTTGTATCAAGACTTCAGTTAGGTCCGTAGGATGGCAGCCTTATTCCACGGGCCGGGTTCATAACTCCAGATGTAGTGATGCCCTTGCGATACTATTCACGAAATGATTATTATCTTACCTTCGTCTTTGCGTATTTCTCCATGCGTTACATCCAAAGAAACTGGAACGTCCCCCGGTGCCCATTCTGACATGCGTGTACCGGTCTAGTGCAATGACGACTTGACTCATTAGCGAAGTCCATATTGTCAAGGTCCATATACATTTCAGTATAAGCTCAAAATATACCGGGCGAGCAGTAAGCAGAATCTGAAACACAGAGTAATATAAGTTTTAATCAAAATCGAATAGGTTGTGCGGAAATAAGCAGAGATAAATTAATCTAATTATGAATCCGTCATTAATTTCATGAAATTCTTCCGATAAATTCGGCCGTATGAGACGCAATTTTACGATGTGTGTAAATCTGCGCATACCGTGACGCATGCAAAGTGATGACGTGTTTATCAAATCCTGGATGCATCGATCATCGTGCTTGGTGATAAATGTAGATATAGAAACATGCCAGCGAGAAGAAACCTCAAAGTCGGTTTAGTTCGCATGCCTTCTGCGATCCATAAAACATGTATCCGTTGTACTAATACATTCTTATTATTCTTATCCTGGTAACATCATAAATGAAATGACGTCTGAATGACCGATTGTGTCTGGATAATGCGAAAATAATGGGAACGAACTAACTTCGCTGGGTGGTTATCAATGGTGCATTATATGAATCCGTTACTGTCCTCAGTCATGCGGGATTAGTTTAGTATACACTCCCCGTTTGCGACGAAGGATTATAAATATGTGACTCGTGCTAATTGCTCCTCTGTCGTCACATACTTTGCAACATATGGTCTGTAGCTCGGAAATCTGTGAGAAATTGTGACTGACTGTACGATAGAGACTAAAACACAAACATGACGCAAATTTAAACCTAGTGCCTGGGTAATGTTCCGCGCGGGATGTGTCTTTATTCGCAGTGACTCATCACGCGGATGTAAATAATTCAAGCGAAACAGATAATTCGGAACGCAAGTCGCGACGACGTCTGATTAATTGGCTGATCGCAACTATAGCGCAGGCATCTTGTTATAGACGATCGTCGGTGATTCGAAGTTACTATTTTACACTACAATCTTCCGAATCGGACCAACTTCGGTTTAAAAGTTTTGATTCTCGATTTCAGCTGTAGTTGTTACGTTTAAATGAATTAATCACTGAGTTTTAGTGACTAATCATTATAAGGATAAAAATTCCAATGGTAATGTAATTTGTATAATATTTTCCCTTTGAATTCAAATTCTCTGTATCATACATATGTATTGGAAATCTGTCATGCAGACGCTGCTAGTAGCCTACGCCAACTGTTTTGACAATATAATTACAGTCCGCATAATTCGTTATACCCTATTGAGGTTTTGCATTTTATGGTTTTGATTCGCTAATTTTCAAAGCGAATTTCTATTACTAACGACTGCGGAAAGCACGACAAATTAATGTGTGTACCGGCACGATTGATGTCGTTTTGTAATTCAGCCTAGTCAAATTAGGTAGTCAAATTTACAACACGTTTCGCAAAACATCCGTGGTGCTGTGCGTATATCATTTAGCTTTTGTGATTCCCTGCCATACACTGTAAGCCAAGCCTCCCAGTATGTCACGAAATTGCAAACAGAACGGAGTAGGCGTTCCAGTGAATAGGCTGATACCTGCCGAGTGATTGGAAGGAAATTTCTGTTTTTACTCATTTCCTGTTAACAATATTACAAGGCCGAGTGTGATTATATTATCACATTTGGCGCATAATATGCATTTATATAATATGCGTGTGTAATTAATACGCTTATGAAAACACAAATACCGACTATATCATTGCGTAGGCTATAATATGCTTATTTTTATAGACTAGTAGATATAAGCACAGGGAATTTGAAAAAAAACGATCAATTTTGTCCACTCATCTGTACGTTTACAATATATTTCATTGTAGTGATTTGACAGATCTACGTGGTATAACGTTTTTTTTTGTGGTTGTAATATACTGCAAGCTAGTGGTTCCTTTGCCACAACCACCGTCAGCAGTTACATCCAGATAAATGCGTTTTAGGTGGCATCCGCGTTACTCACATCAGAAACACCGACCTTCCGGTGTACAAACCTCGTCGTTAACCTAGACAACGTTGCTTACGAACAAAAAGTTCAAAGCAACGAAGCGGGCCAGAAAAATGCATATCTGCCGTTACACAAAAAACGCGTCAAGGCAATTTGTAAAAATCAGCGACATGAGAATATACCATGCCAGTCATTCTTAAATTTGACGGAAACACTTTGTGCCACAATGTTCTTATCTCAAGGCGTGCAGAAGTATGCTATTATAGTTGTACCATGTACCGTTGAAAATCACGAGAAGCAATTTTGCAGAAAACTCACCCTCTGTAAGCCGAAATTCCATAGAAGAAAAAGACCAGCCAGCATATCAGCAACGGCTAGATTAGCTATGCAATAAAATCTTGCTTTCCGCAGCTTCTTCCCCCCTTTCTTGATCGCGATAACAACAATAAGATTCGTCACGAATATCGCTAAACCAAAAGTCATTGCCATCCCCTAAGAAGAACATGGTAATGTAATAAGTTATACATATCTAAATCAATCCATTTGTTAAATTTACTCAATGCCTACCTCGAAAAACCCATTGGCTTCATCCTGCCTACAGGTTGTGTTAATTTGATCCATATCCAATATCATTATGACCTGTGCTGGATATAAACATACAATCATAATGTGAAAGCTACAAGTGAGATATATCGAATATATGTACTAGCAAACGCTGCACAATAACAACATGGACTACTAAGAAACGCTAAAAACAGATGGTGATCAGTAAGCCACCATGAAATGCATCTATATCACTCAGTTAGGTTTGACGTCTGCGTACAAGATCGCGGCGAGGTCTACGCGACGACGGAAGCACCATCTGTATATCAATAGGATTCCTTCAATCTTATTCATTAGTTCAGTCGTTTATCGTCTTATTCCGAAATTATACTGCGCACGAAATACGATATCGCCAATTTATTTGGACTTCCTTCTTGATTCTTACCAGGATATTGGCAGATATTTCCCCTATCGGCGGTAGAAGATTCTTGATCGCGTATCCTTAGCAGCGTTTGTATATCCAGCCAGCACTCCTTTACCTCACGTTGATAAGTTCTAACGGAAAGTATCAATGTTTAAAATATCATGTCTGGTATTTTATATAAACGAAGTATATAGTCATACTACAACTTCTGGGAAATGATTACCGGTGGCCTAACTTGACTCTCTCGAAGACATGCACTTTGTCTCAGCTAACCAACTCATCAGCGTCATAAAATGTCGGTGAACTCTAATCAGTCACTGCTGTTACGCTACTGCTATGATAGAAGATCTACTCTATGGTCCATGATACCAGCATACATGCCCTTCGAACTGATTCTGTCACTAAGCACAGCCGAATGTTTTCATCGTTTTTTATGCTGCAACTTACAAGAGCACTAGCACGTGAAGAAGATAACTTCGAATCACTCGCGCATGATTCTTACCTCACAAATCATAGGCGGATTATTATCTAATAGAATAAAAATTCATTTGACATCGAAACATTCTCAATGCATACAAATGTTAATGCTTGTTGACGAAACTGGCGTTTTATTATCACGTTTAATCAAATATCCTATGCTGCCAACACGTAACATGGTAACATATATCCTCCGCATGAGATTTATTTGAGTGATTGCCATGCTGGCTTCAACAGCTTATATAGCAAGCTCACATATGCGACATTTTGTGTGTCACATAAGATAGCACCCTGCATATCGCGTGACACGGCTGCTGGTTTAATGTATGGCGAAATTCTCACTGCATTTATAGTAGGTCGTTTTCCATTGACAGCTGCCGCAAATTCGCGAAATAATTGCTTATGCGAATTTCGTTGCCCGATAAGCCAATTTGATGACAATAAATCCTATCAGACGGTCGATTCGCTCGCGTCTACGCCAAATGAATTTCAAGTGTGGTAAGAATTTTTGGGAAAAGGTTCTCAATTTAATCGTTAGACGATATCCGCTACTCAACCGCTGAGAAATATGATCTCTGCAACCGACCGCCACACAATTCCAGGCATGGCGTTTCAGCACATGGTTGTATTATATAGACAAAGTGCGAATACATCGACACTTAGTCTGACTACTAGAAGACTCGGCGCAACCTGTCATAATAACCAACCATCCATATAGCCTAGGATGTGTCGCGCATGTGTAGTTTATAAAGAGACATAAACCAATACCTTACAAGTAGGCTAATGAGAACTATTTTTGTAGAAGTTATATAGTGTAAGCATTAGTATATTGCACAACATATGTTAGGCCTACTGTTATTCTCTAAAAACTCGAGCAAATAAACAAAAGCACATAGTCATCGTTGAAGCGAATTTGCTCAGTCATCATTATAGGCCCAAGCTAAGGTGACGTCGAGTAAGCAGAAACAAACTTAGAAAAATTTCCTTGGTTTCATCCAAGTAGTTATGTATACCAACAAAAAGCACGAGTCTATGCAGACGAAATTCCTTAGAGCAGATACCATAGTCGATCACCCCGATAAGTTTTGCTCTAGGCTCGAGTAGAGAAAATTACAGTGCGTGGTCTTACGGGGAAAAAGAGGAAAAATTTGTAAGGATTCTCAGTTCATTAGGCTGCGGGACTTTCTTTTAAGTGAACAAAAAATCCCGCCCTGAACCAAATCGCATCGTCAACGGAAAACGGGTGTTCATATAAAACAGTCTACTAGGCATTTGTCACGGCGGTTCTAAACGAGCACATCGTATTAGGCTATCTCCCGTCGATGAAAATATTCGAAATTTATAATTATCACGCTTCCACCCGCGACGTGCAGACTTTATAATCGCGCCACTGGTCTCGTCTTTCATATTTTAATTGCCTGGTAACGCAGTTCCCAGACACGTATTCACATGGGCTAATTATCGGGACCCATTATTTTGTCCGAATGGCCCTAATTTAAAGGCAACCAAGGCAGCAATTGTGGCAAAACAAAACGTTTGTCACTGGCCGAATATGGAGATGATAAATCATTAATTGAGTTATTGAATTTGTGTGAAAGAAGTGTGATAAAGGCCCCCACTTTTCCCATTTTAATCGTTCGACCCAACTCGCAGGTCCGAGGCAACCGCATTTCGGACCGCTACCATCGAAAGAAAGGAAAAGCAACAATGAATTCCAGCGCTTTAGCGTCACCTCGCGAGGTAGGCTATCTCATTCCGTTACCAATTACCATAGAATGTAATGATTACATTAGAATGTACATTAGAATGTAATGATTACATTCTATGCAATTACGAATCAGCTTGTCAGACAAACGCAGGCCCATAATCTAATACTTAGGTTGTATAATTTCAGCATAAGTTATTCAGGAGAACTTGTCAAATATGCCATTTTTTGAGCATAGCTCGTCTCAAATGTCAAAACTCTTTTCATTTATCAGCACTCAATGGTTAACCTTGAAATTTCCGAAATGCTTCGTTGCTCATTGTAACGACGTCGGTATCTCTTGTGTGTGCTTTGAGGGTTGCAGAGTCTGTGAAGGTCTGATTGTTTAGTTTAGAGTTCCTGCTGAGCATACGAATATGGCTGAATTCTACTCAGAAGGAGAGTTTTGCGTAAATGAACAACAACAGGCTTCATTGGCCTCTACAAACCTGGAGCATACTCGCCTGCTAAACATTGATAGCAACCCATCAACATGCAGAAATACTGGGATTATCTGCACCATAGGACCTGCATCAGACGATGTAGAGGTCCTTAAAAAGATGATTAAGAAGGGAATGAACATAGCTAGACTAAACTTCTCTCATGGAACTCACGAAGGGCATGGAAAAACGGTCAAAAATGTTCGTACCGCGACTGAAAGTTTCCTGTCAAACCCCATCAATTACCGTCCTATCGGTATTGCCCTTGACACAAAAGGTCCTGAAATCAGAACTGGTTTGCTGAAGGGCGGTGGCAGAGCAGAAGTTGAACTCGTCAAGGGAAACAAGATCAAACTTTCGTTGGTTGATGCAGATAAAGAAAGCGGCGATGCATCCTGCGTTTATGTCGACTACAGAAATCTGTTCAAAGTGGTTGCACCAGGAAAACGCATTTTCATTGATGACGGCTTAATCTCTTTGATTGTTCTTGAGGCAAAACCTGAGTATTTGACATGTGAAGTTGAAAGTGGCGGGATGCTGGGATCGAAAAAAGGAGTGAATTTACCCGGAATTGAAGTTGATCTGCCAGCAGTCAGTGAAAAAGACAAAGGCGATCTTCGGTTCGGTGTGGAGCAGGGTGTCGACATGGTTTTTGCTTCATTTATCAGAAAGGCAGAAGATGTTAAAGAAGTCCGCAAAGTCCTAGGCGAAGAAGGCAAGAATATCATGATCATTTCGAAGATTGAAAATCACGAGGGTGTGCGTAAGATCGATGAAATCATCAAAGAAAGCGACGGTATCATGGTCGCGAGAGGTGACATGGGAATTGAAATTCCTGCCGAAAAAGTATTTATAGCGCAGAAAATGATCATTGCCAAATGTAACATGGCTGGGAAGCCGGTGATATGTGCCACACAAATGTTAGAAAGTATGATAAAAAAGCCTCGTCCGACCAGAGCCGAGGCATCTGATGTTGCAAATGCAGTTCTTGACGGTGCCGACTGTATCATGTTGAGCGGTGAAACAGCAAAAGGTGATTTTCCATTAGAATGTGTGCAGATGCAACACAAAATAGCCCGCGAGGCAGAAGCGGCCTTGTTCCACATGCAGATTTTTGAAGAATTGAGAAGATCACGCGGATTCGCAACCGATCCGACAGAGGCCGTGGCTATCGGTGTCGTAGAAGCTTCTTTCAAATGTCGGGCAAGTGCAATTATTGTACTGTCCCGATCAGGAAAATCTGCTCAATTGATATCCAGTTACCGGCCAAGAGCTCCAATTCTAACCGTTACAAGGATTGCCCAGACTGCCCGTCAAGCTCACCTCTGGAGAGGTTGCTTCCCGATCTTGTTCAAAGACCCAGTAACATCCCCATGGGCTGATGATGTCGATGCAAGAGTGAAGTTTGCATTGAAGACTGGTATAACCAGAAAGATGTTCAAGCCAGGCGATATGGTTGTGGCCGTTACTGGCTGGCAACCCGGCTCCGGTTTCACCAATACAATGCGAGTTCTAGTTGTTGAATAGATTTACCAGCTTTACACACCTACTAATCAATATTTTTTTCGTTGAATTTGTGCTGTTGTGTGGCATATAGTTGTCTGTCATGTTATTCTCATATAGTGATTTCTTATTATACAAGAATGTGTTTTGGGGTTGTGTGCTAAATACTAAGATCCACGAAATTGTATCCATGTATGGGATTAATCACAAATTATATAGTGAATCCCGCAGAGTATTCATATGTACCATGAAATGTTGAGCAAGAAACGAATAAGTATCACCAATAAACACTGATTTCGCGCATTCTATTCAATGTGGCTCAATTCTGCAATCATAATGGAGGGGGCGTAGGGCATCACAGTGCACACAGAGGGACTTCGTAATGACAGTTTTGGATCCTGATTTGAATGTACCCTACAAATCTCGATGCAGTCAAGCCAAACATTCATTAAATCTGTTCCTCTCTGCTCTGCAAACAATATCATGGGACTGCAGAATGAGCCTGCGATTTTGATCGAAGCTGTGAACCTGAAGTATCAATATCGCATAGACCTTGACATGGCGTATATGAGCTGCGTAGTTCAAAACATCAAATCAGCGACAATAGTTAGTCGTAGATGCCATGCAATGGCATGACTCATAAATGGTGGCATCTTCCCAGCCGCAGTTCATAGACCAGATTGCTGCATGCGCGATTGGTTTATTGCAAGAACTATTTCAACAAGTCTCTTGCTTAGTAAAAACTAAAAATTAAATATAATCCCAAAATGTATCAGCTGATATAGCATTCTTGAATATATTTCGGAAACGACAATGAGTACGTCTCTATGACAGCTTTGGATAAGTAACTCATTGTGCCGTATGTACCACTCGGAGCACAGTCATAGAATTCAACGCATATCCCAGAGCTCGAATCTCTCGTAAGCAAATAATCAGGGGCATCCCGTTTCACCTTCAAACAAAAAAAAATGCACATCTTAACAACGCATGAAAGAAAATGTCGGTACTATAGACCTAACAACATAGATCGTTGACTCAGTTTTCAGGCATAGATAAATTATCTCTTTTGGCAAATCGGCAAAGGCAGAAAACACCACCAACCTAACCATGAGGTTGGTGGTCCGATGTTTGCTAGCCATGTCAAACCAAATATTTTCAAAATTCTGCATTTTGCGGTAGGTCCAGCACCTCCATGGTTAATCTGCACGATTGCTTAGTGCGGATGTATGACCAAAGGGCATAAAAAGATCCCAGCCAAAGCCGATCAAAATCACAAACTGGATCAACGCTGATTAAAGGGAGAGTACGCAGGCAGGTTACCAGTCTAGGCAATAGGTAAAAGCGAAATCCATTTATGTGATCCGATCCACCATGCCACCAGGCACCATGAATATACTTGTTGTGACATAGCTTACCAAATCTTCATAAAATAATTGATCCGCTTTATTCATTATCTGGTCGACCCTAATATTATCGCTCAAAAATGGTATCCCCTCTGCATCAGAAATGAGTGAAAGTATAACCATCGTCTCCACAACGAGCTGGCGATATTCCGGTTGAGGAATGTGATTGAGAACATTCTCCACCAACAAGGCAAATTTCAGTTCACCCGGTGTCATCTGAAATAGATTTATGGAATCAATTAATGATCGATATCCTTCATTGATTTTGTTAATAAGGCATTAATATTGATGTCGAAAATAGGTAAGCTACCGGTACTCAACAGCAACACAAACCCTTTTCACGTGAACGTCCAGTCATAGTTCACAAGCTTTTGGAGCGCTGCACCTTCATTATATTTTAAGTGTTTGAGCATAGCGCTGCAGATACTGAAGGTCAACTGACCTCTTTTGTTACATATCCAGGAATATAATGAACGCCTATCATCATTCCGTAACACTTTTCTAGAAGTTTCCACACACGTGAATAAAACTGCTGAGGAACCCTGTTTAAAGCGCCATCAATACGACGTCTTCTAATCCACTGTCCCTTCTTCTCTGCCGATGTCTAAACAGGAGAATCATTGAAATTAATCAGCTCTTTCATTAATGATTATAATTATATGAAAATACCTCATCCGATGTTGCCTGATGGGTTGATGATGTTGATTGTTCTGCATCCAATGATGTTGCATCGATATTTGATACGGTGCTTCCCCGTTTCTGAGTAAGTTCAGTAAAGAAAGGTTGATGATGATAACGCTTATAAGTCAAAAGGTTGTCAAACATGAGTAGGTGATAATGGGCGTCATTTTATGTCAGTTGGTGATAGACATTACACAATTCAGCACTTTGTATGGAGTCTTAATCATCCAAAATAGGTCAATTGAAAGGCAACTCTCCCAACATTAAATTTAGGTGAGATCTTTTCCTTATTCAGACAAGAGTGCTTTATGAGATTAGTAGGGAGCTGGGATATTGGTCATTGACTAACACTGCGGTACAATCGATGCTGGCAGAATGCATAATTTGTTATACCACTTTTCGACTATGAACGCGGACCTACCTTCAATTTTTCTTTCATTGTTCGAAATTTGGTTTTATCAACCTTAGAAGAAACGGGTGTTTTGGTAGACATTCCTGCGTTAGCACGAGCTGAAAAATCATTCATGAATAAGACACTACGTCAAATAGAAAATATACCAAAGTAACATAAATTCATCAAACTGCTACCGCAGATAGCAAAATTACCATTCGTGATTCCAAATTCTGTACCGCTTAAAATATTATGAATCAGACACTTCATTTCATAAGGACTCAAACTCATTAATTGCATAGATGCTTCTTGTCCAGAGCATTTTAGATGTCGTGCAAGTTCACTCGCCATCACCTTCACAATGACAAAGTAATTAATTTAATAATCTGTGAAGCTGTGAGGAGTCAGTATAGTAACAAACCTGAATAAGCAATCCTACTCTCAAACGTAGTAGATCGCTGAACAAGCCAGGATTGAAACGAATGAACATGGCAAGGTAGATGATAATTTCCTGGAAAATAACTAAGCATAAAATATGGATCACTTCTACCAATCTAGTCAAACAAGCCTCGTAGATTTGAGAAATGATCAGAACGTATCACTGAACCTTTACGTGTTCTTCTTTCGTTTGGCTATTGGGACTAGACGTCAGGGCAACCGCACGGCAGTCACTGCTTGCTGGCCTGGGCTTAGGCAGGAGTCAAAGGAAGGATGACAAAGAGTGATCTTACCTGAGTAAGCACTGCGATATCAGTGTCATCACCAAACGCGTCCATGATCAACGCATGCAGATCTTCTGATGGAAGAGGCCTTCAAATAGAACAACGTGAGCTGATGGTAGCAACACAAGTGCAAAAAGCCATACCTTGTAATCGTTTTTTCTCGGGGCTCAGGCGGTAATCCCACCGTCAGCTGCTTTTGCCGGACAAGAAGATCAGTCACAGACTGCGAAAGACCGGTGACACGTTTCTTTAGTAGCCCGGTTACCTATTAAAAATGAAAAGCATGCATTCAGTCCATGTTTCTCAAGTAATTTCGAACTTCAATCCTACTTGTCTCACTACTAGCCAATTCCTTTCCTGGCCAGCTTGTTCATATAAGTCTTCCACAAGTTCTAAAACGGGTGTGCCTGCAGTACCACCAATGCACGTATCCCAATCAGGACCTCTGAGACAAAATGTAATAAGATATGATGGTAATCTGTGGCAACATTCTCTAATGACCTTACTTGTGAATATATAAATATTGCAATATGTCGGCACGCTCTTCAATTTTGGTGCTGCAATCTACCAGTTGACGGAGTAATGAATTGATGTCGATATTAGGGATAGTCAAATCATTGCTGTAAAAAGTCATCAATACCACGAACCTTGAATATTAATTAAAAGTCACGTAGACAACAAGAGTTCAGATTCCTGGGGTGTTCATTAGCATTTCCAATAAGTACGTACATCATCTGCCTAACTTCATGTTTAAATGGTAACTGATTGAGGGATAATGGTTTGGTTAAATTTCTGGTAGCAATACAAAATTGTAATAAAATATGAATAAAGAGTGGAACAATACCAACTTCGAAACTACACTTCTGATAGTATTGCTTGAATCAATCAGTTTTCCCAGCACTGTGTGTCCATGCTTCACAAGATGAAGGTCACGCAATAGTTTCAAATCTAAAGAATAAATTTCCATCAGTATTCTCTATCTGGCATGGAGCCGGCTTCTCATCAAGTCGGTTATGGTGAAGCAATGGTCAAGCCAGACCACAGACTTGCTTGGAGTCATTCACTCATTTGTTTTGAAATAGTAGATAATCACCGACATGCAAAATAGTTTTATTGATACACATGGGGTGTGCTGCCCCATCATTGCGGATACACAATCATGGACGAAAAGAAAATTTTGGGGTGTCCCAAGCAAGCACATAACACAATACAATTTGCTGAACCCTTCCGTAATTAAGAACTAAGGCTGGTAGGTCATGACACAATGTCTCCTGAACATGCCATACGAAATCTAACAGATAAGGAAATGTGTGCACCGTGCAGTTGTAGCAATGTTACATAAACAAAATGAATCACTTCAGTGCTAACGAAATTTCTTCAGATGATTTTTCAACTCAATGCAAATGAAGACCCACACAGAGGACTGTGCATGTACGTGTACGTGAATTAACACAACATAAACACTTCAGCACAAGGACTTGAATGAAAGTGCATTCAATCGATATAATACCTTGGAAATGAAAGGTCTCGTCGTAGTCTTCTTCTACAGGGACAATATAATAAAGCAGGTTGAATAGCATCATATAATTAATTGAAACACTGCGAGTTAGCTACCGAAGGGTTATTAATTGCATTCAGAATATTGACAAAATGATATATTTACCAACAACATCTTGCATTTTCTCGTTAACTGCACTGTGTTGCCGGGACAGCTTGCGGCCATTTCGATAAACCTCTATTTGAGACGAGACCGACTCCAACTTCATTTGACGCGGAGTAGATGGAGCCAGGATATCACGGAGGTAGCTATCAATGTCACCATCTGCAAAGGTATACCATGTTATGGCTGATTCTGCTGTTGAAACAGGCATGGTACAGAACAAGCTTGAGAACATTTTTGAGCTCACCATGCGTAACTTGTAACGTCACTGAATGTGAATAGCCTACCGGTCCTTATATTTGCCACTTAACGAAAGTACACAGCTTCGATATGTGAGGATTTCAACATTCAATTACCAAACAGTAGGTCTATGATGCATTCAGCATAGCCAATCAATATGATTTATGGAAAGACACTGCTAAAAAAAGAAAATTACTGACCCTGCCGAGATTCTGCTTGTAAAAAGTCAAGTTCAGTGTAGCATGACGTACGGAGCATTGATTGCAGGTCGCCCGTCACAACTCTACAATGAAAGAAATGCATTAGAAATTTCAAAATCACATGCGGACACATCTTTCACAGCTTACCTCACTCCATTAAAATATCCTCCATAGATTTTCTTGATGGTAGAAACAAGATGCGGGTGAATCTTTCCTTTATCATCTAAAAAATTCAAGTCACAATTTGCCACCAAATATTTGATTCGGATCCAAATGTACTCACCAATGCTATTTTTTGTGACTGTGAATGCTATCAAAGGCCGTCCACACATAGTCCAATGATCACACAGATACTGTAATTCTGTCATCATAATATCAATCAACATGTCAACATCAAGGGCCATATAGAAGTCTTCCTGATCCAAAAACTATGGAAAAATTGAAATAGAAAATCACCGAACACTGTAATACGCTCTATCTTGACATTCTTTTACTTGAGGTGTGAAGAGGTACGTGGTTCCTTTTATATCATAAACTTTACTCGTGCCAAGTACACCGACCGCATTGCTCGGATGTCCAGTCAGCCCTAATTTTCTGTTGTTTCCAAGAAGAGAATAAATTCTCGCCAATACCTTGGCTGGATGCACCCTACAAAACAAACCCTTTTAACACAGTCTTGTGAAATTTTTCTGGCAAGTATTACACTGAAGTTCTGTGAAATACAGATATGCAGGTTCCCAGTGAAACCAGTTCTCTTGTACAGTAGGTAGGTCACCTAATACTATGGGTGGGACATTGTGACTATGAACACTAAAAAGATGTTATCTTATAGATTGTTAAGCACTGTACAGTGTAAATACCTGACAGGTGTAATTTCCTGCACTGTCTTTGTCTCGATTTCACATGTTCTCAGAATCCGCTGAATTTCACGCGTTTCAGAGAGTAGCATGACTGAAGAAACAGGACAAAATCTTACAATAATACCAATGACATTATGACAACACACTGATACTAATATAAGTAACGATACATGAGTTCATTTAAATAACTTGAGATTATCCATATTCAAAATGAGTAAGATCCAGGCCTATACTATTTACCTTGTACGACAAGATCTGGCTTTGGAGCTGTAACGAACCGTCTATTCAATGGATCGATCTCGCCAGGCACTAAAAATCCATCCCACAATAATTCTCCAAGTATATACAGAGAATGTCCCCATAAATGAGGTATTTTCCCAGTTGCAACTCTCTCCTGACTATGTGGATTTTTTTTCTCTTCGTCGACCTAGAGGAAAAACAAGAAATTATAAATGATACCTAGTCTAACTTGCACTGAATCTAGCACAAGGAGACCAAATGTCAGGCCATCAAAAACTCTTACGCAATTTAAGGTCACTAATACCATACGGTACTACAATAAGTAGCGCGGTAAGCTGACAAACACAAAATACTTATTTCTAAGTTAACAGCAGTTTACCAAATAAGCAGGAACAGTGTATAATTCCGGAAGCACTTTCATTCCATTTTCAATCACTAATAATTCTTGTAAAGCTTCTCTATACTCCACAACTTGATCTTGTTTTTTGAAGAAGATTCCATCTAATATTAGATACGTCCAAAACAGTGGCCATTCGCATTCAATATTATCAAAAACCTACAACAAGAACGACGCATATTATTCATTAAGATACTTTGTTATTTTTTTTATATCCTACTTTCAATTCGGCAAGTTCATAGTGTAATCGGTTCGGGTCTTCTCGAGCTGTTTTGTAACCGTCTCTCAAGAACCTGGAGCAGCCGTAGTTTCCTTGAAGTTTCTCTCGGATTTTTTGTTGTGTTAGTTTAATGATATTTTCATCCGAGACCGCAAATGCAGGATATCCAATTATACTCAAAAGTGCGGCATCCACCTCCTACAAAATAGGTAAAGAAAAATTTTCACATTCATTATAAAGCCAACAAAAAACGTGGAATTTTGGAGCTGAGTCATTGTTTTGAGTCAGCAAAAAGAAGGATGAAATATTTTCCGGGCTGGCAGTATAAATTTCTTTTCTTGTGAATCAACCAAGGATTTCAATAAGAGAGAGTGTTGATGCAGGAGTGGGTAGGCCCAACCGGTATTATGGAAAATTATTACCTTTGAGTTGGACTCTCTGGGCAGCATGCTATACAAAATAGCTTGGCATTGAGCTTTTTCATCTGGAGCCACATGGATAACAGATTGAGGACCACCACGTCCACCGAACAGATCCAATTCATCAATTGCTTCTAATGCAGCCTGAAATTAAAACAAGAAACATTTCTAAACACTCCATGGTCCCATTAGGTGGCAATCAGTTTATAATGTTTCATCAGTGTAATAACAAGGCCTATTAATAACGTTTGATGAAGCGTAACAAAGAGTACATCATCACCTTACACATTCCAACGGAACTGGCGTTCAGTTCAGGTACTCCATGATTAGTTTTATCACCTCGTTCCCAAATTCCATAATCAGGCGTTCGGTAGGCAGTCTCAATATAGAACACCAGATTCTGAATGAACGAAACTTCGTCGAGACTATACACCAACGACATCCCTGAGTATTTAAAAAAGTAAAATAGGTAATAATATATATGGAAACCATAGTGACCATTTATTTACCTGAAGCGGTCATTTGGGAAAGCATTAGTAAAAAGAGCCCGACAGCATCCAATTGAAGATGACCCCAGTCTTTATCACCGACCACAGCTCCACAAGTTCGTAAATTGTACTTTGCATGGAGAGCATCATTTGTTGATTGCGTTTTCTACAAGACAACCAGATAGCAAAAGATGAGGTATTTCTGTAATGCGACAGGCCAAAAATCCATGCGGAATAGCAGCTGGCTAGCGTGAGAAATGCACTTCTGGAGGGCAAAATCTGAGCATTGCGCATTTATGGCACAAAATAATATTTATTGTTTCAGTCATTCACAAGCAAATTGATCAACACAAAAGGGAAAACAACGGGGCTGCAACGAAGCGATCGGGCGATTATCAAGTCCGCTGCAGGTCAGATACAATTGCCAAACTCAAAAATCATTGCTGTCATGTGAATCTGGACTATAGGTAATCTAACTGACTCACCTTGAACTTCTCCAGCTTGTCGACTTGCCGCATCATACAATTCAATAACGATCGCATGCATTTTACTACACTCTGAACATGAATAAAGCATGGTGTGTTATTTCTGAAACTGCAACAAGCATCGCTTCAACACATGATCGGAGATAATGAAGGCTTTCTAACCTGGCTCAATTCATAAGCTTTTGCTTTATCTTCATCTAGATCAGCGTGTTTTTTATATGCTAGGGCTAAACCCCAAACTGCTTGGATTGAGTAGAGGTTGTCACGCACCCATGCATGTGGGTTATTTGTCTCCGCTGGAAATAGTCCTGTTACTGGATCCTGTAAAATCAATTTAAACAATTATATGAATAGCTTCTTGCCTTTTTCCTTCCAGCTAGTTAAATCGAAAAATCATGTCTAGCGTGGGTCATGCAGAAAGGCGGAGAAGTGGACAGCACAGCACAAAATTACCGATACTAATAATGAAGAGTTAGTGGAGCCGATGGCACACGATCAATAGATATTGTAAAGAAGATCACCACAGATTTAGCGTCCAGCCTTAGTTTATTGAGAATTAAAACAATCACTAGCTTTCGGAGCTCCGCTCCTTCATCAGGTGAAGATGGAATGAATCGTAATTCCATCTTCATCTGATGAAGGAGCGGAGCTCAGCTAGTGAATGTTTTAATTCTCAATAAACTAAGGCTGGACGCTAAATCTGTGGTGATCTTCTTTACGATACTAATAAGTAATTACATACAGTTTTACCTGAAACCGTAGGATAGTAGTTTGTATGAGCTTTGAATATGTATCAAGTTTAACTCCAGAATTGCTGCGACTTCTCATGGTTGCAAGCTTTTTCTAGCAGAAGACAAACATGGATCCATGCATTATAAAAATGTCGGATTCATCGATAAACAACGAAAAATGCTTTACTTTACCCACTTTCCGTTCAGTCCGAAAAGACACGAAAGCGACCTCGCAATCACAGTCGGCGCCAACCCGGCCAAGGGTTACAGTCGTTGGTGCATGAAAGAAAACAGCTGGAAGCAATGATGCATATCATTATGCCGAGATACGACCATAGCCGCTAGACGGCTAGAGGCTATGATACGACTATAGATAACTAATCCTTGTTTAGTTATCTATAATACGACAGAGATGTCATTTTGAGCCATAACCGGATTTGAAAATTTGATTATTGATCGAACAGTATAGCTCTGTATTCATTCTTTTACGATCGGCCATATAGGATCGATTATTATCTCATATAGATCTCATAGATCTCATTATCTCATTCGCCTTGAAAAATCATTATTGGTAGATATCTAATAAATATCGATAGATCGGTAGATCTCTAATTTCCATCGGATCGCTGCACGTATTCTGTTAGACCTATTGTCATAGGGCATTATAGGCTGCTGAAATTGTATCACAGGTCGTTGACTCGTATATGATAGGCCTACGCCGCCTAACTGAAAATATTAAGATGGGATCTTAAAATGGTAGCCTACGCCTACAAATCTCAATTTTGTTTTTACTTAGGCTTACACAACGCAATATATGTATATATATATATATATATCATGTTTTCCTAAAAACTGCGCATTTTCATTTCCTGTTCACGTGAACGATATTAGCCTAATTTATTCATGTGACTAGATCTGGGCGTAACGGGACTAAATTTTATTACATATTAGGCTGTATTCGACTGTTTATTAATAGTGAATCCGGTGATCCATATAATGTTTCCACGTTAAAAGTTTGACGGAACAATGAAAATATAATAGGCAACGGTGAAGATACAAGAGAAATAAAAGACGTGGAAAAGTCTACAAGGTAGGCATATTACAATGTTATTCGAGTGAAATAGTGCTGTTGTTTTTCAACCCTTGAAATTCTCCGTGCAACGATTCGCGTCATTTCCTATTGATTTTCTGAGAGAATTGTGGTGAAATAGCCTACCATGAACGACGAAGTTTGCGCTACGACTGCAGGGTTTCAATTACGAAATTGAAATTCGTTATCCTAAAAATATCGTGACCCAATAATTCTATAGGCCTACACTTTAAATCACATCGGGAGGCCGTACAATCGAATAGTGATAGTCAAAAGTAATGTTTATAACATTTAGATCGGTTAGCGCAGCCTAACCCATAATCTATGGTAGCGATTGTGGTGGTGGATACAAAAACAAAATTATGGGGTATCCTGAACCATCACATCCCATCAGTAATGCGTGACTGGAAACTTCAGTGCGAGGTAGAATCATACCTAAAAGAATGTTATGGTCTATGTGCGCCACACCTAATCACTCTCCTGTGAGATACAACAGACAATTCAGCAATCCATTTGGAAGACTTGTATGAGATTGAAACATGTACATCGTTTAGTGCTGCTTTGCGAGAGTCAAAGATTAGGCAATATCAAAAGCTTAAAACAGAGCTTGCAGTGGCAGCATAAATAAGCCTAGGCTTATATCTAAATACAAAATGTGATCCCCGTTATTGGGAGAAATATACCGCAGCCGCGTTGCTTAGAATAGTCACGTGAAACATGAGACTGTAGAATCAACGTGTAGACCTGCAGCCTACTTACAGAAAGAAGGTCATAGGAATCAACAGGCTAAACATATCCACACGTGGTTGTCCAATTAGAATCGCACTAGTGACTTTATATGTACACCAGGGGATAATTTCTAACTGATCACTATAAGCCGTTAGTTCTTATGATGTTTATCTAAGTGAAAGACATTGTCTTTCAGAAAATCCTTTCTGTGGGAATGCTGGTTATTGCGTTTAACCTTGATTTGAATCTTTGGCTTTGGGATTGCAGCTTGCAGGATTCATATATCCCTGCCATAGGTCGCTTATGCATTCCTTATTAATGAATAGCCTACTTGTCGCATTTGAATTATCTGCGAAAGTCACAAAAAGTGACATTTCAGTATTAACATCATTATCGTATGAGCATTCAAGCATTCCTATGTCAATCCGCCTTAGCAATTGCTAGATTTCTATGATTTTACCATACGTATGTGACAATTACGTACGTATATTAATAATATACCTTCTTCAGCTGGTTTCGAAAATTTTCCTTTGTATACAGTAAGCCTAATGTAATGCGCTCATTGCTGATGGATATATATTGATTGATATTGTTCATGTTAGACATGCTTGTTATCGCTGTTGCTATTGCGATTATCTTACCTTTGGATGTAGCGGCAAGTAAGTAGTTGTAAAAATAGCTTACGCATGCGCCCATAGCGCAGGGGCACAATTCGCAGATTCATTTGACGCGTCTATTTATGGTCATTCAGCCGAGGCCTTGGGGCGTGACAAGCAATATTTGCATGTCTCGGCAAATTACATATACGAATTGTCATTAGAGAGTGACTATGCCCGTTAGCTGCAATATAAAGACACCATCGACCATCGACTATCGATAAATATTTTCCTTATGTATTACAGATAATGGAACAGTGAACGCGACAACAGAAGCACCAGAGTACAATACTACGACATACGTCTCGACCACAACTATTGCATACAATGAGACAAATACGACGGAAGCAACTACCGTCGTGGTTAGCTCCACCCAAGTAAACAGCAATACTGAGACTGTGCCGGATGCGATGGTGACAACGGTCGGAATGGAATCAAATACCAGTCAGATTCAGGTTAAAACCATCCCGGTATATTCATGTTGACGCTCCGCACCCAGAGTTGGGCGCAATAACAATACCCTAACTACCACTCTTGTATCGTTATAATAATTTCTAGACCATGACTTACTTTACCGTAGGCCTACTAAAGTAGACCCAACTCGTAATCTCGTATCTAAGAGTCAGTTCGTGCCTGGGGTTAGGGTTAGGGTTACAAATATTGATGGGTTCCTCACATGGAAAGGTTCGCAGAATTAAATTGTTTTTCGCAGATGACAGAAGAGTCAACTAATCCAACGGACGCTCCAACCACGGTATCTTCAACATCTTCATCGCCAACAACAACAACAGAGGGAACAACTGAAAGCTCGTCTCCTACGCTTTTAATCACTGATATCGTACAGCAGAATTGGACTAAAGTCATATCAGCAACAAATTTTTCAGGAACAGCTTTGGCTGACTTCAGCCCATCTGATTCCGATGGAACTGATTTTCTCGATGCAGTCGTTGAACATTACACGTCCACCAATCAAACACAACTCCAGGTACGCGTTACCGATGTTAGGGTTTTGCTAACCCAGCGATGTCATAACTCCACAGCTTTACATTTAGGCTTTCCTCCAAGAAAATCGCATCGACGTTGTGTCATCAGCGATTTTGGACAACGTTACCGATGTTCTCGACCAATCAACGCGCAATCGATTCAACACGTCTAGCACATCGTCGCTTCTTGGATTCTTCGCGTTTCTGCATTGGATGAATGACTTCGTGCTTGTTGATGATTTAGAAAGATTCTCCTCTGTCTTAGCGTCTCAGAATGTGCAAAGCACTGATTCTTCCAATGTCCCGATTGATCATTTTATAACAGATATTATATCTAATGCTTCCGGTAGCGAGTTGTTTGAAGCTGTATGCAATGCCGCAGAAAGTAATGGAGTCGAGGTGTCGCAATGCTCACCAACCACTGCACCACCAATGGAGAATAAGGTCGAGGTATGTACATTGAATTGGTCCCTCCTTGATTTCCTAACATCAGCTGTATATATGTAACCTAAAAATATAATACACGTATCCGTGACAGGCCTACAATTTGACCTCAATGAATTTTTGAATTTCATTCAACTTCAAGAAATTTGTAAATATCTTATCTTTATAAACTTATATTTTAAGAAATTCTCGGATCAGTGGCAGGAGGTATTGGCCTACAATTTCACAAGTCTGAATGACGTTACAAAGCAGCAATTGGAATCGATATCACCTAACAATGTGACAGGCGCTCTCGTGACGTATGTACTTAATATGACAGACGAGGAGATGAAGGTGTGTGGGCACTGGGCAATGTGGGCACAGACATTAGTATATTTAGTAACTGACCTAGTTCATTACTGATTGGAGTACGGCTAGACACTATAGACTAGACTAGACCTATATATTGCTTTAGATATGCTATAGCTACCAACCACTGATGGTGCTGTGCCATTTCTGTGGCATAGCCTTTGCTTGCATATGTTGTTATCAATCCTCTTGTACTTAGACTTCTACTAATTAAAGATGTGCTAGAAAAACTCGACTCGGTGTTACGAATAAAATTATATGACGTGACTATTCAAAACTTACGTTGACGCACCGAGTTAACCGTGCATTTTCTCGTCACGCTCATAAAAGTTTGTACTTGGTCCTAAGTAAATTGGGCGGCTTTATGGTAATTGCTGGGCGAGTTGTAAGAGTATTACGTTCAAATAATAACCCTACTATTCAATTCATATCCACATGTAAATGCAGTAGATCTGCCTTGATTTTCCACGCCTAAACAATTATGTAGTTTTGTGAATGCGATGGATGAGTGTTTCCAAAATATGACGAGGTGTGTTCTGTTTTTAGTTGGTCATGACTGGGGCAACTTTCCGCTTACATATCCCTCATTACCGCAGATATGCGTATTGAACCATGAATGACATCACGCCAATGCTCGAAGGAAAGACTATGACTTTTAGGTGTTGTACATTACGACGGCTATAATAAATACGCAAGCCTGATCCAAAACGTTACCAAGCGTATATTTGTTGTAGGCCTACCTAAAATATTCCTCGCGGATGCAATACTGTGGTTTTAGCTAAATAACTCGGATGTACGATTCCGATAACCAGTACTCGGTGCTACCCTGCGTAGATCAAACCGCCGCAACCCCACAACGAAATGATCATGATTATGGAATACATTGTGTCATTGCAATCAGATCGAAGAGGCGTGGGTGGGCGTGGGTTAGTAATGATAACTCCCTCTCATTAAGGTTATCGGCCTACTTCTGGTCCCAGTATTACACTTAGTAACCTGTATATAAAATCCTATCAGGAAATCTCGAACCCCCGGAGTCCCGATTGTGTGCATAGATAGAGCATCGATATCGACACATGCGAAGAATGTGGAACTAGGGATTTAATGACCCTATCAGGGCATTCTAGCCCTGGAGCAGTACATTAAATCCACGGGTGAATTAGATAATCCCTATATTCTTTCTTTATTACGCAGAAATTACTGGATGCAAACGCAACAGCGTATGTATCTGGTCAGCTTCGAGCAACCACAACATCACTAACGGAATATTTGGGCCAGTCAATCATCTCAGCAATCGGCAGCAACGAAACAAGACAAGACATCTATTTTCTATATTTGAACTTCGTGAACGGATTAGTCGCATCTGCTGAAACTTTTGAACAAGTTCTGAATGAATACCTCGCGAGTGCAAATCAAACAAGCAACCGGAGACGCAAACGATCAACCGGATGTGACCGAAGCACTATTAATCCGGACGGGCTGGTTTGCCACATCGTTACCGTCAACGCGCAAAATATCACGCGTCTTGCAGGTACTGTGTGTGGAGAATTTGAAGACTCGTCTGGTTGTCAAAGGACATTCGTTACTGAAGACGCCGAACCAACACCGACCTCTTCTGGTGTTCCAATAGCGGCAATTGTGGGGGGAGTGGTCGGTGGGTTTTTTGGCATAATTGTCATCGTTGCATTATCCTGCTTGATATGGAGGTCATGCAACAAAAATCAATCAAAAATTAATCCACAAGAAGACAATATGTCTCATAGGGGAAGTCATGATATAGAAATGAACGCAGAACACAGAATGCAAGAAAACGGACGAGGTACAAATGTCACTCAAGGATCGTCTGACAGTTCCTAGGGTGAGGTTTCCGCTATGGTCAAAAAATTTATCCAAGTACAATCACCGGATGACGGAAAATGGAGCGAAGCTCCGAAAGCGTGTGAAGTCTATCTTAGACTGGACGTCAATTAAACTGTCCGTCATTGTCCCGATCGTCCGATATCCTTTCTATATTTGAACTAATAAAATCTAAACAGTCCCCGTATCTGCCAGTTCATCTTATAGTTGTGTGAAATGAGAAACTGTTCTCTAGCGAGTTCTCTGACTTCAATTTTGCACTGATATGTTTTGCATGAGATAGGCATGTGTATATAGTTCAACGTCATTTTATATTTTATTGCTCACGTGACATCAAAGCACTGCTATTGGTGAGAATCATAACGTCTCATTTATATGACTCAGCACTCAGACGAGGTCTACTCATGACCGAACCGTCAGCAGATTGCAAGATCAGGCTATAATACAGTAGCTATACTACGTTCCTGCGTAGTTTATCGACGGCTAGCAGAAAATTGTCTAATTACACGTATATAGGCTACTTCCTACCAGACAAGCTACGCTACAATATTTAACTAGTTTCAGAGCACTGCCTAGAGAAAGACATAGTAAGCAGTCCTACATGGGCTACAGCTTATTTTTCACAAAACTCCGCTTCCGAAGATATGTCGAGTTCGAAAGGTTCATGTGGAATATATCATATACATATGCTTACGTGCATGTACAAAGAAGGCCCGATTTAGTCGCCCACGGTATAGAGTATAGACCCCTAAAGCTGCAGTTCTGTCAGGAAAACACGTCAGCCCTTTACGCTACTAAACGTTCATGCGTATGTAAAGTTGTAGACGTAATAATTGCGACATCGAGTGCAATACAATGAGGTGTTTCGAACTCAGCTTGTTGTCGTGAACTACGATCACATTCTGTTTGTTTTTAGCGTTTGCGGCTGGGAATGTGGGCAATGGGCAACTGTGTGCAACTTGTGAGAGTAACACCCATCGCGTACATATTTTCAACTGAAGAAATGCTGTCATAGCCTAATCAATGATAAAAAGCGACAACTTTGCACAAATGTCAGCTCTTTCGAGGGCAGAGACTTTCTGTAAGGCGGCACGTCGCCACTGGATTAAATTTGGGACGCCAAATCGCCTTGCGTCGCATCATCGATTGTGCCGCCCCCTCGTACGGTTAAGAATTAGACCATGAAAGACGCCCGCGAACTTTCGGTAGCGTCGTCAGTCGTAACGTTGCGGATCTATAATCCTGTGCAACAGATATCGTTGAAACTCCCTAGTGACTCTTATAAAACCGACGACCAACTAATTCCCTAACAGTATCAACGTCAACTGATGTTGGATCATTATTGGCTAGAGGTCTGGGGAATAATACCGTAGTATAGTCTAAACATCACTCGTTTACTCTCAGCAAATATAATTACATTAGGCCTATTTACTTGCGCCAAGGACAGATAGAGTAAGCGGAACTGTCGTATCGCTTCGCCATCCTCGTCTCCACCAATGGGGTATTGCAGTTCGAATCCTCCATTGCCTCTATTATGCCACACCGCTTATATACTGTAGCTTTTTATATAGACCTTTACCGCATTGAAAATAGTCGAAGACGCCCATCCCTACATACATTTCTCCCAATCGATCGCTTTACAAGATGTAATAAAGAAACGGCAGCATGATGCACATATATACAATATAGGCCTACTCTCTGTGAACGTCACTATAAGCGTCACGTCACAATATAATCATAGTCAATGTACAAATCAACATTCTAAACAAAATCCACTGCACAGACGACAATGATCCAGACTGTACGACACACATTGTTCATCCCCCTCTCATTCGTCCTACCATGTTAATGGTACTGCCAGTACGAAGACCATAGTTCACCATTAGACCAGTGTTTAATTCTCTGCCATTGCAAATAAGACGTTGCTGGTCGATCGGTACATCGGTTTCTTCTCGCAAGCGGCCTTTAAACTGATCTACTGTTTCTGAATAGGAAATATCCATCGTCAAACTCTTGCCACTTAATGTCTTCACGGTAACTTGAATTCTCTTCAGTTTCAACTGCAGCTTTGACCCATCTCGTATATGGTGATGTGGAAGCCTTCCACCTTGGACTGACTTTCCTTCGAATACCAGTTCAATGTTATCGACTTGAAAACTTGTAGCTTCTTGAATTTTCGTTTTCAACATATCAACTTGCTCATTAGAGTCAACCATAAAGACTTTAGATTTTCCATCTGGCAGCTCAACAGTTACTTTGATTTGAACTTTGTTGTTCATAACCAAGTGAATGGTATTTCCTTCAGTGACATTATAGCTAGCTACTGTACGCTTTTCATCACTCATAGGTGTCCCATTGAATAGCAAGCGCACTTGATCGTAAGTCACATTTTGGGTTCGTGAAAGTCGCAGTTTCAGATCTTCAACAGTTGTACTGTTTTTAATTTCCTCCTCCGATTTCGAACCAGATAATGTGGATACGTTTATCTTCATTTTGCGGTCTTGTATAGCCTATGTAATCTCCGTGCACAATGCGATCTCAAATAGCAACTCAAACTGCATATCTTTCCAGCACGAGCAAGCTCCGTTTTATATAGTGGAGCAATGAGAGAAATTCTGACGGGAATTCACCGGGTACGTATCCAAGGTAGATTACGTATTACGGCAATATTTAGTAATATGATGAAATTGTAGGGGCGGGCAATCAGCGGGTGAGCCTACCTAACTTTCTAGAATTCTCTATCCGTTTTAACTTATTGTTTTCTTGCGAAGCGACTACACATGACGGCGCTGTCTTCACATGATAGCGGTAGTTCAAGAGACTAACGAGAACAGCATAGAATTGCACTGCAATTGCAATTGAATCGATCTGTTAGTATCGTCGTTGGGGGATCCACCTCATACGCTCCGCAGTGCTCTACCAAACGATTCCTGTTCTGATATCTCAATAACATTCCTATTGCTTCTATCTCGAGCCGTCGGTATCATGTTTGAAAAGTGTTTTTAGCTTCGGGTTTAGGGAACCTCTATTGCTGTTGCAGAAGTCTCTTCTGTATCTAATTCTCCGAAATCTCTATCATAGATTTATTATTACATAATCAACTGCCCTACCGAAACGCATTGTATATAGGCCTACCACTGTATATATATATATAGCCTATATAGTCAATGTACAAATCAAAATCTCAACAAAATCCACTGCGCAGACGATATGATGATCCAGACTGCGTGCTGTCGTTCATCCGCCTCTCATTCGTCCCACCATGTTAATAATACTGCCAGTACGAAGATCATAGTTCACCATTAGACCAGTGTTTAATTCTCTGCCATTGCATATAAGACGTTGCTGGTCGATCGGTACGTCGGTTTCTCTTTGCAAGCGGTTTTTAAACTGATCTACTTTTTCCGAATAGGAAATATCCATCGTCAAACTCTTGCCACTTAATGTCTTCACGGTAACTTGAATTCTCTTCAGTTTCAACTGCAGCTTTGACCCATCTCGTATGTGGTGATGTGGAAGCCTTCCACCTTGAACTGGCTTTCCTTCGAATGCCAGTTCAATGTTATCGACTTGAAAACTTGTAGCTTCTTGAATTTTCGTTTTCAACATGTCAACTTGCTCATTAGAGTCAACCATAAAGACTTTAGATTTTCCATCTGGCAGCTCAACAGTTACTTTGATTTGAACTTTGTTGTTCATAACCAAGTGAATGGTATTTCCTTCAGTGACATTATAGCTAGCTACTGTACGCTTTTCATCATTCATAGGTGTCCCATTGAATAGCAAGCGCACTTGATCGTAAGTCACATTTTGGGTTCGTGAAAGTCGCAGTTTCAGATCTTCAACAGTTGTACTGTTTTTAATTTCCTCCTCCGATTTCGAACCAGATAATGTGGATACGTTTATCTTCATTGCGGTCTTGTATAGCCTATGTAATCTCCGTGCACAATGCGATCTCAAATAGCAACCCAAACTTACTGCATATCATTCCCTCGCAAGCAAGCTCCGCTTTATATAGGGGAGCAATGGGAGAAATTCTGACGGGAATTTACCGGGTACGTATCCATGGTAGATTACGTATTACGGCTATATTTAGCAATATGATGAAATTGTGGAGGCGGGCCATCAGCGGGCGAGCCTACCTAACTTTTCTAAAAATTCTCTATTCTTTGTAACTTTGCCTACGCCTGAAAGCGTAGGCTTATTGTTTGCTTGCGAAGAGAATACACATAACGGCGCTGTCTTCACATGATATCGGTAGTGTCATACAAGAGACTAACGACAGCAGCATAGAAAGTTCAATCGATCTGTTAGTATCGTCGTTGGGGATCCACCTCATAGGCTCCGCTCCGCAGTGCTGTAGCAAAAGGTTCCGGTTCTGATATCTCAATAACATTCCTATTGCTCCTATCTCGAGCCGTCGGTATCATGTTTGAAAAGTGTTTAGCTGCGGGTTTAGGGAACCTCTGTTGTTGTTGCAGAAGTCTCTTCTGTATCTAATTCTCCGAAATCTCTATCATAGATTTATTATTATATCATCAATTGTCCGACTGAAATGCATTGTATATAGGTCCTCATAATTGGTCACCAATGTACTACCACTGGACAATAGTAATATCAAAAAAAATAGACAAATTGCAAAATATGTGAAAAACAAGATCCATGCGAAAAGCCGAAAACACCAATACAATGTATGAAAATTAATGAACCTGGGAAATCATTTCCGCCAGGTGACAGTAGCACTATTTAGGCTACAAGTGGAGTCCGAACGACGAAGTGTCCGACTGCTGTCCCGCCTACGCTATACCGCCGTGTTCCCGTGCATGTGGGCCTCATGTCCTATTGTGTGTATGTTCCAACAATAAAATATGGATACGGAAAGATTCGTTAGGACATGGAGGACAAAGCATAGGAGAATGATCCGCTGTGGCAAGTAACCCATCTTAAGATTCAGCGACTTCAATCAAGTTTACCCTACTTGCTATTGCATGAACGAATGATATTTATTAGGAAAATAACCGTTCAGTTGGCCGAGGGGTATAGACTGTCCGCCTTCTGATTGGGTGGTTCCGGGTTCGATTCCTGACCGAGTCTTTAAAATTGGTATCCGTTCCTTCCATATGCCTGGCAGTCGGTATCGGGGAAGTGCGGAGAGCCGTGATTGTAATAGTGATCCGGGCTATATTCACGATTACTGTATTCATGTATCATGTATCACGATTATTATGCTCCAGCCTGTCTTGTTTGTGGTACAAAACGCCGCCCGGTGATAAGCGCCACTATATAATCATCTATATAATAATAATATTAATATTATGAAAATCTAACAACTCCTTTACTCACAGTTATTGGGGTCGGCCTAGGGGTGGCGATTGTTACGGCGATTTGACAGAGCTCTTATGCATGATGTCCTTCCGCCTGTCGACTGTCGCAACATTCCGGATTTGGGTTTAAAATACGCTGTACTTGAGACCGATGCAAATTTAGAGCGACAACAAGTAACCGAACTAAGTTACTTGTTCCTGCGGATTGAATATACTATGAGGTTTATATCGAGTTGGATAACGTTGGTCTGAGACGTATCTAGGTCTACAACATGTTAAATTGTTCGAGTGAAATATACCAAAGATATGACTGGTTTCCTAATCAGGTTTCACGCAAGATATGCGCCGACCAAAATACTGTTTGTGCCTATAAATCTCGCTAAGTAGAAATCTGCCCCATGAAATTGTAGAAGACTTTGTAGACCCTAGCGTGCGAAATCGCCGTAACAAAAGTCTTGTGGTTACTGCATGGCATAGTGAAATTGTCACTTCGATAAATGCCCCCCCCCCCTGCGATTCACTAGTATCCTACAGATGTAAAACTATGGTCGATAAAAATTGTTTAGGAAAGACTTTGAAACAGACTAACTTCTGACAACCACTTGTCTTGTCGTATGAAAATAACATTATCCATAATCTTCCGCAAAATTGTATTCATCCGTGAGATTTCACGAAAATGAGAATTTCAGTAGACCATACACAGCATTTCATCAATTACTCATGCAATGCTTGTGGTGTGACGGAATGTTTTTCTCGGAGGCATTCTGACAGGTATGACTTATATCATACAACAGTCTGTGCTTCCAGGTCCACGGGTATTGGGTTTTGATTCATACGTATTCCTCTGCAGTCGAAGGAATTTTGTCATTGAAAGCTGTATACTGTCGTTTTACAATTGCTAATTTGATTCCTTTTGTATATAAAATCGCTGTAATTCTTGCCTTATTACAACGAGTGCTTATGCGGTAAATACGTGTAGGCGAGATGTCTGTGGCCTCGGGCGGTTCATTTTATACGCATCAACTCACGAGCGAGTTTAACATTCAGTCAAGCGGATAGTGGGGATCAACAAAACTAACATTGTTTTTTATAAAACTTCACGTTCTCGCAGAGTAGAGAAACGCCTTGTCAAGGCATTTTAGCGCATAACACTAAACTGTCTCAAAAAGCGATCTTCGAGGCTCATTGTAGAGAACTGTAACATTTGAGGTAATGTGAAGGCTACAGGTCTGAGAATCAGTGTATCCTGTTAGAAGTAGATTACGTTACATTCATTCAAGAGTCAGCCTAAGAGGTAATAAAATCACACTTTCTAAAAATCCATCGATATAGCATGAGTTTATTTTAAATGATCGGGTCAGGATAGAGATAATCCATCAGACAAAGCAATACAAAGGCGGCCATTAAACCCTCCACAATACGTCGTTGGCTTCACATTGTATTATTGTTTCGTGGTAATCCTCGCATTGGAGGAAAGCGTAGAGGCTCACGTCTAGAATCTAGATTATGATTTTCTACGAATCTATCACTTGCAATTACACAGGAATGAGTCTCAAGACGGGACGGATCAATATTTGGAATCAAGATTAGATTTATAAAGTTATGAAATATAGATCTATATATATAGATCTATATATTCAGTATTGCCGGCGACACTTATGTCATCTGTCGCACCGGGTGGATCAAATGAGATATTTCGTGGCAGAATATTCATGTTTTGTTAGTCGATGAGCTGTCAGAATAGATCAGGATCAGGAATAGGTCAGAATAGATCCTGGCTCAAGACTTTTTGGTCGAAATAAAAGGTTTGAGTGCGACTGCGCCACAACCAACCACTATCGATATGTTATACCTGTACCTCGTATAGTTTGTTCAAAAGCGCTCTGACTAGACTATTGTAGGTTATACAACAGCTCGACTACGGTCTGTGGAAATATTTCATGATATGTTGTAATATTGTTGTTGGGTTTGGTTGTATATGAGTTTCAAAGCAACATGATTATTTATCGGAGGCGGGTAATAAAGAATTGACGCAGTAATCCACCAATGGGGCATTCGACGTTTGACCTCGACGTCATTCAATGAATATCAAACGACTACAATTCCGTTGCTTTAGTTTTGATTTTATCATGATACCATAGTCAATTCTACTATATTGATATGAACTCGACCAATACTCAAGAAGGCTAATAAATTGAAATAAGTTCATTCGCAGCGCGGCTCTGAAAAGGTAAAATGCAATTGGCGTGGTGTGTTTAGACTACTAGCGCATACTAAATTTTGAGGATTTCTTGAACAGGTTGTAAGGCCATTAGAACCAAACATCGCGTTCTTCAAATTTAGTTCACGTCAGAACCTTAGACCAATACAGGCCTGTCATTGGTGGTTCCTGCATATGGACTTATCAGTTCGGTAGCGCACTCGCTCGCATTTGATCAAGACTGTATTACCATAACTCTCAATAATCGTATTAAAACGTACTTGACTACAAAACCTCTAATCTAGATGTGCGGGTAGTAGATTGGTGGGACTATCGTAGAGCAGGGGAACGGAACTCAGCATGTAGTCTCAAGTTGGCATAACATTCTAGAGTACAGGCGGATTTTGGCATGGCGAGCTTTGATTACGTTATAGAGGCTTATATTATGTGTAATGGTTACGGCACATGTGGGATTAAATTAGACCAACCGTGAAATAACCTAATCCAGGATATCGAATCCAATCGATTCCGACTGAAAGACTAATTTCAATCCCTAAAGGGTATAATAATATAACCCTCTGCAATGTGACGAAGACAAGTCTGGTAGTAAGGGACTATTCCCAATCGTTTTCAAAGTGTAAAAGCTATGCTATGTTCGCTCACATTGTGATTGCAATTATAACAGGATAATCCTACCCGCCATGCTTCCACCTGCTTATGCACCCCGGACAACATACTTCATATGATGCATGCTCATAATAGCTACTTAGTTTTGTTTTTATTGTGATTTCGACGGTGTACTAGACCTATCAAACCATTGAATGCTCATTATATAATTTCAACACTTTCCGGCTTACCATTCAAGCATTTCCTCAGAAGAAGACAGCCCTATTATGTTTAGGACAAATCTGGGTAGGTTCCCATCGATATTTACGCCACTGTGTACGCACACAATTTATTCAATCGAATATAATCATTATCTTTTAAAGACTTCTTTGTCAATCAACTCGCACCAATTGAAGGTGAAAGCCGAGAACTCACGGGCTAGGTAATGCGGTTTTGCTGATGCGTCTCGTAAAACATGGTGTTATACGGTGACTCAGTCCGATGTTGTCGTCTGACATTACGCAGTTTATTTACTTATCCGTACGGATTTTACTCGTATATGCCTGTAGAGTGTAGACTATATATAGGCAAAGCGGAGACATTCAGCATGTTAGATGATATAGTAAAAGTAACGTGGCTAGTATTTAGTTCTAGTAGACTAGCCTACGGAGCCTATAATGTGTACATATTTTCAGTGATATGTTGCGAACGCACGACGCTGAACAGCTACACTTCGTTTTACATCAGGCTGCAAAAAAAAACATCGTGGTATGGTATTTGGCCTATTGCTAATACCGAGGCCACCGCAGGCAATCCCAGACGACTTCCACATTTAGTGGCAGAAAGATATGCTATCAAGAGATATCAGCAGCTTGTTGCGATCGAACGATCGAAGTCGATTGTTACCTTTACGAGAGAATGGACAGGGATAGACATCACGCTCTGTTTGAATCAAAAAGGTTACGAGTTTACATCGCTCTTGTTGTGTAGTAGCATCGTTCTATCACGGACTTCGTGCAGTCGCTTAGTTCAGTGGTGTGTCTGTAGCGTAGTAGACAGGCCTATCCATTTCTACCGATGCCAAAGGCTGTGTGGAGGTCCGTGAGGAGCTTCGGATGCATGCGTTGCCGTTCGCATTTTGCGCCTCATGGTTCCCAGCGTTTGGCAAAAACTAATCCCTTCCCAGCGCAGAAGTACTGTATATTAACTGAGCTAGATTTTTCAGATATGTTGCATAGAATGCCCTGTATATAGCAGCAAATTGGCGATACTCTTCTGTGACGTTGACATCCAGAACTGGGGCAATGAAGGCGAGCACGTGCTCTGTCACGTTGGTCTGGCTGCTGTGCAACATTGGGGCTAGCAGTGCAGAGCATACGATAAGCTTAAAGACAGCTGAAATGACCAGCAAAGGTTCTATACTAACGAGAATACCGCAACAGTTGCAATGGCCTAGTTCTCAACGCAAGGAATACACGGTATTGAGCGGAGGTGAATACACGGAGGTAACAAAATATTCGGGAATTTTGCAAGTCACGAATGAAATGGACAGGGAAAAACTATGCATCGATAATAGACGACATTGCATGATACAGGTTCAAGTCGCTGCTTGGCCTGTGAATCGACGAAACGATTTACAAATGGTCAACATTGAAATCGAAGTGTTGGATATAAACGATAATAGACCAGTTTTTGAAAATAAAGTCATCGAGAAAAGCATATCTGAAGCCGTCAAAATCGGAACCACCATACGACTGGACAGCGCGTTGGACCCTGATTACGGCGCAAACTCCATTCAGGACTATCGGTTAGTTGCTAAAGGCGGTTCCGATTCCATCAATAGGAATTTTGAATTAGAGACATTTATCAATTTTGACGGCACAAAAATTCCCGAGTTGAGGCTGATACGCCTTTTGGACAGGGAACGCAAAGGAGTTCACGAACTCATTCTCGAGGCAGTTGATGGCGGCACCCCCGCCCTCACAGGTACGGCTACTGTGAGGATTAATATAACAGATTCCAACGACAATATTCCAAAGTTTGAAAAATCTGCATACGATGTAGACGTCGATGAGCACGTAAAACGAGGAACGGAAATATTCAAGGTAAACCATTTTTGTTGGCAGACTACGCTGTAGTCGTTGTAATAGGGTGTAGGTTAAGCAAAATGTAAAAGCTGCTGTGTATTTGCATAGTCTAGCCATGGCCTACTTTAGGCCATGGTCTAGCCAAGTATTTCTTTCCCACCAAAATACCTGTAAGCAGGCTAAAGCAATGGAATTTATGTATTTCGCTATAGACCTACAGAAGAATTTCTGCCTTTACTTATTTGCTACACAGATAATGGGCTAGGGTTATTGTAGCTTATTGTGGTAGGTAGTAGCTCCTCTGATTAATGGAAGCTTATCATTATTTAAGCCATAAATTCTTCATTGGGCTCAACTTCTATCCCCAAGAGTCAATAATGGGACATTTTAATTTAGCCTTAGTATTGATTTTCTTCCTGGCAATTAATTATTGTATCTCGGATCTATTTTTTTCTCCCGCGGGACTGAGATAGTCATATTGTTAAACATAGTACAGCAGTACGCGATCTATCTAAAAGCTTCTGAAAAGTTACCTGATAACGCACGCTCTATCCCCTTTGATATTATAATGAAGAGTGATACGGTATGAGGTGCCTCAATTTGAGCATTAACCCAAGCCTAACAGGTTTAGCCTATGCCTTAGCTCTAGCGGTCTCAATATCAACTGAATTTTATCATTTTACGTCACATGGTCAAACCACAACGACATGGGCTGTTTGACCTCTTTTTTTTGTTGTGTCACTGTCTTTGATTTCGTAGGCAACATTCGAACATTGTCACTGTCATGATTATTTTCTGGTAAACTGTAGTTGGCAAGTCTAGTGGCCATATAGGATAGCCTATCTAAGCACAGGTTGTGGGAAAATCAGGCTGTGTCTTGGTTAAGTATTTGAATTATGTTGTAGTGTAATCATCAAAACAAGGGAACAATTCTATTGTGAGAAATATGATCGGATTTCTAATCAATTTAAAATCATGTCACTGTATTTGGAGATAATAAGCCATGAATGGTTTACCATTTCGATTAGACTTAAGTGGCTTTTCACGTGTCAGTCTGCTTTCCCAGGGTCTGTAACAGAGGTTTTTCAATTGTCGAACCGCAAGTGGGTTTAATGAAACGTAATAACCATTAGCCTACCTTCTAATGTCACCTCTATTCAAATCATTGTCAAGCTGTGGTTGGGGGTTTATGGGTCAGCTGATAATGAAAATCCATTTGACTAAATGGGTGTGGGTGTAACTTAAACCGCCTTTTCTTATTAAACATCCTGATGCTCCTGATTTTTATCGCCACGTACAGATAAAAGAATTTTTAGACAGTAACTAGCCTAAAGATTGTAGAATGGCCCCGGCATGAATATATGCTAAGCGGTGGCATAGCCATCGTATACTTTCCGTTGTCTGTGATGTTGCTGTTACTGGCTTTGGCAGAAGCTGCGATTTTTGTGGACGATCCCAGCATGCAGTTAATGCAACTTTTAAAGTACCGGTAATATTGAGTGAATTTCAGCCCTCCAACTCTTGTTATCCAGAATTAATGAATTAGTCTTGCGGGATATCATTAGAGTTTAGGTGACCATACTTCACAGAGAGCAGGGTGGTCACTGGGCAGTTGTTTCGGCACTGTACTGGTATCACTTGGCTCTTTTTTCTGTGTGCTCCTCACCATTTTAGTTTGACTTTTGTGCCCTCTGTACCATGACCTGACAGGTTTATTAACACCGCGTAAATATTTCAGGTCCAAGCTACCGATGAAGACACTGGCGAGAATGGAAGAATTGTGTACAAGTTTCCGAGTATCGTCGGTGAAAGAGATAGGAAAATATTTGCTCTTAATCGTGACACTGGCTCAATCACAATCGAAAACAGCGCCATGTTGGATTATGAAACTAAAAAACTTCATCATTTAACTGTAGAAGCAAAGGATATGGGGCCAAATGCTGTTTCTGCTTATACAACAATCTCCGTTCATATTCAAGATGTTAATGACAATAAACCGGAATTTGGGGTTCAATACATGGAAAATTCCTACATAAGGCCACCGAAAAAGGATGCCGATTATGATGAAATCATTATGGAGGATATAAAAGTTGGCGAATATGTAGCATTTGTGACAATAACCGATAAAGATGAAGGGATCAATGGGAGTGTTCAATCAGCATTACAAGATAATTCTACATTTTCTCTAGAAAGCGTGGATGAAGCTGGAACAAGGTACGGTAGTTTTATAATTTGACTTGACTGGTATTATTCTGTCTCATTATTATAGCGATGTGCTTTTTTATAGCCTAGGATGTCGATTGTACAATGTGCCATAGATCAGACGAAAATTTGTTATTTCTTGTCAACGTGTTTTTCAATTGGTATGACACATTTATGATTGATTTTCCGTGGATTTTACTTCCTAAGTTGCTCTACATTTCTGAACCGTTGACAACTTGTCATCTTTTGTCAGCTGACAATAGGCTTGACGTTAATGTTATATCAAAATTTGTTACAGATTGCTGTTAATTGTAGGATCCTATCTGCAGTGGCAGCCATTGTGTAGATTATTCCAGGCCACTGACGGTTTCACAAATTATCTATATTTAGTTATTTATCAGTGTCATCGATGTTCTGTGATAATCTAACATTAGCCTTATTGCTATTATTAATGCTGCAGGTTTATCTTGAAAACAAGAATGAAACTGGACCGTGAAGTCAAAGACCTTTACGAATTAAAAATCATAGCATCAGATAAAGGCATGGCTCCGCAAACTTCGACTTTGACACTGCGTCTCAAAGTCGGAGATATCAACGATAACCCACCAAAATTTTCTTACGGCCAACTTGGAGTTAAAGTCAGTGAGACTGAAAAGAGAGGAGGTGTCATAATGACGTTAAAGGTAAATATTCAGCTGTTGTCATTGAATCTATGGCTGTAATTCCAGTGATCTGAAAACCGAACTTACGGTACTCGAAAATTTTAATTCTCCGACCATGAAGTACAAAACTTGGTCTGGTATCTGTATACTCAGTGGCGTATCTGGGGGGAATTGTTTCGTTGTCATGACAACCCCCCTGCCCTTTCAATGTATGGTAACAATTTCTTGACCTTTTGAGCGTCCAACATGACTGCGTTATAAGTGAAAGCTCAGATCTCCTCGTTGACATCACAATTGCCATGAAAACACCCTCGAATACACGCCAGATACGCCACTGTGTATATAGGCCTACCCGAACAAATTCGGGTTCGAATTTGGGTGGTATATAATATATACTATAAAGTATAAATGTACATTAATCATAATAATATTTATAAATAAGAAACAATATAAATTGTCAGATGGTAAAATCTGGTTTTGCCAAGAGATCCGAGTTTCATTTGTGACTATTTTAATTAATTTGATATTCAACTTGAGTTTGGGTTTTTATAGATGGTGACTGGATTTCTGTTTTGTTCTTACCATCTTCACTTGTGGGTTATTATGGTACTACAACCAGTTCAACAACTTTATTAATATGTGGAAACTTCAGATTTTTACTATTGTCTGGAGTCAAGTGTTAACAAAACCACTCCAAACAAATTTCGAGTGTATTAAGTGCTCATTTGTGAATACTCATTACTCAGAAATAAACATAAAGCAATCTATGGCCTCACGTTCCTAGCATTACTTCTGATAGCGCTTGTATGTTAGGCTTATGCTAAAATGCCCAAAATTGCATCCCTGCATGTGATATCTTTGCCACAATTACTATTGGACTAGGAATGTGTAGCTGATAAAGACTTGGTTCTATGATTCTACTCTATGCCCATGCTGCTTGCGATTTTTGAATATATATATTTCAGCACTCTTACAGGCTTGCTACAACATGCAATCCCATGCTAGGCTAGTTACTCAAGCATGCTCTACTACAGTATAATAGACTGGGAAACTTATAGCCTACAACGCGTTCTTGCTTGGTACTTGAAGCTAAATGCAATGCAGCGCTGATCGGTTCGTACTTCCTAGGCTGCCATGCCAGGCTTAGTGCTAAGCTATGAGGAGGCAGAATTGAAACAATGCATCAAGTATTATAGCATTAACTTGTCAAAATGTGTGAAAGCATTGCGTTACTCACAGAAAGTAAAGTACCTAGCTGCTGCCTGTTTTGTCTGTTGAATTAGATTGATTCAAGTTCGCATAATACACATGATGTAGTTCAAGGACTTGCTGCCTTTGTTGTGGCTTGGATTTTTGTGGTTCAATTTGGTATCAATAATAATTTTGATGCTTCTTACAGGCAACCGACAGAGATGAACATCCCGGACCTAATTCCAACATCACATATTCCTTTTTGCCGCAAAACGATTATATCACAAAGGATGGACGAAACATTTTGTTGACAAACATATTCAAAGTAAATCCAACGACTGGCCAACTACTGCTCGCCATCCCAGACATACTGGATGCGGAAACGGAACGAGAGCCAGGATTTCTTAAGATCTTAGCACGAGATAATGGAGTACCGTCTCTGAACACCACGACTATGCTACAGGTACTACCAAAATGTTTACTGCGGTGGTATATTCTACTGAAGAATGATTTTTTGCAGTGCGCTATAAACAGACTAGTTAGGCTACTGTAGGCCTTTTAACTTAAAAATTACCGAGATCAGCCTTAACATGAGATGATTCATAGTCGCCTCTGCCTGTGTGAATAAGTGGAAAGCCATGCGTTTTAAGGAGTATGAAGCTATCTCATTTGTTTAAAAGACAACATTTTTATGCTTGGCTGGAAAGGTCTTTAAGGATGAGAGACTCAGGTCATTCTGGTGGTTGAATACTTGGGTGTTTGCAGAATGAAATCTGATCCCGTTCTCTCTAAAATAATCCATCATTATGGGCCTTGCTATTGTCGATCGTCTCGCATGCTTGGTCAAGTGGAAACCAGGATGACTCTATTCCGTATAGGCTATTTCTGTAGGGAATTACCTTTATTTTATCACCTTCTACTAGATCTATATAATTGATATGTTGCTTATTATAAGTACCCTGATGTTGGCCTGGCTTAGGAAGTGTTGATGATATCAAAGTGACTTAAATGATCTTTTTGTTGCACTATGTGAATGGCCATCCTAAAGTTGATAATCTGAAGTAGCAGACTTCCGAGACGGTTCAGGTAATGTTGTAATGAAGAAAATGTGCATAGTAAGGCCTTTGAATTATTCTAGTCTTCACAGCTCACTGTGGCGTGTCGCGTGTGGGTATTATATTTCACGCTGGTGTAACATAAAGCCTTGAAATAAACGAACAGGTTCACCACACTCCGTCCATCTTTGGCAGTATAAACAAATCATAGATGGCTGGCCTTGCGTTTGAAATCCCATTCTGGAATATTTTTCTCGTTCGTAGAATTGAATCGTACATCTCTCTGATGCGAGATGAAAAATTGATGAGTCAATTTCTAATTGTTTACAAGCGTGCCTTTGAAGTTTTCTTTTTTTAATCATATTTGATAGGATCTGTTCACTTTGAATGGATTAGACGACATAAATTATTTGTAGCTCTGAGGCTAATTCAAATGGTTATTTCGCTACCGATTCATTGCCAGCTTATGAAGATCAAATTCATGTCGTTAGGAAAACAATAAAATCATTACCTTATATTAAGACTTTTCTCCATTTTTCGGGTATTTTTGGCAATGTCAATTTAAGGCATATTTAGTTGAAAAACATCAGAATTATCAGTAGGCCTATTCACTCACATTGACACTCATAAATTCTCAAATAATACATATATATATATAAAATATATAGCCTATTTATATCAATTCCAACATGGTAGCCTATCGACTTCACAGGAGTAGCTTACTGTCAAAAATCTATCGTCCTGATTTTTATTCTGAGTATTGAAGGCTCTTTTGAGTTGTGACCCTACTAAATGAGGGAGACAGTTGGCAGCCTGGTTAGGCTTACACTTTATCCTATCTGTAAATTGTTTGCAAAAGACCGTGCTGTCGATTAGTTTATCAATGTAATTAACTATACAATCCTCATGTTATTAGATAATGCGTGATAGTGGTAGCGTATTACCGTAACTTGGAACATGCTGGCTAGCTGGCACCAGTTTTTGCATGGACTTCTTGGTTACAATTTGTTTGAGTAGTTCAACTTGTGTCAATAAGTCATACAATGTAAGGCGTCAGTCTATTGTGCTTCATTTATAAGCAGTGTGTTGGACCAGGTGTGGTTTCATGAACGCTTCTACTCCTTCGCTATTTTACGAGAAGCATATCTCGTTCCTCCAACTTTCGTGTAAACATATGACAAACTTAAATATTTACTTTGAAAGCGAAATAGGATTTTGAATTCAATGTGTGTACGGTCTTGGTCTGTCACGCGATTGCGAATTGAATTCAATGATTAATGCTTGGGATTATGACAAAACTTTGAGAACTGAATTTTGCCTGTGATAGGCATTTTCGATGAGTTCTCACTCTACCAATGTCCAATGCCCATGATCAGTAGTATGCAGTTGAAATTTTTAAGGCCTATCTCTTTATAGGCAGGGACTATCAGATTTTACACTTGATCTGTGGGTTTGGCTTCCTCAGAATTTCATATCTAGGGTGGTAATAAAAGAATCAATTATTTATGTCATGACACGCAAATTTGGACAAAAAACTTATTTTAAGCCAACAGATATTGATTTTGTTTCGTGTCTAACAACATGCATTCATTACAACAAGTAGGCTAATTGAATTAAAAGATTTGTGTCACTTTGTGTATGGTAGCCTTAATAATACCTACCATCATTTTTAGCCTGTCAGAAGTATATAAAATAGCGCAATGTTACTCGGTTCCTAGCTGTTGAGGCAGTTGTGTGCCCCTCGCATTTGGCAGTTGTGCGATATGTATTATTCAATGGTGGCAAGTAGGCAATCAATTCGTGAATATTTCATCACTTCACGGTTCACGTAGATGCTTGCCTCTTGCATTAGACCGTTTCCTAGTCATTTGACAAGATGCATTTCATCAATTCTCATACTTGACTCATACTTGACAGTTCTACCACATACTGCTTGGAGGCTGGCATGAAGAGGCTACAATCTGTCATTGTAGATAACCCTTTGATGTAATCCATCACATCTGGCTCATCGTTTTTTTCAGTGTCATATTATGATACCATCCTAAGGTTGATATGGGAGTTCTATACCAGTGAAGAGTAACTGACAAACACATGCATAATCGCAACAGTCACCATTTGTCATGTGAAGGCAGATTTTTTCTTCAATCTAGAAATATATATATATATACATATTAAATATATATAACCCTATAATATATATTATATACAATTGCTTTGCATTTAACCCCCAGTTTCCTCAACCCATAATTTTTCAATTGCTATTTCCAGATAATCGTGGTCGATGAGAATGATAACGCCCCAAAGTTCAAGAACACCTCGTACACGTTCCATGTAAAGGAACATGAAGCAGACAGCGAATACATCGGACTAGTTCAAGCTACCGATGCCGATTATACCAAAGATACCAACGGGAAGATTACTTACAGCATGGAGAAAGCAAAGTCATCCGGTAGAAGTATTTCTCGACAAGATCAAGAAGAATGGCTGAAAATGTTTCAAGTCGGATCGAAATCGGGTAATTATTGAAAATAAGGCTAGGCTTTTTGATTTGGTCAGTTAGTATCTTGAGATTTACAACTTACATATATGTACCCTGTCCAACAAGAATAAAATACGGTAGCATAAACAGTACATGACGTGAGATTGAAGCTACTGGCCTAATTACCTTTGGTAATTCAAGTCCATGATTTGATACTCTTCCAATTCCAGTTCTTGATTGTCAAAATTGCCTATGTTCTTTTATATTTTGGCTTGGGTCATTTGAAGTATATAATTATGGTACATATCATATAAAAAGATAAGCTGTAATTTAATCTAAATCAAATTGATCAACTCTCTTAAATTTGTAATCATGTCCTAGCCCTAGTCATATAAATTTTGAAACCGTGCGAAAACTGTCAGGCATTGATGTCAAAAATATACAGTGTAGGCCTGATATTTATGCATCGTTCTCTGGTTCTTTGCTATCTTGGTACAACTGCAACTCCCACAGTTCAGGCTTCCTTTAATGTACCGTATATACCTCAAGAATGTGATGGTGGTAGAAAATGTTTCATCACAAGTAGGCCTACTATGTACATATTCTGTAGGCCTAAACGTATTTTCTACTTAATTTGGGCGGGCATGTGCAGTTTATCCCTTAAATGCTGCAATAACAAGTAACAACCTGCTGCTCCTATTTGGTATGATAGCATGATTGGATTTTAAAGGGGACGGCTCACTGATCATGTAAGAGTGCTTTATAAGCTTAGTTTGACTTGGTTTTGGGGGTCACGTTGTTGATATAAGGGCTAGTTATTAGATAAACTTCCTCGGAATTTTAAAAAATCGTCCTCTAAAGCCAATACTCTTGAAATTATCCTTTTCATTCTACACACACTATGCCTGCTATCTATATAGTCTCAGGAGACTTGAACTACAGTTTCCAAATAATATATGTTCATTTTTAGCATGGCCGCTGGGGCTGACTAGCCCCTAATCTCCTTGTCTACTATAAAAACGTTGAAGGATTTTATTTTTTAATCCTTATCAGGACCAGATGTTCTTTTCTCCGTAGATCACTCAACCTTGAATTCATTTAACCTCCTACCTTTCTTTACTGGATTCCGTGACCTACTTTGGTATATGGATTATATTTCTTCAGACCAGTGGGGATGTCTGCTTGGAGTCAGACTATTTAATCACATCATAGCGTTACTCATCTGACCAAGTTGTTCAGTGGTTTGAATATAATCAATCTGTTCTCAACATTGGTCTTATCTATAATATGAATGAAGCAATAAATTTGATGATTGCTCTGTGTGCTGGTATGCTAGTAGAATCC
The DNA here is from genome assembly GCA_030412335.1 of Botrylloides violaceus. NCBI lineage: Eukaryota > Metazoa > Chordata > Ascidiacea > Stolidobranchia > Styelidae > Botrylloides > Botrylloides violaceus. Next base: position 2,466,444 of record JASFYC010000810.1, read on the forward strand.
AATATGCTACATTGGCAACGCCTTAATTAAAGGTTAACAACACTATTACCTTTGAACAAATTTAGACCAAATATGGGTGCACAACACATCTTGCATCTCGGGTATATATATCTTTCTAGTTAGATAGGCCTACCCTCCTTGCATTTTCATTTTCTGTTTGTCTTATTTACATTTTATTACATGAGAAAACCCCTACATCCTTCTATATGTTGTTCCCTATATAGCCATGTAATTATGAATATAATACATTACGGTATATTATATATATTTTTAGGTTCGATTCATTTCTATGGAAACAGTTCTAAATTGGATCGAGAAGTCTATGGTGATCAGCCGATTGTGTTGACTGTTGTTGCGACCGACCACGGTTACAATCCACACAGAGCAGAAGCATCAGTGAAAATATACCTTGAAGATATTAACGATAACGAACCTCTCGTTTTACATCCTAATGGAAGGAAAGACATCGGTTTTGTGCAAATTATTTCAAAATCTGGCATATCAAATAATGCAATATTACCTCCATCGTCTTTAAAATCCGGACGGAATGGAAAATGGGCTTCTGCAGTTGTGGTCCAAGAACAATCAAACTCGACAAACAAGGGTATTGGATCGGTGTCGTTGTCTCAAATTCAAGCGACCGATAAAGATTTAGGGCTGAATTCAATCGTCAGTTTCGCTATCGTCGATGGGAATAACTACGGCTACTTTGACGTCGATGCTAAAACTGGCAATGTGACTTTCATGGAGAACCTTGACGTCGATTCAATCAAGTTTGGATGTCATGTTTTAAAAGTTGAAGTCAGCGATTTTGGGACTCCGAAACTCCATTCCAATGCATATGTAAGTAGAATGTTGTGGTCTGTTGAAAGAAATTTATAGAAGCATAATCTTCCACTTGCGTAATATGATATCTTTATCAAAGATGGTGTTGTGTATATCTCTGAAATTGTTAGAGATTTCTTTAGAGATCCGTTAAACAGTTAGATTGTTGACAAGATATGCAGTGCAGTGGGTCCATTCTTCTTTGATTGTTGTTGCGTTTTGTGCAGGAGAAAATTGAGCACTCGCTGTATTAGTGCACTCCAGCTGAACGGCTTTAAATTCTCTGCTAAATTACTGTCTGCGCGTGCACGCGTGTGTATCAGTCATCATCCTTGATCATGATATGGATGCGATCCAAGTGAAGGGAAGACATTGAGGTTGTCGCTAAAAGTTATTTTAGGCTTGTCCATGATTTTACTTGTAATTGAGAAATCCCATTGAACGATTTCTATGTGAAAACAATAGCTTGCTTAAGTCCGTTCTTATTGGTGAGAGTGATCTTGGGTAAGTTCTTTCAAGTCTGTCAAAGTATGCATTATTAATTTTGGCAGCAGGTATTCCTGTGAAGTTGGCCGATTTTTGATCTGTCGATTAATGCAATTTTTATAACTTTGAGCGGCAGTTTTGTTCTGTTGTACTTGAAATCTACCAGAGTTTTAGATGTCGAAAAATAACTGTGACATGTCTTTTCAGGTAAACCTTTATTTGTCTGACTTGAAATTGTCATCGGTAAATTTCACGGACGCCATGATGAAATGCCAAGCAAATCCATTATTTCCAAAGCCTGATGTCGCTACCGAAGCTCAACAAAATACTATGGTGTTGTATCTGATCATTGGATTCGCAGCTCTAATCTTCATTATTCTACTTATTATCGTGGCAAGTCTGATGTTTTATAACTTCATTTTAGGCCGGAAAATGTGAGGGTGCCTTAATCAAATGTTGTAATTTGCCAATCCTGCTTCAGTGCTTAAATTTGAAATGACCAAAATAATTACGGTCCGACGGGATCTCGTTATTTAGTCTTGTGAACTTACATTACAATAGTTAATGCTACCTTGTGTCATGATAATTTATAGCAAGGGATTATAATTAATATTCATCTGGACATGAAATTAACACTTTTTGCCATATATATGCAACCTATAAACCTAGGCCATGCGTGATCTATAGGGGAGAAAATTGGAATTGTGTGATTACGGTCCCTAATACAACTAGGCTCTTGTTTTCAAGGCAATGCCATGTAACTTGAAGTTGTTAGTGTATCAGTATCTATCCATGTAAATGGCTTTACACACCTTGATAAGCATTACCCTCAGGCTAGATGGCAAGAAATTAGAGGTCCTAATGTATGATAGCGGTGGTGTGTTATGGGTTTCGATTTATCAAAGTATGAAATCAAGACATCGCTTCATGATTCACGGTGTAATTTTGTGAAAATAAAGCATAGGATTATGCAGTTGACTGTAAATTTATGCAGTGTACATTGCGATAATTTAGGAAATGATGTCGACGCTAGAGGCGTGTTTTCTCGCAAACTATCAACACGGAATGTTTATTTTCGGTCGTTACATTTCGAAAATTTAATAGTTTTTGTAACAATATTGTTTGTTTGATCGATAATATGCAAAAAATGACATCACGCCGTTTGATGTTAGCATCGGTCTGGAAAGGACGTGTTTTTGATAAGGTTTCAACATGATGCGTTAACAATACCCAACACGGGTTATCGTATGAAATGTTTTTATTGTCCATGTTGGATAGAAAGTTCAATGATATCCATCATTACGTAGACAGATAGAGATTAATTTTTTCATGTCGATGCGTTTTCGGCCGCACTCATGAAGAATTGCTCATTTCAAGGAATTAGTCAAATCGCAAATAACTTGCACGTATCTCAAGGCAGACTTTCGAATAATGCTGATGCAGTGTTTTGGCTTTTGCGCACCATTTTTAATAAACATAATGGCTAGCATCTCAAAATATTATCATAGTTTCAGAATCCTTGACTATTTGTTATGTTATTTGAATACTGTCGCTGTTATCAATCTAAAAGGATGGTCTTTTTTTAGATTGTACTGATAAAGTGTTGCTGTTGCACGAAACGCAAGAAAAGCCGAAGTTATAATTGCCAAGAGGGCACTGCTTGGAACGCTTCCTCAGGCTATGATGCTGATAATAAGAAGCGCAAACGAGGTATGCTCTTAGTCATTATCCTTGTGTTTACGGTACGGTATTAAAAGATATTTGGAGATAAACCACATTTGTTTTTTCAGGTTCGGGCAAGCGACTCTATAATGGTCACGGTACAGTTGATAGCAGATCATCTTTTCATTCTGAATGGACAGCTTCACAAAGTCAACTACCTCCGGTATGCATATGACTTGAGCACTTGAGCCACACCTATTTGTTGTAGCAAGAAGTAATTAAGGATGTGATTATACCTCAATGGGTTATACTGCCTTTGTAATGTTCTTTTAATACTTGCTATTGCTATTATCTAGCATTCTATTAACAACCTATGACATGCTGTAGGCCTATCGGCTATAGATAAGATTGGATTTTAAATTAGGTTGAAGAGTATAGTGGAGCCAATGAGGGACGTTCAATAGATATCGTAAAGAAGATCACCACAGATTTAACGTCCAGCCTTGGTTCACCTGATGAAGGATCAGAGCTCCAAAAGCTTGTGATGTTCTAATTCTCAATAAACCAAGGCTGAACGTTAAATCTGTGGTAATCTTCTTTGTGATATAAATTAGTTTGCAAACACACAATCAGATTGTAACTAGAGTATAGTCGGTACACCATGATTGGGATCGCTGTAAGCCAACCATCTTTGGCCTAAGTTTTAATTCTTGTCAAAATTCGTATTTATCATGATTCAGAAGTTTGAAGGACTCCTTTGTGCTATGTGGAAAATTAATTGAATCATGAATACCTGTGTGCAGTGATGTTTGATGCATAGATTACACATTTAGCCGCAATTTACTCACACAAACACACACAGGACACAGCAGTATATTTTCCTCGCATAAATGCAGCCATTGAGGCATGTCGGTTCGGTTGAGATATCTTGATTTAGAAACAACTTTGAGAGACTAAGTACAAGATAGCTAGGTGGATATGCATGAACAACTTCATATCCATTGATGTGGTAGCCTATTTTGTGTTGATTCTTTTCAGTATTTTACAAGTCCTGTTCTGGCCTATTAGACGCGTATCTATTTTGCTCATTATTGACGTGTAACGTAGCATTCTGAATAGTAGCGTTATGTAAGGTCTAAAAATTGCTTCAGGCCTAGTGCTAAACCTAAGGAAGTTACTGCCTTAGACAATGACGTCTTTGTGTAGGTTAAGAAGGATGATAAATTCTTTCGATCATACTAGTGATTTAGACTTAATCCTTGCAGTAGGCTAGGTTTTAACACTATAGATTTTTTTAAATTTTATTATAATTGTATTTGTCGAAGATGATTTTCAATTTAGAAACTACATTTCATTGAAGTATAAATGACATTTCATCTACCTTTACAGGGAAAGACTGATAAAGTCCGGGTTCTACCCGACGTCCAATCAGTCGGCAGTGCCGAATCTCCTAACGCTCACGACTCCGGTACTGGAGATAGTGTCTCGGGCGAACCGTACCATCAGAATAATTATAATGATATGGTTGATGGACGTAACTATATTCCAACTCATGATGGACAATACATGAGATCTCAACGGAATATGTCACCACAAATGAAGTATACTGGGCAAGTTGTTGATATGCCACCACCGCATATGCTCAACTATGCAGGTAACTAATATGTTATATAATTATGTTGATTAATCCGCTGATATGATTAACATTACACGATGCATGAAGGCCACAGTAAATCATTCGACTGCATATCAAGCAGCATATAATTTCATATTAATTGAATAGCAATACCGAACCTTTCCGTCTAGGCACTGTACCAGTGAGCACTGAGCCGTGACCATAATACAATTAAGAAAATTATTCAATTCTTTTTTCAGACCCGAGCATGTATGGCAGGACTATAATTTCGCCGAAATGCACAAATGAATGTCTTCTTTATGGACACGGTGATCATTGTTGGATGCCAGACTCCTTGCTGAGAAGTCAAGCTCAAGGTTTGTGTCTACTACGCAACATGCTTGCATTGCGAATCAAATGGCATCTAGAGCTATAAAGTAGCTATTGATATTATTGACCCTTAGCCGTCTATGTGGAATATTTCAAAAATTTGATCTGTTGCCACATTGGCTATGCTTTTTGGTTATTGTATATTATAATACTCAGTCTTATCTTGTTTTCGTAGGACAAATTGAAATGATGGCTGGAGGAAATCCTGAAAGAGTTGTATACCAAAACCATCCAGATTCCCACGGATTAAGGTAAGAATCTTTTGAAACTGGCCCGTTCATACTTTGTTTTTACCTCTACACTTTATTTTTAGGTACCATGGGGATCCCAGCACACCATATTATTATGATCCTGGCAAAAAATTCTCCCATCTCAGTAGCACGGAGGGAAGTGATCAATTATCGTATAGCAAAGGCTTGGACGATCCATATCGCCACCCTATGGATCCTCTTTCTCACCAAGGCTACCCTGTAGCTACGATGCACGCGCCATCGCCTCATCCGCTCCAGCAGAGGATGTATCAGAACGAGGCAGAACGCGAACGTGCATACATAAACTTACAAGGCTATGACCCCCCTCATAACCAACCAGAAGAGATGCACAGCAATCTATCGAGCGCAAGTAGTAATAATAATCCTTATGGAGCCGGATTGCCTCAAAATCATCCTAGAATAGCAAATCACCCGCAAATGTTTTATCAAGTTCCTCCTACCATGCCAAATCCAAGGTACGACACGGGGTATCATCCGAGCATGCATAGCCCTGATATGGTACCGCCAATTTACAAAGAAGATTATTCAGCTTCCAACTTACTACCCGCCATGTCTGCGGTACCGCCAGACTACAATCAGCATTGGGAGCACGGCTTACCTGTGTCAATGGAGCAGCAACCGTTGATCAACAGAACTGAGTATATTCCGAGCCGTTCGGGCCGTACAAGTAATCCAGTGTTGGATGACAGAGCAAAATTGTTGCCGCTTCAACCTGAAGGGAGCAATATGAACATAGATGATGAAATGGGAAATCAACAGCTACCTCCAAACGATGAAAAACTGACTACAATTGAAGAAAGTAGCTCGGCACGTCACGAGGGTATGCCATTATAAAACGATACCACCGTGTAAATGAAGGGACATTCAAAACACGCCAGAAGTCCATGTTTGCTGTACATGACTTCGTCAGTCTTTACAGCGAAAATGCATCAGTGTGCATGGTTTTATTTTGAAACTGTGTCTGTATATGACATTGTCCTTGAACACTGAAACTTCCTCATTCTGATGAGGATTGTGACACGGAGAAAGTTTTCACCACTGTGCTTGTTCGGGTGGTGTACAGACACAGGATATTCAACTAGGTGACTGATTTTGGATGTTAGTTATCTACTGTCTTTATACTTTCAAATTACTCCTTGTGTATCATTTGGTGATCCTATTTTGTATATTTTTGGTTAAATGTAAATGTATTAGGGAATTTAATATCGAGTATTTTTGTTTTGATCATGCGATGATGCTGTACAGTAGAAGAAGTATGAAAAGTATATGTATTTCAGCCACAGTAATTTTGTTAGTGTCGGGATTTTGTGCATCGGTGACTGTATTATGTACTCCGATACGTGCATCATATACCAATGAGATTTAATTCTGCTGTATTTACATTTGTTCGGCCATGTTATGCTTTTCAGTAGAATTTTATTATTGGGGTCGATTTCAGGAGATTCGTTTTGCTCTCAGTGTCTACTATTTTGTTTGGTGCCATTTTTGGGGCTGCAAAACGTAGCGTAATTTTATCGATTAAAAACAGCAAGTGTTGAAAAGTTTCATTAGTTCTTGTTTGCATTGAATTTTTGTGGTGCTTTTTGCCACCGTGCCAACAATTTTTCTTCCCTTTTTTGATAAACTCATAATTGTTGTTGTGGCGTTATTTCTTATTTGTCATCCAATTCGGTGCAACATGTAATGTTATTGCTGTATCAAAAGTAAGCCAAAACACATTAGGCCATGACTTACACAAAAATGCATATACACTTCGGCATCTTTAGAGTTGTTTAGCTGTTTACTATAGAAGATTTTGGAACTAGCGTGGCGGACATCTGTTTGGGCGCCACTACTTGACAGCTTACTGCACAACTGCAGTCGATATCATGACTGACTGTATGTCAAAGCATATTCCACGTTGCTAAATCCCTACTTTTGCGTTGAGTATGGAAGCAAACTGACGTTCGTCGAGATTGCTTGATTCACTGCAAGTGTAAACACAAACAAGACGTTCCTGTGATCTTATTAAAATACTGTATTCGGGATGTTTACGCGGTGATATGCCGAATGTGAGACGATTGCGTTATGACAATACACCAGCGCATTTCCAGTTTTGAATTCAGAAAACGAGGCATTTGTTGATTTCATTTGCCATTGCGTCTACGACGTAACCACTGGCGGATGAAATTGCACGTGTTCTTTTCTACCTTTCTTTTTTGAATATATTTTTTCTAGTTCTGCGACTGCTTATTACACCAGTTTCTTTTTCTGCTTGTTTTTGCTGCGTCTATGTTTATTCTTATGGGTATCTCGCCTGAAATCATATCCATTTGAGTATTGCCATTACCTTGCTGCTTTCACGCAATTTGAGGAAGCACTATAAGGTTTTATTGTTTTATTTTCTGTTAATTTGACTAATGCTGCGATTAAATATTACGTCATTTCTCAAAGTTATGTTCTTCACACCTTGGTAAGGATGAGGATATTGGCCACGCACGCAACCAGTAGCCTCTATTTTGCAGGATCGAAAGCGACTGCGTCATATCGCAGCACTGCTGCTTCCTTGCTAGGTGACCGACCGCACACGGGTATGGAGCTTGTTCGGTATGCATTCCAACGGTATGACGAACGAGGTGGCTACTGGTTATCGCATAGGCCTACCATGGCCTACTCTAGGTAGGTAGGAACTAAAGTAGGCCATGGGCCTATCATTACTGCGCGGGTTGGCCTATACTTCATAGAGATTTACTGTAGCCGCCCAGAAGTAAAGGAGGTAAACCTGCAAGAATAAAGTATCTGCAACCAATTTTTGGAACCAAGGAAGTATAGCCCTTATCTGCACAGAATCAATATATTATGCGAGTTGAGAGGAATAGGAAATTGCCTACGGCCACGATAGGAATCCACGGCACGCTGCGTGTTGCCAATCAGGCATACACGGTACTGTACCATATCTTTCATCATTTCGTACAGCGTAATGATTCCGAGTGTGACGTTGCGCCCTCTTCCGAAATTATGTTTCACGTTACCCGATCATTTCAAGGGGAAATCGTGAAATAGGCAAAGATGTTCGATGTCCCATATCCGGATTTCCCACATTTTGTTTATAAACTGAAAAGAACATGCATCGCGTTATATATAGGCCTATTGCTATTTACAATCAGGTGAAAATCACAGCCACTGATAACTCATTAACCATCTCATGCGCCATTTTATGCTTCACTGAATTTGAATTGAATGTTTGCTCTTCACGACCTCAGCCACAATAACGGCGTTTCGAGTCGGCACCGACATATCGGACCTGTTGCTGCTATGTTCTTAGGCTATTACATCGCGCATGTTAGTCTAGTATTGTTAGAGAAAGGTTTGTTTGATTCTACGATTATCGCGAGCGAATTGCCATCTTTAGCTTACTTGACAGGGCTACGTTGAAGTGCATTGTGAGAGCGTCAAATGGTACTTTAATTGAACCTTAACGATTAGGGTTGTTGTCGCAGCGTTATTTCCGGTATGAGAACTTACATCTATAGAAAGTACATCATTGCTCATTTCATCGTAGGCTGCAGCAGCAACGGCAGTTAGTTATATTTGTAGATTGCTGACTACGGTAGACTTGGTCGAGATACCGACAAGCAAGGGTTATAAAATCGTTGTAAGAAGGAAAGGTTGACAAATGCGCACGAAATATTGGCAATTCTTATTGCAGCGGTACGGCATTTGAATGTCATGATATGCCCCAAAATGGCCTAGTGGGGTTGGATATGTCGCACGCAAGCCTACCCAGTCAGACGAGGAACACCTATACTCTACACGTCACAGTGTGGTGGCAATAATGACAGCCGTGCTAGACATGATGTCTGTTATGTTAGTGTCAGGGAGATGCACGTGATCGTCGTGATCCGCTCGGCACCATTATTCATAGCCTGTTGCAAGATGTCGCCCAATCCTTGCCCGCTACTCTCATAAGTGTTTATTCAATTTGAAGCAAACGGAGACAGACACGCATAATTGTCAAGATTTTTAGATTATATCATTTTCTTCTCAGGTTTTAATGGAGATGTAAGTTTTAGAATATTTAAGCCTTTTGCGCACGCCATGGAACGTGTGACTTACAAAATCCGATGGCCATTGCTTGCCGGAATTTGCACGAGTGCATTGAATAAGCAATTCACCTCAACGGCGTTTGCCATTGCAAACGACGAGGTAGCCAAATTCTTCCATGTAACGCATTATGAAGTGGATATGCTCTCAATTGGAGATACGTTCCTGGCGATCATTGTCTCTTTAGTGCTCTGTGTCATCGGTAAAGTGATACGCTTGCGTGCACAGTGCCTCACTGTAGTTTCATGCATGGCGATTGGCAATGTTTTGACGGCAATCGCGTTTACTAACAGGTTTGCAAATTTGGTATTTCTTACTTTGCGAGGTGCTTGCTCCATTTGACGGCATAAATGCTGGCTAGCGATTTTTTCAAGTGGCTTGGCCTAGCCTATAATGATTGTATGTTATGTATATACTCTCCCAATCATTTACTCCCTCTGAATCTCATTAAACACGCCCACGCTCGACTTATGGCCGGAGTTGAGTTCCTAAGTGAACATTTTTGATCCAATTACATACGGCAGCGATAAAAGGGAGCTACGTACGCTGTTAAGCCATATGGTATTAAACTATATAGCACTAGTATCAAAGTTTGTATCATTGACAGGATGACAGCCTTGGAAATGAGCTGCGAACATTTTCTTTCAGGAACCTGTATGTATGCGTGATACTTGGACGTGTGGTGACAGGACTGGCAACAGGAGTATTTTACATACTGCCTGCCACGTTCGCCAACAAGTGGTTTCCACCGAGTGAAATCGCAACAGCGTTCAGTGTTCCATTCGCTGGGTTTAGCATCGGTGGCGTGATATCATCCTTCGTGATGCCAAGTGTTATTCCAGCCAACAACCTCAACGGTACGTCAACTGATTCTGGTGATATACTCGCCATTGAGAAAGTTGGCTATAATCTTTCTATCCTCTTCGGGATTGGAGCGGGCCTATTAGCAGTTGTTACAATATTTTTCTGGATATATGCCCGAGACGGTCCTCCATCACCACCGAGTGAGGCGGAGGCATTCATAACAGGAAGAACTGACGATGAAGTGTTTAGTTGCAACTCGGAGCTCCAAGCACCATTGAGACTGTTGTTAAACCGATCGTTCCTTCTCATAACTGCCGCAAATTTTCTCAGTACGTCTGCACTAGTGCTAGTCATTGTGATAATGTCCTCGTTGCTATTCAGTACATTTCCTGGCATTAGCAGTTCGACGGTGGGATATGTCAATGCGGCTAGCTTTGCAAGCTCCATGATTTCTACTGTGTGTGCTGGACGACTATTAGACAAAGTAGGACAATATAAAAGATGGAGTTGCGTCGGTGAGTCTTTCAAAAAGTCAAGTTTGTTGAAGAATGGTCATTTGAAATTACTGAATTACAGGTACCGGTGTGGCGGTGTTCTGTGGCGTCGGGGTCTACTTGGGTCATCTATATCAGTATTTTGTCCTTCTTTGCATCTTATACCCTCTTCTTTTCCTGTCGCGATCTTTTACTTTGACAGTCTTTATTGAGTTCCTGGTTGAAGTTACATATCCGAAGGACAAGACTGTTGTATTATCATTACATTTTGCGTTTTATAATTTAGCGTTTTTTGTGTCTACCAGTCTTGAAAGATTGGCGTTTTCTAATTGCGGTTCAAGCTGTGCGATACTAGTCCCTATCTTTGCAAATGTCCTCGCGCTGGCATGTGTGCTTTTTGTGAAGCCAAATTATAGAAGAAGTTGGGCTAACGCAAACACGGCACGAAATTTGATTGATGAAGAACTATGATGCCATCAGTAGTCCAATTAGACTACTATCATATATGCAGTTCCACAACCAGGGGAGGGTGACGCAGGGTCATTTGGCCCCACTCCAACCCTCTCCCAAAATTCTTGGGTCGCGTGATTGAAAGTGTACTATTTATAGAATTCTTGAGTTTCGAGTATCTTTTATCCAAATTTTAACTGATGGACCGGCAATAGTTAATGCCATACGCCTCACCGAGGATTATTCCATCTCTTTTGTGTATTATGATTATAAGTGGGACATCGTTGTGCCCTCTCCGAAATCAAAAAGCTGGTTGCGGGTCTGTATATATGGTGTGCCTCGAACCCAATCCGATCAATTTTAAAAACGAGCAGCCAGCTCGCCAGAGAATGTATGACGAGCACTTACATAATAGCTTTGTAATCGTTACAGTTACTATAATACCGTGCAATACTGACTATTATACTCCTTTCTGATGAAAATCATGACCTCACACCTTGCTCACACTTTTTTACTGTCATTCTTGGTAATGGGCAAACAGATGGTCCGATTAATATAACAGACTATTATCATATCCCTTTACGAAAGAGAGATGGGTCAATCTGATTGTATAATGGTGTGGTGAGTGATTCGACACGGCTGTTTTTTGATCTGTGATCGATTGACGGGTCGTGTCCTAGACCGCAGGTATCTTTTGAAGTGCACTTACGGTTGGCTGCGCAATATAAGTAATTCATACAGGATAAATCTCTTATACATTCGATCAAGCGGGCATCGTTTGCCGTTTGGCTCATAGGCCTATCGTTGCGGTGGCTCGAGGTTCGAGGATTATATATAAAGGAATTGTAATCTGATCCGGTGTGGACAGTACATAAACGCGACAAGAGTATAGGCCTAGTGGTCAAACTAGATAGGGCAAGGAGTTGAAAGACGTGATGAAGGTATATACAGTAGTCGTAGCGTAGGCCTACTTAAGCTGAGAGCTTCATCACTTACGATCCTCCCTCTACTCTGCCAGGCGCCTATCGTTGCGAACAGGAATTCTATGCATTCGGTTTTTCAAGACATTCAATGACTGCGTCGTCATTGCAGCGAATAATAAAAACAAAGCACCTAAGCAACCACCAAGCCTGGAGGCATGGACAACGCTTTGCAATGTTGCATGTAATTTTAAATGGAGAGCAGCGAGGGTAGTGGCAGCTGGTAGGTTTATACTTCAATGAATTAGCGCAATATTTAGCCTAAACGATTTAGCATCCACTAGGAAAGGCACTCATTCAAAAGCAAGTGCGAGAAATACTGGAAAAAGAAATGAAGTAGAAATAAGCTTATTAGATTAGAGTGGAAGGGAGTAGAAGAGACAGCATAGCGTTTGGGCGAGAAAATCACTTTTTTGCATGTTTGCAGGGCCATGGTGGGTAAGAGTAAGCACACGTTGCAACAAACCAAATTTCTCTTATTTCTAGAAGAGCCTGCGAGGTTTTAAGATTAGGTACGCGAGTATGCATTAATTCAGGTAAAACGCTGAAAGAAGGTGATTGGAAAATATATATATACATATATTTCATTGCTTGATTGTACCAGCCTATATACCTACATATTTTTGGGGGCAATTAGGAAAGCATTTTGCAGACACAACGAATCTGAGGAAGAGGAAAGAGAGGCTGAGTTGTGACGTCACCAGAAATACTTACAAATATTGTCTTTTTGTCATCTGCGGGAACAAGCACTATGAAGAAACATGAATTGAATAAGATACGCTGGCCGCTGCTTGCCGGGATTTCGATTGGAGCATTCAGTAGACAATTTACAGCAACTGCCTTCGCCATTGTAAACGATACGGTGTCTCAATATTTCCACGTGACGAATTATGAAGTGGATATACTATCGATCGGTGATACTTTCCTGGCGATTCTTGTGTGTCTACTACTCTCTATTTCCGGAAAATACATTCGTTTGCGTGCTCAATGTCTCATAGCAATTTTCGTCTCTGTAATTGGTAATCTTCTGACAGCTATTGCATTTACGAGCAGGTGCGTAGAGGAGGCGTGTTGATTGATAATTCATTCATTTCCTGCAGGGTAGGCCCATGGCTTTAGAGTAGGCCATGGTAGGCCATGTTTCGCAATAATGAAATGACTTCGATAAAAATTTCTACGAGCGTGTCGGCCTGTCGTTGAATCATGTGGATAGATGTTTATCGCGGTGGTAGCAAGCCTCTAACTGAGATCCATATGTTTGTTGCAGAAACCTCTACGTATGTGTTGTGCTTGGACGGCTATTAAGCGGGCTAGCAACTGGGATATTATGTACGTTACCTGCAACGTTTGCCAACAAATGGTTTCCACCTGAAGAAATCGCCACTGCGTTTAGTGTGTCATTTGCTGCATTTAATACTGGCGGCGTCGTTTCTTCGCTATTGATACCTTATTTGATTCCAAGGAATGATGAACAAATTTCTCGTCTGCCAAACGAAGAGACAGTCACGATTGAACATGAACATGTTGGGTCGGTTCTTACTGCTGTATTTGCAATAGTATCCGGGACGTTAGGTGGCGTGCTGGTGTTCTTCTGTATCTATGCCAAGGATCGACCTCCATCGCCACCTAGCGAAGCAGAGGCCATGATAATCCAGGATATCCGCAATCATAAATTATTTGACGACATCAAATCGGCGGTTAGCGACGGGCTGTTTTTGCTGAGGAGTCGTCCATTTCTACTTATAACTGCTGGCAACTTTCTAAGTTGTTCTTCACTAGTACTTTTCACTGTACTAATGCCGTCTTTGGTGTCGGCGACTTTTCCTGGTATCAGCAGCTCAACAATCGGCTATTTGAACGCCGGCGCATTCTTCTCTGCTACAGCTTCAATACTGTTTGCCGGGAGGATTCTTGATAGCATTGGGATGTACAAGACATTGAGTTGTGTCAGTAAGTATATCTCTTTTGTTTCGGTAGGCTATAGTTATCGAAAGATAGTCAATATACAGTATGGGCATTTTCATTTGCAGGCACCGGTTTTATTATTGTCTTCAGTGTCGGAATCTACTTCGGTCATCTTCGAAAGTACTTCGTTATTATTTGCATTTCGTATCCACTGCTGTTCTTATCGCGGGCATTCTCCTTCACGACATACGTCGAATTTCTAGTGGAAGTCACATATCCGATGAACAAAACTGTTGTAATCTCACTTTTTTACGCTATCTATAACTTAGCTTTCTTTGCTACGACAAGCGTCGAGCGACTGTCGTTCTCAAGGTGCGGGCCGACTTGCGCAACACTCGCCTCAGTGTTTGGAAATATATTGACATTAGGTTTCTTGGCTTTTGTGAAGCCACATTACAAACGAAGTCGAGCCAATCAAGGCAAAGCGCTGAGTGTAGTGAAATTATAATGCAATTGAGAATAGGCCTATAGCCTATATAGGCTAGCCTATAATAATGCATGGCAGTAAAATGCATTTGTTGTCTGATATATGATGTGATGAAAGAAATATAATTACCACATACGATTATATCCCTGCTCAAATTGTTTTCTGAATCTTGGCGGAATACGGAACCAGATAAATTCATCACACTTTATTGCATCTTGTCACCTTGAACCGGCGTCTGACTTGACCTTGACCGGCGTCTGACTTTCGATTGTCAATTATTGATACAGAAAGACCAAAGGGTGTAGGCTAGCTACATCTACAGTACCTACAAAGTCGAATGCAGTGGTTCTCAGAAGCGTCTGCGCCCTGCGAGAGCCGAATGCGCATCCGAACTGCTGCTTCGATCACGTAATAGGTAATGCATAATAATGTCCCTACGATATAGTGCTAAAGTCACGATGAAGACCAGCAATGCATCGTGATTGACAATCGGCAGCCTTTTGACTGGCTATTATATCGATGATTGAAAGGGTTCGGGCGCATGTGCGTGATTCTCTGGCATAAAGGCTGTAGGCATAAAGGCTGTAGGCTGTAGGCTGTAGGCTGTAGGCTGTAGGCATAAAGGCTGTAGGTTTTTTCTAATCTAAGGTAGGCCTATAGAGCCCAGAGTGAAGCTTAATTTTGTATCTGCGAATTATTCGCACCTGTGATGTTGAAGTGAGCCATATGTGTTACTGATTCCATTGATGCATGGCGTTTTTAATCATTAATTAATTAATCATAAATGATTATTATCTTATATATCATTATTAATGATTAGGAACGCCCTGCGTTGATGTTATCGAATCACTCATGCATGCACTTCGTGGACCGGGGGAACCGGTTGCTGTTGTGGTTGGCCCGGAGTGTACAGACTTTTGGAGTTCATATCGGCCAAAGTCACTCTGATATCGGCTAGAGTATAAGGCAGAGCGAGATGTAACAATGGCCACGAGGATAAAACGGCGCACTTGAGATGAACCCTGCCAGTGAACGTATGGGGAGAGAAATCGGTCGTCTTGTTCACATACTGAACTGAGTTCGCTTCGTGCAGATCTGCTTCGTGTTGCATAATGATCTGAGTTTCGCTCCGTACATATCTGCTTCGTGCTACATCACAGAATTGCTATGCACAGTGTATAATTTTGATCAAAATAGTTTTACTCCATGTTGAGGGTGAGGCTTCGCAGAAGCCGCTTGTCGCTCCGTTCGGGAGAAAATAAGGCTTCGCAGAAGCCGCATGTCGCTCCGTGCGGGAAAAATATAGCTGGTTTGGTATATGGGGAAACTCAAAAAGACCCCGACAGGATCTTTGTGCAACCTTACAATGACTCCGAGATGCAAGGATTACCCTAAATAAAGGGAAATGCCAGTTTAGCAGCAAGGCAATCGAATTATTTGGATACATCATTAGCAAAAAAGGCCTATTGCCGGACATGAGGAAGGTCAAAATAATATACGATGCCAAAGCACCACTAGACACAAAAGAAGTGCCAAGCTTCCTTGGCACTGCAAACTTCTCGGCGAAATTCATACCAAACTTCGCCACAATAACTAAACCTCTCTGGGACCTACTTCGGAAAGATACGAAATGGATTTGGGGACCAGAACAACAAAACGCTTATAAATAAAGAACAACCTTTCTGAAAATACCATCAATGCATACTTCGATCCAAACAAGTTGACAGAGTTGATAGTGGATGCGAGTCCTGTAGGACTGGGTGCAATACTGACACAATACCACCTAGACCTTCTGGATTAGAAAAATGTGGTCTCTTATGCAAGTCAGTCATTAAGAAATGTGGAGCAGAGATACAGCCAAACAGAAAAAGAAGCACTAGCTTTGGTGTAGGCGTGTGAGTATTACAATGTTTATCTGTTTGGTTCTAAATTTTTGGTTCTAAATTCACTACGGTTATAACTGACCACAAACCACTGAAGACCATTTTCAACTACCGCCTATCCAAACCACCTGCTAGAATTGAAAGGTGGGCACTTCGTTTACAACCCTTCACTTTCAAGGTACGATATCGTTTTGGGGCATGGAATGCCACAGATTATCTGTTGCGCCACCCATCCCAAGGACTTTCTCGGAACAATGTACTACGGATTTTGACTGAGGTGTATATTCGCGCTTTGTCCTGTGATGCTGTCCCACGGGTCCTTTCCCTTGCAGAAATAAAAGACAAAACACTGACTGACCCTATGCTACAAACTGTAGAGAATGCCATTAAAACAGGAAAGTGGGCTGTAAGGAGGAGAACAAAATTTTCATGTATTTCAAAAACGTTAAAGATGAGTTATTGGTGTAACTAGAGCACAATGTTATATTACGGGGCACAAGAATTGTCGTTCCAACCAAACTCCAGAACAAAGCCTTAGAACTGGCCCACCAAGGGCATCAATGGCTGGTGCGAACAAAACAATTACTCCGAAAGAATATATTGTTTCCCAACATAGACAAAATGGTTGAAACCATGATAGAATCTTGCTTGCCTTGCCAGGCTTCAGTCGACAATTCAAAACACACACCCCTCTCGCCATCTCTTTACCCAGGACGTATGTGTGGAATTATCTATTGATTTTTGCGGCCCACTCCACAGTGGAGAATACTTGATGGTGGTGATTGATGATTATTCTAGATACCCGGTCTTAGAAATATTGACATCAGTTTCAGTATCTGCTCAAGCTGTCATACCTAGACTAGACAAAATATTTTCATGCTTTTCGATTCCAACAGTAGTACGTAGAGATAATGAACCACCCTTCTAAGGGAAAAATTTTGCCAAGTTCGCCTCATACCTAGGTTTCAAATACCCCCAAATCACCTCTCTTTACCCGAGGAGCAATGGCCAGGCAGAGAGGTTTATGCAACCTTTCATGAAAGCTATTCGCTTCACCATTGCAGACAAACAGACCCTGAATACGTTCCTACGTAATTACAGGGCAACCCCTCATTCCACGATGCTCAAATCCCTGTTTGAGACGATGTTTCGCAGAAAAATGAGCACGACTTTACCAAGCGATGACGTGGCCAGCCGTGCTTATGATCACCAGGCCAAACTCAAATTGAAAGCCTACAAAAGTGCACGGGACCAAACCCTGTGCGTGGGGATCATGTCCTATTAAAAAGGGAGGACAGATGGAAGATGGACATGCCCATACAGTCACAAGCGTCAAGGGTTCCATTGTTACTACAACTAATGGGAACCACACTGTGACTCGTAATATTAGCCATTTCAAAAAGGTTGGGGACACACAACCTTCTCATGAAGTGGCCACAGAAACCCAGGCAACCGCTTCCAGTAAACGCCCACGCTGGGACCCGAGACACCCTAAACAATTCGCTGACTATGTCTAGGGCGACATGGGAGATAGTGGGGCCATCATACGACATGTTATGACGTGCTGTGCTTCGTTGTGTAAATATTGTTGGAGTTCTACCCGTTTCGTTCTGTAAATACTATTCAATGTTTGCATGAATTGTTAGGGTACTACCCCTCTCATTCCGATGGAATGCTGTTGTCTTGTACCATTACAAGACTGTTGTGTTAACCCGTTACTGTCGTGAGTGTAACGTTATGCTTAAGGAGGGATGTGATGCTCAAGTGAGCCATATATGTTACTGATTCAATTGATGTTATCGAATCACTTATGAATGCACCTCGTGGACCGGGGAACCGGTTGTTGTTGTTGTTGAACGATGGAAATATACAGACTCGGAGTGTACAGACTTCTTGGGTTCATATCGTAATTACTGCTTGAGTATAAGGCAGAGCGAGATATAACAGCACCCAACCTGATCTCATTGCCTAAGGAGGGGGAAGACCCGGAACATTCGCTTTAGCTCTTGGGCTAAACCAAAACCGATCTTCAACTATAGTAATTACAATGGAACCTCAGACATATATATGCCTACTATATACTAAAAAGCCGTGATTGTATGGTGATGTGGTGGCACGATAGATCGCAGGAGGTCTTCCTAGCCTGAGTTGGAGTAGCTTTTGATTCGGTAATGTCGGACTATGCTCTCTCTCAAGGTTAGAAAATGTCCAAATCAATAGCGCTGGGAAACGTTCGGCAGTATAATGATTGATTCCCGATTGCATCATAGTTCGCTTCCGGAATCATCGCATACAGTGTCTGAGAGCTCGGGTTTTTGAGCAGAGCAGGGACTATCGAACAGAGTATTCGTGCTTGAGTTTCTATCACAAGTCACCTTTACGAGACAGCAGGCGTATAGTACAGTAGGCCTACAGCTATAGGTTTATGCAAATCGCAACAAGAGTATAGACCAGGAGTCTGCATATGTCCCCATTTCGTATAAGTGTTCACGTGTCAAGTAATGGAATTCATTTTCAAAATGAACTGAGTGAAAGCTTATAATCATTGTACACATGTACAGCCCAAACAGCGTTAGCAGGCCGTTTGTGTATCTGTCAAAAGGTAGCAAAACTTATGAATCCGCCTGGCAGCAGCAGATATCTAGAGAAACCAGATCGCCCCGCCTTATGGCAGATAAACAAGTCACAAGTGCAGCCATGGCCTACTAAAATATTTTAGTAGGCCATGGTGCAGCTGGAATCATTATTGGTCACTGATGTTGATTGCAGTGCTCGAACATTCCCGGCCCCATGCCTATGACGACCTTCTTGGTTCACCCTTTTGTGGGCAGGCCTATGCTCCTTATCCATCATTTTGCAATTCATGTTCTTTCAGATTCTAGAATGACCAACAAGAATGATACAAATTATGTACTGTACAAGGTCCGATGGGCATTACTTGCTGGTATTTCCATCGGCGGATTTGCTAGACAGTTCACAGCAACTACTTTTGCTATTGTGAATGATGTCGTGTCCCAATATTTTCAAGTAACGAATTATCAAGTGGATATATTGTCCATTGGCGATGCCATCTTAGCGGTTGTGGTTTGTCTTGTGCTCTCTGTGCTTGGGAAATATGTTCGCTTGCGTGCTCAATGTCTCGTTGCGATTTCCTGTTCGGCCATTGGGAATCTTTTAACGACTATTGCATTTATGAACAGGTTCGTATGAGAGCTTTTTTGTCGTATATAGACCTAAACCACCGTGCTATGTCTATCTCAGTTCCCATTTACACTCTCATTGTCATCCCAGCAACATGATGACGAATAGGCTATATAGGCTTTTACACAGTAAGTGGATTCCCTGCCAATGAGGCGAGAGGGGAAATAAAAGTAGAGATACCAGTTATTCCCTTATTGTATCGTATCCATGAAACTCCACTTACATTTTGCTACGGACGTGACGGCCTATTAGGGTGTATGACGCAGTAGAGGATCAGTCCCCTAACTTTACCAGTCGATTTTGTAACTCGATAACGGACATTCTCGGCGTTGACACGCTACAATGTTGCAATATTTATGTTTTAAAGAAACCTCTATGTATGTGTTATACTTGGACGTCTGCTGTGTGGACTTGCAACGGGCATACTTTTTACTCTAAGTTCTGCTTTTGCCAATAAGTGGTTTCCTCCGAAAAAACTTGCTACTGCACTCAGCATCTCGTTGGCATCATTCAGCCTCGGTGGAGTCGTTTCATCACTGTTGATACCGTGTTTGATTCCTAACAGCAACCAAGAGACGTCTTTGTCAGACGAAGAGATTGTTCATGTTGGGTCGGTTCTTACTGGTGTTTTCGCAACAATAACCGGCGTACTTTTTGGCGTAATGATCCATTTCTGGATATTTGCCAGGGACACTCCTCCATCACCGCCGAGCGAATCAGAGGTGTTTCTATCCCAAAATACTCCCCAACCATCTATTGATATCAAGTCGGGTGTCCGTGACGGGCTACTATTGCTAAAGAGTAAATCATTTATGCTTATTACTATTGCTAACTTGTTGAGCTCATCGTCTCTGGCACTGTTCGTTGTTCTTATGCCGTCTTTGATGTCTGCGACTGTTCCTGATGTCAGCAGTTCAACAATTGGTTACGTGAACGCTATTGCATTTTTTTCTGCGTCGGCTTCTATATTACTCGCCGGGAGGATTCTTGATAAAGCTGGGATGTATAAGACCTCAAGCTGTGTTGGTAAGTATAGCTTAAAATTATTTTCATTTGAAATAACAGCAAGTCAGATGAATATTTTCAATTGCAGGTACTGGTTTTATAATAATCTTCAGTGTTGGAATATACCTCGGTCATCTTCAAAAGTATTTCATTCTGCTTTGCATTTCTTATCCATTGCTTTTCTTTTCCCGGTCATTCTCAATGACAACTTTTGTCGAATTCCTCGTCGAGGTGACGTATCCTAGAGATAAAACTGTTGTGACGTCATTATTTTTTGCTTGCTATAACTTGGGTCTCTTCGCGACGGCAAGCGTGGAACGACTGGCATTTTCAAAGTGTGGACCACCATGTGCAGCACTGGTTTCGATATTTGGAAACATTTTGGCTCTTGGATGCTTGTTTTTTGTGAAGCCAATATACAAACGGAGTCGGGTTAATAAAGGCAAAGATCTTCCTGTAGTAATGAAGATGTGATTGGAAAATGAAGAAAAGCATACGTGATCTAACTTGCTGTGCGACGTTTGAATGTTAATGTTGTGTAGTACTAGGCCTATGCCTATATGTATGTCATGACGCGTACCGACGTCCGGCATGCGTCTTTGTCCGGTATTCGCACTGGTCGATTATTTTATTGAAGGATGACGTTCAACAAAATCTCCGATGTATTAGCGTGGTAAACGTATACTCGTATAGAATAATGAGATGTCGTCGCTATAAACGCTAATATTCCAGGTAGTTGTGTATAATACGTCGGACCTCGTGTGACTGCATTACCCTATATACGCGACGAACTTCACTGCTGTATGATAGTATTATTTGTATTCGATACAGCTTATTCGGAAACTAAGATGTCCTATGGTGGCCACAGATGGGATTTATTCCACGCGCGTCCAAACGGCCGATTGCGCGCAAGCGATTCTGCGAACCTAACTTGAAACGTGGTTAATTGCTATCCTCTCGCTACAGGTCTGGAAGAATCCTGTCAACTTGCCTCAATCACGCTATAAATTGCCCCTTAAGTACTCTCGTCTGTTGTTTAGTATTAATTAATAAAAGGAAGAGTAATGTCTCGCAATATTGCGTGATATGTAAAAGGTGCACCTAGGACGGTGTAAGGTGTCGAGGAGATTATTGGTGGTGCGGCGTTACGTCAAACGTTAAGTCGAATTTTTGGTAGCATAGAGTCAGGTTGATCAGATTCTGCGTGATATACAAGATCGTAGCCTACGTACTGACATTGTTCTTGTGTGGCCAATCTAGGCATGGAAATGTATAAGCAGGCCTATATGGAATTTATTCCAAATTACAGCCCTCGTGATACGTGGTTTACAATTTTCAGGGGACATATTTTTATATGAGTTTGCACCAATCCGAATTCCATGACTTACGTGGCGTATAAAATACGATGGGTCATTCTCTTTGGCATATTGGTGACTGCAGCGAATCGTCAATTCACAGTAACTGCTTTCGCGGTAAGAAATGGAGACATAGCAAGATATTTTGACGTATCTCCATATCAGGTTGATGTGCTGTCAGTTGGCGATTCCATAGTAGGCACTTTAACTTGCTTGAGTCTGTCAGTCATTGGAAGTTTTGTGGGAATTCGTACTTCAAGTCTGATTACTGGTTGCTGCTCCACACTTGGGAGCCTATTGGCATTCGTAGGATTTCTTACGAGGTGAGAATAGGTAGGCCTATAAGGCCGTTTTTTATGTAACCACAATGTCATTCCTTATTTTCACCAGAACCTACTATTGTGTTTTCACTGGGCGTCTGATCTCTGGAGTTTCGGTAGGATTTATGTATATTCTTCCGGGAACGTTCGCCAATGCCTGGTTTCCTAGCAGGCAAATTGCTACTGCGTTTAGTGCTACCTTTGTTGGCTTGAACTTTGGTGGTGTCATTGCTTCACTTGTTTTCTCTTTCGAGTTTCCCGCTGGAAGCCACAACATGTCGTCCAACGAAGATGCAATGACAGCAGTCCGTTCATTATATTCCACAGTTTTCGTCATATCAACAGCGACATTATTGTGTTCAACGATTATCTTCTGTTGTTTTTCAAAGGACAGACCGCCGAGTCCACCAAGCGAAGCAGAGGCTCTTCTGTCTGTAACATATTGTGAGGATAAGCCCAAGTTTCATTTCAAAATAGACTCAGTAAAGTCAGCAAAGCTGTTTTGCAGTCGACACTTTGTAGTTCTGACGTTGGCGCAGTTTTTGAACGTGTCCGCTCTGGTGATTCTTCTCGCCCTTATGCCTTCATTAATAACTACTGCATTCCCACAAAAAGGCATTTCGAGGACGATACGTTACGTTAATATTAGCGCCTTCATTGGAGCAACTTGTATAGCTTTCGCTTCTGGTCGGATTGTTGACAGAACAAAATGGTACAAAGGTATTAGCTGCGGAGGTGAGCCGGATCTAGTTGATTGCAATCAACCAGTAGACCCACCCTATCTACACTCTGATATGAATGTAGGCCTATCTTTGTTTTGACAGATCGACACCGTAGTACAATGTCATGTATTCCATATGATGATAGGCCTAAAGTAGGTGAATAGCGTCGGGTTCCATCGGGGCAGTTTTGGAGAATTGCGCAACTCTGCGTCCGTCTATTGATATTACGACGTCATCGAACCAACGAGTCAAATCACGACTTGAAAATTTGGTGTCTGTCCGCTGACAGTATCGGAGGTGTGCTTGTGGTTATGGTTGCGACAGAGATCCTGGCTATCTACTGGAAATATTGAGTTCACGTACTATAGCATTGACCTGGCGCACGCATACACGACTTAATTAGTTGAAAACGGCATAAATATTCGAAACAGCGACCAGACAACACATATAATGGAGGGGCGAAAGAAATTTACAGTGCAGAGTATAGCGCGACTGAATATGTTTACGAGTTTTCTAATAGAATATTTTAACAAATGTTTTCGATTTCTGGTTTTTTTTAATTTGGAATTTATGGCGTTTTTCACCTACTAACCCTGTACGCCAGGTCGATGCTCACGGTATGCGTGTCTATACTTCCGGTTTATAGCCCAGATCCCTATATTACAATCACGGCTCTCCGCACTTTCCCGATACCGACTGCCAAGCAGGAAAATAACGGATACCAATTTTAAAGTCTTCGATTCGATTCGGTCGGGAATCGAACACGCAACCTCCCAATCAGAAGGTGGAAAGTCTAAACCACTCAACCAACTGAACTGTTTGATTTCAGGTTCTCTAGCGGCTGCCATGTTTGGTATCGGAGTGGCTTTGGGTCATCATTTCCAATCACTTATCACCGTGTGTATATTTTATCCTCTCATGTTCGTGTCGAGATTAGCAACCGTTACATCACTCGTAGAATTTCTCGTGGAAACTACCCATCCAACAAATACGACTGTACTTGTATCGCTTCATTTTACATTTTACAACGCTGCCTACTTTGTCATGACTAGTTTGGAAAGAGCAGCGTTTCACAGCGGCGGTCCTGCTGTGTGTAACATTGTACCAACCGTAGGCAATCTATTAGGATGTATTTGCGCACTCATGGTGAAACCTGACTATAGGAGAACAAAGGCAAATGAGGCAGATATGATGACTGGAAAATAAAGATGCCTATAAAACCTTAGAGTTGAAAATTTAGCAAATGTATACGGAAATCATGTATATATACTCCATTGCTTATAGAAACATAGAAACATATCGGCTATTAATAAGATATAACCAGAATGCTGCAACCCAACGATGATGCTGGGTTTTGTAAATTTTTACCACATTTTGTATTTCCAACACCACGTAATGTCGAATGAGTTACTAGCAAAAAGCCGGTGCTCGCGATCACGGGAAGAAGCTCCTTTCATGTTCGTGAATGTCATGCGAAGTCATTCCGATCGATTCGAAATTTGAGTTTATTACAGAGCTGCTTTGCGTTTCAACTAAGAGTTCTTTCGTGAATTGGCGGAGTGCAATGAAGGCGTTGGTGATATATGATATTTCGAAAGTACTATTTAAATTCGGAAAATTAAAGCGTCCTATGAGACGGCGGCCACAGATAGGACTTACGCAGCGAGCGGCAGAAAACGCGGCGTTGTGATCCGTCGTTATTATCCGGGTACCTGTGCGGCTGTGCGGAGGAATCGCGTCAACGACTCAATGACGCTAAAAAATTGCCTGCTCTTTATTGTTCTTGTTTGTCATCGATTAATTAAAAGAAGTGCTGCATCTCTTGAAATTACATGCTACTGAATAAGAGCATTTACGACGACGTGAAGGGCTTTTCGAGGTTACTAGTATATGTATACAGGGTCGGGAAGGTCGGTGGTGCGGCGCTACCCCAGTTAATCGCCGTAAGCCTCCTTTTTCGTACAAGCGAAATAGATATGAGTCAGGTTTTGTAAGCTTTTGTATGATGTTAGGAGATACGACGTGGGGTCGAATAGCCATGCGTATACTGCCCTCGTATGACGAGCACGATGGCCATGCAATAGGCCACGGGCCGAGAAGGCCTATATAGAGTTTGACGTTTTGACCACAGCCCTTATGATAAGTGGTTTACAATTTTCAGGTGACATATATTTTATATGAGTTTGCATCAATCCGCATTCCATGACTTACGTGGCGTATAAAATACGATGGGTCATTCTCTTTGGCATATTCGTGACAGCAGCGAATCGTCAATTCACAGTAACTGCTTTCGCGGTACGACATAGCGACGTTGCAGAATATTTTGACGCATCTCCATATCAGGTTGATGTATTGACTGCGGGTGATTCCATAGTAGGCACTATAACCTGTTTGTGCCTGTCACTCATCGGACGGCATGTTGCAATTCGTACTTCAAGCCTAATCGCTGGTTGCTGCTCCACTCTTGGGAGCTTATTGGTATTTACAGGATTTATTACAAGGTAAGAATACGCGTGATACGTTGTGTTGTCATTCATTGATATGTCATACTTATTTTTCTCCAGGACTTACTATTGTGTTTTTTCTGGGCGTCTAATATCTGGAGTTTCGGTGGGACTAATGTATATTCTTCCAGGAACATTTGCCAACGCCTGGTTTCCAAGTAATCAAATTGCAACTGCATTTTGTGCAGTCTTCGTTGGCTTCAACGTCGGTGGTGTGATTGCTTCAGTTGTTTTCTCTTTCGAGTTCCCCGCTGGACATCATCACAATGCGTCGTCCAACGAAGATGCAATGACAGCAGTCGGTTCATTATATTCCACAGTTTTCGTCATATCAACAGTGACATTATTATGTTCAACGATTATCTTCTGTTGTTTTTCAAAGGACAGACCGCCGAGTCCACCAAGCGAAGCAGAGGCTCTTCTGTCTGTAACGTATTGTGAGGATAAGCCCAAGTTTGATTTTAAAATGGACTTAGCAAAGTCGGTAAAGCTGTTATTCAATAGACCATTTGTACTTCTGACGTTGGCACAGTTTTTAAATATATCGGCTGTAGTGGTTGTTCTCGCCCTTATGCCTTCATTAATAACTGCTACATTTCCACGAAAAGGGATTTCGAGGACGATACGTTACGTTAATGTTAGCTGCTTCGTCGGAGCAACTTGCATATCGTTCGCTTCTGGTCGGATTGTCGACAAAACAAAATGGTACAAAGGTATTAGCTGGGGAGGTGAGTGGCTTCGTTTGATAGAGTATCCGACCGTCAGTAGGCCTCACAAAAGGCATACTACGATATGAATATGGAAAGATTGTGCAGACAACATCATACACGAATCGCTGACACTATTATTATAGTACCTGCTTCACAGATAGTCCACGGATTCTACCGTGGCATCTATTGACTTATATAGCCTACTTTTTTGGGTAAGTTGTTCTTAGCAAACTTATTGATTTCAGGTTCTCTCGCGGCTGCCATGTTTGGTATCGGAGTGGCATTGGGTCATCATTTCCAATCACTCATCACTGTGTGTGTATTTTATCCTCTCATGTTCGTGTCGAGATTAGCAACCGTTACATCATTTGTAGAATTTCTCGTGGAAGCGACCTATCCAACAAACAAGGCAGTACTTGTTTCTCTCCATTTTACATTCTACAATGCTGGATACTTTGTCATGACCAGTTTGGAGAGCGCAGCTTTTCACGGCGGGGGTCCTACTATATGTAACATTATACCAATTCTCAGCAATTTATTGGGGTTCGTTTGCACACTCCTGGTTAAACCCGACTATAGAAGAACCGAAGCGAATGATGAGGCTGATCGATAACCGGAAAATACAGATGTCTTTAACCATGTGGCTGAAGTAAATAACGCAAAAAAATGACGGATGTGTTTAGAAACTGTTACGCATGTAGTTTTAAGCTATTGCTAAAACGATGGTGCTGCCACATTTTAAACATTTTCCAATTTGAAGAGCCAAATTTCATAGTCAAACACCTGGAAATACCGAACGAGTTTGTAGCAAAAATCCTGTGCACATAATGGCAGTCAAGTGCGCAAACAATGCACGAAACTATAGCTTGCGTTCGCCTGGATAGGCAAGGTCCGCAACGTCATTTTTACCAACTCGCGGGAACTTGAGTTTCTTACAGTGCCACCTTGCGATTCAACTGTAGTGCTTTCGTGAAATAGCGGAATGCAACGAAGTCATACTGTAATATCGAATTTCGAAATTAGCCTACTATTTCTGCGTACTCCACCGGTGTGCAAGCCATTCTAGGCGGGTGTATGGTGGGCGTGAATCTTCCACATGAATGCGCCTTGCCATCTCTTGAGATATACAGTGGTTTATTGATTCATTTCATTCGAATGGGAATCTACTCCGGTTATCCATTATTTCTGCCTCTTCTTTTCGTATCCGATATTGTTCTACTTATATTACGGCCATTCTCTGCACCGTACGTCGTCAAATTTCGCGCTGTAGTGTCACACGAAACTGTTATATCCTAATTAACACAGAAAATCACTTTTTGAAGAACTTGTGGCAATTAAAATCACTATTGTTATATGACATCCATATAGTTTGTAGCAGCGCAGATTGTCTTAACATGCGTCGAATGACTGAGTATAGGCCTACATACTTTACAGACGTTACAGTAAGTGACGCGTATTTGGTTGAAATACACAGGAGCCATAACAATTGTCTACTCCTCTACTCGATCTTAGCATCTTAGCAGGAAGAAGCGAGCTTCATTTACTATAGACCTTACAATCAGCGTTCGCAACACAACAACAGTGAGTCCATACCGTACAAAAACTCTATGTCCATGATGCACGGCATCGCCATGGCCATGGCCTGGTACTCTGTATTGTTTGCTTACGACTTATACAATAGTAATAAAAACATTCGATACAAAACATATCACAGGCACTTAGTAGAGTCTCAATGCTATGGCAATGGCTTCTGTTACATCCTGATCAATCGATACCATCACATCTCAAGTGACATTGCGAGTAAGCAATCTCCGGATGAAAAGTCTCAATAATGACATTTCAACACCTTAATTACAATGATATGCATTATTACTAACGGAAGTTAGGCATGAAAGTCCTGGTATTTCACAATAAAATGAGTAAATAGCCCTACCTTCGTTTTCGAAATGCTGAAGGTGGCGTGATCTCGGTAACTGCGCTGATATAATTTTAGAGGAATAGGCACAGCGTACAGCATAAGTGGTAATTAGTGTCTGTGAGTGAAAGTTGGAGATATACCCAGGGACATCTAGATATACCTAACGGGGAGCGTGAAATTCACAATGCTAATCGTTGGTTCATATTCGGAGAATCTGATCCAGCGGATCAACTGAAAATCGCGCAACGCTACGGCGGACTGCGCATCTGGCGATTTCTCCAAAGAGGTGACGAGAGTTGTGCTGGAGAGATTTTGAGTTAAACAACTCTCTTTTATGCTTCATGTTTATAATTTATAGGTTTTAATTATAATACTGTGGAACTGTGCCTTCACGTGTATATACATGGCATATGTAGCGTACAAAATACGATGGGTGATACTCTTCGCAATATTTGTAGCGGCGGCTAATCGTCAAATGACAGTATCGTCTTTTGGGGTGAGAAATAGCGACATTGCGAAATACTTTGATGCATCTCCATATCAAGTTGACGTGCTGTCAGTGGGTGATGCTATAGTAGGCACCATAACCTGTTTGTGCCTGTCAATCATCGGAAGGCATGTGGGAGTACGTACTTCAAGCTTGATTGTTGGTTGCTGCTCCACGCTTGGGAATTTATTGGTGTCTGTAGGATTTATCACCAGGTGAGTGAGTAGGGTGATAACACATAGTCTTGTGAAATCATACTCCAACTCTTCTTTTTCGCCAGGAACTACTACTGTGTTTTTTCTGGGCGTCTGATCTCTGGTGTTGCGGTGGGATTTATGTATATTCTTCCAGGAACATTTGCCAACGCCTGGTTTCCAAGTAATCAAATTGCGACTGCGTTTTGCATGACCTTTCTCGGATTCAATATTGGTGGTACAATTGCTTCCATTGTTTTCTCGATCGAGTTCCCTAGTGACAGTCACAATGCGTCCACAAACGCATCAGAATCATATAACATGGAAACTGTGGGATCATTATATTCAACGGTGTTCGAAGTATCAACGGCGACATTATTGGTTGCTACAATCATCTTATGCTGTTTTTCTAAGGACAAGCCCCCCACTCCACCAAGCGAAGCTGAGGCTCTTTTATCCCAAACCTATTCTGAAGAAAAGGTAGAGTTTGATTTGAAATCGGATTTACTGGAAGCGGGAAAGCTACTTTGCAATTGGCCTTTCGTGATTCTTACGTTGGGGAATTTTTTGGACACCGCCGCTCTTGTGATCGTCTTCACTCTTGTACCGTCGTTAATTACTGCCACCTTTCCACTAAAAGGAATTTCGAGAATAATCAGTTATGTTACTATTAGCGCATACGTCGGAGCAGCCTGCCTAGCTTTCGCATCTGGTCGGATACTTGACAAGACAAGATGGTACAAAGGCATTTGCTGCGGAGGTAAAGTTATTTCAGGTTTTGTCTGTTATCTCCGCTTCGCTACCCCTGCCTTCTCGTCTTTTTGGGTTGCCCACGCAGTTAGGCTGCCTAAGAATGTGAAGTATCTCTCCTTAGGTCTACGATGCTGCGCAATATGTCTATATATTAGAGATCGACCGATATTGGTTTTTTCAAGGCGATACAATAATCGACGTTTCGCATAACTGATGGCCGATATCGATAACCGAAAATTCGTGAATTTTGGCCTCGTTAATCGGCTATTTATCGACTTTTGGCCGATTATTGGGTGATTATCGTAGCCGATATCTAATTTCGACTTTCTTACTCGACTAACGGGAGACACCGATAATCACAAAAATACAAATATCGTCCTCGATAATCGGCTGGGGCGATAATAATCGGTCGACCCCTAGTCTATATATGGTTGTGTGTTGATTAGGCATAGGCCTGGATAAGTTTACTGGAAATTATTTCATAAATATAGGCTTAAAAGCCATTGCTGAGCGGATTTATTGACTTCAACTTGTAACTCGTGAAGTCTAAATTATTACTGACAATCCTTTTCATTTTCAGGTTCTCTTGCGTCAGGCTTGTTCGGCATCGGAGTCGCTTTGGGTCATCGTTACAGATCACTTGTTACCGTGTGTATATTCTACCCTCTTATGTTTGTGACGAGGGTAGGGACAATCACATCCTTTGTAGAATTTCTCGTAGAAACCACATATCCGACAAATAAGACTGTACTGGTATCTTTGCATTTTACATTTTACAACGCCGCTTACTTCATCATGACTAGTTTGGAAAGAGTAGCGTTTCATAGCGGCGGCCCAGCCATCGCTAACGTAATACCAATTATATGCAGCATATTGGGAAGCGTTTGCGCCTTCGTGGTAGAACCTGATTACAAACGAACTAAAGCCAATCAGACTGAAACTGCGTCGGCAAAATAAAACATCTCCAGCCATTTGTCAAGCGAATGGAGAGCATTATTATGTTTAGAACGATTAGTCTAATAAGCCCATTTATTATTATAGGCTATTACATTATAGACTATATAGAAACTATTTTTGTTATTGTCAATTGCATAAAAACGCCTCATGTTCAACGAAAATTATTGTTAGACTGTTAATTCCACAAATTGAAATTTCTTGGTGGAATTGTTAGTGTGTCAGTGTCTGTGATTCATCTTGTGCAAGCATTATATATATTTAGCCACACAAATTTAGCCTACATATATATAGGCCTACCTGTTTGTTTGTATTAAATCATGCATGTTGGCCTACGCTCAAGCATATCTAACACCGAGT
Organism: Botrylloides violaceus; assembly: GCA_030412335.1. Lineage (NCBI taxonomy): Eukaryota > Metazoa > Chordata > Ascidiacea > Stolidobranchia > Styelidae > Botrylloides > Botrylloides violaceus. The sequence continues at coordinate 2,497,263 of JASFYC010000810.1, forward strand.
TGCGTAGATTATAGATTCTGGACGTGATGCAGGTAGGCGCTACGAGCTGCAATTTCCTAAAGAGGTCAAATGGGATCAAGTTGTAACGAAGTTACATTCTCCGCGCTGTAGGCCGGTTTTGGATAGAGTAGTTTATGGTTCCTGACATCTCTCTCTTCTTACTACCTAGAATCTAGGTCCTAGATCATGGTAAAATCGGTGGATAGCGCCTGGAGCTGAGAGAAAGTTCCGAAAGCGAAATGATGGGGATACGATAGGGATAGCTGAGAAACTGATAGGTGACTATAGCACCACCATACGGTGACAGTCTTGGCGTTACACCTGTCACATGAGGCAGTAATAAACTGTATATTGTTAGCTCGCTCTGGTAGCTACCGGAAACAGGAAGGGCCGTGCACAACGCGATTACGAAAAGCAGGTGGAGAGATTGGGGCATTTGGGGCTTAGGGGGCAGTAAGCAATTACCACTAACTAATAAATCGAGGACTGCAGGAGTAGAAGGACAACTGACGTGGTTGATAACCTCTGGTGCTATACTTTTGGCAAGGTAAGTACCGTACGTCGCCTATGAAATTGGTTCGTTCGATTTAGTGTGCCTGCTTTGGCTGCCATTAGGAATTATTGTCTTACGTGAAGTCCGAAACAGCTGATCGATTTGTCAAATTTTCAATTGCATAATTATGACATGAGTAGCCTACCGACTGTATGACTCGCCGTTTAATGTCAAATTCTCCTACTGCACGAAATGCATGCATCTAGTCATACTTCCTTTAGAATTAATGCATCACATGTTTATTGCATGTTCTAAAATCAATACTGTCATGACTTGTAATTGCTTATGCCGTTGTGGTGGATGTGGGTTTGGTTATATTCATTGATTGCGATATCGAATAACCTACGATGACTTCATCAAACAAACAATTTCAGTATTCTCAAATGGTCAAGGTCATGGAGACTAGTGGGGAAAATAGTTCTGCTTTTGAGGTGGTTTTCAGGGGTGAAGATGATGCTGAAGAGATTAGGAACGAAATGCAACCTGCAACTTCAGGTAAGTAGTTTGTGCAGTTACATAATACGGTGATACAGTGATATTCGTTTGAATAACAACACTCAGATGACGAGTTTGCATTTTTGTATGATTTTATAGTGCCAGGAATTTTGTCCCTCTAATATAGAATATGACCAATTGCACGGAATTCCACTGAAGTTGTGGTATTGACACCAGTGATACATCCCAAAATTACTAAAATTGCAAATTTTAGATTGATATAAGGAGATACGCTACTTGTAGTAGAGAAAATGATTGATAAGGGTATGCTCATTTATGCACTATATTTATTGCGTCATGATAGCATTAAGAGAGAGAGAGAGAGAGAGGGAGGGAGACTCCATTTAATATCAGACCAGACTCTGCAGACACTAATACACATTCTTGGTGGGAAACGACCATAATTCAAACCCAGCTTGGTGGCCAGGCTGGCGCCTCGACCATTACACCACCTAACCAGAAGAAATAATAACCGGCAATAATATTTTGTCATCGTGATGAAAAACCTTTGTATAGAGTAATGATTCCTTCATCGAACAATTTTTGAAGAAATTCCTTTTCTGCGTCAGCATCGTGAACACCAGTTTGCCTGAAAAAATAATATATATATTGCTGAGGTTTGGCAAAATTTCCACAGCAGAACATTTATTTCATGCATGTTGGGGTGAACGTTGTGAATCTGCTGATATGATAGGCATAGCTTGAGAATGACAAATACGACAGGTGTATGAGAAAAATTTCGCTTGTTACCATCTCTCTCATTGTCACTGTATTATCATGAATTTGATGAAATTAGTGAAATCATGAGCATCAAAGTCTGCAATTTCGTATAATATCAACAAGACAAGGCAGTATGAAGCATTTAGGCCTATTGGAAAACTGTCAGTTTGAGTCTCATCTGCAGAAGACCAAATCTATTAAAATTAGTATATATATATTTTCCATGTCAGGTCTCAATAGCAAGCAGGATGATGCTGAGTGTGAATGACAATAGCTCTTTCGATACCGTGGTGCTCTGGCTACTTCCAGAGTTCTCTGCATAATATGCACTGTATAGGTGTGCTTCTGTGTTGCATAGTAACACCTTCTCATAACCACATCATTAATATTAATCCATGTTCACACAGTACATTATTTGAAGGACTAAATCATTGTCTTCATCACTACCATACATACATCACTGCCAGCTCTTGTTTTATGAGCTACTGTGCTACTAACGAATACTACAAAATTCCACATACCTGAATCCTAGACTTAATCGAGGGTCTACGTGCTCCCAGTAATGCTGCCATTCGCCTCGTTTGTCAGCTCCAAAACCATAAACATCCACCTTATCGCATAATTGCAAAGCCATGGCGACACCTATCATACCAGTTGATGGATATCTGCCACGTTGATTTAACCAATTGCTGTGCGTATATCTATAACAGATTGAAGCATCATTCAATGAATTCTTACATCATGGAGAACTGGCCTATCAATCACATTATATCTATTGGTCTATCTTTCACACTTGGGTTTCATCATAGGCAGTAAGGTGATGTGCGTTTTCAGTGAGATTATCAATAATGCATTTTGCGTATAGTTAGCCATGCTCTTACCTTTTTTGCGCAAAGGCATGCCTGTGACTGCAGCTACGGCTATATGATACTCTATACCATGCAGGAAATGTCGGTAACGTATTGTTAGATCGAAATAGACGGTCTAACAATAAAAATGATCTAACACTTCAGTTTACTTTTTGTGCTGTTTTGTACTGATGCTGTGCTAAAGGAGGTCATCAGAATTGATCGGATCGGATATCACTAAATTCAACAATGGTAGTGGTATCGTTGCAGTCTTATTGTTTCAGAGACAGCTAACACTTTGATTGCTCAAGATTCAGGTTAGCAGACATCAAGAACGATCGAGAAATGTCAGTGGTACAGTTAATTTCCCTTTCAATTAATATTTTACCATACCTGCTGGTAGTTCTTTATAAGAATAAAAAAAAATGCAAGTTACCAACCCAGGTTGTGCAGTATATATAGACTGAAGAGATTCAGGCAGGTCTATACCGGTACCTAATTTAGCCTACCTTAGGAACTCTGGATGAAGAATTTGAATCTTGGAGATATTGCAATTGATTTTTTGCATCACTGGCACATACGTTTTTGTTATGTATCCTGTTGTAATTGCACTATGTAGCCATTCGATATCAAGTGGCTTGAAAGGAACCAGCACAAGGCTTGTATCTAATGAGAATTTGATTAATAATAAACATTCAGACAGAATAAACTAAACCCATTGGGTGAGAATTGTGAACGTTGGAATGGTACTTTGCCCACGACGACATGCGTGACTTACCTTAATAATAACATTTAACCTCAATCTTCAGGGTTCAATTGTCAAGGCCATCTTTTCAGTCCAATTATGTGATATGTATTCAGGTTTACCTACTGACATTATAGTTGAAAGGTGTACCACAAAAACCTCTGGCACTTACTCATTGGCAGATGTACTGCACTTTCAGGATAAATGATTTGATGCGTAGTTTTGGTACCCACGTCGTCATGAAATCCTTCTGTTGGTGCTTTGTTAAAACGAATCACAATATCATGTCGGTCGATATCCTGTCGATAAATTTGACTTGTTCATCATACCTTGTGTTATTTTAAACAACCTTACTTGCCCATATTTAGAATGCTTTAAATTTGCCGAATTGCCGACCACTGCGCATGTGACACATTGGTCATTGCTTGTATGATGAAATCTTTCAATAAAAGTTGGCATTCCCATATGATATAATTTTTCCATCGTTACTGCCATGTCGATTTCCGGTTTCTTTGATGACTGAATCTTAAGCCACCATTGTGTAGGACCTATTTTTTTAAGATAAGAGAGTATATTTAAGTCAGGAAAACAGGTAGGATAACAGATTACTAAAGAGGCGGCAACATGACCGTATGTTGAAACACTGCACTGCCAAAGATCGCAGTTCAAATCCTGATAATTATAGGCCTAGTATAATGTTTACTGGAAGCCATAGAATACATGGCAGTTACCCATACAAACGATGCCTTGGTGTGGTAGTGTAACATTGTGAGGTTGTTTTTGCATCAACGTTGTAGGTAACAGTACTACCTTGTGATATCTCTAAGTTCTTTTGGGTCCAGAAAGGCAGGATGGATATATCACACCGTTTTTGAAACCACTCCGACTTTGAATGCCACAAACTTTGGCTGCATCTTGTTTCTGAAAACGAAGAATTGGTGCTCGATTCTAACTCTTGGTAGCATGCTATAAAGAGGTGGGCTAGTGAAAGGAACAAATCTACCTTCTCCCCTCATATTTTAAGCAGTGGCCACCTTCAAATTGACGTTCTGTGATATCAAACCTCCTAATTATCGATTGAGTAGGCATAGTACCACTAGGCTTGCATAGCCCAAGTTAGGATTCCTAACAACGTAACAAGGCTACAAGGCCTTGTGAAATCATTCACATTATTCACCTGTTTGGTAATGAAGTTGCCCTACCGTAGTATCCTATATACTATACAGTAGAATAATATATTCAATTTCCTAGGTCTGCTTAGTAACATACCTTTGCCTGCATTGTAGACTGTGATATTTTCATAGCTGAGGCTGTAAATTCCAAAGTATGAAATGACAATTATAGAAAACAGTAAGACACTGTAGAACACAATAAGCAACGGTTTTTGCTTGCTCCTAGCTTTCATTTTTCACCTCACAAATGCAAACAGTACATGGAAATCATATATGTATGATTGTTTAGCGTCAGTTTGGTGGACTGCAACGTATCCAATAGGCTAGTTAATCATTATACAAGGATCTATTGATATGATGGAAGGTAGACTACACTTCTTGTCTATATACAAGATATTTGATGCAAGTACTAGCACCGTTAGTGCTTTACCACTGCTGTTGTTGTATAACACTACTCATGTAAGGTAATATATATAGTAGGCCTAACTTTGTAATTACCGGTACCTTGCAGAATCTTCAAGTCATGCTTACTCCAAATTGAGGCCTTCCGTGAGGTTTTCAGATTTCTTGTGCACACCACTGCTGTGACTACTTGAGTCGGCCGCCGCAGTGGAAGCTTCATGCGCACTATCACTGAAATGCTTTGGTAGATTTAATAACAAATTTGAAGTGGCTGATTTGTTTGTTATATCCACCCTATTTATTCCCATTCCTCCACTCTCTCAAAGCCTGTAGCGCGTACTCGAACTATCCTACTATCGCTCATAAATGCATGAGTGTACGCTTTTTGTCGCCAGCCTAAGCGACCCGAGGAGTGGGGAACCTCGTGGTACATTCATTGAACTATTACGTGAAGGAAATGTAACTTACATTAATGGAATACATGGAGGAAGTGGTTGCTCAGTAAATGCTCACAGCCTTAGGCAATATGATTTATGCCTTTTCCTTTGCTTGAATATCGCACAAGGAGATGGCAGGCAGTTCAGTTTGACTTATTTAATGCAGAGACAGGGCTGTTACTTGGATTGACTGATGTTGCATATGGTCATTGAGCTGATCGAGCGGATCTTGATGTTAAGTGCTAGAGCTATGGTAGGTTACAAGTGTAAGGCTACCCAATCTACCCAGACATGGCGTTGTACTGTCCTACTCTGCTGCAGTGCCGCTCATGCCAGTTTTTTGCTGTTAATTTGTCAAGAACCAATTTCTGAAATGAGCATTGTTATTTCTACCATTCAATTAGGCCTACTTCAAAGTTCAAACTGACCTTACTATGCTTGAACGTAACTGATACATGCGGCATACCTCTGAATAAAACAGTTTCTGCTTGTACGCGTTAGTGGCGTAGGCCTATTGTAATATGCAAGCTCCTAGTCCTGCTCACCTAGAATATTGTAGAAAACCTGTCGCCTGAGGTAGTGCAATGCATCACAACCATATGTTCTCTAATCCTTCCGTGCACTTATGTCATTTCCTTTCGGGTGATACAAAATGTGAGCACAGAAAGAGTAAGCTACACGGGTCGGTAGTGATGTATAATGACTTTAGAGAGTTGTGGCAAGAGTTTTGAGGTTCAGAAATGCTGTAATGTAGTCGCTAGCAAATTTATGCATTTGGGCTGCTTGCCTTTAGTACATCCTACGGTGCACGTATGACATTTCCTGCTGGGTGATTCAAAATGTGAAAACAGAAAGAGTAGACTTATCCTGCACTGCTGGCTACAATGTAGGCCTATAGCTATAATGACACGAAAGTGTTGTGGGGCCGATGCAAAAGCTTTTGAGGTTCAGAAATGCTGTAGTAACTGGTAGCAGATTTATGCATTCGGAATGCTTACTTGACCTTTCAGTACCTTAATTAATCTCCGCATGTAACAAGTAGAATATAGCAGAGATGCAGTAATTTGATGAGTTATATATATTCATTAGCGATGAATATAATCTACTTGGATAAATGAATGGATATTCAATTCATTTCTGTACTGCAGTGCATGTTTATAATTACGCCAATTTTTAACATTTTAACGGATCATTGTATTGCGCAGATCTTGATACGACAATTGTAACTGGTGGGACTTATCGTTGGATGAGAGGAATGGATGGTAATTCTACAGTCAATGCTGTTATGCCGCCTGAAGAAGACTCTCCATTGCGTGAAACTCAGTCGGATCCTTTTAAGAAACCAAGGTGTCTATTGATATAATGGTCAAGGCCGTACAATCTGTTGTTGGCTGAACGATAAATCATAATTATTTATCAATGGTCATGCAGTTAAAGCCTGATGGCATACCCTTGGCATGTATTGACCACATGGCCAGGCCGAATTAGTGGAGGCATGATAGATGTTATTGGCATACTCAAATACATGCCCACCCTTGTACGAGCAGATACCAGTAGTCTATTAGATGAAGTTCTTGCAATAAGGTATACTACGCGCTAGGTAAATATTTTTATTAAAATAGGCGAATATTTCCATTTTTTGCCTGGCTTTAGAAACCTTCATTTTACAGGTGGTTGCGAGATGCAAGTACTCTCTCATTCCTCATCGGAGGCATGGTGATGTTTTGCGTAGTTATCACTGTTGCATTGATTGTTCAAATTTTGGTTGGATCCCCACAGGTAACTTTACAATTTTGTCACTATTTCATAAACAACGGAAATTTTCCAATTATATACATTTGATAGTTGAAAGATTTGGTTCGGTAGACCAGCAACTTGAAAAAACTAAAAAAAAAAGTTTTCCGCTTTGAAATTATGTAACCTTGACTATTTACCTTTCTTTTAAAAGCTTCCGCCACATTCTGGAGTTCTATCTGATGATGCAGAATGCTCTAAGATGGGGTTGGATTTGTTGAAGGAATCCTCAAAAAAGAGAGTGGAGGATGCGACATCTACTGATGCCGCCATTCTTACTTCACTTTGCTTGATGGTGAAAAATCCTCACAAAGGCGGACTGGGCGGGTGAGTCTTTCAAGTCTCAAGCCGCTGTATCTACCCTATATTCAGACCAGCCATAAATCTTTTTCTCTGAAAAGCCAATGCCAAGCTATGATTTTTTCACCAGGGGTGGATTTATGTTGATCGAGGAGCAGCTTAAAGACAAAGAACATCTGACAGAAATAAATTTTCGGGAAATGAGTCCTGCCAATGTAAACGTGAATTTGAATGTCTCAAAGGATCAAGTTCCCAATTATCAATCCGTTGCTGTGCCAGGATATTTAAGTGGTATCAAGAAGGCTCATCATTTGTTTGGAAGGTAGGTAGCAGCTTTCATCAGATTTTCTTGTTTGTAGATGCATGTACCACCATTAGGGTTTGTATGCTTTGAAACCCCAGGCATGTTTTTTTAGTTGTGCCAGAATCCCACTGAGAGTTTCTCAGCATACCCTGAAATTAAATGATTCACAATCCACTGCTCAGCCTATTGCGGTACCTCTTAGTGGTCTGTGTGGTGAGGTCGATTATTATTCAAAAATAATTAATAAGTCCTGTAGGTATGGGTATGAGTCAATTGCAACTCGCATGGTTCATGTTTAAATTATTAAAAAAGTCCTGTGGGTGTGGTTATGAGTCGGTCACAAACGTCATGTCTTACTCATATCCGTGGTTCCATCTTCTACAGATGAAAGAGTGGGGTCTATGAAAGGTTGTGATTTAATTATATTGCAATAAACTGGACTGGACGTTAAATCCGTGGCGAATTTTTACATCTATTACTACATCCATGGTTTATGTAGAGTTTTCCTCATCTCTAACGCGTGCATCCCTGACTCGAGTGAAATTTTGCAGAAAACCGCTAAAAGACTTGTTCGATAAAGCTGCGCACCTTGCATCGGATGGAGTTACGGTGAATAAAGAACTTGCCGAGGCGATAGGTCACCTGAAGAACACCAACATCCCAGATGATCTGAAAAGTTTGTTGACAAAAGATGATAACGCAACTTTCCTGGGAGTGAATGATGTCCTGAAGCAACCTACTCTTTCTCAGACCCTTCGGGTATCTTAATGAATGAAATTTGTAGTGTAGATTGACATAGATGCGAATCCTCAGCTTGATGATATGGCCCTTGGCCAATCTATCTGCAAATATTGCGTGCTACAAAAAGTTAATCTAGGTTTGTAGATGTTGAAACCTGGCTAATCGTAGCGACGTGTGCATGTTCGTTACTACTCAATCGACACGACTTGTCTCTTTCCTCAGGCTATTGGTGAAGATGTCGATTCCTTTCATTCTGGTAGTCTGGGACGTTCTATTCAATCAACCCTGCAGAGTCTTGGATCCCTGATTACGTTGGATGATATGACGAGTTATTTGCCAGATGTGAAGACTGATGTACTTAGTTTCAAGTATAAAAGTAAGTTTATATAGAAAGTTACCCATCTTGTGTATCAATAGTATTATTCAGCTCCTATTTACCCTGATTTTATTAATTTCAGATATGTCAGTTGCTGCCAGTGGTGTGCCATCGTCTGGTCCGGTGTTGCTTTCAACACTTCATCACATGGAATACAATGACGTATTATCCACCGTCAACAACATGTTGGTGAGTGAAATGGTCTTGCCAAAGCAACTGTTGTTAAGATATGGTGGGACTGGGTTGAATATTTGTGCAGAAGTGGGGTGTATCGTAGCTTCTACGGCAATGCTAAATAGGCCATTTTATGAATCTTTGATCCAATATTGGATGATATCGAAAATGGTGAGGAGCCGATATAACTATCCGATAATTAGATTTTTCTAAATTTCTTTCTTTAGTATTTGTAAAGAAGATAACCACAGATTTAGCGTCCAGCCTTAGTTTATTGAGAATTAAAACATTCACTAGCTTTCGGAGCTCCGCTCCTTCATCAGGTGAAGATGGAATGGCTCGGCTCCACTAACTCTTTCTTTAGTATGATATTTCTTGAATAAGGTATATATTTTCAGTTTCATGAGATGATTGAATCGCTAAAGTTTTCATACGGTTATCAAGCATCGTGGGGAAATGATTCTGAATTTAATGAATTGTGAGTGTAGTGTCTTTTCTTTAGAGTTTTTTTATCCACTTCCAGCCTTTCTTTACTTATATCTGTCACCACCTCAAGCCTGTCAATTGATATTACATCCTGCATACAACTTGATAACTTCCTTTTAGGCATCTTCATAAATGTCTGTGGTTAAATCACTGTAGTGTGCAGAAATGTAAGCCTACAATTGTACAGTGTACAGCACATAACTACATACACATGAACTGAACACACACCAGCAAGATTTACCGCGACTAAAATTTCTCTCACTTGTGGATGCAGGTTGAGTAATGAGACGGTTGAAGATCAAATCAAGGCCAGTGGTGTTTATTCGTTAAGTGAATATACAGACGGTGTTCAACCACTTGATCTTAACCGTGGTGGCGAGCAACACGTTACTGTAATTGGACAGGATCGCTCGATAGTAACAATGTCAACGTAAGTGCGACTGGACAGTGATGAACTAGTATATGAAAATTAACGCACTTTCTAAATAACAGGGGCATCGGTTCACCGTTCGGATCAAAAATTTTGATCGCTGGGTTTTTAATGAACAATGCCATGTTGGACTTTTCGTGGAATGGGAAGAACCCGTCTTATGACGCTAATGGATTGAAACCTTCGGAAGTAAGATTTCCAAACATTGTAAACACAGTGATCTCTCCTTGGCCCTTGCGTATCCTGTAGTCATCGTCTTTGGCACTTTCAATGTCAGGTGACTACAGCTGATTGAGAATTGCATTGACTACAGACGTTATTAAAGTGGATGAATTTCCTGCCACAATTTGCCACTTATGGTCAGGCTTGGATTAAGGGCTACTTTGTTACGCAGTAGGGTCTTGTGGAACCTTCCACTTCCTTTAGATGTGCAGACGCCTCACTGTTTTGTCATGTTGTGATTTTTTTGCGGTCTGTACCGTATGTGTAACACTGTTTCTCTATTTTCCAGGTAAATTTCTTGACTCCTAGAAAGAAACCAGCGTCGTCCATGTTTGCCGCTTTAGTGTTGCCGAGCGACACGAAATGCGGCTTGTACTTGGCCTTCGATACTCATGACTGGACATCTGCTATTTCATGTAACATTATTGTGCAAGTAATCTCAACTCAATTCAGAAATTCTAATACTTTGTACTGAAAATTTTAGCCACCGTTCAAGTAATTGCTGGGAAAGTTACTGGTAATGATATCCAAAGTAGTATCGATGCAAGAAGAGTAAGCCAGAAGATGGTACCGTTTCGTACTTTGGCAGAAAGTAAGTCTGTCATTTTCGCATTCACAATTATGTAAGCCGTAAACATTTAGAACACATAGGGCCAAATTTACCTTCCAATGTAAGGTTAGTTATGGTATGCACCCTTTGGCATTACCCCGTGCTTGGGTAGCGATATTTTAATTTGTGTACCTTCGTTTTCAGATTCCACGGCACCTGACGATTTAATACAGTTCCTGCAAAGCTTGGGACACAACGTCACCATCGTACCTTCTCTCGGTGTCTGCAGTGCGATTCAATATCTCGAAGGAAAAATAACTTTCCAAGGTGACAAACGAGATGATGAAGATGCAGCCCAAATATTTTAATTCTACTCTTTATGGAGTAGGACTGCATCATGATCATGTACTTACTCTAGTGGTAGCCACACATACACAAATGATAGCAAAGATGAGCTCAATTTGTTCCAATATCATCTGCATCAAGTTCAAGTATTAATTTACACAAATAGTAAACATCTGTATATCCTATCTACCAACGTATGTAAGGAATATATATGGCGTAACGTACGCAATCATTTTGCACACATTCATTAGTCTAGTTGTTACACACAGCGACGATTGCACAGATATACACGCGTTCTACATCTGTAAACGTACTTATTGAGTTTCTTCATATGTTTTTTTGCTTGGTACTTGGTATGTTTGCGCTTAAATCGTACAATATTTAATATGGAAATATAGAAGAAGTTTATCTGTATAGAACAAGCTCGTTTTACTCTGGAGTATCAAGTTGGAGTAAAGAAAGGCGAGCTCTGTGGTCTACTGGTATAATAAACCTTGGAATTAGATGCAAGAGAATCAAGTTCAAGCTCAGCGCGCCAAACGCCGTTCGACCGTTGTTAGGCGGTCAGTATCGGGGGAGTGCGGAGGGCAATGGTTGTGAGAGTAGTCCGAGCCGTAAATCGGAAGTATTGACATATGCACCGCAAGCATTGACATGTACATGTCCGTAGTAGTTAAAAATGCCACAAATTCGTATCCGTTCCTTCCTTGCCTGGCAGTCGTCATCGAGGAAGTGCGGAGAGTCGTGATTGTAATCGTGATCCGGGCTAAAAGCCGGAGGTATTGACACGATTACTGTAAGCCTATTCATGTATCATGTATTACGATTACTATATTTATGTAGGGTATTGTAGGCAATCTGCTATAGTCTGTCTTGTTCGTGGTGCAAAACGCCGCCCGGTGATAAGCGCCACTGAAAATCTATATTATAATAATAACAGCCAATCAGCGATATAGCAGACCGCCTGGCACATGTCCGTAGTAGTTGAAAATGCCACGAATTCGAAGCAACAGCGAAGACGCAGACCGTCTGGCGAAACACGCTACAGCTACCGCCCCTAGTCGTCACTGCAAAATCTATGGCGCTCCCGAGGAGCGACATACGTACCCTAGCAGATTTCCAGTCGAACACCAAAGGGTCCTTCTACAAACGATTCCAACCAACTATTTCCACCCCACCCCCCTACCTCCAGTGGAGGTCCTCCACCTGCGAACAGATATGAGGAAAGAACATTATTTCGTTTGCGAACTATTATTATTATTATTATTGCGAACTAACCATTGCCGACTGTAAAGCAATGCCTTCACTGTATAAACTGCGACGATTCTCACATGTCTTGGTCCTGAAACGGTCCCAAATTTTCTTATATTCTGCGATAGGTTTCACCCCCAAAGACAAGCACTGTCATGCTCCGAGTTAAATGTACATTTTTCGTTACAAACTCTATTGGCCTATTGTCCGTGGCGTACAACGCCCGTCGGTGAAAAGCGCCATTGAAAATAACATAGGCCTATATACAGTACAACGGCCAAAGCGCCTACTATGCGCAATGCTCAACCTAGATCTAGACCTTAGCTTATTTGACAACAGCTGTATGCAAATTGGTATCCATTCCTTGACTGCTTGGCAGTCAGTATTGGGGAGAGTGCGGATTGTCGTGGTTGTGATAGTAAGCTGGTTATAATCTATGCTTGACAGTCAGTATCGGGAAAGTGCGGAGTTCTGTAGGCTATACACCGGAAGTCTTGAGAAGCGTAGGCCTACCGTAAGCATAGACCTAGCGTAGGCCTACATGACCTTATTGGTTGAAAACCCCCACCAATTCAAAACAACACTAGGCCTACATGCAAATCTCATGAACGGTTTTCGTCTGAAGTTGGAGCAGGTCTCCATTTGTCTAAACATTTCAGGTACGAACAGTCGAACAGCAAAACAATAAGCCTGAGCCCAACCGCCTTCGCTCAAGAGTAACCTATGTCATTTAGCTCTACAACACATCACCAATGTAATTATTCATTGTTTATATGAAATATCGAAATCAAACAGATTAAGATCTAAAATGGATGAATAACGAAGCTAACATCGAGAAGATAAAATACATAACTTACAAACTCCAAATGCTAGTATCAACAGAACGATAACAATTTGAGCCTTGGTGATGTTCATCCAAGTCTGAAACGTAGCTACTACATTCTTGTGCCACCCTGTCACCAGAGGCATCGACAACAAGTGAATCAATGTCCGAAACCGATTGTGTCATCCTCGGACGGTGTGTTTCTATAACACCTAGACGATTGATTGAGGGCACACTTTTAGATAATCTCACAGGGTTGCGATGCACGTCATTTCCTGCATCACTTGAGACAACCTCTGATTCATCATTGGAGTTTATGTCCAATTCTTGATCTGAGTTTACTTGCAGTTCATCACAGTATTGTACTTCTCCTTTACTACTGCAAGGCTTGTCAACCAATACACTATTGGACTTTACATTCAATTCTTCATTGGGGCTAACATCCCATTCTTTGCTAGGTTTTGCATTTGACTCATCACTTGAGCTCTGATAATCAGCGTCGTCTTCATCAGCAGATATCTCTAGATCAGTATCTGACTCTTCATTGATTATGGCTTTGTCTAGTGTGGAGATTGCATTTTGAATCATGTCACTCAACAAGCCTTGCACCATCTGTCTAATATCTGTAGCCGGAGGATTAATCATCAATTCCTCATAACTGTTGTTGTCTGTGTAAAATGTTGTTGAAGCCTCGTATGGGACTACCGTAATTCCAACCGTTTGCTTATCGTCGTTCTCTCCTTTGGTGTTTGTATCTGTGCTTGAATGTTCGTGAGTGCATGTCGTGTTGTTACCATTGGTTAAATGACATTTCTGCACCGATGAGCTTTCTATATCCTTGCGGACTTCCTCAAACGTCCGTGGACTAATAGGATGCTTGCACTTGACTCGGATATCATGCATTGGAGGATCCACTGACACCGGGGTCGATGCGTCAAAAATTTGTCCAACGTGCTCCTGTAAGAATTTACTAGAATTTGGTGTGCTGCTGCTGCTGGTATCTTCAGTGACATAAGGTGGTGGAGAAGTTACTCTTTCAGGGACGGCTCCTCTTGGAGAAGGGGGTGGAGTAAGATTTTCGAACATTTCAGCAGTTTGTCGAACTTTGGAAAATGCGTTTTGCGTAAGGACTCTTTTTTCTAAGTTCGAGCCGTTTCCGTTGTCTGCAACAACCTTGAATAAGCACAGCTTTTTCTGGAAAGACCATTTACTTGGCGTCTGTGACACAACATTGACTTCCCCCTGCTTGCTTGCTTTCTCAGGGAAAATCTTTTTAGGTGACGCCAGTTTCTCCATTTCCGTAACGCTTTCACCTGATTCGCCTGGCTTTCTACTTTGCATTAGATAGTGTTCATTCGACTCAACTACAGATTGACAATCCCTGTCTCTCACGATCATAGTGCTCTCAGTGATAACTTCGCTACCTTTGATCAAATCTTGCTCAAGTTGATGATCCTCACCTTCAATGCAAGTCTTGAACTGCTCACTCTCATTGGGCACTGCCATCTGTTGTATATTGAAATTTGTATCTGATCTGTTGCTTTCAGTAGCCTTGAATGAGTTACAACAAGTATCAGGTTCTTCTGATATTTTCAAAGACGAAAAGTGGCCTTCTAAGTGGACCTGACCACCTGGGGAGTCACTTTCAGATAAAGACCCATAGTTTGTGTCTTCCAAGTCCTCATATGGAACATTATAGCTTGAGGTATACTCTTCTGCATGAGCTGGGATAAGAAATTCTTGACTGTATAAATACTCACTGCTCGGAGTATCATTATCCTCGGCAGTTATTCCCATGCTTGCCATGTTTTGGCTTTCAGCACCGCAATCTACACTATGCATTATTCCTTCCTTGGGCTTCGTATCAGCGGTTAATGCTTGATAGTAAAAAGCTGATTGATTTCCAGGTGGCGGTTTGCCCTGTAGTTTGCAATGGGTGAAAAGTTCAGACTTGGGATCAACCATACTAGAGTCATATTTGGTACAATTCTCCTGACAAGGGCTAGCACGTCTGGAAGTACTTTCTCGGATAAAGAACGGCGATGTTCTACCTGCACTAGGAGGTCGACTGTTGCTTTCTGTATTTGTGTAAACACTGTGGGTCATACGACTACAAGATTCATCCCCTTTACCCACAACATCACATGGATTCCTCGCTGCATCTGCTGTATCATCAAGCCACTCATCATCTAGGTGTTGAGCAAAAGATGATAAGCCTTGTAGTTCAGTTTGAGAGGCTTTATCTGTAAATAATGATTGCTTTACTGGACAAGTATAATGAACTGGACTGACTGAAGTGCTATCAGATGAGTTATTAGTATTCTTCCTTTCTGCAAAACTTTCAAATATGAATTCTAAGTCGTCGTGCCCGATGTTGTACATTTCTTCAGCACTGAATTCAGCATTATTAACTCTTCTTCTCTCCACTAAAGCGCTCGTCGACCACCGTGTTCGCTTCGAATTTGACATATATTTCCTGTCACGAGTGTAAGACGTTGTACGTGATACCTTTTTTGGTGATGCTGTTGCCTTGTGGGGTATCCTTTGAGAAGTAACATCAGACTTCGCTTCTGACACCTTACAGTTTTGATTGCTTGTTCGGACATTTTGCTGACTAGCTTTTAAGTCTTCACCACAGCCTACATTTACCATGTTTTCCAATTGTCCGTACTCAGGAGGAGGTACATTCTCCACCACAAAACTGGAATCTGGCATATCGGTCGATTCACTTGAACGAGCATGTTTCGTATCCTTGCCTGAAATTTTGACTGATGTTGACGGAGTATCAGACTCCTTTGAAAGTTCGGTTGGCCGTTCTGAACTGGATGGGTAGATGTTGCTTGTAAGTGAATAAGGCATGCTCAAATGATCGATTGTAGTGTAAGTAGCAAATGAGCTGCTCAGGTCAGGATTTTTTCCTCGTTTCTTCTTGTCGTCAGAGGTGCCTTTGGAAGAATTGGCAGGCGAGGTTGTATTCTTTGACAAGTCCGATAACGAGATAGGTACTGACCTCGGTGAATACACCTTATCAGGTGGGCCTGTGATGGATATAAGCGGTGTTGGTGGGCTGTTATTCTTGATACAAACATCATTGTTGTGTCTGTTTCGACTTCCTAATGCTGATGCATATGACGGCGGCCTCATATCGGATGTAACATCAGGGTAGGAATTATGTCTCGTGGTTGGCAAAAACTCTCTTGCTAGGCCATCTTGAGTTAAGATACTGCATGAATGTGGACGCTTTCTCTGTAATGGGTTGACCATCAATTCAGGATATTCCAATGTTAACATCCTTGCAGATGTCTCTTTAGACGCGACAAAATTCCCAACTTCATTTTCAGCAAATTCCTCTGCCGACTCATGCTTTTGTTCATTGTGAACATCAACTGCCACTTCGATTAGTTTCGATTCTCCAAAATTAGAAGCAATTTTGACATCTGGACCCATAAAAGGATCACTTACTGAAAGACGCTTATTTGATGCATTGTCCTTATCGCCCTCGTGTACAAGAAATATCGCATTGCCTGTGATTGGTTTTGCATCTGGCACATCCTCACCAGCGTGTGAGGGGAAATAGTTAGAATTTTTCTGTGTTCTACCAATGTTACCCCCAGACATGATATGTGAATACAGATTGCTTGGCACATAGTCATGAATAACATCACCAGTCGCACTATCGAAGTTGAAGTCGTTCGATTTTGGAATTTCTCCTGCATTGAGACACGACACCATCTTGTCAAACCCTCCATTTTCCAACAACGAAGCCATACATCCTTGCAAATCGCATATATTCACGATGCGATTTTGGCTGTAAAATTTCAGCCCGTTCTGCAGCATTTCTATCAATGGAACAGGAAGCCAATCGGGCAACATGAAATAATTCCGACGCTTTTTGATATGCTCTTCAATTTTAACGTTGTCACATCCATACCATGGCAATGATCCACTGAATATTTCACAGACAACAACACAAAACCCATACACGTCCGTTTTGGTAGTGATTGCATCTTTCAATATGACTTCCGGAGCAACCCACCTTGTAAAATGAGGCAAAATCGCAGCTACATCATGAATAGATGCACTATTCCCACGGCTTGTGACGCAGCTCATATTACCGAGTTTAGCAACCAAGCCATGAGACAGATATATCGCATGTGACGATATAGCACAATGAATGAAACCTCGTTGGTGGACAAACCACAATGCATCAGCAACTTGGATCATAATTTTAGCACATTCTGTTGGCAGCAAATTCCTGTTCGTTTTGTGCAAAACGTGAAATAACGATCCAAAACCAACATATTCATACACCAACCAATGATCGGTCATGCCACCGTAAGATTCTTCAGGTGATGTAATGCAAATCGCCATTAATAATAGTAAATTCGGGTGCCGTACCAATCTGCAAGCTTTAGCTTCTGCGATCAGGAGGTCTTCTGAAGCTCTTGATAAGGTAAAACTTTTCCCTTTACCACGTTTGATCATCACACGATAGTGACACCATAATGCTTCCTCCATCACAAAGGAAGGCGGGATTGAAAACAATAACGATAGATTACCAGGGCTGGTTATGTGAGTTGGTGATGCTAATGGAACCACTGCCGCAAAGCCAAAATACCCACCACTATTTGATCGACTTGAATGTAACAACGTGCCATATCCGCAGTAATCAATCTTGAGGCTGCTTTTCAGCAGCTCTTCACTTCTTGTCACTTTCCCCACGCCGCGTTGCACTTTCCCTCTTGTATGCATCTTTTTGTCTACTTGGTCTTGCCATATTTCGATCAACTTTAAGATTTTCTTGTTCAAATTTTTGCCAGCCCGAAGTGCCCAATCTCTTGGCGTTTGCATTTGCTTATCATGCAGTCGCATGTCGCCTCCATATTCTTCGACAATACATCTCAAAGTTTCTGATGAACATGAATAGGCTGCCGCGTGTGTTGGTGTACTGCCGTCTGCGCTGCGGTGATTGGGATCAGCACCAAATTGTAACAACAGCACAACAACTTTATACCTTTGGTAAAGACAGCTCACATACAATAATGTTTGTCCTTTGCTGTTTGTGATGTCCACAGGAATGTTTCCATCCCTTTCAAATATTTTCTGCAGCTTTTTGGACTTGCCTTCGATGGCGTATTCAAACAATTGACGATAGCAGAAGGTGTTATGCTCTGCATTGGGTTGGTACATGACTTAAACGAGATAGCTGTTAAAACAAGTGAAGTTGAGGGTCCGGTAGTGTAGGCCTCACAGATACGGTACCGGTTGTACTGCCGAGTGTTAAAGTGCCAACTTGCTGTTAATTCAATGCATGCATTCGTCAAAATCATGGCGAAAACTGCCCACAATGTCAGGCATACGAATGAAGTCCTGCTATCTGGTACCGGTATTAGCGGAGCAAAGAATATTGCGTCGCCAGGTCTAACGTCCCCGGACTCACCGCAGGCAGCCGCGTAACAACTCCGATACCGTACTCTAATTAGATTTCTAATATCTTTCCTTGGAAGAAAGGTAGCTTTCAACGCATTAATTGACATATCTATCCGGCCTCCAGTCAAATTTAGGGTGGAGGCCAACTCCCTGACTCTGACTAAAAGCCAGCCGGCAATACCTGGCAACGGAGGCTCAGCCAGGCGCGACAGTCTGACAGAAGGGACCCCTGCCGGGAGATGTTTGATATTTTTATAACCACAAGGTGTCAGGACTAACCGCTTTCCTCGGAGTTAGCATCGAAAGTAATTACATTCGATGGAGTTAGATTGACTAAACAATGGTCAGATCATTCTTCATTACGCCTCCGACGCTTATACGCTTTGCCAACTCTCCTGCGTCGGATTTTTTTATAGTAGCCTAGGATATATTTCCGCATTCCGAGATGAGCCAAAAATAGACTAAATCCTATCTCAAGCTCAATATGCAACTCAACTTGACGTTTTGTTCCCTGAGCAAGACACGAATAGAAATATTTCAGGCACTTTCAGTCATGATGATCTTTCAAGATGGGTAACAAAAGTACAATATTACATTAAATGATGCTCGTCTGAGATACCTAACCTCAAATATTAAAAGTTTTATGCTGATATTGAATAGGACGACGGGACAATTAGGCCAACAGCCAACATAATAGGTCGTCGAATAAAACCCAACAAAACACAAAATACAGCGAAAGCACGTAAACTTCAATAACTTGTAGAATCGACTACGATTCGTTTCCCTTTAGCAAGCAATGACCTTTATTTAATCGTATGAGAACAGCCAAGGCTAGCGATATGATGCAACACTGCCATGGCACTTTTCGAACATTAGAAGTGCACACTTCATAGATAATGATTATGTTTATCGCCGATTAAAAGATGGATAGACGGTAAATTGACCTACGCGTAAGCCCAATTACCCTCTTAGCGATCACAAGCCACGAAATAGTCATCAAAACCAGTGATCGCTGAATATCTCAAATCGCCATCCGTAAAACACACCTAGCTTGAAAGCAATATCGCGTCAAGTTTAGTCTCTACGTCAACACATGTCAATAGCAAGCACTGTCTATGGCGTGACAACATAGAACATACATCTACAGCACCACCGTGATCACAGAACTGACATTGACATATGCTATCAAACCAAGTTATTCATGCTTAGACAGGAATTTTTTTACAATCACCAAGCCTTCCCTACAGCTTCAAATTTTTGACACAAGACATGAAATAGTGCCTGCTATGAAAGCATAACGGAGGTGCCTATATATTCAGAGCAATTTTTTTGTACCTGATATATGGTGGATCGTGGTAGCTGAGTAATAATAAGTGACAAGGAGTTGCAAACGCCGGTCAGGGGTACAATATGAATACAATAGGAAGAATATATTCAGTAAAACTAAGCTTGTCCTTCATGCGGCGGTACAGGGTCACTGCGACACACCAATTCTCAACCTTTTACGTTTTTCCTTAGAAAAACAAGGACACAAAGGCTAGCATTGGGCACAGCGGTTGTTACAGAGTAAACGCATATAATATATAAAAAAGAAACATGCTGAATTTATATAATAAGTTGGTGCAGTTATGAAATACATAAAAAGCAGGCAATAAATAGATAACAATATGTCACAGAAAACATGCAGCACCGTGCGTCTTTTGATGAAAAAGCATATTGACCAAGCGGGGAAAGCTCATGAGAACATAGCATGACTTGCATGACTTGCCTAGTCTATTTTGCAGCATATGTAATTGAACCTGTTTTAAAAGACTTTGTATCAATAGCTAAAGCATGTTTCGCGTATTGCGAGTTAGCGTAATACTAATAGTGTGACTTTTCAGCAAACCATGAGATTATAGGCACAAAAGATACGAAATTTGGCAACAAAGTAGTTCATTCAGGTTGATACTAAACAAACGAGGTTACAGTATCAGACAAGTCACCATGAATATAGTGCAATGATGGTCAACTATGACGAACATGGCTCCATGGTGTACGATCAGACACAGACAAAAGTATAGTGTCGCCACAAAGTCACATCCAGCCTTATTTTAAACACTATACTTTTGTCTATAGTAACAGGACATATACGTACGGTATAATTTTACCCATAATCAATTACCGATACACTGGTCTTTGGAACTAAAGCGCGCAAGATTTTGTTCAATAGGCAAATACATCTGTCAGCACATATTAAAAGAGGGCGTGACCCGTCAAATTCCGCTTGGCTGCGCCTATGAATCGTCCAGCCACTGCACAGGCGACTTTGACGAAATTTCACAACTCCATTCCATACTGTAATGCAAGTAACGTATGTCCAACAACTGGTAAAAAGTAAAGACGAAAAAACACTGTCATATTTCGGCAAGATTGCCTAAATTCCGGACAGAATTATCAAAACATCCATTTTGCTTCAATTTCATGTATTCAGAAATGTTCAACGCTTTGGAGCAGGCTTCGTTGTTTACTATGTGATGTGGGCGTGTATTGCTGTTTGTGTTGCAAATTCTTTCTATTATTTCAAGTGTCGTGCTCAGCACAAGTGCAAGTATTTCAAACCTCTGATGATTCGGAACCGTTATATCCTTCGTCTCTAATAACAGTTGCAGCAGCTCCTGTACCTCCTGTAGCAACCATTTTAGCGCCAACATAACGTCCTCTAGAATCACCACCCCGTCGTCTAATTACAATAACAGCGATCGCGACGCCGATTAATACTAAACATGCCACGATAATCCCGATTATCATGAAGATAGATACTCCAGCTTTTTCTGCTTGGGCTGCTTCGTCATCTGCGGAAAAGCCAGAGTCTAAGCTTTGTGTACTTCTTTTGCCTCTCTTTAACGGTAGATGCTGCATATTCGTGCCGGTTTGATCGTCTTGGCCGATTGAATTTGCTAAGCCTGTCTGTCGTTTTCTTCTGACCATTGAGTTCGACGCGGAGAACACGTGAGAGTAGCTACGAATGAGCGATCGCTTTGATCTTCGTTTTTGAATTACTGTATAGATGACGTGCACGTACCATTCCCTGCCGCTTGTAACCTTAGAGAGAGAGAGAGAAAAGGGGATTTGTCAATAGGAAACTTCCGTGTAAGATTCCGTGTTGACTTACTGTAAATAATGGTCTTGACGCCATTTGGAATCCGTCGGTGCCAGCTTGTCGGACAATAGGCAGAGCGTCTGCATCGTCTAATGCCAATCTCGCTTCAAATGGAACACCGTTCAAATTTTGTGCTTGTGTATCCGGCTGTTCTTTATCCTGCAGACGGTAATTTGTTAGTGAGTGTTTGTGGGCAACCCGATTGGCCTGCTTTTCTATTCCAATTCGGACGCAAGTTTACACGCAAGGTGGCGCTAGCAAGTGAAAACCTGATTATTTCCGCCGCCATCTCAACGAGGTCTGTGTCACTTCGAGATCCAGATGAGACAGTAACACATAACTATCTATAGTGACACCATTTGTACATTACGACTGATAGCAACATAGGAGTATCGTACCAGAATTTTAAACCTGTGCTCCAAATTCTCAGAGTCGGCGAGGCATCCATATTCGCTGGTTGCTGGGTCGTATTTCGGCACGTAGCCGTTGCGACCGGTGCAAATGAACACTTTTTCGATGTTTGCATCAAACGACGAGCCGAGATTTTGCACAGGATCAACCGAAACCCGTCCATAAATGTTAGCGTCTAAAACAGATACGCGAATAAATAGCAGGTAACACGTCGTGCAATCAGCGACAATATGCTGTTACAAAACGCAAGGACGCAATCAGGCAGGATCCACCGCTAATAAACACCTCGTTTCTGTTCTACAGATGCTTCTTCCATGCGAAGGGAACACTGCTAGACAGGAGTGATTCTTGTGAGAGGATTCGATCCTTTGCATTGCACTGTCGCCGCCAAACCCTATATCCTGCAGCTAGAAATACTCTCCGACGCGAAGCGCACGAAGGTATAGTGTATGTGACGATTCAATACAGAACATGGATGAGATCCTATTCGCTGTGTTGTCACAACTAGAGCATACCCTCTACAGTCAGTTGAAATTTGAAATACACTTACTTTCAACGAAGGAGACATCAGTCTCTGCTGCTAGATTTGAATTCCCTTCGCTGAGCCACAAAGAGCGTTTGCTTAGCAAGTAGAAGTTTGTATTAAGGGTGAACTCTGCAGATACGGGATCGCTCACCTGGAAAAGTGTTACACATGGAATTGAGCCGACAAAACATAACCCTTCAACCATGTACACTAGCGTTCAATAACCAGCCGCCATTGTCCCGATACCGTGGACATAAAAAACCACCCTTGGCAAGCATTTTTTATATTTGATGACGTCATCACAACTTTTCCAGCGCGCAAAACATGAAACCAACCCGTTGGTACCTTATAAGAACCCTGAGAACTATCAGCTAAAAAGCATTAAGCTGTTCTGTTGATTGATTCGTTTGCATTCCTTACGGACTTAAAGGAATCACTTACCTGCTGAAATCGAATGTCGATGTTGAAACTGAGCGTTTCTCTTGGATTACAAACCAATGTTGACGAATAGGATTGATCAGCATTTGTAATGCAAGGCACTAATTTGACCGTATAAGTGCCAGAGTAATCTCGAATCTAAATGCAAAATTTGCACCGATGTATAATCTCACTCAGTAAATAGAGTAGGCTCAGAGCGATTAGGGATTTTGTTAAATCTCTCAGGAAAACCATTGAGGTCGAATTTCTTGGATTATTATCAGTGTATTAATTACAGCGATCACTCGTCGCTATTTTTCAGGTAGATTTCTGAACGACATATACCCCGCAGCATTAAGATGACATACTGACACCGGCGTTGTTGACTATATATGGTAGGGCCTGTTTTCTTTTTTGGTCACAAGAAATGCTGAGTTATGATCGACGCAAATGCTGCCCATTTCCATGGTGATATTTACTCAGCAAGAAGTTGGAATTCGTTGTCGTGACAGGATGAATGGCCCTGATCGGCCTGATCAATAGTTAGCCGCCAATTGTTTGAGTATTAAGTACCCAAGCCTATAGTTGACTCGTGTCTATCAATAGTTCTTGATGGCCACGGTTCTTCTTAGTCGACGTCGCTACAGCGAATGGTGATCCGTAGAGAGATATAACAGAGCATTTCCGTCTGGCGCACCTCCCACCCTCTTCGTTTCTAAGACCATCATTTCACACTCTTGTCCCATGAGGCTGAGTATAACTAGGACGCGCTGACCAGGATTCAAACTTAGCATTACCTAATACCCGGTCGCCAGAAATCTACCCATCAGGTCAACAGCTTAACAAGCCCATGCTGTAGTGCTACATGAGGCTACGCTTAGAACGTCACGGAAAACACCTACGCTGTTAACTTTGAATATGTGAGGCGCATCCCTGTACCTCATTATAAAGAACACTTGAAGTCAATTGGCCGTACATCATTTCCCATCACTTCAGCAGTGGCGACAGCGCGACAGTAAACCGCATTCTGACTAGTGCAGGATTTATCAATTGGATTATGCTTTTTCCTCAACGCTAAATTAGCCAGTTGTTAGGCGTGTTACTCATAAGACTTGTGTCTATAGCAAGATTATGGCCGATCGCAACAGACAAAAGGGTAGCTTTATATAGGAACCATTGAGATTACAATATCAATCTCTACAAGATTATTTGATAGGTAAACTCAATGTAGACAAAACGATGGATTAACAGGTGGTCAACACTCAGTAGTGCGCATATAATATGTTAGCGATAACGTGTAGACTCTGGCGCTAAACAGACGTCTAAAGATTTGTAAAGACATAGCCTATATAGAAGTCCGACGATACAGCTGAAGTATGAAGTGCCTGATTGACAAAATACAGAGTTTCCCAATACTAGGATGCCGTCATATAGATGTAGTCCAAGAATGAATCTTTCTGGTTGTACTTACGGCATAATTGGATACGAAAGTCCAAACTTGTTCCGGTTCATTGTACGTTGACTCCGTTCTGACCAACTTCAAATCTAGTTCCAGTTCTGGATGGTTGGAGCTAATCACAACAGATCTATACTCAGTGCTTGGGTGGTCTACGACGAATTGTCCACGGAATCGCGCTTCAGTTCGGAAATTCACCACTAGACGGCCGTCCTCTCTAATACGCATGCTGGTTAGGTACAGATATCCTATAAAATCGAAATAAACAGTAATTAGATTTCAAATTACGCATCATTCCAGCCAATTCTAACCTTGTATTTCCGATTCTGTTGGACTCCCAATGCCTTTCTCCCATATCGATGCAGTATCGTATACAAAAGTCAATCGCAGTTCAGTCTTTTGGTCAAAATGTTGCCAGCCTTTGCCCACAGGCGAATGGAAAACATTGGAAACGTAGAGTGGTACGCGTAAGGATACGTAGGATTGAATTTCATTGAGAACCTGTGACACAACGAAATCAACTTGTCGTAGAAAATCAAGCAGTTCAGCGCAATAATGAAATAAGGGTCAGCGGTCGGAATTTAGAAAATGACTTCGCGATTCACCTTAACTGGCTAAATCGACAATAACATTGCACACGTGTACATTATTCACTAGACTATGACGCAGGCGCATACAAAATCATACAGCAATAGGTTGACACTAGTACAATCGCTATTAGTCTGCCGCCTGACTACGGACACGGAATATCGTACCAATCGTATTATCGGTACTCTCATATTGCAAACAAGTAACTGCGTTGACTTGTGACTTGAGTAGCCTACAGCTTATAGTATTGCACTGACGAGTGAAGGGGCGTAATTTTGATAACCCCATATCTCACCCCAAGCCAATTTGAAAATGCTTTTCAATACTTTTCACAAGCAAGACACCAACACAGACTTGCGTAAGATATGTTACAACCACTTTCAATGATTCAATCATGTATCTTACCTGCCCATCAGTTCCGACGCTACCACCACATTCTTGCAGTAATTCTGACATATCATAGTACGACTCGAACGTCCATAAGCAGGCTTCCAAATTCAAGTTCCTGTATAAGTTAAAAACGGTATATACGTAAGTTACTGCGAGCTATCAAAAGGCAAGGGAGTTTCGTACATTGTCCAAAATCAGCCTGGCATATGATTTCAAATCTACTAGGCATAAGAATACCCACCCATCAACTTCAATAATTTCTTAAGTTAAAACTTAAGTTGTCTTGCAGAGTGAAGAAAGCAGACTTGAAAAATATTCACCCACCTATAAAACCGCAAGGTATTGTTGCCCCTTAGTTCAGCGTTGTACTGGTACGCGTATGTTTCACCGATCGAAGTCGCGTCGTTTCTGTCCGCGATAAAGCCATGTTGGGTCTTTACCTCATCAATATTCAGTATATTAGAACATCTGTGTGAATCAAAAATTCAGTTTTATCGCACTGCGCTGTATGGAAAGAGTGAATCGTCTTTCTAACCTGTGATGTCCTACTCTGGATGCGTCTCTGCTGAGAGTGATTTCGTAATTGCTAAGCTTCCTTGTGCTAATGACAGGTAACATGCCGTCGACATGAGGGATGGAAACAGATACTTTGATAAGATTTGGATATTCTGGGTGGGAAGCTCCAGTGTATCGGAAACGAGCTGAGAATGGTTCCGCACCGACCGATCCTGGAATTCTTGACGGGCAAATTTCACCGACCGAGTTCACTAAAGAATTGTAACGGACTGTTAGTACATTAAGGTCTTAATCCTTTGTTTCTGACGCAAGGTGCCGTGATTGAAAAGTTTGAAAATGCCAGAACAACCACTAAAACGCCAACGCCAAATGTTTCGTAAGACCGCCGTGTCTTTCTACGTATGCAATACTACGTTGAGGCCAGGTGTCACAGACTGGTTTGAGCGTACATTTACTAACGTTTATGGTGATTTCAATACCCTGTGTGACAAAAACCGATTGCTGGCATTATACATGAATGCGCCCTTCAAATCGCATTTTTCAAAGTGGTGGCGTCGCGTCGTAAAATGGATATATATAAAGCATGAAAACATTTAATTATTACATCACAAACATTTTAAATGTAACGTCACAAACACACCTGTAACAGGTGTCGACTGTGACTCAATGCCTGGTTCACCGTCAACCGTAACAGCTCGGGCGTTGCAAACAATCCGACTTCCCGATTTAAAATAAATACTATCCAATGTGATGGTGTTGGAATCCGTGAAAAACGTGTTCTGTACGACTTCACGAAGATCATTGGTTACGTTATCTGCGCTTGATGGAGCCGCTACAAGCCACCTGCGGAACAAAACAGCTCTATGAGTCACTAATCAGGCTACATCAACGGTACATAAAAATGTATCTCCGCAGCCTTTCGTATGCAACTTGATCAACGATAGCTTGACCACCATAGACGGCGAGTCAGCCGATCCATCAAACTGCGATATACAATCGCGACAGCAGCTTTTTCATCACGAAGATTTGAGTATTTTTCAAACCTCCCAATTTCATTTTCTATCGATATTATCGCATTTGTGGGAGATAGTAGCTTATATATACTGTAGCTTCCGCATATTTCTTCTAAATATTTATACAAAAACATCATTCTTATGAGTTTATCAGTTTTGTATGTTGTTCTTAGTCATACAGTCAACTGGGTTACTGGCAAGATAAGTAGATGAGATAGTCAATTCGTTTTCAGCGTTACAACCAGCGGATTTGCTATGTAGGTATATGTATGAATATTGTACAATATCCTGATTTGCGCGTTGACGCTGACAGTCAACGTTTGACCTTATAACAAAATCGTGTTGATCCTCGGAAATCCCATATCAAGAAGTGACCGAATTCGAGTCTGTGACTGCGTTGTACCGGAAAAGTCACAAGGTCGACAAGACTAATGTAGACCATCGTCCGACCATGCCCACACCAATCAGGAGAAAGTCTAACACATCACGAAGTGTGTTTAAGCACGGATTAGGTGTTGAAACCCATGATACAAACGAGCTTACTCTTAACGGTTTATAAAAAGTCACGGTTTTCAGCCCATTATCGAAATCCGTTTACCTAACGATGGCTATGGTGTCGACCTCAAATGCCCTCACTGGCTGCGAAGGTAGAAGTAATTACGGGAAAATCGTTTCATAGCGAAATACCCCGACAAGCGGCACAGTGAGTAAATCACGTCTCGGTGAAGATATCAAGGATTGAGCCCAACGTCTTTGTCGGGATTAATTTCATCAAAATATGGCTACATCGTCCATCATTGCGTAACTATGGCAACGGAGAATTGCAGCAAGACTAAAAGACAAGTATCTGCGTGTTTTTGAAGCCAAACCGTGAACCACAACGATCAATTTCACTTCTGTAGCGAATTTTGTATTCAAAGAAAATACAACAAAACCTACCGCAAGGACATGTATCGCTTACCTGTATCTAGTTTTCTTGTCATCGATTCCTTCACTCGTGCAAATGTCTGCGACGTTCTCATAGCCGTGATGTTTCGGATTGCAAGGCTACAAAGAGAAACAGCAAGAATTATCTACGTACAAAAGCAACGATGAAGCGACTTAACACGTTTAGATCGAGTCAGATTTCACTATCTAACATACCGTGACGCAAACAACTGGGTATCCGGGAGGTGGTCGTTTCTTTGCACGCACGGTGTTGTCGTAGTCCAGAAGAGAAAACACACTTGGTGGATGAGGGAAAGTTACGCTAGCAAGAATGTGCTCTTGATTGATGTAGACGATGGCGCGGTTGTCCTGTAACGTAATATACAAGTTTTGAAATCGACTAAGGAGAGCTCGCTTGCGGTATCAACGATTTCGACAAATTGGTTAAAACGGGAAGAAAATTTATGGGATGCATCTTCGGAATTCGGGCAAAATGAACTCGGGGGTGGGTTAGTATTAGGAATTGCCATGAGAAACTCTTCATCCGCGGTTATGCGTAATTGCTATTTTCAAAAAAGCGCTCCCTCTCCTTCGGAGTCAATTAAGCCGAAGCTTGATTACAACCTGCATTGTGCCGCATAGCAAACTGCAAAGTGGAATCCCGCACGCGTGTTACTAATGACGTTAAAAATGCCATCCGTAGCTCATGTGTGGACGGTCAGCAGTATATCGGTAGTGACTAGTGAGGATAAGGGTCGCCTGACTTACAACCTATCAGTTCCTGCGGCGGCGTCTTGTCTAGCCTGCATGTGCAGATCACGCACACATGATAGTAATATAACGATAGTAGTACATAAGTACAGTTACTAATGTATATTGCCGTATTGCGACGTTACCATCCTCTATATATGTAGCAAAATCATGTAAGGACGGAATAGCTATCATCCTACATACAGTATTAACATGGTTATTACTCATAAAACATCAAAATCATAAAAGCTATCAAGATAATCAATACAAGAAGATTTGCGATAAGGGCACGCCCTTCCCTGTGGATTACATAATATATCACTTAAGAGATTAATGACAAAGAGCGAGGCTTGACACAAAAACTGTCACATAAATG
This sequence comes from Botrylloides violaceus, assembly GCA_030412335.1. NCBI lineage: Eukaryota > Metazoa > Chordata > Ascidiacea > Stolidobranchia > Styelidae > Botrylloides > Botrylloides violaceus. The sequence goes on from JASFYC010000810.1 coordinate 2,526,373, forward strand.
ACAATCAAGCGACAGATTGAAGCATGCCAATGCACTTAGTACTCTTGAAATTTATCAATTTGACATTGACGCGACGTAATACAGACGACACTCCATTACTCCATCACTCCATCAAGTGCTCTGACGAACTTCCGATTGATAATGAGAAAGGTGAACCGACGTCACCACGATTAAAAAAATTCTTCAGTGAGTTTTGTGACGATTCAAACAGTTTAATTTGATATTTATTAACATATTGCACATGAGTTTGATTTTATCAACGGTTGTTAAAGTAACAACACAAACGGCTGAATCCTACGTTAACACTTGCTATGAGATTGTATGGAATTGTTGTTGTTGATTTATGGCGCTTTCAACTACTAAGGAACTAAGGTCCTAAACGCCAGGTCAATGCTTAAATACGCGAGTCGATCCGGTTTATATCTCGAATCACCATTACAACCCTTTGCACTCCCTCGATACTGACTGCCATGTGACTGCCAACTAGAAACTAGAAACAGAAGAGATCGGCGGATTTCCTCTGTCGGCAAAAAAACTGAAATTCTATCTTACAAAATTTTGCAAATTTGCAAAACATACCCCGATATCGGCCACCATGTTACTGTCTGGCTCCAGTCTGATAGTGAACGATTCTCGTATTTCCTTTTCTTCGTCATGGAGAATTTGCAGTTCGATAACATGACGCGTGATATTGACATCAAATACCAGCTCTGAATTAAAAGTAACATTGACAACACTTTTCTTATGCGCTTGTGTACATTCACATTGACAGCGAACGAATCTACCGCGTTCGCTACGATCGCTACGTTCAATACTTCAACTATAGGAAATATGATTCAGTTAAAAGTAATATTATAAAGCTACCGTGAACGTGTTAACCCACACGATGAGTATTTAGTGACGGGAAGATCTACAATAGGTCTCAAGACTTCCACGCTCAAGTCCCCACACAAATTTGACTAATAATTCATTTCACTGCAAGAAAACAGGAGACATTAGCCGCAACATGAACATTCCAAACACATCCAAAACGTTTACAATTTAAAATTGAAGAGGAATTCCGACAGAACGAAAGTAACAGATAACATTTATTCTCAAAGAAAAACGGGTGACACGGGAGATTGTGATAAGGAACTAAGATCGATGCTCAAAATATATTATTTGATGGACGTTTACGGCACATTTCATCGTTTTCCGAACCGAAATTAAAACTGAAGAAGCCTAAATCTTGACTTACGTACAACCAGACTGCCATTGGTTTCGCGGCGGGCGTTGAAATCGTCGACAGTCGTTGGTTAAACGAGCTTGACAACGGCAAGTAGAGTAGGCTAATTGCATTTTTTTGTGCACCACAACACAATCAGGTCAGCACACAATTAACGACTCGCAGATTTTATCATGGGATGATTACCAGTGAATTATTGTTACAGGTGCATCTGCCACAACACATGCCAACCGCGACGATGAAAAGGCAAAGAAAGGTTAATCTAGTCCATTATAACAGCTAATTTAGTGTACCTATCAATTAGTCTTGGGAGAATTAGAAGACATTAGTTTACGTTAACATGTTGTTCCGAAAGCATGTGCGAGAACGGATGTATTAGGGTAGGAATTAAAGGGCACGACACATGTAATTGAAAAATATTTGCCAACGAATGGACGTGACATAATTTCAATCCGCTAGAAGACAGTATTGAGGCATTGTCAAAAGAAATAGAGGCTGACCTTTGCTTAGAGGATTATAGTCTTTCCCCGATTCAGCGTTTCCATCTTTAGTGTATAGTCTTACAGACGAAGCCTTTGACGAATCACCCTTTCTTATGATAGCAACACTAAGAGTAGCGACTCCTTCGATGCCAGGCTCGATAACTTCGTACGCAGTTTTTTCAAAGCCGATGACCGGTCCTGAAACACAATTGGTCATAACTCATAAATAAATAAATCGTGTATCAAAAAATTCAGAAATCGGATTAAAACGAAAAGGTTTCTTCTGTGTTTATCTAATGGCGACTCCGTCAAAAGGCCAAACATTCGGTGTCGGGTGAATCCATTTGATCTGTGTGTGCTAGTTGAGGTAATTTTACGGATTAGATTACTTGGAATGGGTCATTTTTGGCAACGGAAGTCTGTCGTGAAAACTCGTTTCGAAAGCATTGCGTCATATGTTGCTTTAAAGAAAAGAAACAACAAAAGAAACTGGGCAAGCAAACATTTTTGAACAACGTTTGAAGTTCCGCCGTGCTGGTGAATCCAGAGACTTGAAATTTACAACACAGCCTCCATACTTTAAGAGCTATTCTAGAGAGGCGGAAGTTGCTGTAGTGGTCAAGGCTGTAACGTCACTGACAGCTATTTCCCTAAAGGCTCCCTAAAGCCGGGTACTTCACGTCCATATCGCAGACTTTAACATTGTTTCATCCTTTCAGCCATTCTAGTCCAAAGAAAAGAAAAAGCTAAACGAAACAAGAAGTCTTTCTATTTTTACGTGACACGAGTCGAATGTAATGCCCGATTTCTGTCTTCCCGCAACCCTTCCAATTTACGCACTGTCGTTTAAAATGTTATTTTAGGTACCGCCATGACTAAAGTCAGTAGGATGTAGTTCCCACCACCACGTAGTATCAATGTAAGGACAAAAAATTATTCCCAGTTTCGAAAAATCGATGACACGAGTATTATCAGTCCCCAACTCAGAACTGATAACAACCAGCTGTGGGAACATCGTACCGTCGCTGAAACGTTTCCGAAGTTTTTTTCTGTTACGCAAATTCAAGTGTTCTAAAAATACACTTCCCCCACGGTAAAGACGTATTCAGCGCTATTTTGGACTAATTTCGGTTGAGATGTAACTTTCCCATAAAAACTCAACTCAAAATATGGGTCAAGAATGAGACGATGAAAAAAACATTTGTGGGAGCTCATTTGAAAACTGCTGCAATGTGACACTTAAAAGTACGACGAAAGCGAAGGAATACGTCATTAAAGACCTCCCATATTGGTCCTAATATGGCATGGCGGCTGCAAACGCCGGGTGAATCGAAGAAAGCGAGTTATGCTGGCGATCAAGTCGGAAGGTCAGGGCCTGCTACGCCTATAAGCGCAAATGCTTCAGAGTAAGCACGATCACTGGTTACTAATTTCTCCACTGCTATAGCCTTGGCCTAAGCGAAACTCAAAAAGGCCTGAAATGCCTTGCAAGGGTAACGACAGCATAAAGTGCACCCTATACATCACCGAAGTAAAACGGACTAGACACTAGTGGTGACATTGAGAAATTGTACCATAGACCGCTACCCTATACTATCATACCACGCATATTACCGGAACCGTCGACACGCCCACAACATTACCGTAGCAAAATGCTCTTTTCCCCGTCAATATTTCGCCGGCATCGCGTGCATATAGAAGTTGTATGCAGTGTCTATATTGGGAGAAAGCGCAAATTCTTTACGTGCCATTTTTGACACTCGATCAATTTTATCCAGAGACAGGTAGTGGAATAAAGGAACCCAAAATGACATAAAACACCACATCAACTCCAACGCTGATTGATGGGTAATAATACCCGGCAATATGACGCTTGACAAAACGCGACGAAATGATAACGAACAACACAAATGCGTACTCAAGACGTGCAAGACGTGTAAACCGTGACATTGAAATAGCATAAAGTTTTATACTCGGGTACCCCTAAATGATACGGATCGCTACTCAGTGGACCGTAATTCATAGAAACTATTACAGTCCACGACTTCGGCGACTCGTGATCGCCAAACTTAAGTCTGGTTCACAGTCCATTGATTCGAAATATTCAATTGTGTCGTCATCACTATTCATATTGTGACGTACAAATTTCCAACTAAACCAGTCTGCCGTCACATTAACTCTGGCTGCGAGTGTTACTTACTGTCTGCATCATCTAAGATCGTGATGACGGTTTCGTTCTTGTTTCCGATCCTTGCTTCTCCGTTGTCGGTAGTGGCGGTGCCGAGAACCAATCGAAAATTTTCCGGTTCCTCGTGAATGCGATCATCTTCGATAATCACAGTGCAGCGACCCTCAGATTGCCCTGCAGCAAGAAACAATTACAATGCATCGCGGGAAATTACATGCGGAAAATTGCTGATTTTCCCAAAATTACACAATAGATACGCCACACTAAAATAGTTTGTCCAAAGAGAAAAGGGTTATTGAATAACTACAAAGGAACCCGATCTACAAGATGTCATTATATGACACCCCCTTTTGAAATGGAAACAATTTACGGCGCAAAAAATACATCCTCAAATCTGTGACATGATTCTAATCTGTGAGTCATCTAAACGGAAGGATTTTAACAAGAACTCCAGTAAAAAGTGGCCGCATCGTGAATCGATCTGACAAGAAAACAGATACGGCAACCGGACTCGTGATACACGACCGGTACAAATATATTCTATAGTGTTGAGTGCCGTCGTTCCATGGCACGGGATCCGTTGACCTAGTTATTCTATATGGCTCGATTTCCACCGACTCAGCAAATAAGCAACGGAAGACGTGTACGGTTCGTTTGTGGATCGGTGAGCGCTTTTTCTTTATCCGTAACACCGCATAATGCGAGATGACAGCCAATGTATCACTCCGAAATGACAGTAGATTGCTACGTTGTGGTGTGTTCCAGAGAACCGGAGTTGGAATCCCGTTCGCCCTTACGCTACAACAGCCTACAAGTAGTCGTCAGCCTCTGGCCAATGACGTTGCGTCGGGCCCATGGGGACATGGGGATAATTAAGGCCAGAGGAGAACCCCAGAAACCTACAACTTCCGTCGTATCATTGTAAGCATTGCACCGGTCGTTGGCGAAACCATGAAGCACCAGATCCAAACTTTTTAGACAAGACAATTCAAGTTATGCCGCTCTCGACTGTGGTGTCACGCGCAATTTAGCCCGTAGCTTCACAAGCAAGCATACAAAACACTGGAATTTCAACTTCGTGTGCAATGTAAGCGGACTCAGCGCAATATAACGCTTCAAAGGCTCGTACTAAAATTTTCCGTTTTATCACTTCTGTGGACGATTGGCGATCGTGCCGCTAACTAAAGGGTGTCATTTTCGATCATCATAAACGATTATACGTGAATTTTACTGCCTCGAATCGGTAACGAGCTTCAATCCAGATATAAAAATGATTTCACGCTCGTGCGTTGACAATAATAATGCCAGATGTAACGGTTAGGTCAAAGGTTAAAGTAATGACAAATGAAATCGGGGTCGATTCAATTGAATATTCTATCAAAAATGTAGAAGAGCGACATTTGCATCAACTTTTTGCAATATACATGAAATAGAAGTTGAGAAATCTGCTGTCTGCACGTCGACGCACCGTTCTTTGCGACGGTGTCGGCGATTTATACGAAGGGAGAGCGTTAAACGACGTCGCGTATAAATAGTTGCCCTTGAATACATCGAAATGGGTATGTTCAATCGAAATTTGCAATCTAAACAAATTGGCGTCCATCAAGCCATTCAAATTACAGATCTGCAAGATATTGAGCAGCAGAAATGTGCAGCGACCAAGTAGTATGGCGCCTTGGAGCGTTTAAATTGCTAACAGACAAATTAGTAGGAATCCTACACTTGATACTACAGAGATATATGCTCCGGAACTTCATACCTTAATCGCAAATTCTAAGCTATTACGACCCAACGATCATTCAACACCAACGATCTAGTGCTATCATTAAAGCATTAAAATCCAGTTAAATGATAATAAAACAGTCATGAAAGCGATAAAACGCACGAAAGTTGCCGCTCCTCTCACCTGGTACGAATCTCACTAAAGCAGCGTCTGTGTTCGGTCTTTCCTCGTAATCCATCATCACCTGTGCGGAAGACTGCCTCGTGTAACAACGAACGGAAGATGATATCGAAAGGTCTCCGCTACGCAAGATCTTTACTGACAGAGAACCATCCGCTTCATTGACGTGGTGTTCGGTCTCGGCAAATTGCATAAGAGGCACTGCCAAAAACGCAAAGACTCGTTAGTTCCTACCATATGGTGGACACCACAAGGCATCATTAACTTCTTGCCTAACCGCGTGACAGTTGGAATACAGCCAAACACCACATTTCCTATATAGCTTATGGATACGTGGTGTAGCGTGACGTCATATGAATGCGAAGATGGAAAATCGCAAAAGCCACATTTACTCAACAACTGTAATGTACAAGCACAGTAAGGACATACAGCCGATAAAACAGGTGCTTAACGTGAAAACCCGTACTCATATTGTTGTTATTTTGGATTTATCTTCGGTCAAGTACGCCAGGTCAGTCACGCTTATCCACGATTACTAAACACGATTACTAAACAGCCACAACAAACCCTCCGCACTTCCCTGATACAGATTGCCAATCAGAGGCGGAACGTATACCAATTAGTCTTCGATTTGTCTCGGTAATCGAACCCGACGACTAAGTAAAGTCACTGATGGTAGATCATTATCGGCTAGTTTTAAATGTATACCCTCGAGTAAGTTCACGGCGTTCAGCGGTTTCGGAGCAAACAGTTGATTACAACATGTTGATTACAACATATTACATTTCGCAGGAGCTCATTGCCCTTAGGATGTAGTTTAGCTGAGTAACCCTCCAGTTATCGGAAGTGATTTGTCGAGTTCAAGTATAAGTTGGCGTCGATCAGATGACTTTTGTCACAGAACAGAAATTTCGTGGTCGACATACAGTCATAGACCCATAGAACCTAGACCCGGTGAAGTATCGCTGCGGTTGAACGGATTCTAAGTAACAGTAACGAGCTGTAAAGAGTGGGAGACTGGCATCTCTGTTGATATTAGGTTACTTAAAAGGCCATTACTGGTGTGCTGTCACGTTTAAACCCGACTTATCGATGCACTGTGGGTAACATTATCAGAAATAGTTTAGTCTGATATCATCGAATGGGCTGGTGATCACGATATATCGATTAGGTTAGAATCTTCGGGCGTTGACATTGAGATATAGAAGATCTGAAAGTCTGAAAAGTCCACCAACCTCTCTATCGCTCTCACTCTCTCTCTCTCGAGTATAATTCCGCGAAAAAGGCAATACGAATACTTACGATCCGAGTAGGTGTCGTTGATAGTGATCACTGTTACACCCGGGTCTCCAATCACGGCTCCTCGCACCATAGTTAAAACAAGCTCGAATGTTTCTGGTCCTTCCAACGAAGGATTTCCAAGATCGTCTAAGATTGCCACGCGTACTGTTTGCAAACTGACTTGAGGAGCGAAATCCACTGTTTCACTGATCCCGACATAGTCCTCATTAGCTGGAAGGAAATTTCAGAATTTAAATGATATAAAAGGCCGTGGTAATAACACAGACATATTTCTCGGGTCGGGTATCGGGTATCAGGCTTAATTAAGAAACACTGACTCAACAGCCAGCAAAAAATATCTTGAAGGGCCTTCCCCTCATCAGTCTCAGTCTGACGATCAGGTCAATACCCAGTCCTTCACAGACACAGACAAATAAACAGAGATAACACGATATTTGCTGTAGGTCAAGTTGCCAGCAAAGCTAACAATGCCTCAAGACTTACTTCAGTTCATCCAGTGCATATAACTTGGTGTATCACGTACTGCATGTGCTGAGATGACACTAAACAATTTCTGTTTGACTACAGTGATGGCATTTACACAGCAAGGCTTGTATTATGGGAAAGCAGTTAGCCAGTTACGATACACTGCTGACAAGTTGATGGATTGGACAAACAGGCACATTCCGGCTACTGTTTACAGTGTAAGATTTTTGCTGTGTTACCTATATTTCAAAACCCCCAAACAACTCGTGACAACTTGTGACTTTTGACATGAGGAGTCTAACTGTGTGGTACCTACACACTTTCTACGTTCAACGTATGTACTCTTACACGTATACACGAGTCGGTTTGGGTCGTGAGCGGGTCCTAATAGCCAAGGCATTCCCGTTGCCTTTCATGAGTGGCCAAGTAATGAATATAAACATGTCTGTTCAGAATTTTTGCATGGTTACGATAGCAGACTGGTGAGAACAAGAAAGCTATAAGCTGGATCGTCGGGGCGCACACGTCTTTTACAGTATGTGCTGTAAAGTACCCAAAAGGAAACCAAGAACTAAGCTTAGCATCACTCTTGTTCAAATATAAATCTAATCCCAATGTGAGTGTATGGACTTAGCACAGTATTCACAACGAAAGTATCGCAGGCCAAACTCTTCAAAACAGCAATAGATGTTTGAGTGTCGCCCAGTTGTCACATCTATACTGAAGTGCATTATAATGATAAATAGGTAACGATGATTTGGCAAAGAAAAGAACTTGGAATTGTACAGGTTCTCAGAACAGAACGCAGAGACAGATGGAGAGAGCGATGCTCGCCCGCCAATGTCCGTAACAGATGAGGTACAGGAAGACGAATCGGCGTCGACAGAGATGAGATACACACGAGTGGCGTTTACAGTAGCGTGTGAAAGTGTTGCGGTGATCACAACTCACAAGACATTGTGGTGTCGTTTGAACGGGTGACAAGAGGGTCGAGTATCATCACTCCACAAACTCATCGACTGCTTACGGTAGATTATAATCGAGTTTCAATAGAGCGAAAAGTAAATACAACTCGACTGTGATATCTGTTAAGTTAAAATCGCATCAAGTATGTCAACAGCTGTCGGACTATTTGTGCTACAACGATTATTATGAAGAGTGAAACAGGCCACCCGGTATTTTGTAACGTGACAACCGGAGTAGGTAGCTCAGGTATAGCTGCATTGGAGGCATTGAAAATTACACATTCAGAACTATTTCTAAAGGAGTGGTTAGGGTCGGAACAGCAAGAATGATAAATGGAAAGAATCGGGCGGGATACGGCGAAAGCAGTTTGAAGTGACATTTCATCAATAGAGGTCTGAAGATGCGTCGGTGAAGTGACCCTACATTTTGCAGGACCAGATCAGTCAATGATATCCGACTAAATTTACCACCACCACTAAATTTAGTATTGAGGAAAATCCCGTTGTCAAAGTATTTTCACATTCACATAACTTACGCTCCAATGAACGCCGCGCCCGTCCAAAAATGGCTATAGGGTTAGAGAAATTTCAAAAACTAGGTGACATGTTAAGGCAAAGATGGAAAATATTTTCAACTCGTGTGCCACATTGAGTTCTAACATTTGACAAAAGTGCTGGACCAATAGCCACAGACAAGACGAGCGTACTGAACGTGTGCGATTCCTATCGTTGTGTCACGGCTCAATACGCGACGCCCTTGTATAAAAATGACTACAGTGGACAGAGAAACCTCAAAATTAAGTACCGTGTTATGTACATTCCAATCAACAGTAGTTCTTACAAGTCTCGCCATCTTGAAAAGCATTATACACACGGTAACCGACGCTGTACACATAGCATTATAGAGAAGCCAGCCTAGGCATCTCAGTCCGCCAGCACGCGAGTTTCCAAAACATTACTCTGTAACAAGACGCGGAATTTTCTGTCTGTTACAAGTGTAACATCCTGCGAAGTGTGCGGTTAGACTTAAAAATTTACGATCGCTATTTGTAACGTTTCTCCGCCGCGTAGTTTCCAATATAAACATTGTAAACCGATCCCCAAAACGAAACCGCTTAGATTCTGTCATTCAGCCGACAATCCATATCGATAGGGTGGCATAGAGGTATCAAAATTAGCGTTTCTCATCATCCAAATTGTTACACAATATTTTTAAGCGAGAGGGTATTGATGATGAACTCTGACCCTAATCGCAGTAAATGTCATCACACTTTGCAACCAGCCTCAATTGATCCTATAAGTATTGACCCAATGCGTACTGTGAACGCCGGCTAGGTATCCTACTAAATCGGCAAATCTGTATATTTCTAGTCACTAGATATAGAACGCCTAACCGCCAAATGCATCGACGGGTGGCGGAACGGACCTACTCAGGTTTTGGTGCTTATACATTTACTAACGTTTACGGTGAGTGTAATAATCTGTCCGCCGAAAATCGGTTGCTTGCGTTGTGCGTTATTTGTCGATCTACTGCGGTCAAATGCATTAATTACTGAAATACTGCTGGCATGTACTTCTTTCTCTTAACGGGCAACACGATAAACACGTCAGTTTTGTAACGCTGGCTTAAACCATCAACTATACACGATGATAAAGTTTCAGCATACCTTTAGCGGACTCTACTTCGCTCTTGCGTGATCTCACAATTACAGAGGATGGTTGATCTAGGTCAGTGCCCGTTCTCCAAACATTCACAACTACATGTCCATCGCTTTCATCTACATCATGCTTTTCCGACTCAAAGTATATCGTTGGTTCTAAACGAAGGATGATATTCCGTTATGACACCATCATTATTGAGATATTCTCTACCGTCACATACCGTCAGCAACGTCCGTTTCTATGACAACTTCAGTGGTGTTGTATTCTCCGAGTCTGCCGCCCAAAGGAGACGTAAGTTTGACGTTGAACGTTTCTGCTTTCTCGTATAGCGAATCATCGATGATAACAATACGGCAGGGCTTCTCTGATTCGTCCTTTTCGAATCTGTAGAAGTATCGATAAATAGATTGCGGATTTGCGGACGTCCGTGCTTGCACACATACAGTAGCGCAACACGCACCGTAATGATTGCATGCTCTTGTAACAATCACCCAGATTACGAATACAATACGCTGTTAAATTTGAACCTAGGTGCACGGCAATCGCGCATGTACATAATAACGTAGGCCTATTTATTTACACAAATAGCGAACGAACCGAGCGTAGCGCACTCTAATATTAGTTGCAAAGCTTCAAGACATGCTACACTCCTACAGAGTTCATTCGTTCGGAGTAACCTATGTTCGCACAGTCAGCGCTGAACCGCTCAACTATGCAAGAACTATACTACAGGTCATAGCATGAACACAAATGCCCGCTAGATCGTAAGCCAAAACAATGTCACTCCACTTTCCCATGAACTCTCATTAGCGTTCGAAAACGGCCAGGTTAATTACAGCCTGATAACCTACGCTGGGAAAAGCTGTTCAGTATACATTATACCCTTACTTGATAATACTGTTGTGGTCATTGGTTCGGCTGATGTAATCGGAGAAAGACAAAACGGACGACGGTACAGTACCGGCAGCAGAACCTGTAAATAGGCAAGGGAGATTGATCACAGATTTTGCTAACTACATAATGTTAAAAGGATGATCAAAAAAACATCGATTTTTCTGAAGCCGGATTTAGTATCACCATAGCCGAGACAAATCCTTCGCTAATCATAGAAACGCGACACCGTAACGAGCTGTTTGAACACAGGTTGAAAACACACACAGGATAAGATCTCAACCAAGAGCTGAGCTACCCCATACAAATAACACATAATTTCCACGGGAAAAGGTGAAAAGTTGCGAAACATCGTAATAAAAAATAATTTGTTATCAGCACAGAGCTAAAAAGCTTTTAAAATCGCGCTAAAACAATCACAAATCTATTTTACCCAAAACTCAAACCTTAAAAAATCAAACAATGTTTTCGAGTGGATTTTGATTTCACAAATGGATGACCTCAGCATGTTCTCCATTGTTACATCACAAACCCGGTATGACCTAACAAAAGTCTCTTGAAAACTAATTGTTACCAAACAATTCATGTCGCCTACGCTAATCCACCAATCAGACTTGATTAGAATTAGTCTCACTTCAGGTCGTGGGAAAATGAAGCTAGACTTATGTCTAAGTGGACACATTCCATACATAAATTGCTTCAACACTTTTTACACAGTGTAATGTATTTAAGATGAAGTTGCTTAAATCATCCGCTTCAACATATTCTGCCAAGTCAAATGTTAGCGATGTAAATCACAGTTACCCCAACAAAAACAACAAACCTTGTTCAGTGTAGCAGATCACCATTAGCTCTTTACTAAGGTCACCCTTTCGTTTCACAGGCAAAAGAAATTCCCCAATGTCTTCGGCGATGCTGTAGCTAGCTTGGGAGAAGTGAACGGTAGACTCTGTTGAAAGAATGATGGTCATTAAGCAACGGAAACCACGGCCTCCAGCAACTCATCAATGTGAAATTCAACGCCAGCTAATGAAATGCTATGATTCGAAACGATTTTAGCATGAAACCTCAATGCCGTAGCTGCGAAGCATAGTTATTCAGTAGAAAAAGGAGCGGCTACACGCAAATAGGATGCATTTACATTGAAATGACCTGTACAAGGCTTTCGCAGCGTAATGTATACTTAGTATAAAGCAACGCTGCAAAGAGCTATCTGTCCAAAGTCTATACGTTACATATGCATTAATGGTAATGCGCACATATTTAAAATGGCATCACCGGAGACTATAACAGCTACGGTGGCTCGCCCGGAAACCTATCTTGAACTTGAGTCAAATGTCTATAGGCCTACGTTACATATTATGCATTATCATGCACATTTGCAAAAGGATTGGCGGAGGCTACATCAGCTACGATGGTTTGTCCGGAAACCTATTAACCACGAATCAAAATTCAATTTGGTATATTTTTAGGTAGCCTACATGGGGTGCTTGCGTACGATACTGAACAATACTACCAATACATCTTTGTAATTTCAATTTGGCGCGATGCCAAGACAACTCCGAAACGACTCAATTTCTTAAGCATAAATATGGATTCCAAGCTCTTGTACAAAGTCGGTGATATAATCGGGCAATCACATCGTTCTAACTAAAACTTATACTACGCAATTTCAACAATACTTTATCGGCTTTATTAACGTGCAATGGAACAACCCTGAAGAAAATCAAGGTACCAACCCTACAGAACAATAAAGCTTCATTGCTAACGATCCCATCACGGATAGAGCAAACCAAACCCACCACCAACGAAACATTCCCACCATCACAGAGTCAAACATTTAAGCAAAGATAATACCGGTTAATGGACGCGTATTTGAGGCATTTCGCAACGAAACAACGACAACATTACACTTAAATAATACCAAATAAACCGATTACTATTGTATGACTTCCACGCCAAAAGGAGGAAATTATTTCAGGTAGCGCAAACTGGCAATGGAAAAAAGCAAACATCAATATTTTCCCACCGTCTTCCTCATCTGTGATAGTAATCGATGAGTTCGTAGGATTTTCGAGGATTCCCATCACTGGATCGGATAGAGCGATGTAAAAAACTTCAGATTCTTCATACTTATAGTCCTGCAAATTATCAAAACTTCATATAAACACCCTTTTCAAAGATTACTACAACAGTCACATTCATCAAAACTCTATCTAATTCCAAAGCAATCTCATTTTAAAATCTCATATTCCAAGCGATTGATACAAATCTAACGGTATGAGATGATAAATTTGACGGCCAAAATCCTAGAATAGTCTTCTGGTTGACAGATATTCTATTGCTTAGAATCCACTTGACATAAATTCGCATTCATTGACTGTCAACATCAAATTATTTACTCAATGTTAAAGGTGGCAAACTTAGCAAATCCGCACCTCACAGGTCACTGTATTAAAAGTAACAGCACAATTATATTACCAAACTTTGGGCGTGATCGGAACGGTCTACTAGCTTGGAGTGCTCAAAGATAAAACGTGCCAAGGTTGCTAAACGTGCGAATATACAGTATATTCGATTGTTTACCATCAACTTCAAAAATATGAAATTGTAGAAGATCAAAGCAAAATAGCAGCGTTGTAGAAGCCGAGCGGTGACATATTTCTGTCCAGGAGTTTAGCTATATGCGGTCAACAAGAAACAGACTTGCTCATTCTATGAAATAGCATTCGATGAAAACGGGCGTGTCGCGAAATAAGATGCATAGACCGAAAGCGATGTACGGATACACAACATTTTGTTGGAAAATTTGTAGTATTCAAGCAGACCTTGACCTGAGAAGTCACAATTTTGTGATTCAGGCACACCTAGCAGCACGAAAACGTCCTAACAGATGACTTTGAAGCATCCCCTCACCCCACGCCCTAATCCCAAGAAAGCCAAAATCATCAAAAAAACGCACCGCCAAAATTTTCACTTTCCATTTTCCTTCACTTTGACCCGGATTGAACTGTACTTGACTTGCAGTCGGCGGTTGGAAATCTTCCCCTTCTTTTGCAGTACCGTTGCGAGTAGAAATAGCTTTGATAAAGAAAGAGAAAAAGAAATTAGATCATCCATAAATCATTTAACGTAATGAAAATGGATTTGGTAACATCGCATCAAACAAATAATAAAATAAATAATCCTTAACCATCCAATTTTTGAAAACTTCAATTTTAACGAGCCGGTCAATATAGGAATGCTCAAAATATGGTTTTATACTCAAAAACGGATTTATCAAACTTTCTTTAATCAAAATTAGATTACAGCAACACGAATTTTTCCTACTACCCTCCGCACGTGTTCACTCAAGAATTCTGACATCACAATCGCTCAATTGAAATGAATACCCTTATAGGTAAAAGGGCGGAAGCTCAAGTCTTCCAACATTATAGAACCACGGCTCTCTATCATCGGTTTTCTTTATCTTTATAGCTTTGACAGGTAATGGCTTAGTGAAAACAAAGTTATCAGTTGTTCCGCGGTTTCTACGGTCAACATGGACAAGTTTTAGCGTATTAGGCGTGATTGAATATCAACACTTACTGACAAATGAGGTCTCTCCAAGATAACCCCGTCTTTGCAATGTTACTTCAAAGTACTTTTCCTCTTCGGATACTGTGTAGTTTGAGCTGGCGATTGAAATCACTGCCCAGTTTAGCATAAAGGTCTGATCCGTTAGTTCGTTTTTGCCTGAAACAACATGTTTCTTATTATGGTTTCGGTAATATATGTCAGGGTAGGTAGGTCTCCGCTGGGAAGATGGCCATAAGGGAGCAAAACTTGAATACCTTTCTAGCCTAATCTGAGTTGCGACTTTCATCTTTGTACTGGGAGTTTGAAATATTCCTTAATGTAACTTACGTCGTTATCCAATCGGGAAAGAAGCAAAATTGTAATTTGTAATTGTAATTTGTAGTGTGATTATTCTGCCAGGCACAGAGTATAGAATCGCCCATTCTAGCGTGATTTGCACATGAAAATCGGCTGGTTATGACAAACAGACATACATTTATTTATTTGTGTACAATATGCACAGAAAACTGTGAGATTGGAATATATTTCGTACAATGAATGTGCTGGCAAAGGACTACCGCAGAAACTCACAAATTCGCCATCTACACTCTACAGTAAAACGCTAACTATATGGCGCAACCTCTCTCAACGTATTCGGGTGAAAGACTCAAGTCAAATATTTAAGCGTATGAGTTAACGGCTCGTGGCGACCCTTGAGAGATATGGAAGCAAAGTGCGTGGTCTATTAACAACACGTGATGGGCGGGCGTCTCGGCCGCATCTGTAAACGGCCATGATTATAGACGATTTGATGGCTATCAATTATTGAAAAAACAATGATAGTCAGCCCAAATTTCCAAACTATTTAGACAAGTCCACTTATTGAGTTGTATGAGCAACAAGTAAACATTGAAATGGTCTAATCAAAGGACTAAGTATTTGAAACATCACCAATTTCTGTCAGATTGCCTTTTGGCAAATATCTTTAAGAGATAAAAGAATTTGATATAGTTTCAAAGACGCATCGTGCAAGCTCACTAAGCCGTTGCCAAGCTTGTTTACAAGAATTTGATGAATCCTCTGACTCATGCGATGATACGATAATCGTCTTCCTGACAGCCTGAAATCACCTCCAATATCTCAGGATAACCTGCCCCACAATCTGCTACACGGCGTCTGGAACACGGATTCGACTATCACGACTACAGAAAGAAACAAAAATTACACAAAAGTGTCTGCAGATGTTGCTGAAGTCGCTGTAACGATCCGATAAATTTCCACAAGAACCTCCCGATAGCCATATGAAAAGTTTCTGTGTAAACGACCATGCGCCATGTCCGATGATATGCGTATTACAGCAAATATTATGGTGGTTTAGTATTAGTAGTCCTTTGCGAAAGTGACAGGGTGCCCAAGAATAGGTGTTTGTACATAATTTGCACGCTAAATGCGATAGATTTACTCACGCAGCTATCGACGAGAGATGGCGACACCCCCCAATATAACCATTCCCGCGTCCGTCAATCAACATTCAGGGCGTGCGCTGGCGAACGCAAGAATGTCATTAATCAACGGTCGAGGGTGGAAAACGCTGACTCATTAATGTCGCAGCTCACGTAGAAAATGAAGAACCGCCGCCGAATCGTGGCGGCGATCAATGATCACAATTGCACGCCTCGTCATACGAGATCGCAACTCGTCAGCGTATCCGGAATATGTACACGCATGTCTACTTTCGGGTTAAGACACTTATAACTTCTATTTTTCAGGGTCATTTCCAAAGTTAGAGGGATATTTGTGGAAAATTCTCAAATGTCTGTTGGGCGATAACTAATGAGATGAAAAGGCTAAATGCGGAGCATCTCATTCTGGCTAATTCACCCGAGGCGTATAGTCTTGAGGGCTGACTAATGAGTACTTCTGGTCTCAACGACTAATCATATCCAAGGCAGCGGTAAATAGCTCCAGAAATTGGCGGCTGTGGCATACAGTATAGCGAAAATGCTCAAACTATGTTTAACTTGACTAGATCCCCTAGAAAGTCCTAAGGCTGTAAATCAGATTATTCTGGATTCAAATTTAAGTTGCAATGCGATATTGGAAAATGAGGAGGCGTTGTTCAACCACATTTCTTAAAAACGTTTCGAATATCGCCGCAAAATTTGTACTCAGACTCGCAATTTCACAGATTGATCGTTCAAATTCATGGTTTATCAGAATAGCAAAGGTTAGTTTAATTTTGGCATGCATTCGTGGTTTGCAAAAGTATACACCTGCTCTTAATAAACGTTCTGAAACATTTAACGTTAAATTGCCGGAAATACAATCTTTATCGGGCAAATGTCGCGCATTTTGGCAATAAATTCGTGTAAGTGTATCCACCACAGGCAAAACATCCCATAATATAAGTATAGGTAGATACCAGGGCAGGTCAAAAACTGAAAATAGGAAAACAAAGTGGTAGGGATTTTCCAGAAACTAGCGAGGCTTTCTTTTTTTCAATTTCTTGGTCTGTTGCCGTAAGGACACCGTCCTACGTCGCTGGACGTCACGACCGGTGAAATATTGTCCTATATCCGAAACGCTGACCCCTTCACATCTCCTACACGGGTCTTATTACTGCGAGTGTACACAATATTTTGAAATGTATCTTCACACAGTGACAGAGCATGGGATAGGCCAGTTTTTATTAAATACCCGTCACGCAAATCACGTCGCCGTCACTCACGTATAGGCTACTTGACACATAACTCATGTCACAGTCACTTCTCTCTCCCTCGTCATAAAGCGAAATTCTACACTTGTCATCGGTTCCGTAAAAGCGTATCCCTATATTATTTCTTCCAACCGACCCAAGCGAGCATAGTGACATTGTTTCGGATAGTTTGTATAACAAATATAATCGTTAGTTTACACGGAGGCATGTACCAAGACCTGTGTCAAGGATGCCTAAATCGGCAAGGTATAACCGTGGGAAAATCACGTCGGAATTTCGCATGCAGCTGCGAATGTGCAGGACATGATTTCACAACAAAACAGAGCGTCTTTAAAAAACGGGTGGCTCCGCGAAAATGTGTGGTTACGCTACATTACCAGAAATCACAACCCGAACCAAACGACTTTCAATTAAGGACTGCAACGATACCAATCAAGTTCCACAAGAAAGCGTCACAGATGAAAGGGGTGGGTGGAGTACTGAAGTGCTCAAAAAAGTGCCCTAGTCACAGAAATCCTACGTCCACGCAAACGGGGAGGATTGCGACAGGTATAAGGACATCCCAAAATCACTGCCAAATTATAAGCGGTACGATCCGCCGCGGAACAAGGCAGAATGACGAAAAAGAATGGGTTGATTGTTCTGAATGAACATAATCACTGATTAACGATAATAGCAGTATAGATAATAGGTGATTAAATCTTATTGCTAGGTGTAGATATCCACGCAATCCAAATTCAAATTGAAGCATCATGAAGTACTGAATGCAACAACCAACTTACGATAACAGAGGACGATAATATGCTACACGTGCCCGGACTCGAGACACCAATAGGCCATAGACAATTTCATATGTCCACATCGGCCTTAAATGTAACATGAAGCAATTGACGGAGTTGAAAGCCTAATTCGCGATGTACGAAAGTTGGTAGAAGGATCATAACACGACCATCAACTCGATTGAACCATTCCAAATTGATGATGATATATCCTCATCAATAGCGCACGACGACAAGGGCGCTTTTAAAGGCAAAGCGCTATCAAAACTTGGGTCAAAACATTTGAGCAAATGTAACGAATCTATGTTTGGAACAACACTGAGAGTTACTTTAAGAGGTCTTGAAAAAACTTACCAACGACAAGGCCAAAACCTATTTGTTCCATAAGTAGTAGAAAATATTGAGTAATAACATTGATAACGATCGTGTGGGAGGAACCGTTGCCAGAGGCGCATACCGTGGATTCAGAAGTCAGCGGAAACCGAGCTACCCAGAGACATGTTTGTTAACTTAGTCACCGTGGAAGGTAGCCACTTTACGGTCGAAAAATACCCGATTTGGAAACGTTCTGAGGTGATTTAACAGCAGATCAATGGATTCAATTATTAACCGCGATGTCTCGGTTGTGGTTTACTGAATAAGCCCACGCCTCCATGTTCGTTACAATAGCAGCAGACGGGTGTATTGAAGCGGTCACGCGCGACGGTGCAAAGGCCACCTCGGTTTCCGACGTCGGGGAAAAACTAAACATAGGGTGAAGTCGAATGAATGAGGCAGGTCTACTTTTCTATATGATAATAAATTTGGCCTAGTAACAATATCACATTAACTGATGTCCCTTTGAGACAGAAAGTGTGGATATACCGTAAATACTCTGCCAGAGCTGGAGGTCATTTTTCTGAAAGCTTGGTGTCTACGATCAAGACAGACCGTCGATATTGATTTATTCATAACACACACGATAAATCGGCCCTTCCACCTGACCGATATCAATGATCAAAAATTCATGAATATCAGCTTCGATAAATTGCTCGATTTTTGACCGATCTGATGATTACCGAGGCAAAAATACCAATATCGGCCTCGATAATCTGTCGGGGCGATAATCGGGTAGACCCCTACTATACGGTCACGTAAACGATACATCTTAGATCCCTTTGGGATGACTAACAGCAAATCGCTGGATACTGTTTCCACATTAACATGTGATATACATATGTATTATTTCGCGCGCCTATACACCAGGTTTTCTGTACAATGGCCTCTAGCTCTGGCATGTTATATTCAGTATATGCACACTTCCGCTCTCAAAACGACTTCGGTTAATGCGAAATTGAATGCGGAGAAAAACATGGCTGTTCCGCTCAGCACATGCCGTCCATCATGATGTCGGCTGCTAATCGACACGTAGAGACAACATTAAAAAGTCTACCTCCAAAATTTACCTGGATATGACTAGTATAAACTATATTTAATCAGTATTACACAAACCAAGCAAAAAGTTGCCATCTCTAATTCTATCCATTGTCTCTTCATATGACTCAAAAACCGACGTACAAACAATGAAAAGTCGTCATGACTTCCGCTACTAAGGAACAGACATATTCTCTACTGTTTCAATCTGAGGGTGATAGTGAAATGTTGACATTCGCCACAGGTCACAAAGTCAATAAATACTGAGAATACACGAACCCGATCGGAAGTATGTGAACAAATGATTAAAATCGCACGAACTCGTGACTTGACGATTGCTTGTGTTACTCATACCGACCAGTGCGATCACCGTGCGCATACTGCGGGCAAACTATGAATATTGCGAAAACAAAAATTCATACGAGCCACAAGGTGGAGCAATGCAGCTGATGAAAATACAGTAATGGTATCTGATGAGTTGATGAATGACTAAACTTACACAAATGAAGCGTGGATCGCTGTCAAATGACCAATTGATCATGGGCCATCGCTACGAATGTGCGCTGTGATTATGCGCTGCATGCTGTGATTGTTGACAGCAGATTTTTACACGAAATATTCGGGTATGAGTCTGGAATATTAGACTTTGCCCACCTCTAGCGTGAAGAGAGTAGTGTTTAGTCCCAGTTTATAGTAAAAGATTGTCCTAGTAAAATGCAGAGGCACATCTGCACTGACAAAATCGTTACATATAAAGCATATACTGAACTCCCCACATTTTACGGCATATAATGAAAACTGCTACGATTTGTTGCTTCAGAATTCATGAATTATTGCTGACAAGATGAAAGTAAAGAGAAACTCTATTGCCGCATTTGACAAAGTTCCGATCAAGATAGCATCGTTGTGTACAAGGTTATCGCATTACGTAAATGGTTTATTGGCAGGCATTGAAAACACTCTGTCCTATTCAGATACAAAGTAGTCCCTCAATTCATTAGGATATCGAATTGAAGTATAGATAAATTTGAGCAAGGCTTCGCAATGGACTGATACAAGAGTAGCGTTGTCAATCAATCTATTTCTAGCTTGGAGCAATAACATATTGTATGCTACCAACCATAATAGAGACAATATCACTGTAACATAATAGCGAGGTAGCGTGAGAAGTTTCAAAACTGCGAATTGTAAGGACACCACACACGGTCTCTATCTCTCATTCAATACGTACTGTGTATATCATTGTAAACCGGGGTTACATAACGTATTCTTTCAGTCCCACGGAAAAATAACGTTATCCCGGACGTCATAACGTTACCTTAATTGACCATCAGAATTGGGACACGAAAGATCGGTGTATAAGCTGGAGAACCATGCGTGTGAGCGTGGTAATGCGAATATGCTTCGCGTTAATTTATACACAGTACACAGATTTTTGACACACGCCGAATGCACGGGTATCTACTACCGTAGTACTATCGTATTGAATCGCACCGGGCCTTGCGATTTTACTTTTGGCGTTTGCTTATACCCGCGGTACTGTAATACATCCGCGGTTGATGCGTTTTGAATATCACCTATGTTGTATTTAGTGCCGATCGCATTGACTTCATATAGTCAGCTACAGTTACAATGTAAGCAGATAAAAGTGGTGTATAGATGGTGGCGGACCTACCAATCTATACGCGGAAAAACAACTTTAACCTTTTGTTCAAATGTTTTAGCTAATCTTACAGCACAGTCATGTGAGCACCATCTACGTTATAATATAGATGGTGCTCACATAGCATGTTAATAACCTTTAAGCTTTTGTCGCCCGTGTTGAGTATTGACCAATTTTACAATTCCAACAATCTTACGCAAATAGCATGGTCGAACTGGTTTGCCAAATCCAATTAGCGTGTCCGCAATATCGAAACGTCAAATCGCTCCCGTTGAACACTTCACTTCAACGTTTCTTGTAGTAAGAATGAACTTCGTAATAATAATATCAGTATAGCCAGCGGGCTATAGAAGTATCAAACACAAACATTAGGAAAGCTAGAAAGTTGATGATGAAATGTGCGCGACGAAGACTATACGTGACGCTTTTACAAGTTAATACGAATTGAAGAGAACAACCTCGTACGCCCACACCGGAACCCATAAGAAAAAAAGTCAATTCCGAAGAGAAGTTCAAAACTAATATGTACTTTGGATACCACTGATAAGACATACGAGTGGCGTATTAGTCTAGAAGAGCTCGCAACACTCCAAATGTAGGTAAATAACATATTGAGTTACTGTTGAAGGTGGACCACGCCACACCGCACGTTTGTCCTGACGTAACCGAATAGCATTTATAGCGATACCGATGCGTTAAGACCACACCACGACTTGTCAACGAAAGTAATGTCAAGTGTCGTCACACGTGACAGAACGCTTTCCAGAGTCGTATTTAAGCAGAATGTTGACGAACCGCAGCTGTACACGCACATGTCACATTAACTGCATGGCGGGATAAAAGTGCAATTTAGTCCTGTTGAACTTTTTTTTATGTTGCGATCTCTACAGGTATGATATATAATGTGGCGAGAATAGACAGGTGTTTTCTTTATGAGTGGGTACGTTTTATGAGCTTGGTTGTCGATGTGAAATGAATTAAATTACTTTGTTGAGAATAAGCACACTTGACTAATACATGAATCTAGCAAAATGGCATTTTTATAGCAATTTCAATGTTTCTTATTACATAAAGTGTGGTTGTAAAAATAGTCAACACCACTTGCAAACACAATCTTTAGTAAAATAAACAATTCCGTACCTGAATCCACAATTTTGAAGATGAAAGAGTCCGCCGTGGCGTTACTGCCAGGATTCAGAATGTAGAAAATGTTCATTTTGTCTATGTCACCTAGAAAAAAGGTATAATACAATAAAGTTGACAAAATGTAATGGTATATTTGTTTTTCCTGTTACAGAACATATAGCCTAACTCCATATGTGGATGGATTGAAACGGTCTTCTAAACAACTGTACTTTAATCCTTAGAAAAATAACAGTGTTATTGAAAGGTGCCGCTTAAGTGGATGAAACCACAAAGATGGATTGATCCTACTAATCGGGCTATTCACCCTTGTCTAATATTTGAGTCGGTATGCTTCAGAGAACCAACATTCAACGCCTAAGTAAATCGCAGTGTTTGAAACTTGACCTTATCATCTACCCATAGGATAAAGTTGCATTCCACACTTCTTTACCTTCGAGTTGATAACAACTTATTGCTTCTCATAAAGCATGAATATCAGTGAAATGAGAAAATTTCGCCTCCAAGTCGGAAGCGGTGTTGAGAGAAAGGAGAGAGTTATATATTTCCGTCTCCGTTAGAGGATTCAACACCACATTCTCCACACTGCAACTTATAGCTAATTAGTAATTACATGTATGGGCAATTGTGGATCAGAAATGCGGTAGGATCGTATGGACCGTCTATCCAGATGCTCTACAATAGGTGAGTGTGTGTCACGCCGAACAACGCACAGGCTCGGCAAAACGTTGCGCAATGGTCAGTTAGCAGAATATCTGATCCCCCAAACGGTGACAGTGTAGGGCGTTGGCTGTACGGAATGCGCTTAATTAGCTCTATCCATGTCAGTTTTCACGATGGGATGTTCAAAATCTGATTGGTGGATAAAAAATAAGATTTCGCATCGGATTAAGGAGCATACGAACACCGGAGATCGCGACACTGAGACAATCGTAACTTAATGAAAGATTAGGCTCTTTAGCCGCGGACTTGAACGGAAATCAGTCGCATGTCGCGTGTAATATCATCAATCATATCAGTTGTCATGTTCGCAATGTCATGTCGCGAAACGCCGTAGATGAAAGATCGTGACATTGAATAGAACCTAAAACGATAATTTATCAACTGGTACCTCCACAACAATTCGGGTTTCGTGTATAACTTTAGCTGGCGTGCGAGCGTCAAGGTCCATCACAATAAGATTAACGAAAGACAACACAAGGTTTGAATGGCAACGGAAATAAATCGTGCGATGGTGTGTACGCAAAGCATCACGTACCAAAAATACTATTATAGTAAAGAATTGGATTTCTACAAAAGGCGCTACTAAATCATCAAGTATATCAAAGCCGCATTAACATAGACAGTTGGGAAACCGCAAGAAAATGCGCAAAAGCAGCATAAGCATTCCCGGGGGTAGATATAGATGATCGTGTCCAATTTGGCGTGAATGACTGACTGTCACCTATGAAAGACTATGGTTACACCTTTAAATGAGGTTTTGGGGATCTATATAAATGGAAGCATTAGGCAGGGAAACGAACCAAATATTTCACAGACGATCAATCATTTGTCTTCTCACGAAATTTCGCTCAACGCTAGCTTACGTATGACGTACTAACACCGACAAATTATATCCAATATAATCCCCAGCGAGACGCGACAGGAAAACCGTCCTGCAGTAGGAATTTATATCACAAGCACTATAGCATAAATTCAAACCTGGTCAAAACTCATAACCACGTGATAGTCGTGCGAGAAAACGCACAGAGGTGAAAGAAACGACATAGAAATCCAGTGCTTGTAATCCGTTACGAAAAACCAGGGCTGATCCTTAATTTCACGATCGCTATTACACGAAACTCCGACGTCAGTGGAATAAAACCGGTGATCAACGCTAGAGACATGCGTTGCAACCGCAAATTCAACAGGCTTTTATTTTTAACCTTCCCGACTCTATCGATCATGTTGGATATAATCAGCCCTTTTCAACAGTTAATGCAACTGCAAATACATTAATCCATAAGCTCTACGTGATGGCGGGTTGACAGAACGGCTTAAAGGAAGTTTTTTATTCCACATTTATGGCTTACCGTTCCTAGAAATAAATGGGGTATACTGCACGATAGTACCTTTTGGAATTGGCATAACTGTGTTTTTAAGGCGTGTTCGTCGTGTTAGACAACTGACGTCATAATCTCGACGGAAACTCTGTTACGTAACAAACACCGAATCGCACACACCACTTAGCAGTGGGTAAAAGATGGTACAGTAATAAATTCGTTGATTTGCCCGTATTTCATTGTACCGTAATTGGTTACACATACACAATGCTATACTTCTAATGGCGCTGGTATGTTGCTTTCATATCGACACGGGTTGGGATTAAAGGCCAAAGGCGTCAGGGGTGGAGCCACACCCGGCTAATGCTATGACCGCTACCAGACTAGTAGGAATTTTCTCCAAGTCATTAGACAAAAGATATTGTTTGACCAATCACGCCCGTTTTTATGATTAGGGTGAGGTAGTTGAACTGTTCAAATTGACATCAAATCCCGCAATCCTACTGTCATGATAAATCAACTTAGTGTTGCGATATAAATGGTTGTTGTTGTTTACATTCTCGTGACATAACAAAAGGTTAATTGCTGTAGACGAACCGCGAGGAAACCTAAACTCACCAAACCAAAAGAAAGTGACTCGCCGTTTGGACAGCTGTGTCTGAACTTTCATGTCAACTCAATATTTCTCGCAATGTTTGGCAATCCCCATTGCCAGGCACTGGAAATTTCAAGACCCTATGTTTGTGTGGCATGTTGACTAGATGGTTACACAGCCCTACTGTTACTAAAATTGATTAACTTCCTATAGCCAATATTTCCAGGCATATAGATAGGGTGTGTGAATCAAATTATTGTACCTTCCACAGCAAGGGTTAGCCACTACATGGAGCAGAACTTGCCCCTAATTACCTAACTATAGCGACATTGAACAGGATTTGCAAGGGCATGTGGCTGCGAATTAGGAACCGGGGGCCTGGAAATAGGATTTGCAAGGTCAAGGGCTAGCGGATGCACATTGTAAATTTGAGAAACACAATGTCACCATACCTTGCGTGAAGTTCGCAATGGGCGTAGTGTCGTCTTCAAGTCGTACAAGTTGTCCATTTCCCGGTTGCTTCGTGATGATATATTTCAAAGCGCTTATTTCCGAGTCCCTATCGTCCGCCCTGAGAGCCTTCTTGGTGATCCGGAAGCCACGATTCCCGCTGGCAAGTAGCGAAACGGTTTGTGCGCCGCGATTGATAATGAGCTGCGGGATGCCATTGTCAACGGGTATCACTTCAATATTCATCCTCTGTGGTCTTTCAGTAGAGTAAACAGTATCAGGGAATAGAAAAAAGTCTCGATGCGTGCCGTCGGTCACAGTAAATGAGAACGAGTCTCCAGTAGTCTCAGAACTATCGTGTGCATAAGAAATTAAATTATTGTCAAGGTCGGCCATGGTGAATGAGCGTGTTGAGATGCCGTTTCGTAAAATTTTCCCATGTACTGGAACTTGTGTGATGCTAATCTGCAGCTTTGTATCATCCGTGTCTCTATCCTCCACTGTTAAAAATACAATAAAACACTTTATCCAGCTTTACATCCAGCACATGAAATAAGCAGTTGTATCATAGAAGCGTCATTGGCGTCACGCAAGAATTGCTACATATTTGAAACATTAGGTTTAATCGTCTATCCTTTAGTCCCGTTTGTTAAGAAATACGGCGCACTGCTTTTCACAGCATGGGTTAGGAGGATTTCAAAGTTCGTGACCGAAAATGCGCTACAGTGTATGAAGACTAAGAGGACTTTAGTTCAAAACAACCACTTCGGGTGAGTTAGATCTCATCATGGTTTGTGAATGCTAAAATTTGAATTAGCGCCGAAATGTTGATGCCTCTCCCTATATCGAGAGAAGTTTGAAAACGATCTTTTGGACAGACTCGTGTGGATGTTGCAACGGCCCGTGATGTAAACTAGAATTATCACAATTGAGTAATATATGCGATGCGCTTATGTAATTGATCTACATAGTATGTCATTAAGGAAATTTAAGATACCAACAGCAATAACAATACAAAATTGCATTATTTTGCCCTCACCCTTCAACTCAAATGGTGTGATAAGTTTCGTCGCCCCTTCTTTGAGTCGCAAAGCGGACATATGTACGACAGGCTTTTTGTTGTCGACATCTGAGATCGAAATACGGAAGGTTCTGTAGACTGGGTTGACGCCATCAGTGACTTCAAATTCGAAACTATCCATCTTAATTTCTTCGTCCGAGGTATGTACGTATTTGATCTTGCTGCCTGAAAAACGTGAAGACTTTTGTTTAGTAAGCGATGGAGATCAATTTTAACACGACAATTTCTATCAAAAATTAGGATTACGGTTAAGATAATGTAGAAATATACAGACAATTCAAACGCTCTTAAAATGTCCATTCCGCGATATGAATCAGACATATTCAACAGGGCCTACTTCGATTCGTGAAATTAATTCTGAAGGAATTAATTTTTCTTCGATCACGTCAATTGCGCGGATGTGAGGCTACAGCGGATTTGGCCGGCTGTTAACTCCATTGCTACTTTTGATGCAACCGACGGTATTTACCCGGGGCCCGAGCTCTGCGTGCATTCACTAGCGTTTATTTTGACCGCATAAACATGCTAATGTTTTGAAATTGGCCCAAGCATTAGTTTAGAATACATATATACACCACTCACAACGCGGGCCATTTTAGGGGCACTTCATTGAGCTAATAATATTTCTGGGCTAATGATAGAGTTACCCTGACGTTTGAGTGAGCCCACGAGCAGAATATCTCGTCAGTAATCAATTAGCACAGGTTCGACACTCCATTTTATATTCAGCCGTCTATGCTTGGTCTCAACGTCACGTTTTCATTGCCAGAATGACCAACATAGACATTTTGGTATACACTAGTGAGGAGTAGACGATAACTTGAAATTTTCAAAGACTTACCAGCAAGTTCTAGTTGAGTGAAGGTATTTATCGGCGATCCGGGCATATCAGTGCTCTCCAAATGTCCACGTGAAGGCGCGTGAGCAACGGTGAATGTCAAGTCTTCGTCGTTGCTGTTCAAGTCGGCGGTACTTAAAATATCTGAAAGGTCAAGTGCATAAGACACCCTTAACCCAATAGGTCCCAACGAATCGTGCTTAACAATTTATTTGTACCTACCTGTTGTTAAAGTAACATGACCTCCTTCCTTTAATGTGACGCCCTTGTTCACAATTGTCGGGAAAAGCATATCAATGCCTCCCACGTTTATATAAAAATATCTGTCGATGAGGGGATTCGCACCATCAGTAACGTCGAATTTGATCAAGTCGCGAATTCCTTGCATCCCTGTTGCAAAACGGAAGTGACAAATTGTTTCAGCTGGCAGTATAAACAGGACACATCCATCGTCTGGATAAATGATGATTTAGCAAATGGTTTCTTTCAGTATTAATGCGAATTCGCTATTTATATTGAAAACAATCACAACTTCAATTTTGACCCTTTCTAATTTCGAGCATTAGCGATATGCTGCACGATCACTTTGCACTATCCCTCAGTTAGCTGTTGGCCGAGTGGGTTGGACACTTTGACTGTCCGCTTTCTGACCGGGAGGTCCCTGATTCGATTCCCGACTGGGTCAAGCCAAAGACTTCAGCAGTTGACAACGCCATGAAATTCAGACACAGCAAATACGCTCACAGTATACAATTTTTTACGCAAAATGGAGCTCACGTGAGAGCATTGGCCATCTGGCGACCTGCACCAGGGGAATCGTAGAAAGAGTTGAAATGTGAGTAAAAACGTCTCTACGCTATACCCCAAGCGCACGGCAATGACGCATTACAGCAGAATTTTCGCCCCCGACAGGACAGTACATGCAATCTCATATAAATAAAACGGTACATATTCCTGTGTGCGTCCAGCTGCAATTTTATCAGGATAGTTCTCGATACATCTGATAGGCCAGTATCAATCCTTCCCAAACCAAAACATCATTAAAGCATCCCCACGATAAAGATGTCAAGTCTTTGGCTTCAGCCAACAAGTTTTTGAACCTAGGTTTAACGCAAACTATCATATATCAAACGGGATAATCCAACCCTACACAGGAAGAGACTCAACCGCAAACAGCAAGTACGCCTTTTTGCGGGTTCTACGAGAATAAATATACTATAGTATTATAGTACAGACAGAAAGTAGACTGACTTAATCTAAAAACAATCTAACAAGGTGACATTGCGTCTGACAAGACCATTCCAGATTTAAGTAAACAAGTGGCACAGAGAAAGTCGTGTGAGAACAGTGCTGGCTTTGAAATGTCACAAGGCTGCAAGGGGATGTAGGATAAAAGTTCACTGCCTGAATACAATCTATTATTGAGTTGATTACTTATGTTTGCACTCTCAACATTGGCGATTAGAGAATAGCCGGGAAACATGTGTGAGTACGCACACAGTTACACGGAAATAGTCAGACTCTGTGAATTGATGAGAAGAAAATTGTCTACCATCTTGTACGACATAATTATGCGAGGCATGTGGGTTTGTTCGCTCGTATAATTTGATTAATGCATATTCGACACAGACAAATTGTCGCTGTTGCTATGCTTTCTGTAGACGGTCTGGTGATTATATGGGGGTGACTTTGGGTGCAAAGGTTCGTTAGTCTAGTTCGAGAATGAGATATGTTGCAAGAGAAAACTCACATTGAAGGCGGGTGAAACCAACTATTAATGGTGACTTGATCAATGATGTCACGATACCGAATTGCAGTAGGCCTACTGTATCTAAAGAGCTTACAAACGGGGCAGCGTGGGGTAATCGTAGAATCTGCCTAGGAGCCGAGATCCTTATGCCTAATATCTCACCACTGGATATACTCGGGTCTCGCTGACATCGCATTTCGACCAGGAATTGCCCGTATCACAGTGTCCCGGGATATACTCCAAGTATCGCAGGATTCGCAGGTATCGCAGGAGATATCCTATCACCGCAACCTCCTACTGGAATTGGACATAGCGTCACTATCGGTTTGAAAATAGCGAAAAGCCAGTGCCAATACCTTTACCATATTACTAATATACTAATACGTTTCCCAGGTCCCCAATTCTGTAGCATCCCCGTACTTGGCCGCCCTCGCTTTAGCAATCCACTTACGTAACCATTAAGGATGGGATAATAGGAATATACCAGGGGGGAAATTTTGAGCACGTGTAGGAGTTAAAGAGCCATATAGTCGCTTCACGTTACGACAAAAAGCACAGGAATACTCTAATACGTAACTCATATCTATCTTCTTCCATAAAACCTCACCTTAATACTAAAGTATATATATTCGATATTCAATGAGCATATATAAATAGCATGGCATCTCGTCATACATCAAGATTTGTTACTCCAAATGGGATTTGAGTGATAACAGAATTTCAATGGATAGCACGAGTATACATTGTAAAATATATTTAGCATTAATCCTTAGTGTTTATTTTGTGATAAGGGAATATGGGTGTGCGATGAACATTAGGGTTGCTGACAAATCGACAAGAGTACAAGTTATTCGAAAATAGAAAATTATGTAACAATCTTCTGTCTATAGGCAATCTATCAACTGGTTCTTACGCCCTGAACCTGGCATATACCAATCCATTGGATCCAACGCCCTATCGGTATACAATAGCGGGTAAAAACAAAAACGTAGGAGTGGCAACTGGCGACTACAATCTCGGCGTTGTTTAACAAATGCTTATGGACACATCCTGTCATGTATTGAATGAGAAAACTTTCAAACCAGTTCCGATGAAGATAAACGGGTAATTAGTGTCTAATATTAACTCATACCGATACTGATGTGTGCGGATTGACTACAAGGAGCTTAGACCATTTAGGCGCACCCACACTCCATCTAGCTAACACGACGCGCGGTCGTCAGTGCAACAGGGGCAACAAACATTCTTCTCTTCTCATTTTCAGCCTTATCATTTATTGTAGTTAAGCAAACTGACCAATATATGCATTATAGTACATGATAAAATTTTATACAACCAAATACTCCATGCATTATTGTACAATTACCTGTGTGATGATATGCTATTTCGTTGTTATCGATGTTGCCTTGGGTAAAGCTATCACCGAGATTAAGGACGATCGCTTCTCCACGTGAGTTGGTGCGAGTTAGGTTACCTTGCTGGGCCGAAAATGTGATGATATACGCCAATGTACTATCGTCTGAATCCAGATCAGTAGCCTGTTAAAAGCAAAAAGGCTTTATATTCCTGACTAGTGCTTCTTGGATCGGACAAAATCTAACACCGCATGTGAGGCAACCGACAAGGGTATTTTACTACATATACAGGTGTAAGTGGTCTGAAATCATAGGTATATTATACAGCTTCAAAAGTCTTAAGTTACAGAATACGGCGATGGCGTGTTTAAGCCAATAGCAACTGCGCCATCGTCCGTGTACAACAGCAAACAGCACTACGTTAAATATAGACTCAGGGAGTAAAGGTTCACAGGAATAGCCCAATCGTGTGGGTCACGGCGAGCCAGATGGCTTTGGCTACTATTTGAGATGTCGCTCTCGCCCGATTCGGTTGGATGAACAGTGTAGGTATTTGGTTGAATAAAGTTTTGAGCTTGTCCTCAAAGGTTCTGGCCTGGGATTTCAGGATTGCACAATCTCAACAGCTACAGCCACAACTCATCTTCCAATGCCAGTAATGACGTATTTCCGCACATTCCCCGGTTACATTTTATCGCAGTATCGCTTAAGCCGGGGTTAACTTGCTTTGAAAACCGCTAAGCACTAATATTGTTGGCTTACGAATGAGTTACGATCAGTGCCATAGCTTGGATGTTTCAAGGTACATCCTACTTGTACTGGGTATGACTGATGTGCCAGGAATGAAACATTAATGACGTTAAAGTGTTGTAAAGTAGGCACGTGATAAGCTGGAATAATCCTACTGTCACACTGATAAAAGGACTTGACTCTACAAGTCGAGATATAACAGTTGGATAGCTTACAAACTGCCATAACTGACAACAGCTGATTATAGATTGGTTCCAGATGTTAACGCAGGGAGCGTGGCAGGGAATCTGCCGCGTGTAGGTTTGACGCATTGGATATGATTCGAAACACCAACCATGATCGGGAGGTCCCGGGTTTGATTCCCGACCGAGTAAAACCGGACTTTAAGCTCCTTCGAATCTGCTTGGCAGTCAGTATCGTGGGAGTACGGAGGGCTGTGTTTCTGGAGTGATCCAGCTCCCAGGATATAAACCGGAAATATGAATATTGCGTACAATAAGCTTTCTGGCGTACGTAACATAAATTCCGTTGTTGAAAACGCCATAGGCTACATTCAAAACAACAACAACAACAACAACAACCCATGCGGGCCTCCTTTAATGATTATGGGAACTCTCTGATACACAGAATTCTCATATTAGTCAGCCAAATTCTGGGACACCTTCATCGTTTGGACTCAAGACTCAAGTAAGATCAGAAAAACAGATTGAAATTTACAAAGATGGAAATTCAAGTCAAGAAATATTTATTCAAATATCTATATGTTAGTATATTTAATTACATATCGATTGGTATTTGCCGTGCGTGATTATTGACGGACACTCCAGCACGAAATCAGTAACGGATTCGCCGTTCAGTCGTTTCATTACACCCGTCCAGGATCCCACGCATACGCATAGTGAGAGTGAGTTGACGCAGACACAACAGCTAATCTAATCAGTCGCTTGCTGTCATATTTATAACAGTGACAGTACGCGATGTATTACAAAAGAACATCCGGCCGATAAGAATATTCATAAGAATGACAGTAAGCTGTCAGCGTAAAGATTGCTATTGACGGAATGACGGAATCGAGATACGTTAGTGAGCCAAAACACTGACGATAGCTAGACCAATATGACGAATGACCATGGATCAATACTTGAGGTTTATTTGTGCATATGGGTCACTAATATCTTGAGTACCGTGACGTAACATAAGTGAGGCTATTGAACTGAGATACATAACACAACAAAGAAATTAAATAAAGCTAGCATAGACGAGGGCACCAGCACAACGGCATGACGCTCACAATACAGACAAACGGAACAGCGCGACAAAGGGAACCAACTTTCCACACGTGGGAGTACCTTACTTGACACGGACATAATGATTACGACTACATGATAAAACGTTGCAGAAGCATACAGAACAGAGGTAGGGTGGTGACCAAGAGTCAACGCCGATCAGTCGATCAGTTTCGGTAGAAAATCCAAACATTACAATGTGTGGACGTGTGGTGCAGTTTTCGTCTTGTAACATTCCGCTATCGCGTCCGTTTGATAGGCCTATAACAGCGTAAGTCTGCGATTTCGTAGGCATAACTGTGTTTCATCCGGCTTATCTTCACTATCAGGTGATTTTCTCGTTGTATCCGACCATAAATGCGAATAACATAGTGTATCGGTTGTATGCATGCATGCTTGAAAGTTGACTCATGAGAAAACTACGCGAACGCAAAGACCGTTTCAAAATAATCGCAGGCTTAGTCGGTTGCACACGAATTCCTTGTAAAGAGATCATAGAAAAAGCCGCCGATTTGCTACGTTGCACTTGCAGTTCTACTGTACATCTACGCACGGAAGAGACGGCGGTTTTCAATTCGCAATGTATTTTTAGCGGGATACTGCTTCTTGGAGAGTTACAATGTTGACAAATACTACATGAACGTTTACTGTTGCGTTGTCTTCGATGTTATTAGTCTTTTGAAAATTATGAGATCAAAGTCGCGCGACGCACTTATGAAAACACCGCATAAGGGCCTCGATGAGCTGACTGGGGACCGAAAATTACTGACTATAATCAG
The DNA here is from genome assembly GCA_030412335.1 of Botrylloides violaceus. Lineage (NCBI taxonomy): Eukaryota > Metazoa > Chordata > Ascidiacea > Stolidobranchia > Styelidae > Botrylloides > Botrylloides violaceus. The sequence continues at coordinate 2,559,654 of JASFYC010000810.1, forward strand.
TAGGCCTGGGCAATAAGCAACGGACATAACACCGCGCAATCAAGCCTACTATAAAGGTTCCTATTTTCTTCCTACTCGAGACGAAAAACGTTCCTTGCTTTGCGCCCGCGATTACAGCGATAGTGTATGGTTGTGCCCAGCCAGCAGGATTATCGGTGAGGGATGCCATAGGAAACTCACAGAGCGGTATGACTGACTGTCCAAATCATCATGCTGGATCCTTTATCTGCTGTTGCAATGATAATGGACCATAGCTTTCTGAACGGTACAATGCACTCACACGATTAAAGGGCGTCATAAGCAGTAAGCCTTTTACACCCATATACTAACAGCTGACTGGAGTTTATCTGCCAAAGCTAGATCTTATCCCGACAGCGGTCTACTCTACGTTTGAAAATACACAGGTAGGTTTTAACATCCTCAATCGATAACGTCGGATTAGGAAAATCAACGTCCAACAGAATACACCTTGATCTAACACGACCCTTATCTTGGTGAAAACTTTTCCTAAGCTACCCGCATTACAGTAAGATCAGGCAAGGCATCGATGTCATTCGACAGGGATTTACAGGCGCCAAGATTTCAACTGAAGTTGACTATACGTGATGAGGAACAGTCAGTTTTATCTTTCCTCTTCCATCAACAGCACGGAAAAAGTTATCAGGATAGAACACAGCGGCGTATCTCCGTGATGCAATGCGATATATACAAACCTCTCAACGCATCCTTACGATTTGATAGCGACGGCCGCGGATGCTCAATTCAACGAGAGTTTGGGTAAGCCCAAATATTACTCATGCTGAGTGGAGTATCGTATATCACTGAATATTGCGGTTAGCATAAGGTCAAGTCACTTTAAAATCTTCGTAACGATGCGACCCCGCGGTCACTATTCAAGCGTAATTCACACGATTCGAAAGGATTTATACAGGTTATCTTACAATAATGGAAAAATTGGGTGTTGGAAATGTTGTACTCTTCATTGGCTTATGAAACTTGGAGGGTTTACAAGAAACCACAGTGTAGCCTATCGTTATTGGATATTCACGACGAAAAATTTTCGTTAGACGCCGCCATTAAAAGTCATACGATCTCCGCGAGGTTGGACCTCTATTTAGTGCGTGTATGAATGACATTTGTTGAATATGACATGGAAAGGAAACATTTGATTGCAGAAATTATGGTGTATACTTATCACGAACGTTACCCTTAAATTATCTATAGTGTACCTGTGGGTATCATTCGGTGGATGTAAGCATGGCCTACTAGAAGTTAGAATTTATAAAGTCGCGACAACGCTACTGTTTCTTTATGGGCTTTGTGCGCTCGGCACTGGTTCGCCGAATAACGCCGAATGAGATAAAATCTGACTTAGAACTTGAGCATGCATTGGCACACCGTCGGACGGCCAACTCTGATGTATATCGCAACGAGGCCTCAGAAATATCATCCTTGTATTGGCGCAAGACCACAAGCAGTACGCAGGAATCAGCTATGGTAAGTCAGCGTGTACCAGAACGGTTATTTTATGGCTCTTTCCCTATGATAAAGGATTGATAGTTTGGTTTGATTTGCGTCGGCATTACTCATTCTTATCCAACTTTCCATCATATTTAAGCCCATTGAAATCATTTCGATCGATCTTATATCATATAGCCTCAAGTCATAACATGCATAACGAAGAGCGTTACATGTCACTATTTTATCAACTACGTAATCGCAGTGAAAATACTTCGAAATCTTAAACCTTCCTCTATCGACGCGCACTAAAAACTCAGATTATCGAGTCTGTAACTGCAATGGGTTTTAGAAAGCAACACAAATACTGTAGACATGTACAGTGTTCATTGTATATAGACTCGAATGGCTGAGCCAAAAGACTTAGGCGGTCCCTCAATAGGGTTTAAAATAAATCAAAGCGGTCTCGCACACCATCCAAACATCACACAGTACAGCTAGAGTATCAAAGAGTGTTGAAGCCTACAAGCGATGCATAGCGACTCATTGCAGAATCTAATTAGTAGTTAGGCGTCACCTGTTAAAACAGTCAATGTAAATCTCTTTCAGCAGCTCATTAGCGAACGATAGCTCACATATATTTTAGGTAACATTTCCTAAGTTGCTGATTGGTTGGAATGCAACACAAACATTGATGAAAAGCGGTAGGCCTATTTGCGAACAATCTATATGGTGCACTCAGTCTAATCTTGTTAGAGTACGCCTTGGCAGTAGTAGGAATGTGTTCTTGTCCAACGCGTGGCCATAAATAAAGCATGTTAAGTATGTAACACTCTAACGCTGCCGACAGGCCATTGCGTGTTGTTAGAATTAATCATTTTCGAATTTTCTGCGCTTATAGTATGTTCATTTAACTAATATCTGTTATGGATACTTAATACTAATAATACCATCGCTCGGGTGTACCGTGTGTACGATTGCTCAATAAATCTCTCGTTAGAGTTGCATTGACAAAGCTGACAATCCCATCGGAGCGTTTAGATTCGCGTCGAGGCGAGTTCAACATCTCCAATCTCCATGGATTCGCTAGGAATCAATCATCATTGCAATTTAGTTCTTTATACGTTGGAGTAGCGACGATCGTGAAGATAGTGATCGATGCGTAATTTGTAAGATGTCTCGCGCAGACTCAATTGATATCAATGTATTCAAACTTGGACTGAAAAGGTCACGTGCGGTGTCAATTCCGTCGCTTTTAGAACCCGTGCGAACTTGCGCTAAGTTGCGCGCAAGTAGTCGAACATATAGTCAATCATATAGATGCCAGCCGTAAAAATTACAATATTGTGGTAACTCAATGACTCTGTTAGCAAGCAACATGGGATACGGTATTATATCAAATTGGCCAGAAATACTACTGAATTAGTTAGCCGCATGGTACGACTGTTATCCGCCATGTTATCGGAAGGAACCAGGTTTGATTACAGACCATGTAAAACCAAAGAATTTAGAATAGGTATCCGTTCCTCTCTGCTTGGCGTCGGCATTGGGTGAACGGAGAGTTGTGGTTGTGATCCGGACTATAAACTGGAAGTATCGACTCGACACGCATGCTAAATAATCACTGAACTGACGTAGACGGCCTAAGACCTAAGTAGTTGAAAATGGCATAAATTCATAACAAAAACTGGATCGTCAGAGATACACAGAATAGATACAGTACATTGCTGTCAAAGTATCCCCAATAGAATCCAATATGTGTTAATCTATGAAGTATTTTCAATCATCAGGCAGATTAACGATAGTAATTTACGGATGGTTAATTCAACCAATCACCACTTGCGGAGAAAAAATTTACCTTTATGAAAACGATTAATTATATTCCGGAAATCATCAAACAAATGTGACAACATCGATGACAATCTCTGACTGGAATCATTGATCAACGTTTATCGGCTCGCAGGCGTATTTCTCGGCGATTAAACCGCGACCGGCACACGTTGATTACATTCACCACCTACAGACATCTATACTATTGTTTTTACTTGTCTAACAGATTGGTAACGTTTTAAGGTTATGTCGGCATTTTTTGTCTCCCATGAAACTCAAGATTGGTTGCTTACCTTGAGATCATTGTTGGTAATTACTTTCATTTCATCCACATCCACATCGATTCCGTTGTTGATCGTCATTCGTGGTGTTTCGTCATCAACCGGGCGTATCACGATAGGTATAGTCTGGGAAACTTCATATTTTCCATCGGTGAGGGTTATCTCAAATTTGTCGCTCGTCGTTTCGGTGTCATCGTGTTGATAAATGATGACGGAGGCGGCCACTTCGTCGATCGTGAATTCGTCAACCGGGATAAGCTGATCTGCGCTCTAGTAAAACGTACGACAGAAACTTAGATCATCTTTCTGTACTATGGTCATAATACTATAATAAATAGATGATATTTCGATGGATTAGAATGACCCAATTATGATAAAGTCGTTTATTAATTTATGTTCAATCGTTCGGGTTCGATTCCTGACCAGTCTCAATTGGACCGGCTTCTCCTCCATCGCTCGACATTCGTATAGAGAAAGCTCGTATAGTGCACGGTTGAGTATTTAGTACAGCAGTCAAGTCTAGCGTCGTTTGCTACTTTCTCCAGACGACTGAGATAAAACGGTCTCTTAGTTACGCTAAGCGGGGAGGTTCTAAGGCTGCAATGTTGCAATACAGCGGAAAGAAAAAATTGTATGTGTGTTAAACTCTGTTGAAAAATGTCAATAAATTCTACAAGAGTGTCTAGATGCATAAAAAATTACACTTGATACCCGATAAATACGCGTAGAATTTTGATATATCGTGCAGTCATCTTAAAAATAGAAATTATCAAATAGAGACGTAATCCAAAAATTATGCGACTGCGATTAAAGCCGGAATGACGAACACGAGCAAGGATATCATTCCGAAAACGCATAGGAACTTACATCTCTGTAAAACCCTCCGTTTGTTGGTGGCAGTGTGATCGTGAAGGTGAGTTGATCTCGTGGTATATCGTAGTCTTCAGCGCTAAGTCGTGGTAAGTCGATCGTTAACATTCCACCTTCGTCAACGACGAATTCCGTGTAAAACAGTTCAGGCTTCTCATCATTTACTGTAACGAAGCAATGAAACAGTCGGTGCCTCGTTGATTGGGTAGATTAATAGAACATCATGGGCCTCTGCATAGTTTGGCAGGCAAGATAGGGGTCTCTGAGGGCTATGCTACATGGAGTCGAAGACCTGATTTGTTATATATAATATCTAGCCGGAAGCAGACATCAATTTTATAACTGTTTATTACTCTGCACTTTTCAACCATATCAAACTACTCGTACCATACCCTGTTTATTCAGCGTTTACCTTGAAGCTTGCGCATCAATCCGGGTCGTTATGAGAGGGGTTGGCAGAGCTTTGTAATGCCGTACACGACATACCTTTCGCGGCACAACACTCCACGATAACCAAGATTTGTGTATCGCATGTCTGGTAAAATGTATACCAACCTGGCATTATGATGATATCAAAAAGTTCGGGCAATGCTGAATTAGGTGCTCCATCCTGACAGATAAAGGTAAACCTATCCATCTCTGGTTCGTTTCGCGCGCTGGAACCTTGCATGTAGTTGACGACGCCGTCTTTTATATCACCAATCGTGAAAGAGCTAATTGCAATTCCTTTGCGTGATCTCTCCGATCCTTCGGCTGGCGAAGAAATTTCTAGATAGCCCTCGTTAGGTTGAGTCACTATCATACAAATAATGTCTTCGTCTGTTGTGTCAACATCGGTTGCTGACAAATGTCGGAGCTGTATGGGTGCTCGATCGCTTTCGTTGACCGCGTACGCATCGCCAATGGTCACTATAGGAGCTTCGGTATCGACAGGTTGAATATCAACACCAATCTGTATCATATCAACCGTGTTTCCTCCGACAGTTAACTCTTCAGATAAATCTGATAAAGTTAGCGTGAATGTGTCAGTGTCTGGATGTGTGCCGATTTCTCCCGCCGTGTGTTGGTAGGCGACTAGTCCGTTACGGATATTATCTTGCGTAAACGACATAGCCAGACGGCCTGATACGGTAATTCGTCCTTTTCTAGGAGTCGTTGTTATCAGGAAGGTCAGTTCCAAATCGTTAGTATCGGCATCTGTCGCTGACAAAACCTGTCAAAACAGATAACATTGATCGGTCAGATTTAATCCCTTTGTGCTAACAAAAATACACGAAAAAAACCCACAATGGAATTCGGTATACACACGAACAAATACCGAGTCGACGCCGGTATACCGGCTGATCAACACACCAAAAAGAACGCGATCTCGTCTATCAGTTACCGTAGAAAAATAGTGGAGCGACTACTGTACGTTACTCTACAATCAATATTGATGGATTGCCAATATAAGACTACGAAATTAAATGTGCATTCCAAATTTGCAGCATCAGTACAGTTCCTTGTGGCAAAATGGCAAAGCGACACAAAATTGGAACGCAGCGAATCTCAGCATGGTGAACAACTAAATTGACCACAGCTTCTCCCCTAAACCCTACATGTTAAACTAGCGACCTTATAATTGAATGCAACAATTACAACAAATTATATAAACATGTAATAAAACCATTGTAATGGGTGGCGGTTGATTAAGGTGTGCGGAGCTAGGAAATCATGTATCGTCGAACGTTGTGGGTTAATAAATTAGCAGAATTCTGGCCAATAATTTTATTTACGACAACATATAAGTTGAAAATTGAAACAAATTAACCCCAAAAGTACAAATTATGCACGTTTTCCTAATACCAAACACATTTCACGTTCTAATAGAAACGGGCTCCTATAGTTTACAGAGAAATCTTCTGAACAATATCCACAAAACGACAACTTTTCCAGTAAACACCGCTGTTCAATTTAACAACCTGCCCCATCCATTACCACACATTATAAGGCAAGCTTTGTAATGGTATGCCTTAACGCACGAATCAATCTAAGTGAGCGAGCTAAGATTTCATAGTTTACAAGGTGTGAAGATATAATAAATATCGTACCTTTGAGGTAATTGGCGTTGTGCCTCTTTCTTTTACTGTGATCTTCAACGCCAGAGACCCGTCCAAATTTGCAGCCAACTGGGGTGCCTCATCATCAATAGGTATCACGTTGATCCTGACTTTAATTGGAATCTCATGCATTCCATCAGAAACATCCAAATTAAAAGAATCTGACGTTGATTCGTCCCCGTTGTGACGATATGACAGATGACTCTCTGCGATGTCCCGCTTCGTGAATGACGACCCTGAATTTTCAATAGTCATGAAAAAAAATTGCGATGGCAAATCATAGACGAAGATCGCAATTCACAAATATACATCGAAGTTAATCAGTGATTAGTATATATATATAGTTGATATCTATTTATCGTATCATAAAACTGCGTTTAAATTCTGATAAATTGTGAAACCAACCTTTCTCAAGAGGAATGTCGTCGAAGTAGACTATTCCTTTTGCTGGCGTCTTTGTTATTTTGAAATTGAGCATTTGCTCATTACTGTCTTCGTCAGTCGCGTCTAATATCTCCGTTGTAATAACCTTTGTGCGGCGTTCGTTTACGTCGAATCCAGTATTAACAATTTCAGGCGGCTTATTGTCGACAGGTCGTAAGTTTATAGTGAATTCCTAACAAACGAAAATATGCAACGCTGAAATATTGAGGGTTTTCTTCGGGTCATACGGACAACGGACCACTCGGAATTACCGATACTAAACTGCGGACCCCGGAATTGTAGACCTCGTAAATATTTCAAAGGAGTTGCTTTTAAGGTTATGGCGGTAGTGGGAGAAAAGTATAATTAACGCGGATTTCGCGCAGATAGGAGCGAATGGAGCTATGACTAAGTTTGGGTGTCTCTTCGACAATTTTTGTAGTCCGTGAGTGCGCCGTTTGTCATCTCAAAGCCCGCCCGCCCCACAATCCGCTCGGTCCGTCATTTAGAAGCACCCTGCTCTTTCAAAATTTCCGACAAAATATAAATTTACGTTACAAAGTCCACTCACTTGTCCGCTTAATACATTTGCGGCTTTGTCTGTTACTGAGAAGGTGAATTTCAACACCCTCGACACCAGTCCCAGTTCCGTATTAGGAGGCCTGTACGCTATCTTATGATGATTGATTTGAGATTGAGTAAAGTTATCTACTTCCTCGCCGGTATCAACGTTGATAATTTGGCCTGCGGAACAGAATACATGCTCAAATTAGACATATGCGCATGCGGGTAGCATAGTTAGTCGACAGTCACGGCAGCAAACCAGTGTTCGTTAACCTTAGCACGACCATTCAAAAACTTTTGTTCATATGCCAATATGCGCTTCAACCGCTGTGACCACCTAATAATATTATAACGGAAAGAAAAAGTCAATATCCGGGCATAAATTCCGATGGTGCATTCTGAAATGCGTGCCAATAGTGACAGATTTAAAGGCGTTTCGAACGACGAAAGCGTCGCGGAATACGTGTGATTTACGATTTCGTCCGAAGAATTTCACCTCAAATTATCCGGTCAAAATCAATTACACAAAAGCTTCGAATATCGGTAAGTTACTAAACTAAATTACATTATATCATATGATACCGTGAATCAACGCAAACAAACCAATAGAATTTCAATCCATTGTTTGACTCTCCTCGATTTATCAATCCCGCCCATGTCGTATATTAAGCCTAAAATAAGCACGAGACAGCCGCGTCCGATGACAGCACGTCGTGATATGGATTGGATTGGAAAATAAATGAGTTGTTTGACGATACCTATGAAATGCAGCTACATATGGTAGAGGTGCCAGCACTACTACTACTACCTAGAGCAGGCCATGGTGCCAGTAAGCCATGGATAATCTTGTCATAATGTGTATCACACAATGAAGGAAAGGAAGATTTTAACAGAGGGGTAACAACTCTGGCAGAATTTGCGGGACATTAATAATCGATGCATAATGCAGTGTGTAACACGCAATACATATATTGTAGTCCATATTTGTTTGTGGTACAGTTTAGCGTTCTAGCACGCAATGAGGGAAAGGGAGATTTTGATAGAGGGGGTTACAACACGGCAAAATATGCGGGACATAGCGGCCGATGTAAAATGCATTGTGTAAATGCAATGCACACAATACCCAATATACTGTATAGTCTATGGCACAGGTACAAGCAGTCCATGGGTAGTCTAACCTTATGGAGAGTTTGACAGCGGTAGCAACTCAAGAAGATTTCGCATGCCATTATAGGTACCATGGAGCTCTGACCCAGTGCATAATGGCGATTATATGAAATCCTAATCAATCACGTTGGTTAAAGTAAACCATACCTAAGCTATCCAAAGGCCCTCCAGACGATAATTCTGTCAGCGGTTCTGTAATAGTATACACCAACTCCCTATTGTCGGTATCTTCATCGGTGTAACGCAGTAAATCTTTACCAAACGCGGTTTGCTGAAACTCATCCACGTACATCTAGATGACAGAACATGACAAATGTTAGCATCGCCAAAACACAACGTTGTACAACAGACATAAAAGCATATACATGTAGGCCTACTTCCGTGACAAATTCAATAAAAATAGAAGTATCATCGCCCAATCTTTTCGTTACGTTATATCAACGTACGTAGCGAGCAAAGTTCCGGACAGGAAATGGCATGTCAACAAATTAGTAATCTCAAACTTTTGGGTTGTTGGTAGAAATAGACAGTAGTCAAATACATAGTACGAAATGTCAAGTGGAAATAGATGTTAGACAGATATGTCTACTTGAGATTACTATACTGCGCTGTAATCACCAGAAAAGTCCTATCACATTCATAAATTCGCGACGTTGTGATCGCAAAATGGTATGGTGTATATCGATGCTTGTCTGCATACTCAAAAAACAGACTGATATAAACGCAAACAGCAATCGACAGCGTAGGTTTTTTGGCTCTTGGCTCGCCAAGGTCTGATCATCACACATCTCCTTACCCGTGCATAAGGAGTGATAATACAGACGTGAGTAAGCACGCGCAATATCACAAATGAGTTGGTTGTCTTGCGGGGATGGTGCGGATACTAATGTCGTTAAGCCAAGGAAAACGATCGTGGGATTTAGCCTACCGGTTTCGTGGTCGCTGACATCACCATTGCACCACGACGCAGAAATATATCAGAAAATTTGCAGTTTAAAAATTTCTGCCCAAATATTTTGAGAATATCGTAAAAAATCATCGTCTCTAGCTAGATCGTAACCATCATACCTGCATTTTGGATAATGGGTGTTTCTTGGGTGGAATGTCGTCAATCGGAACAATCTTCACCACGAATGTTTCGACGGGCGATTTGTTTGGAGGTATATTGTCGTCTTCAACATGGAATTGAACATTGTCTATAACAACGACGGTCGAGTGCTGTCCAGTATGTTGATAATAAACCTACCCAAAGACAAAAAATTAATATCGTTTGTTAAGTGAGGCATCCTCTGTTGATATAAACTAATCGGCCAAACATGTAAAGAAAATATCCTCATAGCAAGGAGGCCGGAACAGAGTTGCGTCGCTGCTGGCGTGAATCATATTTTAAAATTCATCTCCCTCGTCCCAGGTTCCCAAATGTACCATTCAGTAGGATGCTGGTTTCTTAGGGGTTAGGCTGTTGGTTTCACAATCACAAGATAAGTAAACAACGTGATTGACATTACATCTTATACTTGGCCACGTGGTGATTCAGACATGAGTTGACAGTCTATGCACGCATGATATGCATATGCATTAGTAGACGTGTATGTGTATATCATGTGAGTCTGTGTAAATGCACCAAAAATCAGATAATGGACAAAAATACCTCTCCTTTCCTTTCCTATGGAGACATCTATGTTATACGAATTTGGTCTATACTGATATGATATGCCTAGTTTACATTTACCATATACAATCAGTGCATATGATCACAGATTTTTTATTCAATCGCTGCTCACCTCCGTAAGGAGTAAATCCTGCTCTGTGAACTGATGGACTTCCTTCTCCCATTTGCCGTCATCCCGCTCAGTCCAAGCGTCAAGATCGTCAGTAGGAGTTTTCTTGACGAGGAGAAATTTTCCAATCGCGGAATACGGTTCTTCAAGAACGAATTTAATGCTCAAGTCATCCGAATCGATATCCGCAGCACTCAAGATGTAATTTGTAATCTCTTTAGATTCTCCCTTGTTCAATGTCATCCCGACGTTGGCGTCTATAACCTGAAGAAAATGACGGGCGTGTCAAAGGCGGTGACCATTCATTTCTCGAAGATAAAAGCCATGTTTACACTGACAGGTGACAGCGAGCGAAATGAAGCGCAGTGACCTTTTATGTTAGTTTTTGCAATTATGATACATGGATATGGTTGAAATTTTCGCGGGTTGAAAAACGTATTCACTCGCGGTCAGTGTAAACATGGACAAAATATTTACCGGAGGAGTGTTGTCGACGGATGCGATATCGATGGGGAAGAGAAACTGCACCTCATTGGTCCCGTCAGTCATTAGGAAAATGATATTGTCGCTGTGAAATATAGCACAGTTAGGAATGCAGAAAGATTAATCACAATAGTGGTATCCATAACTCTTTTCAAAGTACACAAATGACATCATGGAACACTCAACGTGAGGGCTTGGAAAACATGGGTGGGGTGCTACTGAAAAACATTGGCGAGAATCTATGGGCGTTGCCAACGCTAAGCAACGCCTAAACGTGGTGAACTGGGTAACTCTTGGAGTTAGTGGTCAAAACAAACAGGCCTCGGGACTTGCCCCGTTAGCGCAGATGTAGCGTGTAGGCCAATATCAATATAATTTTTAGACGTGCATGGCAAAGTTCCAAGGCATAGTGTAGAAGGTAGGATTAGGATTGCATGTGGCTCCGTCTCCATAGCCAATCAATAAGATCTGAGTCATATCTTCTGCAATGTCTGCTTCGTCCGACAATTCACTCATACGACCTTGACACGACATGTCTGCTTGCCGGTCATCCATTATGCCTATACGTTCATGCGTCTTGCCGCTTTTCAACCACAAATATTGCAATCAAAATGATTATTATACGCGCTCGCCGTAGATAACCAAACAATGACGAATTATAACCATTTTATGACATAACAATAAAAAAAAGGCATTCAGTATGAGGGATGGTCATAAAAAGTTGTTGCAACCGTATTTCTACGATGCGGTCGCGATGTGAATCCGTGTTAACTATTCGCGAGCGTCAATATTTGCGTTTTTTTTTACGTAGAAACATTCCTCTCTCGGAGTATTGTGTTGGCGCCGTTGCCATACAATTGTAGCTTGCCGAGTAACCACAGGGGGCAAATGGTCACATTCCGCCGATAGTGCTAAAGCTGCAGCCATGCGAGTTTTGTGTCGATTCAAGATAACAAATGTTGTGTATATGTCTATGTGATGACACTAGTCAAATAACAAATAACACAGGACATGCATACGATGACTGAAAGCATTGAATTTGACAATCTATACTCGTCAACAGTAACCTAGCGTTAACAACAGCGGGTGTACTTGTACTATTGCGTCAAACGTCTTTACCAAACAATGCAAGAAGGTATAATGCATCGGTTTACTGCAATGCAACAGAAATCCGCCTGAAGTTCAAAATCTTCCGAATTCGGATTAGGGCCCAAATATTCTTCTCAAGCATCGGAACATTTCGAGAGTTCAGTCAAAGGTGAAGGCGTTAACAATAGCGCGAAATTGGGCCCAAATTGCACCATGCTTTGAATCACACCCCGAAAGTAGCAAAGCTAGGTATCGTGGCTTGCAGCTAAAACATCACGGTGCATGCCTCTCTGGAGGGATTTGAAAGACAAAATCTCTTCGCATTCAAAATTTATGGCTCCCGTACTTAAACCTATATATATTGCAAACATCATGCTATTGCTGATAATGCACTAGTGCCGTGTCGCTATTGTTATGAAACTTATGATAACCAAACACATATTTTACCTGTAAGAATTACTGTTGTCGTGTTGGTACACTACTCTACCAGCATCCAAATCGGCTGGTGTAAAGAAGTTCTTGCCGTTCATATTCAAAGTTCCGTGTCTAGGCTTTGTCACGACAGAAATTTTAACATCAGAAAGATTGTCCTCGTCTGATATTTCCAAATTACCTTGCGATGTCAAAGCGCGAGATTGACCCTATAAATGGCAAAAGGGTGTAATAAAGGCCTAATGTAGGGAAATATGGTATATATAGGGGATTTGATGGCATTGTTGGGTATCCTTGTCATGACCGAAAGTAATTTCACCTATATATACCTACTGCAGCCGACATTGAACGCGGATCTTTCCGTGAGCCGCAAATGAACCTCAACGCTATTTCTGCCGCGTTCCTCGCCGTAGATCTGCGCTTGGGGCCGAGACCAACGAATGCTACTGTACCTCCAGAGGGCAGCGGACATACCAGTGCATCATCGTATCAAAATTTGCCGACTAGCCCTCGTGGGTAATCGCGTCAATGCGCAAAGACCCAAAATCATAAACTGCAGTAGCTACTCTATGTTGGTAACAGCATGCATCAGTCGTATAGTAGAATATACTACATGGTTCCATGACATCACCACTATTCTGCAATATATTAGTGTTTACCTGGAATAATAGTTGACCGGTGTTTCGCGTAACGACAGGAGCCATTGTGTTCATAGGGTTCACTGAAATGACGAACAATGATGCTTCCGACATAAGTCCTTCTGTGTCGATAACTTGCAACGGGACTTCGATAAACCTTAATTGATCCGAGTCAACAGAAGGAGGCCTGTAGGCTATTCGTAGGCTATTGACGTCCGCTTGACGAAATGATGTGATTTCCTGAATAGAGCAAACGCGTCAATACAATCAGGTATACGCTGATTAGCTACATGACTTCGCGATCTTGGCGACCATTTCGTGAACAGAAGCGCCCTACCGACCTCAACTAGAGCTCGGTGTTCGCGGCACGTCCAACTCATATCTGAATGTAAGTAATCAGCTCGGGGTGCACTTCAGCGCGGTACAGAAAAGATCGCGTGGCCTATCGAGTAACCGAACTTATGTATACGGGGCCATATCAAGTGCACAATACCGGAGTTTCTAGACATCCCCGTAAGAAGAGTACAACATCTCGGGGATTGATGATAGGTTGTATTTTGCGTAGATAGGCCTGTGTACCGGAAATCGCACGTGTCCACATATATAGATAAACAGAGCGCATTCGATTTGGATAGTCGCAATGAATTATATCAGAGAATCATAAGTTGCCTGTGTACGTACACAGCCCTCTTCAGTCAACAGTTTCAACATATGTTGCCTGATACTTGACATTTTGTAAACATGAACCGTCATAACTTTGGTAATTTATACCCATTCCCCTTGATAGCATTCTGTGTATGGCATTTGAAGCCTACTTGTGAGGAAGTGACAGGATTTCTAATCAGTCCCGCTTTGGTGAGTCACCGTTGACAGTTTGTTAAAGTACTTAAGTGTCCTCTTGGCTTGTCCGTGTACTCAGTAGGAAAGGTGCTTTTCAGGGGATTTGAAGTCCTACAAGCATGTGAGCAAGTTGAAATCCACCCCAATGTACATTCCGGTGGTATGACAACATCGTTCTGTCGCGACGATATTTCCGAAGTTACCGAACACAAATCTGGTCTTGTTTACGAATCCCACAAACACAAACCACATCAATCGATTCAAAAGGCCATTGTTTTATAAACAACTATACATGGAACGAGCGGGAGATAGGTATCACAGACGTGCCAACGACTGGTGATTGCGGAAAATAATCTGTATCACATCTTGTTAAAGACAAGGGTTCACATATTTAGGTTTACGGTATTGAGTAGCTATTCTTGCCCGACTATTTGCACTGGCCTTGTGGGAAGGGCGGGGTAATGATCAGGGGGATTTTCTTGTCTTTTTGTACTTTTGAGGGTCAACGGGTCCATCATCACACGGCAACCATTTTTCGCCGGAAAACAGGACGATCCAAACCACGGAAATAGTTCTTTTGGACCCTATCGCTTGGGCATATTTTGAGCTCTCTAACGGAGTATAACTGCGGGAAGCCCACGTCTGACAGTGTGGCCCATTCCAAAATCGCGTACCTACAGAATGTTCGAAATGCGGGTCAGCACAACCTCATGGGCTGATCGGACTGATGTGTAACAAAATGCTACGCACGTTTTCGCCATCTTAGGTCAGATTAGGAAACACATTACATTACACAGTACCCGCTTACCTGATTTTTGTCATCAGTGCTGAAGAATCCCCCTTGCTGTGGTCCCAGCGGCTGCGTAATGTTAAAAACGAGATCGTTTGGATTGGATTCTTTATCTTCTCCACGCAGCATTTCTGGAGTGAGGGCAGTCATAACAAATTGATCAACTTGCATCATCATGGAAGCAGGAAAGTCTAAAATCGGAGGCGTGTTCTCTAATCCACCAGTGATTCGAACTTCGACTTGAAAATATTCCTGCTCCACGATATCTCCAGAGGGATTCAGAATCTCCACAACCATCGGTATTTGATCTCTATTTGGCGAGTCGGTAGTCGCAGTGTGTTCATATTTAGCCCCGACAGCAAGAAACTGATCACACGCAATGGGATTACCAAGAGACGGGTCGTTTATCAATTGTCCATATTGAGGCAACGATACCGGCGATATGCTTGTCGTAATTTGGCAGGCGTTGGCTGGATCGTACGTAAACTCAAGCACGCTTCCATTAATCGCTTCAGAGGTACCAGTAAGTCGCGGTACCGTGATGAATTGAGCTTGCGTTACTACCGATCGTTGCACAAACAAGACATCTATCGTGAGGACAACAGGTATTATATACGTGTCCGTTGGTGTATCGTACCGCACTTGCAAACGGATCCGATGTTGGCTTGGACTTCTCGAGCCAAGGTGTGAATACTTGACATCCTCAGGCCCAAAGTTGCAAGTAAACTGCTCAGGCGTAATATAACCAGGCATGATTTCGGCTGGATCTGAAATAACTGTCACAAAGCATCGGTCTTCGTCTTTGACTTTGATCTTCAAATTTGTCGTTGGGTTAATGAATACTGATCTTCCATATGGAACTTGCAGAGGCGAAACTTCTTCAATGATATCGGTTGGTGTGTTCAGGCTAGGGGGGTGTTGTGATATCACCAATGCCGGTAGCAATAAAACTGTGAGCGGAAGCAACAGTCGTCGCCGCATTTTCTACAAATCGGGCTGCTTGGCGAACGGTAAAAAATTTCTGTTAATCTATTAGTTTGGCCTCGCTAACCGCAAAAATCCTACAAACAGAACATAATGGTGTTAACTCTATCGTCGGCGAATGTTACGTCGATCTGCCGCTACACTACAACGCCTTTCCCGCAAGGCATTTACATATTCGCCGCCATTGGCGTCGTGGTGCCGAAACTACATAACAAATTTAATAGCGAGAAAACTAGTAAATCTACTACATTAAGTCTACATGTATCAACCTATTTTTCCATAACAAAATACACATAAGCTGCATGCCTACAACTGCCTAGGTCCTAGGGTTCGAAGCTTGAAGTCCCCCTCTTGCGCTATTCTACGCTGTAATCGCCTAGGCTCGACAACGACATCGCGGAATGGCACCAAGTCCAGCAATGTCGATCAGGCACTATCTAGGTTCTATATAAGCAGACTACTGACTGTCAGCTAATCCTACTGGCATGACAAACGAATGATGAAAGTACTAAATACTTAACTTATTAGATAGAGCACGGAAAGAGCCGCGACTGCGAGCTTGAACGGATTCGCTTTTTTCATACATTCTCTTATGTTTGTTGACAATTCGCCTCATATACCGGCTCTCTACTGCGCTACCTACAAATATAATGGCGTACGCACGTCGCACGCGCTCATCTTGCTCTATCGTCTAGTTTGTATGCTTAACCTAGGCATTGGTTCATTTCTGTTTTCTATCTCACGCGCAGGGGCACAGCATTCGACAAGCGCAAACGCGTAATTTCTGCGACCGCCACGAGATCTTCTGACAACTGAGTAAACGGAAAAACTGTGGATTCGATTAACACACTTAGCATTTGTTCGCTCCAGCATATTAGGCCACGATGTTGCCGTAGTCAAACTGAAGTTGCTAAATTGTCCGTTTACACTTTAGAGCTAGGCTACATAGAGACGTCCCAAGTTACTCGCAAGAACGTTTATACACTGCTATTCATATGGTAGTCTCAAGTCAAGACATCCCCATGGGTAGACCATGCAGTACCAGTGTGGCTGGTCTTGAACATTATCGAGTTTACTACGTCTTCAAAAGTCCATATATCTCTGATGATTGACGAATCTCTGTAATATGACTCTTCGCAATTCAAACTGTCGTCGCAACACGCTCCCTGATGTGTGTATTCGTTTAAGACATTATATGCGAAGTCGTAACGTCTCCTGACGTACTCAAGTTTCGAACCATCGTGATAAACACACCAAAAAGCTGTCGTCAGTTTTAGCTAAGCTTGCGCACTACGGTACGACACCCCGGTTCATCTGCATGCTGATCAGGCTTCATGAGTCACTAATTACCGGTACCGGCACAGCCACTTGATCATCTTTTATATAAAAAGCTATCTCTTTACGACAGATCGGCTGACATCCGGGCGAAGCTCTCTACGCCCATCTAGTAGAAACCTACCTTTAAAATCATTTTACGCTAGGTGGCGACATCGCAGCCCCACCTTGCGCATTTGCTTTTATTCCAGCAATGCTGGTCTTGGTACGGATTTCAGTCTGTGTTGGGTAATACTACGAGAAATTCTACAGTAGGCCTACGTAAGAACCGTCCAGCAGCATACAGTAAATGCAATTACCCAACAGTGCTTGCCGTTCCCGTTTCGTTGTAATGAAATGGACCATACCTACACCATAATTTGTATAGCGCAGCGGATCAGCATATTTTGTTTTAATTCGTTACACAGCTAAAGGCGGAAAGGGATCAATTAAATAAATTACTAAGAGAAACGGACAGTTCGTTGAAGTCAACTAATTTGCCCAGACTTCGATGCTTTTCACTTGAAGAGCCGCGTCTTCTCCGTTGTTCACGTCCGCATTCCAAGTCGGATACCTTATCACAAGCAAAATATATGTTGTTTAGGGTAAGATATGATGGGACATGCCTTAAGACAACTAAAGGATTCCAGCCGTATGGCATCCTAATCCAAATCACTATACGCATATGAATGGCCTGTCTGGGTTTTTATCCTCGAGAGTCTATAGGCTACACTCTTACAGTCTAACGTATCCAGCTACACTGCAATCGATGGAGTGGAGTAATCCGGGCCAAATGAGATGAGAGGCGTGAAATTCTGTTACCAATTAGCCTTTTGTAACCAGAAGTCTTTCATTGCTGTAGGTGAGGCATTATTCCACGGCTTAGGGTAACCGCCGTTAGTCCAGGTGTCTTGAAAGAAGCCATTAGTACCACCGACAGCCACGTTCATAAGGATATAAAACTGAAATAAATATTATCAGAATTAGTATGAGCGCCTCATTGTTGGGGTTTACAGCTCTTACGGCTGACACTTCAGAACATTAAATGTAAAATGTAAAATGTTTACCTCTTGATCGAACGGAGTCATTTTGTTTGAGGAATTCTCCCACGGATTGTCTATACCCGGCGCTTGCGTGTCAAATTCGCCGAGATTCCAGAATCCATTTGCTGGGCTGATCGTTTTCAACACTGTACCGTCCAACTTGAATTGAATAGATTCTTCAGTCCACACAACCTCGTAATCATGGAACTCTGAGGCGAATGTGTCATGCCTGCAAATAGTGTAGTTTATGATAACGCATCGGTAGTATGCCTAATATGCTATAGTCTCGCAGGATCTGACTGGTAGGGGGTAGGAGTCCACGTTTAGACCTCAATATTGGAATACTTGAATATATCAATCTTCCAAACTTGAAACTCAGTCACCAGAAGGTGTCTTTGTAATTTGTTTTTCTCTACGGGTGATCAAATGCTTGCGGAGTGGAGTTACCAGCATGAAGTTTGCATACATTGAACACCCCTCATTGAACCAGAAATACCGCTGCGACCGATCTTACGTTTCAATTGTTGTCTTTTCGTATCCGTTTAGTGGCCAGTATGGTCCCCAGTGAAGAGTCATGCCCATATTATCGTTACCTTTCGATGTACTTCCGGCATGTAAGTTGGCATTACCTGTTTCGAAGAGATTCGTGTCTTTCATTTACAGTTATATAGCTTAAACATGAGTGATGTAGAAACGATTTGTGAGTTACATATCCTAAGTGACTTTCTTTGACACTATATCCAGACACATAGTTTTCGCGACAAAATATGCCTTTGAGAATATGTGAGGCGGCGGAGGAGTGCGCAAGAAGGACGGAAGGGCGCATATACGGAATCGAACTGGCGAACAGTTTACATAAGGGGCTCGATACGTACCTCTAGATTCGACAATGTCAATCTCTCCTGATGCTGGCCATGAACCGTAGGCGTTATCTCTAAACAAATCAATATCATCTCACGCATTGTAGATTTCTGATGATTTTAAAGCAGAATTGTTTTTATCCATAGCAAAGGTTACCTTGGCAACATCCAGATAGCCGGCCAAATCCAATCTCCAGAAGGCATTTTAGCATTCACAATAATGCGTCCATATTTAAATGCGAATGAATTTACAGATCGAATTCTGCAACGCAGTTGGAGTGTTGTCAGTTATGCTCAATCTCAACGCAATTGTAACAGACTGAAGACCTACCTAGCAGATTGAATAGGGTTGACATAGTTTGCTGCGTTTCCAGTACGCGAACACCCCCAAAATGCGTTTCCAGTGCAGAGATCAGCTGGTGAACTTCCCCAAATGTCCAATGTACCGGAAGAAAGTAATGCCTCTCCATATTTATCCGATGTCAGAGTCTGGAAGGAATTCAGAATTACCTCTGTACGGAGACTATACAGACGGTAAATTATTTATCAATAGCCTAGACACCAGGCCTAGTGTGCTAATGTCATCCACTGTTACACAGAACAGAAGTGTAAGGGGCGTCGTTGGATCACCAGTAGTGCAAAATCAACGGAATTTGTTTATCACTAGCGCGAATTCAACTTACCGGTTTAATGAAAAGGGTATTATCCCTCACATAACTGTTACTCCGGTTGTTAGTGTAGTATTGAAATTCCCAGTTTCCGCCACCGCCCATAGTTATTTCGTGTTGCCATCTTGTCATGTCTAGGGTATCCCAATTTTCTTGAAATATCAAACCGTTGCAAGGAGGAACAGACATGTCACAAGACGAGTCGCATGGATACGATGCACAAACGTCGCTCACGATTATTGTGCCACCACCCGATGATCCTCCTGATGATCCACCTCCGCCCTCTGGAGCATAGATTTGAAGAAGATAAGCAAGATGCGGCGCAGAAACTCAGATCGTAATAGGCCTATACTACGCCGCATCCCTAATCATGACAAATTCCGTCTGGCTTTGTCTTAGATATAGAATGTAATAGCTGTGTATCTTGCACGACCATCACATCGATGTTCCACCAGCTTTTCAAAATACCTATGTCAGACTCGATCGATGTCAAAGGGATTACTATTAGGCCTATCGTCTATTCAATGCGAAGCAAATAAGCTTATCGATTTCGCTGCATTCACTGTAAGCTTACTGGACTCTATCTCTATGAACTCTACACACAGCGTAGCCTAATAATAGGCCTGCATTCGAAAGACATACAAGAAATGTTTGGCAGAGGAACGGACGTAACTTGGAATCTATATATATGTTTAGGTTTAATATAGAATATTACTAAATTCACCGTTACGCTATGAGTTTAAGCGAAATATTTTCTTACCTGATGGCTCCTCCGTCACAACATTGCTTTCCGTGGTGGTAGTCGCTTCTGTTGTTGTAGTTGTGGTAATATCTCCTGGCAATAACCGCTATAATTATCTTATGATAATATTTCACGATTATCCTATAATATCTATACCCTCAGCCGTCCAATCTTGGTCTGTAAGGATATATCCCGAACCACCCTGTATCACATTCACCCAATAATACACCTGGTCTCCCGGATTCAATTGAACGGCGGTGTTGTCGCTCACAAAGTACCCATCTGCAATGAAATGTCAACCCGTAAACAAGAAGCGAGCGACATATCGCATACCAGAGCGAACATTCTTACTTGTGGCACTGGTGACGTCGTAGTTGTACTGTCCGGCAGCAACACCAACTACTTGCTGGTTGATGCTATAATGATAGGCTACAAGTGTGATTCCAGAATCCGCTGGAAACAGAAAAATTGGAAAGTTCATCTATGCAATGGCCTACTTATTGAAGAGTAAGCTCTGACGGGACTTTAACCAGCCTACGTGAATATATGCATATTTGGGGCCAGGAAATAATTCAGTAAACAGAGAAGACGAGATCTCAAGCGACGGCTTTTATACGGTAACATGGCCTACTCTAGGAATTAAAGTAGGCCATGACGGTACTGAGCGGAGCCAGCAATAAAGCTATATCCAACTATAGGAGTTATGTAGAAATTGATAGCATAAATAGCAGTCTAAATGCAACACCTGGATATGCAAATCGGATTCCTTGTGGTGACAGCAGCTCGATTGTCGGCTGCTGGACAGTGTATGCATTACACGTCGCCAAAAATAATACTGTCAGAAACAGAGTCTCCATAGTCCTTCCTAGATTGTTCATATTCCGTCCAATGGCAACAGAGTGGTTGTCGCACCAATTTATACCGCAAACTTACGTCACACGAAATGTGAGTACACACACATGGCGCTATCCCACTCTCGGTAATGACGGTAGTGACAACCGATAGCGCGCTATTGCGCCGTCATCATGAATCGGATCAATTTAATTGAGGTGAAACGTCACCCCATGTCGTTGCGGCAACATCGAGAATTTTATGCGTCGTCCAATATCTAGGTCCATTGCCTTCGCCTCGTATGAGAGGACGGCAGCCATGAAGTCCACTTGCCAAGAGAATGAGGCATCGCGACGCAAATGAAGTTAAGTAGCCGATTTGACGAAATGTGCCAAGTAGGCCTAATCGATTTTCTCGATAGATACGACCATGGCCTACTACATTCACGGCCTTCCACGTCGGTCACAATGCAAAAAATTAGTGGGCACAAAATTGGACACTTGACATGTAGTAGGCCATGATACGACGTAATTTGAGTGCGTAGAAACGTACAGCATACGTGAATGCAAGACAATAATGCCTCTCTGCCTACGCAAAACAACATTGATAACAACCAAATGCAACGGAAATTTTACTGTGGCAGGGTGCGTGAGAGAGAGAATGGCGCTTCTCCAAGCCAAAACAATGACCAGCATAATTCGATTCCTTATCTTATCATCATTGCAAGAACATTATGCAATCGAATTCTATAAGAAAACAAACTACCCAACATGTATGCCAAAGTTCACACCAACAAAGCCATCTCCCATCTGACACTCAGGCAATAATTCACACGATCAACGCAAAATTAAATACTGCAGGTTATACTGTATTAATACGTTTAACGTTGTAACTCAGTCAAGTATGATTTGCTGATACGTTTTTAGAATTTTGCAAATGTTGGTCATTTCATAATTCGCCATATTACGCATAAAAATCAGATATAAAATAATTCTGTTAGCCTGAATTTGACAGTGAAATACATAGATAAGTACTAAGAAAAATCAACAGTGATTTGGCAAAAGAATTTCTCCGAGACGAAACGCGTCACAAAATATACAAGACGAAATTTGAGAAAACATGACATTTTGTATCACTGGGATCACTCCCAAATGCATGGTATCGATTGGAAGTCATAAAGTACAATGATCAAGGTGATTCGCATATGCAGCTAAATTTTAAGATATAGCAAAAAGTACAACAGGAAAACAGCATAATTAATAGTAACTGTAAATCATTTTCCATCGAAGCAAAATAGTTTAAAAAAAGTAAGATGCATATCTTTTAAGTTCATGATTTTTTGAAAGAGGAAATAGGCTATGCAAGGCTGTCACATTTGTCCCGCTTCCGCAGACGATTGACTATAGTTATAGGTCAGGATTACTATTGACTAATGGCTATTGCTGAATGACTGTGGGCGGGTTCTGTCAGATTTGGAGACATGAAAGAAATCATGGAAAATAGACATTTCCCCCTCCTCGCGTCAAAGGAGAGAAATATGCATAAGAATATAAGGGGAGAATTTTCTCTCATTTGAAAGGATGAGAGATTTGATCATTGCGATTGTGAGAGAGAAAATGACGATGAATATGTCGCAGCATACCACATCCATCGTCAAAGATTAGGAAACAGAAATTGTAGCATCTTTAAATCAATAAATTGCTTCACTAATATGACAAGGAAAATTCAAATCGGTAAAATTTGTTAAGAAGACAGCGATGCAACTGATTGAAAGGATTCCAAACTTGATAAAAAATCATATTAGTACACTACACTAGATACATGAAATTTCATCAGTCAGATGCACTTGACATTATATTAACTTTATGTGGAGTGATTGATGCTTGTATGGAACAATGTGGCGCCAATTCCCCATCGACAGTCATATGACCAGTGATAAAATTGAGAGGTTCAAGGCGAACGGCGCGACAAGGAATCACACACGAAAACTCACCACCTTTCTCGATATGCGTTCCATTCTCAAAACCCAATAAAACACTTACCATCTGTGCTTTACTCTGTGAATAGAACTAGAAATGTATGTCTTGAACTGTGATAATTCACATAGATATACTTACAATGCCTTTTCGGAGTGTATAAACATATATGATATCATCGTCCATGCGTGCTTCTGGTATGCCCATCATTTCGTTTCCAATATGGCTGAGGTAGACAGAAGTGACCCATACAAATTCAGACTCAACGACAGCCCAGTCGTCCGGTGCTGGCTCGTCAAAAGAAGCGCGAAGATGGTATACAATAGCCGAATCTTTCCATGCGATGGGTGTCCTGTCATCTTGGACTTCCAGTGGACCGGTTGGGATAGAAAGTTCAGTGGGTCGTTCCATGACTGCTAGGGTATCTGTATCATCATCTACAAGTTAAAATGAGAAGGTGTAATATATGATGGTTGCAATATCATATTTTTGCTGACAGGAATTATCAGTGATCATGAAATTACTTAGCTACGGGCTGGTCCCAAACCACTGCTGATGTATCAGGATCAAATATGGTTCAATTCTCGCTGCTATCAGAAACATGCAAGACATAAAAAAAATAATGTACGATAGATATCCCATTACAAAATTTCAATCAGATTGCTTAGATTTTAAATTACGGACTTTATTATTCATGAAATCACCTTTACCATCTTCCTCCGGACTAGTCTCTTTTACATCTTGGTTACTTTCTGCTTCAGACGAACACGATGCACGTCCATTTTTCGAATCGTCCTCATTGTCCTGATTGGATGAGGTAAGAGTTGGAGGCTTATCATCTTCTCCACTATTAAAACCATTTTCAACATTTTGGGCTTGGCTTTCACTGTGAACGTAATTTTGAATTGACGAACCCGGCGATTGCATTTACAGCACATATACAGATTACCTGTTGTGAAAGACATCGTCCGCCTTTGCTGTAGTGGTTGCATTTATGAGATTGACATCAGAGTGAATGGCATCTTCTTTCGAGCGTTTAGAGATGGAACGTCCGAACACTCGTCTATCATAGGAAACGGACGAGCTCTTACTTTCAGAATCAATGTTTTCATTTTGTCGCGATGACCTATCCTGAAATTGTTAAAGAAGCCGGTATGAGTAGAGCAATTAATGATGAGTGGTGAGTGGTTTAGTCATTAGCTGTTCGGTTCGGATATGATAAATTGTCATATACAGTAATGCTTGGTCACATAGTCAGTCAGTGATCAGTACACCAACTCCTTTGCCTAGTTTCCCAGACCATTCAAAATTCTGGGCAAAGAATGAGCATAGTGGCAGGACAGACTTTCAAGGCCTGCCCAATCCATTCTGGCAAATCATATCTAATAGACAGGCTGGGTGTGTCACTTGCATTCAAATCAAGTGTACTTACAATATATGACTGTGACCTTCCATATGAATAAGCATTTTTCACAGCTGGCAAGTAAGAAATTCTTCCATGATAAAGACGCATGCTGGCTACACGTAACGCACACCCAAGCGTGAAACGCACAGGGCCAAGTTTCCTAAAAATAAAAAAAAGAGTAATACAGTAAAGCAAGCAATTCACAAGATGCAGATCATATATCAGGTACGCGAATATGGAGAATCTGTTACGATAAGCTGGTTGGTGGTAATCACGGGGAAGAACCACCAGTGTGTCAGTCAGCCAGGACTACCAGGAGTGACGCACGGTATTGTGGGTTTGAATATAGTGGGGTATGCATCGTGCATTGACAAGTAATATGTAGATAGTAATGAGAGATAGAGACACACGCGGATATTTATTTATTCATCTATCGCGAAAACACAAGAAATATCTACATATAAGTACCGTACCAGTAGCCTACTGTACATCAATATTGTAAATTCTGGTACCAGTGTGATAGGAGTCTGATCTACAGTCCGACAATTATGGCACAGCCTATTTCGAATGTGATTCCTTCTACAGGTATATGCTACATTGAAATTCTATTAGAATACGGATCCATACCTGAATCTCTCGCTTTCAATATCAACATCAGCGATGAAGCCCCAAGCAAAGTTTAGAAAAGAGTAATACTTTTGGCCCGCCTCTGTTTCAATAGCAGCCAAGCTCATTTTTCTCGTCTTGCCTTTCAAGATTTCAAAAATGGTATCTATTTCCAAATTGTTCGATACCATTTGTCTGAAATAAGGAAGGAAAACTTGAGTATCATGACGAACATGACGAATTAAACCAGCTTATGGGGTTTGTAAGCATTAGGCTGTCTCGCTAGCACGGATACCTTATTCCAGCCAATTACTAATTCGCTGTACCGGCAATCGAAGACTCGAAAATTTTGTTCAGTGTATTAGAATGGCAAAGATCAAGTGGTCACTTGATTGATAAATAATTCACAATGATATTTACTCAGGAAGATTACAAAACTTTGGATGAAATACAATCAGGTTTTGTGGCAATCATATTATGAGGTATGAAGCTACCAGTACTGTAAACCGCTGGCAAGGATCTCAATAAGCAAATATTACGATAAAATATGGATTTGGTTACAGAATGCGATCTGAATATGAACATCATGGCAAACTGAAAAGTTATTCACCATTGTTTAGAGTTTGGCTCGTAATCTAATCGAGTCACAAATGTGGATGGTGATGTTTGACCTGACCTGCAGTGATTTGGCAGTGGCCGAGGTCTATTGATGGGCACTGCACCACAAGCCTCTTCGTGAGCCAGGACTACCGTCATAATCAAATCCCCTACCGACGTTTGATCCGCAGTGACTTGACAGTGCTCTTACGCTGGGTACTGGTCTTGCCAAAAGCTTAACCACTTAATCATCTATCCCAATCATGCCGACACTGTGGATGGTAATCCGCAGTGATAGATGTCTTACGCCAGGTCATCCTCAAACCACAAGCTTCCCCATTAGAACGGATTTGATATCGGAGAAGAAGCTTGGTGCCAAGCAGGGAAGGACCTGGTGTGCCAATCAAGATTCGAACCGAGTTTGAGCTACTAAATAAATAGCTAAAATATTGTTTGATAACGAAATCTTCAAAATGGAAAGGTGAAATGAATTGCCGCAAGGCCTTACAATCGGGGGTGTCGCCATTAGGAAGTCAAAAAAGGAAATGATGAATTGATAAAAACAAAGAAATAAAGAGGCTAGACTTCGATTCAGGGATCCAGACAATTCACAGTTTTGAGTTGCATTGGAAAATACAAGTTTGCTGGCCGTTCACTTCCACAGATTGTAACATTCATCATGGTGCCACTGCTTCAACAAATTTCAATTTACAGTGTCCCAGACTCAATTATAGTTGTAGCCCGATTCATATATGAAAGAGGTGATGTGATAAGAACGGAAAGGAGTCAAACGATGGACATGTAAAGCTGATCATTCAAACTTGCATACCGGTACCGAACAACAATTTCATAGGTAGAATGCAATTTGAAAGGAAGCATAGTCAATTAATACAGTTGAAATGGCAATCCGTCCTATCACGGATGATAATTAGAAGTGATCATGCATTAAATATATAACCTATGCGTCAAAATTTGAAGGAAATATGCAAAAACATTGCTAGATCCAACGGGACACAATATTATTAATATAAATATTTATTAATCATCAAGCATATTTCACTTGAATCACAGAAAAGGTTAAAATCTATAGTGTAACTGGAAGCCAGGTTGATTTAAGAACGGGAAACATTGCTAGTTTGTCTCAACTGCGTGTATCATCCCAATTCTAGCTCTGTTAATCCACGTTATGAGAAATAAAATTCAAATCAAATCTTAGAACACATAACTCTAGCCATTCGCGGCAAAACCCATCCTTGAACAGGGCCAAATGGCAAAAGCTCACCATCAACAGTGATCGGGTGACGCCTTTCTTTAGGAACGATGCGAAAAGCCTTACAATCCACATTTTCCCCAAGACTGTGAGCAGTATTATCACAATCATGTAAACCTAGTCCACCCTCCATAAGTTCCCACGCTTTAAGACAATCTTTCCTCGTGGTATTGTGTCCATGAAAATTAAGAACAATCTTGCCAGAGCCAAGATCACATCCTCGTTGCGATAACACATTGGTAGCTAAATGCGTCGTGAAATTGGCTATGATCAGTACGTGTTTATCACGTACGGTAACCCAATCAGCCGGAACATCCTTGTCTATACGCGGCATCACGAAAGTGCCAAATTTACTAGCGCGTGCTCCTGGGTCACCAGAGACATTCAAATCATCACAAGGATAGTCTACCGGAGAAACATCATCAGTTGATGATGGCATCGGATAACATATTTCGACGTCATATTTCCTCAAAAATATTATTCTTATGATAGCGTACACAGTGCTTCTCAATTCACCGCCCAGACATCGAATGGACTCGCTTTCCATATCAATATCAGCAATCAAACCGGCAGTGAGTCCCATGAAGGAGTAACAAATGTTTCTTTGTGCGTTTCCATCTTCATAAGCACAATTCATGATGCCGCCTGGTTCTTTGGTTTCGATCGCAACGAGATCCATCGGCTTCGAGAATCCGCGGCATATTTCAAACGTACATAGCGTCGGACTCCTAGCAACGTCGTGATAACTGAAAAACATAGTCACAGAATTCACAAAACAATGTTCAACGCAGAATGCAATGCAATATTGTTAATTTGTTATTAATGTTCATATTGCAAAAGGTCATATCAATCAGCTGTGCTGCCTAGCCAAAATGCTGGCCATGAAGAGGCATCTGAAAGTGATATCTATTTTTTAATGGTACACAACATTTGGGTGTGTTCACGGAGTCATTTATTAAATCTTTACAAAACATCTTGATGCCATTTCAGTCACAAATAGCACAAGACTGAATTGAACATTTAGGTAATTGGCTCAATTTCAATCCAAAACAGGCATTCCTATGCTATTTGTGTATGTGACTGAAGAAGACGCAAGTAAAATGTAGGCTATAATTATACAGGTATCAGAGAATCTCGTATCCGGAAATTACTGATTGAGTTTGAATCAATGCCATGCCGACTTCGGCATCGCTTTATTGATCACCAGTGGTTGGAGTTGCCATTATTTGAAGATTGCAAAATTAACAGGCCATTAGTTGCAGCGTACTGTATGTTATGACCGAATAATCCAGCAGCAGTAACTGTGAAGCACCATGAACTATACGAAATCACCAAGAGCATTCTGTAGTTCCATATCCAATTTTTATTAAGGCGCAAGACTGTTCATAGCACACACACAAGACATTTCAAATAATCAAGTAAAGGGTAACATGTCTGTATGCTTGTTCCGATAATGCCCGGGTTTCCTAGGATGTTACTCTCGATTGATCATGTGAATTAACTCAGTTTGAAAAACACATAAAAAGAGGTGCAGTTAGGCATATCAAACTAATGATCAACGCCGCCATAAGGATGAATTAGGTGTGTGGTAGCCTAGAAAGTAATATTGCCACTTATATGCCCCCGTTCCAGGTGTAATGCCTTGTCAGCTTCATTTACCACAAAATATGCAAAATCAAGAAGATTCGACAAGGGCAAAACACGCAATTGCTTGAAGTCTTCCCAAGATCTGTATTTTGATGCTTCCCTAATTTTACAGCCAGAACAGAAATATCTGAGCTAGTTCCAAAGACGCTGCGGATCTTTGAATAGCCTACGTAATTGGTATGTATTAGAAACACCAGACAAATAATAGCATCTCCAATTGATTCTCGCTTATAGCCATCAGCAGCTGGCTGTAAGTAAAAACAGCGTAATTCAGAACCGCATCCTTAAGAACATAGCCTATTGGGATGGATCAGTGATATTAGTATAAGAATGGATATGGAAAGACCATTAGATTGAAACTGGGCGAGCATTGGAAGTGATCATTTCCTTCAAAGGAATCCTTTCCTTATAATTACAGTAACTACAATGATTGTTGCAGTACAAAAGGCTCGATCCAAATGAGGTCGAAATAAGCAGTATTAAGCACAACACAACAAAACTCTAATTTCACTTGAATATATTCACATTATTTGGCATTACAATATATCTTAACACAAATGGTAATATTAATATCTGGGAAAGGGTAGGCCTGTTATTGGAGAAGTATAATTTCCGTACTAAATTTAGTCAACGACATGTAAAACACAATCTAGAGATGTCGTGGACCCTAGTTATTGTCACAAATTCGATGCTTTTTAGATTAGCTGTTGAAGGCAGTTCAATTGATAAGACAATGCGGTCAATTACATCTGGTAATTCACTTGAATTTTTAAGAAATTACAATTGTTCCTTTATGATCCACTAGAATTTGAATCCGCACCGAGTACACTTTCCTATAGTACCGATGCGATGCATGAAGCAATGGCAGGTAGGAGACAGGAAGCAAGGTCCAGCACAGGCTAGGATGGAAATTTTGAATTATCGTGAATCAGCAAACACAAGTTTATATAATCACTATTGGTCACATAGTATTCCTGGTCACAAAAATTATTTTATAGAAATATGCACACCACTTCATAAAGAGGAAGATGATACTTTGACATCATTCAATCACCCATAAAATAAATTCATGCCAAGATGCAATGGGCATTGTTAATATTACTTTGAGACATGCAATTATTCATCAGATGAACAAAAAAATCAATAGTCAGGTAGAGATCAGAGAGATACATGCATACTGTATAGGCCCACAATATATCACTAAGTTCGGTGCGTTATACTTGCCTACTGGTATGTCTACAGTGGACAAAATCGACACGTCAATACCAGCTTTTCCTGCTGTCTCGGTACCGGTAAGCATTGACAAGAGTCAAATAGGATTCGTAAAAATTACCTTCTAGTGTATCCCGGTAAGTCTTCCAATCTTGCATTATTTTCTTCCCATCGAGCAGCGTTACAGCATCAGCCCAAATATACCAGTGTATATAATTATATCATAATATGACAATAACGCACCAACTCCACCTACTAACCAGCACTGCTCGAGTGCTCACAATATATATACATACGAAAGCTGCAAACTACTACCAGTTAAAAACAATCACCACTACCGGTAAATGTTTTAGAATTTGCTGGCATTAGTAATATGACGTAGTAACAACTAACAATATTATCCATGCCATCTCTGAATCGCTTAGTAAGGAGGTACCGGTACATAGTTTACAAGGACTGGTTTGGACAGTCTAATAAGTTTCAACAGTTCTAAAAGCTACCCAGTAGTCTGAAATTTGGTTCCCACCAGATGATGAATAAACCATATACTGGTAGACTAAATGACATCAATCGATTAGTAGGGGCTGTGGTCGCTACTTCCAACAGTTTAAAGCCTGAACTACATTAGGCAGTTCATGCAAATCCTGCCCTAGTAGTAATTTAAGGTGCGCCCTCTTCCAGCCGTGTTCTCACGTACCGTACTGCAGGAAAGCTATTTACAAGGTGTGGTATCAATAAATTTTGATGATACAAATCCAAAAAAAGAAAGTACCGGTACAGACCAATTCAACGTACAATGATCTTGCACAGTTGATGACAACTTGTATACAATCTTATCGTGTACTTTCAGCAGCATTTCACTACAAGTTGCAACTTTGCAGCGGAAAATCAAACCGCTATACGATATGGCAATGACCCGAAAACAATCTGACATTCAAAGACACGCACCGTACAAAAGTAATCACCCGTCGACATGCCGATTCGTTCAACTCATAAAACGCTACTAGACCAAGATGCTATGAAATAGGGATGGGCAAATCATATCACATGTGATTCCGAATTTAGATCGAATATACGGTACTGTAATATATCTTCCGAATCAGCAATTCACCGCCTCTACAATTTTACACTATTGAGGGTGATGTGGACTCAAACGCAAGGAAGAATTTTGTTCTTCAATACCAGCACTGTTTATTTCACAATGAGCGCAATATTTTAACGATGTATATCTGGGTTGATTTGTAATGTTTTTGTCACAAACCAGACAAGTTTTTTAAAATCTGTCCAACTGCCAACAAAAAATGTTGACAAACACTAGGTGGCGTTATTGAAATTCGATATATATATTCAAATATATTATTTTCTATATTGGATTCGGTGTGCCCATCCCTACTACGAAAAAGGACTTTTTATCAAGTGGCACATTCACCCTCCAATTTGACTGTACTTGGACTTAAGTAGATCTCTGTTCTAATCTCTTTCATAATAAGTGATTATGACAGACCAACAAAGAGAAGAAACATCATGACTGAGCATAACAATGACGGGACAGACAATATCACAATCACAATGGGCTCAATCATTATGGACAATGGCATCTATGTAGGCCAAACGCTAAGTAGTCTATTTGAGAGAGTGAGTCTCTCAGAGGCATGGAACTTATTCAAATCCTTCTAGTCCAAATCCAATTATGGCTGGTAGAGTTGACCTAGAGTGTGGTCAATTAACCTTGTGGAGTTCAATTTTCCGGCATGTTATGAATGAGCAATATGTAATCAGATAAAACCTACTTGCAGTTTAAGAAGGCTCATGATAGCATAGTCGAGGCGCAAATCGGGGAACCCCTGAACCGCTAAAATTGCTAAGCTCACTCACCCTGTAGATGCATAAACAATAGAAGCTGCAAGTGCATTTCCTGAGCCGCCAGGAACGATGCCGATAGGCATTTGGATGGCTTTTTCCCAGTCAGTCCGGTCCATCAGTCCATTGATAACCTGTGCGTAAATTCAGTTACATCACATTGCAAGTTATGCACACTCATTAAACTACTATATATATGAATATATACCTCATGAACGAGGCCATCACCGGATACTATTACGATGCCATCCCAGTCTTCCAATTTCAAATCTTTCGCAATCTCTTTAGCATGACCGGGATATTCTGAAAATATAGCAATGAATGACCTGATCTGTAAATTTCCAAGATCAACATATATATAATTATATTTGGTAACCATTCGTTCAATACCATTGATCTTTCATGTGATTTGATAGAGGTAAGACCAAGTAGACAGCATAGATTGCCCACCACCTTAATAATGACAGGAATATTCGTAATCGTACCATATGTCATTTCATAGTGTTATAACAGATGGGATATTGGGATTTCACAGAGCATGAAACGTATATAATAATCACAGTTATTATTTATATGCTATGCATGTATCCTCTTATCTCCCATGATAGTAAAGCGACATGATCAATACAGTATAATTATATTTGCACGAATTCCATTTACGTGCATCTGCAAACATATTCTTCACATATAACAAACTAAGGCAGTTCTGAATTAAAAATTATTGTGCATTGAAATTGCAGTTGCATTACTAAAAGAGCGTTTCATATCTACATTCCATATCCATATCAATTCAATAAGAAATTGCATCGCAACTGTTTGCTTAATTCTGAATTACTTGCAGGAACACAATTTGTGTTCGATCATGAACTTGCATGTAGAAATAGATTCATTTTATTAAATCGTTAATTAAAGAATTTTCGTCCAACACTTCTCAAGAAACTTACATGCAAGATGCAATACAAGTTCTGCACCACCAAGAAATCGTGCTCATGGAAACGATGTTGGATACCGTACCATAAATCCATTCGCCAAAGTGTCGTAAAATCTTTTAATATGCGTGAATCATTTACATTGCCAGTCTACAATAGTCTACACTGTACTATATTAATACCGCACTTGGACCTTGGATTGCAGGCAAAACTTGCACATCCACAGTTAAGCAGAATTTCTCACTTCAGCGTCAATTCTATTGCGAGTGTGATACCAATGGTAGGCTATTATTTCTAGTCTTTGAAAATTCAAGACAAAGTAACTAGGCCTGGCTAATAAAATACCAATATTTATTATCAGGTGTAAACTTTCCAGGGTTAAAGATGTAGCTTGACAAGTATGACAAAATTATTTCAGGCAGATATCCTAGAGATTTACGAACCACTCAACTGAAATCAGCATTCACAAGATCAACATCTATACAAAAGCTCAAGGATGTGAAATCGGACTATCAAGCGTAACGTTTTCCAAACATTACCATGTTATTGGCTAATAAAAAGCACTGGCGCCAATCCAAGCATGACTAAACGAGAGTATAATTACTATGATAATGCCTAGTTACTGTGTCTCAGAAGGTGAAAATGATGTGGAACCAAGCCAAGCCAACCGAGACTTCAGGATTAGTCATTCCCGGTTACCAGTTACCACTACCAGTAATGCTAAAAATTTTTATATAGCCGACCATCAAATCTGCAAGAAATGCGATAAAAGCCGCTAAATCACCTGTTTTCCGAACTGTGTGCTTAATTTCCGCTTCTAAAAGCATAGGCTTCACTTTTTCCTTATACATAGTTGTTGCTTTTTTTCTTCCGCTAAACGGGTTAACTAATACTAATAGATTCCGTGTTGCAAGAGCTCCATTCTCAGTATCTGTCAATAGAAAACCACAGCTTAAAACATATGTATTTCAAGATAGATTTCATATATAGAGTAAGAAATTGACGCAACGGATTAAATTTAATGAGATGGGATGTTAAATCCATAGTCTCAATTTCTTGACTATCGGTATATTCTATTACCATAAGCAACGACCTGACTCACAACGATTGCGAGATACTGTGAATGTCATATCATTATTTTGCAGTAGTAAACCAGAAAATAGGTGTGAAATGAGTCCAGCGTAACCCACCTTCCTTTGTCCTGATCACTTCACCAGCAACCAGTCTCTTGATTGTCATTTTCCATATTTCAGCAATAACTAAATTTTCCTTGTAACTTTGACTTGAGTCTATTGTGAATGTCCTGAAAACAATTCCCCGTTCACATTTAATAAATCTGTAGCCTTTCACTGGAGAACAACAGGTGCCTAAGCTACCAGAGTCCATCATGAGATAGGCATATTAATCACGGCTACGAATCCTACAATAGATATAATCGGGTAGCTACATAAACTGTTAATAAAGTCTCACACAGTCGACTACACATAGGGAATTTATATTTTCTTTCACCACACGGATAACGCCCAGCCAAATCACAATGAAATTGATAGTTTCAGAGCACTGCGCCTTCCAGGTGAAATTTCAGAATAAACTCAGGCGGGAATAAAAATGTATGACGAGTCTTGGTGCAGTGACATTATACTTAGACAAAAATCCAAGATCTAGACAATATATCTATACATCGATCACTGATTGAGATGAGATTATAGGCACATGAGTTCACCCTCAGTCTCACTTTATTGGCATATGACCAAGCCCATAAAAGCAAAGTAAAAAATGTGTTTGCCGATAAATCCATGCATTGTCATAGCTCATAGAACAAAGCTACAACTTTTGTTTGGTGACAATTCATACAGTCCTCATGGCAGAAGCTGAATTGATATCAATGCACCAGGCTACTAGAGATACTGTAACTATGATATCGTGACGAAAGTGCAGGCACATTCTAACAGTTGTGACTTTGTGAGTTAGTTTATGATTAGCCAAGTAACAGGTAGGCCTACACCTTTATTGAGCTGTTCATACACAAAGTATTTGAATGCTATGCTCAGTTATTCAGTCGACTTGACTATTAATGTTTACATATGCAATGTTAAATCCGTGTGCACGACCGGTTGCAGGCCTATTGGATACACAGCAGATTATAGTCTCATTTCAAACAATTTATGACTTTGCAATGAAACACAAAATTGCCACTTTGTAACGTCATAAGGTATGCGAACATAAAGGCAAAATTCACACCTTGTTACTCTCTGTCGTGCGACACCTGACCCAATCTTTTTCTTTCTCAGAGGATATGAAAATACGCAGAGATATGCGGATGAAATGCTTTCTTTTCTTGCTTGCAGTACATGGCATCCTGATCCATAACAGGTAATTGCATTACAAATTATCGTGTTGAAAATAGGGTGCTACCAAACAATTCTCACATTAGGATTTTATGAACTATTATAATTCCTTATCATAATGTACCCGTATTGCCGTATACCGGTATATATTCATGAATTGGCATCTACGATTGAACTAGTGACCTAGGTCCAAACTTGCTGTAAGGTCAGTACAGGTACTTATTTCAATTCATAGTTCATAGTTATAGTTAAGATAAGTAAGTGTGTAAGTCCACCATTAAATAGACATGTGCCGGTACTTACTCCAATAGCACTCAGTAGAATTATCATTCTTCTTAATCTACTCAAGTAGCCTACTTGACAATCTCTGCTTATTTAGGAATGTGATAATAGAGATATCATCTATAAACAGTTACAGCCTATGGCATATTATACTGGCACAGCAAACTACGGTAGGCCCTATTATTATGCCAGACTTTCACCAACAAAATTTTACAAGGGCTACACTCATCATCATTGGATGATTATGAGAATGAGACACTAACTTGTACATAAGCATCAGGATTAAGGGATTCGTTTTGCTAGGTTATTATTAAAAGTCATAGAGCAGGCTTAGCTTAGAAAAGGGTCAAACATCGGGGTGTAGTATTGCTGGTGTAACTATAAGCCGGTTTATGAGGCCGACTTTCATGGTTTGGGCGAAGATCAGATCAGAAACTTCAAAAATTATCTTTACTAGACTAGTACCGGTACCGAATAAATTACGGGTATGATAGTAGGTAACCTAGGGACTGTAGGGAGTAGTTACGAACCTGTTACATCATCCAACATGATAATCTCTTCATTCTTGCTGCTGCTTCCTTGAGTAGATTGCGCTATTCGTATTCGTCGATTCGTCAATGTAATACCAAATTTGACTCTCCCAGGATAAACTGCAAATTCTTCATGTAGGATATCATACTCTTCTTCCCCCATCAGTCAGTATGAGTATGGTCCAAATAATGTTAAAATATAGCGATAAAAATCTAGACATATATTATTGCATAAATAAATACAAAAACAGAACTGTTTTACTTTCTATTGTCTGCCCAACTACTTATTAGATAAACCAACTAAGTATGAAATCGCTATGGTAAAGTGAATCAATGTAGTGAAAAAGGTTTAGGCTATATAAGAGAGATATAACACAACATGTCACTATCGCATAGTAGCCAATCACAAATTAAGTAGTTCAAAAATTTTTCCGCATAAACAAGTTGAAGGCATACTATCAACATAGCAGCCCAGCCTACTCGGAGACAAACGCAATAACTTTGAAAAATATATATGCCTGCTCCGAAGAGTAACTAAATGGGATTACTCATATTAGGCAATGAACAAGAGTACAGTATAGTAAATATAAGCCATGAAACTTGCAACAGTCAATGCACGATTTCTGTTAGCTTATCCTGATAAAGAGATATCTCAGAGCTGTTACTACTTATGTGTTGTATGTTAGCACTTCGCGTATTGTTGTAGTGCCATTCACCTTTACATCAATCATCGTAGAATAAGCGACAGCTAGGAGCGTTACAGTGGCAGTAAAATGTACTTCATGTTGTACTTAGAACTGCATGAAGAGTTAGCAAATCCTTCAGACACATTTGTCGCACGTTTTATGAAAGCTTTTTATACGACAGGGCAAAATGTCGAACGGTGATGGCCGATGGGAACTTGGAATGTCTATTGAACATGGATGTTCTTAAAGCAGAGTTTGCAACAAATCGTAGCCAATTTGAAATATCAACACCCCTACTACTCATATGAATAAAACAGATGAGGAAAGTAATCTGCAAGCTTGTGGCCAGTGTTGACAGGCTTGCTCAGACCTCAGAGCATCATACGCAAATACAGTAGGCTATACATTTACAAATAAAAGAAAAGCTCACACACACGGAGAACCTCCTTCGTTAAAAAATTGAATTCACAAGTAGGCGTAGTGTAGTCAATCGTAGTGTTCACCAGTGCGAAACCTGATACAGTAGGGCACTACCCCGATAGGCCTATCACAAATCAGGAACCTTGAATATCTTCTTAATAGACCTATATTTCAAGAGGAAGTATAATTATAGAGGAACCAGTGCATCTATCGGGCACTAAAAAGTAAGTAAACTGTGAGCATTTTTTTACACTTACGGAAATGTGATATTAAACATATTTCATGCTTGACAGCATTGCCATGGGCTCAGCAAATATGAAATACCAAAACAATATATATTTTTTTCAAATCCAAGTGAACACTACTCTCAACAATAAGTAAACTATAGGTTATATCCAAAGGCTTTACCAATCCCTTTATTGCTCACAGTCTTTTCATGATATACGTCTTATAGGTCTATATCTACAGCACCAATTTAGAAACACTGCGAATTCTAGCAAGGAGACTGCAGCATTTAGTGTCTTGCCTAAAAACTTCCACAAGTTATTCATAATTTTGGGAGGCATCCTTCAAGAGAAATTGCCTCAGGCCAGTCTCCAAACTTATTCTTACTCTTATCATTTATAGCAATGTGCTCAAAATCAGTTGGTTTTTTTGTGCTTTTGCCTCCAACAAAAATCCAGTTGTCTCGAAAGGCTAAGGATTTCACTTTCTGACTGCCCATGTCAGCAAACATTTTTCTAGCTTCATCATCAAGTTTGAATGCGGCATCATCATATGTGGTTACCAATACTATGTGACTATCTTGGACTTTCTTCAGAAATAATTTAACCTCAGTGCTATCTTTGCCGTACAAGTCAAAGATACCTTTATCAAATGTCTCGCCAGTATGTCCATCCACAATAGCAATATTCATACCTCTATCTACATTATTAAGTGAATTTTTCATAACCCATTTCCCATCAAAACAAATAGACGGTCCAATCACATTGGCAGCTCCTGTTGAAACTCTGAAAGCAAATTCGTTTTCTGAGCACTTCTTTTGCATGTCACACTTTTGTTTGCGAAGGTCCTTGGGGATTTGTATTTTTTTATTTGTGTCATCCCATTGACTTTCTGCAGCTTTTATGACGTCTTTATCGATCAAAGAGTCGGGATCTTCAACCTTTCCTTTATCGGGTTCTTTCTCATCGGACTTCTTTTCATTGGGTGCTTTCGTAGCCTTTGATTGTTGAAATAGTTCAGCATACAGTTGAATTGTATACCAAGACAAGGCAATGACAAAGCAAATTAATAAAATACGGGGAATGATAGAACTTCTCATACTTGGCTCATGCTCTAAACAACAAGATCTTGCAACTTATCAAGACAGATGACTTTCAGCTATTCGAAACCGATACAGTACCTGAAAACGTCAGAATTAATGTGTTGTAGGTCAGTTTCATTTTCTATCTTCACCGGCTATGGAAATGGGGAGGGATGAGAGGGTTACGACAAGACGGGCATCGGGCATCAAAATCACTGCCAAATCATGAGCTGGTTGACGGCCACTCACAAATGGAGCATGCATTGATACGTTGGTATAATATCTCATCACAAGATTCCCTAATACCGTACACGTTACGCACACGCAATCCCCAGACTGCAATTCATATCTCGAGAACTTGTGAGCGCAAGAATTCACATCTGCACACTCTCTCGCGCATTTCACATCATGCCCTATTTGATCCGCAGTAGGTAGACATGCTGCTAAACCATGCACCCCACCGTCTCCCTGCGCTCCTAAGATAAGAGAGCCTCTTGTGCAACATTTACTCGAAAATATCTCAAGCGTTCACCAGCCACGAAATGCAGACTGGATTATGTGGTTTCTGCCACTTTCGTGTTGTCCCAATACAATACCTTATCCGCGCTTGATGTTCTAATGTGTCGTACACCTAACCAAAAAGTATCTCCAACACGTACAGTCACGAATTTTACAACTTTGTGACGTTGAAAGCGGCGTTCGCAAACATTGTGAAGCAGGCGCGTTCATGCGAAACGCCGAACTTCACACTCTACGATGACGACACCGAAATATAGCTCAATGGATGACGACCTCTGGTGTGCTTCTGCTCCCTCACGCGATGGATAACCTCACACTTCCCACTTCCTGCACGGTCCGCCAGCGCCGCCAAGCAAAGAGCTACGCCCGCTTGATGACGGCTGGCTAGGGATGACACATATAATAATAACATAATAAGCCTACCTGTCTGCGTTGTCACGGGCGTGCGTAATTCTACTTCGATAAACGTCGCACACGGAACGATGGAGGAACAGCACACTACGATGACGACACCGAAATATAGCTCAATGGATGACGACCTCTGGTGTGCTTCTGCTCCCTCATGCGATGGATAACCACACTGGCAGACTCCTGCATTGTGATCTCGGTAATTAGCTCGTGCTACAGAAAGAAGTAGCCTATACTACCATGGCGTACTAGTAGTAGGCCATCATACTACCTTTATTGTACAAATAATACACACACGCGAGAGAAATCAGCAAACTAGGAGGAACAAAATTAAAGAAGAATAATAGCCTAACGTGCCGGTTTGCGGCACGAACGGAAACGGAAACTCTCAAACTCATATGATAAATTGAATAGTCATTTAGTAAATAAAAAACATATATTAGAGTTTAAAAGTAGCCTATGCTGGCCCATCATGATGGCCAGAT
This sequence comes from Botrylloides violaceus, assembly GCA_030412335.1. Lineage (NCBI taxonomy): Eukaryota > Metazoa > Chordata > Ascidiacea > Stolidobranchia > Styelidae > Botrylloides > Botrylloides violaceus. The sequence goes on from JASFYC010000810.1 coordinate 2,599,327, forward strand.
ATTTCGACAGGAGACAGCTACAGATACGGGAACGTACAGCTAGTAGATATCATATATCTTAGTTAAAATCCCAATTTCCGATTGCCCATAAGAAAGCAAGATATGGGGGACGTCCTTTGTCGGGGAAAATGGGATACGCAGATCGAAAAATAAGACCTTCTGCTGGTCTCCTGTACAGGTCTTCGCTAACGACGCAAAGCGTGAGTTTAAACATAGGCCTGAGTAAGGTCGATTTTTTTTCACAAATAGGCCTTATAACTACCGCATATGTTCAGAAAATATATACCGAAAACAGCTGTGATTAGTTAATGTCAGCACCGGGCACACTTGCATAGGGACACCTGGGCTGAATATGAATATTAGAAATTATGAATTGCAATCAATGCACTCTAAGATTAGCTCAAATGCCGCGACTTTTAGGAGTGTCTGCACTCAGCGCACCAATATAGGTAGCATCCGGGGTAGACTATTCCATCATTGTTGCTTTCCACACCGAATAAGACTTTTGCTACAGTACTTGCTACACAAAGCTCGACCGCGAGAGATTCGTTTCCCGTTCCGGGTGAAGTCCCCACAATGCGCATATTGTTCACAGTAGGCTATAGGCCTACCGAACTGCTCCGATTTTAGTAAAACGCGTAGGCCTACATGGGCCTGCTTCCTACTTGTCCGTAGCCTACAGCAGCTGATTTTCCAATATAGGACTACATATACCAATCTATCTCCAACGGCCTCTATCTGAAAACGTCGATGGCGACACCTGCGTTGTTTGAACTGAAATTTGGTTCGTGTGCGTCCCATATTCCAATGTATTCCACCTCCAAACTGTCCACAGTCATTTTGTAGGTGTTTGACTCTCTTTGCCATATATTCGCCAGGCATAGCAACTTGTTATTGAGGCAGTAGTATTCGTCCGTATTCCGAAGTTTATATACTTTCATCATTGGTAACTCTTTCCAGAATAAAGTCCCATTTTGCAGGCATTTGGCAGCCTCGTACAACGTCATTTCACCCAGAGGGGTTTCAAGGCAATGAGGTATCCTGTTCGCGGTATACCGGAGTTGTTTTATTTTGATATGCGCCGTGGATATCATGATGAAAATTTCCAACAGCACTCACATTTGATTCTGGCTTATAGCCGGGCCGCACAGCAATCAGCATCAACAGAGCAATGAATGACGCTGACTGATGGTTACTCAATATATGCGCAACGATTCGTCAAAGTGCGCGCGTGAGTGTGCATCATAGTGAACTTAAGTTTATTATGCCGGCATATCGTTCGCTCAGGCTTTTTGTTTCACATATTTACTTATGGGCTTGACCAGCGTTAGTTTAGTCTTTAAACTTAGCTTTAAACATTTGTTGCGATACAGTGTGGAGACTGCCTAGCTAGGCCAAAGAACCATATAGGGTTACTTGACCTAAAAATTGACGGACTTAGTTTTGATGAGTCAACAAAAGTCCACTACCATCCCACGTAGATTTATAGGCTACTTATCGAACAAGGATAAGAAGCAATTCGTCATTATTTGAGGCAGCCTACTATCTTCCCCGAAAACTTTCTTAGATCCCAGTTTGCCCCACTCAAACGGTCTAGATCAAGGGTCGGCAAACTACAGCCCGCTATGCGAAATCGCCTGCCCGCGACGTATCACTTGGTTATTGCAGAATACAGATATGTGGCCCGCCGGCCGCCGTTGAACGTGGTGTTATTGAACGGAGGTACAGTCCAATAGCTATAAATTAGTTTCATACAAATTAAACTGTGTATAGCGCATTATACTGAATCTAATTTCAATCATAGTGTTGAGAATTTTGGCCGGCCGATAAATCGCACATTCGACATTTGGCCCGTGGCTAGCAAAAGGTTGCCGACCCCTGGTCTAGATACACCAATTCTTCCACAGAAAGAAACACAAATAACTGAAGTCACCGAATGATGTTTATTTCAGGCTTATTTACAAAAAGCTTCTTTTCATACTCCACATCTCCATAGATACAAGACGAAACGGTTGTAATCAGGATGTTAGAAGCATACAACATGTACCAATGTACGAAGCGTAATGTGATAAAATACGCATGAACTACTGTACGTACAAAACAGAACAATATCCTTCAAACATGTCACCTTATCCTGAATTATCTCAATCAAAATATCATTTGACAACCGGTCAGCAATCAAAAAAGATCATAAGAACAATGATAGGAACATCGAGAAACACGTAATCAGCAAAAGTGAAAAATTGACTTTGTGATCGGAATTGATATGTACAAAAAGTGAATACTGGAACTCCCCGCCTTTACTTTGTCTCTCTCTCTTGGTATCCCTCAACGACTTTCATCAACCGGCTCAACTCAGCTCTAAAAAAGACAAAAATAAAAATATATTTGGTGATAGATAAAACGATATCGTAACAGGGGTGACAGAAAAGCAGGGGCAACTGGCTCCCACATCCTCTGTTCATTCAAACAGCTGGGTGTGCCTATTTTGTCAGCATATGCGATCACATGCACTTATAACATTTGTAATGATCACACTGGGCCAGGCAGATGGGATAGGCAGCAAAACCCTGTCTACATTTACAGGTTGGGAGTAGATATAGACTGAATTTGATTTTTGAAGTCCGATATGCTTTATTCGGCCTCCCGACCTGAATGATGCACGAAAAATCATGAATATTGGCTTCGATAAATGGCATAATATGGCCGATTATAGATTTTGATTGATTTATCACAGTCAATATCCAATATCGACCTCAGTAGGCCTATTTGGATGGCGGCTGATATCGATCATCACAAAAATATGAATATCTGATTCGATAATTATCGATTATAATCGGTCGGGGCCTAGTGTACTGTAGACATCTCATATTCTACATCTGCATAGGACATTGCGTCACCCACCTCAAATCTTGCACTTCAGAACGAAGGTTGTCATTCTCATTCTCCAAGTATTTGGTTCTCATCACAATTTGGTTCTCTTTGATCCGTCTCGCCTCTCTCGATCTTTTTGCTGCTGCGTTATTCTTCTCTCTTTTATGCCAGTATCTGGCATCCTAGCAAAAGCAATGTGCGGCACGTGTCAGCATTGTGGGGAGCCACTATCGAGATTTTGCCCTTACATACCGGTACTAAAGCTTAATTTCCAGTACAGCCAATCATGTTGAACTAGCAGTTTCTGTTATATTGTAAGAGATGGGAAGACATACCATTCATTCAGATTCAGGTCATGTCAAACTAAATTTGTGAGAGAATCAATTTTAATTATGCTATCCTTGATTAACCGATCCATTATTATGAGAGGTACCGCGCACACAGTGGGCATCGAAGTCACTTAGGTAGATATAATTTACCATAGTTAGCATATGTGATGCTAGAGCCGTACAGAGTGAGCAAAGGCTAAATTTCCATTTCTCTCTAGTCAAGTCACTTATGGATGAGCCTTGTGTCATCAACATTTTACACAGATAGCTAACCTAACACCAACCTTGCTTTCGGTGGGAACATAAACCTTCTTAGCTTTCCGTATGATTGGTTGAGGCTTGAGCTCATCGTCAGTGAAGGTTCGCTTTCTGGGGTCAAATAACTGATTGGTTGTATCAGTTTCATCCTACAATCGAAAAGTCACACGTTGCCAAAAAGCATAAAACAAAGCAGGATTGATAGAAGATGGCGTGAAATTTGTGTTAGGACAGAGAAATTCCTTCATAAATCTCTAAGCCTGTTACTATTAGTTTTATGCAGATGTGAAAGTAGCCCCAGGGCTATAACGAACAAGATTTATGTCTATGGCTTATTCACTTTGTGTCAACATTTCAGAGAATACGCCATGAGCCCACGACAGCTAAGGTCTCGATTTTTACTTTAAAAAATGATGCAACCAACTTACCAACAGACCATTTATGGTGGATCAAGTTATGTTATGTAGGCCTACGGTACATATCACATGTCAAACTATGATCTGGTTCAACACATTCAATACTAACCAATGGGGTTGAGATCATCATGTCTGTAATATTCGGCTGATACTGGGCTGACTCCGGTCCTCTACCATCCTCCTGCTTTTTTGGTGACTCAACATTCAAGCTTGAAGTCGGTTGGTTTGCCACTGAGAAATCGGGAGTGCAGAAATCGTTGACAGGTGCGACTTCTTGAATGCAAATATTGGCGGCTGGAAAATAGTTACATGTCTAATGTACAGAGATGCAGAAAAATATTTCATAATCGGACTCGGCATATAATTGTAGCCTATGCTATGACTGGTCAATAAATTGTGACAAATTCAACTCCTCTTTCGTTCTTGATCATGTGAATGACCTGACACCTTTCAAATTCTCAGTTACTCAGTTAAGACAGTAGAATAAATATATCAAGTCACCACAGATTCAACGTCCAGTCCAATATCATATTCTAATAAACTGGACTGGAAGTTAAATCTGTGGTGACTTAATACATTTATTACTATTTGGATCGTCCGCCATCGGCTCCACTATTTTTAGTTAAGGCATCAATAGTATATTACATTAGGTTTGGGCATAGTTAATTAGGGACATCAAAATTGAAAAGTACAATGCATAGCCCTAGACTTTGGCAGCAGACTTTTGTGAATGAGACCCGACAAGATTGATGTAACTCAGAGGAGGGAGACATCAATAATTCACTAACCAACTTCTCAATCACACCTGTTCTGAAGTTACTAAGAAGTAAGCATAGAGCAAACCTTCTTTGGTGTTGTCTGGAATGGTGTCGGCAGTATCTTTCGAGGGTTCATCGCTGAGAATCCCGGATAGCTCACCAAGCTGTAAAACAAAACGTGATTTGCAAAGTTAGCATTGTTAACCGAAAATCAGGCCGAGTAATCTTGATCACAAGACTAAACAAGCAAGTTAAAATGGCAGCAAGCTTACCCCTTCATTTAACAAAGACTCATCCAACAAGTCATCCAGATTAATTGGCTCCAATTTGTAGTTCTCTGATTCTCCATTATTAGACCAGATTTGCGGCCCGAGATATGCCAGAGCAAAGCCAGGTGCATCATTTCCATCTAACTTCGCTTCTTTACCTAAAAAGAATGATATATAGATATACTATACTGTATATATATAGATATAGTATATATAGATTATAATTATATATAAATCAATAGTCACAACTCTTTCCTCTACTTGTGCTTCATGAGATATCTCAACTATTTTCTCAAAGGTCAGACAAACAGGCAACCACATCAATTGCTTGCGTAAAGACAAGAGCAATGTAGAAATCGAGGGTGCATGAATACTTAAAAAATGCAAGTCTGGGAAGGGAACCATACTAGTGATACTATTAAGGCCGGACTCGTCATGTGATTTATTGTAAGGCTACATAAAGGAAGCGTAGAAACATATCTGTCAGCATTGTTGAATCCAAGATCACAAGAGGAGGAAATATCACACCTAGACACATTTCTCTCTAGGCAAAAATTCAGTATTTGTCAGACAGAACTTGCAGCTTCACAGAACATTGGAGGAAGCAGGAAGTTAAATTTGTAATTCAGAATAATAATAGCTTCATTAGCTGCCCTGCTTATTTGATGTCTTGCGGAATGCATCGAGTACAAAAAGTCCTATCAAGCGATAGGACTAGTCGTCATCACAGAACATTACTCTACTAAATCAAATCTGAAAGCTTGAGTTGTTGACAATGTATAACAGGAACAAGACTAAAGTAAAAATTTACATGTAACAGCAACTGGTCTCAATACACATGTAGGGAAGGGAGTGATAGTTAGATAGGCTATAAGCTAACCTTATGTAAATTCAAGTGTGAACTATCTATTGACATGCAACACAGCAAAAAAAATTCGTTCACAGCTCCCTGACTATGACGTATTTTATCCACAGATTTGCCTCGGAGGCAAGGACGAGATAACACGCTCGATTTTCATTATATACATTTCCTCACACCAAAACAACTCGGAATAGCTACATATTTAAAGAAAATCAGGCCTTTATCAAAGTGTTGTTGCACCTGAATATAAAACAACTCAGACAATAGGCCTAAACTGGACTGCCAATGTTAGGGTGATACACTGAAATGACAATAGAAATCCATGGAACAACATCACAATTTATAGGCAACCCTGTGAAGCTGTCAAATGGCACATAGGATGAGACATTGAGGTCAAGTCAGATCACCATGACATAAAAGCACAAATATATATTATACAGCACGCCTAGCGGCCCAAGCACTTTGCACTACAAGAAAAGCCACAGAAAGCAGTGAAATGGAACCATCATTTACTTATTTCTTTGCCGGTGAGGTTGGGAGCTTCCAAATTCCCAAAGATATGGTGAAGATCAAGAGTCCCGTAGTCAATCCTACTCTCCATGATTATGTCTGATGCAAGTACTTTGTGATAGCATTGAATAACTTTATTCAATTTAATCTAGTTAGCCTGTCCTAGGCCAGAAGGCATGCTATGGTAGTCGCCTTGAATAATAGTTTTACTCTATTAATAAACCTGGAACCAGTCTGCAAAATAGAGGCAACAACATCAGTAATAATAAAGATAAACATGTGAGCCATCACTTTTTACATTCTCTCTTCTACATTCAAACATTTGATCAATAGACTGTCTCTAGCGAGGAGGAACTCTTACCGAAAGGACATCTTATCTCGCAATAGATCTCAGCGCGTGTTTTAAGAGAATTGATCTAGATCAATATCAGGGGCGATTTAACAAGAGATGCTAATCTGTGTCACTGTTGTGTAGTGTAATTCGATTGCTTTGCGCTTCCTGTCGGATCCTTTCCAAGAAAAAATTCTCATAGAAACCATTCTATATACATCCCATTCCTCCACGTCTATAAATTAATCCATATATATAATGTCTGGAAGCAGATGGGCAAAAGTCCCATCGTTATTATTTCCTTTCTTCAGCAATGATTGCACGACAGTCCCTAGTTTGTTTGGATGCCAAAATTTTACAGCAAAAAGGATCAAAAGTTCAAGCAGCTAAACCTAAGCCCAGCGAGGGAAACCATTAACAGCAGTTGAGCAGCAGTAGCAGTTGAGTAGGCCTATTTAGAAATGCAGGCTATCGAATATTCTGCTGGCCCAATAAATTCCAATGAATTTTGGATAGCCTACTTCCCGCGCCAACAAAAATGTCATAAAATTGTCTGTTGTTGAGAGATTCACGCCATAGCCTACTTCTTTGTGATGGTGGTTTTTTCTAAATGGAGCTGGCCTAGCATGACCCTTTAACCCACATTTTCAGGTCAAAAATTAACCCCAGCTGTTGTCATAAATTCTGAAAATTTACTGACAAAATCGCAATTGCGCAAAACAAATTTTGTGGGTAAAGTCACTCTAGAGGGACACAGTAGAGTTTCAAAATATTGAGTCATCCCATAAAGTAAATTATATACCTCTATTTCTAGCCCACACTGAGCTTCAATAACAACGCTCAATGATATCGAAACAATGAACTCAATGCAGCATTTAAAAAGAATCGAAATCAGTACCTGTAGTTAGATTTCGTAAATATCAAATTTGAAACATCAGTAAAAAATGAATAATCCGATGGCAACCTAACAGTGTAAGGTAACTGTGTTTAATGAGTTGACTGACTACGAGCCTACATAATGACTGCCATTCAACATCGTTCAAACTAGTTAAAATTAACATGGCGAAGACCAATGACAAAATAATGAACCTTCAGAATTTAAATTACTTCTTATCATTTTATTATATGTTTGATAAATAAATTTGACATCATTTTGATACAAAATTTGCCAGTAGTTACGATATAGTTATAAGCAGCGTATCTATCTATTCTTCAGAAATGTATGTCATGTCGATCTTTACAATATATTTTAATGAAACGTTTCGGATGAGTGAGTGACGACCTCGTTTCGACAGATCTTTGCTCAAATTGATATATATATTGTATATTGCAAATATATGATGAAACATTTCAATCAATACAGGCACTCATAGTTATTGGTCATATGCCATGACAGTTCTTGTGTTATGCCTGGTTTGCTAGCAGTTCAAGCCAATACAAAAAGTCTAAGCCACTCATGTGAGAGTTCAAGGACTCCCAATTTGTGACACAAAAGCTGTACTCCAAATTCTGCTATACGTGGAAGTTACGTAAAACATTATTCTTCAGCATTTTATTCATGGAATAGGCTAATAAGGGAATATGAAACCAGGCATAATATTACCAAAATCCTGGCTGTGGTTTACGGGGAAATAGGCAGACATAAATATAATTATGGTGAATTGACTGGTCACACATTGCTTTGGATTAGATTTGGACCATCAAATATTTCAACGTTGCACGCATGCATCTATATAAATAAAAGAGCCTGTTTGTCTGTCTGTCTGTCTGTGCACGAATCAACTTCTTTATTACGGAAGCTACCGCCATAAGATTTCACAGAGATGTAGGGACGGACGTTATGCGTGCGACCAGGTGGTTTTTCAGCGCTTCCGACATGTATTTCTCAAGTTATACATCGTCCAATGGTGCTACTTCCACTTTTCGCCACGCGGAAATGAGAGATGCACTTTTTAGATCGCTTCTGCCATCTAGCGGAACAATTTCTTCCCTTCTGGTCGCGTAAGCTACAACGTTCTGCTTATGTAGGCCTACTGTCCTTCGGTTGGGCGTCTTAGATATATTTCATACGGGTTTAGATAATGCATATGAGAATTGAATCTAGGAGCCATTTTCTTTCGCCATGAGAAGAGAGGGAAGCTTCTCACCCATGATTAGATGGAGGTCGCATTTTTCGCGTTGGGCTACAACGTCTTATGTTGTATCCCCCGAGTGAAACCGGGAAAACCAGCTAGTTACTAATACCCGTACAGTATGCTTTGGTAAGAAGCAGTAAGGAATAAGGAGTGACAAATATATGATAAACCTATAACTGTCATAAATACATCATGATAAAACAACAGATAGGGCTTGATAGTCTCTTATACAGTACGCAGGCGGGAGTGACGGGTAGGGGTGGTATTATCTAATATTGCCTTCTGATACTACTAGAAGTGGACGGCACCGCTTGACCCAGCTCCACTTCGCACGGGTCGCGATGCCTTTCCGATCATAATATAGATTTGAGCATGCATTACCATTCCCCGCCTTCTAGCGTTGGCTCCAGCTACCTCTGCCACTCTACTACTCAGCCTTTTAGGCTGACCGGTGAGAAACAGGAGGAGTGAACAGAGAGTACACAGATAGGGTAGAAGGGTAGAGTGATCATAATCACTGAATGTGACTGACCTCAGTAGGCTACCCCTATTACAACCAAATGACTTCATTTCCTTAAGATCGTAGAGTCACACATGCCTAAAATCACTTGTTAGTGGAGGAGTTAGTCTCACCCTATTTACCTAGCCTGGGCCGTGACAAATATGTATGTATATTTTGTCCGCACAGACTAATCACTGAGAACACCATTATGTAACTGTTACACACTCCTTTAAATATAATAGTAACGAATAGAAACACATGTTGTAACCAAATAATATCGGTTCCCAATACTACTATGAGCAATGAGGTATGGCATGGTACTGTAACCATAGTAGTGCGGTACCTCCCTAATATTAATGTTACCTTATTCACCTCATTATTTCTATAACGTGTCTTGTCCGTGACCTACCCTGACTGACCTGATATCACTTAATTAGTGGATATCAATGTGGCGCGACCCGCAGTGGAGCGGCATAATTCCCATTGTTAAGTTACAAATAGGCTGCGTATTAGGATATGCTAGCTAGGAAATAATGCGGACAGTGGACTACGGTTAACGCTTAACACGGTACCAGTACTGTACTGCACTCCGAACTACTTGACAGTTCGAACTTCACAATCTTTAGACTAGATCCGCTAATCCACCTAATAACGCATAATATCTGTTTCATAGCGGTGAAAATTCGAAACTAACAGCTCCAGCCCATACCTTCCCAACCTTGTGCAGCCGGAGGTGCAAAGACTAGCCTCCATTGATTTTTTTTGTGACGGGCGAACTCGCCGAGTCATTGAAGATCTATCTCCACTATATTTACGTGGTCACCATAGTCCGCGTTATTTTCATTTGCGTAACGCTGATGACGACTAGGGGAACCGGAATCACACAGAACGGGGAATACTTACTTCTGGGACGAGAGAGAGAAAATTCGTCCAACAAGACGCCAGGGTTCCTTCCAACAGTCTTTATACACCCTTTCGGGCTCTAGTCTAAACCTAAGGGCTACGTATCAAGGGCATGGTTCATCGCGAATAGTCGTGCATATAAATGTCACTTACCCATGAGGATTCTCGGCCATGCCACCTCCCTTCCACCTGACATACAAAGGGATAGATAAAAACGTCAGAAAGCATCGAGGAATAATTGATCTCACAGGCTATAGGCTTAATTATTCTGGCCCTCATCAATCATATGGTCCCCCGTCCTCCGTATAGGAATCGAGTGTGGCGCGACCGATATATGATCAACCGATTACAAACTAGGCCCTAGGCTACATATTCAAGATTTTTTGATAATCGCTACCGGCCATCAGTCAGGCGAGGAAGCCGATCATCGCATCGGTCCAAAACCTAATCGGTCGCGACCAAGTTTCTACTCTGCTCCATCTTACTTTACTAGAGTTTATGGTTTGATTAAGCTTTTTATTTAAAAATCATAAGCTGCGATCATATAAAATTATTGAAAGATTCGTACAAAATATTGGTAAAAATGATTCAGGTGACGTACAAAAGCACAGAATTTCGGATGATGGTTTGAGCAAGACGATTATGAAATAGGCCTATTCACAGGGCTAAAATGGCTTGTACATGCACGTACAGCCGGCAAATATTGTAACTGATATTTTTCTTCTTTCCCCGTCTACGTGTTTGTGGACTGTTGTAACTGCTTTTACAGGGACGCTGTAGTAATCTGCCATTCTTGTTGGAGTGGGCCCGGTCATATTTACGCAGTTAAAGCAGGCGCAACAAGCTTGAGTCAAATGCTCGGGGTCGCGATCGACATCCAAGTCATCACTGAAAATTGAAGGTCTGCTAATTAAACTGTCAAATGACGACGTACTTTCCCTTTTCTGTTTGTAATTGTAATCAAGCTCTGAACGAAACCGATTCGTCACCCGTCAATTCGACACGAACCGTTCAGTTGGCCGAGTGGTTCTGATCGGAAGGTTTCGGGTTCGATTCCCGACCGAGTCAAATCGAAGACTTAAAAATTGGTATCCGTTAATCCCTGCCTGGCAGTCGGTATCGGGGAAGTGCGGAGAATCGTGGTTGTAATAGTGATCCGGGCTTTAAACTGGAAGTATTGACACGTATACCGTAAGCATTGACCTGGCGTAAATGACCTTAGTAGTTGAAAACGCCATAAATTCCAAATAAACAAACAAACAATTCGATACGAAAGACCGGGTTTAGCTTACTTATACTTTTTACAAGTGATTGACCTATCATCTAAGTACAATGCATGTGCGATTCAAAGATGAAGGCAGAAAGTCAAAAACTTACCTGAGTACCCATGGTGAAATAGCTCCACTTCCAAAGTTTGAAGACGCGGCGCTTCCATCATGCCCTGCCATATAGGGACAGTAGGTCGGAGATTCTGTGATTTCGTCGCATGAAGCCTAAACAAATGAATAATGCTTGAACTCAACATTTCCGACCATGAATATGGATCTATATAGACGTGGTATAGGACTTGCAAGTTGCAACATCGTTCAAAATCGCATCATTGCGCCATGCATATTGCGCAACAGAATATTTAGAACATCAGGATATTTCAGATGGTTGACTATTACGCAGGGTACGCATATGCTGGCGAGTGAATGCCTATACATGACATGTTCTCAGAATTTGTAACGGATTATGTTTTCACCCAGGTTATCGCTAGACACCGAAACTATCCGTTTACAGTGGGGAACGTTGGGACCACCACGACTCGTTACGTAACGTACCATACCAACCAACATATTGATATAATAATATTGTTATTCCAGCGTAGGCCTATTTGCAGGCCAATATGTTACGTCCAATGAGTACATTAGCGTGGCCTACTTTAGTACTTATACCCGTTTACCCAGAGTAGGCCATGAGAGTAAGTATATATAGGCCTACTAGGTTAGGGATAGCATTACTTACTTTGCTCGCCGTAAGTAGGCGATGACGCATGCTTGGTTTTCGTTTTGATTTTTCTCTGTAAATAAAATCCCCATTGCAACGTTAGATTGTCTACGCCAACGAGCAATGGTAAGCTGACAATTCACGCTAATTAAATCCTCTGCAAAATGCTGACGTGACAACGGATAGGCAGAGCATTGAGAGGTGATTGAACTAGGGGCAGAGTAGTAGTTGAACACCAGAATAGTTCGCAAATACAAACCTACCGGAGAGGAGATAGAGGGATGGAGACAATTGATTGGCTTAAAACCGGGGTGATTCTACCCCGAGCAGTGTAGCTTTCTTCTGTTCTCCCACTGCAAAATGGTAAAAGTAACATGAGTAAAAAGTCGTGGAATTTCGGGAAGTTTTGAACTTACTCGATAATTAAACCAAGATCAAATCCTTCTTTCGCTTTCGTCAGACGTCGGTATGTAGGCCGAGCAACTGATGAAGATGTAACTACAGAAGCCATCATGCACAAAAGAAATACGCTGGCGATATTGATTGCGATCTGCAAGTGTTAGTTAGACTGTGAGAAACGTTTTCACCGACCTAATTAGGTGTGACTAGGCCTGCTTGGCTGTGTTTACACAATTAGAGACAAGAATCAACATGTCCACACCCCTCACAGCCTACATCACCTATAGGATTAAAACCAGGACAGAGCTCACAGATACCCCGACAGTTGCAAACACTTCACATGGAATTCGAAATCTCACAAAAGACTAGGAACTGATGGGCTATCACTGTCCATGCGGACTTACCATTTTGATAGTCTTTCTTTTGGTGGTTGCTTTACAATGGATGCGTTAGAATGATTCCATAAGCGGAGGACGGCTGCTTTTATACACAAACCGATGTTTCCAAATTTTCGGTCGCTGTATTTGGTAGAAACAGTATTGGTCAGCCATTACGGCGAAGTCCATCAATTTTGCTATGAAAACGTCATGAGGATGAGGACCCCTCGAAAATCGAAAAGGAGCTTTGTATTGGAGCAAACGACTAGTTTCAGGAACGACTTTCGGAGTTTCGGTACTACCTAACTCTCCATATGGATTTGTGTAGTGATCATGTTTCGGTCCGTGGACGCCATTACACCCAATCTTGAATTCCTCTGAGCAAGGTGGAACTCACAAATCCCAAGGTTGTTTTTCAAAAGAGCCTCGTACAACTCGATTTTACACATGTCTTGACAATCAGCGTGGTTCGGGAACCCGCCAGAGAACAGAATAGCTTGGAAAACACAGACCATATTCATCTTCCTTGTCATTTTAAGCCTACAGGCAGGCCTGCAGTGATGATCTGTAGATACTGTATAGGCGTACGTAATGACATGTTTTTCACTATGATGGATGGGGGAAAGTTACAATTACATTCGTGGATCACATGGAAATAGGTTTATATATTCAATAGCCTTCATTAGATAAGGAATGTCCTGACGCATACTGCAATGCGTAGGCCTACAACGCTCCCTATTATCCAGTATCCGCCCTGTTGACCTATCCCACACAGGGGCGATTGAAGCAGAATATCATCGCTTGATCATGTATCACGTATATACATAGGTCTAATACAACATGACATAATGTGCTCTTGCCCCTCTTGGAATCGAAATTTCTGACATTTCGGTGGAATCGAAATTACAGTGAAACCCAAAATGTTCATGTTTTCGTCAAAACACCAGTAGCCTAACACTCACCTCAAACCGCCTACAATAATGAGATATCATCTTGCCAATTTAACGCAAGCGATAACGAGGGGTTTCACATGTAAGCTGATCCAGATGACTTGAAAAAGTCCAAATCGGGATTTCTGGAGCGCTATATCCACGACCATGAATTTAAGAGGCGTCGTTGCGGAATACGATTCAAATGGCGCTCTCGCTTGACGAGAGGCCGACCCCATTTAATGGATGCCGCATATTTGCAATGCACATTATATAGGCCGATGTCATACGAAATTTGGCCAGTCATATAGCTATTTGGTGAAGTGTTTCGTAATTTTTACGACGCCATGGATGTGGATAGAATATGATCCACAGGTTTTGGCACCAAGATAACCAAATACTCGATAACCGATAAGCAAGTCACGAATGGGCAGACTCTGAATCTCGGGAATATCCGCTACACTAGATAAAACATGGCCGACGTTTTATTTCGAGTTACCTGAACCATAATTTCTTCCTACCTGGAAGCTACTGGCACCAACTTGGCTGATATCTGATCCTGTCGCGTGTAGCTTTCAAGTGCGTCATAGAGAGCGAGGTTATACTGACGACAACGGTTTGGTCCGCCAAGCGAGCCCGGTTATCTCGAGTGGATGGCGAAAGATATTAGCCATCAATTCCAATGAAGACCATTCACCACCGTGCTTAAAGTGGAATCTTTTGACGGGAGAAATGAACCCATACAGCTTTTCTTGTTTTCTCAACATCCACTGAACATTGGCAAAAATAGGCTACTTATAGATATCTGGAATGACATGTGTATTGCAAGATTCAGTAACTGATAGAATAATTGATAGTTTACGATGAAATAAAACTACGGCTGTGTCCATCAACAACAACCATCGGAATTCCCGCCCGAGTTGTTGGAGCTTAGGATCTTGCAGAATGACATTTGCATCTCTTACGAACCCGACACAATCTTTATAGGGCGAGAATAACACTGAATTGTATTCGTCAAAGACGAGATTTCGGATAAAAATATCGTGTATATAGCGCGAATACAATATGTTCCCTCCTTCAGGACGATAACATCACATGGAAAATTTTCACAGTCCCCGGAGCTTAACTCAATGGTTGTAGTATTGCAGCCTAGGCAAATAATGCAGTCGTCTAAATTCCGTTCAAAAAAGCCATTCATTTGATCTTGGTAAATATCGACTGCTACTTTAAACGACTGTTTAAAAGGGCTGGCATTGCAAAATTCAAAACAAAGCTGTGCTACTTCACCTAGTGGAAGAACACTATCACTACTGACATCAACATCAGTATTATCTGATGACATGAAACATGCAATCGGCACATTAACAAATTTTGAGAAATCATGTTTCTGAATGCTAAAATTATAACTAGCATTGCCATGATGGTGTCTATGTCTTGCACTTTTCATTTTCCAACATATATTTAGAACATCTTTTACATGTTGCATGATGGAATCATGCAAGTCAGACACGTCATCTATATTCTCTGGCAGTTTCATTTTCTCGACAGGTGCGTTAAAGGAATAGATACAATTTGCCGGTACTGTAACAGAATTTTGAAGCACCCCATCTTTACATTCTTGAGATTCATTCCATGTTAGTTCAATAGCGTCATCCAAATGATTTGTAACGGTAGCTTTGACGTTACAAGTCGGGTCTGCAAAATTTTTAGGAGAATCTACTGTCATGTCAGTTACTTCGATGCTTTGTCGAAACACAAAATTGATGTCAAGCTCAAGTGTTCTCCACCACTCATCGTCTCCAAGCTGAGACGCATATTTAATTACAAACAGACAGGGGCATGGAGATTTTAGATCTTGACTTTTAATCTTTGGTTGCACTTTCACTGGTAGAGTGATACTCATTCCTGATGGAAGTTCGGTTCGATTAAAACTTTTATCATACTCAAGCAACACCTCATCGTTTCGTATCTTTGTTTTGCAGGTAACATCCCAGTTAGAAACATGACCCGATCCGGTATTAGATAGATTAAATGGCAGTTGTAGGGTTTCACCTACATATGCCACTATTTCAGGGATGTCATTTTCATGATAGTCAACCCGGGCTCCTGTGAAATTACTGCGTAGCAGTGGAAGTTCAGATATGACATTGACTACAATTTCAGATGTTCGGATATCTTTGTTTTCTGCAAATAAGCACTTGGCTTGAACACCAAAAATGGAGTATTTATATCCGACTATCTTGAACAGACCAGGCTTTATCGGGTTTATACTAACGGTGACTTTGGAGGTCACCTGAGGTGGAACCGAAAATGAAAATAATACAGATTCAAGCGACGTCTCGTCTTCAGAGTCGATGACAAATTCAAACTCGCTAATTAAAATCGGACAGTGTGACAGTGGATTGTAGACTTCAACGTCCATCCGGCATGGCATATTCATACACCAATCAAAATTGATGACCTGGTCATTCTGTTCTTTCATGTTGAACGAGCTTGGTGTGTATATAAAGACACTTTTTGAGCTGGATTTAGTGTCTGACTTTCTCGGTCGAATCCCATCAATGTCCATCTGGGGTAGCACGGCTTTTACAATTGGGCATTTATAAAAATCTAATTCAAATTCAAATCCATCAAGTTGGGGTGGGATTTCAATTCCGGTCTTGGAAAATGTATCTAAACTTGCATAGATATCTTTTTCATCCTTTTCGCTCATGTAAGGAAACATGGTTAGAAATACATGAAGCAAGTGTCTGTTTGCTAAAGGCCGATCACCATCTTTATCAAGAGCGTAGATCAACTCACGCCACACTCTCTGAATAACGCTCGGCCAACCATTTCCAATAGGAAAATCAGTGGCATTCAAAGACAAATTCGATATCGCTTCCATCAGCAATTTCTTACATAGTTTCCAATCAGGAGAGGGAAATTGCTGGGAAACACACTGCATGGCAGCAACACGCTTGTAGAAAAAAGATTTTCTTTTGAAGTTTATGTCATTATAGAGGCCGCCCATTACATCATATCGTTTCAGTCGTTCCGGGTTGGGGACATTCAAGTTTATATAGACTGCATTTTGAATAAATTCAGACGCATCTAAATATCTCTTTGCACGTGAAAATATTTTGGTCGCTTTGATGCAGGCTTCTAGTTCCACTACTGCCACACCTTTGTCTTTGCTGTAATTGATTATAGCTTCTCTGTATTTATCAACTAATGCACTGAAGGACGGAATGCAATACTTTTTCACATCAGACAAATTTAACCTAGGCGATTGTTTCACAATTAGATTTTTCGGATTCAACGTATAAGTGATTTGTGGCACATTTTCTGATGGTGTGTCGTTGTCAGTGTTGTCAAGATCATTCAAGAGGATCATTGCTGATACGATACACAATCCTTCTAAAGCACACCCCACCCATACCAAATCCCCAGCCGACATCAACATGTCTAATGCAGTATTGTAAGATTGTAGTGATTCAGGAATGAGACCTAATAGCAGATGGATATCACCCAGATGTTTGTTGTGGCGGCCCGTGCACCTACGACGGTATAACTTGCTGTCCATCTCTGTAGCCCATTCATCAGGTGATTCAAAGGGTGCCGATTTAGGAGATTTGGTGGCTTGCCGGTCATGCAGTAGCATTTGCCGCTTTGACTCCAGTTTGTAATAAATTGCGACAATAAGTTGCTTGATGTCATAATCAATTGACTTCCAAGCTTCGTGAGAGGAGAACTGAAACACGTTATTGTGTGATGGACGGATGGCTGTATCAATTCCAAATATAATGCATCTGGATTCATACAACGTAGCTCCAAATTGTTCTTTAAGTCGCGTGAATTTACCTAATGTAAGTGCCGAATCCATAGCATTCGTCACTTCGGCTAGATATATCAGACCATACACTTGACGATGTGCTTGAAAATCGCCCCATTTGCTACTTTCAAGTGATGCATCCAAAGAGAAGGTAACGTTTATAGAGCGGCCTGCATCGTTGATTGGCACAGTTCTGTGAGATTCAAACTGTTTAAGTACATATTGAACAGAATCAGAGTTGATGTCCGTAGCACAAATAACAGATATCAGAATCTCTGAATGATCCGTTAAGGATGCCAAGTAATTAACAGTACTCATCAAGTAATGTACCATACATTAAAACTGTGAAATTAACATATACCAGTGATGTTCAAGTCCGATGAATTCAATCAGAGAATGAAAGACTATATAGGGCTGGAGGTTATGGTCGATTCTATAAATTGATCCAACACATTGACTTGATTATGAACAAATCCTCGAATACACCACAGTGAACCATAGGGAATTATGACAAAACGTTTACCAGATGAGTGCCTGTATGCTGTGTACTGTAGGTCGTGCTACCGCGATACTGATGTGATTCCGTGACAGCGCGACGTACAGTACCGGTACAAAGTACAGTACCAAACCGAGAAAAAGGATCACGAAAAGACCAAGAATGGAAGAAGCTGGGGGCATATGCGTACCAGTACGGCTGCCTTTTTCTCATCGACGCGGTGGCTTCAAATTTATAAAAGCAGGTCAAGAAATGGGAGGCCCTCTCCGCACCCTCCCTTCAGCCTTCCGCTTCGACATCCACAGCTCCTCATTCAGTTTCTTCTTATGCAAACCCTTCACCGCCGCATCCGCAACCCGGAACCCGCAGCGGCTGAGTGATTCCAGAGGCGGCTCCCGTTCTGAGGCCGCTTACTGATCTACCGCCGCAACCTGGCGCTATTGTCCCCTTTCAGCACATGCGCTGCCGCAGTAGGTACCTAAATCTGCCTAAATAGTAAATAACCCCTCAAAAATACGCAACTTTGTAAATATATACAGGGATGTCTTGACTCATATAAACTGCATATAAACTATATATAAACTGCCGATGTGGTCAGGAAATGGCAAGTCGTACTATAAATAACTATATAATAACTAGTTATATATAGTCGTATCTTGTGAGTTTCCTCACTTGCCCAACATGTAAATGTCGCTAGGTGGCGTAATGGCAACGATTCATAGAAGGTATCCTAACCATTGCCTTTGCGTTTAATACAATAAATAGGCCTATATGGATTATGGCCTAACCGTAGGATTGAAGTTCCCATCCTCGCGGTGCTACACTTTTATTAAAGTCACTAATCTACATATGGCAATAACAAACGTATGAGACAACGACATGACGGGAACATTATCGCCGGGGAATTTAGTCCGCAATTTAAGGCTTGGGCTTGGTAAATAGGCAACGGTTATCTCCAGCAGGCTACAGACCTATCTCTGCAGAATAGACAGGAATTACATTTCCGACCTACGGCAGGTTTTAAGGATCGGTAGGATATAGGCCTACTCTATCATGATCCGTTGGGAATAGCCTACATGCCAGCCTGCGTATTCCTTCGTTGCTCATTCGTTCAAGTCGGTTGTGCGCTACAACGCTGAGGGCAACTTACGCCATTCTGCAACTTATATCAGTATCCAGCCAAAATGTCTGCAAGAGAACATTTTACGGCAGAACAAATCGAAGAATTTGAAAGTTGTTTTGAAATGTTTGATGAAGATGGGGGCGGAGACATAAGCAGCGCAGAACTGGGAAAAGTGATGAGATTTTTAGGGTGGAATCCGACGTGCAACGAATTGAATGAAATAGTCAGCGAAGTTGATGTAGAAGGTATTAATTAAAGATTCTTTCTTTGGCCTTGTCGAGCTAGTTATCGTCTTTATTGTCTTTGCTATCTTCCAAGGTACCGGAACCATCAATTTAGAAAACTTTCTCGAACTCATGTATAAGTGGATGCAGAACGACAAAAGCAAAGATACCGAAGATGAATTGAAAGAAGCGTTTCGAGTGTTTGACAAGGCAAGATTTTTTTCAAAAAAATGTATATATAGGTCTGCATAAATATACTTCATTTCGTGTAGGCAAAGGGAAACCCGAGTCACTATATATAAAACAACGTGCCCCTATTCAGGAATCCACCGACAGTCGCTATCTAGAATCGTCTATACATTCTTTAATGAAACAATTTGGATTTTTACAGGACGGCAGCGGATACATTGAGTGGGAAGAATTGAAATACGTAATGCAAGGAACGGGTGAACCTTTAACGGACGAGGAGGTCACAGATATGATGAGGGAGGCTGATAAAGATGGGGATGGCAAAATCGATTATGAAGGTATCAACATGTAGCCTACCTAGTAATGTTGGATTCTATTGGTTGAAAACGCATAGTTAAAGACAAAGATTCCTAGGTTCACATCCCATGCCTAGATATAGAGTTGCTAATTACTTGAGACATATGCTTTGCAATCGTCACGATTGTATGGCCGATGACGTAGAACGTAAAAGCAGCTGTTGTAAGCACTCGGCGTTGGATATCCCGCGGGAGAACAAATTGGGATGTTGATATGTCATACGCTGTGACAGCTACGTTTCGAACCTTGAACTAGATAGATAGGTCTACCTTGTGAAAAACTTTTATCTGTTTTTTATAGAATTCGTAGCGATGATGACGGGAGAGAGTCAGCAGACGCATGTCTAATTATGCTTCCGCGAGATAATATTTCTTCATTCAACAAAGTACCATCATGTTGTAAATGTTTTTTGGAAAGTTGCTCGACTCAGAATTCCTGTAATATTTGTTTGAAAATATAGTAAAAATAGGTGTGTCCGTTTGAAACGTGATCTTTTCGATAAATATTGTTTATTTGGTCCCAAACAAACAGCGTTGTTCATTGCTTGTTGAAATCAGAAAGATGTTGTTGCTAGCGCATTAGTTGATCGCCCAAGTCCTCACATGGACGAAGAGATGAGCGAATTGGTGAAGGGACAGGACCAATGCAGATATATATAGCACGGAGGCAATGTGTAGTAAAGTATCGGCCAACATCACAATGTAAAGCCTATGTTACTGGTCTAAGGTATCGAGGAGGTCAATGAGGCCCACGGGTGAAAATAAAGTACGAAGCGATTAGATAAAACCCGACGTAGAAAATCTATATATGTGTAATACAAATCAGTATTGGTCTGATCGCTTGTGCAATGTCTGAGTTTTTGATACTCAGAAAACAGTGTAGCCTACTATAGTATGTATCATAACAAACATATAAGCTATCATAGGCCTCTGCAACCTAAAAAGGTCTATTTGCTTCGTTCTTCATTCGCGGCTGAGGTGCTTCCCGAGGTCATTGTGTGGACAGTTGCGTGCGTCTTTTGAACCGTAATATCACTAATATGCATCTGATTATGTACAGGCGCCGGATATTGAATATTATGCAATATTGCAATATTGCTTAAATTACTTGAGGCAAAATCACATTCCCTCCTTTAGCATGATGATGACGTTGACGCTGCCACTTAAGCCAAGTTGTAGGTATCATTTAACTAGTTCCTAAAATCGCGATAATTAACATTAGGGAAGAATTTTGATAGCATTGGATGTCGCTGGGTACACCGCCTTAGAAGTTGTCAAAGAAAACGCGAAATCTGAGCGGTCAGTCGTACGAGACGACCTTTGAAAACGTAATGCGTGTAGTCAATCACGTGTCTGATATTTTTGTACTTGTTCATCTTCTTCTTTCTTCGGACTAGACATCGGGACAGCCCTACATCAGAGACTGTTTGGTGGCCTCATCCAGGTTCTTCATAGCAGTCACTCCATTGCCACGCCTGTACATTGTACAGGAACGGATGACATAGTCAGCGGTTTGCTCCTCTGCACCAAACTCTCGTGCCGCACTGGGCCCGAAACCCCATTTGCGAAGGGACGATTGAAGCATCCCAACCTTGTTCTGAGTCGATTGAGAAGCATCCATGCTAGACACCACAGATTGTGTTGCAGTTTGTGTGTTAGACGGTGGAACGTGAGAATTTCAGAAGTCAATTTTATGGATAATAATGTCATGAATGCTTCCGTTACTGTCTGCATTTCTACGCCGCTTTAGATATGTTAACCATAGATTCAACAGTGCATCAATCGTGTGGTTTTGAAGACGGGCTTTGCGATGGTTGGCAAAATATGGAGAAGGGCGATAATTTTGATTGGAAAATACTTGTAATGATTTCTAGTGATAGTTTGATGAGATACTTGCTCTATCGTCAGAGTGTGGAGGTTATCAGCCAACACGATAATTAGAGATCACGTCGATAATTATTTCAAGCAATAACGATGGGAATGTTAAACTACATATCAACAACCCGACGGCGTCAAATAGTGTACCTATTCGGGTTAGGTGTGGAGTTTTGATCGCCTTGCGAAACTTTCGCCGCGAGAAATCTTCTTCCGATTACTTATTTCTCGCTTAGCCCATGCGCTTCATGTCCAATAGTCAATAGGGAATTCCAAAAACTAGATGGCAGTAGAGGCTTTCCCTCACTGATACTTTTGGGGCTGCCGTATCTTAACGTGGAATCTCAAAAAGTTCTGTGCATCATCACCACGGGTAGCGAATGAAATTGCCATCCTTGTATCTCCAGAGACGAAGTTTCCAGATGATGACTCTGATTACTGTTTGGATTTCTGGTAAGAAATGCCTCCAAGCTCACCCAACTTCCTCCTTCCGTATAGCCAGTACTGACGAACTCACCTTTATCCATAAAAGAACACTATACTGTGCACCATAACGTTGTCAGATATTATAGGTATCATATGCGCGGAAGTCAAATGGGATCGTTGGGTGTGGGTCTGCTGATTGGAAATAGGCAAGAGCGCAAATGGGCAAAGTCAGGCGATCAAGGAGATGAATGGAACCATGAGAGCATCACTATCAAGAGAATTGAATCGCCATTCAAGGTATCAATCAAGTCATGTCAAAAAGCGTTAATCAGTTCGATTTGTTTAACGACGAATCTTCAGGTCATTAACTGAATTTCTAGCCCTGGCTATCCAGATAGACTCTCAAGCACAGAGGCATAAATTGTACCCTAAGAAAATAACGGTTAACCTGGTGTTTGTAGAATAAATTGACTTTAACAACGATTGATTTATAGAATCGATTGAAGTATTGAATGATTCGTAGATCGTCAATATATATGTTTCCGTAATATAACAGTTTTAAAGATCGTGTCTTTCTTCATGATATACTGTATCTATATATCGATCACGCTTTATGCGACTTAGCCACTTAGGCCTATATATAATGAGTAAATCTCAACTCCTCTCGACATTCGATAATATGGTATACCTCCCTCTATGGACCGCAATGCGATTACTGTGCCGCCAAGGGGTCTGTTGTTATCCACGTTGGACTTTAATTGTTCTATTAAATCCAATGGTGCTAAGCGTGAGAGAATGATAGCAAATGTGCTATAATGTCGAACTTTCCTAGTAGACCGACCGAGCTGAACTAGCATGGTCGGTAGGAATAAGATAGGCTACGTCCTGTTCCCATGATAGTGTGTGTGAGAACACTACCCATATTCTGGAAATAGTGGATTACGAATTATTGGTAAGTCTAAGGTGATACGGGTGTGGTAATGATATGAGTTCGATTGCCGAGGTGCGGGTTACATGCAAGCTAACTCTATACATTGACACGTAACGGTAAAGTTCCGTTACATGGCATATAAATGAATGTATCAAACATTGTTTGCCTTTTTAGGCCAGCAATAGTATCTGTTTACTAAGGCCTATATGCATCTGACTTTCTGAGTAATATTCTAATGGGTTTTGAATGTACGCAAGTCGAAACGCAGAAAATTCTGCGCGAAATGGACCATTCCATTATACTATATAAGCGTTAACGCGATGAAATTAAAGCTATAGCCGTGGTAATCAATAGGTACCTCAATCACGAAAGGAGATGCAACGTGATATGTCTGAGAGCTGCCTCAGTATATTCAATTTATCTGTATTGTTTTGAGTGGAAATGCTTTGATTGAACACGTGCTGAAATATAGAGCTGACGCGCTTAGGCCTACTGCTTCGTTTGTAGTCGTTTGTATAAAGCAGATCATACTGCACATTTGAAAAGAATATGAAACAAGTGACTGCTTACAAACAGAGAAGTAGGCGGTATCAACTTTAACCAGAATGTATACTGCACAAATTCAATCTCAGCTAGCCCAACTCGCCACGTGCCAGCACATAGCGTAGCGTTAACCATCTGAATATTTGCTCGCATTGGTGCACGGCACAAAATCGCAAGCACTGATTGATGGTATTATTGACAGGAGGCGCAGATGCACTGTTCAAGACACTCTCGCCATTTAAGCTAATGCTCTATTCTATTACTTTGAGACATTGTGTCAGGTTGCGAATCAGTTATTGTAAGCATTAGTAAAGTATTCGTCATGGTTTGCCGGCAAACCTTGTGTGCCTCGTTTCTGGTGATAGGCCTGTGCTTTGCACAAGTCGCTGTCGACGCGTTTTCAACCATCGAGTCTATTGAAACCGTCTCGTCGGACTATATCGAACGTAAGTAAACCTTTAAGTATGCTTAGAATAGCATGACCCAGCTGCATTATCCTACAGAAAGCTGCGAGTAATACCTACGAATTCATATATGTTTGTCGTCCACATTTTGATCTATACTCGATGTGTTGGATTGCTGTAGACGTGTAGAGTTTCGAGCTAGTTATCTTCTTTAATGTTTTTTGCTATCTTCCAAGGTACTGGGGAACGACAGAACGACAAAAGCAAGGATACCAAATTGAATGAAGCGTTTCGAGTGTTTGACAAGGCAAGATTATTTTCAAAAAAAAAGTATATATATACTTCATTTCGTATAGGCAAAGGGAAACCTGACTCACGATATATCAAACAACGTGCCCCTATTCAGGAATCCACCGACAGTCGCTATCTAGAATCGTCTCTACATTCTTTACTGAAAAGATTGGCGTTTTTACAGGACGGCAGCGGATACATTGAGTGGGAAGAATTGAAATACGTAATGCAAGGAACGGGTGAACCTTTAACGGACGAGGAGGTCACAAATAGAATGAGCGAGATTGATAAAGATGGGGATGGCAGAATCGATTATAGTGGTAACGCATTTTTCAACATGTAGCCTACCTAGTGATGTTGGATTAAAAACGTTGAAAACGCATAGTCAAAGAAAAAGATTCCTAGGTCCATATCCCATGCTTTGCAATAGTCATGAAAGTATGGCCGATGACGTCGAACGTAAAAGCAGCTGTTGTAAGCACTCGGCGTTGGATATCCCGCGGGAGAACAAATTGGGATGTTGATATGTCATACGCTGTGACAGCTACGTTTCGAACCTTGAACTAGATAGCTAGGTCTACCTTGTGAAAAACTTTTATCTGTTTTTTATAGAATTCGTAGCGATGATGACGGGAGCGAATTAGCAGACGCATGTCTAATTATGCTTCCGCGAGATATTATTTCTTCATTCAACAAAGTACCATCATGTTATAAATGTTTGTTGGAAAGTTGCTCGACTCAGAATTCTTGTGATATTTGTTTGAAAATATAGTAAAAATAGGTGTGTCCGTTTGAAACGTGATCTTTTCGATAAAATATTGTTTATTTGGTCTCAAACAAACGGTGTTGTTCATTGCTTGTTGAAATCAGAAAGATGTTGTTGCTAGCGCATTAGTTGATCGCCCAAGTCCTCACATGGACGAAGAGATGAGCGAATTGGTGAAGGGACAGGACCAATGCAGATATATATAGCACGGAGGCAATGTGTAGTAAAGTATCGGCCAACATCACAATGTAAAGCCTATGTTACTGGTCTAAGGTATCGAGGAGGTCAATGAGACCCACGGGTGAAAATAAAGCACGAAGCGATTAGCTAATACACGACGTAGAAAATCATTGGTCTGATCACTTGTGCAATGTCTGAGTTTTTGAAACTCAGAAAACAGCGTATTATAGTATGTATCATAACAAGCATATAAGCTATCATAGGCCTCTGCAACCTAAATAGGTCTATTTGCGTCGTTCTTCATTCGCGGCTAAGGTACTTCCCGAGGTCATTGTGTGGACAGTTGCGTGCGTCTTTTGAACCGTAATATGCATCTGACTATGTACATGCGCAGGATATAGAATAAAAGCACGAATATTGGATCATTCATTCACAGATTTTCATTCAGTTCATCTTCGTGCGGGTGCAGTTATATTTCGTGGTCGATTTGATTATTTATTCCGCTTGCGTTATGCGATATTGGCTAGCGAAAAGAGTATGGCAATTATCATCACGCATAGTGATACTGGTGACGTCATTGACGACCCATTGCCTCCTTTATGTTTGTCAGCCATCGTCGGGACTTCCAAGTTTCCGACTGCGTGCAGTTCCGTAGTCGTTTCAATAGAATTAGGCAACATGGTGTTGGGTTCTTGGACTGATTGAGTTGTGGATTGTTTCGGTGTAACTGTGCTTCTATGGCCATCAGAATTTGATGCTTCGGCGTTCACAACACTATCACTTCTGGATGTACTGGTCTTCGACGTTGAAGATACGAACGTAGATTTTGTTGACGATTCTAGTCTGTTCAATAATACATGGGCAGTCGTAGGAATGAAAACATGCTCGGATTTATGCATTTGTATTGGAGTTGTCAGCTTGTCAATTTCGCCGGTGCCAAATGACGTTGTCTGATCGCCAGTTAAGTCAGTGGTGGCTGAGACACTTTCAGTCGTTTCACTGGACTTTGTATCTACGGGCTGTGTTTTGGGTTTCGTAGTAATATCACCAACCCACGTCGAAAACGGTGTTGTACCCTTTGTAACTAATTCCTGCTCTTTAACGATCTGAGTGGCTGGGTTCAGTACAGTGGAAGGGAATGTTTCGTCTTCATCCTCTTCTGTCGCTGACTCCGTTGTAAATTCGTCCGCATAGATGGTGGTAGAAATTATTTCAGTTTCAGTTGTATCCATTTCAAAGTCATCTTCAATGGTTGTGAGGTCGGATTCTATGGTTGCTGGGGTCGATGTAATCGCAGCGGTGGTTGTTGGTGCGATATGGGTCGTTTCTCTGCGAAGAACAACGGTCGTGTCGAGTCCAGGATCAGGATATTCTGTCGTGAGATCCTCATCGGATGCGGTTGCATCTAAAGGACTTGTTGTAGATATTTCGACCACGTTGGTTTCGCGCGGAAGAACCTCAGTCATCTTAATGATTTTCTCGCTGTCTTCTGTCGTCGTATCTCCAAAGTCTGCTGTTGCTTCGTAAGAGCTTGTCGAGTCATATTCAGCTGTATTCCCTGAAATGCAGCAACCAGTTATCCTGAAAATGCTCTATGAGGCCTGGTACTTTTGAAAACATACCGCCAGTTGTCTCATCCAGGGGTGTGTCAGTGGTTCCTTCTATTGGAGGTGGTATGAGCGTGTTATCTGTACACAAATAGGCATGTTGCAAATTGCAATGACATTTATCGCGACAAGGGCGAGATGGAACTATCCTCAGCAGCTATTTGCGATCGTGATGTAACGTAATGCAATCTCATCCGGGCTCTCCAGCGCCCACTATAGCCTGAATTCAGCCGTAATCGCCGATGATTCCTACAGGTCACTCCCTCAGATAATGGAGGCGTAGGAGTAATAGCATAGGAATAGCATCCAAATATGGCATTCTGCTTACATTTCGGCGTTTAGGCGTCTACGTGTTTTGTTGTTACCCCATTGCTACAGCCTGTGTCCCATTTAGGCGTCAACCTTGTTTTAAGCTTAATAAATGTTCGCAGATTCAGGACATACGACGTTCTCATGGTTTCTAGATCGTGTTGGGACGCAGGTATTATAAAGGGAAAACACTGATTTCGTATGTACCTTTGCATGTATCTGAGTCCTCGTCATCCATTAGTGGGCAATCTATGATCCCGTTACACAGTTTGTCCTTTGCAATGCATGTAGATGCATTCATGCAATGGAATTCATTTTCGGACACGCACGATTCTGTATCTATGAAATTAACAGGCTAGGATTCAAATGAAGCAGATACACACGGGCATTTTACCATGATCAGCAATTTGAGCTAATTATTATAAACCGCGGTTGAGACTAGAGTGGTGCGAGGGACGGGCGTCTTCTTACGGAAGAGGCAGACAGTGTTGATAGGCTTATGGCTGGAATATTTGGCGTTGGCGTGTATTTTGGTCGACGACAATTTTGTAGTGGAATGTAGCCATTGGCC
This sequence comes from Botrylloides violaceus, assembly GCA_030412335.1. Taxonomy (NCBI): domain Eukaryota; kingdom Metazoa; phylum Chordata; class Ascidiacea; order Stolidobranchia; family Styelidae; genus Botrylloides; species Botrylloides violaceus. The sequence continues at coordinate 2,627,273 of JASFYC010000810.1, forward strand.
GTGGTGTTTTGGGTTATATGGCTAGTCTGTAAGGGGACACAGTGATGTCATGAGTATAAGCGTCTGGAGGTGGGGCGAATGGCAAAAGGGCGGATCAGGTGGGCCTGATCACTATGCAATTGTAGGCTACAATATACACATTTATTTCTTAAACACTGAAAACCTTGCCGAATATTCCTGAGAAACTCGTGAAGGGCATGTCACATATGTTGATGTAGTGTTACTTTCGGAAATTTGAAGATTGTAGTGGAGCCGATGACGGACGATCAATTGATATTGTAAAGAAGAACACCACAGATTTAACGTCCAACAGCCTTCGTTCATTGAGAATTACAACATTCACAAGCTTTCGGAGCTCCGCTCCTTCATCAGGTGATATAGCAAAGATAAACACGCAACAGACTCGGATCATAACCGCACATAAATATAGAATGCCAACGCCTAATGATTCTGCTTTGAACTTACATAAGCCGACTTCGAATTCCAGAAGAGACATTCTATCTGTATAAAATATGGAGATGCGTCGAATTAGTCGCCGTCATGAAATTTGTTGGTAAGTATAGGATGCGCAAGAAAAATAGGAGTAGCCTACCTTTTAGAGTAAGCTCCGAACAAGGTTTTCCGTACAATTTGATGTCATCGATTGCTATGTCGCTTTTGTGACTTTGACCGACTACACCAGCGAAAAGAATCTACAAACACCAGGTTACCGTTATTTTCTTAGGATACAATATATGCCTATGTGCTGGAGAGTCTATCTGGATAGCCAGGGCTGGAAATTCAGTCAATGACCTGAAGATTCTTCGTTCAACAAATCGAACTGATTAACGTTTTTTGACATGACTTGATACCTTGAATGGCGATTCAATTCTCTTGATAGTGATGCTCTCATGATTCCATTCATCTCCTTGTTCGCCTGACTTTGCCCATTTGCGCTCTTGCCTATTTCCAATCAGCAGACCCACACCCAACGATCCCATTTGACTTCCGCGCATATGATACCTATAATATCTGACAACGTTATGGTGCACAGTAGCCTATAGTGTTCTTATATGGATAAAGGTGATTTCGTCAGTACTGGCTATACGGAAGGAGGACGTTTGGTGACCTTGGAGACATTTCTTACCAGAAATCCAAACAGTAATCAGAGTCTTCATCTCGAAACTTCGTCTCTGGAGATACAAGGATGGCAATTTCGTTCGCTACCCGTGGTGATGATGCTTCGATGTAAGCATATAATCCATCTAAATGTTTAATGAGATTAGCATAATTCCAATCCCTATTCCTGAGTTCTTCCGCTCTTACGGCCATATTGCATATCTGTAGCGACGTTCTGGATATTGACGTAAACTAGGGTGGTGGTTTCTATTAAATCATGAAAAACCAAAGCGGTTTTTACCGGGACCTTGATAAAAATCCTATTATTTTCTGTTTCTACTGTGTTTTATTGATAATAACAACTCCTTAGCGGAGTCAAAGTAGTATGCGCACAGGACTTTCTGAGATTTCACGTTTGGATACGGCATTCCCCAAAAGTTTCAGTGGAGGAAAGCCTCTATCGTCATCTAGTTTTCGAAATTCCCTTGAATATTTGACTATTGACATGAAGCGCATGGGCTAAGCGAGAAATAAGTAATTGGAAGAAGATTTCTCGCGGCGAAAGTTTCGCAAGGCAATCAAAATTCCACACTTAACCCGAATAGGCACACTGTTCGACGCCTCGTCAACCGTCGGGTTGTTGATATGTAGTTTAACATTCCCATCGTTATTGCTTGAAATAATTGTCGACGGGATCTTTAATTATCGTGTTGGCTGATAACCTCCGCACTCTGACGATAGAGCAAGTATCCCATCAAACTATCACTAGAAATCATTACTTTACGCAACGTTGCTTCGGCGTTTTGATTATACAGTAAGTGGCTTGTCATTGTAGCATCTGATGACGTGCCATTGGAATCGACAACTTCAATTGCCTGCAGCTTATGTGACAGAAGCAGTAACAGGTGTGCGGTATGTCTTGATTTCTATAGCGCTTGATATAGATTGGAGATAATCGCGAAGATACGTCATTGATGACGGTTGGTACTGAGAAATTCCTCGATGAAGATTTGTGCTGCTGTGCTCCTGTTTTTCATAAATATTAATTTAATGGTATCTGTTATTGTCTTACCCTCGTTTTGCTTGGTGTGGTCAAAATGTGGCCCTGTATTTGAACCGGAAGATGGTGTTTTACCGCTAAGTATTTTCCAATCAAAATTATCGCCCTTCTCCATATTTTGCCAACCATCGCAAAGCCCGTCTTCAAAATCACACGATTGATGCACTGTTGAATCAATGGTTAACATATCTAAAGCGGTGTGGAAATGCAGACAGTAACAGAAGCATTCATGACATTATTATCCACAAAATCTCACGTTCCACCGTCTAACACACAAACTGCAGAACAATCTGTCGCATCAAGTGTAGACGCGTCTCAATCAACTCAGAACCGGGTTGGGATGCTTCAAGTTGTCCCTTCACTAATGGGCGTCTCGGGCCCAGTGCGGCACGAGAGTGTGGTGCAGAAGATAAAACCGCAGACTATGTCATCCGTTCCTGTACAATGTAGAGGCATGCCAATGGAGTGACTGGTCAGAAGAACCTGGATGAGGTCATCAAACAGTCTTTGCTGTGTGGCTGTCCCGATGTCTAGTCCGAAGAAATACCAACAATGCCAATTGAAAGAAGAAGAACAAGTACAAAAATATCAAACACATGATTGATCACACGCATTACGTTTTCAAGGTCGTCCCGTACGACTGACCGCTCAGATTTCGCGTTTTCTTTCACAACTGTTAAGGCGACATCCAATGCTATCAAAATTCTTCCCTAATGCTAATTTATTGCTGTACACGTATCGCGCTTTTAGGAACTATCTAAACCCGCATTCAAATGATACCCACAACTCGACTTAAATGGCGGCGTCAACGTCATCATCATGCTAAAAGAGGGAATGTAATTGTGCCTCAAGGAATTGAATGAGGTAAGGGGAAGTTCGGGTATATGGGCATACATCGCAAGATAATGAAACCCACCTGTAGGTTTTGCGTCAACAGTCCTCCATGAGAAAACAAATCCACTCAGTTCAATATCCAAATCAGAATAAAATTCCACACGAACTGAATTTGTGACACTGACAAACGGTTTGGGCAAGTCACTTCCACAAAATTTGCCAAGGACTGTAGGAACTTGGTGAGTCCACGATGCTCCAAAAGGAATGGGATCCAAACCAGAATCGTCTACCACGATGACACCGTCGAAAAGACAGTCTGGTGGTCCAATTTCAAGATCCATATACTCAAACGTCATCTGAAAATATATAATAACGGAATTTCAAAAAATGTAATGACTGCTGTACGTAATAACTGAGCATTTGAATCATAAGCAACCACGACTGGCATTGGTTCCTCGAGGATCGTGGTTGGTGTTACGTACGGATAGAGTAAAAACCCAAGCAGCATCAGTCATGCTAAAAGTGTGCCGTGATGAAATTGTTGTTGTTGTTGTTATTGTGGATTTATGGCATTTTCAGCTACACCTCGTTATATACGCCAGTCAATGCTTGTAGTAGACTATACGCGATCTCATGGTGATCCGGATATTTGCTGTTTAGAATCCGGATCGCTGTATTAATTTTTAAGTCTTTGGTTTCATCAGAAGGCGGATAGTCCAACAGCTCGGCCGACAAAGGACAATACGACATTTTGATTTCTCGCACCCCTTCGAAATTTGAATCATCATATCATATCATTACCGCGGGCATATCTGTTTGATTAGCAACATAACTCAAAGCTGGTAATGAGAGCATATCCTCAACAAAAAGTTAACATTTGAAACGTCGATATTTATAAACCAACATATCTCATTATCTCATTTCACGGTACTGTTACTCAGCTAATTTTGCGTCAACCGCTCGCAAGCGGGGAGAAGTTGGACGCGTACAAGACATGTAATTTAAACGCAAAGTATGGAGGCAAGCTCATAAAAATGAACAATGGAATCGTAACATTATTTAAACACTTTGACTCCACACTCACACCATAATCTACGTCATTTACAATCAAAATCAAGCATATAGAGGCCTGTATGATGACCCTATTACGAGAAAACAATTTAGAGGCCTATACTTATGAAGGCCATAGCGACTCATGGAAAATTATGGGTATCGACGGTAGCGACCAGTGTGACGTTTGCACAAATACAACTTTATAATAGTTTTGATTGATGTAAATAAAATGCTTGAAGAATTGAATTGAAACCAAAGCGTCAGTAGTATATGAGTATGCGAAATGCGCATTCATGGACTATGGCAACGTGTTATAGCTGGGGATGCTCAAGATATAATTTACCGCCTTAGAACTCATTCATATATCTGTTGTGGGTAATCGAACAATTGATATTTTTCTACCCACATCGCGAAAATTCAATCAAGATAATCTTCAAAACGTCATCATTGAAAACGTGGCAACGGTGAAATATAATAGGTTCTGCATCGTAGCAAATAATGTGAATAGAGTGACAGGGGCTACAAATTATGTTCGTTTGACCTAGAGACCTATAAAGACCATGATGGAGTAATTTCAATCATACGTGGCCTGTAATAAGATAACTGAGATGTATTTTTATCGTACAAGGTTAAGATCACGATCATTGGCTTACAGGTGACGTAGATGCCAAATTATCTTTCTCTTCGCGAACGCTTTGGATTAGACGAATATAATTCCATCTTCACCTGATGAAGGAGCAGAGCTCCGTAAGCTTGTGTATTATATACCAATAAACTGGACTGGACGTTAAATCTGTGGTGACTTATAATAATTATTACGATTATAATTATAATTGATACACTTACGTACATATGAGAATTTAAATGCAGGATCCTCGCAGCCTACGAAAACTATTGACTTTGACTATTGACTATACACACACACACACACACACACACACACACACATAATAGATGTAACTAAATAGTTCTTCGCAGATATTCATTCTTCATGTGAATCTAAATAGTTCCATGATGCGTAATCAGTAGAATTAGATTCCCACCGTGGCGACGAGGCTGTTACAAGAATATCTATGCGTTCACACTTAATTGATCTCACCTGGAATCACGTTCTCAAAATTTTCACACAATACCATCGAACAAGTACATTACATTTTCGTGCCACTTCTTCCAACAAATTTAAGCATATTCCTTCAACAGTACTTAGTTTTTGGACCATATGCTCAGTTCATGTGACAATGTGACGCTGACGTCTGGCGTATAATCTGGCGGATTAACCTGCGCATAGTTAAACCACCAGCAATGATAATTTATAAACTGTGTTCTTCTCCCCACAACATGAAAACTCATCTAGAAACGATCAAGCCGGAAGCAGGTTTAAGAAAGTTACAGCGACAGGCTATAAGGTCACGCCAATATAATATTAAGATTCAAGTCTTCTTAATTTAATAATAACCGGCTTTGATTGTATTGTAATATCGCACCCCCTAGTTATCTAAGGGATTCTCAAGTCGATACTTTTCGATATGGTCATTATGTAATACAAATCTGCTATTTGTATTGCAGTTTGGTGGACAAAATAAACACCGCTATCTCTATCTCTCTCTCTCACTCTCTCTCAAAATATTTGCTCAAAGCTGGAGCGTGACGAATTCCATGCCCGGTCGCTACCGGATGCAACGCATCGCAAATCATGATCAGTTACCAAGACTCGACTGGATTTAATGCGTCGTAAATGTAATTACTGTAATTAGCGACTCATCATGCAAAATCGACGTAGCGACCAAATAACGAAGTCACTACGGCGAAGGATGAATCAGGTGTGGCTCTAACCAATGATCAAGCCCTAGTCTCGTTAATCAGAAAGATCAGATAATGATAAAGACGATGGATTTTATCCATTTTGCGACATTGGGACTTACGCAAGGAGTCGGGACAGAAGTATAAGGTATTTTTATATATATATACATGATTTTCATATAACCAATGATATCATTTTAATGCAGTGCAATCTTCTGCACTGTGGAGGGAATGTCATGGAGTTTACTTTTAATTGTTTACCAGCAATTCTCAAGTACCACACGAAATGGCCGCATGATTACGTGCACGATATATTATCCGTTGTATACTGGCAGTTACGCGAGCCAAATTATTTGAGAGTCATATTTTTTAAGTGATTTACTGTAGATTCCATGCAATACAACAACGAGTTACGAATCTAAGCATGTGAATATCATGTCATCGTTGCATGTGATCCCGTAAGAAACTGTCGTTGATTGATATTTGTTATTGATTAGATCAAGCCCATTAAGTCAATGGCGTGTAATGGTATTTAATCAGATCTATATCCCAATTAATTTAAGGTTGCGGCCATTACAGTAATATAGACTCCAACTATTATAGAGAATATCTTGCTCTGCGGGCTTTGCATTGGACATCATCGGACTCAAGTGTAAACTTTGCTCTTATTAAACGGATCCATACGGCTTGACTCTGAATCTGCCAAGACTTGTTTGTTGACAGAAAAGGCAGCCACACTTATAACAAATTGCTATCGCGGTGTCCAAAATTGATCGCTTGTTTCAGTAAGGCTAAGTTGAAAGGACAATACACGCGCTATCCGCTAAATCGATCAAAGCAATTGGATGTCATTTACTGCGCAATTTTATCAGATATGTAACCATTAACACGTTAGTAAGAATTCCTCGAGACATTGACTGGAAAACTCTTGACGCTGCCTCAAGTGAATCTGACCTCGAACCATAACGACAAAAAGGCTTTTTCTCAAAGATGTCATCAATACTGAAACTTCAAATGCCTTGCAGACTCAGCAATCTGTATATGCAGGTAAAAAAAGGGGGGGTACCAAAACAACATCGGAATCCACTTCTATCGCCCTACCCCATAATTGTTACATCGGGCGACGGCGACTTTTACCACCACAAAAATATTGCTATATTACCATTTAGCCTACCGGCCGACAAGACATTCGACAAAGATTCAAATACATATTCCGTAACGCTACAAAATGTTGGCATGCTGTTTACAACGGTACCACCGGCCAGCATAACATTTCCATGAAGGATTATTATTTTCGTCGGATAATAATAGATTGACTGATGGACTCGTGCGCACTACATGAGCCGAAAATCGACCTCGTCTAGATTAGGTTGCAGTGCACCCCTTCCCTAGAAATTCTAGAAGGAGGATCGTTTAATTGCTGAGTATATTGTACTTAGCTACGATCACGTTTACATTTGGATACGCCAGCATCATTTCGTGTGAAAACTGTTATATATACACAGACTAAGCCTTTCCTGAGGCTATGAATGCTGTCTTATTGAGATTTGATGAACATGAATGGAGGGCGAGTTCACGGTGTTGACCTTATCAAGACGACTTATTTCGCTTACCACCAATACTTGTCCTTTATCCACTTTAATTGACCACGTACAGTTACTGGCGAATGAATAGTTTTGCACAGGGTAGCCTGGACTGGTGATCCTTCCGGTATTTTGAGTGTATTCTCCCCCACATTCCATGGGTGCTGGAATTCAATGGGTAGATGTTGATGGATTAGTCAGATGGATGTAGAATTTCTTTTCTCGCTGGTATCACATAGGACATCCGTAACTGCTCTAGTCTAGAATCTTCCACTCCATGCTTGAGGGCTATTTAGTAAGGGAAATAGGTGGAGGGAATTATGACCCTTGTGCAACCCCCGCTGTGACTGTGACACGACCAGTTCTGTTTCGATTAATGATTAACGACAATTTGGGCTTGACATTCGTAACTCTCTATATCGATTCCTGTCACGCCTTCGATATCTGTTAGGTTTGCTCACGCCGCATTTTGCATTTGTTCCTGGCGATGACGCAAGGGCTCCTGGGATCAGAACAGAAGAGGCCCCTTAACCGTGACTTGCCCATGGACCTAGAATTGCTCTATCCAGCCCTGGTTCAAGGTACGAAAAACCACACGCAACCGAAGGTGTAAATTGCGCAACTTTCTGAATCACGCAATCAACCCCCGCACCGCGTAATGAGTCGGAAGAACCTAGAAACTCTACACGTCTACAGCAATCCAACACATCGAGTAAAGATCAAAATGTGGACGACAAACATATACGAATTCATAAGTATTACTCGCAGCTTTCTGTAGGACAATGCAGCTGAGCCATGCTATTCTAAGCATACTTTCAGTTTTACTTACGTTCGATATAGTCCGACGAGACGGTTTCAATAGACTCGATGGTTGAAAACACGTCGACAACTTGTCCAGAGCATAGGCCTATCACCAGAAACGAGGCACACAAGCTTTGCAGGCAAACCATGGCGAATACTTTACTAATGCTTACAATAACTGATTCGTAACCTGACACAATGTCTCAAAGTAATAGAATAGAGCATTAGCTTCCATGGCGAGAGTGTCCTAAACAATGCATCTGCGCCTCCTGTCAACAATACTATATCAATCAGTGCTTGCGATTTTGTGCCGTGCACCAATGCGATGAAATATTCAGATGGTTAACGCTACGGGCATATAGCCACGCTATTCCTTCGCTAATTACTCGCGAATTTGCAGCAAAGAGCGATGCAGAAGCGCCTGGTCAGCCATCTGTTGATTTACCCAATAGATGCCAACATCAATCAGAGCGCGTTGAGAATTGTGATTGTCCCTTGTTCGACATGACGGCTTGATTTCTGGTCGCTAACGACTGCTTCTCAGAGTATATTTGAGGTCAGTCATCTACGGCAGGCAATTTCGCGATTATTATAAGTTGCATAAGAGCATTGGCCTAGCCCCAGGGCTCAGAAAACTTATACCGCAGCGTTGGGTGCATGACGATGATAGTGCCGAAAGTGTTTTTTATCTCCATTGAAATTTATACAGTACGTCTGACGCACCTGTCTCTGCAGTCTGCAAGTCTACTAAATTCATATACACCGTTGCTGTATATACACATTATGATGTGCGCGAATGAAGGGGCAGCATCTGCTGACTGATCTAACGTCTTTACGCCAGGACCACTCAACCTAAAGGCTTGATCTATATGTCAATCGGATACCGTGACTCATTTGTCATGATGTGGCTAATCGCTGGATGCATCAATCCAATTCTGAAAGGTCTTTTCTGGCAAGAAATCTGCCTGTAGGGAGTTGAAAACAAACGAAATTTACATTATGATATTGTCGCCAACGAACAGTCGCCAGTCGCCACCATGTCGTTATTTACGAGTGGATGTCTTTTCCTTTCTCACTGTTCAATCCAGTATAATTGCATGGCATCCGATACAAGACCTTCTAATCACTCTCTTATACTCGATTATGGAAACATCGAACCGTTTTTGGCGTCATACCGTAATTATAAATCTACGTCGTCACGTTCTTCATAACAACGCTCATTGGTATAGTTCAGAATCGATGATAAAGTTCACAGTACAGCTTCATGGTTGAATTATTTGCAGCTGATTGCGTTATTTAAGTATATATTATAAGTGTACCCGAAATTAACGTTTGAGCTTGGTAATCCAACATCTGCCTTGATGAAGTTTACCTCTTCAGGCATTCGGATTTTGATTCGCTTGTTGCCGAATTGATATATCATCTCTACTCACAAATACCTCGAATGAATGCAGCTGGTAGGAATAGCAAACTATAGTTGTCACGCCCTGTCAGAAGAAGACATACAGTCAAGACTAAAGATAAACACCTTAGTGAGAGGTAACATGACTGGCGTTGATATTAATGATCTACAGCCGTTGAGCGCAAGTCCCTCCTTCACCTGCCTGCCGCCTCGCCTTGTTATCGTAAGCTAACGCTGAGTAAACAGTTCCTCCTTTGTGAGGGGCAATGGAAGATTCTCAAGAAAAAACTAGATCCTTGACAACTGTTATAATTGAGTAGATGTTCTGAAAACGCCTTGTACGAGTCTGTACCGCAAAACTTCACTGCTAGAGAGTTGGACATTTCTGGGTCACATTCTCCCGCCCGAAAGGATCTGGGGCGGCAATATGAACACTCCTCGCAAACGTTAACGAGCTCGCTATTATATTGACGCACGAGCACGAGTAATACCGGTTTCCATACCGAGTTGCGCTTCCCCCTCCTCAGATGTCGTGAGAAAGAAGTTGCTGAAAATTCTCCCTACCAATCTCCTGAGTTGACTTTCGTCGACGCCCGTTATTTTAGCTAATTTACGCACGTTAACTTAACGAGCGAGGAAAAGTTCATAATGCCGCCCAAGACTCTCTTACGTTTCGAATCCGGAACCAGTATAAACAGGTGCTTAGGCCAACTGTATATACAATTTGAATAAATCTTATGCTACGGCTATGTACAACCAATACCGATAGTTATAAAATCCAGCGTAAACAGGATTCATCGCAAGCCGACTTCGTAAAGTGTATATATGTACACAGATTGCTAACGCATGTGATTTTGCGGATTTTCTCTCCAAATGTAATGTCTGCTACGGATTGAAAGTAGGTCTACTCTGCCGGAGGGCCTTGCTTATGCGTAGGCCTACTGATGATAGCGATAGAAGTCCATGGCTAACAGCCGACACGATTCAGCGCATTCGCTAACTATGAAGTGCCCGCAACCAACTTTGAACACGCATGAATTGCAATTATGCGAAATTGGAAACAAATGGTTTCCATGACATCCAAAACGGCGTTGGGATTGAGAGTCTGAACCAAAACATCGAAAGAAATCTACATCAACATCAAATGAGAAAAGCCGATTATCATAATCTCAAGTATGCATGGAGTTGACGTAATCACGACGAAGCATCTTATAGAATTAATTCAATCAATGAATCGGCTAATGTGCCGGGGGCGAAAGTTAGGATCAAGGTTGATTCAGCGGTGCTTCGTGATCTTTCGTATGCCTCCGGTATGTTTTGTGCTAGACGCCTGGCTGACTTACCTCGTGGGTCAAGCACAGCATAGAGTAGTCCTGCATGATCATTCTGGCACAAATCCTATCCCCGTATTCGCATAAATCTACTCTACACGCTCACAACCATTCTGTACAGTACAGTACAGTAGACGGACTGCGGGTGTATGAAGGCCTCGACTAAACATGTGAATATCCCCTGCTACCGCAGTCTGCGCCATTAGTATAGGTTTGAGAAAGAAGGGCGTAGCTAGTAACTACACAATGACGAAAGTTCAGATGGGATAAGAAGCATGAAATACAAAAAAAATGTTTGGAATCTGTGACGCATCAGTCACCATGACAGTGGACGCCTGATATTGGAATCAAGAAATATTGGCAAGGAATTGGTTTAAATTTCCCGTCACAGTTAGGCTAAATACTACCCCACCAAATTCAAGCCAAAACATCAGGAATGCCAGAGAAAGAGATATATTCCCGTACAGAATCGACATAGGCTTACACCCCGGCTTCACTAGACAGATAGAAATATAATAGAACAAAATCATGGAAACGGTCCCGTAAGGACGATAAGCGATATTAGGACACTGACTTTGCTCCGCCGGTATCGACCGCGTTGGTTTGACTGCAACTGCAACACGAACGACGCAATGTGGAAGATCTGACATGAAAATGGTCATCTCACTCCAAAGTGCAGTATGGCAAGGCAATTAAAATTCAAGAAAAATGAAACACAAGACGATATCATCTGACGTTAAGTAAAGTTACTCAACATTTTTCAACTTCGCCAACACTGTCCTGTCTGAAAGAGTCACCAAAGTCTACTGTTGACCAACGGTGTTGAAATTGTAGAGGCCGATCTCATGATGCTCATCAGAAATGTACGCACATTGATCGGTGGTACTTCTCTACTACAACCAGACCTCTTTAGTATTGGAATGGCCGTTCTTGTTAATGAGGTGCTCTCCTGGGTTGCTCTTACTATCGACATACGACTTGCGCTGTGAGGTTTTCTTCCGAGGCGACCGTATACTGTGGCGGAATAGTAAAGGTATGACAATAATGATTAGCAAATTGTTGAATTCATATTATTGTAAATATTGTATGATATTATCAGTAGGTCTACAGTGCTATATAGTTTTCCACAAGCTTAGGGTAGGAAACGATGCGCAAAGATTCGCCTGATCGGAAAGTTGCACAGCAATTATTTGATGACATTTGTAGAACGTCATGATGACGCATTGTCGATTGGTGTAAAATCGAACTATCGGAAATTATTGCTGTTCTTGATTGGGTGGCCTTGGTTCACAGGGTTCCATGTATATTTGATGTTAATCTAATTGAGCAAGCAAGTGTTTCATATGGATGATGTAGGCATGAGGATACACAATGAATTCTTAGGCTCTAAGGAGCAATGTCCGATGACGATCCTAATCCTGGACAAACGAGGATGGGTTGCGTGTTGAGACAAAAGGGCACCCATCGTAAAACAGTGGGATCACATCCGCTGTAACGACCCTAATCAGAATGCAATACGAGGTGACTGTGCTTTATTCGTTAAAAATTGGTATCCTTCTTGGAGAATGTGATTCACTATCCTGATAATATACTTAAGTCTTGAGAATTCGCCCCTCCTGGCACTCCCATCTTACCAAGAATCTGATGATTTTCTTTTAAACTGCGCCGTGATGCTGTCACGAATTTCCTTTGTCAACCATATAGTTATAAGAGGATGGAGCATAGGGTTCAGATACACCGACATCACCATAAATTGCCTTACCTTAACAAGAATCAATGTGGATTAACGGCCCGGCCCGGCCCTCATACTATTATTTTGAAACATTGTCCAAATGCGACACCTCGCGGTTAAATAATTCGTATAACTTTCCGCATGGTGGTGTCACTCGCCATTCAAGTAAATAAATACAAGAAAACTCCACAGGAGAATATTCCGGGTCAAGAAAACGGCGTTGCCTTGGCATTCAGAAGCGGAAAAAACTACAGACCGGAGGTTGGCATGTGTGCTGTGTTACGGCTTACGCGGTGTTCACAACCGATCTTGAATGATCAAAGTATTAACTTACAGCAAGTGACAATCTGACGTTTTGATATCCTTTGAGCCACACAACAAGTCCAGACACATAATATGGTCCCCAACATATAATAAACGTCGCGCTGATCAGAGCAGTGACTATGAGTGAGACACGTCTTGCTCGATCCAATCCGCGCTTACTCCCCCTATTTTGATGCAAAGATCGCTTCTGTGCTTCTAAATCAGTAAACCGCAAAAATTAATTTTGTTACTGTAAGAAATACAAACAAAATAGCGAAATCTTGCAACATGTAACGGTCTGGTTTAGGTATAAAACCAAGCTATCGTGGTCAACAATTACCAACAATAGCAAACCGGTTTCACATCGCAATAAAGGCATTAGTTCGCAAATTATCCAGAATCCAGGCAACCCATTCGTCATTTTCAAGTTTATGAATAGATTAAAAACGCATCAGAAGGCCTGCAGGTCACAGTGTCCATCTTCGGATCATGATTAAGTCCGGGATTCAATTCCCGACCGAGTCAAGCCACGGATGCGTGATGGAGTACCACCCACGTATTTGTCTTCAGCTTGGAGACAAACATTCTTGTCTGTGAGTGTAACTGTGAGCTATGGAGCTAAAATGCACGTTTCGACTAGATTTGATTATTATGCACGGGACCGGTCTAGGATAGCTGGCAATGCCAACTATTCACATAAAATGGAGACAGCCTTTAAAAGAAACGTACCTTTTGACATCCTTGCCATTTTTGATATAGCGAACGCAATGAGTACGTAGCAAACAAGAATACAAACGAGTGGTCCAAAAAACGATACGACCATTGTATAAATATAGTACCCCCGGAGGTTAACTCTTTGCGAGATTGATAAATCTACACACTGCACCACGACGTGGTCAGGGCAACCTGGATAGACCTGGTGATCAACGACGGTAAAAATTGCGCCCTGTCAAAACACCGATGTAATGGATCACATGAAATTTGAAATTATCAAGGCTTCAAGGTTCATCCTTAGCCAATAGCATACGTGAACCAGGAAACGGAAATCACGTAGTGGCATTAAATGACATGTTATCAATTGAGGTTTTAGTCCAAGAAGAACATTTTGACCCGACTTTGAGTATAACGCAATGTCTTAATATTGAATCAAATCTCAATTACCGCGGGTATCGCGTTGAGAAGGCTGAAGCTCCATGCGATTCCCAGCATAATTAATATGCGCTTTCGTTGACGCACTTTCGACACCGGGCACATCAAATTGGCGACGCGATCGAATCCCATAACCTGTAAAATTTTGAAATAAGAATGAAAAAAGAAATTAAAGCCATAAATATGCCATACAATGATCTTCCGGGAGGTGCTGGACTAAGGACTGATTGCTGGACAGCTCTCCCGATAGAGGGTAAAGAAGCTGGAGTTGGTGGGGAAATGCTGGTGTATATATTTGTGCGCCTTTGGTTTCAAGCGAACCATGGGTATTGAACTGCAATTCTCCTCGTAAACTGTTCAACGGTACACTCACCACAACCATAGCTGACGAACTGTACATTGTGAATTGCTTCAAAATGTTTGTCAGTCGACACAAAACGTCTCCTCCGTGCCATTGCTTTGTAGTTTGCCATATCGCGTCTGCAAATCAAAAGGTACACTTTGTCAGAATGCGTCAGTAGTCACAAACGTCATATCATTAGCAAGCACTGGGGTAATTAATAGTGCCACACCTAACCGCTCTAATACGCACACTGTCAATCTGTTAACAATCGTTAGCGGGGAGGGTACAAATCATTGCTGCATGTCAACGTTTCATGTCGAAATGTTGCAGCAACTTCGGCGTTGAAATCCGTAGTTCTACGTTCAATCCTCTAGGGTGGATCAAATTAGCTCTCGTAATAGAAGCAATGACAAATAAAAGCTTCGTATTGACGATATGCAAGCCACGTGATGGAATGAATTTGAATAGGCATAACGCTGCGGAGCGGCCGTATTTCGTCGATGGGATAAAGTATTTAGTCAAATCAATTCCATCACAATGTGTCGGGTCTGATATTCGGCGGCCAAAACAGATCCAAGCCTCGCTCACAACGGAGTCATTGCCGGCTTCAAGGATATCCCTGGCGAACGATCTTTGTCGGACACAAACGGACACTGTTAACCAGCCCTCTAGAAGGCATTTTTGTAGATAATGGATCCAATATTTCACATGTCTCTACTCATGGCCTACTACATTTAGTAGGCCACGCTCTACTGCACACTTTTCCACATTTCGCGTGTCTTATTCGAAGCGGATGTCAATAATCACTAATAGTCCACTACAGTCCGAATGCGCTCAATAGGAATGCTACGATGTCCAGCGTAACGACTTTAATTGGATCCGGAATAGTCTGGATTGGCTGCACACCATCAGACACAAACTACTGAAAGACATATTTTGGACTCTACGTAGGCTGCGTCATGAACCAATACAACGCGTAAGAAACTGCAAGGTTTTGATGGACGGACAGTAAGCATATATTGTTATACGCTTTGTTGTAAGAGGCATCCGACACAGAGATGTTGTAGAAAATTACCGAATTCCCAACTCTATATATCTCATCATTGCAATAGAAACTGTGGAGTAAATCGCATACACTATATATATATAGACTGCATCTAGCAATGGGATACGTAGGGGGTTGTCAAAGCCTTCGACTCAATAGCATACATACAGCCCCTACACTGGTCTTCTCGTCCGTTGCCATCATCGGAAATATATTGTAGTGTTTCCCAGAATTTTAAAGAAAAAATCGAACAGTTGGTGGACTGGGGGTTGCGTAAGACCCTCGCATAAATTTAATTTTATTCCCAAATGCCAATACTTATGTGTTTCGTAATTAAATTCCACAGAAATACAGAGAAAAGTTCTAAATGGAGAGGCGAATAGATCATACGATAATTACTTTTATATATTTTCGGCCTTGTAATAAGGCTCTAAATGCTATCCTATTATCCAGCACCCATTATAAATTACTATGTATTCGCAAATGACTCAACAAGAGCTAGACCGCGGACGGGTCTTTGATTAGAGTCACAAACCCCATGTGCATTGATTAATGTTGAATGCGAGCTATAGTAGTTTAGCAGTAACCGTTCAGTTGGCCGAGTGGTTTAGACTGTCTGCCTTCTGATCGAGAGGTTCCTGGTTCGATTCCCAACCGAGTCAAATCGAAGATTTTAAAATTGGTATCCGTTTCTTTTCTTGCTTGGCAGTCGGTATCGGGGAAGTGCGGAGAGCCGTGATTGTAATTGTAGTGATCCGGGCTATAAGCCGGAAGTATTGACACATATACCGTGAGCATCGACCTGGCGTACTGCGTACATGGCCTTAGTAGGTGAAAAACGCTCGAGTCAGATATATCTACGTACTTGAATGCTATATATATATAAACTGTTGCTCTCCTTGGCTTTGGGTCTGAAATGTGAGTCATTACACTTGTATTATAGCGCATGTGCCAGATATATGGACTTGAGGTCCCTGGCTTGGCGGTTTTGGGTAATTAATTCCAGCCTTTTCGCATCTCTAAGAGCTGCCATGAGCTGGCACGTCGCGAGTTTGGCTAGCTGAGTTTGAATTTGTGCGGGTTAAAGCTGATATCTCCTACTGCTCTGTTTGTAAGCAGTCACATGTTTCATATTCTTTTCAAATGTGCAGTATGATCTACTTTATACAAACGACTGCAAACGGAGCAGTAAGCGGCGTCGACTTTAATAATGGATCTACATTTCCGCACTTGTACAAGTTCGATCAAGGCATTTCCACTCGAAACAATACAGTCAAATTGAATATACCGAGGCAGCTCTGACATATATATCACGTTGCACCTCCTTCCGTGATTGAGGTACCTATTGAATACCACGGTTATAGCTCTAATTTCATCGCGTCAACGCTTTGTAGTATAATAGAACGGCCCATTTTCGTGCAGAATTTTCTGCGTTTCGACTTGCGTAGATTCAAAACCCATTAGACTATTACTCAGATAGTCAGATGCATTTCGGCCTTAGTAAACAGATACTATTTCTGGCCTAAAAAGGCAAACAATGTTTGATACATTCATTTATATGCCATATTATATTAGTTTTAAAAGAAACGTGTGTAAACGCAGTGTATGGGGAACAACAAGTGGGGAACAACAAGTGCATGTATTTCTTCTAGACAAATGGGTGACAGTACTGACAGAAAGAACACTATATTACATACAAAACGATCGCGGGTTTAGTAGGCCTATTCAGCGGTAACGTTTCGGAATATCAGCATAAGCAGCAATGCTTAGATCCGCATAATGGCAAATTTGAACAGCGTGACAGACGGTATGACGTTAGCGTCACCAAGTCCTTACATTAGCAACTTCGTCACGACACCGCAGATTCGATTTTATTTTTGTCCGACATCTGCAGCTATCGCGTCTTTACCATATAAAGGGTCGTGCTGGCTCGTGAGTCATGAGCCAACACGCACACAAGGATTTACTTCGTCCTCTTCTCTTGCGGATCGCTTCGGAAGTAAATATTTTTGCAAATCGGGCGAAAAACTTGAGTACGGGCTAAGGTGATTGAGATCGCCTTGGTAGGGGGCAGAGGCCCATTGACAAATACCGGTGTACAATTTTAGCCACCACAATCCGAATACTTTCATCATTTCTGATCAATTTTTGCAAAGTCAACGTTGGAATGTGTTGTTCACCGTTTGCCATGGAGATTTCGGAAATGTTGTGTGACTAAAGTCACATTTACCACTGATGGATTGGCTATATAGTCAACCGGTAACCAGGCGATTTGACGTACAGTATATGCGTTCCCATAGAGGCCAACCGGTCACCACGCATCATTTGTGTGCATCTGCATCTGTATATATACGATTCGGCTTCCTATAGTGTGCATTTCCTAAATCATATGTATATTATTCAGATCTTCGACGCGGTGGTTTCAAATCGACATACCTTCCATCAGAATAACAACATTACTTTATAATATTTCCCACGGCATTTATGCAATTTGGCGCATCCATAATCATGCGTGATAAAAATGTAGCCTATAAAAGCATTTGCATCCAACTTGACGTAGAGGATTTTACGACTGTACAGTAGAGGTTTAGAGCGAGTGGAGCAATCGACGAGACATGCGTAATTGTGGCGAATTCTTGACGATCTATGATGACCCATGGCCTACTACATTCACGGCCTTCCAGGTCGGTCACAATGCAAAAAATTAGTGGGCCCAAATGCCAATTTAGCCTCACTGTTACGTCACCGACTATAGGCTTATTTTCTTGTACGGTAGTTGTGTTGTACCTAATTTTACGTTCCCTGCAGTTCGCACTCGGGTCCCTCTATGCAGGTACGCCCTGTCACACGTTTTTCCGTCTGGCGCGGCGATAAGCATCAGTCCATTTTACCAGTAATAATAATAACAGGTAGAATTTCACATATGGAAGCACAGCGCAATACAATTCTTATTGCAACAGACAAAAATGAGAATATATTAGATACCAGCACAGTAAACCAAGGAACTGAAAATGACTGTGGCACAGTATAAAATAGATGCACATATAATAAGAGCATATCAGAGAATATAATTATAGGACATCAGCACAGTAAACCAAGGAACTGAAAATGAGTGTGGCACAGTATTTTAAAAAAGATACTCATATAATGAGAGCATATCAGAGAATATATAGGACATCAGCACAGTAAAACGAGGAACTGAAAATGACTGTGGCACAGTATAAAATAGATGCTATTATAATAAGAGCATATCAGAGAATATATAGGACATCAGCACAGTAAAACGAGGAACTGAAAATGACTGTGGCACAGTATAAAATAGATGCTCATATAATAAGAGCATATCAGAGAATATAATTATAGGACATCAGCACAGTAAACCAAGGAACTGAAAATGACTGTGGCACAGTATTTTATAATGAGAGCATATCAGAGAATATATAGGACATCAGCACAGTGAACCAAGGAACTGCAGTACAGTAAATCAATCCTTTTTCCGTTGATTCTGCTTGAATTTGCGCACTGCATCTTCCCTCACTTAATTTTTGCTTGTTATTGTAAAAAATATTCACTATCTTCTTGAAAGCTGCCTCAGTACACTTTTCACTATGGCCATGACAGCCTATCTGACATTATTGCCACCATGCCTTTAAATAAATTTCCATCTTCATCTGCACCATAATACGATCCCCCATAATACGATCCACCATGATACTGTACACTTTTCTGGAGGTACATTTCATCAACCATAACTACCACGTCATCACAAATTTCACCTTTATCCTTCACGAGTTTTATGGCTTTTAAAGATTGAATGGTGCCACAGGTTACAGAGTGTAACATACTTAATGAAGGCATCGGAAACGTTTTCAAAAGGGTTCTGTATGCTTGTGTAGATGTAAAGCGAAGAAGCAAACAGAACCTAATCATTTTTGCAGAAAAGGCAGGGTGACCTGCAGCTTTATAGTACTTGATACTATGCAGTTCTTCCAAGAGGTCCAACTCATTATTGTCATTATCGTCAAAACCATTCATGTAAGATGGAAAATTCAGCAACATGCTCTTTTTTGTCAGTTGTAGTGTCCTCTGTGATGTAAACCACTTGGGCAAAGGAACATTTAAACCATTGTGCTGCAACTTTACTTTCATGTGATTATCAATTTTGATGGCATTTCTGATCTTTGGAAACTCTTCAAAACACAATTCGTAATACACAACATACTGTTCGTCTGATTGATGAAAGGAGTAATTTGGAGGAGCAAGGCTTTCATCAAGACATTCAAATCCAGTGATTTTGTCCAGTGTATTAAAGTTATTCAACTCATCAGGTAGCAACGAACGGTTCTTTGGTGGTGGACGTGAAGTCAATTTAGTTGGAATGGTCGAATGATGTTCTGCCTGAGCTTTGGTTAAAGCGGTTGGCACTGGATTGCTAACCCAATTTAAGGTCGTCCGCTTTCCATGCCTAATATAATGATCTTCAAAGTGCTTTTCACAAATGACTGATGTTTTGGATGACTCCCAGTTTCTTCTATTGACAAAGCGTATCCATTCTAGGCAAAGTCTTTCCTTTTTCAGAGGGAAATGACAGACTGCAATCTTTTCAGATGCCTTCTCGCGATAACCAGTTCCACAGCCAAATACACAGCACTTGTGAACCATATTAATAAAAAAATACAGGCCTAACAAAAACTATTCAACAAAATTTGGAAAATAAATACCTAATGCTATGTTCTGAGCTACTGACAAGAGCAGACGTGCGGTAAAGGCCTATACCTGTTACGGCTGTACAAGGTGTCTGTACTGGTAAACCAGTGAACTTGTTGAACGGCACCGTGATGCGATTCACCGTTATAAGTCATAATACGGTACAGTACGATCGATGGATGACGGTACCTTATGCACGAGCGGTACCGGTACACTAACAAACTCGGTTAACTGCACTGTGACGCGCTCCGCCGTTGTAACTTACATTATGGTCGCAAATTACAAGATATAGCCTACAATACGATATTTTTTATCTGACTGCCTAAACTGGCCTGAACTCCTCGCTGTTATCCTAACGAAAACCCGTCGCTACCTTCCCTGAAACAGCCGTTTTCCTCGACGGCTCGACTAGTTCTGAATGTTGAATTCAGCGATGGTTCTCTCGCCCGCTGTCAAGTGAGCAATTCTGTGCCCACTAATTTTTTGCATTGTGACCGACCTGGAAGGCCGTGAATGTAGTAGGCCATATGACCAAATGCAGATTCTTATATCAAGTATTAATCAACTTAAGCACTGAGCTTACTACCACCCAATCAACTACCCACTACCAATGCCCCGTCCATTCCCCAAGTTTCTCAAATTGACAAACATGTGACGGCTCGATGCAGAAGTTATAGGGAGGCGGGGCACAAATCATGAAAACTGCTGACTTTGCCGCTCAACTTTGCGCACGAACGCAGATCCAGTGTCAGAAAAGTACTCGATCTGCGTGACAGGCCGAAAGAATACGGAAGCTCTATTTAATGGCTGCGAATAGATGAGGTGTAAATAGCCGGTGATTGCGCAAATCATAAAACAAAACAATAACACCAATTCCAGACGGATTCTGCATTATTCATTCGGATTGGATTTCCCGAAGATCCATATCAGACCATCGATATCCCAAGCCAATGTTGTGCCGTAGGCTAATTGCTCCTCTTCCCCGCGCAATGCTACTCAGACTTAATTAAGGATCAACATTCTCCTCTGCTTCGTGCCAGGAAAGATACACACGGACCGTGTGGCCGTAGAAGGAAATGCTGATTCTTAGATCTGCTGTGTGACAATGCGTCAAAACAAAGTTATGCAATTGTTCTTGCAGGGCAAGTCAACTGTAACATTGTGATAATCCGGGCCATATCGTCAAGAGGCCTATTCCCAGGCTAATATCGCCGCTTAGGTATGCCTCTCTTTCTTAATCCCACAAAGGTCTGTAATATGCCTATTTCTATTCATGTTGGTGGACGTTATGTTTCTAGATAGCAGGCCAACAGTACTTGGACATTAACTCTGATTTAAAAGCTTTTGCGGTTTTATCCGCGGTTTCGTTTGATCGAGTGTCAAAACTAGCCTGGAGTAGAATTTACATGTTACCGCGATCGATATATCCGCCAGAAGACGACTCTTAACGGTTTGTACGTACTCAAACGTAATTGCATTAAGAATGGGGAAATTGAGCACAGGAGAAATTTTCCATCCAAACGCATTCAAAATGAATAGTACTTTACACTCTACAGGCGTTGTGTCACATTGAAATTATGTATCGGTCTATGGTCAAGTCGGATACGTCACTGAAACGGTCGGCACGCGGTGCTCAGAATCGAAACGAATGGGATTTGGGGGCAAATCTCCATAATAGAACTGTTAGTTAACGACAAGATTTGGATAGTGTTTCGGATAGCCATTATGAATGCGTGCTATGGCCAATTCACAGTAAATCCGCAAAGGAGGAGGGAATCAATCCATGAAGCGATACTTCATCTGTTGCAGTATCCATATCTCGTGATAGATCAAGGCTTTTGAATAAATTGCGGTTATGATCAACTCAATTTGGCTACAACACTGTTATTCCATTATCCTTTCAAATTAATGAGCCCGTTGCGAAGTAATGAAATTATTAAAAAAAATATCGATCGCACCCGTCTTTACATGACATGAGATGTTGACAGGAGAAATGTGAGGCCCCGCCGATCATCATTCATCATCATCTTCATATCTTACGGACTGACGATATCATGTTTGACTGGGAACATGGCTTTCTGTTGTATAATCTAGTCCAACCAGATGTTTAGGTGTCTGTTTATGGTGACAATTTCATACACTCAGGCCTACTCAATACTCATACAAGGGTAAATTGAATCTTGATACCTGTTCATTACGCTATTTAAACTCCAGTGTAAATGGACTATGCCGTACGGCAAATATGACGACAGCACATAACAGCCACTTAAAGGATGTAAGCTCGCAATCAACATGGGTCTATCAGAACAATCGGACGCCAAGAATTACGATAATTTATATTGTCGTATGAAATATCGGGCTCGTCTCGCATCGCCTATTTGCGTTGTACGTTCTCATGGTGTCTTTTGACCCCACTTGTGTGGTCAATTGGTCAATACATTAGGAGAATGTGCACCGTGGAAAACAACAACCTGACGCCACGAAAATATCATTATCATTTGTAATCTCACAAAACTGACTTGTGACGTCATGTATTTTGATGACGTCGGTTTATTAGTTGAACAAAATAAGATCTGCCGGCAATCGTGAACAGGGGGACAAAACTGCAACCAAATGATGCGCGACCATATCCGCTGGAAGGGCTAAACGCTCAAGAATTTCAGCTGAACAGATAGCTACATGCATAGTCAAGATTATGTTTACGTACAGGCCGTACAGGTACTTGACTCAAATCCGTATTTTGCTGTTGGCAGGATATTCAGAATGTCATTAGGCTGGATTTACACCATGCTTCCTTGTCTATGGCTGACAGCACGCAACCGCGCGACGCAGGAGTAGCCATATCTTATCATACTTCATCAAATAAACTCACGGCCAACAGCAAGAGATCACAAAACTCACCCATAGGAAGTAGGAAGATAGTGAAAGCAAGATTGGCAACCGTAAGATGAGCCATCATAATCTGTGAATGCGTGTGAGATCGAACCGGACTTTTGATAGTGACGCTCGCCAACACGAACGAATTTCCTGCGGCTGACATGAGAAATATCAACCAAGTAATGATGATGCGGATTAGATACCGAGGATCGAAATCCAGGCCATTGTCACGCGTGAAATTCTGCAATCAAAACGATCAAATAAATCAACCATATTAGACTGTCTACTAGATTCAGAGAAGAACTTATAGACCGCTTATGAGTCAAGGAAATTGTATTTATCTAGACTCAAACGTGACGGTGCTTGAACTGTCACAGGGGCAGAGCAAGATTTGTCATCAGACTCAACGCTTGCTCAACGACGGTTCTGCTCACAACTAGCAACGACGAATCGCAAACCAGTCAGTTATAAATAATTTATCTGGTCTATATATTAATACGCTGAATAAATCTAACATTTGAACTACAACAGAAATTCTGCGACAGTAAAGAACATAATGCGAGGAGCATTTTTGTTGTGTGTGCTATTAAAAGCTACTGAGGGTAACCACAAGAGGAAAATCCAACCCGAAGCAATGCCGAAACAATGTCCAAATCGACATCTGACGTGACGAGTACACGAATGAGTGTCCCTTGCGTGAGGCAACGATGCATCTTACCCCGCAAGCAGGCGGAAATTAAGTAATGTGCGGTTGCACGCGCTGCAAACAGCAGCCGGTATTGATCTATAAGGTGGCAAAATCCGCAAACAAACACGAAGAGATAACACAGACGTCCCCACTAGGCATACCGCTGCGAACGTGACTATAATTAATAAAATATAGCGACGTAACCACGAGAACGTTCACTTCCAGCATGAAGAGCACATAATTTCCGCATAGATCACGCGTATGTGGCTCATATGTCCCGCGGAATGCTCCAAAAAGTCGAGTTTTATCGAGCTGTTGTGATTATGCGTGATGGAGAGTATAGAATCAGTTGTAGTTGAGATTATCGTAAAGGGAATCCGTAAAAGGAACGCGGTGTCATTCATGCATCATTATCGAGACAAACAAATATGGTCTTTGATTAGACAACTATAAATATGATCGATTACTACCGATTACACAACAATGCATACCCTAAAGTCTCTGCTTTGACTCGGTGAGGAAACAAAAATGCATTTAAGCGGATGATCTTGTCGTGATACCGTCAATCATACAATATAGTTTTCGGTCGAGGGGCCCATGCAAACGCAAGCCCGCAATAAAGTACGCAACGCAATCACTGACTCTAAAACAGTCGATCAATTATGACACGGTGATCTAAGAATTATTGAAGCCGAAATTTGAAAGAGGACTGCATTACTATTGTGAAGTTGTGTATACGCTTGTTTGGCGCCGTTAATATCATCAATCCTTAGGAAATGACAGAAATGAGCTAGCGCTGTCTTAGTAGAAAATATAAATCAAAGGAATACTTATTTCAGAGAACGCACGCATCGCATAATCCTTCGCATTTAGTGCAGCATCAATCCGAAACGAAATTTATAAATCTTGTTGAGACAAAACGATGATAGATGGCGGCTATATGGTCAACCTTGGAATGTGCATCGACCAACTAATGGTATACAGTAGCTTCAAGTATTCTCATTTTTGCTACATAACTGATGTAATGTATGCCCATCAATCACGACCAGTCCCAATTCCGAACAAATGGGAGGATTGCTATAGGAGCAAATAACACTGTCAAATCACTTGAGGTTCCATCCGCTGTGATCACTCGTAAACATAACTTCGCCGATAGAAAGAGTAGGGGGAAGAGGAGGTGGTGAAATACGTAGGCATACAACGGATTATAAGCTATCGAAATTGCACGGACAGCACAGCTCTGTGTAAATGCCTTAATTGTGGGCTTATTCTTGGTCGTAAGGTCTAATGACGGGTGGATTTCCTGCGTATACGTTTACAAAACATAGAATTGTAACCAGGGCAAATACGCTATCAGATAAAATTTCCTTGACCAAACAAATCCCGAATAACCGGATCCAGCCTGAATATCATCCATCACCTGCGACAATTCATCGTGCTGATATTACCGATGCCGGTTTTTGGTCTTAACCGATGAGATGAAGAATTTCACAGGTGCGTTTTCAAATATTCATGAAGGTATTGATATTTGATTCGAATTCTAATGTTCTCACCTACGAATTAGCGTGATGCTAAATTAGCGTTTTTATGAATTTTAACCAAAGTCACGGTAGGAGTGTCAACCATCTAAAATATCAAGACGCATACCGTCCGTTTCAGTGCGTACCTTATGGAGAACTCTGCATCTCTATCTTAAGTACGGTTTGTTATGGAATATGTCCCTTGATATGAGACTTAATTCGTTTTGTGTGCACAAATTAGATGAGATGCTACTCTTAAAAGGATAATGTGATTTGAAACCCCGTTCTAAAAATACAGTAAAAATGCTGCGTGTACTTTGCAAATCATATTCAATTCAGATTTAGGGAATCTCACTAGACACAAGCTATTGTAATTTCCAGTCTTGTTCGGCCGACCATATCTTTGTTTACATATACGTTGCTTAGGAGGACCAGGCGGATTTTATTTGGCACATCGAGAATGACTCATACGTCGTCAATTTCGATGACCTACAAACAAACAATTCCGTTATTATAAAGCGAGTGGACAGCGAGTGGACACAGCAGCTGGTGATCGAAAAATCTACATGCCTTACACTGGCGACAGCCGTTTTACTGGCAGCTATACAAATCCCCATAACGCAAACACTGATTTAGTTACGTAGATAAAAGCATGAGTTGTAACCTTTCGCAAAAAAAGATTTCAACAAAATCATCCTAATCCGACATTTATGTTTTCGTAACCGTCTCACAAATCGATGCAACCGTTAATCTTTTTTCTCTCGAAAACACTGCATTGCAGAGCACGAATTACTACCATAATTCTGGGATGTTTTCGAGTTGAATAATGTACACTAGTCATAAAATACGGATCGATCGAATAAACATGTGACCACCCTGGATACTCTTCAAGTAAGGCTGTTGTTATCATCATCAAGAATCAAGATATATTCTATAAATTACGTCATGAATGCAAAAACCGCGCGCGACTAGACAGGGTTTCTTCTCAAAGTAAACATCTCTCCTGAGCTCGAGAAGAATATGCAATCGTATTGTTCTCCCGAAACATAAAATCAAACTCTTGTCGTTCTTAGATATACCATCAACAACAAGACAAAACGCGGTGAGTCACATCACCCTGCAATCGATGTGAGTGTACAGTACCAAGGTCGCTCCGAATTTTAGCATTTACCATAGCATAAATTTCTACCACACCAATATACAGTATCAACCACGGGGGAATGTGTGGTTGCAACCAAATAGACAAACAAGCAAGTTTAATACGGTATTATCAGGCCGTCAACCCAATCGTAGGTCCAGAAAATACAAACTGGCCAGAATAAGCTTGTATACAACGTAAAATTATCCAACGCTTATGCAGTTGACTTATCTGAACGGATGACGTACGTATATTCCAGACCGGTGAGATTCTGGCTGTAAAAAGCTGAGTGTGAATATAACACTCCTGCTTCAAAATATCAACTCTGTTGTTGAATAGATGATTTTGCGAATTGGTGAAATATCGCGAATTCTGAAGGGAGAAGCGTGTTGTTATTTCGAATACTGTTGACAGAGGGAATAAGGATTTTGCTACGACAACAAATATAGGCGAGAATAACGTTGTTGTTGTTTTGGATTAACAGCGTAATATACGCATGTCAAATTGTCAATATATTTCCGGTTTATAGCCCGGATCACTATTAGAACCACAATCTTCCGCACTCCCCAGATACTAACTTCCAAGCATAGTAGGAAGGGATGCCAATTAAAACTTCACTAACGAGAAGTCGAATAATGTTGTGGTGATATATAACATTGCGCGGTTCAGATCACTGCATAGGCGTACCATGGCCTACTAGAGGCAATGGGCCTACCTATAGATACTATTTTGCAAAAAAAAGTGACCAATATCAAGACAAAGAAGGTTCTTTCAAATTAAAATTAATGATCATTGTCATTCATATACCTCTGTTTAGGACAAATTTCGACCTTTATCCGGAAGATTGTTTCGGCTATAGGAAAGTTCATCATGCTGACAGTGGATTCAGTGCAAGTATGAGGAAGAAGACGAATACATAAAAATCTATTCACATATTATACCATATCCAAAGAATTTTTCGAAATCAAGTATCACGGATGTAAGCGTTGAGGCTTAACATTCAAAAAGCAATTCCCTTTCTATGCAGTGAGACATTTCACATACATGGAATGCATGACCTTTTATCAGATATGTAATCGAAAGCAATTCCTCATGGATTTCGTGAGACAACGCTGTATATGCGACATGAAGATTGTTATCGCGTCAATTGCGTTTGTCCTCAACTGTGAACATCAGCGTACGGGTATTTTTATTGCTTAATTTCCGCAGTCCATACATAAGAAAGCCTATATATAATATACCCCATCCGCAACAACGGACTTAGAGCCAATATTTACAACGGACGTTTCCATTGTAAGTTATGGTAGGAATATCATGTGTATACTTGTTCATAGCAGGCCGGTCGTCAAATCCACTTTTAAAGTCTATATCAATTCGAAATGATATCGAATTTGCCTTCATGCCGCCTAATTTTCAAAAAGCATTCGTTTTCATTCGCGTATTTTACAATAAGCCATCATTTTTTAAAATTTACATACTAGCTCTTCCGTTGCTTTTTGTTTACCTCTGTTTACACGTTAAGGCTGTTGTACGATAATATTGATTCCATTCAGAGGCCTAAGTAAGATCATTTCCTTCCCTTCTAAGCATCGTACCATGATCAATGATCACAAATGAAAAGCGGGAATGAAATGTTCTGGGCGAGCAACAGATGCCATTTGTGATGATTACTTTCTGCGTTATACCGTTGAAAAACACTAGGTATACCGCGTGTGGACCCTCGACCCTTCAAAATAGCACGTTACACGTTACATTGCAAGTATTTATGGTTACATACTGTGCATATTACCATATTAATTCGCAGCGACTATTGATGTTGATACCGTGATTACAGTGTTTTCAGCACGTGGCGTTCATTTTGGGACAACGTCTGGCGTACTGTGCTTCAGCAAACTGATCTGGTGAACAACGAGGTATTTTACATCAAATGTTTGACATGAGCGTTGTGTTCCGCGTCCGACGCCATAGCAACTTCAAAAGGATTAATTCTGGCTTTGACAGTTTGTTGCTTGATTGATGTACTGACCATCAATCAATCGCGTCAATATCAGCAATTGTAGCTACGGGGCCATTGTAATATATATGTCTCAACAAAACTATCCTATTGTGGGTGTAATCACTTAGATTGGACAATTATATAAAGCATTCTTAGGACATGATATCCCACAGCGTGTTTTCTATGACAGCAATTGTTGGTATGCATTGTCACATAATAACAACATTGCATAGAAACTCATACCTACAGTAAATTGCCCACCTCAACACGGGATACACACAGTACTATAAATAGTTTATCCATACATTAGCCCTGACATATTTTCTTTACAGACATGACAAATTGGACCTGTTATCGTCCCTCACATAAATCACACCTGAAAACACTTGAAAATTTGAACTTACGTCAAATATTAGATCACACTGTTCCAGCGATGGTGTCCCAGCAGAAATGTTAGCTGTAGACAACTCAGGTCCACTAGAATATAATGGATTTGATGTTGAAAATATCGAACTGAAAAGCTCATCATATCCATTTGTACTTCCGTAGGGGTTCGCAGTTGTGCTTACATTTGCACTAGGCGAAGGCAGAATTGTACTTGTGGAGGCCATTTGTAGTACTTCAGTTCCCAGTTGATTCCAAAACCCGCAGTACTAATTAGTAGCTTCAACAAAACGCGGAATGTTCAGAGCCACACGCGCAGTGGTGACCTGTTGAAATGCTGTAACTTTTGCAGAGATTCCTGAGAGCATCCACTAGTAGATAATTAGAGTCACAATCACTAATAACGGGATAAGCTATTATTTATCGTGATAGATCGCCTAGCGTGATGGTATGGCTGAAATATTCATTCATGCATTACAGTCCTATAGGCAAGTAGCTTTGGCACTGCATCTGGCCTCGACCTTACATGAACGCCTCATGAGCATATTGATCATGTGTTTTAACAAGTGACATCCCTAGACCCTAGGGGTGAATGTATGCAACCAAAAATGGCGGATTTCCAACGACATGAGCGCTCTAAACTCCAACTACATGCTATAACAAAGGTCAACTATTGCTATATCAGAACGAACGTCTGCTTCAACGTCAACAGCGACCTCAAAAAATATCAACTGGCAACTGTTTGAACATAAATTTACCGCAAGACAAGCGTAGGAGTATCGAGCATTCAGCTCGTTATGCCTCCTCGTTGGTTGATAAGTCGCCGAAGAAGCGTTCCTGCAGTTGATGTCGCTTTATATATCTCAAAGCATTCATTTGAACTGCGTAACCCTCATAGAACTGTCGCTATCTGAATGAATTGGTAGTTTGCTATCGCAACGCTAGATATATGGTAGTCGTCATTTGATACCAATCGATAATGGAAAATACTTCGCGGGAATGTAGTCGTTCCTGCGGCGTATCAATAACGCACATAAGGCAAAGACTGGCAGGTTTTGTCGGGAAATTGTGGCCTATATGTTGTAGCATTTATTTATGATCTGATTCCTCACTCTGAACGGTGTAAATGTCACAAGCATGACACACAACCTATACAGTACTTTAGTCGGATCTGAAGTAGTCCGTCCGAAATGCTAACCACACCATATTTCTCTGTGTGAAAGTTTATCCAGTTCCCAATGCACTATTGACGTTGCAACGGTAAGGAAAGCATGCCGTTACCTACTACCTTGTCAACTGTCAAATAACACGCGTTTAACGACCAAGACTTCAATACCCAGACGTGATTAGCATCGATTGGATTCGCGTCGGCAATTATACTTTTTCGGCCAGTTCTAAGTCTTTTTGGATGGTCATAGTGATTGAAGCACAATGCTTTGACTCAAACTCCCGTTTTGTCGCAACCGAACACATTGGACCGGGTTTGGGGCCTACCGTGTGTGGGAATTTCGCCGGAATTAGGCTCTGCGCAGAAATTCTCTAATCGCAGGGGCGTGGCGGGAGAAAGGAGACAAGACCATATATATGACTATAGTCATATATATATACTTCCAGGGTATACAATAACTGGTTACGTGGCCAACGAACTTACCATGACATCACGAGCTGGGACATCGGTAACATAGCAACACGAAAAATCACGAATATCTATAGATATATGCTAAGTGGAAGCTCCTGGAGAAATGAACATGTGAAACACAAATATCTGTCTCTCCTTTCGGACGAAACTATAACCCAAGCGACAGTAGACTTCAGTTCTCTGTGAATATATATCAGATATGGATCACGCTCGCCTTGCATTTGCTGTACTACCACACACTTGCTGATGAATACGGCTTTTGCTAACCCAAACAAAAAGCCTTTCCTGAATGCGCGCGGCATGACAAACGGCGTCTTAATGCTGACTGGTTCAGATATTCAAAGCACGATTTGATTAGCCTACTAATTCAACAAGCGGCAGGCATGTCTACGGGCTTTGGCCTCCCAACTTCTGGCTTTTGTAGAGTAAAACTGGACAAAACCCTGCTGATTTAGGCAGCGAAAAGGTGCTATATTGGTTATTTCTAGGCGTAAAAGTAATGCCGTATCTTGCATCTAAACGGTTATAAAATAAAATTCGCACACTCAGCACCACATCTGAACTCGGCGCATTTCCGCTTTCGTACTGACGACTCGATCTCACGAACGCGGGACCATTCACGAGCCAATCATTAGCGCAGCACAGTACAGCGTGATATTTTGTACTAGCCGAAAACAGTGAATTGGCCGGTACATTTTACGGGCGAAATACTTAGTGCCTACGACGTGCATATCCATATTTGGGAGGGTTTCCTCTTTTGCCTCGCTGGCATTTGTCTTGCTCTGTTCGTATATATAGACCTATTCCTTGACGCACTTGATATATAGGCCTAAGCCTAATGTGCAGCCGTTCAGCCACCGTCCTGCAATACTGATGTATTGATTCCCACCACATACAGCCGATAGGTATTGAGCAGCTTTATTTAGTATATATATATAGCTATATAGCCTATAGCTTTTTAAATAGGAAAAATGCCATACATTCCATATCAAAACTGGCCAGCGGATAACGCTCATATCAAAACACTGTTTTGCAAATGGAATAGGCCTACAAATTCTTTGGTTTGGCATGCGTCTAATTCTAAATCAAGGTAGGCCTATATGAGTGATTTTCACTTCGTGATGAATAAGAGGCAAGTCAACGTACTCTGGACTCCAAGCGTAGACGCAGTCGATTTCTGAGAACAAAGCTCATTTCCGCAACCACACTTGACTTTAAATCGACATATTGAGCAGTTAATTGCCAGACCTTTGCATGTATGGTGTCTGGCTTGGTGATAGACCTCTCACTCTGGATGTGACTACTGCACCTATCAATTGATAGTTCCAATTTCCGACTGTACTTGATTCAATGAATAAACGATCAAATCACGTCGAGGGGCAAGCATTTTCTCGGCTTGGCAGTCAGTATCGCAAGAGTGCGGAGAGTTCTGGGCTACAAACCTGAAGCACAGATATCACCTACCATAAGCATTGACCTAGCGTACATGTTCTGAACAGTTGAAAACCCTCACAAAATTTATGGCATAGGTGTAAATTCGAAACAACATCAACAGAATCGATCTTTCTTCCGTCCTTAATGGGATAGGTCTATCGGTCACCCCGCTAATTTGACCAGCAGTGAAAGAAACGATGGAAATTAGGGAGTCTGGCTACAGAACTGCTTGCATTATGTGGTTTAAGGTTGTCGTTTAGTTTCAGTACACACTATAAATGCGCGCTGCGACGATGTAGGTGTAGTGTCTATTTGATCTTTATCATCATCTAGCGGAGAAGCACACCGAGAAGGAGGGTTTACAAGAAATCTGTCCCAAATCCTCACGCCCTTCAATACCTATAAGTCTGTAACCTACGCGTGCCTAGTACAGATGAACAGAGATAGCACGAAAGCTTACACCCGTGCGAGTCCCCTGAAATCTCTAAGAAAGAACAGTGTCGGAGACTTACACAGACTGAGTAATCTATTTTTCGTCAGTAAACCAGACACTGAGCAAAGAAATATTTCATTAAACGAATGAAGCTTGGAGCAACTGCTGCAAAAACGGTAGTAGCTAAATGAATAATCACATGTCGTCATATCAAAGCAAAAAGGAGAAAAACACTACGGCTTATATACTGCAATTTTGGCAGCTTCTCTTAACCCGCTCAAGTACGCACCGGTTACAGTTTGCGGAAAATGCCTATTTGTCGCTTCACCAGCAAAGTAAAGTCGCCCGTTCACACAGTGGGCCATTTTATCATATTCATCGCCACTCCCATGGGTTTTGATGTAGCTATAAGCCATACGTGCATAGGGGTCTTTCTTCCAACATGTAGCAAAATATTTTTTCGGCTGTGGAATTTCTTTATGCGGAAAAATCTTCTTCAAAACATTAATAGCTATATCTTTGATTTCTTCCTCGGACATTTCAGCCGCGGCATCGACCGAATCCCCAGATATCACACTCATAAGGACTTTATCTTTGCCAAGAGCAACATTAGGCATGTCGTAAAACATAGTGAAGAAGCCTTTTCCATCATTTGTAGAAGGTACATAACCGAAGTAATTGGCACCATTCAATTTATCGTCCCAAAATCTTTCTTCAAATTCTAAACCAATCTTCTCGATACATCCGCACCCAATTTTTTCCATAGCTTCAAGTTTGCTCTGCGGCAGTGACGGAATGAATTTGATAGCGTTAGATTTTAATACAGCTAACGGCACAGTAACAACGATGCAATCTGCATGAAATACATCACCATTTTCCAATGTCGCAGAAGCTTTGTCATTGGAATAATCGATGGAGGCTACAGGCGAGTTTAATTGTATGACTAGTCCAAGTGCGAGAGATGATAGTAGAGTGGAAAAGCCATACTGAACGAGAGTATGATCGCCGCTAAATTGTGCGAATGTCTCATTTTGATCCCAATGAAAGGCTGACACTTTGTCCAGTTTTGCACCGCACGCAAACTCTAGATTTCCGATATGAAATTGGAGCAACTGCTCTTCTAGATCAGAAAATGATAAACCAGTTTGTCTAATCCACTCCTTATGTGCTTCCATGATTTTTTCACCAAGAGACGAATCACAGTTTTCTTGCTGATTCCTTCTCCACTCTGCGATTATATCCAAGAGCGCATTGAAATGAAAATCCATACGCTTGTCAGAGTTACTAGGGATAGGCTGGCCGTTGCTATCATGCAAATCACACTGTGGTTTCAAAACCTGCATCTTCAAGTTCAGTTGCTCTGATATAAGAGCCATTGGGTTATTGACACATCCATTAACGATTTGTGCACCTCTGCCGACACAAACACCGTTCAGAGTCCAATCATCACAGACGCGACCGCCGATTCGATCTCTTGCTTCTAGTACTTTAACATTCATACCAAAGTTGTGTAATTGTCTGGCAGCTCCAAGACCAGCAGGACCAGCTCCAATGACGAGAACATCTTTTTTCGCAAATTGTTTTGGTAATAAAGCGCCGCCTGTGGGTATTCGTAATGCACCAATGTTAATTAACCCTTTATAGGTGGCGAAGCATATGATTCTCGGTAGCAGTGATTCACAGATATGAATTCGTGTAAGTCCACGAAGAATAACATATTCGCAACACTTTTTGGCAGTGAGAAAGCTACGCTTCTGCGATGTCCATAATGCCACAACTAGGTTTCTCAGACCAAGATAGATGGCTTGATCTTTAACATACTCGGGAAATTCTTGTGCCTCGTCTAATTCCATCACATCTGGTCTCATACACAATGCTTTGCCATGTTCAAATGGTTTATAAAACGGGTGGAAATATCCCGACGTGGCCGTTCTATTTGACTGATTCAGACTTTTTCTTCCGCCAGGCGACATTAAAAGTCTCGTTTCCGATTCTTTGCCTTTTTTAGCGGAATTATCTGTTGAATCATTCGACAAATTGGCAGATGATTGTTTCTCAACTAACTTGGTTACCTCAGGCAGAGTAGCGACATGATTGCTTTTTGATTCACTTGGGCAAAGACTTTCATCAATATCAACAGCGCTCATACCGACTCCGTCAGGATAATATGATGTTAAAAATGAAGCAGCGGGGCTGTATTTAAGAAATGGAGAATAATTGAGACTAGCCATCCAAGTAGCAGCCAATGCAAATACTGCTTTCACAGCTCCGTCAGGTATTTGGTGACACGTGTACTTTACATGAGGCATCCTTCGATCCGGCCCCAAAGCTTGTTCATCAAGTGTGTTGTTCATATTTCCCCTAGCACAAACATAACTATTGATCAATTCATGTGTTAGTTCAATTTGGTTTCCTAATTGTCTCCATGACTCACATTGAACACACTTGACCCAGTATGGCAGCTGCCTTTCAGACATGAAGTTCGCTATCGATTTGAAACCACTGTCGGCTTTACTGTTGTTCATCCACGCCCGTTTCCACTCATGATATTCCTCGAAGCCTTCATGCTTGCTTCTATAAAACTGTTCAAAACATGCATTGCAATAATGTTCCTCCAGTGACAGATGGTACCACCTTGAAGAGTACCCAGTAGCTTCGCAACAAAGTGTGTTGGCTTTTATCGCGCAGCGTGTAATAGTCTTTCCACATCCTGACTTTTTGCATATATAAAGCCTTTGGCCTTCGGTGTTTGATTTTTTAGTATTGAGTTTTCCACGCGGTGTAGATTTGCAGAAGCCATTTGTCGCCTGATTTTGCATGGATGGTGATTTTAAACTCTTTGACGACACATGTGATTTCTCAGCAGTTTCTGAAACCGCATTGCCTTCTTTCAAGTTATTAGTGGTGTTACTTCTACGAGAACTCGACCTTTTGACAACGTCATTTGCAGACACACTATTCTCTTCTGAAGCAATCCCCACAATTGTATCAACTGACTCAACTTCAAACATTTGTACTTGAGATGAAGGTGAATGTGGTTCCTGCTTCAGTTGCACAGTTTTTTTCTCATCACCACATCCAACTTCATTATTATTATCTGTGGTCACTTGCGTTGGCAAAGAAATGTCTGTGTACAAAGGCGTATTGGTATCTACTGTTGAATCGTTGCTTGTGCTTGTAACTTGATTACTACTATCAACTTCTGTAATTGACGAACTCAAAGCAGACAATTCTATTCCTTGTGATGGAATATCCACTTCCTCAACGCTTGAGCTCAGCGTTGGATTGTTATTTTTCCTGTCATTTGGTTGGATTTTTAGTTTAAAAGAGGCAGCTTCGCTCGTTTTAGCAACTTTTGCCTTGGACGTACCGACTGTTGGTTCTTCTACGAAATCTTTAAATTGTTTTCGTTTAGGTTTCCTGTTAGATGTTCTAGGGGAGCTCACATCATGCCTGTCCATGGATATCAGAAACTATTTAGGATCATAAGTCTTATATCACAACCACAATAGAACTGGAATGGCAACGAAACAAACGAATTCTCAGAACGTCAAAAGTCTTATCACATATCAGTATTCATGAAAGCAGGAAAGCACGAGAGATCGCTTCTAAACTAAGTAGGTGTACATGATACTGTTTGTAATAAGGCTAGGCAACCACTGAGCTCAGAGATCTTCTCATCTCGGTGGTCAATGATCATGCTCTCTGCCGCCTCTGCATGACTGCCTGCCTGTAACATTGAGATTATGTAAACTAGCTGCGCCTTGACGCGGAACGCTGCTTCGACGTGAATATCGATGACTCTTTTTTGAATGGAAATTTATTTTGTCTGTTCTATAAGTACCATTGGTCTTTGTTTCGGCTTTCCGCCACGACCATAATACACTCACTGGACTTGGCTAACGTGACCATAGATTTTGGGCCAACAAACTTGGTGACGCCGTTATTACCTCTGCAGGTCCAGATCCTCCACTGATGAAAGCGCGAGATGGGGACTAAATGTAACATTTTATTTCTGTCATCTACATAGGCCTACATCAGAGCTATTGAGTAAGAGAGCACCACAGTCTACAGTGATTTCGATGTAAATACCAGCAAGAATATTCTGCGGTCGTGCGGCTGTATCATCGAGTATTCATTCAGTGGCTATTCAGTGGTAGGCCTACTCGATATATTGAAAGATACAAAATCATGGAAGAACATGAAATATCACTAGGTTGGTTTTAGGCCTTAGCTAAGAGAGTATACATTTTGTGGTATCAAGTTCTGTTTATGAGACTTTTCGATAATGTAATAAAGTTTGATAATGTAGATATGGCTATAGGCTGTAGAATGCGTATTTTTCCACTGCGAGGTAGCATTAGCATTGGCATAAAATATCTTATATTACGGATTGGAAGTTATGTGGTCCCAAGTAAGCGATTCATCCTCTGCTAAACTCGTTGCTAATTTCGCACCAATAACCTTTTTCATATCTTTGACAACAATACCCTTGGGCTCGGCAACTTTTCCTACCACATCGTCTGCCTTGATTGTTTCACCAGCGACCAGATCCTTCGTTGACACAAGAGTTTTCCCAAGCTGATAGAAGAAAAGCATTATTCAACCTACACATTATTTTCCTCACGTCATCGCACAGACAAAAACGGTTATAAGTGGTAGGCCTACCTTGATAATGAAACCTTTTTCACTGTCTCTGATTTGTTTCTCAGTAGTCCCTAGAGCTTTTTCAACCGTCCGAATAGCTTGTATCAACGATTTTAATTCGTCTGGCTCCAATGAGGCCTTGTGATCACTACCTGTCATGGACTCAAGTTAGATAGCCTACCATTTGTTTCGTATTGGCCCTAGGCTGTTCCAGTCAACCAAAACTTTCAGGGATGCGGAAAAGTTTATTGGCCTACATGGGCCAAATGAATTAGTGCGGCAGGTGTATACCCTTCCAGTTCTTGTCCAAAGTTATATGCCTCTCAAGTATTTTAGCCCCGAGGGCCACTGATGCGATCGAGATAGCAGCCCCTTGTTCGTGACTTGAATATCCAATCGGCACTTCGGGAAATTCAGTTTGAAAAGTCTGTTAAACAATCGACAAGCGATTCACTGTAACATCAATTTCGAAAGACAGCTTGGAACTATAATGGAACATCGTGATGATAAAACGTCTCACCTGTAGAACTCTCAAATGTGCATCTTCTTTTGGGGTTGGGTAACTACTTGTGCAATGCAGCAATCCGAATCTATCATTAATCGGTTTGATGGTTTTGTAAATTGTTCGAACTGTATCCATGCTTTGAGTTCCAGTGGATATTATCAACGGTTTACCTGCAAATCAAAATACTTTCCATACTCGATACCTTCGGCTCTAGCCCTAACTCCGTGCTATTTCAAACCAAGATAATCACGTACTGTAGTGCAGGCCTACAAATGCTACAATACAGCATCAGGGCCATTCGGCAGTTAGTCTAAAGTAAAACTACTAACCCTTCGAAGCAACATATTCAACAAAGTTCACGTTACCGCAGTCCGGTGAGGCAATCTTGAAGAATGGCAACCCGATTGAGTTAAGAAAGTCTAATGACTCCTGAATAAAAGTTCAAACGTCATAAAAGTGCCTAAATTTAACTACGAAATATCTAACATCGTCACCAGCGGATGAACTGAAGATGATCCCAATTTCATTTGCATATCGCTGAAGTTCAATGAATTGCTCATCAGTAAGTTCGAGAAAGGCCTTATGTTCACCGTACGTTTTTCCCCAAGAGTTTACACTGAACAAAAGATTTCCGATACAAAACGCTCCTAATATCCTTGGGATGGGCCCGTTCCGTGGCCATGGGTGACTAAAAGTGACTGACTAGTCTAATCACTCTGAAATAGATGTATGCCTAATATCACTATAAAGGATGAAGAACGTGTAAATCATAGATATGTTGAATGCAACCGCAATCGTGTTTCTCCAGTCGTATACTTCGTTACTTATACCGACATAATCTTGTGTACATACGCATATAGCTCGGTTAGGTTTACTACTCGCAAATCTGAAATTCATAGTGTGCATATGGCCTACTTTTAGAACTAAGAGGTCATTTCTTTCATAGCGCAGATAGCGCAAATTTTGTATGATTATACATATTATTGACACCGATCGATAATTTCGTCAAAATCACTTGCAAAGTTTCAATACCTGTCATACGGTCTTTCCAACGCTTGCTTGTTGAATTTTCGAGCTAGCTTACATTTCTGAAATTTCGCGCAATCCGCTCCACAATCTTTTGCCACCTTGATCATCTTCTTTGCTATTTCAATATCTCCCTGAAAAGGTACGTTTACTTTAGGCCTCCTTCGCTTCAATTATGGCTTGCTATTGTACGGATTGACAATACAATAGCTACTGGGCTGGACTTACCTGGTGATTCTGTCCGATTTCCGCGATAATGAAGCACGGGTTGTCTCCACCAACGAATCGTCCGGGAGCGATTTCAAATGTTGCCATTGATATTGTCTGATAAATACCGAACGTTACTGGGAGATAATGAACAAAACGTGGCGTCACGTAAAATTGTTGCATCCATGTAATTTATAAGAGGTTCCTGAATAACTGCTTCGCACCACAAAACTTGAATATCGCAATAAGTACTTTTAGTTGGTATCTCGTCAGAATTCGATACCACAACGGAAATAATTTTGCATCGCCTTATTTTCGTTATGGTGTCGACTTCTCCCAAACGAGAGACACACGAAAATGAAAACTGCGTTAATCTGCGATAATAGGTTCCATTCGACCTGGCAATATGTCGGCTGCATTTGCCGTAGGCAACCTTTTCTATTAGCGAATCGGCCTGAACGTGCGTTCCGCTCCAATGCCCCACGATCTCATGGCGCCATATTTTGACCCACGCTACTCTAAATGCTAGCTGGATCGGCAAGATTGCCCCAGTCTTTTTCTACAGGCTAAGTGAAGTCAGTAACGTTTTCAATCTCTGCAGAAATTTGCCCACATATCACCTCTCAAACTCGAATGCTGCTAAATGCTAACACGCAGATGTGGGTAAATAGTGTCCAACGTGTGCAGTATGGTTACAACGTATTTCCCGTGATTCATATTCCCGGTATCGTTGCTGAAATGAATTCTACCGTCAAGAGAGAATAATATGTGTTACATATTATCTTTTGCCGGTTCTATTATAGTATAGGTTAACTAGTTAATGAGTAGCTTAACAGGAACGTTGACAGAATATGCAACCGCCTACAAACATCTTGATCAGAGTACACAACGGTCATCATTTGAAACAAGTAGTGGAATAATACCTATGTTATCACGTGTTTAAGTAGACCAAAGTAAATCGTAGATCGTTGAGCGCATCCGCCTAGAGTGTTACCATGCATTCTGCGTAAGAGGTGCTGGACTAAACGATTTAGCAACACCACACTCCTCACTACAGGCCTGCATACTACGCCGGTACTCTAACAGGGAAGCAACGTATTCCCGATTCTCGTATGTGAGCCTCTCGCGGAGATGATGAAATTCCGCTGATCATACCGTTATAGTAATTCCAGGGATTTCTAAAACACGGGATGTGTAAGTTCATTTCCAGGCATATATCAGTAGGGTCAGATTACCCTGCCAAGTATATCGTCGAAAATGTCGGGACATAATTAGACCCGCTGCTAGATTTCCATGTCAGGAGCACAATTTTTAGAAATCCCTGTAGAAATTTCTGTAGGGATTCCAAGACGTCGGGATTCCAGTTCGTCCGTTGCAAGTAGGCCTACTCGTGTGATTCATTTCATTTTGAACCGCCATTTCTACCATTGAGAAGCTGAAATTGCAGCTAGTTCTCATATACCGAGTGTTTCGCAGGCTATCGATCTATCCCATTGAAAAATAGTTTTGGCGAAGACATCCATCTCGCGGCCGTACTCGTTCATATTGATATCAAGAACGTAAAGGTTTGTACACTCTGCGGTTCCAATGCACGCAGAATGCATATGAAATGAAAATTAAAATCATGGCTCGTACAGAAGGAAGACGAAGATTGGTTCAACGCGGTTGGAGAACGGAACGGAACGCGAGAAAAGCAAGTCGCTACAACAAGTA
This sequence comes from Botrylloides violaceus, assembly GCA_030412335.1. Taxonomy (NCBI): domain Eukaryota; kingdom Metazoa; phylum Chordata; class Ascidiacea; order Stolidobranchia; family Styelidae; genus Botrylloides; species Botrylloides violaceus. Next base: position 2,667,721 of record JASFYC010000810.1, read on the forward strand.
TTGGTTACCCTGGATTCGTCGTCCTCGAATTACCAAGAAATAAACAGGGAATTGTGCGAAACGCAAAAACGACTTTTCGCAACCATGGAACGGATGAAGGAGAGGTACGAGATCCTAACTATATGCACTATGATGACGTAGATATATATACTGTATCTTCAAATTGGCTCCCCTGGGTTGACTTCCTTCCGGTAGCAACCAGTAGGCTATCCAGATATCTATCTGGCTTAGAACCCTAAAGCAAGTGGTAGCTGTAACCCGAAGGAGTAGTCACATAGTCACAGCCACCGCCATCCAGGCAATTGACTTATTGACATTTTCACGTAGAATACGCTATAGGCCTACATAAAATCATATCGAGGTCAAGAACAAGCATTGTAGAACAAGTACCACCACAACCACTTTTTTATAACTTTGATGTCATTTCGTGTACATCATAACTCTCATATAATTTGGATCCTTTTGTTGGAAGATTTTCACATTGTAATTCAAATCACAAAAGTCTCTTTAAGTACATATGCTAGCAATTCTTCTTGAAACTGGGTATCGGGGGAGTGCGGACGGCTGTGGTTGTGATAGTGATCCGGGCTATAGGCCTAAACCGGAATTATGTACACGTGTACCATGTGTACCTTCTCTTGACGGAAGAACTCATTTCAGCAACGATGCCGGGAATATGAATCATAGGAAATACGTTGTAACCGTACTGCACACGTTGGACACTATTTGCCCACATCTGCGTGTCAGCATTTAGCAGTATTCGAGTTTGAGAGGTGATATGTGGGCAAATTTCTATAGAGATTGAAAACGTTACTGACTTCACTTAGCCTATAGAAAAAGACTGGGGCAATCTTGCCGATCCAGCTAGCATTTAAAGTAGCGTGGGTCAAAATATGGCGACATGAGATCGTGAGGCGTCGGAGCTGAACACACGTTCAGGCCGATTAGCTATTAGAAAAAGATAGCCTACGGGCAAATGCAGCCGACATATTGCCAGGTCGAATGGAGCCTCTTATCGCAAAGAGTAACGCAGTTTTCATTTTTCGTGTGTCCCTTATCAGGGAGAAGTCGACACTATAATGGAAATAAAGCGATGTAAAATTATTTACATTATGGTGTCGAATTCTGACGAGAGACCAACCAAAAGTAGGGCCTACTTATTGCGATATTCTAGTTTTTTGGTTCGAAGCAGTTATTCAGGAGCCTCTTATAAATTACATGGATGCAACAATTTTACGTGACGCCACGTTTTGTTCATTATCTCCCAGTAACGTTCTGTATAGATCAGGTAATACCAATGGCAACATTTGAAATCGCTCCCGGACGATTCGTTGGTGGAGACAACCCGTGCTTCATTATCGCGGAAATCGGACAGAATCACCAGGTAAGTCTAGTCCAGTAGCTATTGTATTGTTAATACGTACAATAGCAAGTCATAATTGAAGCGAAGGAGGCCTAAAGTAAACGTACCTTTTCAGGGAGATATTGAAATAGCAAAGAAGATGATCAAGGTGGCAAAAGATTGTGGAGCGGATTGCGCGAAATTTCAGAAATGTAAGCTAGCTCGAAAATTCAACAAGCGGGCATTGGAAAGACCGTATGACAGGTATTGGAACTGATTTTGACGAAATTGTCGATCCGTATCAATAATAATCATACAAAATATGCGCTATCTGCGCTATGTAAGAAAAGACCTCTTAGTTCTAAAAGTATAGGCCATATGAACACTATGAATTTCAGATTTGCGAGTAACCGAGCTATATGCGTATGATGTACACAAGAGTAATGTCGGTATGAGTAACGAAGTCTATAGCTGGACAAACACGATTGCAGTACCATTCACAATATGATTTACACGTATTCATCCTTTATACTCCTAAGTCAATCGACTCTGAACAGCTACCTTATCCGTGGGCAGATTTAGAGTAGATATATAATGATATCAGGCATACATCTACTGTATTTCAGAGTGATTGGCGTAGTCAGTCACTATTAGTCACCCATGACCACGGAACGGGCCCATCCCAAGGATATTTGGAGCATTTTGTATCGGAAATCTTTTGTTCAGTGTAAACTCTTGGGGAAAAACGTACGGTGAACATAAGGCCTTTCTCGAACTCACTGATGAACAATTCATTGAACTTCAGCGATATGCAAATGAAATTGGGATCATCTTCAGTTCATCCGCTGGTGACGATGTTAGTTATTTCGTAGTTAAATTTAGGCACTTTTATGACGTTTGAACTTTTATTCAGGAGTCAATAGACTTTCTAAACTCAATCGGGTTGCCATTCTTCAAGATTGCCTCACCGGATTGCGGTAACGTGAACTTTGTTGAATATGCCGCTTCGAAGGGTTAGTAGTTTTACTTTAGACTAACTGCCGAATGGCCCTGGTGCTGTATTGTAGGCCTACACTACAGTACGTGATTATCTTGGTTTGAAATAGCATGGAGTTCAGGCTAGAGCCGAAGGTATCGAGTATGGAAAGTCTTTTGATTTGCAGGTAAACCGTTGATAATATCCACTGGAACTCAAAGCATGGATACAGTTCGAACAATTTACAATACCATCAAACCGATTAATGATAGATTCGGATTGCTGCATTGCACAAGTAGTTACCCAACCCCAAAAGAAGATGCACATTTGAGAGTTCTACAGGTGAGACGTTTTATCATCACGATATTCCATTAGTTCCACGCTGTCTTTCGAAATTGATGTTACAGTGAATCGCTTGTCGATTGTTTAACAGACATTTCAAACTGAATTTCCCGAAGTGCCGATTGGATATTCAAGTCACGAACAAGGGACAGCTATCTCGATTGCATCAGTGGCCCTCGGGGCTAAAATACTTGAAAGGCATATAACTTTGGACAAGAACTGGAAGGGTATACACCTGCCGGACTATAATTCATTCGGCACATGTAGGCCAATAAACTTGTCCCCATCCCTGAATGATTTAGTTGACCCGAACAGCCTAAGGCCAATACAAAACCAATATTAGGCTATCTAACTTGAGTCCATGACAGGTAGCGATCACAAGGCCTCATTGGAGCCAGACGAATTAAAATCTTTGATACAAGCTATTCGGACGGTTGAAAAAGCTCTAGGGACTACTGAGAAACAAATCAGAGACAGCGAAAAAGGTTTCATTATCAAGGTAGGCCTACCACTTATAACCGTTTTTGTCTGTGCGATGACGTGAGGAAAATAATGTGTAGGTTGAATAATGCTTTTCTTCTATCAGCTTGGGAAAACTCTTGTGTCAACGAAGGATCTGGTCGCTGGTGAAACAATCAAGGCAGACGATGTGGTAGGAAAAGTTGCCGAGCCCAAGGGTATTGTTGTCAAAGATATGAAAAAGATTATTGGTGCGAAATTAGCAACGAGTTTAGCAGAGGATGAATCGCTTACTTGGGACCACATAACTTCCAATCTGTGATATAAGATAATTTATGCCAATGCTAATGCCTATAGCCTATATAACCACAGACCTACATTATCAAACTGTATTACATTATCGAAAAGTCTCATAAACAGAACTTGATACCACAAAATGTATACTCTCTTAGCTAAGGCCTAAAACCAACGTAGTGATATTTCATGTTCTTCCATGATTTTGTATCTTTCAATATACCGAGTAGGCCTACCACTGAATAGCCACAGAATGAATACTCGATGATACAGCCGCATGACCGCAGAACATTCCTGCTGTGATTTACGTGGAAATCACTGTAGACTGTGGTGCTGTCTTACTCAATAGATCTGATGTAGGCCTATGTAGATGCCAGAAATAAAATAAAACATTTGGTCCCCATCTCGCGTTTTCATGGGTGGAGGATCTGGACCTGCAGGGGTAATAACGGCGTCACTAAGTTTGTTCTATGGTCACGTTAGCCAAGTCCAGTGAGTGTATTATGGTCGTGGCGGAAAGCCGAAACTGAGACCAATGGTACTTAAAAAACAGACAAAACATTTCCTTTCAAAAGAGTGTCATCGACCTTCACGTCGAAGCAGCGTTCCGCGTCAAGGCGCAGCCAGATTACATAATCTCTATGGTCCAAGCAGGCAGTCATGCAGAGGCGGCATTGAACGCCGAGATGAACAGAGCTCCGACCTCAGTGGTTGCCTAGCCTCATTACATGGAGTTCTTAACATGATGGTGTCCGATGTATCGTCAAAGAATCAGCGGTCGACAGTGGCGAATTTTCGATTTAGCCTAGAATTTATTTTTCGCGGGTGACACGTCAAACTATACTATTCTCGATACGATGAAATATTTAAAGATGATTCCACAAATGGCGGACAAAAAATGCACAATCACGAATTTTTCGCGGGTTCTGCAAGTTGCTGTTGTTCTTTTGAATTTATTATATTTACAGCTACTAAGGCCACGTACGCTAGGTCAATGCCATGGTACTCGTGAACATAATTCCGGTTTAGGCCTATAGCCCGGATCACTATCACAACCACAACCGTCCGCACTCCCCCGATACTCAGTGTCAAGAAGAATTGCTAGCATATGTACTTAAAGAGACTTTTGTGATTTGAATTACAATGTGAAAATCTTCCAACAAAAGGATCCAAATTATATGAGAGTTATGATGTAAACGAAATGACATCAATGTTATAAAAGAGTGGTTGTGGTGGTACTTGTTCTACAATGCTTGTTCTTGACCTCGATATGATTTTATGCAGGCCTACGTTGTACATTGTATTGAATTCATCATTGTCGTCAACGTTCAACGTCTTACTCCACCGATAAATGCATTGGATCGTCCCCGCATTCGTTCTATGGATCTGCAATGTTGTCAGTATTAGCTTTGTTTCATGAGATTCCCGAGCAACCGCATATCTGTTTCCGTTGATAGTAAACGGTCGAGATGTGTTGGCCTACACTGTACGGTAGTGATGCTCTAAGCCTGTAAGCCGTTGGAAACTATAGGAAGGCGTACGTAACAGCGTATTCTACGTGAAAAATGTCAATAAGTCAATGCCTGGATGGCGGTGGCTGTGACTATGTGACTACTCCTTCGGGTTACAGCTACCACTTGCTTTAGGGTTCTAAGCCAGATAGATATCTGGATAGCCTACTGGTTGCTACCGGAAGGAAGTCAACCCAGGGGAGCCAATTTGAAGATACAGTATATATATCTACGTCATCATAGTGCATATAGTTAGGATCTCGTACCTCTCCTTCATCCGTTCCATGGTTGCGAAAAGTCGTTTTTGCGTTTCGCACAATTCCCTGTTTATTTCTTGGTAATTCGTTGACGACGAATCCAGGGTAACCAATACTTGTTGTAGCGACTTGCTTTTCTCGCGTTCCGTTCCGTTCTCCAACCGCGTTGAACCAATCTTCGTCTTCCTTCTGTACGAGCCATGATTTTAATTTTCATTTCATATGCATTCTGCGTGCATTGGAACCGCAGAGTGTACAAACCTTTACGTTCTTGATATCAATATGAACGAGTACGGCCGCGAGATGGATGTCTTCGCCAAAACTATTTTTCAATGGGATAGATCGATAGCCTGCGAAACACTCGGTACATGAGAACTAGCAGCAATTTCAGCTTCTCAATGGTAGAAATGGCGGTTTAAAATGAAATGAATCACACGAGTAGGCCTACTTGCAACGGACGACCTGGAATCCCGACGACTTGGAATCCCTATAACGGTATGATCAGCGGAATTTCATCATCACCGCGACAGGCTCACATACGAGAATCGGGAATACGCAGCTTCCCTGTTACAGTACCGGCGTGGTATGCAGGCCTGTAGTGAGGAGTGTGGTGTTGCTAAATCGTTTAGTCCTGCATGCTAACACTGTAGGAGGGTGCGCTCAACGATCTACGATTGGTGGACGTATGGGTATGGTCAAAATGATGCAGTCACGGGAGGTAGTAAGCCTGGATAAATTGGAAACGTCGCAGCAAGAACGAGATATAGAGTAAAATCCGCTGGCGATGAACATGAACTGGCTCGATTTATTTCGTCAGAGGTGAAGAGTAAAACAGCTAGCGCAGTAGGTCTCCACAATGACAACTGCGTCCTACCTGTTCTCAAGCAAGTAACGGGAATCGTGCACTGAGCCAGGAAATTCGGGTCGCCAAACATGTCTTGATCGTAAACGACAAAACGAATGAAACATAACGAAGCGTTGTGTATGGCAAACTCAAAGTGTTCTTGAAAAAGTGGATTCAAACCGTTATCATCTAAATAACAATATCAAACAGTCTATGGTTATAAGTGCAATTTAAGATTGGTCACATTGAGAATACCCTTTTTGGTCGTTTTGACTTTATCACAGTCAAATTCACACCCAATGGTTTCGATCTCTACGAAAGGAGAAGGCATGCCTTTTTTGGATTTTGGCAAATGTCTTCCTCCAATCACCTTCAATATAATAAACAATAAGTCTTCTGTAAGAAAGCCCGTGACAAATGGTGCGGTCTAGCACACAAAATGGTGACTACAGTACCTGCAAATTAATCAAGAGCGGGTCCAAATCAGGCAGGTGATGTTTCACGAATGGATTGAAGTTGGGATTGTCGAAAAATGAAGGTTTCGGTATGAAGCCTCTTTTTCTCCCTATTGAGAACCTCGCACTGTTCAGCTGCATCGCTTTATCTGAGAAGATAATTCAGCATATTCACTTCCTAAATTGACGCAGACCATGACTAACTGAATTCAAACCGTCCTGAGCCCCGCGCGAGGACACGTTTCGCTAGAAAAAGCAATTCTGCAAGTGACCATTTATGGGTGTGATCTCTGACTGATAGATCGAATTTATACCCCGGGCGGCTTCGCCGCGTCGATTCTAATTGAAACTGATGGCTGGTGGCCTGGTAGGTCGACGAAAACCCCGTATTCTGTCAGAATGCATAGGTAGGCCTACCCTGTTACGCGTCATAATAAATCTAGAAGATCTAGATTAAATGCAGATGACTCAAGTGACATGGTCTGACTACAGTGTATACAAAACCTCACCGCTTGTTTGGAAGTTTAAAGCTACAAGTTGGCATCCACAGTTCCACATCGGTACAGGATCGTAATTGGACGATTCCACCCGAGTTCCTTTCGGATATATTCTTGACAACTGCCTGTTGTTGTGTTGCAAAAACTGCACCGCCTTCTCGCGGCATGTCAGACGTTCAGCCTTGTTTTCGGGAAACGATGACATTTCGTATGCGGAGAAGCTTTCTAGAAACGTGTATTCCTCATCAATAAGCTGTCATTAAAGTGTGTATTCCGTATGAAAACCTACGGCGGTTAAAAGAGTCCTCGTGAAATGCGACGGGTCGACAATACACGACAAGATCAGACAATTCGACAGCTATTCGCTTATGACGCTCAATGTCTTTTTTCTTCTTCACCTAAAATAAACACAGAACTATTGAAATTCCATTCATATGACTCAATTATCCTATCTTAGTTTTATGGAACCACACGAAAAGATATTAAAGACTTCTAGTTCTTGTCTGACTTGGGTATCCTTCCTTTCTATTGCTTCTTTCAAAACTGCCACCCATGCCAAACTTTCTTCCTTGGTAGAAGCTGCTAGTTCAAGATCTTGTGAAATCGATGCGCAACGAAGTTTAAACCGAAACCTTTTTATTTGACGATCATTTTCAAACAAATCTGGAATTTAGAAAAGTGTAAGACTGAATTGCATGGAATGGAAGGATGACTATTTGAGATTGCTTTCTCCGAACTCATATTTCAAAATGTCTAACTTCTAATTCCTGAGCTAAGGCCAGTTACAAGCCCGGGTCAAAACGGGATGGATGGTCATCCGACATGAAAAAAAATTATATGCGTTTCAATCCGTTGCGGCCAACGGACATTGGGAAAGGCGGGACGAGTAGAATTAATTACTTACCCACGGAACAGCAGGCGAGGTCAATCGTGCCTTTTTGCATCTCTCCAAGTAAATTTTTCACCTTGAGTGGATATTTTGTTAGATATTAAGTGTACTTGGGACGATAGCATCATACCTTATCAGATTCACTTTCTTGGTCTGGAGCTAGCAACTCCTCGACATAATTGCTCGGAAACCAAGCCTTCTTCTGGCCTCCATAATCGCCTCTCCACCTTTACATTAAGTAGTACGTGTGTGTGAGCATGACGAAAGTATTGGGTTTTTCGGTGTCAGAAATGACCGACACGGGATATCTACATAGCTGTTTTGCGAATGATGAAAACTAGAGTGTCTATACAACGCCATAGGTCTATAGTCCTATTCCATAGCCTTGTAGCAACATACCAACCATGGTCCTCCTTGACAACATTTGTGATAATTGCGTGTTTACAGAACGTTAACTCATCATTCCTCGTGGCTTGATAATCGTGTAATGCCTTGGCCGTCACCGAATAGATGTTAACCGAAACATAGTCTGCGTCTGCATGGCACTCTGATGAAAAATCCAGATCCTGGATATAAACACAGCAATGATATACGAAACGCAAATATTGAGTGAAATTTCATCCTTACTAGCATATTTTTCACAAGTGACCTCGTGATCGGGTAAGCCAATCTTGTTGACTTGTACAGGTCATTTCTTTCGTAGAATTCCACAATTTCGCTGAGACTCTCAAACGTCGAATTCCCGACCCGATAAAGCCGGCCGTCGCGAGTCACGCGGCAGTGTTTCACATCTCTCCCGGCCCTTCAAGATTAGACAAACCAGACTCTACGTAGGGTCCGTACAGGGCGTAAATTGTTGCTGTTTTGAATTTATGGCGGTTTTCCAACTAATATTGTCATGTAAGCCTTGCGGCACACCGGTCAATACTTCCGGTTTATAGCCCGGATCACTATGACAACCACAACCCTCGCAGGCCGCACTTTCCAGACTGCCAAGCAGAGAAGGACAGGATACGAAGTCTTTGACTCGGTCGGGAATCGAACCCGAAACCTCCAGATCAGAAGGCGAACAGTCGAATCATTCGGCCAACTGAACGGTCACGCCATAGTGTAACTATAAAAGCCAATGTTACGATAGTTCTACCTGAACGAAAGAGCGTAACTGGCGCAGTTATCGCATTCGTCACCACATTTTCGAATAAGAAAAGCGCCATCAATTTGGATCTGACAGATAGTGGCTTCAGCAGTGCTCCTGTCCATCTCTTCAAAGTACCATCTATACAAAATTCAATGTGGATTGAGGGAATGACTCATGTCTCATCAGCCAATATAAGAATTTTTAACCTACTCTTTGTCAACGTGCGCGTTAGGTTGAGCAACTGGATCCGTTAACTTAAACTCAAAGCTTGTATGGTCAGCTTTCAGTGGGTGATTCATATAATGCCATATGAGACTGTACAAGCTGTCGAAGGTCATTTTTGAAACGAGGAAATAGAGCAATGATCCCGTGTCTTGGCGAGAGTGAATGCGTGAGTGATGCACGCGACCGTTGAGACTGAAATAACCGAGAATACTTGATCAGTGAAATAATACAGACAAATAATACTGCTGCAAAGTATAAAATTCAAGGAAGATCAACCTCATAACTGAATAGATGATACCAACTGGGCTAACAATCTGTAATTTAGGTACTACCCAAAAGCTTCTTCCGACCTACAGCGGATACGGGACGCCCGTTTTATCGGGAGGGGGGGAGGATCAGGCCACCAAGGCGTATTTATCCCAATATCGATTTTGCCGTGACTTGTATGCTGCTGTCAGGGATATCTAGATATCCCTGGCTGCTGTGGGCGACTCTCCTACCGAGACATTTCCCATTTTCCTGTAGGCATTGGCCTAGCCGTAACCGGGTAAATCTATTTTCTGTCCGGCAATACACACCCACACTAATATGCCCAATGTATCGCACAAATGATGCTACAGCTTTGCGCCTGCTAAACGGTATACTTTCCTTTCCGAAAGCTATATACATAATTTCATATGCTTACAGAAATGACAAAGTGTAACTTCCAATGAAGGTGAGGCTATCTCGAACAAGGAAGCTTCCATTTGGTCCACCACAATTGTAGAGGAGGTCTTCAGAAGTTGCACGATCTTGCTTTCCATGATACCATTTCTCCCCGTAATGAAGTTCAGTCATGTTGGAATTTTTCTGTAAAAAATCGTAATCTAATTAAACTTCTCGTGACTCCTGTTCCTTATTAAAAATTATATTTTCTGCTGCCTTTTTGCGCGTCCTACACGTCACAACGGAGATGGTTGAAAACGAGTCACAGATGATCGATCTTTACTCCCCCAATCTTGGCGTAAAAATGACATGCCTTCCTTAAATATTTGATGGAAAATTAGCTGTTTTAGCAGGGTAAATAAGCTCTGCTCCTAATCATTGCGCGCCCAGATGTCGCATGAGTATTCGCGTTTTCATTGATGTTACAACAGCAGTTTGTAGTGCTACAAAGTGATAGAGTCTGGCCTGTATAGAGTAGACAAGTATGACTATAATATTTCTTGTAAAACGCCGAGGGACCTCGGACGAACTCGCAAATTCTTGCGTGCCCGGTTGACCACTGCACGTGTCAATAGCGACACCAGTGATCAATGACACTTGTCACTCCTTGTCATCCACTCCCCACTTTCATCATGCTAGATTCCCGGAAACAGAAAATACCAAGTTTGGAAAATTTCAAATTTTAACCCGAAAGAACTCGTCTTCCAAATCTTTCAAATCCGACAATATCAATGACGTCACGTGGTGGGGTCACCGGACATCCCAAGGCAACGTTACGTGGAGATTAGTACGGTGGCTGAATTTTCAAACTTTTGAATATGAGAAGACGTTTCTCGAGAAAAAGAGAATAGTTCCTGGTAAAAATTTAATGCTTCACCCTATCATCATCAGTGTTTCACCCTAGCATCAATTTTCTAATGTTCGCTTAACATCCGACCTTGGCTGACAATAGGCCCAATCACGAAAACACGGGAAAGCAATCTTTGTACAAAGTTGGCGATACGTTTCAACGAAGTATCTTTTAAGTTTGCTGGATTTATTTGTTTGCTCCAAGGAAGCTTTTTTTGTAATCGGTCAGTTGCGAGATGGGTTTCGAATGATGCACCCGATTCACCTGAGCTTCTGTATTGGTCAGTGATTTTAGTTTTTCGGCAGTGATGCATGGAGATGCAAGACTGGCTCTAACCGACAGGGTTAGTCTTGTCGTGAGGGTTTGAGCATGGCCTACTTTAGTTCACCTAGAGTAGGCCACGGAGTTTCACGAGGCGAAAACGTTCAGGCCGTCGGAGTGCATTATACACAGACAGTTTTATAGCCTTTACATGTAGTCAGACCGACGGAGCGATGCGTAAAAAATGCCCAGGCAAACTGGGCATCGTCGGGGCGCTGTACGGTCGATCCCGTTTGGTCAAGGTAGCCTTAGGTATTAGGCAGTGCATTTCAGCTTCTCCTTCAGATCAGACACACGAAATTGTCACTACAAACCCACACACAAACAGCGTAGGAGAGGCTAGCTATTAGTGCTATGTGGTACTCAGCTATGCAGATATCGCGGGAGTCTGTACGATCACGTGGTCATAGTGTCTTTCCGTTCTTAGGCCTCCTAGTTTTGACCTATAGATCATTTGTGACTACTAAGGTACTAACCCAAGTGGCTCTCACACGGGTTCTGAGTCAATGATTATGAATAATTCGTTTTCAGCCGAATAGCGCTTGCATTTGGCTTATTTTTCAGCTGTAGACCACTTATGTCGAATTTTCATTACGCCGCGTACATTTTCGCGATCTCACCCAGTGCTAAGGGAGATGGCCAGGTATCCGATATTTTCTATTGTTTTTGCGTCAATCTTATAGACACAATCTGTATGGTCACCGGGCCCTGTTGCAAATAGATCTATATGTTCTCCGGGGCCTGTTAATTCTTTTTTAGTTTATTTAGATGACCAAGTACAGGCCTACGGGAAGTCTTGTGATCTTGTGATCTTTGAAATGAGTGCGTACTTGTCTGCTTTGTCCAAAACCGCTTTCATCCTCATTCTGTCTCGTTTTCGTAATTGGCCGTTCAGCGTAGACGAGTTTGCCTTCAGTCAATGCAAAATAGTGCAGAGTCCACTCCTGAGGTTTGATTAGGAAAGGACACGCGTTAGGAATGCACAATTTCAAATACGCGATGAAGGTTCCGTACCTTGGTTATTGGATCTTGCATATGGAGCAAACCATCTTTCAAGGCATACCGCGACTCTGTGTTTTCCCCTGATTCAAGCCAGACAGAGATGGGAATTAGGAGACTTGAAGACAAATATAGTCTACTATTCCGACACCAAAACAATGCAGCCAGCTGGACGCGTGCGTATATCGCTATACTATCGATACAAGTATAGCCTATCGAAAACTCACCTGCTTCCTCACCTCTCCATACTTCACTCGATCTGTTCTCGTCCGAAAGTTTCTTGTGCTGGGAATCATGCAAAACGCTATTGTAAACTTACATAAGGTATGAAATAGTAGGATTTTACACCTTACCTTGATCAGTATTTTTCTTTTCAACTGGTTAGGCGACGGTAACTTGGTCTCGTCATGATCTATCGGTTGCCGTACAAGCAAGTCTGTTGAAGCGGTGAAAACCAAGAGGCAAGTTTCAGAAATATGACGCATACATATTTTGGCCTAATACGCGATTTTTGCACTTTTCTTGAGAAAATTTCAAGAAACCGCAATTAGCAACATATTTATTATATATAGTGGAGTCGACGGTGGTCTATCAATTCATATAGTAAAGATTCCGCACACATTTAACGTCGGATTTATTGAGTATTATATTTGCAATTTGATAGCTTGAACTGAACAATATTCTGACGTCTGACTTAAAATCACACACCTCCAAATATTTCCTGGAACATGGCGGCCATGCGACGTTGTTGAGTCAATTTGCAATGGTTCTCTATAGACAAAATCACTGGCAAACTGAAAAATAAACAATATCAAATAATCTCTGAGATAGACCTACTGTGTGAGGCGCATTTGCATAAGATGCGACACAATAATTCCTTACTCTGACGTTGCAAATGCGTGATCTTTTATAGTGTTTAAAACATCAACAAATTTGATTTTTGAGGTGAACGTGTGCCCGTGAAATATCCAAGGCATCCCATCCGGCCCATCCCAGCAATCCACTACCAAAAGTAAAATAAGATCAATTAAGTACAATACAGCAGGAATTCACTTCTAAAAATATTACATTCAATACATCTGCATCCCATTCGCAAGCATCTTACGTAAGCTTCACAAGACGACTCGCTGCTGATTTGGTCTCCAGTGAGATAGCTACAACATATTGAAATACATTGACTGTCAAGTTAAAATCTCTTGCTGTAGAGGTCTACATGGTATTACGTGTTATGTGATGAGGATATCCAGTATTGCGACAAGGGACGATCAAATTCGCGTTCTTCAAGCTCAGTCTTCTTGGGATCTAGCACTGAATTTTCGCTGCTAAAAAGATACGCCAACATCTAAACATGAAGATTGTCTCAGTTTGGAGTTGAATTTATGTCATTAAGTCTAAATTAGGCAGCCTACCTCAGATGGGGTGAGGCAAAGTTGTGGTCGTTCCGACTCTAAATAATTCTTTAGATAATCTTCCACTTTCTTTAAATCGCTCGCCCATTCTTCCTGTAATTCAGACATGTTCAGGTCTATTGCGTTTATAAACACTGTAACCGCGTGTCAGCAAAGTCAGATCTTTGGTTTAAGCTTACTGTAGCGAGAAGGGTGTACAGACTGGTACACAAGCATTTACATAATACACAGTTAATTGATTCTCGTTTGGAGCAATCACTTCTAATCTCTATAGAAAATTAGAAACGTGTGTACCATACCTTCTGTTCATCAATTAGAAATTTTTGAAAATCCATGGCTGAGAAATTGATCCTGAAACAGCAAATACAGTGTAAAGGTCAAATCATAAAATCGTGAGGAATATGCGACTGCGTATATTCCTATTTCTACTATTTTGATTGAAGACAATCAGTACCAGTACCACAATGGAACTTAAATCCCGCATATAATATATAGCATTGCTGAACGAACCTGTCTGAAGAATACGAAACTATAATCGACGCTATATCTTCCTGTCCGTGTAATATCAATTTATAGTAAAGGTCGATGAATCTATCAAATCCGATACGACCAGTACCTTTGAGATCTGCGCCCTATAAAAGATTCTTCTGTTAGGACGCACAGCAGAATGTTAGTTTCCTCAAAAATGCTGTTTAAATCGCCCAAACAACAAATTTCAACCTGTCTTAACAACAAGGCCCGATTGCACACCTGTTTATTGTTTTGTCTTCGCTCGAGATTGCGATCAGTCAATAGATCCAAATAACAGGCTACGCTTTTGTGAGTAGACTACTGCTGCTATCTCACCACAACCAAATTGATACGTTGTGACGTTGTGACGGCTGCATCGTGCATATGCCTGTCGGTGGACTATAATATCATTCTGAACTTGAAGTGTTACAACTCACAAGTAGCCTATTATGCATACACTATTTTGAATAGCATGTACATAATGTCGTGTGAGCGGGATTATGTTGTTGATATTACAAACCTAAAGACAAGTGTAAATTTGTTACCTCGAACATGACTTTGAGGATTAACGTTGAACACGGCTTTGCATTTACATTTGATAACCAATTTCGAACAGCCCGTAGATTGACTCTGGTATATAAGAACAAAAGTAAGGTCGCACCAACGCGACATAAAATTGCAACACGCAATGCGAAAACTTACTGATCTCTTTGACTTATTCTCTCAAATTCTCTTCTCAACCACCTAAGATTAAAAATCGAAGATTATATGTCAACTTACGATACAAATTTGGGGTTCAACAATATAGCCAACCATACCGAGCTAGGTGACACCATGGCCTACTTTAGTTACCTAGAATAGGCCATGGTGACACTCTGAAATGTATCGCTACAAATTGGCGCCTGATGGCCTGCAGCATACCGCTGACGCCAAGGCATATATACGTTGTACCACATCTCAAATGTCACACAGATATTTTTTGTCTAACGAAAGGGTATATGACACCAGCACACCAAATCCCATCACCTGACGACCTGACAATGGGTAGCCTAGTGCTGGACTATGATAATAATGATTCCATCTCCCCGCAGACCTCGTTTAGTCACATCCATGGGGTTGAGGACTACAGAGATTGCGGAGCTAAGTAAAGTAAACGCACTACCTCAGTACCCGCAGGAGATCGGCGTTAAATCTAACTATCTGGTTAGGTGGATCCCATAGTGTCGCAGTCATTCCTAAATTCCGTACTTACCAACGAATTTGCGCCGGAAAAGATGCGTATTTCGTGTCTGCTACTAGATATGAAAGCCCTCGGATCCAAACATCAAATTCCTCTCTGTTGCGAGCTAAAGACAGACTCATAATTTGCATTTAGGCTAATTTGGCAACCATCATCTGTCATTCACCTGCGAGCGAAATAATCTTCAACGTGAACTCTTGTCCGTACAGAATCGAAAAACACAACTTTTCATCCACTGTGTTAGAACCTTCAACGTGTTTTTCAAAATCTCTGCACGACTTTCCTTTTCGTATTTCCTTGATTTCTCCTATATTGATAGATCCCTCGGTGTTATGATGGCTCCACAAAACGCAGCGTGTGTCCAAATTGACTTGAAGCGTACAAGGTTCGCTTCGATTTTTTCGGATGCTAAAATTTTGCATCAGGTTGCCCATTTTCAACCTTCTAAGTACATTGGCAAGCTGGCGATCGTTCCGGAATTCTGGAGAGGGAAATCCTGGCAGAGCTGACCATGACTTCAGGGTTATATCCATTTCAAGAATAATGTTTCTTAACTCTGCAGGAAAAGCCAACACTAAACAGATCTCTTCTCCGGCCTAATCTATTTTTATTGTTAACATATAATATTTATGATGAAATATCGAGTGACGCGTATCAGCGAATCTGTCTGCTGCGCGACGGACGTAGCAGAAGACTAAATAATGATGGCTTGTCCGGCTCCATACTGGAAGATCTCAAGCTCAACCACGTGACTACCGTGTACGGTCCGTAAGCTACATCACATTTATCGAGAAGTGGTGATAGCCACCATCAAATGTCCAGACCTCGACAAGGTAAAAAAGAACTCAGAGCGAACTTAAGCCTATCACGATGGCGTGAATACAATAGCTTACGTACAATAGGCCTGCATAAAAACGCAACTAAAGTTATGCAACCTAAAATGGCCTAGTCGCTTGATGGAAAACTGCATATCGACCATAGAACCCACCGGTAGCAAGCATCGTTCGAAAACAACAAAGTAGCGTACGCCAAGGCCCTAGTCGATTGTCTAGTCTAGAGTCTGGTTATCGTCAGTGATATCTCGCAAACATTTCCTGAATGACTTCATTTGCCTTTCAAAGCGTTCACCATAACGGACAAAAAGAAAGAATGCGGTTTGACGGACTCGCGTAGTTCTCATGGACTTTCCATACTAAATTGACTTGTGCAACATATATCACCGACACCGACTCACAAAAAGAGCCACTGTGTAGGTTGAACCTTGAATACCTCTGCAGCCTGCGCTAATAATTTGGTCAATGTACCACACAGACGACTGATAAGCCTTAAGTAGGCAGTCATGTCGTATCGAACAAAACAAGTTCCGAATAGCATCTGTGAGTATTTGCACTGACCTGCTGACCCAAAGGAGATTGCTGCCTTTGTACCGAACTCACCAAGTTACGCGTGGTTACATATGATAAAGCGACTTGCACGGAAAAACAGCACAAAACTTACTTTTCCGTAGTATCATGGTAACGAAATGGCTAACTACATCCACAAACAGCGAGAGATGTCCACAAATCATTGCTTCCTGCTTCTTACTGCTTTCTTCTCCTTCCCTTCGCTGTCATTTTATGTCGTGCTCCAGTACGTAAATAGGTCCACTAGATGGCGGTTGTTGCTTAGTAACTAGAACAGTTGCCGCAAAGGCAAACACATGAGCTCAGTTAGCAATGCCTGTGGCTTCGGCGCGAATTATGGGGGATATCGATCATCTGCATCATGCTAGAAGATCCATATTATCTTATTGGGCTCCTTCATCATGTCGCAATAAGGTTCCTCTCTGCTTGTCGTCCAACGTCTTTGTGTCGCGAACGTTTTCATGTAGGCCTACCGCATAACCTCATCGTTGACACTCCTTATGTAGGCATTTTGTTCTTTGTTTAGAATCCGATCACTTGAGTATACAGGCGCCTGTAGCGTCAGCTACCAAATAAATACGGATCGGTAACTTAATCTGATAGGCTGGAATAGGTGCTGCTCCGATGGATGTGAATATTCGTCAAGTGTTGGCAGCTGCTAATGCAACCAACAACATAGAGCATGGACGCAAACTGCTTTTTCAAGGCCATAAAATGCTTGATGCTGCCAACCAAGAATCAAGTCACATCGAAGGACAAAGCCCTTGTGGACCAGATTTGTATGTGATAGGAGCGGAGATCGCCATCAAGCTACTAGAATACAAGATTGCTGAAGCCCTATTGAAAATGTATTTTCAAGGGTTGCAAATCACCGATCAGTTTTTATGCAGAGCATATATCTGCAAAGCACAATTGTTAGCAAGCAAGTCTTCAAATTCATCAGTAGAATTAGATTCTGCCGTTGTCTTTTTGTTAAAAGCAATTAACTTCGCGAAAGACAAACCTCGCTACCATTTCATCGTATATAACGTGTCGGTTTTGTTTTGGCAAATGGCACGGCCATTTTTGCGACCTGGCTTAAAAGGTCTATTGCATCAAAGTTTACAACAAATTGTGAAAGCACTCAATGATATTGAAGACCCTGATTATGATTGGAGAGCGACTCTCATGGTCGCTCTTGTAGAAAGCCTTGTTGATGCTGGAAAAATGAAAGAGGCAGCTTCGACTAGTGATACAGTCGCTGATTTCACTTTAAAATACGCAAAATTAAGATTCAAAGACGTGTTTCGTCTGCAAATCCGACACAAGCTTGTTGACAATAATAAACTATCAAAGCGCGTCAATAATATTCCAGAATTCCTTGCGTTTTTGAGACTTCAAAAATTAAAACGATCATTCGCTCAACCTACAGAAGATGATACCAAAGTCAATGTAAATAAAGAACTTTCTACCATTATCAACAAGGTATGTCCATCAAAAATTAAGGAATCTCTCCCTTCTGGCAGGAAAAAAAGCGTTCCTGCTGATGCCAGCTCTGATATATCTCGTGGATCGAGTGTAAGCCCACAACAGAGGCGTGGATCACGTTTAATGTCACGAGCTAGTGTTGATATTCCAACTGATTTCATGGGAGAAATGGGTAAAGACCTTCTTCCGGAGCTTCTACTAGAAGCAGCCAGATTTTGTGCTGATTGTGAGGAAGTCGGCTTAGCAAAGACTTGTCTCAATGCTTTGGAGGAGATTGCTGATAAAGATCCCAGTTTTGATCTACAATCGGAGTGCTTGAAATGTCTTCTTATAGTGAAAGAGTTGGGAGATATGCAAGAAGTTTACACACAATCTGCTGTCGATGTTCGATTATTTGCTATCAAGAGAATGGACCAGAATATAGAAAATGCTGTGCGATCAGGAAATCCGAAAGTAGTACAAGCAGCTTGCGCTACCCAATGGAACCTGTGCTTGCCACTTTTGCAGCCAAATTTGAGAAAAAATGTACGAAAATCGCTGACGTTAGTCGGACAATCCTTGGAAGATATACAGTCTCTGGAAGTACAACTACGATGCCAACTACATACGGAATTGGCTAAATGTGAAGAAGATGGCGAACAAATTGAAGCTGCTTTACGACATATTAAAAAAGCACTTCAACTGGATCACTCTGGTTTTTATCACCAAAGATTGCAAACAATGCTTCACCGACTAGAGCTTAGCACAAAGTTGTATCAGAGTCCTGAAACTCCTGAGGATACAGCCGCTGTTATCATAGAACAAGCTAGAAAAAGTGCCGACTCTGGAAGCGTTCGAATGAAAAGATCTCTTCTAGTAAAAGCAGGTCTTGCACTTGCGCCTGACGCTTTCCAATATGTTTTAGATAGTGAGGGTGAAGTGAAGGTTTCTGGTCAGAAGTCGCTGTCGATGGTGCAAAAGTTAAGCGCAACCGCAACACAATGGGAAAAGTGTGTCAAAAAGGCTGCAGGACATTTGAAACGTCTCGGCGATGAAAACGATAGGGAAAGAATGAGGCTTTGGGCTGATTTGGCTAAAGTTGCCAGAGTGCAAGAAGTGTGGGACGTGTGCCGAGTTGCTTCAAGGTTTTGTCTACTTTATGATGATGGCAGGTGGGAAAGTTTGAAAGAAACCTTGGAAGAAGCGTCAAAACAACAGCAAAGTTCAGGTAGTGTCCCTGGAACAGCGGACGCACCGAAATCCCGCGAAGAAACACGCGACTCTGCTCCTACTTTGCAAAACCAAGTCGAAATTACATGCAATACAGATCTAACTGAAAGTAACCATCTGAACGACACGGATCTGCTTAGATTGCTCTCTGAAATTCATTTTATTAACGGCGAAGCATTTATACATTTACTGCAATGTCAAGGCTTGAAACTTGGCCAAACGCCTCGGAAGCCAGAAGATACCCATCAGAGACCTAAAAGCAATATGAGCCATAGACGAATGGATGATGTTGATGGACCTTGGGCGATTTTCACTGAGTGGATCACGAAGTTGGGGAAGGCAGCGATTACATCATTTCTGCGAGCTATTGAACTTGGAGTGATTTTACGCGAGTCATGGATTGCCTGTAGTGGCACAGCATACTTATGGAATTATAATAAGCATTTGATTGATGACGGACAACTTTCTGATCTTATCCCAGCATTTGAGGCTGCTCTAACTGGGCTCCGAAACATAGGTCATTCCAGTGAAATCGTTCTTTTCGTAAGAGTCTCTAATTTAATAGCACAAGGTTTGCTTCGACCTTGGAAAGTTTCGAAACCGGCGTCAACTCCAAATGTCGATCCTCCTCCTGAGACTGCAGCCTCATCAAAACCACCAAGTAGAAAAAAGACAGCAGGTAAAGACAAAGCAGCAACAGCGACAGGCGGTCAATCCATTTCTGTAGATCCGAGTTCTCATGATGACTTGAAGAAGGCTCTCGAAATTATTGAACATGCTCTTAATATCACGAATGGTTCTACCAAAGTTAACGTGATTCCGACTAGGGTAAGACATGAACTTTTATCAACATGGGTGTTGTTAAAGCAAATGCTTCAGCAGCAAATTGGTCCGAGTCTCGGTGTTGAGAATGAATGCATTCCGTCACAGCAAGCAATGACAAAATCATTGATTCTAATCGAAATGCACAGCCTCAATAAAAACGGCATGATGGAGTTCACTGTGCCTTCTTTAGAGGAAGCAGTCACAGCTGCTGAAAGCTGTGATTGGGAAGACACAAGCGTAGAACTAGAGGTATGGTGTAGGTTATCTTTCCTTGCACACTCTAACAAAGAGCATAGCTTAGTTGTGAAATGCGCAAACAAAGCCATCACTTTTGAAGCAGCAGTTGTGAAAATGAGCAGAAAAAAGAAAAAGGCAAAAATCAATGCCACAAATGATTATGAAATGCTGAGCAATGCAGCTTCTATCCTTGGTGAAAGCATTATGACCACTATATCTAGCAACCCATACGCAAGACGGCAAGCTATGGATTCATTTGTTACAAGTGCTAGATTTGCAAATGCTGCTTCCAATTATCATTTAGTGATGTCAGCCTGCTCGTGGTGGTGGAACGCATCATTGCCATTGATGTCGTCTTCTATTGAAAGAGAACTATTGCGACAACCATTGACCGATTTGCTGCATTATATTACGACTACGGCAGGGAGTCTGAAAATCAAACTTGAACAAAAAGAAAAGGAAGATGCGAACAGCAAAGCGGTGCAAACGATTCCGCAAGAAAAATATCCAGCAGAGTTTGATAAGCATAATATTCTCCGTGCTTCTTTGTATGGAGTCCTATTTCAATCCATTGCTGATAAATATCAATGGGAGGAAGCTTTAAATTGTATGGATCAAGCTATTCAAAATATGCCGAGGACCAAACACAGGCTGCCACTTTTCAAAAATAGGATCATGGTCAAAGCGAAATTAGGACGGAGCGTTTTTGCTGATATTGCGAAATTCCGAGAAGAATCTGAAGAATATGTAGCTCATATGTGGCGGCGTGTTGCGTTGTCATCACACGAGCAACTTCAACAGTTGTCTTCTTATCAAAAAGCAATCGAGTCACTTCATAGTGAGGATAATCTCTGGGTCAAGGTAGAATTTTTGATTGAATTTTCTACTTGGCTTTATTGCAACGAATACCCCTTGAATGACTCTTTGTATGTTTTGGAATGGGCGGTCGACATTTTACTCAGCATGAAATTTACGCCCATAATGGAAGAAAGCCCAACTCCTGTTAAAGGTAAGAAAAAGGGTGGAGGAAAAGCATCAAAGACACCGGCCACAAAACCAACACCGAAAACAAAAGAGGGAAAGCGTAATGTGAAAATTAAGGAAACTCCGGCAACCGGACCCCCTAAAGAAAAACAACAACAACAGGACGATCAAGATAAAAAGAACGCTGACAACACAGAGGATATCATACCTGTTGACAAAGAAGTAATCATCGGCATAAAAGATGCAAATGTTGAGGCAAAAGTATCAGAATTATTCAGTGTGCAACAGTTAGAGTTGTTGGCCCGCACACATATTATGCTATCGACAATTTGTGGCCGAGGATCAGAAGAACATAAATCCTACATCTTCCTCGCTATAGGATACATAAACAGACTTTGGAAAATTGCGTTGTCAGCTGCTGGGCCGTTAATCGCACAGCTTCCAAAATTGGAAGAGACCGCAAATGACAAAAAGGCGCCGGCTGCACCAGTCGGAAAAGATAAAGGCGGAAAGAAAGGCACTTTAGATTCACCACCACAAGATATCATTCAATGGGCTAATTATGTGATTCCGAATGATATCTTACGAGCGTTTACATTCAATCAAACTGATACAGCAGTCAGCAGACAAACTATCACAAAACCAGCATTAACTGTTCACTATCTCAATGAGTTAATCAATGAGCTATCTCTATCAGGGTACACTCACATGACATTGCCTGTTCTCACTCTTGCTGATGTAATAGTAACTACATTACTCAAGTCTCAATCTTGGTGCGAATTGGTCAACTTGAAAAGGATCAAAATTTTGTATGATTTGGGATTAGTCGACGTCGCTAAGAAATGGGAGGAAAATCTTACCGATGTGAGTTTACCAGAAAACGAACGAGGTGCGTTTTTGCAAGAGTATGAAATTATGATACAGAAAGAAAAACAAGTGCAACATGAAGAAGCCAAACTCAAAGGATCTTCACAAGGGAAGGATAACTCATCTGTGATGTCTGATGAGGCAACTTTGCCAATCACGTTGCAAGGAAGGAAAATTAAAGGTGTATCTCTCAGACATTTGTGGGTGGAAAAAGCAACTGCTCTTTTGGATCTCGGTTACCGACAGAGAGTTCGAGAATTACTTGGCCAAGCGCTAGAGTCAGCTACTGCTTTCAAAGATCAAGATTTACTGGCCAATGCCTACCTTCTGTTTTCCAGACTTGCGATCACCGAATCAAACTCAGGTTTGGCCTTGCGCTACTTGAGTCTTGTACAAGACATCGGTGGTGATGAACAAGTCTGGTATGACATCGCTTTCATGACGTTAGATTCGATCATTCTAGATCCTGACATAACAAACGCCAAAATAAAGCAAGCCAAAGGATTGATGTTGAAGACGATCGAAACAATGAAAATTTTGCGTGACGCAAGACCAACTAAAATCGGAAAAATATCTCACATCATCGCCATGGTAACGTCAAGATTGGCGTTGACTAAATTAGAAAAATCAATGAAATCAATCGGTGAGATTAAAAGCTCGGTTTATACAAACTTAGCAATGCTTCATGAAGCTATTGACACCCTTGCGACACACAGATTTCAAAAAGATGCAGCGTTAGTTTCGGTGAAATATGCAAATATTTGTTTGGAAATGTTCAAAAAAGCAGGTACTGTAGAACAACAACACACCTTTCTCTTAAACGGCTTGCAGAAAATTCAATACGCAAGTACCATCGTATCTGATTTATATGGTGAAGTCATATCAACCATAGATACAACACAGTCTCAAGCAATAGCCTTGCCACTTGCTCGGGTTATGTGTGACGTTGTTATGGAGTGTGCTAGATATTTGCTATTTATGGGTGATGTAAATGCTAAAGAAAAAACTTTGCTGCAACGAAACCAAGCAAAATCAGGATCACTGTTGCATATCGTGAATGAGTTTATCGGCATCGATCAAAACTTATCTCCATTAGACATCGAATGGAGAGATGTATGTGAAATAATACCGCAAGCACTTTTTTCGTCTTTATTGAGCGTGTACAATATATCACACAATATGCCAGAATATCGAGTCCGATGTTTAAGTCTTGTCGGTACCGCAATGAGACATGTTAGCATGTACTCATCAGAATGTTCTGATATGAAATGGTCAGTGTTCTTTCATAACATTACACCGGACACTCCTGTCACTCCTGGTGCTGGAATTAAAAATCTTGATGACGATGTGACAAATTGTGATGATGAGGATTATGATGGTGAAGATGATGGTAACAGAGCTAAAAGCAGAAAAAGTCAAACAAGCATGGACTCCACTTTGACAAACAAACAGCGAAAGAAACTCTCAGAAAATGCGATGCGGATTATAAAAGACGAAGAGACTGGGAAGAAAGTTAGTTTCCAGGCAACAGAAATATTGATGCAAAGCATCAAGATGGCTCTTGATCTGAAACTTCTTGATGTGGTACGTGACGCATCACTTGAGATCGTGGAAGCATGCGGTCAACTTGATCCTTTGATTGCATCTCAATATTTGGCTTTACATCAAAGCGCAAAGACATCGTTAACATTCCAAGATTTCTTGTTGAAAGCTCAACCAGATCCTGCGGCATCACAGTTTGCTTCTCTCCTCCATCAAGAAGCGTGGTTAATGAGAAAATCACCTCATTTAAAAGCAAGCTCATTGTATGAATGGGTTAACAGTAATTTGGGAGGTTTTACAGCTTGGAAACGGTTATCAGTCGGCTCTAACAGCTTGGATCTTCTCAAAGACTTCCCTCCAAATTTCAACTTTGCAATCTTGCAACATTCTCCTGATAAAAAGCATTTGTATTTATCATTGATACAGAACTCAAAATCAGCAATTCCAACAAGTGATGGGAAAGGAAAAGGTAAAGACAAGCATGACAAGAACGCCCAAGAGATGAAATCTTCTATCATTAGAATCGATGTAAATCCTGATACTTTGAACGATGTAAAGGACAGCATGGAAGAATATGGTCAACGTCTAATGAGTTTGTTATTACAATCAGAATATCAACGGGCACAACTTGCGTTAAGGCAGAAAATGCTGCAGCAGTTGTCTCTGGGTGAGGATAATGCAAACATGACATTGTCACAAGTCGCATTGGCGGAACAGGAAGAAGAAGAAATGAAAGTCTATGAAATGTTTCAAAATATCATTGATTGCCTTGACAGCTATCTGTCTCCTGTAACCACTGTGCTCCAAGAAAAATATATCGACCCATTAGTGAAGGACTGTGTCAGTCGTATTGCAGCAGGACAGCCTAGTGATATAAACTCTATGGAGACTCTTATCTTGCTGCTGGACGATGATTTGATTGACCTGCCTGTAGAGGCATTACCTTGTTTACAAACTCCTTACATAGATTGCTTATGTAGGGATTTTTCACTTCAACTAGCCCATCATCGTTGGTATGTTGATCCAGAACAAGCTGCTATTTTAGCCGAGAAGAAAAAGACTGAAGCTGCAGCCAAAGGGAATCAAAAGACTCCAAAAACTGCAAAAGACACAAGAAAGACTCCAGCGACCGCGGCTAAAGCAGTGCCGTTAAACCGTGATGTTTTACCAGGCTGTGGCACGATATCGACTAACTTAGTCCACTACGTTGTGGACCCCCTTGATGAATCAGCCGAGACAGAGGAATTCAAACCAATGGCGGTATTCGACCAAGTCATGCAAATATATTCCGCATCATGCACAGCAGGATGGACTGGACTCAGGGGCTCTGACGGTGTTGCAAGTGTAGGGCAGTGGGAAAGCATGGTGAATGGTTGTGAATTATTTGTGTTTTATGGAATGGAAAGATTCCTTGCTCACTTGCCACCTTCTAAAGTCGCTGCACTCGATCTGAGTGGATGTCAGATGATGTTGCTTTTAGACAAAGCGCAGACAAGTAAGAGCTTTCGTCATCAAAGTAAAGTCGACGTTGACAAGACCAATTCGTTGCTTTTTATGGAGAAACCACTCCACGCTATTATGTTACTCAGTTTGGTCGGTGTCAATACCGTATGCAGTAATCTACGCCATTCTACTCTTGAAGATAACGCGAAGAAGTTACAATGCATCGCAAAGACCTTGTTAGAAGACGGACAAGTTGTCGGTAAAGGTGTTAGACGTCTGTTGAATCCGACGTTGAAGAAGGCTGAGCCTCCTGCTATTGAACCACCTGCGACGGCACCAATGGGTAAAGATAAACCGGATACTCGTGGTGGTAAATCGAAGGGGAAAGGAAAAGTGGAATCTGTAGCGAATTCTCCAATCGTTCAGACTCCTGAAGTAACCGTGGTTGAAGGCGGATTTTCTGAAAGGGATGATAACAGTCCTGCACAAACTTCCGTAGATGAGCCTGTACAACAGTCTTGGTGCAACATGGTTTTATTTGGTTTACCAAACGTGATGGTAGTCTGAGCGTTGTGCTGTTTCATGATATGTCTCCGTTTTAAGCTTCTATTTATAAATTAATACAAATGCTATATTTTTTTCATTACGAAAATGAACTTGATGGGGAGGGGTCAGTCTGTAGAGTGGAGATATCACCGCAAATTTACCAGCTCCCCTTCCAGTCCCTTTTTTTGTACGAACGCACCACAGTAGGCCTACGTCTCTCAGGTTATATAGTGCTTCAACGTATCTGAACACGCCGGTTGTTAACGACATGCGTACACAAATGCATCCTGCCCTGCGCCACGCGGTGTTCTTGTTTCTTCCGTTCATTTGTGGCAGCATTTATTGCGCCTCTTATCATTTCCGACTTCCTCATTATCGCTACCTCGTCTGGAGGCTCTAGCTGTAGACGTCGGCTTATGCTACGTTCACTCACGGCAGGCACCCCCGTAGTGAATGTTTCGCTGCACTTGGGCCTATTAGCTGTTCGCTGATTTAACACGATATTCAGGGCGATATTGTCGTCTCTCTATTCTAGTAGGCTAGACCTCCCAGCAATCAAGAGCAAGTCAATTCCCACTTCAAAATGTCAAGACATGCTTGTATTTTAAAAAACGTTAATATTCAGAAAGAAAAACGGCAAGCCCATAAAATACTGCAGTCTCTTTATAGGAAATATCAAGGGTGGACGTCACTAATTCAAACAAAACTCACTTGAACAAAAATACAGCACTACAAGTAAAATAGGCAAAAAATGATATATTTATCATTTCGCGACACAAACACTTGGCACACAATAGTATTGGTAATGACGTCATGCATCGCGTTCGTATGATCGCCCTCAACACAGAACATCGACAGAGCCGTAGACATGCATCTGCATTGTTCCATAAAAACCTATAGGGCTTGGCCTTTAACAGATGTTACAATTAAATAACGTAATGCTTAGTATAGTCATGTCATGATCATGTTTTGTATCCTAGAAGACCACAATGCAAGAGATTATCTTTATATAACAGATTAGCACCTAGTGTTGCGGTCGCACCAAAGGGTCACGGGGATAGCCTAATTGAATCAACTAGGGAAGGAGCGGTGGTATTGGTATCTGGTATAATGGTGGATTCAAGAGGTCTACTAGATTGGACTACAGTCTGTAGCAGCAAGTCTGCAAAGCGACAGTGGGCCATTGGTGACGCTTCCCCATGCCTCTGCAGTTGCATGATAGTGAACATTCGGAATGTAAAGTAAATTACAAAATTTAGGAATTAAGCCTATTTTTTAACAATTTTTACAACATCGTGTGGTGCAACAACATACCATAAAACGCCATTACCTGCTTTTCGCAGTTTTGATAGCATTCAAATTATGATGCTTCGCTGTCGCTCAAGCCTTCTACGCATATCTTGCGTTAAATACAAATCATCCTTGCTTATTCTCCGTCCTTTTCGAAAGGTCCTCGGTACTAAATCACTTAATTCAACCACGTTATCACTTACAGACTTGCTAGCTTGCGGATTTCTACGAATTCGCAACGAATGTAACGGTACGTGTGGTGCTTCCGATATGGACGATTGTGTTATTTGTCTCGTCCTGGAAGAAGATTCAGAGTCTGAGCATACGCCCGATGAACGTTCTGCTGCGTGTTGAATTTTCAACTTCTTTTGCTGTTTCGGAGTCGGTGACCTGTTAGAAGACAGGGACTCGCTAGAGGTGGATGACATGTCTTCGAAACCAGATGTAGCGCTCGTTGATCTCAGTGTGACAGGAGATGGCGATTTGGTTCTATACGTCTTTTTGTTCTGCTTCGCAACAGTGGATGGGGCGAATACTTCTTCGTTTGTGCTTTTTACAACGCCCAAATTGAGATGTTGCTGACGTGGGAATACAGATTTTAGTTGATCAGATGGTGTATTAGGTGGCAGCGTATTTAATTTTTCGTCTGTATCAAATGCTGCTAGTTTTTGCTGAATTGCGTCTGTTGGTGTTCTTTGCTCTGAAGCTGATACATTATCGTGTTTTTCTCTGCTTGTAGCGTTGCGATCGCCGTTTAAAATGTCGTTCATATCCTGTTCGGTGAATGATAACGAGTTTTTGTACAGTGCTGATCTCTTCTTTGAGAACGATCCTTCGGAACTTGACCGCTGTTCCATTTTCGCATGAGAATAGGAGTGCCCGCTCCTCTCATTTTTACTGAAATTATACAATTTACGTAAGCGATGATTAAAAATACTTATTTATTTCATATTTCATTCATGAAAAACATCTTGATACAATTGCAGGCATGGGTGTAGAGGCCTAACCTCTGATTTCAGGCGAACCACGGAGTCGGAGGGGGCAACAAATTAGAAGTGTCAGGATATGACGTTTATGATACGATAATTATTATGACATAAGGCAGGAAAGCAGGAAGGGCAAGCGGGATAACAGCTTCGGCAATTCCGTTTGAAATTAAAGCCGCTTTGTGAAGCAGTGAAGTTTCCTTATTAGCAGCAGGCTATATTGGATTTTAGACATGACTGGGTTACCTGCAATTAACTTGGCTTGATTGTTGCTCATTGCCGCCGTTGTTACCATTCTTGTTGTTGTTATTCAAATCACTTCCAACAGGTTGCGCTTCTGAAGATTTTGCAGGGAAGTTCTTTATCGCATCCAGTGGCGAGTCCAATTTATCGAGAGGAAATTTCGAAGATGGGCTTCTAAAGCGATAAATGAAACATTAAAATCCTCTTCATTTTCCCCCGTGTGTCCAATTGCTTTATGCCTGTGCGTGGCACCGTCTACGAAGAATCCCACGTAATATCGGGTCATCCAGTCAAAGATTATTTACGTATGTAGTAATAAATATTTGTTTTTAGAGTTTGAACTCATTCTCTCGGCTTCATGAAGTAGCAGAGTACTTGCACTTTACGATAACCGCTAGATGGCGATGGAGAATAACTAGAGCATTCGGCTGTACGCAATGTCAACATTACAGTCATTTGACGATGTCAGTCTCGTCTTGATCTCGTTAAGTAGTGACGCCCATGTCAAAACAACAGAATTGCAGACACTACAGAACACTTAAAAACAGTCGAGGTTATACTAACTTTGCATAATTCGCCGCTTTTCGTCTCAAAAGAAAGTCAACAGCATCGGGGTCAGAATCTTGTAAAGTGCGTAGAATCTCGTCGTGTGTTTCGCGCGGAATCTGAAAAAAGCACCGTTATCGCGTTATTAACATCTCTACGTGAGTAACAACACGTTCGACAAACCGTCAAAAGTATACATAAGTGAAATATCACGAAACTACGAGATAAGGCTTCGTCATACTCAAGTAAGGTAACAAGTCCTTGTGACTTCTATATTATTATCAAATGGAGACAGTTATTGGATATGTTTATCGACAATAAAAATCAATAATCTAGCAAGAAACAAGAACAATACAGCGATCAATCACGAGCTCTTCAGCCTTCGCCTAATACTGGCGTCTGCATCGAGAAAGATCTTTTTGCATAACTCCGTTCGAGCGTGACGACGTGGGCGTGGTTCGGTCAGCTGGTATTACGCCATACCAGGATTCATTTTGCGGGACAAAACAGAAATGGAACTCGAGTTGAGTTGGTGAGCCATTGCAGCCACGTCTCCAACAGAACACATTGAGACTTATTTTAATGGCATCGTGAGTTCGTGACCGCAATAGGTTATGTAAAGTTAAATATTTAGTACATCATCCAACAAAATGCTTTACACACAGACCACCCATATTTAGGTAACCCAATGTAATACATCAATGTGTTCAATATATAACAGAGCTCATCAATCTCAAACTAACAGTCTGTAAAGAGAAAGCCAGTAACCGCAGTTTGTTCATAACCATGAATAAGACTCCAGCGAGGCGTATGCGGTACCATATTGGGTTGCGAATGAAATCCCTTATCGTTGATTGCCTACAACGCAGTGATTCTTCAAGATCAAATAAATCAATTTGAGTCACACTGCTTCAGCTTTACGCTATCGGTCAAGTTGAATACTAGCTACAAGATAGGATGGAAAATTTTAGTATGATCGATAACGGGCAAAACGTTTGTGTTCTGGTGCGTATAGGAAATCAATACGGTCACTGCTAATAGATAAAATCGATGAGTACGGTACGGTTACGTTGTATCACGAACGTAGGTCATTCGGCCGTTTACCAATTAGAACTTCCAAGTCGCCGTAAAGTGCCGGTTGACCGATCACGAAATTCTGTTTTCACCAAAGCAATGATGTTGCACCGAACTTGCATGGAGGTTTAGCCAGAATTTGCCAAGCTCCTCCACACTGTATTTGCAGTGGATAGTGTGAGACATGGCCATGTGTGAGAGAACATCAGTCTGTGTGATACTTGATGAAGAAGCGGAGCTCTCTCTGAAGGCTGGTGTGTGGTGACTTATTCTCTCTATTACTGATTTACGGTGAACGAGCGCCTTCCGACAACGGTATATTTCACACGAAAGAATTAAATGCGCGAATCGATTAGCGATGTTACTTCTGCTTTAACTAAAAACAGTCGATTCTGCCTCTATACTAGATAAAAAGACAATTTTCAACTAACCATAAACAAATCTTTCTGCGAACGGATCATGTCGTCAACAATCTTGATGACGTAAGTACTCTCCTCGGCCCGTTCCAAGCTTTGCACCTAGGAAAACCAGAATGAGGTAACGAACATTTCTATCGAAACTGTTAAAACATAACAGACGGGTGTCACCCACGCAGTTTTCTTTACACGCTGTTAGCACTAAGGTTACCGCCAGCATTAGCACAAGGCTGAGCGAATCCGCAAATCTTCGAGTGTGACATCGGTCTGGACATTGCTAGACTACAGCGAAATGCAAACGGCTGAAATTTACAGGAGTCGACTGATTTTTTATCGCCGCGGCCCATTTATCGAGGCAAACGTTGGTATTTTTGCGATTATCGGTATCGGCCCTTGTCAAGTGAGGAAGTCGATATTGGATAGGCCCTATCGGCCTTAGTAATGAGCCAATAACCGACAGATCGTTATCGGTTGATCTCTAGTCATAGGTTGATGCTTTTAATGAATTCATAGCAAAAAGTGACATATAAGATATAAACCACCCAGTTCATCAAACTGAACTTGAACTGTCACTCAACAATGTTCGCCGCAGGCCAGCTGTTGACTCAAAATCCCAAAAATGTTACATTTACGTTATACGAGAAGAGCTGAATGTACAAATTTATAGCCGACACAGAGTAACGTCAGTCGACGCCAGATCACTAATCACTAATCATGACGGAGAAATTCATTATAGAAACAATTCGTCTAAACAAATATTTTTCAACTGAGTAACAACAACACAAGTAGTTTAAGCCGTAGGGCACCATAAAGCAGATACGGAATGTGACAACTGATCTCCTACGGCGGCAGACTTGGAAATATTAGAAATGTCATTTAATTATTTAATCAAAAGCGCCAACTCGGGCTTCCATGTTCAATATGTGAATGCATATCTTCATCACGCGACCACGCAGCGTCTTATTTTTACGTTCAAGGCACTTGATGCTAGACGCCATTTAGACATATACCTTATTCCTAGATACTGAATGTTTGTCTTGTGTCTACGTCTGCCAGCATTGAAACAGCACGGTTCATGAACAGTGATCTATCCAGGCGAGCAGTTATCGGCATAGGCTATGTCATGATGATTTGCCAAACCCTCGTGGTCTGAATTTCCTGCCTGTAACCCCATGCTACGGCATCTTAATAACACAAATTTGAGAAATTCCCTCACGACATTGCATTAGATCTAACATATCAGAAATGAAACATCTTTTGAGAACATTTTGGTCAGAGAGCACCTAGCGTAGATATCGATGGCTACTATCCAAGAGGGGTGGCGTGTATACCTTGTGGAGGAACGTTAATAGTCCAGAGGTCTGTCGCGAACAGAGTATTCAATAAACTTCGTGCGGACATCAGTTTATCAGTCAGACAACGAAAACATCTAAGCTTTTAGTCAAGCTACTCTTGTCAACATTTACTGACAAGCCATAACAACGAAGCGTTGATATTACCACAGGATTGCAAACCACATTCTAATACGAAGTAATGTGCCAAGCAATTACATCATGTCTCGTAGACATTGTGTGCTTATTTTTAATCACAGTGCGGATTATTCAGGCGTATAAACCGATACTTTTTTCCGTAGTCGAGACCACTACGGCTTATAGAGGCGCGTAAAATTTGTTTCTTGGAGTAGGCGACATGAAAGACGATGTTTGTTGTTTCATCGGGCAACGCTTCTTATGTCTTACCTGAAACTGTGCATCCCCGCTTGATTGGTTGTTTTTATGGCGATGCAAAATATTTGGTCCAAATATAACAGATAGGTTTGCGACGTTCATCTTGTTGCCGGTGACCTGAAAGTAGATTAGGCTACTGTCAATTTCAATGACGAATGACTGACTGCCTTGTGGGTGACACCAGGGCTTTCTAAATCCATGACTGATATTTTAGATGTCACACGTAACTATATACTGTGTATTTTACAGAAGACTCGAATTTTCTAGCCGTGATGCCTATCAGAGCGTCCGTGAAATGACAGCGTAAGACAGAAATTCATCAGAAAATATGCTGCCCACGCACAAAAACATGACGCTACACGTACACGGTAACGCGTTACTCGTGGTCGTAACCTCGTAACGTTGCGCAATCTGATAATTACTTATACATGTTTAAAGCGTTGGATTCGAATTACCATCAAGACCTTACATTACACACTACTGTCACGAAATATGGGCACGAATACCAAGCGTCAAGATAAATACTATATATGTTGCAAGCATATAAATCTTTAAGATAAACTTGCACGGCATTCACCAAGTTATTGATCTGTTGAAAATGTGAATTACGTGTGTCATAATTGTATCAGTTTTCTCACGAAGATTTATTTCGGGAGCGAATCATCTTCACAAATATATACACTCACGAAAACACAACATGCCATAAGAATATCCCGTGATATATCCTACTCAGATTATAGATAGCCTACAACGGATATTCAGCATGGCCTCCGAAGTGTCTACCAACTGAACCACTTGAACCATGCAATATTAGACAATATGTCAATATTTTGACAGACAGGGTCAAGTGTATAGTATGACATTGTCAAGCAAGGCATCGCAGCAACTAGACAGCGATGTCATAACGTTTTCTTAATCTCACTCGACCCATAATAGATGACTGAACAAGGATTCGTTTAAGTTAAGGACATCATTGGCTTTTCACGCCGCAGAGTTCCGCTGAAAGGCCATATCGTTCGACATTTCTCAGATCATACTCCATACCAGATACGCATTATAAGCATGCATATGTCCGATGCGGCTACGCTAAACCCAATGATATCCAATCTGGTCTATATATGTTGCTACCGACAACGCCCGATCAAAAAAGGACTGCCATGTAATAATCTGAGGATGGGGCATACTAAACGGCGGACCAAACTGTTCACGGACCACAGAGAACTACCGATAATGTACGGCGGGTGGCGGACCTCGTAAATATTTCTAACAAGTTACTGATAAAAAAGGTTATGACAAGATTTGTAGTGAGATAATAGTGTTGTGACAGAAGGAGCAAACGGAATCCTGACTAAGTTCGGGCGATCTCCGACAATTTTCGTAGTCCGAAAGTCCACCGTTTACAGACACCCTCCGGGGATGGAAATTATTCTATGCAATTTCCCTCCAAAGTTAGAAGAGACATTACCTTTTTTCCTGTCGCGTCCGTCCGATCTTCCGAATATTCCGCAACAGTCGCTAGGAAACTCAGCAGTTGTTGTAATGTATCGCGATTCGGCATCGGAAGCAACCACACCAGGCACCGTAGAGCGTCGAGTCTTCGTTGCCCTGATAGTTCTATGAAAAGATCATCGTACCAAATTTGTGATGACGTAACGAGGGGAATGTGTAAGAATATTCCAATGGATTGGTAACGATGATATTGCGTAGGCCGTGCCTCATACGAGTATTAGGCCTTCGGGTCCGTCATAAATCACAGTGATTCATTCCAAGAGTAATTTCCTAGCTTTGTTGGGTACGGTCGAAAGCCGTCACGTGGTATAGTTTAGCATGATCTATAGGTTGCTTGTCAACGCAGGATCTTGTCATGGTAGGATAGGCAGATGGTCACTGCCCACTGATAAAAGAGTGGTCACAAATGTGTAGTCGACCCTCGACCCCAGATCGCTCATTCTGCGTCAAATGGTCAACTCAACCCATATCTGTAAATTGTCATTTTCCGCCTTTCATAGAACACTGCGTGGTCCATAAAGCACCCACCAAAATATTTTGTTACACCAGCAAACAACTAGAGCACTAGACTTTACACAAAGACTAGTCGTATAGCATGAAACCGTGTTGATTTAATAGGCGTTAACACTGAATGTGTTGACTTGCTGTGTGTCTATGAAAGCCTTATATTATCATACTTGCAGTTGATATAAAGGCTGGATAGAGTTCTCTTGTAAGCAATGCTTCTGGTAAATCACGGAAAAATTCTTTCAGCAAAGCAGCGACGTCATGAGCGTGATAATCTTCATCAATTTT
Organism: Botrylloides violaceus; assembly: GCA_030412335.1. Classification (NCBI taxonomy): domain Eukaryota; kingdom Metazoa; phylum Chordata; class Ascidiacea; order Stolidobranchia; family Styelidae; genus Botrylloides; species Botrylloides violaceus. Next base: position 2,702,093 of record JASFYC010000810.1, read on the forward strand.
GACGTCAACGCCATGATCAAACTCTTGCCGCAACTGAATAAACAATTAAGAATAATTGATTTACACAAACTGTTTAATATAAAGTTGCGTCTATCTAATCACCTGCTTCACCCGCTTTTTCGAACCACCAATGCGGAAAATACCGGTCACGTCCAAACCTGTGAAAAGCAACTAGAGTCAGTGAGGCTAGTGAGGCATTATAACGGTACAGTCATGGCCCATGGCCATGCAATGCATGTCCTACTCCATGTAAACTAAAGTAAGCCATGGTACAGCCTATTTCTAAGCCGCCTGTGGTGGTTAGTCTAAAAACGCACGCCTTATCATGGCCAACCGCCCAAATGTTGCGCGATGGACTAAAGAGCGTTTTATTACGACAAGGGAGGTGACACTTTGAGAGGAAACTTTTGTCGCTTGTGATGTCACAAAATATATACATAGCAATCCATTGTTGCAATGACAATGATATCTCTCACATGTTGAAAAAATTTACAACAAGCACCTGACCGATGAGCACATAAACACAGTTCATATACACATTTTATATCAAATATTGACGGAACGTAGGCGATGAAGGACCACACCACTTTATCCTATCGCTTATTGGACTTGATTTGTTGTCCGGTCGAACAATATTCGATCCCGGCACGCGCAAATTCGGCCGTTAGGGAAGCAACGGGATTATCTCAGTCACGGATGCTTGCAATCAAATAGCTTGAGAAAATACGTTAACATCCCTCGTATTTCTTTTACACTTGTCCGCGTATAGAAAAAGAAATCCCATTTTTGTTTCATATGATCCAATCTACGCTGTACGGTTTAGGACAGCCATTGTAGCATATAAGCCAGATTGAATTGGGAACAGCTGTGCAAGCTTATCTTGAAGAGGCCATTACACGTCAGTGAATTTATAAAAGTACGTTGCACACATAGCGTTTTAAAAGCAGAGTTAAGACGCCCAAAGCTTTTTTCAATAGACATCACATTCTGGCGTTGACAGCGAAAACAAACCCGCGTGGAAGTTTGCTACAATCACAAAAATATGACATACGCAAACTCTCGACTGGCAAATAAAAGAATGCGTTCAAAACACTACATCTACACGACGGTAATGAGGCGAGCCGAGGTAAGCGATTTCAGCGTATCAGAAATATATGGTATGCGGCTGCTCGTGAATGTTGTTATGGAGCTACTGTGAATGATTGATTGGTTTCGTTGCGTGAAAGGCAATTGCCTAACCTAAATTCTAAAGTAGGCCATGGCCTAACGGTTAGCAACCCTACGAAAATTCAACTAGCGACGAAGCGCCATGATCAAGTCAGCCATACGCGAGCAAGACACATTTTAACAACAGTACGCAAACTTTACCAGGAGATAATAAATCAAATCCAGCCCAGCCGTACATTTCAGCAAATACTAAATCGTAGGACAAGTTATGCTTCATCGCATTATTACACAGTACTGTACTAAAGTGACAATATGTTTTTTACACACTATGTACCTATGTATTTTACAGCAATAAACATTAACGAGAGGGTCATTTCTCATCTCTCTCATTGGCCCGAATTCCTGGTGATTTGACATGACTGATATAACTTCCGACATTCCGTCATGTGATGTAGGCCTGCATTAAGTTCGGTATTGAAAATAACTCAAACCTAATCTATCTCACAGAATACATATCCAGTGCGTAGAATTAGAAATGTGTATTTGCTGTGCCACGGGGGGAGCACTTTTCGCACTGTCCTTATCGTTTGCAGGGATTCTTCGTGGTAGGATACTAATCAATGGGAGGATGTTGCCTAATCTCTATTTCCCGCAATTAGATTAAACGAAAGAAGAAAAAGATCGATCCATCAAAACTATGATGATCATTATTACGTCATATTGAGCGTTGTTAAGTTGTCCATTCTCAGAATATGATGCAACAAATGTGTACTAATATGGGTGAAAACAAAGTAAGCATGAATAGCATTTTTTCATCAAACCATTTACTGACGCTACATGGGTTCAATTGTAGGTTGGAATTTTGTTCAGTGAAGCAATTTGTCTATCTCTCTCTTTCTCAGTACTGGATCTTCACTTTTGCTCTTACTGTTGTGATTTATGACGTCTTTATCTACTATATTACGATACTTCAGGCTGGAATCTCGTGACAACACAACGCAATCGCCAGATGCGATATCATTGTAACTTGAAATGAAGGCTGTGAGAGTGAGTAGTACAAGGTTTCATTGATCGAAGTTCATAGCACACCGAAAATTCTGGCGCGTGCTTCAGCCATAAATGGGAACAACAATAATACAATATACCTAATGGAAAAGGTGAGTGTGATTCAAGGTACCACTACCTACCATGTTTCAAGATATGGGCGCAGCATTTCTGTACCGCATACGGGACTTGTGGCATCGTCGGTGGTAGCAACGACCTCTTCTTATCTTTAGTGCTAGTCTCAGTCAACGATTCCAGCAGCTTAGATTGGACGTCATCGATCTCAGTGTCCGTGTTGAGACCAACAGCGCACTAAAAAACATAAATATGAAACGTCACTACCCTGCGGTATTGAAAGTTGTAGCGTATTAAAGGCTTATCCAATCGCTCGTGTTGTCGATCCCATAACTACCACCTACTAAGGCACTAATATCTTCAGGTCATGACCGTGTATAAACCGCAGCGATTACTATAACATGCCATTCCATGTTTGGTTTCAGGCTATATTATGTACACATAGCATAAATGCAAATCAATTGAAAGAAAAGGATTTGTATTCAATATCTTGCGTTACAAGAAGCTCATAATCCTAAGGATCCGTTTCACAAATGACCAAGAAGTATTTTCTCATTAGCATATGGATACATAATACCAACGAAGGTGATGCGGATCGGTTGCGCTAACAGCAAATGAGCACATGATTCGAGGTGACCCAGGGGACTGCGCATGCGATTTTGTGAAGATCGGTATGACCCCTACCCCGCACTCCCCGATACTACCTGCCAATGAGAGCAGGAACTGATACCAATTTTAAAGTCTTTGCTTTGACTCGGTCGGGAATCGAACGCGGTCAAAGTGTAGGTCTGCACACCCTATTATAGCTCAGTCGGAGGGATAGAACTGTGAAAGTCGCATTTAAACGACTGCCCGTGGGAATACTCCAAAAAGGCCAATTATCTCGTTGTATATCTTACGATGAAGTTGGAGGCTACAAGCGCTTGAACCGCATCACGAGATGAAGTAATCTGAAACTGTTCTTCGCGGTCTACACAACTCTTAACTTCAAGTGGATAAATTACAGCTTCAGTTTTTCTAATCCACATACCGCCGCCAAGTCAAGGCGATTCGAATGATAGATAGACTAGAGACACTTGTTCACAGACTAAGTGATGTAACGTTTAGAAAAACTTCGCATCAGCAACGTTGACTTGCACTCTATAGTAAACTAAGAGCCAACTACTGACAGAATATAAAACACGGTATCAGATTTCAAGATCACGAAGAATTGCGGTGCCCCGTCAAGGATGATTGCAAAAATCCCTTCAGTCGCCAAGTATGTTGTGTCAATGGCCGGAAATTTTCAGCCATTCCGATGAAACGTATCGGAACATTGATTCCGCGATGGGAAAACAAGTGGAAAATTAGAGCCATGTACGCGAATCTGGCCGACGCAATGAAAACGTAACACAATATGTGTTGAACTGTATATTGGCGTGATTGTGTCCTCTATGATGGCAGTGAGATTTATCGCAAACAGCAACCGCTATTTCCCATCAATCATAGAATAACAATTGTAAGAGCCATGAAAACGAACAAGCCCAGCATGTATCCTAATTAGTTCATGGCAGTGCAAGATCAAACTGACCATTACACAACATACAAGGCGCTACACAAAACGCATACCCCATCGAATGAATGTTTTCAATGATCTTTTGACTCCGATTTAACCACTCCGAAAGACATTGAGGGTCAGAAATCGAAGAAATACAGCCATAAGGTAAGCAAGGAGAGCATGTGATATACAATCAATCGCAAGTTCAATTACAGTATCATCGAGCACGCTGTATCGTACAATCACGAAATTGCATTATTGACAATTTTGCGAACGAAAACAGGCAATTGTTGAAAGAGACTAAGGTTGACGCCTGACCTAAACGACCCTATACCAAAGATAAAAAGAAAATCGATATGAAATGCTTCGTATTGCATGAGTAAGTCTACTTTGTACCTTAGGGAACGCATTAAGAGCGTGAAGGAATCTGTGGTATCGAACTTAATACCGAACCAAAAGCAAGGTCGCTCATGAATTTTGTTGTTACACTGTTTGTAGAAGCTCCCATCAACCCGATTAGTTACGACTGATAAAAACATAATTACCGGTGAATTACGCTTGTAAGGTTGCTTGCTACGCAGACTCTTGTTTTCAACTAATATGGGAGAATTTCTATTGATCGGGCATACTTCGTGCATCGGCAACCATTGAAACAACCAACCCGTACGGGTATCTTATTGGCATCCTATATCATCCCTAGCTAATGAGAAGTTACTACTATTACGTGTTTACATCTTCCCTTTTTTAGGTCCCTTAACAGTTTGCTTAGTGTCTCCTCCAATACCACTTAGCATGCGAGCATATACCGATATATAGATTTAAATAGTATTTTACGCACCCTTCTTGCCAGTGTTTTCCGGCTCCCTGGCAATCTTCTGCGGGTTGAAGGTGATTCTGTAGGAGTTGTAACCGGACTTGATCCTTTAACTTCAGTTGATTCAAACATAGAAGGCGGCATAGACCCGCTACTGCTGTGATCAGCATAGCTGAAATACAAGATTTATCCATGAAATCATAAGTCACAGTGTAGGGCAGGCAATAGCACCAAGAAGCCAATGAATGCCGTGAGTAAACGTAAATATGCCTTATACGTTATTCTATGCCATCAATTCAATATGATCGTAACTGGTAGTCATAGCATAGGCATGCATGAAATCATCGGATAATCGGTTGTGTGTTAATACGCAGACGGCATATGGTGATGATGTGATGTTGTAATGCAAAATCTTCAAGACACGCGCGACACATTCCCTAATGACACATGAATAGGTTTGCTTCTCAACGCTAGCTATTCGCATGTAAATAGGCGTGCCTTTGAACGTGGTGTGGTGTGGCACCGCATAATAAAGTAGAAGTCGATTTTAGCCATCTGGCAAGAGTTTCATTTTGAAGAATTAGGAATTTGAAATTTTACTGGACGTCACAGTAGGCGTTGCGAATTATCCGAGTGACGTACGCAAGATCGATGACTTCTCATTAACTAGCCTAGATTATTGCGCCAAGAAAATCCTTCAATATAGTGGACACGCATGAGCGCGGTTCTAACATCATATGGGTACAAACATGCACGGTTTTCATCTACACCTTAACTACTATGCTTGCTAATATGTGTTTGTGCATAGATTCATCAAGATGGTCATATATGTAATGCATAGAATATCGTGCGTGTAAACTCCATGTCGTTACGCATAACCTTACTCAAATGAGGCAACTCCTAGTCTTTGAGGTTAAATGCGACATGTTTAGTTACTAACATCATTTCCTTGTGGAAGTTACCATATGCTCATAAATTTGAGGGGCAGACGTAAACTCGGATAAATACAATTGACATGCACACAACAAAGGTCGATCCTCAATCAACATTCCACCTGAACGCATTGCGTTTCAATGGCATGTTTTAGCGTTTGTTGCAAGCCGAAATTCACAAGCACAAAAAATATGACTGGGAATCGTTTATACACTTTCTTGTGGTTTCATATCGGATATGTTTTTGATATAACAGATGAAGCAATTGGGTATTTAATGGTGTCTGCACTGCACTGTATTGACACCAACACGAAATGACTTGTGCTTACAGGTTATCAAATGAACATTTAGTTCTTTGAACCTTAAAAATGCGGTGCAACCGTTGAAACTGACTGGAATATTTGCTAGCGACAACAGGTGACTATACGGTGAATATCTTAAGGAAATTTCAACTATTTTAAACAGCTGAAGCTTGAGTATTACTGAAATGTTTTGCGCGATACGACCACAGCCAACGTGTTTTTATGCTTTTATCTTTCATTCATCCCATTATCATATTTACACCCCATTACATAACGCATGCGTAAGTGTTACACTTCGAAACTGCACAACGATACCATATAGTTATTCAGGTATCATCAGAAGCTATTAATTCTACCTAATTTCGGACTGGAGTCGAAATTTATGTACATTAAACAATTACAAGCACACTCACGAATCAAGTGAAGACGACACGCGCCTGCTTGCTTTGGGGGAACTATCCGAACTTGATTTTCCAGAAGAATCATTGTCATTTTCCTCGTTCCATGCAGTTTGTAGTCGTAAAAGTTGGTCGTTTTCGACTACCCGTACGAGAGGGATGGAAAACACATGGTCTTGTACTTCTGCAGAAGGAAGGGACAGATTATATAACAAGAGTTCATACAAACTAAATATGCACTAAATATGGACCGGTTTGAACTTATCAATTCTTCCTATCGAGGTCAAATACTATACTAGGATAGCAAGGCATGTTGCAGTTCCGAAATACGTATAAATACGCATATAATCTCTGAATGAGCTACTTCATCGTACTTGAATTTCGCGCAGTTTCAAATTCGTCAAGAATTTAATATAGGCAAAATCATTATCCGATCAAATTTTCGTTAAACGACTACACCTGAAGGTGTACAGGATACGTAACTGCGTATATCAACATGACAACATACACAGACTCGTTTAAGCAGACAGCCTGTATGTGCCGTCGTGGACAAAAGTAACCAGACGGCGATCAAAGTCAAGCAGCAATCCTTGCACTGCCTCTGTTAGGACACGGTTGGGATTTGATCTGCTAGCATCTACTGAATTGGTTGCGTCAGCAAGGAGAACTAACCAACAATTTCCATATAACGTTAGCGTGCTTACTTTTTGATTTGTTTCTCGTGTTTCCTAACGGCAAATGCACGCCGGCTCTACGTAGCATCGACGTGCTATTTTTTCCATGTAGCTTCGATTCATCTGTACATTTGCCAAGTAATGATTAGGCGGAAATTCTTTGACAAAATACATTGTTATTAATCACCTTTTGGGACGTTAATCGAAACTCCTAGATCAATTTCTCTTAGGCGTTGTTCAGCTACTTTTTGTAACGCAACACATTCCGATTCCGACAAGCTCAATAGGTCAACTTCAGATATTTCAACCCGCTGTCCATTCACGTTGCCCCATATGAAAGGATCCTGAAAAATGAACATTTACATTTACGTGTTTATTGAAATCCTATGCTGTTGCAATCCGTCATGACGCGAATGGTTGATTGCATGTCGCCCATCAATAGGCTTCAAATGGTGCTCGAGGCTAGTTTTAACTTTTAAGTTCTATGGCTGGCGTATGCTTAATCCTCCGATTGGATAATGCAAGAATGCTACATTACAAGCAATGTCCAGCTGAGCACACACAGAATGCACAGAGTACATAAAATTGTAAATATCACATTTCAAGTTAGGGGAGGGACTTTCCACCACGGTGTAGTCTATATGATATCGAGTACTCAAGTAGCTTCAATATCAATGCTGCCCATTCCAATACAGAACATTTACAGTACTATGATTCCGAAATATAGGCGGGTAGTACACTAGCACAGTGCTTTGCCGCTCGCCCGTCAATGGAGCAATATTTGGTTAGCTAAAGACCTAAAGCGATGTCATCCCAAGCTCAAAATTATGCTTTGTTTGGGCTACCTATCATAACTCTGCTGAATAGTATAGGTGGTCGCAAAACCCATTCCTAGGCCCACCCATAATGCATCTCACAAATGTCATCAGCTATGAGACTACCTTTGTAAATCTATAGTCAAAGACTGCTCATGTCTGAGGTATTCCAGAATCTTTAGTTCTATAACTCATCCCATGCTATATGAATGCGATTATATGCAGAAAAGCTTACCTCTAACGTCGCTTTGATGAGATTCAAAAGACACGGCCTACGCTCTGCCATCGCTAATGATTTTAATGTCTCATTTAAATCGTGCTGGTACTTAATGCTGAGTGCTCTCTACGCGACTGACTACCGCGTTATAACAGAGGAAACGCTCATGCCAATACAGTATTTGTCTGCACTAACCGGTAAAATTTAATGCGCGGTGATTTAGTCTACGCCTTGTCATTTCGAACAACGACGGTTACGTAACGCGTTGCGTCATATACTGATCGTTCCAAACGTCACAATTGACATATGATGATATACCTGATGCTTCCATGCGTTTTTCTGCTTAGTAGTGTCAGGCGATGGTGACCACGATCGGGGTGTTGCCGGTGAGCCAGTGCGCTTGGCAATGTTCTTTCTTGAAGTAGGTGGGGACGACAGGAACAGCGGAAGTTGCTGCCGTAATCGGTCAAGTTTAGGGGATCCGTCCGGGCGACCATTATCTTGTGTCTTGCTCGTTGACGAAGCACTATTGGGGACTGGGATATGCTGGCTACGCTTCAAAATTTGTCCCAGGCTTGAGCTACTTTTGTGGAACATTTTCTCATCGGAGTCGCTCCCTGCCTTCAGCGTTAAATCCATTACTGGCAATTGGGCAAAGACATTAAGGTCGATTCCTTTCGAACGATTTTTCGAACCCTTTACTGGCTTAACGTAATGGCGGTAAATTTGATTTTCAATGATAGACACGTCTGGGATTAAACCAGACTTAGCTGTCTCATTGTGGTTAACTTTCTTTTCTATTACAGGATCCAAACGTGGAATAACCGCATTTCTTCTGCTGTTATGGAGACTGGCGGAGTTGCGTCGTGGGTGACTTCCTCTGCGGTTACTTCCCCCTCGGCTTCGCGATGCCACCTGTCTCTGACGCGTGTAGCGAAAAGAAAATCTTGAATAAATTTGAACTTTTGGACGATGACTGTATGATGAATTCTGTTTTATAAATTCACTTTGAGAAACTATTCGTCTTGCACGGATCTGTCTGACAGGACGGGTACAACTAACTTTACCATAGCCGTGGTAGCATCCTGCTGCGGCTATATTAGCAGTGTTTTTGCCTTCACATCCAATACCAATGCTTTCACAAGTATTATCACTCCCGTTCTGTAACGTCTCCCGACTTTCTAACACCATTGTAAGCTCCCGTTGTAAATCTCTGCACACTCTCGCATCCATGTGGCTGTGGTTTTACGCATCGAAAGCCAAATCGTGCGATTATAGCTTCTGATCTGTGTACTTCTCAGAGACGATTAACCTTCAGGCATACAATTATGACTATGTTTGCTGGAAAGAAATCTTATAGATATTGATTTAGTGAAATCTCGTTGAACGCTAACAAAAATCTATTCCTTCTCCTATTGAAGTGTTCTAATCTCATTGTTTCTCTCACGTCGCTGCAACAAGCACGAGAAAACTTAATTTTCTTCAGCCCTTCTCAACAGGCGACATGCCAAACCTAATCGAAAGACTAACTAATGCAAGAGCACGTACGTAAAGAAATCAACAACGGAAAAGGACTCATACGACTCATAGTACTCACTGAAATGCCGTCAATCGACCGCATATATAGACGTCATGCGCATTCTTACAATCTTTATCCGAGGTTGGTTATACTAAACAGGAAACGCTACGTTTAAAGAAAGTATTTACGCACAACCGGCGTTTCTCTTCACGAAATGCCTACTCCCTTTTCGCAATGACTAAGTCGCCTGGAACTCGCATATAGTCGACCCTGAGATTATAAACACAACAGTCCTAATGACATCACAAAAATAAAAGAACGACGCCTAATTGAGCCGCATCACTCACAGATTTCTCTGATCAGTTCAGTGATTCTTGTTTTCAAGTAAAAATCTCCTTAAAAAACCCAACCAGGTGATGTTATCTATAGGGGTATGCAGCGGTGTGACATCACCACACCGAGCATTGTAACAGCGGGAAACGGTTCGCATGAGTATAGTCTGCGTACGGCACGTTCTCACTATAGCCCATCAGCTCTACATGTTATTATATGTAGCAAAGTAAGTGACACTTCTGTAGACATTGACGAGGTTAGTCTCGGAACCGTCCCGCCGCCTCCTTGAACGAACTGTTTGTCGACTGATAACAACTTCCGCTCATATTACAACGCATCATGGCGGTGAAGAATTATGAAATATCACTATCGGCTAACCTCTGCTCACCGCATCGTTACTTCGTATCACCACGAATAAAGTAATCTTCCCGATGCCAGCATAGCATTACATGACCATATATTATATATAAATACATACATACATACATATACATATACATTTGCTTGATCGTTGTTAGGCCCGCAGATGCGAAGCAAAAAACGTCCTTTCTCAACAAAATTTACAAGAGGAATCGGACACATCGGGAAGTTTAGATCGCAGTTACTAGCTATCCACACAATATACCGCATTTGATTATAGGTTGGTTTTTAGTTTGTTAGAAATTACCAAATGCAAAACATATAACACAATTTCTAAAATACAGTTAAACGCAATCAAATTCTGAAAGTCCGATTCTCCTGGCCGAAAACAGACATAAATAATGGGGGTGGGGGAGCTCATAAATGGACTGTGCAAACAAGATTTAATATTGATACGTTGAGGTTGAACCACGTGCCCTAAGATTTTATCCTTGTGAAAATCCATATCGCGGGTGGCTTAACGACCCGCGAGCGAAACCAGTAGACATTCTCGGCAGCCAGCTCACAAGCAACTCGCGGGCAGCTTGTATCATTTTCTACACCTAATATTTTGACTCTTTGCTAATCTCAATGTCCTTGACCCAGCAAAGGTGTGCGCTAGCTGAGTTACGCTAACATATTGCTACAACTGCTCAATAGCTGTCCTTCTGCTCTAACGTCTAGCTTTCAAAATAGTTATATAACACGCGATGGAAAAGGAAATCAAGATATATCTTGATTTATATATAACCGTAAGCTAGAGTACTCACAAATAGGTATACGTTACGCTGAAGTAGATCTGCCATATGAAAAATATGGAAGGTAAGTTTATCACTGTTAGCTACACTCGAAACATATACTTTGATGTAAATCTACGCTGTCTCACCTCTTTAGCGTTATATTTGCGTATTTATCTTATTGTCTCAGCTGTCTGTGATGGGAGACGGCAATGAAACACTGTAGAAATTTATTTGTGCTGTAGTATATATGCTATATCATCACAGCGCATGGTGCGTACGATATTTAAAATACCTGCGTTCCGTCCCCCACCCAACAACAACGCAAAACAAGTGTTTGAAAATTATCTGCGGCATCTTTTTCATGTGAATAGGAACGAGTGAGAGAGAGAGAACAGAACACCTGCCGCAAAGGCGTTAATAAACTGTCATACACTCTGATATGTTGATTACGAAGCGCTATGGAAATTTTGAAACGTGCGTGGTCGCATAGCTTCATTCACTTCGACGGCCGCCGGTTAATTGCACGGTTGACGGATACGCGCGAAGAATATTTAGCGTGATGTTTACGCCGGATTTACGATTGTAATCATAGACCCGCGTCCACCGTTCACTGTCCTTCACTTGAAACTGCTTAATAATTATACAGAAGATATTTACCACGCATTTTCGTGCAACGTCTATACGTAATGCCTGAATTGGCTGTTTCAGTGTTCCCCATGAACTACAATGAGCCACAAATATACTTTTTTCCACCATGAATGCAATCTGCTGCGTTGTTTATATAGCTTGTTCATGTAATATTAATAACCGTACAACGTTAGAGCAAGGTATAATGTATGCTCGATAACTTTAGATTTTCTTAGTACGTGGTGAACACTGTTTTTTTAAGTAGCTGTTTACACGAGCCCATTGAACACCATCAATACAATCGTACCGCTCTCGTACAATCGTAAACAGGATAGGTCAAATCAAAAATGTACTTGCCATATTATTCCACATCCGTTCTGATAGTTTCTTCCTTTCCGCAAACGACATATTCGCTGATTTACTCCCGGCCTTGATCGATTTTTGAAATCTGCAAACAGAAGTCGCACAATTTCACTCGTTACTATTTCTTCAACAACACGTTAACAAGCACCCCTTAGATCCTGTTTTTTTTTTACAAAAGGCCTTTACACCCTCATACAGTTTACACACGACTCTACCATATTGCTATATATGCGTCACTATATCCATTCTTTCACCTGGCGAGCAAACACAGATTACGTTCGCATTGTCGGGTTTCCTAGATTTAACGTGTTGCTTTATATCCTTGAAGCAGTGTTACGAAAAAGCCATCCGTTAGTATTAACCCGTCGCTTCGCGTAATATAAATTGGAATGTGTGAGTAGAAAGTGAATTTTTTCTAAAGTCTCCCAACAGTGATGTATTTCATTATACTGGGAAAGTGCTAGCTTTCATGCAGATGGCCCACAGCAAGATACCAAATTTGTCGAAGCAACCGTGACGTTGATTCAACCAGCCGGAAATTGTGAATAGCCTTTATCTCATTCACTATCCCTGTTACATATTTCGTGGATTTTGAATTGAAATATGAATTTAATAATTTTGATCGAATTTTGAATTATGGCGCAAGATTTCTGAGATCAGATATCAGTGGATTCCACGGATTCAGATTTCCAACAGCTTTATAATTTTACCAGACGGTCGACGGGAAATGTTCGGACTAGCGTGGTCGGCCACCTAGCGGAGGTCTAGTTCCGCCGAAGCAACGAGGCTCTAAAATCGTATAACACTAAAATACGTGAAGAGCGGGAGACATGGCTAGACTACGGGGAATTGCCATGAAGAACGGAAAAACCGTAAGCATGCAATGCTAAAATGCGGAAAGAATCGGGACAATGGCAACAGCGGGATACGATCAAGTATACAGGATATTCGAGCGGCGGGCCATGGCCATGGGCGTGCTGCCATGAACGGGCGGTAAGCAACGTTGAAATCACAACAAGCAGAATCTCCGGAATCGCCAGGAATCCGTGAGGCTCCGGTCAACCCACCAAAATACCGTATTCCCACAAGCCTGTACGTTTAGAAACTCGGTATACAATTCCGCGAATTTCTTTGTTACCGCTTATTACACGCGTGTTTTCGAGTGGTACCCTGATTTTGTTTCGGGAAAATTTGCTACATGGAACCTTGCTTACGTGACATTGAATTAGTGGAACAGGAGAATAGCTGGAACGATATATACAAGGAATAGGTCTGGCGCGTGTAGATGATTTGCGCAAAGAACTAAACCACCCGTATCATACACGTATGTCATCCATCAAAATTATGATTTTTAAGAAAACGGTTTGTTGCATCACATGGAACATTATTGAGGCGGTAGATCATTTCTCTAAAGATGCAAAATGTGCAGTACAGTGCACATTCCCTGATGTGTCCCACGCAAGCACCAACATTTATACGACTTGACGCCAAAAACCACGCGAGAACAACAGGTAACAGTGGAGGACGTAACAGTAACGTGATGTCCCACTTGTTATAAAGGTGAGTTTTTCAAATGACGGATGAAGTATAATGGTTTAGTGACATATTCTTTTATCTAATTAACTATTGACCAACTTGCAGGAATGAGGCATTCATATCACGTGGTGACCATTCATTCATAGAGGTATTCTCAAACATGTGTCATTCTACACAATATGCCGAAAGTCCTCATGATTGCTGACTACTACACGCCTGCATTTGTCTTAGCTTCCAAAACAAAATTCAATCCACCACATTGTTCAATGCTTTAAGATAAAACATATTCCCTACACCATGAGGGCTTGGTGACTTATCACCAACAGACAATTCCAAAAACAATTTAGGGTATGTAAAACCATATTCAAATTTTATGTCTACTGTTCCAACCTAAATTGCTTGCAGTGACTGAAGAGAAAAAAATAAGTAAAAACGTAAGGTTTCACAATGCGGATTACGTGATATCGATAAGTATACATTCAAGTAAAATGGCTTAGCTCAGCAAATGTAAGTACAGCCTAAGTTTAGACCACTTTTAATTGGAAGAGTTGTTAGAGTTCATAGGCACAAGGGACATACTTAAACCAACGCAACATATGTACAGACTTTGTAAAATGTCGGGATACCATACCGTTTTTGGCTGTTTGATTTCAATTCCTTCCTATTCAGAAAGTCACGGTGGATTAATTCTAATGTAAACCGTGTAAGGAAGAAGTGAAAAGTTATTCCCTTCATGTGAGCTATGCGCTTGTTTGTGCGACTGCTTTTCGACTATACTCCATCAATCATCATCGACCGCAACGCAGACTTTCTCTTCAAAACAACATGCAGCGGTCCATTCGCAAAAACGCTGAGGTGACGCCATAACGCCCTCAGGTGGAGATAATGAAGTTTGGAAGTAATTTCTTTACGCCAATTTAAGCCTGACAGGTTTTTTAATAATTACTAGCACTGATTCAAACCAAACCAGATATCACTCCTGGTCGAGACTTCTACGATTTATTTTATTTGGTCGACATGTTATCTGGAGCCGAAATTCATGGTCATAGTGACATTGTCACAATCTCCTTGATGCATGCGCGGCTTCTAAGCAATGACAGTGCACTCTACACTTCTAATCTCACCTCTACACAAGCGCGTGCGCGCCAATTGGTTCTCACACCTCATTGGCTATATGACATCCCCAGACAGGCGCGTTAATTGCCTGGAGTCATACACCCTTCACTTTTCCCTCATCCCAACTACAGTTCGTGCTCCCTTCTCGATGTACCGCGTCTTTTGGACGTTTGCTATGACTATTATCGTTGGCCATAAAAGCCCTAGGTCTATAGAGATTTATCAGCAAATTTCGAATATTCTGTATATTGGATATTCGATAGCTCTTTACCCCCGCGAGACGTGACCTGCGTTGCACTTACCCAATCAGCTTATCTCGACGAGATCATTCGAGTCATCGGGATTAGAACTGAGAGGTGTTACGTAACGTCACATTAAAGTAGGATAAAGTTTGATTCATATTGGGCGCGTGCAAGACAGACGCATTTCCAGTACTTTAAATCTCGGCTTAGTGAACGCAAAGACAAACATTTTTAAAATGAGGAAATAGTCTGGCATGAGTTCATCGACCCTTAGACTAATGTTGAACAGTACGAGATGTTGGGATTCTGGATGTTACGCCCCGCTCCTGTCAAACAAAATTTTAAGTGATGCTATACACGTAGCATCACAACCGACGGACTGGGCCTGGCTGCGTTTTCGCATTACAGATTGTACTGAAAGTCATATTTATTGGATGTTATGAAATTTTGACCAGATTTTCCCGATACATCTAAATCTGCAATGGAGTGCGCGATTTTGACAGAATTGTCAGTCGGGCTACAACATTCGCATTTTCGGGCGAAGGCGCAAAAATCACATGATCACACATTTTGCCCAAATTTCGAGAAATATTCGAACGAATTTCAATATTTCAAGCATTACCCCGCCGATTCGTGACCACACTGATGTCGCCTTACGAGCAAGATGGCGCCCTCTGTGAGACAAAAGTGTTTCGTGTTCTTTGTTGTTAATACAACGGTGGGTGAAAGTGTCGCAGTTTCACTACCACCAAACTCTTTTTTATAAATGAAAACTGCATTTATTGTTATCGCATATTTCGATATTTACCGCGAGTCGGAATTTCAATTTAATACGAAACCATGACTGTTTGCTAAATAAACACGAAGTACTTACATTGATCTTGATTTGAAATTGCCGGTCTTGTAATTTTTCTCATTCTCCAACGTCATGAGTTGGGCGCTGATTGTATAGCTTTTGACCATTTTATCTTCAGCATTGGACCATCGCTTTTGATTATTGCTGACAGACAGTACAGCTTGATCTTTCAAAACGTGCAGGGAATGCCTATTCGTGTGTTTCTCTGAGATACTGCGCTTTGCATCTTCGTCACCCAAACTGTTAGCTGGGTGATAGATAACGGGCGAGCTTGCCCCTGATGTCTCACGCGAATACGCCGCTCCAATAGTCGATCGGCGAATGATTGGACTCCCGTTTCGACGATCGTTTTCTGAACTGCCGCGGGCTGTAAGGTGTTAAGTCATCATAACAAGATCACAGAATTTCAAATGCGTGTAAATAAACGTGAGACTTGTTGCAATAATTTACCAGAACCTGTTATTGATAACATGCCTAAAATAGTACTGTTGACTTCTTGACAATCTACTAGACTACTAGGGTTAATGTTAGGAGCTGTAAAATGAGATTTGGCACAATACTATCCATAGATAATAATAATTAGATAGATATACAGTAGATCCCATTCCACCATTGCGACTCTTGAATAAAAAGGTCTGACTGTGTGAAGTACCGTTATAGTTCTTGACCAAGATTCAACACCATTCATGCACGATCAAAAGCCTACGATCTGCATGGATTCGATTGGATTTTCACACTAATTATAGTAATCGGTGAATTAGTTTGTGCCGAAGTGAACTTAAACCACTAAAAGGAATGGTGGACGTCTTAATACTTATTCATCAAAATGCATAGTTCTGAGTACGAGCCAAGACTCTCAAGGCCAACGGTTATATCGTCATATCACTCGAATGCGTCAGCTCATTATAATCTGAGGCAAGTCGGTGTGGATTCCCAATACAGCTGGAAGTCAGGTCAAGCACGTGTGATGAAAATTGGTATCCTCGGCTTTCGTTCTGGGCGGCAGAGAGGATTTTGTCTGCGAGTCAACATGAATTCACCGCTGGGTTGCGACATCGGTCGAAAACCAGAAGTATATGATTGCTTGGAATAAAAAAAATGGCCCGAATTTCACAAACTCCACAGCGCAAATTAGCAACGTCATTCAAGTTTTTAATAGCAGTAGAAAACGAAGTTAACCGAATGTCGTAAAGCGGCAGGGTAGTCCACAATTAATACTAATGCTAAGTTTTTACGCCGCAGACGTGTATAAAAATCAAAATGTTCTCATAAAAATATTTTTACCTGAATGCGTAGCCTTTTTGTCTCTCATGACGATTGTTTCGTTAGAGATAATCCTTGAGTCTTTGGTCGCACCGCTGTCGTCGGTCGTGCTTTCGCTGAAGCCGGAAGTATAGCTCATGTCACTATCCTGTGAGTCGACAGAGATTGGCTCGCTTCGGTTTCTTTGTGACTTCATAAAAAATCTCCCGTTCTTTCTTTTTTTGTTATTTACCACAGGGTGCGAACCCAATACTTTATTGTTACGAATTTCAGTGTTTTCTATAGACATTGCGCTGCTTTCAATGCTGACCGAGTGTTGATGGCGCAGCTGTAAACTTGCAGGACGGGTGGACTTTACTTGAGATTCCGACTTAGTGAGAAGTTCTTTTTCACTCCAATGACTTGATTTCTTTAACCTCAAACTGTGGGACAATTTGTCGCCTTTGACTTGTGACTCCTGTGATGTTTCTGGTAGGCTTTTACTGGGTTTCAACTTCGACCTTCTTCGAAACGGACTTAATTTTCTACTAAACACACGTTTTAGTGACAATATCTTTGGGGTGTATTGCTGATCGGTTGAACAAGGACGATATTGTTCTCCTAAATGAAATGTTGCTTTTCTGTCTACCGGTAGTGTACAGCTTTTATTTTGCTGTGTGAAATGATCCTGTGAATATGACACAGATCCTGCTTTTCGTCCGACTACCGGTGAACTCCGATGAATACTTGTAATATCCTGACAGACTGTCGTAGGCTCGTTATGGCTCGCTTTTATGGGATTGTCTTTTGAGGTTTGACTGTCGTTTTTATACACACTATCTGTGTTTGAACTACAGTCCTGCTGATAAGGAAAGCAAATTTCACCTCTCGGTAGAAAATCAGTTTCAGGTGGTTCTTGTTCAGATGTTGAGGGTTTACAGGAAGCAGTTGCCGTAACGTACTCACTGTTATCTTCATAATATTTTTCAACTGCGGATTTGACATCATTCGTACCAATATATTCGTTTTGATAATGACGAGATTTATTTGCAGGCGACATTGTCACCGGTAGCTCATGTGGATTTTGATTAAGAGTGACCTCGTGAGAGTCGTCACCGTTTACAAAAGTTGTGTGACTAGAACGGATACTGTCCACTTTATCATTTTGCGACCTCGATTTGAACTCGCCGTTAAGTAATTCTGAACGTGCCCCTGGCGAGGTATCTATCGAAAGTTGATTGTATGTTTGTTGTTTCGTGACAACACAATTTTTCTTGATGATATCATCGAAAAGATCCCCTCTGTTTTGATTGGTTGTTTGCGTCCTATTTACTTTGGTAGGGTCGATTTCCAAACTCGATACCAGCTTCCGTAAATCCGACAGTATTTCATCAAATGCGTTACCGTTTCCAGCAAGTCCGAATGACATCTTGATTTGATATAAAGGATAAAAAATATTTTACAAATATATCTACGAAACTCGGGGATGTGAAACTGAAAAATAAAGGCGTGATGAAAAGTCTAACTCAATGAGTTACATATCTTGTTGCTTGCGACGTTACCCCAGGTATGTTCGTGATCTTTAAAAGCACTGGTTCGCTGTCAATGGGGTGGTAGTTGTTTTTGGATTGTACGCCAGATCAATGCTTATAGTCTGCGATGCTTCCGGGTCACTATCACACTACTCTCCGATTCTGAGTGCCATGCAGAGAAGAAAGGGATACCATTTTAAAGAATTTTGGTTTGGCTCTGTTGGGAAGCGAACCCGAGAGTGCCGGGACCTCCCTATCAAAACGCTGACAGTCAAACCACTCGTCCAACTCGACGCGTCAAGATAGACCAATGCTTTGATTTGAACTCTCCTGCTCAGGCCAGACTATAGGGCTCCTCAGTTCAAACTGCTTGCAAATAGGCCTGTGTTTCAGTCGATGACTGGCCATACCAAACACCCAGAAATTAGTATCTTCCCACACTCTATTTCAAGAATACAACAGAATATCTATCCCTAATCCACTGACCCTGCGTGTCTACCACAAGATGGATAACAAATAGTCCACAAAATATTTGGGACAACAAGAAGCATTATAAGCCCGTTCGTCCCCGCAGACACCTACCCGCAATCTAAGCTTCGGGAAAGGTGATGGCGATCGGCTTGTTATTTCTAGCCACTCTGTCTCAACTCGTTTCCACTATCAGTTTCATAATCGTACGTATTACTAAATGTCTACTCAAAGGTTGCTCTCGACAAGCTACTAATTAATTGTACTCCGAAAGAAACCGTCATCTATTTATTGCATACTTCAAGAACACCGCGTTTTCCCCAGACACAAGAACTTATGGCAAGCTTTAATTATATGCACTTGTGAGATTTCAATGATCTCCTAACTGGTTCGGTCAGAAAACTTCTCATATAAACTATCCGTAATGCTCACCTATATCCGAACAACAGTAACGTGATATCTAACTCGGTTCAATTTCTATGTTACGCAGTTAATTTGCCTTAACATAACAGACAGTATCAAAATGTTGCGTAAATTCTTAATAGCATGTCGGAATTCCAAGTCCAGACACCCAGTTCATATTGTGAGTGCTGGCCACCGGCTAAAAATGCGCCAAAAGGCGGCAGAAATATGAGACCCGAAACCAACCCGACCCGCGAGGATATGACCATATCACTACTATGCTCGCAGCCCATTGAGTAACATGGTATCCGAAATCGTATTCCAGTATACCTACGTGACATAGCCGCTTGTAGCATCCCAATCAATCAATCAATCCCAGGGAAGTGAAACAGGATTTTTGGACAGAACCGGCCTACGCCGGATATGACTAAATTACGATACAGAGACAAGTTTTATTTTTTTGCAAATCGGAATTGTGACATGCAGAGAGAATCAATTAGCGAGGAAAGTAGAAGGGTAAAGCATGTTGCGTGTTGCCACGCAGATACACAGGGTACTCAACTCTGGGTAAGAAAATGAAAATGACCAATTAGGCCTCTTGGTCAATATCCCTCGACGCAGTGATGAAACGCTAATTACAAAACTCGGCCCTGGCTCGGGTTAGATGATCTCAACCTGATTGCGCATCTCTGTCTCGACGGACGGAAAATTACCGAAAGATGTGCGCACGTTGGCGACCCTTGTATAAGTACCGCTAAATAACGGTTTATGGTCACTTTTCCGGGCTCCTCTCCTACACTGGAATTTTATTTCGATGACCAGATAAAATTCTATACCATATAAGCCAGCGCAAGTGAAAATGATAAACTGGCTTTATTTCAACATTTACTGTACCTTGCTAAGCTCGTTTGTAGGGTACCTACGTGAGGCATACGAACGTACGTGTCATGTACTGTCCTAGATAGATTAATGACTATATACATTATGGTGGTCATCTAATGTTGGATACGCTCATAAACGTGGAGAAAGCTAGAGATGACACAGTGATATATGTTCATTTATATATATATATGTAAAAAAATGGCAAACGCATTCAAAATTTTGTAAGGGCTGTTATTTTTGAAAACATTGTTTTGTGACAGGGCGAAACCAAATATAAGATTATCTTTCACGGTATTCTTACCAGGGTTACCAACTCTAAAGGGTGGAAAATAAAATTTTGGCGCCATAGTCGCATCAACATTTCCGATGAAATGTTATTGATTTACATGGATTCATTCTCAATCATCAGGTTCAGTGCTCTGCTTTGTTGTGAAATACAATTCGATGACATCCACATGCATTACACAATTATAGATGATAGGAAAAGTAGTGGAGCCGATAGTGGACGGTCCGAATAGTAATAAATAGATATAGTTAGTCACCACAGATTTAACGTCCAGTCCATCTTCACCTGATGAAGGAGCGGAGCTCCAAAAGCTTGTGAATTATATTCCAATAAATATATAAAATATAAATAAAATAAATATAAATAATTATATATTAGATATTTACCGGATGCAATTGATACCGAAAAATCAAAAACTGAATTTCTTTAAAATTGATTTTCAATTTATAGGAAAGTTGCCATATATAAAATTCGGAGACTATAGTGGAGCCGACGGTGGACGATCAAAAGAGATTCACCACATATTTAATGTCCATCCTTGGTTTATTGAGAATATCAATCACAAGCTTTCCAAGCTCTGCTCCATCAGTAGGTGAAGATGGAAAGAAATTATATTCTGGAATACGGACTAAAGGCAAAAGATTTTCAGTATCTTTGTAGGCCTTACGATATATGAGCACCTTCGCTGAATTATTATGATAGATATAAACAAACCAATTTCAGCCAAAACAATATTTTATGTAGAAAATTTCATCCACCAACAATTTCGTGGGAACCAAACCCTTGTTGACATAAAAATTAGCGCCATCAAAGCGGCAAGCCATGTGCTTCAAGGACGACGTCTAACGACCTAGTCACACTGATCTCATATCTGGAATCATTAATCAATCCTTTGTCATAACGACAAGTTTTGCTGACCATATCAATGACATATTGAGAGTCATTAGTATTACCAACCACATAAAGGCAATGTCACGCTCCTTTTGAATACCAAGTAGATTACAATCACAACTTAACACTGCGGCTTCTTATATATTACTGTAGCTAACGCAAACAGCACAAGCGGGTATACGGGCGAATTAATTTCAGATCTGAACAACGTCTACAAGGTAATAGCCAATATTTGATGGGTACTTGATGCTCCAATATCTCAAAAAACACGCACTTCATACGAAAAAACAACCAATCTACATAACGTACGCCAAGGATTCGTTTCCAATCAAAAGGACATCGCAAACATACACACTTTTTTTGAGGACACTGAGTAAATATTCTGCTAAAAGCAAATCTCGCTGTGGCAAACGCGGCGCAAATACCAAGCAGATGCGTTCAACTGAAATACGTCAGAGACTACAGGAATGCTGACATCATAAAGTTGTTATCTTGTAATGGATAGCTTTGTGGAAAAACTGTAGAAACAGGTTGTCCTAAAATGAAACGTTTCAGTTCAGGAATAACGAGTGCACCAACAAATCCTGTTTGGGATAACTCATCATAAATGGTATGCCAAATGGCGCTTTGTTTGAACAGAAGGTAGCGCCTATCACATTTAACGAAAGAAATATTAGACTTTTTTGTCAGTTTCTCTTGCGAAAGCCATTTAAAATGCTTTGACTCCTGACAACATGGGTAACTTGTACCTAGCCGTAATAACATACGTGACTTATGCATGTGTAAGAGTAATGGTGTTGTTAGTTTTCACCCAACAATGCACAAAATATGTTTGCGCATAACATCACACAATAAGGAGCCGTAATTGATTTAATCGGCCAGCAGATCCCGATATGATTTGTCATGGGTTTTCAAAATAATACCGCCACTCTATATTCTTTGTGATGAGAGTTATTAGTAATAACTGAAAAAAAACAAGTAATGGCCGAATGGGAGCAATCAAGAGAGGAAAAGAAGCTTGTAATCTATAATTTACCATGCCCACAGTACGTATTGGTGCAGACTGGGGGCTGATATAATTGTATCAGCACGAAACCCACGAGAACATAGTGAGTTGGGCAAATTTGGCGATACCCGACGCCACCTACTCGCCACCATGCCCCCTTACATCTGTCTTCACCATATTGACTTCACATCTCGCAACTTCAGTAACCCATATAGTGATATGTTTTCACAACTTTCAAAACTTGACATTATACTTCAATCGCATTCGACAACACCTATGCTCATGACCCTGACATCCTGTGTTACCATCAGCCGACATACTGCTAAACACATTGGTATCTCTATTAATACACCAATGAAAAAAGACAAGAATTCATATACTGCGACGCCACATACGATAAGCTAATGTTGTGGCTCAGATTCTAGCTTCTTATAGGTTTTAGAAATAGCAGAAGAAGATAATGGCATTTTAGCGATGATCACTGTGCGTTCGGGGATTCAGCAATTTACGGGGGGTGGAGTGATGACGTCTCATATGTAGGCAATAAATCCCAACGAATTTCCAGAAGCACTCAAAAAGGCAATAGCATCGCAACCACGAATGGTGAAATTAAGACAAAATAGGTTCCTAATGTAAGACAAAATACGCACGGCGTTCCTAAAATAATCACTCTACCAGTAGAGTAAGTGCACACGGAGTTTTTACAACACGCTGAGTCGGCATTAAGACTAAATCATAAAAATAAACACGAAATCGGTGTCCTTGTCATCGCCTATACGTCTGAGTTCTAACTTAGCATAGCTACCACTTCATATTTTCTTACTCTATTCTCTATCATCGCCTTCTAGAAATGATAACGAACGTCTTACTATGAACTCTACTAGCCAAGGAGACGGCTACCATAAATCTACACACGTCTTTATTTCTGGTGATAGCAAGTTGACAAAATACAGGTGATGCATTATACTTCTAAAGCACCGCTGAACTATATGATAGTCTCACTGTGTCTATAGATCTCCGCGCTACTGTCATTCGCATCACTGCCCTTGCTATGCCTTATCAAGATTGCAGTACTTTACAAGCCACTAAAATGTATCTGCGAGTAAATGTCCTTCGATTACCGCGGCTGAAGAATTAGAATATCAACACTATAGTAATCGGATTACGCAAAGCTTCGAAAAAAAATAATATTCTATCTTTCCTAATCTTTGCGGTCGACACGATCTTCATCACTACAAAATGATATTCTATGGAGGTAACACCTTCACGTGAAATACACGGGCTTATGTACGACCACAAATAGCGTATTATGAGGATGACATTATTACAAGGATAGCTGCCTTATGAATGGATACACAAGTGAGCAACAAGTCACAAAACATAACGCATCGGTAACTAGGCATTTCGATGGGAAAGCTGGGATATGTCTGTCTGCGGCAGGCATAGAAAATGTGTCTGACGAAGCTTTAGCGAGCTTGCACATCTTTTAAGACTATAATTCCCACTCCAATCCCCTACAGCCACAAGTTTGTTTACATTCTCAGTATTTTACCAGTATATACTTGAGTTGCAATACGAATTGCGACGCTTGGTCGCATTTCAAGTTTGAGTAGATGTCATACGCCTTACGCGGCCAATCTGTGGACTAAATGAGGCGGAATTTTTTTGGAAGCGTTCCACGTATGATTTATAGACGTAGCAGATCTTATATACCTGCTGTACGTGCGTGTGTGGTTCATATTAGACGCATCAAACTTTATTTGTGTGACTGTGAGAACTTAATGTTTTTAAAAAGTTATATATCACCTTGGACTTTATCATGATGGAATTTTCGCTGCGGTAATTTGAATGCCGTCGTGCAGATTTAATTATTATGTCAATATCAATGGACGGAGAAAACATCCGCCTCTATAATAAATTAGAATGATAGTCGATTTATCATTTTTCAACGAACTTAGGTTAAGACTCAAATCATTGCATTTTCTTGAACCTGCACGGTTTTTGTCTATTTGCAGCCTCCATTTATATAATGTTACTGTCACGATCGAATCGCTGGCACTCCAACGGCTGCCAGCCAGCTTGCAGCTATATGTTGTATACAGAAAGATTTATAAGATGACCGCAAGAAAAAACATCACGTGTGTTAGTTTTATGTACTACATTATACGATAAAAACCTCAGTGGGAGGATGAGATGCCACGCTTGTGCATGTGGTAGATTGATATCTGCTGGAAGCCTTGTGTCTTGTAAGCCTGTGTATGCCCAATATACTCTTTTATATTGATTGTTGATACTGGGAACAGTGGGCTGTTGATGAAGCCGTAATTATGGGTTGACCAAAGACCATGCGTAGTCAATCTATGATGATCCATACGATAATCACAAATGCAAGACATGCAGAAATACCATGAGAAATCTTGAATTCGGCGCTGGTCAGCCGGATCCGTTTCGTTATGAAAATATACAATCTTACGGTATCGAGTCGCTTAGAATTTTACGAAATTTCGCCAGTGTAGGCCTATAGAGTTAGTTTTTGCTCATTTTCCCCGAATCAGCGCAATATCTTATCACAAGAAAATGCATGGCGAAGGCGCGAGTCTCGGACAACATT
Organism: Botrylloides violaceus; assembly: GCA_030412335.1. Taxonomy (NCBI): domain Eukaryota; kingdom Metazoa; phylum Chordata; class Ascidiacea; order Stolidobranchia; family Styelidae; genus Botrylloides; species Botrylloides violaceus. The sequence goes on from JASFYC010000810.1 coordinate 2,727,119, forward strand.
CCCACATTCAACGTATTTCGTAACACCATTTGGATGGTATACCATATTACAAATAGTGAGAGCAAGGAGGAATTTTTAGACTGTTGATTAGTTCAGCTGACAAGTTCATTGACGGAAGCGCCACAGCATCATCACACTCAATACATTGTAATCATGAATGATTAGGATTCCGATTAAACGTAGTAGCCTAATCGACATATGTAAAAAGCATAGAACATGAATACGTAAACAGATTAGTTCATGTATAAATCACTTCAGCGATAAAGCCGATTGCGTGTTGTAGTATTAGAAAATGTTACTGGTATGAAAACATTTTGAAATAGTTCAGTCCGACCAGCTCAATAGTAAATTCTCCCTGTAACACGTCATTTTGTTTCATAAATATGACGCGAGTCGTGCCTATGTTACGATGTGCGATCAATTACAATAGTATAATATTAAGATTTATTTGTTTGCGGATAGATTATGGGAAGCAAAATTCGACCTTTTCTATTCAAAATGAGCAATAGCTTGGTATTTCGGTGTGTATAAGCATAAAGAAAAGTGGACTTATGACGAGAATCTTATTATGCCTCGTAATCTATAACCTATATAACCTACATGAGTACATTCTAGTTTCTACCGTGAGAACTACTATATATCCAATGGAAAGTCTAGCATCCTCACAAGTCACGGTTATTTAGTTCTACCACATATGAAGATGACATCATGTATACACCTTTGTGTGGCGGAGTTGTGGACAGATGGTTTAGTGAGAATTTCACAATATGATATTCAATTTGCATGTTCGGGAGCAAAGTCGCATAATATAACCGTACAAAGTTACCTTACTACGTAATCTGGCGCATCGTTCTTACTTGTGGTAACTGATACAACACCGATCTTCTGCATACATAGGCTACATACATCTCTGATGATGAACAACTAACCATCACACGTTTCCCGTGCCCCTAATCTATATATATAGGTCATACGTATGATATAAAGACATATCTGCCCTGAAAGTGCCCTATAAATGTTTTTATATTTACGTTAGCATTAATGTTTCATGAGAGGATTATCTTTTTACAAAAGCGCTCTTTCTTACCGCGATTGGATTCTCAAAATCAATAGCTTGAGACGTTGGAGCAACTCCTCACGTCAGGTTACTGTACCTAAACCAAAGTCACTTGTAAGTTGTAACACCGTTCTCAGTCTAGCAGCAGTATCTAACGCAGCATTTAATCAATTTCGGAATAAAACGTACACAATAGAAATGTAATGTTACCGCCATAAGGTATATTCACTGAAGCGCGATGATGCCTCAATCCACATCTATTCAGAGCAATTTTGTAAAATCACTGACAAGAACGGAACCTTGTTTACTAAATAGACTACCAGCGCTGTTGCTGCGAGCGAAATCTAATTACGTTTGAGTAGCAATTCATGCTAAGTATTTGCTACAGTCGAAAACCTTCGGCGATCCAGCAGGTGCTCGCTCTGGGGTTGATGGAGATTGCAAAGTATGTTTCTCTTATAAATCTCTGAATATGACCAAGGCCGAAATTACGAAAACATGAGATGTGGAACTGTCGGGGCTGGCGTATGGTGGGAACGAAGATGGCAGCAATATTTAGGATAGCGTGACGATTGGAGACAAAGAAAGTTTTGGTGTGAGTCTAATATTACGGAATTGCATTCCACGGGTACCATTTCAAAGTCGCGTCAAAGTTTCCAGCGCTTCGTGGGTGGCGGGCGACATTTCATCAATGATGTATTGGTGCAAATAGGGAAAATATGTTTATAGGATGCTTTAGCGATATTCTGAACGAAATGAATGAAACTCTGATAAATAATGCCCAATTATCTGCGATTAGAAGACAATCTATGCCATAAAATATTATAAACACATAACCCTTGATTGCCCACTATATAAGGAGTAGAGTAGTAGTAATATCAATTCTCTGTTCGGCTAGAACACACTTTATATAGTTTGGCCTGTCTATAACCACGCATAATATAGCTTATATGAATGACTTGCAAGTTGCAACCGGCAACATGAACATCTTCATAATTCACGAACTCCCAACTGCATGACAAAGCCTATTATTTAGTTGGCTAATATTAGTATTTGGAGCAACGGAAATCAATACAAGGCGAAATCTACTGAGTTGCATTCGATTCACGGCACCACGTCTAACTTTAAGGCATAAATTTGAGGTGCGAACCTCCATTGACAGCATCGATGAGATGCACATGCACCCACTATAGCCTACCAATCCAATTAAAACGATATGCCTACCTGAAGTTCTGTTCTGTTTGAGCGGGAAAAAACTGACTGCAATCATTTACTGAGGTAGTCGGTTTTACAATAAGCTTTGCAAACTAAGTCTTCAAAAATCGTGATAAATAAAAAATATTTTGACAAAATGCTCTATAGCTTCACATTGTCTAAGATATTTAAAGATCATCCTATTCAATTTCTGACTTGACGGATTACTGCATATGCATGCCACACACATTTGTAATACAACTATATTTCTATAAGACATTCTACACCTGTAAACAGTGGCGCCAGATTTGTTAATGTTGACTAAACACTGCCTTGAAACATGACCCCTAGAGTTTCGACAGTTGCTCAAGAATATAATTTCCGACTTACGATTCCCTAACCTATGCCATGTACAGAATTAAAGAGCTTGGAGCGCACGTCAATTCAAATTTTTTTGTTTCACAAAACCTACTATAGCTTTCACTCACGATCTATGCTAAGCTAGTATAATCTGATGTTTAAGCGTTTGAGAAAATGTCCACACGAAGTAATAAAGTTGGCTTTTAGAAATGAATAGACATAGACAGTGAGCCGCAATGTCCTTCGCAAGCTATAATATGGGTCAATTAGAACATACAAAGACATGCTACAAGGACGAAAGAACTCTCTACGCAGCAATTCATTATTGAATACGACACCACATAGCAAGACGATACCTACTGATCTGAAATAAAGTGAAAGCGCTTACCATCGTTTTCTCAGGATTGAATGCCAACGACAAAAGCTGTTTTTTCCGGCCATTTTGAGCAAGCTGGGCATAAAAACGACCCATAGACAAGGCAGGGGGTACATTTACGGTATAGAATCTAGAAATCCCAGACCCAGAATCGGAATGAAGGATTTTGGTTTCCTCAAAATGGCCAACAAAGCTAACGTTGAACTGAGCGTTCTCGAGGGTGTGAGGGGAATCGCTGTTTTACGACCGATCGACAATGCAAACCACAAAAGAATGATGGTGCCGTAAAAGACTAAGCAAGCAGCAGGTTGAGGGTCTATAGCGTCCAGCACGTAACGAACGTCTAGAGATCGAAGTCGATGTTCGCATTTTTGCGATAGGGATGGGCTCTATGTTCGGCCTGAAAGGCTCTCCAAGCCGGATACACACTATAGGGCCTACATCGATTAACGCATGGTTGATCATCATTGATTCTGATGATTATGATTTAGCGCCATTGAGTTCAGCTCTACTCAAGGTTTCACGCACTGCAATCAGAGTATCAATAAACAATTAAGAATGACCCACGGTCCAGGAGGTTCTAGCATTTTTGCAATAGTGACAAATTATGGAACCTTTTGCTTGACGAAACACGACAGCGCGAGAAAGTAATAGGCCTACTGCTGTCATAAACTACCCGTTCAATACTACGCTGTAAGCTGCACTGAATGCTAACTTCAGAACAGGAAAGTCAGTTACACCAACGACCTGTTTTGCCTCAGTTTACTGCCAAGTCGCTGACCGTCACGACCTATATATAGGCTACTGTTAGACTATATACCTACCCAAGTCTGAAATGACACAACTTCGCCCGCGAATACCTTATTGCAAACGGGGATTTCCAAACCGATATATACGCCTGACGGTGAGCACGGGAGTAGACTGCTTCGCATTTTCATTCTGATATAAACTGAGACTCCGGAAGTGTCGTAATGCGTCTTGCGGGTCCAAAGAGGTATATTTGGTGGGAAATGGGTGCTGTACCGTGAGAAGCGAAATGATTGGCAGGCAGTTTCTTGCCTGTTTATAGTAACCTAACTGCAGAATTCGCAACTAAATTGGTGATTCCCATCGAAAAAAGTCGCGTGAACGCGCTGTCGAGCTTTCCACTTTCTCCACTACGTTACCTACCCAAGCTACAGCCACTGCCACGCGCTTTGACAAATAAGAAATATAACGACATCCCTGATAACCCGTTACCAACATTTCGCAATATATTCGCTTAGGCGGAAACCGTATCTTTGCAAATAATCATTTCTGAAGTGATTTCATGCTAAGATTGGACTATCATCCATCCTGATAAATCTGCTATAAAGTTGACAGCCTAGTCGCATCACTCTTCATAGAGTATCCCCCGTCCACATTCAAAATAACAAAAGCGTCATCCCTTGACCTCGCTGATGCTAAACCTATGCCAAGATAATGCAAAAGTACTTGATGTTACCAATACTGAAATACATTGATGACAAAACGACCCATATTATCTTCAAGAACATTAAATGCGAAAATTTATTATGTATAGGCTATGTTTTAGGTAAATGCACTAATAATGTAGTCTCATTACAGTCGTTAGAGAACTGGTGATCTTCTTGAAACTATTCCTAGATATATTTTGATATAATTTGTCGCATATGATTTCGCTTGTAGCATGGGTCATGCAGGGATATCTAGATATCATAATTTCTAAGACTACGCTAGCGCTCCTTGTGGTCATACGACCCGACTTGTAGGCCTACTTTTTATTCACTCTGGGCCTACTCAACCACAGAGGTCCCATCTGCGTATCCATCTTCCTACGGCAACGTTTTTCCCTACACAGAAGATGAATACCCATAGGATACATCACGTTTTCCCACAGCAGACACTAATCTGGTCTGTCTGGCTAGTCTATCTATCTGTAATGTAAGATGTAAGGGATGATTGTGATACGGTTGTAGTCGGTTTACCTTAGTCCTACTCATTGAGATGAATAATGCACCACCACCAAAGTCTGTCCACTGGAGGGACACCAGACTCAACACCTCAATGGATAGCTGATTTGATTGACAGCTGTCAAAAGCCGCGGGTATTTGCTACGTGCTAATCCGTAGAAAGTAATCATTAATCATCAATCTCCGAAGACTCTCTATAATTACAGTACATTCTATGGCCAACCTCCAATGCGACTTAGTGGCATTTTGTACCGTCAGCATTATCTGAGGTGAAGACAGAATAAGCCCTTCTGACAGTAGTTCTGTCTGATGCCCCGGTGACAGTTCACTTCCAGCGGTAGTGTGTACAGTGTATGCGGCATACGACCGACCATCAACAATTTTTATCTTTACGGTGTATTTGCAGTTGCCCTAACAGTAACGCTACGGGACCATGGATTGGATATTTGATGCTTTGGAAGAAAATGCTGCAGATGATATTTACGCTGCCAGATCATGGTTACTCGTCACTAAGTGCATCTTTCCGAAAAACTTCCGTGTACTTTTTGAGGCATATAAATTGGAAAAAATGGAAAAGAACTTGACTCAATGTGCAGTATTGTTGAGTGAAATGTTCACAGACTTTCCAGATGAGTACCTTTTGAATAAGGAACTAGACCTAGTAGTCATGACACAATCACCCGATAAGGATGAACAGGAACTTTTGACATCCATATTTGATGCCCTCTCACTGGACATGCAACAAAAGATGTTGATATATGTCGCACAGAAACAAACCGATATGAATTTGGTATGTAAGCTTACAATCAATGCTATACAAAAACTACCGAAAGACACTATGAAATATGGACTTCCACTTATTGAAAGGCTTATCAATGATGAGAAAGATGAATTTCCAAGTAGCCCTCTAAACAAATATCGAAAGATTCTTATCTGTGATGTTCTCCCCGCGATATGTGACTCCCCAGCCATAGGTGAACTATCACCCAAACAATTCTACAAATGGCTTCAAAAAGCCGTTGAGTTTTTTGTAGCTTATAATACGACATCACACAATGTTTTGGCTGAAGCAATCGGAAAGGTCGATGTGCAATGGAGCGATTTGGAATTGATACGATCAAAAATTGGCAGACAATGTGGATGGGAACTGTTTCCGCATGGCAGCAATACACTCACAGACCGAATGAAGTTTATTAAAGAAATGTGCAGGCTCAGCCGTACTGATTTGTCAGGAAATATTAACAAGAAGCAGATATTCTATTCATCAATATTACTGTTACTTGAATCCTCGATCGAACTCAATAAGTTTCTGGACCCGGCATTTTTTAACCCAGGATCCAATGGTTCCAGTGCTTACACGATTTGTCTTCAACCGTGTATTAGCAATAGTGGCAAGTCTGATTCCTGCCTGCCTGCTTTACTGAAAGAGTCGGTTCGTGATTGCTTTGACGTTGCAAGAACGGCATGGCAAATTTTGCATAGTAATGAATCTTACAGTAAGGATTTTAGTCACTTGGTGAAGCGTTGGAAAATGGACCGTTGGGTTTGGCTACAATTATTCCTTGCGTTACATCACGTATTGGAAAAAGACTACAATGGCTGTATATTACGATTAACTCGACTCTTGGAGCAAAACTGGAATGATCAATATCACCTTGTCAGTGTACGCTGTTTAAGTCTGTTGGCTTCCGTGCACTATGTATCTGATCAGAGAGCATTGGCTTGTAAATGTATAATAGATTGTGTAGCTAAAATGGCAATGACCCTTACACAGCACAGTGTAAAGAAATCAAAAATTGAAACCACATTTTTCTCAGATGGACCTGATAGTAATAGTTCCCTCATACTCATGCAAGTCAACATTTCTCATTTTCTGCCATATTGGATCCATGCAATCATTTCCAGCCTCTCAGGAACTATTAGGTCACAGTCATGCACCGACGAAACTCTTGGCCATTTGATTGTGCTAAGCCAGCAAGATTGGCCAAAATGGAAAGAATTGTGTGGGAGTGTTCTGGATGTGATTTCACATAAATCGAATTTCAATTATCCGATTTTCTTTGATTACGTTGTCATAGCTGACATCCTCGAGGAAATATCTTTATTGAGAAACACAAGCAGTAACAAATCCATCACCTTACTTAATGGAAACTTTGCCAACCAACAGAGAGTGACCAGGGGTGTTAATAAAGGAAATGAAGAAGAATTTAATAACGCAATTACGATACAAATGAATAAAGGAGAGGAACAACTTGAAGACATTTTGGCAGACTTTCTCCTGAAACAAGAAAAATCTATACTTGATTCTGTGTTCATTGCAGAAGAATCCATGGAGCATTAACATCTTTGGCTCAGTGTTCAACTGTGGAAAAAATCCCTAGAATTTTACACAGCAGAATCCATGGAGCATTAACATCTTTGGCTCAGTGTTCAACTGTGGAAAAAAATCCCTAGAATTTTACACAGCAATGACAGCTTCCCATAAGGCAGCCGTGGATATTGCAGTCTACCCAGTTGCCTTGCATTAAATGTTTCAGAATGAAATTGTGACTAACAGTACATCAGTCTTGTGTCTGTATTTTATTCGCTGTCAATGAGAAGGTCTCTAGAAGTCGGTGAATGTCTAACGTATGTCATTTTTGTGCTAATACTAACTCTCATATGCAGTTTACAGCAGTGACAAATGGTAAGACGTACCGGTATCATCCTGGTTTTAACGAAATCATCATGGCTAACTGATGCTGATGCTAACTGCACTGGAGGGTGTTGTTGTAAGGTGATGTATCCTCAACCGCTCTGTGCTACATTTTTTTCATTTTGTTTTTACAGATGGAATAATTCACCACAGATTTAACGTCTATCCCACGTGGATTCCATGTTCACCTGATGAAGAGTGGAGACGTGAAAGCTTGTGAATCATACTCCAATAAACCGGAACGGACGTTAAATCTGTGGTGACTTGTTCTATCTATTGCCGTACTGTCTGAACATTCCGCCATCAGCTCCACTATTTTTCATTTCAAGTTATTTTGTCATAAAATGGAAACTGCAAAACTTTTTGACAGTCAAACCTGATGTTGGCGATGTGACCTGAATATACATTTGGTTGGGTCCAATTGTGAGAATGTCATTTTTGGCAACTTGAAATCCAGAGCGAGAGCGTTTCAAACAATTGCGTGCAAGTATATGGACCTGACTATCGGTATTGATTAAAATATTTGTCGTGCTTTGTTTTACAGTGTTAGCCATAGCCTATACCTTGGTGATGGCTTATTTATATTTCTGTATACCGGTACTCATGTGTTTTGCCTTGCCCGGTGCTGTATTTGCGAATCTTTCAACTGACGTAGTGGTAGATGCTTCAAGAGTGATATCAACACTAGATCATTTTTGGAGGAGCACTGGAATGTGCCCACCCCAGCCACATCAAAACGCATCATCATATTTTTTGAGTAAAGACATGTACTTGAACCTACTATATATCGGCTCCGTTCCCCATTCGGGAATAAAGCAAGTACGTATGCATTGGCTCTTGGACCTCGTGAGATATGACAGATCTTCAAACCAATACAATTTCACAAGTTTGGATATTCTTCTGCAGACTCTCAGAAAGGTTAATTTGAATCCTGGTTTTGAGTTGATGGGGAGTCCGTCTAAATATTTCAAAGATTTTGATGATGATAAGCAGGTTATGGAATGGATGGAGTTTGTTAGGATACTCGCAAAACGTTATATCGGAATGTTTGGATTGCAAAATGTTGCCGACTGGAACTTTGAGACTTGGAACGAACCAGATCATAAAGATTTTGATGAAGTTGTAATGACCGTTGATGGTTTTCTAAAGTACTACGATGCATCCTCTGAAGGCTTAAAAGCAGCTGATCAGTCGTTGGTTTTCGGTGGCCCTGGTGGGTCATGCAGAAAAGAGTCGTTTTCAAAGCGGTGCTGGGCATTATTTGATCATTGTGTAAACGGTGTCAATTATATCACTGGTAAAAAAGGCAGCCGCATTGATTATATATCCTTTCACAAAAAGGGTGGAGGAGCATCTGCATCAATTTTAGAAAGCGAGCTGAGTACGATTGATAAAATCAACTCCGAACATCCAGCACTTGCGTCAGTACCAATTTATAATGATGAGGGTGATCCAATGGTTGGTTGGAGCAAACCTTACTGGTGGCGTGCTGATTCTACCTACCCAGCTATAGTAAGCAAAATCATATCTCAACATCAGCATAACATCATTGCAAACCAAAGCAGAGCGATCGATTATGCTCTGCTAAGCAATGACAACGGCTTTTTAAACTATTATCCGCATTTCTTCACGCAACGAACGTTGACGGCTAGATTCCAGATGAATAACACCTCTCCTAAGCATGTGCACCTGGTGAAAAAGCCAGTATATGCATTGATGGTGCTACTTTCAAAGTTGGGTAATATGCAATTAAGTTCATCAGTAACGTCAAGTACAAATGGAATAGTGGGTGTAATTCCTTCCGTTTGCAATGAAGATTGTCCGAGCCGGGAAGCATCGATTTTGTTATATGCGAGCAACGATACAAGCTCGACTGCAAACGTGTTCAGTGTTGCCGTACATCTTCAGAATCTCTTGCCCAGCGTTGAGGAAGACTCTAATGTGAAATTAGTAAAGTGTACTATCGATAATAAGTTTGTCAATCCTTCTACGGTGTGGGAAAAGGCTGGAAAGCCAGATTACCCCTCTGCGGAGTTATTCAAAGCGATGCACGACGTTAGTGAGCCGTACTGCACTGATCCCTCTGGATTTTCGCTTACAAATAATGCCACAACTGTATTTCTGGAACTTAGTATGCCTGGTGTTGCGTTGTTACACCTTTGTTGGAAACCAAGAGGTAGCCCGTCAGCTCCACACCTAATCTCAGTGACAAATATCACCAGCGGTCAGGTTATGGTGACCTGGAGTGATGCTGATATTAAAACAAAATGTATTCTTTCGTATGAAATCCATCGATGTGACACCTCTGATTGCAAATCTTGTGCAGTAGTCAATGAAAGGAAAATTATTTCCAACTCGTATGTTCATATTGATGCTTCGGGTGTTGATGAAAAGGTGCATGGATTTTACCGAGTCACTATTAAAGACTTTTGGGGCCGTATTAGTCCCTTTTCTAATGTAATTCGGTATGGTGCATAGTTCAACAGTAGCGATTTTGAAGCTGGCTTGTTCTGTAAGAAATGACTTCTTAATGGAACGCAAATGAGTGCAATCTTCATGTTTAATGGTATGTCACAGCATAGTCATATACCGTATCTTTCTATGAGTTACCCTATCATGCTACATATCTCTACTTTTCATTTCATTTTTATATACATCATTCGATCACGAATTGCGTCTTGATCTACACCGCCAAATTCTGCAGCTGAGCATTCGCACGGCAGACGGTAGACGCGGAAAATGCGTTTTGAATTATACTTTACGCAAGAGCGGAGTATAGCAGCTACTACAGATAGAAGTCCATGTATGTGCCTTGAGACAGCATTTCGGAAGCTGGTAACGATTTGGCATTGAGTTGGCATGATGCTTCCATGCGCTAATGATCTTAGTCTCGCCGGTGGTGAACTTAAAACGGTTCACACAATTCAGTTCTGCGGTCCTCTCTCTAAGAGGCGGCAACTGCTTCATTCCTGGATGCTTGTGGTGTATGATAGATCGGTGGATAGCTTGTTTCATATCACTAAATAATATCTTAACTCTTAAGCTTTACATTACTAACCTACGAATATATATATAGTCCTACTGACCTAGCATCTCAATAAATAGCTGACACCCGGTGGGGACATAGAGGTGACCTACATTTGCATATGCATAGGGGGTAGGCTATGTAGATGTATTCATGTATATAGCTGACAGGAAAAAGGCGGAAAAAACCTGATGATTCCATTCGATCGCACGCTTTCCAACAAGTATAGTGTGACTCGCCTCAGTTCATCACAGATATTTCCTGGTTTGTAGAAGCTGGGATTGGATGAAGCACGTAGAATAAGCGGCACTGTTGCTAATTACATAACTTATTACTCAGCGGGCGCGTCGTTCGTGACAACCAGACGACAGCCGTACGTGGCTATGCAATTGCAAAAACACGTCCATAAATCGTGACATGAGAATATCGGCCTCCTTTGTCATCCCTGAAATATCTTCATTCACTTGACTTATTGGTCGTATTTCTTTGAACAATTTGCAATTGAATATACTGTACAATATAATTTGCAAAATCACAGTTAATCGACATTTACCTTCATCACAGCGGACAAATCAATACTTAGTTGAAAATACAAATTAGTCATTCATGAGCTATCACCACGAGTAGTGACAAATGCGCCCTGCTCGTAGTGAGCTGTATATTGTAAAAGTCACTGCAAAGGCGAATGATTAAGAACCCGACCAAAGGGTAGAAATATATAACAATCTCTATTTAATAGGAAAAGCAGTCTCTCTAGAACGGATATCCAGAACACAATCGTGTATTCCCCTTTTGACATTTTTCATGTCTTGATATGAATCTAATCGCTTGCAAGGCAGCACCAGAGCGGAAAACCGATGCTTATCGACGACACTACCAAACAAGTCCACCAGGTAATGGGAAGCTGATTTGGTATCATTTTTTCCTTTGTATTTTGGAAAGGAACTTGCGAGCAACTTGCCATCGTTCAGCTTCTGTTCGAATTCGTCTTTGTTAGTGAGTATGACAAACACAGGTATGCCCCGGAGGCAAGGACTAGCATTGAGTGTCTTGAAAAACTCAAATGACTGTACAAGCCGAATCTTTTCATGGTAGTCATCCACCAGCATGTCAAACGTTGACATATCAACGCAGTATACTACAACAGTGTTGTATGAGACAAACTGCGCTACCTGTTTCACTTGGGACTTACTTTGCAACGATGGCATCTCTAATAACCACATATTTTTTCGGAGTGGCGTTTCAACTACGCCATTTAGTTCTTTCCGACACATTGAAACATCCTGAATGGTGGGGATGAATGAGCTAGAACCGATGCGCGCCACATTCTGAAAGTAATATTGAGCTCTAAGTATGTCACGATCACTTAGAAGACTTGGTCGATTTGATGATATGGCACTGCGAAAACCATCGTCCTGCCAAATTCTCTCAAGCGACATCCAAATAGATTTCGGTACATCGGCCTTGATCAACCTTGCATCGCATGCCGTAGCTTTGCCGGCGTCTGACTCTCTGTCTGGATTCGCAAATGTGAATCCTTCTGCAAGAACTTGCGTTACTGCCAATATCATAGATTCCAAAGCACATTGCCTAACAAGCTTTTTGTAAGCATGTAAGTCTATTTCGCCATCGTTCAGCTCCATTTGCTTCTCAGGGCTGAACTGATAAAATTCCCGTAATCCATGAGCGACGCCGTCGGTACCGGAATCTTTTTCTCCAAGTAAAAACACTTTCACTGAGTGATTGTCCTTACCATCGTATTTGCTTGGCAGATATTTGCCTTCAAGTTTTTGCCATCCCTCGGCAACGCCTGATAGTCCACGTAGTACGGTAGATGCCATTGACTACACGACCTGCATCTCCGCAGAGATAAATGTTCCTGTGAAATTGCGTCAGACCGTCGCTGTTTCTCCCAAATGCATGTCGTGCACCAGATGCGCTACGCTATACGCAGCAAGAAAAACGCAACCTTTCTCTCTTTTGGCCCAATATTGCGATTATGTGTTGTCTCTGGAGGATATATCAGGATACATTGCCGGTGTGAAATATGTCAACCTGTAATTTGCTGTCTAACTGCTACTATGGGAAGATTATATATCCCCATAAACGCTGACGGTCCCTACAATTATATATGCACACCGCATCAAATTAAAGCGTATACAAAACGGTTTGATTATACGTATTGATAAAAGGTAAAAGCTTTATCGATGAACTGCCATCACTTACCACGACAGGCAGCGCGAACAGTGAGAACCTGAATAATTACTAATTTTACAACACAGCATAGATTGACACCTGAATGAAACCAGCTTCAGCTGCACAACTGATAGTTGTAAGCTAATAAGTATATAAGCTATTATCTTCCCCCTTTTTCCTTATTACCCTGCATTGCTAAAATTACAACATGATTGGATTGAAAAGCTTGTGCAATGAAAACCAAATCAAGAGCTGGTTTACTAAAATAGACAAATCTTGGTTGCTTCGGTTGAAGTGCAGTAAGCCTATTACGCCAATACGAAACTGCAGACAATTTGACGGATTCCGCATATAGATTAGAGTTGTATCCCTAAAATAGGAAACGAATCGAAGGCCAAGGGCCAATGGAGAATCGCAATTGAAGTATTGAACCTGGGCGTGATAAGCTTTTCAGAAATAATCTGCAAGTCTACATTTTGTTCGAAAGTATAGTAGACCTAGTTGTGGATTGTCAATGCGTCCACGAACCTACTAAGTTGCAGAAGCATAGTAGCATTTATTTCCCTGGTGCTTGATCCAGTATGTTATTGATCAAAATAAAGCTTAGTTTCATTTCTATTCGAACAGGTGAACGTTGTTTGACGTAATCAACTCTTACATATACCACATTTTGTAAAAGGAAGTTGCAAATAGCACAATATCGGTAGCCTACAACGGCTGTGACAACATTTGAAAATTGTATTTTCCGTCAAACAGATGAGTGGAGAGTTTCAAAGAATAAATAGTCTTTCTACGTGCCCATTTAAAGAAGCCTTAGTCACTAGTCGCGACTCGCCTCCTGCCAACTCCTCGAATGGAGTGGGGATGGATATCTTCCGTTGCGATAGCGATCTGGGCTATAAACAGTAAATACCGTCACGCAAAGTAACGACCTATCGTACATGACCTAAGTAGGCCTATATTTCAAACAATAGGTCAACGTGAGGGTTTGGACATGTCAAAAATTTCCATGCTTAAATCCGCAATTCTGTATGCACGGGTGTTTCCAAATTACAGCAAGTCAAGTGTGAGGCTACCTAAATTAATTTAGGCTTAATATAGTGGGCGAGTCATAAGAAGGCTTGTTACCAGTTCATCATAAGCCTATCTAAGTATAACAACCTTTCAAAATTCCATTCGTTCATTAAGCGAATAATGATCACATGGTATTAACGTAATGGCACGTGATAATATGTCCTTTTATTAGCCAGTCTGCATCACGGACTTAAACAAAGCTCCAAAACACAATCATAATTCTGTAAAAACTTTTAGGGAATATTACACTGAGCGGGCGGCGGGCAGCAGTGGGCATAGGGGTCATATAGAAACCTATATACTTCGGTAATCACATCTTACAAGACTAACATTCAGAGGTCAAAGGTCAAATCAGGAAAGCCCGGTTACAGCGATATCAGAGAGTGTAGATCGCCTAACCTAATATTCTGTACGCTAGAGGTACAAAGAGATGTCTGGTAAAACCTACACATGCTGACGACAGTAGGCCTACATTTGCATCGCGCTTCAATAGGCTCAATAGAAGCTAGCGGAATGATTAATTACAGTTACGCAGGCTATCATGTAGCATTTCTATTGCATTTGTAGAGGGAAATAACTGTGCTAATTCAATTGCAAACCCGAATGATTTGTCGTCACGAACAGAAACTAAATATAGCGTATGACTTCAAATAGCTACCTCCAGCGGATATTTCACCGAACGTATCGGTTTGTGTGATTTTGAATAATATTTGTTCAGGTATGACGACTGATTTGGTTCTGTATCGACTGGAAAACGGACTTACCTTCGTGCAGTAGGCCTACGTGTACTGTGTAGGCCTGCAAGAGAAACAGAATCTGAGGGGGCAACGCAGTAGGCCATGGCGCAGCACTAATGTGATTTTTCCCAAAGTTCGCAAATGTACCCTAATGCAAATCTGTGCCCATACTCAGACAGAGAGCGGGTAATCCGTGGCCTAATTGTATGGTTGCAGATTCTATATTACGACCAGCCGTGGAGCCAAAATACCGTGTTGGAAGTACACCTATTTTTCTAGGTTTGGCTGACGTCAACATGACCCCAAATTTCTCGACATGATTGGGAAAATTCAAAAATGATGCAATTGTATGAGAGATGTTTCAGACGTTACAGCAATCGAACAAAAATCTATGAAGAGATGCACCTAATACGTAACTTCGCGTGATTAAACATCAAAGTGTTGTCAAGAATTCGAATGCCTAAGGTTTGAACGCACGCCAAATCCGAACATAGTGATGACATAATAATAGATACGGGTTCCCGAGCAGTTATGTAAACACAGTTCTAGTATAGAGAGTCTTCGGAGACTCCGAAGACTCTCTATAGTTATAGTAAATACAGTATTTATGGTAAAAATTCAAATCTGGCTTTAACAAAAATGCCAACGTATATAGGCTAGGCACCTTGGCTTAGGCTAGCACGTAAGCTACACTTAGGCCTATATTATGTGACGATATATACACGTTGTACACATGTAGGCCTATACAGTAGGGTAGATTACTTTGAATGTAATATGCGACAGGCAGATATGTCATTAGGGTGTCAACATAGGCTACATAGTTTCCCGCACTTGATTAGCCTACCGATATTCTCAGTACAGACTACATATTTCAATATTCGCATCACACATCATGAATAATTGATGGGGCGTTGTTACAGGAGTTATTACGCAGACTGATGTTGAAGAACAAACTAAATACGATTACAGGATAAAAAATTGCAAATGAACCCATATGATGTTTTCTTGTTGTTGATATAGCTGGGCACTACATGCCAATAGCATATGGCGCCCACCACCTCTCATATGAAATTCAATAAAGTACAAATCGCGAAAAAAATTAATTCTGTTTTACATCATTAAATGAATTTGAAACGATTGCTGCAAATTTGATGAGTGCAATGTATATTTAGGACATTTAGACTTGTTGTAAAACAATGATTTCCTGCATATATAAGGGCTTTGTCTTTTCCTTTTTGAGACAAATCGTTCGTTAAAAACAGCTGCTGTCTGCCTGGGCCAATCTGGCTATATGAAAGTCAGGGGTGGGGGGAAAAGGGATAATTGAAAAAGAAAAATTGCGCCCGGGCCGAAAGCATCACGAAGGCTTTTTTCCACCCTCTTCGTTTTCAGGTACCCGGTCCACTTTGCAAAAGTAGCCCTGCCGGACGTCTAGCCGAAAGCCCGCGCGCTCCTCTTGCGGTCGTATTGCGTCAGTCCTGGCATCGAACACCCACCAAACTCGAGTAAAGATAAAGTCGTTTGTGTGTAGATGACTCTAACTCGAACTCTAAGTATATTTAATGAAAGTCGTACCAATGCCAAGACTGGTAAAAAAAAAACAATGAAAACGAAATCAGTTTTCGAATTATCTGTTTCAGTGGTTAAAATGGGCTGCAGCAAAATAAGAGTGCTGAGTCAGCAAAATAGACTGCAATGCTGCAATTGTGAGGAACTGCAAGCAGTGCTCCATCTGTTCGTGAGAAGCCGAGATCCGCCTCTCAGTTTTCACCGTTCGACTCGTTGGTATAGACATTCCCCCGCCTTTTCGGGTTCCTATTTTTGTCGTTAAATTTCAGCGTAATGTATTTCTTGACCTTGAGAGTTGGTGCCGAGTGGAGTCTGGAAAGCCCAGTGCTCGTCGGCGTCCAATTTTTGTCTCACAAGTCAATAACTGAAAGGAGTAGGCCTATTTGGTCAAGGTGAAGTTACCCAATTTGCTGCTGCATACAGACCAAATTGAGCTACTGTCGAGGGGATACTTGCTAGATATACAAGTTGTAGGCTAGCTTTGTTAGAATGACATGTAGAACGTTGCAAATGTATAGGCAGAAGAAGGCAGGTAGGCCTATATCTTTTGGTTGTTTTGACTTGCAAAGCTGTGATTCACCAATACCATTGTTCATCAGTAAGACGAAGGCCAATACTATTAAATTTACACTTGGTTTATTGTTGTTTAAACTGTTGCTTTAATGAAGACAGTTAGATAAAGAGTATATTTTAGTCTGAAGATGCAGTGTCAGGGGTGATTGACCCGTGAGGTTATGTGACTGGAATCCAGTTTACATATTTTAAGCCAGGTGTTATACCACCGCTAGATATCAATTTATTTATACTATGTTTTCTGTTGGCATAACTTATATGGTATATCTTTTTCATCCTGTAGTATTGCATCACTTCTAGCCTATAGTATCTAGACATTACATGGCTCACTTTTTAAAAACAACCCACCTAACCTATAGATATCCCTAGACGTGTCAATATACTGCAACACATCTGTCACAAAAATTCTTAAGTCTTGGATATATTAGAGCATGACCTGCTTGGCTTCGATGCTGTGAGCCAAGTCAAAAAGTCAGGTATTCCAGTGATCAGTATCAGATGCTGATATTTATATACGGTAAGGTTTTAAGTGCTTGTCAAACCGTTCAGTTGGCCGAGTGGTTTAGACTGTCCGCCTTCTGATCGGGACGTTCCGGGTTCGATTCCCGACCGAGTCGAAAACTTTAAAATTGGTATCCGTTCCTTCCCTGCTTGGCAGTCGGTATCGTTAAAGTATGGGGAGCACTGATTGTAATAGTGATCCGGGCTATAAGCCGGAGGTATTGACATTTAGGCCTATACTGTGAGCATCAGCCTGGCGTATATGACCTTAGCAGGTGAAAAACGCCATAAATTCCAAATAATAAAAAAATGCTTGTCGGTATATGTTCCATATCTATAACACAGTCTGTTATCGCAACATTTTATTTTCTGATGTAAATTGTGAGGTTATCCATCAAATAGGAAATAAACTCATACTAGATGATAGGTACTTTGCCTTAGATCGGGCATATTACTACGTACCACCTACATGTAATGTTTATTGAACCCTTTTGCTACCTACACCTACTTTGATTCTAGTACAGTGATAGGCCTATATTCATATTAGTCACTTTATATAATGAACCAAGTTTTAAAGTGGGCTATGCAGGTCTACTACATTCTTATGCACTTGGGAGTCTTTTGGATAGTGACTCGAATTTTGATCAGATTACAACGATCGGTGTAATAGGCATTACCTTTAAGACAGTAGTAATAATACCGTGGTTTCAAATTCCTTCATTGATTCTGTTTAATAACTACTGAATTATAACAATTCCAATTTTCAAATTTAGCAAGAAACTCTAGTTCCTAACCAAAATGGCTGCAAGGCGTTTAGGTAGACTCTGTGAAAAGACAACTAGTCTCCTGCTATGTGACATGCAAGAAAAATTTGCTGGCAATATCGTATATTACCCTGAAATTATTTCGGTTTCGAAACGGATGTTTGACTTGGCTAAAATCATGAAAATCCCTACGTTTGTCACCGAGCAATACCCTAAAGGACTGGGTCCAACAGTGAAAGAACTGGGTGATTTGTCATATGCACAAAAATTTGAGAAGACATGCTTTTCTATGGTTCCAAGTATTGAAAAGTCGTTGTTGGATTTGCCTGATGTGAAAACTATGATTCTCTGTGGCATTGAGACTCAAGCATGCATACTGCGAACAACCACTGATCTCCTTGAAAAGGGATATGATGTGCACGTTGTGGCAGATGCCGTTTCTTCTCGAAGTCAAACGGATAGACTCTTTGCATTGGCAACAATGAGACAAATGGGTGCATTCATAACTACATCAGAAACTGTCTTGTTACAGATTCTTGGGGATGCAAAGCATCCTAAATTTAGAGAAGCACAGAAATTAATTATGACATCTGCTCCAGATAGTGGTTTGATCAATGCTGCCAATTCTCATTTATAGTAGGCAATTTCAAATATTCTCTCGTCATAATAGGCATATGTAATTATGTGTGATACACAATCAAAACATTTCCTACTTAAATTGTGATATGTTATTATGGTTTTGTGTCATTAGCCATTCTACCAATGAACACAACAGGATCTAACTAATGGAAAGTTCTGGGTATAATTTAATGTCGTGGCGTAGTGGGTTAATGATTGAATGAGTTGGCGTTTTCTATATTTATATCCCTTGCGCAACTTCTCACGAGTCGGCAATATGGGGTTGAAAGGTAGCTGAATCAGCGCTTCAGCGGCAGCCACATGCATTCTGACTGATGAACTTCGAATCTTCCCTGCCACTCGCCCGCGAGGCAAGGCGCAACTGAAGGCTGCGCTGCTGAAGCGTTCAGGCTGTTAACGATTAGATGGGCAATAGAATATTTAAATAGTGTATCTTCTGGAGTAGCTGTTAGCTGCACAATAACGACGGTCTAGCTGGAAGCTGGACTCTAGATAGTTGCAGCACAGGTTTAATGCGTGGGTTTTCGAAGGAATATTTAGTCTGGTGCAATGATACTGTACCTGAGTGGGCTCCCGTTCACAAAGGAGTACTGTTGTGTAGTAAGGGCCGACGACGATTTCGATCAGCTAGCTACGTGTATTCATTCAATGCGTGAGAAGCTTCGAAATAATAAGACAGTACGTTAAATTTGGGATGATCCTTATACGTCTTCGTAGTCTCTTCATAGTCCGAAAGAACGAAACTCAAGCTCGCGGTTGACGAGGTCGTTATTGCGTTTCTCTAGCGTGACGAATCAAATTTTGTCGCTCTGCCTACGTGATCTACCTCAGCTGTCTCGTCTCGTCGCCATTGAGTAAAGTAAACCGATATATATCTGCCAAAATAGGCATGACGAGAGTATGTACTTGTTAGGCAGTAGGCAGATGTAGCCATTTGTTTTGAGAAGATAGATTTCACAGGGTACGATTATCGAGCAGGCGTTTGTGATTTGAAATAATATGCCGCTATATTATCTTGCAGTTAGAAATATCTTTCCGCGTGATTATGGCTGCTTGGCCTAGCAGATCGGTCTGCTTGCTAAAAACTGGACCGATAAGTGGAATTATACCGGTGAGATATGCTAGCTCTCATGAAGTCGTAATCGCCGGAGGTGGTACAGGCGGCATATCTGTTGCTGCTCGACTGGCACGAGCTCTTGGAAAGGACAAGGTCGCGATAATTGAGCCTAGCAATGATCACTATTACCAACCAATGTGGACTATGGTTGGGGCTGGATTGAAACCATTGTCTGCCACTCGAAGCGCAATGGGCGATGTTATTCCAAATGGCGTAAAGTGGATTCAGAACAGTGTTGCTAAATTCAATCCTGATGAAAATACCGTTCAACTCGAAGACGGTGAAGAAGTGTCCTATAAATATCTTGTTGTCGCAATGGGTATTAATCTCCATTTCGAAAAAATCAAAGGGTTGCCAGATGCACTCGAAACGCCTGGCGTGTGCAGTAACTACTCTGCGCAAACGGTGATGAAGACTCTCGAGGCTCTGGAGAATTTCAAGGAAGGTAATGCAATCTTTACCTTTCCCAGTAGTCCAATAAAATGCCCCGGTGCTCCTCAAAAAATCATGTACCTAGCCGAGGAATTTCTGGCGAAACATGGCAAACGAGACAAAGCAAACGTCATGTTCAACAGCGCAGGCGCCGGCATATTCGCCGTGAAAAAGTACGCGGAGTCCTTGTCCAAAGTGGTCGCAAAACGTGGCATTACAACAAATTTCGGCTTGAATTTAATTGAAGTAAACGCCGACAAAAAAGAAGCTATATTTGCAAAAATGGCCGATGCAGAAGAGACGGTAACATTCCCGTATGAAATGCTCCATATCACTCCTCCGATGGCGACGGCGGACGCCATAAAAACGAGCCCATTAGCAGACGCAGCTGGTTTCGTTGATGTGAATAGTAAGACAACGCAGCATAAGAATTACTCAAACGTCTTTGCGTTGGGTGATTGCACCAACTTGCCAACATCAAGGACAGCGGCCGCTATTGCATGCCAGAACAAGATTTTGAGCACCAACCTTCTCCAACACAGAGAAAACAAACCACAGACAATGACTTATGATGGGTACACATCTTGCCCACTGCTGACTGGGTCAAACTCCTGCATTCTGGCGGAGTTTGATTATAATCTTGAACCCTTGGAAACGTTCCCCATTAACCAGGGTAAGGAAAGAAGAACTATGTACACCGTGAAATCAACGTTGTTGCCATTCGTCTACTGGAATATGTTGTTGAAAGGTCGGTGGGGTGGCCCAGGATTTTACAGGAAGCTTATGCATTTTGGCATGTCAAAGTAGACTTGATCGCTCCTTGCCTGGGTATTCTCTAATTGATTTCCCAATTACTGCAAATGGATTATAGTAGCTATAGCGATTTATATGATTAATGTAGTATTTTTGCTTGGCAGCAACAACGCCATTTCCTTGTGTTCTGTTTCAGTAGAATGTTGAACCATCGCTTTTGATTGTCGGTGAAAAAAAGCTCCTAGGAGAAAAGTCAACTATTCTCAAGGTTGACGAAACCTTACCTACGTACAAGTTGTAGCCACTATACTGTACAATACAACATACTCTCTCCAAGGTTGAACTTTTCGACCACTTATAGGCCCCATTATCGCACACTGGGTCCATGGCCTACTCTAGTAGTAGTAGACCATGCTGGGTCATCAAATTAAGGAAAGCGTAATAAATCGCGGTCTAATAAATACGTGCCACACTAGGACAAACGCCGTAGTATGCCCACCCCGTAGCGCTCGGTTAGTAGCCTAATACCAGACTAGTTATTCCATTATCTACCGACGAGACATGGATTTCCGTTCCTTCCGCAAGCTACGACGTGGGCTGGTTTGTGACTGCCCAAATTTTTCCGCATGATGTTGTTCGTTTCCTGATGACAACGGGGTATATTGTTATCGCAGCAATAGTCTCCGGTGGACGGAGGTGCATAAATTCGTGCTGACTGGCGTGGTTCCTGGTTATGGTGGGGTGTGGGCACCGGGATGCAAATAGTCATTTAGAAGTTCTTGCGATCTGTTCAGAACCCGAAGGTTGTTTGCTAGGCCTTCGCTAGATTGCACTGGTGTCAAGCCAAGAGAAACAGTAGTACGCTAGAGCAACATCGAAACGTGCAACTTAGTCTGCCAAAATCATTATTTCGGACACTTGACAGATCAACCTCTCCTGGCAATTGGTAGCACACATAACAGGGACTGGGTGGGCATGGCTTCCTGGCTCTGTCTACATCTTTCATAGTCCTCAGATTATTACTGGAAACACATTAACACGTTCTGGTGAACAATGTATCATTGTATTGGGCTTATATTAAATACTATCTACCTACGGCACAGCACTGTTATTGCTGGTGGGTCATAAAAACTTAGCCTTCATAATTCAATTGCATAGACGTCTCGATATAAACATGGAGGCGATTAGCATAATTTATGTGAATTTTACATAAAACAACTCATACCTTATAATACTCACACGGTGCATACATACTCTATTATATAGGGTATGAGTTGTTTTTATAAATTTCACATATATTATGCTAATCGTCTCCGTCGCAAGTCCAGCTGACTTTTATATCATAGTTATTTTTTTTGATCATTCTGATCAAATTTGCACGGTCACAAACAGGAAAATATGTACAGTCTGCGATAACCAGTTCTTTCAACATAGGCGCAACCATAATCAGCTCCCATATAATCTTACTGGTAATATCTTTCGCCCCGCTTAAGTTAAGACGTTTGAGGTTCTGAAAGCACTCCGCATTAAATAATAAGACTTCCAGTAGACTACCTATAGCCAAGTTAGTCATTTGAGTCAGAGTGAGGCAAGAGAGGGTGCTTTTCGCCTGCCCTAGAATATTAGATAAACTGGAAATGAAACGAACTGGCAACCACGTGGGCCTAGTAGCAAAACACATAGATAAGCGTTCTAATTTCGACCAGGCGGCAATGTTAGATTTGAGATTATCAGAGTGCAAGTGCTCTTCGAAAGCTAATTTCATTGCATGATGAAAATAGGTGGGTTCTATGCCCTGACTGGGCAATCCTGTAATATCCAGTGATAGAGATACAAGGTTAACGCAACAGGCACCAATATACCTCACAAGATCACATGAGTACTCCCATTCTAAAGTTAGTGATTTCAGATGCGTTCCGCAGCCTGTGATCAATTGAACGAGTGGAATACCCATTCCTTGAAAGTCGGAAATGCATAGGTGAGTAAGATGGGGAACAAAGCCTGGCAAACGAAGAAGGATATCGGATCTTTCTCGTAAAGAACCAAGACTAAGTGGCATGTCACCTTTGTGACCTTCTAGCTGGAGCTCTGATTGGCAGCTGTAATCTTCGCATAGTTGAGCAATTCCCTCCCAAATGCTGAAATGTGTCATACATTTTATATGGGGGCAGAGCTTTAAAACATTGGCTAATACTTCAACGTCACCTGTAAATGAGCATCCATTCATGTGGATCGCATAAAGATTCTTGGCGGCAGGAGAAACCAAACACTTTGACTTGTCAGAGAAGAAAAACTCCTCAACATTTGATCGGCTTACTTTGCACATGTCGATGCGTAATGCCCGTAAATTCACACATTTGCAGCCAATAAATTTTAACAACCCAGGGGATATTTTCAAGCTTGAGATGCTAATATAGAATAATGTATCATGAAATGCCTTTATCAATTGAAATAAAGTCTTAGATGAAACACGGTTGCATTGATCCAAACGCAGTGTTTTTAATCCTGTACACCTTGAACATATTAACTCAATGATTTCATCATTAACCGCCGAGTTCATGCCTTTAAAATCGATTTCCTTCAAATGCGGTACGATGAGGAGATCAAGATGAGTCTTGGTGATTATTCCGTAAAGAGGCAGTTTTCTCAGAATCATTCCGACGATTTCTGAATTTAGCCGGTTGAATGGTCCATCGATGTAGCGAAATATTCCGGGATTTTGAGCCTTCAAACTCTCTTTATAATGCTTGCACCAAAACGAACCCATGCTTTGAGCAACATTTTCCACTGTTAACTCAAGTAATGAACCTGGGGATTTAAGCAGAGGCATCCTAATTCCAAATCAATACACCACTAATCCAATAGAATGCCACTTGGCCCTGATTTCGGCTTTTGTCCCTGCGTTTTCCGCCTTCTGGTTGAGCTCTGTTCACTCCGAAGACCAGTGAACTCAGCATTTGATAGGACCGGGAACAGACTGTATCCAACAACCGAGAATCGGAAAATGAAGGCAGAAACCTGCTGGTCGAACACAGCACAGGCCGAAAACCGGCTGATTGAAGATTGAAAATAGCAAAGGCCGAAACCGGCTGGTCAACAACGGCGGAAGGCAGAGCCCTGCATTCAACCAAAGATCGCCTTGTGCTAGACGAACATGCTGCTACTATAGAGAGTCTTCGGAGACTCTCTATACTGCTACGACACCACGGTCGCCGCTGGGTCTCTAGCGTCAGCGTGCGGTGGCAACCAAAGTGGAATTGCACTTAACCATAGATGATGTGTATATGGCATTGTCTTGCAATCTACAAAAATTGATCAACTGGACTCCTACAACTGTGGCTCGGTTCTAATGCAATGACGTTCAAGTTAAAACAGTAACGTCTACAGCCGGGTTTCGGACTTCGATATCAGACTACGGAGGCGAAACTGCGAACCATCGGAAGTGATAAATTTTCAAGACCAACTCGTCGTCAGTGGTCGCAATGGAGTTGTTGGTGCGTTTGTTGTTGCCATGAATAGCAAGCGAGCAAGCCGGAAGACGATTTTCGTAAGGAACCGTGGGCAGCGTCACAAGAAGTGGGTCTTGTGGTTTTCCATTACACCGCGACGTCAATGACTGCGAGCAGTTGAGTTTGTCTTTTAGAAACTCCCAAAGCATCAGGCTAGATCTGAGTCAGCATCTTCAGACATTTTCTGGTGGATAACCCATCCCTTGTGTTAAGGTTGAGCTTTGTTTTGATATTACGCAGTTTTCGTAATGCACAACATGGTCGGTTAGCTTTCACGTAGGCCTACCTGTAACGGACCGTATGAAGCAATATTTCTCAAACTCATAGTAGCTCATCGTTAGATATTCTCATCCATCAATTGTTAGGTTGAGATTTCCTACATGGTTAGAAACAATTTTGTTGGGAAATACCTCATGAATAAATACGAAGTTCTTGGAATTGTTGGTGAAGGTAAGCTACATTTACCAGAATATCCATAGATAAGACTTGTATATTTATGATATGAGAAGAACAATTGATATTTACAGTACGGAAATTAATTAATATTCACCTTATATGATTTCATATCTGCTGAATTTAATCCGCTTTTCCCAGAGATTTTCTTGTCTAGAACTTTCACTGGATCATGCAACCTATTGAATTGCTGTAGGTGAATCTACTGTGATTCAAAATAATGCTAAAAACCGACAACTGCTAGGTCTACTGTCTTTTGGTATTTGTTATGATTATTGCATATTTTCCTTTTTAATTTTTCCAGGGGCTTATGGAGTCGTGCTGAAATGTAAACATAAGGTATGTGTTTGATCAATATTGACCTTTCCTCATCGTTTTTATTATCTCGCTCAATACCTCTAGTAGCCTACGATACAGAATATAATATAGTTCAGGCCTGTAGTACCAATACTTGATAATTCCGTAATAACGATATTTTAGCAAAGGGAAATTTCCAGATTAAGTGTTTTCTCAATTCCTGTCAATGACATGACACTCTGCAAAAGTACATCCATAAACGTTTTTTGAGATATTTGATTATTGTTGTATGTTATCATAAATGGAAGCTTATTCAAAGTCTATTAATTTGCATCCTTCGGGTTAAGTCATCTGGCATGGAGCTGCTCAGTCGGGTGTAATATACCGGTACTAGTTTTCTGTAAAGGCCTACTAACCCCAATATGACACAATGTAGAAAGATTCATTAACCAAAGGTACTTCGCTACTGGAACTGAAAAATGAACCCATGGCAATGCGATAGCATTTTGATGGGGGTAGATCTAGGCTACCTATTCTCGGTTAATTACAATTCTGTAGTCGTGTAACTACTACATGCTATTTCCGCTAAATGAATTGAAGGATTTTGACAGTCTTCACTTTGTTTCCAAGTGTTCAGAGTCAAGTCAAGGTTTTTACAGAATGACTAGAGTCTAGTCATAATAAAAATGTGATGTAATTAATGTCACACTGTCAGTTGGTACTTTTTAGAAAACTGCAAGTTTTCCTTTCGGGTTGAACCTTGGTTGTCAAGATGTCAACTGCGCAGTACAATCTAATACAATGCAATCCCGAACGCACATTGTTCTATTTTTGTTGAGTTCACAAATGAACAATAGATGGTATAGATCAGTATTCCTCCATTGTTCTTACTATTTACGCTTTTGTTTTGACGAGGTGATAAATTATACATTGATGATGCCTAAATCGGAAGCTACAAAGCAATGCTGCTTTACTGGTAGATTTTAAATCCTCTTTGTGTCGATTGATGATCATTCCATTTATGAAACTTTAGTAATCTTTATTGTTGCTTTATGTTGAGAAGTTGCTTGACATTGTCCCTGTATATTATGTTAAATATGGTAGATTATACCGCAAGAATGTCACCAATCAGATTACCAGTTATAGTTGATTTATGTTATTGTTTACAAAAAAATAAAACATATCTCACCGAGGCTACAGTAGGCCGACCTGTCTTTTTTCTTGTCATGGTATTGGTATCGGTATAGTTGAATCTTGAACCATAGACTTATAGTATTTTTTGATTGCACAAAACCCAACTGTATCTGAGAAATTGCTGTGTCAAAAACCTTCTATCTTCACCTGATGAAGAAGCGGAGCTCCGACAGCTCGTGAATGTCATAATTCTTGATAAAGCAAGGCTGGACGTTAAATCTGTGGCAAATCTTCTTACGATATCAGAAACTATGAAATTTAGAATACATGTAACTTGATGAGAGTGAATAAGTGACTCGTCGCAACCCTCGTTACAAAGTTTAGCTCATCAAGTAGGCCTATATTTAGAGAATCATGCTGTAGGCTAGCAAACCTAGGCCAACTATTAGATAGGGTTATGCTTGTTTAGCCAATATTTTAAAGTGTCTGGGTTGGCTTATTCAGGATTTACGATGACTGAATGACATGTCTATAATGATTGTTGCGAATTATATGTGGTACAGAAATGTGCCAAAATGCAATAATCTTGACATAATTGTTAACAGGAAAGTCAAGAAATTGTTGCAATAAAGAAGTTCAAAGACAGTGAATGTAAGTTTCGAGCAACGTATAAATTTCTGGGTTATTCGGGTGCTGTTTATGAGGCATTTGGGTCGTATGTTTCGCTCTTCCCAAGATACTGGTAGGCTACTGGTATACCATACTTATATGCTGATAATGGTGATGTGGTTCCATGAAAGAGAAGGAGTAAAATTCTAGGTATCACTTCCACATATTGTAGTAGAGCATTTATCATGTGCCCAATGTAGCTCAACGTCATAATGTTAGAGTCCTAATTAAGAGTTAGTTTAGAAACATTTGTATGTATAACGTAATTCAGCAAATGATAACGTTTTGTAAATATTTTAGCTGAAAATGAAGATGTCAAACGAACGACCATGCGTGAGTTGCGAATGCTGAAAGCTCTCAAACAGGAAAACATTGTTGATTTGAAAGAAGCTTTTCGGAGAAGAGGAAAGCTCTATCTTGTGTTTGAATATGTTGAAAAGGTAAGGGACCATTTCAGAATCTGGATTTTGGTTGCTACTCATCACTGAAGTTCTCATCTCAAAATGATTAGAAAAATTTTCTTTTTGAAATTTGGCATTCAGGTGGTTTGTGTAGTTAGATGTGCCTGTGCAAAGTTACTGCAGTATGATAAGCCTACTTTTAGTCTAATGCATGATTACTGAGTAGGTTTTTGTTCGAATCGGCATAATAGTGCTTAATCGCAACTGCCTCATTCTTAGAATATGCTTGAAGTATTAGAGGATCATCCCAATGGAGTTCAGTCTGATAAAGTCAGGTATGCTATTCAACTTTTTCATATTCTATCGTAGGCCTATTCATCAAATATTTATCGTCATAAAAGCCGTAATACCAAAAATTAAGGCAATACAGATATCAGCCAAACACAATTAAGCTGTTATGATGTATGATAGCCATATGATATAATCATTATAATGTGTGAATAAATGATAATAAGGAAGTTACGGTATTTATAACCAGCAATGTTAACAAGAGAATGACAAAATTTAGATCATTGGTGCTGTTGCTTTTTCTATTTGAAGTTTATATAATGTTTGTTTGTCGTCGCTGGGGCAACATGCACGTACTGAAACACAATTGCTCACTCTTTGTCAATGTGATGTTATTTGCTTTGGCAGGAGTTACATTTATCAACTCGTGAAAGCTGTCCATTGGTGCCACATCAATGACGTCATTCACAGGTAACTGTTTATTTAACCGCATTGCTTCCTCAGAATACAATAAAATTCGTTTGATTGCTTGCAAATTGTATCGTTACAAGTGCTAGTGCTGCAGTAACAAGAACCACCTCTATCAAGAGATGGTATGAGGATTGTGATAGTCAAGAATGGATACTCCCCTATATCTCCCTCTCCTATCTGTACTTCTGTAGCCTATGCCACCTGTGTTTGTTGCGGTTTGATTCACAACACTTATGGATCTTGATACTACATGAAATGCACAAGGCATACGTTTACAATGAAATACTATGTGTTCTACGTTAACAGTAATTGTGCTTTGTTCTGACAGGGATATAAAGCCTGAGAATCTCCTCATAAGTTCTGTCGGGGTGTTGAAATTGTGTGATTTCGGTTTTGCTCGACCAATTGCAGTCACCGGCAAAGGTGGCACTGCTTACACAGAATATGTTGCTACTCGATGGTACAGATCACCAGAATTGTTGCTTGGGTGAGATTTGTTTGCATCAGGCTATCATTGGTAATATGAATATCACCGATTGCGAGTGCTGTTTCACGATAGGCCTGACATAGATACAGCAAAGCCAAATAAGACATGACACGACCTTTTGCCAGACCTGTAACTGTTCAGTGGAATCAATTTTCCGGAGGGCGTCTCATCTATTGCTAGTTCTCGCCATAGTGTTTTATCAAGTTGAAGGCTCTATGAATAGGCCTATATCTATTTCAATCAAGAAAATTGTAATTGAGTAGCGATATGATTGTTTCAAAATCATTCAAATATTGGGTAATTGTGTTTCACATCCTTGTGTTGGCCAGCGTAAAATCTTGATTTATAGACTTCAATCAAAGGCCTTTAAAAACCTAAGAAAAATACTAGTACTGGTACACACAACTTCAAAATTGAATGTATCTAATCTGTGTTTAATATGATCAATCTTTGTTATAGGCTTGTTATCTCTAGTGCTCAAGTCAAATGTAAAAGCCTTTTCAGCAAAAAAGCATCTTTGTTCTCAGAACTTGAGGAGCTTAATTTTGAAAATACTTCATATTCAGGGTGTGGGCCACTTTGAGACTTATCTATAGTGACTTAGGCATAAGTATGCCGCAAATCTATTCGATTGAAAAAATCTTTTGTTGTATTAAATTCTCTTCTGTCCACAATCTCCGATTCTCCATTTATCTGTTATTTTTTAAATCCCCTTGAAATCCTTGGAGAAATGAGCTTTATGTCTATTAGATTGCCACTTATTTGCACTTAATATTTGTCTATTTATTTTAGGCTATTTAGTGATTACTTTCGATATGAAAGCTTATCAAAAGTGTCATTAAAGGTAGTGGTTCTCGAACCTTAAACAGGAAATAGGCTACCGGTACCAAATTATTCTCCATCTCTAATCCAGCAAATGGATGTTAGTTAGCGTCATTGTTGGAATACCTAGCCTCACATAAAACCTCTCAGCCTTAGCACTATGCACTTATTCGTAGCGTTCTCAATGTTCAATCTTGTTATGCTAGATTGATTTCAATTTATGCTGGCTTATTGCATTAGAATAATGTTTATCATAAAAGCATATTCATATTTTACAGTGCAAAGTATGGAAAAGCAGTGGATGTTTGGTCGATTGGTTGTATCCTTGGTGAACTGAGTGATAGTCAACCCTTGTTTCCTGGAGAAAGTGAAATTGACCAATTATTCACAATTCAAAGAGTATTAGGGCCTTTGCCAGCAGAACAAATGAAGCTATTGCTCACTAATCAAAGATTCGTTGGCCTTAAGGTTTGTGCTGATTTGTGATTAATTATTGGAGTTTATTCTGCTCTGTTGAAATTGCTGATGGGCTAAGTATTCTCTTCTGGTAAAGCGGCCAAGGATTGGTGAGATGTTCACAATTGTTGTTTTGACTTTTGAGGGAATGATCCAGGTATGAAATCCGGAGTACCTTGTGCCCTGATCCCATACTCCCGTCGTCACGTCTATGGTTTCATTCAAACTAGCAAATTTTAACATCTGCAAATCTTCTTTGCACATCTTCTGGCTAGCATAGAAGGTGCCAAGCTATCTATCAATCTGTGTTATTCTTATCTGTGGAAAGAGGCTTTCGTCCATACGCTGCATTATGTAATTCAAATATGTTTCTAGTTTCCAACATTACCTCAAGCTGAAACATTGGAAAGACGTTATCATGGTATCATCAACGGTATTATGCTTGACTTTATGATGAATACATTGCGTCTGGATCCGGAGGAAAGATTTACGACGTTGGATTGTTTAGATCATCCTGCGTTTCAGGTATGACACAATTCAGAATATTTATGATTTTTCTAGTTTCCGTGTAACTTTATTTTGATGCTTAGCTTGAGAAGGTCACAGACAAGACATTACATCGGATATTAAATCGACCTTTCAGCAGCAAAACGAAACAATTCAAATCTAAAAATGGTGAGCTATCACAATATCATGTCTTACTCACTGACTATTTCATGTATATAATGCCTTGTCACCTTTGATTTATGGCACAGTAGAATTATGAAAATTGATTCCTAGTGCCATGATAAATTGTTTAGAGTTTTGCAATTTGCTTGTATTTTCAATCACAGCGGCTTAAGAGTTATTATTATTGCAACATTATATTCATTATTATTATTGCAACATTATATTCAGAAAACCTAACGGATGATCAAAGACGGCCACAAGCAGAAATACTACCTAACACTGTAGATTCTGGAAAATCATATCCCAAATCTGACTCACAGAATGTATCTCGACAAAATGGCGTCACCAAAAAAGGAAATCGACTATTAAAAATGTTGAAATCTCAAAAAGACAAAGTTCAAATAGAAGACAGCAACCCCAAACCTAACTTCTCAGACGAGACAAACCAATACGCTGATCAAAAGACATACCCAGACTATCGTAAGCATAGCAATCAAAGTGTTGAGTCAAATCCAGACGTTTTACCGCACGTGCCTTCCAATCAGCATAGAATGACCTACTCTGACGAGATCAACAACAAGTTCAGACATAACTCACAGTTATCATCTGACAACCACTGTCAGGTTATTAGTGATGTCACAGACACTGTAACCATAATGAGAAGAAGCACTTCTCCCGTTAACCAAGCGTTGGAATTTGAAGAAGAACCGCCGTCTGATTACATGAGATTTATCAAGCCTCCGAAACAAAGTCAAAAATCGGCAGTACATGAAGGCGTTGGGCATGACACGAAAAAGAAAGATGCCATCCCTGTTGTGAAATCGTTTTTTGAATTACGCGAAGAGGTATGGGAGAATATAACATTTGAAATTGAAAAAAGTATAGCGAGTCGCTGTCCCTGAGTAGGCTACAAATGAAAGGCCGGTATCAAAATGAATGATATCCCAAAATTGCGAGTATGAAGTATAACTAGTAGCTGTACTCCTGTACATCCCATAAAGATCTTCTTTCATATGGCTCCTTGATGGCTCAATGTCAATGCAGCCAAACAACAGCCACATCTAGGTGGCCTCATCCAGGTTCTTCAGACTATTCACCCTATTACAGGGTTTGTATATTGTAAAAAAATGGATTGCGTGGTGTACGGTTTGCTCCTCTTCTAGCATTTAGCTCTATTCTATCTTCAAGCATGTAGGGCCTAAATGTTATAATTCTCAATAAACAAGGACTGGATGTTAAATCTGTGGTGAAACTTCTTTATGATAAAATCTGATTGTCCATCGTCGGCTCCACTATATTTTTTCGAAAAAATAATATGAAGAGCATTCTAATGTCAAATATTTCATTCAATCCACCGCTCTTTCACAATCAAGTTAACTGATGAAATCATATTTACCAATTTTATTTATTTTGTCTAAAGTAAGCTCATGTAGTATTTGGGAACAAATATTTGAAACAAGAGGCATCGATTGTGCATATGTGATGGCTTCGGATAAATTTGTGTGCTTCAGACATATTTGAATTATGTC
This sequence comes from Botrylloides violaceus, assembly GCA_030412335.1. Lineage (NCBI taxonomy): Eukaryota > Metazoa > Chordata > Ascidiacea > Stolidobranchia > Styelidae > Botrylloides > Botrylloides violaceus. The sequence continues at coordinate 2,759,336 of JASFYC010000810.1, forward strand.
TGGCATTTTCTTTGATTATTTCCTAGATGAGAAAGGAAGATTGGAAAAACATGAGAAACGAAGAACTGAAGTTTATGCAACAACAACAAAAACCCCAGAAAGCTTCAATTCAAGAACGAATCGGTGCATTGGTGAAAAGTACGCTGAATTCTATTTTTTTTTAAACTAATTTTTACTGAATTAGTTGCTTCACATGTTGTCAGTCCTATGTCTAAAAAGGTCATATGCATCATCCAAATTATTCAAAATATAATAGTTCGATTTAGGCTACCTATTACAACCCAGCCAATAGGGAGCACAAACCATTGTTAACTAGTGCTGTTACCAAGTGTGGGTGTATGGGGTGGTCTGCGCCAGGAAGGGCGTCCAGCATAAAATTCACATCCAAACCATATGCGGTTCATGCCGCTGTGGCTGCTCAATATGGAAGTGCCGAAAGAAATCATAATATTTTAATCATGTCTCATATGTGCTTAACACAATATTCAGTATATACAATCTATTACAGCTGGTGGTCGAAAACAACAGCGTAACAATACGAAATCGTCAAACCAGTCTACAACAGTAAGTCGGCTCTAAACATTAGAACCCTAACCCATCAACTTATCAAATTCTGTGTTTCAGGAATCCAAATCACTCCATAACTTAAATCATAGCAGAAATGATGCGGATCAGCAACCGTCACCGACTTCTCCAAACTCTAATAACGGCGATATCCGTCCCGTTTCACAACACGGGAAGAATTTAATAAATAGCGTGCAAAGCTTCATGACATCGATACCGACAGATGAATTTCATGATGATCGAGTAAGTTTTTATCGTGCGCCTTCTTGTTTCATACCGCATTCTCTCTTCGGACTAGATGTCAATGCAGCCACACACCACCCACTGCATGTTGCCCTCATTCAGGGTTCTTCAGTCAATCCATTGGGCGGTGTGTATATTGTACAGGAATGGATAACATGGTCTGTGGTTTGCTCCTCTGCACCAGCGCACCATACTCGCATGCTGCACTGGACGCGACACCGCACTTTTGAAAGGGCGAACTGAAGCATCCCACTGTATCACTTGTGTATATTTCCATTGGAAAACATTCTATAGGTTTACAATGGAAATGTAAACATTACACTACCATCTACCACTGTTTATTGTAGAGTCTTTTGAACGATATCAGTAAATAATAGCGTATATAATCTTATCGTGTGCAAAATATCTTCCCTATTGTTCATTAGGCGTATCGATTATTCCTGTTTCTATTTAGACTGACACTTGTGGATATGTTGTTTGTGTATACTGACTTTGACAATGATGTAAAGTGTGAACTACGGTGACCATTTATAGCTCGTCTTTTGTTTGGAGTTTTCATGCTTGAACCTTGGGCCATTGTGTCTAATGGGGATGATGTTATTAGTTCATGAATAGCTATCATCTATATTATAACCCGATGACTTAGAAAGTTTTGGCTTGTACGTCACAGGACTCAAAATCAATTTTGCTGACCATTGAGTCTTGACTGACAAAACTCGTTGTGCCGTATCATCGGGATCGTGCATAACTAGGCCTTTGTTTATGAATCATCAGGCTACAATATCTGGTTGGACATTGGCAAACTTGCCATTTTCAAAGTAGGATGGTCGTATTTTAACTAAGACAGTTGGAAGTGCAAAATATCGTAGATGTTGACATCGCTGACTGCAGCATTGATTGGTTCTACTAAGTTACTTTTCTCTTGACTTGCATCAGACAGTGTGGTACTGTGCTACGTATAGTTGGCAATCAACCATAGGCATGGCATGGCCCATGGTCCATGGCTTCCAAAGTAGGCCGTGGGTTACCTTACATTTAACATTGTAAATAAAGAAAGAAGATATATTGAAATATTTTGCTTTCAGAATCAGTTTGTTGAAAATGATGAGTATAAAAAGGAGGTGCGACGAATCAAATCAAGCATTTTTGGAAAAAGAACAAACCACGAGAAATCTTTGTCAGTGAGCAAATCAAGTACTGTATCAATTTATTGTATGTCCTTGAGTGTATCTCTGTACCGGTATCTTCTTTTGTTTTCAGAAGCCTCTGTCCAAAGAAATGACTCTTTGGAAGGAAAACACCAAAATTCAAGCAGTATGAATATGCAGTATGGATCTGTTCCTCGTGATCGAAACAATAATGGACATTGGCAGAACGGTATTATAATTTTCATTTATTATTGTATTAAATGATTAGCTGTGTCAATTTTCTGTGTACTTTTTTATTCAATGGAGCATAAAAAACTTACACAGCCCTACATATTTTTTCTATAATAGACACCGTCAGCAACATGGCATATGTAGCAGGAGTACAAGGATCATCCATTGGAGGTGGATCTGCTGCATTTATGCGCAATTCAAAAGCAAGAGACAGGAGGGCCAAGAGCCATTATTATGGTAATTCCTCAAACTAACTGCTTGATCTATAACCTTGTTCGTTTATTTGTGGTCATCTGGCTCTGCTGTACAATTCAGAGTTTGCTACAAATTAAGTGCCAGAGTGGCTCAATTGTGACTGTAAATGAAATTGACAACTGTCTACTATAATGTGGTTTCGTATCGTATCTATTATGATTTCAGAAGTTACTTTATTGATTTTAGATTCCCAAAATAGAAGTCCGTCACCGCCCATCAGCTCTTTTATTGCCCGGTCTTATTCAAGAGCACAAGAAGAATATCCTGTAAACGATGCCGGATGGTGAGATGCAAAGTATATTATTGTTGTTCCCAAGATTGTAAATATTCCTTGACAACAGGCCAATCAGCGAACAGCCTCGAAAAGAAATCGACGGAAAAGCTGTCATGGTTCACAGTTTATTAAGCAAGAAGAAAAAGAAAATTAATAAGAAAAATAAGGTATAATTTTTAATTTTAACCGAAGTAGTGGTAGAGCTGTGTTCAGTCATATCTCTCATATTCAACTTGTGAAACCTCGGGCAACAATCAAACTCCTAAGCCATCCGTCGGTGTGATTTACGCAACAAAACAGCTTAATGTACACTCCTAAACCAATGCACTATATACAGTATATTGCATCCATTAATAAAAGTCTATGCACCAAATCCCCGCCCCTTTGTTACGATGAAAATCAGCAGGTGAATACCATGGATATTCTTATGAATGATTGAATTTTTGTACTAGGTCAATGTAATGCATGATGATCGATATGTGGGTTCTCAAGGGATCGTTAAGCAGCACATTGCATATTGGGATGGCAGGTATTTGGATTTAATTACTATACTTTCCTCTCTCCCTCCCTGTAGTATTGATCTTAACAGGTCAAAATTATTTCAGATCTAATGACAATAGTGGAAAGGGTCACAATCAAGGTGGAAGAAACTCGTCCATGGGCCAGATGCCACCAAACATACCATCGCCGTTGCAGTCAAGGAGTTTTCTGCGACAGTCAACCTCTACAATGGTAGACCAGCCAAATTACGGCCAGACTCAACAACAGCAACCTTACCCCACGTACAATGATAGCCGAATTTTACATACTCTAATGAGATCTGGAGCAGGTAGGCCTTATGTAGGATTGTAAAGAAAAAACTTCATGTACGTGGTACTGTGCTATCTTAAATGTGACCCCAAGCTATGGATGTGTGTGCGTGTGAGGATTTGAGCAATCGATAAGCAGTCAATTTGCCAAATGTACACTGTGCTCTATGTAGGTCATCAATCTTATCTGCCGCCACATCATAATGCATATCATCATCGCACGACGCAGCAACAGCATCCGAACTTATCTAGTCGACATGGAAACAGAGGGATGCCATCAGGTGGTTATTCTTTTTCTTGCTGTATTGTTTATCCTTGAAGGTTATACATGATTGTCACTGTTGTTATCACTGATTTGGCCATCAATGTAAAATCATCATTAGCGAGGCTCCCTCTTATAATTCCAGATAATCTCGAAAGCCATTTCAGTGCTGAATTACACATCGGAGGTCAAAATTTTTCACCAGCCCTCGAACACACGTCATCAACATCAAGAAATCAACAACTTGGACCTCTGAAAAGTGCCAAACGTCGCAAAGGTCAACAAGAATATGGATCCATCAAGGAAACTCCTATCTGATCCTATTACACCTTGTCACTTTTCATTTCACCCATATGTACTAGCCGACATGTTAGGTGGCATGACTTTGTGATGTTCAAATCTAACAGAAGGCGGTTCTCTACTTCACTCCGCCCATACTCCCACAAAAGCCATCAGCAAAATACAGTGTTTACATATTTATTGCCAACTTAGGCTGACTCGCTCCCGTACGGAAGATAATAAGTGTTCAGATTCACATTGGAATGTTAAACAGTTCCCATTCAAATTTTATATCCTCTCATCTTCCTCTCCTCCAGTCGTGTTATAGCCTACTGTTTCGTTTATATTTTATTTCACAGACTGACATTGTTCTCTCTCAGACCAATTGGTACTTTCAGTATGTTACACCAAATCACCTCACTGCGATATCTATTGTATTGTTCTTTACAGTGAACGCATTCAACAAATACAAAATCTATATCTTTAATGTGGTTGTCTTTTCAAGTATTGAATGCTTAGATTCCTTAGAAGGTAGTCCAAGGAGGGAAATTCTGAAACAACTTGCTTACCTTGTCGATAGGACAAATTTTACTTCAACAGAACCATTTCAATACTTGGCAGGGCTCAGGAAAAGTCCTACTCTGAGCTCCTAAATGGGGATGATGAAGTTTCCGATTGTATTGCCTCTATAGGCATCAAGTGTCACTTTATTATTTTCGACTGGTTTTGGTGGCAGGGATCAATCCGACTACTGGCGGTCCCACATTAGGCAAAAGAGAAGTGGTGGACTTGTATTGCTGACACCCTTCTTTACTACATCCAATGTGTGGATGCGCGCTGTAGCCTACTGTGTGTGGAAGATGTAGATCTTTCCCGTCCACACCCCTGCTGCTAACAACTTAGTCACGAGAATTTTCAGCAGCCGCCACAACTAAACGAATGCACTTCACTACTGTCCTGAGCTCATGATACCCGCGGTAGCTAAGACAAAGGATGAAACGATTTCAATTCACTGATAAAAAATTTATAAATAGAATAAAACTCTAATGTATCATGATTCCATCTTTGCGTTCAGCTAGGAGGTGCCATGTACACGCCAAGAATTAATCCGGCTAACATCATGAGGCCCGTATTTCGTGATTCAACAAACTTATCCCAACAAAGTTGCCGGTTGTGGATCTTTTGCTCTGATTCCTGTCAAGAGAAAATAACCATAAATAACAGAAGGCAGATCAACACAAACCCATTGGACAATGGACATAATGCACACAGAACATGATTGTGATCCTTGTTGAATAGAGTACCGGTATATTACTTACCATACACTTCAGCAAGTGAGATAATGGAAGAAAATATGCCGGAACCGCGCATCCAGCAATCACGACAGTAGTCAACCAGCTGAGTAGTGTTGCACCATAGGTGAGAGAAAGAGCCCTTTGCAGTTTTTTCATGGAATCATTCAACTCCTCCAACCTTACAATAAACAGGACAATAATTACCGTATATAGCAGGCTAAAAGCCTTATTGATTTTATTAATCAAGATACTGTGGATATCAAGGGGGAAATGTCAATTTTATTGCATAAATGACAGATAAGTGTAGGCCTATATTGTCTCAGCAAGGAAAAACAGAAATCCTGCTATGCACAGGGGTATGATGGAGAGTCGGTACCTGGTAGTGTTAAACAAAAATAGGCGTAATGAGGCAAGAGGGCAAAAACACACTGATTAATTATAATAGGTCAGATATAAAAACCAGCATTTTTTAATGAATTCATGCGTTTTTCACCTACTAAGGGCATTTGCGCCAGGTCGATGTTCACGGTATACATGTCAATACCTCCGGTTTGCAGACCGGATCACTATTACAATCACGACTCTCCAAACTTTTCCGATACCGACTGCCAAGCAGGATAGGAACGGATATCAATTTTAAAGTCTTCGATGTAGAAATATACCTTTCTCTGATTGGCAGCTTCATCAGTTCATTGACATCTTTGGAAACTAGAAACAGTAATGCCGTTGATTTTATCCCCACCTTCAAATCATCTTGAGCATCCTTGATAGTAAAATAAATAACATAATATCGCCCAACCATGACAAAATCCTATTTGGTAAGTGCCTTCTATCGTAAAGATTTTAGTATCACTGTCGAGTAAAAAAATAAAAGCGAGATACAGTGCAAATGATCGAGTGGCCAGTCGTTTGCCTGCAAAGTACCCTGGTACTACAACCGGCAGGTAGCGCCCAGGCGACCCGAACAATGAAATTTCAAAGTCACCAGATTTATATATATATATATATATCAATCATGTCAGTTGACAAGATAGAATGATGGGGAGGTCGAGTACGAAATTCTAAATACCAAAAAACTAGTACTGGCAGTATTGATATTATGAGCAGGTTACGGTAGTTCTTCTGAATTGAGACATAGCCAAAATAGTTTACCTGAATCGCATATACGGTGTCGTAATACATGGTCCACATAAAGCAACCAAAATATAACGGAATAACAATGCCCCAGTCGATGTATCCTGCAACGGCTGCATATCCCATGATTGCGCCCACGTTAAAAGTAGCTCCAAGCACCGCTTGTGGAAAATACGTCACTCGTTTCGCCAATGGATACAACAGTACAGGTAGCATGGAAGCGACACCAATAAGAATACTACACAGAAAACAGCATTACTAAACAGAGTATTGAAGCAACAAGGAATTCAAACTTACCATATGTTGTTTAAGCTCAACAAAATCCCTAAAGAGAGAGATAAGTGTACGGCAAGGAAAGCGATTGCAGTTGTTGGCTTCATTTTTCCACTTGCAAGAGGACGCAGTTTCGTTCTTTCCACATGTTTATCGAGATCTCTATCCCACAAATCATTGATGATGCAGCCGGCTCCTCGCATCAAGAACGCACCGACACCGAACAACCCTGAATGTAACACATGATGATGTAGCGGAATAGTCCGTTATGTCTCAATGCTCCTTTACGATTTGACAAATCGCACATCAATTGGTAGCTACTAAAATTCGCCTTCCAACAATGCATGCATGCGAACACAAAGCTATCCACATGAAACAGCAACAATGACAAAATACAAATGTTTCCACCAACAGCCTGTACTTCGAGTAATATATTACAGCCCACGCCACGGCTGCACACTTATAGTGGTTAGAGTTTTTCGGATCTTACCTAAGTGATATAAATCTGGTAGAGAACCAAGAGGAGTGGCTAAGGATATCCCGAAAGCACACGGTAGATACAACAGCCACGTTCCGATCGGTTTATCAACTCTTGTGACTTGCAAATAGGGTTTCCAGGCTTCGGGGGCTGCATTTACGAAACGAGCCGCAGAAAAATGATTGAAGAACTCCTTTCTTTTTACTACCCACATGTCTCGCTTTACGTATAACTGACCCAACTTGTCTGACAAACTGCACTTGGTTGATGATATTGAAAATTGTCTGCGACATGATCTCCAAGTCAAATGTGATTCAGAGTTTGAATTTGTGTTTGATGATTCCAAAGCTGGATATAAAAAACTATATGTCGCTCTGTGCCGGCATAACGTAGACGAAAGTTTGTGTGGCGATATCCTACACACGAGCCCAATTACATTCATCTCGGATACCGTTCAGTTTCACAGTAGTTGATTTTACTATGATAAGATCAAGTGGTGTTGGTTGTCTAAAAGAAAGCAAGAGATATAAAAATCACAACCAAGTAGCAAGCATGTCACGGCTGCCACATTATAATGCAGAATGTAGGCCTATACGAACATATTCATTCTTCGTGGCAGTAAAGGCAATAAGCCTACGGATGAGTTGTAAAAAACCCCAAAAATGCAACTAGACCATTGCAATGGACTAAAATTGGAAACTTATTATTCTATTCAGCAGTTCAATTCAGCTAACATGCTAGCGTAATTGCAAATATTTCATACGATCGGCATGTTTTACAATCCAATTTACAGCGAATCATTAATAGTTCAATAAACTTCATCGTGCATGGCGAGAGCTTCTTTCTCTGCTAGATTTGCTGGGATCTCTTTCTGCGCCTTTTTTCACTTTTTCATTTGTATCCGATTTCCTATGCTTTTCTTTGACGCGCACTTCATCACCCATTCCGTTTTCTGGCTTTGCTCGTTTTCCTTCTTTGGTCAACTTCACCACTTTTCTTTCCTCCTCCATTGTATCCCGTGACGAGCTCTTTGAACGTTTTTCCGATTTTTCCCTTTTTTCACCCTTTCCTCCTTCAGACGTATCCATTTTTCGCCGTTTTCTCTCTCTCTCATCGCTGTCGATTGATCTGCTTGCACTACTGCTGCGAGATTTTTGCGGCGATTTGATACCAGACGATTTTCCGATTGATTTTCGAGATTCTTTGCTTTCGGGGATGTATTGATCAGCATCGCCTGCAGCCATTTTGTCCCGACTCTTGGCTCTTTCCTTGCCTTTATCAAGCGAATCTCGTTTTTCTTTGGATTGCGATTTTGATCTTTTTGTCTCTGTGCTGTCAGTCTTTGCTTTTTCTTTGGTCGTATCATCGTCAGCAGTCCGAGCTCTTGATGGGGCAACTTTCGTTTGATCCTTCAAATGGAAGACGTGTTCAGGAACCATAAATTGCCTTCGTGCTCTCAACTGTCCTGAATATCCCATAGCGAGAGCGTACAGATCAGGTCTTTTTTCTTTTTCTTCTTTGATTTTCTCCACTCTCTTTTCCAATGCCGTTCCCAATGAACTTACCATTGGAAAGAATGGTAATATCTTGGTAAGAATGACTAGAGCATTTCTAATAGCACAATATTCTTTTGAATCAAGGCAGACTACTAACGCTTTTGTTAACTTGAACTGCCATTTGTGGCAGACGTGTCGGAAATTTTCATAATCCAAATGATTTGCTTTACTCGCTCCGTCCGTTACATTTGTTCTCAACACGGTGACAAAACCTGGATAATTTTTGCATTCTTTCTCGTAGACCTCCTTATCCTTGTGCCACTTCATGACGATTTCCAGCATCGAGCACAAGAATCTACCGTAGCGAGACGCTTCGTTTTCACTGAAACAAGTCACTGTATACGATATATCGGAAAATACTCTATCAAAACAGAGCAGGGTCGAAAAATTCGGGGTTCGCAACAAATGCATGATGTGTACAAACTTTGCGCAATACACTGCATCAAGTGGTGAAAAGACGCAACGTGGAAACACGCAAAGCTGCAAAAATTTTGTAATGGCATCGTTTTTTGAAGTACGTGCCAAGAACCAGCCTTCACGCTCACTCTTGAGTCTTGCACGGACTCTAGTCCGATGCTCTTCTTGTTTTCGCTGTTCTTCCTTCAATTTTGCGGCGAGAGACTCGCATCGTTCGCGCTCGCGTCGCTTACGATTATCGTGAGATCCTTCTTGAAGCATCTCTTCCACTTGCTGCTTCAACTTGAGGATTTCTCGTTCGTACGCTTCGGTCGGTACTTGAACGTCAAACAGACTCAACGACCAAAATGTAGAATAAAACTGTGGCGATATATCTTTCCAAACTTTGTCGGGTTGTGTTCCTTTTATCATATCGCAAACGGGCGCCATTACCGATTGACATGCATTGACGAACCGCAAATTTTTCTCTTGCGACGTAGACTTTTGTTTCGACTTCTCCTGTCGGCGTATCTCATCATATTTTGAACTTATCTGATGTACATACATTGGTCTTGACAAAAAGAATGCCACGTCTACAGGGGTGTGGTATTCTCTAGCTAAAGTATCGATGGGAGGGAATCGCTTGACGTACTCGTCCATGCTTAAGTGAATTGAGAGAAAGTTTCCAAATTGAACCAATGTATCATGGCATTGATCAGTCAATTTTCCAACTAGCTTCAAATGCTTATGTTCTCCTTCTTCAAATATGATCGCATGACGGTGTTGAGAGATCAAGACACACATTGGAAGCTCTAGTTTCTGTCCGAGAAGAGCCTCCTTCAATCTATTCGAAGACTTCTTGGTGTTTCGAATTTGTCCAAAATATCCACCTTCTGCTTTTAAAATTTCACCCCCACCAAGCGCTTCGAGTTGATCCTTTGTGACCTCTTCTGAAACTTCAATTCCGGACATTTTTTGTACTACCTCCTTCAAAATCAGCAAATCAAGACTCTTGCCCGCTTTGAGTTGGTTAGCGACGTATTGCAGTAACCCAGACAATTCTATTGTGTATTTCTTGAAAACAGCTCCACTGAAAGAAGCCAAACTTTGTAGCCAGTCAGAAATATTAGTGTCATCATATTTCATTCTTTCCTTCTGCGGATTCGCCAGAGCTTCGATAATGCAAAAAGCAAGAGCGTCGTACGTGAGATTTGTCAGATATTTAAACGCATCTACGACCGGGTTGATCATGTTATCATAACGTTGTATCTGGTTCAAAATGCAATCAAATAACACTACAGGATTTCCGTGGCTTAATTTGCCCATTTGTCGTCCAGACTGCTTCACATTTTCTTTGGTTAGCCGTCGCATTATATATTTCGTTCTGTCAATAGTATTCGCTTGCACTAACATCATATCAGGATGTCGGTTGTATGCATCGTTTTTCCATTCCCCGTATAAACGATATCTCTGTTGATACGGCAAGATTTGCAGCATGACCCAAACTTCTTCGGACATATTAGCATTCGATTGTAACAAAGACAGTGCTGGCAAAAAGACATTTGCTGTAGCGCCGAGGAAACCTCCGTACACTTCTCTCCATACTTTTTGCTGATTGTCGTCAGCTTGATAGTATTCATGAAAGAACATACGGCCAATGCGTACTATTTTTGCCATGAGAAGAGGATCAAGTGAAAGCCTTGGTCCTAATACATCAAGCATATCAAACACACAATCTGCTAAATCCTCATAGCTTGCAATGCAAGATTTTGAAATATCTCGATGTTCTAGAGTGACGGGTGGTAACGATAGTGATCCCTTTACAGACGCCACACGCTTGTAAAATGGATCGATAGTGGCTGATATCACGTTGCAAAGAGCATGGACTAAAGAATCTTGCGCCATCATGTGGTTCGTTTCAAAACGACTAAGTAAATTTTTTGCGTTCGTCCAGTCGCCAACACGCAGAAGGCCTTTGCATAGTCCAAACTTTTGATTCTCCATAGTTGGAGGTACAGGTTTTTCATCAGCTTCGTCATTTTTATCACCTGACAAACTAACAACATTCATTTTTCTGACCTTTTCTTTGGCAGCGTCAACAATTTTGGTCCATTCTTCGACAAGTTCTCCATCATTAGGCACTAGATGGAGCAATAGATCATCAATATCAACAAGACCATTTTGGATTAAAAGACCGGCCACAACATATAATGAATCCGGCGTTTTTAATCCAACCTGCTGATAATGGGCAAATTTGAAACCAAGTAATTGGCAAATCGTTGAGCGCTCACATAACAGCAGATAGTTATTGAGCAATGGTACGAATACTTGGGATGCAAGTTTCGGGTGGCATTCGAAAGACTCCAGGATCAAATCAAGAACGCGATTTGGATCGATATTGAAACATCCGATCAAAGATTTTATATTTTCAAGAAGATACACAGCACCTTCGTCTTTATTTTCCAACTGACCGAGTTCAGCTGCCAGTTTAGAGTATCCTTCCATTTCTTCACGGAGAAGATTGAATTTTTGCTGCTTGTAAAACAATCTTGTTTTAGTTTTAATGTATTTTTGTTGAAATAGCTTTGTGCTGGAAATCAATTTCAAGGCCTCAAGCGTTTCAACGTCCAATCTTTCTTTAATCAGTTGAACTCCAACCACATCTCTGCATGCAGTAATTAATGATACAAGTCTGTCTCGATAAAGTTTCTCACCGAGAGTAATTACTTCTGTGTCTACCATTGAAAACACATCCACTGCGACGGAAGATATCGAAGGATGCTTCTCCTTGATATCATTGAGAAAAGATACGGCATTCTCATTTTTCAAAGATTTTGTGAGCACTTGCCAGAAGAGTTCGTATAGTATTCTTCGGACATCTCGCTCCTTTTCCACTACCACAGACGATATTTGAGATTGTAGAAATCCGCAACTCTTACTGAGTAAAGTACTTTTCCCATTCTTATCCCAGTCTTTAATGACTTCTTTTGAAACAAACTTACAAGTACTCCCAATCATCCTACTGGTATACACTACCAGTGAAATTTCTACTATGAAAATTGCAAATTTATGAAATATATGAACGTGGACGGCAAGTATCTAATTGCGGGCGTCAAGGGCCAACGACGAACACCGGAACAACACCATCAGAGCCTAGAGTCCTAGACGTTCCGTAAAGCAAGAATCGTTGGCACTCTGCTCTCTGCTCTTTTCGTCCCGGTGGCGATGCAAAACCATTGAAGAAGGTTATGGTTCGTTAATTAAGGTTATCGAAGATGATAAAGATTACACGACTACACAAAGATTATACGACTACACAAAATGTTACGTCGCTTCTTTTTTCGTAAGATTAGCTAGAAGGTACGAAACTATTTAATGGTCCAGTCGGCGTGCTTGATGATTGACAGGTCCAGTCTAATTGTATTATGCCAGATTTTCCAGCAACAATAATTTCCCAAAGAAAATTATTCAAAGAATAATCGGCTAACAACGGTTTTGACATTTTCAATTTTTCTGCATAAGTGCATTCTTACGGATATTCTTTCTGTAGATGTGTATTACACTGCAAATACAAGGAATCTGGTCATTCTGCGATCAAATCTAGCAAGAGGGTGTTAGCAGAGTTTTGCCGCGAAATGCTCCATTGCTTGCTCAGAGCAATATTGTTTTCACGTGAAGCGGGTTTGCTGTTTGCGTCAGTGTTGTCAGTATATTCGCGATGGTAAGTTGCGTAGTAGCAGTAAAAACTTTCTTGTTTGTTGACTTTTGATAAATAATTTAGGATATCAGAAAATTCTTCAGCCCAAAAAGTAAAAAAAATCCTGGGAAGCAAACGAGTGTGGTAGTGGAAGATGATGACGATTTCGTTCAACATCGATCGAAAATGAAGAGAAAAAAAGTAAAGGGAATCATTTTCGAATCGGGTATTTTGTCTTGTCTTTCATGACCGTGTTACCTTATCTATTGACGCAAAAGCTTCCTATTGAATCGATTAAGTCTATAATAAATGTCATACATATGGAAGACTCAAAATCTTGATGTTTTCTTATGAACTTCAGATTCATCAGAAGAGGATCCATTACCGACGAAAGTAAAAAAGAAATTGAAAGTCGAAAATATCAATCCTAAAAATGGTGAGATAACTCACAATTCGAATTAATTACAACCACTTAGGTAGAAATTAGGGCCTAACCTCTGGATGGTGACAGAACTACCTGGTGCTTCAGATAAAGTTCAAAAGAAAAGTAACAAAACTCGAAGTAAACCGATCGTTGAAGCAAAACCTGAATTAAAGGAAATATCACCTGCCAGTTTTTTTGGTGGATGTAAAGTGTTGAAAAAGGAGCAAAAAATACTGAAGCGAAAGGCTCCAAAGGAAGTTGTTGTAAAGCCAGAAGAGGTAAAGTTGAATGCCTATCGTTGCTATATGCCACTAGTATTTGAGCACTTTACTATTTTGTAGATCATCGAGATTGATGATGACCTTGACTTTGATGGTTCATTAAAAATGAATCCACCGAAAAAAACAAAAAGAGAATCTGATTCTCAACATCTAGAAAGTAAGCATAATCATGTCAAAGTCAAATTGAAATATTCTTAGATTGTAGTAAACATCTCTTCCAAGGTATTTCCAACAAGCATCTTGACAAGAAAAAAAGCCGAGAAGGCAAAGCGCAGAAACCAGATGTCAAAAAGCAAGCCAAAAGAAGTAAATTGGACACTATTCCCAAATTAAATGATGAACCCATGGACCGACCTAAGACTACACCCGAAAAGTCTCAGAAAAAGACAGACGCAAAGACACAGAATTCAAGAAAAGAGTCCGCAACTGACGCAGATGACAGCATGTCAAGTGTGACATCAAAATCAGATGACCTAAAACAAAAATCCAAATCATCGATCGCGAGTACATCGAGACCTGTTAAAAATCAACACGATAAAGAAAAGGTGGATACAACCACTGGCACTAAAAAGCGAACGAAGGTCACCGTGAGTGAAAAATCTACAGCAACACCTGCGAAGAGTAAAACGCCTAGGAAAAATAAGCCAAATGAAAAAGAGTGCAATGCTGACTCAAGTTGTCACGTAACGAAAACGGGTGACCGTATCCAAACTGCAACAACAAGAAGTAAGACTCCTAAAAAATCTCAACCGAGTGACAAAACAGCTGACACGACTTCAACTTGTCGGACTGAGAATATTGTCGTTGAGAAATCAGAGGAAGGTCCATCTAACAAGGAACAAAATCCAAAGCAAGAGCGATATGTGAAATATATGCAATGGCAAAACAGGAGTGGTCCAAAAGCACCAGGCTCCAAAGAAATCCCTGTAGTAAGTTCAAATGCCATTCCATGTATGTAGGCCTAGTCAACGTAGTCTTGATATACTGAAATTGAAGGTAAGGTAAGGTAAAAAGGACCTAACATGAATGAAAAGTGAACAAAATGATGAGGTAGCTTATCCTAATCAGTGTGAAGACCGCAGAGCCTCAAACCCTTGAACCAGAATTATTTTTGTCCATCGGAATTGTGCTTTTTCACACTAGCAGTATTTCTGAAATAACAGGGTGCTGATAACTGCCTTGAAGGGCTGACTTTTGTTATCACTGGAGTTTTGGATTCTTTGGAACGAGAGCAAGCCAAGTCACTCATTGAAAGATATGGAGGAAAAGTGACTGGTTCTGTCAGCGGTCGTACTTCATATTTGATTATAGGTGAAGATGCTGGGGATTCAAAGGTTAAAAAGGTGTGACATTCAGTGTGCTTAACTTCTTTATTTCAACTTAGCCTTAAGTCCTTTGTCTTTCATTGTTGCCTTTGCAGTTCGCACAGGCCTAACAATATCATGATAGTAGAGTAGCCATATAGCAGTTGATCTGTGTGTACTGTGTATCCATGCATGACAATCATGTTGTACACGACAAGGAAAAGCTGAAGGAATTGGCCAGCTACAGTTACCATTCATTAATGAATCTGAAATTTATTCACTGACAGTTGCATTTTAATGCTAGGCAGAACATCATAAAACAAAGCAAATTGATGAAGATGGTCTGATTGATCTAATCCGGAGCAAACCTGGTAAAAAATCAAAGTACGAAATAGCTGTCGAAAAAGAGGCCCAGAAGGAAAAATCAGAACCACCAAAGTACGAACAAATGTTTGAAAATTTACTCTGGGAAACGAAGCAAATTGTAATGTGTTTATAGAAAAAAGATCTCGCCTGCAAGACCATCTGTGCAGAAGAAAGATGCTATTTCTTCGAGTGCGTTTTATTCTAAGCAAAATTCCCAAAAGACAGAAGACAGCGATTCTCAATCGTCCATTAGGTCTCTACCAGACTCGCAAAAGCTAACCGCTGAATCAACTTTCGCTAATGAATCCTTGTTATGGGTTGATAAATATAAACCGAAAACATTGAAACAAATTATCGGACAACAAGGTGAGAAGAGTAACGTCGAGAAATTGAAAACATGGTTGCTCGAATGGCATCGAAATAATCGACCCAAGGACGGATCCAAACCAAAGCCTAAACCAAAAGTGGGCTTGTTCGGCGGCGGTGACCCGAAAGGTGCAGGTTTCAGAGCAGCGTTGCTATCGGGCCCACCTGGAGTTGGTAAAACTACAGCAGCTACTCTGGTTTGTAAAGTAAGTCCCCGTTTGCTATGTTTCATTTAAAATAGGTGATCAATACGTGTATGTGTGTAATTTTCTAGGAGCTGGGATTTCAATTCATAGAGCTGAATGCAAGTGACACAAGAAGTAAAAAGACTTTGAAAGAAGAAGTTTCGCACATGCTCGATAATTCGAGTATTACGAGCATGTTTGGCACTGAGGTACTGTAATTCATACTTAACCTTTTTCTTCATGGTAAGGTTTGAGTTACAGACTAATCACCCAATCAGTCATAGTTAATCGTGGTTTTGTGACTTTTGATTAAGTAAGTTTATGAAGACATCAATTCTGATAACTTCAGATATAATCTATATAATAGCCAGACAATGGAATAGAATCTTAATCACACTCGTTGGGCTCCATAGATTTGTCAAGGCTATATTGCTGCTAGTCGTAGACGGCCTTTGAGATATTTTCTATATAAAGATTTTCCTGTGCAGGAGCAAAAGAAAACAGCTGCGGAAGGCACAAGGAATGCTCTGATCATGGATGAAATTGATGGTATGGCAGGAAATGCAGACCGGGGTGGTATGCAGGAGGTCATACAACTGATAAAGACTACAAAAATCCCTATCATCTGCATGTGCAATGATAGGTAAGCATATTGATTTGTATATTGTAATGCAACCTTACCATAGAGTCATTGCACTATCTGTTTTCATGAGAAAAGTTCTGACCGTGAAGTGTATTATATCGTGTTTTTTTCCGTCCTGTATGCCAATGACGGGGTGGGGTTGTGTGATATTTCCCTGATATTATTGTTGAAAAATAGTTGAGTTACTTTTTCATCGGAAGACTTGGATCCCTGAACCTGGGTCAAACTGACAGCCGACTGAATCTTCTCTTGCAGATCATCGCCAAAAATTCGTTCTTTGACAAATCATTGTTTCGACTTACGCTTCCAACGTCCACGCGTTGAACAAATCACCGGTGCAATGATGAGTGTCTGTTATAAGGAAGGTCTGAAAATCCAAGCATCTGCATTGCAATCCTTGATCAGAGGCTGTAACCAAGATGTGCGACAGGTATAATATATTCGGTCTTATTATTGGAAATACAGTAGATTGATGTCCAGCACAACGATTGAAGATAGGCTTGACCGTTACACCACTCTGGAGTATGACAGTACGACATCCACACTTTTGATTGTAACCACGCAAGTAAATTCCTCATTCAATTCATATAATATACATTCTACAAAGGTGCTGTATAATTTGAGCATGTTGAAATCAACTGGAAATGCGGTTTCTTATGATGACGCCACAAAGCATTCTGAAAATTCTCACAAAGATGTAACAATGGGAGTGTTCGACGTGGCACGAAAGGTCAGTAGTTGATGTTGAAATGATTCCAGCTCCAATCTAAATTGTTGTAATGGGTCCTTATTGATGTTCGATAACTTACATTTTTGGCTTAATTTCATCATATTATGGTCTTATGTTTCAGCTTCTAACGTCGGAGGCAGCGTCTCTTTCTATCAATGATAAATTGTCACTTTTCTTTATGGATTATTCTTTGATCCCACTTTTTGTACAAGACAACTATCCGAATGTGAGACCAGCATCAGGTGACTAGCCATAAGCCTACTGTGTCTCTTCGATATATCTATCACATTTAATCTGGAAATACTTCTGACAATTGCAATGAATACCCTAGTTTACTGATTGGCAAGCTGATCGATCTGGTGAGGGCATGATAATTTTTGACAATATTCCATATGAACTGCCATTCAAAGTCAAATCCGGCTATGTACGTAGGAGCTACTGGTTGATACTCAAGTGTGTCAGTATCTTATGGATATCAATATTGCTCTACTGGGTAGATAGCGGGACGGTCCCTTTCTCTTTGTCCTGACTCCTATCTCCATATTACGTGTTATGTGAATGGTTGAATGTGCACCTGTACCTAGACATCATCATTTTGGAAATATATATCAGTACTGTATCCTGAGTTGCTGACCATGATATCTGTTCTGTACATGGTACAGGTGAAAAACTTGACTTTGTTATGCAGGTGGTGACGTTTGGAAGCAGCTCTCTGCAATAAGTCAAGCAGCTGAAAGTATTTCTCTTGGTGATAGGCTGGATAAATTGCTCCGACACGATCAAGCGTGGAGTGCTCTACCAACAGTTGGTCTCTTGTCTACTGTCCTTCCGTCTACTATTATGCAAGGATCGATAGGTGTGTCGGGAATGATTAGTTTTCCGTCCTTTTTCGGCAAACTATCGACGACAGGTTTGAAACCACATCAAGTATAATGTTATTTGAATAATAAATGTGAAGTATTTTCGCAGGAAAAAATCATCGGTTACTGCAAGAGCTGAAATTTCATTCCAGTATATCAACGAATGGTGCCAGTGAGTCCAGTTTCAATATGGATTATTTGCCGTGAGTAGATTTATATTTAAAATTTTCTAACTAGTTCCTATTTGCCTGTATATACCCCTGAAATTAAATCCTTCGAGACTCGTATAATTCAAGAATCATTTGAGTTTGGAGCTCTTGTCGACATGAAATTCTGCTTTTCAGGATTGCAAGCTACGTGTCTCCAACTGTACCTCTTATCTGTACCTGCGATAGGATAAATAACCTATACCTTTCTTACAGATACTTGAGATCGCAACTGACTCATCCATTGATACAACAAACCAACACTGGAGAATCGCAAGTTCAACAAACCATAAATTTACTAAACTCTTACGAATTGCTTCGTGAAGACTTTGATAGTATCATCGACTTAGGCCATTATCCAGGAAGCCTGCAACTGATGTCTAAGGCAAATTGGAATCTTCTCAATATTTTGTAATATATGTCACATATCGATGTGCTTTGCAGGTTGACACAAAGGTGAAAAGTGCATTCACAAGAGGATTTAATAAAGAATCTCATAAAACTCCATACGCATTGCAATCAGTCACAAAGAAATCAAAAAAGCAGTCAGGTAAGATCAACTTTACGACACTATTGGGATACCTGTTTCATTCAACTACAGTCAATCTATCCTGGCACTTTTAGAAGCTAATTTATGATGAATCACATCACATGTCCACGCCCAATTTTCCTAGTCAGCAGAGTGATATATAAAAAAGCATTTCATTCAACACCGTTTCTATAACTTAACTGTCACTTCTGCATCCACGTCAAAATTTTCTATACAGTTTCAAACGACTACAACTTGGACGGTGAATCACAGTCTGTGCTACAGGACGATGATGACGAAGATGAGGAAGAAACGAGTGCCATGATAAAGGTATGGCAATAGCTATTAGTTATAGAAACCCTGCCACCTTTGTATTGTCAAGTGCACTCCGTCCGTACTATCCAATGCATTGGCAATTGGACATCATGTCAGCTTTTCATCTATCGACAGGTGAAACCGGCATCACGGAAAAAAGGGCCATCTAGCAGCAAAGCAGGCAAAAGTACAGCAACTAAGAAAAAGAAGAAATGAGATGTGTCAAAATTCATCTCACTGAGTATGGATATATTTCTCTTGTTGAAAATATTTGTGCGATCTACTGCTTGATTCGTATGCTTCCGCTACCAAGTTCATCATGTCTTGACTGATTTTGACATCGTTGTAGCTAGAATGGTACTGTTCTGGTGACAGGCACCTACCTCTACAGTGCTTTTTTGAATCTCTACTAATGATCTCATGTCACCACTGTCCACTTGTGGTCTACTGATGTAAAGTGTTTTAAAGTTAAACCTGACCTTACATAGACTGGTAACCATTTGCATCATGTAATTATCATGTTTTGATTATTCCCCTGAATTACTAGCGCTCTACACCACAGGCATGCATGTCTGAAATAATGTGATGCAAATTGTTATTTCTAATACTCCTCAGTGTGAGTGCTCAGTTGCAATTACAATAATGTCAACATATTAGCACTGATGAATTTGCAAACACAGCTTGCCAACACTGCAAGGCCAATATGCTTTTGATCTACAGTACACTTTGCAATTGCTTTTTCATTTTTGGCCGACTTTGAGTGAATACAGTTGTATTCTTGTAATACTTTATGTGCTACTGTTGGCATGAAGTTGGAAAGCAATGCTGTGCATAACCTTATGTTGAATATTACTCAGTGGTAGTGCAAATTTCAGTTTAGTAGGACAGGTAGTATTGAGCTAAACGATGCCTGCAGGTTGTCATCTTGTAGTGTGATGGTCTTTCACATTGTGTTTAAATGATTAATTACTAGTGCCTACTGTTAATCCTAAAATTTCAGTCCCATCATACATGAGCATAGGTCGTGTCACTTAAATTGGAGCGGGACTCATAGTGAAGTTTGCAGAATTTGGGGTGTCACCTTGACTTGGTCATCAAATTCAAACAGTCGATAAAACATATAATTTATTGCGTTTATTAATTTAAAAAAATCATTTACCAAGTACAGTGGATCGAGTCTGACTTGCTTTCTCATCGTGGGTTTCAGTTGCTCAGCTTTGGAAATTGATAAAGTCATATTCCCTCCGCATAACTAATGTCACCTCTAACACACTGTTCTTTGCGTCCCATTTTGCAGAACCGCTATCCGGATCCACAGGGTGTGCAAGAGGCATAGTGAGTTTACTAGAGAAAGAAATACATGAATTAGTACTTCCGTGTAATTCGTTTAAAAAACAGTTCTTACAATTTCGGTGATCTGCAGTCAAGTACATGCTCTTTTACTTGAAGGTCTACTTCAGACATTTTTGTGTCTGGTAATGATATTTTGACAACCAGGTTTTCACAGCACGCACTCGACGGGTTTTTGCCTGTTGTGCCCAGGAACATATCTTCTGACGTAACTTTTTGCTTGTAGCATATGTCGAACCTAAAACACGAGCGCTATATCCGAACGTTCACCATAGGTCTATTATTTGTAAATACGACATTTTCGTCGAGACATGGCGACTGTCCGACCGACCAAAGTTGACAATACCAGCAGCCATAGACAGCCTGATGCCCTTCACAATGTGTTACAAGATACTTGGCTGAAGTGGATTACTAGCTCAACTCTATATTCTTACTGCGGCTGCGCTCTTCCATCATCATCATCCCCTTCGAACATAGTTGAGGAAGGGACTTCCTCATCATCCCAAATCGCCTTGGTGTCCGTCTTGGCTGCAATTGCGGATCGAAAATTTCGAATTGGGTGATGATGTTAAATATATCAAGATGTCTCACTATATACGCTTTTTTTGGCTGAATTTTTAGACGCAGTTTTTTGGCCGATGTTTCCTGGATTATATGCTGCAGCTCCAGATTCTGGCTGTTAATGGATTGGCGAAAAAATTGAGCTAAAGCATTTAATAAAGCTTTACCAAGTACCAACCATGTCATCATCGTCACTTGAGTCATTCTTAGAGGGATTAAGCATCTCCGAAAGAAGCTGTAAGCTCACGATATTACTGGAGCTCATATCAGCCATGGTGGATACAGAATTCCGATGTTCTTGTAATAACACGTACGGAACTAGAGAAGGCTAGTCGTTGAATGGCAGGTTTGTTTCTAGGCCAAGTGCGTTGGTTTGTTATGGGTCGTTAGGATTTACTCAAACGTGACGCCGCTGGTTCAAAATTCATTATATATCTCTTTGCCGTTCATCATGTGAACCTTTCTTTGTGAATACAATTAGTACACATTTTTAATACATATTTTAAGGATATATTGGTATGTTTCAATACCACAAATAAAGGCCAGCAAGTAATTTATGAGACCATTGAGTCCGAATGCTGTTACGGGTCAACTACTCCTAGGCGATGTTTACCTGACTTAGAACTGTCAGGTTAAAGATAACTAAACTACAGAGTCTTTGCATGAGTTTTGTGGAATTTAGCATACTGATATTCAAGGGAATTGTTGTTGGTCGGTGAAACTCCATATTGCCGTGAGAGTGAAAACACAACTGTGGATATGTCAGGACCAGATCCGTTAGCGACATCTCGACTGATGAATGACATGGTCAACCGGCAAGACGTGAATGCAATTATAAAAGCACAACAAGCAACTTTGAAACGTCTGGAAAAGTCAAATGAAATGTTGGCAAGCTGTTATAATCTGTCTTCCCAGCAATTTACAATTGCCAGTGAAAATTTTACCAGACACACCAGTATGTTAGCTGAGATGCAAAAGGATTTGCAATCTATATTTACGCGAATTCGAATTTTGAAGAGCAAATTGCAAACTCAATATCCTGGAGAATTCTCGATGGCTTTGGAAAAGGAGATACAGAATGTCGCTATGCAAACCGCTGAGACTACCAATGAGAGTTTGTCGTCAACCACCAGTGATAAGCTTTACAGCTCAGCCGCCCAAAGCCATTTTAGTAATTCCGAAGAAAGTTGAATATTTGTTGATAAATACGGCTTGTCTGTTAGAAAGGCGAACCATGACATATGATATCGCATCAATCCCCTAGGGAAGAATATGCAAGAACACTTGATGCTAATTACTAAACCACTTATAAATGTTGAGAGATGAATAGACATGCAGGCTATCATCATTCACATAATCACGTGTTGAGTGGGGCGCACAAGCCTTGTATTATCCTAAAGGCCAGGACTGTAGCATAGTTTGTGGTGCTGTCATGACCATCCAATATTTAAAACTATATCTTATATGGAAAGACACATATTTTGAGATTTAATAGGCCTATTCTTGATTCATAGTCCTAGCTCATAATTATTGTTGGTTTACACGTTATTATTCTTTAGTAAATTTTCTGTAGGCCCAATAATATAATTACTATCTGAAATTGACTACTTCAATTGTCTTATTCATTGAAATACGCTTATACACGGAACATATTTGGCATATGATATCTATTCCCACGTGTAAGAATTTATTTATCTGATTTGTAGTACGGTAGTCTTTTAATGTATTTTGCTGCAAAATCATCGCTTCAGTACTAAGTGCATTTGCAAAGACTGGTGGAAGCAGTACAACTCAATCGTATTGTTGACCTTGTCATTTGTTGTCATTTTATGCCTTTTTTGGACTTGCTTCATTTTTCGTCAAGCAGAAATTATTTCAATATGTGCAATACTGTTGAAACAGATCTATAATTAGACAACGGTATGCAATGAATATTTGCCGGAATTGCCGTTTGATGCTTATGAAAAGCAAGCTGCGAAATCTAACATTATGCTATCAATCGATGCAATGTATGAGCTTGCATCAGAATGCAGCTACAGCGACCGAGATTTCATGGCAACCTGTCATCGGATTAGAAATTCACGCCCAGATGAACACGGCATCGAAGTTGTTTTCTCAAGCTAAGAATCAATTCATGGCTCCACCCAACTCTTTAGTGTCAGACTTTGATGCATCTTTGCCAGGAACATTGCCAGTAAGGAGTTACAGAATTTCAGTCGGCCAACAATATTTTAATGCACTATGTGGCGATATATAAAATATATGATAATCTTACTGTAGCAAGCCTGATGTTCTCATGTTTCAGGTTTTGAATAAAAGGTGTGTGGAGGCAGCTGTTTTAACATCACTAGCACTTGGATGCAAAATCAACCGAAAGTCTTATTTTGATAGAAAGCATTACTTCTATGCAGATTTACCAGTAAGAGATTTACTTGTCGTAAAAATAAAAATGGTACTATCTGCCGTCGCCTTTTCCAGCAAGGCTATCAGATTACGCAATATTGGAAGCCAATTGCAGAAAATGGCTCCTTGTCAATACCAACAACTCATGGAAGCAAGAACAATACAGTATATTGGAAGAAAATTCAAATTGAGCGGATACAGATTGAACAAGATAGCGGAAAAAGCTTGCATGATGATAAAGCCAGGGTTAGCCTTATAGACCTGAACAGGGCAGGTAATATTCGTGCACACGGTTTCATTGTGTTTATGAGAATTTTGATTGGCCGGCATCCACAAGAACCTGAAACCAGTTCCGATCTTCAAAAACCAGGATTAGATTCAGACTAAATTTTTTTTTTGCCGTTTGGCCTAGGTGTCGGGCTAATGGAAATTGTGACTGCACCTGACTTTCAGTCAGCAGAAGAGGCAGCCACATTTGTGCTGGACCTAATGCTGACAATGAAGAAGTTAGAAACATGTAAAGGAAACATTGCTGGTAATTCTTTGACTTTGTTCCGATCAATCGTCTCTTTCAATGTTGTTTAAACTGTTATAGAGGGAAACTTAAGGGTTGACGCAAATATCTCATTACATCTACCAGGAGAGCCCTTGGGGGTGCGGTCTGAAGTGAAAAACATTGCGGGAATTTCAGCTTTGGTTAGTGCCATAAGTGAGTATATGCTTCATAAAACAGCTGCCTATCATTGAATTTGTTATGTAGTGGTTTAGGCTGTCTGGTGTGGAATGTGCATTCAGGATGCTTGCACGGCACATGGAAGAGTATGATTCACAACAGTGTTTAATTGTATACTATAGGATTCTACCACTGTGTGTGTGTGTGTGTGTCTGTGTGTAATTTTGGCTCAATTCATCCTACTTTAAATTGTTTTTTCAGATTTTGAAATATCAAGGCACAAGAAGATACTGAACGACGGAGGACAGATTGTCAATGAAACAAGAGAATACAATTCTGAGAGAGGGTACTACAGTAGTCTTTTTCCACTGCTAGTTGCTAGTTATGCTTCATGATCATTAATCTGCAGGATTACAGTTTCAATGAGAGACAAAGAAGAATTTCAAGATTACAGATTTATGCCTGAGCCTAATCTACCGCCATTGATACTCTATAGCAATGACGACATACCTGATACATTTGATCCTGAGTAAGTCATTCAAACTTTATGTTGGTTTTGTGAGTAGTCTGTCTCATGACAATATGCTCTCTTGTAGGAAGCAGATTAATATTGACAAAATCAGAGAACACCTGCAGTGCTTCAGTTCTCCCGCAGAATTACGGGGGAAATTGTTTGATGTGACCGGAATGACTATACAAAAAACGTCTTTCTTTTTGGTTAGTAGGCCTATTTTCTATTATCTGCTTTGTATAAAGTTGCCCCCTAGTCTGCATCCAGTCACCTAATTTTTAAAATGTAATCTCCAGCCTTGGTGCTACTATGTGTCCTCTTCTTTTGGGTCACAGCTTAGCCAAGTAGGACATGGTCACAGTAATATCGATTGACCAAAAAATTGTCTCATGTGTATGGTATTTGTGGTACATCATTGGACTTGCATATGGGTGTCACATTTTCCATTTTGATATGATTGGCCAACTTATGGCTTGGACCAAAAGTCAGCTGAAATTTTAGAATACATTCTATGGAGTAGGCGTAGCTGTACAAATAAAGTAGGCAACTGACAGTGCTGTTATAATTCAGGAAAATCAACTTGCTGGTTATTTCCTGGAAATCTTGCAAGAGAAGCCATGCTTGCCACATGCTCTAGTGTCTAATTGGATGGTCACTGAAGTGCTCGGACTTATCCATAACCTAAATATTACTATTGATGAATGGTGAGTAGCTTGCATAATGCGTGTAGCTTTCCTTGTACAGTGTAAGTGTATGACCTGCCTTTTTTAAATGTTTCACGGGTGAACCTTTCGTTTTAGCCCAATACGTCCTGCTCAAATGGCTGAGTTATTGACTCTTCAACATCAAAACGATCTTGATCACACGTCTGCAGTGAAAGTTTTTGATATAATAGTGCGAAATGGCGGTTCCCCAGAAGAGGTAGTTGAACTTGTTAGGGGTGTGTTTGGTGGATTTATGACATGCCTCATTGTCGCTTTAGGTGATGCGAAATCAAAGCTTAAAGTCAATCAACGATGTTTCTACCATCAAAGCTCTCTGTTCCAAAGCAATAGAAGATCAGGATCATGAAAAACTTTTCAAAAAGTATCGTCGTGGTGAATATAAACGCCCGAGGAACAAGACGGTTACGAAGTTGATAGTCAATGCTGTGTTGCAATCCACTGATGGGAAAGCACACGCTAAAATTACACAGTCTGTCGCTAGGGAATTGTTAGATCACTATTATGTGCAGTTTCATAAATCAAAGCGAATACAATGAATACGAATCCTTTTTTGTTTGTTTATTCCGCTGATGAGGAGAAGGTCTCTCTGGCGGTCTGGAAAAGTGAGGTAGGTTCGTGTGAATGGGTAGTGTTCGGTTCGCGTACGATACTTTCGCGATAGGCGAGCTCGCAACATTCAGTGGTTCTAAGATTTGACCGCGGGGTGTCGTCAGTGTGCAACTTCGTCATGCACCATTGCGCCACATACTTGTGTATACGTTGACGAAAGTACCATACACAACTTCTGGATATGCAGTGGCGGCGGTAAATAAGTAAGTAGGTGGGTTTACAACCAGTGCCTGATAATGACATCTACGACGCCAGCACAAGCGCATTATTCTCAAAGTTCCCCATCGTTCATAGAAAAATTGAGCGACTGGGACTCTGCCACGAACCCATTAGCTCCACTCAGCTCAGAGCAGAAAGATGTGTATTTGGAAATGGCTGCGAGCGCCGGCACTATGCCTTTACCAAAGGGTCTTCCCTTAGATGACCCAGTTAATGTTCAACACAGCTCTGTGACAAAGCAAGTTCACCCTGTTGGGTCATTGGAAGATATTCTACAAAAAGGATTTATTGAGTTGGGATTTGGCAATGAAAAAGTGCACGACGTCCAACAATTTTACACATGGTTCAATGGAGTTGAGAAGAAAATGTCAGAGATGGAAGATGACGGATACACAGATTATCTGCAGACGTTGAAGCAGTATCACAATCATTGTAAAAATATAATATCAGTAATTGATGAAGCGCTGAGTTCAATCAATGAACTTGATAAAAAGTATATTTTTGTATCAACCAAAACCAACGCTCTTCATGATGCTTGTGAACAATTACTAGCTGACCAGACTAAGCTAATGAATGCTGCAGATACTATTCAACGAGATCTTGTATTCTTTAATGAGCATGAACGTATTTCCACAAAGCTTAACGGGACTACTTTGGCAGTTACTGGAGAAGCATTTCAATCTTTGCTTGTCCGTATTGATGAGTGCATTGCTTTCATGGTGAAGCATTCAATGTATCGCGAGAGCGCTGAGTACCATGCAAAATTTAAGGCTTGTAGAGCAAGTGCTTTGATGATGATCAAAAAATATATCGTCAAGTCTTTGAATGAGACTACATCAAATATATTGAGTCGACAGATGCCATCACTCGACTCCAACGCAGGATTCGTTGTAGGCAGTGAAAATATTTCATCAAATAGTCAAGAAGATGCATTTACTTTGTTTTACGGCAAATTCCGGACAAATGCACCAAGAATCATCGGACTTGTGGAGCAGATTGAAAAACGCTTGGAGCTAGATCCTGACTACGGTCATCTTCTCAATGAAATACACAACTGCTATTTTTCTAAAAGGGAACAACTTGTCGGTCCTTCCGTCACGGCAGCTATGACGGAATTATTAGCGGCCAACAAACAAGACCAATGTTCTTTAGTTCGTAGCGGCTGCTCATTCATGGTACACGTCTGCGAAGATGAACACCAGTTGTACTCTCATTTTTTCACAAAGCTTTCACCAAAATTGGATGACATGCTTGAAAGATTATGTGGCAGCTTATATGATATGTTGCGACCTTTGATCATTCATGTATATCATTTAGAAACTTTGTCAGAATTGTGTACAATATTGAAAACAGAAATGTTGGATGATCACGTACAAAACTACCCTGAGCAGCTCAAAGCTTTCGAATATGTCGCAAAACAAATGTTGGAGGATGTTCAGGAGAGGCTTGTGTTTCGAGTCAACGTTCATATCAAGGATGATATCTTAGGTTACAAACCTGCCCCTGGGGATTTAGCATATCCTGAGAAATTAGAAATGATGGAAGAAATCGCCCGTAGTCTCAAAGAGACGGCGACGAAAGAAGCATCTGAGAAATCATTTACCGAAGTGCAGCTCGACGATAGTGCAGAACATAATGAATCTAAGAAGTCACAACATGATCAGACTTTCAAAACCTCCCCTGCTGACATGCATGGAATGTGGTTTCCGACGGTACGACGGGTTCTAGTCTGTCTTTCAAAATTATACCGGTGCATCGATAAGACGATATTCCAAGGCCTATCACAAGAAGCTCTACAAGCATGTGTGCAGTCTCTGGTCAATGCGAGAAATGCTATTCGTTCGCAGAGCCACGTTAAGGATAGCAAATCATCCGGGAAGGTCGCCAAACCAAAAATTGTAGACGGTCAATTGTTTCTGATCAAGCATTTGTTGATATTACGTGAGCAGATTGCACCATTCCATGGGGAGTTTGCCATACGTGAAACACAGCTTGATTTTTCTAGAACAAAAGATGCTGCATATCAAATGTTGGGCTTTCAAACTTTACCAAAATTATTGAGAGTGAACTCAAACAAATCTATTTTACAATTTTTTGTCGAAGGCTCCCCAGAAGTCAAAGAGTTTTATATTGATAGCAAAAAAGATGTCGATCGTCAATTAAAATTAGCATGTGAAGAATTTATTGATCATGTATCAGAATCCCTGACGAAAGGTCTCAAGGAATTTTTGTCCAAGTCCAAAGTTGTGGTGAACTTGAACGCAGAAGATGGTGGTCCCAAGACATCTTTAAGACAACAGCAGTTTGCCACACCAGAAGTCTTGAAGGACATTATATCCAGTGCTTATCGTCATGTGAAGTCGGTCGGAAAATCCGTTCAATCTAGTTTATCGTTATACCTTGCTAATAGAGAGACTGAAAATATTTTATTTAAACCAGTGAAATTGAATGTGCAGCAAGTATACCAACAGCTGCAAATGATCCTGCTTGAAAATTACACTGAAGAAGACAGAGCTATTATCGCTGCTCCAACACCTGATCAAGTATCAGCACTCTTGAGTGCTGTACGCAAATGAAACATCCAGTACAGATTCCATGTTTGAGTGTATTCTGCTTGATCTCTAAAGTTAATGGGTCTTTTTCTAACCTTGTGCAATTCAACATTATTCACTGGGCAGCGCCTACTGTAGTGTTCAAATAAATGAGGCAAAAACATGTTTTTGTAATAGCAGTTCTATTTGCTGCAGTGAGCAAACTCCCATTACCAAGCGCATTGCAAATGCCTAAAAATGCTATTCAGGAAAGTCAAAATACGCATAAATTAAATAACAGAAGACATTCTGTTGGAATCCAGAACGTAAAGGAGGTTTAGATCGAGTCATGGTGACACTATAGAGACTCTTCGGCACGCTTCAATCCCTCGCCTCGCGCCAGGGAGAACCGCGAATTCCAGCAAAGCTTGCCCGCTCTGCGACAACACTAAAGGAATTGAGCGTACCTAAACCCCACCTTGCGGTAGCGTTTGTAAGTGGTATGCTCCGCACAGAGGCGCTAACGTTTCATGAACCGGCCGAGAGTCTCCTTAGAAACGAGAGAGATCGCGTAAAAACGTGCAGAAGTTGTCATAAACACACGTACACGGCTTTATTGTTGATGAGGTTGAGCAGCCTTTCGCGTTCGGACCAGTCTTCGCGGCACAGCCAGTTCGGTATTCATATTCGATATTACATGTCGGCCTCGAACATTTATAAGCCGATTATATCGAGGTGATTTTCGATAACCGTGCTATCGGTAGACGCGGTACCGGTATCTCGTATCGAGTTTGTAAATCGATATTTCATCGGTCTGTCCCATGGTCAGCCGCGGCAACCCAGAGGCCTTCCTAGAGATGCCCAAAGGCGAAGACGTCTAGCGGTTTGTCCTCGTTCTCGGCGATCGAAAGGCCGGCTATTTTCCGTCGCCCGTCGTGCCATCTCTCCAAAACTTCTAATGCGATTCCTATTCGACGGGTAGGGCTGCTACCAAAACTGTTTGTCACGAGAATTCGGTGTCGAGTCGCGGAGATTCCAATTTGTTTAGCCAGGTTTTATTAGCTCTGCGACGTTTATTACTTCTGATTATCATCCGTCCAAGTTCAGCGACTTTACCGAAACGTTAATTGAGTCCGCGTCATAGCTCGTAAATGCCAGCACGCGTACGCGAATGGATTATCAAATATTTGTTTTTATGCAATAGGTTAGTGGTAATAGCGGTTAAAGCACTTACCGTATTGGTTGATGCGTGTAGAACTGTAGAGTTAGGCATTATGGAGAGATCATGCTTTATTAGTTAAATGTCCGTAGGCGACTGCTCGTGAAGGTGTGATGAGGACAACTATAAATTTGAAAAGTAAAAGCCGACGCAGTTTTGGCTCGAGAAATTGTTGGGGTTGGTTACGTAGACTACCAATGCCATGCGTAGCGTAGTGAAATTAGTCGTTCGTATTGAAATGACCTCGCGTGAATGCGTCTGAATAATTTATATAAATGAATTCTTGCAGGGTGCAGTATCTAATATAGGCATCATGTGCTGTTGTTATGTCATTGTGACATTTCGGACTCTGTTGTGGTCGCTTTTGAGCGTAACTGTGTGTTTGGTTGTGCTAGCGACGCTTATGAGCGGGAAATGGTTAGTAACGCCTCCTTACCACCACGGGAATTCCTCTGGGACAAGAGACTATTATGACGGAGACGTGCGATCAATTGGCTACATACATAGATGCAAGGAATCCAACCCTGAGGTAAAGAACATTTGACTTACTTCTACGCCATATAATATTATAATGTGAACCTACATATTCCGAGCGGGCTGCCACTGCTACAATAATGTCTGGCTTGATACTCCTGTGGGCCGTGCAGAGGGAGACTAGCAATTTTCAGGGTATATGTAAGCAGTACATAAGCTAAGCTAGTTCATTCCTATTCTCTAAGCTCTCATGCTTGTGTAGATTAAGAATACAGGTCCTTACATATTTCTTTGTGCATTTACATATCCGTCACCACAATTTACACACATCCTGTCGTGTTTCTTTGAGAAGTGTCGGACGAAAAGTTTTGGAAACAAGTTAATTGCAATAAAATGAATACACTTTTAAATGCAATATAATTATATACGGTACCTTTCTACTTATGCATCCGGTCATCATCTGCATATCGGTATATATTTATGCAGGCTGGAGAAGGAAACGTTGAGGAAACCATATGGCTATTTAACTCAGCCACCTACCCCCTAGATTGTATTCGCCGTCTTGCAGGGAAAATCCGGATACCCTGCCTTTCGTAGGCAGTTGTGTCTAACACATGACCTATTGGTTTTATGCCTAATGACCTTACCATTACACCACAAAGCTGGTGCAGGTGTTCGTAATTACCTGGGATATACCTATATTGATATACTTTATTGGGAAAGAGATTAAAACAGATCCAACAAAGCAACTCATTTGACTTTTTATGCGTATTAATATTTTAGAATCTACAAACCGTTGTGCCAAGCTGTCAAGTCTATCCAGAAAGCTTTTTACATTTTGCTTCACCATCGTGGGCCATTGCAACGATCATCATGTCATTAGCCATACTAATACTTACTATTGTGGCCTTGTTATCGGTTGCAGCACTCTGCTTTCGCAGTCTTGGAAAAAAGAGCATATTCAGTGTCTCAGGATTTTTACAAGGAATAGCAGGTAGGTTCATTCAATGTATATAGCTAGGCTAACAATATTTGCAATTGCGATGAACGGTGAACATTTTCATTAAATTTGTGTTGTGTTTTATTGTGCAGGCAGGAATAGATTTCTTATTATGACTTCCTCTATTGCTCTGATGCCATTTTCTGTCTGCGATTTAAGATATCATTTTTCTTTTTTGGACTAGGTTAGCGGTATAAGCCGATATGAATAACATCAGTGCTTGTTTGTCCCAGTGTAGTAGGTAGACCTGGTCATTTCTGTTACGCTGGTTACTCTGAATTTGACTGATCATGGTAGGGGATGAGGTAATTAGTCTACAATTACATCAGTAAAATTTGATATGAAAAATAGTGGAGACGGTGGCAGATGATCCAAATAGTAATAATATTTATAAATAATAAGTCGCCACAGATTTAACGTTAAATCTGTTGTGACTTATTATATCTATTACTACCAGTGAACTTGCAATAGTTGACAGTTGTTATAATTATATTCACCTCATGATGTAGGCTTGGGTGAACTATGAGTGATTCCATATTTCCAATGCACACAAATTGTTTTTTAGTGAAAGTTTTTCAATTGTAACCTTGTTTACTTAAGACTGTGTAAGAGGGCTCTTAAGTGCTTGCTAGTCTTACTTCCCTGGTAAAAATTACCTTGGTACTTGAAGTGGTAAAAGCCTTAGGTAAAGCCAGTAGCCAGGATTGCACCGATTTAAACTTTGATGTGTACACGTACAATGATGTAAATATTTTCTTTATTGTTGTCATTCCGAAAACATTGGTTTGTTACGCTGATAACACTTTGTTTACTAGGCCTAATGGATTCATTGTGCACATCAACGGCTATTAGATAACTGATATCATAAGGTCTCTACCACTAGCTTTCCTTCTGCTGTGTAAGTGTGACATGTAGGTATAAAATTGATCCTGCTTTGCTCTGTGATGATACCATTCTCCAGGCATTAATGGCTAGTTTAATGGATGTGTTTATTTGTGCTGTTAGGAGTACCTGTATATAGTCTATATTTACATCTGTCTAAAATTGTGTTTGATGACTGAGTGTGTATAGGTATTATCTATTTGTCATGATGGTGTCCTGTATTTGGCAATGTTTTATGATTTAAGCAAGTGACATACTGTAGGCTTATTTTATTCATCAGTAGAGGCCTTTGGCCGATTAACAGCCATGTAATTGGATAGCAATTTGATCTCATTCAACAATTCTGACCGTATCTCTTCACTTTCATTACACCTGTGGCCTGTGCGATGCACTGTAAAGATATGTACAGTGTCCTACTTAGTGTACTGTGCTTGTCGTATTATTGCCTCCTTATGTAAATGGTGGGGTTGTAAGAGACGAATGTAATGACAAATCTTTTGTTTGAAATTAGTTTATCAAGGATTGCACGTTCTAAAAGGTATCAGTGCTCAACTGGCAATTATAGGCTATCATGTCAAGAGTCTGATGTCCTTAAATAGGACTGTAGCCTGTGTTGTTCAGGTTGCCTTAGGCCTATATGTCTTGTGGGCGTTGTGGCCATCGATGGAGGTTTCGTCAAACCATATCGGTCATCCCTGCAATAAAAATGCAGTTTTAAACTATTTTTTCTTCAAAGCCTACAAACTTTTGTTGTTGTCGTAGGATGGAGTGCAGAATTTCATGCCCGTCCCATTCCTATTGTGACAAAAAGTTGGTGTTTCTGTAAGCAGTGAGCTATCTAGTATCTGCCTATATTTCAATGAGACTATAGAGATATCATATTTGCACATTTGGTATTGATGAATGGATGAAATGACCCATACTTCAAAGGAAACATTATGATTTTGGTTATGTATAGTAGCCCACCGGTATATTTTGGGCCCGACAATTTTAAGCAATCTTCGATATGATTTTTGGCATTTTCAGTCTAATAATGAGCTGTGACTCATGGCACAACATCTTTTCAAATTAAAACAGGATACTCGGGTATTATACATGAATACAATACAATCACACCTAAAATTTGTTTGAAAATCAGATGGAGTGCTTAAATAGTCCTCTAATTGGGATGGAGATTGTAACTGTATGACTTTGATCCCCTTTGTCATAACGATAGGCCTCTACGTTAAGAAGGATTGAGATTTTCATAATGACTTTCCCTGTTATGTTTCTGTGACTTATAGGCCTAATGAGTTTCTATTATTCATTCACAATCTGTATTATTTTCATCTCAACAGGTCTTTTGCTAATAATAAGCCTTGTGCTTTTTCCAACTGGATGGGGATCTGATAAAGTGAAGAATGATTGCGGTCCCCAAGCAGAACCATTCAATGTAAGTAACCTGTACCGTCCTTACCTTAGCAGTACATAAGCATTTTTGCCAGATTGTAAATTATGGTTCTCTAGCACTCTAATTGTTAGGAATGCTCATTGTAGGCCCTATAGGCCTCTGAATCTCTGACCGAGTTTGTCGCTTGATGGCTTAGTAGCGTAGTCTCTGTTGAATTAAACTTATGAATTCACCATAATGAGCAATTGAGAACTTAACGTTATCAGATATTGTGTCTGATTTGGTAAAAAGGGAGATTAAAATGACGTCAATCTGAAATGATTTCAGTACCGGTAGTGATTCTGTCCCAATTATGATGTAAATTCATCATAGTATAATGAGACATTTTCTCAAGGCAGGCAGCCAATTATTTTCCTATCATAATTCAATCGACAATAGCATAGGGCTATCATAAAAAAAGTGCTAAAATATGTTGTAGCACAATAGTATGGATACTTTCCTTTACTGGGGTTAAATTACAAATATTGACATAAGCTACCGCATTATAAAACTTTTTTAAAGCTACTACATAATATCTATCTTCCTGTCATTTTTTAAACGCTAAGATGTCTATACTTTTCGAGTCGAATTTCTGTTTTGGCGTGACAAAAAGTTCTCTTTTTTTAGTGACGGTATTTTGTATTTCACACCCAGTTGTTACTAGTGGCCAAATTATACTTTACAGCATGTGTTCTATGATACTTGTAAACCTCAGGAAACCCCTAGACACCAATTAGAATTGTACCAATTGTATTTAAGTATCGTTTGCCCAAGTTATATGCACATGCCACACGTCTTTTTGAGACCTGATTTTGATAACAATATTTAAAATTAGAAGAGACTACCGACTCCATCATACATACTTTGTTACAGAATATGATTTTGCAGAAACTTTTATATATTTTTTGCCCAAAAATAGGAGTAAATTTAGTTGTGCTTGTATTGCCTACCTCTACCATTCATTCACTCCAGGTTATTTAAACCGTTATGTAGTCTTGGTTACTGTTTTGTCATTTCCCCAATTTTTTATGAATCATCATGCAAACTATCAGGTGTGCCATTAAAAGATTGAATAAATGATAGTTTGTATTTCACCAGACATTCGTCATATACCGAAATGCTAAGATTTACTCAATGAATGAGGTCATTCGAAGCATACCGTCTAAACCGTCTCAGCGTATTGTGATAATTTATTAGGGAAATGATTTTCTCATTTCTGAAACACCTGATATTTAAAGAGAACTACCAAGCCTATTGGCAATTACTATATAATATCAATAATATAATTATTATCATAAAATTTATTTAGAACGCAACCGATGATGCAATAATTCAAATTTCTATTACCCCAAAAAGTTTATCAACCCAGCGTTACCATACTTATATCCCAAAGTCCTAAATTATGTTGGCATTTACTGCTGTTGTGTCCTCTGAAGTCTGACGAAGTATTCGTAATTTAACTCCAATAATTATTTAGAACGTACATAACAAACCAACCATTACATGTATAATGTACAAACGTCGTAAAATTTATTGTCAGTTTAAGCATGTCAAGTCGAGAACTCCTACACCCTTATTAGTAGTAAATCTTGTTACACATCTGTCATCCTAAAATATCAATATCTGGTTGACTGGCTGTTAGTCTGTCACATCCATTATGACGAAATGGTTCCAGAATGTTGGTATGAAATGTAATTGGTTTTGGGAATTGTGTTGCTCTTGCTGTGAGCATGTGGGAGAGAATTGTAAATTTTCTAGCACTGCTGTTGACTCATTTCTGTGTGCTCCCTAGGGAGTTGATTTGCTATAAATACTTTTCCATTGTTAGACACAAATCAATTCATTGGCAAGAATGAATAAAGTTGATTTATGAAACTGAAATTCTTTAGTGGTATTGAGTAATTGACCCATGGGAATCAGGTTTACAGGATAATTTCAGTGGTTGACACTGTCTGAGGACAACAGAGAAAGGATTTTTACTTCTCTGTCACTGTCTTGCAATTCACTAAGAGATCGTATGCCCACAAAATGTTTGGTGATAATGCTATCAAAATTGTCCTCCTGTGGTTAAATTGAACTAAATTCTACTTTTTCAGATTGGTTCCTGCCATTTGGGGTGGGCATTCTATGGTGCTCTTGCTTCAGTGATAGGAAGCTTCCTCTGCGCCTTTTTATCCCATCAAGCAGAAGCTTCTGCTGACTCTGACAAGGTTGAAAATGATATTATGGATGGGAAGAATCCTATCTGTGGGATTTAAAGTTAATTACATCTGTCAATACCGAAAACGTTGAGAAAGTGACATAAAACTCCTTGAAGGGAACAAGTTCAAGAAGACAGGTGGATAAAGAGGTAGCCGGCTCCACGTTTAGTCTAATCCTGTGAGATTTGGAGCCCTGAAGGACATAAAAATCTCGAATTAGTGGAGCTAAACTGCTCAGACTGTGATTGATTACTTTGCTTATATATAAATGTATTGTTGGAATTCTTAACTATTAAATAATCTCTGCAGTTAAGAGATAGTAATGTCTGCGACCAACCGCCATAGATGTGTTTTCATTATCTCTAGGAATATTTTTCTCTATTATCGTGCAATTGCAATCTTCCTTTTTGCCAACACAGATTGTTGCTTGATTGCTCAAGTCTTCCGTTTCTCTTCAATGAAGTATTAGCGCAATCGCTCCGTCAAGAATGTGTGCTTCCATTTGACTATTCTTGAGCAATTGATATAGCTTTATTGCTTATTTAGATAACCTATATCTGAGATAGTAGGCCAAGTCATTAGTAAAGTGTGCTTTCGTACAACAAACAAGTTTCATGATATTGTAATTCTCTTTGGAGAACGGGCGCCTATTTCTTTATGAATAAAATTTCGATTTTGAAACTGGCTACTATTTTGGTTCTGGTGGACAGTTTATGGTGCATGGACCAGTAAATCAGACATGGAAATTAGACAAAGTATGGCGCGGCCCAGTGACGTTGTAATCCAAGAATGTGCACCATCATTCCTGTTAATGATGAAGAACTTTCAGCTTATGACAACAACAATGCCTTCTGTCCTGCACAAAAGGGCTTTGATTCTAAAACCACTTTGTGGTGATCATGACCTGCGTGAGCATCCGAATCTGCCCGTTTAATCAGATGTTAAAATACGTTACGCGATCCGCCCCTGAGCTGGATATAAACACGCCGGCTGACTGACAGAAAGG
This sequence comes from Botrylloides violaceus, assembly GCA_030412335.1. Lineage (NCBI taxonomy): Eukaryota > Metazoa > Chordata > Ascidiacea > Stolidobranchia > Styelidae > Botrylloides > Botrylloides violaceus. The sequence continues at coordinate 2,796,232 of JASFYC010000810.1, forward strand.
CACCAGCAAAATACTCCAAAACCTGTTGCTTTAGTCAACACCCAATGGGCACACATGCTCCTTCCTGTACAGAAATGAATAAAACCGATTCGCCTCTAGTGATTGAGGATATCTTAGCTTATGGACCAGAAACTTTTATTAGCAACACATAGCACTAAAAGAAATTCGTCAGCAAGCCAACAGCTAAACAACTTGGCTTTTCAACAGCGCACATTTTCAGAAATTTCACTCTTCATATCCAAAACAACTTGTCAAAAGAAAGCCGCTGTAGCAACATCGCGATTATTCCATTGAGAATCAAGTGAGCAATGATTCAGCCCAGTGCAATCGGCCATCTCCATTTTTGGTATCGAGCCAAGATGAGCTGGCACTAACACATCTTGCAATATTACTCTGCATCGTGCTTAAACGACAACTCCTGTGGTGTGGGGGTCTTTACAGAAACAACCTAAAATTTATGGCAGCAATTGTTGAAGCAAGGGTAATGCCCATTGGGCATCCTTAATGTGTTGTCTTATAACCTATTTAACCTACATCTGGAATTCCCTCTTTCTTTTCTTCAGCATAATTTCTTGTGCAGCCATGACAAAGTCTTTATCACTGTCAGATGGATTTTCCAAAACTTGCTGCATTTCCCTCATGTAGGCATCGGCGTTTTTTATGTTCGGCACCATACCTGATCCTAAGGTAAATAGAAGATGTAACTTAGCCCACCCTCGACTTTGCAGTATTTCCTAGTAGGCCTACCTGGTAGCGGTAAATCTTTGAACAGTTTCACAATTAATTCTCCCATGCTTAATAATTTGTTCTTAAGCTTTATATTGCTTTGAATATGTGTCTGCGTTTCCGAATCTAGACGAGTGACGGCAGTTTGAAGATTCCCAATGTGGCGCTGCAGCATTGCGCTCTGTTCTGCATATTCCGCATTCGTCTTTTTAAGCTGACGCAGCTCCGTGTCTTTCGCTGGATAAGAAAACGCCAAATTAGAAAACATTTGAAGAAAGGAAATAATTAGGGATGTCGAAGCGGTCCTCTTTCTGTGTGAGCGGGAGCCTGCGGATTATCAGGGATTGCTTTGAAATAAGCCAGGCTGGCGGTCGTACGAGTCATGCTATTACACACAGTCATACAGATAATAAGTTTACACCTTTATTATGATCAAGAAACGCCTCGGTGAAGATTGGTATATCCCCGTTACCACGTTGTTTTGCATCTTTACATTCTGCGGGACTTACACTCCTAGATGAACCTAGACAAAGAAAACGTGGATATAGATAGAAAAGATTTAGGCCGATGCCAATACGCGCAATGCTCAATTTATGAACTTCAGCAAGGGCCAATGCTAGTTCATGATAGTCCTACCTGGAATTTCTTGGTCCTTTGTTTGCTTTCTTTGGTTATAAATTTTCAGCCGTTGACGGTATTCGGCCTTGTCATTTTCAGCATCATCAAGGTATTTCTAAAGAAAACAATTGTAATCATGTTGATGACAGAGAGAAAGATACCGTATGTTTTAGTCGTGCACTGAAAAATTTAAGCTGTCCGGCAATACATATATAACTTGGTCTGGAAGTACATGACGGGGCATACAGCTGAAAAATGTCTCATCCCGGTGGCAAAATGCATAAGTCAATTTTCAGGTGGTTAGGGTACCATCAGTTACAGCAGTCGAGTAGTGGAATGCTTAATATTGCCCGTACTGTATAAAAAGAGGGGTTGGGTTACCTTTTTCTCTTCATGGGGCAAGCTACTCCACTCATTGCCCAATATTTTCGTGACTTCGGCAAATGACAGCTGTGGATTCTGCGCTGAAACGATATCCCGCTTGTCGGTCATGAACCTCACATAACCGTTAAGGGGTCTTCTTGGAGCATCCTGATCCTTTTCTTTAGAGTAAGGCTTTCGTTTCTTCCCTTTCGGCCAGCGCTTATGCTTGTCCATTGCCGCAACTGTATTCTATCGTCCCTTTTTCAGCAGCGCCCCGCGAGCAAGGACATACGGCGTACAACGCTACAAACAAACAAAACTTGCCGCCCGAGAGGCAATCACTGAGTTCTGGGTGGTGCTAAAGTACCCTTAAACCGCTAGGTGGAGGTAGAGGCTCTCTTTCGCATTGAGCGGGTTAGATTCTGCATTGGCTAGTGCTCCGGCGAGTGAATTCGACGTTGAGACTTTAGAACAGATATAGAGAGATAGGATAGATTATTATATAAACCTTTGCTGTATGGGGTATCAGCGTCGGCGTGCGGTGGGATGGAATGTCCTAACATGGCGTGCCCTTGACCTTTGCGACAATTGAGCGGTACTGCGTGCTGTAAGTAGCCTAGGCCTACTCCTACATCGCTAGACGCCCGGTGATTATTGCGATTCGAAATAGATTTTAAATCGACCAGCACGATTTACCCGAAAGGCATGTAGGCCTTTGCGCTGCGTCAAGTAGGTACAATGTCGAGTGTTTCGATTTCCTATTTCCCAGGGTATAACGCAACAGTTGTGGTCTCTCTAGTATTTATTTCACAAGAGCAAGCGAGGGTAACGAAGCATTTCCAGAGGCTATTATGCTCACTCGTATTTTCACTCGTGAGTCGCAGTCGGCATCTCGGCAAGGTTGGTTAGTTGTTATCTTTATGCAGCTTTGCGTGCTGGCTTATACGCACAAAGATTGGTTGAAATAGAATGCAACAAAACCTACAGGTGGTCAACTAGTCACTTGAGAGGTTACTGATCTCAACAGAGAAATGAAACTTTTTATAAGCGTACATTTGCCCAACTGCCCGTATTGAAAGAGGGCATATAGGGTTTTTCATTGAGCTGGCGTAAAGAAGGCAGGAAGGCCTTCGCTCTTAGATAGATCGATATAGGCGCTTTACTAAGTGTTAGCAGTTAGTTAATGCAAGGGTTTTTGTTACTTACCGTACTCAGGACCGTCTAGTATTTTAGGCACATTTAACTCTAGGTCTTCGTCACTTATGCTCTTGTTACAGCGTTGTTGCCATACAGTAGAGCTAGAGATGTAGCTTGCTCTTATCTGACTCTTTAGTGATAAGGATTGAATGATTATGTGAACGCGAAATTGCAACGTTGTACCACAAGCATCTCATTACGACTTTATTTGACGATGACAAAAAGATAATAATTGTTGTCGGTTTGATTGAGATGAAATGATGAGTTCCAAAAATGAATTACCAACAGGGTGGGAAGCTCGCCTCGGATTAAATGGAAGAGTATATTACTACAGGTAGGCCAACTTTCTGCGTTTGCATCTTGGGGGATTATGTAGAATTGGGACTATGGATTTGGCACGTGGGCATCCAGCAGGAGGACGCGAATTTAGGGACCTTCTTTTAAGACGGCTGGTTCTTAGGGAATTGCTGAATAGAATACTGTATACTATATCAAATAGACCCCGTCGAGACCTTCGTCAGGTAGCGCATGAGACTCCTCACTGCCCTTATCTGTCGTGCTGCGTTGGAAATGTGACTAGTAGCCTACGTGTAGCTGCTGGTTCCCGTTCAGTTCACCGAGTGGTTTACACTGTCCGCCTTCTGATCGGGAGGTTCCGGGTACGATTCCCGACCGTGTCAAATCGAAGACATAAAAATTGATATTCGTTCCCTCCCTGCTTGGCAGTCGGTATCGGGAAAGTGCTGAGAGCCGTGATTGTAATTGTAGTGATCCGCACTATACACCGGAGGTATTGACATGTATACCGTGGGCATCGACCTGGCGTATATGACCTTGGTAGGTGAAAAACGTCATAAATTCCAAATAAAAAAACTTAAAAAAACTCCTGGTTCCCTACTGCCGTGCACATCAGTCGTACTCGTGAAATGTGAGTCCAAATATCGATTCGGACCGGGTTAGGGTCCCGGATCATTAGGCTTCTTTCCGACTTTGCTAAAGAATTTCCGAATTTCGTGTACTTTACATCAAGTTAAAGCTCTAAATGCATGAATTGTTTTGGGTTTCGTTCCCCCTTGAATGTTTGTTGAATTACAACAGACCCCGAGATTTGCCTGACTGAAGTTGTCTAAAGGAAAAATTTCTATATTTATGTGATTTGTTTATGCGCTAGACATGGTTCGCTTCACTTTCGTAGTTGGCTTATTTCGTCGAAGGTTCGTGCTCAATTCATTGTTTAAACGCTTAACCTAGCCTACAGTTTTTGGAATAGTTGAAAGACTGTTGGTGAGAGGTGAGATAAACAGGTTTCATACCATGCGCAGATCTCTCCCCAATTAACTACCAAACTTTTCTTGTCCAGTACCCTATTATTGGTAGCCCGAATGAATATGCTCTAGGACTAAGTGTGAGACAAGGTAGGATAGAGAAGGTCAATCTCATCTCGTCAACAACATTTCAGCCCGTGTATGGTTCCACCTGACACGGATTACATATTCAACCATTGTCATTGCCCGCTTCCGGTATATTTGTATCTCACGCCTACATGAACTCATATTTTACAATATCGTTGTTGTTTATTGAGTGTTGCTCGATTTGTTATTTCCTTCCAATATGATTTCTAATATGAAATATCATCGGTACAGACGGTAAAGTATATATATTACCATTGTTTTATTTACGTAACGAATATTATATTGAGGTGTGGCGGATATGACCAGGAGATTATAAGGTGCAAGGTCTACTGATGAAAAGTCCGATTTGTATGTGGTAACTATGGTCGGCCTATAGTCATGATGATACTGAAAAGGTGCTGTGCTGAATGAAACTATGATTATAGTTTTCAACAAGCAGAAATATGAATTCAGTTGGAAGAATAGTCAGTAGATTGTGCAGAAAGTTGAGTAACTACTAGTTTGCTATTCTGCGATCATGGAACTATGTATTTGCTTGGGCATTTTCTCGTACGCCTTCGTCGTAAATTGGCCGTCAAAGTGCTGGCAAAATCTTTTTCCGATCAAGAACATCTCGTAGGTCATTCTCAACGATTCCACAAACTTTTTATCCTCGGTACAGGAGCGTGATTTCGATTCTATGACGTGTGCCTAAATGCCTTGAATTCTCTTCGATGGCTAATATGTGACTTATATACGAATATGAAATAATCTATAACAATTCTGTCTCGATCGTCAGTCATGGAATGAGTTGCTGTCATTACGTATATGAATTTATCCATTTAGTGAAATATGTTTTTGAACAATTTTATCGATGTGTATGTGTTTAGGGCAACGCATTGCCGTACACTATTCCGCTATTTCACTCATCGCCCTGTGGCGGTTTTTGATTGAGGAAATAATCCATCTATCATAACATTTGAATCGAATCTCCCAGACTGTATCTGAGTAATCCCGGTGGGTTCTGGCCGTTCGCTGACATTGTGTGTGACTAACCATTAACCAGACCGTACTGTTGGGAATTAAGGAATTATACTTCGGCTATATCGCGTTGCTGTCATTTTTCATAAATAAAACGAAGTCAAAAAGATGTGAGCAATTCTCTTTTTACGTATCACTTATTGTCGATCATCATAAGATGCCCGACGATAATATATTCGGGTTAGACGAGTTGCCAATACTTTTGCAATGTAAAATGTACAGTAACTTATGACTTGAACGTTGACGATATGCTAAAAATCCAGGTAAATTTTGAAATGCATCAGATAACTTGTTTCGTTTGCTACGCTTTGAGCACAAGACTTTCTGCATCGTTTGTCAATCTATGTGTCGAAGGATACTGGTTTAGAAGTGAAGACGCCTATAGACTCTATTATTATATGTGATGGTCAACTCAAAAGCTTGGATATTTCTATTTGTGATAGTTTAGACAGTTTTCTTGCCATGCGGTCGATGTTGTGGGACGTAGTGAGCGCGGATGATATCATGTGGACGCAGTTTCTTCGATGAAAGCCTATAAAAAAATAGGAATGCATTATATTTAGCTTGGATAAGTTTATCTCATGAATTTATACTTTGACACAATAGACACAACATAAGACTAAAGCAATAGTAAAAGTTTGGAAAAAGTCTGTCAAATGAGCTTGACCAGCACTTTATTCGTAGACGTCTTTGCATATTAGTCTGTTGTGGATCTATCAAAAAGGCTATCGCTTTCATTGTAACATTCGTGCATTGGTATTACATATGGATTAGTTTCTCTTGTATAGGCATTGAGGACAGCTTCAAAATCACTCGACGCTTTGAATAAATCAAGTACCAATCTCGTTACAATGATTTGAAAATGGAGCGCTGCGCACTTAATTTGTCAAATTGACGTTGCGCTTTCAAGCCCTCGCGTTAATTTGATGATGTTTTCAACGAGCGAGCAGTTACATATTACTCTACTCAGTCTATACACAGTAGTAAAGCAATTAGAACATCGACACATCGCTCAAGTAGATTGTAGTATATTGTGTAAGTGAGTTATGGTGTCTCCGGTATTCCTGCAATAATTGCTTTCCCCTTCCCCTTTCAGATTTACATTTGTCTTGTCACATGGGAATCTATTCGTTATAAAATACATATCTCTGTCGGCATGCTGGGTCCTTTATATAATTCTGTTTCCAAGAAATTGACTTTGTCTTTATCTGTCGCCTCATTGACCATTGTAATGGCATTTTTGGAATCGCAAAGCTGTCAATTACAGTGTAATGTCGTATGTTGTATCTCTGAATATTCACACCTTAGTACAATATTCTAAACGCACACCCACAAGCTATACTCACACTTGCAATTGATGCTTAGTGCTGCATGTTTTGATAACTGATGAAAGGTGACCTCTGACAATAAAAATTTGGCTTTACTGATAGATTTCGGTAAACACGGGAGAAACATGCTTTCATGCAGAACAGCAGAGCATTTTAAGACGCGGGCTTAAATTTCAATCCTGTAGAAACAGAAAGTGCCTATTTTCAGAGAAAACTGCTGATTTTACGATTTTCGTACGAATTTGGCCTATTTTGATGGGTATCTGTCATAATTTTGTGTATTAGATTGAAAAATGCTGTCGTCGTCCCTCATCAGTGTCAGGTACAGTTGTACGAAAGTCTTGTATGGGTTATCAAATAGGTCTACATTGCAGACGTTGGTCTGCTTTATTCAATTTTCCGCTTACGCGAATGCACACATTGCACACGGCATAAGCCTTTATTTTTAAGATATTTGTCAGAATATATTCTTGCCAGATAAGCGTTTTATAAATGCTTTCTAAGTACATTTATCATCCATAATTTTTGTAAGTCCGCTACAGTGACATTAATTGCCAACTATGAGTAGGTGAGAGGTTTTCCTATTCAATGCCCGCGCACAGAAACAGAAAAATGCTCCATTTGACAGATTTCGTCTGCGCGTGACGGTTTCGTTTAAACTTTAAATCACAAAACGCACACGGAATTTCGCATCATTGATTTGGTTTAAGCATGGCCTACTTTAGAGTAGGCCATGGTGTAAGTTCCTTTTACCGTGCATTGTTTTACGCGAAATCTTGCAACACTTCTTTGAAATGCTCGCAGATTTTTCGATGGAGACCCGAAACCTGAGAAAGCCTCTCGGTGCCTCTATATACATAGATACCCACGTAACTTGATTATCTGTTGCGCTAATGCACCGTGTAAACAACCCTTTTGTCTACTTTCAATTTCACACGCCGAATTTTATTTGATGTGCATATCTTGTCATCGCACAAATGAGGAGCCAATATAGACGTAGAGTGCTCAACTGCACTGACTGAGTGAGCTTGAGCTTGAATGCTTACAATATATGGAATAACGCTTTGAGAGTTGCTAACATCTGGCAGTGTAGCGATTTGTGGTTTATCAAAATTTTGATAGAGCATCTCGTATCTTGGTAACCGTGTAGGCATAGGGGCTTTCCTTCACTTACTGTCGCCTGCGACCTGCTATTTCGCTCGTATGTCAATGCTCCATTCTATGACGCTGACGAAGCAGTTGGAATGAACTGTTACCAATGAGAATATCCATGTGACTTGAATTCGTGGAAGAATTGAGGGTTGAACCAGTTGCATTCTCCGTGTGTTGATGGTTAGAATTATCTGTGTCACAAATAATAGATATCTTCGTTTGGCGATGCCGTGATACGCGAAAGACAATGGTGGCGGGCGATTATGACTTATGAGAGTAGCTAGTTGATTTGGTGTTATATATCACGGAAAGCTATACTAGCAGACACCAATGCGTACAATATATATGCCAGTGAATCAATGTGTATTTCATTATAGTCATGGGTAAGAAAAGAACCCGTGACACTCAGTGTGAGTCTGTGTGCATAGGCCTATCCGAATTTGTCACGATATGCTGCATAGCCGTAGAAGAACAGCTGTACAAATGCGGTTAGAGATAGTTATGATGGCGAGATTATATGTAAGATATATCAATCCTGGTCGATGACTCCGTGTGTGACATTACTGCTACAAATTGAAAGAGTTTAACAGAGAGATGTGTTGTGTTTGTGTAACTGTGATGAGGTTCTCGCATTTCGCAGTAGCTATTGAATCGGAATGAATGGTTTTGTGCTGCGGGTGATTACGTCGCCCAGCTGATTGAACATACATATATACTTATATAAACTTTGATTAATTCAGTAATGAGTTGTTGGTGAATCAGAAAGATTATGAACTGGTCTTTTACCAATGCAATGGGTGAGTTTGAGAAGGGCGGATATTCTGATTATTTCTAGGATGTTGGCTACACCTGATATCTTCGTGCGTTGCGCATCATTTGCGTTGAATGCTATCGAAGAAATTATTTTCATGACGTTGCATAAATGCCGCTTTGACTTGATACGCAAGATTGAGTTGAGCTATATGTGATATGTTTTAGTCCAAAGAAGACGCTGAATGTGTTTAAAATGTTGAAACTCTCGCAAAATTCGAAGATACTGCCTCTATTTCAAGTTAACCAGTCGGACGGTTGAGTGTTGGACTGTTGATCCTTCTATAGTGCCTATGGCAGTAACGCTGACTTGACCCCGACAGTCTCTCTAATAAATGTGACGTCACACATCTGATTTGATGTAGGCCTATACATTAGAAATGTTCTGCCAGTAGCAAGGCGATCGCTTTAAGCCAGTAGGGATCTAGGGATTCATTCATTCATAGGAAATTATGTTTAGTTTTTGTACCGATGTGTCTCCATTGGCGTATCATGTAGGCTGTAGTGTCACCTGTGTCCGAATCTATGTGCGCGTGTCGGGTAGCTTCACGTTTCATATGTAACGCAATATGACACCAATGTATGCTATTAGCAATGGAACAAACAATTGTACATACGCTTTGGTTGAATGCCAGTCTCAGAACACCTCAATCTACGTACTCAATTATGGATTTTTGGAAACTGTATTTAGGCTATGTGACTATGATTCAATTTCATACTGTACTCGCGACTTTACGCGTCGATCAAAAGAAAACTTTATTAGATACGTGCATTTAGGTAGGTTTTATTGCACCATCGAGAGAGAGGACAGTTTCACTTATACGTACGATAGATAAATTTATCAAGGCTGCAATAACGGGAGAAAATCCTTGAGGAGATTCCCAAGTGTGATTTTAATTGTCGTGCCGCCTACAATTTTGTCATTATAACGTGTATATAATGTCGTGGATTGTATCCGTTATGAGTAGATGCTGTTGGTGACTGTAAATTTTTTATCCTGCGTCTTAGCGTCTCGTTTTCGTATCTACAGTGAAATAATACAACAGATGGTCGGCGTTTTCATAAAAATATCGTACAGGCTAAATTAAATTGTCTTTCTAAAATAGCAGCGCAATTCGATGGATCAAACTATTTCGTCCTATTTTTGTTTCAATAATTAATAAGATCCATGAATAAAATGATATCGAGCGAATTCCATTGATGTATTTTTTTGGCTTGAGAATATTTTTGATCAATGTGATGTATACTTACTGGAGTGTTTTTTTAATTTTAATTGAACCTTATTTGGTTTACAGTAAAAGAAGTCAAATAGTTCAAATTTTACCACCACCCGAGATTTGGAGATGCAAGTACTGTCTTCCGTACGGGTGGGAAATGGCTGTTGATTACGACAATAAGAGCTACTACATCAAGTAAGAATGTAACGCGTTTACTGACGTAACTAACACTTTAATCCCCATTGATTGACCCAATGCGTTACTGGAATAATTACCGTTGCTGGCAGTAGCAAATAGTGCGAGTCTCGCAGACGGCCTTGATTGATGAATATGCCGACTTTGATAGTAAATTGCTCCTGTAAAAAATCAACTTCAAATAGAACTGAGTATATATGATCGCATACGTGCGGAATTGCAATATGTACGAGTATATGGTAGGCCTGTATCACATTTCGTCCCCTTCCATTGTCTTGATTGTAGTCTCCATGTATAGGCCTATCTTTGTGTACATGCACAAGTGCACATCTATACATGCGGCGGATGCGGGTTTTGTTGGAGATACTATAAAGGGCACAGCATTACATTAATTTGCTTCTTTTTACAGTCATGTCACACAAACCGTGACTTATGAAGATCCCCGAACGGAAGACGATCAAACGACACCTTTACAACAGCAGAAGCCGGGAAATTTGCCACCACCAGATCTTTTGGTAATTGCTATTTTTGCTCTATTTTTGCTGGGCAGAAATATAATAGATCCTACTATATAGCAAGTGTCTGTTTCTATGTTTTATCATTTGTAATTCTCTACAGTTGAACCCGCAACCAAGAGAGTATGTTGTCGAACGCGATCCGCACATGGGATTTGGATTCATTGCTGGAAGCGAAAAACCCGTCGTTGTCAGATCCGTGACTGCAGGTATGCTAGTAGCGGTAGTAGGTCTTCGTTTCGGTTTATCGTTAATAGCTCATGTTCTACTGTTATCACGGATGGGCTTAATGAACACTTATTCCCTCAGCACTTAGTTGACTACAGCAAAGGCATACGCTTATTAGTCGCAATGATCATATCAGTTCTCACGACTTTCTTTCATAAATATCACATAATATCACGCTTGCGATTCATCATTTTGATCAGTCATCAACTGGAACCAGCACCGCTCTGTTGGCTGGGCGGTATGACTGTCTGTCTTCTGATCGGGAGGTAGACGACCCGGGTTCGTTCCCGACTGAGTCAAGCCAAAGAATTTTAAAATTTGTATCCGTCCCCGATTTATGCATGGCAGTCAGTATCGGGGGAGTGCTGTGGTTGTGCTACTGATCCGGACTACAACCGGAATTTATCGATACCGCGTACTACATGCATAGACCTGTTGGAGTACCCGACCTAAGACGAAGTCTTAAGAATCAAAACAACAACTGGGACCCGCGTATAGGCCTATATACTTAGCGAATATAGTCTCGAATTGCCGTTGGAATTCCGTGGTGTGACGCACTGATCATTAGTGAGTAATGGATACGATCAAGGCGATCGCATTGGATACGATCCTCTCTGATCTGGTGATATCAGTGCGTTATTAAAATCTACAGGTGGACCGTCTGAAGGCAAGTTGCTTCCTGATGACCAAATTTTGAAAATTGGCGCAGAGAATGTCATGCAAGTAGAAAGGGAGAGAGTTATTCAATTGATCAGGTTGGAAGCTCTGTACAACTTAATCGCCTTAGTGATTAGCTTATCGGATATCCTGCTTTTTTATAGAGAACAATCTGATCAGGTGACGTTAACTGTGCTGCAGCCTAACAGAGTGAGTAGAATTTTAGTCGTACAGAAATAATTAGCAAACTGACTGTTCCATTAATTGCGAGATACTCAGTATACTCCCTACATGACTTGCCTTTAAGAGAATTCGTTTTGGGCTTCTGAAAGTAGATATATCGGTCGGTTTTGGTTACTAGCCGTCTACAGGTCTCCGTCTTCGTATGTGTGTATATAGCCTGGAGTGAAGTGAGGACTGACTTTCAATGTTGCTTTAACCAATACCTATTATATGCGTCATGTATATACCGTATTTCTGTAGTGAATTCTTTAATGCATACGTGAATTGACGTGTCAAATTTCGGCGTGCTAATTCCCTTGGGTCTGTTCATTCAATGAGGGGGGAATCGATGACATGTTATTTGTTACGTGCCCCAAATTGATCTCTCAGCGTTGCAGATGCAAGAATCGATGTCGGTGTCTTCCGTGCTTTATGGTAATGAACGAAAGATGCTCGCGTGTAACACGGCTTATAACTTTGAGCAGATGACGACTGGCAATGCGTTGATCCTTTGCTTATTAGCAATACCCAATATGGACGCAATAGAGACGTACAGAACCTGAAATTTCTAATTGTTCAGCTAAAACCGCCCCTTTTGAATCTTTCGGTATATCCAAATTAATTGCCTCAGCGAATCATTCTCCGTCGTTATGAGGGGTGTGCGGAGGGCTGTGGACGCGGTTGTGATAACGCTCCCGGCTATAAACCGAACTAGTCGATATCGCGTGGAGATGACCAGGTGTACATGACCTAGGGTAGGTGAAAACGCCATAAATTCAAAGCAACAACATCGTCACTTAACGCCTTGTTCTGTTGCTCAACCCTCATGAAAACCTGCGGTGAACTAGAGAAGGCATGGTCACACCTTCCAAACATCTCACCTTATCGCGTGAAAGCAATGGAATCTGATATAATCGATCAGAGCGACACTGTCGTGTCTCACAGGAGCTTAAAAATAATTGATTTTCTGTTGATGTGTGAGTGAAACGTGCAACCAACCACAAACAGATGTGCTCTCTGTCGTACGTCACGTGTTATTATTCCAGCATATGCAACAAGCACTCTAACACGCTCATGCATCGATTTATTTGTAGATCATTTTGTACAGATAATTTCTTGTTTTTTTGCAAACCCGTTTCACCCTTAGCGGCTCACTATCGTGTTTCTGTTTATGCTCAGACATTTGGCGATTGCGAGTCTGCTGACCGCTTTTCATGGCATCATCTTATTACCTTTTGGTCGTATCGCCGTCCCCTGTCCACACCGGTTTGGCCCCACGTTCTCCACTTGCTATATATTGCTTGGTTAACTACTGTGAATAACGTTCTCTTTTTTTTGTTGGTTGACAAATATTCAGTCTCTCCAAGTGAAGCGGTTTTGTGTATGCTACATTTGCGGATTTCTAAACTATTTACTATTGACTTTCAGTCAGCGAACTCTTCATTTCTGAATCCAGCGAAAAAGACGTTTAAATCGATGGATCGACCGAAAGTACGTTTCGCGGATGATGTGGTTGTGAACGGGCAATGCAGGGTGCGTGAATTCACGATTTTACGGATGTTACGGTTTAAACTAGAAATGTACTTTCATCTATGAAGAGAATGTTAAGCAGACGCTGTAGACGTGGAGACATATTCCCTGTACGTGTTTTCACTCTTAAGCGAATACCAGTTCATGACTTATTTGGCGATGAAATAAGACCAACTTTTTATCATCTAATCAATGCCCAGGGCTCATAAATCTTGCTGCTTACTGCTAGGACCGTATAGTCTAAGCTCCTAGCCTCTACGCCATCTAATTCTGGTATTCCATGGGGCTTCGGCCTAGTATAAGATCGAGTGTTGTTTGATGTTGCAGTCTCTATACTCTATAGTAAAATATGACAACTGACGCGTGCTTGTATTGGTTATTTATGTATTTATAGGCTGAAGGGTGCAGTCCGCTGTTGGTATCTCCAGGTGTTTTGAGAGTTGAATTGGAAAGTGGACAAACCAGATCATTCCGGTTTTATCCTGATACGACCGCTGGGGATGCGGTGGCAACGCTGTGTCATGAACTAGGCTTCAAGGATCCAAATTTGTTTTCACTCGTCATCGCTTCACCGGCAGAAACAGATGACGACCACACATCAGGTAGGTGATATATTGTGAAGTTGTCATTGGGAATGACTATATATGATATCATGGGTATTTCTTTTAAGATAAAAGCGCGAAGTCTTCATTTTCCTCAACCACGTCGGATCATTCCCTTACGACGAGTTCCTCGCTGGATTCAATCCTTATAGCGCCGTGGGATCCGTTATCTAAGGTAACTCACGAAGTGACGCCGACGTTTGCAGAATATCTAAATTTTAGAAATGATCGAACCACCAACACGTAAAGCTAGCCAAAGCGTTCAATTGACAAATTGTCGCCGCAAACAGATATACGCCAGACTGGCGGCTAGAGGCTAGACTAAATACTCCTCATGTTGTCTTCGCAATATTACTTAAATCGTTCCAAACGAAGCTAACCGTGATGACTGGTACCCCGGGGCTGTAAGTTGTAACACAATTTTATAACCAACTATATACTGTAGACCTACATGTTGTGGAGAAGGCATTGCTCCTACCTCTATCTTGCTGATTCATACTGCTCTTCCGGTTAGTAGAAGGGCTCAATGTGGTGGTAGATGGTACAGTAACTGTCTCCTACTACCAGTGTATAGTTACATGTTGAGGAATATCTAGGCCTAGTTAAAGGGTCTATATCTATTTTGTTTTATGCAATTCGTGTATTCAATTTTGCCAGGTGGTCAACAATCCCGCAGTCCGACATCATTGTTGTTACCTACGCCTGGAATTCATGCCACGAGATTTTTCTAAATTATCAAGAACCGACTCTGAAGCGTTCCAGTACCTTTACATTCAATGTGTCAATGATGTCGTGGCAGGTTTGTTGCTTAATACTAACTTATTATATACAGTAACTCACTGCGGACCTATATACTACTCATGTTACGCAGGGGGTCGATACAAAGATGATCTCACGCAGGAAGATTTCGTTAAGCTGGCTGTTTTGCAAATGCAAGAACTCGTAATGAGCTCTATACCTGCAACACCACCTGAAAAAAGGCCATCATCTTCCAGCTCAAACGAAAGTCCATTTCAGAAAAACTCCTTCCGTTTCCCAGGATTGACCAATAAGTTGACTTTAAAATATTTTGAGTAAGTGGAATGATGGTCACGACGCCTGATTTGTTTTTGTTAATATAGTGCTGTTTTATTTCTGTGTGATTAGAAAAGAATATGGACTCCGAAGGTTCTTGCCCACTTCTGTTTTGGATGCAATGAAAAAGGATAGCACCACTGCCAAAAATATTAAAAAGATGATTCAGCAATACTTGAAGGTGCTATGATTATTCTTTGACTGTTTAGTTGTATTAATTTCTGTTACGGTTCATTTCATCTTCAAGCAGAGTTCCAAAAGCTTGTGAATGAAGGTTTACAATTCGTGAACGATAGTAGCCTACATGAATTTATTCACCGCGGCCTGTTCTGCCTTTCCTGGATGACATGTTGTAACACATGCAAATATTGATTTGCATGTTACGTGTCCTATAGACACCGTCAATGCGGTAATTGTTGATATCCAGGATGGGTAAGTGAGTCCCAAAAAAACCTAGACCATTTATAGCCACTCTCAACCCGTAGTGGAAACTCATCACACCTCAATACTAACACAGTAGATTGATTCGGCGTTGTGCTATGGGTAAAAGATTATTTTTTTTCAGGCCAATAGTTCACCAATATTCAATCAACAAGCAACTAGTCCAATCATTCCAACTTCGCCACTTTTCATAGCGGGAGGAAACACTGACACTGCTCTGTTCCAACTTCGGCTTCAATATTTGAAAATCCTTTCGCCCCAGCATCTTTTCGGAGGAAGATTTTTTCCTGCGTCCATGCTAGTAAGTATGCTAACATTAATGTTGCATAACTTCAATAAATAATGTCACAAAATACTGTGATTGATTAATGATGCGAAAATAACATACATCTACTACATTTAGCAGCTTCATCCTATTTAACTTATTGTAAGATGCCAAAGAAGTAAGGCTCAGCTGTTGGTTATGGTGCTAAACTGGGTTGCTATATTACTGTGTAATCTAATGTATGATTATAATCCTCTCTAGGCATTAATGGAATCCGATATCTCGATATTGGTTGGACATCATTACGGAATCAGTCAACTGATAAATGCTAAGACGAGGATGGTGTCGGTGCTATCGGAATTTCAACATATAAAAGGTCTTGAAGTTGCTCCGTGTCGGGCCGAGTCTAGAACTACACAAGTGAAAATTCAATTCAGTACAAAAAAGGTACATATTTCAAAATGTGATCTAGGAGAATTTGTATTCTACAGTATGTATGTTATGATTATAATATAGATGAATTATTCAGTGTTGACCTGAATTATCCATATATATCTCAATGTGACGGGCAAAAACAAGGGGATATATTGCATGCCTTTCAAAGCAATATCCTTCAGCTAGAATGCAAAAAGACAGTCAGCTACATGCCCCCATGACGAATAGTTTCACTGAAGATTGATCCATACACTGCATTCAACTTATGACAGCACAAAAAACCTGCCGCTATCCATGTCTATTTGTTCACTAGCAAAGGGACAACGATATTTACAGTTACTCTTACATTTGAAGGCGTGTCCCTGTCCTCAGCTCTTTTCAACCTCGTTTCAAATTGCAGGGATATATCTCTGGAATAGTCTTTCATGATCAAGCGCTACTACATGTTTCCCATGTATATTTTCAGGACCTTCTCCTTTCAATGGAACGACAAGATGCTCACAACTTTGCATTCATGGTTGCTGGTTATTGCAGGGTATATGGTAACATTGATATGGTGCTGACTTTGCCTATGGCTGAAGCCACAACAGGTATTATACTAATTCAAATGGTGTTTCGTCAGTAGAGAGAAGGTTTTCGAATAGCCAAGAGCGCGGGATGGAATTTGAAGATCCTTGAGTATTTTTTCATGCGTTCATACGGGGTCGATGATAGATATTTGAAACACATTGCAATTCCTTTGCTTGACTTAAAATATGTTGAGATGCAATAAACACTTAATCAATGCATGATTTCATCGGATATTCACTATCTTTTCAGGACCAGTTTATTTCGGGCCTCACAAAGTAAAGTCTTCATATTGGAACTATCCTTCCTTCTCTCACTTGAAAAGTAATTCCAACGAATTTCCGCCGCCGCCAACATCTTTCTATTGCGATTTCTCGGAACCAGTTACACCGAGCTTATTGTCCCATGACACCCCTCCTCTTACAAACGGGCTCGGTAAAAAATGGCATCCAAGACCTCCTACTCCACCTCCAAACGTCGAAGCCGTGGCGGAGGATGACGAATCGATATTTCTCGAGTGTGGAGATTCGAACAACAACGGGTCGAATCATATGGGAACAGGCGAAGGTGTTGTCGTTTATGAAGAAATTGTGACGTCATTATCGGAATCTGTAGATGATATCACAAGCAAACGAACGCAGAGTGAAATATCGCAACCGCACGATGGCGATCTTGAGCTCAACTCAAACTCGAACTCATCAGACACTGCCATGTATGATGACACAGTGAATATACACAACACTAATGGTAAAGTTAACAGAGAAATTTCATCATCAATTGAACATACAAGCGGCTCCATTGCCATTGCGTCTCTAGAAACAGATGAGGAAGAAATAATCGCAAAGAACGGCTACATTGAGTTAGTGTCCCCGCCTAATTATCCGGCACCAAGGAGGAAAGATTCCATAAAAAGGGATGGTGATGTTGGAATTTCACAATCAGACAACACCTCAACGATTGAAAAAAGAAAACAGTCATCTCAAAATTCTTCACCGGAGTCTGACGGTATGGCTGCATCTGAAGACTCTAAATCTTTGGACAACTTTCAAGACGTCGTAGACCTAGCTACGATTCGAAAACTACAAGAAACAGAAGACTTGATACAATACTTCCGTAAAAGACATCAGGAAGTAGTTGGTGATTCTGTTGACGGTGCTACTTCATCTGTAACAGACAATTTCGGTTCGCCAATCCATGTTTCTGACTTGGCGGCCGGTAATAAGATCCTGCAACGAGCAGAAAAAGCAGCTAGTAAAAATAGAAAATCATGGGCTGCGGTTGATACCGTGGATTTTAGTGAAGATCCGGGCGTGAGATCGATGTCTACGCCAGACTTATCTGCCGTGTCTAAAAGCAAGAAACACAAGGGTATTTTCAGGTGAGATACCACTTTGTTTACTTCAGCTTTTAGCTGCTAGTATATGCATTAGACTATCTGACTACCATTTACTGATCTACATCCATCCTTCACCTAATAGCGATATAGAGATACGTAGGCCCCTACAGCATTTCATTATTCACGTTTTATGGCACAAATACTGCCTACTGGTGCGTTGGGTCACCAGACTGGTAATCCAGAGACTGACACCCTGGTTTGTTCGGTGTTTCGTGTTTAGCATGCATTTTTTAAATATTCTCTTAGGGGTGTAAGGTATTGTATTGTGTAGGTAAATCATCAGATATATCCATTATCCCAAAATCTTGGCTTAACTTGCAGTCATGTGCTATCGTCAGTCGTCACTGCCACAAGTGATGTGACGATGCGAGTTTCATCCATGTGCGCCTACTGGCCATATATTGAAAGTCAGTTGACTCGAGTTTGAAAGAATTTACGAACCGTCTGTATTGCAGAAAATTCTTCGGAGACCGACAAAAAAAGCCTATATCAATGTATGATGCCACGTCATCATCAGCGTACGGGCGACAGAAGCGTCGATTTCGTCTGCCAAGGCTACGACTGAAAAAGGCGTTCTCTTTGACCTCTACAAGAAAGTCAAATCGCCAATCCGTTCTTCCAGACGGAAATGTGAACGATAAATCCTCAAGTTCTCGGTTTTGGATTTTCAGCTCGCGTAAAAGCAAATCCTATGGCATGCTTGTCATATCAGAACCGTGCGATGTCAGAGGAGTTGATTTGCTACCGAAAGGAAAATATACAGTAGCAGGAACTATGTTTAACGGCGATTTGAAAGAACCAGAAGTAATAACGGTTGGATCTAAGGATAATTCATTGGAAAATTTACATGAAATTGATACTAGAACAAAAAAATCATCTTCAAATGTTGCAATGCGCTCTTCTGCTGGATCAATGAGGTAGGTCTATGTTTCTGTGCTGTTTTTCCCCTTTTTTAATGAGCCAGTAGGGTTGGATAAGGTGACTGAAATCTTGTATTCGGGCTGGACTGTTTTGTGAGCTACGATGTCACCTGCAATCAGCGGATTTTTATGCGGAAAGTGTTCGGTCACCCTGAAAACATGATCGGTATTTGACACGTTCGCTAAATATATAGACAGGTCTTCTTGAATGTCTATTTAATGTTGCCTTGATTTTATTCGGCCCATACGGGTGGTCTGATGTGGCCTTTCTTATGTACAATTGCACCATGGCCTACTTTAGTAATACCTAGAGTAGGCCATGGTTGCACCATTATCGAAGGTGTTCTCGGTAGAAAACTAGCGACGATGCTGCATGTAGGATGAGCCACACAATATAGAAATGTGATTTGTTGTCAGTAGCGATAAGTCTCATCAGTACAATCATACGTTTGTTTTTGATTTTTTATAGAGTGTCAAAGAGACCGATTAGTTTTTCGACATTCCAACAAATGGATCATGATAACAGTTTGTCAGACGACGCTGCAACAGGGATTACTGAAGAACACCGAAGTAACAGCTTATTGCTTAGCTCAGATCAACTAAGCCCTGAGTTATCACAAACTGAATCGACTGAAGCTATTCACGACATTGTACCAACTCGTAGCGTAGTGAAACCTCCACGCAAATTGATTGTAGTGGAAAACCCTGTACTGCCGGACACGACTGCAAAACCGCTACCACTCGATACTGTATCAGACTCTGGTAGTTTAAAGCAAAATTCCAAACCTTCTAACGTTGCAAGTACCGAAAATAGAAAGAAACCATCATATAAGCGCCCGGCACCTCCGCCACCAATACAGCAAATGAATGAGACAACTGAAACTGAAACACAAGAAAAGAATATGGCAGCGTCTACGGATGAACCCGCGAAATCAGATGATCTCTGCGCAGAGGCAGATACCGATCCAGAAGAACGCATTTTACTCAATGAGTCGGAAGACGAAAGCCGTTCGTTCGACCCTAGGAGCGATGATTCAATGTCACTTGTGACTGAAATATTCTCCTATCTCAAGTCTAATAATAACGAGAATGCAAAAGTACCTGAACTGCCACATGATGCATCAACACTAGGCAAATGCATGGAAGAAGATGAAGATACTTTGTTATATGATCAAAACTACATCATGCCTGGTGTCCAAACCAACCCAGTCATGGAAGTTGAACGAATTGAAAACGAAACGGATAAAATTACACGAGAACAACGGACTTTACGTGATATGTTTTATAACGATATGATTGCTAATAATTACAAATTTCCGACCGAAGATTCAGACTCGCATGAACAAGACAGCGACGATTCTGATGCATCAGCCGATCATAAGCGAGGCTCGTATGATTTCACACACAGTGATGATACAGATAATACAGATGAGGATGGTAGCGAAAGCGGCGTCGTAACATTGAAATATGTGAAGGTCGCTGACGAAGATAATGCAGCGGGACAAACCACTTTTTCATCACGACTATCAAATGGATTGGATACTACATACGTCAATAGTAAAGTACACTCTTCAAGTGATAGCGGAGTAAACGCCACACCTGAAGCAACTAGGCTTACTAATAATCTAGCAGCGGAAAACGAGGACACTGATTCAGAAGCAGTGACTGAGACAGATTCTGGATGCAGTTCCTCTACCGGGAATGAATCGCATGCCAACAACACACGGAGATATGTCTCATATGGAAATTTGATATCTCCTCCTGGATATCGCAAGAGGATTGCTGGTGCAAAAGACATGTCATTGTCACCTAAGCCACCCTTGCCACCTAAACCTGTTTTCCATTGATGTGTTTACTTTCTGTTGTTGACTGGATTCATCTTCAAATTCTTTCTTTTGCTGGTGATCTTGATCTGATATTATTTTTATCTTCAAATCCTTCAAGATACTTTACGCCTTCTTGAGCATATTTGCATTTCATACTAATGAGACTTTAATATCGATAGTAAGCACTTCTACTGTTTGCATTTGTTGTTTTTAAATTCATGGCGTTTTTCAACTACTTATAGGTCTTGTACGCCAGGCCAATGCTTTTAATATACGCGATCTCGATATTTCTGTTTACATCCCAGATCACTATCGCAAACGTAAACCCTCCGCACTACCCAATACCGACTTTCAAGCAGAAAGGAACAAATACAATTCCTTGGTTTAAATCGGTCGGGAATTGCCTTTACGGTAGGCCGATAGGCTATACTTATACGTTATACTCCGTTAGACTTCAAATTCTGCCTGCTTGTAGTAACCGGAAGGTCCGAAACTTCTTTTACGGGAACATTTTGAATCAATGTGTGGGGCTACGGGTCTACCCTACCTTACGCCCGCTCTTTCGCCAACTAATGTCTTTGATAGGGCGGCGAGTTGGCACAATCCGTAGGCCTAGAGAGCCACCGCTTGTCCCCGAGATTGACAATTCGAAGTTCCATCAAAACTCGGCATGAACAGATCCCTGATTCATGTGCGAAAATGAAACTCTCCAAACCGAGTAAATTAGGTGTGTTCCACCACTG
Source organism: Botrylloides violaceus (assembly GCA_030412335.1). Classification (NCBI taxonomy): domain Eukaryota; kingdom Metazoa; phylum Chordata; class Ascidiacea; order Stolidobranchia; family Styelidae; genus Botrylloides; species Botrylloides violaceus. Next base: position 2,817,691 of record JASFYC010000810.1, read on the forward strand.
TGTGGACACATTTTCATTCCTTTCTAATCTCACCATTCGAAACAACTAGGCTACTTTGTCGACTGTTGCTGCGCCCTGTGCGGGAGGCCCGACGCAAACATCAATATCAGTACATTGGGAAAATCTTTCTCGAAAATCGCACACGTGAAGCACGTTTCTGAGTATTACCCATTGGGCAATTTGATTTTCAACCTATTTTACTTTATAATCATAACCTACGTGTTGGAAATATTGCCTGCGTTTTGTGTGAACAACATTAAGGCAGGGTTGGCGCCCGTCCTAAATATCAGCTCACTGGAGGCTGGGCGTAGGACACAGTGACAGTGCACATAAAATTGTTATTTAAGGTGCTTACGGAGAAGTCGGCAGGCCTGTTGAGCACGAATGCCACTCGTTCACACACTTGAAACGCATGGTATGATGGTTCAGTTGGATATAACAGTTGTTACAAAAATAGGCCCCTACTTGAAAATCTGTTCGGATATGGTCTTTGTGAATAACATACCCGCCAGACGGTAATTATCAAAATTATAGCTGTAGTAACACTACTAAGTTTAAACTACTCTTCTGATGCGGGAAGTAAAATCATTAATAGCTTATAGGCCTACACAAGTACACATACGCCCAACTTGATGTGACTCCGTGCAAGATATAGTCAGAACGTTGTTTTTTTGACCCTCTTGGTGTGCACGGAAACGCGGGCGATTTTGCTCAAAGTCATTTATCGATCGCCTACAAGTCCTACAACATTAGTTCAAACACTCGAAATGGCTGGTATGATGATTCAGTTGCTTGTTTGAACCGAATTATGTCACGCAAAAGTGCCGTTCGTGGCAGCCACAGTAGCCAAATTGATCAGCGTTACTGGCCGATATTAATGATTTTTGGATTATCAATATCGGCCATCAGTCATGTGAAAGTCCCATTATCGTATCAGCCTAGAAAAAACCCAATATCGGTCGATCTTTATAATGCACATTTGATAAACCCCCGCAAACCTGCGTACTTGTGACAATCTGTGTGCGGTACTATATCTATTTCAAGATGTCCCATGCAGGTCGCAGTCCTTTCCAGAAACCATTATTAAATCAACTCTTTTGCCAACTGAACTTTTGTTATATATATTTATGCCAACAATTAGTAGGTAATCCCACAACTACAAACAACCAAACAAATAAAGCCCACATCCAGCTGTGCAACATAACCTACCAAAACCTAATAACCTTGTGTAGCCACGGTGTGGTACAGGTAATCTAGCGAAGTAATCTTTAAATTGAAGAAAGAAAAATGCATGATATATGACACATTATCAAGTACAAGTAAAAAACTTTGATATCAAACTAGCACATCATGAAAACATGTTTAAGTACTCGCCATCATTAATAAGTATTCCACTTGCTGCTTTCAAAAAGCCATATCATGCACATATCCAGCAAAAGTTACCACATAACATGAACACGGGCAGAATGTTTGTATGTAATCAAAGTTTATCTAATATGAAAGGGACTGAAATCAATGAAGTAGGCCAACCACGTTTGGAATAATGAATGGAATTAGTACCACGCACCTACAAGCTACAACCGATACAGATAGGCTATAGACCCGGTATTAGATATACCTGACATCTGAGTGTTCTCCAAGACTGACTTGATGACAGGGGTAGGCAAACTTTTTGCCATGTTGGGTCCCAACATTTGACAAAGGGGCAGGACCAGGGGAGGCAGACAGGAACTGTGCGATTCGTGTCTGTCAAAATGTGAAATACGCAGCCATGTCACCAGGCCGAGTTAAAACGTTTCTATAGTTTTCCCATGTCTGGCCGATATTCATGTTGTTAGATAACAATAGTGCTGGAATTTACTTCATTGCAGATGCAATGGCATTAATGATCTTCTGCAACTTTGCGTCGCTATCAACGTAGCCATCTCCATTCTTTTTTGAATGAACTACCTTTCCATTGACAGAGACCTCAAGATATCCAGTAATGCCTGCTGTGGATTCACCGACCACTTCCACGTCATTCCCGAATTCATCTTTGAGATCTCTCTCGATGGCACGGAATTTGGGTCCGTACCCTCATCCACCACAATACACAACTTCAACTTTGACTGGCATGCTGCTGTATTGGAAACAGACAAATCACAGGTGTTAAGTAAATATAAACCTGGATCGAAAAATTGGAATAGCAGTGATTAGCAAAACAGGTGAAACGATATACCAAACTAGTATGGTCGCGGTACCGGTAAAATAGAAGTAGAACTCATTGTGAATCTACTCTCTGTTTCAATTGGAGTTTTTTAAACGTAGAGATTATCTTGAACCAGAAAAAACAGACTAGGGGACTTGGGTCGAACACTGGTAAAAATAGTTTGCCTATCGCATTTCTTCTTCTGGATCTGCTGATGAGCAACAGAACGCTCCGCTGCTCTCGCGCCCTGGAGCCAAGTTATACTGCATTTTGCGTGATATCATTTTATAATCTTTGATTTAAACCTCCCTGTGTGTTTTTTAACTGAACTGAACTCTCTAAACCCAGTGCCCCACCAACGTTGGGCAAGAACACAAATACAACACAGCAGACTACCAAAATGAAGGTAACCTTTACCCCGAGGTTGCTCTACCGTGACTATGCAAAAGTACTCCACTGTGTTGCTCTATAGAGAGTCTTCTCTCTCTCTATAGTTGCTCTACCCGCAGAGATATATAATACCTACCAACTCAGTGGTCACGGGCCTTCTGCGTCCCCTTGCGGTAGGGCACTTCGATTTCACGGTTTTTATCCGGGCAGGATCTCAAATCGCACAGACCGTAGTATAAGTAATTATATTCGTACCAATACCAATTGACCTCTGGGATAATTGAACTATGCCCTAATACTACATTCCTACATCTGACCGTGTGGCCGAGTAGGGTATGCTACTATAGAGAGTCTCCGAAGACTCTCTATAATGCTACCTATCGAAGGAAACAACCATCCTTTGTTGCTATTAAACAGCTGTCACCAGATGGAAACCGGGAGTAGTTGCACATGGGGTAATTGGATTCTGTGTGTAACAGAAAACTTTTACCGGACATTTAGGAGATAGGCTATAGCCTATTGCCCACACTCATTCTAATAGCATGCATGTTTCCAGCTTCATAAAGTTATCAAGCCGAATAAACCGGGTTTGTACGGCATCATTGCTCTCAAATTTTACTTACGTACTTTACCTGTATTGTTGCAGACTGCCCATATCGATATTGCTTTCGTAAATTGATAAATTTTATGCTCCCTTTCAGACACTTGTATTTATTAGGCCTACCCAGTAAACGATTTAAGCGGTAAGTTATACACGTCCGTTTTGAACCAAGGTAGATTATATTCAGGGGCTAATCGCAGCACGTAAGCGATAGGCGCAATAGCCATGCAATGAAAAGGGTGCTTCTGGATTTCTTTAACACATTAAACACCATGCATCATGTATGGATGTAACGGTTCTCGGGTAAAATGTAGTTGAAAATAACAGGTTTTGACGCGGTTACGGTTTCACTGCAGCTAGATACCGCGTTTGTTGTGAAACTCTGCAACGAGAGAAAACATTCTTCTTCTGTAAAAATACTCACGCAACCCCAACGCGCAGATTGCTACGCCTAGACTATAAGCAAGGCCTTCTGATTGTTTTCGGCTTGTTGATACACCATATTGTTGCGGTGGATTATTATTAGGCTACAGTTGAAATCATACCGATTGTGGATGGCTGCCTACTGATCATGACGTATCCCATTGGCCTATCTAGGCCAAAATAGGTTTCAATTAGCCGGATTTTTCAATTGCTAGTTGTTTTTTGACCTCTGTTCGCCCCTTTTCTATCAATTCCCCGAGATTATATAAGCAGTAATGTTTTTGTCAACAATTCGCGTTCCCAATACTTTCTTTCCTTATGAATGCATATCATGCTATACCTATGAGTGTGTGTATATGCAAACTCTTAAAAGAAACATTCATTTTCTCTATGTAGGCCTATACAAATCTAGCCTACTCATAAACAAGACGAACCGTCGTCGACCTGTTGAGTTTTAGCAACAATCTGGATTTGGAGGACAGCTGCAGGGTCTAGTGCATTTCTATAGTTATTTATCAGTTTAGATATCAGTGGTATAAATACCATAGCCCTGGTCCATCCACGATTTTGTTGACGACCTTATTCCGGTGCAATAATTGTTGCCATTATAATGGGAAGTAAGTGCTGCGTGATTCACGTGTACCGGTGTATGTCATGACTTTAACTCGCGGTATGGTGTATTTAGGATATCGTTTAACTTAAAACAGAACGGAATTTCATCGATAACGCAATGATGGGATAAATCAGATAGTATTATGGGTTATAGTTTTTGTTAGTGGAAATGACATCAAAAACAGGCCGGTCGCAAATAGCGTGTGCTAAATAAATTCTAAAAAAATCTTTGCATGGCATCTGTAATATAAATAACAGATCTTTTGCAATACGACAGTTTTTGCTTGAGTTTGGACGTTTTTGTTACGCGACTCCATTGTTTCCGTCGGAAGTTTATAATCGCAACTGTGGTTCAATATGTTATTTCTCACAGACATACTGAGACTTAAATAATTAGTTTGCTCGAGAGTTAATGAATTTCCCATCGCTATCTTTCAAAAAAATAATGGGGTGGACCTACTAAACTTCTAAGAAAGCCTATTCATTCTTTACTTTAATTATAGCAGTGTACAATGATACTTCACGTCTAGTCTCAGGTATAGGCATAGTAAGTTTACTGGGAAATGGTGCTAAACGGCTATTAGCACTGCTGGTGAAACTTTAAACAGTGGTAATTGAAACTAAATAAAATTCTTAACAGGCATCATTCTATCCACTGTTGCATCTTTATCGAAAGGGTATATATGTGAAAAACAGCCAGTCGATTGAAAACTTTCGTTCAGGGAATGCATCCGTAAATATTTCAATACAAAATGGGTCGGACGTTGCAGGTAGTCACGCTTTTATCTTTTAAGGCCAATCCGCAACCGATGCATTTTGCCCGACAAAACCATGTGCTTGCTAGCTGAGTAACTGTCCGCCATGATCCGAAACTTCGTTCAACCGTCGAAATACCTAACATTTCGATCTCCTGATGAGAGCGTGTGGGAAGTAGGGCAGTGAAACCGTGAACTGCGTCTTTTGAGCGTGGGCTGTTCGTAGGCTATGCACGCTCACAACCGTGGGGGGCAGCGGGACATTGCGTGACCAAATCAAACGGCTTGTAGAATTCTTGCTTTGAGTATCCAAGTAGGGCTATAACCCCACAAATCGCACCACCAGGATTTTTGTAAATAATGATGAAAAGTATGATGTCACATATGCGTCCATAACATGTCACGTCATAAGACATGTGTTATTGAGGCACATTATCCAACATAAACCAAGTTCAGCGGAAGGGCGTCGTCGGATTGACGCGTAAATAGTACAAGTAAGCTATACGGAAGAAGTGTGGTAGTGTGGTCGTGCATTCCCCGACTGGTCAAAACATATCCTAATTGCGGTGCTAGCATCCTAATAACAATTTCCCGTGACATAAACAGTCTGCTATTAATAGTTGATCACTTCGATTTTCCATTTCTAAGTAAAACCTTTTCCATATCGCTAAGTGTATGATCGTGACACTGTTTAAGCACTTCGTGAAACGCCGTTCTTGTTTATCAGCACCTACAATTCGAAAGGTCGTAACTTGTGTGGAGTTTTCCTGTAAACCGCAGATTCTTTCACGACCATACATTCAGCACGAACCTCATTACCGCATACTCTAACCACAGGGTAAAAGAGTAAATTGTATGGCACCGCAAGTATTGTCCCTGTGAGTTGTTCGTTACCAGCCAGTAGGCTTACCAAACAGACTTTGGGGTGGTAGTATCTTATCGTGTATGCTTCGTTATTTCGTGACATTCCGGTTGCAGTACCTTGCCTCCTCAGGAAACTTTGTTCATAACGGAATTACATTTTGTCGGCTGCATATGTATTTCCTCATTATTCATGCGATGTTCAGATTTCGAACACACGCATAGACTCACAGTCCCCCTCGTAATGCTATATATTGGTTTAAAATGAAGCGTGCACAGTCGACCGGCGCTCAGACAAGAGTATAGGCCTGCATATTTGCAAAAGCAAACAAGCATAAAGTTTGGCAATTGTAAGTAATGAATCAAACAGTAAACACAGTGATGGTCGTTATGGCGTAAACACACGGACTGGACACAGCCATCCGAACAATCCGTAACCGACCGTAAGTCTACTGCATCACCCTCCGCACGAATCCTTCCAGTGTGACAGCCCCAGGCAAAAATGATCTGAACACCGTTTGACGTGAGAGTCTGAGGTGCAAGAAGATCAACTACATACAATGGTAGTTGAATTCACGGCGATTTGTACCGCTTTTCACCGATCTCATGTCGATATAATGTAGATCAGGCATAGCATGTCATTGTCCCCACAAAGCACAGCCGGAAGTCCCACAGCTGCTTTCCACTATCGTCCTAAATTACTGGACATACAGTACTCTGTGCGTTCATAGCGGACAGGGGGAGCAACAGACCCATGATTGAGACATATGGTTTCACGTCTAGCCAACAAGTCAAAACGATTGGGGGTAGGGAGGCTGGCTAACGGTTGAGGACGTATTTTCAGTAACGAGGTGTCTTCTGGTATTTATTGGGACCGTGGTGCTCTCGTCTGAAGCATTCAGCACATAGCCTATGTATAGAACGACGATGGATACGAAATGCATTAGTCCCGATTAGCGTAAGTATTTCCGTATAATTAAAATTTAACATTTTAATACAAAGCGGCACACGTGCCACAATTAAAACGTTATTGTAAAGAAGATCACCACAGATTTAGCGTCCAGCCTTAGTTTATTGAGAATTAAAACTTTCACTAGCTTTCGGAGCTCCGCTCCTTCATCAGGCTGGACGCTAAATCTGTGGTGATCTTCTTTACAATATCTATTGATCGTCCGCCATCGGCTCCACTAACTCTTCAATTAAATCGTTGAAATCATCAACTATTTGCGGATCGTTCCTTTGTGGAGCCGTCTTTCACGTGTACAATTCCCAATGCACCTGTTGGCCTTCAAATGAATGATAATATATCCTTCGGAATTTATCACCGGTGAAGACTAGGCCAATTTGCTAAAAGCGACAACTCTTGAGAAAGTGCTCAAACCACAAACTTCCTTACATTCTACAGTACGTTGATCGCCATTACTGGACACACGACACATCATAATCAATCGGAACCGCAAGGGCGATAATCACAGGATATTGCAACATCATACAATGCTGCAATGAGGACAGGGAACTCAATCGACCCCAAGTTGTTCCGGGGGATACTCTGAACAATTGTTCTACTTCTTGTCATGGATTTGCGGTTTTTATCGCAGAGCTAACAAGTGATCAAGTGACAATCATATATTGTCAGGAAAATTATCACTGATAGAATAAATAGACGGAGCAGGAGTAGAGTATTTGCCAGGATTTAGCATTCTAGCATATTACCAGTAAGGCCCAGCGCCGACTACTCTTTAGTGTCTTTACGACTACGACACATATAGCCTACTATATATACTTGTGATAATTTATTTGACAATAATTGAAGGTATTTTCAGACAATTGCTTCCTTTGAACGTCATTAAGTATTGTAGCCGTAGCCTGTGTTCGCACTATACATCAAAGCTTAAGTCGTCATCAGCGTTTAAAAATAGATCATCTGTCTTGTCCACTATGGCCTACCGTAGCCCAGTTAGTGCGCTCAGATCAAAAGCTGACCGTGGGGCGGACAGGTTACCTCAAGTCGTAGTAGGATTTCCATGGTACAGTCAGGATGAGTCGGTGAGGCATCCTTTTTTTAGTCCATGTATTCATAGTTAGTTTTAGATATATGATCGATTGCTACCCAGGAACACTGTACACTGTGTACAGGTCTGGTTGGTTTGCTCAAGTGGAGAACTATGTTTGGACCTCCGAAGTGCAGAAATACAGAATTCAGTTTCAGTTCTGCAAGCAGGCTTATAAGTTCGGCATTGCAGACCAACAGAGTTGACAATTGGCAATAATCCATCAACCAATACGTAGGCCTATGCTATAACACTTCGGTTTCAGAAGGCATGTTATCAGAATATTCTTTGATTCAGATATGTTTATTGTACATTGGCCCATTCCTTGTCAAATGTCTGGTATAGACCAAATATTGGGTTCATTAAGTTCCTCGTTGCAGGCAAAGGCATTGCTTCACCGTTGAGATGCAACATTGGCTTGTTGTTTGGGAAGGAGAATGCTATGAGGAATTTTATTCAAGAATTTGGTAAAAAACTTTAAAATAGGATCTAAAATTAATCACAATCAGTTGTTGACAAAATAAACGACTTTCTATCTAAAACACCGTAAAATTTCAATTTATCTAAAGGAGAATTGTCAGATACACTTTAATCCTTCGCCCTGCTCAAAAATATCTCATTGTCTGTGAAACTATAAATGGGGGAATATGGTCGTGTTCTAGATATCAAGCAGAGTCATTAGATAATTTAGTAACAAAGCACTTAGAAAATATGAACTTGGGTAGCCTTGAATAAAGAGCACGTTCTCAACTGAAAGTAACTCAATATCAATTAGTTACAATGCCTCAGTCAATAACTAACCTCTACGTGAGAAGTGACCTTATTCTAAAAGCTACACTGCAGAATTGAGAATGCTTCCTGTGAGACTTGGAACTGCGGAACAGCTCAAAAACTTGAATGCTGACGATTTATGAATGCAATTGCAGGCGGAAGTGTTATGTCCTATTTTGCAACAATATGTGGTCACGCTGATGCCAATATTCGGGAATTCCCTACGGATATCACATGAATGTCATATTGTATGTGACATATTTTGGCATTATTGCGTAATCAGGAATGTGTAAATAAACAACATGTTGCATTGTTGATATTACAGAATCAAACAAAGCAAGAGACGTAACCCTTGGTGCCACATCAAACGTTAGTGCTTGTATAACAAAGTTTCGTTGTATAGCCAACTGTAATCTGCCATTCCATGTATGTTGCCTCTGCAACATTAGTTTATTTCTAAATATTGATTTCGAAAGCGTATGCTTGCATATGGTTCTGTTTCGGATGCTTGAGTTGAGGAATATGATGTTGTTGGACAATACATGGATATTTATAGGCCTATCCATGGCCTATCCCTCCGATAGGGAGGTCAGAAGGATAATTACTGCATCTAGACTTCTTCTAATGACTTGCGCCGGTCATCAATAATTACTCCCATCGATTTCATCTGCCGCTGCTGTCTCTAGCAGTCCACGTTAACATGCCATGCTTGTTAAAGTAGGCTTGGTCATCAATGGCGAATCTATATAGAGCCAAAGCGGCTAAAGTTAGCCAAAGTCATGAATGGCATGGCTGTGGAGAGAGTATAGCAGAAATATCACTGTCAACCATGTTGCCAAAAATACATAATGACATCAACACGAACCGAGGGCTCGATTTCTCAAATAAGGGCTGACATTTTAAAATACAATGAGAAGTTGTCCGTGTATGGTTTCGCTAGTCGCATGCGAAAATCCCAAACAAGAAAAGCCGTTATAGTTGAAATATATTATGAAATACAGCATACCCAGCTAAAGTTGTTTAGATCAATGGATCCTCTGCTTAATATTTAGCGATCTGCTTAAGTTGCTGATCAAGATCATCGTCAAGTTCCCCAATACGGTAACCTCATATCAGATTTCGTCATGTAAATGTTTCCGCTACGAATGTAATGGTATATGTGAACATAATTTGTCTACTATAATCGCATATAATTAGCTGACTTGGCATTGTAGTATATGAAGCCCCATTTCTGCTGATTCTGCTACTGTGCTATATCATAGGTCATGGTCAAGTCATCAATTGTAGATACTTTTCATCCGTATTACATCATGTCTAATCAAGCGAGATGAAACACATCGATAGCCTGAGAATATCCTTTCTACTTTGACGCTAGTAATCGGCAAATACTAATGCTACGTGGGATTTTCCACGCGATTAATAATTACGCGCTGCAATTACAGATATTAGATGATGACATGCCGTCGATCGCGGTATGTAGACCCAACCCTAGATATTTATCAAAATGATTTAATTATTATCAAGTAATCTGGAGATTTGTAGAGACTATAAACAATTGACAATGCGTAATAGATCTATTGAATTTGATAATAAACCAGACAGAAAATTTTCACCAGACAGTTGTGGCAATATAAATTTGCATTACTTTTCCCCTATCCACTTGCGATAACTATCTCTCTAACACATGTGTATGATGTAACAGTTTCGGATATTTTAAGACTACTAAGCTATTGTAAATTTTTGAAAACCGCCATTTTATGTATATGAATAGAATATCCATGCTTATAGTAACATGCGCCGCGGTCAATCGTTATCTATTGAGAAGCCCTAAGTGATTTCACACGAGCGATGTGTTTCAAGGTTACTGCTGTCTTGCGCTCTTATGGTTTGAACTATACGGTATGCTTGGATACGTGACATACGGTGCGATAGCTGGAATTAAGCCATGGGGTAATCTATATGGAGCGTTGTGAACATGAGCCCACCAGCTGTCGCAGAGAGCTTGAGCACCGTGTTATATGCGCAGATGGCGCATGTCTCAATAGTTTTGTTTTGGTTTGATGTAGCAATGATGTGATCGTCTAAGCTTTTGTTGTCTCTGAAACCAAGAGCTTTCCTCATTTTACACCAATGAGAAAAGTAATGACTTTGCCATTTCTTATCCGTTTCCAATATAATTATATGGATGAAAATTTGCGCCATAGCTAATTCTCCTTTGCGGCCTACTGCTAACAATAGTAATCTATGTAATTAACGTGTTTGCACGTGCTTTGCTTCTGTGACAAGTTGATTGAGAACTTGTCTTACAATATAGAATACAGCAAAGGGTGCATTGTCTCACAAATCAAAATACCAAGATCCACAGCCGACGCATGTAAGTTCAAACAGTGTAGTATAGCCCCCCCTAGAGATGCATATACAATATATATACTGTACGTTATTTTACAGAATGCAGTGGCTGGCGCACGACCAAAAGATATCGCAAAGAAGATTCAGCACATATATAACGTCCAGCTTTGGTCTATAACACATATTTAGCATATAATTATCAATAAACCAAGACCCGACGATATCTATGGATCGTCCGCCATCCACTATACTATATTCTAGATATAAATTATCGTATAATAAAGTATTACGTTTAATTATACTTTATATTACCCTTTATATTATATTACATACTTTATATCATCTCAAAAAAAAAGCGCGGCTTCTCAAATAATGCAGCACTGGCTGTAGGTTTTTGTGCTAAAATCGCAATGGTCGCAAATTATGCAATCGATATTAAACCAGAAGAGCGCGTATTGCAATTACGGCCCTTTGAAATATAATAACGTGATCATACAGAATCACACTATAAATACAGGTTCACTGAAATGGTGAGATGGTGAATAGTCGATTTGGTGTAACAAAATTTTTCGCGAATCAGATTTTCGAAACTATAAAATTTCGCGTATCGCACGTCTGACAACGTCACAAGATAACAACAACACCGCATTGAGCGGAACAAAATCCACCTTGATCAGTCGCATGATGAAAGAAAACTGTTTTTCCAAACACCGTGGACACTGTAGCTTTACACAGTAGCTTCAACTAATCGTTCATCAGATAATAATGTGTTGGATAGGCTGCGGTATTTATCGTCGATGTTCAACCTTGAAACATCAATGAGAAAGGCGTATTTCAGTGATGTTGTTCTGATTGTGTGCCATGATTTGAAGATGGACATCTATTCTCGAAATCACATTCGCTTTTTCGATCATTCTTTTACTATGACGTGGATTTGCTGCTTGATATTGTCTTTCATTCATAAAACGTGACATTTGTTAGCTAGAAAAGTTGCTCAAGGGAACCTTTTTTGGAAAGAATAATTGATCAACTCAGGACACATGTAGATTTTTGTCACAGTTCCATGAGCATATCATTACTTAATTTCTTGCATATAGACATATTTTCACGATGCGAATCATTTGTATATATGGTACAAAAACAACTCTAAGAATTTGCGTTTCAGAGACAACTCCCAGTTTCCAAACGTAAAGATATTTACGTCACTTTTTGAGTTAAAAAAACTTTCGACATTGCCTAAGTTTTGGTTGATTCTGTAATATATTATCGCTTGTGAACGTCAAGTGTGACACATTCCAATTCATTTGCGTGATTGCCAGTAGGGCCTAATAATTACAGCCAATAGCCCAACAAACTATACTGTACGTGACGCAACGCCAATAGGTCATGAAGTTCCATACATTATAAATAAATTAACTTTAAGAACGGACAAACTGGTTCGTATATCAAAACGAACACTTGTAGAATTATTTTGCACGCTGAATAAATCCAGTAGGGAGTAAATGATCATTACAGATGCCCCTCTCTATCTCTCTCCATCTCTCCCTCCCTTTCTCTCTCTTTCTCGCGAGCGCGGATTCACCGTCAAATTGTTATTGTTTTTATAAGTCTCTCCATGGCGTACTACATTCAATGTAGTAGGTCATGGTCTCTCCCTATCTGAAGGTGGGTAGTCAATACGCTCGAACGTGTTTAGCGTCCTATTTCGTATTTGACTCGTATACTATTTAGAATATAGAATTGAAACTGGCTTACGAGATGAAATGTATTTTTAAACGTGTCGCGGATTTGCTTCAAACCCTGTGAGGCGTTTGACAAACATAGAATGCTATGATGACTAATTAGTCGAATTTAGGGTACATAGTTTCACATGTCACTTTCTGTTAGAAGAATTCTATAGTGGAGCCGATGGTGGACGATTGATAAAGTATCGTAAGAAATTTACGTCACGGATTTATAGTACTGCCTCATTTATTGTACAGCATAATTCGCAAGCTTTCGTAGCTCCACTCCTCCCTGATGAAGAAGTGGAGCTCATAACAGTCTCATTTCTTGCCAGGGTGAAATCTTTTAGAGCAAATCCCAGCATAACTAAGTTTAATCGCTATCAATAATTTTGAAGGATATGCGCCCCATTGGCCTGTGATGGGAACTCGTAGGGCCCGAGTATTAATGGCGCATGGACGATTGAGGTTACTGGTACTACTCAACTGTCATCTACCAAAGACATAGACGTTTTTCTGATTATTATTCCTTCAGGATAGACTATATGGTGAAATTGTATCTAACAAATTCCATTACAAATTTCATTTCATTACACACCGTATCACAGAATAGGTGGAAAGGTTGATGAATGATTGGCGCGTATTGAGGGACAAATTAGCTCAGGCAGATGGGCAATTTTATCACATATACTCTATGTTTTACATTTATCACTATTAATTAACAATGATACGCACCTTGAATCGTACTGTTCACCTTTCTCACGCGATTCCTACTTGGCAGAAATAACCTACATGGACATGATTTAAATATATACTATTAGTTCATGATGTCTGATTGAAACTCTTCCCACGACAACGCCATCGAATATAGATTGTATAAAATTATTACCACGAATCAGTTGTCAAGGTCTGGAAATAAAATTGGTAACGATGATTGTGCAACCGGTGCAATGAATAACGGCCTTTTGTGTGTCAATCAAGTTTTTTGTGACAAAAATGTTGAGTTAGTTGATAATTTTACAAAAAGAAAACGGGTGTTGCACATTAAAATAACGGATACAGATTAGATCTCCGATGCTTAGAATATTGTGTTTATCCCCTGACGGATATCCTACCGGAACTATCCAGGCCGTGGGTGGGAGTTTGGCTCTTTACCATACTTGCTATAGTATTTCAGCCAGTTTTTCAAAACGGGCATGTATATCGTGATGTCCATATCAGGAATATTTCAGTCGTTATGGTACAGGCCTATAGTATTTCAGCAAAAATAGACTACTCCAGTAACCAGCTTGGGCGAACAGCGTATTGCAGTCACCATAAAGGTTAGTAAATTATTTGAATTGTAATAAAATCTTGAGGCAAACAAAGGGCAATGGGGCGGTTGCGATTGTTATGGAGAAATCGCTGCCAAATCTCGAGTACTTCTGTCCGTTGTGGCCACCAGCGAATGGAACATGGCCGAATGACAAAGAACGCAGTTACGCACACCACACGTTCTCATAATATGGTTTGATAATGTAGACCTGACAAGCTTCACCCTATCTGTTCCTAGCGTTCAAGCAGCATAACTATGGATGCCAATTTACCTTGATTGGAATCGAAAATGACGCGATCCGGATTCGATCTTGCGATTGCGATTTACAAAAGTCATGAGTATGACCAGACTGGTCAAATCGGAAAGCGCAACCACAGTCTCTCCGATAGATGACTCGAAATTTTCGCCGAATGTTTTCCGGTGCGGTTTTCCTATCCGTTACGAGGGAGTGGTTTCGTGTTACGTAACACACCGGTCAAATTTCATCCGACCACCGCTCCGATGAACGAAGCGAGATTCCAGAAACCGGGTCGAGTACCGGTTGCGAACTTACGGAAAACGCGTAAAGTTATTAAATAATATACATACACATCATTAATATTAGTTAATCGTTTGGGAAGATCCGTAGTGATCTACATATAGGAAGAAAAAGCAATTGCGACATCACTGCAAGTATCATAGGTGGCTGTGATTACAATTTGTTTTTAATGTATACACTTCCATCATAGATTCCTGCTGAGCTTTACTGGAACGCAAATTTCCGGCATAATAATGATCACGCTGCGTTCAGTTGGCCGTAGATTGGTTAGAATATTTACAGTAGTATCTGCAAGCTAAATGCTTTTTGTTGTGACTGGACGCTTTGCGCAATACGCCAGCAATGCATTGATTGTTGAGATTGTGTGTTGGGAATTTTCACTCTCTCGTTGCTTGTTGCGGCTGCTGTTTGTTGACAATACGGCGCAGGTCACGATCGAGAGAGCGTTTTTACGCAACAATTAGGTATTTAACAAATTTTCATGCAATCGAAAGCTCGTTGAGGTGTATATAAATACATAATGTAGAAATACGAGAGATCGTTAATTGTGGGTGATCAGGGATTTGAGATGGAGCACACTTGTCTCAGTAAATATCGGAGAAAAGATCTGCGACGCTGCTGTATATATTTATAGCGCATTGAAGTCTTAGCACTTTTTAATCAGCTAGTAGGTATATAAGGAAATCATTCCGAACGACGCATCACAACTGACTTTATTCCTGATGAAGTCAGGATTGATTAGGTAATTGATACTTGAGCAGACTTTTCGCTACCCGGCGGTCGGGGAGATTTTTGCCCACATAGAATATATCTTGCTCGTACGGAAATGCGTGATAACTTCCGACCGAAATATAGACCTCAACAAAGCAGAATAGGTATTATGTATAAGTGTTGCGAAGCTCTGTCATATATGATTGGCGGCACTCCGACAAATTGTTATACCCAATACGTAAAACTAATCTACGTGAATTTATTAGTTTGAGAAAAAAAGTGGTGCATCATTTGCCTGTTGTGGACTCGTGAATGGCAGATTTTGCAATAGAATTTGCAGAGGCGAGGAAAAGCAAATTTTATGTTAAAATTTAGCGTTAGTTGTGTGCTCGGCCGGTACATATTTTGCCAATTACTTCAAAACATAGAGAGTTAATGATATCTCATTTGCGCAGCTAATTTCATACTTTAATTTGACAAGCACCTCCACTACAAGGAGTAACCTGGATCGAAGAGCATGGGAGGCATGAGGGGAGTCGATGCACTCATCCCGTTCAGGCAGCCACAAAAATTTCATGACAAACCAATAATTCAACCTACAACCTTCAAAAAGCAAAACGAACCAAGCCAAGAAATACTGGAGCAAGCAAACTCAAGTATTACTGTCCAACTTTTATTCAAGATACAAAAGTTTGATATTTTGCAATGGCGAAGACCTACATTAAGAATATATCATTTTTGATCCTGATAGCAATGATATTCACTTTAAGCGATTGTATGGCCAGTCCGATCTTAGATCGTCTTCAGCAAAATATCACACTAACTGATTGGGTTTTGCAATCTCCAACCCCAAGACCGTGCCGTATAATGTACGGCGAAAAGAAAATGCTGAAGCATTGGGCACGTGAGTCTTATATATTCCCTTGGGGAGGATCAAAAGGGAAAGAAATTTGGCATTGCTATATCTATAAAAGACCATCATCTATAAACAATGATATCGCGTATGCCTTTTCGGCACGTGGTCGAGAGGACGAACACTTTTTGTCAGCAAACAGTTCCCATCGCAACGTTCTTTTTTCAATCAACAATAACATAGCCGAACGTAACATTCCAGAAACAATATTCATACACAAAGAAAGTGATCACCTCGAAAAAAATCATTTAGTACTGTCCACAGCAGAAGAGAAAGGCTGCTATCTTCAAATGATTCCGGGGAGACGCGGCCCTGTCCTTGAACAGGGATGTGAAAGCCCACCTGATGGAATTTCACAATTCCAAATATGCTTTACAACCGATGGAAAATGTTGAAATATTGAAATATGCCATCGACGACGTACAATCGGAAAAAAGAACTGCTTCTAACTCAAGCTCCTTTAAAGTTACTGAATCCTGCTGCAATGTGCATAAGAAAAAGGATTTGAACTAAACATATATATTCTACTATAGTCACTACTCAGGGTCAAAATTTGCGTGTTACAGGTAACGTTACATTTTCTGCAATCCACTGCTTTACGCAAATGGTTAGGCGACAAGCCGATATGAATATTCACTGTGATAAATCTTAATCATAATTAATGAATCATATGTCAGCGATTAAAGTGACAGCGTTATTCAATCATTTTCAATGGCTTACACACGGATTAAGAACAAAATCACGTTTGCTTGCGAACTTCTTTTTTTGTTGAAGTAACAACCACAAAAATAGAATATCCGTGTGAGTATGTATATTCTTCTAAGAACGACCGACAGAATAAATCACCTGCTTGGTAATATGGTAAGTACATGCCTAATGAATTGATCGACTCCTATCAACGGGTGTCGCGTATCAAAGTATTTATTTATTTGATGTAACTTAAAATCTATAGCTATACCCATATTGCGATTCTGCGAACGGGTTACCGTGCAAAGAGGATCTGGAGATAAAGAGAATTGACTTTTTGAGGTTGCGGCTTATCAAACAACCACTTTGAAGATGAAAGCAAAATGAACGAGACAAATGGTGGAGACCGAAAAGTTGGATTATCCCTTAAGTCCTTGAGATTTATGCAAGTGTTTGTTGTCTTTTCTAAACTCTCGTCCACGAGACCAGGGCAGGTCAGAGAAATGACATCCAGAGCATGAATAAATTTTTGGCGCCACTCAAAATTTCATGGATCACAAATTGTGACCCTCAAAAATTTGGCTGCCTTAGAATCAGAGCGTCTCCAGCTTTCTCGCTCCTCTAAAAGAAATTTGAACTTTGCTGATTATGTAACAGACATTTTAAACCCCTACCTAAAAAAGCATGGGCCCTAATCGCATCGTCCCGGCTCCCCCTCTGAGTGATCCTGCACTAGATTGAAATCGAACGAGAGTATCATCCACGATTTCCATCATTGGTTCTTCAACGTGACGTCTCAAAATTTGATCATTGCAACAAATTTATGAAGTCGGTTTGGACAAATTTCTGTCTAAAATAATTTAATTGTTCCGCTAAATTAATCTCGTATGAATCATAACATTGTCTATCTATTTATTAATATAATATTATTATTATTATTATTATTATTATTATTATTATTATTATTATTATTATTATTATTATTATTATTATTATTATTATTATTATTATAAATACCGATTATTTCCTCGTCTATTTATTCGTGGCTTTTCAAAGGTCCTTATATTCACTATGCATCTTCTTTTTACAAATTGCACAATTCACTCCAGGAGCTGTCTCTACGATTGTGGTAAATAAACACAATTTTCTCACCTTTTCGAAGGTCAGACCGAAGTTCATGTTTTGCTGTAGCAAGAATGGTTGGGGAGGGGGCATTTTGAGGAAGGGTTCTGATGATTTTTTCGAATGCAGGCCTATAACCGGGAAAAGAACTATCAAATCAGGGTGCGTAGGCCTACACACGCACGGTCCTAATAATTGGAAATCGGGGCTTGTTCAGTCTCAACACGTTGCTATCAACACATTGGTCTTCAATGCAAACGTATTATACTGAGAAATTGGTTTCCTATGACGAGATCCGCCGATGGATAGGGAGTCCTTTGGTCCACCTAAAGGATCACAGTATAATGCCATTGCATGAGTACATTTCCCCCAAAACGCCCGCGTGTGGTTTTGATCTCAGCCCCTTCTAGAGGACCAACTGAGCATTACGCTGGCCTTTGCCCGGAAACCTCGAGCGAAAACAGGTCTATACAGCGCATAGCACGTATAGGCTACTACGTCGTGTGTGTGTGTGTGTGTGTGTGTGTGTGTGTGTGTGTGTATGTGATTGACTTACAGGGCTGCCGTACCGTATGTATATTTTGTTAAGTAAAGAAAACAGCCCGAATCCCTGTGTTTTCCGTACGCCAAGCACATTTACAAAATTACAGGCATCTTACGGAAGTAAATTTCCAAAGTATGACGAGGTCTGACTTCATTCCCGATGAAAATCTCCTAATACATTGAAATCTTTCTCCTCGGATTTCGTCTGTAGCTTGTGGCTGGGGGCAATTTGAAGATTTACAAGACTGCAAAAATATCATATTTTCTTTTGGTGGATTCTCAGCTTCTTGATAAAAGAAAATTTCATGACGACATGGTTACAGCATGTCTATATTATCATACAGAATATTTCTCTTTTCTTATCAATCTCATCAAAAATTACCTTCCTGTGTTTTGCTTCGCCAATTAATCGTTTATAGAAGTGGCTTAGCAATCATTCCGAGTATTGTATTTACTGGAATGCTACGTGTTGTATTTTTGTGTACTTTCTCGTGGACAAACCTGAAATTTGTGGAGAAAATTGGAGGGGAGACACTTTCAAACCCACATTACACCAATTGAGTTGGTTGAGTAATAGCAATAGTAATCAATACTATTATAAATAGTAATAACAATCAAACAATCAGCGATGATTTATACTTAGTTCATGTCGATTCCAATTTTCGTTATTGGCAATAGATAATTTTGTGCCGACTAGGAACTTCACTTTCTAAAGTTATTGTTATGAAACTGTGAATGAGTTCTGCGGTTTCGAAATGTTGGTGTCACGCTGTGTTCGATCCCAAACCTTTTGAACTCAGTGATCTTGTCAGAGGTGATGTGGACACGCCTATGGAAAGGAAAGGGCAGTGTTCATTTTTTGTCCATATTTGGTTTTTGCTGCATTTACACAGACTCACAGTACTGGTGCATACGCATATCATGCGTGCATGCAGGTCGGACAGGAAACGCTGAAGGAGCCGAGCCGGAAGGCTATCGAAGTCAAGCGCCCCCCTCCGCACTATCCTCAAAGCGCTGGCCGCCAAACGAGGAAGCTACGGATACCATTTTTTCTGACATCTTTGAATGATGCAGTCTCGGGATTCGAACCCGAGACCTACCGGCTTCGTGGCCGTCGACGTACCACTACACCACGAAGCCGGAAATGAAACAGCTCGAAGCTCACTGTTCGGTTGGCAATGTGATTTGATTGTCCACCTTCTGTTCGGGAGATTCCACTTTTGATTCTTGACCGAGTCAAACCAAAGACTTTAAGATTAGTATCAATTTGTCTCTGCTTAGTAGTCAGTATCCGAGGGTGTTCGGAGGGATGTGGTTGTGATAATGATCCGGGCTGTAAACTAAAGGTACCGACACGCTTGCGCAATGAGCTGGAGCATATAACCTTTTAGTAGTTGAAACGTAGACGTCACGGGACTCAATTTTCACGGCAATAATTAAAAAGTACCTTTTAGTAGGTTTACAATATACATTCAGACGACTCAAATGAGTGCATTTCGGTTCATATGTATTTGGAATGTTGTTTGGTTAGCAAACCAAACCAGTGTAATTGTGCCTAACAGGGAATCAGCCTCTTGAGCATTTTCCTTCAACTGAGTTTTCCCCGTTCAAATGTCAGACGATGGTGTCTCCGATTGCGTTATGAGCGGTACTTGAACGTTGCCTCATTCCCGACGAGATTAGACAGAATACATATGCAATTTCTGATTAGTCTGCTAACGTAATCGGTGTAATTTTCACGAAGAAATAAACGTGACGCCATGAACGTTTCCCTTAGATGAACGTGACGTGTGTCTGGTGCCTTCTTAATTACTGTAATACGCTCATATAATGGCTTTCTCTAAGGGCCTGAAGAGGTTGCGATGAGGAAAGCCTGCTGTCTCTTTGTTTCACTGATGTGGACTCTGGATTTAACGGATGGCAATCACATTATGTATTAAATTAGCGTAAATTAGCGAACGGCAATTAATAGCTAACCTAAATGACAATATCACGACCAGTTGGCCGAGTGGGTTGTCTGTCCGTCTTCTGATCGGGAGGTTCCAGATTCGATTTCCGACCGAATCAATGCAAAGACTGTAAAATAGTTATCTGTTATTCCCTGGTTGTGGAATTCAGTATCGGAGAAGTGCGGAGGGTTGTGGTTGTGATAGTGATCCGGGGTGCAAACCGGAAGTGATCAACTCGCGTACTAAGCATTAACCTGGAATGTATCACAACAAAACAAAACAAAACTAAACAAAACGCCGTAAATCCTAAAACAACATCAACAATCTCACGACCGATCCGAATCGCGGAAAAATGAAAGGGGTGCGGAAAGGAGGCATTTCGGGATATTTGTCCGGCGGAGCACGAAACGTCGCGACAACCTCAATCGGAATGAAAGTTAATTGTTAGCATTCGGGATTAATCTAGTCAAATTAAACTGTTGTAGGCTATTGTAGTACTTGTCATTGCCATATGGAGTTGGGATTGCAAGCACGTCAATTTAGGTCTAGACAACTATGTCTTTTCGTTTGACACACCTGGCAAGAATAGCATACAAGCTGTAACGGCACTCAGGCTCAATTAAATGTTTATACTCCTATTCGGGGAATCTTGAGATAAAACATCAGTTTAACGTCACACGGGAATATTCTCATTCTTAGGCGACGAAATTCACAACAATATCATTAAGGACATTGTTTAACAACAACTGGAATTATCTGCAAATTGTCAACATGAGATTTCTGACAATGCGAAAGTTTTCTAGATTCTGTGGTCACTCCACATAGTGTTATCTCGATGACGTTCTGATATAAAATCTGATTTGATAATGATATTGATAAAACAGATAGATAGGTTTGAAATGACGTGACGTATACGACTTATCAGGATAAATAAACAACGCGAGTTAACAGAAATCCATTCCAAGCAAGAAGTAAAACTTACAATCTCCTTAAGTGAGGCGATCCAAGCCACCGGAGGCATGCTCATCATTCAATGATCTTTCGACCTATTGATTGAAACCAATTAACAAAGATCAATACTACCGCAAATTGAATTTATTAGCAGATTTGGCGTTGTTTAATATATGATGACCCTGACTTTAACTCAATATCTATGCGTCACAGGATGATAATAATGTCATATGCATTACTAATAACCCTCAAAGCGATTCAAATGATCCTGATGCAAAACCTATAATAGAGATTATGGTCAGTTTCATGTAGGTAGAAATTCTAGCAAGACGCGAATAACTGTGGGCATAGTTCGAGAATTGAGGACATTACCAGTGCTTAATTTCCGATTATTTATGCTATGAATGGACTTCCAATTGATTGTAGGTTAAGATAATTAAGCAAATTATAAATGATTCACACTCTGTATAAGGGTTAAATACTTTAGGTTTCTAAATTCACGGTTAAATTTAAAACTTAGCGATTTTTGTTCTACTGTAAAGTGTGGGTGTTCTATCATTTCGATTTTTCTTGATGACGTATAGAATCTGTAGATAGTCATTAAGGGTCTATGATTGAACTAGACTGCTTAAAGTTTATCTTTCGATAAGACTCTGCTAATGCCGATTTGGTATTAATAGGTGTTAATATTTTGTAAGATTTGAAAAGTTTCTTGTTGCAGCGGGGCTGTCTCGTCTACTCTTTGCCGATTTGTTCGTGTCGATCCTACTTCCCGTCTCTCGTTTATGGTCAGAATAATGAGCAAAAGGCCATACTTTTCCATCATATTCAACATGCAGGAGAGTGTGACGCGATTCATCTCTACTTTACACCTGCTTCGAGCAAAATGAATCATTGCACTAAGCCTCGGCCGTGTATCTACAGCGTCATCTGGTGACGTTCTTGATCCTTTATGTCTCCCGCATGATGCTCCTGCTGCTGCTTCCTCATCCTTGTTTCTGCTTGGATCACATTCGGGCAACACTACCAGTGGCGACATGATATTAGACATACTTCCCGTATCTTAGTAACCGATGAAAGATCCCCAGAAACTGGAATGCGGAGACCATATCCTCTATAGAGGATACCAAGGTGTGCTGCTGCTAGCTTAGACAATAGGGTCAATTTCTTTAGAAAGGCTACCGCGCTTACCTAGTGCTCTTATGTACCGCTACTTCTGTGATATGCGTGACTTCCATCCGTCCCTTAAAGTCCGCAGCAATAGTTGCTATAATCCGATCCTTTTCTTATTCAATTTGTACAAGAGTTGGCATCAAAGATACCTGACGATATCACACACCACAGACAGTAGACTACTTGAAACCGCGGTTGCGATCGACAAACCCTCGCCTGCTGCCCATATAGTAGGCCACGGACTAACACACAGCAGTTCCCAGCGAAACTGTGGCTTCGCTCGAAAGGACTTCGCAGCCTATTTATACCGCAATCATTTTAATTAGTGATTGATGCCGCACGTGATTGCAACGGCGTTACCAGGCCGCCATATAAAACCCACATTGTGCATAATTTGATTTTCGCGCTTCGACACGAGATGGGCACTCATGATCAGAATGTGGCGGCCAAAGTAATTTGTCACACAAGCAAAAGCTTGCACTCCATGAGTGGATGTGATATTTTATTCTTTTGCGGTTGAGATTTAGCATGGATGATTGTAACAAAAGCTTACAGTACGTGGCCTACTCATCTTGTGAAAGAAATTTCAATAATATTAAATTTGAATAATAAAAAACGTATCCCCACCATACAGTCGAACTATGCAAGTGTCCAATGTGTAACCTATAGCTAATTCATCATTCATATTCTGTTGAACCCTCTTTGAAAACGACTGATATATGTAGAATATGACGTCTCATACGTCTTTAATACGTCACCTCCGAGAGGTGTCCATACAGTCACGCGCACCCACGCATAACACAAAACGAAAAAATCCAAGCGTGCACGTTACACGCAGCTGGTTTCCACGTCGGTTCAGAAATGGCCTGCTTTACTAAAGTAGACCATGGTGTTCTGATGTGACATTTACTTTCAAGATAATAGTATCACTGAAGCAACTAAAATTAGCAGCCTGAACTTTCCTTGTACGACAGTAGGCTATTTTGGGACTTAATTACCTATTATCGAGCAAAATACACAATCGATATTTTTGTCTATATATGGTCTTGGGTATAAGTTGTCTATATAACCCGTATCGAAAGACCGGATCTCACTCCCTCAACGCTCAATCATACGTCAGAATCTCGAACTTTCTGTTGTGTTATTTTATACTCACTGCGCATAGGACTGTGGCATCCCGTTTTCAAAGATCCAAAACACACTTAATTGTATGGAGTGGAGCCTGTATACTAATAGCCTAGGGTGACTCACACACAATTAAAAACGAGATGACACGAATATACATATATTTTGGTTAATATCTACGGATCACATAGCGGCAAGGTGTAACAAATTGCAACTTGAGCAATACACTATAGTACCGAATATATTTTCGGCACGACTGAGAAAGTAAAATGCCAACAACCCAACGATATTGAAATACTTTGTCATGATACATAGGCCTACAGATGGCGATTTTGCGGTATTCACACAACGTGACAATTATTAGCCTTATCCAGTAGCTCAATCCATTATTAGCCTAATCCTAACATGCGTGATAACTGTTGTAGGTATTTTGTAACTAGAACTACTAAGCACAAGCAAGCTTCTGTTCAAAATGATTTAGTTCACGATAGGTAAAATGGCCGTGGCCGCTCAAGTGGATGTGACCGTTTATCGCCAGAATCATTGACCCGCAATGGCTGCGGCGATCGAAACAGATGTTTTGAGAAAGTTTCGTTTCAGCTGTCAAATAGGTTTCTTAATCAGTCCCTGGTTCAAACCCACTGTCTTGTATGTACAGTATAGCCTATATATTTTCGGGAAGGAACGATTGCTTTGTCAAGGATCACTCTGCTAAATATATAGGCTACACCGCGAATGCTACGCAAGAAAACTCACCGCCCTCTCGCTTCGTTCCCTGCCAATGCAAACTCGCACTATAGTCTGGATACTACCATAATTTTTGCATTTTTTAAGTCCGCATTCTAATTTGACCGCGTCATAATAAATGTAATCCATCATAATAAATGAAAACTACCACCATGACGCAACGACCTACAACTGTGGCTATTTCGGCACCGATGACTGCGTAGGCCAATGTATAAAGTGTAGGCAACGTCTTCATGTGATATGCAATAAGAAAACCATACTGCAATTAAAATATACGCTGGAAATTACTAGGTGATACAGCCGTTACCAACTCGAAATCTATATATAAGATACAGTGGATATGCTCTTTCTATTTTTATTCGTTTTCACGTCACTGTAAAGGAAATTTCTGTTTGAGGGAGGGCACTCCTGCAGCGCATTTATGTCCACAGTATGCCGATGTGATGACACGCTCTCGAACGCTGCCCGTCATGAATGGCAGTTTGGTCTTCAAAAGAGAAGAAGATTGACTAATCCGATATCCACCGACCGTTACATATCTGTCACTGTTCTGAGGGTGGACAGTTCAAGATTTCGGAATTATTTTATCCTCATCACTCCACAATCTTTTACCTGGACTTTGATGACAATGAGGCAGGGTGCTGTCTCAAGGGTCGAGACTACACTATATATAGGCCTACAGGCCTAAATGCCTTTGATCAAATATGCCGGTATGCACCGTCCACACACATCATATGTTCATGCAAAGTGCGTCAGGAGGTACTGAATTAAGCTACATGTTAGTAATCTTTGAGTAGTAGCTAGTGATTGATTGGCTACACTCTAAATTCAAACGTTGTAATTACAACGCAATCTCTCGAATTTGGCGTCGCTGCAACACTTTATCACTTTACAACGTAACTCTCCTCTGAAATCGAGAGCACAACGCATCGTGATGCCAACATCTGTGCGAATTGCGTCTTCTCCCGAGATTCGAGCGTCGACGAGATGATTTAACGCGCATGCACCGCACCGTCGGTCTTTAGCTGCGAGCTTGCTGATTCTTTGAGCTTAGGTCCAAATCGCACATAAATTTGACTGCCTTGCCGATATGCAGACGATCCGGAGCCGGTAGGTTTGGCATTAATATTTGTGCCACATCTCATCGACATCAAGAGCTACACACTTGGATGCTGGCAACGAGGAAAAGCTTTGCTGGTGTCGCCCACGCCGATAGGACGTTATTCTGTAGAAACGTAGGCCTATCGGCTATCTAACACGGTCAATCGGTAACAAAACGTGTTTCGCACTTCACATAGAGGTGATGGTTCTCTGTGAGACTGCGTTGAAACACGCAACATGCTTTAGATTCCTGTTGTGGGTACTTTCCTCCAAGGACATCCCTGCTTTCCTCGCATAATGATAAGTAAGACTTATAATTAAACTTCATTAAACTGCACCATCACCCTTTTGACCGGGCGTAGGGATCCTGGCATCGATGAAGTGGCACGTCTTTGGTTTTCTCCATTGTATATTGACGCGTCGAGGTCAAGTTGACGGTGATTTACATTTCGCGCTCGACGCCAAGGTCGTGCACACCCGTATACTATAGTTGATTATACTCCATAAAAATGAAATCGTCAGCTTTCGACAAAACCCGACATTGTATCGCCCAGGGATGGCAGCGTTCCAAAGCTTTCGTCTGTGTGAAGGAATGTTGGCCGGTTGATTAATCGCCTTTTGATATGTAAATGGTTCCCTTATTAAGAGGCGCGAGGAAATATATTTTCAAAGATACCTCATTTGAATTCTTTGCTAACTAGCCTGGCTGTCCCACGAAAAATTCCAAAGGTGAAAATTATTGAAATATATCCTATTCATGATTATGACCACATGCAGTTAATCTATTATTCAGTTCCGACATCCTTTTGGAAAACAAGTTACCACATTATAAAAGTACATTTGTTATATACTAATACCTTGGTATTATATAAAAGTTCAAGTATATTTAACAATATCTTTTTCAATGATGATGAAAAACACATTGATACCACTTCTCCCAACGTATAAATATAAGACCCTCAAGTGAGTGTCATCACTAAGGAAACCGACAGCAACTGAGATTATAAATAGCAAGCTTTGTAGAGCCCACCCCCGCAAAATGTACGTATATCCTATATTATTGTTTGTAACTTTGGCAAACTTATACCTAAATACAGTTTCTGTCGCAGCTGCCCCGGTGGTTGATGCAGCAGTAGGAAGAGCTTCTGGTCCAACAAAATGGACACTGTTGAAAGAAATCCCATGCCTTGTAGTACCTGAAAGAAGAAAGCCACTATCTCGACATTGGAGACGTATATGGACTTGTCATGCGTTCTCTCATGCAGATAACGGCGCGATTCAAACGTTTGCGTTTTCGTTAAGGCTTGGTGGCAAAAGAAAATTTTTGAAAGCTCATACATCGGCAAGCCATGGGTTTAGATTGACGAGCGCAGTGAACGCCGGGACTATACAAAATTCAGAATCTTTATCAAAAGATTTATTATTTCATCACTCATTTGATAGGAAGAGTAATGGGAAAATATTGCGCACTGAAGACAACCGTTGTTTGAGAATGTCAGGGACGCATTGCACGCGTTTCGACATATTTCTTTACCATGGTTGAACGAGACCTTACTTGCATGACAGCGAACAGCTGAGCGTCTAGGCAAGTCGACGCTTAAAATTATACTCTAGAAGTAACTGTTTGACTGACTGAATGGATGACGTACTGAGAAATTAACAACCCTTAATAAAGTCTATGCAGACTTCATAAACTGTTTATCACAGGTTTGTTATTTCTCTTGTGTTCGCACTTAGCATTTCCGTGACATCTATAACAGTTTTGATACTATTTTCACTCATTGTTCAAAGTGTTTTATAATGCATATTCTTTCATATTTAACGTATCGAGTTTATTGAATTAATATATTCTATTTATTTAATCGTAGCCTTGTCGGGAAAAGTTTCCCCGTAGTATGATCTTTTTTTTATACTGATTTTATGATATAAGATGTATGTTTTCGTAATATACTTTATTATTTATTTTAAATTTGTTCTTTTGTGTCGTTATACAACTTCATGGAGTAAATTTGTTATCTTTTAGCAATATCTTTTGATAACTTATCCGATGCAAAATTCCCAAAAGCAAAATAGTGAGTATAGTATTGTGATTTACATATTTATGTACACGCCTCGTCCCTTTATTTTCGATATTTTTTTCGAGATCGGATATATTTGAGTGTTTAAAAGTGTGTTCTTTTGGCCGACCTCGCGACAATGCATAAAACATTATGCTTATATATATTACATTTGGGTGATGGTGGGTACATTTCAGTCATCGTATAATACCAGCGTACACTTTTATCGATATTTCTATCATGTACAATGATAAGTATCGATATTTATCAAACTCAAGTGACGTCATCGTTATTGAAGAATTGAGTGAGAAAGCAGGGTCCAGACAGCCGTAGGTTTTTTTACTCTGAATAAATCATCGATATAGTTACTGGTCGGAGTGTGGTCTTATTAAAATATCGGATTTTCATATTTGAGGCGGATGCCTTTAATCTCCCTCCATTGTCCTTTTCTTATTTCGTGCTAATCTCTCGGTCTGACTGCAAGTTTTTCATGTGCAAGTGCTGTTTACAAGTCTATCTTCGGATGGATTAGACGCCATATATCAGATTTCATTGAGTGATGCATCGTCGGCATTATGGCGATCTCAAAACTGCAGAGGTCAAATGGCTTGCTCCTAACCCACAGGCAAAAAACATGCAACTTAACATACTGTCAATTGCTGGTTCAGCTATCCAAGGGGTGTTTGTATGACTGCGCTCCTACATAGTAACTGAAGTTTATTGTCATTATTTAATAAATCAAAAGTCAAGGAGCGAAAATCATGAGGTGATTCTGGCTACTAGGTCACTGCGGCTAGCTGTTACGCGATGCAAATTTCTTCTGCTGCGACGCATCGTGTCACGGTGTGAAATTATATTGTCGGTTATATTTCGACAGATCTTATACTCCTTGATATAATTGATTGCCGCATAACAAACATGGATTTGACAAAATGGAGGCAAAATCACACTGGTTTAACGTCATGGTCGATAGTCATACAGTATGTAAGCGCCTTTCTACAGCGAACTCGTGACACCTGAACGTCCTATAAAGACCTAAAAATTTTTGTGGCCAATCACCATAAGTACTTGGGCATATACTTATTTGATGAATGTGTTGATTCCTTGTCTCGAATGGTTGGGCTTTTGGTGGAGCTTTCTCCCAATTGTACAGATAGCCTATATACATTGGAAAAACTTAGGTCGTACATATGCTGATTCTGCAGGCGCAGTCCCATCTGCAGCGAGCTTCGCTGTAGTCGGTTCGCGATCATCATGTTTTTCCTGTGACGGACAATGTGGAATCACACTCAGTCCTTCAAAATTATCCTATACAAATGGATAGCCGAGAGCCGGCTTTTATGCCCACAAAATAGGCTACCAGCCCATGCCGGCCAACCGATCGAACTGCCAGCTCCTTTTTTTTGCCTGAAAATTCTCTCGCGGCATTCCTCTTGTCTTGTCGAACTCTCGTTTTTTTCAAACAGGCTATCGGGCTAGGTCTCTCGTTTGTGTTTTCTGAAATTGGCAACATTACCAAAAAGGAAGTAGCCTATCGTGAAGGTCGTGAACGGTTCATAAATCAAGGCCAATTCGGCTGATCTTTAGTAACAGCCTGGAAAACGTCGACAAACCACAACAAATCTGTGCTTAGACCGCTGCGTTATTAGTCGCTGTGGCAATGAAGAGTGTATCTTCAAAATCCAGGTCGGCATCACTTCGCATACGCCTGGAATAGGCTATCCGGAAAATGCAATAGGCGACAAATCATTATTCCATTATAGTTAGTGGGCATGAATGGCCACTGAAAATTAGCAAGCCGAGGCTGCCTTCATATCAAATCTAAGCCTTGCCGTTTTGTATGTTAGGCACTCATCTGCCACGTCAATGAGTTTAACCAACATTTTCAAATTGTCTTCCGCCTCAAATAAAGAGTCTTGCAGACATGTTATTTTTACATCGACATTTGATCTTGATGTGCGGTATATAGTTTTGATAACAAAACCATCACTCCGACGCATCCGAAAATGAATGCTACCTATCATCTACATAGTATTAAATTAACCGACGCCTCTCATCCGGGAGATTCGCATACGAGAAGAGGTACTAATTCATGAAACGAATAGCACGAATAATCAGACGCGTCCATTCGGGATGGCATTAAACACAAATTAAAGTTTTACATTTATGTCAAAGTCGTAGGCTATGGGAAACAGGAATAATGGGATAATTAGATTTATTAGCGCTGTAAATACGTGGTCTATCATATGCCAATTAACGCGTTCGCGAATGTAGTTATGATTCTAGGTCGACATCTTTTTTAATCTAATATAGCGTATAGTCGATGATCACAATGATATGAAAATGAAGCCCAAACTTCAGAATAATTTTGACCTAATGGTTAATGAGGTAAATTTATAATATATCCGACAGGTTTGTATCCAAATGTGATGTAATCTGCGTCTGGTCAATTTCTCTCCAAGTCTAGCCTCAGAACCTTTGAATCTGAAGATCTGAAGAGGCCCTGTAGCATGTACCTGCAAGGGCACGGTATAGCTAATGCTCTTGCAGTTGGCTGACAGTCAGGCATTCAGTATTTCCTAGAAAAGCTATGGGGTTTATTTCCACATCTCCAATTTTCTTGTGTAGTGGAAAAACTTTCGTCTACTCGAAAGTTCAGCACAGAATTGCGAATTACGTACGCCCGTCGCCCACGTTCTAGTGCGCGATACCGGCTTGCTAATTTTGAATTCATTGATAACTAAGTTATTTATAGAACACTTGGTTATATCACGCCATGACTAGGTTACCTGCCTACTTTCAGTCCCGGTGAACTGCCCATCTGATGACTTTTGCGCTTATTCAAGGAAGTCCATGGCTCAAGGAAAGTCATTTAGCTTACCCCTTGCAGGAGACTTTCTAACTATTTATATTCTTGCTTCCCCATAGCACTCTTTTGTCATGTCAATATGGGATCTTGAAATTTATGAAGTTTTCTTTCCTCAATGTCAACTTACATAGTTTGGCGACGAATGGTATTACGTCCCCCATTGTTACTGAATATCTACATTCGCGAGAGTTCAGTTTCGTTTATATATATTATGATATCAAAAATAATCTCGATAAAAAATTGCACAGAACATAGGCCTACTCCATAGCACCTTCAGAAAATGATTTTCTAGTATACACCATAGTCAAACTAAGCGAATGTTGATTTTAGGTGCATGGCTACCGGAATTTGATAGCGTTGCGAATGGATACCGGCTCATAGTAACATAACGAGAAGATATGTACGTTTTTAACACATTATACTGACTGTATGGGTTGTAGACGAGTCTGAACACAGTATTTACATTGAGGCTTTCACTCTTTGTTGTCATGGTAAGTCCACTCGATGAAGACGTCAAAGCTGTGTTCCTCCAAGTGAACGTATAAGTTATTTCCGCATCCGGCATGCGGTGACAGTTCCAGACGAAAGGTCGCGGAGTAGCGAAGACATAACTCCTAAACGGTTGAACGTAAAGTGTCATACCTGGCAGTTTCATTTGAATAAGACATCGATAAACGGTGGATCTTTTATGTCTTGCCAGTCCATGTAGTCCCGCTTCGTTGTGCTGGATCAGTTTATTTTCTGCTAGGGTTTGCTCATGATCAATATCAACATGACTGCTTAATCGCTGCTCGCCTCTATTCAGAGTGTAGCCTTTCATAGTCCCGATGGAATAGATAATGATGAAGAGTAGGCCTACGAGGCAATTTTCTAGCGTTGGTGCCATTATCTCGGATGCTCCAGAAATAAAGCTCGATATCGTTATGTCTCCGTTGCTGATTATCTGGATTTCAAAATGGCACAGCCTTATATTGGGATTACATCAAACCTGAGTCAGTTGTAATGACTATAGTCTACCTCACTTTGTTAGTTCATCTACGTATAGCAAGAGGGAATTTCTGCACAGACCTCATACCGAGGAAAACCACCGCGATGCCCGCAAGTGTAACGCAAAATGATTTGCGCCGGCGCAATTTGTGGAGTTTTGCTTCATGGCGGTAGCAGCTCATTGCATCTGTACACAGCCATTCATGGCAGGTTACACATATAACCTACGTACTAGCTTCCGAACGTAAACATATCGATACAGACGATAAAATAGACCGGCAGCCCGGAGGCATTCGGATATGTGAACGAGATAGTAATTTGTTCGCACCCATACAGGTGTTACTGTAGGCCTACAGTCATATAACCTCCATGGAAATGAGCGTCTGCCGAGTCGCCCCCGCTGTGTTTACCCGCGGGGCTATCCGAAAGAAAAAACTGGTTTGCATGAGGCTGGCATTGGACAACGCTTCTTGATATCACTCTTCTCGTCAAAAGCGCAGACCTATAAGACCTGCAAAGATTCGGAGGACCACGGATCCAAGAAGTAATAATTACCGATTAGCATTGGTGATAATACTGCTATGAAAGGTAGGCCTATGCCACAAGGCTCAATATTATTGTACAGATACTGGGGAGAAATGGGCCACGTGTGGCGGGTGCCCTCTACGTTAAAAGTATGACATATCCGTTACAAAACTAGTTATGAATCCTAAAGCTCCTGTGGCTATCATCAACACGGAGACAATATGCCATATAGACCTCTGGCGGTTTTCGGTTATTATTAGCCTGATTGACTGAAATAACAAGCGAGAATATATAAGGCACGGGATCGCTTACGTTTGGTTCTCTGGGCAAAGATTCCCTAAACGTGGGTTGAAAATAGTGGTAGAGCACCGAGGAAATTCTATAAATTTGGTCATGTATTATATATAACATGAAACAACCAAGTCGGGTGTCGGTGCACGCAGAATCACACATAGGTCTATTTCATTTGCACTTCGGTCTACGTATAGACGTTCTGAACAAGGCGCGGGGGCTTGGAAGGTGCGAATTTTCCACTTTCTTTGTTGCGAAAGAAGCTATAATAAAGCAACAAGTCATGCAGCAAGAGCTTTTTGCGTCGCATGACTGCACGGCAAAACGTAGGCTACGTCTAAAATTACCAGGTGGGACGCACGCTCGCGCTCTCTCAATGTCGCAAGCAATGCGTGGGATTTTGCGTGTAGCCTACTTGCAACTTGCCTACGTAGAAATTTGAGACAGTGAAAGCGTGTGCGTTACAGGCGTAATATAATAATGAGCGGGAATGTAAAAATAGTCCAAGTCTCACCCGTTTGCCTATACGTACGCAGACTCACGTTCCTACAGAAACTAGAAAATATGATGATTGAAAGTCCCTCAAGTATCAGCAAAACTACCGCGACCTGAATGCCGAGGGTGACTGTAAGCATCTACTTTCTGTGGCCGGTAGCAAAAATTCCTGATTATCACACACTTGTTTATTTGGAATTTATGGGGTTTTAAAGTACTAAGGACATTTACGCCAGGTCAATGCTCACGGTATACGTGTCAATACTTCCAGTTTATAGCCTGGATCACTATTACGACCACGACTCTCCGCGCATCCCCGACACCGACTGCCAGGCAGGGAAGGAACGGATACCAATTTTAAAGTCTTCGATTTGACTTAGTCGGGAATCGAGCCAGGAACCTTCAGATCAGAAGGCGGACAAGTCTTTTACCCACTCGGTTCCGTCTTCCGTGGCAATAACTTCTTCGACTAACGGCACGAACGTTTTTCCGCTGTGGTTCAGATTAGACCTATATAATCACTTGTAGAGAGGCCCAACTAGGCTCAGGTAGTCCAAACAAAGAGAGAGGGAGAGAGCAAAATTACACCAAAAACCGAGCCTCGGGTTAGTGCAGCTATAAACAGTAGTCACCCAGTTCTACGTTCACGTCTGTTTAGAGCGAGCCTTATATATAATAATCCTAAGTGCAGCCCTGCGTAACTCGGAACCAAATTTTCATTTTATTTACGCTTTAATCGCAAGATATGTCGCTTGAGATTCGTATTAATATCTTTCACTATATCAACAGCGAAAACCCGGTTACGGTTCACAAACACAATCCAGCTGTGTACGCCGCCACCAACTCCAAAATAATGCGATTTTGCGCTCATGTAAATGACACTGTCGCATTTGGTCACCGCGTTCAAATAGTTATGAAGGGCAGCGTAATTCGATTCGTTGTATATTGTCTCTGATGACAACACGACGTCGTATTGTGTATGATTGGCGATATCAGTCTCAGCTTTTAGTAATTCCGACCAATCCCCAGCTAGAAAATTAATTTTAGATGAAGCATTCTTCACCAACTTCGAGTTGTTCAGAAAATTTTGCATGCTAGTATACACTTCGGTTGTAACATCTTGTGGTCGGTCTGTTTGCTCACCACAGGCATCATCGTTTTGCACGTTCGAGGGTACTTTTTCCCCACTAGGCTTTAGATTGAAATTCATCAACGCAGTTGGACCGGTTGCATCCAAAATTACATTCTCGTTAAAGTCTTGAAACGTGACAGATGATGCCTGACAAAATTCCATCGCGTACACCCCTAGTAACCCGACTCCACATCCAATATCTATTACAGTTTTACTTTTCATGCATTCCCATTCCTTGCTCCCTTGTAAGTGCTCTATAAGGTCCATGGTACATTCCCATATTTTGAACCCGCCCTCGTACACAGACGATATCAAATCATTTGTATTGTCTGTGGTGTTAGCGTCTGGGTAGCTCGGGGTAGCCGCATACAGTGACGCCTCTTGTCCAGGGATATTTACTTCGTCAATCGCGAATATTGCAACGGAATCTTTGGCCGACCAGCGTTTCACAATATCTGCAACATCGTAGCGCTTCACAGCTGGTATATCGGGCTTCGAGTTTTCACGTCGAGCGAGCTGAATGTCTCCAGAAATGGATGTGTCTTCAGTCGATTCGTGAGAACGGGTTTCGTCTCCGACATCGAAATTGAACTTGAATTCCATTCATCAATTCAAGGAGAGACAGTTGTCTGATATAGATAAATTGTATCAACTACACAAAGATTACAAATGACTATTTTCATCGTAAATAGAATCACCTGCGAAAAAGAAGTCATCACTTCGGCTGGGGTTCCGTATAAAGCATTCTTAGGTCAAACGCAAAGGATGAAATGAGTATTCCTACACCGATTCAGTTGAAATATCCCAATTAAACACGATATCAAAAGGCATTTATATACGAACAACAAATTTTGCGTACATGGACTGCGCATCAACATTGACCGATTCAGATGAACCCTGTATCCCATGCCGATCACCGTTCTGGAGCAATACCAAACACGGGAAATTTTCAACAATGGAATCTGGAACTGTTAAAAATTGTCACAGAAATGTTGAAACAGATTTTCCTAAAGAAGTCGCCATGATTTGAAATGCGTTCTGGAGACGAGCATGTTTTGACATGAAATTTTCGTCTTTTACAATAAAATATTGTAGGAATAGATGCAGTCCGTGTCGCACAGCTTTTGACTTTGACGACTTCAAATTCTCGAAAATCTGACTCAAGGTACTGTCATCATCAACTTCTTCCGCAAGCTTACAGAGAAAGAGTCGAAGAAAATTTATCATATCTTTCTCTATCTCAGTGAATTCAACGGTCTAAAAAGAGGAATGTGAGTTGAAAGATTGCCGTGCAAGTTGAAAACTGGGCATGAAGGCTTCTTCCCACTGGGCATAAATTTTTTCTTATCCTCGACATTAAGCAGAGTAGTAGTCATTAAATAGACTCTTCACAACTTACCTTCAAGCAGTTCAATGATAATGCACCCTTGCTAATAAGCTGTGACATAAGAGTTGCGATATTATGCTGTTGACTTATTTTCATTGCTCCAACTACCTTGAATCTATCCCACAGCGTACATTGAATACTTATTGAAAATTGTCTGCAACAAAAGTAAATTTGTTGAATTCAATATTTCCGCTATGAACGATTGAATTGCATTGTAGGCCTAATCAACTTGGCCGGAACACGGCCTACCTATCATATTGGCAGAATCTGTTAAGAAGATGCATGTAGTACGGGTTGTAAGATTTTCCCTTTTGACAGCAATCCACTACAACGTTTGCTATTTCTCGAAGTTGCTTTCCCTGCAAAATTTAAAGTCAGAATTTATTTTTGATAAGGCAGTAGGATAATGTCCCAATTACTTTCAAACAACACTTCATGACTTTTTCAAAAGCGTCTATATAGTCATCAGCTCCCATCACCGCGTAAAATATTTTTCGTCTTACATCCGTGTTCATTCTTTGCGCTTTAGCAGCCTCAACAATTTTTTGCGAAACAGAAAAATCTTAAGAAAAACAGTTTCCATTGAAAATAAATCATATGGTATTTAATAATGCGATCTGCATTATGCGGCAGATGATATAAAACAAAAAATTGTAGGCTAGCCTTTATATAATACAGATAAATCGAACGAACCAAAACTTGTACTAAAGAACTGATTGAATAATGTCATTCTAGATAGTTCTAGTGACAACTGCTTAATACTGTTGCATTACTTTACCTGATGAAGGTAGAGAATCGCGTTCCTTGTTTTCCATTGATTTTTCATCTTTCAGCATTGGTCTCCCAGAGAAAGAACTTCCTACAATCCACCACCTACCGTTTTTAGCAATGTCCAAGAAATCCTGAAAAGAAACCCAAAAACCCATTTAAATCTCGAGGGTTGCTACTTGGGGAAAAATCAAAAAGTAGAACATTACCTGCAATGTGACTGGTGGCATAGTATCGCTGTTGTTGTTAGCGACGGTTTTGGTGAGACAGGCCAGTCGTTTTCTTCTCCGGACTACTTCATCTGGATCATAGCCTTTATGAATCGCCATACAAAGATTTCGAGCTGTTACAATCTAGGCTTATCAAACATTCATTGAGTGCATTTTCACTTACAAGTAACTTTCCTGATGTTGTTATTCTTTATTGCCGTTAGTACACTCAACATATATGACATTCTAGAACCATCGTCAGTTCCAATTTCGAGGTCTGTGAGAAAAATTACTTATTAATCACGATAGACGTGACTGTCTTCATCGGCCAGTGATCAAAATGAACAGGCATCAGTCGTGCCTCAAATTATGACATAGATGGTACCAGTACGCAAACCCAGTAAAGCAAAGAATTTCACACTGCATTTGGTCAAATCATCCAACTTCAAAGGTTCCATTATTAGTTGGTGACAGTGGATTGAAGATATACGATTTGACTGTTATTTATGGTTTAATGTCTTGCCACAACCATACTAATTGATTAAACTAGTATAGAGTTAGAATTGGACATAGTTTTTGTCAAATATATATACCGTATATTATATTCCTGTTTCGTTTAGAGAAAAATAATTGAAATTACCGCTGCATTTCGCTCCAATATCTTTGATCATATTTTTCAGTGATTCGGGGTCTTCTTTTCTCATTTGAAAACCGACTTTGTTTAATATCTCCAGAATCAACTCGACGTCTTTTTCGGTGAAAGACTTGACCAGCAAACGAAATATATCCATAATAACTTTACAATCAATCACTTTGAACTGATACAGAAAACATAGAAGCTGGATCAGATTGTTTGCGGCTTTACCATCTTTCTCATCTGAAAATATTTGGTTCGATATGACTCATAATAGAGCAGCACGTATTCATATATTATTACTCAATTATTATAAGTGAAATTTTGCTATTTACATTAGATGATGTGACAAAAGCATGCGTACCGGTAACAATTATTCGGATAAGAAAGGAGTGCAATATTAGGCCTATAAAGTACAGTACCTTTCTTGTTGATGAGAAACTCCACTTTGAGAGCAACAACTTCATATATGTGCATCAAAATTTCAATCCCAACTCTCACGCTCAACGTTGCGATCAGCATCGCACTCTCTATAAGCATACTTTGCGAAGAAGGATCAGGTGTATGGAACTGATTCATCAACGCATCAGCCTTAACTTTGTGTAAAATGGCTCGGCTGTTGTTCAAATATAGAGTTTCTATCTCGTCACAGATCGATTTCATGTTTGCCTCACTCAATCGGTTCAATAATCCTTTCAATTTTCGACTCAATTTTTCCATGTTTTTTTCTTGCTCGTCAGAAAGTTGGAGTCGTTTGGCAGGAGGTATGTATTTCCCTAAAGTGGTGCTAGATCGGATAATTTCAGATTCCTCACCTACGTTACTATCCGTTGGGATATCTTCTATATTGTCCTCGATATCATCCGAGGAACCGTCACCAATGCTCTTTTCTTCACTAGGTATCATATCATCATCTTCATCATTAGATAGGCTTTTCATATCATGATCAGAATGATTATCTCTCGGAGACTTTTCCTCTGATACATTGGGTTCCAATGCTTTTGAAAAAAATTCATCCTCATCATCACTGTTGCAATCAAAATTACCGTCAACTACATCTAAAATATAGTCAAGTCCCGAGTCCACAAATGATTTTGGAAGCTTTTTACTTTCTTTTGATTTGTTCAGGAATAATTTTTTCTCCAAAGCCCCAATAATTTTATCTTCTTGGGCATTTTCAATGCGAAGCGCTTTCTTCCTTACGTCTGATGAAGAATCTGCTTTGCGCTTTCGGTTTCCCTTTTTTATGTTTGTAGACACTGTTGTTTTTAGTTTTTCTTCGTGAACTTCTCCTACAGCTTTTTGAGGCAGTTTCCCCTTCTTACGTAACTTCGCTTCTCGTCTCCTCTGCTTTCTGCCAACTTCCTTTACCTCGCAGTAATCCGGAGCTTCATGCTCATGTCCATATTTATGGAACACTTTCTCAATTGTTGAATTGAACTTCTTTGACCTATTGTTCTTCTTCATACTGTTACACTTGCCTTAATTACCAGTGTGCCTACAATATCCTAAATACAATTACCAAGGTGGTCCTATATATATGAGACCATAAGAATACACATGGCGACAATGCTATGTTGACTATTGACGCTAAGTTTTGGCAAACTTACAGTAATCAGTCGGTGCTCGTTTAGCACTCTAAAACGCCAGAATGCGGTCCCGCCAACTGTCTAATTCATGCTACAAATTTAAATTGGATTCAAAATGATAAGACCTACCAGAAGCTGAAACCTGAAAGCCATGCCCGTTCAGCTGCCCAGCGCCCATGCTTGATAACCTCAACTCAACTGTTGCCTAATCGCCGCCAGATAAAAATTTACATAAGTGATTACCGGACCGGAACATGTGAACTGATTTTCGTCACACTTCAGTGCGCCTGTGAAAAAAATACATTGGTTTTCTATGGTAGGACCAAGCAACGACATATATTATTATTATTATTATTATTATATGTCGTTGGACCAAGCAACGACATGTCGTTGGACCAAGGTAGGCGACTCTTCGAATGTGACAAACTGCATTATGCATAATCTCTTCTGGAAGTGTGGATCCAGCGCAGAACGTGTTAGACCCCAGACCGATTTGTCTATGTTAGTGATCTGAGATCTTGAAGATGGTGCTTTCCATCAACGACATTGACGTTGGTTCCATCACACATCCGCAAATATTTTTTGTATCTCTGTGTCCTTGCATATGGAGTCTGGTGGCCTAAACTCAACCATTTTTAAACCAAGGATAGTGCACCAAGGCTATAAGCCATTGTGAACACCATGTGCAATAAAAGGTCTAAAACAAAACTTTCTGACTGGCCTAGTTAGGCACCTCTTGGACTATATTGCGTTTTCTTTGTGGTTTGATAATCCTACCCTGTGCGTGCAGCACTTCAGTGTGCAGAGATGACGATTGTCCAGATACAAAGATCCATAGACTATAGGCCTAGACAAAAATTGTCCGTACCCATTTCATCATGGACAGTTTTCAACAGAACATATTATAGGCCTACACTTCACTTGATTTTCATTAGTGCACTCATATGGAACCTTCGAGCACTCTAGGCCTAAACAATGTCATCTTCCGCATTTCTAACATCTTTCAGTCACGAAGAGGGAGTTCAAAGCAAAATTATGGAACTCTACCGTATCACATCAAGTGCCTTATCCCACCTACAAATTGGACAAAGACTAGTGCTTAGGCTACTTCACGAACTGTAAGAACCCAGCCAAGTTTTCGTGTGGTATGTCGTTTTCGCATACCT
The DNA here is from genome assembly GCA_030412335.1 of Botrylloides violaceus. Lineage (NCBI taxonomy): Eukaryota > Metazoa > Chordata > Ascidiacea > Stolidobranchia > Styelidae > Botrylloides > Botrylloides violaceus. The sequence continues at coordinate 2,857,400 of JASFYC010000810.1, forward strand.
ACGTCACAGCACTTTTCTTATGATCTTATACCTATAGGCCTAGGCATGGCCTACTCTAGGTAGAACTAAAGTAGGCCATGGCCTAGAGTTGTGGTTTAGCCTATATATGGCTCTCTCGCGAATTCATAGGATATTGAAAGTGCATATTGCTTCGGGATCCATCATGTGAAAAATGAACATGATTGATTAGGGATTGAATTTTTGTTGTTGGCATATTTATGAATGCATTCATTCTGAATCATTTATATGTTGCATATATAGTCTATATTCTTTGTTTATTGTTTTTGTCTCGCCTAGCCGACGATGAATCGATTACGACTATTTCTAGCTTGTGGGCTATTCGCTGTTGCGAGTGGCCCTTATAGGATACTCCGTCTTCAGATTCTGCACCTGAGGTTTATAAGTCTGTTGTCCGAGGAAACGGATGCATTTTTTGCACTTAACGATGTATTTTTCTGTATAGTTAGCCTACTATAGTCTTATTTCCTATATCCGCGCACTGCTGGGAATCTGTTAGGCCTTCTGCTCGGCAGTCTATATCGTAACCGCCCGTACATTATTTAATCATATTAAATTTTTTCAGGCGAACCCCATTCCATGATAACCACGGGATATTACAGTAATGTAACATTGACATTTTATGAATTGTGTTTACGTTGCACATAGCGTGAAAGGTGGTGTGACGTCTGACGCTGTTTGCCGATCAAACAAAAGGAACAGTCGCGTTCATTTTAGCTCGTTTAGTAAAATAGTCGCTCCGTTATCCCTCAAATATTATATATCCTCTATCGTTTATAATTTAGTAACTGAAATACAAAAGCGTCGTAATCCGCAGACTTTAGTATCATCTCTTATTCGCTTTTCTCTGCAATTATCTGCAGCAGAAATATTAAATTTCGTATGTGGACGTCGCATAACAATTTGACAATATCTACAGTGGGTGTGCCTACTTTTTCGCTGAAGCGTAGAGCAAATAGGCCTACACACTTTTCTCCCATCCCTGTTTTAGAAACGGGCTCATACAGATCTGTCTCGTATTTCCTGCAGGGGCTGCTATGCGCTCAGTCAAGCAAATATAGAGGATTAGATCTCGCTAGAAGTCAAATAGGGGATAATCATGAACAAACTCAATACAGTTAGGCATGGGGTAAGGTTACAGCCACTGTCGTCCAAATTAGCGGACTCGAAAGCAAGGGATAGAGCTTGCTTATAGTAGGCTTCGGCGTAGGGATAGGCCTATACTGCGCTCAAATGTTAAATGCTGCTTGCTCTTAGAACAGCCGTGAATGATAGCACAACGATTTCTAGAATTAAACTAATTATAGATCAGTCATAGACCTATATCAGCAAAACTTCGATGTGGTATACGTGCTTATGAACTGTATTGAGTGCTTCTTGGTTAGTAAGACTTATTCGCCGATTGAATTATGCAATATTGACACTCATATTAGAAGACCGATATAGCCTGTAACCTGTCGAGTTTCTGTTGATATCTATTGCAACTTACGTCAATGGTCTAGGACATTCGTGTCTGGACTAAAAATTTTGGGACGAGTGACTTTTTGTCGCTTTGTGACATACTTTTTAATATTGCCGTTTCTTGATGAGTAAGCAATAAATATGAATGTACATTTTCGCCACGGCGTATGGCTGAGCCCCACAAGGGCCACAACAGTCCGCGAGTGATGGCATGATCCAGATTTTGTTGTTACAGCTTGTGATGAAAGTGTGTTCTGCGTTGCGAGTGAGGTTTGTAATGGTATGCTACACGGTTTTTTCTTGAACTAATTTGCTACGTTTTACTACTACAAATTCAAGTTGAGTTCACGTAACACAAGTGTAATGCACACCCGCAACAAATGAAAGGAGAAAGCGGCGTTCTTGCTGTTGTATCGGTTTCGCAGTACGTAGGTAAAGATATATTAGTAGATAAGGAAGGTTATATTGAGGATCTCTTGTCACCTTGGAGTTAAAATTGGTAATGAATAAGTATCGCGCGCATACATTTTTCTAGCCCGCTATATAATTCGAATATCAACAATTACATTTTAGCTTAGGAAATTCTCGCCTCGACGGATACAGTGGCTTAGAGCAACTGAAGTTATTCACATATCATTTCAGGATGCATAAAAATTACAGGTTGGCATGAATAAGATGGCCAGTCTTGGTCACGTTTCAGCCGTAAAATCGTCCATTTCTACGGAACAATTCGGTATCGCACCGCTGCGATCTTTATCGGGGGACGTCAACCAGAACGGCACACATAGTTGGAAGGGCGAACCAAAATCTTCAGATCTTCGTATAAGATGTGAAGTATGCGGTGATCGATCATCGGGATTTCACTACGGAGTTCACGCTTGTGAAGGATGTAAAGGATTTTTTCGACGCACTGTTAGAATGAAACTCAAATACAAAGAATGCGATAGCAACTGCGTCGTCGACATGAGGAATCGTAATAAATGCCAGTATTGTCGTTTTGATAAATGCGTCAGACTGGGCATGTCTCACGATGCTATTCGCTTCGGTAGAATGTCGAGATTGGAGAAATATAAAATCATCGCCAAAATCGCAAAAGAAGAACCGGAATCCAGTATGCGATCGATAGGGTTATTACAAAATGACGAAGAGCTTCGAAAGTTAGCTAACGATGTTGCCACAGCATTTCAAGAGAAATTAGGCATAACGAGAACGAAAATGAACGCCGTTTGGAAGTTAATAAAGTCAAACGAACGAACGTGTATAACTCTTGACAAATGTGATGACATTCTCCTTTTGCGAAGAATGATCGGGAAATGTGACACTCCGTCAACATCATCCGATGAAAGTGATTCGAATCAGCATTCATTACAAGGTTTTGACCATCGCCACGAAGTGACGTTCCGTGGATACTCATCAACCAGCGATTTCGGAGACGTTGAGTCTATGTCGACTGATAGCGCTGATGACAGCAGAAGTAATGATTCCAAAGAAAGGACAGAACTTCTTCATCTAAATTGGTTTGATAACTGTTGTACGGAGGAAGAGCTTCTTCAACTGTTGCAAAGCCTTGTGTACATAGATCCGAGAGTCACTACCTCCTCTGTAGGTGAACGACAAGAGATAGAGATGCCAGTAGTTGGAGAGATATTGAAAGAATACGAAAATCTTAAAATCACACCGTCAGCCAGTGACAAGTTGAAAGATTGCATACCTAACATGAAAACTATATTTACATTCGCTGGCATTGGCCCTAAGCATATCAGGCAATACGCTGTCGACAAAGACTATTCGATCATAAAAGGTTTTTTTTCGTACATGGCAAGATATCACGTTCGTACTTGTATTGAACGGAGCGTAGGTCTGAGTATGCCAAAATTGATGGGCTGCATGCAACGTGATTACTCCTTCAGTGATCCCGAAACCACTGGTTACTCAGCAAAGGAGAGGGAGTTAACGAGATTTCTATTTCAAAGAATGCAAAAGCGTGTTGTGGAGACGGTCACCGAGTTAACTGAGTTTGCTAAATGTATTCCTGGCTTCAGAGACCTCTGTTTGGATGATCAAGTAGTTTTGCTGAAGTGCGGCAGCTTTGAAGCCCTTTTTGTCCTTCTATCATGTACTGTCTTTCAAAAAGGAGTACTATTACGTGGCAGCAATATTTATGTTACTTTCAATTATGTGTCTAATTTAGGACACTTGAGACGATATGTTAAACCGAAACTAGAATTTGCTGAAAAATTGGCCAGGTTGAAATTGTCTGACGAAATTTTGGCATTGTTCATATCAGTTGTAATATTATTCGGTGACCGTCCCGGGTTGACAGATCGGGCAAAAGTGGATGAACTACAAATTCGTGTTATATCCGTACTGGAAGCACTTCTTAAACTACATTACCCCAAGAGACCACACTTTCTCGCAAATCTGCTCGTAAAAATGGTCGAATTAAGGCAATTGTCAGAGGATCATATCAGGATGACAGAGCGAATGGTCCGGAAATATGACATGCATGACATCCTCGACCCCTTATTGTATGAATTGTGTACTGACTAGTGAAATGTTTTTCTAAGGCTCTGCTAGGCAGTCCCGGCCTCATTCACTCTGTTGTTTTGACTGCTCATCGTTACCCGAACTACCTACGAAAATAATATATTTATCTATAAGACGTGAGTCAAAAACGCGTTACAATGCTATTGGTTGTTTGGATTCACCGATCGCTACTTACTGGCTGAGGACGTGGGCGATCCAACGTAGGTAGGCTACCGCTAGATAAAGTTTGGAAAAGCGGCCATATATTCTTCAGCTCCGCAGACTTCATCTTTTCTCATTTCCAGCGGAAACTCCGAGATTATTGACTAGCCTGTCGAGCCCTTATTGAGAAGATGCGTCCTCCTACGACACAGACAGACCCAGGACAGACCATAGGCCTACACAGCCTTTACAGAAAAAACGAACCTCTGCAAATTATATAAATATTTCCTTAATCATCATTTTTGGACACCTGCAAGCAGAGTATGCAGAGGATTTTCAAAACTGAAATCCCTAATTACAGAGTGAAGCACTAGTTTTCCAGTTAATTAACCTACAATGATACAAATAGCATATGCCCAATGCCACCCGCCCCACGATGAGAATAATATCAGAACCTTTATCATAACCCAACGGACGCATATATTTTGTAAAGCATCCGCGAGAGGGCGACATGTCTCTATCCCGATGCTTGCTAACAATGTTCATTTATAGATATCTAATGTTTACGTTAGATATCTATAGTTAATTGAAGCCAAGCTTTGGTGTGATGAGGCGCTGACTTCTGAGGCAGTGCCTTTAGGGAGAAGGTAGGTAGGTAGGTGCTAAACTAATGTACGGTACGACGGATTTAGTTGAGTATAAACTTTTCCAAGGATCCGAATCAAGGCAGGACAACTCTCCTTCGTCTGGCAGAAGCAGTATCGGAGAACTCATATGACACTTATTATTATCAGGGAATTCTTACCGTTCATAGGCGGATAGCGATAGGCCTATTAAAAAGAGATCAACCAACACCTTTTATCATTTTTTCATGATAGTCGATTGTTGACATGGCTAATAGTACTAGTGCTAGTAGTCCTACTGCTTCTTCTGAAGGAGCATTCTTGTTTCTGGACTCAGATAGCGTTGTACCAGAAACTTCTTCTGACATTTCTCATGGATGTAATCGCAGAAAATCGAATTCCAAACGACAACCAAAGTCAAGTGACCTGAACCTAAAATGTGAAATTTGCGGAGATCAAGCATCCGGTTTTCATTACGGAGTTCATGCATGCGAAGGCTGCAAAGGCTTTTTCCGTAGGACTATTAGAATGAAATTAAGTTATAGAGAATGTTCAAATAATTGCAATATTAATCTCAAAAGTCGAAACAAATGTCAATTTTGCCGATATAGCAAATGTGTCAAATTGGGTATGTCTCGTGATGCTATTCGTTTTGGTCGAATATCGAAAGTGGAAAAGAAGAAAATGATTTCAAAGTTGACGAAAGAAAAAGCTCCGAAACAAAATATTCGTATGAGTGTCCATTTGGATGAACGACTTCAGGAACTGACAGAAATCTTAGTATCCGCATTTCAAGAAAAAATGAGTGTTACCCACGTCAAAATGAATGCATTGTGGAATCAGAAAAACAAAGAAAACAGTGCACTTTCGATACTGAATACTATGGATGATGTCTTTATGTTGCATTGTGATGTAGATCAGTGTACCGGTATATACGATATCTCATCGCCAATGTCAGGCGATACTGCTTCAGAAGAACATGTGGAATCATGTACTGTCTTGAATTCTGATTATGAAGGTTTGGACATAGAAAAACTGGAAGCTACCGTGTCTGCAAATATTCATCCAATGAGTTCAGGTGAAGTCTCAAATGCGAACGAGCGAACTCCCGAGCAAGAATTTGATATCCAAATCGAAGAAATTCTTGATTTTTTGGAAAGTATGGACTATGTGTCAGACCCTAAATCTGATGTTTTAATTGAAAAGCAGCCAGAAACAAAGATTAACTTCGGTAAAGCACTATTAAAAGAATATGAAAGTGTTCCAGTCACAATTCCCAATATAGAAAATGTTCTCAATAATATTCCTGCAATACGACGTGTTTTAGATCTCGGAAAAATTTTGGCCCAGGATGTTAAAAAGCATGCACTCGAAAACCACCGCTCAATCGGATCAGCACTGGTATTTTTTATGAGAGAAATCCATGTGCGTGTTCAAATTGAGCTTGGCCTCGGACGAACTCTGTCAGAGGTACGTCAAGGACTAGAAGAATATTACTCTACCAAAGCACAGCAAAGTATTGATAATGGTTGTAAGCATACACTGGGAATAAGGGTAATGAAAGCCCTCTTCAAATCAATGCAAAATCGAATTGTGAAAGCCGTGGGAGAATTAACTGAATTTGCAAAATGCATTCCTGGTTTCACCGAGTTGAGTTTGGGCGATCAAATTACTTTACTGAAATTTGGTAGTTTTGAGGCACTTTTTGTACTCCTCTCATGCACTGTGTTTCAGAGTGGATCGATAATTCCTGATCTCAATGTTTATATTACATTCAATTTCATAGAAAAAATGGGCCAAATGGGTACAGTCGTGTTGTCCAAAATGGAATTTGCTCAAAAACTTACAAGTTTGAATTTATCCGATGCGGATCTTGCTTTATTTCTCTCTTCTATTATCCTTTTTAGTGACCGGCCTGGTTTAATAGATACTGATAAAATTGAAGAACTTCAAACAAATGTTTTATACGCTCTTGAGGCACAACTCAAATTACACCATCCAAATAATCCATATTTATTTCCAACGTTATTGCTGAAAACGGCAGATCTAAGACAGCTAGTCGCTGACCATGTCGTTGTGACACAACGTCTTGCTGATGCAAATTCTATGAATGATCTCTTTCATCCGCTGGTTTCAGAGTTATTGAATGGTAGATGAAAGACTGTGTGTCGTCTGACGAGTTACCTTTTCTTTGAACGATGGTACTATCTAAAAAAAAAAACGAATTAAAAAAAGCAACTGGTCAGCCTGCACTGCCAAACGAAATAGTTCTAAATTGGTGTGGTATCGTATAGAAGTCATGATCATGTGGCCACATTATGTTTTGTTGAGGTGTTTAATCTTTGTTCTGGCAGTCATATAGATTATACACCTATGGTATTTTGTTTGATGTGTATAGTCAGTAGGCACAGTAGCACCCAAGATATCAGATAGAACCAATATGTATGCATGAAGTGGAGATATATATATTCGATATCCTGAATTGTGTTTAATATCTAAGTGAGAACATTCTGAAGATATCCATGAATGTATATGACTGTCAAGTGAATCTTCAATGACTCATGTAAATAAAGTAACTTCCTTTATTCTACCCGAAATGCCGGGTTAGCATCTCGGTAGCATCACACCAAAGATGTTAAAATTGGTATCCGCATCTGTCCTGCTATGCGCCAGCATTATGGGATTGGTATAGAGAGGTGGCGCTTCCTCTGAACAGCGTCAGCTCATACTAGCATCTCATTGTCCGAAGGACGAAATAAATGTAATCTTTCTCTCGTCTCTCATATCTAACCACCATTATTATGCCTATTTCTTACATCTAGTCTGCTACTGGACATTAATGATTGATTTTATCGAGCACTTTATAGACAAATCTGAACTTTGTGCAGGTTTACATTTACCGTTTCAGCAAATAGTCATTTTGGAAAGAAGATCACCACAAATGTAGCGTCCAGTCATGGTTTATTGAGAATTAGAACAAATAGTCAGTTACATTCGTCATACATCCCTATCATTCCCGCACTGTAAAAACTAAAAACTTTCTTTGTAAGATGTCATGCAGTACTGGTATGAAACTGATTTGATGTCGTCCAAGTACACATTTTACATCATTTTGGGAAATTAGGACTGTCCCACAGATGATATCTCATCTGGGTAATGTCGGTAAATAATATTTACCAAATATATTGCTCCTACAACCCAGTCTGTTTCCATATTCCATTTTAGATATACAAGAGTTCAAATGGTATGAATTCAAGTCTATGCATAATATTATTTTCTCAAGGTCCTTTTATTTAATGTTTTTTGAGTAGCTCTGTCAATCCAGCTTGTTTTTGCCGTACTGTAGGCCTGATGCATGCTTATTGGATTCGCTGATTACTGTGTTATAATGTTATAATTACGATTTACTCAGACACATACTCTGTACATGGACGGGCTTAGTTGTGTCTTGTGTGTGAATGGGCATTCGTCAAATCATTTTGCAAGGCCACCTTGATTTGATTGTTTCAGATTCAGATAAAAAATTACAGGCCTAGAAACAAAGGTTCAAACCTGACCAAATTGTCAATTCGCGTGAAAAAAAAGCTGTGTTACCTGTAATTTTCCCAGTAGAAGCCCTGTGCAATGTGGATAGTGCAGGGGTGGCACTTGACTGCAGGGGCCGATTTCCCTCCTTGTTCCACTAGTATTATTATCCTTATCATTGATTTTAACAACCAGTACACTTCTGGTATTACCACTAAACGACCAGGCACCATAATTATCAATATATTAATATCAATATATCATAATGTTGAGGTTGTTTTGTCAAGTTCATTGCTGTTCTGTATTGTTTAGCCTGCAGCATTATCATTATCATTACTTAATTTTTTTGACATACAGATCATGCAATAATGGTGTAACTGTAATGGATGATTTACATGCCTATTTCGATCGGGCAGACTACCTTATCCAGGAAGCGGAGCAAGTGCCTCTGCCTGAATCAAAACGACCTTCACCGAGCACCAAGTGGAAATCTTTTCGCAAGAATTTACACAAGTCCTATGCAAAGTCGTTGCAGGAGTATTCTAATGATGTGCCATTGCGATGTGGAAGTGATGTCATGAGAAATGTCCTAAACGAGTATGACAGCCCAAGACTTCTTGTGAACCTTTTCCCTGTTAATGATGGATACTCTGTGACTTTAATAAAAAGTGATGGCACATCTGCAGAAAGCTTACAAATGCCTTATGAAGAAAGTGAACTGTTAGAATACATTGATAACGAGCAGTTACCACCACTTATTGTTGATTGTTTACATAGGAACCACCCAAAGGCTTTTATCAGTGGGTGTGTGATAGCGGAAATAAGAGACTATAGAATATCGAGTGATGAAGATTCCTACGAAGTCCACCGTACATTATTGAAACCCACTCAGCAAACATTAAACAATGATGTTAACATTGTGGCGGAAGAAGCGTCAGGGTCTTTCAAATGGGGAGCAGATGATAAACTTGTACTAGAGAGCTTAATGACTCTCGCTACCGCAGAACCTCTATGTCTCGATGTTTCACCTACTGTCGCTATCGTCAAGAATAAGATCCAGCGACGCAAAGGAAGATTTCACACACGGCCAATGAAAAGATTAATTTCTAAAAAAGGGCTCGTCGCTCAAAGAAGAAGACAGGTTTCTGAAACACGCCGGTTGCCGTCTTCATTAAAATTACATGCTTTCCTCATGGAGCGGCAGTGTTCGAAAAAACCGCATACTCAGTCACTATCGCCTGATGTAAAGTTACCAATTAACGTTGTCGATGTATGGAGGAAAGAGCCGCTTCTGCTCACTGCATCATCAGAAATAGACTGCGGTAAATATTTGACGGCGCTACCTGCAAACAACATTGAAAGCACTGACATTATTGAAGTACAATCCATTCTGCTAGAGTCGGAAAGTGGCAACCGGGATGTTATATCACGAATTGCAATTGGACAAAGACCAAGCGATATGCATTACTTCGGAATGCTTCAATCAAACAAGTATTTTAAGCCAAGTAGACCCGATGTTCAGTACACGAATCAAATTTTCTCCCTTGGAACTGAACACAAGGCGAATCTATATATTTTACAATATCATGAACTGTTTACAGAAGACGGGAGGAGACCTGTGAAAGTTACTGTGCGCCATGCAAATAAGCCTCCCGTCATTTATCATGTTCCAAATCAACAGCAACCGTGGCAACTTTCCCAAGAAAAATCCTTATACTCTGTAGGCTCAGTAACTAACATACCGCCTAGTAAATGGAAGCGAATGACAGCTTCAACTCATACCGAATTAAAACTCAAACTACAACAGCAACAACACAATGCTATGCAGAAACAGAAAGTTCATCAAAATATTTTAAGAAGTCTATCGAATACAAACCAGATACCAGTTACTGCACCCCATGCTAACCGAACGACTGCTCCTGCCCAGGTTGCTACTCAGAGTTCATCAAATTTCCAAGCTGCCAACATTAGCAGATCAAGAGTTGTCAGAACCAAATCTGCTTCTGCGAATGAAGCTGCAACGCCAGTACAACTAACTCCTCAATTATTGGCGGCTACTGGCATTCATCAACAGGGCCATTTGAAATTGCAAACCACAGCATCAAAGCTGCCGACACCAGAGCAAGCAAGAGTCGTTGTGGCAAAAACAGTCAACAATGGAAACAATCCACAAACTATGACCATGAACTCATCAGCGCTTGCTAATGCAATAAGCCAAATTGGCGGGACTGTCAATGTACAGGTTCCTGTTATGACTGTGAATAACCAACGGAACAGTGTCGACTCTCATGATCGACAAGCACAAACAACTGCAGCCGTAATTCGTATGCCGATTGGAATCGCTGGGAGCTCAAATTCAACGGGTCAAATTGCCACTCTCAATCTAATCGGTGGCAGCAATCTCTTGACAACAGGAACAGGCAACATATCGATTCCAGCAAGTCAGTTACCAACCAATTTCGCTATGCAACTCACCAGTTTGGGTAACGGTGCTAATCAACCACAGATATCTCTTGTTACTACATCTACACCTACCGCTCAACCACAGCAAATTTCATTTGTGAATCAATCGTCAAATAACGCGCCTTTCACTATCATAACTAATGAAAATTGGCAAGCCCGGGAGACTGGCAATATCGCCCCTCAGCAGGTATGCATGCTTTTATATTCCTGTTATAATAGACTGTGGGATATTAACATAGCTGCCACCGCTGCCAGTCACTGTTAGTTAAGGGCAAGGCGCTTAACCTTTGATAATAAAATATTTTTCTTTTTTCAGCAAACGTTGACTATAGCCCCGAGGACGCAAATTGCTCCTTCATCAAGAAATAATCAAAGCCAACAGTCGCAATCGGTGCAACTTGTTCAGCAACTTAGGATTCCAGCACATTTGCTCAGTCAACTTACTGGAGGAAATATTAATCCTGATAGGATTCAAATCATTACATCTCAGGGAGCGAAGAATATGAAGAAGAGAAACTAGTTTGCATGGCCCGTTATTACTGTAATTGACCTTGACTGAATAAATATCAAGGCATTCAGGGCACTTGTCTCCACCTTGCTCTCCATGCTTCGCTTTAGTATTGGGCAAAGGTTTGTTGTCGATCTCGCTAGTAACAAAGCTGCCGAATGCCCTCCTAATGTTAATACACAGTAGCAATAATACACAATTTTGCCTAGGGCTCAATGCCGTGTGTAGGCCTAACTTTGCTATGCACTAAACAGTTTTGTTAGTGAAAATTGAGTATGAAGAGAATGCTTTGTTTTCACCATGGCCTACAACTATAGTAGATCATTATACGATCTATAGTGTCCAAGACTAACAAAATCAGTGCCATCATGGCCTACTGAATGTGTATGTATGTATGGTGCCGTGTATGTAAATGACCGGTGAAGTACGAGCCAAGTGCCCAAGATTCCATGCAACTGAAAGCCCCTATTTATCATATGCGGGCCTTTGAAGCTATCGGTTATGTGCTTTCTGACAACCACAATTGCAAGATCTTTCAAAATTTACGTTGTTAGAATCCATTGATCGGAGTTAGCATAGCAGAATACTCCAGTACGTTGAAGTAATGCGTGGTAGTTCAGTGCAGTGGTTTCAGTTTGATGCGAGCATGAGGAGCTTACTAAGGTCTATGTACGTGGTCTGCCCGTATAATCCTTATGGGCCCGCCAGATTCTGCCACGGTGTGCCCGCGTGATGTGCACTTGACCGATCTACACTTCACTGCTGTTCTCACGAGTCCGAAGTGATGACTCGAGGTAGGGTACATATATCTCAAAGAAATAAGGCTTAGTAAACTGCGATTCAAAAGCCACTACAACCATAATTGATTGCTTTTTGCATAGCTCAGTGGTTCTGTCTAACCAATTTTCTTTGTCGCCCACTGACAATGCGTCTCATGTATGCTCTGTATCATAGTGGCACAAAAGCTATTTTGACTGCGCTGGAAGAGCAAATCGTCGGCTAAAGGGCGTTGCTTCTGTTGAGGCCAACTTGTAAACTTACAAGAGGCTGCATTTTGTTGTATAATGACAGGTACCTATAGGTTTACCCTTTGTCAAGAACATATTGTTAAACCGTATATAGAATATCAGCATTGGTGAATCTACTCGCTGAAAGTTATAGGCTATTATGCGGTCGTCAGTACCGTGACCAGCAGCTCAGTTTGTCAAATCGTCGTGATTGTTGTTGATGTAGGCTTGGTAGAATTAGGTAGAAAAAATTGGCAAAATTAGTCCTCAAGATCATTCTTACTATATTAGGTTGGATCTCAATGTGGCAACGTGCACATATTGCACGACTTCATTTCATGTTTCATTTGTGCCGTATCACTTTGGCCATTTGGCGGCAGACAAGCAGTCAGTTTGATAGGCTACACCATGTGTAAACAATCGTAAATGTCACAGATTTCATGCCAGTACATGTATGGAATTGATATAAATTCCCCCTGTCCTATTAGCACATGGAAACAACAAACAAGTGATGATACGCAATCTTGCCGGAAATCTTTGCCATGGCAGATTAGTAAACTCATTCCTTTGTGATAAGGCTAGGCTAGAGATGTTGTTATGGGCTCTGATGGTGGGTGACGGCGGTGATGGAGTGATATAAGCTTATAGAGCAGGCTGAGGGAGCCCCTGAGTTTTGCCGACCTACAATTTTCAATGGAGGCACTAGCCCAAAAGGCCCAAAGCACCAGAATTTATGTGTGTCAGTGCTGACATTTGTTTTACTATAGTAACTCTCAGCAGTTGAATTGAAGCGGCCACATTAGCTGCAGAATGACATTCAGTCAGATTTTGTATGTTAAATAAAAAAGTATGTTCTTGAACGATCGGCCTGTCCATAGTCACAGTTTGCAAATGTTGCCGGTTCTCTTTCATTGATCGATAGACCAGTTGTAAATTCCAGATTATTAATAAACCACATTCCACTATTCAATGCCTTGCGGCCTATGATTTGTCAAGGCTTATGATGAGGATTTTCTCAGCTGACAACCTCTTGAAGCGACTGCTTCAGATTTTGTGTGTGCGTAGGACATATATGCTACGTAGGCTAATCGTGCCTCAATACTTCTTTTTAGTGTACGAGGTTGATGCTTGTTGGCTTGACAGCCTCCACACTACCCCCACTGCACTCGCCATCCAGTGAAGAAGCTACGGATACCATTTTAACATTGTGGGTTGATGTGGTTGAGATTTTATATACAGGACTGAACGGTTTCATGGTTGATGACCTAACACCACGGCATGAAGCTGGCCTGGATTGAACAGACCCATATTTGATATCTTGATGACACGTGTAACTGATTGGTGGTACCGTATCTGGGTCTATTGAATTATGTCCTGTGTCTAGTTACATTCCATTTGGTTTGAATGTATGATATAAGAGTTGACTGATCTATGATTATTGTGCTTGTCTAGAATTCCATTAGCGCTAATGTGTGAAACTTGTACAATTCAAGCAGACTCTCATAGCGAAGCTCCACACTAGCTAAAGTGTAAAACTTTTGCCTACCATGTTTCCAATTACCACTACTGGCCTTATTCTTAGTTGTAAGATAAATTGTATGAAACGTTATCAAAATGAAACAATTGTTTTTCATTGTACGGGTACGGTACTCAATTGGTGTAATTTTCTTGAATACTACAGTCAGTAGTCTACAGCGGTAGTTCTAGTCCTAGATATATAGCTATTATCTCATTAACAGCAGATAATGGCAGGTGATGTTGATGTAAGGTTCCAGTTGTAGCTTACATGAATTCCAGGTTTAGTTTAGGCTATCAAACATTTTAGCAACAGCAACTGTTTGACTCACATGCTGCTATGATGTAATTCTATTGAGAAACAGTTCCTGTCTATTACTTGTATTGGTGATAGGCCTACTTACTAGGTGGAAGAAGTTGAAGGCCTAGTCTTTGTGTAGTGAAGCTATTGTTAAGGTGTAAGGCCAATTGTGCTTGATTGAGATTGAGAATTGAGATACTGTAGGGCTAACAAAGATGTGTTTATGTTATTGAATTTCTCGTCTCTGTTTTGACTTGTGGCGTGTATTTGCCAGTTTAAGTGCCACAGATTCCCAAAATCATTACCTGTAGACTAGAGACCTATGTGCACCGACTCTGTCAAATTCCGTGCATATTTTGGCTCGAAAGCTCTATATTTGTGACACATCCATGCCACGAATGACTTCAATTGAGTTTGGAAAATCGTCTTATGGAGAAGGTACTTGCGTCATTATATATACACCTTCCTGATCAATCAACTACCATAGGCCTAATCACTATGAAAGCTTTAATTAATGGATATGAAACTTACGTTATATAATGTTTCTGTGATTACAGCTTGATAATACCATGTAGATATTTATGTATAATGGATTAAACACTGAGAATTTGAAGGTTGAACAACGTTTTAAAAATCGACTTTGATAATTCACGGAAATACAACGTGATCAAAAGCCTGGCGATGTCGAACTTGGGACGGGGAGACGGTCGGAAGTCCAAATTCGTAAGTTTAAAAAGCCCTTGGACGGGCGGAAACAGCAACAGCAAAAAGGTAGATCCAGTGTGATCACGGTGGCATGGTGGCCTGATGGTGTGAATAGATTTCCTTTTTTTATTATATTTATCGACAAAATTATAGTTTATTTTGAGTTACCAGCATATTAATAACCAAGAATTTATTGTGGGGTTTGCATTCAAATTAAAATCACAAGATTTGATTTTCATTTGGCGCTCGTCTCAGTTTAATAAAGCAATTTGTGATGCACTTTGCTCTGCATTTCTACAACACAACAAAACCTCATTTTAATCCTCATACCAAAATAAGCCTGACCGATGCTACTGTATCATAATCTCAGAATCTCTACTTAGCTAGATGGCATTCCATTATCTTGTGGACTAGCTACAATGGAGGTCTTGGTCATGGCAGATGAGTATATTATATAAACAGAAAGTCTCTAGGTTGGGTATCCAGATAAATTGCCATGGAAACCGTTCTGGCATAGGCTACTTTATCATACCGAAGTCACTGACAGGGCATGTGTTGAATCTCTTGGTCGGATACTCGGATTCTACAAGCCCGGTCCAAAATTTTGAACAATGCATTGATAGAAGTACCACTGGTACCATATCACGCTCAATGTAACTTGACATTATGGTGTTTACTGGGAACTTAATTGTTAGTACGATTATGACAAGCCACCCAGAAACTTTGTGTGATTTTTGTAACTAACTTTATGGATCTAAAGATCGAGGGCAGGGCTCGTCCTTTGTGCAAGACTATTGGTTCCCTACTTGTCTATCAATGCAAGTCCGATTTTATTTGATGCCTGTTGACTAACCGGATAAATATAGCGAACTTGGTAAGCTGTATATTTGGTTGGAAATCATTAAGCAACACCAGGTAACAGCGATACCTCCTGAAACACTGGATTATCTTCTTGCTGAAGCTTGGAGTTTTTGTAAAGTTGAATATTTTGCTCTTTATTTATATATATATAGGCTATATATATGTGTACTACGCATGCAGAAATTTATGTTGTTCCATTGCCGCAAATTTTGTTTCTAGCAGACTGTAGCTGTTAATGACCAGTCGGCATGGAGACGTGTAACTCTCGCTTATAATGTTTGGAAACAGCAAGTATAAATTTTGAACCCTTTTGTTTTTGAAAATGTCGGCAGTGTGGAGAATCAATTTTATTTTATATAATATATATATATATATATGCATTACTATTGTTTGAAATGGATTCTGCAAATTCTTTTAAATGAAATTTCTGGTAAATAGGATTAGCAAAATCAAGTTGCTACAGCCATGTAGGGACAAAAAATTTAATGAATTGAGTTATTGACGACAATCTGCGAATCATTGGTGCTCCCCTGTTTTCTGGCGTATGTTTAGCCTATGTAAGCGGTAGGCCTATTGTAATTGTACCAGTATCTTGAACATAATAATTATGAATAACAGAATAAGTCCATTGCCATCTTCTTAGGCATGAATAACTCGGAATTTGCTTTCCAAAACAAAACACTCATCTTCCTGGTTGCAACAATATCATGAATATAGCCTATGTAAATTTGATGTTGTCTTATTAAAAACATTTTGTTGGTAGAAAAATATTAGTCTATGCAACCAGCAACCAGTCAGTCTCTTGACGAAAGTGTTAAAATTCATGTTAGTTTCATGAGCAATTGTTTTTTGTTAGTTTGAATTCTGCAATGTCGAAACTATTCTATGATTGCATCCTGAATTTTATGAAAACTTCAACTCCTCTGTGGTGGAGGAGAAGAGGTCTGAAACTTCTGAAATTCTATAAGCCGTTACCAGTATTGCATAGTAGCAAGAAAGCATTAGTCCATTAGTCCTGTTTCAATGTTAGTGAAGTGACTGATTCTGTTGCAGGAAGTCAAGTGACTTGACTGTAGATTGCAAAAATGAAATTGAATAATAATATCTACCTACCGGTACCGGTACTTCTCTAACAAATCTGAGTCAGACTATAATATATTGCTGCACTCATTTGTTCAATACTAACAAGAGCTTCCTTGCACTGTAAATACTCAGTAGCAGCTGGCAGTAGTTGCTGTGAAAATGATGCCCCTTCAATTTGATTGCTGTAAATTGTAAATGCACGAATTCACAAACTTGACCATCGGTTTTCAAATGGCTAGTCGTCTTTTAGGTAGGGTAGAATGATATTGATGTTCAGTTAAGGCCGCAAGGTGCCTCAGCCTTTGGTTGTTAATAAGGTCAATGGCCATAAATCATTATGTAAGCATGATGATGCTAGTGTTGCGGTGACTTTTAATGAGATCGATATTCGATATGTGGTGTTGCAAGAATGATTCATGGCCTACTTGTCACATACATCTTAGCCTTCAAATCTGTAAAATGGTAGTAGGTATCTATTTGGTGTAGTTGGAAGCCTTCTTTCCACACACTGTCGTCGGAACGTTGGAAGCGAATAGGCCTACTGAATTGCTTGAGATTGGTGACAAATTCTCAATTCTGGTGATCGTTGTTCTTATTGAACGGATGGCACATAAACGATAGTTTTCTCACTGTCTTTGTTCTTCATTTTCAATCTAGCTGGATAGGTTTGCATCTGTGAGCCAAGGGAAAAGTAAAAAGAAGCATCCCAAAGGTGCGATGCTTCAAGATGAAAATCCTATGCAACATATGCTCCCGGACAATGTAGCATCGAAGCTATCAGAACATGAAGTCCTAACCCTGTTTGAAAAAATGCTAGTAAGTGATGGATATTTAGTTAATCCGTCATAAAATTTTCAGTCAGAAGCTTGCCATCCAAATTACTTGAGCCAAGTTATGTTAGGTCTACCGTACTTTTCATCCTTGGAAAGCCTTACCTGTAGGCCTAAACAAACAACCGTACAGTAGAAATGTGCTGAGCAGTATAGCCAACCTCGTTGGCAATCTTGTGATTCCTCTTAATTTATGAGCTTCTCTTCCTCTCTGTAGTTTCCCAAACTGCCCACTCTTCCTTGAGCGGCAATATATACATAGGCCTATATATATATATGTAAATTATAATATGAAGTAATGTAGTGCACAGCCGACAGTGTTTTCGTTCATAATTACAAATGCTGAGATTGCTATGCTTGCGAGAAATTGATATTGCTGTCAAGCTGAATGTGAATATACCACGTTCTTTGGACGTATCGTATTTCGTATTTGACGATATCGATTGCTAAAATTTGTGATATAAATGGGCCTTACTCTTCCATGCTAGTTTTCTGCCTGTGACATCTCCCCACAAAGTTATGTTTGGAGGGTAATTCGATATAGTACCGGTATCTGAGAATGATCACAATCATCATGAGGATAATAATCTCGACATGTTGGTAGTATTTGATTTTTCCTGTCGAGATTGTAATCTACTGATGTTGATCACAAGTCATGTGTAAAATGAAAGACACATTGTATTACAATCTCTGTCGTGATCTTTGACCTGTTATGGTCAACAGGGGAAAACGAATGGTCGTAGCTGACATAATAGTTGTGTCACAATGTCTTTCAGGACGATATGAATCTGGCTGAGGAGAGAAAAGATCCGTTGCGTAAAAAAGAACTTTCTGTTAAAAGAAATATGGTCGTGCAGTGGCTAAACAAAACCTCTATTGTAAAGGTAACTATCGTTTATAACATTAATCGCTCTTTGTGTGACGGTAATGTTTTTCATTACCTACAACACTCACATCTTAATGTAGTTCTAATACGGCAGGATATGATTAGTTCGAATAAGCATCTAGTTGTATGTCTTAGCCTACTTGTTTAAGTGATCAAATCGTCACTGCACGCTCGAGGTCGAGTAAGAAGTGTAAGATCACTCCTCTTGTGTCTTGAGGAGCAAATTTTGCGTGTATTACAGGGGGAACAAAATACTACGCCGCAACAGTTTATTTTCAATCTCCACTCATTGACGATGAAAGATAACGTCTTTAATTTGGGAAGCGGAAATGACAGAAACGAACTCTTGAGGCTTCTTGAATCTCTTAGAGTGTCACTCAACAGTAATCCATTAAGGTGGGTTATTTCGATATTAATTTTGGACATGAATAACATTTTGCTCGGATGACACGCTTGCACAGATAGATGATTATGCAGAGGCTGTCCATTGGTCTCTAATGCCTCCGTGTTTCAATAACTCTTTGAGTACACATCAATTAGTTGAGGTTACTACCTACATTGGGATCGTGGTCTGCATGTGTCATGTAGGTGCTCACAAAACACTTCACGGTCTTTCTGTCTAGTGGCTTTAGTGCGATGACTGGTAATCAAACCATCATCTGATGGGTTCATAGACTAGTGCGAGTACCCACGTACTATTTAATGTGACATTAAACTAGCCTACCGGTATTTAACTCGTTACCAGTCTTAGCCAGTGGGACGATTGCCTTACACTTCTAAACACCTACATCATCCAGTTATCCATTCTTTGCTTTTTTTTACAGTTGGGTTCAAAACTTTGGTGCCGAAGGTCTCAACATCTTGTTACGGATCTTGAACGATCAATACGACCACAACAGGGATGCGACCGTCGATCAAAAGATTAAGCACGAAATTATAAGATGTTTGAAAGCGTTTATGAATAATAAAGTAAAATATGATTCTTTTTCTATTGATATTTTGTGATGAAACAAAATTCCTTTTTGTCAACAGTATGGTATCAGAGATATGTTCCAAAAAGAAAGTGGAATTGTTACATTATGTCGGGCCATCGATCCTAATAATAAAATGATGATGGTTGATACCGTGAAACTAGTAGCAGCAGTCTGTCTGTTGGAAGATGGGTAAGCCATGTTTTATTTGAATATTCAATGGAATAGCTGTTACACTCCAAGCGGTGACTAGATACCATATATACTTGAGTGTAAGACGATTCTTCTTATGTACTCCTGCAGCTCCCACCCTCTGTCTAAGCCAGATTGAGATCGACTGAATTGCCCCACTCTTTCCACTGTCATCGTCACTGGACAGTGAATACTGATACTGATGCATTTCACTTTAGCCATAGAGACTTTTTTATCATGTTTTGCACTCACGCGTATCATTATCAGACTCGCCTTGAGTAATTGAAAGTATCAATGTTTACATTCTTTGTAGTTTAAAAAGCTTATTGCAGTTTAACCGTAACAGGATTGTATTATGCTTACATTTTCAGCCACGACAAAGTTCTGACGGCCATTACGCTCTGTCACGAGAACTCTCTTCTTCAACAAATACCGAATGCCAACCACGCCGGCATTGGTACGGCGGTTTTGCCTGTTGCTACGAGCCGATTTGCCGCCATCATCGAAGGATTGAAAGGTTCCGAACAAAATCCTATGCTGAGTGTCGCCTGCCTGCAACTCGTCAACGTACTTGTTTGTACACCGGATGAGTTGGACTTCAGGTTTCATTTGCGGAACGAAATCATGAGAGCTGGACTCATACATTTACTCACGGTATGACCACTAGCTGTTCCTGTGTTTAAACAACTACTTATATCCTTAGAGCTTCTGATCGTGGGCGACAAGAGATTCTATCGTCAAGTCATCCATTCTTTTGGGAGTTGTGAAGTGATTTTGTGGAAATCTACAGATTAGATTGGTCTCTGATTTTGCTTTGCAGGAATTGAAACTAAGCCAAAATGAAGAGTTGCAAATACAACTGAGAGTGTTTGAGGAACACCGAGACGCTGATTTTGATGATCTCGTCCATCGATATCACGACGTCAAATCAGAATTTGAATATCCTTTTCGATCGACATAATATTAGGTGTCCTTAGAATCTTGACAAATTCACTTGCATTAAAAACCTGGGTGTTGTGTGCGCTCATGGTTTGATACAATTTGATAATCCTAATCCTTCCTCTGGGAAATTCAACTTGACGGATGTGGATGTCCCTTAGTCACATCTTCTTGTGACCTTTTACGAAATTAGCATGAACCATGAAATCAATTGAAAATTAAATTGAATGAAAGATTGGAATTGGAAATGAAAAGTGGTCATAATATCTACTCCTAGCTGTTTTTTCTTTTGTTTGGCTTTTTTCTTTCTTCGGACTAGGGCTAATAATTATACAAAAATACGAATGTTTAGGTGTATGCAGACTAATCTGGCCACTAGACTGTAGGATTCATAAGTGCGACTTACTGGTTACCGGTATGACTGATAATGAGATAATGCTTCAACTGAAGTAGAGGTATCAAGATGATCTTGATTTGTTGATATTTTAAAATGAATCATCGAATGATACACTGATATACTTCCACTTTTCAAAGGCAAATTAAATCCGTATTTGATTTGGTGGAACGTTAATCAATTTATTCAGTTGATAGTTCATGAACACTATAATAGAAATCTTATCATGAACACTGTAATAGATATGTAGTAGGAGGTCTAAATTTGAAATCTTGACCTAGGCAATGCCTATGATGACCTGTGTCGAATTTTCCTTATGGCACTGTTCATCGAAATCTGCAATTCATCCTTTATATTATAAAATTTTTTTTGGATAATTAGAATAACGGTATCTGATGATTTTTGATGTGTTTTGGTGTCTTGATTTTGAATATTCTTTAACTCACCTTGTCGTCAGCAGTACGGATGTAAATGAAATTTTTGAAATCTTGAGGGAATCTCTGGTCGGGACGAGCAGCGAGCAATTTTTCTTATCTATATTGCAACATTTGTTATGCATTCGCGATGATGAATGGGTCAAGTAAGTCATTGCAAGTGTTACTTTGTCAAGTCCGATAGGGGCGGGCCATGCTGCACACTGGGGTAGGTAGGCCCTATTGTTTGAACAAGAGAGGTGTGCGAATCATCCATGGGTCACTAGTAATCTGAATTTGTTTGGGTTTTGATATGTTTTTTATGGGTTTTCGATATGATCCTTTCCACAACGCTATGTAACCTATGCGGGTATCGGCCAGTATGTTGGTTGGAAACTTGAGCGACATTTTTTTTATCCTTCTGCGGTTAAAATTGATCCAATCTCTTCATTCTATTTCAGACCTCAATATTATAAACTCCTCGAAGAGTGCGTTTCACAAATTATCCTTCATAGAAGTGGCATGGATCCAGATTTTGGGTACGGCTGCAAATTCGCCAAATGTTTCTGTTACTCTTTATTGACATTATCTGAGGACGCTTGACGAGTCTAAATTCTTTTTAAGATACCGACAACGTTTTGAAGTTGACGTCGATCCGTTAATCGATCAACTGGTTGACAAGTCAAAAGTTGAAGAGAGTGAGTACCGGGCACAAGAATTTCAGAAACAAGTTAGTATTATAGCCTAAGAAATTAACTTGCTTGTTGCAATACCAACATGGCAATATTTCAAATATTTAGACCGATTGTGTAGCCGGTACTGTAGTGCTTAGACTACCTGTAAATGAGTAAAACATCCCACAGATTTATTTGCTTGCTAACTTCATTTTCAGAGAGATCATGAAATGACTGCAAGGCAAGAAGCTGAAACAAAATTGAACAAAAAGGTGAAGGAGTTAATTGAAATGGAAACAAAATATAAGGATAAAGAAAAAGAAGTAGAGGAATTAAAACAAAAGGTAATATGTCTTATATACCTATCAGTGACGTATCTCTGGGGGTTGTTTCGTTGTCATGACAACCCCCTTTTGAACGGATGGTCAGTGGCGTATCTGGGAGAGTGTCATTTTCTTTGCCTTTCATGCATGATTATTTGGCGTGAAGCGTCCAACTGGTCGCCTAAGCGCGTATCTCGCGGCTTTCGTCGCAAGTAACGATCCCCGCAGAACGAATCTACAATCTACGGCGATGCTTCAGTCGCGGGAGGAAACGGCGAACAGCGCGCGTGCAATCACAGTCGAGTTGTTACGGCCCCGCTTTGACCTTTTGATTACTGGCGTCAGACAACGATTTATGGTATTCGTTTGGCCGCACGCGTTGGGCGAAATGGGTAAGGTCAGTACATGACTGTTTTACTGGGGTTTTACGGCAATGTACGCCTATAGGCGTCAGGGAATTGCACCTTGCCATGAAAAAACGTTAAGAACACTTTCGATAATTATAATCGTCGAAGCGCGAACGCAACGCCTTGCATGATCAAAGGCGAAGCGATTGCAGATACGCCTAGTAAACAGGATGTGAGGAAGCCACTGCGGTCAAGTGAAAAGTAAAAACCACCGCAAAGTCGTAAACAAGGGCGTCGAGGTCACGCACTCGTCATACTTTAATTGCTGCCGATTGCTATAAGCAAGCGGCCGAATGGACGGCATGTCGGGGTTATGCACTGTGCTGAGTGAGTGTCTCGCATTTCCTTTGTCGTGAAAATATTCTACGGGTGCTTTCTAGTTGCAGATGATAAAACACTTGTGGGAACTATTTCACGTTGTCGTGCGGGTATACCAGAAATATGATCTCTTAACTTCGGTTCGACGTGTTACCGTTGGCGCGAAAATGCCGCCTGTTCTCTGCTTGCTCGATATGGGGATTTGACGTGGGTAGACGAACGCGTAATTCAAAGGGCCTATTCGATTAATACGTCACAATTGCCATGACAACCCCCTAATTTTCCCCGCCAGATACGCCACTGATACCTATATTAGTTTGATTTGCTGTCATTAACTAATTGCATTTTGATATATCGCAGATTGCAAGTGGCGCATTTGCTGTTGCATCCACGGCTGCTTCGGCAGGGGCATCGTCCGCTCCACCTGCTCCACCTGCACCACCTCCGCCTGGTGTCCCACCGCCACCACCGCCGCCGCCTCCCCACCTGGTGCACCTCCTCCCGCCGCCACCGCCCCACCTGGTGCACCTCCACCACCAGGCGCACCCCCACCTCCACCACCACCGGGTGCTCCACCACCACCTGGAGCTCCTCCACCACCCGGCGCGCCACCTCCTGGAATGATGAAACCGGCATTACCACCTGGAATGTCAGAAAAAAAGAAATACACACCGGAAACCATCATGAAAAGACTAAACTGGAATAAACTGGCGGTTAAAAATATCAAGGAAAGTAGTTTCTGGACTAAAACGAAAGAGGAGAGGTACGAGAATCAGGACTTGTTGACAAGACTCATGGTGGCGTTTGGCCAAAAGAAAGTCACCAAAAAGCAGGTCAAGCAAGATGATAAGCCACAGAAAAAGCAGAAGGAACTAAGGGTTCTTGATGGAAAATCCGCTCAGAATTTATGTAAGTCCAACATGCTCTGTCTAGGTTGCCAGAATCTGTTGTATTAATGGAATGGTGGAAAACTGATTGGTCAAAGATTCAATATATCAAATTCAAAACTTTCGTGCGACAAATTCAATCGGAGACACTGTTCAAATTAAAACACCGCTAAATTTCAAACTTTGAATAATTCTAATTCATCCTCTGCTAGACTGGGGTTACGGATTGATAAAACCTATTTGAATATTCCAACAGTCTTGAGTAATTGGGTTTGAGATGTCTATCCTCGGTATCAGTAGGCCTATAAAATATTTTATTTTTTAAAATGTGATCTCGTAAAAAAGATTCACCACAAATTTGATGGAGGAGGAGCGGAGCTCCGAAGCCTGTGAATGTTATAATTCTCTGATAAACCAATGCTGGCGGTGAATCTTCTTTATGATACGTATTGATTGCCCACCATCGGCTCTACTATTTTCTTCAAAATGTGATATGTGTGGCTAGAGTCCGGCACCACATCATGGTCGTAAGCTAAATCACCATTTTCCTTGTCATTTGTAGCGATTTTTCTGGGTACATTGAAAATACCGTACGATAAGTTAAAGATGATGATTCTCGAAGTGTCGTCTGAACTCACCGAACCACTTGTCAATAATCTCATCAAGCAACTGCCAGAATCGGAAGCCATAACTGCTGCGACCGAGTATAAGAAACAATACAACGATCTGGTGGAAGCGGAACAGTTTTTAGTTAGTGTAAGTATTGTCGTGCAACATTGCAATATCTTATTCATCAGTGGAAGCTTTGCACTTTGGTAATCTACATGCTCTTGCTAGTTATAATCAAGTTATGATCATCGAGGTTTGATTGCTTTCAGAGGTCATAGTTCATGTGAAATTTTTTCCTTATCTGTTTTCTAGATGAGCGATATCAAACGACTTCATCATCGACTCGGCCATATCAAATTCAAGCTTCAATTCGACGAAATGCTTAATGATATCAAACCTATGATCGTAACAGCTACGGCCGCTTTGCAAGACATTAACGGTAGCCAAAGGTAGTTATAATATAAGCCTACTTTTCTTCATTTCAGTGTTCATAATGCTTCTCACACGAGAATTACCACATATATATACCTACTTAGTTTCCTATTATTGTGACATGGTGTGATTAAGTGAATATGCCTGTCATCCGACTTGATAAATTGATATCGAGAGTAATCAAAATCAGATTCATTGAATTTTCGACAAATGAGATAATTTTGTGTCTATATTTCATATTTAAGATAAATATATAATAACTGTTCAGTGTAGAGATAAGCCGGTTATGGTGTCCGGTTTTCTGGCTAGTTAATATGAATGTGAAGTACACCAACTTGAATTCAATCTTCAACAGTGATGGATATAACCTATCTTGGCATGGGAAATTGTTAGCCTATATTTGATTTTGTCATAGAACAGTATATCTGCCGACCTGCCGGTGATTCTTACTCTCCGATGGAGGAACGGAGCTCTGAAAACTTGTCAGTTTTATATTCCAATAAACTAGACTGGACGTTAAATTTGCGGTGACTTAGTACATCTTACTATTTGGACCGTCCGCTGTCAACTCCACCATTTTCGTATCTCTGAGATGCTACAATTATGCTGCCATTATTTGTTACATTTATACAACACGATGTGATACTGTTGAACCCATCTGAAACGTCTGCGAACACAATTTTAGACACAGGCCTAATGTTCTTGCATCTATTACCGGACCTCATCCTGGACTAGTTTTTATAAAAAAATGTCCACAGCTTGTTGATTTAGAAATGCCAGAACAAAACCTGCATATTTGACTAAAAAGTACACACAAGATTATCTGAAATTTCATCCGATTCTAATTATTACCTTGCTATTCTCGGTACTTTCAGGTTTCGAAATTTCCTGGAGCTCATTTTATTAGTCGGTAACTATATGAATTCTGGATCAAGGAACGCCCAGACTCTGGCTTTCGATCTCAGTTACCTTGCCAAAGTAAGTGATATGATTGAATTGCACGCTTCTACACACAGGTACATTTTATATAATTTTTATGGATTTTCACCCTTTTGTGTAGTTGAAAGATACAAAGGATACAGAAAACAAAATCACAATTCTCCATTTTCTTGCCGGTTTGATCGAAGAACACAAGGAAAAAAAATATTCCGACATTTATGGTTTCATAGAGGATTTCAAACATATGGAAAAAGCTAGTCGAGGTTAGACCGCTAGACCTATATTATTGGCCACGAATTTTGAAGATATCGGGAATCTGTTGGTTAGGGAAAGTTTATGTTACGGTTCATTAACCAATTTGATGTGGGCCGGTGTTGCCTTGTCATATCAGTGGAGTACATTTGATATTCTGTGTTGAGAGATACTACCATGAAGACTGCGCGTTCAGTTTTGTGCTGATGATTTTCTTTTTCGCTCACAGTATCGGATGAGATGTTACAGAAGAACATTTCTCAGCTTCAAAAAAGTGTGGAGACCCTGGAGAAAGATTTGGAAACTTTCCCCAAAAAGGACAGCAAAGATAAATTTGTCGAAGTTCTATCGATATCCTTTTCAAATGAATTTTTTGTCAGGGGACAACGTTAGAAGTTGGGTAAAAATAGCATAATTTAGATATGCCTGCTTCCCTAATCCCTGGCAGCACAGAAGTACCGGTACTAACTGTTGAAGTAGCTAACCAGGTACCAGTGTATAAAATTGCCATGATCATGGTTTCTCCAGTATTTTTTTTACCAACTTTGGGCTATGTCTGGTAAATCGGCCAATATAGCATTGAATAATAGCTGATATTGAATGACTTGTTGTTGGCTAAGGTTTAAAACCTATTGTAGTGATGTTACATGGTTAATTTTCTTTGACCTGCTTTCATCGATGCACGATTTTGCAAAGACTGCGAAAGACCAAGTTGCTCTTCTCCAAGACATGTACGATAACATGAAATCAGTCTACAGTGAAATATGCGAATATTTCCTCATCGACACGAAGAAAAGCACCGTGGAAGACTTCTTTTCACAGATGAACGAATTCAGGATCGATTATCAGGTAATTTAATTACTTTTAATCCTTTCCTGCTATAACTGAATAGTTGTAAAGGTCTTCAATGGCATTTTATACGCATAGGATGATTTTATGATTTCCGAACACTTGGAAAAATGGAGTTCAAGATGAACATAAAAATTGGCTTAAAATTTGATCGTAACCACATTTTGCATATGTAGCATGTGTGATGTGTTTGGAACAACTCTCTAGATGTTTTTTTTTATCACAAAACAGAAAGCAGTCAAGGACAATGCTCATCGTAAGGAAATAGAAGAGAAACAACGAAGGGCCAAACTTGCCAAGGAGAAAGCAGAGCGGGAGAAAGCCGAAAGGAAAAAGAAGAGGAATCCGGGAGTTATCGATCTCAACACAGGTTTGAAAACATATCTGTTTGCTGATCGACTGCCGTCGCCTCGTTCCAACATGTTAATCCAATATCGCCTAATAATATCAATTCGCCGAAAAAAGAAAAGCTGTGGATAAGCTGGATAATGTCCAATGGCCAAGGACGTAGGGAAGCTGGCTCAAAGGCCATGTCACCTAAATTTTGCATCACTTCTTGTACTCACCCCAATAACCCCACTCTATAAGTACAAGTAAGGCCAGTTGACCAAAACAAAAAGGTTGCACGCTAATTTTGAGACAGAGAGAGATGAGATTTATTCAAGTATTTCCGTTGTTTATAGATGATGATCAAGAAGGTGTTATGGACAGCCTGCTTGAAGCACTGTCATCTGGTAAAGCTTTCAAAAAAGAGGGAAGGCGGAGAACACCAAGGGGCGATAAAGGTATCTAGATTTTTCTGTACTCGGTGTCATTTAACAGATTTGCATCGTTACAACGTTTGTGTTGACTGTGTAGCAAGTTTTCAACTGATTGGGAAAGCTTTTATGTCACATTCTGCCATGGCCTCTACGTGAAACGTTGTCTGCATTTGTTACGCGGCATTTCATTTGCCCATCATCTTTCGTTGTCATCTGCGATTTCACTCGAAGGCAACTAGGAAATGCGTTTGTCTTTTGGGCTAACCTTGGTGATACCCACGATTGTGAACGCGATGCTTGCGTTGATCAGTTTGTTTGTGCTAAATATCCAGTTGTTGAAATGCTAAGCAAAAGATACTCTACAAATGCATACTGGTTGCTTTAGTTAATTTATAGCCATATGTAGAGATATAAATTTTATGGATTACTACTGGTATTCTTTGCTTGCTTTATGGTTAGTCAGATGTCGATGCCTCTGTTGTGTCAATAAACAGGCCTACATATGAGTTATTATACAATCAGCATTATTCAAATACCTAAAAGTATTTTAAACTTTTTTAAAGGGTATATATTTACTATAGCTAGTTTGAAATATACGAAACAGCTAACAAGGGTAGTTTCTAAAGGATAGCCTAGGTATTATAAAATAACCACCTGTAATGTTACCCCCACCCGTTTCTAATGTCTTAGGAGATTTTGTTTCGTTATATGTCTCTGTACAAGCTAACATCCTGACAATAGTATGTTGGGTTTCAATAACAATAAACATCACACTTCGTGGCAGATGAAGCTCGGATGTCTGCGAGTCCTGGACAGCTGATGGCACAGTACCGTGGCCAACGTAGCATTGACAGAGGCAGCTCGGCCGCCATGATGAAAATGATGGCCAATGCAGGAAATGACAATTTCCTAAAATATCAATTGCAGTTCAGTATATCAGTTTCATTCTTGGTGCTGATCGATGCCAGTAAACATCACCTAACATGGGAATGAGAGCTCTGCCTAATACAATGTAATCTTCTAATTAAGCGAACCTTGCAAAGTTACAAAACTTCTTGTTATTAGCTTCAAACTCTGACCAGTTGATGACTAAATTGTAATTAACAGAGTTCTTTCAACTAATCAAATTTATCTTGTTCTAATTATGGCTGCAAATTTACACCGTCTAAGAGCATGATGCAAAAACGATTCTGTGATAAATGGGCTTAACTTATCTCATAAACTAAAGATTGCACACTGGATAATGATCAGGAACTCGATTGGCTGAGATTAAGTCATATCATGGGCCAGGAGGGGGATAGGAATAGGGTGTTGGTTATTTTCGTCTGCCCTTTTCTGCTGCATTTACACTGAGTCAGATGATATACATGCACAGTCGCACACTCCTGGAGCACACACGATTTACAAGGAGGCGCCGAAGGTTCTGGGTGCTCTGGTCGTCGGGCGGGTGCAGGTCTATTGAACTTGTTCAATATAACACCCGCTTATAGCTCAGAAGAGTTAATGATCAGTCCTATGCAAATATTCTACTAATAAATAGGTCTGTTGTTGAAACCTTTGCATGACAGATAGGATGGTCTGAAGATAATCTTCTACTGACAGATTATACTCCTGAGATGCTCTAGACCGTTGGCTCCTACAATATTAAAACTTGCGGTTGTTTACTGCGAGAATAGTCTTGCTGCTGGTCTGAAATGACCATCAGCAATCTTGCAATTTTGAAGTTGAGCCTATTGTTCTTGTGTATCTGGTAGCCTCTAGTCATTGTAAGAAATGTTGTGAACATTTTTAGTTCTTGCTGTTCTTGCTCATTTGGCCAGAAAACATCAGGATGAATTGACGGATTGCCCCTCACCTTGCGGTAATTTTGAGTAGGAGATTGTGGGTTTGTGTCAGAAATTGTGGTGTCGAGAAGAGTAACTAGCTAGTTGTGTAGCTTTGTAGATATTAAAACGATCGGTCAATTTATTGTAGTCTGACTAAGTGACATAGTGAGTGAATTGGTTACAGTTGTGGACTTGGATAGCATTTTTTTGTTCATTGCTTTTGAATTATGATACAATTTTGGTATTGCTGATATTTTTGTTTTGGCATTGCTAGCTTTACCGACTTGTTGCCCTATTTTAGTAGAAGAAATCAGAGCCAAATTTCAGAAGGTCAGTTAAGATCTCGTGGAAGGCACTGCCTTCACCGTTCATGTCAGAAACTTTAACCCACACCTGTACACAGCTGACGGGTTGAAGCTGAATATACACCTGATGACCATATGCATGAGGTTTTCATCACCACATTCGAGTGCATGCCACCAAGAAAGTTTCTTTACACATCTCTTTACCCATGCCTTGGAGAAACCAGGATTTCTAATGCGAAAAAGCATACGCTATAATATTATATAGCTTTGGTCATGAAATATGCCTATTAATGGGTATGATAGGCCACAATTGGTGGAGTTTATCGATCTTACCAATGGACAATAACAAAATTTGGTTATGTCTTGAGTGAAATTGGAAGTGATATCATTCTAACTCATTCACTGTCTCGCTTCCTTGAATTAGCAGTCCAGTCTATCACTGCATAGTGTGTGTGACGATGAGCATTCTTGTGCACGAATTGCATTTTGTCTGTGTCGATGCGCTGTAAGATTTGGCCGTGTTGAGCGTGGTCAGGGGTAATCTATAAATTTGGAATCTGCGATCTCCACTTACTGACCCCCTTTGTCTTGTCCTGTGGTGTTAGGCGTGTGATTGATGAATGCAGTCTGTGTAGGACGATTCTTTGAAAATATTTCTCCTCTCCTAGGGAGGTTGGCATGCAGCTACATAAAAGTAAACCTGTGATTGTGAGCTGTTATGAAGTGTACGGTGGTCGTGGAGTATCTAATCATCAAAAGTAGTACTCTGGTGTGGTTTTGAAAACCTCGTGCTTGGTTCCACCGTGCTAATGTGGGTTGGCTAGGGATTGTTGCTGTAATTAGCTAGAACGGGCAGTTTTATTTCCTGTTATTTCATGTTTTCATCGCATTTATGACATGTGTATTGACCGTTTGATACATTCATGTCGATCGAAGTCACTGTGGAATTAAGTTGTCGATGTTTTTTTATTGTTATTGTATGCATGTTTTTTGTTAAAGTTTGTTTTCTGTGTTGTTTTGTTATAATGTTGTTATATTATAACTTTTATCAACATCGAACCGATGTTGTTTGCTCGTTTGTTTTGCTTTCAGCATTTTATCGTTTGGACTGTGATCGATGCTTGCCGGATCATTGTTGCTGAAGCATTATGCAACTGAAAAATTGTGTAATTTTCTAATTGGAATCTATTTCTTGCTTTATCCGAAGAATCAGCCACCAAATCCAGCGCCGCCGCAATGAGAACACGATCACGAGCAAGACCGACCCCGCAGAGGAAATCGACTACGGGAGAAGAGCTAGGAACCGATTTTTCAAACTTGAGTTCTGTCCTCACTCCTTACTCGCCGACTGAGAAACACAGTAACAGCGATATCCAAGTTCGCAGATTAAAACCGTCTGATATGCCATCCATGCCAAAAGTATTGTAGGGCTGTCTGTTCATACTGCACCCTCTCCCTTTTTAAAAGAGTATGTTTTACGACGGAAAAAAAAAATTCTGCCTATTTTATCAAGTACCACTTATATATTGCTCTTTCCGTCTTGTGAACTGCGAACGTTCGATACATTCCTATCTGTAAATCGAATATTAGTTGCTGTATGCTAGTATGGAAGATGCACCAAAGCTTTTTGTGCTGCTGCGGAAATGGCGCAGAGTCATCTATCTCATGATGTGGCAAAATTTTGGTGCGATGGCTAGCATTCTTGTTAGTGATGGGCGTTTTCTTTCATCCCTAATTCTAGTACTGCTATATGGATTGAATCGGATATTATGGCTCCACACTGAAAAACCAATAACAAAGACTAGACTTACAAGCCTCCTTTCTATAAATGTCTGAAAGCAATAGCCTAGATTCTATTCAGTGAAACGTTTCGCGGCAAACTTTGCCCATATATTAACATTGTGCCTTGAATCAATAATTTGGATATAAACTAGACTGGTAATGGTCAAGAGTGGGGTGGGAGGATTTATGAAGTTCATTATAGACATTCCTTGGCACCTGGAACATTGTGTGTAACAGCATACATTCCTTACCCTTAAACCTGTTATTATGAAGACGATGCGAGTCCACTATGTCGACTCTTGTATTATTTTATCAGCTCTCTTTCCATATACATAGACTATTTTCATCATGCGATCCAAGTTTATGTTGAACTGTACCTGGAAGACGGGAGTTTTTTGTATGTACTCAGTTTTTGTCGGGATATTTTTATGGCAGAGTGTCTCGATTCTGGAATGCGTTTATAACTTGTACCCATTGGAAAAATTCACTAATCTTTCCTGAACGTTATCATGCGGAAGATTGCTATGATTTCTGCTGGACTAGTTTATTTACAAAGATGATTTGCTGTCTATTGTCTAAATATGATTTACCTCTGATTGGTGTAGGTTTTTCTTCAAGTCCAATTTGCAATTTCTGAGCAACGTTGCTGTGGGATGACCAGATTTTTCAAACTAAATGTGAGACCATTGGAATTATCACCGCCAACAAAATCTGACACGTCAAACATCATTTGCAACCCAGTTACTGCCAGACCAACCAACGTGCCTGAAATGCAGAGCAATGTCAACATTTTTTGGCGGCATTTCACCCACTTCTGCCTCTTGATACTTTCATTCTGAGCAGAATATAATCACAACTGGAATTTGCACAGTCACGCAAGCCGCCGCCTATGCTTGAAAGTGTGTAAATGAAATTTCAGGACAAAAGCAACATCATTCAGAGAATTTCTAGACACCTGGTCATTCTAACCAAAATTCCGTAAGCAGAGTTGCGGGAATGTGCCGAACGGCCTTGTTACGTTTCGAAATCTTAGACAACCTGTTATCCTAGCTAAAATTCCATATACCGTGTTGACTAAATGTTCCAAACAGTCATGTTTCGTTTCGACCCACAACAAATTGTCAGTATGCCCAAGTACATTCAGTGCTTGATTCGAAGACAACCTGATTTACTCGATCTCTGCCTATTTCTGGCATTTCCAAACTAATCTTCAGCTGTATTGAAACTTACGTTAATTCTCAATGATGCACATAAATTACTTTCTCGTGCCGTGCTATCCCATCTTCATGTCCGCGCAACACAGGCTTCATTGTGAATATTCAAAATTTGCAATCGGATACTGTATATTGAATGAAAATTGAATTTTTTGAGTAGTTTCGTATCCCTGACTATTGCTGTTGACGCTCTTCCTGTATTGTTTTAATATGCCTACGGGTTTTGTTATTATCGAAATATTCCATGTATGATGCTTATTCGTACTCGTTTATAGTTAGGAAAAGTTTAAAGCGTTCGATCACATTCTAGTGTTTGAATGTTATCACCCATTTTTGTTGTGCGACGGTTGCGTAATGCGTAAAGACTTTGGAATAGACACGTTTTCAAGTCTTGTTCTTGTTCAATGGTTTGTAATTCTTGCTAATACCATGTCTTCAAACCACTGTGCTATCAGGAGTAGTAGGACTACTAATTTGCCTTTTACACCAGAAGAATTGGTCGATATGTCTGGCTTTCAATGTGGCCAGTACTAATTTGGGAATTGACGTTTAGTTCAGATATTTACGAGAATAGCAGCTTTGCATGGGTGCTTATTTGAATAACGTTCTGCAATACCTTGAGTGTGCACTAATTCTTTGGTATTACCTTGGTGAGAGTTGTGGTTGGCTTATGTACCGTGACTATTCGGTATTCCTAAAACTATTATCTTCAGCAGGTGACAGACGGGCCCTTGATCGGTCTCGCTCCAGGCGTCAAATGTCAGGCTTCAACTCAGCGTCTTCAATCAAATTAACGGACGAAATAAGTATAGACAATTTGACTGCTGATGATTTTGGGGCGTCCCCAACGTTTCAAGGGAATTCGGGCGGTAAAGGTCCTCGACGTAAAAAATATACGTCAATGGAAGAAGCGACTAATGCCGAACAATCGCGTCATGGACCTGGCTCCCCGGCTGCTGATTCATTGCTGGCAGAGCTCAAATCTTTATGAGTTTGATAGATTTTGATTTTATGTAATGTTTGATTTGTATAAATATATTTGATCATTCCAATGCAATTAACAAGGCGATCATATAGTGCAGTGTCAAGACTGCTAATTCCTGAATTTGAAAGTTGAAATGTTCAGATATTGCAAAGTGTTTTAATTTGCAACTATCAAATGATACTGAGTAGGGATGGTATACACTCTGTAGTTGAGTTTGACATGGGAGCGAATTTTGTCTAATTAATTTGGCTAAATTCGGATCAAATCCTCTCAATATTCATACTTGGAACTTTTCTAATCAGCTTATGATAAATGCTCTGTGCAAATGATGTTCTTGGGCATATCTTTCATCACTAAGGCTAGATCATAATTGGCAATACCCACAATGAAGTGGGCAGGTTATATATAATTCTGGTAAGGGCATGTTATCCAGTCTGTGTGTGCATATACTGTACAATGTACAAGTCCTTCTGAAGCCATCGGTTCGTAGTGCGTTTCGTACCATCCCTAATACTGAGCAGTCCGATAGAATAATGCATCACACTCTAATTTTGTGAGGCCTGTGGGGTGTGATTAATTCTATGCCGGTTGTGAAAATCTGGGAGGGTAGTGGCATCGTTGAATTGCTACATTGACTCATTTGAATAATCGGGTACTTCAAATTTATAAGTTCCAGTGTTGATTCTATTTCGTAGCTGTACACTTATAATATCTATTGCTATAATCTTTTCTATTGTAGGCTAGGCATGTCAATGTCCCTGTTCGACCTATGCCATGTCTCTAAAATTTCATGTGGTGAATGGATTTTCAATGCCTTATAAAGACTCCGCCAATATTATCCCTGATACAGATAATTATCTTGACATCGATTGAGATGACGGGTATTAATTAATATCAAACGATTGAGTTATCACGGATTTATCATCTGATATAGAGAATATATTCGCGAGATTCAAATCTCTGCTGTGTGAACTGATTAGGTGACATTGCTTTGTAGTAATGACAAAACCTGCGATCTTTCACAACTGTGTTTGGCCCTCTGCCTGTGCAGTTTAAGGTATTGAGCTTAATTCGCTTTGGATTGC
The DNA here is from genome assembly GCA_030412335.1 of Botrylloides violaceus. Lineage (NCBI taxonomy): Eukaryota > Metazoa > Chordata > Ascidiacea > Stolidobranchia > Styelidae > Botrylloides > Botrylloides violaceus. The sequence continues at coordinate 2,892,431 of JASFYC010000810.1, forward strand.
TCCTGATGTCCTTTCAGTCATAACATGACAGAGCTTCTGTATCCATGCCTTTGTTGGACCGTGGCCTCCTAAATTATCAATTTGTTAGGCCATGGTCACTGGTCAGACGTATACTGACCTGCAGACCGATAATGATATATTGTGCTTTTGTGGAACCTTTCTAATTTTGGTGTTGCGTGTTGAGTTGTCTTCTTTATACGTCAGTTATTTTCTTCATAATTTATGTATATCAGGATCTCTGTTGAAAATAATGACTCGGGGAATATTAAAGCCTTAGCCAGGGTAGACCAAACTGTTTCACCTAAATCAGGCTTTGTGTATCGACTCTTACATACTATTTCTATAATTCTGTTACGTATGCTGTATGTCTTTGGTAAAATTTCTTTTACGTGGATGTGTGACTGCTCCATTTTAGAAGTTGTTTTAGGTGAACACTGATTTTTTTATCACGTTTAATGGGGAACATTAGATCAGATCCAATAGCATGAACCTGCCAATCATACAATATATGCATCTGTATCTGATTAGTATCATCTCATTGGTCTGCCTTTTGAAGCAGTGTTGGTAGATCTTATGCCGTTGCACGTATGTTATATGATGGCGAATAAACAACTGTTCTAAAATGGTATGAATTAAATTGGAGTGGATTGTGGTGAAGGTGCGTCCATTCATGTTTGCTCAAATGCTGTTTTAGTGAAGGGCTGTATGACATAACGACATATTTGTTGGCTAGTAGTGATTCACTAGCATTACCAACAGATTTGATGGACTGCTGCCAGGCTCCCTAAAATATTGGCCGACCAATTCAAGTCCTGCTATGATGTCTCTCACAAACGATTGCCGGTCCTCACTAAGTCAAACTCGCCTCTCCAAGACTTTCAATACTGATATCCGGACCTCTGCTTGGCAGTTAGTATTAGGTGAGAGTGGAGGGTTGTGACAGTGATCCAGATTATAAACTGCAAATATCGATACAGCATACTGTTAAGCATGGATCTGGCGTACGCGGCCCAATGAGTTGAAAACGCCATATTTTAAAGCGACGGTGCACAAATGAATGATATAAGAACTCTATTGTGAATATTAAAATTTATACAGAAAGCAGTCAAATAAGAATTGAAACACAATTATTGGCCCTCATCTTTCGGTCCATAACATGTCATAATACGCCTCAACACTTGCTGTGCATGTGGATGCTCTTGGCTAAGACGGTCTAGAATACTCATAGTATGGTACAAACGATCCTCTTGTTTTTGAGTGTCTGTTTCCAAAGCCTCATCAGTCTTACAAAGCCTGGTATATTTCCCATCTTTGATAGCTTGAAGGTGTTTTAACCTTGTTTGTTTTTCTACTATATCGAAAAGGTTTTTCTGTTTCAATTCGGTAAGGTGTTCCAAGTCACCTTCTAGCGTATCGACCGTTCCTTGTAATTGTTGAACGAGAACTTGTTTTTCTTCCAAGCTTCGTCCGACATCAGCTTGATTCTCTTGCAGTTGCCTTATGTCTTCATCGCAAGCATCAGCATCTCTCTGTGTGTTCTTAACCTTTTTGTTCAACTCGATAAGCTTTTTCTGGAATGAGCCTTTCGTTGGGGTCTTCTTGTCAATTTTAGATTGTGCTTCACCCCTTGTGACGATTGTGTCTCTACGTGAGACAACTTGTTCCATTTCTCGGATCATATGTTCTTGTTGTTTCATTAGTTGAGAATATCTGACTGACATTCGATGGATTTCTGCCTTCATAGCTTTCATTTCGCCTTGCCCGACTTCTGAATCTACAGCTGATCTTGTTTCTTTTGCTAACTGTGTTTTCTTCTCCCAAAGCATGATTTGATGCTCAGCTTCCACAAGGCTGTTTAGTAACCGTTCCTTTTCTTCACCAAGTCGGTTTAGTTGACTTTGCATCTCAATTGACTCCATTTCGGCTTCTCGTAGTTCTTGGACGAATTCGTTTTCTGTGAGTTTGTTACCTTGCTGGAGATTTTCCTCCAATCCTCGTTCATGAGTCAGGAGTTCGCTATATCGAGTCAAGCTGTTTTGTAAGTGTCTTATCGATCGGTCAATTTCATTTTGTTCAGAGTTTTCCTGATCTATTTCTGCTTCAATGTTGAGTTTCTTTTGCAGAAGTATAGTATGTTGTTTCTTTAGCATCTGAACATCACTTTGCTCTTGATCTTTCTCTTTGCTCAAACGAACCAGTTCGTGTTGTTGTCTTAGCCAAAATTGTTGTAAGTCGTTGATTTCATGACCCAATGCTTCGATCTGTTTATTCATCGAATTGATTTGAGCTTGAAGAGGTCCGATTTCCTCACCACCGCTGCTAGATATAAGCTGTTCAAGCTTCTTGTTGTATTGGTCTATGATGGTCTGTTTCCTTTCGATAACGGCATTCCTTTTGCTTGAATCCTGTTCTGCTCGAGTAATCAAATCATTACTCGAATTGATGGATTTTTCCAATTCTTCAAGCTGTGTTTTGAGCCTGGTGGTGCGGCTTTCGGAATCGGCCTTTTGTCTTTCGCACTGTGCGATTTCATTTTCGACTTTTGCATAATCTGCCTCTAATTCTTTTTTTCTGGTTCTAATTTCCGAGGTGACTTTGCTAGTGTAGATGCTTGCTTTATCGGCAGTAAGTTGTTGCTGAAGTTTTGTCATGATGGCATCTTCTAGTTTGACCTTTTCTGTGTATTCACGTTCGATTTGCTTACGAAGCACGTTAATCTCGCTCAATTTCATAGATCTTTCTGTAGTGGCTCTGTTGACTGCTTGTTTTGTTTCATTTAATGTCCGATTGTATGTAGTATACATCTGTTTTGTGTTTTCTTGCTTAGCCAAGCTTTGAGTGATTAATTTTTTCGAAATACTGATATCAGTTTCAGCCTTGTTACGCACGATCGTCAACGTTTCGTTCTTTTCTTCTTCCTTTTGAATAGACTTTTTGTAACCGTCTATTTCTGTTGCCAAAGACTTCATTTGTTGCCGTGCTAGATTGAGAGCTTCGTCCATAGCTGCGTGTGCTTCATCACGTCTTTTCATGCCAATAAGACTCGAGTTCCATTGTTGATATAATTGTTTTTTTTCCATGTTGATCGCTTCAATTTCTGTTCTGGCTTCCCCCAATGCCTCTTTTGCAGATTTTGTTTCTTGGGCTTGTGCAGACTGCTGTGATTCATACATAGCGATAGCCTCTCGTAAACGGTCGACTTTTTCTGTTAATCTATCGACGAACAGATCTTGTTGATTCTTATCGTTTTCGCTTTGAAAAATTTCCACCTCGGCTTTTTCTGCCGCTCTTTTCATTACAGCGATATCAGATCTGACATCTGTCTTCGCTTGTTTCATGTAAAATAATCTCGTTGCCAAATTTTCCACTTCAGTTTGCAACGATGAATTCTTTTTCCGCTGCGACGTTGTTTCTGTTTGAATTTGTTTGTAGATTTTTCGTATTTTATCCAATGATTGTTCGTGATCTCGTCTCTTTTCATTTACGTCAGCTTTTTTATCTCGCAGTGTCTCCAAGTTGGCCTGTTGACGTGCGAGCTCCTGCTGGATGCCGTACATGTTGACACCTAAATCTTCTCTTTCTGTCTTCTTACGTTTCACGGCGTCTATCAATTCTTTCTTTTCAAGCCTGGCCTTTTGAAGCTGCTTTAACAATTGCGTTTTTAGAGCATCTTGGAATCTTGCCATTAATGGATGATCTGGATCCAAAACCACTAAGTCTGTCTCGATATCTTGCTCATCTCTGTCGTCGTCTGACATCATGCCTTGGTCACTTTCCTCATCTGATTCCATGTCGATGTGTGCCAAGCCTTCACCGATGTTTTTCAACAACGTTGTAGCGTCAGCTTGTGTCGCACTGCTTGGTCGACTTCTTCTTGTGTCATCCTCGCTGGTTGTGGTATACCCTGGCAAGGAATGTACCATGTTCATCTCATCTGGATCAATTCCACTACCGCCGGATTCAGTCATTTTGTCTATGCCAATTTACGGATTTTCTACATTGAATAAATGTATAAATTGCCCCATTTAACAAAGGCCTACATGGAACGATAGAACAATATAGCAGAGCAACAAATTGATGTGATGATGTGGAAAAACCCTCGCTATTGACGTATCATAACCTAATGCAATGTAGATTTCCTGGTATATGCATACAAGTCCTCGATCTCAATGTGTCTCAATCATCACTAGCGGATTTCGATGAAGAAGCACCCAACTGGCCGCAGATAGCTGAAGCTCATCGAAGCTCTGCGGAGTGACAACGTTTCCATGGCGACCGTCTAACAAAAGCAGTCACCGGATGCGCATTTTATTTTTGTGCCGGTATAAAGTTATGATTCTGTTGATCGTGACATATATGAATTCATAAATTATAATCTTAATGATTTTTCTTTGTATAGCTGCGACGAAATCACAAAAAATGCGAGGTCCCTTAAAAAAATATTGTCACGCTTTGCAGCACATAACTGACCCGAACATGGACTCCATGGACCGGAACCATTTTGAAAACATCTTGTTAGTTCTCCTGTGGCATAGAAATATCGGAAGTTGTTAATCCGTTTTCCCTAAACTAGAAATACAGTTGAAAGTCAATACAATAACTTATAATTCCAAATACAGCAATAACATTTGTGAATGTGAATGAATTTTCAGTTGATAATCATGCAGCTTGTCGACCTATATCTGACCAACGTCGTTGATCTGACATGCCAAAATTAAAGTATTGCGCAATCTTTCGAACTCCATCCAGAATCTAAACAAATGGATTGATGCGACCTTGAAATGTATGCCTAATGCCTAATGCATCGTTTCGCTAGCGTGTTGGGTCTTCAACAGAGACTTCGTATAACTGTCTTGAGCTCACGGTTATATAGGTCGCACCGAAGTAAAAATTTTGACGAGATAATAAAGCGTCATAGTGAAGCAGAAGAACTCCTTGCTACGTTCTATGAGGACCCAGAAACAGGCTATTTGGTTCGAACCAAATCCAGTCATTTGAAGAGAAAGACCTGCTGTGGAAGTGCCTGTAGACATGTAAGCTGTAACCTTATATACAACATATTATATACTGTAACATTGGTTTACTTTTCAATAGTGTCCATTCAACCAAGAAGCTGTAAAGGATAAGAGCTTGAAGAAGACTTTCAACGGCCACTACTATGAGTAAAGAAAGTTCGTAACGATTTCTCTCCCGGACTATTGTTTTTGCGAATTTTTCAATTTCATTTTCATTGTAGATGTAAGTCAACGATTGCTCGTGCTCTATGGTAGCCAAACTGGCACAGCACAGGATGTTGCAGAGAGCATTGCAACGCAAGGCAGAGGCTCCCATTTTGTGTAAGTTCATTGCTTTAATAAGCAATGTAAACAGAAAATGCAGTTTGCAGCTAGGCTAATTTGCCTAATATTATTCTCCTGACTGACTTTAACAGAACTGTGGTCAGTGCGCTGGATTCATATCCTGTGAAGAATCTTCTTGATGAAGAAGTTGCTATATTTGTATGCTCTACAACTGGACAGGGTGATCCTCCTGATAATATGAAGGTGAATGACGAGTTCATACCATATTTGTACCATGTACTATGGCCTACTATGCATGTACACAAAAGAAATTGTTCGTCATCCTAAATCATTTTGGAGACAAAAGGCCTAGTTCAAATTTTTCATTTTAACGCCATCACAGCAGACCGGTATTAGTTTGCCAATTGAATACAATATCAATAGCCCTATGTTTCTCAAGATTGTTTGTCATTACCATACCGGCACTTCAAAATGTCCTATATCAACTTATGGTTGAATCTAGTATACATCTCTATTGTTTTAATCGCATCTGCCATCTGTCTGAGAAAACCTTCAGGCAAAAATTTTAACATAAGCTTATACGATATGTATATTATTTTAACACAGCATAGTATTACCAATCAAGATTTACTTAACTATATCAACATCAAATACCTCAAATTTTCACATCTTGCTTTTCAGAAATTTTGGAGATTTATAATGAGAAAAGATCTCCCTGGAAATAGCCTTCCAAGCCTAAAGTTTGCGGTGTTGGGCCTGGGAGATTCATCATATGCAAAATACAATTTTGTTGCTAAAAAGTTGAATAGAAGAGTTGAACAACTTGGTAGGTTTTGTATAAATAGGCCTATTGTGAATTTTCATATGAAAAATTAAAAATGATTCGCTGTATTTATACTTGTAGGGGGAACGAGGTTGATTGATATCGGGCTTGCTGATGATCAACACGATTGGGGCGCTGATGCTGCTATTGACCCTTGGATTACTGAAATGTGGAGTGAACTCATTAAGCATTATCCTGTACCTGAAGGGGTATGTTTCAAGTACAAGTTTCAACTTATATAAGCTGAGAAACGATGTGATATATATTCCATATTGTAGTGGTCATGTGCATGATTTCAAAATGATTTATTAAGTGAAGATAGACAAAGCAGAAAATTCCTTTTCGAAAATTTTGAACTCCTAACTGCACCTCAGGGCTTTGGCCCGTGGCCCCATGTCTCCAATGAAATGCATATATACTAACTAAATGACTACAGACCCAAATTGGCATATCAGAGAATATTTGTGTCGATAACTGTCTATGTAACATCGATATTATTCATGCAAATTTCTACTCTTGGTATTCAAGTAGTCTGTGAAGTATTCAATATTTTTCTTGCAGTTACTGAATCCAATGGAGGGATCTCTACCTCCACAAAGATTTGAAATCAACAATACAAAAGTTATAGAAAAAGGAGACAACAGTCAACAAAGTAGGAATTTGACTTGACTACTTTAAAATCATGTGATACAAGAAATGAATTTTTGCTCCAGTTTCTTACTCAAGAGAACACCCATATTTCGCTCCAGTGAAAACAAATTCTCGTGTGACATCGGATAACCATTTTCAAAACACAATCCAAGTGATATTCGATTTATCTGAAGCAAAGGCGCCGTTGACGTACAAACCTGGGGACGTACTGATGATCAGGCCATCGAACAATGAAGAGAATGTTGATGAATTTCTCGGTAACCAATCATCATTATTAAAACATGACACATGGCTTAACACTAATTTATGTCCAGAAACATTCAGCCATTTTCAACCTGATGATGATGTTGTCATAACCACAAGATATCTATCTGATAGCGTTCCGAAAATAATGAGTGGTTCAATAACGTTAAGGAAATTAGCGAGGGACTATTTTGATTTCCAATCTGTGCCAAGGTGTGATTTCAGCTGTAGTGTTGCATTATCCGTTGCTAGTGTCGTTGAAAATATTCCACATTTAGACGAAGCATTTTTCAAATGATTCGTCACTTTGCTGAGGATGAGTTTGAGAAAATTAAGCTGGATGAATTCAGTACTCCAGAAGCTACCGATGACAGACATAATTATGTTAACAGACCGAGAAGGACACTGTTAGAAGTATTTCAGGTGCGGTTTTCATGGCAAACATAAGCCTGTTCGCTTATTCCTGCTTGCTGGCTTCTAGTTTCAATTCTCTTTCCAGGACTTTCATCACACTGCCAAGAATATCCCCCTCGTGCGTCTACTTGAAATCATCCCAGAGATTCAGCCAAGAGCTTTTTCCATTGCGTCATCTCCATCTGTACATCTAAACGAGCTTCATATCCTTGTTGCTGTAGTCAAGTGAGTGACTTGTGGCACTTCGTCACCATTTTGTTTCTATGGCAACATTCCATTTCTTGCAGATACAAAACATCTTTACGCAAGCCAAGACTTGGACTTTGTTCGACTTGGTTATCGAGATTGAAACCAGGCACAAAGGTGCCTGTTTGGATAAAAACTGGAGGGATCAGTTTTCCATTATGCACTCCGGTCAAGGAAGCTGGTGATGAGGCAAATAGCACACCGACTCCATGTATTATGATTGGTCCTGGTACTGGTGTAGCTCCATTTCGAAGTGCAATTCATGAGCGTATATACAATGGAGAAAAAGGTGATATCTAGTTGCAGTTTGGTCTTAAAATATTTTTGTGGCTTTCTGGGGATGAGATACGTTACGTACGAATAGTTACGTTTGAGGTTGGCTGGTCAATAGCTTTGCTAAGATGTTTAAACAGTTGCTATTACATCTGTACAGAAAACATACTGGTTTTCGGGTGTCGCAATAGCAGCGGTGATTTCTACTTTGAAGACGAATGGAAACCATTGATTGATAGCAAGCACCTGACCCTTCATACCGCTTTCTCTCGAGATCAAGATCACAAGATATATGTGCAACATGTGATTGCTCAGCAGAGTGAAGTTCTGTGGGGCCTCATAAAAAAACGCTCCGCTAAAATATTTGTTGCTGGGTAAGGAGCTCATAGGATAGCGTGGTATTTCTGTAAATAGAATAGCCAACTCACACGTCTCTGTAACATTCAGGAACTCAAAGAATATGCCTGATGCTGTGAGGGATGCTTTTTTGAAAATGTTTCAGGATTTTGGGGAAATGACTGAGAAAGAAGCCGTACAGTTTTATGAATCCTTGCAACGGAGTAAGCGGTATCAACAAGAGACCTGGTCGTAGCAACCTAGCAACTGAGCAATCAATCCTTTTTATGAAATAAATCTATGTTATTTACGAACTTGATTGGCTTGTGCTTATGCCGGTCAGCAGACCTAATGCTAGTGCAGTACAGGTGAAATGTCAGAGACACCCTCCAGTTAGGTCAATGCTTCCATACTTTTCCGTATTACCGTGGGACAGGTTTGGATAGCCGGGTTTTACCATCGAGCCGTTTCGGTTTGCCTTGACGGAGTGATTGATCATAGAATGTAATGTACTGATTACATTCTATGGATTGATACTCTACAGTTTTATAGATCAGTGGTCTGCACGATCCGAAATCTCACTCATGCATGAAACGTAACTAAGACACAACAAGCAGAGCACGAATGCGAGGTCGCTCATGTTTGCGAATCCGTAACGCGGCGTTTCTCACGTTTCTCGTAATTGATTTTCGAATTAAGATAGTAATAACGCTTCCTTAAGTTCAGTTAATATATAAAATGCCTAAAAAAGGCAAAGGAAAGGGTAAAAAGGGAGGCAAAAAGAAGGGGAAGTCGGTTTCTGGTGAAGAGGGACTGCCAGGTGCTGGTGCTAGGGAAGCTGCAGAACCACTTCCTCCGACTGACCGCGAGACATATCTCAAAAAGGAGCTGGGACTACTTGATGCTAACCTTGACAAACTAAAGCAAAAAGCAGCAGATCTTCGAAAGGAAAATGAAGCTTTGCAACATGAAGCATCCCACACCAGGACGGAAAGTCACGAATACGTGTCGTACATGGCAAAGAAAGCACATAAACGCCAGACAACGATAATATCGTTGAGTGACCAAAATCAAAAGGAACTGGAGAATATTAACGCACAAAAAGCACAAATGTTAGCAGATTATGAAATGAAGAAGACAAGGCTCAAAAGTATCTTATTAGAAAAAGAAAATCTATTATCAAAAGCACGCAAAGAATTTCAGGATCTTGGCGAATACCGCGATCTACGAGATGAGCAATTGAAAAAGATCAAGCAGCTGGAGCGCGAAGTGTTACACATGCGTGGAAAACACTCCGACGAGATTCACAAAATGAAAACCAAGTTTCTAAACGAAAAAGCTCAATTCACCCAAGAAAGTGAGCAAAAAATTGATGCTCTTGCACTAGAAGCCAACAAAAAGGCGGTGCAATGTTTAAATGAGCACACAACGAGTATCAAATTGGAAAACAAACATTTGAGGGCCGAGCTGTTGGAACTCATCCGAAGAAGCCAACAACTTAACAACCACAAAAGAGAATTAGAAGAACAGAAGAAGCAGTTATTGAGAGAACAACAATACGGTGCAGATATTCGACGACTTCGTGGATTGCCACAGACTAAAGCTTTAGCCGAGCAGTAAGACTGACAAACTGGACGTTTTTGCCATACCGCACCGATATCTAAATTTTAGGATAGTTTAAATTGAAAAATGATATCACCTCATATTTACCACTTTCCCAGGTTTTTGCGTTACTGATCCACTGACATCTGACTTTCCCTACAATATTTCAGTAGCGTAAGGGTGATGTATGTGGTCAGTACTTTGATGTTTCATGCATTCACTGTCTGTTGTGCTCTATCAATGCTATGCTGTGCCTTATCGTTATAGGTTACCAGTTATGTGTTCTACACCAATCCCATCTCTTTCTTCAATTTTCCAGCATCTAATTTTAATACTCGTCTATCCACCAGGGTTCTTCAAATATCTGCTAATGATAATTGTTGTTATAGAGTTTACTGTAAGTCTTCCCTTGGTTTCTCATTTTGACTGTCATTTTTCATGTTTCACGCCTACCCACAGCGCTTAAAAAGTTTTCGCGATATTAGTTGCTCAGTCTATAGTATTTTTTGTTCTTTAATGAAATTGTGATCCACTCTTCATTCTATCTGTAATAGACACATATTACAAATCTCTTTGTATCTATTCTTTTTCTGTGCCAGATGAATTTCACAACACTGTAGATTGTAGAAGTAATACGCTATTGCGATGAAGAGTGTAGTGGATCCGATGGTGTATGATTAATAGATATTGTAAAGAAGCTCACCACAGATTTACCGTCCACCCTTAGCTTATTAAGAATAGAACATTAATTAGCTTTTGGAGCTCAGCTCCTTCATCAGGTGAAGGAGCGGAGCAGAAGGCTGGACGCTAAATCTGTGGTGATCTTCTTTACAATAGCTATTGCGATTGAAATATTACAATTTTACAAATGTATGTTACTTTTTTAAAGCAGTAGCTCTATGATATGTGGTATATATATCAGTTGAAATGGATCTAGTGTTACACAGAGTCGATTACACTCAGGTATGTAGGTGCATAGAGTTGTTGTACTACAACTACTTCTAGTAGTAGTAATGGTAATCCTCTTCTACTTTCTTTTAGGTGTCTGTTACTGGAAGGAATTGTCTCAAAGTTCTCCCAAACAGTGAGAAGCAGAAGAGGATCTTGCAAAAAGTTGTCGTCGGCGACAAGAGTGGAGTAATCACATGCTTTGGTTCAAAAAAGAGAGACATTGTAGTGCGTAATTATACAATGTATAACTAGCCCATACTTATGACGCTAAGTTCATTTTGTCATTCCATGCAGAATGTATTCAAGACTCTCCCGAGTGATCCTATCAATTATCTTGACATGGGTGGTGCTTTGGGTACGCCGCAAGATAAAATATTTGTTGTATCTGGATCGGTCGTACAGGGATTCACAAGAAAAGGAAAAAAGTTTTTATCATTCGACACAAATATTACAGAAAGCATCAGTTGCATGTAAGTCAAATATATATTGTGATGTGAAATTACAAAATTGAATTACAAATTAAAGTAATAAATTAAAGTTCAAATTAGAAAATTTGTTTCAACAGGCATGTCAGTGGAAGTGAACTTCTGGTTTGTAGCGAGTATATTTACAACCATTTCTCAGATTGTGTTGATAAAGGATATTATCTATGCAGTGATAAAATTCACGACATTATCTCTATACCATCAAGAGGGAATGGAGGAGAAAGCTTTAGGCCGGTTTTGGCTTGCAACGATGGAGTTTTACGTGTCTTAGAGGGTACTGAACTGCTGTATGAAGTAGAAGTTGCGGGTGTACCCGAGTGTGTTACTTATTATCGGGGCGATGGAGGTGAAGACGGAGATGAAATTGTCTATGGGACAAGAGATGGTAGAATTGGATTCGTCAAAATTGGAAAGTGAGTGTTGCATGACTAGGCCTTCTTGAATTTGTTTTGGATCGATAATTGTTCCAGGACGGCAAAGTATATAACCTATGTATGCTTTGGTAATCAGTACTCATTGACTCATTTTAGTAGAGGCAAGCATAGGACTAAGGAACTTACACAGGAGGACAATCATGAATTTTATCTTGTAAAATCACTGTAAAAGGCCCTTCGTTGTCTCCTATGGTGCTAGTCTCTTGTCTTACTGAAAATATACTATAGGCCTATCCATTTTTAATATTGCAATGGTTTTTTCATATCCATGAAGGAATGAACCAACCCACTCCTGGGAGATCCCCAATGATACCGGTTTGGGTGGTGTCTCATGCCTATCTCACCATGATATGACGGGCAGTGGCACTCCAGACCTCTTAATTGGACGAGATGACGGTTATGTGGAAGTATACAGCTATGGAATCGGCGAGGAGCCTGTTTTGAGATACAGAGAAGTAAAAACTTTTGTGAATTGACTTAACTTTAGATGTAAGTTGATTAAGGTATGAACCTTTTTAGTCATTGAACGAAAGTGTGTCAGCCATACATGGAGGAGCAATCGGGGCTTTAGGATATGATGAAATTGTTGCCGTAACCTATTCCGGATGCATCGTCGGACTCACGACGGAACCTTCTACCAAAAAAGTTGGGTCGCAGCAGAAAAAAGGATCAGTGTCTGAGCAAGATGAAATCACAACAAAAAGGATGGAAGGTTTGAGGTAGGGGTACCATACTCGCTGCACTTATCTTGATTTCTTCGGACTCAAATTGGCTTACTGTTAAATTTGTATCATTAGTAATCTAACATTTGATAGTGCTGTCTATTTGAGCTAAAATGAAAATGGTATGCAGCAATGTATAGGCTGAGAACATGAAGATTGATGAGAGCCACTCAGCCTCACGAAACCTTCCATTCCACTCACTTCTGTACTAGTGCAAGTGAGTTTGCCTAGGTCCAATAAATATGTCTGGACGTTAAAACTCTGGCCACTCTCTTAATATCTATTGTAAGTGATTGGCTATTTATCAACTTTCAAGTTAACAAGGTAATATTCCACATTCATTTGACAGAAATGAAGTTGAAGAGCTGCAGAATGCGGTGGAGACAGAAAGGAAAAAGCACCAACTAAGACTAAATACTGCTGTTGCTAATAAGACAGGGGTTAGTTTTTAAAATGATTTTGCCTAAATGCAATTTATTTGAAGAACTATAGGACATGTAATTTCAGTCGGTTTTCACAAGAGCCGCCATTGTCCATGTCAATGAAAAATTTGTTCTCTCACCCCATGATGCAAGTTATATACTGAGTGTGGAGCTCCAGAGTCCAATCGATCATATTGTGCTTCAGGTTTGTCATGCTTATGCTTGAATTATAGGTTTATTGATGAAAAAATGAAGATGGTCTTCTGAAATCTTAGTGGAATTTTCTACTTTTGAGCTTGTGAGGAATCGTGGCCTCTAAAAACGCAATAGGACTATGCCTTTTGTACCTGATTTAGGGGTGTTGACGTGTCTTCATGAATGACAGGCTGTGTCCATCAGAAAAGAACATCTATAGCATTATTTTTATTATCTAGAGTGATGTCCCAATAGATATCTTGGACATAGAAAAAAATTCTGCGGTCGTCTCTTATACACCATGCACGTCACCTCAGATGGGTGGAAACAGTGTGACAGATATTAATTCTTCAAATTTTATGCTGGCAACGTACAGGTGCCAACCAGGAACGACTCGATTAGAAGTGAGTAGAGTAGTTCTATGTCGGAGGCTTTTATTGTATTTTTAAATTGAATCTCTGATCAACTCTATGTTTTATTCTATGACTCTTCTCATATATAGAAGTTCCGCTATTGGTATTTGGATAGACCTACCTATCATTTACGATATCTTAAAATGGCTTGACCACAGACGCATATCTGCAAATGCAAGCTAAGAGTTAGTTAGTCCTTGCCATGAACATTTCAATATCAACTTATTTGTTTGCTTGCTACTGAATTCTATTTAACCCACACATCTGGATCACTTTGACCTAAACGACGGAGCAATTAAAATACTGTTGTCACCACAGTATTACACTCTTCCAACATAGTGGTGCACTCTTGCCTTTGGCTGATTTTAGTGTTCTACATACACAGCTCAAGGTCCGTTCAATCGAAGGACAATATGGGATATTAAGAATGTACGTGACACCGATCGTCCAACCAAAAACTTGTGTCGTTAAAGAATTTACAATCAAACCATTATCGTTGCATCAAAGAAATCACTTTGTAGATGACAATAGGTATGAAATCACAAGCTTGAATGTTATTTAATTAGAACAATGGATGGTTATCGTTCATTGCCCAAATTACCTTTTATTACATTCAACTCATTTATCACCCTTGGTGTGTTTCTTTTAAGGTAAAAGCAATCGAGTAATACCAATATTTGTTTTCTGCAGGCCCATGAATGTTCTTGAACTCACTGGACCGTTCAGTTTAGCAGAGATGCATTCGTGGATCGGATTTAGTTTGCCTGACGTGCCAGATCGCACTCCTACTGGGGATAGTGTCTCGTTTTCATTCATTAATACCTTCTTAGACACCGTTTTGGAATGCTCCTACAAGTAAGTCACATATTGTAGCAGTCGTCAATCACAGTTATGATAGTAGTGGGGACACATTTTGTAAATGTTAACAACAGCTCCCACCCAAGAGTCGATCAAGCGCGTCCTATTGCAGATGGGAGAGCCTGGAATAGGATCAAGCATTTAGGAGGATGAGGAGTTCTCAATTGAGTAATGAATTTCTGAGAAATATTTTTAAGGAAAGGGGAAGGAGTCTTTCGGTCTGATAATATTTCGACGATATCAATATTGAAAGATGCCTTAACGAAGGAGGCGACTGGGCGAAAGATCAATTTGAATATCAACTACGATTTCAATCCGATGTCCATCCCACACACGTTAAATCGGATTCATCCAAAACTTGAATATCAATTGATGCTAGCTAAAAAGGTTCAATTAATTGATGCACTAAAGGTATAATCTTGATCTTTTCGTAGTGAAGTGTTGTTATACAACTGTTGTACAACGTAACAAACATTTGACTACAGCTTGTAATAATCGAAATAAGATTTATCCAATAGCCCCACAATCCGTACTTGCATAATACATTCATCCAATCAATGGGTCTTACAGTGCAAAAATCCACACAATCACTAAATTTTTAGACTACCGGAAGTCTTGAGTCAGGCAAGCATAGAGTTTCAGGCTTTCAGCTTCTGACTTCCATACTGTGTAGCAACTAGCATTTTGTGACATCCTTCTATTTTCCATGTTATACAGGAGCTGGAGGTGCATGAAGGCGGTGTCGACTTCCTAACTGAAGAATATCAAGTGATACTAGCCGATGACAAACAACTGAAAGAGGAGTTCAAGAAGCAACCTGCACACTTAGAAAGGCTTTATGGTATAGGCAAGCATATTCAATTTTGTAGTGAATTTTTATTTATCTTCTCTTCACTACTTAGGTATGATCACTGACCTTTTCATTGATAAGTTCAAATTCAAGGGGATCAACGTCAAGCAAAAGGTGCCTCATCTCCTCCAAGCGCTCGATAACTATGAACTACCTACCTTGATTGAATTCTTCGAAACAGCAGAGCCTTGATACAAATATTGGTGTATGCCAATAATGCTTCTTCTTCAAACTTCTCCGGTTGTAGTGAGAACAAGGTGTCGAGATTGTCCTTTAATATTCATCAACTTAATGGTCAGCTGACTTCCCGTCGCCATAGTAACCTGACTTGGTTCTGCCAGAAGTGATTGAAAATTTATCTCAAAGTGTCCATCTCATCGAAGACTTAAGAAATGAGATGTCAAATTTTCTGACATTCAGCTGTGGTAATCGCAGAAACGCATTGCTGCTTTTAACAAGCAGTTATTCTGGCAAATGCTATGTTTCATATGATGCACTGATTGATAGCTGTACTGATCCATGCTGCTGCTGAAATCTTGCTGCACGCTCTAGGCTGGGGTAACCTGACAAGTGTGTCAACATATGATCTGGTACGTGAAGCTGGTTCTCCAGGCTCTCCACTGTTCAACTAGTACCTTTTGACTCAGTGTATGAACCTGGTTCTCAGTTTGACAATATGATGCCAAGTCACCTCATAAGCACTTGATGAGGAACTTCTCATTTTTCAGCATGGCACATTTATAATTTCATAGCCAATAAAAGATCATATTGAAGAGTCACGATGCACCGCGTCACATAAAAATAATATAATATACATATCAGTCCCAAATACCATGCCATTCATTGGCCTGATGTCAGAAAAATCAATGATTGTGTTGAACGAAGAAAATCTAATTACTGGATGATTTAATGATAGCATCTGTGCTCCGGACAGGGATGGATTCAACCCATGTCTCGCGAAAGTACAGATAGCTCTGTGAACCAAAGTGCAAGTTTGTGCAGGAGGTAGTGTATGTAAAAAGAACGGTGCTTTGGCGCTGATCATGATATTGTTTAGCAAATCAGACAACCCATGCAACGAAAGTTATGTAGTAGTCTCATTTCTTGTCACCTTCCACTTCATCATCGTCGCGGCTGTCGTACTGCAGTAAAACGCAGAGGAGTTCATTCCGGCAACGTCTTTGCTTCGCTGGAGGGAATCTTTCCAAAACGTTGGCGATATATTGTGTGAAGGACTCGTTTTCAGATGGCAATCTTGGCGGTTCTGGTGGCAACGATAAGCCTACATAACCGGATGATTGATTGATAGAGGCTGAGGCAACGTTTGCAATTTCTTGGTATTTCTTGGTGTAGCCTGGCGTCCATCTGCGCTGCCGCGGAGTTCGGTGCTTGCGTACTAACTGACTTGGTGTGGGAGGTTGTGATTGTGAATACTGCGAAAATTCAGATTCCGATCTGAAACAATGACAGAATTCACTATAAGCATTCCAAACTGTAAAGAGGGCTGTGGTGAAAAAAAAATGGTGGTGCACACAGCGTTACTTTGTCTCTAGGTAATTGTTTTCACATTTTGAAATCTCCACCATAAGGCGATGTCGGGTGACCGGCATCAATGCGATTTGAGTACGACATTGCCAATTACTACTTACTTCAAGTCTAATGGCACGACAACATCCTGATTGTCAGTTTCCAAATCCCCTTTTTCGCTATCCCGTCGAAGTTCGATTTGTCTAACAAGGTTATTCCAGTCAAAACCACTGCCAGATTTCACAGATGAAAGCTCATTTTGCTTGGTATCTAGGTCTCCGGGAAGTGAATCACCGTCACCATCTGCTTCGACACCCACCAGTGCTTGTGGGCTGTCCATGCTCTCATCATACGGCTTGCGCAGAAACTGCAAAGCTGAATAGTGATCCCACGTTGGGACATACTGCAAAACAATAACGGTTCTTTCAGCATTTGATGATCACGAAAGTGCGAGCTGTGAGGTGCATTTCTGGAATTACCGTTTTTATAGTGCTCCGTCTTTTAAATGACTTCTCAAACACATTCGTTCACCATTCAATCAAATCCGGGGTTGCCACTTAGCATAATGTACCGCATAGTAAGCCGGTGACCCCTATTTGCCACAAATTGGAACTACGACATTGCGAACCAGTGGCTGTTAATTTGGTGCGCTGACGGGGAATCACTGGTTTTCTCGGGTTGAATTTGAACTATTATACAGTATTTAGATTCAGAATCCCCTGAAAAAAGAACCAAGCAGCTAATTCTAGTAACACTAAATCGTCGAATGCATTGTAAGGCGACTCTTCCATGTTTTGCACCGCAGCCACTCACCACATCTTATGTGGAATTAGGCTACATGTAATTGAAATTGCAGCAAACGTCCAGACAAGATAATATTTATAGTACCGGTATAGAAAAATTATTCCTGAGATTTTTACTAACACCACTAGGAGCAGGAAATTGAGGTAGGAATTTGAGAATACTGTAGGCTACCGCTTAGACCTGTACCGGTACTACAACTTTCCTACCTAAAATGCTTGTATATGCAGCATTCCATCAATGCTCAGTTTTGTTGAATGAATTATATTTATTTAACCTATGATACTTGTAGAACGATCACAAAAATAACACATGATTGTCATCAGCTGATATTTCTCATCCACGTAGATGCTTTTAACATTGGCAGTAGCCATTGGAATCTTGGAAATTTCTCGCCAAGACTGATACATCAGCACGAGATCAGCATCTTTCACAGATGTAAGCAGATATGATTGGACTAGTTGTTCAGTCTGTAATGACTGAGTTTTCATCCATGCAAGCAAATTTTCATTCAACGCTCTGAAACATTCGGTAAGTTCACAATATTGTTCTGTGGCTACTTGCTCTATGGATGCTATAAAAGAGAACATCTTTACTTCGTCATCCTTAGCACACACATTGCTGACTTGTACATTTACACTACTTTGTGAAGGCGTGAAGACATTGAGCTCTACTTCAAGGTCGTCTGCCGCCTTGAAACCTACTGCTTGCCATTCAACGTGAGCGGATTTTGGTAATTGTTCCACAACAAGAAACATAGGAGACATAAGATCAGATATCGCATTTGCTCTCTGCTTCCATGCCGCAACGCCATGCTGTATATCTTTGACGTCCGTCAAGTAGCATATACAATTCATGATGTAAGAAGAGGACGGCCGGGCCATCACATCCATTACTTTATCAACATGATCGAGTGCTACTATTGCTTCAAGCTTTGCGCCACCACTGATTAGAGTCATATTTCCAGGGATTAAAGCTATTGTGCCCGAAACAAAAAGAATGTTGTCAATAGAATAGCATTGACTGAATGGACCTATATTTGGTGGCGCCCAGTGTGATATACTTTGCACATGCATGGCTTTTTTGTGTCCATTCCTTTTGCATGAAATTGCGGCCATTTGAAATATCATCTTCAATTCCAATGCGGTATTTTCAATACAGCCAATGCATGTGCGAGCTGGTGGACTGTGTTCAAAGAAACTGCAGTATACCTTGTTTATATATTGATAGTCATTCATGTCTGCAACATATATTTGAACGTAGCAAACATCTTGCATCGAATGCCCATGCAGTTCTAGCTGTTTTTGCAACCTCTTCAAGGCATTAGATGTTTCCGACTCGACCATGTCAGAACCTCCTTGCTCTTCCATAACACCACATATATTTGAGGCTATTACAAACTGTGACTCACATAATATATGAATGTCTGGTTCACACGATATTGCTTGTTTGGAGAAGATTTGGGCAAATTTTGGTGGTGCGGCAGGTAAGGCAATGTCTTCTAAAATCTCATTGATTCTCAGGTCACACAAATATTGTTCCACCCATTTTGTTGATGACATCAACGGTATACTTTGCATGACGTTTTCAGCTCTCGATTTTGGTTCAAGATGCAACTTTTTCAATTTTAAATACCCGACTGTTGCAAAATAGTCGTCTGAATGGATCATTATATCACTTTCATCCACTACTATAGCTTTCTTGAATAGCGGACAATCAAGGGTGAATGTTTCAAATTCTCCACCTTCTCCACACACATGACTTCCATACTTTTTTTGTAAAGCTTTAAGCGTCGGAGACATTTGTTGGAGAGTTTTGCCTAAATGCTTGCATGGATCAAGACCACAAGCAGCTGTTTTTATGATAATTGCCTTTACATTGCATGATATCATTTCCTCTAATAGTTCTTCTTGGTCTCGTTGCCATAGATATGAAAGAGATTTAAGACCAAGTCTGGAGCAAACAGATTCAACTCTTATCCTCTGGTAATCTGACAGGATCGCACCACTTGAAACAGCATCGAATTGCAATTGAGATTTGATATCATGCAGTAATTCATAAAGGTCTTCTACTTCATCCTCGTTGTCCACGATGTAATTTAGACTTTTTTTCTTTGCATATCCATTGATTTTTCTACGATATAAAGGAATATCCATAGCTTCCGAGTATAGATTAATAGCCTCGTGTCCCACCGTCTGATACATGTAGCTGTCAATTTCATCATGGTCTGGATTACAGGGATACAGATTTGCCAATGCAACAATTGTGTGCCCTTCAGCGACGGCATGCATCATGTTGAAGCAGCTGTCTTTGCCACCACTTATAAGTGCAACAACCCTCATGGTGAGCAAACTTATTGTAGCATTGAATTAAAACTGCATGCAAATCGGAATATCATTGATTGATGATTGAAATATAGCCATGGACAATATTTTCAAAAATGTGCATAGGCTATCAACGATTATAGCCACATTTGTAGCGTGACCCGACCAGAGAAAAACCACCCGCGACGCATGAACCGCTCCCCCGCTTGCACATTGCGACTGCAATGCAAATCGTTGATAACGACGTCAGACGTTCTAGACATTGCTGAGCCAAGTGACAAAAATCGATATTTACCGATCTAAAGTTGTATACTTACGGTAGGGCAAAGCGACACTTTCCTTTCCTCTCGGCAAAACTGAGACCTCATCGAAGACCATCGCTGTCTGATCGTGCCTTCATCGATGTCTAGTAGCTTCACCAATTCAGCGAAGCTTTGTATACGCGGTTCTCGCTTGTGGAAGAGAATGTGATTAGTGTCCCACAAATAGCGATGCTGCTCGAAATATTTTATCAGTAGTATTTCCTTTTCTAGTGTCCAGTACATTGAAAATCGGTTTCCTCGTTGGAAACCAGGCGTCTTATATGACGCAACGTTCAAACTCTCCATTGTGACCGTCCAATAACTGGGTCGCCGTCGTCTGTCAACGATGTCGCCAGACAACTCACGTGTCTGTGCGAAGAGAAAAAGGCAGACGCACGCATGTCTGTCGTTTCCTAGTCCGTCATATCAACAACAGCAATGCAACGCAAAAACGGCTCGTCGCGTGGCGGCTATTGATCGCGGTGAGTGGACGTGAATGGGATATCTGCTGGGCCTGGCTCGCTTGGTTGGCAATAGTATTTCATGATTGTAAGGGAGTAGAGATGCGAATACAGTTATAGTGAAATTTACACTGTTGCACAGAATTTGGGAGAATAATTGGCAGAAGTTTTCAATTTACAAAAATGAACAATTGAGTCTTGCAAAGATACAAATGCAGCACGACGATGTGACATACTATAGCATTCTTGGAGTAGAAGAAGGCAGTACATTTCTCGAAATTAAGCAACGTTTTCAGTCGTTAGTGCGGGCTTTGCACCCGGACAAGAACACAACATTTGATACTGAACAAAAGCAAAGGTATCTTGAAATACAAAATGGATGGAAAATACTCGGCAATGAAAACATCAGACAAATGTATGACGAACAGCTCAAAAGACTTCGACTTGAGCAGCAGGTCCTAATAAATGAGGAAATCAGCGTAGCAGAAATGGACTCAATTCCGGTTCCTGAAAATGATAACCGCAATCCAACAAATTACACATACCCTTGTCGGTGTGGAGGCGAATATAGCTTGGATGAAACCTACCTTTGGATGAATATCTCACAAGTCATACTATCGTGTGAGAATTGCTCTTTGAATATCAAAGTGCTCGTTGAGCCCTGAAGACTTTAGAAAGATGGGTTAACTTATGCAGATTCTGTGTCATTATAGTACACGTTATCCATCAATCACTAACTACACTGCTGGTTATAATAAGTCCCATCGAGTTACAAATTACAATAACCATGCGATTATGTGGGAAGAGCAGGCCTACAGGCTACTAGACTACATGCATATGTTCACATGTGAAATATTGCATTTAGGCCTACTGCTGCACTGCCGAGCTAAATTCTAGTGACCGCTGTGGGATTGCTAGCATATATATTGTGGATGTCTATAACATCTAACACGCTTTTTGATGATTAACGGATTTATTTTTCTGATCTGTAGGCCGACTAGTTTGCAAAATTGCAATGGAAAGTATTCGCGCCCTTGAACTGTATAGTGGTCTTGGAGGTATGCACTTTGCTCTCAATGATAGCTTTCCTTCAGCAAAAGTGGTCGCCGCAGTTGATATTAGTGATAAGGTTAATGAAGTTTACTCTTACAACTTTCCTGATGTCAAAGTCACGAGTAAAGGCATTGAAGGCTTTAGGTTAGCATGCCTTTTAATTGTTGATTTGAGAAGGTGTATAGTAGTCAATTTGAATATTCCACTCTACAGAGTGGAAGATCTGGATAGGCTCAACTTCAATATGGTTTTGATGAGTCCACCTTGTCAACCTTTCACAAGAATTGGCTTGCAAAAAGATGTTAACGATCCGAGAACCAAGTATGGTATGTTACTTGAAGGCATCTTGAGGAATAGACTATTCTAAATGCATCTCAATATGCAGGTCCTTCATACATTTTCTCTCCATACTGCCAAAGTTGAAGACGCCCCCACAATATATACTTCTGGAAAATGTTAAAGGTTTTGAAGAATCTGTTGCTCACCAGGAACTGTGTAAAACAGTCGACACATGTGGATATTGCAAAATGGAGTTTTTATTGTCACCTAAACACTTGGGTATACCGAATTCCAGATTAAGGTAACAATTGATACTTTTTTCGAGTGTTTGATCCTAATGTTTGCTCACTATCAATATTTTGATTATCCAAATAATGCTTAATTTCTGATACAAAAAATTGCTTGATTAAAACCTGAAAATGAGGTTGTTCTTTTAGTAGTTATATATAATTTATGTTGCTGCAGGGGAAGTCTCTTCCCATTATCTGATGCTCAGGCGAAGTTTATGTTATGATATGACAATATTGGATATGTAGACTTGGCATCTTGGCAACCCAGATGTATATGATATTTTGTTTAGATATTTCATGCTGGCGAGAAGAAACAAGTTCAATCATCGTTTATCAATAAATAACGACAAAATATGGACAACCTTACCAATTCCTTTAGAGGAATTACAGATAGCTAGTTTGGAAAATTACTTACCCAAAGCAAAGCGAAGCAAAATTGACCCGTAAGTTAGTCACCTTTTATGACGATAAACACTCTTTTCGTATGGAAATGACAAATGTACAGTTTGATATAAAATCGCAAGATCCATATCATTTATTACAGAGAATGGGATACTGAAAGTCCAAGTCCTGTGTTGAAGCCTATCCGGTGCTTTATGGAGAAAGATGTGAACAAGGCATGATTCAATATCATCATATTATTTTATACCGATTTATTTGTAGGCCAAGTAATATAAGGTTGTCACTTGAATGCCTGCAAGAGCATAATTCAAAAATTCCCCGGTAGATCACTACTCGTGCAATCAATTAGTCTAGTTGTTCTATCTATCTTTTTGACATCTGCCTAACTGTTGCAATGCTCACTAGATTCTTGTTTTCCTATTTCTTGCATTCGTACTTTAAAGTCGAGATAGTATCTTCCACATAGACTGTTCTTTTGCAGGACTATAATGTGCCTGAGAAGACTAAGAGCCGCTATATCAATGTTATGGATTTGATATCACCTGATTCAACAATCTCCACTTGTTTCACAAAATCGTATACACAGTACGCTGAGGGCACGGGTTCTGTTTTGATTTTGAAGGGTCCTGAAACTATTCACTCTCTCTCAACCAAGAAAGCGGAAGACTATGAATTGAGATATTTCACTCCGCGCGAGGTTGCAAATCTAATGTGTTTTCCTGATAGTTTTTCGTTCCCTGATAATATTACAAGAAAGCAGCGATACAAAATGCTTGGAAACAGCCTGAATGTTAAAGTTGTGTCTTATCTCATTTCTCTACTTTTGCTCGAAGAAGAAGCTGTTGTTCCCTAAAATCTATCAATTCTGATTCACTGTCATTACATTGTTGTTAATCTTTCATGATTGGTGTCTTATCATTTGTGGTATGAGGATAGAGATATATATCATGAGCCAGCTGTGGCCGAATCAGCTTTCATGCACACAAGGCTTAACACTGGTGCGAAATCCGTACTTTCGAATGGTATGAGTATTATCTGTAATGTTATAAGTGAGATTTGTGTCACTTCAGGTCTGCGTTACTGTTGATGATTCCATTTGCATCCCTTTCATTGTAGTTTGATCTTGGGTTGTACAGAGGAGGTTCCGTTTGACGGGGTTTATAAGTCCAGACGGAGGCGAGAATGTGCATCCACCAAGTTTAGGTAGACATCCACTGGTAAACCTAACTGCGATTCCCCAAGACTGTAACTGGCCCGTCGAAAATATATGGAGGGACAATAACATCGCCACCATACTCCTAAAACCCCCCTCAGAGAGATGATTTGACAAAATTCAGCACAATACCCGCGAAGACGAAATACTACACTGGCCCAGGACACCGACGGAAACAAACTAGCTGTTGATTATGCGTATAGCCACATGAGGTTGCTAAGCTCCAGGCCTAGGCCTGGCACTAGGTCGGCATTTCAGCGATAGCGCTGAATTTCTCGTACACGCACACAGAGTCGAAATTTCTATATAACTAGTCATATGCAGTTTTGTTGTTATAAGTCGTAGTTTGTATGAACAAGGTTCTATCAAGGGAAGTCAGTCCAACACTTAAAATGTACTTTAATTCATCGGCGACCACTATTATGTCGTCATAGCTGGACTCGTACGAGGTAGCGAAGTCAGCTGATTGAAAGCTACAGCGTAGTAAACAACGGTTCGCGAGAGGCCATTCATGGCTGGCGGCGCTGGTTCATTCCGGTTCAGGAAGCAACTCTTTGAACCGCTGCTCGCGCGTCGCGGCTAACAAAAGAGCTGCATTGAGTCGCTGCAGGCGATCTTTGCTTCTAATCGGAATTCGATATATATGTAGTGTAGTCTTGTATCGAGGATTTTATATTCATATCGTATTTGAGTACATCGAGGTCCGCGATCGACAGAAATGGAAATATAACTTGATGATCGACAATTTGGTTTATCATTTCAGGAAATTCAGCAGCTGCTGATTATATACAGCATCATCAAAAGCAAAAACACCCATGAATCATTCATGGGCCTTAGCATATCTGTGATAGTGATACACTCGATTCGAAGTCGTGAGCGCGACGACGGCCATGATGTATCTCGGTTCTTGACTACTAACGACTCGCATTCCAGCTGTTACTACTACGATGACGTTATATTTTCATTTTCTTTCTCTCTTTTATGTTGAGGTGTCAGCTGACCGGACGCTAAACCAGTTTACTGTATTCATCCGCCAGACTGTTAATGTAGCTTTGTTACTGCTCGTATACTTCATTATGCCTCAAATTATCTATTCCTAAGGTCTATTAATATAATATTCTTCATATTTTTAGAGTTTTACCTAGTTTACAACAAATTATTTTTAAGGAATTTATTTGCAAGGGTGCATTCTCTCGCGAGCGTAGCCGTACCTCGTGTTTCCCGCCATACTTACTCAGCCAAACGGAACGCAGACAAGCGTCGCAGCTGGTCCGTGCGGCTGTGTTTTGGTTATTGAGTAAAGCTGTATCGCAGATTGGGTGTGTAAGGATATATAATCTTTTGGATAAACCAACAGGCTAATGGCACTGCAGGATACCTTAGTGAGGTAAGTCTGTAGGTTTAGTAAATTTTGTAAATGATAATTAAATTCAGTTGTGCAAGATTTATTTGTTGCTGTAGGCAACTCATACCGATACCGTACATCTCGTTTTAGGCTATTCCTACCATGCCTACATTAGTCTCGTGGTTACTGTCGTCGTGTCGTTCATGACTTTGTTTGATATGTTCGACATCTTTGCGTGGATGAGTTTTACAACAGCGCAAGACTGCTGCAACATATAGAACCCCGTCGCATCTTCGCGAGCTACTCTATCAAGCATAGATATCGCTGATCTGCATAGCGTAACCTGAAATATATATTATGTATAGATTTTGCGCACATGTTATTGCAGTCCACGCCGTACCGTAACCTTGGCAGCCTTGCAGGTGCGGGCGTTGCAATCCAGCCAAATATCGATCGCTTAGTCAAAATATCAGTACAGCATTTCCGCTCCGTGATATTTCATACTCGAATCCGGTGTCACTACTTATGTTGTGTGCACATTTTTCCTTTTCTTCGTCTATTTAAAATATATAGCCCAGATTAGCGTACACCGCGGGATTGAACCTTAGAATAGACGATTTATGATAGTGCTTTGTCCGTTGATCATTAACTGTGACATTTGTTCAAACTACGAAAAGGGTGCTGATGGCTTCACAGAAGGCTACAGGAGTACGATTTTGATTCCTTAGTGCAGTCATGGCCTACTCTAAAGTAGGCCATGGTGCAGTGGTCAGTTATGTGCGTGTTTTTGTTGTCACCTCTGTGCCTTATGCATTGCGATATCACCACTATTGCTTCCGATAGTTGTGACTCCAGTTTTAAAGTTTCTAAAATTGGAAATATCATTAGCGCATTCCATGTTTCGAATGTCGTTATTGAAATAGTGCGTACAGTTTGGACTCGGGTCCCGCTGCTGTCTGCTTTAGTGCTTGCATCATTCCGTTGAATTATTGGGCCATGGTAGTTAGTACATTTCGCACTTAATTAGGGCTACTGTGAAATGGTATTATGGTCATATGTAAATTGTTAGATGTCCATTCGCAAGGGTCTTGCGCGTGTAGTGGATTACGCCGTTGTTTTGTACATACTCTTTGTCCCTATCTGTCGCTTTTGTGTATTTATCGTGCCTTGAAGTTTGTTTCTAATCTTTCTATGTTCTTTGTATGGAATGTCTTGCTACTGTAGGCCTATATTTCTAGCCATCCTTGTCACGTACGCGCTTCGCCTCTGCACTCATTTGGCATTCCACATGTCGTCACGCCTTACACCGTTTGACATTGAATATTTTTTCTCGACTGCAACAAGCCGGAATATCCTGGGTGTGCTGCGTATTTTAGAGTGGGTGGGCGGTATCGAGGCTGCGGCCGCCACGTTGATCAAAAAATGAAACAACTATTTTTTCTTACGCGGTAACGTCATTCTCTCGGTATGCGATCGCCGCTGTTCCTTTTCCCTCCCGCATCAACCGTCTGTTTGGTTGAAGGCTAGGAAGTGCGCGTAACAATTCATAAATGTTTTTAAAATTGCTGCGATAAGAGTGTAATTTATGGAAACTTGAAAGTAACATTAATCAGCGGTAATCATAAAAGATTAGTGTGAACAGAATTTCCGCGTGCTACGGATATTCAATAGTGAGTAATGTCTGACCGCAAGTAAAATCTCGCTCGTTTCGACCGTTACCTGGCTCGACCGCCGTAATTTTCCACTGAACGCGCTTCTCACACTCTTCGTAATCGATCCGTAGGGCGTTTCCCACGTGGCGCGATGAGCGCAACGGAAGGAAAAAGCGCGAATTGCAAATCATGCTTACTAGGATTGTCGCTTTGTAAACTCGTAATAAATCTAAGCAACAGACACTCTCATTCACAAATATTACAAATGGCATTGTAATACGGATGTATCCGATTGGCTCAGTATAATGCGCATCTCCTCGCATTTGGTGGTATTTCGCCACTACTGCGGCGATACAGTTACAGCAACACGGGTATAATGATGTGAAGTATATAAATATGCTATTCCATGAGATTGCGCAATATGTTATTCAATGAAGGAATGATCATGTTACGTTGACATCAGAGTGAAGAGAGACTTTGATTGACATGTCCTCTGTATCAAAGATAAGACAGTATTTAGTGACTTTCATGCCATTATGATTGTTGCGTTACTCTCAGCTTTAGTGGTGGCTATTGTTGTAGCATTCTCTCACTTTACTACAACCAGCTGTGATATCTACTAATATTACTAATTAGCTTCTCGTGCCATTCAACTTTGATAAAGAAACACTACCAAATTGGATTACTACATAGATGCATAGAATGGTCGCTTCCCTCCTATCACCTTTGTTTCTATTTTGAACAGCCAAGATGCAAATGCTAGAAATGTACACATCATGGCAACTGGACAGCAACAGCAAGCCCAGCATGCAATTATGTCAATGAGTCATGAACTAGCAAACTTTGGTGTCAACGAACATGCACAGGCCAATGTCAGGGTTACCATTATACCTACAATGATGCAAAGCCCACAAAGTATTGTGAACACACATGCTCATATGTCTCCATTGCAAGTCACCCCATCATCCATGTCTCCGGAGGTAGCATCGGCAGTCCCCGTGCATGGCATGACCTTGCAACACTCAAAAGAAGACAACGGTCAAAGGGAGCAGGAACGAAGAGTTAGGAGAGAGATTGCAAACAGCAACGAACGGAGACGAATGCAAAGTATAAATGCTGGGTTCAAGTCCTTGAAATCCATATTGCCCCACACGGAAGGGGAAAAATTGAGCAAGGTATTGAAGGGAGTACTTTGGGCAAATTACGGTCATTTTTCATTGTATAGTGTGACTATCTCTTTTAGGCTGCAATCCTTCAACAAACTTCAGATTACATATCTCAATTAGAGTCAGAAAAATTGAAACTGCATCAGCAAGTCGACAAATTGAAGAGAGCCTTGACTGAATGCAAGTGTAACCCTTCAAAGCATCTAGCTTTAGCAGATATGTTCGAGAAGGTTAGTTGCGAGATTAATAATGTTTATGATAATGCTATATAATCAAACTGTATACGTTTAAGGATGAGGGCATTGGGAGTCCTGCCGAGGAGGATTACGAGGATATGAAAAGAGGAATATCAGAAGTCAAGCAGCAGCTGGATAAAGAGAGAAGAATGAGAAAGATGTTAGAGCAACATGTAAGTCTAATGATCATTGCTTTTTGAGGTGGCATTGCTCTCTAATATATCTGCATGAAATTACTTCCTTGTATGACCGTCAAGGCATACCGGTCTAATGCCAAATGCGATATCCTGCTTCTCATATCATAGATTCAACATATGGATTCAAGAACTTACTCTTCTCAAAAGACGCAAGCACTTCCGTCAGTGAGTGACACGGATGATCCACAATCCTTATACAGAACTTTAACGAAAGAAGAACATGGGGTGAACGCCCAACCTTGTGCTAGAACACTACTACCTCCATTGGCTCCACTAGGTCTGACTAAGTGTGAATCACAGAATGAACAATCTCAAATAAAGAGCGCACTGCTGCCAACAGCAGCTGTGTTGATTAAGAAAAATGCTGGCTTTGCTGAAAAACTTTCAATGTCAGAAGATGGAGGTGTGTGTGTCACAGATGGTGCTAAAGTGTCTGTTTCGTCACCTCAATCCGATCACTTGGTATGACCGTATTGTCAAAAGAAGATGTGACAATTTCCTCTAATTATTTAAATTGTTATTCAGGTCACTGTATTCTCTCATTCAAGCAAATCAAATCAGCCATTGAAGAAACGGGCGATTGAAATAGTTCATCACAATGTTACTGATCTAATTTCTGAAGTGAATGCAGAACAACCCAAGTCCAAACTGCTCAGGGTACTATTCCATGATCAAATGTTAAAATTCAGTGGTTGATATCTTTTTAGTTTTTTCAGATGTCATCGGACCATCACACAAATAGAGAAACAGATGTGGTGCTATCATATGCCTCAAACTCTCCACGACCAGTTTTCCCACTTAATACCTCAAATGTCAAGATAGAATCTCTACGGAATGGGCATGATGCTAACGAAGCTCGATCTCAGCCACCAATAAATCTTCCGGCTCTCGCGTTGTCTTTGCCGGATACCACAGTTCATTTTCCACAACTCTCATCGTCTTCCGGCCTCCATGGAATACCAAAACCAACGTACAAAAACATGCTTTCACCATGTCCTTTGCCAACGGATGCAGTGACAAGTTCAAAGCATTCTCCTATACCGGCTGTCCAAGAAGCAGAAAAAAAAACTGATCCAATCTGGACGAAACTTCAAACTCCTATGGACATTGTGACCCTCATGAATGGAAATAATGCTCCGGAAGGTGCAGTTCCACTCAATGGCGTTCCGGGGCACGTGTACTTTACTGTTAATGGCTCTTCTAGCATTGCCTACGTTCAACCAGAAGGTGACAAAGCCTTTTCTGGGCAGCAACATTTTCAACAACCTCAATATATAGTAGCGCCGATGAATAATAACAGTTGTAACGGACTGGTGGTAGGCGCAAATGCATTGAACACAAGTAATTCCGGCATGCAGCTCATGTCTCATCCCAGGGTGCAGTCCCAGCCAATGCAATCGAAAATTTCCCCAGCCATTGTCACATACCCACCACCACCCACAATTCATCCAGCTGCTGCACATCCAATTCAAGTCAGTCAGCCGTTCACGCTGGTGCAAAACAATGCGGCACACTTGACTTTTCGTACCAAACACCTTCAGAATCAGCAAACTGGTACACTGCTCTGCTATAGCCAGCCAGAAATTACATTGAATCAGTTGAATGCTGTTCCAAATCTGGCGCCACTAAAAAGTCTCCACCAACCGGCCACGTCTGTTCCAGTTGGGTCATCATTGGTCCCTAATGTCAGGTCAGAATCTCCCTATATCATCCCAACTGTGCATGAGAATGCTCTGCCACTAAAGGTCAACACTTACGTCAATCTGGCTCTGCGATGTCGTGAATCCTCTCTAAGTGCAGCTGATAGCTGTAGCACCGCCAGTGCTAGTGGGGCAGAAGAGGAAGAGACAACTAGAGCTGAGGCGGAAACAAATGATTCTCAACTGCCTGTGTTAGTGGCAAAGAAGGTATGCCGCATAACATCCTTTTATAAGGATATTTAGCAATATTTAGCATGTACTGTTTCAGGTTTCCAAGTCACTATCGAACCCCATAAAGACTGTTCAGTCTGAGCAACCCAAAGTCGTAGCTTATGATGACAATGCTGCGGTATCTGAAATGAACGCCGGGCTGTCTGATATTGAAGAAGGCAGTGTATCTTCAAGAGCTAAAACACACACAGTTTTGACAAATGCTACAAGTTCGCCTCCAGTAATTCGACACATGGATTCAATGCAGTCTCGTGGCAACTTGGAAACAATAGTACAGGTACATCTAAGACGAATTTTCTGCAAGCTGCCAACTTCAGCCCGTGCATGTTGTTGTACTCTTTTACTTATCATGCTGTATCTGTTTAGGCTATTGATCATTTGGAGCAACAGGAGAGGAGAAATTCACAAGATCAACCAGAAACACATTAGACATGATTATTATTCTTGAGAGCATGAGATCCTTGACCACATTCCACTTAGCAAGCTGTGGTCGGCTGGTGCATCGGCTATGTTCTTCAAGAATGGTGCGTTGCCAAACCTTTGATGGAATTGCAGGGATCTACCGCATGCATGGAATAAAGGTCTTCCAAATGCCAAGACATGTCACACCTTTCATCCTCGACCCCGTGATCAAAAGCTTGCACTTTTATTGGTAGAAGCTACCCTACTAAGACGTGAAAACAATATATATTTTTGTAACGTGGCACCGCTGTACTTTGCAGTTCTTGCTCGAATGAATGATGATTCTTTACCGCAATTTAATATTATTAAAGTTCATTACTACTCTTACGCATTTCTGCTTTCTAGTGTTTTCATTCTTCTTCGAGTAACTGCTCGATGCCGATTTCGTCAATAATTCTATAACATGAAAATGAGTCAGTTCACAAATGTGTTCGCTTTTCTTTTGCTGGGAAGCTGTGAATTATTCAAACATTCATAATTCAAGCAGACAGGACAGGATCCCCATACTCAATTGCAGTAGCACTGCATGCTGGTTGAGGTGGCGGTGACTATGTAGGCCTACCTTGATTTGAAGCAACAAGGGGCGAATTGCAAAACTACTCTAGTTATTGGACCCGTGTGAGATTTTCAAGGACAAGGGGATCCTGCCTCGGCACCCGGTTGATGGATTAAGGCAGCAAAGCAGACTGCCCAACAGTCTTGACTCGATTATCTGTCAGCATCTGCTAGTGCTATCTGTTCGACTGTATTGTCCTATACTTTCTGTGCAATAGCTGCGTCACAGCAGCATATGGAACTTCATGTCTCTGCCCACTCGGTCAGTACTCTCGAGATCAGGTTCATTATTCGGCGGCTGCGGAGCTCGGGAACAAGACGTGTGTCCTCCGATGCCTCTCTCTCCGATTCAGGTCTGGCAGCATCTAAACAAAGAAGCAAAATGATCTTTCAAGCTAGCTTTCTGCTGACAATATGCATAGGAACTGATCCGTGAATAAGTACATAAGGTTGTTACGTCATAGTACTAAAGTTCAATATCGATTGTTCGTCACTAAAATATATTTATAAAATTAATTGTAATCAAATTTACGAATAATTGATGTTGTATGCTGTTCTTTCACTAGTTGAAATGCGTCCATTTTCTTTGTCCGCTGATATCAATGGGACACGTCTTCTCGAAGATAACGAATGACTAGGCAAATTCATTTCGTGAGTAAGCTATTTATTGCGTCGCGGCCACGGGCTTCTTGGTTTTTGTCTTTTAGATCTTTACGCGTGTTGGAAATGTTTCGATAAGTGGAAGGTAAGGTTCGTGCAGGGATTAATCTTTTTTGGCGGTATATATCTTTCGTGGATATATCCATTCATATTGTTTCACCTATCTAAGGTACTTATATAATGAAATGAGTGGCCTAAGACGTTCTAAGCGAAAGACTAGTTACGAAAATAATGGCACAAGGAAACGTAAACGCATAAGCTACGCCGAGTCATCCACTACAGATACGGACGATGACGTGGATGTTTCATCTGATACCAACATTGCGACATCGACTAAAAAAGCCCCGGCTCGTTCCAAGAAGGTTCTGGACTCATCTGACTCTTCCTGCAGTGACAGTGAAACGTCATCCACGGCCGCAGTGAGTGACCATTCCGACAAGGAAGAGAAGTCTGTTGATCAAGATTCTACCAGTTCCAGCGATTCTTTTGAATCATCCCAGACAGGAAAGCGTAAGTTGAATGTGCAGAAGACTAATAATTCTGGAAATAAAACTTCAAAACGTAGCGGTCGAGGTAGACTAAAAGGTAAAAGGACTGAAAAGCGAAAGAAAGACGAAAAGGAAAAGAAGGGCAGGAAGAAAATACATGATATAATAAAAGATGAGGATCTTCAAGAAGAAACAAAAAATGCAGAGAAAGAAGAGAGACAAAGACTAGAACGTTTGAAGAAAAAAGAAGAAGAAATCAAAGAACATCATGTCGCTAATCAGGAAAATGATATAAAAGCCATAAAGATCATTTTGCAGAATGATCCATTTGTAGAAATCAGTCCACATTTCGCTTCTAATCTTCGTCCTCATCAAATTGAAGGTATTCGCTTTATATGGAACAATCTAATTGAAAGCACAGATAGAGCAAGTGATTCCGTTGGAGCAGGTTGTATCCTTGCTCATTGTATGGGCCTCGGTAAAACTTTACAGACTATTGTAGCCGTTCACACAATGTTGAAATGTAAGCATCTGCACTTCAATACTGTTTTGATTGTCGCACCCATGAACACAGTTCGTAATTGGATCGAAGAGTTCGTCTACTGGTGTGAAGATGGCGATGAGATTATGTTGTATAATTTCGCCGAAACTAAGACAAATAAATCAAGAATTGAGATGCTCAAAACTTGGAAAAGTGATGGCGGCGCTCTTATCATTGGTTATGATATATATAGAAGAATGACTACAAAGATGAAGTATCCTCGGTATCGTAAAGTTGTCGCAGAGACATTGAGCGATCCTGGCCCAGATATAGTAGTTTGTGATGAGGGTCATATGCTAAAAAACTCCGACACACATTTATCAAAGCAATTGAATAAAGTCAAGTCAAAAAGAAGACTTGTTCTCACAGGTACACCACTGCAAAATAATCTTATTGAATACCATTGCATGGTCAATTTTGTAAAGCCTGGTCTTTTAGGCTCTTCAAAAGAGTTTCGTAACCGTTTTGTAAACCCAATTACCAATGGTCAACATATTGATTCGACGGATAGAGACGTAAAAATAATGAAAAAACGATCTCATGTTCTTCATGAGATGCTCAGTGGTTTTGTACAACGAAAAGACTACACCTGTTTGAAGCCTTACCTCAAATCGAAACATGAATATGTGATAAAAGTGAGATTGACACCTTTACAAATTAAGCTTTATCAATGTTATCTTGACACCAAGACAAATCGAGGTGCCAACACCAACACAGTGAATAGTTACGGAAAAGGGACATCTCTTTTCTGTGATTATCAAAATTTAATGAGAATATGGACTCATCCTAAATGCTTGTTGATGCACACAGAACAACGAGAAAAAAAGCTTCAGCTAAAAGAAGAAAACGACATGGTAACTGATGGGTCAGAAACAGGTACAGAGAGTGACGAGTGGAATAGCTCCAAAAACCTTGACAATCCAACTGACAAAGAGCCATCAGGAAAGAAAAAAGTGGTCATAGATGCTTCGCAAAGTACTATGCCAATTTCGATAATAACCGATACATCAGATACGGATGAGGAAGAATTAGCCAAGCTGAAAGATAAAAAGAAGAAACAGCGAACCCCAACCATTGTTTTAACTTCTGATAGTGAAGCATCGCAAAACGAATCTGAGAATGAAGCATCTACGAGCTGCGAAAGCTCGGAGGAAGAGGCTGAAAAAATCCCACATCTTAGAAGTAGAAGAAAAAACTCAAACAAGCGAACTCGATATCGTTTAAGATGTGCGGATGGAGATGACGAGAGCTCAGAAGATGAGCCAATATCACCACCGAAAGTAGAGCAATGGTATGACAAAATATTGCAAGAAGATGCTCAGTGCATTGAAGATTATCAAAACAGTTTAAAAATTGTTATCTTATTTGAAATTTTGCGTATGGCTGAAGAGAAGAAGGAAAAAGTATTGGTGTTCAGTCAAAGCTTGATATCATTGAATCTGATTGAATCGATGCTGGCATATGCTCCCGCTCCAAAAACAGATCTTTACCGCGAATCATCATCCGATATGGAAAAACCTATACGATGGTTTAGGAATGTTGACTATTTCCGAATGGACGGCTCTACTCTAGGTCAATATCGACAACGTTGGATTAACGCATTCAATGATGAGAATGACACTAGATCGAGGCTCTTTCTAATTTCAACCAAGGCAGGCGGTCTCGGTGTTAATCTTGTCGGAGCTAATAGAGTCGTTATATTTGATGCGTGTTGGAATCCTTCTCACGATACACAGTCGATGTTTCGAGTATATCGTTTTGGGCAATCCAGGACATGTTACATCTACAGGCTTATCGCGGAAGGCACTATGGAGGAAAAGATATATCAACGGCAAGTAAATAAACAGTCTCTAGCTTTCAGGGTTGTCGATGAACAGCAGATCAACAGACATTTCACCGCAAGCTCACTCACAGAGCTATATACATTTCAACCTACTGTGCTAGATCCTAGCAAGCCTGAATCACTTCCGGTTGTTCCAAAAGATGATATCTTGGCAGAGATCTTGTCAGATCCAAGTACAAAACGCATGATTGCGTCGTATCACGAACATGATTCCTTACTCGATCATCAAACCGACCAGGAACTTACTGAAGAGGAACGGAAGTTGGCCTGGGAAGAATATGAAGCAGCTAAAGTAGGACGTACCTTCCATGACCCAGCATTTAACATGCCAATGTTTGATCAACAGGCTGGTTTGGTAGGTGGTATCGATAGTTTCAGTTCATTTGCTGGAACTTCCGGTAGCATGAATTTCCCACCTCAGATGGCTATCAACTTCAATGACATCAGAGTTACTTCGTTATATAAGATTGTAATGAAGGCATACTCGCTACATCAAAAATGTGTCGTTCACTCTGTTGATACACTATTCAAACAACTGAAACAGTCGGTAATATATAGATCATCTGATGACACAAGTCTAAGAGCACTTGCAATGGCAATCCATATGAGACAAAATCGATTAAAAAGGGAAAAGTATGATCAGTATCAACGGGCACGTCTGCAGTTTCTGCATCTCCAAAAGTCCATTGCTACACTTGGTAGCAATTTAACATCTGGGGCTTCATCAATGGTTGGAAATGTTTACGGTCCTTCTGCGCAGCAATTCTCATCCACCAGCACAGAGTCACATGGCAATCCTTCGGCACAAACCCAGTCTTCAACATCTATTACTGAAGTCATAGACATTACTGATGATACTAAGGATTAACTATGGAAAATTAGCACAGGTAGATGTGTGTCGTGCTGTTCATGTTCGTTTCAGCATTTGCAATTTTCAGGCTGGAATAGTTTGCTCAAGCTTAGCCAATCATAAACGTATTTACATCATTGTTTTCTTTCCATTATTGTGGTGGCGTTTTACAGAACTTTTGAAGTACCTCGATTGCGTATTTATAGGATTTTTTTTGTCTTGCATCCGTCGAATTATGGATAATAATGTTCCTATTACTGCCAATTGCTGATCATTTTATGAGCCAGTTACATTGAAATTTTATTGCGTAGGAGCTCTAGCCATAAGTGAAATGATGCAGAATTATATACCTAAAACATTGGTTATGATTACTTAGGTTAATACTGCAACTGTTATTTATTGATGAAGTCACAAACGAAACTGGTATGTATTCGAATCGCAACAATCAAAGAATTTTTTTCGTTTCCACCCTGTTTTTTATCATCTTCTGCATTTTTTTACAGATATTGAGGCGTAGTCATTTAGGCTTTGTTGACTGATATATCGAGAACCATGGCTCAAGGACAAGAAGACTTATCAACGGCCATACTGAAGGATAAAGTGAAGCCAAATCGACTTATTGTCGAAGAAACATCCAATGATGACAACAGTGTTGTGGTGCTCTCTCAAGAAAAAATGGACGAATTACAGTTGTTTCGTGGAGATACCGTCCTCTTGAAAGGGAAAAAGCGGAAAGAAACTGTATGCATTGCACTCGCAGACGAAAATGTTGCCAACGAAAAGCTTTGCATCAATCGCTGTGTCCGAAATAATCTTAGAGTCCGCCTCGGAGACGTCGTAAGCATACAGGCTTGTCCCAATGTAAAATATGGCAAAAGGATTCATGTGCTTCCGATTGATGATACCATTGAAGGAATATCTGGCAATCTCTTTGACGTGTATTTGAAGCCGTATTTCCTCGAAGCCTACAGACCAATCAAGGCTGGTGATATATTTCTTGTACGTGGAGGCATGAGAGCTGTTGAGTTTAAGGTGGTCGAAACTGATCCGCCCGAGTACTGTATTGTATCACCAGATACAGTCATTTACAATGAAGGTGAACCGATCAAACGTGCTGATGAGGAAGAGGCTCTCAATGAAGTTGGTTACGATGACGTCGGTGGATGCAGAAAACAATTGGCACAAATCAAGGAAATGGTCGAGCTTCCTTTGCGGCATCCCGCTCTTTTCAAAGCAATCGGAATCAAGCCTCCTAGAGGGATTCTCTTGTATGGGCCTCCGGGAACTGGAAAGACGCTTATTGCAAGAGCCGTCGCCAATGAAACCGGCGCTTTCTTTTTCCTGATCAATGGTCCGGAGATCATGAGTAAATTGGCAGGTGAGAGCGAATCTAACCTGAGAAAAGCGTTTGAGGAAGCTGAGAAAAACGCACCTGCTATTATATTCATTGATGAATTGGATGCTATTGCGCCAAAGAGAGATAAAACTCATGGAGAGGTTGAGCGAAGAATCGTTTCCCAACTGCTGACCTTGATGGATGGATTAAAGCACAGAGCACATGTCGTTATTATCGGTGCCACTAACAGGCCAAATTCAATCGACGGAGCTCTTCGTCGGTTCGGTCGTTTTGACAGGGAGGTTGATATCGGTATCCCTGACGCTATTGGAAGATTAGAGATCCTACGCATCCATACCAAAAACATGAAGCTTGCGGATGATGTAGATCTGGAACAAGTAGCGAACGAATCGCATGGACACGTCGGAGCTGATCTTGCTGCGTTATGTTCAGAGGCTGCATTGCAACAAATCAGAGGCAAAATGGATCTTATCGATTTGGAAGAAGAAACCATTGACGCTGAGGTGATGGACAACCTTGCTGTTACAATGGATGATTTCCGTTGGGCTATGGCTCAAAGCAATCCTTCCGCTCTCCGTGAAACGGTCGTGGAAGTACCAAATATTAGTTGGAACGATATTGGAGGCTTGGAAAGTGTCAAAACGGAATTACAAGAGCTGGTTCAGTACCCAGTAGAGCATCCCGACAAATTTTTGAAATTTGGAATGACGCCATCGAAAGGAGTCTTGTTTTATGGTCCTCCTGGTTGTGGTAAAACCTTGCTGGCTAAAGCTATTGCAAACGAATGCCAAGCCAATTTTATATCGATTAAAGGTCCGGAGATGCTGACTATGTGGTTTGGAGAGTCTGAAGCTAATGTAAGAGAAGTTTTCGACAAGGCCAGACAAGCTGCTCCATGTGTATTATTTTTTGACGAGTTGGATTCAATCGCCAAATCTCGTGGCGGAAGCGTCGGGGATGCTGGAGGTGCTGCTGATAGAGTTATAAATCAAATTTTGACCGAAATGGATGGAATGAGCAACAAGAAAAATGTCTTCATCATTGGAGCTACGAACCGACCCGATATTATAGATTCAGCAATACTTCGTCCCGGACGTCTCGATCAGCTCATATACATTCCATTGCCCGACGATAAGTCACGCATCCAGATTTTGAAAGCTAATCTTCGTAAGTCACCCGTCGCAAAGGATGTTGATCTCACATACATTGCAAGAGTGACAAAGGGATTCAGCGGTGCTGATCTTACAGAAATATGCCAACGAGCTTGTAAGCTCGCTATTCGCGAATGCATTGAAGCAGAAATCAAAGCAGAAAGAGAGAGGCGTGACAACGCCGACGCAGCGATGGATGATGACGATTATGATCCCGTGCCTGAGATCTGCAGGAAACATTTTGAGGAAGCTATGAAGTTCGCTCGAAGATCCGTGTCAGATAAAGATATCAGGAAGTATGAGATGTTTGCTCAAACACTGCAGCAAAGCCGTGGATTTGGAGGTTTCAAGTTTCCCGGCAGCCAACAGTCTGGCGGCGGTTCCAGCAGTGGACCAGCTGGAAGTGGAGACCTTTACCAGGAGAACGAGGAAGATGATTTGTACGATTAAATTTTTGGTCTTTGTATACTTTATACTCAAGGGGAAGCTGACGTTTTGAATTGTCAAAACAATTGATGTAGTAAATCAGCAGACTCTTGATATAATTTATTTCGTTGTTACAATGCCTTCGGCGTCAATAGTTGTGAATATGTGAACGTCTATTTTGAGGCTCTCTGCTTGAGAAGTGCATTATAGCGACAACATAAGCCAGTGCACACAGTTTGATGCTCCCACCTCAAGGGATTTTACATACTCATTACTGGTTATATGTTTTGTTGAGTTATGAAATAGAATATTTCAATCTGTGGTGTACTTCATGGAAAACTGTTGTTTGAGTCCGTAGAAAGGGGGGTTGTATCAACTAAGGGGAGTGTCAGTTTGTTTAGCAAGATATGCTATGTAAAGAAGCTGGCATCCCGGTTTCGTCGGGCCGTGATCGCTAGCTACATCAGAAATCTGAAATGTTGCAACCGCTAGGTAGCGCTCATACACTACAAAAAAGGTAGATTGCGTAACGATGATACGATTTCTCAGAGGAGCCATATTTACGTCGAATGCCCAGGTGATGACATGGATTTCTGATAGCTAGCATCCAAGCGTTCATGATGATCAATAAAATTTCAAGCTGACTCTCGTTTACTGACGTGGTGTATTAAGACTTAACAAATATGTATAGCCATTCTAGTTCCTAGTGTTACGTCCGTGGCGCACCAGATCTCATCGGTGATAAGCGCCACTCTATCTTTTAAAGAATAATAATAATACTGACGTGGTGTCTGCATTTCCAATATTATTGAAAGCTTGTAGTTTTTCACCTGAGAGCGCTGTCGCCTGATAGATTTATTGCGCAACAGTTAACTACCGCACGGAGGCGCTGGGGCATGACTACGTAACGTTCATTAGAGGTAGTCGGGAATTTCGGTTGAATCACGTCCTATACAGTACATACGGTATCTCCATACCGAGTTCCGTGTTCAGCTGAGCGATTGTGCTTCACAGCTTTTTTTCTCACGCCTCTCTCGTTTTTGTTTAAGATTGTTCGTAGAAAAAGGACTGTATCTCTCGTCTCCTCTCCATTTTCGGCCTGCAGTCCTGGCGTTGCGAGCGGGGATCCGCTACGCGTGTTGTTTTGATTTTGAGATGTCTGCGTCGAGTAGCGAACTTGATCCTCAATTTATCAAAGCACTAGGTTACCTGTTTTCCAAAAGCCCGGATGCGACCATTAAACTACAAAAAATGCTCGATGACGCTATTCAACAGAGTATGAAGAAGTAAGGACTGCGAAGGCTCTCGTAATTGACTGTACGTAACGCTATTAATGGTATATTCTCCATAGGAAACAAGACCCGCGAACTACGTTTGATAAGTCGGTGGTTACGATGAAAGGCGTGAAGCATCTAAATAGAGCGAATAAAACCGCAACCGATCTTAAGTCAAAGAAAGAAAAAGACTTAGCGCAGAAACGTCAACTAGAAAAGGTGAGTGTCGTGGCGTGTGGGAAGCTGGCAGTTATCGCTAGGCATAAATTCGACTCTGAAACATGTTGCCGCGATTATAGTGTCGCCTAGTTACGTACATACATGATGCAAGCATAGCTTTAAACATGCTGTCAAGGTTCAAGAAATGCTGTACTTAGCTCCTAAGGCTCGCAGTGAACTGGTTTTTACCTACTACAGGGGTTGGCATAGGACCAGTCTATGATTGGTTGTAGCCTTTTTGCTTACTGTAATTCAGTAGGGAGAGGAACTTGTTGATAAACTTCAGCCAGTAACTTACTATAACCTATTTCTTTGCAGTTCCAGAAAGATTTTGAGGAGTTGAATCAAGGAACTGCTAAAAAAGCCCGGTACAACACATCATCACCCACTGCCTTTTTATCCTCAAGTGATGTAAAGAATAAAAATGATTCCAGGTGTGGTAACCTAACTCGGTCTATATTTGTAGTCTAGTCATTACCAAGTCAAACCTGTGCCTTGCAATTGAAGTTGAGCATTTTTGCATACTGGTACACCGTTTGTGCTAACAGTGTTTTTGATGTAATTTTTACATTTTAATGCTTGTTCAGTGATGCAACATTGGAAACAAAAGAGTTTACGCTGGAAATGGATACAGAAATAGACGCCTGCGCAATATGCAAGTATGTTCTTCGAGCCCCTTGCCTATATTCTAATCAGGGAAGAAAATTCTATTGCACTCCCGCATGCAGTAAAACATAATATGCTGATATATTATATCAGCAAACCACTTCTTCATCCCTGATTCTGATGACATCCTCATTACAGTCTGAAATGCTGTCTAATGCTTGGTCTTTGTTGCTTAGGGAGATGATGTTCAAGTGCGTAAATATTCTTGCCTTCCATATCCCACTGCCACTGCTGAGATTTGCTGGGCTGCTTTGAACATGCTGTTAAAGAACATTGTTGAATTCTAAAATTGAACTAGTCTAGATTAGCAAATATGAAGGCTTGTCGAGGTCAGGCATATTTTATTTAAACAGTGCTAGGCTTATGGTTGCTCTATGACCACACTGATAGTATTCGGGAGTGCCTACTTTTTGGGATAGATTTATCTAATATGTGCAGTTCACCTCCCGTCTGCTACAGATGTGCGAAACCTGAAATTCTATACCGTACCTCAAATAACCTCGAAACCATGCAGCAATCAACTGGAACAGAGAAAAATACCCGCCTAAAATTATTTGCACATCCTGGCATGGCATCAAAATAAAAATTCATATTCCTTTGATGGGAAAAGACAATTTATGGTGTTTAAAAGAACTCCAAATCCAAGTAGCTACCGTGCCACGAACCTTACCTTGGGGAATAACACTACTTGCTAAAATGAAGGTAAATTCAAGCACAGTCAAAGCAAGCACCACTTCCTAGCTTGATTCAATCAGTTTAAACAATAAATAGCTTAAAACATGTGTTACCGGAGAGATAACATTTACCTACACATGTGTGCTAGCATATTTTCTGCACGTGCTTCGTGTGGGAGCCCATCTTGACAATACCAATTCCATGATCCAAAACCTCTGCATGTCAAGGAAATGATTGTAATTTCCATAACATGCATTCCGCAAATTTTAATGCAGGTACCGTAGCGCACATTAAAGGGCAGCTCATGTTTCTACTTTTTACATAGGCTAGTAGAGGGCATAGTCTAGGGGCAGGATTGGAGGCGAGTGGGATTGGTCAATTGCATAATCTTATAATCATAATGAGTCGAGTCAGCTTTTTGATCACTGAATTCTTTTCAAAGGATGTCGTCACTGGACAAAGGCACCCCGGTTGAGTGTCAAGAATGCCACAATCTATATCATCGAGTAAGTCTATAGTATTGGCAGGAACAGCAAGTCTTTTTTATAATACACTTTCGAGTAATAGTGAAATTTGCCATAGAAATTCTCATCGTTAGTGACACTTGATTCCAAGTGCTTTTTGGCTTCCTGCTTCCTGTACATACAATTCTTCAAAATATTCTTTTCTAGGAATGTCATCAACCTCCAATCAGTCATCAAGAGACGAGTGACCCTCGCT
Organism: Botrylloides violaceus; assembly: GCA_030412335.1. Taxonomy (NCBI): domain Eukaryota; kingdom Metazoa; phylum Chordata; class Ascidiacea; order Stolidobranchia; family Styelidae; genus Botrylloides; species Botrylloides violaceus. The sequence continues at coordinate 2,934,715 of JASFYC010000810.1, forward strand.
GCGTCTGGTATTGTTCATGGTGCCAGAAGAGTATGAAGAAGGTTGCAAAACAGATCAATTCCAAATCGTCGCAAGGTAACTACATAAAAGTAGCCTACAACTTTCAATTTCTGTCTTTGGTTGGAGTTCTAGTTGTGCAAGCAGTACCATAACTGAGCAATGTTGCTGCCAATCTAGCAAAGAGATGATGCTGAGACCAATTCCATTTCTTTGGTATAACACGGTCATGGCTAGAAGCTACAAGCCAACACTGGTACCAATGGTCAATATGTAACCACATTCAAGAGTTTCCATTATGTGACCGCAGGAACCTCAGACACGGCATAGGCAAACTCCCAGAGGTATCCCTTGAAGATATTTAGTTACTTTTGGGTAGTGAATGTGTATCTACGCTGTTAGTGTTAGTTATTCATGGCCAAACTTAATTCACCTACCGTGGGGCTCATCCATTGAATATACAGCTATATACTATATTTTCGGTTCTATTCTGATTTGTCAATACCTAGTAACATCATTCATTTACTTTTCCCCAAAATCTGTTTCTAACCTGGTCCGTTATTCTTGCAGCCGTCCATTCAAATCATGTTACAGAACGTGTGAGTTCTATTGAATCTAAGCCTGCGTTTGTCAACCCATTTAAACGACATGAGATGAAGGTTAGTATTTATGTCAAGATTCCACCAACACAAGTGACTTGCGTTGAAAGCTGTATGTTTGCAAATTTCTACTCATGATGTCATACATATTCTTTGATGTTGAAGATTTTGAGCAGCAAAGTACTGTGAACGTGAAAATCGTCCACTTAGAGTCATTGGACTTAGTCGGATATTGTTTAAAGCTTAAACCATATCCAATCCAATGAAGCCAAGCGAATCCTGATCCGATAAACTCAACTGAGCTTTGGTGTTCTCTGATTCTTCTACTTTGTAATGTTTCTAATCTAATTTCAGACGTCTATTCCTGCAACTTCAGGCAATGGTGTTACAGGAGGCTCCCTAGCTGGTTGGGCTGCATTAAGTGGAAAGAGTGCGTATACGGGGAACAGTTCCTCGAAGTTGCAAAACGCAGCCAAAAATATTTCGCAAAACCCACACGGTTCTTCACCGAAACATGTACCATCTTCATCGCCTTCACATTCCAAAGACAAACTCAATAAGACATCCAAACATAACAAAACCGCTCCGAAATTCGCTGTGTCAGATGATTTTCACTTCGCGAAAGCCCTTGGGGCTGACATACCATCGACCGGTAACTTAAAATCCAGTTCGAAATCAACATCAGGTTGGGGCGCCAATTCAAAATCCACTGTCTTTCCAAAAGCCACTGCAGTATCAACGGGGTCCTCTAAATCACATTCACTTCCCGGGACTACCGCAGAAAAGCGGCTGCAGTCAATGAAGAAAAAGGCAAAATTAAATACTAAAAAGTCGAAGATATGACAGCACTGTGACCAATCCAATAAGTCATAACCAATAAGCGTTGGTTGGAGGCTACTTGGCATTGCATAACAGCATTCTAACGCGACCTTGCGTAGTAGACCAAGTTGAACGTATATCTCCTGATGGCGTGACGAGCAACCCGTCGGTAAGGGGGAATGGTTAAATGCTGGAGAGAAGATGACCTGTGGTCGCGTTGGTTACACGGTCGAAGGATTCTGAAGGTTGTCGATGAAATGGAGGGTAACCTCAACTCATGCACTGTCGTCTACTATGAGACGTATCTGAGCAATGAGTATTATGTATTCGTTTTTTGGGCCTCCCGGATTAGGTTGCGATGATACAACGTAGGCTTACCTGTTAGGTGAGTTGTATCACATGTGGTTCCGTTACACAATGTCTGCTTGTCTATTTTGGCGTTCTTATGGGTCATCACACTCAACTGAATCAGTTGTTCCCGAAAGCTGAACCGCTTATTTTTTTCATTTTCCATATTTAAACACAAGTCGGTTCCAAGTCTGTTGTCGACCGAGTACCGGTAGTCACAAGTGCCATTTGAAGGAAACTTATGGAAAGAGAGAATATGAGATTGACGTTCGCGGATTCGACTAATAGTCGGGGGTGGGCCGTTGTTCCTCATCTGGTGGCCTGGAGCACAACTGGGGGTCGAATAAATTATGCGGTATAAACGCTCTTGGCCTTGGAATGGTCTCGTAAAGATTGGATGAATAAATGGTGAAAAGTTATCTGCCGGTAAGTGGAGATAGAGTGTTGGAACATCGTCTGGCGTATAGAATGAGTATCCGGTTTCGAAGGCCTTCCCGTGTCATGATGGCTAATGAATTTTGATCTGTCTAACAGGCCAAAGTATTGTATCTTTTCTTTTTCGTTGAATTATAGTTTTAGTGTAGGCTTTCATGGGAGAACTTCGATTTCAATCTTTGTAACAGTGTATACCCGTTGTCACGCGTTTAACATAGGACGTTTAAAAGGTAAAGAAGTAGCGGAACAAATTTTGTACAATTATGCTTTTGACTCGTGCCGTCATCGCTTCTTGGTCGTAATTAAATGATTTGGAGATTCTGAATCCGCAGCATCTTCATTTATCGAACGCCGCTGCGTCTCCGCTGGCTTATAAGTTACATAAACCAGGATGTATATCAACGCACAGATTACCTGTAGAGGGAATTACGATAATTCGTTAGCTTGGGTATGTTGGTCCCTTCTCTGAGGCAAGACCTCGCATCGTAGAAAGTAATATTCCCGCATGCTGACGATGCAGAATATGATGCTTCATCTGGAGGTGAGAGATAATGTAAAATCTATTCCGCGAGATGTCGCAATGCGAACATGACCATAGAGAATCGAGCGCACAGGATGACCGGTAGCCAAATATCCGGTAATGTCAAGATCATCCTTTTCCGTTGCAATTATATATATTACTAAAATATCTATCTACAAAACTAAAAAGGTAATATTCACCGTTTGTGACACCAGAAGTACTGTGTTGTTTTTCGCAAGACTCCATCGTTTGTAAGCTCGGCATGATCCTTTTTGCCCGCAATGGGTTCCCCATGATACGCACGAACGATCCATAACAACACCGACCAAAAGTCGTCCTGGCACTACTCCCAACATAAGAACAACTATGCGCTGTAATGAATAAAAACTTTTAGCTTATAACATCCAAAAGCACGTAGCCGACGAGGGTTCAAGACCATGCCTGCATAGATATCGCCAATATTCGTTTGTCGAATGGGACACATCTCAATGTAATTTGAAGTGATGGAGATATGGTTATTATTGAAGAGAAAAAGCACAAGAATATCGATATGATAAATGGGTATATGCTACCACAGGCGTTGCGGTCACAACCCACAGTTGATGCATTCACTCCGTTTCCGATGCAGGAACAGGAACCAAATGTCTAAAATGAAAGAAATTCGACATATGTAGGCAGACGTGGCTATTAGGGAATATATAGCCTACTGTCTCGTTGTATTGCACTGTGCAACCCGCGTGGCAAGGAGAAAAATATAATACATCGCCGTCACAGACCGGCTGATACTTGTCTAACGAACAGCCGCATTCAGCATTGCACTCGGAAACTAGTCCTGTTTCGGATGTATTCGAATTTGAGTACGGTATCGTCGCGCCTGCAACACCTTTATAATAAGACACCGCATTAGAGATAACGGTTGGTCAAGATTACGACAACGTTGCACTCACTAGCGTCGGTGCAGTGAATGAGGAATCCAAAACTACAAAAGGCTGAAAATATTCCTCCTGCTATAATAAACTTGATAATTCCGGGCACAGTTAGCGACATCCGTTTTATAAAATATCCTCCAGCAAGTTGCCCAGTCAAGCTTGCAACTACCACGCAGGCACCTGAAGAGTAATATCTAGTGTGAGTAGAAGTGGTCTATGGGTGGGGATCAAAACAGTCGCGTAAATCATTAAACCGGGTACGAACTTTTTCCAGGTTTAAAAAGTTCTGATCGTGCGACAGAAACTTAGAATAGACGGCAAATCCGGTTTGTAAGAAGTATATAATTTATCCTCAGACTTATCACCGTCTGTGGAGGTGGTTTAACTAGAGCGATTGTGCAGTCGGCAAGGGTTCTATATAGATAGCAGAAACACGCTCCGATGAATCTTTCGTCGCCTTGGACGAGGATGGGAATCAGGTTTTAAGGCTTACGCCAGACATATCTTATGATGTCTTTTTGATCCCCACCCTATGTGTGGCACGCTCGTACCGTCACAGCACATCTTAGGTCGATATACTACGACTAGCATACAGAAAACAGACTATAAAGTAAGATACCGTAAATCAAAGAAGCTTGAAAAGGCGTCGTTCCAAAGACGGTTTCCATGTATTTAGCGCCGAAGGTATTGAATCCAAAAATCAATGCGCAGTTAACAGCAGACGCAACAGTAATGAGTACGTACGGTTTGTTTTTCAGCAAGTAAACAAAATCAGATCGTCTTCGCGAAAATGACCTGGATTAAAAGTAAACCATACTTAGGCCTACATATTTTGCGTTGTTGAACCAGACTTAACTACACTCTTAAATATTCCCGTGTATTGTATATGTGAAGACATCCTTGAAGGATTCTCACCTGTTCTGGGAAATTTTAGCCGAAGCGATATGCTGCATCTCAGAATCGCGATTTTCCCTGAATCGTTCCGTACCGGGGAGAAATCGTGGGAGCATATGAATCGGGATAGCCACAATAAGCGTTGCAACAGCGGCAATGATATAGCATAACCACCAAGCTCCAATCCAGAGGTCGCTTTTGTTGGTTATCGATAGATCTTCCTGACTTATGAAAATGAAAATATTCATGAGAGATAAGTATACACTGAAAACATCAGTCCATACTGAGCTTCGTCCCAGTTTGTATTGAAAAACTATGACACAGGCCTACAAGTAGCTCTCATGCATTGGTGGCAAGGCGATCGGTTGTCGGATTTAATGAGTTCCAGACATAGTTGTAATATCAAAGCCTTTTGGTACATGTTCGACGTTTCCATTTCTAATCCGTTGCATTAACTTTTAGCGGGGACCAAAAACCCAATTTGTTGAGTAAGCCGAGAGTCCGGGCGAATATCCATTTGATTGAACGCACCCAGATCCGTGTTTTTTTTTGTCGGAGTACATCTGACGTGTCGCCTCCAATCTGTTTAACGTTGTCCCCTCACCACATACAAGTACCACTATCTATATGTGTCGAAGTTATTTGCGTACACGAGAAGCAGATCGACGGTATGCACATCGACCACGTCCACACAGACTTCCGCAAGTCACGGTTGACTGAATTCATTCCGAATATAGTGTTCCTGAATACCGAGCCTAATATGCTAAGCTGACTTACTTTATGGTGATGTAGGTGAACCAATTTAGCGAAAATCCACCGCCTACGAACCCGATTGCAGCTCCGAAACCAGTGACGGCAAAGAATATAGCTAAAAAGTCACCGCAAAGTTCTTACCGTTGCGTATCTGACGTTATAACGAAAGACACATGACACACTACTTACAATTATACAAAGCGGAATTCTCTTTGGACACGTTTTCATCCAAGTACGAAATTCCGTACGCGTGTTGGAAACAGGATCCGGCTCCCATCAATGCTGTGCTGACAGAAAATAGATGCCTGCATAGAACGAAAATATGCTCGTTACACACACAGCGTTGTATAATAAGCGGTTATAACAGTTAATATATAGCTAGGTCCAACCATGGCCTACTACATTCAGTATTATTATTATTATTTATTATTATTATATAGAAGATCATTGTGGCGCTTATCACCGGGCGGCGTTTTGCACCACGAACAAGACAGGCTGGAGCAGATACATGGATATAGTAATCGTGAAACATGATACATAAATACAGTAATCTTGAACATAGTAATCGTGTAAATACCTCCGGCTTATAGTCCGGATCACTATTACAATCACGGTTCTCCGCACTTCCCCGATACCGGTTGCCAGGCAGGGAAGGAACGGATACCGATTTTAATGTCTACGATTTGACTCGGTAGGGAATCGAACCTGCAACCTACCGATCAGAAAGCGGACAGTCTATACCACTCGGCCAACTGAACGGTAAATTCAGTAGTAGGCCATGGTCGAACATTCTCTTACCTATAGTCTCGGGTATTAGAAGTCTCGTTGCATTCCGGCTCGGTAACATTGCCACAATAATTGTAGTTATTAGTCTCTGAGATTGTATACAAGGGTGCACAAAAATGTGGCATCGCAAACAATAACACTCCAATCCCTACTAAGCAGGTGCCGCGGCTAAACCACTTAGCCTTGTGAACATCTTCAGGTACAAAAAGTATAAATACTGTCATCACAGAAGCGGCAACTCCAAAGACGCTGGCGATTGTTCCCGTTTCCGTGCTTTGAAGTTCAAACCTGTGAAGCACAGACTTTCGGACGTGCAAAGTATTTTTATATATGTTGTATTTCAGCCTTAGACGTTATTTATCTTATATAGAAAATGCGTGCGTTATGCCTAGCAACTATTCCTATACAGGAATACCGCTACACAAGCTACGGAGGTAAAAGGTCGAGTTGCTATATTTGTATTTCCTGCAGCTTGCCGCATTGTGCCAAGCTATAAATGACGTAACCGAGTAACGTAACAAACGTCATTGTACCTCCATGGGATGATGGCAATTTGTCATGGCGAAAGTGGGAATAACCAATGGTCACTGAAAGCAACGTGAAATACCGTACACGCAAGTCACAACGCTCAAACACAAAAGGAGTGACCTGCAAAAAAATAATGGTCAAGGTACGCCGACGCCTGACGGGTAATATGGCGACGTGGTCTCCAGCATTCGCTGCCGTCTGCCCATTATTCGACGACGACAAATAGACCAATAGCCAGCATCTACGTTACGTATGCGTACCTCCTCTCCAAAGTGCTTACAACGACACTGAACAAGCCGTTCACAACTAGTTGCTGCAACATGGATGCAATGGAGAGGAAAGCAAGAGCCCATTTTGTTGATTTCAATATCACACTGTTAAATTACAAGAAAAGTTTTAGTTTCGCAGATAGACCTTGGCGCTTATGATTCTGTATTAAATTGTTTGGAAGCCTATGTACAGAAGTGCGTAGGTAACCATCAACAAGTCACCAATACAACAATACAAACCAAAATGGGTGGGTGGGCTCAAACGGGGCCCGGACAAAGGGAACATTTGGGTCCGACGGTTGTTACCCCTTACGAGTGGAAAGCTGTAAATTGTTACCGGTACCGAGATTTTACGCGTTGTGATCGACGTGACGTAACTCGGCCGAACATATATAATTCAGTAGGGTAGGAACAATCCCACAATGCTTCAGTACATTTGACTACAATTTAGTCATCGGTGTCATGCTGCTCGTGATACCGATGCCACCGTGATACCATACGCCTGATGCTGCTTTTTCTGCTACCCGTAGAATTATGTAGGTTATAAGTAACTTTATACCTTCCATTAATGTTTTCCGTTTTATCGATTGCTGTTCTTTCGTTTTCTGGTCGTAACGTAACTGTCGTTCCGTCCATTTCGTAATCAATAACTTCCTCTGTATCCATGAAGTAGGCCTATAATTCAGTAGCCTGCACCGCTAGACTAAAATGGGCATAAAGTTATTGAACTACAGATACAGTAAAATGGTTGACGGTAATAACGCTAAAATAAACAACAAAATTAAGCCTAAGGGTAGGATGTAGGCCTAGGCCTACAATATTCCAAGCTGTCCCTTGAGATGCAGTAAAGCCTATATAGCTTTGGAAATGCAACGCCGTTGTAGACCATCTGCATTAACCTATAGTCTAGGAATGATGCTTATATAGAAGTGAGAAATGTATTGGCATAGGTTCCATACGTTGTTTGTGACCTACACCAGCCCATGATTTAGCGGTCATGAGAAGCGTCAGTAACAAATCATCGCAATTATTCAACCGCCTTAGGGCGGAAACACTAGAGGTACTGAACTTTTAAACAGGTGACCGATGACACAATAAAAAGAACCGCCTATTTGCTATGCGGTCAAAGCGATTCTATATGCAGTGTATCGACAGCGTCGATTCGATTCAGACAGGTGATGCAGCTGATCCTACGCTACCTCTACTATTGGTAGGCGTAGCCTATTTGTGATAGGGTCCGTCACTCCTGTAGTCCTGTATGCCGTATGCATGAGTTCGCGTCTTATCGATTAAAAACACTCTCAACCCTCAAATGATTGCGAATTGCGGCCGACAATAGGAACTAGCCTATGAGAAAGAGAAAGTTCGCACAGCCTAAACTTTCTGTTTGTCTTGATAGAGTAAATCTTTCGCTGCACAACTCAACAATATGATCTAATCTTCCAACTTCCCAAATGCTTGTTCAATCTGTCATTTTAATAGACAAACACCAGGCATTCATCCTCGACCATTCGCTAAACGCATTGATTGCGGTGCTGTCAATAAAGTCGGCCAAGAGTGAAATGCTTGAGCGCATATGATATAAACGTCTGCGCAAACCGTTAGCTTCCCCATTTTTAGCGATTTAGGTCAGGTATCTCGTAATCCCACGCCCTCTGAATGGAGTTTGGTGACGGGAGTGGTGTGAGCAATGTCTCGCCAAGGTCCAACACCAGGGAAATACTTTCGCTGCAACTCTTTGCCTGAGGGCGTGTTGATAAACAGTTCCTGAAGAAGTTTCCAGATACGAAAAGGAAAAGTTGCGACGAATGAATCGACGTAATATAATCCACGTAGCCCTATAATCTTTCCGTGTATAGAATATTGAGCAATCTCATTGATGCCAGCCAACGAGTTTGTCCAGTGACTGCGCACTGATCGATTTGATGTTGACATAGGTGCTATCGAACAATAGGCCAAAAAAGCACATAACTAGGCCTACAACCTCTGTAATCAGCTTTTACGCGTTCAACATGCGAGGCTCGCCAACAGTAGTCGACAAGAATCAACAGCGATTTTTCTTCTGTAACTTTTGGCAACTTTAGTAGTAGGCTATAGGCCCTACAGTGGTTCAAATGAGCTACCCCACCTAGCGAAAACCTCACCACATATTCTTTATACAACTGTACTTCGACTATTTACGAGAGATGCGGTATCCAAGCCGTAGTATCATACCAAGTACTTTGTACACGTAGACAGGTGCTAAATTCTTACCTAATTTACAAAATCTAAAATCTATAATGTGTGGTCAAACAGCCGTCACGCTTCATCAGGCATGAAGGGAATTCGCTGAAACCGTAAAAAACTGCCTTAACATCACAGAAAGTAATCCATACTTTCTACTTTACTTTACTTTCTATGATAACAGAATACTGAAACCATAGAACACTTTATGCAGAAACAACACCCTCTAGAAATAAGACGGAAATAGGCTACCTGTATGCTCATCAATGCTTCATTTCCGTATTGGAACTTGCACTGCAGTGACAGTAGGTCTATATACCAGCTCATTAATTTTGCGGATTGTGGTACTACTCTGTGTGTTGGCGTGGCAACACGCAGCACGCTATCATAAAAGGTTGTTGTCGATGACAAACAGACAGATAATATATTTTCGTGTCACCAGGAACATAAAATTGAGTTCCGGTATGGACGGGGGGCGCGAGGCCTTACAATCGGTCCCCACCTGCCAGAGGTAACTGTGTGATTGATGCTAGCGAAAGATACAAATAACGAAATAAAAATAAATACGAAATCCATCTATATCAATAGGTTCCTATCGTGGTGGTAGCCTATACACTTACTGATTGTATTTGATTCCGTGTATGGCACATTTTCGATTTGTTAAGTTGTCTTGATCACTTACAGTAGGCCCACGCCTTTGCGCGAAGAAATAAAAGTGAGCCTCTTTGCATATGCTAAAGACGTAGAAAAAGGTGCTGTGACCAGGATTCGAACCTGGGTTATCACGGCCACAACGTGAGGTACTAACCACTATACGATCACAGCGAGATGTAGCAGAGGATGGTTTCGATCCATCGACCTCTGGGTTATGGGCCCAGCACGCTTCCGCTGCGCCACTCTGCTGGGAGAACGAGGTTGTTGAATACGGCATATAATCCGAGAGAGCGTCGGTGAAAACACACGTTGCGTCAGCTTGAAATTTCTGTTGGTCGCGTGTCAGCTCTCTAGTGCGAATTTTACCTTCAGCCGTGAAGTCAAGGAGTGTACGTTCGCGCCAGTTCCCTTGTCCAAGGAAAAGCGATACCGTGAGGACAAGGCCTACACTTGATAGAGGATTAGGCCTACGGACAGGGTTTCGAAGTACAGGTCCAAGATGTCAACGGTAACATTTGGCATTTCAAGTCGTTCTTGGTTAGTAAGTAAGCACAGTAATTGTTTAATATCGTGCAGGGTGATAGTGTTGAAAGAAAAGGAACGTTCAAGCTCGAAACTCTACGAAAAATCGAAGAACAGGTGCAGAAAGAATGGACCGAGGCCAAAATTTTCGAGGAAAATGCACCTGAACCAAATTCACAAGAAAGATGGTAAGGCAGCGCTATGTCGCTCTGTGTGTCGCCGTCCTTACTTACCGTAACCTGTTAGCCAAATAGAGATTGGTTGTAGTTGGTAGTTGAAGTCCTTCCTCAAACCGGAATGACTGAATGTGAGAATGTCCATCCCCGTGTGTTAACATTAATAGCAATGATTTCAGCGGAGAAAACTATTTCGTCACGTTTCCATATCCATACATGAACGGTCGCTTGCATCTCGGCCACACGTATACTATATCAAAATGTGAATTCGCTGTTGGGTTTGAAAGGATGGTCGGCAAGAAGTGCCTGTTTCCCTTCGGTCTTCACTGCACCGGGATGCCCATCAAGGTTAGTAAATGGTATTTTGGAATGATCAGCTTGGTTATTAAGGTTTATTGGCTATTTCAGGCTTGTGCAGATAAGTTGAAACGAGAAATGGAAATGTTTGGGTGTCCTCCAGATTTTTCAGACGTTGTGGAAAAAGAAGTTAAAGAAGAAAAGCTAACTGCGGAAGCAGGTGAGTTTAGTTAGGACTCTTCACTGATGTCTTGTTTAGTCTCATGGTTACTATAGTAGTTTTGAATGGAATGACGCCCATTGTCTTTAGTCTGTGCAATTGCTTGATGCACTGACAGTCTGGACTCTGGAGTCGCCTCTTGGTAGTAGTAAATTGTAGAAGGGGGATGATTTTAGATCGTGATTCTTCACAAATGAAATTTTATAAGGCAAACGCATATCTCTTTTCTTGTAAAAGCGTGAATCGAGAAAATGCTTATGATATTAGCTTAAAAAATGCTGCACTGTTATGCTTATAATAATGGTGGCAACCGGTAAGTGAATAGCAAGTGCAAAGCAAATTCTGTAGTGTTGCGACAACGTAGGCAGGTCCCTTGCAGAGATGGTGGTGGTTCTGATTTGTAGAATCTGCCTATTATGATGGATGCAACTCATCTCGTTGTCTCTAGAGTTAATCAATGACATAACCATATTATGGTTTTTAGCAATAAAAGATAAAGGGAAAGCCAAGAAGAGTAAGGCCGTGGCTAAATCTGCTGGCTTAACATATCAGTGGCAGATCATGCAAGCATTAGGTCTCGGCAATGAGGAGATAAAAAAATTTGCAGATCCCTTGCATTGGCTTGCTTATTTTCCACCACACACGGTAACCGATCTTAGTGCAATGGGTTTGAAGACAGATTGGAGAAGAACATTTATAACAACTGATGCAAATCCGTATTACGATTCATTTGTCCGATGGCAGTTTTTGACACTGAAAGATCGTGGAATGGTGAAGTTTGGCAAGCGATACACCATATTCTCACCCAAGGTATATTTAATCACACCTCTTTAGTCCTACGATTAGAGTTATCCATTTCCTTGTTGATGTAGGATAATCAACCCTGTATGGATCATGACAGACAATCAGGAGAAGGTGTTGGTGGACAGGAATACACTTTAATCAAAATGAAGGCTATTGAGCCTTATCCGGATAAACTCAAGTATGCCTTAGTACTCTAGTACCAGTAGCCTGTTATGTTTGTCTTTTTCGTTTTACAAAAAAATCCTTTTTTTGTCATGTATATGCGAGTGTCGACCTACTTGCTCTTGAATCTGATACACACTGAAGCACAGTTTACTAATGCTGGTTTTGACCAAATATTGAACCTCTTCAAAGGATTGATATCAGTCCCTGCCTAGCATTGTATAGTACGGAGTGTAATCACAGGCCTTCAGAGCTCCACTCCAGCATCACTATGTACATGGGTTAGTCAGTGCGCAGCTGTGCACCTTTCATATCTTCAATTTTTCTACAGGTTCTTACATGGTAAAGATGTCTACCTTGTAGCTGCAACTTTAAGACCAGAGACGATGTTTGGTCAAACGAATTGCTGGGTGAGGCCTGACATGCCCTACATAGCTTACAAGGTATATATAATATAACTATAATAAATAGTGCCACAGATATAACTACTCACTATCGACAATCGTTTTAAGATGAAAACTGGAGAGATTTTCATTAGTACTCGACGGGCAGCTCGGAATATGGCATACCAGGAGATGACGCCAGAAGTTGGCAAAATTGACACTGTTGCTGAACTCATTGGGCAAGATATTATGGGAATGGCATTGAACGCCCCTTTAACTTTATATAAGGTAATGTTATCTGATCTCATTCATTTGTTAGGATCCTGGTTGTGTTTCTAACATGATCTGATTTGGCGAGCTCCTTTGGACATGATCTTTGCATCGTAATAATACTAACAGCATTTCTTGCCGATAATCTGTGGCTCTTTGCTAATTATTTCCATTTGATATTCCATCAGGTTATTTATACTCTTCCAATGCTTACCATCAAAGAGGATAAGGGTACAGGTATCGTTACCAGTGTCCCATCCGATGCACCTGATGATTATGCAGCTTTGAGAGACCTGAAAAAGAAGCCATTGTTACGAGAGAAGTTTGACATCAAAGATGAAATGGTGCTTCCCTTCGAGCCAGTGAGTATAGATAGCGTTTACGCTGAGTCGTAGGAATTCTCAACTCAACTGTAATATGTTACTCAACCAAATTCTACCATGTCACTTGCAGATTCCAATCATTGAAATACCTGGATTTGGCAATCTTTCTGCGGTTGCGGCTTGCGATCAACTAAAAATTCAGAGCCAGAATGATAGAGAAAGACTCACCGAAGCCAAAGATATGGTTTACCTGAAAGGTTTTTATGAAGGAATCATGCTTGTGAGCTGAAGATTTGAATATTTTTTTGCGTTCACCTGTTGAAATAATCTGAATCTGGAATTTGGAACCAAAGCAACCTTGACTGATTGACTCTATGCCGCCAATCATTGGCACTGACCACATATACAGCTGCTGCTGGCAGTAGATCTCTTATCACAAATTTTCAATGCAGGTGAAAGGTTATGAAGGCAAAAAAGTACAAGATGTAAAGAAACCTATTCAAAGCATGATGGTCAAATCGGGTGAGGCAGTCATTTACATGGAACCGGAGAAAAAGGTCATGTCACGTTCAGCAGATGAATGTGTTGTCGCTCTCTGTGATCAATGGTTGGATAACAGTCTACTTTAAGCTGTTTGCTGTTTACACTATAGGAATTATCATTTAGGTATCTTGACTATGGACAGTTGAAGTGGAAAGATACGGCAAGAAAGGCTTTGAAAAATGCCAACACGTATGGAGACGAGACGAGGAAAAATTTCGAGGCCACTTTGGATTGGATACAAGAACATGCATGCTCTCGCACCTACGGCCTTGGTAAGTTTATGCTTGACTTGAAGAAAGAGAGTGATGGATGTGAAACGTGGCCTGTGCTGCAGTGTTGAGAAATACTGTATCCTCGACCCATTTCATCCTATGTGCTTTTCTCTAAAGATGCACATTGGTGTCACCTACGTGTTGATAATTTGCCGCTAACAGAAATTTCATGTGCGGTCTGCGGTGGAGGGGTGTGAATGGCACACAAATCTGCTTATGCCACATATCGCTATTTTGCATTACTAATGCTACCTAGTATACTACAGTAAGCTTAATCTGCATTTTTCTCAGGCTATGCTTGATGGCAGTATAGGCACTTGGGCAGTTGTAATATTTCTAATGCCACCAAATACTGAGTAGAGCATAAATTAATAATCCGTTTTCTCCCTTAGGTACAAGACTTCCATGGGATGAATATTGGTTGATTGAATCGCTGTCAGATTCCACCATATACATGGCATACTATACCGTTGCACATTTACTGCAAGGCGGTTCCTTTGACGGTTCTGCAGGAAGTCCAATCGGAATAAAGTAAGTAATTTGCTTTGATTTCTCGCTAAATATAATTATACTAAATATGTGGCTTGTCTAGGCCAGAACAGATGACGAGAGAAGTATGGGACTACATATACTTCAAAAATGCACCCTTCCCGAAAACTGCCATACCGAAAGAAAAACTTGATATAATGAGAAACGAGTTTAGATATTGGTATCCATTGAATTTGCGAGTATCAGGTACGTTTGCTATATCATTGAGATTCATCCTAAACAGTGGTAGAAGAATTTGCATTATATTTCTATTTTCAGGCAAAGATTTGGTTCCTAACCATCTAACATATTTGTTTTACAACCATTGTGCAATGTGGCCGGACGAACCAGAACTTTGGCCAAGAGCTGTGCGGGCTAATGGTCATCTGCTGCTGAATTCGGAGAAGGTGACTAGGCCTACTTGTGTCTATATTCACTGGAGTATAGAAATATTGTAATTTGCGATAAAAATCACGACCATGGTGTCATTCGTTTTTGTGATGCGTTAGTGATTCGAACCTAGTGCCAAGATAGCCTACAACTCTGCTTGGCTTGATCTAAAGAACATTTATACCATATATAATGACACCATACGTTGTTTGTGATTGATATCAAATGAAATACGCTTGATACACTTGTTTGTATTGAGTATTCAAGCTGGAATTGTAGGTTCTGTGTGCTTCTAAACTGACACAGACAGCAATAATGGTTTTCTAAAGAGTGTCTAACAGTCTCAAGGAGGGTTGCCACACTCTAGATTTGCCATACAACTGATAAACATATTATATCCATATATTATAATCTATTCATGTACATAACTGGGCAAACAGCCCAATAGAATGGGATAGATTTCACAATAATATTACTACACTCAGCTTCCCTGGAAGAGTAGGCCTAATGGAAGGATATATTTGTTCCTGGTTATGCTGTCACTGAAAAAGACCTCTGGTCAACTTGAAAAATGTTCATTATGTGTTGCGTAGGTATACATAGTCTTTGTGATCATACCTGTCACTGTCAATATGCCATACCGTGGTTATGTATATTCTTATTGTCTCTCTGTAACATATATTACTGTTTTTACAAGGCTTTGAGTGTCTCACTAGTGAATAGTCTTATCAGTTGTCGCAATGCTAACAATTGTTCATGGCTTTGTAGGATTAGTAGGCCTACTTCAATAAAGCACTTGGTAAGACTTTTGTACTTCCTACTGTGTGTGTAGGAGTACTCGAGGCCACTGTCTCATTGTCAGTTTGAATAGCAGTGATGTTGTTGCAATGTAAAGGTTTCACTACCTAGGGTTATGTTGTTTAGATGTCCAAGTCGACAGGAAACTTTCTCACTCTGTATCAAGCTATTATGAAATTCTCAGCTGACGGTGAGTTTTTCATGAAGACAATTTGTCAGTGATTGATCTTGATTAGAGGCTAGTGGTTTGGGGATCTCCCGTTTTATGAGATTCTATGAAATGATATTGCATGTAAGCTCAAGCATTCCTGGGTAGTATTAAATCTGCCAGACATCTTAGACCTGCAGTGGCGTGCAACTTGTGTTGTGAAATTTCACATTTACAGCCATTTTGTTTGATATTTACAGGTATGAGGCTTGCACTTGCTGATGCTGGCGACACGGTTGAAGATGCTAATTTTGTAGAGAAAGTCGCCGATGCTGGAATTTTACGATTGTACACTTGGTTAGAATGGGTCAAAGAAGTACTTGGCGGCGAGGTTATTACTCAGATATCATACGGTAAAGTATATGGCAGCTCATGGATACAAGTCTTTCTAGATTCCACTTCGGGATGGCCCTGCGGACACCTTCAATGACAAAGTGTTTGCAAGTGAAATAAGTTTGAGAATCGGTGAGACGAGGAAACATTATGAAAATATGATGTACAAAGAAGCTCTGCGAACAGGATTCTTCGAGTTTCAGGTAATTCTTGGACTGAAGAAGCTCCTTCGCGATAAAATATTTGAATAAGACAACAGTTAAGAGAGTAGAGTCGTTTCCAGGCATAGGTTTGGTGTTATCAAAGCTCAAAATGTTCACAATTTTGAACAACATGCCGGACATAACAATATGTTTATGGCATATTTATTCTTTATGTTGCAAATTTTCTTATTGCAGACTTCAAGAGATAAATATCGCGAACTTTCAATGGTTGGAATGAACAAATCATTAATTATGAGATTTATCGAAATTCAAACTCTTCTGTTGACCCCAATTTGTCCACATATATGTGAGCACATATGGAAACTATTAGGAAAGGTATAAAATGCTGAAGTCATCTTGTTGAGTGTTTAGTACGTTTGTCTTTGTATTTTCAGCCTGGATTCATCGTGAATGCACGATGGCCAACACCGATGCCGGTTGATGAGACTATAATTAAAGCATCCGATTTTGTCATGGACACGGCACACGATTTGAGGTTGAAATTGAAAAATCGTCTGGCTCCAGGGAAAGGCAAGGTAAGGCCACTATGGCTTCTAAACTTGTTTCACATGCAAGTACAGCATTATAGACTTGCTTGAGCAGTTTTTCTCAGCCATCACCACAGATCAGTAATCGGTGTGCATGCGTATCTGTTCTTTCATAGCTTTATGTTTTCAGAAACAATTGGAGAAGCCATCCCATTGCATCGTCTATGTCGCTAAATCTTATCCAGAATGGCAAAAAATCACTCTCGAAGTAATCGTGAAAATGTATGAAGCGGGTGGCAAACAAGCAATACCAGAAAATAAAGAAATAGCTACGGCACTAAAGGGAATCCCACAGTTGAAAAAATACATGAAGAAGGTATGCATTTGCATTATTGTCAGTAACAGTTGTTTGTTGATAAATCGGACAATATATTATGCCTTGTAGATTATGCCTTTCGTTGTGACGGTGAAGGAAATAATGGCACAGTCTGGAGCAGAGAAAGCTTTCGCCTTTACTTCTGTGTTTGATGAACAGGAAGTGTTGCAAAATAATATCATATATCTCAACAAAGCTTTAGAGGTAACATTTGGATTTGTCAATCTTCTGATACCAGTTGTACTCTTCATAATACACAATTCTCCTACCCGTCGTTCAAAATTGAACCGCATCCTTTTTTATCATTAATTCTTTAAATATGTAGTAGATCTTCAATGCGGTATATATCAATACAATCAATGGCCATTCTTTTCAGTTGGAAGGTGTTGAAATCAGACCGTCTATGTCTGGACCAACAAAAATTCAAGAGGAATGTTGTCCTGGCAAACCCATGTGTGAATTCGTTGTTCAGCCATCTGTCAACATCCAGGTAACTTATTTTGTTTCATTAGCTTTCCTTTCCTTCATGTTGTTTTCGGTTTGTAGGTTATCAACAGACAACCCATGTCTGGATATTTTACTGTACAACTCCCAGTCTATAACGGCGACTCGCCCAGAAATATCGTTGCTCGAATAAGAAAGCAGAGTAAATATATCAAAGGTTAGTATATGTGTATATTGTTTGAAAGCCTTGATTGACGATATTTTCTCTACCAATGGGTTTTTCTGATAGAAAATAGCTTGACAGCCGGGCTTCAACTGTCAATGGCCACATAACAGTCTTATATTATTGGACTATACCACAGTTTGCAGACAATTTTGTTCCCTGAGGGTTTCTATATTTTTTCCACTACAGCAGGCTAGCACGATGTCACACAGAAAATAAGTTTGTTGTCGCACGCCGAAAAGCCGTGTTATCCACCCGTGGTAAATTTCATAGCCAAACTTGGGCTAGTAAACCTGACTCGTCTTTGATACTGTTTTGGCGTAGCTGTGCAAGGGGATCTCAAACCGTGTGAAATCGCACAGGATTTGCAAACTCTGAGTGAACTAGATTTGGGTTAAATTATTCAAGAAACAGTCATATTTTATCACATGAATCTGTCGAGATCGAAATCAACTGCTGCAACAAGGAAAATTTCTGTTCTATATCCAGTGGATCTATTTTGCTGAAAAGGGGACTTTTGTTATATGCTTTAGTCAAATATACTGTAGTAAGTTGTTGACGCCACGAATCTGTGATTGCTTTTCAGATTCCTCAACGGTGACTTTGTGTCGTTTTGACAACCCGAAGCACGGGCCGAGAATTATACCGAAAATGAATGAGGTCAATCACATGAAGGAACTAGGTGAAGACGTGAAGTTTGAAATCGACACAGAAAATCAGACAGTGTGGCTTTGTGCTGGAAAAGAAAACCGATGCAACATATATGCCACGCTGCTTTATCGGGTTCAATGAATGAGCATATCGGCTGAGGAAATGCCAATTTCCTCTCATAGAGTCAATCTCCTGTTGTGATTGGTGAATAGGATATTACTTGAAAGTATTTGGATTTGGCAGCAAATGAGATAGTTTACCCTCTGGTTGATTGAAATTTTATAAATCTTGGTGCAACTGTTCTAGTGTGTCTCTGTATACGTGAAGAGTATAGGCAATCTCTGCGTGCATATTTCCTTGAGAAATGGGCGTGATGAAGGCGTGTACCTGCACAATTATCTGTCTGTTCTGGTTACCAGAACTTTTCAACTCCGCGTTTTCGAGAAATATTTGCGGACTTAGTGTACTGTATTAATATGAATTGTGACCATAAACCACGGTGTCTTTCAGTCTTGGGTAAAGTATGATATGCGCGTCATAACGCCTATGAGTCAGTGATCGCATCGGGCTTTGTATGTTCGCGTCTCAGTTATATCGATATATAGCCATGCTAAATAGCGCAGTGCCGGTCAGGACCGGAATTCACGAACTGACGGCGACTGGTCACTGACCTGACCACCTGACAATTTAGGCACGTTTTCGCAAACCGAGGAGGTGTAGGCTATAGGTGTCGCTTCAACCGCTCCAGAGGTTGTTATCGTTTGAATTTATGGCGTTTTCGACTACTAAGGTCATGCACGCTAGGTCAATGTTTACGGTACATCTGTCAATACTTACGATTTATAGCCCGGATCCCGATCACAACCACGATACTGCCAACTCCCTCTTATACTGCCTGTCAAGAAGAGACAACGCGTACCAATTATAAAATTGTTTGTTTGAAATTTATGGTGTTTTCAACTACTAAAGTCATTTACGCCAGGTCAATGCTTACGGTATATGTGTCAATACTTCCAGTTTATAGCTTGATTCGGTCGGAAACCGAACGCGACTAGGCTATCTCTCGATCAGAAAGTGCACAGTCAAACCACTCGGCTAAGGACAGAAACGAGAGGGCTGTGTCGGCGATTGAGCAAACACCTCCGAAACCACCTAGGCTGTGGATTTTCGTATAAAGACGGGCTGAGTTGAGTCACAGGTTACTAAAGCTTACCAGTACGAAGAAGAGCGAGACTCGTACGCAAATAATCTGATCGACAGTACTGCGTTCGCGCCACCAACTCTCAAACATAGTTTTGCTGAAGTATGTATATATTTCACTCGATGAAAAGAAAAAGGGCTACAAAGTCGGAAACTGTTTCTCGATCTACATTAGCATCTAGCCTACCTATTTTGTCGTTACGGCTTTAGTTGATGAAGATAGATTTAAGGACAGCGCAGATTTCATTACCTACGTGAATGCGCAAGGATGAATGCCTGTACATTAAAAGTCTACCTATCATTCGCAGCTCCTCTCTGGAAAGGGTCCGCCAGCCAAAATGCACAATAAAGCCGCATTGTCATAGAGTGTTTCACATGCGCCAAGGCTAGCGTCCTAGTTCCCCACGAAAAGCGCCAGCATTGCTCTCTCATTACCAGGTAACCATTTTTATATATAATTGTATAATATAATTTGTCACAGTTGTAGGCCTATATAGGCCTGAGTGCGCGGAGTTTCCTGTATTAGGCCTATAGGTGGTGGGATTTCTAAGCAGAAAATTTGCGCCATCCTGCGTCAACCTATTCTACCAACCCCGCGCTGTCATTCTTAATTGCGCTAATTGCCAAAGACTCCCTTGTTGGGCAATCAATCAGTTATCTTGTCTGGAATGATACGGCGATACATTTCTTGACGAAGGTTTTGAAGGGAGGTATGCAGATTTTCTTTGCCTTCTAAGACCCGGTTCCGTGTTGTCTTCACGAACAGACATTAAATATGACGGAGTCATTCTACGAGTATCGTCAAGAGGACCTGCATCTGCATAGAGCCACGTGTCGGTCCCAGCGCGAGGACCGTGGCTGGGTGAACTTTTCGCTGATACATTTGGAGATTGTGGAGGCACGTGAAGGCCTTGGTCGGTTATAGCTTCACACAAGTCTGAGTTTTGTTCCCTGGTAGCTGCTTTGGACCAGAGCGTGTGCAAGGCTTTCTTTTTTCTAATTAGCAACGGCGTTCCCACGTCTCCATCCGATGAAGATTTGGAAAGCTTCTTCTTCTGAGGCCCACTGCTGCAAGGGGACTCCCTAAAAGATTTCAAGCCAAGTTGAATGATATTGACTGCGCATGTTCAGACATAAGTTGATACGCATGGTAGGCATACGTACGGCAAGGGCTATGCAGGCCTACCCGGAATGAGAACGCAAACTGCAACTGCAGTTGCCTATAAAATTTAGTCAAAGATAACGGGGATGCAGTATTTATCAAAAATATAAGACGTGGAGGACACATCGTAGGCCTACGAAATGGTTGGGATAGGCCACACAAAGTTACAAGAAAACACATTGTGGTGCCTTGTAGCCGATAGCAACCCGTTCCCTCGTTAGATATGCCGCAAATAAATGTAGATGTACAATAAACATATACTGTGACAAAACAAATCTACGGTCCTACATCCCACATACATAGAAAAACATATAGGCCTAGGCTATAGCAGGCCTAAGTAAGCTAGTAAAGTGCTCACTTTACATTCGGCTCTGAAATCGCTGCTTCATCAGCTGCTGGTTGAAAGGATTGTCCAAGAATGATGTTTTCCATCATTGATTTAATTTTCGACAATTCTTCCGCGTATATCGCATTATTTTCAAGAAGTTCAAATCTCAAGCTGCTAATGTCGTGCTTGATCTCTTGCAATTCACCTGGAAAACCAACAATGGCGTAACGGCGACCGTGATTTTGTTGATTGCTTGACTCTGATGACCGGCGTGCCGCAGACCGCACTCCATCATGCATCTGTTGTCTGAATACTGCGAACTTTGTTTTCGATTTATCTTGACAGTACCTAATGGCGGACAATTACTGTCGATACTTCAATATATATATATAGTGTGTCATCACAGTTTCAACGTCTAGCCAAATAGTTGCTAATGCTCCATTGGTGCATTTGGTTGTTAGCAGTGGAAGGTCAGAAAGCTCTTGAATCTAATGGAGTATTTGGTGGTATTGAGCAGCGGAACTACGAAAGCTTGTGAACTAACTTTCCAATAAATTTATTTATGGTGACTAACCTTCATTTACTTCGTCCCGATCTTTCTCTGCTTGCGCTCGGATGACGAATCTTTTGACAATTTTTCTCATCACTTGCTGGAAGAAGAGCAATTGTTATGGATAAAAGGTCTTAATAACCCTGGCTTCCTCGATATGAGTCTATTTATTCGTCTTGATCAATTGATATGTCACTATTCATCTATTCATTGTTTCAGTGCCTATGGTGAAGCAGGGTTATTTCGAAAATGACAACACGTTATTATGTGTCAGTATAAATTTCAAATCTAAGTCGTTTAAATGTAAATGAGGGCTTGTGGTGAGTTGGGCCAACACATCTTGCCAATGCAGTTGCAGACACGTTGTAATGACCACCAGCCAATCACGGCCAATCAATCAAGTAATCTCGTTAGGCAAAGACTAAAATTTTCAACTAAGCCATGAGATCTTTTCATGATGCGATGGTATCCCCACTACAATGTAGTCCGACGCTAGCCTACGTGACTTATCTAGGCATCACCGTAGAGAATCCTAACAGAAAATGACAATTGATACTTCTCTATACAGAGCAACTTACCTGATATTTTGACAGCTCATGCTTCTTGTTCTTCACGCCAATTTCTTTCCATCGATTGAAACTCCCTATCATCATTGTTTCTGCTCGCCGCTAGGATAAAACAATTACCTTCCAATAAACATTACTGGACCCAGGGTTCAATTACGAGTTCAGTGACAAAATTTACCATGCCTATTTGACTGCCCTCGAAAGCTGCAGATTTTTTCCGAACCGAATCCGTTATACGTGTATTCTCAATGGTTGCGCGATTTTTGCACATTTTAGAGTTCCAACAATGAAGTTCAGTAGAGTCGGAGCTCTTGTTCAACTTGAGGCAGCAACAGCATATTTTCAAGTAGCTAAATCGAATTTCATGTCAAGTACAGTTTGTAGCCTACACTCTACAGGCTTATGCGAACACAGATAAGATAGGATGTGCTCTGACAGTTACGTCTTCGCATGCTGTTAACATCTTTTGCAATGTTAAGACGATCGAGTATAGCTCCCCGCTAGATGCCGAGTGCAATAGGGTCAATGGGGATCTAGCAATAGGGTTTTATAGTCAGCTGAATGCATTGGCACCTCATGTCTAGCATACATATTCATTGTACACGTCAACTCTGACCCTAGTAAATTCCTTCACGGTCTGACTCTGAAGGGGGATGACTGATGAGTAAGCTGACAGGTAGGCCTATCGCTATCATGCTTTCGATTTAACGCACGCCAGTAGGCACGGGTCTTTACGTCCTGAGAATTGTAGTTGACTAATGTCATTACCTGCACATCCTCACCATCTTTCGAAACAGCGACAGTATAGACTTTGGGCTCGGAATCAGATTATAAGGAACGGGTAACGTTTTCCCATCATCAAAGTAGGAGAGCCATAATTTGGACCTCGCAAATTTCCATTCCACATCCGCGTCTTTCTGGAAATATTATTTCAATAGTCACAATATGTGGAGACGTACCGTAGGCAATATTTCATCACAATTCTCAATATTTTTCGACGGCATCCAACTCGGAAAACCGGTCGCCTTATGACGGGGCCATTCCGCTTTTTGCCTAGAAGACCAACTTGCTAAAGCTAACCACACAGACGTCAATAATTTGAGAGTAGTTTGAAGGACGTGTAAGATAGCTCACAAAGATGTGAGCTACTTGCTACTTATGTATAGAATAATAAGAACCAAGCAAAGGCATTAAGTGTTAGATGTGTAATTTTAGCAAGACTTCGACTGCTAAGATGGGCCAATCGAAAAACTGCTGACGACGAAAGCACCATTATTACGTTACGTCGGACCACTATTTCGTCGTAGGAGTTTTGTCGAAATCTACAGTATTCTATATATAAATGCGGTGCTTACCTCTACATCAGAATACGAGCTGTTGATCATCGCTATCAGCATGTTAAGCATTATAATCACACTGACAACATTATACGCCCCATACAATTGATATCCAACAAGGCGAGTATATGGATGAGTATAGTTCACTTCAACACCTTTATAATCAGCCAACCCAAACATTGACCAAAACAATGCAATGAAGGTTTCTTCAATCCTGAAAAAAGTCAACACATCGCATTATAAAGGCTTGGATATAGACAGGTTTACATCAGTTACTTACGTTGTGAATGACCTGTTTGATTTTGCGCCAGCCATTGAGTAGTACGAATACAGATTGAAGAGACCCAACATAAACGCTCCTAAGATAAGCAAGAATATGACAACCCACTTCATGATATCAGCAACAGTTCTAAAAAAAGATGTACAAATTGGACTTGGATACAAAAGGCCTAAAACAAAATACCAAGGAATAATCACCCGTGCGCGGCCAGGGTTGTCTATCAAGATCTTATGTGGACATTTTTAGACTCAGAATAATTACATAAGAGTAGAGAGGAAAGAAGTCGTTGCCTACGACGGGAATGATGATTTATTCGCAAGTCTGCAAGGCAGCCTCAAAGACTGAGTACACTCCAGAATTGGTCTATACTTAATTCCAGTATCCTTTGACTTCGTCCCATGCGTAAACGCAATGATTAAAATAGAATCAGTTGAGAGGGTATAAGTTGTGACTAACCTTCCCAAGGATATTTGTAGCGGACCAAACATCTCATTCGCAGGCAGAATGTAGGCTATTCGTGAGAAGCTGAGAACAATGGCAAACGAGAAAAGAGCTTCGGATAAAAGTTGAGGATCTGCCCCTTCCCAGTACTTTCTCTCTAAAGTGCAAACATGTACAAGTTCAGTTTTGATAACTGACACTGTTGCCATTGTCTCCGTTTCAGTGGTAGTCCTACCCTACATGAAAGAGTTGCACAACAAATTTGATCAACTATGGTGGGTTATACACAACAGCGATCAAGGAAGAAGGGGCGTTACCATATTTATCACGAGTCTCCCTCTCCATGATGTCAATGTGGAACACGCGCGGGGATTTTCTCCCACTCGCATCGTTCGTTCGTCTGATGATACCATACCTGCATTGTTGTAGGCGTAATATCCCATTTGATCAGGAATAGTGCGGTTGAGTGTCACGTTTCCCAATGTGAGTGTTTTGTTTTCGTAATCGTAATGTACTAGCGTGGCGTTTTCACCAAACACATCATCCCACCAGCTCTGAGCCGCATTCACCTGTTATTGAAATGACAGGTGATTAGCATGTTTATTCGAATATACCAGTTCTAAGTTTAGCGGTTGAGATTGTAGAAAAAGCGCCGCATTCCACGCGAGAGAACTTTTTTTGAATCACGGTCAACCTCTTGGCAGACATATCGAATTCCAGCCGAAGACAGTTTCGCCAAATAAAGCAATTCAATTTAACAATTCGTCAACAAATGCAAGCGGATTCCAATACCTCTGCTGTCTGCGGGAATTTGAATCCGTTGGTTGTCCCCGGTTCTCGACAGCAGCTTCTTCGACGACTTCACGCGAAAAGGTGACACACCCAAAATCAACACAACTTAAATGACCAGCAAGAACGCAGATACGATTATTAGGCCCACACGAGAAATCAGCAATCAGCAATCAACAATCAACCTTTTCGGTGACGCACGATGCGCCCACTGGCGGACTTCATAACAGGGAAGGTAGAAGAAGAGTATTCGGCGTAAAAGCGCTGACAAATCACCGACCAAGTGGCAAACTGTCGACATGCAAGTCAAAGGAACCACGGCCAGTTAAACCCGCAGAATTTCAAGGCCGAGGTTCAGTATCTTCAACTTCAGTACTTACCCTTGTATATGAGATAGCCCTGAGTGCGTACGATGATAAGAAAATGGAAAGCATGAAAAAGTCGATGATATTCCAGAGTTTGAACATATATTCTTTTGGTCCTTCATCAAATACTTCGTGACACTCATTCCACAGAAATCCTGTGGGAATGCGCAATGCCATTATACATTCTGTACAGTACCTCATCAGCCCATCAGTAGCCTATAGTTTTGAACACATGCAACCTACCTAATACATATAGCATTATGAAGATTTCACACCAAGTAAATGTGGTGAACCTCCCGAAAGGCTTGGTTTGGTGAACAAGAAACCAGGATGGAATAAAGCCGCCTTCAAATCTTAAATGAAACATTGTATATTACTGAATATTCTTTCTCTGCTATTCTACTCAGTGTTACGGAACTGTAGATTTTACTTGGTTTGGAAGTTGCGCCTGCGTTGGACAGACAGACAGACATATATTACATTTTCGTCTCACCAGGGACATACAGATTACAGAGTAGATATTCCGGTATGGAGCACGTCACAACGGGGCCGCAAGCCTTAATTAAAATAATGACGTGATGCTTAGTCATCAAATTCACAAAGTACATCCGAGTGTATTGGCGCTATTTCCTATACTTCGCGTGCAGAATATGTTAACGCTGAATGCACCCAAGTTCAAAGCCAAAGATTCACGACCAATGTTTCCAAGCGCTCATAGAGTAATAGGCCTACGTAATAAATCTTCCACTACTTCCACTAAACCAGCAATAAATCACCTTCCGCTAGTAGAGATCGATCATCTGTTTGTATGCAGGCCTACATGGTGCTTAAGTGCATGAGACATCAGGCAAAGAATCGTACTACTGATGTAAGGCGATTTCACGGCATGAAATTAAAACTCTGTTCCGCAAATACAATAAATATTGACTTCATCGGCCGGTAGAGAGTGACGAAGTTGTCGCAGGCGACGAGGAAATTAGATTTGCCGTGGAGAGGGTCGATCGCACGATAACGCAATAATTTCGTATTTGCAGGCTAACAGGAATGAACAGCATTTTCTTTTACACTCACAAACAACACCTTGTTGCACCCAGACCCAGGCTATTGTTTTACTAATCATGACCTCAAGGAAAATTAAATTTGAAAATGGTCTGTGACAATGACAGGGAAGAGCACTTACCTGTCTGAAGAATTGACTACAAGTAGAAATAAGAACTGAAAATACGACATAGCTTCAGATATGAACTTGCAAAACGGACTTTTCACGATCATTCCAGGCTGTGATAACATTTCTAACTCATCAAAATCACCAACTTAACATGTTAATTGTATACCGTACTAACCTTAGTGCAAGGTGCAATAATATAAATAAGGGCAAGAACAGGCATGAATATAATCACAGCTGCAGCAAAGAAAAATTTATTGTAGTACGATCCTTGCCAGAGCCAGGTAAGGTTCCGCTGCCACATTCGCAGAAGTTGCTGTTGGCAATTCGGGTGGGCTACAAACTTTGAAACAATTACAAAATTTATAAATCGTAGTGGGTAAAGTCTGGCGAGTTATTGCATACCCCTTTAGCGCCATACTTTATGGCTGTCTTCAGTCGTTTTAGTTGCGGCATATTCAGTGAGCGAGAGCCGATGACAGCGTTGTGTGCGAAATTTCTGTGGTTGGAATTTTCACCAGCGGCGCGGTGGCTTACTGATTCTACTGTTCCGTTTAGATCTGTCGAGTTAGTGCTGAAAAATATCAGAAGACTATGGATTTTCGACACTGCAATCAAATTGAAAGTCTCAAATTTGCTGAGAACTAAGCATCTACTCCGCGCTTGCCGTTTGCTAGCGTATTTACTCACACAGAAGGATCGTCGAGCTTGTTGTCAATGCAACTCCCGCCTTCCTGAAAGTAACAGAGACATGACGTCACAATGGTCCCTTAACCTCATTGGCCGTTTTCATGGCATACACAAAAACATAATACAGAATGCAAAGCAGCAGAATAGCAAACTGCAAACAGACCTCACTACGTCGACAGAATACCGATCAAGCCAGCTAATAAACTCACTAATTCCTCTTCTCCATTTAAAATCATCCCGACTTCCAACGTGTCGTGACAGAGATCCAGAAGTTTTTCAGCAAAATCATTGCACTGTGCCGCAAGGTCCCGATATTCTTTCTGTAGCAAATAATAGGATAAAATTGATCATCAATCTCGCAATCTCGCATTACTAAACGAAATCCGCATTGCTTCGATTGGTTGTGATGGCGGCAAACGTATATTCACAGTAGGATACTGCTGCAGCCTGTGCAAGTAAACAGGTCTTTTTTACGTGGGTTGCGGTGTACAAAGGATCGTGTCGGCCGCCTGGTACTATAGTACCAAACAGTAGACTTGAATTTGTGTGAGTTTTGATCTACGCCCTCTTCTACTTGAACCGAGATCACATTTAGGGCGGGGGTCTTGTACATGCAAGTACTCAAACGGGCGGCGATAGCGAATGTAGAATGTCCCTTTCGTACTTTTCGATATTCATTATTTGTTTATTTTGGATTTATGGCGTTTTCACCTATACTGACGTCATTTACGCCAGGTCAATGCTCACGGTATACGTGTCAATACCTCCGGCTTACAGCCCGGATGATTATTACAATCACGGCTCTCCGCACTTCCCCGATACCGACTGCCAAGCAGGAAAAGGAACGGATATCAATTTTAAAGTCTTAGATTTGACTCAGTCGGGAATCGAACCCGCAACCTCCCGGCAACTGAACGGTACGATATTCATTAAAATTGTAAGAAAATCCTTTTTCAAGAAATAGTTAACATATTACTTGACTAAATTTCATCAAGTCGATGGGAATGACATTAAGAGACACTTTGTAATAAAAGCTAACTGTATCGGTACCTTGAATTCTTTTTCTATTTCAGCAAGAACTTGTAGTTCATGACTCAGTTCTAATGCAGTTAGGACAGGATCATTTGACGATAGTGATAAGTAAGCCGGACTTGCTAAGCCTTTATAAGCATTGATTCGAGATAAACTGTAACTGAACGAGTCCAACCTTTTCCTGTAAGATAAAAAAAAAAAGTAACGTGGGGATCATGATATTCAATCAAAACAAGGCTTGGAAACGGCCGTGGCTAGGGACCATAGAACCCACGGGCATCGTTTCATCAAAATATATGCAATGCATATCTTGTATTTTCTATCAGATCTGTTTTATGCAGCTCATAATAAAAAAATTCCTTAAATTAGAGTTTGCCCAACTCGTAATTGATTCCCTAGCATATTTGAACTTTTCACACCGAATCAAGCATTTAGCACGCAGTGTTGAATAATTTACGCCTGGCCAATGGCAAAAGGGTGTTGTTACATATATTTTGAAACCTAACCCATCCCGAGCTCGATATCCAATGAATATACAGTACCATTATATTCATCTCCATTCTCCATTTTTGTGCCTTGTAATTGTAACAGGCACTAATGCAAAGCATCAAGTCTCTGCAATGTACATTGTCTTACTCTATAGTCTTCTCATTTGACTAAGTTGCCATACCTGAAAAGACAATCTTCGCAGGTACACTGATAGTTATGCGGCTTCTGTATCTTGGCGCCTCTCATGAGTAATTCATGTACGATTTCATATTCTTGACACTGCGCGGCAAGAATGATGGGTGTAATGTCTGGTGAAAAGCGCGTTCCATCCTCATCATAAGCATAAAAATCAGTGTCCTGGAAATCATTGATTATAGTCTTCTAATAAGGCTGAGAATATCAATTATACATTCTATCTATGTAACAATTCTAGCAGTAGATATAAAGATCATCGTATGGATCTCACATAAAGAGCACCGCGATTTCACCATGCTGTTGGCATAATTATTGATTATAATCAAACGATGAAATCATAAAGTGATGTTTGACAGTAGATACTAGATTTTTATCGTTCAGAATAACTTTCAGCATGAGATATCTTTGAAGTGAATCGTTACATCGTCAGCGACTGGTCTAATCTTGGGTCTGACTACTTTACGGTATTTTGCGTAAACGGAGTGTAGCCATATAGAGTCAACCTATAGCTGGAGATCTCTCTAAGCGAAAGGAGTATTTAACAGGTTTGACTTGCACACACTTACGAGACGGGTTACCAACGAAAACAGGTCATAAGATGAATTGGTGAATCTGCGGAATTCGTCCATCGACGAAGATTTCAAATTGCTAGAACACGGGAGTAACTATCTGGGAGAAAAATTTCCGGCAGAACATGTAGGCCTAAACTACTATCTAGTTCCTATTGGAGAGTCATGTCGCACATTGAAAGTAAATAGGCACTGCATACATCGATTTGCTCATTTCACCAAGTCGCTAATTGAACTAATTAAAGCAGATCAAGCGACATGCTGCCAAAGCTTAACAGGCGTAGCTTTCTAATTCTACACAAACAGCACCGATTAGTCATTACGTTCCAAAGCACTGCATTTCAATCATAGAAAATGCAAAGCAAGAACAATATCGTGTATAATAGAGGCCTAGCATAATGTAGCAGTTTTCATTGTCACTATTTCGAGCATTGTATAGGTATCGTGGCATGCAGGCGCCTCCGTCATGCCAACACTCTACCACCACGACATAATGCAGGGCGGCTTCTGTACAAGCACGAGTAAGACAACAACTAACACAATACGGACGAGTGCTAGTAACGCATGACAACCTTTAGTTGGATTCGTTCAAATATGAATGTTGGCAGTGATTGCGCAAGAGAAAAAGATGAAGCGAGGTTGGAAGGAAAGAAGAAAGCATTCGAACAAAAACGCAAATTGTACAACTCAAGGAGCAAAGTTGCTCCTGAATTCCGATAAACGCAAAAACCGAGGAGAAAGTCTACAGAGCCACAGCAGGTTATTGCATCAAATTTCTTGCTCAGAAACAGAAACATAGTAAGTCGCATTACATGCATTTTCACACATCAGCCCGGAAACGTCTAAGAATACAAGCCCGGCTGGATTTACCTTGCTCAAATGATCCTCATTACCATTATCGATAGGGATGACTGGTGCAGAGGAAGAACGTTTAATGAAGCCCTAAATGATGTTTAGAAACACAAAACGACAAAGCATCAATCTCGGAGGTCTATCCCCGCAGATCATATAACGAGAGAAGTAAAGTTTATCTGGATGGGGTTAAGCCTGAACCAAGATCGACTTGGCCTGAACCAATAGCAATGAAATTTTGCTTTGTCTCAAGGTATCCGACAACTGCCGGAATATCACCGCAGTTTACGTTTAGCATATCGATACAGATCATCGTGACTGCAATTCAGTAGACTATATTATGTACTATATATATCTATTTACACTTCTCGTCTATGTACAATCGATAGCTCATGGTAAGCTTTCAGCATCGCTAGCCTACTGTATATATATACCTATTACATCGGATGAATGAAATTAAGTATTGGGTTGATTGCAGTCTGAAATGTATCGAACTCTGTGCAGCTGCACCAATACGTACCTGATTCATAAGTTTCTGTTCGCAAGGACTTCTTGTGAGACGGTCGTGAACTTGAAAAGATGGATGGTTGACGATTATCTCCGCTATGCGTACATATCCTTTGCTGATTGCTAATAAAAGTGCGTCGCCGATCCTCGCCATGATTGGCTGCTTCAGTAAAAGTTCTACAACCTAAAGCGCATGGATTCGTTTTATCTCCAGAAGTCCGATTTTCGCGCATGTTGATGTCTGCTACACGCTACAGACCCGATACCCGAATATTTCTAAATTTGACAGAAATTTAATAGTCAGCCTATGGCCTACTTTAGTTCTTAGAGTAGGCCATGATCAGCCTAACCCTCTGCAAAAGTAGGAGTAACAGAGATCCGAGCAGGGAGCTACGTTGGCTGAGATGTATACAGTTGGGCAAATTCATTACGCTCATAACGACGACTCACTCCCGCATTTAGGGGTGGGCCTACTGTGCTTCTAGCAATTTTCAACGGTGAGCGAATCGACACATCGTAAAATTCCACTTACCTCAAGGTGCTCATTTCCTACTGCTAGCTGGAGAGCGTTTTGTCCCATGTAATCAACGCAATTTACGCTGAACGTGGTCGATTCCTCCAGCATTTTTCTCACGGTTGGAATATTTCCATACTCTGCCGCCTCCAGAAATTTGACCTCCTCTGTTGTGGGAGGTGCTCTTGTGTTGAATATTCCTGTAGTACCCCTGTTTCCGCGCGCTCCGGGTCGCCTACCTGGGAAAAGGGGAATACCGGACTGATTATTGTTCAAGATGCTTGCGTGATTCAAGGCTTCATAATAGCTCTTTAGGCCCGGTCTTGCCATACTCTGCAAACTAGACATCGCAAGAACATCCTTCGCTCTTGGTAAATGCGTTACTGAGGCGGTTGTCTTCTCCGTATAGTTATCAAAAGGGATGATGTTGTAATTTCGTTGGCTGGATTGATCCGAAGATTGCGCAAATGATACGGTTTTACGAGTTCTTATCAGATCGGACGGTGGATCAGGAGTGTTCAGTTCATCCGCTTCATCGTGAGATAATTTTAGAGTTTCACGCTCTCTGTTCGAAGGCACAGGCAAATCGATATTGTGTAATTCCGCTGGTAGCTCGGCGCGATTGTTTGTCAAACTATCAGTTTCATTCTCGCTTGGATCCCTATTTTCCATAATGAACGTTTTCTACTTTCACAGAATATATGCGCATGAACCCCTTTGAAATTAGAAGCTGCAAAGTTTCTCGGCCTACTGCTGTATTTAACTATGGAGCATTCGCAGCCTCTGCTCTCATCAAATCAAACAAGTCGCTGTGAAACAAGCATAGTCCATAGAGCAGTGTTTACCACAAGAGTAATTGCACCGAGTCAAAATGCATAATTGCACTCAAGTAAGACCGTAAGGTTGCCTTTCAATTCATATGCTCTACCATTCCCTATTCAGCACGCGCTATGCTCAACGTCCCAAACAACGCAGACCTAGGTTACACTGGGTTCTCCTGCATTCTGATCATCTGTCTCCGATCTCTCACGATTGATAGAGAAAGAAATCTCGGGTGCTCATTATGGTAGATAAGCCCCGCGCCCGCGCCCCGACCAATCGTGTCACGGTTTCGCCACTCCTGATTGGTCATTGAGCAATGGCTTTAGCCGCAATTAGGGCTCTCGCTGACAATTTCAACGTCTAATGTGTGCTCAAATGACAAAATCTCGCCTGACTGATGTTTCGTCTAACGGCACTGCATTCGTGAGAAGGAAAACAAGCCTTTCACGGCTCGGGACGCCCAAAAGTTGGCGTCATCGCAGGATGATCTACATAATTATATCCACACTTCGTAGAAAAAGCTTTCCTGTACGAAGATTCGTAGGCCTGCTTTAACGTAGAATTGGCTATGTGTACACCAATCCGACCCCCCATTCAACAGTTTGCGAGCAAGGTCTAAATTTCCAGCCGAATTTTGCAACATTTCCGTTGTAACTTGGTTAGCACAAAGAAATTGCATATTTTAATCATGCCCGAAACAAACAAGTCTATACTATGCATATTCAATAGAGTCGTCTGGCTTCAACTATACGTAACATACTGCAAATTGTAGCCTGCTGACAATTTCAACGTCTATTTTTTGTTGGATGTAAGAACCATGCAATCACGTTACAAGTTCGGGTTATCTCCTATTCTCGTTCAGGCAAGCCTTTTGCCTTTATATAATCCATCCAGGTAAAGGTAGGCTTGTTAACATCTACGTCTAAAAGATTGGGTTCCTCATCATTACCGTGCATCCAATCATAACTATAATTATAAAGATATAATCTCCATGACGCGATTTGTTTGCTATTAATAGCTCTAACCTCTTATACATTTTCACCTGTCAAAGGGCCCCAGTACCGTAAATTGTGAACTAAGGTTCCAATATATAAGGCTGTCCAGAAGTCAAAACTGTGATAACACTCTGCATATATATCATTTTCAAACGCGGAATGCAGACAATCCAACAAACGCGAATCTTTCTCACGGTCTCCTGTGTCACCATCCTTCGTTGATGTAACCCGAAACATTTCGGAAACGAAGATAACCGATCAAGGATCAACGCAATATTTTTTTCTTTCGCCCGCGAATATATTGTACCCGCGGGCACGCGTGGAAATCAGAAATAAATATTCATTGATTGCAGGACGTAATCTAACTAAATACGATGTACGGAAATCAAATTAGCGTTCGAGACCACTCTACGATCTATTGATCCGATAAATTATTCAACCAAAGGTATAAGGTGTCATCAAATATGTTATCTGGGATTTTGAGTGAAAACAACAGCTTACCGCAGCGTATTCTGACTAACGATGACGTCTAATAAGGTTATAAATAGTGCATATCAGCCTGAAGATTGTTATATAGCTTTGGAGTGGCCTCAACTCAAACAACAACTTTCACCCTAATTCAAATTTTCATGTTGCTGTGCCTCAGCTGTTACGGCGTAACAGACATCAGCGACCATTGCTCGTCTGTTCCTTTCTTTTTCTGATCAGATTCTTATTAGGACTGAAAATAACTGGAGGAAATCAACGCTGTGGTTGCATGAACCATCAATTGCCCAGGCATTAGCTTCTGTACGCCATGAAATATAAATCCAACTGTTTTTCTTCCACGCTGTACCACCCTATATGCTCGATATTCCGGTCTAATTAAACGAACGGCTGCTTTGGTTTGACATTGTAATGCGCGAACACATGCTCAAGTTTTCAACGACGCCTGAATGATAGGCCTATTATTCAGGATCGAATATACATTCTGTGACACTAGAATTCGTGATGAGATCGTCCCAGAAGAAGATTAATCGGAAGTACACTGTTGAAGGATACGGATCTCTTCAACTTACAGCGGCGCCCATTTTTCTGCATGTCTCCGTGTGAATCAAAAGTCCTGACTGCCATCTAGAGCCCACGAGTAATTTTAAAAGAAGGCGTCATCAAGCGGCAGGCCTACGTCTTCGATAGAAGTCACATACAATGCTTGATGCCCCTAAGCTGTGATCATATCAACTGTGGGGTGTGCAGAAGTGCAATCTAATGTAGACGCATACGGAGCGCCGGAAAAATCACCAGTCAAATGAATCATAATTAGCATAGGCAGAATCAAGTCTAGTCCAGCATTCTTTAATGCTTTAAAGTGCCATGTGTTTCCTTAAGCTCTTAACAAATGAACACTATTGGAAAAACATCCGTTTCAAAACGGCCAGTTACTAAATTAACACTCCATTGTTCCCATTTAAACGCACCAAATGAATTTTTCATCACATATTCTTACAATCTTATTCGTTTAGATTGTTTCATTCGTTTGGCGAATAGTTGCGACAGGCAGGACGCCAACTATGATAGCAACGGTATATTTTCAATCTGATCTGGATTCCGAAAGACTGAAGATGTACACAAGTGAGACAGTCATTTCATGACGAAACAATTTACACTCAGCACTGCTCACATTATAGTTTTGGATAATAATCAAAGTTGTGATTAGCGAGCAGCGACAGGGATATTAAACTGTATAGACGAATTCTCTGTAATGGGTTTTTCGTTGGCGCTTGGCAGAAACTAAATACCGATAAGTGAATACGCGGGCAGGAGCGCTCTGTTACGGTACGCCTGTGCCCGTAAAATCATAATGCCCCAACTTTATTGTCCAAGCTCTGCTCCGTAATCTAGGCGAAACGGGAAGCCTCTTGCAAACGTATTTCTGGAATAAACTAAGGCTGAACGATAGATTTGTGGTTGCATAATACACTTTTACCAAGTTGTAGGACGACTGACTATGGTTGCGTCGTGGGTGGCCGCTAGCGGGTGGCGCGGGCTCCCAAATGAGCACTGACTACGTCAACTCGCGGCCTCGGATAATTATAATCGTTACAAATCACAGTGATAAATATCGCATTCAATACCACAATGTTACATTATATTACTCCACCCGTACTATGTTTTTTTTCTGTATCAGTCTATATGTCAGCAATATTTACAAACGCATGCAATATGCATGGATAACCGTATTTTATATCCCTTCGTATCATAATGTATGTGCGGTGTTACTTCACAGATGCCAAAAGCGATTCGTGCTTTCGACATCGCGTTAGAGAGTCCACCGTATCAGATATTAATCTGATAAATATACATATAAAACGAGAATTATCACATCCCGTGGGAAACATCACAAATTATTTTTGTGATTGTCGAGCACACTATTCACTGACAAATTTCGCGACGATGGTTTTGTTTTAGAGTTCCAGTAGACTTGTTGTCATAGTAATCCCAAGGGAGGTAACACAAGACGAGACCAACCTCAAAAAGTTCTAACCAACAGTAGCTTTAAGTGCGTCGCAACGTTTCAGCTGCAAATTGAATTACAGTTTCTGCAAGGTCATGATTTACAATTACAAGCGCCGCCTGCAACAAAATGAAACAAGCTTACCTGAGTAAGTTCATCAAATAGTAACGGATGGGGTGGACTCGAACTTGCTGCTGGTACGCTTATGGTGAAACCTGTTGCGAGTGCTGCCAAGGAGTGGTCACTGAGCAACATATCGCAGCTGAACTTCTATTTCAATATATATATATATCTTGGCAGGTCTCTCATTGGTGATCGATAACCAGTCGAGGCCTTTGAAACTGGTTCAGCGTCATGTGAAATTCGATTGATTACATTCCCCGGGGACGCAAGCACACTCGTAAATTGAACGTCGCGTCAAAACTGATGCACTAAATCGTTACCACCATAACGGGGAACTAATAACTTGAGATCATTGAGAAATAACGACTATCAGTAATGCAATATGCTATAAGCATTCCAAGCATCAAAAACTACCGTATCTTCCACCAATGAAAACTTGAAATTTGTAGAAAATTTCTATTTACTCACCAGTCATCACATATGTTTACTTCTATGTATTTTGATGCAATAAATTAGCGGAATCCCCATGTTGATAACTCTACACCCACAAAATACAAAAGCTAGACCTATGGAAAGAATAAGATATCGTCTTACCGTAAGCGACCCGCATTGATTTCCTTGACATTCTGCAGATTTTGCGCCTGTATTATTCTCAGATGAGCCCCTATAATCTACTTAAGTACATCTTATTATTCAAGCAAAAAATCTAATAATTCTTGAGTAACTAACATTATCTGTATGAATAAAAAATGCTCAAAGACACTTATGTATGCGGTCAATATCGCACAGGTCGTTTGCTAACAAGGCCTAAAGGTTATAACCTCTGACTGAATTTCGATACTGCTCACTTTCAACGGTAAAAGATTTTTTGTTCGTAACAAGTCGATCCAGTCCGATGCACGACACCAATAAGGTAGCACGAAGTAAAGACATTGCAACCGCACGAGTACGTCGAATCGCAGCTTATACAACTGTACGAAGCATTACGAAATGGATACTCAGAAAGCTGTTTTCACGACTCAACTTGTGAAGATTCCATTAATTATTGAAGAAAATCACTAGATGCAAGTTAATCTCAGAAATTCTCCCATGCAGCGATTGTGATCCTCACGAGACCGGAAAATGACAGTGGGACATTCGCTATACGCTCCCTTACTATACCACGCAAGTTGCTAAAAAGAGAGACATTTGACGGATTAGAAAACAATTCATGCGCAATACACATGTCTATTCTTATATTCGGCGTCTAACGTCCTTTACTTTACAGATTTCTCAGAGTTTTCCAAAAATAATCCCGAGTCACGTTGGGTATGGTTGTCGCTATATATAGACTCGCCAACATTGAAGTTTAGATAGGGCGGACGAGCGTGTGCCTTTCTACGTACTGTACAATACTAACGTTTACGGTGACCACAATACTCTGTTGACCTAAAATTGGATGCTGGTGCTGTCGCTACTGATGTATTACAGACAAATGCGTTAATTACTGAATGGTACCGGCCTGTGAAAAAAAATTACTGAAATTACGTTGATAGAAATATAATGAAAATTGTGAAGCTGAATCATCGTCAAAGTGTTGAGTACTTTCAACAAATGCTATGCTATACTCAAGTCGTTTGTCTGCAGGAAAGACGATGGTTTACAGCCTATAACACTAACTGACTATTACGAACGCCAATTTTTCAGCGTCGTTGCTGTCTGTTCTAACCCCATCAATTAACGCCTGTGTGAAACATGTGCAGTGTCTCTAAATCTTGGCTGGATAAATGAAAAGTTGATCACCCTTCGCGCCTTCGGTGAATAGTAAAAGTCATCATATACATGAGATGTTAGTGTATATTAGAATTGATTTTGTCGCTAGAGACTAAGTTCTGTGATGGAATATTCGCGGCTTGCTTCTATCACGGCCTTTCGTCAGTTCCGAAGAATTCTCAAAGTGCAAAAACAGTGGCTTGCCGCCTGCGGTTATCCATTAAAGAGGGAATAACAGTCAAAAAGCCTTTACACTGTAAATATGAGTTCGGATTCAGAATAGGCCTGCGCTACAGGCTGGGTACCAGTACTATTAGGTTTGAGTAGAAAGATCCCGATCCTCCTCATAGGTTGACACAACGTGGAAAAGGTCACAACAAAAGTATTTGAGCTATACGGTCTTATATCCTATTTGAAACAGGCTTAATTACAATTTGATGGCAACGAGAAGAGAAAAAATGCGTCACCCTACATGAACACAACATGGATAACAAAGGAGAATTTGTATGTTGCTCTGCTCCATATCACAGCTAGCTATATGCCAGAATGTCGGCTTACTGATCTACTTCAGTAACAGGATGAAGGTGCCTTAGTATAGCCATATCATACGCTGGCTTACTCTAAGGTGGTCGACCTCACCCTTTTGTTCTGCTATATGTTATTCAACGGAACCAAGTATCTGCTGTAATCACTATCGATGGAAGCTCAATATCTGCCACTTATTTCAAGGCCACTATCCGATTTCCCACAATATAATGTAAACAAAAATAGGAAGTTTTTCAACAAAAATTTCATCTGCTGACGGAAATTCCTATTCCCGGGCCTTCGCCGTCCGCATTCCTGATATAATATAGGCCTACTCTTGAGTGAAATCCTAGTTAAAAACGGTGATATGTGACGTTTTCGTTGCGCAAATCAAGTATTCCGATGTGACAACGGCAAATGTGACTTTGCTATAAATAATTTGGATCGGGGGCTAAATCCGTACATGCAGCTAAAAACTAGTAACGCTCGAGTGCATCGATAATGCAATAAATCTATCTAACGTTTACTACTTTGCGCAATGGACCTTTACGCTTCTGACTGTATAAAGAAAATAGTGACCTATGAAACCTTATATAAAACAAAATCCGGCGTTCTAGCGCGTAACTGCAGTACCAGAACTCATAGAGCGTGTTATGTATATTCACAGAGTGCTTTCACCGATTCCATGAACCGCACTGGTTGGCAATCTCGTTGCCAATTATCATTACTAGCTTATTACTTGATTATTCGGAGTTTTAGAAAAGATCTGTTCGACGAGTCATTACGTTGGCCGTGTGGTCCAGACTGACCGCCGTCTGATCGAGAGGTTCCGGGTTCTATTCCTGACCCAGTTAAAGCAAATAGTTTAAAAGTGGTATCATTTTCTTCTCCGCTTGGCAGTCAGTATCGGGGTTGTGCGGATTCAAAAACAATCTTTTCTAGCTTAATACGAACAAATCAGTTACAATGCAGTTTCCATACCACCGTGTACCGAGAATCCCTACATTATAACACTCCTGTCAAAACATCTGTGTCATCTAATATAAAGGGGGGTTGCATTCGGAAAACAATTACGTATCCATGATTAATATCAGAGCTATCAATCAATATGGAATCAACACATTAATGACAAGCTGGAAAATATTATTGTTCGATGTTGCAAACTCATTTTCGCCATCAATAAAAGTTCTATTATAAAAACGTCGTCGGGATGACTTTCTCTTTCAAGTACGGCGAGATGTCTATATAAACTCGGATGCTTTAAAAATAGACATTTTGCGTAGGACATGACCTAAAAGCTCTTAAAGTCAAAAAATCCAATTTGTCTCGGAAACAAGAATAAATACCAAACTGGTTTATAAGAATTCCATCCGTCAACTCCCCATTCCTTAAAATATGCTACTCCTTGGTACATATTATGTGATAACAAGATTCTCGTCGCGAGAAATCTGCTCAAGTATACGTCATCTATCACTACTAATACAGCTCCACTCAACACCTGGGATGGGCAAACGTTTAGGCTCGCGGGCCACAGAGGGTTATGCAATGCGTTGGTAACCAGTAGCAACACATTTCCAGCACTTCTGATTAGCTTCCTGTTTTCACGTACTTCTGCCCAGAATGAAATTTTCCTTTCTACGATTAACACTGTGGTGGACCATCTTTGCCGAGTAACGAATGCGCGCTTTCTGGGATAATTTGAATCGGGCGATGGCCTAAAGTACTGTAGGCCGTAATCGGGCATATATATTGGCGGGGCAAATGCTTGAATTTTTTAGAGGATCTTCTCTGATGTAAAATCCTCATTGTTCTTTGAAGTCAACTGTAGCCTATATACTACACACTATTACAGGATTCGATCCGGGCGATTTGATGTCGATTTTAGGACGCTGTCTCATGTTCATCTGACTCATCTAATGAATTTGAATTCATTTCATGATTAATGACTTCTGACCTACCCAACTTCTTCGAGTGACCTCATGTGTCATGTCACGTACAGGCCTAATATTTCAGTATAGGTTTTGTATGAGCGTACTCACTTCGCTTGGGCCAATATCGTGTGATCCTCTCCAAAATATCTTCATTGCCAAGTATAGACTTTAAGTGGCTTTTTTCCGCCTCTGTAGATTCATGCTCCGTTACAGGATCCAAGATTTTGCTAAAAAGTTGCCATTTGCCTCCATGCTTTTTCTGGCAGGTTGATGGAGGCGCGATCCCGCTAGATCCACATTCATCACTACTCTTCATGATCAAATCATATTTTCATCATTCTGTCGCAGAATTTCTGTAAGCCTACCAATAAAATAACATATATAGAGTCGTTTATACCCAAAACAGTATGATATCGAATCAGATTAAATCACGCATGAGAGCACACCGAAAGGCCACTCTGCGTCATCAAAATAAGATGGAATCTGGACTGCTATAGGCTACAGTACATCATATCATCATTAGAGGTTTAGCCTTGATGTTTCCCTCCACGTAGAATGGCCAATCTTCAAAGACCTGAAATATTCTGCCATTTCATGCGTATTTATGGAGTCTAGTCGTAGCGACAAAATCATAAAAACATCCCGTAAATTTATGACATTTATTACTTCCGGAGCATTGTTAGGTCTGCTATGTTGAAAATGTCAGATGATTCAGCCTGTGGCACAGTCAAGGCAGCTCTGAAGTATACAGTCTTTAGCTTTTGTTGGAGTCTAATGGCCAGAAGACCACAGGAAATACCCAACCCTGATTATCCTACAATTCCGTATTGCAACAAAGATTATTTCGCCTTTCGGATAACAGCAACATTGACGCAATTGCGATGTCCCATTACTCCCACATAAGGTGGGAAGTAGTAGGCTACACTACAGGCTACTGTAGTTTGCCTCGCAACGCTGTAATTAACTCATAGTGCAAGGATCTCAAATGATTTACCACAAGACATCCGCAATCCCGAAAAATGATGCTTTCACCACATGCCAGAACAATACAATATGAGCATCAGCTATTTTAATGGTAAAGTAATTTATGTGCGATATCTTACAGTACAAACCCACCAACAACGTTTGTTAGAATCTTCCCAGCGCGTTGCACAATAACATTGCCGATAACAATGCTAATTGAAGAGAATTCTCCGCGTGCTAATTACGATTAATTGAATCATTTGAAAGAGAATGTTCGACCTGATTTTGCAACACGAGTATGTAGGAACTATACTGTAGACTGCAGACACAACGAACTCAATCTACGTGGCATAGGTATAATTATTTAGAATATGATGCTGAATCAATGTACGTAGCTACCATCTCTCAGAATTCGGTTACTCAGAGCGTATAGAATATGACCACCATCACTCCTCATTCGCCTGTACCAACATAATGTTTTGAATATTATAATTATGTACATGCATCTTGAGCAAAAGTTCGAAGACGCTGCCAACACACATATTGACATATGGCGACTTGGTCTGGAAAATTCGTGGCCGGTGAACAACATGAGTTAGCGTGCCAGGAACACTATAGACGCTGGCTGAATGACAGCTTTCCATCGATCATCCGTTCCGATTAGCCCGGCAACAGACAATGTGACGTTTTAGGTCTATAGCCTCCGCCCACTGCAGGCGAGGAGGTCTAGCCATGTAGGGAGAATGAGGCATAGTGTAATTTATAAAGGGCATATCTGTGATTGTTGAGAGACAACGAAAATGAAAATTTCTGAAATAACACGTCATGATCGGTGATCAATCGGCCTAAGTTTGATTACGATGAGAGTTTGGATACATATATAAAGTTTCATTGTTACGACATAGTGCTCAATAAAATCGCATTACAATTCGCAGAAACACAATTCCTCTTGTCAGTGAGAGGGTAACCCCATTCCGGATATCTCTTCTCAGAAAAACCATGAAAAAATGGAAAGCAAAAGTGACAGGCGTTATGCAAATAAAATCTTTGGCGGCGCAGCACAGCGCCGACAAGAATGGAAACATAGATGAGGACGACGGCGATGAAGATCCCAAAGGAGACGTTGAGGTCGAAAGGCGATTTTGTTTCGAATCGAGCGCTGATCGAAAATTGCGAAGGCAACGGAAAGGCGACCTACTGTGCAATATGAAGGAGGTAGATATTTACAATGTTGTTGATAAAGACGAGGATGACGTCACGGCTGCTGTAGAAACAATGGTAATGAATGTGCTCGATTCTGTATACTTCAAAGGTAAGAAGAATACAGAATACAAACATATACTTGCTGTGTATAAGTGATAGCCTTTATTAATTGGTGAGCCCGATAGGATTGTACTACACAGATTATATATTGCAAAGGCACTGGGTACCCAGACAGTTTAGTATAGATAGACTTTTTGTAGCTTAGTTCCCTCGCCCCAATCTCATAATTCTTCTAGCTAGAACCACGACAGTCCACTTCGTGATTCGAAAGAGGATTTACGCCACGCGCTTCGTACCGCAACATTCAACCATGGCCTACTTCAGTACCTAGAGTAGGCCATGATTCAACATTCCCCAATTATCAGACCTTATGACTAACGGATTTTTCACTAAGCGGCTGAGTTAGAAGTCCAATATAGTGGACAATGAAGTGCACATTACCCACTCGTAGAGCAGACCAGCTGATTTCGCCTCCCGACTTTTCATTCATATTTTGTTTCAGGTATCATTTTCTCTGTCATTTTCATTAACGCGGTTCACATCGCGCTTCAAACAGTGGATTCGATATCGATACCTTACTCGCATGTCTTTTACATCATCGACAACATCATTATGGGTATATTCATCAGTGAAATCGTTTTGAAATGGTATTGCGGATTTGGAATATTTTGGAAGGACTATTGGAACATTTTGGATTTCTCCGTCATCTTGGTGCTTCATGTAAGTAGGCGCCGATGACGCACACTGGGACGAATCCCAAACATTCAACGGTAGCCAAATTCGACTCTAAGCTTACGTAGGGTGCCGCCGCGCTTCGTCGTGTTTCTGGTTCCAAAGGCACCATACGGGTTATATTTCTACATTCAATACTCGTCACCGCACTGCTTTTTAGACCGCGTAGCTGCTCAAATTATTTGTATGTACATTTGCAGCTGGGATCATGGATGGCGTTTTTCAGCAATACACGACTTTTACGAATACTTCGAATTATCAGAGCGTTTCGCAGTCTTAAAACGGTCACATCACTGACAGGACTATCTATAGTAGTTGAGACCATTCTCCAGGTAATCAATCTTTCAATTAGCCTACCTGCGCTCTTATTCAATCACTATAACGCCGTGATATTTTCAGTCGATTCCAGACATGGCCAATATCATGGTCTTGCTATTCATCTTCATGATTGTTCTCAGCGTAGTGGGAGTCAAACTGTTCGGGAAATACGTTCCAGAATATTTTGGTGATCCACTAAAGTGTATGTTCTCAATTTTCGTCTGCTTCACTCAGGTTTGTAACCATTACAAGAATGCTGCGACCAAATGCGAACTTTCCATTAGCGGACAGTGCTAGGTCCCTACCCCGTCCTCAATGTCACAATAATTCACTGATTAAAAGCCACACTGACATGTAGGCTTAGGTCGTCGGTGCAATGGCACGAACGGCAGAAGAAGAGCACCTTTCCCTCTAGTGAGTTACCCAGCAGTCTAGCTAGAAAATGGACAATCCTCAGTTTCGATGTAGCCTAGGCCTACTGCTCAGTTTGCCCTTTAATACAGCGAACCCAACTTGAGCTGCATTTCACTCACTATAGGATGGTTGGATGCAAATATTTCGAAATTTCGAAAAGTACAAAGAGGTGGATCAGTTTACCTACGCCAGCGCTTGTATTTTTTTCATAATAACGATACTGACTGCAGCATTTATCATCGCGAATTTGATGGTGGCCGTTGTAACGACCAACTTGGATAAAGCCATGCAAGAAATGAAGGTAAGGGATTATCGCAATAACATCCAAATCATTTATTTCAGGCCAGGTGTATCTAAAATATTGCAGGAAGAACAGCAAAACAGTAAGAATGACTTATCAACTCAATCCTTTGAAGCGCAATCGCAGAATACCACTAAGACCGATGATTCCGAAGGTTTTTTGTCAAAGGAATCGGCGAATGGTAATGTTTCTATTCTACATGTACACGAGGTAAGTCTACCCACCCATTTTGCCAGTCGAATCTTCAAACCTAACGAGCTTACATGGCCTCCGCAGCATGGCGCTGTCGGTGATCATAATTTGATTTACACTAGTGAGCGCTACTGGCCAATTGTCTCGCATGCCGTCGAGACTCGCGTGCACTGCACTGTCATACTGTACATACCACCACGTTCTTGTAACAGGTTCTCAGAAAAGCTACTACACATCATGATCCCACGTACGGCATTCACGTTAAACTGTTATCTCAACAACCCTTATACAAATGTAATCTATCCAACTTGACAACAGAAAAGCTAGAGAATTATCTCTGCGTACTATTTGCACTGGAGGAAAACTTGTCAAAGTATCGGACTATTCGCAAAGAACTTGACGAGGTTCTTCGGACTGTCAAGACTTTAAACGAGCAAACAGGCGATGAAACGACCGCTAAGATGTTGTTTGGAAGGAATTCCGAAGAACCACTTTATTCCAATGTATTTAAGAATAGTGTAACATGAACGATTTGTCATTTGTAATAAATATTCATAAGACCTCTGCCTATAGCCCTGTTATCGTGAAGACGGGGAAGTCGGCGATTTCGCGGGGACCGCACCCCACTTTCTTATCACGAGTGAGTGCGTGTCGAAAATACCAACATTCGTCCTGCTGATTATCTGTAGCGTCACATGTAAGCGCATAAAATCTTGAA
Source organism: Botrylloides violaceus (assembly GCA_030412335.1). Taxonomy (NCBI): domain Eukaryota; kingdom Metazoa; phylum Chordata; class Ascidiacea; order Stolidobranchia; family Styelidae; genus Botrylloides; species Botrylloides violaceus. The sequence continues at coordinate 2,979,657 of JASFYC010000810.1, forward strand.
GAAAACAATGTTTTATCTACCTAGACCACGGCAGGCAAACTTTTTTGATTTTTGAGGCTATTAGGTTCTGACAATTGCAAAATGAGCCTGACTAGGCGGTTCACACTGGGTACGACTGGTGCGAAGCAGAGTTCAAATCAGGACGTGAATGGAGACGCGCGTTCTTGCTACTGTTAGATTGCTAGAACATCAGAAGCGAAGGGAAAACAAATAGATTATGAATAAGGCTCAGTTGTATAATTTTTGCAATGTCGGAAGGTCTGGTTAGCATTTACCTGCCCACGTCTGACCGAGTCGATTACCGTCATCAGTAATCAACACTAAAATATTGGAATGTTGACGTCACTACCTAACCAAAAGCTGAGCAGTTTGAAATCAGCATATATTATGATTAATTTCCAATCCTACAAGTGGCAAAACCTCGCAAGATTGCTTCAGATAGGTAATTAACGGTATCATAAATTGTTTGAGCGCTGAAAATCGGTTCTACATTCACACCTATCCTTGGAAGGAATTGGCTGGCAGCCCACGAACGCCAAGGCCGGTGACCTGTAAGATAAGGGATGTGTAGGTACGCATGACCCAGAATGTAAACCTGCCAGCAGGTGATGATATTGGCGTAGAAGATGTTACCTAGGTGGAGACATGCATCATGATAGAGTGTAGCGTAGCTCGACATTATCAAAAATATTCAGGGTTTGGGTCGATCCGCTATCCGCTATCCGCAGAGATTCCCGCGATGTCACACATCACATACGGTAGTACGTAGCTATACAGTATGCGCATGATAGTAGGCAACGCAAAATCGTGACACGCGTTGTGTACCTATCGCCTAGTGAGGTATGCATGAAAGGTTCACAAAATTCCAAGATTATCGTTGAAGAAGTCAAGCGACTCAGTAAATCAGTACCGAACTACGGTGACACACACATCTAAAACCGTAATACGATACCTTGTAAGTTGTAAGTTGTAAATGACGAGGCATTTAGCATTTGCCACAATTGTCAGGAGGACGGAGGAAAAGTATGCAAAATCAAAATTTTCTTACTTTGAATAATGATCCGGATTCACCCAGTTCCATGCCTTTCTTGAAGTCATGCTCCTTATATCTTGCGGAGGTTACGAACATTTCATCAAAATTCGGTCCTCCAAAGCAACACGACGTTGTTCTTAGAGCGGAATCACTAATTTTGACTTTCTTCACTATTTCACCTGCGCAATATGGAAGAAAATCAGCAACAATAATTATACCGTCCATGATGCGCCTATCTTACAAACAGTAGGTACTAGGACAAGATGATGGGCTGCCGCTGTAGGTAACAAGCCGGATACAGATATTGCACCACAAATTTCAACGATTTAGCGGACAGACAAAACACTAGGCGCGTGTTCCACCAGCGGACGGGAAACATTAACATAATGCAGCGATCCACCACGGATGCGCTTGGCTTGATAACTAGTCAAAACGTCATAAAAAAGCACGAGGTCGGCATCGATTCCCGTGCAGTGACTCCTATCCCGACAACCACCCATGGGCTAATGGGGAAGATCCCTACACGATGAGCTCAAACGTGCACAATGGGATTAATCTCACAACAATATGAGATGCGTAGCTGTCATCAATCATTAATCAATTAGCAAGTATGGTTGTAAACTACATAACTGGTGTTTCAGCCGCTTGATTCCTGTAGGTTAATACGTACCGGCATGCGCTGACACATCCGTGAGTGTTATATAGGTCTATACGATGTACCAACCTTTAGTGGTGTCAACTTTTAGTATTGCACCACCTCCATACATTGAGACCCATATATTTCCGTCAGAGTCAATAGTGTGTCCATCTGGGATGCCGTGTTTCTCGCGAGAAAATTCCACAACAACAGTAGGATCTGAGATAGTACCAGCATCTGCGTCATATTTGAAGCATCGTATGTTAAGCTAAATGATAAAGCGAGTAGGTGATGTTTAAATTAAGTCGACGACAAAACCGGTTAGGTATACCCACCAGCAGGGAATCAGTGTAAAACATCCTCGAAGAATCCTGCGTCCACGATAATCCGTTGGATATTTCAACGTTTGAGAGATGCTTTTGGAGGGTGAAATCGGTGCCCAACGAAAATAACTCACCCTGAGTCGGGACCGGTGTCGCCGGTTCCTTCTCGAGTCCCATAGTTCCTTTAAAAAACAGCGGATGCAATAACAACGCGGTAATCGCGGCGGATAACAGCACCAGTGTCGCCGATGGTGCAGAACTTTTTCTACATCCGTTATAATATCTAGGTAGACGCGAATGCAGAATCTGTCTATGTAGGCCTACTAATTTTTTTTAAAACTATATATATATAGGATACGTCTGTTCGTTGCAGGTTGCTAGGGACGCTAATAACGTTATACCGGAAACACATTACCTGCCCAGAAACGGCCTTTTGGATCACACTTTCCATCATTGAAACGACAATTGGTATTGTCGGTTACCCGCACCAAAGTTTGCACCTGCCCCGATTCTTCATCAATTGACGCAAATCTATGCGAAGCAGCAGCGACAAGACCACCTTTTTCTCTCGGTACGACCGCTCCAACAGTTGGATCTGAAACCAACAGACAATCGCTGTCAAATGGTTAAAATTTGCCCTTATCAAGATACCGACCTTCCAACGTAACAGGAGTAGCAAATTTAGAGGTAGCGTAATCCCAACGGTGAATCTTTGCTTCGTCAATATCAACAAACAGCAAACGTTGCTTTACATGGTCCCAATGAGGACCCTCTCCGAGGGAAGTGAAATTTTTAGCAATATTAACTACAGTCGCCATATCCCAGGACGTTAACGCTGAGGATGAAATTAGTAAATGAAAACGAGCAAAAGGAAATGAGCATTCAGAAAGTAACTATTAACGATGCTACCAATACCAAACGACAGACTGAAATTGAGGTTCATTTTGAGTCATGCACAAGCACAGACACCGTTGCCGCGACGGGTCTGCAAATAAGGCGCTGCAATGCAAACAGCGTCAGCAAAATCAGCCTCGGACTTGGCCGGACTCAGCTATGTTTCATGGACGCGAGGACCAGTCACCCACCTGAAACGAAGCAATCGGTTCAAGTTCATAGAACAAGAACAAAATAGCCACTTTGTAAGTTCATCTTTGCGCTAAGCAAGACATAACCGATATATCTAACGGATAACAATATGACGGGGGATATCCCTGACACATGCACTAAGAAACGATAGACTACACACTATGCAGCTCCGCCACCTCATTCTCAACGATGGGTGTGTGAGCTAAGCATGTAGGCCTACAGTAGCCTTCGGTCCTACGACCTCCACTACAAATCAATAGCTTTTCAAATATCTTACCGGCCGAACGCTTGCTGAAGAGAAATAGCCTAGACGTCGCTGCAATAATGTCATTTACTAAATAGCTTTGTAAACGTTCCAGATGACTGGTCCTTGCGATAGTAAGCTACACTGTGATAAAAACGACGCTGAGCTACAATAATCTCCGAGCTGGTTTCCGTCACGGCCACAAACATTGTGGAAATCGAAAAAACAAACTATTTGTACGCGTATCGCTATCGGCAACACCAGCGAACGCTGTTGTTGCAGCTGCGGCTATATACCTGGATAACTCGTAGGTTAGTTATCTTTATACTGCGGCTTCCAGACACTCAATTTCATGACGTCAGTCACGTCACGGTCAACCGATCCGCTATGTAAACATGGTCTCCTAGAAAACACTTACAGCAAACTACTTAGTCACTCGAGTGTCCGCGTCCTGCCTACCAATCATGCTGGTGCCACATGTGTACCCTCGCTCCAAACGTAGCCTAATTGAAAAGTATTAATAGGTCTATCTTGCGAATGAAATATCTGGTCTAACAAAAACCGGATAGCTACACAATTACAGACTAACAAAATGAGGTAAACTTGTCGATCCGCACCAACTCGACGACCTAAATTGCAAAGCAACACCAACTCGATTTTAAGCACACCAATAATAAATTATTACAAAATAGGCTAAATGCAACGTTTAGCAAATCAGTCAAAGGAGAAAGGGCGATACTACCAGAGGTGGACGCCACCGCTTCGCTCCGCACGTGTCGCGATGCATATTTGGTAGGCCTACCATATATCATCCCCCTCCGCCTATGCATCACAGTCCAGTGCCCGTCGGAGGCATATGTTTCGGCGGGTGGGTGGAGTCAGGCCTTGACATGGCTCCGCACTGGTCGGTCAGACCCCACCCCACCCTTCCTCTATCCTAGGCCCAGACGCAGTTCGACAGCGCCCAAGGATGAGTCCGATTACGTGAATGCAAAAACATCTCGCGCGTGACGGCGTGAAGAGGGTTAATATGTACGCATCAGTGGTCAGATAACGAGTTGGTGTGGATCTGCAATAATACCCAAAATAATACTGTAGCCTATATGGCTCACAACTCACACACAAATGCTCTAGACCTAAAATAAACATTTGCTGACGCGACTACTTCAGCAATGACTCTGCAACGCGTGAAATACCTGCGGCCTTCACTACGAAACCGGCTACCGCACAAGACACAATATTTCATCCACAGATTTTCCAAAGAATTAAAATCAACTACTTTTCATAAAACGAATTCATACATCTACTCTACAATAGGATACTGGTACTGCACTACTTTTGAAATATTTAGATATTGCATCAAGCCTTTAACAACTTGCTAATCGTCTACTACGTAAATTAGAATGGTGCAAATGTAAATTGATGTAGGTACTATGCTATGAGGATGGGATAAAAGACAAGTTACTGGAAACGATGAAATCAACAGCAGCGAAAAGGTGCAACAGATGATGATAGCTGGAACAAAACGATATGTGCAAATGAACTATGCCATTACAGTAGGAATTCAAATTCATTATTACACTATTCCACAGAGAAAAATCGTCACACCATAACAAATAAATATCGGTGAGTCAACCCTAAGCACAAACACACTCTATGTGCTGTATATGCATGTAGGCAGAGCCATCGCTGGGTGGGGCATTGTAATAAAGGGTGTCCCATATTGTGCAAAAATGATTATGGGTCAGCTAGCTGATGTGAACTAGAATGATCAAAGGAAAAGGCTGAAAATACTCTCCAACCATAAAATATACCCAACCCTGCAACACTCATGTTCACCGGTCACACCACACCATAGATTCTACTGAACCATCATTTATCTGTTACCCTTTCATGAATGGGCATAAATTCTGTCCCGTGCTTCCAGCATCTTATCACACTAAAATTGTATTGCAACTATTTGGACAATCACAAAAATTTTGGACTCTTAGATTAAATCAATGATAAATAGATGCATTTTTCATAAAATATATTCATTTGAATGTCCTAAAAAGTAGATGAACTATACAACTACATGCATGACCAAATCACTCTCACAACAACATACAATAATCTTGTCACATGCCATACACCAAGGAGAACTGGAACATGACACCATCAATGGGAATAAATGAGAGAAAAGAAACAAATTCATTATACCGGCTGATTTCAAAGAAATATTAGCAACTTTAAACTACAGCTTCGCAATGGCTTCATTAGCAGTGACTATACAAGATACATATAATAAGACAAGGCATTATATTTGCCGGACAGAAAGTGGGTGATGATTCCGCATGCAAAAACCGCTATTAGGTCATAGTAGCCTACTTGTGCTTCGCATAATATTTTCAAAAACAAAGCCTTTACAGCAGTGGTTCCCAACCGGGGAGGAATTCTGCCCTTTCAGGGGAGGAATGACAAAACTTTGATTTTAAAATAAATATTGGCTTTTGACCGGGGTGCTGCGGGTGTTTACTAGCATAGCGCAGTAGGTCGACCCACTGATTGGACCTTTTTTAAATCGTATATGTTTAGTAGTGCATATTCAGATTAGGGGAGGAATTTTTTTTTAAAATCAGCAAAGGAGGATTGTAGCAAAAAAGGTTGGGAAACACTGCTTTACAGGAACGGGTAGCACTCACATAAAGCCAGTTTATCAAATATAGGCCAGATTACTTTCAGAGAATTGTTGTAGCACTCATAAATAGCTGTGATTTCCTAATAGGAATGCTCAGCAGGTAAAGATTTCCATAAGCATTCTTCTGCTGTGAATGGGCGTTTGACACCACGAGACTATAGGCTTGTATTCAAAATTCAAGTAGCTTACCGGTACTACTCTACTCGAGCTGAGTAGAGCAAGTACGCAAATGCAGCAAAGTGCAAGTAGCCACAATTCCTTGATACTTTTACTCAGTCAGTCTGAGCAGCGTTCTTAAATACAGGCTTATGAGTCAATCTTGCTACATATTGAAATCAGAAGAGACGAGGTAACATAATAGCACGACTCTATAGCCAGATGAAGTTTGACCGAGTGACAATATGCATTACCAATATTGGCTAACTGTACTCTTAGGAAAGTTGCGCGAGTAAGTCATACATGATGGCAGCAAGTTTTTAAAATGATATGTATGTTTTGGCATAATACCGTCATGCATTCTAAACTTACTTTGTTGAAAGTTGTAGCATAGCAAATGAGCTGAGGAAAAAGATTTTATTGCAGGGTTTGACAAAGATGAAGTTTTTAAAAAGTTTCCTTTCAGCTGGTTTCCAGATCCCACAATACATTTATTGTAGAGATCGACTGATATAAATTGATAATTGAAATGATACTTGACTTGTCGACTGAGGGCATATTTTAAATCAAGAAGATCCGAAAGATTGTCACTCGACCAAACATCAAAAGACCCAGAAATTATTCAACTTTTAAGCAAAATGGATTAGTAATTAGGGATAGCCATTGAAGGAAGTACCAATATCGAGAGAACTTGCAAAATTTCAAAACCGCTTCAGAATTGAAAGATGAAGAAAAGGCAGATGCTAAAATGATGAGGATAAATCAGAAACGGCATAGGAAAGACTTTCCATAAACTTTGTGATATTACGATGAGGAACATGAGATGAAGCATGGATGGATTTAGTCTACATTGAAAACTTAAGGCAGATAGTCATTCAAAGGACGATCAGAGCCGAAGGACGTCAATCTAATGCATCAGGGCTTTGCATAATAGGAAATGTGCATCTGGACTTAAAACGTTTCAAAAAATCAGAACGAATCAAGAGATGAGATGATTTGTTTTCTTCTTCGGTTTTCTGAAAATACAAAAATAATTGATTGTCTAAAATGCCAAACAATCCTACGGTCATTTGAGTGAAGGTGAGAAGTAGAAAGGCGCAAGCCTGAAATTCTAGACCCAAACAATCTTGTAACTGGCTTGTACTCAACTTACTCATGAAAAATACTGGAAATCACTATTAGCGTTTGGATAAATAATCAACATGTGTGAGTGTTGAGTCGCTCCCACATAAATTGCTTCCTACAGCAGACCTACAGCTTGCGTTCATCTCTAACAGTAACAGCTCACAGTGCTGTGCTTAGCTTGATAACCTCAGAAATATAGTGCTCAACAGCCCATACAGCGATGTTGTCATGTTTGGAAATGAAAAATTACAATAAGAAAACTACAATGAAGTTTGCTAGGATTGATCGAGTTGGTATTAATTGTGTTCAAAAATATATTTGGAAATCCAACATAAATTTCACTATCCTGTCCAAACTTACTTTTTGTCAGATTCGTCAGAGTCTGAATCGCTTAAATTTTGATTATTAGCTGCAGTGAGGCCAGTTTCGTCGATCACGTCAACAAGGTCAACTCTGCAACAATTAAGAAATCTCATTATACGGCAAAGCAAAATCTGAAGAATTGCGAAAAATCCATATAATAGCCTACAGCTTAGCTAAGCCTAGTCCCAGGTCACTTATTAGTTTATCACAGGCAGCCTAAAGTAATTAATGCATATAATTTAATTGACCTAAATTTCTCCAAAAATAATTTTCAAATTTCGGCCAATAAATATCCTGTGTGAAATCAGGCTGATTAGGAATTTGTTATGTAGATGGTCAGACGGATATCATTGCCATACTTTGAAGAAAGTTTCGTAGGATCTGCTGGTGGTAGCGAGTTTTGCTCAGGGAACAACCAAGGCTTGTGCTTAACATTGTTCTTCGCTTTCCACGCAGGGTACCGCTTTGATGCTTTGTGGATCCTTTGAATAGCCTGAAAGTCAAAATACCGACTGTTAGAGAAACAACAATTCTACCAATATTACACTCCACAACATTTTGAGGCAAATACAAGTGCATTTGGTTCGCCAGTCGATGTATTTGACCCGGAATTTCACGGAGAAATTTCGTGCCATGACGCACTTGGATATGCTAATCGTCACATCTCCAAATTCCCACCAATACAGTCAGTGTTTATACGAGGCGTGGTTTGTAAGAAGAAAATTCGGCTAATGCCATATCACTATATAAATATTGATTTTAGATGGACACCAAAGGTATTTCCAGTAAAACACACATAAAAATGACCACGCTTTATTCATATCGTGAAAAATATGGCGGATTCACAAGGCTGTAGCTTTTGAAATGTATATAGCTTTTTAAATAGATGCGCGCACCTTTTGGAATGTAGCGGTAGCCAATTGGCAAGGGAACTCTGAATCATAGTCCATGAAAATACGCTTAATAGCAGCAATTACACTGAATCACAATAGATCCATTGCTAATCTACCGTTAATAAATGAAAGGAAGCTTGCTATAGAGCTTGGTCAATGTAAGCAACTTAGGTTAGAATGAAATTGAATCGACTGGTTGACGTATAAAGCATATGGCAACAGCAAGATCCTGTTAGTAACCTACGTCATGATATCTAATACACCACAATAGAAAAACTCATTAAAATAGTCTCATGGTATCTGGGTATATGAGAGTCAGCATACTGGCTACTTGACTATACAGCATTTTGATGAAATTAATGGGCATAGTATAATATGCAGAACAGTCAATCAATAACTTGAAAATGTAGTAATGTGGCCTACGCTTACAATCAATAAAGTACGAATACGGTACTAATGAATAACTGCATTTCCTATAATTGACTGCTTATTGTATAAAACCACGTTACCTTTCTCACACACAGCAATTCAAACTCATGAAAGCCCTAAATTATTCATCCAGTGTAGTTGCTAAGATGCTTCCCAGACATCCCAGTAATACCATGATGAAAAAGATTTTAAAGAAAACAACTGGCTATATTATATTCTACTTTTAATAATAAGAAATATCATCAAAGTTAATACAGAGACAGATTAAAACTCCTTTAAGCCGGTCTAGAGAGCTGGAGACTACAGTTGACTATAGTTAAAGTTTCACACCCGGCACGTACACAAACAATGCAACAGGCAAGGTGATCTATTCTAATATGAAACAGGCTCACCATAAGGTGAAGAGACCATTATTTGTACAGTATTAAATTAAGTATAGTATCGCTACTACTGTGGTTCATAGCACTCGAATTTTTGGGCTTTGAACGATGAATTCAAAGGTACAGATTAGATAAGCATGAATCCTACACATTGCCCAAAGACATATACTGGATACCCGCGAAATTGAAGGATTGGACTACGTGGGGGTACTAGTACATTTTTAGAGATTCTAAAAAATGTTTGTGTAAACAAAGGCATGGATAGTTCTAGTAAACCAGCGTCAATTAAAGCAACACCTACCTTCGGTGTGAAAAGCTGGGTAATAGTATTGACAACCCATTTAGGTAGTGACCCTACAAATAGAAAGGAACAACATTGTTAAACTTGACAATTCGTACAAACCACCAGCTAGGCCTACCGATGTGGATAACAGAACACAAAGCATTCGAGAACAAGAAAAAATTCACTACAGGAAAGCAATGCGATCAATGCCAGGGATCGCCGTATTGTAAAATACCGTGGTAGAGTTACACCGGACACCAAGCCCACAAGTTTGAAGTGGCTACCTAATATCTCAACAGGAAATGACACTGTCTCTGCGGTCCGGTAGGCTAAGTCAACCAATGAACCAACTGCTAAAATTAATCAACTTGGGCAGCTATTCTCAAAAGATCGATAATTATGTCATCAGAACATTTCCTGCCTGCCTACATATATATATATATATTTTATTAGCAGTAAAACATTTTAGTTCAGCATAGCAAATTAGGAAGTCTAGCCCTACAGAAAATGAAATGATGTAGCATGTGGCTGCAATGAGAATTCATCACACTCAAGAATGTCCTGTTCGACTTTCAATACCGGTCTATGAATATTGAAGCATTTTGATAGGACTGTGGCACATAGACATGCACTATAAGTACATACCGCTAGCTGGGAAAACACAACACTTTATTTCACAATCGGGAAATTTTTCCGTTCTGTGAATACATTCTGGTACCACTATGAGACTCGCAGCATGTCATTGAATGAATGATTTGTAGCTTATTAGTAAGAGAGAAAAGTTGCCTTATTCAAATTCCTCCTCACCTCTGGGATCGAACTGGGTAAGATATGTAAATTCCGTATGATCATCTTTGAGTGGTTTAATATGATATCCTGTCAAGATGGAAATAGCACGCACCATACTACTCTTTGGCGGATAGTCCTAAAACAGAATGAACTCATTAATTGAAAGGAGAAAATTTCCATCACGGGAAGTCTAATAATGACAGTCAGTATGGTTATATAACAGCATTTGCTCCAAAAGTATGAATCAGTTAGGCTAATGGCAATTTAAAACACATCCATTAGGCATCAGTATGAAGAGATAGGCCGGTGTTTGATCGTTCAAAGACTAGCTTATAGGCTACCACTGATATATTAACGGTATTTTATATCGAATAATCATGCATTAATAGGCCTTCAATTATCAACACAGGTACCGGCATCTATTATCTCCTTACTTAGCTGAAGGTTGATTCCTAAGCGAATACAAAACGTAACAGAGAGGGGCATCAAGATTTACATTTATAGGCTTATTACTTCACTTTTACTTCTCAGTAGTAAAAATAGCAGCAACCAAGCAAGTAGCAAGTATAAGCAAATCCTATTATGTTACCTTATGACTGACGGATTTGTTTATCATGATGTATTCTTGAGGGTCTCTCATATTTGGATACGCTATCCATGAGCATAGAAATACACAATCTCTGTTCTTGACTGGAGTGGGACATTTCACTGAATAGAACATTATCATTAGCTTACAAATCAATACACTGTGTCTGTGAGTAAGATTAGGCAGGCTATTACACTGTAGGGCCTACCATGTAATTATGAAATCAATGCAGGATATCAATCAATAGGTCACACAGCAATTTACTATCAACCGGTGATGCAACCTACAACAGTGCATTTATAAAATGTTTGTTCGGTAACCCCAATGACATCAAAAAGGTAGCCTACGATACAGTAGCTTGGGTGATCAATTTTTGCAAACTAGACTAGGCTATGCTGTATCACCTTACTAGGCGTCTGCTTATGATTTGAAGTATGACAACACAGGGAAGTTAAATAAATGGCCTAGGACACACAAATCTAACAAGATTGACACCGGTACAAAATACAATCCTCAAGGACGTGCATGAAATTTTAGTAAAATCAAATTATCCGTGACATTATCAACTATAGCTTATATAATTTATACACTAATTTAATCTCATTATTCATTAAATCACAAATCAATTGACCGGTGATTTGTGTGATGTGTTTAATACAATACAAGGGAATTACAAGCGTTATTTCTGAGCAAATTGGACTGATAATTCAATAGAGGCCGACAGTTAAACCTTCATGAGGGAAAATTCAGCACGATCTCAGTGCGAGATAATGACTATTCTTGTGGCGCAGATAGAGGTAAAGAAGATATGAGGCATGATGGAAATAATTTCATCTGTCGATGTAGAAATGTGAGAAATTATATGAAATGAGCTCTATAAGCAGAGGCTTAATGCTCAGAAGGAGGGTAATTTAATGTATTCCCACAGGACACTGAATTCCCATTGCTAAAATTCCCAGAAGTACCGGTAACAAAGTAAAAATTTATATTACACAACTTCATTAAAAGTTGATCCATATACATTCTAGACCAGTGGTTCTCAACCTTTAATAAAGTAAATACACACCTGCATAATATCCAACAGAATTGTTAACGCAAAGTTTGCAAATGTCGATCATTTCAATCATATCTTTATCCCAGTGCCTTCGATAATCGGTATCATGCACAACATCAAACACAGTGCTGGCACTAACGTCGGTAAATACAGTTGAAGCCTGAAAAATATCAGTTTAACCATCAAACGTATAGAATTTGGGCTAATACCGGTACCTGAAATTGCCAAGAATTGCTACACAGTATAGTCATTAGGCTACTCATGAATTATTCTATGCAAAATGGCACATGTACAGTATGACGAGGTGGGTGCTCGAACCACCGACCTATTGAAGTTGAGTTGTAATTAAGCTCAGTCTAAAGTGTGCCAATCTCATTTTAGTAGCCTAACTAACATATAGCAGAACTAGCACCACGGAAGCGGCAAGCTGACAAAATGAAAAAAGCAGAACTATTGAAATGGCAGTTTCTCTCCAAGCCATGGTTTCACATTTCATTTTCTAAAATCCTGAAGCACTATTTTACTTACCCGCATCAACTTTATGTTAGAGTTGGACAACGCTTTTGTGCACACCCGAACGCCCTTTTTATTGTAGACTTCTTGCCACCCTTTTTCTTCTTTGCACAAATGTTTGAATTCATCAAAACTCCGGTCATCGGCGGGCAAAACGACGTCACTATCATCCATTTTATCTACGCAATATAGGAACAGACGATATTGCCTACAAATGAGGAACGACAAAATAAAAAACCCAATAAAACGGAATGCAGTATTACCGGTAAGTTACAACTTGCTACATACCGTGCGTGCACTAGCCTTATACGATTAGGACTGGGCACCTGAAATTCGAATCAAATAACAAGATATTCGACCAAATCGAACAGTAATTCGTTCTCTTTTCGAATAGCACAACAACTTGAGAAAGCTCTATACACGTTTCAACGGGAACTTAGGCAGGAGAGGTTTAGCTTGAAGCACTCCTTTTCTCTGGTGCACAGTTTTGAATTGGACTTTTGTGTATTTTGTTATTACCCTGACATCACGCCATGAAGTCGTAGACATGACTTCACATTCGGCTAATTGCGTCTCTGCATGTTCCTGACCGTTGATAATATATTTTATATCAAATTACGTTAATAACTACGTCTGTTGCGTCTTTTCGGTATTCTATTCGATTTTGCCCAGCCCTATATACGATGCCGCAACCTCACAGGAACATAGTGGGGATTACTGGCACTAATTGCACCCGACGCCAAAATCTTACAGAGAAACCCCGGTCCCTTCAGGCTAAACATCAACAGTACGACTACCTCTACAAAATAGAAGCCTCCAAGCCTGCACTGCATTCTTCTTCTGCGTGTTTTCGCTTTTCATGTTGATGTGGAAATTTGAGCTCAACCAACCGTATCGATCTAATCATCGTTGCGTGATGATATTTCTTCAAGGGGCCGCAGTGCTCTCCACTGAACTTATAGCAGCTCGTTTTATACGCATTCCTTTTCGAGTAAATAGACCTTGTGTTTCTGCCACTTCAATCGGTAGGCCTTCTGAAGATACCGATCGGGTTCCAATTGTAACCTATTCCGGCGGTTAAGCTAAACCACTGAATACACTCGATGAGTCGCACACTTCATGAACTCAATACCCTGTCTTTCCCGAAAACCGTGTTCTGCGCTCTTCGACCCTTAAATCTCAACGACATCCTTTTAAGTGATGAAGATGTACACATTTAAATTTTCTCAAAATGAAAAATGAGCAAAATCATCACTTTCAGATATCGTAAAAACGGTAGAAGCGCAACGAAAGCAGAGTGTAAAGGAAAAGAAAGTACCGTGTAAGGATGCAATGGAAGATAGGTTCACACGTCATGGACATGGGGCCGTTGACATAGCAACATACAACAGAGGTTGATTGGAGGGTAGAAACTTATACTCAGTAGCTTATATAATAAAATGTACAAATTCTATACATGGACCATACGCTCATTCTTATCGTCATCAAAGTCACTCTGACAATCCGCAAGGTTCGGATCGCTTCTAGAACGAGTAGTGTTGAGGTTGCCTCCTTCATCGGAGTCATACTGCGTTTGAAAAAATACTCCATCACCCACTGTTGATACAGACGGAGATCTCGTGGCTAATGGACTTAACGAGGGTGATAAATTAGGAGACAACGCCGGCGACGTAAAACTAGATTCATGGCTAATAGGTGTCCTTGGTAATGATGACACAGATAAACCCTGTTGGCTTGAATTCACGGAAGGGGAAACTTGAACAAAAGTGGGAACATTAAAAGCAACTTGCGGTCGAACTGGGTTACCATTATAACCAACATTAGATCGCGCTATTTCCGGTGTTTTAGCAACGTTCGAGTACATCGTAGGCAAATATGACGAAGAAGCGGGATGACTAGTATTCCTTATATAAGTCGGATGTGGTGCATGATAAACGCCCATGTTGCCAACGCTTCTTCTTTGTTGCATACGATTTGTTATAATCGGTACCGGTGCGACAAGGTCGCTACGTTGCTCTGCGACTGAAGTAATCAAAGGTGGTGGATCGTTTGCATCAAACGAAGGTGGAATGCTTAAATCTTTCATAACAAACGTGTTTTTATTTCCCGATCTCATTGCGTTTTCGTGATCTTTCACTGTTGTCAATTTCGAAAACACATCGGCGAGAGGTTTAAACTCTGGCCTCCAGTCTGTAAATTTACCACGTCGACCGTACCCAGAATCAGCACCGTCGCTACCTCGTTTACTGTTGATGCTGCTCTTGTTTGAATTACTTCCATTGCTTTCCGAGCCGGATTTATATCTTGATCCTATTTCTGATTTTGAAAAGCCAGACTCTCCGCTTTGAGTAGCTGGGATTCTGTGTTCTTGCTCGTTTTGTAAGTCTTCCTCCATTTCTTGTATGCTTAGAGGTTCTTCGCCCGCTCCTTCATCTCCAAAGATATGAATGCTCTCAACGCTTGGTGAATGAATATTGTTGGGCCCATCGCTGATATCAGATCCACAATCCATGTCCTAAAAACGATTATTTCATATGAGTTCCATGGATATAATGCCTACAAAGCTATTCTAGAATGTTAGAATTTGATGCTGTTGTGAATGGGGCTTCCTATGAATTTCTTAAAAAAATCTTATTCAAGTATATCATTTCATAATAAGACACAAAACAAACCAGAATCTCACAAAAATGGACTGCATGTCTGTATTAAACAAACATCAATCTGATACTTATGTATATAGCAAAGGGCTGTATACAACCTAAGGCAGCGTTCAGATGAGGCAATATGGCCTGATACAACATCAATCATCATCACCAATTTTGAGTCTTGAATAAGGCATTATAGCATCGGATAAATTTTCTCTCTCCTAATTTATTCACTCCGATGGACTCTACAGTCTACAGTGTACAATTGAGTGACATACTGGTTTCCGTTGTTTCTAATTTTCTTGATGGGTCATGTTAGATATGATATTTTGCTTAAGAGCAGTATCTTATATGTCAGTTTGATACGGCAACTCTCCCAGTTGGATGCGAAAGAGTAGACAATAAAAAGACGTAAAATTTCAGAGGCCGATGATGCATTGTCTGAATGTGGCTTTATACTCTGATATATTTCTAGAAATTCATTGCATTTTACCTTTTGTATCCCTGAATCAGCTACTTGTTTAATATTTCCACCTTGATTGGAAATTTTCTTCCTTACTTTAACCTTAGGAACGCCTGATCCATAATTATTTGTAGCGTCTGATAATGAATTGATGAGATCCACTTCCCTATCCACATCAATCTGAATGAACAACGATCAAGTGTTCAAAATGCAGTTCTAAATTTATCCAAACCAGACATAGATTACACAGTTGCGTGATGGACAAAATGGAGTATTTTTCTATCAAGCATAAGCCTACTGAGGCCACCAAGCATTGGCTGCCCTGACGTCTAGCCCGATAAAGCCATATGAAAAAAGAAGGCCAACTGGATATTAGATATAACCTCATAGACACTGTATAGATTTCACAAGCGTTAAACCTACATCATCATCCTGTTCCGAGCCTCTACCGCTAGACAAAGAATGTCTGGCAGAGGCAGCATGACCGTTATGAAAATGAAAAATCTGTCTCCCTGCATGTCCATTTGCAGCTCTGTTCATTTCGGCAGCAGATTTTTGGTTGGATCGAATTCCATTTGGGACGACTAGTTGTGGCTTGCTGTTCTTTGTATTCGGCTGTTTCACTCCATTTGCCATTTTGACATGTCCATTTTCCGATCGTTGACTCTGTAAAGTGAAAAATCGTTCACGTTTACTGCTGCACAAATCTAATCATGTCATCACGCCAAGCTCAAATTGTCGTAATATCCCGAAGACAACTCACCTGTTTACCAACAGCTTGTGCCTTGTGTTCCCCATTAGCCATTTTCGGAGCAGAGTTCGCCGCCACAATTTTACGCGTATCGTTGAATTCGGAAGGGTTATGTGAAGAGTTTGATTGTTCCCTAAACATGAAACAGTATAGCATTACAGTAATGGAGAGAGAGAGAGAGAAAAAAGAGAGAGCGAAGCTTCATACCGTGCAGACTTCCGGCTTCTTACTCGTCTACACACAACAACAGCAATGACAATAGCAGCCACAACTATGACACCGAAGACAATTCCAATGATTTGTGCTTGCATTGCAGATGCCGGAGCTCCTGAATATTGGATATTATAAGTTAATAGTGAAAGCATTGTAAGAGATAGCCCAGAAAAAACAAACGGTCAAATTTGATATATGCTGCATTTGTACACGGACTCACATGACGTACACCAACACACTACTGGTGCATATACTAACAGACCCACAGATGCAGGAGACTTCAACAAATGCTGGCTGTTTGAACCAACCACCCCCTCTGCACTATCCCCAATGCACTGGCATCTAACGAGAAAGCTACAGATACTGTTTTTGACATCATTGTTACGATGTGGTCAGAATTTGACCAAATGACCCACCGGTTTCGTAGATCACAACCCTACCACTATGCCACAAATCCGGTTTAGGAATAATGTTGGCTGACAGTGCCTATTCATATAATGCAAAGACGTAGACCATTACCTGTAATCTCAACAGCGACGAAAATATGAGCAGAACGTACTCCAGACCTGGCAGTGACTGTAAGAACCCGGGCATTATGGCTGCTTAACTTTTGTTTAACAGTTATTGCTCCAGAAGATCTACCAATCGCAAAGTCATATTCGTCATCAATTTCATATTCGACGGTCCCATCTCGTCCTTCGTCGGCATCGGTGGCGTTCACCTAGAAAAAGGAAACACATGATGCCGCATTTGGTCTAGCAATAAAGGGAAACTTGGTAGTAAAGTGGCATACATCACAGACACTCTTCATGCACTATCCACGGAAGCAGCTAATTGTTGAAAGTACTTTTCTAAATACTTTTCAAGTCACATTGGGCAAATCGCAAATACCCGGAAATCAATATATTGTGAAGAAGATTCACTACAGAATTAACATCCAGCATTGAATTATTGAGAATATGCGTCGAGTATTCTTTACGATATCTGTTGGTCGTCCCCAATTCGTTACATTATATTCTCCAATGTAGATAATGCATCACTATCTGTTTCAGGTATCACTTACATGCAAGTCCTATAAACATGAGAAAAAACCTCATTACCTGCCCAACTAAATATCCTATGTCAGCAGAGTACGGAATTACAAATTTCAGTTGACTATCAGCTCCTGCTGAAAACACCGGAGGATATTCATCGACGGAAGTAACTTCAAATTCAACACGTAGATACGATGCCGATATATCTAATCTTCTTGACAAACGCAAATCTCCGGTACGTAGATTTTCTACTTTGATTGTAAAGAAGTATTTGTGACACTTCTCGTAGTCAAGTCTAAAAAGAGGAAATCTCATTAGAATAATTAGTTTTAAAAAAGGCAAATTGAGATTTGTTTCTTAGAGGCAGTATCAGAATCTTCGCATGTCTATTGCAAGGATTTGATTACATACATACATTACAGCTACTAACTCGCCGTGAAAGATCATAATTGGTGACACATTAGTGATTTACCCAGTGGTCAGTACCCAATAACATCGATACTGTAAATGGAGAGGGTTGTGGCAGTAAGGGTATGCAGCGCACGGCCACGAAAACGGTATCTCCCGGGTTGCCTGGAAAGTTTGGTGTGGATTTGAGATGAAAAGTTTCTGATTGACATATGGTAATGCACTAGCTCAGACTTCAAGCCAAGTTGCCCAACATATAGTTAAGTCAGCAATCAATCAAAGGCTATTTATATACACACAAACAAAACAAAAGATTACTCACAATTGTTTAGTCTTTACTTCTCCAGTCTCAGGAACGATATAGAACATTTCATCAGCAGGAATGCACGATGTTCCAGACGAATTGCTGTTACCATCATTGATGATAGTGTATATCAGTTCTCCATAGACACCGCTGTCATGATCTATTGCTGGCACGGTGTAAATAGATTGGTTGGCTTGGATGGTCTCAGCAACTCTTTTCTAAAGCAAAATATGGAAAATGTAGGAGAATGCATGCAAGATATTGATAGATCACAAGGGTTAGACAAAGAGTTTACTTTCCCGTTGTTGTTTTTGAATTTATGCTGTTTTCAACTACTAAGGTCATGTATGCCAGGTCAATGCTTACGGTACATGTGTCAACACTTCCGGTTTATAGCCAGGATCACTATCACAACCATGATAATCCACTCCCCTGATACTGACTGCCAAGCAGATACCAATTTTAAAGTCTTTGGTTTGACTCGGTCAGGAGTCGAACTCAGAACCTCCAGATCAAAACGCAGACAGTCGAACCCATGCTCGCATGATATGCACCAGTAGTGTGTACGTATATTGTATATCATCCAAGTCTTGTGTAAATGTAGCAAAAATCAAATAGGGACAAAATAATACCACTCCTGGTGGTTTGAAACTTTGAATAAGTATTGGGTCAGGCATTTCAATTTTACACATTTCTACTTCACAAATGCAGAACTAAAGAAATAGAGAAGGACTTACAAATCCAAATGCGGCCGGATAGTACGGAGAAAATTCATTAACATCCAAAACTTCGATGGTAACCGAAACCACTGACGACTTAGAATAACGCGTATCTCTACCATCCCAAACTTGAACAGATAAAAGATATTCTGGTATTTCTTCATAGTCAAGTTTCTGTAAGATTCGGCATAAGACATATTAGTTGAGACCGAATGGGAAATGTTAGGCGAATATCACTCACGATAGCAGAAATCAAAGCGCATCCAGCAGACGGCGGATCACATTCGACGATTTCAAAAGCAGAATGCGTGTTGCCGGCGGTGATTTTAAACGTTAAACTTGACGAACTGTCACGATCATCAGCGAATACCTGAAACAATAAGAGATTTTAAATCCTGGATTCGTCAATTGAGGAATTGCCTCAGTAGCGTTTATCGTAACCCACATCATAGGTAAACAACTAGGCACAAACAGTAGAGGACAGAGTTAGCATTTAACGTACCATCACCACAGGTTCTCCAGTTGCGTCCTCTGGTATGCTAGCCCAATACGAAGACTGATTGAAAAACGGTTGGTTGTCATTCACATCGACAAGAGTCACATTAAGCGTAGTTGAACTGTAAATATCAAAACATTTCCAGAAGTATTCAAATTAATCAACAATAATAATTAAAAATTAATTAATTATAATAAATGTTATAAATCGTAAAAAAGATAACTACAGATTTATCGTCAAGCCTTGGTTTATTTAGAATTAGAACATTCACAAGCTTTCGGGGCTCTGTTCCTTGTTGAATTTGTGATAACAATATCTATTTATTGCCCACCATAGGCTTTAATAATTATTAATAAAAATTAATAATAATCAATTTATATCATTCAGATTATAGATATTGATCCTACCTGTAATTCTGTGGATCTCCATGATCGAATGCCGTAATTTTTAATGCATAGAAAGGCATAAATTCTCTATCGAGATCTCCTGCGACCCGTATCTCTCCGATATTATTACCGCCGTCCAATGCGATGAGGGTGTTAATTTGAAATGCATTCTTGATGTTTCCTGAGGTTATTCTGTAACAGAATATCAAAATTAGCATTGCGTTGAGAGAAATGATTACTTCAGCGCTTCCTTGATGATTGAGCAAGAGAGGCGAAAGAAAAAGGTGACGAACTACGAAGCTATCTCCCGCGGCATCTACAAGAGACTTACTCATAATACACATCTCTATTTGCATCAGCGAAATCGCCATCAATCGCAGAAACATTGATAACATGGGTATATTTCTCCGCATTCTCTTTGACGCTGACAGCGTATGATTTAGCAGTGAAAATCGGTGCATGGTTGTTGATATCCCGAACCTGAAACCAAACTCACACATTTTTCGATGCTCGATTTAATTCATGAACCTGTGCAAGTGTACATCATTACCTCAATTCGAACTGGCACCGTGGAGTTCAACGCTGGTGTTCCTTGGTCGGTTGCCATGACGATGAGGTTATAAATGGATGAGTGAGGATTGTATGGCTCACTGAGGTTTGTTGAAATGACACCTGTGGAAAAATTCTACGCTTAAGGCATGTTTTAAATGATGTGCAAATGGAGAGCATATCATGCCGGCATGCCCCAACCCCCTAGTCACTCATAATAGCCCAGATTGATAAATCTGGCAAACTATGAAAATACACACAAAATTCTCATACCGGTGATCGAATCGATGTAAAATGCTGGTTTTTGAGGGATGATATCGATGACAGAGTATCGTACACGAGAATTCAAACCCGAATCCGCATCAGTCGCCACAATTTTCACAACTTCCATTTCAACCGGTGACAACTCATCCAACGAAGCCTGAAGAAAACGTATGACATTAAAACTCGCATTGCGTTGATTGAACCAAAGGCGGCAGTTAGCGAAACATGATAAGAACGGCATTACTAGTTCAAAATAACAGAATATGAACCTGGTATGTGTCTTTTTCAAACACAGGGGCATTGTCATTGACATCTTCAATTGACACAACAATTTCTTTTTCTACGATATGTTGGCCATCAGTTGCTTGAACAGAGATTATAGCAGACTTCATCAATTCATAATCAATTGGTTTAGCTAAATGTACTTTTCCATTGTCACTGCAAATGAAGCAAGAACACAATCACGTAGAGTCTCATTGTTACAGTTTGATCAAGGCTTCAGGTTAATTGGCGATGTTTTGGGAACCGTAAGCTTGTCAAGAAATATCCCTCAGCTAACATAATGAGAATAGAAGAAGCTTCAAAGCTACTGGTATATCGAACAAATTTTATAGGACCAAAGTAGTGCAAAACTATTGGGAAAGAGAAAAAAAGAATATACAGTGCTAGATACCCAAGACTTACCTATTTATCACAAAATATTCATTCTGGTTATTTCTGTTTGTTGAAAATTGAAAGGTGACGTTTCCTGTGTCCGGGTCGTTTGCCGTTGCGACCGTGATCATTTTTCCGACTTCAGTCTTTTCACTAATACTCAATCCATCAGCCGGAAGGAACAACAAAGTCGGTTCGTGATCATTTTTATCGACCACGGTAACTCTTAATACGCAGTCACTGCTTTGTTGCGGATCGCCGAGATCGTTTGCACGTACCATCAGCTTGTATTCATCATGAATCTGTGAAACGAAATACATTTGTTAAGGTTTC
Organism: Botrylloides violaceus; assembly: GCA_030412335.1. Lineage (NCBI taxonomy): Eukaryota > Metazoa > Chordata > Ascidiacea > Stolidobranchia > Styelidae > Botrylloides > Botrylloides violaceus. Next base: position 3,001,447 of record JASFYC010000810.1, read on the forward strand.
ATGCCAGTTCTTTTTGATAAATGGCTGATTATGAAGCAGACGTGAGAAAAACAACGTAATCGAGATCTATGCATCGGAACCTCAAATTCAAATACTTTATTTCGGCGTACCAAGCAATGTAGTATAGACAGAGAGAAGTAGTATGATTGGACAGAAAACATCTAACAGTATGTTCAACTAAGACACATAAGTAAAATCGTAAGTTTCATATCAACAAAGGAATTATTGTCCAACAAAGATTGTCTTATATATCACCAGTAGATGAAAAGGAAAAAATTTGGCAAACTCGTTTGTATTAACTGTCCTACCTCTCTGTCAAGTTTCAGAGCTGTAGTTACAATTCCAGTTACATGGTCGATGTTGAATGACTTTTGCTTGTTGCCAGAGTCAATGTCGTATCGTATCTCTCCGTTCAATCCTTGATCAATATCATGAGCTCGTACCTGATTCAGACATCAAACTTTCAGTTATTTTCTAGTGTTGATGAATATACCAGAGCTGATGGCGGACAATCAATATCATATTAACAACACGTTATAATTCTCAACAAAGACTGGATATTAAATCTGTGATGAAACTCTTCTTTATGATAACACAACAAGAGGAATTCAAAGTGCTCTAAATCGATAACAACTTACTTGTATCACAAACATGCCCTCGTCTTCTTCTTCAAATGTTGACGTGACATATCGGTCAGGTTCGAACACGGGCGCGTTGTCGTTTGCATCTATCAGTGATATCGATATCGTAGCATACGCAATTGTGTCAGCAAATTCTGGAGACGATGCCGTTGCAAGAACCATAAGAGTAATGCTGCAATATAACAAAGGGAGTATCAACATCAAATTCGTCAAAAGCTTGCACTACAGATTGTTGAATAATTTTTATAATCAGGCATAAGAGCTACATGATCTGTATCAGGATTTGCCAACTATTTTACGTGGGATGCAAGACCAGCCATCTGCCAGAGCCAGACACAGGTTAATAATGGATTTCGCTAGGCAGACCCGGCGGTAGATTATTTGGATATTACTGAAAGTTAGGGTGACAGAAGAAGACACTACGTCAAGGAGTTTATGGAGGATAGTGATCCACTCTGGCAACCTGATCAGAGATACCGAAAATTGAAGAAGAAAAGGCTATTTAACAACTACACCAACCAACGTAGAAATCTCAACAATCTCTACTCACCGTGGTGCAGTTTCATAATCAAGCAGTTTAGGATTCTTCACAGTAATAACACCGCTTGAATTAATAGCAAATGTATCATCTTCATTCCCTGAGTGGAAACTATATGCAATAGCAACCTTTGATTTATCAAGGCTGGCTCCACCATCATCCACCATACTTGCAGCAACCTGGAAAGAAACAACCAATTGTGTTAACCACAGATGGCGTTTTACCAAATCTAACTATATAAACTTACCTGTGTGACTGCAGAGTACTTTTTAGCTCCTTCTGACAGATTCACATAGTATGTATTCTTCGAAAACTGCACCTTTGTCGATCCCGAACCGACGAACGGCACTGGAAAAACATTTCACAATAAGACAATAAATAAATATTATGGACAGGCACATGGAATCAAGTATTTGGAATTGACATGTATAGTGCCTCCAAGTGTTTGACAGTTTCTCCAAGGTTAAGCTCATTGTAGAAATGAAGATAAGTGTAATGTTACATGCCGATAACATAACATTGCTGCTCGCCCTCCAAAATAAAAGAAGCTTATCACAGGCATACACACCACAAGAACATTAATAGTGTAAAACTACAGAGGTGATTATTCGATTTGAAGAAATAGTATTGATTCTCTTACCGACATTGACAGTGACAACAGCAATTGAACTTAAAGGCGGGTTTCCGCTGTCGCTTGCTTCGATATCGAAATAGTACGTATGTCCTCCTGATAATGCTTGAGTCGTAGTTATTAATCCGTTGCCATCGATCGCAAAGTTATCAAGCCAAGATGTGACGTATGGTTCTGACTTTCCACCAGAGATCCTGCACCATAAAATGTTACAATAGAGCATTTATTGAGAGAGTTTTTAGCCTAAAATGATCAACCCAATGTTATGTGGACAGCTACTTTTAAATGACTAACTTAGGCCTAGGTTAAGCTGATATGGTTGAGTGAAGCAGCCTAGACATCGGCTGATCGTTGAAGCAGGTGCGTCGATTTACCCAAATATTTGACAAAACACGGAAAACGTCGAAGCAAAAAATTTCACAAGTGTCAAAAAATATCGTAACGAAGATCGCCATACATTTAGCGTTCAGCATTGTTTTATTGAGAATTAAAACATTCACAAGCTCTAGCCATCGGCTCCACTGTGTTCTTCGATATGAAAAATATGTATGTCAAGAAATGACAACTTGCCTGTATGTAACAGTTGCATTCAGCCCAGCGTCCTTATCTTCAGCAGAAACTGTCGCTACGTCCGATCCAATCGGTGTATTTTGACTGACATTTTTGATGATCAGACTGTCTTTGAAGACAGGATGGTTGTCGTTAATATCGAGTACGTTGACAGTAACTGTGACGGAAGTCTTTCGTGGTCCGTAAGGAGCAGAATCGTTCGCTTGTACCACAAACTGATGAATTGAAGCTTGCTCTCGATCGAGGACTGCGGTTGTTGTGATCACCCCCGTTTCTGGATGAATTGAGAATAGTCCTGCAGAAAAATTGAAGTTTTGTGAAATTTGCAGTTGTGATTCGCAGGTCCGTAAAAAGGCTAAGCTTTACCTTCAGTACGAATTGACGAAACTTGATTTTGTTGTTGTACATCAGGATCGATAGAATAAGTCACCAAACCGTTGAGACCAACATCAGCATCATCTGCATGGACATCAAGCACAAATTGTCCGCTGTAAAGAGACATACGAGTTTAGCAGGAACCTACACAAGACCAGGTAACTGGGAGCTCCTACCATGATCACCCTGCAGGATCAGGATGATTAGAAACAGCATCAAGACACGACTTTGTGAAAAACTAGAGATGTGCAAAGCCTGATAGTGTATATTAATATTCAACTTACGCTGCTAGGCCTTCAGCTATGTTCGCCTGATAGAACGATTTATCAAACTTTGGATCATTATCATTCCAATCAGTTACGATGATGTTCAAAAACGCTTCGCTACTTCTATTAGGATTTCCATGGTCAGTCACAACGAGTTTCAAATGATAGAAATCAGTTGTTTCTCGATCTAAGTGACCGGCAGTCCAAACTTGTCCGGATGTTTCATCGATAGTAAATGAATCCCCAACGTTACCATCTACAAAAAAAAGTAGAATGTCATAATTGCTTGACGTAAGCTTTAGTCTCGTGTAAACTGAGATAATCTACAACAGAGTGGATATCTTTCACACCTCAGTGAAGACTGAGGATGACACGATTTAACAAGTAGACTTCATGCATTGTGCCTAAATTTCAAATGGGTGCTAATGCCACAATTGCCACAAGTGCAGTGCAGTGTTGATAAAACCTACTAGGCAGATTGTGAGGCAACATGGTGCCATTTTGCCAAGTTGAATGTGTGATCGGTGATATAGTGGGTCATTATTTGATGACATGACATTCCGAAAGGACAAATTTTTCCTTCGTTTAGTTTATTCCACGTCGCACCAACTACACCACTGTATCATTTGACATAAGTTGCTTATTGGTGTTCATTTTACATATAAATTCCTTCACCTGCAATACTGAATGTGATAATCCCATTCTCTCCGCTATCAGGATCAGTCGCCAAGACGGTGTGAATATGAGAAGGATTTACTTCATATTCAGGTACCGAAACAGTAGCTAAGATCATTTCTGATGAGACGAAGAGGACATCTTGATCATATGCAAATTGCGGTTTGTTGTCGTTCACGTCTAACACTTCGATCCGCATCGAACACCACGAATAAAGTGAAGGGAATGCACCGTCGTGTGCATACACTAAATAAAGATCGTTCTTTTTTATTTTGCAGTCGTATATAGGATAGTGAGAACTATACACCACAAATTTAACGTCCTGTCTTGTTTATTGTAAAATTAAATACACAAAAGATTTTGGAGCTCTGCTCTTCTATACATGGCGAACATGAAAACATTCCTTACCGACGATATCGTAAGAGTCGACTGACTCTCTGTCCAATTCCTTTTTCGTTGTAATGACGCCGGTCTTTTCGTTTATCGTGAATGTATCGGTTTGGTCATGGATCTCATACGTGACTTCTCCATTGATCCCTAAACACAACTTGCTCTTGAGACATGGTTACACTGCACGTTTTTTGAGAGCAAACTATGGCAGGAATGTAGAGAGTATGCCATGCTCTGGACACAACATCACCAAGCAACTACATGACAATTCAATTCTACCTTGAGAAATTAAAAAGTACAAGTCTCACTCATGGCTGTGACCTGTGTTGAGAGTGAGTGACGCCTCGTCTGTATCCAAATGTTTCAAGAAGTGAGATTACATAAGATTCAATACCTGAATCTCCATCTGTGGCTTTAACTCTGGCAACCAGACTACCATCTTCAACATCTTCCGATACTTGAGCGAAATAGAAATTTTGGTCAAATTCCGGTGATTTATCGTTGATGTCGATGACACGGACAACCACAAGCTAAAACATGAAATGTTGGCAATTAATATGAATAAAAATAATTATGTTATGCTATAAGGTTAACAACGAATCTCGTTATGCAATACAAATTCCGCACAATGAAGATTTACCTCATAAGTCGTAAAAGGATCTAAAGCAGAGGAGTCTGTTGCACTGACGTTTAAATAATGAACCGGCGATGTTTCAAAATCCAGCTTTGCTATCAAGGAGATAAGACCTGTGATACAATCGATTTGATGAGTTTCAATAATGTACTGTAATGCTAATATTTTACAGAAATCAGACATTATTATTATTACCTGTGGAAGGATCCACATGGAAGCTTCTAACATTATCATTTGTGTCAGTCCATTGACGGGCGATTTCATATATAATATGAGAATTGGCACCAAGGTCTGGATCTTCTGCAGCCAAGTACAGCACAGGAAACTCGATTGGTTCATCCTGTAGCATTAAAGAGATATTTTTAAATTGAGGTCACGGTACTGCACACTTCAGAGATTTAACACGGTAGTACACTCCACCTGTTGGGTTAAGGCTAACTCAAAACGTGTTGCTGAGAAAATTGGTTTCTGTGTGGGATTAGGACCCGTAGGATTAGGACTTGTAAACGTAAAGTGACGCCTACCTCAAAAATATAAACTTCATTCCTTGAAACAAACTTTGGTGGATTATCATTGACATCTTGAATTGTGATCACAACTGAGACAGAGGTTGATTTCGGATTCGTCGCCGAGCCATCCGTTGCCTAGAAGAAGGACGAATTGAATATTAGAAAACAACACGACATTCTGAAAAGAGGGGACAATTAATCTCAATCCTTAGCCTCTGTACTATGAAAATCATTTGACAAAAAACATTCCCTACCCTACTACCCTGGCATGGTTACTATTCAAAACAACCTTCTCAACACAAATAGCATCAAATGAAGACTTACTTTGACAATTAGGATATATTCGGGAAACTCTTCCCTGTCTAGAAAATCATTGGTGTATAGTTGTCCCATTGCTGCATCGATTCGAAACGGTGTCACATTTGACGGCATTGGCAACATTGAATTAGCTGTCTGATTTGTAATGGTGTAACTGATGTGGCCATTTCGCCCGATATCATGATCAACAGCAGAGAACTTCCAAATCTACACAGAAAAATTGCTTGTGAAATTGTATTTTTTGGCCACAATCGAATAAACCACCATTGTGTCTATTTGAGAATCTTCTCTAACTGTGAGTAAATATGAAGCAGACGAAAAAGTCGGCGTAAAATCGTTTGTATCTTGCACGTTGATTTGTGCTCGAAACGTACGGATATCAGTCGCGTCGGCAGCGTTCTCAGCAGTTACCTGTAATATTGAAAAGTTGAATTTTCAAATTTACATTCACGATAATTACATAAACCCAAGGTTCAGGCAACTTTATGTGTATGGTGTATCGTGTATGTACTCATCTATACTGAGAAAGTAGCAAATAATGAAAATTCGTTTCTCTCTCCTCGTCTCTCAATTGGAAAACACGGAGAAAATCTACATCTATTGTGGAAATAATTTTTGGAATGAACTAAAGACCATATGCCAACATATCATTTTGCAAAAAAAAAGTTCAAGTTCACCTTTAGTATAAACTGTGGTGTATCCTCGTAAGTTGGTTTTTTGAGGACAATTAATTCTCCAGTCGATAGGTTAACATAGAAATGATCGTACAAATTTCCTTCGGCAATATAAAAATTCGTAAGCTTGACAGTCTCTGTGTCTCTCTTCACCCTGCATACCAAGTAGGAAGCATGAGTAGGGTAGGCAAAAATGAACATATTCAACAGTGCTACAAACCTTCTGGATGAAGTAGTTTCATTACTGAACCTGGTGTATAATAAAACAAGAACATTAGACTTTGACAATTTTATTGGTTCATAAACTATGGCTATACGATCAGGTCAAAATTCACTCAATTCTATAGGAAGGCTTTGCCACTAGATTTAGTGCCTAGCATTGTTGCACATCCGTGCAGCAACACAAATACAGCACAAATTCCTATGCTATTTTTGATGCCCAAACCTATTTTATAGTAGGCCTACTCATAAATCTACCAGTGGGATTATAGACACCGGTAAGTTGGTTACGGGGTTGTGAGTTAATGGGTTAGACCTATCGTCTAATGAAACGGAAACTATAATTTTGACTCTTAAGAGTCTATATCACAGATGAAATGAACACCACATCGTAGTAACAATTGATCAATGGGAATTTTCGTTCGAGACCAGAACATTACACAGCACGTGAAGAACACCACGAATAAGAGCTCAGGGGCTTTCCTTGTAAATATAAACTTAACCAAGCTGAAATTACCATCCAAGAATATCCCGAGGCTTGACATCGATTGATGAAAAAAATGCATACTGCATTTCTGAGAATAGATACGGATTGGAAACTCCATCGGAAACTTTTACCTATATTTCAACAAAACACATTAGGCATAGATCGTAAAACTGCCATAACTGTTTTTTATCATACTTGTAGCTCAATTGAGGAAGATTTTTGAATTTTCGAACCACGATCACTGGCTTGTACGTTGAGGGTATACGTAGCTCCCTACATAGAAAGATATTATTGACAAGGGACATATTACAGGCTGATTTTGATAGAGATTCCCTTTGCTTATAAATTATAAAGGTTGTAAAATGCTTGTGCAGCCCCATTTTAGAAGTTTATCTTACCGCATTTAAATCTTTTCTGAAGTTGATTTGAGCTGTGTTTGCATCGATTTTAAACAAGTCATTTTGACCCCCAATGATTGAATACTCAATATCACTGTTTGCACCGATGTCAATGTCGACGGCTTGAATAACTGCAACAGGATCTGTAAAATGAATTCATATTCAAATATTCAGGCTGTAAGTCCAACCATCAATGATCTATTAATGATTTCAATGTATCTCCTAAATACATAACACTCTGATCTGAAGCACTGTGTGGCTGATTTCATATAAAAGATATATATATATCAGATATAATATATAAAGTGTAGGCTCCATAATGTTCAAATTAAAAAGTCTAGCAATGATCAGACGCTGAAAGAAAGCTACCGCCTATCTATCTACCTTGAGAATCCTTTTTAATCACAAACAATACTGGAGACGATGAGTACAGAAATTGTGGAGCGTTATCATTCTCATCCTGAACAAAAATTTGCACTGTCGTTTCTGCCGGTAATGGTGAATAACTTCTATCTCTGGCTTGAACAACGATGGAGTGTTTAGCAGAAACTTCTCTGTCCAGTGGTGATAACGTTGTGATGGTGCCTGTAGGAAAAATAGATAAACTCAGAACTTATATACCAACACATTGAATTTTTCTCCGTATGCATAGAATTGCATTATGGCATAAATGTTAAGGACGAGGTTGGCAATTTCAAAAATTATACACTACACGAAAATTATAATGCATTTTTTTCACCCGGCCTTGTGGATGGCCACAGCGGATCTACCCACTCATGATTAATGAGTAATTTTTGCACCAGATGCTCTTCCTGCCCCCATAGCCCAGGGTAGTTTAACCTCCAGCTGTGTTTATCTAGAAATGACTTGACAAGCTTTCGGAGCTGTTTTCCATCTGGTGAAATGGATGCTATGTGCTATCTCACAACCTGAAACGACTTCTATAGGGTAACTCACCAGTATCACTGTCAATTTGAAATAATTGACTACCGCTTGTAAGTGAATATGTTAAAACAGCGTTGTCTCCAGTATCAGCATCACTGGCAGTGACAGTGCCAACAACCGTTCCTAAACGATCCAACAATTAATTCATAACTTTTCACAACAAAATTATGATTCAAAATTTCAAATACCAACCTGCGGCTACATTTTCTTTGACTGCAAATTGAATATAGTAGGAGTGAAAGTATGGCATATTATCATTAACGTCAGTAACAGTGACTTCAATCGTTGCCAACGCAACACATGGAACAGAAAATACATTGGCTCGTATGCTTTCTGCGGCAATCTGAAAATTTTATCGCGGACAAATCAGCATTAATGCATTCTAGCACAATTGCAGCCATGCTCACTTGAAATTGATGGTGACTTTTTAGTTCTCGGTCTAATTTCGACGTCAAATACAACTGCCCATCAGGAAATATGGCAAAATTGTATGAATCGGTAGACGGGATTATCCGAAACACACTGCGGGTTGATGACGACATCGTAATGTTGTAAAATCTAAATTGTAGAGCTTTAGAACAAATAATAAAAGAGATTTTGTGAAAAATTTACCCTTTGGAGAGTTGTGTGTCTTCCGATATTGTGATTTTTATGTCATTGGATGAGAAGTGAGGACAATTTTCACCATCCAATAGAACTTGAACGATTAAAGTCGCTGTTGTTGACAATGATGGTGTTCCATGATCGGAGGCTTCAACTGTGATACTAGGAAAAATATTTGGTTTTGTTATAGGCTACTTCAAATCCAACTACTTCCATTTAAGATATATTTTCATTGTGAAGAGTTATGCGGTGTATGCTAACAAGTACGATTTAATTAATATTGGTCATTTAATTCAATTGTATTTCGGCCTTCAGTACTCCTGATATGGATTATGGTCACATAGATCGATATTGTGTGGTGGATCTGGATCGTTCGTTCTTCCAGATTCTCTATTTCTACCATCACGCACACATGACATGCATGAGTACTGTTAGGCTAGGCTAACTTGTGTAAGAGTCCCTGATGTTGTAGCGGAGCTTTGAAAGCTTGTGAACTAAGTTTTCAATAAATTTGGCTGGACGTTAATAATCTGGTGACACTTTCTATGTCTAGCAGAGTAAAGAAAATAGTATAGCATACTGTACCTATAATTTGACTCTACATTAGGAAGTGGTTTTTTAACAGTGATGATCCCGGAACGTAAATCAACAGCAAAGTACTCATTAATGCCAATCAGGCGGTATCGAATCTGTAAATATAATCAAGAAATAATTCGTGTTGCTGTTACGATAAGAGGATCAAATCAAGAAACACAAATGAACAAAATACCTCAAGTCCGTATACGCCCGTCCGATAATCTACTTACACCGACACAAACATTGGCAAGAAAAAACCGAACAAAACATGATTCAACCCACATAATACACATTACTCATCATTAAATCAGTAATATAAATTACACACCAGTCCATTTTGTCCATCATCAGGATCAAACCCATCTAAGGTGTAGACATTTGCAGTTGCTGGTAATGATTGGGGTATGGTTACAATGTCAAAGAAATCATTGGAAGGACGTAGGTCATATATTGGTTGAAGTATTGGCGCGTTATCATTAACATCTGTAATAGTTACAGTCACATCACAAAATCCATATATGTGCGAACTTGCAATGGAAGCAATGATCTGAATGCAAAATAAAAGTATTTAATATTAAAAATTCATCAAAAATTAATATATATATATATATATATATATATATAATCTCACCTGTAGCTTTACGGATGAAAATATCTCTCTGTCAGTCGACGAGTCCAAAGATATTTGACCATTTTTAAAATCGATTGTAAACCAATCGGTCAAAGGGGGATCCCTCCTCAAGTAATATAAGACTTTATTGGCATCACCTGTAAGATATCAAACTCTTAAGTAACTGCAACCTATTAATGTTAGGCCAATTAAATGGGATATCTTTTTGTGAGTTGACTTTCTATAATAAGTTACAGCAACTTACATACCATGTAGCATGTACGCCTATGCAGCACTTCTGCACTTGAATAAAACATCCCGAATTCCCTATTGTAAATCCAAGGACACATACTATGCAAGGCATGTCAGGGCCGCACGGATGTCGGATACGCGGCACCAGACCCTCAAAATTCCCCACCAAAAGTACGGAAAGCTCCCGTAACCGGAATTAGTTGCGTACAAAAATATGTCACGTTCCCGTGTCATTTGCGATGCTACTATGTTGGTCTTGATGCCGTGGCTACTGTGGAAACTAAACTGAATTGGGTTGTTATGTAGATATTTGCAAAAGAATAGCAAATAAATGCCAATTTCTCCCGTCCAGAAATACGGCATTGTTCGTAACTACGGAAAGAATCTACTCTACTGTAGTAATTTCATACGATCTAGCAGAAAGAAAAAGGTATGTGTCAGAAGTGGGATTCGAACCCACGCCTCCATTCGGAGACCAGAATACTCAGCCCGTTATTCACGGGAAGAGACTAGCTCTTGAGTCTGGCGCCTTAGACCACTCGGCCATCCTGACATTCTCTCGAACACAGGAATGCAGTGAGACAATATCATCGGCACTCCAGTCTCTCGTTCTCCTTCTCTCGTATATTGAGAAAAAAAGCCATTCGGTTTAGTATATTGTTGGTACATATTATGCAATATACGAAAGATATGCTAATTGGTACATGATATAATTGTAACTGCTGCACGATGCCAAAATACGACTTCGTTATTCTAGTTATCTGGAGTACCAGTAAGAAATTTTAGAACTCTCTGATGTGAAGTAGCACGAACAACAACCTAAGTACTATCAAAACATTTCGATATAGAAAAAAAAGTCCTAGTTGTTTGTAAGCATTGCCTTATGGTGGTTATTAAAACATTTTTAAGTAAATTTTAAGTTCGTGTAATGCAGTCATTATACTGTACTCTAAATCCTCTAATGTGAGCGATTAACCTCTACATTTACGGGCTCGGGGGCTCCAAATACATGATCCCGACGTGGTTTGACCACGCAATCTTCTGAGGAGTCAGACGGCCATGAGATCGCGGAGTCCCGAGGCCGTGACGGGAAATACGCGAAAGGTAGAACGGTGAAACATTGCGTTTTCGGGACTTTACTAATTTTAGTACACCTAGTCGAAATGAAAACTTCAGGTAATATATTATCTTATGCGCTTGCTGACGTTTAAAGTAAGGATGAAACCCGCACAACGCGGCAATTGCACTCTCATTGGGGCATTACTTTCTAAAGCCGAGGTACGATTGCTACATTGTTGTCCCGATCCCGGGAATTGCGAGTATTATATTAATTAGGCCTTACGCTTGCCCGATTCATAAGTCATGGCGGATAGCAGAGCATCAAATATACATTGGTTTGAAAAAAAGCCCGACGATCGTCTACTGTAATTTCCAATATGACGAAAAAAATGACCCCGACGTGATTTGAACACGCAACCTTCTGATCTGGAGTCAGACGCGCTACCGTTGCGCCACGGAGTCATTGAAGACTTCTGCAAATGACTACATCCTAATTGTTATAACAAGTTAGGTAAATATCGCTTGACATGGCGTAAGGGAGATTACAATTCGTCAAACAATAGCCTTTACATATCCTACAGTATCAATCAATAATTATAGCATTATAATCTGTGAGAACTACTCACCGTTGGTGTCCGCCAATACTGTCCCAACAGGAGTCCCAGATGTAGCATCTTCGCGAACGGTGAAGTAATAATGTGATTCCGTAAAGACAGGACCGCCTACAGACGCGGTAGTACTGTTGATGATATTGATCGTAACGCTAGCGGAAGATGTGGCTGATTTTTGGCCACCATCGGTAGCGTCAATTTGAAGTTTGATGACTGTATCTCCATGCGAACGCATCGATTTTGCGATTGTTAATTCTCCTGAAATTTGAATGAAAGTCAGTGAGAGAGGGCGAGAGAGAGAGAAAGAGAGACATTTCGTTAACCTGGATAAAACTCAATCCAAGGTATGACTATACATATGCATTTTCGGCACAGCCTGGGTCATTGGGTGGTCCATAAAACAATGGATTAAGCCGGTGCCACTCATCTGGACTCAGGAGTAGACCTATATAGCGGCTTGCGTTCGAGATGAATTGACCAGACTACCACCTATCTTATGGTAAATACGCCAGGTTGGCTCAGTTTCAGCCACACATTCCTCTTGCTGGCAAAATCTGAGGGCAGTGTTGAGCAAATTAAATATACCCTCCGATAAAACTTTCACGTGGTAGGACTACTTACCAGTTTTATTGTCAAAGGCGATTAAGTTGCCTTCATTTCCAGAAATAATCCGATATGTAACATCGCCGAATCCGGTTCCATCATTGGAAGTAGCATCGCGATCAGTGGCTGATACCGTCACCACGGGGTTTCCAACAACGGCAGTCGCTGCTGCGATGGTCGCAAAGTAATCCAAAGGATGAAATTGTGGTGAATTGTCATTGACGTCCCGGAGTACGACGGAAACCTGAGCATAGGCGTGTTGTCCAGCCTAAAAATTAAAAATGAAACAACCTGAATTTACGATCAGAATGATACCTGGAGGCAAACGGGCGCTACATCTACACCGTCTGAGAAAAAAGCAATCTAATTGCGATGAATACCTATCAAATCAAGTGCAATAGGGACTTGAATGCGATTTCACCTTGAGCCAAGTTCGTTAGACGCAAACAGATCGAGAGAGGCACTAAATCCGTAAGGTCTTCTAAATCAGGTTACAACATAGGAAAATAAGCACTCGCAACCGCATTTGAGTCACCTAGCTAGACAATTAAAGTGAACACAAACACAAACAGTCGCATTGCAAAAGGTCAACTACAATTTAATAACAATCTATAACGCCTATAGAAAGAGGGGGAAATCTGTTCTCTCCTGTAATTACTTGCCTAACAATGTCATACGCCGAAATTGCGTGCGAAACATGCAATACATAGTACATACCTTGTCTGTGGCTTTAACGCGAAAATAATAGTCCGCGGTCGTTTCTCTATCCAAGGATTTTGCGATGCATAATTCGCCTGAGGTTGGATTCAAAGCTATTTCCAACGGAACCGCATCTCCGAACGTATATTCAATCTGGTTAGCTAAGTCCGCGAAATCAGGATCGATGGCATGCACCTGCGAGAAAACGTAGATGGTCAAGACGAGATTGCAAGGCGTTGTAGACACGGGAGGGATCATTCCACCTGATCGACCTACGACTCCCCACTAGTTAGGGTTAGAAATTCGAGAAATCTCAGGGCCAAGATAGTAAGAACGCAGCAAGTTATATATGTTTCGAAAAAATAATCAATGAGCACTTTGTTAAAATTTTATCTCAATCAACAAATGTCTTTTCTGCTTGGCAGTCAATATAGGTGGCGTGCGGAGGGCTGTGGTTCTAAACTTCTGAGGTGATCAGGGTTATAAACTGGAAGTATCGACACGCATACTAAGCATTGAACTGGCGTATGCGAATTTAGCAGTTGAAAACGCCATCAATTCAAAAACAACAACACGCCTAAGAATGAAATGATCATCCGCTATGCCTATGTAGCTCTTTAGGACCCCCATCACATTACTAGCATAACTTGATTACAACTCAACATAACCAATTACTCATATAGTCATATAGTTATACATCCTGGCTTTTATTACACGAGGAGTAATGTTTACATCCAAATAGCAAATTTGTGGAAATATTCCATCTGGTATAGATCTACTCATGGCCTACTACATGTAGTAGGCCATGATCTACTGTAGTGTTAATGTACTAAGACGGGGTGGGTCATCCTTTGAATGTAGGATAATAGATATTATTGAAGCTTGACTCACCAAATTGTATCACTCGGGTTAGTGCACTCGGATTAAAGTCGGCAAGCAATCAGACTATGATAGGCTATACATTATCGTGGTTTCGTTGATTAGAGTTAATTTCTGAAACGTTTTCAGAATGAGGCATCGAATATCTGTGTGAGTGCTATTGCAAAGGCGAACTGAGCTGACTCTGTGATTGCCACACGAGCCCTCCGATGCTCCAAATTTTATCAGAGGTGCCATAATAGCTTAAAGGGAGCGTTTAAATGTAATGATTTCAGCAATTTCACCATGACTGTACCGGAATCGTAAACATTGTTGGTGTACAGAGATGTTATAGCGCAAATTTTGCAAAGTCCGTCGATGAGACATAAAGTTCTATTGAGGATCTGATTTCAATAACACTTACAGTGGAGTTGATGCTTTTAAAATGTAAATTTCGGATATTTTGCACAAATTTTGGGGAAACGCTGAAAAATTTTGATGATTTGGAAACCTCACATACAAGTAAAAACCACAAGGACGGCAAGAAGAAAATCTCGCAGCGTTTTCAACACATTTCCGTTTTTAATAGGTACATTTGCAAAGGTTAAAGTGCAAAGAATCCACTTCAACGCTTATAATGAACGTACGAGAGCCTATTCCAATTCAAATCATTCTGAGTGAAGGTTGATTGGAATCAACTGTCAAGATTGTTCGCGTTCTACTCAAGTGTTCACTCCAGAGCTGTCTGAAGGATCGAAGCCTGGCAATAACAAGGGTATAGGCATGGCCTAATTTAGCTCTACAGTAGGCCATGATATAGGCGATAGGTTATAATGCATTCCGACACTCAATTCAGAAATGGATGAATACACGAACTCCGACGGGCGACAGCAAACAAGATACCATTATATTTCAGTCCAGACACTACAGTAAGTTGCATATGCATATCGCTATCTAGAAATAATCAACCACACCAAACCAATACAACTACATCTCATAAGACAACAGTCAGGCGACCAAATTGTACAATTTCACCAATCGACAGTACCAACAGAAACACGCCTATCGAATCTGTTTGATTACAAAAATTCTCCCGGTCCGTTACGGCTTACGCTAGGCTATCTCTAAACATCGAAATTTTACATTAAGTTTGTCATCTGTCACGCCATGAAGTATAGAAATGTAGCATTCCAAAAGGGATGTCGAAAGTTTATCTACACAATTCTTGGCGTAACTGCGTAAAATTTCGAAATATTCCCGTAATCAAGATCGAATGACTCAACTCAAAAAGTCAAACGCATTGCGAAACTCATTGCTATCTGGACTAATCATCCGGGATTAGCTGGCAGCGATCTTGATGATCAGTATTACACCAACGACGTGTTTCATTACTGCGTTGTCTGATACGTAGCCACATGCTTATACCACTCAATTGGCCTAATGGTTTGTTTGATCGTCCGTACGCTTTCTGATCGAGAGGTCCCGCGTTCGATTGCCGATTAAGTCAAACCAAAGACTTTCTATTCCGGTTTGTCTGCTTCGCAGTCCGTATATCGGGGAGGTGCGGAGGGTTGTGGTTGTTAGCGAACAGAGCCATAAACTAGAAACATCGAGATCATGTAATATAGCGCAAATCAGTGACCTGTCGTGCATAGCACATGGCATAAATAGTTGAAAAGGCCATATTCAAAACGGCAACAACCATGCCTAGGCTAGGCTTGTACAAAAAAACGGATCCCCTGACGTGGGTAGTCATCGAGGTGTTAATCCGACAAGTCTTCGTATTTTCAATTCTAATAGAATAGAATAGAAAGCAAACGTTCCATCTTACGTCACTTACAAATCCGAAACTAATTGGTTATGGATGATAGATATGTTTTGAAATCAATGTTAAGCAGTACAGACCAACCAATTTTCAATAACCTCAAATATTTATGTTATTATTGACTATGGGAGCATAATAAACGCGATTGAATATTTAACAATTTTAACAACCATGAAACTGTCAACCTCTTGAATAGCAACGATTTCACAACAATGCACGGAAAAGAGGATTTAAAGACTTAGCACTACCGGGCGCTTAGCAATTTCGAAATAAGTTTTTTAAGAAACTCTTACCAAGCCAGCGCAAAATGTGAGAAAGGCCGTTGCTTTTAATAACCAGTTTCACGAAGCCAAGTAAACCATCTTTGAGTATTTCTGTGAGCGGCTTTGTTAACGGCCACCTGGTTTGGTTCTTATCAATTATTTAGCGATAAAGAACGTTACTAGCATTCATTGCCACAAGACTAGTGTATCATTATTAAATTAACTTTATATAAATGATACAAGAAAGAGATTAATCAAAGCGAAACCGGTAATAAAGTAGGCTGACTCTAAAATAACTCTTTTCAAAGTGTGTGATAATATGTGTTAAAAGTGCATAACCTGTAATATGGGTCCCACCTTCACGCACGCAATAGACAGAGTTCATTACCCATAGCTGAAGTCCGTCTAAATGACTATTTTAACATGCCTACCGATTCAATTGCGGACAAAATAACATCAACGTGATGCTATTTATAAAATGAGATTTTTCTCACAGGTGGGTAATGGAGTGGCGTGGGGCTGGATAAGCATGCACAAATGGCCCCGCCAACAGTCTACCTACCTGACTACTTCCCCTCCCCTACGTTTAGTCAGCTACCGGTAGAGCAATATGAAGCCAGACCGTTTGGTACTATACCATAACCGCCCCGCACTGGCTTAGTTCTCGTCGAGTGAATGCTCTATGTTCAGAGATCATGGGAAAATCAGAAACCGCGTCGCTTAATCAATAATAATCACATTTCACGAACTGCGTAACACCAATATTGGTGCCTCACCAAATACCGGTACGTATCACATGTGATATATAATTTGAATCAGACGTAAGTTGCAGTTTTAAATTTTGCATATTTCCGAAGTACCGGTAGTGACATAGAGTTCATTAAAGTACGCAATATAGGAGGGGAGGGAAAGTGCAAAGCCGTCATATTCATATCGCGAAAATCTAACTTATCGCAACGGCTACATCCGTCGCTTAGTACCAGGAATTTGATATTTGCAACATTTGCGTATCTCAGAAACTGGCAAATGAGTCATTATCGTCGCGGTCACAAGGAATTGTTTCAATGTACATTGCAAATGCGATCCGCCATATCGTTGCTACATCTATGGTAAGTGGAACTATATCAAATCGTAAGTCTACGAATATTCTAAATGCGACAAGTCATCACATTCCATGATATCAAACAAACAAAACAGACATAATAGTTTATTATATCAAAGATATTTCGAATTCCGCAAGTCTATATTCAATTCATAAGGCTGGATTAGTCACAAATACAGTTCGGGATTGAAAGTGTCACGCAATGGTGTAAGAATTCATGAACTAACCGAAAAATTGCAGGATCGAATCAAAAATTTACGCGAATTTTGTGCAACTTAACTATGGACAGAATTTCTGGAGCATGAGCTAACCTAAGGAGGAGCTCTGAATTTGAACTGCGCTTCGATTGAAGACTAAAAGGTCCTTATCTTAGATCCATGTACGTGTACAAGGCTCATGTCTGTAAAAGGATTACGCCATGACGGATATGCGATGCATTTCTTCGTTTTCAAAACCGTACACAAGAGAAGCGAAGAGGAGTCGGCCAGAAAATGCCTTCAATTTCACTAGCCTCCACTGTTAGTTTCATTATGCAACACATTGTAATAGAGTTGACGTAAATAGACTTATCTCACGTTCATCAAAAATTGCTAAACCACATTGCAAATGCAAGGAATTTGAGGCCGGAAACATCCTGATAGAAAAAGTAAACAAATCGCAACTCCCTTTCAGAGCGGACTAATTCGCAAATCCCCGTTAATTGTTTTTAATACCGGAGGCTACAATAAGGATCTTCAGATCTAAAGTAGGAAAAATCGTGACTGCACAACTATGACGAGATAATTAGCATAAGATCATGAATTTCTTGCTAAATTTTTATGGGATGATTATAATATTTAACTGGATCAAGAAAGCTAAAACAGGCTAACTTATATATATTCTAATATACTGTAGAATGTGTAGGCTTTCTTTATGATAAAAACATGGAGTTATATATACCCTAATTAAGGACTATTAAATAATCAAGTCGAAAATGCCAAATTATCGGGCGTAAAGTCAAATTACTATGATGATGCGGGTTTAACAACAATTTTCCATAAACCACCGGATCCTCGTCTTTACTTTTTCAGTCATGTCACATTTGCGGGTGGCCACTGGCAACAGCGGATCTAACCAATAATTATTTAGCCGGATCCGGCGCCGGATGCCCTTCCAGTCGAACCTACATCATTTTGCCAGACGGACGGTTGGTGAACCACGGGATCCATAGGCTCGTATTCAAGTATATATCGGTAATAGTGCTTTTCACTTTCAGTCCAGTCAGTACTTTCTAGTTTCTATCCTTTAGAAGTCTGAGTTAATGCCGAACTAAGCATCGTATTATATTGGCTGTAAGAATTGGAGGGGGGAGTTGCTTCTTATAGCTTAGACAGCTTGGCGCCCTAAAGGTTGAGAATTCTGCGATGTAGTTTCCGAGAGTTTTAATGTCCATTGTTATAATGTAATCATTAAACAAATCATCAAGCATTAGCTGTTTCTAATCCCCACATAACGGTGTGCAAATACCATAGGATTGCTAATCAAATGATAATGTTATCAGTTTTGTCAAAATTGTATTACACTATCACAGCCTACAGAAAGCTATAATCAAATCGCTGTTCCACTCAAGAAACGTGACTTGATGTCTACCGTATTAAGAGTTTAGGTATTATTACACAAAGCCCATAAATACGGCCAGTGACAAAACATGGTTGATTACAACACTGTCTACATAACACCAATGCACAACCTTTGGAGAAAATACGAATTCTAATTCGCCTCAGGGAATCGCGACAAGAAAAATGCGCCCAGAAGAACACCGCGAAATTGAAAACACAACAAAATGAATCACGATGCTACGAGCATTTTTTGCCTATCTAAATTTACCTCTGCGTACCTTACATACCAAATCAAGTAGAAGTACGGCTGAAAACTTGAGTTACCGCGAAAGTCAAATTCGCAGAGGGCGATCAATAGAATATTGCAAGAGATTGTCACCACTGATTTATCGTTTCACCTCATTTATTGTTAAACTTAGTTCACAAACTTTCGGAGCACCACTCCTTCAGCATATTAACATGGTTTAGATTAGTACTGGCATATGTATACTTGGTATTAGCTAAATAGAACATAAATGTTGCGACATCTTACGGCAGGGGAAAATTTGGATCACTATTAAGTGTGAAGTGAGACACACGATACAGGTATCCCAATCAAAGGACTACGATCGCAAAGAGTCGAAAACCAGGCAATCACAAATACGCTACTTCGCCTGTACGCATCGGTGTATTTTTAAGCGGTGAGGTGTTGCAATCGGTCGGGAGTTGGGGAGAGGGGCGCAGAGCTCGTTTAGCTACACGGCCATTTTGAAGCCAGGCGAGCGAGAAGAGTATAGTGACTGGAAAGAGGCTCATGCGCAAACACCACGGTCATTTTATCTGCAGTTCACTTTGTTGTAACCACCGAAAAATGAGCGATTCGAAGTCAGAATTATAGACAAGAAGGTCTATACTATGTAAATGATCGATACACTCTGTTTCAATGTACAAAAGGTTACATGAAGTCCAAGGCGTTTGCTCAGGCTCTATGCAAAATAATCACGGCACATTTCCTCCACCAATTCTTATTGGTGTTCTTTACACCGCCTTACCACACAAGACATAATTCTACGTACGGCGAGATAAATACGGATCATAATCAATGCGTTGCGAATTATTTGGACTGCGATTATCCACGAGACGGGTGTGACAACCAAACTGACGTTTTCAGACCTAGTAACAATAACGAGCCTACATCGATCAGCTAAGCCGCAATTTCTAGAGGCGAGAGTTACATTGCGAGACAGTTTTGGATAGACAGATGTAAACAAACAGTATTTCTCATTGAGTCAAATATATCATGCTGGTACCAAACATAAATATCTGATGCAAGTTCTTGATTTGTAAGTTAGGAAGAGCAGTGAGTAATGAGATTGAGATTTGATTATAACAAATACTTCGGGGTGCGGTTTGCTATAAACTCTAGCGGGTTGAGATGAACTGGAGATCGCAAAATAAGAGAATTTTGGCCTGTCTCATGTCTCAGGAGAATTCGTGTTTCATGATCATCATGAGGTGATCATGATTTCATGAGACAATAAATCTCAGCTTTCTGTGCATACACCCTCGATATACAAGCGAAATTGGATCATAGCCAACCTAATAAGACCATAAGGTAAAGTAGGCCATAGTTGCACTGCTATCACTCGCAGAGAAACAAGAGCTTTGCGCACATGACGGAGTTGAAGTACACGTGCCGATACTGGCTCACGATATCGATTTCTAGACTTACAGATCGTTCAGTGATTTCTATGAGCGCATGCGTATTGACAACTCCGAATCCGTGATACAAACGCTGGTATCCAGCGATTAGTCAAGTGTATAGGCCTTGGACTTCAATTCACTGAGCTGGCAGCAGTAGGCCTACACCTTCGATCGACCGGGTTCAAGATTTCGGTAGCACATCGACAAACTACCAAGCATAAAAACTAGTCATGTATGCTTTTATCAATTCAAACTTTTTCGTTGAGGAGAATATTGGTTGCAAATGATAGCGTATAAGCTGTTGTACTTCTAGTACTGGGCTTTAAACATTCTCTAACTTGGCCTGAGGGTGAAAGTTCTATCCAACAGATCACCATTTACGAAGCATTTCGTACGTCAGCCAAGTCAGATTTATACTGTAATCTGAGTTTTTTTCACAGCGGATAAATACTATCGGCGCCTGGAACAAGCGAAATCGTGTGACGTAGAGACACTTACACAAAGCGTAATCCTTGTCATATACAGTATATACGAAAATGTTGAACACGTGAAAACTGTGGGATATGTGTAGGATCGAAAGGGATATTGACACTCACCAGTTTCTTAGCTCAAAAGCAATTTCGTTCATAGTATATTATACAAAGCATGTTGTCTATACAACACCATGATTTCAGTGGTTGGTTTGCCAAACCGTGTCAGGTCGTGGCATTGCATGCCTTTATTTGGTATATACATAATATCACATATTGCTCATCGATCATAGTCCGAAGCTGGTACACAGATTGTGATTGTTGGTATACAAGATAAGTGAAAAAAAAAGCAAATTGTGTCTACAAACATCAGAGCCTAGGCAAATAGGAACTATCGTCTTTCATCTCTTAGTTGTCCCACCATAGTTTGCATAGCAAATTTGACCCGGTCATTTTATAAGAAACAGATGATACAAAACGCTTTTCTCATATTGCATCGATTTGATCCCTCAAAGACAAACTTTTCTAGACTCTCATGACACATGAGGTTCATAATTTGTGATTTATCCATTGCAGTTTATCACGTGGTTTACGGTCGAGGTTTTGGCAGCCAGATATCAATCAGTTCGAGCTTGTTCGCATCCCTCTCCGATTTGCCGGGCATTAGATTAGAGCTCGGACACAATAGCCCGTGGATATATTAATGTTTTACAAATTGATACGATATAGATAGAAAAAGCCACAACAGATTTAACGTTCAGTCCATTTTATCGGAATATAATTCACACGCTTTCAGAGCTCCGCTCCCTCATAAGGTGAAGATGGAATGAAGAGTCTTGATACGTGGCATGCACAGAATCAATAAACGAGGAAAGCACCCACGACAGGAATCTATTCCATATTGCAGGTTGCCACACAGATAAATAGAGTACTTAGGGATGGCGTAGTGTCTATGAGTCGTTGGTGAAGAAATCATAACTCTTCACTTACACGAGACACATTAAAAGTGCGTGCTAGGTTACTGATAAAACTCATTCCTAATCTAGCAAGTACACAGGAGGCAAAACATCAAGATAAAACAGCGTTTGACACTGTACTGAAGATATTATATTGAAGAAGTAAGTAGGTAAACATGAATGACACAGGAGATTTCTTAACGAGCTCTACAAATTGTACTGGTGTGTCACTATCCTTACACACAATCTGAAACGTGCAATAGCCAAATAGCATAATAGGGCTAGGCTCAGAGCTGTGAATCTCGGATCAAAATATAGACTCGCGAAACACAGAGGTTGCATCAGTAACATGCAGTCTTGACGTAGGTCAGTTTCCAAACAGCCATACGACTCCACCTTATCAGTGCCTTAGTTAGATGGTTTACCCGTCAGCGGTTAGAATATATGAAGCAACTTTTAAAAGAGCAATAAGGCTGCAACGGCCAACTATATTTTTTATTATTCCTTGCATTATAAAGACAATCCTCAATTATGGACAGCGGTAGATTGTAACACGATCGGACTTATTATTATCAGATATAATTTTCATGACGGCATTCGACAGCTGATTGCTGCAGGGGCTGAACACGTGCACGCTTCATAGCAAATAGCTATTGATTTGACGTTGACAATGATCTAAAAATTGTTTATTAGATAAATGAATATGTAAGCAAACTTTTTTTGCGTATGATAATGATAACCATTAAAAGGTTACATCAAAGAAGTGTTCATTCAAGAGTCCATTAATGTGCAATAGGGTGACGAGGCCACCAAGCAGTAGCTGCTGTGCGGCTGCCTGACGCCTAGTCCGAAGAAAAGTAAAAAAGTCAAACGAAGGAGGAAGAAGTCCCTTAGAAAGCATCATGCAGGCAGACACGGGTGGATTTTCATGAAATATCGCCTCGTAATTGCCAAATGACCGAAAACAATAAAGAAAGTCGTAAATCGGAAATGTGTGTGATTTACTTTACCTAAGCAAACAAGGCTTGTTTGAAACTTGAGAAACTAAGCGATATTTCATCGTAGTATCGGATGATAGGGTTTGGTGACTGTTACATAATGATTTATGCTTTGAATCTCTTATTCGCGGACGCTACGCCACAAGGGTGCCACTAAACGACGGACCAAGCGGACTGCGGACAGAGCGCCTTTGCAATACTAAATGGCAGACTCAGCGGACTACAAAAATTGTCGGAGAGTCGCTCGAAATCACGTTTCTACAACCACAACAGTATCACAACGCAAAATAACGACCTTTTACAAAATTAAACCATGAATATATCAAATATGTTGTTATCCGGTTACCCTACGCTACAGCACGCCAAAACATGAGTGAGCCAAAGATATTGATGGTCCCTTCGACAAACAACGATTTATGCCATATGAACGCAGCATATGGACACATCATTCGCGTAAAACAACACGCCAATACGGGCAAAGTAGAACATTTACGTTACACAATGAATTTCAAGGGTCCCTCCTTTCAATATCCGGATCCAAAGCACACAGTTGTATAGGTAGCGAAAACGCAGCATAACTTTTATCAAGCTATCTTACAAAGTTTACATCATGGATTCATGGTATATACTTGTAAATGTCATAGCCTACCTAAATGCTATTAGATTCGAAGCGCGTCCGTTCGGATTCGAGCGCTCGGCCATTTCTCCAGTCCCGTCCCATTAATTTCAAGTAATCTCAAGAATTGTGGCAATAGACAGTAGTCGGTTGGGCAGTTTTAGAAAACGGGCATGTTTATCGTGATGTCCATACAAGCAAAACATACAGGCATGTAATATTTCTCTAAATATCGGCATTTTTTTCAGTAGATATGGCAATAATGCAGATCGCCAGCAAACGACTTTCGGGGAGGGAGGGGACAAGGTGTTACAGTCACCGTAAACGTTT
The DNA here is from genome assembly GCA_030412335.1 of Botrylloides violaceus. NCBI lineage: Eukaryota > Metazoa > Chordata > Ascidiacea > Stolidobranchia > Styelidae > Botrylloides > Botrylloides violaceus. The sequence continues at coordinate 3,025,429 of JASFYC010000810.1, forward strand.
GTAATACACCTAGAATAAAACGCACGCTTGTCCTCCCGACGGTTCTATGAATCATTTGGCGTTTAATTATATATATAACGATAGTGCAGTGGCTGTAATGCAGATTCTAAGAATTCTAGTCTATACCATAAAACCAAATTTCCACAACCTCGCAATCTCGAACCCTTAACATATTCTCAAAGCGGAAGAGTGCACTTCCGTTAGTTCACGGTTCAAGCCACATTCGACAAAATCATTTTCATGGATCGTTCTTGGAAAACGCGCCGCTCGTTGACAGACCACTTCACTTGTCGCTTCTTCGATCGGAGGAGCACAAAAGATGAAATGGGGCGCCGGGGTTAAAATAAACTAAAGCAAACGAGGTCAATTGTTACAAAAGCTTTGTTTGCTTAAGGATTATTGTACAAAAAAGAACTGAAATAAACCAACTAGGAAAGCGGTTGTGATAAATCAACGTACGCTAGTCGAGAATGGACGAATTACAATGCACATGAAAAAGGTTAGTGCTTATTTAAAGGATTAACTAATGGAATTTTTATAGTCGGAAGCCATAGGAATTCCACAGAAGTATATCATTTCAAGACTTTACATAGATAACACGGATGCCTTGGCCTATACTAGATGTTGTTTCCCATACTGTAAGTAGGCCTATGGATTAGCCCTTGTAAGACATATTTCGAATATTCAGGAAATTATTGATAAAACCGATGAGCAACGATGTCCAATACCAGTGCCGAGCCGGGTGAACGAGGGTGCTGATTGCGGTGGGAAAGGCATCCGGAGGAAAAGCATATGTGAGTGCTGCCATAGCCTGGCCATGGTGCTGCCTGTTGTGGCAAGCCCAAGCCAAAGAGTGAGCATCAACCACATTGATATTTGTGAACTAGTCAGTGCAAGTGTTTGCGTCATGATCAAGACGTAGTAGCCTATATCACTGTCTATCACACCGCATACAGTCACGGCTTGGGACAGGCGGACAGGCTAATGTTCAAGAAGATAAATATAGGACGGATTGATTGACGTAAGGATCAGCTATTGAGAATCGTCACAAATTTCCAATCCCTTTTATTACTGACTTGCATCAAATCGACTTAACCACTCTACAGGAGGTGAGTTTGTCGCCGATAAATTCATCGGTACACATCTTCAAGAGGGGATTAATATTCTGACCTCATCAAAAAGCTCCTTTCAAGTGATGGAATAAACAAATACACGTTTGAGACACTTGAAAGCGATACACTCAGTGGGAAACGACTTCTAAACACAAGCTCGCGAGGCCCGTGACTCCTTACGCAGTCACCAAAGAACCCTTCTCAGAACGAGATTTAAACCTAACAAGTTAATAGGTTAACAATCTAGCATTACCAAGTTTACAAAACATTGCATCCCGTAGTGAATGTAAGTAGACTTTCCCTAAGGGAAGTTTCAAGTTTTTACTCTCGTATCTTATTATTATTATTATTATTCTGAATTATATTTCTGTTCCCCATTATCTCGTTGGAATTGTTATAGAGAACTGTAGTATCGTTGTAAGGTAAGCTAGCTCAATTGACCGCAAGATGGTGACATTCAAAGCTGATTGCTTTTCACTTCAAATGTGATTATTTATCGAGCTGGTTGATTTAGCGACTATTGTAATCAACTGTGTGCGTCTGCGTAGGAACTCGCTACAGATTCCTATCGTGGGTGCTTTCCTTGCACGCGCCCTACTCGCCTTTCACGCGCGGATAAGATAAGATCCTTGGCTTAGTTGTAGCACTCGCTTCAAGCTTGTAATACGTGTACGCTAGAAATAATATACCGGCAATATAAAACTCTTATGACGGGCGTATAAGGACGTTTTAGAGTCATAACAGAGACTATGAGAGCTTGACGAGTTTCACAAATAGGATCTGGAATTAACTCAACTGTTGGTAATCACGAGTCATGCTGTTATATTTACAGATTCATCGAAAGTTCAAGTGCGGACACGTCAAAACACTGTTTTAAATCTTGGCTGCTCTTTCAATTGAAGAATTTCTTGTATAGCCTACGACGCTAAGAGTCAACGAGTGGTTTGTAAAATGTATCAAAGCATGCATTTTGAATTTTCCTCATGCATCCTCAAACTGGAAATTCATCAATGGCCTTTGAAGCTATATGCATTTGTGAGTCTGGGGATTTTACGTACCAGTACGGCCTACTTAAACTTAAGTTATTAACTTAAACAGTCCATGCCTGTACATAGAATGCTATAGATTATAGAAAGTATCAAATATAGATTACGAGGCAAGGCAGAATGTTCCTAGATGTGCCGTGGTCTATTCTCTATAACGCTCAAGTATCACTGCAAACATCTGGAGCAATTACCGTAGCTGTTACATCTTCAGTGTATGTCAGATAATTGCGATAAGCAAATTATCATCACTACAACTGTCGAGTTGAAAATTATTGTTTGTGAAACATCACCCTACGTTCATATTACACATGCATAGTTGCGCGATTAAATAAAGACGATGATTCTAAAGGAGCGAGATTTCGTGTTGCGATAGCCAGTATTTCCAGCGCTTTCCTGTCACGACCATACCGCCATATTTTATAAGAAGAAACTACCCGTTGAGATGACCTTCTCACTAAACAACAAAGAATAGAAATACGGTAATTGTAAGAGTTGGTGACAAAAGTTCAGAGGTCAACCATGGGTCAACATTTACTGACGTATCAGATATTCTTGATTTAAATTTTTTTTAAATTTCCTCCAATTTTCCAATTTGATAATATTGCTGAGGTGAAAAGGGGACAGAAGTCAATTGATATGAAATTTCAGTAACGTTCGCCGCAGGGAACTGTGAACTGTTGTAGGACTAGGAAGAGGCAAATTGAGTTTCGAATCCATAGAGTTTGAATCTCGCAATACAGGAGTTTGGAATCTGTTTATAACCAATAACATTACAAAACTCAAAAATCAGCAATCTGTAACTCTACGTTGGAAAATGGTGTATAACCAATGCAATCGCTATATTCAAATTCCAAGCAGATGCGTTTCACAAACCAAACTGAATCTTTCAATCGACCGAATTTCCTTGCTCCCACGCCAATGGAGACTAGCAAGGGTCGATCACTCAGCTGCTCATGGCTCGGGATAGGAAAAACCAATTCTATACCCAACCGTCGGCAAAAGGGTCGTCAACTAAAATTTCATGGAGAACTGCTTTTTCCGTTGTGACGTTATCTTAATAAGTTGATCTAAATCAATTTGTCTACACTATATCTAGATCTTGATGGTTCTATATTATATCAATTCGAATATTCTAATTCAAATGCCCATTCCTTTTCGTATTCCAAAGTGAATCAATGACTAGCAAATCATACCAATACCACACTCTTGTCGATATATTGAAAGCTGTATAAGGTGACAATATTTATGATGATAGCATTAGGTCCATTCACTCTCGAAATCACTACATATGTGAGGACTCTTTATTCACGATATATTCCCAGAGAGATCAAATTTCATATAAGCGAGCGTTCAATATAAGTTTGCATTCAGCCGACATAGCCTTTATGGTGATGAAGATAATATCAAATCGTTTTAAAAAGGGTGCCGATGAGACTCTGTCGTCATAGACGCGATACAAGATAACAAAATTACTGCTCACCAGATACCCGCGCTTTAAACTTGAAGACGGAAGTCCTAATTAGTTCTAAAGACTTTTCACAGTTTTGCTGTTGGGCAAATCAGGATGTACTGAGCTTACTAGCTTGACAATTTATATCACCATAATATATTTAATAAGACTAGCAGCAATTGTGAACGCAAAAACTTGCCAAGCCCAAATTCGAAAACATAATACAGCCCCGTGATAAAAGAGATTAAAATCAATAGATATTAATTAAAATCAAGAGATATTAATTTTAGTATCAAAGTTGCGTTATATCCCAAAAGCTTAAGACAGTCCGAGCCTGATATATCAATATCGAGCACTACTTTGCCCTACTAACTTGGATTCAACAAGCTCTCGCTCAGACCAACTTGCATTTTCAAGTGGCACGGTGGTCTAAATATGATGCATCATGGCCTACTCTATAGGTAAAAAAAGTAGGCCATGGATGCATGCTCAGAAAAATGCGTGGCTGTCGCAGTGGTCATATCTCGTAAAAAGTTACGGTATTGGGGATTTCACCGAAACTAATTCGCAGCGTTGCTTCCTAACCAGCTTCCCTGGAAGTTCATTTCCCGGCGTGGTTTACAGGCTTTAAAAAAGACAGGCCAACATCGAAATGGTAACTCAGAGACGGCGTCGATATAGAAGAAATCATGACAGAAATGTCATAATTCCACACGACGCTCAACCTTGTTCTCTCAAGAGGCGTTTGCAGATCGACTTGAGATCCGCTGCTACTTGAGACGCTGATTATTTCATATATTTTGTGAGCGAAGCATAATATCATAATATACATTATATCGCTGATTTTTGTCGAGAGCGCGACGGAAAGCCCTACCGGGGTCAGTAGCATGAAAAACGCACCCTTCAGCTCCATTGTTGGAAGCACTCGACGAGCCATTATACTCTATCGAGTGCTAATACGTCACGCTGCCATTTAAGAAAACGATGTCATAGTAATGGAGCGGGCAAAAAAATGGTCGCTTCAATAAATACCATTGTCACTATTGTACGAAAAATAGTGGAGCCGATGGCGGACGATCCGAATAATAATAGATATAGTAAGTCACCACAGATTTAACGTCCAGTCCATTGGAATATTATACATAACAGTAATTCACCAGTTTTCGGAGCACAGCTCCTTCATCAGAGCTCAACTCATACAACAGGTAAAGATGGAATGTCATCATTGTAAACGATTACGCTTTAAAAATCGTGTAAACAAGTCAAGGCGTTCGACTGCGTATGGCGGCATGGGCTAAACATCAGATAACACCTAGGATACGGGATGTTATCTAGTCGCTGTGAGTCAACATTAAGATTAACTGTGTAAACATACCAACCCTGGCTTATTCATCATGACTTCATCATTTATAGTGTCAGCATTGACACTGTCAAGTACCAATCCATGTTTGAAAATCAGAATAACACGATCAGTGGAATGAGAAAAATTCATAGCTACACATTGTCAATAACCGCCGACAAAAATGAAACGCCAAGGTGTCTATAGGGCGATCGAATTAGAGCAATGTCCAAATGATCGGTTGGCGTTTGACTTCAATAACGTGATTACAGAATGCACGGCCCACTAGGAAGCGCTTCAAAATTAATAGTACGCAGGGTTTGACTGTCCGATTTCAGATCCGATGGTTCCGGGTTCAATTCCTGACCGAGTCAAATCAAAGACTACAATTTGGTATCCGTTCCTCTCTGCTCGACAGTCAGCATCAGGGAAGTGATTGTGATGTCGATCCGGGGTAAACCGGAAGTATTGATTCGTGCACCGTTAGCATTTACCAGGCGTACATGACCCTAGTAGTTGAAAACGCCATAAATTCAGAAACAACAACAATAGTGCGCTGAACTCTGGTACAGGCGAAACAGAATCGGGTATTCATGCGAACGATCGGCCTTTTGCATGAAATCGCAATCGCAATCCCTCCCAACCTCATATTATAGAAAACTTTCACACTTTCGGACTTCAAATGTGAAAATTGACTGTAGGAATCCGAAAAATAACACTTATGTACTGATCGTGCTCGTTCAGTTCATTGTACACAACCTTATCTTATGAAAAACAAATAGCACACGTGGTAACCCTGCACAGTACGGTAATAAAGCAGAGTGCTTGAACTCGGTGACATCGCATCACCAAAGGTGCGACTGTTTATCCACTGCAGTTAGACAGAAGTTTAATCAGCATATTTGTCTGATGTTGGCAGATCGGTGTCGAAATAAAACCACTGCTCTTTCTCATATTCATGAAGCAATTATAGTACGATCTGAGCTCATCTCGACGGGAAAAGGCGACAGGGCCGGTTGGAGTTTGGAGGGTGGCTTGTTCAATAGACAGTTGGGGTTGACTAAACCAATAAAAATCAGCAAACCCACAGCGAAATATCCGACACTTCATTTTTTACACCAAAATTGCACAGAAAATGGAGGGATGGTAGCATACCTAGCGTACTTAGCGTACTGCGCATTTACCTGATTACCGTCATTAACTATCGCCTTTTTTTATACATACTGTTGTACGGTATTGAAGGCGCAAGCTGCCGCTAGATATCTCAATGGCCCGTGAATAAAATAAATGCGCAAAATCCCACTGAGACACACAGTTTGTCAGATTGCTATTTTCAAAATGATTCAACGGGGAGTTGCTCCAGATACGCAGTTTCTATCTAAATCTAATCCACCAGTTCGCCAAATTTTGGCGCATCCATCAACATCGCCTACTTTGTTAGTCATGGATTATGTTAATCTATGATTAATCATGGGTAAGCTGTTATAATTAGTTAAAACGCAGATGCATTCACTCACTACATGAACCATCAACATAACCAGTCAATTACTAATTGCAAGAGTGAAGATTTGATCTGGATTTTAAAATAACATAAAGCATATCACCGCATGGATTAGGTGGATTTGGAAGAATGCATTACTGAGATTAGCACGATCAGATATGTTCACCGTAAAATAGCCATAAAATGACTTGAACAATGTGTCATTTCTCCAGACTCATACGTATAACAAACTTCACGGATAACTAATTACAAAAAGGCTGGAGTTGAACCATTACAAAACCCACACAAACATTCATGCTACATCAAAAAGCTTACGCTCAAAGCGGAAACACTGAATACCGCGTTAACTTACGAACGAAAAATGATTTAACCATGCATTCGTGCGCCGCTAACAGTACGAATCATCACAAGTCTCTGGCATCACTGATTTGACAACTTCTTTGACGTCACTATTTTTGACGACATTTTGGTGACTCCAAAATGATTATTTGATGGGTGCGGAACTGTGGATCTAGCAACGGGTCAACTACACGGTTTAGTGTGAGCTGGTGATGTTAGTGTCATCACCGATTTGACAATTTTTATGACGTGACACTGGTGACAGTGTCTAACGAAGTTGTGGTCACTCCAAAGTGGTACGTTGATGGCCGCGAACCTAGCAAGTGACCAACCACAATGTTTGGTCACTGCAGACAACGTATAACGATAGTTGACGCAAATAAATCCTAGCGCAATTTCATTCGACTATAGTAAATGTTATTGACTTTTCCCATGATTCGTTTGTAAAGTATGCTTTTTAGGAGAAAAAAAAATGGTTTCGCACAACCCAGCAACACCGAAATCATCATCCATTCGCCGGTGCGCAAATAGAGAACGTCTAATAACATACTTTCGAGTAGATAAAGTAAGAGTCTCAGAACTCATTTACGGCTCAACGGGAGCGCAAACGAAAAACGATCTTTTAGCGAAACGACTCATCGATAAATCGCATCGCATCGTCTCAGTTGCCATTTAAGCCCAATACTAAAGGAGATAATTACCATAGGAAAGCGTGCTAGTACAAAGGCAGTTTGTAATTAACTCATTCGAAGCGCAGAAAATTACTTTACGAGCTAGCAAAACGGTGGCCTAAGAAGATGAATTATTATAACTAAAAATGCCCATTGGCTCTACTGATCTATTTTGGAATGTCACGTAGAGATATTCAAGTCTATAATCACATGAACATAATGGGCTTACGTGCTAAAGATTATTGGGCTCACTCCAATCTCGCTCGATTTTTGTTCTCTCTCTCTCTCTCCCTCTAAAACTTGCCGCCAAGCATTAGGGGCTCGTATATGTGCACTTTCGCAGTCTATTGGCCAGGACTCCAATGAGAGATGTAGACCTACTTGCGGGTATGCAGTTGATTCAACTAACGATAACAGTATCATGCACAAGCGTCGGAAATGCGTACTTTAAGATATACAATAAGATTACTGTAGTCTTGGTCTGCATAGTACTGTAGTCAAGCTGTTGTTTGGATTTTTTTAACGTTAATAACTCCTCAGGTGACATACACCAGGTCATTGCATAATGCGATATTCCGACACTCCCGTCGCACAACTCGGACCGCCAGCCTCCTCGCGCTACCAGGATACCGAGCATAAAACCGAATGTGGCACCCGTGCAAATGTCATTGCGCGGTCGACTGTCGACCGTTTATTATGTCAGCGCATAACCCTCCATCGAACGGTTGACTAATACATTGGAAATATGGTTTGCGTTCAAGTTAGCTTATTGTGATCGTATCGCAAAGCCGGTGAACTTTTCCTTTGGCAAGATACATCAACGCTCGGACAGATATTTGTAACCTTTGCAATACCGTCATTTGTAACCATCTTGTAAATCCGGTTTGAAAAATACTACAGATGGTATCACAGATGTGTATGTTGAGCAGTCAATGGGTAAAATTGGTAAGTTTGGTAAATCAATTTGGCAAATTATTAAAATACGGTGTTCGCGTGTCTTTGTCGCCGACGTGAAGTGGCTTTATACCAATAAACAAAGCAAGCAACAAGCCTTCAATGTCATCGTAATTCAATGTAGTTACAGCCACAATACTCTTTTGCTGAAACATTACATTCGTTTCTAATTTCTGATTCTTAGATCTAGATATCTGGCTGCACTGTTGTTAAAACTGTGAGCACGCAAAAATATGGATCTCACATTTTCACACTATCTCGAAATTGCTTTTCGTAACCAATAACAAATGCCGTTTGGATAACGGCGTGCGATAAACTTTTAAAGTATCGAATAACAGTTAAAATTTACCAACCAATATTTCCATTACAATCTCAATATTACTGCTTCGCGCTGTCACAATACGGCTGGGACTTTAAAATCTAAATTGCATCTGCAAAATTCTGCTAAAAAGTTGGCTAAGACTAGGAGCATTGCTTATCTATTCCGAAATGTTGAGTATATTTCATGCAAAGCTTTTATAAGATTATGTTTGTGGGGTTTGTGTTGGGGTCAAATAAAGTTACATTGATGGTTTGAGTTGGGGTCAAAGCAACATCGATGAGTTTGTGAGGTCTGTGTTGGGTCAAAGTTAGATCTTTACCACAAATCAATAGGTCGAGTATCGAGTACATGAAGGAAAACGACACGAGTGTTAGGCAGGTGTGCACTTCAAAATATTGCTGCAAAATATTACCGGTAGTAGATACTATTCGCACTTTCGCCTCGAATGGTTACGATACATAGCTTGTGTACCTTCAAGTAAACACACTAGGACTAGACGCTTTGAAGCAGCAATCTACCGATTCCATGATCTCCTAAACCAAACGTACTGTATAACCCTGATTTATTAGCTAAGTGTACGGGAAAGACGGTACACTATTGACACTAGAGTACCTATTAAGACCAGCACGATCACACGAACACAATGCATTTTATATACGACAAGCCGTAGATTTACATTGTAAAATTCATACCTCAAGAAAGCATTCTCTGACGCCGATGTCTTCGGATATGGTTTTTGTGTAACTAGTGTGGTCGAAACGAGGTGCTGAGTCGTTTGAATTGCCGATTGTCACGACTAGTGTGGTAGAAGATGATAATTGTGGAGATCCTAAATCAGTCGCGGTGATCGTCAAGCGTACTTCGGCGGCGATTTCGTGATCCAAATATCCTCTGTAGTAAGAACGGGAAATAAATCAGTTGTTGTTGTGTTGAATTTAAGACGTTTTCAACTACTAAGGTCATGCTTACGGTACAGGTGTCAATACTTCCGGTCACTATCACAACCACAGCCCGCCCCGATAATGACTGCCAAGCAGAAAAGAGAACGGCTACCAATGTTAAAGTCTTTGATTTGACTCATGATGTTGATTGCCAAGGCGGGTGACGCACCGTGCCTACGTAGAACACTCTGCCTCTACAAAACGCCATGCAATGGAACAGTCATCGCAACACCTCGTAATCAAAACGACTGTAATTAGGTCACAATTAAGATTTACACATAAAAGACATACCTCAACCGCATCGGTAATGATGGCGATCGTGGTCAAGGAGAGATATTTGAAGTACAATTAGTATTTGGAAACAAATTTCTAATAGACTCAAGTAGCCTACCTAGTGTCTTTAATACGTCACCGGACACGTTTTCCATATCATATTTCCCAAAACATGGCCCTTCAAGTATCACGCAATGAGCATATTACCGATAATTTACACACAGACCCCATTTTTTACAGTATATACAGAGATTGTCACCACACTTGTAACGTTAAGTTAAATGAATTAATCCGCTAAAGAGAGCGCGGGTTACGATTTCCATTTGTTTCCGATGGATCATGCACCGCCAAAAATCGAGTACTGAGCGTAGGCAGCGTCCAGAGGCCAATGCGAGATCCTCTGCAGTCAATCCTATCCATTTATCAAGACGTAACGACAATGCCAAAATCCAGAGACATTAATCAATAGCCCAACTGCCTAACAGAATATTACGGGTACCACGTTTTACAGTGGGTTCTTCACAAAATTATTTATACCGACGTAAGACTATCCAACACAAGCTAATCCTCCTATACAAAACGTTGACGCCGCGGGTAAAAGCAATATGAATGCCATGAAAGAAGTTTTTTGAATCGAAGAATGTCAGCGACAGGAAAAATTGTGTTCCGGTGATGAATAGCTGAGCTGGCACTTCGAAGTGGCATTAAGGATAGGTAATAGCTTAGAGAAAAGATAATATATATATCTATTGAATTGAAACACCCACGTGAAGGCGTCATTTGCTATTTAAAAGTGAAATATTGCCACGACTCATTGAGTCTTAAACAATAGAATTACAACGACTAGAGTTACGTTATTGTGGTAATTGAGTGACCACGAAAAATTATACATAGTCTTAGTAATTTGATAACGAATAACAAAATTCCGCTCAAAAGCCTCATTGAAACATTGCGAGCGGAGGATACGATTGCTATTTACGCACGACAAAACTAGAAAACGAACTCGTAAAGACTATTGTAACATCAATTTGATTACTGTTGACATATTGACTCAAAAAAGCTAAACCCATCGGCGACAGTGAGTCACGTAACCATAAACTAAAACGACTCACACTTTAACTGCGGAAATACGATCCCAAATGTGTACAAGTGGAGGTAATAATTCCGCCGTGAGAAGTTGGCCTCCTAGCTAGATAGAAGGTAATCGGTATTTCGTATTGTAGAATGAAAAGTCCATCCCGGTACGGTAAACATGCCAAAGGAATGTGAACCACAAAAGATTGCACATAATAATATCTCAATAGCAAACGGCGGTGTGACCAATGTGTTGGCAACATTTAGTAAAGTGACATCATGTAAGGATTTCTACTGACCATGGTGGCTATAACGGGCTATAGAAACAGTCACACCTAGAATAGAAGTAGAGTAAATTGCCAATTAGCTATCTGCAGCATCTGGATATCGTTGATAATGATATGGTCACAGAAATACAAGGCACCATAATTAGCAATGGTATCACAGTTCAAAATACATGTAATTGGACCTTTCTCTGCAGCCGATGCCATTTCAACCTCGCTCATCAACTCAAAGCTGACTTCAACAGAGTAAGGCATTCATTCGTAAGTGCATACGAATAAGCTGGACAATATGGGGTTGTATTGATAAACGTCATTGTAGTTTATTATAAGGTGATGATATCACCAAAGCAGTATAAACATCAATTAAAGACAAATACACGATCATTGGTCACAAACAACAATAGTGGAATGTATTTTATTAATGTTTCTTATCAAGCCAATATGAAACAGCCAACCAGTAAAGCATACCTCAAAATTTTAATGGATATCATTGGGTCTTGATAATGCGGAAGTGGTTTTGTCGAAAGTACCTAACCCACGAACGTAACTCGTGATCTTTAATCAACAAAGTTTTCACCACTAAATGCTTGTGTAAAGATAAAAATTAGGATGGCTTTTCAACTTAAATTAACTCAGATTGTCTTTCCTAAACGATTTATGCCGCTTACAAAATTACAGATGCTATTGAAAAAGAATGAAATCGAAACTAGTTAAGATGATAGTTCTCTGAGATAATTAGAATGTATGTAGCAATGGTTTTTTCCAGAATGCTTTGAGCCAATGGAAAATTGATACAAGCACACCAACGCCTGTTATTGATGACTGAACCATGCCAACTGGTAAGAGTCGATTTGAGTAAAGAGCTCAGTAGAGTAGCTAGAGGTGGAAGTTGGCATGAGATTTCTGCCATGGATCCGGTAGCTCGTCGCTCAAACACTATAGACGTCGAGAACACAGGGATTGATGCGAAAGAGGCGATACTGGACTAAAGATATATATCCACCTACTTCAGCGGCTGCTTAAGTCTTACCAGCACACACAAATCAACAACGTACCGTGCATGATACGCATTATGTGCAAGCAAGTACCTGCATGCATTGCGGTGATATGAGTCTGGGTATGTGCAGCAAAAACATTAGGGCGACATTATTGATATTTTTATGGAGCTTCAATTTTGCAAATTGACATCGCATTTGGTGGTTGTGACAAGCCACAATTTCGATCTCAAAATAATAACTTCAGGCGAATTTTCCTCTCAAACGCGCCTACATCAATCCTGTCAGTTTTATCTCTAGATTCATCATTTGGTTTTAACGCAATATCGCAAGAAAGTTTTTACACTTTTTAGCCCGTGGCGAATATTCGCTATGGAAATGTTATGTACAACAGTGCTTCAGAAAATGTTCTGGCGAGACAACAGATCAGTTTACCTAAGCAATAAATAATACACACCCGACACGAACCTGCATGAAATCGGCTCGATGGTACTGATACGTGAGCAGTTGGCATTAGCGTGATTACATAACGGCACTAAATCTCACTAGTTCGCCTAACGACGCTTACCGGAAATTTAAGCGCAAATTTCTTACCGGGCACGGGTTCAGATAAGTACGCCAACTAGTCCAAATAAACCCCGCACGCTCACAAACTAGCCAAAACAAACCGCACCCAATTTCTAATATTCTTAAGCTAATAGTGTCGAGCTAGCAGTTGGCGTTTTAGAAAACGTCAAAAAAACCACAGCCAGATAAAAATAGCCATATTCTGCATAGATTGGCACCGTATAAGATGACATTTCCAATTAAAACCTGTCCGTTCAAGTCGTGATCTAATCTTCTAAGGGCATAAAAATATATATTAAATCGTTAAATCATCGCGTCGAACCTACTATTAAAACACTATAAGAATAAACCATTATGAAACATGTCCGTCCACACTCCAGCTGAGATCAACTAGCTACAGAACGCGGCCTTGTTTGCGAATGTCCATCAATCATATTACGCTAAAAAGGAAGTCACGGACTATAGCGATTACAATGCGGCGAACAAACAAGAAAACGTTGCGATTTAAAAGAAACATTATGGCTGCGAAACGGAAAGCGCTTCTTGATTGAAACGATTGGTTAGAGATACGGGTTGGCCTACACAAACGCTGGTCAAGGGATATGCAATCCACGGAGTTTTAATCCCTATTTCGAACATCCACGGCTTCTCTACATTCAAACCGCAAAATGTTCAAATTTTCAGAAAAAATATGCGATGGCGGATGTTCATCTAGATTGGACGAAGTGAATGAAACTCTAGCCCAAGATAGGAGGCTCCATGATATATAATATACTCACGCTGTTGTGACAAGTCCACTTTCGGGATTCAAATGAAACCATTCACTCTGTGGTGAACTTTCTAGGCCGTATTTGAACTCCTTGTTGCGTCCAGCATCGATATCAACGGCGGATAGGTGATACACAAACGTCCCTGTAAGCAGAAATCGTTGCATAATGAAATCTATAAGCATACTACGATAAAATGCCATTTTAAGTTGTAGAAATGAAAGTATGAGTCCTCATGCTAAGGCTAACAAGCAGTCAAAGTCAAATGATTTGAAAGATATGACAGAGTTGCCAATAAGCCAATGGCGGAAAATATGACGCAAATCAATGTCTGTCAGTCACTGTCAACTACATGTTTGTTACAACATCAAGACAGGAGGATACGTACAGATGGATAATTACACCTTCCGTCAGATAGGGGAGCCATGTCAAGTTACCAGTACATCATTAGTTGCCTAGAGACTCGGGTTATCGTGGAACCTAATGCCTAGGGCAGCCTCTCAAGTCCGTGTTCAATAGGCCTACTGTTTGACCTTATTGATTGAGCCAAAGTGCAGCTTGAATAAGGGCACACAACTTAAGTCAAAGTACCAGTACAATTCGTGCATAGGCCTAGAGGGCTAGAGTCTTAAAAGCACGAGGTAAATTCGTAGAAACTGAGATGGTACATTACTGAAATCGCACAAGTGCAGATTAGCGCAAAACTCTCAATTTGCACGACGCTACCATGCATTACCACCGCAGCATTTAAACCACGTGGGTTCCTACTTGGTTACGGTTTGCAGCCTTACTTCAAAGGCGTATATTACCAGAGAAAAGTAGGCTGTAATGACAAAATATCCCAAAAGTGGATCTTACTTGTGCTATTACATGTATTAACATCAATATTGTCGATTGAGTGTCAAGTATGATTTTCTATCTACAGATTCTACACATTACATGCGTTCTGTTCAACGCAGGCTAATACAAGTCTACCTCTACATAGCTTCGGGCGGTAGTAACGAATTAGTCATGAGGAAAAGCAGTGTTTTATCGTTGAATCACTTTCGGTTACGACTCACCAGGAAATCTTTCTTCGCTTATATTCACGTGATACGATTCTCGGTCAAAAACAGGCGGATTATCATTAATATCTTCCACTTCGATGGTAAGATACTTAACGGCGGATTTTGGCGGACTGTAAAATTATTGAAATCAGATTGCCATCTCAGGTCATAGGTTAAAGTCTATTTAATACTTACTTTCCAAAGTCTGTAGCTTTCAACACAACATCGTAAGAGGATTTCTCTTCGCGATCTAATTGTTGTTCAACCCTGACCAAGTAAACGACATTGTTTTCCGTTTTTAGTCCAAATCTGTACAAACGAGGCAACATTATTAAGAACAGACCCCACGAAAAAAATCTAAATTTGATTGACAGGTAGGATAAAAACAACTAAGCCGCGAGTGTTCCAAACACTAATTAAATTTTCGCAGTCTTTTAGCGATGTGATTTCATTTCCATATGGTCGCTGTCAATAGAATATGACATGAGAATGTTAAACTTGCCCCGCAATTTGAATGCAGAGGTTGATGAATTTCACCTCTAATCTATAATTCAATTCTCAATATTGTTTCGCAGTCTGCAATTCTCTAGTGTCCACAGTAGGCAATAGAAACCACGAGAACAACACAAGCAGACATATTGTTACTGACATTTGTGCAGTCAATCACAGATAATCCTTGTCATTCTGCCAATACTGTTCGGGATCACACAGTCGCTGATACAAAGGATTAATCAACTCTTACAATTCTGTGATGATGATTATGAGACTGCCACGAACGCTGGCCGCGTGCTTTGCGCGACACTGATTCGGTTTGAGCGAGGTAGGAAAACGACACCCGTCAGGCGCTGATACTTTATCGAGATACGAATGCTAAGTCACACCGGATATACCCCTCGAGCAGCCAAACCAATGTAAACGTAATCACGCCGTTATTTGCATTGGTAATGGGCGCTAACGGACGCTTGTTGTGTGTTATGGGCGATGGCTCATTCTTACTAACTTTTTATCGCCTCCACTCAGAGTGAGATTGAATTGGTCTACATCACCAACGTCGGGATCGGAAACTGAGATCCTGGCAATATAATCTCCAATAGCAGCACCCTCAGAAACCTAAACAATACGAGAACTGTCACGAATTTTGATAATGATACAAATTAGAACTCATACATCGTTACAACGCGGGTGGCAAAAAAGTCAGGACAGGAACATACAAAGGTCGACAACAGAGAAGTGCGGCATGTCATGAACGCAAAAACCGTTCAGATGCAAAGCACCTTCGAGTTTTCGAGCTGAACCGATCGTTTACTCCCTATGCTGGAGACGAGGCCCCTACCACGCGTCTGGGATAGCCTGATAAACGATATCACAGTAGCGATATCGTCCAGCATGACGAATCCTCAACTTGTAAATATTCACTCACTTTGAATTCACTTGCGCCAAGGAATATTACGTTGATGTTTGGTTCATTATCGTTGACATCTTCAACTTCGATAACTACGATTGTAGATCCAACTTGCGGCTGAAAATGATCATCTTGAAATGTTAATATCATAAAACAGGGGAACTATTTCTCAAAACGTAATTACGGCCTATTATAGACAATAATTTCAGGCTGTAGAATATGCATAGATGTACCGACACGAAAACGAGAAAGATAATTTAGAAAAATTGCCTCCAGTGCTCCAGACACGCTTTAATTGTACCAATGTATTCACGGTTTTGAGTCATCTACTAAAATACGGAACAATGACATATTCGACAGAGTTTTGCCAAAGGAGACAATATGATGGACGACAGACGTATTTAGACGTCAAGAACTCATGGTCTACCTTCGATCTTAAACAACTATGATGACGTCATGTGGTAAAGTTGTGATGATGTCCTACAGCAATGACTGCATGTAAACAATTCGCTCCTGATGATAGACTTATACAGCCTAGTGAGCTAATGCTCTCTCATCTGTAACTATGGGAGCTGACCATTACAGTACAATAAGATAATGGACAAGGCAGGGGTCACCACAACCAATCATTACTTGATTTCTTCGACACACAGGTATTGAGGTTATGTTGTATGTACCAATGTACCGCAACCCTTCGCTCGTACGTTGTACACTTACTAGATAGCAAGATTAATAAGAGATCAGTGTTGTTAAAATGTAAACACACATGCGAAACAGACGTTCGAGACAAGACGTTTGTTTACCTGTGCCCCGCCGTCTGTCGCAAGAACAGTAAGGCTGTGCTCTGTATCACTCTCAGAGTCCAACTTTTTGTTAATGTAGATAGTGCCGGACTCGGAATTTATCTTGAACAACTCATCTGGATCTGACTTGGTGCGATCAATGCTGTAAAAAGTACATCTTGCATTTATGTTCCATCTCAAAAAACTGCATCAAATTATACCTGTAAGTGATATCCCCATTCACGCCAGCATCTCGGTCTGTGGCTATTACTTTCATGACATCAGTTCCTGGTATATCCCCTTCTGAAATCGAAGCGTTGTAAAACGACCGATCGAAGACCGGCATGTTGTCGTTGCTATCCGAGATCGAGACGTTAACGATAATTTTGCCGGTGTTCGGCGTCGGTGTTCCGCCGTCGAAAGCTTCAACTGTTACGGTGTGGTAAGGAATTGTTTCGCGATCTAATCTTTTGATCACTTCAAGCACGGCGAAACGAGTACTCCCGTCTTGCAATAGTTTGGTGTTTACTTTGAAAAATTCATCGGTACCATCAAGTCGGTAACCCTGCGCAAAAAATGTGCCTTCATAAATTTTCCCAATGTTTTAACGTCTACTCTAAGCGGCTGAGAGCTGGTCACACCGAAAGTCCAAAATCCATTTACTTGTTGTAGATCCTAAGCAGCATGGGCCTTGGTGGCGCATGCCTTCAGTATTTTAACTAATACAATGTAATGTAATTAAACTTGATTATCAGTTGTCACATACTTGTACGTTTAGAGGAGGCGCGTCCTCATCCAAAGCTGATCCAAGATTGAACTCCGTGCCAACGCTGGCTAATTCCGATACTTCCAAGGTGATGCTCTCTTTAGCAAACGTCGGTGAGTTATCGTTGACATCAAGGACGTTAACAGTGATTTGAAATACCTAGAAGAGGCAAAAATGTAAGCCACGATGTAGCACTATCAGCGGAGCGTACATCAAAAGCAAGGTCAATCTATAGGCAAGCCAATTTTTTTATGCACCCATTCTTAAATCCAAAGATGCTATTTACTGGTGTCAGTGGTATCTAGTCCAGTTGATATGATTCTGCCAAATATGTAATTCACTTACCCCATTATCATCGATGTTAATCAATGACATGTTATACTGCTGAATATGTTCTCTATCTAATTCCATCTTCGTAACTATTTTGCCAGTTTCAAGCTGATTGGAGTCGAAGGCTTTCTCAACTCCCGTAGTCTGTGACACAAAATGTTCAGATTACGCCCTATACACTGCACATATGGACTACTTTAGTTAAATAGATGCAGGAATATGGCGTGGTTTTCGGTGGGAAGAGGAAACTGTATTAGAAGTATCGGGCACAAACGGTACTGTTAGGCTAGAAATTAGGCCTCACCGAACACGTGCTAATCAACAAACCTCTTCCAACTTTATAAAACTACCGCTTCCATCTATATTTCCTACTGCAGTTCCAGATGGCATATTTTCGGAGACATTAAACGATAGATGTAACGAGGATGCTGCACATGAACGTCCGGATACGAGTAAAAATATTGTAATAAAAAATAGTCTTTCCACAGATTGATAGTTTTTCGGGGTAGTTTCCACATGTTTACGCCACCGAACGCGTTTTCTATTCCAGTTTGATAAGTCTTCGAACATTTTTATGAAGAAAATCTTTGGCGGTTGGTAGAAACGAGGGGTTATTCTGAGCTTCTTCGTATTCCCAAACATGAAATATCCATTTTAGCTCCCAAGATGACTTCCACAATCGTTAACTCCTATCCTACCATACGGTATACCAAATACCGTAACAACGTAACGGAGACAATGGGAAAATTACCCTATAACTGAACAGAGGTGAGCTAGGAAGCAGTAACAGTCTCATACAGTCAAAAAGCTAAACTACCACGCTAAATTTCGGATGAAGCTGCCTGATGTAAGCGACACCCCCATACGCTATCCGCCTTTCCACCATTCCACTTGACTAAGCCAAATCGTCAGTATCTACACTAGCACTTCAGTTACGTCACAAGAGAAACTTGACGCAATAAAGCGACTGGCTATTACGACTCGAACGGTAGCAGACATGTATTCGTTTCGTATCAAAGAATTTCTGTTACATTATTTCTAAGCCCCTCGAGGCTACGACTTAACGCTCAATCGCTAGCGGATTTTTTGAAAGTGAATGACCCTTCTAATTTACACAGTTTGAGTCCGAGCTTCACAGGCACTTCCTAACTTTATTGGTAACTTACGATTGACACCTAGCGACACACAATATACACTATCAGTTTGACGCATGGTGGTGCTATCGCCGCACCCTAAATGAAGGAAGGGGAAGCTCGCTGTAAAGGTAAAGTCAGCTTACAGTACAGTATTTGCAAATTGCAACTAACTAAAGGACTTCTGAAGAGCTTACATTGGCGTAGGATTCTTAGCCGATCCTTCATTGGTCAGATAAAGGAGACAACTTAAGTTTTTCTGTTCACCGATTGGAAATTTTGCCGGCGATGGGGTAGTTCTCTATGGTATGACGTATGCCTAGGCCCATCTGACATGGCTCACCACTCACCACCAGCCAACACACGATCTATTCAGCCGGTTTAGTAGCAGTTAATTCGTTTCATGAGCAGTTGACCTGCTACGGGCTATGCCTACTTGCTCTTTGCAAAAAAGAACCCAAATGATGGAACATATAAAAAAGTCAAAGTCGAGTACCGATAGCAGTAGAGGCTTACATCAACATCAATCAAGTGGTGTGATCAAGTGGTGTGATCTGTGATGTGATGTATTGTTCGTTGGTAGAGGTCCTTGAATACCTAATTTGTTGATGTAACACTCACTTATGAACAGATGCTGCTCCGATCTAAGCGAGCGACGAACTCAAGCCATTCAACCGTTAAATTCCGACCTGAATGTCTATCCATTGTTAGGTGTCTATAGTGATATCGGCGTGGCCGCAGTCAGTTAGGATAATTAGTAATCAGGGTCGATTACGATTGTCAGTTAGATGAGGAGTGTTTCCATTGCAGGGAGTCAAGACATCATCACCATCATTGTCGATGGAAATTGTGCTGTTGGGACTCTTCTGCGACGTGTCGTTTTAGTTTTGTGTCTATTTGCATTGCTCACCTCTAGATTGGTTTGCTAGTAGGGCCTATTCTATATCTGAGCTTACCTATGTTGCTTGATAGTGAGCATGAGAAAACTGTTGTGGAAAGAAAAGTGAAACCTGTAGGTGAGTGATTTCTTTTCTGAGTAGGTCTAGATGAAGTGAATGTGACTAGAAATTTGCGTGTATCAGGCAGGTTGTTGAATGACAATGACAGCGGGGTTGATCAGCTCGGTTACCTCGTCTACGCCCAAGCGTTAGCGAAGCTTTTGCACACTTGCAACCCACCGATTTCAATCGGCATATTCGGACCGTGGGGAATTGGAAAGACATTTTTACTGAAGCACATACAATGTAAGTATAGAGAGCACTTGTAGCTAACGAAGGCGGTTGTTCGTTATGGTTGCCGGTAGCCTATTATATTGTTGTGTCTGTGTGATTCAGGTCTACTGCGTAAATACGAACAGCAAGAAAAATATGACGCTATTAGTGACAACATCCATGGTATTCCCACTAATTACGCAGAAGAGGATGGACCAAGTATCATTTCAGATGGAAAAAGCAGTTTTGCCAAGGAAAAACCGCGTAATCGAACACGAGCTGTAAATCTACGACGGGCATGCCTAAATCACTGTGGTGCCGTGGTTGCGTTTTTGTTTTTCGTCGCCGTTTGCGTTGCTTTGTTGGTTATAATCTTCTGTTCCAGTCCGAATGACGAATCGGATGATGGCCGAAACAGGCGGATAATTATTGGTGAGATGGACTGCCAAGTGACTGTTTTCAATCAGTGGTCAATTAACGTTGAATGATTATACATTTTGCAGCATCATACATTCCGGTGCTGTCGAGTCGTGGGAACGCACGTAATGCCGCCCAAGGTTTGTTAAAAAAATACGAAATTACCATGCTTTAGTTAGTCGTACGTCATGATGTAATGCCATCGTATTTGTTAAGAAATTGAGAACCGCACCTCAATCGGGAACTCTAGTGGCGAACTTTCCTACATAACAACAACTGACATCACCATTAGCCGCAGTATTCGGATATATCTAATTATATTTCTGGTGACTTTCACTGGGTTGGTGTTTGGAGCTTTTTGCTGCTGCATTGCCAATACTAGCTCCAAATGCTGGACAAGACTTCGAAGTAACTACATGTTGACATTATACGCCGCTTTTACACGCCTTCCGACGGTTACGGGTGAGTTTTGTGAAAAAGTTAATCTAGCACTGCACTTAACTATACGCTCCACAATCAATTTGTCAAATTCCTATCCGTTATTGCCAACGAATTGAACATGATAATCGCGCAACCATATTTCGCTCAAATACCGCATGGCGGAATCACCACGGCGCCATGTCAGTTCTCGCAACGCCTCCACCTACCCTTGCTCCATCGAATATCCGTTGGAACTCACCTTGTCTATGTCTAGTTACCAGTCCCACAGAATGGTTTGAGCCAAGCAACCCGTACATGATAACTCATTTCGACGACGAGAGAGCGATATTATCGTATGATTTCGGTGACGAAGAATATGTTCGTGGAGTTCATATCAGCTCGGCGGAAGTTCGCAGGTCTGTACCCTGTACCCCTTTTCAATTCGTCCTTGGTATAATATGAACAGTAAGTAGGCTACTGCTGGTAGCATTTTTTGTCTTTGTCAATATCCACAGTCAATGCATGATCGGGCTCCTGCCGCATGCCACATTCACTGAGCCAGCACATCTCTAGTTTGATCTAGCACCGAAATTTAAGTACCGGTATCGCGTCTCTATGTTCATCTTCACCTGATAGAGCGTAGCTCGGAAAGCTTGTAAATTAAGTTTTTACAATATTATATAATAAATGTCGCGGGACGTTAAATTCGTAATGTCAACTTCTTACTATGTTCTAGATTGCCCAAAAAATATGTCTTCGTCAATTATCACGCTTGGCAATACGCTGGTAGCGATACATTGTGGGCTGGTATTGTGACCAAGTTATCTGATGCGATTGAAAAGGAATTCGGATCTGTCTGTGTTCGGATATTCAGAATGTTGCAGGTATGTTAACATGACTGATATTCGTTTTCGGCCAGTCTCCTCCGGTTTCCGTGAGCGATTTAACGTTTAAGCCCGCGCTATTGGCCTGCTTTGCTTGTTTTCTATTGTTCGTTCGTTATAGGCTGTGGTTCCGTCATGATCTCGAAGAGCTTTCAAGACAAAGCGTGAGGTGCACTCGAGTCGCTTCAAGATTAGTCAGCGTTACTGTAGGCTCAACGACTCAGTGGATGATAATATGAATAAGCAACGAACCTCCATCCTAATACCTATAGCTGCTATTCTAATAATGATATTTGGGTACAAAGGAAAGTCAGCCGAACACACTCGCTTATGCTTTTCATACCGATCGCATCCGATGTCCTACCGTTCCATGTCGAGGCTCTACAGTACTTCACATCCTACTATTTCTCATAAAATCATTTAGGTGATGTTTGTGCTACTGTTCCTTTTTTAGGTCGAGCGACCCTCAAAATCAGGACCTATCAAAATTGGATTCATGGATTCCGAAGACCCGCGAAGTGTGTACGTTCGTTTTAAATTCCCTGAAGATCGTCATTGGACGCTAGCTTCTCGACAAGAAACAGTGTTATTCGTAGTGAAAGAATTCGGCGTTGTGACAGAGTGTTTCAACTATCGAAATTCTCTATGGTGGTATGTGCGATACACTGCTGATAAAGAAGCGGAGTACGCGGAAGCTGCGTTGAAAATGGATGATTTTGAAGTCCGAAGAAAGCGGCCTAATATACCGAAGCCGAATCGAAACGAGTCATCCTCGTCATTTCAGCAAACATGTACTGACACTCAATCGCCATTAGTTGAACAGGAGATAACCTCAGATCGGCAATTTCCCATGAATACATCACGTTCTCGTCCTAGCGAGGAGTTGAAATCTGGTACTTCTGGAAACTGCTGCAGATTTCTTACTCACTTCCGCAGGCATCCGAAGACTGTTTGTTGTGGATGCCCGTTTTTGTATTGTAGCTTTTTCTTCATAACAGCTGCAGTAGTCTTCCCCATCACATTACTTATCTTAGTTGATCACCTCGAGTTGCACATTATGCAGGCAAGTGAAGAAAATATCTCATTCGTGTCGTTCGGTTGTAGGTCTAGGTAGGCCTAATGTCTTCACTGTCACTTTCTTTTTCAGAGC
Source organism: Botrylloides violaceus (assembly GCA_030412335.1). Classification (NCBI taxonomy): domain Eukaryota; kingdom Metazoa; phylum Chordata; class Ascidiacea; order Stolidobranchia; family Styelidae; genus Botrylloides; species Botrylloides violaceus. The sequence goes on from JASFYC010000810.1 coordinate 3,048,605, forward strand.
TCCAGGCTTATACCGGTTGAAGTTCAAATACTTTCGTGGATGCCGGCGACTATCGGCGTTTTAGTTATTGTGTTCCGTTTTTGTTGGGCGATGTGTCATTCTCAAACCGACAGAATACGAAAGTCTCTGGCTGGATCGCGTGGAAATATGAAAACTGCGCTGGGATTCATGAATGAAGTGAAGCAAGAGGTATACATAAGAAGCTCTTGCTAATTGTCTAGTATCGAGCCGACGGACGCTGAGATTAGCTGAAGCAAAGCGATGTATTTTCACTACATAAGTTCCAGGTGTCTGCCCTGTAATCTGCGTTATGAACGCCGCTATGCCGAATGGCTGCAGTTATAGAAGGCAAGGCAACCAACTTACCCTACACTGTTTCAGTTACATGGCAATGAAATCCCTCTATTCCTACCTCTCCCATACTTTCTCCTCTATTTGTTCACACGTCGGCGCGGTGTAGTTATCTATGATGGACGTATACTTCTGTTTAAAAAAGCGATTTCATGTGATTTTATTGTAGGTGATGATAATGTCAAAACTGATAAACTGCATTCGCTTCACTCATGGCATCGATTACAAGGTTGTTTTGACGATAGACGACTTGGATCGTTGCCCATACCATAAGGCAAGTGCTGACATCGTGTTATGATGGTGCTATCCTGAAACCTCACTTCTCTTCCATGGTAACTTGTTCAGGTCAAATCTGTGTTGGAGGCCGTGAATATTTTGTTGAGTGATCGGTCTTCGCCATTCCTATGTTTGATCGCAGTGGATTCAAGGGTGGCGGTGAAATGCATTGAGCAAGATATGGGTGAAGTTTTGCTCCAAGCTAATTTAACCGGTCATGAATACCTGAAGAAGATTATCAACTTACCATTTTGCTTACCTGAGGTATACTAACGCTTTTTCGTTTGCACGATGATAATTTTGGCGCATGGTGGTGAAGTGCACCGTAAACATAGAAATTGACCTTGCTGTGGATTGCAGGGCCCTCGTCTATCTGATAGTTTTGACTACCTTTCGGAATTGACTTCCTATCTACAGATGAACCTCACTTCTACGTGACTAACCCATCCCGGGCACGCCATAACCCATTTTCACGATCTTTTACATGGTTTAGGTTTCAAATAACGCAAAAAGAAAATATTTTGGCGGGGTCATGGACTCGGCAGATATAACAAAATTAGTTGCCAAACAACCAAAAAGGGTAACTGAGCTCGTAGACGTGCAATTAGACGGCGGCGACAGTAGGTTAGTAAGGCCTAGCCTAGCCCAGCCTACTCAACCTGGTGTATTAACTTTTATTCCATTCATTTATTGTTTTCGAAGTTTATCTCCTGTGGAAGCTCATTATAAGAATGACGGTGCCTATAGCAACGTCCACTTGAAATTGACATCTATCGACAGTGGGACCACTACTGACGGCTGCCGCCCGAACAATGCTTCCGCCCTCCGTACAGATGGAGTGCGAGGACCGCAATCTCGAACAATGTTCAAAGACTACTCAGAGTTCCGATTTCGTTGCAGGTCTGTCAGCTAGACTGCATATGGCGTATAGAAACTGGTGCAGACCTTATCGTCATCTCATTCTCTTCATCAGCCATTGTTCTCAAGAAGAAGTAGCGATTTGACTAGACCCTACATGCACATTGTTCCTATCATTTAGGGAAATCCTAAACGGAGACGGAGCAGTTGGCGAGTTCATCCATGAATATTTATGCGGCAATCCAAGAAACATGAAACGGATTTTCAACGTGCTGTCGCTCACTACTCATTTAATAGAATGCATTGAGCAAAGGGTATGTATGTTTTGCAAATTAAGATTCAAAACGGGTCAAGGTTCAATATCAGGAATTCACAGGACCAAAATAATGCCAATACTGCTAAACTATACAAGCGAATACGGAATTTTATTCCCTATAGTTCGGGTCTAGTCGGCCCTGGTTCTTCTATCCTCAATCAACGTCGTTTTTTGCAAGACAAAAATCAATATGGTAATAAACTTCAACTAATGTATCTTTCCGGCATAATAACATATCGTCGCGCGTTATTGGGACTATAGCTTACACGATTTTTCAGTATAGGATAAAGGGGGCTTGGATGGCCACACAGACATAGTGGGGCGATAATGTCAGTTCAATGAGAGGGATTGTGACTCTTGTTACCGATGAAATTGATTTTGGGTATGGGAGTAGTATAGCCTTGCTATACCATTTTGAAGAAGGCTGATCATTCAATAGAGAGAAAGAGTGCAGTTCTTATCGTGGCACAGAGAAGGATTTCAACAGTGCTTCACCACTGACAACACAAGACGGACATCGATCATGAACAGTGACGTAACGCCGAAAAAGCAATGTAATGAGTAGTGAATTGAAATCAATTTCCAATCTGGTATCTTGATCATAATAGAATATTTTTGTTAGGTACCGGTTTCGGTAGCCACCCTAACGATGCTGAAGACCTAATCAAGTGGATTGTGGCCGCTGATCAGTGGCCCTATAGAATCAGTTACATTTTGCAAGTAGTGGAAGACCTAGATAATCAGTGGAAGGCGGGGCTTTCGGATACAATCATTGAGGAATCGTGCACGCTCTTTGAAATTTACGAGTAAGTTTTTCACTTGGTTATTCGGTTCAATCACACGGGTGCGGAGAACTTGCATTATAGGCCTACGTTGGGCAAGCCGAAAAGCCTATAGCCTGCTACGGTAGCCGTTTATTGATTGCTTTATTTTCAATGGCGTTTTGTCCATACGCAACTTCGCATGAACAACGAAATGGCGGGTAGGGTGATGCTCATTGCTCACCTACGTCGTTGATCGTTACATCTCTATGTAAGTCTCACGTGCGCGTTGCTATCGCAGGAGATATGTGGAGCCGGAAATTGCGGCGACTCCTGGAGATATTTCTGTGCTAACACTCGACAACGATCCGGCTGCATTACGGAGCTTTCTACGCAGATCGAAATCTCTGACGAGAGGGCGAATATCTTCAATGTTTCATATCACTGTAAATTTGGATCAGTCCCTGCGAAATGGCATATCTAGGCAAAGAGCTATGCCAACTGTCTGAACATGATCTACCCCCTGCTTTATTTTTGTGATAATATTTGAAATGCATCAACGTTAACCACTGTAAAGAACACTCTTTCTGTTAGCTTCCAGGTTGTTGTATTATTCATGTTAAGTTTAGTTCTAGATAGACTAGGCATAAGCTGGGAATACCTAATATCGAATATGTACTTGCACTCGTAGGTAGCCTCGTAACTAACAACATTGGGCTGTCCAGATTCTTTGGTTCGGCCAGTAAGTGCCAGTCTGAAAAATAGCAGTTTGACATTCGGAGAAGCGTCAACTAAAGTATACACGTGTACAGTGCTTTCACCAGTACAGACCCGGGATAATAAGCTTGCTACACCCTTACTTCATATAATTTTCTATGCCACTTCATTATCGGATTGTGGGCATGGGGTTAGGCGTTGGGTAGCCTTCAATCTTTACGGTTTTCTTCTAAGTTATCTTCCCAATCCGTTGGAGCAATGTCAAGAGTTAGTTGCAGAAACACAGTGAGCGGATCGAATCCTGGTACTTTGTACTTTCGATAAACGACTGCGTAGTAGATGAACGGTGTTGAAAGCATAACTGCAAGCCCGTAAGCATACTGCAACTTCAGATTTGATACCAAAGGGTACACTATGAGGAAGAGAGCACAAACACACACGATGATCGGGACTGCAGCAGGAACCTAGGTGAAGAGCATCACACTGTTAGGCTAATGGGCGGAGGTGAAGAAAATGTGTATACGGCGTATATATAGTAGGCCTATATTAATAGTATATATGCATATGTACCATAATATGGAATGTAGCCTATATTTAGAATACTATACGAATGTGCTTGGCGTTTTTGTATGTGAAACACCCATATTTCAGTGTCTGCCTTCAGAATATGCATAGGACATAGCGCTGCTTATATCTACTCCTTTGTTTCTTTTGTTGCCTTTAGACGGTTTAGCATGATGTAGGCCTACACACACCGGATTACCGAACTCCTGGTCAATACCTGTTGCTTTGAAACTATAAGGCACTCAGTATCAGCTGGGCGTGCCGACTGGTTTGCGACAAAATGGGCGATGGCATAAATTGTATAGGCCTATTAGCAGCAATCGGCTACGTGAGGGCAGGGGTCAAATTTAAACTGTCAGACAACACTGCATTTGAGCCAAGCCCGCTCTATGCTAAACATAAATCATCTATCGGGTTAACACCCAGCGGTTCACAGCAGCCCATGGATGTGCGAATCAGCCCAGCAGGCGGGTAATTACTACCAATGCGATCCGGAGCAAAAATAATCTCTGCGGGTAGAGCAACGTGAGCGAAAAGTAGGGTAATGAACTTGCGAACGTATTAATGAAGTCAAATGTATTTATGCAATAATTGGTAAGCACTCACCTTATAAGGTCGGTGCAAGTCAGGGTACTTGCGACGAAGCACAAACACTGATGCGGCGCACAACCCGTAATAAATCCAGACGGTGAAGTTGAACATGCTAATGAGAGCGTCGATATCTCCCGGAATCATAAGCAACAAGCACATTGCCACTTGAATAATAATCGCAGGTCCAGGAGTATTATGAGTCACGTGAGCCATAGAAAGAACCTTTCAAATTTGAATAAAAATGAGTATGAGCTTGTCAATTGATTCCAACTACGTAGCCAACCTGAGGAAGATGTCCTCTTCGGCCTGCAGTAAATATTACTCTCGCGCCGGAAAGAAATGCGCCGTTCAATCCTCCAAAAACTGAGCAAGCTACAACGACAGGCATGAGCCATGCCGCAGATGGAGATACTTTCGATGCGAAGGTGAACGCCACTGCCTTTGACGACAGCATGTCGGTGGGCGTTAGCACTAAAGGAAACGAACAAATGAATTTCAAAGTTGTGGTTATAATGCCACCACCCGGTTGGTGCAATGATGAAGTAAAATCTCACCAGCAAAATATGCGACATTGATCGCAATGTAGTAGACGGTGACCAATGCCATAGAAGTAATGATGGCTCTCGGTAGGGTTTTCTTGACATTTTCCACCTCTTCAGACACCCTGTTCAGATTGCTCCAACCCATGTATGCATACAGCCCCTTTAAAACACCACAATGATAGAGACCTGATCACTCGGGGCGGAGCTAACTCCAGAGCGGGCTAGTCTGCTAGTTATTTCATTGTGAGCAAAATTTCCTCAATAAATCAGATTGAAGAGTGTAGTAGTAGTAATTTGTGACGTCGCAAGAACGTCACTAACTTCATCCGTAAAGAAGATCACCACAGTTTTAACGTCCAGCCTTAGTTTATTGAGAATTAGAATATTCACTAGCTTTTGTAGTTCCGAAAGCTAGTGAATGTTCTAATTCTCAATAAACTCTAAGGCTGAACGTTAAATCTGGGGTGATCTTCTTTACAATATCTATTGATCGTCCGCCATCGGCTCCACTACACTCTTCAATAGTTGAATTAGTGACACACTACGTGAGAGCGTGAAGGTAGGAAAGACTATATAACCGAGGCCTACCTGGTAAAATGCAATCGAAATTCCACCTGCGGTGATCCCTGCCAAGTCATTCGGATTGAAAGCGTTTTGAAAGTTTGTCATTCCCGCACGTTCACCCATGGCTAGACTTTTGAATCCAGCAATTATAATGATTGTCATCCCAGCAAATTTTATGATCGTAAACACAATTTGGACTCTGGCAACAGATCTGACGCTAAAGTAGTTCAACAAGCCGATGATCATTACGGCAGCTGCGCCCGCACACTTGATCACTACAATCGGTGGGTCGCATCCCTCATAAAAAGGTTTCGCCAAGTATGTTCCAAATATAATAGCGTTGGTAGCACGAGATGCAGGTAAACTAATGAATATCACAGATATAGCATACATAAATGCCACAGGTCCGCCATACGCTGCGTTGAGATATGTATATTCCGATCCAGATTCAAGAATTGCTGTTCCCAACTCAGCATAGCAAAGTGCGACTAAGGCACAAAACAATCCACAGGCCACCCACAGCACCAAACTCACGCCCACGCTTCCATTTGATCCGGCCAATACTCCCACGGGTGACACGAAGATTCCTGAACCAACGACTGTCCCTGCAACAATAGCCACTGCGTCCCAAAGTCCTAATTTCCTCTTCAACTTGAATTTACGGGAGTCTTCCGATTCTTGTGGGGTGCTAACTGCACTAGATATTGTATTTGATGAGCGAGCCATACCTACTTAGTAATTACAGAATTAGATTACTAGTAGTTTTGTCCCAATGCAACATGAAAAATGATACAAGACTCCGATGGAAGTGTGCTATTTATAACGTTGAGCATCTTTAGAGATTTTTTCCCCTTCACTCTAACATTTGAAATCGCTCAGTTTATCCTATCAGCATATAGACTACCCTTTATGAAAGCTTATAAGACCTGGTTGTCTCAATCTAGGCAGACTAGCTTTTCCGAATTCCTGCACACGCCTATCCTGCTTCGTCGAATTCACCGATACAGTGCTGTGCTGCTTTGTATCCGAACATATTTTACTTCAGACAGTTCTTTCTTCTTCTTCTTTCTTCAAATCCAGTCACCTGTTCTTTTCTTCTTTCATTATCTAAGACGATATCGGGTCTGTCGTAATTTTGATCACCACGGAAGTGACATAATAGCCACAAGCTGGGAATTATTCGACGTTTACCTCGTCGCTTTGGCGACGTGGTTCAAAAAGAGAGCATATGATATTCTAATTGGACTTTTCTAGGCGGCGGATGCATGTATTGGTTTGGTATCAACATTAATTGCTGGGGTGTTGTTTATTATCAAGAAATTCCCTGCGGCATGTTATAGCATAGCTATAGGCGATAGATGTAACAGGAGTGTTAGGTTCTGTAGGATCGCTACTGTTAGTTGAACCACGCAACTCGGCGTGGAAATCAACATGGTTTTTTCATAGAAGTCAATGTATAGTCATAAACTCACGATAGGCTGGGTATAAACTATTGGCTCATATCAGCTCGCACTCTGAATATGGTGAATTCGGTATACACCCATTTCTCATGAACGCCTATAAGCTAGAGTTTTATGGTATACGATTCCATTCGCTCATAACAAAAGACCAACCCGGACCTTTTACCAAGCGGAACTGTCTATATGACTTTGGAAACTGCTCTTTCTGTATATAAGAATCTGTTACACTGGACGTGCGTATACAAACTACACCGAAATTTTTGAAACAAGAAATATCCTCTAATTCACTTGATATGATATGCGAGAAAGTTAAACCACCAGTCCACCGTGTAAGTCTTTAAAGCCCTAAGTATAGAGAGATTGAGAGATTCAATCGTTATGAGTTGGTTTCGCCAGTTCGTCATGCCATTCTGTAGGAGAAACGTCAAGTGCTTGCTGCACAAACGCTGTAAAGACATCTATGCCAGGGATGCGGTATTTTCGATGCACCATAGGAAAGTATACGATCAGCGTTAAGATCATTACGACAACTCCATACACATATTCCAACTGGGGATTTGTCGCTACAGGAGTCACCACTAGGAAAATTGCGAAGAGCACTACGAGAACTGGAATCGCGGTAGGTACCTAAAAAGTTAGATGATATCAGTTGATTAATCGAAGTTATATCGACAAGCATGTAAGCTACACGAAAACCTATAGCAAACTTTCTACAAATAAAGAACAGGTCAGTCGTAGGTCTATAGCACTGCAAATTTCGAAATTGGGAACGATTTAATCCAGCATCTCAAAGCCCGATCTTAGATATTGTTAGGTTTACACTATCCGTTGTACAGTCTGCTGATGTATTATCATACGATCAAATATAACCTTCTTTTATACGGTAGGTCGAAGCCACAGTGAATTGGAAACTCTTCGGCAGGATGGATATCCCGCAGAAGAATCCGCAGCCTAATCGCGTATTGTTCAATTCACCACGGCCACCCGAAAAAGATGGCGGTTACCATATGGTATAGAAGAAGTTTACTGAAAGAAAGGATTACCCTGTACGGTCGACGCAGATGTGGATACTTTCGACGTAGTATGAGCACTGCTGCCGCGCACAATCCATTAAACAGCCACCCAGTGAAGCTCACCATATTGATGAGAGTATCAAAATCTCCAGGAATAATCAGGATCAAGATCATTGTTACTTGAACAATAATTGCTGGCGCGGGAGTACGATGTGCGACATGAACCATGGATAACATCTGGAAGATAGGTACAAGTTAGCTTTTACATGCGATACTGACATAGCAGGGAGTGATGCAAAGGGCGTAGCGACCTATCCAAAGCAAGTCATGGTAGCATCGCATTTCGAACGGATAATAGACCTCTCTAGCTTACCTGTGGAAGATGTTCCCTTCTTGCTGCAGCAAAAACAACCCGCCCTCCTGTTAGAAGAGATCCGTTTATTGATCCAAAAACAGACAAAGAAACCAGAACAGGCATGATCCATGCAAAACTTGGGAAGACCTTGTAGGCGAAAGTAACCGCCACGGACTTCGAAGACAGCATATCCTCTGGAGTCAATACTGTAATACAAATCGACGTCGTTTATTTCCAGTTAGGAAATGCGCTTGTGGTGAGGCTCTACGAACATTAATCAATAGGCCTACTCAAAGTCATGAATATCGCAATCAGTTGTATTTACCTGATAGATAAGCGATGTTCACCATAATATAAAGAAGCGTGACCATTATCAAGGATAGAATAGTGCTTCGTGGGAGAGTTGTGCCTACATCTTTTACTTCTTCCGTTATCGCGTTAAGCGCCTTCCATCCACTGTATGAGAACAGCCCCTAAAATTGTATTCAAGTAATCAAATTATGGTTACTATTGGAATGTATATATTTGATGAAGCTTGTATTGTCAGATGATGAAACGGTGCTTTTGTACTAGAACTTGTTTATCAAATGCGTACCCGAAAGATCAACACTAATATTAGAGCCGTAACATCAGTATCGATTACTTTGCCACCTATTATTATGTTGTGTACAGTCACAGTGCACACAACAGCATGATTGATGTACCCGTGTCGAGGTGTAAGCAGTTTGGCTATACCAGAGGGAAACTGTCAGAATTAGATTATCTAATTTGTAAATTCTTAACAGGGCTGTCACCTCAGCTATTGTGTCGAAACCCTAATAAGTAGCACGAGCGTTGCCGTGTTGTTTCTTTGACTATATCTCCAACTACTAAACCAGGCAATCGTTTGAACGCAAAACCTAAAACCCTAACGGCAACTTTGTAGCCAGTAAACTGATCGTGTCAACACTCACTTGATAAAAGGCTATTCCAATTTGTCCCGCAGTTATTCCAGCCAGCACAGTAGGATCGAATGCATTTTGAAAGTTAGATATTCCCACCGGATCGCCCATTCCCAACCTTGTAAACCCAGCAATCACAATGATCAACATCCCGGCAAATTTGGCCACTGTGAAGACTACTTGAACTCTGACAGCCGACGTCACGCTTACATAGTTCACCAGGCCGAGTAATAAGGTACTGGTTGCAGCAGCAAATTTAACTGCAGCTACTGGTGGGTCGCAACCAGGATAGAAAGGCGCTGCTAAATATGTTCCAAACACAATAGCTTTGGAAGCATCGGCTGTAGGTGATATGATAAGGACGAAGCAGATGACATACATAAAGGCGAGCGGTCCACCGTATGCAGCATTGAGATAAGCAAAGTCAGAACCAGACTCGCGAATTGTCGTTCCCAACTCAACGTAACAAAGTGCAGCTAAAGCAGAAAAAAATCCACATGCGACCCATAACAAGAGGCTCACTCCAACACTTCCGTTTGATCCAGCTAGTACTCCAACTGGAGATACAAATATTCCTGATCCAACAACAATTCCGACTATAACAGCGACACCACGCCACAATCCGATCTTTTTCCGTAATTCAAACTTATCTTCCTTCTCTGTTGTATCTGATTGCACCTTTGTCGGTGATTCTTCTGCGGCGGTGCCCATTTCTTAAGCAGAAATCCAAGGCGATAGATTATCTCCGTTTAATATAGCAAACAATGATGCGGCTATGTAACTTGGGCCTTTGCCTGTAAAGACTACTATGCAATTGGTAGCAGCATCATGCAAAGCCCATTGCGTATGCGTTAACTATTTACTAATCGCCTCGCCGTATGCATATTGAACGCGGATGTTTCGACGTCGTAGTATCTACCAGAATGGACTTGCCGTGGAGCTGTTTAAGCCAACGCTATGGTGTGAACGCGATTACTAATCGCAGTGAAGGATGGGGATTTTTCTGGCATAGTGCGGGACAGGGAGGGAGCTAATTTGATCACTAAATACCAGACGATTTCGGCAATGCTGATGTCATATAGAAGACTGCATGACAATATGCTACCTTTAGACGAGAAATGCTATTCACGCCCTTAATGTATATGTGTTGCATTTAACTAATGCAGGAAGTCCTATACAGTTATCAATGTCATTTCGGGTTTCCGAGCGACATTCTACTGTTACCCTACGACCTGTAGAAATAGCATCTCAAACCCTCATAATAATCGATTTGTGAAGAGACTGCTGCTACGGTTGGATGATCACACGTGGGAAACAATTTAACGATTTGACCCAATCCAATTACCCAATGGGCCACGGCATTGGACAATCCACAGCGAAGTATAACCGGACTACAGAGCTGTTGTTCTTCCGCCGTTCTGCTTTCATCAAAATTTGCGGGTGGTCACAGCGGACGGTCATCCAGACGGTGATTTATCGGAGGTTTGAGGAAGTATCCCCTGCTTACCGCATCCTTCCTTATTTGGGGCATCGCTTGAAACAGTCACTGGACCTTACCACCTAGCTCGAGTATGGGTATTTGTGCGCCTTGTTCAAACCAATTCGTTTCAACAATACCTCCATGCAAATTCATCTTGAAGTAGCCTTCATAACATGCGATAAATGACAATTACAGCGGGCCCGCGCACTCGTACTATGTGATTCCGAAGAGAACATAACGAGATGTTGTTCCTCTTCACCTAAAACTTCCCTTGTGGTGTTATAACATGTCTCTTTGGCCTCCTTACAACTGTCACATTATCAGGACTGCATGTATAGGTACAAACACAGAATCGATCTCTAAATAGTAGGCCTATGTGTATTGGACCAATAAGCTAATGTATTCAAAAAGTAAAGAAGGCAGACGTAGCCCTTCACCTTTCTTGACCTTGAGCTTACATCCCAGTCAGCAATTAACTATTTTACGTGATTCTAATATTTACAGTGATAAAGAGGCCATGTGAAATATATGTGTATATACCCTGATGAAGGCTATATGACAGTAACTTCAATCTTTATGATTTGTATTTCTCAAGTAATCATTCCAATACGTTAGAGAAACATCAAGTATCTGTCGTATAGGAATACAGTGATTGTGTCCATTCCATGTAAACGATATTTTTTATACACCATCGGGTAGTAGATCAAGGGTGTTGCAAGGATAACAGAGATTCCGTACACGAACACTATCTGAGGATTCGTTACTAGGGGCGCAATAACAAGATAAAGTGCGAATATCACCACAATCACGGGAATTGCAGTCTCGGCACCTGTGGAAAGAGAGGAAACACTGGTAGAAAATGTCAATGCCAAGTACAGGATCACAACTCAATGGTAGCCTACTATTCAAGGAATAGCACAAAAACAATAGAATAGATTTACCTTGTAAGGCCTCTTCAAATTCGGACATTTCCGGCGAAGTATAAGAACAGCAGCAGAACACAACACGAAAAAGATCCACACCGTAAAACTCGGCATTTTTAATCAATGCGTCAAAATCACCCGGGATCAGTAATATCAGAGTTACAGCGACTTATACAAGAATAGCTGGTGCTGGGGTTTTGTGAGCCGAGTGTGCCATAAAAAACATTTGATAGCATGGCCTACTTGAGGCCATGGTGATAGATATAAACAGTAATGTTAGGATTTGTAGGATCACTACTGTTAGTTAAACCACGCAACTCGTCGTGGAAATCAATAATGGTTTTTTCATAGAAGTCAATGTATAGTCATAAACTCAAGATAGGCTGGGTATAAACTATTGGCTCATATAAGCTCGCACTCTGAATATGGTGAATTCGGTATACACCCATTTCTCATGAACGCCTATAAGCTAGAGTTTTATGGTATACGATTCCATTCGCTCATAACAAAAGACCAACCCGGACCTTTTCCCAAGTGGAACTGTCTATATGACTTTGGAAAATGCTCTTTCTGGATATAAGAGTCTGTGACACTGGACGTGCGTATACAAACTGCAACGAAAATTTTGAAACAAGAAATATCCTCTAATTCACTTGATATGATATGCGAGAAAGTTAAACCACCAGTCCACCGTGTAAGTCTTTAAAGCCCTAAGTATAGAGAGATTGAGAGATTCAATCGTTATGAGTTGGTTTCGCCAGTTCGTCATGCCATTCTGTAGGAGAAACGTCAAGTGCTTGCTGCACAAACGCTGTAAAGACATCTATGCCAGGGATGCGGTATTTTCGATGCACCATAGGAAAGTATACGATCAGCGTTAAGATCATTACGACAACTCCATACACATATTCCAACTGGGGATTTGTCGCTACAGGAGTCACCACTAGGAAAATTGCGAAGAGCACTACGAGAACTGGAATCGCGGTAGGTACCTAAAAAGTTAGATGATATCAGTTGATTAATCGAAGTTATATCGACAAGCATGTAAGCTACACGAAAACCTATAGCAAACTTTCTACAAATAAAGAACAGGTCAGTCGTAGGTCTATAGCACTGCAAATTTCGAAATTGGGAACGATTTAATCCAGCATCTCAAAGCCCGATCTTAGATATTGTTAGGTTTACACTATCCGTTGTACAGTCTGCTGATGTATTATCATACGATCAAATATAACCTTCTTTTATACGGTAGGTCGAAGCCACAGTGAATTGGAAACTCTTCGGCAGGATGGATATCCCGCAGAAGAATCCGCAGCCTAATCGCGTATTGTTCAATTCACCACGGCCACCCGAAAAAGATGGCGGTTACCATATGGTATAGAAGAAGTTTACTGAAAGAAAGGATTACCCTGTACGGTCGACGCAGATGTGGATACTTTCGACGTAGTATGAGCACTGCTGCCGCGCACAATCCATTAAACAGCCACCCAGTGAAGCTCACCATATTGATGAGAGTATCAAAATCTCCAGGAATAATCAGGATCAAGATCATTGTTACTTGAACAATAATTGCTGGCGCGGGAGTACGATGTGCGACATGAACCATGGATAACATCTGGAAGATAGGTACAAGTTAGCTTTTACATGCGATACTGACATAGCAGGGAGTGATGCAAAGGGCGTAGCGACCTATCCAAAGCAAGTCATGGTAGCATCGCATTTCGAACGGATAATAGACCTCTCTAGCTTACCTGTGGAAGATGTTCCCTTCTTGCTGCAGCAAAAACAACCCGCCCTCCTGTTAGAAGAGATCCGTTTATTGATCCAAAAACAGACAAAGAAACCAGAACAGGCATGATCCATGCAAAACTTGGGAAGACCTTGTAGGCGAAAGTAACCGCCACGGACTTCGAAGACAGCATATCCTCTGGAGTCAATACTGTAATACAAATCGACGTCGTTTATTTCCAGTTAGGAAATGCGCTTGTGGTGAGGCTCTACGAACATTAATCAATAGGCCTACTCAAAGTCATGAATATCGCAATCAGTTGTATTTACCTGATAGATAAGCGATGTTCACCATAATATAAAGAAGCGTGACCATTATCAAGGATAGAATAGTGCTTCGTGGGAGAGTTGTGCCTACATCTTTTACTTCTTCCGTTATCGCGTTAAGCGCCTTCCATCCACTGTATGAGAACAGCCCCTAAAATTGTATTCAAGTAATCAAATTATGGTTACTATTGGAATGTATATATTTGATGAAGCTTGTATTGTCAGATGATGAAACGGTGCTTTTGTACTAGAACTTGTTTATCAAATGCGTACCCGAAAGATCAACACTAATATTAGAGCCGTAACATCAGTATCGATTACTTTGCCACCTATTATTATGTTGTGTACAGTCACAGTGCACACAACAGCATGATTGATGTACCCGTGTCGAGGTGTAAGCAGTTTGGCTATACCAGAGGGAAACTGTCAGAATTAGATTATCTAATTTGTAAATTCTTAACAGGGCTGTCACCTCAGCTATTGTGTCGAAACCCTAATAAGTAGCACGAGCGTTGCCGTGTTGTTTCTTTGACTATATCTCCAACTACTAAACCAGGCAATCGTTTGAACGCAAAACCTAAAACCCTAACGGCAACTTTGTAGCCAGTAAACTGATCGTGTCAACACTCACTTGATAAAAGGCTATTCCAATTTGTCCCGCAGTTATTCCAGCCAGCACAGTAGGATCGAATGCATTTTGAAAGTTAGATATTCCCACCGGATCGCCCATTCCCAACCTTGTAAACCCAGCAATCACAATGATCAACATCCCGGCAAATTTGGCCACTGTGAAGACTACTTGAACTCTGACAGCCGACGTCATGCTTACATAGTTCACCAGGCCGAGTAATAACGTACTGGTTGCAGCAGCAAATTTAACTGCAGCTACTGGTGGGTCGCATCCAGGATAGAAAGGCGCTGCTAAATATGTTCCAAACACAATAGCTTTGGAAGCATCGCCTATAGGTGATATGATAAGGACGAAGCAGATGCCAAACATAAAGGCGAGCGGTCCGCCGTATGCAGCATTGAGATAAGCAAAGTCAGAACCAGACTCGCGAATTGTCGTTCCCAACTCAACGTAACAAAGGGCAACTAAAGCAGAAAAAAATCCACATGCGACCCATAACAAGAGGCTCACTCCAACACTTCCATTTGATCCAGCTAGTACTCCAACTGGAGATACAAATATTCCTGATCCAACAACAATTCCGACTATAACAGCGACACCACGCCACAATCCGATCTTTTTCCGTAATTCAAACTTATCTTCCTTCTCTGTTGTATCTGATTGCACCTTTGTCGGTGATTTTTCTGCGGCGGTGCCCATTTCTTGACCAGAAATCCAAGGCGATAGATTATGTCCGTATAATATAGCAAACAATGATGCGGCTATGTAACTTGGGCCTTTGCCTGTAAAGACTACTATGCAATTGGTAGCAGCATCATGCAAAGCCCATTGCGTGTATTTACTAATCGCCTCGGCGTATGCATTTTGAACACGGATGTTTCGAGTAGGGCTGGGCAAAATCGAATAGTATGAAACATCGGATCGAATCGAATAATTTCAACCGAATCGAATCGAATACCGAAAATATATATATATAATATTATCAACGGTCAGGAACATGCAGAGACGCAACTAGCCAAATATGAAGTAATGTCTACGACTTCATGGAGTGCTGTCAGGGTAACAGCAAAATGCACATAAGTCCAATTCAAAATTGTGGCACAAGAGAAAAGTAGTGCTTCAAGCTAAACCTCTCCTGGCTACGTCCACATTGAAACGCGTATAGAGCTTTCTCAAGTTGTTGAAGCATTCGAAATTCGAAAAGAGAACGAATTGCTATTCGATTCGGTCCGAATTTCGCTCCCACAGGATTACCCATTCCAAGTTCCTTAAGCCCAGCAATCACAATAATCAACATTCCAATGAACTTCGCGACTGTAAACACTATTTGAACTCGGGCACCTGTTCTCACACTCAAGTAGTTCACAAGTCCAACCAACATCACAGAAGCTGCAGCGGCGCATTTTACCGCTATAACCGGCGGATCACATCCTGGATAAAAAGGGGTCGCCAAATATGTCCCAAATACGACCGATTTGGCAGCATAAGACGCAGGACCAGTGATGAACATGAAGCATATCACATATGTAAAAGTTAATGGTGGGCCATATCCTGCGTTAAGGTAAGCAAATTCAGAACCCGATTCGAGAATTGTTGTCCCCTGCTCTGCATAGCAAAGCGCAGTAAATGTTGTAAACAGTCCACATGCAGCCCAGAGAAGGAGGCTCACACCAATGCTTCCGTTAGATCCTGCTAGCACTCCGACTGGCGACACAAATATTCCAGATCCAACAACGGTTCCAGCTATTATAGAAACACCACCCCAAAGACCTATTTTTTGCTTCAGTTGGAATTTTTATCATCCTTTACAGCAGACTTGCTCGATAGATTCTCTTCTGATCTACTAACAGCGAAATTTGGCATATTCTCAAATTTTATGCTGCATGGTTTGCCTGCGACCTGCAATCGTAGAAATATGATACCGGTCAACAGGTAGCCTACAATATGCTTTGGCACCATTTCTGTGCCCATTGTTTGTGACCATAGTCTGCAGAGAATAAAAAGCCAATTTTTGTCATTGTGTGGTAGGTCACAGTAGGATTTCTATTCAATGCTTATTTATCTGCATTCAAATCTTATTCATTGACTGTTTGCATTTGAGAGGATTAAAGTTTGCAGAGACTTCTGTTATCGCCGCCGAAATATTTCTGCCCATTTGTTATAAAATCTCACCCGCTAGTCTGCTATACAGTATAAAAGTGCATTCCTGACAGGTATAGTTTAATCACACCGAACAGTATTACCATATGCTTAGCTTGTAGAGTCAGAGTCAATGTTGCCACTCTTTGAGATTCCGTTTGCGAAATGCTGAAAGCAACGGATTACGAGTTCTTCTGAAACATTTACTTACATTTATATTAACTGAGCAACGCCAAAGAACTGGGGAAAGGGATATAACCTGCGCAATGATTTTGACAGAAGGAATAGGCTACTATAGATTCTGTACACCAAAACCGAGTACAGTACTGTCATAAAATTTATTCACACGATCATATATCGAAAGTTGTTCAATCTTTGTGGCTTGCCTTTGCCATACCATCTTCCCAGTCTGTCGGAGACACGTTGAATACCTGCTGCAGAAAAGTTGTGATGGTGTCTATTTCTGGTATTATGTATTTGTGGTGAACCATCGGATAGTACACAATTGGTGTCACAACCATAAGGGCTATGCCGTAAACATACGCCAGTTGCGGATCCGTCACAAGGGGGACTATTACAAGAAAAATGGAAAAGAGAACAACGATGACCGGCAATGCAGTCGGTACCTGTAAAAATATTAGTGCAAATTGCTGTTTGTGCGAGTATTGAGACTGCAGACTACAATCACTTCAGTGCTACGGCATCTACGACGGTATTGCAGTAACTCTAACTAGTGGTAGAAATGTGATTCATATTAAGGCCGTAGGGTGGCGTACGTGAGACTCGTGCTCTCATTTGCGTTGCCTTTGTAGCTTCTGTCTCCTGCGTCTCCAGCAAGCAGGAAAGACACCCGTTTGTACACTGCTTTGGTGTATGTACTTCAGGCTTACAACCTTGCTAAGTATGCCTAACTGACCATCACAAAGGTATCGGAAATTATTTTCGGTTTGGGAAGTACAAAAACGCATTAAACGGATACTTTTGCAGACAGTTGATGTTCGAAACTCATATATACATTATGCCTTATAAACGATATATAAACGATTTTCATTGTCCGCAGACGTTGTTGCATAATACGAAGCAGGTTAATCGTGATGCTTTTACACTTGTACGTCAATAAAAATTGTGGACGACAAATATTTTCAAATGTTGCGCAATGTGAAGCCACAAGAAAATAATTTTGAAGTTGCCTACCGCCCTGGGGCGTCCGTCATTATTTGGTTTGAAACAGATCGGGAATCGAACTAATCCCGATTCAAACCAGGTACTCACCAACTGCCTTTTAAGATGCCGTCGACTCAATTGCTTGGTTTGGCATGCCCGGAAATCAATCCCAGTATCTCCCGGTCCGGAGTTTGGCAGTTAAGCTACTCTGTTTGACCGAACTCCTTTTTTTATATTTTTTTATTTGAAATTTATGGCGTTTTACACCTACTAATGTCATATACGCCAGGTCAATGCTCACGGTATACGTGTCAATACCTCCGGTTTATAGCCCCGATCACTATTACAATCACATCACGGCTCTCCGCACTTCCCCGATACCAACATACCGTAACTGCTAGAGTTTCGATCTGTAGGAGAAAGCAAAACTCTGCGGTCTTGTTTATGGTCATTTCCAGCCGAACGGCGACTGAAAGTCTGCTAGTACCCGCGGTGTATAATTTGTCATTGGCTCTCCACAAACTTGAAAAATGATACATCTCATAGCGCTGCGAATGACCTCTTTTTGTGCGAAACTTTATGTAAGAGACAACCTCGTATTATCGATGTTATTTTTCTCTAGTGCGCTTTATTATCCTAAAGCTATCAATTTCCTGAGAAATCAGGAATCATATTGACATTCTGATGGATGCTGTTATGTAGGCTATAGATGAGACGCGTGCCTAACTGCTAATTTTAAGCATCGAAAGTTTATGGCGTCGGCTCACCAATCGTGATTACCGCCTGTCTATTAAAGCAACGCCACTTTGATGCTCCGCTCAATAATCTACTTGAAAACAGGTTTCGGTGGGTTTTTTTCAAATGAGTTTTGCAGAATAAGAAAAAATGAAGCAATCCAGGTCATTAGTTCATATTCACATCAAACTTCCTCAACAAGTCACTTTTTATTGACAAAAGTTGTCAATTTAGAAATTCCGAATCCGCAGTCGATATCAAGCTGGGGTTGGGCGGGGAGGGAGGTCGCGCAGCCAGCCTACGTATCCCTGTTAGATCATAAGCGGTTCGATTTGCAGTGAATGATCACCCACAAACTGAGCGCGGCCAAAAAAAGATTTGATGTGAAAATATGATGGTGAATTGCAGTTGATATAACATCAGCAGAGAAAAAAAATCTGTCAGAGGTTATATTGCATTAATCATTTCGGTAATGGCGATTTAGTTGGTCACCGTCTTGGAAAATGGGGATCTAACTTCTTAACCTGTTTTCGTCTGCGACCCTGACCCTTCTCGCGGGTCTCTACACCTCTTCGCGCATTGTACAGTACGTACGTTTGATTCGTCCCCAAAAGGAATACTTCCACTGCTTACGCACAAGTGCAGTGAAACTGACGGTGACAGCTAGGCAAAACAGAGTGTCTTATTGTTTGCATATGCTGAGGGGGGACTGGGGGGAGCTCAGCTGATTATTACTGCACAGCTTTTGAGTTCCTGATCGGAAGCTAAACTTTACAAATTGTTTCCTACCGGAAATAT
Organism: Botrylloides violaceus; assembly: GCA_030412335.1. NCBI lineage: Eukaryota > Metazoa > Chordata > Ascidiacea > Stolidobranchia > Styelidae > Botrylloides > Botrylloides violaceus. Next base: position 3,067,839 of record JASFYC010000810.1, read on the forward strand.
TAATTTAGCTACCACTTAATCTTCAATACAGAAATACCGTAATGAATCACGATTCACGATACAAAATTATGTCTTTCCGGAAAGAAAGCGAAGTTGAAATTCACAATTTAGATGGCTTTTCTCCTGAGGAAAACTGGAATTAATGTCAATTGGCAAGCACCAAAACACACCTTAGGAAAAAATGCTTTATATATCTAGATGTATGACAACGCTTCACAGCTCGTGGAAACGTTGGCAGGCAATTACCGACCATGGCTGGAATCACTCTGACAGTTAAACCTTGACCCTGGACCGACTATTCATGGCGACACTCATAAACGGATCGTACTCTCGTACCGCACTACACATTACAGTTTATAACGTGCGTCCGAACGCGGAGTCAAGTTCGCATGAGTTTAGCGTACGCTTGTATATACGTACTTTGTTGGCTTATATAGTACGAATGATTTATAGGAAGCCCTTCCCGTTTGACAAACACAAGGAACATTATTATACAGACAAAGCTTCTACAGCTGCGGGTAGTCATAGGTTGGTGCGATCACGAAAAGTTGTCACTCAATTAACGCACACGAAATGATGACCGACACTACAGTTATCATTAGGATTAGCCACGGTGAGAAAACGCAGGCCCCCAACTCACCTGCGCTATAGGGGTTGCAACGTCGCTTGATTAGGTTCTAGGCGTCATTCGAAAATACTGTTCATAATCTAATTAGCTGCAGACACCCTCCGTTAAGAGGCTGCTGTATTCCAAGAACAGCAGCTGGATATTTTAGGAAGATAATCATATGCTATTCCTTACCATACGCAAACAAGGTTCAAGTCTATCATTAAACGGTTGACGTTTCATCGCTTCCACGATTAGCAATATTCAGCATGTATGATATGCTTCAAACGAATCATGCTTTATCAATTACAGCCTTTTAGAATATTTATGCAAAATTAGTGCTGTCATTTAGGCAGGCAATGTATACAGAGGGGGTGATTTAGTGATCTTGCAACAATTATCTTCGGAATTCGACGAAGTCTATATATACATTTGTTTTCTTCCGGCACGGAGAGAAGCATTTTCTAACATGTCTTTTGCGTTTGGTACGAAAGTCAGCATATACGTGTCAAAATGTCCTCTATAGCGTCTAGACAAAGCAAACACGTTCTCCTTAGTAGAACCCTCTACTACGGGGGCATAGAAGAAGTTGGAATGGTTCAAACTGTGCGTTGAGAATTCACCGGTCACTCCCATATTTTAGAGTTTGTATGTGTAGTGAAGTGCATAGGCTGTCAGCCACCAGGACGATAACGATTGCGCCACGGGATTTGACTCGCTACTATAGTTGGCGTTAATAATCGAATTGTGAAGTAGGAAATAATCATGGTGAAATGGCTCGAAAAAAACACCGCATTCTGCTTTTCATGTCGTCTACCATGTCATGACTATGAATTTTCGTAGACAAAGCAACTATACAATAGTGCTAAAGTGTAGTCATTAGGATATTATTATGCTTACAATAAGTTTCGACGAACTACGAGCAATTCATAGTAAAGTACGCCATATTTCAAGGACGTGCTGAAAATAATGCGGTATTTTGCAAGGCTTCAAGTCCTTTTGAGGCGCGTGCTGGCGGTAGTTAATCCTTCGATAATAAGTGTTGTCGATAGAAATCGTGCTCTGATTTGTACTCTTATTCCATATCGTAGAAGACAACGTCTTGACCTACTGTTTTTGAAACTACTTTTGAATTGAAGCAATTGAATTGCCCGGAATCCGTAGGACAAGATGTATAACTCTGTAAACAGGCCGGAGAGACCCACAGAAGCACCGAAAATTGACCCACCCCCTGTCTTTTGGTCATAACCGAACCACAAATCCAGTTTTGTCGCGCGGACACAAGCAGTTTACTAAAAAATATTTGATTGTCCGTGTCGCAAGAAGTCCCCGCCCTTATGTAGCCTACAAGCGTCACTCAGTTATTTGAAAATGATATTGAAGAATGCATAATATTTCCTGCAAAAATCTAGTTTGTTATACATGTATTCAGAACAAATGTTGGTGAAAAGAAATGGTCACGAAAACGAGAAATACGTGCACTTAGTGAAGGTAATATCACAAACAATTGGGATTGGGTTCGTTATTAAATTGGAATCGTGATCTGAGTAAAATATATTTGCCTAGATACATAACTGGCTAAGACACTGCTTTCCAAAGTTTTGACGAAAATAGACTTCAGGATGCTCCGATCTGAGGTAAAGCTAGAGGAAGCAGGAAGCTGTGATTGTATCACGATTCAGCAATTAGAACTTTTACTTCCGCCAAATAAATAGGAATTTGCTAAATAGATAGAAAACTCGCCTCTCTCGTTTTCAACGCAAGTGAAAATATCTCTGATACTGCAACACTCTCGTTGCGGATTTAACAGGGAATTATAATCGGGGCTGGATTTAGACCTTGAGAGCGTGGGAGGCCCGTAAGTTAATCTGTTTTGAGACCTCTCACTTCCTACCTCCAGTTTACTCTGAACCCTATGGATATCCCGCTTGTCGCCCCAAATTCACAACCACTTGACAGAGATGCCAGTCCAAGCCCGAACAACGTGCTTCGGATCTGTCGATCGACCCTATCAACGGAGATTTGTATCTAAGCCGAAACACAGAGGCTGCATATACACAGATATTTTTAAAACTAACAAAGGATTTGAATCATAACAAAAAATCTAATTGTGGTCACTAATCACCTTCATAATATTCCCCTCAGCCTCTGTTATACTGTTTTGTTCACAATTAAATGATTATTATATTCATTGTTCACAGTGACACGTTTTTACTTTTTAATTATCACTGAAAGATGTAACGTCGAGTCCCACAACAAAAGAAAAGTTGTTTCGGTGATGGCCAAAGGTTTTCTAATTGAGGAAACCGAATTTTTAGTTTTTCAAAAAATTCGTGACACGATTTCACTTTTTCCAATCTAAAACCAAAACACTTGTATAACACGTCAGTTTGGTGTCTGAAGCAATCGAATTCCCCACTAGTCAAAGTTATAATCTATGATCTCGCAAAGATAGCAAGACACGATATGTGGCTAAAGCGACGTATTCAACTCTATATTTATGCATTGATGACACAAGACACCGTCACCGTTATGCAAGGTTCTGAAAGTGATTGTGTAACAGTGAAATATCAAATTTTAGAAACCGGGGTCAAAGACAAGGACACGGGACTTTAAAAACAACATTATTCCCAACCACAAATTTCCGTCACCTTCCCAATAAAACTATGGCAGGATGATAATTGAAATCCAAAACTTCAGGTAGAGTTGCATAGCCAACTCTATGTGCCACAGCTCCCCGTCAATTCTTTGACACAGAAGAAAATATTAACGCATATCAATTCGCCACTTCAAACGCTATCAGTTTCTCCTGATGATCAGAGCTCTGAAAGCCTGTCAAGTTGTTTTCAAATACACTGACGCAACAGGTAACGTGGAATTTGAGATGACGCTATAAACATTTGTCTATGTCTGATCGTCCGCCATCCGCCATCCGCCATATTTCCTATCTATTCTATCAGACACGATTGGACTTTGATTGACAGGCCAACAGACAGCTAGAGGACTAGGAGAGACAAATTTGAATCCTTGTACAGGTGCACGTGTGATCTTAGCAAATAGACTTCTACATGGCTTCGTTGGGATCGCGTTCGGCGACGTGAAGGACTTGAGATTGTGAGTAGAAAAAGATAATGTGACAAACCATTGAATAATTTCTGAAACTTATCACGAACACAAATTTTCGTTTTAAGCTTGCGACTCGTTAATTTCATCGATGAAGGAATTGTAATTGCATGGCACTAAATACCTCATTCCTTACGCGCAAATCAGAATCGATGTAATCATTATTCAAATATCAAGATCTCATTTCTATTTTGAGCGCACCGCGTCACACGCATACCCCTTCATTAACTACATGGCTCCCTCGAATATTGCCGAAATTTGACCCGCGACAGAGTAATATATGGTTTAGTCAGTGATGTCATCCAAAAATTACTAGTCCGCGGCGCTTATCGTGGGGTGATTGCGGATGCATTTCCGACAGGGCTGACGATAGGCTACATTTGCGTCGTCCTCGTCGACATGGACCGGGCGGCCAGCACCGGGGTGCACAACTCGAAAGCACGGGTGCTGGATAAATATTATACAGTATACAGGTGTGCTCAATAAAGCGTGGGCCTATATGGAAAGGACCTGATAGCGTTCATGTACTTGGGAAGGCGTCAGATATCGTCCGACGTGATGTCAAACCCAGTAAATGCAATGCACCTTGAAGCAAACTGAAATTTGAAAAGTTTTAGGATAATGTCCTGAGTGTCCGTTTTGACGGGGCTGGGCCCCTACGGCTTTAGCAGGCCGGAAAGAAATATTGCACATGATATCACACGATTTATAGATATATCACTTGTGACCAATCAATATACACCGTATACGTATAATTCTTTGAAATGTGACTAATTCTGAGATGTTTTGAACGATATTTGTTACGTAGTACATGACGTGTATATATACTGTTTGTCTACACCAAAACAATGCAAGGTAAATAATTACTAGTAATTGCTTGTTGTCGAGTCGCGAGAGGAAGTTGTCAGAGGATTTCTTTTGTCTTGCAAACGCATCGTAGCATTGACAAATTGTCAAAGGCAGCTGGATAGACAAGTTTGTGATATTTTAAGAACCGATTAAGGAACGGCGATACTGTTGCTTACAATTTGAGGTTGGTTGATTGATACAAAGATAGATGATAGAGGGTTTGTACAGAAACTCAAGCTCTGTGATCAACTGCTCACTACAGCAGACTGAAAATTAATTAAATACATGTTAGTTAAGTTGTAAAGATGGCTTTATTATTTTGGCGTTTGACTGCAGCTACAAAATTGTGTCTCCTGTGGTAGGTAACCTTTCAGCACAAGAGGTGACATGCTTAATTACGGGAAATGATGCTCATCACTAAAATAGAAGGCATGACCTGAATGGGGCTGGAGTTGTTTTTAGACAGCTCTGATTACAACACATTTAATTATCACTTCCAAACTCATCTCCTGGCCAACCTGGACAGATGAACTACTGTATGTACTTATGATTCTTGTGGCTATCGTAGGTATTAAGTCTATTCAGATACTAAATGGAGTATGAAATTGTGTTTGTTTGTTTCTTTTTATTTATTATTTATTTATTCACTATCCTGTGATTGAATTTATTGCTACTAAACAGAAAACGTTGCTCTAAATAGGCCTACGGTGGACTATATTAGAGGTTATAGACCGGAAGGGAATAGATGAACTGACAGCGGTCACTATTACACCTTGATTCTGTCTCCACAAAAAAGGCCCGACAAGAAGACGAAGCCTAGACATGAGACCTTGCATTTTATAAAGCGGTGCATAATGCTATAGTCCTATAGCTGGTGACTGTGGGTAACAATTTTTCCGAGTCTTTGGTCTGACATGTGCCAGATTCAGACCTGGTCTTCTGGACTTGGCGATCAGACCTTTGTAAGCTAATTATTACGGCGTAGAGCACCCGCCGATCGCCAACTGCGCGAGTCATTCAGAAGTGAGCCTATCTGTAACCACGAAGCCGGTTAGGTTGGCATGGTTTTAAGTTGTCCTCCACGTGATCTGGTTGATGTGTGCGGTAAGATGTTGGAACCTCAGGCTTTACACGTAGATGAGGAGTTAGGAAGAATATCGGCTCACATTTATAATCTCCATGCGTACTACTTGAAGAGTTAATATAGACTGTACTTGGGAAAGCGTGATTTTTTTCTCTATAAGAATACCTACTTGTCTTACTCATTAATTAGTGAAGGTTTAAACTTTACGTCAAGTCAAGTATCCCGCTTGGATTTTCCCGCAACGTGTCAGTTTCTCCACCTTAAAATAAATCATCGCTGAGGATGACTAACGAGGTCACAACTGAGTTGAATAGAAAACCCCTTTACGCCAAGTGTCTGACACTATGTCTGCAGCGTCTCAGCGGGGGTCTTCAGTAAAACAATTATATAGAGAGATTAACTTGTATGTGTATTTGACAGTCTGGTGTCAAATAGATAACGACATGGCAGAATCAAAACAATCATAACAATAAAACCAATACGTAAGTGTCTTCTATTCACATGATGATCTCTTCCCTCTAGTCTTATACAATGAATTCAAAATCACTATCCTTATCGATATCGAAAGCCACAAGCGCAGGCAATCGCCTATTGAAGTGAATATATAGTCTTTAAATTAATACACTCACCGTATGATAGGCAAATTGCATAGTAATTATCTCACACAGAGAGCATTATATCCATTCCTTTTTTCCCCACTGAAAGCGCCACGCTGTATATATAAGCACGCCACAAACAGCAAACGTCTCATTACATTTGATACGTTGAGCAGTATAGTAGTAGCGTTTGGGATCAAGATGGTGGTGATTACGAAATCAGAATTCACTGCGAAATCCATTGCTGATGTACGCTCAAGATCGTCCACCGAAAAGCGGAGATGCTATATTGAAGAATACGCAAAGAGCGTGCATGGATGTAAAACGAAAACGCGAAATGAACGCCCTAAAAACATTGAGAACGGGCACAGAAGAGTTCAGCGCAGTAACGCGTTTTCTGCATCAAGAAAACGGTCTCCAATGTTATCATTAATTGAAGAAGTGGAGGAACCGTTAAATAAACCAGCGGCAGAGAATTTTCTACTAAAAAAGCCACTCGAGAGCAGTGCACCTGTTAATGCGAAGAGAAGGAGGCGATCGATGCTGTCACAAATGATGATACCATCACTTCCACCGATAGCTGAAGTTGAATGTTATTGACTCTATTCTGCGAAGCAGTTGACGCTACACTGTGTCCAATGAGACAATTCTGGCTGGCCTTCTATCGAGCGAAATTTGCGATTCCTACTAACATTCATGGATCCTGGCGACGCACAGATTGTTTCATGTGCAATATTTTATGTTCTACGGTTTTTCTACATGAACTGAATATATTTTTTTAAAAAATGAACATTTCCTTGCTAAGCAATTAAGGTTCGATCGGTTGAGATGATTAAGGGTTTAGGCTATTGCGGCGCGGCATCATACGAATACACGCGGTCTTGCAGTCTCGCTGAGAGTTGACTTTGGTGTAATTGACTGATTGATTGATCGTTTGGAATGAGCTGTATAATCGTGATCAGTTCGAGTCGCGAATTGTAGCAGAGTCAGCTGGTAATTACAATAGGTATCGGAACAAACCCGCAGGTTTCAAAATTTTTAGTTCGAAATCGCACCAGGAAAATATTACCAAGTGCTCGCATGGGACTCGATTTTAGTACACTCTGCTTTGGCATGATCTTGGTGTAGGGTTGGGGAACCTTTCAGACGCGTTTGCGTCTGAGCATCATAGTAATGTAACCAATACACTTTACACGCAATGGTTAGTTTGGTTGCACTGTACGATATCGATCACATGGACCCGATTTAACCCTGTAATGTGGAATTGCTAATTGGCATATGACGTGCAAGGCATTAGTTATCCGCTTCTATGCCGCTGTAATATCATAGGCAATGACGAATCTTCGATCTATAATGAAACGTCGGCTTAATTGCCTTCTATATGAAGTCGATGCTTTCAGTAATCGATTGTGATTTGTTAGGCTCTTCATTTGCTCATTTATGGGACCCAACCCGTATCGTTGTATGATGTTGATGGTTTGACAGGCCCTGGACAGGATCGTGGTATATGTCACTACAAGACCCTCATATTTCATGGACTGTAATTGAAAGCGGTCATGATTGGTCAGTCAGTCGCTGCAGGAAAGCAATCCGATTCGTTTTTGAACATTGTGACCGCAATCACTCCATGACAAATCTTGCAGAGGTCAAGCTTCATTTGGAACTGATTACTTTACGCAGGTGAATAAACAGATTACAGAACACAATATATTTACTCCCCTAATTTTCCTACAGGCCTACGGGGGCGTATACAAGAATGATTATGACATCTGGCGCACTGGCTGTGTGCCGTTGTTGCCGTTAGCCGAGGCTTTGCAATGTCTTCAATGAAACATTTTAGGCAAAGACGTATGTGTGCGTGTGTCGGTTACTCACACGTAGAATATTGATTGAAATGGGGGCTTTGGATATGAGAGGGTGTCAGATTGGCCTCTTCATGATTCGGGTTCGGACTGAGAAACACGCTTCAGTCACAATCTTCACTTGGATATTCTCTATACATGTGATGGCTACGGGGTTTGATACGACAACGGATTAGATGCTAATCAATCATAGAATTTCCTACCTAATTGATAACAATAAGATTTCCGAATCAAAGTCTAGACTAGCTTTGCACAACACAGTCTAGCACACGTGAGAAAACCTATGTATATTTACTTTCAATTTACTTTCTGTTCACACCATGCAAAACCAAACAAGTTCAATATAGGTCAGAGTACACCCGTCAATTACCTTGTTATCACTCAAAGACGCAAACTGCCAAGCAAGATATTGGACAAAGGTTGAGATTCATCAACAAATTGCCCAGCTGAGTAAATTGGCTTGGTCTGAATGTTATACTGTTAAATCGTGATGTTCTCTTTATCATGAAACATCCGGTCGGAAGTCACTTTGACATTGATAATTGCACACTTCATTCCTCGGCATGCTTCATTTTTGTAGAGCTTTGTAAACCGTCTCTATGGATTGGTTACATCAAAAAATATAGATCAAGACCGCTTCATCTATTGGACACATCTGGTTTTAATGAACGGCGCAATGCTTGCTATGTGTGATGATACCAAAACGCACGTGCGCACCATGGACAAGGTATAATTTCACACACACGGTATGATAAGTATCGTGCGTGCACTTAGCAATAGGCGAATTTCCAATGCAATAAACAGTAGTTACGTAACTGCGCTTTGAAAAGCGTTGGTTTAAAGATGTATTGTGCACATGAGCAGCTCCAGCTGGTTGGGTGATACAAGCTGTATTGAGGGTCCGATAATTGACAACCATGTGTAGGTTCTTTAAACGGTCAAAATTCAGGAGTGGAAAGATGGACACACCGAGGCAAACCAAATCTTCAAAAAAGTGGTACCCATCTTTGATATGCAGTAAGTGTTAGTGGAGTGAGGAGAGCTATGGCTGTGACAATGATCCTGGCTATAAACCGCAAATATCTAATTCGTGTGTGTACTAAGCATTGAACTGGCATTCGTCCTTTACCTAAATATAGTCGATAACGGCATAAATTCGAAACAACAGAAACAAGATATGGACACAAGTTGTGCTTACATTCACCACCTTTGATATGTGGACTGAACAATGCAGTGTATAGGTTGAATCATGACATGATTTAGTAGACCATGCGGTTCGATCTGTGCAGCATTTCAAACAGGAACTTCTCGTCTGCAGCATAAGCGGAAAACAAACATGCAACATGTCCTTATCGATTTTATGCGCATATTTACACAGCAAAACAACAACAGCAATAAGAGAAGACATCATAAATACAATCAATATTGAGGCATATCATGAGAAAGCAAGTGATTCTCAAAGTTGACAAAGTCACGTCGACCTCCCAATGATATTGAGATGTTAGCGGGATTGGCGATCAGGTGCTGCAGAGGAAGTTCAAATTCTCAGCCTTTTACTTCTAACAACATTATAACACACCTCATTACAGCTGCTTTGTCCTGATTTCAACAACATAATGATTATCCGTGAAATTGTAAAAGATAATCCTATAGAATTGAGATTTGGTACAATATAAATGGCATTGCAACGATTAATCAGATTATAACAACTGTTATCTATAATTGCCTCATCTATCACAAAGGTGGGAGCAAGTCTTTTTACTATCTGTGACTGCGGCCTTAATAATTTACATAATAGTCCCGCTGGGTTTGTACGTGCTTAATGAATATCCTGTTCATGTTATCTGCCCTCAAACTCGTTGCACTGCGGAACAATCCCGTTTCAAGGCCACTTATCCCATGCACCTGATGATTGTAATCATACTGAGAATTGGGTTCATGACGGTGATACCGATTATGTAGGACCTACAGAAAAATCAGCCCACATCCGGGATGGTGTGCTGGTAGGCCTACCAATGATACAAGTTATTTAAGGTGCGACAGGTTTGGCCTGTAACACTTGATCGCTTTTGTGTCTTATGTACACGCGATGTTTTCGCCGATATAATTCTCCAGACTCTGAACCTGAAAGATCATTTGTCAGAGGGGTTGAGAATTGAAGGGCTGACCGGGAATTGAACCCGGTTAGGCGCGAGAGGTTTTTCAGAGGTTTCGTTTAGGTCTATATACATAGATTGCTAGCTAGCAATCTGCTACTAATTAAGTGAATAGATCAATAAATTGTTTCTCCACAATAAAACAGGCAACAGTTTGTAAAGCGAGCTGATTGCATTTTGTTGTGAAACTTGGAGCGACTTGTGACAATCTCCTGGCGCCGGACATACTGACATAGCCAATGCGAGGGCGTTTATTAACTTATTAACCTTTTCCATTCAACCGCATCCAACCTTACTAACAATTAACGCGAATTTTCAATTTCGCTGTTGCGGCAAAGCCGTATTTATCGCCACGCTCAATTTTATGAGGTTTCGTTTTGAAAGGAAAGAACTGATGCAGATTGTGGATGCCCCTAATCTTTAATTTGATTTGTTTCGTTACTATAAAGCAGTGTGTTGTTCGCCAAATTAAAAATACTCTGGATTCTGTGGTGTTTCGTTTTCGACGACATTAGACGGATGAAAACGTGATTTCTGTCACTTGTGAACACCACAGCAACCTGGAATTTCACATTTGCCAAGTTCAAATGATCAGAAGTCATTCATTGTGATGGCACATATAATTGCTTACCGGAGTTGGGTCAAATAATTATTGAGAATCCGTGGAAATCCATGTATAATTTATGGCCTAATCTACACCAACGACTATTGCTACCATGATATGATTTCACATAGTTTACTGATGTTGACCGAGTAGGCCTAGAGCGGGGGGGGGGTATGAAATTGGAAGCAGCCAATTCACGAAGTACCATCGCCTTATTGATCAGATCATCAGCACTCGTTTTGTCGCCACTGATTAGGATGATAGAAAAAGGATGAGCAACAGCTAATTGCTCTTCCGAGAAGGCAAGACATTTCTCACCAAACGCAATGTTAAAATGACAATCTATTATAAAGACAGCCGTACCCTTTGTATACCAACACTATATTTACATCAACAAATAACCACTGTAATGAATTGAGTGTAATAGTTGCTTCAAACCACGTTTTTGGTATGTACGGAGAAAATCGTATTTTTCTTCACTTTCATAATACAATCTACCGGATTTACTTCCGTATGGTGAATATTTATGATGATTTCAAGTTTAATGATTGATTCAACTCAAGTGTCAAAGTGTGGCGCCGATTCTCTAATTTAATTAGCAATGCTCCACGCCTTCATTTTTGCATTGTTTCTTTGCTCACGGATGCTTGAAATTTGGCTAAATTTGAGCTGATTTCAGTTGCACTTTGTTTAATTTTTTGTGTAATTGGTGTCACGACTTCATATGCGGATCTCTGGTAACTGTTGAAGCGTTGTGAAGTTTCTTAATAACAAGGTAATTAAATTTGAAATTGATCTGATGATGTGCATGAGTATCTGGGATGGTTTTGTTTTAAGTTTTGTAAGATATTTGGTTTGGGGGGATTTCCTTATAAAGTGTGCGAGGAAGACAGTAAATGAGGTGAATATTCTCTAACAATCTGACTATATCATCACGTTAGCTATGGCGAATTGTGAACGAATCCTTTCCCGATATTGAGTATTGGGAGGATCTTCCTGTCATGCACGTAGTGAGTATTCGCTTGAATGTTTTATCATAAGGTTATCGCTGAACGGTAGTGACTATAGCGTCTGCTACTTGATCAGAAATCATGCCCGAGGTATTTCAGGTACCGTTATTGTTGCGTCGGTGAATACAAAATCAATGCGATACGACTCATTTAGCGAGTATAGTTGACTGTCTGCCTTCTGATCGGGTGGTTCCGGGTTCGATGTAAGACTGTGTCAAACCACAAAAAATATACAATTGATATCCGTTGCACTTTTCCTGGTTGTCAGTTTCGACCTAAGTAGTTGAAAACGGCGTAAAATCCGAAAACAAACCAGCAACAACAAATGCAATATTGGAAAACTATAGTTGTTCCTTTACTTTGAGTTCGTTTTGCATCGCCCCCAATCATTCATTAGGATGTTGCTAAGGGCGGAAATCGGCTTTCCTCCTTTTGCATTTCATATTGATATGGACTGTACGTATTGCAAAGAAAAATTGTAACGTTGCCGTCATGTTCGCATAGTATTGGGCAGGTGCAGTATGACAACAAACGGCAAGCCGAGTAAGGCGCAAAAAAAGTGGAGGTTTTATGCAATAGTCGTGGGAATAACTCTGGTTTTAACACCGCAATATTGTCTAGCCTGTTTTCAAACAAGCATTGGCGTGAAAGATGCGCTCGGATCCTACAGCGTGTTAGTCTACAGTACGCTGTGCTTGTTTTCGTTGCTAGCGTACGTACCGTTATCGGCTTGGATCGGGCGAAAGACATGTCTTATTATTGGAGAAATACAAACTGTTGTTTACACGATCGCGCTGATGTATCAGAAGGTTTGGACCATGACTATCGCTGCCGCCTTGATGGGGATTGGAGAAAGTGTATTTTTAACAGCAGGCGGTGTAATAATTTCGTCGTTCAATGACGACGGGCTGGATGGAACCTCAAGGAAAGATTCAGTCAGACTCTTCCTGACTACATTATCGCTTGGACAGGTTTTAGTAACTCTTGCACCGAATCTTATATTGAAGGACAGCAGAACTGAATGGAACACTACGTTGACGAACAGCAGCGGTTCTTTTGATGTGTCGAAATGTGGGAGTAACGACTGTCCATTAAACTATGCATTTAAGCGTACTGCGAACGTATTTGGTCAACTAGTCCCAACGTATGAATCACTATTGATATTTTTAAGTTTGTTTGGCTCCTTACAAATTGTGGGTATTATTCTGCACTGCATTGTGATCCGAGACGAAAAAAGTGCAGCTGCGTCAAATAATAACCAAACCGAGCAATTATTACCGAGAGAACCCCATCCTGATGCACGCGCTGATTTAAAAAAGGCTTTCAACAAAATGGTTACCCACTTGAAATCGAGACTTCAGCTGATGCTCATTCCTATTCAATTACAAAACGGAGCCTTCAACGCGTTCCTCTGGTCTGACGCTACTCGGTCGTATTTTTCATGTCCTTTTGGTGTTGAACACCTGGGGGTTTATCTTTTCGCAACGTATACTTCTTCATTTATTGTTAACGCCGCATATTCAAAATTCGCCTCGTCTCTTTCCCCGCCAGTCTTATACGTTGTAAGTTACGTGTTTGAGACTGCGACATACGTTGTTGCATATTCATGGGAGCCATCGCCAGATTCCTTTTACGTTCCTGCGTTATTGGCGGTAATGATTGGAGCTACCAACGGGGCGCGGAGGCTTCTATCTTACCTGGTCGCAAGCATGTATTTTGAGGATCTAGACTCATCCTACATAGTACTAACAGGAGCAGCTGCGTTTGGTACTTCCATAGTGTTCGCTGCGGGGAGTTTTGTATGCGTTTATGTCAAAATTTACGCACTAGCCGCACTATCACTAATGTCAACTGCACTGGCATTAGCTGCACATTATCGCCATTTAAAGCTCAGAGTACGAAGTTCTAATCCTCCAGCGCAGTGATCAAGAATGAAGTACCAACATGAAAATGGAAATGTGGACAAGTGAAATTTTGGTAACGACTATATAACTGTAAATTCCGCTTCGTCATAACCGTTGCGCCTCGCATGTTTCATTGACAAAATTGATCGAACCTCATGCTGTTTAATATGTATAAAGTACAGTTCTCGGCCTATTGCATGCCTGCGAGAGTCACATTCTTATAAGTGCACAACATTGTCTGAAAATGTCCCGTATATACGTACTGTAGGTGTGTCAGAGGTTTACAAATTACAGGACGCAATGTTTGGGCTTTGAAACATACCTTAAATATTATAATTTTCTCCATGCTATGGCAGGAAGATTCTACATCAGCATATATTTCTATTTCGCACAACGCAAGCCAAACGATTGTACATTCACGACGACTCCTTCCAAACATAGTGATTCATTGTGATAGCACACATAATTGCTTAGCCGATATGGGTCAAATAATTATTGAGAATCCGTGGAAATCCATGTATAATTTATGGCCTAACCTACACCAACGACTATTGCTACCATGATATGATTTCACATAGTTTACTGATGTTGACCGAGTAGGCCTAGAGCGGGGTGGTATGAAATTGGAAGCAGCCAATTCACGAAGTAGCATCGCCTTATTGATCAGATCATCAGCACCCGTTGTGTCGCCACTGATTTGGATGATAGAAAAAGGATGAGCAACAGAAAATTGCTCCTTCGAGAAGACGAGACTTCTCACCAAACGCATTGTTAAAATGACAATCTATTATAAACACAGCCGTGCCCTTTGTATACCAACACTATATTTACATCAACAAAAACGCGCTCGAATGAATTAAGTGTAATAGTTGCATAAAACCGCATTTTGGTGTGGAGAAAATCGTATTTTTTTCATTTTCATAATCCAAACTACCGGATTTACTTCCGTCTAATGAATATTTATGACGATTTCAAGTTTAATGATTGATTCAACTCGAGTATTTAAACATGTCAAAGTGTGGCGCCGATTCTCTAATTTCATTAGCAATGCTCAACGCCTTCATTTTTGGATTGTTTTTTTTGCTCACGGATGCTTGAAATGTGGCTAAATTTGAGCTGATTTCAGTTGCACTTTGTTTAATTATTTGTGTAATTGGTGTCACGACTTCATATGCGGATCTCTGGTAACTGTTGAAGCGTTGTGAAGATTCCTAATACCAAGGTAATTAAATTTGAAATTGATCTGATGATGTGCATGACTATCTGGGATGATTACTTCGACTTCATTATGCATCGCCCAATCATTCATTATGCTGTTGCTAAGGCCGGAAATCGGGTTTCCTCCTTTTGCATATCATATTGATATGAACTGTACGTATGCAAACAAAAATTGCAACTTTACAGTCATGCTCGCATACTATCGGGCAGGTGCAGTATGACAACAAATAGCTTGCCGAGTAAGGCGCAAAAAAAGTGGAGGTTTTATGCAATAGTCGTGGGAATAACTCTGGTGTTGGCACCGCAATATTGTCTAGCCTGTTTTCAAACAAGCATTGGCGTAAAAGATGCGCTCGGATCCTACAGCGTGTTAGTCTACAGTACGCTGTGCTTGTTTTCGTTGCTAGCGTACGTACCGTTATCGGCTTGGATCGGGCGAAAGACATGTCTTATTATTGGAGAAATACAAACTGTTGTTTACACGATCGCGCTGATGTATCAGAAGGTTTGGACCATGACTATCGCTGCCGCCTTGATGGGGATTGGAGAAAGTGTATTTTTAACAGCAGGCGGTGTAATAATTTCGTCGTTCAATGACGACGGGCTGGATGGAACCTCAAGGAAAGATTCAGTCAGACTCTTCCTGACTACATTATCGCTTGGACAGGTTTTAGTAACTCTTGCACCGAATCTTATATTGAAGGACAGCAGAACTGAATGGAACACTACGTTGACGAACAGCAGCGGTTCTTTTGATGTATCCAAATGTGGGAGTAACGACTGTCCATTAAACTATGCATTTAAGCGTACTGCGAACGTATTTGGTCAACTAGTCCCAACGTATGAATCACTATTGATATTTTTAAGTTTGTTTGGCTCCTTACAAATTGTGGGTATTATTCTGCACTGCATTGTGATCCGAGACGACAAAAGTGCAGCTGCGTCAAATAATAACCAAACCGAGAAGTTATTACCGAGAGATCCCCATCTCGATGCAGGCGCTGATTTAAAAAAGGCTTTCAACAAACTGGTTACCCACTTGAAATCGAGACTTCAGCTGATGCTCATTCCTATTCCAATACAATACGGAGCCTTCAGCGCGTTCATTTGGTCTGACGCTACTCGGTCGTATTTTTCATGTCCTTTTGGTGTTGAACACCTGGGGGTTTATCTTTTCGCAACGTATACTTCCTCATTTATTGTTAACGCCGCATATTCAAAATTCGCCTCGTCTCTTTCCCCGCCAGTCTTATACGTTGTAAGTTACGTGTTTGAGACTGCGACATACGTTGTTGCATATTCATGGGAGCCATCGCCAGATTCCTTTTACGTTCCTGCGTTATTGGCGGTAATGATTGGAGCTACCAACGGGGCGCGGAGGCTTCTACCTTACCTGGTCGCAAGCATGTATTTTGAGGATCTAGACTCATCCTACATAGTACTAACTGGAGCAGCGGCGTTTGGTAATTCTATAGTGTTCGCTGCGGGGAGTTTTGTATGCGTTTATGCGAAAATTTACGCACTAGCCACACTATCACTAATGTCAACTGCACTGGCATTAGCTGCACATTATCGCTATTTAAAGCTCAGAGTACGAAGTTCTAATCCTCCAGCGCAGTGATGCAGGAATGAAGTACCAACATGAATATAGAAATGTGGACAGGTGAAATTTTGGTAACGACTATATAACTGTAAATTCCGCTGCCTCACAACCACTGCGGCTCGCATGCTTCATTGACAAAATTGATTGAACCTCATGTTATGTAACATGTTTCAAGTATGTACTTATAGTACAGTTGTCTGTCTATTGCATGCCTGCGAGAGTCTCATTCTTATATAAATGGACTGATTTACTTCACTATGTTGTGTTTCAGTTCAAACAAGTAATGGCCGGACTGAACATGGGATATAGTCATTCGCTTTGGCAAGTGGTGAGCTGTGGAAGATGAGGCGCCTTTGCATATTACAGATGTCAAACTAGCAGTGATGAGATGTTGTTTGTTACATATGCCTCACATATTGACTTTGAACAGATGAGCACGGGTAGACTATAGATTTAGATTCTCACACGTTACATAACATTACATTCATGCAACAGAACCAACGTAGTATCTGTTTCTATTTTCTCAGTAAACACTGTCGGAAAATGTCCCGTATACGTACTGAAGGTATGTCTGAGGTTTGCAAATAACAGGAAGCAATGTTTGGGCCCTGAAACATACCTTAAATATTTTGATTCTTTCCACGCTATGGCAGGAAGATTTTACATCAGCATATATTTCTATTTCGCACAACGCAAGCCAAACGATTGCATACATTCACGATGACTCCTTCCATACATGGTCATTGTGCAAAGAATGTATACATGAAAACTATTTTCCACGTGGATTAGTGAGATAATGCAGGAAAAACGTGAACCAAATATATAAATATCGCAGGCTATATCCTTGCGTTACATTCACGTTAATCTGTATAATCTGTCAATTCTAGGATAAGTCTCTAAGCAAATCATGGCCTTACTATTTCCGTGCTTGTGAGAAAGTCGCTATGTAAAGATGTTGTTTTTGTGTTTACTTCACTGGATGATGTAAAAAGCATATGGACTTCCCACCTTCATTTAGTGATACCATACTCTTGTTGTGTTGTATTTATGGCGTTTACCACATAGGTCATATACGTTAGGTAAATACTTATAGTACGCAATCTCGAAATTTCCCGTCTCCATCCTGGATAACTATCACAACCACAACCCTCCGCACTCCTACAATATTATGTATCAAATAGTGCGGGATGGGATATCAATTTTAACTGTTTTGGGAATCGAACACGCCACCTCTTAACTGGAAAGAGGGCAGTTAAACCACTGGGGCAATCGAGAGCGGTACACCAGATCGCACTGTCGGCCATCATTTCGGAAAACATTGACCTCTACGTTGCTATATTTTGCAAAACTAAATTGCAAACTTTTCTTTGCAACCAGCATTGCTATCAGCTCCACAATCTTGTACATATAAACAACACGTACATAAATCTATTGTACCTACAAGAATAGGCAGATATAGATATCACCATAATGGATTTCAAATGATGTACACAACACAAGGTAGTTGGTACGCCATGGCGATGTCTACCACTGTGTCAACACTAATCGAAAATGTGAACGCCAGCGATACAGGATGCGTTGTAATTGAAAAAAAAAAATAACGTAGGTGTTTACCGAAAATCGTTAGTGTTATAACATATGTATATTATAGGTTATGCAATTATTGATATTCAAAACATTACCTGCACGTTGTTACCGAAGTTGGTACGGCATGAGATCTAAGATGTGATAGTATTTAAACTTGAAGGTATTCATCATGATTATGAGATTTATCAATGCTGTTTGGGTATCGTCTCGTACACAGCGAACTTTCGACTGCAGGACAATGAACTGGGTTCAACATAATAGCAGGCGCATAAATTATACTCAAAGCTTTAGCTTTACTGCAGCAACCATGGTCTTGCAATGCACGCCTACCAACCGATACCAAGACTGCAAGTACCCAAAGCTCTCTAAGGGTTAAGTTAGGAAATCGTGGCGATGCCAAACCCCTGCTTTACTGGTCTCTCTCTACTTAACAGTCAATGTCGGAGGTGGTGCGGAGGGTTTTGGTTATGATGGTGATCCATGGGGCATATATAGGCTGTAAGCTGGAGGTATCTACGCGCGTACTAAGAAATGGCGTATATTACCTTAGTAGTTGAAAATGCTATAAATTCAAAAACAACAACAACTACCTCGATGGGACTCGATTCATCCAATCAATCGGCTTGATATAATTATTCGTCCACCGCTGTTCTGATTCACCAAAGCCTTCTACCTTACATATAACCAACCATCATGTGACTTCTCATTTGCGAAATGTATATAGGAGCGGTAAGGACAAACAGTCGGCTGAGAAATGAAGACAGTATGGTCACATGGGGACAGTAGACACGGGCACACGACGCAAAATTGTCACGACAAAGCGTCGGTTGCACACAACGTAGAAATTTCCCCGTGACCCTTTAATTATCTAAAGGCATACGTATTTACTCACGTGTTGATTTCGAACGCAATCAAAGACGTGCGTCGAGGATTTAATGAGCTTGATGTAAGTGTTATTCAATCAAAAGTCCTTTCGTACGTGGGCGCATCTCCTTGAACAGTTAGCGAGGCTTTTCACAACAACGAAAAATATCAAACAGCGCTCCTTTCGAGGAACTCGTAATCATTAATATTCATGGTTCCTATTCTTGAAATCATCACATTAAGTCTAATTATTCTAAGTATATATGATCCCAAGTTCGGATTACTAATTTTGAAATTGATATTCGGCTTAATATGCGTGACGTTGGCTACGTTAACTTACTTAGCCAATTACATAGAGTATGACGAACCGATACTGATTACACATGATGTAGATCGCACAAACACGATATTGCGAACAACCGATGTAGTTGCTGCATATTGGCATTGATGTATTTTCCCACTGAGATTTACATGACAACTCCGCGATTTCATCTCTTGAAGAGGATTGTTTGGTTAATGATGGGTTTGCAGTATAAGCTTAAATAGATTTCTCCTATATCCTCTTATCCGATACGAAAGTCCACAATTGTTTAATTGCAACTTCCAGCCACTGAGCAACAAGCGCAGTAATATAGAATTAACTTTAGTCATGAAGCTGTGCGTTGGCAATGGTAATTCCAAGCCAGCGCACAGCATGTCAACTGAACGCATTGGCAATAATCACTTTTATTCCCCGCGAGACCTATAGGTGTATATACCACCTTAGCCGTTAATCCGAACTCTATCGTACTACCACCGAAATCACTCGTCAACTCACTATAATTATAAGGTATATCTCACGTCGCGGCGGTAGGTTAGCTGTTCTGTTTGAAACGCAAACCTTGTATGGTTTCAATCGAGAAGGTGCGCACTGTCTTCTTTCCAACTAAAACTTTGTATGGTTTTAACTCAATCGATATTCACAATCGCACGAGCAGTGTTTTGTATGAGAGAAATATATATTGCACAAAGAGTTTGTAAAAATTGCACTTGGAAAATATAGATTAGCGGGTAAGAAAGAAAAAAAACGCGAGTAAGAAATATTGAGCGTCCAGCACTTCTTTTTGTAGTTGTCGCGACCAGATTTTCATAAATTTCGCTCCTCTGATTCGTCGATAACAGGTAACGATGTTATCATCATGCTAGTAAGCACTGATCGCCGGTTCTTCTTAACAAATCTGTTGCATCTTCGATTAACAACTTGGGTTGTTTTGAAGGAATTTGTTGACGATGTTTCATTTTGCTTCTCCTCTACTTCTGAAGCTTCTGTGATCGCACCCAATGAACTTGTGCTTTGTTTTAGACTCGTTCTGGTACGTTTTGAATGCGTCTTGTTGTTCGCCATCACGTTTTCTTTATTATTCCACAGATTTGTTAAAGCAGATGTGCTTTTCATGCAGCTTGCACCTTCGTTTCTCTGTAAGTTTCTTTTACGGCTGGCATACATAGTACGATCCATATTGTAGTAGATTATAGCTTGCGAGATATTCTCGGAACCGACTAGACTGTGCTCTCGAAGTCCGTTTACAAATGACGCTTCTCAGCGTTGCAGTCTCTTATATAGCCTCTTACGAAAGGAAATACGAAGAAGGCAGTCGGTGTGTGATTTAGTTCTGTTAGATGTCTACAGGACGAGAAAATTGCCTGAAATGACCTAACATCAAGGTTTCAATCTATGCGAGTGTTTAATTGCTTTAATTAGACAGTGAGGAATTAACAACCGGAATGAAAAGTTTCAATACCGCCCAATTTTGTTGTAACTTGATGTAACGACAGTGCACTCGCCTTATTCTAATGTCTTGCTATGTAATTTATAACAACATAACCCGCATATAGAATAAAAATTGTCTTAATGAATAGGGGTGGGCTAAGATGAAGGTGGTAGAAAGTTGCATCCAAGCCAATCTTATAAACAGTCCAGACAGAGTCGCCAGACTGTCTCCAAGGGATTTTTCAAATGCATCTGCCTTTAGTGTATGCCAGGGCAATAACTTAAAAGAAGTAGACGTCCGTTCATACAAAGTATAGTTTTCTCAATAACCTTTTACTATAGGCCCATATGATATCTAAGATTCATCACAGTTTCTATAGAACATTATAATGTTCATGGCATGAATGATATTCATATAATTCAAACATCTGAGATACCTATACGGGAATCTCAACGAGAGCTATAATATCAAGTTTCAACAGCGGTTTACCACCTGGTGCTAACGACTTTGACTTTTCGTAACGGATGGCACATTACAATCAACCAAGTTATTGCATCATTGTCATAAAATCTAGACATAATATTGTAACGTGTGGAAACTTGCCGGCTTCCAAAGATTAACGTCCTACTTAACAAAGTGTACTGAAGAAAAGTTGATCGAGAAAGGAAATGCCTACTGCTGTAAATCACTTTCGCGCCGTCTCGAAAGGCCAGATAAACCGGTAACTTTGTGTCGCCGCTTCCTGATTGCTAATGTTTGTGTTTAATCACAGGGTGAGATGGATAAAAAGGAAGTTACGTGGTTTTTTGGTAGTTATGTGTCGGTAAATGAGCAAACTTTGTTTCACGCGTGCTTACTGACTGATGACTGGCTAGCTGAGTGACTATGTAGGTTGTGCGGATGAGGATGAGGTATCACTGGTTTCGCAGGCCGGGCGATTGATTGCGCAATCACCGCATGGTAACAATATCCTCACTATACTGTGCTTTATGTTGCCGTAGCTCGTTGAACCGCATCACACGCTGAACGCCGTACCCTTCCCATTTTCTCGGGATTAGAATCGGCCGGTACAAATATGTGATGTGAATGCAGCAGTTGATGCTATATTGTGTTTGCGTAGCGTGACGCCATCCAAAAATATATGCTTGCAAGGTGGAGATCGCATATACCACGTGTCTTTAAGACCCAGCTTATTTACACCGTTTGGCTTTGCATAATCACATAATGAAAATTGACTTTTACGCCAGCAAATCTGGTAGGAGCAGCGGCTAACAGAGAAGACATTATATGAATTGAGGGTAAAGCACATAACTGTCTTTCTGATAATCTAGAGAAATGCGGGTCATACCTTCGACAGAGTAATCAACCGCCCGTAAATGATCAATCTCACGCAGACATGCAAACTATACCATGTCAATTTAAAGATTGATTGATGAGAAATACGCCGTCCCAATCCAGACTAAGGCGATTCAACCTCGGGTAAATCCTGTTACCAGAAGCTGCCCGTCTGGAATTCGTCGCCTGCTAAAAGACAATCCATTTGATTTGCGGGGAAGTGGTGAAGTATTGTAAACAAGTGTCGTTCTGTGAGTTTAGATAGTAAACGCACGGTATTGACCTTTGAAGGTGTTTGTCACACACACATTTAGCAGCAGGTACGCAAATGACTTTTTGGCAACGAAAGCCTCATAGTCATTCCTGTATAATTACCTAGTCGAAATGAAACGACGACATTTGAAATGCGTCAATCGCATCATGTTTATGTGATTCCAAGACATAAAATCTCACACAAACAATTCCAAAAGCATAGCACACGGTTCTTTCCTAGAATGCTCACAACTACAAAGTGACGGAACATTGCTAAAACAAGCACCACGGCTGCACTCTGATCAAATTATCGTATTCCATTTACGCCGAAATTCAGAGTCGTATGTAATCACCCAGCATTACATATGTATACCAGGACCAGCGTACCATCCGGAAAGGTTGTGTAGACCGGAACCGTTCAAGAGCGGGTGACCACATTGGACATTGTGGGAACTCGATTGCAGATGCTAAAGGTTGGGAGTAACGACGTTGTGACGTCGTTTTCAACAACTCTGAATAGATCCAGTTAAGTTTGATGCCCCAGACTCTTTACTACACCGGCATTCATGATTTGGCCAGACACAAGACGATCTTAATCATTATTATTATCATTATTCAGATCGCCTTGGCCAGACAGTATGTGGATTATTAATAAGCCTAATGCGGATTAACAGTTGATCTTCAAATATACAATTGTGAAGCTGAAGTTTGCTAACAGATGAATGCAAGAACCGCATTTATCCATTGCAGACTCCTATATAGACACTGCGAATACTTATGATCTGGAAGTGTAGGATCGCGATGATGGGCTGCTTTGTATTGGCAACCGCAGATGTTGTTTCGTGATGATGCGTTCAACACATACGGTTGAGGTGAGTTTCGTGTGACTGCACGTAGCCAGGATGAAACGATGCGTCGCATACTTGCCTTGTGCTGTCATATCACACCAACAGTAGGCATAGCTTGCAATTAATTTTTATAAAAATATTAGAACTGAAACCTGTAATGAAATGTTGCAAAGCTTGCGGCAATCCGCAAAGTTATATTTGATTTCTAAGAAATCATTTGCCTTAAATTATTTAAGGCCAAACCCTTGATTGGTGGCCGCAAAATTCTCCTTTAAACCCAAACTTCAATTCTACAAACTGAAAATTATATAATTATTTTTTTCTCCGAAGCGAAATTCAAATCATATCTGTTTAATATTTATATGAATGATTAAAGGAACGATATTATTAAAATTTAGCATTTTTTATATTAACATACAACAGCGTCTAATAAATCAATGAGTTTGCACTATTTGGAGAAATAATATCGATGCAAGGTGCTTCTAGAAATTGTGACAGCGACAGCGCATAATCATGAAGAACATTTGCTAGGTGAGATAATTTAAAATACCCATGTAGTAATGAAATACCAACACTATGTATAACGCGGATTTACGCTTTAGAAACCACTTGAATTAATTCCTTACATGTGCAGACTCAACCAGAATACGTCAATCGCGTCTGAAATGCCAAACGGGTGATAACAACTCATGCATAGTAACATGACACACCTCCAAATGCAGACGTCTGTGATCTTGAGAAAAATAGAACTTGATTTCTAATCGTCTCCAAACAAAGAGTATCAATTTAATGATCCCACACCTTGCTAAATTTATACAAAAGTTCACTGGAGCACAATTAAAGATAGGATGGTTGGCAACCGAAACGTGTAATGATACGTTACGCCGAATCCTTTGAACGCAAATTGCTAGTGGATGAAAGTAAATGTAGGTGTTCGCACGAGTCGGAATCCTTTTGCAGGGTCAACACGGCAATAATTAGTCTTGGCGACAGATTAAAAGATCCCACCATGACGCATTGATTAACTATATGCAAGACTACAATATAACGTGTATTATTAGAGAGCTCTGTTGTCTAAATGTACCGTACTGTTATGATCAGCAGTTTGGAACTTTTGTGAGAAATTATGAACTTTACAACTGGCGCACAACGCATGAAAGCCTGTCACTATTAAGAGCGAGCTTACAGAACGTGGTAGCGTCTTCTGGTGTTCAATCATTTCATTTTCTATCTGAGGTTGAACACCCGGTAGTTGAGCACCAGTACTCTGAAATACTACGCACGCACGCACAAGCGCACGAATCGCCGTGCTCTATACACTCACTCTCGGTATCAACAAGGTATAGGTTGTGCGTAAGTTGCTAGCAAGTGAAGTTGATATGATTTCATCAAATGTACGCAAGCAGAAATTTGTGTCGAATTGAAAATATTTTCTCATTTCTTCGTTTGGTGCAACCATTGCTGACGTTGCGACAACGTCATGACGCATCACTTTCCTTATTACTGGAATCAAACTTGTTTTCATGATGATAAATTTGTCACGCATCATTTATTACGACACTAGTAATATCATTAGTACCAGACTCAAATCAACAGCATTATAAATAGAATTGGGATTAACATTTATGAGGTTTGAGAGCAGTGACAGCGTGTTCCACCACCAGTATGCCAAAAATAGATTTTTTTTATCAGTCGCAGTTGTGGTTTGAATGAAATACACAGATGTGCGAGATGATTAAACAACAATCATAAAAATATTTATCACTGGAATTTCCAATTGTGATGACTTATGGTGTTTGTGCACGCGCATGCTCAACTTCGCACGTAAAGTTTCCTTTAGGCATATTCTTACTGAGTTATAAACTCAACCCTAAAAAAGGCAACTCTGATGCAAAAATTATACCGGTTCCGGTTGGGTAGCGTTATGGAATAAGTGATGATGGTGACTGTGACTGAAATTCTTTATTTCATCTGCATACTACATGTCCATTTCGGGTAGAAAGCCTTCTGAGCAAAGATGTCTAGATTTTGCGCCTTTCCTCCGCTTTCAATATATTTCCCCTACCGCGAATGACGAAGTGGATAACGATCTCTACGAATTTGGCTGCTTGATTCTGTTGGGGATGGAGACACCAATCAAGAAGTTATCATTGCAAGAAATCAACAGATTTTGCCATTTGGATATCCGATAGTGATATCTATAGGAATTGGTCAAATGTAATAACCCTCGGCGAAATTTGAAAGAGCGCGCGATGCGACGGTGAGTCTTTTGTGTTGATATTGCGACTCTCTACGGGAATACACACGGTTTTAACAAAGAGTTTCCTTGTTTGAGTTTCTTTGTTAGCGACTAAAATTGGCCAATCGCGCAATACAATGAATCACCTTCACGTATACTGTACTATCACAGCGATGGCGCCAAGCAATTTATCAGCGTTTGTATGGGGAAAGATATACAAACTATATATCAAGTGAGTGCAATGACTCCGTGCAGACGCACAGGTACAGGTTGACCGATTAATCGGATTACAAAAAATCCAAGATTCCAATGCATGATTATATTGAGCTGAAGCAGCAAGAATCCTGCACACAATCAGCAAGGTTTATGTCAAAATATTCTTTACATGTTGCCTAAAAATACACAATCGCAAAGATAATCCGTTAGTTCCAGCGTCGCGTCGATCATCTTTTGGAATGTTTATTGTGATATTCCGCAGCTCCTATTTTGGTCAGATTGCAATTGAAATGTCGAAAATTCACGTCAGGCCGAGCTTCCGTGTCGGTCTTACAATGACTTTACAGGCTCGATGTGTGGAAATATTTGTCTAGCCAAACATCTGGTCGAGCCACTGCGACCATACCAGAAATGGAAGCGCCAATCGGAGAAGCAGCGTTATTTCCCGTCGAAATTAATGGTGTCCGTATCTGAGGGACACGTCACGGAACTGACGGTTTTTTCAAAAATATAGCTAGACGAACTATATGTACCACTCATTCCCTCCGATACTAATTGTAGAAGTTGAAGTGGAACAGCTACCAATTTATATTCATTGGCTTGAATCGGTTTGGATTCGAACCCAGGACCTCCCGATGTAGGAAAAGTCCACATCTCATACCATAGGACCGGGCATATCCCACAGTCCATACATTTCGTGCTGAAGTTCACACGTTCGCCGCGAAGAGATTAGAAGCAGAATGATCTTTTCATCATTGCACGATCTCATCAATATTAATCTCTACATAATTAAGACATATGACGTCCTTATTACGACAAAAGTTTATGACCGTTTTGATACCGAATTCCAAGGTTGACTTCGGTCTCGACGTGACTGTCACAGATGAAGATAATCCTAGCTTATTCAAACTTGAATAGCGCTTATACACAGATCTAGGAAAGACATGATAGGCAAATCCACTTTTCGCGGCACAAATATTCTAAATATACGTCGGTTATTGTTGTTTCGCGCGTTGTATTCCATCAACACATAATCGTGACTATTAACAGATAAGAAATCCATATCACAGGGTGAAAATTTATGTTTCAATACGTTTCAATAACATAACATGGAAGTCGTTCCGAGTAAGCAATACTTACTGGAAACTTGTCAGAAGTCGTTTGGTTTCGCTCGCTTTCATGTTTTATTACCAATTAGAGTTTTCGGAGGTATTTTCTCATCTGATTTATAGCTAAAATTGATATTGAATAGATTTATAAATCAAAGGGACTGTTTGGAATACTTTCAAATTATGTCGACGACTATCAACAATTCCAACACATTTTCTTGCTGTGTAGGCATTCTAATGATCGCTTCGAAAAGGACAATGTCACGTTCAATTATTTTCCCACCAGACACCCATTTTACTCTTGATGTCACAATAACAACAGTTGGGCATCGAAAATCAAAATATTTTTTGAACAAATTAACTGCTACGTTCTGCATTTTTCACCGAAAGCAGTTATACATTGCAGCGTTGACTGGAAACCGACAAAAGAAAGCGCACAACTGGGCATGGAATCCGCGAGTGTGTGTGCGTGTTGTCATGGTAATCGCGGTAGAAAGATGCCTTTTTCACCTCATTTACACCACATACACACAAGTCAATACCGCCAGTAGGAGTATTAGTTGAGGAGAGTGAAAATGTTGTCAATATGCTCTGGGAATATTATAATCAGCCACAAAAACAAGCCGGTATTGCGCCTCTGCAAATGCATAAACTCGACCAATGACATATAGCCAACTATGGAACCCTCCTCAAAGTTCGCAGACTAGAACTCACCCTTTACACAACAGCCGCAGCTCCCCGCATATGCCTGCTAAACTTCTATTGATGGTGATGATGATCATGGATTGACTTTTGGCTAATCGCAGGGGCGTGAGAGGGCGTTACCGTGGATTGCACTTGTGCTCGTGCTGATCAATCATTTCGTTTAGGATATCGCTACGCAGGTGTAGACTATTATATTATCGCATTTGACCAATTTGTCTTGGTCGGATCTAGCTTAAATCAGTGAGAAAAATAAATTTCAAAAAATTGCGACGTGCAGTTTTGCTGTTCGCGCGCAGTAATTGAAATAATCGACCGTGAAATGTAATACACAAAGTATAACTGACGTAGCAAAATCGTGTAACGAATGGAACAGCTTCATTGCTTGTGAGTCACGGGTCACGTAAATTCTCCAAACTTCTCTTGAGCGTAAGCCCTCTATCCATCATCAAACCTAATGAATACACACCGGCAGCAAGATGAAATTGGGCGGTGCTTGGGCTTGGCACATGCTCAATAACCTAAACGAAACACGGGTAGGATACGGGTGATCAGCTGATTACTAAAGAGGCAAGTCGACTGCCTTGCAAAGTGACCTCGAAATCATGTGTACTCGACTCGACGCCGACGGTGTCCTTGTAAGATCGTAAAAATATTTAACAATGTTGCAGCGATATGCGGTTGTTGTTATTGTTTTGAATTTATGACTCTTG
Organism: Botrylloides violaceus; assembly: GCA_030412335.1. NCBI lineage: Eukaryota > Metazoa > Chordata > Ascidiacea > Stolidobranchia > Styelidae > Botrylloides > Botrylloides violaceus. Next base: position 3,096,071 of record JASFYC010000810.1, read on the forward strand.
CAACTGCTAAGCTGATGTACGTCAGGTCAATGTTTTTAGTACGTGTTATCGATAGCACTGGTTCATATCCAGGATCGCTGTTACAACAACAACGCTCCGAACCACGCGATACGAACTTCCGCCAGACAGAGGAGGAAGGGATACCAATTTTGAAGTCTCTGACTTGACTTGATCGGCAAGCGGACCAGGCACACCTCCGACCAGAAGTCTGACAGTCAAACCATTCTGGCAACTAATGAGCGGTCAACGCAATTTCAGGCCCGACAGCTTGCTTCCACAGCACGAGCCACATCCCGAAACCTGACCCTGACATCGATTGCCGTCTCATGCGAAGATAGTGCGACCACGTAGTCACGTACCACAGTGATCTTACCAAACATCATTTTGCGAAACGATTAAGTTATCGACTATATGATCTACTGTGGATTCAGAACCAGTCGCCACAAATTTCAGTCGAAATTAAACATTTTCACAAGCCGCTCCTTCGGCAATGTTGTTGTTATTGTTTTGACTCCCGCTCACTTGCAATCGAAAGGCGAATGTTGTTTGTAGACGACATCTTGATATCATTAATAATTTTTTACGGTGATACCGTTGGCTTAGATTTACATCTGATGACTTAGAGAGTAATTATCATCTTATCAATTCTTGACATATACATTACACTTTAGTGCTCTTGACATCGTGAATTATTTGGGCAGGAGAAAATAACTCATAGGATTTCATTCGAGAGATTACTAGTCGTTCATACGAGGAGAAAGAATATTTTCTAATTACCAGCATTCAGCACTCTCAGCTGATTTTCATCGCAATTGGCATTGAGGTCTGAATGAAGCATCAAGCCTATTCCGGCCCAGAGCGTGACCGACCTGAAAATACTCAGTTCCCGCGTCCACGCCCAACCCATTGTCCATCTATATGTTTTTGTTAACGCTATATGAACTCACGGCTTGGTATTTTGTCTCCCACACAGTATAATGTGCTTTCTGGCTATGAGGGTGAACGGTAGATGTGCTTTAGTAGCGCCCTTCGAGTTGTGACGGAAAACAACTATAGAAGTCGCAGCATGCAGATATCCGTGGGACTCATACTGGTTTGATTTGAATTACTGAATGTATAATGTAGGGATCACAAAAAAGTTCTTTCGGTAAACCAACCTCTTCCAGACACCCGGATATTATTGTAACGTAAATGTATACATTCGCGGTTACATTCATCCTAATAGAAATGTAAGCAAATCATTAGTTGCATATTTGCGGTATTATATCCACAGAACATGACATATTGCTCATCTCTTCTGTGAATCGACACAGACTTTCTCATTCGCTCGCCCATCGGCTGGCGCTAAATTCGACATATTTTCACAGAAAAGAATTATCTCCTCTGCGTTTTACACTTTGATTTGCTTAATCACTCCCAGATTACATACTGCTTCATTAATTAGGGTAACCCTGAGTGAAGATAATTGCTAAGTAATAGCCGCAGTTTGACAAATCATAGCAGTCAATTTGTCAGGTCCTGCCGACTAACGACAGACGTGATAACTTTCAATGAGTTTATATTTGATATCAGTGTGCGTCAGTAGGTTGGTTTCGCTCGATAAAAATTACAAAGTCCTCAGAATAGGTGCTCCATTGTTTGTGTCAATGCTAAATACTAATTGGTGGTGTTAATGAAGAAAATTACGGTTTTCGGTTACATGAAGTCACATCTTTGTGAGAGAAGGTTTGGTTATCCATTCGACGACCTCGGATTCATAATTTACTGGAGATAAATGCATAAAATGCCAGAATCAATATCTTTTGTTGCATTGTATTTATCGAGGAACGCGGATGGAAAACGGGAGGCGACGGGGAGTTATTTCCAAGGAACTCGCCCACAAGTCGGGAAGTCACGGTTTCGATTCCCGACCGAGTCAATGAAGACTTAAAAAATAGTATTTGTTCCTCCTCTACTGCACAATCGGGGGATTAGATCGAACCAACAACAACAGCAACAACAACAACAACCGCTACACCACACACGCGCTTGCGGAAAACGATAATTACTTTCCCGGGTTTTCTCCCCGCTTGTTGGCGAGGGTTACAACGATACACAGATACACAGAAGAACGTGAGATGCGTATCATTCCGTTCCCAATGAGAAATCTACGTACGGGCCACGCATGGCGCGAGGCTGCAATTTCGCATGACCATTGGTGGCCCGTGTGTGGTTAAGGGCATGCAAACGCAACACTGGCCCGTGTACACATGGCCGTGTTCAGGCCGTTTACGGCTCTATTCAGGAAATAACTAGCCCATGTGAGTGCGATACGGCATGGGCCATCTGTAGCAAAGATGTACATGGGTCATGTATTTCACTAACAAGGCCGTGCGTGGACCTCATAACGCGTGGCGTTCCATACGCAAGCCTTGGCAACCCCACACGCGGGCCACGTAGGGACCCTCGCATTTTTCTGACTGGGTTCCCAGCGTTTTGATGAGTTTATCAGTGGACATGGACAGTGGCGACCTATAGTTGAATCAGGGATTTATAGAATTTCCTTGAGCTTAATAAATGAAATCAGTAATTGAGGATGCGGCATCATTGTTGGCCTGTCGTTGAAATACCACCGGCTACTGAGCTTTAATCAACAGCAACAAAAACGTCGGATTGGATGAATCATCTATCCATAATTGGGGCGAATTTCTAACATTCCATTCTACAGACGCTATCTTGATTCAACTCAGCAATTATCGTGTTTTCAAACTCAACACACAACAATTACTAATTACACCATGCATACCGCCATAGAATAATGGATGTCTTAAGCAAAATGCAGCTTCAACAGTCACAAGCTCACAACAGTACAGTAAGTCAAGGAACAAATGTTTTGAATAAACATGGTCAAGATGACTCGCCACAGTGAGGGTTTATTGAGGATTGTAATATTCACGAGCTCTTGGAGATCCTCTCCTTCATCATGTAGTAAAATGGTGCTTCATGAAATAAACGAAATTACAGTAGCTCTAACATCAGGATGTATTGGGCAGAACAACAAAGGACATCAGTTTTAAGGTGCCGATGTTAGAACCTTAGAATCATTAAAAACACAAACCTAAAGCCCAGCGCGGTCTTGAAACGTCAAATTTGCCCTATAACATATAAATCGATGAATATTAGTGAAGCCGATTGTGGACGACGAATAGCTTTTGTAAGAAGATTCACCTTGGGATTCTATTTTCACTCGATGAATAAGCGAAGCTCTGCAAGCCTGTGAATGTTTTAATGCTCAATAAACTAAGGCTGGACGTTAAATCTGTGGTGAATGTTCGTTACCACATAAACACAGTCACACAGATTATGAATGAAAAAGGATCTTTTAGAAGCTACTTCTGATCGGGTGTCATCTATATCTAATCTAATATAGCAGAGCCTTAGTATCACGAGACATCGATCACTTCAATAGCTAAAATCGATCCTGAATTCTAGATAAGGCAGAGGATTTACAACATCATATATTTATAGAAAGAAATTTGAAGGCGCAATGATTGAAGAGAATATAAATGAAGTAACAAACATGCTGGGGAATAATGCGTAACATCCCGTTGTCGGATTAAAGATGTAATCGCACGTTAAAAGATAAATTATAAGCTGAAATTAGCAGACAAAAAGTGATTTTCATCGCATTCTGCAATTGAAGGTAGTGCAGATATCAATCTTCTCCGATGAAATCCACGATATGATGATAAGCAACGATTCGGCCTATTTTGACCAGAAAATCTTCGCCTTTCTTGTGCTTGGTATGATAGATTAGTTTCGCACTCTTCTTCAATAACTTGCAGGGGAAGGAATCGTCGTTTGTTTCTATAGTCTCGTTCTGACAAGCCTCTTATTCCTCTTGTGCGTTTCCAAACATTTGTCGAAGCACGTGAATTAAGGCGTTGATTTACAAGCTGTTTTGAATCAGTACGCTCTATCCGATCCCATGTACTTTTTGAATCCATTTTTGTATGTCTGGAGTTGACGTTATTGTCTCAAAAAGATATTGATATTCAGATAATTTCTGGATACCAACTTTTATATATTAATCAATTGATGAAAAAAGGAGGTGTGGTATGCTAATGTATTTTTATTGGTCCGAGTTGTATGTGGAATTAACCCGTCATATTATTGGTGATGACCTCATAATCATGGCTGCCATATGAAGATGGAGTGGAGAATAGTAATAGACATACTGTTTACTGTAAGCTATTTTATTCGTCTACTGTGGAGACCACACAGTTTTCAAGTGCTGTAGGAGAATATATTACATGACCTCACTGTATAGGCTACATGCGATTGATGCGATGTCTGACAGATTTCTTTAAGAGGATGTTAGTGATTCAGTTCCTAATAAAGACTTTTCTGGTTATTGACTTCAAAACACTTGTACCATAACGAGTAATGTATGTGGAGAAAAGCTGCACGAAGAAGGTCGCTGTTGTGCGCAGTCACATTAGCGAAATGGCGTTGAGAGTTGATTGGTGAATTTCAACCACCTTAATTAATCCTATAATTGCTTTCCACTGCCACGTGTCGTTTTTGGATATTTTCATTAGATCATTCGATTACTCAGTTCCCGTGACTAACTGAGTGTGTTTTTGCTACACAAGTCTATATACCAAGAACATGTTTACCAAATGGCCAAAACACTTGGAGACCTTCATGTTCTATATAAATAAGTTAGTCCAGCGTTCAGATGGCGTTTTCAACACACAACGCCTGGACCACCGAGAGATCGCATTTAGCCTCGTTTCACAACGCATGGCTTGTAAAGGCTTGTAGGCACTCGTATATACCTTCACCTTCATAGTCTATGAGTAAGTTATTTCAGCCAAATCTTGAGATCCGCATGGTGACAGACCAACCAAGACCTCACAATCCCTACTTATCGTTGGTTATTGAAACTAGAAAAACCGTTGAGTTTTGATGGGAAATGACTACTGGCAACATTGCGAATAAGAGCATTTTAGACACATAATATTGAGAAAACATCAGAACCCCTTCAGCATGATTTTCCACGCTACATCATCATTGTAATATAGCGCATATCTAAATAGATACTAATCGATTTGCGAATTACGGAGGCCCAGTTTCACACCCTAATTGCAGAATCTTGCTCGTAGCTATCCGTAGTTTCGCAATAACAGTATGGGTATATACGTAAACGCGATGCGTAAGGCATGTCATCTTATTACGTAAGGTTTCGGTGCAATTAGGTGGTGAATACTCATATGAAACCACTCTTACCGTAAATCAGATAATTGAACATTTTGTCAATAATTGGCCTCCTTAACTCAGTTTCATTTCGGTATCCAAGAGATATTCCTATCTACTTTACCTTTCGGTAATATTGTCAGGGCGAACACGCGAATGCTTAACGATCCACCTCCTGTCTCCCGTTCATTGAATTGCTGTAGTGGTGGTTTCAGCTATTTCCTGGTCAGAGATTATTCGGAGCTTGCTAGGTGGCGTAATTATCCGAATTCACTGCTGGCAAGAGACGCTGATTTCACCCCTTTTGATGGTCGTACTGGGAGCATGAGTCAAGGTAATGTAGGCTTTAGTGGTCTGCGTCATGTATGTCTGACCTGCATTCGAGGCTCAGTTTTTACGTTTTAGATCAAGAATTTCAAACTCTGTGTGGCCTACATCGCAATTCAGAAACTTGTAACCATTGGCTCACAGTTTGGTTAAAAATCTACCAGACATAGTCACATTTATGGTTATATGCTCCCCCACCTTATTGAAGTAAAACATACAGCTTATATTCTTCTACACAATACAATGAGATATTCATGACCGGTATTGAAACAATGCCACCAATCTGTCATATCCTGGATATCATTGAAAGAACGGAAATTATTTGCGTAAGTCACATTGTCGAAATAGTACGATTTTACAAATCTGTTCAATTCATTTGTCGCACTTAATTTGCAAAACGATTGAGAAGTGGTGGTGGTGTTAGTGTAAGATATACGATACTGCAGTAGATCGTGAACATTAGCGCTCCTTGTTGGTAAATCTAGCCAAGAAAGCTGCTGATACTGATATTGCAGTTGGAAGTTTTTTGCATGAAGCGTTGCATTTTACATTAGCAAATCTTGGACTGCTTAACTCATTGGAAATTAGATGTTTCGATTCAACATATTATTTTTGGTAAGTCTTTAGTGGCCGCCGAATTCCTCTCGGCTTATAAAACTTACAGTAAAGCCTTCTGGGTGGCATTTGGAGCGCTGTTTCGCAATCGGGCATAGCGTTGAAAGAGAATTCAGCGGATATCCTTCACCATAGAAAGGTGCAATGCGTAGAATTGCATACTCAAGAGTCACCAATACCATAGAGGTCGAAGGACACAACTTCGACGCACCCTTCCACCATACTGCATGGGCCATATCCCAAGTGTAAAGCTTGTGGCTCATACCCATGATAAAATAATGTCCACATCAATCAAATCCTTTGAAATCACCTCTTATGGAGTAACACTCAACAAATGAGACACAAAAACACAACGATCTAATGACAGTTCATGCTATTTGACACGTTCGAACATCGTTTATTGCAGATTACATTATACGTTACAATTGTTCTGAAATGGACTACATTAGGATTCTATAAAGGTCAGTGTTGTGTCATCTATAGTTCAGAAATGACTGAAAACGATCATGACATTTGACTATAGTGCTGCAAATAAATACAGTCGGGTTTACCCATACAGCTGTTGTCGCATATCACACGTTATTTCACAGATGAAAGATATTTCTGCAACGGGCAGTGTGGCGTTACCAGAGAACGATGCGATTGCACCGACTCATGCAAGGCTAGCAAGAATTGTTGTACAGATTACGAGCAATCATGCAAAGGTATTCCAGATGGTTCCAGATGCATTCTTAAGCAATCTTAATTGAATTTACACTTCACTGTTCATATCTACGTTACCTTTAGGCGAAAAGTCTTGGAAAGACAGCGACTGTGATGGACCAGAAAGTATGATCTGCCCCAATAAGTAAGTATAGGTCTATAACATACTAACTAATGGTTGAATATCTGCATTAAATAGATAATAGCTAGGTTTCCTCTTTCGGATTTCAAGAGTGATCCGAATGTCATGGCACGACCGGTATGGATAAACTGAAAAACATGTCTGTAACGGTTCTGGATTACCCCGGACTACACGCGTAAGTGATGAGAAACTCGGTTTCCTGTACAGTACAGGTAGCTTCGTGCTATGACACTACGATTCAACGAGCGACTATCTTTGTTTCTTCATTACATCGTGGCGCACCGCTGTCGCGAATCGCGTCAAACTTAGGCGTCGCATCGCTATATTACAGCACTTAAAGGAACCCTAGGGTTGATTTTGAATAATCTCGTTAAGCGTCAGTTGACATTACTGCGATGCGGGCTTAGTGTCTTTGGGAGAACCGCGCGTTGTTACCGCTGCAAACAGTCTTAACCTTTAACCCCAATCTTCAATTTTTTACTGATAACCATCTTGACAAAACATAACACAACAGGTACGCGGACATTCCACCATTGGTTGTTCTATCGCTTGATGGCTTTCGAGACATTTACATTCAGAGAAATCTGACTCCAACGATTCAAAAGATTGGTAAAACCGATTAAAAACAATCTAAATGCATAGATAAACATCTTTTTGTGTGGCAGCTAGGTGTGGCATCCAAACGCCTTATATGAGGTCGATATATCCAACAAAAACGTTCTCAAATCACTATTCTATTGCGACGGTGAGTTAACACTCAGACTGGGCTTTTCAACATACCCTAGGTTCATAGCGATGTTTATTGTTTATTTTGAATTTACTGTGTTTTCAAGTACTAAGGTCATTTACGCCAGGTCAATGCTTACGGTATACGTGTCAATACTTCCAGTTTATAGCTCGGATCACTATTACAATCAAGACTCTCTGCACTTCCCTGAAACCGACTGCCAAGCAGGGAAGGAACGGATACCAATTTTAAAGTCTTCGTTTTGACTCAGTCGGGAATTGAACCCGGGACCTCCCGATCAGATGTAGTGTAGCTAATCAATGATTGGAGATGCCTAATTGGTAATTAAGCCTATCGATCTGAATTCAAACCATCAGTCATCCGTGCTCTTGCGTAGGATATACAAGGCTAATTAAGTCTAACATGTCTTCGTACCCCTGGAGTTACAATAGCTTCACGATAATCGCCGTCTTTAGGGATTGTACGCCGAGTCGCATGGAATCATTTCAAACACGATATACGACCCGGAGCGAGCAAAAACCTTCCGCATGGGGAAAGAATCTTCCTTCGACCCCCATTGGTGGGGTGGAGAACCGGTAAGAAATTATATGGATAATTTACAACTCCTAACGGCACAGTTACTCTTTTAGATATGGGTTACTGCCAGCAACCAGGGATTAAAAAGCGCCACATATTTCTGGCCTGGTGGCGAAATAAATAACACTAGGTATCCGGACTACTTCAAATGGTACAATCAGAGTGTTCCGTTAGAAGAAAGAGTTTACACTCTTTTAGACTGGCTTGATATGCCTCAAGATGACAGGTGAGTGTGTGTAAGTTTTCCCATTTTAGACTGCAGCCTAAACAAAAGACAGATACCGTTCTGCAGTAGAATCTAAAGTAACCTTGGAAATGTAAAATGGGAAGGTGATGAGATTGGAATAACCTACATATATTTAGGCCTTCTGTTTCTATGATATACAATCACGTGGTCGATAGCGCTGGTCACGAGGGAGGTCCGTTCTGGAGTGGATTGGATCGCAGCTTAGTGCAATCTGATAATATGGTTGAAATGATAATGAACGGTTTGCTACAAAGAAACATTCACAACTGCGTCAACTTCATCATTGTTTCTGATCACGGTGAGTTCAATCTCACATTGCGTATGTGAAATATTCCATGGCTTGTATCCTTCGGGACTTTGTACACAGGTATGGCGCCCGTGAACTGTCAAAGCAAATTGATGTACCTAGACGATTTTGGTGTCAACGTGAGTGAAGTTTCCGTCGACGCGGGTCCATTTGTTCGGATAGGAAAAAGCATGAACAAATCCATGTGGAAAAATTTTAATGAGTCTGCATTAAAGAAGAAATTGGAATGCAAACGAAACACCGCTCACTGGGAGGTAACCACGTCATTTACTCCTCTCTCGATCACCTAGACCCAACCCAAACTATTTATCCACTCACTAAGATAACCTACCAGACATTAATCACCGAATATTTGCGCCAGATTCATCATTTCCTGTTGGTCGTGGGGTGGGTATGACAAGGTCTAAAGGCAACGTCATGTTGTGTGGCGATAGTCCAGATTTAATTTTCCAATTTAAAGTAATCCGTTCCGTATTTGAACAAGCCTAAAGTTTGGGCATATGAATCTTTGATAGCTGCATTGTCATTTTCTGTGAAAACTCCTCATTCTAACTTACTGGTAGGTGTTTTTGAAGCATGAATACCTGCCAAAGCGATATCATTACGCTAACAATAAATGGATAGAAGATATACATGTCGTAATGGATGATGAATGGTGGGCAGGGTAAGTGCTTACGCTCAACGTTGTCTTTGGTGTTGGATGGGTCTCGGTCTATACAGCCTCTCTAAACTCCAAGAAGCTGTGGGTGAGTGATCACAATATTCAGTAGTTCTGTCTGATAGCGGCTTCGAGATAGAATGAAAAGGAGATGCATTAAATGTAGCATTAGTAATGTGGGCACTCGAACATGAGAGGTCGGTTAGCAGACGATAATATGAGCTTTCAGCGTGAAAGTAATCAACTAATTAGTGTAACTGCTTTCAATTATACCTTAGGCTTAACCACTCCCGATTAGCTTCAGTGTATTACTCACAGGGTCAGAGACAACCCGAAATGCGATGCAGGAGGACATGGATTTGATAACGCATACACGGACATGCGGGTGAGGATTCTACTGTAGGCTATATATTTTGAATTTCTGCTTGTAATCCAGTCATGACATAAATTATACAGCTACCTTTACATTTATGCTGCAGTACCCCTTGATTAAAAATCCATTCGCACCTATATGTTTCTCATGTCCAAATGGCATTTGTAAATTGACTTTGTTACTTGAGGCGTTCTTCACCGCACACGGGAGTGCTTTCAGGAGAAAATACAAGCGCGAGATACCATTCGAGAACATAGAGTTGTACAATCTCATGACAGGTAACTATTGTGAGCTGCAATGCCTTGTGTTAAGTATAGCCTACATGAATTCGTTTCTGTTTTACTTTCCTGCAGATCTGCTTGGTTTGATCCCTGCTCCAAACAACGGAACTAAAGGAAGTCTTTATGACATGATGGTAAATCCTCCAGTTCTGGAAGCAGATGCGTCTCTCGCAAAACTCGAGCCTTGCTCTTTCCGTCGCCTGGGATTGAAGGAGATTTTCAGTTCACTTTTAAAAGACTGCAAAGTAGGTATTGGAGTTGCAGCGTGTATATTTATGTACCAAGCTCTTCCGTGGGTTGGTATTTTCATAATACGTAAAGCTAATGTCGTCCAGAATATGAAGCCACGTCAAGTGCAAAGACTGAACGGTGGATACCATCCGCAGATTCCAAATCTGCTCGGTGCTATGGTATTTCCAACTGGCTCAAAGATCTGCACTTTACCCCACGGAAACAGCATCACCGCATTTGACAACAACAAAATGCTACCTATTTTAATATCCATGATAGTCGACCATCCCAAAACTTACGTAAGTATTACTTAGTAGTGCGATAAACCAGATTTGATTTACAGCTATCGGGTGATATAGGCTGCCAATTGGTATCAAGAAATTTTGTAGCCTCACGATCTATGAGGCGGCGGTGACGATGATGAATCACGGGGGCCACCTAACGAATGATTAGGCTTAAAACTTGAGATGACTACTAATCGAAAATAATATCAAGTCACAATGTGTCGAGAGCACCTTTTCCGCTTATACTTGAAGTCTATATATGCGACATGCGTATGCAATTTGCCTGTTGCCCCATCTCTCTGTAATGAACTTCCGAATAGTCTCAATACGATGACACTTCCGTAGGACGGGACAGACCTCCTGCAGCGTTGGTTGCAAGCTGCCTAGGCCTGTCGTAATTAGGGCTGGGCACTCGAATTCGAATACTCCGAATCGAATCGAATAGCAAGGTATTCGGACCGAATCGAATAGTAATTCGTTCTCTTTTCGAATTTCGAATACTACAACAACTTGAGAAAGCTCTATACGCGTTTCAACGTGGACGTAGCCAGGAGAGGTTTAGCTTGAAACACTCCTTTTCTCTTGTACCATAATTTTAATTGGACTTTTGTGCATTTTGCTTTACCTGACAGCACGCCATGAAGTCGTAGACATGACTTCAATTTGGCTAGTTGCGTCTGTGCATGTTCCTGACCGTTGATCATATATTTTTGATCAAATTTTATCGAATTAGGTTAATAACTAGGTCAGACGCGTCTATTCGGTATTCGATTCGATCCGGTTGAAATTATTCGATCCGATCCGATGTTTCATACTATTCGATTTTGCCCAGCCCTAGTCGTAGCAATTTATTAATTTACCTGAACCGCATTTGCTCCTGTTGTTCAAGACCGTTGATCGCGAAAGTTGCGTGGCTCTGGATTACAGAGTCGACGATGCAGTGTCATTTGAATGCAAGAATGTTCATTCTTCTACATCGGATCATCTCCATTGGACACCTTTGGTTCCATTGAGTAAGTTAAAAACAAATGTCACAAGAAGAACTTCATGATCCAAATTTTTCTGCTATCTTTTAGGCGCAAGAACGTGCGATCCTTCGTCGACCTGGGTTCCTGCGTACAAGCAGTTTATTCATGGTAAGGAGCATAGGCTCACAAAGGCTCACAACGCTTTTGACTGAATAGACTGTCAGATAGGCCTACGCCCTTGTGCCACTGTTTGTGATTGTATTACTCTGATATCTAGACCTTCATGCTTGCTTCTCTTCGTTTGACAGTATGGAATTTCATGTGGAAGAATATCATGGAATGGGCAAAAATGTTCGACGGAGTCGCAATTCAAGTTGGACCGATATTTGATTATGATATTGATGGGCACGCAGACGCAACTGAGGTACTGTCCAGGTGGGTAACTTTAGGGCACCAGCAGTGACAGGTTTACCAGAGAGTTGCAGCGTAGGTGAAGCGACAATTGGAAACCGAGAGAATCTTCTGAAAGTTGCAGAAGTAGGACCATTAGACCCGTTGACCAAATCTTGTGCACTAGAGGATAAGGCGACAAGCCAAAGTTCAGTTGCCCCGCTCCTCCAAGAACTAAATTGTGACCTAATGGAATTTTCTTGTCTTAGAAATGCAACGTTTGCATCAAGAGGTATTGGTTGTAAATCTCCAGTCCCAACGCACTTCTACTTATCAGCAATTAAATGCAAAGAACGCAGTGTTACAACCAGAATATCGGAATGCATGATGTCGTTGCATAACGTCGATGTTCTCAATTTCATTATTCCTAACTACAAGCAAGAGCCATGCCACGAGGTAAGCTGACTGAATGACTCTGTGATTGCCGGTAGCGGGATATTCGCTTGTCGGCAACAAAAGCAATCAAAGTAGGAAGGAGACATGATTACCATCACGGCAATTCCAAAAACGTGGCCTCAGTGTGGTTCCCGTGCTGTATGCCTCTCAATAGGCTTATAAGCTCTCCAGAAACTAGTACAAGCGCTGAAGTTAACCTTATGACCAACGAGGCTGACTGAACGTTAAGATAAATCCGATTGACAATTCATAGTTATAATCTATCCTGAACATATCCACGGAGGCAAATGAAGTCTTAATGCCCTGCCTCTTTGCGAATTAGGCTATAACTAATTTGTTATCTGCCTTTACGTTACAAGATATCGAAATGTTTTCTACACACAGGGCTCTGATGTTATCAAGGACTGGGCACCTCTCGCTATCTCTCGACACGTCGCTAGTATAAGAGACATTGAACTCTTGACTGGGATGCAGTTTTTTCCAAACTTGCTTCCAGGAAAAGCACCGATTGATGATGTTTTGTTATCGATACGAACGAAGTTGATACTTCCAGAAACTACTGATCGATGGCTGAAAATATTCAAGTCGCAGTCTATTTTTACTTGAGACACTTGAGCATTGGGTTTTATTGCTTGGCTTCAAATCTTACGACAATTGAATTGTAGTCGAAATCAACTGTGAAATTGAAGGCTATGCATTGGACCTGGAAATGCTGAATGAGACGAGGTGATAGAGGATATGAGATCTCATTTTTCAGACATTTAAACATGTATAACCTATCCTAATCCGAAAGTAGGCCATGATCCGATTATGCATAAACAAACTCTATATATTCGCTGCTATTTGAAACAGAATTCCTTTGGAACAAGTGTATGTGTAATCTTATTCCCATGAGATACTGTACACTTAATGAGTTTGCATTATTTACTGTATATATAGCCTATCCGTATATTAGTTGTAAATGGGTAGACAAAACATTTATTAAAATTTATCAACCCTACGTGGCATGGACCAGCTTGGTTCAAAACCTTGGCGTGACTAAATACAAAAGCCACGTGGGGGCATGCCTTTATTGCAAAAGCAGAAAGGAGAAAGGTATCAGTTCGGCTATAATTATAAAGAAGCGCACCACAAAAATGGTTGTCGCATTTTTTTGTTTTTCATAATTGCCGCAAGTTGACGCAAAAGAGTCAACAGCGTGAGCTGTCGTCGATGTTTTTGAATTTAAAGGCATTTTCAAGTATTTCCAAGTACTTTAAAGGTTATGTACCGATGTACGCCGGGACAACGCCTACATAGTACACGCGCCGGTATTCTAGCACCGATTACTATCGCAACTATATCTTTCCGCACTCCCGAGACTACTTACATCCACATGTGAATAACATCTTCATTCATCTCCATACTCTAGGCCTATATACTTTGCCCACAGTGAAAGGAATTCGTCGCTTTTATTAGATATTATCAAAATTTGATCGTGGTGAGAAAAGAAACAACCACAAAGCAGGTTACTGATTACATATGCATGCTCTGTTGTTTGCGATTACGTTACAAATCCGGGAAAATATTAAAGACCACCGTTTTTATGTTCTATTGTCCCCAATCCCAGCCATTACTGACCCTGTTGCATAACATTGATCACTTCTACTATTTCTGTTACTATCGATTACTACATTCATGTATCTGCTCCAGACTGTCTTGCTCGTGGTGCAAAACGCCGCCCGGTGATAAGCGCAACAGAAATCTTCTATATAATAATAATAATAATAATAATATACAAAAAATAAACCGACAACATTCTCAATCCTTGTAGTGAAACGGCGAGACAGGCCTTTGATACCTCGTAGATTTACAATAGTTTTAGGGACGGGCATGGTACGTTTCAGATAACGTTTAATCACAAACGATGTCGCAAAATCCACCGCCACTTTCATTCATCCAGACTACTTACTGTCATTTGGGTTATAATGGAGTCTGTGGTGGTCGTTAGACGTCGAAGCTCTAAGTCATTTTCCATTCACCGAGACTGACCCATTTAAATGTTCGGTCATGGGTCCATATTGACCGTTCACGAATAAAATCGGATGCATTTCAAACGTTTGTCGCACGGTTTATGTTGACCCTGGTGAGTATTGGTCCAAAAGGTCTGGTAACAAAGAAGCTAAGATGGTACACGTGGTTTGGGTCACTTTTGGGTGTTATGGAAAGTCAAGATTTCACATCGACTCAATATATTACAAATACATATTCGACATAACCGGGGTCTTGTTTCCATCACACGTGCGTGAAACAGATCCGAAGCGTTTATTTGTAGAGCAGGCAACTTCCTTGCGCAGATGACTGCGTCTATTCTCGCACAAGTCATCAGTCTCTTACACAGTATTTGTTTGTCTGACTTTGAGATTGGTGATATTAGTGCCATCATCTGACCCTTTTCGTCTTGCCTCGTATTGTAATAGACACTTGAAGGGGAACAACATATGCTTCCAGTCAGTAAGACTTGCGACAATGGCGACCGTGTTTAAAATGACATTGCTGTTATATAAAAGTGACGTAATTTCGATTCCATATCAACTTTTGATGTCACTGATATTGTTACTGCATCAGTGACTATACACAGGAGAGATAACAGAACACACTTGACGACGACGTACAAAGACCCTTCTTGCCTTTCTTAGAATCAGTGATGTTCCGACCTTGGGCTTGGTTGGTAGGCACCTGTGTCCCAGCAGAAGGTTGACTATGCGACCTGGTGGTGCCTTGGTAGGTAGACGCATTATTATAACCTGTCGTGCGAGTGGATAGACGTACAGCGCCAACAATATCACGTGGAGGGTTGTGCTTCCGGCGAGGAATAGATATCTGTTGACTTTATTCGCCAATGGGTTTGTTTCATTGCACTTTGCTTTCACAGGATCATATTCATATCTTCTCCATCCTAGAATTACGACTAGAAAAATGCAGGAAGATGTATTAGTAAACTCTACTTCATTTTGGGCCAGCTCCCAGTCACGGTCATGACAAATTCGTGTAATAAAGGAATATTTAACCTATTAGTGACAATAAACTCTCTCTCTCTATATATATATATATATATATATCTTTCTCTCTCTCCCCCTCTCTCTCTCTCTGGAAATATAAGCCTACACTCGTAATACCAATTTTGAGTTTCGAGCAGTAGCGTGATTTTCAAATGACGTGACTAGGCCCCTTGACAATAATCCGACCGAAGGGTCTAATGTAAACAACATTCTGGTAATTCTGGTGCTGAGGCAGACACCATCTGTATTTGCTTAAATATAGGCCTAGGTATATGATAGATTTTAAATTCTTACTGTTCATTGAGACAAATAGGCCAATGATTAGAGAGAAGGCGAGCCAGCTTGCTACCGTGATCAATGTGTTTGAAGGTAGTCTGATATTGCGATTTTGATACAGCACTCGATGACGAAGCCACAAAAACAGGTACACTGTTGTGTCCACCTCGATCAGCCAGGATGCTGGAAAATATGGGATGAAGGTTGATGGTAGCTGCCCATAGTTTGCTATATGTAGCAATTGGTCTACATTCAGGTACTATGCATTGACGTTAACAGTTCGAATAAACAACAGTGCCGTGCGAAACTGAGGCCGGAATGTATAGTGGTGGTCTACCGGAGAAGCGTATCGCTCTAGTTAGCAACTGGTCTATAGGAAAAGTAGGTAAGGCTCGTGGCAACAATTCACAACTGTTGAAGGAAATAGAATGTAGCTCAAATGTGTTTGTGATGGACAGGCGGTTGAGTCTGTGTATGTCGAAATCGCGAAAGGTAGAACACCCTGCAGATGAAATATATACGACGCACACACGATCACGCTTTTAGGGATTGCACAATAAGTTTTACGCATGCAACATTGCAATTGGCAACCATGCAGCAACCAAAGAGTAAAGGGTCCATATGTTTAATTTAATATTTTATGCTATAGACTGTTTTAATCTTAGCACTGGCCATAAATGGTACGCGCGTGGGTGGCTCAGGAAAGCAAATTGTACTGCAGATCATCGAGGCAAACGGGTGGGTGGTCGGCCATTTTGTCACTCTGGAAACGTCTGTATGGAAAAATGCATGTGTAAAGTGCACGAGTGGCCCCATCGTAATGGGGAAACGTAGGCGACAGGCGTACTGGTGATATGTCTTCATGGCCTACTACATTCATGAATGTAGTAGGCCATGAATGTAGTAGGCCATGATGTCTTTAATGGTGCGTTCAGAGAGCATGAATAATTGCCTTCGGTTTTGTACCGCAAGAAAATAATCATTGCTCTGCACGCGGGATGCAAAGTTAATTACAACGCTTCGCTACAACAACTCACAACGCTGCGAGATTTAGAAGCAATATAGAGACGAAACCCATTCGTTTCGGTTGTAAGATTGTTTGATGTTTAATGTGACGGTCTTGGAAAATAAAATGAGATTTAATGCTTTAACGTTACCAATCGTAGTCAACACGCGTGAAATCGCTTACTAATGGAAATTGGATAATTTAACCACTTGACATATCAAAGGGATAATATCATAGACGGTGGGACGTCCCGTACAGCCATATAGTTTTCAGCGAGATCGCTAAAAATTTGGTTTCGACAGACTTCATCGAAATGGTCATCATTTTAGCAGCGACGGTCACTTCGTAACTGACAATACATACCATAGATTATATAGCGCTTTTGTTCTATACGGAGTATGTCAATAGCTTGTTGTAACATGTCAGCTTATGACCGCAGTTGCAATGTAACGTCCACAGAACTATTCTATATCACCTACTCCTACGCTATTCCTCACAGGATTAGTGCACTATTCTATTGAAAGACTTTCCAAAACATTTTTTAGAATGAATCGGCTCATATCATGATCACGCATGATCGGAAATGTTGTAGAAAGAAATGAAATGTGTTTCACTATGGTGATGAATGATGATGCCTAGGCGATACCCTGCTATCTAGTAATGCATCTTTGAAGAACACACGGGAATTTTCCAGCCTACATCATCGAAGTATACATTTCCGCGAACTGCAGTGACAAATATTTGTTCAGGAAAATGTAGTTCATAGTTGTTGTAAGAAAATATCTTGCGGTAAAAGTCGTCACGGATTATTGTAATAACTCTGGAGTCATGACGACTTGACTTGAAGTAAATTAAAATTTGTACATGATATTGTCAACCTCTGGCCATCATCAAAAACAAAGCAACTGCATGGTACGGATTTACGAAGCACTTGATTGTCCAAATTCTCATTTGACTATGGCCGTACAAATCAACAAATGCATACAAAGCTCAGGTCCTGACCAAAGGTCACTAATTCCGCTACCAAGGGATGACTCAATCTTAATGAAAGTTTGGTCACCCTATTTTTAAACTCTCGACTTCCATAAGGGAGATATTTAGGCCCACGATAACATGAATACGTCAATACCTCATGGCTCACACTTTGCCTTGCAATTAATACATGGCTTGCATATAACGTACATACCTCCCAGATTCTTCAACACCGTACATGGTATATCACTCATAGCTTGTGCCTTGTAGTAAGCAATATCGTTTGCGCATCTCAATAAGCAGAAGATTGCGCTCATAATACACAAAACACGCAAGCCGATTCCGATTTTCGACGGGGATTTGCGGTTAGGTGTAGTTCCATTCTTTCTATTGCAGGTTTGTCTTGGGCGAACAGTCCATTCGTGGTATGACAAACTTGTTACCAGATAGACGGATACAGTAAGAGCAATTATCAACAATGCATCCATAGCTTTATCCATCGGTGTCCCAGGATTGAAATAGTCGTAATAGTCCAAAGTTGACGTTGTTGTTATACTCCAGGTCGATGCATCTGTTGGTGTGGCGTTGGTAACCGCCGCAGTCTCTTCTATAACAGTTGAAGTCATAGTAAATTTATGAGCATAGAATTTTCTGAAACAATTGTAGCATTTACGTCCATATTTGAAGCAATCAGTTATTCCACAAATCCTAAAAATGCCATGCAACTGTCTGTATCAATAAAATGCTGACGACCCAATGCAAAAATTGTATCTGGCGCTGTAACAGGAGAGATCAGGGATTTGTTTCTAGGTGTAGATGCCTGCATGAACACAGTATTCATTTCATTTCTATTCAAGACAAGTAGGCCTGTCGTTTAAAGCATGATGAGAGCTGAAATAGATGATGAAGGGGTCCTCCTATCCTCTGACTATACTTTGTAAAGGTGTGGGGGAACCAAGGTTATAAACTAACTGTAGTGCATTATGCAATAAATCCTCGTCGACTTCACGTGTGCAATGCATAGGCCTATAGATTGTCAGCAGTGAAATTATATAGTCCAACCTTTCCAGCAATGACCAACATGTTAATTTTGGAAAAAACGACTCTCACGAGACTGCGTAGGTCTTATACATTATTAATGTCATCCCTCCTCGTGCAGCTTTATACAAAGAGATTACTATTTTATATGCATGTTGACAACGCATCTCTACGGACTTCGTTTCCAGTTGTGAAGATGTTATGTTGGATATATGGAGCTTTCAACTACCAACGCCAGGTCAATGCGTCTATGCAATAGAGTACGCATGTCGATAGTTTCAATGTTCGCTTTAAGCCGATGAGCGCCAAATATAATGTACGCTCCAGTTAGCGCTTAAAATCGTCCAGCGTGAACTTTTCGGAGTCGATCAGATTTACTGACTGTGACATACGTCACAATCTGTGAAACATTTTGCCTGGCGAAAGGGATCTTCCCTACCACCTGGTTGAAGCTTGCTATTCCTATATCCATTACCTCGGCCAGCTCGATTTATGCTTTGCAAGATCTCGCTGCATTACGTTTAAGCTAAAATTCGTTGCCAACTATATACTACATACAAGCAATCGGTGAAATGATACCCTTGGCGAAATGACCAACACGATCAATTTGAAAAAGTCTCTAACATACCTGTACAGTTCTTATACATATTTAATGCCATTCCTCTTCGTGCGAGTTTGTTTGAGATTACTCTTTTTAACATATCCTCACAACCCGCCGTTGGGGGAAAAATTCATTGTTAAACACTGGTTTCCAACCTGGACAAATGGGGATTATGGTAGCAGGAACGATATCCGCAGGGTATATAGAAGTATACAGCACTGCCGATATCGTTCCTGCTTCCACCCTCCCCATTTACCAGGATTTGAAACCAGTACTACATACTACAAACCATAGCTTTTGCTAAATCGTGATGCGGATGATACACACGGGCTGTATTCTCACAATCTCCCTCTTTTGTGTCTAACACGTATGGATTACCTGGAATCTTCCGACAACCTGGTCTCGCTACCTCTAGCAATAAAACAATCAGCACATTGTCTTTCTCAATGCTAAATTTAGTCTTTATATACACAAATAATACACACATATCCGTCCGACTACCCCCGCCACTAATTATATTTAATATATATAACATGCGACTGATGTATATACGACTCGTTATCGCTAACCACACAAATTCGGAAAGACATCACGTCACGGATTAAATATTTCCTAACTCACGCGTCATACAACCTGCACTGAGCACCGAACCCACCCCTCATTACACCTATGCTAAGGTGTGCATCACATCCACAAGTTGATTCGTGGTTTCGACAGTCTACGTGTGAATCTAATCAACATGTTGCGACTATCAATGCTACAGTCGTAAGGCAATGTGGTATATATGACATCGTACAGTTATGACTCCGTGCTGCGGCGAAATAATTTTTTTTTTATATAAATATCTTTAGACGGCACCGATATGCTTCTCATCAGGGATCAATAGACTCACTATAAAATGCTGCTGGACATTATAAGGTTGCCTCAAATATTTCTTGACAACGACTTATACGTTAGGGCCCAGACCTCCCTCTGTCACGTATAGCGCTTTACTACTACACACTTTTACCAATCCGCCAAAGGTCACGTCTATCGTCACTGTCCGCGATGCTCTGTTTGTGACCTGCAGGCAAACCAGTTGCTTATGACATGAGAATGACTTCTATTTCAATGTGGTAACGGCTGTATCAGCTGAAGAAGTTTCCTGTTTCATATTATTTGAATGACTTATTGACAATGGCACAAATGCAGTCAACTTTGCAACTTTACGATTCAACTAATGCGGAGATTGTTTTTGTACAATGACGATGTGACCAACGCCACTACGTTACTGCCCAAGGCCTACCACTGAAT
Organism: Botrylloides violaceus; assembly: GCA_030412335.1. Taxonomy (NCBI): domain Eukaryota; kingdom Metazoa; phylum Chordata; class Ascidiacea; order Stolidobranchia; family Styelidae; genus Botrylloides; species Botrylloides violaceus. The sequence continues at coordinate 3,116,841 of JASFYC010000810.1, forward strand.
TTAGTAAGCCGTGCATATGTTTCACATAGCGCCTTGGGATAGATTCCTGAACAAGCCAACAGCAATAGAAATTGTCTGTGCAAAATCGTCATACCCTTATTTCCTATGATCAACGGCAGTCAGGATTTGCTGCAGCCGTAGGCTCACTTGCACAACTTTGAAAATCAGGTCCTGTCGACGGAAGTCGTTAGGAATAGCACATGCGATTGATCTGCGCATTGATCTTTCCAGTCCGATTTATCACTGCCTCACCAATTCAAAGGCTACGATCTGTAAGTCTGGCACTGAGGACTGTGGACGAAATGTGTTCTTTCTAATTTATGGAGTAAAACTGACTAAAGCAATTACTTTACAAATAAATATAGACGCCCGCGCCAAATAATTCACCTTCTTTAAATGACTGACCCTGAAGGCCGTATGATTGCAGTAAAAATGTATGCTTACATTTTATGAAATCCGTAAAATTACTCAGTTGATGCACACAGTTACATGCATAACAGCATTAACTTATTAATTGGTGGAACTAAGTCAGATTTTAATGCAGAAAAATCCTGAAGAATTATAGGCTGTAGAACATATTGACGTCAGATTTGAAGCCACAATTACAAGCTCCAGTTATCAATTGCCGGGGAAATTACACGCTATTAAAATTACCAGCGTACACTCGAATAATAGGAAGCCGATGGATGACGATCTATAGAGAAATATTTCTCTTATTCTATTTGACCAGACGTGTTGGTACATGCAAATAAACTCAACGAGACGCGGGAGTAAGCTATTATCCAGAAATGAAACTATTGTAATGGAAGTTCTTTGCATGTACGGCTAACAGTAGCTGAATTGGTAAGCTATACAGTGAATCCTTCTACAATACTGATAAGCATTGTGAATCGGGCGATCCATTTCTAGGCGTAACAATAAAGGACTTCCCATGATTGGTGCTGATCAATCACACAAGTGTTGCGTATGCGCAAATCGGTGAGTGGTTTCGGCTTTGGAAAACGTGGAAAAGGCGTTCCCCCCGGTTTCGCTCAACATTTGACATTAGTCTTACCGCAATACCGCCACCCATTTTAATACTTTCGTAAAGCATGATTCTCATACAGGCTGAGGCTTCCTATCCAAGCTCATCCATGTAGCGTCGCAGTAAGAAGCAAATACGGAGGTTGATCATGTAAGTATAGACGTACTGTAGGCCCTCCTATCATTTCCGGATTTCATAAACACACTGCCTATGGTTTATAGGACTGTATAATACTGTAGCCTATACATTATGTAGGAAGCCTATAAATAAAGAAAGCAAATAAAGGAATTATGTTGGTTTACCATTTGATACTCTTTCTCAATCATGATGGTATTGATCGATGTAAATCGATTACTACAATGCCGAACTACCCAGATTCCTACCTGTTGGCTGATTTACGATGGATCACGCGACGAGAAACATTTTGTATAAATGAACCCGTGTAGCTCACTCAAAACTCAAAAGGCGTCCGAAATTCGCGGAATGCGGGTTGCACGACGACGAAATATCTAACTGTCTGAAATATAAAAAATGGAATGGGCGATATTTATCATCGTTTTAACCCCAAAGATAGTAGGCCTACAGATCTCAATCACAACTGACAGGCTATATAGGCCTACATTGTCAACAATACTAAAATGTCGAAGAATCCCCTTTATCGCCACCAGCCGGATTATGAAAGTAATCATTCCAAGATAATACTCGAGCTCCTTCATTGACCATTGTATGTCATCAAACTAATGCACTTATACTCTCTTATACCTACTCAGGCATATTCCTTCTCTTCCATGGGTTGTCTATATCGCATCAGACATCCATCTATAGGTAAGGGCGTAGGCCTTAGAACATTTCTGTACTTCTGTGCTCAATCGCAGTATTACTGCTGTTCAGTCCTGCAACCGTAAGGGTTCTGATTGCATTAGGTGAAAGTTGGATCGATTCGTGCCTGTAAGAATCATGAGATCCCATCCATCTTCTTATCCGCATCATTTCCTAGCCGTAATCATCTGTTAACTAAGGTCGTTCACGTTCCCCTCTACATTAGGGCCATAAAATTCAAAATTATATTGTGTGCTAGGTTGTGAAAGCACCTTACCCTCCTTGAAAGCGTTTTTGATTGGCTACGAACACATTAATTGCTGATCTTCTACTCGCGCAGCTGAAGATACCCACCGCATCCGTCTTCCGTGGATTTATAAATACAGTAACAGCTTCTATAGCCGGTTGCTGCTGGTCGATTAACCAAGGAGTAAAATATAGGCTACACAGAACACAGCTCCGTTAGTCTACCACCAACATACCAAACAACGACATTCCGTTTAACCTAAGGAACTGACGACATAACGAAGGTACAGTTGATTCGGTTAGACTTCCTACAGATTATTGACAATGACACTTTAATGTGGAAACAGGATGAGTAGGCTATCATCTGACATTCTCCGACGCAACGTGCAAGCTACTTAAAGACCGCACTACATATATCCTAAATAACAACACTATACATTTGCATGACGGAAAACATCTTCCAAGGCGTATAGCTTCCTTTAAACCTCGTCACAAGCAACTAGTTGCCAATCCGAAAATCCGTCAGAGCAAGCATTCATTACAGGGGTTGACCGACATCTGTATTTTTGCGATGAGTAGGCCTAGGCTATTGGCCATCAGTCAAATAGGCCTAAGGAGGTCGGTATTAAATATCAAGGCCGATGTTCACGATCTTTTAAATCGGTATCGCCCATCGACAAGGCGAGGCCGAACACAATCGTATTCGTTTCGATTAATCACTATCGGTCCATCCCCAACCCTCGAGCCTAGCCTGAGCGGGACACTGTCCGATGAGTCTGCGACCAGCCTTTCTCTAATCGTTATTTAAACCTCACCCCATTCCCAGATGACCACCACCTTCCGGAATCAGATCAGTCAGGATACAGAAGTTCAAAATAATATTAAACAGTCAGGAAACGAAAAGAAAAACGTATACAGAAGACAGTTAGATACAGAAAATACGTTCGCAAGACAAATACTCATAACTTACAGTAGCCTCAACAATCCAGTGACGTCATCGAGAAATTAGATTTCCTGCGTCGGTCATCAACTCACCACGTTTTCACAATATTCATTGGGCCAAAACGCTGTAGACACCCTTGCAACACATCAGTCATACAGACCAAGTATGCCCAATATGATGCCATGCCGTCAACAGGAGACCCACACCAATCCCTTGGCTGACTTGAAAGTGGCTTCATTTTAACCCCGAGAAGACTTCACTGGATATTGCCCTGGCCACTCTGACATTTTAGGCCCCGGGACACGATTAAATTTTGGCCCTTTACATTTCTAGGTTTATGGACCCAGGAAGCATCCCCACATTCCACGGGCTTTGCCCGCACTACGTGGCCCCAGTTATAGCCATATATCATGCAATTAACAGTAAGTACCAGTTTGAAATTTCAAAATGATATTGACACAATCCCGATAATTCAAAACTTTGGCAACAAGTGAACAGCCGCAGTCAGGCCAGCTGACTAGAGCTGATATGTAACGACTTGGTTTAGACAGCGTTTTCTGGACAGAGAAAAAAAATTATATAACAAGTCGTCTTAGGAAGAACATTCACAAACCACACTTTCGCATTATGCAACAGTTTGCTTTCCAGAAAACACAGTAGCAGTGCAACAGTCTGATAATCTCTTTTTGACATCATGTGAACTGGTCATTACAGAAGTTCTGATCAATCAGGCCGATACACAGGAAGTTTCGGAATAAATTCAATTATCAGAACCTAAACATAATTGCGATTGAATTAACGAAATTGCAATGGCGATTAAGATTTTAGATATAGTCACCTCAGTGGCAGGCAAAGCTCTCAAAATTTCCCAATGAAATTGGGTCTGTCAGCTCATTCTCCTAGATACTGGTACTGGGACAGCGTACAGGAAAAATCGAAGGGAATTTTCTTTCGCAATATAAATTCAAATTATCAGTCTTTATCAATTCCGTATAATTAGAAAATCTCACAACGAACGAGATCTGGTGGCCAATTGGCTATTTAAGCGCCTTGGTTATACAGCGGTGAAATTTCCATTTCATCCTGAAACTAGCCACAATCAACATATGAGTCCAGTTAATTGACTGGCTTCCAACCACATCACTACAAAATACAAGGATCTTTGAGCTCCTGTCAGACTGGCTTGACGATTTTGCATTCACATTCAAGAATTACATACTATATATATATATACTATATATATTACTATATATTACTAATATATATATATATTATTAGCATAGTGAACACACATAAGCTATTCCAAGGGCCAAAAACTTTACTTACATATTGCAACATCGCACCGCTTCCATGCCTCTCTTTAGATAGCTTCCAATGAAGACCAAGCTAAAAAAATCAATAAATATTGCAAAAAGGAGAGGCTTTGCAACTATAAAATAATGTAATATCCGGATTAAAATCAAGCAGTAAGAAAGCGCACATTCTTCGATTTATATATATATATATATATATATAATTTTCCGCTAAAAGATAATAACATTAGGGGTATATACTGCTTCAGGAGAATGGATGTGAAGGCCTACTGCTAGCTACTAAAAGTTATGACAGCTTGACAGCTATTTCATGAAGGGCCACAAAATCAACTCCCTCATCTGAGAAATACATTTACTTGAAATTTTATCAAGGCACCTCCTGAAAAATAAACGATAAGGCTAATTTAATTGGGTCTTCTGTATCATCCTATTTTCCACAACATAAATTTTTATAGCATAAAATATGTGACCCTTGAATGTTGTCCTTATAGAACACTGCTAAGTGACAAATCACAAGCTGCCATTTGGTATCAATTCATACTTTACATGCAATCATCAATCATACGTCTACAATCTTCAAGAATTTCATAGGCCTACACTGTTCTCACACATGCTGCCATGTGCCAATTTATTGGTATTATACTGTATACATTCTTCATCACAAGCAGGAATACTCTCTACATGTACAAGCAGGGAATCATGGTTCAGCCAAACACCCCCATGCTTCAAAGTCTGCATAGTCACACTCACAGTATGATAGGTAAAAATCGCATTTGCCAGATTATCACCCACCAATACGTCTCAAGTCTAGCCGTATGGGGTAAATGGAGGTGGATTCCGCAGGGAGGACAAAACCAAACTCCAAAACCCAAATCATGTGTTTTCGTAGTTTACTGGGGAAATGATATAATATCTCCCTAGCCCAATTGGTGAACAACTGTGTCAAATTTCAGAAAAACAACAACTTCACAGTTACAAGTAGCGTGAATAATAGTCTATCTATACATATAATCGGTACAAATACATTAACAGTAAAAGTAGACTACATACCTTATGATACAATTGCCTATTTTCATGTTCAATTGCTTTCCTTAGTACAAGTTTGGATCTTTTGTTTAGGTAAACAACAGGCCATATCGAACAACCTAATGTGCAACAGCAGCAAAGGCATCCAACGAAAAGCCATTTAAAATTGCGTGGTACCATTTTCTTCAATATCATATTAATGCGATTCACAGTTGCACGGAACTCTTCAGGAGCAATCTAGAGCAAAATTCAGCATGATGCACTCGTTTATAGGTCTACATGCAATGACGGCATTGTCACTTAAAATTATAAATCATCTATGCAAGGTAATGGGTGTATGACCTATAAGCTCCATACACAGATGCTCTCAAACCTGGGTCGCTGGGTGAATATGAAATGTTGTGGTGAAGCGTCAAATTTACATTAGGTAGGGCTACAGATCAGATGTTTAGACTGAAAGGAACAAGCTTAAAAGGAATCACTATAAAACTGAGACTTACACGGCCAATAAGTGCTTGTGGAAATTCATTGTCAAAACGATTGCTGAGTCCAAAACTGCAATATAGATATGGCACAAATTAGTAAGCTTGAATCGTCATAGCCCTCTAAATACGCAAAATAATTTGTTCAAATAAAACACACAACAATATACAATCAAACAGTAAAAATCCCTATAGCACTGTTATTATGGTCAATGAGTAAGGTACATGAGGGCAGAAAACAACAAGTCCTCCCATACCAGTAGCCTGCCACTAAACCTACAGCACAGTGGCTCTTATAATCTTGATCGCTGTACCAAGGAAACACCCTGCGACATACACAATTCTTCAAAAGAGAAGGGGTTGTTTTCATCCGGACAACATAGTAGGCCTACTGGGTATTTATGCAGAATTACCCCCAACTCACAACGGAACCGAAGGTGGGTGTCAAATGACAGAATGAGGCATGCTGGTTACGAATATCAACATCCCGCCTGTCGGAAACGTAGAATTTCGAAGATACGGCTACAGACACTGTCACGCTCCGGTTTTCAAGGTCTTTTTCCCTCCAAGTGATATGGTGCCCCGATCCAGGTTGTAGCATAAAATCTGCTCAAAGGCAGATTTTGCACACTGCAATGTCGTACTTGGTGCTTGCATGCCAATGCGTTAAATTTCCAAGACTAGTGAATAAAATCTACTTATGAGTTCACCAGTACAGTATTCCATTGGGCCCATTTTTCAAACATGCACCGGTACCGTACCGGCAATATTCTACCAGTTAGCGGTACATAGACATCGTCTGGAGACACCTTCAAATTAATATATTGATAAGAAACTTACACTGTAAGGTGGCCCGCTCCTTTGATAACGACTGGGTCCGGAATATTTAAAACAACTTGTGAATCTTCTGACGTAGATTCATCGATGATTTCTGGCTCGATAACTTCTATAGCATCGAAATTAGCTTGTGAGCTCATCTCATCGCACAAGAGTTCTCTCAGCGGACACGAAAACTGTGCGATACACAAGACGAAGAGCAACGATACACCAAACCATACGTCGAAACGAAACAACAGGCAACGGCGAAACAGCTTACTGAAACGAGACTGCGCTCAGCACAACAAGGGTATCGCTAAAGTGATAGGTGACAGGGATCGGACCACCCCATCGAACCAGTTCTCCACGAGCATAGACCAGATTTCGAGCACAATCATGGAATTCGGTATAGCAAAATAATTGGATGTTCATGCACACGCCTGGGTCTCAAAACAACAAGATGAGTCCTGTTTCTAGCTTAACGAAGGCAATATGGATACACCAGCTCTCCCTACCGGTTCAATATTTTTGCTTCTGAAGTCATTGTAGCGAGACGACTGATATCCAGGCTAAGCAGTCGTAGAGCAGGTCAATGGTTTATTTACACTGTCGATGCGTGAACCTCAATCAAAAGTCGATCTGCGACAGCCGGATCAGCGTGTTTACTCGCAAAACCGTTTTCAATCTAAATACTAATAGTTTGAAAAACACTTAAAAGGAAGAATGTGTACCTAGTCTGCGTAGGCTATGCTAGAACCAAAGCATAAGTGTTTACCTGCGAAGACATGAGGTCGATAAAGAGGAACCAACAGTTTTAAGGTTGCCAGTTTGCGGTTACGAGTCAGTACTTGGTGGCTGTCTCTCTACGATACAGTTTGTTTTATGACCAAGGGTGATCAGTACGAGGACTTCGTGGTAGCGTAATAATGTGTGATGAGGCAATGTCGGATCGCCCTACGTTGAGAAGTGAGAATTGACGGATTTTAAAACGTGATATTTAGCTCAAGTTAGGTAACGTAATTTATTTGCGGTTTTTCTCAGCTATTCGTTTTCGAAGCGATCTCAAAGTTGGTGGCAACCTTGCTGTCGGAGGGTTGACCGCTATCAATCACGAGAATGCGCAGCAAGGGAAAGGTACGACGTATCTATATGTCACTGTAACTGTAGTAGTCAGACATATAGCCTACACTGTGTTACAAAGTATCCAACTGGTATTGGTAATGCACTTGACCCCATATGCAACAATAATGGAACCAAGGCTAAATGTCAAGTTCAGGCTCTCTCTGTTATGTGAGCCGAGAAGTTCCTGCGGCTTTTCATGCAGAGTATATAGGTTGTCGTTGCACTCTGAGGGTGATGTAGTGGCGCCACTCTCTGTAAGCTTATTCGTCGAGGATGAGGTTAGGTCACTTGGTGATGCTACAGACTAGGCTCACTTATGAGCCGGCGGAAAGTGGGCCGGTAATTGTGTTATGTAACCCTGGTTCACTTTTACTAGTAGTAGGCCTACCGATTTATGCTTCTATAAGCCAAAGTCCAACTGTCGTTGAACGATATTGTTTTTTCACAGCTCTTTGTCCTACCGGAGGTTTACCACCAAAAGGAGGTAGAAGTGAGTTTTCAAACTATTTTATCGTTACTCAATATAGCTTTATTTGATAAAACGTTCTTGTAGCCACGTGACTTACTTTAGGCATCGTGCCATCCGAATTGAGCTCTTAAACACGATTTGTTGCGACAGTAATAGATAATTTTGATTCAGATGTTTTTATTCAACATACCGTATTTAGCAATCTCTTATATTTCCATTCTGTTATTCTTATCAATTAGCAAAGAGTGAACTGGACTTTCAAGGTAACGTCGCTGCAAAAAGCGTGCATGTGGACGTTCAGAATAGTTTCAACGTCAGCTACGCTGGCAATGGCGGTGGTGAGACCAACCTTGAAGGTAACAATATAAAACACCAGTATAGGCCTTCCATAACGTGAGTCGTTCGTGAATGCCCAAGCTTCAATTTTAATGGCCGTGTTTTACTTTTGTCGCTCGTGGATGGAGTGATATTGGGTATCCCTAATGTTATCCTTTCTATCAGGTGCAGAATTCTACAGAAGAATTATGCGCGACGGCGAACATCCTCTCGATTTCGCCACGGAATTGAAGGTGCTGGCGGTGCAATACGCGATCCCGGAGAACGAATTGCTGAACCAGTTCGTGCATGGGTTGATTGATGAAGACATGAAGCGAAAACTTCGAATAAAACATAATTTAACCATGGATCGAGCTATCGGTCTTGTTGAGGCGTGGTTGGACGATACCTAGTCAGATGCGTATCATCCTGTATCAGCCAAGCATCCATCGTTTTATGCATAGAGCCGATCAATCAATATCAATCAATTTCAATCGCTATGACCAGTTAAAACAACGATTCCTACGTTTTGATAAACAGTAATATCAAAAAATGTGCGTCCGCGGTTGTAAAGAAATTTTTGTTGTGCGTAAATTTCATTTACTGAAAGTCGGTGAGTGTTTACTGTGATATCAATCTCTCGCACTGTACTATGCAGATGAATCGTGTGTTCTTCATATGATTTAGCGTATTAACTACTTATCGCAACGGGTATTGCGATTCCAAAGGACATTTTCGCCATTATTTTGTTAGGCATTAGGTGAATAGCGCATTTATTTTATTGCTGTAGAGCGGCCACCGATCGAGCACCATTCTTGCACGTCTCCGTTTCTGTAACATCGAGATGATGGCGAGGCCAAATGGCGCAATCGCTCACTCCTAACACCAGGTAAAGGAAGTTTGTCTGGACGGCATTTTGTAGGTCATCGTCTATGTCTTACCGGATTCTCAAGAGAAGGAATCTGGCAAAACAATTCCTGTGTTGCGACTAGCCGCAGGCAGTGGTTAATCCCTTTGGTGATAAAGGCTGTTATGCAATTCACCCCTTTTAATTGGCTGTAATCAACAAAAGAGCGTGTCTAGTGAACTCTATGATATTTATCTCGAACGCCGGTCAGTTGGCCGAGTGGTTTAGACTGTCCGCCTTCTGATCAAGAGGTTCCTGGTTCGAATCCCGACCGAGTCAAATCGAAGACTTGGTGTCCGTTCCTTGCCTGCTTGGCAGTCAGTTTCGGGGAAGTGCGGAGAACCGTGGTTGTAATAGTGATCCGGACTATAAACTGAAAGTATTGACACGTATACCGTTAGCATTGACCTGATGTAAATGACCTTGGTATTTGAAAACCCCATAAATTCCAAATTAACAAACAAAAGCTTACTGTTTACAGCTGCGAGACCTTTGTATACCTGTTGTTTGCAGAAAAGAGATTTCGTTTAGTTATTATTGATGTCCTGCTCCCATCACTATCGCAGAAAATGTGTCTATTGTGCAATTCATAATTCCAGCAGGTTCCAATAGGAAGAAATTCATTGATATTTATAGAACCTATATTAATATTGCTATTCTTTTAATCTTACCGAATATATCTTTTCTATATTGATGATGCCGCTGGGAAAGTCAGTATTCGGGTCATCCCAATCTTCCCAAATATCCGTTTCGAATTGTCAAGACCTTATTAATTGATATCGGCAAAGGAAATATGTTGTACCATTACCCAATATACGATTTCAATTATAGGTTATCGGAGATGTCAAGGAAAACTGTGATCATCTGCTTTGGGCGCTCGGCTATTTTTCTTCAAATCTAATTTAGCGTATTCCTAACTCCATATATAGAAAGTGTGCGACGAATATATAACCTTGATGGAAAACCTACCTGTTCCCATTTGGAAATTATGCTTGGAATATATGGGACCTCAATCGGCAGGGACGCAATAGAAATAGTGAATTTTCCGCGGAGAGTCGGCGTCATTTCGTCAGATTGTCAGCGGCAAACCCAAATGAGAAATTTAGAACTATTGAGGAATTACTCCCTGATTTGTAGTGATTATTCTGAGGACATCTTAGAATTCAAACTGCGGGCAGTAATTACAATAGGCCTGTTGCAAGCCACGCGTACGTTCTACATGTGGCCTATATAGGCTTCTATATTATCATTTAGGAGCCGTACTTAATCCACATAGTGCAATCATTGCCATCAGACAAATAGGTTTATCTTACCGTTGAGTTCTTCAGGGGAAAGGCTGAATAACGACTTTGTCTTTGTAGTTCCAAAAATTGTATCTACTTAACCGATTACTGCTAATCCTAAGTGGTAACCGAGCACCCCGCGAAACTAATGACTGTTGAAATAATATGTTTCTTTGATAATAATCTTACCATTCGAATTGAACGCTGACCTAAAACAGCCTGAAAACGCATCAGCTATATTGAAATTGTTGTATTGTATTACGAGTGTGGGCGGGGTCACACAACTTTAATGGAAGAGGCATATTAAGATAGCGGTCAGTTCTATGAAGCAAATCTGTTATCAGTAGGTTTTTTGTAGAGGAGTCTACATTTAGAATATGTTAACGTTAACGTGTGAGGCTAAGTGAGAGATGTTATGGCTTTACAAGTTGTAAATTTGACTCCTTAATATTGATAGATTGATACCTCACCAACCTCACCAACAATCTTGGGAAAGTGGCAAAGAATTCACAACCTTCATGTTGCTTTTGTCTATGTTGACATTCCATTTGGAGCGCATTACGAATCTAAAACTTCTAGAGAGTCAAGAAGAAATCTATATAATTTCATAGGGATAAGGGACTTTTTGGAGCTTTACCTTTTGACAGACCGACAGATAATAATTTATTTTCGTCTCACCAGGAACATACAGTAGATATTCTGGTATATAGGCCAAGTGACGACGGGGGTCGCAAAGCTTTACAATCAATCGCCAGTTGCCGGAGAATATAAAGTTATAAATGCGTGGCGAGAGACTTGACTTATTGACTGGACTTGTTGCCATTAGTGAGAGCAAGTCTTCAATACTAATACAAGTCTCTTTCTGAGAGGGAGATTTACCTTGATTTATAGCCATTAGCGACAGCAAGTCATCAATACAGCTACAGGTCGCGTTGTACGGTGTGTATTGTTAAATCCTGAAAATATTTGAGCACTGTTCCCTGCGCTAAACGAATTCAATAAGTAATCATGATGCAGCGATCATAGCGAGTGTAAGCTGAAACCCATAGGAAAATTTACCCAAGCAGGAAATATTCTATACCACTAGGAAATTATGCCTGCAAGCGATCAGCTCATGTGATGGAGGTTGAAGGTTTTATTAAAACAATATTGATTCGATTGAAACGTCTGGCAATAACAAAGGACACAGTGCCGTTACGTTCCACGGTGTGAAATTGTTGGGTGAGTGCCCAAACGTTGTCGGTGACTCAGTTACGGGTTGCATATAGTGCGGAAGTCTTTCAGAATGCAATACAGCGCATTTGTACTAAAAAGAAATACTTTCTCCTATTGTTTTCCTAATTTTAGCTCTCCTAGAATGATGCAGCATTGGATGAAGTGACAGACAAGGCCTGCAATAGCATTATTAAGGATTTCAGTAATGAAAATCCCATGACGCATGATGATAGTCGAAACGCGAAGCCTTTCCAAAACAAGGCAATTTATTAGGATGTCCCTTGTGTGGTTGACGGGAGTAAAAACTCAACTTCAGACGAATTCGCCTACTTACTATATACCTGCTTCGTTTTGGCTTAGCGTACTTTGGCTACGTGCATACGTTCAATCATAGAAACCTCCATGCATGGATTACAGTCGTCCATTTTTGCTTTTTTCGATTTCAGTTCTGTTCAGTTCTTAATTGTTGTTACTTAATTACAGGCAATCAGTAGGTAGATGCTATCGGTAAATTTTGATTATTCCCTACGCCACTGCAAAGTCAATGAAGATTTTAATACATGTGAGGCTAGCGTAGAGTAACAAGGTGGTGTCAGTTTGTGCAGACGAGTGCAAATTTGAACATGTGAATTACGCAGCTAACGAGCTTACTTCTAAGGAATAGAAATAACAGATTCTTTGACGCATCAAATGCTTCTCAACATAATAGTTAAGGCAGAGCTTGTAAACAAACTCTAATGCTTGCGACAGGATTCTAGTTACAACTGCATCGTGGCATTTTCAATACGATTCGGTGTTGAGTCAACGACGGTCTTCATACAGACTAGGCAGTTGAATGTACTGTAAACTTGTATAAAGCACTGTAGAGCTGAGAACCAGAAATATAGACGTGTCGTGTGTCGCTATGGCGGAATCCTGGCGAATCCTTCCTTTGACGTATAACAAGCACAACAACAATGGTAGATGAGCTAGATCCCACATAACCGATTTGTCGAACGTACCACATGCAGACTACAACAATGTGGCATAACCATGACGTATACGGTGTGGCAATAACATCAAAGCTTTTCCGAGAGCAGAATCCATTGACATCCAGCATTTGCGGAACAAGATCATACATTCGCATGCATTGATGATCATGCGCCCGAGCTGTCGCAGTTAAATGAAATGGCTTATTAGTTTTGGATATGACGTAAGAGCAAGAATACTCACCAAGAGGATTCATAACTCATAAGTACAAGCATTTGGTTGATAGGGAAAGTCCTGAACAGCAGTCTTTTGTAAATAGATCTTAACGGGCATGTATTTTATTCAATTTAACTCACTCAAATCCATTTCAATTACTTACAGTTATACCTATCGATAAAATAGAGAACTGCGTGTATTGTTATTCCAAGGGGAAACATGACGGAAGGTTATTACGAAGAACCGATGAAATGGACGTGGAAGACTAACAACGGCGTATATGAAAATGACCAAGGCATGGTTCTGTAATATTAATACAAGGATGAAAAAGCTATGAGAATAGCGTTGAAAATATACCCTTTTTATATTTTTTGCAGGCAATGATTCCGACGTGGAGTCTGGAAAGCGCAATAAACGCCGTTTTTTCAGTCTAGACTGCCCAAGGACCTCAAATACCGTGATACTCGCAGCGTTCATAAGCTACGCGATAATGTCAATGATTTGTCTCATTTTTCTCATTCAAGTAAGTCCAAGTCTACATTATTGAGATATACTGTATTATTATTAATGAGAAAGGAAACTCAACGAAATCAACATTGGTCAAACCCAATGTCAAATTCAACCAGCCAAGAGAAACATGTAACTTTTCTCAATCGTTAGATGGCTCACCTGATCTAGAGTTATAGATCGTTTACAGTACACCATGCGCTTCGTGGAAACATAATTTGAGTTACAAGTTCAATGGTTGCGGAATCGATGACTTTGGAAGAGATTTGCACGGGACCGCTTCATAGGCCTGTAGCGGGGAATGTGTAGCATACTTGAATACATTGAAGCGACGTCTCGTAATCCAGTTAAATTTCTAAGACATACGCACTTCGTAAGAGTACTCCCTTCCCATATTAACGCATTTCTATTATAATTTCAGGCCAGCAGTGCGTCCAGTAATGGTAAGTACACTGAGTTCACTGAGTTGTTTCGGTAGTTTTATGAATCATGCTTCTCGTTCTTTTGCGTCACCATATTCGCCGTCAATGCGAATACATAGATGACAGCGCAACATTATCAATAACAATAAATTGATGATATTTTTATTGAGATATGTCATCACAAATGTGCACTTATTTGCCCAACCTCAAAGTCATTTTCGATGGGCTCTATGAAATCATTATCTCTTAGCCTACTCTTGAGTTCGCAACCGCGGAACGTTTATTTTGAACTGCAATAAAATATTGTTATTTTTATTCAGATATGTCAAACTTGCAGTCGCTATTGTCGATTATTCAAAGAAATATTTCGTCACCAACGCAGATTTCATCTTCGATATCAGCTACATCGAAAGACTCAGGTAACTACAAGTAAACCGTAAACATTGTCTGGACATTGAAATGTTGAATGACTCTGTTCTCGTTGGTTTTATAATGATAACGATAACATAGAACTGATAGAATATAATCCTATATAAAAATGAAAGCAGGTATTAAATGGTCACATATCGAATGTGAACTCTTCGATTTACATCGCAATCAGCGTAGGCACGATCCAGGGATATCTAGACACTGTCTAGACTGTCTAGAAATCCCTGGCACGATCCGATACTTTTATGCCGGATGGCCCGTCATTCCGTAACCCTCCTCATTTGTCTCTGCTGGTTACTGGCACCGGATTTCTGGATATCGCTAAGTCTGACGATTTGATGCGCCAACAGCAGGGATTCCAGCCTGCCACTCTCACGTAAAATACGAGAGAAGGCATAGACCTCAATACACAGCTCCACAGACCTGTCAAGGTAGCTTAACCACCCGGTCGTACGGACTGAACCTTGGCCGTCACCCTGGACATAGACGGGATCCGTTTTATGTTGAATAAATAGTTTTGTTGGTACCGCGATATATCTAGAGAGCTGCCGAAATCGCTTAGACAATAAAAGTGAACGGTGAATTTGCGATGATACTCTACGGGTCTAGTACATCTTCTTTAACATAGAACGTTCTCTTGTTCAGGTCTTTGTGACAACGAGTATAAACAGAAGTGCTTTCGTCTTGTTAATTGGAGGTCAAATCTAACTCGCATAGAAGCACAGAAAGCATGTCGGCAAATCAAAGGGAAACTGGGAAACGTGTACGATTACACGCATTTTTCTCAGATTGCGTCATTGATCAGAAATGTAACGAATTTGCAATGGCAAGAAGTAAATGCTTGGACTGGGATGACTGTTGATATTAAGGTATATAAGCTAATAGATGGTGTATGATTTAACACTTATCTGTAGTTCGCTAACATAATTACGAAAACACAGCAGCGTCAGAAAAATCGGGTGATTGCAAACATAACGAGGCACAGTCAGCCTCAAAAGCTATAATTTTGACAGTGACCTTGACAAATCGGCATCAACACCTCTTATTATAATAATGTAATTCGCAAAAAGCAAGATAATAATTCGATGGTTTCGCACCAGGCTATGTGCCAAGTTCCATATGATAACATTCATGTACGCGGGTTCAAGATATATGCAGTAATCTAAATATGAAAAATCACGTATCTAGTGTATAGTTGGCTAGCCTATGTAGTAAATATGCAGTTGGCATATACAGTATGTGTACGCGTTCTACGCTGTGATGTATAATATTATGAAGACCAGTATAGGTGGTAGGCTACTTCATAATTTTCTATTACCTCCCACTATCACATTCCATCTGCTTGTACCAGATGCCGCCTAATAACTGTTGAAATGTACTTGATGACGTAAGGGCAAGTACTGTAAGGCTCTGTACAAAAAATTGATAGAAAGATGCTGAATAGTTAAAGTCATATTCTCACGAAAATCGAAAAAAGGTGATTAAAACATCATTTGCTTAAGCGACCGTTGTCTTGTTTTACAGACCAACACCATGTTTCTTTCAAACATGCGTCCGGCTGCTACAGGCATACCTTTTTACCCAGGAAAGCAGTACTCACAGACATACAGATATTTATCTTTAAGATTGAGGAATTCGTTGAATATCTATGCCCGTGGAATGTCAGATTCATCGAAAACTCAAAGATTCAAAACAGCTTTGTGCGAAATAGAGAAAACTGAAGACTGAAATTTTTTCTACTGCGTCAGGATAGCCTTTACACGGGAAGCACGAGACTCTTGCTTGAACTTTACGACACGATACAATTACACGGTGATTGCCAAAGACATCACACGTCAGCAACCTAATTGACGACATGTTTCTTACAATAGCACGCCAAAATGGCCGCTAAGGCTTTTGTTCTAGGCCTACTTGGCGGACAAGTAGGCTGTGCCAGTATTCTCATAAATTTCGTACAAATGCCCGCATGTACCTCCCACTCACTCGGCCACAAAATGAATGTCTTCCAAAAATATGCATTGCAATGACTGCGTCGTTTTATAAAGTGCAGTAATATCACACCAACGCATCCTTTATCAATGAATGCATTCGGGTGCTGTTTGAACCGCGCGTGCTCGATGAGTTATAGGCTCCATCACACTACATGGCTCCAGATTTTCTCTATACACGCTGCAGCTTCGAAGACGTAGAATAACACTCAAGTCAGTCTAAATTTCATATTGACCTTGTTCAAAATCTGGATAAAATGTCATTTCGGTCAGGTTTTGAATTTATTAGTAAATCGGTCACATAAAAACGTCTTGTCATACCATTATCTGCATTCTACAGCATGCCAATGACTTCTTGAGGAATCATCGAGTTGAGTGCTAAAATTGGCCTACTAATTTTTCTAATCAGAGACGGTATTTGCTATTGCTTCACTCTGTTCATTAAAGTTCCTTTTCTCAATTCGTTCAATAAATCTCGCTTGAACTGAAAATGTTTGTGCATCAGCGTTTTTTCGTGTACCTGGAAAATGCAGAATAGGCATACTATGAAATTCGGGGCATGACGGTATCAGCTACGTTTAGATTCATTACCAGCATAGACTGGACAACTAGACCTGTTGGTTATAACAATCCGAGCACACAATACTACGTGAATTTTGAAGTGCTACTATTCAATTGAACGCCAGAACAGCACGTTGTAGATTCAAACTTGCTTCGTGTGCCGGATGTTGGCCCGAATCGCAACACCGTAACTCGCGTCGCCGAGAATTAGGGCCAGACCACCAGTCCGATTTTGTCGCTGACAAACTTATAACTATCCAACCCAACGAATACGTATGTATACAGTCATGACCGAAATTGTGACATCAAAATATTCTTTGATTTGATATCGAAATAGTATGGACACGTTTTATGCATCCATAATAACTATTAAGCCAACGGTAATGAGGGACAATTATCAATTGTTAAAGCAAAGCGCATCAAGTAGTTTCGCCTTCATTCTGGTTCGATGTCCACAATTTGACTGTAATCACCACTTGTAAAAATCACATACCACATCTCATCGAGTCGTCTCGATACTTTATAATTTATAGGCGTTGATGCGGGCATGACTCATTCAATGCTTTTTGTGGTCAGTTTTATATCAGACTTGTTCGCGAACAAGCTTGACATTGCTTGTTCGGCAAAATTGAAGATACTTAACGATCGTTCCGAGATTGACCGTGATGAAAACACGTGCAACTCGGCCTGGCTAAATTTTGCCTTTTTATTTATCGTTGATAAAATGCGAAATTTGTTCATGTATTTCTTCTTCGTGTAGATGATTGATCTCTCACTGAAAACCACTCAACCAATGTATTTTGCATTCTATATACAGCTTTCCGACTATTTGTAAATTTAATGGTTCTATGCTAACAGAATGTTCAAAGCGTCTGTTTGCCCGCCAACAAACATCGTGTATATTCCGTCGAAGCAGACCTTTTAATATACATATAATACATTAAACCAGGAGCAGATGCGTCCAAAGCAACACATGACTGCGGGAAGTCTCTCTTTGTTGTGATCCGCGCTAGATGCTGTAAGGTATAGCAGAGTAGGTTGTACCGCAGAGAGATGCTGCGAATAACAACTTCTTTTCAGCATTGCGTATTCCGTGTAAATATACACTGAAGGTATGTGACCTACATGGCATGCACAGTCATAAGTTTAGTTCACTCAGACTGTAGATTCATATAAGCCTTTCTATGGGGATAATCGCGAAGAGCTGAAATTTATTCTGTTGTGCTACACATATATAAAAAGTATCCTCTCTTGCACTACAGCTAAAGAGCGGTGATAAAGACGCCTGTATAGAGACCTATATTGACCTATAAAATATGTCGACTTGAAGACATATTATTAGTAAGACGCATTCATTCACGACGCTAAAAGGTTAAGGTCAATTTGACGTTAGAAGTCTAATAAGGTGTATCTGATAGCATCATGGCGTTATAATTTTATCAAACCTAACACCGTACGATTGACTTATCTCTGCTGCAGCGCCAACGCCAACGGGCCTCTGATCGTGCGTCATTATATCACGCTGAGCTTGTAACGGCTCCTTTCATCGACGCATTGGTGTATGTCGTGTGATACAATGTTTACAAAGACAACAGAAATGGAAAAACCACAAATTTTAGATTAGGATTTCTGGAAAGATAGAAAAAAAATGCGACTTTCTTCATTTTCAATTTCAATTTATTATATTTCAATTGCCGAAGGCCTAATCTACGATTTAAAGTTTCATAGCGTTCGTAATGTTATGTTATTTCAAGAATAGCACTTAGAAAGGCACCAGATCACCGCAAGATGATTTCAAGATGTGGACTTTTTGTTTTAATTGTAAGATTGTGGCATAATTTCAATTTTCTAGAATTTTAGTTATCTCTATATAGTATAGGAGGATAAGAGGGCGAGAACGGGAACGCATATGTTATGGAAATGTTATCAATTTAATGCGAAGATGACGCGAATTCGAACCCCTAACACGTAGATATGAGATGAAATTTTAAATGAAGAGTGCTATGACCGGCCGGCCGCCTTCTGATCGGGAGGTCCCGGGTTCGATTTATGACCGAGTCAAAACTTTAAAATTGGAATCCGCGTTTCTCTGCTTGGCGATCAATATCGAGAGAGTACGTAAGGCTATAAACCGAAGTATCAAAAATATCGATATCGTGTGTGCGTACTAAAAGAGTAGACTCGGCGTTCATGACCTTGGTAGTTGGAAATTTCATGAATTTGAAACGATAACGAAACACAAATTGAACGATCTGTTTCCCTCCCATTTATCTTCGACCATTATGCAATTGGAACCAATTGGCAGTTTTTTCGGGCCGCAGATCTGATTATATAGATTCATGGCAAGTCTTGTTTCAGGTCGTGCTGTGCAGTCATCTCAGTGAGACTGGAGCTGCTTCAATACCAGGTAAACAATGATTGACTATGGTAGTAAAAAGACTTTCAGTGTCTTGAAAATTGTTTGCTATAGCTATCGCTGACTTAACTTATAACAGTTTATAATCATGACCATGACCTACTCTAGGTACTAAGGTAGGCCATGGTATAATTATAAAGTCAAAATGACGCAACCCCTCGATTTGTATTGCTAGTTGGTGGAAGCTGCTCTGGGAGATGTTTTAATGAAGGCCCTGACAGGGAGGCGGGTTGCTACTGTGACGACAAATGCTCAAGACTCGGCAACTGTTGTCACGACTTTGTTGACACATGTGTCAATGCTAGTGAGTTCTACACAGATTTATAATATAGTTAGCCAAAATATATATCGTTTTGATTGCTGGATCCATTCGTTGAACAGGCCGATGTGAGAATCGTTGTTACGAACATTATGACTCGTCGAAGCCATGTCACTGCAACGAGAAATGTGTTCAATACGACAATTGCTGTGAAGATTATATGGAAAGCTGTCCAAAACGTGAGAATATACAACTTTCGACAGGCCTCAAAACATTATCTGTCCAAAATCTGGGATGTCTTGTTGCTGTGATTACAATAATCTATCTTTCGCTCATGTAATCTGATTAGGATTTACGACTTTAGACGTGTTTGTTGCAGTTTCGTGTGATGGCCAATGCTTCTCGCCAGAGAGGATTGAAGGCGCAGCTGGAATTGGATGTTACTGTGATGACAAATGCTCGCAATTTGGGAACTGTTGCGACGATTACATAAATCTTTGCCTTAACGAAAGTAAGATATGCGTTAAACATAGTCATTGCTTAGTGGAAAACACGTATATTCTGTATAGGAGGCTAATCGGATTGAGCTCGGTCCGCATGCGTCTTAGAAAATGGCGCAATGATTTAATTGTTTTGCATACAAGTGATGCATAAATCCGCATCAAATTTCGACCGAAGGGCGCACATTATGATGGCGTTGCCCCATTCATATGACGGCGATCATGAAAACGAGTATTCCGCTGAATATGCCATATGCTCTATAGAGATGGGCAAAGACCAAAGAGTAGCCTAGAAATTTCCATAGTTAGTGACACTGAACGGAGAATTTCCCTAGCTTGAGTCGGGAATGGGCAATAGCAAGCAAGTGGAAGTATGGCGTAGCTACTTGCAACCATGTGTATTGGTCAAATATCAAGCAATCCTGAAAACCGCGGCCATATATGGAAACAAGTGGATTTAAAAGCACTTACAGTGATCCCGTATTATTCGATATTACTTACCCCAAGGCCAGCTATGGTTTTTGAATAGGTGTAACTCCTTTTTCCTGTAATTAGCGCTTTGCGACGGCAGATGTTACGGCAAGTACGACCACAAACTTTCTTGTCAGTGCAACGAACGATGCGCTGAATTCGGTAACTGTTGTGACGATTACAACGACAGCTGTGCACCCCGTAAGTAATTATTTGTGGCAAGCGATGAATTGATTATAGAATATCATTAATTTCCTTATACTGTGATTTCAGCATCCTGCGCTGACGTGTGTTTCGCCGATGGTGCGGTGTCCATGGCTGGGGAGAATTGCTACTGTAACGAAGAATGCTCAAAACTCGGGAATTGCTGCGAAGATTATATCTCCCAATGCGCAAACATAAGTGCGTTTATGAAATTTATCCTATTTAACATATTTGCTACAAAGCATGTCATATTAGGAAATTTATCAATTTTTAAACCCTACTGCTACTGATACATTTCAAATTCTGTCGTATAATGAAAATGAGGTACCTTTGTGAATCTATGCAGCCCAATATCACTGCTGCCTCTTACGACTCCTGAAGTTATGTACGCATATACTTGCGAATGGTGTATGGTAGAAATGTACACCATATAGTTATTCTTAGGTTGCTGTTGAGCCGCTAAAGGCGACTTTCCAGGATCTAACGCCGCAAACATATTGATTTTCGCTCATGGGTCACTATAGTCTCTAACGTAGAAATCCAGCTCTTTTGCACAATACGTCTAGCGGTCAGTTCGATGTATTGATTTCAGCGACGTAACGACTTTGTATCAGATGCTTCTCCGTTCTCCTATGTCAGAATAATCTTTGGAATGGTACAGCATTCGCGTTAGAACCCATGAATGAATTCTGTGCAATTAAACTGAGAGGTAGGGAGTGCACGGCATAGAAGTCCTAAGGTGGCATAATATCAACAAATCAGTGGTTACAACAAACAGTTAATAATTCTTCGTAAATCTCAGCATTCGATGTCTGGTTGATCTGTGCTGCTGCAAAGCGTAAAACCGACAACAAACAGTATAGCCTATACATTCCTTTTTGCTCGAATACACGCGTCCAAGCGATGAAAATGAAAAGATTGCGTGCCATCAGTTTAATTGCACCTATAGACTCCTGTGGTATAAGCCCTTATATTTTTCATCGTTTTAATTAAAGCGCTGAACTAGTTGAGATAGCAATTTGAGATGACTCTTTAATCTTTTAACAGGTGCATGCGCAAATCGTTGCTTCGCAAAATACGATCCTAGCCTACCTTGCCAATGCAACGACAGATGTGGACAGTACGGTAATTGCTGTGATGATTACGCCACAGTCTGCGCTCCAGGTAATGCGGCGCAAAGTAACGAAAATGGTCATATTGTAGCCTATATGTTATTAACAAAATAATTGGTCCAATTAACAACTGACATAGGCCTATATATATAGTTACTAAAAGGCTGTAATGTAGATATACAGCGCACAAATTTGTATTGCAGAATTGGGCAGCTGTGAGGGAGTATGTCTTAATATCGAACCAATTGAAAAGAGTGGATGCTACTGTGATACCAAATGCTCGATATTCGGCAACTGCTGCGATGACTTTATACCAGTCTGTGCTAAAAACGGTCAGCATGTTTTGATTGTAGAAAGATGGGTGACATAATTATTATAACCTGATATTTGTCCAAGATGCCAATAGATATATCGTGCCCGGGGCACCGGTCTGGATGTATTCATCTTCGGTGTGCTTTCACCTGGATCTCACTAACGTTGCTCTCGGCTCCACCTAGAGAGAAATGAGGGCTTCTCATTAAAACCCGAGGTGATAGGTCAGAGGAGGATGCCCGAGCCACATATATTTTAGTGTTAACCGCGCATTCCATGTGTTCCAAGCGATGACTTGAGTGAAACAACTCGTTAGCCTACACGCTATACATACAGTGGCACTATGGAGTATCGCCCCCATATAACCGGCTCCTCATCATGTTTGGGTGTGAAAGGTTATATCAACTGACAAAATCAACGTCATCGACTCAAGAGACACTTATTTTATGATAACAAATGACCTGAACAATAACATGTTTATGGGATGATTCTTAGGCCTATAGCAGGAATTTGTTGATCCACGACAGTATTAAGGCATGATTCAGGTTTTAATCTCATTAATTCTGATCCCGTTTGATTTAAAAATAGGCCCTGTGACATCTTGAGCTGTGATCCGACGTTCAGCACGTTTTTTTTATTAGATGCGTCAGAGGTGTCGTGTTAGGCTGAGGCTTTTTTGCTTAATATCCTACTGCATACGTGAATTCACTGCCAAATCGAAAAATGCATTCGCTTGACTGGTGATTTCGGTCAAGTATGGTTTGGAAACTGACGAAATACAAGTAGCCTAGCCTTCCACTTTTACTGATTTTCCAATCAGTCGCCAAATTGAATTATATTTCACACGATTTGATATCAGCGACGGTACCCAACAAAGTAACTAGGTTCATCCCCATTTCTTTGTTTACCCGTGCTCCAAGCAGCCGTGACGGATCGAACTCTGTGGTCCGGTTTGAAAGCATGGGTACTGAAATGACATGAAGGTGGTTCGTGGCTGTTCCTAAAATGCTCTCTCTGATGTGTCGGCAGTGAAAGTTTGGAACTGAGGAAGTAACTAATCATAGTACGTGTAAATCATCTGATGGTATCATTCTACAGACTCATGCGAAAATCGTTGCTTTGATAAATATCAAGAATCTTTCTCGTGTCAATGCAACCCTGCATGCAAAAAATTTGGGGATTGCTGCCAGGACTACGATGCGCTATGCAAGCCACTGAGTAAGCCAAACTTCATTTTTTACCCTAAAAAGTATAAACTGTTCCACTCAAAACGAGTCAAAACCATATTGACGTCAAGGCATGTATATTTTATAGCGCATACGCTTCATAACTTTTTCTATTTCTGCTATTTCTAGCAAAATGCGAAAGACGTTGTTTTGATGAGTACGACCCCTCACTGCCCTGCCAATGCAACAAGAGATGCGCAGAATTTGGAAACTGCTGTGACGATTACCATGAAGAATGTCTACCTGGTATGTACCATACAAGTCGTGTCAGACCATGAGTTCCCATAGAACGTTGGTAGGCCTACTTTAGGAATACATTATTGTGACAAATTCTGTTGTCGCTTTGTTTTCTGCCATATCCTTACTTTCGACAACCAGATATAAGCCTCCTGTAGGTCCACCCGCATTATGTGATTAATTTTTTTTATAGTGAAATGATGTACAGTAGTAGTGTTTATTGTCAGGAACATGCTCTGGAAGGTGTGGCGCTAGAGACAACTTCTTCGAGTTTGGATTAGGATGCAACTGTGATTTGCGATGCAAGGAGGAGAGAGATTGCTGTAAAGACTTCAAAGACCAATGTATTATGGAAGGTAAAAAGTAAATTTAGTTCTACTCGATGTATATTACGCATTGTCTTGATTTTGGCAGGTCAGTGCGAAAATAACTGTGGGGCCAAATACAATAAATCGGCATCATGCCAGTGTAATGAAAAATGTAGCAAATTTGAGGATTGTTGTGAAGACTATAAAGCTAAATGCTACGAAGGTAACCTGGAATTTTTTCCTATTTTAGAGCTGCTATAGTTGGTCACCAAAGAGTCGTCGACAAACAAAGTTGCATGTATGGCTTATCGATAAGGCGAGGATGCGGCTAGTTCCTTTCATTCATACTCCTGCTGTAAATGCAGGGTTCGACCCCCGCACTATGTCAAAATAATCTTGTTCTTATAGTAGCTGCCACCCAACGAGCTTCAATTTCTTTATACCTGCCTGAGATTAAAGCCAACTTGGACTGCGTGCAATTGCACTGGTGTCGAGAAAGTGCAGTTTCATACTTACGAATCATTAAAATTTCTGATTTGATGCCAATTTGCTTTTTATCATATAGGTTCATGTAAAAATATTTGCACCCTACACGGTCCAATTTACGGAACTATGCCTGGCAAGAAATGCTATTGTGATGAACATTGTGTGCAATTTGGAAATTGCTGCTCAGACTTCAGAGATCACTGCTTAGTCTTAAGTGGGTAGTAGAAAATTTACGGTTAGTCATGTAGACGTAGAGAAATCAGCACTAACACACTAAATTTTTCATAAAAGATTCTTGTATTAACCGATGTGATGGATTTGACCTATCTTTGCCTTGTCAATGCAATGTTGCATGTGAACGATATGGAGACTGTTGTGAAGATTACACAGAGCACTGTAAAATCGGTGAGAATATAGCTAGATAATTTACATATGAATCTATCAGTGTCACAAACCCATACTGGAATAGGACCACACTGAGTATTATTATAGCAAAGCAATTGCAAAAAAAATAAAAATTCTGGCATCCTTTGAAGGTTTGAATTAGTCAGTCAGTTAGTCTTGTTGTTAAAGTCCTGATGACTGCATTATACAGTACTGTCAATAATTGATAGGACTGACTCAGTGACCTAATGATCGCATCGTTCTCTATGTCTATTTGAATTAATCACATGATTCAAGGCTTTATAGAAACACATCTATCTATCAAGCCATGGTAGCCATATAGATACAGTCTTCACCCTGCTCTCACGACTCACAGTCCAATTTGGATTGCCACAGTAGATGGCGATCTACACGGTGTTTGGAGCAGTGCTTTTATGCCACATTTATCCTCGTTTAGATGCGTTTTGGAACAGCACTAAACATCTCTGCCCCAGATATGAAAACTTGGTTTGCCAAACGGGATTATATATATCATCTACAAATTACAAAAATAGACCACGGATTACTCATCTGTGAATAAACAGCGCAGACCTGGATAGACATACATGTTATTTCCTAATAGAATATTTCGTTTTATGAAGTTAATAAGAGAGAAAGAGATACCAGGCAATCAGACAGACGAGTTCACTTCATCTAAAGTGAAAAGGATAGTGCATATTTGCATAACCTAAATTTGAGTGTAGGCAGGCCTACTTAGTACTCAGTCTGGTGTTGCAGATCATAATTTAGACCGTACAACGGACGCATGATTACATCGTGTATCAGCAATCTCATTAGTCAATTTGTGACGTAAAAATAATATCAGCAACTTTCTTTGCAGGTATGGATGTCAAAGAGCCGCCAAAGTAAATTCTCTCGAAACAGAATCATTCGTGTCAAAAATTTTGTATCGTGTACCAGTGCTTGTACAGCAAATAATTTCTAGTATGCTCTGCTTCTCTTTACTATTATGAATGTGAGATTATAAAGTTCTGTTGTGTTTGTGATATTGCTTACTGCACCATGGTATATATATTATACATTTTTACTTGTGGCGTGTCATTGCATTTCATTTTGAAATGAGTAGGGGGATTAGTTTAGAAATGAGCTGGTATTTCTGTCCGTATGCATCATTTACCACACTGCTCTAGTCTGATACATGGGTGATTCAATTTGACTAATCGGGTATTGGCGCAAAGGTGACCCACAGTTACCTATTTAGGCCTTAACCGGTGGCAGCTTCTACACCGTGAGAACAATATGAATACTAGTTAATGAATGAAAGATCTCTTCAATTGTTACCTTACTACGGATGATTTTAGTTTAGCCTATTCAACTTAACTTGTTTTGTGTGATCGGAGCTAAAAGTCTTTTAGGTGTGATTTTGTCCTAGATCATAGACAGCAAACTGGTTCAGTGTGATTTTAGCTTAGCCTGTTCAGTGTGATTTTAACCCAGCATAATTTCTGCTTGGGTCAATTAGCAAAATCTTAGATTGGCAGGCAGCTTAGGTTTAGAGTTCTTTTAGCATTATCATAGTAAACTTTCATGAGCTTGTTTGCACTAGTCTCCAAAGTGGTCGAATACTTATTATTATGAGTGGCTGAGCAAGAATAATTTTCTAATTTATACAATGGCTATCATAATAACACTGTTATCAGCATTACTTTGTGAATAAAATTGTATATATATTGTACAAGCGTTTTTCTTAGCTCGTAATTGTGACCTCACACGTGGGCCATGCCTCACAATGTCCCATGGTGATGTCACACTTATGACTTGACGTCATCTGAAGTCATCAACCAAGTTTAGGCTTCCAACGACCCTAAAAACAAGCAAACCAATGGCCCTCAGTTTGAGAGAAGTCAGCTCGGTTTCCATGCCTGCCTTGGCACCGCCCATTTACGTAATTTTTCGTCTCACAGTCATGCCATTTGAGATGATTTTCGCCTGAATTGCAGCTTGATTTTTCATTCGAAGGTGTACTGCTGTCAAAGGGATACCGTATTCTTTATGAGCTTTTAATCACTGCTGGGAAACATATCATTAGGCTTAATACCTACAGAATACCGCTCAAAGGTTGGGTCATCCGAAATTTCTGTCATCTTGTTCATTGCAAAATATTTATCGCCTATCTGTAGTTTCCGTAATACGCTTGTTGATGATATTCGATTGTCGTACAACCTACAAGTCATAGATACTTTTACGAATTTCGTTGAGGTCGCGCAGTAGACGTTGGCGTACGTCACGTAGGCTCGTATAGTCTGATTGTTGGCGGGCGACAGCAACATAGTAAAGTTGATATGGTCAAGACGGTTCATTGCTCCATATGAGATGAGTAGCTCCAACCTTTAGGAATTGTGATCAACTGTAGAAAGAGAACTCAACCAGACAGACAAGAAATATTAGCCCACTATCTCCGTTCTCTCTGGAGATCGACGAGCATTATTTATAGGCTAACATATTTTTTCGATGAGCATTATAGTAAGCTAACACATTTTTCCAATGATAATGTATCTATTCCTCGTAAATGAGCTGGTATGCATATCTTTGTGGACACAGTACAGTGAAACAATTTATTGCCTATTTGTTCTTATTGAATCACGGTCTTATTTTAAACAGATAGCCTACATTATCAGGTAGGCCCATCTTGTTTCGAGGCAATGCTGTGGAATTTAGCTCTCCGGGTAAGTGTAGGCCCTATGCGAAATGTAGCCTAATGCCTGTTATCATTAATGGTGAGATTTTCAAATGACAATCTCATATGTTACTGACTTACTGTTACAGATTCTTGCATTGCAATTGCTAGGATTATGTCTTCCCACATGTGCACAAGGTAAGGTATTTTTTACTCTTACAGAAGGAGCCCATGACTTATTCAAAGCAATATATTTTGCTTAACGGAGTTAGAGAAGTGATCGTAACGGAATTGGAGGCTACATAATAAATGCTACTATTGAATATATTCCCGCAATCGGCTGCATTGCATAATCTCGTTGATTACATAATTACTCATGGAGATGTGTTACGCATTCACTGAACAGGATAGGACTATAAACAATCGATTGCCGAAAAGTAACTATTGACCTGTATTCATTCATCTGATTTCTAAAGCCATCGATCGATCCGGTGATGCGAAAAAAACTTGTGCGGAGAGTCTTTTGCTTTAGTTGTTATTCCGAACGTCTGAAACGCAATGCCAACTGCGGTGAACACGTCACTGTTGAATCTTACTGGACTGGAGACATTCAATGAAGAAGGCATACAGCCGAATCTCGACCACTCGATAAATGGCATGGTCGAGGGAGATGAGCGGGTCATAATAATCAGAACTACAGAAATCTCACAACGAAACGCATCAATGCGCCGTAAACCAGAAGATAATAAAACACGATTCTGAATGAAAAAGCCAAAATTTAGATGTATGCCAAGTTTTTAAATCATGACATTCTAGGAATGTCAATAATTAATTGGTTGAGTTTGAACGCCTCGTACCCTAACTTGTTCGCTTTCGTCTGTACAAAGAAGATTACAAGCGTCATCGTACCAGGACGGGCGCTGTTTACAATAAAACCCTCTTAATAAGGCAATATTCATGTCACTTCTATATAACAATACAGTGTTAAGTATGCGGGCTTATTTGATCATGTCAAACTCCATGTATTAGACAAACCTAGAGCAAACAACTTGCACGATTTCATCACCTTGCATGACGTAAATCGTACGCCATATTTACTCACGACAACAAAGCGGAAAAGGCAGCATTCAGGAGGCGATAGCCTTCTTCAACTTTCAACGTCTCTAAACGGGTCGCCACGTTGACATGATTTCACCTTCCTACCGAAAAAGGATATGTTTACCCAAGAACCGCGAATGGGATTGAGATAACATTAGACAGGCACTGCCTAAAAGATTCTCTGTACAGAATTCAACCTGTGAATTTTTTGGCAGGAGTGATAGGGTTGTGGGTTTTCATTTTCTTTTGGGCATAACTGCTTAGGTTTCCACATCAGATTACTCACCCCTTATAAGAGATAGTGATTTTCTGATGCCATCTTTCACAGCTTCACATTTCATCAAATCCTCTTTTCAACGTTATTCTGTATAACAGCGTCGATAAATACGAAATCTGTAATGAAATACAGCGTGTAGGTTGTCAGGGTGAATTATTAGACCTTGGGATTCAAACGCCTACGATATGATATGAATTAGCTTTAAATAATAAAAAAGCTGATCATAGAATGGGCATTGTAGCCTACTATATTGGTAATCATTCAGCTCTGTTCTCCAGGCTTCTACGATGTTGTATTGCATAGCTGTAATCATTATATCCATGCCAATTAATTAAAGTACTCCACGTGTGGAAAGTTCCCTTTGCCACACTGTTCCGTTGTTCCGTTTTGTCTGCTGTGAGCGTGGCCGTTGTGATGGCTGGGTCTGTAGCCTATACTGTGGCACCGCACCGATGCGTCATTTCTGTGAGTTCAATAAAGAATTAGATAGGTTACGTCACTCCCACTGGTGTTTGACGGGTTTTCTGTGCCCGAACATGGTCATGGCACCCAGTAAGAGAAGATAATCATCTTATTGAACAGTGCCGTTGTATTTCATTTTGTGTTTAGATTCTTGCGTCGGAAATTGCTTCAGTAATTCGCCGGTGGGATCTTGCTATTGTGATGATCTGTGTTCCAAGTTCGGCAACTGTTGTCCGGACTTTGTTGAACAATGCGCCAACATAAGTATGACATTTCCTCACATTTAGTAACAAAACTGTATATCTGTTGATCAGCGACTTGTATTTTGTTTTGGGTTGTGTGGTCTACATATACAGTGCTTTGCAGTTCATGGATTGTGTATGCCCTTTACCGAGTCATTAAGATGTTATTAATTGCAGCTCTTTGCGAACATCGATGCTCAACATCATATCTATCTAGTCTACCATGTCAGTGTAATGATCGCTGTTGGTCTTACGGAAACTGCTGCGAAGATTACCATGAAAGTTGCTTGCCAGGTAGACTCAATCTCTATATGCAGAAGGGTTGGTTAAAGTGAAGATTTGGCTGCGCCGGTTGCAAATATGGTCACCTACATGTCACATATGGCAATCGTACAGCCTGCATAATGCATAAAAACGAGAATACGCCAGGCCGAGATATCCATATATTCGGGGCCCTTAATCTTCCAACAGAGGCTTAATTTAAAACGAGGGTTAAAATATATATAACAATCCATTAGCGATTTGCTCTCAGGCTTTCATGCTACGCAAAGATTACAGCGTTAGTGCATTTCTTCTTCCCAGGATCTTGTGCGGGACGCTGCGGGGATCGTAATTCAACGATATCGTGTCAGTGTGACGGCGAATGCACAAATTCCAATGACTGTTGCGAAGACTACTTCGACACGTGCGTCACTGACGGTATGGTGCTTGCCTTGTGGAATAATTTCTAAATAGGCCAGGTTGTAAACCATGGCTATTTATATGCGTCGGATCACAGAAATGCGACTTTTTAGGAGTTATATGTATAATCTTCAGATTCGTTCAGATTTGTGACGTCATGATATCTGGAAACTATACTTGCTACGATTGTTTTATAACTCAGGTTCGTGTGAAAATCTATGTGGAGCTACATATATGTCGGAAAGGTCATGCCAATGCACGAGCGACTGTGAAGATTATGGGAATTGCTGTACCGATTTTGAGAAAGCGTGTCCTAACGGAGGAGGTATGTGGTTTATATAGATCATGTCATTTTAGTTGCTGTAATTAATCTGTTGCAATGAGACAATATATCTCGCGTAATGTAACTGTTACATTGAAATTCTTGTAAATGTTTCAGTCGTGGATCTGTACTCGTGCGCTAATCAATGCGGGGTAAAGAAAGATAAGTGCAGCTGCCAAACGAATTGCATAAACGAGAAGAATTGTTGCACCGACTATGAACAGATGTGCAACAGTAAGTATACTAAAGTAGAAAAGTAGGCGAACCATAATACCTACCACTTCCATCAAATACTCAAGTGTCGCACGAAATACTACGGAAAGCACTATGTAGCCCACAACAGATCACATACGTATAATGGCAACGATTCTTCCTAAACACCAATTTTCATTGCAGACGGAACATCTTGGTTGGAAGACGAATGCACACCTGACGACGAGATGGTGTGCCCTGAAGGGTGAGCGCAGCTTCCTAGTTATAGGTCAAATTTTCAATGGCACGGGGGTGCGTCGAACAAGCTACTGTGCTCTGCGCCACGCTGCTGCTGCTGCTGCGGTGAAAGTATTCTGATATACATCGTTTTTGAGCTTAATCACCGAAAAACCATCATTTAAACTAATTAGAGAAAATTCACCAACCCCATTTTACTTTACACTCTACAACAAAGTATATACGTAAGCGTGTTTCGGTAGTACCATTCCATAGGTACGCCACAGTTGAGGCCTTTATGATTGAGATTGCGCAAGCTTATAACTTTATATTCGACAGTTCCATAATGATTGTTTCCTTGTTTAAGGTTTGATACCCCACCGGTCATACTCTTTTCCATCGACGGCTTTAGAAATAGTTATCTCTACAGAAATGTAACTCCAAACCTCTGGAAATTAGGTAAGAAAATGTTTTTAAATGCGACTCAGCTGCTTGCTGTTACATCATATCATGTATTTATGCTTTGCAGCATCATGTGGTGTCCATTCACCATACGTCCGATCTGTTTATCCAACGAAAACGTTTCCAAACCATTACAGCATTGCCACGGTGAGTACACCTGCAGAGACTTGACTACAACATGAACTTAAATTTAGAATAGTGCTTCGGAACGCTGTGGTGTCGGGATCATTATTTCATATGCGCTGATTGAGTGATTACCTTTTGTGATTGCGTCAACCTATGACTGTGGCGACGAACTTACTGGAAGGGAGTTGAGCTGGAGAAGCGGTATAGTGCGGACGACAGTGAGCTGTATTTTATCGAAGCCTCCGCAGTGCGCTTTATGTCTTGTCCAGGCAGGTAGGCGTTGTTACGTCAATCGGCAGTCCGTTGGTGAGAAAATTATCAAGGCATCAAGGCCTGAATTCGCCAACATGTGATTCTGATGAATCTGCTGAAGCACGGGCCAAGGTTGGAGCAATCTAAATATCCCTGGAGCAATCCCGTGCACTTACATGCTTCGTGTCAAGCATTCAACCGTCGGAATGACGCACTACATTTCATGTTTTTCGCCAACGTTTCGAGAAGAATTTCCTGGAGTTGGGAGGACTCGGAACTCATGCCGTGTCTCGACGACAACTTTAGGCCACGTTCCAACAACCTGCGTTAACATTTGCTATACATCATCAGGGCCTATACCCGGAGAGTCACGGAATAGTTGCCAATACATTTTATGACTACAATTTCGACGAAGAATTCAGCTTAGGAGCACCTCAATCTGCAGATAGTCATTGGTGGGGAGGACAGCCGGTAAGTCATTTCAATGAGCGGAAAAACAGATCTGCGTGAAGGAAACTACAGATTTTAAAACGTTGTGCTTCTAGATTTGGATCACCGCAAACACTCAAGGTTTGTTAAGCGCGAGCTATTTCTGGGTCGGATCTGATGTGAATATTACTGGATATCCCGACTATTACTATGACTTTGATGCATCGGTCCCGGAACAAGACCGCATACAGCAGGTGTTGAAATGGCTGGATTATCCCAAGGAGACAAGGTTGGTATTAAAACTGTCAGACTTTGAGCACACCAGTTGTCTGTTTTAAGTGGAAATCTACTGTCTCCTTCATGATTGCAGTTTACAATTTTACGGGACAAACTCAAGCGCACTCTTTTGAGTTATAATCTCCCAGAACTTATTTTCCACCTTGTCGACTTGCATATGCTCGTGTAGGCCTATCCCCCACGTAACTGTCCTATTACTTGAATCGTTTCCGCTATTTTTCGTATCACTCAAAGATGCGAGTTTGAACTTCATTGCTGCAAGTTTTATCATCACGCAGTAGTACCAAAGTCCATAAATCGTTGATATCGGCACACGTCATGCGTACACCAATGATAGGAAGCTCGCGATCCTGTGCTTGCGTATTGGGCAAACAATCAACTCATCGCTACCGCAGTAGCTTGCAATCAAAATGAGTAAATTGACAGATGATATTTAAACACTATTACAATCTGGCAAACATCCGCTAGCAACTTGATTGCGAGAGTGGAAAATGCAAGCAGGTGTATTTCGTTAACTGGGATAGGCCTACCAAGTAACGGTTCGACTATACAGGCTTGTAGTTATAGCCGCGTGACGGTTTGCAACTAAAGCAGATTCACCGGACAGTAGTAGATGTGATAATATGGTATTGTTGGGATTGGTGGAGCTCATCTTTCCAGTAAAATTTACACTGTATGAACCGCTCAGTCGGCCGAGTAGTTTGACTGTCCCGTCTTTGATCGGGAGGTTCTGGGTTCGCTTCCCGGTCGAGTCAAACCAAACAAAGGCTTGGTATCTGAACGCCCATAAACACAAAATGACAACAGCAACAAACACGGGGATGTAGAAGACAGCGTATCATCGTATTATTAACACGTAGAGGGAACAGCATAAAATCATCAGCAGGGATTCGCGCTCGTATCAGCAAATTCCTATTACAGTACTTCCTTGCGCAAGACGATAGCTGGACAAAGTGTCGCACATTTTTAACGTGACCCTGTCATATTTGTAGCAAAATTATTCCCCCCTGCATGACGTAACTTGTGGGCCTACCGCACGAAAACTCTTGATCGGGGTTACGCATGTATTTGCAACGTAGGCGATCAAAGTTCATTCAACAACTGCGTAACGGCGTGGGGAAAAGCAGTTTGCACTAGATAT
Organism: Botrylloides violaceus; assembly: GCA_030412335.1. Taxonomy (NCBI): domain Eukaryota; kingdom Metazoa; phylum Chordata; class Ascidiacea; order Stolidobranchia; family Styelidae; genus Botrylloides; species Botrylloides violaceus. The sequence goes on from JASFYC010000810.1 coordinate 3,150,723, forward strand.
TTGTTGTTGTTTCAGAAGTGATGTTGGTACAAGTGACTATCACTGTTTACCACCACGGCCCGCACTATATCTACTGATTTACGCAGATATTAGACATGATTTGGCGACATTTCGTACCCGGCAAGAACATTCACTGCTCTGTGAAAACGCAATTCAAACTAAAAGCAGAAGGCCTATACTTAACTAGTAGCCTTCGCCCAGGCGGGTTGTTATTTCGTGGTATAATGAGTGCGCACATGATGCTGCGGTTGTTTCAGGAATTGGTGTTGTCAACGACTTGATTTACGCCTTATCGAAGCTTCCTAGTAGCGAACCACAACCTCCAGCATTCCCACGATATTGACTGCCAAGTAGAAGCAGAACACATACCAATTAACCTGGTGCTAAGAAACTGCTTTTACATCCTGAGTAATAAATCAATCAATCAATTTTATATTTGTTAATTACCAATAAAGGTTAATACTCGTAGTACTAGAAACCCAACACATGCATTCACTAAAAATATGAGGTAGCCTATATCGTATCTTTCTTGAGTACGCTTCTACGATCACTATAGACATCTCATTTGCTTCTTCCTTTGCATGAGGCTCTTTGTTCAGACCCACCATGATCACCGCATATATCGAAGAAGTCGATGGCGCTGGACACAGTCAAGGTCCAAACGGGAATAATGTTAACGCCGAAATAGAAAAGGCAGATTTCTACATTGGAATGCTAATGGATGGATTGAAGCAGCGCAAACTTGACAAATGCGTAGATATTATTCTCTTAGCAGATCATGGTAGGGTCACTTGAACCTAGTCAAAATATTGAATTGACTTTGAATTCTGCTATGTCTGCATAAATTCTTAGGTATGGCTGACCGATCGTGTGATAGATTGACCTACGTCGATCAATATGGAGTCGATTTAAACACGGTGTATTTTCATGGTGGACCGGTGGGAACTATTGGCAAAAGCGAGAATAAAGATGAGTGGGATCTTTATGACGCGCAAGACATTAGGAAAAAGTTGCAATGCAAGCGACTTGATGGACATTTTGATGTAAGCAGTTTAATCATTATCCATAGCAGGCCTACAACAGTCAATTATCAATTTGTCTCTTTTCAAAGGCATACATAAAACAAGAGGACATGCCGAAACGGTTCCACCATGCATTCAACGATCGTATAGAAGATGTGCAACTAGTCCTTGACGATGAATGGCTTGTCGGGGGGTAAGCATCTAATCAGTATCCCAACATCAACTCTCCATACCCTTTCTGGGAAAGAGCGGCGCATTTTTCCTCCGCTTAAAACGAGAGAGAACGCAAACTGGACTGGGACCTTACCAAGATCTGGCAACGGGGAGGAGGTGTACTGACGAAATAGTACGTGGATACATCCTCTTGTGCCCCAGACATTTTGTCAACCGCCCAATCAGAGTTCTTACGTTTCTCTTACCGAGACCAGTCAGGCATATGTTCTTTTCAGGGATATCTAGACAGATAGATATAGATATACAGATATCCCTGGTTCTATCAACTGCCTTGTATACCACAGAAAGAGTGGAACATCAACCTCTTGCTCTGGTGGAACACACGGATGGGATAACGAATACAAAGAAATGCGAGTAAGCAAAGTTATCATAGTCAAACTAGCTGGGGCAGTGGGCAAGAGGGGGTTACACTATGGTTCATAGCTGAGGACTGTACGCAGTCCAAGGTATAGCCTTCCCACTTTAGACTCCATATGTAGTCAGGGGTCCGAAGCCAAGGGGTAACGACAAACGACGTTATCCATCGTTAAGAACGGTGAACAACCCAAACTCTACGCGTTCTTAATCCACCGATCCCACCTGATAACTAGACGACAGAACAGTACGTACTATGTATCCTTCATGAGTTATGTTACTGTCTCATTCACAGGCACTTTTTGTTGCGCACGGATCTTCCTTCAAGCGCGGATACAATACCACAGAAGGATTTGATAACACCGAAATCTACAGCTTGCTATGCGGTAGCAGCAACACCATCAAGGAAATTCTTTCGAATCAATTCTTAGGTCTTGTATTTTTCTAGACATGCTAGACATCAACCCTGCCCCTAACAATGGAACTCGTGGGAGTTTGTATCATATGTTGAAGGATCCAAAGTCGCTCATATATATATCATCGGGAATAGAAGCTAAACAGTGCCCATATGTAACTGATACGCCAGCCGACCGTGCAGGGTGCACATCATGCACGGTAAGTTATCTTGATATATTTTTCAAAGCTTGTGAACGCGAACGCACAAATGTTAAATTTATACTTAGAACGAGGCAGAAAATAACAGAAAATTTGGAATTTCATCTGAAAAAGGTATAACATTCATATATTTATGGAGCTTTTTGTCCGTGGTGCATAACACCAGTCTGACTATTATAAACTAATGACGCTCTGTCGTTGTTGATTTAGTTCAACAATACCAAGAAAGACACTTTCCAGCCGGTATACCTGAGATCTCACCGATTCTTGATGATGATGTCAGCTTCTGTCTGTTGACTCAACCAGAATATGTAACTGCCTACGACTGGAATAAAAACATTCCATACTACTCTTCCTATGTGCTGAGCAACGTTGTAAGATTCAATCATTTTTATGCACTGCAGTATTTCTCGTCAGTCTCGTGACTCACCCATGTGATTCTGCGAGACTTCACCTCCATCATCCGGTTTTTGCCGGATTACTCATTGACGATAATAATGCAACAAAATCCGGAAAGGGAAACGCACTTACTGTCTCCTCTTTTTATTTATCAGGGCAGGTATATGGTTGGCTGGTCATTCTGCGTCAGGCCAGATGTGCGAGTACCGAGCAATCTCAACTCTGCACGTTGTACAGACTATGACGGAACGTACTCCGATGACATAACAGGAGCATTCCTTTACCAACCAAGTACGTATCCGTGTCTGTTTTACGATCATTATTACACGAGCCTGGATGGGAAGCTGTGTATACCTGACCCTACAAGAAGCATCATATGACATACAAAATAGAAAATACCACAACTAACTGATTTGTGCAATAGCCAATAGACAAGGTGACCTTAGATATTAGATCGCCTTGGCAATACGATATACTGTTACTTCCTTTTGTTCCAGTTCTCTCCAATTATGACAAACCAGACGCCTTCATTTTATCCAACGTCATTCCCGTTTACCAAGCCTTTATGCCAGGTAAGTGGATAAAGCTTCCTTCCATTTCGAAACTGTCAATTCAATTTCTGTTTCACGTGGCTTGCAGTATGGAAACAATTCGCTGAAATCTTAAACACCTGGTCGATTATGTACAACGGAATAGCTGTTACAGTTGGGCCTGCTTTTGACTATGATTATGACGGACGCGCTGATTCTAGCGATGTCATCAAGAAGTAAGAATAACAAATATTTAGACAACACGACCTGCATGTTGCAACATGTTCTCTTGTAACAGACTGGCGAAACGCACCGATCCGTACGATTCGCAGTCTCGTCCGATTCCAACTCATGTGTTTGCTGTAATTACGAGATGCAAGAACTATGCAGATGGCGATGATGTCTACGCTTGCTCTGCATCTCCAGCCAAATCAGAAGTTTTGAGTTTTATTATTCCTAATTTCAAACAGCTGCCTTGTCAGGTAAGTTGCATAAAACGACAAGGCCGGAACCGTTCAGTCGGTTGAATGGTTTAAGACTTATCCGATTTCGCATTGGGACGATTCTTGGCCGAGTCAAACCAAAGATTTGAAAACTGGTATCCATTCAACCTGTGCTTGGCAAGTCAGTATCGGGGGAGTGGAGAGTGCAGAGTGTTGTGGTGCTGATAGTGATCCAGGCTATAAACTGAAAGTATTGAAACGTGTGCAGTAACTCATCGACCTGGCGTACATGACCCTACCGGTTGAAAACGCCACAAATCCAAAACAACAACAATGTCGTATATACTGCCACACAACACTGCGCCGCCAGGTGGTGATCATGCACATAGGTCATCGTACGGAATTTTAGGCTTTGCAAAATGTTGTAACGTCCGTCAGCATGCGGGCGTAGACGCGAGATTAATGTACCAAGCAACATGTAAACATTCACGATTTGTAGTTGTTTAATGCGCCAAGTGTAGACACTACTTTATTTATGTTTACAGTATAACGAGCCGATAGAGACATGGGTACCACGAGCGCTACTCGATCACGTAGCACGCGTACGAGACGTTGAATTAATCACCGGAATCACCTTCTTCCCTGATTGGATAACGAAGGAAGGTTTATTGCAAGATACATTAGTAGAAGGACTGCGGCTGCGGACGCGACTCCCAGTTTTTGGAACGGAATGGCTCAACGATTTTACCAGCGCTGCTACACCGAATCCAAATCTTGTGCCCGATCCACCTGTTTACACACCCGCCAGTGGATTTCGTCCTGTTATGTCCCTGCTTCAGCTGTCAGTGTCATGGTTTCTGTCAACCAAATTAATGTTACTATAGTATCTCAAGTATAGTTGGCGTAGTTTTGTTCTTATGGGTCGTATTTTATTAGCGTAGGAATATAAGCTAAATTTCTAATTAAATATATTGCTATAGTAATGATTGATAAATGCTTGATAGTTACTGTACAACTGATTGATAGGTGAAATGATTCAGTTTAACGAATACTGATTTTAGTATGTATTTCCAATTCATATTTAGTCTCGTTATGTCTATTAAGGTGTCGTGCCAAATGTTCTTCAAAGCCTGATTGCATAGTCTGAATATAAACCTATTAGATGGGGATGAGTTGTGGAGACTGATTCGTCCATTGTTCTCGCATGTGTGTTATAACTTATAAGAGTGTTTCGGACAGTTTTACAAATCTGTCCTGTTTTATCGTTATGTCTATATAAAAAAGAGAGCCCAATTATGATTATTGTATAGGTCTGTTATTCGACAATAAATTTCCGGGGGCATGAAGTATGTCAATAATGCATTTGAAGAGTATAATAGAGCCGATGGCGGACGATCAACAGATAGATAGAGATGAATAGATGGCTGGATCTTCACCTGATGGAGGAGCGGAGCTCGGAAAGCTTGTGATTGTTTTAATTCTCAATAAACCAGGACTGGACGTTAAATCTGTGGTGATCAACTGATCAACGTTGTGATATATATAATGATGCATTTGAATCTCGTAAATATGCAAATAACGAGCAACGCTACAGCAACCGGCTTTCGGCGAACAGCAGGGTATTGCAGTCACCGTAATTGTTAGTAAATATACGGAGGACGACCTAACTGCACTATAGATATGATGAAGGTAAAATGTTGCAACATCAGATTTTATTGCAGAAATTGTAAGTAGATTCATTAAAGTAAAGACATCCGGCCGAATATTTCATGAAAATGAATAATAAATAATAAATGTATAATTAGTCAGACGCGTTCCCCCTATCTGATCGATGATGTAAGTAAAAGTGGGTGTCTGGCTGGACGAGGCTAAAGCAGAATACTGTGTTAATATCGAAAACACCGTCTAATCGGCACTATTTAGGAATGTAGATATGTATATAGAGAAATGGCAAGAATGCAATAAAAAAGAAGTCGTCGAAATAATAATCTTGATTGTCATGAAAAATGACGATCATTGAAAGTACAAACTGAAGGCTACGCAAGAAGAAGAAAATAACTACGTTGGGCTATGACTGAGATTCCATATTTGGGTGGTAGCTTACCACACAATGATCCTTACCAAGTTGGGACGAAGACGTATAAGCCACGCCGGCTGCTGACATTTTCCTGACATATATCCCAATTTCAACCCACGGAAATATCATCGCCTTCCATTCTTTAAAGCTAGCCACGATAAGCGTACTGTTGAGTAACACATTGATGTTGTATAAAACATGTCGCAGCTGGCTGAATTTACCTCCACGCAGAACATATGACGTCACTAACATTATAGTGACGTCAGTAGCGATGCATGTTATCGATAGTATCAGACAACGCCGTACTAGTGCTATCATACGCTTCTGAGATTCTTTGTTTGATCCTGTTAGATCTGTTCTCTTTCTTAACGCTACTTTTATCAGTGGGTAAGCAAACATTAACACCAGTGTGAAATGCATCGTGAGACTTCCAACTGACCAGATATAGCTGATGGCTAATTCCACAGGTGCAGGGGTTGTCTTGGAGCATCTCTCTGTTGTCGCGTTGTATATGTATCGCCGACAGCAGGTTATCAAGCCTAAATCAATACGTACGATAAGATCCGGGTTTAAGGAGTCTTGCGATGAACACACATTAATATGATGGATTGAATAACAGATGAAAGCTTAGAAGCATAGAAAACATTTTGGCAGTAGCTACATTTTTGAAAAATGTCGTGTTAGTAGGCCTGTTTGTGCTCTGTGGTTGTTTCTAATTACCAGAAGCGAATCAGGATATGGGAATTACCCTCATGACCTGCTGTCGTAAGTAACCGGGAAGTCGTTGGGCAATTGAAACACGCGTCAAGCTTTGATGCATTGCGCAAGACAGAGACCCAATTGGTAATCCAATCGTGCGCCGCAATTCCAACATATAATTTACGGCATTATTTGATCACAATAATCCCTCAAAGAGTGCCGAAAAGGTTCATTGAATTCGAATCAAACGAGTCAATTGCATTGCGTGGAGCTAAGCAAGTAACATACGATCCTTTCTGCGTCACGTATATAGGCCTTCATGATCATCGTGCGCGTTGGCGCACTTCAGTCAATCTAATTAGATTCCCATGAATTGTTGAAATCGCGTTTGTTGTGGTCCCTGAGCCGCAATCGCTCACGGCGCATATATTTTCATAGGTCGAAGGTAATTCATCTGATACTACGTAAACTACGTACATGCCCAACCTACAGTAGTATTAAATCACAAATCGATTTTGTCATATCGGTAGCTTATTAATAGAGCTTATTTGGATTGTTGGGAGTGTGTATCTGTGGCATTTGTTCAAGCCATACCTTGCATATTTTATCATCTAGGAACAATAATGGATATGTAAACGCAACAACGCTTACCGAGCATTGGCTAAGGCAGTTCTGACAACTCAATATGTTGCAGCGATATTTAAATACATCGTCAATAAAACAGTCAGCAAAAAATTGTTCCAGTCAATTAGTACCACACGTGTATCGGGCCAGTCAGGCTTCAAACTGAAATTATTTCCAATATGGCGGGTCTGAAATCTGCTTGACTTAACAGATGCAATGTAATAATGGATAACTCTCAGCCTTCGTAATGAAATCAGAGTAGTGCTAACGTCACATTGTGCGAGTATCCGGACACTTCCGGCTTACCTTATTGTTATTGATAAATAAATGAAGTTTGTCAAAGTATCTATTGGTTATTTGTACTCACTTGTGGTGGATAGGAAAATCCCGACTATGAGAGAGAGAGTCCCCCATTGAAACATTTTGATCAAAATTCTTCCCGAACCAGAAGCCATTTTCATACTATTGTATACAAGATATTGTCGCAGCCATAGGAAGAGGTAAATTGACAAATCAAGCGCCGTAAGCAGAAAAACTAAGGAAAGATGAAAGAAGTTAGTTGGCTTGTGGCACTAATGGCTAATGACTAATTAAAACACTTGTTAGGACAGGAGGGTTTGTAAAACCCTAACCGAAGAATACATAGTATATCTGCCTTCTAAGCAGGATCGTATAGACCACTCATCACCAGAAAGGTTTCACATTGACTTGTAACTGTAACAACACCCGACAATACCAAGCTTAATGCTTCTTTGAGAAGATGATTCAATAGGGTCAGAGAAATCCATGAGTGATGCGAAATGCGTGGTCGTTAATTGCCCTCTTGTAAAAATCACCGTTCGGGACCAGTGAGTGGATTTAATGGTTAAGCCTTAACAGTAGCTTAATTGCCTTGTGTTCATTGAATTGATTTGGGATTTACTGCACCCGAGATCCTACGTAACATATACTATCAGTCACCGTGCTTGATCATTATGCATCTCTGTGCAATCGGATCTAGTATGATACTTGTACATTGTACATGGTCGAGGGAAACTAACTCACTGTATGTAGGGTCAAATAATATTGGCATGTATATGTATATGTATTTACATAATGTGCACGCCTCCCAAGTCGGGGGCAATGGTATGTAGGCCTACAGACAAACAATAGCAGCCTGTATGTAGTCCTAACATTACAGTATGTTCTTGCGCATACCTCCGAGGTCTCGAGGAGCTGTACATTGTCCATTGGAATTCATGTGAACATTGTAATAGATCAAATCGTTGATGCAATTGCACATGCAAAGAGCGAAGCTTATGATGCATAAAATTCGCAGCCATTTCCCAATCATTTCCGACACGTTTCTACCTCCACGACGAACGCTTCCTCGAATAGACCTCGACGGATTCATCTTTGGATTCTTGGTTACTCGCGATTCGTAAACGATTAATGCTGTCATCAGCAGGGCTGCGATAGATAACACCACCCCGAGTAATACATTGAGCAGTACTTTCATTTTGCGTCGCGCCTAAACCACTGAGATTGCCTTGGAAATTTCTAATTCAAACTGATAAAGGAACGCTGAAAACAAAACGTGGGCGATTTATTAAAGTGTTTCTCAATTTTAGGCTTTAAGAAAGACCTAAATGCGCTAATTCAACACGAATGAACAGCCGTCGCGTCCGTACAATGCCATAAATGCAATCAGCATAGCCTCAAATGTCTCTCCGACAAATGTGAAATCTTGACTCACCATTTCCTTGTCTAATGCCTACATTTATTGCTGAAACCTTAACATTTGAGGATTCGCTCTTACTCATAGCTACACGTTGCACCATGCCTGCACTATACGGAGGACTACTGTCATTAAAACAGAGTACAAGACAATTGATCGTTTGAGTAGTGTTTGCTGAAAATTCCGATCATGAATAACATTTTAAAAAACGTTCCGAATTTTTCGTGGAATCCTCGCATTCATTGGCACACTGAACAGAAGTAAGCGCTCGCATATAGACCAGTCGTGTAAATTCCTTCCCACTTGCTTAACTTTATTATCGCATAGTTGTCATGGAATAATGTAACTTTCAACGCGTCGATACCACTCGAATTTTTAACTAAACCTCTAAAGGTAGGTCCATAATTGCCAGGATAAAATGCCGCAGTGCCGCATTTTCACGTCTGCCTGTCCGTGAGCTATGCGCGTTTCAAAGCGCCAGCATACTCTGGCATTCCCAGTAGTTGGTAGAAACGGTTATGAGATATTGTTCGACCTCGTCATCTTATCAGTACCGGACAACAATTTCAACGTAATCCGATTACTTCCGATAACGTGAGCTACAGCGTAAGTACTGAGTTTATATATACTATAGGAAACAGTACTTAGCCTAGATTACTCACGTTTATCATCATGACTGGTGCAAGCAAAATAAATTTCATACCGATGGATAATTTCGCCCGAAAACGAAATTTCTCGGACGGCTTGACAAAGACGTCATTCTCAGTCATACCTGCATCTATACAACTGATCAACGAAACAGGCTTAGGCTTAACATCGTGTTTTTAATATTAATATCGAAGGGCACCAGGAAATCTCCACAGCAAACAGGAATTTACATGATAAAATATCGTTATCGCACAATAACAGGTGCATATTTATCAATTTCGTCTCGCAACGTCACAACAATTTTTGAGAGCATAGTTCTTATGGGTCTGTGGAAACGATGCCAGAATCGATGTTGGCATATTCTCGGCAGTGTAAATGCAAGAGATCAATGCACGATGGAAACTGAACATGTCTTTGATAGAGGTTGGGAGACACAAAAATTAGGCTAAGTGACTTCACCATAGCCTGCTCACCGTCAGGAGGACTACCCACCAACTAGATTCACTAAAGTGTCGCATAGATACACTTTCTCTATTTGGCATGGTATGTAAGGTTACAGTCTTCTACTTCATATGGTGATGCAGTCAACACATATTTAAGCCCATCAACTTAGTTTATTGAAACGCATTTCATAAACTCTCACTGATCTTGCTTAGGATGAGGATAGATGATAATGATGACAGAATATGTCTCAGAGCCGTCGTCTAATGTTCCCCGTAAACTATATACTCTTTGGTTATTTATCTGCAACTATTCAATCACCAGTTCTTATCTTGAATCCCTTTCTACACCGTCTTAACGAAAATCAACAATATAATGGGTGTGTAAGGTCGAGTTCAAAATTTTATTCTGCTGCGCATAGAGGCGATGATTTCTACAGATATGCTGCCTTCGCTCCATGATTCAACCGTGAGTGATCTGCGCGGATAAACTTCATTCCAACGGTTGACTGAGTTGGATGACTGTGTTTCCATTTATGCGCTGAAATACAGTACGTCTGTCTATGCCAAAGAGGGAAATTTCACAAATTGTACATCGGTTATCCGGCCCATAACATTCGAGTCCTTCGAAGGTGACAATCCATTTACTGTCAAGCATCACTCAGCCCGCGGCGTGGCCTGTCCTGCATTCGCCAATCAGCAATCAAATCCACTAATATACAGGCAGAAGCTACCTCTTACGAAATTACCTGCTACAAAATAGATTGCTCACCGGCTACGTGATTACTTACACGGCGAACTGCAATAAATTGCGATGCATCATACAATCTTATGAACTACGCAAGCGAGGCATCGCTAATGAAACCGGTGAGAATCTCTAAGAAACGTACAGGTATTAAGCAGTCTGGCGCTCATATCGAATTAATCGCATGCCGCATACCGTACACATCAGACTGTTTTGTTTCGATGACATTGCATCAACAAAACTATTTGACGAAGCGCATAAACCGAGATCAAAAGAGTTGATAATATGCACTGTTTAGCCTTCAAATTGTTTATTTTCCGATGGTATCTCACTGACATTGTCTAGGGCTCTAGGCCTACCTACGTTAAATGGGCTGCTACTGTATCAGACATCGCAAATGCAAACTCCTCGATAATGAATGATGAATCGCTGGTAGGTTTGTTTGGCATCACGCTCAAATTATCCTAACATTAGTATCTCTGTGGTATGCACCGCCACCCCCTTCATATCACGCAGCTACACGCAAAAGTTAAGCTCTCGATTTCACCTTCTCAACTAAATCAGATGATGATGATAAGCTTTAAATTTTGGTGTTGACAACATACTGTAAGTCTTAGACACCACTATCATGAACTCAGCTCTATTCCTCCCACATACCATAACAATTACTTCACGTGTTAGTGCTCACTAAACGCAAGAACAACAACTTAGCAAAACCACCTCTTTTGAATCGACCACATGCTGGGAACTCTTCGCTATAAAACATTTGACTCTACTGTATTTATACGCAGCGTACAATATTCCTGGAGCACTCATACAACCCCGGGTGTAATAACGTATAACATGCCTCGCATCTCAAGACTGGCACTGGCAGTGAATTGCACAGTTGGTTCGTTATGTGTGTAAGGCTTGGTCGGACGCACTGCGCAAAGCCTATACCACTGCGACATCACATAGGATATAACCTGCTATGGTCGCCCGTAAGAGAAAGGATAGGAAGCCAATAACAGGTCAGAACACTGCTACCCTACCAAAACTAGTCATGGCAAGAGTCAAGAGAAAGGCGTTTTCTGAAACCTGTCAAGGTCTCCTTCATCTCCCCCTTCTTATCACACCGAGACTTGATGGTGTAAGCTAATTTGATGAAGTATGGAGGCGCGTAGTTTCATATAGCTGGGTTTAATTTTGACAGCAAAAGATAAAACGTTAATCGTCAGAAAAGCTTTGTTGCGTTAAATTCGCCGTGCATAGAAGACCGAAGAGCTGTCGTGGAGGATTATATCCCTGTGGGCATTTGTTCGATTAAAAAAGACAATTTCATGTCTTGAGCTGTTACTTATCCGATTCATCTAACAACATCAATGAATGCCGCCGTAGCCTCCGTAAGCAAATAGAATTCATCATTGCACGTTGCGCATGGTATATCATTACGGCGGAACTAATACTATTAGATACGTAATACACATTTCCATGTCTGTTTTGAAACGTGAAATTCCTATATAGTCTCGTTAACAAACAATACTTAATTTGCATCGATCATCCGGCGAAAACAGACGAATTTTGGTCTTTCATCTGTGCCGACGTGCACTGATGTTAGCGAGTTCAAACGAACTTCCTCTCCTCAATAGCATATTCTATACAATGGTCGGCCAACCTTGTACGACAGAAGATGTACTTACTCATCTCTCCGCCGTTTTCGCGACATCCTTCGTCAGTATGAGCGAAACGCAGCGCCATTTCCGTCTATAGAAATTCCGCTTACCGTCCGATTGAATTCACACTCCGACATCGTCTGAAGTGTATATGAACTATAATATGTACGTTGAATATGTGAATATATCAATTTGAATTGGAAAAATATTCAAACGCTACAATATCTGAGTGCATATATATACCCAGTTTGATAATGCCTTGACTATATTATGGGGCAACATGATGGAGTTTCGCACAATCCACGGTTATGCCGCCAGTCCTGTAATCTTTATACCATAACCTTAGTCTAAAGCAGTCCATGGTTCTACAAATAGGCTATTACTAATACTTTCCAAATCGCCACACCTCAAAGCGAAGGCCTGCTTGCGCGGCTACTGCATATGCCTATGTGTACGCCGTTACTCAACGCTGATGATATTCTATTCTTCACCTCGCAAGTGAAGGATGACGCTCCAGCAGATCTCATACAACACGCTGGAAAAACATGCGCGCTATCTTCACTATATCTACGCAGACTGTATTATATAGTATATTTGATGTAGGCTACAGTATGCATGTAGTTTATAGGCGTGTGTCGACGCTAAGGTAGGGGGTGGTAACAGTGGAAAACGAATTATGAGAAATTGAAACAATACAAATTTCAATAAATTTATCCTACCAGAATTCATGATCTCACTAGACAGCTGGCACTTTCTTAAAATTAGCTGAGTAAACTTACGTCAAATCAACATCTGTTAGCGTGACGTACAGACGTTTCAGTATACTGAAATATATATCCATATGTACTTCGCTAAAACAATATTTTATCGTGCCCCTCAATAAATAATGACATTACTAGTAACCTTGACTATACTGACCTTGTGAGTCCGGATAACGAGTAACAAATGGTCACATGCTTATCTCACACAGATATGTGGATATATAGATCGGTTGTAGCTGGAAATTCAAAGGTCGCAACTTTAAAACCAATGAGTCAAACGGGAATAGTATGTGAAGCATGTGTCATTTTTTAGTGTCTTCTGCTCAGTCATACTATACGCAGCAGCGTTACCGTTGTTTTGTGACTCATCGTATTTGCGACAGCTATATTTACACTTGGCCTATGTATGTACAGCCTATTTGAGCGAGTCCGATTCGGCTTACTCTAAGCTCCGTACCATCTTACTCGCACGATGATGATTGACAAAGGATTGATTGATTGATTAAATGCCTTCTTGAAAGTACGACTTATAGCTTTAGTAGTCGATCCTGATGGTTACTTTATATATACGGTGAGGACGTCTCCTCATTGTATGCTCCCTGCTCGAATGCCTCATCACCCATGGCGTATCATGGTAGAAAAACAGTCATGAATCCCTCCCTCTCCCCACCCATACACTATTTACAACGGACTCTTGGTTCATTAGCTATGGCAAGTGTTGAAATATAGAATAAGTTAAAGATATATATATGTTTTTCTCAACAAGAAATATTTGAAACTTGCTTTAACATTAGGCAATAAGGAACGAATATATTGCCGCAGGTCCATCAACGTAAAGTGATACTGCACTTTGCGCACGTGATAGAAACAGTGGAAAGTCCACGTGAGTAATTTGACTGCATTTAGCAAGAGTGTATAACAGACAAATATATCGATACGTGCATAGAAGCAAAGAGTATAGCCTCCACGAATCTTAGTGAGGATTTTGACATTCCACGTAAGAAGAACTTCCAACCGACGACTATAAAATCGACATCCAATCCCTCGTCGCTAGGGTTGTGATTGTCACATTGACCCATTTTTATTACTATATTTGGACTTTTGCGTCACGTAGTACACGTACGCCTACAGTGTAGTTTGTTGGTTAGTTGACTCTCATCATAGCATACCCTGGACGTTCGCCAACCCTCGGATTCGGGTAGATTGATGATTTATGTCAGTTTTTGGTCTATCTACTCTAGCATTTCAAGCTTCGCATTTATCTGACGTTCTGATGTTGAACCTAGAACCAAGGTAAAAACATCGATCTCCATTCCTTGAACGTTAACACAATTGCCATTGAGTTGAATAGTACATTGGCATTGTAAATACAATGACGTAACTGACTATTATGACTTAACACTATAGAATATTCCGATATTAGCATTACTATTACATCAGTCACGGCACAAGTTATAGAAATCAGGAGACATCTTCTAACCATTCTGCCTAAATCATCGTCAGAGTTGGGACGTATGATGTCAATAGAGGCGTTGCGAATCTGCAACAGTCTTACAAGGGGGTAGACGAACAACAGCACCAACACAGAGTGGAGAACGACACTCCCAAATGTCCATACATATGATAAAGCAAGCTCCATGTTATGAGGCGTTACAGAAATGCACGTCGTGACTTGAGGATCATACTGGTATCGTCGGTAGCCAAAGATGATCCCTGAAACAAGAGGATATGTAACTTACACCTCTGACATCGCAAGCTTATTCGTTTCACTGTTAGCGCCACAGAGCGTGACGAAAAACCGACTGTATCAAAATCATATAAAATATTGCTCTCCAGCACCCACTAGTGACAGCAAAATACGTCCCAAGGTGGCCAACCCGTAGCCGTATGACCATTGTTCGACGGGTACGTGTATACACTATAGTGCGTTGATAAATTCAACTAGGACCAGAGTGACTAAATAACGTGTTTTTGAGAGACTTTGACTACAGGACGATGTCGTGGCGGAGAATCGCCTTCTATCAGTTCTTCTCCAGCTATTTTTCGCCAACTTTACGAATGCCATGGCTCAGTGACGCTTTGAAATAAGTCTTTTGTTTCCAACTTTTTGTTTAGGCGATCGTGGTATTTACAATGCGTAGTGCCCTTTTAACAAGACAAAGGATATAACATTTTAGCAACAGTAACATAACAGCAAAGTTGATGTTCATTTCGAAATTAGCCCAGGCTGCCATACCTGCAAGCTTCAAAGTATCTATACTACATCACTATGTGAATATCTCAAACCATGGCCATGCTAAAGTAGGCCATGCTCAAACATATAACGTGACTACAAAGATGAGAAAAAGATCACCAACATTGTAAGAAGTATCACTTCCCAGTAACAGATACTTATAGTACTACTTTTGTTGTGCTTCACTAAACTTTAGCAGCACCAGTCACGATACCACAGTAAAGAACTATTTTCTCAGAAAATAACTGCACAAAGCTATTTGGTCAACAACTCGTCATTCAAGAATAATGAATCCTACCGAAGGATGTCAGAAAAATTCCAATAATTATAACAATTGATGAATATTCCAAACAATTCATAATCCACCGTTCCAATTTGCTACGAAAATGCATATTCTCGTAGACAACGTATTGACGAACCCACAGGAAAGAGTAGATTGTTGCGTCCAGCGTAAGAAGAATGAGTACTGTAACAAAGACAACGGTAAAATCGTATTTAAGAAACTTTTGGTCAGCGCCTCACGATGCCTAACTATATGGCTTAACGCAACGCATAGGGATATTGAACATGGATGGCCTCATGTCTGTCTGATTTAAGCCAGAACTCATTAAGATGACAGGAATAAAAGCTATGTAGGTTAACATATTAGAAAGGGTTGGTTTTTTGACGGCTATGGGACTAAATTTACAGCATCTTACGGTGCACATTCTTGGCCATAAAATATGTCCCATTTTTTGGATAGCTGGGGGATAGCACATATATCAGGCGAGGGTGCACACGAGCCACATGAGGATGCTCAGGAGCCACAATCGCCAATGCCACACAATACTTAAATGTAATGACACGGTAGCGAAAGACTATCCCTTTTCATGAATAATAATATATCTTCATGTCATCACATATATTGAGCGTCCACTCTACGTTGTCGCATACCTTGCGCAGCAATAACGGCTTCGCGACTACATACAGTAGGTGATAATGCAAATGACATCGCCATATAGCGTTTATTGTGCTGTGACAGACAGAAATTATAAAAGATGCTCAACGCGACAGCTAAGACAAACGTATAACCAAGCAATAGAGAATAGACTATAGAAGATTTTTTCGTTGACCCAAATAAGTTTTTGTAGCATCGGTCAGTTGACGGGGTGGCTTAAATGACTCTATGTGATCTTCTGATTGGAAGAAACCGGGTTAATCATCCTGACCTAGTCAAACCAAAGACTTTAAAAATTGTATGCATTTTTCTCTGCTTGACATTCAGTATCGGAGGACGGAGGATCGTTGTGCTTGTGATAGTGATCGGGGCTACCAACCGGAAATGTTGATATCGCCTACAAAGCGTTGACATGGACTTCAAGACCAGTACCAGTAATTAATTTTAATCGCTCTGGACATACAGTATCTGTAGTCATGGTCTGTACTTTAGAACGAAAGTAGACCATGGTGTATAGTGATAGTCTACCAAACACTAACCAAGCAAAGTTTCCCCTTCCGAAGGCGTGTTAGTTAGGCCAATTCGTAGACTTACCGAGGAGATTCTTCATTATGTTGCAACTGAGTGTCGACATCGCTCCATCATTGTAAACAATCAACGCTGATATTGCATGTGACGTAGTAAGCATGAAATTTATGTAACAAAGAATCCGCAGTTTTTTCGTGTAGTGAGTGCCAGCATCTCCATTTACCATCTGCCCTCTCGTGCTATACGCATGAAATGCTAAGGCAGTGAGAAAGTACGTGCTGATTAGCATCAATATCCCTAAGACTGCATTCAAAGCTGCATTGTTATGTTGTCCAGTTGAATAAGTGATTGGAATGGAAAGCGTAGTCCCAAGAGATGAATTGTTGCTGTACATTGCCAGTTGTCAATTCCGAAGGCAAATAATATTTGTAGGTATTAGACCTTACTAGATCCTTCAAACAAAATATTTCACGTTAGTAGATATGCCTTGTTCGTCCCACGTTCCTATACGATCAAACTTAAGAGTCACGCACTGCCTCCATATAGGGTACTCCGGCTCACGTCTATTCATAAATCGTAGCATCAATATATTGATTTTGTTGCTTGCAAGTCTAAACTACAACATTCAGTTGTGTTACATGGTACAAATGCGCTTGAGTAGCTAGTAAAGCATAAAATAGCCCTCGATTCTAATTAAAGTAATGCATATCAATAATGCTTTAATGCATATCCCTGTATCTCATAAAATGTGGTACTGTAGTTGAGCGGCAGAGGTATTTCCACATGTATGCGCGCTTAATTAATTCTCAAGTAGAGTTCTGGATATTCCTAGCTAGCTGCAATGCACTTACAGTTATTCTAACGACTCGAATTCGGCCGACACGTTGCCTCTGATGCTATATAACAACTCCCAATCAATTCTCGTCTACAAGCTTTTAAACGTTCCTTCCAAGCGAAACATTATTACCACGAACTAAGTTCACTTGATACGACCACTTATTACTAAACACTTGCGGATCGACACTTAGAGAGAAGCAGACGCCAACTGGTCAATACAGACCCGTTGCTAAAGGCAATTGCGATTACAACCATGACTCAATACACCACCAAGAGACTGTGCTCTATGAAATATGGGTAAGCAGTAATGCCTTGACTGCCTGCAATCTACATGTAGGCCTGTATTATGGGAAGCTTTTAAACTTTCTTTGCTGTCACTGTCAGTGACTTAAGAAGTGCTAATGTGAAATAGTAAAGACTTACTTGTTGTGAGTTGTGACTGCACGTGGCCTATGCTATAACCCCTCATATGTTTGTGAGCTACAAGTCCTAGACTACCGTAAGACATATGACCGAACTAGCATGCCTATAACTTATGGCCATTCATCTGCTTGACCCACAGTGTCTATGCATAGGCTATACCCATACAATTCATCTGGATGAACGAAACAGCAAAATGGAAGTGCCTTTTCTATACTATGCCTACTGATTTGATGAATGGCGTTTGGGCTATAGCTGATCATCTGTAGGCCTATACAATCCATTTAATCCCTGATAGACAATATCAAGGAATATAGGCCTACACGCTATATCAGGAAATATTTGAGCGGAGTATAGGCCTACTCTATATATATATATGCGTCAGACTATCTAATTACTGGGTTTCCAGTCCGTCTACAATGACTTTCGTTACAAAAAATCGATACATGTTGTTTGCCTTGCGATAATATCAAAGAAAATGGTCGATCGACAGAAATTATAAAATTCACTCGAAATAAATGCCAGGTGTTCATAAATTCCCAATTATGGCGGTAACCTGTTTGTATCTCTCTTTAGGGAGAATGGCTCATAGGCCTATGTGTAAACAAATATGAGATATCTTCCGTTTTGGCGCTTCTATTGTCGAGCGGATGACGTATCGATCTCGTCATCCACTTTGATGTCGCGGGAAATTCAATTGGGACCACAATCTGACTTTGATGTATGGAAAACACACCAAGCAGACGCAGATGATGAGAGTGTAACTATATGATAGCCTACTAGTGCCAATTCCGCAAGTGTGCGTGAGAGACCCCACGAGCCAAAGTCTTTTCATGAGCAATCACCTGCTAAATCAACCTATGGGCCTACTGAAATTTCACGGTGCGTAAGCACGCACCAAAGATAAGAATAGAAATAAGGAATTCGCGAAGCTTCGAGTTACAGCAAATGATTTGTAGCATAGGCTACAGTCTAGTTCAATATCGTACAGGGCCTATATGCATCTCATAACCTAATGTCATGAAGCCAACATTGGCGCTGATCGTGAGTTTTTACTTGCTGGCACTCCACGTTCACACAGGAGTGAAAGGTAAGGAACTGAGACTATCTTTTACGCTTGGGGACAGAATGGGCAGCTGGGCAGTGACGCAAAATCAGAGTCTGAATTACAGCACCAAATTTTTGTGCAGTTGTTGGCTACCAATTTTGGTATGATAGTGTGTGTTTTAGAACCGTTTCCGAAACACCAAGAGGCCCATTGAGTTGTCTTGTGTTGATAGGAATTCATGGATACAGCCTGAGCGAGGTATCGAATTTCTATTTATGACCGAACCCGCGCGCGTCGCAGATGTAAAACTACCCAACCCAACCTCCACCCATAGGCTGCCCATCTGATGCACTAAACTCGATTTCTTGCGCAACGAGTAGAAGTTGGACCGTTAGGCTTACTGCGATAGCAGCTTTCCTTGTTGCTCACCACAGTTACCAGCTTCCACCAGCAACAGCAATCATCGCTATGTATGATCTGTACCTATTGCAGCAAAGAAACAGCGTCTTCAGTTGGATTTACCTGAAGTTTGTAACACCCCATCTGGAAAGGATCTACCCCTATGCAAACCAGAGAACTTGGAAAAATTGGTCAATCAGCATATTAAGGACAATGGATATGAGGGAAGCATCACAGTATCCAAACATGATGAAATCTAGACTACGACGCTCCACATTAAAATTTGCAAAGTGTCGGAGTTGACTTTACTAAGCCGCAATCATAGAGGAAGCTGATGTATTGGCAGGGTTGGAAGTATTGTGATATCAAAAATGATGCGATGTGTTGTAATATACCAAGTAGAGTAATAAATGCCGAAAGTGAGACGAAATCCCATATAAATAGATGAGTATATTTCTTTTGGCAAGATGAAAATTCGATGACACGCAATCGAAATGCAAGAAAGGTAGGCCTACTCTAAATCCGCGATCGCTGTTCCCACAAATCGGGAACTACCGAAATGTAGGTAAAATGACCTCAGTCGAAAGGACAGGCGAGAACAACTAACATACAGACGACCGCTCAGTTAGCCGAATGGTTTTACCCGTTGACTGTCTGCCTTTAGATTGGAAGGTCCCGAATTCTCAGTAGCCCACGACTGTGTACCACGACAATTAATT
Organism: Botrylloides violaceus; assembly: GCA_030412335.1. Lineage (NCBI taxonomy): Eukaryota > Metazoa > Chordata > Ascidiacea > Stolidobranchia > Styelidae > Botrylloides > Botrylloides violaceus. Next base: position 3,170,804 of record JASFYC010000810.1, read on the forward strand.
CGATTAGCCGGGGGCAAATGAAGGAAATGATAATCGCTCATGACGACAGAAATGCATCAGAAGGCTGAGGAAGGTGCTCATTTTTGATGCCACCTCAACCGCACAGCAATGCCGGCAGTAACGACGTCGGAGCTTTACGAGCCCACCCGGATTTCGTTCCAAGCACGCACTAATCCCACAGTACGCTTTTAGCTCAAGTTGCATAATGTCTATGGGTCTAGTGCAAAGTGTCAGCCGGTGGCACCATATATGCATAAATGAATATAAACTGTTTGAAAAATACTGTATTGCACAATATGACATGAAGGTGGCAGGAGGGAGGTGGTAGGGATTCTTTTTAATTAAACAGATGACAACATCGATGATCACATTATAATCAGCTTTGAGAGAGAAGAGTAGTAACATGAATCTTTCCATCAGCGGACCCAGTCAAGCATCTCCCACAAGATTTACTTGAGATCCAATCCAACGCAGTAAGATGTGACTTGTGCTCAGGCAACGCAAGTACTTTCGTCGCAGTATTCTTTGGCCCATCGAGATCATAAATGAGTCCTCTGCATTCACCAGACATTAGAGCATGATTGCCATCTGGACTCAACGCCATCAGGGGTACGTTAGACGGTTCTCGTAGTAACGGCAGGCTATCTGAAACGCTGGGAAATTTCATTTTGACCACATTAGTCTTGAGATAATTAATGTCCCACGCCATCATTTCATTATCAGCACCAATGCTGAGAATTAAAGATTCATCAGATGTGAACTGAACGGATGATACAGCGCCATTATGTGCTTGACATGAATGGATTACACATAAAGTTTTCATATCAAACAGGGCAATTACTCCTGATGCATCTCCAACAGCCATAAGATTGCCATTATGATTATAATCCATGCAAGTAGCAAAGTAATTATTGCTGCTTTGCAAATTACGACTGAAATTGATGTCAGACGAACGTACATCCCACTGCATCATCCTCCCGCAAGGCTTCGCCTGTTTGGAATCGCCTGGTTTCATGGATGACGTCACGAGGTAGGTTCCAGAAGGGCAGATGCGCATATTTCTAATCCAGCAATACGCATCGTCCACCATAGCTTCCTTTACGGTGACGTTGCTTGTTATATCAAAGAATCGTATAGTTCCGCTCGAAGTGCCGAGGATGAGAAAGTCTGTTGATTTAGACGACCATTCCAAGCAAGTAATTTTACTATGTAGTATAACAGTTGCCATGCTTTTTATTGCAGGATCGTTTTGCCACACCTTAACAATACCGCCTTTATCGACACTTGCTATAGTCTTTCCTGTATTATCAAATTTGCACTGCAAAATCGTTGAGTGGTGTTCATGAAAAATGTCTTTACTTAAAATCAAATACGGTTCTTTATCGCCTGCCTTTGCATCTTCTAACAGGCCTGTGAAGCTGTCACCTCTTGGTACAAACGGACCCATTGGTAATGGTGGTAAATCTGTGGATTTTAAAGAATGTGTTTTCGGCACCGGGCTGATGTCTTTGCTGTGGAGATTTATGCTGTTATCGTATGATATCTCAACTGCGTCGGCCAATTCAGATTCACTAGTTAGTTTGCTTGCAGGGGTAGAACATGAAGGCTGAGGGATGATGACGTTAGAGGTCGATGTGTGAGAATTGTCATCAGAGATGTCACTTTTTAGGTCGCCTTTGACTGTGCTTGTAAAGTCGTTATCGAAGCTGGATAACTTGTCGCTTGAAGACTTTTTTTCTTGGTCCAACTTGCCAGAAGACGCAGATGATTTTAATAATGCCGGTTTCTTGTTGTCACTTTGACTTGAATCTGATTTCAAAACCGAATCTTTAACACTTTGAGGAAGAAAATTAAGTAGCCCTGAAATTTTGCTTGTTTCTTTTGAACTTGTGGTTTGCTTTGTTTGTGGGCGTGATCCTGGTCTACCCATATTTTCTATGTACGATGGCTTGGTCATAGGAGATGAAGGAGGTTGTGGCTTCACTGAAGAAGTGAGGGCTTCTTTCAAGATGGCATTCTCTTTTTCTAACTTTGCAATCAGCTTGCCATCGTTGATACAAATCTTAATGAGCTCAGGCAGAGGCATGCATGAGAAAACGGCAGACAATATATTGTTGAGTGATATGATGAACGTCTCTCCCCACTGTTTTGAAAAGTACGGCTGAAACATCGACTTCAAATCTGGTGGCATCGAAAACATCAGCACATACCAGTCTTTTAAACCGGGCACATTGTTCAATTCCGTGAGTTTCTGCAAGCAAGCTTGAAGCTCTTTTGTTTTGTTATTTTGAACAGCATGCACCATATATAACCTACACAAATCTGCCTCAAATTTTTCAATAACAGCAAGGTGATATTTCGCAAATCGAATCAAGAACGCCTCCTTCAAATAGCTCCAATACGAAGTCAAACTCTCAATATCATAGCTGTGAATGTATTGCAGCAGTTGTTGCACAATTTTGTCAACACGAAAACTTTTGTCTTTGTCGCTCTTTAGTTCAGCATCGAAAGCTTTCAATGTCGTTGTCATCTTGCGGAACACAAGATAATCCTTCACCAAAGAATCAATGTATTGAGTACTAGCGTACCACGACATTACTAACTGTCATGTAGCTGAATCGACTTAGATAATGTCTAAAACAAATTGGAAGATTACATATCTCAGTTAAAACATGCACGAAAGAAGTCATCATAGTGGGGTAAATCATCGATATGGTAACACAAGAATAATAACTGATTCGCTACGATGCAAGTGAACGGCAGTTTACAACATCCTGCAAAGTTTAGTGGCCAGAAAAGTGCAGTACAAAACTAGACGATCACCAAATCGAATTATGAAACACCAATGTCACCAATCGCACCCTCGTCATTTGGAAAACTATCCCGGACTATACATTTCTCTTTCGCTGTCGATACCTCACAAATTAACCTAGCCCATGTATCATGTTTTTTCTACCAAGTGTCACCGCATGAAGGCAGAATACATATTCAGTTTTTCATCGGATATAATCAAGAAAATATGAGTTTAACCGATACATCATGCAACAATTTCATAAGAAAACAAGGGATAACATTCAGATAATATACAGTACTAAGGGTACATAGAAAAATGCAAGTCAAAAACGCACTTATGTCAAACGTGACATGTAATCTACATGAACGTGACGCTATTATTATATTCAAAATAATGACACATAGCTTTACAAATACGGTATCAAACTTATTGAGTATTTGTGGGTTGTGGCATCCAACAACTGCTGGTATTCCTCTGCTAAATATTACACTTCACGTCAGATCATAGCTAACAATAAAAGAAAAATTATCAAACCGGTAGGCTAAAATATGATTGGTGACCTGCGTCATACCCCAGACCATCAATTTTACGTATAGTCCATGAAAGATATGATCAACCAGTCATTGACATGTCACAGATTACGTATGGACAACCGTTTGAATGGTAAGATGGACTACGGATATCAAGCTACCACACCAATAAAACATTTACTGTAATGGAAATAGCACTGTGGAGAGCACTTATACTATATACAGCTGAGTATGAAAAAACATAAATGCCAATAATACCAAAGATAAGTCACTTTCGGTCATCTGCAGAACGTGGTGGGGTGATAGGCCGGCCAGAATTCAAACCACCATATTGATATTTAGCCTTTTTCTCGGCGGGCTTCAAAATTTGAAAAGAGCAGAGTAAGGTTTCATCTACGCTCATCATACCGCCAGCGTTGTCAAACTCCCCACAATAATTAGGTGCGGAAAATAATGTGATTAGCTGCCGCCTAGCAAAGAACTCGTACCCATCTTCAACCACTTGATGTGCTCTGCATATAAGATCTAAATCATGCCGATTCAAGAATTTGCTAACAATATCCTGACCAAACGTAAAGGACACTCCTCTGTCGTTTTCACTCCATCCTGATATATCTTTATCAGGATCAGCCCAAAGTAGATCACATAGTAATCCAGTATCGGGGACATCGGTAGGCCTCATTATTCTTCGTATCTGATCCATGGTCTGTAAATCCGGTGAAAGACCACCGTGGCAACAGAAGATTTTTTCATCGATGATAGCCGCGACTGGCAAGCAATTGAAGCAGTCGGTGAAAGTCTTCCATAACTTGATATTGAAACGTCTCTTACATTCGTCATGGAATCCATATATTCGGTTGATGCTCGCGCATTCGTGGTTGCCTCGAAGTAGAAAGAAATTTTCTGGATATTTGATTTTGTATGCAAGCAACAAACAGATGCATTCGAGTGACTGTTTTCCTCTGTCTACATAGTCGCCGAGAAACAAATAATTTGATTCAGGAGGAAAATCGCCGTATTCAAAGAGCCGCAGTAGATCAGTATATTGTCCATGTATATCACCACATATTTTTAGAGGAGCTTCAAGTTCCAATAGAATCGGTTGACTCAGAAAGATTTCTCTAGACTTAATACATAGACCTTTAATTTCAGCTTCTGTCATTTGCACCGTTCGTCCAGGTCGGCCCCCTCTGACGTCTAGAAGACGCTTGATCAAGCTATCAACATTCAATTCACCGTCGGACATGTCGGCTTAATATCAAACACGGACAAATACTAAATAGGTTATCCTCACTATGAAGATCAATAGAAACTTAGCTTATCACTTAGCCTACCGTACACTGTTACCTACAACAACAACAAAAATATTCAGTGCCATAAAGTAGTACAGTATTTATGATATTGCAAAATCCAAACTACACTATCGTCGCAAGTGTGGTTGGCAATAAATATGGCTGCCAGATCCGAACAATAGGTTAGAGATGTGCAAAGTTAGGAATCTCATAGCAAAAACTGGCTCATTTCTTATAATTTGCTGGTTGCAGGCTCATTCTTGACACATTGACATCATATACAACAAGGAATAAGTTAATCGAATAGATTATCTGCCGCAGCCGGTGCGCCAAACCATCAGAACCAGTACAAGAAGGTCTTGACAGTATGACAGCGGATATCATACTCTGTCAGGCAGTCTGAGGCATGGCGAAATAGGAGTAGCCAGAACGGACGTTCAACGCCGTAGAACTATTATTGCTTGTCACGTGAAGATCAAAAACTCTACAACACTGTCACTGTGGACATAACTCTGTGACATCTCTGGGAGGTATGCCGCCTTTCGACATACCGGTACTGGTTGCGTCCCGAGGCGACTACAGTTAATGATGCGGGTGTATTATTACCCTTAAAGATCTTGGTAGGGCTACTTGTGTTTAACCTTTACCGTTTGTTAAGCCAATTATTACGTATCAAACCAAAACCCGTGACTATTGATACACAATACAAGCCAGGTCGCTTCAATTTCAGCTTCAGGCGGATCCTTCTCAAAACGTCAATCACATGACGTCATCACTTTCCCCACAAAAATTGTGAGGTAGCGCACGAACTGTCTTGTAAGGCTGCAACTCTTCGAAGAGTCTCTCTATGTCTACACTGATACGATAATTGATGAGGAGGGTGATTAAGGATAACGTTTTACGTCTAGAATGGTAAATTTAACCGTAGTTTATAGTTTAACTCAAGGATTTCTAAGAAATCCCTGGTTTAACTATGTAGTTTGGTGTAACAAATGATCGGATGTGTAGCCTATCCACTTGAGGTGCCACAGTTCTTCAGCGTCTCTTTGTCTTCATCCGTGGTGTTTTTATAGCACCATATAAATAAATGTGTGTACATTTTGCGATTGCGATGCGGGGAACGTACCCGGTGTTTTCATTGTCTTAACCATACGTCGCTTCGTTTCAAGTAATGATAATTTTGACAGTCTTGTTTTTACAATACAGCTCCTTTCACATTTCCGAGTAGTTATTCATTGCTTTATAGGGGAAGCGCATTATGGGCCGTTTGGGTTGTGGGTTAAGAGTGCATTCGGGAATCTTTGAGAAGATATTTTCCGACGACAATTTTCCGTGGTTTTTAACGATATTGGCTGTCCTAATTACGGGCTTGGAAAGTATAATTATTATTATTATTATTATTATAAAGATTTTCAGTGGCCCTTATCACCACCGGACAACGTTTTGCAACACGAACAGGACAGGCTGGGGCAGATACATGGGTATAATAGTAATATAAATAGTACGAGTAAGTAATAGCTGGGATTGGGGACGATAGCACACAGGAATGGGGGCTCGAAGTAATATAGTCCCGGATTCGGTAGCATAATCGTAAACAAAAGAGGCTAGCTCAGGAAGGGTGAGTAAGTTGTATAGTGAGAAATCAACATTGGAATCAGTGCAAGCTCTAATCAGTATTTGTCGAAGATGGGTGAATCGACGGCACTGCATTAGAAAATGTGGGACTGTCTCGGCGCATTTACACATCGGGCATAGTGGGGTGTCGAAGCATTTAATGCGATATAGGTGATTGTTCAACCGACAGTGGCCTGTTCTCAATCGGAAGAGTGCTGTTCCTTGGCATCGGTTTGCGGCGTGATATAGTGGGGATAGTATCGATGTATGGAATCGCTTGTAGAAAGCCCCTTTTTCGCTCGACTTGTAGGCTGTGTCCCAAGAATTGATTATATAAGTTCGGATTAAACTTCTGGCGTCACTCTTAGTAGGTCCAATAGGGTCCGTGTGGAAGGGTGCTTTGGTAGCCGCCTGCTTCAGCTTGGAAAGTGCGACGACTGTTTGCGGCTATTAGTGAAATCGATTTCAGAGGGCTATACTACAGCCTGTGTCAGCAGCGCCAGCCAGACCCCAGGTCCTGGCAAGCAAGGTCGGTAAAGCTCTGCATAAAATGCAGCTTGAAAGTAGGCTACATTTTTTATGCTGCTGAACTTACTGCATTACTGCTTGCGAGGACCGCGGGTTTCTGGCTGAGAAACGCTATGATGGATAGTATAGCCCTCTGAAATCGATTTCACTAATAGCCGCAAACAGTCGTCGCACTCTATTATTTTCTGCGGGCAGCAAGGAGAGTATAACCCGAAGCCCTGTGCTTGAACCGATAACATTAACGATCATGTTCGCACGATTTTTTTCCTTCGTTGCCTATAGACCTAGGCCTATGTTGTGGGGAATAAAGCTTTGCTCATCAATATTCTCATGCAGCTTGCAGGTGGAAGCAATTAGAGAAACGTCAGTCGCAAATGAAATATAATCCATTCCGAAAACGAGAAGCTGCAAGACGTGATTACAGACTAAATTAAACGTGATAGTGAAACGTTACGGTGCCTCGGGGCAGCGCAACGACAGCGAGAAGAGCTTGATGCGGTTTGCTCAGAGACCTCACGATAAGCAGTTTCGACACTTATACACTCCGGATCAATAGTGTGCTGTCATATAGATTCAGATCATAAAGTGTGCTTTACGAGTGTACAGGCCTACTTTGAGATCAATTTTGTATCCAGGCTATCGCCTATTGCATTTGTACTGACGATCCCTTATAAAAGTGAAAGTCTACGCAACCGATAGGACTCACGTCCCAAGCGGAGCTAAGATATTTCTGATGGCTAGCCTGTGTGAACGGGATCTCACGGAGTGCGTGAGAGAAAGGAGAGAGGGGGGAGAGAGAAAGTATATTTTGACGATCAGGGTTAGGGTTACGGTTAGGGTGTAACCAACTGCTACTACGCCTAAACCGCGTGTTACTGTGAAAAATGACTACTGCTGTCAGTGAGTAGGCTATTGTAGAGATACATTTCCATATTTTAGCATCACACTTTCTCCGCAAGCGCGCTTTCGCCGTAGTATACGTATAGTGCTTGTCAGCTAATGGAGTTTTTTTTGCCCCACGAAGAAGAGAGGGCCATACATATTCATAATAGACCGATACCCCGAGAAACCAGCAGAGCATGAAGTGGAAAACATCTGCGTCTCATTCGCGTGCTGCTGTGCGTGTGTGTGCAGGGGAGATGAAGTACTGCGCTAGCCCTAACAAAATAGCTGGAATATTTGACATATTCGGTGATTGCTGAAGTAGTAAAGAATCAACTGAACTAATTTTCGAACTCCCTACGAGCTGAGAAATAGGGCGTTGAAGTTAGCGACATACACGGAAATCATATACGCGGATATGCCAATATTCCATCCAATATTGCGTATAGCCCTGACAAAATAGCTTCGATTCGATCGAACTAATATTCGAACTCCGGTCTAACACAATTATTCTAGCTATTTCGTTAGGGCTATACGCAATATTTGATGGAATATTGGCATATCCGCGTATATGATTTCCGTGTATGTCGCTAACTTCAACGTCCTATTTCTCAGCTCGTAGACGATTCCGGAGTTCGAATATTAGTTTAATCGAATCTACAATGCTTCGGCAATCACCGAATATGTCAAATATTCCAGCTATTTTGTTAGGGTTAGCGCAGTACTTCATTTCCCCTGCACACAAGCGCACAGCAGCACGCGAATGAGACGCAGAAGTTTTCCACTTTACGTTCTGCTGGTTTCTCGGAGTATCAGTCTATTCAGACGTGTTCAAATAGAAATATTGGTTTCCAAAACAAAAACGGTGGCGTCTGCATTTAACTAATGAGGCGAAGTTGATAACTTTTTTAACTGCTAAGGTTTCATGCTCTGCTACGAACCATTTTATTCAGTCTTTCGTGCATGTGATATGCCTCTGAGTAATGACTTGAAGTCTTGAACTAGTGAATTGGTATCCGTTATGCCTTCTAGTAAAGGCGGAAAAGAGAGAAATGGAAGAATAAGATTGACTTTGTTTTTGGTCTTGTCGGTGGATCAGTTGGCCTAGCAAACGTGTGGAGATTTCCATATCTCTGTTACAAGAATGGGGGAGGTAAGCCCACTATGTTTGTTGAAATATAAGCCTACAACTCGATAGCACGAGTCTCGGCGCTCTGGAGAGTACCTATGTGTCGCCTTCCATACTTGCCAAGAATTATATTAACCTATCTCACTCTAAAGGTGCCTTCCTGATTGCATACTTGATCTTTCTGATGGGTGCCGCTCTGCCCATATTTTTCCTGGAGGCATCACTCGGGCAGTTCATGAGCAGAGGAGCATCTAAAGCCTGGGATATTGTACCCCTAATGAAAGGTCTCTTTTATACCACTGAACGCATGCATGAACACTGCTGTATACATCGATTACATTGCCTTCTTTTTAAAAGGAATTGGCTATGCTTCTACGGTTCTGCTTTTCAACGTGAATACGTATTACATGACGATTCTTGCATGGGGACTTCGGTACTTAATTGCCAGTTTCTCAGATCCACTGCCATGGACGTCGTGCGACCACGAATTCAACACTGATAACTGTTACGTCTTTGACACCATGACCAAGGCAATAAATTTGAGCAATCGCGATGTCGATTTGGGTGTCAACTCCTCGAATTTCAATGACAGTCGAATAAATAATATCTCATCCTGGCTGGTGTCGTCCGTCGTAGAATATTGGGAGTAAGTACTTGAACCTATACGACTGTGAGTGACAAATCCGCATCTAGGCCTTTTGAAAACGGAGACGCTAGTTACGGATACTACATAGTGATGTAGTAATGTAAGATCACATCATACAATTTTCTCGCAAAAATGATTTAAATAAAAAGCTGTATTACACTCAGACTTCACTGAGGTATTATTCGTTTTGTTTCGGAAAAAGCAAGGGTGTTCTTGATCGATCCAGCGGCGTGCATGACATTGGAGCAGTAAATCTGGAGCTTTTGGCATGCCTGGCAGTTGGCGGGATCATAGTGTATTTCTGTATTTGGAAAGGCATTGGTTGGACGAGCAAAGTACGGTATATCATCGTCTATATAATTTTCCATACGGCTTCAAAAATTTGACCTGTTTGCACAGATTGTGTACTTCACTGCATCAGCGCCTTACGTCGTGCTTCTGATTTTCTTTGTACGCGGAATTACTCTGCCGGGAGCGTCTCTCGGAATTGAGTACTACCTAAAGCCAAACATTTCGAAACTGGAGAATCCTCAGGTGGACTTCTAGCCACATTATATAAGATGCATATTCGAGAGTGCCTTCCCTCGAGTTCGCAAATTGACCCGGGCTTAACGCGGAACTACTCAGTGACCTGGAGCGAACTCCAAATTTGATGTATAAGCGATACACATTACACACCTCCGCCAAGTCCGTTTATTAGATCTCCAAACCGCAGTAGGCTGTGATACAAGATACAAATCCGAATGCTATAGTTTCCTGACTATGCGTATTAGCAAAGATTTCATTTTAGAAACATTTCCACTTGCATATTTCTCAGGTATGGGCAGATGCGGCTACTCAAGTGTTTTATTCTTACGCTTTGTGCACTGGGATCGTAATTGCCCTGGGAAGTTACAATACCTATCACCACAATATATACAGGTATTGCAGCCCATAATCTGAGCTATTTGTTGTGTTTACCTTTGCCAATATTTAGAGACTCCATTTTATTTGCTTTCATAAATAGTGGAACAAGCCTTTTTTCGGGATTCGTAGTATTCTCTGTTCTTGGATATATGGCAACTGAGCAGGTAACCTGATGAAATGTTAAATTTAAAATAAATTTGTTTTATCTTCTGTGGTGTTGTGATGAAATTATTTTTATTACTCAAGATGTGAACTTGAATCTTTCAAACACAGTGTTATATCCTTATACAACACCAATTAGTATACCAGTGGACCATGTTGAGATTCTCGACGCTCATTGGCTGTAATATGCCTCTAGGTGGTAATAGAGGGTCTCTCTTCGTGGAAACTATTTTTGATAGACAGGCAGCGGGTCAGTAGCGGCCCGACATAAGAAATATTGTACTGTATCCATTGAGTGATGAAATATAATTATTATTTGTATGCTAATATACCATATTGCTGTACATTTCAGAATATTCCTATCGAAGATGTTGCAGAATCAGGGCCTGGTCTTGCTTTCATTGCCTATCCGAAAGCAATATCATTGCTACCCCTACCAAATCTGTGGGGAGTGTTGTTTTTCGTGATGCTGTTTTTTCTTGGGCTTGACAGTCAGGTGTGTCTTGATAGTGTCGTATATTGTTGTCTACCCTTCACTTTTCTGCGTTACTGCAATAGCGTCATATGAATGATATTATTTCAGTTTGTTGGACAAGAAAGTCTTATAGCATCAATCATCGATATGAAACCGGGGATTTTTCAGAAGCCATGGCGTAGGGAAATCATGATTGCAATACTTTGTATGATTCAATTTCTGTTTGGGATACTGATGATTACTCAAGTGAGGCTAATTGCTAATAAACAAGAAAACACGGTGAAGTAGAACAACTAGGATAGGCCTACAGGATAACAGTAACTGTCGTAAATGAAGCGTCCTTGTTAACGCGCAACAAGATTTGCTACCTATGCTAATCCGGGTACGTTCACCTTCTTCACTTCCCACCGTTCAGTTGCCTCGGCGAGCTATTCGATTGCCCGCCTTCTTATCGGGAGGCAACGAGTTCGATTCCCAAACCGAGTCAAATTCCTTAAAAATTGGAAATTTTTTTCCTATGCTTGACAATCAATATCGGGGCACACGACGCTGCGAGGGTAGTGTTCTGTGATCTGGAAAATTACCCCGAGATATCGATATCACATAATTTAAACATTGATCCGCGGCGTATATGATCTCAGCGGTTTAAAACATTACAAAATTCAACACAACAACCACAATCCCACAAATTCCCAACTCTTCGTCAACAGGGCGGTGTCTACGTCTTTTACATGTATGACAACTATGCGGTTGCAGGATGGTGCGTTTTCCTGATCGGAATCTGTGAATGTATTACAATATCTTGGATCTTCGGTATTGATCGATTTTGGAACGTAACCCTAGACATGCTAAAATTTTCACCTCGGCTACCATGGTTAAAATATGCCTGGACATATGTATCTCCTATACTGACTACGGTGAGATTTCATTTGTCTCGCAACTTCACACAGCTAGTTATAAAGATGCTACATTAACTGATAGGTGGTCTTTACCTACACTCTTATCAAATACGAACCTTTGACGTACAACAAGACTTATACATTCCCACTCTGGGCTCAAGTTGTGTCCTGGGGATTAGCGCTCTCATCGATTCTGTGGATTCCTGGATACGCAGTGTATGCATTATGCAAGTCCAAAGGACGAATGTCTCAAGTAAGGCGATTATACTATATGTGATCGTTCCGAGTCATATCAACAGTGCTGCTTGTCCTTTTAGAGATGGAAGAATGTTACATCGGTGCCGGAAAAACATGAAAATCGGATATTTCGCAATCTTAGCAACAGGAAGTCAATGGAGAAAGAAATAAGGGAAAGGTAATTTTGCTACACTAACATCACTTGACAGCAAAATTGCAGCAATGTCCCTTTGTCTCCAATTTTTCAGCAGTACGTAGCTTCGTGCCAAGTAATGAAAATTTTGAGTCTTGTTCTTAAATTACAGCTCCTTTCACAAAAGTCTGATTCAACAAAAGTGAAGAAAGTTGGTAACGATACCTGCCTGTACTCGTGTATCCTACTCGGTTAAAGAAAGTATATCTTGTAATTTCGTTGATATGCTTGCATGATATTGAGGCCTGGTGGTCGGTCTCATATCATCTGGTACATATATTTGCTAATAGAAGTATCAATCAACAATCATTGAGTATTGGCTTAGATATTACTATCATCCGTATGATGTCGCTGTCGTTACCGTGGAAAAATACGAGATGACGAAGAGATAAGTTAATTTTAGAAATTTTCAAACAGAATTTCCACATTCTCTTTTCACGCGTACTGCTATGGGCTGTGAATTGTCGCACAAGACTATTTCTGCAAAGACGTTCTGTTATCTCATTGATTATTATTGAGCTTATAGCGCATCCGTAAAGGAGTTCGCTTGGTAAAGAACACGCAGGGTCGCGTGCATATTACTGAATCAAATGGTGCAGTGTTGTGGGTATGGGTCAGCTACGAAATTGTCGTTGATGTCATAATTTAGCCTAGGATCTGAGGTTTGTGGTGTTCAAGATTACTTAATCTATACTATGTTGGTACTCTCACGTCGTAATGTCTAGACTGAACGCGCGCTATTGTTTATTTCATTGGCGGTTTCAAAGCGGTGTCGACCGTTTTGTTGCGCGCTGGTAATTGTTGCTTCAATGAATCATCAAATGCAGGATTACGCCTTTCACCATATGTATTCGGTTGTACTTAAGATTGAAACCACCGAGAACAAGAGCTACTTATAGACCACCATTTCGTGGAGCTACCCGGGAAGCGTAAAGCAGCTGAAATCAAATTTTTATATAGGCCAGCCCAGCAGTAACTGGGTTAGTGTGAACTTTCATTGCCATCACTGAGACAGACCTGAGGAGGCCTGAGGCCTATAGTCGATTCGAAGACATTTTAGACTAATGTGAAGTATTAGTCTCACTGTTGGGAGTATTGAGAGTTAGAAAATACCACACTGCAGGTTAAGATAAGAACTTTCTTGTGTCTTAGCTGTCAGATCTACGACTCTCGTCAGTATAGGTGATAAGCTGATAACGATTAAATTGGAGCGTTGATGGTTGCCAGATTCCCAGATAATGCCGGGTTGGCTCATTCGCGCTGCCGTTATTGACATGCCGGTTTGTCAGGCTACTATGTGACTGTTATGAATGCCGTATATTCCAACGACCTTGGTTCGGAAATGCGGAAATTAGAGTAATGTGGTCTACCTGCGTTGTGTTGCCACGCGTTGAACACCTACGAGCTGAATTGCCAAAACGCCAAAACTAGGCCTATATCCAATTTTTAGTACCAGCCGAAACCGTAAATCGACGAGATAAATGCCTGGGTACCGTTTCCAGACAATTGAGGATGATTTGAGAATTATACTACGGTATATGTGATATTATTATGAATACGTTGCGTGACATGAAAACAGTCTTATAGGTGTCAAAGTCGGCATCTTTCGACGACTGTTATGTAATTCCGAAACTATTTGCTGCAAATGTGGTGGTATGTAGAACATAGCAAAGGTGAGGCATGGCCTACTTCAGTGGGCGGACGAGGGCATTGTTTTACTATTATGTCTCTGAGTTTACGCCAGCTGCTTGCCCGTCTATCAGATGGTGAGGCGGTAGTACAGCTGTAGTAGAGGCAGGTAAAGAACCTAGATACGGCTCCAATATCCATTCATTAATGCAAGCCTATACAGACATTCGTATAGCACATCGGGAATGAGAGTATGGCTGAGGTAGATACAGATAGCCAATCGGTACATTGTCGTCGAGCCTGCATACTGTTCCACAATTCCCCAATGACGAAGATATTGAGAAAATGACAGCAATATATATTTTTAATTCCCTACTTATTTAGAAACAGCAGATGGTTTGAATTGCGTTCTTCACACGATTGATTCGTTATCATCGACAGTTATGTCTGCATTGATTTTGCTTTTATGGATTTCGGTAATACGACACTGTTACTGATAGTCTTGTTTGTGACGCCCTTCCTGATAAACCGCGTGACTTATGAGTTATGACACGACTACGATCCACGGACTGCATTGGCGCAGGTGTTTCGTGTGTCAATGCCCTTAGGCTTTAGCCAATTCTGAAGCAACCATGACTGATAACGCGGGACGAAAGAAAGCAACTGAATTTACAAGTGACCTTCCACGTGTTGCGTGAGAAAATCTTCACGGTTACATGCACATGCTTAGGAAACTATACCATAGCTAGAGAGTTGGGACAACTATTCTTGTCTGCGTCAATGTAGATTTTAATGATATATATCGATAGGGTAACCTCCCAGTTCTTGACAAGAGTGCCTGAAAATCGTTCGCCTCGACGCATGTCTCACGCTCCCTGCAGAATGGCAGTCGGCTCTGAAAAGTTCATGGTGGTAATGAGTTATCAATATTTAATGACTTAAATGACACGCCTCCCGCACGTTCCGCGATAAACACTTTTCAGTAGATGGTGCCTTCGTTGTGCTTCCGGAGTTGTAAGTTGTAGAGATACAGTAGATTGAAAGTTGACCATAGAGTAATTGTATAGAGAAGACCGGAACCACAAGCCATTGTGTCGATCTCTGTCAAAATAATGCGGAGGCCTATCGACGGGGTACACGCTAAAATCAAGAATGAACCGAATAGCCAGTTAACGATGCTGTAGTGTGCGCCCAGTATGAAGTTACAAATGAACCAGAAAGGTTTATCACATGGACAATGTTTATATGGTGAAAGGCGGCAAGGTTTAGTATTCATCAGTCGGGTGTCAAGACTCTATAGAGACTATCAAAAGGACGACTCATAAGTGTTGCGATTATGACGTTAGCATGCTGCTGTATAGTTACGGGAAAGGCTCTGGTGGTAGAATAATTCTGCGTGGTAGAAATCCTAAATAAGGTTCTCCACAGATTTCACTTCCGGTTCTGTTTATTGTGCTATTCATTCCATCTTTGCTTGATAATGTAGCGGAGCTCCGGAAGTGGTGAATGTAATTCTCAATAAACCAAGGCTGGACGTTAAATCTGCGATGAATCTTCTTAACGATATCAATTTAATAGTCCGCCTTCGTCCCCACTACTGTTCGGTTGCGAAATCTATAATTGCCATACAGTATTTTCCATTTGGAATTATTCAAATATTCTACGATATAAGTACGTTTATGCAACATGACTTCACAAAATAGTGAGAAGCGAGAAAAATGGGCGAGTAAAATCGATTTTGCTTTCGGTGTCGCCGGTGGGTCAGTCGGTCTTGGAAACGTTTGGAGATTTCCGTATCTGTGCTACAAGAATGGAGGGGGTGAGTTGTTTCTCGTTGCTTTGTGGTGTGTTAATGACTGCACCCTGAGGAACTATTCCTCCGCGATATTCCCCCAATGCAATTAGTGAAAAAGCAGACATTGTAATGAGTGTTGATGGAACTGGCGGAATGCATGGATGTGATGTATATTGGACATTGTATGTGGACATTTGGTCAATTATCAATCGCCGCTTGTATACGCTGTGCTTTGTAGTAGTCTTTGTTTTCTTTTCGGTTTTAGCCTTGTGCCTTGAGTATGGGCAGTATGGCCGGATATTCCCTTCGTTGGTCGCATTCCCCACTGGCCACCTGCGTCCGGTCATTTGCTTCAAGCTCACAATCCAATGGTTGTTGTCACGAAGATTAAGGGTCACCATGGGACTTTGGAATCGTTTTATTTATTTGCACTGAAGTACAGATGTACCTACTTCGGCCTACTTGTACACTGTACATGTAGGCCTACGCTTTGGTCTGTTATCCTCGGTATTTTCACGAACGCGAGAGCTGCCCACAATACCAGTTCTTAGAACGATATGAGTAACTGAGTTGTTTCGGGAACGTAGGCGAAAGTATGTACAGTAAACAATCTGTTTTGACTAAGCGGAAAACCGGAAAATGACACCATGAGAATGTGTTGTGTGCGGCACTGGTGATTGACCGTGATGGCTGAGAGCACAGTATGTCTATAGGAACTGTGGAGTTATCGTTTGATCAATCCGTAAGTTTTTATTGCATGCTTCTCATGGGAGTATTGCAGATGAAGGTGATGTAGGTCTAATCAAGTTAACATGTTGTGAAAGTAATGCATGTACATGTCACGTCGTGTATTTCGCACAACGTGAGAACCGAAATTACGTCGCGCCGGCATGACGCGTCAAATGATCTTAGCCTGTATGCTTCCATTGCCTTATGTTTTGGAACAAGGCCGGACTGAGTGTGATTTATTCCTTGTCTTTTTCTTTTCCTCTGTCTGTCACAAGCGAATATGGCTCTCCACCAAGGCGATCATAATCTTAATGATTAAGATCGTAATGATTAATATCGCCTTGCTTTCCACAGATCTGTGTTCTTCGATCTTAGCAATTCCAAGTTTTTGTCCCTTACTGACCTAGGCCTGTGTAAATATTTGGTTATTGATTTCATCTCAAGAGTGGGCTCTGGAAATATGAGACGGAAAGTGACCGTCATGCATCATTGCATATCTGCTAAATTTCGAGGATTTCATACCGGGTGCTGTATGGTGGGATGGACGTAGGACTCTTCCACTGCACACTTTTCCCGGGACCACCGCACACTTTCCCCGAACCATCTCACACTGGCCTAAGTCAGACTTCAGCGTAGGCCTATACTTAAATAGAGCTTGTCAATGCATTTTCTGACTCACAGACAGTATAATCGTTATCTATAATTGGAAAGCATGTCTCATTCTCGTTAATTACTTTAATAGGTGCATTTCTGATTCCGTATCTGGTGTTTCTCATTGGAGCCGCCTTGCCGATATTCTATCTTGAAGTGTCTATCGGGCAATTTACGAGCCGAGGTGCTGCCAAAGCGTGGGATATTGTACCGTTAATGAAAGGTTGCTTGCGTTGTAACATATGTCTCATTCAGATCAGCCTACAATTGTATTTATTTACAGGGATTGGGTTCGCGTCTACTATTATTATATTGAACCTCAACACGTACTACATGACAGTTCTGGCGTGGGCACTTCGCTACACGGCTGCGTGTTTCACCTCGACGTTGCCATGGGCAACGTGCGACCATGACTACAATACTGAAAACTGCTATGTCTTTGAGAATATGACCAGCGCCACGGACGTGAGCGAAGTCGAGAATGTCAGTTCATCAAGTAATCTTACCATCCAAGGTGCTAATGAATCAATTTACACCAACGACAGCATTTACGCCAACGACAGTATCGTTAATACCTCCACACTGGTGTCATCAGTTGTAGAGTACTGGGAGTAAGTGAATTAATTTCGTGTACAAATTCAATAATTTGAAGTCAAACAGAAGTCAAACTCCAGTAATCTGGAACGCTGCAGCGTGTTTGAGTAGACTAGAACAAACACGCCCAAGTCGCTGCGGGGAATTGGGACAGAATTTGCTTACCGGCAAGGGCGCTTAAAGCAATTTTTTCGGATGCTGGGTACAAATAAATGTAACGACCCATCCCCGTATCAAAATGAAGGCTTCGATTAGTACTTGACTGAGATTTTCAACTCGGAAAAGCACTGATATATAAGAAGCGTTGTGAAATCAGTCAAATCAATGCTGTTCGGAATGGCTGAAAGAGGGATGGAACTATAAGCTATGGCTATATGGTTTTAACAACTTATCCTCAAAATGTCCTGTACTGTTATCATACAATTCAGGAAAGGAGTTCTGGACCGTTCTAGCGGCGTGCATGACTTGGGAGAAATAAAGGCTGACCTCTTAGTGTGCATGGCTGTTGGCTGGATCATAGTATACTTCTGCGTGTGGAAGGGTATCGGTTGGACCAGCAAAGTAAGAAAGTTACTTTGCCCATCATCACGCTCATGTTTCGTAATGACTGAATCAACTTTAGGTGGTCTACTTTACAGCAACATTTCCGTTAGTTATGCTGCTGATTTTGTTCGTGCGTGGGATAACCTTACCCGGGGCGTCTATTGGAATTGAATACTACCTCAAGCCGAATATTTCAAAATTAGGATATCCTCAGGTGATTTATCAGCTGGTTGTTTCAGATTGCCATTAATATCGTAAAGTGGATTCACCGCAGATTTAACTTCAAGCCTTGGTTTAGTGAGAATTACAATATTCATAAGGTCTCGGAGCTCCGCTTTTTCATCAGACGATGATGGAAATCTAGTGAATGGTATAATTCAAGTCTGTGGTGAATCTTCTTCACGATATTTATCGATCGTCCGCCATCGACTCCACTTTGTTCATGCTATAAATGATAACTTATTTTATTGAAGGTATGGGCTGATGCTGCTACCCAAGTCTTTTATTCCTACTCTCTGTGCAATGGTATTATAGTCGCACTTGGCAGTTACAATACCTACCACCACAATTCCTACAGGTAAATCATGTTCAGATATTGCGTAAGTAAACACTGTCTAAACACACCCTGGTCGGTTAGATCTTGACAACCAGTCGTATGGTTCCCATCCTGGTAACGATGATATTAACCCTTGTGTCACATCTTCCTAGGGATTCTATTCTCCTCGCCTTTCTAAATAGCGGGACAAGCTTCTTCTCGGGATTCGTTGTGTTCACCGTGCTTGGATATATGGCAAAACAGCAGGTAGTTGGTTATTGGCATCATGTATTCAGTGCAAACATTCGTTACAACTTCGAGTAGATGTTTGCGAATGTGAGCTATCTTGTGAGAGTTGCTTATAACCGAATGACTCGAGCATGCCATAGTCACGTAGGCCTACTGTACATCTGAAACCATAATATATATCATGTTAAGGATACATAGGCTTACGCATAAGGTATCCACTACCGACTACTCCGATAGCAGACGCTCAGTCGTTGCTGTTGTTATTGTTTTAAATTCATGGCGTTACTCAGGTCATGTAGCCTACGCTATAGGATATTGAATCTCAATATTTCCGGTTTGTAGCCTGCATCACTATCACAACCACACCCCTAATACGCACTCCGCCGATGCTGAATGCCAAGCAGTAATAAAAAGGCTACCAATTTTGAAATCTTTGCTTTTAGTCGGTCAGAAATCGAACCCACCAGGGCTTTCCGATGAGAACCCGTGGTAATTTAATTAGCTATTGAGACGAGCTGAACGACGAACCAGTTAAAAGGTGAATGGATTAGTGGTTCCCTTGAAACGCACCGATTACCTTAAATTTTAAGCAATATATCGACTTTGATGCCCCTTTCGTGATTTATTGCGCAATAAAAAAGTAATAATCGTTGACTATTCCACCGTTTCTGTCTCTTGAAAATTTATTCTTGGCCACAATGCAAACAACGGTGGAAAGGTATGTACCTCTAGAAGGTCGTTAAAAACTT
Organism: Botrylloides violaceus; assembly: GCA_030412335.1. Lineage (NCBI taxonomy): Eukaryota > Metazoa > Chordata > Ascidiacea > Stolidobranchia > Styelidae > Botrylloides > Botrylloides violaceus. The sequence goes on from JASFYC010000810.1 coordinate 3,190,565, forward strand.
CTGTAGGAATTTTGTACTGGTTCGAATGACACCACTGTATCATAGAGCAACATTCGTGATACGAGACTGCTACCAAGTGGTAATACAATGACACACGAGCTTCTTTACGGTATCCGTTCGTGCTCTGCTTGGTAGTCAGTATCGGCAAAGTGTGGAGGGTTGTAGTTATGAAACTGATCCTGATTATAAGCAAGAAATATCGACACCTTCAATGTTAGCATTTACCTGGCATATACTGTACATGACCTACGTAGCTGAATAGACCATAAATTAAAAGCTCCAATAAGATAGCCTACTTGGGGTGCGAAAGCGCGAGGTACCTTTTTTCGACTACCGCGTCTCCTGTTCCCACTTTAGCCTTTTCGCCATGTCCATGTGTACTGAACATTCAGTATGGTATGTTACGTCGTGCCTTGGAAGATAATCTATTCAAAATGAGCCCGGTATCAGTAGGCCTTCAGGAGGACGACCTCTAGACGTAGTGGTTTACATTACAGAACATTCCTATTGAAGAAGTTGCGGAATCCGGACCTGGTCTCGTCTTCATTGCTTACCCGAAAGCGATATCTTTACTACCTTTACCGCAATTATGGGGCGTGCTCTTCTTTTTAATGCTGTTTTTCCTGGGATTGGACAGTCAGGTGAGTCTTTGCTACCGCCATACTGATTGGGTATATAGCCTACCGTACGTTGGGGCCCCTGAAATAAGTTTGGTTAATCACGTCAATTAATGTTTTTGAAGTTTGTCGGACAAGAAAGTCTGATTGCGTCAATCATCGATATGAAGCCGCGATTTTTCCAGCAACCGTGGAGGAGAGAAATTATGGTGGGGATCTTGTGCTTTATCCAGTTTCTCATCGGTATTTTAATGGTTACTCAAGTAAGTTAAAAATTTTATTATGTAACTTACCAATTTTATACCTAGACTTGGTCGGTTGCAACCGCGATTACGCAAGCTTTGAAGTTTGTGTAGCTAATGTTAGAATTCGGTGTAGCGTCAAAAATGGATATACTACGCCCCGCCAGGGTGTATGCGTGCGTGTATAGGTGGGGGGAAGTAGTGCTTTTTGGCAGCTGGGGCCTTTTGCACCCAGATCGATTTTTGTACTGTTTCCGATAGGGGGGATTTAAAATTCGCGCCCTCGGGATGACGTATATTCGATTACTGGTAAGATCCCTGCCCAGTGAATGCCAGTTTACACCCGTCCCCGCTCATATTACGTAGTGAAACTTTATAAGTTCAACCATGGTACCTTTACAGGGTGGCGTGTATATATTTTACATGTACGACAACTATGCCGCTGCGGGATGGTGTCTATTTTTTATTGGAATTTGTGAATGCGTCACCGTATCTTGGCTTTTCGGGATGGATCGATTTTGGAACATAATCAAGGACATGCTTGGCTACTCACCTCGATTACCATGGTTCAAATATGCTTGGGCAGTTTTTTCTCCCCTTATTACCTTGGTAAGGTATTTCCATAAAGTCTAATCGTTCCGTAGTCCCAAAACGCAATTTTCTGTTACAGGCAGTTTTTGTATACAGTCTAGTTCAATACACTCCGCTGACATATAACAAGACGTATACGTACCCATTGTGGGCACAAGTCGCATGTTGGGGGCTGGCACTCAGCGCTATTCTGTGGATACCAGGCTATGCAATATATGTAATGTGCAGATCTGAAGGAACCTTTTCTCAGGTATAGATTAGAATATTTCTATTGAGGCCGTAATTCTTACATCGTATACGGTATATCTCACAGAAATGGAAAACTGCGACTTCGGTTCCAGCAAAGTTGGAAAAACGTCTTTTTCATGGCAGTGGGGATACTTGTAATGGTGGGTATCTTGGTGAAGATTAACATCATAGCCTGCGGGCGGCATCAGTTAAAACCTGTTAAATGCATTGTTATATCGCCTAATGTTCGACTTGGCTTATAGCCGAATCCTTAAACACTCCCGCGCGTCCATTGTAGGCCTATATATACACACCTGCGGAATTCGCTAGTTTTCTACCGTTTTCGTCGCGATTGTGGCTCACGCTGCTTGTGATATGGGTCCCAAACAATTGTTCAACAACAAAACAACGCAAAATCAACATACAGCTGAATACGAATTGAGGAACTCCGACCAACCATCAGGGAAGAAGATCTGCCGGCACGAAATCAGGAATTCGCCCATTTTTACCAACCTAACAGCGACTATAAGTCACCACTGAATGTTACGATCATCTTCGTTTGTTACAGGTTCATTGCTTCACGAAGTGTTAGGTGATGACGAAAAGAAAATGTTGCAGGGAAGTTAACAGAGAACTATCGTCATAGTTTCTCGCAACACAATAGTTGACTTGTCAAATCCGCTAGGGCTTGCCACTGTAATTGTAGGGACACACTTAGTCGATTGGAACGGCGAACGAACTACAAAAGTCACATACCTACAAGTCCGACTAGCCTTCATAATTATGGACAAACTCGTCATCGGAAGTCAGATCGCATACGCACACCTATCATTTTAGTTATATACTTCTATAGCCAAGCACTGTAGGCTGTAGTAATTTTCCTTAATTCATAATTTATCAAAAAGCCTGCAATAGGTATAATATATTGCATTTTGCAACGCAACTAATTGTATTTAGTGTATGCCGTACCGAGAAGATAGGGACGTCGCGGACGAGAATGACAGTTCCGATTTAGACCGCGCGGGACTTCGGTTCATGAAAGCGCGAGAGTATTACAGTCATAGTCGCAGAGGATCGCCAAGCTCAGAGGGACAATACGACACTGCCTCTCTCTGCCTTGCTACTATAGCTTTTAATATCCCAAGCGGCTGTCCTGACTCCAAATGTTAAGATATCAGCAAGCAAGGTGACTGACTTTTACCCAACCATAGAGACAGTTAATGCGCAGCAATCGTACACATCTATACACACCCAAGCAAATTGGTCTACACAAGATTTCCAGCGCGAACTTGCTATGCAAATGCAATATACCACCCACCCGAGTTGGATAGCACTTTATACAGAAGCGTCAACTGCATATCTCGAGCCCGCAATCGTACAAATGGAGAGAAAAGACTGCGTAAGTATGAGAACAAGAACCCTATCTATCTATCGATCTGCAGTGCAATCCTGCATGTGGTCCCATTCTCATAGGCAACTGATGATTACGATTCAACGTCCGTATTACTCAATTTGCTTTGGTGGGCCAAGACATAAAAGTGTAAAGCATTATAATACAGAGCACGGTAACCTATAATAAGCATCAAAGAATCATTCTCAAATTTCATCAGTAGGCCTAATACAGAAACCCCCTTCCTCCAACGCAACAACATCCGCCATAATGAATAAGTATGAGTTGTTAACGGAGTGTTTAAAGAGTACAGCGGCAGGTTAAGCTACAATAAGGTGCTATCAAAGTACTGTTGCAGTGCACCCAAACAAGGCAATCATCCAATAAGCCATGTACACCATAATGAATAGTACTCAAGTTAAATGCACCATAAAGATACAAAGCAAGGTCTAATATATGACACATGATCATAGACGGTGAGCAGTGAGCGTGTCAGCGGTCAAATGACCATCTAAGGACATCCACACACTGATTCCGAAGTCATTCTTCGCATATAGGCTTCTCATGGAGATATAATAAACGGGGGACGCTGCGGACCGCGGAACTGGACACTTTTCTATGCATGTAGGGTGAGAGTTACGGTCCGGGTTGTTTGGATGATAAGTAGATTGCCCCCGCAGATGCTTCGGACTGCAGAACCGCCAGTCTAGGAAAGCGAGAGACAATGTAGGATAATTGCAATGATAATTACATTGAATCTGCGGCTATGCCACACCGTCGGCGGTGTTCTTGCTATCATACTAACACACCAATCCCTGTCATAAACATAAACGCGTTTACAACGAAAATGCGCCAATTCCGCGTTAGGTCGCTACAAGGTGCAAGTACCGCAGTCCGCCAGTTCAGCCACTCCGTTGCCAAACCCAAGCAAACGAAAAAATACCCATACGAGTTATTTGATTACTAAAGCACTTATCAATAGAAACGAACAAGTAAACATTAGTTATTCTCTCCGTAACGCAACAAGAAGGTTTCCGATGACTCTTAAACGACCGAAGCCAATAATGTACAAAACTTTGTAAAGCATAACCGAGTGGAGGTCGGGAAAGAGAGATCTTTTGAAATGACGAAAAATCGGTAATCTTCTTCCTATTCTTAGGCCGATGCCTTTTCTTGCTCAATTACTAAAATAAGAATAGCGATGTTAAATACATACTCACTACAACCTACAACCGATCGTCTGGGTGTGAATGATTGCAACACGTGGAAATATGCGTTACAATAACAATCAACTTGAACAAAAGTATGATTCAAACCACCACAACTTCTACTGTATTATAATGAGTCAAGTAGGCCTTTACCTACTGTGATACGACATCAACTCTGCTTAATTTAGAACGTGCGACACAGCTTTACGCCATATTGCTCTAGTTTCCATATTCATCGCAATTTTCATTGCCGTCCCGAAAGGATTTCGGAGTCATTTTATTTTTATATCATTGCCCCTGTCACCCTCCACCACTTTTGCAGTGCATTTTTATCAGAGCTTGATATTGCTAATGCCAGCATATGAAAGGTAGACTATGCATATATATTGTAGTGTAGTGCAGTTTCCGCTAACGAACAGTTTAACGTCGGATCTCTCCCGAGGAGAGTTTAGATTTCGGAGTACGTTGAGCAAAGCAGGTACCACTTTTGGATGGATATTGGAACAGAAAACGCATTACACCATTTGGGTTGTTTTTAGCCGTCGCGTATAGCAAAATGGGCGAATATTGTTTCGACGAAAGCACACCTTCGAGAGAGCTAGCGTTCTAAATTCAGCAAACTCGACCGTATGCTCAAGTCAGTCAACGTTACGCTTGACAATCTCGAGATTCCATAAACTTTAAGTTGATGATTAACCAGATCTGTGATTTTTCATTTACATGTCTCCTGTCCGACGTCAGAGAGCTACAACCCTACACCAACCGCAAGCTAAAAAGCTTTCAATAATTGACAATTACCAAATCCCTTTTCGTAACACAGATTAGTTTAAATTTTGTTGACATTATAAAAATTTGTGGTCTTTCATCATATCGAGTGTAAATTTACCTTCCTGTGTTGGCAGAGTGTTTTTCTCCTCTACGTCAATTTTGTTGAGCGACTCTTTGCGGAAGAGAGTGATGTTTTGAATAGTTTTCTCCTGGTCAATGTCTAGAAACCCGATAGAGCATTTAAGCAACAAAATCCACTGCAGTTGTATACTTGGTTATACTAACCAGCTTGCGAAGGCAGGGCTGACTTTTCGACTATCTCCACGTGGTGGAGCTTTTCTTGATCGTACTGTGCAGCTTCCTGTGGTGCCTTCTCGGTTGCGATATCTGGATGACGTATGAGTTACATAATGTCAGAGTTCAGTGCTTATTTTATTTATATATCATTCTTAGGCAAAGTTTCAGCAATATTGTAATATAATGCGACACATTATCACATATACCTTGCACCGATGGTAGCGCGCTCTTTTCCACGGTTTCTACATGCTTCAATTTTTCCTGGTCGAACGTCGCCGCCTCCAGCGGTGCTTTTTCTGACGCTATATCTACAAAACAGCATAGCGTCCCTCAATAAGTATTCATAAGTCCATGCTGAGTGGTTTTCATTACTATATGTACCTTGGGCAGTGGGCATGTTCACTTTCTCAGCAGTTTCAACATGGTGGAGCTTGTTCTTATCGTAAGAAGCAGCCTCTTGTGGCGCTTTCTCTACCGCAATATCTGCAAGTTGATGGTTGCCATGTTTAACAAAAGATATAATACAAAGGCATTCTGTTCCGTTTGTTCCAACATGCGCTACGCACAGCTAGTAAATTGCGCGTTAAGGTAATCTACTACGATCCAAACTCACCGGCTTGTGTAGGCAAGCTTGATTTTTCCTGAGTTTCGACCGTTTTCAATTTGTCATGATCATAATTTGCGGCTTGTTCGCGGACTTTCTCCTCGAGGTACTCTGCAAAATAATCAAAAACTCGAGACATCGACAACTTATTACTCGTATTTTGTATGCAAACTGTCCTCACGCACTGGGGTAATAAGCAAAATGATGACATCTACAGGACGTGGCGCAATCATGCCCTTCACATTCCAAACCAAAGATTAATCCCCATGCACAGTGTGAGCGTGTATACACAAGCTTCATTTTGACAGAGGGTCTGTGTCTAAGCACTGGGAGATTATCTCACACACGCCAATGCGCAATGTACCGACGTACAAGAAACCACGCCATGAAGGAACCGTGGCAGCTCTTCAACAGTGCAGCTATTGCGTGCCAGTCTGATGCCCTCTATTTACAGTGAATACTTAACATCCGCCACTGGCTACTGTTACTGTAACCCTTAGCCCTAATATTTACAGATGAGCATGACATCCATCATTAAACGCAGGCGTTCTACAGTTGCCGCGTAGCATACCATAAAACTAAACCATGAAGTCTTAACAATAAATGATATTTTCCAACACTGACAAAGGGTTTCGGACTCTTCTTCACATGCCTGAGTTCACATCTGGGTTCGCGCAAACGGCAGAAGCGCACTGTTTTTGCTCACGGCTTGTACCACACCCAGCGATACGAACAAAGAGAAAAAGGTACACTACAGCCGCAGCCAGAGCAAAGAACATCGCATTTATCTTTGTAACACCACCTTGAATGACATGTTGAACACAAAGCGAATTTCCGCAAATAGGATGTGATACAACTATCGTGTTATTTTGATTGAATAAAGTCCACAAACTTAGATTGAGAATTGCTGTTATTCCGTCATAATTACTTACGAGATTTCGGGTCAGTTTTCTCTTCAGTTTCCACCTGCTTCAATTTGTTTTTGTCGAAATCTTTCACTGCTGAAAGGTCTGGTTTCGACATTACTTCTTCCTATGAAAGAGATAAACAAGTCACGTTTCTGTGGAAGGCGTAGGTAAGCGCATACGAGTTCAGCTTAGAGAAGTGCGTTTTTTAATGAAGCCATGCAGTGCAATGTAAAATGCAGAGGCAAACATCGCCGTTCAGAAGGGTAAATTTCAATAGAGCCATCAGTCTTTTATATGATGACTTTGGCCAGGTTACATACCACGATACCACACAATTATATCTGGTCCACTAATCTTTGTGTACACAATCCAACGTTGCTAATAAATGAATGAAAATCCAAGCTACTTTGAAACCCACACGTCACCGAGGCGCAGTGTAACTGAAAATTTACAGGCTAACATTGCTGTATGCTGCGTGCTTTGTGTGACGCCTTAATAAACACGAGACGAGACAATGTTCGTATCTAGCCCAATAATCATTGTTCATACAGTATCCCCATAGCCTTTAAAGGAAAGAATATTTCAGTAGAATAAATAGAATAGTAGAATCAAGTAGGCCTACGTGACCAACGAGATGAAAATTGAAGTAGGCTTTGGTACTACTCATCGGAAGACATTTCTGTACAGTGGCAAAGCAAGAAGGAAACGGGCTAATGATGTGGAGAGTGGAGTAATACATATATTTGCATTCATCTCTCTCATGAAATGGCCACGAATAGCTTCACTCATAACGCTAACTGTGCGAACGGCTCCAACACCAACAATTCGTACGGTCTGGGACATATTGCGTTGTGCGGTACGCACCTACAAACTGACGTGCGTAATGAAAACGTTGGTGGTGAAAGCCAATTCCCAATATATGCATTACGCAATGCAATTCTGAGAGGTAGGCCTACGCGTAACTAGAACGATTGGTAATTTATGCCTTACGCGGAGCATTTTGCCGAAAGTAATAACTCTAAATAGGTCTAAAAGACAAACTCAACTGGCGTGCGGTGCACATTCACTGCATGCTACCTTGTAGCCAACGACCGGCACGTGATAGCCATCAATTTAATGACATCTAATAAACGCGAGACTAGGCACGACGAAACACAATCTACAACTTTCGCACGAGCAGATGGGCGTTTTCGACTTGATTATACATTAATCGTAATAAACCAACAGAATCCGATCATAGATCGACAGTCCTATACGGTAATCGAGATTATTACTGCGGTCATTTAAGCATTTTGTCATCGACATTACGGGATTTGAAATTTTTAATCTTCTGAAGTCGACAGATCCATACTTGTATTGCAGGATGGTAGGCTACTTAGCATTAAGCAGAATGCTGATTATTTGTGACTGTCCGATATCCCTCGGGCGACGGATAACCATAAAGTCTTAAGACAGCTGCCATGGTTATACTGCTGCGATACTTGAATTTAATGCACAGTAGTGTGTGCTTACCTTTGCTGGTACTGATTCTTGAGAAACTGCTTCTTCCTGCTGTGTTGGCGATGTGTCTTCTGCCTTTTGTTCAGTTGTTTCTTTTTGGACGTCCGCAGTCGTTTCCGATTGTTGCGTGGAGGCTTCTGTCTCTTGCTTAGGTTCTGCTGCCTTTTGGGTTTCTTCTACCACTATGTCAAAGAACATCGGCGTCAAAGATGGTTGAAATGTGACTACTAGCCACTAGGTAGCAACAAGCTTCGCCGGTAATAATCACCACAAAAATGCTAATGTAATAATGATTTTAATCAATACATGAACAGAACTAATTTAAAATCAAGTGCTTCAAAGCCGATTACAGTATTATCTCTGGGAGTAACGCTAACGACAAAACGTCAGAAGCCTACTAGTCAAATCGACTGACTATGTGTATGAGATGCAATAGCCAAGTTAGATATACCTTGATCTTGTCCTTCAGCGACTTTGTTTTCTGCAGTATCTTTATCAGCGGCCTTTTTAGAGCTTTTTCTACCCTCTATAAAACAGTGGAAAGTATAATACAGAATGTAAACGTGGTCACCTTAAAATACCAATACGGATACAACATCTCCCTCTCTACAAGATACAGCGTAGCAAGCGATTTCAACACAACCGCTAGTGACTAACCCACCACAGTACTAATACCATAGCAGTTGCGGAATTTCCTATCTTACGTTAACGGTACCGAAGAAGCGGTTATTGTCTAAAACTAAACCAGTAACTTACGCGCGCACATCCATATCACTTATGTTTTAAATTGGCCTAGAGAATGATATGACACTGTAATTTATATCATGAAACCATGGCTAGCATCCGTGAATCAGTTCGAGCCTGCGCCCTCAGGCGTTTGCCAGCTGAAAAATGCTCGCAGCAACACGAAATACGATTTCCACTTGAACCGACGCTTGACGAAATATGAAGCCGCGAAGTCGACCGTTTCCAGAATCAACAAATGGCGAAATTCTTTGGTAGATTTGGTTAGAATATACTCAGACCTAGCTATTTGATTGCGTCATCGCGTCTTCCCGATCTTAAACGGTTTATATTGTTGACAAGGAATTCAGACGATATTGACGGCTCGTCGAGCACATTCAAATGAAAGCACATGCCGCTTATATATATACGGCAACGCCCGTGGCAAAAATTAACACAGCCGTACCGGTAACAGTGAAGATCTGTACATTCCTACACGTAGGTTGTAAAAGGCCAACAGTATGTCCTAAACTTGTACAGTAGGCTCCACGGTCCCCAGAACCTACTTTAATCAGTCCCTGTCTGATATGATGTGGGAAAAACACACACCTCATGAACACAGCCAGTCGCTGCATGAAAAGCTTTGAAGAGTAATATAACTGATGATGTGTCAGTACATCGCTTTACTATACACGACCACATAAAAATGACAATCACGAATGCCTATTCATGCCTATCTCTACACCAATGATGTTGCTGCTACGCAACATTCTAAAGCCTACTTTAACACTGTTACGGAAACTGCGCAGTAAGCCGTTCATCCGGCGCCTCAACACGTCATCACAATTTATCATTTAGCGAAGTACAGCCAGTGTATACTTCTAATGCACCACTTCCCTATTTGATTTAAACCTTATAAACGTTTTGTTCCTGTGAGCACCAACACACCGAATTGATACTGACAGTACAGTGCATGAAAACAACCAATCCGCGTACCCTGGACGGGGCCTCAATCCTCAACACGTCAGGGAATTATTTTCTCTGATTTGAAGGTCTTACTAAGCATTGACTGGCACGAGAGACCACAAATTAACGTTGCTACGGCTGGAATACGCAAAACGTCAGCATATACTTCAACCCCGCACGCTCACGGTATATATATCCACTCGGCTAGTACAGCAAATATCAGCTGAGCCAGACAAAGAGAGAATTACGATAGATGTCAAACTCATTCGTCACAGGCACGAGCCCCCGTACATTCATACGAACTAACAAATGACAAGAGGTCTTTCTCGAATATTATTTCGAAAAGCCATAGCACATGACTACTAAGCCAACAAACACCACATTTAAACAACATCGTTATGGTAGTCCCGTTATGACGCAGAAAATATATACAAAGAGCAAACGGATATTACGAATTGAGTAAATTTTCGTACAAAAGAACTACGGAAGACCAGTGAAAGAGCCAGTACTATGACGTCACTTTGGTATCAATGCTCGGACCATGCTTGTTTTCGAAGGTCGCGGATTTGCAATCACTACCTTTGCGAATATTTACATACGATAAGTTCGTACGTCTATGTATAGATATTCTTATACCGTATATAATATATATTATATAATTATATTATACGTTATACGTCAAACAGCGTTTTAGACTAGACTTGGAGGACACAAAACTAGACTGACCGGCATATGAATTTCGAGAATTCTGCGAATGTAAGCCACGGATAATATTTCAATCAAAATCGCTTCATCTAGTCTTTCCAGAAGCATGCAACACTGACAAACGAACAGGACGGAAAACTGACGCACCTTTCAAACCGCATATCTGTCACAAAAATACCAACCCGCACAGCATTGACTATATGATAATAAGCTATGACTGACTGACACGAGGATGCGGCGGTCGGCGCTCAACCCGCACATAAACGTTAACCATTTAGCATAGCGTCATACCAATAAAAAAATGCAGGAACTGCACAAACCCGCGCATTGCATAGAAATTCTCAGTCGAACCTCTTATACACAGGAAGTAAGACTGTATGACTAGGTACGTGGGAATACGAAAAAAATAATATACCTCGACCTCGGCAAAATTCTACTCTTACGAACGAATTATATTTGAAAACACGTTGACCTGATATGCACAATAGACCCATACTTGGTACAAAATCTTCAGTTTTGGCTGCTTAACGCTTCGAAAACTGACAGGAATGTAGAAGAGCGTCGCCAGATTTTGCACCGCGAGAGAAATCTCAGTGCTTTCTTCATCATAAATGGAGAAATGAAGAAGTCGTTTGCTTCACCATATATGGTTGTCCGCTAATGAGAATTTACGTCACGCCGATACAATTTATCGTCAACCTCCAATCAAAAGTTTTATTCCGTAGCCACTATTGGCATACAAACAATCTCAATATTCCAATCATGAGTTATATTCAATCAAACTATGAGCTACCTCGACCATGACGAGAACTCTGGTATTGCATACATACATTATGTCCTCGGCAAATAAAATGAATTCCATTTGTTTATCCAATCTAGCAATGGCCGTTGACATTCAGCACTAAGCATATCGCGGCTCCGTCTAGCATCAGGTTCCTGTCAATCCTGTGTATCACGCCCACTACCATAACAAACAACCACGATGTGTTTCGAGTATCGGCAGCTCACGAGTCGCCTATTGAACAGCCTGAAAGAACCTCGAGCTCACGATGACTTGTCCCACGTTTCCTGCAGGACGCGTTCGTCATCTCGTAACTACGGTGTATTAACGGTAGGTTCTGAGCTACCGAGTTTCATGTTATGCATAAAATTGCACATACACCGTTTGCAGGTAGCGGGATGTCACATAAACTGCGTAACTTCGCGGGATTCGGTGACGATATCAAACGTATGGTGCGGTTTAGAAGACCAGTCAGAATAAATGCATGCTGCCACATGCGCGGAGACCAGCACTTACACATATTCAAGAAACGTCACTCGGACAGGACTAGAAAATCGGAGAGTATACAACCGCTCGTCCCGCAGAAATCGCAAATCAGCCTCATAGAGTCATCCATCCCTTGCACTCAAACTTCAGTTCAGTTCAACGTTGGCATAATGCCAGCCGAGTTTCAACTCGATTGAGTTCCTATCTCGTCTTGAGAACTTGAGATGAGCTCTTCAATATAACACCCGCTGAGGATTACTGCAATATCAACCAAATTACAGCAGGAATCATATGACCAAGCACGAGAGAATAATAAACGATGGTAATTGGTCTCCTTATGAATCGATATCAACTAACCAACACCTTCATAAAACACACCATACACTCCTAATTACGTCATCATTGCGACCGAAAGCACTTCACGTCAAAGTAGGACGAGTTCAAACATGGTTATACCGGCATTACTTCTACGCGTGGATGACTTTTTTCTTGCCCCAAGTTGTAATACGCTAGCAAGTAATGACATCGATTCAGTAACATGGAGAACGAGCAAGTCTCTGCTACATGGTTCTTATTTTGCAGAAATCCATCGGTACTCCCACTTCAATGACACGTATTACTTTATGAGTTACGAGTTAGTTTATAAATGGGGAGTGGCCTTTCACAAACAATACTTGCTGCGTTCGCTGAATAGGTAAGTGTGGTGATGGTGACATGACGTCAAAAGCTCGTGTGACGTTTCGCTAGTACGATACCTTTCGCGATTACTTGCGATACTAATAGTAGTGTACATCACCAGTGTGTGATGTAGGGCATGTTTGCATATAGAGAGCCTCACGCAAATGATAGTGCTTTCACATAGCCAAGTAGGAACAACATTCTATATGGTTCAGTGGATAGAGCACTTGAATAAATTAAAGTCACTCCGTTCGCATAGATCAGATCTTTGTGAACGTAATAAATAAATTCTCGCATCTCTCTCACGAATGAGCCAGGTGCTACAGCTTCTCATCTTACGCCTCTTACACCTCAGTAGCATGAAACAGCCATTATTTCATGCCAGTAAATTATTTCGGTATATGATATATTGATATTGAACTTTCTGTTATTGCATTGCATCTACCTACGGAGGAGCGCATAACAGGGTTCAGTTTCAGCTCAATATCGAAATAAAAAAAACGAACGCTCACTGACTTCTACCGGTAATATTCGGATTTCGCTACAAACCACTAAGTGGCGCAATTGCGCCTGCAAAGGAATAGGGCATCGATCAAACAGCTCCTCCGATAGAGGTCACTCTCGTATTTTGCGGTTTGTAACACGTCATCGTGGCTTCCTCGTGCAACGATGCGCATGCAAATGTTCGTCACAATTTGTCTTGGTTATGGGGCGTAATTACGGTTATAATGACGGTAAAACCCCATCGATCATTGCTGGTTTAAAGACGGAATACGTTAAAAGTGACGTTCACACACTGTTTTGTACGTGGGCGCTTTTCTCAAAATAACTGGCTACAACAGAATGTAGTGGAATCACGAATGAAAAGATGTTTTCACATACTTTAGAAATCGAAAAAGGTGTGTTGCAAGGCAAATTTATCAACGCATTAGAGGATTACCATATCTTGTTCCGGCGAACGCAACATAGCCGCATCAATGTCGAAACAAACTCTTAACAAGGACTTTATTCAGACGCCCCGGGGAATCTTTATCAGAAAAGTTACGCCGCAAGATCATTTGCGGTACATAGATGAAACAATAAATAGCATGGGAGTAACGTAAATTTGAAAACAAGCCGCACAAGATTATCTGTGCTGAACAAAAATCGAAATGAACACAGCGGATGGATAGCACCATTGCATCATCATAATTTATAATAATTGGTACAGAAAATCGTCACTATATAAATCATTTTGGGTGGGTGCATGGTCTTTTTAGTACTAAGGTAGGTGATGGTGGGTGGCTGGGGAGTGGAGACATACTGAAAATACTGTGCATCTCAACGAGATATGATATGAGTCCCAGATAAGATAACACACAACTAGACCGTCTAAAGGTTAACTATATTGACCAGTTGTTGCGCTTGACCCTTGATGTGACTATTTTGGATGCGCAGAACGATTAAAATCAGAAACAACTCTCCCATTTGGGTAACTTGATCAGCAGTAGAGCAGAACCAATTCTAATCTAACCGAAGTCCACCGCTGACGAATCGTTCAGCGTCGACGGAAATCCGACAGCAAATTAATATATACTGTATATGTTGCGATATTGGACGACGAAATCGGGCGGCCTTTATTCTACGATAAATATTTTTAGGCAGGCGATAGAAATACCGGTATATATAGATAAAAGGCGATTACAGGCGTGTGCGAGTTACGAATTATGTGAAAATCTGTTTTGCATTTTAAATAATTTAGCGCTAGATAGGATGAGTCTATAGTTGAGTCTTCAAACAACTTTGCCCAACAGCAATCGCGATTTTAAGGTGGAGACCCGCACGGGTCGGTGCGCTTATGAGGAAATATCCCGCGTAGAAAAGCTTAGCAAGTCGCCCGCCCAAAAACTCCCAGACAACTCTCGATCGCAAAGACCTTTTGAGCATATGAGGAGTCCTAACTACGGTCTAATCAATATTCACCGAGGCGTTAGAAAATTCAGTAGGCTAGTCTCCTATAGCTAGTGCGGTTTACGCTCCGCTGCACACGCTCCTTGCCGGCAGTCGAAATTGCAATTCTCATTAAGCAAACAAACAAGACGAAACATTCCGCGGTGGAGCAGTGTTTCAGATTTCGACCAACACAAACACGCTTGGCCTTAATAAATTTAAATTTCGGATAACGCGGAATGCCCGCAAATCCATTACCTCAGAATCTGTACCAAGAATGCGCAACGCATTTTACAATCTCAATGGAAGGAGCAGGACTGCGAGAAAGCATAATCCTACTACTTGTATCAATCAGACGCATGCTGTGATTTTTGCGGAGAACACATTAAGTGTCTTATACCTACTTGCCATTGTTACTGAGGATCAATAATGGAATTTTGAGTTGCGAACCAGCAAATGGCATGGAGTCAGGAGGGATCAACGAGGTTAGTCGCGTCATTAGAAATAGAAAAAGGTCGCCAAAGGAATGCTCGGCATACGCATTCCTACCGTGCTTGTTTTTCAACGAAGCATGTAGGAAGACTTGTCAGAATGTACAGTATGTGGGCTTTTGCTGTGGACCATGACCTTCATAACTCTACATGCAATCGCATTATTGAAATTCCGATATCATAGTTACCAAACAATGCCCGTGGCCCGTGGTAGATTTAGTTGGCTATAACATATCAAGAGCATCAAGATAGAAGGACAAGTCGACCCTGGTGCTCATAAGATATCATGAGTAGGCCTTATTTGGAAGGTCCACCACGAAATGCGAGGCCCCGCCTAGTATAAAAGTGTTGCGTAACTGTATCGGGCCAAATCGTTAAGTCCTACCGAAATCTGCCCGGAACCCGTAGTAGGTATATTCCGCCTGGCAATGAGTAATAATGTCACAAGCATTTCTGAAACCAGGGACCAAAGCGCTAAGCAAAACCAAGCACCTTATCCCTGAACTAAACAGTAGACAACACAATCACCCGCTTTTAATTATTACTTGGAATCCGCATACTGTAAACCCGCCAGAAATGTGAGGACTGTGGTGTGTTGATATATATGTACTTCATTGCGTCTGACGTATTGCAAAATTTCACATGAGAACGCCTGAAAATGTGACACAAAAACGACAATCGCAAATTCCCAACGCTCTTAAGACCAAAAAATGTTATCGCTCTAGTCTATTGATTCAACGGAAATATGTTGGCCAATCGATCTCGCTGGAAAATGTGGAAGGAAAACTGCCAAACCGAATCCCCCAGTAGTGACTGAAAGAAACAGGCTTCATCAGTTTAACTCAAGGCGATCTTAATTAACAGTAATTAAGATGGCCCTGGTTCAACCAGATGGAGGCAGAATCAGTGAAAGAAAATCTTGATACATTTTACCACGATATTTGCCTAAAGTCCCTAGGGTGTATTCTCCCACACCATTCTACAGACGAGTCGAGCACGTTGTGTATCACCGTATGATAATATTTAATACATAAACCTGCACCTATACAATACTAACTGCAAAAGCAACGTCGCACTCTTCCTTATTGTGCATTGTTTCTTTATATATTGTAATGCGGACGTTTACTTTTCCCGCAAGTGCCTTCGACGAGCCATGTAGCATCATTTAGGCACGACGTCATGTAGTCTATGTAGAGGCTACTTCACAACACGAAATGTTCTCAATCGTACTGGTACAAGTCAATCTACGCAGTTTTCCCGCGTTTGAAGAGACAAGTATCCTCCAAATATCGATAAGATTGTTTACTCGACCGCGACGATATAAATTACGACCTTCCCCGCCTTGTACTTTATGTGCGGCATTACCATGTATGTAGCTTTTCAAACTAGGGGTCGTCAACCGATTATTGCCCCCGGCCAATTATCGAGGCAGATATATTTGAATTTTTGCGATTATCGGTACCGGCAGTTAGTCCAGTAAACACTAAGAAGGCCAATATTGGATATCGGCCTCAATAATCAGACGATATTGGGCTTAATATCGACTTTAGGCCGATTATCGATTCCGATATTCATGATTTTTGGATTATCGATATCGGCCATCAGCTAGGCGATCTTAAGATCGCCTTGGCCATCAGTTATGCGAAAGGCCGATTATACTATCGGCCTTGAAAAAAAACAATATCGATCGATTTTTATTCCAAATGCGCTATCGGTGGCGAGTCATAGGCTAGTTACAGCAGCAGGTTAAGTCATGATGATCAACAGAGGGAAGGCATATTATGAAGATTCCAATAGCACAAATCGCACTAACTGGTGTAGGGTTGAAATTAGGTGAAAATCCCGCTTGTAATGTATGCTAGGACAAGGTTCATTAATCTAAGTAGCTTGCGCTCATAATATTCAGTGTTTAAACGTTTAACCATCGTATACAATGCAGTCTTTCCGCAGCATGTGTTGTATCATTCCATTTTCCAGGATATCACGAGACAATACGAAAATTCTATGTTTATAATGCAGTGCATTGCATCCCCTCCATGAGCTCTACACGCGTGTTAAGAGTCCATGGGGCGAGACGCAACCACAATGTGTTACGCATAAAGGATCTTCAGTACCGATTTGAATGTTGTTTCACACGGCTACCGGTGCTACAGATGCCACTGCCATATTCCTGACATTGCCAACTATCCTATAAATATCGGCATTGATATTTAAACGACATAAAATGATTTCGAAACTGTTGTATTTAGCAGAATTCCCTCCAAAACAAAGTCTGATTTCGACAATTTCTTATTCAGCTTTAATTTACCTTTACGGTTATCAAATGATTCATATCAGAGATATAGAACGTTAGCAGTCAACGAAAATATAATACTGGATATAAAGCATCAAGCGGTCAATTCACCAGGCACTCGTTGGTCCTTCAATCACAATAGTCACAAGGAGAACCTCCCGAAGGAGTATGTTACGAAATATAATTCAATTTGGCCGTAATGGAAGAAACTCTCCCAAATAATATTTGCTATTTAACATTTTGCTTGAGTCATCATTGTAGACCACTAACTACGCTAAAAGAAATTTTGCGTCAATGACATTCAGAATTGCTCTTCCGAAAGACACATCGTAGAAAGTGAACTTAAACCATAAATGTTCTCACAAGATTTAAACAGTATCCCACTGTAGCTTCTATCTACTATTGCCAACAATTACCACAAAGAAGCTGCGCGAACTACGCATAGGCTCTTTGATTTGGCCCCGCAATTCATGGATTAAGAACGCCATGCCGCAATTCCCAAGATCAATGGCACGTGACGAGTATGAGAATTACAATCACATTATCTAGTGTGACAATCACACAAACGGCAAATCTATTATATTATATTTTGTTAAATACGGATGGCATCTCTACTTAAGCAGCAACACAGCACAATCTACAGTTTAATTTATTGAACTTTTTTGTACTCATAAGTACACGTTGCCAGCGGTTTCAAAGCATAATACTTCTGCATGGTTATTTTGCTTTAGCTATATCCAATATAAATATATATATAAAGTAAGTTTTATTGAAAAGTTGGAGGCGGCGCAAACAGACATCAAATAACAGATTTGACCTTCACCTAAACTAGCAGGCACGGTAGGTAATTTTCCCAGCATGGTATATTTCATTTGGCTTCAAATCTCTATGCCAGAATACCACTCCTATGCATACAGTGCGATCAAACGCAATAAGTAATCCATTAGAACTATTGAGTAGCGGATATGAAGATACAGTAGCTAGTGTATTACCTGTAAAATGTTATGGTATAATGACGGGGAATAATGGACTAATACTCACTTTTAGGCGAATTCCCTCCGATCTTCGACCCAAAATTTCCCATACTTCACGTTTGTGTATATCCTTCCACAAATTCCTTCTGATAACCGTCTCCCAAATGCGATAAACCTAGGATGAATACGTCTCGCTATACGGCTTTTCTGCAGTTGCACCGTGCTACTGTACGAATTTATTAACAAACTGCGGAATACAGGAATACATTCCAGGTCAATCAATATACGGTACTCCAAATAGTGACGACGCATGCTCGCAACTCATCATGCAGCTTTCCGATCCTGCTGCCATCGCGCATCAATGGTTACTATTCAAGTAGAACGCGTGAGTTGCGAAACAGCTAATACTTCGTCTGAAAAGTCAGAATAAATATTTCGCTGTAACAGGCGTGGCCGTAGATGAGGAACTTCGGGGTTACATTCTCTAAATCTGCCCCTTTCACTATGTTGACTGATCATTACCTTTAACTTCTCGAGTACAATGGCGCGCATGAAATTCCGGTAAAATGCGATATGCAGACTGCTTGGTCGGTATGCAGGGCCACAGCCGGGGACGCTTTTGATAACCGTCATTGTTGCTGTACTGTCACGAAACCTTCAATGACGGCTATATTTTAAAAATACTACCTGAAGTATGTTATTGGCACATTTTTCAACGATATCTTGGCGACGAAAAGCTGCTAATTTAGGCAGTCAAACTGCCAAGACGCTCTTTACCTCTTAGACATAAGTATAACCTTTTGCAACAGTGAATACATCTAAATATGAATGTATAGCCCAAGCCTGAAATAGTATGGGTGTATTACCGCAGCGTAATTCTCAAATCCAAACCAGCCTATAAGTCTTGGCCGAGCGTATCATCCATACGTAACCTCTTCGTTGGCTTACATTGAAGCAGTGTTCATATTGCCGCGGGTGAAAGTAGGACATGGATGAACTGCGCTAACCGAGAAATTCTATTGCACTCATCTTCGAAGTATGTAATTATGGCGGGATCTTAGTAATTCGAAAACCACACAATGTAAGATCGATGTTGGATCTGCTTTCACAGAATTGCCTGACACATAAGTGAAGATTTCACAATCACTCCAGTGGAGATACATCAGCTTTGAAAACGCACAGACAGTACTATCTTATATACTTTAGCCTTAGTAACTGGAAAAATTGTGTTATAGACTATATCTACAACCCTCCCGACATGGGTGGATTTAAGGCAATCCGGCACCAAGAGGCTATATCTAACGAGGGGCATTGTATTGCTAACAAACAGACGACTGTATGGCAGTGTGCGACATTCGCGCTAAGGCGTTCGTTTTCCGAATCCACCACTCTCTTGTGTCTGATGTCTTGCTGGCTCATAGTGTGTAGGATTGGTCTATACATGCAATGACTTCATGCTTCCGAATAGCGCCGATGCAGCGACATACCAGATGGTGAGCTATACACACACCTTAACTAGAATAGGAAACTGATGCACCTAACTGAGCAGTGATCAGACCATATCAAAGACATGGATACAAGCAAATGCCACATCGTGGGCCATCATATTGTCAAATACAACTACTAATGTCTGCAATGTGCGTGTTTGAGCTGGGTTTGAGTTAGTAAACTATATATACTTCCATCTTCACCTCCGAAACCTTGTGACTTATATTCCAATAAACTGGACTGGACGTTAAATCTGTGGTGTTGTACTAAATCTACACTATATACTCCGATACAGTGCTGCAGTATGATCCTACCGAGGTGCTACTTTCCACCTTCTACCACTATGCTACAACTTTACAATCGCGGCCTATGGTCTATCCCGTACACTCTCCCATAGGTATCTAGGTTAAGCAGCTACGACTTGCTACCATGCACGGAAGTAGAAACGGAGGAAGCATATGTAATCAGGGAAACGCTAATTTCCAGGAAATAGCGGCTGAAGACTTCGTTCGTACCGCCTACTGAAAATCAATTGAAGTCGTTGTTCTCAGTGTGTGAAAAAGCAAAATTGTCCAATACATTCACGTTGACGACATTACGCTTTGGATATCATCTGACTCATCCTTTGCCAAGACTTCCCATCTCATAAGACTTCTCATTTCATTTCCATTCCATCACATAACGTGACTAAGCGCACAGGACCAGTGCATTCCTTTTCATATTATCAACACCATTACCTCCATAAACTACACGGTTAAGTCGTATAGAAAGCGTGTCAAGAGGAAACCCACGTGCACCTGACGCAGCTCTAATGGGAGATCATAACAAGCGATGTATATATCTCTGACAAACAAACGGAAAATGATCGCTACAGCACGCTGTCTTCATACTCGCGACTTTTCGTGTTTCATGCTATCGTTGCTGGCTGCTTCCTCCAAAATCATCTGAACCTGACAAGCAATATAACTCGTGCTTGCTTGTGCTGACGCAGCCGAATCGTAGCGCTCGTCAAAACACGATCGGATACTAGTGAACGAAGCAGACGAGTGCAAAACACTACTCTAATTATTTCTGGCTCGTTGATCGCTCTGGTTTCTTTTTGTTGAGATTTCCCGCTACATTCTCAAATCTTG
Source organism: Botrylloides violaceus (assembly GCA_030412335.1). NCBI lineage: Eukaryota > Metazoa > Chordata > Ascidiacea > Stolidobranchia > Styelidae > Botrylloides > Botrylloides violaceus. The sequence continues at coordinate 3,211,565 of JASFYC010000810.1, forward strand.
ATGTTCTCTCCTCGTCTGGTGATTTCGAAATCGACTCTCGTTCCGTCTGAGCGATTCTAGCTGAATATCGTCTTGGTAATAAGCTGCTGTACGCCCGACGGTATGGGTTTATGAAAAATCTGTATTTGGGCTATCAATTCGTAAACAGATGTCGCATAGCTGCTGCCTGTGCGAAAATATTTGTTATTGGACGCGAACCTTTTCGCACCACTCAGCAGTTATACTCCAACAGCATAAAAACCACGCTGTATAGGCAAAGCACCTTCCAATTATATTATTGAAATATTTAGCAACTCCCAACCATGCTACATTTCACATGATCTACTGTATTTGCCTTCGGGCGTTTCAGCACTCGTCGTAGAGTAAACGCCAATGCCGAATGCTGACAAAAGCATTCAATGGACATTTGACACGTACAGGAAGAGGAAAGATGTAAATGCAACGTATGCAATGCAGATGGAATTTCCGTAGATAGGACCATATATTATGAAGAATACAGTCAAATCCAAACATGATTCATTTGATCTATAACTGTAGGCTACCGTAAACAGACCGCAAAACATGCCACGTGAGGAAAACTTTATAACGGGCGTGGCATTTCCTCAATAGTGCGGCGGTCGCAAATTTGTCAAAGCGCTACTGGTGATCTCTAATTACTGTTGACAAAATATTTATTTAATACTACACGTGACGTTATGATCATTTTTAGTCTGGAGTCAGCAAAGATTCTAATCTCACGATTACATGGTAACAGAAATCCTAAATATACTGTCTGAAAACCTCATTTCTGGACAATATACAGTAGGTCTTGACTGAATACGCGCTGGGTGACTCCTCAATCTCTGCATTTTTGTAACAATTCCTAGGTTTTATAGCTTACCTGCGCTGCATACGAAGAGGGCTAAGCAAGAACGCCAGGAAAAAGACCATCCTTATGTAGCATAAAACGTGTTTCATAAACAGGCGCTAGTCCTCTTGAACATTCACCGAAAAATTTCAAGAACGATGTCTTTCAGCTAAAATAGCAGTGTGTAAGATAGCTCAATGCGGAGCTCTACCACGCCATCTGCCGGTAATAATTTATTTTCAAGAAGCAACTAGGCGATAGCAGGCCTACCTACGGTACGTGAAAATGGGAGAAGAATCACGAAAAGGTACTGAAATGTCAGACCGACTAAGCTGATAAGACTGGTGAGAGGTTCCAAACTTTGCCCAGTGCCAGAATTCGACATCTTTTGATTATCATAAACGTCCATCGCCCATTTCCCATGCATAGGCCTATGCATAATCAGCATGCAAATTGAAGCATACTATGAAATGCACCGATGATGCGCGATTGCGCAGGTTTGCGTCTGTGAAGTGATCTGTCTAACTCTAGCGGAAACTATTACGAGATAAGCGCCAATGGGGTCGCTTGGGTGGTTGACGAACCAACGCAGAGCAAACCTTCTCCGCAGATATCAACGTGAGAAAATCGAGCCCACGTGTAGGCCTACTCGGGGCAATAGACACATTGCTGCTAATACAATCTAAGAAAACGCTAGTCAAACTATACTCCTATTTACGTCTTATTCAGGTCAAGCAACAATGCATTGTGGATTTCTCACGCATGACTAATACAATCCCTGCTCGGAAGGCAATGCAAGCGTATTCCTCTCCAAAAAAATTGCCGTGAATGCTTCGTTGAATGAATGAGCCATTCCCCACAACATGAGCAGCTGGAAATTTCGTGACGAGGTTTTTATTCTCCGCATATCAAACAGATACAGACCACTGATCTCATAGGAAAAGAAGCGTAATTGATATTTGGGCCACCCCATGGAGAGATCATAATGAGAATAAAAATGGACTGATCATAAGGAGAATGCCAAAACACAGATCAACGCAATTTCATGACACTGAACTGGATAACCATACTCACAAACAAGATGTTATAATTAGACATCCAGCGAGGGAAGTTTTAATTGATTGGTTATTTAGAATGCATTGATTTCTGGACCGTAACCGAAACAAACACACTCAAGAGAAACTCAAAGCACAATTTGTAGATAATATGACATGACGTAGTGAAATTAGGGGTGGCCTAAAAACTAAGTGGCGAAGATTTTTTGAGCTTTAGAAATTTGATTGCTTCTCAGCGTCTATATCTGAAAAAGAAATAGAAATGTATCCTTTAAACGACATTGCTACTAAAACCCTATGGTAGTTTTTCTGTAATTACTCCGACGGTGTGGAAATGCCATCTGTTACTTATGGTATATATATATCAATCAATCAATTTATTTACTCTTTCACAATTTGAAATGTGGCGAGCACAAAGTCAAAATGCGAGCAAGTTACCCACTATGGGAATTAATAGCATATTGCGGGTTGCCACGAAGACAAACAGAGCACCAGCTCGGCCAAAGAAAACGTAAATGCAGCAGAGACTGAAACCAATTATAGTACAAGACTTTTATACTTAGTTATTGACTTACGGGCAGATCCTGTGTCATCCAGGATAGAATTTTAGAACTTTACCTAGATTACTCACGTGGGTGCTATTATTATTGTTGTTGTTGTTGTTAAAAGTGGGAGTAGCGGCGTGCGTGCAATTATACTGTTCATATATAGTTGCTGTTGTAAGATTACATTTTGGCAATAGCGCCAATCTCAACAGACGAGGTGGTGGTGTTTTCTCAGCATGCCACATATAGCATTAGCATATCATATAGAGCATTGTGGGGCAAGACGTAACAACGTCGGTGTAACGCGGCACATCATATACCGTAAGCCAATTCCCGACAGGTCCTTTGCTTGTGTGTAACACAAATATGGGACCCTTGCATCCGGTCAGGATGCGAAAATTTGCAAACAATAATCGAAAATAGTAGTGTAATAACCTTCTTTAGTTGGCAGAGGATTCTTTTCGACGGTTTCAACCGATTTGAGAGCTTTCTCATTGAACTGTTGAATACCTTTGAGAGTTTTGTCGACCGCGTATTCTGTCATGCAAATCACAATAGTCACAAAAGGTGGAAAATGTAGGCTAAATGATATCTCTACGCGCCATACTTTCAGACAACAACTGCGCGAATAGCCATCTCTACACTGGTGAACGTTAAAATCAACAGACCTACTTAGTGAACAGACGTCATACATACAGGTGGTACCAGCAGTGGCGCCAGTGATCAAGCAAGTAAAGTCTCACTAAATCTGAGCTTTGCTAAGATACGCCTGTTTACAAGGCATGCATCTGCGAGTTTGTTCGCCTCACATTTAGCTTCCATCGTCAATCTCACCATAGCTTTTACCTATCAGGGACGCCACGAGCGGATTGCTGATATGTATTCACTGAAGTGGGCAATTAATATCACCCTTGCAACGCCAAGATACCATGCTTACAAATGCAAATTGCGCAAGAGGCAGGGCATGAACAGCAGACCAGTTTTCTATCAATCACGCACAAATAGCGCTACAAAATTACCATATGCATCTGGCATGTGAACTTTCTCCTGCGTGTCGGCTTTGGATAGTTTGTCCTTGTCGAAAGTACTCACTTCAGCCAGATCAATTTTCTTATCTTCGGCCATTTTCAATTAGTGTTTTAGATTGGAACAATTACGTAAAAGCCTTATTGTAGATGCTGAAAAACATGTATTATGGAAATATTGTCAGAATGTCTACGCATTTTCTGGCTGTCCACCACAGCTGTGAAGTAAACGATTGCTGCCAGCCTGCCACAATGTATATAAGATCTTTAGCCGAATTTCTAATCGACCAGAGTATATATACTATACTTTTCAGACCTTCCAAAATCCCATTGACCACAACGATTGAGCTGACGCTGCATTTTCTAAGCACACACACATCCCATCGGTGCTCATGCATAGAAAACTAGCGGAACTGCAATTTAGCTGACGATCTCATCAAATGATTGAGTTTCTGCGACGTAAATCAGGTGCGAAATTTCATTCCGCATATGGCTCACACAATAGCATCAGACATTCTGATAATAATACAGCACAACAGATGACACGCAACACTTGATAAAGGAAAATTGAATATAATCCGCGAATCGAGATTGTACGGCATGTCGGCATATGTGACCTTATAGAAGGCATTGAAGCAAAATACCAAAAAGCACGACGTCATGGCTCTAGCCTCTATAGAACATAGCACAATTGGCTGGCTAGTAATCACGCAAGCAACCGCACACGCGATCTGACATGGATGAGTAATGCATCGCAAACATAACTAATTCAATTGCGAAATTTCTGAAAGTTGCATTAATGTATAGGCTATATCAGTTGCTGGATTGCATATCAGGGCACCTCTAACTTTGAATATATTACCTCGGATCGCCGTTTGTAGTTACGCTAAGCGAAAAGCTCTGTGATCTAGACACTGACAATATATCATTTTAGGATAGGGCGGATCGATATGTAATGTACTATGTATACCTTCAATAGAGTTACCAGGTTTGCTCAGATCCTTCGCCAGTTTACACCCGGATGCAATCTCAAACGGCAAGATCACGAACTTGCTGGTCGTCAGTCAATTCGTGTTTCAGAGAAGTCGACCATCATTTAGGTTAACTCGATTGCACCGTCATTTTCCTGATCTCCCAACTACGACTGGAAGAGCCAGTGGAATTTTAATAAGACCGACTATGCAGTACAGTGTTTCTTACATTATCGAGGATGATAAAATATATGACTGTTTGAAATGTGCGTATTTTCGGAATCGGAGATATGAGCAACTGAAGGTGCATGCAGTGCAAAACGCCAAGTAGTGCGGATGTTTCGTGACGTGGAGAGACTTAATGGCAGGAAATCTGGCATTGGACAAATTGTCCCTCGATCCTGTCAATGCTGACGTCACGTAACATTAATGAGATACCCACACTAGATTACGCTACTACAACTTTCGCAATCCCGTGTCTCCGGATCCGGAAATACGCCATTTCTGCGCACAAAACTCTTCCACGACCGTTGCCAAATAGCATGTGACGTCACATTTAAGTCTGGCCACTCCCTGGAAAATTTTCTACCGTCGCGTATGATTACTGCATCCTTCCATCGTGCAAGCATGTTCCTCATGTCTGAATTGACCTCAAAATTGAGCGTTGCGATTCCAGTTACACACCTCAATACCTGCAACCTGATTGTCTCCCTTCGAATCTCGCCATACTGCAGTTACAGATCGAAGCGCCCTTACGGCCTCCGACTACTTAGTAGTTTCTAAATACACTATACGATACCTTGTAAAGTAGCTCCAACTATTCCTGTCAAGATTCTAAATTATTAATCCTAAGTGATTCTAACCAGTCGTGAATTTCTAGTATTGATACGGCCGATACGGGGCGTCTACCGACCGGATAATTTTAGATATAAAGGTGTAGCGTAGGAATGAGACAGACAGTCAAATGTTTTCCGAGGCATAACTCGATACTACCGCACATAGCGTGAGTAAACGGTATGCATATCACGTCATCGTAACTTCCTTAGGAGAATAACCTACAGAACAGCTACCAAAGAAAACGTTAGCACAACGATTAATGAATTTTAAATGAAGTCGCCTACTGCAGATTTGACTGCAGTTGAGTTACTCATGTCTAGGTTTGGACAGATGGGGATTAGTCCGATTTCGTGAAATAAGGGAAGAGTAATAATCGCTCAGGAAATGCAACAGCAGTTGCTGAATTATTGAAATTGGAGAACACGTCACGACTTACGCAATCAAAACTTAAGTATACGTCGATCACTGAATAGACTTGACAAGGTTTTGAACACTGAGTAGTTTTGACCGATACCGTAGCGATATATAGCTAGGATTCGGGTTAGGGCGAAGCCTTTTCTGTTAAAGTCGTCAAAATGTTGCCACACCCAATTTGGTATCTCTACAAGCCGCGTGAAGGATAATACTATCGCAATGAATCAGTAAGTCGGCTCAAGTTCCTCCCACACACCTGTCACACCCGACAAAATAACACAACCAGCGAAAAATGGCTAAAACTATACTATATTGTCTTGCGTAAGCATGCAGGCCAACGTACTTATTGTTACCAAGATTTTATCATCTCAGTGTGAATCACCAATCTCTATTATCACGTGTGCACGACTACGCTAACATCTACTGTAGGCCTACCTAGCATACATATCTGATGACCCTGCAACTAAGAGAGATCAGAAGTTTTTGGGAGCGGCATAAACCGGCTCTTTTGAATGCGAGGGATATATTCACGTTCAGGAAGTGACGTCAAGCATGCATAGGCCGAAGGAAGATCACGTTATGAAAAAAATCGCTTGCAAAAAAACGATACCAAAGCGAAATCTTTCCGTCTGAATGGAAATCGAAGATCAAACGAAATAGATACCCGGTATCTTACTGTCTATGTATCTGATCTGCCAATTCAAAGTGTTGTGACTTGTGAGCCACAAGTTTCGCGGGGCCCGCGGGGTGATATCGTAAGAACTGCGGGCCTGCCATGACTAAGCACACGAAATATCAAGCCAAATATGTATTGCCGTACCAAACCATCAGTAGAACGCCGGCACGAAGCCACATGGGATTCTATAAACAACACCTGCTTACCTTAGAGATTTGGACGGCGCGCGTGCCCTAGAAATAACGCTTCCGCGATGTGTTTCACATCTCGAGCATGTCACAGATTCGTGAGCTTCCGCCTTTGAAGTAAACAGCACAGACGCTTTTACAGGATGGCGTCACGACAATAGTGATCAATACGTTGAGTTATCTAGTTCTTCCGGAATACAGCTAACGGGGCCAACCGAGGAAACAAGCCAGCTAAGCGTACAGTATACCAATGCCATCAATGTGCTCTGCATTACGCAGTTAACCTAAACGCGAGTGTTCAATCATCTGCAGCATTGCAGGCATGCTGAACAACTCGAAAATCACAAATGCGTTCAACTTCGTACAGCAATACCTTCTTCACCTGGTTTCGTGATTAGCTTCGTTCCTCATATCGGCAACGAGCCACATGCATATCGAATAGCAGTAGATTGGCTACAAGCTATGATAGATAGGCTATTGCTGACGATTTCTGATTCTGTCCGTCGACCAGCACAACCTGCAACTCATTAATATCTGCCTGCCTTCAAAGTGAGTGTGCAAAACTTAGCTACCGGACTGTTCTAAGCGGTCAAACATTGCATTATAGCGCCATCCGTACAGTTGATGAGTTGTTCTTGAATGAACGGGCCTGTCCTGACTGTAAAAGGTAACGCAAAACGCAACCTTAGTGCGTCACTTGAACCGGCGCCTTCAATATTATGATATGTTTCGGCGTGATGATAAAATTCGCGTGTTTTCGTTCCTTGGTTGTACAAGCGCAGTCGTGTTTGCAGGCCAGGACTGGCCTTGAAAAATCAAGCACAATACGATTTGAAAGGTTGGTTCTTATCGTCTTATCTATCTTATTGGCAATCTCGCGGCGATGTCTCGTCCTGATCAACTTCAGTGAGGACTCCGCCCTTCGCTATTTTTGCATGCATGTGGCATTACGTGCATAAACGTGACTCAAATCTCAAATTATAAAGTTTGCAAACAACATATAGAAAACTGGCAGCTTGTGCTCTCTGATCTAAGCGTTATGCTCTTGTCTGTCGCGGAAGCTATCAAACGAGCACCATGTAGGCTAATTACAGCACGTCATTGTGCTTGGATTTGACCTGGTGAGATCATGATGAGCAGAACACGTTAGCTCATGCTGCACGGGCTTTTGAAAATACGCACAGTAAAAATTGACCCGTTTTATGATGACACTGGCTGGCGTAGCAGCTAACACTTACTCTACCAGTGTGTCTTAGGCCTACAGCTATTACAGGCTACGGTAATCCATCTAAATTATCGCAGTGAAAGTATTGACCATGTGGCAAATCTCTTTAAGACATATAACCGATCGCAGCATAAAGTAACAGTGTAGGCCAATAAGACACGAATATTTGTCGCACGGAACAAGAAAGGAAATTGGCCATCGAGTCATTGGGTTTTCGCAAATCTTATTCTCAGCATAGACCTACAGCGCCTACGCCTACGCATCGTGATAAGCACCGTTGTAGGCCTAGGCCTACTGATCCTGAACGAACAGAACTGATGATACATACCTTTACGTACAGGTGCTTGGATATATTCCAGTATGAAATGATCCACCCATCTATAATCACGAAACGCACTGAGTAATGTTTCCGTTCCGCCGGCATAGCGTGGACATGGCCTACTTTAGTTCCTATAGAGTAGGCCATTGCGTGGACCTAACAGAGGCTATTTCTTTCAAAAGCTTAACACTTGCCCGTATTCTCGGAAAACAGAGTCTGGCTGGACTCCAATAATTTAGCAGCTAAGACACCTCTGATCGATTAAAGCTGCCCTGCACACGTTGCAAGCAAGATAAAGGCAAAGTACTTACTTACGGTACAGCATGAAGATGCCCTGACTTGGGTCCGCAATTTTGGCCACTGCGTGGCGCATTGAGCGAATAATTGTTCGCAAACCGGTTCAGAACAGAGGTAAGCAACAGCTTTCGCCAACTATAGAGACTTCGTAGACTCTATAGTACAGCTATAATTCCATCTTCACCTGATGAAGGAGCGGAGCTCTAAAGCTAGTGAATGCCCAAGTTCTCAATAAACTAAGGCTTGACGCTAAATCTGTGAGACTACAGATCTGTAGTAGCCTACATATTGCACAACCGGACTAATCGATCCGAAGCCGTCTTCGGCGCCAGTTTGTCATTGTTGAATCCGAGGACCATCTGGCTGTATTCGATTTTTCATTCAATAAACCAGGGAATCGGGTCGATACTAGACAACTGCCTCTTAAACAGACGAATATCTGGGATTTTTGATAAAACGGCACTTGCCATCACCCGCCAGGCAAGGAGGCTGAATATATCGCTTTCGTGTCTCCCTCTGATAAACCCGCATGTCATTTACGTAGCAGACATAATAAGAACTGGCTTCATTCTATCCATTCAACTTCGTGACTGATCGTACCTGAACTACTAGCGGGACTTATCTCGGCTTTCTGCGAAAGCATTCACAAGGTTATCGTTCTGCATATGCCAAAGCATTCTATGAAAACCATACAAGTCCCAAGTCATTTATTGTATTTAGACGTTTTCTTGAACAGGTGGTTCAAAGCCGTCAGCTCGGCTGACCTTGGTCCCGGCATCTCCTCCCTCTTCAGTAGCAGCAGCAGACTTGGCACCTTTGCCTTCACCATGAAGCTCCATCAAACGACCAACTATAAAAAATGGATTACATCAATTTTGTGCAGTACACCTTCAGAAAACGGCATACTGGCCAACAAAAATATTGAACAAGCTATCATTATAAAATAGATAATTACGTCGTTGTCGAACTTTTAAAATGTTACACCACAAAGGGGACAACTTGAGAAACTGACAAGGAAGTCTCAGTATCACCAATAAGTGAATTCTGCCTATAATTTATGAAGCAGGTGGTTGGCTCGACGCAATGACGACACGTAGTGAAGGATAGTGGGTTTGAGGTCATTGTATTGGATAAGAACGGCAAAGCTAATAACACCAGTACTCTATATTCGATTGAAATTGCACGAAAACCCCAGCTTTCAATCAAATTATCCTATTTTGTGACAAAAAATCACAGAAGCAATGTAACTAGAATCTTACTGTCAAATTTAGGCTTCTTCAAGATTTTGACCTTCCTGATGTGAACATCATGCAATGGATAGATGCCTTGGCAAGCCTTCTCGATATCCTTCGCAATCGAATCAGGGATGAGCTTGTTTACAAACTCACGAAGGTCAGAGGTTGACACTTCCCGGGTCATAATATCAACCATTTTCCTCCTGATGTTACAAATCTGTAAAGAGAGAAACAATCGTTTATATAGAAGGAGACATGATACAAGATGTGTAATGCCTTGGCAGCTGATATACAAGGGAATCAGTGTTGTTGCAGACACGCTTTATCATATCAGAGATCAGGACCTGTTGAGTTGAAAGTTTCAATCCGGCAAGCATAGAGTCACAGACCAAAACCAGACCATGGTCTGTGTTGCGACAAAAAAGCTCACATGCGCCCATTTTCCTATACAGGATAGGGGTATGAGTGATGTGTTCATGTACAGAAACCAACACTATACAAACCTGCTGATGTTGAGCATAGGAGGTCTTCTTGATCTGGTTGTTTCTTCTGTGGGTGAAACCAATGCAAAAGAGGCGGACTTTGTATCCATCTGTAGTCACGAGATCAATATTGGCCTCAATCAAGGTTTGCCACTTTTTGACCATGGAGCAAAGCTTGTCCCTGCAAATTCAAGTATACATGTCATTCAAAAGGCTGCGAAAAGGCAGACCATGAAATTTCTAAAACTAATTAGCAGAATGAGGAAAATTTACTAAAACTGAAAACTGAAGTCTTGTCTCTTTAACACAAATAGGCCTACCAAATTATATCTTTGGATAGCAATAGATAAAAACAAGTCAGCACAGATTCAACATCAAGTCAATTTATTGGAATATATATAATTGATAAGCCTTCAGAGCTGAACGCCTGACCAAGCGAAATACAAAACTTGTTAAAGAGTCGCCCAAGACCCAGACTGCATTTCATGGCAGATACCCACGAGAAGTTGTGCGCAAGAATTTTCGTACATGTGGATTCACGCATTTCGCATAGTTTGTGCCTATTCGACTCACAATGGGTAGACAGACTGCTCAAACCATGCATTTTTTGTCATTCCCATTGACTCTCTACGATCCTACAATACGGGAGCCGGGAAAGCCCAGCCGTGCAACATTTAGTTGAAATTATCTCATGCGCTCACCAGTCACCAGCCATCAAATGCAGACCGGTCCAAGATTAGACAAAACTCTAATCGCCCATTCAGTCATCGAATCCAAGTTATTTATACTATTATCACACTACTGACCATGCAATACCCTTATTACATCAGCAACTTGGGTAAATTTTTTATGCAGTACACAATCATAATATTGCTGTCGATAAATCTGGGCATGGTCTATCAATGGAAGAAGAATTGAGAAATGACACCTTCCACATCCCTGTATTAGATGAAAGGGGCCTTGGGGAGAACAACAAGGTAAAGTAAAATGACCAACCTAGTAAGGCTCATTCCATGGAAGTTGGTCAAACAATGTTTTCCTTGGACTTCCTCAACAATCAGTTTCATCTTTCTGTAGGTTGATTCATCACCGTGAAGATCAGCCTGCAAATAGCAATTTGTATTTACTGAATTTAGGGCCCAAATTCTCAATCATTCATACCTGATTGCATTCGAAGACTCGCCCTTTCAAACCATCTGACGCAATCTTTGTGCCGACAGTTCTGGACACCAAGGTTTTGCCAATTTGGCGTTGCTTGAACATTGCTGGGGCTTTAACATCATACCAATCCTTCTTTGAGAAAGGGTCCACACTATAGAAACATTGATTCAAATTTACCAAGATGGCTATGCGAGAAAGTACGATTATATATGCCTATTTATATCGCTGAACATCGGCTCACACGCTCGGTATCTAGTGGTTTGAATCAGATTATGGAGTATAAAATATATTCAACGGCTCGCTTGCGATACTATTCTACTTACATCTTCTTTTTACCACCCTTTTTACCGCCTTTTGTCAGGCGCTTATTCTTGCCAACAGCCATACTTGCGACAAGCTAGAAAAGGAAGAGCGGCTCTCATAAAATGGACGTGGTTGATTAACATGACCTTTGACCGATTTGGTCGAATGACCAAACTGGTTACCGACCAACAGAGTATTTTGCTAGATATTATAAGTATTATAACCGCGTTTATTATCCTCTAAAATATAATAACTATTTTTTCGTTACCCAATCACGTAGTGACTGGAGAATTTTCAACGCGTTGTGCTCTTTTGGATTAGCTACCGACAAAATAAGTCATGCGTAAAATCCAGAAGCCACATGAAGAGGGAAAGAATGAAAACAATAAGTTACACTTTCGTTCTCAACTCGATGCTCAAGGTGAAAGGGTGATCCGGGACCGTCTTTGCATCTTGTCCCGCAGACACATTGTGTGGGCCTACTGATTGTGTCCAGCATTGCAGCATGTAGGCCTTGGTTTATTTATGAGGTGGCCTCGTATTAATAATCATTCGAACTTACGTCATATTTTCAGCATTACTAACATATATTTATACAATCCATTAAGCTGTGATCTTGACTACTCAAGCGGAAATTTACAGTTGGGAACGGGAAAGCAGGTATAGCACGTTTTCGAGCTATTTTAGCTCTGATGAATTTGCTGGTAATGTCAACATTGTTTAAATCCAAGCTGCAAATACACAGGATATAGATAGCATTTGCCATTTGAGAATAATGTATGCTGGATGTTGACCACCAACAACGCTCACATTGAAACGAAACTGATGTAATACCATTCAGCCTCAGAAATTTACCCGGGATTTGTTTTTTTTGCATTGCACAATCTTTGATATCCTCGACCCAAGATACTAGTAATATATCTGTGCTCTATGGTCAGTGGCAACATGTGGCTCATCCATTTTCAGGTATTACGCTTTGAGCAAATATGTTTCGTCTGGGAGGCCCAGCAGCAGGTGCACCACCGACAAAAGAAGAGCTGGAGGCAGCTAAAAGGCAACAGTCGCGAGAAGTCCGAAAGAACTTTCTAATATTTTTAGGGACTTGTATTGTGCTGAAAGGCATCGCATTTATATATAAACAAATTAACGAATAACAACTGTACAATGAACAGCTGCACACATTTTCATGCATTGCTGAGGCTAATGACATGCTCATAATTGTTTCCTCGTCATGCGTTCTTATGACTTTATAATGACTTTGAATCGCGCCTATGGCATACCTTCCTTTGTAGATCTACTACCTGTCCAGCATTTTAACAATGGCGTATTTCTGAAACATGTTCCGTGCAGCAGGCTGAAAATCCGTGCGGAATTAGCAGCTGGATGGTGCGAAAAATTGATATTTGTGCGCCATCAGAGTGTACAATAAAAAACAACCCATTTTAGTTTACACTGGCTACAGTACCAGTAACCAATATAGTAGCATCGCAAAGAATGCGGGACTGATGTATTTTCGTGTGCAGCTACTTCCGGTTACGGGAGCGTTCCAAACTTTTTGTGTGGAAAAATAAGAGGGCCTGGTGCGGGGTTCCGTGCAGCTCTGCCACGCTTTACATGCTGGGTACCTGTTATTACATGACGCATGTATAATACCCTAATTGATCCGCATGGAATTCATCCTGAGACAAAGTGATTTTTTTCGACAAGTCACGTCTGTTCTCAGTGAACAAGTTAGATAGGGTGTTGAGATCACTCATATGTATAGAATGGCCAACGGGCGCACCTCCACACAGGGCTCTTTGGTATATATACGGATACTATTGCTGATGCACTGAATTTTCTGCTGCTAACTAGGATGCTATCGCATGATCACATTGAAAGAGGCCGTTTGGCTTAAGTAATGTGATCTTGCCTCAAATACAAGATGGATGCGCGTTAATAAGGTTTGAGAGCAATCACATTTCACACAAAATTATTATTGTACTGGGCAATTTTATATTTCCAACAGTTGTATTTGTGTCACTTATCACAAGATCAGGGGAAGCAGTGTGAGCATATAAAGATTGTTTGACTGGCATGTCCGTTCACTCAAAATTGGGAACTCCACAAGCCACAACACAACTTTGTGTCACCATTTACCTAGGCTACAAGCCATCAATCAGGTTGAAGTTGTTCTTCCAGTAGTTTCAAAGAGTCCGTGGAAGTTTCAGTAAAAGCTGTATTTTCTGCACTGGGGGTTGCATCTCGCATGAAGTATGTTATGATAGTAGAACACCAAATATTACAAATTTAAAAATTCAGTCATTGGTTTCATCAGTTTTTGCTTTTTTGGCATCTCTTTCGGATGGTAGTTTCCTCTTCAAAGCTTTCATATTTCGCATCTGGATGGATTTGACATCCTGTTTGGTCATGTGTATACGTCCACGTTTTTCACCCAAAATGCTTCTGGATACATTCTTCTTGGGGTTCAGTTTTGCAGCTTTTGGTTTCCTGCAAGCGCGCTTAAATAAGTCATCTGACGCCAGTTTTGTTCGGCGTATTACGAAGTCAAAATTTGGTCCCATTTCAGACAACTCAACGCGTGGGGTTTTAGTGCCAGATTTTTTCAAGTTTACTTTGTAAATTCGCATTATGACCTTGTCATCAACAGCAGTAAAGCTGATTACTTGTTCAAGGCCTTGCAACGTTACATTTGTTACAACAGGACCGCGGAAAAAATCAATTAGTAGAGATTTTAGTCTTCTGAGGTCTCCTTCTGCTTCAAAGCCTTCACCACTAAACATCAAACATGGTTTTAATCCAACGCAGCTCTTCGGACCATCAATTTCGCTGAGAGATGTATAATTTTCAATGCCTAACTCGACCATATCTAAAATGTGTTGATCATATGTCCTACCAAACACAAGATTATGAGGTCTCTTCTTTGAATGTGAACCAAATACGAATAAGGATGAGTCATTTATCTTTGTGAGAAATTCTATAGATGTAGCATTTTCGAAAGGCCGGCTTATATTTTTTTTACGGAAGAGAGTGGAGTTTGGCTTTTTCAGCATGTGGAGTTCTTGCAGTGCGTTGCTCACAATATTACTGGTATTCCCGCCCTTTATGAGTAGGGTCTTTTTATCATTTTCAAACACTTTAGGAGCTCTTTCTTCCAAGAGTCTTTTGTGCCTTTGGGTCTTTGGTTTCAGTATCCCTTCTTCCATGTTATGATACTAATACAGCTTTATGTCTATGCCCCAAAGAAACAGGAAGTTATTACACGGGAAACGAAATTCTTAAGGTATACATATATATAATGACTGATACATGTCCGTACACATAAGGTAACGGTGTCCTGGCCAAGCGCCAGTGGTAGGCTGACTTGACGTGTGACGTCTAGCCCGAAGAAAGCCATAAAGAAATTACCATAAACCGGGCACGTGACGAAATGATCGAAATCGGCATCTCGCGATTCCGGTAGTCGGCAGTCAACATCTACACATACAACTCAGATGCGTAGAATAGCCTCCCTGCGACCCGATATTCCCTTGCTTTTACCTATCAACCATACTATACAACAACAGAGCCTTGGCGTGAAAAGCACGTGGGCAAGCGCAGAACAAGACGCCGTAGCCGGAATCACCACAAGTGGAAAACGCAGCAGCGAGCAGCACCACTAGCCACAACAAGCTTTCACCCTTAAAACGATATGCTGTGCATAAGGCGCATTTGTATTTACGGTTAGTGTGCAATACCGATATAAATGTCTTTCCGCCCCGACGGGAAAGAAATTCCAATTGCTCAAAAGAGGTTCAGCTAAAGGGTACGGCTAAATTGGTAGCCTAAAAGTAGACCTACAGTATAAGAGCACATGATATCCTGTTGGATAGACGACTGACTATAGATAACTAACCTACGTAGGTTAGACTGACTGTCGTGCGAATTTTGCACCTGGTTTCGTGTTCCGTAAATAAGATGTGGGAGCAAAATAGTGACATTGCGGCGTGTACTTAACCCGTACGAAGAAAATTATCTTGAAGATGAAAATATTGTGGCTAATGTTGCTTCTGTTAGAAGTTGCAACATATTGCACGGGAAGTAAGTTCATGGAAGTTTATCAAGCATAGGCGATACTAACGATTTTCTGACAGCGTCTCTTTACGATAGGCCTACTAACTGTATGTCGTACTGTGGTAACCCTATAGATCTGGTATTAGTTGGCTGCTATTAGGGTACCATAGGGGAAAAACAGCCTGTTTCTTTACCCGTTATTGTGCAAGGATTAGGAGAACACAGACATCATAGATATGTATATGCCTATTGCCTATCTACTGTAGGCTTATATATCACTGATGATAGGCTATGTGTTTGAAGAAAACTTCCGTTCCCCCTTCACATCGATGGAACAATGGCAGCTCTGTGGCTGCCCTGACGTCTAGTCCAAAGAAAAGAAAAGAAAAGTCATATGACAGAAGAAGATTGACGGAACTGAAATGGCCATCGATCCTAGCTCAATAGGCCTATACTCCCATTAATGACCGATAGGCCTTACGATATAGGACTTGATATAGGCCTATTATACTTAACAGGCACGCGAATCGTGGGTGGATACGAACCGATACCTCACACTTCTCCATTCGTGGCCCACCTTGATCGCGTTATTTATGGTGAATATTTCTGCTGTGGCTCATTAATCAATACCTTTTGGGTCGTCTCAGCAGCACACTGTTGGTTTGAGTAAGTTATCGTATATTATACTTTCCGCGCAACCAAGCATATAGGAATAATTTATAGGCTACAGGTCTATCTCAAAATTAACGGTGTTTGATTGACTATAGTCCAGTGATCGACCCATTCAAAGCTGTTTTGGGTGACCATGATCGAGATGTTTATGAGGGAACGGAACAAGAAATCTCAGTTATTCTGGCTGTCAATCATCCATTGTATAACCCAGAAATCACAGACAACGATGTCATGATGTTGAAGCTGGCGGTAGGTTACATTATCGTAATCTATAAGAGTTAGAGTATGACTTAGACTACAAAAATGGACACTATTCTTCACAGAGTCCAGCAACCATAAACCAATATGTGCAACTAGCGGTATTACCAGATTCGAGCGAATATGTTGGAGAAGGTCAGGAATGTGTGGCGTGTGGATGGGGTTATACAGACTATGTTGGGTGTAAGTAATATAATATAATAAGTAATATAATATAGGCCTATGCAAAAAGAATATATGTCTATAGGCTATTATTTTTTTTATAAGTTAACAGGTATAGGCCTACACATCGATTTAATAAGTAACATATATGTCATCTATCTTTCCTAGCAACCCTTCCTGGCACATTACAATGCGTTGAGGTAATGACCATGGAAAATGAACAATGCAATTCGCAATATTACGGAGAAATTAAGTCCTCCATGCTATGTGCTTCAAATAACGCCAAGGATGCTTGCAACGTAAGAGAACTTACAATTTCTTATGCCAAGTGTTCTTAGCATGGTCATAAACTGATGAGCCAACTTTGATATTCAGGATTTGTGATGCCTTGCTGATGTCAAGACTATACCTATTGTTGCCAAGGACCTTTATCATATTAGTCTCATTCTATACATCTTCCGTATACCAAAACTGTATAATGATAACAATAATATGATGATAATGATAATAACAACTTTCAGGGTGACTCTGGCGGACCATTCACATGCAATGGATTGCTGCAGGGTATTACGTCAACTGGTTTCGACTGTGCGTATCCACAATTTCCTGGCATTTACGCCAGAGTGACTGAGTTTGTCGACTGGATCAACTCAATTATGTTGTATTACTAATAGGTGTATACGGCTCTACTTAATGCAATTTTAATCATCGAATAAATTAGCAGACATCTGCGCTCCGCTGGTGGTACTAATTAGGACTCGTCTGTGGGCCTATAGACTTTGTCTGTAGCGAGGTTTCACGAACTCGTTTTCATATATTGCCTACCATCCGTGGCCTACTTTAGTTCCTAGTTCCTAAAGTAGGCCATGTACCATCCCAGCAATCAATATATTTTAGGCCTATCGTGTATTCACCTTACTGGAATTCTCGCTGATTTCTTCGTATTGCGCCTATTAGGCCTACATTGCATCAAGATTTTGATATCAATACATGGGTCGTTTAGGGCGAGGGTATAGGCTACAGCGTGACAGTCTCATTTAGTCTAAGGGGAAAAATTGCAGAATGATTCGTGAAGATAAGCTGCAAGATTTGTGGGAGTAGCGCAAACGTGGAAATGTCTCGATCTGGGCTATAAGCAAGGCCTATACATCAAGGTGGCCATGGGGCGGTCTCATGCCTTTAGTTAGGTCCACATTGTTTTATGATAAGGTCTATATATGTACGATGTTGATTAATTCAATTGTAGGCTATATACAGGAATCATGTATAATCCTACGTGAATATCCTTATCTGTTGTGGATGAAACGGAAGTGTGAGAGTCGAGATATAACGACACGATTATTGTGTTTTCTGTATCTAGAGAATCAGGCCTATGGTAACCAGTGCGGAAACAAGTCATGAGTCACCATTCATCAATGAATTTAGACTGATCAACGCTTGTGCGCCACGCGACGGTATGATCGAATATGAAAGAAATGTTACGTAGTCCATTGATGGCAGAACAAATGTTTTGGAATTCATTTCGCATATCACGTTACAAAGTTTTTTTAACCCCGTTGTTCTTACATTGTTTCAGGCAGATGTTACTTTACTAATATCGTTTGTAATATGTTTCTCAACTACGTATGTATAGCTATTGGTTTGTTTAGGTTCCACGAAGAGGTATATCAGCAGGTGCTGCGCTACATGGATTCTTTTGAATCGTAAAAGACTGTGTAGGCCTACACTTTGAAAAGGAACGGATCGAGATTCAAGGGTGTCACACATGTATCGCTTTTGGAAAAAGTCAGTATGTTGCTGAAAGTGTTCGCGTCCTCCTTAGCCGCAAGGCTTTGAATCAAGTTGCACAATAATTGAAGAACATTTTGGGTAGTCGAGATAGAAATGGCTGACCTTTTTCTTGCCCCGATGACTCCAATTGCAACTGGGGACACTGAAGGGTCATCTGCCAAAGAGAATCAAAGAATCAATTACTACGCCACAAGTCGTGAATTCACTCTACAGACTCCGTTGCCGTCTCAGATAGGTTTAGAGGACGGCGGAGAGGATCCAACCTTAACATGGGTTAGATCGTTGCCCTCTCCTATGGTATCGTTTGATGAATTTGGTGAGGGATGCCTTTTATTTCAAGACGACATCAATTCCCTGCAGTCGAATAACTTACGAAGCCCAGAACAGATACTGGAAGGTAAGGAATGTCTGAATTCAGTAAGGAGAGGCCGAAATTCGTGAGCCACACGCTTAGTGTATCATCCGTTGATAGGTCAGTAAAAGTGGAACGCCAACTATATAGCTTACATAAACAGTCACCGAACGCGTCCGCACACACGATGATTAGTAAATTTGGGAGGCGCGAACACTTAACTAATTATCCGTTGATCACTGAAAGCAACATGAAATACACGCACGTCACACTACTAAATATATAGGGATCGCAACGTCTATCATGCAACACATCCGGCCAAAAATGACATCCATAAATCGCATGCGGTCTCTGGTCACTCCAAAATGGAGCAGCTTAAAGCAGGAATAAGAAGACGTAGTAGGATGTTGTAGGCTACATGTCCCGTATATATATGTATGGGCTGTGACCTTCTGCAAGCCAAAATGTCTTCTGTCTTCATTTAGGTTCCAGTGAGATTGAGAAGTCAATACAAGGCAGCGATGAACCGTCACTGGTAAAATCTACACAGCAATTGCATTAACCATGGATTGGGAAAGTGCAAGATTATATTTCTGTTTTTCTAGGCGGACACCGCTCGGTCCACTAGTGCAGACAGCGTCGCCACACTTGCGGAAGAACAACCACCATCCATCGGTGCAATCACAACAGAAAAGACCACGGAATTGAAACCAAGTTCCGCCAGTAATTCCGATCTTATAGACCTCACCGGATTACCAGATGGAAACAAGAAGATCACCGCATCGTTAGAAAAATCTTTTACCATACAAGATAAACCGGCGAGAAAAAAGAGAACATTGGATGTGGTTTCTCCTGCAGCTGTAGCCCCTCCGCCTAAGCGTAGAATCGTTGTAAATTCCAATGCTTCTAATGTGGTGGAGGTCTCCGAAGCTTTCTCCCCAAATGATAGGTAGGCCAGGCCTATTTGTAATCTCTTACTCTTACTTACTTTAATCTTTATCACTGTATATGTACTATTTCCAGGGCTTCATCAGTGGAAAGTTACCATAGCGTATCGTCCGATTTTGTTTTGTCCCCGTCAAACCCGTTGCCGAATCACAGAATGACAAGAGACATAGTAAGAAGATATTTAAAGAAAAGAGACGAAAGTAAAATTATTATTCTGCATGCAAAGGTCGTGCAGAAATCATACGGATCTGAAAAAAGGTAACGTTTAAGCCAGTCCGCGTAGTAAGGGGGCGATTGGCCATGGATCGAGATCAATTTGAGACAAAACTTATTACGCCAATACCTGGGTTATATAGGCTGTGATATACAAGTGATGGAATCGACACGGTATAAGACAAGGAGCAAATTGATCCTAGCGCAGATAGGTCATTTCAACACATAGCCTACAGTATTGACGGTTAAACGTAATCGGTGTGAAATGGCTTCGCAAATGTTATTCGTGCCAGCAAGCGTAAGGATCGGCAGTAACCATCCAGTCAGACTGGACGTGGTAGCAAGCGAAACTTTTTGCACCTCTAAATGACTGCCGGCGCGGGGTGGCGACAGCCAAAGTCTTTAACACCAAAACCGGTGCAGTGTTATAACTAAGTTTGTTGTGTAGTTTCAAAGCGGCATCTTGATACATTTAGATTCTTCTGTCCTCCGCCATGCATACGATTGGTTGGTGACGGGTGGAAAACAAAAAAACGTCGCAAAAATGCGTCAACCTCATCACCAATGCCTTCTCCTATCAGCAATATAAACTCACCTGGTCCTGCGACACGAGCATCTGAAGTGTGTACATTCATAGGGGTTGGTGGAAACGATACTGATTTTCAGCAACTTTATTTGGATTCCACAAAGGTTGGAATTTTATTCATTATCACTGATTTCAGGTGTAAGCCTACCAATGCATTTGCCTATATGTACAACCATGATGCGATTCATTATCATTGCGGCTTACCTAGATATAAATATTTTATACCTTTACCGGTTTGCCAGAAGTAGCCTACCTTTTTTGATTTGATATTTCATTGTGTCATTATTGTTTAGAGTTATTCGACAGCGAAGAACCTGCATATTCCTGACACTGAAAAAAGGAAGCATTTCCAATTGCATGTGAAAATGTTTTATGGCGACGGAACGGAGATTGGCATTTTTCATTCAAAGCCAATCAAAGTCATTTCAAAGCCGAGTAAAAAGAAACAAAGCGTGAAGAATCCAGAACGTAAAGGCTACCCTTTTGTTTGCTTAAAACCGACGTAGAAATACAATATAATACGTCATGAAATGAAGTAGTCTATGCATAATAAGCTTAACAGCATGCCACAAAACTGTGCACGTGTATATAACGTGTACTGACATACAGTAAACGTGTACGCTTCACACGGAATATAATTTGGAATGCGCCGTTTCCGCTAGGTAGCGAAGATGAGACTTCCGTAATAAAATTCGTCTCAATAGGAGCACTTTCCATTACCTAATCCACACTTGCACCCCGAAATTAATGTTTTTTTAATTCTTCAGTATGCATTGCTTCCGGCACGAAAGTCTCGTTCTTCAATCGACTGCGATCTCAAACAGTTTCGACAAGGTATCTTTACGCAACAACTAATGGCTTTTCTGCAAGCTCTACGCATTGGGGATCATTTTGGATTTACCTAGGTAAGCCTACATTGAATGGGCAGTTTTTCGCAAAGCCATATTTAAAGAAATATAACTTTCGCATTGATTCACTTTTAGTTAAAGATAACGAGGACGACCGCAGCGTATTTGAAACGCATGATGGATACGTACATTACGGGAACCCCGTGAAGTTGGTTTGCTGCTTGACAGGAATGTCATTACCAAAAATGGTAGGCTACGGGATTAGTGTTAGTTAAATTCAATCCTCGTTAACCTTATAGATCAATCCGAGCGCCTAAAGTGACGTCATGCGCAACCCAACCACAGCGAGAATTTTGTCGGTGAATCAAGTGCGAAAAAAATGTGCGGGTGGGCCTAGTCAACAGACTACTGTTGGCAAATACTGCGCGTCATCATTCGCATCGTAATTATTTAGACGCAATTCGCGTTCAGTGCAGCAACCTTGCTTTTGACGCGGGGAGAGCCAAATGACTCCATTGATTGCAACTCGCATCTACATAATTTTTCAGGTTATCAGGAAACTTGACAAACAAGATGCTATTATCGATACAGATGAGCCGATTTCTCAGCTTCACCGATGTGCAATGTTCCTTCATAACACAAAAAGACAATATATCTGCGTATCACAAGAGAAAGTTACAGCACATACGGTAACACTATACTATTGCATTTGTTTTAAAACCATAATCCGGCAAAATAGGCCAGACTAGATTCGGTCGTTTAAATTTCACTCTGGTGGTATTTCAGGCGAGTCCTAATTCGAGTAACAGAAACATGGATCGTTTGAATGATGGATCTTGCTGGACGATTATATCGACAGAAAAAGCAGAATACTGCTGGAGCGACAGCTCTCTTCATTTATCCAACAACATAGCAGTATCACCTGTACCAGTAGTGCACTCTCTCCAAGTGAGTGTTCTATAATATTGATACAAAACTGCTATATCGACCTATTGGTTGGATTGTGGTGCAAAGCCGTTCAATTTCCAATTTTATGCGGCTTTAGATCAACGGAGGAGGACAAATGGCGATGGCAGAGTTGTTGGGAGAAAACTTCACTCCAAATTTAGTTGTGTGGTTTGGGATAGTGGAAGCGGACACGATGTACAGGTAAGATGAAGAAATATATTTCATTAGTGCATAGGCATGTTTATTGTGTTGCGCAAAAAGCGGAAAATAGGCCTAATTAGTCGACAAACCTGCAATATCGGAGAAGTGTTGTGTGCTGGCCTAATTCAGTAGTTGATGAATGCATTTGTTTGCAGTAGATCATTTAATAATGCACAACGCCAGCAACCGACTTTTAGCGAATAGGGTATTGCAGTCACCGTAAGCGTTAGTATAATGTACGAAATATAGTGCCTCGTCCGGACGGCACTACGGAACGTTTGGCTTTTTACATATGGTGACGGTGAGATAACGTTTTCTATAGAACCGATCTGTTAATTCGGTGTTCGTGTCAGTATTGGGCTCGGGTTTAAGCAATATCTTAAGGACGAAATTTTGACTTCAGGTGTGAAGAATGCTTACTGTGTGTCGTTCCTGAGATAAGCAAGATCAGGCCAGATTGGAGGATAGTAGAAGAACCAATCAAAGTTCCTCTTGTTCTCATGCGCGAAGACGGCGTTATCTATCCGACGCATATTGAATTTTATTACATGCCAGAGCCAGGACCCAAGACCGACCCACATCCCAAAATTCGAGAGATATTAAGAAGCCGGAAACTCATAAATAATTTGTAAACCATATGTCACTCTGTGATGTATGTCACTGTATATTTTGGTAAAATACAACATAACAGGAAACAGTGAACAAATAATTACGCTTCGCTCTGATGAGACTCGGTAAGCAGTAAACACATATATTACGAAACACCACTAAAATTTCCATTCATCAATAAATACCCTGATGACCGCTTCGCAACCGGAATTCTACCTCCCGAGCAGCCTTTTTGGTCCATATGTGTTGACAATCCTATTGCTGGTTGATCTGCTGTTGTGATGTAATATGCTATTTTTGCATTACACTCTCGCTGCACTGTGCGACAGAGTCTACTTTTCGCGATGCTGTTTTCAAGCAGATACACCATAGTTCAATCACCTCTGGGTGAGGTGATTGAACTATGGATACACTATTCGCCTTCCTCGCTTGACTGATGTCCAACACCGATTATTACCGAAATATCATGAATAGCGGCTACGGCCGGTGTTAATTGTATATCAGCTGAGTAATCAGGCTATTTAATCGACCTCCGTACTTGGTTGCTATCGCAAAAATACGACTGTCGGCCGGGCTGGTTAAATTGGCCAATCGCTTTGAGCGCTATATTTCCAACCTCTCACCGCAAGAATGGAGTGATAGATTACGGGGCTTACCACCGGACGTTGGCCTGTTTCGTATGTATCAAATAACGGTCTATATAGAAATATACAGCACGTGAATTAGACAAGCTGTGGTGAGTTGCAGGTATAGTGAGGTACCGTATTATTGTAATAAACATGGATTACTACGCTACCAAATTCTCGACTCTGTAGCGCAACGCAGATATGAATGTAACAGCAATATCCTCTTATCATGCTTTCTATCCACGACGGAACACTCTGATCTGCACCTCGCGATTCGCAGACGCAGGGAGTTAACGGAAAATGGCGCATACGCTCACGTCAGTACTATAGTGAATCACTGTATGTGACGCTATTGCTGGGCATTATGCAATTCCGGTTTTTCAGGCTAGGCTATATAGTTTTAATGCAACAACAAAAGTCGTTAGTTGTTATAGGGAGAGGGAGTCTTCCAAAATTGTGACACCAAAGAGTGAAAGGTCTCGCTATACCGTCGAAATGCCTGCAGTGAATTTGAGTTTGTCGGAAACAGCAACGACGACAAAGGCAGCGGAAGTTTCAAATTCATCCGCAATTGACGTAAAGGATAACAACATCAAGTTCCTAATCCCAATATGCGAAGCTGTAAACATTGCTCTTCTGTGTTTGGTTAGTTGGACTTTGCTTTGCATGCTGGTTTACGGAAAAGTTACAAGAAAATGGCGGGTTCCTTCTTCAGAACGGGCAAAGTTGGACGGCGGTAAAATCTATATCGCGTGCATCATTGCTGTGGCGTGGAGTCTTCCGAGGCTTGCAACCAGTCATCTGCTTTTTCACCATATGTTTTTGCCATATTGCGAAACTATCATGGACGTTGGAGTGGTTGCGTATTACATAGTGATGTGGCAAGTCTACTTCTTCTTATGGTTGAGGCACAGAGCCATTTATGCCCATCCAACAGTGAAGAATTTGATGGGAAAGTATGCCAACACTGTTAGTTGGGCTATGATGGTATTACTGTCATTAATCTCATTGGGTGTTTTGTGCGGTTTTACGATTCCGCATTCATACAAGCTTACGCACATCGGATGCGTCATTTCGGAGAATATTGACGGAGCGGTTGAATGGAACGTCAGCGCTAATTTAATACTTGGAGCTTTCCTTGTATTGTCGCA
The DNA here is from genome assembly GCA_030412335.1 of Botrylloides violaceus. Lineage (NCBI taxonomy): Eukaryota > Metazoa > Chordata > Ascidiacea > Stolidobranchia > Styelidae > Botrylloides > Botrylloides violaceus. The sequence goes on from JASFYC010000810.1 coordinate 3,236,563, forward strand.
AGCCACTTTTCTCGGACTGTTCATTTATCCTATGGTTATTACCAAAAAGATGAGACAGCAGTCGCTCAGTTCTTCAGCAAGAACGACACCCAAAAGACGATCTGTGCGGTTGAAAGGAGGTACATCTTGCATTGGCGATGGAGAATGCGTACCAGTTCGAAGGAGGCTAGGATCTATGAGAAATAAAGACAACGTTGATTCAATATCATCCACCCTGCTTCGCTCAGTCATCGGCGCTTCTATTGCAGTCACCTCAGATTTAGTCGTGGCGTTGCTAGCAGCGTTCTTCATTCCCGGCACGATACCCAGATCTATTACTGTCACGATATACGATGTTAGCCTTGTCATTAGTTTATTGGGAATAATGGCAACGTTTGGTGCGAACAAGAATATCTTGTTCATGTTTTGTACAAAGACGAAGACCAGTAGGACCAAGTCCACTGAAAGCATCAGATCAAGAACGCTCAGCACTGAGATATTTGATTGAATGACGGCATCTGAAACGTGATGCATCGATAATTAGGAAGGTGTGAATCAAGGCGACATTAATTAAAGTCGCCGTCGCGTGAATGGGAAACACAGAGAAACTGCTGATAGCCCACCGAGTGCAGGATAGAAGCCGAAACATTCCAAGATTTACCTAGCACGCAGAACATAGCCTGTTGAACATTTTGCACCAAACCTTAATACTGTGTGCGTGCGTTTATCCTCCATCCAAGCTACCATTGTATTTGGACGACGCGCGACGTCGCGCCATTTGCATTCAATATTTTACATACACAAACATTGCGGAATTTTATCAGGAAATGGGAATGTTCCAAAGGAATTTTACACAGTTAATCTTTTTAGTAACATCAGTTCTAATATTCTTGTTTCTATCCTCGTAGATGTTACAGCATGCTGTTTACTAGCATGTTGTCGCGTCGCTATAGTGAAGTTTGTTTATTTTCTTACTGTATAGGAGTAAACATTTTGTCACTGGTGTGCTGGGATGGTGTTCTATTTCGACATATGGTGAAATATTTCAATTCTTTCGTTTAATAAAGAAACATGCCTCTTTGTCGCAGCAATTTTCATTGGCGAAGGGAAAGGAGATTCTAATGCACGTAGGAAAAACATGAAATAAATAGTGTTATGGTCGCGTCGGCCTACTGGTGAACCGACTTTTAATACTCAAGACGATACCAATCTTTTTTGCTATGATCCCGTTCCAGTTATGGGATGTACTTCCCAGCTATCGATAATTTTGGGCTGTAGGCTAGTTTCGAGGCTTCACAAATATTTGTCTGCTACGGTAAGCAGTCTGCCTTCGACTTATTGTCGGATGCGTTTTGATGCATTTCCTCGTGTTTCTAGCGTCATGTATAGTCTGTCACCTGACGTAATGTGTCCCTACATTGCTGCATTTCGCGGGTAAATGCAAAGCGTGCGTAGCGTTGCATACGAAGCAAAGGACACACTTCGTCCAACTGTTTGACCCACAGTTGCTGTAGCCGTAACGCATAACCAGTGTATAAAATCGGCATACGACGTCCGCGATGGGCTGGTTGATAAATTTGCAGGAGTCGAAGACAAGCACGTATTACGTTGCGTAACGTTACACGTGCTCTTTCCACTGCGATTCTTCACTCACATAAATTAAACTAATTTAGTCGGCAATGGTCATAAATTTCCTTGCAAGCGTAATTCGTTATTAGACGCACACTTGCTGTAGAAATTGTGCAATAGAGAAACGCTGATCGACTGCGGCTGCGGTCAACCCTCTGCAGTGACTGTAGCAAGCCGATCAAGCCACGCGAGTCATGCGTTCGCTTGTCGTAATGAGTTTTTCTGTGATATCACCTCACGTTATTACCTGATGACGTAATGTTTCCGTCATCGGAACTGACGGCATTACAAACTCCGTCAGCAGATATCGCCTCGTGCACGTCGTGATTGCGTTATTATAGCCTTCCTACGATGGTCTTGCATCAAACATTTGTTGGGCAACGCGCCTTCAATATTCAACGTTTAGCCATCTAACAGTCATACACGTGACCCTCGTAATCCAGAAGGCCCAGGGCCCAAGCAATTAAAGGATTACTTTAGATCACGGCGACGGGCAGGCCAATCTATCTCATTCCACTTTGAATTACTGCGTTTCCGGGATTCACCCTGTATCCCGAATACGTTACAATTTAATGACGAAAACAGGACAGATTATACAGGTTTTTAAATAAGTAAATTATTTTATATGGTCCATTGCTCCATGACACGCTGCAAAGAACGACGCGTGCCAATGTAAATATATTTATTCTGTTTCCGGTCAGGTCTTTTGCCCCACCTAGCGGTACCGGTAAAATCAACACCACAAAGCTATCAGAGATATTGGCGAAGGTGGGCAATGGGAATATAGGGAACTGAACAAGCAAATTAGGAAGACTGCCTGCTATAATGTAAATTAGACGACACTGCGAAATAACATAACCCTCAATCATCAGACTAAATAGGATATTCCGCAATCCCTGAAATGACTGTGTCATCATAAATGCAAACTGATCCAGCTCTTTCATTCAAAGTAATGAAATAAGGAATGACTATCGGCATACGCGAGAAATTTCCAAAAGTCATAGGCACAGCAATCTTGTGTGTGAAAAGACATTTTGTATAGACGCACGCGAAGTGTAGACAGCCGTGCAGTTTATCGATTCAAAAGTTACAGGGAGATCACCAAACTACTATAGGTAATCATGCAGTAACAAGATCTAAATTTCCGCGAGGAAGAAGTAGGCTTGCTACAATCTTACAAAAAACAGCTAAAGACTGATTATGGAATATATGGATATTTTCAACATCACTCATGAAGGGAGTTCTGAGCCTGAGAGAAACGCTACTATCGAAATCAGCCCGCCTCACTTACAGCAATACATTGGAATGTTCCATGCCATCAGCATTATTATAATATGCGGTATTATTTGGATTCTCACCGGCCTGGTAGTAAACGGAGTCAGAAAGAAGAAATGGACATCAAGCAATCAAAATAATCTAGACGGAAGGATGATTTACACAGTATGTGTGATCACCGTTGCCTCCACCTTGCCAAGGCTTTTCCTATCACAGTTTCTATTTTATCCAGGCAAATTTAGCAATTGTCAGGCCCTTGCTAGAGGCGGTGCTGTTGCATACGGCATCGTTATTTGCCAAATTTATTATTTCTGTGGTTGAGACGTCGCGCGATTTGCAATCATCCGAACGTGACGTCATATGTGGGAACGTGTTATCAAGTTACGAGTTACGTTACATTGATTGCTATCTGGGTTATGGGAATCGGAGGTTTAGCGACTTATTTCATCATTGATTCACATGCACTTAGTGAATATGGCTGCAGATACGTGGCTGTAGATTCTCCATTTACTGAAATATATCAACTGATACCTAGACTGGCTTTAAGTGTATCGGTAATACTTTTGCAACTAACCCTGCTAGCTTTATTTATATATCCAATGTGGAAAATCAGACGAATAGCTGCTACAAGACTTGTGGATACGTCTAACAGAGAAAGTCGTTTCACTTTAACCACTGTGCGTGATACTATCTCGCTTTTTTGTTTATCAAATTCCAGATATGACATCGTTTCGTCGACCATCGCACGATCCATAACCGGTACTGTGATTACGATTGTGACTGACACTACCGTAGCGTTACTTGTCTCCATCACGTTTCCTGATGATGTTCCGAGTGCCATAAGTGCTGTTATGTATGACTTCGGCTTGCTCATATGTATATTTGGACTGCTAATGACGTTTCAAGATAAAAGAAGGATATTTGTTGTGTTTTGTTTCAGAACTAAACAGTTGCCAAGCAAATCTAGTCACGCATCAATCACACGCAATGCCACAAGAACGAATACGAAATTAAATGAATGCACAGCCCAAGAATCGGGAAATTCTCTAGCCCTTGTTGACATAACATGAAATATCACAGCTTGCTAGTGTGCTACTGTATCTAATGCGGCGTATTTGTTTCGTGTTTACTGTATACACATTTTACGCATAGGCTAACCGTATTGCCCTTTGCAATAATAAGCGACGTTAACCTGTGAAGGTCAATAGAATAGCGACCGAAACTCACGATGCTTTCGACTCATATTCTAGTTCCAGAAGAATCTGACATTTATGTAGCAATAAAAATATCCTTCAGCCGAATTTAGCAATATTGATGCAATTCAATCATGAAGCGCTTATTAAAGTAAGGTAATCTAAGACGCTTACGTGGGTACAGTATTACAATTTATATTATTGCGCTTTTTGAAAAATGCAATAAAAGCAACTTGTGATGAATTGATTGTGATTAGACTGATTAAAACACAAGATGGATTAGTAATGCTACTCGGGTCAGCTTAGTCGATCTTGTGAAATATTTGCTTTGCTACGTTGCGGGAATTTTGCTTCTCATAGAAATATGCTGAATAGAGGATATGACGTCAGTAATGTTTTTGAAATGGACGATCAATCGAGATATAGGAAGCTTCGTGAGTCGATTTTTACAGGGTTAGACCTGTTTTCCCACATAGTATTTACGAACGAATAAAGAATTCAACTGTGACTGGCTGTAAGATATGCCAGAGACCAGAGACGGTTTCACATCTTAGCAGTGGCGCGGTACGTTTCTCCTTACATTGAGAATACGAATTACGGGCCACATCCGATTTACGTCATCGGACGACGGAGGGTGCAGGAAATCGTAATGCGAGACCTGCTTCCCGGCTTGCGTCTTATATCATGTATTCATAAACTGAACCATTCATAGTGTATCAACAAGAGAGTATTCAATGAAACACACATTCGCAAGCGAAGATATGAAGTAACCTTTTCCACACTCATTGCTCCTAAAACGCAATCTTATCTTGGCGAGAAAACGTCACCATGAGGAAAATTCAAGCACGTATAGGCACTTTAATTAAGACATATCGCTCTTCCATCAAGTTCAGAGCTCACCATAGTTCAGTGCTTGCAGATTTGTTGTGTGATTTAGGGGTAGAGTTCAAACTTCCTGTAGACACGGATCGTCGCATTGACGTCCTACACACGGTACATAAAATCTTGCAGTTCTTATCGAATGTTGCCAGCATACAGAAGACATTGATGACTAGACTCATGTCATATAAGGACACTGTTACAGCTCTTGAAATAGTCCCAGGTAGAAGCATGCCAATGACCAGTGCAACGACAAGATCGGTTGAGACCGCAATTGTTGAACTTACAACCGATCGGTATATAACAGATGATATATTGTCCATGTCCTTAACTTTGCAAACCTTCCCACATCGTCTAGTCATGATATGGCCAAACGAACGACATTTGAACGCAGCCTCCTCGGTGTCGTCAAAATTTGCACGTTGTTGCTCTTTCCGTAACTTTTTAGTAACGACCATTGGATATATGAAAAGTATTAAGAAGCTGAGTTGTGAAACAAATAAGATTCCGCCAAGTATATAATTCGCACCGACATCCCAAATTGTGACAGCGGTAGCCGACATTGTCTTTTCTTTGATTACGCAACCTTCCATTGTATGAGTGTAGTCCACGGGATAAACAAAAGCAATCATTACGGCCAGCGAGGCCGTCGTTACGACCCCCAGAAGAAACCAACTTATACAGTTAGAATATTTCCCCATGACGTTTTTGACAGTCGGATGTGCATAAATAGCTCTGTGGCGAAGCCATAAGAAAAAGTACACCATCCACAGCGATAATGAGAACGCAATTATACCAATGTCCATGAGTAATTCACAGCTTCCAAGCATATCATCGTGGAATAAAAATTGGGAAAGGATTAATCTCGGCAAGGTTGACGCTACTGCAACAATGCATATGACATATATCGTGCCTCTGTCCACTTTGGTCTTGTCCGATGTTTTTCGCCATTTACGAGTACGCATTCCAAACACGATCGTGTTGATTAGTACCCACACAATAGTCGCAATCATGGCCACGTTAATGGCTTGAAAAAAGTACAGATATACCCGAGAGCTAGGTTCTTGTACGGTAAAGTCAGGTACGCCGGTGGTGTTTCTTAGAGTAGAGTCATTCATTGAATCCTTTAACAACCTTTTCAGAGTCAAATTCAAACCTTGCTCCATATTGGTCTGCTATACCGATGACCACTGACACTGAAGTAAAAACTCACTGCTCTAGTATCCACATTCGTTGACGACCGATTCCAAATGGCTAATACTACGATGTTGGAAACACGTTGCAATGGCAATAAATATACGCGTCACTCCTCTGACGATTTTCCGGGTTTTTGCTGATGTGAGTCATGCGTCGACCGCTTGGCGTGACGCAGTGAATCGATAGATCTACGATTTTGAAATTGCGAGCAAAAGTGGGCTAACTGTTAAAAAGGTATGGAACACCTCGTTGCAATCCCCTGAAAGCTTAGAAAGGTGTTGGACATGATAGCAATACGTCAGATTCAGATTGACACTTGTTTGTGCACACTTAGCTATACATACGGATAGGTAGCCTATGGTATTTGGTATAGGCCTAATAACATATTCTCATAAAACGGCATGGATGGAGTTCACGTTTAATAAAGCCGATATAGGCCTACACTTAAACATGTCTATCATTTAAAATGTTACCTAGACAGTTTTCCCTGATAGCAGGCCTACTTTGATACTGAGCGTTCGAAATAAAACGCCTGGCAGGCAGACGAAACGGCTAGACACAGCACTGTCTTTCCTAATGAAAGAGTGGAGCTCTGAAAGCGCTAAGTTTCCAATAGCTTTGGCTCGTCGTAATATAGGGACAGTCTCTATTATAGCAAGTGATAACCTACCAGATTCCAATTGGGGAGCATACAGTGATATTCTATGTCACCCAGCATCACATAGACATAGACTTTATTATTAGATAAGAGAGAACGCAACAAACTTCTCCGTCTGACAATCTCTGTCAATCAAGCGAAAAGTAACAATATGGAAAGGTTTTTCTGTTGTAAAATTCGATTTTTCACAATGAGGATGCATTCACAATTCATCGGGACGACCATGACCTACTTCAGAAGAACTAACAACATATATGTAACGTCCATGTCTCGAGACACAAGATTGATCAATCGCTCAATATGAATATTGGAAAACAATCACAATTTGTCTTCCATTTATTCCTTCTTCACGTGATGGAAAGAGCGGAGCTCCGAAAGCTTGCGAGTGTTGTAATTCTCGATAAACCAAGGCTGGACATTAAAACTGTGGTGAATCTTCTTTACGATAATTAATTGCCTGAAAGATTAGCGTAACGATTATCCAGGATCTTGAGAAAAGCCAGCCGGCCTATTGGTAATCGTGGATTGGGCAAATATATCGTTAACACCAACACACGTGCATTTATCACACACCGGGCGACCAGATGTTTTAGTGAAGCCATAGCCTCTACAATTCTATATCGCATCGTTAGCGCCCACTAGCGTTTGAGAGGCTCGGACGAGCAAGCAGAACAAATTCTATATCGCATCGCTAGCTCCCACTTGCGTTTTATAGGTGACAAATTTGTCGAAGGACGCAGCGCGACGAACGGTTAACGAAGTTGCACGTGGGTCCGGCGGGAAAACGTGCCGCGGTGGTTAAATTGCAAAAAACGCTCCCTCATAACGCCACTGAATCGAGGATGGCGATCATCCCGCGCCCTGTATCTGTGCAGCACAGATAAACCACAGAGGAATCGTGGAAGCTTGAAATGCGTAGGTCATCAGCTTACACATTGGTAACCCTCCTCATATCACAAAAACTTCCAATCTCAAGTATACCACGCTTTCTTCGGTAAGATGATTGCGGAATAAATAAACGAGATAAACACCAAATCCACATAGAAAACCTCAAGTACAATCTTATACACATCGGGTACGGTGTTCTACATAGGGAGCAAGCCCTTGCGTCCATGATAAAAACAAGTGTCACATTCCATGATGGGCTAGGATGGATATGGATGATAACCGGAGCATTAGTAACTCACCGAGGGACATACGGATTGACAATGAATAAAATCACACACCATATAAGGCAATAAAGTAAAGTTCAGGCAGATATGTTTATCACAGACCGAAAATCTACAACAGTATCTTTGTCCATGATTGCAACTTTTCGATAACGATTCTCAGCAGTGTTGCTACAGATATCATGGCTGTCTTTCAATTGTTTTTGCGGCAGTGCGGAGTTTTGAAAATGTTGGCGCGCATAATCATTTCTTACTAAAAGGTTTCTTCATCCGATCCATCTAAACGATTTTGAATCATATTAGTATAGATTGACTCATCGTCATAAAGACACAGACACCAACCAAGCTAGGAGTGCGCTTTTTTTCCTCCAGCAATTTTTTTCTGTTAACTTTATCCGGAGTCTTCAGCAATTTTTTAGATGCGTTAGAGTTCGCTGTTAGACGGAATCGCAACATTGTTATTCTCTACTAATTAGTAATAGATTATATAATCAACGACTTCCGTTAAGATCTTTCTCACCTTGAGCTTTCCTGGTTCTGTTTCTCATCACAGTCCGAAGCGGTGAATTAGGTATTTCAAACATTACGCTTTCCCGCCGTGGATCAACTTGCTCCTACATGGAAGGCGAATAGTTACAGACACCATACAACAACTAATAAAGCAGACGGACAAAGAGTTTGGAGCCTAGCTTCTTGCTATTATAGTTACAGACTGGCGTATAATACTAGAATGAGGGTCATCAAGCAATCACATGGTACATACTTGTAATTCATCCTCCGGCAGTTCGTTCCTCCAAACCACTCCTTCAGTTTTCAATAGAAGATCCACATCACAACTTCTTGTGCGGTCTATGCCTTGCTGCAACAAAAATAATATCTTATTGAATGAGCTTCAACTTGACGACAGATGAGTATGATATGATCGGGGTAACAATCTTGTTCATCTTGAATCTCATGCCTCATCAGGTCGTTTCCTTTCAATACAATAGCGGTCACAGGTACCTCACCGAATGGACCGGTAGGTAGGTTCATTTTGAATTTAGACTGAAAAAGACTTGCGGATAAGACATGAACCCGGGTTGCAATCTACACCCAAATCGACGTGGCCGGGCCGTGGCCCACCAACAAAAGTTGCAATGAAATCTTTTGAAAAATTCAATGCATACCGACCTCGCCCTTTCTAGGATGACGGTTGAGCAAGTGGGACTTTCTCTTTAATGCACCAAAGTCTTGAAGCTGCCGTAGTGAAGAAGCATGAAGATCACGGTAACCACCTAAAACGAATGCAAACAAACATAGCTCAGTTTGCAATTTATCCCAGAAAATACACGTGAGAATGCTAGCAGTTGATCGATACCAAAGTTTCACATACCGCAATCACCATGAAGCTTTAGGACTCATTGGTTAGCAAAAGTATTTGACATTTTACAATTTACGCTAGTCTGGAGGGCTTCAACTTTAAAATGTGTCAATATATCATGTAAAATAGACATTACATACCCATTGTCGTTCGTCTGGATTCTGGCATGGAGATTTCCTGCATCGATGATGCAAAATCTTTTTGTGTCTGTTCCGGCATCACCGACAACCGTCTCAGAGTTTGTCTAGCGCTACCGATCCTTACAGATTCGTCACATTTGCTTGGTGTTTGGCCTTGCGTCTCAACTGGATAAGAGCTTTTCAGATGGGGCAATGTACCTGCGTTGCGTCCTTGTAGTTCAGCCACTCGAGATAGGGAGCCAAATTCGTAATCATATCCGGGTTCTTCCTCCGTGTGAAGCGCTGTACACAAAACTAATCCACAATCAAACACATCATCAATGATAACATGAGCATCACGGAAGCAAGCCCGCTCAACCACACACGCTTCACAATTTGGTATTTCCAACATAGTTTGTTATAATCAGGCGAAAGCGTGGTGTGTTGAGCAGGGTTTGTAACAAGTTGCTCATATTTTGAGAAAGGAACAACATTTGGACTTGCAACACACTAAACAGAAAGAAATGAAAGCCAAAGCAGGCAATGAGACTTGCCAGGCAGACAAGAAATCAAAGTCTGAAAGGATTGATTGATAACCGGTTTAATATTAACCTTCTAAGAGTTCCGAAGCGATTGCAAATTACCGAGAAGAATAGGAAATCACACACGGTCAGAGAACCAATAACGACGATGGCCGGCAGTCACGTTATATAGAATACAGAGTGTCGCAAAAGAATTAACATCCAACTTAGTTTACTGGAAATTTGTTTTAGAAGCTTAGGCGCTCGTTCCATGATTAGGTGACAATGATAACTGGTGGCACAACCTCTATAGCAATCTCAATGGTACACCAACAGCAGCGTGGTTGAAATTATGGGACTTTCAATAGAGAAAGGAGTAGAGCTATTTTAAAATAATTTTAAAAGAAAAGCTAGATGGCAAACACCCAGCCACTTACAAACTAAGAAATATGATCAACATTAACAACGATAATGATTCAAATGAAAATCAGCCAATGGGGTGAAAGAAAACAACATGAATAACGCGGCGCTACAGCATGCATGAGCCATGCCAAGCTTGGAAGAAAAACAAAACATTCACAGTCAAAAACGTTTCCATAACAACCGTCATCATGGTTAGTATTTGAATATTAGTTAATTCAGACGCAAGACTTCATACTTTGTGGTATTAGGACATGGTTACTTGTAGTTGGGTCTCTCATTTCAATGTTGGCAGTATTCTCACATACAGAATCTAAATTGGAAGGGCGTTTATAAATTGCATTGATATCAGGGAATTACCAACAGCGAATTTCATACACAAGCAATATGCAGAGGAACAGGCCAGCCAGCAGTCATGTGGATAAGACACTATTGCCAATAAGACGGTACCAGTTCCAAGAGTCTTATAACAGTACTCAATAAACTATTTTTTACAGTACACTTCCTGCTGGCACACTCCGGAATTTGAATGTAAGGTTATCGGACAGTGGTACGTAATTTAATCATAGTACCGACAAATGAAACCTAAAGATCAAAGCGATACACAAAATTCTATTCGCGGAACAATTACTATCAAAAATTCCAAAATGAAATTCTACTCACAAAATGCCCACAGACAACCAACCTATCAGGAAGGGCATCATCTGGATAATTCATCCACCACTACATAATTATATGACTATTTACCATCCATTATTGAATTACAGGCTAAATGTGAGAACTGTAAAGCTGGTGTATAAATATACAAAACAAGCCACCTAGACACCACTACCCTGGAACCATGAGACAATTGCACAGTGACAATCCACAACAAAGCGCGTGAGCAAAGCGCTGCACAAATTACAGGCTATGACGCAATACACAAAACGTATGAAACACGAGATGATAATTGTTGAAATCTACGATATACCTAGCTGTCCTAGTGCGTTTGGTAACGAAGAGACTATTAAATTCCTCGAGGTTTTTGCATTGATGGATTGTACACCAGATGTTGAAGAATTCATGTTTTCGTCAAGGCACTCCTGCCTGACTTGAGACTCACTCAATTGAGGATGGCTTGCGTATGGACGAGATTGGCTTTGATCGTCCGAAAGCAAACTGCTTTCGATGCTGATGCAACTTCGACCAAATAATTCATTTGACGATCTGGATGCTGAACAATACAAGTAGCGCCATGTCAAGATTGAGCCGTGATCAAGGCACGTCACGATGCAATTGGGCAACGTCACAGTACAGTGAGTCTGAGTACATGCTCTAAGCAAGATATCTTTGACATTGTCCATGTTTTTGACTCCGTATTTTCAGGTCAATCCCTGCAAAACCTCATTAATTCATTAATTCAGTGACCTCAAGTCTAAGTGACTGCAACCTCCTGTTGATAAATATTACATGCTCAACAAATAATAATAAAACTTTCAGAATGTATTGCTGAAAACTATCTTCAAGTTCTGCACCGTAAAGAAACTATTAATAGTAAAAAAGGCATGAAAACCTCAATAATACAGATAGGTAAATATCCAGTATAGTAAGAGAAATTTTTATAGTCCACATTGACACTTACGAATTGTTGCATCAGATCCAAATGATTGTCTTCTGTTTTTGATATTGACCGGAGTTTTCAGAGCATTCTCCTGCAGAGGAAATATAGCACCAGATAAGGCTGCAAGGATGGGTAATTGCGATGCTGTATCTTATGTAGGAAGTTGCGTGTGATCTTACCAGTGAATCATCGAGGCTTCTTTGATTGATGGTCGATGGGGAGTCAAGGAATCTGTCACTTTGGCTCCGGAAAAGCTGATAAACAAAACAACAATTGCTGCTATTTGCTATGCATTTTCACGTAACAAGACTCAGAGCAGGAATACACATTCTCAGAAACAGAGACCGTGACACCACTGCTGTATCAGAGAACAACAGGACATTGAAATACATCCGAACTTAGTCATCCATGCGACAACTTTTTCGGTGATAGCGACGAGAAAAATTTTCTCAGCAGAAAACAGGTGACACAAACTCGAGGTCTGGTGATCCAAAAAGTTAAAACGAGTTATCTTACGTTATTTTGATGCTGTAAGTCATCCATCGACAGAGTCATTCTCCCTGGAGTAACGACCTGAAAGGAAAAAAGGAAAAATAAGTACACGAAAACTCTGTAATTTGAAAGCAAAATATGGCGACACCCATCAACAACGCTCACCTCTTCGACCGCAGACAAAATATTCGAGCTGATGGAAGAAGGTCTAGATGAAAACCTCGTATCGTTGCGAAGCACGCGAATCTGTCGTTCGGCGTGTTCCAGCTGAGTTTGCAATCGCTGAACCTGTCAAGAAGAAGATTTGGGAATGAGGTAAATTCCGAACTAGTCGCCATTGGTAGAGGTCCTGAGCTGCACCTCTACCACACTAGGAAATTTGCATTATCTGAAACCATCAAGATACACATTGCTTGTGACTTGTGGAGAAATAACATGCGGCACCTAGTACAATACGTCTATAACAAAGTGAACCGAAACTTTTCACCATGATCATTCAAAACCCCCAGTCATATAAGCATGACTTTTCCATGCCACTGAACATCTCCTTAACCCTCAAAACATACTACCGGCCACTTACACCACACCTTCATGCCGCCAACACTTCAAATGGCGTGTTCCGTCTTTCACCACGCATTCGATTCGCCCTTCAACTGACTGCCTACCTGTGATGAGAGCGACTGTATCTTTTTGTTCTCTTCGAATTTCCTGACATTTAGCATCGAGCTGTTCCTTGTCAAAGTTTCATTCTTGAGTCTCAGATTACGAATCTCATCTTGAACCTGCGAAGAAAATGAAATGAAAACGTCAACGATCATTGAACGTTGCTAAACAAAAATCACCTGAACCCATTTCTTGTTTGTGTCATCGAGCTGGACACGTTTTTCATTGTACAGACGAGCCATGTTGTCATATTTTGTTGTTTGTTCTTCGGCTCTAGCCTGCCACTCCTTCAATTCTCGATCAATGGAAGCCAACCTACAAGAAAAATCAGTGTGGGAAGGTGTTACTCAGCGTAACGATCACAAAATGATAAATATCCACCACATTAGCATTCCTGATATTGACACTGGTTGAGGCAAAATGTAAGTCGGTTAAGGCGGATTCAAGGCTGGCTAATGAATTTGTGATAACTGCTTTACCTTTCTTGTTTCACTCTGTACTTATCGGCAAACTGTGATCGAAAAGCTTTCAACTTCTCTTCCGACGTGTTGGCCTTCTCCGTGAGCGTTTCAACTTGAGTTTCCAATTCTGATTTCACGATCCTCAATCTGTTCATCATTTGAAAATAAAACGATGAAGGCTGCAATCACCGATGTAGGAATGGGTTGGATTGTATTCAAACACACCCCTCTTAAGTTGCAGAGGTAACACAGTTACCAGTAGATAGGCTGAAGACAGAGAGGGAGAAAACAAAAAATTGACCTGCCAGTTCTGCGGATTAAAATTACGCTGACGGTGCTGCTGACAAAACAGTTGGCTAGAAGATAAGCCCGGTCATTTTGAAAACATTATATATACTGTATATATATAGGCCTACTGTAGGTATCCTAGTCTTGGTAAATAACAAATTGTCCGTACCCTTCAATACATGTGATAAAGTCTCGAACTTCGACCTGTAGGAGATCGCTTTCATCTTGTAAGATATTGCAACGCTTCACATATTCTTCATTCTCTTCAGAAACATTGCTCAACTGAAAATAATTCACACTGCATAAAGCAATTTTACAGAAAATGTCACAGCTCGACTCACCTTAGCATTTGTGTCTGAGAGCTCTTTCTTAGCAACAAGTAATTCTGAAATTGGGAGCATTGGTTTATCTTTGACTATGATATAGTGTTTGGTAGACGGCCTGGAGTGTATAGAATGTCTCGCTTCTCGATTGCAACAGAGTAGATAGCAATAAATGGATACATGGGCAGTGGAATGTACGGACTGGACAGGAATCGGAAGTCGGAACTGTCGTGAAATTTCAGAATTCTAAAATTGTTGGCCGCTTCAAAATATATTTCATGCAAAAGCCTGTTTGTGCTGAAACCAATAAAATCATATCACCAATATTTAATATAGTAGCCTACAACTACTGAGCAGTGAAGCTGTTTCAGCAGAGTGACGTTGCGCAGGAGAAAAAGTAAGAACTGCCAGCGTGAAGCTATCGTTTGGTTGCTTTGCCAACAGCTGGACTTATTTACATCACAAAATTCGAGACATGCAATTATTGGATTATCAACAAAATTAACTTGAGTTGCCAAAGCAACTGTCTATATATGATGACACAATCTTTAGGTATTTATATTGAATAATATAGTGGAGCCAATGGCAGATGATCAATAGATATTATAAAGAAGATCACTACGGATTTAACGAAAGCTTGTGGATGTTTTAATTCTCAATAAAGCAAGGCTGGATGTTAAATCTGTGGTGATCTTCTTTATGATATCTCGGTAATTATAGAAAGAGATAGGCTTACCTTCTTTCAATTGCCTTCCATTTGCATCAGTTCTGCTCTTTTCCGTCTCAATAAATTCCTTGTTTGCTTCTTTAAGAACAGCAATCTCTTCATCTTTCGCTTGTATTTCTTCCCGCATCGTTGTGATTGTACTTGAAAAATCGTTAACTTTTTGTTGCAAACCGTTGTTGGTCGTTTGCAAATCGTCATTGGCGAATTTGAGTAAGCCGGCGGTACTTTCTTTATTATCAAGCCTGGTTTGAAGATGTTCGTTTTCGCATTTTAAGTCAGCATTCACTGTTTCCAACGCCTTGTTTTCTTCCTCGGCCAAATTCAACGAGTCCTGTAGCGATTTGTTCTCGTCTAGTTTAGAAACGAGACGTTCGTTTTCCACTTTCAAGTAGGAATTTGAAATCATCAAAATGCTGTTCTTCTCCTCCATTTTTTTCAAAGATACTTGCAACGTCTCGTATTGTTTTGTTTTTGTGACCGTTTCACAGTTTTCCAATTTTAATACCGTATTCGTCACCGTCAACTCTTTGTTGTCGTCTTGCAATTTCTCACAAAGTGTCCTCAGCGTTTTGTTATCCTCTTCGTAATGTTCCAGATCGCCTTTCATAGTCTGGATTTTCATTTCAAATCGTCTGATGTCTTCTTTGTGGTGATCTTCAGATATTTCAAACTGTGAGTTGACCCGCATCAAATCGAGTACAGCGCCGTCTCTAGCTGTCGATAAAATCACGATTTGTTCCTCCAAAGCTTTACATTTGATTTCGAAAGCCTTAGTGCCGTCGACTTCATCGTCTTTCGATTTTAAATTTTCTCTCAAGTCCTCGATCTGTCTTACGTTGTCGCGAATCACCATTTCGTTTTCGTTCAGTTTAATTTGCAAAACAGACGACCTCTCAGATTCAACCTCTAATTGTTGCTTTAACTTCACAACTTCTTCATCCATTTCAATCTCATTAGTTTGCATCCGCTCCATTTCTTGTTCCATATCAATTAGCTTAAGCTGAAATTGAACGATTTCTTCTCTCAAATCACTAATTTCTGATTTTGCGTATGTGAGCGATTCGGCTGACGTCTCCAACTCTTTCATAAGCCGACAGTTTTCCTGAATCGACGCTTCCAACCCTGACGTAGTCGTCTTCAGTTTCTCTTTCAGAATCGTGACGTCGCCTTTTTTTGAGTCTAACTCGTTTGAAATGCTCGTATTTTGACTCTCGAACTCAATCAGCTTGATTTCAAGCGTTGCCACCAGAACTTTTAAGCTCTCATTAAAAGCATCGATTTCTTCGCACTTTGCCATCGAAGAGTTCAGAGAATTGGTAACTTTCTTTTTTTCGTCCGTAAGAACGTCGTAACTGTCTTGAAGGCTTGCATTTCTCACTTTCAGCCTTGCAATCTCTTCATTCATGTTTCTGACGGAATCATCTTTTTTTTCTAACATATCTTGCGTCAACGTCAGCTCCTTTGCTTGAGACTCAAGTTTGTGGCACAATTCTTCACTTTTTCTCTGAAGCTCCTCTACCTGAAATAACATTTTTTTATAACGAGGTAATAGAGAAATGTAATTGCAGTATATTTTATCAAGTGCAAATACGTTAATGGTGCATTACAGAAAAAGGCCACTAATGGTTTGCTCTGCATGATGGATCAGTTAATTTAGGGATGCCAGTATCCTTTAACTTCAATTTTGATTCACTTGATTCAAGAGTAGAGCTTTGAATGCTTATTGCTTATGAGCTAAGTTTCCAACTAATATGACTAGACGTTGAAACTGTGGTGAAGTATAAGAAGTAACTTACCCGCTGTTCCATGAATAGTCCCATTGACTCTCCCTCTACTGCATCTGAAAGCAAAGGCAGCCAAATATCAAGATAATGGAATGACATAGACAAGGGAAATATCAAGCAGTGCTCGAAAACAAATTTTAGTTTCAAAGAATAGAAGAATATACAAGTCTGTCACTTGAGTAATTCCTTGCAAATTATGCAGTTTGGTTCATCCAATAGACATCAAGACAACTAAAATACAGAACGACAATGGAATGCCAAGCATAAGCAAACCTTTATTTTCTATGATTGACTTGTATTCTTGGATTTGGGTTTCGTAATATTCTTTCAGCTCTATATTCTGAGATTTGATCTTTCGAAGCTGCACTGTAACATCTGATATTTCTTCTTCCTGTAAAAGCACAAGATTGACAGACTTATACCACCAGTAGAGGAAGGAAGCCCTGGCATTAGAAAATAGCGACAGCAGCAAGATGAAGAAGCAAGGTCATTCGGCATAAGAGCAAAAGTCGAATAACGCATCGTTCAATCGGGTGAAGGCACTGACTAACTAATGAAAGAATATCTATCGGAGTATGTACCAAAAGATTATTTTTATATTGTAGGCTTTTCAAAGAATCCGTCAACATATTGCTTTCCTGGCTGGTTTCTTCCATTCTCGTCAGTGAGGTCTGAAGACTTCTCACCTGAATTACCAAATAAATAGAATTGTTTATAGGAAGCAGCAATAAAGAAAACCCATTGAAAATTAACGGAGAACCTGTTTCGTAAGCTCACTGTTTTTTTCATATTGACAATCAAGTATCTTCTTGAGGTCTTTACTTTCGTTGGCATAAGTATCGAACTTTTCTATACGATGTTTCAAGCTGTACATACGAAGATCATGACTATTCATGCAACTTGGCGGTGATGGGTTATGTCTGGGTGAGGAGTCAGTATAGTCAGTAAAATATGGTGTAGTAAGGTTTTCCTATGACAATAATCAAGTCTGTTAGCCTGATCCCAAGATCTCCCCGGCAAACAGATCCAATTAGTTAAAGAAATTTAAGGTGTGTTCAACTGCTCATCCTCCAATATTCAGCATTAAACTGAAACTGACATTGTGTTTTCTCTTTCAAGAGAGTCTCTTTGGTGCCTGACTTCATGTAGTTCGTCGATTTCATCAAATAATTCTCGCTTGTCAGCAACAGACCGCGATAGATCACGAACTTTATGCCCTGAATACAAACATGAATACCATAAGTCTCTCGAAAAACAAATGTGCACGAAATCAACAGTGAGGTCTTACGTAAGTCGTCAATCAAGGATTCTTTTTCTATCAAACATTTGTCAAGTTCTTCCTTAGCCGAGCGTTCCGCGTCAAGGTTTTTACGCAAAACGGCATTTTTCTGATTCAAATCACGGATCTTTATCTGAAAAAATTCACATTAATCGACTACAGTACACAGGGTGACGTCTGAGAAGGATAAACGAACAAATTATTTGTAATGTCCGCCAGCTTAAGCCAACCAAGAAGTGATTAACTGCTAAGTTATATTTCATCACTAGCAACACCAGAACACCACCCTTCACTTCATAGTATACTATTTCGAAAAGCAGGGTAATACTAGAACCCGAGGGTTATGCCATGCCAACACTATTAATCAAGCATACCTCAACTAATTTCTATCACATTTTGCTGCTACAAATACAGCTAGATCAAGTTCTTATCATAACTTTGAACAGATTGTGCATTTATAGTTATTCACTTCAGATTAGCAAATGGTAGGTCTACTTACTTTGTAATTGACGACAGGACTTGAAAGAAACTCTTGCATCGGTGAGCATTCAGTAGACTGTACGAATGACATCGAATCCTGCAGCAATCGGCAGTTCCATGTCTTTCGGAAAGGAGGGCAGCTGGCTGGAGCAGAGTATACCACTTCCTCCTGGATTACAACAAGACTATGAAATGCAGTAGCATGTAGTTGCGCAAGCTTCCTTTTCAAGCATCCAAACAAACGTCCAGAAGTACAACATTTAAATAATGACCACAGACTATAAGATGTCCAATTGGCCATGTAGCATATCTACAAGCGCTAACCTAATGCTAAAAATTACCTCAAATGCTTTGAAAATTTGCTTTACAGGTGTTTGAGTAGCAGACATGTTTCCAGTCTGGGAAGGTCTGTTTAATATACTCACTGGTGATTCACCGATCGGACTCTATAATTTAAGTCGGCAGTTGAATATAGTGCAACAACCATTGCTTTCATTATGTTGCTTACCATGAATGAGGTCATGCCAGTACTCTTAGCAGGTGACATTGACATCGAAAAAGCACTTTCACAGTCTTGATCGTAGATAGCTGAAAGTAGAAGGATAGCGGTACTGATATGTCAAGTAGGCTAATATTGCCACAATTAGTTAAAGCTGAGGATGTTATAAGCTAGCTAGTGGTACATAAAAAATATACTGGTACTTGATAAAGCTAAAGCATTAACGTTCTCATTAAAACACTTTAAAATATATAGTGTTGCAATAAATGCTACTGACCTTTCCTTTGCAATACCTCAAAAACATCAGAATTTGGCGATGTATTCTCATCGAGTGTTTCGCTTAGTATAAACCTGATAGCCCACTGTGTTTCATTACTGAGGTTCATCATGTCCGACATGAATTTCTGATGGTTCGGACAAGTAATGCTAAGAGATAATAATAACACGACAACCTAAAAAGACAATTCAGTATTTCAGCAGCAAGACAAGACTATGGAGAAAAAGACTGCTAACAACAGAATAAGGACAGTAAAACTGTGTAGCCCTGAATCTTTTTTTTTTTATATTTGCCGGTCATTGACTAGTTTTCTAAGAACGTGCCCACCAAAATGCGTATAGCCTGCACCTACTTTGGCGATTTCAAATTCTTCACCACTCTTCGCATCTTCATAGTTGATCGTGTCAGCAGCATTATGATAGTTTGAACCTAAAGACAAAATTTTTTTTTTCGTCATAAGTCATTCATTTCCCTAGTAGATGTGCAGTGAGTGCATTGAGTGATCGTGTGATGAGTGCAAGCTACAACATGCTCATGATATTCCACCTTCCAATGTAACAGTGACTATTGGTGCGAAACTAAACCAGCGGTGATGAATCATATAGAATTAGGCCTGCAAGGATTTATACTTCGGGCTGTACATTATGTCACGAGTCACGGACCACCACATCAACGCTTAGTGTTATGACTGAAATTTTCAAGTTATTATTCAATGGAATGCACAGATTTACAATTGGGGCCATTCTTGCTTCATCTACGCTCTTGAATTGGTCTACAGCCGGTACTTACCATCCAAGTACTCTCGAACAAAATCCCAGAAATCTACACATTCATCATTCGGTTGTTCTGAAACCTCCCTAAAATAGGAAAAATCGATTAAAACAATTGCAAGGTCAGGCAATTATTATAATTTACATGATAAACAATGATCAGATGTGCAGACTGTTATTGGCGGGATTAGCAGAATACAGTGGGTAGCAGCAGGACGATCAGGTTATATCTATCGAGTACGGTAAAAGTAGTTACCACCACAACACACAGTGATTGGGCCATGGCCCCTTATCCACTAATCTTTTACAAATTATGGTTTCAAAAACTTCATGATTTTGATTCTTACGCTTGATCTTGCTGCATTCCCCGAATAATATACGATAAACGACGCCCATATCGCAGTTCTTTCAAACTTTCACAATTTTCCCCAACTGAATTGACCTGAACAGAAAATACTGTGGTCTTGTTTTGATTGTCGTTTTTGAAAATTGAGCAGCTTACCCATTCAAGAAGCGCGGCAGACGCACCGGAGTCCATTGCCAACGTATTCTAATAAGGTTTCCACTACACAACAAACACACAAATATAATAAAATAGCGTGTCTAAAACTTCTACAATCCTGCAAGCAAGCATTAAGCATCAGGATTCACAAAGAACGCCCCATCCGTGCTTTATATCCCTTATTTCCCCTAAGCATCTTTCTCTAGTAGATTTAAAAATTTTGCATTTCATGCCTCACTGCTTCTGGTCAGAAGACCACTGAGCAGTGAGTACTGGCACGCAAACTGAGGAAGCGCGGGTTGAACTCGACTCTGCTGGTGATTCAGATTTCATGAATATTTTGTTATGAATGAGAGTTATTTTTGAGTATAGCTTATATTTTACGCCAATAACAGCCATTTAGTAAGTAAGTAAGTAGTAGATAGTAAGTAAATATGTTCTGGAAAGGGCAGTCGATTTTACTCCACCGTCAGATGTCACTACAGTGCACATCACCATGACTACATCAAGCTTGACAGCTGGAGGAGACAGATGACGATAGAAATCGTAATGCCTTTGACGGGTTGGGCGACGTAAATTTGTGAAACACCGGTAATATAACCTCTTATCTAAGTTTCAGTAACATAAGCTCGCTACAAATACTGTTTACCGTACTCGATATGTTGATTACCACGGTTAAAGTGTATGGATTGCTCAAGGCGGACACTTTCCATGTAGCAAAATGTTGTGCTGAAGACCTGTATGAAAAATTCCCAGAAAAGTTCAATGCTCCCGAAATTATAGCAATGTTGGAGTGCGAATGGAGAGAATTTATTGAGGATAAGAAAATTGTAAGTCGAATTATAATTACATAGAGTATACTATGGTAGCGTAAATGTGTAATGATATACCAGTGGGGTACGACCTGGACCACCAGCCACGAACCACCATGTATAGAAAAACTAGCAACTGCATCCCGAGTGTTTATCCATGTACATCTGGTATAAAGAAAGCATCTGATGCTTGATGCGCTAGTACCGTGGGTGCTTCTACGGATTTTGCACATTCGCCAAAGATTAAAATGACAACCCAAGCACAGGACCACCGCATTAACTATATACATACTATCGTATTTCGTTCACTTTGGATGTAAAAAATTAGTTAGTAACTAAACTCGAGTAACATTCTGCACTATATGATAGCAACCAGCGTGTTTGCAGCGAGGTGGAATAGCAACTGTTTGAGCTTGAATATCCTAATATAGTAATC
Organism: Botrylloides violaceus; assembly: GCA_030412335.1. Lineage (NCBI taxonomy): Eukaryota > Metazoa > Chordata > Ascidiacea > Stolidobranchia > Styelidae > Botrylloides > Botrylloides violaceus. Next base: position 3,258,355 of record JASFYC010000810.1, read on the forward strand.
ATCGAATGGCATATTCTTGGGCTATTTGCAGTTGGTTTACGTTCGCAGGGTAAATTATCGACCGAATATCCGGTATTTATTATTGAATGCTACAGTAGCATAGCAGACTAACCATACTGTATGTAATAAAGCACATCTAAATTCTTAACACACAAAGGTGTCTGTTTATCTAGCGCCAATATTTGCGATCGTGATGCAGTTGTACAAGAAGACAAGCCTGCACCATGACTAGCAGCTAAGCTGAAACTTTCCTACATAATATATAACATCACCTATCTGGTTTTACAGTACCTTAATCTGCAGAGCAACCAGTGGGATGTACACCGCTGTTATCCATGTTGTTATACAACTATATAATATATATATATATACAATTAATTAAATTGCTGAACAAAATGTACATCCAGATTCAGGTGGCGGTGGTGAGACGATACAATCACATAAATTAAATTTTTGTGGATATTATATGGCGAATCGAGTCGTAAATTTGCTCTGTTGGATAATGCTCTGAAAAATTGAGTCATTTTTTTGTATAAATACCGAATAATAAACAGTATTGTGTCAGTATCATCAAAATTTGAGATTGGCGATAGCAGGAATCAATTCACAATAGACCTCGATGCCCTCTAAAAACACGTCTCTCGAAAGGAATTCGTCATTGTCATGTAGAAGTATCGGTGTATTCCGCATTGGACTGAAGCCAATAACCGGATAGCCTGCCATCCGCAAGTATCGACCATCTGTTCCCGCTGAAAATATCTCCTTGACAACTTCAACGCCACGATTCTTCAATACACGATTCATTGCCACCCACCACGGCTTATTGTCATTAGCTTCAGTCAGGCATTCACCAGATTTTTTCTGTAGAAACTCGAAGGATACATCATCTCCTGCTTCTTTGCACCAAGTATGTAGTTTTTTCTCAAACTCGACCAAATTTACAGACGGCGCAATGCGAATATCAAAAGTAGCAAAGAACTCTTGTGGAACGACGTTAGGCTGTACACCACCCTCTAATATCGTCAGGTTGAGTGTAGTAACATCACCAAGATGCAGACATGGATTAGCGTTAAGTCTTTTCTCTTCACTCTTCCTGAAACTCAAAAATGAATCCATCACATGTTGTAACTTTTCGGCTGCTGTATCCTCTATGAATCTCGAACCATGTCCCGGTGAGCCCGGGCATTTCACACGCACCCACCAAAGGCTTCTTTCTCCGTAGAAAAGAGAATATTTATTTTTAGGACTAGCCAATCCTTCATCAAGAGCTAATCCGACGTTCATTTCTTTGAATTCAGGAGTACCCATAAATACTTTCATTCCGTTATAGCCTCCAATTTCTTCATCTGGCACAAACAAAATATACACCGTACGATCAAAAGATCCATATTTCTTTTTCAGTACCCTCAATGCTTCCATGTATTGCATCCCGACACTTTTCATATCTTGGGTGCCCCTGCCGTATATTTTTCCATCATCTGTCATTTCTGCTGCCCAAGGGTCATGGGTCCATTTGTCAGGAAACACCGGAACCACATCAATGTGAGAATTCAATAATATTGATGGAAGTGAAGGATCCTTTCCTGGTAGTTTCATAAAGACTGCAGTACGGCTTTCTGTCACATTAACACATTTTGTTTCCAATTGCAATTCATGTCCGTACTTCACCAAAAATTTAACCGCTGTATCATAATCTGGGTCTGGGTGGACAGTCTTTATCCGCAGATACTCTCGAAATCTCATTACTGCCAAATCTCTGTCAAACTCCATGTCGAAGTATGTAGCAAAATACAGTGTCACTATCTGAAATATATGGTTTACAGTTAATTAAGCTAGGGTATTGCAAAGTAGTACAGATGGTACTAATTGAGATCATACAGGCTCATACACCATACTGGTACGTGGTACCATTAACAATTTGTGCCTTTGGATAAGTCACAGTGCAACATGCTTACTGTAGCATATATCTTTGTAGAATCAGAATATTTATTACTTAAGATTTTAAAAGGCACCAACTCACACAATGAAAATGCGGATAAAATGCCCACAGGAATCTAGAGCATGTTGACTATTTTTCGCACATACACATCGAGTACCACCTCTAAAGCAGAGGCTTTGCCTAAGAAAATGAAAGCAAAGTAGGGTCTAATGAAATGTATTAAAAGTGGTATGAAAGTAATAAAAGTGCATACTCGTGTTATAATACACCGTTGTATTTTTGGTGGACTGGCACCTGGCAAAGAAGTTGCAGGTATCGATATATTGCAATGAATAGTTCGAATACATGCGGTGCCAGTGATAGCATATTTTTTTCAGGCTTTATAAAACCATAGAAGCATATGTAATACAAGCACAAACCACCATTTGTAGCATATCAAGTTGAATTAAAAAATCGTGATCACTATTTGCATTCAGCCCATTCAGGGATTCCATCAACGCTACAATAAGCTACTGTATGTTTCCAACTTGTTTGTTGTAAAGAAGATGACCACAGACTTTTGTGTTTGTGTGTTGGGTTCAAATTCCAAATTTCAGTTTTGATAAACTCACAATATTAAAGAACAGCGTATACCGTAATATTGCACCTTACTACACTGTCTTACACTGCACTGTATTGCACTGTAATATTAATTTGTGATGAAAACTTGCCCTGTGCTTATGTCTGCTCATAACCCCTTTGACATATTTGTGTTATATAGATCCAGACAGACAAACAACTGATTTAATGAAAATTTCTGAATTCGTGCCACGTCCTGGCATTAGCATGTGGCACTGCCCACCACACCATCTTAATTGTTGTAGCATTTGTAGACCAATCAGTGATGTATCAATGGAGTCACTCCATTGATTTTGCTTATACAATGGCGACAACTTTTTATATACCAAAATTTAAAAACTCTGGCTGTTAATCAAAGCATAATGGCCAGACATGGACCCTGGTGATTAGTAATTAAGAAAACCACATAATATGTAACTGTTTTTGGTTAATTAATATTTTTAAAACATTCAGAAAGGAAAGAGGTTTGATTGTAGAATAAGGTAGCAATATCTAGCTTACAGCAGAGTAACTGCCTACCGGCAACCTACCCACGACAGCTGGCCAAACAGACAGACATATTTATTGTTTCAGCGAAGCGATCGTGAGATCATCTAGTCCGCTGCAGCCCAGAATAACGGACGTATTTTGAAACTATAGATAGGCCTATAGGTCAGAATCCCCTAGTAGCCATCTTGCCGACATAGGCTGGCTCTATGCGACCATCGAGTATTATGATAATATTTGATGATGCGACTGTCGTACGCCTACTGCCATTCCGTCGATAGCGGCAATCCCTCCGCCTGTTTATCTGCGTCGCATTGCTGCAACTCGAATCTGCGATCTTCGATGCTGCGATAGTGGCCGTGGCATCGACCGCACGTCTGCAATCGTAGAGTGCTCTGCAATGCCAGTGGTAACATCGATGTGACAGGCCAGACGCCACAGCGGCAGTGCACCCAGACATAATATAGGTCAGGTCTCTGTGGTGCACTATTTGGATTACATGCCAAATGCCATCATATATGTAACAATCAGTGCACTTACTTATATCTATGTACCATGTCGGTAATTCTAAGTGAGCAAAATAACATCAAGGTTAACCTTATCCCATTCTTTCGACCGACGGTCTTTACAAGCAGCTTTGCAACTTTTCGCGAATTTGAAAAAAAACTAGCGAACGCCTATAGCGATAAAACCCAAGGCGATCGTCTTGATAAAACCCCATAGCGCATTTGTCGCTTCTGTTGTTTACTGAAGGTGTAGGCCTACTCATGCGAGACTGGCCGCACATTCTACGTCATGAACGAGATTCCCGTATCATCCTACTCCTCTATACTAATCCATGCTTGAATATTCAGGAAATTAGAGGGGATACTTGGGCGTACGCCGATTCTGTTATGTGCTTCTTCGATGACAACCTTCCCGGAAATCATGAGAAGCTGCTTAAGTGGGCACACGAAGAATATAATTACGAAGACTACAGGCCTGAGACCTGGTATTCAGCCGTTGCTAAGGAGGCGTATAAAGACTATTTTCTAAACAGTGAGGTAGATATATGCTTTGTTTACAGCTACAATACATGTTGCATATCTTTGGTTTGGGATATTACGCGAATTCAATGTATAAAATTGGAGTCTAAAGTATCAATAGGTCTGGAGACGTCATATATATCTACGACTAATATACGTAGTAAGATTATTACCGTTGATTCAGACATTTTAAACGTTTCTGCAGCGGAAATTTGCGTACCTGAATGTTGCAATTGATGGCACCAATGCTGGACAACTACTGTTCGAACTTATGTCTGATATCTGTCCAAAGACTAGCGAAAACTTCAAGTGCCTTTGCACAGGAGAAAAGGGTTCATTACCGAGTGGACTTCCGTTAACATATAAGGGTAGTCTTTTGCATAGAATTGTACCGAACGGATGGATTCAAGGAGGAGGTCAGTGTTTATTTAATAGGTCGGTCATATGGCCGGAACAATTTTTCCACTGTTTGACTTATTCATATTTTTTTGTTTTCGTATCTGTTTCGTCTTTCTTAGTATCTCATATCCGCATGCAACATTTTTAGACATATTTCATAGTCGAGGAGACGCTGGAGAATGCGTGTTTGGAGGTGGCGTATTCGAAGATGAAAACTTTGCAATCTCTCATTCGCGGCGTGGGGTTTTGGGCATGGCAAACAAAGGCAGACATACTAACGGTTCTCAATTTTACATAACGTTACAACCAACGCCTTGGATGGATTGCCAATTTGTAGCTTTTGGGTATGTTATGCTGTTGTAGCGTAACCTGAAATATATATATATTCGATGAGATATATGTACTAATGTATATACATCAATTATTATGGGTAGGTATCTTGTATGAAAGGAGGATAGATTAGCCGATAACAGAGGCTTAGATGTAGGTAGTCATGGTTCTTATACGATTTTACTACGCCCCATAGGTTTTGTTCTATTTGAATACGCACCGGGCAATCGAGCAGAATCAATAGCATAAAGCTAAAGGTCATCTCAACTGATCATAAACCATCATGCCTATTCCCTTTACAAATCGCGGGTGCTTATTTTGTTCAGGAAACTGGTGGAAGGAACGGAATTACTGCAACAAATAGAAGAACTCTCAACGTTCAATGAAAGACCCAGGGCCGATTGCAAAATTGCTTCCTGTGGCGAGTTTATTCCTGATGAGACTGATTTATTCATTTGATCATATCTTTTTTATACATGAAATATATATATATATATACGTAGGCCATGCCATTTTGTCATGAAAAGAAGGTTCATTGACTTTAGGCAATCAACCTCGATAGAGGTAGTTGCACGTCTGCGAATGCATATTCACGGAGTAATCCGGCGAGTGGTTTGCCGCAGAGCCAACATCCAGTTTTCGTAATCGTTCATGGTAGACCTCTTTTGTCATACGGCTTACCGTATAGGTATGGCAATGCCTGTAACTTGTGTGTCAAGTTGTTAGTGGCATATAATGGCCGTTGCCTAAAAATGCATAGTTATTTCCAACATTAGCACAGCGATATAGCAAAAGTTCGGGGATCAATGATTTAGAAGCATCTAGGCCTAAACGCAGCTTTTAGATCGATATGCGAAGTGTAGTACTGTAATGCAACTCGGCTCTAGTTCGGTCAATTCCGAATAAACGGATTAGGATCGCCGGTTCAGCAGTGATCTCTCGTGAACCGCCAAGTCAAATTCAGAATCATAGAGAGAATTGCAAATATCAAATAACGAACACAATGCTAGGTACATGAGGTAGGCCGTAACAAAAGTCGTACCAAATGGTGCATTATAAATAAATGTAGCTTACTTCGACTGACTAGATTGCAAAATATATGGTTTCAAATAGCAAAAATCACAGTCAACTGAATTTAAAATGTATAGGATATCCCTACAGCCTATATTTGTCTCTACTTTCTAGAGTCTAGACCTAATGTCTGTCACCATGGGATATGTAAGCCTACTGTTTCTGAAATTTAATATTCTTGTTTAGAGCTCTTTTCCTTCTTGTAAATCAGCGAAGGTAGACCTCTAACTACCCTAGTCAAGATCCTCTTGTGAGCGGGGTTCGGGTTGGACAGTTCGTCACAATTTCCGCGCATACCACGGGTGTAGCGTATGCAAATATCGCTTGCTGCTGGAATAGCCGTGATGAGCAGTGTGACCCATAGCTGGAGAGCTAATTGCTGATGAGGCCAGTCCGATATACAATAAGAATAGCGCGCGGTAACCTAAGTGGGATGCGTGCGAGTACCGTTGAAAAGATCATTACCACACAAGCACGCGAATACAGAAAAAGCACAAATGATTATAGAAGCAGCAATTATCATGTCTGTGACTTCTTGGCTACAACTGTCGCCGCCAGTTTCTCCGAATGACGTCACGAGGCCTGTTCAAATTGAAAATGAAATCCTTGATGCACAATTAATACGTTATGGTGTACGGTGTGCCACTGTCAAGGTGTCGCGCTCTATGACGTCATACAAAAGAATCGTCCAATTCGGGTTCACTTTTCGTTAAGATCAGGATTCATTTATAGGGGGTGTTACGTCACGCAATGTACGGATGCCCCTGTTTCTGTGGTGGGCTACAGGCGATAGCGACTACAGTGAGCACAGTGTTCTCCGTGATCACAGTGTTCCCCACGAGCACAGTGTTCCCTATGAGCACAGTTTTACCCGTGAGCACAGCGTTCCCCGGGTACATAGTGTTCCCCGTGATCACGTGGTTGCCAGTGAGCATGTTGTTTCAACTTGAGCACATTGATCCCCCGTGGGCACAACGTTCCCCGTGAGCACAGTGCTCCCTGTGAGAACGTGGTTCCACGTAGGCACGTATTTCCCCGCGAGCATAGTGTTCCCCCGAGGGCACAGTGTTCCCCCCGTGGGCATAGTCTTCCCCGTGAGCCCAGTGTTCCCTGCGAGCACGGGGTTCCGGTGAGGACAGTGTTTCCCATGAGCACTATGATCCCCTGAGCTCAGTAAAACCATCCGGTGAAAAAACGGTGTTCACGAAATTTGCTCATTTTTTAATTGTGACGTCACGAGTTGGAACACCCCCTTTTTTCGAGGCTGGCTGCGTACCTGTGGATCAGTTGTGTCGCAATTTTGGCGTATACAATGAATTTACGTTCAGCGATGTGCATTGTCTTGATGACGAAAATTCGAAATGGCACTAGCTAACAACTTTTCGATTGGCCGATGAGCTCATATGGCGGTCATTTTATTAGATTTTAAATTGGTAGGCCTATACCGTGTGTCTTTTGCGTGTACCTATAAACCTGAGACAGAGTTAGAGCCGGATTTGGGGTTAAATGAACCCAAACGAGACTTGTTTGCGGGTTGTGTTGTGAGGCTTATATGCCAGGTTGGCCATCCGGTAGTCTAATTTTGGTCTGTCACTCACCTGTAACTAGCCAGCAGGCCGTAAATATTGCGCTGCAGTAAATTAGTGTTTGTGCCAGGTTCGCTCTCCTTGATATTAGTTTACGGAATGTCTTGCATATCCCCGTAAAAATACATATGATAAGCAAACATCCAGTGACTAAATTCCACACCACCAGAAAGACCATTTCGCAAGTTTGGAATATGGCGCTCCAAATTCCTATAGAGATGATTAAGAATACAGAGAGTAAATTTTTCGTTAATGTAATGTACTTTATATATACGACGTACCTATTGTCAGAAGTGCAATTGAAAGACCTCCAAGGCAGAGATAAAATATGATTTGTTTAATTTCTGTGGGTACAAAAGATGTGATTATAGGGGAGTGTGATACATGGTCAAAGACCTTGCATGAGCGCTAATTTAATATATCTTATTGTTCAGATTTACATTTAGGCCACAGATCACTTTCACTTAGACAGCGAGACTCATCCGACCTAACTCTTCTTTCGTTTTCCCCTCATTGAACATCCATATCATTGGCTAGGCCTATTGTTCAGATACCAAGGTATCAGGAGAATCGCTGTCAAACTATGCTTTTTATAGAGTATATCTTCCTCTACTTACTTCTCTTAGGAAAGCCTTTTTGCGACTTCTCGGCGTTTTCGTAAAGATCGTCGTAGGTTGGCGGTGGAAAGGAGCATTCTACATAGTTCGGTGGAGGGTTAGCGCCATCATTTGAGTCGTCAGCAACGCTACCTGGGAGAGGCAGTTGTCTGGAAACAGCTGTAACTGGCCGAGAATGTGGGAACGGAGGTGGAGGGGTATATCTGTCCGGTTCGTCACTAACATTGTTCGAATTTGATTGCAAATCTCTGGTATCGTAAAGACTGACAGCAAATAACTCTACTGGAGGCGGTGATTGGCGTGGTGCCGTTGCGACCATAGTGTGTTCATTGTCGCCAACTCTTTTCGAGTCTTCCAGTGGTAAGGTGGTAGTCATAGTAACTACCTATACAGTCATACAAGGAGCAATTAGTCGTGGTCGATACGAAAAGATTGACACATATAGTATTTATGCTCTCTGTAACAAAAGGCAAGTTTATAAGTGACTATTAGATTTTCGATAAACTTTTCGCAGTATTAGTTTCTGCATTCAATTTGAATTGTTTGGTGGTAAGCTATACCGGCTTTCGGCGATCGCCCGAATCGCCACATCTGAATTATAGTATAAGTCTTATTGCCCACAAGGCCGTGGTAATAAGCTACTTTTAGATAGTAGGCCTGCGACTCCTCTACATGCACAGAAATATGCGAACTTCACACTGTTTCGTTGCTCTTTGCTAACTTTTCAGGCCTAGCCTACACTTATTTCTTCACCTCTCCATTCAATTGGTGGCACCAAATTCCACTGGGATATCTGGACAACTTAGGCATATCGCAACATTCCGCATAACTCCATAGTCGACTTGTGTGTACCCCAGCCACAGTTAGGATCAATACACATTTAGTCAACGTGTATAAAGTGATAAGTCATCATGATGGTTCTTATACATATGAACTCTAACCGTTTTAACGTCTTTTGTTCAATACGACAGACACACAATTGGTTTGGGAAAATAAAGCTATTCTTCAACAAAAGACAACTTGCTTGTCCAGAATGATTTGCTATGTAGCATCATGGCCTACTAAAAAAGTAGGCCATGGTAACACACAATCACACCTTTGAAACTCTATTTTGCTGTTTGCCGGTAGTTACTATTTTTGAAACGATTAACGAATACACGTACTGATATAGCCTATAGCTAGACTAAACACAAAACCGTCAAGGAGAGCGTCAATGGCTTAGTAGGGATGGAACAACTAGCAATCACATATAAACTAAAACAGCAACATTATGAAGGGGAATTTATTTACCAAGATTCTATTCGAACAGGAAGGGCGAATGTATCCATTACTTCTCAGCCTACGGCCCGAGTCCCATACTCTTGTTTCGTTTCCTAAGTTCGTGACGTTCGATGACAGTCGATGTATATTTGGCACATTGCGCATTTGCTAACGTGAAGAATTTTCTATACCCAGCTGTCAAGACCCATCGAGCTGGTAAATGGTAACAGTCGGCACCGTTTGATCTGGCTAGTCCTTTCGCCGACTCATGGCCCATCAAATAAAAGTTTCGAGTAGTATATAATCGACTGTGGAAGAATATCCTGATTAAAGCTTATTATATGTTACTGCTTCAGCGCTAAACCAAGCTCAGGCAATGACGTCGAGGTCAAAGTTCAACTGTAAAGCTGTCTATTATGAATACAAGAAATGAACGATCATTTCTACATAAAACAAAATTTTTTTTCCTCTAGTTATAGTCCATAAAAACCTGCAGGTAAGGTATAAAGGATAAGCAAATTTAACCAAAAATAAATACCAAGAAAGTGGCTGCAGTGTGTTACTGTGCATAGCGAAGAGCTGTAGGCTACACCTATAGGTCCAATACTCCATGCAGAAGTAAACTGTAAGTTCAGGCTAAAGAAGGTAGGTCTCCCTGTCTGCGCGAAATATCGGAACGTTTTACGTAATCCATTGCATGTACAGACGGTTGTCACAAAAAGGGAACAACTTCCCAAGGTCTGACGTTTGGAACCAACGCAGCGCGTATAGGCCTACGCACGTAAGTAAACTGGTTTGTTATCGGTCAGGTCCTGTGCGATTCTGGTGGAAAACGTCCTTGCCGCAACAACAAACAATGATGAGAAAAAGGAACGAGATCACGCATGCTGTAAATGCGGTACGAGGTACTTCTTGGTCGCATTTGCCATCACGGAGCTGATCCCATGAGCATATCAGCCCTGAAATTATCAACATATACATAATTATGAATCATTTGCATAAACCAACCTGCAGTTTACCTCCAACGAACCAGGACACACAAAATACTGTGCCAGTGTAAATTAATGGTGGCGCAATATTTTCGATTTTTTTCAGAAAATTTCGTAGTGACTCCAACGCAGCGATCGCGACGCAGACGAAGATAAGTCCGCTGGTCGCTATGCACCATATTTCAAGAAATCGACGTTCACATTTCTTTAGAACCGTATGCTTCACTCCTGAGAAATGTCCAAGAATGAATCTTGTTTACAGCGCTCGGATACAGACTTTTCAAAATACAATATCATACCAATGGCAAGAAGAAACATGCCCAGGCAAAGAGCACATAAATGCGGGACGAGTCTCCTCGTGTCTGTAAAAATTTTAGAAAGCAAATAGAGTTTGATGGGGAACACTGCAAAATAAACATCGGTGGATCAGGTCCATGGTCGATCCATCCAAATGTCGCAGTACCATATAGGTTATAGTGGTAATTTGACAGGGTAGGGGCATGAAGCGCCAAATTCTCCTCTAGGTCGGTATCGATACAATGTCGCTCGTAAGGCTGTCTGAAAGTATTCACCGAACAGAGCGCAAGTGTATGTATATCTAGCCTTCTTACGACAAAAAGGTTCGACGTCAAAACCCTGAAACGACACTTTACTGAGTTCTTTCAGCAAAGGCTGGGCGATCCACTGTTACCCGGACAAGACCATACACATCGCCTGATATCGATAGTATCGATAGCTATATAGCCTGTACTTTAAAATACTGTGAAATTCATACCTTGCAATAAGCTACGAATGTTTGAAGATTTGGGCGATCTCTCAGGTGCTTCATAGAGATCGTCATATGTAGGCGGTGGTATGGTACAATCAGAGTAGGTTGGAGGTGGGTTAGTGAGATCTTGTTCTGTAACTATCAATTGCGTCACCGCCTTCGTTCTTGAAGTGCCAGGAGTAGGCGTCGCCGGAGAGGAGTTTGGGTAGCTAGGTGGTGCTGCTTCATCGTTTTCAGAATCCGTTCCACCCCAAGCATATCCCGGAAGGGGAAGCCTACATCGTTCAAGCGGACACTGAGTAGAATAGTCAATAGTGGTGGCATCACACCTGCGCTGCAGCGGTTCTGTAAATCGGCGCGATCTCTGTTGAATCATATGAGTTTGTAACGTGTAGTTCGAGTTAGAATGAGATGTTCTTGAAACACTCGGAGAAGGGGCATCATGCTCGCCCTCAGATGAAATCGTCGGCATCCTGGATAGTCGCGTTGAACAGTTATGTTTTAGCTATTTTTTGAATTTAAACGTCGGACAGGACGGTTCTACCGGATTCATCACTTTTGTCGTATCCTGCTCTGCTAAACACTGAACCACCGTATACAAAATAGGATAACCTAAACATTAGCATTTCATAGCATAACAAATCACGCTGTTATTATCACACAGCAAATTCTGAAGGTAAATTTTCTGAAATCAATCGGCTTCATGCTGCCTTTTATGCTGTGGCATAAACCATTGGCCTGCTATCAGCATACCGCTGAAAATTTAGCTTCCTGCCAACTAAATCGTTTCAACTATGTATGATGATCCGGAGAGAGTATACTGTAGGCTTATACCCAGGAGTTATCTCAATTGAGATCACGCAAGTTAGTAGGCCTATAGTATCACACATATTTGTATCAACTTTACATTTACACGGACCGCTCACATGCACATTGCTCTCGATATCTCTTACGGTTACGAAACTGTCTTTGCGTTCACCAATATCTGGCCGAGCTACACAGGCCTAATAGCCTATAGCTGATAACTTTATTCCCTTTTGTTACATAGGTCTCATCGGACCACTCATACACGATCTCATTGTTCGTGACCATACAATCCGTACAATAGCCCACTCTCAGCGACAAAGGGTAAAAGTCTGAAGAATCCCTTTTACTCGAAATAGTCCGATGACAGGCTATACGTTTGATAGGAGGAATGCAAAACAAGATTATTGCCATTGGATCGTAAGCAGCCTATTGGATTGGTCCGCTACGAAGATTAGGCCTAGTGCTACGTTTGGTCGCTGTTCATCATATCATCGCTTTTATGTGGAAAAGAAATAGTGTCAATGCTTTTCAGCTTAGTGGAAAACTGGAAAGGTCACTGGCCATGAAAGTGTTGCGTTGGGTCGTGGGTTCGAAACCCATCGGTTGTGTCCAAGGCGATCTTAATTGATTGATTGATTGATTGATTGAGATCGCCTAGGTTGTGTCATACCAATTAAGGCTATTGCATTATTGCTCCCGCTAGGCCACCAGCGCATACCAGAAAGGTCCTTGATATAGGTCTCATAGGCCGAAGTAGAATTACGCGTTGGTAATATCCGGTGTCAAGTTTCCCATAATTTATTAGGTCTAATAAATGAGTGCTGCACAAGGATGAAAACGATAATATTGGCAAGAGAGACGTAAATGCAGTGAAATCTAAAATATCGGGATTTAAGATCTTGTGAAGTCATGCATAGCCTATAGGCCTATAGGTATGTAGCCTATCAAGTCTGGGCGACTTTTGACCAGTCGACAAGTCCTGCTAAAAGTAAAGGCGATAAGCACATCATAACCAGCATAAACCCTAGTGGTTGGCCTACAAATTATCAGCGAACTAGCAAAGTTCCTTCTGATCACAGGCCTCGTATATGTTACGCTAGCAAATCAACTTTACAGAAGAACTACGCGCACGGATATTAGTAAAGGGTATATATGAAATAGAGGAAGGTGGGCAGAAGGCAGAATGAACAAAAAACTGCCGACCGGTCGATGATTCCACCTTTTTTTCGAAGGCTACTGCACTCTAGCGGACTAATAAGGAAACCAAAATTACTTTATGCTGTTCCTATAGAATAGGGACAGATGGATAGTCGATAGTCCTACTTACAAAAGCGTGTCGCATTGAGGACCTAGAGACTGACAGACTCGCAAGGAATTTTGAAGACCGCAAAGGCCTATATTCCTGGCTTACAAATTGTACGTTGGAGCGTAACTAGTTATGCCCGCTAGTTAAAAATCAAGCGAGTTGTCCGTGACGCTTATTGCTAGGAAAATGTGCCTCCTGTACGTACGCCGAAGTTTTGTACTCCCTAAACACACATTTCCTAGGGCTGCGCAAGCAAAAGCAGTCTCTTGACCTCACTAGCAGAAGACTTTACTTCACCCTAGCAATCCACCACTGTCTAACCGGGTGCCACACTTCGAGCTGTGACAACCAACCTAATAACTAACCCACCTCTTCCCACGACGACGGAAAAAAGGACCTGAAGGATATACTCAAATATCACAATCACAAGTATCATAAGTATTACAAGTATCACTATAGTATCACAAGTATCATGGATATACTCAAGTATCACAAGTATCAGCAATATTCATAGCTACTTAGGAAAAACCGGACGTTACTAATGAAGTACCGGTACGTATTACTTTTTCGGTCATACAAACGCGTGCAGGCGTCATATCAGCGCGTGTACAAAGCAAGTATCACCCTCGGACTTAACTATAACGAAGCAAGTATCACTTTTTTGGTCATATAATCGCATCTATATTAAAAGCATGTATTACTACCGGACTTTATTAACGAAGCAGGTATCACTTTTTCGGTCATATAAGCGTGTGTATATTAAGAAAGTATCACCACCGGACTTTATTAACGAAGCAAGTATCACTCTTTCGGTCATGTAACCGCCTCTATAATAAGCAAGCATCACCCTTCGGACTTTTAACGAAGCAAGTATCACGCCGAGCATTTATCAACGAAGCGAGTATCGACACGCGCAATACCATTGACCTGGCGTACAGGTAAAATCGCCATAAACGACAAAAAGTCCTACAGTGTATTTTATCTGTCTACGGAACGTGATAGCAAATTTCTGCAGGCTGCATTTGCCCTCAAACGTTCAGTACATCCATGAAAAGACAAGAAACTATCGACGGGACGTCACAGAGAGAGTGTCTATAGTATGATAAGATCCAGCTGTTTAGCCGAATATTCAGGATAAGAAGAGTCTCTGAGAACATTCTGTGCTGATCATTGCCCAAACATGTTGTCATAAAATAAAATAAAAAGTATCGGAACCAAACATCTATCTGCTCTCCCAAAACCGAAATCTTTGGACCAACAACAATTCGGAAACTGCAAATTTTATGATAAAAGTAGGCTACAATATGATAAAAGTAGAAACGGAGTGGAAAAAGAAAACAATTACGGAAATTATAGCGATTTTATATTCAAAGATTACCGCAGCCATGTATAGCCTACAAATGTACAAGGACAATATTTTGAAAGCGGCAGGTCTACTGTCTGACAAGCGGATATAAAAAATACAGCATGGACATTTACGAGTGGGAAGAAAAATCTGAATACGAATGACAAAAGCTTCTCGAAAAATTTTTCGTCGAGCCGATGCCGCAACGACAAAATGAGCTTCAAACGTCACCCATGGCCTACTTGGCCATGCGTCACCCGACGAAAAATTGAGAGTGAAAGGTCCCGCTAAAAATGTCGTAACGAAGCCAGGCCACCTCACGCGAAATCGTAAAAGAAAATTAGCTTTGCTAAATCAGCGGGACTACGCAAAGATATTAACTAGATATTCTAAAGAAGATCACCACAGATTTAGCGTCCAGCCTTAGTTTAGTGAGAATTAAAACATTCACTGGTTTTCGGAGATCCCCTCCTTCAAGATATTAACTGCCTTACAGGCTTCGACATAATTGGTATCCAGCTAACGAGCGAATATGAAGTCAATTGTTTGGTGTCTTTACATGTACTGAACGTTTGGTGGCACATGCAGCCTGCAGAAATTCGTTATCACGTTCCGCGAGCGGATAAAATACACTGTAGGCTAGGGGTTGTTGTCGTTTATGGCGATTTTAACTGTGCGCCAGGTCAATGCTTATTAGGCATACGCGTGTCGATACTTGCTTCGTTAATAAAGTCCGGTGGTGATACTTGCTACACACGCTTATGTGACCGAAAAAATGATACTTGCTTCGTTATAGTAAAGTCCGAGGGTAATCCTTGCTGTACACGCGCTGATATGACGCCCGCACGCGCTTGCTTGACCGAAAAAGTGACGGGTACCAGTTCTTCGTTAGTAAAGTCCGTTTTTGGCCTAGTAGCGATGAATATTGCTGATATTTGAGTATATCCATGGTGCCGCAACATAGCGGATTTGGCACCAAAAACGATGCACTTCCTTTGCCTCCCACTAAATTACTACAAAACCATATAACGAGCTGTTAAAACGGCATAACGGGTTTATTTTCTCCACAGATTTTTCATGCTTATAGTGTCAACAACAAAAGTCCTCAAACCACTAATAGATAGAGCAATATTGTGGCATTGGGAGCAAATAGTCGGTGCCTACTTTTTCAAGTCCATTCATTATGACACACAACATCAGTAGAAAAGGAGCCTAACAAACCAAAATCTCACACAAAAAAGGAACAACAATAATAAAACTTTCCCCTATTAGCAATAACTTGCATTTCAGGTCAAAATTATTGGTCATAATTCATGCAATGCACAGGTATCACTGAGACGTCACCATAGGTTGAGTGATCTGTACTCATGCGTTTCCAAATCCCAGAAATACCATTTTGCATGAGATCAGTGATGGCGTACAAATCACAATACCATCAGTTAGTTATGCAAACTACAAAATACCGGCATTAAAAACTTCAACTGTATGTACAAAACCGACAGCAAGTAGGCCGGGGACAAACGGAAGGCTCTCTGTCTCCAAAAGCAATGGCTTGAAGCAAACTATATTTTCTCTTTTCAATCGCTGTCTTGATCACTGCCACTGTCACTTCCAGATGACGATGCTGATGATGAAGAAGACTCTTTGCGTTGCTTCTTGGGTGCACTTCCTTCATGCTTCTGCTTATCTTTATAGGCCGCAAGTACCTAGCGAATGAAAATAATAACACATCAATGCATTTCATATTAAACAAACAAATATGTGCATCAGCAGACATACCTCATTATACTTTTCTTTGGCGGATTTAGCAAGACATTCGTATTTTGATTTTTCCTCTTGTGGGGTATCAGCCCACATCTTTCCAAGTGACTTGGCAGTATCACCCACTGAAAAGGATGGGTTGGCTTTCTTTACTTCTCCACGACGGTCACCACAAAACAAGAAAAAAGCTGACCTGCAAAGTGTAAAAATGTTTATTGATACACAAAGCCAACAACTATATTCCGGTATAGAGGCTACAGTATTTATTTGCCACGCCATTACTACGGCTACCCGTAAAATGTCGTGTCTTTGGACATATCGTGGGAAAATTTTATGAAGCATGACTACTGCAAAACCGTAAATATTAATGCAATTCTTTTTTTATTGTTTTAAAATTGAAGCTTTAAGCATCATTTCAAATGGATTGGAGTAGATGAAGTAGTCTAATCGGAGGATTTTGAGAGGTTGCGCAATTTTTGTAGGCTGTTGGAAAATGCTGAGATGTAGCAAAAAAATTTAAGGTGGAACAGGATCTTGATTACTCCAACTTGATGTATTGCAGATGCATTTAAGTGCATCTTGAACAGAATTTTTTTATAAACATGTCCAATTTCACACCTTACTTCAGTGATCAATAAGGGGTGACATTGGACGGCATACTATATATAGAGTTTGAACACTTTGGTTGCCAAATTGCAGTCAGTCAGGCAGACTTTTGTATTATTGAGTCTATTCGGGCTGTTACATGAGTCGTTTATTATCCTTACATTTTACACTGACCCGGTGGGCCTATATAGAGTTTTATTGAGGTATTGTACCATAATTTATTTTTAATGAAATGGTGAGAAAGTACAAAAGAGATGTAAGGCCTACTTCAAGAACCTATAAATACTATTCACAAGAGAAAATGGAGAAGACAGTGCAAGCATGCAGGGTATGCCTTTAAGAGAGGCATTGAAAATGTTTCAGCTGAAGCCGGGAGCAAGGGAGATGCTACACAACAGATTAAAAGGGATTCATAATAAGGGAATTGGAGGGCAGACTGTATTTAGTCAACAAGAACAAGCGGCATTTATAGCTCATATCACAACGCTTGCATTTGAGCATTAAACCTTCATTTTTTGCCAAACAATTTGAAATTGATGGTTTAATAAAAAAAACGACTCTGAAAAACATGTTTTAAATGTCCAAAGACACCTGTTTTACAGTACTGAATCTTACTGTGGTCTTTTGGGGGCATTCGGATCCTTCTTTCTCTTGATTGGTTTCTTTACCTCACCAGCAGGTGGTGTGTAAGTCGCCATTTCCTTATCGTATCTCAATTTGTCCCGGCCGGCCATGTCATTGAAGATTTTTTTTTCTTTTAGATTCATTTCCTACCAACAAAACACAGGTATTTACCAGTGATGCAATTTATGTTGGAATTAGAAGGCAAACGTCATACCCGCCATCGTTCGGCACATTTCCTCGAGAACTCGGCAAACACTACTTGCTCATCGGGGTGAGCCTTTTTGTGTTCAGAGCGGCAAGTTTGAACGAAGAAAGCGTACGCCGTCATCCTTCCTCGCGGCTTGTTGGGGTCTTTCTTTCCCATTTCAATCTATTGGCGGCAGTGGTAAACTAAGAAAACTCTCTGAGAATGAAGAAATTACTGAAATATATCGTCAAACGTTGTTAAAATACATTGAAGCAAGGGCAACAGTCTGTCTAACGCATTTCGCTTTGGCGAAAGAACGTCTCCGCGAATCGCAACTACTATCGGGATCGATATAATGATTGGTTGATACACAACACGGTAACAGTAGGAATTATTCACATGGCTTACAAGGCGCTGTTCCAGAATAAGCAATCATCAGGGTCATCGCCGACTCGCCGTGCTTCTAACGGTGCGGGCGATATCCAACACCGAACTGACAACTGAATACCGTACATTACAGTTTCGTCGCTGACACTAGCAAATGTAGATGGTAATCTACAACACACACACTCGCAGGCGTTTACAGCGACTTGCCTGGAAAATAAGAGCTTTCTAGTAACAATCGTTCCTTTTCCTTGCCGCCCTTATACACTAAGTAAGCGAAGGCTTCACATTACCGCAAAGGAGAACGCTCTCATTCGAATAGCGATACCGTCTGTTGCGAAAGCACGTAGACAAGCGCTATGATAGGACGAAAGCCTTCTCTCCTATAGTGCGCTCAC
This sequence comes from Botrylloides violaceus, assembly GCA_030412335.1. Lineage (NCBI taxonomy): Eukaryota > Metazoa > Chordata > Ascidiacea > Stolidobranchia > Styelidae > Botrylloides > Botrylloides violaceus. The sequence goes on from JASFYC010000810.1 coordinate 3,276,862, forward strand.
AATGGCCGCGAGCTATGAAGGCGCTACTGTGTAACGTTACGAATAAAACCGTTGCGAATAACTACATATTATTCGAGTCCAGAATATCGAATTTACAAAGTAAAACCGTCGAACGAAAATTCACGATGTCAACTATCCATCTGCCGAAAAACGAAGCAAATTGCCCCAGAACTAGTGTTACTTTTTGAGCATTGAAAATGGTGTCTTTCGACACTCGATACTCGCGACGGCCAATGCATTCGTAATGGCGAGATACCATAGCCAGACACTATAGCTGCTGTAGTGCTAAGTCTGTAGCACTCACTATATACCGTCATATATCGACGGTGCATGAGGCCTCACACTGATAAAGTTATTACTAACCTCAGCAGTTACACTCAAGCTTACTGACAGTATATAATATAGAACAGTACATAACGGCCCTGAAAGTCTAAATTCAAAGTATGTGGCGACGCTTTAGAGAAATTTGTGCGTAGTTTTCGCCAGTCGCCTCGCCAATGACTGAAACGTCAGAGATAAACGGGAGAGCGTAGTTGTCGCTACTTCGTGCTCGTTTTGTTTGATTCGCTCTGAACGTTCACGTGCTTGGAAGGCGCGAAGACTTGAATGCTATGAGTTGTCAAAAGATTTTACAGGAGATCTGTAAGCAAGTCCGCCCAACGTATTCCTTGCCTATCGCGCTAGCAGTAGGCCTACACTAAATTCAGTATTTCGTTTACGTCCCTACTGTGCCCAAATATATAAGCAGTTTAGCTTATAAATATCCGATATCCAAGCAGGCCAACGGCCGGGATAAAGCATGCTGGAAACCGCTTTCGATGTCAACACTACAAATTAGAAATTCAATTGCGCTGAGAAGCATCATCAGACGCTTATTGCGCGGGCTCCTGCTGTGCATAGACAGACAGCTATTTAATTTCGCGGAATATAAATATTGGCTACCGCCGCGACTATTTCCCGAAAGCGCAGGCTATCCGCATATATTCTGAGCTTCAGCATTTCAAACACGGCTAGTAGTCGGCTTACATATCAGCTGGCTCCACTCGCTACCCTACCTAACACACCTCTGCCTTATTGTCACACGATTATCCCATGTCTAGGCTTCTTATTCCGCCACGGAAGTTCTTATTTTCGATTATCATAATTATCGGCCTTCACATACTAGGCTGGGGGTCGATACATACCTATCGAACGATCATGAATATCAACTGCAATTACTCAACTCAACTTGCCTGACTCATTCACCTATCCAATCCATAGATCAACCTGATTGAACCATTAATTGCCACTGGCCCTGTGCAGCATGCTACATAGATAGACTAGTTTCCAGATTTGATATGCCCATTATGATATTGGAATATCAAGTTTGTTGGATTCAGGGGTTGGCAGTGAATTTCAATGTGCATTCAAAATATAGAAAAAGACACAAAACTAATTTGGTGGGAACAGAAAAGGTGTGTCTCACATAGCATACAAAAACAGTGGTAACATGGTCAAAATTTGTTTTGGCAAGGTAAAGGTTCAAAGCTATATCAATTTATCACAGTTGCACCCTCTAGTGGTGAAAAAGACGAGTACTGCTATGGATCATTACTATCCCATGTTCATCACAAGCTTGAATCACGACACCGTCATTGGCGGATCCAGCCGGACTAACAATATACTTGACACCACTCTGTAAAGTAGTTATGAACAAAACTTCATAAGTAATAGGCACGATAGCCAATTAGCCATATTACACTCTTACCTTTCTAGCCCGGTCGATGTTGTCTCTGAATGGGAAGAATGCATCCGAGCTAAGAGACACCCCATCAAGCTTCGAAATCCAATCATCAATATCAGACTAAAACATACGATAACATGTCAACCTAGATAATCCCTTTATATTTCAAAGTATCATAATGACTTGCCAAAAAAGACAGGACAAAGAACTAAACGCTGACTTGCAGCAAGTGCTAATCGCAAAAGTCACACAAATGCAATGGCAGGAGTTTCACAAAACTGTGCTAGACTAGAGTGGCAAACAGTTGAAATATATACCGTATAGTCAATTCAAGTTCAAGTGACAAGCCTTTGACACTATACACCGTGTAAAAATGGAAAGAGAAATTAGAATTTAAACTGTCAGTGAATTTTTCGACTTCGGTATGTTAGCACAGATGTGCAACAATTGCAGACCGGCCCACTGAACTCGGTATTTCATAGCCAACAGAAGACCCACTTAGTGTTTTTTGTGGCTAACCCTACGAATAAAACTTATCACAATTCCCGACAAGGTTATGATAAAACTGGCTTAGGCTACCTTTGCTTCACTCACCTCAGTCAATAGCTCTGGCGGTTCTACAAATTGTTCTTTCCAAGTAAGAAGATCCATGTCCTATATAAAAGTGACATGGAAATACTGAAATATTCACATAAAAACATCTAAAAAAATACCTTCCCAACTGCACTAGTGACGTAGGCATCAATCAAGTTGGCCTTTACAGGACGTTTTGTATCTTTTTTGAATTTCATTGCCATAACTCTAGGGTGTTGCCGCAGCCACCTTCATACAGAATACCTTCATAAAGGAAATGACTATGCACAACGCATAGTACACATGAAAACATACCAGTTATTAGCCTTGTCACCAGCTAGTCTAGAGCAATGTATTCTGGACTGCTGACCAGCCCCAATGCCAATTACCTGCAAGTTGTAAAACGGATGGAATTTATATTGATGTAACAGTAATTTTGACAAATACCTGTCCATCTTTTGCATAACAGACCGAGTTTGATTGTGTATATTTCAGAGCAATGCTGGCCACAATCAAATCACGAATGGCAGATTCTGGAAGCTAAAGGAAATAATATATTAAAGTTAATGAATATGCGGGGCTGATGAAGAGCATTACAAAGCAATCCTCACAAGTCACGACCATAAACATTCTACTGAGAGACTCTTCGAATGACAAAAAGACAATATTTACAATCACCTCTTTGCTGTTGGAGACAATATTTTTCATCATATCAGAGTTGATGACAGCATCATTACGTTTTTGCTTCATGTAGATACCATACAGCTCTCGAGTTTCCATTGCTGGAGGTTCGTAACTGGGATCCATCTGCATGCACATGATCGGAGAATTAATGACTTTAAAACTTTTCAAGAATTCACGGAGACAATTGATTTGACATCAGAAAAGCATGCAACAGGTTGCGTCTGTCAATCAGCACTCAGTAGTAATGATCCCGCCGTGCACCTCATGTCCCATGCAGACTACAAGTAAGCCTACAATCAACTTACTTGCAAAATACAGTATTTGCCCCCTTTTTTCTTCGATAGCAAGTGGAGGGCACCATCAGTGTAGCTTGGTGCAATGATTCCGTCAGAAACCTTGAAGTATAAATATTGCAAGAATCAATACCATAGACTTCAAGAACTGGAGCACGACTAGCAAAAGAGACTAGAATACAACCCAACATTGGAAAATTTAATCCAAAGTTCACGTAGTTTCTTTACGGTATACAAATAACCAACTGCCCCCACGAACTAAAGGCATGTACTTCGCATTGGCACCACAGCAGAAGTCTGTGGTCAGTATGCCTCTATGCATATCCACTGTTGTCAAAGCAATGCGGCTTCCTACCTCACGTGAAATTATCTTTGCCGTTATATCATCACATTCATGAGACAAAGCAATAAAATCTCCAAATGAAGACATCCTGTCAGCACCTATAAGCAATCAAGAGCACATTTTATCATAGTCTTTAAACAAACCACAATATCTATCATATACCTCTAGCCCTTGCATATGCCGTTGCAATTGGAGAAAGTGAGTCACGAAGATCGGCGACCATGCAAAGCTTAGCTTGCTCTTCACTGAGCTCAACAGCTACAGCAGCGCCTATGTAGATTTTAAATCATATTGATGAAAGTATCAATTTCAAAGTGTTCATAGGTTCATCTAGATACCTGCAGGACTGACATGCTTGAATGAGGTCGCCGCTGGCAATCCAATAGCAATATTCAGTTCCTTGACAAGCTGCCACGCGTTCAGTGCATCACACAGATTAATGAAACCAGGGGATCCATTCATAACTGAACAAGCAAGAAATGAGAAATAAAAACATGAGGCAAGAAATTTGGAGCACAGTACGCACACACACCTATAAAAGGAATTTCACCATGCCTCACAAAAACTTCTGCAGGTTTCTGATGCGGGTTCATACCATATCGCAATGGTAGACGATTTTTTCCCGTGCCATAATTCTCACGCATGTATGTAGAGATTGCATCATCATACTCAGCAGTATGATTGAAAGCCTGAAAACAGAGAAGAATTTTGCTGCAAGATCCAAGGATCTGCAAGGTAATAGTTACCTTAAGTGCCAGAGTTTTTCTGGTGTCAAGCGAAGTAGCAGTATCTTTGGAAGTTTCGATTTCAGTAGCCACCTTGTCATAATCTTCTGGGTCGCAGATGACAGTAACACGGGTATGGTTCTTGGCAGCTGCCCGGAGGAGTGTAACCCCGCCTAGATTATTATAGAAGTATTAGGGATTAATCACAACGAAACGAAAATTGTGCCCTCCCGAAATTGAAAGCTAATGCTGGCTATGGGTTTGTCGATGTTATGCTGTCTTGACAAATCTGGTCGACAAACAATATACAACATCTTTTGCAAGCAACTGTAGGCCTACCTAGAACGGTAAACAAGTGAAATATGTACCAATATCAATTTCTTCCACAGCTTTCTCCATGTCAACTCCTGGCTTTGCTATTGTTTCCACGAAGGGGTAGAGATTACAAACAACGACACTGGAATAGACGCAATATTATTCAATACATCAAATCACACGCGAAATGTACTGCAAAATTACCTAATGTACCGAAAGTCCAAGTTTTCCATGTCTTTTCTATCACTTATAGAGTTTCGAGCGAGAATACCACCATGCACAGCTGGATGAAGTGTCTTTACTCGACCTCCTAGCATCTCTGGAGCTCCAGTCACTTCGGAAACATCCCTGTCATGTTGATTAACAAGTTAACATATGACCACTGACACGTGCATAAAATCTGTCTCTTTATCTACGAGAAGATGAAATACAGCAAACAGATTTTTTGTTTCACACATTTCGTAGACTGGGGGTGGTAGGCGAGAAAAAGAAAGAGAATCCTAAAAACAAGCTGTGTGTGCATTTGTAATGAGATGACGCCCAGACGATATGTGGTATTGAGGCGACACATACCTGACAGGAATCCCAGCATCTCGAATTTTCTTCGCAGTCCCACCAGATGCTATAAGCCCATAACCAAGTTTCTGCAATCTATCAGCAAATTCTTCAAGCCCAGACTTGTCAGAAACACTCAAAATTGCTGAAGATAATATCAAAACCAAATCAATTGCTAAGTGAGAGAATAACTCTAAGGATGTAGGCTGCAAATAACTACGTCCATACAATAGGATGATATGACCTTTGTCCATATTTTATTTTGCCGCATTTACACCTCACAATATGCATATAGGCTATACACTACTGTTGCGTGGTGCTTGTGGTGGATATGCATACCATGCGCGGATGGTTTGCATATGCTGGCTGCTGGTCAAGGAGACGCCGATGGAGAACGGCTAGTCCGAAGTACTCGTGCTGTATATGCACGATCTATATTTTATGTGTATCAATTAATCAACTTTACCTAGCTCTAACTTGTTGGAGTCCTCCATAGTCGCGCAGAATTTCTAGACGCTGTTGGAAGAGCAAATCCGTCAAAAAACGATGAGAAAACGAATGCAATATGCAGATGTATAAGCCTAAAATGCGGAGTAGCGGGGTGGCTGAGCCAACACTGAAAGGGGGTTTGGCGGAGGTAGCGGGGAATGGAAATTTCTAAAAGACGGGCTGATGGGGCGTGGGGTAGTTCTCGAACTCAGCCAGGGGCCTAGGACAGTGGAGGGGGCGTGTCGCAGGCGGGTTTGTTGAGGTCTGGCCGGCCTGTGCGGAGCGAAGCAGGTCAGCCACAAACCGCCCGCCGAGACATGCGTCCCCGACAGGGAACGCGGCCTGATGTATGCACGGAGGCGGGATGTAGGCCTATACGATGGGAAAGGCATCGCGACCGGTGCGGAGCCGGGTCAAGCGGTGCCGTCCACCTCTAGTAGCTAGTAGTATTAGAAGGCAATATCAGACGATACCATCCCTACCCCGCTATCTCCGCCTTTTAGAATGTCATTCCCCGCTATCTCCGCCACCCCGCCTTTTAGCGTTACCCTATGCAGACCTCAAGAATCAGGGAAGACGATCAAAGGCGCACGCAAAAGGTTCACACACTGTCACACAGATACCAAAGGGTCCGAAACTCCGAAACGTGTTTTTGAGAGACTTCGGTGCTAGCAAACTTTTTGATATTGCCGCTTGCTAGGCACGTGACTCTTTTTGCTCTTCTTCGGTCTGCAATGGTGAGAGCGTGCAAATAGAGCGTGACAATTGAGCCAAAGCCTCTCTCTCTCTTTCTTCCCTGACACAACTTACGAAGGAACGAGCCATGTAAATCAGGCGAAAGCTGCCATGGCGGCCAAAGTGAGCGGCAATGGAGGCCACACTCCACAACACGGTCGTCGCCGTCAGTCGCGTTCACGAGTGCAGTGATGATCTGGAAATTATAAGTTTATAACACGACTCTAGTTTTCCGGTAGTAGCAGTGGGTAGAGAGCCAGAGCCTGACATGAATTCACCGTTGAGAATTGAGAATCCGTACTTTTCAGTGCCATTTTTCGACGACGATTTGATAAATTGCTACCCCAGGGTTTTGAGTATGTGTCCTTTCAGTAAGCCTTCTTTGCTGTGGCAAACCTTGTGTATTGCTAATACAGTAGGTAATGTAGTCCCCTATAGTGGCCTATGGGCCTAACACCACCATACAGCATACACTATCAGATGAGGATTTACCCTGATACGAATGACTGGTTCGTTATCCTCCTGCTCTGTCCCCGTGCCGTGAACAATTTATACCTCTGACCTGGGTACCGCCACATACCAGTAACCCTAAAATGCTTAAAATTGAATCCGCCTCGGCATTGTAAAAATTTGTGTTGGTTTGCATTCATCGACCCATACCGAATTTTGCGATGGTGGCGTACTGTAGGGTACCGGTAGTTAAGTTAAAATACTAAGGTACCGTGTGAAAGTGGACTTCTGACGAAAAACAGTAGAAGCAGCTTCAGCTTGCAGATCGGTTGAAGCAATGCCGTATATATATGTATGGATTTGAATTGAATGTAGACCAATAAGACAGGTGCTGCGTTGGTAGTTCATGATTCCTATTGTTTTCACAAATAAAGTTCTTGCCGTTATTGTCACTATCTGCTTGAAGTCCCTTAATTATGCCTAGAGACGTTTGCTCGGTATATGGATGTGCAAGTGCAAGGAGTCATGGATACGGAATATTCCGTGTTTCTCTGTTTGAAGATAATGACCAACAGATATGGCGAGAACAACTTGCAAACATATTTGGACCCCGGGTGGGAGGAGAGCAATTTTTGGACTTGTTGAATGAAGGTAGAGCCATGATATGTGAAAAACATTTCAAACCTGTTGATGTTTTAACATGTAAGTCAAAGTTCACACTATTGATGGCTTTTGAAGTTTTTTTGCATAACACTTTCACTTAAATAACGTGACATGAACAATATTTTTCGGCGGTGGATCATGCATAAGACCTTGAAATTATATATATACATTTTTATCTTTAAATCTTTTTCTTACAATTTATTCTGACTCTGCAGTAAAATAAGAGTGAGGAAGTTGAGTGTTATATTTGTTGCTTATGTGATTATTTTAGTAAAACCACCTTCTCATTTCTTACGGAAAACCAGCCATGTTGGGCTTGTATTCGATTTGGTATCGATGCCATGCAGAGGGCAAAATGAGAATAAAATTTGGACATTTCGTTGTTCTCCAAGGGACAACATGGCATTTTCTTGATTACAAGTCACCATTTTCTGAATGAGTGTGTGACATAAACAGTCGCCAGTTATCAATATTACCCATTTCAAACGTTCCATGGGCAGCACTAATGATTTCTGTCTGTAGTTCCACCAACAGGGCAGCGACCTTCATGGCGACGGCTCAAGGCGTACTCAATACCGGATAGGAATCTGCCAGAACTGAAGCCAGTTGTCAATAACGAGGTGGGTACAGTATATATGTTAACAATGTAGTCTATTTCATTTTTTTTTCTGTGACATTTGCAGTCCGCCTACAAGAGTTGTGCTGAAAGAGTTGCAGCTAATCGTCTCAGATTCAATCGCAAGCGAACATTTTGTTCAACGGGTATGTGGGGTAATCTATAGGCTGTGGAATGTATACACCCAGTTACATTACGCAATTCTTTGTCAATTCAGGTGTTGGTACAAATGATAGGGCCACATCCAAGCACTTCTGTTGCCAGGTTGGCAAAAGTTACCTGCGAGGAGACGTGGATTAAATACATGCTGGGAGTTATATCATTGTACGATTGAAAATGGAGTACAGCCATCCTGTCTCTACAGCCAATAGCATTGTATGCAGTTGTGCTTTTCGTCCAAGCTGGTGTTTCGCAAGTGGCCTAGATCTTAGATTATGGTCTATGCCCTATGGAATGTAAAGATTGCAATAACATGCTGATACATTGAATCATTGATGTCATCACATTGGCCAATCTTGCAAATTGTGATTACATTGGTCTGTCAGGCCAATCATCTGAAATCATTGCCAAATCTGAATACGAAACTGTTGTTACGGACCATGCACAATTAAATTTTATCAACTCTTGTATGGAACGGATTGATAGCTCAGATCGGGAGGGTGGTTGACGCATACTCAGACAACCGAAGGTAGAATAAGTGATACAAGACTACCCTGGAGACGGTGGCAGTTTTTCGCGTGTTCATGTAATAGCCTACGTGATGTAGTGGTAGTCTGTGCGTAGAGATTCCTGGCGAGGATTCAATCTCGTATGTGTTAAGTGCATCACCTCAAAAATACGTTGTGAATTGTGATATGGCGCTGCACGTTAGACATTAGGCCTACTTGCATATTGTGGTTATAAACTGTCACGTGAAAACTATTGTACTCCTAGATACAAAATACAAGCCTTGCATAAATAACCCTCTATATTCCGTCGAGAATAAGATTTTTATTTAATATGCTTTATGTCTCAGCGCTTAGTGGCTTGTGGATTTCTGGCTTTGTACTTCCGCGATAACGTCACGCAGGGATGATTTTGGATGTCACACACGAGTGAGTAGTGTAGGAAACGCCATCGGCAAATCTTGCACACTTCTGAAGTCGCATTCATACCGGCAGCGGTGTCTTGTCAGGTCGGCCGTGGATCGCAGCCCGGAATTGGGATAAGGGGCCACGCGCGATGGTGTCGTAGCGTTGTTTTGCTTCAAAGTGAAGTTAATGACTGGAGACGTGAATGGTCAAATTTCGTTCAATAAGTCAGCCAAATAGTATGCCGCAAATCGAATTCAAGGTTCAAAATGAGCAGTCATTTTATTTTCGAAGAGTTATTTGATGATAGCGCGACAACAGCCGTTAGATACCGACTACTTATAGCTTTTCGCCCGGCACGTAGGCTTACCTTCAACCCGTGTTGGATGCCTTTACGAGGCCAGAACAACAGTCAGGGCGGATCATACGATGGTCGTATGTGGCTGGCGAAGGAGTGAGCAACTTGGTACAGCCAATAGGCATAATATAGCTCTTTAGTTTAGCCGGATGTTCTTCGAAGGTTTAATATTAGATTTACTTTCAGTAATTTGGGTAAATCTAAGATACGAGCTAAACGTAATCAAAATGGGTACCCCGGTAAATGACTATGAAGTTATGTTCGGTAAAGAAATATTCAAGACTGTCACGATGCTTCAGATCGGAGCTCCCGGTGCCGATTCTCTGCGAGAAGTGGCCGCAATCATGAAGGTACGGTTTTTGTTTGTGGGGTCTTTTTTGGAAATGGAATATAAATATTTAATAGATAGGCCTACTATATATAATATCGCCCTATTTATACTCCACGTAGGAAGCCACGCTACAGCAATTCAGCACGTTTGATGATCGCAATGAAGAAATTCTCCAATATCAGAACTCCAGAGGAGACCCAGGCCTTATCGATCAGCTTAGTAAATATCTCACTAACGAAATATACCGGGAACCCGTGGACAGGTTTGTTGGTACCAATATATCTGTACACTAGACTTAGGATGAGGAATGGCCTTGAAGGTGTATAGGTCTGATACTAGCAACCGAATTGAAATCCTTCATTCCCACGGTCACCGTCGATCCCCCTTTACTCGCACACTTGTTTTGCGAGCCAATTAATGTCGTAATGTCCTCCATAATTATTGCTAGTAATTTGTATTTCCTGACTTTATTCTGATTTCGGTTAATTGAAGCATGTCATTATCGTAACAGCGACGATTTGGATATCAACAATGGAGCCAGCGGAGGAGTTTGGGATCTTTTGGTTAGATATTTACTTCCAGGCGATACTGTTTTCGTGGAAGATCCATCCTACAAAGCCATGGTTCCGAACTTGCGACAATCCGAGGTAGCGTTAGCTCACGACTCAATACTTTGGCCTACTTCAACTAATGCTATGTTATAGACCGTTTTATCCAATATCTACCTATACTGTTAGATAATAGGGACATCATACACCCGTTTGTATTTGTATGCCAAGTTGTTCTATTTTATAGTGCGGTTCGGATGTCGGAAGCAATCTGGTTAATGATTTTCAGACTTTTTTGTTCGCGATCAGCCGATCAGTTTATTACGACAGCATGAGCATATACGCCCGCTATGCGAGACTGAGAAGTCTACCGGGAACCTCATGCCGAGCATTTAACCAAGCGTCGTTGTATGTAATCCAATGGAAATTGCGTCCTCTCTGTGTTGTTTATGACAAATTTGTCTCTTGTCCTATAATGTAGTTAAACCTCTTACCGTTCCGCATAAAATAAGTTAGTCTCATTCTTGTCGGCATTATGCTGCTTACTGAGCGGAAATCGTATCCCGAGGCGCTGCTAACAGGGCGTGACTTTCTTCCGACAGTGTTGTACTTGCCTGTCATTGCGATCCATTACTGTAAAATTTTTATTTACATCATCCAGCCATTCTCAGAATTAACATTTTCATATAACGTAGAGTAGCCTATTGGTGCTACTTTGAATTCAAAATCGCCATACGTCGAAAATGCAATTCCTCGCTGCAATACTGATGATAGATTGTAGTCCTTTACGTGTACTTTGACCACGCGGACTTCCCATTTTAAACCGAACGTTTTAGGCGTGACTGTGTGGCAACACGCATCATGCTATGGATTCCTATGGTGCTGGCTACTTTCCTCGCGCAGTGATTTTGTGCATGCCGCATTTTCTATTTGCAAAAGAGAAAGGATCTTGTAGTGTACTTGGTAATGTTGGTATGCGTTCGCGATCGATATTTGGTATCCTGGTACTATATTCTGCTAATGGAGTTGTTACTCCAACTTCAATTTAGTGCGATTTTCCTACCAACATGAATGCGTTGCGTTCGCGCGGAAACCTCTACTGTGCAGCGTACACTGTGTGCACACTCCCGTACCCACATCTGCAAAAAGATTAGATTCAATTACCTTTCAGTTCAATCTTGTGGGAGTTTCAATGGATGAAGGGGGAATGCGGATGGACCTTCTTGAGGAGAAAATCTTACAAGCTAAACGAAGAGATCCCAACGAAAAGTATCCGTTTACTGCAGTTGTGTACCTCGTACCAGTCTTCCACAATCCGACAACAAAGAATATGTCTGGAGGTAGACAACTGGCTTAAACCAAAAATATCAGTCAGTGATGCGGGCGCAATATCATCAAGGCTACCATGCATGCAATTCGATACTATGTCGGTACCGTAATGATCCGGATACGCTGTATTAGTGCGAAGGAGGGATGGCTCGGTATTCGATCAAGGATGCCAGCCTGTGAGCCAGGAAACTAACTGCAGTTTGTACATTCTGCTGTTACCTATAGAGTGTGATAGAAGTTACCTCTACACACAATATCATCGCTGTTTGTTTTTACATCGCATTTGTCGTACCAGAGAAAAGTAACTGGCGGCGTGACGCCATCTGTTTATTCTCATCAATACGCTTGCACACGGAGTGCACCCGTTAACCACAGCCTCGAAAAGTTTTCGATATGCCTATAAAATGCGAGAGCCTGTAGAGGTCAAGAATTAAGGAGACCACGTGCTTCACGCTGGTGGATCTTCTAATGCATTTGATCAATTTCAGAGCGTCAAAAACAACTTGTGGAACTTGCTCGAAAATACGACTTGTTGGTAATAGCCGATGACGTATATAATTTACTCTGCTATAGTTCGCCTGAAAGCGATGACCCGGAAACAGCGCGACCGCCGAAACGACTGTTTGCTTTTGACGATAAAAAAGATCCCGGCTATAAAGGTTCATGATTATTGTATGCAATGGAGAATTGATTGCTAACAACAACGCTTCTTTTTAGGAAATGTAGTGTCATCTTGTACTTTTTCAAAGTTCCTTGGACCGGGATTGCGTCTTGGGTGGTTCGAAATGCCCTCTAGGATACGAGCGCTACATCGGCGACAATACTGTTTTGACAGTGGTGCTGGAAAGAATCCATACACCGGTGCATTGGTTGGCGTTGGTTTGAAAATGGGACTGGTACAGAAGCACGTCAAGAAGACTCGGGCCATGTATGCGGTATGACGATAGACTGAGAACCGTAGTTACGATATGTGCGTTTAGAATATTCGAGAAAACGATCTAGACCCGCGCAAGATTCGCGACGGTGCGATTTCAACAAAACTAAGTCGTGTACCGGTTGCCTTTTCGAGGAACGGTTCATGACCGTTCTAAATTTTGCGTCGTCCAAGGTCTACGATTTGAAAGATGTCATTGTATAAGTCGTTCGCAAAAGTGTCGAAAACGGGTGGGGTCTCTCAAATTGTTGGTTATAAGTAAGGCTTTGTGTATAGAACTCCTTATCGTGACTGCTATTGAAGAAGTACGATGATGCTGTGTTTAGGGAAGGATCAAGGCTTCCCACGAAATCATCATGTCGACAGTAGGGAAGCTCGGCGTAACATGCCATCTACCAAGCGGAGGGGCGTTTCTGTGGATTGTGTTGCCGGAGTCACTGACGGCGAGTGATCTGCTAGAGTTGTCCAAAAGTACTGTCCGATTCCTGCCGGGAAATTTGTAAGTTCGGCCGTTTGTTTATCTCTATATCTGGAAAATAATTTACGGTTACTGAAGCCGGCTCTGCCTGGGTCAGGGTCGGGGTCAACATTTCAAATCTCGCTGCAAATTGGTATTCGACCTCCACCCATTTCAATTACACCTGATACTAGATCTACGAAAGTTTGGGAACTAATTTTCCAATAAATTTGGCTGGGTGCCATGCCTGCGGGGATATTTTATTGATGCTGTCAAGATGTTCGAACTAATATCACATGTCAAGTCATTGGTTTTTGCCAATGGCATTTCGTGTTTAATTCGATACTCAAAACAATCTTGAATATTTTCTTCTCGATTTACCCATTAAAAGTTGTTTTCATTCCCAGGGCGTCTCCATCAAACTCGTTCAAAAATTGCTTGCGGATATGTATAACATACTACGAGACGAAGGAGCTGCTTGCAGGAGTGATGGATTTATGCAGATACATACAGCAAATGATTGAAAGGTCGCATCTTTAAGCCTATACAGTAGCCTATATGTTGTTGTGGCGGCAGTGATTGTTGTGTTGTGTCCCCGAGGATTATCAAGCCCAATAATATCATTTGCAATTGCTTGTACAGTGCATTGTTAAATACTCATTTCATTGAACTAGCCGTGGATTTTTGTGGGCTGGGAATCGTGCAGCACGGTTGGCTTTCGCTAAACGCTTGGGCGTCGTTCGCTGCCCTTCTTGAAAAAGCTGTGATAGAGCCGGAAGCAGCAGTGCGTTCGCTAAAATTTGTACAGGTTTGTGCAGACCATGTAAAATTTATTAGACTCGCAGTCGGCGTTCTCTATAGGAGACGGGTGGACGCGAAAGCAAAGGGTGAACAACATCAAAGATTTGTTAAAAGTCTAATCGCGTACCGCGATCAACTAAATATTGCTTGATGGAATACAGTATTAACTTCATGGACTGCACGGAAATAGTCACAGTGGTAATGAAGCCTAGCGGCCGACGCATCACTAATGCCGATATATGAGAGTTAATGATTTGCTAAGTATTGAAATATCACATGCAAGTTAGATGTTATTATGTTATCTATCATACTATCATATTGCTTGTAAGTGGCGGGACGTTCACCATAATGTGACCAAAATCGCTGACGATGCATTTAGTTTGTCTGAAAATCCGAGAAGAGAGCCGTAGTTTTATTGGTCTGGATTAGTCATGATAATTATGCTAAAGCAGGTCTGAACGCAGTTAGATTTTTGCTGCATTGCGCAGTCTAGGTTATAGCCCGGAGGCTTCCAATTTGCTTTTACCTTATCTGTTGGATGTTTATCTCAGTTTAGGTGTGGTAAATGTTGTGAAAGGAAATAGATATGTCCGAATATTGCAAGGACCTGATGGAGTATATAGATACACTAACTTGTCGGTATATAAGAGTAGCCTGCAACCGGTGACAGCTGGTTCTACAAAGTTTGGCGACATGGCATAGGGTGAATTTTGCGCGCAGGGACAGAGTTCGTACTCACTACTCGTATATATATATAAAGCCTAGCGGTCACTACAGGAGAACGAATTGTCGTGATAAGATTTTGATCCTCAAGAATTCGCATCACAGGTTGATTGGTAGGCCTAATAGATATCAAGATAAATTTAGAATATAAGTGATGATGGAGTTACCTGTGTCACTGTATGAACACGATCTTGGTATGAATTTACTTGGGCCAAATTCTAGTGTTACGCTGGAAATCGGAGCGCCAGGACGAAGAGAACTTAAAAATATCGTCTCGTACATGAAGGTAGGAATGATTTATGGTCATCTAAAGCTAGCTTTGAAATGTCAGTCAGTTAGCACCTTCAGCCTATTATATATTGCATTATCTGTAGCAAGGCATTTTACACGAACTGGAAAATGTGGACCGACGTACTGCACAATCCGCCCAATATGGTCGCAACGAGGGGAATCCGTATTTGATAAAGGAATTACATAAGTTTCTGTCGGAGTACTACAGTAATCCTGTAGCCAGGTATGTACGTAATTATCATCACTTGTATAAACATTGTACTCAACACATGCTTTGCATTGTATAGAGAGGATCTATTCATTACAAGCGGAGCCAGTGCTGGAGCATGGGACATTTTTACATGGTTTTTTAGAGAAGGCGACACCATATTCGTTGAAGATCCCACGTACAAGTCGATGATACCAGCCTTGACATCTTCTCACGTCTGCTTTCGATGTTAGCACGGCACATTTCTGGATTGCTTTAACGGTTGGCTATACCTTTCCGTTGCAGTTCAAAATGATTGGGATATCCACAGACAAAGACGGAATGGTAGTCGATGAATTAGAGACAAAGTTGCAAAATTTGGAAAGCAGGGAAACTTCTGATAGATACCCGTTCAAGGCTGCAGTCTACCTTATTCCAGTGTGCCATAACCCCACTACTACAACGATGACTGAAAGTAATAAAGGCTCTGCCTGTAACTACTTGTAGCGTATAGGCCCACACAGTGAATCCTGAGACCTGAGACGTTCTGCTCATTAGGCACTGATCAAACAATAGTCTGCATTCGTCTAAAGCCCAGAGTCGCAGCCGCCTACGTTTTTTGGTTACGTCGATTGATCTATTCTCAGGTTCATTAAGAAACACGCGTAACAGATCGGGAGCATCTGCCTTCCATGCTGAATGACGGTACAGTTATCATCAAAAACGTATGCGGGACTTTGTCATCACACGCGCTTGATCGAGCCATGTTTCGCCACCGCCTTCACACTATCTCTGTAATGGCGTAACCGTGTCAGTCATCTCCCCTCGCCCTCACGCATTTGACGGTATCCAAGCTTGTGGTATTTATTAAAACCTCCTCGGGTTCCATCGAGTCTGACAAAAATATTATTCTTTGGAGACAGATTTTGTTTATAGGTCGTCAGAAAAAGTTAATCAAATTGGCGCGAAAGCATGATTTGCTGATCATCGCTGATGACGTTTACAATTTGTTATGGTATGCGGATTCCAAAACTGATGATCCAACATTTGCGAAACCTCCAAGAACATTATATTCTCACGACAGCAAGTCTGACCCTGGATACAAAGGTAAAATAGAGGCCAGCGTAATAGCATTACGATTCTTATAGACCTACGTGAGACATGTTTCTAAACCAGCAGTACCGATTAGTGGGCTTCAACCATCTGCTCTGTAGCTGGTTCCAGAATATTGGGTAATTCCAACGAGCGATCGTGATAGCCCGGTTTGATTGTGTGGTTTCGAGACGGTAATAGGCCTATTATCAGATAACCCCGACATATATATTCACGCATAGATTTCCATTTTAGTGCTCCGATTCAACGTATATCATCGTATTCTAACTTTCTCCGCGACAATAACCGACTCACTACGCTCTATCAATATTATAATCGTAACACTCTTCCGTTATTAACAGGAAACGTAATATCGAATGGATCCTTTGCAAAATTTTTTGGACCAGGGCTGAGGCTTGGGTGGTATGAAATGCCGCCTAAATTACAACTGAATTTCCGATGTTCTTATGTAATAGGCAGTGGAGCCGGGAAAAACCCTTTTCTCGGCGGATTGGTAGCTGCAACGTTTGAATTGGGACTCGTCAAGAAACATCTTAATGAAATCAGGACACTTTATGCGGTAAGAGAACTAGCCAAGGTTTCGTATGGTATAGGATTTCGAACTTCTCCATGCAGTTTGATATTATAATGAAGGTCTCGGTGACGATAAAGCTTACACATCGACATGTCATATTGCATCTAACCCTAAAATCACGAAAATTGCGTAGTATTAAGCTGGCTAAATTAGGCATACGGGGGAATATTCTCCAATGGATTCGTTCATTTCTGACGAATAGATCCTTTCAGGTTCGCATTGGTGGCACTCCTTCTATGGCTTTCTCACAAGAAAATGGTATCCCACAGGGTAGCGTTATTAGCCCAATTCTCTTCGCAATTATGGTAAATGACCTGCCTGATGTGATTCGCTCAGACAAGGCTCTCTTTGCAGACGACTGCGCTATGTGGGAATGCGGCTTGAACATTCCCTCCCTTTTAGTCAAGGTCCAAGACTCCCTCAACGCTGTCCAGAGCTGGTGCAATCAGTGGGGATTCAAACTCTCAAAGGATAAGTCAGTTGCAATGCTGTTCACCCGAAAACGTAAAACCTGTCGACTCCTCCTTGAACTCGATGGCACTGCTCTTTCATTTGTCGATAGCTGGAAATACTTGGGTCTTATATTCGATAAAAGTCTGAACTATAAGAATCACATTGATTATGTATCCAAAAAATGCATCCGACGCTTGAACCTCATTAGACTGCTGGCCGGGTCAGCCTGGGGTGCGAATAAGTCCACACTGCTAACTTTATATAGAACCCTAATACGCTCGATTGTCGACTATGGAGCTCAAGCTTACTTCTTCGCCCCCAAAAACTCACTTAGTAGATTACAGGTGATACAGAACCAAGCTCTCCGCCTCTGCTGCGGGGCAATGCAAAGCACGCCTATTTGTGCTCTTCAAGCTGCCTGTAATGAAATGCCGCCACATATTCGACATCGATACCTGTCCCTGAGCTACCGTGTGCGACTTCAACAGGCCCGTTGCGGCCACCCGACCATCGAAGTCACTAATGATTCGTGGTACGATGACTATTGCCTGACACGACAACACTACATGACATTCAACGTCTTCACCAACTCAGTTGCTCATCTGTCTACGGAGATATGTCGTCTTGTATACTTTGAAGCTCCCCCTTGGCAGCTCCGTGGACCCTTCGTCGATATGGAGTTGTACAATCGTATTAAAGGAGTGGAAAACCCTCTTTTCGTCTCGATGCTAAGTCGAGAATACATCTCCGAACGTTATGGCGACCACACCGCCATCTACACTGACGGGTCCAGGACGCCGACCGGGACAGGGTGGGCTATTCATATTCCATCGCGCCATATATCAATTTCGCAGTGCTGTCAAAACCATCTCTCGAGTTACTTCGTTGAGATTCTGGCCATCCGAGCCGCCCTGAGCTGGATTCTAGAAAACGGAAACTCATCCGCTAAGTACGTGATCTTAACTGATTGCATGTCGGCCATTAAAAGCTTTCATCCGAAACGGGGATTCTGTGCAGTGGAACAGACCACGAAGGAAATCTTTGTGTTGCTTCACAAGCTTCAAATAAAAGATACGGCAACAACCCTGGCGTGGCTTCCAGGTCATATGGATGTCCCCGGCAACGAGGAGGCAGACCGGTTGGCTCGTCTTGCTGCGGATAATTCCCCGGTTAGCCGTGGCAACAACACTGTTGCTTTCCTCTCCTTGCGAGAAGCAAAGTCAGTCCTCCGCAAAAGGTGCCTTGATGAGTGGGAACACGAATACACGATGGGTGAAAAGGGAGCTCACTTCAAGCAGTTTCAAGATTCCGTGAAGACAGTTCTACCATCACCTACAAACCACACTAGTAACAGTATTTTGTTCCGTTTGCGTACCGGCCATTGCAAGTTAAATGCCCATTTATTTAAAATTGGATGTGTCCTTTCGCCAAATTGTGAATCCTGCCCATGCCCAGAAACAGTGGAACATTTTATTTTGTACTGCCTTAAATACCGTAAACAACGGGCCATTCTTTTCCGATCCTGCTTTTCCAATCATCTTTCTCCAACCTTAATAAACGTACTGACCCACCCTAACATGGCGAGACCCGTTATCGACTTCGCCCTTGGTTGCAAACGTCCACTATAGGTAAAACAGCTCAAGTCATTTTATATATTGTGTTGTGTGGTACGATGTGAGTGTGTATTGTATTGAATTGTATATGTTGTGTATGGTATTGAATTGTATATGTATTGATCGTGGCGCAAAAGGCCCTTGGGCGACAAGCGCCACTTTCCTTATCATAATAAAAAAAAAAAAAAAGTTCAACCGCCAAATGGCGAAACGCCAAATTCATTTGCAGCCTAGCTTGGCGCTAGGGGTAAATGCAGCGTGGCTGACCTTTCAGACACATACTTTTAACGGACACTGTATCTCTACAATAGCACTAATAATATGAGCGAAAAGTCGGCCCTATATGCTCATATAGCTATGGTTGTGTGGTGTGAAAACATTTTGCGATTGACGAGCCCGGATATCACATTTGATGCTAGTGAACACAACGTTTATAGTTTAAGTAACACGTTATATCTTTTGATTTCAGACGAGAATGCGAACGGTTCATGATATTATAATGAAATCTCTTCAAAAACATGGGGTGGAATGTCATTTGCCTAATGCAGGATTTTTCTTGTGGGTCGTTCTGCCAGAATTCGTATCTGCCCAGGACGTTCTCAAGTCATCAAAAAATGAAGTTTCTGCATTTCTTGGAAACAAGTAAGTCCTAGACTATTACATGTGACCAAAACATTCTACACAACAATGTCAACGATTTGGCTCGGTATACAGATGCTCACCGTCAGGATCCTACACTAATTGCCTCCGTGTATGTATCACCTTCTACGAAGCCGACGTTTTGTATCCAGCGGTTGAAAGGTTATGCGAATTCATTACTATCGCCATCAAGAACGCAAAATGAGGTGGTAAAGAGACATAGTTGAATGAACTGTGGGTTATGGGCACTGGTGGAATCGTATGAAGACAAAAGTAGCATAGATATTTGGTATATTCTTATTCTATTCTGAGCATCACACAGACATCGGTTAAGGTGTCCATGTCCACGTCGTGCCTTATATAGGTGGACGGGCCACCTGGATCGTGTTTACAGATTGTCTAATAACCAACTACCAGTTAGGCCTGCCTCACTTGGCTGCTAAAGTCAATCGCACCATGGTAATTCGTTATACGTTTATTCCTTAGCATAGTTGCATTTTGCCCATATGCATCAAGTCCGTAGCTATATATAAAAATGGACTGGTGTATACCATCGCTATAGCAATCTCCAACATCTTGATTTGGCATAGATTGGAGTGACGTTCCTTTCGAGAACATAGTAAACGACACTATTTAATCGCATCTGCCTCTGCTATATTTCTTCAGTAGCTGGTACAGCCTATAGTTAGAAAGCATATGTAGGCCGATAGCTATCACGCCTATAGTATATACCACTAGTGCTCGATGTCCATCTCTTGATCATCGCGAAAATGCGATGTTCTTTGAGATTTACCTTCACTAAATATGCATTTGCGATCAGATACATATACAGTAGTATTGTGGTTCCGTTTCCCCCCAAATTCGCTTCCTGATTGGAGGTTATACATATATAGCTTTCTCGGACTCGTCGTTCTATCAATATTTGCTAAGCGAAGCAGGATACGGGCAGAATTTATCGATCGGTACGGTAATGAAGTAATATAGGTATACGCTACAGTATAGCTTGGCCCGCCTAGATATTGTACATTCTACTCGAAGAGATATCGATCCTATCTCACAGAATACCTGAGATAGTTGAAGGTTAGGACTTCTCAGCGGGAGGCTGCTATGCTTTCAATGCTATTATGTGCATATTTATTCGAGGCAATACGGTTTCTTCTGGATGAAGTACTGATCCAGCAAGATGTGGTCCAAGTCTATGGCGTCATACATTAACGTAGAAAAATAGATCCTCGCATATTATAAATTTATAAGAAACTGATGACAGTATAGATAGAGCGCAAGCACAAATCTGTCAGCTTTTCAGATAAGCTTCCCGTAGCGTGAAACACGCATCATGTCGCATCAAACAGTCGAATAATTCGAATGTGATCCTGCTCAAGTGTATATGAGCATACCTGCATGGCAGTCAGAAAGAGTCCTTACAGTCAGCTTTGTAAGGTCCATAGTGAGCACCAACAACGTGATCAACCATCGAGTAGTGTGATTTTAGTAGTATCGGGCTAACGATGCACATCGCAGTATTTTACAGTGAAGTTCATATAGAATGATGATTGAGCAGGGGATATGCTGACAGCGTTGACGGTTAATTAAGATGCATTGCAGCGAACTAAGCTATCCGAATCATGTCAGTGGTATATTCATCATAACCCAGTGTAAAGACGAAATTTAAGATTGCCTTTGCAATGTCATACGATCGAAGGAAGATTCAAAGGTTGAGTTCCTCTACGCTCACTGTACAGTTGTTTTGAAACAAGAGAGACTGCCATGTTGTTTGCTTAGTCACCGATACTTGCTTAAGTCCTACCGCTAGTGGTTTTAGTGCTGCTTCGAACTGATCGTAAATCTACAATAAGAACTATTACTTACTATCTAAGAAGTTACTTTATACTGTTTAGAGCATTATGCTATGTAGCCTTATTTCGCTGCCTTCGGTAGTCTGCACTCTTGCAGGGCTTCAATCAAAGGCGGCGTGTTACGAGTCATTCGTATTGTGTGATAGTTCGAATGAAATATTCTGCTCATACTTCCTGTTATGTCTTTATAACGGCATATGCGATTTATTGACCTCTAGTACGTCTTTATTCTCAGTTTTTGATCGAAGACTAGCTTTGATTACTGTTCTCTTGGAAAGTTGGTTGCGAACCCATCGTGATACAATACTGCGGTAGCGGAATCGGACGTATACAGACAGGTCAGTGGGGAGCTGATGGTCAAAGATAACATCGAATGAATTAGCCTTGCCGGCGATGTTGTGACTACCATGGTATGGATTATATACTCTTGTGTAGCAAATGACTGGAAAATATGTAAATATATTTTTAGTACGGCTTTGTGAACTATGCCCTTGAACAATTGGTTGTGCGAAAGTTTGGCGAAGAAATATGGGCCAAGATAAAGTGAGTAACTTAAAACTATTGTAAGGCCTTGCGCACTACTTAATTGAAGCGGCGCAACGAAGATGATGAGGGAGGGTCGTGAGACTCATGACGTTTCTTCTGTTCAGAAAAGAGGCGGAACTGGAAATGGAAGGAAAATTTATTCAGAGAAGGATCTACGAGGATGTCTGCACGTTTGACCTCGTCAAGGCGGCTACCACTGTTCTAAGTATGTACTGATGGTTATATATCAATTTCAATGCAGTATCGTTATTTTGCCCTTGATCGGCTGATTGTGCTCAGGAATCCAGAATTATAAATATATTTAACAGAAGTCAAGGCGGAGCAAGTGCTCGAATTGTTCGGATCATTTTTCTTTGATTTCTGCCAGGAATCTGGTTATGATGTTATCATGCGGGTTCTTGGTTCTAACGTCAAGGAGTTTCTTGAGGTGGGTGATTCCAGTTGCCTTTTGCCATTTGCCATGAATGTTGACTACACGTTGCCTATATTTGGTTACAGAATCTGGATGCATTGCACGATCACCTTAGCTCTATTTATCCTGGAATGAGAGCGCCAAGTTTCCGGTGTTCCGATGGGGAACACGGATCTTTGATTTTGCATTATTACTCAGAACGCGACGGATTGGAGTATATCGTAATTGGAATCGTTAAGACTGTGGCCAGAGAGATTCACAAAACCGACGTTGACATAACCGTAAGTAAAGTGTGGTATTTTTTAATCTGGTACGAACCTTTTATTTAAGAGGCGCGGACGATATCGCCGGGCATAGGTTTGGTGATTGGCGGACGTAGGCGATTTCGCAAGAACGCTTCAATAACTCACGCATTCCACGTTTACAATTATATTCAATTATAGGTACACAGGGAAAAGGATTCATCATGTGACCACGTTCAGCTCAAAATAATTCCAAAGGAGGGCGCAACTCTGTCAGGTGGAATTAATTACAATATGGAACGCACAGAAGGAATGATGAAAGAAATGGATAGCAGTATATCGCCATCTCTGTTCTGCAAAGTATTATGAACAGATCAAGGTGAAACTGTTGCTTTTTATGGAGCATTGTGTTGTGCTTGCAGGCGATGCCTTTCCATTTGATTTTCGACCGCGATATGTTTGCTAGGCAAGCTGGAGCATCAATAGCTAGAGTAATACCACAGCTAAGACATGTTCTTCCTGCGGAGGATAATAATCAATCAGACAGTAAGGGAAGTCCTGACGTCGATTTGAGCGGAAAGGATGAAGATTTTGACGAAGCTTTCGAGGATGAAGAACAGCTGCGACTGACGAATATTTTCGAATTGGCAAGGCCCCCGATCCCATTCTCTTTTCATAACATTATGTCTCAGATCAATCAAGTTTTCGTTCTGCGGACTAAATTGGGTGAGCGAAAGGTTAATTGCGCATAAATACTCTGCACATACTAATTCCGGGCTATTAACCGAACGTTTACGCCTGTATCGACACGCGTAAGCATTGACCTTAGTATAGAGTTGAAAACACCATAAATCCTAAATCCAAAACAAGAACAACAACCCTGAAAGGACAGGTCTTGTCCTCAATATGTCAGAGAAGTCGGCAGTTCATGAGGCTATCTCTGCCTATTTGAAGGAATACTCGATATTGAAGACACCAAAACCGACGAGGCCGAGGAGAGTGGAAGTCTCGAAAAGAGTATCGAGCTCGAATCAACATGCTTGCGTTTGAAAGGCCAGATGATATACTTGCCAGATGGCGACAATATACTATTTCTGTGCTCTCCAAGGTAGGCCTATATTTGTATCTGAAAGTTCAACCATTTATCTCAATATATATATATGCCTATAGGCAGGCCTATACCGTGGCCCATGGCCTACTAAAATTTTAGTAGGCCATGCGTGGCCCTGTAGCCACTTATACAATGTCATCTTTGACTTTAATTTGGGGTTAGTGTGATGAATCTTGATGACTTGAAGAAAAGAGGTCTGACGTTGGATGACCTTCCACTCCATGACGCAACCAGAGATTTATTGATGTTGGGAGAGCAATTTGAAGAAGAGTACAAACTTGCCCAAAAGCTTGAAATATTGACCGACAAACTTCAATACACCACACGGGCTAGAGAAAGACAGAAGAAAATGACGGATAAGTAAGTCAACGCTCAGCCAAGAAATCTTGAATAGGTTATATAAGAGAATGCGTAGTGTGACACTTTCCATGCCAAGGCTCGATATAAGAGCTGCAATCCTACTGTGCCAGACTGAGTTCGGTTTTTGACTATCTGAGAAATAGGGTTAATTTATGCTAGATATGTAGCCGACATTGTAACACATCTTTCCATGAAAAATATTTTTAATCGCTTTGGCGGTTTATGAGATATTACCCATTTTTATACCAATTTGGCCCTCTAGTGGCCAAATGTGTTTTGGCCAGTCCTGAATGAACCTGTGCATGGTTACCATATATAATGAGATCATAAATTATCTATGACTATTATATATCCCCACTATGACGCAGACATGTCGCCAAAAATGGCAATAAATAATTGCGACATCTAGTGGCTGCCATTAGAAAATGAATGGAATATGATAAGGCCTACGCAGGCCTGCAAAAATTGAGTCGAGCATTTGGAGCACTGTTTTCTAGTTGCATACTGCAACCTTCTCTGAAAATATTTCTTTAATTGTTCGAGTAGTTCTAAGAAATTGCCTGTTTTCATAACATAGTAACCCTCTAGTGACGAAACTTATTATGACTGGCTACTGAGCAACGCGCATAGTATTGTCAATTTCTCATTAACTTTATTACAATGAGAATCATGTCAAAGATCACAAAAAGGATTTAACTCATTGCTGCATAAGGCAAATACACATTACAAATACTAGTATAGGTATACCGTATAGCAATTTCTAGGTATTCTATTCATTTGATTATTTGTTCACGGACTGCCTATAAACTCTGCTGAAAATCATATATTGGTACATATTTAAATATTGCCTGCTGACAGACTTGGAAATATCACAAGAAGGATAGCTCCAACTTATTGCTACACATAGCAAATATAGCGTTGATGTTGACACCGGCTTAAGAAAAATTGTTCTGTAGAAGTCGCCTATGCAAATTTCCATCATTTTTCTAAGATGATTTCAATCATTTCACAGCATCTTCTTGGTGTGCTTCACTATAATTGTAGCATGCCCACATTGCCCAGTTTCTTCTGTCAAAATTGAAGTGAAAAATGACTACAGGTGGTAAAATTTCTCGACACATCAATGTTCCAGTGCTGGACCCGCCGTAAATTCAATCCCTCAGATTTACTGTGATTGTCTGTCACGAAGTGTTTTCCACCATTTGACATCTTTGAAGCTCTAAGAAACTGGTATTCTGGACTCTGGAGTTACCAGTAACGCTCCTTTTCTATATTAATTCCAAACAAATTATTGTACAAGCTACCATAGCCTGAAATAGTTCTGGAAAAAAATCAACTGAACTGAGTTCGATACAGACCCTAATCACAGGAACGGAGTTCCGAATGCTTATAGATGTTTTAATCTGGAGGCAGATGAGATACACTGCACATACATTGCATCTGCATTATATAATACCTTTTACCAAAGCTTTTCCAAAAATTGCTGCCGCTACGCTTGGTTGCTCGTCCAAAAAATCGTCTTCCTCCTCATCATATGGGACTAAATTTTCTACATCACAAGCGGTACCGATACCGGTACTAGTTGAAGCTGTTTGCCATGACGGTACCGCTACCGGTACCTGCTTGTACCAGCTAGAATATCCTTCCAGAAGACTGTCCTCTCCACTACACTCCTCAAAAATATCGCTATCCTCCATTTTGCTAACTCCAACACCCTGTGGCCCAACAGTTAAAACAACCACTTAGTCTACGAATTTTACCGCGAAACGTTTTGAAAACCATTGAGTTGGATTAAAAGCTCACTGATACAACTAGCGGAAATTCAATATAAGCGCACGGAACTTTGTGGGAGAAGGTTTAAAGTACACTCAGATTCGAGTGGCCCGGCACTTGACCGCTGGCTGACCACCACTCAGATCTGAGTGGTTGGCACTGAAAGTGTTACCTACAACTTAAAATATTCAACTGTCGTGTTTCAGGCTTCTGTACGCGGTATTGCCACCATCAGTTGCGAAGGAACTGCGACAAAAGAAACCCGTCCCTCCAATGCGTTATGAGAATGTTACGATTCTATTTAGCGGCATTGTAGGGTTTAGCAAGGTAAAAACCGGTTTGCCATCTACGAAGCCGTAATTGTAATATTTCATAATTTGATTTAGTACTGTGCAGGCTTGACAAGTTCTGATGGAGCTATGAAAATCGTGAGCTTGCTGAACACGGTTTACACTAAATTTGATCAGCTAACGGACCCGAAGAACAACCCACATATCTACAAGGTAATAGTGTACAAAGTCCGCATTGAATGTCAGTAATCTATACCTAAAACACTTTCTCTCAGGTTGAAACTGTTGGCGATAAGTACATGGCTGTAAGTGGGTTGCCGGAGCCTTGCAAGGATCATGCTAGGCAGATTTGTAACGTTGCATTGGATATGATGGAGTTGAGTCAACAAATCGAAATAGACGGGGAAAAGATAATGGTGAAATCCTATTATTTTTCGATGTTCTATTATTAAGTCCCGATTCTGGCAGATATGAGTGTTTAAACAGTATCCAATAATATCCCGTTCCTTTACGACTCCCAACCCAACATGCCACATCCTAACTTATTTATAGGCCTACTGTTAGGCCTTATGGTCTGCTGGCGACCAGTGCGCCAATTGTGCGCCCTAGCATGTACGCTATGCTGCTTACACCTGGGCCGTTGGAGAATCATTTACTATTGTATATGCAAATAACGTTGCCTATATGTATATTTGCCAGGCATTTGCCAACAAATTTATGTCCGCTCTGTATCGGAAAGATCATGGGAATAACGAATCAATATTCCTCAATAGATAACGATTGGAATACACACCGGAGAAGTTGTTACCGGAGTAATAGGCAACAGGACACCGAGATTTTGCCTTTTTGGAAATACGGTTAATTTAACATCTCGATGTGAAACTACTGGTGAACCTGGAAAAATTAACGTCTCGGAGTTCACACAGAGGTAAGTGACCAAGCGATAACCAGATTTGTAAAGCTCTTCATGCATAGGCTTACATTACAATTGCATAATCAATTTCCTTGCCTAGAGCTACTGGTCAATCTGGATCGTACGATGCAACATTTCAGTTTACATTCAGAGGACAAGTAAAAATGAAAGGAAAACCAGAGCCAATGAAAATGTATTTGTTGACTCGTCGATTCATTGAGGAAACCCATTTGTAGGCGTAGGCCCTATTTATCACAAAGCAGAACCATTCTAATTGGATGAATTCTCAGGCGATACAAAGCACAGACAAATATAGACATTTGCTGGATGCATTGGGGTGGTTTCGAAAGTCGTCTCGGTCATATAGCCGAGCCAATTATTAAAAAACTTGCCAGAAGGCGGAAGTAGCACACACCATTGAATGGCAACCCCATTCCTACAGCGGTATATGCGCATCTTCCCACCCCTGGAGAAAGGGCACACTAAGCTTAAAGTATAGACTAACCAACAAGGTTTTTTTCTTTTGAAAATGTGTTGTTGCCGTTGTTGGAATTCTCAACTTGTTACTGTTACATGCTCATTGTTTACAATATCAAAAGTAGCGTACCACTTTTGGTCAGTAGGCCTATATTTACGCATTTTCTCGTGAAACGTGAATATACATGTGATGTAGCCTACTTTGCTGGTCGTAATCAGGTAGCTATATTCAGATCACTAGCGCCACCATCTGTAGTGGTAGTACTGAGTCAACAATCAATCACTGACCTCTACATAAAAATTATTCTGTAACGTATTATTCATGGTGAGGAAATAGTTATGTTGCTGTAGGCTTGTGAGTATGTTACTTGACTCTTGCGCGCTGGAATATGGCGGGCACTAATCAGCTGCACCCGTCAAGGGCCTGCATTGTCAAGCCGATTTACCACTAGAGTGGGGCGTGTACGCCTTAAATTTTGGACTTTTAAGTCTTATACATTTGTAAGCACTAAGTCCAAAAAGGCCATTATCGGCCTCTGATCTTGAAAATCCCTTGCTACATTCGGTTAGTCCAAAGCACACACAACACACTCTATGGAACGCACACGAAATTTTGCGTGTCATGATGACGTCACGCATCATTCCTATGACTCAGCGTCAACGCGTCACACGGTCTCTTTCTGCGGTGTCTCACTGAGAAGGTAGGTGAATTCAATACCAGTGCGTTTGTTATCTAATTCAATCCAGCAGAAGTGACGTTGTAGGACAGAATTGTTGCATTTATCAAATAATTTAGGTTCGTTTATTCAAACTGTAATATTTTTCAGACAAAATGGGTCGTCGTCCAGCCCGTTGGTACGTATTTTTTGGACTCATTACGTAGTAGGCCTACTACGTTGTGGACGATTTTTAAATAACGAGTTATTTTCAGTTACCGCTATTGCAAGAACAAGCCGTACCCTAAATCTCGATTCTGCCGAGGTGTCCCGGATCCAAAGATCAGAATCTTTGACTTGGGCCGAAAAAAAGCGTCTGTGCATGATTTTCCTCTGTGCATTCACATGGTATCAGATGAATATGAACAACTGAGCGGTGAAGCCCTTGAAGCCGCCAGAATCTGTGCGAACAAGTAAGTTTCATAGGCAAGAGCGATTCGAATCTGTAACTATACTATATATGTCTAGAACCTAGCTAATAAACCGTTGACTATCTACAAGTCGGGGGTCAAACTTCTCAATGGGCCAAGTATACCGATAACTGGGATTGCCAGTGTACAAAGTATCTCTGCATTCTGTGTAAAGTACTGGCAATTCCATGGTCTGTAGGTATGCCTTTTGGTGGTCATATTATTAGTGGATTTGTAAATATTTAAGTACAGTTACTGATAAAGTTATGGCACTGTTAGCCTTTTGGTGGTCATATTATTATTGGATTTGTAAATATTTCAGTTCAGTTACTGATAAAGTTATGGCACTGTTAATGGTGACATAATAGTATGGTTAATGCAAAGTGACAGACAGTCGGAGTGAACTATGCCCTGATGAAGTTTGGATGACTTTCCGACCGTTTGGTACCGTAAAGTCTGCTACTGGGGCCCCGTCCTTTTTAGCAGTACCCGCCTATTGGTGTCAACCTGTCATCGTGACCTTTGAAATAAATTATATTATTGTACAAGACTTGCATTAGTTTCTAGGTGGGGTGATACTAAAAGGCGACAGTGGACCACATGGAATTGCCAATACCAAACTGCGGGCTGTTGAATTGTTATACTCACTCAATTTTCTGTCAGTCTTAGATAAATCTGCACTTGACCTGTGAAGTAGGCATACATTATTGGCAATAAGCAAATTCTCCCAGCTTGACCAACTCTCACTCTTTTCATTACTTTGTTGCAAGCTAGGATCGCCGTTCCCATTTACTAATAAAAATTTAGAATTTTGCCAGCTTACCACTACTTTTTTTCCAAAGTCTTTAATAGGCATGTAGCCCTGTAGGCCTACTGTAATTTATATCTATAGTTAAATTGTTATAATTTATGTCTCTAATATACTTTCTATATTTTAGGTACATGGTCAAATACTGTGGAAAGGATGCTTTCCATATGAGGATACGGGTTCACCCATTCCATGTTGTCAGAATCAATAAAATGTTGTCGTGCGCAGGAGCTGATAGGTTTGTGCATGAGTACAAGATATTTACTATTTGTGTCATGATTTTACGTCACCGCAACCATAAAAACCCAACCAGTAATCCTGTCAGTGCAATGTAGATGGAAACTGGGGTTTATCCGAGCTATTGTATGTAGCACTGCCTTGCAAAATACACAGGATAACATTCAAGATTCCGTAATGCTGTCTACGAAAGCCATCTCTCGAATGCCAGAGAATTTGGTTTGCCAGACGATGATGGTGTAAAGTCTAAATTAATGTGAATAGACTACTGCATTTGTGCGAGCATTTCAGTCACTGTCTTCCTGTTTTGCTTTTGCCATTTGTCCTACGTTGTGAGGCATGCATAGCCTACTGCCTAATGCGGTCATTTTATGTGTAGAATAGAATTACGGGTCAAAAATTTCACACGTTTTGTGAGTGTCATCCCTTGGTGTCACAGTTCCATCAGGACACCCAAAGTTACAATAAACGGTGACATCACGAAGAAAATTGCGCACCTTCCGAAAGTGAAAGCTTCAGTTGAATCTGTGGATGTCCTGTTATTGTATTTTGAAAGATCCAGCAACCTAATCTAAATCTATAGTTATCACTCAAACTGCTACTAGAGTATAACTTTTGTTACGAATAATTAATATTGCAGTTACTGCCTTTAGGCTCCAGACTGGCATGCGTGGTGCTTTTGGAAAGCCCCAGGGTCAAGTGGCTCGGGTGAATATTGGACAGTCGATCATTTCAATCCGATGCAAGGACTCAAATAAAGCTCATAGCATCGAAGCTCTTCGACGAGCCAAGTTCAAGTTTCCCGGAAGACAGAAAGTAGGTTTCTTTTATTGGCTCTGGTCAAGATGTACCTCATACGTACTCCTGTTTTGTTGTATAACTATGAAGCATCCTTCGTTTGTATTCGTTTATTCTACAGATCCACATTTCCAAAAAGTGGGGTTTCACCAAGTGGGAGCGTGGAGATTTTGAGAAGATGCTTGCTTCTGGCATTTTGATGCCTGATGGTGTATCATGCCAATATCTCCCAGACAAAGGTCCACTTGCAGCATGGAAGAAGAGACAGTAAATGTATTAGTGGGTTGTGAATTCTCAGAAATAAATGGCTGCTATGCTGAGTGCCAGTTTTCGATTTGTGTGCGTACAGTTAACGTTAGGCGCGACATGGCGACGGTGGCAGGACAGATTAAGCTCGTTGAAGTGGAAGGGATTCTTCTAGACCGGTGAATCGAAATCTTGTAGTTACATAGCGATGTCAGGATAGGTAGTTTCGTACCGGCGTCTGACCAAGATTGTACGAGCAATCAACCAAAGACAGGCAACGGAAGTGTTGGCAGCCAGACCAAGGTTGTTTCAAGCCGTTATTGTAGACATGTAAGCTCACACTATGGAGTCAGAGCCTCTATTCTCGTACCGTACAATGTATGTAATGATTACATCATACAAAGTAATTCGATCATTACTATAGGAAGAGTCGCTATACTCAATCACTCGCATAAAAGGACCAAACCACAGAGATGAATTTTTCTGCGTTTGAGGTAGGCGTACGCCTAGATGGCGCCAGCTAGTTGCAAAATAAGGAAAGAAGAATATATCTCTGTGGGCAAGTGCATTCTCTGTCCGAAGAAGTTGTTCATTGCCGCTGTTCATCTTGCTTGGTAGAGGGTTAGGGTGAGCAACAAAGTGATTCTTTGTTTTCAGCAATTGTAATGTAAAACCAGGCAACTCTCCTGACTCCTTCGCTAACCTGCCACGGTAGTATTTCATGGCTATCTTGCAACTCAACATCAACAGCAGACAATTTTGCTGTAAAAATTCATCACGAGTTCGAACTGGTTAAATCTTGGCATCTACCGGTTACGTATTTGAACATAGTGTAAGTCCTACTGGCTATATGTCAAAATTGTTGAAGGGGAACTTGTCCAAAATTTAAAGCAATCATGGCCATGCCCATCTTGGTAATAATAATATCTAAGGACTAAAGCTTTTGTATTATTTAATTGATATCACCAATTTTGTTGCTTTAATAGTTTCGTGTGTGTGTGTTGAATCACCCATGCCTATATAGTATCCTTAAGAAAACTGGAAATATCGTAATGTAAATGAAGATAATTCTGACACGTTTCTTGTGAATGCAACTTTAGAATTGATATATGAGTTATTATCTGTGGTAATGTCATAAATTGAAAATGACGATGGGAGCACCGGAATTACGAATTAACCTTGGTTCTCTGAAGAGACAAGACCCTTACATTGATAGTATCATTGACTCATCAACTCATGTGGCGATTTATTCTTTCAGCCCACAGCGTAATGAGTGGGTAAGTATCTAATTTTTAGTATACTATTGCAAAGACGTAAAGGCAGTTTAAACTGTATGACACTTGGTATTTTGCAGGAGAAGACAGAAGTGGAAGGTGCATTATTTGTCTACAAAAGGTAAGGCTCGTTGATATTTCGGTACTTCTGTCAAAGTCTATTCATTGTGTGTACCGCAAGTCGCAACATAAATTACTCATGTTATTGTTACTACATCTTTTCTAATCCACATTTTGGTTTTGACCTTTTGCTGCATTTGAGTTAGCCTATGTTATATCTGTTTTTATATCGTTATGGTCGTTGAATGTTGTTATAGAAGGTTGAAGCCTTAAATTTTGTGCTAAAACCTTTCGACATTCGTTCCTAAGTGGGCATGAGGGAACAAAAAATACCTCAAGATTGTGTAGTATGATAACTGCATGTATTGTTCTTCCCGTCTAGAGTTGCGCCTCCATATTGGGGATTTACAATCATGAATCGATTGAGTATGGAGAATCTAACAGAGCCTTTAGCATCGGAATTGGAGTTTCAAACTCAAAATCCCTTTTTATTGTACAGGAATGCTAAATGTGAGTACTGGTATGCCTCTGTTAACTACAAATTTGTAAAATTTACTTGTTGTGATTTGTAATCTATTCTTGCAGTGCTTATTTATGGAATATGGTTCTATGACCAAGAAGATTGTAAGAGAATTGGAGAATTGCTGCAAAGGTGCGCTGTAGGAATATTTTGTGGTATTATGAGGGCTATGATAATTATATGCAATAACTGTGGGATATCCACTGATACATGTGAGCATGCCGGACGCATTACCGTGTTGGAACACCCACAGTGACTTCTACTGCCGCGTGCTTTTTACATGGTGATGTACGGTTGC
The DNA here is from genome assembly GCA_030412335.1 of Botrylloides violaceus. Lineage (NCBI taxonomy): Eukaryota > Metazoa > Chordata > Ascidiacea > Stolidobranchia > Styelidae > Botrylloides > Botrylloides violaceus. The sequence continues at coordinate 3,309,794 of JASFYC010000810.1, forward strand.
TGTTGTGGTCTTAGAGCGAAAGTAACCGTTACTCATTCTAAGACCACAACAGCAACCGTACATCACCGTGTAAAAAGCACGCGGCAGTAGAAGTCACTGTGGGTGTTCCAACACGGTAATGCGTCCGGCATGCTCACATGTATCAGTGGATATCCCGCAATAACGGGTCGGCAGTGTGAGTTGTACAGTTGGTGGCACCTTTCTTGGTTTGCTTGGTGGCCATAAAGAACTGGGTCACCTACCGCACCAATCCTTCGCCACAATTCTGCTTTCTGTTTATTGTGCTTATCTTTGGCTTCTTTAACACTAGCCTAAAACCTGTGCTGCATCCCTCATTGAGTTGGTGTGATAATTGACGTAGTTAACATGGTTTTATGTAGGTAAGGCGAATCTAGCTACCTCTCCAGTATTGGAGTGATGGGTCTCCTACCTACCATTTGTACATTATTGCAGTTGTCAGCCATGCTGTATTCATCCAAGTTTTGAGTGTAAACTCACGATAAATTGTACTCATGAGTAATTGTGCTCATGCTTTGTAATGAATGATCACAGGTTATGCATCGAAGGTGACAAACCATCTCCAGAAATAACAAAGCTGCAGTCATCTGACTTATTTGCTGGTGGAGATGCTGACATTATTATAAAAGGGCCAGTAATAAAATCATCGTCCCCAGCATCAAATTCAGCCAACAGTATCTCCCCTGGAAGCTCAGTTGGAGCACCACTACAGCAAACAAGTAATGGAGAGCCGGACTCGGAGTGCGAAGAGAAAGACGTACTCAAACCAAAGGATAATCATTCGGTTGATATACTTGACTTGTTGTCTAAGGCGCAAGACAAATTTGAGAAAGTGAGTGTACATTTGTAGTTGAGCTTTGGTGAAGTGTACTTCTACAAGTTCATGCTTTGGAAACAATTTTTCAGGAAAAACGTAACACCCCAGATCCAGTGAATGATACTCTAAAAAGTTCATCCATAGCCATACCGAGTGTTCCAAGAAACCACATTGTCAAACCAGTTCCACTCAAACCTGTAAATCAACGAAAGGTACTTGATTATATATTTATGTTCTTGTGTGAAATTCTAGACAGGTCAATTGTACACTTTGTTGCTTACTTTATTTGTTTTCAACTTTCAATGTGGATGAAAATTTAGATTTGTGTTAAATTTCTATCCGTACCTAGACTATCGATTTGGATTTGAACAGGAAATTGTTGTCTTTATGGCTGGCTACTTTGGGACGTTGCATGGTAATATGACTAGCAATCATGATTTCATGAAAGATGATGGGAATTTTTAACACCCCTAGTCAGTTGCCTAAGTTATATATTATGGGACTGACTTAAATTTGCCCTAAAATATTTTTTGTAGTAGACATAATGATATCCTGCCATCATATTAAAATAGGGAATTGATCATTTGATATTTTCGATTTTGATGGATTTATATCCAACATGTCACAGAAAAATTATTACGGAAGAGGTGTCTAGCAGGGCAGCTGTAGATAGGTTTACTTGTTATCCAAATCGAATAAAGTAAGAGCTGTTCTTTTGTCGGGGTGACTTGGATCAGATCGAATCAGCCAATATCCGGAATGATCCGAATATTCAATTGAAAGTGCCCATCTCTAAAGAGAGCTCATGTCGTCTGTCAGATCCTCTTGTCCAGCTAATTAGATTGGTTATTTTCAGCTTGATATTGCAACACTTTTTAAACAACATCCACCTGTGATTACCAACTCATTCCCTCTACACCAAAACAGTACTACCACCTTTCAAGCGGCCGGAATGAGCAAACTGTTTAATGGAGGGACCAAAGCCATGGTAAATATTGCGTTGATATAAAGAATTGAAGATATGATGGGAAGAAGAAAATTCAATTTTCGATGTTAATTAATGTTTTTATTTGTCTTTTCTTCAGGGTGCGATGCCGCCTGGAATTACAACTGCAATTTCACCGCACCATACAGCTGCACGAAAGCTTGGACGCTCTCAATCTATGTCTGAAGTAACTATGGGAAATCATATAGATTTGCGTATAGGTGGTTCAGTTTTGTCTGTTGAAGAAGTTGAAAAAGGATTGAGCAAGAACATACAGTCAATGGCAACTGCTGATGAAAGACAACAACAACTTAATTCGACTCTGGATAAGATGATTGATCGTATCAATTCTGGTCATGCATTGTCAACATCAGACCCTATTCCGCGTGTGTCTACATTACCAATTCTATCAGAGGTTGCCGTCCCTGCTGCGAATGCTAACACGGTTCCTGGAATGGTCAGCGGTCCTGCCGTCATTGCTAACCAAATGAAGTATCAAGCAAATGATGTATCTCCGGGGACTTATCCTCAAATTCCTGTAGGATTTACAAGCCGATCATTTCAGCAGATAATGCCAAAAGCAAGGCCCAGTGTGGAGAGAAGCATGTCATCTTCGGCAATATCAAAAAGCGATGCATTTTCAAAACCCAGTTCTGTTTCTGGTGGTTTACAGTTCAAGACCAAATTTCCTATACCTCAGCTGCCTCACACTGCCACTGTACAAGCAAGAAAGGATGGTACAGATTTTATTCTACCTACTTCAAGCTCCTCATTACATGCCAGTGGAATGATGTCGAATGATGTAGGATCGCCTTCGGATCGTGTACAGCCTGTTCCTACTGCCGTCTCAATTGCAAACACGGGAAAAGCATCAAGACCAAAAGTAAGGGCACTGCTCTGGCTCAAATATATTCGTTTGACCCACATAATTTCAGCTTATCCACATCTCCAGCTTACGTGAAGTATTGCATTGTTGCCCTGGTAACTGTGTACTTACTATCCATCCATAACTATATTATTATTATTGTTTTGTAATGATTTCCAGGTTTCTAATGTGTCCATCATACCTAAAGCGAGCAACGGAACGACTCCAAACACGCTCATTTCGCCAGAAGATTTCGAACGTTCTGCTGCTACTCCTCAGAAAACACTGGAGTTGAAGCAACGTTTATTAGAAGCACCAAAATCTGGAGTCATTGGCTCAGCAGTTGCAGATCCTTTGACGAAAAGTCAGCTGCGTAACGCACTGATTACACTGTTACAGGTGGGTGCCAGGTTATATATAATTATCTTAATCTAGGAATTTTGATTAAATGCCTCTATTTTTGTCTGGGATATTGGGAAGTAACATTGTACAGATGTAAAATGGCCAAAACAAATTGACCATTTGTGGTTTTTCAGATGTCCCAGGCAATGTTTCCCAATTTAGCCGCTCTGTGCTTTGTGTGTTATCCTTAGCTATGGAAGGTTTTCTTGAAATCGATTTGGAGCTGGGATAACCAGCAAGTCGTAAAACTAATGGAAATTTTGTAGGTTAATCAAAAGGTGTGGTTTTAAAACATAGTGCATTTCTGTGGATCTTGAATTTTGCGTGAGTGCATCGATGTGCCTTTTGCCTTACCAGACCAGGGCTGTAGGTGGACAAATCTTTTGGTTCGTGAAGTCTTAGTTGGGTATCCACTGCGGGTTCTGTGCTATACTAAAACCATTCCCATCATCAACAGCATGCTGGTGGTTGCTTGTCTCTACTAGATTCTTTTAACAATCCTTTTTTTCTAGAAGGATGACACATTCCTGTCTGCAATCCACGATGTGTACTTGACAAATTTTGAGCCGCCATCTTCTTAATGTGTTCGCAGTCTCGTCTAGCACACTATGCACATATGGCAAGCAGATATTCATTTTACTTAATGTATATTTTTGCGATCGGAATCTCACAGTGCATATTCCACAACAATGACAAAAGCATTTACGGCTAACAATGTCAGTGAATCTTGATTACCGGAATTTGGATTAGGGATTAATTATGGAACCAGGAGATATGCTTTGTTTGCTTCTTTGCCACTGCCAGTACGTCTACACTTCTATTGCAGCTACCTTAGTTGATTTTAATGTGTTGTCATTCTCGTGAATACATTTTGCCCGAATTTGCATGAAATTATGCCCCAGGTACCTAATATGATATCCCAATTTTCATCATGTGCGGTGAGGCACCTGCAATATAGTTCGACTTTCTGCTTGAAATATACTGTGCACTTTGGGATTTTAGATGGCGTCCGAATTAGCTGATTGGCATTTGTCTGATTCGAATACAAATAAATTTTGGTAAGAACATCTGACGAAGCCTTGTGTTTCACTGCAATGTTATTGTTCTACGTTTAAGCCCATCAGGCGCTCGTGAGGTCGAGGATGCACTCTGTGAGAGGGCCTCTAGTGGAGATGTGAATAGGCTATCACGCATTAATGGCCAAACTGATATATCTATTGTTATATATGATCATCTTCAATTGATCGTTTATCACAGACGAGTCGTATACTGAGCCGCTGATTGGCTGATATAACTGACGAGGTTGGGCGCTAAGACACGACACGTAGGACCGTCTATGGCGGCACTAGGAGTGACTTGACGTAGCCCGCCGATTCCGTCAGTGAGACCTTGCGCGACCAGCAATTCAGATCATGCACGGTGCACGCACTGTACCACCATTGACATGCGTATGCCGTCTTTTGACCAAAATATTAAATATTAACCTGTGAATTTTGCGGGGCGTCATGGTCAAAATCTTGTCGAGGCATAACCCGAGGACAAAGCCACCACTCCTTCCTATCGTAGGCGGGCCTGGGTTCTCAATGATTGTGGTGGTCCAAAGTTTTTTATTCACTCTGTGGTGGTCTTGTACCATAGAAAGTCGCACATTTACTTGATTAGCTTTATTCATCTCAGTGGTCTTGTAACTATTGAGATGATTGACAAGTGTTGTTGCAGAGTATGTTCACTGATGCGTTTCGTGTGACGTGTTTATGCATTCCGTCCGAGTCCGACTGCAACACTAGTGTATACAGTGCCGTTAAGCCGAAGCAGGCGGGCGAAGTCCGGAATGAATCACGTAAGTCATGGTACAGCGAAGCCGTTTTCCGCAGCGTTGTAGGTTGGAAAACGTATTGATTGCGTCATAGCCATAATCCGTAAGGTGATCACGAGCGGCCATACTGTTACTTGTAGTTGGTACCATGGCCTACCTAGAGTACTGTAGGCCATGTTGGTACTGTGCAGCTGCGGTGCAACACCACTTGTTCTGATCAGCATATAACTTGAGCCTTGTAGGGAAAGGAATTTTCCATTGTATCCTAGGGATATAGGATGACATATGATGGTAATGAAAAGTATATTACTTTAGTCTCAAAATACTGCAGGGGTAGATCTAAACCGAATCAGAATCCACTTGTAAATATCAATTATATATTCGTGGTAGAAATTGCATATATACTTGATTATGCTTAGATTCGCCCGTTTTCATTCTTGTATGAATGCAATAGCCTAGATTAGTCTGTGTTACCCATGCATCGATGCATGGAATTTATATTGGGTTTAAGATTATCATCACTCATAGCCCGTCAGATTTCATCTATGTTTGTGATGAAAACTGTTCTCACTTTGTAGATGCAAAACATGATTTTTATTCAACGTTATCTTTACCAATGTCAGTGATAAAAGATCCTTCCGATAAGACAGCATCATCTCTTCGCCGTAGAACTGGACACACAGACGAAACCATGGTCCCGAAAGCTTTGCAAGTTGCATACACGAGACTCCCCAAAGAAGACAATGAAATTGTTGACAATGCGACTAATTGGTCCTCATCTAGTGTGTCAATGAAAGCTAAGGATTCCAACATCAGACTGAATGATATGCGTGATGATGATGACATAGAAAACAACTTTTCTAACCTAACATCCAACAATAGAAGCAGTGGGAACGAACATATTGCAGAGACTAATATAGATTCTGATTCTAGCCAAGGAATCTCTACGAACTTACCAAAAACGCACCTTCTTGATGAATTTGACATACCCGACCGTCCAACAGAGGAAACATCATGTACAATAGCTTTGCAGATTTCCTTCCCATTCATCATTGCCGGATTAGGAATGGTTGCTGCCGGCCTTGTTCTTGATAAAGTTCAGGTACATATATATACATTTAAAAATTTTAATATGAAGGTATTGCAGCCCTACAGTATCTCAAGTCTGAAATATTAGAACTGTAGCCCATGTGGAGTTACTGTTAATGGATCCGCAGTTGGTTCTCATTCCTGAGATCAGAGGAGAACTATGATGATAATTGACTGTAACTCGCCATAGCTCATTTTTAAACTTTGGTAAGCAGCACACAAGGGCCCAAAGGAGTACTTAATGTATGTGAGCCTTGTGCGAGTTGTATGAAACCACAGTCAGTGACAGTGGACGTCATCATGTTGTACATTGAGCAGATTCTGATCCCAGCAATGTGGCCATGCATGTCTTAACTATAGCTATAGGCCTGCAGAAACACCTACAGAGGCCAGCTGGAAGTTTAGCTTTAACTCATTATGTAGTGACGCCCTCTAACAATTTTAATAGTCTCATAGTAAAAATCACTGGTCACCACTCAGCTTCCTGGATTTTCGTGTGTATCATTGCAACCCGTAGCGTTTTGGTGATATTAGTAGGCCGCTATATTGCTTGTTTACAGCATTGGGAGGTATTTCAAAAAGTTTCCGAAGTCTTTATCCTCGTTCCAGCCTTACTCGGTCTGAAAGGAAATTTGGAAATGACGCTGGCGTCACGGCTATCCACTGTGGTATGTTACAATTTGGAGCAACACAATCAGATATTTGAGACTATCCATAAATAATCACATTTGCATACCAGGCCCATCTGGGTCATCTTGATGATCCAAGGAAAAAATGGTCCATTATCGGAGGGAATATGATACTTGTTGAAGCTCAAGCAATGGTCGTGGCTTTTCTTGCTTCATTGGTCGCTATGGTGTTGGGTTGGATCCCAGATGGAAAATGGGAAACAAACCATGCCCTTATTCTTTGTGCTGGTAGTCTTCTAACTGGAGCAATAGCATCTGGCATATTAGGTAAGTAGCCTACTACTGTTTGTCTTGTACAGGCCGCCTACTCTTTTAGGCTATTTCTCCCTAGGTGTTGATTTAAAATCTCATATGAAAAAAAAATTGCCACCAGCTAGGTGTTTCTTGAAAAATCAATCTGGTGTGTTTACCACAACTTTGCATTGCAACTGACTAAGCTTGATGATAATAGGATTTGCTTGTGACTCTTTAATGCCTAAGGACATAGGTTCATCTAGACAAATTTCTTGCTGGCCTGGTGTGCAAACAAGCTGAGGTTGGCATAACTGTAGACCTGCTGTAGTACTGTGACTACACAAAGGCATGGGTTTTTTTAGTCAGACTTGAACAATGATATCACACAATGGATTTAGGTCATGGCCTACACCTTACAGTATACATTGGTATTATGGTATGTTTGCACAGATACTGTGCGTGTACTGCTGTGAACATGTTGCTTTGTGTGGTAATACCTACCACAGAACAGGATAATGCCTTGCTTCTACCTTCTATTTGATTTGTATGATGTTTGAATCAATCTTCCAGGTGGAATTATGATACTGGTGATATTGATATCACGCAAGTGTGGGATAAATCCAGACAATGTGGCAACTCCGATTGCAGCCTCCTTGGGTGACCTCACAACTTTATCCTTGCTTTCCGGAATATCATGGGTAATTTTGTAATGTACAGCACCTGTCTAATTACATGTTATTAAATTAATGTACGATTTGCATTACTATGTGTGCAGGGTTTGTACAATGTCCTTGAAGCATCTCAAGCATGGATAGTATGGATGATCATTGTGATATTTATTCTTCTGACTCCTATTGCTATTTATTTCTCATATCGCAATGAGTTTACCAGGGATGTAATCCAAAACGGTTGGGTTCCGATCTTAGCCGCCATGTGCATTAGTAGGTAAGTACCTAATTTTATATTCTCGCCATGAATTTGGTGAGACTGTAAAAGTTTTGCAGCGTCGGCGGTTTCATTTTGGACTTTGCAGTGTCTGCGAACCCTGGAATTGCAGTTTTCTCACCAGTCATAAATGGCGTTGGTGGAAATTTCGTCGCGGTTCAGGCCAGCCGCCTTTCAACATTCTTGCACAAATCTGGTATGCCGCTAGGATCATTACCCAAGGCACAATGTACTACACCATGTTTGTTGTATTGTGGGAAAGGTAGGTAGATGTTTAATAATGTCATTGTTTCAATAATTGGAAAATACCCGTAATTCAACATTTCAGATAATCCTCATGCTAGGAGTGCAAGAGTGATGACTTTTATGGCTATCCCCGGCCAGTTACTCTTCTTACTGGTGATTGCATATTTGAATGCTGGACATACATCCATCACCCCTCAGTTCATACTCGTGTATGTGATGGTATCACTAATTCAGGTAAGACATGCTTTCAATATTGGTTTATTTGATATTTCCTAAAATAGGCCACTAGGTATGCGTGGACTTTGAAAAGTGGTGCCGTATACCCATCTTTGAGTTGGAATCAGCTGTATGCCAAGCACCGTGCTTTAGAGAAGATTATCGTAAATGGGGTTTAATATTTATTCTTAATAGAGCAATGCTTGAATGAATTGTACTTTCCACAGGTGACTGTGCTTCTATACGTGTGTTACTGCCTTGTGCATAGATTATGGAGGACTGGTCAAGATCCTGATAATTGTGCAATACCGTATTTAACGGCGTTGGGAGATTTACTCGGAACTGGTCTGCTGGGACTAGGATTCTTATTTCTTTGGACAATAGGCGATAGAGACCAAGACGTTGGGGATTAAGATCTGCTCCCAAAAAATGTGTGTTTTAGTTCAGTTTTAACTTGTGTTTGGTTTTATTTATGCTGTTAATGCTTATGCACTTGATAAAGGAAACGGCTCCCAGCTCATATCAAGGTGGTAATATGCAAGGCACAAATTCTGTATATGCCTTGCAATTTAGAGTAATGTCAACCTTGTCATAACATGCATTACAACAACGGCTGATACCATACAATCCAACTCCTACAGCCCATGCCAAGATACGTATTCTGAGCATGGAAGCAATTTTAGCACATTCAACTGCCTTTGCTTAATCTCATAGCCATTGGGCTTGCATTAAGCTACACTGATTTGAGCGATTTTATTGTTGTTTCACTACGCTTCCAGAATTCCTGACCTAAGAGTGTGCGATAGTTGGTTTGCATAGAATATATTATGAGATGTGATACTGGATGTGGATTATTTGTATTTTAGCATGAAGTCATATTGGGGATGGTGTATGAAAGTCATGTCAGATGTCAGTATGCTGATGAAAGATTATTTGAGAGTCATGCAAGGCGAGGGTGGTAAGGCAAGTGAATCTTTGATGTCAGACCGCACCGTTTATATTAACTGCTTTCTCTGAGAAAGTTAGTTCAGACTGTACGCAACAATGTAGCTTAGATTCCTCAAGAGCAACCCAAGCAGAATGAGGGTATTTTAGTAGTCTCAGTATTTTGTTGGAGCTTAGCTCTGCGCCATGATTAATAGCGGAAACGCACGTGTACAGATTCTCAGTCACTATGGTCATACTGGGGATATACTTGTACACCTAGCTTTTAGCATCCAGGGTCCAGGCAGACTGCTAGGTAGTGTGGCAAACACCCGTCATGTTCGTGTTTGGTTTATATCTTTCGATCACCATTATCCCTAGATGTACGGTCGCTAACCATTACAGCCTATGCTACCTCGGAAACTGGCTGTTAATGTTTCATATTCTTAGCACTTTTGAAACACAGCGTTTTCGTTTAACGGCTGGTCGATAGCTAAGTACTGGATAAGTACTAAGTATCTGTACCTATCTATCTACCAAACTAAGAATCAGCAGCAATTATCCACCACCAAATTAAAATAAATATTCTAGTATATTTTTGAAATTCGGAAAGTGAGGTAAGCAGCAATGCATTTCGTGAGCAGACAATAAATTACTTCTTTGAGGATCCTTTCCTTCTGTCTTTCATTTCCTTTAGTTTGTGGTCTAGTTTCCTTTGGAGAACGGCATGTTTTTCTGGTGGAAGATTTTTACTTCGAACCCCGCTTCCAGGATACAATGTGCCATCTCGACCAATCTGCCTTCTTGCAGCAAGATGAGCTGCATTACCACAACCATGCAGCTCTGGCATGTTGTGCTCAAGGCAAAATAATCGCTTGCAGTATGGGCAGGTTCGACCCAGCACAGAGATGAACTTCTTGCAGTCAGGAATGAAGCATGATTTATTAGCTTGTATGGCACTTTCCAGTAATTCTTTGTCTGTTTCTTCTCTGTCTTTTGACGAAGACTTCTTTCGATTTGATTTCGGTGCTTTCTTCTTTCGTTGCGTGTTCTTCACGATCGGTTTCGCTTGTAGCTTTTGCTTCATTGCCTGTAGTCTCTCACAGTGTATTTTATGCAGATCTATATTAGCAGCGGGAAGCTCTTGTCCGCATATGGGACACGTACAATTTGTGTAGGGCACTGTAGTTTGTGACAATTTTGCACCTGCTGGTTCAAGACTCGGATGGACAGCCAACTCAGCTCCAGGCATTTCAGTACTGGAAACAATAGGTTTCTTATCTGATGAACCACTCGGGCAAGCAGTCATACTTTCATGTGGTTCGATAGGGTTTCTAGTATCAGACAATGTCAATTTTACCTTTGCAACTTTAGCTAAAACTTCTGATTCATTATCGGTATTTTTTGGGCTAATAGGTGTCTCTTCTTTATCAATCAATGTTGGTGGATCAAATTGGTATGCTACCACTTCTGACTTGTCAGCAATGGTGGCCGAATTATTGAGGATCCTATGGTCTGAATTATCAACTGATGATGGTGGCTCATCTTGCGCCTGTAATGCGATCATGATTTTTCTGTCGTCATCGTTGCCCGAGCTTTTATGATAAATTCTGAGCTCTTCGCATATCTCATGTACAGCTAGCCGCTCATATCCACGAAGTGTCTTCGATAGCTCTAGCGACGTGGGTCCTCCAGCCTTTGCGTTTTTAATGAAGTCTTGAATTATCTTCTCAAATTTCAACTTCACATCATCCATATCGTGTGTTTTGTTGTTTGGCTTTATGTCGCGAAGTTTATTTTTCTTGTCACGCTGTGTTTTCTGTTTCTCGAATGCTGATGCATCAAGTTCACAGTCTAAATCAGTATATTCATAAGCAGACCTAACTTCTCCATTTCTTGACATGTAATCCAGTAAAGTTTTCAGGAATTTGTTCCTGGACACCGTGTCTGAGTCACAAACAACAGCCAAGTGTCGTCTTGCACGAGTAACAGCTACATTCATTCTCCTGTTGTCAGATAAGAATCCGACTATTCCCTTGTCGTTTGATCTTACCATAGAGATCACAACGGCCTCTTTCTCTCTTCCTTGAAAGCCGTCAACAGACCGTATTTCTAGCGCAGGATGCATCTCTTTGAGCAATTTTCTCAACATATCTACTTGCATATTATACGGGGATATCACAGCAATATCGCATGAAGAAACCCCAGCTTGGATCAAAGACTCGACGTGATCCGCTACTATTTTTGCTTCACCAATATTCCCAATTGATTCACTATCCGCCGTTTGAAGCTCGGGCAAATTACAACCTGCTGTATCAACTAGCAGCAATGAAAGTGCCGTGTTTTCAGTTTCACTAACACCAGAAAGTTCCTGCAACCTATGGTTCTTCACCGAATCATGCGCTTTCAACTTGGATTCGTATAATTCATCAGATGACCAATTCATGATATCAGAATTCATTCGATATTGGGTGTCTAGCATCTTAACGACATCTTTGTGTTTATCTATCATTCTCTCTAACAAAGATTTGGACAAACCTTTCGTTGCGGCAGCACGTGATTTCACAGTTGGTGGGAGTTGAAGGTGATCACCGGCAAGGATTAACTTTGGTGCTTGCAGGATTGGTATCCAGCATGATGATTCCAACGCTTGTCCACATTCATCGATTATGACAACGTCAAAGTGGTCAGACGGTAAATGTCTCACTGGACCATCACAATGGGCACCAACGTTGGTAGCGAGTACTACGTCAGCAGATGATAATATTTCGGAAATCGTTTTTATCTCTCTCTCTCGAAGTTCTTTGCTCAATGTTTGCTTCTCCTTGCGCATCATCGAATGCTCAGATTTATTGTGTCGCTTTCTGAAACGGGAGTGCAGATTGTCGAGATCTTTGCGAACGTCTTGCACGATTTTGGCTGAATCGCTTTTAGCAATGATGGCATCTAGAGACAGCTTTCGCAATTCGGGTGTCAAAATTCTTGCGGGATGTCCGATTCTCACTATTCGCATAGCACGCTTTTTTTCATTGCTTCTACTTATAGTAATATTAGAAAGTTTCTCCAGAATATTATCAATCGCAACATTTGACGGTGCACAAGCAAGAACTTTTTGTTTCTTATATACTAATTGGGTAATAACTTCAGCTATAGTTGTTGTTTTACCAGTTCCTGGAGGCCCATGAATTATTGCCATTTCCTTCTGTGCCAACGAGAATGTGACGGCATCTTTTTGTGAGGGATTAAGGTTGTCATTGTAGTATTCCAGCTCATGGGACATAGTCAAGCTTCCAGGACGAGCACTTCCGAAGCATAATTCTATGAGACCAGTTGCCGGTCCATTGTGACGCAGCAGTCTATCTAAGCCTTTTTGCAGACGCTTATATGTCACTTCATTAGTGGATTTTGTAAGTATGAGGCTAACGTCTTTTGAATATAGTTCATCAACTTTCGATTGGGCACCGTCTCCATCCATAGCAATGCTGATTGTAGTATCTTTTGCAGTGACAACAACTCCTTGAATTTCAGAGTTGCCTAAATTTGTTGTAGACTTCTCATGGATATCTACAATATCACCAGAAGAGAAGCTGTTAGATGGTAGCGAACGATCGGGCGCACCTCGCAAGCCTAACTTTGCCACGGTTCTACCATACAACCCAGTTTTGAGAGAAAGAATGTGAAGTTTTTTCAAACATATGCCACGGTTTTGTAATTCTGATAATGGCAGCAACTTCTGAAGTGTAACGCATTCTTCGATCTCAGTCTGATGTTCCTCTTTTAGAAGATCCCTTTGTATTGCAACAAAATCCTCCATTGCTTTAAGTTACTAAAATGCGATAGGCTAGTGAGGCTACAGGCAGAAAAAATATAATTCAACAAAATGAATTTCGGCCCTTAACACATTCATCCATTTTTACGTGATAACGATTTGATGGCAAAATCATTGATTCAATTAAGGCCCAAAGGGGTCATTACACAATATGGATACCTGTAGTATATACTACATATATGGTAACCCATGTGAGTGATTGGCTGACCAATTAAAGATCAGCACAGGCCCTTCCTAAGCACAAGACTATCAAGTACGCCAGGAAAGTTGTGGTGAACAGTGATACCAGAAATGATAACCCATGATATTTATTTAATAAGTAAAAAGCAGTTATTAGTAGTGTAGACTGAGCCATTGTCGTGTCATGGTATTATCCGGCGTCTCCTTTCCTCCCCCTGAACCTTGACCTCATGTCAAGTATCGATCTGCGGCAGAGATAATATGTGTATTTAACATTCTGGCATGATTCACTTAAATCGTTGCTTTTCATGCATTCACTAGCCGTTTTCCCATGCTTTTGCATACAGTCACTTTCCATCAGGCATTTTTTCAGCTCGCTACGTAACATCCAGCATGCTTTTGAACTATCTCCATTGAATTCTACAGGTCGTTCCGCAGGTGGTTCAATATATGATACTTCTCCTTCAGTAGACATCGTCCCGTCCGAATATTTTCTACACGGTAATCTTTCAGATTTTGCTTCGCAATTATATTTATAAATCCAAGAAGAATATTTCTACCCCCTTTAATTATACAAGAAATGATTACTGTTACTCTTTGATAAAGCTGCCACCATCACCGGACACAGATGTCACAGTTACGCTCAGTGATTTATCTCGAAATCGTATTTACGAGAAGTTACTATGCTTATGCAGTTGACTGGCAGAGGTGGGTAACACTGGTTTACTGGGCTATGAATGGGTCATGTCATAATGCCTGAAGCAAACAGAGCGTAATCTAAAGAGAAATCGCTGGATGTAACAGTGACATGAGTGCTTCAGATGTTGGTGGGAGCTTTATCCCTTTATCAAAACAGTACCGATTAGCTCAGTATAAAACACATGACATCGAAATTACATGTGAGAATATTGCATAGATTTATAGAAGAACAAGGTTTAATTACCAATACAAAAGATCTGAGACAACTATAACATATTATATACCTGTCTACTAGACAGTGTCCTACAGGCAACAGGCTACAGCTGATGGCACTTTTAATATTCATCAAGTTAAAATTGGATAACCTCTTGTATCCAATGCGTTGGATTTTCTAACATCCAGAAATGCCCGGCATTCTTCACAATGGTTAACTTGAAATTGGGCACCATGTCTTCGAAAGACTTGGGTATTGCAACAGGGGAAACAGCATCAGAATCTGACCAAATAAAGTGAGATGGAATATCAAGATGACGTAATGCATCATACCAACGAAATTCAAAGTTAGATCGATCCCATAAATAATAGCACAGTTTATATCCATACAGCAATTTATTTTGGTATGCATTGAGCAAATACAGATTATCTATGTCTCGGTCACGTTCTTTCACATTTTCGGCATACGGACTCCAAACAGACAATGTTTGCCTCTTAAAGAACTTTTCCGCGAGGCCTAACTTACTGCCAATCAAAGACAACGGCTTTCCAATGGACGGATACATCATAATATACTGTACCACCCGGAAATTAATCATTTCATATCGCATTCCACCATTTGTAAATGTGACACTTTGAATAAAGTCATTGAAATCAGACGGAAGCATTTTTCGATATCTCCTGGCCAATATTTCAGTAACAATTGAATCGCCCATATCATGAGATATCACATGAGCCTTTTTTATGCCAGCATGCCTCCATATCGCAAGTAAATTTTCAGCAGCTTCACTAAGAGAGTATGTGAAATCTGATGTTGGGATATCCGAAAAACCAAAACCAATATGATCATTTACAAACACATTGCCATGTTTCGTCAATTCATCAATGACCTTATGGTAATCGAAACTAGAAGACGGAAACCCGTGAACAAGTGCAAACGTTGGAGGATCTATCAAGTTTTTATCGCTACATTTTCTATAAATGTAGAACATTTCATGGCCGTTTATTCGGGTGGTATGTCCCATTTCATGCCAATCCTTGAGATGCTTTGGTAGGTCTTCATATTTCACGGTGGGCTCGATATCATCAGTGTTCAAAGACGCTGCAATGAAGTACAGTACTATTGCAAGAACAACTGCCGCAAAGCCGCCGGCCCCCATGGTTGGTAAAAGATTTGCCGCCGGTAATTGCTCCTTTTCTTGGACTGTTTCGAAGGCTCTGCTCGACCCCGAAATTTTGCTTGTCATCTGTATTCTGTTTGTCTTGAGCTTATGTCATGCGGAACGGGCTATCGTGCGAATGATCCATTGAGATTCTCCATCATTTGGGCAGCCTCATGCGTTGAGATGAGGGTGGGCGACTGAGTGGCTAGGCTTTAGTTACATCATTCACTGATTTTATATTGATTGGAGAATATCCTGGATCCTGGAAGAACACTTAGATATTTCCCCCTGATTATGGGGGATGGGCCTACTTGGCGGCATGGCTAGGTGGCTTTGTTTGTTAGTGGATATAGTGGGCTCGAGGTTTAGAAGAACTATACAGTGTAGTATTTGTGGATTGGACATAGCCACGGTTTCTCCTTACTGTGCTGAGTGAAAACTGACTCAAATCCTAATTTTTTGCAGATTTCCAAATCCGATGAACAGGGGAAATATGTTTGGTCACTTTACGCAGCCGAATGCTCGGCAGCACGGTTCCAGCTGTTGCCAGCATTGCAGGGCTAAAGAATCAGCTACCTCAGCAAAGTTTAGCCTATTATTACGTCATATTATATTTGACACTTACAAAGATTTACCAAACCAGAAGAAAGGTCAGTCAATTTTTTATTATGCCTAGTTAAGGTTAGTCAATTTGTAGCTTTAGGCCTACTTAGAAAACATTTCAACATGTCTGTTTTCGCGCGTTTTCCTACTAATTTACTGAGCCGTTCAACGCCTGTGAGCTTATCGTCTCTGTATCTTCGTACGTCCAAGTTACTGCCTGCCGTTTCATGCCGAAGATGTATGAGCGGAAATGTAGAAAACCGCAAGGTGACTATGGTACCGGGGGATGGTGTTGGTCTAGAATTGATGTCGTCAGTGAAGCAAGTATTTAAAGCAGTTGAAATACCGGTTCAATTCGAAGAATTTTGGGTTAGTGAGATCCAGGACAGAGCAAATGATGATCAAATGCAAAGTCTTGTTGACTCCATCATGAACAATCGAGTTGCCTTGATAGGTGATATTTCATCAAGGTTGACAGCCTCAGAAGGTGAACTCGCTTCTACCAAGTTTCTGTTGAGACAACAGCTCGATTTATACGCCAATATCGTCAGAATCCAGAGTTTTAAGGGTTACAAGACTAGACATGCCGGGTTAGACTTTGTGATCATACGGGAACAAACAGAAGGCGAATACAGTGCTTTAGAACATGAAAGTGTCGACGGGGTTGTGGAATGCTTCAAAATTATCACGAGAGAAAAATCGAAAAGAATAGCACGTTTTGCATTTGATTACGCCGCCCAACACGGAAGGAGTAAGGTAACAGCTGTACATAAGGCGAATATCATGAAACTTGGAGATGGCATGTTTCTGGAATCTTGTCGAGATGTGTCAAAGTATTACCCGAGCATCAAGTTTGAATCGATGATTGTAGACAACACGTGTATGCAGCTTGTATCCAATCCGAATCAGTTCGACGTGTTAGTGATGCCGAATTTGTACGGAAACATCATCGACAATTTGGCGGCAGGGCTCGTTGGAGGTGCTGGAGTAGTACCAGGAGAAAGTTGGAGCCCTAATTGTGTGGTGTTTGAGACTGGCGCCAGACATCCATTCGCTCAAGCCGTCGGACGGAATATTGCCAATCCAACGGCGATGCTTCTATCATCCGCTCGTATGTTAGAATACATGGGACTGCATGATTACAGCAAATTATTATCAGATGCTATTCACGAGGTAGTCAATGGAGGAAAAGCACGGACGCATGATCTTCGCGGGTACTCAACGACGACTGAATTCACTGCTGCTGTCATTTCTTCAATGAGAACCCATACGGAGTGACGTTTCAATATATGAAGATCAAACATCAAGCAATAATTATTTTCGCCATGACTGAACAAATATCTGTCCTTGTGCATCCAAGTTATATTTGTATCACCAAATCTCGTGCTATCACTGTTGTCGGGGAAGATGGGAAGATTTGGGCTGTGTGTGTAGCCTACATTACTGCCAGGCAATCAGTTTAATTCACGGTTCAGTAGGGCTATAGACACGCTGTACTCACTTGGGGCGTCATTCAAATCATGCGGATATGGCCCGATAATGCACTTATAAACGCCCCTCCCCCATTCTGAGTTATTATATAATTCTCCCTTTGACGCAATTCCCTCATTTATGAATATATTATAATTGATCGACAGGCAATAAATATTGACAATAAATAAAACGACATTGCAAACATAGCCTATTTGTAGCTTGGCAGCCTACTTTCAACATGCATTATTTGATTCTTAGTATGCTTATGCACAATATCAAATGCGGCAATCACGGTGAGAGATATTTTCTCGTTGGTTACAACTGTAATGTATATTTAATGAAAAAGCAATATCGGAAAGTAGGAGCGCGAAAAGCTGCATAATAATTCATTCCAATCCAAATACTAAGAGTAGGCCCCTAAAACGCATGAAGACTTTTTTGTGGCAGGAACACCATGTTCGTACATCGTGGACCGTTAGATGGCGCTATAGATAATGGCATTGGTTAGTCTTCGGGATGCAAAAACACGAAGTGTTCCCCATGGTGCTATCGTACCCTTTCGAGATATTGGTTTTAGCCTCAATATATTTGCGAGAAGTGAATATTTCGAGAACGCCCGATCGTAATAGTAGCGCAAAGATCAGACGACATATCCTTCGATTTGTCAGGCCTAAATAGCCGCCAAAGTCTTATGAGAAACCCATATTCTTAAAAGGACATATGCACTTATGCAGGCCTGTAATCTACTACATAAGTAAGAGTTGACAATAAACCTTATACCCATCATCAAGCCATGCAAAAGCATGTGCTGCCACAGTAGGTATAAAGGTGAAGAAGACAGTCGCGTTTAAAACAGTTCTTCAACAAAGCGACGTGGTGCTTGTAAATAGACATATAATTATATAACCACAGAAAACTTTGTGCTCACTACTCTAATCAGGGATTTCGTCGCTCTGTAGCCACAAGAAATAATTTTGTTATGTATGCCCTTCATGATAAAAAGTAAAAAAAAAATACAGTACAATATGTAATAAATCTTCACAGTAAGCAACAAATGAATTTGGTGGATGTGCAGTATCTAAACGCGTTGCAATTCACGGGACATCACGCGCGGTATAAGATATTTTTCTCACGCGGTGGTACTTTCCTTAACGCAGGTAGTACGTATTGGGTAGTTCCACTCTCTGAAGACGTTCTTGCGAGACGCCTGAGTCCCTCTATCGAGTTACGGATCGCTCTGAACAAGTGACGTCGTGATCGCATAATCGGTTCGTCTGTCATTTTCTGGCATTGTGGATTCTCGCTGCAGTCCTCTAAACGAAAGAAGAGCAAAGTTATGTTTGTGACACTATTAGAAACACACATTCGATAGAAGCACAGGACACTTTGAGTATATACTATCTCTGCGTAACCTTAAATTTTATTACTGTGTCTGTGACAATATTTTTTGTTTTTGATTTGCTATTTCTATAGCCAGGACTCTATTCCGAGGTTTTCCTAGCAAATATACATTTATCTTCCGAAATATTTTCCATAAATGAGAAAATTTTCATTCGGCAGACTTTTTTCCACAAGAAAAAATGCCTGCGAGAGTATGCGTGCTAATATTAACACAATGCGTGAAAATAGACAATCGTATTGTCATTTCGATCGCATTCGTATTTTATGTTTTCCAATTGTTATAATGAATTAATAAGAAATCGATTAAGCTACTTGCAGTATATTGCAAGCTACCTTAGTTATAGTTCAACCTTTGGGGTAGTATTTTCCAAACAGAATATGTCTACTTACTATTTGTGCAGCATAACCCTTCCATAGCACAAACTCCCTGCAACAAGTTCTTAGTGTGCGGGTCTCGTAACGAGCAAATGATCCCAGATGACAAACATTCTTGATGAATTCTGGCTTCGTATTGACACGGTTTGGTAACTTCGTTGTTTCCCATTACGCAGCCCATTCCTGGCCCGCAGCAAATGTTTGAAGCCATGCATTCTCCCACACCACCCTCTCCACATGATGGACACTAGAAAGAACAGAACAATCTCAATTGACATTGTGGAATTGTATGGAAAAGTACCGTAATACTACATCTCAAACTAACTCGAAAGATTGATGATGATAGCGACATTTTCGGGGTTGCAACCTTCGACACACATACCAGAAAGTAATTCTAAGTATAACCACCAATATTGCGTTATAGCTGTTTCAGGATACTGCTTCGCTGTCATTCTGCTGAACATCTCGCATTGGCATACTCGGTCACCACGGCATAGTTATAGTTCACACGGGACAGGCTAAAGAGGGCGACATTTAGCAGATAAGCTGATGGAGCGGTAGGCTTATAAGGTAGGCTTAAGTCCGTGGTGGTCAATGTCCGCAACGATGGCCTGCATGTTAGTCCCTAGTTTGTTGCTGTAACGGTAACGTAACAACATTTTAAGTCATTGTCGCATCATCCTAAATCGAAGACATACCGTGTAGCGTTATTTGGTGATTGGTTCCTACTGATCCCTACCGATTTTTATAACATAACAGAAGTAAAGGACTACCGAATTCATCTATAACAAAATATTCAGCTAGATATTGTAAAGAAGATCACCACAGATTTAACGTCCAGCCTTAGTTTATTGACAATTAGAACTACACTCTTCAAAATATTCAGTGTTACCTGTCTTGGAACTTCTGTATTGTAGTCCCTTTTCCCGGCGAATTTGTCTGCGAATGGGCAGTCAATTATAAAGCAGCAATCTCCCGAACAGATGCTGAAGATGACAAGGACGATAAGCCGGCATTTGAAACAATGCATATTCATATTGTAATGCAAGTCTACCAAATCGATCAAAACCTGTTAAAAAACACGTTCATGGTTTGAAAATAATTCATTAGACGGTATCCATCCCTATGATGCACAATTATTCGCAACTAGAAACTATCTCCAATATCTTTCCTCAACCTTTCCTCTGCTCAGTATAACGTTCATTAGCAAGGATACTTTTACTTATAATATGGAGCAGTAATGAAGTATGACCCGTGTCCATATGCGTCGGGAAGAACGGGAAATAATTTCTGAAAGCAAGCAGTCAAGAGCATTAGTAGTGAAGCGGAGGAAAAATATTCAGCTGTAGAATTTTTTCGTTGGAAAAAAATCGTTGGATTCTGGTGATCACGTCATTCTTCGAGAGAGAAGATTTTTTTGAAGATATTTTTCATCCCGTAAAGTTAAAACGTTGCTACCTTCCAGCTCTTAGCATCCGATATGAGACCGGGCTCCTTGAATGATACCGAATTGCGAAACCGTCTACTCTTTTCTCTTTGGTCAAATTCCTGATTCTATATTTGGGCTTACGGTCTTCATTACTTCGTAATGTAACCTATATCTATTCGTGCCTGGACATCACAAAGATTTGCCGACGTTTACGACAGAATCTACCTTTACACACCTTGCGCAATGTTCTTTGAGTTATATTAGTTTGTGTTTTATATCACAAAAACTTTATTTTTGCTCAATAATGATGATTAGTGTTGATGCAATGTGCTGTGAGCGGCGAAACTTTTATGATGAATAAATTTCAAGGAGGATCGTTGTTGACAATCAATAATACTCTCCAAAATGGACGAAAATGCGTTTTCTTCCATTTTCGCGTCGTAACACGGTAGCATACTTGTTGTTGTAAATACATATTTACCGACGAGTACAAAATTGACGACGCCAAAAATATCGATGTACGATTTGGGTGTTGCCGTATTAAGGTTTCTTACGTCACGAAAAGACATCGAAAATAGAAATTAAAAAAAAGGATGGGGTTTTTGTACATCGACAATGTACACGGTTTCCAATATCACGCGATTCGCGGAAATATCGCTTGAAATGCAGTTTTGATAAGTGATATTATCTGATGAATGGCGACAATTATAAGGTATTTGTGTGTCAATATTTGACGACTGCAATCGTACTATTACGTTATCTCGCGTCTGAATGAGATTTCAAATGAGACATATCATATTAGATATGTTTGCTATTATTCTGCGCACGCCTGCGTCGGAAATATACATAGGCTATGGTTTCAACGTTTGTCTGAAAGCCGCCATATTTGGACAGTACCTTGTTAAATTTCATAGTTTCATAGCATGAATGGAATTCAAACTATGCAGCGAATTCGGAATCCAGTTGATTTCTAGTGCTTTTTGATTGTGCTTGGGTAACGCGTTGAAAAGAGTTTGATCATCTATTTGACTAATGGTTCAGAATGATTCTCGTATATTATTCATTATTTGTTTACGTTTCTCCATATGTACGGACCCTCATCAACGCAAACAATCGCACCTCAAAATTGATGGATGGTTCTTAATTGCCTAACCAAATCGGGCGAATTCCTGCATTGTTGATGCTACTCGACCTGGATTATTATAACTTCTGACAGTTATATCTTGCCTGACAACTTTTCGTCATCCAACGAAATTCCCGCCAATCACTCAACGCAATGAACAATCTTACGTATAATAGACAGATTAGAAGAGCTTAAAAGTCAATCTGAAACTTTCTTTTAAAACTCTAGTCCCGTGTTCAAATTCGGATACACTGACTATGGCTTTAGTAAGGACGATTGTAATCAGATCAGGTACATTTTGAAAACAGCAACTGACCGTTATTCGTTCGCACAGAGTGTATGGCAGTATATGCGCAGAGGATAGTCTTTGGTCCAGTTTGAAAATTTCCAATTTTCAGTGGTAGGTAGTCATAACACAACGACAGGCATACCAAAGCCACCACGCGTTGAAATCATAGCGACTAAACGACCAAGTTCCGAGTACTGTTCAAATCGCTGGGTCGCATCATCTCACAAGAGCCAAACCCAATATACACAATAAAGCAATATATGACAGTTCAAGGTCAATTCAGTCCCAGAATAGCATTTGTTACATATGAGCAATGCGAATTCTTGGTGGTTGGGCGTGGTTTCGGATTTGATTTGTCAATTGCATTCGTAAGCTTTGAAAGCCGCATGAATGCGTCACTTTTGATTTACGCAAATGATCGACATTACTAGTAATGATTTGGCAACGGCTGTGTTAAATTATTGGGTTTCAAACCAGAGCTCACTGATTTCGTAGCGTTAATCATCAAGTGCTTTCTATTTGGTAGCGATAGCACGAACGAAATATATTAAACATGGTTCGGTTTCCTTTGGCGTGACATTTCGAAATCAACAATTATGTAATGATTGCATATTCATTGGAGGAAATATGTAGCTGGTATGCCTCGCACGGTGTTACCTAACGTCAGCGCGGGATTTCAACGTGTTGCGAGAAATGCGCATCTCCTATGTTGCGTTATCTAACGTCGGCACGGGTACCCAGTCGGCAGTCGCTATGATTTTCGACGTGTTGAAGAATTCTAGGCCTTTGGTATGCGTTTTATTGTATTGCCTGTAGTGTATGTGGGCACTCAATCCTGATTTGAAGGCGATGCTTAAATTTGGTTTGGCTCTGATCATCCTTGTGATAATGTCCCGCAGCAAAGTGCTATAATGAATCAAGTATGCCTTTATCATGCTTCCATGTCCTTGAATTATTTATTACCGATGCAATCTAAG
The DNA here is from genome assembly GCA_030412335.1 of Botrylloides violaceus. Classification (NCBI taxonomy): domain Eukaryota; kingdom Metazoa; phylum Chordata; class Ascidiacea; order Stolidobranchia; family Styelidae; genus Botrylloides; species Botrylloides violaceus. Next base: position 3,332,794 of record JASFYC010000810.1, read on the forward strand.
ATGGCATATTGTTTCCTATAGATGTGATGTAAGTAACGCTGTATTACCCGAAACTTTGATTACTCCACGCCAACATTGTCACGTATAGGGTACAATTAACGTCATAACCGTTCGAATCGGAGGCGTGAACATTGCGAAATTCATTTTTATCCAAATATTGTCATTTTGTAAAACTTTTTTAGCCTTTAAAAGCGATTTCAGACGTAATGACATTCGGGGAAATAAATATTTGTAGTAAGTACTGTATCAAGATTGCGTTCACGTTCCCAAAATGGCTGACCTGTTACGTTAATGAAACTTTTTGCGACCTTTAACACCATGACACCACACAGCACGAGAAAGCGAAAGGTTACCGATTACAATAGCACGAAAGAGCCTTACATACTGCACGTTTCAAAATACCAAACATTGTTTACTTGTACTTGGCGTAACGCCAGCCCTAAATCCTCATAAATCAACACTATGGTATGAGCCTAATTGCTAACAAATCAAAATATGTTACCGAAGCGAGAGCGTAAAGATACGGATAGCATCGGCATCTCGATCGGTATAAGCTGTGGTGTGGCCTCACTTGATCAGTTCACAGAGTTGCAGCTTAAAACAGGCACGGACGCCTTCCCTGCTAGATTCTCAATAGCGAGCAGTATGGGTGCGCCGGCTGAATAAGCGTCCGGCTCATTCGCATCTATATCGTCCTATAGCCACCTAGCGTCTCAATGTCGTAGACGCAATGACAACTTCTGTTCCTTCTTTCTTGTTACATACGAAATCTGTATTGGCTATGCCTCACTGATATTTGTACTCTTGATATTTCTGTAAGATTGGCGATGTATTTCGCTGGATCGTTCCCTCATGATTGAAGCGACATATGGGTAGCAATTAGTCCGAGTTAAACTTGTTCATGAAATAATGCATTGCTAACTCGCTTGGGAATTCTAGTAAAATTACACTGCAATATTGCCAATTAAAGTTACTTATTGTATCTTTGTCGAGGTGATAACAACGCAAATATGATTTTTCCTTGTGGCTTGGTTATATATCCTTGCAGTGTTTCTAATAATCCACGACCTCTAATAATAACCAGCCATTTTCTACTAATTTTGCCTGGTGTTGATCTGCATATTGATTTTAAGTTTAGCGCGTGTTTGTTAAAAATAAAAATCTCATTTATCGGAACAACAGCATTTCGAAACATCGTAACGGAATGCGCTGAGTAATGAAAGATGAAAGGTCATCGTTCATCTGAAATTGACGTAACACAGGCGGAAGTTCGCCGATATGACTTGTTCTATTTCTGTCTCATTGAGGAACCATCGGTCAGTCTCAGTACATATTCTGACATTTGCGTGAGTAAAAGCACTTCCGGGCAAATGCCTGGTGTCAGCGCGATAAACCCATATACCTTACTTGCCCGAGCCATCCTGCACCTTATTATGCAGCGCGCAGGCTTACACCGATTTGATTGAAAGACGCAGATCCGCGCTTTTGCTGATTGAAAACTGCATGTGATTTCACAAACAAGGTCCTTGCAATTGTATTGCTAAGCCACGTACGAAAATGATGGAGCAGTGTTTCAAGGTTGCACTTGGACGGCCACGGAGAACAAGCAGTTTGATCGTATACATTCTTGCAATCAAATGCGTTATCGTGACGCCTCGGCTTCTACATAGAGTTCTACCGCGTGGAATTTCACTTTTCCAGAGTTTTCCGAACCAGACAGGTTAGGTCCCATGCTTGCCATCGTCAGCTACTCAATAGTTACTGGTTCAGATAGATTCTTCCTATTCCCGCAGATTGATTTTGGTTGCCACTCAAAATGGACAATACTCTTACACCAACCAAAGTGATCGATGGTGAAATTGCGCCCTCAGAGGTCACCATGATAACAGTATTTTTCTGCCCCTTCGAGTTAACTTAAACCTAAGTAACTTTGTTGCATCATTATGTGGGAGATGCAACGCGACAGCTCTGTCCACACAAAAGAATATTCCCGATAGCGCAACCCGGATCTTGATTCTTGAAGCGAGGAAGGGATTTTCACAATAGCATCAGGCCTACTGCTAAGTTGAATTATCCTTAACACCGTTAAATATTAAATTATCTTGATTTTGATGCTATTACGGATTTCGTCTAGACATAATCGTCGGATTGTGGATACCGCGGTATATACAACGTGCCGGCCAGTCGAATCGTCATAATCCGCATCCCGAATTTCAAATCCGGGAGACTTCTAAGTATAAAATAATACGACAATAGTTTCGGTCAACCTTATTCATCAGAATATTCGATTCTATTTTGATGTGACTCTGAATAAATATTTTCCATCGGAATTTCGCTTTTGGTGTTTTTAGTACTGCCGTAATACGGAGTTCAAATGTGCCACAACACGTATAATTTTGTTCCGTACTAAATACCGAGCAGGCTGGTATGCGAATGACAAAATACTATCGATAAAATCATGGGTTATTAATTACAAATTCAGATTGAGAGACGAGGACGATGTCGCATCTGTGTGTCTGGCGTCGCATACCTAGAGAAATTCTGGAAATTTTCATTAAAGCAGACTTTTCATACAGATATGAGTTTGGTGTGACCGAAAGTTTCGCGAGTTCAACGAAACGATATTGGTATTACGGTAATATGTAGTTAGAATAAGGTTTCCTGTTCCCGTAGTTCAACATGGTGCGATGAATTTATGATACCATTCCGCAAAACATGCAGGCACGTGCACCGTACATATATGTTGTTGAAACCCATGTAGACTTAGCAATAGATCAAGTCTGTATTAGTCAAGCATGAATGGATGCATATATCAAAAGGAATCCCAAGTTCTGACGATCTCATTTAAAATATGCCAAATATTCCAGTGATGATCTCATGATCAAAACAAAAATAAATGGGAACAATATTCTTGAATAGAAAAATATATGCTCTACTGTTGAGACATTTATTTGCGTGAGTCATAGCGCATCTATCTGAAAACGTGCGGAAGCTATGCATCATTAATATTTCTCTATTCCATTTTTGGATCCCTGTCTATATGGATTTTCCATCGAGTACGTTGGTACCAAGTGCGGTTTGCTAGTTGGAGAAACTCCCGCATCATGAGCTCCTCGGCGTTCTTGTTTGCCCTTTTTTTTTTAAAAAAAAGAGAAGACTGTACCGATAGTTTACTGATCTTGTTGAAGATAGCTAGCACAAAGACGCGAAAATGGTGCAGGATTTTTGAAAATATTTATGACATTGTACTCGATTGTTTTTTCTTCTAAAACCAACCTTACAAATTATTTATCGTGCGATCATTCGCGTTCAGTCAAGAGTAAACTACACATGGATTGAAATTGAGACCCAACTGAAAATTTAAGTAGGAGGAAATACTTGTATAATTCCACATTTGTTTACCCTATTAGTCATATTTACAATACATACATATACAATACATTTTAAGACTTTAATTCGTGAAAGAACAAGGCAATTTTATCTGATATACTATGCGATCACACGATCATTCAAAAAGCCGAAATGTTATTATTTTTCGTTAACACTAGACGTGATGAAACTTGTAACAGGTGAAATACCACATAGTACAATATGAGACAGCGGCTTATCAAACCAAATATTGCTTCAATCTTATCGACTTATTTAAATCAATTTCATCTTAGCAATGCATGTTCTTTTGAGATTACACACCGCACAAAACAGCCAATGCGAATTAATCGTGATGTTGCCGATGCCTGTAAGCTCCACCATGGCTCCACGTATACACATAAATCTTCAATGCCTGTCTCCAGGCATATTAACGATAAAGCTTTCGCAATTGTGGTTGAGTGCTATAGATATGCCGAAAATACAGTGATAGAGATGCCCACGAATCGTCCAAACGCCAACAAGCGCCTGCATGTCTTGATTTCCTACCTGAGTCGTTAGGGTAACTCTTATGCCGAGTCACTAAGTCACCACAGATTTAACGTCCATTGCAGTTACGCATGCTTTCGGAGCTCTGCTCCTGGATTCAATAGTCGAAATATTGTCGAAATGGTCTCAGATTCTTGAAGCGTGTTGATCACGAGTCAGAGTTCAGCCCCTTTCTCGGACTGTCGCGATATCAGGCTTTGTACGTAGCATATCTGCATATATGCATTCCACTATTCAACAATTTTCAGGGCGACAAAGAACAGTCGGGTCTTGAAAAATCAAACGTGCTTGAATGCGAAATCAGAAATTGCTGTTATTTTCTCTGAATTATGACGTTGAACGCGTATTCTACGATTTTAAGTGTCGATAGAGGTCATGCGTGCTATTCTAGCACACTTACTTTCAATTTTCCCCCAAATTTTCTTAGGAAAATTTCCGTTCCTGTTGCGGCGAGTTTCAAATTCTCAGCCGGCATTCCGATCTGTCAGCGACACGCGCTTTACCCGGATATCATCAAAATTACGTGTGTAACTGTAACAAAAGGGGGCAGTGGTTACCATCAGAGACTGGTCTCATTGACATAAGTAGAAAATATCAATTGGACTTAAATATAGGTCTGTGAGGTGCTATTGAGAGGACAGATATCATTTTTCATCTATCGCGGATGATAGAAATCTGTTGTTACTTTCACTACTGTACTAAGTACATATACGTTGACAGACATTCAAATTGCTTGTAGCAATCTAACATTCCTCGGATGACTTTTAGCCGATAGCCTTGTGACCCCGTCTCCAGTACATGTAGGCCTATAATCGTATGATTTGCAGCGGCTGTTGCACAAAGATAATTGTACAGATAAACAGACGTGCGTAACCGTTGTCTTTGACTTTTTGACTTCAGTAACATGTCGCTGACGCGAGGAGTTACACACGCACGAGACACGAACGAGTTCTCAGCATATAGGCTACATGACATGCATTCGCATACCTTCCTGCTGTATAATTTTTTATCCGGATGGAAAATTTTGGAAATGAATACAGTGGTGTCTGGCCTATTGCTAATGCATCAGAGTAGGCGCACAATGGCGTCAGGAGTTCTGTAAAGACTAGCTATAACCGTAAATGCCCAATAACCAATTATGATGTTCAATTTCAATCGACTCAGGACAGGGGTGTGATGCTTCAGGTCTTTCTTCACAAGCGCGGTCTCGGGGCATGCGAATGTGGTGCAGAGAGCAAACCGCAGACCATGGCATCCATTCCTGTACATTGCAAAGGCCACCCAATGGATTGACTGGTCTGAATAACGTGGATGAGGCGACCAAAGAGTGGCTCTTGTGTATTCAATGTGTACGCATTCAATATCGTAGATGAGGATAACACGAGACGGCTCATTTACTGAAGCCTATCCTCAAAATCTCATAATTACTGCCGTAGGCCTACGGTCGGTCGTGTTCTGGTGAACATGTGCGGCTGTAAACATGTGACAAGGAAGGACGTTATGCTGTAGGTGTTCCAATTAGGAAGACACGTTTTTAGCCACGGGAATTGTTGCGACATTTGGTCGTGCATAAACAAACTGTTGTCAATAGCGGGATCTTTCTAATCGGCCGAGATATAGAAGTTAATTGTCGTGAAGAGGAGCTTGCACGTACTAAACAAAGTGAGTCGAATCATGAACAGTCGATAAGTGTGGGTTATGGCTATGGATGTGGTTAGGGATGGGTTCACGCATATAGGGGCCGGCGCTTTCACTCTAGTAATTATAATAGCAGTAATTATTATTAGTAGTGCGGCACTACTAGTGCCGTAGTGGAGTATCAATGCTATGGGCGAGTCAATGCTTTGCCCAAAGCCGCAGGATATCGTGTATACGATAGCGTGTTTCTGTCGGACATGACCTAAAAGGCTCACACCGCTCTTCTTAGTCAAACAGAATTTGATATTTATTCAAAAGAATATCTTATAAGATCATGATCATCGGATTAAGCATACGTATTAATGACTTGTTATATAAATCGTGCTAAAATCATATTAATCTGCTGTGCCAGATGCGCCTGTGTGCTGTTCACTCCGCTCTACAGTCACGATTTGGTATATAATTCTGGGTTCGTCAATGCTTTGTGTCACCCGATTCCGACTGGTATCTCATAAACACTTGCGTTGATAAGATACCATCAATGAAATGCCATAGATAGTTGGATTTTAGAGTTCGCACAACGCGGTAACCGCATATAGTCGCAGAGTTTAGCTCGATACATTGCACGAAATTGATGCATGTCGATCTGTGTCTTGTCGGATTCGTGAAGTAACAGTCGTTGAGTAATAATTATAGCAAGACACCGTTCAGTTGGCCGAGACTGTCCGCCTTCTGATCGGGAGGTTCCGGATTCGATTCCCGGCCGAGTCAAATCGAAGACTTTAAAATTGGCATCCGTTCCTTCCATGCCTGACAGTCGGTATCGGGAAAGTGCGGAGAGTCATGGTTGTAATAGGGATCCGGGCTATAAAGCGGAAGTATTGACACGTATATCGTAAGCATTGACCTGGCGTAAATGACCTTAGTAGTTGAAAACGCCATAAATTCCAAATAGACAAACAAATAAACAATTACAGCAAGAAACTGTGCATTCATTTGGGTACTGGCCCCGAAAACGGGAGTGACCGAACGGGGGACATCGTGGATTAATGGCAGAAAAGAACACCTTTACGGAGAAGCCTATTAGCCTATAAGCCTGTTGTACCAATAGTCTAATTACCAAGAAAAAAAAATTGCTTTTCTTTTGAAACTCACTTTTCTGAATTGATTGGGCCTATAATCACACAACTCATACTTGTCGTGTGCTGTGCATTATTCCTTCGACATTCGAAGTATGCGGAGTCCACTCACATTCGTAACCACATTATCTATCTGCAAGCATATCGTGCTTTGCCGTGATTGGTGAATGAATCAACGCCCCTCATTTGCAACAGGTTTTGGCCGGTGAACGTTATTGTTTTATTGTATTTTTATTGTTCCTCGCTAGAAACGAGTTAACAGCTCAAAGTGCCATACGTTTACTCGTAATCAATAATCAGGTCCCCCTTTTCAATACATAAAGCCAAAGATTCTTCAGCCAAAATCGAGCCAAGCTATAGATGAACATCTAACTTAGAACAGGCTAGTTCTCTTAACAAAGACATTTTTACCCTAAGTCGCAACATGGCCATGCGCAGCATGACAGCGCTAAATCAAAAATCGTCGCATTGCATGAGTTGGCGGAAATTGTGAGCCATTTGAGTCGTGGGTAAAATCGCAGCGAGTGTTCAATCAACGTCTGGCTCCAACAATGCTCATTTACTGGCCCTACCTTCCCGGTCAATACTGGAATTTATGCTTCGTGTGATGCTCATTGTGAATTCTTATCATGTTTGGCGTACGAAGTTTAGTGGTGAACTAACAATAAACGTCTCTGTTTCTCGCTGATATATCTACTCTAGCGTTGCCCTACCTAGCCTACCCTATGGAAATTCCGACGTGTCGTGTAGTGGTACTGCCATGTTTAGGGTAGGCTAATCGTCATTTCCACTTGCTTTGCATATATGCGTTGAAATTTTAGCGGCATAATTTCATTCCTTATTTCAAAATGTGCACTGTTTAGGATTGTGATCAGAATCTCATGTGTTATCGGCGTATGAGCTTGACCTTTGCGAAACACCTGACACATGGTTTACTTAATTTTATTTATCCTCAAATAACAGACACGTAGGCCTGCATTCATTTATCAATCTTTAGACATTTTTGTAATTTAAACGGGTATTTTTAACTTTATTATATAACCACATTTTGTTGTCCGTAGTCTTCAAGTTCTTTTCGGTTTACTTTACATAACACATTGTCAACGTAACCATACGCCACTAATCTAGCCTCTGACAAAACCACGAAACAGGCTGGCATTTTGCGTGATCTGGATGACGGCTCTCGAAATTTTGTCCTCATTTCTCAGTGTGATATAACACATATTCTGAACTCACATGTAGTCGGATGACGTGTCCCCATTACGAACCCGTCCCGTTTTGACGTCATGGTGGCTCTGCGCAGTTTGTAACTGACGATAGGCTATAGATAGGCCAGGCGGCACCACTACAGGTCGATCAAGCCGTAGCAGTTGCGTCATCTAGCGGTCAGACATTTGAGCTGTCGTCAGTTTCGTTCTTTGCATCTGCTTGGGAGCAATGAGTCCGAAATTGCGAACACATGAAATGAAACAAGTGTATAACGCCTCATTTCCATCGACTAAAGTCGCAGACATCGCGGATCATTGACCTGCAAGTCGCAGGCGCAGTGGTGAAGCGCAAGGCGTAGCCAAGTTGTATAAAGCAACGGAAATCACTGACAGTCTTCTTATCGAGCTGCCTAATTGCTTGATTGTTTTATAGTCACACGTTGGTTTTTATTACGCCCCGGATTACTAGAAATCCCTGCTCTACATACAGAATTACTGTCAACCTTTGTAATGAATATCACACCAGCGGCTAAGTCAGCATTTCTAAAGTGGGAAACCAAGCATTAAATTTGCTCTTTGACACCACTGTTGACGAAGGAAAGATCAACGAAACCGTCACAGAGTACCGAAATGTATACGCTGTATCGGATTCGCGCTGAAAATCTTAGTTTGCCGATAAATAGGAATTCACAGATCTTGATGAAGATCAACGAACACTACCCTTTGACTCACCCGCCTTAATGGTAGGTAGGCTTATTACAGCTCGGAATTGAAGCTCTGGGATCTTTCATCTGTGATGTAGTCTAAATGTGGGCCTGTATCGCAGCTTGTCGGCGATCACGTGTTATTAATATTGTTGTTATAAAATCTTCATATGAAATTCAATCGTAAATTTGAAAGTAGCCTCTAACGCTATTATAGGCTATAAGTAAAAATGCTACTGCAGTGTAACGTAACGAAACTGGTGATTGTGTAATGATACTAGAGTGACCGCCCGTGGGAGGGATGTTGATTTCCAGCTATCAAATGTTTATTATCTCTGTCACAAGAGATTTGCCATGTGTAAGCTGGCGGTTAAGTCCACAGTCATAACTCCGCGTCGTTAAACATAATCGGCGTTGCTATCTTGCTTAAACGTTCACCGTGTAACATCAGGCTTTCTATTTGGCTTAGGCATATAACCGATAACAGGAGTTCGATGCTTCAAAACTGTATCGTGATATGTTCTCCCGTAACGTGGAGGATCTTCGACTGGTGAATTTACGATCTTCTTGATTACTTGTTCTCTGTATTCCTTTGAAAACTTGTCAGGATCGACAACCTTTGCTATTTCCTTGAGCACATCCATCTAAATATTGAAAATACACATATCGTGTACCATGGCCTACTAAAATACTAAAATATTAGTAGGTCATGCGTGTACATAAAATATAAAACTCATGCCAGACTTCTAATCCTGAGACCAGCCGGAGGCTGACATTATCGATAAAACTCGATGCTGACATGAAAATATGCAACGAAAGCTAAAATGGGTGGCTTCTATCGATATTGCCTTTGTCCTCAATTAATTTTGAATCATCGAAATTTATATGTTCATGGAAAGCTGGTCCAAAAGGCCCTCGACCATTTGGTCAGGAAGGTTTAGCTTCTAATAGCAATATCAAGGCGTATTTTTCGATCTTTAACAGAAAACAGATTGCAATCGCGGACGATTATTGTCGCCTCAGTTGATTTATGTGCAGGCTATGGGTCGCCAATGAATGCGCATGAGTTGCAATGATTTGCTAATTCATACGCTCCAACTACACAGTTTTCAAGTTGGCCTTCACACGAAACGCGTCAGCACGGACCCCAAATCCTTTCTAAACGAGATACCTGCTGGGAGCGTTTAGCATAATCTACATCACCGGATATTGTGTTTGCGTTAATGCTTTACCTGTTGTTTTAAGGTACCCATTTTTGACTCTAGTCTTTTGTACTGTCTGCCCCCAAGCTTGAGCCTTTCTTGATCTTCAAAGAATGTTTTCTTTAGCGCCAACGCTTCGTCGATTAGTTCTAGATGTTGTGTAGACAATTCCACATTTTTGTCACTTGTTCGATGTTCCCTCATAATAGATTTATTCTTTTCCTTCTCGACAACAGCGCTCTTGCGTTTCGTTTCATCAAGTCTGTAATCGGTTTACATTGTCAATTCAAATAGCAACCAATGATATAGTTTCGTAATAAAATCTAGGCTATATGCTATACATGCCCATTCCTACTTCATCGCTTTGTTGGCCAGATAGATAAGAACCAATTGACATATATATCGCACCGGAATCAAATTCGAAATATTGAAAGCGACTGGAAATTCACTCACCGCTTTCTAGTTTGCCCGAGCTGCTTCGACAGCTTTTGATTGCTTTCTCGTAGATTTTGCTTCTCCCCTTTAACTTCATTTAAAAACTTTTCAAGAGATTTCTTCTCCTCTTCATGCCTCGCCCTTTCTGAATTCCGTTCTTCTTCTTCACGGTTGAGCTCTTCTGATTTTCCTTGTAGCAATTGGTTGAGCTGCGAACACCTGTTGACGTATTGGTAGTGGATAGTACCTATGTCGCCAACCGGTTGACTATAGTTTCATTGGCGCACCTATCTCGCAGTTCCTTTCGTTGTTCTGCTATGTCGTCCACCGTTTTCTTATATCTTCCTAGATCGTCTTTTAGATCTCTTTCTTTTCTTTTCAAGTTTTCAATCTCATCGTCAAGGTGAAGCTTTATAGCTATAAGGTTTTTGTATTCAAAAGTCTATATCCGTGGTCGCCTGGCACTCTCAGCCAATCACCACTGTATCTGATGGCACTTACATCTCGGGCGAATATATAATTCTTAGGTCATGCAGGCCAGACTAATATCCGAACTCTGATTTTCAGTAGCCAACAGTTTGTTCTTAACTTGCCGAAATATTATATTTGTCTTCTTTTGATTTCATTTTACCCCGACCAAAACTGCAACTCAACTCTAAGCCCCATGATGCATATACATACAGATTACAGAGTTGATTGATTAATTGTCGTACCTTTTAATTTTTCGATTTGCCTATTTAACCATTGATTTTCTTTCTTTTTCACGTCAAGCTCTTTTTTGTACTTTTCGCATGATTGAATAGCTGTTTCACGTTGCACAGTAATCGTTTTCAAGTCATTTTTTAGAGAATATATTTCTTGTCGTTGCTCGGAGACCTTGTAAAAGTAAAAATTAAAGCTGGAACTAATTACAAGCTGCACGTGTGATATTTATTCCATGATATCGCACGGATTTATCATGAATGGGAATGATAGCTTTCCGATAGAATAAACCTTTTGTGTGTTCATACAAAGTGCAGGATCGTTTGTATAGGTCATAGGAAATCGTTCACTAACTTCTTTTCTTAATTTCTGCTTTTCTCTGGAAAGAGCCTCAGCTTGACTTAAATATCGTTCCACGTCTTTCAGAAGCCTTACAATATATTCCTCCCTCCTTTTTGAAAAGCGCTTTGAATACTCTACATACCTGTAAAAATACAATACCATAAAACAGGATAGATCTGGGGTAAGCTAACCCCACAAGCGTCATGGAATGCTGGCTCTCTGCCCCTTCCCACCCGCACCTGAGCAAATTTCAAGGGTTTCCGTATGGTTCAGTCCTCCTTCCCCTTCTGTCTCGATACGACGCCTCTTGCACTCACCTGGAATGCTGCAATGCATGTCTTTGGCTGTCCTCTATGAATGCGTTTCTCCTTTTCAGTAGTTCAGCATCATTCTGTAAAGAAAATGATATTTTTATTCATTTGGAAGACTGACCTGCAGAGAAAAGGCATAGCCTACCCTCGAGGAGGGTAAATCTTATGATGGTCTTAGGTCCTCAGGCTTAGTTTCGTACTATTTTCGCATAGCAGTTGAGCAGAATAAACAGCAAAATCTTTTGGTTGGTCTATATGAATGGGCAAGCTGTAAAGCCTATACCTTGAAATATTCGTCTCTTTCTTCCTCAAATTTCTTTTTGTTTGACAGCGCTTCGTAGTATTTGACTTTTAGTCCCTCGTTAATCGTGATAAGCTGATGAATGGAGTCGTAGGCGATTTTCACATCGTAAGCACTTCGTTTGCTTTCCTCAAACAAATCTTCCAAACCTTGTCCGGTGTACTTCAGTTCCTGCCCAATTATCAGAAATATATCAGTACAAGAATGTAGTTAATTAAATGAAACGTAGGTCAAATAATATATGAGGTAATGATCGTCACGTATTCGTACTTAGTGTAACCATGGCCTACTTTAGAGTACGCCATGTTGTAACGCTTGGTCACACTCTCATATATCATCTTGTCATAAGCCTGGCGCTGTCTGGCTTTCGCCCGCGTTATCTAGTAGGCCTAATGTCTATACTTATCGAATTGCATGTAGGCCAAGGCGATTGGCGATTAAGATCGCCTGGGTGTAGGCCTATGTAACTCGTAGAAACTCACAAAACATCTCGGGATCCGGACAGAGAGGTAGTAATAGTAGGCTACTACATCCAGCGTGTTTCCTTTTCGCAGGAGTCGCAGTAAACTCTTTAATTGTCACCATCTCATTTTCCAGTTTTTGCCAGTGGACTAAGGGGTTATATCATAAACGTACCTCCCACAATTTCGCGTATTCATGAGTCCCTGTTTTTTCATTATCGCTGTCCTAAAATATAAAAAATATTCTTGGTATATTCTGCAGCAGTGAGTATGGTAAGTGCTGCAAGAAAATTTACTGTGGTTCCGCGTTTCGTCACATCGGTATGAGAATCGCATGATCCGTCGGTGGTGGCTCGGCAAGCATCCGGTCTTGTAGATAAATACATGGCTATCGCTGAAGCACTCCCCGACGTCCTATCCTAGCTAAAAGCTTCTTCTGTCGCAGAGACGCGGAGACGTATCTAACTGTAAAGGCAAGACACAGGCTACTAAGTATGCTTACGGAATTCGTCGTTTCGTACCGTTCGTCGGCTAAAACGTGAGGATTCACCTGTGATAAGACATTCCGTTTTAATATGTGGAATAGGTAGGGCGTACACGTCTATTAAAACTCATGGCAAATAGAGACTAGAATTATTATTGAATGAAAAGGATATCGCCTTATTGTTTTCATTTTCGTAAATATATGTTTTTGACAAAACCACCCCTTGCTTTGTTCACTACCTTCTGAAAGTATGTCAACTGCCTTCCTCTTTGTTCAAATAACCATCTCGCGATCTGCCTGTAAGCATCTTTTGCTATACTTGTGTACATATCAATAAAATCATCACCGCCAATATGTTGCCATACACAAACACAGAAGTCAGAATGGTGTGTTCCTCACACTTGGTAAGTTTCGATGTACCATTGTCGTTTTCAAGGAAGACGAGGGTAGGCTATACATGACCACCTGCTTTACATAAGCGGGCTCAAAATCTAAACCATTACAATAGGCCTACCAAGACAGCTTCAACCCTAAACTAATACACGAACTCAAGCCAACCTAATGAACTTATTGACATATCAAATTTGCGCTATCCGGCTATTCCTTCGTCGCAAGTTAGGCTATGTTGCTAGACAGTCATCTAACCATCTGCTCTGCATACTTCTTACCGCGGAGTCATATGCGCTCTCGCTCGTAGGCTACCGTGATTTCATCAGTCTCACCGAACCTCCATATCCTTAGTGATGACGATAATCTCCCTCAAGAGGCATTTCGTATTGACAGTGCGGGCGAAAAGTTGTTTTATGTATTAATTCTACAAAAATCCAAATTCATCTCCACGAATCCATGAAGGATATTGTCCTTAATAATTAACCCCGGTAGCGTCTCCACATTTGATATTGTGATGCGTAGGCCTACTGTTCGAGTAATAACAGATCCGACTTTGGAAATCAGAGTAATGGGTTAGCTATAGTGGAGAAGAGATACAGAATTGAGCCATCGTATAATGATGACAATAGATGTATTGTTGTACGATATTATTGCTCAGCCCCTTTGTTTACAATAGAAAGGCGACAAATTAGCAAACACAAGCGATAAAGAGTAGCCTAAACGACGACACGTGAACTGATGCCGACGCACTCCGATATATTGACTTGGTAGTTGACTGTCTTTTGTTGAATAATTAATCACATTGTTTATAATTGTGACTTATTGGGGGCTTGAATGACACTTCCTTGACCCGTGACTTACGCACAAAGATAAGATCTTTTCACCATGGTGCCTCTTACGTCATGAGTCCCATCATTTGGGGCGGGTCTGCTGTCTCTTTAGTATATTGTAACAATTGTTCTCAATGACATGGTGCTTCCTTCGCTGCATAAGGTCGTCAGCCACTGATAGGCCGGTCGCTTCCTCGCAGAATCAAATCTGAAGTTGTGGAAGAGGCGGTGAATCACGAGCGTCACCTACCGACAACCAACCCGCGAATACATCTATCATACCCCGCAGTATACGAGATCAAAGGACAACTATTCGTTCCTGCGATCCTACATTAGGACTCACTGATATGCGATAGCCTACCCAGCAATGTAATGCAAATGCATCCGTAGGAAGTAATTTCCTTTTGCACCACTGAGATGAATCAGCCGTAAACTCTCTGAGGCGTTAAAGCCATTTGTTTTGGAGTGAAATCAGTCAAGTGGAAATTACTCAACATCTGGTTTTGAAAATCCAAGGACAGAGGAAACAACAGTGTAATGGCGACGAGTTCTTGTGGAATTTTCAGCTGTCGTAGCAGGCTGTCACCGATAATTTCGAGAGATGAGGACGGTTTATCTGATATCACCTCGAACAGAGCAAGCAATAGCAACACCAGCCATTCTTTGAGCAATAGTACGGGTACCGGTACCTCTTCTTGCTCGTCCAATACCGGCACTCACGATATTGTCAGCGAAACTTTGAAAGACGTGATTAGTCTCCAGCATAATGCGATGAGACGAATTCGTACTGATGTTGAGAGACAGAAACTGGATTACGTTTTAAAAGTTACGTATGATGATGTAAGTATAAGCTTTTACACTTGTAACTAATCAGAATATTATGTACCAGTATAAAGGTCTTGTCGAACAGTTATAGGACATTGTATATTTTTGTCCTTCTATATTTTGCTACATTTTCACGGACTGTCACGATGTACACACACACACACGAATGTGCATGCAGGCTCAATAGAACAGGTGGACAATGAGGCTCTGGCTATCAAAAGCCATGCATTACGCCGTCACGCTATCTGCAAAGCACTGCAGTGAGTGCTGGAGCTGAGCAGTTATCTTTTAAGCCCAAGTCTACAATTGTTCTGGTTTTATGTAGATGGTGAGGCAGTACAATGATGAAAAATTAGAACACGAAAAAACAAAGATACTCCTTCTGAAGGAACAAGAGAGACTGCGGTTTGCCCAAGGCGAAATAGATATCTTGAAGGAACATCTTAAGAGGGAAAAGTATGAACACGATGAGCTGATCAAAACCTCCCGTCAGAGGTATCTGCCTTATTTTAAGATTTGGTTGTAATAACAAACTGTACAGAGCATGAGGTCATTGAAAATGGCAAAATTTCTCTCCTGTATTTAGTTGGAAGGTCCCGTGACAGGAGGTCGCACTCAATGTTGTATAGTTGGTCAAAATTCCTGAAATGACGAATTGACGGTGACTTTCCTACTTACATATAAGCTTGCTGTTTCATGCGATATTTCAGTTGTTACCTTATCTATGTCACTGTTCTTTGGAATTAGCTTATTATACTGAATTAATTGCAAGCGCATGAATTGCAAAGACATATTAAAGAGCAGCATCTACAGTAACACAATAATATCCAAGTGTACATTCAGCCAGTCTGCCACATGTTATCAAAACGGATATTTGCCTTGTGTAGCAAAGAATGGGTCGGGAGATACCTGAGACACAAATTTTCTTCTTCAATTACTGTGTATAATTTTGGCACTAATAGGAATATAGTAGTATTTAAAAGGAAAGCATTTGAAACTTGTAAAGGAAAGCAGAATTTCAGATTATAATTAGCATTTTGTTTTTACAGAGTGTCCAGAGAAAAAAAAAGGAGTGACTTACTGCATCAGGAATGCTCAAAATACGAAGAGACTATTGAAGAACTCAGAGACGAGCTAAACTTGAAGAACAATGAAATTTCCAGCTTGAAGCAAAGACTCACATCACAGAAAAATGCTCACAAAAATTTGTTGGATGACATTGAGCTTCAAAAAGTACAACAAGAGTATATGTTACGATCATTAAACAGAGATGGCAAAAAGTGATGACAGCTGCAACCTGCAAGCACTGTGTCAGAAGGAGTTGGGTGTTTCACCTTTACAATGTCGTGGTGTTGATGCAGGTTCATGTCCTACGGTAGAGTCATGGTCACTTGAGATTAGATACCAAATTATAAAGTTCGGCTGAAAAAGGATATTCATTCTTTGTGACTGTCTAAAGCTGCCTGATTTGGAGGCCTATAGCCTACTTGTTCTCAAATTGTACTGGCCTCATAAGGCTGCAATATCAGTGACGTTCCCGGACTTTTGAAGACGATTTGTGATTGTTCACGTCACAGATTTAAGCTGATGCAATTGGGGATAATGTCTTGACTAGGGACATGGGGAGAATACTCCATCCTTCGGACAAGGAGACGCTGATATGAGCTGTATAGCTCTTGAAAGCCAGCGCTACTCGACACTAACGCCTTTTGCTGGCGCCTGGCAAGCGCAGCTTGTGAATTCAAATGCAATTTAGTGTTTGTCCAGGAATGTATATATGGATCAGTTTATTAAATACTACCGCACTATATATTATCGTGACCTTGTCGGAGATTAGAGAAAGTCTTACGCCGTTTTTTCAGAGCTACGACGTCATGAAATCCGTCAGGGGGAAACGGGTATGCGGCAACGGCAAAGCGTGCGACTTGACATGTTGTCAATCACACCAAACGGCATCAGTCGAGCCATTACTCTTTCATATCGTTTCTTCTTATTTCCCACTAGCAGAATCCTGATAGACGAAACTAAATCGCCCGTCTTACTGTCTGACCGGCTGGATATCTCAATGGTGTACATTTATTGAAACAAGTCAAGCGTGAAAAATCACTCTGTTGCTGCTGTCGCGGATATTCGGTCTTTTCTGCTTCGCACGATCCCTTAGTGTACTCGCTTCCTCAAATCCTGTGGAATCGACTGAAATTAGAGCGTCATGCCTCCCAAGTTTGACCCAACTGCTATTACGATAGGTAAGTTTTATATAAATAAGGACTTGGCCACTTAGAGCGATTTAATTGGGCTCTTTTTGCGGTGTGATGTCTCTGTCGATGAAGACACCTCTCCTGTACTTTTGTCTCGAAATTCCGCCTGTGTAGCCTATAACATTAACAGTTTTGCCTAAGTTAATAGGCGATTTTTGCTCACCTTTCGTTATTGTTGTTTCGTAAGAAGAGTCCAGTTAAGTGAAAACATTTCTTTGTAGTGTATTTGCGTGCCACTGGTGGCGAAGTCGGAGCCACAGCTTCCCTTGCTCCAAAGATTGGTCCACTTGGTCTGAGTCCGAAAAAGGTTGGTGACGATATTGCCAAGGCAACACAAGACTGGAAGGGACTTCGCATCACCGTTAAACTGACTGTTCAGAATAGGTGATTACAGTTCAATATTACATAGTAATGCGGAATGCGCAGCAGATGGCAATGGTCTATGCATTAATGTATGTAGTACTGATGATGAACTTTTCTTGTATACCATATATAATGGGTATGCCCTATGCCGGGAACTGTATTTGTGCCTAGTGTACTGAATTTATTCAAGAAGTACAATTATTACAGGCAAGCGCAAGTTTCTGTTGTTCCATCTGCATCGTCTCTCATTATCAGGGCACTGAAGGAACCTCCTCGTGATAGGAAGAAGGTTAAAAACAGTAAGAAAACTTTTCACTATGTGCTTCTCTTATCGTCTGCAATATATATATACATAGAGAAAAGATGGTTGGGGTTGGCATCCTATCCACGCCTTCGTGCATTTAGCAAAAGGTTGATGTTGCCATCGGTGAGCGAACACCGATATCAAAGCATTTGAACTGAGAGTTACTACCCATTCCTTTTAAGTTATTTTATATTTTAAGTAAAACACAACGGAAATGTGACGTTGGATGAAATTCTCGATGTTGCCAGGCAAATGAGGCAAAGATCTTTGGCTCGGGAACTCAAAGGAACAGTCAAGGTACGACTAATATTCACATGTGTTGCTACGTTGGTTAATTCAAGCTCATATCCACAAGACACAGCCGGGTATTTGTCCCTTCTGAGCTGAAATCACCAAGTCAACTTGATAGAAAGCAGATGTCTTGAGCTCAGTATCTTTTACTCCATAAGTTTTAACCCATTGATTGCCAAAGGTTCCGTGTGAACCTCAGCTTGTATTAGTTCACCGTTCTTGTCATTGATAATTGGGAAGTGTGACATCTGACATCATTAATGTGTGACTTCATTGTGCCCACTCTCAAATAGAAAGCTGACATGTGGGTTGCTGGTCCCTAGTTCAATTTTGACTCGGAACAATTCTGCACCAGTTCCTGACCCGAGGGCAACATTTGTGAACCATTGTAACTTTAGGAGTACTGTATTTCAAATTCGATGCGCAATCTCTGAATGGATGTATTACTTGTTCTTTCATCTTGTGTATTCTGGATTGTAGGAAATTCTCGGCACTGCGCAAAGTGTTGGCTGCACTGTTGCTGGAAAGCCACCTCATGATATCATTGATGAAATTAATGAGGGCGAGTTAGATATACCAGAGGTGAGCCGGATGCATGTTCAACTTATGAAATTCCATGAGACCAATTTTGACTTTCTTTTGTTGCAGGAGTGAAGTGGGAATGTCGTGCCTGAGTCATTGAATGACAATAAATTTCCAAAATACCACTTTTCTGTGTTTTTGAGAGTGTGACGAGGCGGGTATTTCACTTGAAATTGAGCAATGTGGTCATAGAACAAATAGATGTTGCTGGTTAGGCTGATTGCTCTTACTCTAGTCCACAAGGTGACGGTTTATCATTTGGCGTTGTTGGTTCGAGGAAGGTGCTTGACGTTGAATGGTAAAGGGCCTAGAGCAGTACTACGCGGAGGTGATGTAGGGCGAAGCCTGTGTCTCGTAAAATTGTCGACCCTGGGAATACATAACATAACAGCCGCGTACGCAATGGCCTGACGCTAGTTACTAGTCCTGCTCAGGCGCCGATCGTGAATTCCACTATTACTGTAGACACCTCGTTACCGACACGAAGCGATAACGAGCGACCTTCATCCTTGCGATATTTGTGAGTACTGTACGTAAAAAGCTGAGCGAGCCGGCAGCAATGCATGGGATACTACCCACGGATTTTTTCAGGTTTATTGAAAACAACGGTAGAAATATGTAACGAAAACGGAAAGTTCTTAAAGAGTAATAGCAAGGGTTTTATCACAGTTCCAAATAACGTGTAGCGAACGTCCACGGAGCACAGCAAGGTTATCAAGGAGGTAAACAGACTTGTGGGGATCGCAAGGGATTGAACAATGCTGTTTTATCATGGTATCTGCAGTTACAATGTAAGTCCCCTTCCATTCTCCCATTTTCCGTTCATCATAAGGAACAAGTGGTCTTGCAACAACAACCTCGTATCTGCCAGAAGTGAGGCTCCAGCTTAATATAAACTCGGCTTGCTGACTAGGCGCCCTCTGAGCAACTGTATGGAGCAGTTTAGCTTTGGCATTTCGTATGTTCAACACTGCAGCAATATGAATTACAACAGACCGTGTCGAACTGCTAACATCTAGTATGTTAGCTTCATAATCAACGAGATAGCCATACTTATAGGCGACATAGCACCTAGTCCTTAGTATATCGAAAATAACATGCTCTAAATCCAGCACCAAATTCTGGCTGTAGGCTTGAATTGATGGGTCTGCTTTATCCAGTGGATGGAGCATTTCACCAGACGCTCCAAGGCAAGACATTGTGCAGAATTGAAAGTTTGTTTCACCGACAGGAATAGGCCTGTTCCCATTTATCTCATTTAGGTTAATTTTACCGTAAAATGATTCACAGAATGAGACAAGGCCATCAGAATTTCTTTCCGCTGATCCTACTTTACCATTACTAATGGTGATTCCGGATTCTGAAAGTTGTATACTGCTACTTCCATCACTGGCAGTGGGACTAGGAGTCATCAAGCTCAAGTCGGAGTGGGAATTTTGCTTCTCGTTCAGTATGCAGTACGGACCAAATCTTGGAGCGGTGACAGATTTGCCTCTGTTTCTGCAGGATTGACATGCACAGTCTTCATTACAATTTGTGCTTTGTTTGGTGGCAGGTCTGGGTGGGATGCAATCATGGTTGAGTGAAGTAGCACTTTTACAGGTGCACATGTCATGATTTTTTGTGTTTGTGGTATTGAGAACAATACTCTTTGGTTCTGGATCAAAATATGGATCTACTTCGATCGCAAATTGGGTTTCAAAAATCTCACGGAGGTTTGTCTTTATGTTTTCTTTATTCGCTTCAGGGGTTCGTTGAAATAAGGATATTCGTTCACACCCATCACCATCCTCACCGTCCATGTCATAAACTTTAGAAATATCTGATTGTGATTCAACAAATGAATCGGCAAGTACCTCTCCTTCGATGCTATCAGATTGTGAATTCACCACTGTTATATTACATTGAGCAGCTTCATTTGTCCTATCACTTGTTGATTGTTGGCAACATGATGGGTTGAGTAAGATATCTTCTGGTGCTGGAATACCACACTCCACTCCATCCTTCAAATCTGAAATAGGCTCCTCATTAGCACTTCTTTTAATTGAACTTAAAGGCAAGTTGTCGAGATCATTTAAGTCACTAACGTTCCCAGTGCTCAATACTGCAATTGAATGGCCGATATTCAAAACCAGTATGTCATCGATTCTTAATCCAATACCAGTGAGCATTCTGGATTGTGACATGCATGAAGCTTGTTTAAAATGTACAGTGTATCCATGTGTGATGCATAGAGGTTTTGAGCTTAATTCAGCAGCATGGTCCCGGTTCTCCGAACATGCAAAAAGAATCTCACATTCTTTGCATGGCAATAAAGAAGGAACGGTGGCTATGGTAATGTAGCAACTGTCACAATGCTTTGCTTTACCATAAATAACAATTTTGGACTTTGAAGTAGGCCATTCAGCATAACACAAGAACAAGGAATGCTCTATTTCGTCATTGGCAAAAAGCCTTACACTTCCTACTATCTTTCCAGTGCGCGCAGGATGCCATAGCCACCAGTGCAGGGTGTAGACATGGGACAAAAGACCAGAGTGTCCAGCTTCCCCGAGGGTTTCCGTGTACGATATCAAGAACGTATCGCAGCTGCTAAATCCAAGGATAATATGGCCCTCGTGCAAATATAGTTCATTAATTAGAGTCTTGATAGGGTGGACGAATAACATTGGAACAATTTTTTTTCTACTTCCTTGAGAAACAGAACTTCTCTTGCAGTAGCCATTGGTCTCTCTGTACCTCAATCTGGCCGCAGCAGATTCATGCGGACGTTGCTTGTCTCTGGCATTGCGCACTACCTTGCGGCGTTGACGCGGATTTGCATTCACGATGGGATCCATTCCGCTTGAGTAAGGAACTTTATGTTACAACTGTCCAAATCACGCCATCCGCCGCCCGTCAAGCAATCCACAAAATGGCCACCGCTGCCAGCCCGCCATCGACTAAAGTATATGATATGATATGATAGGTTGATTGATAGCCAGACAAGCTCAAGCCGGCGAGAGACGGAGCTGTAGAAAAATTTCCAGATCCGGACCACGTGCGAGTAGGCCAACTGAACTGTGAGTCTCCGTCTCCGGTTACTCGCCGACGTTGTCCCATCGACCAGCTCAATGACATATAAACATATGTCGTTGACCAGCTGCGACAGGAAACAAGTTAGCATACCGACATGGTGAGAGAGACTTCGCATACCGGCAACCACCAGCGTCAGCCGAGTATCTGTTTCTAGACGAGGGCAACGAGACCTTCTCTGAGTTGTATATGAATATGCTGGTATTGCAGATATGCATTACTCGTATTCGGTAGGGGACAGTAGAGGAACATCGGTTTCTCGTTTATTAGTCACTTTGGCGAAGACTAGGGTATGTTTTCGAAATAGGTTAAACTGGCATTTACGATTCGAACGTCATACGCCTTCTTCAAGGAGAGCACATGTTTCCGACCGTTCGGATCGAAAAAGATTGTCGTTCTTTTATATAGAATACGGCTCAGTTCTTTTAGCTCAGGTATCTGCAGGCTACCCATGTCAATTAAAATTGCGAGTTGCGACACGGACCGGACGACGCGGACATGTTGTGTAGGTAGAAAGCAAAGTAGCGACACGCCTACGTGTTGTAATTACCCCTCCCTACACGTAATAATTCTTCGTTAGTGGGCCTGTAGGCTACTGCGTAGTGCATCTATCGACGGGTCTACGAGAAGAATGGGGACAGCTCTCGTTACAGTCTACCAAAGACAGATCGCATGAATGGCATGACCGAGCAAGCCTGTGGCTGAGTGACATTCTGGGTTGATGATTTTTAATGATTGTCGTGGAATAGGCCTAAGTGTACGATCTAAACTAAAGGCGTCTACGATAGGGATAAGCTATTGGTCTTAGTGAAAAGTATTTTGCGTAGCATAGAGAGATTACAATCGAGTAGCCAGATAAGACGCCATCAGACAATTTGTCATAATGTATAAGAGAACTTCAGTTTTATTTGTAGGCCTGTGTTGGTTTTGCGGGGAAATTAATGGTTAGTGTTGCGAAACTGAAGTTAAGCTATTACAGCTTACAGCTATAGACAGCGGTACGGTATATAGCCTATAGTGTGGAGCGGCGGAGGCTATTGTTTTGAACCATCACAGATAGGCTTACAGACCATAGTTACGAAATTTGAGATTCAAGTAGTCTCGGTAGTCTAGTTTTCGCTTATTTTTAGTGTCAGATTTTGTTTTTAATATCGGCAGACTAACCAATCACAGCCGAAAGGTGATGCCTTACGTAGCGGTAGTCTATCCGGCACCCTAGGGCTTTATGGTCACGAATTTCGATTTCGAGTTTCTTCTACATTTGTCATTTGCGAAAGCATGTAGGCCGAATGCCCGTGTCTTCATATCTTCATTCATGACGCACGACTTCTTGTGAAAAAACTTCATAGGTGCCTAAGCAGGAGAAGGGAGAAAATAGTATCGGATGAAGTCGAACTACTTGCCAACGAGATCGCAACTAGTACAGTTGTTCGTATAAACGGTGAGGTATCGCGAATTTAGTCATCAAGCCAAAAGGCGCAGTTGTAGCGTAATTAAGGTTTGACAGTCATATCATTTTCTCTTATAAAAATTATATAGAGCCTATACATATATAATTTAAATTTAGGGATATATATCTACTGTCTAACATAAGTGACGTTTGCGATTGAGGACGAACAGGTGACAGCAACATTGTGGGAGAGTATTTACTGTGTTCAACTTTTTTCGTCAGGTATGTCCACTTGATTAGAGTTTTACTTTCTTTTACAGATTTTTCTACCACGACGTGGCGTAAAGTATATATTTATTATGAGATTGAACTTGTAGTATAAAGTAGTGCGACAGGAAGAAGATCGTTTCAGAACTGAAAAGATCACATCTGTGGATTTTTAACATTGGAAATGGTTAATAAGAAGAAGCAACTGCCAGGGAAATGTGATGAACTCTATTGCTATGACAACCCAATCGAAATCGATGGAATGGAGTAAGTTGGAATTGATGTATGGTAGCTCGCATTCGTTTCGGTTTGCTAGGTATAGCGATATGATATCCGTACATGCCTACACTATATATTAAAATAATATAGGCTTAAGGGGTTCTAGACAAAACCAAAATCCACCTATATTGTTCATTCATGATAAGCATCCGGATATTTGCCCCTGTGTTGTCTCAATACTAATGAATGAAGTGCGTCTCCCTTCCACGGGACAGCGAAATTCATCACCGTTAAGTACATCATGACCTATTAAAGTATGCTAAACACTAAAGCACTACTACGGTGAATACTAAAGTAGGCCATGCATGCATGTATCGAGCTCGGGAAAACGTTATTAGTTGCGCCTGGGAATGCAATCGTCAAAACGAAAAGGTTAGCAGTCGTACTGTATTTCCTTTTCCCCGTAAATTGAAAAGAGCTATTATATACCATTATTACCATATAGGCCTACTCATATGAGCTATCACACGCCGCCCAGGGTGTGCGCTGCTTTGCCAGTTCTTGTAGCACTGTCACTGAAGGAAGTATTTATCAGTGTCTGATGTTGTGTTTGACATTTTGCGAACAGGGTAACGGAGTCAAAAAATGCCAATTGTAGGTCTTCAACGAGCATCGACAAGAACTCGTCGGTGTATGCAAAAATGAAGTCAGATTCAGAAAAGTCAAGCGAACGTGCATCGCCAGTATCGTTCATAACCTTGGTGAGTATATACTTGTGTTCTGTAGTTTCTTGCTAGTTTTTGTATACACGGAGGAGGTGTTCACGACTTTCGATCAATTCTCTTTTTTAAATTCAGTTTAGACACTCTGACCTATCGGATAAATTGCTCATATTTCTTGGGATCATCGGTGCAATTATTCATGGCGTCTCGTCGCCGTTTATGGTGATAAGTAAGTAAGATTATATTATTAGTGCTGAATATTTTGTACTTACAGTAGGTGTGAAGGCTTATCGGTGTAGGCGTAGCTATAGGGTTAGCGAACGACTCTTACTTGTAAATAAAATATTCCTGACTTCGTTGAAAATCTTTCGATTCGACACTTATTGCAATGGTATACTGCACGTCGTCAGCTACAAAAACAAGATTTACAACTTCCCTTACGGGAAGTCTAATAATAGCCTACTGGCCGATATCACGCGTTGGCGGACTAGTGAAATTATCCACATCACATATATATATATATATATATAACACCCTCGAATAAATGTACAGTAGATTAATGCTCTTGTGTTAGACTATATAGTCCACCGTAAGATATTGTCACAGCAGCAGATTTCACTTTGCTCATAATTTTTCTGTACGGTTCTTTCCTTATGTAAAAAATGGCGCATAGAATGAGGTCGGATGTTAAATCCGAGGTAACAATTTCGTATAGCACATATCGATGATCCAACATCGGCTGTAGTATACCAGTACTATTTTTGTTTAAAAATTTGGGACGTGCAGCAGTTACCATTGCAATAAGTACTAGTAGCATAATGTATCTAATTTCGACGCTGCCTAGAATAGGATAATTAGTTGTTAGCGAGCAAACCTAATGATTAAGCAGTGTTGTGTGGAATTGAATTGTGTCTTCGGCATACAAAGGACATGACTACTGTCATTAGCCGGTTTCAACTAATAGACATAAAGTAGACTATGGTCTGCTGTGATATGGTTATGCTTTCAAAGGTATATTCTAGATGAATCACATTATTATACGCCTATATGTTGGAGTAGGCTTCATCCGTACAGTAGGCTATATATTATCATGACTTACGGTAGCGGTTCGTACCACTAACCAATGCCTAGACGTAAACAAGAAAATGATTCTATCTATTTTATAAGATGTAAGATATATTATGTAACTTGAGACAACTACTACGTAAAAACCATGGACGATATCGTATCGCCCGTGAAATTGTACTAGTATAGCAGTAGAATCACCGCCAGTCCTTGATCAAACTGTATCCGTCATGATAACCTGCGGATTTAACACGTTATCAATATTAATAGCTTATGTCCCATTACAAATCCCATCGGTATAGGTTTGAACTTGTCGCATTTTTGCTAAATGCCAAACAGCCCTAGGCGGGACAATACATGCCTCGCATATTCCTGTTGTTATACCTTGAAATTAGTTCAGAATTTTATCTGAACTATAATTGTCTTCTACCGTACTACCACTGCGCGTGATGATTCATCATTTAATGACGCTGGGTATGCATTATTAAGCAATCATATAGTTTTGGAATCATTTCATTTCAATGTCAATTGGTTGGTTTAGAATGGGTATTTGTTGATCTTGGTATAAATAGCGCGCGCGCGTAGGCCGAAGTTTCATACGGAATATATACAGCCGCAATCAGTTGGTTTTTCATCCCGACCATTTTCGTTGGTTTGCGGTTTTATGCAGAATTTCTCGATTGGTGCTGATTTCGTTGTTGATACCATAAAGCTTCTATTGCACGTCGATTCTTGACCTTTTGAAATCTGATATGACTTCACTGTTTCTGCTTTAGCTCGTATTTGCACAAAACAAACTAAGACTTGACGCTGAGATATACATGGGAAAACTATGCCACTAATTAGTGTTCCGCATTTTCCTGATTGCTGTTCCGTTATCGGGATACGACCTCGGCTCTGTTCCCACGTTTACGATTCATGTGCCATCAATCAATCACCTTGTAGAGCTGCTCGCTGAAACAAGACAACAGCGTATAAATTGTAGTGTAAATGTGTATATTGAATGAACGTCGCTTTTCTGTGCAGCACATTTCAAAAGTTTTCAGTAGGGAAATCACCGTGGTGTATATTGCGAGCTTGTTGATCGCTCAGCGATATCTTGTTTTGGTGCTGAGCGCTTTCCTATTCAATCGTCTGCCATTATTGGCAAGGCTCGGCAAATAGTATTTGTCTAGAACGGAAGAAATTGCAGCGTATCAATTTCAGTTATATTTATCACAATATGCAGAGTTCGAAGGGAGAAATTTTTTCTCGGACGTACCCGACGATGGGCGTTGAATCTGCACTAGTTTAGCATCACTTCATTTCGTTTTGCGGTTTTGCTGCTTCTATGAGTATACTCCCAGAATTAGTTATGTAAAAACATGCGAACCCGATTCGTGTGAACTGGAAATGGCCCTCTGGTGTGAATGCTGATAACTGATACGCTGATATCTCGTACTTCAGAAAAGGCGATTTAAATACGTTGTTATGGAAGGAAATACCGATCTTAATTATCGCACAAGCCGGTGACCAACGCGCACTCATGCGTGAAATAGTTTCTATGTGCACGGGTGAATCGACCGTGACAACGCGACTATAAAAAGTGCTGCACGCACTGGACAATGCGCACTCACCTCTCGCCCAATATCTCCACTTAATCGTAATCGCATCGTTTGCGTTTCGAATGCACCGGCTCAGTGCAGTTAGCCAGATCTCATCGGCTATAGACAGGCAGACAGACAGACAGACACATGGAAACATATATGTATATTTTCAACGCAACGGATGCGATAATTTATGGATCAATAGATTAACTTCCTTTTTAGTTCGTGACACATCTCTAACCTGTACGTGATGATTTATCTTGGCACGTACTGATTCGTACACTATACTTACCAAATGTCGCGAAAAGAAATTTGGTTATCCGATAGATATACGAATCGGAGTATACCATGACCGAGCATTTTTTGGTTAAATATATGCTATTGATTTGACCGACCCGAAAGCTCATATCTTTTCTTTTCTTGATCACTATATCCATGAAGTCTTTTGCACTCGAAAATCGTCAAAATGTTCGTTAAATCGTAACTTCCGTGAAAATTACAGTTTCACTATCCTATTCTATTGCACGCAGATAGTTTATGCCGGTTCGCGTATATTAGAATGTCCCGTCACGCCGAAATTATCCAATGGTATTCTCCTGGCTTCATCTTTGTATATGTCGACTCTAAACCACCTAGCTTGGCAGACAGTTAAAATTAGTGGTTCTTTCCATACGGATGAATACACATTATTGAAAAAAAATGCCCGTTCGTTGCGACAGTGCTAATTTCTTTCAGCTTATAATAATTGTGAAAATGTAACAAATTGGCAACGCTATCATGCGGCATTTTCGCCCTTCGTGATTTAGAAACAAGTTATACATAAGCCCACCGTGCGCACACGTGAAGTTTTAATTTCTTTGACAGTTTTTGGAGAATTAGCGGATTCTTTTGTGAGATATTCTTCATGCTTCGAGGGAGGATTTTCTGCCGTCGGCAAACCGCGTATCCGGAATTTTTCGACAATAAATTGCAGTCACTACTACGCACATCATGAAAATGAAACTAACAGGTATATTTTGTCTTCTCCGTTCTTGTTGAATTTCAATAGTCATCTAGTGGCAAATAACGTATAATGGAAATCCCATTATATTTGGCCTTGAGCCATAAGCCCATTTTTCGGTCGCGACGATCAGTCACGGTTTACTAAACACAGTCAATTCGATACTCGGTGTAAATCTTAGCTTGTTAAGCCATGAGCCATCAGTCAAAATCGCATAGAACACCCCAGGTTACAAGACTGCATGCATTAAAATAGACTGTAAAGCAACCACAAGGAATACAAGGAACATTTGCACCGTGCTATTGTCCGTAATCTATAGATTACCGGTAATCGTTGTGTATATTCCCATACATTTTATGTATTCAAATGCCTAATATCCATGAAACTGCACACCCCCCCTCCATTTGGCCACGAAAAGCCGATCATGTTGTGCTTTTGGCGATCACAATATAATACACCACCCACCGCAATATTGCCACCTGTCAAAATCATGCAATGCTGAAAATATAGGACGTCAACTATAATAGGGGGAATGGGGGGAATCAGTACAAAAATAAACAGCAGGGGGCTTATGAAAATTTAGTCCGGATTAGACGTAATAACTACAGCTGCTGAGCAACAAGAGTAGTTTCGCCACCAAGCGTGATCGATGACGTCATTTGCCATCTTCCTTTACATAATTTAGTCACATGATATCCCATTACCCCATTGTGAAGAAAACACCACGTCAGGTTTTGGATTATACCCTTTCTCCTGTTAAGGTAATAATTAGAAAGTGACGTGATGGCGTTGTGTTCGTTAGAAGTTACGTATACGCTTTCTTAACGTATTGTTTCTCTAACGATTGACTAGCCACGCAAACCAAAGCATGACACAAGAATATGTTGAAATACCGCAAGCCTGTGTCTACAATTTTAATCCCTTGCCGCATTCTACCAAGCCATTGATCTTACAAAATTATGTGATTTCGATTGGGTCTTTTACCTACGAATTACATGATACGTTAACCATGATATCTCAAGCGGCCATTGAAATTTCTTGTGCGACTAAGTACATGACTTGAGAGCAATATGTTGTTTTCCCAATAATGATGTCTGCTTGTATGATGTGTATATGTAATTAAAATACTTTGTTAAGTTTGTGTTTAAGAAATTTGTGCTATGACGTAATCGTATTTGTTTTGTAGGCCGGATGATCTCACAGCGCAGATGGCATTTTTCGCTATTTACTACCTCATTTGCTCCGCTGTAGTTTTGGTCTTTGGTTTTTTACAGGTATATATGCTATGCTATATGCTATGTTCGCGTTTACGGCGATCGAATTGCACAGATTCATTTTTCCCGCAGCTATTAAGCTATGATTATGAGACAATTATCTCAAATTTCAAGCTGACATTCCCTAGTGTCTTTGACTTGAGATATATCCATCACATCAGCTGCAGCTTTCCATCAAGTAGGCTTACAAAGTTTTAAGTAGTAGTCAAACGTTGGGATGCACTTAGAAACACGCACAGTTCGAAAGTTGTTTAAGTAGGATGGACCACAGTAGGATGATTAGTTTCCATTACATTACATTTACACATGGAGATATTCACGATTGGCAAATCAAGGCCGTTACGTATGGGATAATCTGAGAGGCACTACGCTGGAAACTAAGGACTTGTTAAGAAACTTATGCGTGATGTATTGTTATTAGATGCTTTCTCATTACCTGACAGGTATTCAATTTGTCCACGTCCGCAGCTCGACAATCTAGGAAGATAAGATGTCTTCTCTTTCGATCAATCGCTCATCAGGAGAGAGAGTGGATGGACAGTCACGAAGCACATGAGATCAACTCGAAGCTTGATCAGTAAGGAGTTTCAACGATTTGGATATAGTAAAATAATATGTGTAGGGCCGGGTCAATGACGTCATTATTTCCACATCGACTACACAATATAGTCTTTTGCTCGTTTCTTTTTGTTATTCGAAATTTATGGCGTTTTCAACCGCTCAGGCCAACACTTTATTGTACGTGTTGTCGATACTTCGACGATCTGCTGGGGTATTGAATTGCTGACAACGGGGTAATTAATGCACCTCATGCGCAACATGGCGTACTAGAAAAGGTCAACACGGACTGTCGGGTTTCGGAACCTCGCACGCGACGCCTGCTAGTTTCATTTACGCACTGGGTGAAGTTCTCATAGTCGTATCCTTTGCAGGGACGTTTCCAAGATCAGCGAAGTAATCGGAGACAAGACTGGATGCTTTGTGCAAAGCGCTTCAGCGTCTTTGTTTGGCATCGCGATTGGATTCTATTACGAATGGAGACTTACGTTAGTGATCATGTCTGCTGCACCTGTGCTCGCTGGCGCTACTGTTCTAATGGGGAAGGTAAGCGAGGAAGCATCGTGTAGTAAACAATTCGCAGAACTAATATTCCAGCTGAGAAATGATTTTCACAGAAGCAGTTTGTCCACGAATGAGTTTTAGTATAAGCCAAAAGCCAGTCATGAAATAACCCGATTTGGTGAATAATTCTAATTTATAATGCTATTTCAGTTTCATGGAATCTGGTGTGAAAAAGAAGCGAAGGCCTATGTAAAGGCAGGCTCGATCGTCGAAACCGTGTTGAAAAACATTCGCACTGTTGTCGCGTATGGTGCTGAACAGCAAGAAGTAAAAAGGTAGGGCATTTACCATCGAATTACCATCGGATTACTTTCTATCCTCTTGTGTTATTTATGCACAAGTCAATCACTCGGTGACACATTTCATATTATTATTTATCAAAGTTTTGTTGTTGAGGTTTGTATGTAATGCGCGCGTCTGTGTATATATGATCACATCGGTCGTGACCTTGACAAATAGATAATTTCATGACCTAACAAAAAATTTTCGACGTGAAAATCACAACTAAATAGTGAGGGTGTCACATGATCCATAACAGAATATTACGTGATTCACGAAAATATACTTTGTTATCTTACGTTGAGCTCTTACGAATCCATTGTTATGTCGTCAAAAAGTGATTTAAATTTATAAATATGATACAATTATGACAGCAACAGCGTGACTGGGAGAAGAGAGGAGGTGAAAAATTCGCACAATGGTATGTGCTTTGTTCTCCCATTATAGCACCAGCGTAAGAAATATCTCTCTGTGTCAATGCGAGCCTCTGGTAATGCCGTATCCTGCATTATAGTTTTCCGTTATCCGAAATTCTGGTATGAGCGGGCCTGGCCCAATTTACAGTGTGTTACACACGGGTCAGCGCAGAAAATAGTCTTGACATGATAGCTCAGCGGTAGTCCTCTAGCCCAGCCTTATAGTGACGGATAGACCAGGTGAAGTCAAGTCACCCACCAACCCGTTTTGCGACGAGCTGAGGCATTTGCTACGTCATGGTTCATAGTCACTGCGGTATCTGTCATCACAACACCACAGAGTTTTAAAACCTAAAACAAATACCCTTCGATTCCTATTTCAAGGAAATCGATGTGTTTTGACATCGATGCCTGCAACTGTATCTACGCATGAAATCAACACTCACCCGCTTTGTCTTGGTGTTTTGTTTCGCGAGTGGGTGAATTAATCAGTGCTGACACGGTCTGTCGCACGGATGAGGCACTGAGCTATGCTTTGTTGAAGCGTGAATAATACTCATAATCGTCCTGTAAATACGCCATTGTGGCTCACGTATATGAAACCGAACGGTTGACTGGCTAGATTCGGTGCAGAATGCGACTAGGTGTGAGCTGCTAACCGCGATGACCGACCGTCTCACAGCAAAGACTTCAATGTCCACCCGTTGCTTCAGCTTTTGTCACTTGGTGCGGGCGTTTTGGTTCACGCACGCATGGGTCTGGTGGAAATTACCAAATCGATGCCGCGACGAAGAGACTCATAAATCATAAGGTGCCGACTGCACAATATGCGCACGCACACCAATAGTACTTGATGCACGAACAGTGCAGAATCTTGAGAACACGAGTATAGAGTGGTCCAAATTCACAAAGAACCTATGCTATAGTCAGGCCAATCGCGTAAAGTCGTAGACTGTGAGACATGCAAACCCGACCAAAATCAACACATATCTGTAGGCCTATACCCATTTTGATATTTTGTACAACACCTAATCGCACCGAACCAGACAGAACAGTGTAGGACCTGTAATGCATGCAAAGAAATATTTGAAATGCGTGGGATTGTCAAAGGATCATGTGAATCATCATTAGCGTTAAAATACAAATTCACACCGAACAACACCTGGCAATATGATAATCATTTTCAAGCGACGCGGTGGCGGATCACCGTCGAAACGAGCAACATTCTGCCTCTGTCGAGTTCTTCTCCAGAACCCATATAAAATCAAATTCTCCCATCACCACCTACAATGCTACAAAGTTAAGACAATTAACGCAACCTGTCCATCTTGTCTTAGTGATCAATCACTCGATCATAATTAGTCAGATTACTCAAATTCTCCCATCACCACATACAATTCTACAAAGTTGAGACAATTAACGCAACCTGTCCATCTTGTCTTAGTGATCAATCACTCGATCATAATTAGTCAGATTTCAGTCAAATTCCGTCCCCGCGAGTATGAACACACAATATAAATCCGAACAGATGTGATGCGGAATGTCATAATGCTACTAGAGTACGCCACCATATTGTCTAATCTGTTGCGTAGGATTAGCGGTGACAGTTATGGCTCAAATTAATCCAATGTGATAATAGCAATCTGCTATGGGATGCCTTTTTGTATTAAAGTTGTGTTGTATATCCTATAAAATCCCAGTACACAAACAAATCGGGTTTCTTGTGATACTGACGACTGTATTTGTCAGTTACAAAGGATTATTTAGTCCATCTCATAAATCAGTTGGCGTGATAAATGAATCATGGCACATTGGAATGAAAATTATTGGCTTTGCAAGGTTTCTGTACTTTACTGGAATTTCACTATCTACCGTAATTAACCTTAAACACGACAATCGAAAAGTTTGTGTAGATTTTTGACACAAAACTACACTCACGTGCTCGGTAGATTGCGTCAAGGATAGATTATTTTGCACTGAATTTCTTTTGGTTTGAGAAGTTTGTGTGAACTTGTGTCAAAAAGATGCGCTGTTTGTTAAATATCACTGAGTTTTGGTTCATTTGGTTTTCAACGGTCATCGCGGAATTTTCCGCGTATTGAGTTTCACCCCTACGCGGAGCCTATAAGCTAAGATATTTCAGAGATGTCCCTCTTATATTCACTGATCTGTCTTAGATATGATCCCTAATAACATGTAACGCGTAAGAAAGTCTCGCACGTCGAATTTCATGTCGTCTCGGTATACTCCATAGAGACTTTCACATTCCTAATCGTAGGGTGGTTTAACGGATAACGCTAAATAAAGGGCGGAGGCGAAAAGTGCCCTCTCTGGCAATAGTCGCGTCCCCCCGAAATTGCATCGGCAAAAGTACGCGAAATTCACGATTCTTCTGCGGCGGTTACAACTCACAAGGTCACAAATCCCATAATCCCACAATTTCGACGTTTATTTCACCGTCGCTCCTAAAATTTAGTATGTCTACGACCGTTTATCGAAACATCCCAAATCCCGCTCTTACGACGTGTGAGACATAAAAATCGTCACTGATTGCCAAGCTTATAATGATTACGATTAAGTTGTGGGGTATACTTGTACTTTGTACGTTAATCTTTGTTCGGGTGGCACTCTAAACAATCAGTTATGGCCCTATTTGCCTTCTATATTCTATAGCACAGCGGTTCTCAACGTTTTTACTATGGCGGACTGGCAAATTCTCTGTTAATCTACCGGCCTTCGAACGCATGACACCTAAAATGGACGTTAATACAACCAATCCGACGTACAGCCTATATCGCTGAGTGTGCATGTGTATATAAATACCTCAACCCGTGGTAAAATGATCATGAGCCACATGTTACTTTGGGATCACGGCAACATGAGAATTCCCAATTGTCTGGTTGTTACATCCGCAAATTCTATTTAGTCAAGAGGCCTCGCAGACCGGTAATGAATCCTTGCAGACCGGTTTTTGAGATTCGCTTCTGAAACGTTCTATAAGATGTTCTGTAATCGGAAATGTAAGCTTAACCAACCAAATTTTTGGTGACATAACCCACTAACCTGCTGAAAATTCGCAGAAGTGACTTTACGTTATTGTACTATAGAGTTACAAATAAATAAAAGAAAACACGTAATAGCTTTGACAACACTGGCTTTTCCTACTATCAAATGACCTGATGCTATCTGTCGCCGTTGTTTTATTTGACGTGCTTTCCGGTCGAAATGTATTTTGGTTTCAAATTACATTGTCAAAGACAATTTCCTGTCTACTGTCACGCTAACGTTAAGTTATCTATGTGATCGAAGTAGTTCCTATGACGTAATGACAAAACAAGTTCTTTGTTTTGTGTGAATGCTTTAGCTACAGAGACTGACAAGGTATAACTGCAAATAAATCTACAAGAGCCATCAACATTGCAATGGTTTTTTCTCATTGCGCCTACTGTCTATGTCTACTTTATAGTTACAGCAGAGTACAGTATATGTACGATGTAACTATACCCAGACATCGCCCAAAGTGACACTCAGGA
The DNA here is from genome assembly GCA_030412335.1 of Botrylloides violaceus. Classification (NCBI taxonomy): domain Eukaryota; kingdom Metazoa; phylum Chordata; class Ascidiacea; order Stolidobranchia; family Styelidae; genus Botrylloides; species Botrylloides violaceus. The sequence goes on from JASFYC010000810.1 coordinate 3,367,427, forward strand.
TATTTATAGAATCGCTTACAGTCGTTACGTATATAGGCCTACGTGTCTCTCACCGCATCGCCATAACAAGCCGCACCAATTTCAAGCATACCAATGTTGTTGTAAATTACGAAAACATCGAAAATAATCAAGCCAGGTGAATAGTTCGCTCTTGTAACGGATTCTGTTGTATAAACCTTCCAAATGAACTCTGCTGGACTTGAAAATTTGTGGTGACACGTTTTTTACTATTGATAATGCCACGATACCTTAGGGAGTTTTCAGCGTGCAGATAAAAAACTTCACTGTTCATCTGCTCAAAGGAGTTTCACGATAGATGAATCCAAATTTATCGAATCAGTGGCAATTGCAAACCGCCAGATCGCGTGTAGGCCTACCGAAAACGTTGTGTGAAATATAGCCGCTGCCAAGACATTTTCCTTGCTTTTTATCATATATTTGTGTCACCATGATATTTTCATGGCAGACCCCATTGAAAATCTGACGGTTTACTCTGCGGTGGTATGACCACTCAGAGAGAGAAGTTGTGGCGGTGCCGTAGGGCTCGTGGTTTTGGGGCCCTAATATTGAAACATCAAATATTAAATTCCGTTATTTTGAGGTGCCAGAAAATCTTGAGAGGCTTCACGCCACAATTTATAGGATACCTGCCCTGGGGCCCAAATACGCGGTACAATGTCGACGTGGAGTCGGTGTCGAATGGGTGCGCGTCTGAAATATGATAGTGAATCATTCCACAGGAATTTTAGTCTGTGGTATTGCAACATTCGTTGAACTGTAAACCACATGACCATGAAACCAGCCTGGCCACGATTGCGTTAATCCAACCTCAATGCTAAGTAATTATATTCTACACCAACTTACAAACGGTTTGCATTTCAATTTTCTTTTAGATATGATGAAAAGCTTTGTGAAGCAAAGACGATAGGGATCAAGAAAGGGGTTATGCGTGGCGCATTTCAAGGTGTAATTTGGTGCGCATTGATACTCACTTTTGCACTTGCATTTTGGTATGGCTCTGGTCTTGTTCTCAATCAACAAGGAGAGTTTACGCTTGGAAAATTGCTAACGGTAAGATTTGTGTACATACCTCTTACTCATCATTGGGTTTCTCAGTGGATTCCACTCAGTGTAATGCGACTGCGCTTTTGGTTACACAGGATGCCTGTCCTGCCACAAACATCATATTTAATCCGAGATTGACTCTGGCCATGGTTACGGATTTCTCTCCTGTGCACAGCGCCAGTGAAATAGTCGAATATTTAATAGCCGACGGTCGCATTCCAGCAAAGAATGGGCGGCACGTGCGTCTGGGCACAGAACTAGTATGAAAAACAACGTAGAAATCACATTTTGTCCACTTGAGTATAAAAATTTGCCACTTCTGAAAACTATTCAAGACAAAAGGACTTAGTCTATAAATTGATCGTATGTGTTATGAACGAATTAGCAAAATAATTGCTGCGTGTGGGCTGGACAATAGACTAATGACTTCTTTTTCATAGAAATTCTTTCCTTGAAGTGGCTTTTTCAATGATTTGTTAAAATCTTGACTCAGTTTTTACCAGTTAGCCCAAACAACATGTGTTATTTTTATGCCCAGTCAGCAGACTGCGCAATTTGGACTGCATTTACTACAGTCAGTTATAAGTTTCATCTCGATGGTTTGTGTTGGTTTTAAGCTTGGAATTTCACTCTACAAATGAAAGAATAGTAGTGGAGCCTATGGTAGACGATTAATAAGATGTTGATAAAAAGTTGACAGCATGAATTTAACGCCTCATGTACTGTATAGTATCCAACTTTACCTGATCACGGATCTTAGCTCCGGAAACTTTTAAATTACGTTTTACGTTAAAATTCGTGGTGTCAACTTCTTGCTCTACACATCACCGATCTGCCTGCCCTTAGAACACTGTGGCGTTTTTGATTAGGGGGATATGCTGTTGTCCTTAACGCCCAGTCGATTATGATTTGAATCTTTAACAGGTATTCTTATCAATCATATACGCTGTGAGTAGTTTGGGCCACGCGGCATCTATAGCGGATACCATATTCTCAGCTAAGTCTGCAGCACGTGGGATTTTTGACATTATTGACAAGGTTTGTGGCGATTTGATTTGAGGTAGAGCATATTGCGTTATACTTATACATGTATTACACAACCTACTGTTTAGGATAGCAAAATCGATGCTTCTTCGGAACTTGGACAACAATACGCTCATGTAAACGGGGAAATATCATTCGATAATGTTTCATTCTGTTATCCAGTCCGTGAAAAGTATGCGGTGAGTTTCCAAATATCGATCGTGAAGATGCAAGACATTATTTTGAGAATTGAACGTTTCGTTTTTAGGTTCTCAACGGTTATTGTGCCGATTTTAAACCGGGTAAAATTTACGCTATGACGGGACCTAGCGGATCAGGCAAATCGACCGTACTAAAACTAATCCAACGATTGTATGACCCGAAAAGAGGAAAGGTATTAACTATATTGAATTTTTGTTCTTGAACCGTGTTAAAGATTAGACCCTACACATTTTTAGGATATCACATGTCTTATCGCGTGCGACGTAACTGGAACTCTTAAATATCAAAAGTGTTGCGTTTGCTTATACCGCGATTTCTTTCATGGTTAACTCTGATGACATCCGCATGACATTGTACGACATCTACATCCAACCTCGTAACTTTGACTACCCAAATTTCATTTCAGATTTCATTGGATGACCACGACATTTCGACGATGAAAGTTTCTTGGTTGCGGAGTCTGATTGGAGTAGTGAGGCAGGAGCCAACGTTGTTCGCAACAACCATTTTGGAGAACATCAGGTTAGGATGCGATGCAGCTACCACTGATGACGTCATCGAAGCAGCGAAGGCAGCTAACGCTTACGATTTTATTATGAATCTCCCAGAGGTAAGATAACGCTAAGTCATCGATGAATAACCTATGTTTTTTGCACAATGTGGTGTCGCTTGTTTACGAACAAGTCTTTATGCCATGGGTTTAGGGTTAGTGCATAATAACAGCTGTAGGGGTGCCTTGCACATTAAGGTTCTGTTGTGATCCTTTTGGTATGAGTTTAGTTTACGGCAGCCCCAAGAGGCAAAATAGCGGAACTAGCGGAACAAAACACTAAAACACGGAATTGTAGCGGCAGTAACGGGAAAATGGTAAACCGCCTTTCCTAGAAGACTGACTAACAAGATAGTGAGGAAAAGTAGCGGGAATGTTAAATAATTAACTGGAATATTTCCTGGTGAACATATACTACATATTCTCTTACCCCTCTCTCTATATCTCTATCTTTCTCTCTCATCTTTATCGTTAGTTTAAGTAGCATGTTGCATCAATACATACGAAAGGGTACCCAGGGTTAAGAGTGGCTAAAGCCCATGACCCTGAAGACCTGCGCGTGGTATTTAAAAATGAGAATCACGCGGTTGTCACTGAACACATGGCGACTCGGCCTGCAACCTTATATGATAAACGCTTGTTAACCTAAAGTCTTTGTTATTATGCTTGTATCTGTATACAGTAATGAGTATATATGGGTTTGATAAGTCTTATGTGGTTGCAATTCATGAGCTGCGGATTAGTCCTGAAATCGTATCAATCTTATATCAACGAAATGTGACTTTACTGTCTCGCCACGTATCAGAAACGTAATGAAACACTTCCGACTCATCTTACAAGATGCTAATCGACCTTCTACCCCTAGTTGTTCCGTATCAAATCACACGTTAATAAATTTCCCCGCAATTTTTAATACAGCGTGTTACGGGTATACCTATACCTACTGGGCTTTGATGAGAGGTGATTCAAAAAAACGAAACGGACTATGCCTTGATATTTTATCATCCTATAAACGTTTCCCGCAAGGTTACCTTTCGATTTCATGGTGCTGACCGATGGTTTAATTTTAATACATGGGGGAGTGTGTAACTATTGCTATACCGCATGGGTCAGCTTGCGAAATACTCTTTCCGGATTCGATCCCGACCGAACCATACCAAAGACTTTGAAATCGGTATCCGTTCCTTCTCTGCTTGGGAGTTAGTATTGATGGAATATGGAGGCTTGTGGCTGTGATAGTGATCCGGGCTATAAACCGGAGGGATTGACACGTGTACTAAGCATTGACCTGACGTATAAGACCTTCATAATTGAAACGCCATAAATTGAAAACAACAACGTTGCCTTACAGAAATTTGAAACACTGGTCGGTATGCAAGGATGTCATTTAAGTGGCGGACAGAAGCAACGAATCGCGATTGCTAGAGCTCTTGTGAGAAAACCGAAGATACTTCTACTCGATCAACCGTGCTCTGCTCTCGATACACAAAGCGAAGCGATCGTGCTGAATGCATTGCGTGAGGTGGGTGAACAATGTAATGCTCGTAAAAAGTTTCCAAAAGATTGATGATGTATTCTATACCCAGCCGATTGGTCGCCTCGATAATTCGAAGACGCATTCGCTAAGAATGTGGACGTTTTTATGAATGTGCGGTTACCCGGTTAGTCCGCATCGCACGCAATGAATCGATCATTTAGGTTGCAAACTCACCGGATTTCAAACTAGTAATTTCATGACACTGAGCGAATGCATCCGCGTGATCTGGATGAGGTAATAGCAACAACAATGCTGAAGCTCTAAACATCCAGTTTTGACGATTCTTGAGTCTATTGCCGCTGCCATGAATGGTCAACCTAAATCCTAATCCAACAGCGGTTCTCTATCGATTCATGGAGTCGAAAACTTTTCCTCTGAAAAGTTCCGCCACGCATTGTCTGCGCTGGTCTAAATGACCTTATGTTGACGTTATATAGGTCGTAATTTCTCCGCTGCGGGCTGGAAACAGTTACGAAGTCATTGCGTGTGTTCCCTTCCCTGCTTGGCAAATATATATGCCTGCTCATTATATTTTTCCGAGAGGATGCATCATCGTAAATAGATACAAATATTTGTAGCACAAGCTATATTTTAAGCTCTGATGTAGGCATCTCAACTTTATGAGTAATGCTGCCTCTGCAAATCTTAGCACTGAGCACTGTCTTCAAAGTCATAAAAATAGCAACAATAACAGTTTTTTTGTGCTTTATAATGAACTTTCACCTTAGACATATTAGCCTCTGCAGAGGTACGACTTGTTGAGCTAATGACCTTTGACCTTAACATATTGACCGCTTTGTACAGAGTCGTCTTAGCAGGACAACAATAGTCGTGACGCATAGACCGTCCACAATCCGCATCGCTGATCACGTAATGGAAATAAAGCAAGATGGATGCGGTGCCAAATCATTAAAAGAAAGAAAGAAAAGCTCTAGAAGTAAGAGTGACATTGTTAACATTGCATTGAAGCGATATTCAATTACTATGTTTTTATTAGATTCGCGGTATATCAAAAGCGTGGATACATGTAGAATGATAGAGTTCATGAACAAGTATAATGAAACTACAGATCATTCGATGTTCGATTCCGAAACGACGTTGGAAGATGCGTCATGGGTATGGCCGCCATTAATTACATATTTAGGCTATCGACCAAGTCATGTCTGGAACTAAAGGCTGGTTTACACGGGCTTACGCAGTCAAACGACAAAGACTTGAAAAATGGTTTTCTCATAATATTACAACCTCAAATGTCTACACAACCTCAGACAATATTGGAACTGCGGTACGTTGTGGTTGCGTGGCTGTTTCTACAGACTTACGCCAACTGCAAATTATTGCGTATTTTCTGTGATATCCGTATTTTTCGTTGGGGATGCCGAATATGGTACTCTAAAATTAAGCCTACCGTAGGCTATCAATGTCACTATAGTTTTACTTTTGCTCCTCGGCGTCTATTGTTAAAAGCTTGAAACAATGGGCATTGCATTTCGTTACGCTTGTGTACTTATCGCACGTGCATCTGCGGTAAAAATGCCCCAGGTTCATGCTTCATCAAGTGTGCAAGATTTCCGAGTAGTCGTAGCCTACCGCACAACACAATTAATTTCATTGAACTAAGCCTTGTTAACCGGTTATTCAAACAATAACATAGTACTGGACTATACGTAATAACGTAATCACGTTCTAATTCTAGTATTTCAGATCGATAATTTGATCTGACATGTTTTTGTTGCAGATGTCTGCTTGTGAAAGCGAAATTGGCGACAGTGATGACGAGAATGATGACGTAATCAAGGAGAAAGAAACAAATCGTGTTACTACCAGAAGAATTTTGAGCATGAACCGAACTGAATGGCCGCATTTTGTCATCGGATCTTTAGCTGCACTTGTTAACGGCGCGGTGCAGCCTATTTTTGCTATGATCCTGTCAGCCGTGATCGGGGTAGGAACATAACTTTTATATCCAATATAACGCCTCCTGCATAGACAGTCGTATGGTTGGACCGTTCCGGGTGTCGTCCGGTGTACATTTACTAACATTTATGGTGACTACAACTAACCAAACTCAGTGGCGGCGTTGCATATCAGTTAATGAAATACCCTGTAGGTCTTATGCAATTACTAAATCTACCATGTAGGCCTATGTTTTGGTTATGCCCATCAGGATGAACATCCCTGTTATCTGAAGCAGGCTGAAACACTAGTTGCATGTAGGTCTACGTCGCCTGACGCTTGCGTGGCTGTTGCCAACCGCATGGTTGTAATCGTCTTGCCTACGTTACGAGTTATGAGCGAGATTATATATTGATCTTTGTTACCATCGCCTTCGGTCGCCTGCTGATTGTTTTGTTAGATCTCATTAAGTGATAATGATTTGGTCTTTGGCGTTCTGTCATGTTTTGCTCTCTATCACCACTATCTGTTAGACTACTTGACACGAACAGAAAAGTCTGAAAATCCTCACTACACGCTGCTTACTAATGTACTATGGACGCATTCATTATCATTCTTATTCATGGGACCGCGCGGTCGTCTAATGAGTCAAAACGTTGGAATTAGATGGTGGCTTGTAGTTTCCGCTACGTATTTCACGCGGACCACCACACACCATAGATACGCTTTCGTAAAAAATAGTAATTGGCTTCCGATTTGAGAGATAAAAATAAAAGGAGTCGGTTCGGTGCGCATACTAAAGACTGCAGACTAATCGTGTTAGAGGAACTTTGGTAAGCGCCCAGCTGTTAATAATCGGAAATTTTCAGGTCCATGTACTTCCTGAAGATTCTGACAAGAGAGGGTTGATCAACTTCTATTGTGCACTTATGGTCGGACTTGGCGGATTTACCTTTCTTGCCTATCTCATCCAGGTACTATCTAATTACATTATGGATTTTGAAATCCTCTACACAACAAGTACGTCTGTCAAGAGATAATTTTGTTTACTAATGCAACGAAAATGAATGCGGTCATGCTTCCCACGTCATGGCGTGATTAACATGTATTCAAGTGCTATGTTACATAAATGCCTATATCTAGGTACATAAAAAGTGGCGAACAAGGACGAATTCGTAGAAATTAAACCTTATCAGGTAGTGGGTATATCTATCACGAAGTGATGAGATTCGTCTGCTTCAAACCCAATCCATTCGTATGGCTGGTCCCATGCCAGAGTTCATAGGGAGGCTGGCGTTAGGCGCATATTCCAGAAAAGAGGGAAGATAAATTATTTTTACGCAGCCGAGACACCTTCGCACTCCAAATCTTTATATTATAGACATAGTTGCTTATCAGTTATCTTCAGTCATTTGTCTTCGTCGCCACCAGCCGCAGGCGTGTAGGAATTCCAATATATTATTTCCAAATATATTATTTGGCAAGATACTAGTTTCCGGCCATAGGTCTGCAACGTCTATAGCGCTGGTTCCAAGTCTGAACAAATGAAGTCACAGAAATGGCATCCTGCATGAAATCATTGCGGATCATCATCGATCATGACAAGCTCTGTACGTCTGTGACCTGAAGGATGAAATATAATTGAAATGAAGCCAATATCAGGCTGTGAATAAAATGAATCCTGCTTGTGATTAATGACTGGTGATCAGCAGTGTTCCGCCTTTCGTATTTTCTATTCACAATGCCACATGCAAACATAGACACACGTACTGTATAGCTAATGCTATTGCTATTACTCACAGAATTCCGTGTTTGCTTTCTCTGGCGAGATCTTGACACAGCGACTAAGAAAAGAGACATTCGCTGCGATCCTTCGGCAGGAAATGGCGTTTTTTGACGACCACACGAAAAAATCTTGCTCTCTACCCTATCTCTTAGCTTATCACGTCACACAAGTTCAAGGAGTAAGTTAAATTTCAAGTTCTCACAGAAAATTTGAGTCTTAGTAGTCCTATAGAAGTTGTCTGATAGAACCTCTACCATCTCGTAACAAGCGTCATGATTGGATGCGCATGACAGTCTCGCGATAACTAATAATTAGGGCAGACACGGGAAGGTCGAGCAAAAGAAATTGTGACAGGTGTTTGAGAAACATTCGTCACATTAGAGATTCAGTGCATTGCATGCCTAATTAGACAAAAGGATATCAAAGAAGGAAAGAAATCCCTGCCCTAGATGTCCACTTTTCCGACTTCTCCTTTCACGTGCGTTCCTCTCATGAAATGTTCCTTTATAGCTTTCAGGCGTATTGATTGGGATCATCGTCGGCACTGCTACGACTGTGGTTTTGACCTTGGTGATAACGTTATACAGCGGTTGGCAACTTGCCCTGCTGCAGTTAGCCTGCTTTCCTATCATAATTGCTTCACACGCAATAGACTCGAAGATGAATGGCAATACTATTCGGGATCAGAAACACATGGAAGAAGGAGGCCAGGTGAATAAAATTACCGTATTATATAGGCCTACTACATGTTGAAATAAATAAATAAACTCGTCCTAAAACTCGTATGGAGGGCAGAATATGTGGTGAAAATATTGGGTGTCGTTATAAGAACGTAACAGTTACCAACCATTATAACATTCTTTTTCAGATTGTCCTTGAAACATTGAACGCACACGAGACAGTCGTACACCTCGGCAAGGAGGAGCTTTTCGTATCAAAATTCGAAGACGTACTCTCATCATTAGCCAGGTTATTTTTTGCGCACTTGATTGGAATTTATGAAACAGATTGTACTGACTCTATCGTATATTTATCAGAGATAAACAGAAGAGGTCAATCCTACAGGGGCTCTCATATGGAATCTCTCAAGCAGTGAATTATCTGACGTACGCGGCGACCTTTCGCCTTGGCGCTTATTTGATTGAAACAGGGGAGATCAGTTTCGAAAATTTGTTCAGGTATAAACTACAAACTGTACTACCAATATTACAAACTACCAAGTGCTTAAAAACTTGGGAAATGGATTTGCCATGATATATAGGCTATATCCCGGCCTGTGGGACTGATATACTTCATCACGAATTTCTGTTTCAATGGGAATAAGTAGATTGCTTACAGAATGTCGCGAAATTCTGTGCAAGATATGGGCTTACTATCTGCATTATGCCTGTTGATGACAGAGGTTTGACAGCGCATCGACTGACTTGTACGCACTACTTTTGAACAGGGATTTCTGGAGCACTAGAGCTGTAGAATTCCCTTCTTTTGAAGACGATTTATAAACTATGGACTTTGTTGTTTTACAGAGTATACTTTGTGATTGTTTTTGGCGCCATTTCAATTGGCCGCAATATAAAACACATGCCAGACTTCGCCAAAGCAAGAAAGTCGGCGGCAAAGATATTCCGGCTGATTGATAGAACGTCGGCTATTGATGCAGAATGCAACTCCGGGATTCAACCTGTAAGTACAGTACATATCAAGTATTAATCGTGCCTATAATCGTAATTTGTTGATTAGCTCCACATACCGAAGAGCACCTCTAGTGCTTAGCGATCAGTAACTGAACTGCTCATTTACACCTGCTTTTTATTCTATCCAGATCAGCGAATTCGATGGACAACTGCAACTGAAATCTTGCTCCTTCGCGTATTCCACACGTCCGGATTGTCTGGTGTTGAACAACCTCGATATATCAGTGCAAAAAGGACAAACGCTCGCTCTCGTCGGCAGAAGTGGATGCGGGAAAAGTACAGTCGTACAGATGATTGAAAGATTCTATGATCCGACGCATGGCTCAGTGGTAAGAATACTCTGAACGTAGATGTTCAGCTCGACGATTTTACACTTACCACAGGCTGCTTGGAAGTACTTCAGCGCCCAATTTGCTTTGAGGGCACTGGTCATAGTGCATCTGCTTCCTCAAGGTATAGCGTACAAGTCACACACAGGGTTGCTTTCTAAAGTCTACTGTCTATTGTAATAGATTAATGCTCTCTCTCTCTCTCTCTCTCCCTCTCTCTCTCTCTCTCTCTCTCTTCCACAATATACTTTTCAGAGAATATAGGCTATATAGGCCTATATATATATATTGCTAATACTCGGGAGCAAATAGATAGAGCAACTGTGTCAAGTGTGACGTGCCACGTCTCTAACCAAATACAATGTTTTGCAGTGTATTAACGGTCGCGATGCCAAAGATTACAACGTTCACTATCTGCGTTCAAAAATCGGGGCTGCCTTTCAAGACCCTGTTCTATTCGAGGGCACTGTGTTCGATAATATTGCTTACGGAAACCTCAATGGTCAAGTAACAAAGAGTGACGTCATAGCTGCTGCACAGACGGCAAACATTCATGACTCCATTTTGCGACTGGACAAGGTATGGATACTTATTTAGTACTATTTTTATTGCTAGTTCTAATTCTTTGTGTTCTGGTCTTGTAGGGTTATGAAACTATGCTAGGTTCTGGAGGCAGGGGTCTCTCTCGTGGCGAAAAACAACGCGTTGCGATCGCGAGGGCGCTTATCAGAAATCCGGCTATTCTTCTCTTGGATGAAGCAACTTCATGTCTTGACGAAGGTAAGCTTATAGACTTCGACGTGAGTTGTACATAGGCTTGAAACTGCGAGATTCTCGGATGTGTGGGCCATTTTATACTCATCGTATATGTTTCATTTTAGCAAATGAGGAGGCTGTTCAAACGGCTTTGAAAAAAGCAAGAGAGGGGCGAACAACGATTATAATTGCTCATAAACTCAAAACTATTGAAGATGCAGACGTGATTGCTGTGATATCGAGAGGTAGGTCATCGTGTGGCAGACACATATAGGCCTAATATTAGTAGCCCTACTAGGATAGCAAGTAAGCATAGACTATATCCTATCATGACCTAGAGTAGGCCATGTATAGGCCTTTATCATTATAACCAGTTGGTATGCTACTCTGTGTCTCTGCGTGGCAACACGTAGGCCTACCTATAACCTGCTATAGATTCTTATCTTGGGTAGGCCTTAGGCCTACTTTATTCCTCACATAGGCCTATTGATTCTGCATGTCACATTTTCGATTTGCCTATTCTCTAGATAGTCAAGTGCCACACACGCTTGGGAATGTTTGGTTATACTAATCTTATGATCTTGTTTCAGGCAATGTCGTAGAATCTGGAACTCACGAACAACTTATGGAGATTCAGGGATCGTACTATACCATGATACAGACGGGAGCGACGTTGGCGTGATTGAATTCGAATCGTCTGTGGGAGGATCATCTTGCGCCTATCAACTGATATTAAATTATGCTTATTTCCATTTTTGAAATGTGCAATATGGTTTCTGTTTTTTTTTCTACATTTCAATCACTGTTTATAAATATGACTAAAAGTTGTGGACAAAATTGTTCATATAGAATCATAGATAAGGATGGAAGGCGACAGTCTGAGATAGTGCCTAATGTGGGGATGAGGATTATTTAGCGTTAATAATATAAGGTCTCTTCAATATCTTTCATTCCGGTAGCGGAGTGGAGTAACCCAATATCGGCACTGAAATATAAGCAAAAGTGCGAAGAGCCGAAATCGCGAATACAAAACCGAACTGAGACCCATCCATGGAAGTCAGGCCCACTGGCGTTTTTAATTTACAGCCAAATTACTCACACCCACCTATCGACACAATTTAGCCCATGAAAAGGCGTCAATGAAGAGCTGGATAAAAGGCCAAGTGAAGAGGAAATGCATTTGCTCGTAGGCCTACTAGCGCCATCAGTGGTTCCTCAATTGTAGAGATCTGGTTTTCGTTGTAGCGAATAGCTTTGAGAAATCGGAGGCATCAAAGTAAAAGTGCAGAAGTACGTTGGTGTTTGGTGTTAGTTTTGACTTCGAAGAAATTATTGATATATGCCTAGTTGAAAGATGGGAGGAAGCTCACTAGGTGCTTTACTGCTTCATTGCTATAAAACGTGATTCAGTATAGGTCAATATTGTGTTTTGGTAGGCTACTGCACTTGGACGACATTTGCCATCAACCTTATGCTGAAAGACGTATAAGTGCAGCCGGGTTGTGCTTTTTTGTGATTCTAGAAACCTCTGTCAGGTGCCAGCCTCCCACGAGTCCCACCCCAGTAATCACCAACCACCAAGTCGACAATTTTGGATTTTTCGTGAACAGCGTGACACTTTTCCAGTTCAAATGGAACTATAGCTGTGTAGGAGTAATTCTCATAGATATTGTGGAGGCCTGCGTCTCGTCTCTTTAAACGCATCAAGACCAAAAGACACATATGAATTGGACATGGAATTGATGAAGTAGACTGGATATCTGAAACTTTTTGAAGATATTTACAGTGAGAAATTCCACAGAAAAAGGCTCATAGTTTTGCGAGAAAGATCAGAAATTCATACTGACAAGGTTTGTTTATTTCTGTTAGGCAGTATGCCTACTGGTATACCATTTTCAGTGAACAGTCAGTTGCGATGATAGAGGTATGTACTATATCTATGGATGTAAGTACATTGTTCAGCGGATGCATATCGTTAGTTATACCGTGCCCTCTGTGGTCCATTCCATATGCTGACCCTCAGTTTATACCAAGATATTGCCTGAAAGATTATAGGCCTAATGCTATATTTTTGATAAAATTGCTTGTGATGCTTGAGTCAGAGAGAGGTGAAAATAATTTCCATGAAAATGGCAGGTGTGACCTACTATGTTGATCACTCGAAAAGGATGATAGAAACATCCGCTAAAGTATTCTCCAGCATTATTTCCGCAGATTTACGAATACCATGGCCCTCTCTAGATAATAACTACCGTACTGGTAGGCCTAGTGCTAAAAAATTTCATTGATTCCACAATATATATACTTAAAGTCTTGAACCGACTTTTATTGCAATATGAACATTTTTTTATAGAAATGTCGGCTACGTTTGCATGCCGTAGCAATTCCCATCCATTTCAAGAAAGAAGGGTATCATTGACAGAACCTTCAAAAATTGGACGGTCTGTTGCCAGAGCTCGACCTGCCGTAAACAATGCCATTTTTGATTGCAAAGTGCTCTCAAGAAATCATGCTTTACTTTGGTATGAGGAGGGTAAAGTAAGTTGCTTAGTCTGTCGATTTTGTGAATCGCATGCCATGGGACGAGTAAACCTATATTTATGCATAGCCACCCGCTTCTGAAGTTAACAAATAAGAATAGGACGTTGCTTATTTTTGCGTTGTTATACTACTTCGCATGATGTACTCATACCACTGGTGCATCTTATACATGTTACACACTCATGATCTTATGCAGGCTGGTCAAGGAACTGTATAACTGTCAAAGTCAAGCCACCTCATTCACTATCCCCATTGCACTGTCCCTCTACATGTCAGTATGTCAGATCTTGCTTGTTAAATCAACTTTTTTGACCTGACCTTTATGTTTAGTTTTTCTTGAAAGACACCAAAAGCAGCAATGGAACATTTGTAAACAACCGACGCTTAAGTGAAGGATCTATGGAGAGTCAGGCTTTTGAAGTCAACTCAGGGGACATCGTCCAATTCGGTGTCGATGTCGTGGAAAATTCGAGACGAGGTGAGTGTCTAATATACGGTATCCAACTTCGGTTGACAATAAACATGGTCGTACCCAGAGGCTGTCTAGATCTCCTATATTAAATGACAGAGAAGACGTTTTGAGGTCCAAGTCACAGAGATAGGCCTAGGATGGTAAGGTAGAGTTTAAGTTTGTTGGATCTTGATCTTGGATCTCCAGTTGATTTTGTCCTTGTGCAACCCTTCACACTAATTGTATAAAGCTACCACCTAGCATAGGAGCTGTTTACTGTTTTTAAGTTATTTTGTTCTGATCCAGCTTTTTAGGGTTATAACAATCCACTGGTGTACGTACTGTTTTTGCCAAGGTGAAGTCCATGTCATATATTTCTTCTAGTTACGCATGGATGCATCATCTCTCAAATTCGACTCTATCTTCCAAATGGTGATGAAGCAAAACAAAGGTACAGATATCTAGTTGTCTAAAATTCAAATCAGTCACTGAGCACGTAACTATGTCTAGTGGCATCATGGAAATGAAATTTTACAAATTTGAGATTTTCAAGTGTCTAGTAAGATACATAGTTAACCTACTTGATTACAAATGGTCAGTGACGACTTTTCCAAGAAAAAAGATCCAATTAAACTACTTATACAAGGTGATGCTGATCGGTTATAACTCTATTGTGTGTAGGCTTACTATTATGACTTGCCGAATACCGCAATGAGTCATTGTTGGTTGTGCATAAATGTACAATACCTTGACATATGAAACATGTATACTCTTAAGTTAATGATATATTTTGAAATGACCATTTATGCAATTGGTAGGATATAATTATACTTGTACTTGCCTACTGTACTAAGGCCAAAGACTGCAAAAAAAAATTTGAAATGAGTATTTCTACAAATGGTAGGCTGCTTATGCTTACTACTATTGCCTAACGCTGCAATTTAGAGGTAGGCATTCCTGCGATTCATGACGACAACATCCACTTTGTCATTTTTATGATTTGTTTGACAGAACATTCTTTTAAGATAGGCATTTTACTTTGGATGATTATCATTGCATTGGCGTGTTCTAATATGTATTTTATTGCCCTATACTAAGAATTGCTCACTAGCTTTAATAAATACACGACAATTCCCCATGAGGTCCCGTATGGCAGGCATTTGCAACTTAACTTAAAATTGTCTCAGGTACCGTGTACTCTATGATGACTGGGTTGTTCCTAATGAGAATAATTTTATAGCCGTCTGTGTAATGTCATTGTTAATTCACAGCCCAGACAGATTTGCTGTATATAGATAAAAAAATGATGATATGCATGTGGCATGTGTATAGGAATGCGTTTTGGAGTTGTCTCGATTTGTTGAAGTGTAGCATTTTGCTTCCCTGTACAAACATGACCTTGAAAATTGTCATACTTAACTTGTCATGACAAGGGTGCCCCTTTTGATGTTCTGGAGATGCTTGTGATAGCGTACGGTAGGTAGGCCTAGTAGGTAAAATTCTGCCTAGCTCTTCTGTTTGAGACATTCCGTATCAGTGAGTCATCATAATGCAAACATTCCTATGTTACAATGTGTAATGTCATAGATAAAATAGGCTAGGCCTCTGTTTGAATATGTCATGGAATTTGCAAACTCACAATGCAATTTTGGTACTTTGCGTCATTCTTGGGTTGCATTGTTACAGTCTTGTTATCTTGTTATTCGTAACAATTTAGAATTTGATGGGATGAAGGAGAGACCACGTTGCAAGTGGGAGTCCACGCACCATGTTTGGATTGAATCTCTCTCAACTTACATTGTACGCTAGTTCAAAATATTGGCTTCAGGCTATTGCAATAGACTAGGCTACTTTTGATCCCTATGTGATGACCATGAAGATATTCTCAACAGCACTGAAATAAAATTGTACATCGAAATTTTACTTACTGGCCACATGGGAAATGTCAGGGGCACTCTTGGGATTGTTTCAATTTTCAATTGCAATTATATTTGTGAGTTGTGACCAAACTTGTGACCATCGGCAAGTTCCTCAATTAATGGTAACTATTTATTTTTCAGTGATGTTTCAGTGACATCAAAAGTCGACAAGGTAAGTATCACATACACATTTGTCTAGATATCTAGTGATGGGGTTGGCAGAGTTGTTCTTTACATATAAATTATATACCTGCATATTTCAATTCCAATTAGCGGCCTTAGCAGGCAGTACTGAATAACATCATTCCTATTGAAAATTGAAATTTGCCATGGAATGCTGCTACAAGCAGCCATCCTTAAATCCTTTCATTTTCAGGTAATACACAGTCAAGTTTACCCAACGTTACAGTCACAAGACTTATATCAGCTTCATGATTTTCTCAAGGTACAACTGATGATGATAGTGTGATATGGTAGATGTACCTGAAGGACTCCAAGCTACATTTTGTTGTAACTTGTCTGCTCACCAGTGTATCTATAAAGTAACATTTTTCCAACAATCTTCACGGTCTTTGTACTTTTGCAGTCTGTTACATTTGGTAGGCATTTTTAACCTATTATAATTATATAGCAAGCAGGGAGCAATCCAAAGCCTTAAGAAGCCAACTCTTGCAGTTCCTGGTTTCCATTGCCTTTCTGTTCACAATCCTAACATGCATTTCGAGCCATAAACAAATTAGAATTTCCTATGCTCAGAACATGGATATCGTTAAATTAAACTATGGATTTTCCATTGCTCCATCATTTGTACTTCTGAACAGTCCACTGCATCTGATGTCTGTGCTCTGCATTGCGCAGTTGAAAGCATTTCATTAAATAATTACCTAACTTACGTTTTTACAGGAGGCAATACATCGAGAACAAATGCTTGAACAAAAGTTAGTTTTGCTACAAAGACTCGTGTCTGACTCGCAAGAAACATCAGAGAAAGGATGGCAGGCTCTGATCGATGAAGATAAATTGCTGTCACGGTTGGAGTTCCTTGAAAACCAGCTACAAACTTACTCTAAGGTAAGGTTCTAAAGTTCAATCAAATATACCGGGCCATAAATGCGGGAAAATTAGCAGTGGCCAGTGAGGCACTGTATTTTTTGGTACCAAACCTAAACTGCCTGTTTTGGTGGGAAATGAACATAAAATACAAATGGTATTCCACCCTTCCATATTGATGTTTATGTCCGCATTATATTTTGATCGCAAGCTCCCTTCAATGTTCAAGCCATCATGATGTGACGATAGTCTGATTGGAGGTCGAGTATGCATTCTTCCAGCTATTGGAAGAATTTTATCATATCTTTTTATGACATTTTGACAGACACTGTCCGAAGAAGCCATGCAAAAAGAGCTGTGCCAACTTCAAGAAGAAAAGCATAACTACGAAACTACCTCAAAAGTGAGTTTAACACAGCTGTGCCAGCAACAGTAGGGGCTGCACCCCTAACCTCTTGATGCCAATAATAATCATTAAACGATGTGATATGTCATGTGTGGTTGCCGTAGGCCTTCTCTGATATCCTGATCAGGTCTGCCAAGTTGCCAGCCCTGTCATTAGATGACGACAGGCAATGCTAGGTTGGGAGTCCGAAGCGCTTAGGGCTTGTGGCTTGCTGATGCTAAGCAGTCCTCATCTGGTTTCACTCGTCTGTTTCTCGGTACCCTTCTGGATGCCTGTCCCACTGCAGGCGTCCACATTACCTAGGAAGACTGTAGGTGTGATTCGAGCCCCCAACCTTGCAGACGTTTGGCTGACACCGCACCAATTATGTCAACGCACCGTTCGGCCTATGCAAAGCAGGAAACTGTGTTGTTCACCCATTCTATGTTGAATCTTCATTTCAAATTCATGCAACCGCTCTTATGCATTACAGAAAGCACTGCAGCTAGTTCTTGGAGAAAAACTGGAGGTGCAACAAAAACTCGGAAACCTTGAGGTAGCGTATCTAACTTTGTCCTGAGCACTGCATATCTTGCTCTTGTGGGCTGTGTAATTTTAATGTTCGAACAATCGTGTCAAGAGGTTTCTGTCACCTTTTCAGCGGTCGTACAGCAATGCTGAAGATGAATGCACTCATTTGCGAGATACGTTAGCCAAAGCACAAAGCGATTTACGTGAACTTGCAGGCAAACATCAAAAGCTAGCTACTGAATCCCAGGTACTTGCAAGTTGCAACATACTTCATTGGCACAGTTTAATAATACCAGATATGATATTTAATATTTAAGACTTAAAGCATCATAGTTGCAGTTGTTACATATAGCGTTATTGACTTTGTAGTCACTGAACGGTTCAGGCACTGGATAGCTGGTCTTTGTTCATTGCTATCGTTTTTCCGAGTTGCCACTCCAAATTGAACAGAGTGATAATCGTGCTCCCCAATGCACTGCTAAAAGGAAGTTTGATTGCCTGCAGTATGTGACATGCAAGCAATGTTAATGGAATTTTAGCACCTTCCTTATAATAGATACGAAGCAACCAACAACTGCTTAGGTGCCTGTGTCTACTTGCAACACATAGAATCATGAATAAGGCTCCACTAGTAGGGATATTGTAACTTACTCAACTTTACTATCATAATCTCAATTCACAACCATTGTCTGATATATTCTAAGTAGATTAAATACGAGAAACTGTAGTTGTATTGAACGTGATCACAAAACTGAAACTATATTGTGGCTATGAAAAATCAAGTTTGAACCACCCTTCTAAGCCCACTGTCACTGTCATCCCACTACAATAATTTCTACCACCGTGTATCATTCTTGTGGATGCAATAGTATAGGAAAATGATCTCTCAATTTCAAAATCCCAAACCTGATTTCATTTTGTGATTTGAAAGAGATAGGGGGGAGGGGGAGGTACAAGTAGAGCTTGCTCTCGTCTATTAAAAGCCCCACATGTTTAGCCTAACAGTTTCTGATTAATTTCAATTAGGACGTTGAAAAGGCGCGACAAGAAGAGAAAAGAAGGTTTGAGATTGAAATCGAAAGCTATCAACAAAGGGTCCAAACGCTCGAAGAAAGCGAAAATGATCTTCAACAAAGGCTAAGGGACTCGTTAGCCGATATTGAAAGGTATCAAGGAGAAGTGAAAGAATTACAAGGTAGGCATCGAGTGATGCTTGAACGAACATACTATTTCTCATGCTATCTATCATAAAGAAGATCACAAATTTAATGTCCAGCCTTGGTTTATTGAGAATTATAATATTAACAAGCTTTTGGAATTCCACTCCTTCATCACCTGCTTTACCTATTGATCATCCACCATCGGCTGCACTATGTCCATCTTGTCTTATAAATTCAGTAGTGTGGCGAATCTTATAATACTAATATATTCTGGATCAAATATAGTGTGTATTGCATTCCTCCTTGTCTAATCGAAGCAATGAAAATTTAATTCCATTTTATATGCCAGACTGCTCTTTTCTTTAGATTAGGTTTGATAATAATCTTTCTCAATTAATGACTTTTATCTGGGTATCGATATTTATAATTGAGTGTCAATCTAAATGCATTCGGTCTCGACAATAGATAAATCTTGGGATAAGGACCAGGACCACATTGCATTTTGTCCTAGCATTTTTCCAGCACAGACTTATGAGTAGCGACATCGCAATATAGGCTTACAAGCCTATAACATAACTTTTGTAAATTGAATATTGTAAATTCGGAGGTTCACTGCAGAACATTTCAAATACCTTATTGTTACTAGTATTTCAATTGCGATTGGTCAACGGCAAGCAAGCATTAAGCAACGGTGTAAGTCGAACTTTGTTTTTCAGGTGCAATCGAAAAATCAAGCTCAAGTTCGAAGTCAAACAATACCACCACTGGTATGTTCTCAACCCTTATTGCATTATTTTAAAAATAGATGCTCCTTCGATTTCCAGCTTATCGTTCTGCTACTTGCGTGGAACGCTGATTGCCATACTAGTAACAAAAAGCTTTACTTCAGTCGGACGGTCATTGTCTAAATCTGATAGCTCAGTTTCTGTGATCACTCTCATCTCACAGATTCTCCAACTTCTGAAACGATGAATGGCCCTGCAAGCCTAAAAGAAAAACTCAATGCAATTATAACAAACGAAGGTGAATAACTTGATATACCATTTGTTTTTAGTTCTAGTGATGCCTGGCTATTCCAGGTACTCTATCTGGGGTGTGCGACAACCGGCCTGCATACGACAACCTGGCTTGCCAAGCCATAGGATGTGGCCCGTGACCCTTGTCACTGTTTTTTCCCATCATGCATGGAAATCCTAATCCAACAGTTTACCCATAAAAATGTACTCACTCTCACCCATGCGGCACTAGGATGTTTAATTGAAGAATATAATGCAGTCAATGGCAGAGAATCGGTTGAGATCGTGAAGAAGCTTGTTTTGCGGCTCACCTACAAAAACGGTTCCACGCACTCTATTATTTTCCAACATTTGCTTCGTGTTTAGGGTTTCAACCGTTTTGTATATGATAAGCCAAGCGTTCCCCTATCTTCAATTAAAGTTGCCGTTCATGGAGAGCACTTTAGCAATAGGTGCTTTTGATCAGTGTTGGTTAAAATGACCTGATACTCTTGTGATTCAGACCTGACAGAGTTGCAAGTGTCATTGAACGAAGATGCAATTGAAAGTGTCAAATGTAAGTTTTATGTCACCTATTCGCTGGCAGGACTATTTTTGGTACCGCGGTATGCTTAGCAGTAGACGTTAATGTAAACGGTGATTTTATAAGTATACTTATTAATGAAAATATAGTATCGGTATCGGCCTTTTTTTTTTATGATATCGGTATCGGCATATCTCTACTTAGGAGACACTTGATACTGGTTTTGTATAGTATTATTGTCTGAAACGTTTCATATTGATTTGGTACATTGAACAAATGTTAATCCAGCTGCCGAAAGTCTGGGCTCTTGTATATTACCTGCAAGGAGAGCTTTCGGCATTGTCAGAAGTACTGGCGTACAGATTAGGTCAGTCACCGAGTATTGTCATGCATTATTAATCAACGAGATGAGACCTCATAGGAAGTGACAGCATATTAGATTCCATGGTTCGTGCTCATTTAAACGGAAGCGTTTCCGACTTAATAGGTGATCGGCAAGGACATTTATGTAATGATGTCATTCAATACAGCAAAGATTTTAACAGTGGCGTATGGTTGAGCAATTTAGACAAGAGAAGATGAAAGGCCAGTGTACTGGTACTGTTGCTAGTAGACTACAGTTTTGGCTAATGTTAGTGGATGGTAAATCCTGTAGGTTGATGGTGGAACAGCCAAGGCACTGACCACCAAATCCGGAATGCTGGCTCGAACTTTGAATCCCGGTCACGTCAAACCAAAGACGTCAAAATTGGTATCCGCAGCTGCCGTGCTAAACGCAAGCATTATGGGGTTACTGTGGAGGGGTGACGCTGGCCTAGAAGAGTGACAGCTAGTTTCCACGTCTCCTTGTTTGGAATGCAGCCCCTCTCTGTTCAGTCTGATGTACCTCCGCTATCGCCAAATCCAAAGATTGCTATCTTGGACGCATTTATCATGACTTCTACCATGAAACTCCTTTTTGACTTTTAAGTCCCGTTCGTCCGTGGGAAATTGTCAATTCTATTTTGAATATGAACTTCAGAACTTGTGCTTAAAGGAAGTGTTGTTTTGAATCTAAATTTGTGTGCGTACTCGTGGGAAATGCAATGCTCATTGCTCATCCTGATAATATTAATATCTTCTACTCCCCACTATGCCGTTGAACTAGAGTTTATTCATGCGGAAGGTGGCGGTTGCGTCTGGTGATTTAAGTTCTCCGACATCAATACATTTTTCAATATATATCGATTTGGATTCTTGGGATACTCGAGAGGTTGTCGATCAATATTGATTTTTTGGAAGAAGCCGTAATTTGATCTTCTCACAGAATGAGGTGAACGGAAGCATTGTTGAATAGGTTTATTATTTCAATGTCTGTGTATAGTATGGTAAAACAATGGAATTGTATATATTATTTGTCCGGGTAGTCTAGGCATTTGAAATCAGGGAAGTGCCATGGTTTTTCAGAATGTCAGGACAGCACATCAAACACAGGCAGGCTATCTTATTTTCAACAACTGTCCAACTCAACAGTAGGTCTATTTGGGCATATAGCCAGATATTTATTATTTTTGTCACAAAATTGTGAATACCGGTAAAAGAAACTAATTGATAGAAAGACTAGTCTGCAGCGAAGCTGGTCACACTGCGGCCTATAGAGCACCGAAGGAAGGTTAGCAGCTGATGCAGTCAACGAGATATTGTCTTGTTAATAAGTGAGAAATGCTGCCTATTAGAAAATATCCGTAATCCAGTATTATTGCTCTGTAATCTTTCCCTTCATTTCACGGTAAGTCCTAAACTAATTAGAGGTGGACAAAATCTCTTGATTAATTTTTGGTAGACATGAGAATTTATGGAATGTACAGGCGTTGTATGGAACTAGAATTGTAGATTTCCCCAGCAATTGAAAGATTGATTGAAGTCATTGGCTTGCGTTTTCTGTAATATTTCAACAAGTCATATTAGGTTGAGTACATTTTAGAATTTTTTTAGAGATGTCTGTTTTGTGTGAGCCACACTGTGAGGTAGGTGCATCTTGAATGTTATCACCCGCCAACAGAGAAATCTTTCAAGAAATATTGTGTGTAGTTTGTTTGAAGAGAGCTTTACGACCAGTTAACTGTTTGGTGCTGATATAAATGTCAGAACTATAAGAAAAGTATGGTTTACCAGTGTTTGATTTTGATGACTAGTAAAAAAACATCGTACCCGAGATAAAATTTTGAGATACTGAAATTGGTATATAATTATAGACTTCAATAGGCCTAAGAAGGATTCAATAGTTCAGGTCAGGTCAGATTTAGTAGGCAGTGTTGATGTGAGCACTATTTGATGGTATGCTGGAATCTGCTTGGTGATGTGGTTGTGAATACCTGCACCTACATGAATTGTTGCACTCTTATTATAATTCTTATAAATCCAGTCTGGTGTCTGGAAGGCTCTATTTAAAAAGCATCTCAGCATTTCAATCGGATGTTTTTCAAACTTCGATGGTTGTATTTGTTGGGTTGGTATTGAGTTCATTTTGCATGTGTAACAGTAATTTAGCTCACTGGTCATGATATGAGCAAAGGTAGAGCGCATCCTGTGTAATGCAATAAATGCATCCTGCGATTCAACCGCGAATGGTTGTTCTTAGAATGTTAGAACGCTTAGTGTAAGCACAAAATGTCATGGCTGCTCCTCAAATGTAGTTTGTTGTTAAAAGTTGTCATGCCATGCAGAGGTTGTCAAGCAATCCAGCCTAAAAGTTCTTGAGTACTAAACTGCTGCTGTCATTTATTGTGAGTGTAAGCATTAGATTATCAAAATTTCATGGTTGCTGTATGCTGTCAGACGGTACCCTCTAGTTCAAAGTTCATGCCAGGCTGTCATGCGAGTTATCAAGCAGTTCTGCCTACTTTGTGAGTATCACTATTCACTACATTAATTAGGTAAACTGCCACCGTCTTTTATTGTATCTCCTCATAAAATCTCATTTTTTCATGGCTTTACAGTGCTATATGAAAGGTAGTTAGAAGTTAGGCATGCTGGTAAAAGAATATTTTTCCACTATATCTTGATGTCTTGTGTCTCCTGTATTATGGTTCTTCTAGAAATGACCGCCTTATGAGTAATGCATGATATGAAATCAAAATAAGCACTTTCACAGCATCTTTCAAAAGAACCGAACCTGTATGACAAGCTTTTTGCATGTTGCAGAAATTTAGGAGGGGCAAGCAAATTCTGTTTCCACTGTGTACGAGGAAGTTCCCGGTTTCGACACTTTCTAGTCATGGAATGCGTAGGCTGTTTTGCATTGATAAGCTACATTATCATATGAGAGATATGAACATTATATGCGTGTAGAGAAGATAGGTAGGCTTATGTATCTAACAACCAGTAGGAAATTTGAAGCTTGTTTCATATACCAGTATATAGAGAAGCTAAGTAAGCTTATGTATCAGCATTAAAAATTGGTAGGAGATTTGAAACTTTTGTATGCAGAGAGAAGGTCATTAGTTCTAGATGTCAGTACTAAAGATCAATACCGTAGGTTGTTTTGTACTAAAGCTGGTGTGACCGTGACACTGTTGTTTCTGTTTCTTTAGCGATCGTTAACTAGCTAATGAATGGACTGGGATTTCTTGGCATGCACACAGCTGCAGTTGCTGATTGATCTCATCTTAATATTCCCTGTGGAAATTTGATGATTTGCCACGCCTTGATAATGTTATGTTGCGGGTTTTCCATTGCAGCTATAGAATTGAGTGAAAAAGCTAGCCAGCCTGAAATGAGCATCGTCCACATAGATCTGCCTGATTTGAAGTCGGAGTTGTCGGAGCAACTTGAAGACTTAACTACTAATACTAATGAAAGTGAAGATGATAGCTTGACAGCTAAGCTACAAGGTTTGTTACCGACCTCATTTCTTTTTTTCTAAATATATGAGTATACTGGAATATTTACGCTAAATTAATTGAAAACCGATCTGTTTTATATTCATGCTGAAGTAGTAAATATACCGTGTAGTCTTTATCTAGGGACTCAGTGCTGGGTGTATTTTTTACGATAAAATATGCCTGTCATTGTCCTGTACCGTACTTATTTGTTGTATATTCGTGCTGCATTCATGTTTTTGTCTAGGGAATCAATGTTGGGTTTTGGCTATCTAGATGAACGAGTTTCAGTTTGAATTGTGTGATAGGTTTACCCTAACTGTCATATTGAATATGATTTCTGCCAGTTACTGATGTCGCTATTGACCATCTTTACGATTTCATAGATCGCATTGCTGAACTTGAGAAGATCGTGTCCGACACGCAATCATCTCAAGAGGCGGAGGAAGCAAGAAGGAAAGATATTGAGTCAAAACTCGAAGAAATTGAAATTGAAAGAAGTAGTGAAAAAGAAATGCTAATTGAAACTGCCAGGTTAGAACTCATCTTTTTACATGATTATTGTTGTTGTTTTGAATTTATGGTGTTTTCAATTGGTTGTGCTATGTACGCCAGGTGAATGCTTATGCTTATTATATTTGATCTTGTTACTTTGATTAATAGCTCGGATGAATATCACAATCGCATTTGTTCAGCTCCACGCCCCCACCCCATACCGAATTGCCAGGTAGAGGAGGAACATAATATTATTTTAATTTTAAAGTCTTAATTTGGCTCGGTGATCAATCAAACCCTACCACTCCTGATCAGAAGGAAGAATTCCAGTTTGGGTCTTGACTCTCGAGTATTGTACGATACAGCATAGCACAATCGACAGGGGAACTGTCACTCTGAGTCTCTGACCACAATGCTGGTGATTCATTTACCACCAGCCAAAACATCAAACGTCAAAACGAGCAACTGTATCTTCTCTGTCTGAGGCAATCTTGTCACAACGATGTGGTTTATTGACGTGACATTTTCTGTGACTTACAATGCACTCTGTGTGCTGTCATACAAAATATTATATTATACTTCAGGCAACTGCAAGCTGCACTCAGTGAGAGACAAAATCTGTTGGATCATGAGGAAAAGCTTAAAGCCCGAGTCGAGGAATCGGAAAAGTTGTTGAAATCTTTCGATACTGACAGTACAAGCAGCAGCAGCAGCAGTGGATCGGAAGACTTGATGCAACGTAATTAAAGTTCCACATTTATGCCAGACTAAAATTGTTGTAGGATTTTAACGCAGAGAATTTTTAGCCTATGTAATAGCATCATAGGACTGTTTGATGGCTAACAACGGGCTGGTGGACGAATTAAACCACCAAGCCAATATCTTTGTCTCTTAAATAGAATGCACCAATGGCTAGTCCACATAAAATGCAATGCAGCATTGTATTTCATTTAAACAAGATTTATCATAATGTATTAACTAATGTTTATTGCGCAGAGGAAGAAGAAGATGGTATTATGACTAGATCACTGGTACTTGCCAAAGCAAAAGTGAAAGAATTTAAAAGTGAGTGTTACCCTAGCTTATCCTTTGTTATGATTTATGAGCAATGATTTTGAATAAGTCAATTAGTCAGTGTTGATTTAATTGAGTAGGATAATAAGACTTATCATTATTCTATTGTCTAGAAAAGCTAAAAGGGAAGGAGTCAGAGTTGGATAATGCAAAGGCACAGTTAGAAGGTAATGTTTTGTTAGTCTCTTATCTGTGAGGGGCTGTCTATTGTTTGACTTGTGCAGCTCTAATCTGATAGTGTAGGTGATGATCGTTACTGTTTGTTTGCCTTGCTTGCTGCCTCATCTCATACTCCCTGATAATGACACTGATGACTGGCTCCCTATGTTTTTATTCATGCACCTTCCTGTTCTAAATAGATGTGTCTGGCTCAGTGATAGACTAGATAGACTAGATATCACTGGTCTGGCTGTCGACCTTTCTTCAGTTTTGTGCTGTATCATCCATCTGTGTTACCAGAAA
This sequence comes from Botrylloides violaceus, assembly GCA_030412335.1. Classification (NCBI taxonomy): domain Eukaryota; kingdom Metazoa; phylum Chordata; class Ascidiacea; order Stolidobranchia; family Styelidae; genus Botrylloides; species Botrylloides violaceus. Next base: position 3,393,752 of record JASFYC010000810.1, read on the forward strand.
ATTTGAGGTGTTGGTTTGTAATTTGTGATTTTATGTACAGAGGCCAATTTGGAAGCTGCTCAAAAATCTTCAGAATACCAAAATACTGTAAAGTTATTAAAGGAGAGCGAAGACAGAATCATAAATTTAGAAGGTAAGGTATCGATCGATTGATCGTAAACGCACCATCGGTTCATTAAATCAATTGACAGTGTGTATGTAGCTTTTATTTATCATCGTAACGAAGATCACCACTGATTTAGCGTCCAACCTTGGTTTATTGAGAATTAATATATTTACAAGTTTTCGAAGCTCCGCTCCTTCATCATGTCACTACATTTTAGCTGAAATATTAACGCTACGTACGGTTACGGAACAGTCAGCGAAACTGCAATCTGAGTTGGAAGAGGCGAGAGCGCGTGCGAAAGAACAATGCGAATTGTACGAAGATGCACAACTCAAAATTCAAACGACGTTAGACAGTGAAAGGGATCTGAAAGAAATGAAAGGTATCATCATATCAATGTTGTTCTACATCTAGACTTCTAGAGGCAACGTTTCTGGGTTCTAGCTACCCTAGCATAAGCACTGACTCTCATTTGCCACTTGTTTTAATTACTGATTGGCGTTATTTGTTGCCAATGCCTATCAAGAACTGGTGGATAAGGGGTTTGGTGCCCTAGGTAGAATAGATATCATTAGGCATATTGGACCTGAGCTACAACGTTTTTTGTGCAGACACTATTGCAAATGAGCTCAACTGTATACTGCATCAACAATGCCTATACCATCACCATATATCTTGTTTGTCCATAACAGATCAACTTGAAAAGGAAAAACATGAGACAGAATCCAGACTGAAAGAAGTAGAACAGTTGTTAGTTTCATCCAATCAAAAACAAGAAGACTATGATGCAATAATGAAAGAAAAATCGGAATTAAAACTGAGCATAAATGGGTAAGTCACTCCACTGAGGTTATAATGGCTCAACCTTAACATAGTCTACACAATGCGCAGCGCACAAGCATTCTAAACAGGTCGAAATATTCCCTTATCGACTACTGCATTGAGAGTTATTTCTGTGATAAAGTTAGACCTACTGTATACCTGAGCACAAAAAAATGTGTGACTACCATGTAGGGGTTTTCTGTGCAATGGTTTCCAAACTAATGTATATTTGGTTTTGTTCTAGGTATTGTGACATTATATTGCACCATTCCACTGGTTTCCAAACTGTAAACTGTATGTTGGCGATTGTGATAGTGACGTCATAATGCAACAATGAATATTACCTTTTTCAGATTTTTGGAACAAATTGCAGCCTTGAAGCAGTTTGAAAAGGATTCCATAGAGCTCGGCAGGAAAAATGAGACGTAAGTCAACCTTGTTATTATATTTCTATTCATGTGCGCTTGATTTGAATGGCGTTCTGTTATCTCTGGGTTTTGTCATAATATTATTGCCTGTACAGTACATTCAATTGGTTCCAGACTTGTGTTAGTCGTAAATTAATGTTACCTTATTATAGGATAAGACCTTATGTAGTGCGAGTAACATTCAAGGAGTAAATTTTCGTTTGCTGTAACTTGTAACAGGGAAGGAGTGTCATAAAGGCAGGCCTACTAATGCTTTACAGCAATAGAATTTCTTGTAACAAGCAGTTATGTGTCAATGACAAGGAATACGTGTAAGATACTTGATCCTTGTGAAGCGCCTCTTGGATATATTTATATTATTAAATAGGTCGAAGGCCTATAGAATTTTGCTTAATACTTGTAATTCGACGACATCTTGGGCTATATTAGCAGATTTTAGATCGGAATATTCTTTGTATTCCTGGCCCTGTACAAAAAACGGTAGCCGACTATGGACGATCCAAATAGTACTAGAAGAAATTCTGAGGCAATATTTCATAACTTTACTTTATAATGTAAAATTCTATAATGGTAGCTATGTAGCTGATATACCCATTGAAAACAGTGTCTAGAAATTGGAAAATGCAGACAGTTACACTTTGTTGAACTCTATCAGATAATTATGTAGTTGTTTCTTGGTAGAAATACTGATACCAGCAGCGTCAAACTGTGCGATGAGAGAACTGTGGTTATGTTTGAATATAGGTAATTGCCTTTACTGTGTAGTGTCTAAAACCACATTTTCTCTCCATCACTTGAGTAGGAAAGGTTGATTCGTGTCATTATGTGGAATATTTAAGATCAGAAACGTTTGCCGTAGTAGTAGTAGTGGTACACAGTACAGACTGTTTGGCATACAAATAAAAGTGGCATGATACCCCCTGTTTGTTATTCATTATAAGTGGCTGTTGCTTTATGGAGATATTATGTATTTACGATTACGACCAGATGCCCTTTTTTTTGTTACCAGAAGAGTGATAATGAAATATATTTGCTGGGTAATAGGTACCTCTGTACATACCCATATTTTGAACTGATTCATCAGGTATTGTGAGGTATGACTTAAAAAGAAGTATGAGTACAGTTATGTAGAATAGTAGTACAGTAGTCTAATAATGCTTTGTACCATGGAATAGGCCTATGCTATATAATCCAATTGGTCTAGTTCATCCATGATTGTCTAAATAGAATTGTTTTCTAGGTGCTATATAGCTACATGCCACATGATATAATGTTTTTATTCCTGCTATGTCATTGTATTGCTTAGTGTTATCCAGCTTGGTGTACTGTAGATTTGTGCACATATCCTCTTAATGGTTTGTGTGATTTTGAGGAAATACATTGCCTGGGGCTACCTTTTTAATAATGCTTCTGGTGGAACTGGTGTAGTGAACTTTATTAAAGGACCGTGTAATTGCAGATTGACAAGTTTAGTCTTCTATCATTTGATTATGCCTGTTGTATGCTTGCTACTGTCTGTAGAGCTCTGTATTCGGCCTACTTTTATGGTATTGACTTTTAATATTGCTTAAGAAACTAACATACGGTATACATTTTGTAATGACCTTGGTGTAGATAGGTAGAACTACTGATAATTATAAACTATGGAAAACTGGTAAAGTCGTAAGGAAAGCAGAAAGGTGTAGGCCTGATCGTTTTGATATTATGGCTTTATTCAAGGTGAATTGAGTTTTCAAGCTATTGATATATAAAAATTAACTGAATTAGTTTGATAATAATTGTTGTTCCCTTCGAATGTCGTTGTATAAGCATAATCTAGAGTCACCAGGGACGATAGACATATATAATATAAATATGTGTTCCAGCTTCTAAAGCACAACCACTCTCAATTGCTTTGTTTATCATATCAGTCTTTCCTAAGAGTGTTGATCTTTGCATTTAAAATTTTCAATAGACAGCTATGAAAGTTGCTTTACTCACTGCTGTTTATATAATCTGTACCACAACAAATTATTTCTTTCCTAGTACCGGTACTGGTATTTAGAACATTAGTATCTTAGGTAGACTTAGCTCAGGGGTGACGTGCTAGTAGAACAGATTGTGTTATTACAAACAGATATGAATCTCCAAACGACTCCTAAAGTGTCAGGCTACGCTGCACCTTCTGGATCAAGTCATAGCAGTACCAAGATACCGAGACTTACGCCGCGAACACCAAGAGACGATGAAAAATCGAGCAGCTCAACATCAAAGCCTCGTCCTTCAAAGCTACCCACTCCTCGATCGTCAGCGCTGCAAAAGCCTGCGTCACCACGACTTGCTCATGACACAGAGCTTAAATCTGTCGGCAAACCAAAATATTCGACGATTCCTAAATTAATAACTGCAAAACAGCATGCTTCTCCTAGATATGTTATTTCTCCGAGGACATTGAGAACACCTTCAAAGCTTCCACAAAAACATGTCAGACCAACTGAAATCAAACCAGGTGCTTACCCACGTCAAGAAAAACTAACCGATAATGAGTCTTCTGGACAAAGCGAAGCCGAACAATCATCGACCCATGAAAATGAAGATTTAACTAAATTTGCAGATGATTCATTAGAAAATTCATCATGTGATGAAAATTTGGTTCAACCGTTGTGTGAGCAACTCCCTCCAGTGGCAGAATTTCACGACAATGATCGATCGAGTGAATCACTATGCTCAAGTCACGAGAACTTTGAAAACGAGAAAGATTCTATGAAGGCTGTGACTATCAATGCCGCAGAGAATAAGGAAAATGTTCATCCAATAGTTCCACCGCTACCTTTACATCTTCTGGACGATACCGACAACACAGCCGATGCAACAAGCGAGTCGTCTCTTCGAGAAAATATAATAACTGAAGGGTGATGATTGTTCCAAGGATAGAGTATGCATAGTTTATCATATTCTTACGCAGCAGGCTCCACGAATTGGTGCAAAGCATAGAAAACCAGCGCCAGTAAACTGTATCTATTGTAGCGATAGTAGCAAGCGTAATTGAATCTTGAATTAATATCTTTACCTTCTTTTATGCAAGGGGTGTTGTATGTTATACCATGGTTATACCAATCAATGATGGTGATGGGCAGGCTAAATACAACCTGTCCTTCTTGCAGGCTTGAAGAAGAGAAGGGGCAATTACAGAACGACATGCAGTCTTTGAAAGAAAGACTCGATCGTATCAGGGAAGAGGCATTACAGCCACAAAAACAACCCGGCAACGATAAAATGACGCAAGAGTTAGAGGTGAGATGATATTTTCTAGAATTGAGAAAATCAATTTAATCAAATAAGCTATTATAATAACGATCTTGAAATCAGATAGGCCTATGTTTTATGCACAAGTTTTAAGCATCAAAGGCGTCGGGAGTTTTCACCCTGTGTGTTCATCTAACTGGTAACTTGTATGCTCGATCATGGTGACCAGATCACTTTTCATGGTGCTATAAGTTATAAGCCCCGACAGTCAAAATATAATGCTGGCTTAAAAAAAAGATGGAAGTTTATTGGTAGGCCTACTCTTTGGCGGGAGTAAGCTCCCTCTCAAATTGACAGTAGGCGGTGGCAGTTTCATTATTTGCCCACACCACCTGGACCACAGAAAAATGTAATATGCAGAGCCTCGTCTCTACAATGAAATTCATTCTTTGAACTCTGCGTGGTGAACATCGAAGCGCGACCAGAAAATTCCCGTTCGCTGTTTCCCAAGAACTGTCTGATTCTGTGGGAAAGAACTCACCGCTGCCAATGTACCAAAGAGTACCCATACTTTACACTTAAATTATATTATTTATTAATAAGCCACCATCATTTTTGACTGCATGCCGCCTTTCATAAATGTTATCGGTACGCTTTTTACGGAAGACTGTGTACTTTGCTCTCAAGATTGAACTGGTAGGCCCTTGCTCCAACTTTTGAGAAGTAGATTTTGCGAGCAGCGGATATTATGTCATGATATGTGTTGCGCTTTTCGAAAGACGAAACAAAATTTTCATTATGCTTACCCTTACATATTCAGGGCCTTCACACGTGACAAAAAGTCTTCCCTTCTTCTCTCTTGACTTGCAGTAACACTCATGTTGCTAACATGACTAAACTTAACATTGTAGTAGACAATTCAAACATGCTCGCTTGCAAGTTGCTAAGTAGACTGCTCCTGCAAGGCTGCCCGTCACACTAACATTTAGCTTTATCAAATCGCAAACATAGGCTTTTGTTAGGTACGGTAAACTACCAAATACTTACGTTCCAAAAGATTTTCCTGAATAAGATTAAGTCACCACAGATTTAACCTCCCGCCCAGTATATTATAATGTACCGGTATGGTATTGTATAAAATTAATTCACAAGCTTTCGAAGCTCCGCTCCATCGTCGGGGGATGATGGAATGAATTGATTGCACAAATTAAGACTTTGCATTTGTCATGCATTTTGCATTTACATTTGAATAGCGGTCTGCAGCATGTCACATCTTTTTCACTTACTGGTACTGAGGTCGAACATTTGGTCTGGCAAAGTATTCCTCGTTACTCTTCCCCTACTGAAAATCGAACCCTAACCAAAATTGTGGTGATTAGAAACATTCTATCAATCTGAATTTGTAATGAAGCTGAGGCTGAATTTTAAATCTGTGGTGAATCTTCTTTACAATATCTAGTGATTGTCTGCCATTGGCTCCCCTATAAATAATCTTCAATATCAATCTGGTAGGTCTAACTTATAAACAGCACCATCAAAGCTTTAATTCGGTTTCACACCATTGCCGATCACAAACTCAAGAATCTGATATGGTACAATGTTGCTAGTTTGTGAATGAGTTTGACGTGGTATCATGTCTCCTCATGCTCATCACTCACACCAATCTATTAGGTTTGTTGATGCTTGTAAAATCGTCACAGATTTTATGGCAACTGAAAAGTGTCTTCCACGTGATAGGCTTGTTTATTATATACTTTGAGGTTGGCTTGATGAGTACCAGTAGATAGTGGCTTGAATGGTTTTTGCAATTTAGTATAACTTCAGTGTTAGCAAAGCTGCTTGAAGCTGTAGACTATTATGCGTCTGTCATGGTTTATGTCATATCATTGCCAAATTCTGCTTTATAGTTCTGAAGTTCTGCCAGTGTTAAACTGTTTCACTAGCATATATGGCTCATGACCTGACGGTACTGTGAATGTATGAAATTAAGGTATATATTCCAATTCCAATTGTAGTTCGGAATCGGTACAAAATATTTGAGTGTTTTGATGGCACTTTAGATAGGCGTCGACCGATTATTATCGCCCTGGTCGATTATTGAGGCTGATATTTGTTGATCTGCTATTATCAGTATCGGTTGTTAGTCAAGTGTGAAAGTTGATATTGGATATCGGCCTTACTGATTATTATTGATTATAATCAGCCGATAATAATCGATGCCGATATTGATGATTTTTCAATTGTCAATATCAGCCATCAATCATGCGAAAGGCCGATTTATCGTATCACCCTTGGAAACATCGATAACGGTTGATCTCTACTTTGAGCCATTGATGAAAACCGCTTCTTCAGTTGTCTGTCTTCAAGGACAGTCCAGATCCAGAATGCCTCATTTCCATTATACTGCCACTAAAAGTATTACGTTACAGTCAGGGTATTCCAATAATAAGTATTATTATGTGGTCTAAGGAATTTGTTTTTCCTTTTTTGAGAATGACAAGATTCTTACAGTCTGGTCATATTTCTGCTGTACGGTAGTCAGCAGTCACAGGTCTAATCCTTACAAAAGTATAGCACATCATATTGGTAGCCTACATAAATATTAAAGTTATCCATATAGATCTGGTCATCATGTTCACCACATGTTAGAATATCAAAGCTGCGTTCTTTACCGGGCAATGATATTTATGAATATCCTTTTCTCGACTGCCTGCCTATGCATGAATAACGATGCCGACTATCAACTCATTAGCTTATCAATAGTTATAGTTTCGGCTATTTGGAAAAGAGTTCCATATCAGTTTTAGTCATGTGACTGCAGCCGTTGTTGGAAATCGTTTCATGTAGTACGCTGTAGAAATCTGGGAACTTGAAATAATTTTGTGTATTATTTTTTGATTCCCGTTTTAATAATCAACTGTGTACGTTGTGATAGATTGCTAACAATTTTGTATGCTATTTTCTTCTCTCCTATGTACACTTTTGCGCTCGGATATCTCACCTTGGAAACACCTCTTACTTTAACAATCCTGGCATGGCAAAACAAACACTCTTCCTACTGGTGGATATTTACTACTAATGGGGCCTTCTACGATTCTGCGTTTCGTGGTGATTTTTTAAAAACAAACCCTTCAACCATCTGCGAACCGAATGGATTAAAACTAGGACTTGAAGAGTCGCCTACAGGCAGCGCAGCTCGCTCTCAAAAATGAGGACAAGGAGTCTTCTGGCAATGGATTAAAGGTATGCGAATCTACGTTTTGTTTTGTGCACAAGCATTGTTCATGTCGGAAGCAGATAAATGAGATGCTTGTCGGAACAAATTTCAGGTCCCCAACGTTGATTGATATGGATGTAACCTTATATGTTTTGAAACGTGGTGTTAAATGTTTGGTGACTTGTAAAGCCTTGTTCACACTGAGCGGGAATCTTTGTTTGTTTCATTAGCGCTTGCTGCACTCGACGAAGTCGAACGTCTCTCATTTTTATGCTCGCTTCGCCCAACGAGTGTAAAAGTTCTGAGTCCAGTAAATGTTCCGCGATATGACTTAAAACTCACCCTCTCGCTGTAACTTCCAGTCTCGTTCCTAGCGTTACACGCGTCAGGTTTTCCACTCAATGTCAGCAGGCCTAAAGACATTCACCGTACCGGTACCACATTTTCATTATTATTGAATAGGATGGTGTTAGTATTATTTTGTCATTTTCCGTTTTTGCTACATTCACATCCTCACAACATGATGATAATGCATTCACACATTTTGTACATGTAAGTACGCTATCATATAACATTCATGATTCATAAGTTTTCATTGTCTTGCTTTTTACTTGTTATATTCACCCTACTTAGTCACCAGTCACTAAACTACTAGTAAACTATGCTGTGTTACATTTGCAGGGTCCGATGATGGTGGCAGTATTAGCGATACTTGTTGGAATCAGCTATCTTTTTCTCCGCGGTGGATGAAGATTTAGTGGGTCTCTGCCATTTTTCAATAAGAAACGTGTTCTTTTTGAAATAAATATTATTAAACCGAGCAGATTTTCTCCGATTCCGCCGCTGCTACTATCTTGCCCACTATAACGTGCATATTGAAATATTCTATACAGTAAATAAATTCAAACTAAAACAATGTTGCTTGCAGAACTATGGACCTTGCTTTCGTGTCTTCTCTGCGTCTTCCGTGACTGTAACTGTGTCCTTGTTTGTTCTGAGATAACGTCACCATAGTTGTCAACGATGTGCCAATGTTGTCTGATGGAAAAGGTGTTGAGAGCATTTTCATCGTAAAATACAATGAATGTGTTACTTATTAATGAACGCATTTATCTGGTCCATGATAATGGTATGCAATTTTTCATTGGAATTTTTCATGGAGAAAGTTGTTTGTTATCACCTTTTTCGATTCTTGCACAGATTCTGTTAAAATCGCCCATTTTTGACCTTCATGCCATTTTTTTGGCTGGAAATATTGTTTGAAGTGTACACCATCTGACCGAGACTCTATCTAATGTGCAGCTGCTGTCTTTAGCAAATGATAACATGAGACGAGCTGTCTCCATTTCAGATTTCTTGCTGAGCCATATGTGTGACATTCAAGCTCAACTGCAGGGCATTAATTCTTGATTTGATGCGAATATGACGTGGTTGTTTGGATAACCTTTGATCCCGATGTCAAATCTCTATCTTTCTCCTCGTCTCCATTGTCCAACGCACCCTTTTGCACTAAAATTGTTAAATATTGTGCATGCGTGTGCTTGACAAGTTGATTACAGGTACTTCTAATAGAGTTCTAATCATAATTTTTATGTAATGGCGTGCGTATATCAGTCGATATTAATACGAGTACGTCAATTCTCTGATTGTTCCTTTCGAGATGATGATTGTTTAATGCTAAGATTCTTCTTCTATTTCTACGTTATTTGAGACACAATACATTCGGTATCATATAAATTTCGATATTAGTAATGGTGCACCAAAAGATTAGTCGACAGTGACGTCAGTATATCCTACCTATGCCATGTCTATGCGCTCCCTATATTTTGAAATAGGCGTTTTAATAGGTCATTGCTTGGTCAGGCAGGGCTCAGTGTATTACCTGCCTCCATCTTCATTTGTTTGGCGGCGGCTGATTGTTATTAGGCCCCGCCGTCACCTGGCCCATACCAACTTCTGCTATTTTCCTGGTGAGATGAGAATAAATTATCTCTGTTAGAAATTTGAATGACTGGATGGGTGTTTGCTTCGGTGAAGAATGGGACCGTAGCGGTATTATTCCCGCCAATGGCATTGTCCTGATTCTAAAGTTGTAATGGTGAGCCGCCCGCGCGGTAATCATCACCCATCCACCGATCGTGGCGAGCGGCATATGCCTTACGTACTGGCGACATCTTACGGCTGAACTTCTTTTGAGATTCGTTGCCGCTAAATCACGCTATACCTTCTATTATTGTTACGAATGGCGAACGCTACAACGTAGGCCTACACGGGAATAAAGTCAATAGATAACACTCTACATATGGGACGAGCCGCCAACACAAGCCAAGTAGATTTGCCCGCAAATGCACCTGTTCGTCACCCTGCTATCAGTCAGTAGGCCACCATGGCTTTCAGGCTTGTACGGAACGGTGCCAAAATCGATAACTTTTCAAGTTCGCATTCACAGAGGACTAGCTGAACCTGACTAGCCTAACCTGCGACGCGACGATACTGATCCGTAGGGACGCAACCAGCCTCGAAAAAAGGGTGTTCCAACTCGTGACGAATACAAATTAAAAAATAAGCAATTTTCGTAAACACCGGTGGTTTTACTGAGCTCATTACCGTACTCACTGGCAACCACGTGCTCATACGTATGTAACACTGTGCTGACGTGGAATCACGTGCCTACACGGGGAACTACCGTGCTCATGGGGAACAGTGTGCTCACTGTATTCTCTGTCACCCACCACAACAGCAGCGGTATCAGTAGATAGGCCGATTGTGATTAACGCTCGCTATAAATGAATCCTGAGTTAACCGAAAGTGAACCTGAATTAAAGGCGATTCTTTTGTATGACGTCATAAAACGCGACACTTTCAAATGGGCACACCGTACAGCATAGCCAGCACATTATGATTCTTGATAAACAATATTTTATAAGAGCCAATTATAAATTCTTCAAACGGAACTCTGCAAACACGTGGAAGAACAAAATTCCAAATGAGTAACGACTAATCGACTATTTTCTTTCGCTTTCAAAGGACTTAAGCAACGGCGAATTCGGGGTACCGCAGGACTACAGCCAGAGGTTCTGATTTTTTGCAAATATCCGAACGTTAAATATGTAGGCCAACTTGTATTCAGTTTGAAACAATATTGAGCGCTGCCCTTGGCTTGAATTTTCGATTTCTCCATTTGATTCGTCTATTTTGAAACCATATTTTAACCTGAGCATCTCCCAAATTGAGTTGCTTGGCAAGTTGAGCTCTTTTTTCTCCGATCATGTACTGATGTTGAGAGAACGCCTCTTCCAATTTGTCTAATTGCTTAGGAGTGAATACAGTCCTTGTTCTCTTTCTCTTGGTTGCCTGATTGTCTTCTTTTTGCCGACAGAATGCTGATCGCAAATTGCTGAACGTATGCTGATTGCTTGTTGTGGGGCGAATAAGGTGCGAGTGATCGCCACGTTGATGGTGAAACTGGTGCGGACAAGGCCGCCCGACGTTATGCGCGGTGTTGGTAAGGATATATGATGAATCAACGGCATATTGCAAATGATGAGTGGGGTCCATGAAATTGTAGTTGAAACATATTTTGCCATCGAAATTGCTAGAATTTGGCGCATTTCCAATTGAGCTGTTACCCGCGTTAGCAAGAACTAGTGCATTTGCTTTCTCACCTGGAGTGTTGAAGTCTTGAATAACTAAATCACGGGTCCGATCCATCAACTGCTGTTCACAATCTTGTCTTGCCTGATGCCGTTCTGCTTGACCCTTAGACAATATCGCAGCAATAGTGAAATCCGTAGGTTTCTTCAACTTGTACAAATTTGTCGCTACTTCAACTGCGGTAGCTCCAGCCCTCGACATATTTAGCGGAAGGGGACAGTTTACTGCTGCCTGATCGTCACCTGTCATAGTTGTCTCACGCAACTTCCTCATATAATATAATAATATAAGTCTATGTCAAAGGTGGACGCCAGGAACACTGACAGTGACTTTCTGATGGTTGTCTAATTTACATGCGCAGTGACAATGTACCGAAAGCGTGAAAAAAAGACTGTAACTGTAGGATGGAGACAATCGAACTTCGTTAAAATGTCGCCTTCATTATTACCCTCTCACCTCGTTTTCCCTCTGAAGCTTGATTGCAATCAAATATAACAGACTACATAGAGCGCTGAGAACCCAATTAAATAATGACAGCACTTTGTCATGGTGAGATCCCTTTGATGTTTCAAGGAAAGTGACAATTCAACACCATATTGACTTGATCTGCTTCAATCAAACCCGTCGCCGGAGACAATTGCGAGGAGGTAAAGGATATCAATAGACCTACAATTGGAAACAAGGGCACAAATGTTTAGGGAAGGTGTCGAGGTTTGCGTTTGACCTTCACGCACGAGATGTCATCCAATAATTGGTTTCAGCGTAAGCGTAAGCGTAACCAGAGCTTACGGCTTTCACATAATTGATCGTCACTTTATTGTCATTCTATTTGCTTAGGCCTTAGGCTATACTAACTGACGCCGCAACGTTGGCAGGATATCTGACCTTCGACACAAAGTAATTAAAACTATTCCGCAAGGATCTATTTGTTTTTACGTCTAGGTACAATACCTATATCTCATCTGCGACCCTTAAACAAACATTCAAACACAGAAAATAATGCGATTAGCGAATCTTCCAGCGGCGACGACGCACGATGCGTATTGTAAAGTGTCAGGCTTTAACAATGATTTGGTACTATTTATGCTGATAAGTACACTAAATAAACATAAACATTGATTCCACTCTTTCACAAAAGATGCAACGTGCAATCCGACTTAGATACATATACCGATGCGCGTTATTGCAAATGACGGATACTGAATTTTGGGAAAATGAGTTTGTCCAGTCAATCGTGATGGCAGTTAATTTAGTGTGGTGATATGCATGACTTATTGACTGCGCAACCACCCGTTGATACGCCACCTATGGAACAGATGCTAATATACGCAGTCGTTGGCATTCATATTTGCCTGTTGGACTTTCCTAAAAAATATTTATTACCCGAAACAGTCACGTCGTGGCGCTGTATATACGGAGAGCGACCGCACACGATCAGTCCCCAGTCCCTATTTCGTGAAATTTGCATTTTTGATACAACGACGCATTTACCGACAGGGCATTAGCCCAAAATGAACACAGAAAGTGAATATGACCTCACTTCACTGTTTCCGTTTCTACCGTTCCGGCAATCGAACATAAAAACCGCGAAATCGTTATAGCCACCCTATTGGTTATCCTATTATTATTATTATTATATAGGAGATTATAGTGGCGCTTATCACCGGGCGGCGTTTTGCACCACGAACAAGACAGGCTGGAGCAGATGCATTGATATAGTAATCGTGATACATGACACATGAATACAGCAATCGCGACACATGATAGCATGGATATAGTAATTGTGAAACATGATACATGAATACAGTAATCGTGAATATAGTAATCGCGTCAATACCACCGGCTTATAGCCCGGATCACTATTACAGTCACTGTTCTCCGCACTTCCCCGATACCGACTGCCAGGCAGGGAAGGAACGAAGACCAATTTCAAAGTCTTCGATTTGACTCGGTCGGGATGGTTATCCTATATTTTGCGGCCAAGACGTCAACTCTTCACTGACAGTCCGAGTACGCGCCTTTACCATCGACATACATATACACGGGCCCTACCCACTCAAACTGTCATATTTAGAAAAGCATTTACCAAAAGAAATTGGCATATATTAAATAAATAAACACAGGAGTAAACAACATAGCAATTTGATGAATAGTATATATCTACAACATATTATTGACTTTAGGAAGCCTTTTCCTTCGTTTTTGAATTTTGAGCGGAACAACCCTAGCGCTATCCTGTCTATGTTTCCACTTGATTCGCCTATTTTGAAACCATACCTTTACCGCATCAGGAGGTAACTCCAATGACTCGGCAAATGTTGCTCTTCTTTCACCCACAAGATATCTATTCTTTGCAAATTGTTTCTCCATCGCTACTATTTGTTTTGTAGTGAAGGTCGTTCTGGGTCGCTTCTCTCTAGATTTTCTGGTGTCGTTTCGAACTTTTTGTGGTTTGTCATTTTCTTTCGCTTCTGACGATATATCCTTCTTTGACGAGGCTCTTTCGTCGTTCATCGTCGATGAAACCACGGGCATATGTTGGGAAGGTGCAGGGTATTGATTGATAGTGCCTGGCATCAGATGTCCTTCCTGCTGATAACCTTGCATAAATGAATTATATAACATATACATGTAGTTTAGCCAAAAAGTATCGCCTGGTACACCAGTCCATGAATAGCGGAAGCTTGAATTACTTATAGATGAATGCATCTGCCAAATCCTCGCATATTCCAGTGCCAGGCTCGAAGAGATTTGTGAGTGTTGCAATCCAGATCTATGTCTCATTTGATGCGAGGTTCCACCGGGACGTGTTTCACTGGGTTTTTTTCGCAGAATGGCCTCAATAGAGAAATCAGAAGGTTTGGTGACCCATGGCCTAATAAAGCCATGGGTGGCCGTGTTCTCACCATTTTCTTTATTCATCGTGATGAGGTGTTTCTTTGCTGATACCAAATTACTCAGGCCCGTGAAATTTCGTGCAGCAGCTAAGTATGAAGGTCGTGCAATTTGTGCACTTCTTGCTTTTCAAAGCAGCAATAACTTGTACCGGCTATAGAATATAGGTAGCACTTTCCGACCACAGTCTTTACGACGAACTCCGCTGGTAGAATAGCAACGGCTGGAAGCGACGGAATGTACTTGACTCTCTAGAATGGCATATAGCCCTCCGAAAATCGCAATGACCGGGAATCGACTGAAGAGCGGCGCAAAACTTTTAGACCAACCCGAAATCTCACGACCTTTCACCACGATCTCTCTAGGTAGAATAATTAACCATCCAGCTACAATCGTAATCATATATGCACGAAGCCTTAATCTATCTACATATAATCTCTCAAAGTTGTCTGCCCACCTATTATCAAAAAGCTGAAAGCTATAGCTTCTCAAATCGGCTTAAGCTGCGGAAATACAATGAATAGTCAAGTACGTTCGAAGCGACATTTATGTTTATTTGATCATCACGTCCTAAGCTATTGTCTCAATCAAATGTTGCTCTGAGCGGGTGAAGAGTTGAGGAGGAACTAGGAACATCATGTGTAAAGCTCTTATTGAATTTTAGCAACAGAATTAATAAATGGCGACCGGTGGCCAATTAGCACGGCACGTGTTTTGCATATTAGGGTCTTATGCGGTGTAACGTAATAGGCCTTTTTATCGCGTCGTCTCAAATGGTTATGATACGCGGAAATGCAACATATTAGTCTGTTTGGAAAGCTCATCCCGACGACGATTATATTGTTTTGGCGCATAAGTCGGTCAAGACGATTACGATTTTCATATTTGAAACCAAGAGTAGCACAAATACCACTATATCGTAAACATCACAATGCATCCTGCTATTATAGTAACCGCCTGAATCTATATATTCTATACGCATGACTGCCATTAGGCCTATTCTGTCGTAATCTGCCGATTCGGCTGAAATCATTGGTTGACATAGCCTATGGTATACCATGGCCTACGTTAGTTCTTAGAGTAGGCCATGGGTATACAGACGAAAGTAACATTATTTGGATGCATATATAGTATTAGCCCATTGCGTAAATATCTTGTGGTTGCCTTGGTTTCACGCCAGAATTTCGCCATGACTGCGTCCCTCTCGTTCCAGCGAACCGCTTACGCAAGTAACTATATAAGTCATTCGACCAATAATCCTCGGTATCGTCGGCAACAAGATGAACAATCATCGGTCACGATGGAAGGCATATGAACCAAACTGTCTTGCACAACAAAATAGGATAATATTATTTCGTCGACGCCACCTAACAAAATATATATTTATAGGTTGGGGTCGACCGAACGAGGCCGATAGTCGAGTTTTTGCGATAATTAATCGCCTTTGCAGCCATTCAAGCGTAGCCTAAGGAGGCCAATATTCACGATTTCTCGCCATGAAAAACCGATTATCATTCGATCTCGATACACTAGGTCTAAATACATCGGACAGAAAGCTATGCTACGTGCGGATGAGATAGCTTATAGTAGAGGATAGGGTTTAACAGAAAGCCGGACTCAGCGCAACACGCATTTTTGTTTGAGCCAAAACAGCAGACATCGTCACCAATGTAATTATGAGCAGGATATGGTTAATGATGTATTGTGTACAATATGGTACAGATAATTGGAACTTAATTTGCATAAAGTGTATGGCAACATATCATCGATAAGATGGTCGAGCGAAGGAAGTGAAGTCTGAAGTCTGAAGTCGAGACATTCAGTTTCACATTGAACAAGACGCTTTTCGCCGTCTGCTGGCCAAGACGCGGCTTTCGAAAGGCATGCCCAACAGTTTCTAGCTCTCGACATTGGATTTAGGCTACGAATTACAACCTCAAATCTGATCTAGCTCGATTGTCAATTTCCAACACGAAATTACTTTAAGCTTACGACTGCCAATAAGCCCGCATGGGTGTTATTGCTGACTGACCCGAATCAGAATTATATTTATTATGTCACATTTTGAAAATGCGATACATCAAATAATCAAAATATGAAGATAGACCCACCCACCATGCAGCAATCTATTCATGTATATGCTAGCATATCAAATCGCTTGCCAAGCGGACACTGAGCTTTACCACCTCTACCGAAGAAAAGTATAATACGTACGTATATATACCCTATATATAATGAAACAAATAAAAATCGCATAAATGTACCAACAAAAAAAAAACAGAAGTTGAGCCTATTATTCAAATTTCATAGGTCAGTAGGTGTTGGGCAGTTAACCTGCGCTGACAGTATCATTTTTACGGTTTCCTCAAACCTTCAATCGCCACTACGTTTTCAGCCTGGCGGTTGCCTATAGTTTGGTTGGTTAACCCCCCATCGCTTTAATATCCCTGTTTTTGTTCTTGTTGTTTTCAAAATTAATGGCGTTTTCGACTACGATGGCCATGCAAGCCAGATTAATGCTTAGTACGCGTTCGATACTTCCTGCGCATAGCCTAGATCACTACCGTAACCACAACACCCCGCACTCACCTGATATAACCATTTTTAAAACCTTTTGGCTTGAATCGGGAATCGAACCCGTCACCTTCCAATCATAATAAATATAAATCGTTCAATAATCTAGACTATTAATAGGTATATAATTAGCGATAAAGATCGTGTTCGACTTCAAAGAAATCATATATATGGCTTCACAAATGTAACGGCTATATTCGTAGTACATTGTAGCTTATGTATAGTTCAGGTTACTTCATTGAAGTATTCTAATCATAATTATTATTTGATGATGAGGTTAGAATATGTATTTGACATAATGATTGGGTGCAAAAGATTCATAAACGTTACGTACACGATCGCCCATAGATTGTATAGGAAAGCGTACTAATGAGACAAAGGTGTTAATAACTCTTGAACAGGATATCACAATGAAGTGAAATCAATTTGGATTGCGCTAAAAAATCAAGTTCAAAGAATGCAATTGACCAATTGACAGGGATTAGAGACATCACACTGTCGGGTTGGTTGACGCCTTCGCGATTCAATGCCTAAAATGTAAATAACCAACAGCGGTTAGGTTCTTTGTGGCGCCGACCGATAAACAACAATGGTAATTCCTAATTGCTGTCCTATTCTCAAGAGTTTGCGCCGAAGTGAAGACTTGAGAGGCACGGGGTATTCGAAGTCGTAAAAATAAGGCTATGTGTATAGGCAGGTTTTACAGCTTCAAGACCGAAAGAAGGTCCATGTAATGTAGATCGTGTGTTGTATGTTGCTGTGTAGATTCCTTTAGCTTCACGAGCACCAATGTTTCAGTTCAATTTGAAAACTGAGTTATTAGGTCTTGCTCGATACAGTATCTTCAAGAAGGGTTGGGGAAACGAGGAGTGACAGCCTTAGAGAAAAAAATTAGAGAAGGGACCAATTGGTTTGTAATTGTAATTGGTTTGTGTCTTTATGCATAATAATATGACCCCCACTGTAAACTTTGAGTTTCGCACCTGACCTGCGCAACCTATATGGGCTACTAACATTATTGTTCAAACGTATCTTTAGGTCGCGATAAATTGTAATGGATTAAGTCTATATATATAAGCGTAAGAAAAGAATACTGGCTAAGTAGACTTCCCAAAAGTTGAACGATATTGGTTTATCGCCGAACTGCGGCGTGCGGTGTACGGCAGCGGCGTGCTCATCACACCGATAACGATCGGGGGATGGGACCCAGGCCTGATTCCGGTCACCTACTGGAAACTGCTTGTTACCGCTATGCTCCTGTCTATTTGTAATCATTCACTTCTGTTTCATTCAGAACTGTATAGCCTACTACGTAGGCGTATAGACATATGGGCAAAATTTTCACATTTTTGACATGAAATACACTTCATTCTCGATCGACGAGATTCTCCGCAAAGATAATGAAAATATCTCGGTAAAGAAACGTGCTTTGCCGAAGCCTACGCCAGATTCGCAACGGAATTTCATTCGAAACCGCCTATCGCAGTCAAGATACAACGATATAGGCCAACACTGTTTTTCATCAATTTGCTATAGGCCTACCAATGTTCTAAGTTATTGTCTAGGACAGATGGGTAAGCCTAGATACTCTGCTAATGCCCTCACAGATGATAACGTCGCTTACAAGCTAAAAGAATCACGAGCAGTCATGATAGACCCGCAAAAGCATTTTATTTATCCATCATCATGTAGACCACACGCTGTTTGTCCGTCTCCTGCTATCGAGCCAACTGGTAGGCATACTTCGTTACAGGGATATCTAGACGGTCTAAATATCCCTGCTTCGTTAGCGAAGAAGCAGCGAAGATTGCGAACCGTATTTACCAAAGGGCAGCTTCTGCAACTAGAAAATGTTTTCAATGAGAAAAAATACTTGGTGGGAATAGCAAGATTTCGTCTTGCTCAAAGTTTACAGCTGACCGAAGATCAAGTGAAAGTATGGTTTCAAAATCGTAGAATAAAGTGGCGGAAACAAAATGTAACACGAAAATGAACGCTTAAACAACAGAATCCCAGGAATGAAGGATAGGCTATATCTTATGTTTCAAAGTCATCCTAGCTCGAGAGCTAGAATTATAGGCATGTCTAGAAGGTATTGCCTATAATCGAACGTCTGCAGTTACAGATCTTTTAGGCCTAACCTGTTTCTTTCGAATATGCCTAGATTATTTCGACAGAGCTCGGCTCATTCAGATAGGCATAGCCTGTCCTGCATGAAAAAATGTTGCAGAGAGAACTGCCTGCATATTCAATGAACACCAGGGGTAGCGCGATTAGCCTATCTGGGAAATTGAATAACTTCACGACGACGTTGTTTATTCACAGGGTAGTCTCAGATGCTTTTGCAGTCTTGCTATGCATATTCCTATCGATCACGTTGAGAGATCATATTCATGAACACCAGGGGTAGCGCGATTAGCCTATCTGGGAAATTGAATAACTTCACGACGACGTTGTTTATTCACAGGGTAGTCTCAGATGCTTTTGCAGTCTTGCTATGCATATTCCTATCGATCAAACCGTTTCCGTTCGTTCAGGTTGCATACTTTCCTCGCAGGCTATCGAATTTGTGCATGCAACGTTTCAATTTGTGAAATATTAATATACTGCCGGGTCTTGTATTTGCCTGTAGCCGGCAGGCTGATTTTAACTGTTGATCTCAGTCCCCCTTCTCAGTCAGGAATGATCTCTGTGGTAAATTCAACGTTTGTTACGGATGGCTAGAGATTGATGTTGCGTACACAGCGTCTTTTTAGAGGCGCCCAATATACACAGGTGACCAGTTTTCCTGGCGTGAGAAAGTCTGACCTTCTGCTTCGACCTCGTTCAGTGTTCTTTTAGTCTTGTGGCGTCTTTTGAAAGTTTACAGGGATTTTCTTTTCAGATTAAACCATTACGATAACAGCATGGCTTCCATAGTGAGAGCAGTGGTTGTAAGACGACTGACTACAATCGTAGCACCATCTAGATGCATGTCTAGTGACGGTGCGATCCGTGATGCTGGCGGAGTGCTATCAGATAAAGAAAAGGCAGAAGAAAACATGTACTTTCGTAAGTTGCAGCAGGAGCAGCTAAAGTCGTTAAAGAGGCACCATGATGACGAAATTAAAAATCACGAAGATGAAATTGCTCGATTGCAGAAGAAAATTGAAGATCACAAGGGCAAGATTGAAAAACTCGACAAGCATTGAATATGAACATAAAGTTTGCCTGCATTAGTATTTTCGGATGTCAAATAATAATCTGGAATATTTGTTTCTTTCCATTTATTCGCTTTAAAAACAAATTGGTTCTTTACAGTTTTTGCGTGAAATGGAATACTGTAGATTAACAAAACTTTCAGTAAAATTGTTTCACAAATCTCGATCAGAATTATGATTTTCCCAAATAGGTTGTGACGTCAAATTCTGTCTTTTCCTGTGACGCGTTGCTTAACCAATATCTTTATGCCTAGATATATGTAACAATTCCTGTAGGTCTATATGTAGCCTTATATTGTGTATAAGGTGTGGAGTTGTGAAATGGGTAGAAAAAAAGGACAACAACAACGAGTAAAGGGAAATGTTTTACCATCCAGTAGCGGGAGGTCAGCCGACCTCCTTGCTAGAGAAAGTGTAAATGCTGGACTTGGAATTTTTCGGTCTCTCCCGTCATTGGCCTTGGGCAGTCTCCCAGAACTGGCAGGATTAGACTCTATATCGAATATAGAATTTCGAACAGTTCTCAAAAAATTATACAAGCGAGATGTAACTACAAAACTAAAGGCATTGGCTGAGTTCTACAGCCTTTGTGAATCAGCAGAGCAGCATGATGTCCTTGAAATGTTACCGTATTGGCCAAGAATATTTATTCGGCTCTTTGAAGATAATGAAAGAAGAGTGAGAGAAAAGACACAGAAAGCAATGCATGCTGTCGTATCAGCTGCTGGGAAGAACTTGGCCCTGCAACTAAAGAATCTCATGGGCTGTTGGTTTGTTAGTCAACGTGACTCATACTCTCCTGCTGCAATGTCTGCAGAGGCGGGTATCAACGAAGCATTTTCTGGAGAGAAAAAAATAAATGCCTATGTATTTTGTCGAGAAGACATTTTGTCATGCATCAGCTCATATGTTTTTGCCCCACAGGCTAAAAGAGACAAATCAACTGAAGAAGGCGACAATAACTATAGAATGGTGGCAGCTTGTTTGGAGGCTTTGTCTCTGTACATACAGACTGTTGTGTATCATAAGCCTTTGAAAGGAGAGATAGAAACATTCCTGGATAATAGCTGTTTCTGGAAGTTTCAAAAACACTCCAGCCCTTCTGTTCGAGCTGGGTATTATTCAGTATTAGAAAGCCTTTGTATTATATCCCCGATCCTTGCGAATGCACATTCTACCGAGTTGTGCCGCTCAATATTTCACCGTCTGGATGAAAATAATATCCTTGTGTGTAAAGCATTGTATGCAGCAGCTGTTGCTGCCACAGCAAAGTGTGACTCTTGGTATGACAAAATTGACGTACAAAAAGGTTTATTATCAGGACTACGAAATTCATTTAAAGCAGGCTGTTATGGGCTCAGTGCTTACATATTGCCAACCTTACTGCCAATTTTTGCTAGCCTTCCTTTCGATTCTGAAACGTTGAAAGTGTTTACAAAATTATTTGAGATGCTACGTCTCTTCATTACTCAGGAGTCAACCATGCAGAGTAAGTGTAACACTGAGCTGGCAGTTGCCTCATACATGGAAGTAGTGAAGCTTTCTGTGAAAAGACTCTCAGATGATATTATTGACTTGGAAATTATAAAACCATTTTGTAATTCTTTAGTAACCGATGAATTACTTGCCACAATAAAGGCTTCCTGGTCGCCTGGAAGCAGCAGATTCATGACACATTCTGTTTTCGATATCATACCGCCTGTTATTCGAAATTGGGAATCGCGCCTCTCAGATACGACAGTTGTGTTTCACACCTTATTGACAACCTTTTGGGCTGAGTTAAGCGCTCTTGTTCAGAAAGAGTGCTATGATCCTGAAAATCCAACAGCAACTGACCGTGCAGGTGCATTTTTGCACTGCCTACTTCAGCAAGGCAAAGGAGTTCGCACAAGACGATCAGTTCAATTTGAAGATGACGATACTATATATCCAAACATCACAAGAACAGAAGGGCGTGAGCGAGTTGAATGCGATGTTGCAAAGGAGTGGATTTGTTCCCGTGTAAACAAAATAGTTTTTGACTGCAATCTACTTTTTCCATTGAAAGTTGAAAAAAATATGCTGATTCTGCAAAAAAATCTGTATGAGAACCTTGGCACTGAAACGTTGTATTCTGAACTTTCCAATTCATTGGACATCGATGTCAATGGCAACAGTAGGCCTATTGACAAAGTCAAGGTTTTTCTGAATTCAAGTCTCGTGCCTGCACTGTGTCCAATAATCGAAAAGTTCAGTTCTGATGGCGAGGTGTTGGAGATTTCATGTGCAATATTATCCAATGTCATTAGAAACTGTCAAGTCGGAACGGAATTTCCTTGTGATTTATCACTATTTACATCTAGTGAAACGCCGGCTTTTATGACAGTATTGCTTCAATTGGTGTCGGACCTTCTCTCCACTGCAGATTACAAAACTGGACCGTGGCTATGTTCTCTAATTAATAACAATTCTCTCTTTCACTCATTGGAAATTTTCAAGTCTGTGTCAAGACGTGCCGTATCAGGCAGACCGTCATCTCTATCAGAAGCACCTATTGGTTCACTAGATTCAGAAAAATGTTGGAAGCTTCTGGAGAATTTAATCACTGTCTCCTATTGTGATGAGGCTGGCTCAAAATTTCACTTCTGTGATCCGAATTTGTGCAGTGACATCATCGACTTCATCAGCACATTAGTGAATGAATTGAGCGATAACCCTGATCATTTTGAGTTGGCGATCATAAGATTTGTGAACATCATGAAAGCATTTATGGTAGAGTCCAAATCTAATGAACATTTATGGCAGAAGTTATTGACTGATTTATTTCAACAGTACTTTGTGGCGAATGATCCTGTGACCATTCTACAACTTTTTGAGACATTGTTTACTTGTGCTGCACAAGGTATTGCGCCTTTCGCACATATAGAGCTTGATAAACATCTTCGTTCATTTGGTCTTTGGATATCACAAAGGATGATCCAGAAAAGGAAACCTGACGAATTCGATGACTTTGTTGAAGATGCAAAAGTGATGGTATTGAAAATTTTGCAATCATTGGATGACTCTGATTGTATTCTCACATTTCTGGACGCTTTTTTGCCTTCACCGCAGGATTGGAACCAAGTTCGGAATTTCGATGTTAGTACAGTCAAAATTGACTGCACAAACTGTATTATATTACTTTCTAGCCGGATTGAGTCACATGTAATCGACGTAATCGATGCTTTCACTAAAATCGTTGTGAAAGCAGTGCCTTGCATCAATTTCGTTTGTGAAAATTTCATTTGGCGTGATTGTTCCGGTTATCTCCGGTTTGTGGAAGAAAGTATTGTATGTTGTGCCATTTCAAATCAGCGTTCGACAACATTTGATGATGCACCTTGTGAAATCAAAAAGGCAGTATTGTCTGAGGTGATACGAAAAAGCCTTGCTTACGGTAACTTGTGGGGTTACTCTTTGCGGACACTCGTTAGTTCTTTTGATGAAAGATTTAGTGATGTTATATTTGATCAGTTCTATTCATCATTTGAAAGATCTGAACTCGCTGCACCTCTTTATCAAACCATGTTGCTTTTGATTGAAAATATTTCTGATGACAAAGTTATAGAGTTGCTGAAGAGAATTTCTGAAAAATTGGTAACTTATGACTCTGATGAGACATCTGTCTCGGATATTTTTGCTTTATCATTTGGCCTCAACGCCGTATGCAGTCTTGAAGATGACCGAAAATCTGAAATATTAAGTACATACCATGCATTGGTCTTGAAATGGAAAAGAGGAAATATTTGCGAGTTTCTTGATGACGAAAGTGATGTGTTCAAAGTAGAACTTATAATGTTAAAAAATGCTGTAGCCAGATTTTATTCATACCTGATAAATCACCAACCAGACTCTCTGTGTGAGGATGACTGGGATTTTATACAATGTGCTTTACTGGCTTGGATTGAAAGCGTTGCAAAATATCAGTGGGACAACAGGGAAAATCGACCTGCTGTGTTAGAATTGGCTAATGGTGCATTCAAGCTTCTGCAAGTTGTTATCAATTTCATGTCATCTTCAACCGCGATTAATGATCCGACTATACCGAGTAGTTTAACGTCAGAATGGAGTGGATTCTTTTCAAACGCAATATACACATCACTTGTGAAGATTTTCATTCATATCAAATCATCTACAGTTTCAGTGCCTTTACTTTGTGAACTGTGCAATTGTTTAAAGCACGTGAGCCCGGACAGTATATTTGCTAGTGTAAGTGATCTGAAGCCGAAATTAACTGCAAATTCTACCCTTCCTGATGATGTACAGACTCTAGTCAATCATTTATGTTCATCCTTTACCAACAATATGGATTTCCCCAGTGACAAGCAATATAGCATGATAATCATTAGTATGTCATACAATCTACTTGTTAAGATTCTTGATCGGTTAACAACTTCAGAATCCGATCATGCCCCTGATGAAATTTGGAATGTTATAAGAAGACTCTCCGTAGCAGTGGCAGGATCTTTTGAGGCTGAAGACATTGAAGCACCAAAGTCTTCTACAGTTCATAGTGATGACAGTGATTTTGATGAAGAAGATGATCTTGCAACGACAGTGAACACTACGATTGCAGATACTGTTGAATTGAATGCAGTTTCAGTCTTGCAGTACCTTCTTCTGTGGCGTATTGCAATAAAACTGACGAAATTCATCAATCCGGAAAAGAAGTCTACATACGTTAACAGTATCATGAAGCAAAGCAGTCCGAACATTACGGAAGATGTGCTGCCTCATCTTTTCAAAATCATGATTGGTAAAACAACTCATTTTAGAGTCAACCCCAATCTGCTTACAAAAGAGAAGCTTGACTTTGAATTCATTCAACATATTGCTGCATGCCTGTATAAAGAATTTCTTCTCGAAATGCCAGCAGCCTCTAGAGTTTGGTTCAATGACTTGACCAAGGCGGTTCGATCTCGCGTCGATGAATTTACTGCCTGCTATGTAAGCCCCGTGTTAATCGAGAATGAGTTTAAGGCAATAAGAGCCACTGCAGCACAACAAAACAAAGATGGGATGGAAATAAGCGCTAAACCAGGTGCAAGAGAAGTCCATGCATCGTATCAACTCAACGAGTTAAAAATGGAAATAGCAGTGTGCTTAGCACCGAATCATCCGTTAGGTCCAATCACTGTTAACACAGAAAAACGTGCTGGTGTGGTAGTTGGTCAGTGGCGATACTGGATTCTACAGATTACGTCATTTCTTCAGTACCAAAACGGTGGGATAATTGACGGCTTACTCATGTGGAAAGAAAAGGTAAACAAGAAATTTGAAGGCATGGAAGAATGTATGATTTGTTTTTCACTCGTCCATGGAAGCAGTCAAAACTTACCAAAATTGAAATGTAAGACTTGTAAGAAAAAATACCATGCCCAATGTCTATACAAGTGGTTCGACACAAGCAATAACTCTACTTGCCCTCTATGCCGAAGTCCAATGATATTTAGGTGATAGTGATCTACTGCTATGGAATTGCAGTTCCCACCTTGTGCGGTTGACGCGTGATGGTAGCTTACTGTCGCTATTACATTGTACTAGGGCTGTAACTTGTAATGCTTCTAAAATGTGCATTCCCCCGTTCCTTTTATCATTACTTATCTGTATGTTGATGATGGTGGCTTGTTGGTATGACCTGCATGCAATAAACATTTAAAGTATTTGATTTCTTTTCTGTAGGCTGGATGTAGGCCTACCTACCGATTCGAATATGTATGAGTAATTGTGTTCTCATTTGCCATAAGCAAGTGACAAATTGAGACTAGTTGAAGAATTCTATATTAAAATGGATGCTTCATCAAAAAAAGCCAATGACGATGCATTGGTTAATAAAGATCAGCCTGGCGAGGGTTTCTACACAAAGGTGCTGTTTTTCATCGGTATATCTTCGGTTGCAGCGATAGGAAGCTTTGGAGCCATGTTATCTCGGACTGAAAGACAGGGTAAAATTAAACCCGGCGTAAAGCTTGACCCAGCAGCAATGGAGACGGGGGCTTCTTTAGCCAGAAAAGCTTTGGGACGAGCCACATTATATGCTGTTGGTGGTTTCTCAGCCTTCTGCTTTATATCTTGGAAGTTGATTGGTGCCAGAAATTTTGCGGAGTTCAGAGAAAAATTGGGCAGAAAATTTCCGAAGATTCACCGCCCGAGAGAGCCGGAGCATATTGATTGGGACGAGATACTTTACGGCAAGCCTAGCGACAATGATACAAATAATGAATCCTGATCCGATGATCAAGTTCGGTTCGTGGCGCACCTCCACACCAACCCTCTACAGCCCACCGTTGCAAAAGTTTTTGTATCGATTTGGTTGATAGAGCAAACAGCTGTTTAGTAGGCCAAAATGACGCGATTGGAAGCACCGATCGTTGCGATGGTTCCTTTACACAGTGAACATTTTGAATGAAAATATTTTCCGCATCGAAATTTTCGTCTCAATGGGCCTAATGGGTTGGTAACGCTTCAGTAGCTTCTGAGCGCTTGATCTGCGGTCTTCGGCTCTTCTCGGGCATTTCCGTTTGCCACCGCGTGTTCATATTTGTCTTGAGATGAGAAAGCGGTCGTAATCAATCGCGGGTCGCCGAGTTGACTCTCCCTTCAGTGCGGTGGGCCTATGCCATCGGCCGTACGGAGAAATGCGTGTGTGTCGATAGTCTACTGTTGAATATTTTTTGTAGGTCACCATGCTAGAGGACTGCAGGTCTTCTGTACCTCTGAGGTAGACAGGTTATCGCACTTACCGGTACCGTGTCCATACCGACCCGGGCAACGCGACGCCTGTAGCGGAAGGCTGCAATTTCTGTCGATTTCAGTTCTGCAAGAGCAAGGATGATGTCTGCTTCGCAAAAACAAAAACACCGTAACATCTGTTAAGAAATTGACGGACAAATAGCTTGCCTCGGGAAGGAGGTCGTACTCTGTGTGTGGCAACATTGCCAAAACGACACATTGCAACATAATGTAGATATTTCCGTTGTCGGTGTACTTTTCTGTTTCCCGCATAGTGATTCTGTGCATGGCGCATTTTCAATTTGCAAAAGAAATTGTTAGTACCTTAAGTCCGTAACCTTAAAGACCAAAGATCAAATGTCTGCAATTTGTCTGCAAGTCAGGTATTATACCTATACCAGTAACTCTATAAATAATTATGCTCCGTAACGCAGATGCTCTACTCCGCCTATTCCCCAGAAGAGCTTTCCGCAAATCAACATTTAGCACTTCCATACTAAGGAGTTCATCTGGGCCATTGTCCATAACAGATAAAGCATATGTTGACGGACAGTGGCTTTCAACTGAACAAAAGTTTGAAGTCTTGAATCCATTTGATGGAAGTAGAATTGGACATGCTGCTGACTGTGATGAAGCTATGGCCCATAGAGCTATTAAGTCGGCTTCAAACGCGTTTAGCTCATGGAAAGGAGTGCCCGTCAAAGAGAGATCTAAGATAATGCGAAAATGGTTTGATCTAATATTGAATGAGAAACAATTTTTGGCAAAACTTATTACTCTGGAAAATGGCAAGCCTATTGCTCAAGCGGAAGGTGAGATACAGTATGCTGCTGATTTCCTTGATTGGTTCGCCGAAGAAGGCAGGCGAACGTATGGGATTACGATTCCGAGCCCAGTAAAAGACAAGCGAATGATGACAATCAAACAGCCAATTGGTGTAGTCTCCATGATTACGCCATGGAATTTCCCTGCAGCCATGATCACGAGAAAGGCGACACCTGCATTAATGGCTGGTTGCACAGTCGTGTTGAAGCCATCTGAAGAAACACCGTTTTCTGCCTTGGCATTGGCTCAACTCGCAGAGCAAGCTGGAGTTCCTAAAGGTGTTCTTAACATAATACCTTGCTCAAGGTCAAATGTGTCATCTGTGGGGAAACTGCTTTCGTCGCATGCATCTGTTGCGGGGGTGTCTTTCACTGGGTCTACTGACACTGGGAAGATACTTTTACAGCATGCTGCGTCCACAGTGAAGAAAGTATCATTAGAAAATGGCGGAAACGCTGTGTTTCTTGTGTTCAACTCCTGTGACCTCGACAAAGCTGTGGCAGGCGCGATAGCATGTAAATTACGGTATTCTGGTCAAACTTGCATTTGTGCAAATCGCATCTTAGTCCAATCTGCTGTTTATGATGAATTTGTGGGAAAGCTAGCAGAAGCTGTTGAAAAACAACTTGTCATTGGAGATGGATTGGAGCCAGAAACGACATTTGGACCTTTAATTAACGAAGCAGCTGTGTTGAAGGTCGAGTCTTTTGTGTCAGATGCTGTTGCAATGGGTGGTAAAATAATTACTGGAGGGAAACGCAGCCCAATCGGATCAAATATTTTCGAACCGACTGTGATCTCGACTGTCTCCACATCTATGAAATGCATGAAATCTGAGATATTTGGACCCATTGCTCCAATATATAAATTTGAAACTGAAGATGAAGCCGTGAGGGTCGCTAATGAAACTGAATATGGCCTTGCTGGTTACTTATTCTCTGGTGATCCAGGTCAGTGTTGGAGAGTTGCTGAAAATCTTGAGTGTGGCATTGTTGGAATAAATGAGGGGGTGGTTAGCTCTGCGGAATGCCCATTTGGAGGTGTTAAAGAGTCAGGTCTAGGTAGGGAAGGCTCTATTTATGGCATGGATGAATTCATGGATGTCAAGTATTTGTGTTGGGGGGCAGTGTGAGCAATTATAATTGTATAATTGTAACTAAGTGTAGAAAGTGGGTACAATTCATACAGTATATAATTATATAGTTCTTTTGTGATGATACTTCATGACCCAGATACTGTCTTCTTTTGAATGAAACTTTATTCTTTTGCTTACATTGTTATATGGATGAAGACGGTACACCGGTATCTACGGGTATATGCATAGTTTGTCACGTTCATGAGTACTCTACATGGTGTATTTACATTTTATATTCATGCATCCTCTTTACGATGTTGTTCCATTTTTAATGTGCCTACTTCATCACACCCTGGTGTGCATAATGGTCTACTTTGCAATTGATGCCAAAATGGATATATTTTTAAAGATATTATGATAATATGTCAGATACGATTTATATATATATATATATATATAAATATTTGTTGTTAGATTTCCGCATAGTTTATCAAATCTAGTGCTAACAGGGTTATGTGTAGTGAGTTTTGTCACGATCTTGAAATCAAGAGTTCGATTTTATTTGCATGTACATTTTAAGCCCATATCATTACTGCCTCATTTTGCATTTGTTTTGAATTCATCAACTGACTACACCATTTCAACTATTTATGTCTTATATAAGCCTACAGTATCGCTGTCTTTGTCCACAAATATCCTGCAATACATCCACTTCTTGTTCTCGTTCCAGATATATATATATATAATTGAGAATTAGGTGTCGGCTCTGCCAACTACTGTATTACATAAAAATGTCTGATGAAAAATCTGATTTGGTTTACAAAGCAAAGCTCTGTGAGCAAGTCGAACGATTCGATGACATGGTGAAGCATATGGATATTGTGGCAACAAAGCCACCGCTGACTGTTGAGGAAAGGAATTTGCTCTCTGTGGCATATAAAAATGTTATAGGGGCAAAGAGAGCATCCTGGAGAATCCTTACTAGCATTGAAGCAAAGATGTTAGGTAGCGAAGATGGCAAAAGAGAGATTTTACACAAATACAAAGCAGAAGTGGAAAAGCAGCTGGAGGAAACAAGCAAAAACATTTTGACTATTATAGATGATGTTTTGCTGAAGGAGGAGGCAGATGATGAATCCAAGATCTTTTATAACAAAATGAAAGGAGATTACTTGCGGTACCTTGCTGAGTTCCATGTTGGTGAAGCACGCAAGTCCGATGCTGATTCTAGCCTTCAAGCATACAAAGAAGCCAGTGACATTGCAGCGGCTAAACTGGCTCCAACCCATCCTATTCGTCTTGGACTGGCATTGAACTTCTCGGTCTTCTACTATGAGATTCTCAACTCCTCTGACCGTGCCTGTCGTTTGGCAAAAGCTGCCTTTGATGACGCCATTGCAGAGCTTGATACACTGAATGAAGAATCCTACAAGGACTCGACTCTCATCATGCAATTACTCCGTGATAACTTGACGCTTTGGACCTCTGACTTGCAAGGGGATGGAGAAAATGACAAGAATGAAGACCTTGTCTGTGAAGATCTAGATCATGGTGAAGATGCCAAAAAGTAGATATGGACATATGGCTTAATGCAGAGTTGCGACATTTCTGTACCTCTATCAGCAGTAGCTCTTCAGCATCTATTCCTATGTAGCTCAGTTATTTTTAAAGATCTGCATGATAGGCTAATAATCATCCTGTAGATGATGTTGCGGCTTACAACTGTAATTGTTTGATTGTTTCAATTTGATATCCCTAGGCTTTTGTAATTCGTTTGATAGCATGATGACAGTTCCCATTACATGGCAGATTGTAAACGAATTGGATTAGAGTAGCATTTTAGCTGTGAGCTTTTTGCCAGTGTATAAGGTAATCTGGCAGTTAATGACTACCCATCTATTCTCTAAATAGGCCAACAGATTTTCTTAGCAAAAGACCATGGTGTCGCAAATTGTTGACAACATGGCTGAGACTAGGGACTATTTTTCACGGTATAACGGTGAAGTCCAGAATTTTCAATTCAATTTGCTGTATGTAGGGAATTTCTATGATTTTGGAGCGATAATTCTTACCGACTTCTATATTTGTTATGTTGTCGCAGTTCAACTGTGTGGCTGTAGGCAAACACATGGTGAGCGTACAATGACAAATAGATCTTGATATTTAATTGGTGTCATAGAATGATAGATTACAGACTCCTGCTTGTTTGTTTGCTATCGTTTTGCTAGTGTTCGGTATTAGTTTTCTGAAATAGGTTGTTATGCTAAACTGGTAGTGTATCATAGTGAACTGCAACTGGTGATGCATTGACGATGTTTGGCACACTTTTCTTGCTAAGTAATATGGCTCATAATGTTGACTAGTACAGTTAAGTAGCTGGTTTTTATTGCTGCGATGCATAATTATAGTTGTTTTGTGTTCAGTGTTAACCAAATTCCACGTGCTTTTCGTTTTAAAGCATTGTTATTCATTGTTGGTGAATAAAAAAAAAATGTTGTTTAGATATTTTCAGTCGAAATAGTATAATTATATAAGTTTATACTAGCTAATTAATACAATGTCTGATCATGAGGATGACGAATATGATGGATTCGATGATGAAGCAGAAGGAATGGAAGATGTGGAAGAAGGTGATGGCAATGAGATTGAGAATCAAGAAGAAGGCGGAGTCGGCCTTCTAGCTGCACAAGAAGCAGGACCCATCAAAAAGTCAGACAGAATCACGTCACCGTATATGACAAAATATGAAAGAGCAAGGGTTCTGGGTACGAGGGCGTTACAAATATCCATGAACGCACCGGTTATGGTGGAACTGGAAGGGGAAACAGATCCTTTGCAAATAGCGATGAAAGAATTGAAAGCAAAGAAAATTCCTATCGTTGTCAGGAGGTATCTACCTGATGGAAGTTATGAGGACTGGGGTATCGATGAATTGATTGTGGAGTAATTCATGTCTCCGATCATGAAGAAGTTTGCAGCTTCTTTCAATGATACTACGGCGAGGCATCAAG
This sequence comes from Botrylloides violaceus, assembly GCA_030412335.1. NCBI lineage: Eukaryota > Metazoa > Chordata > Ascidiacea > Stolidobranchia > Styelidae > Botrylloides > Botrylloides violaceus. The sequence continues at coordinate 3,425,534 of JASFYC010000810.1, forward strand.
AATGAAGTATCACTGTGGAGTGGAATGGTTTCCGTCAGTGTCAATCATTCCGAGACGTTTTTTTAACACACTGACCTAATTATAGTTACTTGTATTTTTTGCTTTTATAAGAAATCGGTTGTTTCACAATCATCCTGTTCGGCGGCTACTTGGATATTGACCACATCGAAGTAGACTTGGTGGTATGCTTTTCCTGATCTGTTGTAATGTCAGACGCTGCATTATTGTTGTTAACTCTGATCATATTTGTGCATTACTGGACATATCACTTGGAAATCAGATCATGGCGGTAGCAAATTCGAGTGATTCTTTAACTCACGCTAGCTGTGTTGCATGTCACTTGTACAACTTGGCTGTTTGCGTAAAACTGTGAATAATTCAGAAGCCTTGGTATTTTCATTACAAATATCATTGAAATATGCGGGTACAAATTATTCAATATGGTTTTCTCAAGGGGTTGTCACTCGGTAGTATAAGTGTGACTACTGCGATCACAAGTTTCCAAAGACCTATGTAAACTGATGAATTGGTGCATGGAAACAAGTTTTTATCATGGTAGTTAGTTATATGGCATACCATGTCCTATTAAATTCAATAAATGAATGAATGAATTTAGTAAGCCATGGGCATACTATATACCGACAGTATTCATATTGTGTACAGTGAGTGGATTGGGCGGCATGGGAAGCCTGTTGCTATAAGTTATTCGAAGTGTGAACTGTGAACTACCGAGTAGGTCAGGTCTGTAGGACAAATCATCGATGTGAACACCTCTTTCAGTACCAACCTATTTCTTGTAGCCGCATTGTGCTTTGCTGGGACATGATCATGCAGACGGTATGACAGATGTTTGATATACCTCATTCTCATTGCTGGAATATGTCTTGCACTGACACTCCTCAAGTCCTCGTGACTAGTCAGTCACGCACACTTTACTACTGTCCTATTTTGACCATTGAAAATGCAATTTTTCAATATCGAGCCAGTTTTCATGATCATGAATATTTAAAGAAGGGGTGGTCGAGTGGTCAAAGGAATCATAGCAGCTGTAGATTTTGCACAGTTGCATCATGGCCTACTTTAGTTACCATCTAAGCGCTGTAGGTGGGATGCCAGGAGATCTGCATGCAATGCAATTGCTGGAGCATTAGTAGATGATCTTTTTTAACGTCGTAACTGCGCTGGCTTGTTTGCCACTTGCAAACGGATCGATGGAAATTTGATACCTCTTATATTCACTTTGTTCTGTGCTAAGCTTCAGACGATGCTGTCGACTACACGCTACTTGACGAGCCCATCGTGTCGGGAAATGGCCGATCAATGCAGTAGGCCTACTGGGGTTTTGTAATGACGCGGTGCTGGAGTGTCTGGCATAGCCGTGTTGCGACTGTGTCTGGACCGTTGACATCTACGCCACTGCATTCATAGGATGGCGCAGTCCGTAAAGCCGGGTGGTTCGACAGACGATTGCCTAATTTTCGCAACAATACGATTGCTCAAGCGCAGAGTTGTCTCGGCCCACGGCGCATTTGTCGCTGGGCCGGCGGCCCCATCAAATGCTGTATCCAACCAATCGTACTTCGACTTGTAGCTGAAGGGTGGCTGCTGGCTGGCCGACGAGATGAGCGAGTAAGGAAACCTGATACCTCTGCGAAAATACAGCCCTGTCGTGAGGCCACTAAACTATTGCCGCAGCAGATCTTGCAAGCTCCAGTTAAGCTCTTCGGTCATGTTGCTGTTGTCTCCATATTTTGCTTCGCGAAGCCGACATTTCAATTTTGTGATGAAAACGTTTCAGAGACAAGTAGTCCAGACCTTTTAGTCTCGTTTTAAGCCTTTACCATTACCGAGCAGCGCGAACAAAACACAATTTCACGATGACAGTGCTTGTATGTGCAACATTTTGAAAGGCTTACCTTGTTTGCTGTGTTTGCATTTACGATTACGACATAGCCTATGCGCGCAGGTCGCCTGCTGCAAAATATTCTGATTCGGCTGTTCTGGCTCCAAGGCACCGGCGCGGTAGGCTATTGACTCGAATAGTGCTTCTGCTGACAGAATTTTGTCTTTTATACTACATTTTGTGCTTTGGTCTTGATGTTGGTGGGACTTTCCAATAGCCTTGGATCAATAGTAGCCTATTTTCTCCAAAGTCGGGCTGAAACCCCGAAACGAAGGTAAGTGGAATCATGTCTTCAGTCTCCAGCCCCTAGGCAGTCTCGATAGTGGAACGAAGTGAGACCATAGAAAGTAGACAGTACTTTCTGAGAGTTTGGCGGAACATGCCTGCGTTCGATTACTAGTGAGCTCAAGGTCAAGGCTGTTATTCTAATCTAAGGCCCAACCATCCGTAGCGCAAAATATCATTCTTAAGACGTCACAGGTAATCTCATTAAGGTATATACAACAGTACTGACACAGGCCTATGCTATGCCATAACACTGTATTTTGTGCCCATTTCGCAACGTAGGCTACTGTGTGCTTGTAACGAACCGAATGAGCCATAGCCTAGGTGAAATAGCAGCCTCTGGTGGTAAAAATGATAAACAAACTTGCGTCTCTTTTTTTTTATTCACTCCGGGCCAAAGTCGATAAATAGATATTCACTCTGCGCTGGGCCACTGAGCTAGACACTGTTTTTCGATGACGGCGAGGATACATTGCGAACGGCGCAGGATGTTGGGAGTTAAAGGGGAGCAAGAAAGTCCTGGCGCAGATTTATTGCTCCTAATCTCAGCGGGGTCACTCGAATCCATTCAATACTGTCCATAACGAGCTAGCTGTACCACAACACAATGAATGGCGTGATCGATTTTCAGTGGTTTTTGTGGTGCAGTGAGCATGCGTTTGAATTACTATTTTAGTATTTTTCGTTAGAGCAATTCTTCCATTATTTATTTCAGAGTGTAAAACAATTTTTATAAAAAGTCATATAGTCACCACCAAAGTCAATGTAGTCTTAAACCTACTTTTACCTATATTTATTTATTTATTGGCAAAATATAGCTTGGGTTGCTGTTGGGGCAATAAACACTGACAACATAATGGTCTGGCTATGAAGGTTAACAAAGGCAGTGTCATACACAGTCAGTCATTCAGGCGCCCAGAGCCATATCAAGGAAAGAATGTCATAGTTCTAGGGTGTAGACCTTCTGGTCAAGATATATCATTGCATGTAGCAAAGTACGCTAAGAGTGTTATCATCAGTCACCAAACGAAGGTAATAAAGTGTGATCTTCCTGGAAATGTAACTCAGGTTGGTCGTGTCTCTATAGTTATCTATCGTCATTTATTTCTAGGCTAATGCAGGTCACTTACTACCCAGTCCACACCTGCTATTACTCACTTGTTTATGCAAGCCAAAGCAGTGACTTGGTATGGCTTGAATCCGTAGTTCCATCCCTACGTCATCATACCGAAGACAAGAAAATTGGTACGCCTAGATTCTCGGCCCATTTTCAGAAAGGGGCTACACGACCCAGTCCAGCACCTCCTTGTGGGTAACGTGGGGACGAGCAAGATACCGGTACTAGTCCATATTGTCCTTAGTCTGTTAGACAAGGCCTCATTGATACTGGCAATTTGGCATGCTCGCCATGGGCTGTGCCACCCCTCCACGATATTAGTTGTAGGGGAGATCCCCACGCCCTAGAGCACCTCCAATATACCTATAAGTCTGTACGCTATGCATGCTCTAAACGCATGACTAGCTCTGTATAACTAGTATATAAGCTCTTGTAACCGCTGGTATTGATGAGACTCATGTCCTCTACTGAAAGGGAATCACTAGACTACTAGTCAGTGTGTATTAAGCTAAGGAATAAAGATTCGATCATCCATCACTATTCGTGTGGACTGCAAGGGACGGGAAAGTCAGGACCGAGCTGCGTCGCTATAGGACAGAAGTTAAGTATACCTGTACCTTAGCCGACTCATATACGGCGGTGATACTCGGCTCTATACATCGCTACATAGTTGACAAGACCGGTAGCATCCATAAGTCATGCTGTGGTACATCCACCTCTGGGTTGCCACTAGTGTCACTCAATTTTTACGTTGCTTAATCTTATTTAAAATGCTAGAATCCCTTCCTGGTATTTTGTTTAGCCTTGTCTCCCAATGCGACATCGAACACAGTCGTCACCATCACAATTTAATCTCGATTTTCTAGTGCCAGCCAGTGACCATCTTCAAATTTCTGTCAACAGGCGCCTCCAATCAGTTTCTTCAAAAATGATGGAGTGACAGTGTGTCTTGAGGATGGATCAGAACGAAAAGTAGACTCTGTAATCTATTGTACCGGATACAAATACGATTTTCCATTCTTGGATGAAAGTTGCGATATAGCTGTCGACAATGGAAGGATTTGCTATCTATACAAGCATATGATCAATCCAACGTTTCCTTCATTAATGTTTATTGGAGTATGCGATAGGGTATGCCCTTTTCCTCATTTCCATATTCAGGTATTGTGAGAACACTACTCCAGCTGTGAGCCCCAAATATTGTTATCGTATTATTATTCAGGTTCTGTACTGCTTAGCTGTTTTGGATGGGTCGTTGAAGCTACCAAACAAGGGTGAAATGTTGGGCGAAATTGACAAGGACTGTCGGAATCAGCGTAATGAGGGAATTCCTCATAGGTAGGGAGGAGTTTCGATCTCTAAATTCGGTCTTTGTCATTGGGATTACATGAAGTTCGATTTTGTGTATGTAGATTTGCGGAGAGAGATGATCGTGTTTAACATTTCTGCCCTGTGCCTAGGCCTGAACTTATGGTCATTGGTCAATGTGTCGTTTGCGTTCCCAATACTCCATCTTTTGTCATCTTCATTATGTGTTAAGCAGGGATCCAACTGGTTTACTTCTATTGCAAACTGTTTCTTTTCAGAAGGAAAACTCATATGCTGGCATCTACTCAAGGCGCCTACCATGATGATCTAGCAGATACTATTGGAGTTCAGCGACTTCATCCTAGGATATTGCAGTTGTACAAGGATTCAGCTGTGATCCGTTGCCAGGAGTTACTCCATTACCGAAGCTACAAAGTAGCCACCTTGGACACAGGGTATTATCAGTTGTATAAACCTAAGGATTGAGGCCACCATATTCTTCAAGCAAAAGCTGTATTTCATAGAACTGTCTCCACTCATACTGCTTGAACTGTCCAATAATAACCATTCTGATCAATAAATAGGTTAATCAAACCATATCTAGGCATTACTGACAATCAAAGAATTCAAAATTTGTCAACGTCATCATATTCTTCATCAAAACCAACGGAACCTGCATAGACTCTACATAAGTGGTCGAACCGTTTCTTCTGGATGCTCCGAACAAACTACACGAGATCCAATAACAGAAATGTCACATATATATTTCTTAAGCACATAATATTTTATCTATATATGTATATTTGATGTGTTAAACTTATTAATGTAGGCAACAATAGATATGCCTACAACTCAGTGGAATGGCAAGGCAGAGTGTTCCTTGATATTTCAAATTTTTTTGTCGTGGATGGAAGGCGTAATGCAGCCTCTTCTATCGCAATTTTTATATGTTCATAAGATCGCAATCATTTGTTACTTTAACAATTTTATTGATTATTCTATTGATCGTGTGCCATATTTTGTATTTTCTTAACTTGTTTCTGCTATAAATATTTGTATCAAAATTGAATAATGCCTTGTTTGTATATTTGCATTTTCATATCATTTCATGCCTTAGTTCTAACTAGAACTAAAGTAGGCCATAGTGATATGCTGGGGTTGGCGTAAAATGGACAACTAGATAAATATTTGTGGCAATCAATGCATTTATGACACGTAACAGTAAAGTTCTTAACGGTGCCGACACTGCTATTGTTTTAATTACGCGGGATTTCATGTATTTGTTAGAAGCTGGTGTCAATTTTAAAAAAAAATCTTTTGTTTTCTGGAATTAGATTAGGTGACTTTTATCCTGAGTAGACTAGAGGCCTGTTAAGAAAATCAAACTGGAACAAAGTTTAGCAATTTAGGTAGGTTCACTCTAAATCTGCATATATCTAAAATATATCAATAAATTACCTGTAGAATACTATGTCTATACTATGGCACTAGTCTGTTTAATTGTTTTAGGCTCTGAAACATGAAGACACTTCGGATAGCCATTGTTGGAGCAGGGGCAGCAGGTTTGCTCTTTTCATGAATCTAAAATATTATGAAAATATTATATGAAACTCATATGCATTCAGAAGTTTTATATCATATATCCTATATTATTTTATCCCCGAATGATACTGCTGTGACTGTCAATGTGTTATTTTGGTATTCCAGTGAAATGATTATGGTGGAGAAGCCGGTATGGTAGACCAACTTGCAATATGCCCTTGTGAATTTTGATCTTGGAGGTTTAAATAAGGCATGCCTTCAATATCACAGTAGGCTATATTGTACAGTGGTTGAATTGTTAATGGTACCAGGAAAGGACACAGTTTATTTGCTGATTGCTGCATTTACACAGACTCACATGACATACAAACACACACTACTGGTACATATGCATATCGTGCAAGATGTGAGCATGATTTGCATATGCAGGCTGGACAAGGAGGCACCAAAGGAGCAGGAAGGCTATCGAAGTCATCCCCCGCACTATCCTTAATGGCTGTCTAGCGAGGAATTGACACCAGGAGGAACATGTATTGGCATTGCCGCCACGTGTATATCATGTGTGTGCAGCCAGGCTAACACTTGCACTGAGCATAGTTGCAGGCTCCGAATTGTATCCAGGTTCATTACGATATGATAACATCTTCATTTCTATATTATTTTAGGTCTGTGTGCTGCCCGACATGTTGCTAGTAGACCCAATATGCAACCATTTGTATTTGAAAGATCTAAAGAAGTTGGAGGTGTATGGTGCTACTCTGATAAAGTCGGCAATGACGACTATGGTTTGGGGATACATTCGGCGATGTATCAAAACTTACGGTTCGTACCATTATACTCTGAAATATGACGATGAGGATGCACAAGTCGATTTTTTATTTGCCTTTATCTAGGACTAATCTTCCTAAGGAGGTTATGGAATTTCCGGATTTTCCTTTTGCTGTTGACACCCCATCATTTTCATCGCATGAAGGTGTTAAAGATTACCTTTCACTTTACTGCAGTCATTTTTCACTGGAGAAGTACATACAGGTTTGCTGATGCCTTCGACGTCATTTCAATTCATTCTCAGAAATATAAAATATGAGGTACCGGTGTATAGTAAGGTACGGCACCGCTAGGCTTTTAGTATTTAGACTATTGATGAATAGAGTAATCCAGACCCAACTTAAGCAAAGTTACTGTGTATGATGCAGCAGACAAACACTACTGGGATATGATATACTGCACAGAGTACAGTAGCACATACACCATGCGAGCATGCACCACCTGTGTGCATTATCCTTTAGCGTATTATTAGAGCGTCTGTCTACCGCTGTTGGTTTCCTATACAGCTCAGAATCACACCAGTCACTCGCAGCGCAAAGTCAGTTCACAAGAGTGAGCCTATTTTATTTAATTTGAACATTATGTTTTCTCACTGCAACAGGCTTCTATTTTCTCTTCAGTTTGAAAGTCTCGTTCAACATGTGAAGCCTGTTCAATCCGGCAACGACTGCGTTTGGGAAGTAACCATTAAAAACCTGCCAGAAAGATCTGTATCCACTGCGTTATTTGATGCAGTATTTGTTTGCAACGGGTATGATTGAATTCATGTTCATATGTTTAGTTGAAAAGTTAATGCAGTCTCGTTCTCATAAATTGAATTTCAGACACTATGCAACACCATTTACTCCTTTCTTTCCGGGCGAACAAAATTTTAAAGGCAGCATGATACACAGTCATTCATTCCGATATTCGGAGCCATATCAAGGAAAAAATGTGCTGGTCTTAGGATGCGGTTCTTCAGGTCAAGATATATCATTAGATGTAGCAAAGTATGCCAAGAGTGTCGTAATCAGCCACCGTACAAAGTTCTTGAAGAGCGAGCTTCCCGAAAATGTAACTCAGGTTGGTTGTTTCAAGTTTTCTATCAGTCTCAATCTATTTCTATCAATTTACTATGACTTTAAACTTTGGTTTACAGGCACCTCCCGTTGCTTCTTTTAAAGATAACGGAGTGACGGTGTGTCTGGAGGATGGATCAGAACGAGAAGTAGACTCTGTAATATATTGTACCGGATACAAATACAATTTTCCATTCTTGGATGAAAGTTGCGATATAACTGTCGATGGTGGAAGGATTTGTCATCTATACAAGCACATGATCAATCCAACATTTCCTTCATTATTGTTTATTGGAATTTGTGGTGTCGTATGCCCATTTCCTCAGTTCCATCATCAGGTATGAAAATTGTGGGAACACTGATCCTGCCAAGTTTTTACAGTTGATGTAACCTGTACAGCTGGTGTTTTGTTGTTTCGCATGACTGTGTAATTCTATCAAAGGAAAAGTTTTTAACCACTTGTTTGGTGCACGTTTAGACTGTGTTTGGCTCTAGAATAAGCATGTTGACAGCTGCGCCGACTTTGCTAAATGGTTTTGATATGTTATGCAGGTTTTGTACTGCCTAGCTACTTTGGATGGGTCACTGAAGCTGCCATCTAGGGATGAAATGCTAGCTGACATAGAGAAAGACTATCAGAATCGGCTTGAAAATGGCATCCCTCACAGGTACGTCAGAGTTTTAATGTTTTTATTCTTAAATTATAATATAGCGCAACAATATATTCAAACCACTATTTGTGGGGCAGGCTCATTAATGGTACATAATGCGACGACGCGTATGCCACATTCGTCCCAAGTTGTGTATCTAAAGCTAAATTAACATAAACTTAATATAGTAAATGAATTTTCCGGCGTTCTGTATATCCCCACCGTTGAAGCTGTAGGCACAGTTTTTCACCCATACAGTTTCTTCCAACGCGAAATAGGAAAACGAAATCGCCTACACCAGGTGTGAATGTTACGGATATGAAGGGTATTTGGCTTTGCGCTGTAGGCTTACGTGTACATAGCACCTATTCTACGTCTTATGCAGAGACTAAACTACACATTGAACCAATGCATTTATCTTCATCATTCGTCAAATTGTTGCCGCCGACTCGGCGGTCGTGATTCGTCGCGCAACTAAAAGATTGCGACAGTTCGTGCGTTTTCGGCTTACGCGCTGCGGATTTTACAGCCCGATCGCCGCCGCTTTTACTCGACTTGGTCATCTTTACCATGCACTGGCCAGCAACAGTTGGCTTACATGTGCTTCAAAACTCTTTCTTTTTCAAAGGAAAGCTCATATGCTGGCATCTACCCAGTGGGCATACAACAACTACCTAGCAGATGCTGCGGAAGTACAACGACTTCATCCTAGAGTGGAGCAGTTATACAAAGAAGTGGCTCTATGCCGCTCCCATGATTTACTCCATTACCGGAGTTATAAAGTAACCACTTTGGACACAGGGTATTATGAACTGTCCAAGGATTGACGCATTCATTCTTAGAGCGATAGGCATCAGCATGACAAAAGATTCTTCGAATTGAAATTCATTATAAGGCCGGGTGACCAACAGACCAAGAATACATCATTGCAAAGTATATTCACTAACCCGATAAAATCCAAGCTCTAGTAACTAACTACTGTAATATCCAAATTTAACGTTCGGTGGCGGTGCCTAGCGATTTCACAAGGCTCGCTCTGTATCCGAATAATTCGAACCGTGTTATACCAAATTCAAGTCTGGCTGTAATTCTGATTCCCAGCATAATTTTCCATTTCGCAGAAACTTTTGAATTAGTGTATATAATTTCATGTAATATTCTATCTATTTTAAAGCAATAGTCATCTCTTTATATTGACAAATGGACTACAGATACGTTAGCGTTTGCGTGGTCAGGTAAATTTGGAAAGACTTAATGGCTTTTATTAGTTTAATTCGTGGTCAACTGGACGAAATGTTTCATGCATCTACAATGCTGTGACATTTCAAGATTTCACGACAGTGAGTGCAATCAGATGTGAGTAGGCGTTCCGATTTCAGCATTTCCGTCGTCGTGCCATGGAAAGACTTAGCCTGTATTTCAAGGACGGCCAATCGACCATTAAATAGCGTTAGCGTATAGCGAATTCTCTCAGGAGTGAGTTTACCATCAGAATTCCCATATAGTTGAAAGGAACATGGGCGGCCGGCATGCGGTAAGCTCACGCGTAAGCTAAAGCATATCGTATATATGCGTATGTGAAATCCGTAGGAGTTTTATAACCGAGATGGCATCTCGTCAGAAGCGCTAACCTGTATCGCTAAACCAGAAATTTCTAAAATTCCCCGCACTGGACTAAGCCGGTTAGCGGCCACTTAACGTATCTGTCGTCGCATTTTGAAAGTAATTATAGTCTATCACGTATAGGCCTACCCGTGAAAATTGGAATTGCGTTGCGTTTTCCCTGATGAAATGGTAATTAGGCCTAACATCCGTAACTTAAGTTTGTGTAACTGTAACTTAACTTATGTTTTCATCGATACGGGCGATTCGGCCTGACCCTAGCTAGACACGCGTGAAGTTTTACGGCGATTACCGCCTCGCCTCGTCGCCTAATAGTTGTGGCTATGACGCGTATTTGTTGACATGACTCCGCGGAATTACGGAGTAAAATTTCAGGAATAATTACGTCTGAAAACTGTGGGTCGGCAGAATCGGACGTGAACTTGCCAAGTGAGGTGGAACGGTGACACTCGACGGATTTGTAATTACGATACAGTGGGGACTTCCGTTGCTCGGCGTTAATGTTAACAGCAACCATTGTAATATATATAGTTACGCTATACAATGTACTGCTTTTCTGCATGGCCCACCCAGGTTGCCTGGTTACGATTTGGGAGTGTAGTAATCCGGCAAGCACGAGGTGCATATTGAGCCGTTGATGCAATTGGTTAATTTTGCGTCACCTTGCGGAGATCATTCACATACTTTTCCTGGCGCTAGTATTTCATTTTCCACATACGTTCACTAGCCAGTGGTATGGAGACTGCGTGTGTGTAGTCTCTATACTGCGAGTGAGATATTGCTAAAGTATTGCGTTGACCTTTACATTGAGAGGTGAATGCGGCTGAATTCAACTACGTAGTGTGTGTGTACAGTATATATAACGAGAGCCGATAACCTACGCAAGCGTCTGATAACACCGTGCGAACGTAAGGCCCGAGACTATATCCAAACCCGCCCTGAACCCACGAAACACCTTTACATGCCCCATGCCTCAGACTCCCTCCCCAAACCTGTACCGAACCGGCGGTTTCCAACAGTCACGTTATGAGTTCCGCTCACCCGCACCTTCCGTCTGTGTAGGTATATGGTCGACATGAGTTCATTACGGAAGAAACGGCATCGCCTCCGAAACGAGACATTTCCAATCAGCAATGTGGACAATTTATACGCAAACACACACCGTTGTTATGGTCTGGTGGACCTCCGACGTCGACACGACCGCAACACGAGACGCTTAATAAAAAAAATCATGTAAACAGCAGTCGAGAACATATCTGCATTTAACGCTTGAGATTTTATACGTAAGGATAATTAATCGAACTTCAAAGATTAGCGATCCAGAACAAATTCGGATCGTGTTAAACCATATAGAAATTGATAACATTTAAAAAGATTTCGTCTGCCGGGTGCGTGGTAGTCGATATGTTCCTGAAAAAACGCGACAGCAATGTCAACACAGCCGCAAGTAAAAGCCTTTTCGTGGAATTCAAAATGTGGCGATATGGTGACTGGAAAAGGCCCGACCGTGATCTCAACGCACAGTCACAAATGAAGGTTTTTTTGTGGAATTAAAACTATAATTATGAGTAACATTTCTGTATATAGACGGAAGTAAGTCGTTATTTATCCGTGATGAAAGGCCTTGATTTTTTCCGCTACAGATACTACTTGATGGTACATTCTATTTAGGCTTCATATATAAGGTACGACCTAGCTGTTTTTTGTAAATATACTCGGATCGTACTAAAGTCCAGGTGATGCAGATGTTTGACGCGTTGAGTATTGTTTTAGTGACATTCTTGTTTACCCTTATGGTTAATTCGATTCTTCAAGCTATTCAAGCGATGCACAAGGTCCTCGCTGGGTCGACCACCATCGACCTGATGACACAATGCATAAAGCATAACAACTACTATCAATATTGGTACACGTTTAAACTTACAAAGATTCGCATTGTGTGGTGGAAAATGCCTGGCCGAGTCCAGACTCCCGAAAACATCACACTCAACTTACCGAAGCAATTCTGTGTTATATGCCAAAACGAGAAATGAGCATATTGCTTGTAGCATGTAAACAAGGAGATGATGCATTAGTTTTCTTTCGTGATTGATGCGAACTTTTATTTTCATTAGCCTGAACCAGACGGGTATTCTAGAAATCTCGGGGTCGAAAGAATAGTTTCACCCGAAAATCGTGTTGGAGAGATGTCACTGCTGATCGGCAAAGGCAAAACCGTGACGCTAGAAATCCAGAATCGATATCCAATATTTTTCTCGAAACTTGTAATCGTGCAAGTCTCTGTTTGCACTGTCATAGGCGTGCGACTTTTAATGGTATGCATTCCAGCGCAGATCGCTGAAAAATTGCAATCGAAGATCTCTGATCAGTCAATGTCTAACTGTTCACTTTCATGCAAATGGTCTAATTTGGCAAGACGAATCGTAAAATTTCAATTTTCTCACAATATCCTGGAGCGGTTCCAATGATTCGAAAAAGATCTCGATATCAAGTTCCCATCCCTATACTAAACACCGCGGAAGAAAAAGGCACGGTTTAAAAAAATAGGCGGAGGTCGGTTACGCGGCGGGCTTCAATTGGCTAAGTGGCTCTCGCATAGAATTTACAAATAGTTGGTTTACCATCAGTGTATAAACCAAGTAAAGCGTCAGTGTATAACTGCGATACCTCCGCGGTGACAACCATAAAGTCAGAATAGTGATTGAGCATTGATCGCAAAATTGAGCTTTCCCGTACTAGCATCGCCTATCTGTTGGTCTGCTAACAAACCAGGAAATCCACGAAATCGAAACGAATATGTAATATACTTGCTATATGATGCCGGATGCCGTAATGGTAGATAAGTATTGTTAGGGAAAATTCCCTTTTTCTGACATTATTGCAATCGATGTTATATAGCGTATCCATTAATTGAAGTGGCCGACATAGCCTATTTACAGCATTTCTACGTGTCATTACATGTAGAATGCAAGTTTTAGAAACTGGTACATTGAAGGGATCTAATTTCATCAAACAATTGTTTCTGTTTTTGTTTATTATTTTAAGCGTAAGTATCACTGCGTTTCCACCGTTTAAAATAACATAACGAAAATCTTCAAAGAGATTAAAAAAAAGAGAATTTGTCTTCGCCGCGACATCCGTAAAAAAATATACAATCGATGCAAGCGGCATCCGGCGAAAACCACATACTGTATGTATAGGCCTATATGCTTGGAATCTACAGTATATACCTGAAATTCCGATATATCATGTGTATCTTATCGTATCGTTATTTGTAGGCGATGCGGTAATGGATCTTGCGTTTACCATTGTGAAATAACCTGTAGGAACTTGGATGGGGTAAAATCAAGTGACTTAGATATTACTTTGGCAACAAAGGATCATTTCAGCGTCATTAGGCACGCCGTTGGCTCGGAACTAGGTTTTCATGGTAGATAAATGAATCACAGCGGGCGAAGTAATTACTTATGGCGGATGATGTTCATTCCCGACCTTCAAAGAAAATTGTAGTGTTATGCACATGCGATTTCGCTCATAATCTTGTGTGATAGGATTTATGTTTAATCCGACATCTACTTCGAAACGGTTCATCTGGGAGTCAGCTAGAAAAATCTGTACAATGTAGTGGTTAAGTTTCGGATAGCAACTATTTCTAAGGGGAAATGATGTCAAATGATTCTTCGTATTTGCGATACCCGCGCAGTCGGCAGAGTGGATGGCTGTCCGCCTTTGGATCGGAAAGTCCCGGTTTCGATTTTCTACCGAGTCAAACCGCGGACATTTTGGTATCCGATACTCTATATGGCAGTCAGTGCCGGGGGCAGGGCGGAGGGTTGTGGCAGTGATAGTGTGATCCTGGCGGGCAATAATCGGAAACATCGATGCGCGTACTATTGAAGCATTGACATAGCGTACATATGACCTAAGTAGCTGGAAAAGGCAGAAGTTCCAACAGCAATAACAACCTTCGCAGCCTATTCTTCGCCTCGGGTTCGGCAAATTACCCAAGATGCTGATACACCGAGTGTGAGTCTCTCCTGGTAAAAACAAGAAGCGATCCGAGCAATTAAATAGCATGACGATAAACAGGCCTCTAATTGCAAACATATCACCTATATAGGCGAGGCCTATTGAAGATTGTTTCTCGCTAAGAACTGTCACACCGAAATGAGCGCGTGACAATGATTAAGGTAGGCGTTGTTTATTGGTGTAATCGCGGATTACCATCGAAACCGCACGCCTACAGTATTTCGAGAACAAGGGCGCCAAACGTGAATAGTCACCTCTCGCAATAGCTTTCATCAATATGTAGACTTTTGAACCGGAAAACCGGACAACGCCAACCACACCTCCAAACCTATAGAAATGTTACATGTTGAGGTTTCCACGCGTGCACATTTTCTTCTTTTCACACACAATTTAGTGGGCGATACATTCCGTGTTACTAATGCCTCTTACAGTTTCAAGCACGCGTTCGTAGCATTAGTGTAACTCCATGACCTCTAACACCCACACGAAAAGGCGACGTGAGAAAATGGATCAGAGCGCGCTCAAAAAATATACTTGTTATATGCTCTTAACTTTCAAAAAGAGGGAACCGTTTTTCAGTCATCATAATCATTATGTCCATGTATGGCAACATAATCTACAAGAAGATAGAATGTGGTCTTAGTGGTTATATGCAACATTTGATGTGAATTTGGCTTGTTTCGCGAAGTTTCCTGCGCGCATTTCAAATATGTACGCCTCACCTTCTACTGACGCCTGGTTATACGGGATAGGTTTGAAACAGTGAAAGGCCGCCGTCTATAGTGACGAAGGTGACTGACTGACTGGCACCTTCAACAGGGATACGTGACGACGGACAATCTCGCGCTTTATTAAATTCCCTCTGTACCAGTCACATGACACCGCGATCCGACGAACTAGCCCAAGCTACATATAGTTGGGGTCGACCGATTATCGAGGCCGATATTTGTATTTTTGCGATTATTGGTATTATATATATCGGCAGTTAGTCAAGTAAGGAAGTCAATATTGGACATCGACCTCAATAATCGGCCTAATATCGACTTTTGGCCGATTATTGAGGCCGATATTCGTGATTTTTGGATTATCGATATCGGCATCAGTGATGTAAAGGACTGATTATCGTATCGGCCTTGAAAAAAACCACTATCGATCGATCTCTACTATAAAGTATATACTATAATAACCCGCGCCTATTCCACGCAATAGCGCCATTTAGAGTTGTCTATTTTATTCTGAAGTCTCTATAAACCCGCTTCTTCCGCAAAATAGCGCCATTTAGAGATGCATACTTTACTCTGTTTGAATTATTCCTCAACTTCTGTGCTGGGGAAATTCCAGACTGACCATTCTATGCAGAACCCGAATCGGAGTAAACATGAAATGTGGTATCCGGAGATTTTCTCGTGCTTGTAATCCTGCTTGATATTCAGTTGCTGTGACGGATAAGATTTAAAGATAAATTACTTTCGCCTCCCGTTGAGGTGAAAAATTGTTTGACAAGTCATGTCTACTGTACGTTACGGTTTGGGTAAGGTGGGCGTTTCTCAACCGCTATACGGAATGACGGGAGAATCGGCAATTTTTCCAAATTATTTATAGATTCATGGATTGGTGTTTTGAGTGGCGAGGGATGGAGAAAGGGCTGTCACTTACGGACGAATTGTGGACATTGATATGTTGTCTCGCAAACCTCTCAGCAAAGCCTCTGAATCTCTGTCATATTTAAATGTGTCGAATCGGTGTAAAGATAACTTTCCACTGACCGCAGGCCCGTTTTATAATACAGACCTTTGTTCAGTTGCCTGCGACAACATTCCTGGCAAACCAGTTTTCGGGCGTAGTTGGTTCTGCTATGGTGGCATTTCAAATGTCCCACAGAAGGCATTGCGACATGCCATAAACGTTTTCTACCAAGCTAAGATTAAAAGACAAAAGGAAATCTGGCGTTACGTGAAATAAGGATTGTCTAGGGACTCTAGGCGTTTACATCGAATGCAAATCAGGTGGCTTATCGCGTTCCTATACCCGTCAGATGTACCAAGCAAGGAAGTAACACGTAAGAGAGCCGGTGACCGACTGTCAGATATTGATGTAGGATTGATTGGCAACGCCACTCAACGCAAATTAATGTTCGTCTCTGGTGTTTTTGAGAATTAAACTAGCAAGATTTCCGAGAGAGCTCTGCTTCTTCATCAGGTTAAAATGTGAAATGCAGATCCATCCGAAATGAAAAACTATCCTCCCTCGTGAGAAAACAACCGGATATGTTTAGTTCTGCCATTCAAGCCTAACCCGATCGGCACGACAGCATTACCTTATCACGTGACATCCGATAATCTTAAGATGATGGATACGTTTGCAACGGCTGGTTTGCAGTCGATCGTAAATAAATCAGAAAACTCAGCTCGTTCTCAGGCTTTCCCGAGGCGTTGTCAATTGGGATGTGTGAAATTCGAGCGGTATTTAGCTATAATTTGAAGGGCTATATCCTGATTGTTTTTGTACACACGCACTCGTGAAGTTTCCGGCGCCGACGAGAAGCGTAAATCATAAGCCGGTAGCAAAAACCACTTCCGAAATGACTAAAGAGCGATCTTTTATGAAAGGGCGGTTATTATGTGGATAACTGTGTGCTTTGACTTGAAAAAAAGCCTTGTGGTTGAAATTAGTCCTCATTAGTGAAGATTCTAAGAATCTTAAGAAAGAAACTAGCGCTTACGACACAGATTCTAAACTTAGACACGGCCTCAGTTAATTTGGACGGTAAGGCCTATACTGTTGGCATCTGCGTCATTTAAACACGTTTTTAGTAAAAAAAAATTACAAGAATACAAAATCTTGCAAAAATTTCAAATTAACAAATTCCAATCGCCCAGTTTGGAATTATTAGGTAACCGGTCAGTTACGCAAGGCATACCATCTTTCGTACGTCATCTGAAACAAATGCTTCATCACGCTACAGGTGGCCGAATAACAGTGGCGATGCTGTTGATATTCTGGTAACACGCACCGTGCATGACGTCATATCCTGAGGGCATGAGACACTGCGTGGGCATTTTGTGTACTGATTTCTGCGCCATTTTGACCAGAGGCTATAACAGTATAGCATAACTAAACGATCCGATCTTTCAAACTAAACATCTTATCATTCTTGATATTCTGGTTTTGATTTGTCGCAATCTAGAACAGGGCTGTTCGCACCATGAGCTTATTTCGATGTGATAACGTCGATAGAGGCCCACGATTGCAGTAGGCCGATGTTAGCATGAGAACGAACATACGAACATATCACCCTTCTGTTAGTGCTATCCTTAAATTTCGTCGCCTGAATGCTGTACTCGATCGAGGACGGTCCGTTCGGTTACCCTTGTTGCAGCGAAACGGTCGCACCTCTACATTTGTCCAACATTCAAATGTGACATTCTCATCCAAGTGCTGAATTGCATCTCTGTATGCTTGCATATGTCACCAATGATGACTCGTTTGCATAACGCTAGTAGGCATGAGCGTGCATTCCCTCGTGTTGCTTGACATAAAATCGACCACGAAATTTTGTTGTAGTGACTTCTTTGTATACCTTCTTGGTTCCGGGTCAAAATGTGAAACTTCAGCGGAAACGGCCTCGTGTCGTGTAACTATAACTAAGTTGCTAATGTTCCAAAATTTCACACAACATTAGCCTACTTTTGAAAGAGAGCAGCAGGGATACCCCTAAAATAGTTTCCCATATGTCTGTGCTCACTGTAAAACCGGGCTAACCAGCTACACATACACAAGAGACCTCAATAACAGTGTGACGCAAAATACGTCTACGATATGTATATTTCCATAGAAATTTGACGATGACGACCGTCGAACGTAGATGCGTTACAATTTTCCGTTTGCACTTAGTTAACCACTGGAGCTCCGAAAATCTTGTGACCCCAATTTCCAATAAATTTGACTAGACACTGAAACTCTGGAGGCAATAACGTAGCCTACTGTAATTGTCCAATACAAATCCGTACACATGCTTGTCCTTCAGAAGATTGGTGGCGCACAAAAGCTTTTCGTTACCAGCTGATCTTTTGAGTTTGCCTCTGCGTTTAACATTGCTCTAATGTTCGTAATCAAGGCTTGAAAATTGCCACCTTCCGCCGTTCATTTGTCACTGAAGATCGCAATATATTTGCTATTTTGGTACAAAGCTGACCCCAAACATTTGAGCTATTTCATTGTAACTTTTAATTAGGAGATCGATGTTTCGATGGAACAAGTAAATCTGCAATTTGTTTCTCAAAATGAAAGAGATATTTTTAAAACGAAGGAGTAATTTTGGGATTAAACACCTTGCACATTGCTTTGTTTTTTGAGTTTTTGAGGCATAGCTCAGATGCTCAAGAACTTGAAAAGGGTTCTTGAGACTGATTTCCGTAATGAAATCAATCAATGACACAGTAATTAGATGCTGTCACCAAGATTGACATGAGCCCGCTGTGCAGTGCACTCAGCGATTAGAAACATTGCCAGCACACGTGATTCAACTTACAGAGGACGTGACTGTGTGGATTGAATTACGTAATCAACGGAGAACCGACATCCTCGTCTCGTAACCTCCTTGACGATGCCTATAGTATACTGAAGGATACGAAAGCACAACGACCGATCGAGGCGGGAGGCACGTTAGCGAATTTTGACGGCCTGACCATGCCTTTCCCGCCATAATCCTATCAGTAACTTTCAGATTTGGTTGCGCCATGGACGTTTAGTTGACCGCGTGCCGTCAAATTTTCAATTGATTAGATGAGAAAGCCCATCATGATTAAATGTTAGACATAATTATACCGACCGCTTGGGCTGCAGGACTTTACGAGCAAAGAGGTATCACTGCGCCAATGAGATAACATTATACACGCGATTTCAACTAGGGATTTGTAAAACTCCCAGAGGGTCTAGTACTCCCTGATTTCAACCAGGTGACATGAAAATATCCAACCCTATAACAAAAATCAAGGTTTAAAAATGCTAACGCTCGAATCCACCACGTTGGTCTGCCTCAGCTTAACATTGAGGCATCATTAAGCTCATGCGGCTTACATCACGGAGTATAGCCTATGGTTCCAGTCATGATATAAAGTACGCCATGCATGAGCCTATGAACTTTGACTCTTTTCGTGGCCGCCAGTTTCTGCACTGTGATGCAGCAGCATCTCTTTCACCGTCAGCAATTCGTACTGCAATCGGTAGACAGAATCGTGTAAATAACTTGTCTACTCGACCTATAGCATCTGCTAAAGGCTTGTATCAGCATGCGCTGTTGTCATGCCAAGTCAAGTAATCGACTTGTAATCACAATTTTGTAATCGGCTTTCATTTAGCTTAATCGGTTCGATAACAACAGCGGTCAAGGACCCAGCAGACTCCACGCAGTGTGTTGCAGACGATATTAAAATCAAGTAAACATGATTGCTGAATTGCTGTATGGGTGTTCGTGATGTTTTATACGCAGTTTGGCATGTAGACTTGTAAGCTATTTATGGATACAGTAATATTTCCATTTGTAGACTCAAGAACCGCTGAATTACAAGGTGGATCGCGCACAAACTTGGCGCCATTTTGCAGATTGGTCTGTTGTAGCCTTAGGTTTGTAGTAATCTCTACTTGAAAACATATGATGCGCATTCGATGAGTTTCTGTACCGTAGGCTATACGCATTCTGTACGGGGAAAAACTCGTGAGTAGGCCTATACATGAATTCTAAATGTACGAATTTCTATCATGTAGACCACGGGCGATCATGATGATGACACGACCTAATAAAATTCCTCGCGGGCGGGTACGTCACGATAGTCATCGATTTGTGGGTATGTTGTGACGCCCGTGTTACATATCTGGATTTACATTTCTTTTTCGTCACAAACTACACCACCTGCACCCTAGACGATATGACACGTGATTTCTAATCATAGTTTACCTGTGGGTGGGTGGGTGCCTCGTAGAGTAATGTACTGTATGCTTCGACCTTTGCGTCGTAAAATTGGAGGGGTCACAATGTCAGCTGAAATTTTCCCGTGGGATTTGAGAGTTCCAGTTTCTTTTCTACCGCGTGTCAACTTGGTGTATCATTATTGGTCAAAGATATCACCGATGTGATCAAAAATTAGCCAGTCGTTCATTATATCAATGTTCGTTGAGCAGCAGCCAATATAACACGAAACTAGCGATAGTTTGATACTACCGTTGAAAATGCGAAATTGTAGTGACTCGGAGCTGAGATTGAGTAGGATATTTGAAAACGAAATTCAAGTTGACAACTGCTTGAAGGGAGTTGGTAGCCAAACTGTAGGTTGAAAACGATGATTTATAGATTACCGTCGTATTTTTAACCACGAACTTTCGGAGCCATCTATGAGAAAATTGAGTATTTTTCAGGAACACAGTGCAGTGATGAGTGTAATAACTGGTTGGTATAGTACTTTCGTT
Source organism: Botrylloides violaceus (assembly GCA_030412335.1). Classification (NCBI taxonomy): domain Eukaryota; kingdom Metazoa; phylum Chordata; class Ascidiacea; order Stolidobranchia; family Styelidae; genus Botrylloides; species Botrylloides violaceus. The sequence goes on from JASFYC010000810.1 coordinate 3,446,342, forward strand.
TAATAGTGTCACACCAAAAGTTTCAAACTCTATTATTGCAAATAGACTGGCAATTAACAACGAGATCATCGCTTGCAGCTCGTGCGGCGAATCGTAATTGCTTGTTTCGTACACACCACCGTCGACGTCAATAGCAACGAAGCTGGTGTGTTGCTAAGAGTCATTGTTTCTTCTTTTTATAACTCTTTTGATCTTTATCCAACTAGCAATGTCGCGCTTCGCCTAAAGGACGCTACGAATCTATACTCTATGATCATTGGGACAGACAATGATAGAGGAGTTGCAGATGCTTCGTGTGAAGGCGTCGATTCTTCACTTCTAAACGTATTGACGTATCGATTCCTTGAAGCTATAATCACAAGCAGTAACACACCTTGCTGTGGTGATCTTTGACAGAGGTTTTTACGACTTCGTCCTGAAATTAGCATCTTTTACGAAGAATATTAGGTCTGCTTGTGACGACAGCAATATTTAGATTCGCGATAAACAATCTTGGTCGCAGCAACAATGAGTAGTATATTGCAGTAAGGAGACAACACGTCTAATCGTACGTCTATGTGTCTCTTAATGCCATGTCTATAAAGGTGGCCTGCGATCGAAATATGATGATGGATGAAATAAAACAAAAGTGCATGCTCTTCGACAGTAGTCATTTCCAACCGAAACTGACATTTTAGTTACATTGCCACCGTTTCAAATTTCCCCCAATAAATGTATATAGTGTTATATCGCTATTTTCTGGTCACATTACGGAGATGAAGTTTCTTTGACTCGAAGTGTTCATGCGATAGCCGCGAAACAGCGATTACCATTGTGACATTAATTCGGTGGTGGTGGTGGTGGTGGTCACGTCAATTCAACTTCAAATGACATTTGAAATGCGATTTCAAACACATTTCCGCGGTGATGGCTGACACTTTCCATAAACATTCCACAAAAATGACATCGTAGTCACGATTCACCACGGATTTCACGTCCAGCCTTAGTTAGAAGTTCTACCTATCCTCATTAGCTGATACTCTGATCGATAGCCTACGTTAACGTTCGCAGTTTAACTTTCTCATAGATGGTGTAGTAAAAAGTTAAGAACTCAATATATACTATGTTTCATAAGTGCCATCGCTTTAATGCGGATCACGCATCTCATACCACACTGGATATTCTCGATTTGATGAAGTTGTAATTATCGCGTCCGTGAGAAAATATTTAAACTGTAGATTCGACTGGCATGAAATTTACCATGAAAGTAAATCCAATTGCGGTAGGTAAAGACAATGGAGTCAAACGCAGCCCTAAGTATTAGTTTTAGACAAACAAATAGTTTAAAATTTAATGTGCTTATAATTTTACCCAGGTGCGTGCGATTCAGTACGGATTGGTTCTACGGAATATGTTTTCGTTCGAATTTTACGGAGACGATGCGTCAACGTAACTTTTTGACACCTTGACCGGGGGATATACTGTATTCTTTGATCGCAAATCAGCCTAACATCCGACAACGGGTTCCGTTACATACTGTATTTCGTATAACAGACGGTTCTCGTTCTCAACACCGTCCCATAGGTAAGTGAGTTACTAATTTGTCTTTAACGACTGCGACATGATATCATGAAATTAAAGCGTTTTATACAATAGAGGAGATGACTGGTACGACGGTCGCCGATGAAATCAAAAACGCATTAAAATAGCAACCTACACGTGTGACGAAGACGTAACCATTCCTGTCAAAACTGAAACCTTATTTGTCATCACCTAAACACCATCGTAACTGCTACAGACAACTTCTGATGTGCACAAATGGTGTAAAAATAGACGGAGAAAGTTCAAAATCGTCATTGCATCATTCTATTGTACACTTTCACCCGATGAAGGAGCAGAGCTCCGTAAGCTTGTGAACTTTATAGCTTTAAATATCTTTGGCTGACCGTAAAGTCTCTGGTGACAAGTTCATAAGATTCTATCGATCATACACCATGTAACTACAATTTCTCAATCTCCAAAAAAAAAAGTGGGGGGGGGGTTGACGGAGGGAAGTAGACTAGCCTACTAAATTTATTTGATCAGAACAACTAACTATAACCGGGGAGTGACTGAATTGTATTGGCGGAGTAGCATATTGGGCTGGTGTATTCCTATGCAACATTCATTTTAAATGACCACACACATGCGTAGTAAATCACTCACGCGTTATCTATACAGATAACAAATGATGAATCCATGCAAAATTGTTAGTTTTGCTTCTCCAGCTTGCAGTGATACATTGGTGCGATTGGGTATAGTTCTATATTCAAACTTATGCATGGCGACAGCACGAATTACTCGTCTCGGCAATTTGCCGCGGATTATCCCGATAAAGTGGCAAGATTACAAATAAAACGGTCGCGAAACGGGGCATAAATCCAAACAAATGCGATAATCCGACTCTTGAACGACCAACGTACATTGAGGCGATACATTTAAATATTAACCCCGAATTCCAGATACGCAAGGGGAAGAGATTGTGGGAGAAACAATAGCAACACGGGTAAAGGCTCACTTGCATCGTGTCATCAAATCAGACTGTCAAGCGAAAACCAAAACAACCACTATCGTTTCTACAGCGCCAAGAAATCAGTGAAACAGATTCAACCATCTCCATGAAAAAACAACACCTTCCCACTACAGACGGCGAATGGACGTGGTCGGTAAGCAATTTCTACCTTCGTCATTTTCTGAGCCATGGCCTAGTAAAGCGTGAAGTATTAGCTTTAGTAGGCCATATCTGAGCATTGCAAATTCGTGCAATTGCATTTGCGTAAGTGATAGCCATCATATGCAGTGCGTTAGTATACAGTAAGTTTAACCATACGCTCAGCCTATGGCGTACACTGTGCGCCATGCAGCCTAGTGTAACATAGCGTTTTCGATCATCGACCATCGCAATTGCTTGTCGACTACTTATGGAAATGTTGAAAACGTTGTGATGCAGTAGAATGTCACCAGCGACGATTTCGTGGGTGTGAGTTTGGGTTATAACTGCACCGTACCGAAGACGTTGGAAATGATATCCGTAGATTGCTCGCTATAGACGGCAGCGCAATGGGGGTGGGATTACTGGTGACTAGACGGTAGATACCAACTGGGTCTTTCATCTCTTCGTTGTTTCAGCCTGCGCACGGGACCAAATATATGCGGTCCTATTAGCTAATCACATAGGCATGACCCTATTTACTATATTGATAACCAACTTTTACTCTTATGCAAAGCAACATGCAATTTGCTGACGACATCTCTACTGTCTGCTTTGTAACTATCCGGAAAATATGAGTTCTCAGTGGAACCTTCTACTTACCTGGTCTCATTCCATATCGCACCTTGCGCGTGTGCACAGCTCTACGACTGGCTGCAACATAACACAGCACAGATTTCTAACGTATAAAGGCTATCGATATTGTTAACGCTGCGGCCTTTGTTTCGGCATAACGAAGCAGATGAAACGTTATAATCAGAAGGGTACCAGGCCCTTTGCCGACATGTTTCATCACGAAAATTACCGTAACTTCAGATAAGCTACAGCGAAAAAGGCCTGCAGTCCGCCGAAGGCGCATTGAAAAAAAAATAATTGTCAAAAGACACGATGAAACATTCGCGATAAAGACATAGGGATTGTTTACGTTCAACGCAAGTTAGGTCACAGCGCTGTTGAACTCAACTGAAATGTGCCTCTCTATCCAGGTGGGAAAAAATGTATTGCGGTGTGACTCAAGGGAGTATAAATACTGTGGATGCACTGCGGTCGGCAGACAAGTAAGTACGTCTTCACGTTCGGTGTTTGTATACGGGTAGGTGTATGCCAACAGATATATAAATACATATCATATCAGATGTTAGCTCTTATGTAGGCAGCATGGTTGTATGATGATGATGTACTATATAAAGGTTAAGATAATGATATAGCGAGTATAGGTCTCAGTGCGAGGTCCTCCATATTTAGCGCAATTACGGCTGACGAACAGTGAAGTTCAATCGGCGTTGCATGTATCGAGAAATGCGAGGAAAAAATGAGTGACGATATGAGATAGTTGCTATTAATATGCCGGCTGGAAACGCAGCGCTCCATAAAAGCATTTTCCAACTGTGCATGTTTAGCAAACAGAACTTACAACTTCAACTTAATAACGTGTGGATTGGATTAAATAGATTAAAGGACCACCGCTACGATTGAACAATTAAGAATCAGATGGATGTTTATATCAAATCGATCAGGATGATTTTGTAAGGCAAGGCCGCGTTTATATGATTTATCTGTGTTGTTTACGGGTTTTTATGACGAAATGAATACATTTTGGCCGTCGATCAAAGTTTTGTGTAATAGACGAATTTAACAGGTCATAAGTGAATATGGTATCAAAGCAAAATCATGATAAATTATAATTTACTTTCCTTCCAGCTGGTATTTATCTAACATTAGCAAATTATATATTTAATATTGACAACGGGACTTTAGTCCTGAATGCAAAGACACCCAAGAATACTCTGAGATATTGCCGTCTCTCGTCGACAGATCACCCGCCGACTACCTTCTCTAAAGTCGTACCTCTCGCTGAAGACTTGACGAGACGAAGCAGAAGGAAATTTCACGGACTAATGAAAACTTGGCAACTTGTGGCAATACTGAAAGCGCAAAACCGTATTTAACGGACGTAAACTGTGAAGAATGTATTTCAACAAGCGAAAAACCCCCAACCTCAACAAAGTCATCGTTGTCGCTATTTTACTTAACTACTGGAAGACAGCGGAAAGCACATGGCTGTAAGTACAATCACGTTTTATTTATTACTTAATGGTGTTGGCGTAGATCATTTGCAATTAGTAAGACCATGACCATGACCATTTCAATTCGATTAATTCACGCGTTTAGCGTGAGGCTAGCTTCACAGGTTTAGTAACGGAATAGGTATGCCGAAGCTCATTTTAGTGGGTTTCGTTTGATTGTAACGGCAACTCGGTTGTCAACGATTTTGAGCAAGCTATAGTGTATTGATTTCACGGCAAACGGGCGAGAAGATTCATAGCGCTCGGGATATGGATTGGTCAGCTGATCGCTCTTGATCTGTATATGCCACTAAGCATCAGGATATCAAATGATTTTCTTATGCTTATACTTGAGATTCAAACTTGAATGCTAAGCAAATGTTAATTCTGTGGCATAAGGCAAGTTGTTATAGCGACAGGACCTGGGATCACAATTTTTCCCTAGAGTTTGTTTGGACTTGCGGATTTTGACTTTTTTCTGTCGCATAAGGTTGAATCTTTAGGGATACATTTGGTGTAAAATTAGAGTCTCAAATGTTGGCATTTCGATACAACTTGAGCTTCCAGCAAGTTATCGTACTCCTATTTCTCAAGTATTATGCGGAAATTCAACTTGATCTCAACACAATCATTGTGCACAACGCTAGCTAGAAATGACCGAACAACACTCCCCGTGTGTTCCAGATACATTCTCATGCAGTTAAACATTTTATTGGGAACATAAATTAACCATAAAAGTAAATTCCTTTAAATCGTATCCAGCTGTTTTTCGTGGAAACTTCAGAATTCTAGCGACAGGTTTTTGATTCGAATAATGAACTATCTCACTGATTCTTATTTGATTGACGTTTAATAATGAGTGCAAGCTCTATGGCACTCGCTGCGTGATTAATTTCAATTTTTTACCCTTGGGATTTTTAGGATTGTAAACAGTCTAGCGCGGTCGTCAACTCAGACATTTCAGCGCGCAGTCTGTCGCTTTTATCCCGATACATAATGAAGTCTTGGGAGGCTGGAATTCTGACATTACAGATTCAATATGAAAAGTAGCGAAAAATCTTAACATTTTTTTCTGTTACTTGTATTGTAGTGTCTAGCTGTACTTAATATGTACATTACCACATGCTATGGTATAACTGTGACCTGCTGTGATTGGTCTCCTACGAGGTAATTTTTGAATGAAGTTAGCGATAATGCTCAAATCTGACCCATATTGATTTTCTTATATCTGAAAGCGTCACAACATCATATCCAGATTCAAAACCCGATGCCAAATAGTATAATACCGATACTTTGTTGTTCAACGCAAGTTATCAAAAATTCTACATCTATCGTACTCGACAGCGCGTACTGACCATCGATTATAACGATAGCCTAACACCAGCACTAAATTCGAATAAATATCAACTGCTCAATATCCAATTCAAAACTTGATTTATTTTTCCGAAATTCAAAAGTATGCGCATGCGCAGTACAGGATCTTTAAAACCCGAATCCATGACCATAATGGCGGCGTAACCATCACCTTAATGCGTCATTTTAAATCACATTAGAACTTGCGTAAACTGTAATCGTTAAATCTTCAGGGGGAACGTCAGCAGAGTGTCAACGGCCTCCTACAAGGTTGACTGGTTGTGGATAAATATTTTAGTAAGAAGATACTCATAAGGAGACAATACTCTAAATGATTTCATTACTTCCGAAAACTATTAAGCATCATATTACACACATCAGTAACGTAGGGAATGTAGAGAATTGATATCTCAGTAATATCAACCCACTTAATTTTTGGATTGCGGAACGAGCAGCGTTAGGACCAACCATAGAGATACAAATATTTTTTAAACGACCCTTGAACTCTTCTCTTTACTTATTGAAGTCTTGAATGATGAAATATAGTACTTTGCTAATTGGCACGCATGACAAGCAACGCCACACCTATAGCGGATCATCTTGAACAACATTCCGTGCGGACTGGGCATGGCAAAAAGGCTGATCAAGTGATCATACCCAATCGTGGGTAACAATTCTTGACATGCATTCTTAAACACTTATATCCCGGAATGTTTACACAGAGACAGATTGGTACACATTTTATCAAGGCATGTTAAGACGATATTAACAAGCGAACTTATTTAGTGACAGGGAGACGCTTGAGAGTAACCGTGAATGCTTGAGAAATTATTTTCTTGTACACGTAACAATAAGTCTGGGTCGTGTAATTGTGACGCCATAAAACGCGATATATCGTTGTCATCCGGTGCGGTCTGACGGTAGCTCTCGTGTGATTCAAGTTTGTTAAGTAAAGTTTACATGTTTGTTGTTTGCGTTCAAATTATGAAAACAAACAATTCACAGGTCATAGCCTTTTACTGTCTTGCTCATTTGACAATATTCGACCATAACCAAGAAGATACATGAAAAGCGTGTGTACAACTCATTCGGTCAACGAGACGAAGGCGCCTAGATGGTATTTCAAGTAACTATAGGAATTCAGGTCCCACGAAAGTTCAAAGTCCGCCCTATTACGCCTTCCATAAGGTCCAAACATGTCGTGTCGCGAATATAGCTGATGGTCGGTAAGCCATAACCCACAGCGATGTAATAGCGTGCGATTGAGACATTGGAAGATTCGCTGCAGATATCATTGTAGAAATTGCTACCCTTGAACCATACTTTTAGTGACTGCATCAAAGCAAAACGTTAGTTAATCTCGGTAAATAGATGGAGGAATGTCAAAGGAGAAAACGATGCCACGCGATCAGCTCTTGAGAATGTTCCTGGATTAAAACAGCGAAAAATGATTAAAAAAAAGCTCTATATCCTCTCACCAAATAAACGTGCGTGACCGTTCTCAAGTTGCACACGCCATGCTCTTTATGCATAGTTAGGGTGTCTCGCGCAAGACCTTGGAACTCCTATTTCCTTTTGATACCACTTTCGCACGACATTGACGGGTTTAACAGAGCATTCGTCATCAATGACTCCTCTTCACATGAGCTCCTCGGAGTCTGAGAGAAAATTTTACAAAGTAGTCGATTTGTACTTGGTTGCGGTTTACCACAGAATGAGCGGACGATAGATCTGTGAAAGTACATGTCGCTCTCATGCATCATTACCTCTACCAAGCACATTGTCAAAACTGTAATATAATCTAGATCATTTCAACGCTTATATCCGATGATTGTACTAGAAATGCCTCAAATGCATGCAGCGATAATTATGAACATGGAATGAGGTAAAAGACTAACCATCTCATCTATGGGAGCATATTACCAATTAAATAAAAGTATGTTGTGAATCTGCCTTCAATTTCTATTGACACTTGATTTCGGCGCCAACCGCCTAATATTATTATTTTTAAAAATGGTTAATTCGATGTGATCGATCGAGCGTATCAAAACTGGAGGTTAAATTTTGACTTTTGCATCATTTTTGCGGCTTGCCATGAAGTTTTCAGCAATTTTGGAGTTTAACTAGGCATCTTTATGCGCTCAAAATTCTGAAAGGGTTACGTAGAACAAACACTCGAAACCATGTTATCATTTTATAACATCGTTACGTATACTTAATCGCCAGTACAAGTCAAAACTTTCTTATTGGTTGCAATAATGTATAGTTTTAATGGAATATTTCCACCACAGAAGTGTTGTGGAGTAATAATACGTGGTGTTAGTGGAATCAGGCAATTGCTGACATCGCCGCAAAACGTGCGCTAATCACTGTCACAACAAAACAATGCAATTGATCATTTTTCAGCGCTGTTTCAACTCCCATTAGTCAAGCACACTCGTTGAACGCCAAGTTCATCTTGTGGTTTCATAGCGTTGCAATAATTCCTGGAAAACAGCACGTACACGGGCAATTTTGACGCAACAATATTGTGCCACATTACGACGTGTTGCTCATCGCGAGAATCTAGCGATTAGAGTCATCATGAGGTATTGTGAAATTTGCAAAATGGAAACTTTACAACGCTAAAAACACCGAATAGACCTCGGTAGATAGATACCATTTGTACGGCTACATTGGCCAAGAAATCATCTTCGTGCTGCATGGTACCTTGTGAATGCTTGCTTCATAATATTTCCTATTGGCAAAATACTAAGCTAGAAAAATGGCCGATTGTATAATATTAGCCTACCAACCATAATAAACATGTAATAGGTATAGCGTAAGCTACAACTTTTTCGGTATTATATGTCTTACGTCGGATTAGTCACGTACGCTAAATAACAGTTTCTTGTTTCTGCTGTAGATAGTCAAATGCAAAAGCGTAAATGCATCTAACGTTCACTTTACTTATTCTAACTTCACAGTCGATTGAACCGCATATGATTTGGCTCTGTTATGTATCGTCGGATTCTCTCCCATCCACATCCCCCGTGTTTATTGGAGCGCTTGACTTCGACCGTGGTCTTCAAATTTGGCGTTAACCCGTTGATGGCTAGTCGTATCGTATGGTTAAGTTTACGAAGACCTTAGCATGACCCAGTCCGGATGTTTGTTTGGTCGCCGCAGAGGTGGTATACGCTATCTGATCTATCGTTGGCTTCTGTGTAAAATAACCCCCGAACATTTGCTAGTAATTGTGATATTACAGACAGCATGTGACTGCAATACTTTCAATACATCAATGTAGTAGTACGTTGGTTATTTGCTTGATTTTCACCAGGAGACGATCTCCCACTTGCTTTTGCCATTTCATTGTATGCTTAGCTTATCGGGAACATTTTGACTCAGTCTTCTCAAATCACATTGACAAATAAGAGTATATGTTTTAAGCTATAGATAGCTTTTGTACACAATACACGGTACGTATGTAATCTAACTGAGGTTAGTGGATTCTACACCAGTAGCGCTCACCGTTCAGGACTTAGCAACTCATATTCATCAGTCAATCAATTAACCGACCTCTTGCACGATTGGATTTCCGAAAGCGACATTAGCATACTGAATTGACGATTTCGCTTCAATTAGCAAGCACTAAACAGAGTACCTTTGTTAATTTCACACGCTTAGCGTATTACCGATGCAACACACCCATGATCATCATGTCATAACGATGTTATGAATAGAGGGAAATGTATGGAAAAATGACTAATTCAGGCAAAGGATGATGACTGATGATTGTATCTTTTCAAACTCGTTAAATATTTTGGCCGTGGGGTGAAAATAAGGCCGCGCATTGGTGTAATTGTAACACCCCACAACACACTGTGAAAATTCCACAATCAAAGCATCCTTTATAATGTCCCATGGTACTCTACACTTCTAACTGGATTATCCTATATTCGTCAGTGACTTAATAAATTCTTCAAACGTAGCATGTTCTATGGGAATACCCCGGACCACCATAGATATTTCAGACTAATTTGTATAAAAGTCTTTGATGTTGTTGATTCATGGCTTGATTGATTTTTTCTCCTATTATACTCTAATCGTATCAATAACGTTATGAATGTAGTCATCCTCAGGTTTGTGGTATGTTTTCTATAGCCTGTAAGACTGTAGCGAGTGTAGTGAATATTTTGAAATTTTAACCAAATGGTAACAATTGAGAGAGAGAGAGAGAAAGAGAAAGAGAGAGAGAGAGAGACATTTATTTCGTTAACTAGCAGAGTAAAAGAAAACGTTAATCACAGTATCTTGATGTAACCATATAGAGTGCTAGCACTCTATGATGTAACAACGTGATGATGAAACACACGTAGTACATAAAAGTCAACCGGTATAGATAGGAAACTGAGAGAGAGAGAAGGGGGAGAAAGAGATATATTTTGTCAGTCAACCAAACAATGTGATGATGAAACACACAGTATACGTAACATAGAAGTTGACCGACAGGGAACCGCGATACGACCATAAGACCATAAGTGGTCATCGCGACCTATGTTTGCAGTAACTAAATACGAAAGGTCGTTTGAATCACTTTCATCATTCTAGCATTAAAATTTGCGGAAAATTCCTTCTCAATGATTTAATCATCATAAAATATCGATGATATCTCGTCTAAAGCAGATTTTTACTATATATACTACGTGTATGATTTGATAAATTGAAATTGGGAAAATATAAAAGTTGATGTTAATACATACATACCGGTACCGAGACTTGTGCGCGTTTGCATAGTTTCGATGTATAGCTTCAAAGTTGTTAGTACTGTTTGCGATAAAGGTCTTAGTATTTACTTAATGTTATTATGTCTCTTAGATCAAAGGAACGGTCGTATATGGCTACAAGTTTTTGAGGGCTTTTCTGTGATGACAGAAAGGATAAAATCTAATGAGAAACTAGCTAGTAGAAAGTTCACCGGCCCTAGATTACTAAAAAACCAGGAATCGTTTCAAATAGAGAAGTGTATATATGATAAAGCAAATGATACGTTGATGGATTTGAAAACTCCTTTGTTATGACATTTTGTAACACATGAAGTTCACTCAAGGCATATTCATAATCACTGTTTTCGGCCTTGTAGCGTGTCTGGTCGCGTACAATTCTATTTCTTCACACCCGCCAACGACTGCGTTTCAACAAGTTACTTTGATGATGTGTGATCGAGAGATAAACTCCTACCAGCTACACACGACTGTGTTTTGCTTGGCTGGTGGTTTCTATCGAATCGCGGTTGAGGCAGATTAATCACACTGCGAGATATGGTAATGAGGTTAAAGGAGTAGACGCGAGCGACTTATATCAAAAAGATTACTCAGGGCAATGACTGATTCCTTACGTGAGACCAGAATAGAACATTGCTGATTATGCCGCGCCATGTGAAAAAAGTCATGTGTTGAGAAACACCCATCGGGTTGCACTTGCGGACAGCAGTTTCGGTGTAATTATGCGGCAGGTGCCAGGGGCTGTAAGGATTACGCAGTGGCCTCTATAGCCATGTAGGACTCTTCATTCAATTAAAATTGACCCTCCGCGCAGTCTACTATAGATCTCCCGAAATCGACAGTGCCAGCAAGGTTCAGTCCAATGACTACTGGCGTAGTTCCCAGGCCACTGTGGACTCAAATTCTAGGTGGGCTATAGGCAATGTCTGGGATATGGTATTATTATTATCAGCAATATATTTCTTGCCATTATGATTAGATCAATAAAACTATGTTTATACATTCTCCATATAAATTTTCTGAAGCTTCAAAAAGAATCCACGTCGGCCTACTAACCATCTGGAGGGAAAGGAATTGGATAGCCATACGGACGTTCCTCCTATTAGTAAAACATTATGACTTTTATTGACAAATAGATGTAAGCGTACTATGTAGTCTTTTTTCAAGTATTTCAGATCAAAAGCTGTTGTTTGCCTTTGGCAAATATTACTGAATGATTACGAACAAATCCCATTGATGTTCCGAATCTGTCTGAGATTATACGCTCCAATACACGTTTTTCACTGCTGTACATATACAATAGTGGTCATGGCACTCGAAATCCTGTAATCCACAGCCAAGGTTTAATACACATTTTTCTTTTGAATAAAATTATGACCAGCCGTGATGGCGCTGTGACGGCGATATACGAATTCGCCATAAGCATGAGTTTTACACTTAGACTAAAGTGGGATATGCCATTTCCTCCCTATGCCTCGGTACATCTTCGTCGGGAGCGAAATGCGCCACGCCATATTCAAATCCGGTAGACAATGTTCTTGACGTCTTGGTATTTAGTAATCATGTTCGATATACAGCAGTAGAGGCATAACAGATACCGAATCTTGCAGTGTCAGGTCAGTGATTATTTGCCTACGCATCGACACTTTGTAGTAACAAAATGTCAGTCAACTATTGGTATTATCGCGGTAAATATCAGTCAGCAGTTCCGATGAAAAATTCAAGTCGCAACCTGTGTATCATGTTGTGGTCAGTCATTTGAGCTGTGATTTCGGACTGTCGGCTTTGTCACTAATCAATACGTCTAATTGTTCATTTGAAGGGCCGCTTTGATTTCCTTATCTTGTCAATTTTTTGAAGGTTGTGTATTTATATAGCGATATCTTTAGTCGTCATAATTTGTCTCGCGACCTGCTAGACGTTCCATTCGAGATACTCAGAGCTCGTCGAAGACCGCAGAAGCGTTCATATTTCTCCTACGTCTGCCTGAAAACATGATTTATTGCGTGAGTGAATCTGTTTCATATAAGATCAGACGACGTGTTTTTATTATCAGTGTTATCGAAGGTGTTGCGGTATTGTAGGAATGATGCGCTATTCGTGTGACGTAATGCCGCAATTTCGTCACTCGCGCCTGTTCAGGTGAAATTGTCGCGGTCGTAACACCCGCAACTATACAGCCAAATGAGAGGACGTTGATATCAAAACTTAGGCGGATTCGTGAATTAGTGAATTTAGTATGAAATTCTTTCACTTCTGAAGTGGGGACTCCCAATTTGGAAGAAGCATCAGAATCGCAACAAAAAGGAACGAAAAATAGTTGAGCCAATGGCGGACGATCCAAACAGTAATAGATATAGTAAGTCACCACAGATTTAACGTCCAGTCTGCAGTTTATTAGAATATAATCCACATCAGGTATTTCCAATAAACTGGACCTTGCGTTAAATCTGTAGTGACTTACTATATATATGACAATATGGAACTAATGCTATTGAAAAAAGCCGATAGTTCAAGCATAAAACAAGCCATTACTGGTTTGATACAACGGAAGAAATTGACTAAATTTAGTAGGCCCCGAAGTTAGATACCGGTATCGGTGTATGCGTGGAATTAAATATGAAGGGTCATTAACCAATTACTAAATGCGAGAAAATAGCTGATAGGTAGCCTCTGATTGGGTAATCAGACCAAAGGTCATAGTAAGTAACTAATTATAAAGTTGAATCTGTCGTTAGTCACATACTGTATATGCTGTGATTTCCCCGTAGTCATGCTCGGTACGTATTCGACCTGTGGAGGCTTCGTCATGGTTTCTCTGTGTATCGAATCCATTAGATGTACACCTGGATTATTTGAATAATCTCAAGTTTGAAGTCGCTAAGTTGTTATCCTTGTGTTAATTTTTGTTGAGGTTGCATTCCGGGAGGTAAGAAAAACCCATATAAACAAAAGCAACTTTGATTTATCAATATAGTTGCGCTACCTCACACCGCGCCAGGTTGCTTTGGACACCACCTGGTTTAGATTGCGAACGTAAATGGATGCGTTCATTCGGAAGCGATCTTCACGCTTAATTAGTGAAATGATGTAGTAATCACTTCCACTGGATGCAACTATCACGTTGCGTAAAACGATTAGCACCATTAGTCACGCAAATTGATGAGGGTCAAGCACGACGAGTAGGGTCGCATTCACAGTGCGCGATGAACATGGCTTTTAGCTTGACATAAATAGTTCGCCCTCGTCGCCCTTACTGTAACAAACAGCTGGATAGATTTATCCAAATCCACTGTAAGTCCTACGTGCTGGTATATCTATAAGGTCGCGTTCTCATATAAATGAACTTACAAGTCAAACATGCGTCATTAAGTACAAGATGGAAAAATACTGTTGTATCCCAATCATTTTATGTACACGGTATTATTACGTTAAATCAATTGTATGCACGATATCTATAAAAGATGTCCGGAGACTGGTGTTATCTATGGGCCTACGTAAGCGGTCTACACTACGCCGTCCCAGTAAATGTTACTGACCACTTGCATTGCTGATATGAAATGTATGAATAATTAGCGTTCTACTCGAGAGGCCATCCTGAATGCCGTTCTGGACTTCCTACTGTCCTGAATGCAATATTTAACGTGGTCTGTTGTACACTGGTACAGTCGTTCAATTTTCCTTCGCAATTCATTGTAGGCCTAAACCACCAGAACTGATCCATTGTCCTGGTTAATAAAGAGAGTTGCGGCTAGAAGTGCTTGCGGTGTGAACCGCTGCCTAATCCTTCAGTTTACTCTTGTCTGAAGACAGTGACAGTCTGAAGCAAATGCAATTTAAATTAACCATTATTGATTTGAAGTGAGGTCAACGTCAGGTCACAAGTAACTCTTAAGTTTGAAGCATGTATCGTATCAACTTGGCAGCGAAATTTCACAAAACCTTTTACAAGTGCCGTGTCAATATTTAGGATGCAGCGATGCACAGCAGGGGAGAGGCTATTAAACTCATCCCAATGTTAGATCGTAGCGACACCGTCATACAAAGCACCCAATGGGAGGAAATCGATCTTACTGTTCATACATAGCGCATGTCATGTTGTTATTGAAAATGGCAATATACATTGGTCCCTTTAACCTCTTACTTGGGTTTTATCACAAATTGTGCCATGCAGGATTGATAATCTTAAATAATAAATTACTATTATCCAAACACTTCATCATAACGACTGTTTAGAATTATTGGGAAGGCTTGGTAACGTAAAAATGACTCAGCAACTAGTTCGCGTTGACCGAGCGTGTAGTGCTTTATGTAAAAGGTTAAAGGTGAATTTCGTATCGTCTTGTTATGTATAGTACCTCATACTGATACGTATACTGGTAATTGCAATGTCACTGTTGATTATGGTAGACTCGTCTATCTGAGTGATCACTTGTGATTGCGAGAAGCTATGTTACTTTTGACCTCGACTTGTCTCAACGATCTGGCTAATCACGTTTGATTGCGAAAGGCTATGATATCGTTCTCGAGAGATGCCGTAGCCCAACGTGAATACTAACCGTGACAGACTTAGATTCAGCCCAGCCATTGCCCTTCAAGTTGTTTTCCCGTTTTGAAATACGGGAATCATGCGATATTGCAATCGCATGCAACAGCTCATGCACCACAGTAAATCATGAATCGTATTCTCGCACTGTACCTGCCACCGTACCTGTACTTAATCGCCGCTAGCGTCCTACGGGCGGCTGGCATACGTGTTCTGATAGTTCAAGGCTTATTAAACTACACTTAGTTGCTTTCTTACATTCGTCTTCACCTGATGAAGGAGCAGAGCTCCGAAAACTTGTAAATTATACTACAATAAACTGGACTGGAGGTAAAATCTGTGGTAAATATTGCTATTTAAAGTCGCAGAAACTGTCAAAATTCCCGTTTCGATCTCGATGGTACAATTCCGATGCACCGTCCGGTATGTACGTCACATGTTTACGAAACCCCCTTTCCGTTATCGGAAATATTTCGGTCTTGTTGACAATTTGATAACGCATACCGCCAACATGTACTTAGACCACAGGTATCGTTTCAATTTTGTACAAGACATGGGTATGCACTATGCATATTATTTTTGAATACCAACTTATTGATTGCCAGTCGCCTGAGTTGCCGCTTTTTACAAGAATTGAGAGTCAATAGTGAAACAGCATGGTGTGGGGTCGCTTGCACTGCTTAAGTCAAACATGCAGATGGTATGTTGTAATACGCAAGTTAAGTGATTTAAGTGCATGTAAATAACCTGATACCCGCTTCGAATTTGATCATGGATGTCGTTCCTATGGTCTTTCATTGTGTAAATATTGCGGAAATATTCGATGTGCAGACATAATTGTTATTTCCTGCAGCAATCGAAACCTTCCATATCGACCCGTCGTGCCCTGTCCCAAACCCGGGCAAATAAGGTAGGCTACTGCAGGACGGCCATACTGAGTAATTACATAACCGCAGCCAAATCATCGCCTATACGGTTTTTTCCGCTGTGGCAACGCAATACGGAAGAGCTGTCGGACGACAAAACCTCACGGTATATTATTACCGTAAAGAAGCTTTACCACAGATTTAACGTCCGGTCTACACGTGATGAAGGAGTGGAGCTCCGAAAGCTTGTGATTGTTATAATTCTCAATAAACCAAAGCTGCACGTTAAATCTTTGGTGATCCTTCTTTATGATATCATTTGATCGCCCGCCATCGTCTCCACTGCATTTTTCAGTATATTATTAAAACCGGTGCCGACCATGAGTGTGAGACGAAGCGGGCAATATCAGATGATTCATACGATTTAGCCGCGAAGTCTTCGCATGAAATGTCAACTCATCCAAACACAATTAACCTCACAAATCAGCAGTGTAAGCCTACATTACCGCTGCTCTTGTCATGGTATATGTGCAGCAATACAGGTGGACACTGTAATAGAGAAACGCTCCTCAGTTGCATAATTGAAACGTGGCAACAATTCTCAAACGACAAAACATTACCATTAGTTCAATTTGAAAACGGTTGTTAAAATCAAACCCCGCGCAATTCCAATCGGAAGTTGATAATTGACATTTACTTAATTGCCTTCAGATCGATCGGGAAATTCAGAGGATTGCAGCAGGCCATAGGACCACGAATGTGCGAACACTTATCTCTTGTACCGAAGCAGAAAGCAATGTGTCTCGCGTAAGAACTAAAACATTATCTTCACATTTCAGAAGTCATCATTTCACGCTGTCGAAATTTGTATTACAGGAACCCTATTGTCATGGACAGTGTCGCGGACGGTGCATTTCACGGGATCCAAGAATGTCAACATCAATTTCGAAACGAACGCTGGAACTGCTCCACCATTGTAAAAGGACAACCAGTATTCGGAAAAGTAATTAACCAAGGTACAATCACCATTTGGTATATATTTGAAGATTCTTGGAGGTCAGAAACAAACACCAACTTCGATATACCCTACACGTACACATTAACAGACGTACCCAAAACGTACAGATACAGAAGATATCCTCAGCTTCGCCTGCTAGGTTCCTCCACTGTAGATATATTGTGGAGTGGTATAGTAAAACATGACTATGTCCACTAACTCATAGTCCAGCGTATAGCCTATCTTCAATCGCTTTACAAAACGCTGATGTGTAATTGAGAGCAAAACATGAAATCCCCCAACTACAGCCGGTTCCAAGACCAATTAAATGAGACAGCTTGCGGCTTCCGGAGTATACACCACAGCCGAGCAAGCAAGCAAAGGATACCGTGTATAGAGTCGGAAGTTTGCCCCGTAGACAGAAATGAAACCAATAATCTCCCCCTATAATGGTAGACACTCAATTATTAACCCACTCGACCAGCAGCGCATAATACATCTTCGTTTATACGGATTATTTATCATCATAAAGGCTCAATGTTACGTTCGGTTTTGTCTTCAAAATTATTATCCTTACAAATTGGCTCGCAGTAGCTACTGTGAAGCAGTTTTTACAACAGCGTTTTTCAAATATCAACGCCTATTTTGTGGGTGTCAAGTATTTAAATATCATATATCTTTCGCCCGCCTTGCAGTTCTCAATGTCACGTTTTAGAAATAATGGCGTTCATATACAGTTACTGATAGCGAACTCCTTAACATCACGGTGGAATGTAAAGATCAACCGATTCAATACATAAAAGATATACGCCACGGACTAGATAAACGGAACCGTTGTTATTCCTTATATGCCAATAAACACACTGTCCTTCTACGATAGAGCTCTCTCAACTGTCGGAAGCCAGTGGACGACTTGAGCATCGTTTGCCTGGAAGCTAGTAACAGATTATTATAGAGGGGTAAGGTTGTGACAACGGCCCGGACAATACCCTTGAAGTATTGATATCCAATTATCCATATAATATAAGCATCGATCTGGCAACGCCGGCGTAGATGACGTAAATAATTGAAAACGCCATTAATCCAAAACAACGACAACAAGAACAAACGAAAATTTCGTTTTTCGATAAAAAAATTAATTATATCCAGCCTTTCCACAAATTTGATCGTAACGACATTAAGATTGTAAAACCGCTGAATTTAATGATCACACGTGTGTCGGATCAACATCAAACAAAATCGGCGATATAAACGATCGCTTGTTGACAAAATCACATGCAAGCGACTTAAATGTCAACTGATGTTTCAAATTCTACTTTCTTTGTAAACTTGGAAAGTATCCAACGCCGCTCTGTACTCTAACAATCTTACTAAGTGACCGTGAGATCGTATTCTCCGAATTGAGTTTGAGATTCTTGTCCAGACAATGAACCTGGCGACGTACTCTGACTTAAAAAAAGATTATAACTTTAATCACAAAAAGGATCATTTTCAAACTCTAATAACTATGAATACATGGTTAATTGATGCCTTTCATCCATTGATTTAACTCACAGATTGTTGCATGCGCTCGAGAACGGCACGTGTTAATACTTTCCGATTATTTCCCATGAGCAAAATGACTCCTTTGTTGATTTGATATTTTTCAAGTCTTTTGACACTTGACAATGAAGCCCCGGTACATGAAATACGCTTGTAAAAGAAGATGGTAATGTTAAATTTTTGCATCGCTAATCACAGTTTTTCAAAACCGCATTGGGAAACTGATAATGATGGCGTGGATGCAATAAATAGAATTGCGGTCAAGTCGCCATGACTAGTCATAATCAGTCGTGCAAGTCAAAATTTAGACGCTGTGTATCCTAGAGGCGTTGTTTAGCTATGTTAAGGGTATGTTGTACAGTACATTGTACAAAGATTAAATTCATAGCAATATATATATTTTTCTTGGAAAAAGGAATAGTATATAATCTTTTTTTGTTTGGCTTGTTCTTTTCTTCAAACTACGTTGACGTCAGGACAGCCACACAGTAACCGCTGTTTGGTGGCGTAATCCAGATTCTTCAGACCAGTCACTCCATTGGGAGGCTTGTACATTTTACACACTCGCATGCCCCAATGGTCGCGAGACCCCATTTGTGAAGGGATGACTTGAAGCATCCCGCCCTTATTCTTAGTCGATTGAGACGCGTCCACGCTAGACGCGGCAGATTGAAGTCGGTGGGGGTCGCTTCAGGGGTGGGGAAGTAGAGGTGGAGTTCTTCTTATCTGTCACGTTCAGTTACTGGAGTTGGGATTGAAGAACGGCTACTGATATTCTTGTGTATTTGCAGGAAGCCGAGAAGCCTCATTCGTTCACGCCATCACAACCGCAGGTGTGATGTACGCCGTTACGAGAGCGTGTAGTCGAGGAGACATCAACTCTTGCTCTTGCGACAGGAGAAAGTACGGGGCGGATACAGACGAGAAAGGTAAGGAAGGAAATTGGTCGAGAGAGAGGATTTGTGTGTGTGCGTATGCGTGTCTATATTTCCAGTGTATTCTATTCGTGTAAACCAGTATAGACCAGCCTTTATACATCTTCGGGCTCGCGGTCGCCCATGTAATCAAATTAATAGGTATGATTGGTATGAATGGTTGTACGCAAGCATTAGCCTACAGGTTTCATTAGTCTCTATATCTATAACTTTCAAAGCATTTGACAAAAATATAATTCTTAGAAAATTGATCTAGTATTTTGTCTTGAAATAGGACGATTCGCTTGGGGAGGATGCAGTGATGACATCGGCAATGGCACATACTTCGTGCGGGAATTTGTCGACGCTAGCGAAAGTAACGTACACGATGCCCGAGCACAGATGAATCTTCACAACAACAGAGCTGGAACACGAGTAAGTTACATCAGTTCGTTATTAGAGCATCAAAGTCAAGGATCAATCGTGTTTCAGTCACTACAACTGAAGGCATTTTCTCCGCGGGAAGATCTTCGTATATAGCGTTGTATTCACGCAGTCGAGTTGCGTCTACATTCCGCCTTCTAAATTTGTCAAGTTTCACTCGAGTTGCGAGATCGTCTCTCTAAATGGTTTTATCTTAATTGAAAATCTTTCGCACGTCGAAAATCAGCACTATTTTTCTTACAAGGCTAAGTGTAATTGGCATTCGGAAACGGGAGTTTGTTTGTTCAGTTTGAGTTATAAGATAACTTGCCATATTATACTTTCATTTTCCAATTACAAAACCAAAAAATCTCCTCAAAACCTGACAAAATTCTCAAATTATGATCATATCATCGAATTACCACGCATTACAATCGCACTGTCAATACTACAAGAAAGTGTCAGTCAAAACAACGTGGCCGTGTGCTGCGCAAGGGCTAACCGCGTAAGGTATAGCTATGCCAAGAATGATTAAAAGTAACTGAAGCAAGATACATTAGGGGTGCCGTGTAGTCTGCTAGTGCTCATTAGCACACCGGAATCACATGATCCAAATATATTGATTGAGTTAGTAGATTTTTGCGTAGATGATTTATGAAAGCTAGACATAGTAATAACGCCTGTTGTATTGCCAACGCCGAGATATTCTCGCAATTCTTACATCACTTAGTGTAGGCCTTGGCTATCATATGATGAATCGTGTGGGATGTCATAGAGGCATGTGGATAAGGAGACGCGGGTGAAACAAAGCCTTTCACGTGAGGGCTCGTATTTTTCCAGCATGGGAAACACGGTACAATCCATCTTTTCCGCTCATTGTAGCCAATTCCGTCATCAAAATGACTGAAAACATAAGTTATTTGTTAGTTCGAGATCTATCGTTTGAGTGAGCAACCCCCTCCCCCTGACAAAAATCAATTGACGCTTTAGAAGTCGATTATTTCTAAAGTATTTTTTGTTATCTACAGTCAGTCAAGAAATTCGTTAGACGGCAATGCCAATGTCACGGGAAGACAGGATCATGCACGCTACGAACATGTTGGGAGTCACTAGGCGATTTTCGGCTCACAGGAAACTACTTGAAAGAACGTTATGACAACGCAATTCGAGTCACAGTTACGCAAAACGGACCGAAGGCAAACGTAGCGTCCGCGGAAGGAGGAACTCAACCCTCCAAAAACGATCTTGTGTATCTAGAGAACTCTCCAAACTACTGCTCTCGCAACAACGCCATCGGTAGGCAACAAAGACAGTATTTATATATTAGTTTGTTCATGTCCATAATAATTTTATTCAACCCATAAATAGTAGTAGATTCTTTTCATACTCAAAACCACACCAAATCAGTCTTCGTTCATTGTACAGTATACCTCCGCCTTTTCACATTCTATTCAATGCAGCCGGTTTGTTTCATTCTCTATGAAATACTCAAGGTTTGCCTTGTCCCATGCTCAAAGCAGAAACTACGGACTTTGGCTTTGTAGTGTAGCGGTAGGTCTTGGGCTCAAATCCTGATGCCGCATCATAGCAAAGATATTTAAAAATAAATTTTATCCATAACTTCCTCGGTAGACGGCCAGAACATTGAGGATAGTGCGAAGGGGTGGCGCTTGATTTCGATAGCCTACCGGCAAACGTACCCACATGAACGCCATATCTCAAGAACGCATCTTCAGCTCACGGGGACCACGAGAACCGATGGTCATCCATTTTGCGATTTGCGCACACCTCTAACTATCATTTACGGTTACAATTGAAGCATGGCCTACTTTAGTACCTAGAGTAGGCCATGATTGAAGCCTTCTACCAGGCTATCACGTGCTTAATAACGTCTCTATTTCATCAGGTACGTATGGGACAGCAGGTCGTGAATGCAACGCTACTTCATCAGGCAACGATGGATGTGAAAAATTGTGCTGCGGTCGTGGTTACGTAACGAAAAAAGTTAAAAAGATTGAAAAACACATGTGCGAATTTCATTGGTGTTGTGAAGTTCGGTGTAAGGAAAGAGAACAGGTTGGTAATTGGAATGCTCTATGTTCTCTTACGTTCTGTTTTTCGATCCGCGACCCGCAGCTTATGGAACGCCGCGTTTCGTGAATCAACGCTTCCTTCAGCGATAAAGCCGATGGCTGACAGCCGTGAAGCTATGTTGCAGCCAACGTTTGTAATGTGCTGAGACACGGACGCTATCGTCTGCTGGTCGCAAAAAACATAGGCGTTTTTTATCTATCACTCAACTTTCGGATTTGGCTAACACTCATGGGCTTAATACGTCATTGACTAAAATCTTGAATATGTCGGCCAGACCATAACCTACTCTATAGGTACGGCCTGATTTATTACATTCGACCGTGAAAATTAGTGGGCCGATCTCCGATTGTTCGACGAGAACTAAAGTAGTCCATCGGTAGACTATAAAGAAGTCCATAGTCTGCCAATCACTGTATACGGTATAAATAGTCGAATGCTATTCCAATGCAATCAACTTCATTCTGTAAACTAACTATACTTCTCGTTATTCCGCAGATGGTGGATGTCCACACTTGCGTCGGTGAGGATGAGTTTGATATCAGTGAAGTACCCGACCATCAACCAACAGAAATTTCATCAACAACAATTCCCCTCACGACAGCGAGAGCGAGGCGGAGGTCAAAGAAACCAAAGAGAAAAAAACCCAAAGGAAATAGACGGGATCGCAAAAGGCGCAAAAACAAAAAAAGAGCTAAACGAGGGGCTTCTGATCTTAACGTGAAAACATTTAACTCAAAATCGTTAACACAGCGATTAGCTGTGAGTAATAGACACGTAAAAGTATATCAAGCAAGGACAACGAATAGGTGACCCACACGCGTGCAAAAGTGACACTCCTACCCGTACCCCCAAACTGCGTTAAGCAAGTACTTGGGTAGTTTTTGACCAGAGGGGAAATTTCACTCGGAATTATGACGATCTTGCTGAATCGTAACTCACGACCTAAGCTTAGGCGTACGCTTAAGCTCGTATTCCACGACTTGGGTTTAGACTGCTTCGCTGACATAAGCTGAAACAGGCTTCAAGTCCATCGGAGGTTCTTGGCATATATGGTCGTTTCACAAATCAGATCGCCATTGACATCGTACGATAACTACGTGACTATGCATGAACTAATATCGAAAGATTACCAATCGTTATGTAGATGTTGATGGGTTTATGCTGTCATAATCATGACAGTGAGTGATGAGTGGCAGTAAAGATAGTTTCACCTGCCTTCTATGAATTTTATTTCGGCAGATATTCATACTGACACAACGACCTTCCTTGACTATAAGAGGTCGACTTAACACTGACAGTGGCTTGCTTTGCAAATCCTACGGGATAACCCTATGTAATAAGCAATCCATGAGAATATAACTTACTGTACACCAATAACATTTAGGTAGTGTTTGGCAAGGCGACTGAACTGTATAAAGTATATTACGCGTAAGTTGGTAAATAGCTGAGTCGCCTTTCAGCAAAATTTATTCGCAAGATCTTACATATTATAATTGTAGCGACAAGGCCTCTGTTTTGCGGTCACGAAATTTAGACAGCAAACCCACTAATTCCCATATACCGATCGTGCGTGAAGCACTATACGGATGCCTTCACAGCTCTGGTTCCTTCACAAGCAAACGTGTGATGTATCCTACTAACGAATAGGCATGCATAACTCAAAGACTAATTCCCTTCGGAATGGTGACTCAAGCAACTAGCTGCAAACTAAATGAGCACGTATTTATGATGTAAGAAACAGGGAATAGGTGGTATGGATAGTTCCCTTGCATTTTTTTTGCAGAATGAAATCGCTTTTGTCTGCGTCAACCCCCGAGTCTTATTACTAACCAAAGTTCAAATCATATTATATGCACTGTTCCATGTCTACGCTTGTTCCTTGCTGGTTTTTGGAAGGTGGTACTGGCATCACGCGACTACTTTTTCTTCTATTTAGCACCCTTTTCTGAGAATTGAATTCCGGTTGAGCGTATATTTGCCTTTGTTTATTAAGTTTGATTTGATCCAAATTTCTTTTTTTCTCTTTTCTACCCAATGCTCTATCGTGTGCGATTAAAATAATTTATTATCAAATAAATTTTTGCGAGAAAAAGACAACGAGGTCGATATTCATCTTCACAAATATAAGGCAAGGTCCTTTCGTCAGGGCAGCCATACATCAGCCACTGTTTGGTGGCCAGATCAAGATTTTATCAGACCAGTCACTCCCATGCCCCATGTATTGTACAGCAATTGATGACATCGTCTGCGGTTTGCTCCTCTACACTTACACACGCACGCCGCACAGAGAGTGACTACCCACTTGTGACAACCCCTGTTCTGAGTCGAATGCGACGCGTCCACGCTAGACGCGGCAAATTGAAGCCGGTCGGGGACTAGGATTTACACGTAGGATCGTCTCAGCCGATATCGATTCATGGGGCTAAAGTTGGATAGATATTGGCGTCTTGTGGCGTTGCGGGTCTGACGACATTGGTAACTAACCGAGCCGCGGATTTCGCAATACTGTACGCAATGCGCGAATGACGCAGCCTATAGGTCTACGTGAAATTTATCCAACGAAATGGTCCACTGTGACCAGCCACAAACGGCAGCTAACCTGGCCGCAAAACAAAGGGTAGGGGAGGAGTCGGTGAAATCGTCCTGTATTCTACATATCGGAGGCCTATTAGCACGCCTTCACGATCGGATACAAAATTTTTATTATCTAATTATACCGTTCAGTTGGCCGAGTAGGTTAGACTGTCCGCCTTTTGATCGGGAGGTTCCGGGTTCAATTCCTGACCGAGTCAAATCGAAGACTTTAAAATTGGTATCCGTTCCTTCCCTTCTTGGCAGTCGGTTTCGGAGAAGTGCGGAGAGTCGTGGTTGTAATAGTGATCCAGGCTATAAACTGGAAGTATTGACACGTATATCGTGAGCATTGACCTGGAGTAAATGACCTTATTAGTTGAAAACGCCTTGAATTTCAAACCAACAACAACAATTTTGTATTTTTCATATTGGGTTTCACAGAATCAGGAATTGCAGCAATCACAATCACAACTCGCAAGTTGTCGTTCAGTCATCAGATGAGATGAAAATAAGAGATGTTGTTGAAGAATACTTCAAATCCAGCCAATATAGAAACTCCATCTATATATAATTCCCTTTGTCACAGATGAGAGTAAAGAATTATATGTTTTGGCGTAATACGACATGCCAGCAAGAATTAGTCTAGCTGAAATTATTATTATTACAGTATTCTTATTATAAAGATTTTCAGTGGCGCTTATCACCGGACGGCGTTTTGCATCACGAACAGGACAGGCTGGGGCAGATACATGGGTACATAGCTGAAATAATTAATACAATTATCAATGCAACCCATTGGCAGTTTCAATATTGAATGCAGCGAATCTCCTGGCTCGATTCAATGTCCGGCGGATTTGCGTTGGGCCGAGATCGTGACCAAGATTGGGTTCAACTGCAAGTTTAAACTTTTCTTCTTTTGTTTGGCTCTTCGAAACTCTTTCTTCGGACTAGACGGGCAGCCGCACAGCAGCGACTGTTTGGTGGCCTCGTCCATGGCTTGGCGGTCAGTATTGGGGGAATGTGGAGGGTTGTGGTTGTGATATGGGCTATAAACCATAGTATCTACTCGCGTAATTAGCATTGACCTGGCGTATATACTTGACTTTAGATGAAAACGACTTTTATCCAATAAAACAGCAAAAACATATCTTTTTGGCGATTTTTGGTATATTCTCGAACTTGTTGACAAAGCTTACGGACGTATTGAAAGCCTCAACTCGTTATTTGGAATGCGTCGTGATGGCCTTCGATCAACCAAGAAGTGCAGGCCGTAACACGTAACACTTCCGACACAACCGAGGCAGAATGAGAACCACGAAAGAGCAAAACTATAACCCCAAGATGCTTTTCGCTTCTTTATCAATTTCCACTCCCAATATGCAGTAAAGGTTGACAACCCAACCAGTATGAGAAGGACTGTAATGAAAATAGCAGGGAGTAGCGAGAGGAAGCACTATAAGCACTAAGCACCATGGAGTTCTTAATCATGAGAAACAGATCCAGTAGTATTTCCAGTGAGGATGCTTGCAAAATCATTGGAACTCACTTTATAACTATTCGAGATACAGACTCATTTTCCAATACTTCAACGGACTGAACAATTTTTTTCATCATTGCAATCACAGGCCTGTTTTGCAAAAGGCTACGTCAAACATGACTACAAAGAACTTGGCACCAGGTAACGCTCCAATGAGCAGCACATCGCTTAGTGCCAAAGGTGCACTCCGAGAAATAGGCCCTGTAGGTACATAAGTCGACTAAGAGAGTGGGAATAATCCAATATGTCATACAGGTCAACAGGCCAGCATATACTAGTCCTATTATGTCTAATGCAGACTCACCACCCGCAAACCCTAAAAGTCCGCCTGCTTTACCAGGAAGACCTTTCACATTTGCTACTTCTCCGTATATTGCAGCTATGATGGCGCAGATAAGAAGACAGTCTCCAGCCAAATGACTCGTGCTCACAAAGACTTCCGTCCATCCCAGTTGCACTTGCGCCAGAAAAAAGGCAACGGTTATCAGTTATAGTTACAGCAGCGTAGCTTACCAGTTTAACGAAACCCCGGTCGACTCTCGACTCATGCCTACTACTGTATGGGCTGCTGTGGCGTCGCGATCGTGTGCGACTTACCTTTCGTTGTAGTATTTCCCGCTACTTCAATGAATAGACCTCGATAACCACCATCATGGACCACGCCATCTTCCTTGAAACTTTCTCTTATCCAATATAACCAACCTGGAGTTGACAGGCCAACAACATTGACACAAAGCGCTATCGCTAGAATAGCAGCCCCAATAATACGATGGCTTCCCATGCAATCCTGTTGATGAAAACGACAAGGCTATGGCAATGAGATTGTCTTGCATTCCACTGGGACCCTTTATCTCCAGTGTGCGCAGCTGCGCTTGTATCATCAAACTGCGATCGTATGCCAAGTAGGCTACTGTCAACTATGAAAGAAAGGAATGGCAGCGTTTGCCTTCCAGGAAGAAGCGATATTGCTGAAGAGATTGCCAAAATTCTTCCGTTTATTGATAAGTCAATTTTCATCGGAGTCGCCCAAATAATTAATACAGGATGGTGAAATCTCAATATAATCTCATATGTGTAAAGGATTCGTTCCAGTTCCAGAGGTAATGGCAACGCAATGTAATCAGAAACACAAAATATATAACGATTTCACACCCTGGATAAGGCCTATATATATACATATAGTGACCGTGTAAGAACCATACAGGCCTACAGTATAATGTATCACAAAAGTCTTACAGTGCCGATTGAAGCTGAAGGAATGGGTTTACAAGATTGCTGAGATCAATGACGTGGAGATAGACCGATATTGATTTTTCAATGCTGAATATATCGATATCTAATATCATTATTATTACTAGGCAGATGACCGAGACTGATTTGTTATCAAAATCACCCCACTGCAGTTTTGACTGGCAAAATTTAGGGCAGTGAATGATTTATCTTGGGAGCCTTTGTGAAAATACTGTCTATGCAAAACCGCAACTGCGAAGTTGTGGTGTCCTTCAAATTTTGCTGTGTTCGAAAAACGACTATATCTGTTTGGTACGATAGTCATCAACCATTAGTCAAACTCCGTTCGAATTCAAGAAAACGCATCATATTTTGAAATGGCCTTTGTATCGATGCGCCACCACAGCAATAAATATCGGTACTTCAGAATTGTATTGAATCATGCGCAATTTGATACAGGAGCTTTATTTGCAAACTTTTGACAGAAGCTCAATTTCCACCTCCTTCAAGCTCTTCACTTCAAGTCGCAGTGCATCGGTTTTTCCTTGGTTAACCGGAAAGACTTCGAAAACCTGTGCTGAAGCCAGATCTAACTGTAAAAATGAGGAGATTTCATCGATATTTGAATTTTCAGTGCTAATTAATTGTTCCTCTTTGTTTGTTCTTCTAAGCGTTCTTTCCAATTCCTTGCATAGCTCCTCTAGCTTTCTTTGATCATCTTTGACAGCAAGCTGGCTAAGGTATAGTTTGTAACCTTGTTGAAATTCTAAGGCTAGTTTACGGCATTCTGTCTCCCATAAACGCATTTGCTGCATACTATGAGCAGCCAGATCCTCTCCTTGTTGAGCTACTTTCTCAAGTAGAATTTTCATGTCTTCGGTCACCTGCATTATCTTCTTTAATTCTCCTGTTATGCAATTCTGCTCGCTCACTGAAAGCCGAAGCGCCTCTTGCATTTTACGGCGCTGACATTCCTCCTGCTCATACTGTATACTCAGCTGATCGGTGATTGCCTGCCGATTGCTGTTTGTGTTGTGAGCTTCTCTAATAACGTCACTATTTTGACGTTTTTGATCTCTTAGACGCTGCAAGGACTCTCGAACAATCGATTCATTCATTGTTGAAGATTTTAGTTCGCATTCGGTACGACTCAGTGTAAACGAACACTCGATGCAGTAGGCCTACAGACTTACAGTACGGTACTGGTGGTATATGCTACTGCTGTAAACTATTGCAATACCGGTATCTGTAGGCAAGAATAGCGACAAGCAAACGGCAACAACTGTACCAAGTTTTTAGAAAATTATCTGGTAGCTGTCCAAGTCCTCGTATGCATTTCCTGACAGAAACGCATCCACTGAAACACATCCAGACATTCAGAAATATGCATATCTATCGCCAGTCGCCAGAGGTCGTATCTCCCACACGCCACTGCAGACGATTGACATGCGATCGTAGCTGTTGTGACGCAATAATCATGATGCACGCTCCAATGATCACATTTGATTTTGTCATGGAGTTCTTATTCACTTAATCATCATGATTAAGAACACCATGGGTTTGGTCAAAGCGATCGCCTTGAGTTTGGTGACTGGGAAAATAAGTGTTCCTCCGGAAGTTTCGCTGCCTACAATAGACTATATGCTTTGCACAAATGATATGCAGCGTCTGTATCTCGAAAAGTGACATGCAACTTCATGTCGACGATTCGCACCTGTCGTACCACGTACCCAACGCGGAAAAATAGACCCTGACGGAAACCTGAAATAGTGCTTGCAAATAGAGCAGGACAAAAACAGTAAGCTTTGAACGGAAAGCCATACCTGCAGATAGCCATCGTCGGCAACAAGACAAGGCGTTAATATTGTCTTGTTGCCTTGTCTTATTGTGTTGTTGTCTTGTCTTGAGCGAGCAGGCCTGTCGGAAGGGCTTTCACGCGTGAGCCTACTGCGCTGCCTGAGAAGGCCATGCGATAAATAATTTGTAAAGAAAAAAGCTGCGGGATTTAAATTTACGGTGAGAGATGATATCACAATTCTTGTCAGCGTAGAAAGTATGATTTCAGTCACGGCCTTTCAAACTATCATGTGTAGCGCACTAACGACATAGGCAGTTTGTAAAGTAGACGTGGCCTGGCAAAGTGGCAAGTAGTGTAGGAATGCCGTGGCTTGGTATTCAGCCTCTTGTTTCGTTGTTTGTGATACCGTTTGTTCCTACTACCTATAGCTTACCTATGGCCTACTTTAGTACCTAGAGTAGGCCATGGCTTACCTATCAATCGAAACACTTTACAGATTATATCGGGGTCGATATAATAGTCTACTTAGTACAATACCCCACAAGACCCCGAATACTCACTCCAGAGTTCCCAATATTTTGAGAATAGGCCTAGGCCCATCGTTTTCGCAAAGTCTTCACTACGGTATAGCCTATGCTGACTATCAGACTATGGTAGGCTAATGCTATATGGTACTGTACTGATAAGCCCACTGATAGAAGCGGCACACTTTGATTTTATCAAGAGACGCATATTCCTACGGTCTATGAAAGGGTGGTTAAAGAATACAGTCTTTATGGCTGCTAGTCACGAGTAGGCCTATGATCTTGATAGTAGGCTAATTGGTCAGTTTTTAATCTGGAATTTCTCACACCGGATACCCCTAATTGTTAGTCCTTTTGAGTATGGCTATAGGCCTATTAGGATTAGCTCATCGTAACGACTTTATTTGTAGGCTATTTGACCGAATATAATGATAAAAAACGGAACTTCAATAGCTCACATATATTATGTGAGCGAGTCCATCTCCCGCTTATAAAATTTAATTCCTGTCGTTGAATTCAATATCTCCTTCGTTAGAATAGATCTGTCAAATAAATATAGTGTTCCAGGGCTTCTATATTTTCATATATATATGCCTATATTTAAACTCGATAGGTGAGCCCTTTACCAATCATTTCATACTGAATGTTCCACCCTTGTCAATAGAAGTGTGAATACGTTGATATATATACTTAGCTTTTCTACTATTATGGAATCTATATCCCTTCAAATATCTGTTTCAAATGCTGCGTGATGTATTGAATGGGGTGTGAACTTCTTTGTGGGCCGATTCATATCCTTAATTCTTTTTTTTTCATTTGTTTACACAAACCTCGTGACCGTTGCTGTTGTCTTTCAGTCAATTTACTCACTTAACTGTCTAAAACTTGAGAAGGAAACTTCTACTCATTGATGAGTTCAATAAAGTTAAAGGTATAAAATAGGCCTGCTATGCTATTTCAAGTCATTTCGAATCAGCCCAGATATCTCACACGTCACAGCAAAAGCACAGGTAATAACGCATCGTGGTTAGTGAAGTCATATTGATGATATTTCACCAGTTGCAGTCGACCAGTATCCAGAGGGCAGAGGTGCTGAGAATTTCAAATTGTAGGTTACAACTTATAATCCAGACCACTGAGATGAATAAATGCACATAGAGTAGTTCGCAGCGACCTTCAAAGCTCCCCGACATTGAGTGACACATATCATTCATCCGTATTATATGGCAAGCATGGCGAACGCCATGAATGCAAGAGAAGTGTATGAAGCGTGAATGATGCAGGAGGCTATATAGAGTATCACCCATTATTGCGTTGACAGATTTTTCGTACTTCAAAATCTAATCAGACAATCGGTAGTCCACAACCACATGATTACACGGGCCATGGCAATGATTTTACTAAATATTATATGTATGCCACAGATTTCTAGGCAATAGTGCAGACATATTTTCCCTGATCACCGAAATGTGTTCATCTGTGGTTCACATAATTGCTATTCTGTGTTTCTTCACTGCACTTACAATAAACTTAGTTGCCATAGCAACGCCAGGATGGCTCTCCTCGACCGCAGCATCGGTTGGACTTTTCCAAGCGATATCTGAAGGAAACATCTTAACAGGTAAAGTGCTAAAAATCATAATAGTTTCAAAGAGCACCCATGGCATAGGCTACTCTAGGTAACTAAAGTAGGCCATGGAGCACCGGCCATGTCTTATTTTGTGTTATTTTGACTCATACAGTGGTCAGAGCGGAGGCTGAAAATGTCGCGTTTGCCATGAGTGTGATCGCAGATGTTTTGCTCATCGTGGCCATCGTCACGGTTGCCGTTGCTGCATGTGTGAAGAAAGAGATAGCAAAAATTGGCGGGATCTTGGGAATCATAGCAGGTAACACTTTAATAAGTCCCAGACATATTGTTTTTACCGATTTAAAAGCTAGCCCCAAGGAACTTTGTTATTTTTACCATAGCGACATCAACTGTCGTATGTGTATGTCGAAGCTAAATACACCATCCAACAATACGAGGATTGTTGCATGAATGGGTTTTATTGACTTATACGATAACTGAATATCCTCACGTTTTTTAAACCTTCGGTTGTTTTGTCATAATGGAACGGTAAGGGCTGTTAACAATATTACGCCATCAGAAGTGAGAAAGTTACTATAAAATTCCTACTTACACCTATATCCATGTGATGCCACCAGATCCTACCGCCATTGTCAACATACCTCCCGCACTTGGCAATTTATTCAGTGCCTTCTGGTGCTTTCTACGTTCGTGGTGCATAATGGTAGTGCCTTCAGCTATGAGATCGCGGTCTCGACATCCGTCAGATGCGCCAGAGACGTTAAATAAGGTGTTGAAAATGTCTACAAATGATCAGCACCGTGAAAGCATACAGCTCTTTCACAATGCCAGCGACCAGTATGCATATGCATAATAATAATCACCTATTATTATCATTATATGCACGTGTGCACTTCGTCCATGCGTAATATGTGCACATAGCCGGAACCGGGAGTGAGCCAAACAAATCACCGGCAACCTTCCATTGAGGTCTTTCAAAACGGTGTGTGATTCTTTCACAGCTTTGTTCATCGTGATTGGAATGGCAACTTACACGGGACTGCGAATTTCCTCTGTGGATAACACCATTGTGTTTTTTGGATACAGTTTCGCTATTGGTTGGGTGTCTGGCGGGCTTGCCCTCATTGGTGGAATAGGAGCATTATTCGCCTAGCTTAAAGCATTTCTTTACTTTGTATTCGGAAAACGTTTCACATATCCCTCTTCATCTCCTGGTTTAACCAATATCTATCAATGTCATGAGCACGATTACACCGCTCTGTTGTAGTAAAATTATGTCCCCAAAGTCTGTGTATATGATCGCATCGCTTATGATAATGCATGATTGCATAGCTTCCAGGATAGACGATTAGTATAGAGTTTTTTTCTAATGGTTATTTCACCCACTCGATTCGTATGTTGCTAGATACAATATTATGAATGTAAGTTTTGTAATTCGTGTATCGTGTATTCAAGAAGTTGCATGTATTTCGGGAATTTTTTTGTTGCAATAATACAAGAACTCTGTGTGTGATGTGAAAGTAACGCATTGAATTTCCAATGTCCGTCGGTAACTTGCACTTCGAGCAACTCTCGACAGTACGTCTGCGGTACCGATGTCCATACTTCTGCTGGTTTGTAGCCCTGATCACTATCGCAGACATTACCATGCCGTAAACACTCCGCCGATAATGACGGCTAAGAAGACGAGTAACGGATACTAATTTTAAAATCCTTGCTTAGCTCGGTCGGAAATTGAACCTGGGACCTCCTAATCAGTCAAAACATTCGGCCAGCTGAGTGGTGACAACTCGAATTCTCAAGCGAGTGCCATTATTCTCTTTGTTGCGGGCGCTATTATAAGCAGGTTGGATTGGAGATTGGAGAAAGTGAGAATTGCTCCTACGTTGTCAACAATCAGGTCTGTGACGCCATGGTGTCGATTTCAATCGGCAGTTGAACAATACAATCTCATCATATATATTATTCCGTAGGCTACATAAGGTTGCTAGGAATAAAGTGTCTTGGACGCAGTAATCGCGATAACGGGACAGTTGTAGCGTACGTTTTATCGAAAATAATTGGCGATCACGCAATTGCGAGGCCTTGCAAATTTTCGTTTTATGTGTGAGACGGAATAACCCAATCAGATATCTACGTACGACCCACGTATGGCGCGTAACTGCAATTTTGCATGGCTATTGGTGGCCCGTGTGTGGTTAAGGGCATGCAAACGCAACACTGGCCCGTGTACACGTAAGTATATATTAAGTATTTCCCTAACAAGGCCATGTGCGGGCCTCATATCGCGTAACGTTCCTTGCGCAAGCCTTGGCAACCCACACGCGGGCCTAGTAGGGAGGCTCGCATTTTTGACTGGGAATGATATTTGTGGTCAATCCTTTTACACACCTATTGGCGAAATGGCCCCTCCATGAGTTAAGTCTGCATGAGAGAGACAGTGAGAGTGCATGGCATAGCACTGGGGACCCACGACTCTGAGACCCTTCAGTTCGATACCGTCATCTCAGTCATAACGATGAATCCTTCGTCAAATCAAAACATATAATGTTTACTATAATTTCGCACAAAGATATTGGCATGTTCGATTGTTCGAGTAAGAATTTCAAATAAAAGCAAATTTGCTATGAGACAGGTCTTTCCGTGATAATTATAATGGACAATGGGTATTATTGTAAACCGACCCTCACACTGACAAAAGAAAACACACTCGCTTGAGTCTTGCGTATCAACATGTTGTGCTTAAATGAGACTGCATGGGTATGTGGGTAATGTATAGCTTCAAAATCTTTCGCACAAGGTAGGAGAAGCTCATTTTGTTTAGTTCGCCTGACCAAGGCCACCGGGAAATATCAATGGCTACGTCCTACCCTGAGGTTCTAGGATGTGGGATGAATTTTTCGAAATGAAGAAAGTCTACGATGAGGTTAAGCAGCCTCTACGATGATTTTCAATTTTTGCTTAGCCCTCTGACCACTGAGTTATGCCAGCGAGGTTCTTTTTCGTGGTTAGAACATATAATATCTATAGTCCTACTCTCTAAGTGAGCTTGGCATAGGTTTCAGCGTCTAAGAAGCAAAGCTGAAGACTTGGTTGTCTGTTTATTATTATTATTTTCACAATGGTTTCAGATTTCGCAGTAAGATTCGAATATTAAAATATTATATTCTGCATTGAAAATGGGAGCTGGGCAAATTGCAGGGATTGTCTTTTTTGCGCTTGCATTCATAATTAACATTATCGCCGTCACAACTCCCGTCTGGATATATAATCGTCTGCTATCATCTTCTTCCGGACTGTTTTTTGCCGTTTCAGCCAGTGCATCCGCCGTTGGTATGATTTGACTAAACGCCTTCAAATTAAGCAAAAGTGTCTGATTTTGTTGATTACTTTGTTTTAGTAAACCGAGAGGCAGCGGAAGATTCAGCCCTGGCCTTCAGTATTATTGGTGACATTTTACTTATTAGTGCAATTGGTGCTGCGGCTGTTTGCTATGGAAAGCAGTGGACTGGCTTAAAGCGCCGATTAGGCGGTATTATCGGACTAGTGGCCGGTAAGGTGTATATTCTATGTCTATCTCGTCGATGACGATCATGAGCTTATATACTATTTTTCGAACCCGTCACATATATACTGTGTCTCGATATAGGTGTGGTGTCATTGAGCCCTAGGATAATCAGCCATGCATGTCATCTCCTGCTAGGGGTACGAGCGAGACGGGGAAGGATTCAGAACAGGCGGTGGCGTTAACAAAGGCATTAGATAAATGGGCAACGACATTACAGTAGGCTTGCCCGTTTAATATTTGTGGGCTTATGGCTATGAGTAGACACGCTTTCTTAGGAATTTGGATTTGCTCTCCTGGTGTTCGCCTCTTATTAGGCCTACTACAGTGCCTGCTTGGCTTTTAATTCCTTTCCAGCAGAAATTCCATGACAAATATTGGAATAGGGTCAACGTGATGTGTCTTTGCTGGTTGTTTTTGGAAATCGGATTGATACAAATTGGCTTACGATAACATGTTTTGATTAGGCGACAAGAAAACACCACGCCACGTTGTACTGAGAGTATGGAAGAGGGCTTTTCTGTATGTTGTGTAATCTGATAATTTCTTTCAGCATTGTGCATCGTCACTGGAATGTCAATCTACACAAATTTAAGAATAACGGGAGTGGATTTCAACTTTATCTTCTGGGGTTATAGCTTTGTTCTAGGATGGGTTTCATTTTGCCTTGCCTTCATCGGAGGAGTTTCTGCTACCATTGATTGCTAAGGTGTCGCGAACCTTACGCTAAATGATATGATGACGTCGAGTTTATCGCCAACATTCTACTTATAGCTGTTTGTACACACTATTGCATTACCAGTTGACAGTAGGCCTATTAAGAAATTTTCACCTCTAATTGATGGAATATATCTATTCTGCGTAAGCCTAAAGCCTATAAGAGCACGGGGAGGGCACAAAGAAAATATAGTACAGGCATATACGCCGTGTGGTCAGTTCACTCCCAACCAAGGTCGCAACGATACCACGTACTCCTTCACTGCAATGCATTCATGAAGCAAATTTCTCATCTGCAGCATCGCAACACACATGGCACGTGTGTTTAACTTGATTTCAAAATTTTGCTTACTTGCGACATCTTGCGCCGAGAAACTTGTCCTCGAAGCGAAACCATCGAATTTTACTACTGACTTGCGACACCTTACGATGTGAAATGTAGCGTTGCACGAGCTGGTCGCAAGACTTTGCAACGAAACATATTAGTCCAGGAGAGCTCAAAAATATCCAATGAAATTCACCGCGGTCTATGTAGACTAGGCTACTTCTGACACGTATACTTCTGACGGATCAGATTTAATACAACGTAGGGTGTACACCGAAAAAATATCTATAGACTTACTGTAGTCTAATGTCATTACGCTAATATGTTGAATTGAATTTATGAATGATGCTAAAGGTAGCAATAACGATCTGGTATAAAGATAGTCATTTCATTGAATCTTAAGTTTGCGTGTTAGCCGCAAAATGTAGGCTTCCTGAAAAACAGGATGTCACGTTCCAGATGCAGACATTCAAAATATGATAATCGATTCATTGCCATCATCTAACATCATTCGATGTCCCCGTACGAGTGCGTGTTCTCATATAGACGCTTAGCAACCAAAGCGACTACGCCACTTATTGTCACGATAGAAAACGCTGTCCATCCAAATGCAAAGCTGCAACCCCAAGCTACGCCGCCATCTGTTCCATCCACACTTGGCCGGTACAAGCCAGTATAAGTTGACATTCCGATCATCAAAAAGACGGCTAAAGAGGAAAATTTGCGTAGTTTCAGTGTCCTGCCGATATTGCCTAGAGATAGTTCTAAATATTTGGTTAACGAAAAACTCGTTTTCCGTAAGCTTTCGAAATCTACGTGCAGTCGTGCACGCAACATGCTCCATAGATTCCAGTCGTGGGTATATTTTCGTCGCACATTGACTCCGTGCACGCCACATCATCAATTTTCCGGTATAATAATAAAATTGAATTGAAGTTGAATATTGAAGTTTGAAGAAGATATTCCGATGGTTGGCGTCATGATCAGCTGCATTCTCACGCCATATGCAAAAGCAGGCTGTCGCCTTTATGTAGGGGAGAGAGACAAACTACCAACATGTTCGATGAGTGAAGTTGGGAAGAACTGGCATGTGCAGCGAAAATCATTGCTAAATCACGTGCGGTGTAATGTAACAGAGAAAGCAGCAGTGGAATTAGGCCTATAGCACTTCTAAATACGAGTCTCGTATAGGGAAAGTTAGTGGTTCTAGACGTTAATCTTACCGGATACAAGTGCAATACACCCTCCAGTCAACAGCAATCGACCTTTTTTGTTTGCTATTAATATCAAAATCGCAGCACAAATCATCGTAACGTCAGACAGTATATTGAAGCTTATTGCAACCCTTTCAGCCGCTGTCTTTGGTCCTTGACAAAGCACATTTATCACGCAACTGCTTTAGAGCACAGCACTACACCAACAGACAGGGAAACGGAATTGGTAGCAAGCATACGGGGTAGAAAGCGCCGGATTCCAATTAGCCTAGGTATAGGCTGCAGCCCAGGGGCCTCGTCGTAGATGGGACATCAAAAGACCATTTCCGTATTCGGAGCGGAGTTAGCTTTGGGGCCTCTGGATGTCTGAATCCGCACCTGACGGTAGGCCTACATTTGCTTTTGATTAGATCATCTCATTGCGGTAACAGTATTTGATGAACGAAAATATGGAGAAGATCAAAGTAATAACACATATCTCACAACTTACTTTGAATCGTGCCGATTTTTGTTACCGTCCAAAAAAGCCCGGATGATATATTGGACGACACAAGCCACGCTGAAGTAAACAAAGCGATGATATTAAACACTAACGCGGCAATGATGCCAACGCCAGCTACTACTCGTAGCACTTCCATATCTGATCAGTGATCACATTCAATCGACAAAGACTGATTCCATTGCTGTATATTCCTACGATATCTGACAAAATGTGGGATATGTATATATGTATATAAATTCTACATACTTTTTAAAGGTACTAACCCAGCGTCAATCGCTATTCACTTGTGTCAGAGTAAACCATGGTCTATTAAATTCATTTATTAGGCCAGGAGTGAGCATTCAGTCCGGACCACGGCCTGTCCAAAACTCAAGTAAGCTATATATAACCCGATCTACACACGTTTATCGGCATCAAACAAATCACCCAGGCAGCTTTCAGTGATAACAAGCTGGTTTCTCTGGTTTAATTCTCTCTCTTTCTCTCCGTCTTTCTTTCTCTCTTCCTCTATTTTTCCAACCTCTGTTCCAAACTGTTTCTGTGACAATTTCTAGAGCGCTCGGACTGACTGTTGGGTCCACGATACATGATAGCTGTATCTTCTGTCACTTACAACCTTGGTCTCATCAAATATCTTTTTGAGGCCACTCCCGCAGTAGCTATAGCTAAACATTCCTCTATAGGATAGGCTGTATTCAGTTGTTTTTGTAGCTTGGGTGGGTCTCACTTACATATGGTATTTGAGTTGTAGCAATACAGTACGCCTATACCTAAAACTGACCTTCAATTTTATTGATCCTTGACGAAATACAACAACTACGTTTTCAACCGCAAATTCCTATTGTGACTATTGGTGTAAATCTTTGATTTGTCATTCCTGAGTATTTTTGAGTAAATATTTGCAAAACCTTACCATTGTAAACAAACTGGATAGTTGCTAGCGGCTCATTGGAGACGAAATGATGGACTTTTTCAAGAAGTACCCATTTGAGTTCTATCCACACAACATTTCTCTTGAGTAGGCCTACGGACTTAAAAATATGTCTAGGCCCTATTAACTGATTCCATATAGTGTCATGTTATGCGGCTGATACATGTAGGGATGACCTAGAGGCCAAGGCCAACTACTCAATTCACTCTATACTTGCTACAGGATATACATATGTACTCAAAACCTTACAGCGTATATCTACAGCGAAAGCTCTGCTGTCTCGGACGTTTCGATTAAGTCGCAATTTTTTGCCACTTGCAACATCCGCCTTCACCAATAAAGAGCACTCAAGGCAAATGCCGATTAATCAATGTGTAATAAAATATTTGCTGTAATTATGACAATTATTATTATTATATTATTATTATTATTATTATTATTATTATTATTATTATTATTATTATTATTATTATTATTATTATCACCGACGAGGTCTTAGAGACGACAACATACTCTGAGACCGGAGTTAATAGCTGGGGAACGGTTAGTTGTTTGGCGAGTGATAGGTCGCGATTAAGCTCATGGGCTGCTTCTCTCATAAAGGTATGGTGGAAATCGTGTTGAGGGTATCCCATCACAAAGTGCTTGATCGTCTCCAGGATGTCGCACTCAGTGTTGAGAGCAATGGCATTATAATATACTCTCGAATAAGAACCTCATATAGTCAAAGCTGTTTCATATAAATACTGAACAGGATGCGTTGTTTCACCAACATATTATTATTACTAGCTGGCTATCCCGGTTTCACTCGGGGCATACAGCTTAAGACATTGTAGCCCAACGCGAAGAGAGACAGATGCTTCCCTCTCTTCTCTTAACGAAGAAAAATGGCTCCCCGATTCACTTCCCATAAAAATTATCTAAACTCGTATGAAGTATATCTAAGACGCCGAACCGAAGGATAGTACCTAAGCAGAACGTTATAGCCAGGCTACCTTACGCGACCAGAAGTGGTGAAGAAATTATTCCGCTAGTTCGCAGAAGCGATTTAAAAGGTGCATCTCTGATTTCGGCGTATCGAAATGTGGAAATAGCAGCATTGGGCGATGTATAACTTACGAAATACACCCTGAAAGCAATAAAAAAAAAACCACCTGGTCGCATGCATAACGTCAGTCTCTACATCCCTGTAACATCTTATGGCGATAGCTTCAGTAATCAAAAAGTTGATTCGTTTATGTAAATTAGTATCATCATTATTTATTTAATATAATATTGGTGACTAATATTCAGTGGTGCTTATCACCTCTCCGACCTTGTGCACCACGGTTTGTGAACATGTCCTTGTCATCATACAGTGAATCATATCTATCGATCGTCAACCATCGGATCCACTATACCAATATATTCTTCATCATATATTAGTAAAGCGCAAATATTTCATAAAACTTTAAATATTGTAAAAAAGATCACCACAGATCGTTCAGCCTTAGTTTATTGAGAATTCTATCTATTGATCGTCCGCCATCGGCTCCACTACACTCTTCAATAAAACTGTAAACAATGCACGCTATTTTTTATACATAGACATAGCTCCTCCGAACAGTGCTAGGAAAACCGCGACCTATCCAAGAGCATAGCTGTATCCCCAAGTCACTAGCGGGCTGGACATGTTAATAACTGAGTTTACAATCCCTGTATAGGTTAACAATGCAATCAGAATGCAGAACGCTGAAAATATTAAAAGAAAACATTTTATGCATGAAGACCTGCCATTAAAGACAGGGTGCCAAGGTGAATATATTTCGATTGCGTAGTATAACAGTGGATGTAATATATAATTCATGATAAATTTCGGTTCTTACGCTTTGGCAGAGCCTAGAATCGAGGGTGGGGCTTCCATCCTCTTTACAACATGTCATTTCCCCCAAATCGTCACTCAAGCCTTGCAGTTGAACTACAATATTTTACGGTTTTGCGCACAAGCATAGAGTCGATGTTGTTCTTATTAGTAAATAAAAGGGAGAGTTGCGGTTATCGCTGATCACGTCTGGTGCGCCACGGACGTTAGACTAGCTACTAGTATAGTGCTATAAATTTATTGTTTTTACA
This sequence comes from Botrylloides violaceus, assembly GCA_030412335.1. NCBI lineage: Eukaryota > Metazoa > Chordata > Ascidiacea > Stolidobranchia > Styelidae > Botrylloides > Botrylloides violaceus. Next base: position 3,487,257 of record JASFYC010000810.1, read on the forward strand.
AGAATCTCTAACTAGGTTGGCGTGAGGAAAATTGTGGTTAAGCTCACGAGCTACTTCTCTCTGAATGGTACGGTGGACATCTCATTGAGAGCATTGTAGCATGTCGTGCACGACAGTCCCGGGGACGTCGCATTCGCCACAGAGTGGGGAGTCGACGCAGCGTAACAAATGCTCACGAAGGAATGTGGCCCCAGAATGGCCAACATTCTTTTATTTTTTATTTCGTATTCAAACCACCATCGCAGGCCCCGTGTTTGCAGCGTGACAACATCAGTACTGGCGTACCACTGGCGTAGTGATTTGCTTTATTGCGGAAAGACATGCTCTGCAGATGGAATCATGATTTAGAAATTGTACTGAGCAGCATACAACATGCTATGACAAATTACTGTTGGCCTATATGCTTACCTGACGAAATTGCAATCTTTCCGCCCTTGGCTCTCAAGGCAGCATTTTCCTCATCTTTTTTCGCACGATAGATGAAAATAGAGGAAACCAGAAGACCGCCAATGGCGGCTCCAATAGATATATACGTCACCCGTTCGGCAACTCCGTGGCTAGTAACCGTATGTTAACATGTATATTGGTTACTAGGTTATAGGTTGAAATCCAGCCTGCGTTTTCCGAAAGACGTGAAAAGGGTAACGACAGCGTTCCTGCTGGACGGCCCGCGCAACGGGGTTACTAACGGGAGGCTTAGAGAGAAGACGTTACTGTTCCTTCTCTAGGCTGCACCATGGTCTACTTTAGTTAGAGTAGGCCATGGCTGCCCACACGAAGGACATGCATATGGGCAAGTAGTTTGTACATAAAGTAGTTTATCAGGGTCCTATCATCATAGCACTTCAGCGACTCAGTCACACTGATGCGTCAATCATCTGGTTGACCATCTGCGACACTGGTTGTGCGCAAGCGTAGCTTGTCCAACCCAATTTTGTCCTGTTTACAAGCTTAATTGCTCATATTATAAGAACTATTTGTGCTGTCTAATTAGAATAAGCAAATTTGCAGAAGGGATCAATACCGGCATTTATCGTACTTACACATGGTGTAACCATTGGCGCTGACACACGCAAATAGACCGCACGATATCACATGTGTTGCTATCCAAGCAGGGGCAACAATGCTAAACACCATTGCGACCACCATCAGACCAAGGCTAATATAATATTGTTGTGTGTATGTCAAATCCACTATCAATGCCTGAAAAAGAAATGAGACAAGAGGAAAATGCTGTATACCTATAATACGCCAAAGATAAAATTTGGCCATACCATATAGTTATCTGTTCCGATTGCTCACCAAACTGTTGCTTACGATCTCTTCGATGTCAGGGCATTGTAGAAATATGTATCCGACAAGTAATGCATGTGTTTTTATATTCAAATGAGACAACATCAAGCCGTCACTAATGTGCAGAATTTCCTCCATGACTCGTTTTATTTTACTTGTGAGATTTAGCAGAATAACCCACAAGTATATAGGCTAGCTTCCTGTCAACACACAAAGCGAATGAACCCACACGCTTGAGGCGTAAATTCCGAAAAATAGATTTCCGCGTTAATACCTTCAAGATGACGACGACGCACACGTACGCTCACATGACTGTTGTAATACTTGCGCTCGTGAAATTGATGACGTTGGCGCACAAGACCTTAGAGGTGAAAAGTGCCACTTAATTTGTTATCGTAAAGAAGATCACCAGATCGTGCAGCCTTGGTTTAATGAGAATTAAAACATTGTATTGTATTGAATTGTATATTTATTCACGAGCGGCTCACACATTTCATCCCAAGAGTGGCAGACAAACAGAAAAGATCAGAAAGGCCAGTAAGAAGGAGATGGGCCGAGCGGCCACTAATACCCCATCCCCTTAATAAAATTGGACAGGTCAGATTAAAAAAGTCGGATTTTAGAGGTTGAGAGAGTGGGCGAGTCAACAACACTATATGAGGCAGAGAATTCTAAGTCATTATGACTCTAACAGCAAAGGAGTGCTTGCGGCTGTCACGGCGTCTATAGAGGTAATCGAAGCTCGTACATGTTGGACCTAGTGCCACCGTACAAGGGCCAAGAGAAAAACGAGTCGAATGGTAGGCATGAGGGCCGGTGGAAGACTTTATACACCGTGACTATATCCCCTCGTTGGCGAAGTAACTAGAGGGAAGGAATGGATAGCGTTCAGTGAAGATGGAACTAAATTGGATATAATAAAACAATCGAACAAATACAGTAGGTCTAGGCTATACCTACAGGTAGCTGTCCTGTTTACGCGCGTAGGTTGTTTCAGTCTTGTATTGAATCTCATAGGAAATTCCGATTTCATCACCTGAGAAATAAAACCGGACTGTATATTTGAGTAGTCAACTATAAAAATATCCGACGATATCTTTTTTGTTACGAACTATATCGGTTGCGTACAGAATCACAAGGCACCGACAACTAGGCGCTATTTTTATTTGGGCTTGTTCAAATACATATTTTAATAGGACGAAATTTTGTAATATTTGTAATGTTAATCTGACGTTGCTAACCTTGCCATCCTTCGCTTTCTTCAGTTTTTGATCACATAAAATCAATTTTCGTGTACAGTAGTTTTATGCGACCATATAGGCAGGGCCGAAAGATGAATTTTACGTAGGTTATGTTTTTCAATAAAAAAAAGCTGGGGTGTTGACACTGGGCACATCCGACGCCATGTCTTGTTTGTAACCTTTTGACTGTACATATAGCTACGGAGCTTTAAATTTGCGTACAGATATTTGCGGTTGTCGTGAACATACCGACTACGTCATATACTCAAACATCCAATCATAGGGCGTCTATAAACGCAGTAAAATATGTAGTTACCGGGGTATTTGTTTCGCGGATTCTCACGCCCAGTCTCGGGGGCATTCCAATGTCGCAAATGTACTTTTGTTTCTACATCTGATAACGAGACTCTACTTCTTGTAGCTTTGCAGTGAGCGAGGAGGAGGGGCTTGATTCCCGACCGAGTCAAACTAAAGACTTTTTTAAAATATTGGTATCCGTTCCTTCTCCGCTTAGCAGTCAGTATCGGGGGAGTGCGGATTGTTGTGGTTGTGATAGTGATCTGAGCTATCAAACGGAAGTATTGACACGTGTACCATAAACATCAACCTTCAATACATCAACAACAACAACAACAACAACAAAAACAACAACAACTTACTATTCACATCTGGCTGAATGTTAAAAGTGTTGTAATTGATAGACTATTGTAATAGATAGCAACTGCGACATTACTGCCGCGGGGATTGCAATTACAGAGACCTGTCCCAAGAGTGAATAAATTATACTGCATGACAACGAAGAGAGACTTTAACAACCGCTACAAAGATATATTTCAGAAATAAATTTATGTATTCAAGAGATCAAAGCATCCAGATTTAATATACTTGTCTAGATCATAGAACGCATCACGTTGAATACAGTTGTTAAAGGTTGTAATTCCTATTTCCCGATGAGAGAAACGACTCCACAAATAAGCGCCAAGCAGAAAGCTACCCATCCAAAAGCATAGCTGTATCCCCATGGAATTGAAACAAGCACGCCCTTTTTCATGAGTCCTGTGTACGCCGCCATTCCAATCATGATTAAAACAGCTGAAGAAGAATTGTATACCTTCATTATTATTATTAGTAGTAAAGATATAGTGAAGCCTATTGCCAGCAAGGCGATGTGCGTCACAGACTGAAATTGCGGGCACAAGCTACAGTAGAATAATAACAACGCCGCGCCAAAGAGAAAAAGGTGTGAATATTGAAGAATACAGTGGAGCCACAGATTCAACAGAGTATTTGGATGTATTAAGGAGCGGAGCTCCGAAACCTTGTGAATGTTACAATTCTCAATGCATGTATGTATGTATGTATGTATGTATGTATGTATGTAAGTATGTATGTATGTATGTATGTATGTATGTATGTATGTATGTATGTATGTATGTATAGTTTTCTCAAAAATAACGCTGATCACCTTCTATGGTGCTTTACACGACAAACAAGAACAGAAAAAGAAGTTTTATAGGTGCAGACATGCGACTTGTTCATTACAATCAACTTGTTTGTATCATAAAGATTAAAATATTATATTACCAGACACAATCCCGAGGATCGCTCCAATTTTTCCGAGAGTGTCCTTGTCCTCATTTTTACTTGCCACCAAAACGAGCACAAAGGCACCGAGAAGAGTAATCATAGCCAATATGTTGAAAGCCATCGCAACGTTCTCAGCCGCGGTCCGCGTAACTGTTGGAAAAAAAATCACTTTTTATGATCTGTGTTACACCGATACACACAACAACTGCAAGCGGCAATGAATTTCTTCCCTATCAAATTTAAGTCATTAGGGGTAGAGTATATATAGGAAACGTTTGGCCTAAGTTCTGATTCATTCAATGAGATTAGTTCATTTGAGATTCTCACTCTTACGCCAGTCAGTATCCACGAGTCCGAATATGTTACTGTTTTGAATTTATCGCGTTTTCAACTTCAGGTCATGCACGCCACATGGCCTACTTTAGAGTAGGCCATGCACGTCAGCTCAAATCTTTTAGTACATCGATATTTTCGGTTTATAACCCGGATCGCTATTGCAACCACAACTCCGCACTCTCCCGGTAATTGACTGCCAATCAAAGGGAAGGGTTTCCACTCTCTCGATCAGAAAATAGATAGTCAAACCACTCGGCAATATGGGCTGTAGTCCGGACAGGTGATATTGGCCATTGAGCTTGGCTTCGATATCGAAATCAATATTCGAGCCGACCACATCCCTATTGATATAATAATCTGAAGGATCTAAGGATTTTAAGAATCTAAAAAAGCTTACCGTTTGCTGAAACAGAACCAATCAGACACGTTATTAGTCCGCAAGAGTAATTTATAGCGGTTATCCATGCCGGAGTGGCTAGTGCAATTATGTTGAAAATGAACGCGACCACAAGGCCAACACCGCTACCAAGACGTAAGGCACCCATCGACTTTTACGGCAAGACAGATCTGATACAATTACATAAAAAATGATCTCCAATCAATTTATAATAATTTTTTCATTGACTAAAATTAAGACCTAGCGTACTCAGAAATGATAAAATCCGGCCGATTTTGTAATAGCCTTAGACCCGGTCTGGGCAGACATGCCTCAGCGTAGCACAATTTGGCCCGAATTCAAGAGCAGAATTCCCTATTTCGTCAAAACATAAGCAGATCCCCTAAGCAAGATTTCATGCAATGCCCATGCCGTCCTGCTAAGTCCTATGTGAACTACAGTTTGGCTCACAGCCACACCGACTCCAGCATACACTGACTCTGAAATATATAAGCGAATATTTGTTCACCCTCATCTCTTCATTACAATGGGTCAAAGCCATAGATGTTATCGAATATTTCGCACGTTGAAATATATACATACTTCAACACCCACTCAACCGTAAGTCTGGCTAGTCGCCGTGACCTGGAAAGCAACTGCATCGGTATCCCCGGCTGATAAATGCAAAACGTTTAGAAGTGGTATAGTCTTGGAGCCATTACATTGCCGTTCTATTGTGCGTTTCCAATCTTCCCAGAATGTCAACATCCCATCCCACATATTGCTTGAAATCGCATCTTCCATCGGAAGCGACATATTCAAATACTCAAGCACATCGCCGGGGTTATATACACGACAAGTTCCTTTTTCCACCATTCCTTTCCTATTATTATATACAGTGTATGTTTAACATTTCTTCCTTTTTGCATAGGCCTAGACCGTTAAACCAATAAAGATTCTGCCAATCGCTAACGAACGCGTTTATCGCTGATCAGGCGATACCGATGTCCTACCTTGTTTGCAACGTATTTTTAAATTCCTATGTTGTATTAATTTCAAAAAGTCGTTAAATTTTAAGCGGGTTCAATTATCGTTCGCGCTATGTACGTAACAATGGGTAACAATAGGTAACAATGGTTATTATTTTAAATTCCTATGAGAGCTATCGTATTGTGACTATCACCCATCACAGTGACACGTGTTACGATGTTTAGTTAAACCATAAATGATAAAGCCGTAAAGCCGTAATAAAACTATACCCTGCTTTTCATTCTTGGATAATTATTTACTTGACTAGACATATAGTCAAGCATAATATGCAAACAACGGGTCTATTCAAATAACCGAGCCTAACCAGTGTAAACGTTACACCCAAACTTTCTACCGTGATAATTTGTCCCTTGTTGTTTATCATAATGTGAGTTAAACATTCATATCACCTCTAGTCATATTGACTGTAATAAAACGGTGTATGTATACAGGTTATTGGTCGCTATCAAGGTCGCTATCCTTCCCCACATCTGACACGTCCCAAACTGGCTTTTGTAGCGACTGTTCATTTGTGTTTTTTTAAAGGTATGTTTGGCAGTTATCAGAATTAAAATCGGAGCATTGGTCACACGGCAAGTCTAGCAATCTCGTTGCTACGAGTCTAGCTATTACCATATTACTACTAATAATCTTTTTTGGGGAATTCTGCTGAGTGCTTCCTTCGTAGTGCAAGACATCGACAGCTCCCCTGAAAATAAGAAATTAAGTAGGCCTACATACAGCTCGAGCCTCTAAAGAGGTTATTCATAAACGTAAGACCTGCCGGTTGTTGCTGTTGGTACGCCAGGTCAATGCTTTTAGTACGCGTGTCGACACTTGCACTTTATAACCTTGGTGACTGATTCACAACAGCAGCCAGTCGCCTCCCTCCCCCCGATACCGCGTGCCAGAACTGGGACGCCGGTATTGTCAACACTTGATCATTCGTTACTATTTTCCTTCATTCAAGGCTTATAGTTGGAAAATCATTTTGATTCCAACTGATGTAGAAACAGTTTCTATTTATAAGACGGAAGCCGCGATTTCACCGATCTGTGCTAAGCAGTATGCGGTCCATATCTAAGTCTAAAACTGTATCCTCACGGAATATCGACATACTTTGACACTGAATCTTTGTAAATCCTTGTGTACTATGCCATTTCAATCAAAATGAAAATTCGCAGTTGGCTGGCAGGTTTGACTGTACGTCTGACCGGGAGGTTTCTGATTTGATTCCCGACCGAATCAAACCTAAAATATTGGCATTAGTAACGTCTCTGCTTAGCGGTCAGTGTCGGAACTCGGAAGAGTGCGGGAGGATTGGGGTTATGATAGTGATCCAGGCTATAAACCGGAAGTATTGAATAGCATTACTATACTAAGCATTGACCTGGCGTACATGACCTTCGTAGTTAGTAAATGCCATAAATTCAAAACTCCTCGCGATTTTCTCTTAACTATTAAAGACATCATATTCTGACCGCAAACCCAACTAGATATGAACGATAAAGCAGCGCTGTGGTTCATAGTTTCTTATGTTTTATGCATAGAGAAGTGCGCAGGAGATCTATATAAGCCACATTATAACTTACAATACATCGAGAACGGACTTTTTCTGGCTTCGAAAATAGACAAACGCAGTTATAATCGAAATTTGGTAGTGCACACAGAAATACTAGTCAAAGTCTTGATTAATGAGATCTATCAGCAGATTAACTGCGGCCCAGCCCGAAAGTGCATTGCAATGTAAATATACTATTAATAATGGGAGTAAACAGGAATGGGTGCGGCTAGATATAATTTACATGCCCTATCTTTACACATACGGCTTTATACATGGGAAATTTACTGTAACCGAAACATATGTGTGTTTGTCTGGGAGAAATATTGACACATGGACGTAAACCACTACACAGCCATTAGCGCAAGGCATTGTGGGAAAAAACTGAATTCGAGTTTTTTGATAGCGGACAAAAAGCAATGAGATTATTTGGATGGGGGATGTAGCGCATAGCTGCAAAGCTTTGTTCTTCTCCCAGTCAGCATGGCGTACTCTACCAGTGGGACACAGTGTAACTGAGATTTGCTGGGCTCAGGTGGTCAATAAGTGTGATGATTGTAATCAGCGCGCCTTGTAATTAGCCCCAATTTACGTTCCACGAGTTAACGTCTGAATGCCTTTTTGTTCATTCGCGTATGAAACGTCTCTGGTTGCTGTTGTTGAATTCGCTGAAAGAAGCTGTTTGATTTGAGCATCCTGGTTAGTGGGAATCGTGGTTAATGCGAATAAGACAGCATATTAAGTGAAATAGCAGGTATAGGCCTACTTCAGTAGCGTAATTGAAAGTAACACGTTTCAATTCAGGTTGTTCCAATGCTACGGTCAAGCTAATAAAGAGTCCAGCTTCTTCACATGGCATCTTCACCTTGTGAAGAAGCGGAGCTCAACGAATACAATCTCAATAAACGAAGACTGGACGTTGGATCTTCTTTACAATATTGGTTGTCTGTCATCGGATCCGTTACATTCTTGAACATGGCCCTGTTACTGTAACCTCGTTTTTTTCGTTTTATCAACTACGGCGTAAACGTCCTTCACTTTCCCGTGTGTTTCAGACATTTGCAGCTCCTCGTCCGCATTAGACCCAGAACCAGACGCTTGGTACGTGAATTCAGAGACAACGCTGTGGGATGAGTGAACTGTGGGGGTTCTCATACGATTGTTTGTGGGTACGTCGTACATTACTTGACTTGGTGGCCTGTAAAATTGATCATTTGATGCTCAGAGTTGATGCAATATCAAAATCCTGGGGATGTTAACCATGCATGATAGCCTACCCCTAAATCCCGTGACTGATTACCTTTAGACCCTGTTTTAATAGATAAACAAGGAGGAGGAGGGCATAGTGTTCACCAGTACCTAAATCCCTGATGTATCGCTACAGGACCAAATGCCAAATTAATTCCTACTAAAATCACACAACTCAACCTACAGTAGTATCTCTCTGCAGTGACAGCCGATTGTGCTAAAGCGCTGATTGTCATATTAGGAAAAAATGAATGGTGTATGTACAGTAGTCCTACCTATTCAATCATCAAATAGGCTACAGTAAAGCCTTGCCAACCTTGTCATGCTGCTACTGGAGGCTTAGCTCATGGAGTCGAGTTAAGCGCTGAAAGAATCTTATAGGTCATACTTACGGATGTTCTGCAACTGACGCATACGGAGCTGAATCTTCATTTATGTGATCATATCTGAAAACAAATGTATACACTTGTTCATAGTTGCGGTCTTTGTAGATGGGTAGAGGTACTACTAGTACAGTCGTATTAGCTCGGCAATCTCCGTCAGCAGTGCGAGCGCTTATTGTCATCCCTGCATCTACACAGGAGTTGAAAATAGGTTGCCAGGCGTGACATGTTATATGAACCTTGACGCTAGGCACGTTTATCACACGTTTCGACATTAAGTCAGTGTGTAGCGGGAAACCAGGCTTTTCGATTGTCGCAAATTAGGCATGGACAACTGCAAATACTATTTTACGTAAATGTGCTTAAAAGGTAGGCGTTGAGAGATTGAGGTACGTGATTGCGGCGTGAACGAACGAACTGTGGTTATAAGAGTGGATCTCACCCAGCTCGCTAGCAAAAGGTTAGTGGCGTGTGCATAGGTCGAGGGACACACAACATACGACCTATTGCATGAGGCCTGAGTTTTTTGTTTTTGTTTTATTTGGAATTTATGGCGTTTTCAACTACTAAGGTCATATACGCCAGGTCATGCCCACGGTACACGTGTCAATACTTCCATTTGATAGCCTGGATCACTATTACAACCACGACTCTCCGCACTTCCCCGATACCGACTGCCAGGCAGGGAAGGAACGGATACCAATTATAAAGTCTTCGATTTGACTCGGTCGGGAATCGATCCCAGAACCTCCCACTCAGAAGGCGGACGGTCTAACCCAATCGGGTACAACGAGTCATGGGAGACGGTTGCGTCGAGAAGGTATAAAGGGCACGTGGGTAGATACCGTGACCAAATTTATAGCTTACAGTGTACGGTAGAGTACTGAATTTATTGTATTTTTGGTGCGAAGGCTATGTATATATCTAACCTTTGTGTTGATACTGTTGCATAAGGAACTCCCTGGTCTGAAATTGAGGCATATGAAGACACGTTGAAATGGTGTGTGTTAGAACTTGATTGAGTTTCTCGCAGTTGTTGGAGCGAGCACTTTAGCAGAGCCCGATGCTTCCTGCAAAGAGATTTTGATTGGAGGGTTTTTCTCTGCACCATTCCTATCAAGAAAACACTGCCGAGCAGCAAGAATCCATGCGAGGTGTGATAGCGGTGAGCAGGGCATCACCGAGACAACTCGAACATTCGGTCGTCCAGCGAATTACGCGTTAAGTCAAAGAACAACCACGTTTTCGACAGACGGCGAAATGCCGAAAATTTTTGAAGTGAAGTCATAGAGCCCAATACAAAGCAAATATAGCATAGAGGCATTTCATCGATACCTCAAAGCGCAGACCGCAGACCGCATCATCCATTCCTGTACAATGCACAGGCGACCAATTGGAGTGACTGGGCTTAAAAACCGGGATACGGCTTCTGGGTGACTGCCATGACGTCTAGTCCGAAGCAATAACAACAATGCCAAACGAAAGAATGAGAATCCATACCTCCACAGTAGGAACAAAAGCAGAATATTCGAGCCAATCAGCACAACGCACACTATAGTCAAAACTAAGACGTTGGAATATTGTTTGCTGACGCCACTTTCGTTTGTTTGTGCTTGCCCGCTGGTGGTTTCTATCGGAAGTGTGCCAACGGTTGTCATCACTTTAGGCGAGAATTCACCTGCTTGCGTATAGAGTATGCAATTGTACAATGATCGTTCAAGATGACTGGTAGTGCCAATTTTGAATTGTACAGAGCGAAAGTTCTCAAACGAGTGACGCAACTGGCCATCATAGCCATAACTGCTACTCCTAATAATTTCACTACTAATAATACCAATAATAATATTATAATAATTATTATAATAATATCTACATATACTGATTGGATGTTAGGTTTGGTGTCCCGCACTATTAGTACTGAAATCAAATAAGTTGAACGGTTACCATAGATACCGGTTCAGTTGGTCGAATGTTTTGACTGTCCACTTTCTGATCGGGAGGTTCCGGGTTCTATTCCCGACGAAGCCAAATCAAAAAGACTCAAAATTAGTATCTCTGCTCCATTATCTACGCTTGGCAGTCAGTATCGGGGGATTGTGCAATATTGTCGTGGTGTTTGTAGTGATCCGGGCGATACCCCGGAAGTATCGACACGTGTGCCGTAAGCATTGACCAGCCGTACATGACCTTAGTTGTTGAAAACGACTTTCGAATGTAATGTAACGAAAAAACAGCACAAATCTTACCAGATACATTCTTGGTTACATCAACGTAGTCGTACTTCAGTAGAAATGTTTTCTTAGATAGTTGTGCTGGGGTCCTGTCTACATATGCTCTGAATACTACGCTGTTAGGCAAACGACTGTCAAAGTACCAACCGGTGCAGAAGCGACCAAACGACTCATGCATTTTCTTGACGTAGGTGAAAAGCTTGTTCAAATCCACGTCCGTTAGGTTTTTCCCGAATAACTTGCAATTTACTGCAGGCTTCGTTAGAAACATTAGCCCATCTCCTGCAAGAGATAAATTGGACACGATCAATCGCGATGTCGAGTATAAGGATAGATAAACCCGTTAACATGGCTGTTGTCCTGACTTCACAATAAGGCGTTCTTTATCATTAACCTTAATCATTAAGACCCCCCTCTCAGAACGATTCTGAATTCGCCGGTCGTCTAGCGAGGAAGCTTCGAATACGATCTTTGGTATAATGCAGTCTCGGGATTCGAGCCCGAAGAAAATGCCTTCCTCAACTTAATTGTGGTAAGGCGTGAGCAGATCGTTTATAAGCCTGATTAATGAAGTTTCTGGCGTTTTCAACTACTGAGGTCATTTACGCCAGGTCAATGCTCACGCTATACGTGTCAATACTTCCGGCTTATAGCCCGGATCACTATTACACATATATACGTACACACACACACACACACACACACACGCACACACGCACGCACACACACACGCACGCACGCACACGCGCACATACACACACATACGTCTCCTTAGTGTAGCATCAGCAGTCAGGATTACAAATGGCGTACTCACCTATTCTCAAGTCCCCCACGTTTACCGGCCCCTCATTGCGCAGATACGAAACCAGATCGACTTGATCAACGAGGATGAGGAGACCTAATCCAAAGTATTTCTGATGCGGGAAAGTCCATTCACAGTACTGATTGTCGACCAGATAATCGGGGTAGTGTCGTGGTTGGATATCTCCTTTTTTAAACTGGAGTGACAACTCATCAGCAGGCGTTTGACACACCTGATCTCCCTCGCAATATATCGCCTCTGAAACAATGTCACAAAGTATTATTATTACATTTGTAATATATAACAGTGCATTCCACAGAGACAGTCGCTCGTCTGGTCAAGGTCATGTTTCCAGCATATATGCCTCACCCTCACAAAATCTAAAATCACTCAACAGTCAACACACGCGCCATGTATTCGCAGATTCCTTTCCTGGCACCAGGCATACTCCGTAGAGGTGCTGCATTATGGCTAATTCCAGCACCGCGTTGCTCACTCTACATGGTCACACTATGCACATTGCACATGAAATATTTTATACGTGGACGGCCAAGCCCGCCGAAATTGGTGAATCGGCCGGGCTGCGGCCGAAATTGCTCGGTGTAAACGTTGCACCTAAATCTACCCGGTTTAATCCGTTGTGGCCATCCAAAATATGAAGGTTCAGAAGGGAAAAGTATACTACAGGAAGAGAATAATTGTTCATACGCCAGACCATGGCCTACTAAATTAAATTCCTGGCCTTCCAAGTCGGCCACAATGCAAAGAAATAGTGGACCTAAACGGCAATTTATTCCTATTGTTACGTTACCGACTGTAGGTTTCTTTTCATATACAGTAGTTGTGTTGTACTTAATTCTATGTTTTCTATAGTTCGTACTCGTGTTCCTCTATGTAGGTAGGTATAGGCCTACATGCTACGTCGCAGGAGTGATTCTGATCGTTTGCATAGTAAAAGATTTATAAAAGCGGCATATAGGCAATTTTAGGCATGCACTCATGATGACTGCAGTAGTCCCCCCGGAGTCCATCTCTTGCACACAGGTTTTGGAAGAAAGAGAGTCTAAAGCTAGACTGGAATATTCCATTTGTTACACTACATAAAGGTCCTGTCCCCTCACCCCGATAATTTTAATATGTAACCCTTCTTGGCTTGTCCCGTTTTATCTCGGTGTCAAAAATTTATTTATCTGTCGCAAATAATATATACTTACGTAAAATAATGACGATAATCCATATTGCTGAAATAGCCAAGCCGCGGCAGAAACAAAATCGAACCATTCTAATGTAATGTAGACACTGCTGCAACAGCTTGGAATGGCAGCTGTTTGCTACTCGAAATGTTAATCACATCGACTGAATCGAGTAGTTGGGAAAGTTCCATAGAAATGGCAAATACACCGTAACATCCTGCTATTGTGATGATCTGTGTATCATTCAATCTCTGAATGCCCGCACTCTTTCGCATGGTACTGAGTCAACTGCAGTTTCAATCGAATTACGTAAGCCTGCTAGCCTTTTTGCACATCAGCTTGATTTGGAATCGTATATTCTTGGCAGAATGCTGGAATCCCGCCTATGGTGCAATATTTTAATATTGATTTTTAAATGAAAGGCTGGTAGATATTTTCATATTTCATATCATCATCATCATGGCATATTCCAATCGTCTGTGTAAACAAAATCAGATGACCTGATCGTCCACTCAGTAACCGATCAATTGGCCGAGTGGTATGACTGTCCGATTTCACATCGGGAGGTCCAGCCCGGCTTCGATTTCCGAGTCAAACCAAAGACTAGGCTATAGTATTGGTATGTGTTCCTCTTAGACAGTCACTATTGGACGAGTGATGAATGTGTTGTTTGAGATTAGAGATAGTGATGCAGGCCACAAACAGTAGATATCGATCCGCTTACGATATATTCCTAGTTTACGTGATCTAACTAGTTGAAAGTGCCACAACAACAACAACAACAACAACAACAACAGCGCAACCCATCACCGGCCTCGGCTTTAGGTATGACACAGCCCACAAGGCGATGTCAAAACCCAACTATCGCTCACTGATTCCCGCAGTAAATCATCCGCTATTAGCACCTTTTAATGATCTAATTTCTAATCGAAACTATAATGTCCGAAAATTTAACTTGAAAACATTATTCTGATGTGCAGAGAGATGCAGCTCAACATCGTTGCAACTTTTAAAAATAGGCAATTAAATTTCTTTTATTGAACGAATCAGTGCATATTGTAGGCCTACGGCACAATTGTAAATGTCATATTTACATATCCATTGCGCGTAACGCAAATATAGAATTGGGTTTGCATTTGATTGAAGTATAGTCTATAGAGGTAAATTAAAATGGAGAAATGGTCGAGCTTGACTTGCCACAAACACCGACTATGCCTGATAACAAGCTAACTCCTACACCAGACCATGCCAAGTAGAAGCTGTATCCCCAAAAATAATCGACAGATCCTTCTGAGTCCTGGACGAATGTCTTGTAAAATTCACTATTCATTGCCAGACCTGTGTAGGCACCCATGCCAGCTCCTAGAATCAGTCCTGTCAGGAGAAATACTGCTTGATCAATACATCAACTCTCTGTGCTCAAATACACAAAACAATATATATAGGCTATATCATGCGTGTATAAGTCTACTTAGTCTTCCTCACACTTACCAGCAATTAGCGCCGATATCCCTCCTACTTTGGTAAGCACCTTTTCACTCATAAAGTTTCCGGTGTACAGGTTGGCAATTGCGCTCGTGATCAGAAAGCTCGCGCTTGAGCTAAGGCAGCATATGCATACCATGGTTGCAGTTGTGGCAACATCTGTTATAAACATTGATTGTATCAAGTATAGGAACTGTAAGCGTTCACTTTTACAAAGGTTATCAGTTACGTTAGATAACAGCCTTCAGGTTATCAGTTGGTACTTAAACTTCCCATTAGAAAAAGTTTTAATTTTTACCCGCGTTATTTATTACTTTAAAAATTATATATTCTGTTCTCATCGTGCGCGTCCCACACGACACCACGCAAAGCAATAATACTAGGCACAGATGATCGAACTTTACTCACGCTGCGTTGGTATACAAATTGCATACCTTCCTTACAAATATTTGGGGAAATATAGACGTTGTTTTCAGGTAAATGAGCTTTATGACTACTCCTAACCATTATGCTTACGCGCCGGGGGGTCGTATGAGTTTGAGTCATGTTGTTTTGATAGATGTAGTGCTATAGTTATAGAGTCTAGCAATAATCATGAGAAATGAATCCATAGCAATCTACGTCCTTCCATGAAAACGCCTATTATGTTGTTACAATAGGAATATAATGCTTATACTCACATATATGTGCCCTGTCGGAGGTAGCGGAGATGGTGTTGTTTATCGAGGAATCAACATAGAATAGTCCTAAGGCATAACTCTGAGATCCTGCTGAAACATACAGCCAGCCTGGAGTTGCCAGGGCCCCAACCACACAAGTCAAAGCAGCAAACGCTCCCACCGCACTTCCGTTTTGAAGTAGAGGCATTATGGATGTTCACAATACAAATTATACGATAAGCATATCTGTACAGAAAGGAAATTCAAGTAGAAGTTTGTGATTCTCCAAATTTGATCTCAAGTCGAGGCTTATTATACATTCTTGCGGATCAATTCGTATACCCAGCGCACTTACCCTCAACAACACTGTAAGGTCTCCAGCAAGTGAGTAGGCCTAAGGTCTATTTGGTTCCATCACGCCTACTCGCAAGCGACACTTCTGGTTTATCGTCTGGATTACTATAATAAAACAAAACCCAACGTGCGCAGGACTTGTTCTACAGCAGCTCATGACACGTTGGTGGTCACATTCAGCGGCTCATATCACCGACTAACACGATCTAAAGAGGATGCGACTATGGAATATGGGGGGGGGGATGGCGTTTGCGTATGACTATTAGTTATTTTGACGTATACAAATAAATCGGAGATAAATTGATAAGGTTACATGCTAATTTCTGTAGGCCAGCCAACCTTCATCAGTAACAGTAGGCTACAGTTATCTTACCATGGCCTGCTCTAAACAAAAGTAGGCCGCGATGTTACTTACAAACAGTTACTGTGCTATCGCTTTGGTATTATGCGGTGCTGTCAACCGGGTCGACAGCATCCATTAAGGCCATTTAGCCAAGGACTACCTTGGTAACGCACTTACGTACTTTCTACAACGTAGGTCCCATCAGCGACTTATGTTTCCGAATGTAAATGCGAAACAAGACTCAACGACACTCAAGAAGGCTTAGTTTGTCGAAACATTCGTGCTGAGGTTGGAAATTTGTTACCACGTTGATGTAGCGAGCGTACATAGCAACGCAGAAAACGGGTATTCTTCCGTGGCTCAAATGTTACATGAATCAATATTAAACATCATAGGATAGAAATTAGAAAGTTTGCGTAGCAACATATCTTTTATTGATGTAACATTATTACAGAATTAGTGGAATACCTGCATGCCTTATGCTGTGGATAAACATTTGATCGTTACTAAATACTGTAACACTGTAAACATGGTGAAAGTCACGCAAGTCATGTGAGTCTGACTAAGAAGGTTGGTGGTTCAAAGGAAAGACAATTGTTTGTACTAAATGAGTGTACAGAAAATTTTACCATCTAGAATTTAGGACTAGGTACAGTAATCATACCGATCTGTTGATCGTGTGAGTTGATTTCGGTTCAAGAGACCTGGTACGGGCCTACTTGATCTAGGTGGTTAAAGACGCCATAGACTTATACAACAACAATCATCGTAAATCATCCCACGGATACATTTTCGCGTGAAATAACCCAACCGGTCTTCCCATAAATCTCCCCATCGCCGTGTAAAATGTGTGCCTTGTTGACAAATACTTAAATCTTGACTTATTAAATTTTAATACGGCACAAGGAGAAGGAGAAATTGATAATAGTGTATATAGACTTTTGCGTCAGTTATGGTTCGCTAATCCATGCCATCGTAAAGACAACCGAATTGAAGCTAGATTCCATTTTTTTCGATATTTGTCCGGGTCCGGGACACCCAGACTGCATTATGACGTTATCTAAACAGGGGTGATTACCCGGTAAACACATACAACGCAAAAGAAGCATGTCTCGAAGGATGCCTGGCTATAAACCGAAAGTATTGACACGTTTACCGTAAGCATTGACTTTAGTAGTTGAAAACGCCATAAATTCAAAAACCACAACAACAACAGCATCGCTCCCTTCGGTTATGGTTTGTTTTTTTCTTGTACGCGTTATAGACGTAGAGATAAAAAACAACAACCTAAACTCCGAATTCGTGCAAATGGACTGCGCTGGGAACACTGTTACATCGACGAAAATGTTGAACCCTTTAGTATCCAGTATATTACCCACAAATTCTATACTTTTCGATTTGATTTCTATATTGAAGGACCCTCGTGCAGTGATACCCGTGCTTAATATTCTCATATCAACGGAAAAAATAAAATTAGATTTAGATTTGATACTCTCAAAAGGCCGTGGTGGTAAATAGCTATAGTTGCTGAAGACCCACCCCCCAACCGTTGAACAGCAACACAGCAACAACAACGTAACTTGGCGCAGAACAATTCATCACACCTATGCCTTTGACTTGTCTTTACTCGCGTAGCCCTACTCTCATAATGGAATGTCTGTTAAAAGTGATTAATTCAGTTTTAAGTTGATTCTGACATTTCATGTTCTGTGATATCTAATTGAATTCCACTCGATTGATCATAGCATAGGATCACATGGTTTATGACGTCGAGTCTAGGACAGCTTTCTTGTCAAAAACGTATTCACCGTGTGTGTGGTTTTATGGGACAGTCCAAGAGCCAGTTTTTCAGTAATTCAGTCTTCTTGTCTATCAGTTGTTGTCGCCGTGCTTTGTTAATCAGACTCAAAACTCTGCTATACTCTGCTGTTGTGATAAATCTCAAGCCTAGGGCCTGGTAAAGATCTCGCAACGTCCATAAATGTCCGCCCTAGCCAATGCTACACCCTGTCGCTGCGAACTATCCCTAGGTATTTCTCATATCAAATATTGAGTTGTACACGAATACAATTTTTCTTTCAACGACAAAGTTTTCAATATACATCAACAAGGCTTCCTTTTTACATATGCCATACAATGCATATATAAATGTGAAATCGTTACAAAAGTTACCAGTGCTTACTCTAATATCTACAAATTCATACATTGGTATATACATGGTACTATACCAATAGCTTTTTGACTATATTACGCCACAAGTCATAAGTATGCAAATCCGCTAGATGCATCATATTCATTAGTATATTGTGAAGCATTGTTTGAGGCAATTTTCTCAATAGCCCTACCCTTTTACTACTGCTACTACACCAGAAACGACGCTAATGCAAAATACCGTCCAGCCAAGTGCGAAGCTATATCCCCAACTGTATTCAATAGAGCATGTCGGCTGCAAAACTGTGACATTGACGCGATCAAGTATTGGGAATTCGCCTGTTTGACAGTACCGGGAGAATGGTGCGTATAAACAACAGTCGGGACCGTTTGAGATTTTGCTGTAGAATGGATTGTCCAAGATTAGGCCTGTGAAGCATGCCATCCCGATCATTATGAATATCCCTGAAATGAACAGATATAAATAGGCTTACACTCTTCAATATTTGCACCAAAGCAGACTGCTGATTGCTGGGTGTCATCACAAAATTTCATACAGCAGTGGTAACTGAAGCGAGGAAATCATTCCTATTAGCAAATGAGTGATTAGGGGAATACTATACTGGCAAATGAAATAGTATAATTTCTTGTGTCACCCCCTGGTTTTTAACGGTGTAAAGTGAAGCGGATAAGTTTGCCAAATTGAAAGTTGATATAGGCTACACAGCCTGAAGAGGAAAGTATAGTGGTTGACAAAACCAACACATTGAGAGGATGTCATCAATGCCATGAATTCTAAATCAATATATGGCATTGGTTAATCAAATGATTGACTTCACCAATTACCTGCAATGATTCCCACGATTCCTCCGATTTTTGAAAGAATTTTTCCTTTGAAAATGCTGCCACTAGCTAGGTTAATTCCGATTCCGATCGATAAGTATCCAATCGCGATACAAAGAAAACAGACACATGCTGATATCGCAGTTCCTCCCAGATCTGTGAAATAAAGTCAAAAGTTGAACCGATTTGCTGCAAAAATTGCATTAGGCTATGCCTTTAACTGTTGTTGTCAATGGCGCGCAGCACCTATCTTCTTCAGCGGAACTTTGAACTGAACGAGTCTTGGAATTGAGCAATAAGAGATTTAGACAAAGCAGCAATCTTTCAGGGCGCGGATCGTCGCGACTTGCTCACCCGGTTGCCTGTTAGCAATAATGTCTCGCTCTGTTCTGCCCTCTACTGGACAGCGTTTCGGTAGACTTATACCCAAGGTAGGCTGCATCAAGTTAGATTTGGACTATACCTAACGGGAATGAATGACCCACTATCAAACGAATGAGGTATATGACTTTTGGGACAGCACATCAAATATGACGATATGTGAGTCAGTGAGTGTGTATGCAATTGCCGACTGAGTCAAACTAAAACCTTAATTGGCATCCGTTGCTGCTCTACTTGGTGGGCGGATTATATTTAGGGTGTGGGGGTGGTTGTGATCCGAGCTACAAACTAGGAATATCGAAACTCTTACTAAGCATTGACATGCAGTAGGCCTAACCTAAGTAGTTGAATAATAAAATATTTAAATTCAAGAACATCGACAACGACATCTTACACAGTCCATACTCTGAATCCACAGCTGGTTCACTGTAGAAAAGTCCATACGCTGCAGAACGTATTATGTTGTACTGAGAGTAGGGAGGCAAGCCAGTTACATTCAACATGGTGATGTTTGTAGTTACGTAAACCCATCCAGGCGTTGATAAAGCGACGATTTCAAATAGCAAAGCAACTCCAAGACCACCAGCACTACCGAAGTGAAATATACCCATTTTCTATAACTACTGTATTAGGTAAAGTCAATGCTTTAGAAGAAATTGGGTTGGAATAACTAGGTGGGACGGGCATGTGGTTGAATCATTCAATTTTAAGTGATCACAGAAAAGCTATAGAATGGAACTATAGGCCTACTATACATTTCAAACCAGAAGGAAAGATTCTCCTGTCCGCAGTTTGCATCAGCGGTCAATGCATCGAGTTTTGACTCATTGGTCCCTTTCTGCTCTATGTAAGTCTAGCCTAAGCATCCAACTTAGCGAAAACATCCACTAGTGAGAAAAGCCAACACTTTAGATGCAAAGAAAAATTTATCGAAATGACTTCCAAAGGAACTCACGGCACTGTTCAGCTGGTATCCCCTAATCCAATACACATTGATGACAAAAAAACGCATTCTTGATCGTCTTCATTATACTCAGTATTTTCATTTCTGGTGGCCAACTATAGCAGATCGGTGAGACCAGCAACCGTATATGGTTTTGCTGTAGTTTTTACAACAGATGTCCGGTTGCACTGCACACTGCAAGCCTCTCAATTTACAGAAGCTGGAAACCTAAAGGCTGTCTGCCTGATTGCTTTACGTTTGACTTTCTTCTCGAGCTAAGAAAATATATATGCACTGATTATGTAAAAGTTGGTGTTAGAACTGGGCTCCGCAACTACAGTCTGACACTCTATATAATCCACAACCATTCCGGATCCCCACGCAAGCTCCAATCTGCATGTTTGAACTTGACCTCCACTCAAAATGTTGGGCCATTTTCAAGTCCGTGATTCCTGCGTCTCTCACCGCAATCGTACGCTATGCTATGAACGATCATCTATCAGACTCCGCCCATGTTGATGCGTGAGATTATATTTGTGACATGAATTTCTTTGATACCAAACGGAAAGTGATTTGACGTGTTCTTGCGCAAGTACAAGAATTCGCCAACATCTAAAAAGCATGTTCTGGGATTTTGTAGGTTTGCGTAGGTCGTCGAAACATATTCCATGAGGCAGGAAAAAATGTCACTAATGCTAGGCATAGTGATAGTAATGTATCAAATGTTTACAGAAGCTTAAAGGAGATATTACGACATGTATTTACCAATATCCTCCGTTTTGCGATATTAGGTTAATGACCTTCCCATCCTATGCTGGTTTTTAACATAGCCGATTCTAGTTGAGCTGATACCCACACGCCTTATAAATTTGTGGGGGATGACTCCGTCAAGTCAGAGACTGATATAAATATTTGAAGCTTTATTTTTAATCAACATCACATTTTTCTTATTGCTCTCATCTCCTAACCCACAGCCCTCAGCCTCCCCTCAGCCCTTTCAAATAAGTGGAATATGTTTAATAGAGTGCTAAACCGACAATTTCGCACAGGAACACTCACGAAGACGAACTTAAAAGACGCAGGAGGAACAAAACGCCGAATCGGAACGGCTTGGGACGAAAAACCCTCTACAGAATTATTATATAGATTACTAAATAATTATCACTATCCCGATTTTTATTAAAGCGGTGTTGTCAGAGCATGTTGATTTAGTAGCAATTATTCCAAAACCAAGATGTTTCTATAATATTTTAAGGCAGAAAATCGTTACAGGCGTTATTTTTAGATCGTCTCAATCTATTTTCGTGTAAAATTTTGCATAATTGACGGTAAATCTATTCAGGAAGCTGTTCCAAGTGTTTAAACACTGTGTGCGTGTGTCAGGAGCCTATTGTAGTAATATTTGGTTCTTCCTTGTCGCATATTAAGACAAATACTGTGAATTCGCTGAGCTAAATATATTGCGCCGCATTATCCTTCTACCTGCCGAGCATTACCAATAGCAGGTTGCCCGAAAAGGGGAT
Organism: Botrylloides violaceus; assembly: GCA_030412335.1. Lineage (NCBI taxonomy): Eukaryota > Metazoa > Chordata > Ascidiacea > Stolidobranchia > Styelidae > Botrylloides > Botrylloides violaceus. Next base: position 3,509,219 of record JASFYC010000810.1, read on the forward strand.
TTCTTTCGACTCGCGAAATGCATAGTGGCCATAGAGAGTGACTATATAACCTGACGTATTTCGGACCAGCACCGACAGATTTGTAATATCGCATATATTTCGCAACAGCGCTACTTCTTTAAGATTGCCATTAATTGAAACATTTAAAATTTTATCATATTTATGGAGGCTCGAGTAGTCAAGAGATATGTAAACAAGAATGTATATATAGGTACGGCGCATCTTATATATGTTCAGAACGTGGGTACAATCACGTGGTCTTCGACAAGCACGGGAAAAAGTGTCGCTGATATTCCAATCGGCTGTTACGAGTAAATATATCAACGTATCATCAATATCACTGCGGTAGGTGAGACTTCAAACCTTCTTAGCAAGACAAGGGGTAATTTACGGATTATTTGTAGTGGTAAACTATACAGCGATTAAGTGCGCCATGGGATTTCTCAAGATTGGAAGTGGTGGTGGACTTGCGTTTGCTTTGTGCTTTGATATTATTGCCATTTCGACACCTGGTTGGATATATGTCGGTACAGAGAATGCTACTTATGCACAAGGGCTGTTTCAAAATTATTCCGATGGCAAGCAAGATGACGGTGAGCACTGAGTGTAACTACATTTCCAGCTTTAAGTTGATGTTTCTAGAATTGAAGGATAACTTAACTATGCGTTTCTATATTGTGACATAGGAAACGATACACTTCTATAGGGAGACCATCTTCAAGCCATGCCTGTAAATAGTGACTATATTTCGTCTTAGTGTACTGACGTCGCTAGATGGGTTGCCCTGCTACAGCGATCATTTTCTGCCATTAGCTGCTGTCGTTACGACTTGATCAATGACTACTAATCATATGCTGTACTGTACTGTGTGTCATATGTTATTTTGTCCTTTAGTTATTCAAGGAGATGCAGAAAGAGTCGCGCTTGCGTTTAACGTGATGGCTGATATTATCCTGGTTGTTGCAATGGCTGCTTTGTGTTTCGCGGGTGGCAAAGATGGTCAAGAAGTGATTGGCAAAGTTGGGGGGATTCTTGCTTTTGTGGCAGGTAAGTAACAGTGAGGCCACACAAAAAATAGGTATATACCTTCATCTATGGGTGTTTTTGATTTAGCTATCTTCATTATGATCGGTATGGCATCATACACTGGACTCTATAGCGATTTCGTGTCAGAAGATAATGTGGACTGGGGATATAGTTTTGCTTTCGGATGGATGGCATTTACTATTAGCATCCTAGCTGCTCCGGTTGCTTTCATTGATCGAGATTAGATAATAGTTCTTATTATACTGTATAATGTAAAATTTGGTTTTAAAGGTCGGTGAGATAGGAAATGAATTGCATATCGACGCTACATGACCTTCTACAATCATACATGCATGTTCCGTGTTCCATTTCCTGTTAGAACAATCACACCAACAATAGAAAATGGCCAGTGGGTATCGCATGGTTGGTACTAACGGCAATTGCATCACTTCTCGTTTTAACATTTTGCGACGTTGACGGGATTCGCTAACCACGAAAGAGACTCTTATTGTACTCTGATTATTATCTTAATGATATATTATTATTAATTATAATACAGTGCGAGTTTTCGTGAGTGCCACAATCGTTTTCTATGTACAAGTAATATATTATGAAGACTGGCGAGTGTGACGTGTATCGACACGTCGAAACAGGTACAGGTGCACGCGCAATAGTCAAGATCCGACGGCGTCGTTCACAGAACTGAGCAATGTTAAAAAACTCAGTACATTTCATGTGCGAAGGGTGGGGAATGACGTCAGCACGTCTCTCTGCATAGTACAGACATAATGAATGTTTGTTTAGTTCTACAGTACTAATGCTTAAAGGTGTGCGGATATCAAGAGATCCGTTTCTCCCTTCAAATCGAATCATTCGAGTAGGCCACTCAAAAGCCCATGCTTAAAGTTGTCCATTTCTCAATATAGCATAGGCCCATAATAGCTTAGCTAGTCAACGTAACCGACCCCTACGTCATGCGATCTGAACCCCTCAACTTTCCACAACCTAGTGCTTTAGGCATACTACAGTGGTCTATACCCAACGTATTTATTCGCCAACCTTTGCTGTTTTGCGCGTAACAGAAAGGATACTTGTTTAAATATTTGTCCTTAGACATGTGGTTATTACAATACATGGTAAATTAATTAACATCGCTATCAAGAAACTAAACGTGGTAACGTGCCATCTGCAGCATCAGATAGTGGCGGAGAAAACGCAACGACAACGAAGCCATCATTATTTATTACGATGACCTCCTTATCTGATATATATACACTGCTTCGATAGATGCCAAACGTACAGTAATCAGAGATGCTTCCTGTGCTCCAATGTCGAAACATACAATATATTTTACGCCGTTCTACTGTCATTGGAACCCACCCTATTCGTACAATCATGTCATTTTGCTATCGTTCGTTGTAGCAGGGCAAGTCAAGAAGGCAATTGCGTCGTTTGAATTCCCAGCTGATTTCAGAGGAGTTGGCTTCCTAGCAAGTACCTTCACCTTCGATTGGTGACGTCATTGCAAAGTCAAATGGACGCACTCGAATTTGATTAGGTTTGACATCAAACGAGGAATGTTGTTGCCTTCTAGATAAACATAAAGACCTAACGTATAAGTAAATATCAAAGAGTACAAGCCTATAATGATTGGCGCCTACGGCATAGAATTTGTTGAATTAGAAACCTTAAAAACCCGAAGAGCCAGAGATAGACCTATTTATCAAGTTGCAGTTGTCCATGGCCATGAGCAGTTGTCATATAAATACCAAACGTTATCCGACTCTTCCGTCGATAGTACAGATTTAGCATGTCCTTCACGACCTGGTATCTTAGCGAAAGAATGCTAGACCTGGCAGTACGCAAACTGGTGATTTAGCGGCCCTCAAGCATTCGTCACACCAGATCGTGCCCATAGAGGCAGCAAACGAGCAATGGTTATCCGCAAAACATGGAATGCCCAGGTTAAATTTCTATCTGCACGCTGCCGGTTCGTGCTCCCGTAGACTCTTGCTAATGCAGAACAAGAGATGGCAGAATGCGACATCAAATCCCCAGGGTTTAGCCTTCCACAGAGCAAAACAGTTGAAACACCTCGGATCACTTACGGACCTGTTGCAGTAATTCTGCTTGAATAACCACCGCCGCTTAGTGGAGTAGAGAGCAGTAAATAGTCAGGCAGGGATGCGTTGTAGAATTAACGTTTGTTTATGTTCGCCTAATCAAGACCAAATTGTTGAAATAGATTGGGCATTGATTGGTTGCGAATTTTGGTCGATCAACTGAACATAGCCTTGTTGTACGAAGCATGCTCTGAATCCGTGACTATACTGTACACGTTTGCTATACCTGACAACATACCGCTCAACTACGCGAGATGCGTCGCTCTTCCTTTTCCTGTTGCGATCGGGCCGAGTTGCCATATTATATGATTCGTCGGCGTTGAGTAGCGACGCTCGCTCGACAGAACGGAAATACGTGCACAACCGATACCCCGAGAAACCAGTAGAGCGTGAAGTGGAAAACATCTGCGTCTCGTTCGCGAGCTGCAGTGCGCGTGTGTGCAGGGGAGATGAAGTACTGCGCCAGCCCAAACGAAATAGCTTGAATAATTGACATATTCGGTGATTGTGGAAGTACTGAAGATTCGACCGAACTAATATTCGAACTCCGGAATCGTCTACGAGCTGAGAAATAGGAGGTTGAAATTAGCGACATGCACGGAAATCATATACGCGGATGCCAATATTACACCGAATATTGTGTATAGCCCTGACAAAATAGCTGGAATATTTTACATATTCGGTGATTGCCGAAGTATTGTAGATTCGATCGAACTAATATTCGAACTCCGGAATCGTCTACGAGCTGAGAAATAGGACGTTGACGTTGGCGACATGCACGGAAATCATATACGCGGATATGCCAATATTCCATCGAATATTGCGTATAGCCCTAACGAAATAGCTGGAATTTGTGTTAGACCCAGGGATGTCTTGACTCAAGACATCCCTGGTTAGACAAAGACCATTCGATTGAATATTGGCATATCCGCGTAGGCCTATATGATTTCCGTGCATGTTGCTAACGTCAGCATCCTATTTCTCAGCTTGTAGACGGTTCCGGAGTTACAATATTAGTTCGATCAAATCTAAAATACTACAGCAATCACCGAATATGTCAATTATTCCAGCTATTTCGTCAGGGCTATACGCAATATTCGATGGAATATTGGCATATCCGCGTATATGATTTCCGTGCATGTCGCCAACTTCAATTCCTACTTCTCAGCTCGTAGACGATTCCGGAGTTCGAAAATTAGTTCAGTCGAATCTTTAGTACTTCGACAATCACCGAATATGTCATTTATTTCAGCTATTTTGTCAGGGCTATACACAATATTCGATAGAATATTGGCATATCCGCGTATATGATTTCAGTGCATATCGCCAACTTCAACGTCCTATTTCTCAGCTCGTAGACGATTGCGGAGTTCGAATATTAGTTCAATCGAATCTACAATACTTCGGCAATCACCTAATATGTCAAATATTCCAGCTATTCTGTCAGGGCTATACGCAATATTCGATGGAATATTGGCATCCGCGTATATGATTTCCGTGCATGTCGCTAATTTCAACCTCCTATTTCTCAGCTTGTAGACGATTCCGGAGTTCGAAAATTAGTTCAGTCGAATCTTTAGTACTTCGACAATCACCGAATATGTCAATTATTCCAGATATTTCGTTAGGGCTAGTGCAATACTTCATATCCCCTGCACTGGGCTGCACACAGACGCACTGCAGCTTGCGAACGAGACAGATGTTTTCCACTTCACGCTCTACTGGGTTCTCGGGGTATCGGTCTATTCATACGACGACTCGTGTTGATGCATCGGTACGAAGATCCTACGAATATAGCCTAGAACGTTTCGCCGTTGACTTACGGACTGAAAAGAGAAGAGAAGTACAGTAAGTACCGGTAGCTTACTAGCGATTCTGCAGATGTATCTCACGATACGCCTTTTAAATGAAATTTTATGAGTGCTTCCGATGTAATTGAGGTTATAGACCTTAGAATGTGTCATAATTGTAAAACAAATTCATGGCCAAACAGTTTTATGTTGAATTGTATGTAATTGCGACTTTCATTATTTGAACGCGGTTTGTGTCATGGAAGTTTGGATTGCAATGGAGTGCTTTGAGAAAATGGTCCCTCCTTACATGCCTCTTCAAGGCGGAAAACTATGTTGAAAGGTTCGCGTAGCCGTAGCGTCTACGAAATCGGCGAGGAAACCCGTATTACAGCGCGTAATACTTAAATGGTGTTTGATGTGAGCTTAGGGTCGGAGGTGGATTTAGGGGTCGATAGGCTAAACAACATTCAAGGGGCGCACGATTTTCTGGGGCCCGAAGCCGTACTCCATTTTCAGGCAACTACACGTCAGCTGTAGAGTATCGCCACACAAAAGGCCACGCATAGATGAACACATAAATGTTGTTCAATATGTTCAACATTTCTGAACGTATTTCATCCTCCCCCATTTGGGTTGTGAGCGGCATTGACGTAATTTGCTATATGGCGATAGTCCACTGTCTTTCTTCTAACGGGTTGGTATTGCGCATTCCGTAACTATGTGCAGAAGGGCACATACGGAACCAATATTGTTTGTTTAAGATCTTTGTGTAAAAGCAGGAAAGGCAAATGTACCGGACAGGGTATATTAGATGAAGGTAGCTGTGAGCCTACGGAGACAAATTTACTTACTGTACGAATGCAGCCGTACGTTTAAGGCGCATAATTTTTCTCGGACGATTCATTTTCCTTTCCGCCTTCTGCCTAGAATAGAAGACGGCATGTGGGCGTTTGGTTCATGCGTAATTAAGTATAGACGAATTGTTACTGAATCGGGACGACGAAGATGGTATATATAAATTCAGCGCTTTAATCCTTGCTTTCTCGACGTGGGAGCGGTTCGCGATTCTCGCTGTATGTAGTGTTTTGATTGTTCTGTCGTTTCCTGGTTGTCCGCTCGACCCACGCCTTCTGCTCGTCGCATCTCTGTATCTTTATATTCTCTTCGCGACAGTTTCGTGCTGCCGTTTCCTTTCGTTCTCCTGCGCCTGTTTCGCTACCTCGGCCTGGGCTATATCTTACCGATCGTGATGCTTAGAATCAGAAATCCTATCGTAGGCCTGTACGTATCCAGCCGCCAAAACTAGCTATCTGAAAAATAATTCTATAAAAAATTGCTGCTTATCTATTATTATAAATGTGAAAATTAGCTGTAAATTCAGAAACATCCGATTATGGTATTATGCATTTCTAAGGCTCGGGTCTCACCATATGCATTAAGCCTATCACTTAGATAACACAAGTGCACGATAACTTGTATTTCCTCGTGCTATGACGTTGTCTGCAGCGGTATTCGCGACGAATCACGAGATCGCAACGCACACTCGAATTCATCGCGTCATTCAGTCGCACCGTCGTTAGCGCAAGATAGAGGGCACTTCCGGGTGTGTGTACGAGCTCTGCTTGAAAGTAGGACGGTTGCTATTTAGTCAATTGCGCCGTTCGTCGGTGACGAATAAGCTGTGTAAGGTAGAAGGTTAATCGTAGACGAATGTATGGTCCAGACAAGTTATACATGGGTTGTGGTATCCGCCTTGCATGTGTTTGAAAGTAAATGAGAATAGACATTCTCTATATAGACAATATCGGAAATTGCGAGTTATCTATATACTTGGAACTTGCCCCCTATTCACAGAATACTGAGTTGAGTCTGTGCTACCCTTGCGGCGTCCTTTTCATTATTTCAAGTTTTGTGTAGCGTCAGGAGTTGGATTGTATAGAACTTAGAAAACGCAAATGACGTCTTCCAGGCCAAACTCAGTAGGTACTGCGTTATGGGGGAACCAACAACTTTGCGACAATCGCCTCTGACTTGTTTTGTCGCCAATATGCTCAAGTATTGATATTATATATCTCGTCAGACATCAGACAAGAAACGATGCATATGGTTTAAAGGATTATGAGCAATATCGTCGGCGTTGATGAATCCTGCCAGTAACACACTGTAGATGTCATTTGTGTTATGTAGATTATTCATATAGCTTCCGCCAAGCCGTGTGACATAAGCGACGACCTGCCAAATCTATTCGGAGTTGTCGTAGGCGCGCGTCATTAAATAGGACAGCAGAGACAACTCATCAGAACTGCTGTACTTAGTTAGATTATTGAGTGTGCTGGAGAGTTTGAAATTATTCGTATATAAAGGGCGATCTCTCTACAGCGAAAGCGGCTGTGTGTATCGTTTTACGATCGGCAGCGATTCATCAGCGTGCTGTAGTCACCGTTTCAATGGCGCTAAGTTAGTTTCGCCCGCCCGTCCTTGAACAATAACTGAAGACATCCGACTTGTGTACTCGACGAAAGTTCATTCTCCATTCATGCTTCTATTGAGCGCGAAGAAATATTTTTGTCAGGAAGCTACTGTCGACACGTTACAGTCGACACTATAAGTCAAAATTTCAACCCGACAAAGTCTGATATTTCCATTGACGCCTTCCTACCCTCTGTGGTGGCGATTTCCATCTCTATATGCATACGGTCGCTCAGTGTCACATGTTTCGGCGTCGTAAAGTAATTATGGACAGAGCTAATTGTTTCAGTGATGTAGTGTTGTTTTGACTGGCCCGCTGAGTCTCGATATACTCTAGTGTCAATGTAAAAGCGCCAATGGAGCGGATCTTCATGTGCTGGTCACATTTACAATAAATGCTGATATTCTACCACCTGCCATAATGACCCGCCATCTCGCACACGCGGTGCCGGAAATAATAATCCGTAGCGGCAAAAGATTCCTAAATGCCCATCAATTCAATCAATTATGCCTACACACTCGTCAGTTTTGTTGTTGTATTCGATCAACACTCCAATTTGTACTGTGTAATGTATTGCCGAACCTACGGAATATGTGTCAGTCAGGGGAGTGTCAATTGTGAACTGGCACATACTGTATGGAATTTCATAAAGCGGGGCCGTCCCAGAGATACTGCAATAGCGAGACGATCATAGGCGGCTGATTTGTTCGCTGCGGAATTTTTTCTATTACGGTACCTCTGATTACCCGACATTATTGCACTTCCTATTTGTATTCTTTACTTAGATATAATAAGTTACCACAGATTTAACGTCCAGTCCAGGTTATTGGAATATAATTTACAAGCTTTCGGAGCTCTGTTCCTTCATCAGATGTACTTGTTACTTAGGCGTTAGGCCTATGTATTATCATGTCAGGAGGTTTAGCTGGCAGTGTATCATGATGTGCGTTGGTGATGTCCGCAACGCAGCCGTTATTTAGATCAGGATATACGCGATCGTTGACGTGAAATTATTCCCCGTAAATTTCAACTAACTGATCGATCATCGCGTTGGCATTACTCGCTTGATCGTGACGGAGCGGGGAGATTCCCGGAAATGGTTTGCCCGTTTGTAGAACGATACGCGCGCAGTTTTACCACCAGAGACGACGACGAAAAATTGCCAACGTCGTGATTCCGTCTACATGGCTCGACGAGACTCATGACTTCGTCGTGCTTTGCCAGCTCGAGATATTGATCCGGTCGCTCTTTTCGTGCGATGACCAAACAGGGCATGTTGATACTATCGGAGTTCCGCGACTACCAAAAAAAAAAGACTCCGGAAATGACGTTGCCGAGGCGTATGATGCCGACTCGGAGTGGAGCGCCCGTTGAACTCGTCCGCTTGAAACGATGTTACAACGTAACACGGCAATCATAATCTCAGACACTATTTTATGCCGCTACCTAGTAACAAGCCACGGTTATGATGGGAATCAGGCTTACTCCGTGATATCTGATGCTATGTGGCAACTGACCTCACGAATCACAGTTTCCAGTAAATAACATTCCTTGACACTGCCGACCTGAGGAAAACTGAAAATGTTTATTCTGTGATTACAGCACCTTCAATTCGATACAGTACTTGCTGCGAGATTTGTGGATAGATCTTGTCCTTGAGACTAAAATCGTTACATATCCACTGGACAGTGTCCAGCTACCTGTTTGTCAGACCGTCACTATCACTAGCGCATAATAATAATGGCCGAATATTTTGTCTTGTGCAGTGAAAAATTTGGATTTTTTATCATCGATATGACTTTCTGTGTCTAGGATCGAAACTTCTATCGTGTTTATGTAGTTGTATCTACTGTAGTGACCTCATGGTGTTGATGTTTGTATATTCGTCACACGCTCAGCCATAAGTAGGCTACACTTTGCATCCAATGGGCATTGTATGACCTGTGAACTTGGCTAAGTAAATGAATGTACAAAGTAATTGTGTCGTAGAGCGATTTTTTTACTGTAGCCATAGATCATTTAAAAACGTCAAAAAAAGAAAAAAACGACAACTGCCGGAAATGTGTCGTCACAATAGCTCTCTGGCTGCTAAGAGACAGTGGTATGTCACTAGCTGATGGAGATCGGGAAGATTCTCCAGCGTAGTGACTTACTTCCTGCGTAGTATAATTTTGATAAGCCATAAAAGTATTTATAGCGACGGAAATTACAAGCAACGGATTGCGATGCAGGAACGTTTTCTCTATTCGAAGCTTCTTTGTAGTCGTTCAGTGTAGGCGTGTTAAGCCTCGGCTATAAGTCACCACATTGTCGTCATTCACGCCTCGTGCTTTGCATTTCCCACCGCGAACGATTCGTTTATCGTTTATCGCGAGCTATGGCACACATGGCTTGCGTTTCATACAAACTGAGAACTGTATCATTTCAGTCCACGAAACCACAGGTCGTGTTATAACATATGTCACGATTTCGTTTCCGACGCCACATACGGGTGCTCGTCGAATGTATTGTCGCGAAGTTAATATATATTGGCTATGGTGTTTCTGAGCGTCGTTAAAAACGTCATACTTTCTTTCACCGATCGCGTTAGCCCTATACCAGAATCTGATCATGATGGACTTGTGGAAAAAGGGAATAACTCCACAGGGTGTCGCCATACATCAGTGTCTTAGTAAGCTCTATCGCAATCACGGTGATATTTCATTTGTGCTTATGTACAGTAGTAAGTTTACTTGTAGCCTTGTAATTTACCCTGCCATTCAATATATCTAATAGTTAACTCCTTTGACTGCAAGCATGTACGAAGACCTACCAACATACATTTGTCAAAAATGGCAAATTCATCTAGCCTTAAGTGATAGGAAGAACAGGGTACCGGTAGGTAACCAATGAGTGTTGAGGAGAGCAGAAGGTACAGGTAGCAGGTACAAGCGACGAGTTGATTCAGAAGTGATACCGAAATCTTCATTTTCCATTTCGATATGATTTAATAGATAGATTGACTTATTTTACCTGATTTTATCTTTTCAGGGATTTTATATTCGCTTTAACGCTATGTAACAATGAGAACTCGGTCAACTCACTCATCAGATGATATAAATTTGAAGAAAGAAGAAATGGAAGTGCAAGAAAGAGATCTTGTCGCAAAAAAACATTCTGTTCAAAATGGCCCCGAAAATGACGAAGTTGACGACAGAAATGAAGCCGTAGACTCAACCGAGTCGAAGCCGCCGACAGAGGAACAAGGTAGGAATATTATTCTGTACCACACGAGTATCTCATATCAGTGATAGGACTTATGTATATGTACTGCGTGTAGGCTGTAGGCAATTAAGAATATGTGAAAAAAATGGCGTGATTATGTTAGAAGGCAACTTTCATATATTTGGTGCTCAGTAATCGTCGACGCTAAAGCGAAAGAAAGCTTCACATACCCTTTCATATTCTATAATTGGTTGGTAGATGCGATCGTGTTGTCATAGACATAAGCACAACGTGTTCTGGCAAATGGAACCCTGATACTAGTCTCTCAAATGATCATATTCAATGTTGTGCCTGAACGCCTGTCGTCATTTAATACTGTTACTAATATATCTGCTCATGACGTGAACGGTCTTACGCTAGTCTATATGGTTAAGTGAGTTCGTCCGAACTACGTTGCGGTGACCTCACCTCACATGGATTTTGTCGGAAGGTCGATGTGCTCCCTCTGAAAAAATAACAAAGATCGTTGTTGTCATCGTGAATAGTGAGTGACCTTTGTTTGCCGTGTACGCGCCACTCACCGGTCACTGCTAGTGGTTACAACAACGTTCAATGTGAGATATATATATAGCATGCGCCGGAACCAGGAAGATTCCGCCCAGCTATTATACCAAACTGACTATCGCGATCTATATTCGCGCAAATGAGATCGCTTGGATCATTAATTTGCTTAGATTGAGGCCTTCTAGTTGTTGTGAGTAGGATGCAAAATATTTGCGCAATGATTTCCTCCGTTGGCATTTCCATTATGTGTAGTTGGGTACTTGGGTAGTGTAGACGGCAGTGATATACTCACATACAGTACAGATACAATGTGAGGCCATGGCAGTTGGGTAGAAAAAATGTTTTGGAATGAGAAAACTCCACACTCCACATAACACCAATATCGGAAAGATCCTCCTTCCCGTGGAAGCTGCGGGCATCCGTATTCTCGTCTTCATCTGACACGCTAAGGAATCAAACCACCAACCTCGGCGGTCTCTACCCGTTCCATTTCCTGGCTTAAAATTCGTTAGTGACCCAACCGTGATTAGCCAATTTGACACGAGTACACTAACCTGTTACGCATCATTACTGCGAGGAATTGTGTTCCACAATTTCAGTGCGTGTTTCTTATGAGACTGTCATATACTCATATACATATGCTGCCTATATGATGCGATTCAGCAAAGAGAAACATGTTACATGTAATAACCGATGAAAGATATAACAAAGTCCATTTAATCAATACTAGCCGTCTTATATGCAATATGTGTCATGACATGTAGACATAAGAAACAAGGCGTGAGAACTGAACAAAACCGAGGTTTTGTTTTATGAAGATGGAAATGAACGGGTGTTGTGAGATTGCCCAAAACAAGCCACGCAAATACAAACCTTGGATTTTGCCAACTCTGCAACATGTTGTCGTTTATTCCGTTCTATTGAAATTTTGTGGTGGCGGTGCGAAGAGTATTACGATCGTTTTCTCAGGAAATGAGCAGGAAACGAGTGATACGGATCACGAGCTCACGGACAATGACGTAAAACACACAGAGACCTCCGAAATTTCCCAGCCGTTTGTACTTCCACAGTCGCATTCGCAAGGCAGCAACGGGACGAAAGGTGAAAAAGTTACAGAGGTTAGTGTGAAGGATTCGGCACATAACATAGCTCACATGAAGCAACAGCCCACCAGAAATTTCTTCATGATCGAGTGGGTCAGGCGCCCTATTACGGCTGGCGCTATGCAAAAACTAGGAATGTTCTGTATCGAATCTCCCAGCGACGATCGTTATTTCGCTGCTTAGAGATATGTACCGCAGCTCCGTGATGATTTGTATGATGCTGGAAAAGGCCCTAAGTCGGGAGGATGCATTCATTTGCTCAAGGATATCTATACTAGATATGTCTAGATACCCCTTCGTTTGCTGTATATACTAAGCGAAGGAACAAGCGGACGGCGGTTGGAGCGCACTTCGTAACCGGCTCCCTCGTGTGGGGAATCCCTCACTTTGAGTGTGGTCGCTAGTTGTCGCAGACGCGCTGAATCGTACTGCAGGCGTTTCTGCGTACCAGAAGATACGGGTGTGGTCTGTTTAGACTACTATCTTTACACAGAAAACAGAGTCAAAAACCGGACAACATGAGTCTGAAGAAAAACGGGATGAAAGCAAATCACTTCAGTCCGAAAATAAAGCAAAGAATGATGCGATTATGTCTATTTTTCGGCCTGACCCAACATCATTCTTCAGCGGTCCAATGGAGAAAGAATTTGCCAAATCTTTCTATAACAGGTCAGAACAGAATCATTGTTAAGACCTCGTACGTAACATAATAAACCTCTTCCAAAGTAGAATCATAACTTTGAAACCATTGTTGGTATTAGGATATCTTGATGTTCGTGACCAAAAACAAAAATGTATGCCTAGCCCCAGCTATTTACATCTATGCCATTACCCGCATTTTTAAATTTCAGCTTGAATATGCTAGCTTCTCAAGCCCTTACAAAGACCCGAAATGAACCAAACACAGGGGACACCAAGGCCTCAGCTAATTTACCATTTAAGCAATCTGGCAATGGAATGTTACAAGTGCCTCCACGCAATGATTCAAGAAGCAGCATTGGAAGCAAAAGCTCCTATGATGCTCGCAGGAGGTAATGCAATACAGTCGTACAGTCAATAGTTAGGCGCCCGTAGGAAAATTCAGAACGGGCATATTTCAGTCTCAAGATCGTCGCGTGCGTGGCCGTTACGCTACGCGACACTAGTCATTCATTCCCAAGCATTCCTAGGGAAAACGTTATTTGGCCCCTTTGAGGAAACGTTGATTGAATTCTGAAAAATGTGCCCAATCTGCCTACCTATAGCATATCCTAGACGCCCAAGGGGTAGCGTGGCGTGGCAGATGACGGAAATGGTTGGAGCTGGTTTTTTTACAACCCCCCTTGTGGTGCCTAAAAGCTAAGAAACTCTAATGACTCCTTTTCTTTTGTTATTTCATAGTTAGCTAACCGTTCACCAATAGGAGCCGTAGCCAAGATTATGGTAGTTGGTGTTTCCTTGACCATGTCTTTTAATCGGTTACTCACATTTATTACTAGTGGGTCATCGGATGATAATGGCTCAACGTCGCCAAGTGGGAGTGACATATTGTCGAGGCCATTGCCAGGAGGTATATCACCGAAATCACTGGCGGAACAACTTCGAAACTCCGACTCTGCCAGTATGGTGGTTTCAAGACAACTTAAATTTGGGAATAAAAATCCTGGTCAGTATGATATCTGTTTCTATCTTTGCTGGTTCGGCGACTATTTTGTCTCTCTCGCTGGCTCTATCAGAAGTAGAATTTTGCCGGTAAGCGTACTTTTAGCGCGGATTTCGCATGGGTTGGTTAGACTTTACGCGGTTAGGAAATAACAAAAACTATGCCCGGAGTTTACTGTTTAGCGTGTTGTTATTCAGATGTTCGCGCCTCTGTAATTTACGCCATTTTAGCAAACTTTCTGTAGTCCTACTGAATCCGAAATTGGGTGACTTTGCTTTGGTGGTGTTGTGTTGCTCATATAGTCTACCTGCTTCAATTACCAAATTGTTGATGTAGTATAGAACTAAGCGCATTCAGGGCAAAGTCTTTGATTTGGGGTAATCGTATGCGTGGCCATAATAATCGATACTCAAAAGCCATGGGGTAGTGATGATGACGCGGATCTCTCAATTTATCGCCGTTGATTGGGCCTACACCATAATACAGGATCCTCGTATACACCATTCCATTGTACACTATCGTGCGCTGATGAGACTATGACATTGACAATATGTCTATCAACATTATAGGTTACTCTATCACTTATGCAAACTCCGACGGCACATCCACTCCTCCCGGATCTTACGTTAGTGCACACCTTAGACCGTCTTCACCCAGATCATCTGACTACCCAACGTTACCAAGTCATATTACTCCATCCACGAGTCTGCATCATTTCACTACACGGTACACAATCGAAAAACCAGTTGATCCATCGAGACTGGGAGTAGAGCTTGTATTGGATCACGTGAACGAGGAACCCGTGATTGAAGTGGAGTGTGGAGGCAATAGAGGTCTTCTCTATGTAAACAAGCTATGTCAAGGAAGTAAAGGTGAGTGGGTTTGAAAAATGGGTGATTGGGCATGGCATGATGCCGGAAAAATGATAATTTCCGGGGAAACAGATTATTTGCATTTCCCGCTCGGAAGTACTCAAATTCCCCCGCGAATTAGGCTCAATTATAGCTGGGCGGGTTTTCAGCACGCATCCCATACTTTGCGTTAAATTGCAGCAGATTAATTTTAACAGGCATGGTGATTTCCCAAGATGCAACATTCTTGTTGAGGTTTTGCAATTGTTGAGTAATGAGCATGCGATGGCAAGGCCAAAGTGTCGACTCTGACTCTGAACTTGCTCCGATCCCGCTTTCAAAGCAGACGATATAAAATTAGAAATCATACGCGCTTATTGCATCATGACAGTAAAGATATGTGTAATAACCGCAGTAACTTTATGTATACTGAGAGGAGGTGGAGTATACAGAATAGGCAGGGTGGGGGCGTGTTCACTCTCAATATGACCCACCACGACATGTTAATTTGCAAGCTGTGACGCATGAACCGATGCACTATTTATGAGTATGTATATCTTTTTCGTTAGTATTTCCGGGTACTATTTCCGCGTATGCTCTTGATCACGTTTCTCAAGGACAACTGGTGTTATGTGTGGGATCGTTGGTATAAAATAAACTGTGTTAAGTTAAAAGTTCAGTACAGTAGTATACAGACAGAGAGAGAAATAAATAAATTTATTTGGTATACAAATTACGATGTCATATAGTGGCAGCTTGGATATGATATATTGTAGGCCTGTAGCGACAGCGAATGTCTAGTTTACGTTTAGGCTGATCTCCGTCAGTTACATTGCATTCAGGTAGATAGAGGGAGAATGGTACATGCCGTGTCTTGGACGCTTACAAATTGAGATATCCTAACCAAAGTTCTGCAGCCTAATAGGATGTCTGGGTTTATAGTTTGTCCTACACTTCGCTGTTGACGCGACAAATTGTGCAGTACTCGATGACATCTTGCAAGGGAGATTCTACTCCAATCCCTAGATGTTCAAAACCAATTTACATTAAGATTATGGCATTCAGAAAATCGATATTCAAGAGCAGTACCCACGATAAGAATTTAGAGCATGCTTTCCGTGCTGCCACGCAGACTACGCCAAGCCATGAAAGTTTGCTTAGACTAAAGTGGACGAGTTCTACTGATGTCGCACAGTAGGCTATTACCGGAACAGGCCTGTCGATGGTTATTACCAAAAACGAACTCTGTGTGTCCAACGCAATGTCTATAATTATGCTCTTAACTCGTGCAAAGCGTCATAGAAGCGATGTCGATTGAACGTGACGTGCGATTCCCTTCTTCCTTGGCGTCATGAAACGCTAACCTCTAGGTGGCGCACGAGATGCCTGTCGAGTCCAGCGTCGTCTTTCAGGATCAATGTTGCTGTCAAGTTGACAAATTGAGTCATTGTTAGTTGTTACGCTACTGCGTTTGGCTGCGGAAATGACGCGAATGTAGATACTGGGAGCCGAATCAACAATCACCAATTTTACTATTCTGTAAGAGATTTTCGTGTACGTAGTCAAAATGCCCCGTAAATAAAATTGAGAAACAGTTCAACTTTCAGGCGCCTT
The DNA here is from genome assembly GCA_030412335.1 of Botrylloides violaceus. Classification (NCBI taxonomy): domain Eukaryota; kingdom Metazoa; phylum Chordata; class Ascidiacea; order Stolidobranchia; family Styelidae; genus Botrylloides; species Botrylloides violaceus. Next base: position 3,525,609 of record JASFYC010000810.1, read on the forward strand.
AAAGGTGTCTATGAATAATCGGTAGGAACATATTGTGTGTTCCGATTCTCAATATTACTTTAGTAATAATTGCTCATTAACGGTTTAGGACAATCTATTCACTTTAACGAAGAATGGTTGACGCCGAACGAATTTCAATTCATCAGTGGCCGGGAAACAGCCAAGGACTGGAAGCGCAGCATAAGGCATTGCGGTAAAAGTCTCAAGACTTTAATGACAAAAGGGATTCTACAAGTTCACCCGCCAATCTGCGAATGCTCACAGTGCAGGGATTTACACGGAGTGAGTAACATGCATTGTTGGTGCGAATATGCATAGTGATATATATAGTAGGCCTATGGTTATATGAAGTGTAGTGTTGTAGGCCTACTGTGTTTCTGTGTGTGTATAGGTGTGGGAGGCGGTGCTTTTCGACTGTCGAGGTCTCTTTCGCTAAGATCTAATCTTGTACTGGTTCCAGGGGAGATTTAGAATTCCCGCCCCGCGAGGATACAGCGTTGTAGTGTAGTAATGTTTCTATGCCTAATGCATGGACTGTAATTCAACTCTCGTAAGTGGAGATATCGTTCAAACGTTCCGTGACGGAGGCATTCCGCAGATTCCACCATTTCATTAGCTCAAATATGAAATAGGTGGAATAAGTTCATGCCAAGTGCACGGTTATACCATGGTAGAATAGTTCATAGTCAAATGTGGTCTGAGACAGTTTATGTTCTCGTTGTAATGAGATTACAAGGATTTATAGTCCGGGTTTATACGCCGCCAATTTATAGTTGTAGTCAGCCGTACTTATCCTTAAAATCTGTACAAATTTTGCTTTTGAAGGAGACTCTCTGGTCTTTGATGAAGTGTCAAGTACTTACTTAAGATTATTGACAAATGATTCGCGTAATCTTAAGACAGCCAGCTTAACTAAAGTTCATATTAGTAATTCAGCATTATCCCACAGTAGCCTAGGTTTAACCTATTGACTTGTACGGACTCAGATTACCTCATTCTGAGCTGTCTGTTCAGGACACATCTTGATGATCTGCGTCGTCGTCGGCAGTATTGATTTCGGAAGCGATTGTCTTTTGTATTGAAGTCGCGTGTCTCACGCGACAGCCATCCTGATAAGAATCTATTGCCACTTGTACATCTTCTTTCCCTTTGAGCGCCTTTTCATTTTGGTTGGCTACAGCGGGTTGAACCTAACATGATTTGGCTAAGCTTTTAGACCCGATGCCATTCCCCCTACAACCCTCTCTTTTGTTCATTTATTAGTTGGAGAAGGGCGTGGCTGTTTGCTCCAAAGTGGTGTTGCGGTGGTGGTCAATTCTAGAGAAGCTTAGGTCATGAACTTAAGCCAGATAAAGCAGTACTTGACTTATAGCTCAGTATTCGATGTCCATTTATACGTGGAGGATGTCTTGGCTATTTACTGCAATGTGGTGTTAGGGTGGTGTTAAATTCGAGACAAGCTTGGGCCTTGAGCTTAAGCGGGGTAACGCAGGGCATGGCTCATTATTCGATAGAATCTAAGGCCATGATCAATTCACTCTCGCGCGAACTTTCATATTCATCAGTGAAATTTGGAGTAAAATGTTGTGGGCAATCATTAGCCCGCGATTGTTATATATATATAAAACCGCGTATTGGCACATACGATGTCAAGTCCAATTCTACCAAAGCGCAGGAAATTGACCTGTGTTATCCTACTTACATGTAGTGTAAACTGTTGTTTCCGGATATATAGGTGTGACTCCGCGTGATGATATCGTGAGCAAAATGATGAGGCTAGAACCTAGAATGAATATTAAAAGATCTGTTAGCACTTCAACCATAACTAATCTACTTATAGCTATGAAACGTCACAAAAAAGACTATATACTTTCATTTATGGCCGTAGTTTGATTGATTTGCAACCATGTACGCACTGAAATCCAACATCGCCTGTGTCGTTATGATTTTCTGTTTTGGAGATTTCACGCGCCATATAGTTTCTTACGGCTGCGGCCTGAGGCTCCTACGTTTATGTTTTAAACGCCGTTATATAGGCGTTTGCTAAACTGCGAGTGAACTTAAAGACTTACAAACTTGTACTTGAAAACTTTAGTTTCACTGCGTTGCGACGTTTATAGCCTTGCAACACCCATACAGCCTCACCATCAGCGCGGTAGTCTCTAGTGGGTCATAACGTGCCGGTGGCCGCTTGAGACTTTTGATTTGGCAGTTTTTATATCTCTTGTCTGGATCACTCAGATGATAAGTGTCTATTACGGCACGAAATGTATTTCGTATAAGCGAAAGTCATTCCGACTGGCGTCGTATTCTATCAACGGCGCCGCTACGACTGCGACGTAGGCTACGCCGGCGACGAAATTCCGACGCCTCGTACGTACGTTTATCATTTCCCCTTGAAATCAGACTTTGTGTCACCGAATGGGATTTACCACTCTTAATTCTGAAAGCATGTAGTGACAGATCGTTAAAACCTGTTTTTTTGTACAATTCAACTTTCCCGTATAGATATACGTTCGAGATTCGATCAGTATAGCCTACCCAGACGTTGCTGGCGTATTGTCTGCGTTCAGTATAGATAAACGAGTTACAGCATTATACGCTATCGCCTAGGCGTTGGTTGTGGATTTGGATTCTCGTCGCGAGAACTCAGAACCGAAGACGCTCTCCAATGCTATTTTGTTGCGCCTTATTGCTGCCGTATTTCTATTGTGCGCGTGAAAACTAGTTTGAGGTGAAGTTGTCACGTCGTATGGGACTTACTGGTTGTTTATATCCGTGGAAGCACATTGCGAGATAGGGTTTGTGCTCATGTACTGTGGTAGCCAGATAACATCAACACACCCGAAGGCTTTGAGGGAGTTGTAGACAAGGTCTGTAATGCGTTTAGGGTCTATAGCGAAAAACTGTGATAGAGATATATACTGAGTGTTTAGTGCTGGTTTGTGGATTACCGATTTTGTTTGATACTGTATCGCGATTCGCGATGCTTCACAGTGTCGTTGTGAATACGTTCCACGTCGTGTTTTCCTGAAAGAGGCGGGAACAGGATAAGTGTACATTTACGGAAGGAAGGAAGCGTGCAAGAGAAGATATAGAAAAACAGCTTGAAGCGACGTTACCATTGTCACAACGCTAACAATATTTATTGCTAGGACTAGGATATTTTCAATTTTTATGCCCTAGTAAAATAAGGGTAACGAACGAACGACGGAACGTTGTGTATGAATTGTACGCAGAATGAGCCTATATGTAGCCCCTGACAAGAATGTGCATCACTAACAAGCGAAAACGCGTCATTGCACTGAATTTCACAAATTAAATAAATTAAATAAATGATTCTGTGCCTGCGGTCGATGTTGGCATGGCCGTGGTTATGTCTGTGGAAAATATTATATACATGAACTTTACACTCATACGTTCGATGTGGTAGCTATTGAACGTTATCCACTACTTGTGAATGACTATCGTAAAGAAGGTTCATCACAGATTTAACGCCCAGTCATGGTTTATTGAGAATTATAATATTCCCAAACATTCGTACCTCCACTCTTTCATCAGGTGCAAACCGATGTGGCATAGTACGAGATAATTTAAATTTATCCATTCTCGATTATTTACTCAAACAACGCAACGCGTTTTCTCTCTGAGGATTAATTGGTTTCACTTATAAACATTTTGCGTCCTTCGTAAACCAGCATGCGTTCTGGATATATAGGCCGCGATCGCACATACGCCCTTATAAATTGGCGACCATTTTGAAAAAGTCAAGAACGCTTATGGTAAGTTGGATGTTTTCTGAGTAGAACTTCAACAACTCATTTTGGAGGATTGCTGATGTGCACCAGCCGGTGCTCCGCATGTATAGTGTAGGCCGACTGATTTAACGCGGTATATACATTAGTTAACCGTTGTGTCTTCGTGAGGCGGGCAGTTATGCACGCGTGCTGTAAACAGGACACTCAAACGTGTAGAAGGCACCGGGTACAACCGCTGTTTAATGTCATACGAACAGACCCGGGAGGGCTTTGTACACCTGCTACTGTATACCTTAATCCGCCCTTGGTTAATTACTGGAGCTCGTGTCTAAGGCATTGACTTTCTATTGCGGATTCGGCACTACGAATTTTCGAAGCGTTTTGTCTGCTTGAATGGTTCCGGTCTACTCTATCCTCAGTTTATGTATCGTGTAAGCGTTGCAAAACGTCTATGCATATATCTATAAACTTTCAATAGAACGTGGAGAAGTCCTGCACGCGCATCCGTTGTGAAAGTAAGACGCCTATTCATGTTTCCTTCCCGTAAGTCTCTAACTCTCTAACTACTACCCGGAAGTATTGAAGATATATTCTGACTGTATGTGAAGCGAACTGTGTGTTGCGTTTGCGTAGCCCGTGAAGTCCTCTATGAAGGGCAATGAGTACGAAATTTCTGTAAAATGTATTTAGTTGATGTTGATGTTGTTGTTTTGGTATCTATGCCTGATGGTGTAATGCGCTTCGCCGGTGTTCCTAGCTGGTCGAGTCCTCTAGCTCGACATGCGTTGGGAGTGCGACACTAGTTTATGCCACGTTATGTCATAGAAATGCCATTGCGATATGTTCCGGCCAGCGCATCAAGCTTTTACTCATCGGGGAACAATATTCATTGTATTCCGGTTCCGGAGATAAACGATGAGGGCTTCGGCAACACCGGTATCCGTCGTATTAAACTGTTACTAAATCACTATGCAAACAAACTGTGCAGCCGTGTTCAGTAAGTCGTATACAGTAAGGAAAAGTGATTGCAACGTCTGTCTATGCACGTTGATAAATCTCAAGGAAAGAATTCACTTATTAGGTTTAGTGCGAGTCTGGACATTCCCGTTCTTGGGGCTCTATAGTATTCAAAGTGAAATTTCTACTTCCTAAATATCCCACCTTTTCGATTTCCTGTTCAGGAATGCCGTGTAGGCTATATAGAATTCTACATATAGGCACGATGCATAGCATACAGTGTAATTTTCAATCAGGTGATCCTTACGTTGCTTGTTATGTTGCTTGGTTTATATCTCTGCCCACCCATCATGACTCGATAGTATGATTCAAAGAATCATTATTTGCGACGCTATACAGTTTTCTCTCCTGTGCTGTTTAGAGAAGCTTCCGGCGGAAGGAAGAGGATGTATATGTTATATGAGAATGTATGTGGTTTGTTTCATATTCAGCAACTAACATCCTGAGACGCAGCGCAAATCGTATGCTCTTGTTTAGTCCAATTTTCATTGGAGCTTAGTGTTGGGATAAAGTAGAGAAACGAGGACTCAGCGTATATATCGAGCTTACGGCAGCTACTTCCTAGCGTATAGGCCAGAAAGTTAACTATACCTTAGAAATGTGGGTACTGGTGTACATGCACTAAGGACACAGTATGTCTATGGATGGGATAGAGTATTGCTGTGTCTGATGTCTCAAGATGCATGCAGGGTTGCAAACGTGTATTATCGTAATCAAGCATGGCCTTCGCCTTCATTTGTTCCTTATAGTGTGACTTTGAGTAATGATTCAAATGTGTACATTCTAAGTTCGATGCCTCTCTAACATTAACAAGTATCCACAGTCTGCATATAGCTTCTGATAAATACAGACATCGGAAATACATGGGAACTAGTAGGCATAGTTAGGCGGAGGCACTAATACTACATACTGAGGAAGTCAAAGCATGTTCTATGTATCTATGATCATTTTTGTGATGATGAAGCATAGCAGCTCGTTAGTCGTTAGTGAGGAAAGGAGAAAAAAAGCCGTTTGCTGTCTTTTTGCTATACCGCCCTATCATACATTTTGACAGTTCAAAATGCATTATAACAGCTTCCTCCTCTAAGACCGAATACTGCATTTACTTCCTGAGGAAGAGGCTCTTCCTGTTACTAATGCTTTGCTTTGCGACATTAAGTAGACGGAACCCATCCGTTCTAGTTACTTTAGATTGAACGAGAAGCGGAATGTAGTGAAGAAGGTTATATATTTAGTTTAGCCATGGCCTACTGGCCCATACTGGCCATGGTTTAGCCTGGACTTGACGAGGACCGATTTGTATTGTTTAGTACAGAGCTCTACCAATGGCTCGCCATGAGGCCATGAGCTACTGAAAGTAAATTCAAGAGCAATGCGTTACTAAGCATTAAGTTTGAGCTCTTATCATCTTCTTCTTCAACTCGGATTGGACATTTATTTATATGTTTCCACCGCATAATGTATAACACCATATGGCGCTCGTATACGTACTTTAGATATTGCGCGGAGTCTCCATGCTGAAATAGCTTATACGAATCTCAGCCAAAGTCTTAGACAATTATAGAGAGATGTTCCTGATGCTTTTGTTCTTATACGCGGTGCAGAGTGTACATAAAGAGGGTGATCCCAATGTTTGTAATCATGATTAACATCCCGTGCGCTTGTACGCCCCGAACCAATTTGACACAATCTGACTCCAACCTGCTACACTTGAATGCACACAGACACAGAGTTTGTGTATTCAATGGGTATTTCAGGAGATAGTATATGGTGAACGATAAGGTCACTAAAAATTGCTTTGTCCTCAAGTATATGTCTCAACTATAATGCCCATTGTCAAGTATGGATCAAAGGATTATATACGTGGCGAACGTGGGCAATTTCAGCGTCCTAATGCGCTTATTACACGGAAGAATAGTGATCATGCAGTAGTAGTAAACTTCTGTGCTCCGTGAAGAACTGTAAAGGCAGGCTGGTACAACTATGGCAAGATCGCCGCAGTACGGGGAGGTATATTGGCCAAATGTCCAGATTTCTTTCTGCAAGCTCTTCGTCATCTCGTTTTGATTATAAAACATCAAGTTACAGCTCTGACTGGTCGTTCATCAATCTATTTCGCGTATCAATTTGATATCAACGTGTCTTTTTTATCATCACATTGACGCCATGTTTTGTGAATGCTTGCTATGAGTTCGTTGAGTCGTGTCAGTTATAAATTCATTATATCTGTTTTTTCGAACAGTCAAAGTTATTACCTGGTAAGAAACTGACTTTGAAGAATTTGGGTAGCCATACCGGGAGAAATATCGAGATCCCATCTCCATACAACGACGCGAGTCACTCCAACCTAGACAACATGACGCGTCACGGGTAAGTGGTATTTACGATTGTAATCTATTATTTGCCATTATAAGATTTCAACTTCTGTTACTGCCCGGTTTTTCGGCGACTTTGTTGTTGTTTTCAGTGTGTGATGGTTAGTTAATGACACTCAATAACACGGTGTAGTCCTTCTGCCGATAATTTGGTTAAGAACCCTTTGGGATATTTTACTCTATTTTGCCGTTGATGTTCAAATCTGTAAGGTTTTGGACTAATGCGATTATGTTAGCCTTGTCATGTGAGTCTGTTTAAATGCATCCAATACCCACAGGACAAAACTAAGACGCGTCCTATCCCTATTTGTCGTCCTAACGAAAACTCAGATGACGGCAATATGCAAAATCGGATCAACTTTCAAATTTTGAATATGTTTAATAGGAAATGAATTTAAGAAATGAATATGTTATACAGTCGCTAGTTCCGCATCAGTTCGGGCTCCTCACACTGCAATCTGCAGTGCGTATGCTTCTGAAAATTTTCAAACATCCGAAACTCACTCCGCAACGCATATATACTTTACCCAGCTACGAAGGAAGTCTTAACTCAATCATCTCGCAATTGCACAAAGCAAGCGGATTCGACGCCAGCACTTCTCCGGACACTCTCGATTTGACGTCGAAATCTCATGGAAGACACGACGTCACCTCTCCGACATCTCACAGCAGGAAACGTTCCAGAGAGGAATCTGAGATCAGGGTATGTTACAATATTGGTATATTTCGTTCACAAGTGAGCATGCAACATACAGAAGGCTATGGCATAAGACGTGGGTGGGAGGAAATGATCAATCGTAACTGAAGTTGGAACTATAGTACACAGAAGCGTAAAGATAGTGCTGATCAGCTGTAGTGGTGCATGGCAGAGAGAGGGAGAGTGGGAGAGAGATTTTTGCGAACTATATGCAACTGTTAACTAAAATGCACAGCTGATGTGTGCAATAGCATGCATGTAAATGTGCTCATAAAGCAATCGCTAAGGATCGAAGTTGAAGCATACGAAGAGAACACGCAGTATATGATAGATAGGGTTCATGACAGAGCGATTGCTGCGTCGAAATAGTTGTAGAAGAGGCTGGTTGCCTCGGTTTCACATTGTGGTTAGCCTACCGAAATTGTTGTTTGGGAAATTGTCGTCTTCGCCTGAGCGCAGTCGTCGGATATATGCCTGTTTGGTGTCATCGTGGTCAAGCCAGCAAACTTCACCACCCAAGTGCGGTGATTCGCCCAGTGCCGACTTAGGGCCATGATTCGTACCCAACTATATACAGTGTCTTGTCTAATCACGCCAATTCGACATGGCACATACACTTACTTTTTACGCCATATATCCGTGGCAAATTATGTCATATAAGACGCTTTTTGGCTTTAGACACTTGTAGAAATGGAAGAACGCCACAGGCGATCAACTTCCCCGTCACCGAAGAGACCATATTCAGGAGCTAATGCTTACGTGGGCAACGGAATGAGTAAGATAAACAACACACATGATCAGCTTAGCCTCGCTTTAACCCGGCCACTTTCTATCTTTTCCAGGTTCTAATACTTCCTTCGCAGCGTCTTACGCACTGATGTCTCCAGAGGAACAGTACCGGAATATGTTAGCTCTCATGAGCAGGTCGTTAAGCCCTGAAGAACAACAACGTCATTTCTTAAATCTGGCGCAAACGGTGGGAAGTTCGCTAGGATTGCACTCTACAAATATGCAAGGTGAATTGAGCAGACTTCATCTATATTTGTTATTCGGAATTACGGAATCACTGCAAACTGTAGTAGTAAAGACGTTTTTGAAAATGATCGTCAAACTAAGTTTTTTCCTCAGTCAATTGATAAACTGGCGGGAAGTGAGGCTCAATGCCGTCTACAGCCAAACGAAGATGCATGTTATGTCTGTGACGTTGACGGTAGCTTATAGTTGACAAAGGTCCGCGTGACTTATTTGTTTCTTTCATATTCAGATTACGCAGGATCAACAAGATCGTCCAATCCAGCCGATTACTTGGAAAAAGTTCGAGGGTAAGTCACCTGGTCTCCGAATGCTATCGTAAACCTAACATAGGTACATTATACCGTAGAACCATGCATCTGTGAAGTGCAGAATGTTAGTTGGCTATTCCAACAGGCAGAAGTTAGCCAGTGACTTAGCTTGAGTGGCAGTGAAATGTACTGTATACAAGAATTCTCAATACCTAAATATGTAAAAAAAACAGCTTTGACAGGCATTGATGATACTCTCACACGTATATGGTTATGCAATTAGATGCTGCTGTATAGTGTTGGCCTACCAATGTTGGAATGACCCGTTGTTTAATAATGGTGACGGAATCCATGGGGTTTGGATACGCTATGTAGGTATCGTGGCGTGTTGATTAAATATATTCTGCTTACATTTGGATATGACCTTCTGCAATTAATTGCTCGCGTTCCCCGCGATGATAACTCCGAAACGTAAATTATCTCGTTTTACGCAGAAAAAGCCGTCAAGGTTCAGACCGCCCTGACGGTGGTTTCCATCCGTACGATCTATCTGCCAAAATGGCGCGACAACGTGAAATCAACACTCAACGGCGCGGACACACTTCATCCAGTTCAGATAAATACCGTCGATTCGAACGGAACACCAACACACCAAGTCGAAGCGATCAAAAATACATTACACTGGAGTCACGACAACGTGACGACCGTTCAGGTCGGACGACCAGAGATGATGTGCGGTCGTGGACGGCGTCAAGACATGCGGCCATGATAGAACTAAGCTCTCGTCAGAATCAACATTCTGAAAAGGCTGCGAAATCTTCCTGGCAAACGGAGCATTATCCATCATCCAGATATCGAAACGAAGGGAACTCGACTTTGAATAGAAACAGACAACACAACGGTGGGATGCAGGATAAGATTGCACTGTGAGTAAGGAATGTAGACAGTTGCCTGACCATAGATCAATCTCCCTTAGGGCTATACATATCAAATTATCAGGCATGGCAAAAAAAGCGGTTCAAACCCTTGAACCGAATTTGTTCTGTGTTTGTGAACTTATGTCGTTTTAAACTGCGCAGATCATGTATGCCAGGCCAATGCATATTCTGTATATGTCGACGCCATTATTTCCAGTTAAGGTCCGAATCACTATGACAACCGCAGTCCACCGAACTCCCCGACACTGACTGCCAAGAAGAACCTACGGAGCGGATACCAAAAACATTTTTGGTTCGACTCGGTCGAGATCAGACGCAATAATTCCCGATCACGAGGCAGACTATAAAACCATGCACTCGTTCGCCTGCTGTCCGCACCGCACTCGATTCACCTCAAATACGTCTACTCCTTGTCCCCACCTCTTCGTTCTTGCGCTTCTGGATTGGCCGATTGCCGTAGCAGATTTGTTCATTAGGTGAAAACTTTTACACAGATGCCTTTTCTGTTCTCCCACATCGGCCACATCTGACCTATGCAGTGGTTGTCCCTTGATGGAACCTGCGTCTATACCTACGGTCTAAACCTTTTTTTGTACATTATGAATGTAATACCGATATCTATTTCAGAGATCATGCGCCTATCAGTAAGACACCAGTTACCACGTTACATCACCGACCCCACGGTAATGAAAGTCAACATGAGACACCGCGAAAGCACCACCACAGTCAAAGTAATCAGAATCGCACGGGGCAAGAGTCGTCAAAGTATATGCCTATGGTGGATCTGCAAAAGCATGCCGTACCGATGCTGTCTTTAAGAAGACCTACAAAAGATAATCTATTTCCAAGCAACGCTGATAGGTGAGGCGACCGACGCGCAGTTTACAGTGTAGGCGGAGATTATGTTCGCTGACTCACCGACGAGTTTTTCCCACGATCAATCGCCTATTCCTAGCGTGTTTGCACGATTGATTACCATGTTGAATGAATAGATCTTACGCGTTATGCTTACAAGTTACAACTGGCGTTCTTTGACGAAGATTGAAGTCCTGTTTGCCAAGTTCTAAGATGCGACTTTGTGATGGAATTATAAAATTGTCCATCTCGATATCGAACGTCCAGTCGCTCCAAGCCATGTACAGTTGGTATTGTAAACTCACACACGTTGCGCTGGAGTAATTGCGTGTAATACAGTACAGCTAATCCCATGTAAGGTTCGTAAAAAATAAATTTAGAGGCGGCGCTGTATGGTGATATCGCGAGATCCATTGGAAAGGCGTGAAAGGCGTTTCTCATAGATACTCAATAAATATATATGCGCCAGAGATTTTGAATCCAACGTTTTTCGACACGTAGAATGCCTGACTTTGGCTCACAAAAAGCAAATACATCTCTTCCCGTCTCCCTTGGCGATCGGGTCCCGCGACAAAGGTTCCCATTGCCTGAAACCCGACTCGTACCATGTTAGGTGAATAAAAATGCGTAACTCTTGCTCAGAAAACAAAGCCCGAGTGAAGATGGCGATTCAATATCTCAGAATCAACGACAAAGTTCGAGCGCACCTCCCCCGTTTATTTCTTCTGATGAGAAACAGAGGTTGGTGTGCCTTCTACAGATTTTGCTGCATGTTGAAACGAAATTTGACAACGCAATCCATTTCAGGGAACCCACTCGACCTACGTCTGCTCAAGATCGAATCTCCACTTCATCAATGGAGCAGTTTCAGAGCAGGAGTTCCATAAATAATGGTTTTACCTCGAATCGCAACGCATCGTCTCTTGAGGCTCAATCTAGTGCGGCGTCCTGCAATAGCTTCCTGCGTATGAGAAGCAAAGAGATCCAAAATGCTTTGGATAGGATGAAGATCTGGAAAACAGACGACGTGTGTGAATTCTTGCAAGCTATTGATCCCAGCATCACAGATCATATCGAGGTACTTGAATAACTTTCCGGTAATACTATATAATTGTGACGTCACACATCAATAAAATTGTGACGTCAGAAGTTGTGACGTTATTTCACCGTTTCAAAATTGTGGATATGCTGTGGTTGCTATGGTCCCGAACTCAAATGCTGTCGTTCAATTTGCAGGATTTCCGAAATCACGATATCGACGGCGAAGGTCTCCCGTTGCTTACAGATCGTCACCTAATGGACATCATGAATATAAAGTTGGGTTGCGCCCTGAAGATTGTAGCTAGGGTGAAACGCGAACTGACTATCCTACCAGAATCGATATCTTGCCTACATCACTATTTCATTCCTTCGGTTCCTACAGCTAAGTCGGTTGAAACGGGCGCCACACGTGAACGGAGGGAATCGACGCAGGCCTTAGTGAAGAGTGAAAGCTAAAGTAATGCCAGCGAGTTGACATCAGCGCTGTATGCGCACGTTTTCTGGTTTTCTGTTTTTTTTTTTGGTTAAATACCTGTGGTTATTTGCCTCCTTTGGGACAAAATAACGTCCCGTAGGGTCGAGGACGAGGCGATAACCATTCCTATTACAGAGTCTACTTACGTTTAGAAGTTCAGATATATTTTCCCTAACAATCTTGTTGATGCATTGACACAATAGCACACAGAGACACTTGCACAAACCGCATACACAGACGCTATACCTACTTCTAGCTATACGTAACCTATGCAGGCTAAAGACGATTGAATGTAAATGGAGATGCTGCATATGCGTTTCGTGGTCTTCAAAAGGTAAAAGTCAGCAGCAACCCACCACCCTAAGTTCCTAACCCACTATTATTGGGTAGTTAGCATTGTTATAACTACTGTACGTAGTTGACTACATATTGTAAAAGCCTATAGAGCTGTTGTTATCCAACTCATCAACTTGTTCGTCATCCGGGATCTGCTGTGAAAGTGTGCATGCAAATGGTCCATGTTCTATTCTACGTTACAACACGTTGGTGTTAGTTTGCACCCCAATGTTCAGCTTTTAGACATCATGCCTAGTAAAAATTTGGCTACTTTGGGCAATGGTCAATCGTCCGACATTTCTGAGTGTTATCATCACAAGTATGCGCTGCATAAACATGGAAACCTGTTCACGCTGTCATCACTTTCTGATAATTCTATTCGACCTGTGTTAATAGCCAGCGAATCTGTAACGATGTGACCGTCGTCACAGTCCTATAGCCTATGGGTGTGAACATTTTCATCTGATGCATGACAGACAACAGTATAGATCTATGCACTATGCCGTTTGTATAAGTAGTTCTCTGTTTAAAGGCATCAAGATATAGACAGCGTAGGTCGTATTTGTATGCTCGATTTTGCATCCTATACTGTCATGCTTAACCGTAGTTTATGAAACAAAGTGCTTCAGCAACGTTTTATGTAGGCTACAGGGGGCTATTGCAAGTCGAATGCGATGTCGAAAAGAATTCGGGTCGTTTAGTCGTGTAGCCTAGCTATAGGCCAAATGTTGGTTATGCATGTTACTTTTCAAGAAGAGGTTGATATTCGAGACCCCTTTTTGTATTTTCAAATTTATTTCTATGCGGATTTTATTCACCATTCGATCAATCGGAATTCTGCAACTATTCCAAAGTAACGTATCCTTGCCTTTGTGAGTAGGACCGTTTGAAATATAGCGGCCAATAAAAATTGAATTTTTTACCAAAAGTCTCTTGTTAACCGTTTGTTCAAGGCGTTATGTAAGCCCATACGTCTACTAGCAAAATATCAGGAGCCGAAGACCCTCGTGAATTCAGCTACGAAAGGTGTCGGCTTATTTAGGCCTACTCATGAGCTGGGATAGGACTCTGTATAAGTGAGGTCGGGAGTATTAGGCCGTGTTGCATAGATAGCGCCTATTACTAGTTGCCCGTATGAGGTCCAACCGCACATGAACGTTTACTCTTTCACTAAATACGCAACGGATTCGCTCACTCGAATACAGATGTCAATATAAAGGGATAAGAACGCCCCTGATCTATGATAAATGTCGAACATCGGGCAATCTCCACGATAGCAGCCATAATCCAAGTCTAGGATGAGACACCCAAACCGAACAGAGAATCTCCTACCTTCATACGATTGTGATTGCAGAGGTGTTATTGGATTGATGAATTCACAGAAGTTCGTAAAAGACTAACAACAAACCCATCCCAATCCGTATAGTAGCCCACTGACGGGCGAAGAATTACTAGTCGTTTAGACCGCAGGGTAGCGCTAGAGCAGCATAAACGATGACGTACAAAGTTATCTCAGGAATGTCTTTTTTCGTCAGTCAGTTCGCTTTTCCTATTTGCCTTAGAGCGGCTGACAGGATCGAATGTTGAACTGGAGTGGTGGCAGGCATGCGGACGCATGGTTCAGTGACCGCTTTTTCTGATGAATTATCGTGTCCTTTTAAAACTGCAGCGATGGTAGCAAAGACAGCATGCTTGTTGCAAGGGAAGCAGCTCGTATAAGCGATAATAAGACTATTCTTGAAATATAGCTGGGTCGAATAAGTTTTAGGAAAATGTCAGCTTGTGTGCTTGGGCCACTTTCGCCTTCGCTATGCACAGGCTACAGCAGAGGGAACTAACCATTAGTACACCATGACCTAAAGTAGGCCAAGGGTTCACCCTAGTTTCCAGGTGCCAATGTGGTATCACTTGGGGCGGGGGGCTCTCGTCAAAGCAGATTAGACGCAGTACTGGACTAAGTAGAAAATTTCGTAGGAGGGGACAGATCAACAACGGACATTAGGCCTTATTTAGTGAGATAAACTGTATTTATATTACTTAGGCACATTGACAGTCATCTGCAATGATCTATGTCTTGATTTCAATGATGCTGATATCGCTAATGATGCTGTCAGACAAAGTATTCCTTATGCCATCCTCTACTTCACCTTTCAATAATTCCTTTTGTAGTTTCTCAAGGTAGTGATTCAGTCACTTCTAATTTAATCATCATGAAAAAAGTCAATTATCTCGTGTCAAATATATAATTAGCCAATTTTGGAAAAAGTCATGATTATAATGCTAACTATCGCATGTCCTCTTTGATCATTTGTACAAACCGCACTATTTTTTAAAATCTTGACCAAGTAGAGCTCACAATAGAAGAGTTGAATCAGTTATTCCAGCTGTATTTGTGCAAGTTCAGTGCCAGATTGCAAAGTATGGCGTATTTCTGGAACGCTTTCCTTGCGGCACACTCAATATTAGTGCGAAATAAACAATTAATTTGTCCATGAAAATGAGCATTGGTGCCCCCCTGGTTGGCAATATTTGACTAATTGACCTAACAATTCAGTATACACAGTGCCCACAGCATTAATAACCAATGTGATAGCAGGACAAATAACATAGGAACGTTGTATAATTTCGTGCGCGGCTATTTCCGGTTATGAGAGCGTTCCTTAGTGCAGAATTTTGAGGTTCTGATGCTGGCATCTAGCAACTGAAGATACCAAATTTAACGTCCTTTTTGTGACGCGACCAAGATTTCAACCCAACCTTCCAGATCTGGTGGTCAACCCTCGACCATTGCACCACCAATCTGGTATTTAATTGACCGCAATCCACTCTACAACTCTACTATTTTTTCAGTAAAAGAGTAATTGTTATTTTTCAGTTGCCATTATTAATTGAGCTAATGAATGTAGTCTGTAACTGGCATGAAGTTTTGAAATAGCTTAAGTAACATGATATATGCTTATTCTTTGAAAAATGATAACAACCTCATTAGTACATAGTAATGATATGTAATTTAATATCAAAAGACAGTTGTCCTCTATAATTCTTCTGTACTGAAACTAATTTTGACCGTAATGTCATGCACATATTCTTGATGACTGTAAAACCATGTATATATTAACGCTGTAGTAACTGCAGTTTTACTGTAATAGCGGGAAGGTGTGGAGGGCACAGTGCAGGCTACTAGTAGCAGTGTCAATTTTGCCCTAATCAATAAGTTATAAGCTTTTAATAATTTGAGGTCAGTATCATGACAGGTGATGTTGGTTTTTGAATTAATTGTTACATTCTGTAGCACTTCAATGTCTTCTTATTAAGCTTGTGACTGTGATATTTGTTCTGGAATTTATCCTAATGATGTGTCAAATCGTTATCTTGTTGCCTTGTTAGGCACGTATTTCTCGTCTTTTGAAAGTACATGGGATGTTATCACAACAGTGACTAAGCAGCAAAAACAGACTAAGAAATTTATCATTCTGTTTATGAATGCTATCGAAGACCTCTTGTTATCAATATTATATATCGGTACCATCAAAAGTGCATTTTATGTAATGATACAGTTGCCGAGGGTGACAATTAGCCACAATGAACAGGCTCGTGTATTTTATTAAAAAGTTTTCATTGTTGTGTTATGCTATTATTGACTGATGTTACAGATTTAAAACATTTAGCCTAGGCTTTTCGTGCCACCATAGAAATTCAATAAGATGTTCTCAAACGCCTTATGTCGAGCTACCAAGCAATCTCTCGCTAAGGGATTTGTACAGTCTACAAGATGTTTATCTCTTTCTGCTACTAACAACAAGAAGGTTGCTGTGCTCGGGGCTTCTGGGGGTATTGGACAACCGTTGTCTCTTCTTTTAAAGCAAAATCCCGGCGTGTCGAAATTGGCTTTGTATGATATCATGCACACCCCTGGTGTAGCCGCTGATCTAAGTCATATCGATACACCTGCTAAAGTCACAGGACACATGGGTGAAGATGAAATCGCTGACTGCTTGAAAGGAGCTGATATTGTCATAATGCCTGCTGGCGTTCCAAGGAAACCTGGAATGACTAGGGATGATTTGTTCAACACCAATGCTAGTATCGTAGCTGGCTTGTCGAAGGCATGTGCAAAACACTGCCCGCATGCATTTTTAGGGATTATCTCCAACCCAGTCAACTCAACTGTGCCTATCGCTTCGGAAATGTACAAGAAAGCAGGAGTTTATAACCCAAACAAAATTTTTGGAATTACCACTTTGGATGTAGTACGTGCAAACGCATTTGTAGCTGAAGCTAAGGATCTAAATGTGTCAACCATCAATGTACCAGTCATTGGCGGACATGCCGGAATTACTATTATTCCGGTCATTTCACAATGCACTCCAAAAGTCACTTTCGGTGATGACGAATTGAAAGCTATGACAGAAAGAATACAGGAAGCTGGTACCGAGGTCGTGAAGGCTAAAGATGGCGCTGGTTCTGCGACTCTTTCAATGGCGTACGCTGGAGCGAGGTTCGCCAATTCTCTTCTTGATGCCTTAGCAGGAAAAGAAGGCGTCGTTGAATGTGCCTTTATCAGATCTGATATCACCTCGGTACCGTACTTCTCAACGCGTTTGGAGTTGGGACCTGAAGGTGTGGAGAAGAACCTCGGATTGGGAGAGCTGACTGATTTTGAGAACAAACTAGTCGACGCTTGTATTCCAGAACTAAAGAAATCCATTGCAAAAGGAGAGAAATTTGCTGAAAGTTATTAAGTAATTGACGCTTCAAGGTTATTAGATGAATTGCGATTTGAATTTTTAGTTAGATTTAAAATATAAGCTAGCCGATTAGTATAATTACTGTTACTACTGTCACTGCTACACAGTTAGGTCATTGTTTTATTCATGCTAGGCACATACTGTGCTAAGAACTGCTTAATGCATCCAGTTGTGTTTAATCCAACTTCCAGATCGTTGTATTGTAGGATTAAGTTGTGCTATTTGTTTGCATGCCCAATATTGAGTCACACTGAAGCCATGCGCTAAAATGCATTGAAATTTCCCATTTAGGGACAAGGGTAGCTATTGTCTGGGAATGGTGTTTGATGGCTGAGAAAAACCATAAACCTCACTACTGGTATACAAATATTTGAAGAGGGTAGTCCTACAAAGATCAGCTTCTGTTTCATTTTTTCGGCTTGTTGGGATTCTCTATCATTGTGTGTCGCATGTAGGAAAAATATTTGAATCAACGCGAACATGAATAAAATTTTGCAGGCCCTGGATGCATTATAATATGCATTATTAACCGATAAATGTAACTGTAATTGGCATTGGCTGTGACTGTGACAACTTGCTGTCATTCGGTGCCTTGTTTTTCGTCCACATTGATGTGACCGTCAGAAATTTTATGCCTCCATATTGCTATGGTAAATTGACTGTCAAATATTCCATAGCTTTGTAATTCATAGACATGGTATAGCTACTAGAATCATTAAAAGCCACTGCACAAATCAAGAGTGCATCAACTTTGGATATAAATTCGTTCAGCACTTTCGAAGATGATGTCAAGGAAAGAAAGACCGCTTGTCGAATGCGACGTAAGGATCAAAGGTAAAGTTTTATTAAGTACTAGCACCATTAGGCTCCTACTTATGCCGTGATGGCATTGAATCTCAGCAGATCAACGGCAATTTGTCTATTGTGAAAGCACTAAGCACTTGCTCTGAAATCAATTGACGTCAATGAATGACTAATCTGCATCAGGCCATCAGTATTGTAGCTAACAAGGGAGTCGGTGCCCTGTACGAATGGTTAGTTCCTATAACATAAATTGTTTCCTCATTGAGACCTGTAAGGTGTATGGTGTATCTTAGTGGCAATTGAACCTCCAGTTTCTATACTTTTGAAGCATTGAGAATGGCGCATCTTGTTCTCATTGTTTGCATTATGTCTAATTTTCAGTAATAGCTGTACTGTTGCCACCTGATGATGTATTGCAGAATCACAGCTCCACCAACATACAACATTTCTGTGTAAGTAGAGTACTGGTAGTCCGGTACCACAGCATTTGGAGTCGAGATTGACAAATTTGTTGGCCCTGTCTTATTTGTATAATTATGTAGGGCTATGATAACAATTGGTATTGACCGCGAGGCAAGTAAAGAGTAGGGATTGGCGTTTTTGAATTTTTTTTCATGTTCGACTACGGTACGAAAATTTTTTTTCAAATCAAAGTGAATATTGATAGTACTTTTACGTATTTGCATAGAATAATTGATCGTATCCGAATAAGTTTCTGCTTGTTTTGGGTTGAATCGAATCGACAAATTATCAACAAAACCACACTTATTTACGACGACCAGCACTGACGTCACAATGCTGCAGTATAATTATAGCCTACTACTGATGCGTATACGGAAAAAGTTCAGTAGTCTCTTCGCTGAAAAGAATCGCCAAATTTGCCAAATTTGTATCCGAATTGAAACAACATGAGTCTCTCTATTGCCTGGATGATTCGAATCAGCCGGATCGATCGTAATGTTCTATTTAAAACGCCCATCCCTAGTAACGAGGCTGAAAATCGCCATCATCATGCAGGCCTAGTTGTAGTTTCAAAACTAGACACAATGTCTGGATCTAATAAATACTAGATGTATGAGATATCTAGGCCTACTACTACACCTCATCATAAATGTGGACATATCTCAGTATGTGATGCCTCGAGGCGAATTTTCTATAACAGTCATGACTTGTAAGAGATGACTGTGTTGATAATACCCGATAAGCCAACAGACAGTTATCCTGTGTAAATGTCGGAAGGCATGTGATGTAAATGTCGGAAGGTATGTGAAAGTGCCACTTCCTCCCTCGAGAGATATCATCACTTGAATGCATCGCTACACTTGTGTGGTTTTTAGCTTTGCTATCCAGGCATCTGGTCGTGTGGTAGGTGAAATAAAAATATGCAACCAAGGCATTGAGGTTTAACTTGACATTCTCTAAAGAATTGCGGTATTTAGAGTTTGGTTTTAAGTTGTGCTCAACTTTGTGTCAGCCGTGGAATGTGTTTGATCCCCATTACATGTTCTATTTAAGAATATTTTCTCACCTAGTGTGCAGACTATTTCATCGTTGTTCGCAGGTGTGCTAGTCTGCAGTGTGATATTTCAGACTGCTCACTTTTTGTGTTGCCCTACGTGTTAATGAGCTTCTGAATGTATACCGTAGAATACTCACAGTAGTAACAAAACAACTTGTAACACTATCCCTTTCTAATGGTAACGTTGAGTAGCTTTGAATTTATTCCTTAAGGGTTTCATTTTGCAATCCTTAGGCCTATTTCCCTGACATGTGGAAAAAAACGGGTAGCTCACGCAGTAGCATACAGTAACTGTTCTTCTATGTACCGGTACCGTGTTGGCGTGCTATTATATATATTATATATATATATAATGTATATAACACAGTACCGGTATATGGAAGAACAGTTCATCATGCTATAGCTCTTAGTTGCAGAATTACAATTTCCTCATGGCCTGTGCTTACAAATGTATTAGCCCAACAAGAGAAAAATTGAAACATAGCCTAATGGATCATAGAAAAATAAAATCATGGTTAGTAAGACAGTAGCACAACGGCGTTGGGACTAGGGTAGCCTACTTCCATTGCTGAAGGTGATGAGCCATAATAAATTTATGTGTCATTGTTTCCCAAAGTAGCATTGTGTTACCTACACCACAGTCCACAGCGACCTATGCTATGTTAAAAATTTGTGTGTATCGTAAAGATGATCCAGCAACTTTTGCGTTGTACATTATGTCGATTTTCCATGAAGGATCATTATGTTTGCTCTCTGAAAATCGGTAAACAGTCAGAGGACAGCTTGGTCGCTTCGCTAGGCCTTATAAGGAGTTACCTAGCCTTGTTATAGGAGCTATGCAATTTTAGTTTGAGTTAAATATAACTAAGAAACTGCCTTCGGAGAAGATGAAACCGTGCCTATAGCCTACCTCCAAAAGAAAAAAAATTGAAACCATCAAGATTCCAGTACCCGTATCAAAACAATTTTATAACATAGGATTGTAACTATAACCTTACCATGATTTAACTTCCGGTAAATCCATCTCCACAGTTACCATTACCATTATGTAGATTTAGTGCAGATCGGTAGCTACGAACTCAGGTCAATATACAGGTACCGGGTATACAGTCATATTGTAATAATATTAATATTCCATGACTCAGGAGCAATCGTTTATAGATTCTTGGTATATATTGCACCAATTGGTAGTAATTCGATAGCCATTGTGTTTGTTTGTTCAGTATATAATATACAACCAATCGAACTGGCTGATTAATTCGTTGTCGGAAATTAAATGGAAATGCAGTTTTCAGTTAACCTGCGCTGTGTTCGCTCTACCACCTGCTCCCTGATTTGTAATAACCACCATGCAGTCATGAACCCAAGTCCGATAAAAGCATTCTCAGTTTAGTAGGCGAAAGACCACGAGCCACAGGTAGCCTACCTAACAGACGTACATCAGTAATTCAGTACAAGTTGGTATAAAGACATTTTTAAGTTTGCCCTTGCCACCGTACGTGACTTCTTGAACAACTTCATTCTACTGTTGGTGTCATGTGAGACATTCAGAATAAGCAAATTTCCTATATGCTATAGAGTGGTCAATCTCAGTAGGTCTATTTGCTGTTTGAGACCCAGCACCTTACATCGCTGTAACGTATGTGTTCGAACGTAAATGGAATATATGAACCTGATGTAAGACAATTTCCATTTGAAATTTGGTGTATTCTTTATCATTGTAAATCTTATTATTAGCGTACTACTGCCTAGAAACCCTGGGTGGTACGGTAATCACAAGCTAATAGAAAGCAACGTGTACTGGTATTCGTCATGAGACTATAAGCCATAAGCGAGTTATGCATTGGGAATGTGACTAGTTGAACTATATATAATATATCTTTGGCTATGGATTGTCCCATAGTAGCTATAGATATTGCTGTTGTACTAATAACAAGTGTTGCTTATTCATTCAGAAATTCGTAGTCAGCTGAATGAACAAATCAAATGCCTCGATCAACATACGGAGTCACGGGTGGCGCTCTTGAACGATGTGCAAGACTTTTTGCGGCGAAAAGCAGAAATCGACAGCGAATATGCAAAGAAAATGGAAATTCTTACCGAAAAGTATTTGTACAAGCAAAGAAATCTCTATGCTATGAAGTAAGTAATACTGTAGTAAAAGTTGGTGAATTGTGTGATTTTCGTAGTCAAAAACATTAGCTGCACTGCCAGGACTCCTGTAGGTGTTTTAGGGAAGGTGGCTAATTTTATCATGGTTAGTTTTGATGAAGTGCAAAGCGTAAACATGTCGATATCGGTTTGGCTATTCCATTAATATAATGATCCAGCAAACTGGAATATGTTAATGTTTTATAGGCCTAGTTATACACTGGTCTACCAGTATAATATACTATATTATAGGCTACTGGTAGGTTGGAGGCCTATTCAAGCCGGTTTCGATTTGTGCAAGGTAGGCCTATGCTTTCCCTTGCTATATGAATAGCTGCCTATGAGAAGACATGCGGAAAACGGCCAAGTGCAATAATTATAAATGAAATATGTGCCCGATTTAACAATTTCATTTTGCTTGATTGAATGCATCTGGCAACATCAAATTAAATTTGTCCATGTGTCAGTAGCAGGCTAACAGCCAGTTGCTTAGTTCAATAAATCAATATGGGAAAAGCATCAGACGTTTAGACAGGTACCAGAAGGGTGAAAGAAAAACTAAAAACTGCAAATACATACGTTAGTATTGTCGTGGAAATCTGAAATCTTAAGTCTGTATTTTTAGCAAAATTTTTGTAAGCTTTACGGATATTCCAAAGTGGAATGTGATGGCTGCAGGCTGCATAATGGATGCACGGTTAACTTTGAATGACTGACTGCTTGAATTGTGTCTGTTCTATTTTGGGTAACCTACACTGCGTAGGCCTACCTATTGGAAGTTTCGTAAACGTGCACATCAGCCATAGTGTATGATTGTATAGAGACTCCAAAGGCGATACAGAAATGTGTAAAGACAAACTGTTCATGTTATCAGTTAGCCTACATTTCTTAATTTCCCAAATGGTTCAGTCACTTAGTTCTAGTTCTATTGTTCTAAAATATGAAAACTGCTGGGTTATTGATTGGTGTTGAAACAGCTATTTATGCCAGACTTTGTCTGTACTCGTGCAATTGTACAATTGCAGTGAGTGTGTTGTATGGCAAACCATTAATAAAAATGACTGTAACTATGTAGGCCTACAATCATGGCTTTCAAAAATATTTTTGCACTCTATTAGTGGTCTGTGATCCATGGTGTCTCCTGAGTGCTGAAACCTGTAGACTAACTTCCAGGCCTAGTCTTTGTTTGGTAGGCGCTACGTGATGTAGAACAGAATGTCAAGTGATGTAGAACAGAATGTCAAATGACATGATAAATGCAGTCTGCGCTCGGCAGATTTAGTTGAACTGACATGTAATGAAGCGATTAAGGCATGTTGAACAGCTTAGCATTTGTCATTGCTGGAAGGATTTTGGACAGGAAGTGGTAAAGTGAGTTTCATAACACTGTGTCAGAGACTAGCAACTAAAGCTACGTCACAACCTCGGTAGGTTTTGAAAATTCATTAAAGGGTTTTGATTGAACATGCTAGCCAAATGCCTATATATATAAGTCTTATTATTCGATCAGTTATTTAGGTACCGCGTAACTGTATCGTAAAGAAGATCACCACAGATTTAACGTGCAGTCTTGGTTTTTTGAGAATTATAACATTTACAAGCTTTTGGAGCTCCACTCCTTCGTCACCTGATCCACCTTAAATCTGTGGTGATATTCTTTACGATATCTATTGATCGTCCACCATCGACTCTGCTATACTCTTCCAAATAGTTTTTTAGACTATGGTATTTAATATATATAATTATATTAAAGTAACATCTAGGCCTACTGGAATATTTGGTTGTGTTATAAAGGTGCTAGTCTCAAACAAACATCTCTGTTCGCCTATCCGCCTTTGTAGGCTTACGAAAACATGACCAGACCAGTACCTGCACAATGCATAAAGATTATGCAATATATATTTAACAACAATATATCATCTTGCAGAAAAGAGCAGCCTGATCTTGAGCTTCAATCGCCGGTGAAATGTTGGTTTCAACTGCTCGAACATTGCCAGAGAGGAGGCAAAGATCACACCGTTTTATCCACCATTTACCTCACTCATCTTATACCGCACCTTCAACTAATATCAGAGGATATAGTAAGACTTCATAAAAAGGTGAGAACTTGGTGCTGTTGGTAATGCTACACAAATGGGTTGGCGATGCTCAGTGGAGGAATATAATATACAGATGATTTAAAGCAGTGTTTGTTGGGGTTGTGCATTTGTACACTAGCATGAGCATGACCTATAGGGCAGCCTACCGGTATAATTATATTCATTTTGATTCAATTTGATTTCGCTGAAGGGTTTGCCCACTGGTACTCATGGTATGGTTTTTGTCTGGTGTATATACATCCTTTATTAGTCACACGGGTAAGCCAAGCAAGCCACAACCCCTCCGTAAAACCAATGCCACAAACACTTGTGGTGCTATTATTAATGGCAGTTATATAGGCTACTTGTGCAACATATTTCGGTTGAATCAGATAATTCGGAGGAAACTGAGTACGCCGGTTGGCGGTAATGTTTGCTTTATCCCAAAATCCGCCAGAATTTATTCGTCCGACGACTTGTTTGCTAGTTTTTGTTGATTTATCTTTCAATTTCTCATGCTTCAGTAGCATCGGTCCTGTTTTATTTATTGGTGTTGTCCTGGATGTCAGATTTATTGCAGTAACAAACTATTTGGACACTACCTCATAAAGTTTATTGCTCACTGTAAGGTACCGGTAGTGAATACAAAAATGTCTGCTACAAACCTACAATCCCCTTGGCACTTGATGCCTTGATTGATAGAATAGACCTTCAAGTTGTTGAATATGATATAGCATAACATAATGAACCTCTCCTGCTCAGTGATGAAACTGTACAGTAGTGCTAGGGCTATGCTGCCCTCTGCAAACGATTAGGCTATAAATGTCTTGTGTGACCTTTTTATGATGAAGCATTGAGGCAATAAAACTCATTCAAAAATTCCGGACATGCATGGGTGATAACTGATCCCCGAGTGACCCTACTAGGTTAGACTCTCTCGTTGACTTTTCACCTTAAAAGTCAAAATCATGACCTTTGGCCTCGATAGCATAACACTAGTGCTGCTCTACATTGTAGGCCTTGTCAGCTCCTTCCTAGAGAGAAAACCCTACTGATAGATGTTAGCTGGATTGGGTTAAGATGATTTTTTTACACTAGTAGTCAACACTGGTGGTCTTGAATAAATTGATAAAATGGTTTTGTTCATGTTCATGTGTAACTGTTGATGATCTTAATTACTGACGAAGCGGTCTTCCTAGGTCTCTTGGATAGCCAGCCTACAACCTGTAGCCTAGTGGGGTTAATATGATCATTTCTGGTTGACCACCATTAGTAGGCCTACCTCACATTATAATTATATATATTATATCATTCACTACCACTTGTCTATGAAATCAAACAGAAATATGGCTATTTTACACAGTGCATTTTTAAATCATCTTAAATAATTCAGTTTCAAATAACACAGCCTACCACGTGTTGTAGCTTTTTTTTGTCATGAATGTTTTGAAGTTGTGTTGCTTGCTGGTTTTTCATGCATTCACATTTTTTCAGACCCACGAAATCAACCTGAGTTGTCAAGATAACCTTATGAAAGATTTAAGAAAGCTATACCAATCGATGCAGACGTACCAACTGTATTTTACCGAATGTACTCAGGCGGAAAATAAATTGAAGCAAGTCGAAAAGCAGGTGGGAGAATCAGGCTATTTTTATATAGAAGCAAAGTTTTGGGTTTCTGGTTGCCAGCACTCATTCATTCGCTTATTCATTATTGTAAACGATGACTTTACAAGCACAATTTAATGAAATTATCGAAGTATCAGTATCAACCTTGTTCAGTGGTATCGGTAGGATATAAATATATATAATTATATATTATATAGCCTATCTGCCAAAATTTTGATATCGGCACATCTCTACTAGTTACGTTTCTGTAAAGATTAGAAATTTTCTATTATTTAGTGTTTTACTAAACTTTGCAGAGCTACAACCCATGCTTCACAAACATCCATCTATCAAACAGTATATATATATACTTTTTATAGGCCTGCCATGTGAAAGTTGATGAGTAATCTCTAAGCACGAGCGCAAACTAGGGTGGATTATTTTTGTTTTGCGAAGCTCACATGAGTGTTGAATTACTCTTGACAATAGAATTTCAATCTTGGTCGTCTTGCATTGTGTAACTGCTTCTTTGTGGTTTGTACCTTATTAACACCAGTCATTCTAATGAAACAGCACAGTCTTGTAGTGAATTTTTGTCAACATGACTACCATAGGTATATATAATAAATGTTGAATTATTGTCCTTTTTGACTTTGATAGAAGCTGTCAAACTGTTTCAGTCAAACTTGAGTACCGGTAGCTAAATTGGCAATTAGTTTTATCAAGATGCCATTCTGCTTTGGAGAGACTGGTTAATTGTGGCACTGTGCAGCCTAGACTACTCTGTTCCCCCTCTTATCGGCTCTATGTCCGTTTTACATCATTCTTATTTCCTGGCTTAAGGCGGGCTATTGTCAAGTCGTAATAGACATTACATCCTCAAGAAATACAAAGGAATGCAATACAAAACTATGGTCTCAATGTTTCTGCTTAAAACTAGTGCAAATAGAAATTGCCCACCCACATGAAATGCTCGCCAATGCGGATTACGGTTGATACATTGTATAAACATATTTACTTTTTCGCTGCATGCTTCGTTTGGTAAAGCTATTATTTGTTCTATCTTGAGCCTCCGTGCCCACACGCTTAGACCTGCTAAATGAATTGCAAAGATTCATGTACCATATTTATTTTAATTATTCCAGTTTGAAAAAAGAGCGGACAAAGGAGGTGACTCCCCAAAAATGGATCCCAAAGCCAAGCGATCTTCATCTTTCAAGAAACTTGAGAAACTTCATGAAAAAGTGAGATATGTCAAACTGAAATGTGACACAAAATCATTAATTAATGTCCTTTATATCAAATATAATATGTACGATGTTTTTCTTGGTGTTTAGAGATCGCAAAAGTATTCTGAGAACAAATTGAAATCTATCAAAGCGAGGAATGAATATCTGATGCAATTGGAAGCAACCAACGCGACAATCGATAAATATTACACAACTGATCTAGCTGCTATCTTGGACGTGAGTTAGCATTTATACATGCCCATTGTGCAGTCAAGTTGTGTGTAAGACTTGGTACCGGTAGGCCATTTTTAATTTAAAAAGGACTTCTTGTTTTTGTTCTCACTGTGACCAAACGGCACCTCTCAAGCATCGATATTGCAATATTTTCTTGCAAATATATGCAGTCCTGCACACGATCACTGACAAAGGATTATCCATATCCCTGTGCTATTACGTACATTATGTTATCTACATGACAGAAGATAGTGAAGCTGATGACGGTCATAATAGATACATATCTGAAAGAAAATTCAACACAGATTTAACAGCCGGCCTTTGTTTATTGAATGTTATGATTCTCATTAAGTCAAGGCTGGACCCAGAATGTTAAATCTGAGGTGGCTTTTTCCTTACGACGTCCACATGAAACAGTTTTGTACCTCGTGCGGTATTGGCCGATTCTATTAGGCCTTATCCATCTGTGGTATGCTAAAATGCTCGGTATATATATAATTATATATATTTAAGACATTGGAATTTGTTCAGCCTTAACTAGACAAGACTATCCTATTCATTCTATTGTGTTTGGGAAATGCCATGATCCCTACCAATCTGTCTTATGTGAAAGAAGGCAGATAATAACAAGATAGTGGACGCCTTGTGAAAAATTCAAATTGTAGGGTTAGCATTGTCGCTTTCCTACGTACAATCGTGGAGATAAACTCTACCTATTTGCAAACTATTGTTGATAAATTCTAGGCACTTCCCTTGCCTTGCTCAAGCCTTTTTACAGTCTGACATTTCGAAGGTGGTATCTTCACACTACTTCTTGATTTAGAAGTATTCAAAACGTTCTCATGTTGTGAAAGCAGTTGACTTACTCTCCTTTGAAGCGTAAGGGTTTCTGTCATGCTTGTTGGATTTTGTCATTTGAGTATCTCGGTCAAGGAGCAATGAATGTGCACTCCTTATAAATATATATAATTCCTAATAGAATCAAGTTCACAAGGCGGCTCATTGTTACAATGGTAATGATAGTGCCTCATTTGACAGGAGCTGTTTGTTTTCCTGCTACCTGGTAATTGTGGGATAGTGATTTAGAGAATATTACCCAACTGCTGATTGCCTATGGCAATGCAATTCCACATCAGTAGGCCTTAATTAATAACATACATTAATTAGCTTAGTATCCCTTTTTACCCCTTGTATTGTAGTGCCTACTCCTGACTCATGGGTAACTTCACACTTTTAGCGACTAAACCACTTTTGTCTGGCAATTTCTTTCTCTTCCTCCAGTTTGATAGACCTAGATTTTGTTGAAGGTATAAAATACTAGGGTGTAATGTTGGCATCTTTGGAACGATGTTGGATTAAAGGATTTACATTTTATTCCAGGCGAAAAGCCTTGGGTATCATGATTCGTTACGGAGAACGTGGCAAGCTTACGATGACATGGAAATCCTTGCGAAGGAAGCCAAGAAACAATCAGTCATGTCGTTTAGAAAAATCGTCGACAAACTGGATTCCAATGCTGATAAGTCAAGGTTGGTGCATAGAGTCATACTAATTAACTAACATGTGGTACCCAAACTACCAATTGTACATTGTACCATGGCATTTGTATTTTGGACTTCGGTCATAATTATGAATGCATTCATACATTCATATATTCATACATGTATCAGTTGACCAACATATTTTATCACTGTATTAATAATAAGGATGGTTATTCCCCATTAAAATTAGCCTTTTGGAATTTAACGGGTGATTCTTACAGTCTTGAAAATATTTTGCTGTGCACGCATGCAATTGTTCAGATTTTGCTTTCAGATTTTTAGAGTCCAATCATAACCAGTTCTCGATACCTCCCGAGTTTGTATTCTCACCACACGATGGAGATCAAGTCAGCGAAGTAACTTTGGGACAGTCACAACTACAACGTGAAGCGGATAAACGGTTCCAGGATATCGAAAAGACGGTGGAACAAATGACCATTGATGATGATGAGGTCAGTATTATTGATTCCTAATCGAAATTGAATGCAAGCTAGGGGGTCACTTTTTTGTTACCGGTACCTTATAACTCAAAATCTACTTGGCGGAATGGCTTCAAAATTTGTAGGCAAAGCCTTTGAGACTAATGAGACAGACATGAGTGACTTTATTTCGAAACGATCCTCCAAGTATTGTCGTTTTTGTGCCGACATTAATAAGCTACTAATGGAATGGCCCCATCAGTGATAGAGTGGAGTTAGTCTGATCCTCTGACGTATAACTAATAATGACCATTCGTTACCGTTATACGCATAACCGCTGGTCCACTTACGTGGGCGCATGGCCCATTTACAGTGTTGGGAAGCTCTAAGCAACATTTTGGAAATGTAAAACCTGACGGTTTATTCCAACTTGCAAGTCCAACCAGTTGGATCAATGACTGTGTACTAACGACGGCTATACACTACAGCTAATTATAACTCTTCATTTTTGTTGCAGTCAAAGAAAACCTTGGCTGCCACTACTGAAGGATTAGGGAAGCAAGCTGAATTACTGAAGCACAACTTAGAGACAGCGTTTACTCCCGATGTCACTAGAGTTGGTGGTGGACCGACTGCTCCGACGTATCCCCATCTGATCGATCCATTCCTTAGTAAGGAAGTACAAGCTGCGCGAGCTAAAATCGAAGATAACGAAGAGTTTTATATCTTGGTATGTGTCCTTACGATAGGTGCTGGCAAATGCACCAAATTGTAGTTTCTGCACACATACGCCTACAAGGACTGTGGTTGATTTTACTAAAATTAGCTGATGATTTTATAATGTATAACAGTATTTTCTTATCACTATTATAACGCTGTGTTTGTTTGGTACAGAAATTGAAGGATTATCTTGAAAGGAGCAGCCAGTTGAAAAAGTTGCAGGTCAAGAAAAAGTTACTTCATCAAGCTTTGGAACAAGGTGAGCATCATGGGCTTAGCGGAAATTTTAAAACTGTGCATGGAAAATTTTCTGGCAAGACAGCTGTCATTTGTTGTTTGATATCATGCAGTTAATCGTGGACCTTCAGTGCTATTGGATTTGGATTAAATTTAAAGACTTTGTCTGTTGAAAAATATTGTAGCTACTTTGGTTACCGCAATTGCATTTGAAGAATACTGTAGGCTAGCCTATTGTATATGTGACTGTCTTTGTGACGTTTTGATCTCAATGAGTTCGAAATGAATGTGAGATATTGCTTAAAAGCATTTTATCAATCGTTACCTTCCACACCTTTGGTAGAAGGTATTTTTATAGAAAAGTTTGTGAATTTTTGACTTTGACTTAGCCATGTCACAGCTTCTGCTTGCGGCCGTGTAAGCCTACATAGTGCGATGAGTTTGGACGGGAGTTTCTTCCTAGTTGCCAGATCAATACCCGATTCCATCGCAGTTTCACTCTGCTGTAGGCTCGGATCCGACTTGTGTTATTCCCTACTTGTATTGATTAGATGGTATATATATAATCATTTTTCTAAAATCGGATCAAGTGCACTTTCGACAGAGTTGTATATGCAGACCTATCTAGATAAAAGTAGCGCTTGTTGATTTTCTATATAGGCTAGTGATAGCCGGCAGTCTTCAATGCAAAATGCCTATTTAAAAATTTCATATTTTGAAACTTAAGCATTCAGCAATTGCATTTACAAATACCAGATGCTTGTTTGATTCCGGCTGTCACAGCCAGACAAAGAATATGGAAGTCATTATGGCGTTCGAGTGCCAATGGCACACAAATGTTTTCACCATTATACACAAACTAGACGTTTGAGCACCTCCACCTACATGAATATTTGGTTGTATTAAATGCTATTGCGGCTCATTCAATATTCACTTGATGAAGGATCGGAGCTGCGAAAGCTTGTGAACATTATAAATTCTCGTTAACAGCCTTAGACATCAATAAGATTAAGTCTGTGAGAAATCTTCTTTATGATAATATATATTAGATCATTGCAATTGTTTGAATTTGAATCCTGTTACAGGGGCCGGTGCCGACCTTGACGGAGCTAACACAATTGGCAGGTAATGGCTACCTTTTGTGCTTTTGCAAATTTTGATTACAGGCCTACCAATAGCAATCTCTCATGATTTTCAAGTGATAAGTGAATCTTGTGTGTGCTATGTGCTCATTCACTTTACTCTGCTCATACCTTTTAATTAAGGCTGAAAGCTCGTATGTTTTCATGCTTCGTATCTGGATAAGCCTACAATAATCAGGATAATCTCTATCATGGATGGATCATGAAGATCGTTATTACGAAACACTTTTAGGCTTATGTGACCACTGTATAGGCTACACACATTCAGACTTACTGCAAAATAGTATCAGGGTATTGCGGTTGGCTACTGATAAAATAATGGACTCCATGATAATAACACTGGGCTAGCAGAATTTGCCAGGTCTCATTAATACGTGTGTAGACTTTACTTGCACTAGATTTCTGCCTCTGTATGTAGATTTGGTCCCTTAAAGCACGCCCACTTAGCTGTAATGATTGCTTAACTGTATGCGACATGCCGATGTCTGTAGACATTGCAGGTCAGCTCGTGTTTACTTTGCAGTGTTGTAAGTTATAATATGTCATCCACCCATGAACGGTCTTGCGCGGTGTAAACATTAGGCCTAGCATTGCTTGTTACTAATTTCCGGAATCCATTTGGTTAACTTGATTGATGGCGCTGTGCGATGCCTGCAGAGGACATGTCACGGTTTACATGACTTGATGGTTTGCATGATTTGAATCGTCAGCCTCGATCGATTAAATATTTTAGCTTGCGGGCTGTCAAATTTAATGCGGGATTGACCTAGGGAATAAAATTGATATTCGAGCCTATTTTCTCCTTTGGAGTCTGCATTTCATCGTTGTTTATAATATATTTACTGTAGCACGCCCTATTTTGTCAAGACATTATCGGAGTTTGCACCTGGACAAACATTTCATCCTCTACTAAAGCAGCCTATATTCCATACGTTTTAAGCGATTAATTCCTAAAATTTCACGCTGCACTACCCCAAAACAATCAACGGTTGAGAAATATTTGATTCGACAGCGGAAATTAGAAATCTGTTTTCATCAATCCCGCTACGTGATGGTATCTTGAACGGTTTTGTTTGTGTGAAAAACTCGAGACCTCACAAGCCTTTAATCAGATTGTGTTGTTTGGATATATTATTAAAAAGAATGGTGGTTGACCTTAATCTCATACGGTATAATGCTAGTTTAGGTGAAGAATCATCTTATGGTTGTTGCGTTGTTGTGAAGTTACGCTCGTGTCGTTTTAGCTTCTAGTGGTGTAATGGAAACTACAGATACAATGTGTGCGCTACCTGCTCTAGGCCAAGCCACCTCTGATGAACAATTATGATTGAATTCTTGTTGATTGCTAGCAATGTTTGAATGTGGATAACTCTATTGTTGGCTATTCAGCATCCCTCCGTTCACTAGCATAAGAAAACACTAGGCCTACTAATAGGCCTATCTAATAGCTCAAGG
Source organism: Botrylloides violaceus (assembly GCA_030412335.1). Lineage (NCBI taxonomy): Eukaryota > Metazoa > Chordata > Ascidiacea > Stolidobranchia > Styelidae > Botrylloides > Botrylloides violaceus. The sequence goes on from JASFYC010000810.1 coordinate 3,558,269, forward strand.
TACTTGACACATCGGTACTTTCACAACTAAACTACCGGTATCTGCATACTGATCGTAATGTGAACACTGGATTAGGCTGGTGAAGACTGTGGTATTCATCCAGTAAGCGTTTTGCATGTAGACCTACTCCTTTGTCTTAGATGATTTTATGTGTATGGACAATCAGTTTTGTGCCTGTGCTGCTTTTCGTTATGAAAAATAGTACGGTACTATCTGGTTTCTTGATGTATCGACTTGGCTATCTCTCTCTCCCACCGAGTTATATATGGAGAATTGGAGATGGAGTTCTAGGCCAAACTACTTTTACTATTATACAATATGTACTTGTTTCGTGTCTTGACAATATCAAATAATAGATTCAGGTCCAAACTGCATCCGTACAAGAGAGGCACTCTCGGAAAACGTAGCTCTCGAATTCTCACCGGAACTTCTGTTAAAAGTCATTTCGCTAGAAATTTGGAGCTTTACATCAAGGTACCCCTTGCTCAACACCAGCACACGCACAAACTTATATTTGTGTCATTGATTTCATGTTATATACCGGACAACCAGACTTATATAGTTATGTAAAGACTTTGTAGGAGATCGTGTGCTGGTTGTGAGCTTTTTTTACTTTATATTTTGGTTAATGTGTACTTCCATTTTCATGCAACACTAGGCCAAAGCATACGTACAGAAAACCTCAGGTAGGAGGATGCTTGTGTACCAAAACCATGAATGCTAATTGCTTGCATTTTGAGATTTATCAATAATAATGATAATAATAAAAGCTAATGCTTTTCTAATGAATGCCGTTTCTTATTATTATCATGCTTGCAGTGTTTGTTTCTAATTCACTCATAATAATAATACCCCCAAGGTAATAGAATTTAAAAATTCTAAGTTAGTCTCTCTCTCTCTCTCTCTCTCTCTCACTGCATTGAAATTTTGATGAGGTTTGAATAAGGCCACTACGTTATTCATGTCTGTTTAGCGGCCAGTAAAAATGTTGTCAAACACTAGGCTATGAATCCCATTGGAAATTGCCCTCGAATCTATCCAAATTGAAGATTCAAATTGATTCCTAATATTCGATTCGATGTGTTCATCCTTACCCTCTACATTGTCTAACTTCAACTCTAGGCCTTTTAATTAATGAGATAGACTATGGTAGAAAGTCGAGCTGAAGTCAAAAGTGTGAATAGGCTATGTCTTACTAATGATTTTTAAGTAATCTGTAGTGGATGAGTTAGCCTATGGTCTGTTGTTTACTGATGTCTAGCAATATCCAAGTGTCGCCACATCTCCACGGCCTCATTATTGGTATGATAATGCACTCTTACACCACTTGAGAATGTGCCTGGTTTTTTATTGTACACATTTAAGTAGGCCTACTCATTCCTTGCCATTTCCGTACATGTAGCATAAACCCCAGCCGTCACTGACAGTGTGAGAGGTTTTGTATTATATTCAATTTGGATCATCATGTCATAAGTATCTAGAACGCCAACTTACTAAAGCTTGTATCTGCATTGGACACTGTTGCATTCCCTTAATCTTTTGAATATCCACTTCCAAGGGAAAGTTGAGCTCCATGTTCAGAATTAAGTGTGTTGGGCTTTAAATATTGATGACATGCACATGCTTATGGCTCCACTGGCCAGTTCATGTGATGTTCTTGGTTAGGAAATCGTGTTGCTTCCTGTGAGAAGGAATTAATAAGGACAATGGCTTGAATCAATCTAAACAAAAGGCTAGTTGCCATTAAATTCCCTTCATCCTATAAGTATAGATACAGTAGCCTAGGTAAGAAATTCTTGCCTGGAAAATATAACTTTCAAAGTATAGACTCCTTAAATTTTATTTTCATCAGTCACTCACCTATCTATCTTGTCTGCCATAATGTGACCTACTTTGGGAATACGTTCTTCAGCCTACTGTTTTGAAGTTCACCTCAGACTTTTGTGAAAGGAACGTATTAAAATATGCCCAGGGCCCTTAGGTCTTTATAGTTGATCTGCAACTCTTATGTCCCATCTGTTGCTTGTGTACACAACACAGCACGGTAGGGTATATATTTTTTCTATTTTTTTGCCACCTTTGCGATCAAATTGCCTCGTAGGCACCCTACAGGTTGGTACCATGATCAAGATATTGTTTTTCCGGTACTCTATGTCCATGGACGCACCCTCCAAAGCGTTTAGTGTGGGCAGACGAACCCTGTTCTGTATAAGGAGAATCGGGTACGCTAGTTACTGGTTGATAATAGGGCAAAAGTTTCAATGAACTTGCGGAAGCTACCAAAGATCTAAGTGATTAGATCAATTGTTATTTTGAAGTAAAGTGGTTTGGAGATTGGAGTCACGATAATTCATTACATATTATCCCATATTCCACTATCATTGCAAAAGTTTATTAGATAATTCTCGCTAACCATGTGTGATCATATTGCGCCGCACCCAACAAGTAAATGTCGTTAATAAAAATACAGGCAAGGTTAGAATCTTTGGAAAGCTACATATAGAATTCCACTTTTATACAACTTACATAACAGCATATCAATTCATCCTAGGTTAAATTTCATTTATTTATCATCTCTCACGATCTAATGGTTTTAATTAATTAATCAGTTTATAAATTGTACCAATATAGAGCATGGTCATCTGTCGAATACTACATTTTATTAATAATGATATTGTATTATTTATACTGACAGCCTTGTTTTTTCATCACTAATCATGAATTAATTTATGAATCATAGCTTTCATTAATCTGTCCGCCCACCTAGACTGGTGTCGGGGCAATTTCAACGTTAGGTGTGATTCATTGTATAATTTATATTTGGCTCTTTGTTCAGGAAACTGGGTGTTGCATACCACCGGTTGTCGAGAGTTGCATCAGAGTCATTAACTTATATGGGATGCATCATCAAGGAATATTCCGGGTCCCGGGATCACATCAGGTATGATGATTTTATGCATTACCTTCCAGCCATTGCAGGAGAAGCTTCTTTGTCGAAGTGGAAGCTCATAAACTTGACCACTTTCACTTCCTCAAACAAAACAGAGCATTAGGCCTTGAATTCTCATGGAATGTTTTGTAATATAAGGCTGGTTGCCGTGCGAGTCTGCCTATAGTTTTTTAGCGAAATGCCGACTTAGTCTGATCCTGTCCACTTGTCAACCATAATATTTACACAAACTTGTACCATGGATTTGCTGTAATTTTTTTGGTGGAAGCAATTCAGAAATAACCGCTTCCGCATCCCTGCTTCCAGTGCAGCCAAATGCATTCTTTCTGCCTTACAACTCACAACATAGCATTGCTCGTTTACTGGCTAGGAAATTGATGGCATTTGGTAAATTGGCTTGACTAGCTGACTTTTTTTACTACATACCCACCACACAGTGTTGGTTAAAAGATACTTTTTGGTATGATCTTTGCTGGAATTCGATGTTTTGGGAATTTTTCATTCAGGATATAACAGAGATGAAGACACAGTTCGATAGAGGAGAAGATCCGATCTCGGTGCGAGAAGATGAAGTCGATATCAATTCTGTCGCGGGCTTATTAAAATTGTACTTCAGGCAATTGGAGGGCAAATTATTTCCCAGTTACGTCGTAGATGATTTGCTAAAAAGTGTCAGTAAGTAGAAGTTCATTTTATTGATAGCACTTTAATTAGCAATGTAGCATGCATTTTAATTCAACGCATCTGTCGCTAACCTGATGGGGATGCCGTTTGTTGCGTTGTTGACAGTATCGTTTTAGACAACATTTGCACAAATAGGTTACTCAAAATTTTTCAGTAGTTAAGATTGCCATGTGTTGAGTCACCGGGGAATGACAGTATATACATACTTCCTGAGTTGCAAGTTAATGCTGCTGTAAGTGCTGTCAACACGAGTGATGTCAAAATTTAAGTGTCGTGTAGGCCTACTAAGCTATGAACATGAAGTAGGCTCACCCACCATCCTTGGCATTTGCTATTCTGTAACACGGAATAGTCTGCTGTTATTTTTTATTGTTTATGTGAGTTACCATTGACACTGTGGTGCTTTGTGATAAGTTTGCAGTGCCATTTATGGTCCCATATCTTATTCATGGTTGAAGTCCCCGTGTAAGGACACGAATGAACGCATTTCTGTGAAACGCATGCTGAGCTAATGCAAATTACTGTCAGCGACAAAGAAGATTGTCTTTGTTGCAGACTATAGAAAATTGTTAGGGCTGGTCCAATGCAACATACCTATGGTATCATCTTGCTTGGTATGGCCAAAAGTTTGGGATTGCTGGATTAGCATTCATTGTATATATCAGGCATCATTAGCATTTTATTGCTGCATATCATACTTGTGTAAGCTTCTGGCCACTGTATAAAGCTAAGTAATGACTTGAGCATTTCTTATACCTCTTAGATCTGTGTCAGTTAATCTTGTGTCGAGTCATGATGCAGTCTATGAAACTTTGAATGGTTTTCTAGCCCTTATAGATGAAGCTATTTGATTCTGGTTCAATGCGAATTATCATATCAGATTCTTGTGTGTAAAATTTATGAATTTATAATCCTGCTAGTGTTATTGTTATCGGATGTAAGGATTGCTCATGCCTGAAGGCACTAACAATGTTCTGGTTTCGAAATGTTACGTGATGACACAGTGGAAACTGATGTCATTGTATATTCCTCTGTTGATGGCAGGCCTAATCTCCCTTTAGTATCACTGCTATCCCTTCCTTTATTGAAAGTTTGCCCATCTTGTGATAATCTAAGTTCTTCCATGTTGTTTCGATGCGAAAGGTTTACATTTGTGTCGAAAAAATGTGACATAGCGTAACTTCCAATGAACTGTTTAGATATTCAAGATTCCGAAAAAAGAGTGGAAAGTATCAGACGAACGTTGTTGAATATACCTGAATCGGTATTAGTCGTCATGCGCTACCTTTTTGCGTTTCTCAATCAGTAAGTATGCCTTTCTCTCCCTTTTGTTTATATTATTTTCAACTACGTTTGCTGAAGGAGCAGAGCTCTGCAAATCTCATGACATATACAGTAGTTTGATGTATATATATACTTGGCTAGACTTTGAATGTGTGATGACTTGAGCACTTTAAGCTGAATTTGCAGAAAACTTTTTTTGTGGTGTCGGTGTGGTCGGATTGATAAATTTGCTTAGCCTCTGGCTTCTCTGGAATCCCACTTCACGTTGCATTGTTGTGATCAATCAGAATTATAATATAGATTTTTCAACATATGGAATGGGTTCAAAGTGTCTCCCAAACACAATGTCACTTGAGCATCGTCAGCCTGTTAATTAATATTAATTAAAAATGATCAGAGATATACAGTACTTTGATTCTGTGAATTATACCAATTGACCAAGTCGACGTATGATTTTGATTTGATTATGTATTTATATGGCAATGATTGGTTTGAACGGGCTGAGTTAGCTTATCGTGTGTGAAGTTCAGTAGTGTTAACTACTATAACTGTACCAAGGCCTATTCTGTTGTAATGAAACCAAAATGTCTACCGGTAGCTTTATGTTCACCTTGGATGCTAGATGCTTTGATGCTGAGTTTTGTACCATGCCCATTATTCCACTACAATGACGATTTTTTCGAATTTGTCAAATTATATGCAAAGCTCTTTGGAATTGAGTGCAATTTATGAGGCATAATAAAATGTAGCCGTAGGCCTATGTAAAGGGTATCAGTCAGACACAGTCGCACACAAACGACTTGTGTTTTGAAGTTTATAATATTTCTTTCTCGGCTTATTCCACATTGCCTTCAATGACTCAGTTTCAAACAATATCATGGATTCAATATGATTTGAACAATATTGATTGGTCAGTGTCTCTAGAGACGCTGAATTGTCATACATATTATGAAATAGTGAATTAACATAAAATATAATTATACATCTGACAGGTATCCCACATTGCATAACTCTGTGTGACTATTTCTTGTTTGGGCCAGCTGTGTTGTAGAAAATTTGTAATGTTCCCCATGGATTTTAATTTTGATGATCAATGGGTTCACTGCTTTGGAGTAACTGAATTTGTTGTGCAAGCCAGATAAGAAACGGTAGAATATGTCAGATAGGTATCCAACATTGTGCAACTATTTCTTGTTTGGACCAGCTGCGTTGTATCATTTTGTAGGGCTAGAAAATATCTAATGTTCTATATGGATTTTATTTCTAATGATAAATGTGTTCACTGCTTTCTGGTAACAGAACTTGTTATGCGTTTCCAGTCTGTCGCAGAAAAACGATGAAAACATGATGGACGCTTATAATCTCGCCGTTTGTTTCGGTCCGACACTGTTGCAAGTTCCAGAAAGCTATGATCAAGTCTCCTGTCAAGCCAATGTTAATGAAATCATCAAGGTATCCAGACAGTACACTCTTGTTTGCTAAATACGGGATTAGTGATTCGCTCTGCTGATTCATTCATGCCTTTAAAACTGTAATCTATACGTCTGAAGAACAACCAGTAGGCACCTGATACCAGTTTGTTTTGCAAAGTAGCATTGTTTGATTGTTTCAATTGAAGGATCATTTTACTTGACTGCAGCACAAGTGCTCGGTATAAGTCCTTGATGAGAGGTTTTTCCTAATTATTTCATGACATTAGTAATGACACAGAATATGCGGTTAGCCTCAGCAGAAGCTTCTGGTGGGTTCCCCCCCGCCTTGGCTACAGGCACACTGACCACACAGTGAACACTAGGAATAGTGTTTGGCTAGTCACAAACGGACTACAGAAATGAAATTACAGAAGATACAAATTCTTGTCCAATAACCATGTGTCGGTGCTCCTTCAGACCTCCGGAGAGGTTGTTAAGTGGTAACCACAGGCTCGCCTGTCAATCAAAATTGTCCGAGCCAAGTTCGGATATATATTGACAAAATAGGCCGGCTAATCTCTGATTTATTATGCCAGACTAGAAATTAGCCAACATGTGGATTGCTAAGTTAGAGAGACTACGGTATTGAATCGAGTTTTCTCCATATCAACATAGCCTGGTTTATCGCACTCATATCTTGTTTGCAATCAAACATAATCCTTAACTCAGAATAAACACCTATCCAATTATATTTCTATAATAAGGCGTTGAAAACATAGGGAAGCTTCTTACAAGGAAAATTGTTCTTTGTTCACACATTGCACATTCTGTGCAGTAGATTTCATAGGCTAGACTGCAATTTATATAACAACTAGTTTAATCGGTCTCGTTTGCATCCGTGCTGCGTGTGTTGTCAGGTGGTTGCCGAAAGGGTGTTGGCAGATGCTCAACTTTCAAGTGTTTGTATTTATAACCTACGTGACCTACCTAAACACGCCGAGCCTTTTAACACAGTGACCTTAGCAAGAAGACGGTGGCCTTTTCATTCAACAATAATTTTGTGAATGAATACACACCTGACACGGTATCAAAATTCCTTTGCCAACAACTGTCAATTCATTGTACTCGAGGCTAATTGATACAATAATTTTCAGGGATGATGTTGATTTGTTTAGTACCTATTCAGACTTAATAGGCCTATCATACAGTTCATTCATTGGCGATGATTATGGTACGTTCTTTACTAATCTTTCCATTAGCTTGGTTAATAAATGATTTAGGCGATATTACATGGTTGTGAGTGAAGGCTACGGTTTTATGCCTGTACTTCTACTCCTGACTTCAATATTAGCATCGACTGCGTTCACTTAACCAAGCCAGTCATGTGTGTGTGTGTGTGTGTGTATTGTGTTGTACTGTGCGCAATATGATATAGGCCCACTGAAGGTTTTAGTAGGCTATGTTGCAAATAGGGATTACGTAAACCTATTTCTGTTGGTCCCTTGGTTGTGGTAGTTATGTTCATATTACATTAGGGTTGTTCAATGATTTGCATTGATAACAGGCTGTTGATTACAGGGATGTAGGCAGCAGTATAAACTATATGGTATGGTAATATGGTTACTCAAATCTTGCTCACAAGTCACACCTATGGTTTATAGAATTGAGCATTACAGTAGCTTCATTCCTACATGACAGTCTAATTTCTTTTGCAATGAACCCTAAGACTTTTCATATCACTTGTGCAGACTATCATCATGTACCATGATGACATCTTTCCGGAGTCACTGGATGGGCCAAAGTATGAAAAGTTAATGGCTTCGGAAGAATTTGTCGAGGATCCTCCGGCCGCTGGTACGGAACAAACGCCAAATGTCGATGATGACGACAAGTTATCGGAGGAACAACAAAGTGCGGACGCTATTTCCAGTGTCAGTGACGATGGTTAGTGCATACTAGGCCTACAAATAATGATATTTGAGTTTATTCTCCATCTATGTAATCTGTGAGACTGTGTTCCAATCCAAATTCCCACTCCTCAGTCATATGGCACCGGATTCTACCCGTGTAGCAATTCCAAATTTATTTTGGATTTTTGGCATTGCTGCAATGTTATATCAGCGTCCAACTTTCCGTGGAGGTTCACGATGATTTTGTTTCCGTATTTTGCCAATGTTGAAAGTTACAAATTAACCTTTCACAGAATCTAGTCCGGTCTACGAAGCAGTCGCCCGATACGAATACAAAGGTAGATCGAATCGAGAGCTGTCATTTCGTAAAGGCGACACCCTCGTATTGTATCGGCGAGCTTCTGAAGATTGGTGGGAAGGCACCTTCAATGGCAAAGATGGTCTTATACCTCATACCTATATCACAGTGACAGAAATGTAAGTAAATGATATCGTTTAGTACCGGTACGTAATTTTCCGATCGTAGATGGCAGGTAGCTAAGAATGCATAACAACATGACTAGATGTTTAGAGTTTGTGGCATTGTTGGAAAATGTGAATGACTTATAGCCTAATGCATGATTTTATCAACTTGACGCAGTTGACTATTGCAATGCGAACGTGCAAGGAATGATTGAAACTATACCAATAGATATCAGTAATTTATCTGATGATATCTTGTAACATGCGTTCGGGTCGTAGAAAATTTTACAAATTGCAGAAGCCAACCTCTACTAGACGTATTGAGCTGAAAACTGCAATTTGATGCTGTTTGTAATTTTCGCACTAAATTTGAATTGAAATTAAATTACACAGTTGTATAGTACCGGTAGGTGTGGTTATGCGGTTCAGTAAAATCTTGTGGCATCATTTCAGAGATGGTGAACCTTCGACTTCCATCAGTGTGACGCAAGTGTAAGATGTTATGGGAGATTTTAATGAAAATCTTTTATTTTTCTTGTACTCATGATTATATTTGTTGGAGTCTTGGGTGCTTACAAGTCAAAACAATTAACCAAAATAAGCAAATGGTTTCTGTTTCTGCATTGATTGGATAACATACTATAATGATTCTCATGTCTAATATTGTCATTTCTGTTATTGGTGACACTTCTAAATGGATTCTAGAGATTTCCCACACAGTTTCTACCTCCAGCTATGGTGTATTGTAAGATGTAATGATAAGATTTGGAGGCTCTGCTTCTTTCATTGCCATAGTCAACTAGGTTTGTTCACCTGATGAAGGAATGTAGCTCTGAAAGTTTTGTCTTGCTGTTTCATCGATCGTGGTTGTCCGTCACCGGTTTCAATGAAATTTTACAAGTTCTGATCATTGTCTATCCCTTTCGATTTAGTTATTTATTAAATAAATTGGTGATGCATGGTTGTCGAATATCTGTTACTATTAATGATAGGATTGTAGTTTGTAGATGTGTCCTTTATAGCAATCTTATCTTAATTTGATCTTGATTAAGATTACTATGATGTCACCTGCCCTTTGGTGGGTCAGTCGGTATTATTATGGGTTGCTTTGTACCTAGTAATGTACCAACTCTTTTTGGTCCCCCTACAATTTGCCAAAAATGCAAGCATGCTTTTGCAATAGATTAATTTCCTTGTCCTTGTAGGACGTCACGGTCACATTGTTCAAATTTATGACTACCAAAATATTTTGTCTGCCAACTTAAAATTTTTAACGGTTACTAGAATTGCAGGCAAATTTGGCAGAATTTCACTTTCTCTCGTCGATTCAGAATTTGCTCAAATGTAGTGTTTTGGATTAATTCATTGGGTCATTCCTTACCTAGTTTCCTCCTAATTGTTAATAGCCTAAATATGTTGTGAATATGCCTGTCGTAACTTGTACTGAGACAATACAAAGCTTGTATAGCTTCCTGGCACATTTTCAACTACAACGCTGGTTTGTTCATTACTAGGCTGTGGTAACCTTTATCGCCGTGGATTTGCCAAATATATATTATTCATAAATGGCCAAATTGTTTCTTATGGTTCACTGAAATGACAACTGTTTAGAAAGTTATATCCTTGTATGTTAAAGCGGGCATGCGTTTGTGAGCTATGTTACACTTTGAAGTCTCATGAAGCATGCCATAAGTCTATCTCTTGTACAAACAATGGCACTGATGTGGCTTAACGGATGTATTGCAGCGTTAATGGGTATAGTTGTGTTAGTCTAAATTTGATAGATACGTGACCATTGTTAGCATGTAAGGCTCTATTGGTGTGGAATCAACACTGTGGATTCGTGGTTGGTTGCAACAGGGATTGCAAACTTTCCTATCCCACCCATGATTTACTTCAGCTCTTCAATTGAGTAGCCTAATGTGATTGGTGATAGTCATCTGTGATCCGCGACCAATCGCCATTGTTGAATTAAAGCTCAACGTGTGTGGAATCTAGTGAATGGTTACAACATGGGGTGTAAACCTTCTGTATTCCGCCCATGATTTACTTCAACTCACGGATAGAGTAGCATAAGGTGTTTGGTGATGGTGTTATGGATCTGAAATGATATATTGTAATGTCCACCACCGAATTTTGTCTAATTCTATTGATCTTTGTGATGGCTAAATTTACTAATATATTTTTGTTATAATTAATTTTATATCAATTTAATCAGTATTATAGTGATGATAATTTGCATTGTTTTACCAATTTTTCTCTTAATGGCACTTTGTAATTCATTGCAGAGACGACTTTTCTGACGTCCTTTCAAGCCGTGCGGAATCTGAACTTAGCCTAGACAGCAGCGGGACACCACAATCCCCGCACAGGTCTGACCATTTCTTTCATCTGGGAGCCAGGTTAGAAGGGCAAGTCCTGAGGTCATTGTGCATGCCGGTGACCGTCGTACGGCATGTATCAAATAAATCACTCATGTCAAAAAAACTAATATGGACACAACAACATCATGATGTTAAAGTTCTCTTGGTGCTGTGTTTTTTTTTATATATATTTGGAATTTATGGCGTTTTTCACCTACTAAGGTTATGTACGCCAGGTTGATGTTCACAGTATACCGTATACGTGTCAATACTTCCGGCTTATAGCCCGGATCACTATTGCAATCGTGGCTTTCCGCACTTCTCCGAAACCGACTGCCAAGCAGGGAAGGAACGGATACCAATTTTAAAGACTCAGTTGGGAATCGAACCCGGAACCTCTCGATCAGAAAGCGGACAATTGTTATATATATAGCTGACTGATGAAACATACTTAGCAGATTTGATATGGCACTGGTGCTGGGAATATTTGTTAATGGGCTACAGGCTACAGCTATCATACTTATGAGGGGGTCAGGTCAAAATATTATGATGATGGATCAAGAGAAAGATACTGTTTGGCAATAATCATTTACCCGAAAAAATCTTCGATATCCATGCGAGGCTCATTTTAATAATGACCCTGTAAAAGGTTTGGTCATGCTTCGTTGGTCGAAGTGCAGAAGTTTGTTGCAGAGAGACCAGCGAAGCAAACTGCTTCGGGATACAGTATTAAAACGGGTTGCATGCTAATATCGTTGATTTATGAATTTAGTAGAGGGAAAGGTTGGGTCAAGGATTTAGTTGTAATGATATGAGTGGTTTCAGTCGCATTAGAAATGCATGAGTTGATGCTCGTTAATCGGCCGTGGTATAATAGCTTGCATCAAAGTCAAAAATCTGCCAATTGATTAGAATTCTTGTGATATGTAGAAGGTGCTACCATACATCCCTGCAAAAGGCATTGTAACAAGCTTGATTGCATGAGAGTCGTTGGTCACTACATTTAACTATTCGAGGTACCGGTACCAGTACAATAGTCTGTTTGCAACGACAACAGTTCGAAAGTCACACCAGTCATTATCATGGTATAGTATTAGTAGCACAGGCTAGCAATCTGCATGCTTGTCGAGTCGCATGATTCCACAGTTCCAATTTTTTTTAATTGAATTTTCTGATTGGTGGTTCGTAATTGACAGACGAGCGAGTTCGGAAAACTTGAGCCTCCACCCTGATTCCAGCAGGATCACACACAAGTCAAAGTCTCTCGATCGACACCATACCATGCAGGATTACATGCAGAAACGACACAGTCAGAAACAACCTAAGAAAGGTATGTTTGCTAATGGTTTCCATTATTCTCCAAAAAATAGCATCTCCTCTGCCAGGGTTTTAAATAGAAAATCATGGCGAAGACCTCATGAATAATATGTATACATACGATACAGTGTACCCAACAGACATACTATACATAACATAACATATACTCCCTATTAGCAACGTATCTCGATTATATCCCTTGGATGGGAAACTTTTACACGATAATCCCATGAGCTGCCAGTTGGCCATTTGGGAGGTAGTCTCGAGATATTGACCATGAGGATGGAACTGGTAGTGCCACATGACACCATTTTCTTCACCACTATATCCGTCAATGATAATAAGCGTCAATGATAAGTAAGATACCGTACTGGCGAACAGGTGATGCTACTTTACCCGTCTTGTAAAGATAGCACTATTCTGTATTCAGTCACCATTCGCTTATAGTAACTTGTCCTGCAGCAGCTAGAGTCTGCAATGAAAGCAAAGCTCTTCTGTACAATACCGGTATGTAAGACCGTTCTCTGATCGTTGTTGTTATTACTTTGAAGCTGCACGAGGATCGTCCGATGTCACTACATCGCTCAGTACATCGAATTCTTTCAAAGAAACAAATATCGATGAATCGCCAACTTCTCGTAACGACGCATCCACAATGTCAGTCGCTGAGAGAGTGGCAATGTTTAAAAGAACTTCGAGCAACTCTGCCGGTATTGATCCTGGAACTATACAGGTAAATGTTTGTTTTGGAGACTTATTTATTTGTTTGTTTTTTATTACAAAGGATGTGTCATCATCCTCAAGTGTCCTCTGTCATACTGTGTGTTGACTTGACCGTGAGTTGTGTACTGTCGCTAACAACAGTCCACCAATTTTGTGGGAGCAACGTGCCATGTCCATTTCAAATTGTTCAATAGCCTTCACAAAGCTCATGGCTCCAAGTCAGTTATTAATGCGGCCCTTGTCATTTGTTGGAATTTGACCCCAACCATATACTAAATTCTAATTCGACAAGTTATGTTTAAAAGGCGTTGATATCGGTAAAAATACATAATGTTCTCATTAAAATGCTAAATTAATAACGTTATGTGTCGTGAGTATCTTTTTATTCATTGTGTACATGAAAAATTTTGTTGCTGGCATGATCTACAGTAAATGTAGAGACAAGGTGCCCAGATACGATACGTATGGTCTTTTTTGTCAGCGCCACCCATTGTGTCAAGAGTTATTAAATTCATCAATAAAAAATTGAAGAATTTAGTGGAGCCTATAGCAGACTATCAATAGATATCATAAAGCTGATCACCTTGGTTTATTGAGAATCTGTGGTGATGTTCTTTACGATATCAATACAAATTGCAAATTGTATGAAAACACTGCCATACTTCAAAAGAGAACTTTCCAGATTCCTATTTAGCCTTATTTCAATCAGTCGGTAGATTTAAGAAGTTGTCTTGGGTTGTGTAGATATGCCTGCTGTTATTATATTCAATATTTTGTCTGACTTACCTTGTTGTTACTTCTACAGCGGACTTCAAATATTGGGGTAGGAAAACAGTGATAGTGATGTGGCAGTTTTTGTTCTAGTTGTTGACGTGCATTGTGCGCTTTGTTAGTTGTTGATGTTGTGTGTGTTGTGTCGTCTGATTTTTGTTAACTCTGACGTATTTTGTCAACGACAGAGAGGCTCCAGCACATTGCCACGTCGTCTTGATCCACCAAAGAAACTTGTAAGATTTTAAGAGAATGTTGTGCTACGTTGATTTTTCATATTAACCTTATTTTGCTATTTGAAGAGGTTTTTTTTGTGACGTGCCATGCACTCAAACCATAGTTTCATTTCGGTTTGTAATGCGCACTGCCTGTGTTAATTGAGTTTGCTGGCGTATGACGTGTCACGACTGCAGTTGTCATGATTTCTTTCACTCACCGATGCTTTAATTTATTTTTGACCGTATTAAACTGCCTATGTTCTTATCCTTTTTCTTTTGTTAATGATTTTTGGTCTATCATAAATATACATACGGTACAAACACAAGAAATAATACAGCGGTTCTCGACCTTAAAATATATGATTTCACTGTGCTTCTGCAGACCAATCTTTAAAGAGGTCAGTTCTCGAACGGAAGTTATGCCACTATTTTGACGTACCGGTAGGCTAGCCTATCGTGACGTTTGCTTGTGTATATGAATACCACAACCCATTGTCGCACGGTGATATAAAAAAGCCAAAGCAAATGGTCCAGCCAGTACACCCCACCTGTTCTGTTTATTCAAAATGCCTCGAGGACCAGTAAAAACTTTCGAATTTTGCAACCTGCCGTTGCTCTAATTATTCACCATGTAGGCTACGATATCTTGATTTAAGTGATCATTGTGTTTTGTTACCATACCAAATGCAACCGATGGCTGAAATCATAAGTTTTTATCATTGTATTGTCATTGTTGGATTTTCTATTCTTCTGGTACTAGAGATGTGTGTTTAACTGAGGTTTATATACCTGTATATACTTGGCTGTGCTGCATTTCGCTATGATGTGTCGTCAAGCAAGGCCAAAAGCATGACCTTGTGATTCATAGTCATCCTTTACGTCTGGCTTGCTGTTGCTACAGGCACTTACTGAAAGTCTATCTTTTCCTCCATTGCTGAGCGTTTAGTGCCAGAATTTGTTTCCAGCCTAGAATAGCAGCTTTGCACTAGGCCATGAATTCCCGGCGACTCTGGTTTGGTAGTAACAGTCGATAGGCTGTTCGTACTTTGTACTAGCGAATGTTTGTGTGGATTTTTATCCTTTACCGGTAGCAAGTGAACCGGTCCAATTGAAATATGTACTCGCGATGTACTGGCAATATAGGCCTGCATGAATAGCTTGCAATGGCTGAACGATAGGAAAGTCCTCAAATATTGTCTATCGCCATGCATAGGTTGCCTTGATTATGATGCCTTCTCTTTCTCATTGCGTAATGTTTGGACAGGATATCGATTCAACAATGAAATGCGCTCTTGATGAACTGATGAAGTTAGATGAAAAGAGTGATACTCCAGATGTTGTTCGAGACACGTTGGACGCGAGGGGAGGTGAGATTTATTGCATCAAGCGGGTCTGGCATATTGAATCAATCATGGCTAGTGATTCAGTTGAAAAGGATCAACAGTCTCTTTTGTAATATGCATTCACCTTGGCCTTGAGAATTTACCTGAATGACATTGCTATTAAACAGTCAGTTCGTAAGTAACCACAACTGAATTGAATGTGAAGTCACAGATTACAGTAACTGAACTGATGTTTGAAAATTCCCAAACTTGCCTAAAAGGTTGCAGTGTGGGTTTTAGCTGGAAGGTCATAGCGCTTGAAGGTATCAGAGATTCTGATTTGAAGCCATGGTGAATTGCAACCCTCTGCCTAGTTCTACCATGGTTTGTAGAGGCGATCTTTGCCTGGAGCTTCCTATACCAATCCAAACAATAGGAGTCGGGCTCATTTATTATAGCTGGGTGCCTGCTCGACATTGGCACAACTATACAGATTTTGCACGTTTTGTCTAGATCAGTAGTGGTCCACACTGGATTTACCTGCCATAGTTTGCCAATGCGTGTCTTCTGTCATTTACTCTAAGGTGAACAAGGCCTGCATTAAATTGCCAGAAGGTTACACTGCCTCACTCATTTCAGGGGTCAAAACTGGTAACAAAGTTCGTCTTGACGTCGGACGAATGCC
Organism: Botrylloides violaceus; assembly: GCA_030412335.1. Lineage (NCBI taxonomy): Eukaryota > Metazoa > Chordata > Ascidiacea > Stolidobranchia > Styelidae > Botrylloides > Botrylloides violaceus. Next base: position 3,574,370 of record JASFYC010000810.1, read on the forward strand.
GAGTCGGAAAGGTGGATCTATGAGAGGGGAACGTTTGGTCGGAATCGACATGGCCGCCGAATTGAAAAAAATCACAAGCGGTATGAACAACAACAACAACAACAGCAACAGCAATGGAGTTGTTGAACCGAATAATAGACGGTATTCACCGTTTGTCACAACACAATCACTGCCAAGTCATTCAGTACATGTAAAGTCAGCAACGAGGATTAAACCGGCGACGGCGTCACAGAGAAAGCCATCCAAGTTTTGATTCTGTTGGCAATATACAGAATAGATCTCACGTGAAACGACGGCGTGATAATTTGCTGTGCAATTTTAAACTGGAGACGATCTCACTTAACAAAGACTGGTTGTTGTGTCGTCAAAAACACTCTACACCCACAATATATTTTGCCAATCAGGTTGGATGCTGTTGACGGGGCTGTGGTATCGCACAATATATGAATTGTAAGAGCCGGCGGGAAGTGTAATCGGTATACAAGCGAGAAATTAAATGTACCGTGATGTTAAGAAACAATTTTAGCAGGAATTTTTTGTACTTCTGTAAATTCATCTCAAACCAAGCACTTGTCGATAGTCGTTACTTTGTTGCTATGGTAGTATAATATTGTTAATAAGTTATACATCTCTGCATATAGGCGTAGTCGTTATGTAGGCGGTTGAAAGTCAGCACTTTGCATGTGTGTATGTGTAGCCAACATTTACGAACGCAGTATCATTGTGATGGATATATCTATAAAGGGAACACGTAATTCTGAACTGAACAAGCTGAAATCAAGTTTTTTATTTTTTGGGATTGTCTCTCTCAGCTCATTGGAATGGAATGACCCGTTGCAGATGTCAAATATGGCTTTGTTGAACCTGATAGTTTTTAATTCGTGTTTACTCTCCGTGTAAACAAGATGATACGTACGTATACACACTCTCACGCAGAACCTTTCGCGGCGTTATCAGTTCCATGTTCCTTTTTCTCCTGCTCCACGACAATAGTGTTTGAATATTTTTTGTCTTAGCAACCTATTTTTGTGTGGTTGAAATGCTCTCTTCCTGGTTTTGTTCTAGCGGTCATCGTCTACAAATAAATATTATAGTCAGTGTTTATATATCATCGACTCATAAATTGGGTCGATTTATTTTGTTGTCATGTTGTGTATGCTAGTTAGATTTAATTTTTATTAATGCCGGATGCGTTTTCAGTGTATTCATAGTATATAGCCTCGTGTTGATGTTTTTTTATGGCAATTTTTTCATCATAAATTCATAATCATAAAGTTGAATTCTTGTGGAAAATTATTTCTGATGCGTTGTGACTTTGTCGAAACGCGCAACGGAATGTTACTCTGGCAATAACGCAAACGTTTTGCGGAATTATTTTGCGTCACTCTTGCTTGAAACCCACCTTGTCAACGTTTTGTATTGTTTAAGTAGGTCAGTTGAATTTTGTAAAGTGTTTGGTGTTTAGGTTTTCGTCTTGTGGCGGTGGCCCTATTACTAACAGATTTTTTTTTCTGTCTTACGAAACTATGTTGGGTGGTTGCGTATATATTATTTCTATGAAACTTTACCGCTGATGCAGCGACTCAATAAACTGGATCTATTGAAAGATCTGTTGGTCTGATTGTGTATGGTTTAGAAACCTATTTAAATGCAGTAATTATGCAGTGGCATCGTCGAGCAGCAGGGGCAACAATTTACCGCTACCTTGCTATTTCAATGCCGGGTTCACATCAGCCAGCCTTGAAAAAGCTTCGTGACTGCCCTGACGTCTAGTTCAAAGAAAGCCATACGAAAGACAAAGACGTACAGTAAGTTCAAGTTGCCTAGACCTTGGCCTTAGGTACACGTTCGGTGTGGATATAAAACGAATTGCAACAAAAATCCTATGCCTGCCCTGATTATATCACAAGTATCCTTGAAAATGGCTCGACATTAAAGATGTGCTATGCATTGGCAATTGCACGATTCATGACTGTCAAAAAAATAAAAATGTTTTTTTCGATGTCGTACCTACACCAGCATCTGTATGTGCATTCTGATATCAGGAGATCCAAATGTTTGATTTGTGCCAAGGCATTCAAGAGAAATGATCACTAAAAGGCACATGAAGGCACATCAAAATATTCGCACCGGCCTCCTGAAATCTAAATGGTTGATTTGTGATGAGGATCGTATTGGAAAAGTTCACCTGATGGAACATATATTTGACATTGACACATTCTAATATCAAAATAAATTGTGAGAGGGCAATCACTTTCAAAAGCGACTTAATGAAACACATGAAAGTCCTTAATTGAAAGGAATTCGAATGTGAGATTTGTATGCTTGACTTATGGTTCTAATTTTAAAATGCTGAGACTCGGCTTGGACTTTTAGTGGTCTCGAGGACTCGACCTAATTTGTGACTCAGAACCAACTGGTCTCTACACTGGCCGCCGCAAGCTCACTGTTAGATGATTTCACTATGGTTGATAGCCTACACCAGCCTGGATATGAAATTTGTATTGATCTACATTTGGAGTTGTAACTGGTTGCATAGGGGGAAATTGGGGTAGGCTACATCTTCTGCAGCCCGAGGATACCTTTTCAATTTGAGTAGGAGCCTAAACGTGTTCTGTTTGACAAATAAAACTTTCTCTCTTGCTGTGTTGACCTAGACTAGGCCTACATGCAGAAGGGTTGTTTACTTCTGAAAGCATAGGGTCGCATTTTAAGTTGACCCACGGCTTAGCCGCACGTAGCCTACAATGGGCAGAAGGAACTGGATAGACTCGAGTTTATATCCGCTGATGCGCGTCTCCAAAAGCTTGTTTGCTCGGATTTTGGCCTTCGGGGATGTGAAACGTAGCCTAGTGGAGTTGTGGCTTCAAACCCAACCGATTAGTAATTGTTGAATCGTCGTCACCCAGGGTCGGGCCCCTTCAACGTCCAATCCTCTTCCATAGTCTAACCTGCGTTATTACGGTTTAAGTGGTAAGTTGAGTTGTCTGTGTTTCGATAAGCGTTAACTCAAGTCTCTCAGCAGTTACGTACTTGTTCACTGGCGTAGAGCACTCATACAGATCCCTACAAGGCGGTCTTGGTACTATTTTACATCAACAGTAGAGTGGGCGGAGGAGCAAACCGTTGTTGCTTTGAAGTTCGGGTGTTTTTAAGACCGTGGACACCAGGTCAATGCTTACGGTGCACGTGTCAATAGCCTATTTCCCGTTTAGCATACGGCCTGGATCACTATCACAACCGCACTCCCTCCCCCCTCCGATAGTGATGCCAAGCAGAGAGGACGAAAACCAAATTTAATGCCTTTGGTCTGATTCGGCCGGGAATCGAACCCGGGCCATGAGATCCATTCCTGTACAATGCAGGCTACTACAAGCCTCATCCCAATGGAGTGATTGGTCTGAAGAACCTGGATGGGGCCGCTAAACAGCGGCGTCTAGTCTGGAGAAATAACTGCAATGCCAAACGTATGGACACAACTCCGATTCCTTCACTTCAACTCATATATTTTACTTCAACACTAACTCGTGACGTGACCTGTGATGCGCGGATATTAACCCTTGTGACGCGTTACCCGTGAGATGTTTTCGCGACAGCTGTGCTAGATATAGATAGAGGATAATGTGTGGTTGGTTAAACTAGCGATAATAGCCTGAACTCATGTACTAAATTTAGACACAGATTTTCAATTTGGTACAACATCAACTACAACACGGGTGTGTAAAGTAGCAGAGACAACAGACTATTACATAAATGATAAAGTGAAGATCATTTCGTCACAGATACTACTTCATTACAGTTGTCAGCTGAGTACTTCTGTAAGTAGATGACCGTCTTGTGCTGCTAGTAGGCTTCTCCCACACTTTTAACTCAGCTTGAACTGAAATGAAGACATTAAATGGACACATAAAAGAACAGGACTATGTATCAATAGACTGACACGACAATCTACAGCAGGCTAAATAGCATTCAAATCAGCTATAACCCATGACTACCACAAAATCTATATAAATTTATTTTGGACCGTGCACAAAATTTGAGGCATTTATTCAACCCACCACCACTTTCATCTCGTGTGGGGGCATTCATACCAGCTCAGGGTTTCAGTATACAACCAACTAACCACGTGGAAATAGGGAGGATTGTGACACGAAGGGCCTAAAACGAGATCCACGCCATATGATGTACAATTTGCCAAGACCACCCCATACAAAGGAGAGGCCCTGAAACAAAAACAAAAAAACACTTCAATTCGCACATGCTTTCATCTTTGCCTCTTGTTCATCTCTGTCTGTCTTCATCTGTAACAGGATTGGATGTTACTCTTGATAAAGGCAATACATCTGCAGACCGTACAATCTCATCACGCCCCGTACAGCGTGAACAAAAATTGCGCAATAAGAATGCATGGAATTGTGTGGATTTCCCATCGGGTTAGCGACCAAGGAGGTCATGGACTAAGTCATGTTGTACAACCTGTCCGCAGCATCTCTATAATACAGCAGGTCTGGCTGGGCAGCTGCAGAATGTTGGTTTCACATCATTAATTTTGATATATTTGATGTAAATGAAATCACCAACCTTTTGGACGAGTGGTGAGTCGGGAAGAGATGCTGCCTACCCGTTCGTCACAGTCTAATAATATAGGCAACCCTAACTTGTGAAAGCTTTTGATACCACAAACATTACAATACATAGGAAATATTATACGGGACTTAGGTCACATTCTATTTCTTACTGAAATAAACTCGTGTACCGGTACTCACTTGTGCAATCACTTCAGTTCTCAATTCATCAAAAGACAATAATTTCTTGTACTTTGTCTCCAACTCGTATGCGTAAACATCCAGTCTCTTCTGGAACTCCACAAAATTATCCATCTTCTGATCAGCACATTCTACAAACATACACAAAAGTTGAAAGAATGATATCCCTGTTATCCAATAGTGAAGTCTACCTTCAATATCTCCGGTGGGATTTGTTGTCAATGAATTCTCTTCAGCAGCAGGCGAGGTCTCTGGATTGATAAATATATGTTAGCCAGTATATAGGCCTAACTGATTTCCTTGTTAGAAAAATAGTGGAGCGTATGTCGAAGGACCCACAACCACGCCACAAATTTAACATCCATCCCGGTTTAATTAAGCATAATTAGCAAGATGAAGAGTAGGTGCTCCACTTATTAATCAGGAGATATATACACCCTGGCAGTGTGGTGCAGAGGAGCAAACCTCACACCATGTCGTCCATTCCTATACAACGTACAGGACCTCCCAAAAGAGTGATTGCTCTGAAAAACCATGACGAGGCCACCAAACAGTGACCTGACGTGCAGTCCCAATAAATAACAACAATGCCAAACGAAAGTAAAAGAATCAAATACTCAAATCCGTACTCCGATTATTCCGTCCAAAGTATCTGTTCATTCCTGACCACTTGACGAATCTTTTCATCATGAAATCGATTATCTCATACTGGTTCTTTGTCTTCTCCAGATCGCTGTTGGTTTGTTTGTGAGATTCTCCGATGATAGCGATCAGAATGTTGAGGATGATAAAGAGCGATGTGAAGGAGAATATGAAATAGAACACGGGGCCGAAGAATCTGTATGTCGATCGAAGTTGTGGGTAACCTTCACCACCTGCAAAAATCAAAAATCTTACAAAAATGTTTGGTGATTTTGTCCCTTATGCTAAAATATTGTATCCCAAATGGGATTGCTACAGCAGATGACGATCTGAATGATTTGGTATCTAGTTCCTACGTCTGATGCCGTCTTTCCCAACTCTCCTGGCTTAGTCATGTGGTTGCAAAGCATAATGGCAGCTTCTCCTAAAGGCAGAAGGTTGTTGGTTCAAGTCCTAAATGACGTTCGATCACCCAGAAGGTGCTGAAAATCATATCAGTGGTTTTGGCTAGACAGCTCCCGCAACAGGGTAATAGCGATACTTAGATATAAGATGTTTGACGCGGATAGCCTAATGGCTCGTTCATTACCTCCCAGTCCGGCCTGCACAGTATCTTATGTTTATCATCTTGTTGTCACTAACAATGGACATTTCAGCACAGAGCATAGGTATCACATTTGAAGTGTTGATGTGAATTCAAACTTGGTTCTCTCATGTGGAATACGAGGGAGGGCAGTTAATAAGACTCTAAAGTGAGCAAGTTGGTTTTTGAAAATGCATACTCACCGACCATAGTATTGATCATTGACTCTGCGGTGGAAATAAATGTCTTGTAGCTTTCCAAGAATGGAGAAAACACGACGTATCTAAACGGTTTGGTGCACATCATGAAATGAAATCGCTGGCATATTAATCCTCCAATTAATCACACGGGATTCAGGATGAACAATAAACTAACCTGACTCTAACTCATGTGGCAGTGGCATTATTAATAGATTTGATAATTAGGAGTTAGTGGCTCATAGTAGCCTACGCCATTTTGCCTTTCCCTATTCGAATCAGAGTTAACTCACATTCGAATAGGAGTCACCACATGGCAGATGATGATCTGCACCGTGATTTGAGGTTTTTCACCAGATGCCGCATTGCCACAAGCCTACAACATCTCATTTGTCTGGACTTTGGCCTCCCCCAACTGGTGCTTGGAGGTTTGAGGATTTAGTGCGTCAACTGCGATTCAAACTGGTTCACTCCCGTAGAGGACAAAAGTCAGTCAATATCAAAGCCCAAGGTTTACACGACTTAGCCACAGCATACCAAGCTCAAGTTCATTTACAGCAAACTAAAGTATACACACTACTCTATCGTTAGTACTAGTACTTACCCCACATGGATAAATGAGATGAAGAATACGGCGGCTAACACAAAAAATCCTGGCCATTGTCTTGCGCTGTACTTCAGAACAGATGATAGCATTCCGATTCGTTTGTTAAATCGAAGCAACTTTAAGAAGCGTAGCATTCCCAAGAATGCAGATAACGCCAAGAAGTATCCCATCATGGCGTCCGCAGCAGTGACTTGTTGGAAATTGACGTATTTTCCTTGAAAAGGTAATATTTAAAGGAAAGGACGCTGTTTAATTTCGTGCTCATTTGATTTTCGCTGCATTTACACAGACTTGCATGATATAGGCCTACATACATAGTAGTGGTACTGGTGCATAGGCAATGTATATCATGCTCACATGATGTGCATAAATGCAGGTTGAACTAGGAAGCACCTGTAAGTAATCGAAGTCAAGCGCCACCCATCCACACTATCCCCCGTGTGCTGGCTGTCTAGAGAGTAAGCTACGGATACTATTTTAACATCTTTGCTATGATGAAGTCTTGGGATTTCAACCTTTACGTACCAGTTTTGAGGCCGACGACCAACCGCTACACCACGAAACCTAACCAAAAATCCTATGCATAAACATTAAGCATATAATTATGCGTCAATAACTAGTGGTTTCACTGGTTTGTGGTATATATACAATATGTCTATTATCTAACGTCCATCTTGGGAATTAGTTTATATAGACTTGCACGGAAAAACACTGAAAGGACAAAAATGGTGCGTACTTTTGTCTTCATGAAAATCATCAATGGTGTTGTTGGTAAGAACAATCCGTAGTCCCGTAAGGCTGACTATCGCCCAGTCGAAAACTAATATCACTCCCTCGAATATGTTCCATGGGTCATTGAAGAACTTTTTCTTCAACGTTATTAAAGCCTTGACGCTTTTGTACATTGCGTAAAGGAGATGAATCACAAAAACAGCCTGACAGAAATATGAGATTCCTTGCATTGAAGTAACTTACAAATAAGGAAGAAAGATTTCAAGCATACATACTATCACGTTTGGCTACTGGCTTTGTTGAGCAAATGTGAGGTCGTTGGCTATGATCTGAGTGGATCTCAGTGAGTCAGAACCAAATCTCGACCAGGTCATTTCAAAGATATTAAAAATGGTAATCGCAGCCAGTAGTCACCCAGCCAACGCAATGTGAATATGTGATAGTGTAAATATTGCAAAGTTTAAACATTCATCTCATACAATATGCCCTTAGCCATGCATTTCGTGGGTACAAGCTTGTGAATACTAGGTATTCCATAATATCCATAGACCCGCACGGAAAATATACCAGCAGCCACACAATCACACCCCGAAAGTACTTTAATTTTTAATGTTGTAAACTAACACGTCAAAATGTTACAGCTCAGTCAACTCACCTGTGCGATGACAACCAATGTACCATAAGTGCCGACATAATGATACAATCGAAAAGTCATAATGCTTGTAAAATGCATGGCGGCACCGACCGGCGGGAATTCAGCAATTAAATTGATCGATGTGAAGAGATTCACGTTGGGATTGTAGACGGTAAATTCAATAAACACAGCTCTCGTACGATGATCGATCCAGGCATCTCTATACAGTGAATCCATGATGTATTTTCCCGACTGAAATAAAAATGATTTCTTGTTAAATAAAAGAATACAGTGGAGTAAATGGCGTCTTAAATTTGTAGTGAATCTTCTTTACGATATCTTGTTAATTAACCAGATTACATTGAAAAAATCTTGCTCTGTTGGTCCATGGGATTGAATTTGTCCATTTTCGGACTACGATATTTCAGAACCAGACAAGTACTATATATATCAATTTCCTTCGCATTAGGTTTGACTGAAGTCAGGAATGCTATCTTAAAATGATGCCGTTGTCTGAATATGAGCTTACATTATACAAAGGGAAAATGTATGCGAGCAGTGAGCACATATCTCTACTCACCACATAATTAACTCCAAGTTCAGCACAGTAGCCACCACCCGGATAAGCAGTCAAGCCTCCGAGTACAGGCATTCCTTTCAATTCCTTCCAGGAACGATAATGCCAAACTTTGGCAAGAAAATCATCAGCATCGTCGTTTTCAATCTTTTCTGATGATACCGATAACGGTTTCCATCCGGATTCATAGTCCAGTTCATCGTTACGATACAAGGCATAGTGGGAGCGACATTCATCCTGTCCCGGTGTATAATTTGGGCATACGGCTGAAAATTTTGGCAAGTAGTTCAGATTGAGTACAAATGCTTCATTTGAAAAAGGAGCGGAGGTGACCTCAATTCACTGATGAACAAATTCAGAAAATTTTGCAAACAACCCAAAATCAACACAAACACACATTATGAAGGGGGGCATTCACCAGGTTTGCAAAATCTCCAATAAAAATTGTTCAACTCATTACACAGACATTTATTAGGCTCCTATAGAACATAGAACACATATAATATACAACATATGGTGCTTACATGGATCGACTCTAATTTGTCTCAATCTGGCCGGGCCAACACGATACGATTGTTCATCAACAAGAAAGCTTCGTTCTCTCCAATTCTTTCTCTGCCCGTTGTACCATTGCACAGGATAGATGTTTGGCAACAGAGTTTGGTTCATAAATCTCCAGAAATACTCCACTGACGTCACCTTGGCAATGTATGAGCACGTTACAGACTCGTACGATGCTGGTATGGATAATGCATGGCCAGGATGGGTGTCGGGCAAGTGAGGGGGCAATGTTCAGATTTTTTAGTTTACCAGTATCGACCATCAGCCCTAAGTAAGAAGGTCGATATTAGATATCGGTCACAATAATAAAATTATATTCAGTCAATTACCGGCTAATTGACAATTAGTCAGGAGAGGAGGCAGATTAGGCTACACACACTAGACAACAAAAGTTTTTTTGTTACACATCAAACGAAATACTGATTTTGGCTAATTTGGGTCAGTTGATTCAAAAATTGATATTAGCTTTTCCTCATCACGTCAGGATTTTGAGATATCGACATGTCGCGATTTTATAATTTTTTTTCGGTGGTTAGTGGCAATACATAGTCTCTAATTACCATATCGTCATGGCGCCATTTTTTTGTTGCTAACGAAACAGGTTTCGTTTAGAAAGCAACATCACAGTTCCTGCTTAAGTTGCTGCTTAAGTCATAGTCAATCACAAAGAATACAATGTCTCGTGGACAAAATACAACAAGAACCACCACATATCGTGTTTTTAGTAGCCCAAGTCAACAGGAAACCGATATATTCTTATCATTTTAGCAGGCCATGAGCAAAAAACGGTGTAAACCCCCTGGCCTATCCTATTCGATAAAACTTGGTGTCAGCACAAAAATTATTCTGAAGAACAGCCAATGAATGCATTACTCACCGATTGCAGGCCGTATTTCGGTTCCACGAATGTCTTTTTGATCGTGTTTGTAATGTGATATCCCTTTGAATCTCGAGTTCCGTGACACAGGAAAAGCAGAACCAATATGTAAAACATGTATACTATTACTTCCCACAGAATATCAGACATCGCTCTTTCTTTTGCACGAAGTTTTCGTGTCCTACGCAGTCGCTTTTTGCTCGGTGGTTTTGGTGGGACGACTTCGTTTTGTTGGATCTGTGTCTCTTGAAAATAAAAAATTCATCATCAGGCGTCATCTAAATATATTTTGGGGTCCTAACAACATTCTAAATGAAAGTACGCTATGAAATTCCTATTAAAATATCATAACTGTTAGATCAGAGGACAGAGACACATTTCTAATGGCACATCACTAAATGGTGACCTAAGAGCCATTGTTTTGGATATTTAGCTGCAAGTCAGCAGGACGACACACCAGACTGGATATGAAGCTAGTTCTGTGGCTGAGGTCCTTTAACATAACACCTTGAATACCACAATAGGGTATAACTATCAAATTCAAGTCGACAAATAACTCGGACCCTACAATATGATAGGACCTGAATCGACCTTTGAGTTTGAGAATTGAGTTTTGTCACGAATTCTTGCTAGGAATTTCACAACAGTGAAGAGCGAATCAGCATTGACCTGCCTTGACCACACTAACCACACAAACTCTTCATAAATTCGAATCAGGGCTGAAGCCATATTTTTCAATCCAGGTAGACACCGTGCGTTTTGCACAAAGTCTAGAATTTTATTCAGATTATCACTACAAGATATGTGGCAAGGATTCACAACATTTTTCCTATCTAGGCATTTTAAGAGGTTTACTTACCAACATCATTCGCGCACAAGTCCAAAAATTTCTTCTCGGCTTCATCCACATCTTTGTCTTGCACGGAATTCATGACTTGTTCATCGGGTTTCTTCAGAACAACAGCAATGAAGAGAGATAATATAATCACCTGGAGAATTCCAGCCCAGTTAAAAGATGCCTGCCGGCAATGCACACAACAAATTACCTTTATTGGTTGTACGATCAAGACCGACTGCCAAAACGATAGCATCATGTTACTCAGCCATCGTTCAGCTTTCTCTCTGCCCCATTCAAAGCTGTATAAAATGGCAAAGAATGCAGATAGTAAAATACCGAGCGTGACCAACACCCATGCAACGTAAACACATTTGTGTGGCCAAGTGTTTGGAGGAGGAATATCTTGTCGTTTGGTCCGTTCTTTCGCTTCGATTTTACCGTCCTTATCAATGGTGTAGACTGCGTCTTTACCGACGATGTCTGATGGATTGGGTAATGTAGCTGCATTGTCATGTCGTCGTCCTAAATAGAAAGAGTATTGAATACGCTGTATTCGTCGTGGATGTCAGTACCTACCCACTGGTTTATTATATCTAAGCACAAATGCACAGGTGCGCAGTTTTACCATACCATTTTCGTTCATCCCACTGTGCTACATTGACCGTATTTCCGGTGATGATCACGCCCATTAACATACAATATTTGGGCAGTGGGTTGCGGCAAGTGATAGCCGATACGTAGACATGTTTTGAAAACAGATATATACTTGAGAAAGCCTTTCCTCTGGGAAAGAATACACGTTGAACCTGGCCGGTGTTTGTACAGCGGTGACATCGCCTCTATGGATGCTACCTTTCCACTACCGACAAGAAGGTATTATATTTACTCCTTAAATGCAACCCAAGAAAGTAACTCGTGGTGCTTAAGAAATACTAATACCGGTATCAGGCAAATAAGACAAATTTCCTTTCTCAACTACAGCTACTTACGTCTGATCTTTTTCAATGCTCTCTCTCTTCTTCTTTTCACCTCATCGTCATATTGTTTTTGCTTTTTAGTTTTTGCTTTTTTAAACAATAGTACGACAATCGTCACGACAGGAACAACCATCAACGTGCTGCAAAAACTTGTCCAGATTTGCATCGGAGAAATTCTGCGGAAAAAATGATCAAATATGCAGCTCACAGAAAATCGGTAAGTGGCCTGGTCAAGTGTTCACGGTAAATGATCAAGACGATGTTAGGCATGAACATGCCGTGAGCTTAACTATCATTGGACGAGGCAGTTCTACCTATGATTCACATCGCGTCACCGCTCACTATTAGAAATAACTCTCAAAAACAAAGGGATACATACGTGAACGGTCCCACATTCAGAGTAGCGGTCGCACTCGCCCCAGACCGTTGTCCACTTTCAAACCACATTGCATTCGCTATCATTGTTAAAAATAACAAAAGTATACAGCAAGACAACCGCTGTACTCTGGTAAAGTTGCTTTTCGTTGGTCTGTAGAATATCTAAAGAAATTTCAACTTAATCAGATAATAATCAGCCGTTGGTATATTGAGAGGATCTTCACTTACAGATATCCATAGATGATCTTCTGTGAATTTCTGACTGGTAGTCGTGATGAATAATCGGTGAACGGTCGACATATTTTCAGGGGTTGCAACAGGTAGGATACGGTCCACCATGCCATCGTCTTGATCCACAGCAAGCCAGTTGTCACAGATGAAATAGAACCTTAACAAGTTACAGCAACTACAGTTAGTATTGGAAGTTCATGGCAGTATGAACTTGAACTACACATGATTTGGTTGGAGCTTTCGCGACGGATGCGTTTCTCACAGTAACTCTTTATTTTTGCCTCGGTTTTGGCATGATTGTGTCTGGCAAGCTTGATTTGGGTACTTGAACCAACAACACTCTATAGACCACAGTACACACACTGGTGTAGGCAATAATATGCTGGACTGAGCTGTGTTGCACGACCCCACAATACTATCCCTATAATGCCTGGAGCTTGGCAGGGAAGCTGTAGAATGTACACTGTATAGACTATAGAGTGTAGACATCTGTTTTCAAGGTTCGTGATCAGTGATCACTGGTTACGTAACAATCTACTAAAAAAACTACCGGTACTCTCAATATATCAAGGTAAGCCTCATACACACACCTTTCTCCGGTCTGAATATCCTGGACGGCAATTTGATCCAAATACCATCCTCGATTTTCTCCTTTCCCAGAATTATCATGCCAAACATGCACGTGTGTCATGGCTCCAAGACACTTATCCACTCGAATCAAAAAATGATTGACACTGCTACGACCAAAAGGAGTCTAAACGAGGAGTCATATTCATCTTCACTTACTTAAAATTTATTCATTATCTTTACCTTAATCTCTTGCGTCCGAAGTTGCCGTGGTTTCGTTTTGCCGTTCTCTCCAAATAAAACACAATACACGTTAGAATGTGTGCCGGCTTGCTTTCCGTAACCTGTGAATACTGTTACTTGATACAAGTACTTGTCCTCTTTCCGGTTATCCATCAGTGATTTCAATTCCCACTAAGACAAGATTAAAGAATTAAATTTAATGTAAACAGCTCACGAACGTGTTGGAATAGAATACATTTATAACAGTGTTTACAACAAGATTTGAAAATGCTAAAGATAGGTTAAAAACATGTCGCACCCCCAAGCGGTTTTAATCTGCCACGTCTTGCATGGACGCGTCTCAATCCACTCAGAACTGGTTTGCGATGAATCAGGTCATCCCTTCATAAATCGAGCTAACACTTGGATTAAGGCTCAATACCTTGATTTTATCCTTTTTGTCCGTCCGTCTTGCCCAAATAGTCAGTAAAATGTAGAGAATAAGCAACGTTATGACGGTTGAAAACACGGCGGGATTATCTGCGATATTAATTTTAGCGAACACCGTCGCAAAATTGATGGTATTGGGCGGTACAAAGAATTCGGCGCTAAAAATCGAAGTCGGCGACAACTTATTGCAAATACATTCCGTCTTTTCTGGCGTGCTGTGTTCGCTGACCTGAAAAAGTAATAAATTTTGTTCAAAACAAATTCGTACATAAATTACAATTAACGCACCTCTCTGTTCAACACAACTTTCAAGTCTACTCACCAAGAGACTGGGTGGTGTTGAGAGAGGGCTGTCTGAGCGTAAAGCTCAAATATTTAAATTTCACTTGACGCACGGGCAGGGTTATGGAAGCTCGTAAAGTCATCGCTGAATATACGGAGCCTGACCATTACATTGGTGGTGGTACTGTACTCGTACTGGTATTCAATTCATATCCAAAACCTTTAGTGAATTATATTGGAGTCCATTTCATTTAGGTTGCCAGTTACAAAATATCTATTGATATAAGCTACGCTAAAACAACCCACATTGTCCAAGGTGTCCATTTTCAAATAACCAAAATAAGTACTCAACAACTCAAGTCGTCATGTCGACAAGCTATAGAACAATGTCTTACTTTGCATCCATCACCAGTCCATTGTTTTGCATCTGAATCAAATCTTCTACACCCCGGTGTTGAAATCAACATATGATACGTGGTAGAATTTTCATACCCAATCGATCTCCGTCTTCTTACTTTGCCTCGATGCTGATTCCCCACCAACGAAACATTCACTACATGAAATAATTTTTCTAGTTATAAAAATAGTTATTGTGTCACAGACAATTTTCCTTGTTACGTACAGTTGTCTTGGATTCCAATGAATACCATTCCGGTCATTTTAATTTCAGTTTCTGGTATGAAGATCTTGAACTGATCATCAGGCATTGTGACGTCCCATATATTATGAGGCAGAGAGAATTTGAAATCGTAATCTTCGGGCGATGGCTTGGAATGAAATTTAAAGAAGACTTCAAATTTGTTCCTGTGAAATGAGTCGCAATTATATACACGGGTCGACAATGGACATGCACTCCTACAGGAGAATTGCTATTTATAGATCTTTTTTATTTTATTTTTTGTCTACTATTGAACAGATAAAATCATTAAATCTTTGATATGAATCCTCTCACGAAATCGGTAACCTTCAGGGTGTAGATGCCCTGGTCATATCAAGATCTGTCTGCTGAACTAATATCTGTCCAATATCAACACTTCATGAATCAGGCTGATGTTTGACCAACTGGTCATGAGGTTTAATTACCGGTAATGCAATAACCATGGGGTTGAGGGTTGTCATCAATGAATTACGCCGTTTGTTCGAACCCCTACCGAGCTATACAAAAGATGTAAAAGGGGTTTAGTCGGCTTCAACAACGAACCAAAAAGGTGTAATGCTGCATTGTGTACCTGTCGTCTTCTGGCTCAACCAAAATCAGGATAGCGTTGTTCAGTGATAGCATTTCAAATTTGCTAATAGATAAACCCGTATCGTTCTCATGTCTGTGAATGGTTATCATGTCTTCCATCGGGTTGAATTTTGTGTTCGGAATACTGATTCCAATCCCTTCATTGTCTCCTGTTAACAAACAGGCTCGTTTCCAAATGCAAAACATCGTGTGACTAATTATAAAATATCATAATATAGCCTACATCAGATAAATAGATGGATATGTATTTCCATAAAGCCTTGAATCACATGATTAATTCAAATAGACATGGAGGACGATACGACCACTAGGTCATCGAGTCAGTCCCAACAAGAATCGACAGCAGAATGCAGTCATCGGGACCTCAACAATAAGTAAGGCCTAGATTGGATATAACAAGGTTCCATCTTTATCGCGGGGGGGTTTTTTGTTGGTGGAGAGAGAATATCGTAATGTAGTTGAACTCCGCGCTGATCTGACTCCAAACTGCGTGTTCGAAACACCCCACGATAAACGCCACGTCAGTGACGTACGCTTCTATAGAGCTCTTCGTACAGCGGTCTGTCTATATAAATACTGTTCTTGCACGAGTCTTAACTGAGACAGAATTGATGCCGAATTGATGATTATATTGAACCAATATTCCAAGTCACTTCGATTACACGTTCGTACGATGAAACAATATTAGTAATGCCGAATAGACAAGTCGAATGGTGTATTTTCTATGACTACATGTCTACAGCGCATGTGTGCTCCGTTGCGGCAGACAACCAAATACTGAATGTCGGAATAAAAGAATCCCGATTGCGAATTCAAAACGTGGCGCCAAATGTCATCACGTGGTTCGACCACGGGAAAAGCCATCCGAAATTACGTCAGCGAATTATCTTCGCGTGGCTTGAAATCTTCTTTATAACAATAACAGCGGGAGGTTAGCGGTACTGTTATGATCGGAACAGCAGGAGTGTATTTTGTTACTACTAAGTCAATTATCGATTCCGTGTGCTATATGAGTTAGTTAATTATATGTCTTGTTTGGTATAACCCACTAATGGATAATTCTCTCAGAGAATTTAGGGCATGTCCGAGTGTCCTAGATACGACAGTTGATGTCGCGTATATACATTCAGAAATGTATATGCGACACACATCGAGTACTATATTTACAGCATCGGTAAAAGTGGAGTGTTACTATTTGTCTTACCCTCCGTGCTATTGCTTGATGCACCATCTCTTCCACCGATCTTCAGCATTGTTACAGGTGAGTTTATGAGAGCTGCGTCTTCCGAGAAACCGAGTGGATTGTCATCAAAAGCCATCACCTAAAAATTGGTGGGATGTCAGATTGTCAGAGTCAAGCACAGCTTTATATTACATGCACTGTACAGTTTACAGCTATGCACAGCAGATTCTGCTCACAAGCCAAGATCTTGGCATAGTCCAAC
Organism: Botrylloides violaceus; assembly: GCA_030412335.1. Taxonomy (NCBI): domain Eukaryota; kingdom Metazoa; phylum Chordata; class Ascidiacea; order Stolidobranchia; family Styelidae; genus Botrylloides; species Botrylloides violaceus. The sequence goes on from JASFYC010000810.1 coordinate 3,591,185, forward strand.
ATGTCTTTCTATCGGATCTCAGACCATGGGTGGAACAACTAATGGCCACTTCGGAAAAATATTTAACCTTTGAATATGATCATTTAATTCCAAGGACAAGATTTCAGATTTTCACCTGCAAGTTGACAGGATCGGTCCCGTTCGTGACATTCTTTCCGAAAAGACTTTCTGCTCTTGGTAATTTAATACTAGTTCCTTTACCAGTAACTAAATTTTCATTTCCTGCATTCCGTGGGTCTGTCTTTTGCACCTACATCACGGGAAAATTTCATGTTCCATTGCTCGTTTTCTCAATATTACTACAGTAGGCCTACCATCATTTCCATCCGATCACTTTTCAAAGTCTCCGCAGGCTCTCCAGACATTTGCTTGTCGAGAAGAGAATCGGCAGTTCCATCGATTGCTTGTAACGTAGATCCCATTACTTCTTGAGACTTGTGAAGGAAAGAAACTCTTAATTGAAAGCCCCCAGTCATGACTGATCCCAAGCCCAGACATATGGGGCGCGTTATGACAGGAAGGGCATCCAGCAAAAACCTTCCAAACATCAGAGGTTAAATCACCTGTGGCGACCAACAATCAGAACATGGTCGGATGACAAATAATATTGAGCTGCTGCATAAATGTTGTGTGCTGTGTTTAAAGCTAGAGAATGAGTTCATGATGTCAGTCCAACCTTTAGAGCACTTCTTCGAACTCTCTTTTTTTCTTCGCGCAATGTAATTTTCTTGTAATATTCAAATTCATCTGGAGATTGATCCATTTCATCCAAAGTAGCAAAATTGATCTCTGAAGGTTTCAGCATTTGATCTTTCAGCTCACCCATATCGGTTTCTGAGGACTAAAGAAAAACATCCAACCTCACTTGAGGAAGCAAGAGTGATCCGAAATCTTGTGAAATATGTTTTAAAAAGAACGAGGCAGTTCAGTAAATCTGATGTGACAATGTTATTGTTGTGACAACGTTGTTGTTTTGTCAATACATGTCACTTAAAAATGATCACAATAACACAAATTTAACTTTTATAGGTGTGTCAGCTCACCTTTGCGACACTTCCTAGAGAGCCAATGATGTTTTTGGCGGCATCCGCAATGTCTTCCTTGTTAGCTTCTTCCGAGAAGTCATTTAGCGATTTCGCCATTTTGAAGACTGTGTCAGAAGCCTCCAGCTAAAATACATGCTATCTCCGTAATCACCATGCCAATGTATATTTACAGTTTGAGGGCTATTAATACACAGTCAGGCAGTTTAAACCAGAAAACGCCCCAATCTATGGACAGCAAAACCCATAACAGATCATAAGCAAAGAGTGCATAGTTATAGACCATGAGCCAATTCGATTTCACTTGGAAGATTCATTCCGTCCATGCTGTGAGGTCTTATAGGGACAGGATATGAAAATGCTCTTGCTGAACCCAACCTGCGATTCGGTGGTAATCTCTTCCGGTCTCTCAGTTATCGAATTCATAGCACTCGTCATCTGCTTCAAATTGTCAATAGACGTCATCCCTCCCGACGCCGCAGATAACGCATGTACAACATTTTTTCTCAACTAAAAGAAATGATACGTTGAAAAGAAACGTCCAGTAATTCTCCACACTTCTGTATTAGCCTTACATCCTTTTTCATATCTTTATTGAGTGACCCGTCTGAATGATTCATCGCATCGACCTCATATTCATCGACAATAAAATAACTATCAGCTTCAGTGGTAGTTTCAACCCAAGGTATGGTAGTCATCGTATCTGTTTTGTTCCTAATCCCAGTCGCATTCTCCCCATCGTCGGTGTTAATGAGTGAAGCTTCAAGAAACAATACTGTTCAGCTTTGGAGATGGAAATCATGCATAACCATTAACAAATACACCATCGGTCACATTGGGCTCTAATATTCTGCAATTTGGTCGAAAAGGAGCACATGGATGGAGCACTTTGTTAACTCTACCATATCGAAGAAAAAATTCCGCATAGCAGGATATGGAGAAGTTGTGAGTGTCGCAACCCAATATCACGGTGTCATTTATTGAAACATACACGACTAGACTGTAGACGTACCTTCTCTGTATTTGCTGAATAGCTGGAACATCAGAACGGCACACAAAATCAAGTAGACTATACTCCTACCTATTGACTGAACTAATTGTGCAGCAGCTTTGCTATTGCCTGTGGAAGAAAATATTGACAATTTGCTATCACGTCCGCTTGTCAACGTGTTCAGAGTGCTCCCAACGTCGCTCGTGTCTGGAGGCACAATCTGAGAATAAAAATGCATAGAAAGCATTTACGATGCGACCTACGGTACATATCTGCATTGTGATCTGCATCTGCACACTTGTAGCAACTTCAGAGAAGATGGAAGCCTAGGTAGGCCAAGGGTGAACACCGAACAGAACATTCTTATTCCTACCGGTATCACAATATATCGCCGATGCATTCCTGATGTCATACAGTAGTCACTAACTTCAAGTAGGCCTACACTGATACAAGATAACATAATTATGAACTTGCATGTATACAGCACTTCATATGCTACCTTAATTGTAATCACATTTGATTTTGCACATTCTCCAAACATGTCACAGATATGAGCTACAACAAAAACCACATAGTCGTCATCTGGATCTCCCAGAGCCATTGAGATCCCTGTGAAAAGATGTGCCCTTAGAAATGTTAGCTACGGTTGCAGTGGGTTGGAATGAATTCAAATTAGGCAGGTGTCATAGAGCATGAATGATCTATTCAGTATGATATCGAAGCTTAATGTGTTCGGTCAGCTGGGATCACTTGTTGAAGTGCCAATGGAGAAAAAGAAAATGGGCTGTCAAGAAGTCCATAAGTCATAGTGAATCGGTCTACATTACCTGGAGTCTTCGGAACTGTTCCAAAATACAACAGTAACGGTTCTGTTCTATTCCCATATGGCAATGCCGTGTATTTGTATGTAAGTTGTGCAGGTTTATACCCTTTTTCATCAGATGCCCGAAGTGCATCACCTTCATCACGCCAGTTGCGACATTCAAAGAATATCTGAAACATTCAAAATAGTCACCCTCATACAGCAGTACTGTATTTCCAACAGATATATAGGTAGCATAGGCAATGTCCTCACGGGATATCTCTTCAGAAATCTACCTATGGTGACTAGATTGGATGTGGACATTGTTGAATGGGAGCCTCTCACTGGGAACAGGTGAGGCCCAGATATGAGCCCACACCCAACAGGCAGCTAAAATATGATGTTCAATGAACACTCGAACAGCGTCTATGACTTACAGTACAGTATTAACATTGGTGGATTGCATTTGTACTGTATTAATATCCTAACCTCATCAACGACAGCACCACCGACATAAAATATTCTTTCATGCACGCTTTGAAATTCATCGCTCCACATGTTAGGTTCCAAAACATTATGATCTTCAGTAAATAGATCGCACGTTTTCTTGTACTCAGTGTACACGAACGAGAGACAAAGAAATTCTCTGACAAAAATATTTCAAGCAGTTGAGTTCAAATATCGAATATTAATGATGATGGAGCAGATATCCGAAAGCTTGTGAATTATATTTGAAATAAACTAGACCGAATGTTAAATCCGTGGTGACTTATTCTATCTAGAACTATTTGGATCATTCGCCATCAGCTCCATTATTTTTCATACGAGTGTTATAAAAATGTCTTCAATTGGTGGCAACAGAATATGGAGTATACTTGTCATATGGTCCAAGTGGCAAAACTGAGAGAATAGCTAGCTACCTTCTCTCACATAAACATGAGAGATTCAAGATAGAATGACGGATGACATATCAAGCGGTGAGTCTATGGGCATTGACGAGCAGGGTTTGAGGAGGGTAGTGACAGGAATATTATCCGACAATCCAACAGTTTATTTCAGTATGTCTGCGTATCAGCACTTACCTACATATTTCATCATGATTTGCAACACCAAAGTTTTGTAAAATAAATTGTGGAAATCCATATAGGCCTATACATATACTGACCTAGTTAAGCAACACATTTTCTTGCATTCTCCTTCACTTAGTCTTCTATAAGTTTTCTTGGGCTCAATATTATCGATTCTCATTTTAGGAAACTTTCGAAATTCCTGGCAACTCTCTGCAATTCAAAGCACTGCGTCTAGACAAAGCGCAAGTACTTCCAAGTTTTAAGAATAAGGATGAGTTTGCTACTAATAGTGATCTTCAAATTAAGACTGCCAATGAAATCTTCAAATCACAATTTTTTCTACGCCACTTACTTTCTGCTGGAAGAGTCGAACAGATGCCGTTTTCTGGTGGAAGATTCGTAATGAATGGGAAGTCAGAGAAACTATGGACTATTCCATCAAACCCATCCATGCTGATGTTCAATCGCAAGATATATTTTCGTCCGCTCGGTAAAGAATGCTTTTTCAGTACTAATATCGGTGATTCAATATCTGTGGTGGTATTTGCTTCCCATCCAATCTAGACAAATCAAATTAAAGCTATAGGCTAATGCAATAAACACAATATTTATTCAACTGTATGTAAATGGAACATCGCATGTGTACGTGTAATCAACAAGCAGATTTTCAAGGGGCTCACAAGTCAAGAAGTTGGTGGCTTGAATATATGAGAACAGCATAGCACGGCAGTATTTGTGTTTCACCATAGAAAGTTCCCAACCATGGTCACTTGGCCAGTTCAAAATCCAGGCATATGACGACTGGGGGTACGGTACGGTTATGTCATGAAGGGTGTCTGGTATAAAAAAGTCAATGCCAAAGCATGGGAGGTTGGATCCGGTGTGGCCACCCACAAATGAAATATGGTTAAATGAACTAGAACATATTTAGCTGCTATCATTTTAGACCCCTGGACGGTGCTGGTCTTCTTTAACAAATCTTACCAACTCTTCAAACTTCTCCGTTACTTCTTCAACCAAACCCTCTGATACGTCCAGTTCTGTATTGGTAGAAGACAGAGATGAGAGTCACATTCATATATCTTAGGTAACATTGCATATTTACTTTCATCCACGTAGTCAAATCCTTGCTGTGGCAGGCCTGTTGGTTCAGCATACTCTTCTTCAAGTAATGAAGATTTGTCTATTACTTCCAACAGTGACCATTCGTATAATGGATTTCTTTCTTGCTTGCAATTAATACAGATTGCGTTCAATGCGAGTGCTTTTGTTGGATTCATTTTGCGCTTACAATTCTCCTTGCATCTGTAATAACGTAATGAGTCATTTTCATCCATTTGAATGATCAACATGTATGGCTTAGTAATACAACAGGATAAACTATCACTTTCGGCTTGGCACATTCAGGCTCGAACTCATCAAGACCTATGCAAAAAGTTCCAAAACGTGGTGGCAATTGATTGCGAGATGTGACAGGAAAACCAGGGTACTGATTAATGACTGCAATGAATAGAGTTTCACACCAATGGCTGTATGTGTACGGCATTGGCGTATGCCCTGCCCATGACAATTCATAACACTTCATTTAATTACTGAAGTGAAAAGATAAGGAACAAACAGATCTTTCTAGTTATATCGAATGGGGGGAGGAGGTGTAATTAAAATTTTAAAATGATGTAATTACAACGTTAATGAAATATCAGAGATCATGAATAGTGACTTCAATAGAACGTTGTTTTTAATAGAGTAATATATAAAAGGAACACACTCAATATAGAACTCAGGTGGGTTGCCTTCCTTCACTATGACTTGTTGCTTGAACATGGCAGTTCGGTCGCCTTTGCTGACGACCACCTCAAAATCATATTCCACGTATAAGTGCATGATAGACGTATCCAAATGAAAAATGCCTGGACCATCAAAAGTGAGAGCATTCAGGTCAGGAAAACAGGTACCAGACTTTAGTGGTGCAGCCCTGAAAGGTAAAAAAATGTAATAATGACTGTTAAAAATCAATCGAAGTCAATAAGAGGAACGTGGCAGTCTAAACACTAATCATGGCTGTACTGGTATACCAACTACAACTATAAATCAAAACAGGTCACTGGTCGGCCATGTCCCCTCGTCAATGAAGCAACGTATGTTTAAAAGAGAACTATGTTTCTTGATAAATTACGTAGACCTATAGGCTAGTATGGTTATTCTCTCTATCCACCGTGATCAACAATCGTCCACCACCGGCTATGACCGGGACCCATAATTATGTCTACAGTTTCTAGAGCTAAGTGGAAATGGTTCATGAAAACTGGCATTCTGGCAGGAGGCAGAATTTTTCATTTTGCAATTCATGTACGAAGTGGCCTCTCCAAGCTGATAAAGTCGATCACATACTTTTGATCTGTGTAATTTCGGCAAAACCACATGAACTTGAGATCATGTCTATCTGGTCCTAACGTATCAGGATCATACGAATTTGAACTCGCATCCCATGTGACAATCCTCTCATATCCGACAGTTCTCATATTACCACCCCTTCAAAAATATAATGTAAATCATAAAAATTGTTACAACTGAACTATTGCACAGTGATGATTTACTTGATTTGAGCGATTAGAGGAGATGGTATGACTGAGATGTAGACAGAATCGGAATGTTTCAAGTCGTGTTCCTCATCAACCAACTCGATGCTTGACGTCAACATGTGCATTCCAAGGTCAAACTTCAACGGGGGAATTAAGATTTCTGATCCAAACGAGTCCAATTTGAAACTACTCGTAACCGTGCCAGTGTTCACTAAATTTAGAAATAGAAGAAGTGTTATCCACTCAAAAAGTTAACTCATTGTGATGACATGATTCCATCTTCACCTGATGAAGGAGCAGAACTCCAAAAGCTTGCGAATGTTTTCATATTCAATAAACTAAGACTGGATGTTAAATCTGTGGCGATCTTCTTTACGATATGTAATGACATGGTGGTTTGGGGGTGGGGGGGCTTTGTCAATAAGTCTTGAGTATGACCTTAAAGGGGCACTAATGTCTATGGTTACTCAACTGAACGACTAAATTGAAATTGTTTGGAATGGTTTAGATTAGAATAGTTTCGATATTCATTAGGGATGGGACGAGAAGGACTTGGATCAGGATGCAGCCCATATTCTGCCGATTGTGTGCATCTGGGTTCTGAACCGAATCCATCGAATTCCGATCATCAGATCCTTGCCTAGTGAATATTAGGCTATTCAATTCATTCAAGCTTTGGCATTACTATCTCTGTTGCGATCAAAGCTGATTATTACCCGCTGAGGCTTTAGTCGAAAAAGACACATATCCAGAATCAAAGTTGAAACAATTGTAGCCTATTTCATCGAGTTACCCACCTTCAAAAACTACAGCCGTCCATTCAAACCTGACTTGCGGAAAACTATTGCACAAGATGGTCGGTGTTGTCGAAATAACGAGTTTACTCGATTTGAACAATTCCTTAGGGAAAAGGATATTCTAACAGAAAACACGGAAAATTTAGCTATTTCAAACAGGTTTCATTTATGACAAACAAGCAGAGAGCTTACCTTTGCATCTTCTTCGATAGATATTAGTGGGAAAATACATCCCCTTTCATTAATTGCAATTTTCAATTCTGAAGTTTCATGTACTCCTTGATCAGACACATTAACCCTTACAGTGTACACACTATTTATGTCATAAGCATGGCTGTAATACATGCAACGAGACATTTGAAATCCATCCGTTATATAAATTTAACACAAATCACCTCACCTGGTTTTTACTTGATTAGAATTTTCGATAGGATTCACTATCGACATGGTGCAGTTTGTTCCAGGAGGTGCATTTTCACAAAGTTGTGAGCAATCAGTATCTAGTATTTGATGAAAATGTCTGGTCCCTTCACCTAAATCCCAGTCGATGCAGCCAGTCTTACCAACATACACAAACTAAATAATAAAAAACTGAATGTACTGATCACTCTATGACATCGATAGATGGGTATTTGGAGTTAGCCATTTAACCATTGACCAAGGACTTGAACAACAGGCTTGTAACAAAGTCATTTATCGACCAATGTACCAGAATGATATTCGCAAAGATTTCATATTATGAGATCTTTGAGTAGAACTGAATCAGTAACTTGTATTTACCGTTAAGACAATTTCCACCGTTTTATTCACTATAGCGACGTTATTGTGAGAGAGCGAACGAATTTGGAATCCCGATACTTCCTTCCAAAATTTCCTTTCATAGTGATCGTAATACTAAACAAAAAATTGAATATTGAAACATCGGTTTTCAACAGATACGATTAATTAAGAAATTTCGGTCTTAACAAAAACTCGTTCGAAATCTTTTGAAATCGCGGGCCAGACATACCAGAGTAAAACGACATCACGGAACGCGGCTATGGCAAAATATGATGATGGTTTGAATAAAAGATGAAAGCATAGCCAACCTTTTGGTTGTACTCATTTCACACTGGAATTTACAGCATGGCATGGTATATGGCAAATTGAAATCAATGGCCTATGATCTATATGCCTATTCCAGCGAAGGGCTTAGTAGATCAAAAACAGAATATGAATACCGAAAGTCAATCTCACCTTGCTTAATCCTAGTGGAGGAGCTGTATTTCTGTCTTCTGCGAACAGTGCACAGTCTGATGTTTCCCTGTGCATTGATATAGATCGACAATTGAACGAGCGAATCGTGCAACACAAATCCTTGCATTCATGTAAGGTCAAATTTTGTTTTTCGTAGATGGGAAGAGCTTGAAACAGCTGAGTCGAGGGAAAATGATAGAAATCATCCTTACAGGAAGCTGAAATATCGAGAAACAATTAAAATAGTTGCATAATACTGTATTGTGTTACTGCAATGTAAATCATGATATGAAGAATAGTGGAACAGATGGCAGCCAATTTTGTATAGTAATGAATAGAATATGTCACGACAGATTTATAAAATTAGCCCTACAAAGGTGTGTGAATTATATTCAAATAAACTGGGGGTGTTACACATGCAGTGACTTCTTTTATCTATTTTCTATTAAGATGCATATTGACATTAGACAGTTATTAAATATTAATTGACACTTGGTGTTGCCCAAAGCAAAATCTGCACATTCTAAAATGAATATAGTCATGTGAAAAAATAAATAATGTTACGCTTTGAATATTCTAGCATAGGCTTTTGACAAATTAGGAAATAACTCATAGTTAGCTGGAGCCTGACTGAATTTTAAGTTATGGATATGTGATAGGGTACCACTTGTGATTTTATTTGAGTGTTCTCTCATAGGCTTAGAAATTTAGGAGCTTTAATGATATAGGTCTGCTTACATTTGGTCGTGAATTCAATTGACGTCGGATCACTCCACGTATCGGCATTTTCAGCAGAAACCTCGGCGACGTAAGTCGTTTCTGGTTTCAAGTGGAGTGCAGTATGTGCTGGTGCTTTGAAACCGCTTCGGTTATACTAAAAAAAAATTCAAATATATTTTGTTGTAAATTACCAAGCCTAAAACCTAGATCCAATTTTGGCCCGCCTATGAATCAGCCTAAAAATTTGGTAGATAGCAATTTTGTTAATGTTCAAATCCTAATGTCATCAATACCAAATTGACTCCTTACCACTGGCAACGCTTCCTTAAAGTCATCATCCGAAATATCCGAATCTTCAAATACCTGAGATGAGAAAATCTCAAATCTCAAATCTCAAATCTACACTCAAGAGTAAAATGTTCATTGTTCACACCTTCATGACATAGCTATCCGCTCTATCAACTTTGAACCAAATGAAATCCGCTTCTGTGTCCATGTAGAAGTGCTCAATCAGTGTCAGATTAGCAGGCTCTGTTAGCTCTGGAAATGCCGCCATTCATTAGAGGTTAAAACATTGATGTTAGATGGCTATTATTTCTCATAGTCAGGGTTCCATATATATTAATTCCTTCCATACTGAAGACTTTGGCATATTCCCTCCAAGCCTACACACTTCATCCAGCAGTAGTTGAATGATTATGAAATATCATTTGAAATGGTCAGTAAATCAGACACCAAGAATATTGTGACGAGACTGCGTCTTTTCAAGTCTTCATTTCCACATAAAAATTCAAGTGCATATACTAAATACTTATATGACTTATGAATGCTAATCCTATTGCTTACAGCCATCAAAAGATGCATACGTCAGTCTATCCTTTCCATGTTGTCTTCTCCTTAATCAACTTACTAGTAAAAACAGTGAGAGTGACACTGTCACTTTCTGTATCTTTATTCTGAGCCTTCATTACAACGTAATAATTTGAAGCTGGTCTCAGGTGTTCGATGTTGATTGAAGTTCCATAAACAAAGTCCATTTTCTCATGAATGTGATGATAAATCCTTCAAGAGTATAGGTCTTATCAATGTCAACCAATAGGTTTCATATTATCTGTAGCCTAGGAACATGTCATGCATGCCACCAGCACAGCACGTACTCGAAATCTCAAGTGAAGTCATTCTGACAATGCATTTTGACTTGGTTCAAGTTAAATCCTTGACTCAAGTCCTTACAAAACTGGCCCCCGAGCATTCCAAAATTAGATAAAGGCCATGATTGGCCTACTATTGACAAGTTTCAACATTGGCCTAATGGCCATGCCTTACATATTATCATCAGTATCCCTTGGTTTGATGACATAAATGACCTTGTAATGCTTTGCTAAGTCTACTGCGTCCCAGACAAATTCCAGTGAAGTGTCCGTCATTGACGCATTGACAACTTCAAAATTCTTAGGTGTTTGTAACTCTGTGAAAAAATGCAAAGTTAGTCTTGCTAGAGAACAGAAAGTCTTTTGCTTACTAGTAAAAGTCCATAGAGTAATTTCATCACTGAATGTTCCGTATTCGAGATTATGAGCCATCAGTGAGACGGAGTAGTTGTGTCCAGATTTCAGATCATTGAGATCGACCATTGTACTGAAATAAGATATTTGTCTACAATGTGAGTACAACAATATTGTTGCAAGGCATCACTGTATCCGTGGAGCAAAATCGATAAACAAAAGAATATTTGGACATTGTGCTGACAATCTACACTAGCTATTGCAGCTTCGCACCTCTATCAGGATGTCAAAATCTACTTCCATAAGATACCTTTGTGGCTTTATCAAGGTAATGTTACTATTTTCTTCATCAAACAATCGTACATGATATTCGTCGGCTCTTTTAACAGGTAACCACGTGATTTGAAAATGTGACGAATTGACCGATTCCTCAACGATTGTGTAATTGGCCGGACTGAGGAGCTCTGAAAATTTTCATAAGGATTTATTGGCAATTACATTGATTCTGATGATACTGTAGGGATGTAGGTTACTTGTGAATTGTGTAACTTGTCGGACAACACCGGTGGTTCTTGCGTTCTCCGCGCTCACAGAGATCTTATAGTTTGTAGTGTCTTTCAGTGGATTTAGAATGTATCGAGTACCCGACACAGAAATCCGATCTCTTCTATTTCGAAGTGGTGGGCTGAAAATTTTCTACGTATGTCGGAAATGTTTTACTGACACGGCTGTTTGTTCGATACAAACCTGATTACGATTGTATATCTAGTAGCGTGCAGGACAGCGTTCCAGCGAATTTCCAATGATTCATACGTTACCGATGATTCAACCACTTCTAGATTCTCAACAGGAGAAAGTTCTGTCAAAGAAATTTACACGTTGCTACTTGCTAACTCAATGCACAACTCTATAGACTAATTGAAAGGGATAGCATGTGGGAAAAATTCACTAGCTCAGGCCTGTGACTACTTTACCATATTGATCTTTTTTCTTTTTCATTCAGCAGCATTCTATTTGACGATGGCGACAGCAGATTCAATCGTTCAAAAAAATGGTTCACCACTGTTGCGTATCACAATTTCCAATCACATTTTCCTATAGTTAGAGACCATCTGTGGCTGGGAGTTGTACCATTTCTACCCCCATGTACAATTCTACATGCGAAGAGTCACAGCAGTCCTGCTTGGTGCCAGCAATACAGGGCTAGTGTGGAGGTCTACCCCCTAAGACAGATCATATCATACCTTCTTGCGCATAGTTTGAATGTGCTTACTTGATAAATTGGCAATTTTCATCTAGCAACCAATTACTGGTCCTACTAACAGGATTATTGCTTACTTGTAATTTGTTGTATGACAGATGGGTAACTTTCAATATGACTGTTTCCAGCACGTACTTCAATGGTGTACTTCACATTTGGTAGCAAGTCGACAATTCTTATCTAGAAAATATTGTTTCATTTGAAAAACATCGAAACACTTTTAGCCAATCATTGAATTCATTTACCTCCGAATCGATAGTTATGGCTTCAATCATACGAACATCAGAATCTCTCATATAAGCTGTCTTTTCTGAAGCTACATTGACCCTGTAGTAGGTAGCTTTTCCCACTTGGATCCATTGGAGCAACATACTTTCATTGTTAATGCTTTGTTCAGTGACACCCAGCTGAGCCGGTCTTTCGAGTTCTAGATAGTTATCGACAAAATTTCAGTCTGTCAGTACAGCAAATACACAGTCCTATTACTAGAAAGCAATGTATCATAGATGTAAATGTGAAAGACCTGATTTCTTACCGAAAATCAACACACAAAATCAACCATTACAATCATGTAGCAGAATATGTATGTTTTATATGCATGATAGAATGTACCGTTATGTATACAGTATCACTATTTACTATTTATTATAAAACGCCAAATGCTTCATAGGAATAGCAGGCGGGCGTGACAGAGTGTGTCTTTCTGCGTACATTACTAAAGTTTGCGGTGACTGCGATAGTACTAGCTGGACGATCGCCATTTCAAATGGTGTGTTGGGGCGTACATTTACTAACATTTACGGTGACTGTAATACCCTTTTTGCTGAAAAATTGGTTGCTGGTGTTGTACATTATTTGCTCATCTACTGCAAACAAATGCATTCACTACTACATGCATGTTCAGTGTCCATGTCCACTAATTAGGCTTATCTTTCTATTTATGGACATCACAATAAATACGGCAGTTTTATAAAACTGGCCTAATCAGAAGTAATGTACTCCATTGTATATATAATTACGTAGGCCTACGGTTGATCAATTCAGTGAAATAGCATCAAAGCTCTTTCCTACTTGTAAATGTTTCGTCTTTGACCGGTAGACTGTCTGTGAATTCATTCCAAGCTTTGATGACAACGACATACTTTACACCAGGATCTAGTTTTCCAAACATGATGTCTGTGCTTGTTGTGTTGAACTGATACGCCCCGTGTTGGTTTAGAAATACCGTCGTTAATCCCATTGTCCCTGTTACTTTATACGTGATAGATTGAATCTGACTGTCCTGAGAACTTCCAACGGAACGTCGAGATCTTGATGAAAGCCTTAACAAATTTTGATCAACAATTACAGTATACTTGACCTGACGGGCAGGCACTCGGTCACAAAGTCAGTTTCTCAAATAGCTTACATCAGAGGTCGGCAATCAACCTATTACCGGTCTGCGAGGCCTCCGTTAGCCACTTATGCAGGTTTCTCCGTTTTCATAATGTTAAAGCTGTTGAACCCCATGTTAGCAGACACGTTCATCTTTGTCAAGATGTACTGTACATATAACTAGAAGATAGGCGCCTTCGTTTTATTAATGTGCGACGCTGCAACGTCAAGGAGTGAGTATCAATGAACAGCAAATGTCTTTTGACAAACGGCATATTGCAGTCATCATAAATGGCAATAATGGTATTCAAGTACATACAAAGCATGTGGAACGTCTTGGAGAATAAGTGGTTGCCGATCCCTTCTTACATTACATATGTTTAGAATATACAGTAGGAATATGTAATGATATGATACCACAATCATAATAGTTTACCCGTATTCGTTTGTTTCTCTTTTTTCTCTGTTATCAACGTCGGCGTCGTTCATGCTCATTTCAGATGTGATCCGCTCTGTTATAGATTCAGGATTTTCACCTTGAAGTGATTCGTTGTGCAAAGCAATTGTGGTGATTCTGGAAGAATTCACGAAAATGACTTTCACAACTTCAAACTAGGGATTTAGGACATTGCAACACCTAAGATGTGTTAGAGCTTGGAGCAACTAAAGTTAGTGTTTTGTCAATATAAAAAAGAAATTGAATATAGCAAGAAGTAGTGCATTCGTCATTTGGTATAATCTATTAACAACTAAAACTACATTTGCGTGTCTCTCGTCAGGAGAAGTTGAGAATTGTTCTGTTCCGAGTGCCATGTATTAAGGGTCACTGTCGTGGGCATGGTATAAGGTCTTAGAGAAAGCTGATCAAGATATATATCTCAATTTGGGTAGCAGTATTAACAGGTGATGACAATACCATGACCTTGATAAAGGTAGCAAAGTGAAGTAAAAATAATTCAATAATTATTCGTCCAAGTATTTTCATCACTTAGATCTTGCACAATGCAGCAACAAGTGCATCGAGGAATGAGGTCCTTAAAATAGCCTTGTTATATAAATAATGCATGAGGTTATCGTATTATTATATATTCATGATTAAGTGCAAGCTTTATGAAGTTTTCTACATTGAAAACATCCGAACCACCATTTTTATTCGAATTATAAATATCATGCGTTTGCTTTCGAAGCATCTCAAACACAATTGGTTTACACGACACTACTTGTAAACTCAATGTAGTGAGATATATTTTCTACACCAGTGACATATGACAATAGAATTTTTTGCCTAGGTGGTAGGCTGCTAATTGTGCCAATTTGCTCTTCATACCTTACCCCATCACATTTAGACCCTCCAAAAATTCACAAAACAGACTCCACAGTATCTTCAAACTCACAGATATAACTTTGCATCTTTGACCGCCCTCCACCGAACCCTCATCGACTTGTCGCGAACTTCATTGATCAACAACGACTGTGGTTCCGGAAGCTCTGTAGCAATTCAAGTAAAAATCACAGCTAATAGAAGTCATATAAAATAGACAAATCCAGTTTGATAGACAACTGACTTGTGTAACGGAATAAATCATAGACGTCACTTTTTGTGTAAAGATTTGATGCCCTGATAAAGATGTAATAGGCTTGATTTTCCTTCAAACCGGGGAAAGTAAATTTTGTAGTTTTTGTCGATTTCTTAAATAAAGTTGGCTCTTCAGGAGATGTTGACACTTGGAGCCTATAAAGAGCAATATCTCAATTATTGTCAATGACAAGCCCCTTCCTACAACACTTCTATCGTAACATGGCCGCAGGTGATTAATAAGAGTTGTCTGCAATGACATAGCACATCGTTATTTGGAGATGAGTACGGTACCGGTTTCAACCGGTAAAAACCTAAACCGACCAGCTACTGAACGACAAGCTGATTGTATATATTGGTCCTTACAAGCAATGCCATTTTATTCAATTTATCAAGCAATGTGACCGCTGGCTGGCTGTGGACTGCTTCTTTTGACCACCCATCTGCATGTTGCGGGCACACATTTTGCCTGGAGGTACTGGCATGTTCAGTATGTCACTATTCCTGCATGGTATCCGAATAATGCAGAGTCAATTTATTATGAAAGCCATGAATGCTAGCAATACTTTTAATGCGTATAACCACTGTGGCGTTAACATAAACAACATTATCACAATGGAACTAATAGTCTTACTGGTACGAATCACAACCAGGAACTGGAGACCATTGCAATGAAATTTTGTTATCGCTGATATCTGTAATCTCAACGTCTTCAGGTGTTGGAAGCTCTTAAAATATTATATAAAAAATTAGCAGGCTTATAAGAACAGGTCAGTACTAATACAACAGCTTGCATTGCATGCCTGCCACAACAGTCGCCAACACACTTTTTCTAATAAAGGCATAAACCTGTCAGATGTCCACTGGGCTTAGCAGTACAGCCACATATTTTAACACAATGATCAAAATATTTCTCATCTATTTAAGAGTCGACAATTTATACAGAACACAACTCTGTCTCACTCTCTCCCTTTGATTACCACATAACTACTAAAGAAATGATAGGAATTTCTAATATGCATATTTCTTAGGTTTGTGAGAAATCGGGCTAATGACTTTAACTAGTAAAATGAAAACAACTCACTGGTGTGTCTCGTGAATGCATTTGGATTGCTTTCCGTGAAAACATTCACCGCCCTGACCTCCAGTTCATATTTTGTGTTTGGTGTTAGGTTTGTTAATAACACTCTTTTTTCTATAACACTTAGAGTTATCCATTCCTTATCCTCATCTGATAAAAGTAACCTCAAATAAATTACCAGTGTAAATTCACATCAATAAACGAAAGCTAACATACAAAACATGTGTCCAGATTCTCAAATTATTTGGTTTCAAGATCAAGTAGTTTTGAGATTACTAAAAAGGTGCCTGACTTGCACAATATGGGTGTTGCTCTAAAATTCTAAACGTACAGGCCACCAGATGGAGTGATTGGTCTGAGGTCAACAAACAGTGGCTGCAGTGTGGCTGCCCTGACATTCTAGTCGGAAGAAATACAGCAACAACAATGCCAAACAAAAGCATGTAGCATTGACAGAGACTACTGTCTTTGGTGAATTGAGAAAGTATATTCAGTAATGATAACCAATAATAAGTTTTAACCTTTCATTTCAAATGTGCTCATGGCATATCTGAAGCTGTAATATTGAACTTTGTTAACCGGTGCCCATTCGCATGATATAGTATTGGTAGTTTCTTCTGTCGACATTGAGGTAGGTGCCTGGAGTCTTGTGAAAGTGTTAATCAAAGCAGGGAAGCTTTCCGTATGATTGTTCTTTGCTGAAAGTGTTGTCACTCTAATTACAAAATTTTAGTATGACTAGAAAATCCATTCGCCAGCCCTTTACCGATCAGTCGAAACGTATAATTCATCGAAGCTTCCAGTTCGTGTATCATTTTCTCAGTTACGCTAGCTGCTATCTCCAATTTATTCTCTATTTCAGTGACCTTCTTTGCTGAAAGAGATTTTAAAATATTGCCTCTGGCTGTGTTATCATTAATATACCTACCCTTCTTCTGTCTGACAACAAAGAAAAACTGTTATCTGCAGCTTGCCTGGCAGTAGAATAGATATAGTGTGGGATCTGGCATGTTTGTATTGTCCCGCCACACGTGAATTGTACAACGTGCATGTGGTTGGTAATATGTATGATTAGTAAAGGCACCAATTACCAGCTACAGCCTGTCGCAACCCTAGGATTATAGGAGGCTTGGGAGAAGAACGGGTATCCAGCATTAAGATGACAACCCAAGAATGAGCTGGTGCTGTATGAACCATTATGACCAAACAAAACATGGAAATGCCAAGATCACCAGGAGGGAGTTGCTGACAGCTACATGATATACTAAGGAGACAAGACTTTGACCTCAGTGGTGATAGAGAATTCCGAGTCTCCATTTGTGACGTTTTCCTATCAAAATAATACGTACAACATGTCATGAAATTACGCTTCTCTTCCAATCATACCTTTGCGGGCAAACATTCTCTTCGGGTTAACATTATACGTTTTCGTTGTCTGCAAGAAGTAATGTTCCAATCCTTCAACTGGTTGCCAGGAAAGTCGAATAGCAGATTGTGATACACTTGTTGGATCAAAGGTGAAATTTTGAATATCAGGAAGTTCTACATTCAAAATGATGTTAAGGCACTGTTACATAATGAAGACAGCGTGCAGACTTACTTGTATATTGCAGGTGGAGTGTTGCATCGCTTTGAAGAGATCCTTCCCCAGCAACAACTACAACCTCGTATTGTGTTGCAGGATACAGATTAGTCAATGTAACTTGAGTGCCATACACTTTACCTTGGCCTTCTACAGTACTTGGCAATGTTACATTTGCTGAAAATATTTAGTTCATACAGCTTGTAACACTACTATGGTTACAACTTACAACATGTGTACTGTGTACTGTACACAAAGTATTAGGTAAGGAAGACAACTCCTCATAATCGCTCTTGTAAGGAGGCATCCAATAAGCATGATATGAGCATCATAAGCCACGACGAGTTTTCAAAATTTCCCCTTAGCAATGGTGAAAATTGATCGGTGTTTGGGTAGAAATGTCAGCTCACCGTAAAATAAGTGAACCAATTCAAGAAGCATCATGCCATGTGCCATTGATCATTCATATTGGCATAAGATGGAAAACCACAAATATTCACTGAGACAGACATTGCTTAATAATTTCAATTGCAAAAATTTCCAACCGACATGACCTTCAGTTTTGGCAGTTGTAAAATCAGCCCTACTACAGTACTGTATCTGCTTCTATGTACTCTGACAACATTATTCACATCTGCATGCCAAACGCCCGTTGTCTTCCATTATACCTTCTCGCAATGCTTGTTGGACATCAACAAATACCGTCTCGTAACATTGTAACTTTGTTTTCTTAGGCTTGTCATTCAATTTGAGATACTTCCAAGACCCAATAGCCGACTTATATTTAGCGGGCATGGTCGTTGGTTCAATAGTTGATCTTGGAGCATCTGGAGAAAAAGTACCGGTATATCAGAACATAACGTCTTCAGGTCAATTACAAAGGCCATGATTGTTACATACTATGATCAACCAAGCTTCCGCGTTTGCTGCAGTCATAAGCATACACGTAGTAAACATCTGTCGCATTGTTACCAGTCCAAGACACAGTCATTGAATCGTGCATTACATCCTGATACGAAGTAACAACATTCTGCGGACGCATTAGCTCTGCAATAATAACCTCAGCTTGGCATGTTTTATCTCAATGTAGAGGCAGCATCATAAAGAGTGCAAGCAATAGATTCTATCTCTAGGCTACGCTCTACCCGCAGGTCCACACTCACTTGTTGTTTGGAAAATAGACACAGGAGCACTGCCTGTTGGGTGATCCATTTGGTCTGTTGTGACGACTGAAATCTTGTACAATGTACCAGGCATTAGGTTTTTGAGGTGAGTGAAAGTTTCGTAAACTATCCCAGTCCCAATGATTCCAGGGTGATCTGGCTCCAACGTCACATCATACCAAGTAGCAGCAGGAGCTTTGCGCCATCTGGCTAAGAATGAAGTGTCTGTGGTGTAGTCTCTGTCAATGTTGAGCAGAGTAGGAGACTTTAACTCTGTAAAAGGCCAAAAAAACTATAATTAGATCTTAATAAGAAAGATGATCCAGGCCTTATTCCAGCCATTACAGAAGCCCGCAAAGAACCAAAAACCTATTTTCACATCTGATGATCTGAGCATTTGTATATGACTAAAGAAACATCCATTAGTACAAAAGTTTCAGTCATTTGTTAATAACAAGGTTGATAACACCACACATACCTCTCCAGCACTAATTTCATTTGTTCCAAACAAGATTAATGAGAGCAGGGGGAGGGGGGAAGTTTCGGAAATCCTTGAGTGAAAGACTCAATTCTCACTTGTATAGACATCTATTGTTCCAGGAAGGCTGTTACAGTCACAATCATCTGTGATAGCAAATATTTCGAAGATATACTGTGTCGCAAGAGCCAGTTCATTGAATGTAACTTCAGTATTGGTGGTTTCTTTGCTCTGCAAAATCAAAATGAATACATGGAAAGACAGGGCTAAATTGATTTATCACTGATTTATGACTCAGTGAAAACTATGGTGTGATTTCACAAGTCTCAAGTCAGGTGAGGTCATTACCGCATGAATGGCGTCAAGTCTAAAAACTGTGGCTTGATTCATCGCGGTAGTGCACTGACAATAGAACCCGAATCCTTTTTGGAAAGAAATTATTCTCTAAGCATGAACAAGGTTGAGTCTTTATGAGAGTACCATACGAGTACCGGAAGGAAAGAGGTTGAATTTCCTTCTATACACAATGAGGTGAATTAGCTTGCTGGTGGTAGTAGGCCTACCGACACAGCTCTATCCAAGTAATCTTTACGGCACTGCAATGGTGCAAATACCGGTACACCTGTAGGCCTACTCACATGCGTCTTTTCCTCTTTTTCTATTGCAGGAATTGCAAAAATTTTGTATTTGTCTGCATTCTTAACTGGGTCCCATGTTACATTCACACCTTCGAATGTCACACCCCATTGTGAAATGTTTTGAGGCTTTGGGAGCCCTGAAAGTAATTACAGGGATTTACAGCACCCATTTTTCCTAATCATCAATGTTATAGTTTTCATCTCAGACATATATAGTTAACCAACTGTGCCTGGCATCTCCCTCAGCAAAACCCTTATTAACCTATAGGCCAGATTTTAAAAGGCGTCGTATTTCTGAAACACCTTCAGTATGACAGCTGAATATCAGTGCGAAGTCAGCAGCTGTACGGAATGGCTATCGTTATCGCTATGCTGGTATTTACTTGAAAAGAAATCTTTTGAAGCTACCACTGTTTCATACTGCCTCCGCAATCCTTGCAATGTCACTCGGTACTTCGTCGCAGGCTTGAGATTTTCGAAGTAAACGTATGTGTCCATTTCTTCCTTTTGCTGCCTTGCCTTGAAAGGTGAGGTCAGTAACAAAATTCGTGAACGTTATCAGAGTTCCAGATCTTAGTAATGAATTTACCACGGTTTTCAAATGGCGCACCAGCAAACTCCGCAAACAGAACTGTTTCGTCTACTCCGCCTTTCTAGCGAACGTTTTCAGAGGTCACGGATTGCACTGGCACGGATGGCACGGACAGTTCGGTATGGACGTAGTAGGTGGGATCACCAAAACCAGCCTACACTAATAGATCGATTGGTTCTAGCAAGACTCAAGCAGGCAGAAGCAATAGACTCACCAGAGCTAGATCCCTGAGTAGCATCCATTCTCATAAATGACAAAGCGATACCGCACCGTAACTAACGTACCGGTACCACCGTAAATCTCACTGTCCACTCGTCATTAATATACGTAGTAGACTAGTATAGATGAATAACTTGAGACCTAACGGTTAGTTATCCATACACAAGAACGCGGAACCAAATGCCGAGGACCCAACGTCAAGTTCGACAACGGACGGCCCCAATGCCGACGGCCCGACGTCAACGATAGCGTCAATTACATCTTGTTTCGTCACAATAGTCAGAAGCTCGACACTTGACGTCGCCGTTAGACTACAAATATTGTTTCTCTATGGTTCAATCAATCTAATCTAAGGTTCAATCATGATTCAATCACCTTCCAGCTTCCACCAACGGTCCAAACGCCTTCCGGTCTACAATCTGCCAAAACCTATCCGAGGTGACAATCATAAAGCACACATGGAAAATTAGCCTACCTTTTCATTGCCGTCCATATCCAACTCGAAAAGGGTTACTACATATCGTTCGATTTTCTTCCCTTCATCCCATTCGACACGGACGTAAGTACTACTAACATTCAACACGTTGAAATTTTCTGGTTCTTCCAACCCTGAAAGATTGCAACAGCCTCTCTAAAACTGTACGATGTGCGTTAATGCAATCGATCTCTTTACTTGTGGCGAAATGAAATTCCTTTTTTCTCCCAAATTTTCTTTTGCCCTTGGGCGTAATCGATATGGAGTAATTTTTACCAGTCCCAAGCCCGTCAACGGTCCATTCGGTGTTTTCTTGCTCGTGTGTGGTACCGTATGGATCGCGCACCTTACAAAAATAATCGTGGCAACATAGACCTATATTCTATGCTTACAAATTGTTTACCACTAGCGCAAAACCTTGAGATGACTATAATCAATGCAATGTAGGCTAATATAATCACCAATCAGTTCCTCTTACAACTGGAGAAACGTTTTAGCAAAATAGCCCTAAAAGTAACAGCCAGATCACTGAGCGGATCCAACCTAGGAAATTTGGAAAAATTTAAATTCACGAATTCCGAAGAACAGGCTTCTCGTGATTTGTTCAAACGTTTCATATTGTTGTCATGGAGACTGGTGACCCATGGCCTACTATACCTGGGTGACCTATCTGTTTATTTTCACGGCGAGACTTACTGTGTAAGATAATGCGTTAATCGCTGGAGTCCATCTAATAACTGCCACGCTGGTCTTTACTTCTACAGCATCAATTTTCTTGATATCTCCAATCTCTGCAGGAAAAATAATACTATTACGCCTACAGACAAAAGCGATTCGAATTAGACAACAAGTTGGGTACCTAATGAAAACAAGTTACCACATTGAACTACTTGAATTGTGGATGCAGCAGCTCATAGGCATATTATAGGCCAATGTCATCGGGAAATTCTTAGACGTCGTTTCTTATTCCATTCAGTAATTATACGCCTATATTGAATCTCTATAAATTTAGATACGCCTTCTATCGCTTCTGGGAATTATAAAATATTCATAGCCATACTGCCATCGAAATTTGTAGCCTACATGAACTGTCAACGATACATCATTACAGCCCGTAATGGTTGTATCTATTTATCCTAGGCTACGTGAGAAAGTAGGAAGGCCTATAGGTCTACTATACGGCTAATCAGAGTTAGGCCTTGGGCCTATTAGAAGATCATTTCCACGTTGCAATTACAGTTAGGGATTGAAGCAATGACGGCTAAGATACTTCATGTCAATTGCATTCAACTCGGGACATATATAAGTTTGATTCTCGGGCACCACTTTTGCAATAAGCCATAGTCGTAGGCCTACTACAATCCTATACCGCGTCGAGTAAGCGCAGGTAGGAACGGTTGTGGCGCATGGAGGCCATAGGCAGATAACTCCACATTGTACAATAACTCGACTGCGATAAAAGCGTAAAACTAAAGTTTCTATGGCTTACCTACGCTATCGTCGTCACAGTTCCATCCATCTCCCTCGTCTTTTGCATGCGAATAAATTTGGAAGCATTTACTCAAAGCACTCGAAAGCATTTGATTTTCTCTAAGGCAAGAGTCTATAATATCACTTAGCAAAGTTCACGTTACTTGTCTGGAAGGATATTTCAGATTCTTTTCCGCATGCTTTATCCTCGTTTCCATACGCCGTGATGCTCAAGGTATATTCTGTGCTGGTGTCCAAATTTTTAATAGTGGCGGTATTCATTGCTATGTTTTCCAATCCTTCAATGCAGTCGGTATCAGGCGTTACTTCCAGCGAGTAACTGTCAACGAAAAAGTGCATATGTTGGAGCCACCGGCAAACTATGTGGCAAGCTATGAACTCACCGTTCTGCACCCGGCACAGTTTTCCATTTTACAGCGACTTTATCGAACTCGTTGCTCACGATTTCTATGTTTTCAACCGTTTGGAGACCTGTGGAGGATTAAACGCAATAGCATTAGCTTGTAGGCCTAACCGATAATTGGCACTAATTATCTTATGATTCGCATGACGTATGACGTAGGCCTATGACCATGAGCTGCTATAGATTGTATCGTAAGCAGTGTCTGCATACCTGCATACTTGGACCAATCGATGTGGTGATAAAAACCAAGATGCAAAATTTCGAAATCCTACAGCAGTTTGTTTGTTTGGAATTTATTGCGATTTCAACTACTATGGTCATTTACGCCAGGTCAATGCTCACGGTATACGTGTCAATACTTCCGGTTTATAGCCCTGATCATTATTATACAACCACGACTCTGCACACTTCCCCGAAACCGACTGCCAAGCAGGGAAGGAACGTAAACCAATTTTAAAATCTTCGATTCGACTCGGTCGGGAATCAAACCAGGAACCTCCCGAGCAGAATGCGGACAGTCTAAACCACTCGGCCAACTGAACGGTGTACTACAGCAGTTACTTGGAACTATACTTTTACTGCAATGCCCGTCGGCAAATAGGACCGCAGCTCTGTAAACAAGATCCTCTATTGTAAATTCAGCAGACCATGTTTTTCTTTCATTGACCTACGCATCGCAGTGCTGTGAAATGGCACGGAATATTTCGATTACTCTGGTATTACCTTCCTCGCAGAAACTCCTCTTGTTCCGTTTCAATTTTGTTTCTGGATGAGTAAGGCCTTTACCGATTTCATGTCTGTCTCCAGTACAAGCACCAAAATATGCAGTAAGAAGTATTAAATGAATCAAAATGATATTCACCCTCATTCTGCAGAAACAATACAGGCTATATATAACGAGAGCGTTTACAGCGTGAAAATCTCAACGTTGGCTATCACGAGCCAAGACGTCCATCGCAATGCCGTCACCTACTGGTCATGTTACAATCGTGGATTATAACGGCTATATATTGTACGCCATGGGTACCCTATAGCGATACGCCTCGTAGGCCTACGTGTTTTACAGATTGAGGCCTATACTAACTAATCCGCGTTTTCATTTAACGTTTACGAAGGGGTCCGAATGGTCAACTCAAAATGGCTCGACCAATAGTAGGCCTACTATAGAAATGCAGGACACATCCGTCCAGTAGCCCTACCTAAGACTCCCAGCTGCCCATCCTAACCTCATTCTCTAGTCTCCCACGCTGCACTTCTATTTCCGTCCGCACCTTCATATTTGAGTCGCATCATAACTTACAACCAGCCTCCAGGCATCCTCCTATCGGAACTTTACAACCGGCGTAAACGCACATTAGGGCATTTCGCGAGAATCAGCGTTCAATGAGCTATACGTACTACCTTGGAAGAAACGGTATGCAGAGCTCCTATTTAGGGAAATTCAGGTGACTTTCCTCTCAGACTGTTTTATGATAATAAAACCACTCCATAATGTAATTTAATGCATATTTTAAAAACATCTGTATTATTTATGGTGTCCGGCGCCAATTTTTACATTGTCTAATATCAAAAGATGTTTTGCAATAGCATCTGACGCACGTGAACGCACAAAAGTGTCGTTGGCCTGTATAGCCTATCGAGATGCAATGGTATACCATTTATATATATATATATATTTATATATATACTGATATATTCGTGTGTATTGTTTAAAATAGGCATATAGATCTGTTTCATTATTATTATTGGCTTTACTTATCTCTAATAAACATTATATTTTATTACGTATAGGCTCATGACTATTAATTTTTGCTGTTGGTCACGATGTGCCTTAAGTCGCGATCGGCATTGTCGTGATGTTTAACAGATCAACAAAATGGTAGGCCCAACACTGAGGCGCTATCCTTGCCGTGTATCGCCCTGTGGCAACACCTTCTAAATGGCTTTTATTTGTATAGCTTTGCACGTGTGCATGCTCAAATTACAACAAGCTTACGGGTTTATTTAGTCAACGATCGGGGTTAAACGTGTGCACGCGAGGCCAGCTTTCCCATGATCATCCCGTTCTATCAATTGTTTCTCACACAAATAATGTCAAGGATATAGAGATTTTCCACGATCATATAAACATTGCGTCCATACCTAATTGTCACTTTTATGAGGAGGCTGACAGTTGGTCACGTAAGGCTAGAACGTGAACACTTGCAGGTTTTTGTTAATGAAATGAGTTGATGAAAGCGGGGCTGGTTGTGCTTTTGTTGTGCTATTTTCATGGTGTTGTGTATAGTTGTTGATATTGGCATTAGTTTCATGATTGTTTCTTAAAAATGGATTTCCGGCGACTTCTACTTATTTCACTCTTCGGAATATTTGGAGTTGATGCGTTATCTTGTAACCCATGCAACGAAACTGTATGTCACACCGCTACAAATTGCTCAGGATCAATGACGCACGGACCATGCGGGTATGTCAAGCTCACAATATTTTATAGCCAAGGCCAGTATGTGCTGGTTACACAGCGACAAACGGTACAGCTGTACGTGTTTCGCAAATTGCAATGATCGCAAGGTACAGCCCGTGCAATGACTGAAAATATGTGACAGCTAAGTCTCAAGACTGGCATGAGCCAAATCCATCACCCAAATAGCAAATGTACCGCCAATTCGCTAATGTGTTGGTATTTATCCAATAGTGTTACGCAATTCAGTAGGCCTATTCAATGGCTCCTCATCCATGTGCGTTCAGCTAATGCGCTATACTTTAGATGTTGCCCTGAATGCGCGAGACAGACTGGTGAAAACTGTGGTGGTCCGTGGGACGTTGAAGGGAAGTGTGATGTCGGTTTAGCGTGTGTTGCCAATCCAATTAAACCTCCTTCGATTGATAGCTTTCCTGGAGAAGTATTTTATCCTGTTGATCCATTTTTCGACCAGAGAGAGGGTACTTGCCAAGGTTAGTATAACCGTAACGCTTGCTGTACTTCAAAAATAAATCTCCTGTAACCGCGGCCATTGCCTTACCCCTCGTCTAAATAAATTACGGTTGGGATCAACACAATGATATATGGCTCTTGATCGTCCGCACGGCAATTTACGACAGATTTTATGCCGTATATGTTCTGCCTATAACGACAGTTTCCCTTTGGCCCTCGTATCTGTACCGGTGTATTGTGTACAGTACACTCCCCGCCTGGAAAACCTTTCATTATGCTGTAAGACTAAATGAAATTATTTTTCAGTTTATTACGAGGATTGCTCTGATGTATGCGATTATTTGAACGATAGAAACAACATTCCGGTCGGCTTTTCCGTTTTGGGAAGATCCGACATACTGAAAAATCGTAGAACGAGGCGCGGATATTCAGTTTATTGTGATTGCACCGAAAACACCGCCGAAGCATGGATGGTAAACTTTGCAATACATTGTAAATTGTGATGTGATAACTGGATGAACAGGGGAAATAGTGCTGCATAGCTGAAAGGTGGTTCGTTTCTTTTTGCCACCCTCCTGTTTGAACCTCACAACGTACACCTGCCGATTGTTCTTTGTACATCTGGTCTACAGGTAATTCAAAGGCGATCCGGGGATTTAGAGAGCTTTGATAGAACGTGGATGGAGTATCTTGCCGGATTTGGGAGCAGCGACAGCGACTATTGGCTTGGTAGATTTACGTGGAATTTTTGTCCTTTTTGTAGCCCACCTGTCTATAGAGTATGGAATCTACAGGCTTACTGTATTGCGCGTTTGTGTTAGAAAGCCCTGTAGCGGATTGGGGGCTTACCGATTTGGTACTACTATAAAGAAAGCAGGACTTTACTTGACCTTTTCCAGCAAGACAGTGACGACTGTCATGTAGAGTCTTCCTGTTGTTTTGTAATGGCGCCCAACTGATACATGGTTATTTCCCTGCAATATTTCCCGCTAGTGGGAGAAAAAGAGTATGAGTATGCAATAATTTTACGGGTAACACAATGTCCGCTGACAAAGTTTCACAGCTGAATTCTCTTGAATAAAAGAAGGAAGATGGTCCGAGACACAAATAAACACTATTACTTATATTACATAGATTGTATGAATAATGTTTTGTCTAACTACAGGATTGGAAATACTGAATCAACTCACAGAGGCGCGCAATCACGAACTGGAAATTCGAATCAAGTATAAAGACGGCAATGAGACTAACAGTCGCTATGGGTCAGTTAATAATAGAACTCCTTTATTGGAAATCTCGATATGCGTTGTGTAGTTTTTGATCAATCCTCACTATGCAGTAGCCCAGTAACCTTTGCATTCAAAATGGAAAATGGAAAAGTATTTCACAGGAGTGTGCGTATCGGTGGTGAAGAAACGCAGTATCGTCTAACCATCGAATCGCTCATTAAACTTACCGAGGATCCTTTCCAAGTCATGCATAACGAGATGAAATTTTCCACCAAGGACGTAGACAATGACGAGTGGACGACTGGTGAATGCGCCAAATGGTACAAAGGTGGATGGTGGTTTAACAAATGTACCGATTACAATCTGAACGGAATATATTATCCGACCTACTCTCCGCTGAGTGGACCAGACAGAATCAGGTGGAATTCTGACAATCTAGTTGAAATGGTTGAAATGAGGATACGACCGACGGAACCCTTGGAATCTATTGCTTCATCGGGATATGGCTCATGAGTCATGACTCATGAATACAGATCTGTGAATTGTGCTGGAAAATGCATCATGTCAACGACGGCGTGCCTTTTGTAAGAACTAAGAAGTACGACAGGCTGCAATTATGCCTTTAAAATGCTTTCAGTTCACGCAAAGCTCATGCATGAGGCAGATGGCGAGTGAGTGCTGTTCCTTGTCATCAGTTTTCGCTGAGTAGGTCTTTTTCACGTTAGGTTAGATCCATGGCCTAATGCAAATTCTATCAGCATGAATATAATGCGGTGTGAAATAGTAGCATCGACCGTTTTAGTTGTTGTTATTGATGGTGTTTGGATTGCGTTGGACAAATCGAGATTACTATAGGCTACTTACGAGGTTAGGGTTTTGTACGTAGCTCTACTGATACTCAACTGCACTCCTTCTTCTATCGTTTCGCTTTTTTTTAAAATAATCTTTCCCTCGGACTAGACATCATGGCGGTCGCACAGCAGCCACTGTTCGGTGGCCTCGTCCAGGTTCTTCAGACCAGTCACTCCACTGGGCGGCTAATACACTGCACATGAGTGGATGACATGATCTGCGGTCTGCTCCGCTGCACCACAATCGCATGCAGCACTGGGCGTAAGACCCCACTTGTGGAGGGACGACTTAAAGCATCCCACCCCTCTTCTGAGACGATTAAGACTCATCCACGCCAGACGCGGCAAACTTCGCTTACTGCCGGGAATATACTGTCTGTCAACTTTTGATTTTAGAAGCGGATCAATAACGTAACACAATGTATAACGTCATATGTGCAGTATAACTTCACACTTACGATCAGATTTACAAAAATGATGAAATAGTGCCCGCTGTGGTAAACTCATTGATCTATAGCTATAGTCAGGCAGACATTAATTTTCTTTCTTTCGCTAGTGCAAATGAAGCTTTGTACGTCACTCAGCTATGTTAATGCCTCTGGGCTGTTGCTCTCAATATGGCCTGTGTGGTCCCATTTCTCCCTGCAGACACGCTCACCAGCATATTGTTACTTTAAGAGACGCAATAATAATAATCAGGTTTTATTGCAGTGTAGCAATGTAGGCCTAATAATGAAGTCTTGCAATGGCGTAATGTGAAAGAACGCATCCTTGTCTGCCGTCAATCAGCATTAGCAAACAATGCGTCGTCTATTGCTTTCCGTACTTCCTGTTCCCAGTCTGTTACTGAAACTTTTTAACATAAACAGGATGATCTGACGAATAGGCCTACTACAATTAAGTGATACAGGCCATTAGTAGCTTATACGTTTAGTGCCCTGAAGTATTCTATATACTTTTACTGAGCCCATCGAACGTCTACAGCGCAGGTTATATGCCAAGCCTTTCAATCACATCTGTCGCCAATACGGCGGTAGGTTAATAGCGGGCCACTCCACAACAACGGTTGTCATCTCGAAAATCGATTCAAAATACACAGTTTGCTTCGACATTATTTCGGACCGAGCGTGATGACAGACCATGCAACCAGTAAGCGTAGGCCAATATATCACGTTCGGGCTTTCGACGGACACTTTCGCACTTGATGTATTTGAATCGATTCCATCTTTTTTTCATTTTTCGGCATCTACTTTTGGTCATATGGAGAAATATATTAGCTGTTACCTTCGCGCGGTGTTGGGGTTTCATCCTGCCACCAATTTCGCGGTATACGCTCGAACCAGTGGGAATGGGCATACGCCACGTTATCCTCTATATCTGCTTCAGTGGGAAGTCTGCCAATACATATTTAGGTTAGATATGAAATGAGACATCAAAACCTTTCCAACTGAATCCATGCGTACGACATCCTACAGGTCTCTTCGATTGAAAGATATTGCGTTCACAGAGTTAGTATCTTGATTGACAGAAGCAGAAGTCGTCACCCTCCGCAGTCCGTTATCAATGTCTCCCCGTTCATGGTAATTAGCAACTACGACAGTATGGCCACCATAACGGGTAGCAATTTGGACGATGGCAAGGACAATTTATTGTCCAGAGGTTAGGAATACTTTTTCCATACGCCCAGACTAGATTCGATGAATGACAATCTCCAGTCTGTGGCATGTTTTCCACCGATTTTGTTTCTAGCAGATCATTCGCTACAACTGAATCTCCAGCGCACATGCGGTTACAACATATTGCGTGACTAAATCTAGGCTATGTGATCTTCACATAACCTTACTCAGTAATTATTATCTTTTAGTCAAATTGAGAACTGTTCACTGACGTATTCAACCCTGTCGTTATATCACCTATACAGTATATGCATTGTAGCCAACTGCTCAAAACCTATTACATCTATAGCATAATGAAATCGCGCGAACCGCGAGTGGTTGAACTGATCCCTGGCAACGTAGCACGGCAACGCCTACTTTGTTCGTGGAATGATATAGGAGCATTTGATACATACCGAACTTCTTCACTTCCCGGTACCAAAATCAAGAGAGCGCAAATCAGTATCATGACTTTCATTTTGCTTCGCCCCTGTGTTCACTATCAGTTGTACTTGCGGACTATGCACAGATGCCTCCTCAATTCCGTTATTAGTTAACTATCTCCACGTGTCGGGCTATTAAAATAATGATTTTATCCTTCCGTCAAGGAAGTAAACATTACAGTGTTGTCATTAATTCTACAAAATCCCGTTCCGAAATTATTATGATATTCAACCAGGATGCCATTGTAGCACGCACGCTAGCCACGGAAAACGTGATGCTGGGTCTTCGAAGGTGTGGATCTAATTCCTGCATAGCGTTGACACTGCGTGATAACGGAGCTCAATCTGCAGCAATTGGCTGACAAATGTGACAGGAAAGCATTTGTTGGATTGCTATATCGTTGCTGAAGTCTAACCCACCGTTAATATAGCCTACAATATGCTTATTATTATATCGATGGACAGACCTTCGGAAATCTAAAATTTTCACGTAACCTTATTATCTAATATACGTCTTCTCCGATATGCCTTTTTGAACACAGAACATCTGAAGCCCGACATGCCTCCGTTATATCCGGCTTGCTGTCTCACAGCTTCAGATATATCTAACTGATGTTATTCTGAGCATTCAGCGCCCGAAGGCAAAACTTCGCTGTCCTCAAATCGCCGTCGAGTAGTAACAGGTCACTCATGCATTCAATTTGAAAGGAGATAGAGCCCCATTAGATGGGTATTAGAAACGAATAAACTGGATTCACTTTTACTATGATAATCAAATCTAGCATAAACCATGGTAAAGGGTTATTATAATTCTTTTATTGGATAAATTCGTAGTCGCACAGAACTTCGGTAGGTCTATTCAATGACCCCTCGTCCGGGTCAGCTGATGCGATAAGTTTTTAGATGTTGCCGCGAATGCGTGGGGCAGTCGGGTGAAAAGTATGGAGATCCGTGAGGCGATCCGATTCGTAAGATAGAGGAAAGCTAATGCAAATAAAGCGTTGTACATCACTCATCTATAGGTTAATGCCTCTGCCCTGTTGCTATCTATATGGCTTGTGCGGTCCTATTTCTCCCGGCAGACTTTGCTACAAGTAGGACTGCGAATGTGGATTGTTACTTCAGGAGACACAATAATAATAATCAAGTTGTTACTGCAGTAAATCAATGTATAGGTCTAATAATGAAGTCTTGCTGTGGCGTAATGTGAAAGTTTTCTTTTCCGCCCTCACTCAGCATCTGCAATCAATGCTTCGTCGGATAATTGCCGCACTTCCTGTTCCCAGTTTGTAGCTGAAAATTTTAATATAAACAGGATGATTAGACGATTAGGCCTGCTAGAATTGATTGATGTGGCCTCATATATAGTAGCTTAGACGTTTAGCACCATGAAGTATTTTACAGTATATAATTTTGAAGAACCCACCCATTGCCTACTCTAGTAGGTCATGACCCACCGTACGTGGTACACCGCCGGCTACATGACAAGCCTGTTAATCAAATCCGCTGCCCGTACGGTAGCTTAATAGGGACCCCGCTCCACCACGATAAAACAGCGCTGTTGTCGTGTCGCTAATCGAGTCAGTATGCAAAGCTCGCACGAACATTATTTCGGAGCGTGATGTAGGCCTACGACCACGCAACCAGTAAGACCATGGCGATATATAGGGCTATTGAGTAGGTCGGGCTTTTAGCGGATCGATTCCGTCTCTTTTTGATCTTTTGGCATCTACTTTTGGTCATATGAAGAAATATATTAGTTGTTACCGGTACCTTCGCGCCGCTTTCTGAGTTCCACCAGGACGCCGGTAGACGCGAAATCGTTTCAGTATGGAACTTTTCCACGTAATACGCTATTTCTGCTTCAGTGAGAGGTCTACCAAAACAAACGTCGGTTAGGAATTGTAACCGCAGAAATACGGAAAGGAGATATCAAGCTGGGGTCTAACCACCGCATGTATTCAACCCCCCAATTACATAGCCACAAACCCAATAAGTTGCAATGTCTATAGACGCGATTGGCAAACGCCTACAAGCTTCTGACTAGAATTTCAATGTCACGGTCAAGTCAACTACCGTAGATCCTAATTACTCAATGGGAATAAGGATTAGTAAAAAAGTCGATATACCCATTCTAATAAAGACATTCAACTGAATGTGTCACGTTGTGGGCTTCATTCAACGTGGCATACGAACCTTCTTATCTTGCATGGAGTAGTACAAGCGTTTTTGTAATGTATTATATTTGTTTTTATAGAACTGTTATAGTTGCTGAATACGCAAGAGGATACTATTCAAGACCGTGTGCTTAGGCTAACAAATTGAAAGTCTTCGTATCGTTGACGGATCAACTTTACACCAACAATAACCACTACAAAACTTAAGCTGCGAGTAAAGAATTGTTCTACGACAGCACGCAACTAGTGACAGCGCGTTTGTAGTGTACCGCGAAACAGTGTTCTGCGGCTACATGAATGAAGGAGGACGTCATGAAATTTCCAATTATATCTAGGCCTATGGTTAGTAGGTTACATACAGGTATTTTTGATTGGCCGATATTACGTTCCAAGAGTATGCAGTATGGTGATTGGTTTAACATCGCAAACAAAAGTCATCACCAGACTCCGCAGCCCGTTGTCAAGTCCGTTGCCCACGGTCTCCGTGCGATACAACAAGCAACTAACAACTACAGCCAGGGCGACTATAACGTGTAGTAATCTGTCAGGACGATGTCAAGGACAATTTTTGTCACCTGGTAGGCCTATGCACTCATCCTGAGTCATGACGTCCGGAAGCTTATCAAATTTCTTTAAGCCCAGTCTCGGTGAATGACACTCTCCAGTCTGTTTGGTGTTTGCCACCCACTTTCTGGTTTTAGCGAATCATTCGCTACAGCGACATCCCCTGCGCACCAGCGGTTACAACATTGCGTGACCAAATCTAGGCTATGTGACGTCTAGTCCGTCGAATTATCAACAATGCCAAACGAATGAAGAAGACTATTAAGGTATATCTTGTGTCGTCACGGCTGCATCTCATCGTAACTTCGCTAATTGTGAGAAAAAGTTAATCTCTTGGGGAGGACTTACCCAGCACAATGAACACGTAACTGTGACTATAGAGGATGGAGCGTCTCTGGCCAATGTTTACATTTGCGCATCAAGGGCGTCCAAAACATGCACTGAAGGCGCCACCACAATGGGCGATGTCGTATGTGTTGTCCGGGTAAGGTAGTCTTGTATCTGGTGTTATTATCATTTTCACAAAATTTCTAGCAGACGATACAGATTGTGTATTTGTCGTTTATAGTTCACCACGTAGGTTTAAAATGTTAGATTTACCTAAATATGTTCTTCTTTTTGGCTTCGGCCATCATCGCTTCGTTTCCAGCTATTGCGTCGACATGACATTTTAACCCATCTCTCAGCAATTGTTCTCCCATCAACCCACTACCTACATTGAAGATTAACGGGCTTTGATAGAATTTCGGGGCTCAATGAGACAGTTTCACAAGGCTCAGCAACCATGCTGGATCGCTCATGTTACCTAAGTTACCATTACAGGCACTTGCCATTCCAATTACACAGGTATCTGCACAACATCGAGATCACATTACGGTGGTCAATAGGCAGATTGCCATCCTCAGGGTGCCGCACCTGCGTCAATATCCAGTTACTAATATATCGCAACGTACCACCATCGTATAGGGCCAGATAGCAGTTGCAAGGTGCAGTATTGCAGATTGCCGCAATGTTATGGCACCAGGGATTTTTACATTAAATGGACGAAACATATCACGGAGGTTCTCTAAAAGCATTTATATGAAATAGAATCAATTTCCAATTTCTTTCTATCAAGATTGATAATTTCAGATCCGCTGACCACACAGCCAGTGTTCTCTCGTAGTCGCGCGTAGAACGAAGAGTAGATGAATTCGCTTCTACTATACTGTCCTACACACTGCTTTTACTATACTACTATAGTACTGCGGAGTGAAGATGTAAGTCACGAATGACCATGACGCATGTGAAGCGGCGGTAAAGCGTCAACGGCCGATTAGTTTGCGACGCTTTCCAGTGAATTCGTTGAAGACCGTTCAAGGGTATTGTAAACATATCAAAGTCATCAATTACCTGAACCTGGTAAAATGAGGATACAAGTATAACGCCATCAAAAATGATACATTCAGCTTCAGTTTATTTAAAAGCCGGTTAAGTCCACACACTTTCAGAAATCTATAGGCTACCAGATCATAAGGTGAAACGTAAATTTCTATTATTATTTATCTCAAGTTAGTTGAAAACTGTAAAGTTGAAATTACAACTTGACGCAGCATCGAATCAGATCTACATTGTTGTTCTTATATTTGAATTCGCTGGAGAAGCGAGAGAAGCATTCACACGTCATCTGAAAATAGATATATCTTGCAATCTTGCAAGGCCTGGATTTCGATGGAGACAGCGCCTCTCTGCTGTCGCGATTCCCAATTGCAACAGGCTACAGAGTGTACAGACCTATAACCACAGGTATCCTTAGTTTTTATCTGCTGGCGGTATTTCAGAGCCAAGTCGTAAACTACTGCGGATTTGACAATTTTGGATTATCATAGAATAAGCATATAGACAGTGTAGTTACATCGCTACTGACATTCCTCACATGGCTGGCGCTTTAAAATCGAAAAAAAAATAATGTATGGTAGTTTTATTCGCGATTTACCGCTGAACTCCGCCCATAAGCCACGCCCACAAAAATTTCAAAATTTGAATTTACCCGGGAAAACGAAATTTTTAATTAGAAAGGAAACAGTAGACTCTTTATTTAACCGAATAATCAATTTAATTTATTATTATAATGAATATCCGACGGTAAACTGCGAAGTCTAAATTTTGTCCATTTCAAGACGGGAGGGGGTTAGAGTCATCCTTGGGATTCGAACTAAACTCGCTAAATACTTGCAAACGCTTACTGGCACTAAGCATCTCTCATTTTCTGCAACAAAGAACAGATTTTGAGAGTAGCGAGATTATCTACGCATGAGCACCCACATGACTCACCCCCATGGAGTTCTTAAGAACTCCATGCTCACTCCCTAAAAAAACTCTCTCGAAAATCTGCAACAGACAAATTACGAAGAATGTTTATAGCTATCTTCTGCCAACTTGCGGTATTGAAATCAGCCGTGGATCATATTTAAAACGAAATCAAAGATTGAACTAGATCTAGTCTGAATCGCAGATAACAGTCGGATGTCTTATGACTAGATCTAGTTCGTCTCGCAGGCTACAGAGTGTACAGAAGACCTATAACCACAGGTATCCTTAGTTTCCCAGTCAGCTCCCTATGCAATAGGTGACTTGGGAGTTAATTAACGGAAGATGGCTCAACGCAGATCCTCATTGCTGAGTCAGCATGATTGCACCATGCGTGTGCACGTGCGGTGTGCACACGTATTGTTCGCGACCGCCGCGATGCATGCGGGCAGATCGGGAGAGCTGTGCTATAGACGGAAATCAAATGCCAATCCCACAGCCAAACCATATGCGTGGTTCGATCAACTGTGGCTTCCCATAACAATGTAAGCAATATACACTCACTGATTCTGCTACTCGGCATACGCCATCTTTCACCATGTCTTGAATTATCGAATCTGCTTTGTCAAGTCCTTCATCGGCCACTTGGTTATCGAGTTCTTCACAGTTGGAGTGATTGGTAGTGTTGAAAACTAAGACGCCGCCTGGCTTCAATATCCTCACAAATTCCTGGAAAAGGTGCTTGTGGCAACGCTTTTCGCAAAACTTTGGACTTCGGATTATATTGTGTCCTTGGCACACACGACACTGTTGGTGCGTTTACGTACACGTGATGCTTATCATGACTTACAGAAAAGAAATGTGGACAAACATTACATGTGTAGGATGTGATAAAATATGATATCGACATATTCTATAAGATAACGTAGTCCATCTAGACACAACGATTTCGGACCACACTTTGCGTCAGACTGGTCACGATATCTTCCCGAATTGGTATAGTCGGGAACTGGTGCCAATCAAACAAATCAGTTAAAGGCTGTAAGAGGAAACTTTAATTCGTGCAAAATGTGTTCGCGGAACGATATCTCCCGCTCTAGCAAGAGGTTGAAACTGCGCCGAAGCTCTATTCTGTTTGTGCTCAGGATACATACCCAAAGACAGTCTGGTCTTAGGTGGCCTCCACTGAAGGCTCCACCGCAAAGCGCGATGTCATGTGTTATCCGGGTATGGTAGTTTTGAACCCGGAGTTATTATCATTTTTGTGAAGTTTCTGAAATCAAATACAGCCAATATTACATATTTACTGTATATATTACGCTTCAGCTGAATAAGAATATTATATTTACCTGAAAATTTTTTTCTTCTTTGCTTCGGCCAACATCGCTTCATTCCCATCTATTGCGTCGACGTGACCTTTGAACCCACTTCTCACCAATGCTTCCCCCATCAGTCCTGTGCCTATATTCAAATTCGATGTAGAGTATATGATAAAGGATTTGAAATGGCAATGACTTAGCGTACCTGCGCATATATCTAGAGCCTGCATTTCTGAGGAGGTATTCTGTAGATATTTCAAAGCCAGCTTCCCAAACCTTTCGGGATTTTCATATTGAATACCAGTCAGACCTTCATCGTAGTCTTTTGCGTACTCCTCGTAGCACGAGATATTCGTTTCATTGCCATCAACCAAAAGCCCGAAAATGTCCTCCACTATCTTTTCACTCCTTTTATTCACAGGGACACTCATCGTGATATCACGACGTTACTTTGCCAGATACCTATGCACAAAACGATGCTTGCTGTTACTATTTTCTGACGACATAGATGAGATTGAGGGACAGTGGAAATTTTGCAACAATTCGTATGCAATGACTGCAGGTGCAAAGGAGGTCTGCGTACAGTATAGGCCTATATATGGACCAATCCGGCGATGCGTCAGCAATGGTGCGTGACGTCATAATTGCTACATTGGCGAAAAATGCAATAGGAAGATAGGAGGTTGGTTGGAAAATCCCGAATATCTATGGATAGGCAAAGCCTGTTGTCTTGATATTCGGTGTAGATATAGTGGAATATCTGTGGAGCAATTTACCACTCGATTGGATAGTGGCGGTTAAGAGAAGGGAAGCCAGAAGCGCGTAGACCGTCATCTGTTTGGCACGTAGATGAGTTGCTTTACCTGCAGTGGCTGTAGCTTTGTATTAGGTGAAGGCGGGCAGTGGTTAGGCCTAGCATGACCCTACTACCTGTAGTAGGCCATGGGCCTAGTTATTTTGGTAAATTTGTCGCTCCGCACCAACTCGACGACCTAAATTGCAGATCCAAACCAACTCATACAAAATCGTTAGACCGTGAATATGTTAAGTCCTACCACAGAATATGACCGTAGTTTGGCAATTTTAAAAGTATTTGAAACAATAAATTACTACAAAGTAGGTTAAATGCAGCGTTTAGCCCATCAGTCAAAGGAGAAAGGGCGATACTACTAGTGGTGGACGGCACCGCTTCGCTCCGCACGGGTGGCGATGCATTTGATACCATTATATCGTCCCTCTCCGCCTATGCATCACAGTCCGGTGCCCGTCGGGGGCGCATGTCTCAGCGGGCGGGTTGTTTCAGGTCTTTTACCGGCTACGCTTCGCTCCGCACGGGTCAGCCAGACCCCACCCAACCCGCCCCCTACTTTATCCTAGGTCCGTCGGAGTTCGAGAGCGCCCCGGGATATAAATGCAAAGACGTCGCGACAAGGGTTAATATTCTAGCGTATCATGGGGGTTAATATGTACGCATCAATGGTCAGATAACGAGTTGGTTTTAAGTGCAAATTAGGAGTTGGTGTGGATCTGCAATAATACTGTTATTTCAATAATTAGTTTTCCTCAGCTAAGGTACAGCCTGAAACCATTACCTGCGCCAATTTCCACATGATTGTGATTATAAGACAGAGATCTAGATGACTGCTAGCTGATTTGGTATCTTATCATGAAAATCTCCCTTAAGAAAGTATATGCATAACAAAACTGGATATGTTTATGTGCCATCAAGAGACCCATTGCATCCCAGCGACGTGCCGTCAATTTTCAAATAGAAGCAAATAAAAAGTCCAAAAAAAAAGGCTTTCCTTTCTCAAAAGGATACAAATTCTGGAATCAAGCCAACCCAGCCCATCTAAAAGAGAAGGATGAGCCTGTAGCGTAAACTGCAGTTTTGGAAGAGACAGATGATGACGAAAGTTTCAAGATTTTATAAAGCATCCTAAAAATATCAAGGCCAGGGCGCAAATGATTACAGCTATAGTATGTTGCGTGTACGCCACGAAAGGGTCATTTTTCTTTCTCTGAAAAGTATGGGGCGGCCGTGTTTCTGATTTACATATCCTCGACAGTCTGGTTTTACCAGTGCAAAGTACCACAGCCCAGTTTCTCAGAGACAGTGGCTTTATCTTTCACTTGCTAACTGACAACTACCTCTCATTCACTTGAGTGAAAAAAATCAACTTTCGACTGAAGAGGCTGAAATCTCTTCTCGGATGTCATCAGTTCAAATTACCATAGAACACCTGATTTGGTTGATGAGAAGCCGATATCGCATACTGAATGGGTCTTTATCAATCATAATTGACAAATCACATGCAGACGAAGTTGCTGATGCAGAATTTTGTAGTATTGATAAAATTGTTACGGTGTGTAGGCCTAATGCCCTAACAAATCCTGGTACCACACTGGCATTGTTTATAACAGGAAATGAAAATTCTCTATGTCCTAAATTTGTCCAGCTAAAGCGAATGTCTCTTCTATGGCAAATCCTGTGCTCTACAGTTTGAATTTCAGCTACTGCCATGACAAAGTATTTTCTACAAATCATTGATTTTCAATTTCTTTTTGTTGAATTAAAAAATACCACGAAAAAGAACTGATTTCAGTCTACTAAACATTTCGTATACCAAGCCAGTATGTGTAAGGAGGGATATAATTTTGCGGGATTATAGGGATATCTATGTAGTTGTTACATATTTCTTACAGCTGTGACAATGCCATTTGCCTCTGGGAGCTCGTTTAATACCAACGCACAGAAAATGAAACCAGTCAATCTGACAGCCAATACAGTTTACATTGATATTGCAGGGTGATTTACAATAGCGCAACAAATTGTCATCCCTTGTCGAAACTGATGGCATGCTTCGAAACTCGAACAATTTTTCAGTATTACCTTTGTGTAGATCTCAGTGGAATGTATCTGATATGAATATTCAACCTTAAGCCACTGAAATATGTCATTCGCTCGTATTCATCTGTAGGCAATCGGGTATGGGTAGCAGCTCAGACTACATACATCCAGTTTTTAACCGTACTTTCATCTGGCTTCTTCTGTGAGACTTTCATGAGAAGATACCAGTAACATATTGACAATAAATACCAAATAAGCTAGCAGCTATCTAGATCCCTGTCATATAATCACATGTGAAGATTGGTGCAGGTAATGAGGATTAGATGAGGACAACTAATTATTGAAATAACTAGGCCTAATCACTGCCTGCCTTCACCTAATACAAAGCTACAGCCACTGCGGGTAAAGCAACTTAAGTACGTGCCAAACAGGTGACGGTCTACGCGCTACTGACTTCCCTTCTCTTAACCGCAAACATCAAATCGAGTGGTAAATTGCTCTACAGATATTCTACTTTATGTACACCGAATATCAAGACAACAGGCCTTTCCTATCCGTAGATATTCGGCATTTTCCAACCAACCTATCTACCCATTGCATTTTTCGCCAATGTTTTACCTGCAGCATTATGACGTCACGTACCATTATTGACGCATCGCCGGATTGGTCCATAGGATATTCATAGTCCGAAGTCCGACAGTAGGTATATACATACCATAATTTACACGTGTAGCTAAAACTGCTCGCTTAGAATTACGCTACCTAACTTGAATTGTTACCAACCACCACAGAACCCCATCAAACTAACGCAGCACGTAAATATTCCCAATAATATGCCGATCAGTCACGATTCCTCAATAGACTACAGCCATTAGTTGACAAAAGTCATGCAAAAGGTTTGTGAAGCGTGAAATCACGTGACTTCGCAGAGTTGCACATCTATCCGTAGGTTAGTTATCTATAGTAAAACAAATACACGCTGTTTTCGCCACGTCGTTTGGGAACTAATTAGGTTGATGCAATATTTGGGGAGGACAAACCAAGGGGAGCTTGGTTAAGATCGCCTTGGGCAAACCTATCACAAGTGTCTTCGCATCTTGCTCTCTTATAGATGCCGATACTTTTACTTTACTTTTATATATCACAGCTTTTACGGCGGCGGTAGTTTTGCAATGCGACGAATGCTGGAGCGAAGATATCGCTTTGAAATTTCGAATTAAATTGCGTCTGCCTCATATCGACCAGTTACTTGACAACCCAAATGAATTGCTGAATTGCTGTATATTCATTACTAGGCCTACACCGAAATAACACTTCACAGCCTGTTTACAGCACAGCCTGTTTACACAGCCGCATAGGCTACCTATTCGGCATTGCCTTCGCGCGTTCGCCACGTTAGTAGATGCGTCTATCGATCAGTGACTACTGATGACATTGAGCACACAATTCAAATTGTGGAGTCAACGGAGAACCGTAAAATGAAGATACAAGTATAACGCCATCACAAATTCAGTTTCAGCTTCAGTTTATTTAAAAGCAGGTTGAGTCCACACACTTTCTGAGATCTATAGGTTACTCGATCATCAGGTGAAACGTAAATTTCTAATATTATCTCAAGTTAGTTGAAAACTTTTAGGTTGAAATTACAACTTGACGCAGCATCGAATCAGATCTAAATTGTCGTTCTTATATTTGAATTCGCTGGAAAAGCGAGAGAAGCATTCACACGTCATCTGAAAATAGATATATCTTGCAATCTTGCAAGGCCTGGATTTGGATGGAGACAGCGCTTCCCTGCTGTCGCGATTCCCAATTGCAACAGGCTACAGAGTGTACAGCAGACCTATAACCACAGGTATCCTTTGTTTCCCAGTCAGCTCCCTATGCAATAGGTGACTTGGGAGTTAATTAACGGAAGATGGCTCAACGCAGATCCTCATTGCTGAGTCAGCATGATTGCACCATGTGTGTGCACGTGCGGTGTGCACATGTATTGTTCGCGGCCGCCGCTATGCATGCTGGCAGATCGGGAGGGTTGTGCTATAGACGGAAATCAAATGCCAATCCCGCAGCCAAACCATATAGCCTATGCGTGGTTCAATCAGTTGTGGCTTCCAATAACAATGTAAGCAATATAGGCTACACTCACTGATTCTGCTACTCGGCATACGCCTTGTTTCACCATGTCTTGAATTACCGAATCTGCTTTGTCAAGGCCTTCATCGGCCACTTGGTCATTGATTTCTGCACAGTTGGTTTGATTGGTAGTGTTGAAAACTAAGACGCCGCCTGGCTTCAATATCCTCACAAATTCCTGGAAAATGTGCTTGTGGCAACGCTTTTCGCAAAACTTTGGACTTCAGATTAATTTATGTCCTTGGCACACACGATACTGTTGGTGCGTTTACGTACACTTGATGCACATCATGGCTTACAGGAACGAAATGTGGACAAACATTACATGTGTAGAATGTGATAAAATATGATATCGACATATAAGATAAAGTAGTCCATCTAGACACAACGATTTCGGACCACACTTTGCGTCAGACTGGTCACGATATCTTCCCGAATTGGTATGGTCGAGAACTGGTGCCAATCAAACAATTCAGTTAAAGGCTGTAAGAGGAAACTTTAATTCGTGCAAAATGTGTTCGTGGGACGATATCTCCCGCTCTAGCAAGAGGTTGAAACTGCGCCGAAGCTCTATTCTATTTGTGCTCAGGATACATACCCAAAGACAGTCTGGTCTTAGGTGACCTCCACTGAAGGCCCCACCGCAAAGCGCGATGTCATATGTGTTATCTGGGTATGGTAGTTTTGAACCCGGAGTTATTATCATTTTTGTGAAGTTTCTGAAATCAAATACAGCCAATATTATATATTTACTGTATATATTACGCTTCAGCTGAATAAGATCATCATATTTACCTAAAAATATTTTTCAACTTTGCTTCGGCCATCATCGTTTCATTCCCGTCTATTGCGTCGACGTGACCTTTGAACCCACTTCTCACCAATGCTTCCCCCATCAGTCCTGTGCCTATATTCAAATTCGATGTAGAGTATATGATAAAGGCTTTGAAATGGCGATGACTTAGCGTACCTGCGCATATATCTAGAGCCTGCATTTCTGAAGAGTTATTGTGTAGATATTTCAAAGCCAGCTTCCCAAACCTTTCGGGATTGTCATATTGAATACCAGTGAAACCTTCATCGTAGTCTTTTGCGTACTCCTCGTAGCACGAGATATTCGTTTCATTACCAGCAACCAAAAGCCCGAAAATGTCCTCCACTATCTTTTCACTCCTTTTATTCACAAGGACACTCATCATGATATCACGACGTTACTTTGCCAGGTACCTAAGCACAAAACGATGCTTGCTTTTAATATAGTCTGACGACATAGATGAGATTGAGGGACAGTGGAAATTTTGCTATCAAACGCTGCTAAAGTGAATCACTTAACGAGGTAATGCGATTGATTGATAAGTCGTCGACAGGACCGCTGACTGATTACTACTGTGACTATACTTTACTTCATTACGATCAATGGTGCTAACTCAGTGTGATGACCTTCGGGCAGCAGACGCCACTAAAATCCTTCATAATAAAAAACACCCGCGTGTGCGGATGATAATTTGACCAATGGGTAATGCCTGCATTACAGCAGTAGTATATAATGAACACGCGGACGCGGCATCATCCACAATGCAACCGTTCCGCGCTTTTTGCAAGAACTACTGTAAATGTCGCAGTTAGCTGTAGGCAGACGTTAGCTCAGACCTAGGAGTGCTAGGACTATATAGCTTCTTAGGCAGCATAACAATCCGTATGCAAAGGTGCAAACGAGGTCTGCGTACAGTATATAAGATATTCATAGTCCGAATTATACGAGTAGGTTTACAGTTCATTGTATAAACACGACAGTCAGCGGTCACCGAGCGAAGAATGCGCTGGAGTGCACTTTTTCTGGGTCTAGGCCTACTTACTACATAGCGACATGCCTGCAGGAACAGGAAAGGGAAGTACTTGGTAGATGATTTTAGACTGCGGACTGCACCGTCATAGTTTTGGTGCACTACTATGCTGAAACGCATTTAGCCATTCTCACGTGTTTCAACAATTTCTATCGCACGCGTGGGAGTTGTGTTCTGGAACAGATTGCAAGCACTTTTTCGAACACCGCCATGCTTCATTTCTTACCGTTGAGTCTCAGTTTTGATCACTCAATGAGTCACCATTCCTGACGGTAAAACTAATACACGCTGTTGTCGCCACATCGTTTGGGAACTAATTAGGTTGATGCAATATTTGGTGAGGACAAACCAAGGAGAGCTTGGTTAAGATCGCGTTGGGCAAACCTATCACAAGTGTCTTCGCATCTTGCTCTCTTAGATGCCGACGTTTTGCACTTATGACTTGTCAAATCGCAGGGATTCTGACTATAGGATTCTAGATTCTCACAATGGCCTACATTTGTTGGCTACCGTTAATATAAATATGGAGAATATGGTCCACTGTAATGAAGCTACAGCAGCATTTGATTCGTACCATCATAACCTACTAAATTTAGTAGGCCATGATACAGCCCGATCGGTGCTGATCGATCGTAACCGCGGTAAGTATGTCGCGAGGATATTGAATGCTGATTTGTTATCATTAGCCCATCAATTTTATGCAATTGAAATGATTCCGTGAAAGTGATAGTAATGTTTCTAGTTAGGTAATTCATACACACTCATATAGGCCTACTTTTGACCGCAATGCCATGCTTCGTTTTGTACTGTATGCAGCGTAGGCATGTATACGTTGTTCATACATTATAGTAAAATTGATATTACCGTACTTACACCGCCTTTTACCTAACCAGTTCAAGCAAAATCTTTCGTCTTAAAGGAGAGAGACAAATACTACGAATCACGTCTTGTTACAGGAACTTTTTCCGCGATTCTCGCATATTAAAATAGCTTTAATGTATTTTATTCGTAGTAAGCCTATTGTTTATTGCCAAATACATGTATCCGGATTACCTTTAGCTCAGTTAATTAAGGCTAGCTACCGTATGTTGTGGGCTTGGTTCCGTTGTTCTCATGACTAAATGGTTCTTCATAAACCGTATGCCCAGGCCTATTTGTAGAATGAGTTTATCAGTAAACTCATAAGTACCAACCTCGCCTGTGCGGTGTGAATGCTGTTTCAGTAACCCAAATAATACTATAAGGTCACTTACGTGAATGTGACAACGAGAACAGCCCCACAGTCACAATTCATCTGGCCCCATGATGCGATATTTACCTTAATGACCCACTCATATCGATCGGAAGGTTGCGGGTTCGATTCCCGACGGAGTCAAATCTTTAAGAAGACTTTAAAATTGGTATCCGTTCCTTCCCTGCCTGGCAGTCGGTATCGGGGAAGTGCGGAGAGCCGTGGTTGTAATAGTGATCCAG
The DNA here is from genome assembly GCA_030412335.1 of Botrylloides violaceus. Lineage (NCBI taxonomy): Eukaryota > Metazoa > Chordata > Ascidiacea > Stolidobranchia > Styelidae > Botrylloides > Botrylloides violaceus. The sequence goes on from JASFYC010000810.1 coordinate 3,636,027, forward strand.
GCTATTGACACGTATACCGTGAGCATCGACCTGACGTACATGGCCTCAGTAGGTGAAAAACGCCATAAATTCCAAATAAAAAATAAAAAAAGAATGGTATGCAACAGCGTTCTCGGCGGAGTAAAATTGATCATTTGAATTTGCGCGTGGTGACTGAAGACATCGCGTCAAACTTTCGGAATGAACTTTTGCTGTCTTTCGCGGAGTGTCACAAATACACAATCAAAATGTAGGGAGAGAGGTGTAGGCATAATGATTCGTAGTTATGTCCATAGCAAGCATGGCATATAGTACGCTGCACTATCGACCTAAGCTACTCGGTTACATAACCCAACGGGCTCATAATGGAGGAGGTGCGACTTTGACATTGGCAACAACAGATGTGTGAGTCAAATTTGGCTGACCAACTTGACTGACGAATGAAGACTAAAGGTGTCGTGTCATGTCAGCATGCTCGTCATAAGCAATGCCATATACTCCACGATGAGCATGGGGAGGAAGTCCACGAGAGAATGGAAGGAAAGTATAGACTATAGAGTCCTTCCGTTTTTTTTGCGATACAGTCAAGAAACGTTTGTTATCTATCAGAGACTTCGACATAGAAGTAAGTCGTGTTGTGAAGTTTGTTATGTAAGCCTGGATATATTCACTGTTGTGCGAAGGTTTGATGCCGCGTATAAATTTTGCATTGCCACGAATATGCGGATATAGGCCTTCACGTAGTCATGTTGCATGGTGGCGTGAAGAAACGCATTTAAATTATAATGTGACAACAATAGAAACTGAAGACACGGACTTTTTTCATTATTACAGAAGAGTCCTTTTAAATTTGTATCTCGTGCTTTATATCTAATTCGAAACGATCGGTCTGCATGCAAGCCGACACCAACGCACTAACCACCAAGAAATACGTTCGCAACGCTTGCCTCGTACGTTTATTAGTGAAAGCGACGATGTTGCAGCCGCGATATGCTATACAGTGCGTATTTAGTCCTTGTGAATCCCCGGTTTTCTTTTCCCTCGCTCCCCACCCATTCCTCTTCTAGACTCTGAAATTCTAAGTTTACAGTAAAGTCCTATATTCGACGGCGCAAATATAGAATCTTACGAATTTCAAGGACCCAAGACGACATGTACACTAAGTTTCGGCCTAATAGAAAATCAGGCACTGGTTTTATTCGATTCATGCAGTCACACAAAAGTTGACGTAATCTCAACTAATTCTACAAAATTCTGAATTTATTTCCGGTTATCAAATTTATTTTTGTACTATCCGACTCATTTCAGTTCAATGTTTGGAATTTTCGTTGCATAAATTTACATGGCATGACATGGATGATTAATTGTCGATGTCATCATTGTCTTCCGATTAGGTTTCAGAGTTGCCTCAACGAATATTTGATCACGTTTCGATCATTAAGTTATTTGAAAAATGAGCTATATAGCGCTGTATGAAAATCTGCAACGCACTGCCCTACGCCTTACTGCATGTAGGTATATATAGTTTCCCACGTAGGGTCAAAATATCATGCACTATACGCTATGAAACGTTACAAAACGCCTTGTCACCCAATTTCCCCGCATTAGCGTTCGGTTATTGCTTGCATTCATTAGGTGCTTTACAATGCTGGTGATTTATTACTGCTTATTCAAGTCGTTTAAGCACTTTCATGGTGGGGAAACTTGGGCGTTTCTTAAAATTAAAGTATTATCGAAAATAAATTTCATCGCAGCTGCCACGTCTAAAAATAGTTTTGTCAAAATGGGTGACTTTTCTGTCTTCTCTGTGATCTTCTATGCATGCAGATGCCATGTGTCCACGCATCCCCAATTCAATAGTCTCGTTATATTAGGCCTAGTCCTATACAAGGTACAAGCGCTACGTTGCCCGAGTGTATAGGCCTACTGAATGCCTGGCTTGCAGGGTTACGAGTAGACCTATATCTCCATAGCTGCCCAATTTGGACAAACCAGCGCCTTGACGACTGGCATCATCCTCTTTTGCCCCAAAGTGCTTAGTATCAGTGGGGAGCAGGTGTGTAGAATGCTGAGGTTGTTCATCTTCTCGACTGTTTGCCGTGGATAGAAATAGATATTATATAGCTCTACCTACCGGTTCGACGAAATTGAAGCGATAACCTCTACAACATCATCTAACGGTACAGGTATTTCCCGTGCGCAGCGCCGCTAGAAATCTGTCAACGTCACGGACGACTACCATTAATGTAGAGTATAAACTGTCATCCACCAGGTCGCGAGAACAATGGAAACAGGCACACCATAGCGAGTAATAGTAGTAGCTGAAGCTGACAATGGCAGACTTACGCAAATGCACACTTTACAAAAATTCGATATATATTCAATTTAAATGCGTAGGTTGTGCTAACCACGAAGAGGCCTTTTGACTTTGTTAGATATGCTATTACGTACGAGGTGTGAGTAAGCTATACATATAGGTTACTGTAAGTTGTACGATCGATCAAGAGCTTATATAGGGAATCCCCATTGCTACGTATAGTGATCTGTGACATTCATCTTTGCGGTGTACAGTAAATCACTTTTTAGGTGAATCTGATGCGTCAATCAAATATTGTAACTTGGATGTTTCGTCAACGTGGTCACAAACGTAGCTGATTCGCTTCAGAAATGTATCTTTCATAGATTTGTAGGCCTACCTAGCACGACATGAGCCATAAAAAGGTTGTGATTGTGATGTCATAGTTGGAATTTCCCAGCTCCCTGTTATCCTGAACTGTCCCGGTTGCTTGCGCTTTTTCGTGGCAGTTGATGTCATGAGTTAATGAAGGTGAAATACTGTACGGAATTGCAGCATCTTCCTGTGTAATTTACATTTTAACAATTATTGCACGTGGTGCAATGGATGCATAAATGAATACTTTGCATTCCAACGCTTTTCGGAAGATAGTAGTGCAGAACAACCTGCACTAACAACGCGCGGTACTTGCGTACCGGAAGCAGCTTCGCGTGACTTGTCTGGTTTCCAATCGTGACTTAGTCACGGGAATTGTACCAGAATATGCTCTGCACGATCATAATTTTCAATAGATGTGTAGAAATTACTGAATAAATGTATTCATGCTTTGGACGTGCTGTGCAACTGACGGAAGTAGCCCTACTGTATCTTGGTTGCGTTTGGGTCGAAGGAAAAGTAGACCCACGAGGAAACTGCTCGTCGCAAAAAGATAGCAATCATAAGGATATTAACTACTGCGCGCTGCAAGGATGTCCGGTGATCAAAACTACACAGCTGCACTTGATGCGTGAGTACGCTAATAATTAATATATAGGCTAATATAGCAGGGGGGGCCTAAAGGGGTGTGAGTTACTGCCTGATTTTCCAGCTGTTGTGCTAAAATATGTAAACCTACATCACTGTGATATATATCGTATACCTATTTTAATTAGAGTATTGAGGAACAGTTTCAAAATTTTATTGCTGTTCCGTAACTTTCAGCGGAGTTTGTGATCGTCCACCATCGGTTATATATACTATATTTCAGAAGCTATTTGTTGGACCCGCCGTTCCCGTGGTAAAAGTTGTGGTCATCATTTGGTTGGGTGTACTGTGTACGATCTATCAGTTTGTGACTACTGAACAGACTTTTGGTTTGGATCTTATAGCGCTAGGTTATATTCCCGATAACGATGGCCAGATGCTGTCGGTATTTGCCTAGCAATATCTTGCCATTATCAAAATCTAACCGCTGTTGAAATAGCGAAGGGTATTCTGGTACGCAACATGCGAAAAAAAACGATAGACTAAGTCCGAGTCGCTTTCTTGAATCCTCTTTTCCTCAGGTAGTGGGTGACCATATTCGATTTTAAATTGACCGTTCCTACTCCAATATGCCCATTAATCACGGCCTGATACCGGGCATTGTTGGGAATGTGTGAGTAACGTCTTTGGATACGCCCTATATTTCTAAACAAGTACTAGCCAATTTGACCCACGCTTGTCTATTTGCGTTTCACTTCGGAACTTCACGCTAGATACGATACCATTGGCCATTTCTCCTGCAAGTGGCGTCATTGATATTAAATGCAAGTCATACTAATGCTTCATGAAAGCGTGCAGTGTTGATGATGGATAATCATAATCAATATAGAGCTAGTACACCGTGTAGGAATGACTCATTGACTCACGAGTACCGCTGTTTGTTTTGCATGCTGTGCAAAGTTAATTCAATACAGCTCCATTTCCCTTTGACAGTAATTTTCTGCGAATATGCTATGTATAAGAAGGTTACAATGTCTGCGCATGGCCTACTCTAGGTACTAAAGTAGGCCATGGTCTGCGTATTCCATTTTCTGAAATATTTGGTATGTTTACAAACCCGTTATGCCTAGACACGATTTAAGGCCCAAGTTGCGTGTTGTTTGTATGTTGTGGGCTTGTGGCGTCGCGAGTCTGTGAATATGCAGCAACACAACAAACAAGGATCAAATACAATATTTACAATTTTGCACCACGAAGGTCTTCGCGGCGTCAGCATGATCAAGTATTTCGAGGTCGTCATGTCATAACCTATTATAGTTTATCGTATGACGGACATGATGCAGAGGGTGAACGATTTCCTAGGCTAGTTTTTCATGATACGAGTCATCGATCTCAATTAATAAATACTGGCGATCAGTACGTCAACATCTGACCATCTCCTCTGGAGGCATGTGTTATTTGTCGAGCTTGTGCTTCGATCGTGATAATACTGGTACTCGGTGAACAGTTCTATCTATGTGACATATTTTGAACCAGATTACGCATACCACCTTCACGTAGATTCGTCGATTCGCCGACTAATTCATCGATACACTGCTTAGCTAGATTTAAGAAATGGGATAAATCAAATCTCGGTTAGGTCGCAAATGACGTCATGATGACATCATAATGCGTGACACCTATGCTCAGCTACGTTCACATTCGCCGCAAATTTTGTAAACAACGAATAAATGTTGCCTTCTAGCGTCATGAATTTTTTTTAAGTGTAGGCCTATATAATTCAGGGATATTTGGTTGAAAAGCAGTGCATTATTGCCTGCATACCAGAAAATGTAGCGATGGTTATTGCGCTCTGTTCTTGCTATTTTTGAAATGTAAATTGTATTTGCTTCACCTGGAGCGGACCATGGCCTACTCCAAAGTAGGCCATGAGCGGACCTACGAAAGCTTGTGAATGTTTTAATTCTCAATAAACCAAGGCTGGACTTTAAATCTGTGGTGATATTCTTTACGATATCTTCATAATATTGTATTTCATCATCAGGTGCCAACCCGGCGAATCTGGCCACTACACAGAATATTTCATAACTATTGCCGTGGCCAGTATAAACGTACCTCTTCATCTATACGTATTGATAGCGATCCTCTCTCATTGGTGAGTAGAATAAACTAACTTTTGAAATATGATAGTCCAGTCCAAGAAACCTAGGATGGAAATATTTGCTGATACAGTCCAGACCTAGTCCCCATGACGTCACAGTTTGCGTGACCAAAATTGGCCCATATAATCAAAGGTGTAGCACGTCTGCATCATCTCTTAGCTTTGCAATTAAGCCAAATGTATTATTAGGTATCGTAATTTGGTAGGCTGTCCTTTGCAGATTTCGGGAATGGGCTTGCGGATGAGGTACTTCTACGCAAAAATAATTATGTACGAGTCCGTATTCAGGTTGATGTTCTCTTGATATAACAGTCTCATTGCAATCTTTGTCGCTATGGAAGTGATGAGCCAACTATATGGTGAAATGCAGTCGCTGAGCCTGGGCGTCTGAGAGGGGGTGTCGGAATTCTTGTGACACGGCTTACATTGCGATTCCTTCGCAAGATAAAACTCCCGTTAGGTGACGCAATAGACTCTTTCTCTGAGTTTACGCACAGCTTAGTGACTGCTGTGTCATCCGTTTCTCATGTGTTTGGTCACCGGAAAATTGCGTACTGGAGTTGTGGCTGCCAGTCTGATCTGGCAACCTATAAAGTGGAATTATAACGGAAAATATCGATAACTTAAATAAGTGCAAAAAACAGCAGCTGCAGCCTCGTATTTACAGGAATTTGGTGAAGCGAAACATCGTGAATATCTACGCAGGAAATGTTGTATTTGGAGGATTCGCGTCTAGCGTTTGGGCGGTATACACGTCTGCACGTGTTCTGGCTTCCCGTGGGTTCACCGTCGAGTACGAGCAGTTCAATGGAGAGCCAGACACACTGGAGATGGCCATACAAACGATCAGCCTAAATGTTATTTTAGGTAAGAGCAATGAGAACACTGTGAGAAAATAGTAGAAGTGGTTAAAACAAGACACTTGGAAACTAAAGTTTACTACCAGCAACAATCAGTTAAACGGTTAAACTACTGTTGTGGTGTAGCCCTTATCCAAGCAGTCCTGGAACCCGCCAGCCCGGTACGGGCAGCGAGTTTGGGTCGAATTCAGAGTATTGCGGGCGTGTTCTGGGTCGGTTGCGGGGGTGATTAGACATTTTGCCGAGTGGGCCGGATTAGCCCTATACATCCCACGCAAACTTTATTATCTATTGCATTCTTCAGTAACTGCTGGAAGCATTGGCCTACTCATATACGCAATGCGTTCAATACAATTTCGAGTCCATAAGACAGTTGGCGGAGTTTCCAACGCAAGTACCAAGAGTGCGTGTGAGGGGCCAACACAAGCCTGCTCAAGAAGGGAACGGTAAGTCAATGTGCACGATTGCACGCACAGTCGCACGCTCTCAATGACATAGTTCTGTACATATACAAGTGTAACCAAATTGGCGTATTCATTGTGATTACAGGCTTCGGAAGAGTCACAAGAAAAACCCTAAACGATGGGCTGCATTGTACATCGGTATGGTATGGCTCATACCAGCGCTCATTGCGATTTTTTCAACGCTGTACGGTTCGTGCGTGTATCAATGTCACTGTCAATACCTCCATCGTCCCCTACGTGATGAACCAAATTGTGAAGAGACACCAGACGAATGTTCTAGCTTATTCCTACCGTTAAATCGCACCACAGTAATCGCAGCAATAGTCTTATACGTTATATACATCGCCATACTAACATTCAGTCTTCTGAAGACTAAGAAAGATCTTGAAAAAATCGCTAAGAGACGATGCGACAGCATTAGGACGTTGTCAGATGAAAAGACCAAAGAACTAACCGCCTTTGATGTACAAGGGAGTACTGACAATTCTGACGAAGGCAGAGGGGTTGCGGAAGATCATAGAGAATCTATAGTAAAGAACGTGGAGGAGTCGGATGCGCGAAAGGAGTCGGATGCGCGACGATCGATCGCGATTAAATTCAACAATGGAAAAGCATGCAGGAAAATGTCAGGAAGCATCTTCATAAGCAGCCTTAAAAAAAATTTCAAACTACTCTTCATAGTTTACTTAGTGTATATGTTTGAGTCTATACCACTAGTAGTGGTAGCCATATTGGATGTGATTGGCGGAATTCTCGATTCATCTGAGGCATTCAGCTATAGCTTATCAACGATAATCGGAATTTTACAATTTGCAGGACACGCTATTTGCACCGTATTAATAAGTATATATTTGTCAGGGATACGATCTGCATCACGCTCCTTAGCTGTGAGGTTGAGCCGTTGTTTTCGATAATTCCTGATGGGAGTTGCAACCACCTAGCGCTGCGCTTTGTAGTCAGAATTCTCGGCACACACTGGTTATTGAAATTTTATGTACTGATTTGAATCGTATTTGTATTAATAATGGCATCTTCCATCTCTGTCGTTTTAATGGTTTAGTTCCACGCCTTTGCACTATTTTGAATTACTTTCTCACCATATGATTTTCGTCTGGGCGGTTTCCTGCATTTTTTAATCAAGTGCCCCTGACGAATGTTGTATATAACTTTCAAAGAAAGCGCCCTTTACAGTAATAGATTTGCGGGTTGCCCTTCGAATAATATCAAAATTTTTCATGTTCTTTACGATATAATTTAACGATGCACCTTCAAGCAGCTGGTAGAAAATTTTGTGTATGATCGGAAAATATACCGCGCGCGTAAACCTATGGACAAGCCCGTTCTAAGGCCAGGTAATTGATGTGCGGTGACATACGGTTACAACAAGTCAATTAGATGCAGTGACGTAGCCCACGACAAAAAATTGTTTTTATGTATCATCCAGGGATTTCTAGAACTCTCCGACAGGCTTCTGTTCAGCGTTCTCATTGAACTCACTAACTACATGTACTATTATGGCTGTCGATACTTTTAAATTCACTTTTCCATTAATATAGTTTCAAAATATGATATCGTTTACTTTTAGTAAATTTCAGCGATGGTGAACTTCTACTTTAGTTTTGTTATTTTTTGGAGGCAATAATTCTCCAACTTTAACTTAAGTTCCCGCGGAGAATCCACTTGTACTTTTACATCAGACTTGGGTTCTATATCTAGTAAACTATGGATGTTGCAGCAGCGATTATTAGTAAAGACGCGTGAAATCGCAAGATTTAATGAATTTTGATGAAAACATTTTTGTTCAAGTACTTGAAATTGCAACTGTACATCCGACGCGGTCGATCATGAATTAGATTATAGTTGAAGAAAGAGGGTGTGGATCAGATGTGGCTTTTATGAATGTCTGTACCTTTGGTGAATGTGATGTCATAATTTCCGATAGCGATAGTTCCATTTGATTAGGCAGTTATCGATCTCCAATGATAGTAGGTTACTGATTATGCGCTGCACACACGTTCTAGATCTAGGCTACTTATCTACTAGCCGGAGCGATGGAATTTCCGTTAAAGTATCTCTGTTTGTCTTTGCCGATCTATAGCTTCATTGAAGCATTGATAAAACTACTAAGCGGAACTATGAAATGGATGAGTCGTTCGTTATTTTAAACGGTCGTTGCACATCTATACTATGTACAATAAGACTCCATAATGAAATAGACGATGTGTGAAAGAATAGCTGAACGAATACCAGGGTTTGCGTCGAATATTGTCGAGAACATTTGAGTGTTTATAATATCCTTCTGTAGATATATTTGATATCAGTTTTCAAAAGCACAGCTTCTTACGTCTCCTTTATTATGTGATCTCGCCGAAATTTGTGCTGTGAATCTGACCTTTATTAACTTTAGCACTCTTAATGAAAGTTATATGAAACAAGGTAGAAATTCTAATGAACAAAATGCTTTGAATCAGAACACGGGCTAAGGAAATTACCTTGCTGAGAAAGAAGCAACTGCTGGAGATGTGGCATCGAACCCGCACCTTATGCACGCATCGCATAGTAACTGCTCGTGCCTAACTGAGGTTTGATTCGATGTATCATTCAGACTGACTTAGTGTAAGCCGGCATTTGCAAACCTAGTGTAGTGCTATATTCGCCAACAGCAGTGACATATTCTTGGTCAAAAAAATCCGACAAAAATGACTGAAGAAACCCGAGTGACTTTCAAAACCAAATTCGACTATGTTTTCAATTTGATTGGACTTATGGTGGGTTTCAGTAACCTATGGAGATTTCCATACATTTGTTACAAAAATGGCGGAGGTAAGTAAGAAATACTCCATGTAGCCAAATAGATGAAATTTATGATTTCATATGCAATCTATTAATAGCAGTGACGGTGGCATACTGCATAATGTCAATACGAATGACACAAAAACAATCACTACCATCTGAAAATGACACAGGCAGGATGCTGCATATGCATCGTTGGCGAAAGAACAGCTACCAGTGAGCTATCTCCCAAACAAAATTCTTGTCGTTACTATCCTCCCACTTGTACGGAATAATGTGAACAATCCTGCTAATTTCAACAATCTTTACACTTGTTCAGGAGCATTTCTATTGGCTTACTTGTCATTCATCGTCCTACTGTTCATACCATTGGCTGGCATTGAGTCGGCGTTGGGTCAATACACTGGAAAGAGTGCAGTAAAAGTGTGGCACATCATACCATTTTTCAAAGGTTGGTGAAGATATTGCTTGTAGTTATTAGAAGATGCAGCTGTACGTACGTAATCTGCTTATTGGTGCAATTTGATTCATACGATTTCACGTTCCATCTCTGAAGGATTTCTCAGTGTCTGACCTCGACAAATTTGCATGTAATGATAACAAACAGCGTTCCGCGTTTGTGTTCGTTTAGTCTCATTGATAAGATTGAATACCTTCTTCGCGATCAACGGTATAAGCTATGCCTGCAGATATGTCGTAGTAAATTACAATTGTGGCGACCACCTCGTCTGACAAAGTACTACTAAAGAACTATATACAAGAGTGTAACTGATTCATAATATTGCGTTTGGTATCAAGCGAGTGTGGTTCAAAAATATTTTGAGAAATGAGCATGTATATAATTATGTATGGGCCGATTTGCATCTGGAAGAGCACACATTGCATATATCTGATGTAGCCTGAATAGCCTACAGCTTATTTACAGCGTACAGACTTCTACAGTCCATAATGCCTAATTCCATGTTCATATCAGAATTGAATTTTCCACAGGTCTGGGCTACTCAGCCCTCTTCTTCATGGTGTATTGGAACTCGACTTTGCCTGTTATGCTTGCATGGGCTGTAAGATGGTTGTACGCTTCAATTTCGCCAGATCCCGTTTGGATGAGATGCAATAACACATGGAACACCCCGTCGTGCGTCTCGATGCTGAAGGGTGAAAATATGGTATGATTCAAGCCTACAACGATTGGAGTGGGGCGGGGTATAGCGGGTGACGAGTGGAGTATCGTGGGTGTAACGGGACGTATACAGTCATTTCAGAATTTCCTCCTGTCATTCCTGGCGCAGTTAAATATTTCTGAAATCTGATAATTCAGGTTTTCATGCTAATAACACCCTTGGATCTATATCATCACTAGTTGTGTTGTCTCAAATTGTCGTTAATCGATATCAGTATACCCTTCCATCCATTCGAAGAAGATATAGATTCAGTTGCCTAATTGCCCATATAGTTGCATTTCTATATTGGCTCGCTGAAGAAACAAGAATATACAGTCTCATCTCTTTTTCAGTCTAACTTGTCTTTGTACAATGTCAGCGCTACAAATCAATCTTTACAAAACAGAGCATCGGTGGAAGAATTTTTCAAGTAAACTTTTTGTGTTGTGCTTCCATAACTTGGTTTCGTTATGTGTGGCAACTGGCAACGCATGGTCTGCCTGGTACGCCTACCTCGGGAATGTGGAAGCGGTTATGTTTTAATCTATTCCCTTCCGGTTCCGCGCCTTCCACTCTGATTCAGAGTCCACTGGCCCCGCTTCGCTCAAGTAAATTACATAATCACGACTCTTCGGAACTATAGGTTAGCTATTTATCATGGCGCCAAGTGTCCCTTTGGGATTTTCACTGATTGCATCAGCGAGGATCACACTACCTACTGTACGTTTGCGCACTCGGTTGAGTAATAGCAGGGAGACTCGTATGCCAGGCTTGGTTATTTCAAAGGATTCGCAGGCGCATGCTTTACTGCATGCTTTGCTTTTTAGCGCTTCCCGTCACATATGTTCAACTATTTTATCTCCGCCGGAGGACGATCGATAAAAGCACTAGTTTATACCAAAATTGTCACTCTGTCTTTAGTGTCTACTGTACATGACAACGGAAGCGGTTGAGTTTTCCCGTGTCCGCTTGACTCCACGAAAAAAAAACATTTCCACCGCTTCGGCCTCCCCCATCAGCTTCCACATCCTTGCCCGGAATGTTTTTGCCATGTGTATGATACGTTTTAACATTCGAACTATGTTATCAAAGATTTAAATTATACCTATTCATACAGCAACTATATCCTTGGAAAGAGCGGTGGATTGCACGAGTACGGAGCTATAAAACCAGACTTGTTACTCTGTCTCGCAATTGTGTGGGTCCTCGCTTACTTTTCGGTATGGAAAGGAATTGGTTGGACGAGCAAGGTAAGATGTAAACCCGGCAACTTGGACTTGTCTAATTGAGATCGTTTTAATTGACAGATTGTGTACTTTACGGCAACTACGCCGTTTCTTATGTTGTTATTACTAGTCGTTAGAGGAGCAACACTGGAAGGTGCAGCACAAGGAATGAAAGCCTATCTAAAACCGAATGCGGCGAAATTGGCAAGCATGTCGGCAAGTACATTTTCATCTGATAAATGACAAATGCGTTGCGAAATATTTGGTTGGCCAGGGCGCTTATACTTCTGTATGCCCTTCCCTAATCGCGGGATGACTGTCACGCCAACATAGTTCAGACATAGTTCATTCATGGGTCACTAAACTCACTATGACCAACTTGGAAGAACGTTGTTACAGATTGTGGACTTCAATCTATATTATATATCTGTTAACTTTCTGTATAGGAATATTACGGGGGTAGCCTACCTCTCAATCGGGGTTCCAACAGCGGATGGTGAGGCTGACACACTCACCAGAAAGTTGTGATAGAACATACAGTACAGTAGATTCAGTAATGCCGTCCAGCGAACGCAGCAGCTAGTTTAAAACAATAATTATTCCCGCACAAATGGCTTTTGTAATGGTAGGCAGATTTTCCTGTTGCAGTGTTCATGTTCGCATCGGTATACGTATCGGCTTCGATTCTGGACCGCGTCTTATCAAAGTGTTGATAATTGGCTGACCTTTCCGTTATTTTCTTGCTTGGCATTGATTAGAAAATTATCTAAAGAGTGTGGCTGTGGTTGTTTTTCACGGTTTTCCTGGAAACCGGAAGTATCGAAGTCAAGTATAGGTCTATCAAGATACTGGATGGTGTTGTGTAAATATCTTGCAAAGCAAAAATCAGTATAAATCCAGATTTCAACCAAAATTTTTTTATAGGTTTGGTCGGATGCGGCATCTCAAGTCTTGTTTTCATTTGGAACTTGCACCGGATCGCTTCCAACAATGAGCATGTTCAATAAGTTCAAACATAATTTCGTAAGGTATACCCAGAGAATGCTACCAGGATGACTTATCAATCCTCACCAAAGTGTAATGCATTAATACATTTTTCAGAGACCTCATGTTTCTGACTGTAGCGAACACTGTAGCAAGTATTATGGCCGGTGCCGTCTGCTTTACGGTGCTTGGTCATTTAGCTTTCGAGCAGGTTAGTGTGAACGGCATAACTAATTTATGTGTCCCGGTTAATATCAGGAAGGCTGATGGATTTTCATTAGCATAAAGTCATGGCATTATATTGGCCCCAATCATAAACACACACTTTCTCACATTCATAGAACACGACCATTGACGAAATTGCAGATAAAGGACCTGGACTGGCATTTGTAGTCTACCCTACAGCCATGTCTCTTTTGCCACAACCTCAAGTTTGGTGTGTGCTGTTCTTCATCACGATGCTTCTACTTGGATTTGACAGTTTGGTATGTTGGTCTTCACATTCTTTCAGAATTTGAACTGTATTACCCGCCAGGAAGACCATTGGAATCGTGTGACTATTCAGAATTCGTAGAATGCAGATAGTAGAAGCTCAACTTCGCGGTTATAGCGCAACCAACCGCGACCTTTTCAATTTACTTTACTACAGTTCGTATATCACGAAACGTTCGTATGCTGTATTAGAGACGTCTTTCCTCAATGGTTCCGCTTCAAATACTCCAATGAAGTTTGGATGGCAGCAACCATGTTCGTATTGTTCTTATTTGGGATGACGATGATAACACCGGTGAGTGTAAAATAGATGCTTACATGGTAGCCTACACGCACAACTTGATACAAATGGAAATATATGTCGTAGGTAGCAAAGTGAATCTGTCCGGACACACAACTGAAGTCCACTTTTCCTTGCAAATAAAATGACAATTTTGAACATATTTTCGATACACACCAGGAAATCTATGACTATCTGATTTGAAGATTATTTTTCCATTCTCCCCGAATTCGGCAGGGTGGAATATACGTTCTGGAGCTTCTAAACAATTACGCTGTGACAGGATGGTGCATCTTCTTCATGGCAGTTGTCGAATTCATTGCGATAGGCTGGGTTTTCGGTTCAGACAGAATGTGCGACATGATTGAAAATATGACCGGATACAAGCTTCGCACATCAAGGAAATTCCTGTCTTTCATGTGGAAATTCGTCGGCCCACTCATATCTGCAGTAAGAATAATATGCACTTTCAGTAGAGCAGACTTAGACTGTGTTGTGAAGAGTGTAAGACATCCTACACTATAAAATGGGACCAAGCAACATCGTAATTATGAGACATTAGCCATCCGCCCATGGTGAAAACGTTGACCCGTTTAATGCAAGACTTCTCGTCAGAGTTGTATTTTTAGCAATTTCTACATAATGGAAATTCATCAACTACTCTGCATTACGATTTTAATAGCAACAAATACAAAATTCATACAAATATATATAAATCTGATGGAATGACAAGTAAAATGTTTGTTTGCATTTAGATATTTTTGGTCTATTACTTATCGCTCTACCGAACGTTGAAGTTCGATTCATATTCGTATCCAACGTGGGCCAACGTGGTGGGATGGATAACTGCGTTATCATCGTCAATGACATTTCCTGTTGGAGCACTATGGGTCTTATATAAAGCGAAAGGAGACACTATTTTACAGGTACGAGATACACCATAGATCTATTCAAAATTGCGATTTGTTTTGCTAAAATCGACTGGGATGCGATCACCGTATTTGTTATGAAAATTTGGGTGTGAATTGAGACATGGCCTATACTCCTGAACTAGATGAGTTGAGATATGGCTTATACTCTAGATATAAAGAACTAATGTAGGTATTTGAAATCTTGGTAAATGGCTGCAACTATTAGGCTTGACTTGGAATACTGTAATTGTACACGTATCAAATAACTGACATATATCCTATTTTTTCAGAAATTCCGTAGTTCTCTAGAAGTGAAAGAAATGAGGCGGCCGATCGATCTTGAAAATAAGTTTGAAGAAGAAAAAATGTTAGAATCCAACTTGAAATCGGAAATTTAAAAACGCCAACCTGTAGAGCATAGGTTTTTGCAAAGCTTTTTAATATGTTGGACAGACCCGAAATATGAGTTAGCCGCATCATGTCTGATTACAATTTGCTTGAAATCTGAGCATGTTCGATCTTGCCTTCTGATGACAGCAAACGGATGTGTATGCTTCATCTCGGCGTTTCGTAGGTAGGCCGGTAGTATAGTGTGCGCATAGGCTATATCTAACACCAGCATCATGATTAAAAAGAGTTGAGTCAAGGTAAGGAAACAGGGTGTGGACCATACTTTTTTTTAGGGATAGATATGATTTCTGATTAATAGTCTGCTTTGACAATCGCAAAAATCTTGTACCCATGCCCACCCGCTTGCAATCTGACATCCAGTATACATTCGTTCTCAAGCTTGTCACTCTTCAGCGTCTTCCTACTCAATATTATGTCACTGTCCATTTGCATGAGGTAAACAATCTCACACCATTAAAGCCGAAAAAAAGTTTATTATACAGTATTTACATACATGTATAATCTGTTGCTAAATTCGTTGCATTGGAACCAGAGTCAATAAAATGCATACAAAAACAAGAAGAAATGAAATTCCAAGTAAATATCCGACACTCCCTGAAGTTGTCTCATACAGTTTATTATGCTCGTCAAGTTTAAAGCTAGGGCGAGGTTTATCCATACCAGCACCTTTGCCAAATCCAGCGGTCACTCGACTTTCCTGTGTCGCTATTGCATGTCGTGCTCCATGCCATTTTTGTGGGCCGGTCAAGCGGTACTGGTATGATGAACCAGACCCAGTGAGCACTAGCCAAGCTAACGAGGGGTCAGTAAACAACAAGTGAACTAGATTTGGTCTTGCTCCTATTTCATCTGCAACCGTGTCCATATAATCCATATAATCAACTTGGATTGTATGTCGATCAGAGTTTACGTATCTTTCATTGAGGGCAGACTTCCGACATACAACTTCCCTATGCATGTCACGATAGGAAGGAAGAGCGATTAACTTCTTAAACACCATAACTGCCCAACGTGATTGCATTTCTGCTATTGGCATGAGTCCTCCGAGCGGTTGGACATTTCCTATGACAGCAAGAGTGGGTGTTTTCGACAATGATAATGGGAATACATGTTTGTATAACATACTGACGTCGTTGTGACGGTTTACAGATACGACTGTGTCTGGTAGGAATGGAAATTTTATCTTATAGCCAGTTGCAAAAATTATATCGTCGATTTCATGAAAAACGCCATCCGAAGTTACTACGCCGTTTTCACAGAATGACTTGACGTCCGGCACGATATGTAGAGAGCCGTTAGCAATGCGTGTTGGAAGCTCATCGTTGACCAACGGGTGTTGACCTGACAAAAACAAATCACACCGTCAGTGACATACTGAAAGCTATCCCGTTCTCGTTACACGGAGGGACTAGCTATCTATCTAGAGGCAATGCGAATGCGAGATCTTGTTGCGGGCTTGGCCACTGCTTGTAAGATGAAGTCATCTGTAACAGATGGGGTCAACCACACCGCACCTGCCAGTCAGCTATGGCTAAGCGAAGCAGTCAGTAGACTTTATGGTTAGGGTCCGATCTGTACCGTATCCAACCATTTACATATAGTTTAGATAGCGGTAGGAGGAGTGAGAATATTGATTTGGAAGGTAAACGAAGCTACAAATCCCACTAAAATTAGCCCTGGGGGCTATCTAAACCGTTACCATTTATTTATCAATCAACGCCTATGCCTCCAATTATTATCAAGCAAGCAATCGCCCATCGATTCCTAATGGTGCTAATGAACTATACTTACTCAAGATACGGTGATTCGGTTTAATTCCGTAGAGTTTGTGATCAAATCGCAAGTTCATCATAAATTCTAGTATCGCGTTAGCAATCGAAAAAGGAGTGACTTTCACTATATAGTGTAGGAGCCGTGACACGAATGTGCAGTCGTACGGTCTTCCTCCGTAAGCTGAAAATGGACACATGAGCGTAATGCGTTGTTCGCATTATTCATTGTTAACCATTTCCGGTCCGGGCGCAATGGTGATGATTGCAGTAGTAATTGTAGGCCCTATACGTAGCGTCAAACCGGTTCCCCAAATCACGATGCGCATTACTAAGAAAGAAATGACTTTACGTGAACCGTGGCAACCCGATTAGAGAGAGATTTCGACCCTGTTGGCTCTGGCAACCCCGATTTGGATGCATCCGAACTGGCAGTCTAGAATTTGATATTTCAATCTCCGGGGTATACGCTACTTTGGCAGTTTTTGGAAACGAACTTGAGTCAAACTAACCTATTCTATTGATCACCCAAGCGCCTCTCCTCGTGCTGAGCAGCAATTTCGCAGAATGTCGACTTAACTCAGCAGCAACGTCTCCTCCGGTGTTCCCCATTCCGACAACCATCACTTTTCGATTGGTAAAGGTTTCATGATTCCTATTAGAAGAACGATGTATCTAAACCTGCAGGTTGCCATGGCATTCTCATTTTCGTCGCAAACTATGCTGGTTCATGCGTTTCCCCAAACCCATGGTATATATTACGTACTTTACATGAAAGTAGCTTCTTACCGGTAGTCGCGACCATGAAATATCCGACCTTTGAATTCAAATCTACCAGGAATATTTTGAGACGGATCATTCGGATGCACATGGTGCCCAGTACACACCAACACCGCGTCGAATTTCTGAGTTTGTATATTTTCCGTTCCAATTCTCTTGAAAGCAATGACCCAACTACCCGTCTCTTCAAAGTTTGTGGATTTGGAAACTGCAATCACCTCCGTGTTAAACAGAATATACTTTCGTAAGTCATAGTTATCGGCGTATAAGGACATGTATTCAAGCAATTTCGTGTGATGCATGAAGTTCGGGAAGTCTGGTGGCGGAGGAAACGTGCTATACGCGAGAAGTTCTTTACTTGTATTTATAACTGTCGTGCGGTAAACTCCAGCTTTTCCTGGAGTAGCTTTTTCGGTGTATCTCCAAAGTCCTCCGATTCCATCAGATTGTTCAAAACAAGTCGCATCCACATTTTCGTCCAAGCAACATTTTATAGCGGCCAAACCGCTAGCTCCAGCACCGATTACAGCAACTCGAAGATGTTCCTCCATCTCCTCCATCAATTGATTTTCAAACAGATAATGCAAACGCCTGGTCTGTCCTTAGCTGATGGTTGATCAACAGAGCGACTGATTTATAAGGGCCATTTTTCCGAGACATACAAAGGGCGTAACCTTAGTGTTTGTTTGACTCGGCTAAACAAGACTTACCTTTTTGCTTTTGCTTTTGTTTACTATTAGTAAAAATAGACAACACATTTGCTGAGACTGCTTTGATCAAGAGGAGGTGATAAACAAATTTACATGTCCTAGAAAACATCAAAATACCTAATTCCGTAACAGCCGCGGTGATGATCTCATATCGTTGCACACCAGCTGATGGCTGCTGCGAGATTTCGAATAAGGCGTGGCGCTGCGGTGGCTGCATAAGAGCCGCCACTTGACCAAATGTCCACGGATTACGTCATCTGGTATCTCATAAATGACTCGTGCAAGCAAGCTTTTCGCTCATATAAACGCCAACATTACTTCTTCCAATCACTGCTAAACCGACTGAAAGATGGCCCTTGAGGCAAAATATAATCACGATGCCCATACCACCCTCATTTATCACATTTATGTCTTACAAGCACCGCACCGATTTTCAGAAAAGTCCTAAATTTGATAACTGACTGTCTTTCTCTTTATTCCTTATGTAAAACTTTGCAGCTACGCATTTCATACCTCAGTTATTGCATGATTATATTTAT
Source organism: Botrylloides violaceus (assembly GCA_030412335.1). NCBI lineage: Eukaryota > Metazoa > Chordata > Ascidiacea > Stolidobranchia > Styelidae > Botrylloides > Botrylloides violaceus. The sequence goes on from JASFYC010000810.1 coordinate 3,654,805, forward strand.
TTCTCAGCTGCGGTCGTTCCCAAACCTGATGAAGTTTGGGCCAACAGGGAATCCGGCGTCAAAAGCTATACATCCGCATTTTGTATAGTTCAGTCCGCAAGTGGTTGGTTACCTATAGATATAAAGTTGCCCAAGGGAGAAGATTGCCAAATGCCGATACACAACACACGCATGTATCTTATAATAACTGTTTAGCTGGGAGAGGCTTCCTTCTAAGAAATCCTGATTTTTTTTCGATTTAGAACGCAGATGACAATAGTGACCTTTCTGCGCACTCTATTGGCGGTCGACCTGTCAGAAAAAACAGTTGAACTGACTAATTGTGACCGGCCATTTGGATATGCGTCAATGGTCAGTCAATGCGCAAAGTTCAGCACTAAGTTGTTGCAACAATCATACTGATATAATCAATTAATCATAGCAGAACCTGCATATTTGTCAGGATTTCAACGTGACCTATATAGATACTATCAATCATATGTGAACTTTTCAACCTTTAGAAATCCGAATGATGCAAAACTTCCGATTACAAAGTAAATTTACTTTCAAAGGACTCGTTAAGTGCATGTTGGCTAACCTAAGGTCACAGTGAACTTTGGCGCAGGTTAACGTCTTTGATCAACAAACTCCATTGGTTTAATATCACGTTGAAGCAAGGCATCCGCTGAGAATGGCAGCAAGTTGGGCTCACATTTGGAAATCGTATTGCAATGTTCAACCATGGCCTACCCATGACCTACACTAGGTATTAAAGTAGGCCATGGTTCAACTATGTGCTTTGGGGAACGACAGGCTATTTACACTACAAATAACGAAACCAGAGTGCAGCTAATGAACATCATTGATTAATTTTATTAATTTGGCTGACATTGCACATTTTGGGGGTCCAACTTTTGTCATAACCTACAGTACAAAGCAGCTTACGCTTTTATCAGTCAGCACACACATTGATCAAAGTGCCAAAATGCATGGTATATTGAACAGGGAAATATTAATTAAAATGTTTGACCGTTGTACGTCTTTTGTTAATGCCCATCGCAGAGAACATTTCGTAATTTGATAGATGCGGAAAAGAGAATGTGAACAAATTCAAAGCATGCAAAGACTAGAGGACGCTAGCAGGATTTTAACCTTTCGCAATTCTCGACACGCTGAGGGAGTGCAGTTATAACATTTTCAATAAGAACGAAGTAACGTGTGATCGAATCTCGACCAGTCGACCTTACTTCTTTTGCCTACTTTCGGCACCTCCATCGTCATGTGTCCACGCAGCAGATTGTTTCTTCTGCGCCAGATGATGTTGACGCCGCAACTCTAGATATTTGACAGCGCTTAGGAAACACCTTCATTATTCCTCATCCCCATACTTTTGTACATCGTATTTTCATAAGCATTAGTAGCCTCCACGCATCTCAGCGCTGCCAATGGTGGTGATTTAATGACCTTATGGCATTACAATATCTACCCTTCATTTTGCGTGCTTAAATTTATATTATTCGCACGTGTTAAGTCGTATTCATAACTAGCCAGAAGATTACGAGAAACAAGCTTTTCTGGTCCCAACCCCGGGTCAAATGGCGGAGTGTTGCAGCTGGAATCGGATCTGATGTAAAAATGTTTGCCGTATCGTGATGCAGACAGCACGCATGAACGCGTTCTGAGTTTGTGTGAATTCAGCAAAAATACGATGAACACAATAATCCTAAATTCTTTTTGAACGCGAAGTCATTTTCAGATACGACGCGACACCAACTATGCTTTGAATATTGGCATCTATAGCCAATACCTGTACAAGATACTGTGAAATAACAGGAAACCTCACGGTTGCATGCAGTATACCGTAATATATCCTGCATCGATATGCTTAACATATGTCGTATGCAACATAGTTTCGTGGAGATAATCGCATGCAAACAGTCAAGGTCAATGATCGAGCAAGTATAGTCAGCTGCGACAACATTTTCCCATACTGAATTTTAGATAAGCTTCCGTACTATAACTTGAACAGAAAGAGTATCAGCGTAGTTTCGTCATATTCCCAGCCAAATAAGCTTTTTGAGCTCCTCTCCTTCCGTTGGTGAAAATGGATAATCCTTTGAAACACGCCACAGCAACATACCTACATCCTAAATCGCTTTCAAAGAATTTTCAATCGGATTACTAATTGCAATGTTGTGATTTGTTTAGTAAGTTCAAAGTCAGGTTTTGACAATAATGCTTTGGTATGACTGTCTGCGACTCAAACTTCGGAACTCTTCTACTTCCCCAAGTGCAAATAGATGCGCTTGCAAATAAGTAAAAGTACTACATAATCGCGTGCAAAACTCCCCAGCCACCGCAGGCCCCAAGGTGTAGAAGATGGTGGCGGGGGTATTGTCAAGAACGACATCTAAAATAGCAAACACGGTCAAATTATATCCGCTTATTCATTGCTTGTGTATTATGACCCAAGTGAAACAGCGTTTACAAGCCAGTAACAAAATATACTGTTTAAATAGTATTTCTCTTCGGCCCTCAGGAGACGTAACTATTGACTGCCTGTGTCTATAGTCATACAGCAATCACAAAAATATATATTTCGAAATGCCGCTCAAACACTATAATGCCATATGGTTATATTGTACCGGGTGATAATTCTTGGGCAATCTAATAAGTCAAGGTGTGTATTATTTGTAATATACCTGTAATAAATACTAATACAATGATAGACCTCGGTATTTATGTTTATTGCCACATGGTGTCACAGATAGCCTTTTTAATGCGCTAGTGCATATAATATATGCTTCCTACGTTGCCTGTGACAGACAGGCTAGTAACGTGTAGCTAACCTGTATTAGGCATATGTAGTGATGGTGGAGGTGGGGGTGTTTCATGTCGTGTGCAGGAAATATAGACTCTATTAGAACTCAAACCTCATAATTGGGTTATAATATATCGCTGCATTATAGGAGTAATGCCATGGTAACATATAGCAGACTATGATGGCAACACTCCGATGGCCAACCAGTGTATATGAGCCATTATGTAAAGCCATTGGAGCCTTACTAGGCCCTAGTAGTAATCAGTGTAGCCTAAAATAAACTGATTTCATTAGGGTGAAGATAGGTTAATATACTATAACTGAAACAAGATGAAGAAGTTTAGGGGAAAACAAAGTCTCAAGATGATTTTACCCTTTACGAAGCATCTACATTCCCTTAGTAAGGGCCTGAAGAGGTCTAAACCTAAAATTGAAGTCACAAAATGAATCAATAGAAGGATGCCACAGTATCAACAATAAGACGTGACAACATAGTACATACTCAAACATCACCTTCAAGGGTCACATATCGCGAGATATTACAAATACAGTAGCCTATCATCAACATCACATCACCTGATGTATACGACGGCAGTAGTTTTTGCTTTAAAACCGCCTTCAGCTAAATATATCATTGATGTCATAACATTAGGAGCTAAATTTGTGACTTTTCAGGAATCTACCATGACAGATTTAACTTTGTAAAAAGGGCAGTTTACTCTCAGTCACTGAACCGCGGAAAAGTCATGCTCTTGGATCTAAATGCTGCAGAGCTTGTGCCGATTATGAAGCACTTGTAGAAAGCAGGGAAGTGCCTCGCAGTTATCATATACAATCTGTATCTTATTTTTACTTCATTGGAATGGAAGGCTAGATTGTCAGAATCAGAATTCGTTGGATTTTTGGCATACGCATAATTACTAATTCGACAATGGTTTGTATAAATATTTAGAGAAATGATGAAGGAGTTGCGGCCTCTCGTGCAAATCGGCAATAAGGTTTCAGATGTACCGCAGTACAGATCAGAGCACGAATATTTTTAGCTGCGGAAGGAGAATGAGGCATTGTAATTGAATTGATTCGTACCGCAGGTTCATAAAGAGCATTGCTCAGAATTATTATCCTAGGAGGGAGGTGATCAGGTTCAATGTAGCTTGTACACTTGTTGTTTCTGAAATTTATATCTTTTTGTTCTTTCATTTGGCTTTTTAAAATCACTTTCCTCGGACTAGACGTCAGGGCAGCCGCACAGAAGCAGCAGTATATATCTGACTTGTCGGAAATACACGCTTTTAGACCTTGATAAAGTTTTGCTATTTTACTGATGTGTTCGCCGATATGAGATCCCGAACACCTGATAGCAATGGGGGAAAATAAATTAGTCGCTGCTCCTTTGTTATGTATCCTCATATTGCGGATGGGTAGTGCAAGACGACTTGAAAATAGATACTTCTCGACAAACCTCCATTGACTCTTTATGAAGTCTACTGTATATAGTATGAAGTAAGCAGTAAGCTCGGTATGCATTTGATCACAGTGGAAAAATTAATGACATATTTAAGTGACCCAAACCAAGTCAAAGAAAATAGGCCTATGGGGCGGTTGGTTGTGATAAGAGTGGCATCTGGCGAGAAAACATTCATTTTCTGTTCTTTTCTGCTGTGACTAACCGTAAAATTGACCTTCCAGCAATTTAGTTTTAAATTGGAGTTTTAACCAATATAATTTCATCAGGTGTTAATTAAATTTTGCGGTGTATTTTGTGGTTGGAATTCAATCAGGAAATATATATACTGTATATAGTAGCCTAATAAATGGTATGTTAGTTAGATAACATCGCAAAAACAATTGATTTTCTCCCTTACGTTACTTACGCCGCATGCAAGAGCCCTTTTCGTATTTGCCTTTGGTTGAGGTTGGCACAAGGCGCCAGACATGTGTATGTCTAAAAGCTATGAAACTAATGAATTGATGAATCTACTCGACATCAACCTGAAAAGCACGCACTCAAACACACTCATCTTCGCCAACTAGCGGAAATACTATCTCGACATGCAACTCTTGTTTCCACTCATTGAACATTATTCGCTATGGTTCAGGGCATATAATCTTCAATTGTTTCACTGAGGAAATACGGCACTCAACTATAAGGCAGTACTGTTGCGCTGCTAACGCTAGAACGTCGTTGTTTTAATAGAATTTGCATCATGCTTACCTCATCCGTTCGTAGTCGACCGTTGCTGTTATTGCCGCTCGTCTGGAACTTCCCGAGATTCTTCATGGTGGGAGGTGCAAGTAGGCAGGCAAGCAGGCAGGTAGCGGTAGGTCGGTAGATGATTGTACACTTTCCCTCGTCTAGCACGTTACGTGTTACACAGTTTCAGTATGGTGGTAAGCGATCATTTCGATGCCTAGGAAAGGAGAAGATCTACGTGAACTGCTAACCTTCTTATTAAGCTTACAGTACCGGAAAAGTACTGTTCAATTACGGTCTGCTCCGCGAGAGCAGAGAGTGACTGGTTGTTACGGTACATAGAGTAATGCTATCTATGGTTGCAGCATAACATCCTACCCTAGTAATCGATCCGCTAGAGGCTAGCCAATACGCGGACAAATCTGAATTCATCGTATTCGGAACAGCCAGCTCATCTCTGTGGCGAACCAACAACAACGATTTGAAGAAGTAGTGGGGTGAGCCCAGCACTTCTCATCTCATACTCCGTTCGACACCGGGACCCGGCTTATCAATTATTATTTGATTAGATATTGATTACAAAACCTGTGAGCTCCACTTCTTTATGAGTTGAAATGGAGACTCCGGAAGCTTATTGATAATTTCTTCAATAAACCAACGGTCGGCATTTAATCTTTTGTGAAAATAGGCCTATCAATATTTTATAATATATATTCATTGCCATATTCACTTGATCCAAAGCGTTTGATCCCAATAGGAGTAATCCAGATTTATGAATATGTAACCATTCAGAAAAGCTATTTACATTTGTCTAGCTGGCTGTCGTCGTGGCCTTGACAACGATGCTCTCTATAGACACAGACAAGTGCAGTAAAATTTCTTGCCCTGATCATAATGCGGAGTCATTCGACTTGATAAATCACAAACTGTAGTACGCCAGAATCTTAATTATTGAATCGACTGTTCAATTTAGCCGGCTACACTCCTTGTGATATTGCCACAGTGTCCAGTGGTCACTCATCCCACATAATTAATATCGTCCGATACTTCTCGCCGACGAGACATCAGTCCCCGCTCCCACTAAACATTCAAATGCTTGTGATTGATGTCACCTTTACTGATCTAATTACATTGGACTAGTGTAGTGAAATCTCACGAGACCGTTGCGAACAAGTTGTCTGCGTCGTATTCTTTGTAGTGTTTGGTTTATACCTAGTTGTCGCTATTTTCGTGCGGTACAGATTTATGGCTTCGGTAGCTAACAGAAGTGCTTCCCATTTAACATACTGGTATTGTCACCGCATATTCTCGTGTTTTTATAGATTCACCGCATAAGTTGAGAAAAAATAGAACGGAATATTTAATATAGGCCTATGTTCAATATGTTTATGATTCGATATGTTGTAAGCAACGAATTTTTAAAAGCATGGAAATCCCTGTTTCAAACGCTCAGGTCCATCAGTATTCCGCTTCGTCGATTAAACGGAATGTTTGATAGCAGACAATAGGCTCCATATGATAGAAAAACAATTTTTTGAGATGCATATCGGTTCATAAATACTTTGATGTGGGTGCAACTGTTTACTGTAACGATATCTCTGACTTTGTAGGTCTGTATTATACTCTTTGCCATATTAGACAAAGAGGTTAGACACCAACAAATTGTTGATTGATGTTTGAGAAGTATGTAGATTGTTAATTACAAGCCCGCGCAATGAGTTGTTCCTTCGTGCGGTTTTGAATCGATCGAAATGTATAAACACGCGATACCGAACGGTAGATTTTCCTTCGTAGCTCACGCTTAACCTTGGTCTTGGCTGGATTAACATAATTTTAATATACATTCTCCCGATATTATATGCCAAGTACGAACACTCGAGGTTAACGTAAAGTGTCGGATATCGCATTGGTGTCGGATATCGCAATAGGAACGGCAACGTTGCCATACGTGTAAAGCCATAAAATGTAAGCCGACAGTATCTAGTATGAATTCATATGGTTCGGGACAGTTCTCGGTGCGGAATTTAAGACGCGGCATATTTTTATCACTTTTGTTTCTAACTGACAATAAACCCCACTGTGAAGGGTTTAAACTGGCCGCTATGGACATAATCCCCATACGAAATCGCCTGGCACGTTTTGATATCGGATATGTTTCAAGATGTGCCGACTGGTACGTAGAAATGCCAGAATGTATTTGAGATAGAGGTTTTACGGTGCTTATCTAATTATAGAAGCGGTTACTTTCTCGACACGACTTAAAGTTCTCAAAAAATCCGATTTCACCCACACGAAATCGCAGGAATAGTTTATCTCGCATTCCATCGACACAGCTATAGCTATAGTTTCCTTCGATTCAAGCCACAAAATTGTAAAGATGCCGCAGGAAATAAATCTACACAAAACATCAGCGATATTGTTAGTGTAAAGCTAAACATCGTACATGCACATTGCACATACTCTATGTTGTACAGTGAGATCAATGTGAGATGTGAAAGATGGTAAAGCTGAAGGGCCTGAGGTGAAATATGATAGGGGCTAAACAGAAGTGTGAAATACTGCTGCTGCTGCTTCAAAAGCTCTACTGTTAGATATGGGAATTTGTGATCTCGCTTCATCCTTTGGCCCTACGGTCTAACTATGATGATGCCTGATTTAGAAGATAAATATAAACTGGCACCACGTAAGTGATATAGTCATCCATCGGCTACTAACATGATGTCATTTAAGCGATAAAGAAAGCATAAAGTACTTTTTTGATAATAGCTAAATATATAGCATACCTCACAAAAAACATTAGATAAAAGAATAAGATTAATGTAAATTCTTCAACGTCTCGGTCTAGCCGCAGTATATTATAAAGTAACTTCACAAGGTTTTCTTTGAGGCCGTGACATCGTATTCGTACTAAACTGTGACTGGGCGTTAAATTTGTGGTGACATGTAGGCCTACATAGGCCTGCTGCCCTATCTGATCCCCGCCATCAGTAGAGATATGAAATTCTCGCCGCGAGAGTCGTAGGGGATTCAGTGATCAGTCCCCTGAGTCTAGAAGCATATATACGTAAGTCCATCTTTCGCATAAACAAAAGAAGAAATATTGGAGACCGATCTAACGAGAGGACTGAGGCTTGATTTTTCAGTTATAAACTCAGAGGATGTCAGGTCAATATCATATTCGCTGCATGGGTAACGATGCGTTTAGTCCGGAATTTGAGACGACAACGCTAACGGCGGCGAAGGATGTTAACTTGCCATCAGATCAGACCAAAAGGTCAGCAGCAGCAGCGTGAAATAGCAGGATTGGTCCAACCACAGAGAAAAACAGTTTCGAAAATTAAATTTTTTGGTTGAAGTGGCGATATTGTGTTCGGGATAGGAACGGGAACGTCGTACCAGTCAGTAGCGGTTGAACTGAATCTGGCCAACAGATTTTTAGTCATTTATAATAAATTAGTCTTTCCGAAATATTTAAGCCAGGTCAATTTGCGGGCACCTACTTACGCACTTCCTGCAAAAGTAGATACGTATCGTTAGTAGTCCAAGTAGATAGCCTACGTATCGTTAGTACAGTAATGCCTGTCGCACTCTGTTATGCTGTAGGCCACTATATCCGCGACGTTGAGTGATAGTCTATAAATTAGAAGGTTTAACGTCAAAGGCATATTATACTGTATATGCATAATGTGTGGCATTTGTGTGAAGTACTGGCTGACATAGCGAGCGTTCTATACCGGATGTTGCCAGAATTTCTTTACGAGTAGCATGAGATACTAGCCTATAGGATACAGTATATGCATAATGCGTTGGAATAGATATAAGCTCTATTGTGGTTCTTATTTCGTAAGACTTGTTAAGCTTACGGAAAGCCGCTAAATGTGCTCTTGAATAATTAACATCCTCCACATCATTGGCGTGCATGTTTAAAAGTTTTGAAAATATCTTGAGCTATCGCCAATGTACGACAGGAGACAAACAGTGTGCGATACGAAACAGAGCTGAGATTTCAGCCTCTCATGAAGTCACGTATTTTCCGTGATATATTGACAGTAGATGGCGTTATGACAAATTTCACAAATTCATTTTCCATACGCATTGCCAGAAAGCAAGTGTTTCTTACGCTAGTGGGCGCTATAGGAGGTGATGTCGCATTAGATGATTGGATACTGATATCACCGTGTCGCGTGAATATTTCACAGCGAGACGTGCTGACACTGATGTACCATCTTGAGCATTGCTCTTATTCTTAGAAATTTTTGTTCATGAGCATTCCGAGGGCCATTCCGCTTCACCAGATCGAGATGTTTATAGTTTCATAAGATATCATATTCCTCTGATCATTTCAAATCAGCCATAGCTATCATCAGTAATTCTGACTACCTGGTGTGTGTCAATTACATATGTTAAAGAAGATATTATGTGTATATCCAAATATGCAATTTTCTTTAATTTGTAATGCCGTATTTAGGTTTATGATGCATATCAGTTGTTTGATTTTCTTATGTGGTTTTGCAAGATTGACAAAATTGTGGGAAATCTTTGCTTTCGTGGAGTATATGTGCTTTGCATTCGTCTTAGCGGTTTTAAGTTACACAAATTGCGCCTATTCGATCATCCGAAACTGGTTCCGCGTATAGGTATGGATGCTCTAAATATTTCAGAAGCAATATTGCGAATGTAAATACAGAATACAGCACTAAAGACAAGGCTTATAAAATCGCCCGATTTTTGTCTTCGCGCTTTGCGCCTAGGAGTACACGATATGTGTCGTGGACATAGCGGACTCAATCGCACAATATTTTACATCAGATGCCCTTCTTGCCGTGCTGTCGCAAACCAGCCGACTTACTCAGCGTCAAGCCCTTCCTTCTATAGTACCTCGTACGTCGATACACGGTGCAGTGCAATGATACTGATTTATGGCAGGAGGTATAATTGGTAATTAACTGACCCGTGTTTCACCGCCTCTGTATTTGTTTAACGCTGGGAATGTGACAGAAAAGATGCGGGTACCCAACTTCATGTGGTTGGTAGAAATAGCGCAATTGTTTTTCGTCTGAAATACAGATCCGTTTATTCGTACGTATAAGTTGTTTCGTTTGCTGAGCATTGTAAGCATCATTTCTCTTGCCTTAAACAGAATTAGCAAATCACATAATCATGAACATTGCAAATGAATGATCAATGCGTATTTATAGACATAGACAAATGACATGCAAATAGGAGCTATACATATTAAACAAATGATCAAATGTTATTTGTGAGTGTCATGAATGTAACAACGGAACAGTCTATCAGAGAGTGTAAGACAGATGCCATGTTTGAGGCCTGCGTTGAGGAGGCAACTTCAAAGACTTCGATACTGATTACCTTACGTAAGCTTTCTTAAATCTCAGCATCAAAATAAGCAATTCATGCAAATGGCGTCGTTTTTCCTTTATGTTAAACGGATTAGCACAGAAGGTTGAAATCATCCGACAGAGCATCGTAGGCCTATCAAATATTTCACCAGTTGTAGCTACAAATTGGCGGTATCAGATATAGAATCGTCGACACGGCAATTTCGACGCTGTCACGAAGTGTAGACTTTAGCTGACAGCTCGTATGGATGAATATGGCGTATTATAGCATAAAGTCGATGAGATAAAGGCAACCTGCGTACGCGATCTCATACGCTAGAGAAATTGTAGATGAAATCAATTGGTATTATCATATTCATAAATTCCATGAAAAAGAATTGGGACATAGGTTCAGAAGTTTCCTGGTGACAAAAAAATTATGTAAAGGGATTCGATCGATATTCATGATATACACTTCGCGTGTGGAGTGCGAATGAAATGAAGTTGAAAGTTGATACGCTTTACGATATAGGATATAATCGATGAATTTTACGCATGGGGTAACTGATATTGGCGACAGAATGCCCTTGTAATCACTGTTCTTTTATTATATAGCCGCCGGCAGATGTTTAAATATATTCATGGATGCATTTTGTGAGCAGTCCATAATCCGAACAATATGAATGTGAACGTCCGTCCATGGCTTGTAACGAACAATGTGACATTACGATCGCCTTTCTTGCGCCATTTTGAATTGATCAACACAGGTAAAGGGATTTTTAAACGAATATTTTATTTAGTCTACTATAGTGGTGATCTGGTGAAGCTTGAATGTCAACGACTGTCTCTCCATTGCCTACTCTATGTAAAGTATTCCATGGTCTCTCTATGAGTAGCGTAGGCTATAGTCAAGGCTGATCATGATAAAGGTACGTTCAAAGACTGGCCTCCCGTATACGCCGCGCTAAATGTCGCCTTGTCAACGACTGTCTCTCTATGTGTAGTATATAGCCACTGCATAAGGATCAGGGTGCGTTTTGCGTACGCGACTGGGCCCCGTATACGCAGCGCTGAGATAATCATTCCGCGTAGTATGTGGCTTAGCCAATAGCTTGTATAGTATTCGTCGGTGATTGAGCGCTCAGCCGCTCAACGTTGCAGCGAGACTGTCGAATGTGTTTCGTCCGGCCGGATACGATTCTGTGTACTAAATGCGACACAGTGAAGCTGATGACTAAATGAAGTCGTACACTCTTCAGTCTCAGTCTATTAACGCTGGTACGAAATTTCAATCAGAAATTTATATCTAGTTAGAATATGTTTCGTACCATGGAGAGAGCCTTATGCAGATAGTTGCGATTTATCGCGTGTCGACTTTATCAGGCCAGGGTTAGTATATGCATAACTTGGTTAGCATGCAGCAAATTATAAATTGGCAAGTTCAATGATGATTTCCTTGAATTTAGTCTTACTGCTGTTGACACCAACAGGCGATATCCAAAAGTTGATGACGTCCTGTGGACTTAAACAGGACGTTTTCAATGCAGGTAATACGAAACCTCTATAGGGCTAGAGTTTATCAGATCAGCCCGGTCGACTGTAATCGTAATTATCCTACTAGGATTGTCTTTCTGTTTTTTTGATGCATTGGGTAATCCACACTTGCACCAGTGCACCATTAACCGATTGCAGGATAGCCTATTCATTTGAATAACGGGGATATTTTCGTACTTTTTGTCATGTAATGGTGACCTGACAGCAAGTTTTCCAAAGCTGCCAAATATCTGGTGTTAGTTGATTAAAGCTAATTTCCTGAGTGTGACAAGACGCTCAGCATAAGCGCCTGATCCGTGTGGTGTAATATTTCCCTGCATCAAACCTGTCATAATTGGAAGTTCTGAGGACGACATTTTTCTCAATGATCTTTTCCGCAGAAGATCATATCCCATTCGGTAATTGCTTCAAATATTTGTATTAACTATGATGCTAAAGAGCGCTGCAGTGTATGTCTAACTACCTTTTATGACCATTTCAAGTCAGGAACCAGACATAATGCCGGCGATATCGTCTGTGTTACTGCATCGGTGGCCAGATTTCTCGCGGTAAAATCCTGGAAATTGGAAAAGGAGAACCGCACAGCACGTTGTCATTATATACCCTATAGGTGTTACAATGCTGTGTTCTTGGTATTGACTTCGTCGTCATGTCCGTCGATGTGTTCATTACCGTATAATTAGGCAGTTCACAGTGGATGCTTCATAGAAAGCAAATTGCAGTTCCAAGACCAAGCCCCCAAATCCGGCATTGTTCCCGATGAATCGTGGATGTCTGTCGTTTGTAAAGTTTTCACCACACTTCTAGCGTGATCAGGGCAATAAAAATCGTTGACAGAGACTTTGACTTACTCTGTACTTAATATATTAGTTAACTGTAATAGGTCCATCCATATGCATCATCGTTTAGCGGTTCTTCTCCCTTTTGTGTTCGGTCAATAAACAATCAATGCAGCGACGATATTATGATTACAGTCCGTGTTTCGTCGTGATCCATGGGTTAAGGAGGTCCTATAGCACATGTACTGATATGTATCGCTTTAAAGAAACCTAATTTTGATCTGAGTAATTCTGACGCACAAGGATTTGAAGCTGTCCTGCAGCAAAATGTTCACGAAATCAATATTGCGGTCAAGCTACAAACCACACCGTAATCACAACTGTTTGGCGCAGATAATGTTAAGCACTCAATAACACGTTATAAATTATTTATGAGTAAATCAGGCTGCGATATACCTTTGAATTTTAGCCACGGCTATTTTCTTAACAGGAGCTGATATGTTATTTTGCCGATACCAATGGTAGAATATATACACTGAAAGCATCGTGGTGCTAGTGATTTCTGGGTAGCGAAACGTACTCTGTCTCTAAGTCCATCAATGCGACGCCACTGTTTGGTTGATTGGCGTAACTATTAGTTTAAGCTTCGGTAATCGTCTTATGACGACTTCGCGCGAGCTCGTTTTAGATTTACAATGTCAGAATACCGCGAAAAGATTTGCGTGCTTGCGGTCATATCGTCGTTTTAAAACAGGTGGCAACTGTTATTTCAACAATGATACTGTGCATACATGAAGGTATATCCGGTCCGGTGTGCAGACTTTAACGTACCAGTCAGAGTTGTGAATAAGCTCTCGCATGCATAGCCCTACGTTTTCGATGCCTACTATATTCCGCATTCAGTATATACCTCACATTCTGGCATGGGTACTTTTACAAAGGTTACCGCAGCTTGCTACTTGACTGCTTATTAAATATATAATACTTGGCTACTTCCTTGCCTATATGCATGCATTGTACAGTATAGCTTTTCCACGAATAGTCACAGCAATGTGTAGGCCTATTACAAAGTCTGCGAAGAAGAGCTCAAGCCAATATTGTGTGAATTGGTGGCTGCCACAAACGCAGACTGTGGACTGAGCGGACTTTGCGATAATAAACGGCCGACCCATCGGACTCACAGACTACGAAAATTGTCGACCAAACTTTGTCATAGCTCTGTGCGCTCCCATCCTTTACTCACCCCGCTGTAATTATACCATAAACCGTGCCATAATCTAATCACCAATCAGTAACTTGTTTCAAAAACGTACGAGGTCCGCAAACCCGCGATACGCCGTCTAGTATCGGTATTCCATGTCGTTTAGTATATGATACTGAATCGTTGACGAAATGTTTTGAAAATGCGACTTGGTTACTTACTACTCTTCTTAGTGCGTTGCTTGGTCTTGCAACTTTTAGTATTATACTAACCCTCAAGCAAATGCGACTTCCGCAACAGCCCGACTATTCTGCATATTATGCGGTTTATGGCTACTTGGAAACAATCTTCCCATTTATTGTTTTCGAAAGCTTAGTATTGTGCACAATATAAATCAACGTGAAGTAACTCAACTTACGAGAAATTATGATGTATAGGCCATGGCCTACTCTACAACTAAAGTAGGCCATGTATAGGCCTATGGCTAAAGAGCTTATTCCTAAATCCTGTGACTAACCAGCCATTTATATCGTAAACTAAGGCTGGAAGGTAAATCTGTAATGAATCTTATTGACCAGACAGCAACAGTATTTTTGTGTTTCTAATTTTCTTTGTGGAAATGTCACTTCAGCAGAGACTATGCCTATGGTAGGCAGCACCGAGGATAGAGTCAGCTATAGTGATAGTTTATACAGAATTCTCAGTTGAAGGGATTTTACAGCTATACTGCCACACTATACGATAAGTTGTGACGCGTTGGTAAATATATCTGGAATAATTTGATAAAACCTACTGTGAAACAGTATATCCTTGTTCGGAAGATACCGTCTCTTGTTTCGCAAATTATATCAATACCGCTGTGTGTGCTATGGTGTACCAAAAGATAGAAACAATAAATTAGTCTGGTCGTGTCACTCAGGATCAAAGTGCTGTTTTAGCGCTTCCATGATCCACAACTAATCTTGTTAATTTACTCCTTCGTCAATCAACTTATCCGATGAATATCATGCGGCGAGGCTCATTGATCCAGCAGCTTGCGAGAACTCGTTAGTAACAGATGTGTATATCATAGTTTTAGCATGGCCTACTTTAGTTCCCTTGAGTAGGCGGCCATGGTTTTACATGCCCCAACCGAGCGGGTACAGATATACTGAGACTATGCTGTCACAAAAGACCAACGACACCAAGGTCGTCGAATCTAATATTTATTGTCTAGCCCTAGGCTAACAAAACGGCAAATCGGTGTCGGACACTTCCGTCAATGTATGGGCCGGGCAGGTATAATGCGGGTTGAGAAACGTACAGGCTACGTTGGCCTACTGCAACCCATGCAGTCCGATGATTTTACAGTAGACCTACGCTGAACTTTATCCAGACTTTAAGCCGGGATTATTCCGAGTAATATCAAGGTTGATTTCCGCGAACTTGGACGATGTGTCTAGCAGTGAGTAGTATCGTCCACCACACATGGAGTTCTTTCGACAGCTCGTATATTGAAATACGTCAGAAAAATAGTTTAGACGATTAAAATAATTCCAATAAACATGAATGAAAGTTAAATCTGTGATGGTGTACTCTGTCTATTACGAAATTCTTAATGCGTAACGTAGCTGTCTGATTTTTCAAATTAAAAGATCAGCTACGTCACAAAGACTTGCTTCTCCGTTAGAAAGCATTGGTAGACATATTATGTACCTCAGGGAAATCTATGGTGCGCTTAATGTGAAAGCGTATAACTGTAGGCTTATACACTTTAACAACCGAGTATGCGGATGAAGCTAAGTCACCACGGTGACCTTTAACCACAAGTTGTCCCCATGGCTCTACAAGTAATACCACCAGGCATACAATGATCTAATGATTGTATGATGTGGGGTCGATGACGTAGACGCCGTGTTCGCGGTCGGCTTCAACGAGAAATCTCGTTATCGTATCGACAGGTAGCTGAATCGATCCGATAATGATAAAGACTTTCCTTTCAGCTTTAGTTTAAATTCAATGATTACTCGTCACAGGCTTACGTATTTTTGGTCGCCACTGGCCACAGGGGATAACCTGCAAAAGATTTTGTCTGTCGATTTCTACATGGGTTACCCTTGCTGGTCTTGCCGCAACACTCGGGCTTGAGACCAGGCCCGTTTTCAGAGAATGCACAGGGTCACCCCACCCCGCATCCGAATTACCGATTCATACGAACTTCACCGTTTTTTTTGACGGATCTGATGACCTCACTATAAAACATTTCGCGCCTCCGTCGTGATTTCGCCTCACTGCTTCGTCGCTTCAATGCCTTTTGAGACCCAATGAGTTTCGCTGAGTGACACGCGGTCGCGTGACTCTAATTGGCCTACTTCGCAAAATTTGACGTATTACCTGTGAGGCCGCATGTCACGGGGACCAATTTGTGTCGCCCACGAAATCCGAACCTGCGTGCTTACTGCCTGTCGCGTACAGTTAATAATCAGTGGATTCGCGCACTTAGAAAGTAGGCCACATAC
This sequence comes from Botrylloides violaceus, assembly GCA_030412335.1. Lineage (NCBI taxonomy): Eukaryota > Metazoa > Chordata > Ascidiacea > Stolidobranchia > Styelidae > Botrylloides > Botrylloides violaceus. Next base: position 3,671,170 of record JASFYC010000810.1, read on the forward strand.
AGGTATTATGCGTAACCCATCCCGTTGCCAAAGACAACGTTCACAGAAAGCAATTTGCGGTACATCAAATGCTAATATTGCGTGCTACTCTGCAGAGTTGCAGCCTCACCGCTTCATCAGTGTGGTATATTGCTATTTTCTCACTCACATGTGTTTACCTTGGCACGTATGCGGCGACTTATCATTATAGCATATAGGTTAACATACCAGGTCTTGCGGCTCGTACACCGCTTCTCGCGGTAGACTTAGTACAGATAGCAGATAGTTTATGGGAAAGCTTACGGCTAAATTCAACGTAACCAAACATATGGTTGCACGGTCATTTCCTTGATCGCACCCTGGTAATTGAACCGAGTAATTTACGCGCAATTATCAATGACATGTCTCCTAAACACACCACAGATAACTTACAATAATAAGCTGTAACATTACTCCGGACATCATTGGACACGCTACTTTCATGATAACATTCTCAGAAATAGAACCTAGCGACAACATTCAAACATCAAATGTTTTATAGCGGCCTGTATCCTATTTAGAGCGCTCTAAATCAAAAGATATATTCTATAAAATTTTGGCTAATGATGATATCAGGACCCCCTCGTTTCCGTAATGCTGTATCGGCGTAATCTTCCTGTTCTTGTCAGCGTTTCAAAATATGACAGCTACTAATGAAAGACATGATATAAAATGATAAGATTATGAGTTTAGGAAGATTCATGTTTCCATGTCAAACAATTATCCCTTTCAACACAGCTTAGGGAGTACAAGTTTGATATGGCTTGCGTATTTGCGATGGTGTTACATGTATTTAGATTACACTAATGGTTAAAAGATAAAATATGTACATCATTCAGGCGGTAAGTCTACCGCAATAAACGGATTTATTGCATGTAGCAGTATATTATGCACAATTCTAATATGATTTGAATATTTATCATGGGATAGGGCAATGGAAGATGGCTGGGTCAGATTGGCCACGATTTATAAATTCTTTGTGTCGGCGGCATTTAACATCGGGAGAACAATTTTACCGTTTATAATTCTAGAATACCGATCGTGATCGTTGTAGCGAATTGGCACTCGACAACCCAGTTTCCGATAATTCTCGCCGTACTTGTAAATTGTTGTAGAATGTGTGGTTAACTGTGCAAATATAGGCGACGGGCAGCCAGACAGACTTGTGCAGCGCAAAAGCGTGCATTTTCGATTAGTGAACCTCACGAGTTGTCAGTAAACATGTAGCCTATATTCTGTGAAGTCGTACGATTTGTGAGCAATTTACCGGTTACATACGATTGGAAACACAAATCAAGGTGGGAGGGAGGAGGGGGAGGAATGTTCTGTGAAATTTTGTAGTAATGCTGTCAATGCAACGGAAATTACCCAGCCAGCCTCATCATGTGTGGAGTTGGCACTGGCAATTACGCATCGTTCCTTGAGTATCTGTTACCTTTGTGACCTCAAGGGATTTGCCACGACCACTTCCTGGATTAGCTACAGGACATAGCTTATCAACGCGACGTTTATATTGGTCAAAGTCACGCGTTCTCTGACTACTAAAATTGAAGTTTATCAATATTTACATCTCGCTTATTGCCCACATTTAATCAATGTGCTGGACAATCGACGCGACATCTTTGTACCAATCAAATGAATTCGATTTTCAAATCCCGAATGAATTGTAACCAATTTGCTGAATTGCATCTATCCGATTAATATACCGTACGCGTACACTAACACTTCATGAACTTGTTTTCAAATGTAATGCTGATTGCGATATGGTTATTGATCACAAGTGCTTGAAAATAATTGCCCTTTACGCGGAGAAAACGGCGTGAACTCAGTAGAACTACCGCATGCCACAAGAAATTTCTAGCTTCTAAGTACGTCTGTAATATGTTACTATGTAATTGATGTTATCGTGGAATTGGTTGGTAAAAATCAGTTGAGAAGACATGCCGCAAATTTATCGATCTAACCGTGACAGGATATTTGAGTAGAGTAGTTGAAAATATAATCCGATGTAAAGGAAGACTCTGATGTATTTTGTCTTGGTAGGTCGGACTAGGTGGTTATTATAGTTATGTACAACACTCTCGTCACTGGGTATTAAGGTCTGAACTAAACAACTAGGCAAATTGACGGTTTGAAAAATAGTGCAATGTGAGGCTGATTTATGTTATATTGCTGCGAGGAGTACAAGGTGTCGTCGATATGAAGACTTGTTTAGTTGTGTACGTCAGCGTTGTCACTACGCCTTCGGAATCCAATATTGATTGTTCAACTAGAAGATTGTTGTTCGTTGCTGTTGTTTTGAATTGATGGCGTTTTCAACTACTTGTGTCATGCAAGCCAATGCTTGTTGGTCAATATAGGTCAATGATTCTTGCAGCACGCAATCTCGATATTTCCCTTTTTAATTTGGGTCACTCTCACAAACGCAACCCTCGTCACTCCTCCGACACTGATTGCCGAACATAGCGGACAGGGATACCAATTTTAAAGTCGGTTTTGACTCGGTCTGGATCAGGATTCGAACCCGGAATCTCCCGATTATAAGGGGGACATACGGCCGACTCAGCAGGGGCAACTAAAAAATTAACTCGTGTAGTTGGAGGCTACGTTCGGAGCATTCATTTTGATATCTATTCTTATTAGTATATCGTACAATTAGGGAGTTGCTCTACTAATAGTGGTGTTGGTTAACACAGCAGTGTTATCACAACTGCCGCGGTGCAGTATATACACAAATCTAGCGAAGGACTAATCGGCTGTGCTGGCAAGAAATCTGAAGTTTGCTTCCGTTCCTTTTACTTAGAGAATAGCGTGGTTGTTGTCGTAGCGATAAATTTGCTTTCGGACTGAGTAATACTAATTCAATTCCTTAGTCAAGATAGTTGGTGCCTTTGTCAGTATATCACATACGTTTGGATGTAAGGCACCTCGTATCGACGACGTTTCGCCCTTTAGATGTCAAAATTCTCTGTGATCTGCGTTGGTGTTGCATCATGAAATGTCACTGATCTCGATAACGATGAGATCTCGTTCAATATCTGATTATATGTGGCACGCGATAGCCGTCTGCCGTGTTAAATAATACTGATTCGTCTTCCAGTAACTGCATGATTGGATATACAGCCTCGCAGTACAGCGAGGGGTATAGTACAGAAAGACGCGGTACTTCACGACGGTGGAGCTTCGTAAAGTAGTTTCGAGTTTAGAAGTTGATTCTTTCAAGTTAGACAGATTGTATGGCGTTAACCATCAAATCTCATAATGATAATGGATTCGTAATGTCCGTAACCTCTCAACGAAATCATTGCCTACTGTAGTGTCCGTTTGAAACCCGGAAATAGCATGACGTGATTTCCTCAGCAACGTGAATGACGCAGCCTATCAGATACGATACTTTACTGTATTCTCTTCGTGGAATCCATCTTTATGGCCTATTCAGTTCATAAATGCACTCAAAATCCAAAGATCCACGATCACCAACCATGTGTTCCGTTTCGATCGAGCGCCGACGACAACACTGTCGATAGCTCATGCCTGATTAGGGAGCAGTTTCTGTGTGACGATGGATCAAGCCTAACTATATATAGCTTTATAGGCTATATTGTCCTCGCGTTGGTGTATAGTGACTATGAAAGATAGTGGGCATGCAATATTTGACAACACTTTTATCTTTTAGATACCTTATACCTAGTTTAGTATGCATAGAAATTTAGGCCTATGCGAGTAAACATGACAACGTGTTTAGTGCCGGACGTCTTCCTGCACAACTCCAGCAACTCAACTCAATGCTTCCAACATGATGTTGTGAATCAGGTATGTTTACTTCCAATGGAAACCGCTCAATTGGCTCACTGATTCGCCCGCGTGGTTAGCGGTGACGTGACGTTGCACTGCCGTTCGCCTGCGAGGTTGCGGTGCTTCATTCTTTGCCGATAAATTCAACTTGATAATGGGTATAGCTTATCCATAGCTGTTATATGCCGTGCTCCCGACGTTTGAAAGATAGGGTGGATTGAAGGGGCATTACGGCCTCGTGTAGGACATCTTTGCGTGACTCACACACTACTATACCCTGTACAGTTTACAGATGTATGCTCAGGACAATATGAAAGTGCCTAGCTACATTCGGTCTTAAATGGTACAATACGCCATGGTACCGGTAACACTAATATGAAACTGGAAAAGAAAACCCGCTATTAGTATCAGGAACACAAACAGCCCGATAGAGTTACAGAGCCAATCACAATCAGCCATCAATTATTGGTGGCGTTACACCAGGTATGTATCAACCTGTCTGTTTGGTGTTTACAGCAATTCTTCACCTTTGATGATTATCAATTGGGGAGAGTGATTGTGACTTGGGTTGTGTTTGTACTGAGTGTGACAGGCAATGTATTTGTCCTTGTCTCAATCGGAACACAGAGAGCAAAGTGGGAAAATCACGTTATCATGATGTTCAACGTAGCTTTGGCGGATTTGTTTTATGCTTGCACTGTACTACCTATTGGTGAGTAGATCCTCAATATAAAGCAACACATTCCGGGTTTGTTATGATGGAATTCTAGATCTACTGTATTTGACTTAGTAGCCTCAAAGATTGAATACGTTTGCCGGGATACGTGGGGATTCATTTTACGAGACGCTGTCCGACCACAGTGCTAACACGTGAACCGAGCTATCGAAATCTCAAGGTGTTTCTTATAAACACAGTATACAAGTGCACTTATGACCTGCTGTAGCTTCTAGTTTATTGTATAAGAGCTCAATTTACTACTAAGCTCTAAACAATTTGGTATTGACTACATCAAACCATAGAGCGTACATTTCTACTGCTGCTTTTGGGTGTAACAGCGCGGGGCCAAGGCTACTGGGGAACATACAAATCAGATAAGGAAGTTTCGCGTGGCCTGTTTTCTGCGACTAGGTCTCTTGTATAGTGGAAGTCGAACACCTGTAAAGCCGAGATGTGTTTTTAGATGGAGTATGGAACATGACAATGCAATGGTATGGAGGAGACGGAATGTGCCGAATTTCTCAGATGCTGAAACAAATGGGAATGTACTCAAGTGCCAACATGGTTATGGTAAGTTATATCTAGCTCCTCAACGTTGCTAAAGATATAGCTGTTCATCAGAAATGCATCTTATACGTAACAGGTCTGTCCGCTGTGAAGGCGAGGTGCGTTTTACCGGGGTATATGCATAGCGAGCCTGGCGGTATTATTGCGAAAGCGCTAATGATTAATTGCACCCTCACAGGTCATCGGAATCCATCGAGCGTGGACAATAAAAGTAGGAATTCTCTATTCGACGAAAGAGACGAAACGGATAAAGATCTTAGTTCGTGCAGCGTGGGCGATGAGCCTTGTATGTTCTGTTCCTGCGGTAAGAACGTATGCCTAAACAGACACTAGTGAATGAATTGTATTCCGTATAATCGCTACGTCATGTACGAAAGGACAATAATGGCTCTATAGTACGCGTGCTGATATTCTATGGTTAATAGCCCGCATCACAATCATTACCACAATCCTTGGCACATCCCCGATACTGATTGGATGCCAATTTTAATGACGTAGGGTTGACTCCGTTGAGAATACAATGGGGGACCTCCCTATCAGGCTCTGCGGTCTTTAGACGAAAGGGTTCCCGTCTGTTGCGCTGATAAAATAGTATTCAATATTCCATATAGGAAGATTGACAACAATTTAAATTTCCAGCGTTGGTTTAGATGTGATCATCCACCACGGCTCCACTATATTCAAAGACGATACTGTACTTCCATTCTAGCCTCCATTCGCTATAAGTAAATCATGCGTGACGTGACCAAACCTTTTGTGTGTTTAGGGAGTATTTTTCTCAACTTGCCAAATCGTGACGTGCGAAGAAACGGTATTTACGCAGTGCGTGGACAATGTCGCATTTCCTCCGAAATATTTACACTCCTATCACTTTTTTACTATGGTAATGAGCTTCATACTCCCGGTTATCGGCACCATCATTTCAGGACTCGTCATAGTCAATGAGCTTAAGCGGATGAAAGGAAACACGCCATGTGAGTCGGCCTACGTATGTATATAATAAGTGAGAGTAAACGTGTCGCTTAAATCGCTAAAAAAAACACTTTTTTCAATTTTTTTTAATTTATTTGTGGGGTCATGTGCGCTATGCCTGAAACACTGTTTTAGGACCATTTTTAGGCATATTTGTGAGTATCGCCAAAGCATCGTTCCCTGGCCCGTGACCTATTTACCATTCCAAATGGACCGACAGCAGATGTGTTAAACCGTTACTTTTGCTTGTTTGGGTTGCATTTCCACGGAACCTGCGCAGTTTTTTTTTACTGTCATACACACCCAGGCACTAACTGTTGAAGTCGTTGGTTTGTCTTGATCGGGATTTGACCTGGGGTTTCCCGGCAGACAGACAGTCAAACAGTCATACTGAGCGGACCGGTTGGGGCATGAACTGACTCAAGAGCCCTACTCTTTGATGCCATCTCGTGCGTTCTATCGGTAGGAACAGAAGCCGTGGTATGAGGTCAAACCGATGGTGCGACTCTCTTTCGCCACCATGCGAGGGTAATAACCAGTTCAACACAGTATGACGGTGGTGAGAAGAAAAATACTGGAAAATGCTGAAAGATGTTCAGCGCTCAGCACGTCGGTCCTTATCCTTATTCATACGGAATCCATCACCGATCTGAATGTATGTAATATTATATTTCTAGGTAATGGTATTGGAAAGCCTGGTGAAGATATCAAGAGATCGATTAACACGACAACAAACATGAAAACCGCGGTGGTACTTACGTTCCTACTGTGCTGGACGCCTTATTACGCTATAGGGATCATTTATTGGTTCGGATTGGAAATCGACCTACCAGAGGCAGCCATGCTAGTAGTAAGTAGATTCCAACTAAGCCCTTGTACTCATCTCGGCCAGACATTATCGGGTTTAGGTATGGCAGAATTCGCCCAAATTGGAGATTCCTCCGCGGTACTAGCGATGCATGTTGAGGATGGCCAACTTTTGCTTGTAATATTGTTGCGAACGTGCTGTTTGCAATACGCAGCAGTCATAACACTTAACGCCTGGGCCGCGAGATCCTGTTTAGCCTCGTCGTTACAGTAAAAATTAGAGCATCATGACTTGACTTGACGTTGATTACTAGTCGAATGACTTCGGACGAGTTTTGACAACGCAATGTATCTCTTATTCTTACAATTTTAGATCTACAGAATTCCGTATATGTTGATGTACCTCAACTGCTTTCTCCATCCGATCATATTTGGCCTTTACATGAAGAAGGTGAAACGAAACTTTGTTGCATGCTTGCGTCCATTCAAAAAGAAAATGCGATTCTCGAAAGGGTAAGAATTTTCTGTCAATTACCCATTCCTAGGCATACAAGTTGAGGTCCGTGGAGGCACGATGTTGTCGTTGTTGTTGTTGTTTTGCTTACGCCCACTCAAAAAGAGAATGGGATTCTAAAAAATGGTATGGAATTTCAATTACCTCTGTCCTCAATCATTCTAGTAGAGGTACGCAGACGCACTATGTCAAATGTCAGCGCTACTGATTTGTAGCCTGGATGACTATTACGTGTGCGAGTGTGAATATTTTAGCATTTTAAATACAAGACAGAAATCTCACATTTGAATGTTTTTAACAGCAGGTCAACAAGTCAGGCGTCTAATGAAGGCTATCATATGAATCTAATCCAGCAACATAAAACTTCGGTGAGCAACGAAGGAACCAAGTTCACGACGACAGACGATCGACCGGTGTAAGCGAATTAGTCGTACGCCAAATTCTGCGCAAAAGGAAAGCACATTCGAAGAACCTACTGCCAGCTGATACCTTGGAATGAAACGAACAGTTCCACATCCCAACTTCAAGCGGCCTTCGGAAATAGGCCTGTTACATTTACAGGATCAGTTATAGCCTACAACGCTACCAGTACCATCTCGAACAACGCTTTTGAGGCAAATGCGTTGCTATATGTCCAAAACAATACGGCCTAATGGGCATCGTCTTCAGCACCGCTTATAGCCGCCATTACTCTATCACTATGCACCCAGGCATAAATAGGTGCAGGCACGCTGTAGCTCCACAACTACTTCGCTCGGCCAAAATCTCTTTCCCTCCTCCAGCTGCAGGCTCACTATAGGTCATTACGTTTGGCACGCATATTTGATTTGCACACTAATCAAATAGTGCTAGATCTGATCTCATTAGGTTCGTTTAGCTAATCAGCCAATCAGTGATTTCGCATGAAATTGCTTTAATATCGACTGTTCAATGCTTCCACTGCTAAAAGCCTGCTACACGCGGAGATCCTCGTATGAGATCTGTTCTTTCCCATTGTGAAAGGCAGACTGACTCATTGCCTGCGTTGATCAAAATTCAATGACTATTTATAGTAAAATACACCCGTACAGCCGTATCCATTAGCATGGCTGACGGTGTGGCAGTCATAGGCTCTTGGTCTCTTTGTAATTTATTAACCCTACGGATCGGGTATTTCGAATAGCCACACTTTCCCCGGAGTTGAAGGGATTGCATTGTCGTTGTTACAGCGCTCTGTGGCTCGCAGTCAAGAGTATTATATAGGCAATAGATCAGCGATTTTAATTGTAGGCCGATGAAAATCTCAAGTGCTGTACTCGGATGCTAGTCCGAACCGTAAATGCAGCTCATCTCGGCAGCAGTGCCGACTCTAGTTGGGATAATTGCTGGCGGCTTCAGTTAGCGAGGCCAAATGTGTGACTTACGACGGACTTTGACAAAAACAATACGTACGAAAACTTCACTGACCGCAAGTAAAAATATGCATAATAGTCGTCTTTGCAATTTGCAAAGCCTTCCATACGATGCTAAGCGCATGCTATCTCTTTTCGTGAGAAATACAACAAACACTATTGCATATACAGTATATCGTACGTCTCCCGCGTGAAACATTGCAGGACAAGGGCTGTATACTACGGGTTGTTTTTAGATTTATGACTTTTTGAACTACTGTAAGGTAATGTATGCCCCGTGAATGCTTAGTGTGCGTGTCGATACCTCCGGTTTATAACCCGAATCAACGTCACAACCGCAACTCTCCGCACTCACCCGATACTGACTGCAAAGCAGGCAACGCAGACCGCCTGATCAGAAGGCGGGCGGTCAAACCATTCGGTAAACTGAACGGCGCTCACTGCGACTACGAGCATAGCGCTCTCAGTACGGCGTCACCTGAGTCCTGAATAGTCAGTATCCCCATATCCATCAGACGTTCCGATCTATCATCAATATGGACCTCGAGGGGTTAGACATATATTTCGTTAAAAATAGCACAGTTTAGAAAAGGTAAGTACCAGCAGAAAACGTTTAAGGGCACATCTTTCCAGTTATTGACATTGGCAGCGAGCTAAATGAGTGAGTGAGCTGATCTGTATATATCAGAAACAACAAAGTTCATTTTGTTCGGTCACCCAACGAGCAAGCAGGCCGTATATCTCGTAACGTTGCATAACTACGCTCGTTTAGCTCGCTGTCAGTGTATACGAAAGTGTGGACTCGCAATCATATGCAGGCTTATGTCGAAAAAAACAAACGAAAAGTAAAATAAAGTAATAATGACTTGATTGGAACGTATAGGTAGGAGAAAAGAAAAACAAAATATGTACGATAATATCGACGTGCCGTGGAATTCCTACAGTTCCATCAAGCACTAGTAACTCGGATAACTTGCCAGTTCGTTTTCCGCAGCGTTTACACGGCTGAGAAATATATTTCACTATTACGAATTGCCAGGGTATGGTAGAAAATGACGTCATGGACAAAGAGTCATCGCGACAGATCTCGGTATGAGCACCGGATCCAGCTTGGAGCAGCTTCGGGTAGCGGGGCCAAGTGTAGGGCCTTCGAAGGGTTTTGCCGACCGAGTCAAATCAGGCCTATAAGATCCTCTCGTTCAGCTGTAAGCTACGTCGAAGACATGGTAATAATGTCCACTCTCTTTAATAAATCGAATCACGTTAATGACCATGCATCGTTGCGAACACACTACCCTTTCACATTTTTTTTTAAGTCGGGTGACTTATAGAAGCAGGAGGAACGTTTTCGTTTAGAGGCTTCCTGGCAGCAAAAGCTCACTTCTAGCGGTCACGCATTAAAATATTTGATTAAAATGCAATGCAATATACTAAGGAGGTATCATTATTAAACGTTTGTTGTCGCCGATATATTACTATCAATTCCAGGAGCGGGCGACTCTTTATTGTTATTCAATCCCACGTTCGATTCGCAAACTTGCAAATTGTCTGGAAGTCGAAATGGTCCTTGTTGCGAAGTCCTTGCATTGTTTCCACTGTCGTTAGACTTATTATTTTTATCTGTTGGCTGAGGAGTTGTTGCATTGCCGTTTAGCAAACCAGCGTGTTCGTCAGTATGATAACCGTGGTCTTCTGTTTGTTTTGCAGGTGTGTATATGGATGCTTTTTTGTGTGACGTTTTATCGCTGTGTCGATTGTAACTAGTGTTATAGCGACTCCGTCCCGCGCCGCGTGGAGGCAAACAGGTTGAGGGAGTGTTGGATCTGAAAAAGAAGGTCAGAAATTACTAAGTAGAAGTAAATAGCAGTCGTACATTACATAAGATGTATGTCTTTATTGGCAATGGCATTTCACGAAGAATGATATCATTACAGTAATGAAAGGACGCGTCGATAATTGACGTCCGGTAGGATAGGTGGTTATCTGAAAGTACATTCACAGCACGGGGTATCAAAGCGCCACTCATTTGTGAGGTCTAAGTATGTAAGAGAAAACCACTTATCGATAACTGCTTTTGGTGTGAGGCTGGTTTGTACCACCAGGCGCACACCGCACCACCAGTGCCTGAAGTGATGGGACGCATTTCAAAAGGTACGGAATGTGTTGATTTTGTACTGTTTTCGTCAAAACAGTCGGTTATATAACGCTTTGATGCCACAGACTTGTTAAGGGTAAGGACATTGCTCTACTCATGTCCATGGTCTATTATATCAAGATTATATGATCAAGTTCGTAGCTAGTTTCTCCTAGAGGATATAGCAGCTTTTCCTCGGGGTCATCGTAGCGCTGTTACAGCGAACAGTTATCGCGCAAGGCGTATGCAACGATACACTGGAACCGCAATCGTGCAGTGCAGCGTATCAGTTATCACAGCTAATAGCAATATGTAATCATTACAAATGCTTTTGTACAGAAAGCAAATCAGCTGGAAACTCTGAGGAAACAATTCAATGGCATGCAAAACGGTTACGCGTTGAATCGCAAATGTAGGACCAAGGAAGAGTTAGCTTAGCAGACACGATGATTCACGTACGCCAGAAACTCACAATGAATGCCAACAACAAAATATTGACGTCATGAGGAACCACCGTGACGACAAAATCCGACGGGCAAAGTTGTCAGTATCTAATTCGGAGATCTGTGACTAATCTGAATGCTTGTTACCCCTACGATTACATGAATATTTACAGTGCATACAGTATATAGGCCTACACATGCTATAAATGATGGCACTTCAAGACCCCTATGGATTATAGATAGCGCATAGAATTATAGGATGGTCACCATGTGGTTAGTGGAAGCCTGGAAGGTATATATTTCAGTTCATTTGCCATTTTCTGTCGTTTCGTTATGAGCAACATGCAGAGTAGCAGGAGACAAAATGCACATCGAACCACAAGCCACAGTCACGACAACATCTCATTACGCCGTGTTTTCTCCAGCTTTTCCGATAACGTTCGATGTGTCGTGACAGAATGCATTGGTTGGTGAACCTCTCAGCATGTTTAGCTCATCTGGCGCTTGGTGGCAGTCAGGAGCACGTAAAATGGTGGTATTGGTCGCTGGGTTGTCGCCATTGCTTTTGGTCAATTTTCGCTTCTTCATCTCGTTCTTGCTGTCGGCAAAGTATCAGCGGGCAATGAGTCGCGTTGTCAGACACGCATGCACTAACAACATCTCCACAGTCCCTAATTATTTCGTACAATGCGAACGGAGTAAGGATATTAGGATTGGGGATGGCTTACACACTACTCGGGGTTGATTAAAATTATGCTTGACCGCATCAACGTGCGTGTGCTCATTATTATGGAAGATGACAAATTGCAATCCCTGTTCAGCATTGCAATTGTCAGGTGGCCATGGACACAACGGACAGTGGCGTAACCGATTTGGCCGTAGATTTAAATATAGAGCCCTTACTACTGCATGCCATCCATTTAGTCAGCCCGACTTTTACCAGACCGGAGACCACACTATTGGTATAGGGCCGAGAGCCTGATAACAACGTTAGGGGATATCGTCTTCAGTTTAACACAGTTTGGCATCGTAACATCCCATCAAAACAACCTGTACTACAGGCTTGTCGCACTTCTGCGTGCGGAGATTCAATGAAATGAGCTTTCATGGCCTAAAACCAAAGTCTAAAATAGGCCATGGGTCCTTGTAGAACAAGACAAAGTTAGTAACACAACGTAAGGTCGCAACTCATGCTAAAAGACATGGATTAATATCATATGTTCGCCACTGGAGCACAGTGAGTAAACCAATCGCCTCTCCTTAGAAAAGCTACCATAAAGAAGATTAATTGCACCGTCAAGACAAAACACCACTGTTGTTAACCACTCGGAAGTAAACACATCAAAAAATGTCAGACTTACTCAATTTTGCTACACGTTAATATCTTCCTGATGTACAACATCACGGTCTTGAACGTGTGCCGCACATCACGCATTAACACTCCATATATAAACGGATGAATTGCGGGATGGAAGTACATTAAAATGAAGAGAGCCTTTGCATGCTGCAAACGGGTGAGAAAATTTAGAAGCTAGTCTACTCATCAATCAGGGCTATCTAGAAAGGGGATGCAGTAGCAACTTGCCAAGGGTAAGACCATACCATAATTAAGCCATGGTAAGACGTAGGCAAACAAAACGCGACGCTATATTCGCATGTAAGTACAACCAATCGTATCTCAGGTAAAGATACTCGGAACGGCTTCATCGCATAATGCTAAGTAAGGTATTATTATTATATTTATTATTATTATTATTATTATAAAGAAGATTTTCATTGGCGCTTATAACCGGGCGATGTTTTGCACCACGAACAGGACAGGCTGGAGCATATACATGGGCATTGCTAAGCAAGGTAGCCGGTAACGAAGTTATAGGGTGACTGACTACAAAGATGCATGTCGGGCAATCTTCGCCTAAAGCGATGGCACTGCGGCCAAGGATGATAGTGATACCATACGAAGCCATCAGATGTGTGTAAGAGCATAGCACAATCGCGGGTGCTGGATTCATACTTATCATTATTTTCTGAATATCGAATGGATATACTTTACCTTGAGTCCATTCTCATCTCGAAAAAACCAATAATGAACTGCGACGGCATAGTACGGACCCCAAAACAATAAAAATGTAAGCGTGACAAGTGACGTCATCAAAAGAGTCTTTTTCCTCGCTCCTCGAATACCAGATGAATCTCGTCGTCCGACTCGAACTAAAACGGAGCAATTTCTATATTTATATTTAAGAATAAGAATATTTATGCCTCATGACGTAATTGGTCTTTGCTGAAGGCACCTACGAGGAGCTCTAACAGCGTACAACCCCTGGGCCTTTAGCAGAGGATATAAATGGTCCCAACATTATTTAGAGGGTCATCAACTCGCCACTCGCCAGCCAACAGCGAATATTAGCCAAATTTTCAACACTCTGATACGGATTGGACACGGTATATGGGATTTCTTCAAGGCTATATCGTCTTGGTTTTTTTCATGCGAGATGTGAATATGGATATTGAAAACCTGCAGTGATGACGGATAGTTTGAGACGGCCAGGCCTCTATCAGATATGGTTCAACATCTCATTCTCTGCACAACTTTGCTAGGCATATAAATACCAGCGCTAAAAGTAAACACGAATTTCTTACTTATGTCTCTCTTTATCATATTCGTGATTTCGCAAGCGACCAATGAGTAGAGTATCACACAGAGCATCATAGGAGCAAGAAAGCTCATCACCATCGTGAAAAAATTGTACGGCCTCAGTTGATTTGGTTCGAGAACTTCGAAGTCGATGCACTGCTTCAGTAATTGGTCCGGGCAGTATGGCCTCTCCGCAAGATTGAAGACGTAGGCCTGAAAAAGTGCTACAGTACAATACACTATGTCTTCACCGAAGGAGCGGACGGAGCCCTTGTGATCTTGTGAGTGCTGCTCTCCATAAACCAAGGTGGGAAATATGTGGTGAACACAATACAATAAATTATTTCTTCCTCCGATTAAGGAACGGACGGGGCTCCGAAATCTTGTGAATGCTACTCTCAATAAATCAAAGCGGGACGAGAAATAAGTGGTGAATACAATATGACATCATCCGTCAAGTGATGTCGTCACGGAATGATTGAAGACCAGTGCCCCGTTGCAAGGTGTCGATAACACTTATCCGTGGTATAGAACACGCCTACTGCTATCCGACCAACACAAGACGCTTTCAACTAAGGCTGTTCGAAGCGCTTTAACTTTAGCAGTCGGATTTTGCTGCGTCTTCAATCAACACAAATTACTTTTACCTAACCAATTGCTTTAGTAATCACATTCGCGTGATATTGCGACAATGCGAAACCGGGATAATGAAACACCACATCAACGCAAAATTCTTCAACTTTTAATTCTGTCTGCGTCTGCAAATATGCTCCTAGCAACTTGAGATTTGATCGTTGAGAAAGACGTCTGTGCAAGCGAAATTGTTCTCAGCGAATGCCGAGTGGTTCGACTGTCCGCCTTCTGATCGGGAGGTTTCGGGTTCAATTCGCAACCGAGTCATACCAAATACATTGGTATCTGTTTCTCTCTGCTTGGCAGTCGGTATCGGAGGAGTGCGCAGGGTGGTGGTTTTGATAGTGACTCGGGCCATATGCAGAAGTATTGACACGTGTACCGTAAGCATTGACCTGACGTGCATGACCTTAGTATAGTTGTAAGCGCAATTAATTCGAAAACAACTACGGTGTTGAAGTGCAGACTTTATAGACAGGATGGCCATATCTTATGATTCTGCTATATTGTCATGCCTCATGACTCCTGACTCACTGTAGCTTTTGGTAATCTATTCCGGCCTAAAGGTGCATATCATCGAGATTGATATAGTACCATTCTATATGAACCTCTATAGAATTCATGCCATTCCAAAATGCGATAGAAGACAACAGGAGAAATGCATCTTCGCCTACACAGCACAGTCGTTGGGGTAGCCTATTCCAGCGCGCGCCTTTTAGGCAATAGATTATCCCGTATCGTCGAACATATAATTTTCGAAGCGGCGTATGTACAGTACATGTTACTGCAGTAACTCTAGCTAATTAGGTAATTGGACAGATAGGTAGAGATGAAACTGTACTTACTGCAGGCAGAGCGCATAGTATGCTGAGAATCCACGCTCCCCCAACGAGATATTTGGTTCGTTTCCGTTGCTTTGAATTCGTCATTGGCAATACTATGCCAGAATATCGATCCAACGCCATTACCTGAAGAAAATATGCATGGAACATCGTCTTTATCATCACAAATCAGAATTGCAATTTGGAATAGCTTAGCTTTCAACACAACAAGTAGTCGTATACAACTTTTAGGTCACCAAGCGAAAGAGCAAATTGTCTCTTGTCCCATCCGAATATACTCGGGATGTCGGTATCGGCAATGGCATAAGACGGAATGCTCGATATACGCAAAGTGAATGCGTGATGCATCAACGCGGCCACGCATTGCCATAGAGCGCGGGTATCTCGGATTGGTTTCTGGATCGGAGTATTCGCCGCGGATCGAGAAATTTCATTCGTCACGACAGCATGTGCTCAGCCATGCGGAACATGGACTAACAACTATCCCCACCATAGCTCTCTGTCTCCAAGTCTCTATTCTGGATGTGGCCAAACATACTGTATATCATAGTATTTTTTCAGTGACATCTATGTAATCGGCGACAAGATCCTCCAAATGAACTATTGCTATGTTTCTCTGCCATTACACTTCAGAAGTCGCAATTACATAGTCCAAATGAAAGTACTGAACGGCGCTGTAAACCGGTCGAGACACGATATCTAATGTTGAAAGCAGCTTATACAACCAAGTTTGTAACTGGTACGGCCACCAGGTTTGTAGTCGTTGGTTAGCCACTGGAAATTTCCTTTTCGCGTAATCTAACACCACCAGACAAAATCTCCCATTGTCTGGTCACGTACTGCAAGATACCGACCTCCAAACAAGCATACCGATAGCTGCGTCTTCAACGACAAATATTTGTGGGATACAGTCTCAAGGACATACAGCGAATCTTATCATGCTCGACTCTATATCAGGAAATGCGTTGAAACTGACTTACCACAAGCATAAAAGAACTGACGTACATTCCGATCTGCGTGCACGTTTGGCAAACTTTACATAACACCGCACCGCCATACCACTCCATCGTTGTGTTCCATATTGCGTCTGAAAAATGAATCTAAAGTTTAGCAACCGAATTTTTTTTATAATTAGAAATAGTTGAAGATTTCTCAAGTGGCAATCGCTCAAGTAGCCGACTGTATAACTATGAGGACACACGCAGTGGCAAGGCATGCATACAAAGTCGATGGCGCAGCGTAGATCAAATAACTGGCACACAGAAGTAGATATGAAACTCATGCATTTTCACCTAGGAAAGAAACTACCAATAGTGCAGATCTGTAGAGCTTGATATGTGATATGTGATATGTGATCAAAAACACAACCTTAGATATATCTGCGGCTTAAGTCTTAAGTCTTGTGATCATACGCGTCCACTATAAGGCGACAAAAGAGTCATCACAGCATGGTTGCAACTATTTCCATAGACGGAATAAGTACCAGGATTAATTCATTCTTATAAACCGTTATTCGAAGTTTTTGTCGCACGGTTAGTTTTAAAACCCGGAATAAAATTCGAACCAGGTTTGACACGTTACGCCACCTTTTGATCCGAAACCTAAAGCGCCAATACCGACCGCATCGCACTATGGACCTCAACATCAAAATAGGTCCAGACGAATATGATGCTAGTAAGGTCTTCATAACTCATCATCGAACCATATCCAACATTTCGGAGTCGAAAACATGTGGGACATGTGCATCATAAGACGCCTTGTTCCGGAGGTTGCGAGTTGACCGATACCGGTGATAGAATACGATACTGGCTCGATATTTCCCTCTGATTAGCCTACGTGTTTTTCATGGATAAGGTATGTCCTTAAATGTCTTGACTTGATTATATGATTTGCGTCTGCTTGCTGTCTGAGATTGTTTTAGTACATTATCATCATCAATTAATCATTGATTAAACTATCTATTTCGGGATTTACGTACAGGGCAGAGCGTTGGACTTAACCCAACGGTCATGGGTTCGGGTTTGACCTGTGTAATATTTGACCGTTGGCCGAGTGGCTTAGACTGTCCGTCTTCTGATCGGGAGATTCCGGTTTCGATTCTCGGCCGAGTAAAACTAAAGAATTTAAAATTGGTGTACGTTTTTTCTCTGTTTCGCAGTCGGCATTGGGGGAGTGCGGATGGTTGCGGTAGTGATCCGTCCTATTAACCGGAAGCATTGACCTGGCCTGCATGACCTTAGTAGTTGGAAACGCCATAAATTCAAAAAACAGCAACAACAACATACACTGGGGAAATCACTACAGTGCGTCTTTACTGCTACTTATGTAGCGTTTCTACCTGAGGCTGTGTATATGTAGGACGTATGTCTATACATCAATTAACGTCTGACACGAATATCCGGTGCCGTCCTAGGAAATACGCTATTGACGTTGTGTACATCCGAATTTTGTAAGAGATGAGGAATGATAGATTTAGTGACGCGTTTTGACAATGGTCACGTACATCCGGATCCAAAAAGCCCATTTAAGCATGATGGCTCTGAATTTGTAAAGGCGCCATGACCAGACTTGACCCTTGTACTTAAATAGTGAAATTCATTAACGCAGGATTGACAAGTTAGTCTAGGTCTAGCGTAATCCTACGCCTGGAACACACCTAACACTTGTGTGACAAAACATCACACAAAGCACGTAAGCATTACAGACACTCCACTTATCTGTCAATAGATCATCACCACGACACTTGACTTTTTAATCTCACTGACGTCCATTGAAAGCTACAGGGTCAAAATGTTTTGACGCAACACAAAAGATTTTAACGGTCACGAACGCCCGGTGTAATGCGTTATTATGATGCGTGTATTTTAGCACTGGCGTGTATTTTAGCACTGTCTGATCATGGCCTACTTTAGAGTAGGCCATGGGCTGATCTAGAGTTACTGTGCACTATAGAAATGCCTGCTTTAAAGTGAACTTTCCGCGCGGTCAGAGAGGTTTCATGCATAACACCATAGTTACGGTCACACACGTTTGTTCCCGGTTGCTACTTCCCTACGAGGCACTGTGCAAGACAAGGCAACGTATCTTCGAAAGTTGCAGGCAATTAAGGCTAAGCGCCTAATTGATTCAGCTGGTGTGGCATTCTACAATCCATACATTCGGTCATTCAGAACCAAATTTTGGCAATCACATTCTCTGTTCCAAGAATTTCTGGAGGGAGCCAAAATTGACTGCGTAGCCATACTGCGAAATATGCTGTCGCTAAATTCTTATGCAGATTAAACAAACCCGATTCATTTCGCCCGTGGTAAAATCAAGTCAAAATTTCACTTCCAAGTACCAATCATCAGCGTCAATAAAAGAATAATGGGGCAATCATCGACATGAATCAGCATGCCGAAAGATCCGGAACGGAATCCTAAACCGCACGTCGTGACGTCATTACTACATCAAAGGACATAATACCATATTCAATACTTTCCGAACAAGTCACGGTACCGCCTCTGTAAAATGCGAATTGTTTGGATTAATATAATCACGCTGGGTGTGAGATTGCGTGGCCGTCTGCGCCATTTCGCAATTGCGCAGCCAAAGTATGTCCAGCGACTTCCTAACAACTGTGAGTAACTCAATATGCCTTTCGCTTGATTACAAGGTTCATGGGTCGAGAAGACGCCATCAGAGGCAATTAGTTGAATCGCATAATTTCGCATGAGAATGACTTCATGTGTTGACATTGCGTAATTGCAACATTTTTGTAATCATATTTGTTTACGAGAAAACATTCAGCTTATACTCATGTAGTCATATGTATTTGAGCATGGCGTGAATTTGCCTCAAAACAGGATTCCGTCATAGACAGGAAGGCAAAAGGTGTTGTTTCGTGAAGCTCATTGAGGCAAATGAATATGTAGGCGTATCGTTCCACACCGACACTTTTGAGGTTAAAAGGTTTCCATACAGAGCCAACAACCTCTCACAAAACAGTCGGGAACACCGTACCAACAACAACAACTACGGGAAGCTTTAGCGAATGCGATTTTTAATGCAAAGTTAAATAGTGGAACCAATATGGTCAACCAATTTCAGATGGTTTCTGGGATTCTGCTATCTTTAAAATTTCGCGCTACAGACCGGTAAACATGTTTCACCAATAACTGTCCTCTCGAGATTGATTTATGGGATAAACTAAAATAGGCCCTCTGCATCAGCTACTGCGATCGATCGGATGCAGCAAAAACCCGTAAATGCAACTATCTCATCAATCAAGAGAATTCTTGAACGATCACAAATTCAAGATCGTAATGAAAATTAGCAAATAGCTTTCAAGTTGGATTTGTGCGTCCATTCATTTTGTCCTATACTTGCAAGGAGATCGTCGGATGCTTCGAAATTTTCCACTGTTGAGAGTGTTGGAGAGGTGATGAGCCACTCATTGCTTGTTCACAGTCAAGAGTTTTTAGCATGCCCTCCCATTATATACTTCTTTTCAGGGTCCCTACTTCACTTTTGCTATGGATTTTGGTATGCTATGTTTAGCATGGTGTGAGTATGGCGGTGAACTTGATCCGGTTATGGTCGGTTTTGGTCGTGGCTTTGTAGGGTTTATACAAAATCTACTTAAAGTACACTAATGAACGGCAATTTTTGACATGACAAACCCTTTCTGTTTATTTACAAATTTCAGAAAAGACAAACGTACTTTATCGTTCTATTACTGCAAGTTTGGTAGAATGATATCGCATGTCAGAAATACGACAAGGAGGTATTACGAAAAAAAAAGTTCCAGGCTACCAGCTAAACTACGTGTCCTAGGTGAGTGGATCTCACATTACACTAAGACCGATTTTGTGGCTAAAAAGGCAGAAACATAGCAATTGCATAATGAAAATGGTGGAGTCAATAGTAAAGATTGAACTATATTATACTGTACCTTTGGGTGACACCAGGAATGTAAACGCCAAGTCTGCTATTGCAAAATGAAGCATGATCATATGAACGTGTGACGATCTGGCTCTTGCATACACGCAGTATATGACGAATGAGTTTCCGATCGCACTAATAAGGAACAACGTCCATGTTGCGATCACTCGTGCAAGATGTGAATTATCAAAAGTGAGAAGCTCCTAAAAATACAACGTTTTGCAATCAAGTACATCAATCAACCAACCAATTCAATCTTGCTGACTTAAGCGGAGAGCTATCAACGTCAGGAACAATTGACTACGCAAACAGGACGTCGTTTGAACAGAGACAGATATCTTCCACCACGCAAGTGGCCGCCACAGCCCAAAAGTTGTGGTCTACAACAATCACCGCCGTTGTCGTTTCATAAAAGCGCAATTGATGCCAGATGCCCAGAAACAGTGGAACATTTTATTTTGTACTGCCTTAAATACCGTAAACAACGGGCCATTCTTTTCCGATCCTGCTTTTCCAATCATCTTTCTCCAACCTTAATAAACGTACTGACCCACCCTAACATGGCGAGACCCGTTATCGACTTCGTTCTTGGCTGCAAACGTCCACTATAGGTAAAACAGCTCAAGTCATTTTATATATTGTGTTGTGTTGTGCGATGTGAGTGTGTATTGTATTCAATTGTATATGTTGTGTATGGTATTGAATTGTATATGTATTGATCGTGGCGCAAAAGGCCCGTGGGCGACAAGCGCCACTTTCCTTATCATAATAAAAAAAAAATGTTCTCTTTCTCCCTGGTTAGAGACATCGGTGAGAGTCGTGTACGGCGTCGATTGTGACGCGGTAAGGACGGCTTGTATTCTAATTTTACTTACCCTATAGCCCGCGCACATAAATTTCACTCTATGTTCTATTTCACACTGTGACATGTTCATATATTCTGGGGACATCTGAAACAGAGTCTCAATTGACTCATTGCGGTATATCCAATCGTCTGTGTCGTTTAGGGGGATGCATAAAGTTTCATTGTTCGAAATTGTAGAGTCCAGTGGTTGGACGGCCGTTGCCGTGGTCACGTCCATGGCGTTGAGACTTGAAACGGAGGTCATAAGCGTATTCCAGTGACCCGATCGCCACTGGCGAAGGTGTTGATTCAACTATATATATACTGTAGGATACGTTCTAGGATTGCTGAAAGATAAAAGGCTTGTTGAAGGATGCTTATCCCAAGGCGTAAACAGAGGTCGAGACCCTAGGTCCCTAGCTATAAGGGTTCCACCATTTCGATATATACGGCGGCCGCATGACTATACAGTCATTCACTGAGTACCATATCTATAGATCTGTCACCATAATATAAGAGTTTTAGGCAGACCACGTCAATTCCAACAGCGAATGTGATGCCTAAAGTATCGCTATCGCATTACAAATGAGGCAGGCGACAGACAAATTATGAGTAAATATCACATTGGCGAAGGCCTTCAATCATGATGGTAAGCAAAATAGCGCACGCAAAAACACACGTTCAAACGCAACCCACATCTCAACCATTCAACCATACGACTAAGAACTAATACCCGGATCTACGGATTGCGCTGTGCAACAGGACTAATGTGCTCAAAGCTCTAGAGAGGTGTTGTCAACGAATCGCTACCTTTTTAGAGTGTAGTTAGACGCCCACTTTGTATTGGTGTTCAAGTGTAAACCGACTGTGTCATACCTGCTACGCTAACCTTCAACCCTGGTATGAGTTTGCTGACTTTTCTGCACAGAATTTATTTATGAAGCTTTGGAGTCGTTTTGTCATCCTAAACCCTGGGAACAAGAGCGAGTACCTGCGTTCGCATGGCAGGTTACATATCCCTGCAGCTTTAATCCGTTTACTGTATATAGGATACTTGACGATACGCGGACTCACAGCCAAATCCGCCTTTACGTTAGAAAATTAGATCGTTTTGAATGATCACTGATTTGTAGACTTGATAAGTCTGTTAGGCCTTACCGTAGCGCAATAACCAGAATGTGATTCATTTTCGCGGTGAAAGTGTTGATGTTTTGGCTTTATGGCGTTTTCAACTACTAAGGTCATATACCCCAGGTCAATACTGAGTAGGCATACGCGTCATACTTCCGGTTTAAAATCCGGGTGCCTATTACAACCACAACTTTCTCTATATCTGCTCTCCGCCGATACTGATTGCCAAGCAGAAAAGAACAGGTACCAATTTTAAAGTCTTCGCTTTGACACGCGTTGAAAGTGTGGAAATTGATGTCTTGAGCAGGCAATTAGTCAATATTACCTAAGGAGCGGTGATTAGACGTATACTTCCTTCCGTGGAATCTTGGCATAGCAGTACACGTTGGTATACCTTTTACCTTGAGCGATAAGTACTCAGTGACTTTGAAATTAACACACAAGTGACACAGATCAGCTTGTACTATCGAAAAAAGGAGTGGTCTACATGCTTCCCCGTACACCGCTGCAGCAATGTATCCGACATCGACGGAGGATTCTCAGTGCAACATATAGTAGCATGTTTTATAAAGGGTTATACTGTCTAGGAGGCTTTGTGGAACGTATGCATTACGAAATGCAAAACTATAGCGTGCGGTCAACTAATCCATATCTTATCCAGCAAAACACTCTTATCCGTAATGAATCAATAAATAATAATAAACAATTTTGAGCTGCAAGTTATAATTTGCGTTCAGCAATTCACAAAAGTATCTACAATCATATTGAGTTGCTATGGCTTCTTCCTGAATAGTGCAGTAGTACCTCCACCTGCCACCTATTCCCCTCAGCTTTTCATAAGCCAATATCTAGTCCTGATACTATGCTTATATACCTTGAAGTCCAAGTAACTTCTCTACTAATATTAGCCATACGTGTGACAGCTTGTCAACATGTAATACATGTTATACGTCATTGCAAGTGCTTATACTTCATATATCCTTGCGGTACAAAGAATAATTCCCAGTTCTCAGTCTATTATGATTACAAAAACTACAAATGACGAATCGTCGGCTCGTCATCCGTGTTTGTGGTGTTGTTCGATTTTGAAACAGATTTATTCTATCTCCCTAGCACAGGAGTGTCACAAGTCGCACGCGTAGTCAATAAAATCAAGCGCTCAATGAGTAGATAAGCCGCGTCAGGGTACAAATATAGCATTTTAGTAATTGGATGCATTTTATTGCTCGGAATCATGCCATTAGCAATCAATTTCACAAAAGCATATGACAACAACGGGCGGCCATAAATGACGAAAACCAGGAGGAAGTATCGGGATACTGGGGAAGTTCAGTTGCGTTCACAGATGTTCCCCTAGACTCGTAGAGGTCACGAATACGCGAAGATGTGTTCTGAGTGGTACACCACTGCTGTATTCCTCATATGAGAAGAATCCACGTTGTCGGTGTAACGTTGGTACGTTGCTGAGAAAATCCTCCAAGGACAAAGCACCGGACTGACAGCTGAGAGGCTAGACTCTAATCACAGTGAGTTCAACAGATAGAATTCCCTTTTAGATTGACATAGCAGAATGAAACGGTAGGTGGCCGTATTCATAAAATAAGAACGCCCATTGCGCTGGTCACTGCGTCTATTGTCGATGATGGAAGTCACTTGAGGTCGGTCAATTTTCACATTCTCTACGCCCGCTCTCTACAGAATCGTACGGTAACGCTAGACCATGAACATGCTACCTACCGCGCAAATTACCTCCACTATGCAGAGCACCTACAGTACGACAACGCACTGGCCTAGTCTGTTGACTCACATAAAACAGTAAAAACTGCACTTTTCAAAACCGGCCATATTGTGCAAAGCTCTAAATAGCAACTGGCGACGGTGGTCAACGACCTACTTTTTCCGAGAGTGCTTGAAGGCAAGAAATCTTTCATAGCTATACCGTACGGAAGTAATACAAAGGCTTCAGGCAACTACTGTATGCAGGCGGTAAGCAACACTGGCTGACTTAGCAGGTAGGTTACATGCCATCATCCGATCGCAGTTCACTGAATGGTGATTCCTTCTGTCGCTTGAACAGATAGTAAATTTCGTCTACACTTCACAGAATGTCTGTGATAAACACGGATGTCGGATATAGCAAATCGGATATAGCTGCATAACATATGGATAGGTACATACTGTCTGCTGTGAGCGTTTAACCGGATAAAAGTGTATAGGCCTATAGGCCTACCATATCCAGGTATAGCATGCGTCACAGGAAAAGATCGCATGGTCTAACCATCACACTCACACTGGTACGCCATTGAAAGCAAGCTCTACGACCAACTGAATTACCCGACCTAAACGATAAACTTTGGCATTGACAGTAACGCCAGTTAAAAGCTGCAAAATAGACCTACATACATGTTTACAAATAGGCCGCAAAGTCAAAGGCCACTAGGTTTCCTATTGACCCAGTCCACAAGTTTTGTACTATGCCAAAGCATGGGTCAAACTGTTAACAAAGAAACAGTTTGTCAGCAGGTATAAGATGCTCATTGCTCACGTGCAACACTCTTCGATCTCGCATTGTCAGCCGTCAGTCAACCTTGCGAATACAGTGAAACGCTGGCACTGCGTTATCTCGTACTTGCTATCAGTTGCGTAAAATCAGATACGTTCTTCCGAACCAAATAGCATTTCTAAGAACTTGATCGATCATCGATGCGCGATGCAGGACCCAATTTCATGAACTTTCAATTTGATAAGTCAAATTTTCATCAGCCAAGCGCTCCATCTTCTTTACATACTTTATCTACGCGGTTCAGAGGGTTGTGAGTAGTTAACCCAAGATATCAACCGCAGCGATTACTCTATTACTTAGCACTATCGCAGCAAAACTCTGTCAAGCGTTACAGCGACTGAACAAATGGATGTTTTCACTTTGAAAAACAGTTGGTCGCCTGAGAGTCGTCGCGCTCCACTGATTACAAATTATTGACGACCAAGGGGAAAGTTAGCTACCCAACATATACACCTCATTAGTCCCCAGATTTACGCTAATATCAAAGCAATTCGTGACTGCCTCAGTACATACGGCATTGCACACATTTCCCCAAGTATATACTACAACAGTTTTGCATATAAGTTGCAATGACACTCTTTCGTGGAAGAGCTGCACTTACACTAAGAAATGCCGCGGGTCTTTCCAACAAACGGTACACCTTGCGGGCAGGTAACGTACACTAAAACACTATACCAGAGGTGCTTCCTCCAAATGAAAAATTTCATCACTACGAAACCCGTGTGTTGTGATTACGGACCCCTTTCGTAGCTAACGGTTCCTCCTTATTTCCTACGGTGAGTTATATACCGAAGCATCCACGGATATGCCACAGTCCACGAGTTCAATATTTTGGATAGAGCAGCTTCGAGTTCTACCGATGGTTCTGTAAGTACTGCGCAATTGTTTAATATTCACATCACCGCGTTGTGATAGTAACAGTTCGGCTGTGTCACATTTA
Source organism: Botrylloides violaceus (assembly GCA_030412335.1). NCBI lineage: Eukaryota > Metazoa > Chordata > Ascidiacea > Stolidobranchia > Styelidae > Botrylloides > Botrylloides violaceus. The sequence continues at coordinate 3,697,043 of JASFYC010000810.1, forward strand.
AAAGCTGGCTGACTAACGATTGGCCGGCGAATTTGAAATTAGCGCTTCTGATAACAGGGTTTACTTACGTCACCCCCTTTACCAGAATGCGTCTACTACGCCTACCACATGTCTTATGAGCCAAGAAAGCAGACCGAAAGAAGCATGATATAAATGTAATCATCTACCGTTCTCTCCCCACAGATTCACTTTGATGTTGCTAGTTCAACAATCTGCCCTCTTGTCATTTCTGATAGTCACCTTGCCTTAAGTTCAAAGAGACTATAACTGGCGGATCTATTGCAATGTAATAAAAGATATAACAACACTGTAGTCCATGGACCTTGAACCTAAACGCATGATTTCACCTTTCATACGCCGTAAGGCATAGCATGACACGATAGGATGTAATTTATATGATTCTACGATGACACAATATTAGGTCCCCTAATCTCAAATAGGCTATTGTATTTACGTCGATGACTATATTTCGGAATTGTCGCTGCCTGTTAGCCATGCACTACAGAAATTTGGATTATGTTAGTGCGATCCCTGAGATGCACGAAAATCTTTGTGGACGGTATTTTTTTACTCTTATGGTTCGCTACGGGTGTGCAAAATCACAGGTTCGGTTGAACAATCACCGTTAACACTGTAGTCGAGTATACGTATATTCATTCCGTGACGTTAAATGATTTATGATCGCTTGTTTTGGGGTCCTTGCAGTGCAGTAGGACTGTGTTGTAGAGTCATCAAATACGCCTTCATTCCAAGAAACTTGCACTTTTCTTCCAACTCTAATCTGATGAAACGAGTCCCATTGCGTCTTTACAAATGATATTAAACCTGCAGAGTGTACTCTACTATAACCTCCCTTAGCAGTGATCGCGGCATTGAGCATATTGCTTATGATGACATTTCTATTCGAGAGTATTAGTAGCAGGTTTCGCCTCACCTCCCTGCCTGCATAAGGAATTAAACAATAACTGATGTTATGAATTATATCTTGCGAAATATACTCGTCTCGGATTTGCTTTCTTATCCCTGCTACTGGCGTACGTGCATACATGAATGCAAAATTCAGCAGGATATCCCGTATAATGTTACACGAGCAAAGCGCGTTTTCTATCGTCCTAAAATCGCAATACGATGCACAGTAATTTGATCGTGGAAAACACATTATTGGGATCCTCGAGTGAAATTCCACACAAACATCATAATATGCTATCACAGTAATTGAGTTCTGCTGCTTGGAGATGGGAGTCGAATATTACAACCAAAAGATCCGGTCAAGATCTTTGGCCAACAGTAAAATTACAGATTATGACTTGAAACGGTATATGCAATGCATCAACCCATGTGTAAAAGCAGGTGAGTTGACAGTAGTTCATGCTTATTAACGTAATCATTTCCAATGTGACGCTTCACGCTACGCCTTAGCGGTAAAGGTTACAGTTTTTTTGGGATTGTTCTATTCTGAAAGGCACTATGAAAACTTACCATATCACTTTGCCTATTCTCTATCAAACACCCACACTGTCTTGTGTCTTCGCAATTGCCACATCTCACACATAGCCGTACTATCTCTCTCTCTATCTCTATCTCTCTCACCTTCCTTGAACATTTTGTTACGCATTGCTGTAGAGCCGCTAGGTATTTACTCATTGAAATTATGTCTGCAAGATACATCCCACGACGCGACTACAGACTCCCCCAGACTTTATAGTAGGATCCTCAGCAGCCCATGGAATTTACTCAGGACATAGCTTTTGATTCGCAGCACCTTACTGCGACATGCTTATTTTTCAGGTCAATTACCAGTACCAACGATATGATACGCCGTTTCCACTGATTACACCTTATTTTAAAGCCACTGCTCGCCTCAATTCCGCGAATTACACCTTATTTTGAAGCCACTGCACTGCACTTCAGAGAGATTGTCATGTCCGTTCCGCGAAATCTACGGTAGCTGTACTTGAAACTAGTAAATGACTGTTCTAAATCACGGAGGCGGTGCGAAATAACCTCAACGGCCTTGACTGATCACCGCCAGCAAGTATCCAACAATTATGTCACATTCCCATTTTACGACCAGTCCACCTACTGTACTTTTAATAAAGACTGTGCTTTCCGTTGCTGGTTAATGCCTTATTATTAAAAAGGCTAGCACTACACCCGCTACTCTGATGCTACAGTTACAGCCCAGAAACTGTTGCGACCAAGCGACTCGCAAGTTGCGAGCTTTGACTCGCGAGTTGTGAATGAACTCCTGAATATTTGATTGTTACGTCACTAAGTTACCATCATGATCGCTAATACCATAGTACTACGTCATGCTTCATTGGAGATAGTTTAGAGGAAATCTTCAGATGAGGACGTAACATGTCTGATATGACCCTTGCACGATATTTTGCTTCTTTCTTTGCCGATTGATGATAGTTTCGAAACCACGTGGGAGTCGAGAGTGCTTGACGAAGCAATTCAAAGGGAGGTAAAGTTAACTTATGCTACAATGTTGATTTACTGACCACGTCATTATCGTTGTCGTTACAAATTAAACGGGCTTCCGCCATACGAAAACATAGATATTCATATCTCGCGTACCAGTACCAACCTTCATTTACAATGACGGAGAAAATGTCACTAACCATAACGCATACAAATCCATATAATTGTTTTCTCTGAAGTCAGCGAAATTGACAGACACAGTTCACAACACAATAAAAGAGGTATAATGGGATATAACAGGCTCACTGCTTTGCTATTGCAAGTGTCAATGCGTCATAACCAGTGCACTACACAGGGCGCAGTAGATCGTAACCGTTATCGCTTGAACTGTTAACCTTTCCCAAATTTCACATTATAACGCCATTATTAACACTGATATTCATACTCATATAGTTGACAAGGGACCGCACTGAACCGCAGCGCCACTACTACTATGCAAGACTTTGAATTGGAAAATGCGCCTCTGATCTGAGGTACCTCGGTCCGGAAGTGGTATATAGGATTCACTGGTTAATGTACATCCGTTACTTTGGTATTCTGGTCATCAAGATCCGTTGCTCTGGTCATACGGTATCAGGAAGGGCGCCAAAATGTGTCAATTGTGGTTCATTTGAGACAACTAACCATTGGGCAAAGCAAATTAGGTATTTTCGTGGCCATGAAACTTTCTGCCCAACCCGACAGCGACATTTTCACTTAGAAAATCGAGTGTCCCATCCTAGTAAATACGCTATACTGCTATTTTGCTGTAGCTTTTATTGCATAGATCATCTCGGTGGTAGGCTATAAATACCAAACTAAAACCACCCACGAAATCCAGGCCTCCATATTTTCTATTCATTTCCCTCCTATTTGCTGGCCGCGCAATTTAATTTCAAGTACAGAATACCGTCAATAGGCTTGTCTCTATCGCTGAATTAATTCTCACCCTGCATAAAAGTATAGTGACACCACAAACTTAAGTATGGAGATAAATTCGCCGGCTAACCTTTCGCAATTATAAGGTGACAGATGCGAGGTCTCATTAATACAGCAAACTAGCAATCGGAGTTTCCCATGCGATCACACGGCAGGTCTCTCGGTGCCTCCCCTTCAAAGTAACATATAATTCTATATCATTAGGCAATATATATTATTGTCATTCACACCTACTGTAGGTTAGCCGTATTCAACAAAGTCTACTGTATATCGTCAAACGAACAGGTGGATCACTTAGCATAGGACTATACGCTGCTGCCAAATCAACTTGTCAACAGTGTGCACTGTATATATGTATATTGACTACAACTCAACAACAACATGTATCAACTCACCCCAGCTTGTTGATTCCATAACAATATCACCCCCCAACGATTATTTTTCGTCACTAATGTATGTTATTCCAAGGTGTCGATGACTCACAGTCGCTCTACTTATGGTATCTATTTTGTACAAATTCGCCGAGAGATTTTTGTTTACACTTCAACTTCGTAACACCGATCATATGACTTGGATTGAACACAGCCCAACATCGTTCAGGCAGAACTAATTGGTGAATAACATCAATGGAACATCAAAACAGAGAGAGAGTGTAATTGTTCATGACATGTTGCATCGAGTTTTACATTGGAAGCAACCAATCGTGAACAGTCAATCTCACAGTCACAGGAATGACACAATACACAATGTACGAGTCACATTCGGAGCACTATACGCCCCATTTTCGACTTAGGTACATATAATCGTCGTTAGGTGTACATATCGTAGGTACATAACACAAACGCTCCTCGCTCTGTGGTAACCTACAACCAATCCCACATCTCACACAAATATTCTTGGCTGCGTGACAGTTTCTACCATGACAACCATGAAACTTCCTGTTGTGCCGAAACACTCATCTGTCAAGTATGACGTATCGCCATTTGGCCTCATAAATACAGTACATTCTTCATCACAAAAATCTGTTTTAATCTAAATATGAACTTAAAAACATGTCAAAGAACACTATAGCGGAGCCAGTATGGGAAGTTCATTTGATATCGTAAATAAGATTCACGTAACATCCAATATCCAGCCGTTGCCATCGAGAACTGAATATTGACGGCCTTTGGTATATTGAAAAAACGTCCACAAGCTTTCAGATGAATTCCCTCTTCACCTGATAAAGGAGCAGAGCTCGTGAATGGGATATTAATGAAGCAAAGCTGGACATTAAATCTGTGGTGAATCATCTCTGTAATATCAAAACGACCTGGAAAGACTTCTGCCGAAGACGATAATCACAAACTGATCAAGATTAGCCGCCATTACCATAGAATCACATAGGTTTACCTAACACACAGGATCATGTGAATTATAAGACTCTGTTACTACAGACCATTCTGCTTTATCCTTATCAAAGCAATAAAATAAACACGTCTTATCTTCAACGAGAGATCGTCGACTAACCTTGCGTATTCACGTGAATTCAATACACATAAAACAAATTCCAGAATTCTAGGAATTTTTAGATAACGCTCTCTGCATTAAAGATGATTTCATTCATAATTAAGAAATAATACGTCATATGAGAATATATGAGGGCTGAAGAAATATCTGATTTTCAAATGAAAACGTTGCTTCGGAAATTTTTCTTCCACCTCTTCTACAGTACTATATGCATGTACAAGTATATGGCCTTCTAAATTTAGCCTCCTGAATTTTGTAGGCCACTTTGTTCTGACCATTTACTGGACAGTAGACTATAGCTATAGTCACGGAACCGCATAACAAAGGCCACAGAGTAATCGTAAATTTAACTTTCAAACACGAGTATCAAAGCAAACTATAGAGGTTGAAGGTTTGTGAATTTATAAAGCAAATAAAATATCCTTAATTATGCGATTCCACGTAATATTGTGTAGCGAAAGTGTATCTGATCCAGCAAACATAGCTTGACGGCAAAAGATAGTAAGATACTGAGGAATATGAATGGCGTATCTTTTAAACCTATGTGTCATTTATTTCACGTACAGTATTTCTGTGCGAGGTGGACCTTATCGGCGAATATACGATATGTGGTCGCATGCGATCCGGGGTCGGGACCAGGCTCAAGATGGTTCGAACTATACATATCTATAGATATATATTATGTGCATCACACACAGTATACGTCGGATCGAAAATCGAAGTCATATCGATATAAAGGTCAAGGGGTGTGGGAAGGACGTGCATATAATTATTACCTGCACCTACGAGGCGCGTTGGACAAAAGAGAAGGCAAAGAGGTGCAAGCGTTTCGAATCTCATCCCATTTTTCCTTGCATGATCCAATTTGAATGGAGTATCTCAAACCTAAACTGCTACATCCCCCCTGACAAATACTGACAAATAACGAATTTTATATATTCACATTGTGCGCACTCCCAAGACAAAATTGAAAATGCTTATTTACTCTTGAATATCGAATACTGTAGTAGGCCTACGTGCTGCTTCTCACGCCCCACGCATAAAGCAACAACAATAAACAACAGTAGTCGAAATGTTACAACATGATATCGCAAAAGAAGTTGAACGAGCTGGGAATAAAGACAAAGAGTACAAGATGCGGTAATATCGAGGGATGGTATGGGATAGCAGCAATGTCAGCGATATGTCAGCAAATGAAGGATTTTCAATCATTAGAGAGTGTAATCCGATCTTCGTAAATTGGGCAAATTAGTACATATACTAATACCAATCAATCCAATGGGCTCACCAGAAATCATCGGATTAGTTTAATGTCTCTTTGACATTTTTAAATGTTGACTGTGCGACAGCGTACGAGTCAAACAGAATTTGGCTGTGCTGCGAAGAGGGTTGTGGTTGTGGTTGCGATTGTAATCCGTGCTATAAACCAGAAGTATCGACATGCGGGCTAAGTATTGACCTGATTTATATGCGAATTCAGTTGTTGAAAACGGCAGGAATTCAACAACAGCAACCTGAAATCTCATCGCATCGTGGCCCATCATAGCTGATTTATAGCTGAAGATCGAGGAAACCAACACTGTGCGTCTCAAATATTGATTTCTGTACAAGTGCCTGAGTCAAACAAAAATGGCAGATCTTGACTTGAACGGTGACGATATTTTTCAATCGCAAGACAAGAATTTCGCTTTCATCACAGGTTCTGGTTCCTAGACCGGAACGATTTTGATTTGAATATAAAAATATAACCGTGAAAAGTGATACAATGCCGTTAAATTGTATAATACGGATATTATTGCATACCAAATATCATTTCAGACCTCTACGGGACGTTAATGCTTCACCTAAAATTCCCTAACGGCAAAATCCCAAGGGTTATCCATCATTAATTTTCAAAAAACTCACGAATGTGGCCCAAGAATTCAAATGCAATAAAACTCAATCAAAGAGACCTCGGTCAATGGCTGATTCATTGACCTACCGTGAATGCGCTCTCAACAGCAGGAGGCAAGGGCCAAGCACAATCTTGATTCTAATTTTTCTTCAAACCAGCATTATAGCAAGATATTGCTTCATCCTTCATGCAGAAAGGCCAACTTTAATGAACCTAGTCAATTCCACATGCATATTTCTTTAAGACAAAATTGGTGGGGCTATAAATGTTCAATCAAAACGTCGGCAGTAGTCGGTAATACAGATAGTGCGTACACTGTACAGTCCCCGCCATGGGTGAACGCAGAAGGTCAAGGAGTCACACTACAGCAAGTATCATCAATAAAATTATGACATTTGATATTCGATATGTAGGTACAGCCTGCACGTAGATTTCATCATATTTCTGTTGATATTAAATTCGAAGTATTCCTATTGCATTAAAAATTCTTTTTCCTATATGCTCGATTGTTTAGAGACCATTAACGAAGCAACTATATGAATATTTTACGTTGTGAAAGCATGAACGGATAGTTTTCAGTCAATACAAATTACTGGTTCTACACCTCTCTTGCTACAAACTTATTAAAATTCATGTGGTTCAATGCATTTGATGACATTGCCAGATAATAGACTATCATTTGTATTAGACAGATTGGAATCTATCTAATCATTACGTATTGTGGTTTTGCGATATGTATTTCAGTAGACTCACTACTGCTGCTGTGTGACTGCCCTGACGTCGAGTACGAAAAAACCCATTCGTATGAAAGAAGCACACCCTTTTCTCGAAGTGACCAAAGTTTGATTTGGATTTTCCAACCTGGCCTACTGAATATCCGCATCCAGCGACGATTCTAGCCTGGGTGATTGGAAGGATTCTGTTTGTGCAATAACCCAATGCCATGCTAAACTGACAGTGTTGCAGACATTCCATAGTTGCTGGACCTTTTCTTCGCAAACTAACAAGATGTGAGGGTCCGAAACAGCAAACCTGCCGTTCGAGACAATAAGACTCCTTCTGTAACCAATCGTAACATTTTAAAGTCACTTTTCAAAAAACAAAACGAGACAAAAATCCTGCGCGCGGCCACGTTTCTACGCAGTCAACAAAATATGACCGATTATGGCTGACATTCAGCCATTAAATATTCAATGAGAATTATTCATATACTACAGTTCTTTTCCAATACTTTTCCCCTCGCTGTCTACACATGTCAACAACTCGAATCTCAAAACTAAATGTGTAGCGAAGAACAAATGTAAATAGCACGACACGAATAGAATTACCTCTGTAAATCAAGATATGGTTTTAACCTGCGCGATACAAAGTACCCACTTCCTCGCAATATAAGAATAACCTGACTGATACGAAGCCTAATGCGGTCGCTCCGCAGCTTAATACGAGACGTAACCTTGATTTATACATTAAAATCGTCAGTCGGACAGTCGCCTCGGGGAAATAGGACAAATATGTAGCGAGTGTCAATCTTATAACAATGTCAACAATGAGGTGGCATACACTACCATTTCTAGTACCAGCTTGAATGCGACCTATGTATTCCGGAGGTTTGTACAAAATCACACCGTCAATTGAAGCGAATTTTCGCGGCAATTTACAGTGCTCCGTCTCGAGAACGTACAAAGTCGCTAATGGCTATATGGAAATTTACAAGAATATAAATACTGTCGTCACTCGCCATACCGAGATAAATCAAGCATAGCCACATCAATCAAACGTCAAAACATGCTACGCCCCTGTTCAACATAGGGACCGCCTCTAAATCAAAAGCAGTGAACATAAAGAAATATCGCCCATTGATGTATATATACATATATATACAGTATATACCTCAGTGGGTGTGAAAATTATTCAAATCAATCCATTATCCAAACTGGGAGATGCAGAAGGAATAGGCGGTGCAGTACGTGATGGATAACCTCTTGACTGTTTCACGAATAGTTCGCTCGTTGTAGGCTACCTCTGCTGCCCAGACTAGATGAACTCTCCGAAAAACTTACTACGTACTGTAACTATGGCTATTCGGTGGATGGTCAGGATTCGCCACACCATGCACGCATGCAAAGCCCCGTATGGCCGTAACGATCAACATAGGCCTACGTATTCTAAACGAAGTAGGGGTCGCGAAGTGTATCTGACTGTGGCACATAACCAACAGGTTGTGGAAAATATAATAGGGAGCTGTGTCGAGCTAAATTATCACAATATTATAGCCAACTGCACCTGCCATACTGACCCTCTCTCCAGTCCTCAGTGGCCTCGTACATAAGGGATTGCAAATGCACATTGCACAATCAACAAGTGGTATTGACGTTAACCTTCCTACCTTGCTTTCTGCGTTGAAATACAGCTGTTAACGGCAGCAATCAACGTCATTGGTGGTATGAGCCGCTGCCTAAAATCAACTTAGGCCTATACACCTGATTCATCTGTTAATAGAATACCCTATAGAGGCTGATATTCTGGCTCTGAATGACCCTAGCCGTTTATATCTCGTTCGTCCACTACATTACTAGATTCATGCCCATAATTCACGCGATAGTCCACGAATGTTTGCATAAAACTTCGAGTTCTGTTTACTCAATAAATATTCACCAGCACTTCTGTAATCAAGTGCCCTTACCTTCGAATCCGCCTGCGCTGAAACTATGTCGTGTCGGATAACAACAAGCGTCCACATAAACGATTATTCACAAGAATCAGAGCATCTCGTACTGATAATTGGCTTTGGCTGATGCAGTGCACACTAATCACGTGACGTGCGAGACGGGAGAGTGCGGCGGGTTGTGGTTGCGATGGCGATCTGCACCATAAGCGGGAAAGTCGAGAATGAGTACGATAGGCCTGAGCTGTCATATTATTTAACCTGAGTAGTCTTGAAAACGCCATAAATTCGACTCACAATATCGATATACATTAGCACATCGTGTCTACCAATACATACAGTATGTCCCCAGTCTACACCATCACCTGTGGTTATGATGAGTGGAATTTCAAACTTGCGTGTGGCCAAACGAAAGAAGAAGAAATGTGTTAACCAACCCACTTGGTCTAGAGGGCAAAAAAAGCTCTATAAACTTCAATTTCTTCACATAAAGATGAGAGATGTCCTCGTAGCCGCTTGGCCTTAAGTCCAAGACTCCTAGCAAACTTGCCCCACGAGAGCAGTCAACTTCAAAACAAGTTATTTTCAGCGATGGATGAGCTGATTCGGTGCGAAAATGACGTAAGCGAAGAGATTATAGCTTCAAACAGCTTTGCAATCTTGCGCGCAAGGGTTTGCAAACAAGCATGAATTTTTAATGAAAAAAATATTTACATGGGTGTAGTTAAGCTCATTCACTCAATTATTGTCACGTTCCACATACCCACTTGCGTTGAACATTTTAAAACGATTGGCCAGCATTAATAACGCACCCAACGACATGCCTATACCTATGGGTCAACTTTTACTACGGAAACGAATCGACAAAGTATATGACCTCGAGAAGTCCAGTGTTAAGGCCTTGTTGTTACACAACATAAATTTGGTGAGCCGTCCCCAACGGTCTAAACCTCAAGACTTGCTAACCCAGACAGCTGTAGTAGGCCTACTTGAAAGAGCAGAGTGTGTAAGTATATAGGCCTACAGTCAGTATCGGGGGAGTGCGGAGGATTGTGGTTGCGATACTGATCCGGGCTATAAACCGGAATTACTGACACGTGTACCGTAAGGATTGACCTGGCATACATGACTTTAGTAGTTGAACACGCCATAAATTTAAAAAAAAAAAACAGTCAGCATCCGGAAATGATCCTTGCTGCATAACAGCCAGTTCTGTATAAGCTTAAACTTCCCGGAGGATTCAACCATTAGGATTCTTGAATCTTACTACCTTCAGCAAACAACATTAGAAATCATCCACCAGTGACGTCAAGGATTTCAGTAAAACCGACTTTGTTGTTGGAAGTCGACCTCTATATCAGTGGCATTACTGGCATGACGCATACACCATTCATACCTTTTCCATTCTCAACACTCGCTAATACCAGCAACTATACCACCTCTGTACAATATAACATGCCTGATCCTGTAAACTAAGAACCTTAAAATACCCAAACCAGACATTTTCTCCTGGTTGAGGAAAGATTAGGAAGGATGTTTTGAGTGAAATGTAACAAGCAATCCGCTATTGTGTTTCGAGCCGCACATCCAGTGACAGTCAACCGGACAAGTATCTCATAAAATATTCATTTTCATCTTCACCATTGCAAACAATAGGCTGCTAAAACCAGATACTTTGGTAGCGCTGGTCTTGATGATTTTTATCATATCGGATCACCATATCCACATCGAAATATATGTATATGTATGGGGCTGTAGGCTAGTAGTCAATTGTGATTGGTAGACAAACACAATAAACATACTCTTTCTCTCTCTCTCTCTCTCTACCTCTCTCTACCTCTCTCGCCTACGTCAAGTGTATAGAAAAACATGACATCTGCTTGGTAATGACTTTAACATGTTGTCAGATGGACAATTCGTGTTACCTCGCTGAAATTAATACCCCGCGCTCTGTTCGGCATCATCTACAATATCCAAAAATATCCAAGAAAAGATTCGGACAAGATATCAGCACAGTTTCATGTACTGTACACACTCGCATTTAAAACAAGCTTAGCAGAAAAATATTGACATTGACTTTCATTTAACCGTGACAAACCGTATCATACCTTTCGCCAACTTTCCTCATGAAAGAACACTGCTTGTAATACCTTTAAATTGACGTAATGGTGGGTGACGGTTTCATCAGTGGTAATAGCCTGCTACAGTATATTCATGCTTCAAATCGGCAGACAGACTTTTTCGTCTAAAATGAATTTATGACACGCAATGAGAAAACTATGTCCGGCCTGTTTGTTTCGATCAACTGTGATTAAAGATCTGACGGCGAGGACTTCGAACTATAAGCGGTCAGCAGAACGTAACGTTCTCACTAACATAATCTGATGTGAATTATGTATACTTGTAGCCTAAGCAAATAAGCGCACCTTTTATACATTACATACAAAAGACTACTTCAGACTACAGTAAACTATACATTAGCACTGTACGAGCGCCTCGCGCTCCAAACGTTCATTATGAACTTAGCACTGAGAAAAAGCTCCCAGTTGCGTACAAGAATTCATATATACCGTTCGATAGTTCAACAACTCTGGTAACATCGAACGAGATACATTTTGTAACTGCGGCTCCATATATATTGGATATTATCTCAGCTTTCAGTACAGTTAAAATGCTATCATGCGAGATAAAAGGTCAATTTCATCAATGGTACAAATAAGTAGAAAGATCATCCAATAACATATCACAAACGGCACTTGTGGACAGTAGGATATAAATTCGATGCAAGCACAACCAATTACCCAGACGCAAGACTCAAATTGTCTTGTCAATCTACAGTATAACTTTGTGCACACAACATAGCTCGGTCTGTCAGCGGTGTTCCATGATTGACTCGTCACGCATATAGACACCAGAGGTGCTGAGATAATACTTGTGTGTTCCAACCGTAACCAATAGGACTGCACACATTGTCTATCTATACTGTATGCACGCGACATAGCTCGGTCTGTCAGTGATGTGCTATGATTGACCTGTCAAGCTTATGGGCACCAGCGGTGCTGAGACAATACTTACCTGTGTGTTCCAATTAAACGTGATCAATATGACTCATATTGTCTATCAATATGTTATATGACTTACGCAGGGTATCTCAGTCTGTCAGTGCCTCAGTGGTGTGCTATTATTGACTCGTCACGCATGTCACACATACACCAAGAGGCGCTGATGTAATACTTCTGTGTTGCATAATTCAGATTTCAACGCTGACGGTAATTTGTTTACATTTATTCGGAAAGTTGATATACAAATGTGCAACTAAGCTTGTTATCATCCCAAACATCCTTTCGTCCTACGCATATTGAGATATTTAACTACTTCCTTGCTTATTTGTATAAGCTACTGCGTTTCATTAACTCGCGACCATGGCGGCTTAAGTTGAACGTAGTCTAATGATGAGAAGTAATTGAAGATCGGATTAGCCCTTGGCTTATGAGACTTCCTCGTGAGTTCGCACGAAAGGCCGATTTGTGAATGTCCCAATCTTCTACTTTGTTTATTGGAACAATATAATGGAGCCGATGGTGGACGATCAGTTGTAATCATAAAGAAGTTTAAGCGAATACAGTAGTTAGTTAACGCCGAAGCCTTGGGTTATTGGGAATAACATTCACAAACTTTCCGAGCTCCGCTCCGTTATTGGAAGAACATAGCGAAGCCGATGGTGGATGATCAATTGATATCGGGAAGAAGATTCAGCACACAGTTTGCGTCCGGCCGTGGGTTATTGAGAACAACACTCACAAGCTTTCGGAGCTCCGCTCCTTCGTTGTATAGGTAACTCAAGCCAAGGCGACTGGGCCGCGTGTGATCTGGTGTTCGTTCATTTTCGGCGCATGCCCTTTCCACAGGATCTCTCCATATCCCCCAATGGTGTAAATTGAGCACCGCCCCTTTAATTCAGTAGCGTTGCTTTGATGAACCGGTAGGAAAGGTCAAGTTTAAGATTCGATTTTCGATCGCTACTAATCAACTTTAAGTGTTTTTTCTAAACCTTGCTGATCAATTTGGCGAGATCCATCAACCGCGAATTGCGTCAATAGACGGAAGGCAATGGAAGATTATCCTGCTGAAAGAAATTTAATCTGATGAGCACGTATGCCATTCTTACTTGAATCCTAATAATGTCATTGCACATGGATAATTGAGTGTGGTGCTATGCATAGTAGTGAAATGCGCCAACGCACTTGGTTAGCGTTCAGTTAGCCGAGTGGCTGAGACTGTTCGCCTTCTGATCGGGAGGTTCCGGTTTCGATTCCCGACCGAGTCAAACTAAAGACTATAAAATTAGTATCCGCTGCTTGTCTGCTTGAAAGTCAGTATCGGGGAGAGCGGAGTGTTGTGGTTGTGGTTGCGATAGTGATCCGGGATATAAACCGAAAGTATTGACCTGGCCTACATGACCTTAGTAGTTGAAAACGCCATAACTTCAAAACAATAGCAACAACTAGGGCCCACCTTTTTCCATATTGTGAAGACTTTTCACAGCAGATTTAACGTCCAGAGTTGGTGTATTGAGAATTATAACGTTCATATGCTTTCGGAGCTGTAAGGACTCAATGTATCAATAAAGCAAATCTGTGGTGAATCTATTGATCGTCTTCCATCGGCTCCGCTGTTCATATATTTCTAAGCATAGCGCGTGGACAAGATTTACTTTGCAACAAGGTGGATATTATCAAGTCGTTCTAATGTTTGCTATACATTTAATGGAGATTTAAGAAGACTGCTTGTTCCCAGGTTAACGACTTGACAAACACCTCTGCAGGGTAAGAGTAACGAAAGCATTGCCATATAAGAGGCTTCCACGTCTCATAAACGACATGAATAAATTTATCACTTACCCCAATATGACAATCGTATATTTTATTGTTATATCAGCTGTAATAACTATTTAAATTGACGTCTAGACGTAACTTTACAGCACTGTAGTCGACATTGGATTTACGGTTAGATGAATGTCAACGTTCAGCTGGCATTGGATTAGTGGTATTCTGGGAACCAGCTTTCTGTTATCAATATATTTATCTCCGCAAGGTGTCGCAAGTGATGTCAGACGAGATTGTTGTTGTTTTAAATTTATGGCGTTGTCAACCATACTTACTGTCACCGAAGGTCATGTACTCTAGATCAATGCTTAGTACACTCCTCGATACTTCCGGGTTATATCCCGGCGCATTGTCACAATCACAACCACGAACACTTTCCTCAATAATGACTGCCAAGAAAAGACGGAACGGATACCGATTTTGTTGGTACGCCTCTGTCGGAAATCGAACCAGGGACCTCCTGACCACGCAAGCTCACGGATAGTCTCTATCTTACAACTACTGGGGCTTAGATTTGACAGCCTCTTTGTTTGACCATAACACACGATGCTCAAGACAAATCGATATTGGGATATGCAGCGACAATAATAGCCGACTTTTCCAGCACATAAGGTAAGCCCAGACACTGAAAGCTCTCTTGGTAATTCATAAGTAGTGGCCACAATAGACGTCCAACATGGCGGTCAGGGCCATAGCAAAGAGATGAACACGGACCAACGAGAATTTATGTAGGCAGCACGCACACGGTGGATGCGTCTGATTAGCAATGTTGATGAGCGACCACTTCGATTGTAATCAACGAATAAACTTTGTCATTATCCATATGAAATCATCGGTGATAATTATAACCAATTGCAAAGAAAGATAGCCGGAAATTACGTGAGAATGAATTATGATCAGAAGAACAAAGTTAGGGAGGCAATATGTTGTGGATATCGTATAGCTACACCCTCAATCATCTCAGATAATAGCCTTTTAACTGCAGTCGGTCATGAATCAAGAAGGGCAGGATGGTGAGGAAATGTATCACGAATGGAGTAGATTGCAAATTGTGAAGAATCAGGAATATGAAAGGATTAATGTAAGTTGTAAGTAAATGCAAGTCTATGGTGGTTACTGTATTCTTGTTTTCAGGTTCCACATAACCCGCATCTGGTCTTGCAAGTGACAGTCGTCAATGGGCGAGACATCACTAGAACAAGTATATTGAATCTCGGTAAAATAGAAGTTTGCGTACACTATATATATATCATTGATAGGTTATATAGATATCAAAATCGTGTACTGAGAAGAAAGCTATTCAATTCGACCACAGTATATATATATTTCAAAACCTATAGCGTCCAGCCTTATAGTTTATTGAGAATTAAAACATTCACTAGCTTTCGGAGCTGCGCTCTTTCATCAGGTGAAGATTCCAACTACGGCTGGACGCAAAATCTGTGGTGATCTTCTTTACAAAATCTATAGCGGAACAGTAAGCAACGCTAGCGAGTGGTGACTTTTGATGGGTCAGTCAGCAACGCTCGTAAGAGAATGGCCTCAATGATTGGCAGTAATCAATCAATATACGTCATTGCCATGCATTACGCCCACTTATTGATCACTCGGTGGGAATAGTCGCCTAACGCACAGTCGTCTCTATGATTTACGTCCGTGAGCTAACACCATAATTTTGCAGTTGACAAGCCAAATCCACAAATTTCTCTTGAATATGAACCGGCGCTTGGAACAAAAAAGTTTTCGACCAAAGCAATCATCGATGATATCAACCCTGAATGGAATGAAACTTTTACGTTTGTTCTGCCGGATGATCATGAAGACAACTCTACGTATCGGGATTCAGAATTAAAGGTATACAGCTGAACGAGAACAGCTTGTCCATCAATAAAATATACTAAGATAGGGACGATTAAAAGAGATGCAGGTGAGTGGCGCCGCGATTTAACGTCCCATCAAATTTACTGGATGATATATTCAGCAGTTTTCGTAATTGGTTTTCTTTCATTTTCTCCACATTATCAAATTGTTAGAAAGATCAGAGAAAATTCTAATATCCTGACAGATTCTCTCTTCTTTAGCCCCATGGCTATAACGAAATATTTGACTCCTAATCGCACTCACTGGCCAAAGAGATCCCTTGAAAAGAATTTCATTCTTTGTATTGCGGGTAACTGTTCAGTATTACAGAGATCTCCTGTTTCAGTTTTTCCTGATAGTTGAGGATTGGCATGACAACAATGACGTCATTGGAGAAGCATCATATTTTGCCACGAATCTCCCGATCGCAAAAGAAACGACAGAAACAACCATCGATTTTGGAAAGGTCAGATTCAAAACTCAGCATGATTTTTGTTCCATGTAAAATCTCACTTAGGCTTGAATAGAATCGACTGACTAATACCCGAACTCAATTGCAAGCAAGCGTATAGAATATTCATCAAGAGTGATATAATGAGATAATTTAAGGTGGACATATCACAAATAGTACGCCGCAACTGCAGTAGCCTATTTTTCTATTTAGAAGGGAAACATTACTGTGCGTTTCAAGAAAGAATACAGGTGGGTGATATGGCATGGCAAACAAACAGTAATTTTGACTTTGCGCTAAAATGCTTATTTTATGATTCACAGACAACAACCTGACGTTCGATTCTCAGTCGCTCTGAGTAAAGACGAAATGGACTATCGATTAAAACGGATACCGAAAGTAATGACAAACCTACGGACCATCCTCGGGCAGGCTGACGCTCCGAAGGACCTATTTGAAGTACGTCACTATTTGCAACGGTTTTGATTGGTATATAAAAATCGTTACTTTTTGTGTACCGTCACAGACACCAGTAATGTCACTTGTCGGATCTGGAGGAGGTTTCCGTGCGATGGTTGGTATGGTGGGTGTGATGGAGGCTTTACAAGAAACAGGACTATTGGATTGTATGACATATGCCGTTGGAACGTCAGGTTCGGCGTGGTAAGCCTATATGAGTTGCGGCACTTTTTCTTCGGTGGAAATCAAGTTTTTGCAAATTTTGAGTGCGGCATACTATTTCAGACCGAGGTGTGGTGCTTACGCTAGGTGGCACTCACGCACACAGTTCAATGCGATTCACCCTTCCGTGGGCTATTAGATGGCAACATTTTGGGAAATTTTGTCGATGGTCGTTGAGGTTTTCAATGAACCCTCTCTCCAAGAAAAGACGCAATTTACCTGAATACATTGTTTTAAGGTATTTTTCGAGTGCCTACGCAAGGAAAGCGTTGGAAAGTGAAAGACAGAAGGAATATCACCAGTGGTTCAAACAAACCATGAGATCATCCTTACAATGGCAATTGATAAGTGCTGAAAATACGATTCGATTCAGGTACCTTCCGTGAGATGTGCAGCCTCGTTTTTCAGGGTAGTAACGACAAGGGACATACAGTACGAAAAATAATTAGGAAATTCTTTCAATTCACGTGACCGAAGAGATATTTGTGGAAATTGTGATGTCACGATTTATGACGTAATATACCGTACCCGCCTGGGAAATTGCAAGCTGGCTGTGGGCAGCAGCCTTTAATTAATTTGCCATTTAACCCAACAATGATATTTTCCACAGAGGTGTAGCTGCGAATAAGCGTCGTGGAAACCAACCAGTCACATTGGTCGACTACTATGGCTACTGCGTTGGTGGACAAACTGTTGGAAGTGACGTAAGCATGCCTTTTTACAGCTGTAACCTTTGGCAATTGAGTCCACCGCAGATTTCGGGATTCCATCAGACGACTATGCAGTAATGCATGCAGTAATAGGCAAGGCAGTAGATATAGATTAAATGATGTTATATCCAATCGGAATGCACTCAAATGAGTGCATAATAATCTAGAGTAGTTTAGTCACATAGATAGGCCATTGGTGCGTAATCTGATACCAACTAAATTCTTTTACAGTATGAGTTGATGAAATTCAGTGCGTTACGCGATTATGTAGCGACAGCTGACGTACCATATCTACTCGTTACGGCTCAGCAAGTGCACAAATCGGTCGACGCATGGACCTATCACGGTAAGTTGGTCAAAAGGCAATAGCTTTCTTCAATTCAGGCCAGGCGTACTTGATCACTATCACAACCACAACCCTCCGCGCTCTCCCGATACTGACGGTCATGTATATTTCAAACGGATACTAATTTGGAAGTCTTTGGTTTGACTCGGTTGCGAACCTAACCCGGAGCCTCCAGATCAGACGGCGGACAGCCAAATCACTCGGCTAACCGAACGGAAAGTAGACCTTAAGTAACACTTGATAGAAATAATTGTTTCTTCTTCATGCAGCTGATTGCAATCTGTCGCCGTTTGAGGTTGAGATTCCTCACTACGGCATCAACGTTGACACGAAACTCTTCAACAGTCAGTTTTATGGTGGAATACTCAACCAACGACTTGAAGAGCCGCCGCTGCGATACATTCAAGGAATGGTAGGCAGCGTGTTTGGCCTGCGCCTGGCTAAGGTCTTCAATCTCCCGGAAGACGAAGACGACAAAGGTTTGTGTCACGTTACTTACGCCATGCATCAGCTGTTGTAGACCATTTTGCTCTGGGGTGTAAAGAACACCACTCCCAACACAACCAAAAATAGCAAGCGATTTGGTAGCTTCAAATTGACTTTGCGAAGGTAATTAGGCCTAGACTCCCGAATGGGAAGTATTATTATATAGATTAAAAATGCCTAATATTATGAACTATACCCTGCACTAAAACTGAGCGGCAGTGCTGCTTCGAAAAATCATCAAAGCTTTCATTCCCTTATCTAGAAATCAAATTTAATGATAATGATATATTAGCTTTAGCGTAATATGTACTAGTGACACGACAGGATGGTTTTACAGACTTCTTCCAGAACGTCCATGAAGAGATAGATATGATGCGATACAAGTCAGGCGGACTCATAAATGCCATCAAATCGAAAGTCGTCGAATGGTTCGAGTATGTGTTGAATATGACAACAGCAGGCCTATACCACCTATATATTTACGTTTATCAACTTTTCTACAGCAAGTTACCAAACTTTATGGATCGAGGATTTTTCGTGAATAGAGCTGCTGAGATTTTGAACTTCGGTCGCGGTTATAACGAGCAGCGACGATTTCCAATGAATCCACATCACAACGTGGAAAATGGTATATATACCGACATTGTTTATAGCAGAAAATGCATATATGGATAAAATTTCTCAGATTAATGAGAATATCACGATCATGTTTTTTTTTATAAGTGCTTACAGCGGGGATATATATTGCTACAGCTAACCCAATATGATTTACAGACTCGGAAGATCTGATTGAAGGGCTATCCCCAGATGCAGATCAGCTGTCACTCATTGATGCAGGTCGGTAGTCTACGTATAGGTCGCTTAGTCCGCCGTTTAGTATACATGTTAATAGAAGGGTATATGCTGAGTAAAACATTGTGTGTGTAATATATACAATATTCTCTATGCTGGTTGAAATATTACCATGTGCGTTATACCATGCATCTACTGTACATTGTTTCAAGGTCTGCTCGTCAATGTTGGAACTGATGTAGCATTGCGACCCCAAAGAACCAGCGACATACTCTTCGTCATCGACTTCAACTGTTCTGTATCAGATACATCGACCCATCATGTAAGATATTAATGATATCACTAGTAGTAGGCTACGCGCTGATTGAAGCATTTCTGAGTGTGACATAAGCCATTTCGGAGTTTGATATGAACGAACAAACCCGTTTAGATCCCCCTTCATTCGTACCTACTAGGCTACATATACGGCAGCGATGTTTCGGTTGTGGCGTTTAGTAATCAAGGTCCGAAGATAAAGATATCTCAGCCCAGCTACCGCAATGATGATGGACCACCATCGCTGACAGTAATCAAGTTAAATGACTGCAGAAGCTCGTAGCGTAGGCTATAGTTTCAAATCCCAGTTGTGTCAATCCTACAAGACTCTATATTGTCACCACGCAGATGTACTGCTATGGACAGATCCCTCGGCAAATTGGACAAGCAATGAGCTCATATCAACATCTCCTTGTAGGCGTACGCTATCATGACATATCTTGCAAGGGAGAGGCGTTGGAAAATATAATAGCCTACTGACATTTTAGACTTTACAAAAAGCTGTCACATTAGCAATCAAGAACGGACTTAAGTTCCCCCCGGTCGATTTTGAAAGAATATCGAGAGAACCGTTGAAAGAATTATACGTCTTTGAGGATCTTGAAGACTACGAATGCCCGACTGTATTTTACTTCCACGTTTGCACAACAACTTTCAAGAAGATTAAAAACTACAGGGCAAAGGACAGATCATTTTGTAAGTATACACTGGATTTTCGCTGGATTTTCACACAAAGACACAAGCCCCATGGCTAACGTAGGCTTTCCTGCGATGCCGTAACTTGTATTCAGAAGGTTATGAAATTCGCACACGTAAATCCACGTCCGATGTCAGCACTCTCGCTTTCGTACTGCCGACTCTGACCGTCGTTGCATAAGAACGCGCGGACGCAATCATGAGCCATACATTAGCATAGCACACCACAGTAATACAGTACAAGTAGGCGCCAGCACGTTTCTTAACTAGGCCTGCTCTATTCAGTTCTATAATGCAACATACATCACTCTAGAAATTCTTTTAAAGTCATAAAGTTGTATTGCGGACGAATCCGACGGTGTGAACCGAACGGAGCATATGAATTCGATCAGAATTGAGTTCACTGACAATCAAGCGAATATAGTGTTGCTATTTGTTGTAGTCGAACGGATATTTGAAATAGGATCTGAATTCACCAATTTTGACGTCATCGGATCAAAAACATACAGCACCTACGCATTCTCCTATGAGGAGAGAGATTTTGAACGTCTGAAAGAGTTGATGTGGTTCAACGTCATTTATAACGTCGAGGTAAGTCGGTAGACGCCGAAATGAGGTAGGCCTACTGAGGGACATGAGCATCGCGCAGCAGTACAAATGCAATGTATTGAGGTCATAATAATCTTTCAATGCTGCAGTCGAATAAACAAAGGGTTCCAAGGCTCCATTGGCGCGGCGTCGCTGGCTACCTTGATACCTTGAGCCATGCGCAGTAACAACAAACTTAGTAGCGACCACGTGTGGACATCGTATTTGTATTGTCAGCTGCCATTAGCGGCGGCAATGTCCACAGTCCAGTCATTCAGACTCAACCAATCAATAACCTACCAGGCACTGTGATACCAAGACGTTTCACTTTATATCCTAGTTGGCAGTGTGGCTCCTGCTCTGCACAGTGCTTTTCAGCTTGTGCTACGTGTGCATTTAGTCGCAATCTCGGGCTATTCTAATACTCGGCGATAGATTTTATTCCCTCTCTGGGCTCTGGTTTACAAACAAGCATTGGTTCCCCATGAGCACGTGCTTTCCCATGCGCACGTGTTCTCCGCGACCACGTGGTTCCCCATGAACACGTTATTGTCCGCGTCCTCGTGGTTCCCCGTGAGCACAGTGTTCCCCATGACCACGTGGTTCCCTGCAAGCACAGTGTTTCCTGTGAGTACGTGGTTTCCCGTGAGAAGCAGTGTTCCCCATGAACACGTGGTGCCCCGAAAGCACAGTGTTCCCCATGAGCACGTATTCTCCGCGACCACGTGGTTCTCCGCGACCGTAGGCCGTAGTCATGTAAGTGCTTGTCTTCTAAATGTTGAAGCTTCCTATCAAGTAACATAAGACAGTGATTTAACACAGAAGTATCTGGGTTGGGAGAATTCGCAACATTTAGTGTGTAGGCAATGTCTTCACATAGGTGTTGTTTGTGCTTGTCCCATAATTTCGAAGGGTCAGAAAGAGAGAAATCAGAAGAGACCCCTGCCTCTGTGAGACTTTCATCCCAAATATTATCGTTGAGCACTATTTTGACTCAAACTACTGTGGGGGTGTATGTCTTCAGCTACTGAACTGGCCTACTGTGTCTGAGAAGGCACGTCACTGTCAATGTATTCCTGAGTGTCATGAAAGGCGTTAGTAGCAGTCTGACGTCTCTTGCCATTGGAAAAAAGGCTTCTCCGCGATTTTCTTGAGGCAGACATGATCGCTATAATGACTACCGTATCATGCATATATAATATGAAACCTATCTTAACAATGAAAACAATACAAAAGCAGGTAAATAATTTTCACATCATATTATACAGTAGGGCCGTAGGGCTACAGTAGGAATATGGTCACTTGTTCAAATTTGTGTCCTTTGCCACATCACAAACAGACGCACAAACAGGCTCTTTTATTTATATAGATATCTCGCATTTCAGATCATAAAGCGGAAAATTCATCAGAAAATTTTGCAGAAAAGATCACTTAGGGAGCACAGAAAATGAAGTAGCGACGACTATATCGAATCGAGATGGAGTGGCGAAATATATTTACATAAAGCCTATACTGTATGCAATATATATATAGATACGCTAATCCATACTATATACGGAGTTATAAGCTAAGCTTTTCAGTGCATGACATTGAAAATTTAAGCTGAAACCTATAGTTGGGAGCAAGGACTTGCTTGTATCATTATCGGTTGCAAAAGTAGACTACACAGGAGCTCAACTTCGTGATTCACGGATGGTGGAGACACGAGTCTGTCTGAAATTTGTCAAAGGCTTGCCAGATAAAGTCTTGACATTCTAATCCAATATGTTTCCAAGCGATTAAACAGGATTGGGCTTTCTCTAGCCGACCAGGTCATGATTCATACAGGAGTTAGACAGTAGATTTACATTCGTTGAGTCAACGAATACTACTAAGGTATATTATTGTATAGGTTTGGCGAGTTCAGTATAACCGCAGGGTCGGTCAATTCCAGTTATAAACAGCTTTAAACCTGTCTATCCCCTTATCTTCTCGCTACCCACAAAAGCTCTGAACGAAAAACAACACTTGCATGCACGTCGACCTTGATAAACGCAATGCTACCACTCAGTGGATCGGCACCTAAAGGATGTGGAAGCGTTGTGGTAATCAATGTGAGAATTGTAGCAATCGGCCCTAATTGACCCTACAAGCTACACAGGCACAGGCAAGCATAGAAGGTATTGTGGTTGTGATAGTGATCCTAGCTATAGACCGGGGGTATTGACTGTGTAAGCTACCGTAAGCATCGAGCTGACGTAGTATATGACCTTAGTAGTTGAAAAGGCCATAACTTCAAAACAACGACAACAACATTTTGACATAATTAACTGATCGCTTTTGTTTTGTAGCAGAGTAGGAATTGGTGTGCACATGTTTTGAATCTCATATGAAAACAAACAACACGACATATCCCAGCAACATTACCTCGCGTGCATCTATTGATTCAGGACTGCACAGTTCTTGCCATGCATAGGGCATTGCAACCTCAGCGTTGGGAGTAAATCATTGGCTTTATTCAACTTGGCCATACACTTATTACGTTTTGTTGACTTGAGATTAATACCTTGATTGTCAGAACACGATCACACCGCGGTGTCAACCAACAATAGACTTGGCTTATCATCATCAAGTAGATGTACCAATTTCACAGCGGTCGACTGAGGCGAGTGACGCGTTTAGTGCACATTGTTGGAGAAATGCCAACCAGTACAGCTTACAGCAAAGTAATCACGTTGTATATGTCCAACGGCACGAAATTACTCCTACTGGAATTGTACAAATTGATAAATTTTCCCTATACATTGATAAGCCTCATTAAGCGCTGCTGGCCTAATTTCAAGAGACCATCAACATTTGTAGCTTCGTTAATGGCTAATTGGTTCTAGAAGAAAATACTACATTTTCCATTAGCCATATGGTTTATATTAGCGAAGGACTTGCATTTTACAGCTGGAGATGTGGCAGATTTATAGGCTACGACCAAGAATCGGGTAACAAAGCTATAATAGGCATATGCTTACATATATGCTATTATCTCTTGCACCTAATACTTCATAAGAAGGTTACAAAATAATAATTATATAAGTACACATAGACACACATAGAAAGAAAATAAGCTGATGGATATGTGGCTTGTGGTGGAGGCATAAAAGATTTCTAGACGTATAAATTGTGTTTATTAAATGTTTGTTTACATATTGTTTATGAATTAAATCACTACCGTAAATAGAGATAATGGTTTTCCTTCATGGCAGGTATAGAGCTTCTTATCCGCAATCCGTCCCTACAGTGTCGCATTGAGATCTGTGAGCCGTCTGAGACGCTTGGATCCAATGTAACAGGCATTTGAGTTTTATGTAAGCCTCAACCAAGAATCCGGCACCGTTTAGTGTTCCCAACATTGAATATGCACTCTCACGGGCTGTAGGATATAGTTTATTGATAAACTATCCATGCTTATCCTAAGATATTTCAACAGAACTGTAATAGAGTAAGCCTACAGTACATTGAAACGGTACGATTTCTTTACAGTAGGCCCTTGAGTTTTACAGATTTGTTTGAAGGGGATTTACAAAAGGGTTTACTTCTACTACTAAATGATACGCTATTAGAAAACCACTCTGGATCAAAAACAAAAGTCTTAATCCAAGCGAAAACACTTGCAAATAAGTATTAAATTCATATATAAAAAATATTCCTGCGTTGTCATAAACCATCCTGTAGGTTGGTGTGATCCGATGCCATTCTTGTTTATGTAACAAGGCCTCACTAGACCAACAGATATCGGTGTGGCGTCACACAAACCGCCGAAATGACAGGATAAAAAGAAACAGATCAAGGAGATTAGACATAAGATTCGTTTCGCATCATCACATTAAACGCGGGTTTTGAGAAACAACCGCGCCTAAAATGTATGGGACTGCATGCTCCACCTTGCTTGGTCCTTGATAATTCTTCTGCAGTGGAGTTGTCAGGGGCGAAAATATGATGATGACTTAGTGAAACATGTAGCCTAGCTTGGAAAACAACAACAAAAAAGTGTTTGAAATTTCCACAGTCCAAAGTCTTACAATACTCCTCTCTCATTGGTCTCTAGCTATGCTGTATAATGTTTAAAGCCGCACTGCAGAGGAGCAAACCGCAGACCATATCATACTGTATACATTCCTTTGCTAAGTACTTGGCATCCAGTGGAGTGGCTGATCTGAAAAAGGTGGATGAGGCTACCAAGCAGTTGCTGCCGTGTGTCTGCCCTGACGTCTTATCTGAAGAAATAACCAAAAAGCCTGACTAAAAAAAAGAATAGCCGCACTATACACACACAAGCCTGAAAGATACAGCGCCACTGTCGAGACCCGGCAATTTCAAACACCAAATGCAACTCTAAAGTAGGCCTTGGTCTAACCCGCGAATCTACCACCATCTTACTTGAAATAAAATCGACAATACGTCAGTTCACATTACATGGAAGCATTGATATTCGCTTCATAAATGAGTCAATGCAGTCTGTTTTTTGTACTTTTACTCAACACAGACCGCCCCTTGAACAATATAGATCTGACTTTGAAGATAGATACGCCTTTCAGCGGCTTCACACCAACTAGATCGCTTTATCTGACCTCGACTTTTGATAAGTGAATATAGTTGTTAAATGCCCATATCGCCACAAGTATTCCAAAACATCATTGTTTGGATAGGCCACTCTATATCATTGACCTTGCGAACTCATAAGAGCAAGGTTTAGGTGTCATTTAAAGTTTGGGATCGCTCGTGTAGTTTTAGTAAATTGAATCGTTGAAATGACTAATCCAAAGTTATGACAATATTGAGAGTGATTGCTAATATTATTGGGCTTTTAATTGATACTTAGGCCTATGACAATCTTAGCACTCCAAGTCAAGTTTGAAAATTGTAGGCATGGTGAAAAGATGGTAGGGCCTATATTGCTCAACGAACACGTTTCCAGTACTTTAAAACAAAATTATTTCGAAAAACTGTGGAGTCGATGGCGGAAGATTCAGATAAAAGTTACCAGGGATTTCACGTCCATGGAATCTTCACTTGATTAAAGAGCAGATTTCCGAAAGCTTGTGAATTATATTCCAGTAGTTTGGGGCTGTACGTAAAATCGGTGGTGAATCGAACCGGTCAATAAATAACACTTGACCATACGCCGGTTAGTAAACGCAGTGGTGGTTAGCCCAAAACTTTCTAATTTTCTGTCAGTTTGTCAGCGCATGTGCGGATACTCAAAGATTACATGTGTTGATGAAGATTTGACCTAATCACAGCAAATCGTACCGGTTGATTGTGATAATAGACCAGGCCTTGCAAAGTTCGCCCTACAGTTTTAGCTCTTTGCTACGCCAACGCTTTGCTTATAAATTTCGGCGTTTGTAATTGATTGGCTCAACGTGGAAAGGTGGGATTGTGAATCGTTGAGACGATTTGAGTAATTAATCAAGGTAAGATGTGTCGCTTCGGTATTTCCTTGTGTCTGGTGGATGTCGCTCTGGAAGCTCGCTGATCGGACGGAGTTACTGTGTAAGCACTCAAGCAGTCTCTATGCACAAGTACAGACAACACAGGGAAACCACTGACGTTGATAATCACGCCTGCGGTAGTTATACATCACAATTATTAAAAGCTTACAAGAGTAACTTCAATGAGAATAGTCAACTACGAACATATCCTGAGCGGATTTGGATGTGACTCTTGACACAAGAGAGTAGTATGAAACGCATATCGATCATAACAAAACAAAAATATTAAAAACGAGTGCCACATAAACAAATCCGAGAAATACCCGGACACATATGAAAGTGTATACCTTACCTACCACCGCTAATTCTCACCATCCGTAACCCCCTTGCGAGATTCCGCCATGTGACCAGATCAAACATAGCCTCCATACAGCGACACCTGTGGTGCCGGCCACTGTGCAGGTCATAGTAAGCAGTACTGCACTTGACCAGATCTTATATCAGATTAGCTCTTGTGATATTTGCATTAGGGATAAGTTTAAGCTGACCAAACAAGTTTTCAGTTGCAAGGCTTCTTCGCCACTGTACCGGAATGGAACTAGGGTAGCGAGGAAGGATATGGCGTTGAAAGACATGGATTCTTTCAAACAGGTGAAAGGAAGTTTGGACTCTAGTGCCGAATATATTGTGTTATCTAGTGCATTCTATGTAAGAAAAGGCAAATTTGACAAACGATAATCGCGATTCGTTACAGTTACTACATTATCGGATTAAACCGATACATATACAGCATCAAAAACATTCTGGTGGTTGGGTAGTAACCAGTAATCCTTTCAAATAAAATGCCCTTTAGGCAGAAGGACGATTTAGCCAACAGAGAGGAGATTTAGTAAGAGTTATTTCCAAACGGGGAATCTACCACACCCCGCTACATTTTAGGCCATTCTTCGCCTGCTGTGTGGCTGCGATGATGTCTAGCCCGAAGAAAACGAAGCCATACGAATGAAGAAGGTCATGGTGATATTCACAACATCAATGATGTTATGGCGATTGGTACGCCTGCAAATTCCGTGAGACATCACACTTTGTGTGCATGGGGATTTGGGATTTTGCCGCGCGTGTTGATTGGAAAGATTTTGTTTCAATATGGAATTGGTTAACTTTGGTTTGGAGCAGATTTTAAAATTAGAAAGGGGTTTTAAAAGCTATTCACCACCCATATTGACAACATTACAGTTTCTTGTTTGTAGAAATTGGAGATATCTCCGTATGAGCGGACACCCACTGACCCTTTGAATAGTTAGCCTCAAAAGAAATAAGTAGATGTGTCTGCAAAACATCAAAAAGACGTCGTGAGAAAATGGCGCCTTTCTTATTTTTTTAATCTGACGTTTTCATGCTCCTAAAACCATTGAGGACATAGACATCATAGTATTTCCGATTGAGTGAGGACAATTATAAACTTACGGCAACAGTCTATCACGACGACTTTAAAACATATACACAAAGGCGACAAAGTTGCTTACGTAGAAGAAAGGATAATTCTCGCCCCATATCTGTTGCATTGGAAATAGACTAGGACTCAAACACTTCAGACAAGCATTCGCGCTTCAAAAAATCGAAGAGACCGGAATACATTGCTCAAGCCAATGAAACGTTTACTGTTTACTAATCTCTTGCGGGAAGTGATTAGCGCTTTTGCAATAAGCTTGAAACGTTTTGACAACACATTGTCACGTTCATGCGACATTACTGTTTGAGCTTCGCCTATGAGAGCAGGGTGAGTAATTTTGAAGCAGCAGTCTCGCTCATATGCAATATCTATGGTATTGTATGGTGTGAGAAGTGTACAAGACAAATGTTACGACTGGGCTGGGGAAAATTGACTAGTATAAGAAGCTAGTGAATCGAATACAGAATAGTCACAACTGGCCTATATATATCAACCCAATTCAATAACTTATTAACGTTAAGAACAAGTAGCTTTTAGCTGCTACAAACAGCCTACTGCTTTAAATGAATGAATTAAGGGTAAGCGACGCAGTTTACCATCTTGGCACTTGGGAAGGGAGTGCTTCAACCGTTAAATCCCCGCTCCGGGCAATATACGTCCGCGGCGAACAGTTACGACATTTGCGGGTTGTTGTTACACTATTCGTTATTCGAAGAAAAGAGCAAAAAACTATTCAATTCGAATAATTCGAATTCGAGCAACCCACCCCTAGTTTAAATTCGAAGCGGGAATATAAGCATGTATTCTAGCTAACCATACATATACGGTAGGTAAGTACAACGTGGTTGCCGTGCAAACTTGGCACTAGTAGGCTTACTATTCAATCGATATACTTAATTATACTGAGGGCGATGAAACAGAAACCACAATTACAGATCCTGATGTAACATGCGGGCTATCATTAGAGTCGTTTTGCTACAAATTCTATTAAGTAGGCCCTATTTCTTTCACTATGTAAGGATGTTGTACATGATGAAAATAACGGATCGTGACACTGAAAACTAAGCGATTTCACAGTATGGTAACCTGAAATACATTTAATGTATAACCCAAAACTATACGGAAGAAAACTTCTAGGAATTTTGCTGAGGATACTCTATTTGTAATCACGAAACGTGAAAACGTTAGCCATGTTGTCGATTATACAACAAATACGAAATAACAATAAAGCAATATCACCAAGCTATTGTACCGGCCGTCCGCACGCAGACATTGCTCAGCGACTATTTTGATGTGACATCACAGAATTTAAGTGTAGGCTTTAGACCACCTATGAATTTTAACCGCCTGATCACTGAAAACAACAGCCCAACGTATCTCTTGTCGTGGAAAACGATACTGCATAATATCCAAACTTCAAATATTGAATTGAAATAAATTTACAGGCTATAAAAGTGAGGTCACGCTCGGTACACAGAAAGCAGCAATTGAGAATGAAACGCAGCGAAAAGCTGTGGATTATATTACGTCTTCATCGCTATAAGATTGGATGATGATGACTCGTGGGCACTTCATCAATTGATTTTTTTGTTCAAGTGTCTCAAGTGAGAAATCGACTACCCGACTTAGAAGAACAATCCGCTTACAAGATTTTATCATTCAAATTTTCTACCACGTGATCACTGTTGTCAGGAAATAACACATTCTGCTACATGATAATACGCTTTCTTAATTAAGATGGCAATGTAGCCGTA
This sequence comes from Botrylloides violaceus, assembly GCA_030412335.1. NCBI lineage: Eukaryota > Metazoa > Chordata > Ascidiacea > Stolidobranchia > Styelidae > Botrylloides > Botrylloides violaceus. The sequence goes on from JASFYC010000810.1 coordinate 3,726,999, forward strand.
CCCGAAATAAGCCTTCTCAGAAAAAGACAAATTGTTATACAGCAGCTCGGCGCGATACATTAGGATTATCACGATTTCCATTTTATCTGTTGGTTACTCATCGAAGCCGGTAGGATTTCCTCATAGCTGATGATGACTGTGAATATCCGACACAGAAAATAATGTCTATCGTCTCAAAGATAGGGTAGAAAGTCTCAAAATATATCTGGCGCGATATCGCGTATGGTAAAGGTGAGATTAAAATTCAATCACAACAAAGCCGAACGATTTCGTAAAAGTTTACGCAGAGATAAGCAAACGATAAGTGATACAGATACGGTAGGATTATCCAACCCACTAAAAACTTGTCAAAAAACATAAAATTGAGGATCCAATACGAGTTGTTAGTTAATTGTGTTTTTCCATCCGCATGATCGTAAGTTCGTAACCAGATAGATATGGTTTATGTTCGTCGTACAAGTATACACTGATGTGATCACTGATCAGTGTGTCACAAAACGGTGCTATAGGACTACAGTGACGACAGAAATCAGATTATTATACGTGATATCCGTATTCTTGTGTTATATCGCATTCGAATGGTTCATAATGATCTTAAAATCGCGGAAATCAGGTATATTGCACAAATCTTATCCAAATAAATAGAAAATTGTCACATCAACAAATCTGTATTCGATTTGAGAGAGGCAAACAGCTGGAGGGTTATCGACAGTTCGTTCAACCGCTCATGGAAGAGATTATAGCTGTGAATGAAGAAAGATTAGGGTCGCGAGCTGCACTGTGAAATCTTACGAGAGTTTATTCCAGAGTGAAGAGCACCAAGAAGAGGTTGGTTTTTAGTACAGTACCATTGAGACTCAAGGGTCTATCCAGTTTTGTCATTGTAATAAGAGACTGACTTGCCAACTTGTACTTTACCAGAATTTTTATAAGGCGTACTTAGAATCGTACAGCAATGACTGTTTCCTTGGTTGGACGCGAAAAGATGACGGACGAGGATCGTAATACGAAGAGTACACGCCGGGAATCAGTAGTTTCGTGTCCCGGGAGAGGATCATGGCTGGTGTCGGTGTTGATGGTTGTAATATGTATTTGTTGTCTTTTTTACACTGTTATCACTACAAAAGAAATATCTAAATTGAAGACTGAGTGGGAAATTGAGAAATTAAGTTACCAAAAGGCCAGATCTGACATCAAGGCGAAAGACGATGATCTTCTACAAAGACTTGAACAAATCAAGGCTAGCTGTATAAATGATATTCGGTTGCAAGATGCTTTGAATGAAAAACTTCACATAATACAGCAAAGATCAAAAAGATCTGCCGAAAACTGTTCATGTCCCCCAGGACAAAAAGGTGAAAAAGGTGAGCCAGGCGTTTACCAAGCGACCAACAGTGCGAAGAGAAAATTAACTGATACTGTTGACAGCGGATTACCGAGATCCATTAACGGTGGATTGGATGTTGATAAGCGCTCTCTGGACGGTATAAACTGTCCCCAAGGATATCGTTCGCGTGACTCAATTCGAATAATCAAAAGAACTGATGAAAGAGCTTGTTTTCGTCCAGGACCACCGGGACCACCTGGCCCTCCGGGAATACCAGGTTTAGTCGGTGAACCAGGTAGGGACGGTATTCCTGGAATAAAAGGGGCAAAGGGTGATATCGGAGGAAGCGGCGCTAAAGCTGAAAGAGGTCCTGACGGACTATCTGAAATCCCTTATGTTGATCGTACTGGACAACAAGTTGGGCTGCCCGGTCCTCCTGGACCACCAGGACCCCCTGGTCCATCAATATTCGGCCCAAAAGGAGAACCTGGAGATAAAGGACAACAGGGGATCCGGGGTTTGCAGGGACTCGTCGGTCCAATGGGAAGCAAAGGTGCAAAAGGCGACAACGGCGAAATAGGTTTTAAAGGTGAACGAGGGCCACAGGGGAGAGACGGCGAAAAAGGCAAGCGTGGAATACGAGGTAGGCGTGGCCGTCGCGGACCAAGGGGAGAAAACGGAGCGCCAGGACTTGATGCTCCTTGTCCGTTGGGAGAAGATGGTCTACCAATACCAACCTGTTGGGTCAAGAGATAGTCTAATCACCCTTGAGAGGAGACACTTGAGGTTCGTGACACACATTACAAACTGTGGATTGTATTCAGACTAAGGGAACATTGAAATACAACAGATGCTTCACCGCCTCTCATACAACGACAATAAATTCACGTCAACGTCTTCTAGGCTATAACATCGCGCTATTGTGGTGCACCATGAGAAAAGTACTACCACTACTAAGGAGTATGTACAATGGTTTTCAAGTGTATTAATTCACTGAATAAGGTAACGTTTTGCGAAGAGCTTTTGCTGTAAATGTCATCTATTTACTTGGTTGTTATTCATGCTAATGCATTGTTTCTTTTCTCATGATGATTTTGGATTTGTTTGTGCTATGTTTTCACTTAAAATTCCCCTTCTCCTTGTATGACCTTTTGCCTTTTTAATGGCTGCATAATAAGTTTATTTCATTCACCTAAACTTTGATTCAAAGGCCTACAACAATAAATAATTTTTTTAGATATTGTTACAAAACGGATCCGTACTCATAATCATCAGTTAGTCCGTAATGCGACTCGTTCAGCAGAGGACAGCTGCTTTTGTGTCAGAGTAACACGAATTAGCACTCTCCGCGTGAGATCATAATTAGCTAATAAGGTGTTACAACGACACAATTCGTGTAATTTGGTAATTTAGAAAAGGTGTGATATTTTTGTAAGGACTTCCTTGACTTACAGTCTTACACAACATGAAGAGTAGGCCTATCCATAGGCCTATATAACCAGAACCATGGTCAGTACAATGTTTGTTGTAGGCCTATTCTTACAATAGGCTTATTGGCCTAGAGAGCAGGGCTTCAGGAAACACGATAATCACGGATAGGTGCAAGTCAGTGGAGCAACCAAAACTACTGCGTGAATTCCTAAGGCGTGGGAAATTGATCTTGGCTTGTTCCTCAGGGTGCGATTAGGAACAAGTGCATTCATTTCCTGTTGCACCAGATGATTCTCATTTTCTCTTACATTCCATTGTCCATTTTTCCATTCATTCGTGTGATACTTTAGACTGATTTACAACGAAATTAGATAATGAGACATTCATTGTCCGTGGTAGCCATCAATTAATCCCGAATTTATTGAGTAAGCTAGCGTTCCATTAAGAGCTAATCGCAATGTAAACCTTGCGAAAATTAAAATACTTTCGCCGCATGGCAGTTATTCATTAGGCTGAGTAGTTTCCTGAACGAACATTGTGGTTAACCATAGTCACGCAGCCTTTCGCAAACCTCTTCCACGCTCTGTCTGGTCGTCTTATCTAACGCGCTATGTAGCCTAGTTATATCATCGCCACACGCCTTTCGCTAATGAGTTGGACTCGACTAATGGGGCAAATCTGAATGCCAACCACGTTGCGTAATACCAGCATTTTGTTTCTGTAATCGGCTCTTTAGTAATTAACAAAAAATTTGAAGAGTGATTACCGAGAGCACACTGGTGGGGATTGGCTCGAAAGGAGTCGAAATTTCATAGGCTTTATACAGATTGACGGTTACAGAAAAGTCTCACGCCCATGGCATAACTTTATGACATGTCTTGCCACGTAGCATAAGTTAGGCATACTTGTAGTTGGCAGGATTCGCAGATTGCCGCAAGACCCGACAAGAACTTAATTTAGCCAACGACATATGTTTATGTTTAGTCTCTGCCTTTGCCATTGCCGACTGCGACGCGTCGCACTAGCGCCTTTCAACGGATTATTCCGAAGTCCGTATTAGTTGATGAAATTTACCCTGGTCCTGGGAGAGAGTCCTGGCTCTCGTGTTAGAGAAAGGTTAGAAAACTTTGCTTTCATTTTGCTGTTGAATAAACAATACAGGATAGGTTAGCTATCTATAAATAAAACACCATAGGCTACGGAATCATTGTGTCGGCCAGCTCTCTCTCTCACTCACTCCCGCCGCTAGTGGTAGAGGAAATCTCTCACCAGGAGGCGCGAATTTTGAGCCGAGATGCCAACAAAAACATCAGCGATACCGCAGAGAACGGCAATATCGCGATTTTGATTACAATACTTGTGTACAATTGAATAACTTTCAGTAAAAGAGTAGGTCATCAAATCTTAATATAGTTATGTCTTGACAGATCTTGATTTGTTAGAATGAGAACAGCTTGTAGCTAATAATCTATACCACTCTATAGGGTACGGTCGGTACAGGTAGGCTTACCTACTATAAGTAGACGGCATTATCGCGACGGGAAGCGGAAAATTGGGAGTCTGAATCACCCCCTTTCTTTTGTGGTCCTGAATAAGTATAAAGATGGCAGATGGAAAACCGTTTAGCAGGCCAGGTTGTGTAAGGGGATTCTTTAAATAAATGTGGTTGTCACTTAAAAGTATAGTCTAATGGACGTACTGGTACCGATATGGTAGATGCTCTATTGATTAGATAGACTGCTGTCTGCAAATATTTAGATTGATTGAACTTTTTGCTCATTTTCAAAGTTCACTTTTCACTGCCGTGTAGCATTTCAACTTGTCAAAGACTGCATACGTTATCATATATTCCCTTTAGTGAACTCTACATTATGCCTGGTACACGAAGAAATACAAATGCAAAAGCGCAAGTGTCTGATGAGCATGCAATCGATAACAACTGGCTGGCAGAAGGTGTACTTTTCTGTTTGCATATTTACCAGCTTAGTGTTTCTATGTATGACGATTGAGTTTGAGTTTTTTGTGCGTGTCACTGACAAAGGGACCATGCTGCTCAACATGATTATACATAGCAAAACGTCATCGGAGGCTGGTATTGCTCTCCATTCCAGTCTCAGATTTAGGCCTACAACTATCCAGTGTCCCCTACCTAGAAAATTTCTAATATTGGCTTGTACAATCTTGCAGTGAATGCCAAGCGTAGGATGCTTGAGCGTCAACTAATTCAAAGGAAAAAAGAACGGCTCCACGAGATCAATAGCTTTATCACAAACTTTGCTCCAGAGGTATGTAACATGACTATGGGGGATTTAATGAAGATGCAGCTTGGTCATCTACAATCAGAAGAAACAGAGGAGAATTCAACAGCCGAAAAGGGCGAGTCACGATCAGGACAAACGGAAAGGGTAAGTAAACTCCATAGCAAGTATGGCGTCTATAACTTTATGAAATATTCCCTCTTGAGCTCTTTTTACCATGGACTGCTCACTATGAGTGGTACATTACCACCATCACAGAGGACCAGGGTCGTGTGTTTTCATCACAGCTAACTCAAGCACCTTTCCCTGCCTTGGTGCCCGATGCCCACACCGTACATTATTATCGGCAGATATTATGACAAGTATAAATAGGCTATCAAGGCTGGTCCCTACCTAGTCGCGACAATGCTTTATAGTGGAAAACTGGTTATGGGGTTTCCTCTAAGGTTCTGGTCAGTTTTAGACCACGAATTTCAACGTGTGTGGTACGCACACCTCTTGTTCCAATGACTTGTTAACACCCTCCGATAATTCCCTTGCAGTCTGGGAGCATAGAGTCCGCAATAGACAAAGCTTTAAAAGATCTCCACAAGAGCAACGAAGGTATCGGTACAGTTGACTTAAATATTTCACATGTAGGCTATATACAGATATCTGTTCTGAACTCTCAGCATTATGGGGAGCCTCTATGAATAACCAGGCCTTGTTCAATCAATATATACTGAACCCTTTCACCCCAAATAAAATAAATTTTGAGAAGTCTTGTTATGACAGCAATGATCTCTAAATATAACTAATCTAGTACCGATATATATTTGAAAATATACCGTATTGTCACCACATAGATACTGATATTCCAACAAAGAAAAGGAAGCGGCCGGTCAAAAAAGCACCAAGGAGTAAGAGATTGGTAAGTGTCAAGCAGTTGTTAGAATGATCTTTAGGCCCACACGTAATGTTGCGCACTGCAGTAGCTGAAATACTTATCAAGGTGTCACTGCATTTGTTCTCAGAATACGAAGCAACTACTTGAAACCCCAAGCAACTTAAAACTGCCTGACGATTGGAAAAACACTCCTGCGATCACACCACATTTACAATCAAGGTGAAGACTTGGAAGGTGTAGAATTCCAATCGTTTTCAACTGCTCAAATTGTATTTAAATCAAATGCAGGATACACCACGCCACCCCACTGACTTCGATTAGAGAAGCATCTGCTACAGACTACCGTGGAATGACATTTAAGTTTGTTGCATTCAATGACAGAGGTAGCCCTGTCGCACCAAATGAGGTATGGTGGATGTTGATAAAATCCTATTAATGCGATGATGTTTTTATCATAATTATAGTTGCTAATGACAGCACCACAATTTTCTTTCACAGCTCGACTGTCCAGACATAATGGGAAAATTATCAAAATTGGTGAAAAAAGCGGAAAAAGTCTTCGATGAGAAAAGAAACGCCAAATGATTTTTATCCATGTGTTTTTTTATGGATCTTTCGTTACAATTTCATTGCACTCATGCGGTGACTGTCAGTTCTTAATCAATGCTGTATATTGTGTGTAGCTAACAATTGTATGTATGTAAGTATACGAATTTATTGCACACTAGCAAACAGCAGGATTCTTATAGCCCCCATACGAGATACGACTGCATATTAGTCTTCCTGGTGCAGGCTGAAAGACGGCTGAGAATGCGGATCGCTAATGGGCACCACGACCACTTGACCAGTTTCAAGGCATATGGAAGCTGACCTCAACAACACTTTGTGGTTGCTGTTTTCAACAGACGAAATTAACAGCAGCAGCAGTAACCTCGCCGGCCAACCCAGATCTCATAGACTTGAAAACACATCAAACTCGGGGTTCTGTCTGATTATCCGTACTACTACAACTGCTACGCGCCCTACTCCAATTGCATTACCACCACTGGCAACTTATTTCTGTCAAAATATGATATGCGACACGTAATATTTGATCGATTGTGTTCCACAACTTCCAAGACGATTTCAAAAAGCGGTGCTTAGAGCTAATATCGACTTTTCAACATCAAAAAGGGTGTACTGGCGGTAGCTACACCCACTAAAATGTATATTAATTTTGACATATTGATCAATCACGTCAGCTTTGGTGTAAAAATTGTCTATGCCAAAGCACTTGGATACTCTCATCCAATAATTCCAAACCAACATGGTGATGTACATTTAGTCATGCACAAGCAGATTGGTCATTCCCATTCCGCCCGGTAAGCCTACTACAAAATATGTTGACTGCTTCGGATTACCGACAAAATCAAATATGGAATTAGTACATGCATACTGCAATGTGACATGGTTTTGATTCAGGACGGACGTTATGGTGGGTGAGGTTCACCATCTTTATCATGAAGTCTGTATAGATGATTGACCGGCTTCTAATAAATGAGTTGTATCATCGTTGTCGTCCAAATTACTGGACTTATCGTCATGTGATGGCTCCTGCTTTTTGCAGCGCAGGTAAACCAGATGGATGGTCTTGAGCAACGCCTTTGAAAATATGTGCGAAAGGTATAGCCTTGTTTGTGCACTATGACAAGTATGCAATGTGCAGGAGTCAGATCGCTGCCAGTGATATTCGTTTACATGTGACTTAATTGCCCAACTACCGTCTTTATTGCAACAGCAGTCACTATGAAGATAACATGCCAGGGTGTGCCAAGCCAAGTTTACGAGCTTGGAAATGATTTGAAACTTTTGCTAACAAGGGTGGTATGTTACATTGTATTCGGGGAATAGAAAATGTTATTGTGAGGTGCTGGAGTAGATCCTGCCCACTTGAACAGGAAGTGCGTCTCTGTCAAATCATATAGATAATAAGTTGCCATATCATTACCACCAGAAACTGGGTGAGCCTGGCAGCGTAGGATGACGATACCGGTCTTTGGTTAAATGCTTTTTACAAGTTCCTGCTCAATTGTGATCGTAGCATATTATTCTACCTACCACACAAATCATCGCTGCGCCTAATATTGCAAGGGCGTTGTTGAATCCGCATCTCGCTGTGATTGCTCCACCCACCGTTGGGCCAAGAATATCACCAACAGAAAAAACTGTATTCCACAGACCAGACACCAAGCCATATTGTGCAAGCTCATTGTCATGAAGCTTTAGCTGCCTGTAGAGCACAGTGCAAAGGATCATGAAACAAGAGACGGAATGATTAACTGCAAGGTACTTGTAGCAGGCTAGTCAACCCAAAGAATGTAGTCATTCTGTGCTGAGGTGAACTGGAAAGTTGACATATGGTAGATTTTGATGGCCATTCCCCCCTAATACTTCGAAAATACTGTGAGTCATGAAAATAAGTATTTGCAGATTCCTTGCCAGGTTCTCAACGCTACAGCCATTCTAACATATTGCTCTGGCAGCCCCAAAGAATGCAGTTTGGAAAAAGTTCGAGCTCAGATTCAAAGTTCAATCTGATAAATATGTTCATGTCGTACATGATTAGTAGGGGTACACATTTCTTAAACATGACTCACTTAGCTGCTATCAGCATCTCTCCGAATGTTGGCATTATCACACCTCCCATTGAGAACCCATACACTGCAAAGATTGTGATAACCAGCCAACTTTGAGGTTTATCCCAGCCAAACAAGTTCATCCAGAAGTCGGCAGGTCCAAACAGTGACAATGCAACACCAGTAACGAAGCAACACCCAGCCATCAACTCGGCAGCAATATTCCTGTAACAGACTAGTACATCAGTGTCTACTTTGTAGCCATAGGTAGGCTACTCAAACTAAATGTGCAAATCGTGATTTTTGTCATGTTGAATTAATGTCATCTTCAAGCACTGGGGTCAAGTACACCAGGTCAAGGCATAAATGTGTCGTTACATGATACCACCGTTAAATCTTCAGGATTGACTCAGTTGTGCATGCCACCCTGTATCTACCAATCGCAAGGCGGACAGCCAAACACTAAGCCAACTGAGCATTTTGAATCATTAAAATAACACCACTTGTTGATCGAAACATTGTTGCATGAAATCAAACGAACAATTCCAATCGAATTAATTTCAATGAAACAGAACAGGTGGTCATGGACACAGACGTATCCACCCCCAGGTATTTCCTGTCTCGCTCAGCATACCACGCCAAAGCAGTTGTGATGCTGTCATTCCGTACTTCACGCTATTGCCTCTAACTGGTGTCATTACAATCACATACTTGTTACACACACCAGCAAATATGAGTGGGCCTACCGCCAAAGCACAGAGTGGCCTTCAACAGTAGATATATACACTGTATCCTATACCTTGAATCTGCAATTCGGCCAAATATTGGTGTCGATATCCCATATCCTACACTTGATATCAACATGTACACTCCGACCATAACTGCCGACAGACCAAACTGTAAAGCAAGTTGTGCTATGCTCAAGAAGTAATCAGCCTATAAGAAGTAAGACACACTTACAGATTGTGTTAGAAATAGTGACACATTAGCAGTCATGAAAGAGATGACAACGAAACATAGAATAACAAACAGTGATGAAAACAATGCATGGAGATTCAGAAGAAGCCTAGCGGGGCTCACTGTATTTAATTCCCTCTGAACTGCAAAATATCGACTGGTGTTTAGCAATTAACTAATATTGCAATACAAAACATGTGGTTGACATCATGGCAGTTATGATTGGGATATATTAGTATGTTCATAGTCATTAAATATTTTGTAACTCCATTAACCCTCCAAATTCATATTCTAAGCTCCTCGTATCAGTCTTTTCCTACCGACGAGCGACGAGTTGTGTACTGGATGCAATAGGCAAACAGCTTACTTGAACCAGAATTTGTGGTGCCATCATAGAAATACGTATATAGAAGGTTCCCATCTCAAATGAAAACAATCAAAAATACTCTAGCTTTGAGAGCTCAATGCAGTCACATTTATCTTCTTAATTTATGTGACTTCAAGGTTTGTTTTTTTCGCATTCATGGCGTTTTCATCTACTAAGGTCATGTACGCTAGGTCAGTGACGAATGGCAATGCGTATACCGTTATAAATATACACACATACGGATAATTTAGTTTCGTCTCACCAGGAACATAAAATTGAGTTGGTATGGTACTGGTATGTGCATAGATTCCGGTTGAGAGCCTGGGTTGCTATCACAACGCCCCAAACTCCCCTGATACTGACTGCTAAGTAGAGAAGGAATATATACCAGTACCAATTTTGCAGTTTTTCGTTTGAATCGGTTGGAAATCGAACCTGAGACCTGAGTCCTCCCTGATCAGAAGACACACGGTCAAATAACTCGTTCTACTGGGCCTAGGGTTTAAAACCATTGCCTATGTTTAACAATCATCACAGTCTTACCTGTCACATGGGGGATGAGTAACAGAGTAGCGACAAACGCTACCATATCAACGCCAGCAACAGCAGCAAATGGCAAAAAGTATCCTCCGACCTGTGTTGATTGAAATAAATAACGCAAATGACTACCGGTAAATATTTATGGTCAAAGGAAAAATTTCTAATCGTACACTGTATAAACCAGCACCAATCAGTGGACCTGTTATGCTTCCAATAGTGCACAGAGATTCTGATATTCCGAGTACAGTCAAAGAACGGTCTCCAAATTCTTGAAATATGATAGCAAAGAGTGCCGTGAAGGCTGAAGCACTTCCAAGTCCCATAAACACTCGACATGCGCAACACAACCAAAAGAAATACTCCTCTGATACTTGATAGAGTAACCTGAAATGCAAAAAGTGAAAAAAGCCTTCTGGTAAATCAGTTAGTGACATGGCACAATTCTCTTGACAACTGATCATAAAATATGCCTAACAGAGCTCTGCTGTAAAACCTTGGCGTCAATTTCAGTGAAAATAATTTTCTTTTAATAAATAGATTTATTCATCACATATTCCTTGTCATATAAATCTCAACTTGCAGCCTTTCTCAATGTCTGTTAGTTCCATTGCTCACAATTTAGCAACTTACGATGCTCATGCCCAACTGCTCATCTAAATTACCGTATGCGGACATTTTACAGCAATCAGTCCCGAATAGCAACAATTTTTAGCAAAGCACTGGTGCTTAGAAACATTCGCAATCGTTTCATTATAAGTTGAAATTGTTACTAAATAGACATCCGCTAACGATTACTAAATTTCTGGCATACCCAAAGCATATAGTTGAACCGGCGCACCAGAAAAGTCCTGACAGAATAATGAACTTTGCTCCAACTTGTACCAACTAAAACAATAACACAAATTTAACCAAGGTGTAGCAATTTCTAAAGACAAAATCATTGTGAAAGAAAGTGTGAAACTTACCAAGGTACCAGTGAATAACGAACCGAATATCCCTGCCATTGAAAATGCTGCAAAAATGAGTCCAATTTCCATTTCGGTCAAGTTCTTTTCCTCTGCCTTAAAATGTGTTTTATATCGAGACACCTCCAGCGAGTTTTATCATCTAGGTGAGTTGTACAGTCAAATTACTCATTTCTTTAGTTTAGAACAACTAGTCACCTCAGACTAAAAACTACAATGTTGGTAACAAGTAACAACCAACTATTCAGGACTGCAATAGTGTAGAGCGTTAGTGAAAATGGTTAGCCTATGGCTTGAAAGAGCAAAATCTCATTCGAATATATATTTATAACTCTCTCAGAATCTCAAATTGAACTCACCACAATAGGGAAGAAAGGTGAAAACAATCCAAATCCCATTGTATCAACTATTGATAAAATGCATAGTGCGACGCCGATTTTAGATTGTCGTTTTGTGAAGCCAAAATATTTCCTGCCTTCATCTTTCCCCTATGAAGACAACACAACCATGGCAACAGAGTTCATTCTACTACCATCTCAAAGTTTTCTATTGCTGGAATGGATCAATTTTAAGTCGGGTGGCAGGGTCACTGAAATATTCCTATAAAATACTATTTGAGCAAAGCAAAGTAGGCCTAGAGATATAAAGGCAATAGCAGACTTTCTGCAAACACCCACCAATGCATCGCGTGGCTCATGAACAGTTATGCACTCACATATGCCTACTTACATGCACAAATGGAACAAACTGAAAAATTGCATGCTACAATTTAGAAGCTGAGACAATATACGAGGTATTGTGGCTTACACTGTTCTACTACTTACATCAGTCGAAGAAGATCTATCAGATAAATCTGAATCATAATTCAATGTATCACCATCATGGTGGCTCGCTTCTAATGTCAATATACTTCTCTTTATTGCTCTGGGTCCACAAGAAATAAACGGTAACGATACGGATCGTGTTCGAATCTCTTCCGAATCATTTGATAAATTATTGAATGTGTTGTAGTCATTGTGATTATGTCCACTCGCAGATGATCTCTCCCGTCTTGCGTTTGTTGCTCTCCCACCAAATTTTCCCGGGTGTATGTATGAGTGGCTCACGTCTGATGGATATCCCGAGTGTTGAACAACCATTGTACATGTACTTGCTATCTGATGTGATGTGACGATAGTGAAAGATAGATATATATGAAGAAATATTATAATATCTAAATGAAAAAAAGACATTAGGAATATGAGAATGAAAGATGTGAAAATGCTATGAACAAATATTCATGCTCGAGTATCTACTAGACACAGGTAGTCACAGTAGTTATTCCAGTCACATTTTGAATCATAGTAATTCCCTTGGCAGGGTTTCCAGCTTGGTTCTTGATTGAAATCAAATATACAGAGATCACGGCTAAAGTGTTTCAATTTTCTCTACACACAGTACCAGATCAGTCTTCCTATGCACACAAAATAAAAACACCACATTTCCACGAATCTGTAAAACTTACATGAAATGAATACATGATAGCAGCATTAAAGAGCTCAGCCCAATGAGTAGCAGCATTACTGAAATTTCCTGAACATACTTTATAATAACTCAAAATGGTCACATTCTAAACATAAAGCATGCATAAAAAGAGGCAGACAAAAGCAAGGTTATTAGCTTATCAACACTTAAGTCTAAGTCACAACTAAGTCTATTTTGTGTTAGCCCATTCAGCATTTTCAGTTATATGAATGTCAATGTTCAAAAGCATTGTACATACGAAGATAATTAGATGTAGGGGTATGGTGAAACCAGAGGTAAGTAAGTCACAGATGTGCATTGCACATAAAGCGATCAACAGTCTTCATGCAATAACATAACGCAGAAAGCAAATACATTAATCAATCACAGCTACTAGGGAAATCGCTAACAAGTATTTAGAACACAGGTGCATGCTGTATAATATATATATTCACCTGTCAAAGAAACAACTGTCACAGCTCGCAGCATGGGTATTGTCAGTCGGTCACTGCTACCTGACCATAACATTACGGTAAACATCCCTTTCATCAACAATAATACAGTAGAAAAGCACAATATTTTAATTTATTAATCTTTGATGTGTAACTAAATAAAAATCAGTCATTTAATGTTGAACCGAGTAATTTTAACTGAGATTAATAACACCCAAACAGTGGAGGAACTAGGATAACGTCATAATTAAAATTGTTGTAACATAATGAAATTTGAACAAGATTGAGAATTTAATACCGTAATGAAGATTCAACATAGATTTAATGTCCAGACTTGTTTTATTGAAAAATATATAATTATGTTGTGAATTTTCTTTATGATAGCTATTAATCCTTTGCCATTGGCTTTTCAATGATTTGGTAGAATTTGGATAAAGAATACACAAAAACAATTGCAGTTTCATGAAGCGCAAAATAAAACTAAAATTGCAGAAATGAGAAACGTAACTCCATACATTCAACCTCCATTCTAGTTCGTGTAATAGCAGATTCACGAATTTTTAGAACTCCGCTTCATAGTAAAGGAGCTGATCTCTCACACCTTACGAATCGACATCTACAGAAGTAAAATAACTTATTTTCAAGTTTGTTTGGGGGTTGTTTTGTTTGTTGGTGTTGTTGTCAACAAAGCTGACCGGCTGTACTCAAAATTAGCCAGGAAACATAGATGAGCTTCAAACTCCTCTAGAATGCCCTAGAACTATGGAGCGAACACACACACAGAGGTTGCACACATGTGATCACTATTTTGCAATGCACGTTAGCTTGTTACGATGCCTCATCTATCATGTTTGTATAGATGGATGATCCGTCCCCAATAGGTGTCTCCTTTCGTCGTCATCTTCTGAATCGCTAGAATGTTCTTCTGTCGAAGCCTCTTGCGGTTTGCAACCCAGGTAGATGAGGTGAACAGTTTTGAGAAAAGACTGAAAAAATAATTTACCATCAAAAAATACAACTAGAATTTCATTACACAGCTGTGTTGTGATGACTTGAGTTACTTGGGAGAATCTGTGAATGCATTTCCCATCCATTTACTCTAGCTTTCCCTCAGTTTGTGATTATTTCTAGCTTCCATCTAGTTAAATTTGAGTGATTACTGTATACTCGTGGGTGCGTGTGTCATAATTGATTGCTGTCCAGAGTGCACTGATCAATTACTGTAATTATTGGGTGGCCTATTTTTCTTGTCTTACACATGGCCTGAGGAGAGTTTTCTAGTGAGGCTATTTTTCTGTATGGTGGGGTGGTGAAATAAATTTCTGTGAGCATCTAAGCATTTACAAGAATGAATTGACTTGACTTAAGAATAAGCATTATCATCACAATATCACAAATAAAATCAATGATATATATTCGCCTCATGGATTTATCAAGTTATTTCTCAGATAAAAGTTTGTCAAATGCAGTAGTATTCACATGTAGGTAGGCTGTCGCCACATTCAATAAATCAGACTCATCATGCCTATCAATCAATTTGTTGATATCAATTTGAAAGTTTCGAGTGTTAGTTTGCCAACGATTTTCTCCTGATGAGTGTTGGAACTGTGAAGGTTCGAGAAGAATGAGTTTCAACACAAAATGAATGTGTTACTGCATGCGATATTCAAGATCTGTACTGCAAAGCATTCCTATCGTACTCAAGTATACCATAAGTGTATTTACAGCTGAGGAAAAAAAGTACGGTAGAATACACAATTGCACATATTACGTAGAATGGCCCAAACTTGGGTGTACCGTACAGCAACTACAGGTAGGCTACTCACCAAGCCAATCATTACAGCTCCTAATAACGCAAGCGTATTGCCAAATCCGAACTTTCCAGACAATGCCCCACCCATCGTCGGGCCAAGAATATCGCCAATGGAAAATACCGTGTTCCACAGACCAGACACCAAACCATACTGAGCAAGCTCATTTTCATGAAGTTTCATTTGCCTGTAAAAATGCAACAAATGTTTCAGAATAATTCAGCGTCTAGGGAGTAGGAATAATCAGTGCCAGGTGCCACTTGTTTTCGAGGATGGTGACTAGTCGAACCATGGCATAGTAGGCCATGGTCCCACCTAAGTTGTGAAAATAGATATTGCAACGTCCTTGCAAGGCTCGCAGAGTTACACACACACACAGTGTGAACATGGACAATGAAGGGTTGGTACAACATGGTTTAAGAGTCTAGTCACCATCTTGTCCTTGCCCAATAGCACTTTCACAGTGCATGCAAATCTATCTACACATCGGTCTGTAGTCTCTGTACATATATGATCAGATTGATCACTGGCAAAAGTGGAGTAGTTCTGCAGACACAAAAACCCAAATTTCACGTATTTCAATCAGCAGTGGACACCCAAGTTTCCAGGTAGGCTAATAGCTATTATATACTAAAACCCGGGTACTAACTAATAGCCTACCATGGATGTACAAAGAAGAGAAGTACCAGCTCAGGAATAAATCATTTAGTAGACCTACTTTGCCGCTATCACCATTTCTCCAAACGTTGGCATGATCAACCCTCCCATGAGAAACCCCATGATAACTGTTGCCACAATAACAAGCCATTCATGAGGTTTCGTCCAACCAAACAAATTCATCCAGAAATCAGCAGGTCCAAAAAATGACATCACGATTCCCGTTAAGAAACAACAAAGGGTCATCAAGTGAGCGCCGATATTCCTGTAATGGAGAAATAATTCTAAACAAATGAAGCTGCCAAAATTACCGGATAACTACACTATCCAACTTGTCCTGCCTTTCTGAGTAAGTCAACTAGACCTGAGATTACTACATAAGTCACAGACCTTTACCGCTCAAAAGAAGTCAGTCAATTCCATGGGTTTGGGTATACTGTATATATAATTTATATAATCAGCACATGTAAGTGTAGCCTATGCTTTGATGATGGCTCAGTCCAACTGTGATAAACTCGGTAAGGAGAAGTGGAAAATTGTTGCCCCTTCAACAAAATCAAGTAGCCTACCAGTATGTGCCGCAACTGGTTAAGTGGTTAGAACATAAGGCGTGAAAAGAAAAACTATTGACAGAACTTAATATTTTTAAATACTGAATACCAATATCATATAGATATACACAAGCATTATCTTACCAAGAATCCGAGATACGTCCAAAAATCGGCGTTGAGACTCCATAAGAGATGCTGAAAATTAGCATGAACACACCGATCATAACCGCCGAAAGTCCAAACTGCGAAAAAAATATATCATCAACCATTATTCAACACATTGTCGTCGAACGAAAGCAAAATCTTACATTGTGGGTGAGAAATAACGCTACGTTCGCTGTGATAAAAGCATTGACTAAGAAACACACAATGACAAATAACGACGAGAACAATGCGTGGAGATTCAGAAGAAGCCAGGCAGGACTCACAGCATTTAACTCTCTTTGAACTGCAACAAAAAAATTGAAAATTATGATTAGCTGGACCAGTGAAAAAGAGAGCGACCCGATCATTTGCCTGTGCATGCAACGTATCAATTTGTCAAAGGTTAGTAAATTCATCAAATGAATCGATGATCACATCTCTCAATTTTGTAACCGTGGTCTCAAACTAGACTATATTCATTCATGTCAGCTCGTTTCAAGATGGCTCTTTGTTACTTCCAAATAAAACTTGCACAGATACTCGTTCAGACGTCCTGAGCATATATTTACTGGGTGTCTGTCTATAAGTTTTGGTAAACAGTTATGTCCAACCAGCAGTTTAATTAAAGCCAGTCAAAAAAAAGTTTAACTGATTTCACAGGTGAATAAAGGTCATCGACCCATGCTCTAAAATAACTATAATAGGCTATGAAGAGTTTGCCTATTTACATACCTGCCACATGAGGTATAAGTAACGCACAGACAGCAAGAGCAACCATGTCAATTCCACCAAGAACAGCAAAAGGCAAGAAATACCCACCAGCCTTTAAAGAAAAAAAAAACTGATAAGAAACCCCATGACTTGTATGAACAAATCATCAGTCATCATACGCTGTATAATCCACCACCAAGTAGAGGGCCCGTGATACCTCCAATTGTACAGAGTGATTCTGATATTCCAATCACAGTCAAAGAACGTTCTCCAAACTCTTGAAAAATTACAGCAAAAAGTGCTGTGAAGGCTGACGAGCTTCCGAGTCCCATAAACACTCGACACGCGCAACACAACCAAAAGAAATACTCTTCCGATACTTGATCAAGTAGCCTGACACAAACAAAATGAACGACATAAAAATATAGGAAATATGTTGGAATAATATAAAGGTAACTTGAAGACATTTCTATATCATAATGGCAAAAGCAGTGCCACCTCTTTTCAGAATTGTAGGGGTATATACCGGAACGGGTTGGCCTATTGATAATAGAGTATAATACCAGTATATAAAGTTAAGTACTGGAACTTGGTCGCACTGGCGTAATTTCAAGAAACCTTTTTCAGATCAATCAAACACACCGACATCTCTTGAATAGTAAATTGAATTTACAGTTTTTACATTGAATGTAATATAATAATTAAAGCCTACCCAAAGCAAATTGTTGCACCACCACACCAAAACATTCCAGCCAGAATTATGAACTTTGCTCCGACTTGCACCAACTGCAGAGTAATCATAAAATGAATTATATATGCTTTTTATCCACAAGAAGACATTTATTTGGGGCAATTGAACTATAAGCCATAACATATTATTACTGCATCTCACACAGGATATCACATTTATATATACAGTGTACTGATTAATCATTAAGTTGTGTAATCCGGCGACCGCCATAATAATGGTAGTGACAAATAGGCTTACTGGCATTGCATGCCTAGCATATAGCAATATACGCCTATAATTGAAAACATATGAAGGGCAGATGAGTGAATGAACGAACAACTCACCAATGTACCAGTAAATATAGAACCAAATACCCCCGCCATAGAAAACGAAGCAAAAACGAATCCGATCTGGACTTCTGACAGGTTTTTCTCTTCCGCCTGAGAAAGCATTCATTCAATAACTTGTATGATTATATCTAACATCAACATTGCAACTAAGACTATGCCTAACTTTTCACAACAGATGCA
This sequence comes from Botrylloides violaceus, assembly GCA_030412335.1. Lineage (NCBI taxonomy): Eukaryota > Metazoa > Chordata > Ascidiacea > Stolidobranchia > Styelidae > Botrylloides > Botrylloides violaceus. The sequence continues at coordinate 3,745,434 of JASFYC010000810.1, forward strand.
ATGACTGCTGGACAGTTGACTATCTTCTGGTTATATCTGATGAACATAAACGCATGCTTTCTAACACGAGGTTCAAATGGAGAAGCCACAGGCTGGTAACGGAGGTCTCACGTACCGGCGATTGATGACCACTTGGGGTAGTGCTTTAAAAAGTGAAAGTGCCAATGGCTTGAATGACCAAAATCTATTCACGAATCACTCTCAGAAGCTCAAATTGCACTCACCACGATTGGGAAGAAAGGTGAAAATACTCCGAATCCCATTACATCAACGATTGATAAAAGTGCAAGTGCAATACCAACTTTAAACTGTGCCTTACTGAAACCAAAGTACTTCTTGCCGTTACCTCCCCCCTAAAGCAAAAATACAATTCACTCATGAAATATTACGATACTGTAACTGAAGTAATGCTCCTGGGCAACACCAGACGGACTTTCTCCGGAGTTCCGAAATGGTTAGTCGGATATCAGGCACTAGTCCCAGAAAAATAATTAGCTTCAAATTCAGATACCCTTATGAACCTAGACTTTCTTCAGATCACATTACAGAGTGTATCTGCTAGTTAAGCCTACAATGTCATGCAAGGTGCCCGTCCTGTCACAATCCAGCCTGTTTACCGGCCTTGGGATTGCCAGCAGCAGAGCATTCTAAGCCAAGGCTGAAAATTTAATGTACCGGTAACCGTGCTATCTTGAACCTACCTCAACAGAAGATGATTGATCTGAAGAATTCGTCTCATGGCTGCATGATCTTACAACAGCTTCGCTATTCAGTCCTGCCGTATCTTCATCTACCGTTACAGAATTGGATTGCATGGATGACAAAGTCCTTTTTATAGCTCTTGCACCGCAAGTGATATAAGGTAATGATACAGATCGAGTCCGTATTTCATCAGGGTCGTTTGAAAAATCATTGAAGGTATTGTAATGACGTTGGTTATTATTGTCACTTTCCGACGTTTTACTTGATCTGAAGTTCACCTCGTAGTCTCCATAAGAATCAGAGTGAGTGTAGGTACGGCTCAGTCTAGATGGAATGCTTGATTGTTGAGTTTCCATTGCACAAGTCATAGAAATCAGTGAATACATAAATAAATGATTGTCTAAAATATAGAAAGAAAAAAACAGATAAGAGAAACAGACAAGGACTAACATTACATTTCATCCATTTATGCATATATACAAATGCACACGATATGTGAATATGCAACAAATTGAACGTCATATGAAGTTAATGCTGAATCCTAGCACAAAACTCGTCGCTCAAAACGATAATGTCGGTAAACATATGCTAACGCACACCCCTACTGTAGGATGTGTAAATATAACATACTACTAGCAACATGGAAAAGTACTGTAATAAATTGAAACATTATAATGATATTCCTATACAAAAATTCCATTTTTTCATTTCATTTCTTGAAAAACAAGAATTACTCACAAAAACGATAGCAAAGATGGTAGTCTACGTACCCACAATCACAGACAACCTACAATTTACTGAAGTGTATTATATCGACTCCAGTTAACTTCATAGTTCGAGCATGCAAACCTAACTACCCGAGTCACATTGAAATATATAACCTATGCAACTGTGATATCATCCTAATGAAATTGAAAATATAGTACTTCAATAGCCTACTGTAACCATACATAAGAATAGAGCAAGCTTGATAATGCAAAATGTCTTGCATGTTACCGTACTGCTACCAAGTATATAAGAATTAACAAAAAACATTGGATTGAGATGACATGAAAACAGTGCATTCTGCTGCTATTGATTAATTAGTGTGGTAGCTTACATTTCCCTTCGGGAGTAATATTCTTATTCTGAGGTCGGCTTTCTGTTTGGTAGCAATATTCTTATTCTGGGGCCAGCCCAAAATAAAATTTTGGAATTTGAAGGGAAACCACCAAAATCCAACGTAAACTCAAATCGCATGGCATTCGATCTGATCTAGTCACCCTGCAATGGAATCAGCGAAAGTATACCGAAATAATGGTCATGACCAAGTAGAATCAGCTCATAATCTTGGTGTAAGAAACTATTCTTGAAAATACCAATTGATAGTTGTAGAAAAATATCAGCACTTGACTAGTACTGCTTCAAATCAGCCTGCTTCTGCAATTTTGCATCAGTTCCAGTCCGATAAATTCAACCTTCGATTAATGTGTAGTCATGCATACAAATACCGACAGCTTACTGATGCATTATGGTGAGAAGAGACAGTAGATATATCAGTGTAGCAAGTCAAACGATGTCAACACAATACTAGTATGATAATTCATCTAATCGAAACAGTTACAAGACAGTACAGATGCATTCATAATCTACACACAAAGTCTACAACAATCAGCAAGCATAACATAAAAGTCAGCCCACTATAAATACTGCTACTACTTGTCCCCAGCTGACCTCGGTTTAAACAAATAGTTTGAAATCTGAAATGTGACACAGTAACAATATCACAATATCTACTGTATGTCATGAATGACTAGCATCAGACATTCCATTCCATCTGCCGTAGCGAACATTCCAAAAGGGCACTGTTACAAAGATAGAAAAATATTTATTACTATAAAAAATGGGAGCAGAGATGTCCAAAAAAAAAAAAACTGGTACTTGTCATTCCATGTAGGCTACAGATAAAAATACAGTAACGGCTCATTTGGTCAGATTGCAATTTCCTTTAATAAAGGAGCATAAACTTTGTGTACTTATGTACGAATAAACAAAGGCTGGGATGTGTATGAATGTGAAACGTAAAAGAGAAAATTTCCTGCTATTTTCACTGCCATGGATTGTTGAGAAATTTATGGCGTAAAAATGTAGCAAGTGGCCTTGCAATGAAAAATGTTGCATGCATTGTTCAAACTAGTAACGTAGTAAGTGCCCAGTGAAAAGAATCATTATTATGTTGAAACATTGCTGGCTTGCACTCGGTTTAGTATTGTCACTTTGTTATGGGTCTGGGCAGTTGATTGCACTTTCCTTATCATATCAGTGCTAGCATGCACTTCGTTGGTTCAGTTTTGCCATTTTGTCATTGGGCTGGGTGGTTAATTGTGCTTCGTTCTCATCCTAGTACGCTAGGTTCAGTATTGTCACATTAGTAGTGTCACCTTTATTTATTGGCCTGGGTGGTTGATTGCACTTTCTTTTTCATTTCAGACTACAAGAACTGTTACAGATTTCAGAAAAATACACGATAGTGTTTTATCCTTGTGCAGATGCATCTGCTGATCTTAACAGTCTGGTTCGTTCTGCTATATTGTCATCGATATTGCTATTATTTTCTGCTCCATTCTTCAAGCTTCCTTTCTTGACATGGAGATATATCAGATGAACAGTCTTTATCATTGCCTGAAGAAAAAGACAGGGTTAACATGTTAAATCTGATTTTACATATTAACAATGTTATGATTTAGATAACTAATTTATTTCAGTCTAGGCTTTCAGGTGTAGGCTATTATATGACATGATGCAGAAGGCCTACAGCAGTAGCAGGTAGTAAATTCTCCCCATTTTCACCTGATAAAGGAGTGGAGTATTTTATTAGCAAATTGTTGTTTTGTTTGTTACTAAAGTAAAAATATATATCTCAATACATGTTTCCCAGATCAGTTGGCCGGTGTTAAAACTGGAGTGACACTCCCTACCTACAGTGACGGTACATTAAAACATTTCATGAAATTGTTAGCTTACAAATTCAAGCTTCAAGCCATCATCATATAGTCCCCACAAGTACGGTAAGTAGGTTTGATGACACGTGCAACCATGGCCCTATAATTTCACTGTAGGCCTCTATTTTGTATTCGGTTCACAGCAAGTAGTAAAATATTCTCACCAGTCCGATTAGAACAGCTCCAAAAGCAGCCATAGTGTTGTTGAAATTCAACTTAGTAGTTATCACGCCTCCAAGAGTAGGGCCAAGGATGTCGCCAACAGAAAACATTGTATTCCACAGACCAGACACTAAGCCATACTGAGCAAGTTCGTTGTTCTGCAACTTCATTTGTCTAGATGTAAAACTGTGACAACCGGGGAAAGTTTAAAGTTTTCAAATCAGGAACATACTTAGCTGCTATTATCATCTCTCCAAATGTTGGCATTACCAATCCTCCCATCAATATTCCGACAGCTGACATGCAGACAATAACCAACCACTTTTGCGGCGCTGTCCAGCCAAAGAGCTTCATCCAAAAATCTGCTGGTCCAAAGAACGACAACATGATTCCACCAAGAAAGCAACTTAACGTCATCACGTGAGCACCCAAGTTCCTGCATAACAGACATTAGTTGAGCACATATTATACATGTAACAACCGTATCCTACTGCTGCCCATTGGACATGAAAATCTGCGCCAATGGGACCAAAGCACATAAGCACCACCACCGCCGAAAACTGCGGAGTCTAAGCGATAATTTACGTTACAGCAATTGTGAATGATAAATTAGTCACGATGTGTAGAGCGGGATTGAGATTTAATCATCTTCTATTTAGTTTGCGCGAGACTTGCCTTGATTCTGATATGTATCCCCAAATCGGAGTAGAAATTCCATAAAATATGCTGAAAATGAGCATAAATACCCCGACCATGAAGGCAGTCGTTTGAAACTGTGAAGCATAACCGAATTAGCAAAAGTCTCAAGCCGGTAATCGCAAAATACTTACTGAATCAATAAGAAATAACGATAAGTTGGCAGTTATAAAAGCGCCGACACTGAACGAAGCAACGACAATAAGCGCAGAAAATAAGCCGTGTAGGTTCAGCAGTAACCAAGCCGGGCTTACGGCGTTGACTTGTCTTTCAACTGAAACGAGAATTACAATTAATCTCACTGAAAACCTCAAATGTTCAGGCTTAGATTACAGGTGGCGACCGTGTCGCATGAACCTTAGAATCAGTCACCACTTGAGTAGGTACTTCTGGGTTGAGGGCCTGACAAGAGGGCGAGTTGTATATTTTTTGAAGGAGGTGAGCCACAGCTTTCATTTGTGGCCATAAACTTTAAAATTGGGAGGTTGACGCCGAATAAACGTACCCGTAGGCCTACAACTCGGTCATGTATGCGCAACATACGTATTTGCAACGCGAGTGTGCATAACGCAACAAAAATCGAAAGGCACACAGAATCAGCATCCAGTTAAGCTGAATCGGACGACAGAATGAAGTTCTTTCCGTATCCATGAAAGCGTCACATTCCGCCATCGATTTTCAAGAGATCGATGGGTTACCATAGCCTATATCTGTCAAGAGGGATCAAGCTGTCCAAAATAGTATATCGGATCAGGGGTGATTCCCATGTAGCTCAACAGCATAGCAAATAGCCGTAGACTATTCTGTAACATATATATACAGAATGCATGTCCACTGATGTAATCGAACGCGGATTTATTCCAATTAACAGTTCCAGTGTTTTGGCATGCGGTGGGTCAATAGGATAATCGGAAATATCAAGCATCCAAATACCAACGTTGCCCTATCTGAACCGTACAATTGTTCAATCCGGTAATCCTCACATAGCGCACATTGATTATATCGCATACTGCGAATTACCGCCAGATCGGTAGTATTATTGTCTAAATACGACGTAAGAACAGACGTCTTCCAGATGAAGAATTCCCTTGGGCAAAAGCTTGTTCAAGGTTTTTGCGCCATCACAATCGAAAATGAAAATTTGTCATAATAAAATATGAAACGCGCAATCGTAATTCGTAACGAGCGCAAACAAGAATAAAATCAGTTTGACCTCACCTTACACTAGAAAGTACAATATTCACAAGTTTTACGCAGATTAACACGGTATGCTGAAATGACCACGGCAGGCTTCGTTTCACAAGCGCTTTCTATTTTCCTCATTCTTCCGTATGTACCGGTCCAGGAGTTTTCACAGCAGGTGATTCTCCTCCATAAGCTCCTTGTCCTAATGATATGTCCTCTATAGCCTGCGCGAAGAAGGTCTGCTCCTTTTCCTTGTGCACCTTCCTGACCTGCACATCTTTCCCCCTCATGCGGCAATAATTCTAAAGTCTCGCATATCAGACGGGCATTTATCACTTTTGATCCGAGCGGTACAACCACGTAGCCTACAACACAGTACTGTAACTCTAACACATCTCTATTCACTACCACGTCGAATAAATTCAACCCCAGTGACAATCTCATCAGCTCTGCCACGTCAAGAATTGCTTCCCGAAGCAATCTCCGAGTGCAAACTACACATCATTGCAGGTCTAATCGCCTATTCATCTTTCTTTCCTTTTTGTTGCAATCTTTCAGAGAAAATTAACCTCATAAAGAGCTACAGCAACGCATCAAGTATTCTGCGCAGGGATTACGCACGATCGTCTTAGATGATTCCGTAAATAGATGCTCGTATGATGGATAATTAGCAATCCCGTTGCTAACCGCATGTGCATGAACCAATAGTATACGACCATAAAGCATACAACACCATACCACACGAATTTTAAACTAGCAATTCTGTAGTGGCTATTGCGCCATAAATGCGTAACTAGCGTTTGCGTTACCAGCGTTTGCGAGAGCTAGACATTGCCCAGGCCAACGAGTTAAGTAGGAATGATGCAATGACCCAAGAACGTGTTTACTCTGGTTTCAACATTTAAATACGCAATCTCATTGAAAGCAATGTCATGTCAAGAATTACAGTAATTTCGACGCTGGGATGTGTTGTCAAATCAACACAGTAGGCTATATTCCCCTTCTACCAAGTGCCAAAGATAATACTTGAAAATATCCTATCATTCTCGCTGATGTACTTCAGAGTTCAGAGTGTAGTGGAGCCGATCAATAGATATTGTAAAGAAGATCACCACAGATTTAACGTCCAGCCTTAGTTCATTGAGATGTAGAACATTCACTCCAGAGTTGGGCATTTCTAGCTACAGTGCAGACAATACAAATCTCTGGAGTCAAATTAACGTTCATTGTCTTTACTGCACCATGACTAGTTGTGCCTCATAATTTCAGTTCACAATTGAGCCTAACCAGGGTGTAATTTATCATACATTACACTGATTTGAATTCAATGATGACAGAGAGAATTCCCATACTTATCCAGCCATTGGCTACTACCATGAACTAATTGATAAAACCAGAAAATTTGACATTCACCTGCAACGGGAGGTATGAGGAAGGAACAAGCTCCAATAACAAATACTTGAACTCCACCAAGGAATGCAAAAGGTGATATATATCCCCAAACCTACAGACATAACAATTTATTAATGAAAGAAATACCAGTACTTCAATTTCCCCATCAAGTAGTCCTACATACATCATACAGACCACCTCCGATGACAGGTCCTATTATTCCACCGATGGAGCACAAGGATTCTGCCACTCCGATGACAGTAAGGGATCTGTCGCGGAATTCTTGGAAGATCACGGCGAAAAGTGCGGTAAATGTAGATAGACTTCCAAGTCCCATGAAGAATCGACACAAAAAACACAACCAGAAAAAATGATCGTCTGGAACTCTATCAAGAAACCTGTTAGATAAAATGGAATTCAACTAGCTTAGAAACTAATTTAAAATAGAGACTGGAATTGTTGAGAGACTAATAAGGATAGCTGATGAAATAAATTGACAAGAGCGGTTTTCAATTTGAAGTCCATCAGCGATTTGACTCTTATTCATTTTGACCAGATGAAGGGGCTCTTAAAGCTTGTGGACTAAGTTTTCAATAAACTTAGCTGGACATTAAAATTGTGGTGACAATCTCTACACCTAACACATATTAGCAATGCCATAAACTCAATGCAACTTAGATGAATTACAAAAGAGAATGAAACTAAAGATTTTGATAATGTACCAAGAAGGTATACAGAAAACCTAAACATTAACTTCACGGTCACATCAGTACAAACTATCACAGTGGTAAAGCATCAATAACTGTTCAATGTGAGAGTCATTTCGCAAATATCTGAAGCATCACTTTGACAGTCATTATCGACAGTGTTACATAAACTCCAAAGTTCACAACAAGTCCAAAAATACTAACCCGAAACAAACAGTAGCTCCAGCCGACAACAACATTCCTAATATTATGATGAGTTTCGCTCCAATCTTCACCAGCTGTGAAATAGTTAATCCATCAATACAAAGCCCACAATTTAAGCTCACTTCTAATAGCAGGCAAAGCAAAAAACTTGTTAAAAACAACCCCCTGGCCAACAGCAAAAGCACGAACTCTGATGTTAAAGTATGGTAGTCAATACTTCAAATATTTAACAACCACCAACATTTACGGAAAGTAATAAAATCAAGTCACCGCTATGTAAAAAGTTGTAAACTAATACAAACTGTCAGCTACGTTGCTGCATTAACTTTACTGCAAGCAATACTGTACTCTAGTCATAAAAACAAACACCGGTATTGTCTACACAAAAAAAGCAGTCTACTACTATGGCATAACGTGACACTCACCAAGGTTCCAGTTACGATAGAAGCTAAAATTCCAGCCATGGAAAATGCTGCAAAGACCAATCCAATTTGAATTTCTGACATATTTTTTCTTGCCGCCTGCCAAAACAATTGAAGCGAGTAAATCAACATCACTAATTCATCAAATCAAATCATGCTATTGCAAACCTACGTGAATTTAACCTACAGTTTCTCAGACAAAAATCCATTTTCACCTGATGAAGGATTGGATCTCCAAAATCCTGTTAAGTAATTTGCGAATAAAATTGACCGGACATCAAATTGCAGTTACAGTCTCCATGATCTATCATAAGTTATTGTCAGCCATGGAGTAGGCCTACTATTACTACTATCAATCAATGAGCAATGATAATTTTAGCACCACAAACAGACATAACGCCTACCAGTTGTGTAAATAAAACATAATATGCCTGACACTACAGTACAAACAATGCGTCGGCAAGTACCGGTACTGTAATCGTATTTCAAGATGACGCTTACCACGACAGGGAAAAATGGTGAAAATATGGAGAAGCCCATAACATCAACAGTGGAGAGAATTGATAGCGCAATCCCACATTTGAATTGGCGGGCACTAAAACCACAAAATCTTTTGGAAGAGATCTAAAATAAAAGAAGTCATGTTTTTAAAGAGCTGCCTATTCAATAGAAAGACATCTTTCACTCCAGATCAAATTCCACAATAGAATCAGAATCGAAACGTGACTGCGTGCATTGCGTAGGCCTGTCTACAACAGGTGATTAGTGCAAGAGTCACATATATTTATTACTGTTTGAATTGTCCGCCATCGGCTCCACTATTTTTCATATATTAATAGACAACTTATTACATAATAGGCCTGTACAATGTACCATATTTCGTGGGCGTATTGCCGATACTATCACTAAGAATATGCAGGCCTACCATTATGAGAAAAAATGAATAGGCTATCATTTTCTCCACCAACGACCTACGCCTACAGACTTTGTGCTCAATGACTCTACCATTACAATGCAAATGGTCTGGAAATAAAAGTAGATGTCGGTGCTTACCTCAGTGGAGGAAAGGGTCACAGATTGTTCGATTGAACCATCACAGTGAGAATTTAAACCTCTTTCTGATATATCTGCCGACTTTGATGATAAAAAACTTCTTGAAGTGTCAAAACCATATGAGAGATGAGGTAGAGAAACTGATTGCTCTCTTATTTGCTTCCTTTTGTTTTGAAATTTTGGACATGTATGGTAGTCCATATTCAAACTTCCATATTCAGAATACGTTGACATACGGGAAATGTTGTTGCAATCATCTTGTTGACTGGAGTAACTGTCACACAGACATGAGTGACTTGTCCCTATTCTGCCAATTGATCCATAATCTTGCATTATACACAACTTAGGCTACAGTAATTAAATATTTTTTCAATTGTGAAAGTTCTACAATGTATAAAAATATATATTTGCGATGTATCGTGTTCTATAAACTTTTTCAAACATCCATTGCAATTGCTACCGCAGCCAATCCAGCATCTGTGCTATTACTCCACTGTGCATAGTAGGCTATAGATTATTTTGATGTATCGGACTGCATAACACCAATAGCTCATGCCGCATTAACATAGACCAGACACATCCAATACCCGAACAAACAAATAATAAGCTACAGCTTTGCATACAAAACAAGATTGTGTCTTTACGTAAGCCTACATACGATTGAGACATACAGATACATTACTTGGCCGATTTTCAAAATCACTAAATATGGCACTAGGTCATTTCCTTCAATAGTAAAACATACAAAATAGCCTACAGCATTACGAAAGTCTACCTAAACAGTGAACGACTGAACTAGTAGCCAAACATATTGTACGATAAAACATCAAAGTATTCATTTCATTATATTCATCAATTCATGTATGTACGTATCGCATACCAGAATATTCCTAGTATGTTTGAAACTACATTCCTAGATGCAGGTCAGAACTCAGAAGTGACTTTCCTCTTACAAATTTGTCAATTTGTCAGGCTACTAGAAGATTGGCAAATAACATGTCCGCGCATTGCATTTTCATTACCAGAATATACTTAGCATGGTATGTTTAACTAATATAATAGCTATTTTTTATTTTTTCCAAGGCCACGAAGTTCAAAAGCAGCAGACACTTGAGCTTTTATGTTCACTGTGTGTTCTTTTATCTTTTGTTGGATTTCAAGAGATGCTGGGGTAACTGTCAGAGGATTTTCGTGCTCGTTTAATGAGGTTGAGCCATTATCCCCTAATGTTTCATCCAGAGAGTCTTCTTTGACGTATATGGGACGTCCGATCCCTTGGCCCAGCATTCTACATACCTCAATTGCTTTTTGCTTAGCATTAGCGAGTGCTGCTAAGCAAGCTTGTTTTCGAATGCCCTCCAGTTTTTGTTTATCATGCATGAGTTTTGGTGACAATATTTTCACGCTCTCGTCAAGTTTTTCCACCAATAGGTTGTGCAGTTGTAGACATTTGTGGACACTGTTGCGAAAAGTTCCATCCACCTGCGCCTCCATTAAATACAGTGGCTTGTCAGGCACTCGGGACAAATTTTTCACGGTGATCATATCTCCATCAGTGATTCCATGATTCCTAAACGTTTGTTGCACATACTCCAACCGTCTGAGAACACTGTCCTTGGCATCTTCGGCTTGTGGCTTTACGCTCCTTATAACAACGGTTAGAACGCAAATACTCGGAGCAGCTGATATCTCAGCCGTTCCCGTAACCTGAACTTCCCTTCTTGGAGCTCGACGACAATCGACTCCGGTATGTTCTATTTGGCCTGCGTACCTTTCCGGCTTTAATGATGCGAAGATGTGACTAGGCTCCAATATATTATGATCAGACATGGCTATATACGAAAGTTGCAGCGGCGGCGACAGCAGCAAAATTAAGGCAAAACAACAACAGTGCCGGTTTGCCGAATTTGATTTGAAACGATGAATTTCCACTGTCATCACAAGGGGAAACCCCACGAATGTGAGAGAAATAGTGGGCACAATCAGAGAGAGACGTCGATAACGTAACTCTTTCTCTCGTTCGATTAATCTGTCGTTTGCTCGTGGAAAGTGGGAGGAAAGTACTATGAATTCGACATGGGCCAACTGGTCCATCGTGTGACATAGAATATGTGTAATGTCTGTCGACAAGATGGCGCTATTCCATTGCAATCTGGATGGAAGCAAACGTACTCAATCACCAACTCTTTGTAGCTTGGGGCAGGCCTACGTTCATCCTTTAATTAAGGCATAATTACAAGCTATGGTACGCTAGAGTTCCGCCTTGCTTCCCTTGCCCCCATTTTTTCGTAAAATAAAGAGACACGTGTTCATTCGATCACCATCGCAGGTTTTTTGTTGCTATAATTCGACACGCGTTTAGGCTCCTTCGTAACTTGTAGCTCGTCTACGATAGGCCTACTACCTAAATTGTTCAAAATAGTAAATAGCGACTAGAAAATCTCTGTGATTTCTTCTTTTAATTCCAGCCAAATTTCATATATGGCCACCAGCGCACCGCATCAGCGAGTGACTATACAAAATGTGTTTTTGAGATACTATGCACCACAGCATGAAGCAAAAATTTCTATTAGATGCGCCTACACGGGCCGAACAATGAATTCACTGAACATATCACTCGCAAGAAGCGCCGCGATTGCGTCGCCTTGAGTCCTTGATGTCCAAGGCTACAATTGAATTTCTTTCCAATAGATGCTAATACTCGGATTCTAGTCGGAGTTGCATATGGGTTGGCTTTAAACATTTCGTGGTACCTGTTATACCCAGCGGGGCGGTCCCTATACTTCCGTGAACGGACAGTGAAATTCGTCAAGTGTAGGGAGACAAGATATGATAAAAGTCCTAGATACATATGATTTCCGTTTTGAGTAGGCTACGATATACTCGAATTGGAGGTATGCCAAGTGTTAACCTACGATGGATGCGTGATTAAACCAACCCATAGGGGATTAAACTTATTAATTTTGGTAGGGTCACGTGTAAGCCTATACAATAATGTACGCATAATTGCAATAGACCTTCATAGGTTTAATAAGCCACGTACTTTAGAGCACGTTTTCGATGTGCACCGACCGCACACATTGCAACTTGCAAGCATTCGTTATAGTTACAGGCATGGTCTAAAGTAGGCCATGTTACAGGCATGGCCTACTCTAGGTAAAGTAGGCCATGTTACAGGAGTTGTGCAAATGACGAGGTTGGCATCAACTATTGACGCAGTAGTAGGCTAGATACTGACACCTAAATCGCATTACTGATAGCCTGATAGGCCTACTAGCGAAGTCCTCTCAGTGGCTACGCTAAACGCTATAAAGATCGAAAGGGCGTGCTGCCAATTTCAAGTCTCTCAATAGCGTGTGCAAACCAAGCGACTGTGTTGTGTGCAAGTTCTGTGATAGGTCTATGGGTTGAGCTACATAGTAGCCTTGTTGATAGTAGTTTCATCGAAGTGGACATGACGTTGTGGGTGAAATAGCACGATGAAAAGTCTTAGTCAACACTTTCAATGTTGGGACAAAGTGTCTTTGTCAAATGCTTGGTAACCCCGCTTTCTGAGGAACTAAATTCGTAAAATACTTTATCCTTGGTGGATTTCAGAAGAACGCTAAACAACAAAGAAAGGAGTGAAAATATTGAGTTAGTAAAACCCCTCATCGCCCCCATTTCCACCCCTCTAATCAGTCCCATTTATGAAAACTTTGGAGGTAGAACATATGTATACATATCTATCTTGACCTGAGCATCCGTAGACTGTGTGAATGTGAGCGAACATGCAGACTGGCCGAGGAGGAGCGACCCATAGGGAACAAAGGATTGTGTGAGTCGACTTCTGCGTACCTCAATGCTAGTCTATATAAAATACTCCTTATAGAGAATAATTTGTCTCGTGACAATTGCTGATAGGGCCTGATGAGCTGATTTACTGTGTAACACCCTTGTTAGAGTCGCCTTATATAGCCTAAGCTTTAATTGCAGGATCTTCATTGAACATGAACAAGTTCCAACTTACTTGAATGTTACGCAACCTCTAAGTGGCATATTGAATTGCATTTTCACCTTCCCCATTCTACCCGCTTCGCGTAAGATCATTTGTCCGTAGCAGCTCGACGTGAAGCGCTTTCTTGACTATGCATAAATGTATATGTTGGTTATTTTCGATAACTACGTTATTGCGAAAGAAATCTCACCCTACGTAGCCCTGGGACGCCGCACTCGTCCACGTCATTTCGCATTACAAGGTAAATTGTGTTGAATCGATTGGTTCGGTCACTGTGTCTGACAGTCGCTGTGAATTTACAGACTAGTGAGAATCTTCGCCCTCAGTACTATTTATACTACCAAGCCACCAAACTACCAAACAATTCCCGTCGTTAATATTTAATATAATAATTATAGGCTATAACCGATCCGGTATCAGCAAGTCACCATCCCAAAAGGCTATATATAGGATACAAGCAAAACTGCGTCCCAGGTAATGTATCGCGACTGCCAACGGCCAAATCGGTTTTCCTACATTATTATGGCCTAAACATTGGGGGAAGTTTCGCTGTGCTATGTTTGGTATAGTGGGCTGTTTGATAAAATTTGAATTAAAAGCGAACCTTTGACGCGTTCACCTGGGCGATACGTTGCTATCGATTCACCAGCAATGTTTGTCAATGTCAGTTGATAGAAAGGTAGATCGTCAGTGCCGTTTTTGGCATTTGCCTCGTATGTTCCGATCACTTCGTCGTCGATGCATGCTAAATTATCAAGTGTCAAGTGTCAAGTGAAATTTGGCTGATGCAAGGTCTACTACATGGCTGATGCAAAAGAAAGTGGACAACTCCTACCGCTAAGTGGGTGCTTGCGTTTCAATTGGTCGCCACGACAATGCAGTCTAATTGTCGGCTCTTTCCTCCAAGGACTGTCGCGAGAGCCAGAAGTCGAATACCATAGTCCTGATATATTCCTAGCAGTCGAAGCTGGATCAGAAACACCAAACCACCCACGGCCGTTTCCAACCTATTGAAAAATGCGAGCATCTTTACAACGTTGTGTATCTCCTATATCTCTATCTATACGTTTTCACAGTTTTCTCTCTGAGATAGATCTACAGTAGTACAATACAATGAGAAAGTATAGAAAACTCTTTAACACAGTCACAAACACTCTCTGTTTAACGACGTACCACATATAAATAAGGTGCTGAGAGTGTTTCGTGCAAGCATTTGTGCAAATTCCCTGCGTGGAGATGTCAACTTGAATACTGTATATAATAGCACACGGAAAACATATGTAACTTATAGGCCTGTTATGGCCATGAGCCTATGCTAGGACTTATTAAAGGAAAAATGATTTAGCACATGTAGCCAAAGCTTTAATCTAGACGCGCCCATTGTGAAAGAAAAAAAGTTTGGTCAAGTAATTTGCGTCGTGATAGTAAAATAGCGACTATATACACTCTCAGGCGCACATGAGTGCGTTCGATGACGTCAAAGTAACGTAATCAAAAGTATCGTATATCGCTGAGATACTCAATATTCTGCTTGAAGATAACAATCGTGCTTCTTACGTTGAGTCAGTGGTAGTCGAGTATAGTT
Source organism: Botrylloides violaceus (assembly GCA_030412335.1). Taxonomy (NCBI): domain Eukaryota; kingdom Metazoa; phylum Chordata; class Ascidiacea; order Stolidobranchia; family Styelidae; genus Botrylloides; species Botrylloides violaceus. The sequence continues at coordinate 3,760,520 of JASFYC010000810.1, forward strand.
TAATTGATATAATCGACTGAACGAAAAAATGTAAATATCAACGAATAAGCCAGTGATGAGTCGGTAACTCCTTCGATACTGAAAGTAGGCTAGCGTCACTCGACCATCATTTTACAACATGTCAATATCGACCTGTATCATTAACTAACTATTCGCTCAAACCAACTGTACCTCCCCTTCCATATGTATTGACGACTCGTATGAGTCATGATAACAAAATCACAAAATTTGCACCGCGGTTGCGAAAAACAATAACACCAACGCTGTCGCGCGTCGATGAAACGTGCCAATTGTACGCAAGTTACAACTCGTAGTCACAGTCGCATGCAATATACAAGTCCTGCAAAAGCCTTGTGATGAGTGTAATCACGCCTCGTAATTAATCCTAAGTTCCGTTTCACGAGTTAGTTTGTTTGTTTATTTGGAATTTATGGCGTTTTTAACTACTAAGGTCATTTACGCCAGGTCCATGCTAACGGTATACGTGTCAATACTTCCAGTTTATAGCCCGGATCACTATTACAACCACGACGTCAGTATGTTGGCATCACCATCGGGTTCGTTCGTGTGCGAAACGTCTTTGGTTCCTGCTGTTGATTTTATATTAAAGCAGTGTTGGATTGGTGCATCATGGGTATACGTTTCCGATATAAGACCGGACACGGAACGATATGTCAGGCCCGACAAATTTGTCCCTGGCTTACCCACTATTAGGAGTGTCCGTGCGCACAATACGGCAAAACATAGCATATTTATAGCGCCTTTTGTCCACACAAAACATAGGCAAGTCAGTCTTGAGGGAGTTGGCAACAGGGCATGCATATAAGAGTGGGAATATAGCAGGCCTAGCCCCTAAACAGGCACTTGAAGGTTGAAACTATATGTCGCCAGAGTCAAATTTTCGGCTCTTTTGCACGACACTTCATGTATACTGTCCAGAACAAAACACTCGCAATTGACAGATTGCTGGTCTACTAACCTGTGAGCCGACTATCCAACTGCCCGTATAGGCCTTTGCAGACTTGAAGCGAGACAGATACACCGATTTTCTTTTTGATCTGTAAACATATTTAACGGCCCATACTGTACAATGCAATGTTAATTGGGTTTTCTTATTGGGGCGTGCACATTTCGCGTGGCACCTCAGGACCGTGTGATTTGACGCCTGTTGGAAATTAGTTACCACAAACTCTGTATAAGTCGGCTGATTAGAATCCATTAGAGGTAAAACTATGTCCGAATAATATGCTGCCCACCCGTTCAACCACTGCAATCTGGACTTCCCTTAAAACTTACCTGAAAACGACAACCCTTTTGTAAACGGGTGAGTCGAATAGACTTGTAGACGGGTTGATGGTATATGTACCCAAGTATTTCTTGCGCGGATGGGAATCTGGAAGGCATCCACGCAGTTCAATGTTTTGGCAAACATCAACTTAAAATGAAAGGAACAATTATCAGACCTATTCCCGGGAACACGCAGAGCAAAGTACAGGGTTACAATCGGCATTTGCGACTATGTATAGTAGTAATAAATATAATAAGTCACCACAGATTTAACGTCCAGTCCAGTTTATTGGTATATAACACACAAGCTTTCGGAGCTCTGCTCCTTCATCAGGTGAGTCACAACCCTTCGTCACATCCCTACCGACCTGTTCCTCTGGTACGCCTTGACGTGATGTCATTGCTGTTTTCGCTAACTTTGTTGCCCTCTGATTCAATCTCAGATATCCAATTTCTAAAGAAGACTGTAGTTGGAATAGATGTAGGACGGAAGATTTGAAATGTAATTGAAGCTCTACCTTAGATGATCCACCTTCAGATCTGAAGGTCCAATCTTCGTTCTTTCTGAAAAATATTAATTTCATCAAGCTAGAGTGTTGGAGCGGTCGCCGAAGATATGATATTTATCTTATGTGTCTATATTATATCAATGGAGCATGTGTCAGAAACTCCCCAATTCGGCATGGGCATCCATAACATTTGGCAACATTCAGTATCTAATAAAATTCTTAGCAAAAATCGTATTCAAATCATAATAGAATACTCATACATTACAATCCAGTTCTGTCAGTCATATCATTGCTAGGCTAAACTGTGTGCCATAAAGTTCTCACTTTCGGCGCATTTCGGTTCTTTAGCAACTGTTATTATTTTTCTCGATAAGCACGATTCGTATTCCATCATACAATTGGAATCGTAGCGAACTCCATCGGATCCACACACCGGTCGTGAAGGACTTGCCAAACCGTCCGTATCAAACGCTGTGCTGTTGCATGGATTGCATTTGCACGATCCTTCGATACAGCTTCCGTGGAAAGAACATGAAGTAGTTGGTCCGCAATCAAGACTATCTGAAAAGTCAGTGATAAATTCATGAAATAAACAAATAGTAGTGAAATGGTAGCCTTTACTGCGGAGACTTGCGATAGGTGGTCAAAAACAAAACAAAAGCGACTAAACGGTAAAATAGTGACGCCCTCATATGAGGTCCCCGGGACTGAAAGAGTTTTAAAAATTAGGAGTTGAACAAATGTCTCACGTACCACTTAAAATACCTTCGCGTACCACAGGTTGAGAACCACTGTACTATAGGAATAATAGTGATATGGGGTATAAGACTCTGGGGTTCATTGCACCGAACACGACGATTGGTGTGGCCTAAAGGTTTGCCAATGAGGCAATCATGGATCAAATTATGGCCTACACCAAACAGTTTGTTTGTTTGTTTGTTTGGAAATTTATGGCGTTTTCAACTACTAAGGTCATTTACGCCAGGTCAATGCTTACGATATACGTGTCAATACTTTCGGTTTATAGCCCAGATTGTTTTTTTATTTTTTTATTATTATGATAAGGAATGTGGCGCTTGTCGCCCAAGGGCCTTGTGCGCCACGATCAATACATATACAATTCAATACCATACACAACATATACAATTGAATACAATACACACTCACATCGCACAACACAACACAATATATAAAATGACTTGAGCTGTTTTACCTATAGTGGACGTTTGCAGACAAGAACGAAGTCGATAACGGGTCTCGCCATGTTAGGGTGGGTCAGTACGTTTATTAAGGTTGGAGAAAGATGATTGGAAAAGCAGGATCGGAAAAGAATGGCCCGTTGTTTACGGTATTTAAGGCAGTACAAAATAAAATGTTCCACTGTTTCTGGGCATGGGCAGGATTCACAATTTGGCGAAAGGACACATCCAATTTTAAATAAATGGGCATTTAACTTGCAATGGCCGGTACGCAGACGGAACAAAATACTGTTACTAGTGTGGTTTGTAGGTGATGGTAGAACTGTCTTCACGGAATCTTGAAACTGTTTGAAGTGAGCTCCCTTTTCACCCATCGTGTATTCGTGGTCCCACTCATCAAGGCACCTTTTGCGGAGGACTGACTTTGCTTCTCGCAAGGAGAGGAAAGCAACAGTGTTGTTGCCACGGCTGTCCGGGGAATTATCCGCAGCAAGACGAGCCAACCGGTCTGCCTCCTCGTTGCCGGGGACATTCATATGACCTGGAAGCCACGCCAGGGTTGTTGCCGTATCTTTTATTTGAAGCTTGTGAAGCAACACAAAGATTTCCTTCGTGGTCTGTTCCACTGCACAGAATCCCCGTTTCGGATGAAAGCTTTGAATGGCCGACATGCAATCAGTTACAATCAAGACTCTCCGCACTTCCCTGAAACCGACTGCGAAGCAGGGAAGGAACGTATACCAATTTTAAAGTCTTTGATTTGACTCGGTCGGGAATTCAACCCGGAACCTCCCGATCAGAAGGCGGACAGTCTAAACCACTCGGCCAACTGAACGGTCGCACCAAACAGTTGAGGTTACAAGACAACCCGCCATTGACATCCGTTCATACTATAGCCGACCGCAGCTGGATCGTTAAAGAGAGCAAGCCCACAAAGCATACTCATGCGTTTGTTTCAGTGTATACATCCATAAATATTTATATGGTTAAATGTTCTGAATACGAGGCCGCTTGTCAACCTTCAACGACTAGGTTTTGGCATAACGAGCTCTAGGATATCCGACCGCCTTTTGCAAATGTTTGAAAACGCACTACTTTGTGTATACGACGCATTAAACGTATTAAAGTATAATTCATTCAAAAGCACTACAACTATACGGTATAAATAATGCGATGCATCGTTACATGTTGTGCATAGCTTCTATATTACACATTATGGAATATTAACACGAAATCTATCCTGAGGTCCTACAGCTTAGTTGGGCCCTAACAGCTGAAATAACTGAATTGGGGTTTTAGACGTGTGGGGCTATGCTGTTGCCTACAGGCTAAGCCAGGGCCAATTACTGTAATACCATTTCAAGTTTGGAAGGTAGGAGCACGACACTTACATTCCCATCCCATTCCAGTAGAAGGCGAAAAGCATGCAAGTTTTTCTCGGTTATTTCCATGCGTCCCAGTGTTATTTGACAAATACACCATATGAATGTGAAATATTGTTTTGAAGTAGTAGGCCTCATACCACTTAATCATAAATCCTCCGGAGCCATGCGATTTACTACGGAGACCACCATACAATATAGCCAACAGGGGTTTATGAAAAGAGGAGTCACATTTATTCTGTGTGCTTACAGAATGAACTTCTACTGGTAAGCTCCCGTCTCTCGTGGACCTTGGACAGTGATCATCGCATGATTCAGGTCACCCTGATCGCACTAAGTTAGTCGCCATACATCTTAGACAGACTATGGATGGGCTGCAGTAATTCATTCCAGAGACGTGAACTCCGCACCTGCCAGCCACCACCGCAGTGATATGTAATGATCACCAACAAATGCGGATTTACAATATCATAACAATTAAAGAACTAAATTGTTTATGTTAGTTCACATGATACATATATTTCAGACTTACTACATACTCCTCCATGCCGAACTTGAATTTGACGTTGAATTTCGCACATATGCACGAGAGCATGGCAATGACTGTTGAAAGTGATACCATCCGCGCAGATTGGATAATATGGATGTGTATCGCATTCGCTGCTCCGGCAATCACAATATCCCAGGTTTGTGTCAGGGTCAACTACGCACATGGCGTTATAATAACAAGATACAGTTGCGCATGGGTGTAGAACTGGAATAAAAACATCTATTACAGGTCATTGAACTAACATGTTCGATAATATGTTAGCGATGCGAAACTGCGATTTCTACTACAGTTTCATTAATGTAAGAATGTATCGTACAAATCATGTTGACAAAAACATATTGCAACCACGTAGTCGATAGCGGAGAAGCGAAAATAAAGTATCGACGGTTTCCAATACGATGCTCTCTTCGTCGAACTATCTCGAAACTTACTGATCCATCGTAAAATGAACAACATTTGTTGATGCGGAGTAGCATTACCATCATCAATTCGGACGGGCGAGATTTAATAATTTACATGACATGCAACGCGTGTGTACCACCATCTGCGTGACCACACTAGGCATAACTATACACTAACAACTAAGTTGGATGAATGGTTTGAAGGTCAGACTCCTGATCGGGGTTCGAACACTGACCAAATCAAGTCAAAGACATTAGAATCGGTGTCCAGTCTGTAAGCAGCCAACGGTATCGGGAGCGTATAAGGAGGACAATTGTGGGGTCGTGACATTCATCCCGGCTGTATTAAACCGCGATGATCTTGATCGCGTACCATAATAAGCAACGACCTGACGCTTATCACCGAAGTAGTTAAAATCACCATAAATTCATAACAACAACACGCTTGCATTTGCAGGGCATCCGTGCGGGAGGTCAGATGCGAAGATTGATTGATTAAAATGAGATTAACCACGGCAACGTCGATAGCGTGCCCACATCTCGCTGTACAAAACAGTGGTAGCGACTGTTTATTGTAGCTATTAATTTGTTATGTATAGAGGAAGGGATGACAAGTGGGCGTCGATTTACTAATAGTCTGGTAGGTAGATCGTTTATCACTTCTGAGCTCCGAAACGATTGTAGTGCGCGAATAATCTCAAGGAAGAAGATGCTTGGTCGGTTGCAAGAAACTCAAGTTCTAGAATATATAATGTCCAACCAAAATGTCGTCAATACGAAGTATATACCTGATCCAGAAGCCACTCTGTTGTCAATCAGACCCCATAATATCAATATCCAGATTGGTAATTGAGATGAAATGATCCACATGATGCTCGGTTGAGCGTAGGCCTACTATTCGTATACGCATTCAATGTTCACTAAATCCAGGTTGGTCGTTATGTTTCGTGTTAGGATAGAGCCTATAACTGGTGAGAAAATATATTATGCGGCATTAGCGTTCGTATTATACTGCTAACCTAGGGCTTGACACGGCACGGATGGTTCCTAAAGCTCATCAACGCCCTAGAGGTGGCTGCGTTTCTTAGATATTCAACCATTCGCTACAGCGGATTCTGTTGACATTGCATTGCTTGATTGAATGCTTTAATCAATCGCCGAGTTCTACACGACAACATCCACAGCCCCTCTTCACACGCTTCCTTTGCTAGTTTGCGCTGCGCGCCTAATGCAGGAAAACCTCAGATGCCAGTTTTGCAAGCGAGTCTGGTCTGACCCGAGCCACATTTGTTAACGCGTTACCGCAAATCGCAATATTGTAGGCTATCAACTCCCGCAATATTGTAGTACAAGTAAAAAAATAAAATAAAGATCGACCAATTACGGCATATTCAATGTAGCCTTCTTGTACATTTCTAGAAGAAATTGGGCCTGCGGAAAAGAGCCACATTGAACCAGGCGAGGTACCGCATTAAGCTATGCATTAGCTGATTAGCAACACGTTAATGAAACGTGCCATTTTCAAAATCCAGTCACAGTCGCATTCAATGCAATCCCCATAGAAGCCTGTGTAAAATAATCGTTAGAAACATCCAGTAGCTCTTGAAGACTTCTAACCGTTAGTGCCCCGCAGTTCAATGCAGAATAAACAAGCTATTAAGCGTATCAGCTTGGGCCTTGAAGACGTCTAAGAACTAACCTTGGCGCTTGAAATCTGCTCAGACTGACGCAATACACTGTCTACAAAAATCTCTGTTTACTTATAACTTTTCGCTGCTTGCTACAAGCTAGACAACGTCAATTGACTTTTAAGATTAACCTTTTGATAGCGATAATGTTGACATTTCCAACTCGCTATGGTATAGCCGATCATAGTCTATACCACAGGGTTTCCTCGTCCTTTCGATAGCTGAAGGGCTTAACTTTTAAAGTAATTGTACCCACGTAATATGTCAACGGCATATGCCAGCCAGAAGTTGAACCAATGCGAAGATATCGACACCTCAGTACATGTTACTACAGATATCAATCTAAGTTAGAAGTAAATATTAACTTACTCGAAATCCTTTTTCCGAGTATAGGCCTTTACGTCAGTGACATTTTTAAACGATTTGAACAGCTTTCGCGTGCCGTTGCTGGTTGATGGATACTCATCGTCTCAACCGTGCTCTCGAAAGACAAGGCCACAACTTCAAATTTGAATCTCGACGACCCTAATATACTGCCTAAACATTATATACCGTGGGAAACTTTTGTTTATAGTATTGGATGAGTTGTGAATCCGTGTCAAAACATTTAACATCTTTTGAATGTTTTTGAACGAGTCCACAATGAGTTGACAACGGGTCATGTACGCATATTTCACTACACATTGTGAAAGAGGCTGTTGATGTGTATATCTATTTTGGTCAGAAACGAGGTAATGGCAACGTGAAGTACAAAGAATTCGATAAGGCATTGCCAGGCATCGCTATAAGCAAAGACGGATAGTCAGCATGAAGCCTTCTGGATTAGAAAATGGAATGTGGTACCACAACATTATCCAGTCCGAAGTTATCCACCTGGTCTATGCAAAGCTATATCAGGCAATTGATCACAAAGCCACAGTTTTGCATCCCCAACGTTGCTTAGACGGAGTACAAAACTAATTCCTTATCACACAATCTATGCTATATTGCCTACAACTTTGGCGATTGAAAGTAGACTGGGTTCAATGCAGTCCATGAGATGTATACTGTATCGGTAAAGAAACGAATACCTCCCTCTTTTATACAAAGCGTAATGCAGATACCTCTCCTATATACAACTTCACCCTGATGTGAATGGGGCAGCTCCGTTGACCCCTTTGGATTGACGCTTGGTCTTGACCTTCTATCCTCTTACCTGGAGGCAGCCTAATTGCCAAGATTGATTCACGAAGCAAACCGATGTGGAACTGCGGGATGTTGTAGCCTACGGTTGTGACCTCGAGTTCTCCAGTACGCTTAGAAATATCTCAGAACTTATAATTTTCGCTGGTTTGATCCAAGTTTAGAGCCACTACAACAACTAAGGTTAACCTGTGATATCAAACGTACCAAGCGTTGATTTAGCGTACTCATAATGTCCAATCCCCCTGTTGTACACCTGATCATTTCCTATGTACCTAAAGCCTTTCTAAGCTATACCGATTTCTGAACAGCTTAACCATCACGCAAATTTCGTGTAGGTAATGACACTGGCAAATGTCACGTCGAATAAGAAAATACGGGATGGACTTTATCTACTGCTATTATTTAGCGATATCAATCTGGATTCTGAAGAAAATATCATCTTTCTAGGAATATTTCCGTGCAAGCTCGTTTGGTGGCATTTGAGCAGAAAATCTCTTGAAGTTGATCAGCGTACATATACTACAGCATTGCTTTCACTCACTACTTTCAATAACAATGGGTTACTTACAACTTCAAGTTTGAACCATGAAGACCCTGAACAGTCCAAACACGCATTTGAAATCCTCCATTGTATATTTAAAGAATGATATATTGTATATACCTTCGTCCTCACTATACCCATCTCGCCACACACGGTTACAAGGATAAAAATGAATGATAATGAGAAGAGACGTTTTGTCTACATTGTAAATTTACCCGTCCCATATTATTTGGTTACGACCGGCCAAAGTAATGGAACAAGTGTGACTAGTTGAAGCACCAGTTTGACGGCAGATAAGCGACACTGCGCATACAAAATAGCATTCGCAATTTCAATACCGTATTTTGAATTCCTTAGCAACTTATAGAAACAATATCCTCTCAGGGAGTTGAAATTATCACATTTACAGTGCATAGCAATTTCGAACAGCGCTTCGACTTACATTAGAGCTCTCTAGATACGGTATGCATAGCTTTCAGCGTATACTTGGATACAGTTGCCGGTTAAACTTTTTCAGCTTTGTCGGTGCATCATAGTGTCACACTCACAACCCAAAATAATTAGTAGGCTATTCACTGAAGATGAAGCAAACCCTGCTAAAGGCAAGGTTTTACGAGGCTTGGCGTAATTACACATCTTGGTAGATTGTGGCTGAGCTGATTTATCCAATTAACCTGCTTTACTTACAACATCTGTAAGCCACAACAAAACCTTCTCCGACTCCAATAACTAGCCCAAGCATATACGATTTTGCCGTGACGCAAAATGAGTGTAATCGCGAAGAGATTGCTATATGGAAAATGCCATGCTACGAATGAATGACAAACTCGGAACTTCCATGTTTCTGTCACAGTATAGCCTATCTGTTCAGTCTTATCACAGTATTATGGTAAAGCTGTTGATTGGCTGTGTAGTTTTGTCATTATAATCCTCTTATCTCTATAGAAAGCTTACGGATGACACAGAGCCGTTACTGTGCTATGAACGTCTAGCATACCAGGTATCTTGTCTCCGAATACCGATAGCTTGACATCACCCATTGCCATTAAAACTATTCGAATAATGCTAAGTTCCACCAACTGGGCAGATCTTCTCGTTCCGGCCCTTCATATCGCTGCATGAAGAATACTTTGATACGATTTTGTCTGCCTATAATTAACACAGGGATGTCTTGAGGGAGTCAAGACACAATTAACATCACTATAATTTGCACCTTCGATATCCATTATTAACTTATCTGGTATTACAAATTTACCATACAGGGCAAACTTCAAACTTCGGGTTCACATTTGCAGATTTTAATAATCTCATGTCTGTATAGGTTGTGTTTGAGCTTTTATAATAAAATGATTAAATGATTGAAGACAAAAGATATTAATCCAGCTGTTCTAACTTCCTATTGTGCTGATTTTAGGAGAGTTTGAGCCGTAAATCAAAGGCATTTGCCATCGTAGAATTTCGAATTATTTTAACCAATCTAACGGATATGAAGATAGACCTAATGCAGCAATTGCATATCGTTCTTATTGGATTCCCCCATAATTTGATACATGACGACATTATTTTTGTATTCCGTTATCTAGCTGAATAGAGTTTTGTTGATGTTGACTGTTTACACTTTGCTTACTTTGCCTTTGCGTAAGCATCACCTGTGCCACTGCGCCTATTTGTAGGCCTATAGCCTACGTCTGGGATGATTATATGAGATGTATTCAAAAGGACAATGTTCAAATTTATCGGAAGTTTTGGATAGGTACAAACTACAAAGACCATGCGCTGGCTTGCAGGATTTTAACTCGTTCGGTAAAGCGTTGCTGCAATTTGTAACCGATACAGTAGACATAATTAAAAAGATTGCTTGAGATTTGTAATGATATTATGACAATGTAGCATGTAGCAGACGGCTGCACCTGCACCTACAAAAATAAATGATTAGTTGGCTACACGTTCGTCAGTTACACAACTGTTTGTATTGATCAGTTAGACAAGACAATAGTGTGTGCTTGCTGGTGTCGGATTAATGGACTGTCATATATATAGGCTATGAAAGGAAATGATATTACATCGATTCGACCTTGAATCTTTAATTCGATTGTCTATAGATCAACTTTGGTGTATCTCTGAGTGTATCAAATAAGGTACCCTATGTGACGCACAGTCAAGATATATGCAAAATTGGGCCTACATAGTGATGGTACCGTGTGAAATGATGACATGCACAAATATAACGCTTCTCTTTGCATAATACGGTTGGACAAGTGTTAGTAGTACATAGCCACATTGCGTAGGCCTTTCCCTCAAGAAGTATAAACAATTTCCTTTGGTTCCATTTGGCAATGCGAGTGACTGTGGCGCACCCTAGTGGAGAGTATAATACATTGTAATTTCAAGAGGGTCCTTCTCACTGAGGGCGTAATACTTCCCACAGAACTATACAGACTACAATGACGAATTGACGTAACCCTCGTGACTTCAATCGAGTCCATTAGTTGACTCTATTTGACAGCACCTGCAATATATTCACTAGCCGTTAGCGAAGGAGCGATCGATCAACGAAACACTCTGGGATGAATGTTTATATCTCCGTCTTGGAGATTCTGAAAATCGAACGAAAATAGTCCAAGAATGTGTTGTTTGTGTTGTATTTTTGTACTACATTATTGCCTATTTACTGTTCATCATTTTTTCCGATGATATATATGCACAAATCCCATGGGCTTTACTGAAATCATTAGTATTTACCAAAAGGTCGACAGCGGATAATCTTGGATGCATTCCAAATCTAAATCTCTTGAATAATGAATGAGTTGCTCATAATCAACCCCAAAATTGTCATCAAATTTATAGAAAGGATTAGTCCGTCATGGTCCTGTCGATATGCTCTTGAAGTCTTGATATATATATATATATATATATTACCGCAAACCTATCCACGCATCGTTATATATCCTACCCTACGTTGAAATAAATCGATTAGGCTAGCGTACAATCGGTCAAGATAGCTCTGCAACTCTCTAGCGTGGCATTGAATTTGCATCCTTTGGGTGTCTTATAACCATGAAGAGTGCCAGGCAGTTATAGGCTGCCTTGGAATGGGAATGGCAGTCCCGATCCATGGTCTGCAATTATTCGAAAGGGCAAGTCTAGTATGTCTTGTCCATTCGCCAATGATGAAGCGCCAGAAATCAGACTGTGGCTGTTGGTTACGTCAGTTACTGTCAGTGTCAGGAAATGTTGTATTTTACTTCCGCGGTTGACAAAAGTTCCTGATGTCCCAATAGAGATGAGAGTATTGGTTTCAAGTCATACTGTAGAAGAGTCCAGCTGGCCCTATTTGAGATATCTACAATTACAATGCATTAGTTCCTAAAGGTAAAAGGCTATACACCATAATGTCATAGGACACGAGTTTGATATTCACATGAAGTTGATTGCAAAACAGCTAGGACTAGGCCTATACATCCTGACATGGTGATATTCGATGAACTACATGAGTATAACAACAAATCAAAAACATTTGCTGTCGATGATATTCTATTTATAGCAAGCTATTTTTGTAGTATGTCCAGTGGTCACTGTACACTCTGCAACTTTGTAGCAAAGTGCGATGGACAATGTTCAAGATCTATCACTAATCGCTTATTTCGCTATCGTCAGCATTAATTTGCTAATTATTGAAAGAATCGAAATCTTCCGCGTAGACTATTGATGAGTAATTGTGCGCGATTAACGTTAAACGAAGATTGTGAGGATGATAATACCAAGTGATTGGAGCTTGTCAAGCGCAAGGCATGAAAATTTCCTCATTCGCTTCATCTTAATAATGATCGAAATGTCTTTGATTGCGAATTTATGACATGTTCATGCATAGTACTACATTTTCTGAAGGCTTTCCCGGTAGGCCCCTACTTCTACTCCGCATTTATTAAAATCGGGTATCGTTACAGCTATGTAGGTCTATATATAGCAGGTCGCAGTTGCGTCGCCGGCTCTGTGTACAGAAGCCTTGAGAGAATACATCGATCCACATCGACTAATTCCGGGAACGTGGTGATGCAGCCTATGCGAGGCTACGTTGATGCTGTAATCTGTAAGATAATGTCCGGAATGTTTTCACCAAGAAAGACTATATACCTAATGGCTAAAAGCCATTTTGGACTAATCCTGTCTCAAATTGGATGCGTATTCGATGGAACACGCCAATTCCGACTCGTGTGTGAAAATTGTACAGTTTCACTTAGCCTAATGCATTCTAGACCAGACGAGACTATACGAATATCCAGTCAATATAAATAACGAATTCGTATTTCCCTTTTTGATTGTTTCCTGTAAAATATGACTAAGATTTCACGAAAGATGATATACGAGATATTCCACGATCGCCATTGTTGTGCTTCCGATCTATCGGGAAATAAGGAAACCTAAATGATATTGCAGATATAGACAGAGTCATCGCTGCGGATGGTTTTTTGGGCATGGTGTAGGCGTCAACGCGATGGATTCTTTCGACCAGTCTAAAAGCCAAAGACGAGAACGCTCAGTAGTTCCGTCTAAAAAGGCTTGCTTGTGGTAACTAATTTACAATAGTTCTGCGGGCAGCGTGATTTATAATATCGATATCAGAGTCCAGTTGAGTCAGATCATAAAATGTCAGCGATAATTTTTTTAATGCATATTAAGCAAATCCGCTGTCGGTTTCTAACAGTTGGTATCGGTCTCTTTGATATCGCTGATGATAATTGAGATCATCGCGAACGAGCTGCTCATTGCATCAGATGAATTGTGACGTTACCGACGCCGGTCGATGTCTAAGCCAGTCAAGCCCGGGCATTTGCGGGGATATGGAGGGGACACCCGAAAGTGCATCATTGGGATAAGGTCACCCCAAGTAGTAGAGTCGAAGGGAAAGGATAGTACAGATACAGCTAGACTCACTTCAATTAGTCCCCCACACAGCGTTGAATATTGTAGGTGTTGCTGTTGGCTTCGAGATGATAAGATGAAAACGAAGGGTTATAGCATATAGACCAATGATTTTGACTTGGGCCACTGTAGAAATTGAGTGATAGCGCTACCGAGTGCAATAATAGTTGTATCTCAACTTCTTGTCATGCTCTTTCTTGATCATGGTCTACAGTTGTCAGAGAGAGTTACTGTATCAAACTGTCACTACCCACAATTCTGTTAATAGAATATTCAAAATCTCAATCCATTCAACTGTATGCTTTCTCGTACTCTGCCAATACTTTTAGCCAACGCTAATGCATTTTCGAGAGCAATTGAAGTCTCTATGGATGGATAACTTCCAGCGACCCCGCGGCGTTAATCGTTCTAAGGCCTTGGCGTTGCAGTTGCGGCTAAGCTGCAACAAATCATAGTAGATTTGCCGCTCGTGGAATGTATAATTTATGATTTTCAGTGCATATTAGACAAGGATACATAAATATCCCGCACTGGCAATGTCACAGCTATTGCTGCCGCGAAGACCTGTGTGATGCGGAAAACCTTGACCCTATCAGAAAATGCGGCAAATTGAAGTCCATCCATAGTTGAAGGCCAAATTTGAAAGTATTTGGTCAAAATCTGTTTTCTCGTAGGCTAACTGACTGGAGCTATTCTCCAAACCAAGGGTCGACCGATTATCGAAGCCGATATTTGTATATCTGTATCGGTCGTTAGTCAAGTAAGGAAGTCAATATGGGATATCGGCCTCAATAATCAGACGATAATCGGCCTAATATCGACTTTGACCGATATTCATGATTTTTGGGATATCGATATCGGCCATCAGTCTTGTGAAGGCCGATTATTATATCGTATCGGTCTTGAAAAAACCAATATCGGTCGATATCTACTCCAAACGCCTACGTTCTGATGATGAGCCAATATTGCTAGGATATGGAAACTACACAGGCGGCGGAAATATTGAAGCTGATAAACAAGTTTTGTTTAGGAAAAAACGTCGGGTGAAATATTGCTGAGCTGCTGACGTAACAGGTAATTCGAGTTCTGGCTGGTGTTTGAGTCAATCTCAACAAAAACAAACCGATAAAATAAAGGCTGCACACCTTGCTATAGATTGTAACTTACACAGCGCTATGTAATTGATGTGTTTGCATTGACTATTGAACATAGGCATAATTGTTTGAATTTACAAAAGGTTAGACAAAGTGTTAGTGGCCTGCCGTCGGAGAAGATATCAGCCTGCCTGATACATCTGCAATTAATATATAACATATACTCCCCAGATCGTGTTTCTCATTAATTACGTGTTTGAAAGTCACTCTATTTGCGGATGAACTTTTATGCAGACAGGCTCCAAATCCAAGCAGATTTGACAAACTAAGTCAATCTCGAAAGAGATTAAGAGTGCTGTAGTAGTTTGGGTGTTTGCTAAACGCAACATACCATCATAAGGATTCTCTGTACCGAGTGCTGATAGGAGTGAGAGGTGGTATGAGAGAATAGTCAAGCTAAGAGAGAGAGAGAGAGAGAGAGAGAGAGAGAATAAATGCAAGTCTACCCGATATGTTTATCAGCACCATTTCGATGAATGCATTTCAGCTGGAGGCTACTCATATGACTGCTAAGGAAAGATTAGATAAAGAGTAGATAGTGTGAACCAAACCATGGTTGCAATATTTCTTAATCTCCACCATATACAGGCTACCAGTTGGCGCTGTGATCCAGAAATTAAGAATCACCGGCTTCTTCATTCTACCATGCAGATCAACGTCATTACGATGTGTTTCACAGCCCACACTATCCCATGATAATAATGTA
This sequence comes from Botrylloides violaceus, assembly GCA_030412335.1. Lineage (NCBI taxonomy): Eukaryota > Metazoa > Chordata > Ascidiacea > Stolidobranchia > Styelidae > Botrylloides > Botrylloides violaceus. The sequence goes on from JASFYC010000810.1 coordinate 3,776,045, forward strand.
ACTTGGCCACTAATTCAAACTCTGAAACAAATTGGGTCCTGGCGACTGTCTCGTATTTGTGTGGTTGGCTTATAATTGAAAGAAGCGGTTGGTTGACTTCTTATAAAATATAGGCTTGAAAATTTTTCTAGGTTGCATAATTAATGATCGCTCAAAACCAAAACCTGAGCTCCCATTACAGAATAACGATCCAATATCGCTCATATTCAGAGAAGCCTCAACTTCTGAGAGGAATCTCCCGAATCTGCATCTATTGGATATAATACAGATTAAGATCTTGTAGCAGTTTATCTGGCAGCGTGACATTACCATTGCCTCCATAAGCTCATAATCCATGTGGTTTGCACGTGCGTGCGATTGGAGCATGCTGTGTAGGGGTGTGGTGTCACGAGATTGACGAAAGACACGGGAATCCTTTTAAAATATTCATCACCTGTACATAATCGGTAAACTATCTGTCACACGAGACAACGATGGATTGATTTCTATAAGTTTTTGACCATCTGTCGATAGGGATGAATTTATGTAATATGGTAGTTTCTGCACCGTCGTTTCTCACCTGCCCTCCTCCTTTGGACATTTTTAGAGTCCATGCAGTCAGTCTACTTAGGATACACAGTCGGTGGTTGTAGATGAGGGAACAATATTGTCACGATTGCATAACAGGAGGGACGTCGCGAGGCGCCAAAATCTGTCATACCAGACGCCCCCAACTGGCGAATGCTACATTCGGGCCGGTTCATCAAGTGCCTCGAACCCAAGTATTGCCTTGGTTCTCCCAGCCCCTAAATTTCTAGGGCCAGCCCCACAGTCACAAGAAGTCCGCGCAAACCACCTCTTCTTATACCTATTTATGGTATTATGGTATAGGGTCACTGCTTACCGCCATGTAGGGTTGTAGGCCTATAGCATCGTTTGAGCAAAGAATAGGCGGGTAGGCCTACACCCACAGTAGAATCCTTTTAACTGCATCTAATTGTTTCATTCACATTACAGTAAAACATAATAGCCAATGCTTATTCTACAAACAATACAGTTGAAGCAAAAATGGCGGGGAACGAATCTTGCAATAATTCAAGAAATATCTCTCAAGATCAATGGCCTTCAGCGATGGAGATCGTATCTTCTCCATATTGGTACATCAGCATGATGGTAGAAATCATAGTCATACTTGCAAACGCATGGGTGGCGATATCCTTCGTAAACTTCGTCATCAAAAAAAAGGTTTTTGCAAAGAGACGTTCACGGAAAGACGTTAATGGCGGTATGGTTATGGCATTTGCAGTAGCTGCAATATTGCTGCCATTTATTCGATACACCGGGACCGTTTTCTTACTGATTGCCGGGTTATTCCCGGAGAAAGAATGGGGATGTGAAACAGCTTACGACGTTGCAGTTTTTGGATTTGCGTTTGCGCTGTTTCCTACTTACGCGTATCTGTGGGCTAGACAGCGAGCATTCTACGGGCATCCGTCTTTAGGAAGCATGTTCGGCAAATTTGTGAATCTCTTCAGCAAAATCAGCATGTTTCTTATTTTGCTATCAGGAGGTGTGTCAGTTGGGCTTGGAATTTACCCCACAGAGTATGAACCCGGACCAGGCGGCTGTTTCCTGATCGGCAACCAGGAGCAAGACGATTATCGTACGTACGTGTATACGATTGCAATGATCGCAGCTCAAATATCTCTTCTCGGTCTATTCTTACACCCTCTCGTTGTGCATACTCGTCACCAACGATCATTCGAAAAAAGCATCGAAGACAAGGCAGAAGTCACCCAGGCTTTATCATCCACTGATGGATTTACAAGTTGTGCCGACGCAGAAGAAAGCGTCGGCTATTCAGAACAACAGTTGAACCACAATGGGGTGGAACTGAGAAAACCATCTTACAATAGATCGGCTAGTGTACCAGAGAAAAAGCGCACTCGAAGTTACAGCGAAAGCGACAGGAAAAGATACATATCTGAGCCACCATTAGGAGACAGAAAGATCGACCATACAACAAGTTTCGATTACTTGTCTAAAGCAAAAACAGTAGTGAAAAAATTCAGGAAAGGAGTGCGTCGTTCAAGCAAAAATAGAAAACTATTCGTACTCATCCATAGAGTGTTAAACCTCGCCATAATATCAATATGTTCAGATTTGTCGGTTATGGTCATAAATCAATTCGCTGTCCCTGACGACATTCCTCAAACTTACTCATTTGTCATGTACGATGTTAGTATACTTATCAACGTATCCACTGTTGTATTGTCGTTTGTGAATTGGCGTAAAATATTGCTTTCACCCTGTGTTGATCCGAAGTGATCCGGTCAATTCGTTGGTCACTGTTATACATTTGATAGCTGTCCGGTATGGCTTTATCGTCGAGTAAGCAACAAGTACAATTTTTCCTATATTTACTGTTCGGTTAAACGCGTATGTACAGTATCTAACAGAATCATACTCGGGCGAAATCCTCTTCTTCTGTCAGCCCACTCATTAGCCCATCGCGCGGCCACTGAGGTTGAACTTCAGTGATGCGCCAGCGGATTTTTACAAGATGGCGGTCGTGACTGGATGACGCGACCTTCCCCTCGCGGGCTTGCGACCTGCTGTGGATGGTTTATTTCAAGTACTATAAGCTATAGGCAATAGGCCTATACTGCATATGGCAACAAGATCATGCGAAAACCCCGCCAACGACAGTCCGAGTACAAAAGGGACTAAATTGTTTTGACCTGTCGACTTCATAGTGTGGGAATCTCCAGACAAACTGTCACAGCAGGTCATTCTCATCTATAAATTCAATGTGTCATATCCCTTTTCAAATGTATAGATTTATACAAGATTTCTCCCTTTCCTTCCACCTAGTATCAACTTATGCAAAACATATCTGGCCGATACATGCTCTTCCCTTAATCTAGTCTAGCATGTCCCATACCATCCGAATCTGGCTTCACCCACTTTTCTGACTTTTGAGGTGTATTTCATTCAAAATAATTCGGTACAAAAATTTCAAAATCACCATCAAGACGTGTTTTTTAAAGCACATAATATATTCATTCGGTACTTCGGATTGCGTAATCTGTTTTATGCGTGCAATTGCTGTCCGGTATGCTTTTCCTGCTTTGTGTTCGTGACATATTGCGTGATCGTTACCTTCGTACAATTTATCCCATTTGATCAATAAAATGATCGACCACCTTTTGATAAATGGAGTTTTGTATCGCGAATCCGTAACAAGAAAATCATATGCCCATACCCCAACCAAATGAAATAATGCAGACAAAGTTGATCAGAAAATGTTTGTGCTAACGCGCCTGTGTGAGTGGTATTGACGTCGAATGCATTTCCTGACGCAATCTTTCCCCAGCTGCGGCTTGGCAACGACTGCGACCGTTAGATTTCCATTTTCGCCTATGGTCACGTTACTCACGTAGAGTCGCAGACCGTGGACTACGCCGTTTTCCGGCGATGCCCTCACCTTTGTTCCACCATTCTAGTTATAAAGCAAAGGTCGAAAGAATTAGGAAGTGCCTTACCAGCAAAATTTGCTCATCAAAAAGGATGCCCCGTTGTCATTTTGTGGGCCTAGACTACTATGAGGTCGTGCAATGTATCGTAGTTTATTGGTCTCAGCTTTTTTAATACATCTCAAATACCGTGTGATCCTAGTCTTGCCGCCCGATAGGGAGGTCATGGGTTCGATTCGCACCGAAGACATAAAAATCGGCTTTCATTCCTCTATGCTTGGCAGTCAGTACCGAAGGAGTGCGGATCGTGGCCGTGACAGTGAGCCGGGCTATTGACTGTAACTACTGTACTAGACTAGCATTGACCTGGCAAGTAGGCCTAGGCCTATAGCTAATAGCTGAAAACACCATGCTTTCAAAACAAAAACAACGATACATTTTCATACAAGTCCGCCAAGCACAACTAGCACGCTAGCCTGACTACGAATGTTCGCATCTAGGAGACAGGGGGTTAGCAAATCGCATTCGCGATCACATAAGATTGGAGCAGTATGCAGTACCTCGAACACGGCACAGCCCAATGGCTTGAGAAATGTAGTAGGTAGCCTATATAGCAAACCATCATAAAAATGAGACAAATTGAATGTAATGTTGTAGAAGTTATGGCTAAGATGACGTTCAGACAATAGAGCATTGAAATGCGGTTCTGCAAAATGACAGAAAATTATAGAAAACCCTTCCTGCTGTCAAGCTCTTTGGCAACAAATGACGTAAGATAAAATTCCAAACGCAAAAGCGTACGAAACAAAGTTTCCGGAAGTGCTTCATGAATCTCCGCCAACACATATTTGTCTCGTGAGAAACAACAACATGTCGATTGCAGTCAAATTATTATTTCAGTTGAACGAAATCGATATCTCATCATTAGGGCGGTTTTTTTTTGACATGTCAAAATAAAGTCAAAATTTGTCAAAATTGACTTGTTAGGTCAAAATTATTGACCAAAGCTAAATTTTTGACCTAACTTCACCCATCCGGAGTTAACGTCGAAATAGCCGAGTGGCTACTTATTCAGAACTCCTACTGACATCGTGACTTCTTCTCTAGCGTCAGGTCACGGTGAGGTTACCTTCATGGCACTCACAACGCGCTCAATGACCTCGGCCAAGACATTCTTCCGACATGGCGAGCATCATGATTCATGACATGACTTTCAGTTTGATCTCGCTGATCGTGAGGTTTCCCGCTATGCCGACATATTGCTTCACCGGTTTTAGGTAGTTACATGTTAGTTAGTGAAAGCTTCAGAGCGAATCATAGGTTTACTAGGCTAGGCTATTTAGAGTGGCATAGAAATACGAATAGGTCAACGCACACATGATATTATGCTGAGTGTTTTGGTATGTATGGTTAATTCCTTCAGGCGCTATGAATCGGATGCTATCTCCATTGCAAAGGCGTTTTATCCCTTCGTGGCGCCACCATCTTGTACCTCAAGCCCGCTAGTTTCTTTATTTGAATTTACGGTTGTTTCATTTCCTGTTTACGACATAGTGTGAACCGTTCTATAGCGGCGCTGCCTAGTCTGGCAGGAACACTCCAACACCAGGATCAGTACGTGTTATTAAAATAAATTGGACTGCACATCATTAAATCCGTAGCGATTGAACTGTCTGCTATAGCCTAGATCGTCTGCTGCCTTTTCTGGTGTGCTGAAATTTGTAGCGCAACAATAAACACCGCACAATTTCGTTAGGTCAAAATTTTGTCAAAATTCCAAAGTTTTAGGTCAAAATTCACTGTTTATTAGGTCAAAAGAAAGACGCCCAACTCATCATTCTCATGCAGTAGATCATATCCGACAATGCCTTGATATTGCAATACGATCGAGCGTTCTGAACGTACAGGGATGCGGGCATTGCTAACTTAGTTTGTATGCCTCTCTGACCAGAGACTATAGCTTATAAGAACTGAAATAAGTTCCATAAATAGCATGAAATACGGTTCACAACAAAATAAATAGTTTGAGTTTCAAGTATGCAAAGGTTTTGTCACCGCCTTCAAATAGCCCACTGGTTGCGTTAAGTCGTCGGTTGCTGTATTATACGGTATACCCATCGAATTCAATATTCTATTCTATAGGCCTATATAATTTTGCATTTCCTTGAAAAAAAAACGGAGTAGTCTGTACTCGCAGTGCACGTCAGACGAGGAAAGGCAGTGGAACGCGTGACAGGGAGCTTTTAGGCTACTATAGCCAACTAACTCCGTTCGGCCACATGGATATACTCAAGTATCACCAGTATCTCAAGTATCACGGGTATACTCAAGTATCACCCTTCTATCATCCCTGGATCCCCATAGGACCATAGGACGCTAAATCTGTGGTGATATTCTTTACAATATCTATTGATCGTCCGCCATCGGCTCCACTACACTCTTCATAGGACCAATGGAACATATCAAGTATCACCCTATAGGACGTATGTAACATAACAAGTATCGCCCTTGGACCCGTATGGTGACTCAAGTATCACGATAGGACCCATGTAACATAACAAGCATCACCTTAGGACCAATACGGTGACTCAAGTATCACCCAAGGACCCACATGTAACATAACAAGTATCACCCTAGGACCCATATGGTGACTCAAGTATCACCCTAGGACCAATATGGTGACTCAGGTATCACCATAGGACCTATATGGTGACTCAATTATCACCCTAGGATCCATGTAACATAGGCTAACAAGTTTCACCCTAGGACCCATAGGGTGATTCATGGTTCCTAGGGTGATACTTGAGTCACCATATACAGTAGGTCCTAGCCTCCTAGGGTGATACTTGAGTCACCATATTGGTCTTAGGGTGATAATTGAGTCACCGTATTGGTCCTAGGGTGATACGTGGTATGTTACATGGGTCCTAGGGTGATACTTGATATCAATGATATGTTACATTGGTCCTATGGTTATCCAGGGATGATAGAAGGGTTACTTGGGATAAGGATACTGGAGTATATCCATGATACGTGAGGTGATACTTGTGATAATTGAGTATATCCATGTGGCCCTCCGTTCAGTAGGAAAGCATGACTATTCGACTGTCATTGTCAGAGAGCGGAGATACGAGAAATGCCTTCCTCTACCAGCAAACAAATTGAAAGAAAGGTTATCCCACAGCCACACCGAGTACTCGGTTTCAGCTCTTGTCTCATACATTGACGTCACACAATTTTGGTTAACTGAATGGTCGAAACTAAGACTATATTATTCAGCTTCACCGTTATCGGTAACGCGGATTAGTCAATTGAATCAGGAATACAGGTGACAAAGTGATTGCATTTCATCGGCTAGAAGATCGTGTTGTTACTACTTTCAGGTTTGTGCGCACAAATTTACGGCGAGACTGCTTAGTCAGCATCATATTTAGTTGATTTTAATTGGCTGGGTACGTCAAGCAAGGCTTCTGATGAGGGCCCCCAATGAGTAACGTTCAGTGTGGTGCGGTGCATTTACCGTTGGGGAAGAACTACGGTGATTCTTAAGTAACATTTACTGCAGAAGTGTTTACAACTTGAGCATCGCTTTAGTAAATACTTCTTGGTATCAATTCATATAAGGTATTGCTCGTTGGGTGCCGAAACAACATGGTTTGAGGGTATAGAAGTCGGGGCATGAGCGCGCTACTCAGGCATGAACCGCTAGAATAAACTATACAATACTGTAGGCCTTCGTCTTATTTAATATCTGACAGCAGTAATCAATGAAACTTTGCATTATATATTATCTTGCAGAAAAATACGTTGTGCATGTCAATTCTGACTCATACACAAATACAATAGAATGAATGGGAATCGGTCCGCGAATAGCACTTTTGGGAATAACTCATGGGAACCATGGCCTAAAAGACACGAGATTGTCTCATCTCCTTACTGGTACATGAGTCTGACCGTTGAAATCTTGGTGATTCTGATCAACATATGGATTGCAATATCGTTCGTACACTATTACGTCTTCGCTAAACGGGTTTTTAATAAGAAATGGTCGAGAAAAGATGTTAACAACAAAATGGTGATGACATACGCCATAGCTGCAATACTGCTGCCTTTTCTACGATACGCCGGGACATTAAATATTTTAGTCGTGAGTCTATATCCACAGACCGAATGGGGATGCGAGACTGCGTATGATTTTACAGTGGTTGGATTTGCGCTTGCTCTGTGTCCGACGTATGCATATTTGTGGGCCAGGCAGAGAGCATTCTACGGCCATCCGTCGTTGCGAAATGCCGCTGGGAAGTGTGTGAACGCCTTCAGCAAGATCAGTTTGGTCCTCATACTAGTATCAGCTATCTCGTCTATTGTAATTGGTGTTTATCCCAAGGAATATGAACTGGGACCAGGAGGATGCTTTCTGATTGGACATGAAGAACACGATGACTATCGCACATACATCTACGCAACAGTTATGGTTGCAAGTCAGATATTTCTCTTCGCCTTATTATTACGCCCTCTTCTTGTCCACGCCCGTCAACAGCGTTCCATTGAAAAACACATCAGACGCAGAGGAACGGCAGATTCTGTTACGGAACCAGGCGATACCGCACGCTATGCCGAGGAGAAACTTGATCATGAATCCGATTCTTTGAAGTCAAAGAAATCTAGCGCCGCGAATCTAAGAGAGATCGATAGAAAAAGACATTTGACTGAAGCATCGATGAGCGATGAACGAATGGATACGAGTTTCGATCATTTATCCAAGGCAAAAACGGCAATAACTCGCCTCAGGAGTGGTTTGCGTCGCAAGAACAAAACCAAAAAGTTATTTTGCCTAATACGTCGAGTGTTCCTCCTTTCATTAATAACAATATTTTCCGATTTAACCGTTATGTTAATTAACCAGTTTGTTGTTCCTGACGACATCCCACAAACTTATTCTTTTGTATTGTACGACATTAATATTCTAATTAACACGTCGACTGTTGTATTTTCCTTCGCGAAATGGCGTAAAATGTTGTCGTCACCTTGTGCCGTCACAAAATAATTCCATTTTGTCATTAGGCCTATATAGAAGGTGTAAGTGTTGACTCAATACTGTTCATAATCCAGCATGACTTTGTTACAGAAAAGCATTTTGTTTTGTAGGCACAGTGTATAGCTGAATGCAATACAAAATTTGATGCTCAGGTCAACTCATCGGACAGCTTACTCATATTTGAAAACAAAGGAATCGTATGGATTGGAAAGACTGTCACGTATCCGCATGTGTCATTCAGTTTCGCTCTTTAGTTGCTGCAGGTCGATTGTATTAGCTGTCATGTTGCAGCAGACACCAACCATGACCGTTTATCAGAAAACCCGTTCTCGGTTATTTCCGTTGTAGATCACAAAGTACAACCCAACTCCGTGTATTGGATTTCTGCCATAGTTATACATAGGATAGAAAAGAAGGGGATTGTAAATGCAAAACGTTTATCGAAATCGAAAAGGCCATCAGCTTCAAAGTTTTCGGCAAATTTGCAGAAATGTGGAATGTCCCCTGTGGAAAAGGCCCCTTTGAAATATTAAAGAAACCGCGTGTTTTTTCTCGCAATTTTACAGATCATGACGATTATGACTTTATTAGAGAACGCGGCTTCTGATCGGGAGGTACCGGGTTCTACTCCCGACCGAGTCCAACCAAACACTTATCCGTTACCCATCTCTGCATGGCAGTCAAAATCGGTGACGTACGGAGGGACGTGGTTGCGATATTGGTCCGGGCTATAAACCGGGAGTATCGATATCGCGTACTATATGCGCCGGTAAGCATCGACCTGACGTACAGTACATGACCTAAGCAATTGCGCCATAAATTCACAACAACAACAACGTGTGAATTAGCCTCTACAACTCCGCTCAACATGCAAGATAATAATAATAATCACAGCCTCAACATATATGATTCCAAATACAACCTCCGAGACTTGGATGCATTTTATATTCGAAACACAATACAAAAGGTGTTACAAACATCTCACAAGAGAAAGGTTAAATCTAGTCGCATCGACTGAAAAGCCGTGCAATTGCATGAAAACTTCCGAGTGATGCTTCCTGAAGTAGGCTTAGGGGCCTACTTTTCGATGCAAAACATCGGTGAAAGCAGTGAGTCAGTTGTTATGAAGAATCGTATTTTTACCAAAGTGCAGCCAACTCGAAGTTTTTACACATGGCTGAATTGCGGTAGGGTTCACAGCTTAGGAAAGGCCTTGCTAAATTTTGATGATAGACTGTCGTGTTACTCGCCAATTGATTATAATATTTGTTTACAAACCAGCTCAGAGATCAAGCCTGAGGAAACTAAAAGTCTACTTGTAAGTTGCGGACAGTTGTATAGATTCAAAGAGCATTGCTATGTTCTCCACCCGACGATACCATTCGAAGCTCGATATGCATAAGCTTTTTCTGGAATTTCAAAACCTAAAAACGCAACGTCTTGATTTGGATCCCTTTTATACCTATAGCATATGCGGTAGTTGCCTGTCGTGCCTGCCAATAGCTACAGTAACTGGCTGGTCGGGTGGCTACAGTAACTGGCTGGTCGCACAGTATCATATGCCCTTTTTGTCTATCACGGTAAGACAAGTAAAGGTTGATCTCGAAAATCATGTCTGGAAATTCCTCCAGCAATGGCTCATGGAATGAAGTTGAAGATGAAAACCCTTGGCTGACTACTGAGGAAATTGTATCTTCCCCACACTGGTATTTGAGCATGGCAATAGAACTACTCATAATACTCATAAATTGCTGGATCTCAGTTGCTTTCATGCGTTACGTGTTAGTAAAGAAACTGCTGTCGAAGAAACATCGCCAGGAAGAGTCATTAATTGGAGGAACCGTCATAGGCTTCACCTTGGCAGCAGTCTTTCTGCCATTTTTCCGATATGCAGGAACCATACTTGTGGTCGTTGTGGGACTTTATCCAGAAGAAAAGTCAGGATGCGAAGTTGCAAATGATCTTGCGGTTGCTGGTTTTGCCCTTGCCATATTTCCAACATACGCATACTTGTGGGCTCGGCAGAGAGCTTTCTACAGACATCCATCATTGAAAAGCATGACTGGGACATGTTCACACCTGCTAAGTAAATTTATTCTGCCATTTATAATGTTGTCAGCATGCGCATCAGTTGTACTGGGAATTTATCCGAAAGAATATGAGCACGGACCAGGAGGCTGCGTACTCATCGGCAATGAAGAGCAAGACGAGTATCGAACGTATGTTTATGCCGCTGTAATGATTTCAAGTCAGGCATGCCTCCTTGGCTTGTTTTTGTATCCAATATTTCTACACAGTCACCAGCAACGATCAATTATAACTAGTCCAAAAGACACAAAGGCAAAGACACAGATAATTCTGCATTCATTTTCTGATGCACCAACACAGGCTATAAGCGTTTCGTCCGTCGACAACCACACAGAAAACCCGCAAAAAGATACCCACCCTTTGCAATGCCAATATTCACATTCGACACCATCGAACGACACTCTTTCACGAAGAGGTGGCGGAGAAATAATAATCCTCTCACACCTACCGATGAGTGGAACAGATGATGTGGCAGCACAACCTGAGAGGCAGTTAACAAGCATTGCCATACTATCATACGGTGAAAGTACCAGCGTGGGGGATTACAAGAACGACAGTGAACTATTCTGTATGGTAAAGAGGGTTTTCCTCCTCTCTTTAATACCGATCATTTTTGATTTGTCCACAACATTGATTAATCAATTTGGTATTCCTGATGACGTTCCCCAAACATACTCATTTGTGTTATTCGATGTTAACGTACTAATCCACGTATTTACCGTAGTGTTTTCATTTGAAGAATGGCGAGAAATAGTCTCCTGTTGCATGTCTATGCATTAATTTTGAGCGTGGTCGCATGCAAAGTGCTCGACCTGTTTTAGTATGAACGCATGCCTGGCCACATATTTCACGTAGGACCTATCTCAAATCCTACAGCCTACACACATAATAGGCTTCACGCTGTTGAATCCTCAGTTACAATTATATAGGTCATGCCTATATTGCCTTAATTTCGAAGGTTAATCTCAGTTTGTGGCTGAGGCAAATTAGACGGTTATTTGTGGTAGGCAAAATTATGTCTGTAAAATACACTACTCTACTGTACTGACTAATACAGGATCTATAAAACTATTGAACAGTAACTTCCTACCGCTTCATCCCATTTGTTAATATAGTTGTTTATTAAGCTGCTTCATCCTTCACTGCATTTTCATCTTTCCAAAAAAGATAAAATCATCCGTTCCTCCATTGGTTCGCTTTTTTGGTTCTTTCATTCAAAGTAGACTAACCAGGTTAAGTAAAAGATATGCAATAGTGCTGGGGCAAAAAAGGCCTTATGGGCACGAGGAAAGTAGTTGAAGCAAGCCAAAGCACCTATTCAACAGGGGTCTTGACCTTGCAAAATCTTGCGAATCTGGGTCATCACATGCAGCTGGCGAAGGTAACAAGGTAGGCCGGGTCATTTCAAGTCAGTTCAACCAAGGCCAACACCGCCCTATTCAAGTTATTGTTTTTGAGGGTAAATTTGAATAAAGAACATAATTCTGAGCAGAACAATATTGATTTTATCAAAATCGGACTATCGGTTGCCGAGATATAGCACCTTAAAAAATCACTGTTTCCTGCTCACTGATCCATGACGGATGGGTGTCATATTTTACCTCTTTCATTAAATGGTGATAAATCAGTGAAATATGGGTTAAAATTTGTGGTTTTAATTTCATTTGGTAGATGTAGTCTTGAACTTTAATTTCCATGAATGTTTTGAGAAACTTCAATAGAGGTCAAGGGTTAATGGACTTATTTAATTACCCTATTGACCAAAATCAGTGATGCGTTACGAATTTTTGATAAATAATTGCTCGCGACTACTCAAACCAATTCTTCTGAGTGACATGTCATTAGAAAGCTTCTTTCATGAGGATTAGGCATACATCTGATGTTTGTAACATTTATGGTTTCTTGTCAGCAAAAGCTGCATTTGTTGTGATAGAGCTGTTGACACAATTTCCCATATGCTCCTACTGCGATTTCGCCTGTTCAAATCGTATGAATTGAGTTTCAAATTTGTTGCTAAGATCTTGACATGCTCATGTTTAAAATTAAAGAGAAGATAAGGTCATCCAGTGCAACCGGGTCAGAGAAGACGCGATTGCTAACACTTGTTCCGGATTCATGCTACAAAGCCACAATTGAGTTCTTTGGTGTCACGGATAATCAAGGCATTGGTGAAGTCAGAAAGTATTCTGGACAAGCTATTGCCTAGAAAAGTGAAGGCGTTGGAATTTTGGAATTTTACTGTAGTGATGAGAATTCAAGAATTTTGCCTGGAACCAAATATAAAGTCAGTATTTATCGCAATGTGTACAAACAGAAAAGATTAATTTTGAGTAGGCCTACGTTAAAGGAACTTTACCCATCTTTCAAGCAAAAAAATTCAGGCACACTGGTAGGATTTTCGCCATTTGCAACACTCAGACATAAATGGTGTGTTTTGGCTGGCGCTGCTGGTACACACTTGATGTGTGTTTGTACAATACGCCAAAATGTCATGTACTAATGCTGAAAGCTGGGCAGATTGAAGAGGCAAATTTGAGGACACCTCACATTTTGGCAATGGGTATTGACTGACAGAACAGAACTTGTATATATAAAGTCGTATTAATTAATGAGTATAATATATCTCTAAGTTCATTTGACCAAACTCGTGAAACTGCACTGCACTCTTATATCGCAAAGCAACAGACAAAATTTCTGAAGCAGCGGAAACAAACAATAATATAAGGCACAGTACTACTTGTGATGGATTTCAGTGCATCCAGTGGTTTGCTATTTCAAGGTCAATAATACATTGGAACACAAATCTATCTGTTTCTTGTCAAGTGACTTGTGTCACGGTGTTGGGATGGTCTATGAAATTCAAAGGGGAACCATAAATTTCCTCAAGGCCAAACTTGGATCAATAAAAAAGATCGAGTACTTCTTTGATGGCTGTGCAACGCAGTACAAAAACTACAAGAACGGTCATGTCGTAGAGGGCAATGAAGAAAATGGAGATATCCAAGTCAATTTTCTTCACCCAGAAGGCCCAGCATTGTCATATCACTACCCAAATTATCCAGATATATGCTGGATTACATGTAAGGACATTCTGTGCAGTATTGAAGTGACTATGCTAGTGATACTATGGGGCCAATATACTTTACTGGAAATACTGTTTCAAAAATTGTTTCATGCTTTAATAGATTTTATGTATAGAATTTGAGCTTTTTACTGTTAAGGCCTTCTTGTGTTTCATTTTGGACAATTTAATTGATAAAAGTGGTGCTACAAACTCTCCATTTTGTAATTTTTATGCATTTTCACCTGTCAGCATTTCATTAATACTTTTAAGTCCCTTCCAGGCTTATAATACACACGAAACTGTATAGAAATAAGTGTCTTTGTCAAGAGCTTTCAAATGACACACTGCTCAATAGAATCGGGATAAATAGTCACAAGATATTAAGTCGTGAAATTACGTTCCGCTCGAGTGATTTTGGTGGGGCACAGTTTTCTTTCGAATGTATGACCCCTAACCCCAATCATTTGTCAGAATAAAATAGTTTGGAACCTTGAATCATGCAATAGACTTCCTAACCATACTATTTCCATGTCAATATCTCAACTCTAGTCAGAGTTATAGGTCTTTCAAAATTTATGCCTAAAAACTGCTTTCTTGTTACGGATGAGCGACCACAAAACCATGATTTTTCACAATGCAATAACTCGGCAACGACAGCCTCTTTTTCGAAAAACTAAAATAGGTCTTGCCCAGAATGAAAATCTCTTTCAAATTAGATAAGTATTGTTAAGATCCTAGACTAGTGGGTGGAAAATTTTTTTTTTTTGGTTGAATTGACTTGGAATGACGGCGATCAAAGAATCAAACGTTTTACGCCAAATCAAATCATGCAAAGGGTAAAATCGATAGGATAATGTCCTATGCCATACCTTCAAAAACAGGCTTACCCCCTACCTGCCCGGCTGACCCCTGGGAAATGCGAGGATGGTGGTTTGGTGGGAATAGAACATATTGAGATGATTAAAGCATTCAGTGGAATAGAAAGTAATCATTATGGTTTTTTACCAACGAGATATAATTATAGAACACTAGACAGAGCATTCAAGCAAATGGCGATCAACCCTACTGCTTTGCCACTGTGTACCGGTAGCGACTAGCGAGCTGGGTCAAGACATCATACCGTCATTTTTTCATAATATGCATATACGTTGCGACAGCCTATCTCGGGTATAAAGCTCACCATCACTAATAAACCATAGAAGCATCAATGCTCCCTTTTCAATCCACATCCTGCGATAAGAAGAACCCGCAAACCGCATAAAGGCCACGTTTTCCCGCAAGCACCCAAATATCCATCCATTGAGGAAATCAGTCAAGCGTGCTCCACCGTATAGCGCACTCTAGTGTTGTATACATCTCGATGGTTTTAATGTTGTTTTTATCTCGATGGTTTTATTATAGAGAGTCTTCGGAGTCTCCGAAGACTCTCTATAGTTTTATCAATCACTGAACCATATCGTGTGTCGAATCGTGCCACGTTAAATAATATACTTAGGTAATAATGATAAACAAACGATAAAATCCAAAATAAATTAGCTCAAATTCATAGATAAACGACAAACTATCGCTAATGATTGATCGATATGCACCGAAGAACCGAATAAGCCCATCGAGCTGAATCCGGATATGGATATATAAACCGGGAACCTTCCACGACCTTTGACCAATAATTTTGCATCATGCATTTTAGTTTTGCTTATCTAATGAGAAGTCTTTTTAAATCACAGTTGGATCTGTTTGCTAATCTATCAGGTAGTTGTACTTGTGAAAGCACATCGTTGCTGTCTAACATCAGACACCAGCATCTTACGGTACTGTCAATTTTACCTCCCCCTATATTCTTCTCCTAGGTGACGTGCGATGTGCTAGAAATATATTAATATTACGGTACATTTTCTGAATCAATCTACCTTGAGATTAAAAAGTAGGCATAATTATGCCTCCACCGAAAAAAGTCAAGGCTCAGGGGACCAATTTTGAGCAGCAGGACGTCTTACAAGCGGCAATAATTGCAGACAGATTTGATCAACGCTTCTCACCTGTTGCAGATGATGTACCTTTGGTGAGTACTGAGTAGCAAATCTCTTGTTTTTGCTATAAGGTGTCCCGAGCCGCATAGGGTTTTAGCTTGTTTGCACAACGGTGTAAGCATAACCTAACACATTAAGGTTTGAGATGACTTGAGATCACAAACGAGGTATCATCATTGCATTAAACCGGCTAGACTCGTTGATTATTATCATTACCACAACACTACACCACTCCCAATGCAAAGTATTGCATGGCCGCACAGAGCGCAGCACCAAATGCTCCCGTAACCGAAAGTAGTTGTGCATGAAAATACGTCATGTTCTTATGTAATTTGTGATTCTACCATGTTGGTCATTGATGCTGTGGCTGTGTAAACGCAATTGGGTTGTTGGGTCAAATTTTGCACACCAAGTTGCACAAATGCCAATTTTCTGGCACCATCAAGCTCCTACTTCCGCACGAATTTTCAGACTGCCGCACCAAACGCATTCCAGAAATACGCCATTGTTTGCATGCCGGCACCACTCTTAATCTATTGACCTAATCCTCTCCTCTTCAACTCTGTTTTAGGGGTGAAATTCAAATTAATGCCGGTATTGGTATTTATTATGGCGTTATTCCAATTATATTTCCTTACCGTATGTTTTCATTCAGGCTCTCTTCCCTGTCGCGAACAAGCCATTGATATCGTACACTTTGGATTTCCTAGTGTCTGCTGGTGTGCAGCAAATCTATATATACTGCTCTGAACATGCTTCAATGATAAAGGAGTTTCTAGCCAGTAGCAAATGGAACTCAAAGTACACTATATCAAGTTGTATTGGTATGGATG
Source organism: Botrylloides violaceus (assembly GCA_030412335.1). Lineage (NCBI taxonomy): Eukaryota > Metazoa > Chordata > Ascidiacea > Stolidobranchia > Styelidae > Botrylloides > Botrylloides violaceus. The sequence goes on from JASFYC010000810.1 coordinate 3,792,553, forward strand.
GTATATAATATATGAAGTATAACATCGATTACAGATGCTCACAATGCCAAATAAGTCCAATTGTATGTTCTGATGCTACCTCACTTGGAGATGTGCTTCGAGATATTGATCAGAAATCATTATTTGAGAGCGATTTTCTACTTGTTTGTGGAGATGTTATTGCAAACATATCCTTGGAGCGAGCTCTAGAGGAACACAGGTGTGAATGCACAGTATATATATTTACATTTATAATAATAGGACTGTATGTTTTGTCCTTCAATGTTTTTGCTACATTATTCACAGACTTGACACCACATTTCACACACACACACTGTTGGTACTTGTACATGCATGGCAGAAGTACGATTATAAGATTTAAATCTTATAATATACGTGGTACCCGGATAGAAATATGTTTCAAACTACCCAATAGAACTCCAATTACTCGGTTGCCTGTTGCGGCAATCCCAATAGGCAAATTTTATTAAGTACCGGTCTACCACGTACTGTACCAATACAATTTATTAATCGGCACAGGGAAAGAAGACAAGCAGACAAGACTAAGCCAATCATGACACTGCTACTTCGACAATGTGCGCCAAATCATTTGACTCGACCCGCTGAAGATGATATGATGGTTGTACTCGACTCAAATACACAGCAAGTTTTGCATTACAAGAGAATCACCTCAGAAACTGCAAAGATATCTCTTCCTTTGGTGAGAAGGCTATATATATAATTTCCATTGTTCTCACCCATGGTCTACTAAAATATTTTAGTAGGCCATGTCTCACCTCATATTTCTTTTTCTTCTGCTCAGTCTGACTTTATCTACATTTTTGCTGCAGAAAAGTTTCATACAGAACGATTGTGCCAAGTTTGATATTCGTTACGACCTGGCAGATGTCGGAATTGCGATTTGTTCTCCTCAAGTCTCCCAACTATTCACTGATAATTTTGATTATCAAACAAGAGAAGATTTTATCAAAGGAATTTTAATTAATGAAGAGGTTTGTCATCTTGGGTATTAAGCAAATCAACTGCGGAGACATAATGCCTTTTTATGTTAAGTTTTTAGGAAATCAAATTCATGCTCACATAATGAAAGAGGGAAATGCATTTAGGATTTCGTCTATGCATATGTACGACACAATCTCCAAAGCAGTCATATGTAGGTGGATATACCCGTATACTCCAGACAGTAATTTTGTGCGGCGTGTACGGCCTTGGACTAACAGAGATAAAGAGGGTGAGTCGGCCAGTTGGGTAGACTGTATTTCATGGTAGGATTTTTCATCACTATTCAGTGATGGATACATTCTATGTTAACACGTTATTGCCCATTTCAACCCAAGGTTACAGCTACTGCTAGAACAGATTTAGGAGGGAAAAAGAGTGTGTTGTGTTTTTGGATCTCTGACCAGGCCAGGTTCTCCACTTTTAGTCGGCCATAAACTGATTTTAACGTGGCAGATTCAGGGATATTTTAGTCAATTCAGGTTCCCGTAATCTCCATCTCTATGATCAATTGGTTGCCTTTTCACTGTTGGTGCATGTTGGCCTACTATATGGGAAGCCAACCTTAAAGCTTTAACTATAGTTTCGAGGTCCGAAGTCGTTCTCCTGAATTTCCAATGCGCTGTAGCATACATTATAGACGGAGACTAACACCTCCACTAATGTTGGATATTCATATTTTCATGCGTTCCTAATCCGATTTATTAGCAGGAGATGATGCTCAACCGTATCACATATACCAGCACATGAGACGAAATGTGTATGTAGGCAATATTAAATCGATCGGGAAAGGAAGTGGCGTCGTAAAAAATTCTGTGATCGGACACGGCGTTACTATCGGAAGAAATTGCAAGATCACCGATTCTGTGATGGGGGACGGGTGCGAAATTGGTGATGGTGTCACTTTGAAAAGTGAGTGTGTTTGAGACTCTAGTTTTATTACTGTTGATTATGGTGTTTATTACAGATGCCTATTTATGGAATGGCGTCGTGGTCAAGGACGGTGGTGTTATTGAGAAATCCGTTTTGGCTGAGGCGGTCACTGTGCATGAGAATACTAAAGTCAAATCTGGTTGCATTCTTGGAAAAAAGGTAACATGGAAGATAGGCAATGATGATCACTGGATCGTCTGTCATGGTAGTCAGTTGTCAGTTGTGATGCCAATAGTATCAGTACTGGACTACCGGCACAGGTGGTTCATCTGCAATAGGGGTCAACCAATTATATCACCTGTTAGTCACAAGTAAAGAAGTTGATATTGGAAATCAGCCAATAATTGGCCAAAGGCTGCTAACTGAACAATATCGATGCCCATGTTCATGACATTTTGATTATTGATATCGGCCAATAGTCCAGTGAAAGGCCGATTATCGTATCGGCCTGAAAAAAATCCATATATCGGTCGATATCTAATATGCAATTGAATATGAAGCTGCTTGCTGGACCGCTTTCCTATTTTTAGAGTATCATGTCACTATTTCAGGTTGAAGTTGGTCCAAATACTGAGATAAATGAACGAACCGTCATCCGCTTAGGATCGAATGAAGATATATTCGCAGAAGGTGGCATTACGAAGGTATGTATGATCGTCGCAGCAGCTATCTTAGGTTGATGACTGACCATACTTACTTTTCATCTCTGCCAAGGCATCAATGTTTGGCGCGAAAGGAAGGGGGGTGCTGTGGAGCAGTTCTTGCATTGATAAGAGTGATGATGAAATTGAACTGGCTATGTCCGGCATATGGGGTATGTATGCTACCCGGTACTTATAAAGAGCTCAGAATTATTTAATCGATATTACATTAGTGTAATTTTGACAAGGTACAGTATGTTCAATAGTCTCGTCTGTCACAGAATTCGTCATGCACCAGCGAAAATGCTCCATATATCAGGTCATATGGTGATTTGCATGAAGTAATGTTCTAACCATGATGGACATAGTCTTTTGGCCTCACCTTATTCGATGAAAATGTCATTTCACGATTGTCTTTCCTAAGAACCCATCCACCACACCCCACACAATGCAAGCCCTGTTGTTACTTACTGTAAAGACATTGGTTTCGTATGACCTAAGCAAAATATTGCTTCGGCTTTGTCATCTCTCTGGATCGTACTAGCATCATGGATTCACTGAATTCTTGCAAACTAGTTGTCAATCCATCAAACCTAGTCTGTTAATTAGGATAGAGCTATGAAGCTGCATGCATGGTCTCTATGCTATTTCTCTGGTTTCAATGACTGATGCGTTATGGAGCTGTATGGTTTCCATATCGCGAGACTCATTCAAAAATCTCTATTCCTGTGGCTCAGGGATGTCACTGGCTGAAATGCAAGGTGTTGACTATTTCGATGATGAAGAGAGCGACACATCTGAAGAGGAACTCTTTGAAAATGAGGAGGAATCGGATGAATATGACGAGGAAGAACGTAAAGTAAAATGTGAGAGAAATCTTATTTCTTGGTTATCAATCACGATTATCAAGCTAATTATATTTTGACCTTTGTGATGAGGTAAATTGTTTGAGAAATGAACAAACTGTTTATTGATAGTGTTTTCCAAAGAAGTTGAAGAGAGTATTGCTAGAGGGATTGAAGAAAATGTTACGGCCGATAATCTTATCTTGGAGATTAATTCGTCAAAGTATGCGCACAATGTATCAATACAAGATCTTGTCAGTACAGTAACAAGGGTCGCCTTTGAGATCGCCAATGTGAGAGCGAACGGGACCGCCTATTTTGCATCACTTAAAAAGGTATGTTGGATATTCCAGGATTTGTAATTTAGTATGTTGTGTGAACCAATGAATGCCAAGATATTGTAGTTGCATGGTTTTTAAAAAGGGCTTTCGGTGAAATACAGTATGATGGCTTGAACCTTGAATATCGGATAAAAGCATGTAGAAATCATTGCAGCTGTGGTTGTATGTGAGAAAAAGTTTGATGTCCCTTGTAAAACACGAGTGTACTGTATGCTTTACTATGTGAGGAAGCGATGGAACTTTTCATGCATCCGCTTCAAAGGAAAAAGAACCCCTTCCACATCCTAGGTCAAAGCACAATCACCAAAATGTTTGTAAAACACATTTTTCTCGGCAGACTCCCTTTAAGTTGTTATAGCAAGTCATTGGTTGTGGCTTGCAGGCAGGTTTCATATGTCTTACATTTGTTTAGCTTTGTCATCCTTGAAAACACAAGTTCCGACAAAGAATTTATCATGTGATGATACATTCTTATGTGTAGCCTATACCTGAAAGTGTTCTATATTTTACACAGTTGCGTGGGTTTGACCTTGCTTGTTTTTTTGCTTCTGATTTATTTGTGCTGTGCCGGTAGTGTTATCATCGGCGTGATTGGATTTGTTGATGAAAATGGAACGATGTCGTCATATTAGGAACAACTGGCTGACTTCCCGGCGTAAACAGTAGTACTGGTTTTCATGTTTTTGTGGTTTCACACAAGTTGAGATTTATGAGAACTGTTTAGTCAGACTACTACGCTGCATGCCGATAGATGCTAATTGTTTGTCGTTTCTTTTTCAGACTCTGCTTTATTTATGTCCTGTTTTTATCAACTATAACAAGTCTGGCCAATCACAAATTGACTGTCTCCGCGAAATCGAACGATACTGCCTTCAAAATAAATACGCCTTCGACTGTTTAGTGAAGGTTTGGAAACTGAAATTTGCGACTGGATAGGAATTCGTAATGTTTACTTCGTAGGTTCTTGTTTTATTGTACGAGCATGATGTTATCGCCGAAGAAGTGATCTTTCATTGGCACAGACGACCGCCGACTACGCAGGATACACAATACACGGACCTAACACCAGAAAAATTACGTTCGTCTGTAAGTTAAACGCAAGTTGCGTCTATTTAAGATGTCAGTGCAATCATGCCCGTTTGATCAAATTATAACGAATAAGGGTTATTCAATAGAGTTATCAAGGAAACAATTGCCTACCGATCAGTGCCTGTGATTGTGCATTGGCGGCTCCAATAATGGTTTTCCAACAACTGAGACAGACACGTGAAACACAGATAAAAGCACCTTTTGACCGTTGGTGTTCTACACTGGGCTGCCTATTTGAAGAACTTCTCTCAGCTAAACGATGGTCGATGGCCCATTTTGATCGAAAATGTATTTGGCGAGTGGTCTGACACTTTCGCTATTGTGCGAGGCGTTTGACGAGAATCAGTTTGCGAGATAGTGCCTCAGAATACCTAGAGCCGTGTTAGCGCGATCTTCCTTCCTCACCGACCTCTTAACTTTAGCGAGTTGTGTTCACTGTGCTGCCCCATACTGGGTTTGACTGCCTCGTCTCAGACTTCTGACTATGAGTGTGTAGCTGTGCGCTGCTTTAGTATACTCCCTTTTCTACAGGTAAAGAAATTCATGGACTGGTTGCAAGAAGCGGAAGAAGAATCTGACGAAGACTAACAACTCTTTGTACGCAATTAGGGATCATCGTTTACCTTGTTTCAAAGGTGTTTATTCTGGCGTGGGATGCTTTGCGAACGGTTACACCAAAACTTTGACGCCTGGTACAGACAGTCCAGCAATTTCTTTGATTGCGCAACGCATGTTTGCAAGGATGCGTATTTACTACCTTCTTGGCGTGGAATAAATATGCAGTGAGGAAAATGGAAAAAAATAATATTTGCGTTACAGCAACGTAACTTCTTCGGAGTGTTTCTCAGCGTCCGGAGTTTGGTCCCGGCATTCGCCTTGGACTAGGCGTCGTCTTCCTCTTTCGGCAGGTCAACCGCGCGGCTGCCAAATGATCCTTCGATGTCATCGTGAGTCCGACTGGTGTTGGCTTCAGGTGTAGGCGGTACGTAGTCGTCTGGTATGCCTGGTTCTGATGGTGCATGCTCGCGACCTCCTGGGGGCAGTATCGCTGTGAATGGCTCGTATGCGATCTCTAAACGCAAAGGAAAGATCTTTCGTATTAAAGTTGAAGATAGCGGAGAGGTAATGTGAGGAGTGATGACGAAGCGTACGTGGGTGCAACCGTTCGGTGGCTTGCCGAGTAGCGTGGCTTTCCGCCTTGAAATCGTTAGATCCCGAGTTCAGGGTCGCACGAGAGACCTTGATATTGATTTTCGTTCCTTGGACTCAGCTTGGGGTCAGTATCAGCGTACATGATCGTGACTTAAGTAGTTGAAGAGTTAGTGGGGCCGATGGCGGACGATCAATAGATATTGTAAAGAAGATCACCACAGATTTAGCGTCCAGCCTTAGTTTATTGAGAATTAAAAATCAGGTGAAAGAGCGGAGCTCCGAAAGCTAGTGAATGTTTTAATTCTCAATAAACTAAGGCTGGACTCAAATCTGTGGTGATCTTCTTTACAATAATTAAGTAGTTGAAAACGACATAAATTCAAAACTCTTGAAAATACAGTGAGTTTACTAGGTAAAGTTCTATACGCAGTCACAGTCAAAACCTCAAAAGTGTAGGAGGCTATAAGGTGGATTCAAGCACTTACCGGGTAGTTTTTCTGAATCCGGTTTACTTTCTACTAATCCAGTCAGACACCGTATGGATAACGGTCCAAATTTTTTCGCCCAGCATTCCATGTCATATTTACAATCCAAAATTCCCAATACATTTTCTCTCTCGAAATCTTTAAGGCATGATGACACATTTCTGATAACAGATCCTGAGGCACCTGGGCGAAAAATAAAAGAAGATTACCAGGCTGTTGATAATATTCAATTGCTTTAATCAGATATAGGAATAGATGTGCGAGTTGGCATGAGTGATATGCAACACAGCTCCAGTGCAGCATCTCCATGCCTAGTCTGCAAGCTCACGCCTACGCTGTAGACGTGTATCAGCGCATGCTGTAATCATTGGCCAATATAATGAAATTGTCATCCAAAGCGCGGTCCCGATCACTTGTAAATCGCACCTCGCGAGAGAACAAAAACCAATATGCACTGCGATGTTCGCTGTGGCCGCTATATGGCCAGTGGCCACCCAATAATGGAATGGACGAACAAAGAAGAATGTGGCATATAATTACTTATGTTCTTTTTGCACATTTCCAAACAGCTAGCAGCAATGATACCGTCTGTCCTCCACCAACATTCAACGTCATCAAAGCATGAAGTCCCGAGTGTGACGGTTTTATCCCAAGCGTAGCTGGCACAATTTGACACGCAACGCATCACGTCTTCTATCTGTGGTACTGTAAATCTGCTCTCTGTAAATGAATTCAAAATATTGGTCCAACATGTATAAGTGTATCCTAAGCCGAAAGAAATAGTAACACATATCGATGAAGCTATATTGTGGCTTTAACTTGATTGCAAGTACAATATTACCACGAGAAGACTGAGGACGGGGTCTTTTAATGAAGTTCAGACTGATATCACTATTCAGCACGAGGCAATCTTTGTACGCAAGTCCTTTATTTGCCTTACACGGTAACCCAGCGCATTATTACGGTGTCCGGCCTTGGTACCGGTACCGGTAGTGTTAACAGACTATGCTAGTTAGTATCAATGAAGTGCGGAGGATTGTGGTTGTGACAGTGATCCGGCCTATTTATTTACTGAAAATATGTCGCGATCGCATAGGCTACTATAAGCTCGTACGGTGTAACGTCAACACAACAACAAGTATCAACGACGTCGACGTTAAGTCTATATAAGGCCAGTTATATTATTTGGAAAGTCAAGGCAGTAGCCTATTCTATACTGTTGATAATCACAGACCACAACGTGCTGTACTACTAACAGACCGCAACCTCCCACAAAAATATGTTGTGATTGTGAAGTAATGCATTAGATCACCAAAACATACTGAAGGTGCACTCAAAATTTACATGACAAACTAATTGAGTTTAATCTTACCAGGATAAAAACACCAATAACTGTTCCGTTCTTTGTCATCGTAGCAGCATCCTCTTAATTCGCACGCGTCTTTAGGAATACCGGGCCATCCGCAATCCATTCTCTTAGTCGATTCGAAAGAGCAACTCCGTACGAAAGTGCCAGTTGTTTCTAGTTTGGTGAGATTTTGGTTTTCTGAAAACCGATTCAGAATATTAACGTTTTCCTCAAAACGACAAATGCGATTAGTATACTGCTGATAAACAACACGTCACAATCATGAGTGCTAATGAATTGATGCCAAATTGAAATAACTATGTTCTATCTTTACTGAGTTTAAGCAGGATAAATAGGTAACAAGTTTCGTCTTCACAGCCTAATCGCGTATTGATGCCAGATGTCCGTGATTGCTTTTTCAATTATGCAATTGCGATGATTCAAATTCAACTGTAATCCCTGATTGGCCGGAACACATGAACTCTTCGTGTATTGGGCCACAGTTCACGCGACCGTTTCTTTTCGCGCAGATTGCATACCAGCTGTCTGTGTAATATTCAGTAATGCCGATACTGATAAGTGCGGATGGACTACATGGAGCTTAAACTATTTAGGAACACCCACACATCGGTTTACGGATATAGTGTTATGAAGGTACAGGCCCAGACTATTAATCGGCTTGCATCAATTTAGATTAGTTTATCAATCTTTCCATGTAAAAAAATATTTAGTTCTATGGTCTCGAAATAAAGTTTCTTTAAAAGCATGCCACGCAGGACAAGATCAAATTTAGAAACAGGTGAAACCGAAAGACATTGCTTTCCACGTAACTCCTTTCAAAGTATAAAGGACTTATTCTAAGAACATGACACATACGATGATAAATTGCCAGAAGTTTGGTTATAGTGCTACACTACCATTATTGACTTCCGAGACAAGTCAATGACTGCGCACTCATGTTCGGCGCGAATATCAAATTTGGATAATGCCATATCAATTTTTTATATAACAATTAATTAACACTGGTAAGCTTTGAAGACCCAACGATCGATATTGTTTTGAATTGATGGAGATTTCAACGATTTTAGTCATTACTCATTATACGCAAGGTCAAAGCTTACAGTACGTGATCTCGTATTCCTGTCGATATAGCTGGGATCACTATCACTTCACAGCCCTTCGGACTTCCTCGGTATTATAGTGACTGCCGAGTGCCAAGCTAAGTAGGAACGCATACCAATGATCAATACACACGTCGCGCACCTCTGTACAGACTATACTGCTATACTTGAGGCAACATGAAAATTTGAAATTGACAATATTTGCAAATCTCATTAATGGGACTAATTAGGTACATCGGTCAGCGGTCACTATTGACGAAATGAAGACGCGTGTATCATTACCGAAGAAAAAGAGACGCATCTGCCATAAATATTCAAAATTGACAAGTTGATATCGCCTGGTTTCGAGGTAAACAGAACGACCAGAATAATTAAAACTGCAGAAGGTTTAAAAGATCCACCAAAAGTAAACGTGAATTAACGACGGCCTAATTTCGCAAATTAGATTGACCAGACTTGAGAATAGCACACAGGACTGCATCCCGTGCAATGAAATTGCCTGTGGCTCTAAGTAAGCTAAATCTCACGGTGTATAAGTTCAGAGTTATTTATAGAAATTTTTATCGCGTTAAGCACAGACTTAAGTTCGGATGCTTTGAAGTGGAGTACTTCGTTATTGGTGGCGGTGAAGCTATTCATCTGACGTGCAACTGATGCTCCCACAGACTCACGGAACTGCTATATAACCATGGGATTAGCTACTGTCCAAGACTACAATCATCTCTCGGTATTCTCTAGACCTGAATCTACTTTGGCCAGTTACATATTTGGAGATGATTTCGTTACACCCTAACTTCTGCCATTTTGTTACTTAGATGCCATTTTTATTCGATTTCATTAGGCCCCTTCTTCATTTTCATCTTCTCAGGCGGAGGTGGTACTCCGCGTGTCTGCGTGGCGACACGCAACACGCTTTATTATATAGATTCGTGGTCTTGTATCTCAATATCTGTATATATATATATATTTATATAGTTAGATCATCAATACACGTAGTGGTTGAAAAACAGGTAAGTTAGTTTGCAATGTAGTTTGATGTTCGTAAGTACCTGCTAGAAGCGAAACCGGTGGCGATCTAATCTTTCCATGTTTGATTGGATATGGTACGTAAAATATAGTATAAATATATTTCGACAAATCGTCGACGCCGGCATGTGAAAAATCCATTGAAGATATTTAAATGTAAATATTATTACGATTGTTTCAACGTTCAAGTGTTCCTGGTTACAACTAATTCCTGAGGCGAGGAATTTTTCACAAACGCCACCGTCGAATTCATCGACCAACATATGCTGTCACAATATAGTACGTCACCGTGACATCAGCACACAGCATTTATCAAAGCACCGTCAAGTTGTTATGGTTAACGCGCGGCATGACAAAAAGGCCTTCTACATTTTTTTTCTGGTGATATGACGCTAGGAATTTTCGCAAGCACCGCCATATGAATTCATCGAACCACATATATCTGTCCCAACAATAAGTACGTTACCATGACAACACCATTTACACCACAAGACCACGACGCGTTGTTATGGATAACATGCGGCATGACAACGGGCCTCTTATATTTTGTTTCTGATGTGCAACTTGCAGATTATCTAACGACTACTGCGTACAATAGGCCCAAATGAGATGGGGAGTTCAATCCGTGGTGACAATTTATTATACGATAGACAATTTAAAGACGGATGTCGAGTTGACTTTACCGGCCAGGCGCGAGCTCAACGTACTGAAGTTCGTCTGGCCGGCGAAAGGAAAATTCTCTATCTACAATCGGCCTTCAAGATGGCAGCATGTTAACCTTGTCTAGCTCGATCTTGACATTTCGGGCGAATATGCAATCGTTGAAGACGAGTCACTCGTTCCTATACAGTCGTATGCTCTCCTACAGTAATAAGTACAGTAATAAGACGGTGGATAATAGGCTATGGACTGTGAACTTGGGTATATGTATTTCGACCGCCAATTCTCGGTTTTGAGCTAGTCGGACATAATCCGGTAATAAAGCGCGTTAATACCATCAAATTCTCCTACAGATTAAGAACTACCCGAATGCGCAAAACGACAGAAAATGTTCAATATTTTGAAACAGACATAAAGTTTGCTGACCTTTCGAGAATTCGCGAATACCTTGCCGTACCAATGTAGCAATAACCACGCGCTACACCACGAAAAGTTCACGAGTATACATATTCGACTTACAAATGGATGGCGTAACATTCCCAAGATTTCATACTCAATCATTTTTCAACTAATTACGCAGCTTTAGCGGTATGGAATTACACGCTATGTCAGCATGCTATTTGTCATAAGAGTTTGATAAATTTGCGTCTTGTCCTCGGATGCTACTGCGCCCATCGTTATATGCCGGAAATATCTCTGTGTACATTCAAGTTTTCCGATTTCAATTTGTGTCGGACAGTTTTGACGAAATATAATCTAATCCATTACTTATAGCACGTATCAAAATAGACGTGACTAAAAATGTAGTAATTAAGAATTTTTAATAAGTCACAACTTATCCATGAGTAATTAATTAAGAAATTGCGATAACAACAAGCTACAAGCTATCAGCTATCCGTGTGTTGTAATAATGACGAAAAGGACGACCTTCAAATATTGCGATCGCTATAGTAAGATGTGTTTAAATTTTTAAAAAGACATGTTTTTCAAATAAATTAAACATTTTCTTATTGTTTTGGTGCGTTAAATGCAATGCAGGAATAGCCTAAAGCTTTGATTAAGGAAAATGATAACGGTCTCTTGCAAGGCCGGATTTTACCAATGCATTCAACGTTTGCGATTGTAAATAGGGATTGGCCATGACCTATTTTAGGCCATGGGCGGGCAAAATCAAATAGTCCTAGAAGCAGATACAGAATCGAATACCAAATAGACACGACTGGCCTAGATATTAACCAAGTTGTATATAACACTACATTGATATATTCGCAATTGGTCGGGTCAGCTTATAGCAGGTAAACGGCCTACTTCTTTTGATGAGTATAATAAATCTGCATACGATGGCGGTTTTGCAATGCAATTCTCGCATATTTTATCACCAAAGTAAGGGGAGTGCTTCCGATTATACGTTCGCGTCAAAACACGTATAGAATAATTGTGGATTGTTATTATAATATTCGCTATCGAAAAAAGGAAAACTCGCTATTCAATTCGGCTGGAATATCTTTTTATTCGATTAGATTCGGTACATTCTATTGTGAGTGCGTAGCGTAAGTTGTAATACCAAATAATCTATATTCCTAAATAAAAATATGAGGCTTGTAAAGTATTGTATAGCATGCTTACCTAGTGCTTGCTTATCCTTCTGAAAGCACCATATACTGTATCTATGAGTAGGGTCAAAGCAGCATCCTTGCGCTTCACACCTTGCCCTTGTTATCCCAGGCCATCCGCATTCTACTCTATGCCAAAGATGCATTCCACAACGATCTAAAAACAATACAGATATTTTGAGTAGCAAAAGAAATCGTGCTTCAAAACTACCCATGTATACCCAAAACAGCCCAAGTATGTTGGCTAATATAGCCTATAGCAGTCTGTACTGCAGCAGATCATCGCTATAGTAAATCATATGCATGCATTGATGCATATACTCACAGTGGAGTACAAGGTCTATCAAACGCACCACATACCTAAGAATCACAAAATGTTTTACCTTGTACGTTGGTGTTAATGGAGCGGGCGTTGATCAAAACCCAAGACGTAGCAAATACGAAAGTCGATATCATCATGATGCCAGTTCTGGATTGCTAATTACGAAAGCAAAGCAAATAATACTGATTACAGATACAGAGCTATCGCCGCAGTGGTTCAAACGAATATGCCGTCCAGTAAGATTGACGCGCGTTTTATCTTCAGGCGACATTGCTCTTCTATCTTTTTCCGTGATAGATTTTTTCACCGAAGAAGACGGTACGCATACATACAATTCTCTCATTGGCGATTTCGTCCTGCGTGATCTGTGACTGGAGTGATCTACCATTACCTCAGCACGCGTACTTCGGAAATGCATTAACGCTACTTGATCAATTACACAAAGTGTAAAAGATTAGATGAATATCCTCGCCACAAAGACTATATTTCAGCTCAGGAAAACAAGTATTGAAATTAACAAGCCATACGTGAAAACGGGCGGATGGATCGGTCATCCTTCTCCTGGTAACGACACACGGTCTTACCTATTGTATTGAGCTTCCTACCTCATAAAATTACCAGTAGCCAGCCCACAAATCGCAAGTCTATCAAATCAACTGCCTGGTAAGAGCAAAATTTCATATTCGTCCTACCTCAATGTCTTAGTTTCCAAATAGATGAGCGCCAAACGTGGAGCCTATAGCGGCTATAGGACCAGTCGCTTCTCCAAATATGATTGTCACATTTGAAAATTTTTGGAGCGTGACATTTCTTTTACAGTGTCCTATTGAGGCTCACGCGCTCTCTGAAGGCTTCTTTCGCCTCCAAGACAATAAGTAGGATGGCAAATGCAGCTAGTTGTATGGCACAGGATATAGCCATAACACGTAAATGATCGACAGTCTTCGTTACATAGCCAGTCTTCGGCAGCAATGCCAATTCGAACTCATGACGTTCATTCCTCCAAACGATGCAGGTGATCAAGATTCTTTTCAAATTGCCAAAATCAATGTTGTTGATGTGCAGTGCATTAGTTTGGGTAATATAGTAAGGTTGTGCAGGACCATACCCAAAACTGGAAAAGAATCACCGCATTCACAAATCACAACTTCTGTTATGAACGATTACTATATAGAACAGTGGTTCTCAACTGGTGGTACGTTAGGGCCTTGCAAGCTCGCAAGTGATGCATGAACGTCTTTACTTCGTTTACAATATGCCGCACCAATTACAAAGTATGTAATGTTTAAGGTGGGTATATCAACTGTTATCAGCTGACAAAGCAAAGAATGACCATTATTTCGTTTGTGGCGTATGCCTAACTATTGATGATGCGCTTCGTGTCACACGTATGTCGTAGGCCTATATGTTATAGTGCACGTTCAAATCAATTCAATGCTATGCAGGAGCTGGTACGCAGTAGTATCACACACTTCCGCCAGGTGGTACACAGTTCACCAAAGATTGAGAATCACTGAACCTTACTTGGCCCAATTTACCTGCAGTCTTTCCTTAGCATGGTGGAGTGTTGCCGTTCCCATCTGATGGCAGTCCGCGTGGTTACGTCTCCGGGACAAATAATTTCCAACGAGTCCCCTGATTCCACAGGTATGGTTATTGTTGATTCGGTTTTATCATTTAGTTTCTCGTCATCTTCGCATTCCGCATAGCAGGTCTCGATTAACATCTCATTCTTTTTCTTCCTTGCGACTTGACGAATATGAAATCGCAAATTCCGAATATCTTGACATTGATATACCTTTGTTTTGGTTTTAACGTAGCAAAATCCTAATCGTCTCCTCTCTCCACGCCCAGCGCAGCCATCACAGGGCATCCACTGGTTCCAAACAAGTACAGCGCGTGAGTTACCTAACTCTACGTACCGAGTTGGTGTCATACCTCTATCTTTGAATTTCCATAACACTTCGGTAGGATCATGGATCGCTAATTTCATTACAAATTGACTCGTTTCATTCAATTTTTCGCAGGCGTAACTTCCTGCATCTGACAGTTTTAAATTGGATATTTTAAGAGTAGTTGCGTCATACGATCTTGATACGGATATCCGGATGTCTTCGAAGTCGCTGAGCTTCTTTTGAAGGAGTGGATAGGAATAACTTTCAAATTTGAATGTCGGATAATCTCCGAATTGACATTCGTAAATTGCGTCTTCGCCTATCATCCGGTCTGTAAACTGGAAAACGGCACCAGCGCTTGGAATGAACTGGCGCTGACGGCGAGCTCCAGAAGTAGAAGCGACCCCCAAAACAATCCAAATCAGCTCGCACAATGACAGCATCATCACTCAATATAAATCTCAACCTGACGCTGACACTTGACGGTGTAGCATCCCAACCTGTTCCTGTTACCCGCTTCTTTTATCTATGTCCAAGATCCCGTTGTCACAAGTTAACTCGACTCTAGCCAAAGTCCAACGCAACTCGGCCAAGCTTGGCTTGACGATCACTTACGTCACAATAGACAAAATGATGACAACAGTGTGACTCGCTAACGCCAACTGGCGACTACTTTTTGACAATGTATTTTCAGCTCACTGGACCATTCAATCAAAGGGTGTGTGAGGAGGCGTTTCCCAGTGTCCTGTACGTTTGGTTTGGTGAGCTGGTGTGAAAACCGAAGAGCTAAGCCAAAATTTTTTATTCACTCCGAGCTAAGCTAGAACCTAGAAAGGGTTACGCGGCACCAGGATGCAGTGAAGTTGCTAGGCGATCCCAGAATGTTGCGCGGAGGTTAAGGTCAAACTGCTACATTGCGTTTGAGTTGAAAGCGTGCAATTTATTAGAAGTTCAACATGAGATATTTGCTATGCTTCTTACTCTTGCTTCAACTTGCTCATTGTCACGGCAATATTGCTTTGAAACGTCCAGCTGCAAGATCATTGAAATCTCAGGAGATAATCAGAAAAAGCTCGCAGCCCAAAATTGAGCAGAATGGGCAAATTCGAAAGTCTGGAAAATTTGCCAATCGAACATTGGAGGAACGCCTAGATGGAATGGGACCTAGTGGACTTACCTCAGTGAAGAGAACTACGGAAAAGCGAATTAGACGACTACAAGAGAAACTGAACAGCACTGCTGGTTTAGATAAACGCGAAAAGGAGTTCAAATTTCATTTGCTCGAGTTGTTTGTAGAAGAATTGGCAGAGAGCGAAAAAGACATGTTCGACGCTCAACTGGCATTAAAAAACTCTCTGCTTACGGATTTTCGTGACCCATCATTTTTAATGGCTAACAGCAAACAACGTCTTGAATCGCTTAGGATTGCTACTCTTAAAGAAGAACAAAGTTATAACAGAATTAAGAACATTGAAGAGGCGCTCACATCATACAAATTGCATAACAATCATACAAAGTCTTTGATGGATGAATTTATGGAGGAAATTGCCGATGCTGCTGATCAACTAGAGTTAGATATAAAGCCTAAAATTTTGCCAGATAGTGATAATTTGATAGGTCTGAATCCTGCACATATCGAAGCCGTTATCCATTTAAAGGAAGGAGACAAAGATCTGCAATCAAATCTTTCACACGATGGCAAAGGTGACTATGATGATCGACTTGACGTTCTTGTTGATGCACAAAATAATAAATTTATATTGTCTCGGCCAAAAGATACAACATCACCTAGCATTGATCACTATCTTATTCTTGATCTGATATTCATATACCTTCTTTCTTTCCCGCTTGTTTACCTCTGCAGTTTCTTTGGCATATTGTCTATTTTTGCTTATATAATGGCTGGTCTGATTCTTGGTCCCAGCGGTTTAAATTGGATTCAATCTCTAGTTCAGGTGGAATCATTCGGAGAGCTCGGTGTCTATATGATAATGTTTTTTGCTGGTATGGAATTTTCACTCGATACAATCAAGAAGGTGTGGAAAGTAGCTGTTAAAGCTGCTATTTTAATACCATTTATCATGGTAACATGTGGCAATCTTGTAGGAATCATCCTTAACAATAATATTCCATTCGGGGAAAGTTCTTTTATTGCAGTTTGTATGTCCATCTCAAGCACACCGCTGGTAGTTAGGTTTCTGCAAGACTGCACAAATCATGATGTGACAGAATACACATCTGTGCTATTAGCAATGCTTGTAATGCAGGATATTCAAGTTGGCTTAACTATAGCTATATTGCCGACTTTTGCCCCATCTGCACGATCAAGTCAAGATCAAGCGCTTGTTGTGTACTCCGTTATGGCACTACGCGCTATCTGTTCTATAGCTGCAGTTTCATTTTTAGTTGTGTTACTCTCTCGTGTATGTATTGGCCGATACTTTTCATTTTTAACAAAGCAGACTCTCGAGTTTCAACTTTCAGGTGTGCTGCTTTTTATGTTTTCATTTCAACTCTTTACAAACTTTTTTGGCATTTCTATGGAATTGGGATGTTTCATTGCTGGCTTCTTAATTAGTGTATTCAACTATAGTGCTGCAGTAGAAAAATTGATGAAGCCCATTCATGATTTATTTGTTACTTTGTTTTTTGCCACTGTAGGGTTCCACATATACCCCAAATTTGTAATGGAAGAATTTTATTACCTCGTAAGTCTTACTGCGGTAGTTATTGGAGGAAAGTACTTGATTTCATTAATTGTTTTACATATGGTACTTGGTCCCACACAGAAACAAACCAAGTGGCTTATATCAGGAGGTCTTGCCCAAGTCTCGGAATTTGCATTTGTTTTAGGAAGCCGGGCTAGGCACTTGAAAATCGTGTCTAGGGAAGTGTTTCTGCTAATATTAAGCATAACAACCTTGAGCCTAGTATTTGCACCTGTTATGTGGAAGCTATCACTATGGAAGTTCAAAAGGCATGACACGTAATTCCAAGTGATAGCTCCATATCCTTCTGGATATACAAGCGCTTTTGTATTCTTCGTAGTGTGATCTGCTAGCAGAACATCCATCTGACGTAGTAATGTATCTATGTAATGATGTAGTGTTTTTTTTTAGATTAGAAAATTATGCAAGCATTCTACATCCCGTCCTTTCAACTGAATGCTGTGATTGCACAATGCATTTATTTTTTCAAGTTCATATATTCGCTATCACAAGCGTTTCAGTAGATGTCTGACACCAGCCATACCAATGTTGGTTCCACATAAAATCAATACACATGCTGTCTCTGTTCAATACCTTTGTGTAGAAATATATTGTACTGTGATGCAAGACTGCTTATCATTGG
The DNA here is from genome assembly GCA_030412335.1 of Botrylloides violaceus. Taxonomy (NCBI): domain Eukaryota; kingdom Metazoa; phylum Chordata; class Ascidiacea; order Stolidobranchia; family Styelidae; genus Botrylloides; species Botrylloides violaceus. The sequence continues at coordinate 3,810,374 of JASFYC010000810.1, forward strand.
TCATCCTCCATTCTGATGCTACATAGAAGAGAAGTCGGGACTCAAAGAGTACTGGGTAGACGTAAGATATGGCGCCAGTCCTTACTATGGAAATTCTGCGTACAAGAAGAGAGTGGAGGAGGTACTGATATTCTGAACTGCAGATTGTCGTCTCACAGGTGGTACTATAATGACATGATTATTTATACCATACATTGAGTCATTCACCTTGTGGAAGTAACCACATAATCATTTGATATTGCAAGAATTCTAAATGCATTCCAAAAAAACACGTAATCGTAGCCTACACTTCACACTCCCTTCAAATGAAAAACGACATCTCACTGGTCATTTCACAATTGTCAACACCATGTAAACATCCTATATTTCTCAAGACAATCCATGCACACAATCATTACTTGCCACTTCCCCAGCCCCAAAAGCTCTTGATATAGCCAGAAATTCCTGCAGCCTTCGCCTTGGGTGCGACCTTATCATCCAAGGAAGGAAACGACAAATGATTCAAAGCTAAATCGAAAAACGTTGGCTTGTTTGGCGCTGGCACAAATGACGGTGGGAAGTGTGGCGTTAGCGCTAAAGACTTTTGCCCACTGGCGGAATTTACCTTCAAGACTTCATTGCTGGCATAATAATGGTTTAGGTTATCAACAATGAATCCATTAACGACATCATCCTTGCTATCTTTAGAATCGGATTTAGATTCACTAGCTTGCATTACTGCCGATGCGTGGGTGTGATACTTGCTGAAAGCGATAGTCTCGACAAGTCGTTCCAAATGATTGTTATTTATGAATATTTCTTCACTCTTCGAATCTAGTCTGGGCAATGATTGCATAGCATCCTCGGCATAACTCAACACGGATTCATACAGTGCAATGGCTTCCTTCCATTTTGACTGTTCACTGAAGGCTTCAGCAATGAAGAAGCATTTCAATGCTCGAAATGATTGCTCTTGATTCTCCATTACATTAATGAAGTCTTTGTCACTGTGAAGTCCAGTTAAACCCCGGATTTCCAACAAACTGGACAAAATTATATCATATAGACGAATGAAATCGCTAAGCTTGAATTTCTTTCCCTGGGGTTGTGTACTTGGTGTTTTAGGGGTAGACAGATTGGCAGGCGGTCTTTCAGTCAATACTCGGAGTCTGGCTGGTGCTTTCGATTCCAGTTCTTCAGCAAGCAGCAAGTTTCTTCTTACAGTCAATATATTGCAAGTATAGCTAATGTAAGAATGAAGAAGCTCCAAGTCCGTGGTTTTCCCTTGTTTCACCAGGTTTATATCGTCTCGAACGCAAAGCAGTGCTTCTTTGCATTCATTCAGAATATCTTCAAACATTTCTAATTTCTCCTCCCTGGTTTTGCCTTCAGCTACAACCTCTCGCTCGAATGTTTTGAGGCTGATCAAGAAAACACGCACTTTGCTGTTTTTAATCGGGATTTTGTGAGACTTCCAAGTGATCTCACTCATGGAGACGGCTTTTTGTTCCTTTACTTGAATCACAAGGGAGTCTAACTTGTCAGCCAACAGTACATCTTGTTTCCTTGATGACCGCATTTGAATAAGGTCATTCATGGCAGATTCGTCACCGATATTGTAGGCACAGTATCTTATATTAGGAGAAATATCATCATTCATTTGACGATACAGAGCACCTTCTTCATTTGTTTTAGCCTCACAGAGCTTACCATAAATAGTCCTGGCGGCATCAAACAGAGCCATTGCCTCGGACCATTCCTGACATTCAAAATGGTACACACCATTTATGTATGAAGAATAGGCTTTGGCTTCCAACTTTGTGCGGGCATCAACCCCAGCTGTCTCCTCACACAATTGATTTAGGTGCTTAGCTTCAACAGATGCCTTTTTTAGCCTCTGTATCATATGATGCCGCTTTCGAGTGTCTTCATTTGCCAATTGCTTGAGGTGCATTGCATAACTCCATGCACGTTCTGTTGTCATTACGACAAGAAGGAGAAATCTGTAGTCAGTTAATAATGCCGTTGTTACCGTTTTCGGTGTGACACGCTTTTTTTCCCCCATTTTGAATCCAAGGACCTTTCGCAACCTTTTAATTCGTCTACTGCAATATCCATGGTATCTCTGATAATCCCCGTGTCGCAGGCCATGCTGAGATTGAGCTGATTTTATTACAGACAAGATGTCTAGACCAAATGTCGTCTGTGTTTTCGGCGCATCTCCGGCATTTGCATCGGAAGTTCTTTCCGGACTAACTTCAACCATAGTGTATTACAAAATGTATTTCAGCACCGTCTATAGCAAAAAACAACACATTGAATGAATTTGCCAAAAACTAATATTGCGCAAGGCAGATTTATATGAGGACAACACCAACGCGTTATTAGTTATTGGAACTCGGAAACAGGAACTACAGGGTCTTCAGTCGACCCCCCCTGAGCAGTTTATTTATATGTCATATTATCACCCAAGCCAGGCTGTATCCCTGATACTGGCATGGCGTGACAACCATAATCTTATTACACCTAGATACGAAAATTGTACTATGCGTGGATTCATATGATGCACAGCAAGGCAGCATACAGAGTTCTCTATGGTGGCAGGACCGCAACGAACACTGCACCCGACCCTTAAACTTTCGCACCTGAAATATAGCTGTGCACCAAAATACGCGACGTTTTACGTGTCATTTGCGCCTTGCTACTGGTACCATGTTGCTTATTTATCGTTCTGTCATGTTGTCGTTCGTCTCGTCCTATAACGACACCAACGTTGTAGGATTACTCAGGCTATATCCTGGCATCACTTCTTACTACAACGCCTCCCCACGGTCGGAGCTAGGAATATAGATAACTAAACTACGTCAAGGATTTGTTATCTATAGTCGGAGGCAATGAATAGTTGAGGAACAGCGACACGCTGCAGTTTACGCCGATGCCGGACTGCCGTGAGTGATCCTGCCAGATACGGATTTGCCGGATCTATCTAAAACTTTATTTGTCTCAGTGGATGTGGAATGCGAAAGATGCAGAGCGATGCGTAGGCCTATAGCCTATATTCTGTTTGGCAAAGATTCATGAAACGCAGAAAAACGTAGGCTACAGGCTTGAGAAGCAGCGCATTCATATATCCGCAAGGATAGATACATAGGCCTACATGGATGAGTGTACTTTCATGTGAGAGACCTGCAAATTAGATCTGGAATCGCGGCTTACGAGCTTCTCAAGTCTTGTCTTTGGACTAGACGCTCTTGCCGTGCATCGTAGTAATCTTGCGCAGGGGGCCCTGATGAAGTCACTTCTACAGGCCGCTCCTACCTCCCAGGCGCTTACCTGCTTCCCCGCGTCGAAAGCGATGAAGGCCTGCGAGTTGGCTTATCAACTTGGGATGAGATGGCTTAGGATGCCCTAATCCCTGGTCGCCCGAGCTTCACTTCCAAATATGCAAGTAACCATCAATTGAGACGGATCTGATAGGACGATCGCTTGTGAGTTATTTCTGAATAGACGGAGGGTGGACGTCGAACACGTTAAGCCTTGAGATAGGCCTACGTAGCTCGGTGGTGGTCAGGCCCATCGTTTCGCGGGGCATTTCAACGTCTAGAAATCGATTAAACAACCCAGGTGGATCCAAGATCAACTGTCGCACTGTTACAAAAGCGAAACCTCGCGTCTGTGGGTTACCCGCGAAATTTGGACTCAGTAAAAAGACGCTCGACGTCGAAATCGTAAATTTAATTCAACGGCACTGGAACCGAAAGTTGCCGATCGACAGTCTCGACACTATCCCCCTCCTATGCTACAATGTCCACCACAGAGCCGAACCGGGTGGGGCAGGAAGCAATTAGACGGGAAGTGTGTTTCTATAGCATTGGTCATGAGACTAAACACAGGGTTGTACAGAGAAAATACACGGGTCTAAGACCTTCGCGCTATGTTATTCTCGTGGCTACTATATTACTAAAACTACTACAGGTAAGTGCACGAGGTTCAATTATTATAAAGTGCAAACAAAAAATTTAACACAGCTTTCAGTCTCAACATGTTTGCATCTACCCCCGTAACGATAAATTAATTCACCCAAGGTTGACTATAAGTATGCTAAAAGATTATCCGTCATAGTACTGAATGTATGCTCAGGGGTATAGAGACAATGGGTAATGCAATCGCCGAAACGTTCGGTTCATCACTTGAATCGCAAAAATGGTAGACTAGCATTGGAATACAGGAGATACTGCTTCAATATACCAAAAACTAACTGCTAAACGTAACAGTGAAAAAATACTGCAGTTTGGACAAGATTTTCAGCGAACATGGACTGGGGTTTCAACCCAGTTTGCGACACGTAAACGAACCCTCTAAAATACGCTACGATCCAACTTTATTGACTTCCCATTGTTGTGTAGGTTTGAATGGGTCACATTCCGATAAGAATATTGTATGAACTGAATCGCCACGGTCCAAACACTTTCCAGTAGGTTTATGAAAAATGGCCCTCTTCTCCTGTAATACATTTCGAATTTTCATTTTCGAATCATAATGGTACACTGTACAGTACATAATGAATAATGACACACGGGGGTCCGCCATTTTGACACCTTAAGAAAGCAACTCAAGAATATCGACACTTACGTTCCTTACGGAGTCATCGTTTGACCTACCTCATTGTGTTCCCATTCTTTGTGTTGTGTAGTATCACAATGTACAAGTGTTATTTTCCCTGAGAATCTCGACTGAGTTGTGACGCACTGGTCATATTGAGCAAGCTGATTAGACTCTGACAACCGAAAAAGTTGATTGCCCCCCATTCTATGGCAAAAGTAGTATTCAAGAACTCCGTCGCCATTTTTATGACCCATACTATCCAAGCAATGGTCAGTTCCAATGGCGCGAATCTGAAAAGAAAATCGGTACTAAGCCTGATGCCCTTAATAGGCATAGCAAATACAAGCGCACAATTCGGCTAATTCGGGAGTCAAATCGGAGGTTTTTGAAGTACATAGATTGCGGCAAAAGAGGGTCATGTAGGTGCCAATTCTATAGCTAATCCCATTTACGGAATTATGAGCCCAGTATGTACTATGCGCAGTATGTAGACATTGTAGAGATTTGTGATCCACTATATCACCACAGTAATAGACCTATATTCACAGCTGTGTAGCAACATCACACATACCTAGGGCTGGGCACTCGAATTCGAATCGAATAACAAGATATCCGAACCGAATAGCAATTCGTTCTCTTTTCGAATACTACAACAACTTGAGAAAGCTCTATACGGATGCAACGTGGATGCAGCCAGGAGAGGTTTGGCTTGAAGCACTGCTTTTCTTTGATGCCACAGTTTTAAATTGGACTTTTGTGCATTTGCTATTACCCTAACAGCACGCCATGAACTCGTAGACATGACTATACATTTGGCTAGTTGCATCTCTGCATGTTCATGACCATTGATAATATATTTTCAATCATATTTTATCGAATTAGGTTAATAACTAGGTCAGCCGTATCTATTCGGTATTCGATTGAAATTATTCGATTTTGTCCAGCCCTACACATACCTCTCCCCATTCCTTGTTTTTAGCTGGCAAAGGATAATGCTTCGGAATATCATATGCAATGTTTTCCATAAACCACTTGAAGCTCTTGCACTTGTTATCACGTCTAAACTTGACCTAAATTGGAAAATTGAAATAAACAATATATAGCTAAACAGAACAAATTCAACATCTTCACCTGGGCAGATATATCTCCGTATGGCATGTTGATTGTCTCCGGACGACTAGCATAGAAGTAATCTTTGTATTCATCCCACCATGTTTCCACAACACGGATATAATTCTGTTGGATGTATTAAGGAAATATTTAGCTACACAGACACAAATTTATCACTACAACCTGATTAGGTAATCTTACCCTCAAACTTGGGTTGGATGGGACATAATCAGGTGGTGGATTTCCACTCCAGCCAGGCAATCGATAGACATGACCAACGCGAGAACAAGGCACAAAGAGGACTTCTCCTCCACACATCCAAATCTAAAATTAAAGCAGTTCATGAGAGCCGATTGATATTTTTGGACGCAAAGAGAATAGCAATGCAACTGTATAAAAAGCAATACACATGCCATCTAAATCTAAATACGATTTACACAGATATGGTTTACCATTGCTAAATATAGCAGTGACATAGTGAGCATGCCCGTACCTTATAGGACAGTTCAAAATTTTCGCCTCCCCATATCTCAAGACCAGGATCATAAAGGCCGATTTCAAAGAAATAGTCTCTCTCGATTGCAAAAAGTCCGCCGGCCATTGCAGGTGACCTGAAATGTCACACGATAGTGTTAGATGAAAGACGAATACTTAACATCAAAACAATCAATAAAAAGACGCATGACGTTCAGACGCTGAGCAACGTACGAAACTAGCAAGCGGTTGAAATATAGCGCGTATGCAGTAGTGGTGATGGAATAGCCATTCCTAGAAAGTAACTAAAGAACGGTTTGATTTGTTCAATTGTATTAAGGTCACGAGCTATAAACGGAATTGTCTTTGAAACACAAACGTCCCTCCGCTTATGAAGTAGTGTCACGTTTACGGGAGAAAGTGCTTTTAATAATATTCGCCACTCAAGCGATTGCGCGTGACGCCTGCTATTCAGTGTTCATGTAGACATCTTGTACTGTTCAGTTTCAGACGCAGCTCACGGCGCTGTATACTCTTCTGCTACTTACAGATGAGACAAGTCCATCGGTAGGTGTAAGACCGCAGACTCGCAGAAATACGATAGTCTGGCCACGGATAATAATGATAGTGTCAATACAAGCAGGTAACAGTAGGTTTATTGTGATACAGATACAATCATATGTGTGAGGATCGCAGGCCTACATTCTGAATACATCATGATTACGAATCGAAAAATTCCGTTGGTGGATTCTCTACGTTACTAGTAACGCGGTAAGAGTAAACGATCATATTTTGTCAACTGATATTGGAACAAGAATATTGTTCCGTATCTCTATGTAAGCAAGCAGTTCATATCTTTTTCGAGTAGACGAGTTTGGTATCTCGATGAGAGTTTTGCCCATATTAGGTAAAAGGTAGCTGATACGCGTCATCGATCATGCTGTCCAAAATAAACGAAAAAAGCACACACACACGCGTATAGACTCTCGCACCTACTGCACACACGCGTTAAGTCCAGCGGCACAATCGATAAAATTAGCGAGATAGTGAGGCTTACTTGCCTGTAAACGTTGCCGACAGGCTAGAGCTTATACGAGGTGGGATTTTAGACTGCGAATCTCTTATGTTTGTCGATGAAGACTATAATGTAGCCCAAGTGTGAGGGCAAATATACTAATGAAGTACTGAGGGAAACAAGTCGCGAGCGTGATTCCTTATAGCGTATCAAGCGTTCAACGGTTCAGTTATGTATTCAGGGACCGTGTTTATATCGCTATTACGCTAAGCATCATTCAGTTTTTTCGTATCAATTATAAGATTCAGTTCTGCGCAGTTTCGGCAAAATCAACCAATATCCATGTACCGAACTCCGTCATTCGATTTCGCGACGATAAGTTGTTTCGGCAGAATTCCCCTGTAGCAATGATACGTACAACGCTACAAGAGGCGAAAAGCAGTTTTGACCAAAGAAGGTGGTATTTTATAAGTTGAGTCACACATACTGTACGAACAATTCGATTATGCGGGCGAGAGACAATAATTTGTGAGACATTTCGCAATCGCTGGATCAGGGAAACAAGAGGATAACGATAAAGTTGACTAAAGTCAACATATTACTCATAAATGGAATTCTTTCCTTCCTACAGTCCTTTTTCGGTCCCAACCAGATCGTAGATCTAGCAAATGGCGGGCGACACTGGAAGCCCACAAAACCAGCCGACTGATCTTAGCATCAAGTCAAAACGGGACGACGCGGACGAGCTGAAAGCTTACGATTACGGAAATCCGGGAGAAGCGAGGAAATCCCATTTCAAAAAGTTCAAGAGTGACATGGCTGCATATTACGCCACTTTCGATAAGCCGTGCGACTTAACCAACCAGTCGTCGGTAATACAATCGACAGAAGGGGCAATCAGAAACGCTATGAGCGCAATAGCTAAGTCGCTAACGCAACAGAGCAACGTCCGGTTGTCCGCAGACACGCCGGCTAAACGAACTCCATCCGACGAAGAAGTTTTCGTATACTCAAATTCACGGTTGCAAAACATGCTGCGAATGGAGGCGAGGACTTCGAAAACCAGCGAGGCCGACTTCGCACAGGTACAATACAACGGCAACCGACCCAATTCGACAACTCCAGTGGAGCCTAAAAGTGCATCATTGCTCAACGATAAAGCCTACCTATATTTAAAAGGAGTCCGGGAGCGACCGATACAAACAACACCAAGTGACACCGAAAGTAAAACCTTTGTAGAAGACAGAACGAACTGGCGTTTACCAACGATGGACCGTCCACAATATCTAGATTTACGAAATGTAACCGATATGTCACCGGACAGCGGTCTCGGTTCTGCAACGCCGATATTCGGGTCTGCATCGCATTGTATATCCGGCTCAACCACTTCCCCAGAAACACCGAGTGGGCCGGCTAAGCTCGGTAAAAAGCGGAAGCGCAAATATGGTCCGGGTAGAGGATGGAAATTTCACGACCTGTCGAACGACGGCGGATCAAATCGGAAAAGGGTTTACGCCCAGAATAAATTGGAGAATGGAGTTCTGCAGGTAACTAACAATTTCAGAAATTACATAAATGTCTTCTAGGATAATATATATGATAGGTAGCTATTAATCATCGCCTGCCGTTGAATTAAGCGCCCGTTAAATTCTTGTAACAGCGATTCCAAGAACACGTATGTGTCAAATCAGTCTCCGGTCCCGACGGAACCAAAGACAAATTGATCGTGGTAGAACCTAGCGAAATTCACGATTGCGACATTATAAGAGCTGGAACAGCCCTGCGTGTTGTGTTTGACAAAGACGCGGGAACTTACAAGCTTCAGGTAAGGCGAGATAGATCACGGGTTCTGTGATTTCTAGCGGTCACATGCGTTTATTTCTAGTCATTGATGGAACTATATTTCCATATTCACATGATCAGCGAGAGTTGAATGTCCGGCAAAATGCCTGCTTGTTCCGTAAAGACGCTTATGCACAAATATATGTGGCCGGTCATCAGTTGATTTTCTGGTAGACACATGACATGATTCCTATTCTACCAAATATTTGCCCAGGCCTTTCAGACCGATTATTTTTAGTTCAATTACGTAATGTAACCTGCGGCGGTACGTTAACTGTCAAATGAAAGTTGGAACCTTACAAACCATTGTGAAAGAATTTTAAGTTAATACTAATAAATTTTCATGCCTCAATGGATCAGAATGTTCATGCATCACCAGAATAGAATGCTCGTCTCGAAGTTGAACTTTATAGAAGCAACACACAACTTACATGCCATAGCACAATTCTCATATTTGAATGATGAAAAACACGCAAAATGAAGTCACTTTGAAAAGTTTCTTGCCACTTCCTGTGACTAAATAATATTAATAGGCCTATCAAACGTATGGGCCGATTGCATATAGCCTGGCAATGGCTTATATTATAAGCTTGTTGTAAACTGTGAAACGGAATTACAATCGTACAGGCTCTTTCTCATTATGCATTAGTGAAACTACCGAAACGTGATCAATGATATTTTTGGCCGGGGTTTTTATTTTCTTTTAGGTCATCAGACATTTGTCCAATTCACTTAACACTTTCCAAAATGTAGCACGCATTTTAGATTCTTTATGAGAACTGTCATATACGTGTGAAAGGCTAAATAATGCCTGATAAAATCTAAATCCTTTGACCTATGATGCTATTTGGCACGGATAACAAGCTACCGGTATTCTTGAATCTCTGCTTATATGATACAACAGGAGATTGTGCATGAGCATTCTGATTTTTACTAAGGGGATCATGTATGACTACAGGCTGGAGCTCTGTGGGCATCAACCAGCTATGAGCTGCACGAATTTGGTCGACTTTGTACCTGAAGTTTCAAGATTTAGCAATATCTTATCTTAATATTTACGAGAAAATTCACAATTTTGTTGTTGCAGCTATTGCCTTTCACACTGGAAGAAGGACCGCTAGCAGACCATGATAAAGTCTTACAGGCCATATCAAAAATGCTAGGATTCAATAATGAAGTGTTGTGTCCTAATGCATTCAAAGCATTGAACAAAGCTGGCAGCAAGTTAATTGTGGGAGGAGTTGATCAAGAACCAACTTCTTACACACCAACCTCTGCATACGAACCAGAGATTTCAGCATCCGCAGTCAGCCTGGCTGCCAAATTGGATGCAAAGGCGATAAAAACGACATCAACAGCAGATATGCCCCAACATTCGAAATCGTCAGCGCATCAAAGAGATGCACTCTTATGGTCTTTGAACAATAAGTTGAAAAAATACAACAACGCCATGGCGGACGCGGCAGCGGCGGGACGAAAAACATGTCAGATGTGGCATACTCCCCAAATGGGCCTGCCTCCTGGTAAAAAGAAGTACGTCGCCATCACAAAGTATTGCATGAATTGTCGGTCTTTGCCGATTTCGCATGGTGGAAACACGTGACATGAAGCACCAGTGTGACAGAAAGAAAGAAATGCCAGAACGATTGACGTCCGAGTTAGCAATCCGGCCATGAGCAGAAGTGACTGAGTAATGAGCAAACGAACTATTTCCCTCTGTTTAAGGTTCTTCTAAACTCAATATTTTGGCCGAAACTACTGAATCAAATGATGATCGCTTACAGATCCAAGTGACATGATTTTACTTCTACACTACCAAACCCTGTTTGTTTACTGTGATTTCCTTCACACCTTGAAGCATAATGCTGGTGCTGTGATTTGTAAATCTACCAGTGATAGCAACTAAATACAGTCTATTTCACTGGTCTGAATTTTTATGCGTGCATAGTTAGTAGATGAACATAGAAAGCTAGCAACACAGTCGAAGCAGCTTCAGAAGAGACTGGTCAATTATTTCATGTCGTCAAATCCAGTAAAATTGGCAGTTGCTGCATATTCCTACCAAAACAACACTGGCTCTGCCGAGAAGTAGACGTCCAAGATAATGCAGAAGATATCAGAGTAGGCTATATCCATATAGTTTCCATTTCTGGTCCTAGTTGTTGTTTCAATAAACATGAGCGGAATGCAGAAGACAGTGAGGAGCTGCAACTTGCATATGTAACTCCAAGCAAGTGTTTACAGAAATATCGAACTGGTAATTTCAGCTCCATACACTGAAGGTGATCACGCAAGGATTTTGACACTAGCGTGACAACATATTTACAAAAGTTAGGAATAGACTTACCTATAAGGTTCTGTTTTCTGGGCCCGTCTGTTAATTTCTTCTTTTGTGATAGGAACTCTCTTCCATAACATGCTCCAATCCCATGCTCCTCTTGCAAATCCATCCAGGTTACCACCCGCTTGAGACGTGAATGTGTAATCTCGTCCATTGATGACATCAATCAATGGCACGGTGGAAACCTTTCTAAAAAGCACATAAGTGGGAGTGCTTTAGATGTTGATTCATTTCACTTAAAGTCATTAGACGGCCAGGCACATGTGACGAAAGTAATTTCGGAAAAAAAACAGACTAAGCTCCCAAGTTGAATTGTGGTATAAGGTGATCATGATATATAGCTTTGGCATAGAAGTTCAAACATATTCAAACCCAGTGAGTAGGAGTCAGTAGTCCCTTGCAAGAATAGTCTCCATGCCACTGGTTCCTACTTCTACTGCAAAGCAGTCAGCATGGTTCGTATTCATACTTATACAGCATTAAGGTTAAGTTAATTTGGCAAGACAGAATACCTGTCACATGTCAGTGCCAGACATTCAAGAAATTCAAAGCTGACCTGTTTAGAGCAATTGGTGTGATGAGAGGCGGCAGCCAATTGAATCCGACCTCACAGTGAGCATCGAGATAGACCAGAATCTTCCCTTTCACAGCTTTTTCTGCCCCAATACTTCTTGCTCGAATCAAGCCTTCACGTCTCTCATTTCGAAAAAGCTTGACAATGCCGTTCCACCTTGCGATGTAGTCCTCAAGCTTTTGCTTCAGTTGCTCTGGAGTAGGTACATAATAGTTGCAAGTTTATATCGCAAACGAGGTTTCAAAGAGTTTTCACCTTTCAGCGAATCAGTTTCTCAGTGGTATTGGTGGATCAGATATACCAAACCAGCAAATGATTCTGCTGGGGATAGTTTATCTTCCATAATTATGTCCTGCAGCCTGCCCTATTTGCCTGGGATTGGGGCAGGCATACACTTGTACATAGTTATGTTACACCACTTGCATGTATAGGCCTAATAGAGCAAGAATGTACTCCAGTCAAGGTCCGCACTATCGTCATTGTGCTGGCAATCTGGGGGCAAAGCGATAGATAACACTTTCAAGGACTTTTGTATGACGTGGCTGGAATTCAATCCGGTTTCACGAAGCCATTAAATTTTTGAACGGAGTAAATAAGCGTAAAGAACCATATAAAAAATATCATATCACCATAAAAATATAATTATATAGATATCAAAAATTCGCCGTACCTTTGTTGCTTCTATCATCAATCATGACAACTTCTGCGAGAAGGCTTTTAGGGGTGAAATTGATGACAGAGTGAACAGTTCTAACTAATGTCGACCATCCTTCATTATGAAACACAATCACAACACTGATGGTAGGAAGATCTTTCTCAGGAGCATAATTCCAATGTTTGCACCTACAGATGAGAATTATCAATAAATTGACTGACTTGTGACTTGGTAATGGACCGAGTCTGCAAAATTTCAGTGGGATTTGTTTTCATTTTATTATGCCTCGGGCAAGAGCAAGAACAGATCATTTTCAGTGAAACAGGGGTGGTGGATGGTACTACTACTACCAATTCTAGTACCGCTATTGTGCACTTTCCATCCAGGGGTTGCTATCAGGCTGCAGATAGTGATTTGCATGAACATGAACAACCACAGATTCCACAATTCCCATGAGAATTGCTTCAAGTCAATAGCTCATGCTTTATTAACACCCTCGGTAACTCTAGTGTAGTAGGCTATTATGTCTATGACGGAAATAGCGCTAGGTCTAGTACACAGTAAGAAAGATATGACAATATATATATGTAGCCTACATGAACACAACTAACGACTACTGTATAATATACTTGAACACGTCACACCATTCCAGATTGCAAAAGATGGCATATTTCTGGTCGTGGAATGCAATCTGTCTGGCAGGCTGAAAATCCGTGAGGAATAAGCAGTGGGCTGGTGAGGAAAAAGGTGCATTCTTACACTTTTGATGTGTATAATATGTACTATTTGACCTTTGGTGCCAGGAATTGACCAAACAACTCATTTCTATTTACACCGAGTCTACAGGCTACATCATTATTAGCCAATGCAGTTTTAGTCGCGCAAGTACGGAGATGGCACGTTTTTTTGTGGCTATGAGAGCATTCCGCATTTTTGGTGTGGAATTTTGAAGGTCCAGGCAGGACTGCCATGCTTTGCTTGTATACCGGATCCCAGTGCAACTACTCAAAATCCACCTTCCGATGAATTGACTTGGACATGGCTAATTGGGTGACAACTCGAAACACCTATTCTCGGACGAGCTATAACTTAGACGTAGATGACTTGGTCAGAACAATGGCATAAAATGGTACCGGTAATCTATATATTCAGCATTGATACTCACTCTTGATGTCTCAAGTCTTTGGGATATCTGTCAAGTGATATCTTATCGCTGTTTACCATGTTGAAACCAAACTCTTTGATAGCTGCATCTACTGCAGGTTGCTCATCCTTAGTGTGTGTTACTGCAGCTCCATATTCTCCTGGGCCAGTGCGTGTGGGCAAGTCAGTTGGCTCATAATTACCAGGTTCTCTCCAATTTAACACTGGTTTAAACTTGGACAATCGTTCACTATCGTCCCACTCTAGATCTTTAGGAGCTGGGGCTATCTGCATGGCGTTTTCTTTTTCAAATTTTTTTACAATCCCATTTTTCATATCAACTTCTACACCTGCAATGTCTGGGAAATCCAAGTTAGAGCCAAACTTGCTTTTCATTTTCCCATTTGAATCCAATAGTTCGTCCATCAACACTCCTTGCCTTTTTTGTGGAGTCTTAAAACGTGAAAGGCCCGTTAAATCCAATGTGCTTACATTTTTATGCAGGTTACCACATCACTGTCACATGTCATGCACGTCCTCAGACTCTGTGGTCTGCCTATTGACAGACATGTCTGTTAGACACAGCATGACAAGGACGCGACAGTGCATTCAATCACAAAACCAGGTCCTTTCTACGTGCTTACTAGACGTTAATCTATACTCTATAGGAGATACAGGCAAACTATGGCCTGTGTTTCACATGTGCAGCTCGGCAAGCGTTTCAATCCATCCCATCGACAACAAAAACTATGACTAACTATATTGTTATTTATCTGTTTGCTGCGATTCTGATATTCTGATTATCTAGCACAAATATCGTAATATTGTTAATTTCAAATAAAATCTCCTTTCCCCCATATCCCATGAGGTGGATTCTTTCTTTAATGAGGCAGGGTATCAGATCATCTCATTCAGTATGCGCTGTGTGACAAAGCCGTATACCGGTACTTACTTTAACATTTATAGCTCCAGACACATATAGATAATAGACCGCATATAGGATACCGCAAAAACAAGCAGTCTTGATAGCAGACGACGGACGAAATCGCATGATCGTTGTCCTGTTGGTATTCCGTCAGTCAAGATCAAATCGTAATGTTGCGAGAATGTGGCTTAACCTCAAGCGGTATTGGCCTGATCATTCGTTGCATACAGTGCTCCCGCCACTTCGTCGATTATAGCTGAAAAATTTCAGAACAGCACTTCAGAACCAGCAAAAAAAGCAGGCTGACAGTATATTTATCTATACTGACAGTAAATTTATCTATACTGACAGGCGCCGGCGGTTTTGTAGATTAGAAGCGGATGTCACCCAACCGTATCATTGTTGATGTGGATTCTCAGATCCGCATCATTGATAAAATAAATTTCTAATCTAATCATCAATCATCAATTACAGGTTTCTTTCTAACTTGACGCTTTCATAAGTTCATAAAGATACAAACAAATGAATAATATATCTACTACCATCATTCAAAAATATAAACATGTAGACCTGGGTAGACGGCTCAAAGAGGGATTTCATTTTTTTTTCATCTCTATCATCATCTGTATGTATAGAGGCTATGATCTGTGTCATTCCAAGACATCGTCAGAAACGCACCGGAGCCGGGGGTGACCGATTTTTGTGGTCCTCATATGTCCACAGTAACTCCACATCCTGCTTGTACCTTCTTCAATAGTACAACACAACAACATACTCCAGCTCTAGCACTAGTCCAGTAGGTCATCCCAAAACCCGACCGATCCTAATCACTGACACGTGAGGTGGCGCACCAGAGCATGTTGCCTAATGGAAGGAATAGAATCCAGAGGGGATGGGTGTCGGTTGCACTATAAATATCTTTACTAAAGCAGTGCCGGAAAGGCAGGAAAATTCGGGACTTCGCCCGCGAATGAAGAATTGGAAATCCTTCAAAATTCTTGCTCGGAAAAAATAGATGGTCATCACCTTATCGGACATAGCAGTGATAGCACTGACTCGTAGGCCTACCGGTCTTACGATTAGTTTTGTAGGTCTGTTATATACTAGTCCGACCGGTGTGCAAAGTGCAAAGTGTTTCATTAGCGACCCGTGGGTGATTTATTCTACTATAGTCTCTGTCTCTATACTCAGCCTGCGACCTATGAAACTATATAGGCCAAACAAGTATTGGAATCCATCGACTAAACTCGCTCTTTCGATTCTACAAAGGCATATTTTCATCACGGACTACGTCCGTCGGACGTGCTTCGGGCTTGTGATCAACACAGAATGAGCCGCCACTCAGGCTCGTGGTATGATGATTTCGAAAGGGAAGTGTGACGTCGTGTTTCCCGTTGGAAACTCTATTACGCTGAGCTAAAGCATCGCATAACGAAAGCTTTGTTCAGTTTTCGTAATGAAGCTATTGCCTATTGGCAACTGTCTTACAAATAGCATTTAAGCAAAAGAGTGCAGCTAATGACGTTAGAGTCAGCAAGGTTGAATAATAATACCAGCGTTGCAATTTACATGCCAAATATGCGTTATGCTTGATCGAGTTGGATCGTTTAGCACTAAGCAGATAATTCGATGTTGGCGGTTGCCAGGTTGCATTCCTTGAGTTGCTGCATGCCTAGCTATGATTTACAGGGGTCCCTGGACAAACCTCCTACTCCTAGATTGGAAAGGTTTTTGGGTGTTTCCTCGGAGGAGATTTTCAGTAGCGGTCTACTGAGTGCTGTGGTAGTGTTTTCTCTCGTACCTTTCAGGCCATCGCATTCCGAGAATGTACGAAAGCAAAGCGTAGCCCGAAGGAATGTTACGGCTGGTTGATTTTCAATTGGCCGATATCTTTTTGAGGTCGAAATACATATTACTCAAGACCGAAGATTATGTTCAGCATAAACAGTATGACGGTTTTATTATTATCAGTAGTTCGCTTGCGCTGCGCAAACTTGCGTCATGTTGCCTGTTATTCACCAGCGACCTTGTTGACGATGCGTTTCCTAGATGTTTCGACTTGCGAACGAGTATATACGCTCTTACGCGCACGATATTGTATCTTTGAAAAGGAAGCATGAGCTATTGAACAGTCTTGTCGTACCTTGGAGCCAATATGGTTTGTTGATGCAGTACGTCGATATAAAGCTATACAGGCACTGTTCTAGAAACTGTGTATTACGTAGTCAGTTTATGTCGCATCGGTTTAGTAAACAGTACTTCGAATATGTTATAGTAATCCAGGTACAAGATAGCTCGTTTTGGAGAGTGTGTATGGGTGGAAATTCTCCTATACAGAGAAACCATTCAATTGCCCTATATGGACTTGTTTTAATGGTAAGTATTTACCTCTGTCTCATCTTTCTGAAGGGTGTTTGCCAGGCAGACTCATAAAGCACAGGCATCGTTAGTATACAGATAGTTCATGTATGACGTCTGTCCAATGTTTTCGCCGATTTTCAGGGACGGAAAAGCGTACTGCGCATTCGTTTTGACAGCTCAAAGAGCACAGGCTCGGACAGCCGATAAATGAATCTTACATCTCCTATATTGCCTGTTTTTAGTGACAGAGGGCAGCGAGTTTCCTGAAAGCTGAGGTTTCGCCTATATTGTATTACGAAGATATTTGCCAGCTGACTGGTGAAATTACAACATGCAAGCCTATTGTGTATGTTGCATTAAGATTTCGCATGGGCCGTAGAACACTGTACAGTTGACTGCATTTTACTCAGTACGGCTATTCAATTCAATGCAGGTCTGTCCGGAAATATAATGCAAATCGGCTATTTATTCGTGTTCAAATTCCTTTCGAACAGAAATATTTATATTAATGACGTAGTCTGCTGCTAGAAAATAGTGAAGTAGATATCTAGTGGGTGCTTCACGTACCAAATATAGTCACTTGGCGTGTGCCGTTACCTCTGCCATCGGATATTACCTACCGTTCACAAACAAATTGATATAGCTGAGGAATCGTACGGAAATAGTAAACCTTGTCTACTACAGAAGATATGGCTGAAATAGAAGTTGTTTCTGGCGTTACTGACGTAAGTCGATCTGTTCTATTACCATTTAGGCAATTTGTTAAGTATTCTATATTCCTTTAAAAAATTGGGCAGAATGCTATAGGATGTCTTTAGGAAATATATCACAACGCATGGATATTTCGAACGTGACTCATTTCTTGTATTCGGTAGTGGAAAAAAGCCAATACGCGTATTGTTGTTGTACCAACTCACCAATCTCGATACGACGTGGCCTCAAACGAATTAGTTTATTTTAGGCCGGAGGGCGCGCCTTTAGACGAAACAATGATTCGTCAATTTTTTCCAAAATCGCGAAACCCGTCACTCCATATAAGGTGTCTTACCATTTCGATAAAAGTAAAGGGTAACGGCGCCTACTAGCGTCCTCGTCAATGATAAAGACAGCCTTCTTAGCCTTCAGAAATTGACAATGTTTGCTATGTTGTACACTACATAGCAAAACGTATTTGGACAACACCTTTACATATAACATTTCACTTGTTTCAGAAAATACTGACACATGAAGTAGGTGCTGGTGCACCATGTCTAAAATGTGGAGATAAATGCCCCGGCTTGGATTTACATTTTTGGAGGTTTGTAACTTTGTATGTTATCAATGACATATTCGTTATCGGAATTCGTAAATCCTACGTTATCGCATATAAGCTACAAAAGAGTCTTTAGCTGTAAGCGAAATCTTAAACTATCGCTTCAATATGCTTTAGTCGGCCCTTCTGCTGTTCGAAAAGGATAATTGGTCTGATAAAGCAGGTGGCGGGACACGGCAAGTTCAAACGGGTCTATAGTGATTTACGACATGTTGTTGTTATTGTTGAGATTTATGAAGTTTTTATCTGCTGAGGCCATTTGCATCAGGCGACACATTACTCGGTTCGGATACTACCGCTTCACAGACTATGACAATATGGCTATACCCCCTATACCACGAAGCAATCCATTGCATGTTGGGAATGAGGACTTCGTGATATAAGCAAATTGCTAATCAGAGTGGGGAAATTCCAAAAATCCAGACTACACCCCTGTGACTATAAACCCTGTGAATGTAAGTTCCAGATATATAGTACGGCATACCCTGATTTCAGAAAAATATGTCGAAATTGCAAATGCAAGCAAGAAGACCACGCCGTAAAAGACGAAGTATCAACTCGTGGAATCGAAAACATCGGAAAACTGCTTATGCACGATCAAGGCCAAGACGTTGAGAGCACAACGGTACCGATTAAAAAGTCACCGCCACCAACGAAACCGAAGACAACCGTTTCCACAAAGCCACCAGAACCAGTCAACGGTCACGTGGCCGTTACGACAACGTAAGTCAATGTACAATGTGCATACGAATAGCTTTAGACCAGCTATAGTGCATTGCACTTTGAGCTCTTTGTTCATCAACTAGTTGTAAACATTTGTTTCGATGACGCTTTTGTGTATAAAGGAGAAACTCGCTTGTACTGTAGGTGTCGCGTATGGAGAGTCATATCCTTTCTAGATTTACTTTTGGATCAAACGATTAGCTACGTCATTTGGGTCATCGACGATGCTTTAGGTATTGCTAAATTCCATGCCAACCGCATGCTAGTAATACAGTAATAGGGCAACGCCCGGCCGACTATATAGACTAATTATTTCTAGCAGATATATCGACAGCTTTTTGGTCAGTGTCTCTTTCCATCTCCAGAATTCTGGCGATATATAGACATTGTCGCCCACAGAAATGTAGTCGCAGGTAGGACTTGGCAATTAAATCTTTCACTCGACTGCAGTTCGCTCCACCTGCACGTCTACAGTCGATAATGATCACTATCAACGCCACTCGTTTCTAAGATTATTATGAAAAATAGTGGAGCCGATGGCGCAGGGTCCAAATAGTAGTACTGTAGATAGAATAAGTCACCCCACCATAGATGTAACGTCCAGTCCAGTTTATTAGATATAGAATTCTGAAAATTTCGGAAATTTTTGCAAATCTGTGGTGACTTATTCTATCTATTAAGACTATTACAAATTTACAATGTTCTCAGATATAAAGATCCGACGCCACCACCCACTAAAGATTATGGCGCAACTACGAGCGCATCACAGCCATTGAAATTTACAATCGATATCGGCGGAAAGCAGCACCAACTTGATTTTGGCAGCGCTACGTTAGATAATACTTCATTACCACCTCCCCCGCCCACACTTTACAAATCAAGCGAACCTACATCATCAGACGAACCGCCACCTCCACCTCCTCCGCCAACTACACTCGCGAGTCCAGATTTGCCGCCACCTCCCCCAGAGTTGCAATCAAACGTACAGGTATTGCTGCCATTTTAGTGTCTTGTCATGACTCAAACTAATACGACTTTACTATAGGAAACAACGCCGCCAGTTCCTCCATTACCACAAGAGTATCAGCAGAGTAACGATGTGCCTGTCAAGAAAGATTTCGTGGTAAGGCAATATCACATATACTATTTCCTATTCATCCTATTTCATATTCTTGACAACTGACACTTATATTATCGTCTACACACAGTTTAAACATCTGCGAGACTGTACGATAGGTTGAGCGTGTCTCTACAGCCGCCCTCAACCCCTAGACGTTATGAAAATGTGGACAAACCGTTGAAAATGAAAATTTAGCCAGAAACGCGCTAGAAAACGCCTCACGAAGTCACGAGGACGCAGACGACACGGACTCATCGAAGCGTAACGGAATACTAATACTAAAATATTTTTCAGCACGCGGATACTCCACCGCCTCCTGTTCCACCTACAGACAGACGAGACTCATCATCGTCAGAATCGGATACGGGAAAGGAGGGCGATGTCTACGAGTGGTCTCCTCCTATTAAAGATCCAAAACTGGTACGAAAATCAAGTAGCCTACTGTAACTATATGAACTCTAGCTCATGGAAATCGGGTCGGAATTTTCGGGTTTGGACTTTGGAGTAAAGATCTCTGATCTCTCTCTCTCTTATTTTCTCTCTCGTTCGTCAAGTACCTTTCTTGCCTTATTTACAGGCGCAAGAGTTCATTGAATGCTTGCCAAAAGATAAGCAGCCAATCAAAGGCACCGAGGGAGCGCAATATAGGAGAAAGCAGTTGATGAGGCAATTACCTCCTCATGATCAAGAGGCTGGTGCTTGCCACGATCTAACTCCACAAGAAAAGCAGGAAATGGATGTCTTTGTCACTCAATACAGACAAAAAGCTCTTGGAGTCGGTAACGCGGACGGAAACGCGAAAATTAAGGTATGTGATACACCTGCGATTATGTTGCGTGTGCTAGGTGGACTTCTGGATGTACTGTCAGACCAGGCTCGGTCTATTGTCACTGAGACTCGCGAATTATCCTGCAGTTTTTAACCAATCCGTGTACAGTGTTAATTTGGTAAGTGTGAGGTCAGGGCTGATTTTTGCTATGCATCATTTTCACTGCTAAGGTAAAACCGTTGCGTTGTAACCTATGTAGTTCTAAGCTTAGATCAGCTACAGTGTTGAGAATGTGTAGTGCACATATCATATTTTTAATTTGAGAGTATTGAGACCTGCAATGAAATCATACAGTCAAATCATACATTACTTAGCGTCGCATACCAGAAAACCGGAATACGTGCGCTGTCACGTATATAAAATCACTGCTATCGACGATTGGTGATTGGTGATTACGTGATTGGTGACTACTATTAGAGAACATCTCTATATACACACCCCGTACGCGGGTAGCTTACAACGCACCCAGGCTCACATGTAAACGTCACTAGGCGTACATTTGGTAATTGGTGCTCAAATGAGTGTCGCACAATTGATTTTGCTGTGTATTGGAATCACGTCCTGGTGCTGTCGCTAGAAAATCAATTGATTTCATCAACTTCATAATTGAACTTCAGCGACAGACGCCGACCTTGGCTAACAAACTTCTATGTTCATTTCCCGTGGGCCTCGATAGAATATACCATACTTAGCGACCGCATCCCTATCGACCAATGAAACATTGACCGCGATTGTAATGAAGATTTTGAACTTGTCAGCATTCTACGAAAATCAGATACGGGTTTACTGCTGTCATCTGTGTAAGGACGCCAACCATCACACAGCAACCTTAACTTAGAGTAACCTATGTCACATCATGAGTGTTGAGTCATATCATTCTCTTGAACAGCAAGAGGCATAGTTTCCGTAAGAAACTTGTTTTATATTCAAAGAGGTACGCGTAGGTACGTGTCTGCCTCTGCGTGCATTTTGCTTTCGTACAATAGCCGTGACGAAGTATAAAGTTTTCTATAATTGAGTCATCACAGGAAGATATTTATAGTAAGGGTGTCTCGCTTGGTATTGTATCATGTAAGACCGGTTTCTCGTGTATTGTAATTCTGATGTAAACACATGGCCATGATTCAATTATAGCCTATTCATAACCAGTTGCAGGACATTTAAGTTTGCCATTCTGTCTTTTGTTCTGATTGCGCGCTACATATTGCATCATATTGTTGAAAGCATATTGACCACGCTGTGCCTTATTTGGGTAGGTGATGTGACATTTCCTCTGCAGTCCGTTGAAATTTCACAGCTGCTTATGAAAATGTGTGCATTTTATCTCCTGAACATTCTGCATTTGACGATTAATTTGCAACATTGGAATGAGTTGGTGTGTGTGAGTGGTGAACGGTTCCTTGTTATTCGTGCTGTGGCTCGAGCCGACAACTCATTTGCCCAGCACTTTATACGATTTTATGTATTTGTCTCAGAGAAATGTATCAAGTGTTCGGCAGTATCTCCTGCCGTAGTGTACACAGTCTACACGCCTTTTTCATCTGACCACATGAGTCCCCTCGTCCTTCTGCGTTATTGCAGCGACGGCAGCTTCGTGTTGTGGTCTAGATATTGATCTCTAATATTGACACGTGTACGGTAAGCATTGACTTTGCGCACATGACCTTAGTAGTCGAAAACGCCGTAACAAATTCCAAACAAAGACTACTCGGGTTTTGGGCTA
This sequence comes from Botrylloides violaceus, assembly GCA_030412335.1. Taxonomy (NCBI): domain Eukaryota; kingdom Metazoa; phylum Chordata; class Ascidiacea; order Stolidobranchia; family Styelidae; genus Botrylloides; species Botrylloides violaceus. Next base: position 3,833,105 of record JASFYC010000810.1, read on the forward strand.
TGATCCGGGATAGACCTGTACTAACTGACAACGACACGTGTAAATGTCCTGACTGATAGAGATATCTCATGTTTTCCAGGATTGTTCACAATGCGAAAAAGGAATCAAAGTCGGTGACGTAATGGTTATTGCGGAGCGAGCTGGTACTGACAAGGCATGGCATCCACAATGTTTTGTTTGTCATGAATGCAAGGAATTCCTGGTCGATCTCATCTACTTTTATCACGAGGAGAAAATATTTTGCGGAAGGCATTACTGCGAACTTCACAAACCACGATGTGCTGCTTGTGATGAGGTAATTTGTTGAAATGAGTTGAAGTTTGACTAGAGTATGGTCCGGTAATGGGTAATATCAATGCGTGATGGGCAAACCTTACCTATAGAAGAGTTACCAAATCAGATAAGATTATTAGAGTCCAGTCAGAGTGTGTTGGTTGCTGGGATGAAAATTAGAAGGATGGGTCCACGTCCTGACGACCGCCTACATACGCACTTGGCAACCGTGAGTCAAGTGTTCCCATGTACAAGTATACCTACAAAGGAGCGTAAAATGGGGGTACCCTTGGTATTGCACATATGATGTGTGAATGCAAGAGTGTGGCGTACCGCGCAACTCATATGCTCTCTGTCTCGTCTCCTCCCCCTTTCCATATAATGTAGGCCAAGTATGCACTTGGCGGCTTACTGCACGTTAAGCGTAATTAAATATATAGTGCACGTGCAAATTGAAGGGACGTATACATATACAACTATACTTGTGAATCTTGCAGTTGATATTCGCTCCCGAGTATACTCAAGCCGAAGACTGTTACTGGCATTTGAAACATTTCTGCTGCTGGCAATGCGATCAACCTCTTGGAGGAAAGAACTACGTCCCGCACGATAACCAGCCTGTCTGCATTCCATGTTACGAAAAGACCTTCGCACATAAATGCGCAACTTGTAAAGAAGTATGTCCAAGATATGAATCTCTTTTAACATATTTTTCTGCTCTTTGATCTTTTTTTGTGTAAAGAATATGTTCAAAACAATGATTTTATCTTTTCAGGTTATTGCCCCTAACATTGAGTGGGTGACATTCCAAGATCATCACTGGCACGCTCTCCCGGAGTGTTTTAAATGCTCAAATTGCTCGACATCTCTCGTTGGTAAGCCATGCATTCCTAAAGGCGAAATGGTATTCTGCTCAAGCAAATGTAAGAAGGAACAACTGCCCGCCCAGTGATGCGGGGGACGATGACAAGTCTTTCTAACTGCTCAAAGAACTACAGTATTCAATATCCATTTAGAAATGGATGTCTGATTTCTTGTGTTATTTTTCTGTCGATTGCTTCTCTCCTGCGAATGTGCTCTCATTTGTGACGTAATGCTGTAATAGGGTAAGCATAGCCTTTCTACACTATCCGTGTAATGGCTATGGGGTAAGATATTGATCTAGGTATGCTATTTCATTCGTGAAACATACAGTAGAACGATTATTTGGCTCATGCTTTGCTAGAAAGCACGTGTGATTTTAAATCCTCATCAAAGAGACGTCATAATTATTGACATCACTATTGACTGGTCTGGCAGATTCGGATTTTTGTCGAGGCAATATGACGTTACGATGGGTGACGTCATGTTTGGTCGTTTTACAGATCTTAACTTAACTCGTAGAAGCATCTTTACGAATTGTGACGTCTTGAGTGATACCTGTCCTGAATCAAAATATCAGATTGCCGAAATAATACGTCACGGAATATGCTATATGCAGAATTGTCACTATATGTGATGTCATGAATGATTTACCCGTTGTCTTACAAGGCCAAAGTGAGTGCGGGTGTATGCATGGAGATTTGTGTCCATGAATCTTGCTCATTCTATATCTAATAGCCTATAGCAGTAAAGAATATTCTTTATTTTGTTTCTTATATGTAACCATTATTGACTGCTATTTTGCTCCAACATGGAATGAATACCGTTATTAAATTGAGAACAGTACTGCCGCTATTTGAATAACACAGCATCAAATTTCATGATTCTGCGAATTTTTGCTACACAAATGACAGCAAGTGTTAATGAGTTGTTGCATATATAGCGTCGCACGCCAAATCAAAGATGGCAGAAATGAGAGCCATTGTTGTACCTTGAAACCACTCTAATTTTTAAGTCTTTACGATCAAAGTCACCCAGTAGCGGGAAAAAGGCTATACCTGCATTCCACTACCCTGTATTATCTGGCACAGTTGCAGCCAGTGATCCTAATCATTATCCTTAATTAAGATGGCGTCGTTAGATCGCCTATACCCTATCCGGCTGCATGAATGTTGTCGCATGGGTCGCTATCCTTTATTGTTCCGTGCTGCCACCGTGCGACAGTAACGTTAGCATTATCATTATCGCTAGAGTGTCTTTATAGGCAAAGCGAGTGCATCAAACGGTTAGAGGGGGTTGTTAAAACGGCCCGAACAACTGGAAATGCACACTTAGATGAAGCTTAAAGTTTGCTTACAAGTATTCACAACATCGATTTATACCGTTGCTCTTCCTTTCATCAAGGTAGGCCCTGAGTCTGCCTGGTTTCTGCTATAGCAATAACCAAGAAAGGTGTTTGTAGGCCTACCTTGTATAGATGAAAAAGTCTTCCTTTGATCAACTTCAGGTATGTTTATGCTATAGGCATAAAGCCTAGACATGCAAACGGTTCAAAATCATTCAATACCAGTGAGCAGTAATTGACCTAACTGACATAATGCAGCGGGTCGCCATATTACAGTGACGCGAGCTGGATTACGATTAACATAGTCTAGCTAGATGCACAAAAACCGATTATTTCATTTCCTGTATTTCAATTTTATCTATTTCCTAGACTGCTAAATCATGGTGCACGTATAAATATTAGTGTTACTGGCGCAACAATATTTCAATGAAGTAATCGTATAATATATCACCAACTAACAGCTCGCAGAAAACAACTTCTATAAATCTTAATTACTTTTTCCGAAACCAACCTTACTGATCATTGAGGCCTACCTGCCACATATAACTGTGCGGAACATCACATTTGTATATAGAGAAACAATATAGGTAGGCCTACATAAGGGAGGTATAGGCCTAAGCAAGTGAGGTATGATTAGGATAGCCACAGACCGATTAAATGGAGGATGATACCAGTGGAGTAGAAAAGCCCCAACTACACAGGTCACGAACAATAAAATTATTCAGATGGATTCCCATTCCACGACACGGCATCTATGTGAAAATTAGAATCAGGCCATGCTCTAGTGCCAAATATGAATGAAATATACCCACTAGGTAATATTTCCCAAGCCTTTCGTTCAATGAAGGATTCGTCATATTTTCCAAGGCATGCCCACGTAAAATAAGTATATATTTCATTCAAGGGCTATTTATCAGCGTTATCTTTTGTTACCGACAAGAAACTGACACAAAAACATTCGATGATTTTGTAAATCAGCCACTTGCAACATTACTCTTTTTCATTCTTTGTTATATTAAAGGGAAGCTGTGCTTATCATATGTTATCGCATTGTGTCCATTACGCAAAGCAAGAGCTAAAAATCGATATATTAGAATGAGTTCATCATCAGTCAAAGCATGTGACCTCTCATGCTATTGATCCAAGGATACATATCCTCTGAAAAGAAAACAATTTGCAAGAGATTTGAGATGGCAAATATTTAACCTGACGGCACTAAGAAAACTTTGTTCCTCCATGCGTCACGAGCGTTTTTACGAGAGATTTATCGACGATAACGTTGAGACAAACTAGAATATTTACGGGATCACTTTCTATCCAAGTCAACATGGATTTGTGCCACAAGTTTTGTCTTGATTGCGAAATGCCAAGCTGTAAAAAAGTATAGGATGCGTCGATATCGACACCCTGCTCGTAAATAAGCGTCTACTATCGATATGGGAGGTCTGCGGGTCTGCGCGTCATAGACATGTATAGTCTATATATAGATCTCTCACGGATTTGCAGATCCAGAAAAAATGCATAAATTGCGTATGGTTAGTCTTTAGTCTGCAGTGTATTGACATGCTTTCAGGACAGGAGTAAGTCTAGCCCAGAACAGGCACAGTGTGACAATCCGCGCTGGCATCTATTACAGTTCGAAAAACTGTCCAGTCTTTATGATCGACGCTAAATGCAAAAACAAAACGTCGCAGTGTATAGTAACCCTATTACCGTCGCGGCATACACATTTATGTGTCGTTTCGTGACGGTTCCATCGTGTTCTAATGGGAATAATTTAATTAAAAGTCAAGGGAAATCACGCATCAGGTCGATATTCCAGACGATTCGATTACGTAAATTGAGTCCAATGAACTATGGTGGGCCAATAGCCAATGGGCAGCTTCAGAAATTTTACTTTCCTAATTTCTTTTTTGAGAATTCAGGTTTTTACCCGTCATTTGCACCTCTTACCGCTTCTATAGTACAACTGTGTAGCTCACATATTCATTTTAGGAAGGACTGGGGATCATAAAGCTTTGAATTCCATGCACAAAAGCTAGAAATAACACGCGTAGCGACGATCTCTTATGATATAATCTGAATAATCACGCCCACAGTGTACGCAAAAAACACTTCGGGGGTCGCGAGTACAGTAAAGAGTAAATGGCCCGGGTTGTGACAGGAGGCGCAAAGGCGAGAAAAATCCACTCCCAAGTCATGCATGAGTGGCTTTATCCGATTCGATTGCCCAGAATCCTAACATACCCGAATAAAAATTGAGAAGGATTGTAAGCACCAGTATTCGACAGGGTTGCAACCTTAGATTTCACGAATAACTTCCAGATACAAATGCCTCATCTCATGACACGTATGCTTCTGGGTTTCCGATGCAATTTTTCTTCCTCATGGGCAACCGCAAATAACTCGAAGTTCCTCAGACCATTCCTTATTAGCTAAACATGACAAGTAGCAAAGATAATCCTGCATGCGTTTCAGCCTACTGTTTTTACCTTGCTCCCCATGAGATTTAATATTTGGGTCAATATAGACGCGGCAAGTATACAATCGGGGTTACTCTGGCATATTTGATGAAGCTGGCGAAACGGTAAGGCATAGATATTCTGCAATTAATAATATCTTTATGCGAAGTTAACCGGGAATTGATTCCCAACAGACAACAGACCCACGTACGAGAAAACGTGGTAAATAACCTGCTGATCGCTAGCAGTTTTAGAAAGAATATGATCAAGTCAATAGAAGCGGAGAAAAAGGTCTCGTTATAAATAGAGGGTGTCTTGCTTACACATAGGACTACAGATCGCAAAATGCATTGAGCTTAGTGCCTTATTAACATTAGTTGTATAATAGTCCGGTTTAGGCCTAATTACTTCAACCGCTCGAAAAATCGATAAAAGATCTATATATAGTAGGTCTAAACCCCTTTAGCTTATAGTATTAAAAACTTTATACGGTACTGACTACGATATCTAATTTATATCATTTTGACTTAATGCAATTTGGGGACGATGTGTATAGATATTATCTCACATTGTAGCCTACGCGTCTTTGCACTTTCCAGATAGCATTTTCTGTAATGAATAGCGCGACTTATCCAGACGATTCTTTAAACAATATATCATCAACGGAGCCTGTAAACGGGACAATTAGTTGGACTGATCTCGGGGAAATTGAAAGCGCGAAGAATGAGATCAAAATATACAAAGCGGTGACGTCGCTTCAAGTTCTTATAGTTTGCATTAACATCGGCATGCTTGCAAGTCTGATCGCATACGAAAACCAACATGGACAAAAGCGATGCGTGCAAGCTTTGGCCAGAAGAACTATGGTGTTAGTCGGAAGACGAAATGAATTCAATTCTGGACATACACTCAGATGTCTATGTATCATTGGTGCACTTTTCTGCTTATTGTCATCAATAGACAACTTATTATATTATACTGTGGGATATAAAACCAACGCTGGATGTACCGTAACTCAAATTCTGGGAAGTAAGTGACTTTCATTTTCTTTAATAAAACAAATATATACAATTTTTACAATCCCGGGGTCAACAAAAATGACAAACAAACTGTTATTGTCATTTGGGATCACCCAAGTATCATTGTCATGCTTTAAAAGATTTAGCCTGCGTTTTCGTTATGTCCCTGTGACGTTACAGTTCTTCAGTTTCTGACATAGGGCCTATTATGATACGTGAGGAAATTTATCACAATTTAATATATTGTTTTTATATTATTAATATAACAATTTTAATAATTATTAATATACATTTGACCGTGAATGAAATGCAGTACTTAATCCAGTATAGGTCTAACTCACTGTCATCTCCAAAATAATATGAATTAAATTGGGAATAAATTGCGCTTGGTGACAGGGTGACACTCTCAATTCTATCACTTTTTGACATACTAGAAATGTAACACATCTTGACAAGTCCCTTGATAATTCTGGCGTCAACAATCTTAGTGAATAGCTTATTTAATGACAAAGAATTCCCCGTTGCCCGCCATGTGTCACGTTAGTAGTCCTACACATGGGTGAATTAATGCGGAATCTTTACTAAATACAAGTTGAGTTATGTTATACACCACGCCAACGAGGGCATCCCAGGCATGGAGATGATGGTCCTAGACTCCGTCACCCCACGTAGACTTATATTACCCTCACCTACAGCGTGGAGCAGCCCACTGGATCGACGACAAGTGAAGGTCAGAGTGGGAACTTCACCTCTACTTCCTTACCCCTGACGCGTCAGGCGTGGACGTGTCTTCGTCTTAGAACAGGGGTGGGATGATTCATGTCCTCCCTTCACAAGTGGATCTTGCGACCAGTGCGGCATGCGACGAGAAAACCGCAGACCGTATGTTATCCTTTCATGTTCAATGGATAGCCACCTAATGGAGTGACTGGTCTGGAGAACCTGGACGGGGTCACCAAGAAGTGGCTGCTGTGTGGCTGCACTGACGTCTATAGTCCAAGGTAAAAAGCCAAACGAAAGAAGAAGATTACCCTCACCGATGATTATTACGCGTCCCAACATACATTTCCGTGTAATATGGGTCGGCAGTGTCTGCTATCGTGACAGTGTTGTAGGCCTACTGACAACATCACCATCAACACAATGCCGCGAACACACGATGTTCTTTATATGCGCCCTGTGGGTTCATATGTAAACGTAATCTATATTTTGGGGTTTTGGTCTACACCCTCCTGCTGAAATCCCTTATTTACTGTTGTGTGGCATAATCGGTGAATTGCATTCCTGCGCAAATCGTGTAATCGGGTGAGGTGATGCGGTTTTGCAAAATCGCAACGACTCAATCATATTCCCACACGAAGTAAAGCATAAGGTATATTCACCGAACAGGCCTCTCAAGATGGTTCTTAAATGTATATATATGTAGTATATAGGAGTATCATCGATGCATCATATATAAAGGGATTTTATGTCGGCACCTTCACACACACGCTAAATAACACGAGCATGCCACATGGATTATACTCTGGTTAAGCGTTGAAAACAACCGATCTGTACAAACATGCCGCTTATGATGGATCGAACATGCGCCGTCGCATATCTTACAGTCAGTTTTATCGGCGTCCTTCGAATATGAACTACACAGAATGCATATCCGTCTTCATAATTGGTGAAATAGATCACCCGTTCTGCCGTTTCTAGTTACTCCTATTATGCATAGCCAGCATAGCAATAGGTGATACCTAGTGATGCTGCAGGTGACTACGCAAATTATGCAACATGCAGAAAGATCTAGATTCTAGAATGGAAACCAAGAAAACCAATTTCCTATAAAAAACCATGCGGTTGGCAAAAACGTTACCATGCGCCTATTCCAAGACGCAGCCAATATCCCTTGACATACGGTTACCAAGGCTGCTGGGCGCTCGAAATCGAATCGGCTATATCAACTCGTTTTCGAATAACGAATACTGTAACATAGCACAACCCACGAATGTTATGTAACCACAGAAGTAGCTAGGAGCTGGTTATATTGTTGGGGTTGAGGGACTCTCCTTCTCAGAAGCCAAAATGGCAGCCTGCGTCACTTGCTTATTTAATGTATTCATTCAAAGCAGGAGGCGGTTGGTTGCTGCTACAAGGTACATGTTCTGGACCATCGATGTAATAAATATACATAACAGTATTGCCTTTTCTCTTCAAAATGGATATATTTTCAGTATCATTCTACATTGGATTGGACTCGGTTGTTTACATATTCTTGTGGATTCGACAGAACGTCACTTGCAGGAAGTTTCTTATACGGAGCAGAATTGTATACATCTTTCTTACAATATTGAAATGGGGAGTGCTAGCGCTCATTATCATGTTGGCAGTGGTTATGCATGGTAAGTAGAATGTAGGCTATATATTTGTGTTGGTAAGCTATATCTATCACGTGGTCCATCTATCAAGCCTTCTGGCTGGTGATGCGGGGCAGTGAAACTACAGATAAAAGGTTTTGTTTCGTAGCTCAATAGTGGAATCGGGAATGTGTAGACCTATGATGGCTTAGAAGGGACACGTATCCAAATATTTGTGTGTTTGAGATGGTCGTGATGGGGTTTCATTTTAGATTCGTGCTTTCAATTTTTACACATTCAATACAACATTTTCCCGCAGATAACAATTCCCTACAGATCAATACGGTAGACGGGTAGAACATTTAGTGGTCTTTAACACCGCCACCCCCATTATTAGTAGCCTAATCCGCATCCAGTCATTCCACAGCATCACAAACCCAAATAGCGACCCTATACGCCTCTACAGGCCTACGCCAAATGTCTAGCCTTTCATATCTCTACAGACGATCTGCTGACCTTATGTCTATCTTTTCAATGATTGAATGAACCACTCCAATTAAAATCGCCTACCTTGTTCGGCGTTGCTCTTTCGATAGTACTCTGGAACCCGCAGGAGTTCGCCATCTCAAAAGCCATTAGCAAATGGACAATAATATGTCTTGTATCTTGATGCAGGTTTGGTGATTCTGTATCGGAGACACTACTACAACAGAAGCACCAAAACATGTGAAAAGATTCCCAACAAAGTAGATGACGCCATAACTCTCCTATGGACAGCAGGAAGCGTCACGATGCAAATCTTACTGCTTTTTCTATTCGCATGTCCTCTCCTGATGAGGATATCAAGAAATCGAGCTGATCGAAAAGGACAAAACCGAACATCAATGGAGGCATCATCTTCACAATTTGATGCTAACAAAACTCAAATATCGTCAATCGTGCGACGTTGTACGATTATTGCTGTATTATGCGTTGTGACTGATGTGGCGGCAGTGTTAGTATGCCAACTTGTCTTTGGCAGTGCCGAATACAAACAAGTCCGCGCTTTGCTGTACAACGTGAACATTAGTTTTAACCTGGCGATAATAATCACAAGTTTCAAGGATTGGAAAATAATGATGTCATTCCGAATCATAGAAATGAGAGACAAAGTGGCATTGCTCTCTCAAAACACCATGGCCTGACGACGTGACCAGCATACATTTACCACACGTGCACAACTGCACATGCGCCATAGCGAAGCCTGCCGTGGGTATAGTATACCCGGTATACTAGATAGCAATGGCAGGCCTACTATATGACATATTCTCGCTTGCCCGCAGCAATGGCAGAGTCACTACCGCGGGTAGCCTACTCCGCCACACCCTAGCCCTTGCGAAGAGCAGAAATCTGCAACTCCAATGTTATTGTCTTCTCAGTGACGTTGCCAAGAAGTGAGCTCACAACCTACCCTACCAATCCAGAAAACCGACGCGCTACTTCTAACGTGAGTTACGTGACCCGCATCCGCCCACACATTCCCAAATCCGGCTCACCCAAGGCGATCGGGCTCGCCCCAAGACTGCCACGAATTTCCAGCTGATTAATCAACAACGCTTTAGCGCCATCTGGCGTCGATCGATGGTATACGCGCTATTTGCTTGAATTTGGGTCCGAAATTTTCATAATCATGCGTTTGGATTGCTATTGAATAGGATGACGATTATTTTTGTTCTCATTTGTTTTTGTCTCTGCGTTACTACTCCCATCACACGTAAGATGCGTATGCAGCACGATCGCCCACTATCGATAACAGTCAGGCGGAAAGCTGTTCCTAAGCCCCATTCGTGTAACTATAGAGAGTCTTCGGAGACTCGAAAGATACAGCTAAATTTTCCACCCTTAGAATCACAGTACAGAACGGCTGGCTTTTGGCTACGCCAAGCTTGCAACCACGTTGCGCTCCGACGAGCAGCACTGGATTCATAGCAAAAGGCCCGTTTTGTGCACCTTCCACTTTCTTCAACAAGTACTTCATATATGAACGGAATTGTACTCAAATAATGTACGATTTGATTAATGAAAAGACGGGTGCTAGCACTAGAAGATCCAATAAGTCCATGCCAATATCAATTTCCCTTGCAGCACAGCAATCAGTCAACAGAAATGATCCTTCGGCCTTTAGCTTTTTGAAACAAGAGTAAATGCGGTATCCAAAAGCTAGCAAAAAGCCCAACACAATCGCCAAATTTCAAGTTCAACGCCACCAGCGATGAGTAAAAACCGCCTTCTGTTGCCCCTGCAAAACTTCCAGCAGCCACCGAACTTTGTCTGTCACGTTCAGTTAGCAAATTACATTATCCTGCTGCTTATATAAATTCAACAATATCTTTGTTGATCCATAGTCTGCTACCAGACGTTCTTCCACTGACTATGCTGACTTGCAGAAAAAGCATCGGTCATTCTAGTTTTCAAAATTCATGTTTGCCTTGGACCGTGATATTGTACCATAGGCCGATTTTGATGACAAAGTAGCTTAGCTAGTCAATAATGATCGCAATAACAAAAAAAGGCAGGACGATTCAACAAGAACATAAATTTATGACAAATGTTATTTTTTCTTTCCTCGTTTCTGTTTCTTTGTTCCTCTCAAATCACTCTTCATTCTTCGATCAACAACCTTAAATTTTCCTTTCACACCAGGAGGTCTCCTCACTTTTTTACCGACACCCCTATTAGCAAAGACATATGTTACGTTTTCTTTCTGCTTTTTCAGCATGCCATGCTTTTTATAAATAGTTTTAATTTGAGAGGCTTTTTCCACGTTCGAAATGGCGTGCGAGTCAGTCACGTTTTCAACCTGCTTCCGAACCTTCTCCATTTGTTTCATGGTCCTCCTCTTTTTCCTAGCTTTCGCTTCAGCAGCTTTCTTGATCGTTTTAGCATTAACAGCGATGTTTCTAGCTTCGTAGAATTTGACAATTTTTTGGGGTACATGGGATTCCAGATACGAGTCTCTTTTAATTCTTTTCTTTTCATCGTCGATAAACCAGTCTGGAAGGTCTTCGTCAGCAAAAGTGTAACGATTAAAGGAATCGTCGATTATGTCTCTTTTACGCTTTTTCGAAGTCGCAATCATTGTACCAAGTGCCAAACCATTAGCAGCAAGTTTGGTAGTTTGTCCATGATAGTCTGACGAAACAATCTCAAACTCGCCGTCATCATCTTTCTTAGTGGCTTCTTGAAGATCGACTGCATTTATATCGTAGTCACTATCACTGCTTGATTCTTCATCCTCTTCAACATGAGATGGGTCTTCAGGATGATGAATTTCAACTTTTTCATCTTCAGTCTTTGAAGGTTTCTCTTCATTCTTTGTTGCAATTTTTGGCTCTTTGGACGTTTTTTCAACTAAAGGTTCTCGCTTACGATCAAACTTAATATTAGCGAAAATGTCCTTGCTGAACCAAAGGTCTGTTTGACGAGCTGTAATAGCATCCTCTGCCTCAAGAGGGACAACCAATGGATTCTTTTCATCATTCTTCTCATCTGCTATATCATCATCAGTGCTTTGGTTACTATTTTCCTCATCCGATTCAAATTCAATGTCGCTGACTTCATCATCAGATTCATATCCTGCTTCTTCATCGTAAACATTTATGCTGTTCTCTTCGACCAAGTTTTCTAACTGACTCTTTGTTTTGACTTTGTCGATGCGGAAAAGCTCCATGTCTTCTTGCTCGTTAGTTGACTGAGCCATATGACCCATTCTTTCTCTCAATTTTCTTCTCTCTTTAGTAACTACCTTCTTTTTCCTTCTCAATTGACGCACTTCATCTTCTTTCATTTCAGTCAGTTTCTTTTCAATCTCTTCTTCGCTGTCAGATGAAGCATCATCGAGTTCATCTTCTGCTTCGCCTTTTTCAGCTTCTTTCTGCTTGATTTTTTCCTTCTTAATCTTCTTGTGCCAATTTGCTAATAATCTGAATTCTCGTTTGCCTATCACTTTTAGATCCTTGCAAGCATCAACAACATCATCAGTGGTATGTGGGTTGTTCATGATTTCATCATTGTCAAATACCAATTTATTAACTTGGCTCAAAATTTTCAATGGTTTATCAGAATTCAAGTATTCTGACACATTGCATTCTTCGTATAGCATCGTAGCATTCTCTTTATATCCAAGCGCTTTTGCTTTTTTCTGCAATTTTTTATTGGTGAAATCCGCCATCGTAAGTGAATCATCAACTGGGACCAAATCCTGGAATGCGTATTTTGGGTCGAAAAATCGTTTATCGATTTTATCTGGTGCTTTAAACCCTTGACACACTACAAATATTTCTGCAGATTCATTCCTTGATGCTGGTGGTTTTGTTGCATGAACTTTTCGGAACAGTTGATTGAATATCCACATCAATGACTGATAATCATTGGAGCGAAAGACTTTAGTGACGAACCATCCCCCTTTTCGTAGAAAATCGCAGGCTAGTTTCAATGCGTGGAGTGTAAGTACTGATTGTGAGAAGGCATCATGAATCCAATTTTTACCCACATTTGGTGCACCATCATTCAAGACAGTGTCTACCTTCCAGTTATGAAGTTCTTTCCTAAGTTGAGTTCTACAGCTTTCCGTGGTTATGTCTTCGGTGAACGTAATACAGTTAGGTACTGGCTTGATCGGAACCAAATCGACTCCTAGTATTAAACTGGATACTGGCATGTACTGGGATGCAACTTGAAGCCAACCACCGGGTGCCGCACACAAATCAATCAATACTTTGGAAGTTTGGAGAAAGCTGAATTTCTTATTCAACTGCACAAGTTTGAATGCGGAACGAGCTCTATATCCAGTCTCTTTGGCCAAGTGGTAAAACTTATCCTTTCTCTTTTTAGCTTTGGTTTTCTTTGCCATTATCCAATTATATTAGATGAATCAATGAAAAGTAATCCAATAAACCTGTGGGAAATTAGAATATATATGTTAGACAATTGACTGGGGCAAGGAAGTTTGACACACATGCACCGAGTCAACACCAACATGCTATATGGACGTTGCAGCCCACAACTTAAAGCTTGTAGACACCATTCAAATCTTGGCAGACTGCGTACAGCAGGAAGGTCTATGTATTGGAAGGACAAATTCAAAGCAACATATTCCCGTAGTTGATGCACATAATTGACACAGCAAACACGTCCTGGATTGAATAGAATGTGATCACGTCAGGGTCGGAAACGCAAGAGTTTCAATAAGATCTTGAATAAACCAGTTTCATGGCTGCAAAAAAAGGGCATACAGGTTGACAGTTTAGCATGCCCTTAGCATTTTGACAACTTGAAAGCTTAGCCCAGACTGTAGGGGGAAAATATGTGCCATAAGATTCTCAATTTTCTAAGATTCTGCTTCAGTAACTTTCTCACGTCTATAAACCTAGATGGCATGGACAGATGTCCATGGGACAAAAGTTGAACTCTTCCTTATACTGTACTTCTATCATTTCCTATTCTTACGAAACAGACAAAAGCTATAGCTAAAGACAGTCGATAATTTCGCAACCTGTATTATTCACACTTGCACCAGACATTTTCAACACGCCTGGTCGGATAGTGAAGAATGATACAGATACGAGACGGACCAATACAACAACTATTTCAGACAGAAAATAAGTGAAAACACAAAGGATCAGTTTTTAACAATTTATTGTTTACATGAGCATGCGTAAAACAACACTCGTCAATAAATTTACTGGGAGGACATTGAGTGTGACTGAGATGCTCTCAAGCTGGAAAGACGTCGGCGTTTTTGAGCCTCGTGTTTCTTTTCTTTTTGTTCTTTAGCCCTCTTAGTAAGAAGTTTCTTGTATTCTGCCTCATCCTTCTTGGCACGTTCCGCACGTTTACGCTTCAATGCGTTGCGGCGTCTTTTACGTTGCAGAACCCGCGGGGTAATCAAACGTTGGATCTTTGGAGCCTTGAATTTTGGCTTCTTATGCTCTTGGCCCTCTTTAGGTTGCACTGGTCGTCTCACAACGTATTGTCTGACATCATCTTCCTTGTCAAGATTAAAGAGCTTTCGGATTTTGCTGGCTCTTTTAGGTCCAAGACGCTTGGGAATGGTGTTGTCAGTGAGCCCAGGCAGTTCATTGTCTCCTTTCTTGACAATAACCAACGACAAAACACTGAGGTTTTGATCAACAATGCATCCACGAACAGATTTACGCTTCCTTTCTCCAGTACGGCGTGGACGATAGCACGAATGTCCCTTGGACATCAATAATCTAGCTCTTCCAGCAGTCAAAACACCTTGTTTCATGGGGAAGCCCTGTTTATCATTACCCCCTGATATTTTGACGATGTACCCTTTCCACTCATCTCCAAGAGAGTCGGCCGGTACATCTTGGCCCATACGACGTTCATAAAACGGCTGTAATTTTAAATCATCGTCGATCTCAAATAGCTTCTGACACCCAGTTGCTGGGTAAGCAACGTTTAATTTCATCGTTAACGCGTGGCACGCGGGATGAGCACAGTTGCGAAAGGACCACCCGAGGAAGAAAAGCTACTTGCCATGTTGTATGCTCGTTCAACCGTATCCAGATGCGGTGAATATCCAATTTTCAGTTGATAAGTGAAACTGGTCTTACTTCGACATAATTACAGTATTTCACGGTTTAGATAGTATTAGAAAATAAAAATAATTTTACAACAAGTTATCCGATCGTTTTAAACCTCTTTTCTTTTTTCTAATGTACCTTAGCACGTGTGCATTTGTTCATTACATTTTTTGGTTCATAGCCATGTGCTGTGTAGTAGAATGATCATATCATATGTATTTCAAGATTATATGCTGCTAATATTGCTATAGAACCTGAATTAATCGTTAGAATCAGATATACCAATTGAGCAATCATGCGTAGCTATTATTGACGTAATGACGTTTCCAACGGTTTGTTATTGCGTGATTACGTCACGCGAGAGGCGCTGAAATCGAATTTGCTAAGCGCAAACTCCATGTGAATGCCGGTTTTGTTTAGGAGTAAACACCGGTACTAACGGACATGCTGTACAAATGTAATCTTAAAAAATTCGTTGTTCAACAATTGAGAACAGATTCCTTAGCATACCACTTAGTGAGTTGCTGTTATTGCAATAACAGGGCAGCGAGCGTTATTGTATGAGAGTTGAATTAAGCTTACTGTAGGTTGATGAAATTCAATCCGCAAAAATCGCATTTCTTCCGAACCGTCATCAGGGGAAAAGTGCTGCTAGCAGAGGCCGCTACAATCTGTAAGATTTTAGCCTGGAGGTGTACCTGTAACTCATCAGAGGTTAAGAAGGACTATGCCCCTATGCGCTTCCTTGTGATAAAATCCGGTATGCCTATCTATGTACTATGCCGAGATACCAGTATGCAAAGCGTAGCAGAGCCGCACAGAACCCCACATCGAACCCTCAAAATTCCACACAAGAAGTACAGAACGATCCCGTAACAGGAAGTAGAGCGCACGAAAATACGTCACGATCCAATGTCATTTGTAATGCTACTATGATGCTGTGGCCACTGTGTAAACTGAATTGGTTTGTTAGGTCGAGTATTGCGCACCATCCAGCAGCTCATTCAGCACTGAATTTCAGCCTGCTGCACGGACGCATGTAACATGTTCCAGAAATACGCCATTGTTTGCATACTGGTCAAGATTTGAAAACCAGTGATCAGCGAACCGTACCCAATTTTTTTTGACTTGATAGACATATAAATTCTCGTTGATATGTTGGTAACATTTCAAATCTCATTCAACTGTGGGCCGGGAGAACTGCACAGAAACCATCAGGTGACTCTTGCTTGACTTATGGGCAGATCAAGTGTTAAGTAGACCACAATGTGAAGAGACACAGATGGAACCTATTAAACCTACTGGTATAAAAATTACGCAGAAATATGAGCCAACTATCCTCAGCTCAGATGTACACTATAATATCTGTTAGGTGTTACTACTTAGTGCTATAGACTATTATGTCATTTCAGTGTTTCGGATACGAATGTTTTTGGGATATATATATATATGTTATTTTATGAGCCGTAATTATACAACTGAACCGCTGTCATTTCCACCCTATTTGAGAAGATGAGGTGACCTACTGTATGAACAAAGAACAACAATGTCAGTGATACATTCCGGATCGAGTATCGTCTTCGATCCAGCCACATTACAAAATAATGATGACGAGGAAGAGATGTTGCAAGAAGAACTCAACCATCAACAAGAGGTGGGTCTCGTTTCTTAATTTCTGTTACAAATTCACATGCATGTTGTGGTAGACCTTGCCTATTCTCTAGAAATTACTATATAGTTTTCCCCTATTATTTTTGGCCACTCTCCAGTCTCCAGGACATGCATCTCTCCTGCCTTTACCTGTTACCAAGAATTGTAGGCTATTAGTTATGATAACTAGACAATACGTTGTGCTGGGAAGTGTAGGTAAGATGAGTTAAAGATTATATTATTATGCTAATGTTTAGGCCAGTTTTAGCAACCGGCATGCATGACTATCATGGTGTCCACACAAGCAAAAAGAAGGCCTCCTGTAATAATTATATATATAATTAGTGTACATGCGGCCTGTATATTTCAGTAATAATAATAATATTTCACTAGTTGTACAGGGCTGGCCTGAAGTATTTCTGTTTAATCCATGCATTTGTGTATAGTAGCCTAGATCAGCGGTAAATGCATAACATCAGCAGCAGGTTTTCAATGTCGCAGTATATTGCAGTCAGCCAGTCACCATCAGTGTACACAGGCACACAAGCCAAGTACATCCAAGTAGTAGGGCACCAGTTATAGATAGAATCAGTCATAAAATACTGATAAAAGGCATCGTTGCCACTATGCAAGCTAGTAAAATACCCTTGATCAAATTAATAACACCACCAGCAAAACTTGTGGAGCTACCACTATAGGCCTTCCTTCTTCCGTACTATGATACAGACCGTATTTCAACGGTTTGATTTAGTAGTTTATATTTGTGTACTATTACATCCTACTCGTTCTCATTCATAAACAGGTAGGCCTATAGCTGTCAACTTTCGAAGTCAAGACTTCGATGATGCCATCAACTTGATCTAAGATGATTAAGGCCCTACTTTACTCTTGAACAGCGTTTCAAATCTAAGATGCATCGACCATTGATAAAATTGATCGTTAATGATGACATTAGAATCGTAGACAAATTGGCCTAAGTCAGACACTGATAAACCGTGCCTAATGAAAAGCGATGAACTCTTTGGAAAAGTCAAAATACAACGAAGACAAATGATTTCATCGGTAAACCTGCAGCCTTAGTACAGATATATATATATCGAAATAATCATGTTTATAGCATTTGATGAATCCATTTAATTGACCTTGCCTAGCAGGCTACATTCAATTGACAGAACAAAAGTATGGATAACAATGGAAAATCTTGGTCCAAGTAGTTACATTTTATATTTGATGAGTAACTTTTTTCCCTTTTAATTCTGTTGGCTACATTGTAACTGGTGGAACTCTTCAAATAACTCTCATAATTGATGCCCGTGCTGTTGAGAAAAAGTGCACTTTCGGGGCTCTTGATGCGTAGGCTACTCTTGTCATTTTGTTTGTGATGATGATTATCATGTCAGTTGAACTGTTGACGTAGGCTCCAACAACCTACCATAGTTAGGGTTTAATACGTTTAGCGACCGTTGAGTAGGGAGCATGAAATGATTGACTCTACAGTTACGGAATGTATTGAAGAACTAGTAGATGTGTCACAGTATTTATTTGAAGTGAGATAGAAACAATAACTCAAATTTCTTTATATTCAAGAAGAATTATGTATATTAGTGTTTTAAATATTATTTTTCAATAATATATTTTCAGTAAACATAAAAATGTTGTGTAGGCAGGTCTATACTAGGCTACATGTTACATTCATATTTTTTTTGCAGTTGCGGGAATTGCTCTCTGCCGAACTCTCTGATGACTTGCTGGATGACGAATACGATCATTCATCTGTAAATGACAGCCATCAATCACCTTTGCACAATGCGAGTAATGACAAAACAAAGCAAGGTATGTCTAGCTAGACTTATTGTTCTCCAGTCGCTCCGCTTGTTCAATCGGTCCAGGGCTGCTACATTAGTGGGTGGTTCGAGTTACATCAGCTGTGCCAAATCTAGGAAGTGAAAATAAGTAGGCCTACTGGTAATCGATATATAATTTTATGTCAATTTATACAATTCTTTTAGGTCCTGCCAGTCCAACAGGCCAGCCCTGGAACAATGACAATCATGAATCAGCACCGTCTACTGGACATCAACCTCACAATCGATATAATGTAGCTGCACCTGATGGTTATGGTGCAACGGTAGGGTAGTTTTTCATTAACGCTTACCTGTGTTAGTCTAATTCATTCACATGAAGATGCTTTGAGTTTGCGCATCCTGTTATGCAATGCAACCTTCCCACTTTGCTAAGCTTAAGTCAAAAAGTTATTCGACTACCTTAGAACATTGTTACTGTCATGTGTTCCGGAGGACTTGACTTGACTTGAGAAATGGTAATGGAGACTTGACTAGAAACTTTACACAGAGACTTGCATTATATTATACAAGTCACGAATCAAGGCAGTACATTTGCCGCATGAAATTTATCACAATATTTCTTAGATAAGTTTGAAATGACTCGACATGTCATTTGAATTTTTAAAATATCGAAACACACATATCGACTTGGACTTAATAATAAAGTCTCCGTTACTTGACGTGACGTCTAACTCGGAATGAGTAACATGGTCACAACACCGCCTTCGACTAAAATGTTCTGTTTATGGAGATATTATTGTATATATAGTTGCTTTAAGTAGATAATATTTGTAACACTATCTCTGTTTTACAGCAATTGGGATACAATCACGATTACAATAATCATCAACAGCAATATTATGATCCTTCTTACGATGCTGCGACCTCTCAACCACAGCAATGGGCGAATCACGGAAATCGCAACATTTATCACACAGTAAGCATTGTTTTCGATGATTTTCTGTTCTTGTTTGTTACTTTACAAATCTGATAGCGGTCAGCCGGACATAGTGCTCCCACTAGCGGTTTGGCCTCAGTCCGGCCGCTACCTATCACCTGAGAATCCGGAAGATTGCTCTCGTCGTTAATGAGGTGTTCTTGTGTTGGAAGAGGTATCTGGCTAATGGTTATGTCCATTTGGACAAGACCTGGTCGATGCTCTGCTGTGCTGTAGTAGTTAGGAATCCCGACAACTCTGAATATACAGTGGATCAGCTGTATTACTAGACGTAATACTTACAAGCAAGTGAGTAGGCCTACACCTGGCTAGTGCTCATTCCACCAAGAGTAATCCAGTGTATGCCAATGATGTCAAATTCCCACAAATCTATTTGCATGGTGGAGTTGCTAACGAGTATTCCACTTGTTTTGACAGAATGGTAATGGTGCTATGATGCAGTATCATCCTCACGAACAAGCGCCCATAACACAAGAACCAGTTGTACATCATGACAGGGATGAATTTACGTACCGGCCCACAGATCAGAGACAAGTCGAGGGCAGAGAAGACTTTGGAGAGATGGTGGACGGAAATCGTGCTGCAAGAACGCAACAACATTTTATTCAATTTAATCAACATCACAAAAATGTTTCGGTCGTGTCTTCAACGTCCGAATCTTTTCTGTCACAGCAGTCATCAAAAACGTCTTTTAGAAAATCCTATCCTCTACAGAAAGGACATCACCGTGGTAATGAGAAACAATTTTGGGCAAATCAACAGATTCCACATGATCCCCTTGTAAGATATGTCAGTTTTCTGGCTTTTCTCTTTGCACTAATCTCCAGTGTTTCAGTCGTTGTCAGTATCACGTAGGCCTGCAGTCCAAGATTTTATAAAAATATCTCAATGACACAGTGACATTCAGAATCGGTTGGTGATGATTCTGTCGAAGGGCTACAAACAAGTCCTGGCTAAGGCACTTAGCTGGTGCATTGGCAGTCTAACACTCTCAGTAGTTGCAAGTACTTTCTGCATACAGATTTACTTCCAATTTTCCACACCAGGACTTTTTGGACACTGTCAAAGTAATGTAGTTGGGGTGGATTTGGGGCTGACTGGGATGCAGCCAGTGTTCCTTTCTTCAAGAGGTCCAAAAGAGAGTATTAAATTTGTCCTCTAATCATACAGTCAGGGGGTCCGAGAAACTACTGTTGTTTCTCGGTTTTTATTGGCCTTCCAGCTATTACGACAGGCTAACAGCAGGGGGCCTTTATTTAGATAGAGTTAGGTCCCTGCACTGAGGTAATGCCGTACACCCTGCCCCTGCAGTAGCCCGCTGCAATTTCTGCCATGTTGTTTTAGTCATAACTTTGATAAGATGACAACTTATCCCTTGACTTGCATGAGCATTGGACAACCACGAGTTGTTAGACTGTGCTATTGTAAATGGTAGCTTCAGGTTTTGTCGGCATTCAAATTATGAACTGTCTTCATCTACAGAATTTAACAACTGATGATAAATGTAAGCAAGAAAATGGGAACGGACGTAACCTGCATGATGAAATTAATCAAGCATGCGGAGGTTTGTTAATGCCGATTTTACCATTCTTTCGCAGTTTCAAGTTTCAATAACATTTTCGCTTTGGTAGATCCACGTCTTGACACAAGTGGGCGGCAGATGACCCAACTTCAAATTTTGTACAAAGCACGGGGTAAAAGAATCGATGAGCTCACACGGGAGTTGGGGGATCTAACAGCCGACTCAGCTCGTCAAAATAGAATGATGAGTCATCAGCTGGCAATAGCTAAAGGTGAGAGATATTTTGGCAATACATTGACATTGATGCATAACTTTTGATCGTTGCAGATGAACGAGCTGGGATGGGTTCGAGTTTGGAGAAGAGTCAACAACTCGTCAGTGAGAAGGATCGAGAAATTAGCAATTTGAAAGGAAAACTAGATGCTCAGTCAGTGGAGGTGGAAGCGCTAAAATCTGCTAAAGATGAGGTTAGTTGTTTCATGCATGGCGATTCCAATGATAGCATTTTAAACTTCTGTGACGGCTGAATTTTACTACACTATTATCAGCGTTTTTCTGGGCAGATGGAATCTTACATCCTTTCCATCTGCCACATCCTTGCCAATTTATGTCGAGATGCACTCTAAACTTTTTGTCCAAGAAATAATATGATAAATTTAATGAGGCAACTTTATTTCTGGCTTGAATTCTAACTTGCAAAAGTTTCATACCGATTCTCAAATTTCCACTTTCATTTCTCAGTCCTCAGTCTAATCCATCACCCTGAGTGACTCATGTCGAGTCTTTGCCTCGAATCGTCACAACAGTGACCGTGATGTCCTAATATGAAAGGAAGAAATGACATTGATTGATTTGATTCTGTAATAGGTTATGTGCTACAACAGATGCGTTACATATGCCATGTCTGGATCCAGCTTCCATGTCAATGGGTCTAATTAACTGATTGCAGTACCTGCTATCCTTTTTATATATAGTTTGAATAAAAATTGTGTTTATTTCGTCGTAGCTGGTATCGAAAATTCAAGTCTCGGAGCGAACGATTGAAAGCCTGCATGAACAACTTACGCAACTCAGCAACATGGATACGATGGAGAGAGCGCGAGAGCAACACAACGCCGTTCTTTCAGCTACAAAGCAACGCCATGAAATGCAAGTGTTGGAGTTGACGACGCAACTCGACGAATGCCGACAACAGCTGGAAGATAAGGTATGAAATCTCATATTTTAGGCTAATTTATTCATGTCTTTTATTTTATATTTCAATTTTAGAATGAGGAATTTGGTAAAGTACAGGCGGACTTTAACAAAGTGTCTCGTGACGCTGAACAAACCATGCTTGAAAAAACTGAAACCATCAACAGATTGACAAAAAGCCTTGAAGAAGCACAGAAACAATGTCAGGTAAATGCGTCTTATACATAACGATATAATCTTTGATGCTCTCAAGGTCAGACTTCATGATAGGTAATGGGTTACTTTCTTGCTTCGAAGCCTGGTTGGATCAATAACTTATATATAACAGCTATTTGCGGTATTTTGGCAGTCTCTCGTAACTTGGCACTGAGTTGTTGACTTAATAAGTGTACGGCTTCTTCACATTTCCTAGTCAATTGAGTCAAACTCTCTTCTTTGCATCAACACCTGGGCTTTGAGTATAGGCTATAAGAAAGGGCTGTTTAAATGGTGATTGGTCATCTCCGAAAGCTTCGTGTCTTAACGCGAGTTTTTCAAGTTTGAAATCAATGGTTTTGTTTTCTAGGGCCTTTTAACTGGATCTAATGAAAATGCCCAGGCAAAGCATCAAGTCAATGATCTTCTGACAGAAAGAAAATGCAACGAAGAAGAAATTGCTTATTTAAGGGTGAGTACTCTGCAAGCTATCCTACTTTGTTCTAGTGATGGGCTAACTTTTTGACTCTCTGGTCGCATTCGGTTCTCACAATTCACGAAGGGGCTGGACCAAAAGCAAATGGATGGACATGTCCAGTTGTCTGCATTCTGCGCTAGAACAGAGCATTTTGCCCATATTTGCACAGAAAATTCATTTATTTCTCCAAATCAGATGCAAGTGTCAGACTTTGAAGAACATCTCAAGCTATATGAGAACGCCTTGCAACTCGGAGCAGGCGGACTCCACTCACGACACGTCAGAGGTGGAACTATGTCAGATTCTATCGGTGAACTTGTCGGTGGTCAGGATCTTGCAAGGAAATTGGACTGGAGGACGCCCCCTCCACCACAGGTATTTTGAGATGTTTGTTACAGTTAGTGTCGTTGTTGTTACTGGTATGTGACTGTTGTATGACCATTTCATTGAATGGAATCATGATTGGGTCATAATATGCTAGGCTGCGACGGATGCTTATTCTATGTGCAAGGGATTTGATGTGGTTCTGTAGGCTGTAGTAATGTGGCTTTCCAGATTTTCAAATCCCGTTTGTAGTTTGATCCGATATTTGACAAGCAAATTTTGACTTTCTGCGTCTCAAACACGAGTTTTGAAACAACCAAGATGCCATACTCGTGGTTGATAAAAACTTTCCTTACAAGTTGTTAAATGCCAAATTGTTGAGATGGAAAGTTTCATGCTTGGTGTTTATTCCGATTTTAGGCAAAAGAGTTAATATCTGGCAGCGAAGACGAGCTGATAGACGGGCTGCGACAGGAACTGCAACGTGCGTTGAAATGTAACAGAGCTAAACGAGACGAAATCACAAAGTTGAAAGCTCAATGTTCAGATCTGGAAGAAGAATCATCGCATTGGCGAACACGAGCTGATGACGCCCAGACTCAGCTGAAATTGGTTAGTACTTTCATTGAATCATGCAATTACCATTGCGTTGCCACGATTACCATTATTTATACCAGCGGTTCTAAGCCAATGGTACCGGCTCCCAAAATTTTCTTACTGGTCTGCCAGGCCTCTTGAATAAACAGAATGGGTGGGTGTACCGTCCGGACCTTTTGCTTTGCCTTAGTAATGTTGCCAACTTGCCGTGCGACCAAAATAGCATGTCGTTTTTCATCATTTTATCACTGGTTTGGGAATTGATAGAGACATGCAAACGTCACGATAGACTATACACCAAACTGGTCGCATTACTTTCCTTTTGAAGAGTGATGACTTTGAACACCAATCTGCAGAAGGATAAGAATTAGCCTGTCCGCCATAGTAAAGTTTAAGAGCCACTGATTTATCAAGGAGGTTCTGGTGTGCGAAAATTCTATCACTCACTATCATTCAATTTTAATCAGAACCATACTGTTGTGCCGAGCTTGAACGCAAAAGACACAGAGATGGAAGAAAATTTGTTAAGGATCGGTGATTTGGAAGAGCAAATAAATACGGCTAATGAGGAAGTCGAAAGGCAAGTATTTTCAACTGAGGAAAAAGTAACTATAATGCATAATAATAGTTCTGAATTTTGCATCGCCGGTGCTAACATTCAAAATATTATTGTGGTTAACGACGTCTAAACACTGTATCAGTTGCTCTGTTAATGCTAAGCTGTCTGTATTTGTCACCTCTCTGTTTTTGAACCTATCATAACTTCATTGATCGGCTGACATTTCGCCTGACATCAATTTGGATCAGATATATTGTGAAAACATCATCTAATCAATAATAATATTCTTGAAAATTGAGTCACAGCAAAGAAATTGCTACCGTTACACTATTGCTCAAATATAGCCTTTTAGATTTGCGTTTCCAGTTTTACACTGACTTGTGGAGTACATGACCTCACTATTGCATCACGAAGCCTGGTTGTAGATGTTGTAAGGTTGTAACCTAATATCACAATCCAGGAGTTTTCACAGAACGTCGACTCCTACAAAATAAATGTTTGCTACAACGACTGGCTAGGGATACGACTACTCTGTAGTTTGGGAGAAACCCAATAGATATGCATGAAATGCAATGGAACAACCCACTACTAATCAGATCAGCTGTAATTGACAAACGCACCACAGTACCAACTAGTGTTGAATGGTGATTAAATATTCTCGTTCCATTTTACCATAACAGACTGGAAGCGTCATGTGCTGATGTTAAACAAAGAATGGCAGATATGATACACGAACATGATGTCGACAAGCAGAAGTCTGTTGAAAGGTAGTCGTGAGCTGTGGCCAATAGGAAAGTCGTACAGTGACAATTCGTATGCTTGATATCTATTCAGGTGTGAGAGAGCGCTGATGCAGCTTCATGAAGACGCGAAACGTGCGTTGCGTGATGAGATTGTTTCCGAATATGAGCAGAAGATGTATGAGATGTCGGTGGAGTACGATGCAAAGATACGGGAGATAAGGTCTCGCAATTATTTCTCTCTTTGTGTCCTCCATTAGCGGTTGATGATACCATAATTAAATGGTGTCTGCGGTTTTTATGCCAAATGCAACAAATGTCCCCATTTGCCATTGGCTAGCTGGCTGGCTGTATCTGGAATAGAATCTCCTTATTTTTGCATGTGTTGAATCATACTTCCATACTACACGGTACACAGGCTGTAGGTTGCTGCATGCAGTTTCAATATTCAGACTGGCAAGGAAGTGCCAAACTATATATTTTCACAACTTAAATTTCACTCGCTTGTAGACGAGCTATACCCTGCCTACTGATTACATCAATTCGCTGCCAACTAAATAATATCGTCGCTGTGATAAAATAATAATTTGCTTATTTGATGTATAACAAAATTCATGTCGATTCATTTCCGTTGATAGCGGCGAGATGGAGCAGTTGCAACAAGAATTGTACGACGTCAAGCAAAGCTACGTTCATGTTTGTGCAGAAAAGGATTCAATTCAATCATCAGTTCAGGAAGAGCTAACCATGGAGTTTGAAAAGGTATTAAATTGGATTGCGATTGCGAGTATATTTGAGTTATTTTTGATTGTACCAAGATGCATAATTGCATATATACCATTACAGTAATATGCCCTTTCAGGTATATACTACCTCTGTGTTGCATCAAGACATTGTAGAGTCTTGACTATGTCAGTCATTTTCACTGGTAGTGTTCTATAAATCTACCTACAACCATACCCAATAATTTGAATACAGCAGTTCATGCATCAATTTTTTTTATAGGAGTTCAGTTCATATTTTCATGATTAATGACTGATAAAATAAGTCATCACAGATTTAATGTCCACTCCAGTTTATTGGAATTCACCAGCTTTCAGAACTTCGCTCCTTTATCCGTCTTCACCTGATGAAGCAGCGTAGCTCCCGAAAGCTCTTGAATTATATTTCAATAAACTGGACTGGACGATAAATCTGTGATGACTTATTCTGTCTATTACTATTTGGATTGTCCGCCATCGGCTGAACTATTTTTTGTATCATGATGATGACATCACTCTTGTATAGGAAAAAGAGATAATTGTATCTGAGCACCAACGAGCGATTGATAAGCTCGAGAAAATGCTCGAAGATCTGGAAAAGGATATGGTCGCCAAGATAAAAGAGCAGAAAGAAAACCACTCGTTTGAATTAAATGAACAGATTGAAAATTTGACAAAGCAGTTGCGGCAAGAGTGGGAAAAAGAGAATGAGAGTGAATTTTGTCAAAAGTTGGAGACACAGGTTAGTTGAATTGTGATTGTCTATGCCTTTTGTGTGAGAACTGAGAATTAGGTTTACTAAGCTCCAGATGGCTCACTGAACACATGGTGGAGAATTAGACCCCTTCCCAAGTGACAGAGTACGCAATGATATGAGGGGTACATGCAAATCCGTTTTTGTCAAGAAGGTATAGTCTTTAAACAGTGGCCATTGTATGAAAACTACCCAACTAAATTGTACCATCCTTTTTATTTTATCACGGCATTAGTGAGATAGTAACTGGAAATCTTAATTTGCTGTACCCTCGTACTGTAAAATTCTTGAAGTTGTAACACAATCGTTCAGGAGCCTGCCACTCTGCCCTGACCATGCGGCTGTTGTTTCAAGTCCCTATCCTTTCAAACTGACCGTGTGGAAATGGTACTCTCCGTGTAGTGACCAATCGAGTGTGGATTTATAACATTCTTTAAATTCATTGAAGATTGCACTGGCTAAGGTCAAGTGGTTTGAAGATTTCACTGAGTCGAAGCAAGTTGCAATACAAGAAGCTGTTAAGGCAGAGGGAGATCGATGGGCCAGCAGGTACTGTAAAATTACTACTGGTACTGGTACTCAGTTGAAAAGTCAACTGAATTTTGATCATGGTAAACTTCTGTGTATAGTATTCAAGACATGAAGCAAACATGGGAGGACGACAAGAAACTGGAAATTGAAGAGAATTTGAATATTTTGAAAATGAGAATGGAAGAAGAAAAGGTATATACTATCAAACTGTGTAATGATAAGATTTGTAAGTCGCCGGGGTGTGGATGCTGATGATCTCAGACTGATTGCGATTTTACACTTTGGAGTCAATCGCAAATCCGTCTATACATTTTCTCTTGACACTACGATTCAATAAATCATCGGTAGGATACGTAATAAATGCCTAGGTAAATCTTGCGCAGATGTCGTTTTGTTCATTTGTGATGCATACCCGAACCATCCAGGCTGACAGTAATATCTGTTGTTGCCTGCTTGGAAAGTGGCACTCCTTTAATTGGTTAAATGTTTTTCTTCAGGTGGAAGAAATTGAGAAGATTCGGGAACAATTTCAGATTGATAAAGATTCTTCGATGAAGACGGTGCGGTGTGTGGCAGAATTGAATAAAAATTTACAAAATGTAAGTTGTCATTGATTTAAAAAACTAATAAAGCCAATGGTGGACAATCCTAAAAGTAATAGTTAGAATAGTCACCGCCGACTTAACGACCAGTCCCATTACACGGATTTGAAGGTTTTACTGAGATTCATAGCTGAATCACAGGAAAGCTGGTTATATTGAGAATTCTTTAATTTGAAATCTGGTTATTTCAGACTGACCCCTCGTGATGTGTGAGAGAGGGTGTGTTTGGCATCAACATGCCTTTAATGTCTGTTTGTTTTGTCATTACTCAATGAGTAATACTCAAACTGTACGTCCTGTAGTTTGGACACACCATCTCAATACACTGATGGTATCATTGATTGTAGAATGCTAATTGGTTAATTAATAAAATGACAATTGATCTTTTGTGAGTATCTGAAGGTTGACTTGTATTATTTTTTTGTTGATTTGTACATTCTATGTGGATGAGTCGATATTTTGTTGTTAAAGCTGCTGTCTTGGCCATGTTTGTAAATATGTGTGTTTGAAATGAGGTGGTGAGCTGTTAGCTTGCTGGTGCTAGCTATGTTTTGTGATAGATTGAAAATGTAACAGCATTAAGTAGAGCTGACAAGTCACAAGGACAGAATTGGATATAGTTTTTGAGGTAGATTTAGCATCGTAAAAAACCAATCAATTTTACTTCAAGACCTGGCTTATTTGATTTGTGTATGTATGACAACAACAATAGGCTGGGCACTTTTTCCACTTTTCTTTAAAAAATTGATATCGACTATAAAATTGTCGTGTCATCGTCACAGGGTAAGATATGTATAGTCGTGTTTTAACATCTCATGAATGCACACTTGCAGACCTTTTATTATACTGCTATCTAATTCTGCTGAGACTATGTCATGTGCCCAGTGATGCAATGTATGGTGTTTGTTGATGGTATAGGCGGATCACCAACAAGAGATTGAAAATATACTGAAAGCAGCGAAGGAAATTTGGAAAAGAGAAAGCGATGATGCTTTGAGAAATGCAGAAGGAATGTGGAAGGCAGAACAAGATTGTATGGTAAATGCAGCTGTCGAAGAAAGCAAGAGAGAATCACAGAAGGAATTTGAGGTACGGTGCATAAACAATACATAAAACATAATAAAAACATGATGACACTTTTACTTATCGACTGAAGCAGAAAATAGTCAATGGCAGATTTATGCTACCGGTTGTCAATCTTGCTAAAATTGGCGTACTGGGTATGGATGACACCAGCTTCAAAAATTTTTACGGTAAATCGATGGGGAATGGAGATATTATGGCCAATGGGTAGTTGGGCACAACTTGGTCTGTCCGACCCCGCTGAAATTACATTTCACGTTCAAATTCTCCGTGAACCCACAACACTCCATGTTATCCATAATTATAGTCCAATGGTGCAGGAATTGTATGTTGAATATGACATGCTTTGACAAGGTTGCAAACAATGTTCAGTCATGTATTTCATGTCATTTCAATATTAAATTAGGAGTGACTCTATGGTGCTTGAGTTTATGTTATTTCAGTAAAATTTTAGTAGAGCTATGGCTGTGGTCCTGGTCACCTCACATTTAGAAAACCGCTTACCCGAAACCCGTGTAATCCACTGTGCAAGTGTGCAATCTATATACCGGTAGTGTTGTGCTGTGAGTTGTTTTGATGACCACTATTCGATATTGAACTCCGCTAATCCAGGATCAATGACTTATAGATTGAATTGGAAAAGCAGAATGCGATTATGGAGAAAGCAGTGCTCGAAATGAAAAAGGTTTGCGATGCAGAGAGACATAACGCTCTAAAGCACAAGTGTTTGGAAATGGAAAATGAAATTAAAAAGTAAGGAATATTCATTTTTTCGTGTCAATCGTCGCATGTCCTTGAATTTGTTTTGTTGTAGATTGCAGGAGCAACATAAACTAGACTATGAAAAGTTTGTGGATGATCATAGAAAGACGTTAACCTCATTTTTGGAGAGAGAAAAAACGAGGTCTCGACCAAAGATTGTGTCGAGAGATGCGTCCAGTCAAGTTGAGGTGAAGATTGACTTTTTATGAAATAATTTTTGATTGCTTATAATTGGCGTCATGCCTGCAATAAGATAAGTAGATCATGGTTTAAATGATGGCTACCAATCCAACGTAAAATCCAAAACATCTGCCAAATCCTTGTAGGTTTTCTATCTTCCGAGCCATGCGTCAGCTGCATTGTTACAGGCCAGTCAAGGGTGTGCCTTCTGACTATTTTAAGCGGTCATTCAATACTCGTGCAGATTTTCGTTCTATGTGCAAATGTTTAGCGGTAAATCCAGCAAAAGAACATGAAGAATTATGATCTTAAAGCCCTTATTTTTAAAACCTTGGAGTTGCTATAGAAAATTTGCCGGTGTATTCCTACTTTTGAGTATTTTGTATGCGGATATCTTCATTGATTTGGTAGAAACTTGGCTGATTTTTTATCAATATTGGTGATGAATAGTAAGAAACTAAGCCCTTTAGCATGACGTGTCAATTTGTTTGAATAATAATGATGCTTTGTTTTAGAATTCTGAAAACGTTGGGATGGAAAATTGGATTGTGGAAAAGAGGGGGCTAGAAATGCAAAAGAAAGATGAAATTTCCCAAATGCACATACATTTTAATGACCAGTAATTATTTCTTTTGCTTTTTGAGATACTGTTTGGAGTTTTGGTTACTTGGGTTAATTCAGGTATGTATTATAATCCCCTGTTTTCACCCAAGAAATGGACGGGTCAAAGGGAAAAGTTCAACGTGTGGGTTGTTATTGGTGAGATGCCATTTTACGTGGCTTAGTGAAGTACAGGTTACCCTACCACTGGCAATGCCGTAAACGACTTCTTGCTCAATTAAAGTTTTTCAAACAGGTTCGGTGCATTGCGCAAAGAAATTCAAGATCTTACTTTGGCAAAGCATAACATCACCATGAAGCTGGAAAGATCTGAATCACAGAATCAAATCACGGTACTGACTGTGTGCATTTTCTCAGCCATTCAATCCAGTCTGAGCCCTTGCCATTTAGCATGTCTTCGCATTGTGCTCACCTTGATGTTTTGCAAACGAAAATAAACTACATTTCCTGTGTGACATATTACACTTTGTTGAAAAGCCACAAGTGATAATAGCTTTTGGTTGATTGACACATTTCGTTCTTACTGACGTAGACTCTGTAATCTAAATTGAATATGGATATTCATATTACAGTGAGATTAATTCTGATTAACGTTGCTTGAAATCTAGATGGAAACCGCCATGCTTGAGCGTGTCAAGGAAACGTCGCGGTTGGAAATGGAAAACCAAAGATTGAAGTCAGAGTGTGACTCAATGAATGTGAGGATGGCGGAAATGAAGGAAAAACACAAAGCAGACACTGATAAGTTGAAAGTCAGAATCAGAGGTATTCTAATATTCTTTTTGAGTCTTGTACTTTGTCTGATAAGCTGTTCTCTCTGTAGTTTTCTTAGCACAGATTCTGTCTAATCGGACAAGCTGCGTTCAATCATTAGGTCTGTAATCTGTGTGGCAGTTGCTAGTTAGTGTGCAGCTAGGCACATTTGCTCGTACTGCCCTATCTACGATAAGGCCATCATGGATTGATAGTGGTTGGCTACTTGGCAGTACTTGAAAGAAATCCGTGTAATTGTCCGTTTGAGCACTACCCATTTACCCAATGCAGCAATGCTACACCTGTACGTGTATAAAGTACGTACAGTACATGCCCACTTGCCCAGCCTACGACCAATGTTGAATAAAATGATCTAGAACTTGGTAGGCCTATGTATCATTTTTCATGCAACCTAACATTTTTTAAACACTGATTGCCGGGATTTGACAAAAATGTGGACTTTTGGGGGTTTGGCTCACCCTACTGTACAGCCTATAAATAAATTACACGTATCGGATCATCTTTCATTTCCGTCTTCATTTTTAGATGAATACAAGAAATGGAAAACTGAGCGTTCCCTTCTTATCGATAAATTGAAGCAGTTGCCATCTAACCAACAATCAACGGAAGCTTTCTCAACGATAGCAACACCTCAGGAAAGTGCAGCGTGCAAGTTTTGTAAAGAGACAAAAGACCGTTTGCTACAAACTAAAGACGAAGCGATGAGAAAAGCTGTCTCGGAAATGAGCAACATATATGCAGAGACTTTGAAAACAATCAAAGGTGAGATATCGGTTAATTGTCCTTGATATGATATCTCATTGAAAATTTGTTTCAGGGTTTTCCTGGTTTTTTGCCAAGCCCATCCTACAATCACGATGTTTTCCAGGTTGTAGGCAAAGGGATTCCCGCCTAAATCATTCCTAGCTACTAGGAATTTTTTCATTCTATTACAGGCGAAATGACAGCATATATCACAGAAGTCAGGGCAAGAACAAAGGAGACAATATCAAAAGATAGACAACATACTGTTGCCAGAATTCGACTGCATTATACAAAAGTGATCGGTAAGAAAGGCGAAGAAGACAGAAAAAAAATTCCTCAATCCTTTCAAAGGTAAGTACCAGTAGCCTATAAATTATTTTACATTTTAAACTGTGTCCAGCATAGTGTTTGGAGGGTCAGAATATCTGCTTTCGACTTGTATGCTTTTCACGAGCATACTGTTTATCTTGTTGCTGACAGCTTTAGGCATTTGCGATTACGTCACATTACTTTTTCTTGCATTGTTGTTCGCGGTTTGCTGTCTTGTTGCCTTCTGATCTGATTTGTGACCAGCACAAGACATAGCTGTCCTGTGGCTGGGGACTGACCAAGATCATAGGCTGGTAGCCATCAAATTCTTGAGAATTTTTTAAGAGTAGACTTGGTCACATCTTCGTGGTCTGACCCTTTGAGTTGAAAGCACAAATCAGAAGAAATGAGGTTCCGTCTTTCACAGGCTGAATGTTTATGAAAGTGACTCAGACACTGGATCCTTGGCACCGACCAAGTCTGACCCTCCAGTTTCAACCGAATGTAAGCTGCAGGATGCAATATCAGCCAGCACTCTGACAAAATCACACGTCGAAGGCAACTTATACTCAGTCAGACAACCAAAAGATATCATTTTGGATCGCTTTTTGGGTGACAGTGAGTTCCACCACTACCCTACGAAGTTGGTTTCTAGTCCAGCAAAACTGTCTCCAAGAAAGCCTCCACGTAAAGTCGACTTCCGTGACAATCAGTTATGTTCTACCTCATCAATGCAACCTTTAGTTCCAAGCTATCAAACAACACAAAACACAAAATTTCCTAATTACCAGCAAGCACGTGACATAAATCCAACTGAGCCGATGTTGTTTAACCCAGTCAGAGTTTCTGACTATGGGAAAGGTGTGCTGTCTCCTGCACGCACAAGGAGCGAGGATTATGTATCAGATGTTGCTGGATATCAAAGGGCACGAACAAACATCCCTTCCTATAGAGGTGTGACTTGAAGACGTCCAAATGAGCATGCGGAATGGTAAAGTCAATGAAGGACTTTTATGGTAACATGTCCTTGTAATATGTTAAGACTGGTGCACTCTTTGACTGCTACGGAACCGTGAAGTGATGGTTATCCTGTTTATAGTCTTCTGTGGTTGTGCTATAATGCCTGTCGCATTGCGATGGTAATGGTGTAGAAGTGGATTCTTGTTGCACTTTTTTTTTCGTTATCTCTCACAGAAGTGTTACAATGTCTATTGACCTGTCCCATCGAAATTGATGCGCGTGTCACAACTCATCTTTTTGTGAATGTATACTTCCGTGAGAAATGTAATCTGGTATCGCCTGGATTATGCGCCTTGATCAAAAATTCCTTGTCATCTGAAACCAGGGTTTGGTAATTGGGATGGTACAAAGGGGCAAATGGTTTTTATTGTACTTCATACCTCAAAATATATTTTCGAAACATGCCAGTAATAATGCTATGCCTATAGCGCCAACAATTTTGTATCTGCTTTTTGTACCGCAGCCTTGGGCATATGCCACTGTGGTTAACCTGCAGGCGTGGCCCTACAAGAGTAGGGATGTGAGGTAGTCGTTTACTACGACATCGTATCATTTCATGCGTCATCTGCTGAGCGGCGCAGTTCCTAAATTCCCTGATATTAGGTGGGATTAGAGATATATTATGTTGTGACATGTCAAGTGTTCTTTAATATCGCCGAAATATTATCTTACCGATCAAACATTTTCCCTGCATGTCACTTGTACTCTGTTGCCGTACAAATTATCATCTATGTTCCCCCTTTTCTGTTTTGGAAGTACTGTATACGTTATT
Organism: Botrylloides violaceus; assembly: GCA_030412335.1. Taxonomy (NCBI): domain Eukaryota; kingdom Metazoa; phylum Chordata; class Ascidiacea; order Stolidobranchia; family Styelidae; genus Botrylloides; species Botrylloides violaceus. Next base: position 3,866,971 of record JASFYC010000810.1, read on the forward strand.
TTTTTGTGTACTGTCTCTATAACATTGGTAACTGTATCCTGCAGAGAAATACTCTATTTTTCGTACTTACATGAAGCAAACCGGCTATATTTTTAAATAGAATGCGTGGATTGAACAAATTCTGCTTTCAATAGAGAATACGAGATTGTTTTAGCGATCGAATCACCATCATCCAGTTACGCGACTATTAATAACGGGTCGTTCCGCGTGTTTATGCATTTAGCTTGAAGAATGACGTCATATGTTATCAACACATATATGACGTCACACTTATTACCATTTTAACATAGAACCTAAAAATGTGCTTGAAGTGAAAAATGAATGTCAAACACTAGCTGGAGCTATAGATCTCGATTCGAAGTTGCATCTGAATCACAAAAGATGAGATTCGAATCGATTCCGAACATTCGATTCGACCTAAACCCACCCATGTCCCGTAACGTGCGGGTCAGTTGATTGACTGTTTTGGGAATGCGTCCTGCCCGATGAAAAAGTGTCATTGTTGCGCTGTATCGCCACATGAGACATTTGGCGGAAAGTCGGACTTCCTTCTTCATGAGTTAATGAGTAGTAACTTCGGTTTATTCTTTCTTAATTGTGAAATGCGAGAAAGGTCCACATGATAGAAACTTATAGCGCAGTGCGAGACACCACGCAAACAGCCATCCGTTGCACTCGTTTGTCGAATTCAATTTTTCATGACTTTTTCAGTATGTCACATTCATTGGCAAATAACAGCGAGTGCAATTGATTGACGTTGTTTAAACTAATTTCGCATTTATCGTATCGCCAGTTACTCGTAAAGTTAAGGCGCGGACGGAGAACAATGGATTTCATTCTCTGAGTCAACAAAAAATTTGACGACAATATTTGCGTCGCTAGTTTGTACAATACATTTATGCGAGCGGTGATTACACTTCAAGAAAACTTAAAGTTATCAAGAAAAAAAGCTTGTGCTCAATGCCGATGACCCGACTATTGTTGATTAGACGTGTAGAATCTAGGACGACTCATTGATTACTTAGAGACGGTAATGAATTCTTGGTCACATTATATAAATCGTCTTCTACGATCGTAACCCGTTTCGCGCGCTACATAAATGCCATTTGTGCGACTGAAGCTGTTCAGTGTTGTTTTGAAACGTTTTGACTGCAGCAAGCGAGCCTTCGTTATGGATTATCATTTGTTATTTTCACTTTTCTTGGCTTCAGCATGTGCTGAGTCGGTCAAAGCTGACGGTAAGTTATATTACAATTTGCCATGAGCTGTGCCTAACTGCCTATATAGAAGGATATGTATAGGCCTAGAGGCCTAGCCCATGTCCATTGGATGTGTTTTGCTGCGATTTTAATTCTAATTTCTATCCTAGGCCAACTCTTTGTTATAGACCTATGTCTAAAAAAATTTTTGCGACTCAACCTCAAGTTACATTATTTGAAATATGTATAAATCGATGGATCACATTTCCCAGTAAATTAGCAGTATATGGTCATCCGCACACTTTCCCAATAGGCTTACAGGCGTTTATTGGTATATGACACGCAGTAGCGGATCTACTTTACTTAACTTCACAGCCATTTCAACATTACATACACGCCTATCATAAGAGTTGTAGTCAGTGCGATATTTCCAAGGTCGTCACAGTAACACACAGCCGAGAGTCGAGGCTCAATGAACTGCAGTATAGTGTTGTAGCCTGTAGGCCTATATTCTTGACGACCGCCGTGCCACGTGAAACCCGGATTTTATTTGCTAGTCGATATAGGCCTATTACGACTACTTCCGTTTTATACAGGAGACGACGCTAGCAAGATTACAGTTGGTGTGGCAATAGCAATTTTATTTTTTGTAATCCTGGTTGGAATCGCAGCTTTCTTGATTGTTTGTTGCTGGTAAGTAGCTTACAGAATCCGCCTGCCTGTTTCGCTCCCCTGCATTAGCCTATATATCCCGTGCCAACGCGCATGCGTAGGCGTAGAAAGTATCCAAATTCCAAGGAACTCTAACCTAAGACTTCGTTGATCAAGTAGCTCTATTTCTCCTGATAGGCTATTTCTCGGTCGTGTGATAACCAAGTTCAACAAACATTGAACATCACAAGAAAACATGAATAGGCCTACACCACAACACTGAAATGCCAATTAAAAAGCGGCAAACCTTCAAGCTAATAACTTACGCTACATGGTACCACCGCTCATTTGACCTATAGTGGTTCAGCTGTCATTTGGCTTCTAATCGGCACGTTTCGGTTCTGGCGACCGAATAAATTGGTATCCATCCCCGCTCTGATTGGCAGTCACTAGGCTAGGCCTGTCGGGGGAGTGCGGAGGGTTGTGGTTGTGATAGTTATTTGGGCTATTGACCGGAAATAACGACTTGCGTAGTCTAGGCTACTAAGAATTGACCTGGTGTATATAACCTCAGTAGCTGAAAACGCCATAAATCCGCGAAAATAGATTATGTGTTGGGTTGGCGAGCCAATGAACGAGATCATAACTTACCGCCAGCGTGTAACCCATTCCCATTTCAGGAAACGAAACTTTGACGCTAAAAGAGAAAAAGAGAACGAATGCGATAGATGTGAAATTTCGACGCACGAAAAATCTAATTACAGCATACCTTCGACAGTCTCAAGTACGACATGAACGATTTTGGCGACTGTGCTCGCCTTATCAATTTGTTTGCGTTTCGACTTATTTTTTTAGTCATTTTCTTCTCGCTACATTTTGTGTTAGCAGGAGGTCTACATGCACTCTGCTGTGGTCTATAAGACAATCGGGACTGCGATTCTACTATTTTCAATTTTTATTCAATAATAGGCCTAACCTGCAGGAGCACATCGTTGTCCAGTAGTAGGCTGTGGTGGACCTGATGAAGGAGCGGAGATCCGAAACCTTGTGAAATCAATATATTCCAGTAAACTGGAGTGGATGTTCAATCTGTTTGACACTCTCCAATCTGTTGTGACTCCCTCCGAGGTTCTTAGGCTATATAAAATTGTTACTTTTTGGCATTGGGGTTCAACTAAACTACGCATGAGCTGAACATCTAATATTACAAATACAGCAAGACTTCGTTTCTATGACGTATTAATGATCAGTAGGGTTTTTTCTTTCTCAAAAAGTGATGAATTTTGACCTTACAAATTGGAATTTTGACCTAAAACTCCGGGATTTCGATAATATTTTGACCTAACGAAATTACGCTGCGTTTATTGTTGCATTACAAATTTCAACACACCGGGAAAGGTCAGCAGACGCTCCAGGCTATATAGCAGATAGTTGCATCGCTGCAGATTGAATCATATGCAATCTGACCTATTGGGAAAATACGTAGGCCTACATGTTTAGAAGCAGCACAGATGTAGGCAAAAGCAAGGCGGTTACTGTAGGCTATGCATGGCAGGCAACTAGGCATATCTCTGACAGCAAAACTATCTGGAACTACAACCTATTGTAATACACGTTCAGGTAAATGTGGGGGCGAATTCCTGTCCGTGCAAAGAAGTTTTCCGAGAAGTGAGACTGAACTTTCTATACAGAGGAAGACGTTGGCTGGCAGCACTGTAGCTTAGCATAGGCCCCAGGACAGGTGGTGGCCGCTGCGTCTTCAGATGAACGATATTTTAGACGTCACAGATTTTCAACTGAAGGTAACCACAGCGTGATCTGATGATTAGACGTCACAAAGTCTATCAGTGCCTTCCACTAGCCGGTGCTGCGTTCCCAAACTCAAGTATGGAAGCGTTCTTCCGCAATTCGACGTTTCTCGACTCATGCACTGCGCGGCGCCTATGCTATCGCGTAGCAGCTTCTGTGTTGTGCTTCAAGGCAGGAAGTAGGCTTGATTTCTATCGAAACTCTACAGCTTTGCACATAAGTTGCAGTACGAACATGATATATATATATATATATGTAGAGAGAGAGAAGTTTAACATTGAGAAAATTCGCAATATATCCCGAAAGGTCAAACAGCGATAAGACCATCGAGTCAGCTATATTTGAGGTGAAAGTCCGGTTGCCACAGTTTGAGGAAACATAAATTTGAAGTGAGGCAATGATTTGAATTATACGGTGTAAAGCTAGGCCTATTATAACCACACGGGGAAGAACTCGAAGTAATAGCTAATCCTCGCGACTGCCACATTATTCGCCTACGGGCTAACAAGCGCGGTATCTTTCATATATTCTCATTCGTCATTCGCGCTTCGACGGTCGCACTTTAGCTTAAACTTGCCCAGAGAGAATCGACAGGGGAAATGCAATATGTGAAAGTCGACACGGTCCAACGTAAGAAACAAGACTACCGTGATGCGTCAGCCGGTTGGCGGATGATCGATCACGACGCCGCAACGCGTTTTCGAAGTTGCGCGGTGAGATGTAAGCATATGTAGAGTTTTTTTATGTGGCTGCCTAATTTCTGGTATATATATTTGACTTTCATAATGGCTCATATGACGTTCGCCCGATGAAGTTTCTTTCGCAATAATATCTGTCTAGACTGTGAGCTATGTGTCAATGTTGTTAAGTCGTAATAATATAAGTACATCTTGCTCTATACTGAGTAGTGTGTTGGTTTGAAGGCGTGTGGAGAGTTTCTGGTGTTGATGATGCAGATGATACATCAGGCGAACTTTCTCATAAAAACTGTTTAGTCGGGTATTGCCATTAGCGTGTTCTTCACGATAACATATTTTGTCACCTATCACTCGTGTTATGAACTCTTATTGCCTTCACTGCGTAGGTTGCGCTAGACTGTGTTATAGTCTAGAGTCGGTTTAGTGTACTGTAGATAAGGTATGGATAACAATTTCACAGAAGAAGATGTCTGGCGAATTCTCGAGGAGTTGTATAATACTGTGCCGAAGTCGGTTAAGGAAATAATTGGATTTTTTTGTAAAAATTTCATTATTGACATGAATGAGGAAGCGACGAGTACAGAATTAAAGGGAACTTACATCGTGAAGATTTTACGGAGTGATCAGCATGTGTTTTGCGGTAAGAGAGAACGTATTCTGAGTCGGGTTCACCACTTCACGCCTTGGTTCACATTCAACTAATTCCTTTCCCATTACATGAGTCACAGTAAATTTATGATCGACTGCCTGAAGATGCCATCATTGTGAATGACTACACAACAACTTGCGAAAGATTGATCTAAGAGTCTGGCTAATCAGTGCTTCTACACACAAGCTCTTTTTGAGTTCGGGGAATGTCGTAGAGTGACCTTAGGAGAGAGATTGCTCATTGGCATATCAGATTATTCACAACCCTGTCCCCGATACTCCCATAGGCATCCGCTCATGTCGCTACCAAGTGAACGTCTGTAATCCAGTTATCATGTTCGGTTATGCCGTTGCCAACAGTGTTTTCTAAGTTTTAGTATAGCCAGTCCGCCGCAATCGCACGCGAATGTTGCGCAGTGTGGGTAACCACAATCGCTCTATAGTCTACTTTAAACGGTAGTCTTCCTTCGATGTATTTAATGATATATTTGAACATAGAAATATATTCTAGAAAGTCTGGGATTACAGCATGCGATGCAACGACATCTTGCTGGGGATGGAATTGTAACATCGCAACCTATAGTTACTAAACACGGCTCAACGATTGGAAAATATAAACGTGAGTATTCAATTACTGCAGAGTATTAAGGTTTTCACAAATTCCGGCCTTTGCGCCTAATAAATGTTGTTATGTTTGTGGTAATCGAATTCAGGTGGCGATAAAGAGTATACAGTTCAGTTATTAACGTTTTTAAATGGAATGGTTCTTGTCGAGGCTACGTTAACAAAGGATGACATGCAAACACTGGCGCATAAAATTGGGAATTTTATGGGACAGATCCACAAGTCCTTGATGGTATTGATATTAAGCCTATAAGTCAACTACGGATATGGCAACGGTACTTACGTATTATCCAGACACTGCAATACGATACAACAAGCTTCACCGGTACCAACGACTATCGTCCCGAAAACGTGTCAGCTTTTCGACCGAAATTGCAATATGTGAAGGATAAAGAAGTCAGGTTGCTCCTAGAAGAATACTTCGTTCTGCACGAGGAAAATGTCCGTCCTAGATTTAAATCACTTCGACGCGGTGAGTATAGCCTATCCCAGAAATAGGTGGTTTGCAAAATCTTTTCAACCTTTTGTTGTAACGACGAGGATTTGCAATACTGATAAAATGAACACGTTCGCGATGAGGTTACAATAGTACAAGGATAAGTGATTCAAATATAGACCTACGTTCCATCTGCCAACTGCGTCACCTTGACCGTGGAAGATCGCGCGCTCTCATCTCTAATCGCTACAACGAAAACTTGGAACTTGAGAAACGCGGGTTGAGCGCCGTAGCGTTTGTGTCGCAACCTACCGAACAGCATAGCGCAGCCTAAGCTGTGCAAGTGAAATGCACACATTTTGGTACTGCTGCCTTCAAGCCGTAGGCCTGAGGTTTCCGTGGGCCACGACATTGACAATGAGTGTTTGTCGATTCCGTTGGGCCGTCATCAACGATGAGTGTTTTTCCCTTTCATTGGGCCCTCATCATATTTTGACCGCAGACCAAGGTATTAGCACTAATTGAGCTTAGCAACCCAGAACGGGGATAACAGTATAACTTTACCGAGAAAGATGAAATTTGAATGTCATCCGATTGGTTTCTTTGCAGTATTTTCACATAGTGACGTAAGCAACGGAAATCTGATCGTAAAGAAAGAAAAGGATGAATGGGGAATCGTTGGATTAATCGATTTCGAAGACAGTTATCTGGGATATGTTGTTGGAGACCTGGGGATATGTTTCGCCTACATGTTTATGCAAGCTGGATTTGTAGATGGAAGCGATATCGTGGACATTTCTACACGGGCAATACGAGCTTACGAGGAAGTCTTTCCTCTTGATTCTGACGAAAAGGATGTCTTATACGAAATGATAACTTCACGAATAGCAGTGTCATACGTGACCGGTTGCGAAAAGGTGCATTTTGATCCCGACAATCGCGAATTTTGGTTTCGTCAGTCTTTGCACGCACCTGCCGTATTACGAAGAATTAAAGAAGCTGGCAGACCCACTTTGCAGAGTGCGTGGTTTCAGCAATAACGCCTCGGGTAGACTACTATGCCTATTGAGCAGCATTAGATGGTGCCTTCAAGGGTTCAAGCCCGTGCATTTTCTTGTGTGGCTAATAATCTAATATCACCTCATTGATTCACTTAGGCCTTACTCAATCCTTTCTACTTTAGTGGTGCAGCCGTAATTGTCCTAGGATTTATACAGACACGTGCCTTTATATAGCTTATGGATAATTTTGCTGCTTGGGCCATGGATAAGGAAGGTTGGTTTGTTTTTGCCTGGGCCTATGCCTACCTTCCAATTCGGTATGATATCTCTTGAGGACAGCGAACTGGAAAATAGTAAGTTAACGATATGGAGATATTGTGACCGCGGAGATCATTGCATTCAGTAGGAATACGACGTAGACTACCTATTATAATAATGAAATCTCGATTTTGGCAAAGCCATTCCACTGTACGACAACTGTCATTGGTAGCCTACTGTATATATATAGGCCTATTGTATGAACTCTTCAGATCAGTTTAGATATTCGATTGGGCTCTGTCCTAGACCGTATACACCGAGGCGAGGCTCCACTTCGACCGGAGATTACGACACTTACAAGACCAAGACCTTCTCGCGTGAATTTGATTAATTAATTAATGATTAAGATCGCCTTGCCTATAACACGTTTTCCTCTAACGTGACTATTTGCGTAAAAATGCGGGGAATAATGTTGCCTTATGCTCTGTAGTGTTCGAGTTGGACGGGTCGCGGGTCGCGATGACTTTTTTATCATATACATCCCGCCTCCGTGCATCCATCAGGCCCTGTGGGGGCGCATGTCTCGGCGGGTGGGTTATGGCTGGCCTTGTCCCAGCTCCACTTCGCTCCGCACGGGCCGGCCAGATCCGCCTGTGACACAATGGATTTCATTCTTTGAGTCGCCAAAAAAATTAGGGACGATATTTGCGTCGCTACTTTGTACAATACATTTATGCGAGCGGTGATTACACTTTGAGCAAACTTATTAAAGTTATCAAGAAAAAAGCTTGTGCTCAATGCCTATGACCCGACTACTCTTGATTGGACGCGTAGAATCTAGGACGACTCATTGACGGTAATGAATTATTGGTCACATTAGGCCTATATAACCCGTTTTCTTCGATCGTAACCCGTTTCGCGCGCTACATAAATGCCATTTGTGCGACTGAAGCTGTTCAGTGTTGTTTTGAAACGTTTTGACTGCAGCAAGCGAGCCTTCGTTATGGATTATCATTTGTTATTTTCACTTTTCTTGGCTTCAGCATGTGCTGAGTCGGTCAAAGCTGACGGTAAGTTGTATTACAATTTGCCATGAGCCGTGCCTATCTAGGATATGTAGGCCTAGAGACATAGCTAGCCTATGTCCATTGGATGTGTTTTGCTGCGATTTTAATTCTAATTTCTATCCAACGCCTACTCTTTGTTTCTAAAAATTAATACGACTCAACCTTAACTTACTTTATTTGAAATATGTATAAATGGACGGATCACATTTCCCAATAAATTAGCAGTAGGCTATATGGTCGTCCGCACACTTTCCCAATAGGCTTACAGGCGTTTGGTATATGACACACAGTAGCAGGTGTGTACTTCTTACAGCCATTTTAACATTACATACACGCCTATCATAATAGTTGTAGTCAGGAGCGATTTCCAAGGTCATCACACTAGCTCAGCCGAGCACCCATGGGGCCATATGGCACAGCCGAGAGTCGAGGCTCCGTGAACTGCAGTAGTGTTGTAGGCCTACATTCCTGACCGCTGCCCCACGTGGAACCCCGCTTTTTATACTTGCTAGTCGATATATACTGTACGTCTACTTCCAGGCACCATTTGGCTTAAATTAGGCTATACTGTGTTTACAATAGGAGTGTGAGGCAACACAGATGCCAGACTGCACGTTAGCAAAATAGCCTACCTACTGTAAGTCCGTGCTACCTAAGGGCTTTCAAAATTGTTAAACGCCATAGCACAACCTACACTGCCTCTGCGTGGAGCGCGCGGATGTACGAATCTGTATTATAAAAAAACCTGCACAGTATGATTACGAAATGAGTATAATTAGGCCTCTATTATTCTATCGGCCTATAATACTTCCGTTTTATACAGGAGACGACGCTAGCAATATTGCAGTTAGTGCGGCAATATCAATTTTATTCTTTGTAATCTTGGTTGGAATCGCAGCTTTCTTGATTGTTTGTTGCTGGTAAGTAGTTTACAGAATCCGCCTGCCTGTTTCGTTCCCCTGCATTAGTAGCCTATATATCCTGTGCCAGCGCGTGCATGGGCGTAGTAAGTATCCAAATTCCAGTGAACTCAAACCTGTAAAACAGCACTTTCATTGATCAAGTATATCTTTATTCTAACGATAGGCTATTTGTGGGTCGTGGGATAACCAAGTTCAACAAACATTGAAAGATGGGCAAAGGTCATCAGTCATCACAAGAAAACATGAATATCAGGACTGCGTTTCTATGATGTATTAATGATCAGTATAGGGCTTTTACTCCTTAACAAATGATGAATTTTGACCTAGCAAATTGGAATTCTGTCAAATTACGACCTAAAACTCTGGGATTTGAATAATATTTTGACCTGACAAAATAACGCTGCGTTTATTGTTGCATTACCAATTTTAACGCACCGGGAAAGGTCAGCAGCAATCCGACGTTTCTCCACACATCGACACATGTATTTTATTGTATTCTATCGCGGACGGCAGCGTTCCATCGCGTATCAACTTCTGTGTTGTGTTTCGAGGCAGGAAGTAGGCTTGATTTCTAACGAAACTCAACAGCTTCGCGAAGAAGTTGCAATACGAACATGATAGAGAGAGAGAGAGAGAGAGTTTAACATTGAGAAAATTCACAATATATCACGAAAGGTCCAACAGCGATACGACCATCAGGGCATCGAGTCAGCTGTTTGAGGTGGGAGTCCGGTTGCCACAGTTTGAGGGAACATAAATTTGAAGTGAGGCAATGATTTGAATAATACGGTGTAAAGCTAACCATAGGCCTATTAACCACACGGGGACGAACTTGAAGTAATAGCTAATCCTCGCGACTGCCACACTTTTCGCCTACGGGCTAACAAACGAGGTTTCTTTCATATATTCTCATTCATTCTCTACACCGCATTCGTCACTCGCGTTTCAACCGTCGCACTTTAGCCTAAACTTGCCCAGAGAGAATCGACAGGGGAAATGCAATATCGCATAGAATATGTGAAAGCCTACACACGGAGCAAGATAAAAAAAAAACTCTACCGTGATGCGCCAGCCCGTTAGCGGATGATCGATCGATTACAATGCCGCAACGCGTTTTTCGAAGTTGAGCGGAGAGATGTAATGCAAGCATACGGAGAGTTTTTTATGTGTAGGCCGCTGTTAAGTCGTAAGTATAACTTGCTCTATATACTGAGTAGTGTGTTGGTTTGAAGGCGTGTGTGGAGAGTTTCTAATGTTGTTAATACATCAGGCCAACTTTCTGATAAATACTTTGTAGTTGGGTATTGCAATTAGCGTGTTCTTTACGATAGCATATTTTGTCACCTACCACTCGTATTATGAACTGTTATTGCCTTCACTGCGTAGGTTACGCTAGACTGTGTCATCGTTTAGGGACGGAATAGTGTACTGTAAATAAGGTATGGATAACAATTTCGAAGAAGCAAATGTCTGGCGAATTCTCGAGGAGTTGTACGAAATTGTGCCGAAGTCGGTTAAGGAAATAATTGGATTTTTTTGTAAAAATTTCATCATTGACATGAATGAGGAAGCGACGGGTACAGAATTAAAGGGAACTTATATTATGAAGATTATACGGAGTGATCAGCATGAATTTTGCGGTAAGAGAGAACGTATATTCTGAGTCCGGTTCACCTCTTCACGCCTTGGCTAAGATCCACCTAATTTCTTTCCCATAGCTCGTGTCACAGTAAATTTATGATCGACTGCCTGAAGATGCCATCATTGTGAATGACTGCAAAACGTAAACATTCATTCGCATGATACAAATTCGTAGCCTTTTTCTATTTGTTTTTATTTTGGAATTTATGGCGTTTTCACCTATTAAGGTTATTTACGCCATGTCGATGCTCGCGCTATACGTGTCAATACTTCCGGTTTATAGCCCAGATCAATATTACAATCACGACTCTGCGCACTTCCCCGATACCTACTGCCATGCAGGGAAGGAACGGTTACCAATTTTAAAGTCTTCGATTTGACTCGGTCGGGAATCGAACCCGCAACCTCCGGATCAGAAGGCGGACATTCTAACCCACTCGTCCAACTAAACAGTAATTTCATTGCTACAACTTGCGAAAGATTGATCTAAGAGTCTGGTTAATCAGTACATCTACACACAGGCTCTTTTTGAGTTCGGGGAATGTGGCAAATTGACCTTAGGAGAGAGATTGCTCATTGGCATATCAGAATATTCACAACCCTGTCCCCGATACTCCCATAGGCATCCGCTCATGTCGCTACCAAGTGAACGTCTGTAATCCAGTTATATGTTCGGTTATGCCGTTACCAACAGTGTTTTCCAGGTAGCCAGTCCCCCGTAATTGCATGCGAATGTTGCGCATTGTGGGTAACCACACTCGCTCTATTATAGTCTGCAAACTGCAGTCTCCCTTCGATGTATTTAATGATATATTTGAACATAGAAATATATTCTAGAAAGTCTGGGATTACAACATGCGATGCAACGACATCTTGCTGCCGATGGAATTGTAACATCGCAACCCATAGTTACTAAACACGGCTCAACGATTGGAAAATATAAACGTGAGTATTCAATTACTGCAGAGTATTAAGGTTTTCACAAATTCCGGCCTTTGCGCCTAATAAATGTTGTTATGTTTGTGGTAATCGAATTCAGGTGGCGATAAAGAGTATACAGTTCAGTTATTAACGTTTTTAAATGGAATGGTTCTTGTCGAGGCTACGTTAACAAAGGATGACATGCAAACACTGGCGCATAAAATTGGGAATTTTATGGGACAGATCCACAAGTCCTTGATGGTATTGATATTAAGCCTATAAGTCAACTACGGACGTGACTACGGTACTTACGTATTATCCAGACTCTGCAATACGATACAACAAACTTCACCGGTACCAATGACTATCGTCCCGAAAACGTGTCAGCTTTTCGACCGAAATTGCAATATGTGAAGGATAAAGAAGTCAGGTTGCTCCTAGAAGAATTCCTGGTTCTGCACGAGGAAAATGTTCGACCAAGATTAAAATCACTTCGACGCGGTGAGTATTCTACCAGAAATAGGTGGTTTGCAAAATCTTTTCAACCTTTCGTTGTAACGACGAGGATTTGCAATACTGATAATATGAACACGTTCGCGTTACAATAGTACAAGGATAAGTGATTCAAATATAGACTTACGTTCCATTTGCCACCTTGACCGTGGAAGAACGCGCGGTCTCGTCGATAATCGCTACAACGAAAACTAGAACTCGAGTTACGCGAGTGAAGCGCCGTATCGTTTATGTCGCAACATACCGAACAGCATAGCCTAAGCTGTGCATGTGAAATGCACACCTATTTTTAAACTGCTGCCTCCAAACCGTAGGCCTAATGTTTTCGTGGGCCATGACATGTACAATGAGTGTTTCTCGCTTCCATTGGGCCGTCATCATCAATGATTGTTTTTCGCTTTCATTTGTATATCATCCGATTGATTTCTTTGCAGTATTTTCACATAGTGACGTAAGCAACGGAAATCTGATCGTAAAGAAAGAAAAGGATGAATGGGGAATCGTTGGCTTAATCGATTTCGAACTCAGTCATCTGGGATATGTTGTTGGAGACCTGGGGATATGTTTCGCTTATATGCTTATGCAAGCTGGATTTGTAGATGGAAGCGATATCGTGGACATTTCTACACGGGCAATACGAGCTTACGAGGAAGTCTTTCCTCTTGATTCTGACGAAAAGGATGTCTTATACGAAATGATAACTTCACGAATAGCAGTGTCATACGTGACCGGTTGCGAAAAGGTGCATTTTGATCCCGACAATCGAGAATTTTGGTTTCGTCAGTCTTTGCACGCACCTGCCGTATTACGAAGAATTAAAGAAGCTGGCAGACCCACTTTGCAGAGTGCGTGGTTTCAGCAATAACGCCTCGGGTAGACTACTATGCGTATTGAGCAGCCTTAGAAGGTGCCTTCAAGGGTTCAAGCCCGTGCATTTTCTTGTGTGGCTAATAATCTAATATCACCTCATTGACTCACTTAGGCCTTACTAAATCATTTTTACTTGGGTGGTGTAGCCTTAGTTGTCCTAGGATTTATATAGACACGTGCCTTTATATAGCCTCTGAATAATTTTGCTGCTTGGGCCATGGATAAGGAAGGTTGGTTTGTTTTTGCCTGGGCCTATGCATACCTTCCTATTCGGTAGACTACCTATGGATGATAGTGAACTGGAAAATAAAGAAGTTAACGATATGGAGATATTGTGACCGAAGATCCTTCGATTCAGTAGGAATACGACGTACAGTAGACTATTGTATGAACTCTTTACATCAGTTTAGATATCCGATTGTGCTCTGTCCTAGACCGCATACACCGAGGCGAGGCTCCACTTCGACAGGAGATTACGACATTTAAAAGGCCTTCTCGCGGGAATTTCGGCGGTGTCGTGACAGCAGCCCATCAGTTCTGCAATGAGGCGGAGCGCACCGTATTATAGATAACCTACCTACGGGGTTGCGTCCTAGCTTAGTCGTCTCTTTATCGGATTAAAGTAAGAACGGAGCGAACTGTCTGATGACGCCAACCCAGTTTACTAGTCTACGTTGAATTATCATGCATCTCCACTTGGTGACAGTGACAGGTTCGCAGCCGTTCCGCTTCGATGGTTTTGCTCATCTCGCATTTTTGTAGGGTCATCTTTCTGCGTTTTTCTGTGCGAGATTGTAGTTTTGGCACTCTTTTCTACTTTTTCCACAACTGGAAGCGCGTGGAACGGGGCTGTGTTCCCAATGAAATTTCCGTGATGTGCGTGAGCAACGAAATTCAGGTGATGCAGGCGATGTGCTGGCAGCATTCGCGCACTCTAGCTCTCTTGGTTCGGCCGCGGAGCTTGCGTGTTGCAGAGGCAGTAGAACGGATGAGGGATTGTCGCTGTTTCATACCGTGATATGAAGACAGTCTGCAGGGATAATTTAATGGTATATGTTTGGGTTGTTCGCATGTATCACTGTGATGGCACAGTTTTATTTAGTGTTGTTGTGTTCATCCATTATAATTATAGCATTCATGGTGACCAGGACGAGGCCTTCTTCCCAGCAACCACGTGGGTCTTTGTGAGCAGTGTTCCCAATGATTACGTGGAGTGGCTAACATAAATCCTTATATATAATTATAGCATTTGTGGTGACCCGGATTTATACAAGTATAACATTTATCATGACCAGGATTTGCACAAATATAGCGTTTATGGTGACCAGGACGAAGCCTTGTTCCCAGTGCCCACGTGGCTCTCCGTGAGCATGTGGTTCACATCTACCATGTGGTTCCCCGTGAGCAGCGTTCCCTGCGAGCACATGGAGTGGCCAACACAAAATATAATTATATATATTATAGCATATATGGTGACCTGGATTTATACAATTATAACATTTATGGTGACCAGGATTTACACAATTATAGCATTTATGGTGACAAAGACAATAACGTATGTTAATTATACCATTATGGGGACCAGGACGAAGCCTTGTTCCCCGCGAACACGTGAGCATGTTTATTCTCGGACGGTTGCGAAGCAAAAGCTATCGCCTGACTAGCAAAATCACCCTTCGCGGTAAATTTTAGATAGGATATCGATAATATCGGGAAGGTAATACGGGAAGAATAGTGACAAATCATTCTTTTGCGTGAAGGCTTTTATAGAATTGTTAGCCTATTTCGGTAGCCTATTTCAGCCAGTCAGGCATCGCGATTAACACAGGTAGACCTAACATGGTAATTGCATGGGTGGGCATTTTTGATTAATGTTGTTATATTTCATCCTACTACTGCAGTAGGCCTACAGTTGACTGAATTGAATCTAAGGTAACGCTGGTGGTTTCGTGTTACAAGGAAACAGAGTAGCCTAATAGCACCGCGGAGCAGCTCCATCGCATCAAGCGATCTGTTGTCGACCTCATGCGCATTGGATTTGCTGCTCCAAATATTTTTGGTCGTCTCATTGCAATTCCACTTTCCAGCCCGAGCACAGCCCGGGACTCTCTTCTAGTACTCTATACGTCTGTACCTCTATAGCCTACCGCCTATGCCTACCACTACGTACACTATTGTAGTAGAGTCTCTATAGTGCCACCATGACCTACTAAACTAAAATTTAGTAGGCCATGGTACCACCTATACACATCTCTACACGTCACAGCCATAATTATAAGATATCCTATAAATGCAAAGGGGATAGAGAGAGGCAGATCTATATCTAGTGTAGGGGAGATCCCCACGCCCTAGAACACCTCCAATATCCCTATAAGTCTGTACGCTATGCATGCTCTAAACGCATGACTAGCTCTGCATAAACTCTCTCACCTTACTAGTATATAAGCTCTTGTAACCGCTAGTATTGATGAGACTCATGTGCCCTACTGGAAAGGGAACAACTAGACTACTAATAGTGTGTATTAGGCTAAGGAATAAAGATTCGATCATCCATCACTATTCGTGTGGACTGCAAGGGACGGGAAAGTCAGGACCGAGCTGCGTCGCTATAGGACAGAAGTTAAGTATACCTGTACCTCAGCCGACTCATATACGGCGGTGATACTCGGCTCTATACATCGCTACATGGTGCCCCGAGATTCGGTATCGGCTCACGATCCTTTTACCTCCCAGGAAAGAATCTCCTTAAGTTTTTACGACGTTCTACAACGACGTCTTACCTACTAACTGTAAAGTGTACAAGTGCGAGTCGACGAAGAACTTTAAGGTCACATCGACTGCACTGGACTGGAAAATCGTGTAAGTTGCTTAAATTTGTGTCTCTGAGAACGTTAGGTGCTGTCGACATTTTGGCTGTCTATATATATTGGCTAGACTTGTGTTAGTGTAGCACTGTTTCTCATTGCTTGTTGTCAGTTCTGTTACTGTTTTACGTTATTGTGTTGATACTAGGCAGTACTTATTATGTCTAGTCAGGATAAGAAACTCCATCCGACCCGTCGTAATCCTGAGAGAAATGCCAAAGCAGCTGGTACCACGTCGGGCCAGACTGCCACTACCTCCACCTCAGACCCTAAACCGGACGCAAAACCGGAAATAGACTCACAAACCTTCCATGAGAGGGGGAGTGAACCTGAGAGTGACAGTGAACGCGATCAGGATGCCAGCGACGAGGCCTCCGACACGGAAGTGTTGAGTGATGTGGCTGGGGACGAACAAACCGCCCCCACACCCGCTGATAAGGCATATACCATCCATGATGACAAGGGGTTTATTAGACACAGTGGCCGCAGCAGACACAGGACGGATAAAACAGGTCCTTCGGCTAAAGAGCAGGAACAGAGAGACCTGTTGGCTTTGAATAGTCAGAAAAATTATGCCTGTTTTGATGCGAATGACCTAGACTCATTTTTGGCTGACTGTGATCAGTATTGCATTATGTTGAACATTTTGACTCCGTACATTCGCTGCAAAGTAGGGGAGATCCCCACGCCCTAGAACACCTCCAATATCCCTATAAGTCTGTACGCTATGCATGCTCTAAACGCATGACTAGCTCTGCATAAACTCTCTCACCTTACTAGTATATAAGCTCTTGTAACCGCTAGTATTGATGAGACTCATGTGCCCTACTGGAAAGGGAACAACTAGACTACTAATAGTGTGTATTAGGCTAAGGAATAAAGATTCGATCATCCATCACTATTCGTGTGGACTGCAAGGGACGGGAAAGTCAGGACCGAGCTGCGTCGCTATAGGACAGAAGTTAAGTATACCTGTACCTCAGCCGACTCATATACGGCGGTGATACTCGGCTCTATACATCGCTACACTAGTCACAAATGTCCAGACAAAATTACCATTGTTATCCGTCAGAGGATGGCGCAAGCGAGCTTACTTCAAAAGCTCTCGTTAATCTGGCTTTCATCAACATATCGATCGGATTGTCTGTCCTCTGGGCCAGATTGACTTTGCTCTGAGCTATCGTCACATGATCTCATAGCTGGGGGCTGGGATTCCGAAAATCGAGATATTAGTCGCTCTTGCTGTATATGGTGCTGGCGGAAGTAGTCAATAACTCAGCGTTATGCCAGTATCCGGTACCGCAATAGCAGCATCAATTTTGTACCGGTCTACATTTTTCACGATAACTCTTATGTTTTGTTAACGGTACGGTAGCAGAGATTCTAGGCCTGTTAAATTCGTATTCCGCAGTTACAAGTTGTGTTTTGCTTATCATCTGCTGAGCATGTCTGAGGTTTGGACTGTAATTCCTTCAGAAATTGTGCAAAAGGGATTTGCTCCTCGGATACTGAATGAGATTCAAGGTGATGTATGGTAACCTATCTGTTAATTTAGACTACTTACGTCTATCTGCTAGTTACAATATTGCCAGTCCATTTGGGGTAGGCCTATGCTTAATGTACAGGAGGATCAGAAGAACTGGGGGTGGGTGTCATTGCCAATATGCGCGAAAGCAGGAAACGCAATCTCACAATACGGATGGGCATCGGGAAACCGAGAATATAACGGAATATGATAGCCAAAACTCCAGAGAGCCCCAGTCGACTTACGTAGGCACTGGTAAGGTTATGGCTGAAGGGTGAGACTGTGATAAGTTGAATAAAAGGTGCGCGTAGGGAATGGAGCCGCCTCCTCTGCCCCATTCTACTTATCAATGCGCCTAGTATGTCTAGACTCATATTGACTCAAATTTTTATTCGGGCAGATCTTACGTCACAACTGTATCAGCAATTCTCAAACTCTCGAGAGCCTATCACAGACGATAACCATGTGTTACATAAACTATGTGTCAAACTAGAATATCTCCTACAAACGTGTATGAAAGACAAGTCATTGTTAAGAGGCAATCGACACTACTGGCATTGGATGTATGACTGCTTGAAAAGGACGAAAGGATTGTCAGATGGTCTCAAGTTTGTTCGTGCTAATAAAGAAGTAAGGAAAATTTGTTGTTCAAATGAAAAAATCTGGTATGTGATAATAACTAGACTGGTTGTAGGCAGGCTAATCTAGTATAATTTTTATGGGGACAGGAGTTTATTAATTTAAGCCTAATTGATCATTATGATTGACTCCTTTACCTTTCATAGTGAGTGAAATATCGCCTGGACGCTGGACCCACCACCTTGAATGCAACATTTGTCAATCTACACAAATGGTGTTTACTTTCAGGTACGGACTGCTGAAGGTCGTGGGAGAGCGCTCATACGATACTCACTGGTGCATCAAACCCTTGCCGACAGTTTTCAAAATTGTTTAATGAATGAGCAAAAGTGCTCAGACTACTTAAGGCCATCGTGTATCTTGATGACAGCAACCTATTGCACCATACTTCTGAACGCTCTTTACGAATTGAATGCAGTGCACTTTGACTTGATATCCAAAGGATATGATCTAGATTCTGCATGGCCAACATTCGCAAGGTAACTACAACGTGTTTTTCATGGTAATTGCCAGTGATTGAGTGGCGTTTTCTAAATGGTGGGAGGGAGGGGCAAATATATACTGACGACGACATTGTTTAGGCCCTACGTGCGCTAGGAAATGCATTGGCCATCACGTCGTCGCACTCAAAATGGTTGGCATACTGCGCACTCAGCTACCAGTACCAATTACTCAGGTACTTCACAGGATATCTGGAAAATGTTGTAATTGTTCCACGAATTTAGTGAACGATCGGAGAATGACCGATCAACTCCAGGGTCCATCGAAAAAGTTTTCACTACAATGCTGTGTATATGTGAATTTTTTGTTACCATGCATTAATTACAGATGGTCCAAAGGGGTATATAAATTTTTCAGCGTTAATTTAATATCCAAGCACATGCCCAGGATTGTGATATGTGGCATAGGCTAATGACCGAGTGGAACTCTGATAGCTTGTGAATTATTCCATTATTTATATTATTATTCCAATATTCCATCATTTGGAGAATTATTCTATCTATTATAATTATATACTGTTTGGATCGTCTGCTATCGGCTCCACTATTTTTCATAATCTGTATCGATATATAGGCCTACAGTAGTTTTTTTATGTTCTGGCCTTCCGATCATAGGATGATGCACAGCATTTGATACGATGTGTTCAAGTATTCAATTTAAATATCACGCTGAGGATCTTATTCTGCTTAATATTTCAGTAGGCGTCAAGGTGTGGTTCATGACCAATGGAGATTACCATCGGATCGAGCTGGAAGTTTTGGCAGCCTTGGTAGCTACGTTTCGCATATGACATCGGTTTCTATGATACCTGAGAATCGAACCGGTAGGATTGCAATCGACGCAGATTGTAGAGGTGGGTTTCCAACTTTCTCCTTTGCAATCATCATGAATTCATGATGTTCTTGCGCTTATGGTGATTTATTCTATCATGATATTGCCTTGTGCCCAGTGCGGCATCCAAGTGTGGTACAGAGGAGTGAACCGCAGACCATGTCATCCATTCTTGTGCAGTGCATATAATTATATGTAAGTCACCCAATGGAGTAACTGGTCTGAAGTAACTGGACGAAGCCACCAAGCAGTGGCTGCTGTGATGCTGCCTGATGTTTAGTCCGAAGAAAAAATAAGTGAAACGAAAGTGGAATGATATTCCCAATCTCACTACCTACAGTACCGCATATCGAAAGAGTGACAGTAATACGTTCAGAGCTTTTGATGCTGTTGCTGCTACTAATTCACTTCATTTTCTGACAGTAGATATTAAATGCCTAATCGAGAATGAAGGATAGACTAGCGGTTGTTACCGTGATTCTGTACTACATTTTGTTCAGGTACAGTTAGCAGTGGACCGCCGAGCGTGGATCATCGTGTCGAAGAACTCGTTTTAGAGTTGAATGAAACTGATCAGAAAATCCAAGAACAGGAGGTTTGATATCTATTTTATACAAAATATAACCTTTTATATGAGACTTACTGTCCCTCTGTCTTTGTATTTGTATGGAGATAGGTATAGAGTGTCACCACTCTTTTATTGTCCAGTCACGTTCATTGAAAACATCCAAATAGGTCAAATAGTTCTTGATTACTCCCTTCCCTATGAGTTTAAACCAGTTAGCCTGATAGTGTGACGACTGTAGAAAAAAGCTTCAATTGCGTAATCCAGCATTAAGGTGCAATTTTTTTCATTTTTGAGAAAAAGTTCAGTCCCCTGATTTAAGTGTCTTTTCCCCTCCACGTTTCCACACCAAATATTACCAATTTTGTCTTCTTTAGTCCGACCCATATCTATTTCATCTAGGAAACCTTGAAGAGATTGGAAAATGAGGCGAACACTGCAGCCAAGTCTGCCAGTGAAAGACAAGATATACTCGCAAGAGTGATATCAGATTTAGAATCAAGAAATCAACATTTACAAAGTGCCATGGGTCAAATGTCAACAGAGTTCCAGGTTGGTATCAGTGATTGAAATCTATAAATAATTTGAAATGAGTGAGCGAGTAGCTTGACGTGCCATTTTAACCGTATTGGTGAAGTAAATTTATATTCGGCGACCGTTCCAACTCCATCTTTGCGTGTGCTTTTATGGGGTATATATCATGCTGTATTGGGTTTGATATTTGATACTGACATTTACAATATAATTTATATATTTCACAATTACGGCAGTCACAGTTAAATTACATATCCTCAAGATGACAGTCATATTATAGGCCTAGGCCTACAGTATATATCTGCTAATGAAATTTCATCGCGATGGAAGTGTCGATAATGTGTTCACCAAGTTTGGGACTTATGTACCGTAGAGCTTATATTTAACCACACACATCAGTGACATCACGCAAAAAGGTGGGCTTATGGAGTGTTCGCGAATATCGACTTCTCTGAGCTATAGGCATGAAAGATTCACGGTTCTGTTCCCACTGTGTGTATTATTCCATACAATATCAATAGTTCTAATTCTAGGGTCTTCTTTCGTTGTTACTTCGGACTAGATGTCAGGGAGCAGACTAGAATGAATGAATGGGTGTCTTGATATCCAAGCTCTAAGGTGATTTCTTGTTTGACAGAATCGCGAGAGATCGTGGGAAGTGAAATATCGGGAATTGAAGCAACAGTTTGAAGAAACCGAAGAAGTTGCGTCAAAATTAAAAAACAGAATTTCTGTTTTGGAAGAAGATAAACGTGATTTAGAAGACACCGTCTCGGCAAGGATGACGATGATAACGAGCGGGTTTTCAGGAACAAACTCTGACACTATCTCCATGGCGGGTGACGCGCGAGATTTTGAATTGGCGCAAACGTTGCGTGAGTCTGAAAACGAGAGAAAAATCCTGGAAGACAACCTTAAATCTTTGCGGACGGACTTGGCCGCTCTTCCAGGGAGAATAGAGGCTGAAAAAGCGGCGTTGGCCGCGTCTTTGACAGCAAGATTTGAAGGCCAAGAAAATCAGTGGAGGCGGCAACTGGAAACATCTTCTGATGTGGCAACCGAGAGCTTGATAAGAAGACTCTCAGAGGCAATGCAACGCCATTTTGCACCACCCGATCTTCACAATATGACAATAGATGAAAAGGTAAGGAGTCTTGTTGATGATTTCATCATCATCATGATTCATGACTGGCGTTGGTTGGCATATTGAAGAAAACTTAGTAGGCCAGTCTGTACACATGTACTGGCTGTACTATTCTTCATATCATTTATGTTGACATTACCGAATTAGTGGTGTAAGAGTATGTATAGGTCGTCGGCCATGAAACCGGTAGGTCTCTGGTTCAAATCCCAAGAACGCATCATGCCAAAGACGTAAATATCATAATTTACTGATATAGAGATTGAAGAATATAGTGTAGTCAATGGCTGACGATCAATATCGTAAATAACCACCTCAGATTTAACACCCCGCCTTGCTTTATTGAGAATTATAACATTCTAATTCTCAATAAACCAAGGCTGGACGTTAAATCTGTGGTGAATCTTATTTACGGTATGATATAGATATGAAATTCGTCGGTGAATAATTTGAGAATTATATACCGTACATGGTTTGTGACTAAGATCGGCTTCGATGTTGTTGCAATTGCAGCGTTTGTTCAACAATCTCTCATAAAGTCTCTTTTCTTAGGTTGTAGATTTTGAAAACAAATTGACCGAAGTGGTCAATGAAGTATTGGAGTTACGGCTAGCTACTACCACACTTCAACGAGAAACTATCGTTCAGAAATCACGAGAGGAAGAACTAGAGTCGGAAACTACAGAAATTATCGGTACAATTTTGGTAAATTCAAAATTTCCTCTTTTTAAACACTAACTTTTGGGTTTGTAGATAATTTGAAAGTTATTCGTAAAGAACGAGATGATGGCCTTTCAGAGATCAAGATTATGAGAGATGAGCTTGTAAATATCAACAAAAAACTTCAAAATCTGAAGGTATATTTCAATTCAATTCAATACTCAATGATATGAGAACATCGGTTTTAGCATTGCCTTATAAATCCTACAACGGCGCAATGTCATTATGATTTAGCAATGATTTTTATACCAGATGCCATTCCTGCCACAACTCCGCCTATTCGCTCTGGCAGTGCTGGGGCAAATTCTCATCCTTGCTGCTGATCATGCACCTGCGTTCCCGAACCCGCAGTGTATCGGTACAGTGGGACCATACAGATTAAGCAAGGAAATCCAGCAGTAATCCATGCTTCACCAACCCTCTGATCCTTTCACTATCCTGTTAGTGTTTTCGTTTTGGTGATTCGTTTTTGACTGCCAACCTTGAAAACGAGCTGATGCTTTCCTAATTATTATGCCAATCTAACTGCTGAAATGGGAAGTGTGGATGATAATACCAATGTTACCAACATGCCACATACAATCGACGACAAGCTTTATTTCCTTCGATCACATCAAACTACATTATGTCATTCCATTCTAGCTGAAGCACGAAGCTGAACTGAGCGACCTTCAAAAAAGCATGGTGGAATTAAAGGAAGTTAATTTCAATTTACAAGAAAGTGCCGGCCGAGCAGAAGCAGCTAGCAAATCTCTTAAGGAGGAGAATCGGCTACTACAACAACAATGTGACACAGCCGTCGCTGAATTGAAATCATTCAAATTCAGCTATGTCCAGCTAGAAGAAGAATATGATCAGAGGTACGAAGGATGATAAATCTCAATTTTATCTGTTTATTATGAAATGCAGCCTTTAGCTTAGACTCGTAATGAATCTTCTGCATTTTCAATGTCAACGTCTTTTATTCTTTTTTTGGTCAGCACAGGCCCTACTAGCCTTTTTAATCACGCTTTTATTAGGCTATGTCTGTCTGAGCGTTGTAATCCACACATCATGTGCCTCCCGATACTGCTATTTTCCATTTTACCTTCTCCCGTGTCCTGTCTCTGAATTGATGTACTGCGTCAGCCTACTTGGGTCCCGGTTTTGTCTGGTCTCTTTACGGCATGTGAGGGAGTCTTGTCGTAAATTTGACGGCGTGGGTTATGCATGCAATGCTGTTCTGCATTCTTCAGTGTAGGATGACCATATCGTGCATGCACATCCGTAAATAAGCCTCGTTCAGACGATGCAAAACGTTCGGATATGACTGTAACGATTTTGACAGAATTGTTTTGTTACACAATCGAGTTGGCCGAAATTCTCTCTGTCTGTGGTATTTTTATTCATTGGAGCAGATGAGTTGATGACCTGCTATGTCAGTTGATCCAGTTTTTGCTCGAGAGAGATATCTTTCATCTCGGTCGTCTATGGCAACTGTGATGGTCGGATGTGAATGAGCACTTATGCAGACAATAAAAAGATAAAAAAAAATCTGTATCCAGTAACGCATCGTCTGAACGCGGCTGAAAGCCTAAAAACTGGCTTTTTTTTACCGATTTGTTGTAAATAGTTGTTATTGGACTGTGAGCATAGCATCCGACATATCAAATTCTTGAGATCGGTCTCCTTAGGTCTCGGCATTTTTATCTAACGGTACATTTGTATTTTACCAACTAGTGAATAACAAAGTCACTGTGATCCATGGAAAAATTCAATAATCATTTATACGCTTGTACTTAGCAGTTTATTCACCATATATTTACTCAGGATACGTTACTGTGACTTGTAATGTATACCGGTAGTTAATCTACAGTTATTACGTGGCAGACTGACGATATTTTAGGTATATATTATCGGTAGCTACATGTACACAACAACCATCAAACCATGCATTTAGTAGTAAAGGCAGCGTGTTAACAAAAACCTCACTGGTGTTAGTGACCAATTGGCAATTCTGAGAATGGTACAAACGTATCTGTAGCAGGCCTACATAGCCAGGCCCTGACATTCGACAACTCTGTTAGTGTTGTGATGTAATCAAATTATGAGTAACATAAAAATCTTTTGTGGTGTTGGGACATCTTTCACTGTTTAGACTGGCAAAGCTTAATATAGGCAGTGCTAATTCTTCCCTGTAGTTTGGTTTAGTGAAGGTAGGTTGTTTGATGTAATTGTTTGAAATAACCCAGAGTTATGTAGCTAATTTTGCTCCAAACAGGGGCAAATTGTGCATCGGTATGTTATGTTTGGTATACAGTGGTGACAATATTTATCTAAAATTGCCTGAAAATCTTGAACCCATGAATTTATCCCCCATTCCGTTGGTTAAACGCTTTTCCTTTGTCTTTTGTCTGTTTTTGATGACTTTGATGTGATGTCATTTGTCACGTTCTTGCCTTAATGTCCTGGGTCTTGCATCTCCTCTATCTCTACATTCACACTGTTTGTCTCGCTCAACTGCCATTGGCACTTCATCTCATTGTAACTGACCTTTTTAATTAACAAGTTAGCTACTTTACAACTAAATGTCTTGCCATATGAAACGATATTCATATGATATATAGCATCTATTTCAACACAAGTCAACACTATCTCTATTTCATGTGGGAACGATAATTTCATTACCTGATAAACTGTGATACCTGCTTTTGGCTATTACCTAAGAATCGTTCAGTTATTTAAATGGTTGGTGCACTCTATGGGTGACTTATTATGGTATATGGGGTAGCCTACTGTAAATGGGGCTAGCAAAGCATACGAGTTATTGTGACACCGGTACAATTCAGGAATTCAGGATGTAATTCTGTGTGTTTCTGCATGAATTGATGGAATGACGTCAACTCACCTTTTTTCTGGCTTGCTGTCTTAGATTTTGAGTCTTCACCACTTATTTAATGTTCAGCCCTAATCGTCCTCGCGATATTAATGGATTGTCCACCATTTGCTCCACTGCCCCACCATATGCTTTGATTTCAATGTTGTAATTGCAGTATTGGTGGCTGCTGGTGCTGGTATTTTCTTGACTTGACTTTGTAAGTCTCGCCCATTGCTTCTAAATTAACCAAAGATGCATTACCAAAACTTGTTGCTCAGACATTCATGTTTTCTAAAGCTCTGGTTCGATACAAAGCATCATTGAACAATGATGCCGAAGGAATATTTGCACGGTTCTAATTTCCCTTCATGTTCTATTTGTGCAAGGGTAGTGGATTCCTTTTTTTAACGTGATGGATTTTTGTCTTGCCAAACGTTGATTTCTATGTTGACGTATCGAAATTTGCATTTGTTTTCATTGTCGTTACACCAATAAAATGCACTGTAATATCACCTGTTTGTCACATAATCAAGCCAACACCTGTAGATAAAATCTTCTGGCCTATAATTTTTGTAATCCATCTAAAAATCATAAGTCAAATAGAATCCAATGCTGCTCATCTGGGCGCTATAGAACTAGTGATCATCGAACAAACACGGTACACCATATGGTACATCGTAAGCCTATCTATGTGTATTGTGTGATAACATAGAGATGGCACTTACTTGCTCAATAGGCTTATATTGAATCAAGTTGCCAATGTCTATTTTGAACGTCCGAATATCTACACTAACCTTAAGATGTAGATATGTCATTTAGGAGATAACATCTGCAATGCAGATTGTATAGCACTATGCACCCTACTTCACTGTTGCTAAAATTGATGATTGCAAGCAACTGCCTGGTTGTGTTTCTATGCGTCTTGTGTGCTACGATTTTAAGTATAATATCATGTGGATTATACTCTTCGTCTTCATTTGGATTGGAATAAAAGTACAAAACTAAAAAAACCTGTGTCATCTGCTATTTATTGGATTCGAAAAGAGACATTTATACATTATTCAGGAATTAAGTGTTGTACTTTCATACCAATCGATTGGAGACGAAGTGTGTATTGCTCAACCTTGTACAAAGCATCTTGCATACTTTCAAAAACAGTGACTATCGTTCTAACCTACGCCTACTGAAAGTTAAGACAACGATTAAGATATCATGATGGCGTTAGAATTAGGGCATAAAAGTACCGTGGTGTTTATATTTCACAAAAAGTATCAGGGCTACTTGTGATTTGGCTCTCTAAAATTGCCAGTGATTCAGGAAATCAGGGTTTGAAAATATGAACCTGTTATTGAAAGAAAATCTTTGTGTGAATCTTGACCATTACGTTGCATTTGACGATCATGGTGTAATGATAGGTAGATGATAACAAGACGAGTACGTTCCAGCCTTCCAGGTTTGAATCCCGATACTGGTTTCATATCAAAGATGTCTTTATCGTTGTAACACAGCTTTATATAAAGTTAAGGTCAGACTCAATGAGAATCACTGGGCACTGTTGTTTTCAACTGCTGAGGTCTTCTGGACCAGGCCAATGCCTAGAGTAGTCTTGTTTGTACCGTACCACCACCACAACCCTCCCCCATACTGAGTAGCCTACTTACTGCCAAACTGAAGACGAAAAAATACAAATTTTAGGGGAACCTGTATGTTGTTTCACGCAGTCAGGAATCGAACCTCTAAATCAAAAAGTGTATGTGAAAATGAAATATATACAATTGAAATTAGTTACTGGTGATAAATTCAGATCAACAGTCTGGGAAAATGCTGCTGCTGAGGAAAAGTCAAAGTACACCAAAGATCTCGAGGATGCGAAAGCTCATTTTGAAAGCCAAGCTTCTAGTGACCGACATCTTCTAGAAGCTTCTGTTCGAGAAAACGAAGAATTGAAAAAGCAAGTGGAGCAACGGAAATCTGAAGTACATACCCATTTTTTCATCTTAGGTTTAACAGAGTTTGCGGGAATTAAAACCACCAACCTCACCAGCGAGCATCGGTCACTTGAAACCCACGGCTGGCACTGAGCAAACTCGCCTGCTTGCAATCTCCAAATTGAATATCGTAATGAAATTCTGTTGAGCCCAAGTCCCGAAAGGTTACCTACGTATGGCGTGAAATTTAAAAAATTGAGCAACCATCTTGTGAGCATCTCAGATCCAATTACATTACAGATTGACCATCAGAGTTTGTTGATTGAGGAGAAGAAGGCTGAGGTTGATATATTGAAATCTTCACTGACAGCAATGGAGGAAAAGCAGGTAAATTTTAATACCAGTCACACGCTGGCTACATTTTAATTGTAGAATAGGTATTTAAAATTTAACTTAGAATAGATGCAACCCTGGTAATATATTTCCTGAAGATAAATACCACAATAGGTTGTGCATGCAATTTGCAGCGCTTACAGTTATGATGAGTCAAGTAAATGGCTGGAGTCTAGCCACATTTTCTGGA
This sequence comes from Botrylloides violaceus, assembly GCA_030412335.1. Classification (NCBI taxonomy): domain Eukaryota; kingdom Metazoa; phylum Chordata; class Ascidiacea; order Stolidobranchia; family Styelidae; genus Botrylloides; species Botrylloides violaceus. Next base: position 3,894,918 of record JASFYC010000810.1, read on the forward strand.
TTACTTGACTTGACTCGGGGAAAATGAAAATAGAGTCTTGGCCCAAGACTCGGCATTTAATTTTTGCAAGTACCGTAGTTGTCACGAAATTTTAATTTTTTACCTGTTACATTATATTCATTATACGAAAAATAGTGGAGCCGATGGCGGACGATTCAAATAGTAATAAATATAATAAGTCGTTAAATCTGTGGTGACTTATTATATTTATTATTATATTCATTGATATCTATTCCAGGGTGCATTAAATCAAGAGTTGATCTCAGAAAAAGAGAAGAATGTGAGGGAAGAAAACAAAAATTTGCAACTCTCTGCTGCCATCACTAATGTCATGGGAGGATTCGAAAACACTGAGAAGCAATACCAAATGTTGAACGGTAATTTGTCTTCTGGTATGGTTTGGGTTTTGACTGTCGAAATTTCTAAGCACATACTCGCCGAGTTAGCTCAATCGTTTAGAGGTTGAGTGCCTGGTTGTAAGGTTGGTGGTTCGATTCTTGCCAGTTGCATCAAATGTAAGATATATAAATTGCAATTCACAGCTTCCCTGCCAGGTGCCATGGTACAACATGACTAGCTATGTCGAGCCCCCGCTACATGCTCACAATGTACAATGTACATGTATCGTCGGCAGATGCCACGGCTGGTCCCACGCACACACACAGGCAAATGGAGAGGGTTGCTGATAAATCTATGCGTTACCCTCAATTCCATGCAGTGTCGAAGACATGTAGGCTACAACACATACATTATGAAGATATTGTGATCGACCTTGATGGATTGCCTTAATCAATTTTCAGAAAATCTATCAAAGAGAGAAAGCCAATCAGCCGAAGCGCAAATGAGTGCAATCAAGGTGTGCATTGAAACGGAACGGGTGTTGGCTAAAAAGGAATATGACGAGTTATCCGGCGAGAATGAAAGCCGGAAACGAATGGTTACCTCCCTCGAGAAAAAATTGACTGACCTTCAAGTATGACTTTATCAATTTTCAATGAAAATGTCATTTTCATTAATAAGTTGAATATTTAGGAAGAAAACTCTTTGTTGACGAAAAAACAGGCTTGTTTGGACGAACTTAAGGCAAATCTCAAAAGCACTCTGGTAGAAAAAGAAGAATTTGAAAAATCTTTCACTGCAACTGAGCAGGAATTGATCAAAACAGCAGAAAAATTGGAGTCAGAGCGTGTGCTCTCGATTGAGGTGCTAACTTATGACAAGACGTGTCTCATGATGAATTTCGTACATTTTTTCCATATCAATTTAATAGTGCTAGGATTTTGAATTGATATCATTTTTCTTGATTTTCAATTCAAATTTGTTATTAACTCTTGAACATCAGTGTACTCTATATATATAAATTTACGATTGAGCTTGTTGCGATCTGGATCATTTGTGAACAATGACATATTTTTTCATTTGATCCAGCTGAGGAAAGAAATTTCAAACAGAATGGAGTGCGAAGAACGCTTGAAAAAGGACATGCAAGAAAGTGAATCTGTTTCTAATGAACTGAAGGCAAAACTGATTCAGCTTGTTCAGTGAGTATACTTTCAATATACTGTGGACCATCCACAGTAGATATAACACTCACGCCATGGCATATGCCTGATACAAGTTGCATGACTGCTTCTGTTTGTGATGGGGAATTGCAGTATAATAATGATGGCAGTGCGATTTTTAATTATTTATCAAATTACTTTGATTGTATGTGGTTAAATCACTATCATGAAGGTACAGTCCTTATGTTGTCTTTTTGCAAGTGTGCTAGACTACCGTTGGATGGTACGACTATGAAATGGCAAATTAGTCTCACATTTCTTCGCGCCGCACAACGGAAACTATGAGCTACAGTAATAATTTGAATCTGAGGAGACGATAATTTTTGAAATATTCAGCAGGATGTGAAGTGAATATACTCTTTCGAGTTACTGTATGTTCAGGAAGCGAGGTTATACACTTTGATGTTATCTGATGACTCTGTGATCACTCACCATGATTTGTAAGTCTTGTTTTATTTTTCTAGGGAGAAGGATGCACTATGGAAGGAGTTGGACGAGCTGAAATATTTTCAAAAACTTCAAGAAGATGGAGAGCAAACAGAAGCAAGGTGGATGGAAGATCAAGAAGTGCGATATTGTTTGCATTGCGGCGTCGAATTCAGTATCATCGTACGGAAGCATCATTGCAGGTAACCTTTTGCATCAATGTATTGCAAACACTTGTCCAGTGTGCTATAGGAATTGTCAATTTATCATCTAACGTATGTACTGTAGTAGCCTAACCAAGCAAGTAGCTACTCTTTCATAACAGTAGTAGGTAGCCTTGTGTTAAGTTACCAATGAATTAGTTACGGCTGCAGGGTGAGGGGGATGTTCATGGGAGCATTGTGAATTCACATTTTCCCTTTGTGGTGTGCTGGAAGAATTTTTCAATGAAATATATGTGTCTTGGCTCAAAAATCATGGAAAATACTTCTTCACCAGAGTAAATCCCGTTGAAAGATATAATTTAGTGGTATTGTGTCGATCTCAATGTCCATTCTTTGCGTTTCTAGAGTGTGCGGCAAAATATTCTGCAAGAAATGTTCGAAACAATGGATCAAATCGACGGATGGTAAATTAGAAAGGTGTTGTCTTGGTTGCTTAGAACGGCACCGTAATTCCAATGGTGAGTGGATGCTGTTATTTCTTCAAGTATTTTTTGTTTCATTATCACATCTTTCTTTACGGTGACGCATTCTACGATATGAGCAGACACAGAGTGGGAGTAGAGTAATGTAGGTGACAACGTCAGTTAATTAACTCAGAAAATAGCATAACTATGGTCGCTTCTATGTCGTTACTCCGCAGTGTACAGTATAAACGACGCTACGGAACTCGCTTGCAGTTGCCGTTTACGTTGCAGTGGTGCAAATAAAATATAAGGCACTTCGTAGCGAATTACCGATATTGTGACCATTCTCTGATCTGACTTCTGACGCAACTCCAATTTTTGGTGTGCAGGTGCAAGGTGCAGCCATTTTCTGACTGAAAGTTTGATTTTTCAATGTTGGTCGTTGATTTTTGTGTAATCCATGCGTTTAGAGATCAAAGCGCTAACTGGAGGGTTGTCTTCTCCGAAGAAATCTCCTGTGAAATCAAACTTGTCTCAAGGAAGTAACTTGTCTTTGAACAATGCTGAATTTGATACAATCACTGATGAAGAACTTTTTGATTCAAGAACTGATGACAATGCATCGTCATCGGCAGTAAATTCTTCAATTTATGTAACAGCGGATGCTGGATACAGCGAACAATCACGGTGCGAGACTGCGAGCTCTACATTTATTTTAAAGTTTTGCCTACTACGGCAACTTCGACTGAATCATGCAGTCTGGGGGAATGTCTACACCTCACTTTTGACAAGATATTAGCATGTCGTGTTGTAATGACAATGACTGGTTTTGTCCATGGTCACTAGATGGCCAGCATATTAGGGATAGTGCTGAGGGGGGCGGTTGACTAGATAGCCAGAGGGCTCCTTCAGTGCCTTCTTGTCCGGAATGCATTGTGGATATGCACCAGTACTGTGGTTGTTATTCTTTCGTTTGGCGTATTTCCTCGTAATGTGTTTGTATAGCTAATGTGTGAGTCAGTGTAAATGCAGAAAAAATGTAACAGGGATGAAAATAAACAGTCCTATTCCACCAACCATCAAACTAGAAAAGATTGAAATTTTTTCTATACTCCATGGAAGGAAAGGAAACTGTTTATTTTTGTCCATATTTGATTTTGCTGCATTTACACAGACTCATATGATATACACACACACTACTAGTGCATATGCAGGCTGGACAAGACGAGGCCGAAGGAGCCGGAAGTCAAGTGCCCCCCTCTGCACTAGCCTCAATGCGCTGGCCGACTAACGAGGAAGCTATGGATATCATTTTTTTCTGACATCTTTGGTAGAATGCAGTCTAGGGATTCGAAACCAAGACCTACGTGGCCGACAACCTACCATTACACCACGAAGCTGGCATATTTACATCATTTTCAGCAGCACTTTGATATTCATATTTAGAGACAGCATATTCAGCATTCCATACGATGAAACAGAAAGTGATGTATCAAAGGAAGTGACAATCGCTGCCGGTGACTCTTTACGATTACCTTTCGATGTCACAACGCTTGGAACAACTATTTCGTGGAAATTTTCATCGGATAAAAATATTGACTTTCAAGTCTCTTTTTATGACAAGAAGGTATTTCGTGAACTGAATTTCCCCAAATGTCTGTTTTATAGCTATAAGAATATTTTAGAAAGGTGAAATTGAACAAATACTCATTCAAAAATATCGCTGTGATTCAAATATTAACCCCATTGAAGAACGGATTGTGGCAAAAGAACGTGGAACTTATGTATTGGAATTTGACAACAAATTTTCCAGGTAAGCATATTCATATGAAATACCAAAATTAATCCTCCGGTTGGTGATATAACTTCTCAATTGCTCAAGTGGGTAGACTCTCCTCCTTGTGATCGAGAGGTCTGAGGGTCAATTCCTGACAGAGTCAGTCCAAAGATTTTAAAATTGACAGTTTTCATGTCAGTGAAATTTTGAGATGTATTCAAATTGTGGTAATCTATAATACTACGGCATAATCTGACATTAAATTTATGACTGCAATTTTTCATCCCGTTTGTTGTCTTTCAGATTTACGTCAAAATGGCTGAAGTATTCGATCAGACTGAAGAGACCAAACTAAAAATAAATTTATGCAGAATAATTGGACGTTGTGCAGGTTTTCAATTCATATATAAACAAGGTTTCATAAAACACTTAACATTTTCGACACGTACATTGGCCAAGAATCCGTAGAATTTCTCGCAAATGATCTTGCTTCGAAATTAGGCTCACATGTAAACGGCATCGATAAAAGCATTTTTGAAACTTTTCTCTTTCGGAGCTGTCTATGAAACTTGGCTAAACGCGGCCATACACTTTGATTATTTACCCACAGTGCAAACAGCTCGTATCACTTGGAAAAGGAGCAAACATGCTGGATGGTGATCCACAGACAAAATGCACTCATTGTCAATTGATATGAGGTTTTGAAGATTTCTAATTATGTATACATTAATGCATGTTACATTACGTCCGCTTTTGAAAGAATTAAGAGATTTTCAATCATTTACAATTTCCTGGCAGTTTTGTGTTGCAACCATTTTCATATGATATTTCAATGTTCTCTCTTGTCTGCCTATGACGACAATACCATTGGGATAAATATCACAGCAACCAAGAGGGTTGATGCCAGGCAGATGGCCAGAGCCCATGCTTTATTATTATTATTAAGCTCGATGAAAATAACTATGAGGGTGCTGAACATTCATCTGCACGCCCCTACCTAGCTTGATAATGGGAATCTCATTTCTTTTTAGTCCTTTGTTATACTTAGTCTTGCCTACCACCACTCTGGTGTGTTACGCTCTAGAAAAATTTGACGTGAATCAGTGCAATAACGATTAAGATGATCTGCAGAATACCTCGTAACTCGATTATACTGTAGGCTACTAGATTATAGTGATGTTACATTTCAATGCAGGCCTATGAATTTTTCCTTATCTCGTATACTGCGTAGTAAAAGTACATTGCCTCTTTGGGGTGTTATTATCTGAGTCTCAATATAGTACTGACCAGCTTCTCAGTATGATTCGACCCTTCTGATCTCTTTGATTATTTTTACGAGGCTATTAGCTACAGACAATTCACCAATAATAATATTGACTATCCGCAGGATTTCATATATAGTGTAACGTATAGTGGTAGGGCACAGCTACTAAAAGGAATTTTACCCCCTTCCTAATGGGGTGATTTTGCGATGCTCGCTACGGAGGAGACATAGACCCTGATGAGTTGCTTTTTGCTGCCCCACTACTGAGATGGCTCCCAAGGAAGGTTATGCCGCCATCAAAGACGCTGTCTCATTTGTGAAGCAGTCATCACGGTAGCATCCCCGAAACATGGGGTGAAGTGAGCACGATGACTCCAGAATCCACACTTTGATAATGCAGTCGAGGTAGGACATTGCTCAATGCAATTCATGATGATCCACCCAAACAATAATAGAAACACGTCTGATATCTCCCATGAAATTGTATTCAGAAATGTCGCTAAAACATATTTTTCTTGAACAGAACAAGAAATGATTGATAAAAATGTCATAACACGATATCTTTGCAGAGGGCTTGCGGCCAAAATATATGACTGGCTAAAAAAATGCTAGAAGTGTGGCAAGCAAGCAATTATTTTTCTGCAATTCCAACATTTCACATAAGTTCTTTTACTAGTGATCCAGACTGTCTGAACTTTCCAGAGAGTCGCTGAATTGTTAAATGGGGACTGTGACGAGTCGAGGCTGCATGACACTGTGCCCCCCAGGATAGGAACTGTTGTTGGACTGCAATGTTGTGCCTATCCAAACTAACTTTCCTATTTCCGAAACCTATCATAGTGTGAGGCTTGGTACTGAAATGGTTGGAAATCATTTGCAGCCTTTCTAGCCTTCTTTTTCGCATGCTTTGACATCTTCTTCTCCTCATTTGCTGGCTGCGCCGATCGCTTCAGACCCTGGAGTTGTGGTAGCTTACTGAGAATGATAACTTCTTCCTTGGTATCTGGTTGTGTTATTTCTGCCTTGGTTTTCTTTTTCTGTGGTTCCTGGACCGGTCCAAGCTTTTTCAACTTCCATTCATAAACTGGACTAAGCATGGTTCTGACATTCAGATCTTCATGAGTTGTGATAAATTTGACGGGCTTAGGACACGACGGATCCTTATCAAAATACTTGATAAACGGATCCCAGTGTGTTTTCTCCAGTTTTTTGATAGCCCGAGGAACAAACACAACATCCCCCAAAAGTGTGGACTGGTCCATCTCCTTTATTGGTTGAAATTTTTGCTTGTCACTGTTTGGTACACGCATATGCGACATGTCATGCGGGCACGAAAGAAAGTCATCATATTCATGAATTTCAGGCTTTGCGGGCATTGGAGTTTTTAAGGCTACATTTTCAGATGACAAGTTGTCTTTTTTCTTTGTGATTACCTTTGCTCTCGCTTCTGTAACCAGATGATGTATGGAATGTACATGTTGATGTACTAACGGAGGGACTGGGTTGCAGCATGCTAGGATACCTTGAGCTTCACGCGGCATTATTTCTGCAATTTGATATAACATGTGTTTCGGTAAAACATAACCGGTGCTTTCATCTTCTTGTCGTGCCATTGCATCACGCCATTGAAACAAAAGTCGAAAGAGTTCCAACTGCTTTTCGTTAAGTCGCTTCTTAGATCTCCATTTTTCATATAGTCTGAGATGCGACTGCGGGTTGATGAGCGGTTTTTCATAGGTCTTCAGACATATGGTTTTACTCTTTCCGAGAACCTTCAACAACCTCGAATCTTTTTGCGATGCATTGTCTGCAGCAGCTAATAATTCATTCTTCAATACATCGTAAACATACAGCAAGTAGTGAGTGTCTTCTTGGGCATACTTCCTCATTTCTTCCGGTATAGGACGAATTCGCCAATCCGCAAGCTGGTATTTTTTATCAGCATGTACGTCACAGTACTTCTGCAACAAATAGTCTAAAGAAAAACGACCCAAGCCGAGTTCTCTTGCCGCTTGACCGGTATCAAACATATTAACAACATAAACACCAAAATCACGCTGCAACCATAGAATGTCAAAATCGGCACCATGAAACACTTTAACTATTTTGGAATCGGTAAAAACTTCATTAAATCGATAAATTTCCGATCTTAATGCAAAAGTATCAATCAAGAAATCCTTTGTTCTTGACGAGATTTGCATCAAACAAGTAATACCTTGAAAAGTTCGATATGAATGCGCTTCCAAATCGACAGCAAATTCTTTGCAAGTCTTTAAATGGTCTATCACAGCCAGCAAATCCATCTTTGCCGTTATTACTTCACATGGTTTTGGCGGAAATGAGCTGAACCTCTGGGGTTTGGTTTTTTGCAGTTGTTCGGGATTGTAGTCAAAAGCTTCAAGTTCGTATTGATATGGGTGAGAATAAATATCCTGGTCATCAGCGCTGTATTGTCGACTTTGTCGAATGAGGTGGGTTATAGCAAGAGAAATATTTTCCTCTTGGGCTTGTGAGTTTAGATTCACCAAAGCTTTAGAAAGAGGTTTTAAAGCATTTGGCTTTTCTTTGATCTTCGGAACAAACGGGACATTCGCATTGTCGATTTTATCTTTGAATTTAGTTTGTGGCCGTGAAATATTTTGTGCATGAAATAATCGGAACATCTGATTTTTCCCATACTTTTTATTCCGGTTCCATGACGAAACGACTGTTTTTGGAATATGTTGAGCTGCATTTTCAAGCGGGACCGGTAGTGATGCATCCGGATCAACAACATTTTTTTGCGGATCACTGGCTTTCTCTAACATTGATGATATTTGTTCTAGCATCATGTCGTTTGCCTCAACTACCCTGTCATATTTGTCATCAACGTCAGTGAGGTCGGATTCTTTGGTAGGTAATGAGCGCATCCCTTGATACCTCAGAAAGTCATTGAGTTGCTCTATCAATCGCGATCCTTGTGTTGAATAAAACTTTCGAAACCCATTGAAACTGTTATAGAGATCAAAATCGTCTCCAGAATGGGGTAAAGGGGCGCTAGCCTTGACGGCGCTGGAGACAGCCTTAAGTATCTTGGATGAAAATTCTGTTACATCAACAATTCCCGAAGACGAGGACGGCACGTCATCAGCTTCCATTTCTTACCGTGTGGCCTTCAAGCCTAGCAGTTGCAGAACCTTCCAATAATCTTCTTCCACAGAAAAAAACACGCAATAGGCCGGAGCTACGCGAAAGCTTACAAAACGAGCATGTGCGATGAGAACACGGAAGCTAAGCTTCTCGAGAATTCGGTAATTCCCCTGGTACACGCGGGTTGGCGGTCTGTGATCACAGACTTGGATGAATATTGAATGAAGCTTTGTTCAGTTATTTCCTTCTAATTTTCCTGATTATGATGAAATATCTGCTCAATACAGGTTTATTGGGACTGAACGCCATCCGCTAATCGTAAATATAGAGTCGTATTTGCTAACAAGTTTTCAATTTTCTATGACCAGACGGTAGCGCAAGTAAACCACCAAATCGTCAGGCTGTCGGAACATCGAATGTAATCATTACATTCTACGGTCGGAACGTAGGCCTGTAATGCCCCTGTAATGATTACATTCTATGCCTACACCATGCATGTTCATCAGGAAATAGCACTCTGATTCTGTGGGTCTTGTGTTGCGCGGCTGCAAAATTCGTTTGTAGTTTTAGCACGGTTTGATGTGGTTTGATGTGGTTTTATATATCCCAGGTTTGATCATACAGTGATACAGCTCTTTGACTGAATGGTAAGATTCGTGACCGATCGAAATTCTTCATGATAATAGTTATAATTCAGAGAAGAATGTAGACCTACTTAGGCTATCTGTAATGCTGAAACCAACTATGGTAAAGGGCTAATGCTATTGCCTACGCCCCAGGAAGTAGGCTACCGCGCCAGAACTGTACAGATGAAGTAGGCTACTTGCAAGTGAACTAGGCGACGTGGTTGATTTGCCGACTGAGAACAAGCTGATAGTCAGAAAGTTTCCGCTGCCTTTCTTTCCACGTCTGTCCAACGGCCGATACTACGTTTTCGATAATAGGGAATGGAATATGGATGTTCTCCTTCCACCAAGAAAGGTCAGCCTACCATTTTTGCAGGTCTACTGAGGTTAGGCGATTATATGCCGTGTATGCCATGTATGGTGCTTATTTAGAATGCTTCAGATATTGCAAGTGACTGATTTACGTTGCGATGCATAAATTAAATCTTGATTTGATTAGTGCAGTAGATACGATAAAAGCCACTTTATATCTGGCGTCTTTGAATCGTAGGCCTAATGTAATGTACACCACTCATCTGTGTATTTCCCTGTGTGTGTAGGCTTATGTGTATTTCCCTGAACAGTCTTCGAATTTATGATTCAAAACAAGACCGACGATGAGGCAATAATATCAACAGAAGTCGTTGTAATATATTGTAGGCTAACATACGAGCAACTAAGTGCAAATAAAAGTACGACTACGTACAAGTGCAACGTGATATCGGGATGAAACTATACGAACGTGTGTATTAGATATACGCCTACATTCTTGTATGCGTGCCTCCTGATGTACAAAACAATGCATACGCTTTAGGAACTGTAATAGAGGTCGAGGGGAACGAGTTTCTCTTTCAAGACAAATGTACACAGATATATTATAACCGCTAGATGGCGAGATAGACGTAAATTACGGTGTGTGTTGGTCTAGTCATCGCTCACAGAACCGCCAGCAAGTGTATGTATAAGTGGGCGTACGCTTTATCTTATGTGACTCATTCTCTGTTTTCCATTGTATCTGGGGAAGGGTGGGCAGGTTGTGCAGAAATTTGTGCCTCTGTAGGCTAATCTTCCTTCGTAGTTCACACCTCGGAGTAGTTGATGTAATATCCGAGCAGCAATCATCACAAATCACAAGATTTCGTCATGTGCCTCTTCCCAAGCCACGTGTTCGTCGTATACTTCGCGCAAATGGGCTTTTACGAATGTGAGATGTTCTCTGTCCCTGGTTTCAACCGTGCAACGCACTATCGCCATGTAGACAAAGGACTGTACAGATGATCGTTCGTGCTGTACATCTTTGACGCTGTAAAAACATAGTCGCTGAGTGGTGGCTATGAGGATGTCTCCGAGACATGTGAAATCATGGTATCCCGCGCTTGTCCGCATTGCTTACGATACACACGTGTCAATACTTACCGGATCCCTATCACAACCACTCCTTCAATACTGACTCCCAAGCAGAGTGGAAGGATACCAATTCTAAAGTATTTGCTTTTACTCGGTCGGGAGGGGAATAAGACGCATTTAAACCATGGTTTCTTACTTCACTTGTAAGTCAGCAAGAACTTGAAGCAATTTGGAAATTTCTCCCGGTCGATCGCCGAGGCCGACTGTGAATTTGGAAAGGCGGCCTTCGTAAACCAAGGCTTTGTTGATGACTTCCACCAAGACGTTGCCATCAATGTTGCCTCCAGACAAGATGCAAACCACTCTGCGTAGAAACGGTTTTCATTTAATCAAAGTCGAAAACAGACAGCAATATAGGCTTATGTTTAGCGACTGAGTTCCAATAAACGCCGCAGTGTGGTAGCGCGTAATCCGCGTGAGACAATCAATCAACCGATATCTGATAATGATGTCGTAATATATAGAACGGGCCCGTCCAGTCGATAGTTGCGTAGCATGGTTATATCTGCTGGTTTGTCAGTAAATATTTCGAGTAGGCTACTTACTTTTTGCCTTTGATTTCAGGTAGTTTTCCTGACAGGCAGGCGGCGTATCCAACCGCCCCAGCTCCTTCTACAACCATCTTCTCAGTTTCTAATATATGCAACATAGCTGGTGGGAAATATTCCTCAGAAACGGCTACAAGCTTATCAATTTTAGCAGAGGCAAATGCATTGTATCCCACCTAAACAAGTCACTGACGTAAGCACACTGACTTAGGAAATTAATGACGCAAAGCTATTGTAGTTACACGAGCGACGTTTAAACCTTCGGAGAGAGATTGCTTGGCGCCCTTCATCGTTTGGTAGCATATTGTCGGACCATTGTTTTGAAAGGCAGTGCGCCAACCGGGGCATCTTTCCGATTCGACACCCTGTAATTCGAAAAGCAATGTAAGTCATTCTAATCGCACGACGATAGAAGTAGATTGCAGTCTCTCCGACTATAAATAGTATTCCGGGAAGCTGAAAGCAAATGATCTGTCAAGGAAATCGCTCGTGTCATTAGTGATTCGTGTGCCAAATTTTACTGCGAAGTTACTCGGATAGTACGGCGATAGTCATCTAAGCACGTTTCCCCACGAAATGATAGTGAGCTTTCCGGGGAAAGTTGCCTTCATTCTACAGTTCATGACTCAGCACTAATCGTGTAGGTCCTAAAAATTAATCTCCAGTCATTTACGGCATTAATTATGACAAATAGGCTACCGCTTAACTAGTATCCATTTCTTCTCCCAGCTCGGCAGTCCGTATTGAGGAGAGTAGTTGTGATAGTGATCCTGGCTACTAACTGGAGTAGTATCGACACGTGTACTAAACATGACCGTAGTAGTTGCAGACGTCATAAATCAAAACAACAACAACAAATAGGCTAGCTAGTGTCAAATGGGACTCACTATGATTTTGACATTCGGGTTCTTGTGTTTAGCTGCGACTGATACCCCTGCGACTAATCCTCCACCGCCGATTTGAACAATAATGTAATCCGCATCAGGAACGTCATGCATAATTTCCAATCCCATCGTACCCTGACCTGCAATCACGTCTGGGTGATCAAATCTGAAACAAAGCAGCAGGCTACGTTAAAGGCTAAACCCTGATAATACAACGTGTCTGTATCAATTCAATTAAGCAAATCGGTAAAGGTATGATGATGTATACGATTAAGAATTAATGTTGCATCAAATGTGCATTATTACCCGTCGATGTAAACCTGCCCTCTTTCGTTTCTCAACTGAAGTGCGTGGACTTTCGCTTCGTCAAAATTGTCCCCGAACAGAACAACATTTCCTTCCAGATTTCGGCAACTTTGCACCTGAGCAGAATGTGCTGGCTTACGTAACGTAATCGCCTCTGGTCCTTTCAATTTCATAAGCCTGATGTTCTTTCACACAATGGATAGTCTAAGATGCTTTTGTCAGTTTTGTCAGAGATATAGATATCCATAGGCATTAAAAATGATAGGGTTATAGCAAATTATATTTATATTTACAGTACCTTGACATGCGGAGTAGTTACTGGCATTACTACAGTCACGTCGATCCCCAATTTTTTTCCTTGGTACGCCATTGATTGCGAGTGATTACCGGCGGAAGTCGTAATTACTCCACGCTGTGCTTGCTCCTTTGTTATGTTCAATAAAGCATTTAATGCACCGCGATCTTTAAAACTGAATAAAGCATAACATCTCTATGAACAGTCGCGCAAGATTTACGAAGCGAAATTGCACCAACCTTCCAGTGAATTGCATCTGTTCCTTTTTAAAATACAAGTCACACCCCAGGTATTCTGACAATCTGGATCGCTGAAGAGATTAAAACAGAATAACTTTATATTGGATAATCTCAAATGTGACCCTGCCGGCGTAACCTACTTATGCGTAGTCTCCTGTCTTCATTGGCTAAAGCAGGGGTGAAAACCTACATAGACTAGGCAAGGGCGCGGTATAGTGGCTGTGTGACGGTATTGTTTTCAGTATGCCGCAGAGACAGAGTACGGCGGGAAAGGAACATCGGAGTTCCCAATTCATGTTGTCACGCGCTCTGTGCACCCAGAATGAGAAGTCTTGTCCCGCACTAGCAGTGTTGCGGTGATCGTATTTCTAGAAGGTATACTCTTCTGATAACGCTATAGTTCACTTTATTTTGAGTGTTATCACTTCCTGAATATGGCTAATAACTACTACGAGATCATACAAATGCTCTCTACGTCACCAGACCAGTTATTGATGACCACTATCTGTAACTGCATGGCATGACTAAGCAGAACACGTTCGAGACATTTATGGTGGACGATGGATGGATTAATGATGTAGCTGTCGTTCGGTTACGATCCATATCCAGGCTATGATTTGTATGTATGTATGATTTGGAACTGACTTCAACTAGCGGCATATTATAGGCCGAAATTGAACTGGGATATACTGTATAGTAATTTCTATACCTTATATATCCTGTGGCTATGGGATATTCGATACGCGTGCTGAATACCTGGACAGAAGGTAGCGTGGAATCGAAGTGGAACATCCAAAAAATCCTACGGATAAAACAATGATTTTCCGCGTTCTAACTTGGTGGGCATACGAACGTGGTATTACCCCACACCTTTCTCACCTGCGCCCCACACCCACACACGCGTATTTATCCTCGCGCTGGGCCACTCGGAAGTTTACAAGCAATCCTTACCTTGCACGGTGTTCTCACGATTCCATCTTTGATCGAGCGCTGAGCTTGCAATACTTTCTTCGGTGTCACTACCACTGGTTGAATAGGGTTTGAATAAGGATCGGATAAATCGTTCATCATGGTAAAGGAATGAAATTATGGCGAACTTGAAATTGGAATGGCACTCCTCGCAACACTTTCCTGTGGTTGGGAAATGTGGCTTCCACACTGTTTCTGGCTAATGTTGTCTACCTTTTAATTCACGCTAACAGTGACTGACCAATATTCGCTAGCATTTATATGCAACACTATCGTGCTTTTCATCGGGAGGTGTGGCTACTGTCACACCTTACTCATTCGATATCTCGACCAATCGCAGAGGTAGGTATGAACGCATTCGTAGACGCATGCCGTGTGGTGATATGACGCACTTGTGACTTATGGCTCCGATCACGTTCACGTCGTGTTGTTGTTTTGGATTTATGGCGTTTCTATAACTGCTAAGGCGAATACATCAGGTCAAAGCTTAGTTACAGGTCAATGCCGATATCTTCCAGTTTATAGTCACGATTACTATCAGAAACACAAACCTCCGTTTTTGTTATGTAGTGTTGCCTTGTGTACAGCTACGTACAGTGATTGATGAGTCATAGCTTTCTGTTGATTTGCCGGCAGATTTCTGAACGAATCTTTGGATGTAGATCGTTATTAGTCAAGAGGCGCGTTCTGCCTCGAAGGCCTTGCGCGCTATGGTCAGGAATGTCACGGACAACCCCGTGCTCGCGGGGAACACTGTGCTCAGACCGCCCAGGTGCGTCCTAGTTGTACATGTATAACATCTATGGTGTCTGGAATATACGGTTATAGTGTTGTATACGTATATCAATCATTATTTGATTATATCGTTATAACAGTATATTGCAGTCACCATAAATGTTACTAAATGGACACTTGTAAAGCTAAGGCAGTCCATATCCGCCCTGGTGTACATTTATGGTGACTGAGCAACCATGTGATCATGGAGCACACTGTTCTCACGGGGAACCCGTATCCATCCCCAGTGTGTACATTTATAACTTTTATGGTGACTGGTGAAACACATGATCGCGGGGAACTACGTGGTCTGAGGGAACACCCTGTTCACTGGGAACACTTTGCTCACGGGGAACCACGTGCTCATGGGGAACACTGTGGTCGCGGGAAACACGCGGGGTAACACTCTGTTCATGGGTATGACGCCCCACGAATTCCCAGTTTGTCTGGTCCTTGAAGTAGCAGAACCGTTGTCTTTTGCTCGTAGATATATGAAAGACGACCGACTACGACTCACACTCATCGTTCTTCTTGGTTTTGAACTCGAACATCCTGACAAGATGAATTGCACTCACAAGGGTGCATAGGTCGTCCAATATCGCAGATTTTGGTAATCTATATATTCTGCAATGAGCTCAATGTCAAAAAGATTTTCCAAGGGATTTTGGCGAATACTCCGCCATTTCGTTGAAGTCCTCACTGCCAAATAGGCCGCCATGATACCTCGTTCGACGGAAATTCTATTAGCGAATGGTCTGTAGAACTCGGTATTCCGCGAGGTGTTTAGCGAGAACGCGCATGGTGGTAGCATAAATTGGCGTAAGCGAGTTCTTGCGTCACCAGTGAGCTCGCTAAGCTAGCGAGATGTGATCATGTTGCCGTCCCTGCTGCTTCTTTCCCTCTATAAATATCATGTGTAAAGCTTCAGACACGAGACACGTCTTTAATAAAATGAAAATTCTTTGAGGCCTGCGCCGTTGGTCACGAAAACTCGTCGCGCGGCCCTGGTTTGAAACCTTTTGATAGACAATTCTGTATCAGTTCAACCTCCATATATTTATTGCAATTGCGGGCAAATGCGATGGCTTTGCGTTACCGCACTTCATCGCCCTATTGGACGCAGTACTCTGCAGTTCTTAATTAAGCGATTCTTTTCGTCGTAAAACTCTGCTTTGCATCCATCGCATCCATGAACTCGACATTTGGCGTTGGGATATCCAGGACACGAAGCATATGCACACATGTTAACGCATTTTGCCAAGAATTGACCCGGATCACATGTTCCTGGAATCACATATCGCACGTTAACATGCTTACTAATTACTGTACGTAAATTGGCTGTGCTGAGACAATAATGCACCTGCGTACTGTGCACAGCTTACGCGATGTTGCTGGTACTTACCCATTCGAAATATTTAAGGTAGTTTAATTTCGTTTGTGAAACACCAACAATATTCCTCCATAAAGGAAAGTAGTATACCGTATATACTTTGTGAACCTGATATTGTTAAGTGAATCGCTTACTTGGTTTCCGCGTGCAATGTGATCCGCAATACAGACCACAGCACATATAGTCGCTCCTGCAGTCACTGTTTGAAGTGCACTCCGTTACACAGCTTATCGTTGATACAGGAGCCTGTGGGAGCGGACACCTTTTATCTAAAAATGTTACAAAGGTATCACTATATATAAAACGCCAACGCCTAATGTTTCGTAATTCTGAAGAGCGAATGAGCGCGTGTCTTTCTGCGTAACTGCGCCCTAAGCACCTGAGAGTTGGTCGGAACAATTTTATCATTTTCGTATGAGTGCAGTGATAGCATTAATGCACCCACTACTTTCTGTAGGAATGCGTATTTCGGGAGATTAGCCTCTGTATTTTGTATCGTGCATACCCAAGAGATTCAAACAGCGTCAGATATATCCTATCAGACCATACCATTGCAGTACCGGACTATACATAGTATCGGTCCATTCTTTGGGAGACACTTTGCTACTAACCTTGCGTGAAGAGTTTTCTACATCTTGTTCCACATCCGAAACCACAGCATATTTCACCCTGTTTGCAATCTTTATTGGACCCACATAAGTTAATGCATGGTCCGATACCATCATTAGAAGGGCATCGTGGGTCAGTGTCTAAACAGTACAGAGGTTCCTTATAATGTATAGGCTACATGTTCATATGTTTGGTAGAAACTTGTTCTTACAAGGGTAGGAGATGCAGTCTCTGCTGCTGCAACCATCGCTACAACATATTTGACCTCTGGTGCAATCTGTGTTATCTGTACACCTGTCCTTTAGACAAAGCGTGGGTGGATTGGTAATAATTAGCGGACGAGTTCCAGGGCAACGGTCGTCTGTAATGCATAAGTAAGCTCGGTTGGATAAATGGTTTTACCGTCCACATTCCGATCTGGAGGTCTCGCGTTCAATTCTTGAACGAGTCACGCCGAAGACTGTTGTCAGGTTCTGTGACGCGTGTTCGCCTGCGTGCAGGCGTGTAAAGTTGTTGTAGTTTTGATATAATGACGTTTTCAACTACTTATGTCTCATAGGTCAGTTCGATGTTTTTAGTGATCTCGATATTCCGGTTTATACCCCGGAGCACTACATAATTGTAATATCATAATTCACAATCACGTAACCCCCGCACCTAATTACTGACTGCCATTAGAGCTATAGGCGAGCTAAGCAAGGCGATTTTATTAAGATTGCCTTGGAGCAAAGTCATTTGAATAGATGCGAAAATGGCATTAATAGCGATGCACTAATTAGCCTACTCTCAGATTGCGTTATTATACGCGTAATTATCGGTACTTCGCAAACTTGTGGACAACTACATACCTACAGTATGTAGGAAAAGATACAATTATGCTTCCTAACCTTGAGGTGGGATTCGACATGAACTTCCGCAACCAGCAGTCGGACAGCAAATTTGCTTGCCCTTACAATCATTGTTTGAATTACATCGAAAGTTACAAAACCCGTTGTCGTTTGATCGGACTTTAGGACATCTGTCATCGTATTCTGAAATGGAAGCAAAATTAGAATTTGCAGGCACATATGCTTTTCAAAGCTATGACGTTTATGTTTAATTAGTTAGCGCAACCAGTCTTCGGCATTAGATGGAGCGGAAGGTTGCGTACTGCTATGGGCTACTTGTTTAAAAGTGGTAACTTCGGTCAGAATACCAACACCGGTTTGGTATACTCGGAACAAATATTTCGCAAACAGGTCGGATTCGCGCGACTATCATTATGCACATTTGGCAGGAAGGCATATATATCTATACACGTTGCTGTTGGACTCCAGGTAAGCATGGGTTTTGTACTAGTCTCTGCATATTCAATCTTAATCTCTCCCTTCTGGATATCCACTTGAGTGGCAACAGGAGATTCAACAGCGTGCATGTGATTTGCTGTGATATTTATAATGCAAATGCTGTTCCTTCCGCAACAGCCCGTTTGCCCACGCTTAGGATTGTCAGTTTGTCACCGTTTGTATTCACCCGCAGGCCGTACGGTGTGACCATGCACACCCCAGTGCCTAGGCAAGAAGGTGGTGTAGAAAATTGTGCAACAACCCTTCGCTCTGTTTTTCTAGCACCGCGTCTCCCAACAGTCACGTATATTTACCATTTGCATTGCAATTCACTTTGACTTTATTCTCATCGTAGAATTCTGCTTTGCACCCGCCACAGCTGTTAATGCGACATTCCGCGTTAGGATATCGGCGACATTTCTTGCCTGAACATACCGATTTACTGCATCTATGTATCTCCACATCTTCTGGGCATTGACCTGTGAACCAGTAATATGGTAATTGGTAAACCGAATACACTCTACAACTACAACTAGACATGTGTAGAATCTTTGGCCTGTCACGTCAAGTCTTTCGCTGGTAAATGATTCACAAAACAATTTTCAACCGATACATGTATCCTGAGAGATAATATTATTGTACTGACGTTTATGCCAGATAGTAGATATATTATAACTATATAGTCTCTTCATATAAAAGCTACGATCTAATTGAAGCAGCAGTTTTGTCAGACTTGTAAATAAGAAATTTGGGCTTACATTGGTCATTGATTTCATTTCCAAACTTGTCGAAGTAGTTGGCGAAGCAATTGTTGCAAGACCCTTCGCATGTTGCCAAAACGTGTGCCGGACATTGTTGCAGTTCGCATCCTGGCCCAGCACATCGGACTAATCTACAGTCAGCTGTGAAAAATCAGAAACCTATAGTGAACAGCAACGGATAGGTTTTTAGATTAGAAAATTGAGCCTTACGTATCGAAGATCTGCAAACTCGTCGACAACCGTACGTGCAACATTTCCTGCCGTCGCCACAGTCACGGTCTTGTCTGCAAACTTGTTTACAAGGTACAGGTATCCCTTGAACTGGAGCGGGACAAAACTGCCCTTTGGGGTCTGAAAAATATTGTTGTATTATCTGCAACGGTTATGAAACTTGTCCAATTTGTCGTAATTTGGTACCTTTGTCACAATCGACCTTCCGCCCAGATCGATCAAAAAATGCAGTGTTGCAACCTCCGCATCTGTTGATACGGCATTCTGCGTAAGGGTCTGCTTTACATCGCTTGTTGTCACAAAGATCTTTTGCACACTGTGCCTCTAATATGCGTCCTGGACAGTTGCCTAAACGATAAGCGGGAACAATTGAATTTGCGTACGCATATAGATCAGCAGTAATCCTGACTACATATAGGCCTACTGTACAATGGTGACAGACGCCGTTATGGTCATATTATAGGCCTATTGATCAAATGTGTTCGTGTACGTACATTGGCTGGTGATATCATTTCCAAAGCGATCAAAAAATAGAGGAAAACATCCTGAGCACTCTCCTTGGCATCTTGCTTGAGTATGAGTCGCACACGTGCTCGTGTCGCACGCGGGAGCGAAGCAATTAATTGTGTTGCAATCGGCAGCTGTTTGCAATGAGTAAAACAATTCATTACAGTATAATGAGTAGAGCGCCTACTTTACAATTACACGAGTATAGTACCAGTACCACAATGTCACACCCATATAATGGGAACTTGAATGTAGGCATGTAGGGTCGGCAATTCAAATTCGAAAATGTGCAACCGAATCGCATATCTGCGCAGAATCCACAACTGTCACAACTGTCAACTGTCTTTTTATTTTCGCACTCCCCGTCAATGCTTAAATTTCACTCCACAACAATGCGCGCCGTCATCAGACTACAGTATGCCCACAATAACGTCATTCTCCCGGCGGATTCCCTCTTGGACAAGCCATAATATTCCCATACCGTGCGATGTGCATGTAAGCGTCTTTGACAGCAGATGCATGCCGCATGAGACAAGTCAATATATTCATATACTCACGTAAAGGCGTTCTGCAAACTCGTCCGCAAGAATTGCGGCAGCACTTCAGTCCGCGTCTGCAATCCCTGTCAGCTTTACATTCAAGAGCACAAGTTCCAATGTCCCCCTTTCTCACGATTGGACAAGTTGGTGCAGCTGTTATGTATATATACATACCGTTATGCTTTTCCTCATGATGCTGATGTATTTAAATCAGCAATTTATCTCCGATACAACAAATAGATTTAGCCCGAATGCATACAGTTCGAAAGCCGACATCTGTCAGCCTGTATTTGTCAGTTTGACAGTGTGATTTCTCAAGTCAAACTTTTATTAAAGAATTATCCCACCGATCGAGCCAAATTCAACTTGCGACTTGACCCTGCGGTACATGTCGCGAGATGGGAGTAGAGAAGTCAAGGTTTGTCTACCGACGAAGCCCTGGCAAAGTCCTGTGTGAACATGTGACTTGTCACGTAGACATGAAAACATTAAAGATACAACTATTGTAAAGCATATATTTAGATGTGTATAGCCTATAGTTGTTGCTGTAGGGGCCAGGGGGTAGGCTACACTTATTTGGCGTTCACTTTACGCTGCCTATAAGGTCTGCGAATCCATTATCATGGGTATACGGAGACTTCACAGTTAGTGTCAGTCCCAGGTGCGTTTGGCGGCTTGAGGGAGCATTCAAACGGACGACTTTGCTTCTTACGGCAACAAAATTATGTTTTCCTATAGCGACAACGTACCTTGTTGGTTTTGACATTTAACTTCTCGCCCGAGCCTGTCGTAGAATCTCGCTTTGCATGAACCGCAAGTATCCGTGCGACAAACAACATCCTTGCGCTTTCCGCATTTTGCAGTGCGACATGGATCGTCTACACAAGTAGCTGGATTCACTCCTTTTGGACATTTGCCTGAAATACACCGTTTATTGTGGATACTCCGTTGCGAGCTAAGCTTTTATAGAAAATAATTTATGAAACGGCCAACTGTGGCTGCGTGGTGTAACATTTTGTCGCAGAACCGAATCCGAGACGTTTCCTGGTCTTGTCATACCAAAAACATCCAAATTGGTATCGCGGCGGCTACCTCGCGTCGCTATGCGACCAGCGCCAGGGGAATGGAGTGTGAAATTTTTTCTTCGTTTCAGTGTTGCAATGATGCGCCATATATAGGCCTACAGGTGGTATTAGATTACGCTGCGTTTTCTTGACGTTGAGCCAACAGGCCAATCGAAGGTTTCCGGAGCGTCCGATTCACCGACGTTCAGTTGCACTTTCAAGCAAACACTTCAAAGCGATATTTCGTTCGTGTCGGCCTGACTGTGACCCATCGATGTGTCATCTTATATGATGTACTGAAGGTAAATCGCCATACAGCTGTACCTGCCTATGATTTTAAGTGGTTTTGATTGAACCATAAGCCTAAGCGTCATTGTACATACATGGCCTACTTTAGTTTACTTAGAGTAGGCTATGGTACATATCATAATAGCATTTTGTGACGATTGACGATTGGTAGCCCATGGCCTACTCTAAAGTAGGCCATAGGTAGCCAATCGCATTTGAGAAGGAAATTAGGAGAATGTGATTTGAAGAATGTGCTTCAACTTTCAACCACAACAAACTCTAGAATGACTAACGGCTAACCGTCGTCATATTTGAGAAGTTATCACTTACTCACGATGTTTAGTATTGGAGCTAAATCTCAAATCTGCTGTGACGTTTCAGAAAACGTGATCAATCCATCCTATTTATCCTAGATTCTTAACATAATTTTTATAATTACGTCTAATAGCAAAGAAATCAGTTGCAATCAAATATCATTGAAAATAATGTCCGTCATTTATAGAAATTAGTGATATCAAACAGGAAATCATATACAGTATAGCTAGAAGAATGAGATGGAGAAATAAATGTGTAGGCCTAACCAACTTACAGTTTTTGGTGACTTCGTTACCAAACTGATCGAAGAAACGAGCGATACATCCAAAACAAACAGCGTCACATTTTGCTTGGATTTGTCTCGGGCAGTTGTTGATGGAACACGCTGGAGGCTTACAAGCAAGAGGTTTGCCACCCGGACAGTCAGGGTCTATATGTAAGAACAATGAAGATTTTATTTCAAATGTCACAGTTCATATTAGAAGTAAGTTTGTTACATACAGTATGGATCCTTGCAAACGTGTCCACAACCGTTTGAGCAACATAACTGTGGGCTTGGACATGTCCTGCTTATGGCGCCAGCGGTAAAACAAGCTTCAACGCAGATGCCGATTGTACCTCGCTTTACGGGTGGGCACTGCTTTCTTTCTCCATCATCGGAATTGCCTGAACATGAGTAAAAAGCATCTGTGTATCACCGGAAGACAGCTTTAGGCACAGGGAATTATTCACAGTTAGTGACCGTCCACCATAGGCTGCTATTATTCTCTGTATATCACCGCTAAATCAGTTAAAAAGCACCCAATGCATAGGTGACTTACATCTATCGGTCACATCTCGTCCGTAATTGTCATAGAACCTAGCTTCACAGCATCTGTTTCGGCACCGCGCTCCTGCAATTGACGGGCACTTGGCGGACCTGCACGGGTTTGTCGGGCAATAATAACATCCAAACCCTGAAAAGGCATCACCATCACATGGAAAAGTCATGAAGGCATAACAAGCTACAAACAAGACGATTACCTGCTTGTCCATGTACTAATACTAATTGATGCGAAAAGGTTAGAGTTAGAAGGATCCCAATTGAAATAAGGTTAATCATCTTCTGTACGAATCTGTAGACTTCTGCTAGAGCCCAAGGTCTGTAGAAAAATGGATTTTGATTTGTTGCCGAAGGTTCTTTTATAATTATACTCATTATTATTACGTAGTTGTACAACGGACTTAAAAAGCGACCAATAACAGGTTTTCAAAATACCCGTGACTTACAAAATTAGCGTTTTGAATCATGCTAATTCATCCGTGGTCAAAAGTGCGCATAAAATGCCTTGGGCTTACGAGTACGATTTTTACGGTATGAACCTGAATCTTATTCGGTTAGTCAGAAAACGATGATGACCACAGAAGAACGTTGGGGAATTTGTTATTGTATTTGCGTCGCTAACGTCACAACTGTCGGAAAATTTGAGATTGACCACAAAAATTGAATAATATTGGTATGACGGCTAAATGAGCTAGCAGCATATTTTCCAGCGAAACCTCTGAACCGGTACCAAGATCGTAGCGGTCGTTTGCGATGGTTTATTGCAGATCTACTGTATCTACCCTTGATAACTACGACGGTGTTCCGGTGAGGGCGGACTTTTGTGGTTCTGATAGTGATCCAAGCTGTAAACCCGACAAGCATTGACGCGACGCTCGTTACCATAATAGTTGAAATCGCTATAAATCTAGAGCAACAATACGGTGTGGCCGCTTTACGTCTGCTACCGAAATTACAAGCTGTGTTTGGGCCCATATATGCTGAGTTTCAGTTCAAGAGAGTCAAGAAGACATGACGTTTTCACGGCGCGTCGACTATGATTTCATACCTAGCTCGGGAAATTGTCTGGCCTATTTGAGGTGTTTTCAAGTTTGGTTGTTGTTGATTTATTCTGAGAATGCGTCAATGATGCTCCCACATTTCTTCTCAAATGGGCTTCCCACAGCAGACAAGCGCATTCGACTAATTCCACGCTTCAATCTAACTCGGATCATCCCGAACTGTCTCAATAAAGCTGCAAAATTCAATCCCCATAATACATCCTTGCCCCCAGCGATACTTCAATCTCAAATTGACCATCATCTAACCATATTAACCTTAACCAGTGAATCTGGACTCGTTTACTACATCTACGACGTCCAAGCAGCAGTGATATGAGATGATGGCAATGATTAGTTTTGTGATTATTACTGCGACATGCATCTTCCAGTGTTTCAAGCGTCGTTTGGTGTTAATTATCGAGCTGTACGCAGAGTTGTTTTGGTTGTCGCAGGCGCAGGGAAGAGTGTATTAGGTACCCCTTAGGGAAAGGCAAAATCGTTTGTGGGACACTCTGTTATAGTTATCCAAAGATGCCTAAAATTCGAAAAAGGTGTGATATTCAATCGTTTGAATTTGTGCAAGCTGTCCTTCCCTGCTAGAAAAGCCTTCAGGTGTTTTATTGCAGTGACTCTCCTGAGAAGACTCTTTAGCGACTACGTGTTATACTTTTATTGAGGTAACTGTCAATGACGTTTGAACTGAGTTGACATTAGCTTCATCATCATGGTTTGTCATGGTGAGTATTAGAAATGTCGTCAGGCACGAAGTCAGTTTTAGCAAAACATGGTATCGGTACTTCCCCGCTGGATGGCCAACTTACTGGGAATGGTGCGCCCGACTTCGCTAGTGAACCGGAACCTGCTCCATCGGCACTTCCTTGTCCAGAACCTACGTTGTGATACATAACATACTATGTGCGTGGTCATGTATATGTATATGTTAATTGTTGTGTTGCGATTCTGGGCATATGAAGCATATGAAGGCATAAAAGGACAACAAATTAGAAATAGAATATGAATGTTGCTAGAGAATCTGTATGGCAGCTTATTGTAAAGTAGGCGGCCATATTGCCTTAGATTTATGCCTTGATAAGAGCGTGCTGAGGTTAACAAACCGGTGATATTGACGGATGAACTCAATCGTGCAGGCTTTATCCAAAGTCCTTGAAACACAATTTCAATGACGTTGCGTTGGCGAAAGCTTTGGGTAACTATTTTCGATTACTGATAGTTGGAATCCAACGGATGAAAATGCGGAAAGATCAATTATTTATAGGCTACGACTGAGCCGTAGTCCTTATAAAAGTAGCCACGAATTCTTTTGATTCGACAGCAAAATCGATTGCAGCAGCCCGACAGGTTTTATCCCATGCATGCTTTCAATCGTCGCGACACAGAATTGAAAGGTGAAAAAGGGAAGACGAATTGCTTCCTATTTGCTGCCGTAAAGAACCGTCGGCGCAGGTTTCTACCGGTATTTCAGCATTTGCGTGCCAAGTAGACGTGTCTCGTTCGGAAAAAGCCAAGTATTCAGATATGAAGTGGACGTTGTTGATAATATTTTCTCTAGTTCTGGTTTGCTCAACCAATAAAGCAAAAAAGAAGAGTAAGTTTATAGAATACAAACATTTTACTTGAACTATACGCACAGTAAATTATGCAGCTGTTTTGTGAAGGCCTACGTTTGTTTGACATTGCATAGCCTGCATAGGACTTTAATAGCGTGCCTCTACTGGTTAGCGTAATGAAGACTCCCATCACCACACGTTCGGACATAGGCAGGCTATATGGTTATAGTGATGCCACGTAGGCCTGTAGTCGGGTCCAAAGTTGCGAGACCCCCAGCATTTGCCTTCCCACGCACAATCGGACATGCCTGTATCGTAACGCGGCGAGCGCAAATTCCCGCTTCTGTCAGGCGTTTTCGCCGCGCTTTAAGAATATGGTAATTCCCAATTTGTAATTATTGCTATCTCATGCTCCATGTTCAAGATGGTTGACCGACAAATTATAATAAGTATATAGTCTTAATTGCTACTGTATCGCTACAGGTAGGAAGTGTAATCCTCCTACCCACGGTAGCGTAACAAGACACCGAGATGGAACAGTTTCGTATTCTTGTGATGAAGGTTTTGAGCTGATTGGTAGAAGAGAAACGGTTTGTGACAAAACAACACGACGGAAAAATCGATTGACCGCATGCTTTCGTAAGTTCGCTAAGATGTAATGAAATCTATTGTAACTTCACAACACGATAATATCTTTTCAAATGCAATGAATTGATGTACTCAATCCGGTTTCAATATAATTTATCCTACTAATAGACTAAAAGACTAAAGGTAGCAATGCGACAACGCTATGCACTATGCACTCTGAATTGATGGTGTTAATAAAGTTGAACTGATATGGATTTTTTAGTACTAGTCTTCATAGAGCGACACCGCATTCGAAATTTGCCGAAATAGAACCGGAGTCAAACTTAGTAGGTGATTCCCCCGCAGTGACCTCGTCGCGGTTGAATGATCATCAGACTACATTCATATATATGCTATATACAAATATCAGTAACTCTGCATTATGAAATGGGTACGCCCGCTAAAAACTAAATATCAGCCTACATACAGTAATACCCGCACGTTCACGTAGTGTCGTCATGGCTCAGATCACCGAAGCACAAGTCGGGAATGACATCGGTAATCTGCCGCTACGAGTGCTAGTAGTAGAATATGTCGTGGGTCTAGATCACTTGTTACTTAGACACCATAAAACTGAATACTTAGTACCTAAAAGTATAACCGCCTGAGTACGAAAACTGTAGTCCCAGCCTGCGTGGGACTAATCGCGGCATGACATATTTTTAATGTTTTTTTATGAATGTTTCTTGAATATGATTATGATATCTTTTGATACTTTCAGCTGTCTATGACGGAGAGGTCAATTGTACGGCACTACATAACGTAAGTATTTGTTGAATGTGACTTCCCCACAACTGAGAAATGTGTATCTTAGTATCTGTTGATTTGTCTGTTTTGTTGTTGCTATTTTTCTTTATCATTCAATTGTTGACGACCGCGGGGGCATCGACTAAGGCGACCTATGTCATATCGGGTCACCTGGCCATGTATCTTGATTGCGCATATTTTCATTTGTAATAACGTCGTCATAACAGCGTAAAAATCTGTTAAAGTACGCAATCAAATCTCTTTGTGTCTCAAGCTGTGGCAATCTGATTAGGTAACGTCGTCTACAGCGTTTAATTCTGTTGAAATACGTAATCAAACCCTCTCTCTCTCTCTCTCTCTCTCTCTCTCTCTCTCTCTCTCTCTCTGTGTAATTCCAGCCAACTAGGGACGACGTAAGTTGAAGAATAATTTGGAATTCATTTCCGAATAAGGTGAGGCTGTGAATGGTCATTTTCGGGCTACGGCGAATTTCCGAATAAACTGAAGATGAGCGTTAATTTTGCAACGGCACTCATACTTTCTTGCAGATAGACCAATGTTTATAATAGCCAATGGCAAACGATCACCTCTCGCGACATATGAAATGTCGCCACCGTTTTTACGTCCGACCAAATTTATTGGAAACTTGCTTTTCTAGCTTCGCAGCTCCACTCCTTCATCAGTAAAAATCCTTCTACATATATTATGATACATAGTGTAACTGTTTATTTCATATCATATCGCAGTGTCCGAACAACGTAAATTATCTAAAAAAGTTCGACATCGGGGATATTGACGAAGCTTTGGAAATTGATGTTAAAAATGCGACCGCTCTCATTGAATCTCCCCCGCCCTTTACAAGATCGGCTGGGTCTACCTATACATGCAAAGCGTTGTGCTCATTCGGAATGTCAATTTGCCAGGCTTTCAGAAAAATGGGTAAGGGTTAGGCATTACTCGTTGATGTTGTTATTGTTTTGAATTTATAGCGATTTCAATTACTAAGGTTATGTACGCCAGGTTAATGCTTACGGCGCACATGTCAATACTTCCGGTTTATAGCCCGGATCACTATCACAACCCTATATACGCACTTCCCCATACTGATTGCCAAGCAGAGAAGGAACGGATACATATTTTATAGACTTGGGTTGGACCCAGTCTTTGATAGCTGAATAGCTTTATACCTTTAGCAAATTCTAAACCCTACTCATTTCCTCATTTGCGCTTTCTTTGCAATAAAAATCAGCCACCGAAATAATATGGGTTTTAGTTGGCATTATGGTGCCTATAACGTTTGCGCGGCACCACTCTTCATCACCACCATCTTCACTCGCACGGACGCAACTTTGAACAATAAATGTATCAATAAAATACAACTGTGGGCCGTTGCCAGCTAATACACATACTCTTGTCTTCCTAGGACAACGAAAGCTGGCCAAGCAATGTTGGGCTTGCTACAGATCGCCGAAGCGCTCTTGTCCGGTTGTCTTTTGGGGTTAAGGTCAGGCAAAGCAGAGAATGAATGGCGAAAGAGAAGTCCGCCTTCAATGATATGAATTTTTTATATATTGTGTATTTCTGTTTCACTCATCGTAATCAATAAATTGATTTGAAGGTATCGGCCCTATTCGGATTATTTGGGCACAAACTTCCCCTTAGGTGCCCTGACCACTTTCACTCGAAATGACTTATAAGCTACTGTAATTTAGTCGGCTGAATTTTATTGAGTGTCATTAAGAACAAGACCATTCAAAATTTCTAATAACATCACTCTTGAGAGTAGAAGCAAAATCTTGTCCCGTCGTCAACTGGCGGACGACAGCAAATTCCTTTCCCCCAGCAGTCAGTCACTACAGCAGCGATCCCATCCTTGGTAATAACTCCTACTGTAATAGAAACTAGCCTCTCGTTTTCCGCGTAATTGCGGGCAGCTCGGGTTCAGATCTATAAATGAATGCGTTGCGTCAATGAGGAAATTTCTTAATTAAAAGGTTGTCAGCCCGTCACGCTGCATGAAAGATGGAATTCTCCCAAGGCGGGTATTATTTCCACCAGTAGTAGACGAATAATGGTAAACTATTAGCTGTCTGTCTGTCGGAGCAAAACGCCTGGAAAAGATTGCCGCTCAGTTGGGCGAGTGGTTTGACTGTACGCCTTCTGATCAGGAAGCTCCTGGTTTGATACCGGACTGAGTCAAAATGAAGACTTTAAAATATCCGCTCCATCTCTGCTCTTGGCAGTCAGCCTATAGGGCGAGTGTGAAGGATTGTGGTTGTGACAGTGATCCGGGCTATACACCGGGAATAGCGATACGCGTACTAAGCATTGATCTTGCATATATCTATAACCTGTGTAGTTGCAAACGCCATAAATAAAAAAAAATTGCATTAGACCCCAAGAGGCTATGCTGTTACGAAGGAATGAGTAACAGATTTCGGTTCATACCTTGACACACACTTTTACAACAGACGCTGTTATACTTGCCACATTCAGTGTCATTTCGGCATTTACGCTGATCTGAAATTCAAACATAATACACGTGTAGAACTTGAAACTATACTGTTATGTATAGAAGTCAGTGTATTTTCACTTTACATTGTCAGACGCGGTAACATTGTCTGCTATTTGATGCGGAGATGACCTACCTACACACACACCACCGTGGCATTTCCTGTCAGCTTTACAGTTATTGTCAGACTTGCAGATAGAGCATTGACCTGCAAATAAATATGGTAAAGACAGTGTTATTCCCTGGATCTTAAGACTTCCTAACGCCAAGAAATGGCCGATCATCGTTCAGTTGGCCGAGTGGTAAGACCGTCCGCCTTCTGATCGGGAGGTTCCGGGTCAAATCGAAAACTTTAAGATTGATATCTGTCTCTTCCCTACATGGCAGTCGGTTTCGGGGAAGTGCGGAGAGCCGTGATTGTATTAGTGATCCGGGATAAAAGGCGGAGGTATTGACACGATAGCTATATTCACGATTACTGTATTCATGTATCATGTTTCACGATTACTATATTCATGTATCCGCTCCAGCCTGTCTTGTTCGTGGTGCCAAACGCCGCCCGGTGATAAGCGCCACTGAAAATCTTCTATATAATAATAATAATAATAATACCCCCGATGAATGAGCGGAGCTCAGAAACCTTGTGAATCATATTCCAACTAGTGTTTAGGCCAGTTTTTAAAAGCTGGCATGTATACAGCGATGTCCACATAAGCAATACATGGGGCTACATAACATACAGGCCCGTAATATTTCAGTAATTAATGTATTTGTCAGCTGTAAGCACATAACCCTACAACGCCAGTTCAACCAACTTTTCGCGAAGCGCCGGATATTGCAGTCAGTCTCCGTACGACGGAAGACCCAAATGTAGACTGTCCGTCGGTGCGGGATGTTGCAGTCACCATAAACGTTAGTAACTGTACACCCACACACTCGGTCCGTAATGGCGACCAGTCGGTCACCAGGAGAGGACTGCGGTAGGACTATCGCAGTAACCGCAAACGGCGGTAACGTATACGCAGAAAAACACGAGCTTGCTGTCCGTTCCACGGTTCTGTAATAAATTGAGCCATTCCAGTGTTAAATTTGCAATCATTCCTTGCTCTAATGTCTTCTCTGTAGTTACTATTCAGTCCGTACCTCCTTTTGGCAGACATATTGTTCCGCAACCCCCACTATCGCAGCACTCCTGTTGTCCATCGCAATCTGTCTCGTCAAAGCATGGTCTTGCGCATCTCTTCGTACGTGACAACTCGCCGACACTGGCGTCAACTGCATGAAATGGATGCAAATGTAATGATCAGATGACTTACAGTATACTACCCGTGTATACGCGATAACGATTTCATCGAGTTAACGTACTCACTTTCACGGGCAGAGACTGCGCCAAGTACAGTTGCAGCTACAAAATACCAAGCGATTTTCATATTTCGACTTCTAGACATTCATCTCAGCTTCAATCAAGAATCAACCAAGCTTCTTTAAGTAAAGTATTGGAAATAGCCAGAGGGCGATACGAGCGGGTATTTTTTTGTCATGAAATGTTGTTTTCGACCACCAGTTACTACGCTAATGAGAATTGTTTTCCTTCTTCATTTTGATTAGGTATCATTAATCTATTACGCGTTTCCGTCGCATGATTCCAGTGATTTTCTGCTTGTCGAATCGTTGTCATATCAGACACTGTAAGTTATCATGTTTCTTCTTGTTATTGGGTTCTGCTATGGAAATCTGGAACGGTCAAGACTTTCTGCGCGACCCGTACCATTTTTGTTTGAGTAGGTCTATAGATGCAATGCATGGGCCTGCCAATATTGTACAACGTACCAATATGCATCTCTCCTCGAGATATATCGTTTTGAAAGTAGTGTAAGGGCCGTGCTGATTGGGTTTGTCGTGAAGTCGATGCAGAATAAAGCTGGTGATTTTGCTGTTTGCTCAAAGCTATCATATCATTGAGCAGGATTTTCTTCTTTCTTTTGACTTTTTTCGCTTAGTTCGTGCTAGACGTCGGGGCAACCACACAACAGGATCTAGTCGAGAGGTAGGTCTATACTATAACCCGAAAGTAGCTATACATCGCTTTTTAACGACGCTATATGGGATACTGCATGATAACAACCTCAGTCTCTGCCTCTATTTCCACCATGCCTTTAGGGCAGTCTCAATAATGTGCTCAGTTGGATTTGGAAAGGATGCTTATTGCATCACATACAGACAATGAGTGCTGTTTTTGAGTAGGGCCATACATGGCCTACTACATGAATGTAGTAGGCCATGGGCCAATTCATCAACAATGCAACATGGGTAATGAACAAGAAGTCATGAATGACGCGCTAATATCAGAAAATGGCTCTTGGTGTCCTGTTGAGCCTACTATGAGTTTAGAGTGTCACGTCACTCACGTGTAGTGGTAATTAAATATATACCGTACAAGCACAAATTCTGCAACTAGACTTTGGAGCGTATAGCAGCGTACAGTCTTATTTTGGCGGTTGGTGGATAAAGTCCATTCGCAAGCATGTAGGTCTTGTTCAAATATACTTGTTTGCACACTGCCTGCTTCAATGTTTGACAAGTCTGTGGGGCAACTAATTTTATAGCTAAACTTTATTATCGCTTGGCGATAATAATGGTATATACTGCAAAACAGCAGCTATAATTGCAGACCCAGACCTCGATCTGAGAGACCAATTTAATGCAAGGTGTCCTAAGGCATATATTTGCCAATAAGCAGTATTTAGGCTCTGATGTGTATTAGTCTCAGTCAGTTCAGGTACAATATGCACGACGCTGATCAGCATATGCTAAGTTATTGCAAATGTCAATTTTGTATTTGGGGTTGGTCTAGGCCAAACTATACTAATCGGTGATGTGATACATGGCACGATAATGTATATGCGTGTTACCGAGTAATAAGCCACTATATAGGCACCATACTCTATCCAAAATGTGCTACTAAGATTCGACGCTATTTACCAAACTTCTCATTTGAGATTCTTATCCCTTTTCACTCAGCTATACCCGAGATAGCTATATCAGACTGTTGTTTCTGAACGTTCCCCGGACAGTGAATGCTGCGCACGCAACTACAAATTCAAGATAGTACTCCGGAAAATCTCAAACTACCAGAAATTCGACAAAAAAAGCGTTCGATTCCTATTGGCTTGTTGCTGTCTCAGAGACGCAGACCATCGGCATCCAGACTGATTCAAACCGGTGCCGGTATCAAGGCTTGTGAATAAGAATACTATTGCTTATAGCCACACGAAAATGAGTGAACGATACCAATGTCATCTGAGAGATGACTTGTTAAAGATTGCTGAGACGGAGTTGAATGAGCCCACCAACAATGAGTTACGACTTGCTGAGATTGATAAACTTAAACAAAGGTTTTTAAACGAACAAGAAGAACATCGCTTAATGCGATCTGATGACGGCTTCCTACTGAGGTAGACTCACAATAGGCTACATGCAATGTGGACGTACAGCACATACCATTTCAATTGACGGAGTGCAAGGTGAACCATAAGGAGACGTCAGGTTCAGATTTAACTATAGTCTGCCTCTATCAGCGATATCACGATATTCAAAACGTCAAACGGACGAGGGTGTGTGTACAACGTTGACCGTGACCGGTGACCATGAGGCAGGGCGGTCGCCATTACTGACGTAGTGCTTTCCCGTATATTTACTAGTGTTTATGGTGACTGTAATACCCAGTTCGGCGAAAGTCGGTTAATGGCGGCGGTGTCCAGTACATTATTTGTTGATCTGCTAAAGACAAATGCCGTTAATTACAGAAATACTACACTGGACTGTCCTGCGTTAATTTGGCCCATCTTTTGCGTATACGGACATCACAATCCAGTAAACATTGCTAGTTCTCTAAAAACGATCCATGCACTAAAGTTTAATGTGTATTACATAATGAGTTTGATCTATGATTTTCACATCAGATTTCTTCGAGTAAAAAAATTTAACCAAGACAAAGCATACGCTGCGCTACTGAACTACCACCGATTGCGTAAGGAGTTCCCGGAAATATATGCAAAGGTAAACCTAACCACATAAAGTACAGTATTTACACCTTAGCAAATAACCTTTACCGTTGACTTCAACAAAAGGCATTAAAGTCATCTGTACGGTCATAAAATATACCCAGTCATCATTTCATTGCTAAGGCCATGGTCATTTCAAAAAAACAAAATATAATGATAATAAGGCTTTAATCGCCTGGTGGGCAGATAACAGGCCTACACCCGTTTAAACACCACGATTCAGTGGTTTTAAAATATTTTGGAAAATGAATGCAATAGTCCATGACTTTTCTAGGCAGACAACACGGTACAGGTAGCAAGAGTTTTCGGAAGTGGTGCGTTGGCAGCGCTTCGACATAGGGCGAAGGATGGGTCAACCGTCACTATATACAGGCCAGGTAGGTAATACCATATCTTATCCATAAATACAAATATATGGTCCGATTACTGAATTCCTGTTTCAGGCTTTATACCAGCAGATATCTCACTCATCGAGCAAATAGCTGCGTTCTTGTTGTTTTTGGAAAGACTCTTAGAAGAGGAAGACCTCCAGGTGTGCATATTTTGCTACGTTTTTGTGCCGCTGACTAATAACCAGCAGATCTGTTGTTTTTAGATATGCGGACTTACGAGCATAACCGATTTCACTGGCGCTGGGATGAATTTCGTAAAGCAGTGTACACCTTATTCAATGAAATGCTTATTTGCTGTCACTACAGTGAGTAGAGCCTAAGCGCAAAAAGTCGCATTTTTATGTTTTGACATTGTGTATACTTGTCTATAAGCTGTCTATCCAAACGCGACCAAGGTATGAGAAACTCTAGCAGTTTCAAACAGCCGTGGTGGAAGTGTCGTAGATTTTTGGAAATATTTTTCATATTCGTATCATCTTTTAGTGGAGCCATTATCATATCAGCCTATAGCCCACACATGTCCGGAAAACATCGAGAATCCTTGAAACTATATATGAAGGAAAATAAGTCATATGCCTGTGTAAAAGTATACTATAGTCTGCTACATATTCATATGGAACTCTCAAATGTATGTGTATGCTGTGTCGCTGTGTTTGAATCGGAATTAAATTTGATAGGAAACGAAAATGAGGCTCATTTTCTGCTCATTACATAGACTCTATTCACATCAGGCCCCCTTTAATCGCACCGGAGGACAGCGGCTGAAAACCAACCCTTGACGTAGGCGTACTAGTATTATGTTTGGCAGGCTACGTCGACCATAAAAACAGTCATAATTGTTGATTCGGAAACTGGCGAACGCTGCGCGGCGAAAATATAAATGACGATTGAAGTTTGCACTGACGTACGACCATTAGCGGTACATTAATAATAATTCATTAATTCCACTCGTACATGTTAATAGTTTGGGCAAAAAACATCCCGACAGCATCATAACTACAGCAGACGAACGTACGCGATGAAAACGAAACGCAAACTGCTACGATGTACTGTAAGGAGATTGCTTTTAACTTCCTAAATGATCTTACAATTCTAGGACTGTCTTCCTATTCGTATCAAATCGGTGGAACTATTCAATGAATATGCAATATTTTCGCTGGCATATGCTATAGCAAAACCATTCATGAAGAAAAAGTTGCAAGAAAGGGTGGGTACCGTTATGCTCTTATACCGTCCTTCTACGGCCCCGTCGTAATGTATATGGATATACAACTCTTAAGCGTACAGCAAAACCAATGTATAAGAGTACTACAGAGAAGTATAGTATATATGACTAATGCATGAAACGCGTGTGGGACGTACGACTTGCGATGAGAACAGGCATTCTAAATGCGCGTTGATTACATTAGACGCTAAATCAATCAGCTCAATAAATAATCACATTGAATTGAAAAGCAATTTAGCTTTGTCAATCATTGTAAAACAGATAAACCCGATGTGACCCCACCTGAGTGCAGCTATTGATCACAAGTTTAATTTAGTTGCGTCTTCACGGAGACAATTTCACAAAGCTTCACACCATAGTCGATGCGAACGGGCTTCCATCGTTCCTTGCTGGCACAGGGCCGGAAATCGACTCAAATTACTGGAAAACAGAAGTGTTGAGTACTCTTGGACGAGGTGAATTGACTGGACTATGAATAGAAACTTAGTAGTATCACCAGTACGGGGATTTCTGTTTGCGGTCGTGGTGTTGAATACTCACTGATAGGGATGTCTTCATTGTTTTGTGAGTGGTTGTGCTATGATGACCCGCCAGCACGAGTTGCGTCCACGTGCAAGTAAGCGTATATAGGCAATGCAGGTTGTGATGGATTTGGTACAAGATTGACTTGATTCAGTCCAATGGCACAACTATATATGCTGTGTGGGCTTCTTCTGCCTCTATATTGTATCCTATCAGCGCCAACGCCTTTAAACGATTTGCGCCACTAAGAACCAACAAGAACATAGTTTAGTTTGTTGCAACATGCCTGGAAGGGTCATGATATTTACCAAAGGTGGTGATAAACTGCGAGATCACTGTACAATGTAGTGTAAACTAACCGCCAGTAATTATTTCATGCCGTTATGGATGAGATCCCGCATCTAGTAACAAAAAGGTCAGTCTGTTTGAAATATCGAATGAAGGGATATAGAATCGACACTTTCATCTTTAATTGGGCCAATCGTCATAATTTAATCGGACACCCCCGAGGATGATAATTCAATAATAATTCAAGCCATCATCACGTCTACACTGCAAGCCTCCTTAAAATCTCTAAACTCATGCCTACAGGCTACAGTATTTGACTACACTCGCTCAGGCACACATATATTTATTCAACATACGCATGTACAGCTAATTTTCAGCTTACCGTTAAGTACTGTAGGGTCACAGATTCACCGTATAATACATTTACAGTAATACAGTATCGGGGGAGTGCGGAGCAAAGTGGATAGTCTTGGTGCGGAGGGTTCCGTTGTGACAGTGATCCGGGAATATCGGTAACCCGTAACTATAAGCATTTACCTGACGGGCATGACGTAAGCACTAAGCAGTCGTAAACGCCAAACTTTTGAGCAGCAACAAATTACAGCGAATTAGATTACAGTGAGTGGAATATTAGTCGCATTACGTGACAGGTGACATCATCGTCAAATTCTTGATGGTTAGCCGTTGTTGTATAGTGTAGGCCTATATGCACGATGTAGGCCTACGCGGTGTTGTTGCGTTGCAACATTTACACCGATATGTAGTTTGCACCGTCTTGCTATACGAGATATGAACAGAACAGCTTTCCACAAGTAGGCCTACCACTCTTTCCTGACGATGATTGCCACGTGCAAAATTCGCACAAAGGTATGAATTACTTGAGTACAGATATAATCCTACACGTAAATGTGCCTATCGCAAGTACCGTGGATAAAGCTGCAGCCGGCTCAATCATATACAGTAGGTCGATGTCTATAATCCGTAGTGACTCGTCTCGAAACATAGCAGAATGGCCGTGGGGAGAAGCCTTTTTTGGTCTGCTTTTATCAGTGATCGGCTCGTCAATGTACACAGTCGTAGTGCCATTGTCTTCAGTGGTCTCTATTGGTGCACACCAACTATTTCGAAGGGAACCTTATGATTTTTCGCAACTACCCAACGGACCCTTGCCGTTGAGTTATATACTGATAACGCACGGACCCGGGTAGTGGGGTCAGGGAAAAGATGCAGTAGATATTTTCGGGTATAGTGAGTGACGGGAGGAGCCAACAGAGCATATACAAAAATCGATATAGTCGGAACAGTGCATGACGTCAGAGGAATATAGTCTCTATTGAACGTCCGTTATCGACATCCTCTATATATTCTTCACATATTCATACGTGACACGCACAGAATCAATATGCGAGGAACGTACTGTATGTGCGCAGACACACACAATGTGTCACCTTGCTTAAGAGTATGAAAACGAAGTACTTCCTAACGACATCAAATAACAACGGCATAAAAGTACCAAAAACCAAGGTTACGGCCGAATGCCCACAAGCAGTAAGGCATTGGGAACACCAAGAGACGGTTGCAGGGCCTACGAGGAGCCATGATTAAATAGTAGTTGGTGAGTCTGTGGGAGCATCAGCATTAGCAAAGAAAACAACAGTATTGTGGATCCATGCGGATGTATAATCGCCATGGAACTGAAACACCGAACTGTGCGACACAGTAGGTATAGGCTTATTTGCAAAACCCTTGAATGCGGCGGGTACAGAACGGGCCGAAGTTGCGAATGGCGACAATTTACGCGCGTGTATTTCGTGTGTCATTTGCCTATACCAAGCACTGGTGACCCGGCGGGCTGTCGAAAAAGTACGAATATTATCTAGGACCTTGTAAACAAACTTTCTCGTTGGAATCAATAAAATATTCTTTCACGGAGTCTACCATTGAAGTAGATTTGACCGGTTCCTTTTGCCGTTGAAGGAGCCGTCGACAAAGAACGCACATATTCGTAAAATCGGTGGAGAGTGGCGGGTCAATGATAGTAAAGTTCACATTGCGGAGGTTTTCAGGAGATCTCCATTTCAAAAATTCCAAATATGCAGTGTCGTTCTTGTCAAGATAAAGCAAATGGTTTACCAAGTCCTCAGTACTGTTAAAAGCATCAGCTAAGATAAAAGATGATTTCGGTGCTATTGCTTCATAATCTTCAGCACTTGCACCCCATACCACTGGTACCAGGCCACCTCGCATAGGTTTTGACCAAAATTTTTCAGAAACATAGTCTTTACAGTGATATGAATTTTCAAAAGACAGATAAAACTTATAGGAGTCGATGATATCGGAATAGTCTTTATTAGATAGTTTGTTATGGAAACAGTATCCATACCCATCAATAGGCATCAATCGTTGCATTTCCTTAATTAATAGTAGCCTATGCGTAGCACCAGGACCTTGCCGACCTCCACAGTTTCCGACAATAGCGATCTAAATTAAATACACATGTAGTAATATACACACATTGTGCAATGTGTATTGTATAGGTCTTGAGATTGATTACGGTATACCCAACTCACCGCTGTTCTGTTTTTCGTCGCCATTATTTCGGCAAGAGTTATATTAGTCTTCTTATGGAAGCTTTTCACGTTCTCTATGACGTCCCATGGAGTGCTGACGTCAGCATCACGCCTATAGTTCATCGTCCAATTGAAAAATCCTCGACGATAGTTCATGTCAAGCGGATAATGTGATACGTGAGTTGGAGGCTCCCTACACCACCAAATGTACAATTGCGAAACCGTTCTGAAACAACAAGAAAATATTACTGTTTCGGCTCTGGATGATCGTTTGGGCTATCTCTTTGATTGCAGGGTTTCTGACAGATTAAATGCGCCTCAATGGTGCATGCAGAAGAAACAGTTGATTTTCCAGAAACATTACAAGTGTCCATCGCAATTGCCGAGTGAATAGGCGCTAACCTGTGGCGTCGTTCGTGGCTAGACTCGATGTTGAAAACCGTTCAGTTCAGTGACTGTCCGCTTTCTGATCGGGACGTTGCGGGTTCGATTCCCGACCGAGTCAAATCGCAGACTTTATCATGTATCACGATTACTATACCCATGTATCTGCTCCAGCCTATCTTGTTTGTGTTGCAAACCGCCTCCCTGTGATAAGCGCCACTATAATCTTCTATATAATAATAATAATAGACTCGATGTTACAATTTCTATGGTTACAATACCTTCGCGAGAAATCTTCAACGGTCTCTAGCAGCGAAGTGAGAGCAAATAACTTAGAGATGACTAATGCCAAACAATATTATGTTGAACGGTTAAATTCTCAGTAAACAATGTGACAATATTTGTGGATCGTCCACCATTGTCTCCACTACTGCATATTCTTCAAACTATATCATACGCTTTCATTCAAGCTATCGTTCTACATTTGTTTGAACTCAAACAGCGTTTGAAATAAATGACTCGCCGGCGTCAACAAAAGTTATTATACATTTCCCGGGAAGTATCTCCTTAACCTAGACGCCACGCGGATCTTTAGGCGCCGACGCCGTCATTTCGCGTGGTAAAAGTAGATTTGAAAGAAGGTTTTTGCCGCAGCTGGGCTTACCGCATAATACTATATGCGGCGCATACCGGCACCCCGATAGATCGCTGCGTGCCCGACTGACCAGCCCACATAAGGCAAGCGCTGTGAGGAACTGGCTTCTGCAAATGTATTTGCCTTGGAAATTTGACTTAACCTGATCCAATCATGTTAATCAGTTTGTCGTTAGACAAATACTTAAGACATATACTTTACATTCTCTGTAATACTAGCCTGATCAAAATCTAAGAAGTAAAAATAGGTTTTCGCAGCTCCTTGCTGCGTGGATATGTTGCATAGTGCATCTAGGTGGTGCAGCCGGCTTCTACCTTACACTGTGTGTTGTACAGTTTACGGGTGTACGACAGCGGAAAAACTGAAAGTACGCCGCCACGACCAGTCTCAAGCGTAGGAAAAGGTGTCATCCATGTATGATGCACTGTGTCTTACCTGTTTGGGAAATCGGGTGGCAGGTTGTTTTTGTCAGCATCACGGCAATATATCACGATTGCATCACTAACAGGAGCTTCACGTCGATCATATGTATATTTACATCCGCAATGTGTGTTTGGTGAAGGTCCATACCCTTTATTCCGAAAAGGTCGTTCCCATATTAAAATTGTAGGTACGTGATCAACGTTGATTTCTTTCGTGGAAGCTGAAATAAATTATTACAGATCAGTCCGTAGTCTCGTTACTAATAACTCGACAGTATCTCGTTAAGCAGGTGCCAATTATATTGGGGTTCAACTTCATTAGCTGAACGTACAAGGTTAGTACGACAAGACTTTGTTCCCATGATGTATTTATTAATCAGCGGTCCGAAACAACATATTTATATATATATATATATAAGGCCTGGATACAACAACACCAACACGTTTGTCATCGCAATCAGCTGCAGCGAATATCTTAGCGAAGTGATTTGTGATTTGCTTAAATGCAGCGTGAGTCCTTGGGAAGGTATAGTAATGCAAGCAGAGCAATGTTGTCCCGATTTGAAGAAATATAGTCAATTTAAATAGGACAACAAAAAAGTTCCTTCATCAATAGATCATGGATTAAGGAGTTTCCACTAAACGTTATCTATAGCACTCGTTATTGCTGCATTGAAATGAGAGTGGGGTGGTCCATGGCCTAGTAGGTCATGGGTGTTCGTACCTTGAACAAAGGTATTCCTATAAACAAGTGCATAGTAAAGCAAGAGCAGCATGCGGTGCTTTGTATATGGATATTCATTTTTGCCGACGTTGTCTGACCTTTACGTACAACACCGATACAAAGCGACGGATAATAAGAAAGAGATTTTACAATATCTACTAAGGCAAATAGATTATATCCTACTGACTAGTATAGATGCATGGCAATGGCGAAAGCGGTACAGAAACAGGGAAATATAGAAGTTCCTAAATGGATCAATTTCATGCGATGCGAAACTACAGCACAACAGCAGTAAGCGAGATAGCCTACTATCCCGCTTGCTATTAATTGTCACTCCTGCAATGAACAATCGAAGAAAACTACCATTGAAGCAAGGTACCTGATGTTTGGTCTCTGAGTACTTTTGATGTATTGTGCATATCCCCGGTTAGATTATTTCGCGCGAGTAGGCCTAAGTCTTTATTTGACATCATTTTCTCGACGGTTGAAGTATTTACGAGTTTCTTCATA
The DNA here is from genome assembly GCA_030412335.1 of Botrylloides violaceus. Classification (NCBI taxonomy): domain Eukaryota; kingdom Metazoa; phylum Chordata; class Ascidiacea; order Stolidobranchia; family Styelidae; genus Botrylloides; species Botrylloides violaceus. The sequence continues at coordinate 3,935,893 of JASFYC010000810.1, forward strand.
AATTTGGTTACTGAAATGTCCAATCTGTACGGCACCAATGCAACCGAGCACACGCATACCAGTGTCAGGCACGCCAATGCAACGCGGATCGACGACGTAGTTGTGCGATGCTGTGAGATCATTCCTACGTTGAGTTAATCCAAAGAGCATAATGCGTTAAAAACCGTGCATATAAGTGTCTGCGATAAGAGAAAATACAGGATAAAATCAACTGAACGGTGTGTAAGCCTAAAACAACTCAGCTTTAATTCACCGGCAAAAAATTTCAAATACAATGGCACGTGCAACTAAGATTCAACCGAGTGGTTTAGACTGTCCGCCTTTTGATCGGGAAGTTTCGGGTTCGGTTCGCGGCCAAGCCAAACCCAAGACTTTTTAAACTTGGTATCCGTCAGTATCGGGGGAGCACGGAGTGTTGTGGTTGTGAGAGTGATCCGGGCTATAAATCGGAAGTACTTCCATGTGTACCGTAAGCATTGGCCTGGCAATACTTGATCTTAGTAGTTGAAAACGCCATAAATTCAAAAACAACTACCACTCAAAGCAAATAAATAACGTAGCTACACTAACACAATAACGCGACACGGTAAATGGGGCTGAACTGCTTGCCACCACGTTCCGCTCCAGTGAGCATCGGATGCTTAGTGTAAAAGTTCCTTTGGTACTCCGCGATGAATAGATGGCTCTCTAACCTCCAACACACCTTATGCCAATGTCTTCTTTTTCCTAAAGATTTCATTGCGTATATATTCATTCCGTAGCGTACCAGTAGTGTATCAGAGCATGGTTGCTGTAGTTATGGTTTCGATTGACTAAATCTGTGAGCTTCAGGAACAAATAGAAAAGGGTGCGATGCAACAGGACAGAAGATTTGTATTCACGAAAGCGTAACTAAACAACGAAGACTGCTATTTGCTAACGCTCGAAGCGAAGCCAAGGCAAATAAATACAAACATTGCTGGACCTCTGGTGAAAAATATATGTAAAGAAAGACGATAACTCAAAAGCAAGTCCAATATTTTCCATTGATTCCATTCTGAAACTGCCAGTCACACCCACTGTTTTATGTAGCCTACTAGATCTACGTCAGTCTAATAATAGCCGTAGCACGATACTTTTGCTACGAACATTCACAGCCAAGATCGCCTTGTTCACAGCTAATATTATGGATGGCAGTAACTTCCTGGCTAGTCATTCAATCCCATCCCCCGTGAAAAATGACTGATGTAAGCAACCTGTTGTGAAATCACATTAGACAACTCTGACTTATCATTTGGGATCATTGCTAGTTGCAAATACATTGATTTTGACAACTATACTGAAATGTATTTCCATGGCTTTGCTAGTGGAAACTGTAGAATTTTACACTTTAATATACGTTCTCTGCAAAAACACTGTGCCAGTCTCCCGAAATTTTATAACAATGTAAACCATGTGTAAGATTATTGCCTTATCTGAGACATGTCTCCAAAATGCCCCCATTAGTAAGACATTGCTGGCTACAGTTTTCATCACTCACCCTCCCAAACCAACACTTGATGCATTTTGTAATCAAATAGTCATTCATCTCTAAAAGTCAATTTGGTTTTCAGGCTAAGCTCAATACTTTCCATGCCATTATAGACAAGTTACTACAACTCATTACTCAGCCAATGATGCCAGTAAGCCACCGTGCTGTATTTTTATGGATATCAAGAAAGCTTTTGATTCTGATGACATCCTGATTGACAAACTCAATTCTCGTGGACTGAGAGGTGTATCCCATGACATTATATCCAGCTACCTCTGTAACCGTTCCCAAAGGGTTATGGTCAGGAGCTGCCTCTCTGATTCACAACTCGTTAGATGTGGAGTGGAGCAAGGCTCTGTAGGCCTACTGGGGTCTTTAAATTTCCCGATTTACATTAACGATGTCACCCTTGCCTTCAACTTCCAAATCACCCTGTTTGCTGATAACGCTTGTTTTTCGATGTCTGCCGAGTCCACTAGTCAGCTGCAGTCTATTGTTAATCGAGAAATTGCAAATGTCTGGTCTTGTATGATTAAACATCAACTAATGGTCAACCCCTCCAAAACACAAGCTATTCTACTAAACCCTAATCCCTCCTCCACTCCCTTCTCAATCTCAGTTGGAAATGCAGACATTTCCCTCGTTCATACCACCAAATACCTCGGCGTGATCAGAGTGAATATAAAACGAGCTATTTATTGACTCTAACCAAACATTAACATCGCTAATGCAACATCGCCTCCTTTTTCTGTATTCATATATCTCCAGTATAAATGATCGACACTATATCCGACAGGGAGCGACTGATTGTAATAAGACCTTGCGGCCCCCACCGTCACCTGGTCCATACCGGAACTTATGTTCCTGGTGAGACGAAAATAAATTATCTGTCTGTCTGGTTTTAATTGACTGAACCTGTAAGCTTCAGGAACAAATAGGTAAGGTTGCGATATCGCAAACGGTTAACACAGCTATAGTTTACTCGAAATCTGCCACATTTAAGGAAATCTTTTATAGTGCGTAACGACCTAACGTAGGCTTTGTTAAACTTATTCGCAGAATCTTAAAACAATCGATTACAAACCCAAACGACAACGCTACACGCACGCCTGAGGTTTATTGATCGCGAAAGAGACAGATGAAATAGTATTCGCGAATCAACTTGCAAGTTCAAAATGGAATATATCTTCGTTACAGCGCGCGAGGCTGTCGGGTCGACCTATTGAAATTCTGATTTAAGCACGGCGTCTATACGATAACTATGCGAAGCCTACATGTTTCCCCATTTAGGCCTACGATGGCATCAATGAATATCTACTATTCGTAAAATACCATTGGACTGATGTTGCGCACAAACTACTAATCTACTGTATAGGTAGATTCATGGCCTACTCCATAGTCTATAGATCTACCATGGCCTACTTTAGTTCAGTTCATCATTATGAACAGTAGAAAAGAAACCTGAGGTTTGTTGATCGCGGAAGCAGTTGTAGCTGTTAGCGCAATCGTGTCCAATTGTATTGTATTTTATACCAATGTGTAATTTTATCTCACGCTCGAAGGACCTTCATAACACGTCGCTCTTCTATCTATATCTATCTACGGTATATGCTCTTTGTTGAAGAGTCAAATCGTGTTGGTCCGTATTGTGAGACTATTTTAAAACAACGTCTGTGTAGGTTTTAGACAGTAAGTCGATCCTACACCATAACCGCATGGCCGGTTTTACTACGATGTTATCGCCGAGGCGGAACGGATTTTGACGCAAAGTCCGTAATCTACAGTAGAGTATACAATCGTTCGAAATTTCTCCTGCAACAGGTTGGCCTCTTGCTACGACTACACAATGCACATTACCCATGTTTATACTCATTCTGGAAAAAACGTCGGCAATAAGTCGTCGACTCTTCGTGACAGCTTGGGTCATCAACTTGATTATTTTACAAATAGTAGGCATATATTGTGGCCTTCATAAATGGTGGTAAAAGTACGCATCGTTAGACATGGTTCGTATAGAGTTCGCGCTTAAATCAGAATTTCAATAGGTCCACCATGGCCTACTCAAGGAACTAAAGTAGGCCATGGGTCCTCCTGACAGCCTTGCGCGGCGTAGTATATGCGAAGATATATTCAACAATAACATAAGACGTCGTAGCACTACGCTAAAAATGCGACCTTTATATAATCTCACGATATGGTCGGCTCAGGAGTCGGATAAGAGCTTTGAAACAGTAGCCAAACAGTAGGTGGGCTTACCGTCGGAGGCTAACTAATCATTGACTGTAATACTCTCTGTGGTGCAGTGCAAATTCACGTGCTTGAAATGTTTTAATATCAAGTTCGTCATGATATCCATAACCAAAAGATCTGCTTACTGCTACTAGTTTACGCGCAACGTCAGTCTACCGGTATTTTACAAAGAGTAGGCATATATTGCAGCCATCATAAATGGCGATAAAAGTACGCATAGTTGGACATGGATCGTATAGACTCCGTGCTTAAATCAGAATTTCAATAGGTCCACCATGGCCTACTTTAGGAACTAAAGCTAGGCCATGGGTCCTCCTGACATCCCTGCGCGGCCCATTATATGCGAAGATATATTCAACAATAACATACGACGTCGTAGCACTACGCTAAAAATGCGACCTCGATACAATCGTGGGTGAGAAGCTTCCCTCTCTTCTCTTGACGAAGTAAAATATCTAAGATGCCGAACCGAAGCTCAGAATAATCTTCAGCCGGGAAAACCAAGTGGCGCGCATTTCCGTCCGTCGACAATAGCTCCACCGCATATATACCTGTAGGCTATCATCGCGTACTGTACTGCTACTCGCGTTACTAACATCAGCATATGCTATACCAATCGGCTCTTTCCAGCGTAAATCTGTCTCGACTTCAATTAATTGAAGTCACTCCAACGCGCCGCACAATGTGCATATTGACATTGTTACGACCTTTGGTTTGAGCTTGATGAGGCGAAGACTTATATCTACTATATAGATTTTAGGAACTCAGTACAACCAATAGAAACTAAATACTACTGACTAGAAGCAGGATTAAAAGCCTATAGCTGAGTAGATTCTACCGCCTGAAACGAATAGTGCTCAAAGACCTGTGCTTAGTCATCGCATACTCCCGAAACTGAGTAATGAATAAATCGTGCACTTGCAATCTAGCTACTTCCTAACTAGGGATACACCGACATATTATGAATGATGAAGTGTTTCCGGCATTCCTGAAAATATAGCTGAGTAGATTCTACCGCCTGAAACGAATAGTGCGCTCAAAGACCTGTGCTTTGGTCATCGCATACTGATGAAACTGAGTAATGAATAAATCGTGCAGTTGCAATCTAGCTACTTCCTAACTAGGGATACACCGACATATTATGAATGATGAAGTGTTTCCGGCATTGCTGAAAGTTCATTTAATACTTTGAATAATCTAACATATGTTCGGTCACTAATTGAGGTAAGTCGATGCAGGCCTAGGGCTGTACGCCAAAGGGGACTGCGACTGCACAAAGTAAGCTGTAGCTTGTGGTGGTGTTTGCTTCCGAAATAGACATGAATAAAATGCCAACCATGCAGATGTCCACGCATGGCCTATTTAACCAACTAAACTAGGTCATGACCCGCGAATGATAGATGAAATATTGCATTTGGGTAATATCAGATGCACCACAGATTCAATGTAAGCCTACGTCGATTAGTAAATTGAGAGAACTTAATAGCGACATCTCATGGGTGAAAATTTGGTAGCAGTATAGGCTAGTCCGTAATCTGCAGGTGGTATGATCACATGAGCAGGCGTCCATCGCGTATCGCAGCAAAGAACGGTGCCTGTCTGTATATAAATGTTCGAAGCATGTTCTAAGATCTCTATCTCGAGTTATCGAACTCCCTGCCTCCTCTTCAGATCTTGAACCAAACCAGACGGCTGTCTGGTATGCGCAACCCGACCGAGTTGCAGGATGTCCTATTTTCCTTTATATCAATCTATATACTAATTCTCGAGAGGGTTTTCTGTTTAGAACCGTTCCGCTTCGATGGTTTTTCTCATCATGCGTCCTTCAGGGTCGTCTTCCTGGGTGTTTCTGGGCTACGTTGTCGTTTTTGCACTCTTTTTCACCTTTTCCACATCTGCAATCGCGCGGGACGGGGCTTTGGGGGCCAGCTCGAGACCCCCGTTTTTACTGTTCCCCATGAAATTTCGGTGATGCGCGTGAGCAACGAAATTCACGCGATGTGCTGGCAGCATTCGCGCACTCTCGCTCTCTTGGTTCGGCCGCGGAGACTTGCGTGTTACAGTATGATAGACACCTTACAATGTTAGGTGTCTATATAGTTGCAAGGAGAGTAGTACGGATCTGGGATGATCATTGCGGGTTCGATTGTTGGCGCTGTGTTGTAGTGTGTAGATATGGCTTACCAGTACCAGTAGATTATACTGTAGGTCTAATGTATTTTATATCATTTCGCGGTGATTGCAGGGGCCTGTTTTTTAGTGTTGGTATATTTAATCCAGTCTTGTAAGGTTCTGCCCTGCAGGAATGTGTATTTGGGTAGGGGCTTCATTCTGTGCCGTTTTGTTCGCTGAAGGGTGTAGCTCACGGTAATGCTGTATTTTAGTGTAGTTATATCATGTCTGTACCGGCATTTCATACTGTCGAGTTAATTCTTCACAGTTTACTATGCCATATGCCGCTACCTGGTCTTTCATACCATACTGTCAGTCATCGCAATATTCGCAATCTTCGTTTACTTGACTCACAGATATCACGGCGATGCCATGAGTCTATTTGTTATTGTTACTGTACAGTCTTGTTATATTTCATCCAGTCAAGAGTCTGCACTGCAGTCACATGTGTATTTGGGGGCGCATGGCCTACTACATTCAATGTATGAATGTATGAATGTATAGTAGGCCATGGGGGAGGTATATCTATCAAAGTCGTTGATTCCTTTGTTAACGGATTAACGCAGGAGTTAATTGCGTAATTTTATATTCGCCACTTATCTCGCTAAAAGGTAATTACTATTCAATTTCAAGTGCATCACCATGCATTTTTGAATATAGGCTACACGTGACATCAAGTGCCGTATCTTGAATAGCGGATTAGCATTACGCTTCCCTGATAGTATACTACCCATTCATGAGTGATACCAACTGAGATTTCATTAAGTTCCTTTTATCTCCTACACCTACAGCATCGATAATTGACCTAGCGTGAACAAGGAAATTACCAACCTGCTGTTGCGACTTTATAGAACAATAGTGCCGTTATCGACTGAGAAAAGCTGAGAAATGTAGACATAACACGTAGACGTAATTTTCGGTGGACATTCGACAATCACGTGAGCACATTGGCGCCACGTTTTGAATTCGAAATCGGTAGGGATTACACATTCAGTATTCGGCAGAACTCCGCAACGGAGCACATGTGCGTTGTGAGCAGGTCAGATGTTAACGCAGGGACGTAGGCCTACTGAAGAGTTGTGTTAAGTTTATTGGCGTGTCAGTTTGGGATACCCGTACAGTATAATCATCAAGTCCGCATTAAATCTGTCTAAGACTCAATCAAAACACAGTAGAGACAGATCGTCGTGAAAAGAGTTCTTTATAGCAGCGTGCGCCACAGGTGTGACATTTATTGTGGGGTGTTTCGATCACACGCAACCTGCGGCTCTTTATTGTTCTTGGTGCTCTGGCTCTCATGACTCGAAGTCAGAGAGCGAATTTACGAAAACTATCCAACATTTTCTTTTAATTTTAATAAATATAATAAGTCACCACAGTACAGATTTAACATCCAGTCCAGTTTATTGGAATATAATGCACAAGCTTTCGGAGCTCTGCTCCTTCATCAACTGGACTGGATGTTGAATCTGTGGTGACTTATTATATTTATTACTAGTTGAATCGTCCGCCATCGGCTCCACTATTTTACTTTTAATTTTAGCAACCCACGTATTAACAGTATATATATTGATTAATCATATAATGATGGCTCAATGCAAGAAGAGAAAAGTTTCTTAAGCTGTGCCGTGAAATTCAGGAGCAGAAATCACATTAACTGAGTGCTCGTTTATATCAGGTCATGAACTGACGAGTTGCGTTTCCCAGCCAGAGCAGTTCTATTTTCTTTATCGATATAGCCTAATAGAGAAACGCACTGAAGTCTTTTACGTGTAAGTTTGAGTTTGATGTTGGGTCTTCATCGATGTTGTGACTCTGAGTAGGATTGAGTTTGGTGGAAACGATACCAAATGGCTCTTTCAATGCTAAAGGTTGCCGACCCGTGTTTCTAGGCAAATAACTCCGCTAAGATATTCGTCGCAGGCGCTTGAGATGACAAACGCGCTGGTTGTTGCATATAGGCCTAACTTAACACATTTGTTGCGTCGGAATACTGGTTATTAAATATTAAATACATCATGGAAAGTCATGCTACGAACCTTGGACGTTCAGCTCGAAATCGTTATCCGTTTACTCCTCCGCATAGCAGTGAGTGCAGATGGTTTTTGTGACAGTGATGCGGTATATTGCCTATACTACAGCCTACCGCGTAGTTAGAGTCGTTGACCTGGTGTACACGTGATCTTAATAGTAGCTGAACAACCCATAAAATCCAAAAACAACGACTAGAGAAACTAGATACCACGGTTTCAAGTTTTGAAATATTCCGAGAGCGCTCTATAATTGTCGTAACTCGTAACCATGGAACTCCCTTCCCGCACTGTTGTTGAAGCACCTGCATTGACGGTGTTCAAAAAGCGTCTACTGGACGTCGATCTCTCTGAAGCGTTTTATCTGACAGGTGAATTAATACAGGTACAATACGCAATACATTTGAGTTCGATAAGTAACACCGGTCCTGACTACCGTATTTCTATTTTGTTCCACGATAATGTTGGAGGCGAAAATGGATGAGCGAACTATTGGTAATCTAAATTAAAGCATAGAATGTACATGATTAAAGAATTTATGTAAAATTGAAGGAACTATTGATTTTGTAAAATTCCCTCGTTGTGATAAATTAGACAGGACTAGAATTGGACAATCAGGATATGCTCGAAATATTCTCTCCGATTTACGTTGATGCGCCATTGACGTTGTTTGCACGCAACAAGCAATCACAAGTTGCGGTAGTCCTTTGTTTAGTGTATGGGGAAACGTCAATCAACAAATGCCATCGGAGCTCCGGCCGTTCCTTCCGCGCAATTGACATCGCACGTATATCATTTCATTAACGACAGAAAGAATCACACGACCTCTACCTAGTACCATTCGTCTGCCATCATTCGCCTTCCATAGGATGTATAAATAAAGAACCGATGAGGCTATGGGGCTTGAGCTTGTGGTTCTGACGGTGATGCGATGATATACATGTATACCGGTACCTGAGCGGAAAGAGCGAGTGGACCCCGACTCCCCATCGGAGTCCAAGCATTTGTGGACTGGCGTTGTCGCATAGGCTTGCGCTAAATGCGACCTACGAAATTTGGCTGCATGCATCACGATTACGCAAAATATGCCAATGGCGCATCCATCAGCGAAAATGCTCGTATTCTTTTTTTTTTTTATATTTTATTTTTTATTATGATAAGGAAAGCGGCGCTTGCATCGTACAACACAACACAATATATAAAATGACTTGAGCTGTTTTACCTATAGTGGACGTTTGCAACCGAGGGCGAAGTCGATAACGGTTCTCGCCATGTTAGGGTGGGTCAGTACGTTTATTAAGGTTGGAGAAAGATGATTGGAAAAGCAGGATCGGAAAAGAATGGCCCGTTGTTAACGGTATTTAAGGCAGTACAAATGTTCCACTGTTTCTGGGCATGGGCAGGATTCACAATTTGGCGAAAGGACACATCCAATTTTAAATAAATGGGCATTTAACTTGCAATGGCCGGTACGCAGACGGAACAAAATACTGTTACTAGTGTGGTTTGTAGGTGATGGTAGAACTGTCTTCACGGAATCTTGAAACTGCTTGAAGTGAGCTCCCTTTTCACCCATCGTGTATTCGTGTTCCCACTCATCAAGGCACCTTTTGCGGAGGACTGACTTTGCTTCTCGCAAGGAGAGGAAAGCAACAGTGTTGTTGCCACGGCTGTCCGGGGAATTATCCGCAGCAAGACGAGCCAACCGGTCTGCCTCCTCGTTGCCGGGGACATCCATATGACCTGGAAGCCACGCCAGGGTTGTTGCCGTATCTTTTATTTGAAGCTTGTGAAGCAACACAATTATTTCCTTCGTGGTCTGTTCCACTGCACAGAATCTCCGTTTCGGATGAAAGCTTTTAATGGCCGACATGCAATCAGTTAAGATCACGTACTTAGCGGATGACTTTCCGTTTTCTAGAATCCAGCTCAGGGCGGCTCGGATGGCCAGAATCTCAACGAAGTAACTCGAGAGATGGTTTTGACAGCACTGCGAAATTGATATATGGCGCGATGGAATATGAATAGCCCACCCTGTCCCGGTCGGCGTCCTGGACCCGTCAGTGTAGATGGCGGTGTGGTCGCCATAACGTTCGGAGATGTATTCTCGACTTAGCATCGAGACGAAAAGAGGGTTTTCCACTCCTTTAATACGATTGTACAACTCCATATCGACGAAGGGTCCACGGAGCTGCCAAGGGGGAGCTTCAAAGTATACAAGACGACATATCTCCGTAGACAGATGAGCAACGAGTTGGTGAAGACGTTGAAGGTCATGTAGTGTTGTCGTGTCAGGCAATAGTCATCGTACCACGAATCATTAGTGACTTCGATGGTCGGGTGGCCGCAACGGGCCTGTTGAAGTCGCACGCGGTAGCTCAGGGACCGGTATCGATGTCGAATATGTGGCGGCATTTCATTACAGGCAGCTTGAAGAGCACAAATGGGCGTGCTTTGCATTGCCCCGCAGCAGAGGCGGAGAGCTTGGTTCTGTATCACCTGTAATTTACTAAGTGAGTTTTTGGGGGCGAAGAAGTATAGCGATTTTCCTTGTTGTGCAACGATATAAGCACAGTGTGACAATCAATGATAAATGCATATATATATATATACAGTGCAACTACATGTACTAGAACTGGACTAGATGAATCATAAAGGCATGATTTATCTTTGGACATACAGGAAGGCACAGATAATGACGAAACATAGGAATGTAATGCATATATTTGAATATATGCAAAAGTACGGTACCAAAGCAAGGAAGTACTATTGACGAATAGCACTAACCCAACACCCTTGTGGCACAAGTAGGCTATATGGAAACGGGTGTACCGTAGTAGCAACTAGTGAGTGACGTTTTTTGGATGACTTGACCATAGACTTGGGATTGGGAATGCAGGTGGAGACTTGACTCGAGACTCCCAATAAATCTTTTCAAGTCATAAGGCAAGTCGTAAACAGTGCATGACGTCAGAGGAATATAGTCTCTATTGAACTTCCGTTATCGACTCCACTATATATTCTTCACATATCCCATACGTGACACGCACAGAATCAATATGCGAGGAACGTACTGTATGTGCGCAGACACACACAATGTGTCACCTTGCTTAAGAGTATGAAAACGAAGTACTTCCTAACGACATCAAATAACAACGGCATAAAAGTACCAAAACCAAAGTTACGGCCGAATGCTTACAAGCAGTAAGGCATTGGAAATACCAAGAGACGGTTGCAGGGCCTACGAGGAGTCATGATTAAATAGTAGTTGGTGAGTCTGTGGGAGCATCAGCATTAGCGAAGAAAACAATAGTATTGTGGATCCATGCGTATGTATAATCGCCATGGAACTGAAACACCGAACTGTGCGACACAGTAGGTATAGGCTTATTTGCAAAACCCTTGAATGCGGCGGGTACAGAACGGGCCGAAGTTGCGAATGGCGACAATTTACGCGCGTGTATTTCGTGTGTCATTTGCCTATACCAAGCACTGGTGACCCGGCGGGCTGTCGAAAAAGTACGAATATTATCTAGGACCTTGTAAACAAACTTTCTCGTTGGAATCAATAAAATATTCTTTCACGGAGTCTACCATTGAAGTAGATTTGACCGGTTCCTTTTGCCGTTGAAGGAGCCGTCGACAAAGAACGCACATATTCGTAAAATCGGTGGAGAGTGGCGGATCAATGATAGTAAAGTTCACATTGCGGAGGTTTTCAGGAGATCTCCATTTCAAATATTCCAAATATGCAGTGTCGTTCTTGTCAAGATAAAGCAAATGGTTTACCAAGTCCTCAGTACTGTTAAAAGCATCAGCTAAGATAAAAGATGATTTCGGTGCTACTGCTTCATAATCTTCAGCACTTGCACCCCATACCACTGGTACCAGGCCACCTCGCATAGGTTTTGACCAAAATTTTTCAGAAACATAGTCTTTACAGTGATATGAATTTTCAAAAGACAGATAAAACTTATAGGAGTCGATGATATCGGAATAGTCTTTATTAGATAGTTTGTTATGGAAACAGTATCCATACCCATCAATAGGCATCAATCGTTGCATTTCCTTAATTAATAGTAGCCTATGCGTAGCACCAGGACCTTGCCGACCTCCACAGTTTCCGACAATAGCGATCTAAATTAAATACACATGTAGTAATATACACACATTGTGCAATGTGTATTGTATAGGTCTTGAGATTGATTACGGTATACCCAACTCACCGCTGTTCTGTTTTTCGTCGCCATTATTTCGGCAAGAGTTATATTAGTCTTCTTATGGAAGCTTTTCACGTTCTCTATGACGTCCCATGGAGTGCTGACGTCAGCATCACGCCTATAGTTCATCGTCCAATTGAAAAATCCTCGACGATAGTTCATGTCAAGCGGATAATGTGATACGTGAGTTGGAGGCTCCCTACACCACCAAATGTACAATTGCGAAACCGTTCTGAAACAACAAGAAAATATTACTGTTTCGGCTCTGGATGATCGTTTGGGCTATCTCTTTGATTGCAGGGTTTCTGACAGATTAAATGCGCCTCAATGGTGCATGCAGAAGAAACAGTTGATTTTCCAGAAACATTACAAGCGTCCATCGCAATTGCCGCGTGAATAGGCGCTAACCTGTGGCGTCGTTCGTGGCTAGACTCGATGTTGAAAACCGTTCAGTTCAGTGACTGTCCGCTTTCTGATCGGGACGTTGCGGGTCCGATTCCCGACCGAGTCAAATCGCAGACTTTATCATGTATCACGATTACTATACCCATGTATCTGCTCCAGCCTATCTTGTTTGTGTTGCAAACCGCCTCCCTGTGATAAGCTCCACTATAATCTTCTATATAATAATAATATTAGACTCGATGTTACAATTTCTATGGTTACAATACATTCGCGAGAAATCTTCAACGGTCTCTAGCAGCGAAGTGAGACCAAATAACTTAGAGATGACTAATGCCAAACAATATTATGTTGAACGGTTAAATTCTCAGTAAACATTGTGAAAATATTTGTTGATCGTCCACCATTGTCTCCACTACTGCATATTCTTCAAACTATATCATACGCTTTCATTCAAGCTATCGTTCTACATTTGTTTGAACAGAAACAGCGTTTGAAATAAATGACTCGCCGGCGTCAACAAAAGTTATTATACATTTCCCGGGAAGTATCTCCTTAACCTAGACGCCACGCGGATCTTTAGGCGCCGACGCCGTCACTTTGCGTGGTAAAAGTAGATTTGAAAGAAGGTTTTTGCCGAAGCTGGGCTTACCGCATAATACTATATGCGGCGCATACCGGCACCCCGATAGATCGCTGCGTGCCCGACTGACCAGCCCTCCATGGCTCCACATAAGGCAAGCGCTGTGAGGAACTGGCTTCTGCAAATGTATTTGCCTTGGAAATTTGACTTAACCTGATCCAACCATGTTATTCAGTTTGTCGTTAGACAAATACTTAAGACAAATACTTTACATTCTCTGTAATACCAGCCTGATCAAAATCTAAGATGTAAAAATAGGTTTTCGCAGCTCCTTGCTGCGTGGATATGTTGCATAGTGCATCTAGGTGGTGCAGCCGGCTTCTACCTTACACTGTGTGTTGTACAGTTTACGGGTGTAAGACAGCGGAAAAACTGAAAATACGCCGCCACGACTAGTCTCAAGCGTAGGAAAAGGTGTCATCCATGTATGATGCACTGTGTCTTACCTGTTTGGGAAATCGGGTGGCAGGTTGTTTTTGTCAGCATCGCGGCAATATATCACGATTGCATCACTAACAGGAGCTTCACGTCGATCATATGTATATTTACATCCGCAATGTGTGTTTGGTGAAGGTCCAGACCCTTTATTCCGAAAAGGTCGTTCCCATATTAAAATTGTAGGTACGTGATCAACGTTGATTTCTTTCGTGGAAGCTGAAATAAATTATTACAGATCAGTCCGTAGTCTCGTTACTAATAACTCGACAGTATCTCGTTAAGCAGGTGCCAATTATATTGGGGTTCAACTTCATTAGCTGAACGTACAAGGTTAGTACGACAAGACTTTGTTCCCATGATGTATTTATTAATCAGCGGTCCGAAACAACATATTTATATATATATATATATAAGGCCTGGATACAACAACACCAACACGTTTGTCATCGCAATCAGCTGCAGCGAATATCTTAGCGAAGTGATTTGTGATTTGCTTAAATGCAGCGTGAGTCCTTGGGAAGGTATAGTAATGCAAGCAGAGCAATGTTGTCCCGATTTGAAGAAATATAGTCAATTTAAATAGGACAACAAAAAAGTTCCTTCATCAATAGATCATGGATTAAGGAGTTTCCACTAAACGTTATCTATAGCACTCGTTATTGCTGCATTGAAATGAGAGTGGGGTGGTCCATGGCCTAGTAGGTCATGGGTGTTCGTACCTTGAACAAAGGTATTCCTATAAACAAGTGCATAGTAAAGCAAGAGCAGCATGCGGTGCTTTGTATATGGATATTCATTTTTGCCGACGTTGTCTGACCTTTACGTACAACACCGATACAAAGCGACGGATAATAAGAAAGAGATTTTACAATATCTACTAAGGCAAATAGATTATATCCTACTGACTAGTATAGATGCATGGCAATGGCGAAAGCGGTACAGAAACAGGGAAATATAGAAGTTCCTAAATGGATCAATTTCATGCGATGCGAAACTACAGCACAACAGCAGTAAGCGAGATAGCCTACTATCCCGCTTGCTATTAATTGTCACTCCTGCAATGAACAATCGAAGAAAACTACCATTGAAGCAAGGTACCTGATGTTTGGTCTCTGAGTACTTTTGATGTATTGTGCATATCCCCGGTTAGATTATTTCGCGCGAGTAGGCCTAAGTCTTTATTTGACATCATTTTCTCGACGGTTGAAGTATTTACGAGTTTCTTCATAAATTTGGTTACTGAAATGTCCAATCTGTACGGCACCAATGCAACCGAGCACACGCATACCAGTGTCAGGCACGCCAATGCAACGCGGATCGACGACGTAGTTGTGCGATGCTGTGAGATCATTCCTACGTTGAGTTAATCCAAAGAGCATAATGCGTTAAAAACCGTGCATATAAGTGTCTGCGATAAGAGAAAATACAGGATAAAATCAACTGAACGGTGTGTAAGCCTAAAACAACTCAGCTTTAATTCACCGGCAAAAAATTTCAAATACAATGGCACGTGCAACTAAGATTCAACCGAGTGGTTTAGACTGTCCGCCTTTTGATCGGGAAGTTTCGGGTTCGGTTCGCGGCCAAGCCAAACCCAAGACTTTTTAAACTTGGTATCCGTCAGTATCGGGGGAGCACGGAGTGTTGTGGTTGTGAGAGTGATCCGGGCTATAAATCGGAAGTACTTCCATGTGTACCGTAAGCATTGGCCTGGCAATACTTGATCTTAGTAGTTGAAAACGCCATAAATTCAAAAACAACTACCACTCAAAGCAAATAAATAACGTAGCTACACTAACACAATAACGCGACACGGTAAATGGGGCTGAACTGCTTGCCACCACGTTCCGCTCCAGTGAGCATCGGATGCTTAGTGTAAAAGTTCCTTTGGTACTCCGCGATGAATAGATGGCTCTCTAACCTCCAACACACCTTATGCCAATGTCTTCTTTTTCCTAAAGATTTCATTGCGTATATATTCATTCCGTAGCGTACCAGTAGTGTATCAGAGCATGGTTGCTGTAGTTATGGTTTCGATTGACTAAATCTGTGAGCTTCAGGAACAAATAGAAAAGGGTGCGATGCAACAGGACAGAAGATTTGTATTCACGAAAGCGTAACTAAACAACGAAGACTGCTATTTGCTAACGCTCGAAGCGAAGCCAAGGCAAATAAATACAAACATTGCTGGACCTCTGGTGAAAAATATATGTAAAGAAAGACGATAACTCAAAAGCAAGTCCAATATTTTCCATTGATTCCATTCTGAAACTGCCAGTCACACCCACTGTTTTATGTAGCCTACTAGATCTACGTCAGTCTAATAATAGCCGTAGCACGATACTTTTGCTACGAACATTCACAGCCAAGATCGCCTTGTTCACAGCTAATATTATGGATGGCAGTAACTTCCTGGCTAGTCATTCAATCCCATCCCCCGTGAAAAATGACTGATGTAAGCAACCTGTTGTGAAATCACATTAGACAACTCTGACTTATCATTTGGGATCATTGCTAGTTGCAAATACATTGATTTTGACAACTATACTGAAATGTATTTCCATGGCTTTGCTAGTGGAAACTGTAGAATTTTACACTTTAATATACGTTCTCTGCAAAAACACTGTGCCAGTCTCCCGAAATTTTATAACAATGTAAACCATGTGTAAGATTATTGCCTTATCTGAGACATGTCTCCAAAATGCCCCCATTAGTAAGACATTGCTGGCTACAGTTTTCATCACTCACCCTCCCAAACCAACACTTGATGCATTTTGTAATCAAATAGTCATTCATCTCTAAAAGTCAATTTGGTTTTCAGGCTAAGCTCAATACTTTCCATGCCATTATAGACAAGTTACTACAACTCATTACTCAGCCAATGATGCCAGTAAGCCACCGTGCTGTATTTTTATGGATATCAAGAAAGCTTTTGATTCTGATGACATCCTGATTGACAAACTCAATTCTCGTGGACTGAGAGGTGTATCCCATGACATTATATCCAGCTACCTCTGTAACCGTTCCCAAAGGGTTATGGTCAGGAGCTGCCTCTCTGATTCACAACTCGTTAGATGTGGAGTGGAGCAAGGCTCTGTAGGCCTACTGGGGTCTTTAAATTTCCCGATTTACATTAACGATGTCACCCTTGCCTTCAACTTCCAAATCACCCTGTTTGCTGATAACGCTTGTTTTTCGATGTCTGCCGAGTCCACTAGTCAGCTGCAGTCTATTGTTAATCGAGAAATTGCAAATGTCTGGTCTTGTATGATTAAACATCAACTAATGGTCAACCCCTCCAAAACACAAGCTATTCTACTAAACCCTAATCCCTCCTCCACTCCCTTCTCAATCTCAGTTGGAAATGCAGACATTTCCCTCGTTCATACCACCAAATACCTCGGCGTGATCAGAGTGAATATAAAACGAGCTATTTATTGACTCTAACCAAACATTAACATCGCTAATGCAACATCGCCTCCTTTTTCTGTATTCATATATCTCCAGTATAAATGATCGACACTATATCCGACAGGGAGCGACTGATTGTAATAAGACCTTGCGGCCCCCACCGTCACCTGGTCCATACCGGAACTTATGTTCCTGGTGAGACGAAAATAAATTATCTGTCTGTCTGGTTTTAATTGACTGAACCTGTAAGCTTCAGGAACAAATAGGTAAGGTTGCGATATCGCAAACGGTTAACACAGCTATAGTTTACTCGAAATCTGCCACATTTAAGGAAATCTTTTATAGTGCGTAACGACCTAACGTAGGCTTTGTTAAACTTATTCGCAGAATCTTAAAACAATCGATTACAAACCCAAACGACAACGCTACACGCACGCCTGAGGTTTATTGATCGCGAAAGAGACAGATGAAATAGTATTCGCGAATCAACTTGCAAGTTCAAAATGGAATATATCTTCGTTACAGCGCGCGAGGCTGTCGGGTCGACCTATTGAAATTCTGATTTAAGCACGGCGTCTATACGATAACTATGCGAAGCCTACATGAACATGTTTCCCCATTTAGGCCTACGATGGCATCAATGAATATCTACTATTCGTAAAATACCATTGGACTGATGTTGCGCACAAACTACTAATCTACTGTATAGGTAGATTCATGGCCTACTCCATAGTCTATAGATCTACCATGGCCTACTTTAGTTCAGTTCATCATTATGAACAGTAGAAAAGAAACCTGAGGTTTGTTGATCGCGGAAGCAGTTGTAGCTGTTAGCGCAATCGTGTCCAATTGTATTGTATTTTATACCAACGTGTAATTTTATCTCACGCTCGAAGGACCTTCAAAACACGTCGCTCTTCTATCTATATCTATCTACGGTATATGCTCTTTGTTGAAGAGTCAAATCGTGTTGGTCCGTATTGTGAGACCATAACCGCATGGCCGGTTTTACTACGATGTTATCGCCGAGGCGGAACGGATTTTGACGCAAAGTCCGTAATCTACAGTAGAGTATACAATCGTTCGAAATTTCTCCTGCAACAGGTTGGCCTCTTGCTACGACTGCACAATGCACATTACCCATGTTTATACTCATTCTGGAAAAAACGTCGGCAATAAGTCGTCGACTCTTCGTGACAGCTTGGGTCATCAACTTGATTATTTTACAAATAGTAGGCATATATTGCGGCCTTCATAAATGGTGGTAAAAGTACGCATAGTTAGACATGGTTCGTATAGAGTTCGCGCTTAAATCAGAATTTCAATAGGTCCACCATGGCCTACTCAAGGAACTAAAGTAGGCCATGGGTCCTCCTGACAGCCTTGCGCGGCGTAGTATATGCGAAGATATATTCAACAATAACATAAGACGTCGTAGCACTACGCTAAAAATGCGACTTTTATATAATCGTGGGTGAGAAGCTTCCCTTTCTTCTCTTGACGAAGGAAAATGGCTCCTCAATTCACTTCTCATATGCTTTATGTAAACCCGTATGAAATATCTGATGCCGAACCGAAGGACAGTACATAAGCAAGACGTTGTAGCCAGGCGACCTTACGCGACCAGAAACGGTGAAGAAATTGTTCCGCTAGGGAGCAGAAGCGATCTAAAAGATGCATCTGTGATTTCGGCGTATCGAAACGTGGAAATACCAGCATTGGGCGATGAATAACTTACGAAATACACGCTGGAAGCACTAAAAAAACCACCTGGTCACACGCAGAACGTCCGTCCCAACATCCTTGTAAAATCTTACGGCGATAGCTTCAGTAATAAAAAAAGTTAATTCGTGCACAGACGGACAGATATACATACATACACACAAACAGTATGTAATTATTTGTATTCCAAATTTGGCTGGGTGGAACTATCTGTTTGGATGAATCACTGGAAGATGTCAAGAAATCTTCCAGCTGCTTACAAAAACCAAGCCGATCTGAATGGAAAATTTGTTGTGCGACCGTGCATATTTTTGCGATACATGAGATCGCAGCGCCATAAATTATATCATGCATGGCCTTTGGCCTACTTTAGTAGTAGAGTAGGCCTATGTCATGTGTCAGAGGGTTGCTCGGCTGTGAGTTTTGCTGTTGTCTGTAGTAGCTAGCGTTGCATAACTACTCGCTCACTATAGTTAGTTTCATCAATCGCTATCTACCTGTGATTAATTGCATCCTTCATGACAATACACACGACGCGAATATAATTATAGGCCTACATCTAGATCTAGCCTTTACGAAGACATACTCGGAACTGCGGAAGCAAATACCAGAGAAAACCTATTTGAGCCCACAACGTAACGATCGATAAGAAAGGCTGATTTCGTAAATAACGGGGCTATTATATGAGCCCAAACTTAGAGCACACAAAAACTATCACCTAAATGTGAAACATTATTGAAGCGCTTGAGATATCTGACAAGCCTAGCGAATATACACGGGTAAACAAATGAAGCCTGAAGTATAGCCGTATAGCAGTAGCTGAAAAAACATGAAATGTATAAACGTCAAGTTTCTATCGCAGCAAACGATTATATATGTAATCGGCGTGCTTTTGTTGTTGTTTTGGTATTTATGACTTTTTCCACTCTGGTTTGACTTGGTTAGATCGGAACCTCCCAATCAGAAAGCGGACAATCTAAACCACCAGGCCAACTGAACGGCACGGCGTGTTATATTATATCTATCAACGTCGTTGATGCCTTTTTTAACGAATTAACGCAGGAGTTAATTGCGTATTTTATATTCGCCACTTATCTCGCTAAAAGGTAATTACTATTCAATTTCAAGTGCATCACCATGCATTTTTGAATATAGGCTACGCGTGACATCAAGTGCCGTATCTTGAATAGCGGATTAGCATTACGCTTCTGGCAGCATTCGCGCACTCTCGCTCTCTTGGTTCGGCCGCGGAGACTTGCGTGTTACAGTATAATAGACACCTTACAATGTTAGGTGTCTATATAGTTGCAAAGAGAGTAGTACGGATCTGGGATGATCATTGCGGGTTCGATTGTTGGCGCTGTGTTGTAGTGTGTAGATATGGCTTACCAGTACCAGTAGATTATACTGTAGGTCTAATGTATTTTACACCATTTCGCGGTGATTGCACGGGCCTGTTTTTTACTGTTGTTATATTTAATCCAGTCTTGTAAGGTTCTGCCCTGCAGGAATGTGTATTTGGTTAGGGGATTCATTCTGTGCCGTTTTGTTCGCTGAAGGGTGTAGCTCACGGTGATGCTGTATTTTAGTGTAGTTATATCATGTCTGTACCGGCATTTCATACTGTCGAGTTAATGCTTCACAGTTTACTATGCCATGCCGCTACCTGGTCTTTCATACCATACAGTCAGTCATCGCAATATTCGCAATCTTCGTTTACTTGACTCACATATATCACGGCGATGCCATGAGTCTATTTGTTATTGTTACTGTATAGTCTTGTTATATTTCATCCAGTCAAGAGTCTGCACTGCAGTCACATGTGTATTTGGGGGAGCATGGCCTACTACATTCAATGTATGAATGTATGAATGTAGTAGGCCATGGGGGCGGTAGGCTATATCTATCAAAGTCGTTGATGCCTTTGTTAACGGATTAACGCAAGATGTAATAAGAAAGCACCATACTATCTCCCAAAGTTAATTGCATAATTTCATATTCGCCACTTTTCTCTCTAAACAGTAGTCTAATTACTGACTATTCAATTTCACGTGCATCACGATTCATTTTTGAATATAGCCTACACGTGACATCAAGTGCCGTATCTTGAACGCCGGATTAGCATTACACTTCCCTGATAGTAGCCTACTACCCATTCGTAAGTGATACCAACTGAGACATCATTAAGTTCTTTTTATCTCCTACAAAATCGATAATTGACCTAGCGTGAACAAGGAAATTACCAACCTGCTGTTGCGACTATATAGAACAATAGCGCCGTTATCGACCGAAAGCTGAGAAATGTAGACATAACACGTAGACGTAATTTTCGGGGGACATTCGACAATCACGTGAGCACATTGGCGCCACGTTTTGAATTCGAAATCGGTAGGGATTATACATTCAGTATTCGGCAGAACTCCGCAACAGAGCACATGTGCGTTGTCAGCAGGTCAGATGTTAACGCAGTGACGTAGGCCTACTGAAGAGTTGTGTTAAGTTTATTGGCGTGTCAGTTTGGGATACCCGTACAGTATAATCATCAAGTACGCATTAAATCTGTCTAAGACTCAATCAAAACACAGTAGAGACAGATCGTCGTGAAAAGAGTTCCTTGTAGCAGCGTGCGCCACAGGTGTGACATTTATTGTGGGGTGTTTCGATCACACGCCTTTGGAGTCAGATACGCCTACCACATCGCGAAGCTCAACCTCAATATTCGCATATTCATCCACACAAACCCGAACATTCTTCGATAAAAACGCATAAGCTCAGAATAATCATCAGCCGGGAAAACCAAGTGACGCGCATTCCCGTCCGTCGACAGTAGGCTCCACCGCATATATACCTGTAGACTATCATCGCTTACTGTACTGCTACTCGCGTTACTAACATCAGCATATGCTATACCAATCGGCTCTTTCCAGCGTAAATCTGTCTCGACTTCAATTAATTGAAGTCACTCCAACGCGCCGCACAATGTGCATATTGACATTGTTACGACCTTAGGTTTGAGCTTGATGAGGCGAAGGCTTATATCTACTATATAGATTTTAGGAACTCAGTACAACCAATAGAAACTAAATACTACTGACTAGAAGCAGGATTAAAAGCCTATAGCTGAGTAGATTCTACCGCCTGAAACGAATAGTGCTCAAAGACCTGTGCTTAGTCATCGCATACTCCCGAAACTGAGTAATGAATAAATCGTGCACTTGCAATCTAGCTACTTCCTAACTAGGGATACACCGACATATTATGAATGATGAAGTGTTTCCGGCATTCCTGAAAATATAGCTGAGTAGATTCTACCGCCTGAAACGAATAGTGCGCTCAAAGACCTGTGCTTTAGTCATCGCATACTGAGGAAACTGAGTAATGAATAAATCGTGCAGTTGCAATCTAGCTACTTCCTAACTAGGGATACACCGACATATTATGAATGATGAAGTGTTTTCGGCATTGCTGAAATTTCATTTAATACATTGAATATTCTATCATATGTTCGGTCACTAATTGAGGTAATCTTAAAGTCGATGCAGGCCTAGGGCTGTACGCCAAAGGGGACTGTGACTGCACAAAGTAAGCTGTAGCTTGTGGTGGTGTTTGCTTCCGAAATAGACATGAATAAAATGCCAACCATGCAGATGTCCACGCATGGCCTATTCAACCAACTAAACTAGGTCATGACCCGCGCATGACAGATGAAATATTGAATTTGGGTAGTATCAGATGCACCACAGATTCAATGTAAGCCTACGTCGATTAGTAAATTGAGAGAACTTAATAACGACATCTCATGGGTGAAAATTTGGTAGCAGTATAGGCTAGTCCGTAATCTGCAGGTGGTATGAGCACATGAGCAGGCGTCCATCGCGTATCGCAGCAAAGAACGGTGCCTGTCTGCATATAGCCTACCTATAGAATACTAGCAGAGAGAGCCGGCTTCACTCAGGATATGACTATGACATGTGGACTTTCCGGCGACCAATAACGCACTGACCTCGTTCGTCCAGTTTAGGCGACCACTGTAGGCCTAATGACGAAGTTAAAGCAGTGACTGTAAATGTTCGAAGCATGTTCTAAGATCTCTATCTCGAGTTATCGAACTCCCTGCCTCCTCTTCAGATCTTGAACCAAACCAGACGGCTGTCTGGTATGCGCAACCCGACCGAGTTGCAGGATGTCCTATTTTCCTTTATATCAATCTATATACTAATTCTCGAGAGGGTTTTCTGTTTGGAACCGTTCCGCTTCGATGGTTTTTCTCATCATGCGTCTTTCAGGGTCGTCTTCCTGGGTGTTTCTGGGCTACGTTGTCATTTTTGCACTCTTTTTCACCTTTTCCACATCTGCAATCGCGCGGGACGGGGCTTTGGGGGCCAGCTCGAGACCCCCGTTTTTACTGTTCCCCATGAAATTTCGGTGATGCGCGCGAGCAACGAAATTCACGCGATGTGCTGGCAGCATTCGCGCACTCTCGCTCTCTTGGTTCGGCCGCGGAGACTTGCGTGTTACAGTATAATAGACACCTTACAATGTTAGGTGTCTATATAGTTGCAAAGAGAGTAGTACGGATCTGGGATGATCATTGCGGGTTCGATTGTTGGCGCTGTGTTGTAGTGTGTAGATATGGCTTACCAGTACCAGTAGATTATACTGTAGGTCTAATGTATTTTACATCATTTCGCGGTGATTGCAGGGGCCTGTTTTTCAGTGTTGGTATATTTAATCCAGTCTTGTAAGGTTCTGCCCTGCAGGAATGCGTATTTGGGTAGGGGCTTCATTCTGTGCCGTTTTGTTCGCTGAAGGGTGTAGCTCACGGTAATGCTGTATTTTAGTGTAGTTATATCATGTCTGTACCGGCATTTCATACTGTCGAGTTAATTCTTCACAGTTTACTATGCCATGCTGCTACCTGGTCTTTCATACCATACAGTCAGTCATCGCAATATTCGCAATCTTCGTTTACTTGACTCACATATATCACGGCGATGCCATGAGTCTATTTGTTATTGTTACTGTATAGTCTTGTTATATTTCATCCAGTCAAGAGTCTGCACTGCAGTCACATGTGTATTTGGGGGAGCATGGCCTACTACATTCAATGTATGAATTCAATGCATGAATGTAGTAGGCCATGGGGGAGGTATATCTATCAAAGTCGTTGATGCCTTTGTTAACGGATTAACGCAGGAGTTAATTGCGTAATTTTATATTCGCCACTTATCTCGCTAAAAAGTAATTACTATTCAATTTCAAGTGCATCACCATGCATTTTTGAATATAGGCTACACGTGACATCAAGTGCCGTATCTTGAATAGCGGATTAGCATTACGCTTCCCTGATAGTATACTACCCATTCATGAGTGATACAAACTGAGATTTCATTAAGTTCCTTTTATCTCCTACACCTACAGCATCGATAATTGACCTAGCGTGAACAAGGAAATTACCAACCTGCTGTTTCGACTATATAGAACAATAGTGCCGTTATCGACTGAGAAAAGCTGAGAAATGTAGACATAACACGTAGACGTAATTTTCGGTGGACATTCGACAATCACGTGAGCACATTGGCGCCACGTTTTGAATTCGAAATCGGTAGGGATTCAGTATTCGGCAGAACTCCGCAACGGAGCACATGTGCGTTGTGAGCAGGTCAGATGTTAACGCAGGGACGTAGGCCTACTGAAGAGTTGTGTTAAGTTTATTGGCGTGTCAGTTTGGGATACCCGTACAGTATAATCATCAAGTCCGCATTAAATCTGTCTAAGACTCAATCAAAACACAGTAGAGACAGATCGTCGTGAAAAGAGTTCTTTATAGCAGCGTGCGCCACAGGTGTGACATTTATTGTGGGGTGTTTCGATCACACCCTTTGGAGTCAGATAGGCCTACATTGCGGAGCTCAACCTCAATATTCGCATGTTCATCCACACAAACCCAAACATCCTTCGATAAAAACGCATAAGCTAAGAATAATCTACAGCCGAGAAAACCACGTGGCCCCACGCCTTTAACTGCGCGCCGACAATAGCTCTAACGCATATGCCTGTATCATCGCTTACTGTACAGCTACTCGCGTTAGTAACATCAGCATATGCTCTACCAATCGGCTCTTTCCAGCGTAAATGTGTCTCAACTTCAATTAATCCAAGTCACTCTAACGCGCTGCACAATGTGCATATTCGCACCGCTACGAATTATGGTTTGAGCTTGATGAGGCGAAGGCTTATATCTACTATATAGATTTTTGGAACTCAGTACAACCAATAGAAACTAATTTCTAAAATAATGTCGTTAAGTTTGAACAGGCATTTCAGGGCAGTTTTACTTCTAATTTTATGTGGCCTGCTAGTGATTTTCAAAGAGATGCAGTGTAATAGATAGTAATTATATAGGCCTATATATTACTGCTTGTACTGTAATTTTTCGAAGCATGTTTTAAGATCTCTATCTCGGATGATCGCACTCCCAGCCTCCTCTTCAGATCCTTGACGAAACCAGACGGCTGTCTGATATGTGCAACCCGACCGAGTTGCAGCATTTGCAGGATGTCGTATTTTTCCTCGATTGTAACAATATTGCGTATATATTGTTTTGCGTCACGTCCTTCTTAGGACGCACGCTTCATCTAGGCCAGGGGTCGGTAACCCGCGGCCCACGAAGCCTTGTAATGTGGCCCCCGTAATTTTTCCAATTTTGGCTTAATGTCTATGCAAAATAAAACAGAGTACATTTTTAACTCAAGTTATTATTACACGTCATGTCGAAGATAAAATTGGCGTAGTCATCGTCGGCAGACCATTCGCTAACACGGTTTACTAAATGACGGGCCAATAACGACCAAGCCGACGTTGAACGGTTGAGGGGATTCCGTTATCGTCAACTTTTCACAATCGGCGACATGCGCGGCCCGCGGGCTCATCGATTTGACTGATGCGGCCCGCGAAACTGAAAAGGTTGCCGACCCCTGATCTAGGCCAATGGTTGCTGGCAACCCGCGCGGCTCTTTATTGTTCTTGGTGCTCTGGCTCTCATGACTCGAAGTCAGAGCGAATTTACGAAAACTATCCAACATTTTCTTTTAATTTTAATAAATATAATAAGTCACCACAGTACAGATTTAACATCCAGTCCAGTTTATTGGAATATAATGCACGTTTATATCAGGTCATGAACTGACGAGTTGCGTTTCCCAGCCAGAGCAGATCTATATTATCTTTATCGATATAGCCTAATAGAGAAACGCACTGAAGTCTTTTACGTGTAAGTGTAGGGATTGAGTTCGATGTTGTGACTACGAGTAGGTTTGAGTTTGGTGGAAACGATACCAAATGGCTCTATCAATGCTAAAGGTTGCCTACCCGTGTTTCTAGGCAAATAACTTCGCTAATATATTCGTCGCAGGCGCTTGCGATGACAAACGCGCTGGTTGTTGTATATAGGCCTAACTTAACACATTTGTTGCGTCGGAATACTGGTTAATAAATATTAAATACATCATGCTAAGTCATGCTACGAACCTTGGACGTTCAGCTCAAAATCGTTATCCGTTTACTCCTCCGCATAGCAGTGAGTGCAGATGGTTTTTGTGATAGTGATGCGGTCTATTGCCTATACTATAGCCTACCGCGTAGTTAGAATCGTTGACCTGGTGTACACTTGATCTTAATAGTAGCTGAACGGCCCATAAAATCCAAAACAAAGACCAGAGAAACTAGATACCACGGTTTCAAGTTTTAAAATATTCCGAGAGCGCTCTATAATTCTCGTAACTCGTAACCATGGAACTCCATTCCCGCACTGTTGCGTCTACTGGACGTCGATCTCTCTGAAGCGTTTTATCTGACAGGTGAATATATACAGATAAGTAACACCGGTCCTGACTACCGTATTTCTGTTTTGTTCCACGATAATGTTGGAGGCGAAAATGGATGAGCGAACTATTGGTAATCTAAATCAAAGCATAGAATGTACATGATTAAAGAATTTATGTAAAATTGAAGGAACTACTGATTTTGTAAAATTCCCTCGTTGTGATAAATTATACAGGATTAGAATTAGAAAATCAGGATATGCTCGAAATATTCTATCCGATTCACGTTGAAGCGCCATTGACATTGTTTGCACGCAACAAGCAAGTTGCGGTAGTCCTTTGTTTAGTGTATGGGGAAACGTCAATCAACAAATGCCATCGGAGCTCCGGCCGTTCCTTCCGCGCAATTGACATCGCACGTATATCATTTCATTAACGACAGAAAGAATCACTCCACCTCCACCTCTACCTAGTACCATTCGTCTGCCATCATTCGCCTTCCATAGGATGTATAAATAAAGAACCGATGAGGCTATGGGGCTTGAGCTTGTGGTTCTCAAGGTGATGCGATGATATACATATACCGGTACCTGAACGGAAAGAGCGAGTGGACCCCGACTCCCCATCGGAGTCCAAGCATTTGTGGACTGGCGTTGTCGCATAGGCTTGCGCTAAATGCGACCTACGAAATTTGGCTGCATGCATCACAATCACGCAAAAAATGCCAATGGCGCATCCATCAGCGAAAATGGTCGTATTCTAAGTTAGAAGACCATTTTCCTTGTTGTGCAACGATATAAGCACAGTGTGACAATCAATGATGAATGCATATATATAATTATATATAATACAGTGCAACTACATGTACTAGAACTTGACTAGATGAATCATAAAGGCATGATTTATCATTGGACTTACAGGCAGGCACAGATAATGATGAAACATAGGAATGTAATGCATATATGTGAATATATGCAAAAGTATGGTACCAAAGCAAGGAAGTACTATTGACGAATAGCACCAACCCAACACCCTTGTGGCACAAGTAGGCTATATGGAAACGGGTGTACCGTAGTAGCAACTAGTGAGTGACGTTTTTTGGATGACTTGACCATAGACTTGGGAATGCAGGTGGAGACTTGACTCGAGACTCCCAATAAATCTTTGCAAGTCAAAATATGTTTGCAATTTGCAGAGTCGTCAAATCTCCAGAAAATTGAAAATACAAATTATCAGACCTATCAGGTGCTCGGCTTATTAGGCTATGGCCTGGATGTTATAAAGATTGCTTGCAGCGTTGTTTATACAAATGGGAAACCTTCTAGAGGTATGGCAGATCTTTCTTGACACAATACATAGCTCTACACAAGATTATCAGCATCACAGCAAGCAAATATTTGAATGACGATAAGCTTACAATCATACCGTCCTATAGAATTTCCCAAATTGGTCAGGTGGTTAAGTGTTGTGTCCCATGCCTCCAGATATTTCTACTCCATTCGCTTTGACTTCGCTTCAATAGTTGCCCGGTGCTGGCTTGCTAATAAAGTTTGAGGGACATGACAGAGGATATGGCTTATCTTCAACATGATGTTGCTAATAAGGATCCACATGGCTCCTAAAGAATATACCAACGGCGATAGTACCGCATTCCAGAATGCCAGCATTAATGCTGAAGCCTTATTTTTCAGTTTGGTAAATATTGAGAACGTAGAACACAGTTTTCTCTGTGCACTGTCCATCTTGCTCAAGATAATGCTTAGAGTAGCAAAAAACTTGAGACAGCATTGGAGAGCTAGCTGCAGAAGATTGCATAAAGACTGAAGACCATTAGCCATTATGATCAACCTTGTGTTGCAATCACTGTAGTGGCGATTTTAGCATTCAAGATTTCAATCAGATGTACGGATGAAGCAAACAGTAAATTGCCTGCAGAATAGGCCTACCTAGCCATACAAAATTCTAAGTGAAGAACCTAAGTTGCCAGCAATGAATAAAAATGGAATAAAGACAAATAGAGTGTAATGCAATTGAGTGCAAGATGAGCATGGAATTGAGACCATTTACCTTAAAACTTCCTACTGTTACAGTCATAGTGGTATGGCCATATACTGTGTCATCAATATCATAATGATCTAGTCTGCATTTCGTGGCCGGTGAGCGCCCAAGATTTTGTTGACTCTCGTATATTAGGAGCACAGGGAGACGATGGTAATGTAAAAAAATGTATGGTTTGGGCAGTCTGTGGATTGTGGATCAACTAGGGCATAACATGGA
Source organism: Botrylloides violaceus (assembly GCA_030412335.1). NCBI lineage: Eukaryota > Metazoa > Chordata > Ascidiacea > Stolidobranchia > Styelidae > Botrylloides > Botrylloides violaceus. The sequence continues at coordinate 3,964,791 of JASFYC010000810.1, forward strand.
GAAATGCGCACAAATGAGACTGCCCGGAAAACTAATTTTGCGCGCAAGTTCTCGTTGAGATCTTCCGTGAAATGTAATCTGGATAATGACTGCACATATATAATATATAAATATCACATGTTAGGTATGAGTTAGCGGTCGCTATGACAAAGACAGATCATCTATGTCACCAGGGTAAAGCAATCCAGCAGTATATGGAAAGGTTAAAGTGAACAGTGGCAAGAAAAAGGCCTTGGTTTCAACCAGCAGCAGCAGCCATCAAATTAAAGTTAAGAGAAAAGATCGTTTACTTAACGAAAACGGCTATATTTCCCCAAATATTCAAGGCGGGTTCCGAAACCGGTATGCAATTTTCACAGCAACATTTGGGCCAAACATCTATATGGCAACAGTTCCATTCTGCGTTGTGTCGTCTGGGACGCGCACAAGAAGCGAAAATATAATTGACATTGATAAGGAATGCGATTAAGAACTTAAAATTTCCGTTTACTATAATTCTACTGCACTGACCGCAGCGTACCCACCAGCCACCAATCCTTGCGAAAGATACGAGCGCCCAACGGGGAGTAAAACCACAGAAAACAAAACAGAAATTTCACTCAATGAGCGATGCGTGACCAAGAGAGAGAGAGAGAATATTGTCGTTTTGGACCTTGCCGTTTCGCGCCGTCCCCGCCCTTTAGATTAGAGACACGTGTCACCGTTTCGCCACATTAGGAAAGTATAGTTCGACCTTAGATTATGGTCTATGGTAGATTATGGTCTATGGTCTCATCGGGTCTCACCGTTTGGCCACCGTAGGCCACTATAGATCGATCATAGTGTTTAGGCATAAATTGTAATCATTACATTCTATGGTTTAGGCCTACAGGTTATGCCATGGAGTATACAGTAGTTCAATCACAGGTTATGCCATGGAGTATACAGTAGTTCAATCTAATCTAAGGTTCAATCACCTCTGGTTCGACAACTCTGAATCATCTACCGCTGACAATGTGTAATTTTGATGGTGAAGGAGTAGCTTTGTGGTCATAAGATGGGGTATATGTTGCTTTTGCCCACTGTAGATGAGTTACGGATAAGTTTTAGGAGGCGATAGTTAATCAAGCACATCTGACCTTTGAACCATAGAATGTAATGATTACATTCTATGTTTGAACTATAGAGAGTCTCCGAAGACTCTCTATATTTGAACTATAGATGGCGAGGTGAAAAACGATCGCAATCCATAGAACTATAAAGACTCTTCGGAGAGACTCTATAATAGAACCATTGACGGCCGCGTCATTTTTGTGTCATGAGCAGATTGACAACTAATTGCATTCACGAGATGTTGCTGCAGAGTGAATAAAAAACCTTGGTTGCTCAAGACCAAGATTATAAATATAGACTGCGTCGAGACTATTTTTCTGCATTTCTGCGTATCAAAGCATAGAATGTAATAACTAACCTACGGGTACGTTAGTTATCTACAATCAATATATAGATATCTAATGTAAACATGTAACATGAACATGAACATGTAACATCTAATGTAAATGAAACATTAGATATCTATACTCAAAGTCACTCTGGCCATAGCCTTTATAAAGGCTATGCTCTGGCCATGCTGTACAGCTGCAGAAACAATCGAGCCGTACCTCCGTGCACTCGAGTGTGACGAAAGTGAACAAAGGCGAGTTGCGCATCTATTATTTACATTCGATATCTATAAACAAGGTATAGACATCTATAATCAAAGTCTCTCTGCTACTGAGTGCGAGTGCTGGGAAGGCAGCAGGCAAGTAATAGAGAAGTAGAAATGACTTTCAAGACTCTGGTGTCTGAAGATGTGTGCGCAACTTCAAACACAGTGCGGAAACTGACATATACAGACCACGTGTCAAGTAATTGCGTTGCAAACATTGATCTTACCGTCAACGTTGATCAGCGTATGCCTGGACTGCTATTTATTTTAATTCAGCTCGTATCTGCTGCCCTAATTTATAGCATTTGGCAATACAATTTTAGTGTGCAGACATTGATGATCGTTCTTGTGTGCATAGTTTTGATTTTTTATCTTCATTTCGGATATGTGACTAATGAAAATATTCTTGTTGTGAGGGGCCTAGGCTTACAGATTACAAAAACATTTTTCACAGGACGCAGTGTTATGCAATCTTTTCCAACGTCATGCACTAAGGATGTAATTTTAAGGCGAGCTGTGAACGTGCATAGAATAGTTGATTTTATTGGAGTAAAAACCTGTGATGCAAAGCGTGAAATTCGTCAGTTTTCAGTTGGATGGAAATGGAACGCTAGCTCCAAAAGGAGTTTTATGCGCAAAATTTGCATGGATATATTGATGGTACTTCAACATCAACAATTTGATATTCAACCATTTTGTGCAAAAAATGACTGATCAGAAATCGCCCGGTCTACTATCTCTGGCATTCTGTTGCGATTATCGAGTAACTTATAAAGGGTTGCCACTAAATGGTGTACTGCGGACTTCGCGATACCAGTACTAAACGATGGACCCAACAGTCTTTCGGAGCACAAAAATTTCAGAGGAGCAAAGGCATCCCTGACTACGTTTAGACAACCCTCCGACAATTTTTGTAGCGGTAGTCTGCTCGTACACCGTTTAGCATAGCGCAGTTCGCACTCAGCTTGGTCCATCATTTAGAGGAACCAGGCTAACATTCACAACCTGATGGTTTTTGGGTTAGGATTTTTGGAATAAGATGACATGAATATTTTTGATTACAATATGTGCACTTTTTGTTTTCACAACGCAGCCTGCTATTTTAGATATAATAATTATAAACCACCACAGATTTAACGTCCAGTCCAGTTTATTGGAATATAATTCACAAGCTTTCGGAACTCCGCTTCTTCATCGAGTGAAGATTTTTCGTATTTGTAATTGCTGAATTAAAGTGGTTGCGAGTATACAACATGAACAAGAAGGAAGTACAGTTGGATTTTCCACTATGCCATGATGTTGTGAAGTACGAGCGAATCACAAAGATTGGACAGGGAACATTTGGGTAAGTAGCCTATGTCCATTTTTCTTGGGTGAAGTTTTAGAGATTTTTGGCATAGATATTCTGATGGTATAGTATAGTCCAGAGATTTGTTATCGGTTTTTGTGTCTTAATCTTCAACCGACAGATTATAAAAATACTCACCAGAGACCATCAACGAATATTTGCGGCGCAGCTAGTTTAGCACTGTTGCTAATTACTGATACAGTAAATAATTATGTACCTATGATGGTACCTGGTGAAATCGGTCTTCACAGAAGTTGGCTCAGTAAATCATACATCTCTTTACGGGGATCGCCATGGTTATTTCTTATTTCCTGCTATTATTTCTCTAAAACGACTTCTTCGCAATCTGGTGGGCCGGTAATGACTTAAAGCCACCGCAAACTTTTAGGCATGTGATTTGCGGTTATGGCTGAAGGTGTGGTGCTGCCAGTACTGAGATGATAAAAATTATATGCTCCCCTGCACTTTGGCAAACGTAGATTATTACCGTATTTGCCCATCCTGACTTTAACTCTATGGCTCAGCCGAATTCACGCCTGAGTTAGCCGAGTTCACACATCTTCTTAGTAGTGTGACTTTCTTCCTTGCTTTCACTTACCTGGCCATTCGGGGCTTGTCAAAGTACCATCGGTAAAATGAAAACAATTCTTTTTTCTTTATGTATCTAGTGAAGTGTTCAAAGCAAGAGACAGAACGACAGGGCGACTCGTGGCATTGAAAAAGGTGATCATGGAGAATGAGAAAGAAGGGGTGAGTTGAAAATGTCATGGTTTTAGAGAACTTGTTTTTACCGAATATCATTCATCACAGTTTCCGATCACCGCTCTTCGAGAGATCAAAATACTTCAACAGCTGAAGAATGAAAATGTCGTCGACTTGATTGAGATCTGCAGATCGAAGCCGAAACCATACAGCAGGTAAGTTTTACTGTATGCCTTCCTTTTCACACTTTAGGTCTGCAAATATCGGTACAATTTATGTTACTCAGAAATCAGAATCTGGATCAGCCTTTCAGTCCTCGTCTCGATAAATAGTATCCATTCCATCTTGTGTGGGTCAATAATTTCCTACCATGCCGCATGCTATTTCTATAATAATAGCAAAACATAGAACCACGCTACGTTTCCACCACAAGTATGAGCACATTGCATCTACTTGATCGTGATCCCTTCAGTTGCACTTGCACATTAATTGGCTTATTATTTAGGATACCGTTAAGCTGATGACTATCTGTTGTCGCAGTTCTGTAATGTATTTCTGTATGGCATTACAGACAAAAAGGCTCCATTTACCTGGTATTTGAACTGTGTGATCATGATCTTGCGGGTCTTCTGAGTAATGCAACTGTAAAGTTCACGTTGGGCGAGATAAAAAAGGTATGTTAGTAAATGATGTAGTTAGATATGAAGTTTTTTGCACACTGTTCAGCTACAGCTCTAGTTTCTTTGAGATCATTAATATTTACCAAATGATGTTCAATCAGTAGAAACCTTTGTCTATGATGGGTAATTACAGTGCATGTTTGTCGTCCCCCTGAAAACAGATTTTGCAATCTTTGTGAGGTTGACAAGGTTTTCCTTAGTATATTTAAAATTGTTTCTTGTTTCTTCCTCTGCAGTTGGATATAAGTCAAGTCATTGACATAATATATCATGTCTGTTGAATGACTTGAGTTGATGCGAATCCCATAGAGTGAATGACTAAACTTGGGGAAGTGGGAACTTCACTAGTAAATCCTCTAGATGTCAGTCTTGAAATTTCTGGCCTGGGGCTCAGATTTTTAATTAACATATTAAACGGACTCCGAATTTGGTCCACAAAACTGTATAAGGCCTACCCATTCCCACCTGGTTAATAAGAAGTGGGGATATTATGTTGCTAACTTGTTTTTCTTTTAATCAAGATAATGCAACAGTTGATCGAGGGATTGTTTTATATCCACCGGAACAAAATTTTGCACCGTGACATGAAAGCTGCCAATATTCTAATTACTAAAAATGGAGTTCTCAAACTTGCTGATTTTGGACTTGCCAGGTAAGTTCTTCTATGTAAATGGACAAGTTGTAGTTATCTGAGTATCGTTAGACATTCAATAGTGTCACCACTCACCAGTGATGTAAAAAGTAAGCCTATACATTACATTACATATGAAGAAAATCTGCATTGTATGAAAATCGGAACGTTTATGAATCCCGTCAAACTGCTTAAATAATTGGCCTTCAGTGATTTGTATACTTTTATCTTTTCTCAGGGCATTCAGCTTCCCCAAGAACGGCCAAGCGAACAGATACACGAACCGTGTTGTTACATTGTGGTACCGTCCTCCAGAATTGCTACTCGGAGAACGAGACTACGGCCCTCCTATTGACATGTGGGGCGCCGGTTGTATTATGGCTGAAATGTGGACTAGGAGCCCAATAATGCAAGTAAGTGTGAGGAGTATAGTGCACGTCAATGTCATGCAGCTTGATTGTTTAAATACTCCCGGAAACTACAATTATTTCTTTTCTCTTTAGGGTGACACTGAGCAAACACAACTGAAATTGATCTGCCAGCTGTGTGGTTCAATAACGCCTGAAACCTGGCCTACAGTTCAAAAGTATGACCTTTATTCCAAGTTTGACCTACCAAAGGTATTGCACTACTCAGCAGTTTGGTATGGCCAGTATCTAATAAATTATATTCTTTTTCACAGGGCCAGAAGCGGAAAGTTAAAGAGCGCCTTCGTGGATATGTTAAAGATCAGTCTGCTCTAGACTTAATCGACAGATTACTGTGCCTGGATCCTAAGCACCGAATAGACTCTGATAACGCGCTCAATCATGATTTCTTTTGGTCCAACCCCCTCCCATCTAACCTGACGCCTATGCTGTCTAAACACAAAACGTCCATGTTCGAATATCTTGCTCCCCCGAGAAGACCTGTTGCCCATCACCCACATGCAAGGAATAATCAAAGAGTTGTCGCGCCGGCAGCTAAGCAACAACCGACTGATCCCAGTTATGATCGCATTTTCTAGATGCGTTTGTGCGTCAGCTGGTGTAGCCTATGTGTGCCTCATGATGTCGATTTGAGCGAGAAGTGTAGCTTGCTCTCTGTGATGGTGATGACGCGGATGAAATGGCATTCCAAATGACACCTTGGAAGGCAATGTGCTTTGCAAGGGCACTATTCTATATTGCGCCCTACCTGAGGGTGGGATGTGAATGGAGTGTGGCGCATTAGCCAATCATATCAACAACGGAGGCTACATTTTATGATGATGGATTTTGACTTGATAGTCTAAGCAATTTTTTTACACTTTATGTAATATTAAACTGTTCAACCCTTTGAAAAAGTAGACGAAAAGTCATTTTCAGGAACTGGCCCAGCCATGGTAGTAGATAAGATGTGTCATTGGGCAGACAGATAGATCCCCTGTTATTGATAGAGGTCAGGCGATCGTCCTTGCGATATTCACGATTTTACAATAGTTGGTATCGGTGGTCAGCCAAGTGAGGAGGTCGTAGGTTGGTATTAGTTTAGGCTCCGATAAATAATATTCGGCGAAAGTCGACGGAGGCAACTTACGTATCGGTCTCGAATATGCAATATCGGTGTGGTGGATAGCCTACCCTGCCTCTTCAATGAGTAGCCATAGCGCTGAACTACACATTAAAAAAATGCCGTCAAGAATGTGCTCAAATGATGGCATACGAGCTTGGCTAGCCCTACCGTTCCGTGTGGTAAGCGATGCTGTTGGCCCATGGAGATCGTTTGGCCAGAAAGAGTAGACAGGGCGCGAAATTTGGTGTCGTAATGCGAAGGTTAAAATGTAGGCCTCGCTTATTAGCTAGACTAGGTTTAAGCGGTTGACTTCACAGTTTCCACCTTTCACGAGGTGATTTATCCACCTGGGGCTTTGAGTCTGGATTATTCATTTTGTTTCAGTAGGCTACTAGTATAGCGACATAGCGTTGTCACAATGCTACTAGTGTACCAGTAGGCCAGAGTCATTCTCCGAACATAAGAGGGTTATAGGAGACGGCAAAATGAGGAGTTGGCGCCTACCCTGCGCAAACCTCAGTCAAGTTATATGCGATGCAATCAGTTGTTGACAATTCGATTTGCGGTCACAATCATAAGTTTATAGTGTCTCCGCACGGAAAGCAAAAACAATGCAAAGCAGTAAGCATGGCAGCAGCGCAGCGAATACATGCGTACACATAGCCAAATCCATTAGTGTTTTGGCGTTTCGAATATTGTATATGGGATCGAGGTTACGTCGATCCTACTCCCATGATGCATTTGGCTTCAAGCAAGACCAACCACACCCGTTGGTGAGCTTCGATGAATTGAGATTTCTCACCGGTAGTTGATGATTTCGGTGGCCTGTTAACTGTTTTGAGAGGCGTAGGATCGTGTTGGCGTTCTTCCTGTCGAGGGACTATATATTAATTTTTTTATACTGCTCTCTTTTGCAATTCATGCATGTGCTATGGTGACGCTCCTAACCAAGAATTGCCGCAACTTTACCTCCGCAGCGCGATCAGTTGATGAGATACGAATTCTGTAAATATCCTAGGCCTACACCGTACTTCCCATATCGTTTCAGGCGGCTTTACGAAGTTCAGGACATATCGTCATTATTAGAAAACGGATTCTATTCTTTAAACTTGTCAGCGAGTGCATAAATGTGGCGACTAGAAAGGATTATTGCCGTTGCAAATAGGCGGAGTTGTTGCAAACACTGAAACGCATACTGATGGTTGGTGATTAAATGTGCAAGTATAATAGGGTATTGAGAGTGTCTGCTATGGGATACACCAATTAGATTCAAGTTTGAACAGAAATACAGCACAGTACTGGTATATCTTGCCACAGTCTCATTGATAAAAATATATGTAGGCCTACCGGTACCTAGTCAATCATCAGTGTGAAGCCTTTTCAGTTCATGCTACAGCTACAAATTTGCATTTTGTAATTTCATGTAGTTGCCAGTATTACTCTCAGTCTACAGTTTAGTTCATTGCTGTAGGGTTTTAGACGGCTATAGATGATTGAATTGATTTTCCGCGAGCGGCGCTCCACCCTTTTTCACCTAATGCTGCACCGCACCTTTGAAATTCACTACTGAAATGCATAACGCTATACCGTAACTGGAATGTTGCTGTGCACCGAGTGTGTGTAACGTTTGTCACTTGCCCTGCCACATTATGGGATATTGCTTGAGCTGAATTTTTTCGTGCAAGAATACTCATTGTTCCACACCCAGTCAGATGCTGATTCCACATAGATACCGGTACCTTGCCTATTGCACGGGAGTCACCAGAGCTCCAACATCATAACTGCACCTCCTGCCTCAAGCTTAATGTATCAGTCATCCAAACTGCATTTCATGGCAGATCTTGACGAGAACTTGTGCATGCAAGAATTCCCGTTCGCAAACATTTCACATAACCTGCGCCTATTTTATGCCCTATTTGACCTACAATAGATAGACAGACTGCTCAAATCACACATTTTTCGAATTCTCGCCATCTCTCTACGTGCGGGAGAATCGCGCGCTACATTCAGTTGAAAATATCTCGTGCGCTCACCTGCCACGAAATGGTCAGTTGTCGTCGAGTGAAGTGAAAATTATTATGGATTCCATCGAAAATTTGCATTCATTTCCTGCTACCAATGTCCAGGTCCAAATTACCCTCGTATTGCATGTAGCATTAGCAAACTCTTGTGGTCTGGCACTCTACAGCCAAACTGTCTAATTATTTCCCTCTGCAGAGGCGTATCTCATGGCGGGCTCTGTTTCAGGCTGACCAGACTCCTCCAACCCGCTTGTGACATGCCCTCTATGAAAGACTAGATCTTGAATATTATGAAAATGGAACCAGACTCTCCAACAGATGTTAATTTGAACAAGGTGTGAATGCTGAAAGCTGTCTGACAGAAGTGCACAATTTCCGTATGTTGATGGCCCTGATACGTTGTTCAATTATTGTGGAGTGAGCGATTGGAGGTATGAAAGAAACCATGCACCAACTGGATTGTGTAGATATATATGTGGCTGATTTTGTAAACACTGATTAGGGAGAAATCATTGCGTGTAACGGTGATGTATAAATGTGTCAGACACCAAAATTTTGTTACAACACTGATCTGCAGATAATTTTGTCTAATATATATAATATATATACCAAGTCATTGCTGTAGGACAAAAAATCGTAGCGTGCAAAGTTGGTGCCTAGGTGGTTACCCTTATTAAATTAGACTACACTGTTCTTGATTCCAAATCTTTTAGGTTTATTAAAATGTCTACACGCAGAGACTGATTGTAAGGAAGTGTTATGTCCCGCCATACTTGTACATAAAATTAGCACAAAGGTTTATGTGATTGATCATTGCTTTGTAGGTGTGAATTTTGATTATAAATGCTATCAAGGCTTAGGTACACTAGTAGTAAATATTGGAGTAACAAGACGATAAATTATTTATTTACGTTATATATTTTGTTTTCTACGTAATACCACTATTGTGAAAAGGGCATCCTGAAATTTCCTTAGCATGTATAGCGGCGAGGAGGAGCACCATTAATTTTTGATCATGAGTTGTTTTAGATATTTGTGGGCAATTTGGCAGTCCTTACTGTAGGCTATCATTTAGTCATACCGGGTAAGGGCTCTGGTGCTTTTCAATTGGATTCAATTGCAATTAGATATATTGTATGGCAATTGCATAACCTCTTTTTTGTTAGTAGATGTTGTTAAATCACTAAATTTGGTGGGATTTACACAAGGCATAATTTATGATCCTGTGTTCCCTTCAACATGGCATTTTAGGGCTACTGCAAGTCAAGGTACTAAGTGCCTATGATGCCGAAACTATCAACGGATGATGCTTAAGTCATCCTTGCGATATTGCAGTGCGTTCAAGTCTAGACTCTATCCCTGTCCCCAGCTACTTTATCATGCCAATAAATTTCAAGATGTATCATACCTAATCTCAAACTACTTGGCGTGTTGCAGATCTTAGTTTTTGATAGGCTGGTATAATGATGGGCTGAAAGATGTTTGCGCACTGACACCTTATAATCAAGCATTGAATTCATTGTAATTAGGACTTGCTAGTACTCTTGTATCGGGAGTCGTGTTGTTCACATTGCAAAGGACTCGTTGCAGATGTTGGAGGTAATGGAGTTGTGTTGCAAGTCAGAAGAGCAAAAAGAGGCTCAAAGAATCAACGCGGAGATTGAGAGGGAGTTAAAGAAGCACAAGAAAGATGCAAGAAGAGAGTTGAAGTTACTTCTGCTAGGTAAAATTTCAATTACTCAGCTGCATAGGGGTCAAGAGTCAACATACCATATACCGTGTATATAAATACAGTATATATATATAATGTCTATTGCAGGTACAGGGGAAAGCGGAAAAAGTACATTTATTAAGCAGATGCGAATTATCCACGGAAGCGGGTACAACGATAACGACAGAAGGGAATTCATTCAATTAGTCTTTCAAAACATTCTGACATCTATGCAAAACTTGATACGAGCCATGTCGACTCTTAGTATTGCATATACCAACCCTGACAATCTGGTAAGTTGTATTCATGAGCTTTCGAGTAATACTGTACCGTAAGCCTATTATAGGTATATATATAATATATATATATAGCCTAGCCTACTTCATTTGAAGCAAAAAGGTGAAAAGCTTTTATATTGAAATCTGTTTACCGGTATCGGTATTATCGGCTATAATAACATTCTTCAAGCTTTAGTAAGTTAACTTTCATTTTGGACGAATCCAGATTTTGAAGTGTATTCTGGCATTCCAAGGTAGGCAGATGCTGCTTGTTTATCGACATGTGCACCGGCAAATGATCATAGAGGGAAATTTTGAAGTGTAATCCAAATTTGATTTTGTCCTTAAATACCAATGCAATGACATTCGGAAGTGGCGCTTGTTTTGTCTTTTGTTTGTGGGGCCATAGGTCTAATGACCATCTGCGCCATCCTTAGTTGAGTCGTATAGGCTATATCAGAAGAATGCAGTATATATTACATTACCTACCTTAGCTGGGCTTACTGTGTTTGTAATCCTCGCGATTAGTGCAATGCTAAAAGAAACTTGTCATGTTGTCACGTCATTAGACTAACTGCTCACATCGCAAGAAGTGTCTGAGTCTCACCTGACTGAGCAGATGGAATGAGAAATTGGTGTATCAAGTTTCAAAATGCATGTACAAGTGCAATTACTGTAACTAAATGTGAGTTCGGCATTAGGTTGTGTATCCCTTAGCTCTGGTTTTAATCTATGCAATGTCGAAATCGCAAGGCCAACTTGAGACAGTACCGGTATGGTCGATTAGAGGTGGTCTGGTTTGGGTATAACCTAAAATGTGATGATACGGTACTTAAAAACGGCTGGTGTGTGATATACATAACTCTGCTGTTACCTAACTAGTACCGGTTTAAGAAAACTAGTCATTAAGTTTGTTTCATTGATTGTCAGTGCAGTAGTTCATAAGCAGACTCTCTATTTTTCTCCTTCTTTTCATGATTCACATCCTGCTTTGATCAAATGTCAACTTTTTCTTATTGAGAGCGCTCATTGCGAGCAGTGTTTTTGGATGTACTCATACTTCCTGGAACTCGATTTTGACTAGAACATTCTATATAATATACCATCATACCGTAGATTGTACTGTTTTGTCACGATACAGTTACCGTACCGTGTTATCAAGGCTATTCGAAAATGACATATCAGGGGTAACGCCCCCAGTGAAAGCTTGCGTAGTACACGGCACACGAAAAGCTCTAGTTGGTCGTTTTCACGAGAAGCTCTAGTTGGTCGTTTTACGTTGCTGTGTGGGCTGATACTACTTTGTTGGCTTATTAAATAGGCCTAGACAGACTACTTTAATTCTCTTGATTTGGATTTTCCTTATGTTGGGTTCTGGGTGTAATGGATGGCTCATCTGAGGAGGTCTTCTACTGTCATGGCAACCATGTTTGGAACAGACAATAGGCCTATCATTATCTTCAAATCAAATGCATTTTCATACCCACTCTGAACCACATAATATGTTATTTAAATATTATTTACATAACTATAATCCTTTAACTGACTGGCAATCATAGCTTATGTTTTGCTCGGAACGTAGCAAGTGCTGGTTATCCAATGACCAGACGGCTCTTGTGCCCTTCGCCATTACAAAAAGTAAAGCGTATATACTATATATAGCTGTTCCTGTTGCCCATGAAAGCAGGAAACTGTTGATTTCCGAACTAGCTTGGCTAGATAGCCTAACGAATGCACTTCAATCGAAGTAATGTACATGGCAAAAAATTTTCTCATTTATCGAAATCAATGAGCTCACCTCTACTGTGAAATGTGATGTCGCGGCAGATGTTGCTCAATCGTCGATTGGTCTCGTATTGTGCACAACTTGCATTGTAACACAGAATGATTGTCCAATGGCTGCACCACTTATACAATGACTTGATACAATTATATGTCACAAGTTATAATACAAATCTAATGAATGGTTTTTCTACAATATTGTGGGTGTTTGTTATCATGTCATTTTTGCACATCTACGATGTAAATTTTGTTGTATATAGCCCAAATTAGATAGATCAATCTATAGAACAAGAGTTTCCGTTATATATAATCTGGACTGGACGTTAAATCTGTGGTGACTTATTATATATATTACTATTTGAATCGTCCGCTATCGGCTCCACCATTTTTCATATATTTATATATATAATTATATACTTGAAATTTTACCAATTGTAAGTTGATTGTAGCATAGCCACTTTATTTCTTATTGGATATTTTGATGGTTGTAACGTGGCCTGTTATGTTGTCAGCTATACTTTTTATTGCAGCAACATGCCGATGATGTATTGGATGTTGATGTAGGACGAGTCGAAGTTCATGCTCAATTCGTTCGTTATGTAAATGCCATCCAATCGTTATGGGACGACCCTGGTATACAACACTGCTATGACCGAAGGCGGGAATACCAATTGTCAGACTCCACCTCTTAGTAAGTACATTGTGCTAATAGTTTGCCGTCTGTGAGGGCGATGAGACTTGGAAATTTATTAAATTGTATTTATATATATATATACTGCTACTTTTATATTCTGTCACCGGTTCGCAAGTTTGCGCAATTAAACCACCACGAGAGAAATAGCACTACTCTGGGGTACTCGCTAACATTAATGGCAGCTCTACAAGTCCCACTTTATCATTTGCGAATTTGCATGTGCATGAAATATGATATATATATATATGGACCTAATTCAGTCTTGAAATCCAAAACTCGCTTAATTTGAATGTTATCTATTAGTGAGACGTGGGGATGCAGCGAGGTCATGTGTTGCCTCAGTTCAGTTGTGTAAGTGGTGGTGATTTATAACAGGAACTTGCACATTGTCGCCGGAGGTACCTCGGTGTATGCGTAATCGCATGCATGCGGAATTGCTGAATCTAAAGGCTAGTCAGATGTGATTAACACGTAGTTTACACATTGCTGGAATTCCATAGTCATATTATAATGTGTGTGTGTCTGTTGAGAGCGCCATGTTTTATTATCTGACAAATGCAAAAGCACTGGCCAACGTAAATCTTATCAGGCAGACAATGTCAAAATGGAACCACGAAAGAGTTCCGCGTCCTTATCGCGAATATCAACTTGTGCCCATGTAGGGTCTGTCTGCCATAAAACTGCGAAACGTAAAGACCTCATCCATGTTAATGTGATGTGGTCCCCTAACCAGCAACATGCAGACGATCAAAGGCTAGTGATCTTTACCATTTAGTCTTCTTATTCTTTTTGCAGCTACCTAAAAGCACTTGGAAGAATACGAAAAGCAGAGTACCTGCCAACAGAGCAGGATATCCTGAGGGTCAGAGTCCCAACAACAGGAATATCAGAATATCCTTTCGATCTAGATTCAATTATTTTTAGGTGAGTAATAATTATATAAATCTCTTAATGGTCCCCAGGCCTGCACACAATCATCTTCTCAGTGGGCCTATCCAATGACGGATCGGCAATTCCCGTGCTTATAGTCAATGTTCATTGCTCAAGTCACAAGATCAACAGTATCCATACCTTGTGCAACTCCAATGCCAACTTCTAAAAATTTGCTAGGGTACGGTATGTCACTATCTCCATGTGTGCGATGTGACATGGATATTTGCAGTATTGACATCACTGGCTTACCATGATGAATATTCCTGTTCCTAACTGTGCGATATACTTTCCAATATACAGAATGGTAGATGTTGGAGGTCAGCGATCAGAAAGAAGAAAGTGGATTCACTGCTTTGAGTATGTTACGTCGATAATGTTTTTAGTTGCCCTGAGTGAATATGACCAGGTTCTGGTGGAGTCTCAAAGCGAGGTATGTGTGCCTTATTTTGATATTCAAACTCAAATGATGGATTGACCGTTTTTGCAGAATCGAATGGAGGAAAGCAGAGCGCTCTTTAAGACCATTATAATGTATCCGTGGTTTCAGCACTCGTCGGTTATTCTTTTCTTGAATAAGAAGGACTTATTAAAAGAGAAGGTCCAGGTTTCTGACTTGGTGGACTATTTTCCTGATTTCACAGGTGAGGTCTAGCATTTTCTGTGTTTCATTTTTTTTTGACGGGGCAAGAGTTCTAACAGAAATATTATCTTTCTCAAATTAGTTTTGTAACTCTGTGAAACATATACCATTTACCAGACTGGTGTGTTTGGAAAGGTATTCCACACATCACCACACCAAGTCACCATTGTGCGATTCTTCGCAATTGCACATCCTTGAATGATGTCGGCTTGAACTAAGGTGGACTGAAGCGGTTTGCGCTGATCATGATTTCTATCTAGGGCTGATGTGATAAATTTTAACGCATGACATGGTGGGGCAAGAAACGAATTATGAGTATTGAGGATAATTTTCATGTTCATTGATAGACATATCATAAGAGCTGATTTTGAATATTTCCACAAAATTAACATTTTCTGTATTCTTTGGATTTGTTAACTGCCTCTTACTATTGTTTGAGACACTGTAATTCCAATTTCCAACTTGGAATCACCAAAAATCGATACAGGGATTGGAAAGGTCTATACGGTTCTTAAAAGCCTTCAGTTTAGGCAATTTCCACCAAGTTCATTTTGATTTGCTTCACTCTTCGTGCTGATATCTGTTTACAGTGAAAATTGAATTGGTGTGGTCAGATGTGAAGAATCTGATGTTCATGGGAACAATTAGATTAGAGTGAAAAATGTCACAAAATTACCAGAATTATCCAGACGCTTCCAGTATCCCACCACAATGAAGCCGAGTACAACAACACCTGTTTGCGCCAGTTTGTTACTCATACAAGACATTATGTATGCTTGTTCTGGCAATCTGTATCACACATGACTATGAGTAAAGTTATGACTGCAAGTGCAGTAAAGAGGCGACCATTTGTGTAAAAAGAGCAATTTTCTCAATTTCATACGGTTCTATGCCTCATTTTGACTGCTGGCTCTGCCTAATTGATTCTTTCGAATGAGGGGTGAATATTTGATCATTAGGGTTCCTGATTTGTGTCATAGGTGCACCAAAAGACGAGGAGGCTGCAAAAGAATTCATACTGCAAAAGTTTCTTGAACTCAACCCTGATTCGGACAAGATCGTTTACAGCCACTTCACTTGTGCTACCGATACGGAGAATATTCGCTTTGTCTTTGCGGCAGTTAAAGACACCATTCTGCAGTCGAATTTAAGGGAATATAATCTGGTTTAACCTTGCTCAGAGTTGCTTTGTAACACCCCCACCATGCCGTGTGAAACTTTGGTTGTTGGTACTAATGGAGGGGCCTGAAAGTGTTGGTTGTAAAAGCGAAGAGGTGTTGAGCATTGGCATCCCAGGTGGATATAAGTTTCCATTCCGATGGAAAAACTTACTGATGGACTACATTTCTTCAGTGAATCGAGTGTTGCATTTTGGTGTCGTTTGATCGTGCTACCATGATGTTGATCGAAGTGTTCGTGATAACTGTTATCATGTACTCTGGGGAATGCGTGACGCCTTGATTTTACCCAATCTATAGCATATATCTATAGCATAAATTCTACTAACACACAGTTCACTGACGTGAGAGTGGGTGTACTCACGGTACTTAGTTCTAATGCTTATGTAGCACTTGATATCGGTTGGACGATTATTATTGTTTGTTACATCATTTTATCAAAACAAATTAATAGTAGTCTCGGCTTTATGCACTTGGAAGGGAACAGGTACTGTACTTTTTTGATAACCTGGTTGCACACAAAGCGTCGGCGTGCCGTTTTAAGCACACAGTTTTCTTACAAGTAATAGAATTTTAAAATGTGACTTGGAAGGCACAGTCTTGGGCAGAAACTTATTTACTGATGGTTTGTCACTCCCTGTTTGTATTTGACCATCACCAATTGCGGTATAAGACCAATGCGAGGTCGAGAATTCTTCAAAGAAGATTTGTCAATACTGTTGCCACCGATATCATAAATGTTGCCTTTCTCTACTGACTTTTGTTTTCTTTTACTTGATAATGATGCCATAAAAGCTACATTTTTCTGGTTGAAAAGCACAATGAGATCGTTAATTTATGTTGCTGCTCTGGCAGAACGTTGAGTACTTGATGTGGGTATTCGTTTTGAGGCTCAACTTCCCTATTTTGAGAGTTGGGTTTTTATCTTGATGTCTTGTATTACCACTTGTTTTAGCCGCACTAGATAGTTTATCTTGTACTTCCTATTAATTATGGAGTATACATTCTTATTAAGTAATATTGCTCACAAGTAATTCTACCGTTTATTATTGTTCTTGCTGTTTTTTTTCATCATTTTACTAATGTTTGAACCCCAAAGTACCGACTAGGCGATCAGCTACGTTATTTCCGTCTGCGATTTTGCCCTCGACAAGTCGACTCGAGGTGGATGTTAGAGGCCTTATTGGTTGGACGTTTGCCTAGGTTTTTGGGATAGGTATTGATACGCAAGCGTTCGCTAGTTCAAAGTCGACACTAGGCGTTTTGGAAACCATACGGTGAAGGGCAATGCTTTGTCTGTATGCACGGGATGGTGATTACCGTATTTGCTGCTAGTAGTGTATGGAGGGAGTCAGACCTTGTAGGCCTACTGTATTATTACTGTGCCTAGATGGGTTATACACGTTTCTCCCATCCATGCCCTACTTGGTTCTAAAGCAGGGTAGGCTATGTCCTATCTATCTGTGGTCGAAAAGGGAGTCTTACTTGGCTCAGGGGAATTGCGTTCGAAGAGATAGCGGCGCGACAAGGGCAACTAGTTCTATATTCAATACACCCGTGATAATGCGCCAGCCGTCTAGCGGGAAAGCTTCACGCTCGGCCGGTATGGAGTCTTCGGCTTACAGAACCTTCCTGCTGGTTTTCATCATGGCCAACGGTGTTGCCGCTTCCGAGTGCAAGCCTGTCATAGTAAGAAAGGTACACATAGCGCGGATGATGTGGTAGCATTGTGTCGTTTGAACTACTGTATTGAGACGGAAGTAAGGAAGAACCGCAGGCAAAGAGGATGAAAGCGTGACGTGGCTCAATTACCCGCCGCCGCGTGGTGGCAGACTGCTGCTGAGCTAGAAGCTACGCTGCAAATAACAGTGCTCAGCTGCTCACCGCACCACAGCCGAGCTGGTTGAACCGTAGCGGAGTAGCCCCTTTTCTCGCTACGAGATTCTCAAAATATGTGTGTAGGCTACTGTAGTTCAATGTTTTTGAGCTGTTCATGATTATATAGATGACCGTATACAGTTGTGGATATTGGATTATGATAATGAGAGGTGCTTTCTGCTTTGTATTGCCCAGCAGGATATTATAACGCAGTATGTCACAAGTGCTGTAAGAACAATTTGGAAAGATGATTTGCAAGATTGCCAGTGTTTCGTTGTTGATGTCACTAGCAACTTTTGTTGCTGGCCAGATATTGGTAAGATTGGATGTTATACACTGATATGCCAAGTACCAACTTTGCGTCCATTTCCATTTAAGTCTTCTCAAGAAAACTTGAATAGAATGCTGAAGCTCCGAGAAGAACAGGGGAATGTCATCAGAGTAAATTCGGACATATTTAGAAAATATATCAAGTACGCATCTTGTTGCGTGGAGTACTGTATATGGCAATTTTTCTCATCATTTGCAAACCAGTAGAACCAAGAGTCTGCACCTTTTATGATGCTGACAGCCTGCCCTTTATTGGTTAACTGAGTTGGAAACACGGCTTTGCCGTAAGAGAGAGAGGCTCTGTTTATTTTCCCCTTCAGACAAGGAGACGCTGCTATGAGATGCCACTCGTCTAAATTATCTAAGCCAGCACCACCCCTCCACACTAACCCCATAATGCTGGGCAGCTGCAGATATGAATTTTAACGTCTTTGGTGTGATCCTGTCTGGATTCGAGCGCAGCCTTCCGCCGCCAGAATTGGCGGCCAGCGCCTTGACCATTTCACAATCAATCTAGTAATGATTGATTTCGTCAAGCCCTGCGACACATCCAATGTCTGCTAAGAACAGTAATGTGTGCAGGGATGAATGCCTCTGCCGATTCTAGTTCATGTTCCTTTCATTTGACTTTTGAGTTCGCCATATCCCATGATGAGAGTAGGCTCAGACGTGAGTCAGGTAACCCGATGACTTGGTCTTTTGATTGACATCAGATATATTCATGATATAGGCTATATATATCTATAATTATGGAATAGATTTGTACACACATTCATGTTTTCTATTGATTAACACTTCTGTGCATTTTTGACAGAACCAAGCACAGCAAGTATTCTGTAGTTGCAATGTTCACTGCATTGGGACCCATGACGAAATGTGAAGTCTGTCCTCACGCAAAAAGACAATTTGAAATTCTTGCTTCTTCATACCTTGCCGCCAATGCTGAAGCGAAAATTCCGATGTTTTTTGTCCTCATAGAATATGCGGAGGCATCTGAGGCTTTTCGCATTGTAAGTCTGGTTATAGCCTATATGTTGTCATAGGCCTAAAGCAGCTGGATAGTATTTGTCAATATTTGTCATGATAATCTGTTTACACAAGACACACACCGGTTATCATATCTGCCTAGCCCTAATCAGATGGCTCAAGACTGGGCTAAGGCGCAAGAAGTGCACTCCCCAGAGACACAGAGATTGCTTAAGCTCTCTTCCTCTCTGTTTTCACGCTGTAAGAAGTATTGTGCCTGTAGTCCAGTAATGCAGTATAATGGTATACACCACTTGACTATAATATCGTTTGATGGTAGTTTGATCCACATCTTTTGAGAGGCATGCTTTATCGGGTGAAGGTTCCAAGAGTCAGAAGCGTACAATGAATCAGTTTCCAAAAAAATTAGGCTTGGCGGCCTTGGCCAATAAGTGCGGTACTGATATCATCACAGTTTCTATCCCAATCACTGGTTGATTAGTTAAGCCAATAAGGAATGGTATGAATGGCATTAAATAATGAAGAGTTAGTGGAGCCGATGTCACTAAATGAAGTCAAAGTCCCTAAATTTAATGTGAAAACAGTGACACCCTAAGCCCTTAACTGTCACTCGGTAGTGTTTATCTGTTAAACGGCGAGCAGATTCTCTAAGCCAATATCTATTGAAAAGTCTGAACTATGTTGTTAATCACCATAATATGCGACATTGAATATTGAATATCTACATGATTGATAAGGCTATGTGAGCCTATGGGAATTAATGAGGCTACCGATAAGAAAATGCTATGTAGAGAATCAAGATATCCTCCTAAAATTTCAGATGAAACTGAGCCACGTGCCTGGTGCTTATTATTTTCCTGGCAATCGTAAAAGGCTGAAGAGTGATACATTTGCTGGTATGAGATCGGGTTATGGTGCTGTGCCAATGGCAAGATGGTTGGCAGAGGTTGCCGACATCAAGGTTTGACCCCACATCTGTTTAACCTGCATGCTCTCAATTAATGGAACTGGCATAATTTTTTTCAGATCAAGGTTATTACACCAATTGATTTTACGAAATTGGTGATACCGGCAATTGTTGCAGTACTCTTTGGAATCGTAATGTACCTCCGATCAGACATCATGATGATAGTACTTAGCAACAAGATATTGTGGGGTGTTTCATTGATGGTCAGTTTTTCATATTAATTTGCCAGTTGTGGTGTGTCTAAATTACTGGTATATTTAGTTTAAAGGTCAAGTGTTGAGTTAAGACCAAGTTGCTGATTCCAAGTCACAAATTAAGTTTAGTCATTTTGCCAAAAGCACACAACTCTTACAATTTTGTCAACTACATTTTGCTAGCCTTTTTGAAGAGAGGAGGAATTCCATTGTGTTGACGTTGCAGATGGAATATTCTGTCTTTGTCAAATGGTTTTCTTTAATATAGCGTACAGGAATGATTTCTGATGAACCTAAAAATATCTTGATAAATTCCATGAGACAAATTTATTAGGCCTAGCACTCACTAGATTTACTGTATGATGTGTCTAACAATTCACTGCCGATTCTTTGGTCACGTCTCCACGATCATTTTTTTAGTCAAGCGGAGTTATTCACCCATAGTTACATCTTACATGAGTTGAGTCAGATCCAGAAGCAGAAACATTGCAAGTTATTGACTGGAGTTGTCACTATTCTGCTAAGTTCGATGCTTGAACTGTTGCTCTCCATATCCCAAAATGGAACCAATATTCTAGGGACTAGACCGGAGAGCTCCGGAGCGCATACTAGCCTACCTGTTCTAGTGCATAAACAAAGCTTGAAAACATGTTTCAATTAATTATATGACTAAATAAAACACACTGGGCCTGCCATATTCTTACGATGGATTCACTTTTAGGTTACAGTTCATGTCATGACATCTGGCCAAATGTGGAACATGATTAGACGCCCTGCTGAAGCAGGTCGTGATAGTAATGGAGTTAGATATATTCAAGGAGGAAGAGGTGGCCAGTACATACTTGAATCATATATCGTAATGGCCGTGAATATGGCTGTTGCAGTTGGATTTATTCTTATGAACGAGGTGCCATCGGTGAAAAAAGGAAAGATAAAGAAAGGTAAAAGAATTGTTTGGCCTTTTATTGATGACGAGTCTAACACTGCAATTTATAGTTATCGGTGGAATTGGATTGGCAATGGTGACGATCTTCTTTGGCTTGCTGATATCGATATTTCGCATAAAGAGTCATGGATATCCATACAGTTTCTTGTTTCAATGAGATCCCCTATGCATTGTGATAAAGATATCAACTTTTCTGAAAATTGTGTTCGAGTCTGCCTGTTTTTTTGTAGGCTATGCTAAATCCAACATACACACATCTCTTATGCTCCCAATCGTAATGTTTTACACTATAGCCTACTACTGTTTACTACATTTCTAACTAAGCAATCATTGATTGTTGCCATATAGCAGGTCCACCACCTTCGAGTTTATCAAATTTTTACCTTTCAACCACAAGTTAGGTTGATAATGTGTGCAGGTTTACAATAAGTACCAGTTCACAGAAACTGTAAGACTTCCATTTTTTGAATGCTTTCGGTGGTATTATTGAATATCAGTCTCGTATAGTGGGGTGTGCCTTGGGTGGGTATATTTTTTGTCGGAAATCCCGGAAACATGGGGTTATTGGAGGTGCTGACTTGATCATGAATGACTCAATAAAGTGGTCTGTCAACCCACAGTGATTTTATGCATCTGTTCTGCATCCTATCATTTATTGGATATTTACCGATAGACTGTTGTCCGTTCTCGGTTATAATATGGTTGGCTAGTGCAAGAAAGTGCGCACATTGCCCAATCAATTTCCAAATACCGGAGCCACACATTTAAAGTATGTCATCACAAATGCAATGTCTGGCCACTGTTTATTCAGCTTTAAGCTTACACCTAATGAGGAGCAGTATACTCTGAAAGCTTGTGCACCTACCTCTGGGAAATCCTTTTTCATAAGAAAGTGCTATGCCTGCATTACCACCACCAATCCAGCATGACTATGGCCTATTTTGCAGGACCACCGGGCACGAGTCCTAGCTGCCTAGGCGGGTTCAGTTTCAGTAGTCCCCAACATGTTTTGGCTATAGTATGTTTGCCTGGCTATCGTGATGCGAATTTACCATTGGCCAACTGACTGATGTCTGGTTAGGCTTTAGTGATGACGTTGTAACATCTAATGTACCGGTATCTTGATTTATCGTTACTAAATTGCCAGTCCATTATAAGGGCTATGGCTGCATTCCTATATCTGTAGTTTGGAGAGTGATCGTAAATTGTGGTTTTTAATTCAGCTGATTCTTTACAAAATGGTAACCAAAGTGTTAGTGTCAAGAACTTGACTAGCCTACTGCTGGTGCTGGTACCATAAGTGCAAGATTTATCCATTGTCACTCTCTAAACGTTGACTGCAGACTTACACACTATACCATACACAGCCGCTAACTGACATAATGCCAGTTACCTTTTGCTGATTAGAAATCTACACCGGATACGCAATATTGCTGCTACTACGCATTAGACTTCTTTTGTAGCATATATCAAAAGTCCTTGAGAAATTTGTTCAGCAATGCAGTAACATGCAACTGTACGCACTGATCCTTTCCATACAACATGTATCTGGTTTAGTTACAAGCTGTGTTGACAACATATCCTAGTCAACTAGCACAATATGCGATTTTTATGAAACGTATATTTTTGCATAATGCACGTATAATACAAATGCCTTGTCAGTAAACTCCATATATTGTATTATAGTAGCTAAACAGTGAAGTTGGAACCTTGGAAGATTGAAAATTAGCATCTTTCAGATTTTTGACTGGTTTCTTTGGTTTGCAGACTGAATTCCAATTACGCCACACGATAAGCGTGCACCAGCATGTCCTGTTGTTTTGCTATCAGAGTGACCTCCTAGTCCAAGATCATCTTCGCCTTCATGCACGACAACTGACCGACCTATGACCGAGTCTAACCCAATGAGTGTCACTTTAGTGTCGATAAGGTCCACTGCAGCATAACCGGTTTCGTCAGCAATTATGTTTCCGAGATCACCTACGTGTCGCTCATTATCTGCTGGAGAGCCGTGGTTTTTGCGGTACGGATTGAAATGGCCTCCTGTGCTCGTGCAGCCTGAAGATTTATCGCCGTATTCATGCACGTGAAAACCGTGCTTTCCTGGAGTTAATCCATTTACGTGGCCTGTGATATGACAGGTACCACCTTGTTGATCAAAATATATAACACCAGGGGCACTGCCTTCCAACACAGATATTGCTCTAATGCTCATATCCAAGCAGTCCAGCTGGAACTATTATTATATACAGCTTTTGACCTATAATTGGCATCGGTGATTAGTTTCTGATACCTTACTAAAGCGAATGTAATTCATTCTGTCCCCACTGGATAGAATAAAATAGCAGGCTAGTGAAATCATCAAATACCTGTAGTGAATTGAAGCAGAGGTGTAGCTGTAAATCTGATAGTTCCCATTACTGCCAACATGGCTCATAGCTGATTGTTTTTGGTGCTTGGATAATAGCCGATGATTTTAGACGGAAAAGAACCTCCATGATTTTCCAAGCATGCACCCCGCAAGCCCCATTTTATCCTACATCATGACAGCATCGACTATACGTCTTTATAATATTGTGAGTGAATAAGCTACAGCCTACTGAGGTTCAATACCATGGGCTGGTATAAAGCCTTGACATATGTGGAAATACTACGGTGCGCCTATATTTTACGCCTGCAAATGACTGAAACGAACTCCAACTATAACATCAACATGTTTTAGTTCTGTTCTGTCTTAGTTCTGTTTCATTTCATGCGGTCTTGCCAATATGCGTCCTGTCTATGCCTTTTTTAATATAGTAAAATACTGAGACCATAAGCCACTAGCTGCTTGAAAGAGAATTTTGTGGTGGCACCGATAGTAATGTAAACAGTCAGTCCTCTCGCCTGTGAAAATAATTGCGTCATGCAACGCCGCATGTCTCCAAGGGGACGGGTATCATCCAGATATCGGATTCTTTTACTACTTTTCAGTAACGAAGCACCACCAATAATTTCGCATTTAATACATAAGAAACTAGTAAAAAATTTTCATGCATGCAATCGCCACACGTAAAAGTGTAGGCAGGAAGGTGCGTAGAGCAATGCGGAAGGCGGAAACAATAAGTGGAAGCCCAAACACTTTACTTGGCCCATCTCTCCGAGTTTGCTCATTTTTTTAGTGTAGTAGTATGTAGATATATGATGTATATTTCGAAAAAACGCGAAAATCTTTACGGAACCCCATGTGAAGCATATTAATCACTGAACTCTGATTTGAAATATTTTCTCAAGCGATTCGTGCGTTTGATTGTCACAGTACTACGTAGTTATCACTCCATTGTAACTCTGTCGGGTGCGGTCAGGTCAATGCTGCATTGGTTCTGCGTTCAGGTGTCCAGGGAGTTTAGGTTGGGTGGAGTTGTGGCAGTACTGCGGTATACCTGACGTTGTGTCTAATTATGTTTGAGTTTATCATGGCAGCCAACGAGTCAGCGATAGAGGCTAGCGTCGAGTGGTTTTGTTTTGGCCATTTTACCCCTTACCGTAACCAACCCTATATATTTTACTTTTTTCGCGTAAACCATGATGTATTCTACGATTACAGGCACATTGGCCGCAGATCGCCAACCCGAATTGTTTTATACGGACCGTATTTAATTCCCGTTCCAGACGGTTTATCCGCAGACGTGGTGATTCGTTTTGAGCTTGAGACACAAGTTTGCGAGAGGACCAATTTATGTGCAAATTTGAATAATGTCTTTAATTAATGAACACTAGTAAATATATAGGGACATGGTTATGGTACCGGCCTTGATGATTGTTACGTGGGGCCCCCCACTCTCGGTACACCGAACGCATCATCACTTGTTTATCTAAAGTATTGACTAATTTTACTAAATTGGTAGTCAAAATAAATCTCTCTCTCTCTCTCTTGTCCAGTTTATTCCTTTATACAAATGAAACATTATCATTAGATGTAACGTTATATTTACGCCAAGTTCGTTGCTGCTGGACATATACCATACCATTCCCTCTTGATCACTGGTTTGCCAAGCAAATAACTCTGACACTATGAGATCTGTAACAAGAAGCATGATGTCTCGGCCTCTGCCGAGCCATCAGAAATTGGCTGAGAAGTTTGTTATATTGAACAACCGACTTGATGGCATGATCACACGGATTTATAATATAAAGAAGGTATATATGTATACCAAGATTATACTGGTATATTTGATAATGCCAAATCAGTGTTACTGTTTGCCCAAAATTATATTTACAGAATGCTTGCAGTTGTTTTTAAATCCTGTCATTTCCATTGTCACCGTTTTAGACGAACTTGCCATTTCAGATCTCACCGATGCCACCAGCACCAGGGACCACTCCAGCGTCATTGCTTTTAGCTGGTCTTTTCAACCCTGCTTTAAGCCTTTAATCCTTACGTATTATGCATGATCTGCATCACAATGTGTTTTGATAACTTTCCAGGCATGCGGTGACCAGCGATCTAAACCTTCTTTTTTAACGGACAAATCTTTGGAATCCGCAGTGAAGTTTGTTGTTCGAAAGTTTCCCACTGTCGATATTCGAAGCCACCAGGTAGGCTTTTGCATCCTTTGGTTAAGACTCGTATTTGTGAAATTTGTTCATTACCGGGTATAATATGATCTTCTGTAGAATCAACTTGCCGCCATCAACAATGCCAAGAATGATATACTGAAAGGCCTTTCTATATATTATTATACTTTCGTGGATGTGATGGAATTCAAGGTATGGTGTTGATAAGTTGATATGATACATTTATGACAATTTCAGTTTTGTTTTTTTAAATTATGTCCCAAAACAATTAACTGATTGTAGGTCCTTCAGTAACAAATTGGAGTTGTTTAATTAAATTATACTAATTAATTGAACATTTCAGTTTTTGATAGGAATCACCGCTAGCAAATACCCTTGCTTGCAAACTCAGGTTCACCTTTGCATAAGTTGCTGCAGTAAAATTGTGTGTATATTTCTATACCAGTACCTTTTAAACCTTACATTTTCTTCTAGCATGAGTCACACCAGGGACTGGTCGAACGTTCTCGTGTGTTGGAAGTGTGGTGCACCTTTTCTAAACTCTATAGTCATATATTTTCCATGACTTGGTAATCAGTAAATCAGATGCAAGAAAACTGGTCACAGCACAACGTGGGCCTCCACTGTTCTTGCTAATTCTATATCATTGCTTTTACATGTGGTTATACTAAAGTTAGTAAGTTCTTACATACTTGTTGTGTAAGAATCTGCTTCTAAGTGCTTAGACACTTGGCCATTGTTGTTATATTCTAAGGCATGACTCATCAGGGATAGACCTATATTTGTAGACAGTACACCCTGCAAGTATATTATACAGTCATGCTATTTTCATCGCATTATATACATAATATTAACTTATATACAGGTATAATTATATGATAGTGATATGTGAATATGGTTCTATTATATGTTGCAGGATCACATCAGTGACATCTTAACGACCGTCGATAGTTTGGGAGTATATTTCGATATTGTAAGAGTCTTCATTGATTTAAAGCCTAAGCATAATAAAATCTTTCAGTGATACTTTGTGATTGCAGACGCTGTGTTATGATTTAACTGCCAATTATTTGGACATGATCGTGAAATATGTGTCTTTGTTTGTTTTGATGTCGCGGATCGAAGAACGAAAAGCGATAATCGGACTTTACAATCATGCTCACGATATGTTGCAAGGAAAAACGTTAGTTTGCTCTTTATTATCAAGCTGGTACTGTGGTACATTAGGATACCGGTACTGGACTTTTGTAACCTATTTGAGACTATGCTGTTGTGGTGTAGCCTACCAGGGACCCTGTGCCTGATCATGAGTCTTTCCATGTTCAGAGACAAAGACTTTCCGCGACTCGCTCAATTAATACAAGATTATGAAAATAACCCTCTGAAGAAATTGGTTGAAGATTTCTCTGTTCATCAAAGGGTATGCAGTTATTGATAAGTCTTCTAGGATCTAGGCTATACCGTTCATTGGTTAGCTGGAAATCTTGGCCAATACACAATATTTCTTAGCCAATGGTGTGCTGAATTCGAATATGACTTGGGGTATTATTCCCTAGAGCCGACCAGCCTCTAGTCCAATCGTTTACGCACTTCTTTAAAAAAGTCCAGACGTTTTGGATATTTCCTTGTAAACGAGATTCACATCTGTAAGTTAATGGCTTGCGAATTTTGACATCAAATAAGCACAAGAGGCCGTATGATGTCCCCAGTCATTGACCGACAGAGAACCATATTCACCAGACTGACACCTTCCAGAAATACTGATCTGGAGGTCAATGACCAGTACCGGTATGTAATTAATTATCATGGAAAAACAAGGAATGTGACTACGGCGCTAACCTGTATAATTGTGTTTTGTGTGATCTACAATTATTATCTGAAAACGTCATAAAATCAAATCATCAACAACAACAACAACAATAATTGTTTACCTACAAACCTTCAACTTATTGCAAAATTTCATGACTAAGATATTGCTAAAGTTTTGTTCACCACTCATTTATAAGAGTTCTTCATTATATAATATTTTTAATATTCAGTCAATCCATCAAGCTTTGGTATCTATGACGCAAGTTTATCCTCACCGAAACCTATCAGCAGATGATTGGAGGACAGGCTCTTTATTCAGTATAATCAGTTCACCGGCAATAATGCTGAATCCTGCATTAACAGATAAGGTATATAAATAGCAATCAGTTATCTAATGATCCCAATCGTAAATTATTTAATTTTTAAATTTTGGCAGCCATCAACTTCATATGCTGTTTATTTCCCGAAAAAATATTTACTTTTGACCTTTAGATGCCATGTGAATATCTTTCAATGGAAAGAATGGAGAAATGGATATACTTTGGATACCTGCTGTGCCATGGATCATTATTATCAAATGCAGAAGCGACACAAAGTAAGTTATAATATATATATACTCAAAATTTGATAAATTTATTTTCCTTATGTGGGCTTTTAGATGATTTATTTCCTTGTCTCAATATCATAAATTCAAATCTGAAGTAAGCCGAAACCTCACCCAATCTGGATCTAATACTATTATGCCAACTTGCAGTACCAGTGTGGCAATGTATACACATTGCCGTGTGTTTCTGTCTTGTGCTTTGAGACTCCGTACTTGAGCAAGATTCTTGCTTTTCAGATCTCTGGAAGCCCGTTTTGCAAGGAAACTTTTGTATTTCGTTATTTCGTGATGAAATACTAATGATTCATAGAACGACAGAGGAAATTTTTTCTGGACTAAAGGGGTAATGTATAACAGAGTTATGTGTTTCTTTCACGTTTTGTAACACATTTTTGGTCGTTTGTAGATACAACAAAAAAGTCGCTGAAGTTCGAGAATGTAGAGATATCGCGGCACAACACGCGGGAAGGAATCATGACGATAAAAGGAAGTTCCTTCGCTCGGCGATGAAGGAATTGACGATGCTGATAACGGTAAATAATTTTGTTGAGATTTATAGTGCTCTTACTTAGTGATAGGGTGTGCCGGTACAGTCATTGATTTACTATTTGTAATTTCTTGGGCAGGATCAACCAGGTTTGCTCGGTCCAAAGACGTTATTTGTGTTTATGTCACTAGCTTATGCGAGGGATGAAGTTCTATGGATAGTGCGTCATGCCGGTAATTTGCTGAAAAAGGCAAATCCAGAAGACTTCATTGACAGGTACTATATCTTTTTAGCCTTTAAGTTTTTGCTCATAAATCATCTAGCCACACATGATTAAGACTTTGCTGACAAATTATTTACTATTTCATGAGTAAAGCATGACTAGGCCAGGCATTGAGTCATCGTAGCAAGATATTAGAATCAAATGATCCTGTAGAATTATGCATTCACCTTCGATTGAATACCGAGTGCAACAATACACTCCCATGTATTTGGAATATGTACTACTGGTACTGGTACTCAATTCTTTATACTTTACTGATTATCCACTTTCCACTAATCCCCAGCTGGATCACGTGATCACTGATTACTTGTACGGTAGTCTTTTCATGATCAACTGCCACTGCTGATAGTGAGTTGGGAGACAACCTCGCTGTGCTAGGTAATGTATTGGCCTTCAATAGAGTACCTATGATGTTTTCATTTCGACTCCTGTGCCTGATAGTTCACACAAAATAGTTCTTTCTTTCTAGTTGGAGTATGTGTTTTAATATTAAATTTGAATGGAATTGTTCAATTTTGCCCAACCCTCATTTTATGCATTGGCAGATACCTGGCTGAGTTGATATTCTACATGGAAGAGATGAGGCAACTTGTTCGCTGCTACGATGAAGTCATTCAGAGATACTATGTTCAGTATTTGTATGGCTATGATGCAATTGTTCTTAATGAAACCGTACAGAACTTGTCGGTGAGTAGTTGTGGGTAGCTGTAGGTTACTGTTACACATGCAGCTTATGTAATAATGTCACTTTCTGTGAAGATCCTTATTATATTCATCCCCTGTGGGCATGTGTGCAGATTTTGATTCTAACCCTGCATCCGCGTAACTTAGTTCACATGTAACGGACTTAGTTTCCCGCAGACACGGGTGATTTCCTCGAAAGGAGGATCCCAGCTTCCCCATGTTTCCAGTCTTGGTTGCACAAAGGTTGAAAATCATCCAGTATCCATACCTTAGCTTCTGGTTGTTTATGATAATGCCTTGTGCTTGCAGGTCTGCCCAGAAGACGAATCTGTGATAATGACGTCGGTTGTGAATACTATGACTTCTTTAAGCATAAAACAAGTCGAGCAGAAAGAATTGTTTGATTTTCGAGGGATGAGATTGGATTGGTTCCGCCTTCAGGTATGATGTGGTCAATAACTAGTGCCTTTAATCTGTTGTGGAACAGTGGGAGAGGTTATTTTTTCCGTGGAAGCGGAAGCACAGAAATTGTACCGTCTCCCCCTCCACACACTAAAGCAGTGCATGTTTACGCTCACCAATTTGTTGCTTTAAGCGAGGGAGTGGCAAGGCCATAATAAACTACCTATATGTTTTTGCCTATCGCGAAAGCTTTGGCAGTCTAATGCTCTTTGATGCAATCAATTGAAACTGGCAAAGGTGACACAACTGACACTTACCAGTTGCTTATGGTATTTAGGTATATTAGTCACAATTGGCACATTTTCTTTGCGGAAGCAGAAACGATTGAAGAAGAACTGCTTCCACACCCTGCCTTATTCTATTACCAGTGAAATTGGCCTTGTTATTACTTATCGTGGAAGATATTCGTTTTGTGTATTGATTATGATGAGGGATGACGATGGAAACTTGAATTTTCTGTTGCAGGCTTACACATGTGTCTCGAAGGCAGCTCTTCTTTTGAAAGACAACCAACAGTTGGGAAAACTAATGAACAGTATCATGTTTCACTGCAGAATGGTGGACGACCTGGATCAAATGTTGAAGGAGACATCGGACCTGTCAGATTTGTGGTGAGAAAATATGAACGGTGAAATTGCGTTTGCCGTTTAACCATACAGATAATAGATATATGTACTGATTCTTGCTGTTGGTGGTGTGCTGGTTATGGTGTTGGTTGCAAGACATGTCAAACTGTGTGCAAATTAACTAGAACCATGTCAAACCGAGGATTTCAAAATTGATATTATCCCTTATTAGTTGCCCACCATGTATATATAGAAATAAGGATAAATGTGTGGGATTGTGCTGGCTTGAAATTGTTTTGACCTCATATCATCAATCAGCATACCCTAACATCATAGTCAAATACAAAATATTTCTTTTTAGCCTACGGTCAAAATCAAAGCCGCCAATCCTAGGAGCCATTTTCTGATACAAGCTCTACTATTACGAAACTAAGCGGATATTGATAAAACCCACCACCCACAATAGTTTCTTCAGAACCCACCCTAACAAATTGTAATTTTTATTATCTAAGTTGTATTGATATTTGATTGATTGATATTGCACTATCGGTACCGTAACTTTATTCTGATCGTCGACTGTTTTTTTTTTCAGTTTCTTTCCAACTATCCTTGCCACATCATTCAAGCGTAGTTTGGAGCTGCATTCACGCTACTGCATAGCGTTTCCGCTCATATGTGGCCATTTTCAAAATGCGATTAGCGATTTCTGTCCCGAGGAACGTCTACACATTAAGGATCGTGCAACGAATTATGTCGCCACTTTTCTCGATGACATGTCCAAAGACGCAAGGAATCTGATATTTACTATCGCGGAAGAACAATGCATACTAAGTGATCAGGTTAGGTGACAGTTTACATTACACATTATTTGCGGTAAATATGTGAAATACCGGTATCTACTGTATTTTTGAGAGTCACTGTACCAATTTTGAAAGTTCTTGTGTCTTTTGTTACTTTACCACATGATTTCATTCGCGTTCATTTCGTATTATATCAATACGAGATAATTAATATTCATTCCTGGGGTTTAGTTAATATGCCCCATGGTCTGTTCTGTGAAGTTGCAGAGGTGCACAACATAAAACTGCTACTCGGGCCAATTTCATATATAATAAAATATAGGCCTACATATTATGTGTTAACAATTTGTGGGACTAGTAATATTGCGTGCATGGCACATAGAATCATTGGGCTAGCTTTCATTATCCAATAGATGGTTGAATTCCATATGCAGCCTTCAGAACAATTCGATAGACCTCGTAGACAAGTTTATGAGGGTGATAAATAGTGCATGTTATTTTGTAGAATACATCATGTAGTTGTTGACTACGGTATGTGGCAGTTTCCATCATATTTCAATTTTTGCGCAATATGGGGAGCTTCTTTCAGGCCTAATAAATCACACTCAAGATCACTAACCCAAATTGGCTTTCGGGCCTAGAGTTGCGCAGTCCTCAATGTGCAAGTGCACCCCTGATCTACTATATTGTACTGCGTATATATATCACATGAGTTTCAAAAATCTCGCCTGATGCTCTTGCTATTGAAATTCTGTGACCATTTTTACATTCTACCTGTTGTAATGTATTCAGAATATTAATTACATGCAGCAACTTATTGATAATTCGCAGGTTTTACCAAAAAATGCCGGCGCACATTTGAAGCAAGGTGCCAGGAAGAAAGGCAAGGGCAAAAAGAATGCAAAGACGCAGGACACCGAAACAAAGAAACCAGGCACTGAAAGCCTCAGGAAAGACATTCTACATGTCACAAAGTATGTAATGTTGTGTATGATTCTCTTGAGGAAGCAACGCTTGTGTGTAATGACTCATTTCAACTTTTAGAATGGACAAGTATCACAATGCACTCGCAGAGATCTGCACGGCGATCAATTACCGACAGACTTTCTCAGTATGGGATCATACGTTTTCTCCTAAAGAGTTTTTGGCTGCTCAAATCGAAAATCGATTCGCAAAGTACGTTGCGTTCGTTCTCTATCCATGTTTCACACATCAAACGGAAACTAAACGCGGTATATATTTGACAGGCAATTGGTGGCATTAGCATACAATAAGGAAACCAATGAAATCGCAAAACCAACCGAGTTGCTGTCTCGTACACGAACGTATATGGCGACGTTGCAGACAATGGAAAATTATGTGCAGTTAGGTCGGTAATAAGGAGATTTTTGCCGACTAAATTTTAAGATTTCATAAAACGCGATTTTTCATTTTAGATGTCTCAAAAATATTCAACAGTGTGTTACTTCAACAAACCCAAGCTCTTGATAGTAGAGGAGAAAATACTATCACTACCATATACACTCAGTGGTAAGCAACTAAGCATTCATATGACTTACTAGTTAGGATAGTTCCATACGGAACATAATTATTACGTTGAAAAAAATATTTCTTGAGGTAGTGCTGCCCCCGATATATGATTTCATAAAATACCACTTTTCAGTTCACAAATAACCAAGAGATATCTGATGCAATTTGTCGAAAAATCCTTGTAGTCATTTATGCCATATGTAAATTCTCAATATCATTGAGTATCAATGAACAAATGCACAAACAGACGCACACATTTCACTCATGCACCTGTCCCTACACCTACAGCATTGGAACTCTCATTTTATGATCGAAGACTATAGTGGAGCCAATGGTGACAATCGATTGATATTGTAAAGAAGATTCACCACAGATTTAATGCCCAACTTTGGTTTATTGAGAATAACGTTAGGAAACTTTCGGAGCTCCGGTGCTCCTTCATTAATTCTTTCATTTATTCCATCTTCACCTGATGAAGGAGTAGAGCTTCGAAAGCTTGCGAGTGATATTCTCAGTAAACCAAGGCAGGGTGTTTAGTCTGTGGTGAATCTTTTAAAGATGTAGCGTTTCTCGAAGCCTCGCCTTCATAAGCCTTACTTGTATATTTTTGATGGATGCTAATTATTTTATCTCTGTGAACACCTTGAACTGGGCAGGGCATGCCCAATTGCTCAATTGGCTGTGGTAGGAGTTCCTGACGCTTTTTCAACAGAGGATTGTTTTTGCAGGTACTTGGATGTATTACTGCGTCAAGTGAGCAATGGCAACTCGATTGTATTCTCCGAGCTTCGTAAATCTTTTATTCAAGTGCCAGGCACTGAAAGCTCAAGCAGCAATAACCAACTAACAATCAACCCAGAAGAATTTTCCAATATAACAGGTAATTTTGATCGTGCTGTCTGGATTTGCATACGATATGCTGTCAATGCTTTTTTACCGTTTTTTGTTGTTGTGTGTGTTCGGAGCCTGGCGCTTGCTATGTGGTTGGTTGGCAAATTCCCACCAGCTGCATCCTGGCATCAACCCCAAGATTTAAAAATTGGTGTTCGCATTTGCGCAGCATCGGAGGTTTAGTGTGGTAATCTGAAAAATGTAGTATGACCGAAGCAAAAAATTATTATCAACACATTTTCAGAATTGAGAGCACTTGCTGACCTGATTGGTCCATACGGAATGAAGAATTTCAATGAAAATTTAGCGTGGCATGTAGCAAGTCAGATTAATGAATTGAAGGTACCTTAAAGCACTGATTTTAATTCTTATGCTAAAAATGTATACGGTATAGGAGTAGGTCAGGAATGCTACTCCGCTAAAACTCTTCAGGTCGGTCAACTTTGGACGAGTTCAAATCTTTCTTTCCGTTTTATGATTTATGTGATACAGCCGTGTGGTCTGTTTTATGTAATGTATCCCAGTTTTATTGTTTTATGAAGCTGTATAAGACATCACTTTACTATTAGCCACATGAGAGCCATCCTTTACATAGTCATGATATGATTAACAGACATATTTCCTTTCTATGAATTCTACAACTAGGACGACGTCATATGTACACCTCATCACCACTGCCATGAACCTGCCAGATTCTTGTGGATCGATCGTCCTCTGTGTATTTCCCTGTTTCCTGTATTGAACAGTCAACACTGGACACTCCAGTCGCATATACTGTCCACAACCGTGGTCTATTTTCATTGGGGGACAGGAAGGGCACCCGGTGTAAAAGTCACCGCAAAATCATTGGTGGTTCAATCTGACGTGGCTACTCACACTTGAAACATGGCCGAACAAGGGACGGGGTGTGTCGTATGTCCTCATTCGATTAGTGATTGGCTACTCTTTAGTTATTGTGGCTCAACCATTAACCATCATATGAGTGTTGAGTAATTTACCTAGTTGGTATGCTTTGAGATTATTATTTTTGTGATCTTGATGCTACCCAGATTGGCATTTGTGTGTAGGTTACAGTGCAGAGAAATGCCAAAACCTTGTCCACCATCAAGAAAAACAAAACCAAATTGGAAGTGATACAACAGCAAATAGAACAGTTGAACGGTAGTTTTCTTGACAAAAAAACCTAACCTTGAATTGCACGGACGATTTGGAATTGCATGTTGCATACAACCTGAGCTTGCCGTAATTCGTAGGATGATACTAATGGCGATCTGGCACATCTCTAAACTATTAATTTCCTACCTTACGCGGCTTTACTGCCTCGCGGCAATTCTGTAGTGTCCATGGGCTGCTTGTAGACATTGAGCAACATACAGTACGCAACTTTGGTTGTTAAGAGAGGGACAACAGAAAGTTATTCTTTGTGTCTGCATCATAGAAAGTGGTCCATTTACGGGATTTACCAACCATTTCAATAAGCAACTCTATGGTCCAGGTGGGGCATGAACCTGCAACTTGGCTGTGGTTCCTTCAGTCACACTCCTTGATTAGATTAGATTAGATTCACTGGTTAGGTGTCGGCCTTGTTTTTGTGAAACAAGCCACGCACAAGCCATGTTATGTCATCCTACTGGACCATAATGTAATTCGGCGGTTTTTCACCAAAAATCAATATGTCACTGACTTGAAAAATGCCAGCTATGTTGTACCAGTGACATTAAAAGTTGGAATGACACGCTATCCTCTTGATGACTCGCAAAATTGCGATAGTGGGGGAGGGGTAGCGTGCATCAGCTTGTTACCATAAATCATCTCAATTCTAAATATCCAGACTAATGAGTTGCTGGTGTTGCAAGTCTGGTACCACCCCTTCCTTAAATGTCGCATTGGTGAACGCTAACTTTTGCTTTACCTTGAAGTAGATCTAGTAAGGTAAGTGATATTTCTAAGTAGTCATAATGACTACTTTTGTCACCCCTACTTCAAATCCACATCTTTATCTGTCAGGAACAGCCGAATCAGCTCTGTTTCGTGCTACTCACTAATTCATCATGTAATGCTTAATTAAGAGTGATTGGACTAACAATTTCATCAACTACTTGTGTTTATATAATGTATGTTTCCGGTGGAGTATTAAAGCTAGCCATGTGCAGATATACGGCTATTTGCAGAAGGTCGTTGCACTGTTTGTTTATGCATAGAAAAATATTTTGATTTTAGTCAAATGGTGGAAATAACTGAACTTTGACCCGCTTTACTATGCAGTTACTGGTACCGTGCTTAGTCTATCATTTCTTGCCCGATCTCTTCACAGAAATCAGTTGCTCAGAACCGCGAAACCTTGTCTGTGCTGCGAACTAACTTTGACAAGCCTGAACAGATGGTGGTGCATTATAGACGGCTCGAGGGTAACATTACCTGCATCTAGCAGCTTGCTTATTGGTTTTTGCTCCACGTTTTATGTTCGTCGGTTATTCTGCTGCCTTGCGGAAGAAGCATGTCACTCGTGAATCGCAGTGTCAAGAAAGTCATGTGTCATTTAGAATCGTTCCTATGGTTGTATTTATATAGTCTAGGAAAATTTAGATATGACAATGTATAAGGGTGGTGGAGTCTTATATAAACATCTCTTCATGTCAAACAATGTCACAACTCAGTTTCAATGTCTAGCCTGTTTTTAGTTTGCAACCTTTCATGGCTACGCTATTTCATCAGGCAAAAATAGAAAACCGTGACACTCTTCGTAAGTGATAGCCTGCCACCGGCTACTACGAATATGATTTGACATGGAAACTTGGTGCTTATAAACTAATATTACCCCAATGCCCTGATAGCATTTCATGTTAATTAATGGAATGTTTCCAGCTTTGTATCTAACAAAATTTGAAGCGACTACTTAGGACATCCTCGAAGATTATACATCTCACCTTTGGCTTCCTCCCAACTTAGCTTAATCTACCCATGATGTAACAATTTTCCCCAGTTACCGGCATATATCAGTCAGCTGAATGTTCCATTATTATGAAAATTTCCCTCAGCATATTACTGGTACCGGTACTTTAGATAGTAAGCTTGACAGTTTCATCTGTTTGGCGAGGATCACTTAACAAACAGTTGTATACTTACATATTTCGGAAGCAGTTAGCCAACCTGTTATAGTCAATACCATTTGCTTCACCTCTGAGCCTACCTTGACCAGTGACAGGACAATTTAATCCACTATTCAAGTCAATCTTTGATGAATACCTAGTTCGTGGGACAGAATTTTATTGGAATATCGTGTATATATATATGAATATCATTAGAGTTATTTTAATGCATCGTGGCATGTTGGTGCTTATTTGGTGTCGTGTTTGTCATGTAGAGGCATGTTAAATTACATTAACCATCTGTTGTTGCAACAAAATAAAGCTTCATAATGTCACACGACTTGCATGTGTATATCATATTGGAACAGTAACACCTTAATGTTGCTTGCATGCTCTTTATGTTGTGAACTAGCAAAGGCACAGGAATGTTGTTCTTGTGATCTGTACACCTGTGCACTTGCAGAGTTAATTTGCTCTAGCCATTTGAAATTATAGATCAGATATTATGGACTGGTTGCTTCAAAACTGTTAGTGGTGTCACAACGAAGGGGCCTTGTAGTGAGATATGATGATGCCTCGAGTAAAACACACAAACATAAAAAACATTTTGGCCGTGGTTACGTTTCAAAAAAAGTTTTGGTACTTGTGATTTTGAGCTGTTTTTCAAATTCTGGAGAGTTGGTAAATGGGAATCTATCTACCTTAACCTTTTTTCGTTAGTAACCCCTCATCGAGTCTCTGCAGAAAATCCATTGCAATTCTTGAGGTTCGTATGAAAGTTTGCGGGCAACAAATGGTCAGGAGGGGGAATCCCTATTTTTCGACATGCTGGTAATTGCCGACAGCCAAAGCATGGGTATCAAAACTTGCAAAAATATAATCGCTGTTAAATGTTGCGATTCTTTCATCTTGTAATCATCATATTTTCAATGCTGGCCCCCTCGTTCATTGATGTCATCTCACAACCCTTTTCATTTCAAGGTTTTTAAATTTGTCTTTGTGTAGGTGCGGAAACTGTCTTGTTGCGCATGACAATCATCGGAGTGATACTGTACTTCCGTTTTGCAACACAGGATGCGCTGAATGATGTACGGTGGTTGTACAACAACTGAAACCCTGTTATTTAACTTAGTGCACTGCTTTTCTGTTTAGGTATTGCAACGACGCATACCATTTCTGCTCTCTTCAATCACAGACTTCAAAGATCATATTCCAAAAGAGACCGAAATTAAGGTTTGAGATTGTTTTGTCATGTGTTGGAGGCTTGTAGTGCAATGCTAAGAAAAACAGTCACAAAACATGTAGGTCACAGAATTTTGCACAGTCAGAAGTTAAATCATTCGTCCAACTTAGTGGTACAAGACCTTGGTGAAAACTGTATGCCTACTAAATTACTGAAGAGTTAGTGGAGCCGATGGCGGACGATCAATAGATATTGTAAAGAAGATCACCACAGATTTAGCGTCCAGCCTTAGTTTATTGAGAATTAAAACATTCACATTTACTAAATTACTGGTAGAGATGTAACGTATGCTTTGGGCCATTGCTTGTTTTAATTGTTACAAATGCTATGCAGTTGTCTTGTCTGTTCTTCACTATTTAGCAAATTGTGACAACAATTTGTTGAAAAAAATTGTAGTGTATCGAGTTTTGAACTGCTCTCTTGTGCATACCATCTACTTTTCTTATGCTTTAAAGTTATTATTTACTTTCAGGTGAGTATCACAATAAATGAGCTCGCGTCTGCTGCTGGGATAAGATGCGACGTTGACCCAGCACTTTGCCAAGCACTGGCATCGGCTACTAAGGTTTGTACTGTTTTCATGCTTGTGTAATAAATGGTCTATGTTGAATGACATTTACTTGTTTCAGAATGAGAGTCCAGATGAAGAACATAAATTAGCCTGCCTGCTGATGGTATTCCTTGCAGTTTCCATTCCGATTCTAGCTCGAGACGAAGGCTCTATATTTCTCCCAGAATTGGGAGCCCATCAGAACAGCTGCCATTGTATTGCTTTTGCTGTTAACCGTGTTGCTGCTGCACTTTTTACGGTGACGAAAGGAAACGTTCAAGAAAGATTGACTGAATTCTTAGCAGTGAGTTAACAGCTTTCTTGGATTTTTTATGGGGATGCGTAACATGTGTGATATGTTTACCTTTAAATGATTACACTCTGGCTCAACAGTTTGCAAATTGCACTGTACACACTATTGTGTGCTACGTGGATGTACTGTTGACAGCACCATGGGCGGGCAAAGTGAGATGCCAAGGCTGCTCCTAAGCCCTGGTGAATGGGGGAGGAAGGGTATTTGTGTAAAAATCATGTCACAATCATATGACGTGTTCGTAACATCGTACTTGGTTTACTTGAACTTGCTTTTATTGATTTGTCTGTGTTTATGTCTCAAGACTGTGCAACGACCTGTCATGGTTGTGACCTATTTGTTAACTTAACCCCCTCGATCGAACGTCTGTACAACCTAGAAATGCGATATGCAGTGAGTGGGGACGCATACACTACACACCACATAATCCGTGTGGCGCGTTCGCATGTGCACAAAGAGGTGAAAATAGTAATCGGACAGTATTTATTATCTGATCTAGGAAACTGAGCTGTGCTTCACCAGCCCTCCGAACTATTCCAATATCCCAGAGAGTCTGCTAGCGAAGTCACCGACCAATATATCATGGATATTTTGTATACCAACATGTTAAAGACTGTGACATATTTTATTTCTAGCTTGCTTCATCCAGTCTCCTCAAGCTTGGTCTGGAAACCGATCGTGCTAGCACTAGGAACAGAGATTCTGTTTATCTGCTACTGGAGCAGATCGTAAAGGACTCGCCCGTTCTCACCATGGACCTGCTTGAATCATGTTTCCCATATGTACTACTACGAAACTCCTACCATGCAGTGCGCGTGCAATCTGCTAAAACTAATACTGCTGGACAGACATCGCCTAACCCACAGTCAACTGATGCTTCGGCGAATCAGTGATAGACCGTTCATGTCAGTAACACAACTCATTTTATATGGAATATTATGCCATAGAATTATAAGATTATGTGTTTAAATCTTTGCTAACTGGACCTTGTGCACAATGTTATCCAAAAACCAGTTTCCTATCTTGGGCGAATCTTCAGACTTCACGCCATGCAGAGGCAATGTCAAAACATGTTTGAACGCTGAACAATGCAGTATTCACTACTGCAATAGTGCTGCAGCTATGGCAGTACATGCTGAGTGGAAGTTGAATTTGAATCGAACAATCCAGTCCGAACCCTGGCGAATGTGTCCTGTAGCTGCCTCTGCTAACTATAGAGTATTAAAATGTATCCACTTTCCAATCCAGATTCTGTATATCATGTTCTTAACAGGTAATCTGAGAATGGTTATGACTTTCGATGTTGACAGGCTGGGCGTGGGCAGGGATGGCTTGATAAGTGATATAGATAGGACGAGGCGTCAAAAATTTTAGTCACTCTCCAGTTGACTGCGTAAAGAAACCGTCGCGTTAAGCATCAAAACGATGTGATGTGCGACCGGCGGCGAGTAAATCATCTCCCCAAGCCACTACAGGGCAGATCCTGGGGATATTTCTAGCGTGAAGAGTTTCAGTGATACAACTATCAAATTGTGCCATCGCTAGTGGGCGCTACAAACATTGTATAACGGGGTGGAATCGGTGGTGAGGATTAGGTGACACCGAACCATCATCACCAGCGCTTGCTTGCCAAAGTGATGTATTTCATGAGGCTTGACCCATTCTAGAGCGGGTCCTCCCAGCGAGGATCCCTCTGATTTCGCGCAACAGCGCGTAAGCCGACGTTCGACACGTCCCGCGCAACTGGCTGTTTCGGATTTTCGGCGTTTCAACTACGAAGATGAAAGTACGCCAGGCCGACAATTATACAGTACGCATGTCGATGATTCCGTCGAGGCAAGCATATTTTGGGTTGAGAGCCCGGATCACTATCACAACCACAACTCTTCGCACTACACAGATAGCGTACTGACTGGCAGAAAGCAACGGATACCGATTTTTAAGTATTTGGTTAGACGCGGCCGGTAATCGAACCCGCGAGCTCCCGGCCAGAAGGCGGCAGTTAAACCACCCAGATGACTACGCGCATCTGAAATCACACTCATACTATATATAAGTGAATGCATAGCAGCTCACCGCATCTCCTGGATTGTAGGCTACAGTAGGCCTACTTCGTACCGCAGTTAAGATTTTATTCATAAAAAGTCAGAATCAACGCAATTAGGAAGACTCTTTCAAGAATCTACTTCATCCAGAGGGCTTGCTTCGTATCACTTGTGGGCACTGCATCATACTTCTGTGCTTTGTCTATCCGTATCTTTGACTCACTGAAAGATGGCATAAAGACACTTTAGACTTCACCTACAAGAGGTCTTCCATATCAACGGTTCATTTACAAAAATGAACGCATCACATCGGGCATTAAGTATGGCTGCTAGCAGGGTCAATCAAGAGTGGGTGAGATGTTGCAGCGATGCCCTAGGGCCCGACGTCAAACATAATCGTGGTTATTTTTAGAAGGCTTAAAAAAGCTGGATGACGGTTGCATGAATTGTCGTACCATTCCACCCTGTCTCCACAACTCGTAGCCCATCTTTATTTTATTGGGGTAGGCCTACACTTTTTTGAAGGGAAACCAAGCCAACCAAGCAACCAACCTGAGGCTCTGAGCGTCCCTTCTTTCCAGCCTTAGAATCCCCAGGATAACGCAAATGTAAAATGCACTTACTTTTGCATTTTCAATCTTGAACCTTTCCGGCTTGTGATAATCATCAAGCAAACAAATATAATGATGCATAACCAATTTGAGATGTGACTGTGGTACATTAAATTCATAGGATCTTTAACTGCCAAATATGACATTGCAAATGGTATAGCCATTTCACCGAGCGCCGCTCCGACCACTAAACTTGTCGCAGCGCTGGAAAACATAGGCCTATTGTAGTATACATGACAGCCAAGGTGCTAACTCACGACCTATCAGTTTAAATGGCACCACGTTTCATCATTGACATTTGTGATTGACTTAGAAGAGGCACAAGGTGATCCCAGGTAGCAATTGGACTGTCTTCATTGGATTTAGCGACAACGCCTACATGGTGTCAGAATGCTAGAAAATTGATGTTAAATCTAATACAACGTGTTGTAATGTCATGAAGCGCAGAATCCAAACCCCTTCATATATTTCTCTGTACGTCTCTGCAAACACCCTATTGATTTTTTCCTGGCCTGAAATTCGAGCGTATCCAAGGAAACGGGCAAATTGTAAGCATAGCATATGAAAATTTCAGTACATGTTGCATATATAAGGAATGCGACCCAAACATATCATTCAAACTTACGTCCCAGTGACCGTTACGTACTGCTCAGCCCATATTATCCCAGTTGGAAATAAGCTAGCCATGGACCATCCATATAATGCAACAGCAGCCCATAGTAACCAATCCATCTCTTCCGAAAAGAAAGGAAACAATACCATCACCAACGTTGAAACGGTGGTCCCGATCATATCAAGCACAAGCATAGCTGTCAAGGCAATATATAATTACGATAATTTCTGAGAATAAATCCTATCACCTGATGTGCTTACTTCGAGGGACCATGCATTTAGCAAAAAAGATCGCAAAGAATCGACCCAATGCGAACACACCCCAGAATACTGAATTCAACAACGTCCCTACATCTTTGGAGTAATGTCTCTCGCAGTTAATCGCAAAGTAGTAGACAAAAAGTCCAAAGGCAACTTCCGTACCGACGTAAAGAAAGTAGAAAAAGAATAAAAGTCCAAGAACTTTAACCCTGATAGAAACAAAAAACACCATTGGTATAAGCATAAGGGTGACTTTAGTCTTACGTTCATTTTGCTGCTTTTACACAGACTAACATAATATATTTATATACACACACACTACTGTTGGAGCATATGTATATCCTGCAAGCATGATGTGCATTATATGCAGGCTGCACGAGGAGGCGCCGAAGGAGTCGGTAGGCTATAAAGGTATAGATAACTATCTATAACTATCTAACTATCAATAATAATGAAAGTCACACACCACCTTTCCAGCATATTATTCTCAATGCACTGGCCTTCCAGCAAAGAAGATACCCTATACGCTACACAGATACAATTTTTAACATCTTTGGTATTACTGTATATACACGGTTTCTAGATTTGAACCTGGCACCTACCGGTTTCATGGTGGATGGCCTATACAATTACAATGAAGTCGCTCATGAAAACAAAAACGAAGTATAGCACACCCACCTGTAAACCCTTCCTTCCAAAGCACTAGTATCTTCTTGTTTACTTTCAGTTTGAGTTTGTTTTGAAAATGACAAAAAGCAGAATAATAACAAAACAAAAACACTCAAAGTTGCCGCTATCATAAAAGCCCAAGCTACTTTTGGAAACCCATCATGTGCATAAATAGTTGTATCTTGAATTGTGGCAAGCGTACCTATTTCGGTCAATATCAATTCAAAAATATTACCATGCCTATTAAGTATTAATGAATCAAAAACTGCTGGATTTTACTTGATACATTTTCAAAAACTGTAATCGTAATGGAACTTTCAACTTCTTTGATGAATGGTTGCGCAAGCAATGGTGCCAGAGTTGCTCCAAAAGCGAAAAAGAAGTGAAGCATTTGTAGCCATGATTTTGAATCAGAACCCCACAAGGCAAGACACATCACATTTCCACCTATAAATGAACAAACAATTATGCTAAAGTACCTGCTAGTAACCCTTCTCGATGTTTGGACATGGTTGTTATATTTGGTATCATAAAAAACGTAGGCCCCTGTCAAAACAAATCTTGGGCCGTTGGTTATGGTATGAAGTCAACTGTGGCACTTGAACAGTATAAAGCATTAAATCTACACCAAATTTCGATGAGTGACATTGATGGAATTTA
Organism: Botrylloides violaceus; assembly: GCA_030412335.1. NCBI lineage: Eukaryota > Metazoa > Chordata > Ascidiacea > Stolidobranchia > Styelidae > Botrylloides > Botrylloides violaceus. The sequence goes on from JASFYC010000810.1 coordinate 4,008,637, forward strand.
TGCAATTCAATTCATTCAAATTTAAAGCCTTATTCTGAGAGCAGTAATCAATTAGATAGCGGAGTGTGGTGGCATTATGGTTATGAGTACACATGAGACAGACAAACATGAATATAAATTAGACATTCTGGTATATGCCAGGAACTACATGACGATGGGACCGCATTTGGCCTTTACAACCAGTTGCGAGGTTACCACTTGACGGATCTAGAAAAGTATCCAGCCCGCAGGCGCGACTTGTCTAGCTGCAATCACGCTTGTAATGAAAGCTGTGTGCCGTATGCAGTGGCGTAGCCAGTAGAGTGTTGCATCAGGCGCCTCTTCCCGTCCTATATGGGCATCGGGCTGTTTCGGTCCATGACGAGAATTATCAGGACTGCTGACCCGATGCGGTCTGTAGTTGGGCTCGAGTCATAATCTAAACTATCCATGTGGTAAGTCATGTAAAATATTATGGCAACAACAATTTTGTTACAGGTAACTATAAATTTAATAAAAACTCCACATCAGGGTGAACATTACGAACTGTAACATCAACAAGCATTTAAACACATAAAATTCTAAAACCAATTATCCAAGTTTGTTCTCAAGATCATCAAGCCATCAACATTCCCAGGCTTGAATTGTGACCTTTTGTCTGTGATAATATTTCCTGTTGCACTGAATAGTCTTTCACATTCAGCAATTGAAGCTGGAATGCACAACACAGCTCTTGCGACAAGCTGCATGATGAAAAATTGACTTTGTTGGCTTTTCCTCCATGCCAGGATGTCAAAGCCATTTTCCATTTAGGAGGCCTTGGGGATTTCATATAGTGGTCAATCTCTGCAAATATCTGGGCACGATGTTGAAAGGAAGGTCTTTTGTCATCATCATCACTGCTTTTCGCACCTTCTTTGAGTTTCATCATTTTCATATTTAGTGGACAGATTACCGGGTTAGAATGGTGGAAGCGGAGGTGGTACCGGTAGTCTTTTCATTCTTCTCAGGCACATATTCCAACAAGATGCTATTAGTAGTTACCTTGCGCATTTCTTTGGTTACCGTACTGTGACTTTCCTATACATGTTCAAACTTGTCTGTCCATTGGTATTTCCCCCGGTGAGGAACTGTGTCTCTTCATTGAATTGACGCCATCAATTTTATTCCACGTATACACTTTGGAGCTGGTCCAGCATGAAGTTAGTTCTTCGTAAGTCTGATTTTCAGTGTTAAATAACACGCCAAGTATTTTTCCAAACCTCAGATTTTGCGTTTTGTCCTCGTGGTTTCACATCATATTTGCCTAATTTTTCTTTAAATCCTCTTTCACTTTTATCTTCAAACTATCATTTTTGGTTTGAGTAGAGTGTGAAGCCATTCCAAGTACCGGTAGTTTTTACTTCCCAGCCTAAATCGCAAAATGTGTCCCAAAATGACGAGGTTCTAGAGAAAATGCTAGATATGAATAAAACGTGTTCAAAACTGCGTAACAACACAGCTATTGCCGCTAACGGTGTCAGGGGTGTCAGTCACATGTTCACAGCGTGACGATTGTAGTTTTTTGTGAATGCACTGAATGTCACAGAATTCCTGGTTTTCGACGACTTACGGCCTTGCAACTAGAATATATGTCGAGCGAAAGTTAGCCTACTCTCGCGGTTCTGGCAGGTTCTAGAAAGGCGACAAGTGGTTGGTTGGTAAATGCCGAATATCTGCGGATGGGAAAGGCCTGTTGTCTTGATATTCGGTGTAGATAAAGTAGAATATCTGTGGAGCAATTTATCACTCGATTGGATGGTTGCGGTTAAGAGAAGGGAAGTCAGTAGCGCGTAGACCGTCACCTGTTTGGCACGAGGTTGAGTTACTTTACCGGCAGTGGCAGTAGCTTTGTATTAGGTGAAGGCAGGCAGTGATTATAGGCCTAGTTATTTCAATAATTAGTTGTCCTCAGCTAGGCTACAGCTTTTAACCATTACCAATGTCCATGTGATTATATGACAGTGATCTAGATAGCTGCTAGCTTATTTGGCATTGATTGTCAATATGTTACTGGTATCTTCTCATGAAAGTCTCGCATAAGAAGCCAGATGAAAGTTAAGCAAAAAAAAACTGGATGTATGTAGTCTGAGCTGCTACCCATACCCGATTGCCTACAGATGAATATGGGCGAAGGACTTATTTCAGTTGCCAAAGGTTGAATATTCACGTCAGATACATCCAACTACTTAATCCCAATTTGTTAGCAAATAAAATCAACTTCGATACTATTCTTTTCAATTTTAACCGATCATTGTGTTTCTCAATCAATCCCGTTAAGCGCTCCTCTGTTTGTGCACCCAATAGCTCACTGTAACGGTTGATGAATTACAGTGCGCTGAAAAGCAAATAATCCGACACGAACAGTTGAAATTCCACGCGGGTCAATTGGACATATTGACGAAGGGAAGGTCGTTGAGGCCGTTATGGATCCTCTGAATAGTTTGAAACCGTTTGTCAGGGATGGGGGCGTGGGCGTGGGCTGCACCCATCGCCTATGAATCTAGGCATCAAATCGTTGTTCCCAGGGACAGTCTTATTTCGGATGCTATATTTTCATGGTAGCCTACCATAGAACGTCCGCCCACCACTCACGCCGTGAGTATGTTTTGGGCGTGATTCGTGAACGGTACTGGATTGTTCGACCTCACCCTAAATTGTGAAACATTTTGCGAGAATGCGTTCTGTGTCGAAAAATTCAGGGCCGCCCAGAAAGTCAACGGCTGTCAAGTCTTCCAGTCGATAGATTGACCCCTGACAAACCGCATTTTTCGTTTGTAGCGTTGGACTGCTTCGGAAACTTTGATGTAAAAAGGGGCTGAAGTGTGGAAAAGCGGTATGGAGTCGTTTTTTGTTGTTTGACCACAAAGGCAATACATATCGAGGTGATTGACAATTTGACAACAGATTCGTTCATTGTGGCTTTGGAACGTTTTAACAATCGTCGCGGACAGGTGTTGGAGATACGTTCCGACAATGGTACAAACGTCGTCGGAGCGGAGCGTGAAATTAGGGAGTCCATCAGCGAATGGAATCATGTACAAATTAATGATAAATTATTACAAAAAAATGGATATATCACATGTCGCGTGCTTCACATCATGGGGCGTATTTGAGCGGCAAATACGCACCATTAGCAAAATATTGTGCTCCATTTGTCGAGGACAGGTGTTGACTGATGAGTGCTTGTTAACGTTAATGAGTGAATGTGAGTCTGTTATAAATAACCGTCCTATAACTACAACTACGGTGTCTGACGATCCATCCGATTTCGAACCCTTAACACCAAATTCTTTGCTTTTGCTAAAACAGACGGAATAGCTGCCTATGGGCGTGTGTAGCGAGTGGAGGCAAGTACAGCGTTTAGCGGACATCTTTTGGAAAAGGTGGCGATTTGAGTAGCCTAGCTGCCGCGATCGTGGTTGATTGGTTTTGATCTATTACCTTACTGCAGACTGAGATGCCCCCTGTTGTACTGAGGTTGTTTCGGTATAGACGTGCACAATTTTCACTTTCACTAAGTGCAAGTTCACCCAACTGTTATTATGCTTTGTCACGCAGAAATTTTACACTTTGCGCTATGTAGGCCAACACACATTCAAGGGTTGTTGTGATTGTGGTGACTTCGTCCAGTATTTCTTTTAATTATACATTAGTATTGTCCTGCCCATGCATGCGCTATGTAGGCTAGTTCTCAATACATTTTGTGTGTTTTAGAGTGTTCAATAAAATGTGTGTAAATTTATAATGTTAAAATTTCCCATTTGGGAGGGGGGCAGGGTGTAAATGCACTTTTCTATAACCGACTTGTAACGGCGGCGCGTATGGAGGACGATGATTCGTTGGTGAACACACGGCAATGCTGTCTCCTGTAGATGCGCTGTCCAATCATTGTCCCTCGTTGATTGCCGTCAATCAATCGTTCCTCGTAGGATGCGCTATTCTGAACTGAACGGATGGTGTGGGCTTGAGTTCCGCAGGGAGCGATTGTATGACCGCCGAAATTGTTTGCTGGGTGTTATTTAATGTATTTGTATCTCCGAGCTACGTTTTTTACCGATTCGTTTTTTATTAGGACTGTTAGTTTTATCGTTGAAGTAATTTGCAAGCAATAAACAAGCTTTAAAAGACTGAAATTAACGCGTCGTGAATATACGATAATACTATAGTAAGCCTGTGGTGGCAATCCCCTCCTGTGTAGTGTGTACCTAAGGGCCAGTGGTACGTGTTCTTGCGGCTACAGGCTTCTTTGCTTTGATTTGATGTGGTCCTGATATCTTGTGAAACCTTGGTTTGCACTCTTGACAAACTCGACAATTAGAACATATTCTGCGAACTTCTTCCGTGTAGAATGGTAAATTCCGTGCCCGGACGAAGTGCAGCAACCAGGTGATTCCGGGATGACAAGGCATGGAGTGAATTTCCTCAAGTCGACAAGTTTCACTTATATAGACGGTAAATGCTCTTGTGAAGGAATCCGGACCACCATTTAATCTACCTGGGCGGTGTAGTATAGCCTATGCGCACAATGTACTACATGGCACATGTAGGAGTGACCCGAGACATGAACAAAGGATTGAACGTGTGTGTTGATGATAGCTGCTAAGAGCAAGACGTGCTTCTCAACAGTGGGAGTAAATAAAAGGTTTTTGGACAACTGCGAGGTAGTGACTGTAGAGGACGAATATAATAGGCGGTATCGAATGGTGTAACTGAACGACGCCAGTTCCATTCTCCAGATGAGGATTTTGGTTTTCGTGATTTTAGTTCGCCGACGATTGTCCATCATATAGGCGATCGATCTCTAGTCACTGTAGTCAGTGACCAGTTCAAAGTGTCTCCGGAAAAGAAGATCTCTCCATTTTCTTGTGGCTTCGATGACTGCTGTCGCTTCTTTCTCAACTGCAGGATAATGCAGTTCTGCACCTCGTAGCATTCGAGACAAAAATGCAACCGGTCGACCACCTTGATTCAGGGTGGCAGAGATGGCGAGGTCGGACAGATGACATTCGACCACGAAGGGTAAAGCTTCATCGATTGATTGCAGAGATACTTTCATTAATTCGTGCTTGAGACTGTCAAATGCGAGCATCGTCACCCAGTGGACATGATTTCGCCATTATTAGCGGCTTGGCTTTTTCTGAAAACTTTTGAGTCCACTTAGCATAGTATGCCAACATTGCCAAAGCAGCGATTTGTTGTTTTGAGGGTGAGGAAAATCTTGCAATGGCTTAAGTCACTCCGGGTCAGGCCGAATTATGCCATGTCGCAAATGATACCTGAAGACACTCTGATGTGAGATGTAAAATGGATAGTTTTGTTTTCAACTCTTTGTCCTTCCCTCCATATTCGAACGCAAAGGCGCAAGAATCGACTGTTTGTCCTCACTCGGCGTTGCGCAATCATCGAAATCAGCTGGTCGAACGTGATTGGCTGCGTTGCGTGCATGACGTAAAAGCCACGCTAGTGTCCATTCGTTGCCCAGAATGAATGAAGCGATATCCGCACGACATAAAGAAACAAGCGGAAAACAGAGTGTGAACAGAGCACCTGAGATGTCTGGTGACGCGATAATTCTTCATGATGTCCTCAAACTAAGCGTACGCCCTCTGAGCACTGACACCCAACGAGACTATTATCGTCGATCACCGCGTGAGGCGTCTCCTTCGTATGGCATATCGGCAAAGCCGTGAAGTTTTCAACTTTGTAGTCGGGTAGTATCCGATATCCGTATAAAAATAGCCAAAGTATCCGGATACTGAAAAATATCCGAAATCGGCAGCCCAACTTACGGCTCATGAGTCATGATTAATAAATCTACCAACAATTTGAAACGCAAATGGGTGATGGTGTGGCTATAGCCTATATAGGGACAAGCCGCAATAGGTTACCGCTGTAGCCAAGACATTCAAGGCGCCTTGGCTGTAGTCCAATGAAATCCATCAATGGGATTAAATGCCGACCCAGGTGTTTGGGCTTTGTGGACCAACATGACTGACCACCCGCAGGTGTTTATGCGTCCGAAGTTGTTTTCGCGTTCGTAGTTGGTTACGCGTTGCGGACAGGCGTCCTGTGACTGTCAACATGACTGACCGCCCGCAGTTGTTTACGCATCCGTAGTTGTTGACGCTTTGCGGACAGGCTTCCTATGATTGTCTTACAGATTGCCGCAGCAGCAAAAACGTACGTAGCGCAGGTGCTTCGAGACCGAGCACGATTCCCGCAGGCGAACATGAGCCGTTTAACACGCAAGAAAACATTTCGCCATTTTTTCGCTCTTGTGCAGGGGGGGGGGGTGTTCGAACACCTAGACATCCCCTCTGTATCCGTGCCAGATGTACCGGTATGTGAGTATGCGTTTTTTTTATCTGCATTATTTTTCAAACTTATCCGAACACATTGCCTCCAAGACACAGGTGAGAGCAATAGCAATAGTTTCCACTTTTGCAATCGAGCAGTCGATCATACTTGTCACCTGATGAAGGAGCAGAGCTCCGAAAGCTTGTGCACTATATTGCAATAAACTTGATCTGTGGTGACTTATTATATTTATTACTATTTGAATCGTCCGCCATCGGCTCCACTATTTTTCGTATCAATTATTACAGTACGTCAACGTTATGCACAGTGGTATAGGCCTACCGGTACCAGTACGGTAATGATCCAAGTAAGAAAGGAAATGATTACGGAAATGCTATCGGAAGATCAAGAAGCTGCCATAAACGTATCAATAATAAGAAATGTATTGATTAGGCTAGGACGCTATGTGTTGAATCAGTCAGTAAATTGTACCGATGGCGTCAACCATAAAGGATCATTAGAACAGTCCTATGCTGCGTCAGAAAATTTATTAAAACAACCCATCTGGCATATCACAGAAATTGCTATAACGTTTGGACAAAGAAGAGTTGTAGTAGGCCTACATACCAGTATCAAGAATTCCCATTGACATCCCAGCAATAACAACCACTCCACCCAATAGCGTGTATTGACTGATCAATGGAATGAATATATTTCCAATACCAGTTAGGAGCAAAGAACATGCTATCACAAAATGATGATTGGCAAACCTGCAAAATGTCACAAGTTGCATAAGTATACTAATAAGCACTGTATCAAGTATATGAATGTATTTGGTACCGGTATACCGGCTACAGGGTATAGACTATACCGTATAGTTGTATTGTATTGTAAACCTATTCACTGATCTTACACAAAAATGAAACAAAAGCATAGACAGTCCAAGCAGCAGAACCCAAGTTGCAAGCCGGAGGGGTTATGTGGGTCTGGCTTTTGGTATTGATAAGCCTACACTTCTGTAATCAGAAATTCGGACAGATCGACCTCCAGTACACGCTTTTCAAACACCGCCAGGGCAGGTGCTTCAGCAACGGTGCTAGGGAGAGAGTTCTAATAGTTCCATGGTTTAAACACTCGAATAGCAAAAGAGTACTCACGACAATATTAAGTCATAGATTATACATTAATGCATTAGCCTACCTGAACAAATATGCACACAAAAGTGAGCCAAAAAGGTGTCCACATCCTCTTGCAGTAACAATGAAAGAGAGATGATCCACGGTGGTATGCAAATTTGACGACAGAGTGGGTAAAGCAGGTCCAATCAATGCAATACACATTCCCTGTATAATAGAATACCCACATCGTTAACAATAGTTTAACAAATGCAGTCTAGCACTAGGTCTACTTACCAAGACAAAAAATGCTGCTGAAAGACAGCATGTTTGGAAGTACCTCCACTTCTTGTCAGAGCGTGTGGTCCTGTCCCCTTCCATTAAAAATTACAGTATGTTTGTGTCCCCTATCTTTCCTAGGCCTATATATAGACCTTAATATTCATGACCCATGCAACAGTTGCAGATGTATAACGACGTTATAAGATGAGCACGAGTCCTATTACTATAAACGTTCAACAATTCCCGATTGCGAAGGCGCGCTGTTTGGGAAACATTTCATAATGCTCTATACAGATTACAATACCGAATTATCATAAGTAAGTCAGAAAATTGCGATTGGAAAATAAAAGTCAATACGACATGATAGCAAATTCCCATTCAAGTCGCTATCTGGATCTGACAACTACTGCAGAGTGACTGTAAAACGAGAGTGGTCCGTTCAACTTGCGTATTGCAAACGAGAGACATGGTGCCATATTGTGGCCTATGGCCGCTTTCCGGCACGATTTTACGACCACGATTTTTGTCGTACTATTTCGAATCGAACTGCCTGCGACTCGCTACGACGTTTTTTTCTCTCATTTTGCTGTCGTACGAATCGTGGCTCCCGTTGCTCGAATCGAAAATGTGCTCCAGTCTAGAGGCGTTTAGAGGCCAGATATAGAGAGGCAGAACACATTTTGGAGGATGGCAATATCAGCAAAGTACAGGCCTATATTGACTCTGAGGTTAGTATAAGTGCAGTATGAACGTTACGTCGACTTGGCGGCACCGCAGAATTTTTTGATTTTGTTCCATTTTTAGGTACTTGTCGTCAGGCTCATCTCAAACAACTATTGCATATTCTTTCCGTTTATGACATTTAACATTGGCGGGCATTCTTCGACGTATTGTCTGCAATTCGGAAGAAATTACTGCAACATGTGATGCTCCCTCCGGCAGAATCTCGTTGGCTTCAAATAGCCATGGACTTTGAAAATTATTGGCAATGTCCCAATTGCATATGAGTAATGGATGGAAAACACGTTAGAATTGAAGCACCACCAAATAGTGGTAGCGGCTTTTATAATTATAAAGGGTATTTCGCCATTATTCTCCTGGTAATCTGTGATGCAAATTTAGGTTCATTTTTAGTGTCTGTAGGAGACAATGGCCGACAGAAGGAGTGTTTGCTTAAATTCAAGAATAGGGTTATTGTTTGAAAGATGCAGGGATATCTAGATATCCAGGCTGGAAAGATGTGGCCTGAACATTCCGCCTGCAAGTAATATCAGAGGCACAAACATTCGAATGCCGTTTTATTTTGCCGCCGATGAGGCATTCCCACTTAAGGTACGCATGATCAAGCCATATTCTGGCAGGCATAGTACACTTACTCATCGTATTTTTAACCACAGACTCAACAGAGCAAGGCGAGTTGTAGAAAATGCCTTTGGCATATTAGCGTCTCGGTGGCAAATATTTCATAAGACTATCAATGAAGACCTTGGCCTGTCCACATTGATTGTTCAGGCCTGTGTTTATCCTTGCATAACTATTTGCAAACGGATAGAGCACATGTGCCCATGGGTGCTGGTCATGGTGAGAGTGAGACTGCTGTCATATAGGCTACATTATATGTGAATTTGCACTCCGTCAGTAGATCCAGATCCAATAATCCTTGCCAAGCAACTGCTAATTTTCGAGATGACCTCAGAGACTACTTTATGTGTCATGGTGTAGTACCCTTCCAGTGGAACTGCATAGGCCCATAAACTGTGTCATGGATGTAGACATGTAGCCAATGTAGTTGATAGGGTGGATTATGTGTTTGTGTTTTCTTTTGGATGGTACCGCTTGTTATATTTTGGTATGTGCAAAGTCTCCCTCTGAACATTTTACCAGGGTATATAGGCCTATAAATTATTAGTGGTAATGAATGGATCTGTCTGCCCGGCTCATTGAGTTAGTGTAATATATTTAATGAAGTTTCAATATAAAAACGACAAAAAAATAACAGAAAGGTAATCCGTCTCAACACCTTCTCTTCTACGAACTCCAAAATCGTCACTGTCACCACCACCACCGACGTTCGACACGTCCCGCGCAACTTGGTGTTTCGGATTTTTGGCGTTTCAACTACGAAGATGAAAGTACGCCAGGCCAACAATTATACAGTACGCATGTCGATGATTCCGTCGAGGCAAGCATATTTTGGGTTGAGAGCCCGGATCACTATCACAACCACAACTCTTCGCACTCCACAGATAGCCTACTGACTGGCAGAGAGCAACGGATACCCATTTTTAAGTATTTGGTTAGACGCGGCCGGGAATCGAACCCGCGAGCTCCCGGCCAAAAGGCGGCAGTTAAACCACTCAGATGACTAGGCGCAACTGAAATCACACTCGTGCTATTTATATACTGAGTGAATGCATAGCAGCTCACCGCATCTCCAGGATTGTAGGCTACAGTACTTCGTACCGGAGTTGAGATTTTATTCATAAAACAATTCAAAAGTCAGAATCAAACGCAATTAGGAAGACTCTTTTTAAGAATCTACTTCATCCAGAGGGCTTGCTTCTGTATCACTTGTGGGCACTGCATCATACTTCTGTACTTCGTCCATTCGTATCTTTGACTCACTGAAAGATGGCACAAAGGCACTTTAGACTTCACCTACATGAGGTCTGCAACACCAACAGTTCATTTACAAAAATGAACGCATTACATCGGGCATTCAGCATGGTTGCTAGCAGGGCCAAACAAGAGTAGGTGAGATGCTGAAGCGATGGCCCAGGGGCGGCAGTCACACATGATCGTAGTTATTTTTAGGAGGCCCAAAAGAGCTGGATGACGGTTGCATGAATGACCGTCCAATCGTACCATTCCACCCTGTCTTCAGCACTCGTGGCCCACCTTTTTTTTTATTGGGGCAGACTTTTTTAAGGGAAACCAAGGTCCTGACACTCTAAGCGTTCCTGCCATGCAGCATTAGAATCCCCAGGATAACGCAAATGTAAAATACACTTACTTTTGCATTTTCAATCTTGAACCTTTCCGGCTTGTGATAATCATCAAGCAAACAAATATAATGATGCATAACCAATTTGAGATGTGACTGTAGTACATTAAATTCATAGGATCTTTAACTACCAAATATGACATGGCAAATGGTATAACCATTTCACCGAGTGCCGCTCCTACCACAAAACTTGTCGCAGCGCTGGAAAACATTGTTGTAGATGAGAGCAAGGTGCTAATTCACGACCAATCAGTTTAAATGGCACTGCGTTTCGTCATTGACATTGGTAGTTACCGGTAACTCCCAAGAGGCACAAGGTGATCCCAGGTAGCAATTGGACTGTCTTCATTGGATTTACCACATGGTGTCAGAATGCTAGAAAATTGATGTTAAATCTAATACAACGTGTTGTAAAGTCATGAAGCGCAGAACCCAAACCCCTTCATATTTTTCTCTGTACGTCTCTGCGAACTCCCTATTGATTTTTTCTGGCCTGAAATTGGAGCATATCCAAGGAAACAGGCAAAGTATGAGCATAGCAGAAGAAAATTTCATAAGGAATGAGACCAAAAGCTATCATGTTGAAGAGTGTAGTGGAGCCGATATCGGACGATCAATAGATATTGTAAAAAGATCACCCCGGATTTAGCGTCCAGCCTTAGTTTATTGAGAATTAAAACATTCACTAGCTTTCGGAGCTCCGCTCCTTCATCATGATGGACGCTAAATCTGTGGTGATCTTCTTTACAAAAACTATCATGTAAACTTACGTCCCAGTGACCGTTATGTACTGCTCAGCCCATGTTATCCCAGTTGGAAATAAGCTAGCCATGGACCATCCATATAGTGCAACAGCAGCCCATAGTAACCAATCCATCTCTTCCGAAAAGAACGGAAACAGTGACATCACCAACGTTGAAACGGTGGTCCCGATCAAATCAAGCACAAGCATAGCTGTCAAGGCAATATATAATTACAGTAAATTCTGAGAACATATCCTTTCACCTGATGTGCTTACTTCGAGGGACCATGCATTTGGCAAAAAAGATCGCAAAGAATCGACCCAATGCGAACACACCCCAGAATACCGAATTCAACAACGTCCCTACATCTTTGGAGTAATGTCTCTTGCAGTTAATCGCAAAGTAGTAGACAAAAAGTCCAAAGGCAACTTCCGCACCGACGTAAAGAAAGTAGAAAAAGAATAAAAGTCCAAGAACTTTAACCCTGATAAAAACAAAAAACATCAATGGTATTAGCATAAGGGTTACTTTAGTCTTGCGTTCATTTTGCTGCTTTTACACAGACTAACATAATATATTATATACACACACTACTGTTGGTGCATATGCATATCCTGCAAGCATGATGTGCATTATATGCAGGATGCACAAGGAGGCACCGAAGAAGTCGGTAGGCTATCAAAATCACACACCACCCCTCCACATTATTCTCAATGCACTGGCCTTCCAGAAAAGAAGATAACCTACGCTACACAGGCCTACAGATACAATTTTAACATATTTGGTATTATATACACGGTTTCTAGATTTGAACCTGGGACCTACCGGTTTCATGGTGGATGGCCTATACAATTACAATGAAGCCGCTCATGAAAACAAAAACAAAGTATAGCACACCCACCTGTAAGCCCTTCCTTCCAAAGCACTAGTATCTTCTTGTTTACTTTCAGTTTGAGTTTGTTTTGAAAATGACAAATAGCAGAATAATAACGAAACAAAAATACTCGAACTTGCCGCTATCATAAAAGCCCAAGCTAATGTAGGAAACCCACCATTTTCATAAGTAGTTGTATCTTGAATTGTGGCAAGCGTACCTATTTCGGTCAAAATCAATTCAAAAATATTACTATGCCTATTAAGTATTAATGAATCAAAAACTGCTGGATTTTACTTGATACATTTTCAAAAACTGTAATCGTAATGGAACTTTTAACTTCTTTGATGAATGGTTGCGCAAGCAATGGTGCCAGAGTTGCTCCAAAGGCGAAAAAGAAGTGAAGCATTTGTAGCCATGATTCTGAATCAGAACCCCACAAGGCAAGACACATCACATTTCCACCTATAAATGAACAAACAATTATGCTAAAGTATCTGCTAGTACTCATTCTCGATGTTTGGACATGGTTGCTATATTTGGTATCATAAAGAACGTAGGCCACTGTCAAAACAAATCTTGGGCTGTTGGTTATGGTATGAAGTGAACTGTGGCACTTGAACAGTATAAAGCATTGAATCTGCACCAAATTTCGATGAGTGACATTTATGGAAGTTATGCAATTCAATTCATTCAAAATCGAAGCCTTATTCTGAGAGCAGTAATCAATTAGATAGCTGAGTGTAGTGGCACCATGGTTATGAGTACGCATGAGACAGACAGACATGGATATTAGACATTCTGGTATATGGTAAGAACTACATAACAACGGGGACCGCAATGCCTGTACAACCAGTTGCAAGGTTACCACTTGGCAGAAATAGTAATGTACTGGTATATGAGTATGAGGTTGTTTTTTCTATCTGCATTATTTTTCAAAGACTTATCCAAACACATTGCCTCCATGACACATGTAAGAGCAATAGCAATAGTTTCCACGTTTGCATTTGAGCAGCTGATTATAATTGTCAATTATTACAGTACGGCAACATTATGAACAATTGTATACCAGTACCAGTACGGTAATGATCCAAGTATGAAAGGAAATGATTACGGAAATTCTAGCGGCAGAGCAAGAAGCTGCCATAAACGTATCAATAATAGGAAATATATTGATTAGGCTAGGTGTTGAATCGGTTAGTAAATTGTACCGATTCCGTCAGTCATAAAGGATCATTATAATAGTCCTAAGCTGCGTCAGAAAATTTATTAAAACAACCCATCTGGCATATTACAGAAATTGCTATAAAGTTTGGACAAAGAAGAGTTGTAATAGACCTACATACCAGTATCAAGAATTCCCATTGACATTCCAGCAATAACAACCACTCCACCCAATAGCACATATTGACTGATCAATGGAATGAATATATTTCCAATACCAGTTAGGAGCAAACAACATGCTATCACAAAATGATGATTGGCAAACCTGCAAAACGATTGACAAGTTGCAGAAAGCAATCCAACCTGTATCAAGTATGAACAAATTCGGTACCGATACTGGTATACTCCTGCATCATGGGCGATGGCAGGCAGGATATAGTTGTATTGTATTGTAGACCTATTCACTGATCTTACACAAAAATGAAACAAAAGCATAGACAGTCCAAGCAGCAGAACCCAAGGGGCAAGCCGGAGGGGTTATGTGGGTCTGGCTTTTGGTATTGATAAGCCTACACTTCTGTAAACAGAAATTCGGACAGATCAACGTCCAGTAGACGCTTTTCAAACACTGCCAGGGCAGGTGCTTCGGCAACTGTGGTGGGAAGCGAGTCCAATAGTTTCATGTTTTAAACACTCAAATAGCAAAAGAGTACTCACGACAATATTAAGTCATAGATTATACATTAATGCATTAGCCTACCTGAACAAATATGCACACAAGAGTGAGCCAAAAAGGTATCCACATCCTCTTGCAGTAACAATGAAAGAGAGATGATCCACGGTGGTATGTAAATTTGACGATAGAGTGGGTAAAGCCGGTCCAATCAATGCAATGCATATTCCCTATATATTAGAATACCCCCGTTGTTTACAATAGCTTAACAAATGCAGTCTAGCACTAGGTCTACTTACCAAGACAAAAAATGCTGCTGAAAGACAGCATGTTTGGAAGTACCTCCACTTCTTGTCAGAGCGTGTGGTCCTGTCCCCTTCCATTATAAATTATAGTACGTTTGTGTCCCCTATCTTTCCTAGGCCTATGCATAGACCTTGATATTCATGACCAATGCAACAGTTGCAGATGTATAGCGACGTTATAAGATGAGCACGAGTCCTATGGCTATATACACGTTCAACAATTCCCGATCGCGAACGAAGGCGCGCTGTTTGGGAAACATTTCATAATGCTCTTTACTTAGGTTACAATACCGACTTATCATAAGTAAGTCAGAAAATTGCGATTGGAAAATCAAAGTCAATACGACATGATAGCAAATTCCCATTCCAGTTCAAGTTGCTATCTCGATCTCACAACTACTCATATGGTGATAATAACAAACAAACTGACTTGATTATGATTGGTTGTTAAGGCGGATATGATTTCTCCCCTGCCTATTCAACTTCCGCGCTGGCGCAACAGGGGTTTATCCGGGTTTATCTCGTTTTGCCTGAAAATTGAGATTATATGAACACGGCAACATTCCAGATTTCTGTCTGTCCGAGTCAGCCCCAGTGTCAGTCAGACTCACTGTCACTGATGCCCGAAACCACTGAGTTGAATAACCTTACTTCACAAGACGTACGTTGAATTCGCTACAGCGAATGATAATAAAGAACATTATGTAACTTTTTATCGCGATGACTATTTCGCTGACGGTCGCAGCAAAGAAAGTAATTCGATGGTCGCAGTGTCTGGCGGAGAGCTTTGTTGAGTTCATTTGGAAGATGCAAGTGATTCAGAAGGCTTTGGTTGTTGTACTCTGATTAATATAAGTACTAAGTACCTAGTTAAACGATTGGGATTATTATGCGGAAACAGTTTGTACGGTATTAAAGTTGCTAAAAGTCCCGCCTTTCTAAAGTTCTAAGACCTGACACTGTAAAAGTCTTGGGTAACATCCAACAATGGGAGGCAGTATACCGTAATGTATGTAACAATAATGATTTGTTTAAATAATTCAGAAGAGACCTATGCCTGGTATACCAGTATCTAAATCAAGGATTGTATGGTCACGCTTATAAGTATAAGACTGAAATTGGATTACATTCTTGCTTTATGCACCTCGAAATGGCCGAACAATGCATGGATGCTCACCAACTCTCAAGGTCTCTCACAGAAAATGATATAAAAAACTATTTGAAAAGAGGAGCCTCTTGGAACAAGCATATACCAGCTGATTCCGTAGCAGCCGCCTCTATCTCGGCTACTGTTGGGATATCAAACTCAGATGTCCAATTGAGTTTGGATGAAATTTTGGCTAGCGAGACTAAAGAAATTCTCAGCAGAGCGGCAACTGAGGTGTGTATGGCTTTATGGAATATTGAGCAAATTCTCACAATGAGCTACACTGTCCATTGTTTTTTTTTCAATTTTTGTAAGCCTGAGCTGCTAGTCATTTCTTTCATACCTGCAATTCAGTATGATGCAAAGACCTGCATTGCGCTGACCGTTACGTATTCCGTATCAAAGATGCAAAGCATTACTGGACTGTAATTGTTACTAGCCGGACCCAGGCTCATACTGAACGGTGGTTCAGACGGACATGCACCATTCCCAATTCCTGATATTAAACAACGGACCATGAGCTTGCATACCTCATAAATATTTCAGAGTGGCACCTCTGAACCGATGAAAAATTTGCAATGTTACTGGTACTTGTTTACCATAAACTGTATACCTTTACTATATTTCTGTAATAACAGCAAAGTTCTCCCTACCGTTTCTGTGATCGTGACACAACACCCCTAAAAAGCTAATCTATAAATTTGCTGAAATGTATGTAGGATCTAGGATTAACTTTTGCTCCATTTTCATGTCATCGTCATAGAGTGCATAAGACAAATTGGATGCCGCACATCAAAACTAGTCCTATTATATATGTTATAGTGTTTATTTTCATTGATTTGTAAGGTATTATTTTAAGAATATAAAGTTTTACAATAGCCTGTGATGTTATAATTTCATTTTAGATTTCACAATTACCTGGTAAAATCAATCAAGAAACAATGAATATGGTCGTCGAGGTTTTTGTGAATCGAGTATCAAGTCTTTTGACGAAAATTTCAGAAGTTGGTATGTAAAATTCTATGTGAAAACTTCTGAAGGATTTAAATATGAATGTCTGAACATTTATTAACTGTATTACGTATCAGTATGGCGTTATATTATACAGATGTTTTTTTTTTCATCACGCCGAACTGCATTGTTGAATCTTAATAAACATTTTAGAAGTAGAACATGGTTTCTGATGTAGTAGTTATGGTCTTACAGTTTGTGTTTTTTAACCGAATGCATGTTTTCCAGAACCCAGCGATAGCTTCTCTTGCACTCTTTGTTGGGAACTATTGCATGAACCTATTACGTTACGTTGTGGGCACACATTTTGCAAAAATTGTTTGAAAGCTAGCCAACGATGTAAAGAATGTAAAACTAAAGTTGACACAAAAGAATGCCCAAGGTAGGTAGAATAGGTCTCTTGTTAATTGTCCAATGTTCGTCTTTCTGGGCCTGCTTAAATTGGATCATGGCCTACTAATTTAGTTGGATTGAATCAATCGGGGTCGCCTCAACGAGTGACGATAGTGATTTATGCCGAATGTCCTTCCAAAGGCAAACCCCTCTCTTGCCTTGGGCAAGCAATAGGCGACCCTGTCCAGAGGCTGAGGTGTAGTTGTACAACCTACCAGCACACCAGGATTCGAGCCCTGTGCTCTAATGGTGAAATACAAGAGGAGGCAGTCATAGTCATATTATAAGACTTGTTCCATATTATGATGGATAGATCAGTGTTTTAACTCTTGTGTTTCAATTTAGTCCCAATGTTCTTCTAACATCAATCCTGCAAAAGCTATTTTCAATGGACTACGTAGTGCGATCCCTAACTGTTGAAGGAGATGAACTCATGCAGAAGTCTTGCCATGAGGCGGCCATTACAAAATATATGGATGCGACAGAGTTCGGTATGAAACAACCTGTTTTATTAACAAGTTAGCTTAGATGACTAAAAATGCTGTTTTTTTGTCTAGGAATTCAAAGTACACAAGCTGTCCTCGGAAGGGCGAAGGTGTTTCAGTTGTTAGGCAATCACGAAGGTGCGCTACAGGATGTGATGAGTATCACTACCTTTAAAAGAAACTCAGTTGAGGTACGTAGACTACGCTGTTTATGAGTCTTGAGCAAAAATATGTACGCAGCATACTTTTGGTTAGATGATGACTTGAATTAATATGCGAGATCGTTTTCACCTTTAATCATAACAAAATTACTGACTTTGGATGTATTTTCGGCATCAAATAATATTCGTGTATTTTGTAAACAAATATGACACCAGTAAACAAAGATATAATTTATTAGAATTGTGTGCTTGTGTAAAGGGAAAGTGTCTGACCTATGGTTTATGTAATTTAACGTTATGCAACTTATACTGGGAATTACATAAAAGTTTCAATGGTATTTGCCTTGAGGCAATATCTTTTGTGTCGATTATGAAACAGACAAAATGAATAATCAGAATTCTCATTCTCTGAGATCACGAGATCATGGCGAGAGCAAATTGGTGTCTAAATATCAGCCTATCAAAATCAAACTGAAATGGCTGTGGGTAAACAGGCCTTCTCTTCGCAATAAATACATACCGGTATGGCTTTTTGCACAGATTCTTCTCATTTTGTTACCTATAAGTTGTGAGCTATGTGTGTCGTGTGAATGATTTCTGCTCTGATCCTTGTTAGGTAATCACTGGGCATGGTTTAATAGAAACTTCTTCCAAGGATTTTTGCAAACTATTTATAGACCATTGATTGTGCCTTGTTGTTAAATGCAAGCACAAGCTTGCGTTAAACATGCAAAAATTTCATGTACAGTCACTCTTGGCGAAAGGTGATATACTTTTAAAAGAGGGAAGAGAAGTCGAAGCCTTGTTATGCTTTTTGTCGTGCCTGTCTATGAATCCATCTGCAAGAAAACCTATGCAGCATGCCAAAGAGGTAGGCCTATATATATATATATATTGAAATTGCAGGATAATTTTATTAATATTATAATACGGTACTCAACATGAGAGTTTGTTCTGTAGATCCTACATCGACTACTTTCTAAAGGATTTGCCCTATGCGATCCGGAGGCGAAGAGGAGGAAAATGTCAGAGTGTGAATGTGACACGGCCACTGCGGGATCCAGTATCGACAGAGATGATGCTGTCTTAGGTTTGTGGCTTCTAGTATTTGCGTCATTGCGCCATGTCATTTTGTGCAATGCTTTTACAGAAACACTTCTCTGCTCATTGATGCGTGACCTTGATATTAGCCTGTTGTCCGAGGGTAATTTAAAAAAGTATTTTGACAGCGATGGAAAAAGTAAGCTTATATAATTCTTTTTTGCTGACTCACTTGGATTGCGACATTTTCGAGATTAGGATAATGTAGTGGCCTGTGTACGATTTGTGTTATCACTTGTGTTAAACATCTCCCCCAAGCAATTTTGGAGTTAGTTTTGTAACATGGGGCATGTCTGAAAGTGCTTTTTCTTGCAAGACCGCAGTCGGCGCTAAATATGGATATGGAATCCACTAGCTATCTAGCATTGTGTTGTAATGCAGCACTAGCGTAAATGTACATTTTTTGCCTTCCTCAGTTTTAAAATGAAAGCAGAGTGCGTAAATTTATTGCGGATCAATACACCTCGTATGTCATTGTGGTTTCCATATCAAGTCTTACTTCAAGTATGTTTTCCGGAGCTTGTAATGATGTAAATGCATTTTTTAGAAGGGTCAGCATTTAAAAAATTTCCAAGCCAACTGAATTTATATGAAATTGCTACCAAATCCACTTCAGTCATCCCAGGTGCAAAAATCAGAACCCCTAAAATACTTGGTCAATGTTCGGAGCTCCAATTGGGTTGCCACCCTACATCACATCACCTTCCTCCATTACCTTCTCGACCTAGTATCCTTTTCTGTCATTCCGACTTTCTTCCAATATTCCAACATCTTCTGCAAGGTCCTTGTCGTTCTTACTTTTACCTAGGATTAGCAAACTAAAGCTAATTGCTGTGCTATAAAATTTGTTTAGCTCTTTGTCTTTCCAGATAATAAAGACATTCTATCAAAACTGCGCGAGTTTGACAACACTCTCGTCAATCCGTCGGATTTCGAATGCAGCCTATGCATGATGTTGTTTTTCAATCCTGTGTGCACACCGTGTGGACACAGCTTCTGCCGAGATTGTTTAGAAAGGTTAGTCACATCTATATTTTTATTCCATCACACTGGATAACTCATTGAAACATATTACGTATTTTCAGATCATTGGATCATAACAATGTTTGTCCGTTATGTAAAGGACAGTTGTCTCTGAAAGTTGAGAAACAGAAACTCTATTCGCCGTCGCTCGATATTTGTCTAGCTAGTATTATTAGACAAATTCTTCCCGATGAATATCAAGAAAGGCTGGAGATACAGCATAAAGAAATTCGAACGTTAAGGTTGGTTGAAGACACCCTCAGGCAATTCTTGACTGTCTAAAGTTTCCTCTTAATCACTGATATCAATGTTTCTTCTTGGAAAGCGTTAATTTCTTTCTAGTTGTACAAAACCAATTGCCGTTTTACCAGTGCAAACTTCTGGATATGAGTCGATGAGACACGGGTTTATTGTTTAATTTATAGACCTATCACATTATCTTCTGTAATAAATGATGTTGATTAATCTATACCGTATAAAGAACTGTAACTCTAAAATAACAATTTTATAAAATTGGACCAAATTTTTGTTGTCACTCTTAATTCTAGCTAGCTCCAATGTGCGAGTGGTTTTGTCTTTTCCGTGTTTTTGAGATCCTACTGTAGATGGTTTTCCAACCATTGCAGTGATTTTTCAACGTTGATAAAAAGGAAATTTTATTAACCGGTAGTCTGACTGTCGCTATGTCAAGTTTTTCCGCATCGATAGTCATGTGCTTTAAAATTTTAGTCTCTTTGGATCTGGGTTCAAACCGATTTCTTTTATAGAATGTATCTTTCAGTAATAAGCTCGTAAAAGGGCCTGATCCCTTCGAAATCATTCTTTGACTTATACTGAGTACCTACTTACTCCTCCTGTAGAATTGAGATTATACCGGCAAAAATCGGCCCATGCTGAATCTTGAAGGTCAGAACCCGCAACCTTGTGGGCGCTCTTAGAGGTATAGGGTCTTAGGATGTATGAAAATTGTAAACTGTTAATTGATCATAAATTACGTTCTAGTCACCATAATTGCGACTGCAGTATCTCAGATTATCATTATCACAATGTGCCTTCCTTCTTTAAATAATATTGTGTATTTAGCGAGATTTAATCTTGTGTTGTATGCTTCGTTCATGATTAGAAGAATTTGCATTAATGAAGACCTGTTGGTTTATTTCAGTAATTCTAATTTCGATGATTCATTTGCAGGTCTTCGACACCAATTTTTGTTTGTACTCTCGCCTATCCGACTATGCCTTGCCCGCTTCATATTTTTGAACCAAAGTACCGCCTTATGTTACGTCGCGCCGTTGATATTCACGACGGAAAATTTGGAATTGGAGTGCCTTCCGAAGACAAACCGTAAGTTAACGAGGACTTTACTATTGGATATTTCATGTTTTATAAGAAATTATAATGCTTTGATCAGGTTTGAAGAATTTGGAACTATGGTCAACATTAAGAACGTGTCGTTTTTTCCTGACGGACGATCCGTCGTCGAAAGTGAAGGTTTCTCAAGATTCAAAACAATTGAGAGCGGGATTAAAGACGGTTACAACACTGCCAAAGTGGAATACATAGTCGACACCGAAGTGACTTGTCCGAAAGAGCTGGATATCATCGAGAAACTATCAAAAGTAGTAAGTTATCCTTTTAAGTGAATTCAAGAAGAGTGGTAATGTTGTTTTAAGACATGTCTCCTTGAACTATGTTAAAATGATCAATTATCTTGATCTCCGTCAGAAAGATTAGTATTTAAAATTCCATCGCACGGACTGTGCATATTTTGGCAGTACCATTTGGTTTCAATCGACGTAAATTTTAAGAAATAGTGGCAATAAACAGTGAATAGCATGGGTGTCATCTGCCACTTGCGAACGTAATGGTCGGACTTGCAACTTGAAAGTCGCAATGACCCAACTTGACTTGGAAGTTCTCAGTGACTCGACTTGACTGGGAATCAGTGAGTTGTCCACATTGATATGCTGGCAATTGGTTTACACAGATGGGATATTAATGTTTAAAATAACAGCATAGCCAAGACCATAGATAAATAGTCTTTGGCCTCTGTGAATTTCGGCATACACAGGCACTAAACTTATCGCAATTTATTACAGATTTATCAAGGTTCAAAAACTTGGTATATGGGCATAGACGAAAGCTGTAAAGAAAGCATTCGTCTTCATTTCAAAGATTTCCCAGAACGGGATATCGATATGGTATGTAATTTATTATTATGAAATGTGTGGAAATTTGCTAATGGCTTATGTTTGTTTCAGGGCGCAAACGGACCTCATTGGTTGTGGTGGGTGTTAGCGGTGTTGCCTGTGCAAGATAAAGTTAAGTGCAATGTTCTGAGTAGGACCAGTCTGAAGCAAAGACTTTTGATAGTACACAAACTCTTGAAATTATTACAAAAACCCAAGAATACGGTGTAGCAGAAGATCGAAAGTACTCCCTATCAGGTTTACCGAAATAATTTACCTGTGGTCGATTCCCAGACTCGCTTGCCGTGGGGATCATCGTTCCTTGCAAAAGTTCAAATGATCGACATAAGTTCAAAGGTTGGCTGGAGTCATGCAACCGTGCCGAGCTGTTAGTTGTAGAGCCGGGGCTGTTCATCCAACAGTGAGTTCTCTCGAAACCCGGGTAAACATCTCGTTCAAAAAATATGTCTGCATCACAAGCACAATTCAATTTTGTAAAAATATCGTAGAGCTGATTCCGGATTGTCAATTGTCACTGTATAGAAGATTCACCACAGATTTAATGTGTAGCGTTGGTTTATTGAGAATTACATTCACAATAAACCAAGGCTGGTGTTTTAAACATGCGGTGAATCTTTATGAATTTCATTATGGTTTGTGGGGACTAAATTTTCAATGTTACACATATGGGGTAGTCGGAGTAGCTTCTTCCGTGGAAATTGCTTGTGTCCATGGAAAATTTGTCGGCTTCCTTGAAACGTTAATGTACATGGATAGTGACGTGTTTTAATTTGATTGAAGCACGTGTTCACAGCAACAAAACATTTTTGCCCACCTGTGGTTACGCATATAATGTTTCGGTTTCTCACATGCACGACATATACCGTACACCAGTAAGTTTTAGTAAACGTAGCCGTTCAGCCATATCGTTCCTCGACAGATTAACCATAGTTTTCTAAACTGTTAAATGATTTCTGTGGTCAAAACTGCAACACCGAGCTTATAAAACCGAGACCCTACGACCATCGGCCGAAATACCGTCCATTGGTAGGGAATACCGCGTTTGGCACATTCAAGCCATTGAGCATCGCACAGTCCCATTTCCATCATTCATCCCACGTTGGAGCTGCGCTGCTCTGCTCTAGCGATACTACAGTGTATGCGTTGTTACTGTTGCGCCGAGATGTTCATATGTCTATATCTTGACTATTTCATTCTACTTATCAATTATTACTACATTTGTGAGTACATTTCTGCACCCTTTTCATTCATCACTATACTACATTGAGTGTTGAAGATGTTCCCAGTCACTGTTTCTTACTATTCAATACGTAAAAGTTGAGAATTTTTTCACTTATCAAATAGATATTTAATGCGAAGATTGTGCGGTTGTGTGATTTTGTCTGGTATCACTCTCACATTATTAGCTGGTGATAAGAGCTGTATTATCGCGATAGTGAAGTTCAGTAGTAATGTGTAATGCCAGAGACTGGCTTTAGACGAATGGCATATTGCAACGAGCCTAGCCACCGTACATGGTAATTACCTAGCGAACGAAGCAGGGTCTTCCTGCTCGCCTCCTGTCGGAAAGAGTGGGGTTGTTTGGGACAGATTATGGCGTCTGCCGTCGATATGTTGTCTGAGAATTTGACTCCTGGCCGTGTTAGCGTATTTGGGCTAGACGATAAGTAGCCGTAGCTAAGGCCCTTGAACCCATCTAATATTATAGAAATATCGGAGAAAACTCAAATTTTCGCGTTTACTGCGCGATTGCCTCCGCCAGTAGTTAACTGTTTCAGTATCATAGCTACGACGAAGGACACATAGTGTGGCTTACATCCTATTTACTGTCGGCCGCCTGGTGATAAACGCCACTGAAAATCATTCAATGCTTCATCGTTTTGTATCACAACGGAATGGATCATTGCCCATGCCTATGGGCTAATGTTACAGCGTTCAGCAAGACGTGAAGTATTATTTCCCCGTCACGTAGCTTCGTGTGGTCGTGAGCGGTTCACGAGAATGGGGACCGTGAAGTTCACTGTGGTAGAGATGAATGAAGATCTGCACCTCGGGCTCATAGGCTACGATACGAACCAGCAGTCGAAAGCGGGATATCATCACTGCCTATAGGCCATGCTATTGCAATCACATCGCAGTGGCTCATGTGGACGGAACAACTTACGTCGACTTGTGGTTAGATCTACGCACAAATTGGATCCACACCGCATTTTATTCAGATATCTGTGATTTTCCGTGGTGATCGCACAGCTGGATGTAGTGGCTACCCAATCTATTGAGCGCCCGCCATCGCGTGGCGTTACTCTTACAGTAAGGCCAAGCACCTACAGCGGTTCTCGTAACAAACATACATCCCTACGGTAGGCCTATGTATACATGTCTGTTGAATTTGAAATATAATTTTATTGAAAAGCGGTAACAGTAAAAGAAAGGCAGGTAATTTGGAATAGGGGATTAAACAAACCGAATTCGGAATAGTGAGCATCGTGCTTAAAGTGTAGCCTATAGGTAGAGATATGCTTTCATTGAAGCATCAACACTTCAAATTCCAGGATTCCAGTTGAAGCCTAAGTCACGCTGGTCTAAGCTTACACAATTCGCGCTTAGAAAACTTGTAAGGTCTTGAGGAATACCCGAGATCTGTGATGGAACTAAAGTTGTTGCGGTTGTTGGAATGTGATGAGCAGGTTGGGCTTGATGGTGTGATGCGAAAGTTGGATGTGGTGCACCTATGTAGACGATTTCCTGTGCTTGCAATATTCCGCCGTTGGGAGTGATGTAGGCCATCTGCTTCAAATGTGTAGGTGTAGGTGCTTGAGCGATTACTGATGATCCAAGGGCTCCGTGTGAAGGTAATGGCAATGCTGAAGGAGTGGCTTGAATCGTCGGTGAAAACAAAATAGGCGACCCTCCACTGGAGATGGTTTTGAGAGCTGAGAATCTCTAAATAGATGTAGATTCGGTTTTAGATATATAGGTGAGAGAGAGAGTCTGTTGCTCGATGTAACTCATGCAGCCGACACCATTTATCACTGTACATAACCGTTTAGATATAACGGAATTGACCAATATCGTTAAAGTAACAATTTGCATCCGTTTGATGGTGTGAGAGAGCAGAATTTGAGAATAGGCTATCATGTAGCTGGCCTTCGTCACTTGACCCGGTTATGCAACAAGCCGACAATTCACGGGGTCCTACGAATGCGTGATATGCACGGCAATTCGTTTGCGCTTATTGTATTCGCGTGTGTCTGTCGCAGCGATGTTTTGCTTCTGGGGAAGGTCCAGTGGTGTCGTGGTTTCACTGCGTGCGACAGGCGGTTATGGGTAAAACTATCTGATATTAGGCTAATTTCTGGAATAGCTTTGCTGAGGCTCTTTGTGATACATACGTTCTGGAGATATTATCAAGTAGTCGGCAACCAATAAAAAATGAGTGTTTGTCTATCCCATTCTTCTTACCAAGTGAGCAGCTGACCGTAGCAAGGCATGTTGCGTTCTTTCGTATGGAGTCCATCGAGGCTTCGGTGGTTTTCCGTCGAGCATATTTCTATGTCGTTGACTTGACAAATGCTGAAAAAGAAGATTGA
This sequence comes from Botrylloides violaceus, assembly GCA_030412335.1. NCBI lineage: Eukaryota > Metazoa > Chordata > Ascidiacea > Stolidobranchia > Styelidae > Botrylloides > Botrylloides violaceus. The sequence continues at coordinate 4,034,236 of JASFYC010000810.1, forward strand.
ATTTATATCAGCGGTCAATAACACCGTTGTTGTTGTCATTTTCTAATTTACAGTATATATAACGTTTTCACCTTCTTTCTGTTTATAGTTCGGATCACTGTCACAATCACAACATTCTGCGCTCACCCGGTTCTGACTTGCTAAGCAGAAGACGGCTATCAATTTTATAGTCATTGATTTGACTGTAGGCATCGAACCAGAGGCTCGAATTTAATTTGAGAAACACACACGACACGATGTTTTTTGACATATTTTAGAGTTTCGGGTTTGACGCTATCGGGAATCAACAGCGCTGGCAAGGGCGCACGACGACTCTCAAAAGTTTGACTATGGCCTACTTTAGTTGGACAGCCAATCCACTCAGCGGACAAAGATTGCAAGCTCGTCGTAATGTCGATTGTGGCAAGATGAAAGTATCGATCAACCCGAGTCGCGATTCGCGAAAGGCGTCGAAGTGATTATTATTATTATTTTGCACGCTCCCAGCAGACAATCAATCATTCAGCAAGCTGTCTAGAAGCTAAATCGTTCCAGGTGCATCTTTTCAAACGTCCAAATTTCAATTTACAATTTCGCTATTTCGTCAATACATTACATTCCTAACCAAATACGGTTTATTTCAGACATAACTGCCCGAGGCTGTAGCTAAATTATGTCAATGTCAACATTGATAGAATGCTTCAATTGATATTATACATCTCTATTTTCTAGTAAAAGGGAAGCCATCGATTTACAAAACACGCTGCTGTTTCATTGACTGGTTTACTAATTTTTCGTTCGTGTGAGGTCTAGATGATATTACCATCTTTTCGTAATGTTTCGTGCTGATTTCGCTGTTTCATTTTCGAAGAATATCACACCAATTCAAATATGTTCGTAGTCTAGTTACTGTACATGCGCTTCAGATTACGCAAGATGAGTACTACCTGGCAAGAACTGTGAGTACCATCGACACGACCGCATGCTCTGGACTCGAGTGCAGATGGTGTATTATTATATGATAGTCGGCGCTTCGACGGTCAACGAACAGCGGTAGGTGGGCAGATCGGATCCAATCACGTGTAAAGACTCCCACATGGTGTCCGCAGCTTCTCTCTTACGGCAAAGGTTAGGACCACTGTGGGGCCCGTGCGTGGTGATGTAGGCTACGTGAGGGTTCCATGTTGTTATCCTATATTCAAGCCATCATCATATATGCACCGAAGGTCTTTCATGACGAAGTCGTGACGTCATGAACTTTTTAATTCTCTCCCGTTGACACGCATCACTTAGTATCATTATCATTAAACACGCGAACGATGACATGAATTTCCAAACACCCATTCCCGAACGCGGTGTTTGTTCCAAAAATCAACCCATTGTACAAATTAAGTGTCGGTTAATCACTTATCATTCGTATACGCACTGGACAATCGTGTTTATTTATCAGCGGTGTAGCTGGCTGAGAACTTCACTGTAAACTTATATGAACTTAGTCTACCGTACGAGAACAGAGTTCATAGGCCAACAAAAATGCGAGCGATTACCACCCGATCATTACATGATTGCAATATCATTTTATAGGCCTATTAACTTGAACCAGGGGTTTACCCTCTACGAAAATGAAGATTGCGTTTATTTGTAAATCTGTCTAGCGCTGCTAATTTTATGTTGTTGTTGTTGTTGTTGTTGTTGTTGTTTTGTTGTTTTGGCCTACAGTGGTGGCTACCTGGGTGAAGTCGTCAATAACAGGTGTCGCAAACTATTAGGGATCGTTTAAATAAACTGTTACAGTTTCAACCTTTTTCAATGGATGTGAGTTAAATGGCTGATCAAAATCCTTCCGATTGTGTAGGCGTCGTTGAATTTGTGGCAAATTAGTTACACTTTCTACCGATTTAAAATGTCTTTTCTGGAATGAATTGATTGCGTCTTGGTCTACAATAATCGGTTGCCAGATCCATGTAGAATGCACCAAAACATGATAATTAGTGACTCTAGTTCCGCTGTAACGGTATCATTAAATCACTTTGTACAAGCAGTGGAACAGTGTTGTGTATAGAAGCTTCGTGATTCATCTATCCTTATTACGACAATTATTTCGCACAAGTTCAGACTGCAGCTGACGTAATGGTGTCCTGCTAGACAGCGTTTATACAAATTGCATGTATGATGTACCAGCGCGGCGTTCCGAGTTTCGGCGTTGCAGATTACAAGTTTTCACTAAAAACACCAGCAAGTAGCGACGACGTCTTCCTTGCTTCCGTTTCCGTATCGTTTTACATTTAGGTAATCTCACTCATGCGTGACGGATAATGTCGCGCATCCATGGTGAAGTGACAAAGCCAATCATAATGATTAAGATTGCCGAGTGAAGTGTGAATAGTGTAGGAAGAGATTATATATACAAACAGCTTAGCGTTTTCAACAATCTATTGTAACTCGGTGTCGATTACTAACTGTTTCATTGCTTTAAACGTTGTGTAGGCCTATATTATAAACAACACTTGAGGCTTTGCCTCAACGCATACCGGATGAGAATTTCAGTTCGCATCAGACAGAAACGACAGAGTAACGGCCTAAGATATCTATAGGAAGACGTAAAAATTGCACTCTTTCACGCAGAAGGTCGAATCGAGACTTGTGGAATGCATAATGAGCTCACTCCATCAAGCAGGCGATAGGATACGCTTGATGATGGTGATCAATCTACACTCGCCACATTAGGCTAGGCCTACTATAGCCTATATTTGTTCACTTCAGTCAATTTCGAAATTCGCATCGAGCCTAACTTACGCTTATACAGGTACATATACAGTACAACATACAACAGCTGGGTTACCAATTGCAGCAGGCCTACTGATTGGCATACCTCTACGCTCTACCCTTACCTGTAGTAATTGTATGTCGGAGTTGAGCGTCACGCGACAAACTTCACATCGAAATTGCTCCTGAAACAAAACAGAAGGTCAGCATCCATACGCATAAAATTCCCGTCCCGAACTGTGGTAACTAGAGAGGGCGGAGTCAGACGCATTTGTGCACTTGTGTTTAAGAAAAATCCTTACTGATCTTCCTTTCGGTTTGTCCTCTTTGACAGGTTTTGGCGGAGTCGGAATCCCTTTTTCGATATTCTTGTGGCGCAAGCTATTCACATGTTGCCTCATTTGGTTTTCAGAATTGACGTAAATATCACACACAGTGCACCGCAATGACTCCTTCAACACTGAAATGCAAGAACAGTCACATCACAAGAGATATACGATAAGTCGGAAAGATTTCCCACGCTCCAACAGATTTCAAATTCCAAAGGTCAGATTTGGCCGCGATTTTTTACACGATTGCGCCCTGGTTAAGTATACGAGGGGTCAAGGTGATTAATAATTAGTGATTAGTGATTAAACGATTACCGGTCTACGACTACTGGTAGGTTCGTTTTATACAATTCTTTTAATTGTTAGACGTTATATATTGGCTATTGGCTTGTAGGCAGCATTCATCTCAATCGAAGGTTTACTCTGTAACAGACTCGTTTCCCGGAATATCCAAATCCGCCCAATATAGACTCCGAAGCAGAATGCGCCTTATACTGTGCAAGCGCAACATAATTGGATCACCACCACACCGAGAAGGCTCCAGAGAATTTGGTTTTCACAGCAACCCACGCCATAGCCGGCTTCGCGTCGTTGCGGTGTATTTGTTAGGTCATGTGCCCCGAAATCAGTGGTCGCTATATTGAATCTTGGCGGCGTCATACCATCAGTAAAATTGGAATACACTGCTTCCCCGCTTGATGGCCAACTTTGGTTTCCAATTTTGAGAAGCAACGCATTGACAGACATTATTGATTTCATTCCCGTGCCGAAATTTAGATGTGTGTTCACCTCTGCCCTTCGACATCGTCATCCCAATGGACTGACACGTCAAGATCCTGTCGTTAGTGTTTGATGACTATTTCTAGCAAGTCGATCAAACGTAAAATTGCTATCGACCTTTGATTAAAACTGCGTTCAAGTATGGCGATAGATCTATTTTACAGCGGAATACCTGTCGCGGTTTGGCAAATGATAGATATTGCAGTTTGTACAATACGACTACAAGATCGATTGACTTGAGCGTAGGAAGCAAATATTTACCGAAATTAAACAAAACAAAACAAAACTAACAATCAAGGCAGCAAGTTCCCTACCCTAATGTCATGTCAAATTATCAATCTGTGCACGACCCGTTACGAAACCACCGGCTTGCAATACTGTAATACCAACGATTCTTTGAACAGTCTGATACATAGGCCTACATACATTACATGAATTAAAGAGTCAAACAATACAGCGTGAGGCCTGTGTATAAGCAACGCTTATGAGGTTATGAATCGATGCTTACTTTATGAACGCCTTTGTGATTGTAATCCTGTCGGATGAAGCATGCTCAAATTCTAAGTCATTCAGGCCAATCAATCAGGAGGTTCCTAACTATTTTTATCAAGGTACCGAAGAGGTTACAAGGATGAGATTATGGATAATCTTTACTGACAGATGAGTATGACATTGACGAAGTTTCGATTACGCAAAGTCATTGACACCTGCGGCAACAGTTAAGGCGAATGTGAACAACATGTCAAACACGACTTAACGTCACGTTACTTGACTTCGCCTGTATCGCAACATTGGATCAATAATATCATTGCTGATGACAAATTTTCCGCTGCTGAAGTCAGTGTTGCTGGAAATTTACGCGTTCGATAAAATGCTGATTACAATGAGACCACAGAAGCGCACGAATTACAGAAATTGAGCGATTTCGCGATATCTATCGCAATGCCCGCTTTTGCCCGATGTGTCGATGGGAATCGAATGTATTGTCTCAGAATAGCTAAATTGCTAAATGATCGGCGTCTCTTTGGAAATGACGAGTAACCAATGACAATAAGCTTTGATAAACGCTAATATACTACGGCAGGGAGAAGGTGGCGTTGGGCGCAATGCCTTTGCACTATCGATTTTTGACATGACAAATTATTGTGAGCTAAAGCAGACTTTTTAGTTTATATTTATATCTTTGTTAACTGTGTAAGTACACCAGGTCAATGCGTGTCGATAATTCCGGTTTACAGCCCTGATCACTAACACACCACAACCCATCACATACACTCACCAGCTACTGACTGCCAAGTGGAGAAGGAACGGATACTAATTTTAAAGTCTGGTTTGACTCAGTTGGAAATTGAATCCGGTACCTAACGATCAATAGGCAGACAGTTAAATCATTCGGCCAACAGAGTGTCACCCTATTCACGCACAATGTGGCGGCGCCCTGGCAGACAACCTGCGCTATATGAATCGCGTATGGCATGGTGTAACGCAGCTCAGTTCAGCATCTCCGCACCGCACCGCACTATACATGATCCACTAATGTAAGATCACAGGCTCATATGGTAAGGTTACGGCATCGGAAGGCCAGTCAGGTGCGAGACGCCTTGGCCACACAGTAGGCCCCGAGGCCTAAAACGAAGGTTGAAAAAAGCAGCGAGAGATTTCTACATATATCATACCTGTTGGTTTTTCTATTCGGCTAATGTATCTTGGTAATGGATCTGGCAATATCACAGGTTCTCTAGGAGTGATTGTCGCACTAGCTTCATTTTTACTGTCATCGTCTTTTTGATTGTCACTAACATCATCCAGCTGGGGCGAGGATGTTTCTTCGCTTATTGCACTTCTGTTTGCTACAGTTTCGCCTTCATTGGTCACATTAGTTATTGCACTTTGGTAAGTTATCACTTGATCGTCTGATTTTTCATTCAATAACTCCATTTTGTGGTCCTCTTGTAGGTTATCCGAGGTCGATGAGTTGACTTCAAGTAAAGACTCAGCCTCGCATTGCTCAAATCTTGGACCGATCTCGTTTGGCAACAAATCATTTGTCATAACCCGAGCAGCATCCGACAGACTATGGTTGTCTTGAATATCAACAGCGGCGATGGCAGCATACGCAGGCTTGCTTGAACAACGTTTAGCCTCTGCGATGAAATGAAAAATTTTATGTAACACTCTCGAAAGAGTTGATCAAAGCTACCTTTGCCTAATCAATACCAATTCAGACTATCGTGTAGACGTGTAGGCTTAGATACGCGAGACGAGACACCGGTAATCCGCAATAATTCATCTAAGTTATCTGCGCATGAAAACCTCTACACCTCACGAATCGTTGGTCGCCTCAAATGCGTTGTATAAACGAGGAAGCAAGTACATCTCTTGCTCATCAATCTTACATAAGCTGCTCCAACAGGCAATCTCCTAAAATCGCATGCACAGGAAGTATAACGGTATGATCCCTTGCTTATTATTTCAGATATTTGCCTCCCACACAGTATTCGATGTTTTGATTCGTACCATCATATCCGTAGACCTTGTAAGGAGTAGCCTAGGGTACCGCAGGTATTTTAGATTGTACATTAGCGCTTACCAACGTGACGAACTTACCTCGATTTCGCTTCAAGAACATCACTTTCGCATGCTTTTTTCCTTTGTAGTGCATCTCAGCCTGATTCTACAAACGAGAAGACATATATGCTACTGTATAGATAAGCTATATCTAGTTGGCGTTGAAACTAAACAACGAAGAATGATTACTTAGAAATAGATACCGTGAATCAGATAAAAATATATGAAGAGTCAGCATGCCTTTGAACCTTTGGATTTTAAACGGCATATCATTTAGACCAAGTGGGTCAGAATTTGGACTACGTTGTAGCAGCAAACTCCCCAATCACTAAGCTCGCGATCGACTGTCACTGGCAACTTAACGTCATCTGTGATAATTATGATTGCTCCAGAAAAGCTTCTAGCCTACAGCTTAAGTGCCCTGATTGCTGGAAGCTGGGCTGCGAAGCATGTCTTGCCGTACACCGTTGAGATGCGATTCAACGGCCTCGGAGTGGACCCCTCCCGATATGTTAGCTCTTTGCCTTATGCTGTACTGCTGTATCGTACAAGATAAATCCGTCGAGAATCGCAATTCATGCTCTCCATATAAATTATGTTCACCACGATTCACAAAATATAATTCTCACACAAGCCACCACGCGTGGGCACAGGTGGACACTCGTGGTTACATAAGCTAAGCCTTAACTGCTGAGAGGTTCATCTGCAACCGGCTACAAACCTACGAAAACTGTGATTGTGTAACACCCTCGTCCCTCATCTGTTTTGACGCAATAACAGCACTACACAAGGGCAATACAGTCTATCCTCCCTAATTGCCTTGTACAACCTTTCAGCAGTTTTGAGAACAGGGAATTTGAACGTTATAGCGAGCTCACATATTTTGTTATGAACCGCAAAATCCATTCAAAGTTAAACGGAGTCATTTCCCACACCACCACAGCTCACTTAATCACGCCAAAAACACAATGGTAAATCTAGAGAATTGCTTCCGTACAGTAGTGGATTGACGACTGCTGCCATCCCCATCAGAAAATGTAACATTAGCTATAACTATTACAAAGCTGTTGTGTTAGTTGGAGAAACCCGTTGCAAAATTACATTGCAAACTTACCCTACGATACAGGTTGACCATATAGCAAGTAGGTATGAACTATTAGACAGAGATAATCTGCATCGCAGAAATGCTAATCGTAGTTTTTCAAGATGAGCTAAGTGAGCGCATATGACCACACATAATATCAATCTATAGTCACATTAAGGCAATGTAAAAGCGGCAAGCCTAATGCAAAATCATACAAATTCTTGGACAGCCGTTTCTATACGTTGTAGGCTTACGTAACACAGACGTCTCCTATTAGAGACAAGTTATTAAGCCTCAAGCTCAGTCCAACGATCACCTTCAGAATATTATATATAGCCTATACATACATCTCAGAGTAATAACAACCTATGCCTTGTGCGGCGAAGGATCAATAAATCATTTAGTGAGCGCTACAATTTGAACTGTGTTGACTAAAACAAAGCGATTGAAAAAATTGTCGGTAAAGCAAAGGGAATGGCTCCACCTACTATCCCGTTCACAATAGACTAGTGTGTTGTGCAACCGCGGGTTTGCGTCGTGTGGAAGGGATTAGAATATGAGGTTACTCGCTTTAACAAATCATTATGTATGTCGCGACATCATTATGTGGAATAATTGCTTGCCCGGTATGGAGAGAATGAGTGTATTTGTTGATATATTTCTGAGGCACAGGGTTATCTGGTAATCTGCTTCATTTGTGTCACTCGGACGGAAAATGGGGATGAACCTTTTAAACTGTAATGGTCAATAAAATCACTGTCAGTCGTTTCGTTGGCCACTTCTTTATTCTTTACATCCGCACTCCTTCTTGCGTACCCACTCATCGCGAGACGCTTTGCTGGTGCGGTAATTACAGTATATCTTAAGAGGGGAATCGCCATTTCTGTGTGGCTGGAAACGTGGAACGTTAGAAGTGCCAAAACACGAATGCCTAAACTTTTGTGAAATATATTCACTACCAAAATTTTGTCTACGCCATCATTTTTTATTCAAGTCATCATCCTTTTTCAGCGCAGGCCCCCATTTGAAGTAGTGCGACTTTTTGACCTTTTTGCACGCGACAACTCACAATCTCCACTTGTTCTAGGCAGTCATACAGTTAATTCGGAAAGAGCAGAGAAGCTCCCGTAAGGAAATAGTTCTTTGGCGTCTTGTAACGACTTAGCTTTTGACAGCGTAGGCTGCGTGGCGTCGCCAGGAAGTTGCTGTTTAGTAAAATATTGTGATACATTGTTCATTCGTTTAGCAAGAACGGATTGATCGTCAGTAACGACCACAGATCACGATCGGATAGGATTGTTTAGGTGACATCAGATGACGTGATTATAGATATAACACACTCGAGAAAATAGCATCGGCAGATTTCGAAGATAATAATTTCCATGTACCTTGATTACACATACTGTACACAGTCTTGAGTCTTCAACAAGAGAGTTGCTTGAGAGAGCATTTGTGGAGTAAAATAATCAGTAAACGTCCAGTCTTGGTTTATTGAATATTGCAGCACTCAATTCAATGCCATTTCAATGCTTTGTATACGCGCGTTCACTATCACAACCACGATGCTCCGCAAGGGTTAAAGTCGGTCCGGAATCTAACCAGGAACGACCCAATCAGAAGGTGAGCAGGCCAACTAAGCGGCTTAGGCACTTCGATTGGGATCGGATTTAACTTCCACTCACCGGTGCGACCAAACCTGCATCATAGATGGTCACGCATCGGTAATTTTGTCAAGGATGAGCAACGAAATTTAGCCAGTTGAACTCCCGTATCTGATAGAGAATATGTAACAACAAGGTATATTGATACTCTAGCCGCTCATCCTGTTATGACCGGACACGCGTCAATGATAATAAGGTGAGAAATTGGTCCGTGTCTGCAAAATGCTTGTTTATACAGCACTACAGACTGCATACGGTAGGTTATTTTCAAATGACTTAAATCAAATTTTGACTATTTTCAGCAGCAACAAATTCTATATGGTTACGACAAACAGTCAACGCGATGAGCTGCACACAGACTCGATCTTACGTTACCACAGTATTCCCGCGGTGTGAGAAGATTGACATGGATACTGTTACAACACACCTCAGTAGTATACACGAGCAATCCAGCGGTACGCGATTTCAAATGGCGATCAAATCGGTGCGAGGCCGAGTTATTCCATCAGTACAGTATTTTGACCACACGGGTCGGAGCTAAGCCAGTGTGCTTCGTCATTGGAATCCGATTATCATGTACAGGAAACCTAATTAAGACAATTCTCTTTTCATTACGCCATTCCTTTACGAATCTCGTGTCGTTTACATCATTTTGACACTATTTTTAAGCTGGTTCTCACACCATAGCCTGCCACAACGTTAGACCAGCGATAAAACTGCCAATCTGCAAGCGAAGACTTAGTGCTTGACCTTTTTAACGACTGTGAAATTATGCACGTTAAATTGTAATTAGTGCAAATCAACATTGATTGTACACGACAATTTACGGACAGTCATTTGGTATTCACACCTACGGCGACCGAAATGTTGACATTAATGGAAGGGCGAAAATGGTATTTCCTTTATTTATTGTCGGCGATACCCCGCTAGATTGGATATTGGTATTTAGAAAATACAATGACAAAAGTATGGTTGACACTGTCAACTTGACAGAGGTGGATTTTAGCTTACTTGTGACAATTATAGCGATATTCACTTTGATGTGAAGGTGATTAAATTGATGATTGCTCGGAGAGATATTCTGTGAGAGATTACGCGATAAATCATAGGCGTATCGGCCTTCTTTAAGCTCACGGTGAATTTTAGCTCAATACCTGCCTTTTACAGATCGAAAAGGATACACCGTGCTTGCTGTGCATATGACTAACTTTGCCTACATTGGATTCTATAATACATGATTTGACTGATGTATAGACGCCATATCCCTTACTGTTGTAACTCACCCATTTGCACAGAGCCCCTGACCTTGATTGATCAATAAAAACTGTGAATTTCACATTCAATCATGCACGCCCTATCAACCATCACACACCAACAGGTCCCTATATGGCGTGAGAAGTAAGACTGGGAACGCTCCATATTACACCCATTGCACTGATGGCCGTGAATTAGGGAGGAATCTGAGGATACAATGTTTACATCTTTTATATTCACCCTTCCACTTCTCAGTCTATAGTAATTCAAGGGATTAAATACGTATGATTTTGGTGTCAGTCAATAAATATCAAAGGTTTAAACAGTAGGCCTTTATTCCATAACATTACGCATTCCCCATATTCATAGCAACAACAACATTGATAACGTATCAATTAATTTCATATTTCTGCCGAATCGATATCAACACCATATCGTACTTAGTATGAACTGCGAATACTAGCTCCTACACTCCATCACTTTCATCAGTTATACGCAACTAGGCTCAAAATGCCAAGTGCTTGTACTAAATTATGTATTAGAATTGAAATGAAGAATTCAGAGCGAGCAAAGTGTCACAGCTATAGGCAATTTCATTTGGTAGAAACTCGACATCGACTGCTATACAGAGACGCCATCAGGCCTATCCCGAAATGAAAAATATTAACACTCTACTCGGGTTTGATACTGAGTGTCATCGCCAAGTTACGACAAAGTTTCTGTCGAGTCTTATGTTCTTATCGAATTCACAGCAAAAATTGCATCTTCCCTGCCAGCATTTGGAATGGTATTGAGGGGTGGCGCAAGGCGCAACAATATGTGCGCACGATGTACGGTAAGCGGATGCAGATCAGCTGATTACAGGGGAAAAGCAAAAGTCCCGGCAAGTATGGCTGATACTAAGCCTGGTGAAATGTAGAGAGTACCGACAGGGAATATGGTATCAGTCATGTGCGAATCAGTCCGATGTATACGCCCAATAATGAGAAGTGGGGGGTGATGTGTGTCAATTTAAGCAAATGCACACGTTCGTTTCAACATGTATACTGTAGGCCTACGTGATACATTGCCATAATATCGTTGTATTGAGTGCTAAGGCTAGATATCCCTGTTTATCCCGTGAATGCATTCTAGATTGATTTACCATTTGTTGGCTAACTGCCTAATGACAAATTCGCGATTGAACGCCTCACGCAAGACGTCGCCTGTCAAAATCTAAGTGGGCGGTTTTACAAGAAAGTCACTAAAACTTGCACGCAAGCAACTTATCAAATTCAATTTTTACGCTAAAAACAATTCCCAACTCACCTGGGAATTAAAGATGACATTGCAGTCGTCACATCTTCTCATTTCCGGAGTCGATGTTTTACTCTGATTATACATAGCTTGATGCAGCACCGCTTTTTCTACCGGACCCAGTTTCTGTACAAAAAACGACGCGGTTTGAGATAGCAAACAATCGTTCGAATAAAGAATTCTTGAAAGCAACAACTAGCCTGTAATCGACTTATTAATTATTCAAAGAACCAATCGCGTTGGCTTGATCTTATGCGCAACGCAAGCCCGGTGAGACAGCGCGGCTTGAATCTACCGCGTTTCGCTCAATTTGTTATACTTACGGGATCGTTAACGATTCTCAGCATCCCATCTTTCGCGATATGTCCGTGCGGTACGAAACCTTCTGTCGTTGATATGAATTGTTGGTGCTGTTGTGTGATGTCGGGAAGTCCGCTGAGAGAAGTTGTTTGTATTTGTGGAGTTGATGGAGGTAATAACTTCGCTGGTGCAAGCCCATTTGTCCAATTGCATGCTGGAAAAGTATGTTACTTTATTAACAAGCTTAATGAACCCTACACGTACCAACAGACCAGTTTTTGTGGATTGGCTATATAGCATGGCCTATGCACAATCACTATCACAAATACAACCTTTCACACTCCCCCCGATACTGACTGCCAATTTTAAAGTCTTTCGGACTCGATCGCGAATCGAACCTGAAACTTGCGGATCAGATGATGGACAGTCAGACTACTTGGCCAACTGAGGCAATTATCCTTTTTGTGTTGTTGTAGTAACTCACCGATCTCGAACGAAAACAGGGAGATTATGCGTAAAATAGCCACCTTAAAAGTCGTCGAGCAAGACCAAACAAAGTTAGAGTGTAAGATAGTGTATAGGCCATGACGAAGATAAGCATCTTATTCCGCAAGCCTTCATTATCATCTATTGCAAGTTCTACTTTAATGATCAATGTATAAATGAACCCTACGTCCCACATTACTATATACTGTATACATTCTCAGATATTGCGATACCTTACCAGGAACTATGTTTAGTAGGAGTCGCTGGACTGGTGCAGAGAGCATATCCCGACTCATTCGAAGAATGTAAGCTAACACTAAGATAAAATCTATAGATTATCTAATATCTGAAATCAGGAGGGCATAGACGATTTCTATCTTCCCACGGTATATATGTTTACAAAACTGCCTGAGTACTTCACTCGCTGAAATCTCGAGGACTGTATGAATCCCAATATAATATCATGGTCAGAGAATTTTTGATTACATACAAGGAATAAATCATAGCTTTACCGAAGTCGTTAAACCTAACCTGAGGCGAAAACCTTGGCTAAATGGCGACAAATAGTGATTTTCATATCAAGGAGAAAAATAAGTGAAATGAAGAAATTACACAAAAATCTCTTACAAGTTTATCAAGAAGAGTTGGAAATTATTTCCCAACGCTTTAATCATACATTGGTTCCGTGCTTTCATTAAAATATGCGATAATCTATGTGGATCGATCTGATCACGTGAATCTACGTAAACAGTAACAACTAACAACTAACCGCAGTGACAATGCACGATTTTAAGATTCGCATGCGCTTACAATACAAAAATCCCATGTTCGTCATGATGTTCATATGCATTCATTATGGGCTTGCGGTATTTGTAATTAATGTACAACGTTAAGGGCTAAAATTCGACGAATACCATTTTGCAAACCACCCTAATTGGACATGATGGTCTAACGTACAGTATAACTACGCAAGCCTCTGACCTTATAAGTTGTGCCACTAGCCCGATCGTCGGTAAACCTGACGCACTACCTCAATATAGCTTCTTATAAGGAGTTACTTATTAACAACAGTTAATCTGTGTATAACTTTCCATTTCAATACTCCCTGTGCAGACTACAATTCTGCAAAAAATTCGTACAGCTCACTAAGTTTGTAGTCTGTATATACCTATGTGAATCTGCTTAAGCGTTTGGCCTTAGCGGTAAATAGAATTATACTCACTCCATTGCACTTCAAAATGAATCTGTACAGTATCTATAGCAATCTATTTGATGAAACTTTCTCAGGCTGATAAGGTATATGGCTCTCGCCACTGCCACGTTTATGCTCTATATGTCCTTTCAATGTTGAAACCACCTGCTTGCTGCAAACCCAAACGCGACTGTCCGTTATAAACTTGGGCTACACACCTCCCGATTGAATCATGCTGAGTCTAATAGGATACCAAACGAAAATTAATCCAATTGTCTACAATGAATCAGTAGGCTAAGAATCTGCCGCGTGTATAAGCGTCTGTGCTAAGCGTTGACGGATGTCCTCCATTTGCAACTAAACTGAGACTGGGCACGTTAAAGTTGTGGTAACGCTATACTTTTGTCAATATCTGATCGTCCACCGATTGTAACCCAATATTTGCAACTATAAAAGTGTGCGATACGTTCAGCTTTGCTTCTTTCGTTTCATTTTCTGAACTACCTTGGTTTATCTTGATCGCTCTCGCATTGTTTTAAAAGTTGATGCAGTACCAAAACATTGACAAGCGTCTACGAAAAAAACGCGCTATCGATTCAAGCTGTTTTAACAACATGATTGATTATCGAAAAAAAAGTGTTACAGTAAAAGAATTGGTTAAACTGACGTATGCTCTGAACGGAAAATAGAGTCTAATTCACGTGTTTGAGAGTAATACTCAACTATACTGCTATTTACCATCAACAAAACGTGTGTTTTTGCGATTACGCAGTGCGTTTGGTATACTTTACAATCTAGGCTTCTCCGCGGTTTTCCCGTCTGAGTGAATAATGATGCCAATTACGCTGCGATTTCCATTCAACCGTTAATGGAAAGTAAACGGGAGTACGGTAAAGCTGATGGACCATAATGTATGCCTGTAATAATCAGGTTGAAGCGTTCTCCTGAGCGCTAGCATCATATTCCCCATTCTGCAATCCCACACGTCTCAAACAATAACACTGTATTTTGAGGGTCATAATAAACGGCGAACCAAAATGACAACGGACCTCTACATTATCATTACACCATTACAGACCGTTACAGATACTAAACGGCGGGCCTCGTATGACCCGGTTTGTAATTTAGGCGGAGTGATTGATGGAACGAGCGAACGGAGCCCTACTAAGTTCGCGAGACTCTCCGACAATTTTTGTAGTCCGTGAGTCCGCTGGGTCCGCCGTTTAGTATCGCAAAGCCCGCACGTGTCCAATGTCCATGGAAAGAAGTATGAGTATAGCCTATATACCTGGTATGCCCGTGATGATCGGATCTCTTGCTGGTATTCCTGGCATGATTTGAAGACTCGTAGGAAACGTCATATCCGTATGATGTGCAGGAACGCCAAATACTTTTGGTAGGCTGACGCTATTTTGATAAAGGCCTCTTGCAATGCAATATCTAGGACGGACATTGATCAGCTCGGTTCGGCCGATGGCTTGATCCATTAGCCTCGGGAAGTAGTCACAAGCATGCAATCAGCAGTGATTTGCTCAGTCCGTGTTAAATCGATTAACTATAGTTCTAATTACAAGCGCATCTTGTTGCTGGAAAGACAAAACATTAAAGATCGGTCGACATGACCAGCAACATTTAACAAAAAGTATCATGGACTTAGAATGAGGTCGCTTGTAACTATAGCCACATACACTTCAGCATAACATACAGCATAGCCTATCCTTACCGTTTTCTTCATTTGCACCTTTCTATGTTGGACCATGGCTGGATCTAATGGAATATGATCGACATATAATGCTGTATGTGTATGACCGATGACCTCCCTGCTCCAATTCTCTCCATTATTTACTCGCCGCCCGGGCAGTGACTGACTTGTTTGTTTGTTTATTTGGAAATTATGACGTTTACAACTACTAAGGTCATTTACGCCAGGTCAATGCTTACGGTATACGTGCCAATACCTCCGGCTTATAGCCCGGATAACTATTACAACAACAACTCTCCGCACTTCCCCGAAACCGACTGCCAAGCAGGGAAGGAACGGATACCAATTTTAAAGTTTTCGATTTGACTCGGTCGGAAATCGAACCCGGAACCTCCCGATCAGAAGGCGGACAGTCTAAACCAATCGGCCAACTGAACGGGACTGACTTGTGCTTGCCTTTCACATCGGTGGGACGCACGCATTTGTTGTGCATGTGCAGACTGGAGAGGGAGATACTGGTACGTGCCGTGTCGCACCTATACTTCACATTTCCCTATAACGCTGAAGGCCTGTAGGGAAACCGGGTCGTGATGTCCAGGTTAATTAATGCTGTGTATTTTCTTATTCCTTTGGTTGATTATCCTGTGCTAGTCTTTCGTTGTGGGGTGTAATCAATTAATCGGATAATTATTTCCTTGCGACTTTGCGTGCTCATTTGTTTACTTTGCGTCGCTCCTATGTATTTTGGCTCAGTCTTTGCCCGTCGATTGCACTGACGTCTTTCGTATCGTTTGTATCTTCATATTAAAGAACATTTTTTGGCTTCCATCCATGTATTTCATAATATCGGTGTCAGAACCACGTAGTAATCGCCACAGGCAGATTTGAATCGTAGTGAGATCACGCTTTGCTCACGACGCGATCGTGATGTCCAAGACAATCACTATATTCTGATTAGAATCATGATCATGGATCACGAATTTCTCACAATGAGGTTGAGTAGTCCAGGATAATCACCATAGCATTGGCTGATTTGAAACACGTGTATCATTTTCAAGAGCTCTCTGTGTTTTTGTCTAGTTGTAATTACACTTCGAAAATTACGCGTCAGAGATCTTTGTCGGAAAAAAGCAATGATATAATTTGTTCAATTTCTTCCGTTATAAAACTTCAACGTGACCCCGAATTGGAATCAAGTCTTGATATATCCCAACAGTCATTCGTTATTTCACTCTAATGACATGCCTAGCCTATTTACAATTCTCAATAGCAAGTCATCGTCAGATCGGCGCGTAGATAAACCATACATACCATACTCAAATAATATCCAAAC
This sequence comes from Botrylloides violaceus, assembly GCA_030412335.1. Lineage (NCBI taxonomy): Eukaryota > Metazoa > Chordata > Ascidiacea > Stolidobranchia > Styelidae > Botrylloides > Botrylloides violaceus. The sequence goes on from JASFYC010000810.1 coordinate 4,050,966, forward strand.
TAACTGGAATATCTTTACATGGAAAAGGACAACCCTGATTCACCTTGATATTTACGTCAAAGCTTTCTGTTTATGCGCACCAGTCAACGACAGATTTACATTTGATGACGGTGTCAAAGGTCATGTAAAGGTCATGTTAAGATGGAATTAATCTTTAACCCATTCAATATTATCATACCATTGATTTTCTACGAAAAACTATTTCGGTGCGTTTATAAAAAATACACTGAGAGACGAATAACGGATGTAAATAGGCCAATGCCATTCATATTTGAACTATACCTATTTCTAGAGTGTTGCATGGCACCCATACAAAACCATCTCTGGTATCCGTACCCAAACCGTCCGGTACCGTAATGGTTGGGCTTGGATTACGCGGGTACCGGTCGGGTGAGGGTAACTAGCAGAAGTTCAATCACCAAGTTCTTCTGAGATCCAAAAGCTCTGTTTTTTGACTGACGTAAAAATGAAAAATCTTTATCCGGCAATTGTTGTCAATGCCGGGCGGTTATCAAGCACACAATACGGGTTCAGAGCATGCTTGGGTTGGCCCGATACATTCCGTGCAACACACACTTCCTACACTACCCTAACCGGAACCAATACACTAACGTAGAGTATATAGACAGCACCTGTTTTGATAGAACTTCGGCCTAAACTCGTCATTTGTATTTAACACTGAGATGATCCCTAATTTGCCATCAGAGGCTACGTGAAAGAATTGTATTGTGAGGCAATAACAAGCGGCTATTTATTGCTATTCATCAGAATGCCCCTCTAGCCTGCCATAAGCTGCGATAATCTGCCTAATAGTTACTGTAATCAGAAGAACCGCTCGGGAATAATTGGGCTGAAATAATAATGATACTGTTGTACTGAATCTTCATAATGTCATACATACGATTAGAAAATGTCTATTTGGTTTGTTTTTGAGTTATTGTTCAGGAAAATATTTCTGCGATGTCAGATCGCCATTAATAATCAAAAATCTCATAGATTGAAACGTAATCGACGAGTTTTAACACCTTGACTCATTTTCATTAATATAATGTTTCCTGGATATGAAATCATCAAATGGCGATTAACGTTACAAACGCTTGATAGGTAAATATCATTTTCAGCTCTATTGACATGATCCCGCATACATCCGCAATTCATAACTTCCAAAATGCTAACAACAAATTAGATAATCTGATGCCACAGCGAAACCGCTTCAGTCGGCTAGCATTTTTCATAATCATACACATATTTACTATGCATTGATCAAAAGATTCAAAGATTCATCGGCGCGTACTTTGTCAAGCGCGTTAGGAGAACTTTTAAGAATCTCATATCGCAGACTGCCGACGAGTCGTCGTGTTAAACTGGATCCACGCTTTACAAACGCACCAAGTCAGTGCGCGTGTATACTGTGTACATGGCAGTACAATATACTGACGTCCTGATTGATTGATTTATTGATTGGTTGGTTGATTGATTGACAGAATGCTCAGATGTAAGCGTAGTACGATCGGCAATGAGATTATCGCCAATAAGTGATTTGGCTATGGCTACACAGCCTCATTCACCTGAACCGTATGCACTAGCTAACCGTTTTACATTTGAGATCTAGCCCTGCATAGGCTAGCCCTACATTTGTAGTGCAGTGTGCACCCGATCCATGCCCACTTGTGTAGGCGGCTGATGACCATAATAATCAAACACGCCTTTCAACAACGAAATGACCAGGCAGAAGCCTATAGTCATAGCACGGGATATACGCCTACCTTAAATTCGACCTTCATATATCCAAGGCATAGGAAACTGTATTGCATCTTTGTCCTTTTGTACACCAGCGCAGTTGACACGACAGACAATCACTACCCACAACTGTATGCCTGCCATAAAATGTCACATTATTGTCCAATTTGTCGCAATCTTTCTCTCTGCACCTACTTGAATGGAATCACACCAAGCATCAAAGTGCACCACAAATTAGCTTTGTTCTATTTGTATTTGTGACCGGTCACGAAGTCGCAAGTACTCGTAAAAATTGTGCGCCCACATATTTCCACTTGAAAGCAGCTGCAGCGCTCGAGCAGATACGTGAAGAGCATGGGCACCAGCCGCTCAACAATATAGAATCGATAAACTATAGCCTTTTTAAGGACCATCATATTTCTGTCATTTTACAACCATTCGTAATGAGCATTGTCAGGAGAAATAAATGTTACATGATTGCGGTATTCCGAATAGGACGAAGGCCTTTCTGCTATTCTGCAGGAGAGAGAATGAAATCAATACTAATTCATGCAATTATTCGATTTCTTCCTTGCTGGAAAACTGGGTGTATCATATGTATTTGTCACCGCGGATGTAACTTTCAGAGAGCCATGCCTTGTTGGCAATCGCGTCAAAACTGAATTATTTCCATTGGTCTTTTGCTTGGCTCCATGCGTTTCCGTATGAAGGGTGTTTGACCAGTTGTGGGTGTCCGACTGACCCGAGGTGTAAACCATAAGTGTCATAAGCTCGCACGATACGTGGGACAACTAAGAAGTTCAAAATGCAATCAATCAAAGCACCATCAACAACAACAACAACATCTCACTTAACTGATCTATTGTCACGATTGCTTATGACATTGTAGCTGATTCCATCTAATGTTTGAACAACTGGTCGCATAATGAGATGATAGAAAGGATGATAAGCAGGACTATTCATGAAAATTTTCAAAGTTCCCAATGATAAACAAAGCAATTCTACTAGTAAAGACACGGACACGGGGAATCCGACTGTTCAATCAAAACAAAGCATTGCGATGGTCGAAACTCGGTGTTGACGCAATGTGATTTCTGCCCAGTGCTCTGAATGTCAAAGTGAAGAATAAGAATAGAATAAGAAGAGTAAAGACACGGACACTGGTCTGAGCAAAGAAAGTGCTGATGCGAGACCCGACGGTGACTGTAAGCTATACTCTATGCCTTCACCTTCACCGTTTGCTCTTATGTCCGCTGGGTGACGCTGCATATCCTTTATAAATCTGTGTTTGAACTTCCGCAATAATGCGTGATCTCCACAATCTTGAAGTATTTGCACGACTGTTGAGCAGCAATCTATTGGGACCGAAGTGCCTTTCAAAAGCTACCCAGCACCAACTCTATACAGAGTTTAGTACGCAGCTATAGAGGAATACGACACAAGGCTACTTCGGAATTCGATATCTAGAAATCTGTTCCGCTCGTTATACAGATGATGGATGATACGGTGATAAAGTCTTACTGCACCAAGCATGAATTCCAGGCCACGTGGGATACACGCGAAACACCCTGCAGCTACTTCCCTAGACTTCACTGCAAAATCTATGGCACTTCCGAAGAGCTATGTACGGACCGTAGTCTGGCAACACTGCATAGCGGCGTGGAATGCAGATTTCCAGTCGACCACCAAAGAGTCCTTCTACAAACCATTCTGACCGACTATTTCCACCCCCCTACCTCCACCTGCGAAGAGATATGAGGAAAGAACAATATTCCGGTTGCACACTGGCCACTGCCGATTGAAAGGCCACCTGCACCGGATAAACTCCGCCGATTCTCCTCTATGTCTCCTTTTTCTTATATTTTGCGATAGAGAAGTTGCGATTTCTGTCTCTACAAAGGGATCTTCGCTGAGCCATTAATAGAAGAGATAGGCCTACGGACGCAGTGTGCAATGGCAGTGCAAATGCTTGTATAAGAACCTTCATGTTCACGATATTATGCCGAATATGGCACATGATTCCATAGCAGTGTCTATCAAGAGTTCACCATCTCTACAGATATTGTAGGCTTACTGTGTGTGCAGCGTCAAATCCCGTCAGATTACAGCCTTACGTCCGTACTTTTGTTAGCATTCTTTTAATACTCTCGATAGATTGCATTGTAGACTTGTGTAAGCAAGTGAAATAAAAGTAATGGTTATTCAATTGCGTGTGTAACTACACATGCCCTGTTGATGTTTCATTATAATAGGGCGATAAAGTAACGACGTATTGATTTATTGGGATTCTTTTTCATGACTTCAAAGACTTGGCCCAATAGGACATTTCAAGATTAATTGATTTCATGTTTATGTCGAATCATCCTGTCCTTATCAGGTTATAAACGCTTAATCATTCACCGCACTCGGTCCAGAGCCACTGAGAACTTGATTTTATAGAAGAAACATTCGCTGACTTACTCCAAATCAAAGGGCCATGGCAGTAGATCTGTTTTTGATGGCCTTCTGGGGTGGAGGTGGCATGTCGTGTGGCGAGCTCCTGCTATACTATACATGTTCCCCGCATAGGTCCACAGCAAAAAAGCCGAAGACACTTCATATTACGACGAATTAAACCGCAGCAGAGAAAGAACGCGTATTGTCTTTGCAATCACAAAAATGACATCATAGTTCCATGGCTCCGTGGATCAACCCGATTTTCGTTTTGATTACATTGCAGTATAGTTCAAACCTATCACTCTATAGCATATTTTAAAGAAAATCATCACAGATTTAGAGTCCAGTCTTAGTTTATTGAGAATTAAAACATTCACTAGCTTTCGGAGCTCCGCTCCTTCATCAGGTGGTGATCTTCTTTACAATATCTTTTGATCGTCCGCCATCGGCTCCACTACACTCTTCAATATAGCATATTTGGAATTAACAGGAAATTATTTTACCACAGGCCTACTTTTCTAAAGAGAAAAGGACGTAATCGTCATTAAGCTAGTAATCGCAACGTGATCAAAGTACTTGGCCCCGGCCATAAAGTTCACAATATGATCCATCGCATGGAATGGTGTTTGATTCAGAGAACTGTCCAAGAATTACGTAGCTGAGATACATGAGCGTACGTTTACGAAGTTTCTACAGCAAATATTATAATTTTATGAATCTAGGTGTGGTCAGACCCTTTTACTACCATTGTACCGTTTATATAGAATACCTTTTTTACGATAAACAGACTGACAATAATGCAAAAATGTCATGCTATTGTTACTAGTACGTAGAAATGGTGTTCCACATACAGTCTGTACGTTTACCATCATACTGTTAAATTCTAGCATTTCCACTGCCTGATTTTCTCCATAAAGTGCTTGAAATAGCCGGGGAATTCTTGTACTAAAGCAATATTTGGCCTTTATAAGCATGTTGCAACAAGCCGGTAAGCTGAATACAATTCCCATGTAACATCTGAGATGGCATCCACCCAAACCTCATGTGACTTGTCTGCCATTGCTGCGTTCGTTTATTTGGTATAGGAAAAACAAACAGAAATCTTCTATTTCGTCGTACCAACAACATGGAAATATTGCGGCATGGACTATAGAGAGGTAACGACAGGGGCCGCAAGGCCTTACAATCAGTCGTCACCTGGCGGAGATGAGTATTATAAATGAATTGGTATGGTGTCGTAAAGAAGATTCACCACAGATTTAGCGTCCTGACTTGGTATGATGAATCTTCTTTGCGATATCTATTGATCGTCCGCCATCAGCTCCACTATATTCATCAATAAATTATTTGTAGCATTTTCCCAGTCATCCCGCAGCATGTTACTTTAACTATGAAATATTCAACTTCTTCTCATGGTTCAAGCAATCTGCTAACCATTGTAACTATTTACTAGGAGCAATTCGTCTGAGGAGTTAACGTGTTTTCCTAAATTTTATAGCCAACTTTACAGTGAAGTATACGAACTTTTGGTCGTTAAAGCAATTCTAAACGGATCATCATAGAATCAGTCACCTATCCAGATCAAGTGTGAGTCGCCTTCTACTTCGGTATGCTTTCTTTAAACTATACGTCATGATAGCCACACAGCAGTCACTGCTTGATGACCTCATCCAGGTTGTTCGGACTATAGTCACTTCATTGACTGGTTTGTACAACAGTACAGGAGTGGATGACATATGATCTCATGTGCTTTACTCCACTGCACCACACTCGCATGCCGTACTGGCAACGAGACTCCATTTGTAAAGGGACGACCTGAACCATCCAGCCCATGTTATGAGTCGATTGAGACGCTTTCATCCCAAGCGCGACAGATTAAAGCCTGTTGGATACCCGCCATGGGTGGCAAGTAGGCTATGGAGATTCAGTGACGTGTTCTTCTGTCCCCATGCGCGTCACTAACCGTTGGCCGCATTTAGGTCGTAGAAGACTTATTAACATGAGTAACTAGCAAAACAAGTCGGTGCATATCTATATATAGGCTAAAGAGTATGGATTCTCCGTGCGTCACTATGTGGACCGCTGTTTCATATCTTTGAAGAGGTCTGTTGTAAAGATATCTAGCAATGGGGAAGAAAAGTTGTTTGTAACAGATACTCCATGAGAGGCAATCATTCTCATCGAAATTGACGAATTAGTCATACTAAGGGCAATGGTGATAAAGGTTTCCCAAGAAGGATTGAGGTACTACAGTCGAGCTTGTTCCGTCACCGCGCGGTAGCTCAAGCACCGCTGTAGCTGCGAGAAATCTAGGCCTACTGTAGGCCTACATTCATCCGTAATCTCAAGCGTTGCGAAATATTGAAGGTGGCTTGCGTGTGTTTTACTGTAGTCACTTTTGATTCTGCTGACTGTAGTTAGTTGTTGTTTTGGGGAGTTATGGCGTTTTCAACCACTGAGGTCATGTACGCCAAGTCAATGCGTTACAGTACACTTGTAAATACTACTGGTTTACTGAATGTCCCCTCGGATCACTGTTACAACCGCAACACTCCGCACTCTCCCGATTGTACTTCTGCTTCTGTAACCTCGCTGCGAATGTGCCATCTGCCTCGCACAATAACGCCTTAAACTGGTTGACTCTTAAAACTAGCCACCGCCCAAGATCTTCACAGCTGTATTTGAATCATATAGCCTGCGCTTTTATCAAAAATGTTTTGGGTGCGGTACGAGGCCGGGTGAAAGGTCTTGTCTGGGTCACTTAAAGACATGACCTCAGGCGTCTTGAGAATGGGGTTTTAAGTTGGGAATTCCAAGTCTTGGACGTCTTTCTGCTATAGAAATTGCTTTTTTACGAGATTCATTTGTTTTTACAATGTCAAGAAAAGTCGATATCGACAGAATGAGAAATTATAATATCAAACTATTGAACTGGGAGCGCACTCAAATATGTGCTGGTGTGGCAATATTTGCGATTGGGGCAATGGAAACCTCCTAGCAGTAATTAATCATAAGCAAATATACAGCCTGCGCAGTGTAAACCTCAAAGTCTGTCCATTATTTATTTATACCCGAGAACAAGAATGACGGAAAGTACCTTGTTGATTGCCAAGTCATTGTAACCAAAGTGCCTGATCAGAAATTTTGTCTATTTACAATTGGAGTCATCCAAGCCATGTAAACTATTCATGTACATCACACCCAATGAATATATAACAAAGGCAACGAATCAGACAGATCTTTTAGGCCATGGAAAGGACAATGTATATAGCATGTGTACATAAAGTACGTACAAATTTGAGACAGTGAATTATATATTGGGGAGTTATATAAAGAAAACATTTGGTGAAATCTATATATGACTCGTGACTCGTGAAATAGTTATGTTGTATGTGAAGGTGGGGCTCTTGCAACTGTCAAATACTTTGCAATAAATCTGAAAAGCTAACAAAACGGCCACAGATTAGCCGATTGCTTTGTTTGCGCTTTTTAAATGGCAGCAGAAAGACCAACGAAGAGAAAAGCACGATGACAGTCATCATCGATGCCTTGTGACATCAGTTACTCATCTAATGACCCCACTGTGCGCAAATGATTACTTTAAGAATGATCGATGCTCCAACAGAATCACGTCCATACCTTTAACGTTCACCCTGATTAATTGCTGCATGATACCCACGCATGATTAAGCCTACAATAATGGTTGGGAGCCACAGTCGGCTATAGGCTATTGCTCATATCATGAACCGCAAGCAGTTGGCAGATTGGTTTGACATGACTGTCCGCTTTCTAATCGAAAGGTTCGATTCCTGACTGAGCCAAACCAAAGACCTTTATAATTGTTACAGTACAGTTGTACAGAATAGATCATAATAGAACTTAAAGACTACCTTTCAGCGTCATTCCATATATTTCTGGTGCGTAGTATTTACGCAGATATCGTCATTGGTCGCATCGCTGTCAAAGGTTCGAATCTGAATATGAGGTCTCTGCACTGCTGAAGTCTGTTACATAATCTACAGGTAATTCGGCGACTTATGCAATCATGAACTCAGCTGGAAGGAATATATACACGGATAGTTGCACGTACTCCGTAGGGGTATAATTTTTGTGGAAATTACACCTTGACAGTTTCATTGATACAATAGAAATGTCATTGCTAAACGGTAAATCTATACATCTTCGACCATTGGCATTTTAGAAAATATTTAATGTTCTACATCTAAGGAAAGGAGAATTGCCATCATCAGGCGCTGGATGAATCCTTTGTGGAGGTTCTGAGTCGTTCAACGGACTTGTGACGTAAACGATTCTATTTTTGTCCTGGAACTTTCTGAAAAAGGCAAATAAGTTCACCGTATACTTACGTAATTTTTCGATGTATGCGGTAGGTCAACGCTTAGTTAGTACTGGTGTCGATGCCTCCGGGTAATAGCACAGATTAGTATCACAACCACAATCCCCGAACCCGCGATACTGACTGCCAAACAGAGAAAGAACGGATACCAATAATAAAGTCTTTGTTTAACTCGATCGGGATCTATCCTGGGAACTCCCGATCAGAAAGCTAGTAACAGCCAATCTCATTTACTCGGACTGGCGGACTGCTGGCTGTCCGGAACTTTGTGAAGACTTATTTTCTAAAAATCTAAAGCGGACGATTGTTTTGATACGGAATTCTTCATGACTCGTAAGGGGAAATTCAAGTGATGGCTCTGTTTCGACAAAAAAATTTTCGAAAATTCAAAATCTAATCACAATTTTGTGTCTATTTCAATAACATCAATTAAACTTCCGGAGAAAAGGGCACATTCGACCCAAAACACCAATTCATGTAACAAAGCCACAAAGACATATTTTCCAGGTTGTGCTAACCCAGCGGAAAGACGAGGCAAATTCCACTGAACACGGAAAAAACAAATTTCCTTTCACCCTCTACTGAAGTGGAAGCTTCGCACGGATGGTTGGTTACGAATGCTAATCGTTGGGATTTTGGTACATCACGGCTCGATCAACCTTCCAATCGAAAAACATGTTTGATCAAAGGGGTGTTTTGCTAGTCCCGAGAGTCGTGTATCCTTCATAAGTCACAACAGGGTTTTGATATAGTTTTGACGTCAATAGTTTTCACAATAATATGAATACCAAACATTATGGTGATAGTGACCGTTGCGTTGACCGAATGGGTTGAGTTCCCGCCTTTGGACAATAGATAGCCTACTGTTTGCCTGATAAGACCAACTACAAAATTGGCATCTGTTTCTACGAAGAATGACATTATGAGTTGAAAGCATCATGCATGTGAATTACAGCAGCAAGCCTCATCAAGACAAAAAGAGAAAAAGTAACAAAAAGCATGCCTGTTGTTGCCGGTAAGCCTTCCGTACTTTTCGGTCTTTAACAAGCAAAGAAGGTAAGACTATATATAAAGATCCGAATGTTCAAACGAAGGAGAAGTAGGCTACGACTGCAGATATACATACAAGAAGCGTCACTATCTGGAAACGAACAGGTTAAAAAGGTGGATTTCTCCATTTACTTCCGAAAGCAAACGAATACCAAAACCTGCCGTAAATAGGTTACTGCATGTACAAACGTTCAATTTATTCTCCCGAAAGCCCCCGACTTGAATTAGACCAAAACTTAGATTGTGAGGTCGTTCACAAGCCACTGGATCTCAGGAGGATGTTACGTAACCAGCCATCGAAAACAAAGCACAACACAAAAGTTGTTTGACGCACGATATAGCGACGCATATACGCATTCACGTCACCACAAAATAAAAACCAAGTGCAGAACGATGCCTCGAGTCATGTGAACAACCTGTAGGCTTTTCATCATCAAATTTCAACATGAGAACAAGCGAGGCTAAGCAAACTCAGAGAAGAATGGAAGTGCGGGTTAGGTTAACATGTTATTATCACTTGACTATGGAACTTTTTCTGACTATAACGAAAAGCAATAGTCACACAACAAAAGATTCCATATTTAATCGAAAGACTAAAAGCTGGAAAAATATTAACTTTGGTGCAAAACACTTGGTGGGAGGAAAACTATGGAGTTTTTATCTCAAGGAAAGTCTTTTCATAAAATTATGAACTCCGCCGTTATGATGATCACGAACACCCTTTGTCATTGATGTGTGGTATGGATTCCGAAAGATCCAAACGGGAATTTTAATCAGAACGGACAAACGTAGGCATTCATATACAATGCACTGTAAAGGGTACACGGGGCGGAAAATATGATTATATGACGAAAAGGAAGGTGCGGGCGGAAGGAGTCGAAAGCTTATGAATGTTACAATTCTCAATAAACCGAAGCTTGGACCATGGCCTACTTTAGTTCCTAGGTCATGCTTGGACATTAAATCTACTTTGAATCTTCATCAGCGATCATTCTCATTTGTCTCGGTAATTCCTTTGTAGCTGTACTATTTACCTTCATTCATTCAAGAGACAAAATGTTGCAGTATAAGGCAATATTCGTGGGACGATTCGCTGGCAGTAGCATCAGATTGAGAGCAAGGTGAACGCCCAATTTCCGACTTGAAAATTGCCACCAAAGTTTGCGTGCCGAACCTTTTGGTAAGATAGACAGACTACCCCAAGTTGAATAGCAGGATATCGGACATGTGACGAAGAATATATCTGCCAGGTGGCCACTGTGCCAACCGCGCATGGGACGAAATCTTAATGTTGAAAAACTACAGAAGTATATGTTTCTAAATTTAAATGATAGTTTACGCATATAGTTTCCAAGTCCAGTGTTAGATACTTAGTGTCCGCGGTTTTGGAGGAAATGTTGCTGAAATGTAACCAAGTTTTCAAAACCCTTTTAGGCCTACCTCTTCCCTTATACAGCAGTCCAACTGATTACACTTCTTGTTATACAATTACGAGTAGCAATTTTCAACAGTGACCTTTGGTATGGTAAATAACTCACACAATTAATAATCTTAAATATTAATATAGGGATCTTAACCGTGCTTAATCACATGCAACTTGTCGGGACGTCATTCTGGAGACGAGACGACAAAATGCTCCATTACACTTGTTGATATAAGCGCCTTTCGTAAAGACACACCTATCCCAAATCGCACATCAGCTGTGCAATATCTATAATAGTGATTATGTTTGTCCTGATATATTTACACTGCCGGGTTGGAACACTTACCACAAATTTGATTATGCCATTACAATTCAATAAGTTTGATTGGGATTAGATATATAGCAAGATTAAAGACTGTCTTGTAACTTGGCGTCCTGAAAATGCGCCATAACTCATAAATTTTGCTTGTCATCGTGATAATTAATTATATCAAAGGGTTTTAGAAACAAATTTTCAATCGAAATGATTAAAGAGAAAATATGAGTCGTTGCATTCCAAAATAATGTACCAGTCAGCAGGTGTTTGCTTCTTAATCAGAAGCTCAAGACACTTACAAGGTTGTAGGAACCGACGGAAGCTTTAAACACCTTCTATGTATAAGGTTTCAATCTTGCTTGTTGTAGGAGGCATTGCAGCAAATCGGAAGATAGCCTACCTATCTTTGTAAGCCGCTGTCACCCAATCAAATGATTAAATTCGCAACGGCTTCATATATTGGTAGCTCGTAGTTGGTGAATACAATGTTTTCAGTCCGGTTCATTGTATTGAGTTCATTGCGCTTGGTACCTTTTGTAGCAACAGGCTGTTAGTGTTATCAAATCTGTCTTCGTGAAAATTGAAATTTATCTGCCGCTGCCCCAACCCCGGGTAAACGGAAAGGGTTTTCTATACTGGAATCGCATCCAACCTAAAATCCACAGTCATTCAGATATGCGGTTCAATCCGGCGTGACCACTCAACAAGCAATCGCCGAATGACGAAGAAGGCTTTGTCACTAATACTTGAAAGCGTGAAAATTGAAACCAGATCCGCTCATGACATCATCCCGGAAAGAAGAGCAATTTGCAAAATTGCACCGATGCCATGCGCTAATGCTTCAACTGAATTACGAACATTGCTGGCGGCACGGAATAACGATTTAATCAACCCATTGAGTACGTGGTTTGACAAACCGCCTTTGGATAGGGAAGTATTAGGGGCAGGCTTATCTGCTTGACTCCTGACCAAGTCAAAGCAAAGTCTGGGAGAAAAGACTAGAATTAGTATACATTTTACTACCCTTCATGGCAATGTTGGAGGGAGGTACGGTGAATAATGTGAGCAGTGATCGTCTGTAAAAGAGCGAAGTTAAAAGCAACATACATCCCAACAACAACAACAACAACAAACATCATGGTTCACCGGGCTCGCCTTGACCGATGTAGATTATTGTTGTTGTTTGATTAATGGCGCTTTCAATTAAGGTCATGTACGCCCAGCTGAATGATTATAGTATGCTTGTCGATGCTTCCGGTTTACAGGCCGATTCACAATCACAACCCTACTCACTCCCGATAATGACTGTCAAGCAGAATTTCCAGAGGTAAAACTAACACTTGAGGTACATTCGAACTTGATTGCACCTAATGACATGTTATCGATCATAAGATGCGATGCAATCCACTCAGCCACTGATTCAACTACAAACGAAACCAATAGTGGTCATTTCATATTACGAACCAGCACCAACCGATCGCCAACAAATATTTCTGAGGTTAGAGTAAGGTGTGCTTGCGGTGTTTAACACAGCCTCCAAACATGTCCTCGCAAGGAAAGATTAACGACACTTACGACGTTCCGAAGGCGTTTTGGCGATTGGTTATAAAGGATTGGTTTTTGTTTGAGAAACAGGAATTGGTTCGTACACTTTGCAGTTGAGCTAATTCAGCAAAAGCACAGCTCCCAAGACTCTACGGCGGTTTGCTACCTAGGCCTACTAATCCTGTTTGATAATGACTGTTATGATTCTCGGCCATGGTAGTTACATTCTCGACGCCAATACCTTAGCTTAGAGCAAGGTGACAGTACTGAAATACTTGAAATATTTTTAGGAGAGAGTATATGTATGATCTATTACTTCTGCCTTTTTCATTGGATTATATCGCATATGGCATTTTGAGGCATTTTTGACGCTGGATGTCCTTCCCGCCACTTGTAACCTGCACTCTTAGGACCTGCGTGGTCATGGATTATCATTTTTTCTAGTGATTGTACATCCGCGCTGATATGCACCGGGATGGGTTAGGAGATGCTGGACGGAACCGTGTTACACCTCCCCTCTCCGCTAGCCCTTTATCTCTTACAAATCCAAAGAACAAAGCGGCAAACCTTCCACAGAAGGGTTACAGAGTGTGTGGGCCTGGCCTACTTTAGAGTAGGCCATGGTGTGGGTGTGCGCGCGCGCGTACATGTGTACGCTCATGTGTTTTTATGTGTATGCATGTCTTCGTGTGTGCGTTTGTATTTACGTGTGCATGACTATGGAAGTTTTTACGACCCAGGGGCTCGGTGTAATCGCAAAAGTTAGTGAATTTGACCTCGTTCTATGGGTCCGTCCCTATAGGTTGTCCAGCAGTCCCTTCTACATACAATAGACACTTTTGCAGCACCTGAGCACTTATGCCTTTCTTCTCTTTGCTGCTGTCGTCATACTGTATTGGCGTGGATTGATTTACAAGCAATCGAATCTCGTCTCATTTAAGAATCCCGCTATGCTTAGGGCCTAACCTACAGACACTTGTTCATTGTGAATTAATAAGCCAACAATGTACAAACAGAAGTCTACATTACGGTCGTAGGTTATAACTTAATGTCGGAAGCAATTGTTAAGTAACCGACTAGGACTTTGACAAGGTAACCGCAATCGTACTACAATTGATGATTCAGCAATGGAACTTCAATTTATTCTCAAATTATGTTGATCCAAAGTGGTATTAACGACAATAAATGAATGAAAAATGGGGAATTGACGCAGATTGAAAATTTCCAACTGTATGTATTGGGCGGTACAACCCAACGTCAATATTTTGCTAAGAGGTAGGATTGGAATAAGTCCTTTGCGTGTTTTGTGAAACCCCCTGCTTGTTCAAAGGTCGTAAGAGCTTAGTTTAGACGATGGGTCATGTAGGGGTTCTCAAACGACTTTTATGTTGGATGTACGACGTTTTCAACTACTAAGGTTTTATTGAGGGGAATGTTGTTGTTTTCGAATATCGTATTGTAGTTGAACTCCGCGCTGATCTGACTCAAAACTGCGTGTTCGAAACACCCCTCGATAAATGACACGTCTGTGACGTAAGTTTCTATAGAGATCTTTGCACGGTGATCTGTCTATACTGTTCTTGGACGAGTCTTAGTCGAGACAAAATCGATGCCGAATTGATGATTATATTGAACCAATATTCCAAAGCGATATGTCAATGAATTTCACACAATACACAGTGCTTCAGTAAGTCACTTCGATAACTTCGATTCGTATGATGAAACAATATTAGCAAGGCCGAATAGATACTGTAAGTCGAACGGTATATCTTCTATGACTACATGTTTACAACGCATATGTGCTCCGTTGCAGCAGACGACGAGATAATAAATGTCGGAATAAAAGTCTCCCGATTTCGAATTCAAAACTTAGCACCAAACGATCCCATTTCTTTGATGTCTCCCAAAATTACGTCAGCGAATTATATCCGCATTCTTCCGTTTGCGGTCGGTAGCGGCCACTGTTGTTCTATGATCGGAAAAGCAGGTGGATATTTTGTTACCGCTAGGTCAATTATATATCGATTCCGTGGAAGATATAAGCTACTTAATTTTATGTCTCATTTTGTACAACTCATTAATTGATAATAAAAGGCATACTATCAGAGAATTTAGGGCAATTCCGGCGTTCTAGATACGACAGTTGATGTCGCGTATATACATTCATAAATGTATACGCGACACAATGTCATATTCGCTAAGCCGCACTACCCCGAAAAGGACTGCCAAGGTGTCAATAGGAGAAGCGGATATCAATTTAGTCTTTAGTTGACTCGGTTGGGAATCAAACCTGAGAAACCTCCCGATCACAAGGTGGAGAGTCAACCCAACTGAGCGGTAAATCGGAGATAAATTTTATTATTACTGATACGAAAAAGATTACATTCTTCAAAGGTAGTGTTGCTGAAATGGATGGGGTAATATTCCACTTTCTTTGATCAGGTTACGTTATATTTTACTACTGGTGATTAAAGGGGTTAAAATAAAGGGTTAAAATATGACCACGGCTTCAATAAAATACGGAACTGTAAAATATGCTTTATCACCAGTCATTTCGTACCAAGACTGGCGGTTAGGAATGTGGTAGCAGTTTCAGAAATTGTCGAGTATGTGGCGGGATTTATTCAGTCACGTGTCATCAGTCGCCTCCCGGAGGTGGCGTTACGACGAGGCGTTCCTGATTAAAGCCCGCACGTATATCTCAATCAATTCTGCTTGTAACCTCGTTGCGAACGTGCCATCTTCAACAGAGACCCCTTGGACCGCTGAAGAACGCATACCCACGTCACTACAGCCACGAGATAAAAGCGAAATTCGAGGTCAGTGTGCTATATACTTATGTATGCACTTTGTTTATAATGAATATAGTTGTGTCATGTACCGTTCAGTTGGCCGAGGGGGTTAGACTGTCTGCCTTCTGATCGGGAGGTTGTGTGTTCGATTCCCGACCGAGTCAAATCGGAGACTTCAAAATTGATATCCTTTCCTTCCATGCTTGGCAGTCGGTATAGGGGTAGTACGGAAAGCCGTGATCGTAGTAGTGATCCATGCTATAAACCGAAAGTATTGACACGTATAACGTGAGCATCGACCTGGCGTAAATGACTTTAGTAAGTGGAAAACGCCAGCACCAGCAGCCAGCATGTCACGGGTGCCATGCCACAAAGATTCCTGCGGGTGCCTCCTTTCAAACCAATTTTAGCGTGATCGTGTCAGGTATCGCTGAGTTAGACAGGAAACGACACTCGTGATTTGCCCACAGAACTCACCGCAATAGGTAAATAAGTATCAAAGTTTTACGGCTATGATGTACCTAACTAACTCGTTTGTCAGGAACCAATCGTAACATTGAAATGCTTCAATATATATCGTTGCAAATATCAGCTTTACTCGCATTCTATTCCTATAAAAACGTTTCATTGTACATACAGACAGCACACAATACATAATACAGCAATATGCAAAGTCATTGACCTTGCGTCTAGTCGTTCGTAACGCGGCATTGCAAATTGCAGTTTAGGTTGGGATTGTACACATTTGTCAATATAGTTAGATAAGGACCATTACCACTGTTGCCTCGCGTTTGTAAATCAAATAATCAGTGAGTTTAATCACTCCGAGTCTGTCGTGAGCAAACACAAGTTGTGTTACCTTTATAAGATGTAATTATTATTAATATTATTATTATTATTATTATTATTGTTATTATTATATAGAAGATTTTCAGTGACGCTTATCACCGGGCGGCGTTTTGCACCACGAACAGGACAGGATGGGGCAGATACATGGATATAATAGTCAATAGTAACAGAAATAGTAGGAGTCAGTAATTGCTGCGTTTGGGGACAATAAAACACATGAATGGGGTGTTTATAATATTGTCCCGGATTCTGTTCTGTAACGTAATCGCAAACAAAAGAGGCTAGCTCGGGAAGGGTGAGCAAGTTGTTTAATGAGAATTAAACATTGGCATCGGTGCAAGCTCTAATCAGTATTTGTCGAAGATGGGTGAATCGGCGGCACTGCATTAGAAAATGTGGGGCTGTCTCGGCGCATTTGCATATCGGACATAGTGGGGTGTCGGAGCAATTAATGCGATATATTATTATTATTATAGTGCATCTTATCACCTCGCGGCGTTTTGCACCACGAACAAGACAGGCTGACGCAGATACATGGATATAGTAGTCGTGATACATCAGACATGAATACAGCAATCGCGACACATCATAATATTGATATGGTAATAGTGAAACATGAAACATGAAACATGAAACATGAAACATGAAACATGAATACAGTAATTGTGAATAAAGTAATCGTGTCGATACCTCCGGCTTATAGCCGGTATCGCTATTACAATCACAGTTCTCCGCACTTCCCCGATACCGACTGCCAAGCAGGGAAGGAACGGATACCAATTTTAAAGTCTTCGCTTTGACTCGGTCGGGTATCGAACCCGGAACCTCCCGATCAGAGAGCGGACAGTCTATACCACTCGGCCAACTGAACGGTGCAGGCGATTGTTCAACCGACAGTGACCTGTTCTCAATCGGAGGAGTGCTGTTACTTGGCATCGGTTTGCGGCGTGATAGAGTGGGGATATATGATCGATGGTTGAAATCGCTTGTAGAACGCCCCTTCTCCGCTGGACTTGTAGGCTGTGTCCGAAGTATTGATGATGTAAGTTCGGATTAGATCAGATGTAATTAGAGCTTGTTGTTGTTGTTGTTGTCGTTTTGGATTTACGGCGTTTTTTAACTACTAAGGTCATGTACGCCAAGTCAAGGCTTACGGTACTCGAGTCAATAATTCCGGTTTAGAGCCCGTATTACAATCGACCACAACACTTCACACTGCCGCTTTCTATCTATGTGAGGGTTGTAATATGTTTTCCAGGAGATGGTTATTACCAGAAGCTATAGTCATAAGTCTGTAAAATGCATAAAACAGTAGCTGTTTTGTTGCCAATTATATAGCTTTTGTAGTGCAAAAACATTGCCACGTCATCGTACTATTGCCAACCACACAGAGATTTTATGGCCAAGCCTCACACCTGACATTCAATTGACCTTTGAGTGTTGAGTCATCTCCAAGATGAATCGTGGTAGCATTACAACAACCATACAAAATTCCAGCCATGGCCTACTCTAACTCTAACTCTAACTCTAACTCTAACTCTAACTCTAACTCTAACTCTAACTCTAACTCTAACTCTAACTCTAACTCTAACTCTAACTCTAACTAAAGTACGCCATGCTCCAGCCCTCGTAAAACCTGAGAGACTGGCATAGGCACTGTGAATGTTTGGGTCTGCATATAAAGCGTTCCAATGAAGGGCCTGGTGTGTAAATTGAGGGATGATATGAGATGCCTGAAATATGCAAAGTTTGTTTTGCTCGGTACTGTAAATGGAATGGCTGAATCTATAACGAACTGTCCGTAAATATTACCACATATAGTAATCATCAAGGCAGCGAGAATTGAGGAATTGATTTGAGGGACACTATATTCCAACATCATTTATTGTATCACTTGATTCACAAGGTTTGCGAGTTCTAATCCTTCATCTAATGAGAAATAATGATTAATAGAGGGTAGGACTAATTCATTCTGTGGAGCTATAATGAAATATTAATTACGTAATAGTCCGTCCCGCTTCGAGTCGATGGCATCAAGTCATTGGGCTTCGTGGTGTAGCGATAGGTCGTCGCCCCCGAAACCTGTGGATCTCGTGTTCGAATCCCGAGACTGCATCATACGAAAAATGTTAAAATTGGTATCCATTAAACGGCCAGCGCGTTGAGGATAGTGCAAAAGGGGGCGCTTGACTTTGATAGCCCTGCGGCTCCTTGTCCGGCCTGCATATGCACATCATGCGATCACTAGTAGTGTGTGTGTATCATGTGGGTCTGTGTGAGTACGACGGGAATCAAATATGGAGAAAATAAACAGTGTCCTTTCCTTTCCTAGCGAAGTAATTCAGTCAGCAGACTTGGCAGACTACGGACTTTATTATTTTTATAACGCTAAAGAATATGCGACTAACATCCTTTTCTAGTGATCGCATTATTTATTTTTGGAATGTACGGACAAAGACTCTCAATAGCCTTGTGGTATGTGATTCGAAAGTGCTTTCCGGGTTGTCACGGTGGTTTCAAAGAAGTGCGCATTCAACCTCAATGGTTTGCTCGTCACGCACCTGGCGCTTCTCGAAGATTCTCTTCAATGCGCTGGCGGTCGTCACGTTGTAAGGAGGGTTGCGTCATCCTTCTGTCTGTCGTTTGTTGGTGTTATTATTCCGTGTTTTCACTATTATTCTAGAATATTGCCAGCGATTCTTTAACGGTTACCTAGCATTAGCGATAGTTTCTGCAATCTGTCTTATTACTGCAATAAAGAGAGCGTTGACACGGAGCTGATCGTTTTCAATACGAAGTAATCAGTTGGGAAGCGGCCTGTTTTGATACTCTGCAAGAAATATTCTAATCCTACGGCTCTGCGCCCGTAGATCCACTGCTTCGCAACGACACGGGTGTTAGTAACAAGAATAGTGACTAGTCGGCGAGTTTACAAACAAAACGCAAACATTTTACGAGTTCGACTAGTAATGTATGGTAAGGAAAGTCGCCGTTTTGCGCTGCATGAGAAAATCATGCGAGAGAAGGGTGATGAACCCTTGTCCCGACAAGGGTGTGTTGACTGGGAAAAAAAGAAATGGTGACGACAGGTCGCGCGTTCTCTCGTAATTAAAACGCCAGGACACAGGCCGATTACGCAACAGCTGTGTTGTATATAACTGCCAGCGCTCAACATTTCTGCAAACTTTCGTGTGAGTGTCGATGCGATGGTATGAAATGACTAGCGAATGTGCTAAAGTCCGCCCGCTACTGTTAAAATATAGATTTTGGCAATGAATTATAAGCGAATAATTTAGTATTACAATCATGTTGAAGTCGATAAACACCGGAATCGCGTAGGATAACATCTTCGGAAAGCAGTTGGTCCTGGTAGCGCTCTTCGGGATGAAACAAAATGGGTCACAGTTGTAAGAAAGGCGATCGGAAGCACCGAAAGTTATACAATATATCTAGACGTGCAGCAATATCGGCTACATGTGATGAAAATATGTTAGGCTTACGGTCGCTTGGTTTCATAGTCCTGAGGTATGATGGTCGGGAAAAACGCGAAATGTTAGTCATTTTCAAGGCAGAAGCAGCGTAAAAATGTGACGTTGTTGATGCCGATGCAATTGAGGTTAAAGTAATGGAATCATATACAGCAGACTATCTGGTCAATAACTTTACGACGTTTTCGTGCTCAGACTCGTAGACTCGAAGACTTATACACGTATACAGGTCCTATCATCGTCTCCTGTGCGCACTGTTTACAGATGAATAAGTGCCTGTTTGTCTTCTTGTACAGTTTAGCGTCAATTCAATTAATTCGACAGTGAGCGTAACAAGATTTGGCCCTCAAACGATATCATTGCTTTTGAAAGACCAGTTTTCTATTCCACCCTGATTCATCAAATCCGATAGCTTCTGGCCAATATTGACTAATTGATATATTATTACATAATTTTTTAACGATCGGCAATCAAGTCCTCGTATTATCCGCCTTTGAAGTGTCTGGCGACAAAAAATTCAATCGTTACGCCGAATTTGCCTATTCAAGTTATAAAGCTCTCGAAACTTTATTTGCGTGACCTAGCCGACCGTGTTTAAAGGTTTATAGCAGCACACACGTACGTCTAAGTATATGCGTTGTTTGAGTAATGAAAAGAATGTTATCCTTTCAGATAGTGATATAATTTACTTAAGATCGGTTTCATTTGCTTTCAAATATTAATTTACTGCATTCTTCTGTTGCCACGGAAACCACGCCAATGGAAGGCGCAAAAGTAGAAAAAGGATCGTCACTACCTTCGTTATCGGATAGGTACGATGCATGATATTTCTGTTTATATTGTTGTTGTTTTTTTGGGATTTGTGGAGTTTTCAAATACTAAGGTCATGTACGCCACGTCAATACTTACGGTACACATGTCAATAGTTCCGTTTATAGTCCAGATCACTATCAGAAGCACAACTCTCCGCACTCCCCCGATATCAACTGTCAAGCAGAGCGAACGGATGCCAATGTTAAAGTCGTTGGTTTGACGAGGTCGGGAATCGAACCCGGAACCATGGCCTACATTATTTCCTAGAGTAGGCCACGGTTCCGGAACCTCCAGATCAGGAAGCGGACAGTCAAATCACTCGGCCAACTGAGCAGTATTCGATTGCCGGTTTAGCTCCAAACGCCACTGTGACAGGTTACTGATGTTAGGGATTTCAGCGTATTGTGCACGGGATTTCCTGCCTGCTATTATGTATTAAAACATACAGGGGCATCATGAGTCGTAGCAAATGCCGCGTTGGGCCTTTAGACGTGGAAATTGACTCAACGGAACTAACACACAAACCAGGCGGCTCGTGGTCTACAGCTGATAGGTAGGACCCGACACGAGACATCAGAATGTTTACTGCACTCCCCAACAGTATGCACGACCACTGACATCATTATAGTATCAGGTTGATACATAGCCTACTAGTAGGCCATGGCTGATAGCACATGAGCGTTTGAGACGGAATCCCGATCTTACGCGGAAGCGATTCTTCATTAGCCTAAGCCTATTCGCACATTTACTAATCAATTATTAGTAATCAGTTAACCCATGTAATCTCTCATTACCGCCAAAAGCACAGCACATTTGACTCGGACGAAAATTTCTGCAAGATCATGTAAGACTGAAATATGGCGACCATCGAGGCATAATCACATTCGCATGTGTGTACCCCATCAAATACTATAGATCGAACCACGCAAATGCACAGTTATAATGCTGTTTGACACCTATCAGCTCCAAACAAATCGTGGTACCAATGGCAGACTACCATCACAGATAACAGTAAAGTGTCACCAAAAATGTAACGCCGCCCAACCTCAGAATAATTCGAAATAAGTTCAAGTTCACCAGCTGTCAGCGCCTTAGTTTCTTTATCAGGCGGCAAGGGACGTTAAATATGTGGTGATACTGTAGTTTTCTTTGTGTTAACAAGAAATATCGTTACATAACACTCATTTAAGGTCAACCAGAGTCCACTACAGCTTTTATGGAGCAGGAAAATAGCTTTGGTTTGAACTGATGTCCCACACCCATAACAGTAGCATCGTGTGGCGTGACTTGGTGACATACGATGGTTTAGGGCTTAGGCGTTTCCAATAGCATGACCTCAATTTTGCGTTTGAGGTTACTCTAACTTAGTTTCCTATTATTGGTAAGTTATGCGGGTAATAGACGCTATTTGATGTATATACAGTAGATAAATACAATAAACCTTACATGGTCACTTCCGAAATGCAAATATGATATTGTCAAGAAGTGGCATCATGTGACTGTTGTTAGTAATCGCTCATCCTAATATATCTTTCTAGTGGAAATGGCAGCGACCCTTTGGAAAATGGGGGCAATTACTATGAAGACCCGTTTGGTGAAACACGGGATGGAGAGCAAGGTACAGTTTTCATATACAGTACTATTGACATTCGTAAATCAAACATTCTGCCGTGACAGACACTAGCTTATAACATTGTGACCACCACCTAAGAATGGGGAGAATGGGAAATGACGTCGTGTAGGCCGCAGACTGAGTGACTTAGGATGTATCGGGGAAACCTATACCTCCTGATCAAGTTTATAGTTCAAACCAGCGCGTAACCCGTATTATGCGTGTTTTTATTGGTCCGTACCCGCACATTATTGACAAAAAATTCATCATTAAGTTTTTCTTTGGTAGGCCTACGTTATAAGTCGAGACAATAAAATTTAGCTTTTATAGACGGACATCAAATCGCTGTGATATTCTGCCAATTACCCCGTACATCACCGGGACAACCCCAAAATTGTGAAAATTCGGTATATACTTAACCATATTTCCCGTACTTTATGAGCTTGCTAGTTACCGGGGCTGGTTTCGGTACGGGTGGCAAAGCAACACTCGTCTGGCTGCCATTCCATTGCATCTCTGCACTCGCAAGTTATCAAAATACGCGGTCTATATAATGTTTATTGACTGCATGCATTCATCGACAGATAACGTAAGCGAAGTCGAAAAAAGTGCCGAATATTATCGGTGGCAGCAACAATCCGTCGAACTCGTGCACGACAATCTGAAAGATGGCAAGAAGATTATCACCAACCCAGGATGGCACGCTGGTAAACCAGACTTCTACCAAATCCCGCTTAACATGGAGAGTAAACAGTGCGAACCAGGTAGGTATCAATGTATATGGTTAACTATAGGCATATGCCGTAATCCGCGGCGTGGAAACTGCTACCAAAAATCGCCATATGGTTTCAGGGACCAACAATGTTTATGACTCCATATTGCAGCTTTCTGACATTGTAGATTTAGTCACAGCCTAGCGATTTTTATAGTCTCAACGTCCTCAACAACACCGGCCTTATTGAAAGTATTAAATACTTTGGGTGCTTATGACACTGTGCCACTTATGGGTTTAATCACATTAGTTACGGGGTAGTGGTTATCCTTTATCAATAATTCCCAGACCTCTAAACGTCTGGTTCTCATGCTTACTGACCTGTTTGTTATAATGTGATTAATAGTCATCTGCTGAGGTTGTCTAGACTCAGCTTGTATTGTTTCTGTATATATTGTCTGCATGGTCTTATGTTAAACGACACACTACATACTGACTACAACTGTACTTCTGAATATACTGTAAATATTGTGTGAAGTCGTGTCGTTAGCTGTAAGGACTGATTACGCTGTGCTGCACTCTGCTAGTGGAAAGAGGTGATAGGATCTCAAGCCGTTGAGCCCCGGTACAGATTGCGCTATCATATCATCAATTATAGCCTTCTTCACACTATAGTATGATACCGTAGTGAAGGTTTTTACTGTAGCCTATAATTGGTCCGTAAAATGAATAAGGCAACTCACGACAAGGCGATCTTTATCTTAATTAAGATCGCTTTGACTCACGATTGTTAAATTACATCGTCTACTACCGCAACAAGCACCAAGAAGGTGGTGCATGCTTTTACATCCAGTACGTTCATCGCCATTTGTGGTGAATACAACAGGCCTATACTTACAAAGTCAATCGATGTCGTTGTAGGCTACGTATTATTATACTAATCTCATTCATTTTCTTTGGACATCGTGATGAAATTTTAAACGGTATTCAAACACGGGGTTGTTGTTACTTCACAAACATATTCTTTTTTATAAAACAGTAATCATCGACATTCGCATTGCAATCCTTGGCGTGCTATTTCCTAATGGTAATGTTTTGTTCTTGTGAGCTGTAGGTTTGAATCGGCATCATTGTTTTACGTTGACCGTAGCAGGCGATCGCGTACAGGACATGACGTTATGTAATAGTGGTCACTAAGATGTTCTGTAAAATTATTGAATGGATCGTCATTCACAATCTATACTTAAGTTTTGTTGTTTTCGCCAAGTGCAGTCGAGTTGCTAAATAGCGCGAGTACACAACACGTCGGATGTGACAACAATCCGCCAAAATTTTTTACCTCTTACTCATCAAAATTTTCATGACTCCATAAAAATCCATGAATAACGCGAATCCCCAAAACAACAACCCTAAAAACTTTAACCAAGAAAGCTCAGACAAATCTGTTGTTTAATCACCGTAGTAGCTAAATCACGAAATGAATCGTAAAATAAACCCCGTGTCGTGCTTAATAGCTTACAAAGCATGCTGACGTCATATTCGATAAAATTGTTCCTAATCCTCAAATGTCTGTATCGCGCACGGTTCAATAAATACATAGGAACATAGCGTTTCCTCGCTTCTTCTGCTACACAAAGAAATGGTCGATAGAAAATTTGAATATTAACCAAGTAAATATTTTCATGGGTATACCCAAGTATACTTGTGCATCAACAAAGTTGAAGTCTAAGCGGAAGCTATTTGTTATTCCGATAATGGTTGCGTTACATTTGAATGTTTAGTTAAGTTCAGCGTATACGAAAGCCTCAATATTAGTTTGATCCTCATCTAAAACTTAGAACCGTGATGTTCACAGAACGAATACAACATGGTAAACATTGCGCCACCGGGAATACCAGAGAAATTTAGCTTGATTGAATTCTTTTACCACAATTGATAACACGACACAGAGTTATCATATAATGACTTTATACCTTATCGATGACTATAAAAGGCCTAACCAGACATTTCCATTCTTTCGAAAATAGTACAATTTCTGTCACATATGTAACTGCGAAAATGCGGTATTCCCAAAAGTTGCAAGTATGATTCAACGTTATTACGAATACGCCACGCTGGGGCCATCGACATAACGGAACATCACGAGTATTCGTGAAAGAAATTGAAGCTTCCGATTTAACGTCTCGCTTCATTTGTTGTAAAACTTAGTTCACAGTATCTTTCGGATGTTTTGTTCGATTCACGTGAGTAAATTCTCAAAAGCCCCTAGTTGTTGTTCTAGCATGACATAGACTGTGATGGAATTACCCAACACGAGTATATGGCTCCCATATCATATCTGATATTCACACCAAATATAATAGTATTCCTGATCTAACTAATTAGCATAAAATATGAACTACATATATAATATGTTATAGTCCAATAGAGGCAAAGCAGAGGAAATTAGTGGGCATATACCACAGTCAATAAAATCAAACTGTAACGTATGTATTGTACAGTCAGGACTGAGGAGAGGTAATATTATGAATGAGGCAATGAAATATACTACCCGCTACGTGATGGCTCAAATTCATATTGCAACAAGATAGTCAGAAGAAGCAATGACTGTCTACTATCTACAGTACTTCACAATAAGTTGTAGTTTAATGATTACATGACCTTTTATGCAGGTTACGGCTGGGAAGGCGACACCTGTTGTCAGAAATGTGGACTTTATTGTGGAGTGCTTTGCGGATGCCCGTCAGTGAAAACCCTTCGCATCGGAACAATTCGCGTAGCAGCTAGAGGTGATATTACTTTGCTTACCAACACCACATGGAAATTTATCAAGCTTATATATCTGTTTTAGTGGTCATGATAATATTGACGTGGGCATTCTTTTGGGCCGTGACCTTCCCACCGTGTGCCGTAGACGATGGTTCTAATAACACCGATAACACAACAACAACATCAAACGATACGTTAACGTGTGTGATTCCGGGCTTACCAGGAACTAGTTTGTTCGGTGATTGAATTAAAACCAATGCACAGTCGACGAGCGACATCTCGTGACGGATATATATTGGGCTTTTCACAGGCATCCTCATGGTGTTTCTGTTCGGAATGATCGCGGAATCTTTGATTGTGCTGATACCTCTGCCAGGCGGCCTGCCACCACTGCCACCGTTATTAGGTAAGCCAGGACAATATTTTCTTTAGTGCTAGTTCGACTCATTATCTTGGAGCTTCCACAAGTCACTGCTGTGAGACTATACATATTCGAATTCCAGGAAGCTTACTAGTTGGACTTGCATTGAGAAATATTCCTGGAATCAAGTTTGGAGCTGATATCAATGAAGAAGTTTCATCAAGACTTCGAAATATGGCTTTGGGTATTATATTGGGGCGTGCCGGACTGGAAGTAGACAAGAAGGTATGTCAATAGACCAACACGGCAGAACCAGACAGAGTTTCGTGACGAAGTTTGCTTCGTTGTCGTCGCGCTACAGCTGCATCGGTGCTTTACACAAAGCGTACCTCGCTGCAAGGTTAACACCACGTGTGATGCCCGACCTTGCACATATAATGGCGATGTATGCACCGAACGAAACGAGACCTGCCAACTTAGAGTTTCCACAACAACCGTCATGGCGAATTCCATCACGTGACATCTGCTCATGCAAATCGTCCCACCTTGCGATGCATGGACTACCCGAACCTTTTATGTGATTTTGTAGCAAATGTATAAACTGCGCTGGGTTGTGCCAAGAATTGCATTTCTACCGTGCATCATTGAAGCATGTTCGTATGGAGTGTTTGCGCATTTCATATTGGAATTGCCATGGATATGGTCGTTTCTGCTCGGGTGAGTCTAGTGTAGTCATACTAGTATGCGGTATAATTTATAGCCATCTGTCAGCGAGGGTCCAGCCTTTATACACTTTTGGCAAACCATTGCATTATAAAGTGTTCAGACAATGCAGGCCAGAAATTGCCACCACAATAACTTTGCCTCTCCACAACAGGTTTGTCTGTGGTGCAGTCGCGCCTGCTTGTGTTGTTCCATCAATGATCAAGTTTCAAGAGGAAGGATTGGGAGTAAGTTAGATCACATTTCATCCATATTATAGTTGCAATTATATAAAAATTGATACAATTTCAGACCGACCATGGAGTACCGTCATTGCTAATCGCAGGGGCTTCAATTGACGACATTGTTGCAATAAACGTCTTCAATATACTTCTAATACCCGCTTTGGCAACGGAAGGAGACCCTGGTAAGTACCCAGGGATTTCTAAAATCCCTGTAAGTACCACCCAATAGAATACGTGGAGCATATAGTGACAATGTAACTTATAACGATACATTTATGAGATATGTGCAATTGACTCAATAAACAATAGTGTGATTGCTTGTGGGAGGCCTATCGTCCAGCAAAGACCATTTTACACAATGTTATCGTCAATTTCGCCAAATGAAGAAATTCAATAGAATAATTCGCAAACAAATATAGGCCTACACGGATTCCAACACCGCCTACCTGTGAGATTTTAAATCCATTGCTTGTCCTCGGCTCTAGTGAATAATGCGGCTTCTTCGACAGCGGCCTCATACCAAAAATCTCAGCTGAATTCACCAGCAAGCATGCCGATATAATAATTAGGCCAACACAACAAATCAACAATCAACAATGAACAATCCATCTTTTCGGTTGATGCGCTGCGCACCCACTGGCGGACGTCATAATGCATTTCCTGAGAGCAGTTCTGACCAAACCGTGGGTTCAGATCCTGTAAGACATGATATTCGCTGTCTTTAACTCCGGCAAAGGTCTATAACGATGGCATTTGACTTTAACCCAGAGGATATAGTATCAGCAGTGCGGGGTGGTCATATATGCACAATGAAAGCACATGTAATATGGGCTCAGGGCGGGTTTGGCTAGTGTCCTACTAGAAATTTTTCTGGAGAGCCCACGGAACGCTCTTTACCATATTATATGATATTGAAATTCCCCTCGTTGCCTTATGTCTGGATTGTTTATTAACAGGCATCGGATACAGTATCGGCATTGCGTTTGCTGAAATATTTGGTGGCATCATATTGGGATGTGTCGGTGGATTCTTTTTGCAAAAGTTTCCTGATCGCCGACAGGTATGGCTTTTTATTTGTAAATGTCAGTAAAGCTGTTACGCATGATAAGCAAATCTGTGTATTTCCAGCATAATATTGTTCGTGACCGAACTTTTCTTCTCGTCCTCATTTCTTTCTTCTACATTTTCGCGACGGACGGTCCAATTGACTTGGCGGGTGCTGGTACTTTAGGAACCTTGGTCTGTTCATTCATCGCAGCTGTTGGTTGGCAACTACATCAAACGGTAAGAGTCCGTCGTAATCAATTGCTTCCATGAAATCGAATGTACGGAAAGATTTTCCGGTACGCGATACTGGATTGCAATGAGATATTCCACTGACACGGCCGATCCAAGCTTGAGTAGTTGGGAGTGCAGGAGGAAGGGTATCCGGTGTGAAAAGTCTTGCGGGGTATAGGCCTATATCTGCTCTGACCACCTACCAATCGATATACAGATGGGTGAAGACCGCTACCTTACTTAAACAAAATCCTGAAACAATACTTGAGTATAGAAGCATAGTCTGAGTTTTGATTTCTACTTCGACATAAAAGAATAAGTATATGAATATGTAGGTACTAGGTAGCCTACTTACGCATAATAGTAACTTTAGAAACCGCAATTTACTCTGGTACTTGTTAAAACAACATATCTTCTGGTCTTGGCCACCCCAGCCAGGTCTAAGTATATAGGAGTAATAGGACTAAGATTCCGATTGTTTGAATCAATGTTTTATACCAGTCAGGTAGCCTTAAATTTTGTTGTTTTTCTGTATAGGAACCTGTTGCTCACAATTTTAAATCTATTTGGTTCTACTTTCAACCGTTGCTATTCGGACTGACAGGAACTACCGTTGACTTGTCGTTGATGGAAGGTCCAACTGTGGGTAAGAAAACTTATGTAACATTACTGAGCACACATCAAGGTATAATCATCTATGGAACCTAACCACACATACTGTACTATCACATCATGCACCAGACCAATGAAGCAAACAAAACTTGGAATCAGCCTTCTCGTAAATGCCTCCTATACTTGCTAAGGGGTTTCAAGTGGCATGGTTGACCTCCATATTTTGTGTTAATTTGCCTCTAGATCTATTACAAAGGAAATCAAAGTAGTCAAGGCATTGTGTAATGCTCAGTATCTCCCAGTCCAGTGGTCATAATGCTGTAGCGTAGGTCATTACACACACTGCTACTTCAGGCACGGCTATAGTGAGTGTATATGATGTAATAGGCCTGTAGGCTTATAGTTCAAGGCAATATGTCAGTCTTCGGGCATTAACTTTGTTGTGATTCAAAGAAGGTTACTGTGTATACGAAAAATCGTACCAGTATTAAAAGGCCTTTCCTGATGACGTGTGAGTAAGCAAAAGCGAGGTAGACTTGGAGCAGTTCAACTTTAGCGTCGCGAAATACGTTTTCCCAGATCCTAAAATCATAAATCAAACTGTAAAACGTATATCCTCGCTGGAATGACGTTGCAAAACTAATCCATTTGACAAAATTTTGAAATTATACTGCACCAATAAATCTCAATTAGGATGCATTTATCTACTATATGGCCAATTTATCACCCGTATTTTACAGCAAGGGCGATTCTAACCATGTTGATTTGCCTGACGATTCGACTTACAGTCGCTGGAAACGCTGTCTCCTTCCTTGGTTGGAGTCACAAGGAAAAGTTTATGACCGCGATATCATGGATACCCAAAGCAACAGTACAGGTAACAACAATCCTTACACATTTACCAGCAGTATCGGGGCAGAGCGGAGGCGTTGTGGTTGTGATCAGGGATATCAACCTGAAGTATTGACCTAGCTGGCGTAGCCTACATGACCTTAGTATTTAAAAGCGCCATAACTTCTAAACAACAGCCACATTTACTGACGTGTGTTTTACATAGGCTGCTATTGGTGGGACGGCATTGGCAAAAGTACAGTCGATGTGCGGCGATAATATCGGCTGGCTTCCGTGTAACTACAATGCGACGAGCACAAACGAAAGTAACCGATTATATGAAAACTCTATGATCGACACAATTTGCCAAACGATATATTGTTTTCACAGCATGCATGGAGGATTCGTGCTATTGCCCAGGCACGTTTGCGGATACTTGCCAGAAGGACAATGCATACGCTCTTATCGTAAGTTACCTGAAACAGATCACCACGACGCGTTCTTCCCCGTCATACTTCAATGCCCCTCATTAGTGACACCTTGGATCATCGTCTCCACAGAACGTAATCGTCAATTAGTCAACCCTTTTCACATATATTAGGGTCTATAATCGAATGAAATTGCGGTCCGGTGCCGTTTGGTCAGATGTTCTTCCGGCCCCAACCCTCCCCCGCTGCTTGTACGTGTGGCCGGCTGTGGCGGAGGTTTCGCTCTTTATCGGATACGACCATGACGACGGCATACAAAGCAAACAAAGAGAAATAAGTGAACACGTGTGACTGATTATAACGATTAAGTGCATATTCCCTTCCATGCAACAACGCAGGTACCACAGTGTGTGAGCTATCGGGAAATTTTAACGTTAACCCAAGTGCGCTGACAATCCTGCAGCAGCTGTGATTGTCATTATCTTTGGTGCAAAGCCTGCCTTCATCGCCCATAAGATCACTATAAGAATAGCTAAATATATCGGCAATTGGTTAAATTTTGTTTGATGACTTTTCTGATTAATACTGCATCATTCTTTCAGATTCTTCAAGTTTCGGTACTTTTAATTATAATAACCGCACCAGTTGGTGTGTTTCTAATTGGACTGGCAGGGCCAAAGTTACTGCCAAAAGCACAGAATCATAACAATGGCGAAGGAGAAAAGACACCTAACGAAGTGAGAAAGAGACTGTGTAGACCTTGCCTGCACCCATTGCTCGGTCCTATATGATTTTCGCCATAGGCCTACGACACCGATACATCGAGGTTATACGGATCCTACTTGAATTCATCAAACTATTATGATAAGAATTCGATAGAATTTGTTGAATACTAATTTAAAGTGTCAATCTCTACCCCCTTGGTTACGATCGATGGTTTTTCCGTTGCTCTGCCTTTTACGACGCCCGGCGCCGCAAAAGCCTGCCAATGCCACTAACATTAACCGTCATGAATTCATGATTAACTATTCTTTTGATAGATTGAGAACGGTTCAATCGGTGATGCTAACAGCGACGTATTATCAGTTAAGAAGGCAGAACCCGCTGGTAAGTTAATTTGGCTCAGGAGTTGTCGTTTTGAATAAATGGCGTTTTCAACTACTCATGTCATGTACTGTAGGCTACGCCAGGTCAATACTTCCGGTTTATATAGCCGAATCACTATCAAAATCACGATACTCCCCACTCCCCCGATACTTACTGACTACTAAGCCGAGAAGGAAAGGATAGCAATTTTAAAGTCTTCTGTTTAACTCGGTCAGGAAGTGTTGGAATCTTTACCATAATCCCCCAAGGCAGGGGCTGAAAACTAAAAACAATTATTAGTGACATAGTGTAATCACTAACCAGAAGAGCGGATTATCGAAACAACGGCGTACCTAAAATCCCCGCGCCTCATTGCACTAGCTTTGTAAGCTTATATGGAACCCTAATACCTATAATACGTGAAACTTTCATAGATCCATGCTTTACAATGTCTAGTGTACGTATAATAGAGCGAGACCCATTGCGATTTTATGATATCAAGCAGACCTACAGTAGCCTAGATTCTGTCTATTTCACAACCGCCAAACTACCTAACAGCATGTTCGACTTCAACATATTGCATAGGCCTAGGCCTAAATCGAATTCATTGCTTTCACAGGCCAGACAAATAAAGCATACGAGGTTGCGTACGATGGAGACACCAAAGGAGACTTCGATAATACTCGGCTATAGAATATTTGACGCAAAGTCTGCATCTTCAAGAGTCCGAATAATTTTTTTGTACGGATTCCATATAGAATTATCGTGGATTCACGCATTCATATAGTTATAAGCCGAAAAGTAAGACACAGGAGACAATATTGAGCGGCGAAGTACTATAGCTTTATCAATCTTTCAGCGATACATTTTAATATATTATAGTTATAATATATTATATAAATATAAACTTGAATTCTTATATGCTGTCTTTGAATAAATCGAAGTAATAGGGGTGGAAACTTTTCTGATATGGTCGACACATGGCCTACTCTAGGTAGAGCTAAAGTAGGCCATGGTCAAATGTCGCACGATAGCTCTTAAATTAGATGTAATCCAAACGACTTCCGGCTCAACAGTGTATCGCAGAGTTACCGTAAACGTTACTAATGTAAGGAGAAAGTCATACAAATTAGTCCACCCGAGACTCCCGCGAAGCATTTGACGATTTCTAAGTAGTAATTGTAAGCTTTACTCCTGGACCAAACCACACAAAATATAGCGGCTCAAAGGATCACCCAACACAATATAAGCATCCTGGGGATTTGGGTGCTTACGTACAGCGCTAATCAGACAACGGTGCGCTTGGAGAAGAGGTTTTGAGACGTCAACCAAAGAGTGTTAGTCAAGTTGTTATAGGAACACAGACCCACACGTCCTGTGATTGGTTGGCACTACACGTCAATTATAGGAGAGTCAAAATGCATGAACTACCAAATTCGCAGCAATTCTACTGTACTAACGAAACTTGCATTCTGCTAAGTGACGAACCACTATCGCAAATCCCTGATGTTCCCTCTTTTATGGACACACATAGAACAGACGGGCGCGCGGGGTGTCATGTGAACGCCTGGTTTAATCAGGATTTATACTTACGAAAATATGCCACGTGGCACTGATTCGCCATATTGATTTATCGAATGCACGCACGGTGATCACGATTAACACTTAATAAAGTAGTACACGAGTGAAATCAAGGCTTAGGGTAAACAGATTTTAAGGGACGAGCAGGCGCAGTAAAACTGAGGATATATATCCCAGCCACTGCGGGGCAAAATATATGGATAAATCTGTGACCGTGTAAATTGCGACGGTTGTGACAGGAAGGGGATCTGGCATAATCTGTTGGAGCGACGGCGATTACGCTGATCACGACAAAAAGTGATCTTTTGTGGCAAACCGATAGGAGATGCAGAAAGTTGACCGAGTAATTTATTTCACTGTCTGCATTCTGACACGCAGTTCTCGGGTTCGTTTCCCGACCGAGTCAAACCAGACTTGTACAGGCTATACTTAGTGTTCGTTGTAACAGTGGTACGAGCTATAACCGTAAGACGTAGCGTATTAGATATTGCGTGTTGAGGACTGACCTGACGTACATTATTTGAGTAGTTGAAGATGCCTTAAATGCTAAAACATCACGTCGAA
Organism: Botrylloides violaceus; assembly: GCA_030412335.1. Classification (NCBI taxonomy): domain Eukaryota; kingdom Metazoa; phylum Chordata; class Ascidiacea; order Stolidobranchia; family Styelidae; genus Botrylloides; species Botrylloides violaceus. The sequence goes on from JASFYC010000810.1 coordinate 4,084,556, forward strand.
GAAGAAGACACTGCGGTTGTATGATCACGCGGGGAAAATGAAATTCTCCATTCACGACTGGCCCCAAGCCCATGCAAACGGAGAGGCTAGCGAAAGGGACAGAGTATCAGGCGTACCACGTAAGAAATAACCGCAAGAATGGATGGGGCGAAGGCATACAAGAACAGCTTCGACTCGTCATAGGCCACTCACAAATGGACAGATCAAAAGTAGAAAAGAATTGTGATTTTCCGTAGAGTGGTGGCTATTAATAAAGGTGCATAATCGTGGATCGTGTAGCAATTCAAAACTTACAAAAGGCTAAAGCCAACGAAGGCAGGTATCGTACTATTCCAACATATAACCAAAACACTACCAATCACAGTAGATAGTTGTATGACTGTTGTTTGATACACAAGTACAATTATAAAGCAAGGCAGTTTCTAGCTTTGCTACAAGCTAGACAACGACAGCTGAGGTATTGAAAAATCGTCCTTACCTCACGTATAGGTATGCAAGCTGTAGAGACTGTTTAAATCTAAATGGCCGCAGACCAGAGATTGGGACCTTGAAAGAAATTGCTAATCACGCATTGGCCCCTATAGTCACACCATACGCTGCTTACAATTGAATCAACCCTCGGAGCCAACCATGACAGGCTAGGATAAGTCCTGGTTGTCAGAATAATGATCTATACGTAATCAAGGCCTATAGTAAATTATACAGTTAGATATTGGGGTTGTTGGCGTACAAAGAGAACTGATCGACTCAGTTACACCCTAGTAGAGTAAACAATGGGGTCAATGAGGACTAAACAGCAGACATAGTGGACTCTTGCCACATACGACAAAGTCGTGGCTTCAAATCGCATTTGCGGGCGGGATCTTTTCTCCAACGCAGCGTGCAAGTGGAGTATAATAGCGGATTGTAGACCGTGACATCCATTTTAGCACCTTGTGCTGTATACATGCATCCCGGAAATGTAGCGACTGGTCTGAAGAACCTGGATTAACCAGCGAAGCAGTGGCTGCCCGGCTGTCCCGAAAGAGGTCACCACCGGTTAATAGGATCAGGGTGGTATTATCGTTTGATATTAATGGAATGAGCAACGGAAATAGCCAACGGAACCTTACCAGACAGAGTTTGGCCGGCAAGCTAGCTGTAGGCAATTCTACGTATTCCACGACCAGCCTCCTAATGTGACCCTAGACAGTGTCAGGTAAGTAATCAGTAAATATCAGCGTACCAAGCCCATAATGATTTGAATGAAGATATGCGTCGTGCATAAATACATAAATTAATTGATCAAGTGATCCTTAAAATTGATTCGTAAAATTAAACACGATGCAACTCGCATCACCGTTTCGATTGTAAGCTGCCAATGTGAACAACTTTGAACTGTCAATGGAAACAGCCACACTATCAGGTCATGGTGGCATTTCCATTTTAAGCGGATTTCAAACCGAAAAATAGACATAGATGAAAATTCCGATGCATAGAATCACAACGAGTAAGGATCGAAGGAAAATAACGGCTCGTGGATCCTGCTTTATGCTTGTGATCTTGAGAATGTTTTGTCGTTTTTGCTCTAAAGTTAAGTTTTCTGTGATTTCTGTATTGGAGTATCCGCAAAACCACTCGTATCCTTTCCTCCAAATGCTTTGTTCACCGTTTTCAACAGTCACTATAGTTAGAAAACACAAGTGGTAATTTTTTACAAACTGTACAACTCGCGATATGTTATGGATAATAGTGGGTTTTCTTGCAAAGAAAAGTTCAAGCATAAGATCTCTTAGAGTGATGTCAGTTGCTACCACGACTCGGAACTCAAATTCACCAATGGTTGCGCACTGATCGCTGTGGCTGTCACCATTACCCTGATTGTATTACGGACGTCTACACACCAGACACCACATACACAATTGTAAGTACGTGCACGAGAACCCGGATTTTCTCCCAAAAGCTGTCAGAAATAGACGAATAAATACCAGGTGTGTAGGCTTATATACTGTATATTCCAACTCATTTGGTTCAGATATAACCGGGCGAGTTGACTTTCAGCTCACTTTCGATATGGCCAATTTCAAAGTTATTATTTTCCAACGAAAGAGAGAGAGAGAGAGATTTCAGAGAGCAAATATTTCTCCCCGTTGTGGGTACAAGCAAAGGCTAGCTATATTTTACATTACAAGATGTGGTATAATGGTTAAGAGCCTGTAAAATTGGAGATTTCTCCAAACATATACATGTAGGTCTACTGTACAAGTAGGCTATGTACTAACACGTATTGGAATGATGGAATCACAGACAGAACAAGCTATTGTGAATAGTCGAAAATGAGGGCATAGGTGAAGAAACACTGGCGAAAAACAACAACAAATTTTGCAGTGACAAAGGTTGCTAGTGTCTCAAACATTTTCTGTGCCAAAAACCCGTGATATATAATTTTATTAGTGGAAAGTTAAGATATCTAATTACTCTGTCTGCAGCAGAGAATTCAATGTCCTAAATTGCATGCATCAATCAGAAATCTTGATAAACTTGGATACCCACCCTCACCAATTTGTTGTGGCTTCTCACCATTCACAGCATTCCCGTTTGTAAATCCATTCTCCTCACTGTTAAGACCTCTTTGTTCTTCTTCATCCTCAAGCAAATCAGTTCGTGTCTCTTTCCAATCTTTGGACCACCAAGTTATTCTAGCAATCTATTGAAAGATGCATGAACATATGAACAACTTGGAAAAGTGAGCGCAACGTCAAAAAGCAAGTTAGTGAAGGCCAGAGGCTGCCGATACAGCGATGACCTTATAACGATGAGAACAAATTCGTTTATTAAGGTTTCCAAAATCGATGCAAGGTTATTCAGAGAAATCCACCATTCGCTAATGGAATTGGTTGAAATACACTGCTCTATACAACGTGTATGAGCCACACAACTAATTAATGGTATTATGAGAGTGAAAAATATCAATACCCGATCTTTCGTAGGCTTTTCAGTCAGTAAGCTCACAACAACGGCCACGATGACAGTGATCGCGAACAGAATGAAGGCAAAGTACATGAAGTGTAACTTTCCAATTAGAAATTGATACCATTCAGGTCTGAAAAAAGTGATACATGTATTCCAACTAAGCACAGACTCGCGCAACAACAATCACTCCGCCGGCCGCAGATGGCAGACAGACCATGAGCCCAAGCCCGATTCACATCTATTAGAACTAGAAAACCAGTTCATTCATTTAAACGGCTATGATGAAGCTCTCCTGTGGGATGATGGTCGCTTATCCGAAAATTGATGACACCTGTTGCTCTTGCCTACGTGAGTGCGTGTTCGTCCAAACAGCAGACTAATCTTGGTTCTTACCATTCCTAACAATCTACCACCAGATGATGGAAGTACTAACTGGAGAAGATCTTTTGCAGAAAAGCAATGGCGGATATTTCCACGCCACGTGGATAGTTTAACTTACCTTGAATCCTCCACAACACAGGAGCCTGCTTGTGATTGAAAAGCAAACACTATGATCATGCGTATAACTCCGACTAGAATCCCGACCATCAAGCCCCAAAATGCTCCTTTTTCGTTACACCTCGTCCAAAGCACAGCGGTCACGAAAACGCCGGCGATAGGTGGTGCTAGGTAGCCACTGATTTCTTGAATCGACAAGAATAATTGACCGCCTTGCAATGCCAACATGAGTGGAATCTGTGCAAGAAAATAGTTGCTTAGCTCTCTAGTTTTCCACACGACATAGCAAGACAGACCAAGTGTAAGGCAAAGAGAAGCTAACCCGAGCATAAGCTGTGAGGTCGGCCCTTTATAGTCACCCACACGAAAACAGTAGATCATGAGTTCAAGGCTTGACCACGTCGTACCATTGGGTTAAGATGGCATTGGTATCGGAAGAAAGTTGAAAGCCAAACGAAAAGAGAAGATGGTATTTGTAGCGTTCGTCGAATAGATGGCTAAGGCAATGGGGATAGTACGGATTGGAGCGGGTGGGCGCCTGACTTCAATAGCCCACTGGTTCTTTCGGGAACCCTCATTGACTGGCCTGAATTTTTATGCATATCATGCGTGTGCGACTGTGCGTGAATATGCCAACTACCCGTGACGGCCGTGAGTAGGTCGTCTTGTGAGTCTGTACACAAAAAACGACAAAACAACATGTTGTCCTGAGATCTTATTCTTCTTTTGGAGGCAGCCATTCGCCATACTTGACTGTAAACCTATACCTAAATCATCAGTTAACATAACAATGGCAGTACGAACCAACTGGCTGTTTGTTTCCGTCGAAATAACAAACCTTTAAAGCCTCTTACCCACGCAATACTAAGACCGACCATAACGAGCACCCAGATCCGACCGACAATCATCATCTCCCTTGTAGTAGCCTGCGGCCTCACCACTCTCTTCCAAATATCAATCGTAAAAATGGTACTTGCGCTGTAAAAGACGAGCATCACGCGTGTTTAATTCAACGCCAATCGTTAACACAGTATATCTACCTATAATGCTAATAACTGTATTAGAAAAATGGAAAGACAGAAATTGTCAAACTCAAGCGTTGGTCGGCAGACTGACATCAACGGGATTTCAAAACACCTTGAATCCCGCTCGCATCATAGCTATCATGTCCGCGCAAAACGCTAATTAGTGAGTTAGGGACTCACGATGACCTGTGACAAATGATTGAAGCGCACGTGTCGTCTCGTTATAGAACCACATGTACTGTATACAGTATAGGAACCAGCATTAGCAGTGGCGACGCGTGCGTAATATCTTTATGTAGTCTGCACCCTTTACCAAAATGTTCCGTTGGGACTGCGTGCCCCAAACCGCCGTCGATCCCGCCCGTCTGGAACCTGCATTTGGTGAATTTGCGTTGCATTCGAAGTTAGCTAGTGGGCATTTTGCGGGCTCGAGGTCATTACTATGTCGGGACACGGTTAACTGAAAATTCTCGGTAAAATGTTGCATTTCAAATGCTTGCTGGTGACAGAAATGAAGAACATCTATTGGCTTTATTTAACGCATGGCGTACCAGCAATGTCCAGGTGTTCGCGCAGGGTCCGCGCTTGAAAAATTAGGCAATTATGTCAATGTGAGGGCTGGTCGAGGGCGGGACAGGCCGGGTTTGAGTAAAACTTAAAATTGACCGGATATGTAGGCTTGGCCAGATACAGCCCACACAACATTCAGCCTTGTAAACACGGCGCTTAAAAATTCCAAAATATCTAATAAAGGTAGTTCCGAGTAGAGCGGGAAACGGAATAGTGCAAGATAGGCTACACCTAAGCTGGATATACTTAAAGTGTAGAGTGGCAGTGGTATGTTTCTCCTTGGTTGACATACGTTATTATTGCGCGCCGTTGTTTTTCTCGGAAAAAACTGACCAAGACGGTATTAGTCAGCGTGTACAGCAAATAAGTAGCACGAAGTTACTATAGCGACTAGAGCAAATTTAAAACTAACAACTGCACATACTACAGCCAACTTTGGGGCATATAGGCCTACACCACAACAACAGTATGCCAATTTTTCCACTTCTGATTACTCTCGGCCCAAAACGGCATATACAATATAAGTAGTGGTGGGTTCAAGTAATCTATATATTAATTCTGTAGAGGGTTTTTCATTCGGAGCCGTTCCGCTTCAATGGTTTTTCTCCTCATGCATCTTTGAGTGTAGTCGTCTTGCGTGTTTTTGGGCTGATTATTGTTTGGGCGGCACTCTTTTCCATTCTTGAAAAGGGCGCAGGGCTATGCTGTGGGGGCTGTTAGAGACCCCCGTTTGACTGTTCCCCATGAAAGTTTTCGTAATGCGCGTGAGCATCGAAATAGAGAAGACGATTCGTCCGCTCTCGCTCTTTTGGTGGAGACAGCAGTACGGACCTGAGATGATCGCTGCTGGTTTCGCCGTTTTCATACCGTAAGGTACAGTCAGCCAGCAGGAATGTTTCCTACGGAGCGTACGTACAGTACAGTATCAGATTCCGTGTCGGTCGCTCGAAGGTAGGCCTATCCCTGTGATGGCACTTTTCTGTTTTTTTGTGTTGTTATATTTCATTCAGTCAGGTAAGAGTCTGCAGGCATGTGTGTTTGGGCGAGGTCTTCGTGCTGCCCTGTTTTCGTTGAGCCCGGAGGCTAATGCTGTATTTTTACTGTAGCTATCGTTCCGGTACGGGTAGGCCTATTACATATCGTACAGTCAGTCTTTGCAATATACGATCAGGTGGGTCGCAGCAGTCGCAGGTACAGTTAATGTAATGTAAAGTAGCCCAGGCGCATAAATTACATTGTGAAATCACTTGGTGTAGCAAAGGAATCAAGGTAGCGTAATTGGCCTCATTCTAAGAAAGTATCACATCAAACGTGCAGGCTATCGGCTATCGACCTCATGCACATTAGATTGCAACTCTGCACGAGCGAAGCTGGACGTTTCTTCTAGTCGTAAATAATTTACTCAAGTAGCAAGTAATTTTAAAAATATTGCTGAAGTAACTTAAGTAATAAATTACTTGACTTATTTAAGTAGTAATATATGTGACAAAATGCCTACTCTTGTCATAAATTATTTGGAAAATTGCTCTTTCCGTGTTATTTTCCGCTGCGGTTCAATGAGCAAACAGTATTGCTAGTATGACGTCTGCTATTTTTGCAAGATTCACAGTGTTCACGCAAAGCAAAATGACCGGACCTGACCTTGACCCGAATCTGCATGCTAGATCTCGATAATAACGTATTAGACGCGCCGCCGAGTCCTTAAATATGCGTGCTGTGTGCAGAGTGCTGAGGTTAACTTTTCGTTTTATTGTAATGTTTTATGACTTTGAAGTAACACAAAATTTACGTAAGTAAATATCAAGTAATAATTTGACTGAAGTACTGAAGTAATTACTTACTTGAACCCACCACTAGGTAGGTTACGTGACTGATAGCTAACCATGCGTACTGTAGCGTATATAACCTACCTGTTGAATATCGAGTCCAGATCACTCATCAGAGCAGCTATCATCACGCTCATCATGAGACCACGAGCTCCTGCAAAACGTTAAATTATATTCAAGGGATCGGCCTCCCCGCTAGACGACAGATGGCCATTGGCCAATATCTAGTGATCGATAGCACTTGAATACATAGGTTTAGAGTGGGGACGCACGCCCGTGTATGATTAAGACAGTGTACTGCTCACGAACGTGGCGATCTTCACCAGTAATCATAACAAATAAGGTCGCCTTGATCACGAAGCAGCTCGTTTTGGTGATATTTTGGTGCAAATGCCCTATTTCAAATGTGGTCGACCGTAGAATAACTAACCTGTAGGCATGACGCCAAGAACAAGCCTCGGAAAGGCGATATTACTGCAGCTTGTAGTGCTTTGGCATACAGAATAACAAACTTCAGGATCCACGCACGCAACCTCATCTGTAAAGACGATAATTTCTTGAAGAACCATGCCCATACTTCAAATCTTACCGAGCAATACCTGCGTACAGAACTCTACTAATCATCCCAGGCATGACCATAATAAACATCGGCAGAATCTTGATAAATCCTGCCATGAGCGTCGCCCCTTGTGCGTGCGAGAGACTCTTCGCTGCCAAAGCTCTTTGCACAATAACCTGTAGTTCAAGTTGATATTGCTAGGTGAATCCGTGTAGCATGAAAAAATACATGCGAACAGTTGTGTGGTGGCCTACTATAGTAGTATAGTAGTAGTATAGTAGCGCCTGGCTTAGCATATGTATAGTACGATCTGTACTCTGTAGGGTTCAAAATTTGGTGATGAATGCATACATCTAGGTTTTTGGCAATGGATTATTTATTTTGACTTATATTGTGTAGTTTTGTGCGTTGATTTGCAATATCCAATTTTATCTTTCCGAAGACGCTTGGTTACGGAGATATGAGAAAGACGCCATCTAATAGACAGTCACTACCAGAGATCGCGAGCTACTGTGCAACGTCTGAACACGCGAGAATAGTCTCGAGAGCCTACATTAGATGACAGATGATGGTATAAATTCAGATACCAACGTGTTAGCACCATGACTATGAGTCTTCAGTTGGCACACTCATTTAGGTAACCGGCTGCTCGATAGCAGCGGTAGTATGACGAGTTAGCTGTCAATAGCGTCAAAACATGAACGCCGAAACAGATATCTGCATGTATACATTGTATAGTATAGTGCACATGCTGACAGGCTGACACAGTGAATCTGTGACCACGACTTTAACACGACCACGAAAGGTCCCAAGGCCGAAACGTACAGAAAGTTGCGGGCCGGGAAATGCACACAGCGTAGATATTCATGCATGCGACGCAATCAGCTGTAACCACGCGACGTCATCAACTGAAGAGCCGAAGGAAGGAGTAGCGGTTACAACTATGATACTATACAATGACGAATTGTTTGAGAGGGAGCAGTATCGTATTGGGAAATATTCTGTAAAACGAGTAAAGGAAATCCTGATGCAAATATTTTCCCTCTGTATAAAAGTTCCTTAACATCGTATTATCCATTGACTAAATTATGGCAGGCATTCAACAGATTTAGGAGAATGTTAAAACTTTGGCTAACAAAGGCTAACATTTCATTTCATACCGTCAACACTGTTGAGCAGATGCGAGACCATAGAAGAACCATAGAAGGTCGCGCTCAAACACATTCTCCATTTCCTCAATGAAAACCATCACGGACAGCAATAGCCACCATTCCCTACTGTACACCTACGCGAAATAGCATGAGGCTAGTACATGACCGCAATCCACACAACAAGAGATCTGGTATATCCAAGTACGTAGTCCAATAATTAAATCTGAACTAATCAAATACACCAACGGAATCGGGCGCATCATTACAATTCACTCATCCCCACAAAAGTGCTCACGAACAAATAAGAGATCGCGGCTAATCAAAGACCATTTGGATAAAAAGCAAACCTCGGCTAGTACAAAGCTTTCACCAAAGACAATTACACAAAAGATGATCCGAGTATAACAAACACATTAGGGAATGCAAGAACTAATTAGTTCAAACACACTACAGAGAGGAGAGAGCAAAGTCAATCGCATAAATAGTAAATATATCATCGCAACCCTTCCGTGTCTTGATCCTAAGCGCAAACAATTGTACAAGCTTGTCGACCATAAAGGCCAAAAACCACAACTAGCCTATTTGCGAACAACGAATAGCGGATATCGAAATCACAATATACGCTTCTCATTTCGGTCCTTCAATTTTTTATTAGGTGGCTCTAACCTCATCACGGTTTTGCTGAGGTTTTATCCCGATTGCTCATTGCAATTGCTCGTGAGCACACGTCTGCAGACCGTACAGTGAAAATATGGAGACAAGGCGGGGGCAAGTAGAGGCTAGATCGCGTCGTACGGGCATGGCACTGCTGTATAGTATTGATATAACTCGACGCGCCTGACACGGAAACTGCGGATACCTTCAGGGCTGATTTCGGTCATAATCTGTGTTTGTGCGTGGACACCAAGTATATTGCGCGGAGGAATTGTACTGGATGTTTTCGGCCCGAATTCACCGCACGTGCAAAGCGCGTTCGCGTTTTTTAGTGCTTATGACGATTTTATCTGTTCATGTACGGGTACGCCCAGGTCAATGTTACCAGTATGCAATGTCCATATCCAAGGTTCATAGCCCGAATCAATGTCATAGCTACAAGTCTCCGCACTCCGCGTCATTGTCTGCCAAGCAGACATGGAACTTTCGTTCGACTCGATTCGAACCCGGTATCTCCCGATCAGAACGCGGACGGTCGAGTGACTCGTACTGTAGTACCGAATCAAATAGCGATGGACAAAGTGCAGAAGCATATAGATAGATAAGAGGTAATCCGACCTATTGCCATACCTGATCGGTACACCAATACCAAATTGACGCTGGAGTCTGGCCGATCAAGAATCCAACCCACGGCATGTTGTCGTCAGTCGGTTCTCGAAGCATTGTGAAGGAATCGCCGTAAGGCAATCCACATCCTGAGAAAAACAGATATTAGACGTCAACAAGCTTTATGACATCAGTATTGTCTGATAAAGCCTGGCACCATGGGTCCTTTGAGTTTTCAGACCTATTCATCGATCTCGCAACGCGCACGGTAAATGTTACCATAGTGTGACGCAATGCGGCGGATTCGAATGCTGATGTTCGTCTGAATACAATTCTTCCGATTTCTTCGGACCAAAGTCACTAGACTTCAGGTCAGTCTCACAGCATCCACTGCTTGGCGGCCTCATCCAGGTTCTTCATGCCAGCCACTCCATAAGGGTGGTTTGTAGGCCTATATCGTATAGGAATGGATGACATGGCTTGTGGTTTGCTCCACTCAACATTCGTATCCCGCAATAGGTGAATATCATTGTGAACTTGAGAATCATTACTAAGATCCTAAGCATTTGATATCAGTCTATGATAGCTACCTTCAGACATGGTCGTGACATTCCCCGATGGAATGGCCTTCATGTAACGTTCTTGCAATCCTTCATATCCCCCTACCTGAATGAGGCCTAAATTACAAAATGGTTTCTCATTAGAAGAAGGGAACCGTTAATCAATTTCATACTGTCCGTACTTAGCACAGTGAGTGTGGTAGCACCACCAATCATTAGTACAGCTTGGAGTGTATCAGTGTAGATGACCGCAGCAAGACCACCCGTGACTGTTAGCACCGCAGTGATGAGGATTAATCCGATCATAGACAAGTAAATATTCCATCCTAAAGATTGTTGTATGAAGAGTCCGCCGGCATACAAATTCACCTTGAATGAAAATACGTCTCATTATAATCACAGTATATAGCTAACGGCTTACGTAGCGTTGAACTACGAAAAAAAGTCGACGCAATTCTATAATATCACGACGTGAAAGATCATTGGTGACGGCGTGTAAAGCTCGTAATGATTGCTATACGTCGTCGTACCGGTAGTCCGGTACCCTTCGCAAGAAAAAGGATTTTCTGCGTTGTGCTATGCAAGGTGATGAGCAGAGAAAAGCACAGCACAGCAGGAACTTCTCCACTGCCTCGTTACCAGACCCCACGAACAAACACCGCCAAGGCTGCACTCGCTGCACAGCAGATCGGATCGACGATAAATGGAGGTCAGGGTGGGAACAGAAGAACATGCCACTCCAACTCTTCTTCCTCACCTCTAAAGCGTTTCCGACAGGCTCTCAATCGAACTCAGACAAGGGGAGGGATGCTTCAGATCGTCCTTTTATTCACAATTGTTATTGTTACAGTTCCTTTCGCCGAATACACACCCTCAGATATATCAGGAAACTATATACAGTCACCATTTTAAGACACTTTGATTACTTACAATAGTCTATGATTGTCAATAAATTACTGTTGTAATTGGAATGTACATACAGTAGGTCTTAACGCAAACATGTGACGATTCAGCGAACAAATTTGCATGCGCTAATATTCGGCAAAGCGGATCATTTTGATATTGGTCCACCCCTTACGGCATATGCGAATGCGTTGATTACATCCCAAACGTAGAAATCGCTACGGCGGCATCAATTAGCCGTAGGATTAGCATTTAGAGCAGGCAGAATTTCGAAGAAAACGTTGGATTGTAACACGAAACTGCAACAGCTACACAATCAAGCACTCAAAGTGTGACACGCGAAAATACCGACGTCTTGCAAACACATAGACAGCATAGTTTTGATGTGCTTTTTCCATTGCTGTGAATGAGTCTGGCCTAGATCGAATAGTAGCAAATACAGAATCGAATAATTTCACCCGATTCGAACACCGAATAGAAACGGCTGACCTAGATATTAGCCCAATTCAACAAAATTTGTACACGTTTATTACGTGTCCTACTAAATTTACAGGTACTAATGAATTTATGTAGGCTATGATTTATTACATCAACGGTCAGCAGCGCTATAGTATATAGTGTTGTATAGCAGGCCTACAGTACAATTGAAGGAGCAGAGTCCCGAAACCTTGTGAATGTTTCAATTCTCAATAAATCAAGGCTGGACGTTAAATCTGTGGTAATGTTCCTTACGATATCTATTGATCGTCCGACATAGGCACGCTATATTCTTCAAATTAGCAATTATTTATTTATATGTTTGGCCCAGTTGACAGGACGAATTACATGACTGCAAGAACTGGTAAGGAACCTCTTAATAAGTCAAGTCTGTGTTAATACGCATGAATCTGCACAGTGTGCACACCAACCACTTATAAGTTGATAACAGGCCTTGAGAATTCTTTACGCCGAACACCCAGATTCAAAAATCCACGCGTTATGAGGCCCACGTATGGCCTTGTTAGTGAAATACCTGGGCCAAGTACATCTTTGCAACAGATGGCCCATGCCGTATCGCACTCACATCTGCCAGTTGTGGCCTGAGTAGGGCCGTAAATGGCCCGAACACGGCTAGTGTTGCGTTTGCATACCCTTAACCACACACGGGTCACCAAAGGCCACGCGAAATTGCAGCCTCTCGCCATACGTGGGCCGAACGTAGATTTCTGACTGGGTAAGGCCCAACCATGGTCTACTGTTTTAGTAGGCCATGGCCCAAACTAAGACAAGAAATTACAACTAATATCTGTATTTCTTCACAAAACCAGAAGCAAACCTTACCGATACTTTGGTGAAGATGTACAGGAGTAGAGACAAGAATGCGATCATAACTCGAAGGCGGCGACCACCGAACCTCTTCGATAAATATTCCGGCATTGTAACAACCTATAAGAAGAAGTAACTCTTATATATCAAGCCTATCAACGATTCCACACAGATTTCTGAGTAACGCGAGGGGGCAATATTTCCTAGTAACCTCACGGCTACGACAATCATCGTGTTCCACGCGACAAGGAGGACATCGAAATATTACGATCTGCTTAAGTCAATGTTCATTAGTTTTTAAACAATTATGTCACTTATACACGTGGGGGGGGGGCAATTAATCAATCTGGTGGATGATGGATGGCTTAGACTTATTCATTCAAGTTGAATGCGACACAAAAGATGATAATGCCAACACCACACCGTGTAAACACAGTGGAAAGTTTGTTCCTCTATGAAATACACCCAAAGATTTATGCCTTTCTGGTGCGATAAGATGACATCGAGATATTGTCTCTTTCCTAGTTACTAGCCGCACGGGAGTAAACTCAACGTACACCATGACTGGCATTTGACCCTACAATAACACACAGTCTCCTTATAGTGTGTAACGGAACCAAGCCTACTCCTGTGAACACAGGGATACATACCCCTCCCGCAATGTAGACGGGAACGAACAGAAATCCAAGAAGTTGCAAAATCATGAGGGCCTGTAAGAAAGGAAGGAGGTTTCGGTAAGGCATGCATAGCTAAAAAAAAACCTACTGCTATCTATCAATACCTGGTTTATTGGTTAAATCAAGACACATAAAGTACTTGATTGCGATGACGTGCTGATGTTAATGTGGCGTGACTTCATATAACATTGAGTAATAACTTACATTACTAGTTTACTACACTACATAACTGCAGCATGTGCGATCTGTCCCAACATCAAACCCCGTGGCGCAGCTCGGGGACGCTAGACATGTGCATTCCGTATGCATCGAGTCAATACGCAGGGGCAACTTACACTGGTTGGCTACATGGCAACATTCTGGCACTCTTGCAGTAGAACAACTTACGTTAATCTCCCACGCAGCCACACCAATTCCGACCGCAGCACCGGATCCGGCAAGTCCGATAAAATGCTCACTTCCTATGTTGCTGACAAACAAAGAAGCGCCGACCTTTCAGAGAAAGAACACTCAACAAACAACAATAATACTAACAAAGCAATTGTTATCAAGCTCACCATCACCCACGTCATGGAGCGTCCCGCTAAAAAGTATCCTGTAACGGTACCTCTGTTTGATCGACACATTGCCTGCAATGGAAAGAAAATCATTACATGGCAAGGCAGCATAAGGGAAAGGGGAAATGCTAATGGTGAGAGGTTCGAGTGTACATCGTAAATGCGCATGATGCATCCGAGGATGAACAGTCGTTGTGAACAGTTCGGAAGTCGATTTTGGCGAGATCGTTGTGCTTGCTTATCAAGCGTAACAGAACACAACGCGACAAATTAACGTCCCAAACTCATAATGACCACACACATAAAGCGATGTATAATCAAGAAGATAGCCAGTCCCCACCCAAGCACAATGAATGGCGTGATATACGACGAAAGAGATCTACATAAATTGATAAAGGCTTAACAAAGAGACGTTGACGTTGCTTATTGAAGACTGCCTCCCCGCTTGCCATGGCGGTGGTTACTTAGGAGGGAAGCTATGGATGTCAGTATTCACGTGTTTGGTATGATGTGGTCGGGGGGCTGACAGCAAGGCCTACCGATTTAACAGCGGTCAAACGGCGTCACATCCACAGGTAAATAATACGCTACCAAAAATGAGACAGTAAAAGTGCCGGGAGGCAAAAGAGGATTACGTTACAACAAACGTTTTACCAGTCCCTTATGTTTACATATTATGAATCACTCGACAACCACGATTCAGCGAGTTGAAACAGGGTTATTTCGTGGAAGGCGGTCTCTTTTGACCTTGACATAGGTTGATATAGAATGATCCAATAGACACTCCATCAAGTTGAACAATGGAAGGAAATTATCAGGCAGGCAGGTATGTTTCCTTCCAAGCAAGCCATAAGCAATTTAGCTAAATGCTAATCGAGGACATCCTTCAAGCAAACACGACCTGATAATTATGCAGTTGAATCCGCGTTGGAGACAATGTTGTAATTCTACCATCATCAACAGCTAAAATTAGGTAGTAAATTTAGTAACCTAAATCACACATCAACACAACCATTCAGTGGTCAAGTTTGGCCACTTTCATCTCACTGACGAGCAAGTTATGTAATAAAATGTACCTAATAATATGTTTTAGAGAGATACTTGTCATACCGATATCGCATCGTGGTGCAATAATATTCAAAATTGCCCATTAGCTCATCGGTGTAAAGCAGTTAATGGTAGCCTTACAGTAATCTTACAGTTTATATAATATATATCAAAAAGCGTGTGGGTCAGCACTAAATTAACTTCTAACGTCACAGATTATTCAGAATGATTTTTGATGGGCCCGTGGCCTACTTTAGTTCCTACCTACCTACCTAGAGTAGGCCATGGCCATGGGCCTTATACTATTTCATCGAACGAAATGGTACAGACAGCTGAAACACTGCTGACAGCAACAGATTGATTGACTTTACTCAGAAATAATTCAGAGCAGTATAGGCTACTTGATAATAATGATCGTCCGAAACAGGCACTAAACTGCTTGACGTACAGAAGTGTTTAATAAAATAACGAGCACCACCACCACTATAATGCTTAGCCAGATTTATCAGAAACTTCATTCACAACTTTCCACGCATGCATTAGTAGTGTGTGTGCTTGAGTGTGTGTGTGTGTTGCCGCGCCTCCGGTGTAAACACAGTAAAAACAGAACAAGAGAAAATAAATACCGTCCTATTGTAATAATCATCCTACATCCTGTATTTTTACAAGATTACCAAAATGGTCCACAGTGTATCAATCGCGCTGTACCCCGATCTGCGAAGGCGCTTTTCGAACTGTCGCCGCATAGATGATACGCACGGGGCACGCTGTTGGTAATTTCAGCTCAATCGTTACGTCGGATTTCGATTACGGCCTCGGTGATTCGTGATGCTTTTCTCGGAATACCCGACGGTAATCACCACCCTGTCCTGCTTACTACAAAGGACAATTCCATGCAAAGGACTCTCATGTAGCTTCGCGTATGGTGTAGCGTGTAATATGTGAATGCAAGTACACTATAAAGTAGGTCTACATCGCAACTAAAGTGCAACTGTACTGTCGACAACACAGCCCCGCGTATTACAGTTTTATTATGATAACTAAACGTTAACGGCCTAACAGGGATCAGCATGCACAAAAAACGGACAAACTGTACGCTTATGGAAGGAAACGATTGGAATTTGAGACATTCCCTTGCTGACTTATCAAGGAAGGGGTCACACAACCGTTTGTCCAGGCTACGTCACGACGTAGATACTGCAAACTTAAAGGCATTTCAATGTTTTGTCGTGCATTAGTCTGCTGGTTACCAGACTAAAACTACAGTAGTTCAGTCTATTAAGGGAAGGGGTGCCGTCATGGGCCCATGGCCCATACTAATTCATTTTCATTTCATTCATTTAGTTGGCAATGATGCCGTAAATCGGCCTCTTGCGAGGCACATCATGCACAATCACAAAATATTTGGGAAATAAATAGGAATAAGTCACCACAGATTTACCGTCCTGCCCAGTTTATTGGAATATAATTGACAAGGTTTCAAAGCTCCGCTCCTTCGTCAGGAGAAGATGGTGTTGGGGATGTTTGAGGACATTATTGCGAACGACTGTAAGTAAGTCTATTGTTTGGACTATGTTTGCGCGGTGATCCGACAGAAATTGCACGTGAATACGATAGAGTCGGTTTGCAGGTTTACAATAGACGAGCTTGTACCATGTAGGCCTACATCACACAGAAGTCGAAATTATAACTCATATTTGCAGGCAGCAAATAGCAAGCTGAAATGTGAGATTTCAAAAACCCGATTGTTGATTTTAAACCCTCTGTTCTATGGCAGGTTTTACAAAATTCATTGGATCAATGCGGAACGTACGACCTCGCATGATTATTGAGCTAAGCTACTGGGAAATACCAGTCAGGATTTCCTCGGATTGGAACAGCGAAAGATGAGAGCAACAAATTGCGCACAAAAGTCTGCGGTAACTAGGGCTGGGCACTCGAATTCGAATACTCCGAATCGAATCGAATAGCAAGATATTCGGACCGAATCGAATAGTAATTCGTTCTCTTTTCGAATTTCGAATACTACAACAACTTGAGAAAGCTCTATACGCGTTTCAACGTGGACGTAGCCAGGAGAGGTTTAGCTTGAAGCCCTCCTTTTCTCTGGTGCCACAGTTTTGAATTGGACTTTTGTGCATTTTGCTGTTACACCGACAGCACGCCATGAAGTCGTAGACATGACTTCACATTTGGCTAGTTGCGTGTCTGCATGTTGCTGACCGTTGATCATATATTTTTGATCAAATTTTATCGAATTACGTTAATGACTAGGTCAGACGCGTCTATTCGGTATTCGATTCGATTCGGTTGAAATTATTCGATTCGATCCGATGTTTCATACTGTTCGATTTTGCCCAGCCCTAGTGGTAACGTGAAATTTACGGCCCAACTAACTTGTTGATAACACTCGGCTGGGCAATGCATGACGTAAGAAGAACTTCTACCGATTGTGGTTGCAATTTGGAACTTCCGCGTTTCTTGGGCTTGCTACCGCCTGCTAAACAATTCGACTGAATTCGGGTAACCCTAAAAGGCGGGGTGGCAAAGGTAGCGGCCTAGCGGGAAGACAACACCAAAATGCGGGGTTTGGCGGACTTAGTGGGTTAGGGGTGGTATCATCTGATATTGCCTTCTGATACTACTGGAGATGAACGGCACCGCTTCTCTCCGCACGGGTCGCGATGCCTTTCCCATCATATTCATCCCGCCTCCGTGCATGCATCAGGCCACGTTCCCCGTCGGGCAAGCATGTCTCGGCACGCCCCCTCTACTATCCTAAGCCACGGACTGAGTTCGAGAGATATTCCTAATACCCCATCACCCCGTCTTTTAGAAATTGCCATTCCCCGCTATCTCCGCTAACCCCCCGCATTTTGGTGTTGTCCTCCGCTACCTTCTATCTGTCCCGGGTGACCGCTCCTTACCGGCTTTACACTTGGGTGAGGAACGGACTGGACGATTTTCCAAGTTACAAACATCGCGGTTTCTCACAGATATGCTATAGCTATTAGTTTATACAGACAGATTTTCATTATATACGATAGGGCAATCTATCGTAATTTGGCCGCATCCTTCAAATTGATTGTTCGTAAACATTGCGTGGAGGGATAATTGCGATGTAAATCACAGCGAATCAAGTTTCAATGGGTTTGCATTCTACTTTGTGAAATTTGCACCACAACACCAGGAAGATCTTAGCAGAGACAGGCCTTTTTTTGCATTGCTATATCCAAAAGATATCATCACCAATGGTCAAACCTACCAGACACTTCTGACTTCACTGCTGGAGAATAAATCAAAACCCGCCCTGTCAATGTCCACTCAGCGAATGTGATAATTCTCAATAAACCAAGGCGGGGACGTTCATTCTGTGGTGAATCGCCTTTACGATATCTGTAGATTGTTCACCATCGGCTCCACTAAATTCACCAATTAGTGGGACGGACAGTGGACTTGCAGTCAACCGCAATGCCAGGTGGCTATAGTATATATAATCCATAAATGTGACCACGAATAAAAAAAAAACTGGATGAGAAATATCAACCTTCATAATTGAAAGGTTTGTGAGTGGATAGTATCCATGAATGATTTGGTAATAGCACTGTGATTGCTAACACGCCCCGTGCTTCCAATGGAATTTATTACAACTAAGCGTCAAAACGCGACAGGGCAGAGTCGCGTGCACAACGTCATGCCAAAATATTTTTCGGTATCATTCTGCATTCGTCCGCATCGTCGAATTTTGCCCTTCGAACGAACCCTCGGTAGCGGCGTAACAAGATGACTCGCTGGATTGCAATGGCTATTCACAGGCAATGAGCGTGAACGACCGAAGGACCCGTTAGATATACTCAAGTATTACAAGTAGCACTAGTATCACAAGTATCAGTCATATTCATAGCTACTTGGGCAAAACCTTACTTTACTGACGAAGTACCGGTACGTATCACTTTTTCGGTCATATATGTAGGCGTCATACCATCGCGTGTACATTAAGCTTCGTTGCCTGGGTGATACTTGCATAATATACAAGCGCTTATATGACCGAAAAAGTGATAATTGTTTCGTTAATAAAGTCCGGTAGTGATACTTGTTTAATATAGACCGGAAAAGTGATACGTACCGGTACTTCGTCAGTAAAGTCCGGTTTTGCCTATGTAGCTATGAATATTACTGATACTTGTGATACTTGGTATCCATGGTATGATACTTGAGTATATCCATGATATTCCTACTTGTGATACTAGTGGTACTTGAGTATATCCAAGCGGCTGGCCAAGGCGTAGCAGGAGACTGACAAATACTTAGCGCCGAATTTCAAATTCCTCAACTAAGTTAGTAGTATACACATGAGGGCACAGGTTACGCATGGCCTACTTACGGATATTACTACAAAAGTAAGCCATAGGCACAGTAGCAGTAACTTTAGCTACACTAAACCAATGACGCGCAGGCAATAATATGATGATCGATACAATGTATCTAGACACTTACATACAATCCCACAGCAACAACGAGGACGAAGTATAACACGATAGTGATGATGTCCAAAGTATCCAGCTTGGCGTAATTTCCCCCTACAGTGCCGTTTCCAGCATTCGTCGCGGTTGAGAATGTATCGGCGTCAGCCATGTTGGTATGTTCTATACTTTAGTACAAGTAGCCTATTCTCTACAATGCTGCTGACATTGCAAGCAACACATAAGACTGACTAGTTTCGCAAAGAATATGTTCTACATCCAATCCATTTCTCATTCGCCATAGGCATATGTCTATTTCCATTACTACCGCAAACCGATCACATCACAAGTCAGTTTCAGTCAGCACTCGGCTATTTCAACCTTACACTTGAAGCGATCTATCATGTGTTCACGCCAGACACGACAGGGAGATTACACTTGCCATGCACGTAATTTGGCACATTAATACGCTAGCCTACCGTAAAGTGAAGACATACACTTTACAGACAGATAGATAGAGCTGACTAATTCCTCGTTATAGAATATGGCTATTGAGGAAGTACTCGTTACACCACAGATACTCAATCAGTCGGGCGATTTTAGTCTCATTGTAACCAAGGCCTATTATACACATATTCTGACTACCGGACGTAGCCACGACGCTGTACGCTTTATAACACAGCACGAGCAAAACACATCTCAGCTGTACGCAATGACGATCCGTGAATGCGAGAAACTACATCGTTGAATTGATTTTCGTTCGCAGTGTTCGAGAAACTACGAGAGAAGACCGCCACCACTAATCATTTTTTAAATGAGAATGTTGCTCGCTACTGCCATCGATCGGACGATAGTGATTTAACGGAAGACTGACTGGTGGAACGAATCCCACATGATGTTGTTTCGAGCATTCTTAGATCCTGACCATTCTTTATCTTGCTCATTGATGCATATTTAGCCTTATTATCTTACAAAGTTACAATGATATTTGAAATTGATACTTAGCTGAACCGCTTTCGCCTTGCTCTTGCTTTCCCTGCGGAGACGGCCTACGACGTTTCTGGCATTGAGGTCTCGTTCTGGAGGTCGTTCTTAAGATCTTCGCTCGGCTTTTAGCAGAATAATTTCTACGTCTTAGGCCTACTTCTGGTACCAGCGCACCACAAGGATGGTGCCCGATGTGATATAATAAGGCACAATGTTTAGCTCTAATTCACCATCTAGCGGCAGAAATGTATCTCATGAAATTACCTGGTAAGCGTTTCAACGTTTCGACTCCGTGCACAGCGGACCGCTAGTGTTCATGACATTATAAATGGGCTCATTTCCCCCTAAATAGATGCTCTAACTTACTTTCGGGCTGCTGGCTACTCTTTTCTATGCTGGTTTTCTTCAGGCTTTCATTCATATTACCAAAATCTCGAAGATCAACAGGAGAAGTATATGGACATCGTCAATATTTTGCCGTTTTCACAGGTCCATACGGATCCACGCCAATCTCGCGGCGAATGTACCTGGAATCCGCCATCGGTCCTCCGAAACATAGCCTAGGGCCTACACCAAAGCCGCAACTGCTACCGGCACTTCCATAAAACTAGAAGTTCCAACGAGTGAAAATATACTGTCGCCATAACCCTCGCAACGACTCAACATTACAATCACAAATGATTTTATATCACGCATGAGTTAGCGGCCCACGCGATCGATCACGGAAAATCAAATTGGGCTGCTCGTTACTGGCACAACTAAATTGCCGTTCTAAACCGATTATGCTCGTGAAATACTACGGACTGTGCGATCAGACCACATCGCCAACGTTGTCACTGGCGCGCAATCAACGGAAGCTGACCAAACTATAAAATACGAACGCCAGCGTTGTGGCTGTGCTAGTGAGCCGGACTAGAAACCGGAAATTTTGAAACGTGTAGGCTACTGTAGGCATTCACCTGGTGCATATGACCTTAGTGGTTGAAAAACAACAACAAAAGCGAACGCCAGGAATATTCGATTTTGCGTTACATTACGAAAAATTCCCTACTACGTCTGTTTCGTAGAATATAGTGGATCTGATAGCGGACGATCAATAGATATCGTAAGATTCACCACAGATTTAACGTCCAGCCGTGAATGTTTTCATTTTCAATAAATAAATCAGGGCTGGACGTTAAATCTGTGGCGAATCTTCTTTACAAAACCGAAATCTGTTGTAATATTGACTTCAGTCTAAAAAGATAGCAACACAATTAGGCGTGCTCTGGTGATTTTTTGATTTCTAAAGAACAAGAAAGAACACATTGAAAATATGACCACAAATTACAGTGAGCGTTTGCACGAAAAACGCTAGAAATCACTTCATAGCACAAAGACACTAATTGCTACGATCTAAGTCAAAAGAAATATCACTATACAGAGAGCATGGGCGCACCCGGGCGTCGCATACGTCAATCATTTCAAAAGAAAATTTGATAGACAGCGTTAACGGTAATGACGATTCGGGAAACATACTCAAGAAGCAGTCAGCAGAGAATCAGATGTGACGGGTTAAATGCGGAATATCATATGATGATGGCTTATATAAAAAAGCATGAAAAACATGGTAATCGTGCTGATGCTGTTTGAAATTTCCAGTGCAGGGAAATGCCGATGCACCTCCCAAACCTTGTCTCGTGTTTCTCGAGAGACCACTATCACCGGATCGGTGGCAATTTCAATCAGCCGTAGCACGAGTGCCGAATATTTTTGCAATAGTTACAATAAACCACCACAGATTTAACGCCCAGTCCAGAATATTTGAATATAATTCACCATTCACAAGCTTTCAGAGCTCCGTTCCTTCATCAAGTGAAGATAGAAACATAACCCCTCCTAAATGTATTCAATGCTTATCTTTTAATCAAGCCATCGCCTCCATTCACCCCAAGTTCCTTAAGAAGACCTTTCAACTAGTGACAGACAACGGGAAACAAAGGGATAATCGTGACGTAATCGTAGGGAGCGGTAAATCAAAAAGTTTTTCTTCAGTCAAATAATTGCAGTGCTCGCCTCATTCGCTATCGTTACAATAGCTCATATCGCACCTAGTACAAGTACAAAGTTATCTGTAATAACTAATAAGGTATGAGTAATAATTATTATCGAGGTAGAGGCTACCTCAAAAAGGAAGAAACGTAATATCTGTCAATCAAAATATTTCAAACTCCAAATGTCAGTCAAAAAAATATACATGTACTTCCGAATTACGAGCAGTAACAATACTGTACATTCATGATGGGTTTTGCAAATGTCATGGATAGGGGGGCGTTACCAAAATTATAACTCATTAAACATGGCTCGTCTGTTTTCCCAGTTGCTGGTGGGAGCCTTTTTCCGTTTGCTTGACCGTGACTTTTCTTTCAGCATCGTCAGATCCATAGTCAAGATATCCGGTTGGTCCTGCTTTTCTTCTTCTAAAAATAGAGCAGGCATCGGTAACCATGGCTGGTAAACGCAGAGAGACCGGCGACGCTCTATCCAGAGAGATAAATAATAATCATCTACATTTGAAAATGGACTTGTGCATATGCTGTGATTGAATTGGTACTTGCCGAAACTGTACTTATGCTTACTGTATGCTGCGAATTGGCACTTGCTGTAAAGGAACTGACGCATATGCAGTGATTGGTACTGAATTTCGTTATTTGAAGAAAATGAACTTATGTAACGGTACATGCTGTGCATTGGTACTTGTTGAAAATACTGATTTTTGCTACTTGTTCAGGGAAAATGCTCGCGAGATTCTGGGGAAATTAAAAATTTTCTCTGCCCCGCTGGTAACCATGACAACGCAAAACAAAAGCAAACAAAACGTTGATCGAACGCCGCATAACGTTAATAACCTTTACCACGAG
Source organism: Botrylloides violaceus (assembly GCA_030412335.1). NCBI lineage: Eukaryota > Metazoa > Chordata > Ascidiacea > Stolidobranchia > Styelidae > Botrylloides > Botrylloides violaceus. The sequence goes on from JASFYC010000810.1 coordinate 4,107,796, forward strand.
ATACATCGTGAGAACATTCGGTTATATGACGTAGGTTGTTGCTCTGTTGCTCATTGAAGCAAAACGTGGTGGCAAACGATACCGACTTCAATTTACAGTCGCGCAAAACAATGGCGCAAATTTACTCAAAGACAGCTATCATTGCTTTGGGTTAACTACGTGGAGTGCTGTATATATCTCGATCAACCATAAATCTCAGGCTTCTCTTTTTACTGACACACTACAACCCACAACTACGTTAACGGTAATTGTAATTCTATGGAGCGAAAACAGGTGTTGTAGACTTAACTACTGTCGTGCAGTCGCTACAGCGCAAGTATTTTAAATTGCAGGAGGTGAGTTATGTGCTGTATTCAGTCGCTGCAATAGTGTCACTCCAATGCGCATCACAGTAAATCGAATAGCACATTAGTAAAGCATTGGGAGGGTATGTTCCAAATTCGAAGTGTCAACTGATACAACAACTACTGGCGTACAACTGAGGTCAATTAAATGGCTGGAAAACACAGGGAAGCCAGGAAGGTTTATCCCGGGAAATCGCCATGGTGTCTGTGAGAATTTCCGTTCTACATTTGATGCATGAAATTATGCACGTGCTCGGGGAAATGATAAGCATATTCCCGGAAAGTAACATCCCAGCCCTTCGGGGCATTCGTACGTAAGTAACCTTGACCAGTTATGGTTCACCAACCCAGAGACAGCTGCAAAAGCATTGCGCCTACGAGAATAGTAAACCCCAACTATTTCATTATCAGAAAATCATTACGAAAATGTCAACAATACTGCGGTAACAGCGCTCGTTGGCAAACCTTTTTTTGGCGGTTTTGGCGTTGGAAGTGGTCCGGTGACATGTGAATTCGTTGGTGTAACCTCACAACGCTTGAAAAACTCGTCTGTCGCCGCGTCCACGACCAGTAGAGAAACAGAATTTCCCGATTCTTTAACTGCAGTAACAAGTTTGGCATGCTTCTCGAATTCCATATTAACTCCATTCACCTTTCAAAACATCAAACCACAGATAAAATTGGACTGTAGCGTACAGGATGGGCAACAAAGGAATTGAAACAGGCATGCATGGACATGTATACCGGTAGTTGTTTTCATTGCACGCAAGTGCACGGACAATTATTATGGAAACGCAATCACATAGTGAATTTCCACGCAAATTATGGCCTGTCACCTCAAAAATAGCAAATACATAACAATTTGCTTGAATACCGTTACTCCAGGTTAGGGCAAGAAAACTTCACCAATAGGGGTAGCATCATATGGAAGTCTCCTTGTGCTATTTTTCTCCTTGTGAGAAGATTTCGCTGACTGATACCATGTACCATGTTTACGCTGTTGGAGCAGCCGATCGCTCTTTGTCCGATCGTTCACGCAATTCGTCCCACAAATTTCCGAATTTTCCCCCGGTACCTTTTCGCGTCCAGTACGCGTCAAAACAGAACAGGTGAGCAGGTCGTAAGCAAGCCAATCACAATGAGCGATGTCGCTATTTACGGGACAAAAGTGCTGGGGCGAGTGATATGATAAGTACGTTTACCGCTGAAAATCAGACGTAGCGATGAGCTGTACACAGTAATCAGTATGCATGCTCACGAACACTCTTTATCCTGGAGGAGACCGCTGGCTATGGAGCCTACGATGTGTGACGCTACAGAATTTGCAACCTTTCGGTGCGCTACGTTGATGCATAAAGCACCCACACAGTCTCAATTCTCAACTAATGTCTCGTGATTTGCAACAAGATTATTTGTGACTGACAGGTCTATATATTTAAGGTGTATTGCCACTTAAGGCGAATGTACAAACAGCGTAAGAGTGTGTATTGTTGACAAAGAGGGAAGAATATACCGCACGACTACCCATTAAAAGTGAAGTGAGCTCGTCGATCTGAACCGGGCCTAACAAGTCTTCGACCGTTATCTTTACACAATAACCCACGTCTTGGGAGAAAACGTTCCATCAACTTCGTCTACACAACACTGCGGGGCATGTCGGAATAATATACAGTGCGTGGCAATGCCGTGGCATCCTAACGTGTGTGGTATAAGTTGTCACTGGCCACGACTTCATAAAGCAACTGCGTTTCAAAAATAAGTTATAATAACGCGTGAGCTGATTTGTTCGGATAACTGCGCAGAGGCAAACGTAGTCACCGCACCATGCTTTTGTACATTGGTGTATGATCGGAAAGGGCAGGTGACACGTTTTTATGTTCGGATTTTATCACGAAAAAATAATAATACCACTGACTGGCGGAGAGTCCCTGAACTTAGCCAGGGCTCCATTCGTTCCTTCCGACGCTCGCCCTCGTTAATTATACTATATCTCACTACAAAACCGGCCATATCCTTTAATCACTAACTCCTTTGAAATATATATTTATAATAGCGTCCGCGAGTACGCGCTGACCTTTTAGTATAGGTTATTCCAAGTGATCTACCGCTTAGTACGACCCCTAAACGTTATTAGTATGCACTTGAAGTCAGTGGCTCAAGGTTGACCCATGGCCTACATTGGTTCGCGGATGCCGTGCCTAAAGTAGGCCATGGTTGACCAGTGCGAGCATGCAGGCGGAAGGACACAACCGGTCGCCATCCACAACCGAAGTATCGGTTGATTCGATAGTCGCGTTGGATATGCTAAACGCCTGCTACGCGACCCGCCAAGCCCCCACTCATGTCACTATGGTAGTAGTAGATTTGAAAAACATACAAGCGGGTTCTGGCTACACGAGTGCGGTGGGTGATCTCAAGACAACGTAAATTGCGAATCCCACCGATGGCTGGAAAACACGGGAAAGTAGCGAAGGTCCTAACAGGAAATCATTTGCGATCGTGGCAAATTCGGACTTGAAATTACGCAGATGCCGTGCTGGAAAAATTCTAGAGTTTCCCCTTCAATGTCCTACTATATTGCCAATCATATCAATCATAGTCCATAACATACTTCGATGATTCTATCGCCAGCTAACATCCCTGCTTTTTCCGCCGGTGTTCCCGGATCCACAGATCTTACATAACGTCCCGGTTTTCCCTTTTCGCTATGCAGATTGAATCCATATCCACTAGCGCCTTTTTCTAGCTTGCAGAGTCTTGGCCTCATTTCTCCTGACGCGTTACCATTAGCGGTCTGTAAAATGCAGAAAAAACATACGGTAACATATACAATACACATTACACAAACATATTCAAGGATAAAAGTAGGCCTATAATGTCATCACAAATGTAACAACCAGCTTCGGTTTACCGCTGCATATAAAACACGAAATGTTTCGCAGGAGCGTGTGCCTGTCTACGCACATTACCAACGTTTACGGTGACTGCAAATTAGCATCGCGATCGGGCGATCTCTAGTAAGGAACAGGCGTGCATATACTAACGTTTATGGTGAATGCAGTATATCGTTACAGTTGGGTGATCGATATTATTGACCACAAAATGGAAATCATGATAAACATGGCGTTTTTTTGGCAACAGATGAACGCCGTAGGCTACTCCTAATCGGATTTAACTAAACCCGTTCAATTCCAACTCAGTATTGCAGGCTGGTCTGTTTGCTACGCGACGTACTGATCGCGGCGCGAAATTCCCAGTGTTGCTAGCTATTTTGCGCTAAGCACCGATTGGATGTTTGCTGAACTTTCTTATTACCACTTTAATATTATCCGCATCGGAAACGGCGACGCTTACGAGCTAATAAAAATTGAATAGGCAAAGGATAATAACAGTTCGCCAAATCGGGTACATGACCAACAACAACAGGCGCCGAGAGTCACGAATTGGAACTTTACAGCAGTTGTTAACAGCCTACGCAATTCCAATTTATCCCATGCGTTGGTCCTTTATGAGATGCAAACTGGTACATTGCAGCACATTTTGAGTTACAAACTTCGCTTAGTTAAGTAGGGCATGGCTCAAGTATGGCATATATTCAAGTCTCACTGAGCAAAAGTCTGAAAGTATGCAATCCATGGAACGCATGCTTTGATACACTCCCGACGCATCGGGCGCCATCGCAGGGTAAATTGAGGACGTAGAATCGGACGTGGCTCTCGGAATGATTGTAAACACAACCACATCTCGCATCAGACAAAAGTATACTCCTAACATATTATGCGATGAGAAAAATTTCTAAATTTAAACGCGAACGCGTAATTCGTACGGAAACGACATAAACGTGTACATTTGAACAGGTTTGGTTCTAATACGTCAGCGAAACCTTTAAAGGTTACATTCCGACGTCGTTGACAGATAAGAGCAACCTCTGGTAATGCTAAAGAATATTGACCATAGCGTAGTCTATCTCCATTCAATCCACTCCACCTCCAATCAATCTGAATAGCACGGTACTTCAGTATATCTCACAATCCTATTATACCGAAAAAAACTTATCCGACATCGTAGTAGAAGCGTGTTATATTCAATTTCGTTTGATGAAGAAGGGGATCGGCGAAAACTAGGTAATTTAACCGTGGATGTTACTGTGATGACAGAAATTACTAGGCCAGGGTCACTCCCAAGAATGGTCAGATACGACATGGAGGGGCATCCAGAGAAAAAAAACAAGTAAACCATAGCCATATCATAATTATGCGGTTCAATCCACCCATAAAACTGAAGACCAAAGGGAGATAAAGTAGAACGGTGGCGGCGAAGTCTTTCAGTGTTACGGCGGTAGCCACAATCACAATCCGTCGACAAAATATATAACCGCCGAATGCGCTGACACATCAAAACAACCTCCTACCAACGGCTGCTATTATATGATGTACATACGTGTAGACGCTGGTAAAGCTTAGCACGCACCACAAATTTTATTGACAACGAAACAAGCATGATATATATACGGCATAACAAAGAACAAACTTTACGACAAGCGTTCTAAAAATGGTCTAACATATTCTATTGTTAATACTTACTGCGTTCTCAATAGATAATCTGTACGGCTGTAGCTGTAGTGTAATCACAAGTCTTATTACAACTTTGAGCAGAATATGCTATGAACCGTAGGAAACTACAGAAAGATATATTCTACTTTCTATCATGAAATAATGGCCAAGTAAGTAACAACAGTAGAATATAGGCAACCGAACTGTGCTATTTCGCTGTCACAGACATTGCTGTAATTACAAATGATCTATCACGTATCATGATTGTGCACGATAACAAACGTGTATTAATTACAACTACATAAAAACAGTCGCTTTTCCTAGTTTCAACATAAAATGACGATAGCTGAAATAGGCCTACGGTAGTATAGATAAAAGTTCTTCGGCGTTAGTCATTTGCAATCGAAATCGGCGCTTTAGGTGCCGTAGCCGTGTCAGAATTCCCCCAAATGATATTATGATTTCCCGTTTCGCATCGTCTGGCAACTCGCCCAACTTGAGTTTCGTTATAGCGACCAAGCTCTACAAATTTTGTAGAGACTGGCTTTGCGCGGTAACGATGCCACTATAAGCTGATGGGATTCAGATATGGGCTACGGAGCCCGTCTGATACAATGATAACTTGTGCAAAAGTCGGGCCCGCGAGTTAAACCACAAAGGGACACCGCATAATATCTCAATTCATATTTGTGAAAATTATGCTACTGCCGCTATACCTACGCCGATGGCTTAAGTCCTAAGCAGTCAAATTTCTGTTGTCAACGTCTACGGGCAACTGTCGAAGTATTTACAATTCCATCTCATAAGCCATCGTCTTAATATTTTGCCTGTAAATCTTTTACTCATACAGTACTATAGAGTTGAACTTTCACCGATATCATATCCACACACATCTTAGCGCCAGGTATCGGCAATAGAAAAATGTTTCCCACGCAATCACCAGCAGACGCCAACGAATAGAATCATTTTCAATTGAACTACCCCATCTATTTATGAAATCCTCTACATCAATCGTCATATTCAAAATCCAATGATCATCTCTGCAGAATAATCTCTATCCAGCCGCCTCGGTCACTAAATGAACTGAAATGCTCGACACGAGATCGAATAAATTCATCATTACTTCTTGTAATCGTGATTACGCTGGGATTATATTGATTTTCATTCTGAAAAGTAGGCCCAGTGAATAGCAATCTGGCAGATACACTCAGTTTACATAACCTTTCGAGCGTTGAATAAACGAGGGGCGCACAACGGTCAGATATTATATCGCCACAGCTCACACGGCCTTTGAAATAGGACGAGGTTTGTCATGTCGCATAAGAGCTCATGATAACGCTTATCTATTTGCCTACCTCGCATAATATTACATTATCAGCATATCTGTCAAAGACACTGTCAAAGCCTCAATGGCAGATGTATTGGTTTATGTACCACCACAGCACACGCTGCTTACGAAATAGAATGCAGGTTGCCAGCTTGTCTCTTCGCAGAAAAGTTCACGGCAACTATGTATTCTACCTATAGGCATACCATGGCCTACTTTATTATTGTAGGCCATGGGCATACACACACTCCTCAACTATACTGCGTTTGCTTGTTATCAGCGAACGATATTCTTCTTTGCACTGTGTTTGATGACCTCCTCGTCATCAGTGACATGGTAAAACACACATGGTCTCAAAGCCAATCATAAACTGTAAATAACTTTCTGAAGCGTGGCATAGCCGTATAGCCGTACTTAGCAACGGTTACCATCAATTTCACATTTCTCCCACACTCATTGGTTGTGTTCTATCTTCGCGACTTGTAATTTGCACTAAAATAGACAGACCTATTATCATAAGTCTAAGCCCAGGCCATCTCTAAGCTAACCGATAACTTCAGGTTAACCAGGAAGGTTACTACAAGTACAACATTAGCGGCAGCAACCGTATCGCTAAGACGCCGTCTTTCGGACTTCACCAGTTCGGACAGTGTGGTTTCGAACACCGACCTAAGCATATCAGTACACTATAGCCGTAGCCTTTAACTCCGGTGGGCTACCATCGCTTCTTCACACGCAATATATATCATACCATGACGGCCAGAATTACACCTGCACTACAGCTATAACCTTATCAATAACTCCTCTATGGTTAGGTCCGAGCCGGCAGGTGATGCGGCGAGGTCCGAAACGACTGCAGGCCACAATGTACATGTTGCACTAACAATGATACAGCAGGTTCATAACCATGATACAGCAATCCCGCCCAACTCCATCATTACGTTCAGGTTCCCGAGTGTGAATTGCGACTGCTAGAATCGGTACGCCATTACTCTATCAACTCATCATTTGTGTGCTACCCTCAACACAGAGACCATAGTCACGATATTACAGCCCCACCCAAGTCTGTCTACGCCTCTACGTTCAAGATAGTGAATGGCGACGGCGAGTAAAAGCGATACGTCTTGTGTCGTCGCCTTTGGTAAAGTCAAGCACATAAATCACAAACAGACATCTCGCAAAGTTTGACGATGATCTAATGTACAAACAAACTCGCCATAAACATTATCATGATGAGTCATGGGCTATTTAGTAGGCCATGGATGAGTATAGTGTAATCTTTTCCCAAGAAATCGCCAGCAAGTTTCTAGGCAGAAGGCAACGTGACATACCCCCGTGGACGAAATTCAGTATGGCAAGGTATGGTAAGATTGGGTTGGGGTATATCATACTTCAATATTCTGTCGAATTTTCGCGAGACTTCCATGGGAAAATAGCATAGTGCTAACTGCCGACTACTGGATAATGGCAACGTAAAAAGAAACTGTCTTACGTAATATCGTACCTTTGCCGAACCACCGGCCGCAACCGCAACCGCAAACACCACCAGCTGAGCAGCTAAACACGTATTCGAGCAAAATATGTTGAAGGCGGTGGGTGTTATAGGCGACGTTTCTTTCTAGACTTGGCGGTACGGCAGAGCTGAGTACTGGACAGTGGTGCGGTATGGAGGAACTAGATTTCGTAATTTCGTACCTTTGACGTACCACCGGCCGCAACAGCCAGCAGGTGAACACGTGGCCGCGCAGGATACGGCGAAAGGCGGTGTTTCTAATCTTCGCGGCGCGCAAAAAATTTACTATTAACTTGAAAATTATGAGAATGGTTTATAAAAAAGACGCGATTGTGCCGACGAAAATGGCGCTTCAACGACAACTTGAACAAGACTTGAATTCTGCGAGGTCAGGACACAGTAACAACCCGCCCATCCTCCATGTAGATTTTTCAACTGCTACCACTACTAAGAGTAAGTTTCGGTGGAAACGGTCGTTGCCAAAGAGTATTTTACACTTCTATACTTTATTTCAGGTATAAGCCATTATATTTTCGCAGCAGATCATTTTCAAAAAGAATTTGTATCGATAAGACTAAAGACTTTATACCAAAATTACCAACCTGTGTTGTTTCCTTTATTATAGGTGTTTGCTCTTCGGGAACCGCAGCGTCTTCTTTTAACACGTCTTCAGCTTGAGTGAAACTTTCAGTGCCGTTTGCGACAAGATCTATCGTTATAGGTATACCCTTTTCCTGCAAAACACACAAAAAATAAACTTTCATCATTGCGTGTTTACAGCTGCCTACCGTGTGTTTAAATAACAGTTTACGTTCATGTAGATATATTGAACGAATCAGCCGATAGCACTGTGTTATCAAGTACCTACGAAATGAACGCACGACATTTCTTGCGTTGTTTGAGGTGAGTGGTGTGCAATTAACTAAGCAAAGTAGTACCGCGATTATCGTCATTAGAGAATTTTGTAAATTTCATGATCAAGTCGGGAGCATTGAAATACTAAAGGGTTGTTACAGTCGTAAAAATTGTTTGGATGTGTAGACGAAATCGATAGTGTGGCAAGTTGCAAGCGGCAAGTTACAGTACAGCATGGCCTACCTAGAGTACAGTATCATCATCATCACTTGAAACGATGAAAAAAAATCCGAAATCTGGCGGGGCATTGTTTATAGGTCGTCCGCCGAAACAGCGAATATAACCGTTTTAGTCATCGATGGAAAGTAGGGGAAAATGAGGAAGCTCCTTCCGTGTAAATCGCCTCTATCCTCAGGAGTCTGCTACATTCGAACATGAACAAACTAGGATGGTGTGCAGAGAACCCGTTCGCAGTGTTTGAATCTGAATTTACGCACAGGCTCGAGGAATTTAAGCTAATGAGCTTCCCTGGAAATGGTATGTTTAGATCTCTGACTTTAGTCCAGCCTGGCAAGTGGCAATACATGCAGTCAACCACTTTAGTGCTGCGCTTTAGCGCTTACCCCCCATCGGACTCGTAAGCTAAACAAGAGCTTGCTAGATTTTGCGTCACCGGTACCAGTACGACTGCGTAGCGGAGCCGTCAGTCAAATTTTATTGTCAGGAACCGCACAATAATGCCATCGGCGGCGAGATCATGAAATTTCAACAAGGCCTATGTCAACGGTCTATGAAGTTATGCAGTTCCTGTGTAGGTCATAAGTAAATAGACATTTGCGAGACCTCTCCTAGACCTTTTGTTGTAAAGGTATAGCGGTGTAATCATTCAGGTGAAGAGCAAGTTACCGTACCATAAGAGGTACTACACGCGCAGAAAGTGAAGAGGACATTTAACGGAAATATATAAACCGCCTCTTAAGAACAATGAAGCAAATACCACTACGAGGATTGCTCAAATATTTGTAAAGAATACTTGAAAAATACTTCCTGCTAAGCAGGGCATAAAGTCTGAAATATTCGGGGTTTTAAGCACTTAAATTCATTCAGTAAGCATGAATTGCGTTGGGCACAAGCCATGGGAGATCTCTTGCAATTTGCTACGACTATTCAAATTTTTGTATAGCCTACATAATTATAATAATAGTCTGATTTTATACTTTGATGTGTTTATTAGCAACAGAGAAATCCCAAACAGGTCTGCAACCAGAGGGGTAGCACAGGCCCTAACGAAAGTCAACCCACAACTTCAAATCAAGGCAGGTTGTGACTAGGGCTGGGCAAAATCGAATAGTATGAAACATCGGATCGAATCGAATAATTTCGACCGAATCGAATACCGAATAGACGCGTCCGACCTAGTTATTAACCTAATTCGATAAAATTTGATCAACAATATATGATCAACGGTCAGGAACATGCAGAGACGCAACTAGCCAAATGTGAAGTCATGTCTATGACTTCATGGTGTGCTGTCAGAGTGACAGCAAAATGCACAAAAGTCCAATTCAAAATTATGGTACAAGAGGAAAGGAGTGTTTCAAGCTAAACCTCTCCTGGCTACGTCCACGTTGAAACACGTATAGAGCTTTTTCAAGTTGTTGTAGTATTCGAAATTCGAAAAGAGAACGAATTACTATTCGATTCGGTCCAAATATCTTGCTATTCGATTCGATTCGGTAGTATTCGAATTCGAGTGCCCAGCCCTAGTTGTGACATGTCATGAAAAATCACAGCCAAATAACATATATATAAGTTGGTAGCCCATAGGGTATATAAATATGCATGTGATTCAATTAGTTTTGGATGCTTAATAAATATTGCCTTATCAAGAAGATAAAATATCTCACTTTTAATATCCTTTCCGTTTCTTCATCCACGACAAATAATTCTGTTTCAGTATCCTTTTCTTTAATACGTTTCACGACTTCTTGATGAGAGTCCTTTTCCACATTGTGACCGTTTACGCAGACGATTTTATCTCCAACGAGCAACCCTGCTTGCTCTGCCACGCTCCCCGGTTCTATCTTTCGAATCCTCTGACCTATCTGCAAGAGAAATATTGATTGTTAATAATGATCGATGTTGATCAACATAAGTAATGATGCCTTCGCATGTGGAATGAGCAATCAATTTTGTGAAAACTTACTAGGGAACTATACCAATACATTACATGCCTACTCACTATTAATTGCATGTAAGAGAAAATGCAAATAATTTATGAAAGACACGATTGCATGGAGCTCTTGAGCATAACCGAAAACTCCGGAATTCATATGACTGAGAAAACTGGCCAGGAAGCTAAGTAAGCACCAGGACGTAGGAATTAACAATCTCTTGGTTTACTGCCTCCACAATACGCTAACCTAGGCTATTCGCACAAGTCTCTCTACATGGCCAATCTCGCAGACATAGCTACTACTGGAGGAGGAATTGTGATTGTGGTGATGCAATTTTTGAGTACAACTTTCCTTATGTGGGTTAGTTGTGAGTTGGGAATTTAGAGTGTGGAGGATGACATAAAAACCAGATTTACACTGTCGACAAAGGATACAGTGACGGTTCTACCTTGCTAGGTGATGTATATACTGTAATAGAGAATAATTATAGACAATTGTAAACTCAGTAAGCTAATAAATATTGGAGTGGCAGTTTGTCACAATTCACAATCATGGCAACAGAATAGCAATCTAGAGCCATATAATCTAGGACTTCTCGGTACCATATCCGAAGGTACCTAGGCCACAGGTCCACAGCTATTTCTCCATTCAAGATTTGGTAGGCTTAAGGGCACAGCTAGTTCATATGGAAGCGTATTCTTTTGAGACACATAATAAATTATACACTGGCCTTGCCCTTTTCTCCATGAAGATGAAAACCATATCCATCGGGTGCTTTGACAACTTTACAAAGCCTTGGTTTATGAATGCCGTTTTCTGCCATTGTATTCCACAGACTTCAATAGTCAAGTGTCTTCAAAAGCAATTGAAAAGTTGACAGAAGGCTACGTGAATAGAACAGAGCAATTTACATCCACACTACACCCTGTTTGGCTCTATAATATGAAAACCATCAATAAGAACATACATTATTTAAGCAATGACAACGATACCGGCACAGACAACTTTGATTATCTACCTCAAGATGAAAGTCAATTGTTATCAAAAATCTGAAAACCTACTTCTGAATACAACAGGTTTCTGAAGTGACTGCCTTGACAAGATAAAATTCTCAATCAGTAGGCATATCATTGCTTGCTATAGTGTTTTACAATGGAATATTACTTCCTCACCTTCCTGTATTGCCTGAATAACTATGACGTTGAAATCCTTACCAACTAAAACAGTCATCATGCTTTCAAATTGTCAAAATCACAGTTGCATCAAGAATTGATTAAAGGTATGATACTTCACATATAGTAGGCTATGGATAGGAAGGATAGAATATAAATTGGTACTAGTAGGTACGTGGTAGTTAGGACCAATTGCATATTTCAAATATTTCAATATTTTGCTTTCCTATCCCACCTCACTGTAAGGCAATTAGCCAGTGTGTATCATTCTACATGTAGCATTATGTCCCACCTACACTGTTGCAACAGCGTAGTTGTGTTGACATAAAACCGGCTTATTAGCACTGATTGAACAACATCATAAGTGCAGGTATGCAAAATTTACAATGCAGGTATGGAAGATTACAGTAATCAGTCAAGCATGGAAGCTTCTTGTGATAGCCAGCCAACAAATTAATCAAGCACAGGATGCCACCTAAATTATTACCACATCCTACAAGCTTTCCTGCAATCCGGCATATTGAGAGTAACGATCATTACAGCATCAGTTTGGGTAACATAATATATACCTATACCTATAACTACCTGTTAGACAAATAGAGTAGAAATGAGTGACAACACAGATTACATGCATCAGAGGCATATGATTTCTGCTCTTTCATGTGGCAAACAACCTTTCAAAGTTATTCAGTCTCAAAATTAAGTAGGCCTATCTAATAAGGACTTTCATATTGCATCATGTATTGACAGTCATAATTCTATCCAGTGTGTTTAATAACGTGATGGTGGCAGAAGCAGAACAACCTCCATCGTCAGTAGGCCTATAAATCTACTACAGTTTCCGGTGGACGTAAGCAGTTGAGTAACCTCTACAGGCTGAATATGAATACGTCTGAAACATTGGTGGGATCAACCAAATAAATTCAACACAACACACAGACGGTATATATACTTAGAATTACTTGCGTGAAGTCATTCTGTAAGTGCGTATGAAGCTTCTTGTACAATATGTATAATATTTTGACAAATAAACGTCACTGATTAATAAGTAACAAAATCTGCCATAACTCTCACAAACCTCGACACCGATATCACACCAATTTGTCATGTCAACATGTGTTAGATTTAAACACGAATAGGTGCAGCTCATATACTGGTACCGGAAATCAACTAGTTAACTATGAGACAGACATCAACCAAGGTTTAGGATATTGTGGTGATTCAATCAATTATTGGCAGAATTTGATAGTTTTGATTCAGTAGGCTTTGGATAATAATAATAATTTGTGTTACAACTCCATTAACTTGTGGAACTGCATATTTTTTAAATTAGCAATTCTGTTATAATGCTAGTTCTTATAGGCGTGTACCACAACACCTAACACTTGCGAGCAGCCCTGAAATTTGTATGATCAGATGATCACAGCAAAAAATAGGCCTTGACAAATTATTTACGCTATCTTCATAAATATTCAATGATCACAGCCCCGCAAGGTTTTCCTAAACAAGTTAAATGGCATGACACAAATTGCATTTACCGGTAGTATTTCATAACCTGTGTCAAATTACCAGCATTGATTGACTAGTATATAGAGTCCTATCGCGTTAATAAAACACCTCGGATCTTGATTGTTGATCACGGGCATTCATTTGCTGACCGTTAATAAATTTTGGAAGGCCTATTTTGTGTATTACCGCATTACTACAATGAAATTTGAACGATCTGAGGCAAGAGTAGGAACACCATGATAGATCGGCTTCAATCGGGATTGTATGGACTAGTCCGATGTCTATTCGGTGTGCAATTTGATGATGTGCTTGACATATGATATGCACAGTATCAGTTAATCAAAAGGTAAGTCTAAGTCCTATGCCACAGTGAGACAACTGGCAAATGAGGCGGCAAGGAATAGTATATCTCGCTTTTCCAAAAATTTTCATATGATATTTTGGGAATATAGTTAGTCGGTCATTGTTCCATTCGTATTCGACCAAACTGATCTCAAACCTGAGGATATGAGTAAGTTTCTGAAAAGTAACACGCCAACCGAATGTGATGTGATCCTGTTTACGAAGTTATGCACTACACACTACAGTAAGTTTGTGGTTGGAGGCCTATATTATGCCCTTTAGCCCAACTCTTCAAACTACAGCTCAGCTACCATGACTGCTCCTACTCTTACTGCGCTAATAAGGCAGACCACCTCATGAAAGGGCGAAAGGCAGACATCAGTCAGTTGGTTACAATCGATAGCGAAAACAACAGTGACCGGCCACTCGCGCGATACGATGAGAGTATACTGATTGAACAACCTTTTACATCACGAGCGTTTTCATGCGACATCCTGTACAATCACTGCGATCTGTGCATAGTTCACACTGTTATAGCCACTGCAATATGCAATTCCATAACATTCAGTCTATCTATCAGTCCTTTGGCGTTGCTGATGACTTGCTTCGTTGTTTGTTTTTGATATGTATACCCACACAGCCACATTCATAATGCGAACACTTTTCTCCGTATGAAAAGGAATGCCCATCCTCCGGCCGCATCTCCCTCCGTCTATCTTGCGTCTAGAGCAGTGATAGTCGAGCGGTTTGTAAACTACTCAGTTTTCGCAATAGAATCAGTTGTTTTTTTCTGTATCGCCACCTTCTGACCGATATTTTTTCCATGTACTGAGACGACAAGTGACGAAAATTGAAGTGGAAATGGGATGTTACCAAAGCAAAATTATAATAACAGGCTGACACATAAATCGTTCGCTTGCCTACACAAATAGAAACTCCCGCTATTGGAAGATTCAGCCCTCAGCCAAGCTCTTTTTGTTCAATCCGGCCCACCCACAGAGGTTCAGCTCATAATCAATCAACCAATCAGCTGAATCGCACCGAAAGTGGGTCCCCGAACACTGCGAACAGGAACCGATCCTCTCGTCGATGTGCTCTGGTCCACCGTGCATGGTGTTATTTTTCAAGAGTTTTGCTGCTGCTACGTTTAGTGTGGTGTGTTCAAATTAGATATGGGATAAAATTTTATAAATTCGTAGCTCCCGTAACGTTGAATTACAAACCTATCAAATAAAAGTCGTAGCCGATCCCGCTAATACTAAAATGGTGAGTGAAGCTGCGTGCTCCATATCGCCCCAAAAAGAGGCACAGTATCGCCGAATTTTCGAAGAATTGGACGTTGACAAAGATGGAAAAATTGATCTGTCTGAACTGCGCGAAGCATACCGCCGCATGAAGTTGCTACGCATTCCTGGACAAGCTGAAAAGTTTTTGACAGCCAGTGATTCCAATAAGGACGGTGAACTTGACGTCACAGAGTTTGTGAAATATTTACACGAACACGAAATGCACTTGAAGCTTATGTTTAAAAAGATGGACCATGATAAAGACGGTAGGATATCGGCGTCTGAAATGGTACAGTCATTGAAATCAATTGGATTAACTATTTCTGATCAAGAAGCACACGACATTGTTAGGAGAATTGACAAAGATGGCTCGTCATATATTGACTTAGACGAGTGGGTACAGCATCACCTTTTACACCCATCTGCGGATATAAGAGACATTATCTACTATTGGAGACATGCAACATATATGGACCTTGGTGAGAACGTTCTTGTACCAGATGAATTCAGCGACGATGAGAAATCAACCGGAAGATGGTGGAAGCTACTGGTAGCTGGCGGCACGGCCGGTTCCGTCTCAAGGTCATTTACAGCCCCTCTTGATAGATTGAAGGTGTTATTGCAAGTCCATGCGACGAAAGCAAATCAACTTGGGATAAAGTCTGGATTCAAAGCATTGCATGGCGAAGGTGGATTCAGAGGCTTGTGGAGAGGAAATGGTATAAATGTTTTGAAAATCGCACCAGAATCGGCACTTAAATTTTTTGCGTTTGAAAGATTAAAGCAAATCATCGGACAGGAGTCAGGTCAAGAAATGAATGCAAAATACAGATTTGTGGCCGGATCGTTAGCGGGTGCTTTTTCTCAAACTTGTATCTATCCATTAGAAGTCATCAAAACTCGTTTAGCCCTTCGAAAAACTGGTCAATACAAAGGGGTGTTTGATTGCGGTCTTAAAATCTACACGAATGAAGGGATTGGGGCATTTTTCAAAGGTTATGTCCCGAATATATTGGGTATTATACCTTATGCTGGTATTGATTTATGTATTTATGAAACGCTGCGGAATTACTGGATGAAGAACCATTCCGATACAGCAGTTCCTTCGGTATTTGTTCCTCTTGCGTGTGGGGTAGTATCGAGCACTTGTGGACAGTTAGCGAGTTATCCGCTCGCTTTAATCAGAACGAAAATGCAAGCAAACAAAGGTACCGTGAAGCGAATGGAAAACCCAACCATGCTTTCTCTAGTAAAGACAATATTTCAAACGGAAGGTTTTTTTGGCTTTTATCGCGGTATCGGGCCTAATTTTTTGAAGGTTGCCCCAGCAGTTGGTATAAGTTATGTTGTGTATGAAAAAATGAAATCTGAGTTACGAGTTTGAAGCATCTATAATTAAATTGCCTTGTGAACGTATGCAGTGAATTTTTGTTATATACATAAAGAGTTCTACTAAAAGGCAAACCACGGGAACCAAAACTATATATCGTAGATAGCTCTTTTGTGACCTCCTTGTCCAGCCTGTGTCACGTTTGCAAGATATTTATATGCACCAGTAAATTGTGTACTGGTGTTTCGTGCAAATCTGCGTAAGTGCAGCAAAAACGAACGAAGGACAAAAAAAGCTATGTCTTTGACCATTCTAGACTAGCAAAGTCCTAGAAGCTTCAGGCAGACAATATTTCGCCATTTAATGGCAACTGCAGTACCAGTCCTACCCTGATTTTACGGACCAGGCCCTAACCGTCTCTGCTGGGTCCACTCTTTCGTGTTGATGTTAATACCGGTATTTCTAGGGTTCACCTTTTAGTATGACCCTTCATGTGACATAAATATTGTGCGATACATTCCTACTGTCAAACACAATGTTACTAAACCTGTGAATGCAAAGAATATATGTCTTGCTGTAAATAATCACTGACAGATGTGGCAACTTCACCAGTCAAGCATTGGGAGGGATAAGAACTTTCGTCTTTCAATTATACTGTTCGTCATTTCCAATCATTGCAAGCTTTTCCCCGGTGCTGCTTGAATCACAATGAAACATGATCGACGAACCTTTGATGTTTTAAGAAATGGTTATCTATTTACTCTTAACGTATTGGATAGATTGATAGTGTACACTGATGTCACCCTTTCACCATCATAACTGCCAATATTAGTAGTGTGCACCGAAATTTGTTTCACCGCTTTCAGAATCAATCAATCTGATTAAGTTTACTTTGAGCACCAGACCGGGATAATTCCATAAGAAGTGCTGAATTGTTCAATTTATTTTTTTACGTATTATTTCTTTCTTGTAGCGTAATAAACTAAAATCAAAGGAAGAGATATGAACAGAGTTTTTGCAAGAAGAGGGTCAGCCATGAGAATCGTGTGTTCTGGTCAAAGGAGACTGGCAACAAGAGATGAGGTGAAATGCCATTCGTCCTGTTCTTTTTGTAGATAACTAACTCTCGTTTTGGATATGGTACCATGGAACTAAGGCCACGCGAGCACAGTTAGTAAGCAACTCGAGAAAGTGCTGCGAATTACATAAGCTACTAGGCTACTTTTCCCTGTATTCCGTGTGAGGGAAGTATGTTTTAGCCTCGCTTGGCGCAGTAAATTGTCAGTCTCTAGAAAGGGATATCCAATGACAGGCTTGTGGCGTGATGGGTAGTTGCTCTACCACCCTGTAAATCAGCAACTGTGAAAAAAGGGTGGGTGTAGCTGATACAGCACCTTACAAACACTATAGTCATGACAGCGAAGGTCAATACCGATTTGAGAGTGCCCGAGCTTCTGCTTTCACATGACCAAAAATCACATAGTGATAGCGAACGAAATCATCACATGCCCAACACATTTAGTTTTGAGTTTCGAGTCAAACTATACCACCACAGCCCATGTAATGTCGATGAGGGAAAATTCCAACAATAGTTTGGGAGTAATCCCACAACCTATATCAAGTACAACTACCTCATTAACTTAGGTTCTTGATGCTCGACGAAACGAAATGATGAAAAGGAGCCTTCCCCAAAAAAAACCAATCGCGGGTGTTGAAAATATCATTTTGGTAGCATCAGGAAAAGGTGGTGTGGGTAAATCCACTGTTGCTGTTAACCTCGCTTGTGCGATGAATATGAAAAAGGTAGGTAGCCTACTCCACTCAAACTGGGCATGAAACGAACAAAATCTGTTGATTAAAAATCTCTTGTTCTTAGGAAAAAAAGGTTGGGCTTCTCGACTCGGATATTTTTGGTCCCTCTATTCCTAAACTCATGAATTTGAGTGGAAATCCAAGGTTGACTAAAGGTAAGGAAAAATTTGCTCGACGAAGTAAATAAAGGCCAGCAATTTCAAACATGCCAGGAAAAGGTCGGGAAGGAGTGGTCTAATCTTCTATATTCTCACGATCCACACTGTTCAAGTGTTCAACCACTATACCAATGTATGTCTATGAAAATTTCATATTGATATCATTGAATGTCACATGATAGAAACTTTGGGCAATCCATGAAACATGGGGTGTGGACTGTTAACAGCTTCAGCAGACGAATGTGTCATACACATTACTACTATAAATCTGCTTTTACAACCTTGCCAATTCTGATCTGAATCCCATTATTTGTTTTTAAGATGACAAAATGATCCCCCTGATGAATTACAACATTCCATGGTGAGCAAGCTATTTATCTCCATAAATGCTCAAAACTGTATTCAACTTGTTTTATTTCCCTGTAAGACTGTCGAGTGCTGCTCTTCTTGACATACACACCTTCAAATTGCAGTATGTCGATGGGATTTCTAATCGATGAAAACGCAGCGGTAGTCTGGAGGGGACTGATGGTTATGCAAGCAATGGAGAGATTATTACGACAGGTTGATTCCATATCTGACCAATCCACTATCTTGCGCTCCATGCTCATAATTTTTTTAGGTTGCCTGGGAAGATCTAGATGTTTTAGTGGTGGATATGCCTCCAGGCACAGGGGACGTACAGTTATCCATTGCACAAAACGTCCCAGTTTCTGGTAGGTGTCGCAGTGTAATTGGGATAGGCACACCGAATTGAACAATCGAATCGATTAGAGGGCAATTTCAAATCAGTATCTACAGTGCTAGTGCTACCTAGTGTTTGACAACATTTTTGTCAACTGAACGTATTTAGCAGTATTTAGCGTGATAAATATAGTAAATACTGGGCTCTTTGATAAATGAGCGGTATTAAAGGACAAAATACCTCCCTGCGTTCAAGTCTACATGGACCTCAATAGTGTAACACTGAAGTTAACAGGTGGTGATTCGATTCGAATGATTTAAAAAAAAAAGATGTATGCAATTTGCTCATCCTTATTGTGTAAGCACGATCACGAAGCAAGCACCAAAAAAGTCTCTATGGATTGAAATTAACCCTGATTATGCACAACCAATCACATTGCAGTCGGTGATTCATTTTTCTGATTGCGCCCGGTCACTAGACAATTTTGTCTTCTGTTTATTCCAGGAGCTGTCCTTATTTCAACGCCACAAGACATCGCCCTATCTGATGTACGCCGAGGAGCAGAAATGTTTCACAAGGTTAAAATTCCGGTTGGTAAATTTACTACAAGATAAAAAATTGGCCATCACTAAGCGTACAAAGTAACATATTCGAAAACCACATGAACAGATTTTCGGCATGATTGAGAACATGAGCCACTTCACTTGCCCCAACTGTGGAACGGAAAGCAGGATATTTGGGTCGGGACGAATCGAAAAATTAACCAAAGACCTAAAATTGGACATAATAGGTGGGAAGCATGCTTTTGACTGCTCGCACTCTCCAGTCCCCACTATTACAATGTGAGCCTGCAGTGAAAATGCAATGCCTTGAAACAAAGACATTAAGCATGGAGAAAATGTTGGTTATATTTTACAAAAGGTTTCCATACTCAATTACTCATATTTCGGCTGTCTGAAATTCAGAAAAAAAGAAGGGAATACATCCCCCTTATTTAAGCCATCGTTACTCCAGCAATAATATTCTGCGAGCCTCAACATTTGAGTATTGGACCTTGTGCTAATCACGTAAGGTAGGTGACCAAAGGGAGTCCAGTCCAGCTGTGGAGACACACCAGAAACCACTGATAAAAAGTGTAAGAATCAGCCTGGAAGAAACTGGCGGTAAAGGCCGATTTATGGTTGGAGATGGGGATTCAACCTTCTTAAACTTTGCTATCAGTGGTTTCTCGCGAGTTGTTTTTTTTCATGTGAATTTTCACCGCAGGCCACCTAAAGTAGGTTCTTATCTATAATGTGTGGAAGAAATCCTCTTCATGAACAAACAACATTGGCATTTGGTTTAGTGATTCGTCACATATATATTTAAGGAAACATACCGCTGGATCCAGAACTTAGCGAGCTGTCTGACAGAGGTTCTCCCATTGTGATCAGCAACCCTGACAGCCATCAGGTATGTCCAGCGATCTTCTATACTATCCAGATAGATTAAATCACGTTCTTGTTTTAAGGCAAAAGAGTTCGTCAAAATTGCCAATATCGTTTGGAACCGGCTGCTGGGAGAGTAGGGAGAGCTGGGCAACCGTGAATATTTACATCGCTCCGTGACGGGTATACGATTACAAAATCTTTAGAACGCAAATCTTGTTCTGATGTCTTCTAACTTCTTGGAAACCTGTGGTGTCAAATGAATCGGCATAAATATTTGAAGATTGTAGTGCAGCCGATCAATACAAATCATTACAAAGAAGATTCACCACAGATTTAACATTCAACTTTGGTTTGATAACTATAACGCTCAAAAGCTTTTGGAGCTACGCTCCTTCCTCAACAGCATATGACCATCTTCAGGATATCTGTTATTGGAAAGCTATGGCCTATGATTGCAGACTGATCCATATATGGTTATATGATTCAACAGTGGTTCATACACCAGATAATTATCTCTTAATACAAATACAACCCCAATTTGTTGGGCTCGAAATAGGGGTAGTACATACTAGTGAAAACAAAACAGATCAAAATATTCAAAATGTAGCATGATACGCAAACTCTTACCTCGGCTGGAATTCTATCCAACTCTTCAGCGACTGAATTTTGCTTTGCAGAGTCGATTGAGTTGAACAACTCACACAAATCGCCGTCGATGACATTCTGTGATGGCAAAAAGCAACCTGGTGATTTTCAAGAAGCTCAAAGCAACTGCAAGGTTTTTACTGACCTTTACCGGAAAGTAAAAAGACCGGAATCCCAGATGGTCGCGGCCAAGTAATGGCGGTGCTTCATTTCTCATATGCATCTCCAAATGTTGGAAAAAATCATGATCCTGTTTGATGAATTACAATTGATTAAAATCCTAGCTATGGATTGTATGAAATGCTTATCATCACAATTCGATAGGACATTTGAGAAAACCATAGCCTAGAGTTATGACGCAAGCAGGTTCAGCGTTAAAATACGTCGAGGAAGTAGAAATACTCAAATTTGAAAGACAAGTATATAATACCAGCCAGCTGCTTACTAATGTTTCTTGAGCTAATGCTAGGCTTTGCGCTACAAACAGCACTCAGTGGTTAAGTGTACCAATGGTAACGAGTAATTCACCATTGTGTCACTCTGTGTCGTCTTGATCACTAGCACATCTCAAACCATACAGTAACAATAAAACGGCCTCCACAAATAAAATATAAAGTCAGTGACTAATGTGTCACTTCATCACTCAGGACCAACCACATCTCAACTACTTTGACATTTCCATGACAAGTTGTAAGATGTCAATAAATTCAAGTCTTACCTCGTGAGATGTGAATGGAACCAACATTCCTATGCCACCAGACAACGTAGTGTATACTAGCGATTCAGAACCTCCCGGTATCAGAGTTGATTTTTGCAATGACAAAATAATCTCGCCGACATGGTAAGAACATAAGACGTCACACTGGAAACAAGAAAAAGAAACTTTCTTGTACTCCGGTACGAATTGCGATGACGTAATGGAAAAGATTAAGATAGCAGATTACACGCATTAGATTACACATTGATGTTTTCTACAATATACAAAGAATCGTCTTACTTTCTGTGAGCAGCCACTGAGAAGACCTCTGGTCCACAATGCTTTGGTTCCACTAGGATCTTCCTGAACATCATCGTTAACATCAGACGGCAGACGAAGCTAGAACAGAGCATTATTTACTCAAAACCTACACAATAATGTAAGTCAAACTTCACATACAATAGAAATATTGCCAAACTTGTCTCCGACTGCTGCCGTGCCATAGTCGAGAAGTGTCGCCGAAGTCACCCATCTCGGGTACGTATCGTCAGCAAAGATCACCAATTGATTTTCCGGCCGTCTGTACCTCACCCAGTGCACAGACTCTTGAATATCGCAAACCAGAACACGCTGTCCGACAGCGTGCAATGACACTATTCGGTTTGGTATATGCTGAAATATAAGATCTACTGTGACTCGTGTTCGTGCCAAAAACGGTGGAAGGGAGTGAGCTTGAAACATTTATCATGGGGAATCTTGCGTATAGCATAACATAATGTGGAAATAGAATACACATTAACACTTGAACAGATACGTCGATAGGCAAGACTGGTAGACATTACACAACTCAGACGTGTCTTTTGTGGTTCAATTTCCAGCAACAGCTGCGTCAAACACAACAAGGGAAAATAAGTATTCATCCGTAGATACCCCTGCCGGTAGGGATCAGTATTTGGAATATGATCTTCGTTTCGATTAAAATACTAGCTGATCTGCTACATTCAAACATGAAAATATTCAAAAACAGCCATCCCTTCATACAGCCTAGTGGAGTTAGAGCAGTCAGTTAGCTCAGTATATGCTGACAATTAGGTAAGTCCCCGTAGTGTGGAACGAAAACGATTCATATAATACAACAGCACCATCATTATTCTATGCCTTACCTTATTTTCACACTTTCTAAGCAATTTCTTCTTTCCCAAGTCATAGATTCGAAGTAATTTCCCAACACCGATCAGCACACGACCTTGGTAAGGACATATTGCTTGAGGAACTTCCTCCACCGGTGTCTAAGTTTTAGAAAACAAAGCAACCATACATAATCGTAAGTAAATATTGCACCGTCAGGCTCTTCACATTTTGACACCGTAACAGAGAATGAAGCAAGGGAGAACACGACCCTCATTACATCACTACACTGAGGCACTTCCATAGAGTCCATAGACACACACACAGACTATATATATTTCAGCAATGTGGCGGTGATACACGGCTATTATATATATATATATATATACATTTTAGAGAGACATTCAGTCATCCAGTCAACCACCATGTGAAATGTTTCGTTCCGGCAACGATATGGCATTCATGGAATCACAAAAAACATACTGTACCCTGTGAATCAATTCCAGCTGTGTCCCATCATCACTGAATCTGTAAGTGTGAATTTCTCCAGACTTAACCAGTCTCGGATTCAATTGCATGTCTTGTGCGACGCCAACAATCAAAAACCACTGATCACCATAAGCCGCGAATCGACATACAGCCAGACTCAGAGCGGCCGCATTTTGTTCCAAGCATATTTTCGCCGTGGTCTCACCCTATAAAATATTAAAATGAAATAAATTTTACTCACTAAGACAATAAACAACCCAGACCAAGAGGACACAAGATTCTATGGTTCACTCACTGTGGAAGGATTCATGACTCTAATCTGTGAGGCCCACATCCCTGGCCCAGCCTTGGGTGCTCCAAATTTGTCCTCCGGTAAAATTTCTCGTAAAAATGCTTGAGCCATTTCTTGTGCGAGATCCTTCTCCTCTTCGCCTGCAGCTTGTATCATTTCCTGCATAAGTTTTGAGTTTCGAGATTACGGGAACTAGCTGATCTCGTTCTGAATTTCTTACTTTTGTCAGTCCATTTTTGGGGATCATAGAGGATATACCCAAACCATTGTGTATTACACACAACACACATGATTTGAATGGCAATTTTGAACTCGGCGGTCATTTTAAAATAGATTAATGTGTTGACTATGTTTTAAGAGTATTTTACCGTGGCCATTTGATTTCTCCTATGGTCTTTAGTCTCTTCGGTGTATGCATTGTGGTCCGTCTCCAACAATACAAGATGATTCGATAACGGATGAACGGTAAATTTCCTCGGCGTATATTGCAAACCGGTCGACACCTGATTAAACACAGTCCCCAGTTTTTCCAACGCCAAAATCCTGCCAGCGAACGTCGACGTAAGTCAAAAAATATTTCCCAAACGTAATTTGCATGTCAAGATGGACGCACTCACCTCAACGTGTTGCCGGAAATTGCGACGATGCCCTCGGTACATTGCTCTGATGAAAATCCAGATGCGAATTCGAGTGGGTCGTAGGAAAGCGGGGTTAAATGAAATCTGTTCTGGTATTGATAACTCAACCATGTCCGACTTGACATGCCCAGCACGGCATCAGAACCCTGTAAAAGAAAACAGCGAATAGGCAATCGATATTTTCTCAACAGCAAGATCACATAACTTCTGGTATGGAAGGGTACAAAAGAACCACGCAAATCTATACAATCAACAACTTATCGTTGAGATACAAAAATACAACGTAAAAAATCGATAGACAATATGAAACAAATATAAAACTTCATGGAAAGATTTTGGAACGGAGTAATCGACTAATGAACCAAGGTAAAATAGACACTTTTCAATACTATATAATACCTGAGTTTGAACTCTGAAAAGTTTGACTGGTCTTGTACCAAGATACCTCGTTCTTGTGTCAGATAGATCCCCTGTGACGTTATCAAGAGTAGTTCGGAGCAAGACACCATTCTGATAAATACCAATACGACATGAATTATAGTGTCGCATAAAATTACAGAAACACAAAATCGTAATCAAACCAATATAATATAATCTAAATAAATAAATACAATAGGCCAGCGATGTAGTGGCTTTGTACTATATCATTAACTGAGTCCAGAAACTTCAAAGCAGTGACGTATGTAGGTCAACGGATATGCACCATTCTCCCGAGGCCAACCATTTTCACAGTGATGAACATGACAAGCAAAACGGGTGAGTTAGCTGAGTTGCTTCGCAGGAGTTCGCCTGTGAGGATGGTGGTTCGATCTTCACCAAATCCACTAACCTGTAAACCAATATTCAGCACCAATCCTCCCGAAGGTCTTTGTTCCCCGGTTTCATCCTCTCCTCCGCCCATTTCAATGATACATACAGATTCTGCCATAGCCGGTAATGCTTGCATACTCAATGGTTGCAGACAATCCTAAACATATTCGCAGATGAGAAAAGATGACAATTATCATAATTGATTGTAGCAATTAAACGAACCGTTGGATCGAGTGATATGATTCGAACTGTGTTGTCAGCCAATCCGAGCGCTAGAAATCTCGTTCTTTGTTCACCGGACGGCACTTTGCCCAGATCCATGCAGATGACGTCGCTACTCATTTCTTTTCTTTCCGTGTATTCGTTCAGTTGCCCACTCTGCCAAAGAAGCCATCAATCAAATTACACCCCAATTATCCTACAATCCCTGATAGTATTATTAGAAATCTATAAAATGCGATGAACTGAGTCCCATTGCTTCGGCAACCACGATTCACCTTGCCGGTGAGTAGGGTAGGTAGGGTAGATTGAATCATTTTTTATTTCAAATATGAATCGAATTATTTTTTCGAATCGAATCAGCCCCTTTTCATAAAAAAAGGAAAAACTACTTGAATAGGTGCAGAGCATTGAGAAGAGGCTGAGCAAGGAGTGTGTGAGAGAGAATGAGGAAGTGAGCGTGGCAGAAAATGAGTTTTTATCTGAAAGATTTGACGTCCGCTAGGTGGTGGTAGTAAGTAGGACTGGGCACTCGAATTAGAATACTCCGAATCGAATAGCAAGATATTCGGACCGAATCGAATAGTAATTCGTTCTCTTTTCGAATACTACAACAACTTGAGAAAGCTCTATACGCGTTTCAACGTGGACGTAGCCAGGAGTGGTTTAGCTTGAAGCCCTCCTTTTCTCTGGTGCCACAGTTTTGAATTAGACTTTTGTGCATTTTGCTGTTACACCGACAGCACGCCATGAAGTTGTAGACATGACTTCACATTTGGCTAGTTGCGTCTCTGCATGTTGCTGACCGTTGATCATATATTTTTGATCAAATTTTATCGAATTAGGTTAATGACTAGGTCAGACGCGTCTATTCAGTATTCGATTCGGTTGAAATTATTCGATTCGATCCGATGTTTCATACTATTCGATTTTGCCCAGCCCTAGTAGTAAGCCCGATTCAAAATTAGGGATAGAATCGAGTCACTTGCGATTCGAATCGATTCCGAATATTCGATTCGAGTTGCTCATCCCTACCAGTGAGTCAATAATAAACTTGTTAAACAAGCTTAGCTGTTGCGGAGTGGCCCAAGAATGGCAACATGCCGACAGTTCTATCTGTACTTTCTACTGCTCAGAGCAGTTCTGCCATTCATAGTAGGCCATGAATACCTGTTTTATAAAACGGACCCAATCACTAGTATGACAATAAAGTTGCTGCAGCTAACACATTGCTTCTTCACTTACCGGATCCATTTCGAAATAGACAAGCTCACCGCCAGTGAGAGCGATGACAACCTGACGTTGGTTGACGGCACATTTCAAGATAGTCCTCTTCCCAGGAGCCTTCCACTCATTGACACGCTTATCGAACCTAATATGTCGAATGCCTTCTGGATAAACCTGAAGAAAAAAAATACTTGTGTATATATATAAATATAATAGTATAAAATTTTGAGATCTATTGAAGTGTGAAATTTAAATAAGCAGCATTAACGCTTCCATCCTTGGGCGACCAGACCCCGAGATAACCGGAAAGCTAAATCAATTTCGCCATCATCGAAACTCCTTCCTCAAGCAGCTGCACACATTAACCTAGCATTGGAACCACTGTAGTGGCTTGGCGAATAACATTTTACCTATGTGATGACACACCACCGTGATTTTGCCCATGTGATGAGACACCACACTGTAGTGTGTTGAGCAGGCCTACTTGAAGGACAGACCCTCAGACTATACAGTTGAGAACTGGACAGGTAAGCTACAAAAGTGCAGCTGTAGAGTGCAGACACTTTCAGATGGTTAGGGATAAAAGAACGGACCTCGTTTCAAAGCAAGGGCTCTGTCTGTAATCCGAAAGTGCCAACTTTCATTCCGCCAAGTCTCCAAACTATGCAAAGACGCAAAACCTCACCTGCACTAGGGCATTCTCTCCTAACAATGAACACGACAATGTCGGTGTCGTTCCCAAAAACCCAGAATCCGTGACTTCCTCGACCGTTTCACCGATGGACAATACGAGGGTTGCATTGACGAACGACACAATTATATACGAGTCAAATTCATCTGTCAACAACAAAACAAGGCACATTTACAAAATCCCACAACAATTTAGTGCAGTTTTGAATACGCGGCTCTTCGTCACGACGTCGTAGGCATCTGCAAAACACGTTTTAATTTGCTTGGCCGGGCAATTTTGCCAGCCTGCAAGGTCATACATACACAGGGGGACGAGAGTCACACTCAAGTGACTGATTACAAGTTTTCGGCTATCTTTTTATAGTACTTGCCTCGAGTTTAGAACCGACGGCAGCCACTGGATGACATTAGAGAGGTAACCTGTGGAAGGAAAGAAGGGCTTTGGTGACAAGCACACAACAGGCCTGTGTATTAGACTCCGCTGCAATGTCTCAATTTCATTCACCCTACCCTAGCAACTTTGCAAGTGGGGTACTGTATAGATTCGATCCAGTGACTGGAAATATTTATAACACAGACTGAATCAATATATATACATACCGTCTTCTGTGACCTTTACGGTCCACACTGCATTCGGGTTACCCGGCAACTCCGAGACCGCCATTTCTGATACCTGCAAATATGAATACAGTTACAAACCCAACATGTCTTTCACTTTCCTCACTAATATCCACCGATACACATTGTTCTACTCATCGGTAGTGGTTTCAAATATGTTAGGCAAACTTGAGTGTTGGAAGATAACTTCCACAGTCAGTTATCATCAGTTCCATAATAGGGATAGGCAAGAGCATTTTGAATCAAATACTAGGAATGATCTGGCTTCTGGTTAGTACTTTTGACCAAGTATTTGTTTAGCAATGACTCGAATCATTTGAAAAATTATCTGGACTCATCATTATTTCATGTGATTACAGTACATAAAATTACTACCGTAGAATATTCGATTCGAAAAAAAAAATAAAACATGTACATTTTTGAAACCACCGATCCATCCATACAGCAAAACAACATTATATTTATATATGTGTTTACCTCTAACCCATGTCTAAGCACTCTCAATGACGATCTCGGACCTCTTCCACAAGTCACATACAATTGAGGATTGTCCTCGTTGGCCAAATCTGCAATCTGAAACAACGTGTTACGTAGCAAAAAAAAAGTTGTGCATTTCATCCGAAAAATACCTGGCAAGACATTATCGGTGCTAGCGAGTCCAGTTCATCCACAACTACAAGGTTCCGGAGCGGTCTCGGGGCGTAGAAAAAAGTATCACCTTCTTCAATTAACATCGCACTGGAAAACTCGGGTTCATCGTCGTCGTCTCCAAGATGAGCAATTTGGTATAATGCACTGAAAATAATGATACAGAATTGATATCAGCAAGCTCAATGATTGAGCGGGTGAGTTAGCTCAGTTGGCTGCGAACCAAACAAAAACTGATGAGATTGGAGATTCAACCACCCACTGATCATGTCAAGCCTGGCAAAAATTGGTATTTTTAGCTTCACCAATCACCACCCGGTCTCCAGCCTCATACGGATAATGGACAGGGGGTGGCATAGCACCCCAATGTCCACGCCCTACTTGCCAAAGTCTACATGTTCAGACTGAGCAAGTGAGCATTCTATGGTTTGTGGATGCAAATGTACGGTGGCGGCAAAAGCCCAAGCAAATGAGGAGGGCTGTGACAGGGAGGACATCCTGGAAAAAAAAACGCAATACCAAATTAATCCGCTGCAGCAACGCACAAATGGGATACGGCTGAATGAAAAAG
Organism: Botrylloides violaceus; assembly: GCA_030412335.1. Taxonomy (NCBI): domain Eukaryota; kingdom Metazoa; phylum Chordata; class Ascidiacea; order Stolidobranchia; family Styelidae; genus Botrylloides; species Botrylloides violaceus. The sequence continues at coordinate 4,136,961 of JASFYC010000810.1, forward strand.
AGAAGCAAAGCAATCTCGACGATCAGAGACCCTGAAAATGGAAATTCTCATCTCTCAACACTTACTGATTTCCATAATCTGAAGCGACAAAGAGGAATCCTGTTCGTAAAACACACATCGCCGATGCAACAGGCACCGTGTCAAAATACTTCATACGAATCTCAGTCACCATATCTTCGTCAGTTTCTAGAGTTATCTATAAATAACAATACAAGCTGTGTCAATCAAGTTGCATAGAACTTGTATACATATATTTTGAGACAAATATAAGCCTACCTTAAATATGTCTCCTTGTTCGGTCTGCACCAAGAAGAAAAACATAGATTTGGTTTTATGAGTTGCACTGCAGATGAACATCATGCCACGCTCAGGATCGTCTAAATCGTTCTGTAAAAACAAATGAACCAACCTCACTTTCAAGTCAGGATAATCGAGTGCTGAACCACAGGACAATACAATACTAGCCTACTATCAGATACAATACTTGTACAAAATAGACATTATAGCTGCAAACGTGTAGGTACTAGCCTATAGTGTGTATTATATCAAATATTGATATGTGCAATTGTGCATAAACTGGAGACAAAAGTGCGTATGAGCCGGGTGGTAGTCAATGTCAAATTAAGTTTCACAAGCAGAGAAACATGCCTAGTGCACAGTCCCAAACTAACTGTCTCGCGTTCGACTCGATTCATGAAACACCGAACACGACACAAATGACATGTGCTGTGCGTTGTCAGAAACTGCTTAATGTTCGCCATAGCAGCCAACAGTTCTTTTTGTCATAGCGTATCCAAAATCACAGTTCCTCCGTGCAGCAGAGAATCCTAATTGACGCTAGAATAACATCCTACCCAGTACCGCAATAGTATCGGTAGCCTGACGGCAAAAGGCACATGTAACTTCATACCCTTCTTCTTGGTATGGGTGACTTGATATCCGGTTGGTCTCCAAAGTTTTTGTAGGTAATATAGTTTTCAGCACAAACCAGCACACCACCAGGCCCATCGTTGCCTCCAGGTACCGTGATCAAATGATTAGCTCTCTCTTCTAACGGTTCGCTGTATTTTCTCACAACGTGGTTCAGGCCGAGATCAAGCTCATAGAATGTCAACGTCTAAAAGCATGAATAACAATAACAAGATCAGCATGTATTTTCAAAGCAAGACAATACAGACAGCGCAGGCACCACCAAACCAAGATCAGTCGCGCCATAAGAAGTTCACAGTTTATAATATGCCATAACCCATGCTATTCTTATGATGTTAGGAAGAAAGCATAAAACACAGTTTTCGCAGTTCGCCCGGTCTTACACGGTTAGCAGAAAATAAGTTTTGCTGCAACAAAGCTTTGATTTCGCTAGAGGAGAACTATTATATTCGTTACCTGTTGCACAGTTTGTGTTGCTTCTCCGGTGGGATCACTGTCGGCTTCTTCGTAGTCCATCTCCAAGCACGCAAACATTGGATTTTCAAATCCGACATCCATACCGGCCATATGGTAGACTAACGTGTTGGATTTGTGCGCCTCCAACGGTGATGAAATGGTCAAACGAGCTTCTGAATCTCTGTTTAGAATGTAAACAAGCTTTTGCTTTTCGACGGAACCTAAAATATAAAAAAAAATAACAGTGAGGTCATGACACTGTCTCTCCAAGGAAACCATACAATTTTCCTGGTCCTGCCTCTAATGGTCTCAATTATTTTCATTAACACAAGCAACTGCTTCAATTGTACTTTAGTGTGAATAACGTCAGCTCAGTCAAATAAAAAAATATGGTCTCGTATCAAATTTCAATCGTAATTTCATACCGCACCATTTTCATACAATTAGATTTTTCCTACCATAACAGAGCCAATGATCAAGAACTGACTACAGGTATGCAAAAACGACAAATACTTGACAACTAAGAGACACTAAAGTTCCATTGACTAAAAATGCATAGATATGTAACGTGAAAATCAAACACAGTAGCCCAATCTACTTCCAACACAATCCTGGTTGAGGTGTGATGGAAAATTTGCAGTTGGATCTATACAGTAGGCCTACATGTTATTCCAACTTATCGCTCAGTTGGCCGAGTGGTTTGACTGTCCGCTTTCTGATCGGAGGATCCAGGTTCTATTCCTGACTGAGTCAAACGAAAGATTTTATTACAATTGGCAGTCACTATTGGGGGAGTGCAGACTGTCGTCATTGAGACTGTGGTCTGGGCTACAAACTGAAAGAAATGAAACATGTACTAGGCCTACAAGCTTTGAACTGGTGTAGGCTACATGACCTTAGTGATTGAAAATGCCCTAAATTCAAATCAACAACAACTTACCAATCATTACTGCCCTTCCTTTTGGGTCGATTGCTAGGTACTGACCAGGAACTATTCTTCTGCAGCCGCTCTTGCCAAATGTTTCCATGTGCAGCTGAAAAATTACCGTTTTTTTAAATTATTTAGGGTAAAGAGCAGATATGCAATAGAAAAGATATGCACGTTACAGCGTCACTTGTCAGATTAGAGGGACTATTCTGTCCTCATATTGCATTCAGAATAAGTCATCATCATATCAAGTCACATAAACATGAAGTCTTTGACATAGAATTTTATGGCAACAACAAATCCTGCAACCACCAACTGATAAACTTTACAAAATAAGGTGAGAGCAGTAAAAGGCAAAATGGTGATCAATTGAATGATACCAACCCTGTCAAATCTGTTTTTGTTAGGAATGTATTCGAGAATGCATATCCTTCCTGAGTCTGTTCCACAAACGACATAGTCTTTGCCTCCTCCAGTCAATCGAAATGACATCAAGGAACGGATTACTCCAAAAACCTCAAAAGTGAGTAATGTGTGAACTTTTCCAGTATTTGGATCTGGTTTGACAAGCTCCAAAATTTTACCTAAAAGAAACATAACATAATATATATAATGCATATGTTGATAATATTCGGTCCGGTGATCACATTTTCACGCATGTAAATTTTACCGTTACCTTTCCTTCCATACTCCGTATCCGCTACCGTAGAATATAGTCAAAGGGAAAAAAGGATTTGTTACCGTACCTCTAGATAGGGCGATTTCTTGTTGTTTTGTTCCAGAGAAGTTTCCATGAACTGCATGCGTGATGGTTGTTGCCCTCTGGAGCGTTAGTGCGTACAGAAACATATCCGAGGCCAACTAATTGCCCACTTATTCCCCACAATATGCACTTCTTTCTATCTACCTCCCAAGCTCAAAACGTCGAAGCTGACTGGGGAAAAGCACGCATGGCGGGGTCATGCTTCGTTGATTTTGGACACAAGTGGGCGATAGGACAAGGCACCGGTAGGCTATGGAAAATAACTTTATGAAGTTGGAAAGTCTGCTTACAGATCCATAGTCTGCAGTTGTAGACCGTCGTGCGGCGGAGAAAGTGAAGTGAGCGCTGTAAATTTAGCCCTATCGTTTTTCTCCTTGTGTTCATGGTCTTACAACGCGATGATTAGCATAAAAAACCGCTTGCGCATGATGAGACCAACGACATATAAATATATATGCCGTTGATGAGACTCAAAAGTCACAATGCAGGTAGGCACCCACTCTTGAAATTATCATGCAACATATCATAACTATAAACGTAGGCTATCGGGCTGTTGTAGTTGATTTAATAGAGTTAAGTTGCTAAAAAGGTATTGCATTATTTTATAGAAATGCTTTCTTACATAAGGCGAATTGCGTCATTAACTGTCCCCCATCTACTCCAGCAAGATGGTCTTCTACTTATTAAATCATCATCGTACAGTAACCGCGCTTTCAGTGCACTGACAAGAATGCCATCACTTACTTTTGAAAATGAAAAATGTTCACAATCGAGTATGGGTAATCCATACGGTGCTGTGCCTACCCGTAATACCCACATTCTTCGATGCAGAGACAAGAACGGTAAATTGATTGATTCAAAACATGTCACAGATCGCTTCTTGCGATTAGGAAATGGAGTATGGGTAAAAAGGCACAAGGATTACGAAGATCCATCGTTTTTCAAAATTGCCAAACATGGTACTAAATACATTTACAAAACCCAACAACACAGCATATGTCCTAATTGGATGGCTAAGAACTTGGAGAGGTTTGTCACGAAGGAGTTCAAAAAGCATCGATGGACAGTAACGGACCCGTATCTTGGATATGATGAGACGTCAAAGTTTTATTACAACCCATTCGAGATGCCAGGAATAAACGAAGGCAAGCGTGATGAAGAACGAGGAAAGAGTTGGACCAGATACCAAGAATATTTAAAATTTTCATTTGTCACAAAGAAATGCCAGTTGCGACATCCGCGCCAATCAAATAGACAAAAACCGATTTTAAAGAATAAGTACTACCATTAAAACTCTTGTGTATTATTGTGATACATTAAAACAACTTTCGTCTTTAACATGTCAGAGCATGGATTTCTGAGATCTATATTCCAAAAGTTTATTTACGGATTCAGAAATATTGAGTTCCAGTTATTAGCAAAATCGGTCCTCAAAAATGGTGCGACAATTTTATTAATGTAGGCTCCGAGCTCCAGCACAATGGCATAGCACTTTGCCCATCGCTGATTGAACAACGTAGGCCATAGTCGAAAGGGCAACAATTTACACCAATCTCGACTCTTAGTCTCTTACACGCCAAATGACGAGTTGAACTGATTTATGTCATAAGAGCGTCTTCTTTGGCAAAAAGGTGCGTGATTTCTGCTTCGACATTCGATGAGAATAAGCGAATGCTCGAGAAATTTCCTGTTTGCTGTATCGCATTACACATGCCCGATTGCATGGTGGCATTCCCCGACCACCATTCTGTCTGGTTGCCTAGTCAAAGTACTGAGAGAACACTGGCTTGATGATGACAAATTGAAAGATTAAAATTGCCCGAGTCGAGAGTCTACCTTGATTTTGCGAGTGTAGTGTCATTATTTCCAAACAATGAACAAGTTGTCGTGTGAATCTACTATGACTGGTAACTACAACCACGTCTCACCACAGAGAAGACATAATGTACATAGGCTTAAATCAGCAATACACATCAGAGACATTTTTTATTTCTCGTGTATACAAAACTACTGCTACGAAAATGTGAACTGCATTCAATTTTTCTTGAGTCGACGTGTAAGATTTGAAGCCTATTATACGCCCATCCTTGGCCACCAACAATGGGTGGTTATTCTAAATTTCCTGCTTTAAAACTGCAGAATTCACCTATCTCGATGTGTAATGAGCTGCTGACAACATTTAATAATAGGTTGCATGATTCATGGGGAGTATCTTAGACACAGCGCTAGGTATTTCGTGGTCAGTAATCCTATTATCAATCATTGAACAGGAACGGTGCAACCTGCAGTTGAACGCATGAAAGTTATTGGTCCTGAGCAAAATTGTTCCAGCAACCTATGGGACAAATGATTATACTCGGCATTACCATGTTACTAAAAAAGCATAACTAATAACTATTGAAACAAATTTACAGTAATGGACCGGTGCATACTTCCATATATAAGTGAAGTTACTTTACTCTTCCAACTACAATATATAGTGTATCTGACAGTCAATGCATATTTCTTCAAGTTCAGATTCAATGAGAGTCTAATCAAGCCACAACAGCATCTTTCTTTGCTTCAAAATCCTTTTCCAATCGTTCTTTCTCAGCTTTCTCATGAGCTACTTTCATCTCCCAGCTTTTCACACCAGAGTATGCACCGGTTCCTACTAAGACGAGCAGGTTGGACAGCCACCACAGAGAGGTTTTAATTTGGTGGAAATATAACACAGCAATGACCGTTTGCAAACAAGCTTTTGCCACTCCACTTATATTATGGGTAACAGGTGTTGTAATTTTGACTTCCAAACCAACTACGTATCCCATGATGAAACCCATGAATCCAGAAAGGGTCATCATACACCAGAAGGAAATTGAGCAGATGCTCTCGAATTGGATAACCTCTTTGATATCACCAAATACAATCATCAACGGTACAAATATCACACATGCGTTTACATTATTGTAGAAAGTGAGCTTCCATATATCATCGTCCACCAGAGGCAAGATTTTTTTAATGTAAATCGCATTTAATGCAACTAAGGCACTCGCGATGACTCCATAGATTGTACCGATTACTGAGAGGCTGCCAATTTCGCCTTCTTGATCAACTCCAAGAAAGAATCCACTTATAATCACAGCACAAGTTATCAATGCCGGAATGGACGTCTTTTTACCAAGTATAAAATAGGTAAATATGATGCTGAAAATGGTCACCAATGAGCGAGCAACCGTATAGAAAGCAACTCCAACACTTCTCAAACAAAGGTTATTAAGTGAGATCATGGAAACAAATATTACACTTAATGGTAAAACTTCACGGGATAATTTCATGTCGAATGTAGTCGACGGAAACGTCAGAAGATGTGGTGCTTGACGGGCGGCAATATCACATATTTTGCAGAGCACCACAGTAACAACACACTGGAAAAATGTAACAAATAATGGGGCGTCCAGTTTTAGCGAATCGCTCTTCAATAAATACTTATTCACAAAGACCAGGCTGATGCTCACTGACCAGTACAATATCACAACGCCGGCAACCCGAAAGTACTTCTTTAGGAGGGTTTCTTCGGGCTCTTCTCCCTCCCTTTTCTCAACAGACTTCATTCTTCTGTAATTGCGTCTTGAAAATTTGTTGCTCATCGAAGTTAGTACATCATTATATTTATGACATTTCTATGTAAGAGTGATTGCGATTTTTAAAGAGATCACGATCCCGATCACCGGAACCTGTACGGATAACTATTGTGCTACGCTCCGACGACGCCTACGTAGCAGTATATCTATGACGGTCAACGGACCGGTTTTCGTGGTGATGGTGAGCGATGCTTCATCCTCCACCGAAGCGTGAAGCGCCTACACATTGACTAGACTCCGCGGCCCAAGCCCACTGCTTCCCTGGAAGGCTGTTTCAACTGGAGTGGAGCTTCCTTCAGTTTTTGTAATTATTGTTATCCACCGTCGTTTTCCTTTCGGATGAAAGAATGATAAAACTGACGAATAAATCTTGGTGGAAGGTAATCGCTAGGGGGCGTCAAGCCCTATGTCAGGTGCTAGTCACTACAAATAAGAAATAACTATGTCGTTCCAGCTGTAGTTCGTTGTTGGTTGTCTGTGGTCAATGACTGCAACTATAGATCATGCGCAGTCTCTTTACCGTAACTGTACACTGACAGAGGCATTGAGACCGACTGCTGTGTTCATTTTACAATTGTGAGTTCTTTAGATGTAGTAGATGTAATTGTCACGTCGTATAGGCTACCTGTAGACTACAGTGGTGTTATTCGAATTGTGTTTGTGTCTACACCACTATACACACAACATGCTAGGTTATTGATTCCTAGTATTATATCGTGTGCGTGGCCAATCTTCTTTCAATTCAAATTTAATTTTGGCATACTGGTATGCAAAAATAATTATATGTTGATTAATTTCTCGCAATTTATCTAAGGAGTGCTTAGTGGATGCACGGCGCATGCTGCATCAGCGGATAGCAAGGTGACGCCTCTTCATAAGACTATTATAAAGGCATCGCTACATTCTGCAGTAGAGTAGCGTAGGGACCAGGCAAGGAATAGCCCGTCCACCAGCCAGAGCTATGACTGCAGACTGCACATACCGATCAACTCAAAAAATATTGAGCAGCCTAGTAATATGAGAGAATAGAGAGATGCTGCCCGATGTACTGTCCTGACCAAGCCTTTGCTACATGAATAGCTACCAGCCTACCTGATCCTAGTTGAGTAGGCTAGTGTGACTCTTAGCAAGGGTAGTCCAGGGTACATGAAAGTTCTAATTTCAACAGAAATGCTGTCTAACCCATCTATCAAAATTTGCAATCTGTTCCAAATGTAGTGTACATAAAATTAGGCGCTGTGACTATAGTTAATAAATTAACAGTTATGGAAACCGAGAATATGGAAAGCGAACAGAAGCCGGCCAACGCACAGGATTCGCCACCCGCGGACATCACACAAGAAACGCTGAAGCCTTTAACGGAAGAAGAGAAGGCCGAGCGCTTGAAAAGAGCAGAAGATAGAATAAAACAACGCAGAATGGAACTACAGGAAGAAGAGAAAAAAAAGGAGATTGAAAGAGAAAAGGCGAGGAGACGAGATGGTCAAGACTTAACCAAAATCAAAGCAGAAATGGAATGGAAAGAGGCACAGAAGGTCGCCGAGCAAAAAAAGCGCGAAAAACGAGAAGACAAACTTGTAAGACAGCGGATTTTGGATGAAATCGCGAGAGACAGAGCGAGCATGAAGGCTAAAGCCTCAACCAAAACTACAAGTGAACAAAGTATCAACCAACAAGTACAGCCAGCCAAGTCAACCTCAAGCGCATCAAGCAATGAGAAGGTTAAGAAAGAGTACACTGAAGCGCGATTGCAGATACGGTTGCCCGATAACACTAAATTAATTCAAAACTTTGGTGCGGACGAGCCATTAAGTGCTGTTCGAGTACACATTGACTTAAACAGTGACGGCAAACTCGGTCCATATATTGATTTATCCACCGCTTACCCAAGAAAGACATTTTCTGATGTTGAAATGCAAATGTCGCTGCGTGCTCTAGGACTTGTCCCAAGTGCTGTCATAATGGCAACAAAAAGCAAGGTAGCCGGTTCAGCTATATGACAATGCGCATGCTATTTATTACCAAGCAACCAAACAGGACAAGAAATTTGTGATTTGCATGACTACATCCCAATGATCGGCGATACAAGGATAAACAGTTCTTCATTGTGACGAGTGCCGGTGTTACTCACTTAACATTTTTATTATCGTTCTCGCCCTTTCCACTTTCGCCGGATCCGGGGTTTCTTGACCGTCGTCGCTACTAGAGGATGCATCAATAGATTGCGCTTCACTGATAAGTCTAGATCGCACCCCCCCTTTGGATTCCTCAAGATAACGTAGGAGATATTTGAAATACTTTTTGTTTATACTCTCTGTGTCGTAGAGATGCTTTATCAACCAAATCTGCCGAACCTTTTTGAAGGACCAATTGCTCTTGTCCTTTTTCCATAATTTTAAATAACTCAATGCTAAGTCTTTCGCCGACGGGGTAGATTCTTGGACAGTCTCGTCTTTCTCCTGCTTTTTTTTAGGCCGTTTCATTTTCTTGGGAACCTTTTTTTCGTTTGCATATGTACTATCGCCAATTTCCTCCTCTGCTGCCTCAGAAGCCTGTAACCGGTAGAGTTAAGATCAATCGGCTTGTCCTACATCACTGCATGAAAAAGATATGCGTTCTGCAAAGCCCCAATTTTCAAAGTGTTTATAACTTGCTCGCAACAGTAGCGCTGCTGCCAATAGTGGACCATAGCGGCTATAGGCCTACAAAAATGTCAAGGTTTAATTCCTTAAGCTGTTTCAAGTCTCATGACAATTGATAAATGCACGATTTGATCAGACCCTCTCATGACAGTTGATGTGTGCGTACCTTTACTGACTCTGTACTTAGTTCCTAATGTTGCTATGCTCTGTCTATGTCTATATCTAGTGACAAATAAGCCATAAGCAGCCAATTAGGTAGAAATAACTAATATGTGAATGTACATTTTCAGGTTGCTAATTGATAGCCTAAATAAATTTACCATACCTGCACGTTGGATGAATCTTCCGGTGGTTGAACCAAGAATGAATGCAGTTTCTGAAAAATGAACACAGTTCAAGAATTTGATTCAGTGAAATATCTAACGAGAGTTGAATACTTCGCTGTTGTCTTTCCCTTTCCTCTTCTTTTTCCGTTTTTTGTGTGTTGCTGTTTTGGATTCTTGTTTGGTGTTGGCCTCAGCTTCATGACGGTGTGACTCTTCTGTCTTAACTCGCTTAGGTAATTGGTCCTCGTCTGTTTCTGAAGTCTTCTTTCGTTTTTCTCCTTTATGGCGACTTTTTTTGCTCCGAGTTGCGACGGAATGCAAATCCTTTTGTGTTTGTTGGCCGGTAGACTGCTGCTCTGTCGAGTTGTCTTTGAGATCAACGTTTGTTTCCTTAGTTGATTGGCTGTGTTTCTGCTTTGTTTGGTCCTCCCTTGATTTTACCTTCTTGCGTTTTTTTCCTGATACAACCCCATCTAACACAGTCATGATGCTAATTAAATATCCAACAAATACTAGGCAGAGAGATATTTAACAGTCTGGCTGTGAAGTAATAATATATAACTGATAAAAGATTACATGAGCGAATGAACCAGACAAATTTTTATCACTCGAAAATTTGCAAATAATAGCCTAGAGCCCTGCTGACTGTGGTATGTTGTGGACTGGATAAGGACGTAGTTTGTTTTTGTCATTTGATCTATAAATTGAGCACTTCATTTCACAGGCTCACACGATATACACACACATACTAGTGTATATCATGTGAGCTTGCGGAATTGCCGATGATCACATATATTTCATGACAGGCATCACAAAATGGTATATCCACACTTCTATACTGGTGCCATGGACGTGAGAACTGTGACATATTTAGACAAACTAGATCTTGTAAGTCCATGGAGTCATAATCACCATTCCATTTTCAGGTAATATTCCGGGCTAAATGATGCTATCTAAGGACATTGATTTCAGTGCATATACTGTATAAGGTTGAATGATGAGTGTGAGTTTCTTTTGAAGTATTCACACAGAGATGTCCCTCCAGACGTAATCCATAATCAACAATGTAGTTCCGTAACATTAACATGCTATAAACAGGCATCTCTGAATGTGTCTGTACAGGTCAACATAACTTACTATAATTATCTCAAAAGATTTATGACCGATTTAACATCCAGCCTTGGTTTATTGAGAATCAAAACATTCACGAGCTCTCGTAGCTTCGTTCCTTCAACACATTTTTGGCATATAGCGGACATATCATGCTCTGTAAGTAGACCTACTGAAAAATTTGATTGCTCCAGCATGCCTTGCACAGTGAGCAAAACGTTTTAAGGAACGGTTCTTGCTAGAATGAATGTCACACTGCACATTCGTACTACAGGTACTTTCCCCGATGAGCATTTAAATTACTTCACCCGGCTTGCTGTAAACCATGATGCTGAATGAGTATATGGTATAACATTCTCTTTGAATTAACAAACTGCAGGTGCAAAGTTTACAAAAAAAACACAAAGTGCTGCTATTGAGATAAATACTCATCCATCAATTCAGAGTCAGGCTTGATCACCACCCTGTCCGCAAGATTCACAAGCCACCCTGGTGAAAGTCCAAAAAACAGCTGCCTTGGGTCTTTTCTCATCATAAGCATAAAGTAATGCTCGTCCTGAGTTATGTCAGGCAGTTTATACCCAAATTTGTTCGCCAATTCGATTCTTGACTTCTGTAGTTCTGCAGGATCACTCAGGTAACCTCTCATTTGGTGATCACAGTAATATTTTACCAATTCCTGAGGTGGTAGTAGTCTTTTATGTATAGGGAAACCCTTCAAAAAATACTCGACAGGTCTACACAAAGAGTCTACACTTTTGCGGTCATAAAATGCTGTTGTAATAGTTCCACCGTTCCTTTCAATCGCAGCAATTGACATTTCGTTTGTGATTTGAACCTCAATATTTACCCGCGCTTTGAAAATATCCGCTCCTTGTTCCACAAGAAATACGCCATAGACACGTTCATCATCCATAGCACGGGCGTAACGTATAGTACGTGAATTAATTAGAGTTGTCAAATCGATTGGCTCATTCGGATTTATCCTGCCGAGATCTATCATCCGCTGCAGCTGCCATAACGTTACAGGCTCATAGTCTCTTTTCAAATGGGAATCCCTGTTATAACCATATTTCGGAACGGCGTGAATCGAAGGTAACGTACCCGGCTCCCATGCAAGCTTACTATCAAGGTGATTGTATTTCACATTCCCTCGCGTCGACCTTGCGGGATGACCATGCCTCGGTTTCGTTGGCTTTCTATCGTACTTGTTCGGCTTAACATTACGCAAATTCACTTTCGGCGAGCTTCGCAGTATCCTTGTGACTTTATCGTTGATGCCCCCTGAACGTTGCATTATGTATTCCACTGCGGTACGTCCAAGAAAGCAGCCACTACGAGCTAAAATTCGGCGAGACTGCCTAATGTTTTCGTATTTTCGATTTATGACTTGGGGAATACCCGTCGAGACGAGAACCCACGTGATGATACATCAACCGTGAAGGATGCTCGAATCACTGAGTTTTGGTACCGCCTGGACCATATTCAACGTCAGAACAACCGAGCAGCAGTAGCCTACCCAAACTTTCGAAAGCCGTTTTGATCTCCAGGTAGGAACCAGCGGTCCACCACAAACCTAATGGCAGCTTTTCAGTTACTGACCTTCAACGAAGTGTTCCCATAAAAACCCGCGCACACGGCTACCTAACAACCTGTCCAGCGCCCAAACCCCATCTACTACGAAAACGAGCACACAGTACAAGTTTAGGGGAGTGTTTCATTTAATATCTCATATTCCCATCAGGTGTATCTTTAAGCGCACAAACCATTTCCTGTTCTATAACATAACCCGTTCACACACAGAAGCGTTAGGACACGGAATAGGATCGACGGATTGCGGCTAACTCACAGTGTCGAAATGAGACAGCGATCAAATACATAATAAATCCTTACAACAAACACCACTCAAATCACCACCACGCTTAGATCACGTCTGCAATTACGGGAGTTTCCTTTGAACCGCCAACTTCAATTTCAGGAGCCCGTGGCTCCTGTTGCTGCCCAACCGTTGAACCGCTGCTACGATCAGCGTCACGGATGCTGTCCGCGTCGGGCGACGAAGAGCTCTCTGCTTGCATTTGAACACTATCATTACCGTCTACTGGCGCGTCAACAATTTTTGTTTCATGCAAAATCTCGTTAGCATCGTCAGCGGCAGTTGTCAGTGGCGAATGAGATTCTACTTTGTCTAAAATTTGGGTTTTAGGTGAATCAACTGACTTAATCCCAATATCGGCAGCAAAATTGTCTCGAACAGGACTTGAGCTTTTCTCCACAATATCTTGAGCTGCAATGAAACAAAATAGGATAACATAACACGGTGGTGGTTTGAGTATATACATATGCAAAACTGCACAGCAATTCTGCAACCAATACACAGAATGGTAAATTAAGGCACTGAGGTGTTACAGTATTATCATATGCAGGCTGTGGAGCCGTCTTTTAGAAATAACAACACATACACCACACTTCCTTAGGTAGGGTAGACCATCAAATCAGACCGTTAATAACGAGCGGTGGCCTCAAAAGGCTGATAATATTAATTATCATTAGGGAGGACCTGGAAATCAAGATGACCATAAACCAATTGCCCATGACAGTTGTCTGCCTTATTTCATCACTGGGTAGCATTACTAGCACACAAAAATGAATCTTACCTTCAACCACATCCTCAATGTCTTTCGTCTCATGCGCGCTATCATTTTCTATAACGAAATAACAGGGTAACTACGTGTCTACTTGGATATCATGTTTCTGTACACTTACCATCACCAGTAGTCGATGCCGGTATTTCACCGTTATCAACAACTTCATCAGAATTGCTAACTGTGCTATGTGGTGGCGAAACAGCCTGCTGTTCCGACTCTTGTACTTCATTTGCAAAATCTGCATCGATTTCTTGCTTGGATTCAACAGTCGAATTCTCATCAGTTTCCATCTGCATGTTCTTCGTATCATCAGCCTATATAAACGGACGACGATAATTAATTTTTCACACTACCTAAACTTCATAGATATAAACCTATGCATTAGCATGACCATGAGATGAACTACTGTAAAGTCCAAATACATTGAAAGCACAAAGCCTATTCCATTTTAACATGCAAGAAAAATTTGGACCCAAAACAGTCCAAACTGCAAAGGTTACTGTCAGACCACTAGGACCAATGAGCAGTGTAAGGTTTTCCACTCACCACATCATCAATCGGCACCATCTCAGCAAGAGAATCCAAACCTGGTATTCCACTGGTGGCAACACTGAGAGGGTTATAGATGGGTACACGAACGGGAGTCTAGGAAGAACAAGAATTATTGACTCAATGACATTGTTGTTATTGTGAGGTAGAAATGGATAGCAGGCCTATACACTCACCGGTGGAGGCGCGGTTTCATCAGTTGGTTCACTATGGTCGGCGAAGCAGGCAGGGTGGAAGTTTTTACCGTCAACAGCAACACAATTGATATATTGCCATTCTTCTTCTTCATCATTATAGATAGTCGTAAAAGCTTCACGGCAAACAGCACATTTCTGTGTAAAATTGGACAAAAGTAATCAAGAGATCAAATTCTTCCACTACTAACCACATACAGCTTAATGAAGCAAAGACTTTGGAAGGCTAAGGAATTTTGCACCCACAACCACATTTGTTGCTATTATAGTAATTATGATTCTAACAAAATGAACAGCATCTTTTTGCAGCGCATCTGGATGACGGAATTCTACATAACACTACATAACAAATTTTTCCAAACAAATCTCCTTACATCTTGCTCAGGATTCTTTGCAACAGGCACTGCAAGTTCCGTCTCATCCTTCACCTGATCAACTACCTCATCTTCAACCGGCTCCTCCTCTCCATCAAATGCTTGGTTTTTTTCCCGTCGTGAAGGATCGACAATCTCTTCGTACATGATCCACTCCTGTAATAAAAGATTTAGATATTTTCATGCTTGAACTATAGACAAAACAAGTCAACAAGTTAATCTTACTCCTGCTGAAGGATAAAGTTCTCTGTGTGTTTCACGTATGCCTTCTTTGTCTTTTCTATTCAGTCTGTAATGCCAGTCAAGATGTTCGGCGTACATATCAGTCTGGCAGGCAGTGAAACGCATTCCACATGCAGAACATTGGATTCCCGTGTACAACCGAGCAACCACGTCTTCGTCACGACTAAAAGCAAAAGAGAATGAAATTTGACTCTACAAGTCTACTAAACAACAATAAATTTTCTCACATTTTCAGCTTGTCTGTGTCCCGAAGTTCAAGATCTGGTAAATTTGCATTGGGATCTATGGTTAGCAGATCATCAAACACAGGAGTGGGAACTCGATTCTCTTCCAACTTCTTTTCATTCTAGTATAAAACAGACATGCCAATAAGTCAAATGATAAATTACAATAACCAGGCTGACCAACAAACCTTGATTGCTAATGACGGGACATTAGGTACTTCCACACGATGATTATTTGAGGTTTCCGGCAACAGTTTTGTATCTACTGGTGTTTCCGCAGGTTTTTCAGCATTGTTAGTCTTGCTTTGACCAGGTATGATACCCATAGATAGCAGATCACTCAGCAGTTTATTAACATTGACTTGGTTCAAATCAGCAGGAGGCTGTGACCTTTCCGGAGCTTCAGGTATCACACGATTCGGACTTGGGCCTCTTGGCAAAGGCCGTGGAGGCCAATCTCGTCCAGGTGGAGGCCTTAGCATCGGAGGTCGATCATGACGCTGTTCCTCCCTACGGTTCCTGAAACATTGAAACAGTGAGATAAACACCGCGGAGAGGTTTTATCTTATAGTAACCATGCAACTTACCACTCGCGCTCATCAATCAGGCGCCTCGGAGGAGGTGGCCTAGTGAGAGGTATTCTTTCGGGGAAATGTGAAGGAGGTCCTTTGTCCCAGAATTCTCTTTCAAATCTCCTTTCTCGGCCAGGCAGTGGATTCCTTTCTCGCCCAGGAGGTGGGTGCATACCTCTCCCTCTCCACGGACCCTCACCTCTGTGAGTAAACATGTTTCATTTATTTCTTTGTCAATGACAAACAAAGATAAACAAATAAATTACCTTGGCCACATCATATGTGGTGGACTTGGTGGCCTGATAGGTCTACCGAATCTTTCTCTTTCCTGAAATTCCTCCCGACCCAATTCCATTTCGAGCTGGGCTTCCCATCTCAGTCTTTCTTCCTCTTCCATCATCAATTGATTGAGTCGTCTTTCTTCTTCCATTAACACAATGTTTTTTTCCGATGGGGGCATTCGTAAAGGCGGTTGCACTTGTGCTGGTTTCCTTAATTCGAACATAATCCTACTATTGACTGCATCAAAGAACATAATATATTATACAATAGACAAGAGTGTCTAAGTCAGTTCACTTGGTTGGGGAGTCAAGCGGTGGTCCCTGAGATTGGAAGTTCGATTCCTATCAGTCGCGTTTAAATTTAAGATATACCAAATATGGTATTCGCAGTAGATATAATTATATAGCGCCTTTCCTGGCAAGTTCCAAGCAAATTAGGGATAGTGTGCGGGTGATACAACGCCAACGCGCGGATGTGTGGTGTCGTCGACGGGTTGCAAGCATCAGGCGTAAAAACAAAATCACATTCAATACGCGGCACATTACGTTATGGCCATCCACAAATGCAACATAGCCTAATCAGAAAAAAATGATTAATGATCAGATTATGAAACATACCTCTCTTTAAGCTTTTCTCTCTTCCGTTTTTTCTTAGCAATCGGTTCACTATTGGCATTAGATAGCAGTGGCCGGACGCGCGTCTTGTCTTTCTTTTGGCTTTGTGAAGACTGCCCGACTTCCTCGGATTTAACACGTTTTTTTGAAGTCCCAGCACCATTGTCCTTTGACTCGTCCGGTTTCTCAACCACGATATCAATATTAGCAGGGTCCTTGGTGGTTACCTTTTCTTCCTGATCAGCCAGAGACTTGTCGTGAACAGGCTGTTCTGTTTTATCATTATCAGTTTTCTCAGGTTCTGCAAGGAAATCATCGGTCTTCTCTGTTTTAATTTTGACTTCAGAAATCACTGAATGATGCTCTACATCAGGCATCGTCTTTTGAGGTTCGTTAGAAGAATCTTCCACTTTAACACAAACTTCTGATCCCTGTTCGTTCGATGTGTCGGCGTCATCAACACGGCCAGGAGATACCATATATTTCCTCTTTTTCAAAGGCAGAGAAGGCGACTTTGTCAAATCGTCAGCGTCGTCAAGTTTATCCCGCGACGAGTCGGGCGACATTGGAACGGAATCACGACTTTCACTTGTGGTGGCCTTGTCATTGCTCGATTCCTGCTCTTTGCCAGCATCAGAAAGCTTACGACTGGCTATCATGGAGGCTGCCACTTTGTTCCCTCCTTTGAGCTTCATGGAATGTTCATGATACGCCTCGGCACCAGGAGGAATATTTGCTATGATGTAGTCCTCTGGCTCTTCGAACTGTGGGCCGTTATATTCATTGTCACTATCAACTTTGGCTTGAGGTTCTGATTGTTCTTTTATTGCATCATTGTGATTATCCGGTGAGCTATTGCTATCAAATGAAAGACTCCTCACATGTGCTGTATGATTTTCTGCATAGGCTTGTAACGGAACTCCATCAGAAGGTCTCGCGCCACTGTTCAAGTTGTGCATATTTTGATCGTTTTCATGTGGTCCCGGAGATTCCTGGTCATCTTCCATGACGTAAATATTATCCATGTCAGTGCTGATGTCACGGCGCTGCATCCTGTTATTCTCGTCCCACCCACCATTATGAGGAGGGCTACGCCTTCTCCCAGGCTCATTAAGGATTCTTGGCCGAGGATCACGATAGTCTCTCTCTCTCATCAACCTGTTATCCCCATTGCGGTCTCTATTTCGTCGAGGATCGAAAGGTGGATTGGGAGGTGGTGTAAGGCTGTAAAGTGAAACGTACGAGTTACTGTATAATAACGCTTTCTAAGAATTGAAGAAAAATGGTACTTACTTGTGCTCTCGAATTGGTCGTGCTAAACGGGGATCATCTCCCATCATTGGAGGAGACGGCAGAGGCCGGTAATTTAAATCCTCTTGAAAATCTGCCAAATAAAAAAGTCTTCTTGTGATACGGGTTACAGAAAGAAGGTATATATAGCAAACTCTTACACATTCGAGGCCTATACTCTTCATTACGATCACGATGTTCTGGTGGCACGGGCAGCAGTTCATCCAACGGCATCCTATGCATCTCAGTCCCTGCAATTTAAAACGACCAACATTATTTAATTAAAACTAGGCACATCAGTTATATTATATATATTATATCTCTCATACCAGGTCCAACAGAATTTCGTAATCTTTGTAACTGAAACAACTGGTGCAATTGTTTCAATAACTCTTGATGCTGAGTATGAGTAAGGTGTCCTTTTTGCAATTGAATGTCAGCCTGTAAGAGTCATTGAATTACAAAACAGTTGGTATACAACTACTATCAATAAAGTATAAATTCAAGGGGATTGGGATGAAAATGATAAACACATGAAAAACATTTACGAGTCAGCGATATCTCAAAATCTACGTTACAATTCTTGTGTTTTCGCTGTTTGAATTTGTCAGCGGGTCAGGAAATGGCAATCCACCCTTTTAGCCTACTGCTTTACCCAAAATTTCCTGCGAGTTCTACAGTTGACCAATGTATTATTCGGTGTGTGGTAAGCAAAGTACCAAAACATTTTCTGAAACATGACCACTGCCAATACATTTTCAATGCTCGCATTCTTTTACAATCAGTACCGTATAGTCAGCATTAGCCTTAGCCTATATAAACAGCCCAATAGGCGACACTTAGTTACATTACCTGTTTCATAATTTCAGCTTGATGGCTCAGAGTCAACTCCTGAGGAATTGTAAGGTTTGGATCCACACTCGTCCTTCGTTGAAATCTTGGTGGTTCATGGCCTAGTGAAAAAGAGCACAAGTGGTGACTTTACGTGTAGTAAGCATTGAGTCAAGAAATTCTTACTTGGGGGAATATGTGGATGCAGAAGGCGAGTAATATCTTGACGTCTGCGTCTTTTTTCTGCCGGACCCCAATGATTTCGACCAGGTGAGTCTTCTGGTTCGGGAGAAAATCTCGGTGACATTGAATCTTCACGTGACCTGGATAAGAAACTATGACTGTAAAACCGCCAAGTTAAAAGAATATGGATCACATACATGGGCGAGTATCTTCTGGAGTCAATGTCTTTTTGCGGTAAAGGCCTTCCCCTTGGACGCCCAGCAGCATGATTTATTTCCGCATGAGGAGATGGACGCCTGCAATACAACATTTCTTTTGAAACATTTAAAAAAAAAAAAATGATCATGAATGTTACCTTTCGATAGAACTCGGTCTAGATTGCTTTGGTGGTGGGTGCGGTAGAAGTGGTGATCTTGCAGGCTTGTCCTTGGTTTTTTTTGATTTCATCTAAAATCGTAGATCGGTAAATAATGCTTTTCGTTGAACAGAATTGTACTACTTACCACTGGTTCATCTAATTTACTTTCCGGAGAAGAACGCTTGACAGCTTTACCCGTGCTTTTCTTCGTCGAAGTTTTCTTGACTGTCAAATCTGTCTTTGGACTCTTGGGCGATTTAGTCACCTTTGTAACTGGCGTTTTATTGGAACTATTAGGACTTTTCTTTTTTTCACTTTTCTTTGAATTTGATACTTTCTTTTCTGCCGCCTTGGGTACATCTGATTTCGTAACGTCAGGTTGTTTTGGGTTCAATTCGACAGGTACCTTTTTGGTATCGTTCTGAACAATGGGATTCGATGCGTGTCAATGTTTGGCCGAGTTAGACTACAAATGATAGCTCACCTTAGATTTTGTTGCTGAAAGTGCAACCCGTGGATCAACCAATCCATTGGTAGAACCCCTCATACCTAAGCAACACAAATGAAGTCAATAAACTACGTCAGAATCGAAATTCGCAAAATATCCTATAAACACTTACCAGGTCGTACCTTTGATCCTTGCTTTACTCTTGGGTCCTTGCTTACCACTTTACCCTAACCATAAAACAAGATTTAGTTGGCGTGTCTTGCTGCGACATTTCTCATCTCCAATTTACCTGCTTTTTGTCTAATGTCTTCTTTTCGCGAAGTGCTAGTTGCTGCTTTGTCTGTTCAAGTTCTAACAGAAGTTTCTGTTGCTGAAGTTCAAGCAACTGTTTTTGCTTGTTAATGAGGTCTTGCTTCAAGTCTGAACCGTCACTCACAACCTGGAACATGACAAAGTCATGTATATGTACGATAAATCGCAGCTTCAAAAACCACCACTTATTTGACTCAAGTTTTAAACAGATTACAGTTGCCACAAGCAAAATATGTCCGTCAACTCACACTGTGATTGTGCAAGAGAAGCATGTCTGTATAGGAAGGATTCTTGGCTGGCCATCAACTGACAGGACGCACAAGGCCAGAATAAAAATAACCGTTGGTCATCAACTCACTAATAAGCGTATCATGTTGACGTGCCATAATATACAGCTTTGAACATCCTTTTTGGGAGTCTGATTTTCGATTGAATGGAAACAATTGTGTACGCATTGTTGCAGGAGATTGGACATAATATGCTATAGTTTCTAGGGTACATCAAATTCAAATATTCAGAATCGCAAAAGATTCAAAGGCGATTGCGAATCCGAAACTATATCACCACCTAGCGACAAATTGTTTTCCAGTTTCAAGTCTCTGGTTGGTAAAAGGCAAATTACTAGTGACACCACAAATACCTATTTTACTGTTTTTCGGAGTAACAAGTCATGCGATTTAAACCGTTCATGTTGGGCAGTAACGTAGATCGGCGTTTTCTCAGAGATATCATACAATCCGTGCAGATCTGAGCAAGCTCTCCCATTGCAATCACAAAGAACTGTGCTGTGACTTTCCGACATATAAATTTTTTCATGGTACACAAAATGATCATTCACTTGTTATTCCGCCGAAAACGGAAAGTCACAATTTCCCAAAATGTTGCCAAATAATTTGGTACATAATCACAAACCCTGTGTCTACTACACTGAAACGTCATATAACTGAGCCCAAACAAATCCGCAGCCATGCAACACTGAATCTTGAAATGTTTGTTTAACCTCAGTTAACATCGAGCAGACAAAATTGACCACCATGCCGACGGTCATCAGGTCCCATATGAAAATTAGCGACCTCCAACTGAACACGGGTTCTTCATTCCAATCAGCACCACAATAAACTATACTAACACATCAGTATCTTGAAGGGCTATTTTACTCCTTGACGGATCATGATTTCGCATGCGGAAAGAATGAAAAGCTGGTGGTCAAGTTAGATCGCCAGCTCACTCCACTACCAATCGACAACATTAGTCTATACAGGTAATAATTGGTGCCTTCCAGTTCCCAGTTAACTGCGCCGACAAAGCACAGTTACTAACCAAGCAAAAACCATCGCCACAAGAGCCTTCAGATATTTGTGAAAAATATTTCAGTGCACAAAAATACTTGAATTTTTCAAATTTAATCATGCCGCCTTCACCACTTACAGTAGTTTTGCTTGAAGATATTCTTGATGTTGGAGTGGATATATTGTCATTCTAAAAATGATTTATGATATCATTATAAAAACTAAAGATTCATCAGCCAAATCCAAATTGCTGTAGTTAACCACTACTAATTACCTTTAGAAACTTAGGGTTGACATGAATGCTGGTTGAAGCTTTCTCTTGTAAGCTTGCAGGCAACGGTTTCACCGGCCAATTCGAATCTATCCCTTGAACAGCAACATCAAGGTCGTACAAACGCTTCAAAGGCAAATAATTGTCCCAAGTAGAGCGCAACTTATATAGAGACATTTTAATCTTATCACCTCCCTTAAATAAAAAACACAATGAAAATTATAAAAACTTCATTCGGTTTTCAAAGCAATCGATATCAGACCTGTTGAAATGTCGACAGGAACGTCTTCACGATGTTCTGTGCAAAGAGCGGCTTGTAGTTTCCTCCGACATTCTTCACTATGGAATCCATGAGATACATTATCGGCAGCTTGCAGTTTGGAAGAGCCTGATGGGAAACAATGATAAAGACCATACAAACTAAGCTCTTAATAAAGAGCTTTCTGTACGGAGAGCAGACCTCACTGTTGGGTATCTAAAAGTCTATACCAATCTAACGTTCGCATGGAGAGGCATAGATTAGCATCTCTGCAATCAACGTGACGTCGCGTAAGCCTTCCTGCAATTGCCAGTTGATACAGATGGCCTATATCCCCGGAAATTCTACCGGTTTCATTAACGGCGCGATACTGGCTAATTTTAAGTCACAGCCATGTTAACCAGATAATATGCCGAGCAATTTTTTTTTATCACAGAAACAATCAACATAATCAGATAACATCGAGCAATCGTATGGACGCGGTGCAGTCAATTCAAATTACGAGCCCTCCTGTCAACCCCATTGCAATGCTATCACACAATCCCATGTCACCTATGTTTGGGCACTCAGCTTGACCTATAGCAAACAAGGTTTCTGGTACAATACTATATGCCTACCCACGAAAAGACATTACATTTAATGCACGTTAATCGCCTGTGACAACGGCAAAACATACGGACAGCACAGAAACATACAAAGCCGGAACCGACAGACATTTCTGTTCGACTTCCATACCAGGAATGTGCATATTCAATTCTGAATGCCATAGGACGCATCTCAACCTTTTAGTGCACAGACAAAACCCCATTTCGGAGGGCAACCTTAAAAGATAAATTAAGGGAACAAAACACAAAAAAGAGAATTAAGGCAGAAGTTACAGGAAAACTGCGATTCCTGGACGGACGGACTATCGGGAAAGCAACAGAAATAGGCATTAAAAAATGCTAGAGAAACAGAGACAAGGGAGGTTTTATCGTATGTTAAGTAGAAAAGGAATAACAAAATAAATACTATCGACCCCCATGAGCAGATTTGACAAAACTGCTACAGAAACAAGTCACAGAGACAGGTAACTGTACTCTAGCCAGGTAGGAAAAATAGGTAATATATATGTATTATGTAACGGCTATTCTGGTTATACACTTTTCCGTCAGCCCGGTAGTCTGTCTTTTGGGAATTACAGCTCTCCGTTACCGCTGCTAGTCCTTAACCCATCCTTTAAGATTGCCCTACATTGGCATCAAGATCATTTCGCACCACTATAGGCCAACCATGCTTTCTGTATTGTCAAATTTCATAAACCCGGGCAGATATATATGTTTATCAGCGCCGCATCAGCTTCATCTGACTGGGCCACATTTTCAAGTAACTCGGATTTAAGAACAATTAGACGGCGTTGCACTTGCAAATGGATGGCAGATTTGAATTTGTCGACTAGGAAAACCACTACGGTACGCTACTACTGAATTTAGTTAGCAAATAAACCGACGAGAATGATGATAAATCTAAGTGGAGCCCTGGAGCCATCTCGTAACTATCCACAAGGATAACGACTGCTGAACCAACGCGACACAACGATAAAAACATTTCTGCTGGCATCACATCAAAAGCGGTACTGATAAAGAATAAACAGATCTAGTAGACCTTATCTAGCTTTTCTTCAATTACTCGGACAATGGCACGTGCTTCATCTGCATTTTCTTCAGCAAGCATCGTCAAAGCATTGATGTGAGGCTTGGAATTGAACGTGAGATCATCCAACGAAGTTTTATAATCTTTCGCCGCGGCAGTCAGCGCCATAATTTCTCGGTCTTTTAACGTAGAAGAGACAACTTTTGATGTTTTGAACAAGTCGATAACGATTGGTAATGTCAAACCATTTTCGAAAATGAACAATATTCCACCAATTCCACCGTAAACGTGAATTCAAATCAAGAACGACTGACTCTGACGATTCTTTGTCAACGACAACCTCCTGACGTTCTTCAAAAATGGCGAATGGTGTTAGGTATGACGTCATAGCACGTGACTTTATTTTTTTTCGGCTAGTCTCGAAGCAGTCATTGTTTTCGACCTGAGTTGTTTGCGACGTTTGCGTTGCATGTGGGCTTTCCCTATCCTGCAGGAGTATTCAAAATCTATGAGCTCAAAATTGTATTTCTGATTTATTAGAATATTGTTCGTTTCGTTTCAGACCAGTTTTCTTACTTAACGCTGGTTCTTCACTGTTAGATTCTTTTTGTCGCGCACGTGAAGTGACGTCACGCTTGCATGGGTTCCTGGAGGGCAACATGGATATACTCAAGTATCACCAGTATCACAAGTATCTTAAGTATCACGTCCAGTATCAAAAGTTTCATGGATATAATTAATTATCACCCTTCTATCATCCCTGGATCACCATAGGACCAATGTAACATATCAAGTATCGCCCTAAAACCCATATGGAGACTCAAGTATCACCCTAAGATCCATGTAACATAACAATTATCACCCACCTATGACCCATATAGTGATTGAAGCTTAATTAGAAAAAAAACGGTGAAAAAAGTATCACCCTAGAACTCATGTAACATAACAAGTATCACCTTGGGACCCATATACTTGAATCACCACGTGGGTCTTAGGGTGATACTTAAGTCACCGTATTTGTCATAGGATGATACTTGAGACACCATATAGGTACTAGGGTGATACTTGTTGTGTTGCATGGGTCCTAGGGTGATACTCCAATCACCGCATGGGTCCAAGGTGATACTTGTCATGTTACATGAGTCCTAGGGTGATACTTGAGTCACTATATGGGTACTAGGGTGAGAGGCCTACTTGTTATGTTACATTGGTCCTGTGGTGGTCGAGAGATGATAGAAGGGTGATACTCGAGTATATCCACGATACTTTTGATACTTGTGATACTTGGGTATATCCATGTGGCCGACCAGGAGTGCTGCATTTCGGAATCCTAAACCTATAACATTTTCAATCGCGGTTAATCTGTGTAGTTGCTTTTTAGCCGTCAAGTGAACCCCGCCTTAAAAGCGAGATGGCATTGCGTTGTCAATTTGAAAAGAACAATGAAGTGGGGGTGTTTTCAAAGCTAACAAATGCCTATTGCTTGGTCGCGATTGGTGGTTCTGAGAACTTTTACAGTGTGTTCGAATCGGAGTTGGCCGATACAATACCTGTTGTTCATGGTTCTGTTGCGGGATGTCGAATTATTGGAAGAATGTGCGTCGGCAATCGCCACGGCCTTATATTACCGAACTCGACGACAGACCAAGAGCTTCAACATTTCCGAAACTGCTTACCTGACTCGGTAAAGATTCAACGTGTAGAAGAACGTTTGTCAGCTCTTGGTAACGTTGTGTCGTGTAACGATTACGTAGCATTGGTTCACCCTGATTTAGATAGAGAAACAGAGGAAATAATAGCAGACACACTCAAAGTTGAGGTGTTTCGTCATACAATAGCGAGCCAAGTTCTCGTCGGAAGCTACAGTTCATTCACAAATCAAGGGGGATTAGTGCATTCCAAGACATCAATGGATGATCAAGATGAATTGTCCTCACTACTGCAGATACCTCTTGTTGCTGGGACAGTGAATCGTGGTAGCGATGTAATTGGTGGTGGTATGGTTGTAAATGATTGGTGTGCTTTCTGTGGGCTGGACACTACAAGTACAGAATTGTCATTGATTGAAAGCGTTTTTAAATTAGGAGACCAACAAACAAGTGCCCTAACCAGTGAAATACGGGACTCATTAATAGACACCATTGTTTAGCAGCCACAACCCGAAGCTCATCGCTTATAATTTCTGTGTCAGAAACTTTTGTAACCGAAACAGAAATGTGTAACGCCAAATATTTTGGGTCAATGCAGCAACACCACAGTCGCGTTCAAATTAATGTGATGACATCTTAATAATGTTACCCATGCAGAGCAATTTTCATGCAATATATTAGTATTGTATGTCATAGTCTATACTCCTACAATTTCATGACCTCTCAGATATTAGATGCAGAGTGAAAGTCACGTATTTTTATGACAAGGAGTAGGTCAAAGGTCATGCTTATGTTTATAGCTGAAGGAATCCAATAATCATTGCTAAAGTGCAAGCTATGTTCTTATGGCTTGAAGCCAAGTCGCCTATGATATAGTAACCGACAAAGTATCTTCACCTGGAGATTACAGAATGACAAAGCTTCTATTGCCCATTCTTTACATTGCAATTCCATTTCATCGCCTCAAGATAACATTGCTAAAATTGTTCCTTTTGTTATAGAAAGTGTCCAAACAAAATTAGACCTGACCACTGTTGCTACTTCAACACCCCTCCCATCAAAAATCATAGACTTCGCCACTCAGCCTTTGGGGTCAGTGGCAGACGATTTTATCCAAGCGCATTTATAGTCCAGAAATTGTTCTGCGGGTAGCGCTCTTTCCAACATCTAAGAACTAGATCTGCAATAACGTTTATCCTGATTCATCCAGGCCAGTCTCTGACTGCACAATATTCAATGGCCAGTTGCTTTTCATAAATAAAGTTTTGAAATCCATCTTTGTTTTACAGCCGTTGCTATCTTTCACGCTGTCTGTAATGAAATATTTGTGATTTGGAACATCTAGAGCGAGCTGGAAAACATTCAGTTCAGTGTCCCAGTATAGGCGTTCTAACCCAACCAACCCTGATGTTCATAAGGTTATTTTATTCCAGGTATAGCAGGAAGTAAAGGTTGAACTAGGTCAACAATGCAATAGCCATATTGAAATAATACTGAACTGACACACTAGTCTCTCATCCAGCCGCTGGTATGGAGGACATACACTATTTTTAAAACGGCAGTTGCTAATTCATTACCCTTGAAAACATTTTGTATACATAATGATTAATGACCAATGTCACACTAATACTGAACATACCCTGGACAAAGTGTTGCAGTACAAGTCCATCTGATAAAAAAACACAGACCATGCAAGAAAAAGGCACCACACATTTATAGTCGTGCAGGAGTGGGTCGTGGAGTGGTTAGGAATTTGGTCATCATTAATTAATCTGGTCGGCATAAGATGGGCAACTTCTATTGTGGTATAACATGAAGGGGCTTGATCTAACAAGCAATTGATTTGTTTTACCAACAGTTGTGCTAGAGAGTACAGATAAATAGTGCTTTGACATTCATATCTAACGACAACGGTTTCCCGGCTCTTGCACTTCGATACCAACTGCATACAACCACTTCAAACAAATAACGTATTGTTATTTTACGGCGAAAACTACAAGGCCACTGATTGCACCAACTCATAGAAACACCCAACACGTTCACTGTGCATGCACAATTGCACATTTACCCATGATAACAATCCATCACACACGATTACACAAATCGACACACTACATTACACAGGATTATGCACTACATCAGTGGCGCCCAAACTAAGGAACCTCAGTATGTGTGATTAATGATCAAAAAAGCCAACCAAGTTCAAATAAGGAATTAACAATTAGATGCAGAAAAAATAATCTGGGTAAAATGAGAAGAAATTGAAGCCACGGGGCGCATCTTAAACTTTTCAAGTTGCTCATGCAACGCAAACATCATCTCGTTTACGCTAAACTATGTTAAAACTAAATGAAGGTAGGTAGAGTAAACCAAAGGAAATGTAAAGATACTTGAGGCGAACATTCCATAAAAAGAAAGATGGGAGTGTATGACTTCAGGGGCAGTTGGGATAGGAATTGTTTGCGCTGCGACAACAGATTACATCATACAGATGACATGCCCACTGTACACAAATTTTCTAGAGTATTAGAAATCCCTTAATGTACTGAGCAATAAAATGAACATCGACATCTATACTGCCACATAACTATTGGGTATTGCAGAATCCTTTATGAAAAAACAAACTCCTATTCCATACTGTGTGTCAGGCCAGAGCCATATCAAATGTCCCCGAAGGCCAAAATGAATAAGGGGTCTGTAGGTGGAGGCGTGGCACTCTCAATTAGGGACAATTCAAGCAGCTTTGACAGGGCCCAATACAGGTCTGGGCCAAAAGCCAATACGGTTATGATTATAATTATCAGAACAGTAGACTTACTGGTACTTATTAACTAAAATCTAAGTTGGCGGTAAAGCCACAGAACACGAAATCACACTATGACGTCATAAAGTGATACACAATTTTTCAGGTTAGTTGATTACGCTTCAAAGGTAATAATGTTGAAGGCACTCGTTGTTCATTATGTTTTCAAGTGAAAAATACTTATTGCAAGATTTCATAAACATCGTTTGTTCATGTCGGACATAATTATAACTTCTGAAGAAGACAACAAAGAGATGAACCAGTAAAAATTGTGATAATACAGCAGTAACATGTTGATAGTACAGTACTCGAAAAAAATGATGCGAATTCACCGATTTCCGAACATTATCTATTGACATCGCAATATTGTCAACAGAACTTTGTGGTATTTGCCTAGTAGCATTGAGATAGGCCTCGTTAGAGAGACAAGGTGTGCTATGTACAACATAAAGGGCCCCTCAAACTTTTTCGGGATCTTCCAATTGTGCCTTTGGGCTCAGAAAATACCAGTACATCACTACAGATCGGTTTTCTGGCGGTAACACTTCAAATCATATCCCTAAAGACTTGGTTATAGTCGCTCTGCGCAGCATGCAGATAACCGACGGTAATACACGTTAAATATAAAATAGTGCAAGAGAATACGGTACTATTCAACTAAGCTTCCGCAAGACGCAATAGCAAATACACCGACCATAAAGTTACGAAGTTGTGCAAGCGTGTCTCCAAATACAGTTACAGATCAACAAGGTCTACAACTACAACGGGTGGTTACGACATAAGATGTTATAGCAACACCTATGATAGCGAGCAATATTTTGAAGACAGTTCGTATAAGATTCCTTTACGGCGATGATCGATTGACCGGCAATGGTCAAATAGAATATAAGCTTCGTAAAAGAGTATAAACTGTGCAATATCCACGATGGAATGAATTACACTTGAAAAGAGGAGGGAAGTAGTCTGCAAGAACGCATCAGGTACAGTTAATTATTTCAAGCCAATACATGAATGTAGCGTATTAGATGTACTAAATGCGTGCTACAGTACTAGTACGTGCCAGGAGCCATCCATAAATGAATGCAATATCTGTGAGGATAACACATCAGTGTTTTTGCTGGCGTATAATGTATAGTGCCATGAAGATTTCTATCGTTACATGCT
Source organism: Botrylloides violaceus (assembly GCA_030412335.1). Classification (NCBI taxonomy): domain Eukaryota; kingdom Metazoa; phylum Chordata; class Ascidiacea; order Stolidobranchia; family Styelidae; genus Botrylloides; species Botrylloides violaceus. The sequence goes on from JASFYC010000810.1 coordinate 4,165,928, forward strand.
CACTAAGTTTTTGCATTTAAACTCCCTGGCATCGTTAGATAGCAGCTGTGATCGCCAAGTCAACGTATCTAGAACACACAAGGGAAGAGAACATTCCAGATGTTTCTATTCCGCTGTTCCATTCACTGAGAGGTTTATGTGTATTCTTTGTAATTAGTAACGCATGACTTGTCTTCATCAACGGTACTGCCAACACTTTTCACAAGATATGTCTCCATTTGCCCCTTGCCTAGTAAAAACACATACAGGCATTCATTATTTTGAAACGTTGACAAACTTGCTAAATCGCAAAGAAGAATTGCATGGATGATCAACTGAATGCATATCGAAGAGCACTGCCTTCAATTTGCATGCAAGTAGCCTAATGCTGTAGCATGAAAAATAACATCAAACTGTTATTGCACTAACGACAAGTAACAGTAAGACAATTAACGACCGGCTTCAATCTGTCATGTCTAGCGTGGATGCATCTCAATTGACTAAGAATATTGGTGAGATACTTCACGTCATCTCTTTACAAATGGGGTCTCACATCCAGTGTGCCATGCGAGTGTGGTGCAGAGGAGAAAACTTCAGACCTCATTGTAGTCTGAAGAACAATGCTCAACCGATGAGGATCAAATTCGTGACTACCCCATGTTCACTAAATATTGGCATGTAAACATTCAGTATTCTCATTACAGGGCCTATTTGCATCACATCTGCCAAACTAGCAGTTTCAAATTTATTCAATACCTTTGACATAAGTGCTTCCTCTGTGTTCAAATTCATACTTGTCATCCAGACAACGCTTACTTCCTTCGGATACCTAAAATAGAACAATGTAAACTGTGAGCATCCATACTCCACGGCTATATCTTTCTTTTGAATACACTAGTATACAGCGTGAAACCACAGTGCCTTAGTTATGGGAGAGTTAGTTCAAAAGCGTCCATAGCTGCACTCATTCCTGAGGAGCTGATATAACTGTGGCAGCAGTTTTTATACAATCTACCGTGGTTGACTGATATCAGAGATAATCTATCATTTTGGGAATCACCAAGACAGTGTTGCCACATATTTTTGATGGACCGAGGGAATGTAGCACACTAGTCTCATGTTGACTAAGACTGGCTTCATAGTGTATTGATCAGGTCGACAAGCTAGAGAGGATAGTACAAAATTGAATCAGACGGCTATCATGCTGGAGCTAGTATGGATCTTTCCAGGCTCTCAATTTCACACAATTTTCTGGCTGAATGTATTTGGCATATCGATGATTTGTGGGCAAAAATACCCAGCCAAGTGCCAAACCTGTCCCAAGTTTATGGAAACAGACAGACAGATAATTTATTTTCCTCTCACTAGGAACATAAAATTGAGTTCCAGTATGGACCAGGTGACGACAGGGACCGCAAAGCCTTACAATCAGGCGCCACCTGCCGGAGGTAACAGTATCATTGATACTGGCGAGTGATACAAATAACAAAACAAAAATATATATGAAAAAGTAGATAAAACATATTAGATAAATGAGTAATGGATAATAACAAAGAAAAAATAGGTGGAAACAATAATGATCACGGTATATCAGGAATTTTATATGGGTAGGGTAGGGCAGGGCTTGAGTTTAGGTGCTTTCTGAGGAGGTGACGGTGATAGAAGTGCTTAAATTTATGGGAGTCAACTAATCTAATTTCCTGGGAATACAATTCAAGATCTTAGCTGCGGCAAGAGGAGAATGCTGATTGTAGAAGGCGGCACATCGGGTTTGCAACTCACAGCCAGATCATGTGTAGATATATCCACTGTGACCACAAAAAATCGAAAAGGACTGAACGGAGGTGACTCTGATATTGAATAAGTGTACCTGAATCCTTCCTGGAACTCCTGTTGAATCCATACGACTAGCAATATTTACTGTGTCACCCCAAATATCGTAGAGCAATTTTGTTGTTCCGATCACTCCCGCTGTTACAGAGCCATGGTTGAATCCAATACGTAAAACAAAGGTAAAGGCAACCATGTTTTCACTGAAATCTTGAATAGTTTTCTGAGAAAACAAATTGCAATAGCTAAGTTATGTCTCATCATCACTGCTCTTGATATGCTATAGTACAGTACAGTACCGTTAATAATAATATTATGATTGGGGCGTTTATATATTGACCTTATTAGATGTTTTCTTGAACGTACACAAACTCACACGATATTCATGCATACCTGCAGGTCCTGAATACATATTTTTATACTAGTGTGCTTATGATGAGTGAAGATTTACTGCAGTATGTGCCATGCGGGATTCACGAACGTGCTAAAGTTGTCAGTAGCCTATCAAAGACGCTATCCCGGCATCCATTTACCACCTTTTTTGGATTAATTAATCTTTTGAACTCCTACAAGCTGCCTGACTGATTTTTAGAAAGGTCATGAAATCTTTCCTCCACAGGCAACCAGTAGGCGCTACTCATTAGAATGCCTATAATAATAAATCGAACATGATTGAATCTTATACTACCTAATTATTTACTGTCTACATTTCCATACAAACTGATCAATTTGAAATCGGCAAAGCCGTTAACAAACCACTCACTTGCATCTGACTACAGAACTCCATCAGCATGCGCAAATGACTATGATTCTCTAGATCTCTCTCAATGTTTGGATCCAAGCCTAAATAATACAAACGTCAATATTTAAACCAGTCAATGAAGGAAAAAACCAAAGTACGTACCAGCTGCAATCATAAATGTAGATCCGATGGTTTTGATTTTTTCAATATCTCCGAATTCTTTCCTATCAAGGAGTTCATCGACATCCCCTGTAAAAATGAATACAATTCAGACAACAACGTTAAGAGCAAAGGTATGAAGAGGAGCCGAAGATGAATGATTAATACAACACAGTAAGAAGTAGGCACCACAAACTTCACATCGCTCATCAATCTTCGCCTTATAAAGAAGCTGAGCTCTGGAAGCCTGAGTGAAATAAGCTTTACAATAAACGGGGCGGGACGTTAATTTCATGGTGTCTACTTCCTAATACAAGTCAATGATTGTGGGACTGGTGAACATGGGTCTTGACCACGATGGATGTCTTAATATAATAATTATATCATTGCATTTTAATGTCTTCCTCAACATTTTCCATCGCATTGTGAGCTTCATCTTGATAACAGGTAGCATCAAAGTATATACAAGTGACTCATACCGATGAGTTCATTCAAAATACGAATGCATTCCTTCCCGCCGGAAAACTGCTCCTCATAAAACTCATTAAAATTTGTGATTGATGCAAAAACAACACCAACGTTGACGTGATCTTTCGAATAAGTTTTCTTTTCCTGAAAACGAAACAAAAATAATTCATAACCATTGCTAAAGAGGGAATGTTCAATTTTGAAAATGGGATGACAACTTAGCCCCCAGGAGTTAACTGGGAAAAGGTTGCCGACATTGCTTAACACATGGATGATTTTGGAGGAAAAAGCAACAGCTATGAATGAACATCGCAGAACATTGATGGGCACATTGATAGTTGCCAGTCTGTTAGCTCTAGTTTATGGCGGAGACATCAGAGCCTGAAATATTGCTATCTTCAACATCTGTATGGTGTCGTCATTCAGAGTAGCTAATTCCGCAAGTAGTTGTAGCCCTTAGCAGTCAGGATATCAGTAGATTCCCTTCCAGACCCCCAGAATCATAGGAATAGTTTGGAAGTGCGGCACAACTTGGCTCAATTCACCTCCTCTCTACCCAGTTTACTGCTCATTGATGTATATAGGTACACCCTGGCGATATATGACCAGAGGCAAATATTGGAATTCCTGAGGCCCCCATTATGGTTGAAGCGCACATAATTTACAAATGTACTAAACGCAATGAATTCTGAGAAATATCCTTTTCAAAATAAAATCAAGTTTGAAATTACCCGAATCACAGCAACGACCCTCGGCGGTATGATATGATGCAGTAGCTCATCTACTGATTGATTCTGATTAGCTTCAGCTTCATATGCATTATGATAAGCTTGCCGAAAATGGCCCTAAAAAGATGGAATTCTATGCTGTAGTCTTTGACACATAATCGAAACCTCTACTCACCTCACACAGACGGTTAATCACCAAGATAACAATGACATAAATTACGAAAAGAATGATTTCGCCGTATTGATGTCCTGCTGCTTCTTGCTGGCATATAGCTGAAAACAGAAAATATAGGTCTATATAAGAGAGTATTCTGTGTTGTTTGAACACAGACAGTAGTTGCCATCTGTGAACTGACTTGCTATAATCATTTCCCCCTTTCTTTCTGCCAAGTTCCATTTGTGGGTAGTATAGGAGAAATTCTCACGCCCCTAACACACCTCCAATACCTATAATTTCATAAGCCTTGTACGCATGACTGGCAACCACACGTCTCTCACATTAACTAGATTTAAGCACTTGTAATTGCTGGTAATGCACGAGACATATGCGGCCCTACTTGGAGATGCTGCACACTTGTATTAGGCTAGGAATAAAGAATCCCCCATCCATCAGAGTGCACTGACTAGAAACGGGATTGCATGAAGTAGAATCGTTCGACTCACATCACAATAGGAGAGAAGATACATGTACGAATATATATCAAACCTCCGACCCTTCGATTATGATATAAGCTCGGTGTATCCGAGAGATGACACTATATCTTACAGTGGCAACAGTGAATCGAACTATTCACAAATTGCCAGCGGATTTTAGTCGGATAAACCCTTTTCGTCTCAACCTTATGGCTACTACGAATACCATTTAAACAATAGAAAAGTACTCATACCAAATGTACCATTGACAGAGCCCGATATTGTTGGCGTAGTTGACTGTTGACATGGACTGACGTAGATAACCAGCATAATTGTTAACGCCATCGCAATAACCAGAAGTGACCTGCAAGCACATATAACCGTAAAAACCAACACAGCTGCGTCATGAAATCACATAACGACGAAATACCTTATCCAAGAGTTGAGCTGGCTGAAACAGATGCTGGGGAGTACAGTAACGGTTGCGATGTTGAGATATTCTGCACACGACGGGCTGTTTGTACCGCATGTCACATGAGCAATCATCGCAAAGAAGGGAAAGAGAATAGCCAAGACGCAAACAACGTGCCTGGAAATGAGAAATTTACTGAATGAATCAACCGACGACGTACTAGCAATGTAAGAAAGTTCAAAAGATGATAAATTGGGCTTAGTACATTCAACATCACTCCTTCTCGTTATTTTAAAGAGGCTCTGGCACTCTGTGGTCGAAATATGACAGAGCCGGGATAAACAACGCTTTTGGCCAGCAGACTGGCTTCACATATCAGCTTTGTAAAATTGCTTATAAATTATGTGTGTGCTGGACAGGTAGACGCACAAGCCTTATCCGATTAAAACAACAACAAAAAAGGTAATGCAAACAAGGTGATATTTGTGCCGAAACCTTTCAATAGGTATCTTCCATTTATGCAACCAAGAATATTTATCAAGCAGTGCCACTGCCACTGCCATGCCCGAACATCTAACGAAGCCATAAGATAATAAGTAAAAGTGAATTAGCCGTAATTGACACCCTTTTTCTAACAAAAATTATATGATTAATCCTACCTCCCGACCCGGCTTGACAACCACAAGAGGACAAGTTTCATGATTGGTGATGAAGTTCGATATGGAATCTGGTACGCTACCGAGATAACAATCATCAAAACCTGCAAGAATGATAAAAACATATGTAGCCTACAATTCGATGTATTAGAGGGAAGGTGTGGTCAAATCTATAGACCGCATCATACGGTACCAAAGATGTTTAAAATGGTATCCGTAGCGACCGTAGGCATGTAGCTTCGCTAGATGACCAGCGTATTCAGGATAGTGCGAAGGGGAGGCGCAGAACTGTGATAGCCACTTGGATAGGAATGTTTTCACATCTCGTTATCAGTGGCTCACAATTTGTAATAGAAGGAGTGAAGTACTTAGTTCTCAAAACTACTTGTAACAAGAATTGTGGAGTCTCTAATTGAAATGAAGCCTGCTTGTCCAGTGTTCATATGCATATCAATATTCACAGTTTGTGTATATGATGCGAGTCATCGGAAATGCATCATAAAAGCAAACGACCGAGACTAACTACAGTTTGATTCCTATTCTTACCATTAGAACAAGAAAAACGATCAACCAGGCCGGATTCTGAATGTCGGAACTCAAACTTGTGATACTCGAAATAGAAACAAGAAGTAAAACAATGACCGCGAGAACGAGTCCCTGTGAGGAAGAGAGAAACAAATAAACGTTCATGAGAATTTCATAAACTACACCCATTAGGAACGGCCGCACAGGACTACCCTAGCTATATCTACCTATGTACCAGTTTATTGTACATTGTGCCCCATATATGTACAGTTGTATACACTAAACAGCCTACCAGCTAGTTCGGTGCCTCCTTGTCCAGCCTGCATGTGTACCAGTAGCGTGTGTGTTTGTGTGTGTGTCATAGTGGTGACTCTATGTAATTGCAGAAAAAAACAGGCAAGTGCGCCATACTACAGTATTAAAGCGAAAGCTTTCCCCTTAATGATAACCGTTACTGCACGATGCAATACTAATGTTCGTAACCCACTGATAACAAAACGTAGTAGAATCACACTTGCAAAATCTATCCACCCAGTTGCAATCACTGGCAATGATAGCCAAGCAGCAGCGGATCAAACTGTCATCAACCTCACAGTCATTGTAGCGAATTTCCTACTGGTAGTGCCTACCCCCACAGACTCCGCACTCAGTTTAATGTACAAATTTTACAGTTGACATTACTCACTGTAAGGAAAGAGAGTCTCATGTTGGCAAATGATGAGATGGGCTCGTCCGATCTCAGTTCCTGACAGCAATGGTCTCCGTATGCAATCTCAATTTTTTTATCCTTGAATGTCAAACTGATTGGATTGAGCAGGTTTTTAACTTGATATCCCTTCATGCGCCTAAACGTAAATGCAATTGAGCATCCAGCCTAGTGGCTATTTCAACTCATTTTCAGAAATACAGTTATTACATCTACAATTCTACATCCTTCCATTAAATTCTCTCAACTTCTATTTGACAAGCAATGGACGGCTTTGGAGGTGTACTGTAATCAAGTGCTGATGGTATTACTGCTACATGGGATTCTTATTAGTAATATCTACAAGCTGCATCAACTGTCCTCTCTATCTTACTTACCCAGGCCTTAGTTATGATCACAAAACAATTCAACTTATGTAGGCTATGCAATATAAGGCTATATACCAGAGGCCGCAACCTTCTTTGGTAGCCGGGCAAGTCTAGATCGAATAAACCTTTACAGTTTGGTTTTAAACCACTGGTTGGACTTCGTTGGTTTGCAGCACCAAGCTGTGTCATCGAGGCTGTCGACCACTGCTATATAGTGGGTTGATAAGGCCTGGCTCTGGACATTACGTATTAGAGATGCTACATACTATGCGATAATTGAACTTACCTATTATCTTTAATAGAGTTGATGAACTCGACATCTTGTCTTTCCCGAACTTTAGAATCAAGAAACGGCATCATCCCGTGCATTCCAATCAATTCATAAATTTTGACCTAAAGAGACAAAAGTGCACTTAATTACATATTGTAAAGAAGATCACCACAGATTTAACATCCATCCTTAGTTTATTGAGAATTAGAACATTCACAAGCTTTCGGAGCTCCGCTCCTCCAGCTGAAGGTGGAATGAATCGTAATAGCACAATTTGAATTAAAAACAGAATCTTAGATATTTTGACGTCAGAGTAGGTGGATGAATGGGTCAATTATATCACAGCTAAGGTGAGCCCAGGAGAGAGAGAGCGGGAGAATAGGCGATGGTGGTGATGAAAGCTCGTAGAGCCACTGGATGTGAAATCCGGTTGCATAAACGTATCCGGGACATAACCGGAAGTGATGTTTGAGTGTTCCTAGTAGGACGTTAAATCTGTGGTGATCTTCTTTACATTATTTATTGATCGTCCGCCATCAGCTCCACTACACAAAATTACATGTCACTCTACGCAATACCATGTCATGATTGTCACCTTTTTGTCTGCCAGGTACCAGGTTTGGTCAGTGATCACACATACTGTATTAAAACCGTCATCCGTTCATCCCCTGCTTGGTAGTCAGTATCGGGTAAGTGCAGAGGGTCGTCGTTGTAGTTGTGACATTGATATGTGGTATAAACTAGAAATACCGATATCGCATACTACAAGCATTGACCTTACGTACAAGACCTGGGCAGTTGAAAATGCCATAAATTTAAAAAGTAGGAACTTGGGAGGTTGGAACAACCAGTTGCTGCCTTACTGTGAAGTAAACAGTTGCACTGCACTTATAAAATAGGACAAAAGTCATACTTGTTTCATTTTGGGTTCATCATCGAGACGTCTCTTGCTTCGATTTCTCGTACTGTGGTGATGTCTACGTGAGCTCGAGCTCTGCCTCTGCACAAATTTTACATTTGAAAACTCATGCCGGTGTATATTTTTGTTAGCAAGCTGTCACACAGCAATTGACTTTATCAACAAATTCTATGCAGGTTTCAGAAAGAAAAAAAAAGAGAGGAACGATAAGAGAAGTATCATGCAAGATGCAAGGAGTGCGATACATGCAGTTACTGAACAAATCAAGCATAAAAACACTACTAAGGCCAACAAAAATTCACACAGTGATGTTACAAATTAATGCCTTAGACACAGTCAATAACAGTGGTTCTAAAAGCAAGCAAGCCTTTTGGGGTCTTGGATACAAATCCTAGGACAACAAAGCCCCTGAAGAAAAATCTGCATTTTTTGCTACTGTGCAGTATCTTCAAATGCGCTACTCCATGGAAAGCAGTCTTCCTCAATGGATTTCAGTGGTAGGGTATCTTAGATTACAAATAACCAGAGGTAGACACGATAAACCCAGAAGTAGGGCCGACAGAACAGTAAATCGCCTCATTTTTTAATATTTCACATCAGTCATCATCATTATTCTGTTGAGTGGGTGGAACACAGTGTATTGGTCAGTCCAGGTGGAAAAAAGTGAAATTCACAATACCGGTACCATACCACTGCAGCGATACACATGTCGTGTGAGTTGACATAGCAACAAGAAGTGCATCAGTCTGTAATGCCACACTAGAAATTCTGAAATTTCCAGGAAGCATGTATATTTAAGAACCATGCCTTGCGTATGAACTAGTACCATAATAAGGTGCAGTTTTGCATAGTTAGTTTGAAATGTGACGGCTATTAGAAATGATTGCGATGTTACTGGTGAAAATATGATGCATTTGGTTATGCGTGTGTGGGTCATTTAGTAGGCCAAGCTGTTGACTTTAGTAAAAGCTTGATTTATAACTTAATTGCATATACATAAAAAAGCTTCTTGAATTGTTTGATGGATATAGTATATAGATCTGTATACGATCGGGTGCCGACTGTCACCACATACACTGGATGCCAGCCCCGTCACAAGCTCCCACATTTATCTAAACTTCGGATCATCCGTGGACAGGAGTTTTCATTCTTGCCTCTTGTTTATTAATCTGTAGGCATATATACTGTGGGAGCGATGAGCATGCAGAGTGCAGACTGGGAAAGGAGACATTTTTCTGACGCTTCTGATCGACTTTGTAGCACTCTGCATTATCACAGTCGCACAGATGGAAGGGAAGAGATCTATTTTGTTCTTTGTTCTTTTTGATGCATTTACACGGACTCACATAATATACACACACACTACTGGTGCATAATGTATATCATTCAAGACTGATATGTATTGGTATGCAGGCTAGACAAGGGGGCGCCGAAAGACTAGGTTATCGAAGTCAAGCGCCACCCTTCCGCATTATCGAAAACATTCTGAAGCTGAATATTCAATTTGTGATAATGATCTATTCGATCATCCAACATTAATTTCATCACTATCTACAAAACTGTGGTGACATTCTCTACATCTATCTACAAAATGTGAAGCTTCAGGTACCGTAATGCTGTCGGTGACAGATCACGGATGAGATTTCCCCGGTACCGGTAACACTGATCAGTCACTGCTCAAAATGCATGAATTCAATGTAACTTACGCTAACAAGACCAATCTTGCTGACAAACGGCTAGGTCCTTTTTGTCAGGATATCAAAATTTGCCAGGCTTTTGTACCATTTCTAACTACGACATTGCAAGTAGGGATGGGCTTCTTCAAATATTTTGAAGTTTGAATACGACTCGGATAAATTTTTCAAATCGATGCATACATTGACTATTGGTTTTATGCATCGACAAATAATTGCAGAAATCAGATAATTTCCATCAGGATTCAGGTTGAGAGAAATGCCATACTTCGTCAAAATTACCAACCAAAAAACAGATCATTTTTGCTTTACAGCGAACTCACAATGCCGACGATAGGTTGCCATTACACCTCGCCAGCTAAACGGGTTTAGTCATGGGCCAGAAGAATTCGCGTCATACATCATATTGGTACTACTGATGCATATGCGATAAAAATTCAGTTATATCTTGCTGAAACAAGGTGCACTGAGCTTTGTGCGAATATTCCGTGCTTGGAAAATTCGTATCGGAATTGAAATCAAGTAAGAACCACTTTTTCTGGTGGGATGAAATCAAATCACTAGATCGGGCTAGAATAAGCCGATATCAGGATAGAGTAAAATATTTGAAATAAAACACCGATCCCTAATCGCAAGCATGATTGAAATCATCAATTTGATGAAATCGAATTAGATCAAAGACTAAAATCATCTCATTTCCAGAGGATAATCTGTATTTGTCAGTCATGATTTTTTGTTTGTTTCTGCAGTCATTCCATGCACGAGCGAGCATGGAGAGTCGCTTAACTAACCCTTGGAGAACCATTACCAAGTGCACCAAGCAAAGCGAGTACAGAGGACAGAGCAGAAAAAAACATATCTGAAGCAGTACGAATTACCCAGTCATATAAGAGGAAAAGAGACCCACCTTTGCACTCAGTAGAGGGTGTGTCGGCTGAATGGTTTCATGGCCGTAGTTTCTCTAAAGTTGGGCGAGACAAATGAAAGACGTGCATGCAACAAAATTAACAAGAATGTGACGCATTGACATGATTTACAACAACACCACATGTTATGCGCACCCATTGCAACAGTATGTTATCTAAACTAGGCCTACACTTCAATATCAAAGGGACACTAAACCCTAAATACAATGGTGGCTCAAAATAAAGATATGTCGATAATAATGGTGTGGCCGCATTATTTTCACCAAAATCGATTCTGGGGATTCTGGGGGGATTTAGTCATTTGCCGGTGATACTTGACATCTTGCAGAGGACAAATGAGCTTTGAGCATAGGCATATTATATATTTGTATCTGGATCGAATCAAGTAAGAGACTCTCTGCTAGCAGGATGACTCAAATCACCGGCTTTCAGATATTCAACTGTTCAGATCAGATTGAATCAGGAAATGTCTTGGTTGATCCAAATATTCGAATCGAAACGATCATCGTCACAGCAGACCGCGCAGAGCATACTACCAATGCTCGGGTCACCATTTACATCATGTGTTGGGGTCAGTGTTTGTAGTATAAAAGTGAGTTATATTGCGCATCTGAATTTCATTTCCGACACAAAACTCTGGGAAACCGCACAAGGAAGTAAAGTGCTGATTGGAAGAAAAAATAGTATCTGACTGATGGCAGTTTCTTCCGCAACATGACATACGACATGACAACAATGTGATAGAAGACCATATCTAAACAGCATAGCACGATGAATCGACCTCTAGCTCCCGATGGCATAAAATAGTAGGCGAGCGGGAGTTAGTTTTGGTCAGCATGTGTTAGTGTGCATTTCCATTTCAAATTGCGGATGAGCAATAGGAAAATACGCTTGTTTTTAAAAAAATGTTTTGTTCCAGATACACAAACTTACAACTAGGGCTGAGCACTCGAATTCGAATACTCCGAATCGAATCGAACAGCAAGATATTCGGATCGAATCGATTAGTAATTCGTTCTCTTTTCGAATACTACAACAACTTGAGAAAGCTCTATACGCGTTTCAATGTGGACGTAGCCAGGAGAGGTTTAGCTTGAAACACTCCTTTTCTCTTGTACCATAATTTTGAATTGGACTTTTGTGCATTTTGCTGTCACTCTGACCGCACGCCATGAAGTCGTAGACATGACTTCACATTTGGCCAGTTGCGTCTCTGCATGTTCCTGACCGTTGATCATATATTTTTGATCAAATTTTATCGAATTAGGTTAATAACTAGGTCAGACGCGTCTATTCGATTCGATTAGGTTGAAATTATTCGATTCGATGTTTCATATAAGTCGATTTTGCCCAGCCCTACTTACAACACGACGTTGTACTTACACACAACTGGTGTATATGGAATCATGACATTCATGAGTGAAGAATGTGCTTATAAATGCAGGCTATAACATTGTCATGTGTCCCCCTCCGCACTATCCCAACTGCATTGGCCTCGTTGACGGGGAAGCTACCGGTACTTTTTATAGACACCTTTGTTATAATGAGGTACGAGAGTCGCAAACTTGATACAACTAAATCATCATCACCACGATGACAAGTGACAATTCAACCACAACATAGCGGATGCAGTTACACCTTACATGGATATGACATAAACACTATCAACAAAAAACAAAAGCCGAGCAATAACGGCAAGCTGTTACATGAGGCAAAATTAGTACATCAAAATACCAAACACATACCAACAACAGACACTCAATCATTGTCAGGAATGGTGAGCTACGGCACCTTAGATTTATGTTATCGCAATGGAATCACTAAAATGGTGCATCAAGTAAGTGGTTACATCATCCTACCACTCAGAAGGACATAGGGGTGAAACGGGGCCATCAGCCACTGCAATTGATATTGGGTTTGTCATTTCAACGCCTAAATTTAAGGGTGGCCAGGCGACTTTACAACGTCTGTCGAGTCAGTGATGATGAGTCGGGTTAGAGGAAGCCTGATAACATTGCCAGCATTTACTAAATAAGGCTGAGGACAACCCATGTCCCACATACCCCAAAAGTTTTGAAATCGGAGATAAATATCGATGAATTGGTATGAGGAATATATATATATAACACCTTTGCCAAAGCTAAAGGCTTAATATCAAAACTTGAGTAAGGATGTAAGGTAAGGCTATCCATTTTTATCTTACATCCTCAATTTTGGGTTCCTTTTTACCAATATGTGGTTAATCCACCATCCCAACATCACAAGTATATTATATACGTCATTATACTTAAAAATGTTTATGTTAAAATAATGGTGACAACAGTTCATGCTCCATGCAAGCATTATTTTGTATCGACACCATCAGTAAAGCAGTGTAATGTTTTATGACAATCTATTTGATTAGTTTTGATAAGTTTTACTTACGTGAGAAATGATTTTACAGCCACCCACATTTTCATGAGCACCATCGACCTAAAAATGAAAACACAACACGTCATAGCATGTGATTTTTTGTTTGTGGCCTGGGAATGAGGAAACAGGGAAAAACAAAAGGCAAACGTGAGAAATGTTGAATATTTACATACGTGGGGCATTCACATTGTGTTATCTGTCATGGCATGGTGCAATACACACAAAGACGAAAGATGTAGGATGCCGCTGCACCTCTTGCAATGAAACTAGCAAATAGTGGCAAAGTGCCAATGTATTTGAATGCATCATAGTGGCAATGTTGAGGTAACAGTATTAATCAACAAGCAATGCTAATGGCAATGGCGATTCTTTCATGGCCTTTTTATTTCATTTCCTGGCAATTTATACCATTGTCATTTGATTTCACTTGGCCTTATTTCTTTTTCTTGGTCAGAGGTGATGCTCTGTGTACATGTGTGGGTGCATGGCTACATGCAACTTGCTATGGATTCCTAAATTGGGTACTTTCCTCGCATATTAACTCTGTGCATGCCACATTTTCATATTCCAAAATAAAAATGAAATTGATTGATTGATTGACAGACCATAAACGATTTACTTTTGCCCTTTGCCCTTTTTGAAATCTGTAGCTTTCCCACTATAGGCCAGAGCATTGTAATAGTAATTGTAAACGAAAAGTGATTTCATAGCTATTGTCTGGAATTGACATTAGCTCAATCCATTCACAGTAAATTACCACGCAATCGTGAAAGAACATGGAATAGGTTTCAAGCGGTTGTCCTTTTCATTTAATCATGAAATATTGATGCTCCGAAGATTAAAACAAACATTTCTTAAAAGAGAAATCAGCTTGCACGGTGCTACAAAGCAGTAAGAACTATAGGACTACTTGAGAACCTAGTTCATTAGTGGAAGGTTCTGATACCTAAAGTGACATCACCAAACCAATGGTTTGGCAGCGTGGGTAGTTTATTAGTAACAGCAAAATAGGAGAGAACATATCTAAGAATTGGCAATTTGTACAACACCGACCATTTTTGCACTCAACATTTGCCTCATGCACTGCAACTGCTGTGGAACAAAATCCATTTTTAAAGAGTGTCAGGCCCAAGCCTGGCTAAATGGAGAGTGCTGCGGCAGCAAGGCCATCCAGCGTAAACCAGCTGCTATATTGATACAGATCACAAAGTGAGGAGTGCTAGGCTGTGCCAGAGCCAGACTGATTGGAGATGCCGAAATTTGGAAGAAGATTTCCCTGATGCACACAGACTATTCTTTTGCAGTGCAGTGCAGTGAATAATAACAAAGTATCATACCGCAGCAGAGAGATTGTCATGCGACACATCGCCAACGCCTTTTTTTTTTACACTTGCATGTTCACCTTTATTCCCGTTTGACTTATTCTTTCTCTTTTCAGTTACAACTCTTACCTGAAACCATAACAACAATTTTTATCAGTTATCACTATTCCGAGAAAACGAGCTGAAGGTTGGCGCAGGTAAGACAGGACAACTGGTTGTTTGAATGATTAACTGACTATAGCCGGAAAGTATGGGGGGAATTGAGAAAGCACCTTTTATGGACACAGTAGTCGATGTGTCTATGGAAATTTAATCGTCTCTTTCTTTCAGCCATGTTCTATTTGTAGGTGGCCACAGTAGATCGAACCGTTCTTGATCTGGCAGTTGCTAAGCCAGCTCCAACCATAAAATTGACTGATAAACATAGTGTATTAAAAAGTCCTCGCCAAGGCCAAAGATACGTTGATCACACGCACTTATCGAGATACGTGGTTTATTAAGTAATGTTAGCTTTTAGCTAGTAACAACAGATAAGAACTGAAATTGAAGAAGATACAAACTCTAGCCTATTAACAAGAGCACATGAGCGGTTCGCAAACCACAAAGTCGCCTGTCAATCAAAGTATTCGCTGCAGCGAGTAACCATGCTGAGTTCGGATACATAACATATGACTTGTCATTCCATTATATTTGATCATCTCGATCATTTCGTTACCCTCAGCGAGAGCATTACCTTATTTGTAGACTACCATTCTCGCAAAGGCTGTACACAAGGACTCGAAGTGACCCTACCTTTGCATTGCTGTCTTTTCCATCAATGACTACTTCTGGCGAATCACTCGAGCTATCAGACATGGAAGAGGTTTCGGAATCCTCGCCACGTCTCTTTCGGATCAAAAATGTTTTTAATTCTCTTGTTTCTGTAAAACAAAAGAATCAAATACGTCTGCTACAAATTACTCGGACACCCAAAAAGAAGTCAATTGGACATACTCAAAAAAAAGAACCCAAGCCAAAATTATTTATGAAATGTAAGTACCGCCAAAACTTTATTCAATGCTATGATCTTTTATTTATTACTAAATTTCGATAGAAGTCTCATATTTCAAATCATGACCACATATACTTACTGACAACTTCTTTTGAAACACGTTCCTCAATTTTGCCATCTTCTATTTCGTATTCATGCCCGAGTTCTTCGAGACATCTTTTGGTCTCTTCAGATATGTGTATCTGTCCGGGAACTCCCCATTGTTCCATGAGATTAGCGAAGCTGACATCATTGGACCATACATCAAACTGGAAATAACAGAATGTAGTTTAGTACTTTGAACTCGGGCAGATTCTTAGCATTAGTTATTGTTGTTTTTTCTTGTTGGAATATTACTAATACATACAATATCGTAAACAGATTCACCACAGATTTAATGTTCAGCATTGATTTATCGAGAATTATTACATTGACAAGTTTTCGGAACTCCACTCTTTCATCAAGTGATTAAACAGAAGGACGACGATAATCATTAGGCAAAAAATTTCCAAGATGTGCTAAAAGCTGCAAACTGTACCTAATGCCTGGACGATTAATATAACATCGCGAAAAAGATTGATTCATCACAGATTTAACATCCAGCTTGGTTTATTGAGAATTATAGCATTCACAAACTGTTGGGAGTGTGGCTCCTTCATTAGGTGAATCTGTGGTGATCTGGTAAATCTTCTTTACGATATCTAACATTGTAACAGCATAATTTTCTATGGATTTTCCAGCTATTCTTATCAAACATATGGCTACAATGCCTATATATCTTGTTTGCATTGATAAAATGTACCTTGTTACTATTTGTTGATTCAATAAGCAATGTCGATAACCACAGTACCTTTGCTTTCAATTCGGTCAAAGGGGTGAAATGAAAGGAAAAGATGCTGCATATTTTTTTCTGTATTTGATTTTGCTACATTTACAATTACATAGACTTGGCGATACAAACACACACTTCTTCTGGATGCGCGTATTGCATGAATTATGAGTATGATATGCAGATATGCAGGATGGACAAGAAGCCGCAGAAGGCTATCGAAGTCAAGCACCAGTAGCACCACCCTTCCGCACCATCCTCAATGCACTGTCCGTCTAGTGAGCAAGTTATAGATACCATTTTTTAGCATTTGTGGTATGACGCAGTCTCGGGATTTCAACCTGGACCGTACCGATTTCTTATTCAATGACCAACCACTTCACCAGAAAGCTTAGACTTAGACTTAGACAAAGACAAATATACAAATTCCAAAAATTAGGTACCGGTACACTACCTTAAATCTTTTCATTCCCACAATGCCACAGATCACAATGCCCGTGTGGATTCCTATCCTCATGTCGACGTTAACATCGTTCTCCCTGCAAAACTCTTTAATGGCTGAGATCATTCCTGTCAACAGATATCATTTGGCGGTTACGTACAACAGCGGTGAGAATAATAGTTAAAAATTATACTCACCTAATCCCATTTCAACACAACAACGAGCGTGATCGGTTTTCGCATCAGGACATCCAGACACGCAATAATAGCAGTCCCCTTTAATGTCAAAAGGTATTATTTGTATAATTTAGAACAAATAGTACTGCCATGTGACATGCACAAATTCCTTGAGTCAGTGGAGAATAACACAGCCCGGTACGGTACCAGGACAGTCATAGTTTCAAAGCAAAAGATATTGTAAACAAGATTAACCACAGATATAACATCTAGCCTTGCTTTCTTGAGAATGTACCTTCGCTACTTTATCAGGTTAAGATGGAATAATTAGACAATTGGTATCCAATCCATAGGTCCATGACCTCAGCCCTTCCCCTTTGCATGCATTTCTATTGTGACATAACAGATAATGCGTTCTAGCAGCACAATGACCACTACTGGAACTACAGCAATACAAATAGCTTGTAAAACGAAGTCTTGTTATGAAACAAACCTATACCGAATGGATCACTACAAAGATTTAATCAATTTTTCATTATGACACTTGCAAAATTTTCCAAAAGTTTCATCCCTCGGCCGATCGATATCTTTTGACCATGGGCATCATTTTCGCAGACAAACCAAATCACATAACCTCCCCGCCTTAGAGGTAATACTTCTAACTGTCTACTAAATGGTTGTAACAAAATATACACACGGTAATGCAGTGTGTCGATTATCTACATTTTTACATTGCACGTTAAGGATTAGAATTAGTCGACAAGACGGAAAATGTGTCAAGTTTGGGTAGCTGGAGAATTGGAAGTGTCATCCCTCTCCTTAGGGAGACAACAATTTCGTGCTGCGAGACATGATTGCACCCTTGAGACAACATGATCTCCATAAATGATTTATTGTCTTGTTAGGAATTATGCAAGAACAGAGCGTGAAGTGGCACAATAGTTATAGGTCGAAAGGCAAAACCGAACACATTTGTTATACAATACCCTGCATGTCACCACTATTTTGTTATGATTGTTGTTATTCCATAACTACAAATAAGGTAAGATATGGCGGGTAATAATTCAAGACAGATTTAAAAAGTACTTAGGTTAATGATCTGCAAGTGTCAAAGGACTAACAGGGGGGAGTTGGCACAGCTCATGGCATTTTTTTTTTGCGACCAAGTCACTGATTCTGAGTCACAAATCAAGTCGAGTATCAAGACCTTGAAGTCAAAGTCAAGCCTGAGAGTCTTTCAATTTGTATCCACTGAATCAAAAAATTTGAGTCATAAGTCATTTGGTCAAAAACAACCCTGATGATATTGCTATCGCGACTGTTAGCTTTTCTAGTTGTAGAAGGGTGCAAATGAGGAACTCAATATTTGTCTGTGTTTGATATGACATGGATGGGATTCAACCCTAGTCTTCCTAATACGTCAGACAATAAAAGTTTCATTTTTTGAATTTGGCACCAGATGTCAAGTCGTTACAAATAGCCTAACACTCCGACACTAGGCTTACTTTAGTCTTGGTTAAGTTTCAAAGTCCAAGCCGACACCATCTACTCAGAACCACTTGACAACCATTCACAGTGAAAAAGATTTTATCTTCACACAAATTGATTTTGAAAGCTATGTCATTCTCACCTAACGTACTGATCTTTTCACATCCTGTTCTCAAACAAAGTTGATCGAACCTCCGAAAAAGATCGTTGAGAAGATAAACAAGTTCTGCCGCACTTTTGTTAGCGCTCATCTTAGTAAATCCAACAATGTCAGCGTAAAGAATCGAAACGTTGCTCATCCTGCAGAAAAAGAAAAGATCAACCACCTATTCTACTACTATTTGGACAGATCTCATTCAGAATTAAAGCTGAAGCAGTTTTAGCAATCAGCACGCACAACCCAGACTCAGCTGTGTTTTTCAAGTTGGGATTATAGATAGGTATATAATATATTATATCATAGTGTGTTATTCATGGCAACACAATAGCCATCCAGGCTTTTTCTGTCAATTGCAACAATGACACGGAACCTATTGGAAACACCCAGTCAATTTTGAACATTTATTTTCAAATATTTGCTATACAAATGGTCAAAACATTCTGCATTCTAGGGATGGCGAAATCTAATCATTTATGATTTCGAATACGAATCGAATCAAATCACCATGACTCCACAGTTATATGCTATAGAGATCGAATGAGGTTCTGTAGACGTGAGCAAAGGATGGTGTATTGCTCTTAAATACCGTTCATTTCACAGTGTTCACATCTGTTGATTTCAACTATTATTTGTCATAAATCATGCAAGTTATTTTAAGTCAGTTTATCTCTCAATAACAAACTGCTGGCAATCACTATACAGCTTCTCAGTGAATCCTTGTCAGAAATACTTCCATCTTGTGTATTAATAACAGCAAAACGTTAGTCGGTGAATTGAAAATTTTAGGCACTCTTTTATTGTGAGAAAATATCATGATTACCTATGATAATGACATGGACCATTGGAGCATTAGATTAGGCAGACAAATTTTCCAAACCATTCAAAATGGAACAGTATTCCTTAAGTGTCAAGAATAATGACACAATATACTTCAAAGAAATACTTGTTGTTAGGTAAATATGGTATGAAACTATTTGACATTTCAAATTATTTGGGAGTGTAGTGGAGCGGATGATCAAAAGATATTGTAAAGAAGATCACCACAGATTTAGCGTCCAGCCTTAGTTGTTTTAATTCTCAATAAACTAAGGCTGGACGTTAAATCTGTGGTGATCTTCTTTACAATAAATTATTTGGGATAAGACTAGGAATAGGCATACTGAATCATTTGTGAATACGAAAACGAATCGAATGGTGTTTTTTTACTAATCGAACCAAATCATGAAATTACGACTTCTGCAGTTTCACTCTGTTGAATGTCAGGGAGTTAAACACAGGGGCAAATTTTGTTTTCCAATACTGATACTGTTATTTTCACAATGACTCCAGTATTATAACAAAATATGTATGTTGATTTCAACTGTTTTTGCCACAAATTATCTAACTCCATGTTGCCGTCAACAAGAAAACATTGTCAAACACTAAGTGTCGAAGTGATAGATCCCGATTTGAAATTGTCCGCAAATATTTTCCAATCTTTTGTGATTCGGATCGATTCTGAATATTTGATTCGATGTGCCCATCCCTCGATATGACAGTCCATTAAATCCTAAGCTTTCCCTATCTTGTCACTAAGCCCGAACCTGGACGTCTTCCCTAACTTGAACCAGCAACTACAAAGCCTACTATAAATTGAACATTGGGAATATCGAAAAGCATTCTATTATTCATAGGCGAAATAAATTAGAGATGACAGTAGACGATCAATCGAATGTCAATAAGATCATCACCACTAAACAATACAACTTTAGCGCGCAGGGTTCAAATCAATATGGCTTAGAAGATTCGTTTCCTTGACAAACTTACTTCTTTTCCATACGGTATGCATTTTATTTCAATAGGAGATAAATAAGACATTCATTCTTATAAAGTAGATGAATATATTTGCTCAAAAGTTCATTATGATGGGTATATTCTGTGGGTGTAAGGTTCAAAATTTTAAATTCTGCAAAGCAGAAGAGTAGCCTAGCCAACAAGGTTCACCTCGATGGTTCAGGCCATATTTTTGCCTGGAAGAGTAAACCTAGAACATCTCTAGTACCGGTAACCAAACTTACTGAGTTAACATGATACAACAAATCAGGAAGATACGGGATCCTAGCGATAAGCGTCACACGGAATCGACACGATTTGATACTACAGCAGTATGAATTTGACACCAATTTCTGAACAACAATATGGATGCAACACGGTGTCATAATCCACTAGTAGGCCACAATCTATGTTATATGAGATTCACACGACTCTTCGTGAATTATTTACGCCACCTATTTATTCCCTTGAGGAGATAGTGTCATTGTGAATGTTTGGCAAACAGAAAATCGCCGTCAAAACTAAAGTAGCGCCACTATCGTGTATCAAAATAACATCAATCAAGTTCTAGAAAATTATAATTGATCTAAATTAAAATATGAGAAGAATCGTTGAAAATTAATTTTGAAGGCGCAGAATCATGCAGCCTGCACTTTGAGTGCATTATTAAAAATACAGATCTATCTAACTGACAAACCTGAGAAAGGCAATGGTATGGTCAAACATAAAACCGTGAAATTAGATGACTGTCGTCTCATGTATTTTATCCTAGATAGTTAGGTCACATATTTTTTTGGATCAAACCAAATCATCAAATGACCACACCTGTACCGTTTTACAAGGCTGTTGAAGCTCATGCAGACTCGGTCGTGAACAGGAACAAATTTTGTTCTTCAGTACTGTTCATTTTATAATGGAGCACAGTATTTTAACAAAGTCTGCGGTGCGGGCGAATTATTTTATGTCCGTTTAGTTGCCAAGAACAAATGTTAACAAACACTAGGTGGCACTATCGGTCCCCTCGATTCAATTCAAATCTTTCATAACAAATTGATTCCGAATATTCAAATCGATGCGCCCATGCCTAGCCAGATTCCAATCAATGAAAATTGGGACGGGATGTGATAGAAGTGCACCAGGCATAGAGGTGTTACGTGAAGTATCACTTGGTGTCGCTAACTGTCTCGTATATAATGCTGGTGTGGGGTGTTAATCAAAGTATACTAGTAAACACGTGCTTGGTGATAAGATCTCAGTTACTGTCTATGTGAGTCTCGGGATAGGGTTTGAGTAGAGCGTTGTAGAAGAACGTAACATGGTGGCAGCGGTTAAACAGAAAAGAACCTATACTACGCAAAGATAAATCATCGGTATGGATGAACCAGTTGTGAACCTACCAGATGAGCAGAATCAAGACGATAATCCTGTGCAACCGGGTGTCCGTACAGCACCACCACGATTGCATGGCATTAAACCACCTAATCCTGCTGTTTTCGACTCAAACATAGCACAAAATTGGAAGATCTTCAAGCAAATGTGGGAAGATTATGCTATTATATCAGAATTGGCTCAAAGACCAAGAGCAGTTCAAGTGGCCCTCCTTCGCCAAACCTTAGGCGCAGAAGGATTGCGGATTTATAATGGTTTCAAGTTTGAGACCAATGAAAATGCACGTACTGTCAACGAAATCATTGACAAGTTTGACTCTTTTGCTGTTGGACAGATAAATGAAACATATGAAAGATATGTCTTCAACAAGAGAGATCAGAAGGAAGACGAGACCTTCGAAAATTTCCTGTCGAGTATAAAGTCCATGATAAAAACGTGCAACTACTGTGACAATTGTGTCGAATCCATTCTGCGCGATCGAATCGTTTTGGGTGTGCGCGATAATGACGCTAAGTCTATTCTACTGCGAAAACGAAATTTAACAATGAATAATGCAATCAACGTCTGCAAGGCCGCCGAAGACGCTGCTCGCCAGAGCAAAGCAATGCAAAACGACGCTGATCAGTACCAATCAATCAATGCCGTAAAAAAGCGTACACAGAAAACAGCGAATAGGAGCGATAATGTTGCTCGCGAATGCAAGTTCTGTGGAGGTAAGCACATATTCAAGATTGAATTATGTCCTGCATACGGAAAGACATGCGCAAGATGCAACGGAAAGAATCACTTTCCAGAGAAATGTTACACCAGAGTTAACGGGAAAAAGCCCAATCGAGTCAACCGTGTGATGGAGGAATCTGATGATGAACAAGAACAGGATGACTGGATTGGTGCAGTGACTGGAAAGAACAGTAAGTCTGTGAAATGTAGACTCAGGATAGAAGGAAAACTTGTTACCTTCATGATTGATACTGGCACTTCGGTAAATATACTGTCGAAGAATTTTGCACCTAAATTTGTACCGAAAACTTCGAATCTTCGTTGCTGGAACATGACAAAAGTGACCCCTTTGGGATCCTGCAAAGCAGAAGTTGTCAATCCGAAAAATGATAAAACTTACAACGTAGAATTTCTTGTCGTAAGTGAAGACTACGTGCCTTTACTATCTTTGCAAACAGCAGAGAAAATGAATTTGATCGATGTCAAACGTGATAACATGGATATTGTGGCTTCTGTCTCACAAGATGTTATAGTTTCTGATTTAACTGCGAAAAAGCTTGGGAATCTTCCAGGCCTTATATCGTTCAAAGTGGACGAAAATGTCAAACCGACAATCATGCCAGAGAGAAGAATTGCTTTGGCCATCCGTCCAAAATTGAAGAAGGAATTGGACAGATTAGTTGAAATAGGCGTAATTGCCCCTGTTTCTAAACCAACTCCCTGGGTTAGCCAGATATGTATCACTAAAAAGAAAAACTCGGAAATGAGAATTTGTCTGGATCCTTTGGAATTGAATAAATGTCTGATACGTGAAAGATACACATTACCTGTGCTCGAAGAAATACTACCCGAAATATGTGATTCCAAATTGTTTACGAAAGTCGACCTGGCTTCAGGATACTGGCATTGCAGGTTGGATGAAAAGTCTAGTTTCCTCACAACATTTCAAACCTGTTTTGGAAGATACAGGTGGTTGAGATTACCATTCGGGCTTTCTGTATCTTCAGAGATCTTTCAAAAAAAGCTCCTGCAAGCACTATCAGGCCTGAGAAATGTTTTTTGCATAGCCGATGATGTTGTAGCTCATGGGAAAGACAGAAAAGAACATGACGAATGTCTCAGAGCACTCCTGCGAAGATGCAAGGAAGTCGGAATTGTTCTCAACCAATCGAAAATAGAATTACGTAAAGATGAAATTACATTCATGGGACATAAAATCACCAAAGACGGACTCCAACCGGATCCTGAGAAAGTCAGAGCTATATTGGAAATGCCACCTCCGAAAAATTTGGAGGAATTAAGACGATTTATTGGAATTGTCAATTTCCTTTCGAGGTTTCTACCAAAAATGGCTGATACGATACAGCCGCTACACAACTTATTGAAAACTGGTGTCAACTGGAACTGGTCTTAAAACCAACAATCTGCGTTTCAAACGCTCAAAAAAGATCTGACCAAGGCCCCAGTTTTAGCCTACTATGACCCTAACAAAGAATTGACACTTGAAAACGATGCGAGTCAACATGGCTTAGGCTCAACATTGCTACAAGAAGGAAAGCCTATTGCGTATGCTAGTCGTGCTTTAACAGAAGTGGAGCAACGATACGCACAAATAGAAAAAGAAATGCTTGCTATTGCGTATGGTCTGCAGAAATTCCGTCAATACACCTACGGAAGAGACGTCCATGTCGCAACCGATCACAAACCTCTCGTATCTATTGTGTCCAAGCCGTTATCAAAAGCGCCGAAACGTCTTCAATCACTGCTATTGCGAACTCAAGAATTTACCTATTCGTTAGCCTACAAACCAGGTAATACTATACCAATCGCAGATGCCTTATCGAGATCGCCAATAGATAACGAGAAAATGAACAATATCGAACATGTGAGTAACTTGTCATTCTCACCAATTTCTGATGAGCGTCTAGCTCAATTTCGCGATGCTACAGCTAAAGATCAGTCCCTATCCTTGTTAAGGCATACAATTTTGCAGGGATGGCCCAGTCACAAGGCTTTAATTTCGCCTGTCTTACTGCCATATTATAGTTATCGGGATGAAATGACCATCCACGATGGACTCATATTGCGTGGTGATAGACTGTTAGTCCCAGCATCTCTTAGAACAATGATCAAAAACAGAATTCATGCCGGACATTTGGGAATAAATTCATGCCTACGCAGAGCCCGAGAGCTTGTGTTTTGGCCAGGAATGTCCAATGATATCAGACAATTTGTTGAATCTTGCGATATCTGCGCGTCTCATGCTGAGAAGCAATCTCCCGAACCTCTTTATATGCATGGAACTCCTAACCGACCGTGGGAAAAGATTGGCTGCGACATATTTACGATTGAAGGACGGAATTACCTTGTCACAGTGGACTATTGCAGCAGCTATTTTGAACTTGATTTTCTACCTGATATGTGTTCGTCAACAGTTATAACTAAACTGAAGCATCAATTTGCCAGACATGGAATACCGGATATAATGAAAAGTGACTGCGGATCTCAGTTTACGTCATCGCAGTTTAAAGAATTCTGCAAAACATGGTCAGTAAAGCATGAAACATCTAGCCCGGGAAATAGCAGAAGTAATGGGAAAGCCGAATCCGCTGTGAAAATTGCAAAAAAATTAATGATAAAGTCCCGTGCGGCAAATGAAGACCCATACATTGGACTTTTGAACTATAGGAACACTCCGACGGAAGGAATGCGTACCAGTCCGGTTCAAAGACTCATGGGTCGCAGAACCAAAACGTTGGTTCCAACAATGTTGACAAAACTGCAACCTCGTGTATATTACGATGACATCGAGATGAACCTATTAGACGAAAAGCGCGTCAACATTGCTAGCCGCCAATTGGAGAATCGAGAGCTTCAGCCTCTGGCGGTGGGAGACACTGTCCGCATGCAACCGATCCAGACCGGTAGAAGAACGTAACATAGAGTTATGCCAAATCATTGTAGGATGATCTATCGACCATCTTTTGTGCAAGTGTAAATTTGGTTGTAAGTATCGTATAAGGGTGGACATCTGAGCATAACTGTCACATAAGATAAACAGCTTTGAAATTTTTAATAACAGAGTGATCTTCATTAATTCTGGTAATCTCAAATTGGATTATTCACTCAAATGAATGCATAATATTGTATAGGGTAACACTAATCCGAGTGGAGCTGGGAGAGATTAAGTTGTGGTACAAATTATTGATACAAGTACACTGGAAAAGGCCACCTGCAAACTGTAATCTCTGATTGAAATCCTATGCAACGGATATCGGGTGATTGATTGGATTTTGATGAAGTTGTGAAAATTGTAAAGCTGAGCACACAAAACCGGAGGCAAATACATTAGAATAAGGGTGGAGATCAATAAAGTGGATTATTTTATAACTCTCGAGTTATCCGTGTTGGTGGGGTTTTTCCGGTTGCAAAAAGCCGGGTTATTTTTTAACCTACAGATTCACGGATTATTTCAGGCAGATAATCTCGCTAAAATAACCCTGCTACGGGGCAGGGTTATCTAGCAGAATTCATTTTTCGCTCGTGACGAATGGGATTATCGGGCGTTAGAAGGCGATTATGTCGAGGCAGTATAATATTTTAGAGCACTGTGATTAGTGAGAGAGAGCAATGTCTGGATTTCCATAATGACTACGTACGCCTTCTCTTTTCAACTCTCGCGTTTTGCCAATCTCAATCCGCTGCAGCGATAACCTTTTACGCGTCACTTCACATGAGGTTCTGTTTTGCTTAGTCATGGTCGTTAACTCGGGAGTTACGTAATCCGCGGACCTCCAGAAAAAACCTGAGTTTTTGCAACCGCAATTAATGTGACGGATAACTCGGGATTATGTAACCCCGGAGTTATCGATAATCCAGAGGTATTTTTCCCCACCTTTTTGATCTCCACCAAAACAACTAAGCGTGTACCGTAAGTATAAAATTCTATTCTCTATAATATCTCTGATACTACTCAAGTAAACTACTGTGAAAATTTATGGGTATTTATGATAATCGTCAGGTCGAAAAAGTAAAGGTTACCTTTCGACGTAAAGTGGTCTGAAGGTTGAACCAACGTTGGTTTTGAAGAGATTTTGTCCGAGCATCTGTTCCGAAACAGATTTTGGCATGATCGAGTCGATCATGATTTTTTTGAACTCGGCCGATAAATTTGAGGTGATCAGTTGTCCAACCTGTAAATCAGTGCACACATAGAATCAAACCGTCTTACACCGCTCAGAAAACCGCAGTCGTCAAAGCAAGGTCAAGACATATTGGAAGACTTTCGTTGCAGTCCCTGACCCAGACAATGCACAGGCCTACAGTAGGCCTATAGGGAAACCCCGGCATATCCATGGACAAATCTCCAATGTTCCCATAAACTCAAACTGCTCAGAATAGAATGGTGCAACAACAAAATATTGACTCTTGTATATTATACGGGTATGCCTAGTTGCTTACCAGTAGGGCCTACTCAAAAGAGTTGTAGTTTCTTCCCAAACATATAGCATAGGCCTAGACTAGGGTAGGCAAACTTTTTAACTGGTGGAGCGC
Source organism: Botrylloides violaceus (assembly GCA_030412335.1). Classification (NCBI taxonomy): domain Eukaryota; kingdom Metazoa; phylum Chordata; class Ascidiacea; order Stolidobranchia; family Styelidae; genus Botrylloides; species Botrylloides violaceus. Next base: position 4,193,278 of record JASFYC010000810.1, read on the forward strand.
ATTGGGTTCTAACATTCAACAAGGGGATGAGCTCAGCGGTTCACACAAGGAATAGTCAGGACACAAGATTTCAAATCCAACATTCCGTGCAGGGCAGAAGGCATTGTGGTCCTATAGCACCCAAGTCATTTACGGTTTAGTAAACTTTTGAAACATCTGGCGGGCCTGATGATGTTTACCGGGCGAGTGACTTGTGAGCCATAGTTATGCTACTCCATTTCTGGTCTAGTGTTTTTACATCTTTTCATGGAATCATGCATATTGCAACAACATAATATCGATACTTGCATATCATACACTGGCTTAAATCATTAATTTGATATAGAACCTAGATATGATGCATTTTGATAATTACAACCACACTTTCTAGCACTTTAGATCCCCAAAACTTATAAATTGCATATAAAAACACAATATTAAAGGTGATAACTATTCTTTTCTATATTTCAATTTACGCCCGCCTGTACTTCAGTACGTAAATTAATTCCCATAAATACCTCAATGTACAAGTCAATAATTGCACCTGCCATTAATTTACAAAACACTCATTCCAGATGATTGCTCGCGAGGAAGAGGGGATGACAACATAATTAATAACTAATATATCAAATGGCATCGCAGACAAGATAAAATTATGAGTCATTGTCAAACACATTGTCATACTAGATATTGCAATATATTTGAATCACAATCAGTTGCCTAATATTAGTAGAACTGTTTTCAAAAAGCTACAACATTAGACAATGCAATTAACACATGCTTGACATGAAGCCTCTACTAGTGTATAAACAAGATCGATTATCTTAGCATCAGTGAAATCAATCAACGGTGATGTAAATACGCCAATAACCGTCGCACAAACGCTACAATATCAGTGAGGCAGTAAGAATGTCATTTTTACAAGAAAATATTTTATTTATATTACTGCTAAGCTCCTTCATGCCCAGTAAAAAATACCTTGATGACATCACTTTTAAATTTTAATAGGTTGTGAAACATTAATTATGACAGGCGAAAAGGGGTCAAGCAGGTAATGACTCGAATCTCTACAAACTTAGATTTATAATTGTCGGCTTTGTAGTCTAGGCCTAGTGATTTGGTTGTCAGTCACGAAGATGAAACCGATAACGTGATAAGTCGTGGGTTAGAATCCCGTCTGGATCATATCAGAGATGTTAAATTGGTACCTGTAGCTTTCTTACTAAGTGGCCGGTGCATTGGTGATACCATAGCGCGGAGTGGAGCGTTTGACTTAGATAGCCAATCAACTCCTTTGGTATCTCCATATCGATTCTGCAGCATGCAGATTCTGCCCGTATGATATGCATTGGCACCAGTAGTGTGTGTGTATGCATAATGCGTGAAGGAACAGTAGGTGCTCAGTGGTTGCCCTGATATCTAGTCCAAAGAAAAGAAAAGAAAGCCATAAAAATGAAGAAGATAGGTGAAGGACAAAAACATACATTATCCTATTCCTTTTTATCACACCATTACAAGCCACCCAACAGAGAGGCTGGTCTGAAGAACCTAGTTGAGGCCACGAAACCGTTGCTGCTCTTTGGCTGCCAGGACGTCTAATCCGAAGAAATACGTCAAACAAAAGAAGAAAATCAGTGTCTAATTAATATGGAACATACTGGTACAATAATAACAGAAGTGCAAGAATTTCACAACTTCCGCCTAGAATAATAATCCACTGTCATTCGCCGATCAGGCACCACCCTACATCGAGACAATGGAAAAGGCTTTGCCATGAGAAAGAATAGACATGATCTCACTAGAAAGGCAAAATCAACTGAATATAGCAGAATGAATCAGCGCCCATGAAATAGAAACGCTTCAAAACTGAGGGCTATATAAAGAGGAATTATACGACACTTGAAGATCAATGAAGCACAATTGTGATGGATCCAGCCAAGAGATTATCCCTCAAAACAACATCAAAACCAAACACTAATGGCTTGATTGGGTCTTATCGAAATTTCGTAGAGAGTGTGAACATAAAACGCTCTAACGGACACCATTGTCACATCTTCATCTGATTTTTGACAAAGGTAACAACTGATTGCCGAGGCATGTCCAATTCAATGTGGTGCGGGTGCGGTGATCGATCATCCCTGTCCTTCACCGTGAATTAAGGGAACACTATGACCCTACGGGTATGACTCTTTCATGCAAGCTTACAGCTACAATATATTTCAATTTCTCTCCAGCTGCGCTTTTTTTCTGTTTGATTGACTGCACCACATCACATGGTGTCAACGATGCAGGGATATAACAGAAAGAGATAGCCTATCCAAAAAACTGCATTAATTTTAGAAAACACAGTAGGCTACCAGAAAGTGATTTCGCTGTTTTGATGGTGGCAAGGCAATCTTAATCAACCAATTAAGATTTATCAATAATTAATATCGCCACGGATGGTGGGAAAGTAAAAAATAGACGGGAAAAGCTAATGCTTTCTATGCCAATACTCTGGACATTCCATATTATCTCAGCACCTAAATTTAGCTCTCTTGATCCATAACCCATTGTGCTATAGATTATGACGGAATAATGATGCTATCAAGCTGCAATCACCAAGTATTTGATGAATGCAAATGCGGAAACGCTTCACTGATGACAGAATCAATAACAGGGTGGCAACATTACTGTGCGATACCTCATTTCACCATTGATTATACTACCCACAGCCTGGCCCAACAATAGGCTTACAGAAGAGTAGCTACAGTATGACTTCATTTCCTCAATCATATTACTGCAATACATTTCTTGTTATAAACCAAATTCACCAAATATGTACCGGTAGCCTATCGTCAAAACGAACTCGCCTCTCATGATCATAATGTAGTCTTGGAAGAATACATAGTAAATAGCTGCAGCTGACTTGATGACCACCAATCGCTCCGCTTCAGCCTAGCAGTCTTGTTCACTTTCACTATATTTTGTTAGTGGGTAACGACCGAAACATTAAATAGGTCTGTCTCTGTTAATTCAGCAATAACAATAGAGAAAATGGCATTGCGATTTCAATTCATATCCAACCACCTTACCACCATATCATAGTGGCTTGGCTATGCCTAGGTAAAGGATGAGTAACATTTTTGTCTATGAGTATGCTTATAAAAAGACAGCCTTTTTTAACATTAAATTTGTCAGGTTAGGATTTTCAATGATGGCCAGGCCCACACGACCAGGCCCACTAGCTTAACTACAATGACATATTATGGAACAAAGTCAGCTAGTGCAATACAGACATTTCCAACAACTACATCCATAAATCTACATCTAAAGAAATGAAAAAGACACTACCTGTATTGTATTATACAGTGATCAGTTTCAAGTGCAATTTTTCAGACAATTGGCAAAGCCAAGAACTGCTAACCTTGTAATCAATCCGAATTGACCTTATTCAAATCACAACAATCTTAACAAAAGCACAATTTGTATGAGCTGGCTGTACTGTAAATCAATTAACAAGTATGTGAACTATCAAATATATTGTGAGTAGAAACACACCGCAATTATCTATCCCACTGTTATATACTTCCACAGAAATTAGCAGGCGTGCCAAGAATCATCCCTATTGATTCATGTTGCCAATACCATGAAATAGCATTTTTCCGGTAGTAATCTACACATGTTATCAAATCAATGCTTTCTTTTTGCCCACAAATGGATACATTTACAAACATTAGGCTTTTAACAGCGGCGTTATCAGAACCTGTAGCTATTGTCACCGAGTGAGGATCGAAGGCTAAAAGCTTCCATGTCGATATTCAATAGATTATAGTGTTGTTTCACCGATATGGCGGCTATAAATAGTCACTCTTACAGGTTTCAACCTCATAGAATATTCCCATCTTACAGCAAGGCAATCACCTATATCTAAATGTACAAGGCTTACGGCAAATGAATACAGATAAACAGCAAAATTGATAAATCGTGTATCTGTGCATTAGAGAGGGCCATTGAAGGAACGACAGTATTTAATTGAATTCACAGAATGACCGCAAATAGGTTTTCTAATAAAATAGAAAGAATATAATATAGAGAGAAGCTCTCGTCTTGTTGTTGTGACTTCCAAGTTTCCATCGTTGCAGACTGAAGATGACTAGTTTCTCATTGTGAATGCGCCATTTCTTCAAAATCCTATTAGTACTGATGTTTGACCACAAAACAATATATTACAAAGTCTTGTTCCTGTCAACGGCTTCATGGTGTTGGGGTGAGGCCTCTGGCTATGAAACCAGTAGGCCATATGTTCAAGTCCTGGCCCCGTCATACCAAAGACGGTAAAATTCAAATCTGTAGCTTCCAGCTAGACCCAAAGCAACGTAACACAGATAGCGCAGAGTGGGGTATTTGCTTGATATGAACCTGACTCATTTGACACCACCTTGTCATGTCTACATTTACACCGACCATGTAGCCTACCCATAATGCTGTAGTAGTTAGAGTGTATGTACATGTATTATTGCTCCACATATCTGTAAATGAAGCGAAAAACAGAAAAGGGGAAAATAACTCGTCCTTACTACAACAGAACCAGTGCTCGGTGAGGTGACAAGGAGTTCTTAAAATTCCCAAATTGCTCTTTGAGGAAATATAATTTGGAAACTCCGATCAGATAAAAAGTCAATTTTAGCGGGAAATGACAACGGCCAATGAGTAGCTAAACACTTCCAAGTTCCAATGCTCTCTATTATAGCCAATAGCTATCATAATTTGACATGCTACAGAAGCCTACGGCAACCGGCTCATTAAAAGAAATGTCATTTTATGTGGTGAAATTAGGGTAACCAAGTGGTAATAGGAATTACTGTACTGACTCCAAATTAGGAGAAGAACCTTAATTACATAACGGGGCATCATTTTGAGATGAAACTGACAAGCAAACAATACGAAAGAAATAATATATCACACTTATGAAGTGGTGTATCAATAGAGATATATGATACTGGTATACAAAAGTGGCACCAGACCCGAAACGACACGAGGAAAGCGTTGAGATGCACTTTCCTTCATACAAAAGATGACGGTTAAGTGAAGTGTCTTCCCAAGTGCTAAGTCATTACTAATGCAATTATGCTTTGGGTGGGCATCTTGCTGTGATCATTCATGCATGACCAATCAGATTTCTGCGACCACTATATTCATGAGTAGCTTCTTATAGAAATTATGTAAATTCCTAAATGCTGGAAGGATCCTCTAATCCGGTACCGGTACTTTTTCAACAGAATGAAATTACAATTGTTTCAAGCCATAAAAAAATTCGGCAACAACAAAAGACCGTTGACCAATTTTACAAGCGCATCAAGTGGCAGGCATAAGATGAACTTTGATAAAGCATTGGACATGAAATGTTGTTGCTTTAAAGGACCCAATCCAATGGCTTCACCTTTGGCGCATATTTTGAGCATGGAGTCTTTGGAGTGACAGGAATGTCCTAACCCTCCCCCTCTGTCTGACAAAATCCCAATATTGACCCTTTTGGTTTTAATAATGTTATAAAGTTATTTACTAGGCTTATACAGGATTATTGGTTGGCTGTAGCAGGCTATGCCTTCCTGGAAGCCGTTGTACCGGTTTTAGCAGTAGAATGTTTTCATATGCATAAGCATTTTAAGATAATAATAGGCCTGTCTACCAGTCTCATGCAGACTCCATTGTTTACCATCTTGATCCTGCAAAACTGCAATTTATCCAGGCTCAGTCACCGTGATTACTAGTTTACTTGAAAAAATAATGAAAAAAATACATCGCTAAGCTTCCATGTCTTGCTTATAGCAATTGTATTCTATAAATAGCAACATTGTCAGATTCCATATATCAAAGGTCAATCGCAGTCTCTATCTAGCCTACAATTAACTCGATCAAGACTGACACTGTACTAAATCAAGTTCATCCTCCAACATAAATAAGTGAGGATATAGCAAATAGCGGGACCAATTTGTAGTTTTAATCAGATTCCAAGTTCGGCATTAGGTACCGGTATATAACAAACTACTGGTATCGTATGCTGATTTCTTAATTGGCGCAATGATGGTGCTATGAGTGCAACTATATGTATAGATCAGTGGCTCTTAAAGTTCGGCCATGCTGTTCTTTTGTGGTCCACAAGACACAGGTAGGCCTACTGCTCTGATCGAGATTATTTCTATCCTTGTCTTCTAAATTAGTAGCAAATGGGAAGTGAGCTACCGAGAAACCTCATATCTTAATGAATAGTCTCACAGCACGAATTTTCTAACATCCAAGACGTGACCTATTGTTGACCTCATAATCCACCCGACAACTCATCACTCATTTAAAGTCAAAATATCAATATAGCTGGGCTCGATACTTCTAATGTTATATCTAGGCTTAGAATGTGATATGCTTGAACAGAGAAATAAAGAGGGCATTAGAATGCCGGTATTGTGGATATAATTATACAGTCATTATAAAATCAAGAACGCAGCTTGTGTATCATATTCCAATAAACTGGACTGGACGTTAAATCTTCGGTACCAGTGCCAGTACTGTAATTTATCCCAGTATGTGTAAGCTACATGCATAAATTTCGGGTGTGTAAATTTCATGTATAAAATCAGGTGATGAAGGAGAGGAGCACCAAAAGCTTGTGAATTATATTACAATAAACTGGACTAGACGTTAAATCTGTGGTGACTTACTATATCTATTACTATTTGGATCGCCCGCCATTGGCTCCACTATTTTTAGTACCGGTACTGGTACCGGCAATACAAAAGACAGCCAGTCTTCTTCACAATGCAACCAGTAGCTAAGCGGTAAGGACGGAGATAGTACGAACTCATTGCTCGAGTTCGACTCGGCAGCGAAAGTAGTCTACGGTAATTTGTTCTGCTTGTGTTCGGATTAAACCCTCACAATATTCATGTCTGGAAACATTATTATCAATTGATATAAATGTGTTGTGTGAGTTATGTTCTCAGAAAAGTCATAGGTTTCTCTTTCATCACTTGGCCTAGATCATAATTAAAAATGGGCCTAACCACAGTGAAGGGGGAACGTCATATATCGTTGTGGTACTGGCACGTGACTAGTCTGACTACTGCCTGGCATGTGCATGCATAATATGCATATACATTTTGCAACTGCAGAGGGACACCTCTTTATCCTTTTGTTTGTTTGTTTTTTCTATTGCTAAATTCTTTATAATCTTTCGTATATTTGTAGATTGTCATTTTGAGCGTGAAAGAACCCCGGTAAAACTGGAACAGCGTTCCCGGTCCTTTGAGCATCCTACGCTTGATCGTCAGAGCAACTTGTCGAGATCTTCTACCAGAATATCCAGCATGGCAGAGAACACGGCACGAGTCCCACATTTGTTGTCAATGCACTACGCCACGTCGCCAGAATCACAGAGATCGTCGAAAATGAACAATTACGCAATGAAGGAACCAGCCGAGATGACACGGCCGGTGTCTCGGTCGCGTGAAGCCGCGGCTTCTGCCATGTTGGAGTTGAAATCAGCCGGTCAATATCGTTCTGTTCCGAAATCACCGACACATCATGTAACCCAAACGCATTCGAAACCTCCGAGCAAGGTACAGATGATGCATGGGTTGTCAAAGTTTGCCGGTACAATAGTTCCACTCGATTCGTCACGACAACAGTACAAGTGGTCGATAGAAGGACAGAGCTATATTTTTAGCTCATCAGGAGTCCAAGCTTTGGAATCGGTAAGTATTTACCTAAGTTGAGATTTTTGTCAAAGAATGCAAATTTGAAAATTCCAGACCCAAAGCCAGTTCAGAAATAGGGCTTGACAACAACCTTGTTCCAAAACAAAGTGTCATATTTGCCTGGTGAAAAATTGGAGCTCAAAAAGCTTGTGACCTCGACGTTTTACAATGAGGCGGGGTGTTATTAAAGTAAATCAATGGCCCCACTATATCAATCATCCACCATCGGCTGTACTAGGATTCTTACATGCAACACCCTAATATGTAATTTAAAAGCACACGTCAAGAAATGAGAAAAAAAAAATCAGGAAAGAAAAATTGCGCAGCATAACACATTCACTTCCTGATTCATATCGAGTGAAGCGTTCCTCCTACACTTCCGCGAATGACCCCGCAACTTTCATGCCAACCTACTGATATCAGCGCATGATATGTATAGGCGTACTGATGAATAGGCTACACAAAATGTAGGATATAATTTGGAAAGGGCATTTTAAGCAGCAACCCATCCTCTAGTGCAGCAGCATTCAAGACCATGATCCATGACGGAATAACGCCTTTCGAATGTAGGTGTCTATTTCAGCATAAACAATGCTTGACGTTAACAAGCATGAAATTTCACTCGTGAGAACTGCATAAGAGCACTCTTGGAAAGGGCAATATAAAATCTTTCATTGTCCCCACTTTGCCGAGAACAAAAGCTCAAAAAACAAACAATTTGGGTGGGTACCCGTAACCTTGAATGCATTGTTTAGTAAATATTCATGTTAATTCATGCCTGACTGATAGCACTCATCCATCCACGACCAACTCAATTCAACATGATGGAATATAAACTGATCATACCCTAACCATGAAGTCGCCTACTTCTTCAATTGTTTCAAGATGATTTATATTTTTTTTGAATGAGAAAATTTTTATTATTAAATCATGTGATGCAACTACCTGCACTTATACAACAACTGCATCCTGTGAATAGTAAAGAGTCAAAGAGTCTGACTGACAATTCCCAAAATTTGGAAATTGAAATTATTCAAATATCACTTTAATAAGGGAGAGCTACCAGCTACAGGCGTACCGTACCTGTTTTGCATTGGCCTATAATTGAGACAGTACCTCAATAATACACAAAGCAATGGGGTTATTAATAAAGGCCTAAATACTTAACAAGTCCTAGATATGCAAGGTGTAAATCTTACTCGGTGCACAGACCACTGATCAGTGGGCCTGCTTTTGCCTTTTTTCCATGATTGTTGACCAAGCGTGCTTTATGAACAATAATAATTAATGTCATCCATGAAAGAATGCCAGTTCTTAGAGACACGTTTGCAAGATTCTTGCTTATCCAGAGTGAGTCAGATGGGCATTAAGTGCACAAGTCACCCATCGATCTAGTTCCTTACCTTGGATCATACCATTTCATACGATAAGAAGACGACAAAGATTGTTTTCAACCTAATCTCAATTTAATGTACTGGTACTGATACTCCAGTAATGTGGTGAACAATGAAATCAATCCCACTTGGTCACCAATTTCCAACAATCAAGTCGTAGGCGAGTTGGCCATGTTCTAGGAAGCAGTCTTGTAATGTGAGAGTACAGCTCACAGAATTTAATAAGGTAGCTTACCGTAGGCCAACTGTGATGTTGTTTATAAATACGGCAGTAAAAACAAGTCTACTAACTCCAGTTTCTCTTTATAAACGTAGAACCAACATGCTTCACAACAGTGTATTTTATGAGTTTCTGTCTACTGATTCATAGAACACAATTCAGGTGATGTTCTACTTTATCTAAAATGGCGGATGGGTTCTGGACAAGTAGAAGTAACGCTACCAATTTCTGCTTGCAAAAAGCACAGTTAGGTCAGAGTTCTAAAATGCAAGCGGACGGGAAAGTTGGTAAATTACCAAGTCCCATGACTAATATCATGTTCTGCTAACGATAATGAGTCGTTGCATTTTCCTTCTGCAATTTCCTGGCACCATACATGTGGGCACAGTGAATGTCACTAGCCACAAAACCACTAAAGCCATAAGGAGTGCTGATGTCTCGAATTACATGCCACTTCTTAATCTTAAAAACGATACCCACTGCACAAAAAATGACAAATTTTGGATTTTTAACCTCAGATTCAAAGCTAATAAGAAAATTGATATTATATTAAGTAAACATATATATTAATTAAACAATATATATATAATATAGGCTATATACTGTATATATATATGTATATATATATATAGCCTATATTAATGAGATTAATCAAGTATGGTGACCATAGTAATGATATACATATTAGTAATGAGAACAGTGATATTACATAACCAAATAATATACGGTATATATATATATATATACATTAATTATACAATTTTTAGTTCACTTCTACCAAGTTACAAAAGTCCTATGCTTTCGGCTAGTTTATGAGAGGTAGGATGAAAACCTTGGCTCATAAAACATCCAACATACTAATGATACTATGCTATAATAGGTTTAATATCCAGTTATAAAGTAATAACTGAACTTTCCAAAAAGGTTTCAGAGTGTGAGATTTACTATTAAAGGGAAATCAGGATGCCTATATCCACCACTGGCAGCAGCAGTACCGTCTAGTACGATATTGTCGTTGTTGACTGTCTGAACACACGAAGTTGTACTGGTATCAATATTTATGGGACAATTTTCAACCGATCTAGAATTTTAGTAGGCCTGCGTTGCACTCAGTGATCCCTCTCGTGTGTGACATTTTGCTACAATCTCTTGATAGGAATACCTGAGATGGCGTTGGATGCATGCCATTAGTCTACGAATATGAATTTTGAATCTCTTTAAATAGCTGCTTTAACCCTTGGATAGTTCTTTACTCCTATTCTCAGCTCATCATCCATTTTTAGCTAAGCTAATTGCCAAGTTAAGACTAGTGCGAAGCATTGTAAAGCATTTGGAAAAGAGAACAGTTGGTACAATAGTGTGTTGCCGTTCAATGCTTTAATAAATGTCTATCCTATCAAGTACTTACTTGCCAGAATGAACTTCTTAGTCTGACTTCCAAGTAGAATTTATGTCGAGCCGAGACTAGCACACAGCAAATTAGCAATAGGATTTCTGCAACTATGACGCCAGTACTGCTCTTGTGGAAAACATGATATACCACCTGAAAATATACAAATGAATGAACGTGTTATCAACATACTCTATAAGCCTAGGCTTGGGTATTATTATATATATACTGTATATATACGGTATCCTAATTTTCGGCATTCCCGTTTCAGTGACAAAGTACTGAAAGTAGTCACTCAGTACTTGGTAGCCTACTCCGTTAACCTCCTTTTGGTACCACCGCCTACTGGTATCTATGTTCGTTTATCAGTCCTAGTCCATTTCTAGCAAAATATGGCCAGAGGTTTGTAAGAAACAGGCTACTGTATCATATTGTCAACGAGACGTATTTGACAGGCAACACACCTTTAATCTTCAATCACAAAATTAAACATCACCACATACAGTACCCCGGGCATTTGGCTATCTTGATTCTTGACTCACACCATAGGTCCATAGATAACCCATTACCAGTGCAGGCCTAATCCCTACATTTTCTACATACCTCACGAGATGTGGAAGCAACGATCGCAAGAGTGAAAGTGATATGCAACGGCAGCGGCAGGAAGGCATGCAGAATAATTATGGTGAGCACAACAATAATAAACGATGCACCAGATGGCATTGTTTGTGGTCCAGACCATGATGTTACGACAACTGTTGCAATCAATACGACGGCCACCACCAGTGCAAGGTAAGAGCCGATTTTGTTAAACAAAGTCGTGCTGCAAAACAATGTTTCCAAATATTAATTTTATATGCTATTGCAGAACCCAAAATTTCTGATCAAATTCTGAGCAAAAACTATTGGGTAGGCCTACGGTACTTTACACATAAGCATGTATCAAACGAAGCAGATTATACAGTAGCTTCTAGAAACCACGGCAGTGCACCGACATGTACATTAACGCTAACAGAGGCAATACAGAATGAAAGTCATTCTTCTGCTGTGCTAGAGGCTACTAGTACCGTCGGTAAGTTATGTTATGTAGTGGTAGTGACAATACCACTGGGCAGAGGGAGAGTAGTACAACACACAGGGCCAAGAATTTGGCAACCAGCGGGAACACACAACATACACAGCCATGAAGATTCCATTGTATATTATATATATTTATATTAATAGATAGAAGTTGCAAAACCTGATGGGCTATGGTATATTATTGTGATCTTCAACCAACCAAGTCCTTGTGACTGAAATTTAAATTATTATAACCAGCTTATTAGTCATAATAGGGAAAACATCTCCAATTCTTAGAAACTCGAACTACATCAACAGAATTTAACATAGGCCTAAGAAATACTTACAATTGCACAATACTGAATAATATCACACACACAAACAGGAGTGCTGCGCTCCATATAATTCCAGCGATCCAACTAGGCCTTTGACTAGCTCCACAATATATCATCCAAGAAATGGATGCAAGCATAATGATGATCAAAGCCCATTTGAAATAATACCTGGACAAAAAATATAACGCAAACAACATTATAATATAATTATGATATATTATATGGTACAGTAGTCATCGATTTCATGTCATTCGGGCAGTGAGACATAAGAGTTTACCTGCAATATGACTATTTCAACGGATGTAAATTTTTTCCTGTAAGGCTGCCATGGTATAATGAATTTGGAATACAAGACTAATTTTCTAAGCTAATTGTCTACAAGACTAATACAACAATATAGCGATACGGCATTACAGCCCAGGTGGGGTCTAGAACTTGCATCGAACGAATGCGATTTCGACTCAATTCAGTGCTAGTGAATATTGTTGTAAGCCTCCGGCCTGTGACGTCCCCTATCAGCCTCAAGCATGGATATGATACTGAAATACAGACACGCTCCTGACATTCACCTCCGACCTCTGTCTGAGTAGTAACGGAACAGAAAGTTGTAGATCCATAAATGCCAGACATGTGCTTAGTGTGTTGCTCATAAAAGTCAGTCAAAAAATACTATATTATACTGTGAGACATTGTCCCTACGCTTGAATGCAAGTCATTATTTGCGAACACAGCCTACCTTCTAATTGGCCGGGCAAAGATCTGACTTTGTTTCTCAAGCACCTCCGAGTCCATTTGGGGATTCCACCATTGTTTCGAACAACGATCAAATAATGGTGGAAGACCTGCAAAAGTTCGTATGCATTTAACAACTTAACTTTTGCACTCTATGCTTAGGGTCGGTAACATGTGATATGGACCTTATTAATAAAATGGGGCAAAACAATAGGCCTATACAACAGTGGCTCAAAATAAAGTCATGTTGATATGATGTGGCAGCATTACTTCAGCGCAAATGGGTTCGGCCATCATTGTAATTAGGGTCTGGTGCGCTTCAGTTTGACAATTTTGTCCTGCGTGACTCTGCAATCTTGCAAGAGCAGATTACTGATACTTGCTTCCGTGATTTCAGCCACCACAATGCTTCATGAACTCATAGCGACCTTCCGTTGCCGTACCCCTATAGAGGAGTTACTGATAAGAATACGCTAAAGGTTTAGTTCCATTTGGGATGAGATGAACTGTGTGGAGGACACGGCGTAGGCACAAATCACAGATACCAATTCAACGAAATTCCTAAAGACCGATATAATTATTTTGTCTACCTGCAACTACCGATATTTTATTTTACAATAATATCTACGTGTTTTAATGAGTGAAATGTTAACGTCCCTATTTGGATCCAAAGCATCAACATTTCATTCATTTTGTACTCAAGTTACAAACTTATAATAAGCCAATTTCACCCCTCAGTACGAGCTATCATAGAGGGTAAATTAACTCAAATAAGAATCAAAGAGCACTATTTATATTGGATAGCCCAAACCATACATTTAGTAAACCCGTTGTTCGTTTCTCTGAATCGGCAAATACCAAAATAAAAAAATCTGTATCTGCACCTGGATTTCTTTTTGGAGATGCCCTTTATCACAATTTCCATTTTCTCTGGAGCCTTTTCCATTGGTCTGAGTGACAAGTCGCACATCGTTTTCACCCGGTGACACTGAAAATTCGACTTTGGTCTCCATCCTATTCCAATATTATAGCAATGCAGCCACTACAATGGACTGCAGCATTTGGCGTCGTTACGACAGCTATTTACTACTCACTGTCGTGGGCCTGCTGCAATCAATATATAAGTTATATGCATTATGACGGAACTCAAAATTCCACACATTCAACTAGTTATGATGAAATTCCAGAAGACGAAAGGTACCGTGGTATATGCAGAACATATATTTAATACACAATGAGCGCTTCTCTTCCAGCTATCCCGCTAATTTTTTTTCCTGCCAGTCTGCCACTTCTACTATTCTGATTTAGTGTTGCCCGTCTACGGGTCGATTGCGTATGGTAGCCTGGCCCTCACAGGTAGCTTCGGAATCATCGATAACACTTCTTAATCAGGCACCCTACCAGCGTACAATATCGCATATCGTCTATCTACCTTAGCCGCTGAGCGCAGAGCTGGATCTATTTATTACCTCAGCCGTACTCAGTCATCTAATGAGATTTGCTTATAGCTTACCCTGAGGCGGTATCCCCTTTCCCGCCACAAGCGCAATCACTAAAATCGACAGATACCTAAACCTAAAAGCCTTGCTTGGATATTTATAGTCCACCGATGCAAAACTCCCGCAGCGAGAGAGTGCTTCTGATCAAATTCTTTCTCTCTCTTTAGTTGTTCCTGCTTCTGATGTGCTCCTTTTCTGGTGTTTTCATTACAATGATGAATACCACCACCAGGCGGACATAAGCGTAGCCCTTTGTAAACTTACCTTAAACCAACGACATATATATGTCGTTGCTTAAACCCATAGGCCTATAGGCCTACCAACAGTGAGAGACTTTGGGCCTACCTACCTAACCTTTATAAACGTCTAAACATTCTGAACGCTGTCCCTACTCCTACGACTATGTAAGCGAATTGGACTAGACGGCGTGGTCAGTAGAACGGACCTTGAATTGGTTACTTTCGTAATATTTCAAAATCTCGGTCAAGCTATCTTGGTTCGGTGTAGCATAGAATGTAATGATTACATTCTATGGTTGTAGTCTACCATGCCATGCCTAGACCATGGGCAACATGCTAGAGGGTGGGCGAAATGCTGTGGTGGAGCGGAAACATATGTCTTGTCTACTCTGCGTGTATGCGTGGCTATACCTTATAGCCTACACTACACTTATTTCAAGGTTTGTTCCTTGACGAGTGAATAAAGACTTCGGTTCCTTTTTCATAATCGAAAGTTTCTGCTCTCCGCTGGCATCTAGTGACAGAACAAACGACCGAAATGACAGTAGGCCTACGCGCCTTTCACTGATCGGCGGACAATCGTGGAGCTACAAGACCGTGAAACGTCGCTACAGAGCAGGCACGCGTGAGTCATGACCAACTCGCTTACAGGCGCATCCCCAACTATATAAGCACTTACGAGAGGACCGACAGGGCAACGCGACCACAAACGTTTATCGTCATCCTAATGTATGCGCTTGAACGGTCTAGCATACTCTTAGCACTGGGAGAGAACACTGCCGTTGTTTCGCCACACCACAATGGGACCGACGGGACCGTGTTTCTTCAGCGAAGGTAGGCGTAAATGCTACGCACTCACACAGATATTTTTGCACTCGCATTTTATTCTCTCACCTAATAAGAGTCACGATCCAGTCACAGGAAAAATGCAAACGCGAAAAAATACGATGGAACACCGATCACTACTTCACTAGTTAAGCAACATACTTGAGAGCAGAATGATTGAAGAATCACGAACTCCGAAAACGTAACGTTGAGTTTTACCACAACACGCAATCAGTAGTAGGCCTAATAAACTGTCAAGACCAGGCTCGCCCAAAGCAAAAGTACCGTGGTCATTTTTTGGGAGTGGGGTGGGGGCATTCAAAAATTGCCGTGGCCAAGACGGTAATGTGCATAAAAACAGGCCTCGGCGGAAAATAAATTAGTCATGGTTTAAATAGCCTCAACAGGTAAAGCAATAATAATAATGCGACGCTTCTATATCTGTACAAGACCCATTGCGAGTAACAGCAGACCAAGAACATAATCGGCAGCTTAATCAATGGCACGGGTATGCATATACGCGGAGCACTACAGTTGAAACAATGAATATTCAGCACTAGTAATCCATAGTGTATTTTAGAAAAAGCAAGCAAGCAAATGAATACAATGATTTTGATGTTCCAAAATAAGAATGCAAATGTGAGGATGCACCAGTGGAGGAGTTGTGTTACTTGGGTATCAAAGACGACACTAGCAATAAACAATCCATATACAGTCAGACACCGACACCGTGATTACAGGGAGATAAGCTCCATGACATGTTACTAGTCAGACAATAACCACTTGATTTAGGAGAGTAAAAGCTCGCGCATTGTACAGGATTAGGCAGCCGCAGCACCTAATCGGACATCGCCTCTCGATAGTTGAAACTGTAAGGCCAGCATTCACTAGTCAATATCACAGGCACGCTATAAAAAGTAAAAGTCTAGAACCACACACCTAACAATAAATAAGAAATGAGCATGCAGCATTGTCCTGAAATCAACGGCCTAAGACAGTCAAGGGTCCTTCAGCCCGATCATCCACAGCGAGCGAGTAAGGAGGCTGCAGCTACCTCACGAGACAAAAACAAAACAACAATATCTTCGACGCGTTTGCCGCGTACGCCAAAAGAATAAATCCTGTTTACTTGACCGTTACTTCTTTTTCTTGGAAAACCACCAGCAGTATCTTCTGCATGAAAATCGTTGCGGAACCTGAAAGGTAAAGAAACGATTAAAGCGAGATATTGTCTCAGAGCACGCCGACAACCACGTTGCCTCAAGCGACAACAATCCATGAAATATTTTGCACGCAGTCTGTGGAGAACGATACCGACATCAGTATTCTGAACAATCGTCGGCTTACAATACGACCGGTATCGTACAAAGGCCCAAGGCGGATGGTGGGTGATCTGTACGGTCATTTCGTAGAGTTTTCAAGCAGGATACCTTACCGCAACCAAACGCATTAGCCACGCTTGGAAACAGCACTCGCCACGAAGACTTGCGGATTTGGTGCGCTGATAGGAATGCGACCCAGGGGCATCTAATTGCAACTGGACCAATGATGAAGGGATATTTGGATCAAGCATCCAAAATCTGAAAGAAATTTCCCTCCCGTGATCACCATGACGTGCTCAAGCAAAGCGGTCGCCCAGGTGCGATCTACTGTAGTTATTGGACAGCATGGGTAAAGCAAATGGAAAATCGGGTTCTGAGTCATGCGCGATCACGAACAAGCAGCTATCGTGGCGGACGTACAGAAGTATGAAAAGGTCCAACTCCTCAGCTGCTGACGACAACCAAAGAGACAAATTAACTACGGTCGAAACTGTAGAGGAATGGTGACCACCACATGCAAGAAATTCTTGGTGCCTGAGGGTAGTCAGTCATCGTTAGTTTCCGTCAGCAAAATCGCCTAGAACAACCGCAAACCGCTCGCCCGGTTTTGCTAAATTTTATGGACTCTTTCAAACTGTGATCAAGTTTACTAACAAGAACGCGTGCTCAATCGCGGAATAGAATCCGTAGAAACGGTTTTAGTTTACGGTTCAAAGCAACAGCCATCTATCTTTGCTGACGGGTTGATGATCGTCCGTCGCTGGTTGGTGACAATTCCCGACGAAATGAAACGATGTGAGATATGCCAACCGTGCATTGGTAAGGTGTAGTGGCGAATTGACGAACGTTCGGTGAAACAAGTGCATAAAATCCAGAAATAGTGCATCGTGCTCGTAATGCTATTTCCAAGAACGTTTTTAATGATCGTTAAAGTTATACTTTCCCCGCGATGCTGTTCACAGCGATTACGGAATAAGTATTACAGTCTCAGAACGAATAACGAAGGATTTCAAGGAAAGAATTGATGAGAATTTCGCGGATGCACTCCTTCGCCGCTTCTCGTAAGTGCAATGTAGCGTTCAATCGACAGTATCCGTTCCTGTCTGCTTGGCAGTCTCGACCTTATTGGTGGAAAACGCCGTGCCTCCAAAAGTACAGCACCTGTTACGTTACGGTTAGACTCGATATTCGTTAGCCCCAAACCCAAATGATAGCTAATCTCCCGCGGGTTGTGTGCTAGACGAATACACGTATAGATTACGCATGCAGCATTACAGGCTTGTGACTGGTGAATCTGAGAGCTTATTCCAAGGACCACAGAAAGGCACGCGGTCAGTCGACCTTGCACTGCTAAGCAATTTTCCCGATTAGCCAGTGTTGTCTGTACGAGTACATCTTGAAAGGAATATTGCGTCCGGTCCTGTGCTGGAACAGGCCTCCAGCTCAGGAATTCGTCCGCAAATGAAAGTGGCGAGAATTTACGAAAACACAGTCACCGTTACCAGAAATGGCCGACTGGTGAATCAAGAGCCAGCTCTGCCCATTCATGATTCTTCCGTAACGTAACTGGCAGGAGCGGATGCAAGGGAGCGTAGGAAGAATAAGCGCGCCCACTACGGTACGTTGAGAACAGCCGGGAGCCAACGATTGCATACATTCAACCAGCATGGTCTACTGTAAAGTGTACATGCTTTGACGTGTACAAGGGCCGTTGAGCACAACTCGTCTCGACGAGCCACATACTGATTAACGAGGACGTTGAGTATTATATAATCCATTTGATAGCTACTTGTCTCGGCGTCAGTACCGATATCTGTCGGCGCAAGAATCAGAATGACGCAAAAACACGCTACTGTGACAAATACACACACACATAAGTAGCCACGTTATGTTGTGCCGCCATGGACTGAAAGGGGGAATTTAAACACCACGTCGCCGTTAAGGTACATTATCACTACGGAAGAGTACAAAATCTGGTACCAACTCGAGTTGGGTTATAGCGTAGTGCGGCAGAGAGGCACCACTGCCGTTGCCACACAACGACACAAGCTATATTTTTTCAAAGAGTTCACAGAAAATGCCAGAAAAAGTCGCATGTGGACACCAAGAAGAATACTTTAATGCATATTCAACTTTTCATGCAACATTTCGACTATTGATCATTGATTATACCAAAAATAACTGGAAACGTAACAAAATATCTGTGTATTTGAAAATAGCACAGTATCATGCTAAATATCACCAAGCACCACCGAATTTACTACGTGAAAAAAACCTTGTTGCTGCTTTCTACGATTCTGTTTTGACCACGACAAATAACTTCTGAAGAACATGAGTAAGCGATCCTGCAGCGATCACAAAAAAGCAGAGTTACATTGCGCAACCACTGCCTTGTAGTACACCAAATGGCAATAACGAAATAAATTAAAGGCCTTAGTCATGAGATCAAATGATTCAAAAGACCATTGTCATAGTACTAGCAATGATGCTAGGCTACTCAAGCTCAAGGTTGAAAGTGTTCATTCCACCTTCAGATGTTGGAACCGAGGATGTCAATGGGTCATCTTGGCCTACTGCCCCTTCAATCCCACCCAGCAGCTTATTACCCAGAATTACTACTCGTAATCAATCCCTTGTCCCATAACAAACCCGACACCCCGGCTGTTATGTAGGCCTACCAGTGGTTCTTAACTTTTTTCTCTCCGCGTCTATCCACGGACATGCCACAAACCTTCATAGACCCTCGGACCCTGCCAGTCGCCACCTTATCTCCTAATCAGCCAGGGTTCCTACATTAGCCCAGAACAGGAAGCTTCAGGTAAATGTCAGAAGGCAAGTGGATGGGACAGTAAATGAGATGGGAATAAATTACCCAGAGTCGTGAAATGAATCAAGGATCGATTCAGCCGTACAGTGGCCTAATGATGAATTTACATTGGCTATAATCCTAGGAAATGGAAAAAACTCAAACGGACAGACTTTAATTGCCAAAAAATTCACCCACAAATGCTATATATATCAGAAAATGTAGCTAGAGCCTAGGTAATAAAAGTATATTACTATTTAATAGAGGGTGCCCGCAGCATAAATATGGCGGTGGCCCAAACGAGGGCACGCACGATGTACTTTTTGACGGTAGTAATTATTCACAGATAGCAGCCTGTTCTTTCCTGTTTTCATACATAGCCTACTCTTTCCACAACGAGAAGACTTTCCTATCTAGAACCGAAGGATTGGAATCTGCTAGTGATGCACAGTCTCAGAGGGTCAGTAAGGAAATGGGATTCACAAAGTCATGACGGGATCGAGCAGCCACGGTGGGGCAAAACACAGACCTCTTAGCCTTATGATCTCCTTTTGAATTGGTTGCCAGATGCTAGTTCCAACAAGAGGAAGCACGGTTTTCAAAATTAGCTCCTCTGTACTGTATGCATGAGTTAGGTCAAGCATGGTCTGCAAAGGTGTCACATGATTCAAGTGGTGCTGTCTACATGCCTAGCTGGGAGATGGCTATTATCAGACTACCTATATTTCTCAGGAACTAATGAATGCAGGCACCTGGGCATCTTGTAGGACAACGAATGCCTTTGTACGTTCAGCCGTTTCTGACGACTATGCCGAGAATGAAATATGATAATCTAATAACAACTACCGGTACTAAGCACAAGAATAAAGTATTCAGACCACATTGTGGCTGAATATAACAATACCAACTCACTCATTGCCTTGTCCAACCATTCAGGCTGTTTGTGTTGGTAGCGAATACCAATAAGGTATACAGGTATACCCGAGATCACGATGCATGTACCGATAAGGCATTCTTTGGGAGCAGCATAAACAGCAGATATCACCAGAAATGCAGAGGCAAGCAAGAACGTAATTGGTAGAACGAGAGGCATCTGAGAAATAAAATAAAGGAGGTGAAAATCCAATACCAGTAAGGTATAAGCCACTCCTGCACATTCCAAAACCACAATAGCATCTAGGTCAAAGTCTACAAAGTCTGGCTGGATATGCTATCAACCTTTTTCTGGTAAATTTTACATTTAGAAAACTGACAACTCCACTTAACATTAAATAGTGTTAACAATGCTTCACGAGTGGTGGACTGGAAACCCGCAACAGGAAACAACATGCTGTAGCACATGCATTACAGCATCAATATGGAATGTCAGTCTACAGTAAATCATGTTCATCGGATGGTTCAAGTAAATATATGTTCAGAGGCTTTTTCTGGGCCTGATTTATATCACTGGCGGGAGTTACTCTGGCGTCACCAGGAGCTCTTCATCATAGGTCTTATTTCTCTATCGCAATCAGTGCTAGATACGTGATTTTATTATCCACACAAATCACTGGTTGTAAAAACTAAACCAAATAGGCAAAAAATCTGAATTATAATTAAGGTTGATAACGTGTGCTGCACAACGTTATGACTGTCGTAAAATTGGCATTATCAATTTAACTTGTAACAATTACCTCAACAGTCTCTCAAAAAAACTAGTCACGTAGGGACTTCCCCCTACTTTATGTCATGCTTTTCACACTATACAGCACTTAAGTAACATACAAGTTAAAAGAAAGCCGTTTTTCTTAGTAAACCAACACGCAACTCCGACTGAAAATCCCTTTCCTATCAAAATTCGTGGCTCGCATATTGCAAAATTATCTCTTGCACAACAGAATTCTCACAGAGGAGAAAATCAAATGCAGCAGATAGGCTACTTGCGGGATCTTGAGCACAATGAAATATGTTGTTACCTTCACCGGCCTTTCCATTTCGGGATATTTGATTCTCCACCAAAGAAGACCGCCGATGGCCAAACCTACACAAAGCCAGTTGAAAAAGCTGAAGTAGGTGATCAAACTCCAGATGTCTCCAGATACAAGATACAGTAGAGATAGTATGCACTGTAAGAGGATTTTCTTTAAAATAAACTGTAGAGTAAAACGTCAGATGGGACACTTACATTGAATATCAGTGCTGGAACAGGGGTTAAATACTTTGTATGAATCATAGCAAGAATGTTTGGTAGTTGACCCTCTCTAGCTCCAACGAAGAAGAGTCTGTAAAAGAGAAGACAAATTTACATTGAATATTGCATGCAAAGTAGAAACGTTTCATTACAATTAACTTGTTTTCAAGACTTTTGGAACGACACTTTTCAAGAAACATGACGGAATGAATATTAAATTTAAACAGCGATGCAGTACCACTATTAGAATTATGACGTCACAGAAAAAAGAAGGTGAGTTTAACTTTACTTTGACCTCAAGTCCTTGCTCTGACTCAGACCGATTCAAATTACTATGGCAATCCCATGTAAATGCCGCTACGAGGCCAATTCAAAACAACATCAACGAGGAATGCATACAACGTCACCATCCCTCCCTATCATGGCTGAGCTGGTAATAGTGTGAAGGAGAACATTCTTTCACAATCCATGATAGAAAATATACTGGCCTGGGCCATTATTAACAGAATGATCCTTTGCCTTGATGTAATGGTTTCAAGAGCCCTTAGCCAGTACCCAGCAAGAAAGTGCCTAGCGAGAATAGTAAGTGGTGTAAGAATAACAAAAAAGGGTCCGGCAGCAAGTTCAAATGTACGTAGGCAGTTGCCGAAACCTTACAATTTTCTGAGAGACAATAAAACGGGTCGAAAGCGAGTGCTTCACAATCAATAACTCAAAGCATTTGCTCTGCATGGTTTGTATTTTTTCTATCTGAAAAAACGAGCCATTGTACCGTCCAATCAGCAAGCCCATAACATTACACACACCATATCCTACCCTAGCGATTACCAAGTCAGCAGAAATGTCACGTAATTGTCTTCCAAGGAGTAATATTATATTCATAAGTGACAATCCAGGAAACAAAATTCAATGTGCATTGTATCCAATGATAAAACATGAGGTGACAAATTTCAGCCGTCAGCTCGTTTACCACCAAAAACAGTGATCAATTATTGACAATCTTTACAATATTTCAATTCAACCACGCTATCAACTGGCAGAAAAATTTGAAATTAGTACCATCCGAATCCATTTCAGGCATAATCAGCAATTATGGAACTGCTTCAGCATTACATGTATGGGTGTTCACATTGGTAAGTTCACCACAATTACACTATATTAACCAAGTCATTTTCCGTGGTCAATGTATGGCATTTATAAGCACTAATGACCATTCAGTACAGCGTCACAGCCCGTAAATGTAGATATAATATATTTATAATTCAAAATTCAAAAGCCACCTAACCAATTAAATCAACGATTAACTTCAAGTGCTGCAACCCAGTAATTTTGACCTAAAATTAGCAGCTTAGTGTTGAGTAGTGAAATTAAGTTTTATCGGTCAATTTATATCAGTAACATCACTGTCACTTTTCTCAATTTTCATTGTGACTAATAAGTTTCATAACATGGCTAACAAATTTCTAAACTTGACAATGGGGAAAATAGGCCGTATTGACAGTCTTATTTATCAACTTGTTGACTAAGAGTCAGGCTATAGCTTCGAGCTTGGAACTCGTCATTATCAAATACCGGTAAGAAGAAATTCACAACCCCAGGCCATTGCAATTCATGTAGTTATGTCACAAGAACTCGCTTTTGAAGTAAACAAGAGTGGAGTCATTAGTCTGGGTAATGAGCGGTGACCACGTTTAATTAATCTACATCACATCGAATGCAAGGGCTGACGATTTTTTCTTATTATCAGTTTCGAGCCATGAGGTGATCACAAATGAGAAATTTCTGCGCCGCCCCACCAGTACTTTAGATGCTATTGTAAAGTATCTTCAATGTCACTTCTTATCACCCTGTCTTTGCTTGAAACGTGGCATGCAATGGAAAGGGGAAGAGACCTATATTTCCATCAATGAATAGATGTATTTGTTTAAGCCTACTTGCCTAGGGGTAGTAAAAGATGGCTGCATAATTATATATTAAAAAAGATGCCGTAACTTCCCGGCAGATCAGACCGTTCGTTTGGTCTCAACGACAGGTGTACAAAACTCCTTTATTTGCAATTTACAACTTGCTTCAGACATGAAAAACTGGTCATGCAATAGTTGTACAGACTGTAAGGAAACGTAATTTTCCTCATTAAATCATCAGCAAATCACAATACCTACTCTTTCATCCATGCATGGACAATATTGCAAAATTTATGAGCTAGGCTATTCCTAACGAGTTTCCATACCTTGACGATGTGAAAATGGATCCGTTCACCGAGCCGAAACACGAAAGTGACACAAAGACTGGAATTATCCATGACATGACCCCAAGTAGCTTGTCACCGAAAAGCTGTAACGATCATTTGCTTTGTTTATCAATAGATGATGCAGGCCTAATTTCTTTTAGATCAAACTCTGCAATACTGCGCACATACATTATTGATAGCAAATGACGACTCCGATGAGGACACACAGAGAGCTGGGACTTGAAATGTGACAAGAGGCTACATGCTTATAGCATGCTTACAGCATGTAGGCTACACAAGCATTATCATACACAGTAAGGCATTGCATAATGCTGCAATCAAGAACATAACAGTGCATTGAAAAATTCAAACAATGTTATTAAAAATAATTTACTGTTTATATGCATATATACTTGGCATTTTAGTGAGATACTTGAAAGTTTATTATAGGCCTGTGTATTTTTACCCATTATGACCACTGTTTTAACTGTTCAAATAATATTTTCATGCATGATTGGGAAAAATCCTGAGTTTTTACAAGGGCTATAAAAACTATAAATGTTTTGGCATGCCAGGTTGTAGCCTGTGGGTCACCTGTTGCACATACCCCTACATTAGGTCATCACTGACAAACAATTTCTTCCTACTGCCATGCTACGATTTGAGCAGCCAAACAGATATTCCTCATTCCCAAAGGTCTGACAACGGTTGAGGAACCAGCCATGAGCCAAGCAGCATAAAGCAGGTGAGTAATAAGATTCTAGCGAGCTTTTCCTTCATAGCAGATCTTTACAGTGGCTTACCAAGGGTAAAGAGGGCGTGGATTTAGGGGGTCTAAAACCACCATTCCCAATGCAGAACATATTCGGTGCCAAAGATTAGGCTAAATGACAAGTTAATTAACTTGCAATTTGAAAATACGTCTGATGCATTGACACATGCGAGAGGGCTTTGACACGTGTGCGTAGTGAGCTAGGCCTATATATTCATTAAATGATCGCTCATGAAATTTCATTTTCCTCTTCACATAGCAACATAAAAATAACGATCTCAATGCACGGCTTTGAACTTCCTGTTCTCGCAGCCAATCTTTACTACTATCAGACTTAGTTCAATGCCTTTGGGAACTTATTAGCAGGGACGTTTAGTTGAGAAACACGTCATCACGTATTTCACAATGCTTTGCCGAGTGAAGTGGAGCCGATAGCGGACGATCAATAGATATTGTAAAGAAGATCACCACAGATTTAGCGTCCAGCCTTAGTTTATTGAGGATTAAAACATTCACTAGCTTTCGGAGCTCCGCTCCTTCATCAGGTGAAGATGGAATGCTTTGCAATGCAATGCTTTGCGACATTGGAAAATAGCACCGAACTCACCTTCGCATTTCTGTGTGTACGCCGCAGAATGTATTCAAAGTAGAGTAGCCTACCATGAAAACACAATAGGCCTATTGGCTTACCACAGCCACAGCATCTGACGTCAGGAACTCTCTGGGTGATAGTACGGTAAAGTAAGCAATATTGGCCATGACATACACAACGGAGACTAGAGGCAACGAAATCATGATAGCACGCGGCAAGTTTCTGAAACAAAGATTTTACAACTTAGAACTAACTCCTCAACATACAAGATACAACTAGGCCTAATTGACTGAAAGGATGGAGGACAAATGTCAAACAACTAGATGCGTGGGGGAGCCTACAGAACCTAATCTGATTGTCTCGTCTTTTCGTCTTGTTGCGTGGGGGTGCAGGTATGTACTTTTCGTGAAGTTTGATGGGACTGATGAAAAGCGCAAAAATGCCTGCGTTAGGTTACAATCTACAGAAGTTGGTGCAATTATGAGTAAACCTACGCCTCTATGTTTGTCTGCCACCTAGCCTACAACTTAGCATAAATAGCCTGTCATGTTCGACCTGCCGTTTCATCCCGATTTTTGGGCTACGATAGCAGATGGTGCTGCACAAAACGATTTGGGGCATAGGCCTTACTTGCACACTGGTTGCACATAACCGTACCACTATACCTATAATAATGTCCGGGTTTGGACGGGCAGTGGAAATGGCTGGCTAGCACCTGATGATCTGATCCACCGGCACAGTATTGTACAACCACTGTGCTTGGATGTGCTGGGGATAATGACTAAACTAATGCTGTCTAACGTAGTAGCACCAAATAAAGCAAAGAAATAGATAGAGGCATATAAATGGACGACTAACTTGTATGGATTTTTCATCTCCTCCGTGACAAAGTTCAGATAGTTCCTAAAATTAAAACAAAAACTAAACTGACCTGAATCAATATATAATTGTTTACTCAAATATATATATATTATATTTCTTGGATTGAATACTATTAATTAAGTGTGATTTTAGTAAGAAAATAGCAAGTCACTGAATATAAATCAGGCGACAATGTGAGTGGCAGAGAAAATAGTATATAGCTAGTAGAGTCAGAATCTGGGACTTTTCTGCTACACACAGACTCGCAACAGTGGTAAACACTACACCCAAGCTCTGATATAGCTGAGCAAAATGATATGCAAACTGCAAAAGAAGTGCAGTAGTAGCAGTACCTACCTCAATTGAATCAAAGTATTGGCCAGACACATAAAAACTTCAATACGGTAGTTTTAATTGATGCAATGGCTAAAGGTTTTTTACCAGAACTACTGGTTCAGCATATCTATGTTCAAAAATCAAAGTGTCAATACAGCCTAAAGAGAAGTAATGGTGTATATGCCTATATGATGGGCCCTGCTTCAAAAGGTGAGAATTACAATACTTTAGAAAGAGTTTAGATAATACGTACCAGCCTCCATATGCATACAGACTATTGTAAAATGCCAAGACAAAAGCACCCACATCCGTATTTGTGTCGGCAAATGCATTTTCGGGTGAAAGATATTCAGTGTGACCTGTGAAGAGAGTAGAAATGTCACAGGCGGTGAATGATTAATAAGAACTATTTCCAGGAAACCGGCAACATGGAATATAGGCAGTAATCATACACAACCAATCAGATTAGAAGGGGTGTGATTCATTTCTAATCATATCCCACATACTGAGCATCATATTACTGTTTACGTAATCAGCTCAAGCCACAGGAATAAGCCGAGGCAGAGATACTAATAGATATCAATTATATATTTTATAATTATAATACAAAAAATAGTGGAGCCTACGGAGGACGATCCAAATAGTAATATAAAATAAATAATACACCACAGATTTAGCGTCCAGTCCTGTTTATTGGAATATAAATAATTCAAAAACATTCGGAGCTCCGCTCCTTCATCAGGCTAAGATGGAATTATATGCAGAGCATCCATGTCCCTGTAGGCCTACCATGCCTCAATTAACAGAAAGTTGAATCGGTTTGACAAAACTTTAGCAATTTACACACCTTTTCCGAGTTGTATCAATCCTATTATGATGATAATTCCCAGTGCCAGCAATTTAGCCGCAGTGAATACATCTTGAACTCTGGTTGCAGCCCTGACACTCATACAATTCACCAACGTTAGCAGTACTGTAAAGCATCAAATAAATTTATATATACATGTTCATCAACAAATAATATACATACAGTATATACGTACTTAAACAAACAGCAGCAAAAAGTCGTTTCGACTCCTCTGGCATCAGTTCTGAACAATCCGGGAAGAAAGGCTGTATCAGATATGTAGAGAAAGTCAATGCTATGGCTGCCTGTGATGTGGGTCGAATGATTAGCAGCCCAATCCACAACCGCAAAAACGCTGGAAGGGGTCCATAGAATGCTTCGATATACGCATAGTCGCCGCCTGATTTCACAATTGTGGTTCCTAACTCAGCATAACAAAGTGCTCCCATTGTTGAGAATATTCCTCCAAGAGCCCAGATTATCAAGCTCCAGCCGACTGAGTTAACTTGTTTCAAAACACCAACAGGAGATATGAAGATACCAGATCCGATTATGGTACCAACGACGATGGCGCAACCATTCATCAGAGTAATCCTCTGCTTAAGAACAACAACTTCTTCATCTTTTTGCGGTTCCAACATGCCTCCATTGTCATCATTATCAGTTTTTCTTCCACGCCCCATAACGTAACTTACAGATAAAAACTATATTATATATACCCTAGTTTAGAAAAATGTATACAGGAACAGGAGTATAATATCTGGGGAAGATACTACGAGACTCCGAGTTGTCATAGAATCTCCCTACTTTACTAAATTGACGAAGACGTCAGTCACTGCTGGAATTATTGTGCACTTATTTACGGAAATGTCAGAAAATATACAATTACAAGCTCTTTCACTAAAGTCGGTCGCATGGTACCGCCCCTCTCCAGTAAATTTTCGGGACCCTTGAGGTTAACTGAATGTGTGATAGCCTACTATTCTACGATATCCATATGTACACTATACATACATATATAAAGCGAACTATCAACTCTTGCGTCATTGGCCTTGCGATATTATATATTAAAACAGCGCCTTCGGTAGGCTATTTAGCACCGCAAAACATTATATGTGAATAGACCGAACTACTTAGCTCCCAGTTAGATAAATAGACCTATGGAGTCTGGACTTAAACTCACGCTCGGAAAATAATATACAGTCGTCAGTTGTCAGTAAACAACAGTCCCGAACCGCCATGAACGAATAGCCTACTACTAAAGTTGTTGTTAACGACCAACCTCTCAGCTTACAATCAAACGCACCACGTGGCGACATGATGCAACAACGCGAGAGATTCGGCCGGCTGTTATTTATATCAGGACGTACTGTTCATATTTTTTCATCAGCAAGCCCGGAGATGGGCGGTGCGAAGTTGTGCCGTTGGAAATCAAAAACACAGTTCGCTATCACCGGGAAAGTAGTAGGACCGTGTATGACTCATCCTTTCTGCGTAATATAGCATTCTAATCGGATGATATCAGTCCTATCAAAGGACACCAGAAACCTGCGGTGAGTGCAAAAATGAAGTGAAACTTACATTTCTTGAAGGGAATCAATCGGCGTTTGCGTTGTATGGTAGCCTACTCTCTACTTTTGTGCATGACACAGCTTTCTACGTGTGTAGTAAATCTTGATGTTCACAATCGGACTATATTTCTACAGTAGTCCAAGGCATGAAAGACATCTAATTGTGTACGTTCCCAGCATATGCATTTGGCTGCAGGCAAAAATGCTTTTCTCTGCTTAAGTTTGTGACGGGCATGGACTCTAAGCATATAGGCCTACATCGTGCCGCGAATATGATATGCATCGGCCAAAAGGAGCCGTATCACGCCGTAACCACGTGGCTACTCTCCTCATCCACGTATGTCGCAATCATGCTGCGCTGTGTAGAGTAGGGGTCGACTGATTATCGAGGCCGATGTTTGCGATTATCGGTATAGGTCATTTAGTCAAGTATAAGGAAGTCAATATTGGACATCGGCCTAATATCAGACCATAATCGACTTTTGGCCATTTATCGAGGCCGATATTCTTGATTTTTGGATGATCGATATCTGCCATCAGTCATGTGAAAGGCCGATTAATTATCGTATCGGCTTTGAAAAAACCAAGATCGGCCGATCTCTAGTGTCAAGACACTCGTCTCCGAGGCATTTATTTGCCTAGCCTACTTCGCGATGTAACATATATAAACTCTGTAGGTCAATATATCTATATCCCGTTTTACAGTCGCCCTTCATCATTACGCTCGGCTTTCTGAGTTCTGCTAACTATGCAGCCTAGCTATAGCACCTCTGCTGTCTGCTAATGTGCCAAAATTGAGCCTATATGCTTAAGCTAGGCCTAGGCCTATAACTTCCTCTCTTCGCCCCTCAAAACTCAGGAAATTAATGTCATTGCGTTTACATCAAAAATCTGTACAGTGTACACCTGGTCAGCGTAGTATGACGCACGAATGATATCGATTTCTATATAGACTTTCCGGGTTTATGCCCACACTGCAATAGGCCTATATATATTTCCTTTTAGTAATCTGGTCGTTAGCAAAAAATTACTCAGCGCAACGCAGGAAGGTAAGAAGAATAGAAAATCTTCGTATGTGAATTTTCCCAATGGGAACTTGGTAGGTAGCCTATATTATATGTTCTAAATGAACTGCACCCATAGTCATAGACGCTAAGCCATTGCATTGAGTGATTGATTAGCCCTAGAGTTCGCGTCCTGCGTCTCTCTCATTGCAGATAATCATTTGGAATGATCTCTGTAGATTTTCCTCATCGTACACGTTATGTCTTCTTCTTCCACCAAATGACCTACTGTACGTCCTACACTCATCTACCCAAGTCTCACCCGCGTTTTGGACAATTTTTGTAACTCTCTGGTGCCATCTACCGCCAAAAAGTCATAAAAAAGCCACCCACCAACCGGCAAGTTGCAACTTCGTTTAAAATGTGCATAGGAATCAGGGGGAATTCATAGAAATATTTGTAGGCCATTATTTTGTCGCTCATTCCCAGTGCGTGGGGCCTCGTAACGTCGCCAGTTCACGGAGAAGAGGCGAGTGGACACGAGCTTAGCTGGTTTTTACATCAGCACTTCAATTATATCCAAGCCTATTACAATAACCCTCGCTATGATGTCAGTTAATCTTCTCAGCTTGCCATCGTTATAATCTGTTCATTGATTAGATTAGCGGATTAGCCATCCAAAACGACTGATCGATAGTCTAGTGGTAGCGAGTCCCACTGTTAGCAGAATTCGGAGCGATAGTCAGTCGCTCTTCCTTTGTGGTCAAGGCGATCTTAAAAATCACCTTGTTCGTGGTGCATGCTTGCCGAATTTGATGTAAACAAGGCCAGCGTCCACCTGTGCCTCACTTTTATATTTTGCCGACCTCGCATACATCCTACTGATAATACAAAAAGACACGTGAGTGATAAATGGGGAACTAATATTTAACCCCCAGATTGATACAGAATGTCTATTCTATAGTCTTCGTAAATCGTACGAGATTAGATTGGCGCACACAACATTAATTCTGTGGAGTGCAAGTGCATCGAGATCTAGTTCAAAAAATTATAATGTAGGTTGTTTTTAGGCTCTTCGGCTTCAGATTTACAGGTTACTGTCGCTGTTAGGAATAGACTGCTGCACTTGCGGATGCTCGGCGAAAAATTCCGTTATATACGCAGCTGTTTCGTCCGGTGTGACCAAATGTAGGTGATGATTGCCTTTCGCTTGAACAAGTCGAAACTAGAACAATAGAAATATGGCTGGCTCAGTAGAGAGGATTTTTTCCAGCACTAAAGAATTGCGGTTTGCAGATCTGAGTAGGCTTACGCTTTCAACAATTTGAATTCGCTATTTGCGTCACATCGAATAGGAGTCACGTATTAGTCGAGTACGTCACAATTAAGTTATTTGCGACCTGCAACGATGTCGTCCTGATCCTATATACACGCAGGAGATTCACAGAGGAACACGTTGGCATATTCGGTATGAAGCTGGGTTCAAATCGAACGTAAATTTTTTCGCTTCCAATAGTAGGCCTATAGTGAGAATGTGCAGAACGTCAACCAATCCAGCACCTCCTTATCCAAACTGATTACTGCCACATGACAGGTGAAATGAATAGACGCATAAATCGGGGAAAGTGAATATATACTCCTCTGCCATAGCTAATCTCTGGTTCTTGCAAATGGGATGGGGCACGACCATCTCAAGCATCAAAGCAACCATATGATACAGTTAAATCCACTGCACCCCCTCCCGTAACAATGGAACAGCTAAAGGGAGAGGAAGGGTAACTGCTGCCATAAATGCAGTAGATGTGACACATTCTAGGCCCATTTCGGTCAAATATACATACCGAGTTGCAGCTTTTTTCAAAAGTTTCCATGATTCTACCAATTTCGTCTTTGAACCGCTCTCGAATAGCAGAAGTGAGACTAGAATCGGCTCTGATCGTTTAAAAGGGGAAAAAAATTATAGAGACCATGTTAACCAGAGAATAACAGCAGTGCGTACCCTACGATTAGAACATCAGCATTGATATTCTCAGTAACAGCCAATGCTGAATCAATGGTTCGCTCGATTGCGTCTTTAAATAAATGTCGTAAATCTCTTCTAAATGTGAATTGGCCTGTTGAAATAACGAAGCAAAATTCAATATTACTATAATCTCTTATCTAACGACACTGACCTAAGTGAAAGTAAAATGTTGTGTGCATACTCCAGATGCAGCTTTTATGGTAGCGATATGAACAACGACAGGTTGTTTATGATCGATTGGTTAATATAACTAATGGACCACTAAGGATTCGCACCCATTGATTTTCTTACTAGAGTCATTTTTTGACCTTTCTATTTAGGGTGACCACAGCAAATGAAATATCAAGTGGATTCTAAGGCCATCGATATCATGCAGAACAGCACACAGTCACTGCTTGGGACCAGCCGTGAGCCCGTGACTGAGCAATGAGAAGGCAAGAACGATCCCTCCACTCTCTCCTGATAAGGGCTAGAATTGGAGTGGAGAAACTGCAGATATTTTCACAACCTTGTGGGCGAGCGGCAGTCACCAATCAATTGTCTCAATATGCAACCTTCGCTATGAACGGCTAGGTAACGAAATTGGGCACTTTGGGTAAGATGCAAGTATGGATCAGAATTTTCTAGTCTCAGATAAACAGCTGTGACCCAGATATGAGTTCGATTGCCATAGCTTGGGACAGTTTGGACCCTGGAATTTGAGGTTTCCGCATCACTACTTCGAATATATCTGGGACTGGGTCTGGCTGTAATTTCAACAATAAAATGTTCTTGCCATTTTCAAGTTCTTCCATTCCTCGTTCCAGAAGAATTTCGACTCCCTCGTCGTCTAGACTTTTATTTGCAGCTTTGAGTCTAAAGGTAACTGGATAATGAAGTGGTTTGATGCAGCACTATTCGTATTACCCAAATTTAGGTGATTGGAGCGGGCTGAACTGTCCAAACTGGCTGTGTATGTTTAGGCCAGATGCACATCCTGTCACAAGCTACTCTGTATACTAGGACTTTAAAACTATACATTTTTGCTGACCATGCAGTGTACAGGCATGCAGAAGTAGGGCTCAACTTGTGTCGAAAATTGCAAATTGCTATCGAATAACGTGCATAGCGACGTACCTTTCTTTTGCTTGCTCATAGGTGTACTGCTTTTGTGGTCTGTCTTCTGCATTCTCAAATGCAAGATGAGAGTCTATACATGATCTCAGTGACACAACTAGATCTTCCTAAGAACAAGAAATGAATTATGAATATAAGCAACCAATACCATATGTAGCGTAACAAAGCAATGTTAGCATACCCTCATTCTGAACCAAGTTCCTATGGCATCAATGACAACTAGTCTCTTGACTATCTCTGGATAAAGACCACTGAACTGCAAACAAAAAAGTATTGACTACAATACAAAGAACAGGCCTATACATAAAGATTTACATACATGAGCTCCTACATTTCCACCTGTAGAACAAAGATAAACAACACAAATGTTAGGAAATAGAAATGAAGCAGACTAAGAAACTTATGAAGATATTAGTCTGGGTAATGTTCAGTTATCTAACACCCGGAAAGTCGACCAAACCGCAATACTTACCCATGCTATGTCCAATAATAGAGATTTCTTTAAGCTTGAAATCTTAATTCAAGTTGAAGAAAATATCACTGAGTTATACAGACATTGTGCAGTGGATAAGACAATTTTACGTACGGTCTATAACCCTCTTCACAACTCCACAGTATGCGATAGTGTAATAAAACATTCCTGCTGGGAAATGGGATGACAATCCATGTCCAGGTGTGTCAAATGCGATATAAAAATTGTCTAAAATAACAAGACAGCATGGTATCATAGAAAGTAACAATGGCATGGTAGTATAAATCCTCTATGATCATAATTCAGTTGAAAGGTCAAATATTCATAGCAGCTTGTATTGTATAATAGTCAAAATGTACTTCCAGGCCTCTTGCCATCCCTCACCTTTAGGAAGAAGTGGAATCAGCTTATCAAAAGTGTTGCAATTATCTAGCCATCCATGGAGGCACAATACTGGTGGCTTTGTTTTGTCTCCCCAAGTCTTGCCTGCTACACAGCCCCATGGAACCGGTACCGAGAAGTTCTTTGTAAGGCCTTGGAAAATGAGTAAAAATTAATACGCCATAGTCGCCTTACCCATACGCATCATGGCATCAACACAGACACTGTGGAGTGTAGTACTACAATCAGCGAGCTGAACAAACTCTCACCTCTGGCAGTTGTTCCTATGTATCCACAGAGTTTCGACATTTTCTTGACAAACAAAGTGAAAATGAGAAACAGATCAGTAAGGCCTATCCTATCACACGTTTCCTGAATCGAAACTGGAAAGGTTAGACCAGTGAGCAGTGACAGAGGCCTGCCTGAGTGGAATCCTGAAAATATGGGTAGGCTATACCAATACCGTGATGGATCGTGATCGACCACAGTATCCAGTGAAGTAAAGACTCTGCAATCCTAGGGTCTCAGCATAGAATTTAATCGGTCTCAGGCTAGCCTCTTTGCCTGATTGAGAGTTGGAGACAACAACTAATGCTAAGCTCACTAGGGTCAGTAGCAACACCGCCAAGCGCCAACCGCGCTAAAGGAAACCAAAAACACCAAAGTAGCATCAATTCAATCTCAGCATGGACCAAACCCCTACCACAACACTAGCACCGGAGGCAGGTGAGGAGACTTGAGACATGGAATCATGGACAGCGTACTCCTCTGATTGCAGCATCTGAATATAGATAACTAACCTACGTAGGTCTGAAGGCAGAACTGACTGACTGCAGATGTGCAGAACTGCCGCTTGTGTCACTGGACCGTGACGTTGCTGCATTACTCAGCAAAAAGTCACTAGGTAGGGATCACTGAGCTATGCTACTAGGGATACACCCACCGCTCACCCACTCAATATTTCTGACTCTATAGAGACTCTTTGAAGAGTCTCTAACTGACTCTCTGTGACTCTCTCTCCGAAGAGTCTCTATACTGACACTAACAGAAATAGGCTATTCAGCACAACCCTGAGACTGACGGTTGACACATAACAAATGGCACACCCGCGAGATGGCGCTGCATGCAAACATACCATGGAACCGGGCGCATTTCTCCCTACCTAGGCAGACGACTCACATACGCTCTAACGAAATAATGACTTAGTCGCCGGACTAAGAAACTAAGCTTCCCTTTCTATCTCGCCTTCGCACAGTGTTGGATTCGTGCTTGTGCTACTTTCGCTTCTCCACGCGTAGTCGCACTTTCCAATCCCGGGGCAACCTAATTGCGGGAGCGGCTGCGGCTGCAGCCTTTTGCTGGTGATAACAGATAATAGGCGTATGCTAAAGCCTACACGACCTGATCCGTGACGCACAATCAATCCACACATCCCGTCGAGAGTCTTTTAAGCTTCGCGTTTGGACGCACTAGGCGATTGAACTGATTGTTGCGGAGTCTTCCGTGGACGACCTGGGGCTTACCAGTCGTTGTGTCATTGATTCATTTGTTTATTCATAGTGACGCAAAATGAAAATAGAGTTTATTTCCCCAACAATCTACAATAAACATTATTAGAAAACCAAGATAAGGCCTGAAACAAAATGTAGCGTCAAGGGCCTTACGTGCGTCTTCAATGTAAATATCAACATTTTGTAAATTGTGGTGTCGTTTCGAGTCAGGCCTATTTCAAGTTATTGAAGCATATCTGTTGATTCTGAAAAATCACGTCTCCTTAGCTAAGGTGTATATGCATAGAATGAGGTTCGTTAAATATAAATCGAATTGGATCCACATAAAATAACTATCGCAAAATGAGGAACATAATATTAATAATTATAACATGGAAGATCACAGTTTGTGGGGAGCGAAGGACATTATTTCCATCTCCATTGCGAGGTGGCGATGCTTGAATTGTTCGTTTCGATTTCGGCGATTGTTTTTTGTCAATCAATATCTCCACGAATAAATTTTCTTTTTCACTTTCCAACAAATTCAAAGATTCTCTCCCATCTGATACTCCAAGAGCAATCGTCGGAATCTGAGCACCTGTCAAAAAAATATCATCATGCATATATTCATAAAATAGCATATGATATATTAGGGGTGTAATTTGCGCAAGAGATCTAGACTAGATTTATGAGAAATTGATTACGATCATCTAATTATGCAGAAGCGAAAAGTTTTTGAGAACCTTTTTCGGGTGTGACGGCTTCGATGCATGCTGCCCATCTGTCGATCACAGCATTTCCTATGTATTATCATCGCAAAGGACTAGGACTATCAGCGTTCAGCAATGATCACAATGGCAAGAGCGTATGAGTAGTTTCCAGGAAATACTGTGATTTCAAGAAGAAAGCGGTAATTAGGGGCTGTTCAATGATTGTATATAGCCTAAATCATTCGATTTGGCGGCGTTGTGTTTATTCTGGCTTGTTCCTTATATGTATCTCATTTCATGCAATCGTGAACCGCAATGATTGCGTTTAAATGGCCGCCGTTTAAAATATTTTCAAACGGGTACGCTATTTACACTATTCAGAACGCACAGCAGCGTTCGGTGAAGATCGCGGCAAAACCGCTGACTATACTTGACTCTTATAGTTCCTAGGTAACAATCAATCGTGTATTCCCGCGCACAGCCCCAATTATTAGTCAACATTACGTGACTCGAGTAATTTTTATCGTGATTTTATGCTATCGGTGGAAATTGGAATTGGAATTGGAAATTCCTTTTGCTCTTTGTTGTCAACTTTGGGGTATACAACGACTGTGTTGGCGTTTCAGTCATACCATGACTATTCTAACGATTTTCGTCGCGAAACAATATTGAAAAAATTTTTAAGGATGACTTGACTTGCTATTAAAATGATCTCCTAGAGTCCGATTTTATCACGTATGCATCGCTGACTTCTGGGCTAGCATGAATCATAATGTAAATTAAGTGCTTAGTGTATGTTCCAGACTTATCCTATTTCTTCCGGTGAATTTTGACCTCTATACTGTTTACATTCCATAAACTGTAAACAGAACTATAACAACAGTTCCAGTAAATTTCAAACTATTCGATCATTCATTGTCTGCGGATGAAATGGTTGTTTAAATTCTTGGTCAAGCGGCGTATAGGTCGAAAATAGATTTCACTCTTTTGTGCTGCTAGATAGGGTATATATACTATATGTAGAATGTCGCAGATTCACGAATCATTAAATAGACTTCTTGTGACTTCTCACGTCTGACGTCCGTGGCATATTTAGATTTTCTCTCAATGGTTTTGCTATTGGTCGCTCACTAATGAGATTAACTGGCGAAATGTTGGCCTAAGACACTGCCGGAGCCATGCCGTGTTGGTGTGAACAAATCATGAGTTTAACTGCGTTGTCTGAGTCTGTCGTACTTCTCCGGGGTGTATGCCTTGGGCCTTTGAGAGTCGTGACAGCGCCGAAACACATTCTCGCAAGTACATATTGAAAGGGGAGTGCGTTGGGCCGAATTAATAAAATAACCATAGGCTATCATTATTATACGAGTATCTGAGCAGTCCGACCAAAATGTTAGAATTGTTATAGAGTCAATGGCGGAGTCCGGAGTGTAAGGCGGACGATCATGCGTAGGTCATTAAGAGATTGTCACCATGGATGTGGCGCAGATCAATTTTTAATGTCACAGCGATGTGGAAGAGCAAAGCTTGAAGGTACGTGCGATCTACAAGAGCTATCCACAATTTCAGGCTTTTTGGTATCACGGTGTTACGTTACTCTCTATCCAGCAATCAACCAGCACATCATTTAGCGATTGTCGCAACGATTCGGTATCGGGGAAGTGCGGAGAGCATTGATTGTAATAGTGATCCGGGCTATAAGCCGGAAGTATTGACACTTATACCGTGAGCATCGACCTGGCGTAAATGACCTTAGTAGGTGAGAAACGCCATAAATTCAAAAAATAAAATGAGATGAATGACGCATCGTCGTTCACTTAGTGTTGGCACTGGCATAAAATGGATTGACGTCACAAGTCTTACATTAATCGAAAATGCAGAAGATTTATTCTTACTGAAAATGTATAGAGGCTTTTCTTGCTCGATATAATTGCGGTTGTAAATAATGACCGCACTGGCGTGATATTTTTCGGCAAGCTTCACTTTCACAAGATCATCACATCTTCCCCGAGCTATCAACGCCACCCACGCTCCTTCTATCACGCTCAATTCGTCCTCGTTTGATATTTTTCCGAAACATCCAAAATGTGTGTCATCCGAGTCGAAATCTCGGACATGGATTAATTTCCCTGATACTGGTCGCGAAGGGGAGTGATATCCGAACACGCTTGTAATATCGTTTATCGTCCTTGGTGGTGATCCATTTTGTTTCGATTGGAAATGAATGGTGGCGTTCGTCGGCAGTGACCTTCCCTCAGGTATGGGCTTCGAAGTCAAAATATTTATACGTCCTGCGCTAATCTTCGTCATGACAGGTGCAGGCTTTCGTGTAAGTTTCACCAGCTTTTGTCCGTCCGATGAATTGACTGATAGCGAGGGTATTCTGGTACCTTAAGCAAAATATAGAATATCATAAATATGTAACAATAGTATCATGTACTAAAATTACATAACCCACACAATCTCGCGCATGATTTCGTTCGAGTATATATAGACCTTCACCTATGGAAGTCTTTTCCGCGATTAGGTTCTGGGGCTACCGGTGTCATGGCGGACATGCCATTAAACCACGAAGCGTGGAGAAGCTGGAGTCATAGAGCCTCC
This sequence comes from Botrylloides violaceus, assembly GCA_030412335.1. Classification (NCBI taxonomy): domain Eukaryota; kingdom Metazoa; phylum Chordata; class Ascidiacea; order Stolidobranchia; family Styelidae; genus Botrylloides; species Botrylloides violaceus. Next base: position 4,231,990 of record JASFYC010000810.1, read on the forward strand.
AAGGCAGCCGGTTGTTCATCAAGTAAACTATATTGAAATTGGCCACATGTCTCAACAATATATAATTACCGTACGGTACTTACCAGCTGTCCTCATCACTTCGATGTCTGTGCTGTTGACGGTGTTGTAAATTATCACTGCACTTGCGTTGTACTTTTCAGCAAGTTTGATCTTCTTCGTAAAACTGCAGTTTCCTCTTGATATAAGTGCGATCCAAGGATTTATATTCCTTCGCACGTTCGCGAGATCTTTGCTGCATCCATCATACAAATCGCCATGTTTGATACTGCGGACGTGAATGAGACGGCCGCTAACTGTGCGATGCGGGGAGTGATGACCAAATTTCCCGCGTACTTGCAATTTACAATCGGAATTCATTAGCTCGCTGCAGGCGGTGATGTCGACAAGCGCTTCAGTAAATTGCGTTGTTTGGATTCTTCTTGATTCGGGCTTCGGTTGTTTTTGATGTTGTCGCAGTAATTTCACCAGGTCGAGATACCGCAGGTTCGAATCATCCACGTTAGGTAGAAACATGCTGTTGAATGATTTACTTGATCCTATGTCGCTTTGCTTCTCCAAAATAAGGTCGTCCATTATGCTAGGTATAGCAATTCCGCTTCGTTTAACTGGATTCTTTCCTTTTCTGCTGTCCGATGCACGACAGAATATCAGAAAATACGTCAGGATCAGTAATTTAGCTTGATACGTCATGTTATAGTTAATATATGATATAGCCTGCAATAAAAGTACAGTATTCCGTAATACAAATGCTCCCGCAACTGGCCGAGTCCTACCGATGTGACATTGGACCTTGCACATGCACGTGCAGTTATCCTGCGGGATTCCTTTGGCTATATGCCAACAGCATGTTCGTCTCGTTTGTGGTCCACAACACATAATCAAATTGTCAAGACAGCATACCAAGACTTGTTCTTTTCGAGAGGCAGAAACGAGACTAACTACTTTTTCCTGAGCTCCAGCAATAGGTCTAAGCGTACTTTCAAAAAATGATGTCCGCAAAACCTACCTGATAAAATAAAGTCAACCTTCAACTTCGTCTGTGTTGCGAATAGTCTTCGCATATGAACAGGACAGTCGAAGACTGTGAAATAAAATGAAAACGCGCCGATGCGTGCCATTGTCCTTTGGCGATTCGTAAAGTATTTTTTTACTCAATACTTCCGTTTCTTAAATATTTATTCAGCTCCGACTATCAAATATACGACATAGGCCTATAGCTTATTCTTTTGCAGTAGCAGCAGACATTGTGATCTTATCTATATCTCGGTCCGCAATCGACTTTACTATGCTTGATATAACAATCCCCACCACATTGACGCAGGAGAGATATTAGTTACTCATGAAGTAGCCTTCCCCGAGCAAGAGCTCCGGTTGTATGCCTGCACTACCTGTACTGGTGACGAATCACGGCACGACATGTTCTCTCATATAGCCTCCTACTACGTATTTTTTTCATGTCACATATCTCCTTGACTTGTTTTGACAATAATTACAAAACGTTTCCTGCAGATGGATTGTGTCATCTGCCACACTCTCCCATAGGCTGCCATGTCGTCTATAATGGTAGTTTAACTGTATCGGGAAAACAACCATAAACATTAACAGGTGACGCAAATGAAAGGAGTAGATTTTTTATAGATTGTCTGTAGATTACACATCAAATAGTGCGCAAATTTATAATTGTTGATGGATACCTCAATTCTTAATAGATTCCGACGATCGATTAGATTTACTGTGTTGATACTCATATATTGACGACCAAATATGTTGATTATCGTCTGGTGTTTTCTATCTTTTCCATGGCCTACTTTTTGATGGTATACCAAGAGTTTCTCCGTTTGGACATACGCATATGTGATGAAAGAAGTGTAATAATAGAGGTATCTTTTTGAATTCTTATACATTTCTAAATTGGAAAGCCATTAGCGAGTGAGCGTGCATCACATCAGCTACATATATATAATTTTTGACCCATGATTACCCTAAAAGGATTATAGAGGTGTTTTGTGCACATAGACTATATACCGTGCATATATTGTAGGCGACTTTCTACCATTATTTTTCTTGTAATTATCTCTTCCGTGCCTTGTTCACGGTTCAATAGCAAAGTCACGATACATCGAAACGTGATTGCAATCACCATGAAATCGTTGTCACTGAACCAGTATTCGATTGTCGTCGCTTGGTCGTTATTTTCATCTTTCTTGGCCCCGAAAAAATCCAAATAAAGAGAAATAGTGTTTTCTATCATCACTTAAATCAATAGAAGTTGGTTTTTAAATGCGTTTCCGAGAGAAGCAGATCGGAAATGTACAACACAAGACCGCGAATGAGGAAATCCTGAATTCCATTTAAACCAGCAAATCAATTTACAGATTTGCTATCCATAATTTGCTTCTCACACACATAGATAAGCCACTGACCAACGCTTTCTACACTCGATATGCATATACGTATACCCAACTTTCCTGATGAATTTGAACGCATGTACTGACAATGCTGTTAGAGTTATAATGACTTGGAATTCTCTGCCTCCTAGTGTTGACTCGCCACTCTCTCGACCTTTAAAATCCGACTTCTTCATACGACCTGGGTCTACATGGCCTACTCTAGGTAAACTAAAGTAGGCTATGGGGGGTATTAGTGGCCGTACTCGGCCCATCTCCTTCTTAGTGGTATTTTTGATATTTTTCTGTTTTTCTGCCGCTCTTAGGTTGAAATGGGTGAATAAATATACAATACAATGACATGCTATGCACTAAATTTGTACAGTATGTTTACGGGAATTAAAACGACCATGGAGCTCGGCTGTTTTGAAGATTTGTATAACAGTCACTTCACTTGCTAGACTCTTTTGCATCCAATATTTTGAGTCCAGATCATTCCGCTTAATCCGACAGGTAGGCTATACGGAAATGATGAACGTTTATGCCTTACAGTAAACCATCATTATCCACTTTTCAGCATTTGCTCTGGTCAGATAGATGGCTTGGTGGGTTTTAGGTAAATACTGTACAAATCCTGCCGCTCAAGTCAATCCATCTGCCTGCGCAACTGCAACGTTCGGTCATGGCCTACTCTACTAAAGTAGGCCATGGTTCGGTGGTTAAATTCTGGATGTAGTTTGCAAATTGGTGACATCCCACGTGACACGGGCCTACTGTTAATCACGTCGCGACGGCCCGACGGGTGGGCTCTGTTGAAACTGACTCATCTGAATCTCAAGAGCGGCTGCGAGTTCGCCCGCGTTCAACTTCGGCAGCGCGTACCTCTTCGAGATTCGTGCCCAAGTCAATTACCGTACCACTGTTCGATAGTAAATATATTAAGTTCTCTAGAAATCGCTCATCTCTGGAACACACCTGAAACGGGATAATAGCAATTACGGAGTTAGACGATACAGTTAATGTAACTTACCGATGCAATTTCCGCCTCTCTAAACTGATTGAAAGTGACTTCCTGTCCCTGTCATTGAATAAGAGTGTCGAAACTAACGAGATCAGCCTTTAGTTTTAGAGAAACTAATTAAATTGTAAAATAGACTTCAAAAGGAATGCCACTGCACTGAGCAAATCGTAAAGATTTTTATCACATTTCATTTCCGACGTCACTCACCAGTTTCAAGATTGTAACGCGTTTGTATCAGCTTGTGATGTCATCAATACCAGGAAAGGGGAGTATTTTTCAATTCGTCCATATTGATATCGTTACGAAAAGATAGATAGATAGGTTATGGTTTATATAGCTATAGCTATTTGGCAGCCATTGTTTGGCTAAAACAACAATTCTGTCTTCAGCAATAACTAAATATTAGCTTGAAACACTTTGACTGTGTTTTCCTATACTTGGGATATGTCTTGCATTTCGTAGAAGTCGTATTGTAATACAAAGGAAAAGTATTTATATCAGGTTTATATGCATACAGTTTGTATTTATTGGCAATACATTTATTGTGACACGCCTTACTCTACAATTACTCATTACATTCGAACCCTGAAACACATTTCGTAAATAGCCTACCATGGCCTACTCTAAAGTAGGCCATGAGCCTACCACTATTTTCAATATCCATTTATCTACTGGCGATTCTCCTTACGATTAACGCAATCGAGATTGTTTCCTCATACGTTTCTGATCAGAATTCGTTAGGTCACCTGAATAATTTATGTACAATAACACTGTGGTTTTAAACGGGTTGTTACAGTGATTCTACCGTCGTCAATCCAAACGTGGTGAGACATATAGGGCGAAGTACTATGTTCCTAAGTCAACAATGCTCAATTTTTTAAGTCAGAAGGACAATTGATCGAAACGAAACTTCGCGAAGCCGAATCAATATTTTAACAGCACATTGTCGACTTGTGGACGGACGGCAGAATTGTAACTATTGTGGTAATGTAGCTGATGAAAATCGTACGACCCGGTTCAGCTTTAGGTCATATAGTTAACTATTTTCTCGATTGGGCCGCAGATCAAACCACTTATTTACACACTTCAGTTGTAACAAAGCGTATCAAAATGTATGCTATAGCATAACTTATATGTAAGTTATGCATATCCTTTATTTTGGGTGTTACGGCGACTATACCTTGTTAATACGAGAAGGACTGGAAGGACTAAGGAGTGGTCATCCGGCGTCGAAAACTAACAAGCTCGTTTAGTAGATTTTGTTGTTTTTGTCAGCCGATCCCTCAAAATCTCAGTGGTTTCTTGCGTGAGTACCAATTCTATTGCGTGTCGTCGTAACGTTCTAATTGGGTGTTTTATACAAGTCTACATATGATTTAGCGTAGACACTAACACGTTGCAGATTTTCCGATACGAAAGGTTGCCATCGGTTGAGAGAGTGGAACTAATTGGCGTTGCTGAATCTAATCGAGTTGAAGGCATGTGTGGTACCACTTCTCGTATGTACTGTTCCCACAATAGACAAGCAAACACGCCGTGGAAGCGATTGCATCGCGTGATTACTAACCAATCACAACATTGATCTTCCGTCTCAAAAATCAAACATCACGTCTGAAATTATTGTTGAAAACCTGTGAATTATTTCTAGATAGAGATCATCAGTATCCCTGGCATTTTCCTTAAAATCTCCACCGCGCTTAGAATTAGAGTGGTATAGCAACAGTGTTGCCGACATAAATAATATGGATGCAGATGCTTTACTCGGTGCTAAGTTGTGGCTGTAGTCTTTGTTCAACGCGGGTAATTCGAAATATCAGTTTTGCTTGACTACGCCAGCATCTCACCAATCACTTCTTCTTCGTTATGCTCTATGAACAAGGCGCCTTGTCTATGACCCATATTCATTGGAAAACATTCATGGAATAAATGGTATATCTGGGCTAGTGACTCGGGATTTCCAAAGTGTTGAACTTGGTACATTTTTTTATATGAGGTTATCCTCCGGGTCCAAGTCAATACTACAGGTATAATAGAAAATATGCACTGTGACTGGATTTAATTGAAAAATTCCGAAACCTATATGTCAAAAGTCGAGCAATAGTAGACTGTAGAATAGTGTAAAACTGCATATAATCTTATACAAAAACATTAACTAGTCCATTATGAACATTTACCGTTTCCAAGAATGTCGTTACTAAAAGATTTAGACTTATCGTGAAGCAGTTCAAGTGCAAGTATACAGTGAAAGTCATGGTTTTGACTTCAACTTTTCAGTTGTCTTTATAAAAAATTTGCCAAAACACAAGTTTAAAGCTTTGTTTGCACGGCAAACTGGAATCCTACTCTAGCTTTACGTAATGTCAGAGAGTCTCGTGTCACAAATGCATTCTCAGAATTGGGATCGCTTGAAATCTGATAACCTGAAGCATATTCCCAGATGGCAAAATATACAATAGAATGCATGAAACGGTGTCAAAGTCAAGGGTGTATACCAGTGATGGGTCCGAAAGTGTTATAATATTCATCAATATTAGGATCACATTACAGTTTATTTATATATGTCTTCCGTTGGACGGCGATGATTGTTATCTCAAAATCCTTACAAGGTTACGTCATTAACATTGACTCATTGTATAGCAATCATTAAACTCGAGATGTCTGTGTTGATCAAAGCAATTATGTTTTACTTACCAACGGGACAAGATTTTCTTGCAGAACTAAATTGAAAAAATCGCGTTTAGTCTTACCAAAAATTGCCATTTCTTGTAATAAGAAGTCAGAAAGTTGCATTTACTAAATGCAGGTTGTAACGAAGCTTTTATCAGTTGAATGCAATGCAAACAACACACAGCAAGACACTAATGGTGTTTTTTTACACACACTTCCAACAATTTCCAAATATTCTCGGGAGAGAAATGTCGATCGTTCGCCAGCAATTCTGAAAGTTCTCTCATACTAACATCATCTTCATCCCATGACATGACGTGACACCCGGTATCGGTAGCCTATCGATATTAACTCTTCCAAGTATAAGTCAAAACGCTTACAACTATATTGCAAAAAGGTTTGGATCCCAAAATCTCAAAGGTTTTGCAACATTTTGCACATTGGTGAAAGAAAATTGTAGTAAGAAGTCGTAATTCAAAATTGAAAAAATTGCAAAAAGTTTCAATGTAAGCTCCTTAACCAAGGACCATAGCATAGATTCGGGTCCACCAACGGTGTTTTCAGAGCAAATGGAGGCTGTAAATGTTGCAAAAACCTGTCCTACTTATCAATTGTTGAGATAATCAGAATCCAACTGAATAGCTTTTACCCACTTACGTACATACATGTACTATTCTTGATACAACGAATACGGAAGATGTGGTTTTACGTGTGGCCATGCCTAATTGCTTACCATAACTGTAGTAGGCGAACTAGTGCGGTTTGAGTTCAAAACGCATTCAATATTTTGCTCTCTGGAAACCGTGAGATACTCCTTATGAATGCGGGCATTTTGTAACTGGGAAAATACAAATGAACAACGTATCTCTTTGTTAAATGACCAGAAATTTGCGAGCTGACATAGTTACAGTTTGATTAATGATATGCTTATGATCCAGACTATAAAGAAATAAAAACAATCTAATAGTATTTAATTGAGTCAATATTTTGACAAAGTGGTTATCTTTGTTGCGCAGAAAGTGGAAAGATTATTCCGATTGTCAGCATACTTATATCGATATTTTCTTGGGTAACTAAGTCATAAAATATTCATAGCAGGGCTTATTACAAACTATGTTGGAAATCAGTTATGGTTTTGTAGTATTATCAAATATGAATCAGACATGGAATAGTTTCAACCTCGTCAATTTTGTGAATGAACCGGATTGCCATGGTAAGTAAAGTCATTCGCCACGAAAGCGCTATCGATCGCGAGATCAAATTCCGACCACGTTGTATTTGTTAAAATGGTATCCGCAGCTGCCTCGCTGTAAGCGCAATGGTGGTACTAGGATAGCCTCATTATGTCCACTCTGCGTTCTCACACCATATATTCGCGCGGATGGTGGGGTAAAGGGGTATATATGATCACGGGTGAAAATATCAATTCACGGGCCGGTCGCATATGGAAAAGAGTGTGTGCTGCGGCATTTTATTTAAGAGAGAGAATTTATTTGTCCAACCTACTACACAGTCATTTATCACAGTTGAGGAAATATGAAAATGAAATGATAAACAATGAGCTAAATTCGGTATTGGACAGCAAGGCATGATTGATATGGCGTAAAACCTGCAGCCAAATCATATGTGACTCAATCCACATTGCTTTCTTCCATGACGCAAATCAATAATTTGCTGCGACAAAACAGACCGTAATGACACCGATATTGTTGCTGCTGAATCGTTCGTGTTTTCGCCAAAGAATTTGAACCCATTCCATTCCCGCACCTACAGGTTAGTTTTGCACATACACTTAGGTTATTGAACCGAAATGGCCTTTGCTAAAAATTCGCTTACCCCTCGTTTATATGTCAACACTTTGCGACTAATTCATGCAATATTTATTGGCGAATTCGCGACAGACGAGAGAATTTGTTTTTGGGTGCTACGGACTACAATAACATGTAGTCAGAAGATCGTCTGATAAATTTGAAACGTGTGTCTAAGATGAAATCTTGTCGTTTTGCTCCTAAATGCGAGGGTTGAATCCTGATTGCTGAATCAACCTATAAATAATGCAGCAGTGTACGATCTGCCACTCACAAATGAATGACAAATGAGTGGCGTGAACGACCTGTTGAGAAAACAAATTTGATATGCGACGAATTTGGCATTTATATCCGAATTGAATTGCGAACTGATAGGCGGTCCAAACAGCATGCCGTCTCTCAGCATGGTTGGATATTTTCGCATTGTTCCACGAAGCTCCGGATTTCTCCGTAATGCTATGCATTCACGTATTGAATGAATTTGCTAAATTTTCTTTACTGATAATATTGATCCATCGGCTTGCATCCAAACCGGGGTCGTCACTGCAGATGATGATGATCGAAAGAATCACGAAGAATGTTTTGGCACATATCTTACCCGCGATACCCTTTCCAGCGTTCCTATTGCTGCTGAATAGCCTACAGATTGAGAACTCGACTTTCTCCTATGCGCTTTCATACACTATAAATTCTGGTGTGCTCGGACACGATGTTAACATATTTGACGTAACCTTATAAGTGAGGCTTTACTGAACTGAGACAACACAGCACAGAGTAAGCTCATTGAACAGAGAAAACGCAATAACCAAGATCCAGTCAGCACAATGACGACGCTCACAATACATGTCTTCAGACTAACGGGACAGTGAACCTTCCGTATGTGGAGTACTCCAAATTGGCACGGGTATAATAATGACTAGACAACAACGTGATACTACATCGGAGAAGCTTAGCGAACAGAGATAGGGCGGTTACCAATAGTACAACCATGGCCTACTTTAGTACCTATAGAGTAGGCTATGGTATGGGATAATGTACTGTATCTGTATGTATCCTATCTTCCTATGTAGGCGGTATGACGATAAGAGAGAGACGCAATTAGGTCGTAGAATGATCAAGTTTAAAAATATTTTTGTCAAATTATTGCCTTATTTGCCCAAAGACGGCTTTTAACTTTCGCTTCTAAATGCAAACGGCAACCCAATTTGGCGTACGCGTCACACGAATAAATTCCCTCTCCTTGAAGTGGCATACCGTGCAATAATATAAACATTCTATGGACGTGCTTTTAATGGGAAATATAGCTCAAGTGCATTTGCATTACCGCGACATCACGCAATGTAGAGTTCTTAACACCAAACAGAGCAACAAACTGGGAAAATTTTTTCACGCGGTACAAGTTTAAAATATCTATAGACCAAATAAATCAGTTGGAGTAGTCGTAAGTATACCTCATTCATACTTTCATCACATTACTATACTCGAATAATCATACAATGTGCTGCAGCTCATTTGCTGCATCCAACCACATAATATTATGATTTCCGTTGAGCTATAACACAGTTATCTAAAGTTTAAATGCTGGAACCTTTCCAGTGGGTTTTATGCAGGCCTAATCCCGTTTAACACTCTTATTGAGGATTTCAAAGCGGACTCCAATACCAAAACAAGAAGCACAGTTTGCACTTCACAACATATTCGCATAGGGCGGTATGGATTCACTGATACTGTGGAAGCTACAGTAGAATTTATATATGGAAATTGCCGTACAAGTTTGATACTTTGGACCAGGGATATCCATGTCTTGACTAACGATATATATATGTAAAATTTGATTTGCTTATTTATGCGTACGCAGGCACGCAGGCGCTGAACTTGAAGGTATAGGAGGGCTAACGCGAGCGCATTCGCTAATTAATGCGAGGTGTGATCGTGAGCGTTGTTGCGCTGGTTAATTAGTCAGACATTGATGTCGTTGGTTGAATGTGGGGGTATGGCTATACCCTGCAGCATAATGAAACTTTATAGGCATTGCGTTAAACGCATTTATAAGTCCCCTGCGCTCTTCTTGCGATTTGGGTTTTCAGGTGAGACTTATTCGTTAGGCCTATTAATCACCGACGATAGATCGTGCAAAATTTTAGGCCTTCTATAGCCTTTGAGTGATCGGGAGCGTTACAGCAGGATTTCCTGGAAAAAGCAATTTTTTTACACGGAGTTGGAATATGATTTATTGTAGTTTCTGAGAAAATGCGAGTCGCAAAGCTAACAACGGGTCAAAAACATAATAAAAACCGTTTTGCAATATACATATATACCCTTTCTATAATACAGTTTTTATACAGACGGATTATTTCTGAAGGTCAACAACGTCAACGACTGAATTGTGCACATATATACACCTTTTATCAGTGAGCAGGCATCAGAAGAGCATCAGTCACTCCTTCGCTCCCATTAGCATTCCGTCAAAGCATGATCGAATGGGCAAGGCCAAAACATGTTGTTACGTTGTAGGCATACCCTCAATTTAATCACAGGGACTGCGATCCGCAGGAGTACTTGTCACCTGTAACTTCAAAATTGGCCTTCTGTATAAAACAATAAAGCATGAGCCATTCGACTCGACCGCAGTAAACATGTTGTTACGTATTATATACATATATTTGCAGGCGAGGACACAGGGCAGAATGTGATGCAGCCTGAATGCAAACACGATTCAATAAATATTGAATTTGCATCAATCTTACGTCAAGTCTTAACGGATGTAATCGTGTAAGCATCCTATGCTATCGAACCCCGATCATAATATTTGTTCACGGACCAAGACCCAGTGGTAAATATCGTTTTCGTTAGCTCAGTGCATTTCACCTACGATTTTGACCCTTTGGGCATGGCCATGGTTTTTTTGGATTTAGTGAGCTTTGCTGTTTACAAATTCCTAAGGGGTTTGTCGCACCGCATATATGTGTGATATGAGCGATTTTGGTATTTCGACACCCGATGATGGCCGTGTCCTTTTGGTGGTCTAATACGGGTGTTTGAACATCATCGGTTGCCAATCCTTTCACTAGAATTTCCGTGCAGTCAGCTCAATGGAGCAGACAGACATACGAGAGTTTTCGCGAGTTTTTCTCTCTCTACCACTATCCTGCGGAATGCAAAGGGGTCGTTAATGCGATGATTTTAGAAGAATACCTTTTGACTAAGACTGGTGACGTTCGTGTTTACTTGTCAGCAGCCACCAGGCTGCAAGCTATGCTTAATAAGCATTGCTTATTGCATACTGATCACCTGGGCTGCTAAGTCGCCCAGCCTAAGCTTGTGACAACCCCCCTTAATCTGGACTTGCAAAGCCGTTCTCGCCAATCGCCTGTATTTATCAGTAACCATATGTATACAAAATTGATAATTGATAAAAAAAAATGACGATTTTGCTTCATTGCAAATCACCAACTGAATAAAGAGCAGAAGACGAAATATTTTGCAATAAGAACTGTACTGTGATTGGCTAATAGCAATAGGTGAGGACTATGAATAAAAATCAAGTAATTATGAATGTCTCAACGAATTTTGATCAGATAAATGTCAGGTTGAAAATGTCAAACAAGTTGCCGAGGTCATTCTAAACCTTCAAATCTATTTCGATTGACATATATAGGAATCAAATCAAACGCCGTCTTTTCCGACTATTGCGTCCTCCCTTCACGCTAACATCATCTTGAGTCGAATCTAGTGGTGATGTTTTCTGCAACATTGCATCCTCGGACGCTTGTCCAAATAGACTCAAAAGCAGAGCTACACCATATCCGGTCGCTCTTTCACCAGCATGAACTGGATATGCCATGTCTACATGTATCCAAGAGCCTTTGAATTGGAAACCATCCAATAAATGACTACCGATAAACAACCCTGCACATGAGCTTTGAGCATTTGACCGATCGGCGACAGAATTTTTCATATCGGCCACGGCCGAGGTGAATTCAGAGAAATGAAGTTCTGGACAGTACACTACAGGGAAAGTCATATCTCCACAGTTGCGTCCTGCTTGAACAGTAGCTTTCTCCCATTTTTCATCATTCGATAATACAGCTCCATGATGCTTTCCTGTTGTGATCCCTTGCGCCCCGGTCAAAGTTGCCATATCCAAAACTATGTCTGCTTTCAAGTCTTTGGATGCGTATGCAACTCCATCTCCAAGAACAAGTCTACCTTCAGCATCAGTGTTGTTTATTTCAACAGTACGTCCAGAGTACAATGTGTGAATGTCATCAGGTCTTGTGGCAATCGGTCCAACAGCATTCTCAGCTAAGCAAAATACTGCATGGAGATTTTCTTTAAATCCACGTTTGACCGCTGCTTGAAATGCGCCAAGGATTGCAGCAGCACCGCCGCAGTCACGTTTCATGCCAGGCATTGTAGTTTTGCCTTTAATGCTTAATCCACCAGTGTCATACACGATTCCTTTACCGCACCACGCAATAGTTTGAGTTGCCCCTTTTGGAGTATGACTAAGTACAGCAAGTGCTGGTTGATGAATTGCCGCTTTCCCTACACCATAGATACCTCCAAAACCGCGCTTATCGAGATCTTCCCCTTGTATAATCATCGGTGTGATATTCAAATCACTCCCAACTTCACGTATTAAATCTAAAAAGCCATCCGTATGCATAAAATTGCATGGTGTATCCACAATACGAGCGGCAAGACGAATCGCATTTGCCGCATCATTCAGGCAATCAGCCATTTGCTCAGTTAAATGACTATTTTGTTCCTCATCGACTATGATGAATTCTACTTCGACTGTGCGTGATGCAGAACCTTTTCCAGTGCGCATATTGAATGTTGGAAACAATCTTGCAATAGCACATCCACAAGCAAATACATCTGAATCTTCGCAAACAACTGTGATAACTTCATTTTCAAATTTTCCAGTCAAAGTGCTTCTTACAAGCTTTGGTATATGAAATGCGGCGGATGGAGAATTATGACGACTAACCATATGAGTAAATGCGCCGACGTTGACGCTACTGTTCCACAATGAAAATGTTTCCGTTGGGTTCGGATGAACAGCAGCAACGGCCGCATTCCACGCAGCAGAATTCACTCTCTTTTCGATTCGAGGGGCAAGTGCAGACCATTTTGCGAGCTTTAGATTTTTCAGCTGGCCAAGAATAAGAACGGGTACTTTTGACGGATCAGAGCTTCCACGGCCAACAACGTACTTCAAATTTGCTACCACCATATTGTCTGCAAATTCACTGGAGCGAAGGGGTACCGGCAACTCTAGTTATCTACCGGCAGCAGTTGTGGGAAAAGTGATGACTCCGCCAGAGTCCGAATTTTCGAAGCAGTCTCCGGCGGATTTCATCCATCGGCGTAGCCTATTTTCTAGAGTAACTCATCAACCACACTGGATTAGGATATCTTTTCGGTGCAAATGCATTTATTAACGAAATATTTTCAACCCTGGGTATATTATTATAACATAGAATTTACACGGTCCGTTTGGGCAGCAATCTAGTACGGAACCCGGATCCGATCTTGAAAAAGGGGACGTGCTGATTTGAAAAATGTTCAGTCTGAATTTCCTTTCAGAGACATCACGTGCATCAGTGAGTCTGAGACTAAGGTAATTCAAAACTTTTTCGCGACTATTACAGATGTACGGTAGGCATCAGCATACCATGCCACAGTTTCTTAACTCTATGATAAGATCTTCAGCCGACATGGCTCGCTGATCCTGTCAATCATGCATTGTTTTTGTCAAGGCCATGTTACGGTGCTGTGGTAGCCTTTGATCAACACATTACACTGGAGAATCGCTAGATCCGCAGTAAAAGGAAGCCAACGATAGACTGGACACTGGTAGGCGCGGGCGGTAGGCCTACCTGCAAGGAAATTGTTTCAGAATTCAATACTGGGACGGAATGAACAGGAGATTAGTGTTTGGACTACTGTCTCCGTCCATCAAACCACGCTGTGACAGTCGATGGAGGAAATTGCAGAATTATTTCAGAAGGCCGTTTTCAAGCGAACCAAAGTCGTTTGACCCTTATAAAGTGCTCGGGGTTGAACCTGGTTCATCGTTTGATACCATACGGGATCAATACATGAAGTTATCCAAAAAATACCATCCCGATTACAACCCAGGAAACGAAGAAGCAGAAGAGAAGTTCATCACACTTAACAAAGCTTATAAAGCACTTGTTGAGAACGTTGAAAAAAGGCAGGATCCCGGCAGTAATAGCACAGGTATCACATCGGTACTGTTCTTTAAAATATACCTATTGAATATCTACCTCGATCAAGTGGTAGTCTACCTACTTAATGCAAACCGTGGCAGGGCCGCACGCACCAGACCCTAAAATTTCACACAATAAAGTACGGAACGCTCCCGTAACCGGACGTACCGGCGCACGAAAAAACATCAAGTGCCGTGTCATTTGTGATGCTACCATGTTGGTTATTGATGCTGTGGCCACTGTGTAAAACTTGATTGCGTTGTTAGGTCGATTTTTGCGGACCAGAAGTGAACAAATGCTCATTTTCCGCACCAGCTAGCAAAGAATTTCGCACAGATTTTCAATATGCCGCACGGAACATGTTCCAAAAATACCCCATTATTTGCATACTCGGAAAAACTTTGCTGTTGAAATCGGCTGTAGAGAATTAGGGTATATAGCCTTCTGGTACAGCATAAGATTTTGACTGATTCATACATACCAGTAGGCCTACTAGTTAAGCGGGTAAGGATTTATTCATGACATAAAGCAAAATGAAACAATGTCTCGGTATCTTATATTCTGATACGGGCCACTCATCCCAGCAGTTGGCCATAGGCACCATCTGCAGCCAACAAACAAAACAAGGATCTGAGCATAATGAAGCATTAATTTCACTCATAGGTAAAGAAACAACCATCAGCTCACCTGCAATTGGCCATTCCGTCGACGTATTATGAGCAGTTGTCTGATTGACCATGGTCATATCTATCAGCTAGTAATCCTCAGCCCCATCAAAATGCTACTTGTTATTTTTCCAGAGAGCATAAAAAAAGCCTATGACTTCACTGTTGAACCACTGGGCATCGAGACAGAGAAGGCAAAGCCAGCTTCATTCTCTAAACCTCTACTGGCGTCCGTTATATGCGGCATAGTCGCTATTGTCTTTATCAATATCTTTAAAAATGCTGTTGAAAACGTTACATCAATTCTGCAGGTGAATGAATTATGCCTGCTCTCGTATTCCACAAGACTAGCTTAGAGCTCATATTCTGGACGCTATTTTGCCATAGGGTCGGATGTCGGAAAAATCCATCAGAGAACAAGAAAAGTATATTATTGAAGAAACTCGGCTCGCCATTATAGAATACAACAGGCAGAAGGAAAAGCTGACGCAACTATACGAGACTGCATCGAAATCAAGATGATTAGGTCATGTGCTAGCAGGCTCTTCGGAATTAACATTGCCCTTCAAAACTCACTGTGATCTTGTCTTCAGTAAAGACTCTTACTGAGTAAACTTAATCCATGCAATACTGTAGGTATTTCAAATGCCATGATAGGCAACTACATATCGACGTAAACGAAGCCTACTTTGTACATCAAACGCAGCATTCCAGTAGCGTGGTGTGCGCATCTGCGCAACGCACATGGAGGCTTTCCCCTATCCCTATGTACAGGATATCGAACTGTAGGTTGCTGTGTCATGACATTGTCATATAGAATCATTTTGACTAGACCACTAGCACGTAACTTGGGAACGAATTAGCTCACGCCATGCCATTATCATGGTTAAAGGGACATTTCAGGTAGGACATATAGGTCCTACGTAGATTCAGACATACCGATACCGAATGTCCAAATCATGATTCCATTTACATTCGACTTATGGACCACATAGAGGCATAAAAATTAACCATTCACAAAGAAGTACACGCCTGTGATGGTGCGGCGAGCGTTCTGCTAGGAATCCCTACTGCGAAGTTCGTAACCTGGCCTGTACATTGTTCTCAACAAGTCCCAGCCATTTCGAAGTGGTCGACTGTCTCATGACTTCTGACCGAGTATACAAATCACAAAAAGCATTTTGATGATAGAGATTTCTTCGCTGATCTGGTTTCGTATATCCAACTATGATTAAACACCAAAATAGCACACATTATCACAGTCGTGTAACTTCTATAGCAGGATAGGCCTAGGCCTATTAATAGTAGGAAAAGGGGTTTTAAATCGAAATTTTGGATTGATCCCGATATTGGCTGATTCTATTCGACCCGAACCACGTAGACAATAAACATCGGTATCAGCACTATAATGCTGAAAGTGTGAAGAATTAACCTTCTGAATGTGAATACATAAAATTGCTACTCAATATATTCAATATGAAATAATTATCAGAATTGTACTTGAAAATATTTGCGAGCACCCATCTCCACCCCAGTTAGTAGGAATGCAGATGTTTCCTTCAGATCATGGATACTCTTTAGCAAAGGTATATTGCAGCGTATTGCAAGTAAGCACCGACAACGAAATAATCCACAGTAATGTTAGAGCTCTGTGTGTAATATGCTCTACAGTGGAGCAGATACTCTTATCCACCGTAAATTAGACTACATCACCTCTAGTATGCGACACAGAATCCTGCACTCACATTTCCCATGCCAGTCATCACCGTACTCATGCATCAGTGCAGTGGTTTCATTTTCCAGAACCTTTGCCATTCTCTAGAATATCTTGCAGATGAAGACCCTCCCTTATCCTCTTCTTGATGTCTTCATTGTCGGTGTGTTCTTCATTACCGTCAACCTCCAATTCCCTGTAAAAAATACAGCAGGTCAGTAAAAATGCCAAAAGAAAAAAGAACGCTATCACACACTACCAAACTTAAGAAACATTTTCTCACTGTCTTCACCTAGACATCATCTAATACTAGCTACAATTGCATCAATTAATATATTCTTGTGTACTACTTACTTTCTCTTCGTCTACTTGGTACCGTATACAATAGCAAGGTTTACACACGCACACAGCCACTCACACTTTAGCATGTACTAATTTCTCATGACAATAACAGCTGCTTGAATATCACAGGTGCCACCCATTATGAAGCCAATCAGCTACCCTCCTTACTCAATGCCAACTAAAGGCAAAATATCCCTAATCCTAAGGAAATTTACAGTACCAGTAATCAATCACTAATCAATGAATACATACTTTGTCCGCTGGCATGATGCCTCCACTGCATCCATAAGTAAACTTCGGAAACCACCCTTTTCTAGGAGATGTAGCGCATAGATGGTAGCACCCTCAGGAGAACATATCGCATCTTTCAATTCTCCGGGATGTTTTCCTGTTTCCAATAACATCCTTCCCGCACCCTGAAATTCAGTATCTAGTTTGATTACCGACAATAGAAAAACACAATGACCTTACAATCAGTGTCTGTGCGCCAAGCCGCATGGCTAGACCTCTTGGCAAGCCCATCTTCACGGATCCATCAGCTAGGGCTTCAATAGCTTCATAAGCCTGTGTAGAAAGAGCAGTGCTGGATTACAGTAGTGTCACTACTCACTAGCGTGTGGCAGCAGCTGCCAGGTTCTTCAGATCAGTCACTCCATTGGGTAGCTTAAATACATTAGACCTGAATGAATGACATGGTCTGCGGTTTGCTCCTCTGCACCACACCGCATGCCGTACTGGGCGCAAGACCCCATTAGTGAAGGGACGACTTGAAGCATCCCACCCCTGTTCTAAGACTATTAATACACGTCCACGTCAGACGCGGAAGATCAAAGCCGGTTGGGGGCACGTCAGGGGTGGGGAAGTAGAGGTGGAGTGGCGTGTTCTGTTCCCACTCCACTTGTCGTCAATCCAGTCTGCTGCACCGCTGTGGGTGTCCAGAAGCGACAATGCAGCAGGCACAAATGGGCGCCTTGATTTCCGTCTTGGCGGTCGTTGCCTGCGCGGAATGAAGACTAGGCTGTGGAGAAGGTGTGATTCATCGCTGGTAGCACCAGTGCGGTGAAGTTCAGGAGGCTGAATGCTAGACAGGATGCTATGGCCAAGTTGCAGGAGCTTTAACTACATGCACACCGTGGTTTGGAGCACGACTTCGTGACATAGTGAGTGATAAAAGGCAGACATTACTTCAATTCAGAAAATTTTTGCATTCAATTTGATGGTGATACGACTATATGTGAAAATGCATTCATACAGTCAGATGCCTTGGAAAGGAGTTTAACCCTGGCAAAGATATGGTGTATATACATCGAATCTTAACATCATGAATCAGGATCCTTAAGTCTGCTTACATATGCTGGTCCCGAACCTCCAAGTCCTGTAACCGCATTGACATGCGCCTCTTCCACCTCTTCGATAATACCCACACGGCGAAAAAGATCTTCCATACGACTAGAATCTTCTTGCGTAATGTTGGAACCTTGAACGATAGAATGATTGTAAATTTGTGGTGCTTTCAAGTCAAACGCCAAGTCACCTCACCAGCAGCATACACCGTAGCGGCTTCTCTTACAGCCAGACAGGTATTTGTCATTCCTCTCATCACTTTGGCGTAGTCTGGTAGCTTCTGCAATCATGTAGTAATTGCATCAGCAATTAATCGAGCAAGAACATAAAAAGAATGCTCAAAATGGCAATTTCTCAGTAGGTTTTGTGAGGACACATAATCACAAATTTGATAATGCTGACTGGAGAAATACAAAAATATTAGCAGCAGCACTCATCCTTTGGCTGTCTCAATTGATGCAAGCGTATGATGAAATGAGAACCCTCTTCATCAGACAAAGATCTCCTGTTGAAAACATGCCACTCTAGCAGAAAATTGATCATTGAGTTTGTGTGCAATATACTTGGATAGGGCTAAATCGCTATGTTGGATCTTCATTCAAAGGTAAGTAGGCCTATCATTCATATCATCTTGAGCATGCATATGCCTCTCATGCCATTTACAAAGCCGGAGGAGACAGCTAGTTTTACTATCAGCTCTATTCATTGATACCGGTATTTGAAATATGTAAGTACATGAAAACGACTAACCCTTTCAATTGAAGCGATGGTTACTCCAGCAGCAAACGAGAAGATGATCTGGTCTTCTCTCATATGCACAGCGATTTCATCTAGCACATGAGGAATCAGCTTTGGCTTTACAGCTAGCATGATCACATCACTGTTCTTGATTGTGACTTTGTTGTCTGGCGAAAATTTTGCTCCACATTCCTGCCAAGTTAGAACATAGTTGTCACGCTTTCCTTACACTTTCTACCAGCTATGTTTGGTGAGTGTTTTCGTCGCAACTCTGACAGGATAAAAAAAACTTCAAGATTTCTATATTTTGTCGGGAACTAATCTGCATGGTAGGTTACAATCATACATTACTTTTAACTGCAATGGATCTCGCCCGCTGTGACCAGAATGTGGAAGCCCACACGAACACAACATAAAAATATCTGCTCTGCTGGCATATAATGGACAATTATCGCTGGCCGATGGGCTAGTGTAACTAAATTAGGTGAATAGAATCTTTCCAAAATAGCCTGGTTATATGGGAAAGGACACCGCTTATTATTTGTCCTTATTTGATTTTTTGCTGCATTTACAGACTCATATGATATACACAAACACTACTGGTACATGATATGCATATGCAGGCTGGGCAAGGAGCTATTGAAGTCAAGCGCCCTCCTTCACACTATCCATTTAGCGAGGAAGCAACGGATACAATTTTTAAATTCTTCAGTATGCTGCAGTCTCGTGATTTGAACCCGAGACCTACCAGTTTCATGGCAGACGACCTACCACTACAACACTAACCCAGCATAGCTTAATAAGGCAAATAAATGTATCCAAACATTGTACCCTATATTTAAAAGGGGATGTGTATGGCGCAAGCGTACCTTGATTTCTTTCACTGTTACCTTCTTCGTTTCAGGTGAGCTTGTAAATATTTGACTGGCCTTTACTGATCCTTAATAAGAGCGTACAGAACAAGATATTTACAGGAGCTGTATGGGTTTACCCGTAGGCCTACAACGAAATTAGGAAACAGTAAGTTGGCACAATCGATTACTGCAACTGGGCCACTTCAATTTTATCATCAGCCCGCAGGTTGATATGAATGACCGGAGGGGGCTGGTTGCAGGTTAGTTGGGTGGGGTCTGTCTGACCCGTGTGGGTGGAGCGAAGCGGAGCCGGGTCAAGCGGTGCCGTCCATGTCCTCGACTTTTTGGCATTCTCAGTTGTGTCATTATCGTTGATGACTTTCTCGGTATGTCTGGCAACCCCAAATCGTGTGACGTCATTAATATCTCAATGCTTTGCCGGTACAATTCTGAATGGGCCGGTTTTCGAAAAATTACCTTTTAGTCACTGTCTCCGCTAGCTCCAACACCCCGCATTTTAGGGTTACCCAATGTTACATCTGCCGTAATATATTCTGTCTAAGACATTAATGAGACACTCTTATTACCTGATTTGACAAATCCTTTGACCATGTGTGCAGCTAAGTTTCCTGCACCAATGAAACCAACCCTCATGTTCACAGTCTTTAGCAATAAATTGTTGGAAGCCATATCAATTCAATGTTTATTCTTTCAGCTAAATTACAAGGAAGCTTACAGTGCGTACTTAGAATAGGATTTCTGTTCACTGTTGGAAAATTCCGGCAAATATGTTCTACGATTAAGGGTTGTTTGAACTGAGACAAAACACATCAGGCCGTTATGCCAAATACCCCTACCTTAATCGACCTACTGAGTGCTGACCATGCGTAAACCTACTGTAGAGACGCATATGGCAGTCACATGTGGCACTTGTGCACTAGAGTAGGGAACACTCAGCACTGTGGGGCTGGGAGCAACGGGGATCATCACTCATACATCACCACCACCCGCCTGGTCATAAGGGCTGTAAGCGAAACATTCCAAACAAGTACTGCTACACCACGTTGAGGTAGCCAATGCACTAATATACGAAGCTGCTTGAACATATGACATGCAGTGATGGCTAATACTAAGACTAAGACAAAACTTACATTACGAAGCATTTCATCATCCACTAACTCGACTTCAAGAAACTAGATTCGCGTGTTACCGGTGTTACCAGCGAACCGTGACTCTGAACCCATTGTTCTATGGAGCTATAGCTCAGTGGTCATACCATGGCTGTGCATGCATGCATTTTTTTCGTGAACTTGCACGCAGGTCTACTTAGCCTGATAGTAGCGCAAACGTTAGAAAGGTGCGCCAAGAAATGGCTACATCTAAGTGAAATGCCTGTTTCCTGTGTTAAGCGCAAATGCTTTTCGAAGCTCTTTCGCCATCTAGCGAATGGGTTGAATTTTAGCAGCAGCCGGCCCCAGTTTTATGATGCGAACTTCGGCCACGGTAGGGGTAAACCTTTTACATATCATTGGGTAAACCCATGCAAATTCGTACGCCTGTCCCGGTTCTTGGCGCTTGGTCTAGGCTAAGAGACGGAGAGACTGAAACTGGCAGGAACGAATATATCACTGACTTCAAGTTCAACTGATAACATCCGTAGACCTAACGAAATCCTTGTGTGAGTGAAGAGTCTTATTGCCAAAAGGATCGTCGCAGGAAATGTCAGAAATACTCTGTAATGGAGAATTATCAAAGAAATGGCTAACTGATATTGCCTAAACGGCTAGCTTTAAAGAATTGTCTGGCGATAAGGGAAAATATGCCATTAATATGAATAAAAAAACATGCAGTAAAACTAGGATGCGAATGGGACACGTTGAGATGTAGCCGAAACCCTTATAGATAGCCTACTGGGCTTCCAGGCAATGATAGAAACTAGAGACTGTTGATACCTCTAATACTACCATGCACTCATAACGACCCCTATATTGATTAGAAAGCGTCCAGAAAATTTAATTTGTCATCGTAACTGGAAACTGGGTTACCCAGGCAATTGTAAGTAGGATGAAAGGCGAGAGCAGTGGATCGATTTTAAATGCACGTCCCAATGATGAGCATGCAGATATAATTGTAAATTGCTTCGAATATTTTGATTGGCGGGAGCTAATATGATATCGTGACAATGTCGGCCCTGTGGCAATGTGGAGGGCATGGCCAGAGTTTAGGCTACAAGATTCATATAAAATGGGAGCGTGGTATAATAAAGAGAGTAACAAATTGTTATAGTTTAGTAATGAAAGTGATTAGGAAATTTCGAGACAACATAATTCCCTGACGTCTCGTCCATAAGTTCCGCTTTTCCACTTGTAGTCTACAGTCCTGACTATACGCCTTGTGTTGTCAAGAAAGACGTTTTCGACGATGCCTTTGGGCCACCTACCTCCAGGGACCTTATAATCAAAAACTAGACCCTATCACCAACTTTGAGATTGGCGGGTTGAACATCGAGCCATTTTGACCGGGATTGCAGCTCGAGCAAGTAGGCCTATTCCGGCAGCCAACTTTGTCGGAACGAGTCTAGCTTTCTCTGCCTGAATCGCCTGGTAGCGGAATTAACGGCCTATTGTTCAAAATGCGAGCAACGGCAAAAGTGGCATAGTGGCTGAAAAGATTTATCATGAAAGCAGCATTTTCATTCAAAACAATTAAGTATATATACGTTTCACCTCAGACACAAGTTTTCCAACGACTTTGCGACGAGATATATTTTTCACAAGGTTCATATGGTTATCTGTTGCTGTTGCTTGGAATTTGGAATGTGAAGACGTATATAAAATGGCATGCACCGCGAGATATGTGTTTTCCCCTCCGCCATTAAATATAATTGCAAGGGGCAAGCTAGGTGAATATATGCACTGTATATACGAATCTGCCGAGACACAATGTAATAGCCTCGGTCTGCTGAATTTATCGTCTTTCGGAAAAAGCATATGCAAACAAAACCAGATTAGTAAAACAATAACCAGATAAAGAGTGATACACAGGCCTGCAATCCTATTAAAGTCACCTGCTCCAAATTTTATTGATCAATTTAGCCAGAACACGTAACAGTAGGCGATATAGAATATACTGAGTTGCGTTTCATGATTGAGGATCAGGATGGCTTGTTGTAAGATTAATTGTAAAGGCGTCTTTGGCATCATCTTTGCGAATGTGGGTCTTGCCTTGTTATTGTCCGGTTTTCTAACATGCCACTGGCTTGAAAGACCTCTGGGTAATTCGAGTGACCCTGCTGCCGCGACCCCTGCGAACGAGAACGAGGACGACACGACACACACTGGTTTGGTCTTGTGTTCACCAATAAGTAGGTCTGATGAAGGCGGTGAGTTTTGCTGTTGATACTGAGGAAAGTCGCCTATACCTATGCGTAGTCGATTTTGTTTAGTAGCAGTTTCTTATTTTAAATTGAGCACAGCGTGCGTGCTTTAGGCCCTTCAGCACATGAGCAAGTATATAGACTATGATAACTACGGAAGTGCGTTTCGATTCGAATTTTTCGATCGAGTGGGATATAATAATAAGAGCCGATACAATAAGATCCGCACGATGATTTGAATCATCCCACGCCGTCGGTGCAATGTGTCAGTTATCTGGTTTTTGGTTTTGATCAGCATATTCGATTCGATTCGACCCAAATCTTGCTGAAATTATCCGGATGCGTAGTTATTCGATGTGAATACACTCAGCAAATACAGATATGTCTTGACTCAATACATCCCTACATGTAACTGTAGGCCTATTCAAATACAAATGATTGCAGTTGTGTGTAATCAAGCCATCTCGTGCTAATTATGAAAGCCTAACTCATGGAATTGTCGTTGGTTTGAATTTGTAGCGTTTTCAACTGCTCGGCCATCTACTCATTGGAAGTCGATGCATAATAGTAGGCTATACCCGAGATCGATGCTTCCTGCTGGTATAAGCGCAGATTCCTGTCAATCACCACCATCCTCAGCCCGCACTCCTCTGATACTGCCAAGGCAAGCCACATTTATAAAGCAATCGGTTTGATTCGGTCGAGATAATCGGACCCGATATACCTTCCGTTCAGAAGGCACGCAGTGTAAAAATTCGGCCCTTACCTTCGGCCTTTACATTGGCTTTCTCACATTTTTCAGAAACATCGGACAACGATTCGTCCTTCAACAACTATTTCACATATGTGGCAACTATTGCGTCATTGGTTGCAGCACTATCATTGATGGCTCTTGGTGATATATTCATTTCCATTTACTGTTCATTTTGCTGCTGCTGTACCTGCGGAATCATCACTGCCGGAGGCTTGCACATAGCTTCAAGTAAGTTTTTATTGGTACGGCCTACTCCCTACTCCCTAATAACTATCTTTGTGATAGGCCGTGTTACATAATACCCCTTATAAGGTTCATCGGGTGACCACAATTTACATGGGTGTCCGACAGTACACTTCACTGGCGCAATCTTTATTTATTAGCGACCGTGTGACGCGGCAACACTTTGCGCCAATGATGCAATCAATATTGCGTTGCATTGCATCCCGAGTGATGACGTCAACCGTCAATCCGTCATCAATCGGGTTACGATCTCCAGAGAGATACCAAGGTGATTATATCTGCGATACACTGCTCTGTGCTCTTACAATCTGTATTTAATACCTATACTTGCTGAACATAGGCCTACACTGGCCTGTAGAGATTTCATACGTTGCCGAATACAATGCTTCGCAACCTTTTTGCTACAATCCTCCTTTGCTGATTTAAAATAAAATTCCTCGCCTAATCTGAATATGCATACTACTAAACCTATACGAATAAAAAAAGGTCGACAAGTTAGCCGTTAACCTATGGTTAATACGCTCGAGAAAATTTGCTGATTGGTAAAATAAGTCTACAAATCCCTGCAATGAACACCGCAGTAGGTGCGGGATGAGGCTATAATTCTTCCCGAAAGTGATCTTAGTCGATAGGTAGGCATGTAGTCTATTGATTTATTGGATCAGCACCAAGGCGATCTTCATCTTTATCACTTTGATTGGTACAGCAACGTTGAATAGGCCTACTAGCACACGCGACAGCGTGGCAGCGGCTTCTACACTTTTCTTTGACTGCATTTCTTACAACAATCAGGTCTCTTCAATTTTTTGGGATGCGGGATATATACATACGGAATAATCAATTGGAATGAGTACCAGGGCGGCTCACCAAGTGCAGGAGATTTTGGCTGGTCGTTCTATGCGACATGGGTTGCTGCTCTGATTACATTGATCAGCGGATTGCTGGAAACCCAGGGGGTAAACGCTGAAGATTATGCAGCACCCAGTCGACACCAAATGAAGCAACCGGTAATGATTAACTTATGTGGTGTAGCTCGAATTAGAATTTTTGCAGTATATGAAACACTAGCAACCTTGCGTTGAACTGAAGAAATAATGTTGTTTAATGTAAAGTAGAGGTCGAAGGTCACGTCCATCAGTTGAAAGAGCTATATGCTGCGATATCAAAATCGCACATCACACTTTCTAGAAATTCGTAATTTCGGAGATGCGGACTCGCGAAAGTTGTTAAAATGCCACGTCGTAAATATGTGATGTGACGTCATAAGCGGAAAGATTGCACGGCGGATAGCCATTGATGTATGTCGGAAGAGTTCTTTGAAGAGTCATTTTTGATGGATGTTGCATGAAAACCGATACAGGCGGCGCCAGTTTAACTTCCGAGTAATGGCCATGTGGGGATCCATTGGAATCAAACTTGGTTATTACGTTTTTGCCGCTTTCATGGGTGTTTCATGAAGTTTCCATCAAAATGACTCTTCAAAGAACGCAGACGAGCAAACCGCAAACCATGTCATCCATTCATGTGCAACGTATGAAGAAACCTATGGATGAGGCCACCAAACAGTGGCTGCTTTGCGGCTGCCGGCTGCCCTGACATTTAGTTCGAAGAAAATACAAAAAGCCAAACGAAAGAATAAGAATCCATGCACCCTTCCGACTTGGTGTAGTTGCCGGACAACCAGTGCCGTGTGAAGGGTGTTGCCCCCCTCCTCGAAAAGTCCTTACGGGGCCCCTTATAAACAGTACTCACAAGTTTGGTCACGTGACCAGTGACGTCACCCGGGATCGGAACAACTGACGATATCGGGCATTTTGCTTAGGCATTCTTTGTCTGTATGTAAGGTGTATCCCTCAGACGACACACAAATAACTGAGACGTCCTGTGATTTACGAATTTGGGGCCTCTATGAGTGGTCGCCCCGGTCGGTGGGTTTAGTGCTGCCTTCCCACGGCACTGCGGACTGATGCACATGACATAACATTGATTCGAACAACAAATCATTACCACTTATTCTTGTACATCTTCAGGTCAACGTTGTCTATCAACCAAGAGCCACAATGAATCCTGCATATGCTGCGTATGATTTCTAAGATATTTTATTCACAGATATTTCATAATATTCTCCAATCCTTTGAAGTTCTGCATAATTATTATCGTAAAGACGATTCCCCACAGATTTAAATCCCAACCTTGAGTTATTGAGCATTTTCACAAGCATCTGGAGAGGACGATGGTGATGAAGGAATGGAGCTCCGAAAACTTATGAACGTTAATCCTCAATAAACCAAGGCTGGACGCTAAATCTGTGGGGAATCTTCTGTACGATATCTATTGATTGCCCGCCATCAGCTCAGCTATAGATATATATTCTTTGAGCATAATTATTGTTGTTCAATACATGCGTGCGAATGGAAAGGCGGTGTGATAATATGTCACTAAACATTTATGCAAACGCGCGGGTATACATGTCAGATGCGAATTATTTAAATGTTACCTTCTTGCTTTTTAATGAAAACTGATGATAATAAAGGGCGGTAAATATTTATTTGTTGATTTCGTTGTTGATATAAGACAGCGAGCGGGTAATCGACGTAACCCTCGAATTTTAATGAAGCAGGTCAAGTGATTACTGTAAATATTGCTAATGTTTGCCTTTCATACACAGTTTGGGGAAAGACCCGTGTTACTTGGATTCAATACAATAGAAAAAGGCCATTTTGGAGTTTGTGCGACTTTGCTGGATTGCACGCCGAGCTTGATGAAACCGCCAGCATCCAAAGGCGCATGGGCATGGTTAAATCATAATTTGATAACGGGTTCGATTAGCCGAAGAAAACGCAATCACTTGAGTGAATGATTGCATGAGCTGAGCGCAAGGGGATCTTAATCACAGCCCATGACAACGTCGGCAGTCGAGCGCAAACTGGGGGCGGATGGTAACATCGCCTTGACTGAGCGGCATGTAGAGATAGAATAAATCCTTATGCACAATAATAATAGCTTAAATTCTATGATGGTTATGGTTAGGGCATGGCCTACTCTAGGTACTAAAGTAGGCCATGGTTAGGGCATCGCTGCATAAACGCTGGCGAGATACAGTAGAACGCCTGAAATACTTCCTGAGTAGGTCGACAAAAAATTTTACGCTATAAAAGCATCAAACATTCTAATTATTACCGCCGCTTGGTGACATTTGCGGCCAGCAATCGGAAAAGCAATCTGCACGTGCCCAACGATGAATGATATGTAGTCCTCTTTCTAATCTAATAAATGATACGATACACTTCAACGATATGAGGACGGTCAGAGTATTGAAAGACGTCATCATGCCAATGACAATGAGGAAAGGGGTCATCTGTGGCAGCCTATTTTGGGATATCATTCAAACCGGAAACAGACTCGCGAGCTGATTATCGCACAGCACCATTCTCTGATACTTACCGCTAAATCAGTGGGTAATGCTTACTATATGAAACTTTCGTAGACGTAAAGTAGTGCAATAATGTGCTTGACGCGTTTAGCCCGAAACGTGATGGTCAGGAAAACTATAGGAGAGAACTATTGTCATCTGTCAAATGAACAAGAGTCTATAAAATACATTCGATATGGGAAAGAAAGTTATTCATTTGATGATACGCCATACTTTGTTCTGTCCAGGCATCAAGATCTTCGGATCGCCTGGTCTACATTTTTATAGGCAAGCCAAATAGTATAGATTGTATACGCTGTAGTAAGATATCCTCTGACTTTCCAGCTCCAGAAACGCATTATATAGCATTAGGGTGCTTGATACTTGAAAGCTTTACTGAAATTAGCAGAGAAATGACCTACGTTTTTGGTTTAATTGTTTTGTTTATCTGCGGCGACGTGATGGCCGATGTGCACGCGCAAGGTAAGAGAAAACTTGTAAGGATGCCTTACATTTCACATTCACACAAGTATGCACTATTTCATATGTACCTCTTGTATATGACTAGAAATTACGGTAATAATATGATAAATTTCATTGACAGAGCAGCAACGGCACCCTTGCGATCGACAATGCGAATTGCCTTCGAAGCCTCGCGTATGTGAATATGACTTTAACATAGAATGGTACGTATAAGGAATAACTGGATGGTTACTATATAGGCCTACTATACAGTACAGAAGCTACAGCATTGATCATCGGCCATGTGGCCCATCGGAAATGTAATGTCCCGCCATTACAATAACTGGATGATTGGTTCAAACACTTTCAAGGTGTAGCCGTCCTTCGTCATTATCGTTACCCTGGTCTGTAGTAACGTTTAAAGTAGGCATTGATACAGCATTCATTAGTGCGGTTCTATTTCTGGACGTATTCATCTGCATGACAGCAACATGCACGCATGGTATAGCCCTATATACCATTTCCCGACGAGTCTAGACGGACAGATCGAATCGGATACCCACCCAGACAAGTTTAGTCCTACTTCATTTTACTGTGAAACATAAATTTGGAATGTACAAATGTACAATGTCATGATATTGTAAACAGGTACTACACGATGTCCAAGTCTTGCTACAACTGTCCTTACAACATATCGGATTGCTATCGACCACACTGTGTGCCCGCAGACGGGATTCAAAGACCTCTGGTAACGGCGAACAGGAAATTTGCAGTCGAGTCAATACGGGTAAGCAATCACTAATCAGACTACGTCATCGATTGTTTCTCACATATAAAACTTTAGAGATCTGGTAAAACACAATTGGATATGCGTGGCCATGGCGTACCAACTGAGTGAGATCAAACGGAATAGGTAGGCCTATACTCAATAGGTGAAATTCGTTACATGTCGATAGACATTTCGCCGTACATATAAAGATTGAAGATCATGTAGTAGGAATACTGAAAGTGTTAGATACTCTGGGTGCAGGACACTGTGCCCGTCATGGCATAAGGTAGTCGTTATCTTTTATCGATGATTCTATAGACTTCTAAATGTTCTGTTCTCGTGCTTACTAATAACTTGAATTGCCTATAGAAACCTTTTCTGTTTGTGTCATAATGTGATAGCCACCTGTTGAAGAAGTGCTGTATACGCGTAGCTTCCTTTGATTCTGTATATGAAGAAGACACTCTCTAACTGAACAGGTGTGAATATACTGTACGTATTGTGTGTAAGAGGTTGGGTCGTTAGTAATCAGGACTGATTACGCCCTGCTACTTCCATAGTAAAAATAAGGTGATAGGATGTCAATCGTTGAGCGCCCGTACAGATCGCTCTATCATATCATTAAATACCCCGAGCACTACATTGATTTCATCGAACGAAATTACTTCATTTAGTATACCTTTCCCTTTGAATTTAGTACATTTGGTAGAGCATGCCGCACATATCCAACTGTAGCTATGACACTGGTATTTTCGTGTGTAGTCGAATAAAGCAACATCTCACACATGTCAGCTTCTCAGAAATGAAATATATCGTGGCCTGCAATTTTCTCGGACGTCTATCTTCCATCACCGATCGGTTTTCTTTGCTGTATTGCTTGTGCAGCGCTGCGAAGGCCTACATGGCTGCATCAACTCCCCGTGTATTGCTGATTGTATGATAAACTGATCATGGTTCCATGGCCTACCTATAGAGTGAGCCATGATGGTTCCGTCACGCACCTCTGGGATGATTGTACGATAGTACGATGACGGTGCGCTCTTTCACTGCCGTATAATGTGACGTAAGCGGGGGTCGTGATTAGTGATTCCATGGCCTACTCTAGGTAACCTAGGCCACGGTGATTCCAATGAAAGCGTTTTCCATCTGTTTACGTGATCTTCGACAAAACCTGTCGATTTTATATATTCATTTGGTCATGGTTATATTGAAAGTGGCGTTTCTCTTTATACCCATGATTAGAAGGGTGAACATAAATGTATTAGGCAACTTTCAATATGTATGCCATCGCGCCATTGAGAAGACACAGAGAATTCACGATTTAGAACGTTAAAGACTATTAGTGTCAATGTAAAATTTAAGCGAGCGCGCAATAAGAATATCGTAAATATTTGCAGCGTAAATCTCCTGAATTTCAGTAGCAAACATACCCGAAATTTTCAATGGAGCTATAGTTTACTCAAGTGTCCAGGAACCATCGAAAATATGCTGGAACTACTAAATTTCCACGCGCTGTGACATCACAATGCCATAAAAACAATGGCCATTGTTCATGACATACAGTAGCTCTGGTTACCAGCGCACTCTGTTCCAGGCGACAGTTGACTATCCCATGATCGCGAAAAGTATACAAAGTAACTTATATATATATGGATCAACACGCGCTTCGACGAGGCCTAAAAAAGCAGCCACGAAGCTACTGTAATTAAAACCGCGAAGCAAGGATGAATTAGAAATCTAGGCCAGGATCTTACCTGATCCTCCTATTAATCTTAACCCATAATGGAAATGCCGAAAGTTGAAGAAGATGGGAGGCACACGCAAATGCAAGCACTATTGTCAAGAAAAAAACAATATTACCATTTATGGTGGTTATAATAATATGCAAATGAGCCTTCAACATAATAGATGTAGTAAGTGGGTTGGGTAAATTATGATGCATATCGATTTGGTGTCTCCAGATGCGTTTAGGCCTACATTCTCCTCCATAATATCCTTTTCCCAAAGGCTTTTTCCGTCTCTCTGACCTTTGCCATATTTATATGTATAGCATTATTGTATTGTATATATATATCTATAGCATTATTGGTTGATCTTGATCTAGTCCTCTTCCTTCCTCCCTCTACAATATGTCATGTAAGTCTGGCTATGAGGTGTACCCTGGAACTCCAATAAAACTACTTACCATAATGTCTATACTCCGGTCTCTTTCATTCTTCAGAGGTATTTAGTTCATTGACTGTCTTTACTATTAACAGGTATGTCATAATGATCAAATTAAAGTGCGAGTTCACAATCACATGAGCAGTGCTGAAGGAGTCTCCATACATTGGCATGGGTTATACATGAAAGAAACGCCTCACATGGACGGGGTTCCAATGTTAACACAATGCAGTATACCCGCCTCTACTTCATTTACGTATGATTTCAAAGCAGATCCACCAGGTGATAGGCTGGATGCATATTTGTAAAACGCCTAAATAGCGTTGCGTAAACTAACTATGCAGTTGCTACAGATGGTACAATGTTTCGTTCGGTGGGTTTGGGTTTGAACCACACCCTGGTCATATCAGATCAAATTCGTGTCAAGCTGGTGTCCGTTACTTGCTCACTGGACGTCTGCACTATACTGTAGGATTGCGTGGAGAAGTAAAACGGACCCGGACCCGCAAACCCTTCGGTTCCGTACTTCCATTGCTCACTTTGTCGGTCCGGACGAAAATTACCGGCCTCGTCCTTCTTGACCCAGTTCCGCAAGAAAACGGTTCGCGAAGAGGGAATAATGTTATGTAACTTGAAGTCTACCAACGTAGGCCTAATACGCTAGAACAACTGGACGTAAGCAATAATTAAGTCCAAACACTTTACTCTTTCGGCAGGTACTCATTGGTGGCACGCACATTCTGGATTCCAAAGATCTGATGGGCTGTTCGGTCCGCTAATAATAAAACGTGCTATATCATTAGAACCTCCTGCAAACTTATACGACGAAGGCAAGTATATCGATAGGCCTATCTGACATCATTTTGTGTCGTCAGTATAGGCCCATGGCCAACTTTAGAGAAGGCCTACTAGAAAATTTGAAAGTTGAAGTCTATTCCTAGAATTATACATGCAGTTATACGTGCATGCTCTGTTGAGCAGTGTGCATGTCTGCTGATACAGGGGTATGTTGTATGTTGAATACATTGCTTTGCGATATTCAGCGTCTTACTCTGAAAGGCGTCATTGGAACGCTCATTCTCATGGTTAAAAGTGTTTTTACAATATTGTTTTAGATTTGGAACAACACGTAATTACTATTTTTGACTGGCTCCATCAGCTTACATTATCTAAATTCATCGCTCACCATCATTCGTCTGGCACCAACAAGGGTGAGAATATTTTGATCAACGGAAGGGGCATTTTCAAAGTGAGCATCTTATCTTTCCAGCAATTGGCTTACTTGGATCGAATTAGTCATAAATGATCCGCGAAAACTACTGAACAAATAATAAATAGTAGAGGTAAAATTTACTGAATGGCTAAGCGCGTCACTCTCCCAGACGAGCTGGCATGATATGCATATGCACCAGTAGCGTATCTCTATATCATGCGAGTCTGTGTTAATGTAGTAAAAAACTGCTATTCCTGCTTGCGTCTACACCCCATGTACTGGAGTCAAGTCAGTAATGCAATGGCAACCCTGCGAAATTGGACTTGGATATAGTGTAGGCCTACTATTTTCAACACGAAATCGTAATGTAACTAGGAATGCAGTTTTATATCAAGCCCTATATCTATTTACTGTTTCTTTTGTCATGACCTAAACTCATCGATAAGTGGATTCCTAAATGTTTACATCGCTCCTGTCGCATAGCCAGCATATTTAGGGCGTAGCCCTGCGCTGTGGGGCGGTATATATACTGATAAGTGATAAGGTTGTTGCACATTTATAATTTGTAGGAGTTCATTCACGCGGGGAGTAATATGAGTCATCACACTCCAAGAGAAATTTTTGTAGTGACACAGAACAAGCGGTACCGGTTTCGGACGATCAGTAACGCCGCCCTGCTTTGTCCCATGGAGGTAAGGAAAATATCCACTCCCTCTACGTATAGAAATTTCCAGGATCCTACATTTGCCGAACTTACACAGCTGGTACTGGTCTAATCTCTGTCAACTTTTCTATAAAGTCTATAAGATAAACAACAGTTCATTTGTTATTCAAACACTTCGGGAGGCCTTGACATTTACTGTCTAAATTGACACATCTTTGTGCGCGATGCTAAGTCACTTCCCTCCACCCAAGCAGGAATGCTGGAGACTGCGTCATACACCTAAAGAACTGGGTACCCAACTTCGAATCGAATAAAATACCAAACCGACAGAATTTCGAACATTGTGTATGTTTAGGCTACTTTATCGAGTCGAGAGCCACAACGATGTATACAATGTTGTGGTATCAGTGCAGCATTCAATCACAGCTTCTAGAGACCGGTTATAACCCCTATAGTGAACATTGACTCGTAAGGTCAGCTCAAAGGACGCAACATACAAAATTCCATGCATAAAATGGTCACGATTTCACTACGCCATCATCATTTCACAGGTAAAGATTCAAGGTCATATTATGACTGTTATTGCATCAGATGGTGCGGATGTCAAACCTTTCAATGTAACTTCACTGGTACTTAACGGTGGCGAGAGATACGACTTTGTACTCAATGCGAATAGAAACGTTGCAAATTATTGGATACATGTCCAAGGGATGGCTGACTGCAGAAATCAATCTCAAAGGGCAATACTGAGGTAAACACCACGTCAACGAGCAGAGGGCGTTAGAGTGCGCTAGACTATAGAAAATTGCAATAATGAGCCATATTCCTACATCAGATACGATGGTGCAGCGAAAGAAGTGCCACAAGACATGACGGATTATACCGAAGAGAACGATTTTCTTCAACTTAATTCTTGGAATGTTCCGGCTAATGCTAGCCACGTGCCGGTTAATATGCTATCAGCAGTATACACTGACGAATTCCCTTACAATGAAAGATATGCAGGTTACAATTATAGGTGTAACAGGACTATTGGTGTTTCTACACAAAATGCTTCGTATTACCGTACCACCGTGCCTGGCAAAAATGTCATTCATGGCTTACTCTAGGTATCTAAAGTAGGCCATGTGTCACTATATAGCTTACGAACGAATTTATAGACCGGGTGCCACTAAATGACGCCCCAAGCGGAATGTGGACCGAGAGGGCTTTGCGATACTAAACGGCAGACTCAGCGTTTGCATAGTCCGCCGTTTAGTGTGACCATCATGGCCTGCAGCATGCTGTCTCTTAACCGCTGTAAAACCGTAACAGACTAACAATTCAACAATTCAATTCACATCCTATAAGGCAGGCCAATAAATCTGCAATGTTGCTGTACAATGTGATACAATTTACCTCACCCTCACCTCACTTACTGGATAAAAGTTCACTACAATAACGTAAACGGCCAGCTAGTAAAACCCTTGTACCCTGTGCATTACTGAAAACCAAATGGGTGCGACTTCACACACTAAAAGGCGGTACAACCATATCCACCCTTTCCTAAACCGAGGTGTATATATTCCTAATCCACCCTAAAGCGGTTGGCGGTTTAGCTATATCGAAACACCGTATGTAACAGCAATAGAACAATCAATTAATTATTAGGTTTACGGGAATTTGATAAACGCCAGGGTTTCTAGCAACAGTTTAATCCGTTTTGTTTCTCAATGGGCACTCTTTCCCCTATGTTTCCCTGGTGTATGCCTCTGCAGGTAATCCTACTTCTGAATCTTTCAGGTGTGCCTGATGCAACACATTTTATTGGCTATGACTTCATGGTTAAGAATAACCCACAATTCCACGACCCGGATCTGTACTCTATAACGTCAGTCTCAAGAAACAACCATCTATATTCTCCGCAATTAAATAATATTTCGTACACACCCCTATCATCACCCATGCTAACCCAGCCAGACGACGTGAATGAGGATGACATATGTAATCCATATTCATCCACTTGGAATGAGACCAAGTTTTGTGAAGATGGTTTCTGTCAGTGTCCTTACGTTATTGATGTAGAAGTAGGAAGCCTTGTGGAATTGGTCATTTATGATGAAGGAAGAACATTTGACTCTGGACATCCGATGCATCTGCACGGTCAACATTTTATCGTTGTTGCAATGGACAAGTGAGTTGATTTTGCACTTTGAACAGGAAACGAGTTGGTACAATCGGGGGAGGGTTCGAACCACATCAACTTCGTAAACTTTCCAACGGCAGAATAGGTAATTTACCTGACTCAAGCTCGTAACATTATTACGGATAGTATGCGGCTAGTATCTAGCTCAGACCAGCACCTCCTTGCATACAATGCCCAGACTGTATTCTACATATACAGTTTGCAGATGTATTATGACGAAGGGCGAAGATAAATAATCACCCAAATGCGGCATGAGTACTTCAGTTCCGAGCAATAATAGCCTACTACTATTGCCTTGTTCGAGGATTACTTCTTATATGCTTAATCAGCTATTTCAATCACATGGCAGGGTGAACTCTCAACATCCACGTTCAAATGAGTATCCAGATTCAGTTATGCGCATAAAATACGGTAAAATACGGCCATAGACGTACCAGCCATAAAGGCAAATAGCAATTTTACAGGCAGTAAGCCACCGAACGTTCGTAACAAATGCTGCTTAAACATTTAACTGGCGAACAGGTGCTACAACTACAGTTCGCTACAGATTATTAGCAAATATTATATTTTAAGAGTCGGAACGCAAGTTTCAAGTGAAGACATCAAAGCGATGCACGCCAACGGAACCATAGTTCGAAATTTCGACGGCATTTTCAAAGATACAGCTTTCGTTCCGGACGGTGGATACACAGTCGTCAGGTTCCTAGCAGACAACCCCGGCGTTTGGTTTTTTCATTGTCACCTGATATTTCATTCTGAAATAGGTGAGTTGTATGACATAAGAACCATTTATATATTTAGCTTAATTTCACGATTTGTTAGGTATGGAATTAGCATTTCGAGTCGGAAAGCCAAGCGAATGGATCAAACCTCCCGAACATTTTCCAAAATGTGGATCGTGGAACAGCGGCGAATCAGTTCATACATCAATGAAATTGGGCGGGTTAGTTTTGCTCAGCGCAATTATTGTCAATTTCCTATCCTGAAGCTATTGTGAAATGTTCATCTAATCCAATTTATTCTGACTCAAATAAACGATACGAAGCAAAATGACATATCAGTTTCAAACAGCAATGCAGAAAAGATGGAAAAATTGGAAACTGTTGGTTGACCACCGATTTCTTTGTTCGAATGAAACTGTGTGCTAAATGAAAGATCCTCTCCCTTGTATCCATGCGGAGGTGCACGTCGATTAGGTAATCAAGCTAAAGTAATAGTTGTAATAAATCAGTCACCGTCGAGCAGCATTTCCGTCACCCTTTAGAATGCGCGGCCAGATCGAGTACGCTTTACAGCAGAAGAATTAGGCCTCTGTGAAGCTTTCAACTAAACATCACTAGGGTTTTTCCTCCTGTGATACCTGAGAAGTCTATAGGGAATGGGAATGCCGTTCTATACGCACCCCTAACTCCACGAATCGCATGGAGATGTAGGCCTACATAGTTTTACCACGTGATGAAACCCGAAATTTCAATTATGGTGTTACACGGGATCACCGTCAGTCTAATGCATGTCCATCGCCCATGCGTCTTGAGGCTGATGACAATATAAATTATATAGTTCGCCTCTTAGATATATAAATAGTGATCTGTACCCGATAGGTTATACCCCGAGGCAAGTGTTTTGTAGCCTGCTCGACCATATCCTGTGTGCATGCACGAGTATTTCGTCACGTTTGCCTTGTTGTCTGCAGATTCTTGATTAACATAAATAAAAGTTTTATAGCTCCGTTTTACGACGAAATTTTGATGAGGATTCGCTAATTTGCAGCGTTTGTTTTTTCTCGTTGTCGTTTAGGTAAACTAGCATCGATTCTATCGATCCTGCATGGGAATGACAGCAGTGTACTGCGTATAACAGGACAGTTGCAATTTTCGTTGTTTTTCTTATTTCCTGTTTCCCCGTGCCAATGGAAGTCGCTACGTATCGAATACCGAAGGGAAAGCAAAAAACTATATACCTAACAACAAGAAATTATGAATCGTGCTGTGTTCGACCTCTAGGACTTAGTAAGATATCTATAGGAGAATGCAGGACATTTCAGAGTTTTCAGACACATGTAGAAATAGCCTATTTCGACTCAGAAGCAGACCGCGCTGCCCGCGTTGATCATTTCAGACGGGTAGAAACCTAGTCAATAATAACCTTCAGTATGTTGTCAAATCTTGCATACCGACTAGCAATTAAGTGTTTTGTATAAACAAGTGAGAACAATCGTATTAGCGACTATGCAAAAGTGCCTTGCGGCTATATCGACTGGACTCCGTATCACACGCAATCCACAGAAGAATGGGTGGTGTCTCGCCCGCACCGTACCTCTTCTCCAGCTCCACTGACTCTACGGTTGGCCGCCGCAGTCAGGTTGGTGCGAACAATTAAATCAACCCGCACAGATAATGATGACCGACACTACAATCACGATCACTGGTATTTCAACCGAGCTTGTGTCTGGCCTCTCGCAATGCTGTTGGGCTGATTACTCGACTGTCAGTGGCACATTAGCCAAGCGAGTATGAGGATATGCAAGATGCGCCAGCGCAACTGACATAAAGTGCTTTACAGTATATAGATCTATTCAGAGTTTAACTTGCCAACCTTTTGCTGCATAGTGTTATGGTACTAATACGAGGACGGCGCACTCTATACCTAGCTACAAAGTGTGCGTTGTTTTCTAGCAGGTATACTCTCGTGCCTCATACGCATAGCTTATATTTAGTGAGAAATCGGCAATTACTCACCTAGAACAAATCGAAAAAGTGCTAGGGTTTATCCGTGAGCGGGTTGGACTTTCTGGACGGTGTTTTTAAATATTTACTTTGAAAATGACGTAAATCATAGTTCGTTTGATGCAGTATACGCATGGTCGATCACAGCCGCCGGCGTGCAGGTGCATCAGCCAACAGCCATCAGATAAATGGGCATCAAGCCAAGACAATCGGTCATGACAGCCTTCTTGAATCAGGATTGATAGATTTCAGTCAAGTTTGGAAGGCATTATTTCTAATCATGATCTCACCTGCGGCAGTAACTTCAGCATTTGTCAACATAGAGAGGCAGCAATTGCCAATCAGAAAGACCTGTTGCTTTTTGGTCAAGCGTAATATATGTGCTGATAAAATGGATTATTAGGCCATTAGGGCAAGTCACAACCAAAATGCATCTGTTTTCGAAATAGCTACCCCCACCGCAATGTTATCCGGTAAGAGTCTAGATTCTGTGACTTCAGCAGTCGCCTCACCGCAGACAACATGCCGAGAATCACCCGTCATAAATTTAGACCCGAGCTGGCTGCATATTGAAAATAAAATCGCATCTGGTATGGCGCATCTTCATCCGGTGAAGATGAATTTTATATAGAGTCCTGTGTCTAAATGTTAAGCCCATATGTAGCCATAGGTCAACTAAAGGGGGCGTGCAGTTGGAGTGTTGATATAGCTTACGGCAACGGTGACCGAACAAGGGCTGTGTTATACACAAACTTCCGCTGGCAGCGGGAGGGGTGCCTTAAAAATTTTCTACTATATAGATGCCATCGGATAGCTCTACACAGTCAAGTCCTGGCGAAAATGGCGACAAAGGAGGAAAACGCAAAAAGTTTTTGATTGGTGAGTGAATGACTTGACACAATATCACCAAAACTAATCAGTTCTAATAAGGCACAGTAGATCAGCTGTTCTGCTAAAACTAGCTCTTAATTATAAGCTGGAACTTAATAGCCAGTCCAAGTTGATTTGAGATTAAAATGCTGTTACGCTGAGAGTGAATTTATAACAAAGTATTCCTTTGTATCAGGTATTATCACCGTTGCGGTGCTTGCGATATCATGGGTGGGAACGCAACAATTTGCTCAAAGCGCTGTTCAGCTTTCAACATTTGATGCTCCGTATTTCACCGTATGGTTAGGAACCTGTTGGATGACATTATGCTTCCCTGTTTATGGAATATTCATCGCTTTGAAGTACAGAGAACGGTTGAAGATCAGCGAAGCCCTTAGGTAGGAGAATACATTTCTCTATCACTAAATGTACGGACACGTTTTTGAAGCAGATTGGCCAATCGCGTAAGCAGTAGATCTGAAGATATTCTTTGAGTCATACAGTCATACAACACATAACCTAGCCGTATTTTTTCATTGCATGATGTGATCCATGAAAATGTATATATAAGAGTGTCAGTCCTCCCTTATTTATACCATTTGAGGAACAAGTCACTGTCTCCAGTGTGCTGCCTCGTGTTGGAGACGTTGCTGGTGTCAAATGGCCTACAAACATTTTCCAACCAAGCTATTATCCCCCACAGCCAACGCGATATCGACGTTCCAAGGCGATCTCAATCAATCAATCATCAATCAATGATTGAGATCGCCTTGTCAATCAATGATTGAGATCGCCTTGCGACGTTCCAACGTGACTCAACTCAGTGAGTGCCATTAGGTTTAGTTCGACAGCGCCAACTAGAGACATACCTCGTTATCAAACATTTCCGTAACCATCATCTTTCTACTTCAAAAGTATATCTAAATTTTTATGATCTTCACTTTCTTCACAGAGATTCTGCAAAAATGTTTCAAACCCCAAAATTAACGGCAAGGCAATTTTTTCTCCAAATCGTGCCAATGAATTTCCTATGGCTCATCACCAACTATCTGTATATTTTTGGACTGAAGTTCATTGCAGCCACGGACGCGTCGGCGATCTTCGCTTCGAATGTGGCATTTGTATACATGCTTTCTATATGCATTATACGGGAACGTCTATATTTTATCCGGGTAAGTATGCCTATGTCAAGGTGTTTTGGCGTGACTCTCACAAGCATGCAACACGCGTATTATTCCCGACGCATAGGCCTATAAGGGTCTACTTCCTACAACCTCGTCACTGTCATCACTAACAAACTGTAACTAACAGTAACAAGATCCTTTACTGTTCACAGTTGTGGATTGTAATAGAATATCATTTCTCTAATAGAAGCGAAATAGTCAGGTTGAAACAACCTCGTATCTGGCTATATGATCCTGCGACGTGAAGTACATAAAACTATTGCATCTTTCCTATCGATAGATTGCTGTAATAACATCGTACTGTAACATAGCAATCAAAATCGCGTTTTGCGTTCACGTCAATCACCACATGCCGTTACGTCTATCAAGGATGTACGTGTTGACTTTGATTATCGTCAAATTTCTTATACGTTGATATAATATCATTCAAGGAGCAATTGGTCCGGATTAGACGCGGCACGTTGACGATATACGGGCGATTCAATTAGCTGTAGCGACTTGACTTAACCAGCTGAAAGGACATTCGCTGCAGTTACAACCTGCGCTATCAAGTGGTTCCTTACCCGTCAGTTAGCCGAATGGTTTAGACATTAGATTGTCCGCCTTCTGATCGGGAGGTTCCGGGTCCGATTTCCGACCGAATCAAACCAAATAATTTAATATTGGTATCCGTCCCATCTCTAACTTTGTAGTCAGTAGGCCTATTAGGGGAGTGCGGACTGCGGTGGGTTATATGGTTATGGTAAAGCTATACACCTGAAGTACTGACGTGTGTACCGTAAACATTGGCCTGGCGTACGTGACGTGAGTAGTTGCAAAATGCCATAACTTCAAAAACAACAACCTTATTTACAAAGCTCATTTAGCCATAATCAATCAGTCAGTTACAATGGAAGTGCCGCGCTTAAAGCACATGCTTGTTGCTTCTTGTCATCGCAATATTAATAGCGAACAAAACGCAAATATCACTACAAAATGCTGTACGAAGGTAACTTGATTGTCATAATTTCAGGACACAGTAATCGTTAGTAACAGTCGGGTAATGACTGAGCAAACATTCTCTACTCACTGCATTATAGACGGATGTTTGCTTGGTGCAATTAGCGATGTCTTGACTCAAGACATCCCTGGGCGCAATCTACGCAATTCATATCAGTTATGTCGTAGAGAAGTGTCATGTCTATATAGTTCATACTAATGTATGCATAATTGTAAATCTACCTGGCTATATGGTCAATATTAATTTACACCTGATGCAATATATATTCTACTGTAGTAGGATGCCACAACGCACATTTACTCCACAAATTCCTTTGACAACGATGTCTGGATTTACGCTCTTGATATTATAACAAATTGTCTACAGATCTACCGTCTGTTATTAATCATATTCTCCCAGGATCTACTGTATAATAGTAAAATACATTCAAAGTCGCTAAACTAGCCCTACGCTACAGCTCACTGTAGCCTCTCTACCGCTTCTCTAGCTCCACTGACTCTCTAGTTGGCTAGCGCGGCCAGGTTGGTGCAATAATCATGATCAATCTACACACAGTCGCACACACTTATTGATGACCAACACTACAGGATTAAGGATCAGGGGCGGCAATACGATAACTTTCTCGCTCGCTGAATTAGCCAACTCAGTAACGAGCTTCTCAGTGAGGAGGTAACGAGCGAGAAACTCGCTGAGGTAAGGGGTATCACGAACACACTTCGCAACATCCTCGTACAAATGAAGCAGCAGAACCTTTGTCTTTTGCTCGTTGATATCTGAAAGACGTCCGACTCACACTCAGCACTCTTCTTGGCTTTGAACTCGAACATCCTGACAAGATGAATTGCACTCACAAGGGTGCATAGGTCGTCCAATATCACAGATTTTGGTAATCTATATTCTGCAATGAGCTCAATGTCAGAAAGATTTTCCAAGGGATTTTGGCGAATACTCTTCCTTTTCGTTGAACTCCTCACTGCCAAATAGGCCGCCATGATACCTCGTTCGACGGAAATTCTATTGGCGAGTGGTCTGTAGAACTCGGTATTCCGCGAGGTGTTTAGCGACATTCGACTAGTGAGAACGCGCAAGGTGGTAGGCAATCTAGGCATTAATTGGCGGAAGCGAGTTCTTGCGTCATTTGTGAGCTCGCTAAGCTAGCGAGATGTGATCAAGTGTCCGCCCCTAGAATAACTAAACGCATTGTTTGTTCAGACTGTTGCCTGCCTTCTTTGTATTTCTGGCGTCATACTCTTTGCTTATGTGGAGGGATTCGGCGGCGGATCAGGCCTAATTGAAGGGATATTGATGGCAGTTGGATCAGCCTTTGGGGCAGCCCTTTATAAGGTAAATGGGATATAGATTTACACAGGATTTCATCTGTAAAATTTCATTTGGGGGCTCGTGTTGGGGAGTTCCCATGACGTCATGCATCCGACTGTAACAGCGGGAGCGCCTATTCCTTGAGCTAACTGAAAGTTCTAAATGGCGTGTAGGTGATATGGTTATAGTATATGCCTAGTATATATAGGGATTACCAATGATGATCTGTTATACTTTTCGAGTCCTGGCACCCTGCATGCTCGGAGAGCTGAGTCTGGGAGGTATAAGGTCCATTACCCCCCTACCCTTGCCCCACCGTCGCTATCACCGACCAGCGTGACTCTGAAAAGGGTAAAGTCTGTCCAAATTCACCTGGGCCATTGAAATTTTTAAAGAAACCCTAGAGCCCCACCGCCACCCCATTTCCCAGGAAGAGTGCAAGCCCGCCTAGGAATGCAATCCTGGATTTATACCATGGGAAGCTGTAACTAAATATTCTCTAATTTATTTACTAGGTTATTTTTAAACTGTGGATGGGAAACGCCAATCTCGGTCAGGTTTCTTTGTTCTTATCGCTCATCGGCGTAAGCAACGCGTTGTTCATGTGGACGATATTTATCGTATTGTACGCAACAGGGGTGGAATTTTTCTTAGCTGAGGACATTCCTTGGAGAGATCTCAACGCGTCCAATTTCTTAGGACTTTGTGAGTTGTTTAGGATTTAGCACAAATATTATAGAATGGCTTGCATTTATACGTGAGTTTCTATTCA
Source organism: Botrylloides violaceus (assembly GCA_030412335.1). Taxonomy (NCBI): domain Eukaryota; kingdom Metazoa; phylum Chordata; class Ascidiacea; order Stolidobranchia; family Styelidae; genus Botrylloides; species Botrylloides violaceus. The sequence goes on from JASFYC010000810.1 coordinate 4,274,906, forward strand.
GTGTTCAACTTCACGATCAATTTTGGTGTTGCGTATACGTATCCTCTCTTCATTTCGATTGCCATGCTTCTAGGTATCCCTCTAAACGCAGGTTAGTCATCACACTATTTCATTCCTATCAAGTTTTTCTTTCGTTAACGATAACAACAGATTCCTCCCACGAAAGACTGAAGCAATCTCATATCCTAACTCTCATGCGTCTAGGTTTAGGCCTTACTTTCGCCATGCTAATCAGCCAGTTCAACCGCACCTGACTATTATAAGAATGAGCAATGTAGCCTACTGTGCTTTGAGAGTCCGCAGTCGTATTAGCCAAATTCTCTGTCGAAGAGGGTAAGCTGGTAGCCGCAGCTCTCTCTGTGGCTTCAATAAGGGTCATTGTTGAATCATAGGGTTCTTGTTATTTATGTTGTTTTCAATTACGTTGGTCTCGTACGCCAGGTCAATGCATATATTTATTGATGCCGATATTTCCGGGTTATTGCCCGGATCAATTCCACCCCAACCCTCCGATACTGACTACCACACAGAGAGGAGCGGATACCAATTTTGCAGTCTTTGGTTTGGCTTGGTCGGGAAACGAGCCGAGACCCCCCATTTAGCAGGCCACGGTCCTCCCGATCAGAAAACAGACAAAAAAACACTAGGATTTTTGATAATACCCAGGGATATATTAAATTATAGGCTACCTATTCCAATCGTAGACAGGCTATAGTATGGCTGGCGAGAATACACAGCCAGCGAGCCAGGGGATTCATATAAAAGAGAACAAAGTATTTCAAATCTGCTTTCAGTGGTCGATATCTTCGTCAAGAGCGTGACGTTCAGCGCAGTACGGTTGGCAGCAGCTGTATTGATTGTTGCGGGATTCGGCATTATGTTACTGCCCGAAGAATGGAACAAACGTGTTCACCGAGTCATTTTTTGCAAGACAGGGCAAACTAAATTAAATGATCCAGATAACGAAGCTGAGCATGTTACCGTGGAACACAAGTCAAGTGAAGAAAAGATGAAAAGTTCTTCGACGTAGCCACAAAGCTTCACGAGCGTTGTCAGTTTTGTGCTCCTACACGATGGCATGCCATGTAGCGTTTGCTGTATAGGTTATTGGATATGTAGACGGACAACTAGTGGGTGATGGGGCCTGGGTCCTATTTCTGATTCAATGTTATTCCTATAATCAACAAAACTCGCCATAAGCCGTAAAGTTATTTCAGTGTTGATACTCTGCTATTTTCATAGCAGCTGAGAAAGATCGTGTTGCGTGTTGAGCTACTAGCAATATCATGTCTGTGGTAGCCTAATTGATCAGTTCAAATATGACGTTACCTCCCGGTCGACACGCCTCATGACCCCATGCCTGAATTTCCTAGAATTCTATACATCGAACGCCAAAATTCGCATGGCATCAGTCGAAATTTGCCGGACGCGTAGTTATGCTTATTATGCAATATATTGATTCGAATTGAAATAGCAATGAAATCCGGATGCGAACATTATAATTATTGATCTAACTTATCAGTATTGGCCTCGCGTAGTCAACGACCAAGAGGTTTGTTGGCCAAAAAAGTCAATGCATTGGTTATACTATAGTAGCATGATGCATCTTCAGTTGAGGTGATATTGATTTTCCACCGCTATATCGAACGGAACTTTTGACTCCAGTCTACATGTTGCGGCGAGGCTTCAAAAAACGCAGGTTTGACCGACTGTTCGGGTATACGCCAAGGTCTCGCTTGATAGTTATACAGCTAATAGACATTTTCTGAGTTCGTTGGCCTATGATACGTGATACCAAATCATCTTCGAGTAATTCTTACATTGAACGGGTATGGCCGGAGGGAAAATGCTAACAGGACAATCATAAATAAGATGCACGTCTGCACACTTGAGTCGAAATATGAGCCAAATGTCGAATTCCATCTCGCACTCAACAAATGTACCACTCTACTCCGACCGGTAGCTCAGCCGCTAACCTACGACGCACCGGTTTGTAATTCGTTCGTAGCCAACTGCATAAAACCAACGCATATGACTCAGCAAATATTAGGCTGCAGCAAAAGCGCTACGCTGATTACTCGGTGTATACAAAAAGAGTCTTTCGTGTTAACAAAGCGTGTACAATATTCCGTTGTGCATCGATATGTTCAAGTATAGCTGTATTTATCTCCGAATCGTCGTCGCAGTCCAATTTTTTCGTCTCAATTAGCTTTTCAAGCCATCACGTATCACGACAAAAACCGTATTTTCACATATTGCATGAGAATCTCATTCTTGAATGATTCATATTTCGCGATTGTTATATTTGGACGCTTATATAACAAATGACTAGATGCCTAATCAATTTAAGGAAATGCTATAGATATAGATATACACATTTCAAATCAAATGGCTTGAAAACGCCTGTAAACACTGGTTGATCAGGACTAAATATCTCATTTGAATCTCATCGACGCTTGACCTTCAGTTTGAATGGATATGGACGTAGCGTGAAAATGTTTTTCCCTCTCATGTCAATATCCTCAGCCGATTGCAATTGAAATGTAAATTTTTGCAACATTGTTACTAGGAATAAAAACAGTTCCATATTCGCCAGCTGCATTCCCAGACATTGCCTTGCTCCAATAGAGAAGGGAATGTGAGTTGGATGCTTAATAAACTTCCCTTTGTCGTCAAGATGCCTGGAAGGTTCAAACCTTTCTGGTTCTGGCCATAATGCTTCATCGTGTAAGATACGAAATAAATTAGATGCCACGCAAGTGCCCTTTTTTATTCGATACCCCATTATTGTGCCATCCTTGTTCGCTACATGCGGTACTCCAATCGGAGCAACCGGTCTTATCCGAAGCGTCTCCTGAATAAGACAAAACCAGTGTTAGTGAGGAGAAAATTGTGCTTCTTGCATATGACGAGAGAAAAAAAGCTCATACCTGAATGACAGCTTTAGCGTAATCCATGTTCTTGGAGTCAGCAGTACTCGGAAATCGGTGGTGCAATATTTCGTCGATTTCCTTGTGTAATGCTGATTGACATTGCGGATATTTGCATAAATATAGCAATGCCCAGCATAAAGTAGTCGACGTTGTATCTGAACCAGCAAGGAAAAGATCCCGAACTGAATCACTCAACTGGTTGTCAGTAAACCCTAAATATTAAGCAGAAATGGATTCATTATGGTTGTATATACAACGAATTCAGCAATTGAATGTGGCGGCATTAATGTACCCGTCTACGCTCTAAACGTCTAAAGGATGTAAGTCCGAAATTCCTTACCGCAAATAAACTCGTCCGTTCAGGCAACTTAGCATTAGCTTGCTCTCTTGCACATTACAAACTTGGTCCAATTCGCATCAGTATAGGCCCTACTTTAATCTGGAGCTTGGCCAGCCATCTGTAGTTTTGTGACTAATTTTGTGACCTACCTTGCTTGTCTGCCATCGTTGATGACTCCTTGATTCTTTCTTCTATTTCTTGTAGAAAGCAATCGATGAAATCTCTAGGTTCTTCGGAGTCACGTGTTTTCTTGTGCTCTTCGATTTGCTGTCGTATCAACTCATTAGACTTGGCTGCATATTCATCTGCTTCTTGAGCCCCCCAGCGGAAAGGAGGAATGATCTGAAGCAAGAAGATTCACCGGTATGATGGTGGTAAAATTAAGTGCGAGTGGCCGTTAGTGCCGTATGCATGTTGATACTGCTCTTTAAAATCTACTAGACTGTATATTGGTGAAAAAGAGTAACGCTTATCGGTGGTAAAGGTCAGGTGCGTCACGGACTGATTGCAAAAGCCGCTATAGCGACATTCGTCGTTCACTCAATGACTCGACTGTTTGTGTAACAAACATGGATGCGATTGGCCTCCACTCATTTGCGAATGATGTATATATGCAATGCAATATGAGTTCTCAGCTATCAGCTGAGCTATCCACATGGCTATACGAAATCATTGTAAAGGGTAGGCCTACCATCGGTAACTAATCTTATTCGACTGACGCTATATCAGCCCACTAGCAAGACCGACCTAACCGACCAAAATTTTACCAGGTTGACTCACTTTTAACGCCGGATAGAACGACGCAATTGCATTTATTGAACTGTATTTTGTTCCGGTGATAACCGCGTGGAGCCATTGTCGAAAATCTGCATTTTCTTTAGGCAAGTTTTTGTTGAAGACCAGTTGAGATATAACTGTTGATACTGCCTCATAGATTGGATAAGACGCATCAACCGCCTCTCCAGATTCACTATACTTGTCAAGCCGCTCGCAAAGCTCTTCACATACGCCGAGTATTTCCGGTTCCAGACTCTTCCTTCCCATTCCAAACATTTTCAATGTTGCTAGGCCGAATTTTCTTTGCTCTTTGAGACGATTGCCGTAGTTCATAAATATGATTCCTGAGTCGCCAGAAAACGGAGGGACTGAATCCTGAAGACGATCGCTAAAGAGGTCGCTCTTTTTGACAAATGCCTCCGTGACTGCGTCCAAGCTTCCTAATATAACAAAGTCTAACGTTGCAAACTTTAAGCGGCACACCGGCCCGTAAATTTTGTTCCAATCATGCAGCTCTCGTTCAGAATGTAGACTGAGTGACAATAAATTCCCGACAATTGGCAAACCTTTCGGTCCTGCGAAAAATAGTTAACAAATCGAATATTGAGTGAAAACCTGCCTAATAGTGTCTCCATTTACAGTATATTGGTTTGTCACCTGGTGGGAGTTGACTGGTATCTTCTCGTTGCCTGATAAGTATCCAACTGGCAATCATCACTGTTATAAATAAAAGTGCAGTCTGCACATTGACATAATGCAATACCATCCACAGATTAAGCATCGTGTCCTTCGAAAATGAAAGAACTCTGATTACGCTATCCATACCATTGCCTAACGTATGAATTAACAGTGATAATTGCTCACTGTACAGCGATCGATTTTGGCTGTATATAGACCTAGCCTAGGCCTCACAATATCGTAATCTCGATGCTACGAGAATAATAGGCCTATTGAGCTTACCACTAACCAGCGTTGCGTAACCAGCGTATATGTCGATACGTCCTGACACGCACTGTAGCGTAAATATAATAGAGAAGATTGTGAAAATAAATAAGTAACTGATTTTTCTATAGCCAATAGGCCTACACGACTACACAAGAGCTTTGAATAAATAGGTCGAAATGGAAAAGGCCTTAGCGGCCTCTTCGCAGCACTTACCGCAGAACGCACTCGAAAAATGCCTTGTGGGTGTGCTTTTGGAGTACCAGTAGCCACTCTTTTAGAAGCCAATCCCGTGAGCGAATGGGACGATCGCCACCCCAAACGATATACCGCCGTTGTTAAAGCCCGTACGCCTCTAAACTATATAGGCTATATAGCCTGGAGAAAAATTCGTAGCCTACTTTCGCGCCTGGCTACGACCATCACTTCCAGACCACGACCACATAAAAGTCCACCTAAATGGCCGGAAAGGGGGAGGAGGAGGGAGTTGTCATCGAATGTAGGCCTACGCCATATATACAGTAGGCCTATAGGTGAGCTGGGCGACACCGCTTGACCTGACTCCGCTTCGTTCTGCACGGGTCTCGATTATATGCCTTTTATGCATCATCTGTAGTAGGATGCTGGTTATAGGCGCATGTCTCGGCGGAAGGGTTGGGTGGGGTCTGGCCAAGACCTGCCACGCCTTCTCCTCTAGGCCTATTATTCTAGGAAGTAGCTAATTATTTACTTGTCTGGGCGGCATCTCACGAATATGGTTTTGGTCGATATTTTGAGAGGTTGTGGTCTCTAAATGAAGTGGTGGAATGTAAATAGGGTGGTCGAGAGTAAATAGGATGGTGGGCCGTATTTTAAGAGGTGCTGGACGGTAAAATAGGTGACGATGCATGGAGTTCTTAAGAACTCCATGTGACGATGGGTTATCGTCACTCGACCGCGTCTCTTTTGTGATAATTTCGAATTGCGAATTATAGGTCCAATTGCGTGCAATTGCGTCCAATTGCAATAATCAAGAGATACCGTTGTTCGTTTGGGAAGGTGGTAGAGATACAGCATTCCTAGACCTTTATGAGCTCCAGAGGAGTTACCAACTATGGAAGACCCGATAAGCCGATAAGCCGGACAATGGAATCAGTACTTGTGATGCGCGTCGATGCGTGACAACTGCCTCCGCCATGTACTTCCAATCCGAGTGAAGGTTACAAGACTATGGTCAATGGTCAACGAGAATCACGTTTTTCAGACATATTGCACTTAGCTCGTCGCAGATGCCGTTGCCGAATGCCGTTGCCCCGCCGATGAGGTCGCGCAGATGACTGCTGGGAGCGAAAGATTGTCGGGATCAGGGATCCGCACCTCTGCATTGAGCAACCGTCAAGCCTTCAAGCGTGAGCTCTGTTAGGGCAGGGTACCCGGGCAGCGACCCACGGACATTCAGACGTAAGAGTGACAGGACGGTTGCTGTGTGCTGTGTGCTGTGTGGTGCGTGCGGTCCATCGCCAGCGGGGGGTTTATAGTTATGTACTTATGTTGCCTACCTGTGTACCTACTGCGTTATTTGCAGACGACACCTGCCTTTATATATCTGCCCCCAACTATTTAATTTTGCAGCAACTGGTATCCAGAAATCCAGTGAGATGCTTGAGATCTGCATCTGCTACTATTAACCATAATAAAACAAAACCCTAATTTTTAATCAATAATAGGACCAGTCTCTCTAGCTTACGTAATCTCGTACCCAATAATATTCTTTGCAGTGCCGGTCCCGGTATATATTTCTCTATTTTCCATTGCCACCTCAGTTATGGGGTCGTAGTCTGGGGTTTGGGTCTTCAAACCCATTTGCAGAGACTGGTCGTATTGCAAAACAAAGCTATTAGTATAATAAGCAAAGCCAGATATGGTACCAAAGATTGTCGCCGACATATAAATTCGTCAAGACGTTTACAAGTTATCTTGATGCATAAACAACATCATGGTGAATCCCCTATTGCTTTCAAGAAATTATCATGCTTGTTAGTGCTGTCCATAACTATAATAACACATCCACCAAAACGGAAAATAATTTTATTCCCCAGATGTCCTCTAGCTTTGTCACTTTCTCGGGTCCAAGATTATCGAATGTTGTGGCCCTAGCTTCAAAGACTAGTGGCCTTCTGTAATTTCTGTTCCACCTTGTGTTTTCCTAGTTTCCTTATAGCCTATTCTTTGACCTTTCCCACCTACATGCTACTTCGTGTGTATAATATCATATTTATTCACGTCATACCAAAATTCCAATTGACCCTCTAGTGTGCATTGCTTCTATTGTTATTTTCATATTTACACTCATATCATAGTAAACCGTGGAGGCTGACTAGATGACAGTGCATCGTTGCAGGTGCATCGTAGTATCGCCACCGACCTGATATTTGCATGCAAATTTTTTTCTTCAAATGAAAGCCTAGGTCAGTCTACTACTGGTAGCTATGTTTTTTGTAATGACTGGCTGTGGCGAAAGCAGTTTGCACTATATGAATTAATGAATATTAAATATTGGTATTGGTAAATATTCTTAGATTTTTAACACACGGGCATTATTTTAGTTAAAAAAAACATTAACGCCTTGCGTCACTATGTTGCACCTCATTCGTCGTGTGATCGGTTCAAGGATCAGCTCAGCTACCAACAAATGTAATGTAGCATTTGTATCAACTAATGAAAGCTTAACAGATACATCTGAAGCATCTGATTCTACCATCAGTGAAATACAACTTGAACCTAGCGCTGAAAGCATGCTGAAGATGGACATGAAAAGAACAATAGATTCTCAACTCAGAACACAGAGCAATAGGATCACTATTGATGGTTATCTTTTCTCATCGTGTATGTATCGGAAAGACGACAGTGGAGCAATACAATTTGCAACATTTCAACTGAAGCATCATGGCCTTGATGATGGCGCACAGCAGGACATGTTCACGGTAAAATTGCGTAAACCCCGAACGATTCTTTATGCTCTGAACAAACTGAATGCCGGTTCTAAAGTTCGAGTTAAGGGGTATTTAGGTTTGAGAAATAGTGATGGTGAAATTGCAATTATAGCAAACCATGTATTAAACTTGGATACTCCTGAGTCTAATGTTAAGGAGTCTTAAATGGGTTTCATTTCACTTGTGTACTATACAGCTGGAAAATTTGAAAATTCTTCTTCGCTGACAGCCTGGCCAATCTTGCTATTGGCTGAGAATTTTTGTATTAATGCAAAATGAACTTGAACGTAGAACCTTCATCACAACATTTAAAATACCGGTAGCTCCATGACAGATGGATAGACAATGTTTATCAAGCCTACCATGTTGAGACAACAATGCCCTATCCCAATTGTACTGGGCATCTGTTTGGGAGCCGTGATACCACTTTAATTCAAGTTGCAGATTGCTCAGATCTAGGTGTGCTAGACTATATATAATTGAAATTTAGTGGGCTACACAATACACATTACTGGATTCGTGCAGAAAGGTGACAGGGAAGTTCCACCCTATTCCCGTTGTGCTGGGCATCTGTTGGGGAGTTGTGATACTATTTTAAAGTCTTAGGTATTGTGCTTAAACTATCGTTTGTACTACTACCGCTTATGATGTCACTGTTACTCAGTTACTAAGTTAAGTGTTCAAGTTTTCATCGGTATAAGGCGAGTTTATTTGGGCCATACCACGTTCTGTACTGTATATTGCTGTGTTGCTACATTGTATATATGCTATTAGGATTCCCTCTCGCTCACCACTCTTCCATGTCTTCAACTGGAAACGATAACATGTAGTGTTAAATTTAGCCAAGGAAATTTAGTTAACTAATGAATGATCAGTATATATACCGTTCTTGTTTGCAAATGTGGGATGGGTTGGGATTATGTTTCTGACCTTCTCGAATTTGTCTCTGTAGCCTATCCGTACATGGGGTATTTACTGGCATACTCACACATTGGCGTCATGAGGCATGTTCTGCAATAGTGTGAATGCGTGCATTTTGAAACGGCTGTAACAGCAAAGTTTATATGTTTCGTATTTTCAGATATAAATTAATATGCTACGTCTAGGTTTCAACGCTGTACGACTAAGCAGTTCGATCATACATGGAGTGAGCCGTAGCATTGGAGCTACTACAGTGACAATAACCAACTCCGATAATGTTAATGACCAAAGTGTCCAAGAAAGAGATGATTCCACAAGCCTAGACCAGAGAGATATTCAATCAGAATTGACTTCTGCTGCTGAATTGAAAGCCATGAACAACGAGGGATTTTTTGATAGTGACATTGTTTTAACTGGGGTTGCTGGGAAATGTATGTATAATGTTGACGATGAAAACAACGTTCATGCCATCCGTATACCTGTACGTTACAATGCCAAAGGATATCCGAAGACTATCATGGCTGTTGCGGCAAGAAGTGATCTTATGACATTTGTATTGAATAACGTTGAAGAAGGAGTACCGGTATGTGTTCGGGGAACGTTTGGACGGCCTGCACTTTTCAGGAATTTCACTGTCAAAGCGAAGCATATACAGGTTCTGTCTACTCCGATTGAGGACTCGTAGCATTATTTCTGAGGTTATTTTCATAATAAATGTGATATCTAAAACTGGGATGAGTTTGGCGAATGGGATAACCACAAGGTTCCACTCAATTACTAAAGACTTGAGATTTGTTAGCCGCCTGCGACATAATATTTCACCATCATACGAAACGTTGTACTGTTTTTCTGGTACTTTTTGCTATTGTGATAAAACAGTTACCGGTATATAACATTGGCTTGTGACTTCATGGTGAATGGAAATGAAATATGAAGCAGGATTGCACTGTCATTATAACGCTTACCATATTTGTGGCCCATTGGCGCCTCGTGGGAACCTCACTAAATTGTCGGGGCAGTTCAAGACTTCTCTATCGTCACAGCCCCCTCCCCCTCACACACACCCAGGTGTACATGCACCGCACGGGGTACGGGGTGTTGGACTAACCAATCCTTGGAAGTTTCTGGTACGGACAAGCTGTGTTTGCTTGCAACTGCCACTGCAAAGACGGTGCGGATCTAAAACTTATTAAAGCGAATGCATTAACGATTTTGTATCCATTAGACAACAACATGATTGTTAGGTTTAGGAAATTACGATGACCAATAAGGATGCAATCATGGCCGACGAATTCCTTGCCCCATTGTATACAGACCATCTCGTTACCGTCAAAGCTACACCTTTAGCTTATCAGTAACCCCGGCCAAGATGATGCCAAGAAGTGATGAGTTTGCTGAGAGGAATTTACGGAATACAGTAACGATATTACTGCTACCGGCCTATCCCATGCACGCCCAAGTAGATGACTTGAATAGCTTACTGATGCGATCTCCAACAAACTTGAAAATTGAGTTGGCGACATGCAGAATGATCCCCATAAAACGACCTTTTCCTGAAGCCCTATATTTACCCAACGGCTCCGATATCCGAGAAATAGAATGCGGTAATCGTCTTGCGAGAACCTTTACTGTGAATTTCGTTGAAACCGCATTGCTTCTCATATTTATAGCCTTTTACGTCGTACAAGTTGTTACGTGTGTTTATTTTATTTATGAGAAGCTACAATCTAAACAACAAAGTGGGCTGGGACTGGGAATTTCAGCAAGGTTCAGGTAAATCAGAATGATAAATAGGCTATTCAAGTAAATTCCACGCATATAAATATAATTGCGATGTGCTATATGCATAAATATGAGAGCATCTTCTCACCATAACGCAAAGCAACAATGGGATCTATATATAATCTAAACAACAAAGTGGGTTGGTACTGGGAATTTCAGAGAGGTTCAGGTAAATCATAATGATAAATAGGCTATTCAAGGGAATTCCACGCATATAAATATAATTGCGATGTGCTATCTGCATAAATATGAGAGCCTCTTTCCACCATAACGCAAAGCAACAATGGGATCTTTTGAAATCACAGTGGAGCCGCGTACTGACGTGGAACTGCGGAACAGACGCTGTGCTGCATTGAATAATTCTACACGGGAAGCGCGCAAACGTGCCCGGAGTATGAAAGACAGTAGCTTGAAGCTGGTACAGGAAGATAGTGAGAGATTCCGAAGACAACCGTCAGGACTAGATTTGAAAACAAACGATAAGACGAGCCCTCATCGACGAAGCGACTTTCAGCGACCGGGAACTCCAGCCTCGACCTCCAACGTTCTTATCGGCAAATATTCGCTAACGATATTGTCACCGCTACATGAGAACTCAAAATTTCAGTAAATATCTTTTGAATGTCCCAGCTGTAGGTTACACTTTATGAACTTTTATTGATATATATAGGCCTATATATCCTACGCTATTACAACCTATCACCTACGCTCTACACCATGTAGGCCTACACGCTACACCATGGTAGCCTACAAAACATAGGTTTACTGCAAGCTTTTACGATTTTAATAATGTCAGATTTACTGCATATATATTCTTTATTTCCCACGAGTCGGTATCGGGGAAGTGCGGAGAGCCGTGACTGTAATAGTGATCCGGGCTATAAGCCGGATGAGGTATAGGCCTATTGACACGATTACTATAAATTGATGTAGAATCTGCTCCACACTTTCAGGTTCGTGGTGCAAAACGCCGTCCGGTGATAAGCGCCACTGAAATCTTCCGTAAATAATAATAATATTTCCAACGAAGCTGGGGTTGAGGGGATGACTGCGGGGTTGACGACAATTCGACAAGTCAGCCGTCCGGGTATCCATGATATGTTCAATAACATTTAATCGATTGCGTGGTCGATAGTGACAGTCAGCCCTAAATCTGCACTTAAATAGCTCGGTAGCCAGAAATTCTAGTGGGCGAATGACACGATATTGGCGCACGGATAACATCACCGCTAGTTGGCGTTCCCGTAGCGCCTGCGCTTCAGTCGCAATTTTCATGGTGACTGCGAATATGAAATCGCCGTATATTTCGGATACTATAGAATATGTACGCGTGTCTGCACAGATCGCCAGCACGACAGCGATAGGGTCTTCATGGGAATGTCATACTGTCATTACGTAACAAACGACGGCTCTTCCTTGCACTGAACGTTGGACAGAGAAATTCGTTTTTACATGTCCTTAATCAACGTAAAATAAAACTAGTGCTTCACTAGTTCTGTTCAGATCGAATCACAAGAATTAGGTTTAGGGAACACGCGGCTCAAGGATCAATCGCGGTGCGATTTTTAGTGGGTGTCCCGCAGTTGTATGAACACCACGGTAAAATCAGAGATGTCTAAATTTATTTTACTTGGAATTTCGGCCTGTGGTGTTTTCAACTAGTAAGGTAATGTAACCTACGCCAGGTCAATGCTCACGGCGTAGGCCTACGTGTCAATACTTTCGGCCCGGATCGCTATTATAACCACGACTCTCCGTACTCCCCCGATGCCGACTGCAAAGCAGGAGAAATGGATATCAATTTTAAAGTCTTCGATTTGACTCGGTCAAGAATTGAACGCGGAACTTCCTGATTAGATGACGGCGGACAGTTTAAACCAATCGGCGGCGCGGATCAATAGCGCGTTTTGAAGCTCGACACCGTAACTGTAAAATCAGATCAGCTTGGACTGGTAACCTTAATGATTAGGCCTATATATGATAGCACAATCTGTACCGAGAGATCAACGGCTTGAGATCCTATCACCGTATTTCTACCAACAGAGAGTAGCAGGGCGTAATCAGTCCTGATAGCTCATGACGCTACTTCATACACACTCTTTACAGTATATTCACATGTTCAGTTAGAGAGTGTCTTCTACATAAGACAAGGCAAAATATACCAAAACAAACAAAATTCGCTTTTAATCACGTAATGATAAACAGAAAATTAGTAGACAACAATCGACAGCTGAAAACCAGACGTTTGGAAGTCTATAGGAATTAGCGATAATAAGATAACCACTAACCTATAACTAATATGATAAATACCACGACTAGCAATTTCATCACCACCCATATGTGTCTAAAATAGGGCCACGTTCGAGAGCCGGTGATGCTATCGCATTTTTGCACCGCTGGTTCTCATGATGAAATTTCCGCATATGCGTGTACGTGCATGAACTGTCCCATTGGTCGATATGTCGTAAGCCATAACTGTTCATTAGTGAAAAGTCCTTTGGCATATAGCCAATTTTCCCGGATGTAAATAGCTAATTTGCATATGTATTAATATAAGCCTATGTACTATAAGGTTCTCTCATTTACAGTACCAGAATATACAGCATGTACGAAATTGAGTTAATAGCCATCAGAGTATCCGCTTTTACGTCCGTCACACATGGCACCCAGATATCCGTTTGGTTGTACTTGAATAGCCTGAACAATAGATCCTGGCAGACTGTAATCGTCCACCACATGTCCTTTGGTTTTCAGGCCTTCCAAGACGCTCTGAAAACAGAAGAAATGATAACGTACGGTATGGTGAAAATTGATAATGACTATTTGTCCTGCTGTATGCCAGTTTACTATAGTAGTCAACTCGGCCTATGCAGGTCCCGGTGAAATCAGCCACACGAATGCTAAGAACAATCCAAGAAACCCGTTGCGTCGTTTCGGTGATCATTGCGTGTGAGTTGACTGAGTAATTGATTACCATGTGTGAGTGGACGAACCTCTAACCTATAACTGCGGCGGCCAACGTCAGTTGTGCTGGAGAAGCGGTGCGGTGCGGATAACAGTGAGATTTTATGTATCTTAGGGTCCGGTGCACCAAAATGTGACAAACGTTCACGCTAAACCGTGTTCGGAGAGAATGAGAATCACTGTTACAAATTTGCACATATCTCACTTACCTGATCGAAACCCGGTTCATATTGCACTTTATCCGGAACAAGTTGGTGGTGCAGCCGCTTCATATTGACAGCTTCATCAGCGCGCTTGCCGAACCAAAGCATATGCATGATCGTCTGTGTTGTAACAAGCACATCTCATCATATACATCCTCGCCTAAGAAAGTCAAGAGATATCCGTCTTACCCACGCCGTTACAGTTGTAATTTTCGTCCCTCCTGCCGCACCTGACAGGATTCTGACTGCATCTTTACCCATCTTAGTTCGGTCGATTAGTATTGCCGGAGACATTGATGACAAAGGTCTCTTTTGTGGTTGGATGAAATTAGCAGGAGACGGTTCAACATCTAAAAAAGTGAACAAGATGCCATTTAGCCTATATCACAGTGTTGCGTTAACCTGTCTTGAAGGCATTGGTATTGTAATGCATGAAATCGTATCGAATCAGAGAAATCGTATATCATACCAAAAATGTTTGTGATATTGGGCGATGAAAAATCATCCATTTCGTTATTGAAAAGTATTCCCGTTCGCAGACCCCGAACGCATGAACCGAATCTATGCAAAGATATTGTAAATAATTAATATCAGAAGATAATAAATATAATACCACCACAAATATCCGTTCAGGATCAGTTTGGTCAAAAATAAGTCCACAACAACTCGGAGCTATGCTGGTGCACTAACTAAATGGACCTCATCAAGATCTGACCGTCCGTTATCGCACACGCACTATCATCGTGAACATCGTTTGACACTCAGCAAGGCATCAAAGCTCTTGCCGTCGTTCAGTCCAGGGGCACTTAGAGTCGCCACAGCGGATTGAAATGCATAGGTCTATGATATGTCTGTAGTTTCTACGCCTGATACTCTTCCATAGCTCACTCTACGTGCAAAGTGAATATGCTTGTCTAAAAAAATAATATTATCCCGATCTCAAATGTCAATTCTACATATCGCTGCGACTGAGTTACACATGGAGATCATATAGTCATAATAGTTTTGGAAACCGCAGTTACCTGCCATTGATAGTGCTGGTCATGGATATCGCGCTTCCATCAGCTCCGACGATGGTAAGATGAGACGTGCCTGCGTCGTTAGGCGGGGCAAAAAATTCAGCACCGTAATATTCGACCGGCTGCGTTCGTTCATCAACGATCATTGCTCTAGTCTGCTCAGCGAATTGATCATCTAATAGTTGATTTATAATCTGAAAGAAAATAGAATGATTGTAATTGTTGATTGTTGTGTACTTCATGCATGATTGGTTTTTGATTGCTCCCGCGTTTGATTGCTACGAGACTAATGAGATCGGACGTGGATTTACTTGTGTGGATTTTAGAACCTTTTAAATACAAGATACGGCATTACAACTTCAACACCGCCAATTTTACCTAGCTTATAAATGTAAGACTTTCTTGATGTCGTTAGGCCTACCGTTACGTTGTTGGCTGTTGAGTGCATTATGTAGATTTGACGCGTATAAACTCGTGTACTTGCTCAACTTCAAAAGCGCAATGCTAGTCTTTGATGTTTTCAAGACATAATTGAAATACTCGTTTATGATTTGAACAAACTCACAAATTCAACATTTTCGACAATTAACATTCGGGTATTCATCTCGAGCTCGCCAGCTGCGCTAGTCGGTTTTGCAAGTCGGATCGTCTATTCGCTGCAGACGGCATAGCCATCGCTCGCGATGATTGATTGATCATCACGACAGCAGCCGATATTACAAAAGGACAAAATCTATATTTTCAAATCGTGTGGAAGAGCATGTTCCAGCTCGTAATACATCCAACCGGTACAACAAACGGCAGCGCTGGCGGAATGGAGAGTGATCAGAATGGGTGCGGTGCAGTATTTGTTTTTAACCGGGGTTGGAATTAAGTCGAAATCTTCGCGTCCGAATTAGCCCTGAGGATTTTTGATCAGTCTGCGCACGCTGGTTTTAACGAAAGAAACGGGGTAAAGCGCCAGTACAGTTCTTAAATAGCTCATCAACACATCAACTATGCCAATGCCACCCACCTACGTCATTACTCTCGTGATAATTACGGAAGGCTATGGGCTGCCGATCAACCAGATCCATATTAACTGTGGCACACATGGCAGTTGCCAGCGCCGTAAGGAAGCGAAATGCTTCCTTATACTACAGGAGGTTATACATGTGGAATGGGGCATGCGATGAATAGATATGTGTGTGATTTGAAGCCGTCCATGGAATCACATATACAATAGGCCTTGCCGTCAAAGAGGATTGAACAATGTCGATTTGTGTGTCTATACCTTGGTCACGTTTGCATCAAAATTCTCATCTCCAAGTTGTGTTCTTTCGGCGTAGGCAAACTTGAAAGCTTCCATTACACGATGATATGTGAGGATTTTTGCGTCTGTCGTAGCCACGTCGTCTGGAGTAAATTTGTAACCTGTGGTGTAGATTGTATTCATTGGTAAGTTCGTCACTAACGAGACTACATTATCGCAAGCTACTTGCCTTTCAAGATATTCAAGATGAGTGATAAAACTGGACCTCCGCTAGGTGAGCCTGGAGTAAGAAGAGTCATATCTCCCAACGTGATATTAACAGTCGACTTCACTTCCACCCTGGAAAATTGTTTTCATAGATGATGATTGATGAATGAACATTTAGTTCATCTGAAACTCCCACAGTTGAAAGAGCTTTTCGGACCATTAAGATGGGGGCTACGGTGAAAAGGTGACTACAATTTAAATAAAAGATTGAAGTGATATAAAATAAACTTCGGCAGTAGTCATTTCCCACAGGAATTCGCACTTCATATGCATGTGGTTGGTTGGTTGGCGATAACAGTTTCAGAAATTGCCATCCAAATGGATTAAGATCTCGCGTTGTCCGATTCTACGCAATCTTCGAACGAAACATGATATGAGCTCTTCGACTGGCGGGATCAGATAGTCTCCTGGGTTACCCAAAGCCTCTTAATGTTGATATAAACTGTTGCGTCAAACCTCGGGCTATTTGGAAATCAGTTCAAAAGCATTCGGAGCCCTAATTCCTTCATCAGGTCCATTTCAAAATAAACTGATCCTCGAAGTTGAACATGAACATGAACATCACGTTTGTCTAAAGCTGATCGTGTAAACTGCTTGAAAGATTATCTGTTCGCCCAAACTTACTTATAACTTGTTAGATCTTCTTTCCGAATTAACGAAGGATGCCCGGCTGCATCTCTCAAGTCTGCGAGAATATCCGACGACAAAGTTCCATTGTAAAATGCGCTTGCTCCTTCTTCGGCGATGATTCGTAAAGTATTGGCTAATGATGGCGAAGTAACAAGATCTCCTTCACGCTTCAGACTGCCGTTAACGGCGTGCACGTAGATGGGTCTGTAAAACAAAGCAACATGGCAATGATTTGAAACGCGTGACATGATTACTTCTTTCCCTTCTATAGCCTACACTTGTACTTTCTGCGGTCCCCAATCCAAGAGGACGTAACATTCAATCTGCACTCTCGTTGCGCTCGTTGCGAGACGAACAATTGACACTATGTAACAGTGGTCAATTATGATTACTGACTGACAAGCTACAAAGCTACAACCTGAAAGCCTGTGACACGGCGACAAATCTTTATAGTTGAGTTGACACTTTCGGTCGGCTGACGTGTAGGCTACAAAGAAGTACAGATCTGCCAGCAGGCCGATACAATTTTACGATATAATCGGCATCGCTCGTCATAAAAAGTATGTTATTGTTATTATCACCGCCAGCCTGGTCAGGAGGATTTGAAGAATCGATATCGGCCATCTCTAAGGAGCACAATCCGCAATGGGGCAGGGCGCCTTCACCATTTGTAAATAGACATAGCTATAGCTTCCAGATGTGGCGACGCACTGCCTCTGAGAGGTATATATACGCCTATATTAATCACAGCAAGTGCCAAATTAGAATCTACTTTACGACCACAAGCAAACGGCTTGAAATAACACAGACCCAGACCTACAATCCTATATATATTTAAGCTAATATATATATATATATTTCGTATAGAGGCTAAAGGTTTATGTTATACCTTATAGGCTATGTATTTATAGAAAGAATATCATTCCTTACACAAGATTGTATTCCGGATTCAATATCTGAGGTTTCATATTAATAGCATCGGCCAGCGCATAATTAATACGAAATCCATGAGCTGCGAGGTTTATAGCCGGCTGGAATAATTCTTTCCACGGCAACTTTCCAAATCGTTGATGGGCCTCCCAGTATCCAGCTACCTCTCCCGGTACAGCAATGGAAGATGCTCCTATAAAGAGATAACATTGTCAGCATCTACTCAAATAAATACGGTCGAGGGTTGAGGCGCAGTCCCTTAAGCGCATGCCGAACAGATCAACACATTCAATGGCATTGTAATATATAAATCATAAACATTCAATCCTTCAGAAAAATATTCCTTACTCACCCAAACTCGATTTATCCGAATCTCCTTGGAACATATTCGTCGAAGCATCTAGAGGAGCTACTTCTCTGGAGTTAATAAAAATACTTTCGCCAGTCGCGGCATCGTAAATATTCATGAAGCTCCCCCCGCCAATACCTGTGCTAAAGAGTGATATCGACGTTAGTGCGGTGCAGTCGAAATTAGTGTCTACGCCATATCTATGGTCTATACCTAGAAATAAAGCACACGTAGGCCTAAGACAAGTTTCCATGGCAATCATATCGCTAATATGCCTACCTATGAGCACTGTGAAGTCCTACACATAGCATTGCTCCAATAGCAGCATCCACTATGCTTCCTCCTCGTTTAAGCAGGTCTTTCCCGATTACAGAGCATGGACCCGCATCGGTGGCGACAGCAGCGGACTCGAATTCACCATAAAGCGGTGGTGTGATTTTCACATTTTCGTCATCTTCTGTAACTGTCTGTGGAGGGAGCACAGAGCACAAACCTATTGCTAACCCTCCGCAGAACAGGAACAGTCTCCAAAGTGCCTCTTTTCCCATCCTTTTCTGATGCTATAGCCTACGTATACAAATACCGTACGACCTAGACCTTTACCGGTAAAACAGAACATTTTAATCATGGGTAGGCCTACTGGTGGCATGTAGCCTATACCATCGAATCTCATGTACCAAGCAGCTGACAAAACCAGAATTTCAGCCCTAATACAAAACGATCAAATTCTGGTATGCGAATTAATAGTGTTCAAGAACTCGACACTCCCAAGTCGCGACACGACACTCATGTCTAACCTATTTCTATTTCACCGTGTCACCTCAGACCTCACTATAACACTCTCATCAAATATTGAAATTTGAATCCTTGACATCCATTGGGCAAGTCAGCGTACCACACGGACAGCGATATAGCGTAGAGGTATCAAGCTCTGACGACTTCACGACCCGCGTGGTGTGCGTTTGATGCACTCTCTCACTGGATGTTTTTCTATCACATCCCCTTTCAGACATTCAAGACTCCCCACCAAGAACGCGACAACAACCGTGGATTTCAGTTTGGCCTTACTGTCCCGACTTGCTTAGACTCCACTCAGTCTGAGCTGCGGAGGAAAACAGGCCGTAAACGACGGCAGCAGTTATCTGTTTGCGAGGGTAGTTCGGTAAGCATTCGAAGCCTCATCAAATGCTATTTTAATAGCGACTTTCATATTCTCTCCCGCGGTCTCCGGTGATTATTACATTCAACTTTGCACTATCACGGTTTGCCCACGTTGTTTCTGTTGAAATAGCCGGTGGAGCTGTGACATATATACTGTAGCGAGCAGATCTACGTGCCTTCAGGCTACACGACGCAGAACACCAAAACTTTACATGCTGCACGTAGACTTACTCCTCCCAGCAGACTGGGACAGCAGATGCAATCTTGATAATCAACAGAGCTGATTCTGTCGATGACCATTGATATGCCTCAATGAGTTTCTATTTTAGTAGTATAATTTTTTTCCGATGGATATAGATAGAGTATCCGCGAAGGAAAACCAGGCCGCAAACTACTTTTGGTTTCGAAGGGGGCCCATTGACATCATATCCTCACATGATGTGACGTAATGCATGTAAGTCGTAAAAGCTCTTGATCACGTGACACAGGAATGTGGGAGGGGCAAATTCCTATGATGACCCCTCGACTTGTGCGTGTTGTGACTGGCAAAACTTGGCTTCGGTTTACAAGATTGTCTTCTGCACTATAGGCTTTTTTTCCGCAATGGAACCTTGAACATTGCCGTAAAATATCCAAGCGGCGAATCAGGGAGAAGGTGAATGTCCTCTACAACTTGGTACAACTTGGTCTCTACTATGGAGTCCCTGGCCTGGCCTCTATGTGA
Organism: Botrylloides violaceus; assembly: GCA_030412335.1. NCBI lineage: Eukaryota > Metazoa > Chordata > Ascidiacea > Stolidobranchia > Styelidae > Botrylloides > Botrylloides violaceus. The sequence goes on from JASFYC010000810.1 coordinate 4,295,072, forward strand.
ATAATATTGAGCAGTAGCCCAAATATATCGCGTCAACCTGCTGCGATACTGCCAATAAGACATCATTCTACAGACAATATTAAATTACAGGTAGGATAAGCTACGAAATAACTACACAACCCAACATCACCAAACAACGACGCATTTGACTTACTCGTACAGTCATTCAAAAGTTCTTTCGTCAATTTGAATCTCAATACGCTACTTTTCAAGTTAAGAGCCCGACCTCCCAGAGTCAAGTGTTCGTAGGCGCCTCGTCCGTACAATGGTATTGCATCGAGTATTGTGAGATTATTTCTGGTGAAGTATGGAATAGTTGAAAAACATGTTTTGTCTTTTTTATCTTCTTATTCATTCGACCACGGCTAGTTGGCCACAACTAATCTAGCTACTCATGATTAGGCTGTGATTGTCTGCTCTGGATGCCCTTCCATTGCAACCTTTGCCTACGATTAGGATAAGAATAATTCAACGAGCTCCACACTTTCATCCTTCCTCACCTGACGACGATTGGGATAAGAATAATTGTAACCGCAGAAATCCGGAAACGAGACATCAAGCTGTGGTCTAATTACCGCATGTATTCAACCCTCCAATTACATAGCCACAAACCGAATAAGCTGTAATGTCTAGACGCGTCTTATCAGACGTCTACAACTGTTTGACTAGACTTCAAATGTCAAATCAACCAACGTTTACCCTAAGTACCCAATAGGAAGATTGGCTAGACTTAAATATCACGGTCAAATCAAACACCGTTATCGTAATTATTCAACGGGAATAAGGATCAGTATGAAAGCCGATATACCCATGTTAACAAAGACAGTCAACTGGATATGTCACGTTGTAGGCTTCAGTGTAGCATACGAACCTCTTTAGTTTGCATGGAGTAGTAGCCTACAAGCGTTTTGTAGTGTATTTTATTTCTAAAATTTAGTATTAACCGTAATAATAAAACGGTGGATTCGGGTCTGTCGTCGTACGGACTAAATGCGATATTGAGATCAATTTATCTCCAGCTTCCAAAAATAAATTAACTACAGAACGGTTTAGTTTCCCGTTAAGGGTATATTCCAACCAAACCATTTGAGCAGACATCGAATCTTTCACCTACATCAAACAAGCAATGTAAATATTGCTCCTTTGAGAAAAAAAAATGACAAGACTCACCGAATCACGCCTAGGGTCTAAAAGATGGAAGACGCTTCTATTATTTATGATAAAAGACTCGTCATTCAACTTGTCCTCCCAGCCGAGCGTAGACATCACAGCTTCAGGTTGTGGATACAAAGACAAAGTGAGAACTGGCACAATGACAGGGGAATCTGCTGGATTGTAGTCTCAGTGTACCAGTTAGAAAGAAGATGAGGTCACGTAGGCCTATAGTTTTTTTGGTTGAATCTAGTGTACAAACTGATGATTTCCACATACTAACAGTAATAACCCACCATAGACATGGGTTACATGCTGCAGGCAGAAAGTTCTTTAGGAATTTCAATAAATTTAGAAATGCCACATCAATGAACAAGATTGATAGCTTAGACTTGCCTGCGAGCAAAATATGCATTTGCAGGCTGGGCGAGGAGGCGCAAATGGAGCTGGCGAGATAGCAAAGTCAAGCGCCACCCCTCCACACTATCCTCAATCCGCTGGCCAACTTGCGAAGAAGCTACGGATGCCATTTTAACACCTTTGGTACGATGCGGTCTTAGGATCTCAACAAGGGACCTACATAATATTAAAATAATACTACACGGGAAGCGCGCAAACGTGCCCGGAGTATGAAAGACAGTAGCTTGAAGCTGGTACAGAAAGACAGTAACAGATTCCGAAGACAACCGTCAGGACTTGATTTGAATTCAAACGATAAGACGAGCCCTCATCGACGAAGCGACATTCAGCAGCGACCGGGAACTCCAGCCTTGACCTCCAACGTTCTTATCGGCAAATATTCGCTAACGATATTGTCACCGCTACATGAGAACTCAAGAATTTCAGTAAATATTTTTGGAGTGTCTCAGCTGTAGGTTACACTTTATGAACTTTCATATATAATAATAATAATAATATTTCCAACGAAGCTGAGGTTGAGAGGATGACTGCGGGGTTCGACAAGTTGAGAAATCAGCCGTCAGGGTATCCGTGATATGTTCAATAGCATTAAATTAGAGTATATTCACATGTTCAGTTAGAGAGTGTCTTCTACATAAGACAAGGCAAAATATACCAAAACAAACAAAATTCGCTTTTAATCACGTAATGATAAACAGAAAATTAGTAGACAACAATCGACAGCTGAAAACCAGACGTTTGGAAGTCTATAGGAATTAGCGATAATAAGATAACCACTAACCTATAACTAATATGATAAATACCACGACTAGCAATTTCATCACCACCCATATGTGTCTAAAATAGGGCCACGTTCGAGAGCCGGTGATGCTATCGCATTTTTGCACCGCTGGTTCTCATGATGAAATTTCCGCATATGCGTGTACGTGCATGAACTGTCCCATTGGTCGATATGTCGTAAGCCATAACTGTTCATTAGTGAAAAGTCCTTTGGCATATAGCCAATTTTCCCGGATGTAAATAGCAAATTTGCATATGTATTAATATAAGCCTATGTACTATAAGGTTCTCTCATTTACAGTACCAGAATATACAGCATGTACTAAATTGAGTTAATAGCCATCAGAGTATCCGCTTTTACGTCCGTCACACATGGCACCCAGATATCCGTTTGGTTGTACTTGAATAGCCTGAACAATAGATCCTGGCAGACTGTAATCGTCCACCACATGTCCTTTGGTTTTCAGGCCTTCCAAGACACTCTGAAAACAGAAGAAATGATAACGTACGGTATGATGAAAATTGATAATAACTATTTGTCCTGCTGTATGCCAGTTTACTATAGTAGTCGACTCGGCCTATGCAGATCTCGGTGAAATCAGCCACACGAATGCTAAGAACAATCCGAGTAATCCATTGTATCGTTTCGGTGATCATTGCGTGTGCGTTGACTGAGTAATTGATTACCATGTGTGTATGTGGACCAACCTCTAACCTATAACTGCGGCGGCCAAAGTCAGTTGTGCTGGAGAAACGGTGCGGTGCGGACGATAGTGAGATTTTGTGTATATTAGGGTCCGATGCACCAAAATGTGACAAACGTTCACGCTAAACCGTGGTCGGAGAGAATGAGAATCACTGTTACAAATCTGCACATATCTCACTTACCTGATCGAAACCCGGTTCATATTGCACTTTATCCGGAACAAGTTGGTGGTGCAGCCGCTTCATATTGACAGCTTCATCAGCGCGCTTGCCGAACCAAAGCATATGCATGATCGTCTGTGTTGTAACAAGCACATCTCATCATATACATCCTCGCCTAAGAAAGTCAAGAGATATCCGTCTTACCCACGCCGTTACAGTTGTAATTTTCGTCCCTCCTGCCGCACCTGACAGGATTCTGACTGCATCTTTACCCATCTTAGTTCGGTCGATTAGTATTGCCGGAGACATTGATGACAAAGGTCTCTTTTGTGGTTGGATGAAATTAGCAGGAGACGGTTCAACATCTAAAAAAGTGAACAAGATGCCATTTAGCCTATATCACAGTGTTGCGTTAACCTGTCTTGAAGGCATTGGTATTGTAATGCATGAAATCGTATCGAATCAGAGAAATCGTATATCATACCAAAAATGTTTGTGATATTGGGCGATGAAAAATCATCCATTTCGTTATTGAAAAGTATTCCCGTTCGCAGACCCCGAACGCATGAACCGAATCTATGCAAAGATATTGTAAATAATTAATATCAGAAGATAATAAATATAATACCACCACAAATATCCGTTCAGGATCAGTTTGGTCAAAAATAAGTCCACAACAACTCGGAGCTATGCTGGTGCACTAACTAAATGGACCTCATCAAGATCTGACCGTCCGTTATCGCACACGCACTATCATCGTGAACATCGTTTGACACTCAGCAAGGCATCAAAGCTCTTGCCGTCGTTCAGTCCAGGGGCACTTAGAGTCGCCACAGCGGATTGAAATGCATAGGTCTATGATATGTCTGTAGTTTCTACGCCTGATACTCTTCCATAGCTCACTCTACGTGCAAAGTGAATATGCTTGTCTAAAAAAATAATATTATCCCGATCTCAAATGTCAATTCTACATATCGCTGCGACTGAGTTACACATGGAGATCATATAGTCATAATAGTTTTGGAAACCGCAGTTACCTGCCATTGATAGTGCTGGTCATGGATATCGCGCTTCCATCAGCTCCGACGATGGTAAGATGAGACGTGCCTGCGTCGTTAGGCGGGGCAAAAAATTCAGCACCGTAATATTCGACCGGCTGCGTTCGTTCATCAACGATCATTGCTCTAGTCTGCTCAGCGAATTGATCATCTAATAGTTGATTTATAATCTGAAAGAAAATAGAATGATTGTAATTGTTGATTGTTGTGTACTTCATGCATGATTGGTTTTTGATTGCTCCCGCGTTTGATTGCTACGAGACTAATGAGATCGGACGTGGATTTACTTGTGTGGATTTTAGAACCTTTTAAATACAAGATACGGCATTACAACTTCAACACCGCCAATTTTACCTAGCTTATAAATGTAAGACTTTCTTGATGTCGTTAGGCCTACCGTTACGTTGTTGGCTGTTGAGTGCATTATGTAGATTTGACGCGTATAAACTCGTGTACTTGCTCAACTTCAAAAGCGCAATGCTAGTCTTTGATGTTTTCAAGACATAATTGAAATACTCGTTTATGATTTGAACAAACTCACAAATTCAACATTTTCGACAATTAACATTCGGGTATTCATCTCGAGCTCGCCAGCTGCGCTAGTCGGTTTTGCAAGTCGGATCGTCTATTCGCTGCAGACGGCATAGCCATCGCTCGCGATGATTGATTGATCATCACGACAGCAGCCGATATTACAAAAGGACAAAATCTATATTTTCAAATCGTGTGGAAGAGCATGTTCCAGCTCGTAATACATCCAACCGGTACAACAAACGGCAGCGCTGGCGGAATGGAGAGTGATCAGAATGGGTGCGGTGCAGTATTTGTTTTTAACCGGGGTTGGAATTAAGTCGAAATCTTCGCGTCCGAATTAGCCCTGAGGATTTTTGATCAGTCTGCGCACGCTGGTTTTAACGAAAGAAACGGGGTAAAGCGCCAGTACAGTTCTTAAATAGCTCATCAACACATCAACTATGCCAATGCCACCCACCTACGTCATTACTCTCGTGATAATTACGGAAGGCTATGGGCTGCCGATCAACCAGATCCATATTAACTGTGGCACACATGGCAGTTGCCAGCGCCGTAAGGAAGCGAAATGCTTCCTTATACTACAGGAGGTTATACATGTGGAATGGGGCATGCGATGAATAGATATGTGTGTGATTTGAAGCCGTCCATGGAATCACATATACAATAGGCCTTGCCGTCAAAGAGGATTGAACAATGTCGATTTGTGTGTCTATACCTTGGTCACGTTTGCATCAAAATTCTCATCTCCAAGTTGTGTTCTTTCGGCGTAGGCAAACTTGAAAGCTTCCATTACACGATGATATGTGAGGATTTTTGCGTCTGTCGTAGCCACGTCGTCTGGAGTAAATTTGTAACCTGTGGTGTAGATTGTATTCATTGGTAAGTTCGTCACTAACGAGACTACATTATCGCAAGCTACTTGCCTTTCAAGATATTCAAGATGAGTGATAAAACTGGACCTCCGCTAGGTGAGCCTGGAGTAAGAAGAGTCATATCTCCCAACGTGATATTAACAGTCGACTTCACTTCCACCCTGGAAAATTGTTTTCATAGATGATGATTGATGAATGAACATTTAGTTCATCTGAAACTCCCACAGTTGAAAGAGCTTTTCGGACCATTAAGATGGGGTACGGTGAAAAGGTGACTACAATTTAAATAAAAGATTGAAGTGATATAAAATAAACTTCGGCAGTAGTCATTTCCCACAGGAATTCGCACTTCATATGCATGTGGTTGGTTGGTTGGCGATAACAGTTTCAGAAATTGCCATCCAAATGGATTAAGATCTCGCGTTGTCCGATTCTACGCAATCTTCGAACGAAACATGATATGAGCTCTTCGACTGGCGGGATCAGATAGTCTCCTGGGTTACCCAAAGCCTCTTAATGTTGATATAAACTGTTGCGTCAAACCTCGGGCTATTTGGAAATCAGTTCAAAAGCATTCGGAGCCCTAATTCCTTCATCAGGTCCATTTCAAAATAAACTGATCCTCGAAGTTGAACATGAACATGAACATCACGTTTGTCTAAAGCTGATCGTGTAAACTGCTTGAAAGATTATCTGTTCGCCCAAACTTACTTATAACTTGTTAGATCTTCTTTCCGAATTAACGAAGGATGCCCGGCTGCATCTCTCAAGTCTGCGAGAATATCCGACGACAAAGTTCCATTGTAAAATGCGCTTGCTCCTTCTTCGGCGATGATTCGTAAAGTATTGGCTAATGATGGCGAAGTAACAAGATCTCCTTCACGCTTCAGACTGCCGTTAACGGCGTGCACGTAGATGGGTCTGTAAAACAAAGCAACATGGCAATGATTTGAAACGCGTGACATGATTACTTCTTTCCCTTCTATAGCCTACACTTGTACTTTCTGCGGTCCCCAATCCAAGAGGACGTAACATTCAATCTGCACTCTCGTTGCGCTCGTTGCGAGACGAACAATTGACACTATGTAACAGTGGTCAATTATGATTACTGACTGACAAGCTACAAAGCTACAACCTGAAAGCCTGTGACACGGCGACAAATCTTTATAGTTGAGTTGACACTTTCGGTCGGCTGACGTGTAGGCTACAAAGAAGTACAGATCTGCCAGCAGGCCGATACAATTTTACGATATAATCGGCATCGCTCGTCATAAAAAGTATGTTATTGTTATTATCACCGCCAGCCTGGTCAGGAGGATTTGAAGAATCGATATCGGCCATCTCTAAGGAGCACAATCCGCAATGGGGCAGGGCGCCTTCACCATTTGTAAATAGACATAGCTATAGCTTCCAGATGTGGCGACGCACTGCCTCTGAGAGGTATATATACGCCTATATTAATCACAGCAAGTGCCAAATTAGAATCTACTTTACGACCACAAGCAAACGGCTTGAAATAACACAGACCCAGACCTACAATCCTATATATATTTAAGCTAATATATATATATATATTTCGTATAGAGGCTAAAGGTTTATGTTATACCTTATAGGCTATGTATTTATAGAAAGAATATCATTCCTTACACAAGATTGTATTCCGGATTCAATATCTGAGGTTTCATATTAATAGCATCGGCCAGCGCATAATTAATACGAAATCCATGAGCTGCGAGGTTTATAGCCGGCTGGAATAATTCTTTCCACGGCAACTTTCCAAATCGTTGATGGGCCTCCCAGTATCCAGCTACCTCTCCCGGTACAGCAATGGAAGATGCTCCTATAAAGAGATAACATTGTCAGCATCTACTCAAATAAATACGGTCGAGGGTTGAGGCGCAGTCCCTTAAGCGCATGCCGAACAGATCAACACATTCAATGGCATTGTAATATATAAATCATAAACATTCAATCCTTCAGAAAAATATTCCTTACTCACCCAAACTCGATTTATCCGAATCTCCTTGGAACATATTCGTCGAAGCATCTAGAGGAGCTACTTCTCTGGAGTTAATAAAAATACTTTCGCCAGTCGCGGCATCGTAAATATTCATGAAGCTCCCCCCGCCAATACCTGTGCTAAAGAGTGATATCGACGTTAGTGCGGTGCAGTCGAAATTAGTGTCTACGCCATATCTATGGTCTATACCTAGAAATAAAGCACACGTAGGCCTAAGACAAGTTTCCATGGCAATCATATCGCTAATATGCCTACCTATGAGCACTGTGAAGTCCTACACATAGCATTGCTCCAATAGCAGCATCCACTATGCTTCCTCCTCGTTTAAGCAGGTCTTTCCCGATTACAGAGCATGGACCCGCATCGGTGGCGACAGCAGCGGACTCGAATTCACCATAAAGCGGTGGTGTGATTTTCACATTTTCGTCATCTTCTGTAACTGTCTGTGGAGGGAGCACAGAGCACAAACCTATTGCTAACCCTCCGCAGAACAGGAACAGTCTCCAAAGTGCCTCTTTTCCCATCCTTTTCTGATGCTATAGCCTACGTATACAAATACCGTACGACCTAGACCTTTACCGGTAAAACAGAACATTTTAATCATGGGTAGGCCTACTGGTGGCATGTAGCCTATACCATCGAATCTCATGTACCAAGCAGCTGACAAAACCAGAATTTCAGCCCTAATACAAAACGATCAAATTCTGGTATGCGAATTAATAGTGTTCAAGAACTCGACACTCCCAAGTCGCGACACGACACTCATGTCTAACCTATTTCTATTTCACCGTGTCACCTCAGACCTCACTATAACACTCTCATCAAATATTGAAATTTGAATCCTTGACATCCATTGGGCAAGTCAGCGTACCACACGGACAGCGATATAGCGTAGAGGTATCAAGCTCTGACGACTTCACGACCCGCGTGGTGTGCGTTTGATGCACTCTCTCACTGGATGTTTTTCTATCACATCCCCTTTCAGACATTCAAGACTCCCCACCAAGAACGCGACAACAACCGTGGATTTCAGTTTGGCCTTACTGTCCCGACTTGCTTAGACTCCACTCAGTCTGAGCTGCGGAGGAAAACAGGCCGTAAACGACGGCAGCAGTTATCTGTTTGCGAGGGTAGTTCGGTAAGCATTCGAAGCCTCATCAAATGCTATTTTAATAGCGACTTTCATATTCTCTCCCGCGGTCTCCGGTGATTATTACATTCAACTTTGCACTATCACGGTTTGCCCACGTTGTTTCTGTTGAAATAGCCGGTGGAGCTGTGACATATATACTGTAGCGAGCAGATCTACGTGCCTTCAGGCTACACGACGCAGAACACCAAAACTTTACATGCTGCACGTAGACTTACTCCTCCCAGCAGACTGGGACAGCAGATGCAATCTTGATAATCAACAGAGCTGATTCTGTCGATGACCATTGATATGCCTCAATGAGTTTCTATTTTAGTAGTATAATTTTTTTCCGATGGATATAGATAGAGTATCCGCGAAGGAAAACCAGGCCGCAAACTACTTTTGGTTTCGAAGGGGGCCCATTGACATCATATCCTCACATGATGTGACGTAATGCATGTAAGTCGTAAAAGCTCTTGATCACGTGACACAGGAATGTGGGAGGGGCAAATTCCTATGATGACCCCTCGACTTGTGCGTGTTGTGACTGGCAAAACTTGGCTTCGGTTTACAAGATTGTCTTCTGCACTATAGGCTTTTTTTCCGCAATGGAACCTTGAACATTGCCGTAAAATATCCAAGCGGCGAATCAGGGAGAAGGTGAATGTCCTCTACAACTTGGTACAACTTGGTCTCTACTATGGAGTCCCTGGCCTGGCCTCTATGTGAATAATATTGAGCAGTAGCCCAAATATATCGCGTCAACCTGCTGCGATACTGCCAATAAGACATCATTCTACAGACAATATTAAATTACAGGTAGGATAAGCTACGAAATAACTACACAACCCAACATCACCAAACAACGACGCATTTGACTTACTCGTACAGTCATTCAAAAGTTCTTTCGTCAATTTGAATCTCAATACGCTACTTTTCAAGTTAAGAGCCCGACCTCCCAGAGTCAAGTGTTCGTAGGCGCCTCGTCCGTACAATGGTATTGCATCGAGTATTGTGAGATTATTTCTGGTGAAGTATGGAATAGTTGAAAAACATGTTTTGTCTTTTTTATCTTCTTATTCATTCGACCACGGCTAGTTGGCCACAACTAATCTAGCTACTCATGATTAGGCTGTGATTGTCTGCTCTGGATGCCCTTCCATTGCAACCTTTGCCTACGATTAGGATAAGAATAATTCAACGAGCTCCACACTTTCATCCTTCCTCACCTGACGACGATTGGGATAAGAATAATTGTAACCGCAGAAATCCGGAAACGAGACATCAAGCTGTGGTCTAATTACCGCATGTATTCAACCCTCCAATTACATAGCCACAAACCGAATAAGCTGTAATGTCTAGACGCGTCTTATCAGACGTCTACAACTGTTTGACTAGACTTCAAATGTCAAATCAACCAACGTTTACCCTAAGTACCCAATAGGAAGATTGGCTAGACTTAAATATCACGGTCAAATCAAACACCGTTATCGTAATTATTCAACGGGAATAAGGATCAGTATGAAAGCCGATATACCCATGTTAACAAAGACAGTCAACTGGATATGTCACGTTGTAGGCTTCAGTGTAGCATACGAACCTCTTTAGTTTGCATGGAGTAGTAGCCTACAAGCGTTTTGTAGTGTATTTTATTTCTAAAATTTAGTATTAACCGTAATAATAAAACGGTGGATTCGGGTCTGTCGTCGTACGGACTAAATGCGATATTGAGATCAATTTATCTCCAGCTTCCAAAAATAAATTAACTACAGAACGGTTTAGTTTCCCGTTAAGGGTATATTCCAACCAAACCATTTGAGCAGACATCGAATCTTTCACCTACATCAAACAAGCAATGTAAATATTGCTCCTTTGAGAAAAAAAAATGACAAGACTCACCGAATCACGCCTAGGGTCTAAAAGATGGAAGACGCTTCTATTATTTATGATAAAAGACTCGTCATTCAACTTGTCCTCCCAGCCGAGCGTAGACATCACAGCTTCAGGTTGTGGATACAAAGACAAAGTGAGAACTGGCACAATGACAGGGGAATCTGCTGGATTGTAGTCTCAGTGTACCAGTTAGAAAGAAGATGAGGTCACGTAGGCCTATAGTTTTTTTGGTTGAATCTAGTGTACAAACTGATGATTTCCACATACTAACAGTAATAACCCACCATAGACATGGGTTACATGCTGCAGGCAGAAAGTTCTTTAGGAATTTCAATAAATTTAGAAATGCCACATCAATGAACAAGATTGATAGCTTAGACTTGCCTGCGAGCAAAATATGCATTTGCAGGCTGGGCGAGGAGGCGCAAATGGAGCTGGCGAGATAGCAAAGTCAAGCGCCACCCCTCCACACTATCCTCAATCCGCTGGCCAACTTGCGAAGAAGCTACGGATGCCATTTTAACACCTTTGGTACGATGCGGTCTTAGGATCTCAACAAGGGACCTACATAATATTAAAATAATACTACACGGGAAGCGCGCAAACGTGCCCGGAGTATGAAAGACAGTAGCTTGAAGCTGGTACAGAAAGACAGTAACAGATTCCGAAGACAACCGTCAGGACTTGATTTGAATTCAAACGATAAGACGAGCCCTCATCGACGAAGCGACATTCAGCAGCGACCGGGAACTCCAGCCTTGACCTCCAACGTTCTTATCGGCAAATATTCGCTAACGATATTGTCACCGCTACATGAGAACTCAAGAATTTCAGTAAATATTTTTGGAGTGTCTCAGCTGTAGGTTACACTTTATGAACTTTCATATATAATAATAATAATAATATTTCCAACGAAGCTGAGGTTGAGAGGATGACTGCGGGGTTCGACAAGTTGAGAAATCAGCCGTCAGGGTATCCGTGATATGTTCAATAGCATTAAATTAGAGTATATTCACATGTTCAGTTAGAGAGTGTCTTCTAAGACAATGCAAAATATACCAAAACAAACAAAATTCGCTACACGTAATGACAAACAGAAAATTAGTAGACAACAATCGATAGCTGAAAACCAGACGTTTAGAAGTCTATAGGAATTAGCGATAATAAGATAACCTCTAACCTATAACTAATATGATAAAATGCCACGACTAGCAATTTCATCACCACCCATATGTGTCTAAAATAGGGCCACGTTCGAGAGCCGGTGATGCTATCGCATTTTTGCACCGCTGGTTTTCATGAGAAAATTTCCGCATATGCGTGTACGTGCATGAACTGTCCCATTGGTCGATATGTCGTAAGCCATAACTGTTCATTAGTAAAAAGTCCTTTGGCATATAGCCAACTTTTCCCGGATGTAAATAGCAAATTTGCATATGTATTAATATAAGCCGATGTACTATAAGGTTCTTCATTTACAGTACTAGAATATACAGCATGTACTAAATTGAGTTAATAGCCATCAGAGTATCCGCTTTTACGTCCGTCACACATGGCACCCAGATATCCGTTTGGTTGTACTTGAATAGCCTGAACAATAGATCCTGGCAGACTGTAATCGTCCACCACATGTCCTTTGGTTTTCAGGCCTTCCAAGACACTCTGAAAACAGAAGAAATGATAACGTACGGTATGATGAAAATTGATAATAACTATTTGTCCTGCTGTATGCCAGTTTACTATAGTAGTCGACTCGGCCTATGCAGATCTCGGTGAAATCAGCCACACGAATGCTAAGAACAATCCGAGTAATCCATTGTATCGTTTCGGTGATCATTGCGTGTGCGTTGACTGAGTAATTGATTACCATGTGTGTATGTGGACCAACCTCTAACCTATAACTGCGGCGGCCAAAGTCAGTTGTGCTGGAGAAACGGTGCGGTGCGGACGATAGTGAGATTTTGTGTATATTAGGGTCCGATGCACCAAAATGTGACAAACGTTCACGCTAAACCGTGGTCGGAGAGAATGAGAATCACTGTTACAAATCTGCACATATCTCACTTACCTGATCGAAACCCGGTTCATATTGCACTTTATCCGGAACAAGTTGGTGGTGCAGCCGCTTCATATTGACAGCTTCATCAGCGCGCTTGCCGAACCAAAGCATATGCATGATCGTCTGTGTTGTAACAAGCACATCTCATCATATACATCCTCGACTAAGAAAGTCAAGAGATATACGTCTTACCCACGCCGTTACAGTTGTAATTTTCGTCCCTCCTGCCGCACCTGACAGGATTCTGACTGCATCTTTACCCATCTTAGTTCGGTCGATTAGTATTGCCGGAGACATTGAAGACAAAGGTCTCTTTTGTGGTTGGATGAAATTAGCAGGAGACGGTTCAACATCTAAAAAAGTGAACAAGACGCCACTTAGCCTATATCACAGTGTTGCGTGACCCTGTCTTGAAGGCATCGGTATTGTAATGCATGAAATCGTATCGAATCAGAGAAATCGTATATCATACCAAAAATGTTTGTGATATTGGGCGATGAAAAATCATCCATTTCGTTATTGAAAAGTATTCCCGTTCGCAGACCCCGAACGCATGAACCGAATCTATGCAAAGATATTGTAAATAATTAATATCAGAAGATAATAAATATAATACCACCACAAATATCCGTTCAGGATCAGTTTGGTCAAAAATAAGTCCACAACAACTCGAAGCTATGCTCGTGCACCTCATCAAGATCTGACCGTCAGTTATCGCACACGCACTATCATCGTGAACATCGTTTGACACTCAGCAAGGCACCAAAGCTCTTGCCGTCGTTCAGTAATTGGTTTTACCCTAGGCCTAGGCGATTGCCCAGGTTATTATGCCCCACTCACGACACTTCCCGCGTCATTTGAGGCATCAGTCCAGGGGCACTTCGAGTCGCCGCAGCGGATTGAAATGCATAGGTTCATGATATGGCTGCAGGTTCTACGCCTGATGCTCTTCCGTAGCTCACCCTACGTGCAAAAACACGATTATCACGATCTCAAATGTCAAATCTACATATCGTCGCGACTGAGTTACACGTGGAGACCCATAGAGATCATATAGTCATAATAGTCTTGGAAACCGCAGTTACCTGCCATTGATAGTGCTGGTCATGGATATCGCGCTTCCATCAGCTCCGACGATGGTAAGATGAGACGTGCCTGCGTCGTCAGGCGGGGCAAAAAATTCAGCACCGTAATATTCGACCGGCTGCGTTTGTTCATCAACGATCATTGCTCTAGTCTGCTCAGCGAATTCATCATCTAATATTTGATTTATAATCTAAAAGAAAATAGAATGATTGTAATTGTTGATTGTTGTGTACTTCATGCATGATTGGTTTTTGATTGCTCCCGCGTTTGATTGCTACGAGACTAATGAGATCGGACGTGGATTTACTTGTGTGGATTTTAGAACCTTTTAAATACAAGATACGGCATTACAACTTCAACACCGCCAATTTTACCTAGCTGTGAAATGTAAGATTTTCTTGATGTCGTTAGGCCAACCGTTACGTTGTTGGTTGTTGAGTGCATTATATAGATTTGACATGTAGGCCGATGTACTGTGTATGTCACGCTGTACCTACTCCTCCTATTGTGTCATGATTCTCTGGTAAGAAGACTAGATACAGTATGTGATCTGATGTAGTTTGTAATGTGATTGACGATGGTGTGGCTAGGTCAAGGCATGGGGATCTGCAGTGCTTCGCTCCAGATATCAGTAGATACTGTAGGCCTACGTAGGAAGGTCATCAACTCCAACTGAACTTGGACCAATTGTAATTTTAGTCTTACACTCATACTAGTATAAATTTAGTCTTGTTATTTAGTGTTCACAAAATTTCATAAGTCCAGTAATAAACTCATGTACTTGCTCATCTTCAAAAGCGCAATGCTAGTCTTTGATGGAATGTACGTCAAAAGTTGAACGTGCCCACAATTTCAACATTTTCAACAATGAACATCCAGGTATTCACATCGTGCTCGCCAGCTGCGCTAGTCGGTTTTCAATCTGGATCATATATTTGCTGCGCACGGCATGGCCATCGCTCGCGATGATTGATTGATCATCACGACAGCAGCCGATACTTCGAAAGGACAAAAGTTATATTTTCAAATCGTGTGGAAGAGCATGTTCCAGCTCATAATACTTCCAATCGGTACAACATGTAGTGCCCAGTACAAACAGCAGCGCTGGCGGAATGGAGAGTGCTCAGAGTGGGTGCGGTGCAGTATTTGTTTTTAACCGGGTTGGAAGTGAGTCGAATTCGTCGCGTCCGAATTAGCCCCGAGGATTTTTGATCAGTCTGTGCACGCTGGTCGCTGGTTTTAACGAAAGAAACGGGGTAAAGCGCCAGTACAGTTCCTAAATAGCTCATCAACACATTAACTATGCCAATGCCACCCACCAACGTCATTACTCTCGTGATAATTACGGGAGGCTACGGGCTGCCGATCAACCAGATCCATATTAACTGTGGCACACATGGCAGTTGCCAGCGCCGTAAGGAAGCGCACAATGCTTCCTTATACTACAGGAGGGTATACATGTGGAATGGGGCATGCGATGAATAGATAAAGTATGTCACTATGTGTGTGATTTGAAGCCGTCTGTGGAATCACTTGTACAATAGGCCTTACCGTCATAGAGATTTGACATAACCTACTATATAGGTTACCTATTTCATGTTGACTGCACTGACTGCAGTATTACCACGTCGATTAGCGCGACCAAGAGTTATCAACAGGGGATTGAACAATTTCGATTTGTGTGTCTATACCTTGGTCACGTTTGCATCAAAATTCTCATCTCCAAGTTGTGTTCTTTCGGCGTAGGCAAACTTGAAAGCTTCCATTACACGATGATATGTGAGGATTTTTGCGTCTGTCGTAGCCACGTCGTCTGGAGTAAATTTGTAACCTGTGGTGTAGATTGTATTCATTGGTAAGTTCGTCACTACCGAGACTACCCTATCGCAGGCTACTTGCCTTTCAAGATATTCAAGATGTATGACAAAACTGGACCTCCGCTAGGTGAGCCTGGAGTAAGAAGAGTCATATCTCCCAACGTGATATTAACAGTCGACTTCACTTCCACCCTGGAAAATTGGTTTCATAGATGATGAATTGATGATTGATGAATGAACATTTAGTTCATCCAAAACTCCCACGGTTGAAAGAGCTTTTCGGACCATTAAGGGGGGCTACGTTGAAAAGGTGACTACACCTTAAATAAAAGATTGAAGTGATGTAATCTTGCGCACTACGCAATCTTGGAACGAAACATGATATGAGCTCTTCGACTTGCGGGATCAGATAGTCTCCTGGGTTACCTATAACTTCTTAATGTTGATATAAACTGTGGCGTCAAACCTCGGGCTATTTGGAAATCAGTTCAAAAGCGTTCGGAGCCCTTCATCAGGTCCATTTCAAAATACACTGATCCTCGAAGTTGAACATGAACAACACGTTTGTCTAAATCTGATCGTGTAAACTGCTTGAAGGATTATATGTTTGCCTAAACTTACTTATAACTTGTTAGATCTTCCTCCCGAATTAACGAAGGATGCCCGGCTGCATCTCTCAAGTCTGCGAGAATATCCGACGACAAACTTCCTTTGTAAAATGCGCTTGCTCCTTCTTCGGCGATGATTCGTAAAGTATTGGCTAATGATGGCGAAGTAACAAGATCTCCTTCACGCTTCAGACTGCCGTTAACGGCGTGCACGTAGATGGGTCTGTGAAACAAAGCAACATGGCAATGATTTGAAACACGTGACATGATTACTTCTTTCCCTTCTATAGCCTACACTTGTACTTTCTGCGGTCCCCAATCCAAGAGGACGTAACATTCAATCTGCACTCTCGTTGCGCTCGTTGCGAGACGAACAATTGACACTATGTAACAGTGGTCAATTATGATTACTGACTGACAAGCTACAAAGCTACAACCTGAAAGCCTGTGACACGGCGACAAATCTTTATAGTTGAGTTGACACTTTCGGTCGGCTGACGTGTAGGCTACAAAGAAGTACAGATATGCCAGCAATCCGATACAATTTTACGATATAATCGGCATCGCTCGTCATAAAAAGTATGTTATTGTTATTATCCCCACCAGCCTGGTCAGGAGGATTTGAAGAATCGATATCGGCCATCTCTAAGGAGCACAATCCGCAATAGAATAGGGCCCCTTCACCATTTGTAAATAGACATAGCTATGGCTTCCAGATGGGGCGACGAAATGCCTCTGAGAGGTAGAATATACGCCTACATTCATCAGAGCAAGTGCCAAATTAGAATCTACTTTACGGCCACAAGCAAACGGCTTGAAATAACACAGACCCAGTCCTACAATCCTATATATATTTAAGCTATATATATATATATATATATTTCGTATATAGGCTAAAATTTCTTGTTATACCTAGGCTATAGTTTATAGAAAGAATATCATTCCTTACACAAGATTATATTCCGGATTCAATATCTGAGGTTTCGTATTAATAGCATCGGCCAGCGCACAATTGATACGAAATCCATAAGCAGCGAGGTTTATAGCCGGCTGGAATAATTCTTTCCACGGCAACTTTCCAAATCGTTGATGGGCCTCCCAGTATCCAGCTACCTCTCCCGGTACAGCAATGGAAGATGCTCCTATAAAGAGATAACAATGTCAGCACACTCGCAAATAAACACGGTCGAGGGTGGTTACGTCAATAAAGTCTGTATGTGCGGCGCGTGCGGGCGTGAATCCTCCCAAACCTGCAAGTCTGGCTGACGTTATTAGCGGCGACTATATAATTTTGGCGGTTACATTACCATGTTGTTGATCTCTAGATTGGATAGCATGGGTTTGTTGCTTCGTTGTTCACTAGATTAGGCGGTCTCTCCTGCGTTATTCAATAGGTTAGTCGGGATGAATCTGGTTGATTTTATCTTTTACGTCTGTTGTTGCTGCCGTATTTTTCCGTACGCTCATTTTCTGTGTCCACAGCCAGGCGCATGCCGAACAGATTCACGCATTCAATAGCGTTGTAATATATAAATCATAAACATTCAATCCCTCAGAAAAAATTCCTTACTCACCCAGACTCGATTTATCTGAATCTCCTTGGAACATATTCGTCGAAGCATCTAGAGGGGCTACCTCTCTGGAGTTAATAAAAGTACTTTCGCCAGTCGCGGCATCGTAAATATTCATGAAGCTCCCCCCGCCAATACCTGTGCTAAAAAGTGATATCGCCGATAGTGTGGTGTAGTCGAAATTAGTGTCTACCCTTTATATATGGTCTAGAAACTCTAGACTAGACCTAGAACTAAAGCGCACGTAGGCCTAAGACAAATTTCCATGGCAATCATATCGCTAATATGCCTACCTATGAGCATTGTGAATTCCTACACATAGCATTGCTCCAATAGCTGCATCCACGATGCTTCCTCCTCGTTTAAGCAGGTCTTTCCCGATTACAGAGCATGGACCCGCATCGGTGGCGACAGCAGCGGACTCGAATTCACCATAAAGCGGTGGTGTGATTGTCACCTTTTCGTCATCTTCTGTAACTGTCTGTGGAGGGAGCCCAAAGTACAAGCCGAAGAATAAACACAAACCTATTGCTAACCCTCCGCAGAACAGGAGCAGTCTCCAAAGTGCCTCTTTCCCCATCCTCCGCTGATGCTATAGCCTACGTATACAAATACCATACGGCCTAGACCTTTACCGGCAAAACAGAACATTTTAACCATGGCTAGGTCTACCGATGGCAAGTAGCCTATACCATCGAATCTCATGAACCAAGCAACTGACAAAACCATAATTTGAGCTCTAATACAAAACGTTCAATTCTGGTATGCGAATTGCAATCGCAATCGCGCACCAAAGCACTATCAGATACGGCTACAAAGACTGTCACGCTCCAATGCACATGTGTCATCACTGTTTTAAGGCTTAAAGCGCTACTACTAGAAGTGGACGGCTCCGCTTGACCCGGCTCCGCTTCGCTCCGCACGGGTCGCGAAGTCTTTCTCATCATATACATTCCACCTCCGTCTATGCATCAGGCCCCGTGCCCCGTCGGGGACGCATTTCTCGGCTGGTGGGTGGTGGTTGGCCTTGGCCCGGCTAGACCCCACCCCCTCCTCTATCCTAGTCTCCAGACTGAGATACGGGAGCGGAGCCGGGTCAAGCGGAGCCTTCCACTTCTAGTAGTGAGTAATGAGTCATAAAACAGAGATGAGGTATGTGCATTGGAGCGTGACAGTGTTTGTAGCTGTATCTGATTATAGATAACTAATCCTTGAACGCAGTTTAGTTATCTATAATCCGATAGTGCTTTGGTGCGCGATTTTGCTTGGGATCGTTGAGATGTTGGCTGTCCGTATCTTCGAAATTCTACGTTTCCGACGGGCGGGATGTTGATATTCGTAACCAGCACGCCTCATTCTGTCATTTGACACCTACCTTCGGTTTCGTCGTGAGTTTGGAGTAATTCTGCATAAATACCGAAATAGCTACCCTTGAACTCGACACGACACTCATGTCTAACTTTTTTGCATTTCACCTTGTCACCTCAGACCTCACTATAACACTCTCACCTAATATTGAAATTTGAATCCTTGACATCGATTGGGCAACTCAGCCTAGCCTACCCCACGGACAGCGATATAGCGTAGATGTCTCAAGCTCTGAGACTTTACGATCCGTGGGGTGTGTGTTTGATGCACTCTCTCACTGGATGTTTTCCTATAACATTCCCTTTCAGACATTCAAGACCCCCCGCTCAGAACGACAACCGTGGATTTCAGTTTGGCCTTACTGTCCTGACTTGCTTAGACTCCACTCAGTCTGAGCAGCGGTGTAAAACAGGCCGTAAACTAAGGCAGCAGTTATCTGTTTGCGAGGGTAGTTCGGCAAGCATTCGAAGCCTCATCAAATGCTATTTCAATAGTGACTTGCACATTCTCTCCCGCGGTCGCCAGTGATTATTACACTCAACTTTGCACTATCACGGTTTGCCCATGCTGTTTCTGTTGAAACAGCCGGTGGAGCTGTGACAAATTTACTGTAGCGAGCAGATCTACGTGTCTTCGGGCTAAACGACGCAGAACACCAAAACTTTACACGCTGGAAGTAAACTTACTTATTTACTTCTCCCAGTAGACTGGGACAGCAGATGCAATCTTGATAACTCACAGAGCTGATCCTGTCGATAACCATTGATATGCTTCAACAATAAGTTTCTGTTTTAGAAGTAGGCGATAGGGTCTTTCCGATGGATATAGATAAGAGTATCCTCAAAGGAAAACAAGGCCACAAACTATATGTGATTTCGGAGGGGGCCCATTGACATCATATCCTCACATGATCTGACGTCATATGCCATTGAGGATTTATGACGTCACATAATTATCATCATCATTTACAAACATGGGGAAATTATAGATATCTATAGTGAATTTATGCCCGCTAAGTTAACTCAGTAACTGTGCTGTAATGCATGCAAGTCGTAAAAGCTCTTGATCACGTGACACAGGAATGTCATTGGGTGGCAGATTCCATTTTGACTCCTCCTCGCCTTGTGACTGGTTTGGACCAAAACGTGGCTTTGGTTTACAAGATTGCCTAATGTACGATAAGATTTTTTTCCGTAATGCAGCCTTGGCGGTTGCCGTAAAATATCCAAGCGGAGAATCTGGGAGAAGGTGAACATCCTCTACGCGTACAACTTGGTCTCTACTACTACTTTATCAAGGCCTCGGTTAAGAGCGGTTGCGAGTTTCTGTAATTTGAACCACAACCCAAGTTTCTGTAATTTAAACCACAAGCCTATCCATCTGAGATATCTTCCTTCTGCCATGACGCTCCACCTTGTCATTTTGACTTGGGGTTACCATTGAAGATATAGGTAGAATGCACTCACGTATCTACCAACACCCATGGTCAAATGGTCTCGCGCCTTCCACAGAACTCAAGCAAGTAACTGGGTCACCTCAATGAACCTCGTCAAACTTAAGAATGCCACCCCAGTATTAATATTGACTCAGCGTGAGTAGCAAATCTTTTATACCCGTGTGCGAACGATCCCTCAAACGCATTTACCTACCAACATGTCCCTGGCCTTACGATCACCACATAGAACTTACAACCTGCGTAAACTCTCGTCAGCTCAGCACAGTTGTCCAAACAAACAACTGAAACACCATTATTTTCGGTCTCCATTTTATGAAAAAGTTTCGAGCAACCAGACGGATGAATTACCCGATTGGAAAAATCTCAAAACATCGGTTCTTACGCGACTCACACTTAATTTAAAACATGAGCAAAACGTTGTGCAAGAATATCACCGACGATGCAGGCAAAGCACTGTAAGCGTTCATACAAAAAAAAAAAAAGAACTAGTCAAAAAGGCGCGTCTAAAATCAACAACATGACTCAGTAGTCAACACACATCAATCGCTAATCACAAGCACTAAGACAAAATATCCGCAATGCAAAAATAAAATTGATTGTAAAATCGACTCAAAGGATCGCAGTAAACCATCTGCTCACAACAGACTGGTGAAAACCGCTGAACTTCTACATTGATGGTTTTAAACAAGCCTATGCATAACATGCAGACCAGAAAATCCTCCCGCTACGGTCAAAACACTAAGCACTATGTGATATGCAAATATTGACTAAAAGCACACCATATGACAAAAGCAGCCAAATAATTCACAAGTTCTCGCGTTCGGAGGTTAACAGCATTAAAACAGTTGTCAGCAAACATGTGACAGTCAACAGAGAATTGTGGTTATATCACAGATTGTTAAACCTATCAAAACAGTTGGGACGATCTATGAACAGAGCTCAGCGAAAAGTCCCAACACAAATAACAAAACTATGCCATCAGCCGCTCTACCCCTTGCATTTCAAACCGTTGGGCAAAAATCCATAATCGGGAAACATTGCCGACATGCTCCGCTATAAAAATGACTTTTTACACAGCCAGCAACCATGGTCATACCAAAAGCTTTAATGGTTAATATGTAAAAGCGGTACTGCCTGAATAGATAACATTGAAGGGTTGAAGCATCCCACCGAAGTTTAATTTTCAAGTAATACCAGCAGTGTGAACATAATCGAGATTGTCAACGTTTCAAATTTTCGATACAGCCGCACAATTTTCATGGACGCATTTATTCATACGTTTGAATTTTCGACCGTAAAACGGATCAAAATCTGGCGGTACGATGTTAAATAAAAATTCATCAAAATTCTCATCCGTCTGTAAATCAAATTTCATCACCTCACTCGATAACATCACCAAATATAGGAAAGGGCAATTCCACATAAACAGACCTATACCAAATAAGATCACCTGAATCTTTACCAAATATCAGACTATATAACGTAATATATCAAAAACCTTGATTAGCACTTTTACATGAGCTTATTGAAAGGATGAGATACACTAGACAGTAACAATATTGTCCGGATTACAAAGAACTACGAGCGATTATGAGAGGGGATGAAATGTTTTCCTTTAAAAAAAAAGACTACAATTCATCTCCAGCTACAAGATGTCATACACTGAGTTATTTTAACGAGGGTTTCTCCAAAGTTGGATATTTGGCGTATTGGACCAGATGCTCCTAACTCCGAGTGGATCAGACTGAAATACACAAAAACATTTTTTTAGTTCATGGATTATCACGACCAATTGCCATGTCATGTCCGATGTGTACAAGGTAACACACCATACGAAAGAATGTAGACTATACTTAACATGAAAAGGGATCCCCCCACTGAAAAGGGAATACAAAAATACAGACATGCTGTTTTGTCCACGTTCGCGTTGATTGCCTATGTGAGAGTGAGCCCTGCGTGTTACAAATTAAGACTGAAAACCACTGCTGTAATCTCACACAGCCAAGACCATTTACTTACTGTATATGCTAGCAAGAATCTCCAAAATCCACATACCTCGTCAGCACTTCTATTTTCATCCATCGTGACTGCATTTGAAACCGACCATATTCCATGAGTTGTCATATTGTTGCCTGTTGAAGCCGGGACTTCTCCCCAATTGGGTGGCGCAGATGAAACTCCTGGAGTTGTGGGCGTGCCAGGAGGGGCGTCATACTGAGCATATCCGCTATGCAGAGGAACAGGGGATCGTGCGCTGTTCCATTGCGGAGGGTACAAAGGGGGAGTGATATCGGGTGGGGATCTGTTTTGGAGGAGGAGTGGGGTGCTGTATAAACTTGAGTTGGCAGAAAAAGGGGATTCCCAAGTTGCAGTCAGGCTGGTGTTGTGACGTCGGTTGCTTATCAAATCTGCAAAACAATACTTGTGAGCAGAGGGCCAAATGCTTTGATAAACAGATAGACAGTTACCTCCAACGAGATTGAAATTAGAATCTCCAAATGCTGAGTAACTGGGTGCAACAATCTGGCCAGGACTTGTCCACTGAGCATCGTGCTCTTGGCCTGGAGAACCTGAGAATTGTCACAGGTATTGAATTATTGCAC
This sequence comes from Botrylloides violaceus, assembly GCA_030412335.1. Lineage (NCBI taxonomy): Eukaryota > Metazoa > Chordata > Ascidiacea > Stolidobranchia > Styelidae > Botrylloides > Botrylloides violaceus. The sequence goes on from JASFYC010000810.1 coordinate 4,318,368, forward strand.
AAATTAGAGACACGCTCAGTAAGGTATTGACAGCGGCGATGAAAGATGGTTCGTCCATTGGGAGAGGGGAAAAGGAACGAATGTCGTGACGTCACACCGTTGCAACATCAAGGGAAATCACCATCTGATAGTCAATGGTGTACTAGGCCTCTATGGGGGTTTGGCAGCTAACCTATTAGGCTTGCAATTATTATTGGCACGTGCTGTACATATCGCAATCACAGACAAACAAAGTCACTGACGGTCTCCGCATAGTGAAATTTCTGTGATTGTGAGTTTTCCTTAGTTCTTGCAGAGGCTCCACTCCCAACATCAAATTTGATCAGTTGGTATGTCTACCTGGTAATGCTATATTATTTGGGACTATTCGACAGAATGCCATTACTCGACAACTGCCATAATCCTCTCCATACGCCTGGATGAATAGTCTACTGGGTCTAACGGGTGTTATAAAGTAGTACCTGTCCTACCCCATCGAAAGAGAAATCAACAAGTGAAAGAGCACGTCAATTTTGATTTTTAAACTTACCCAAGCCGCTTTTTCGTCCACCAAAAGAGTTCACGAACATCGATGGAGAAGACATAGCACGCGACGACCGGCTGTACTGGTTTTGCTGCAGAGGTGGTGACCTATTCCGAACGTCAGGTTGTAAGGTACGAGTCGGTGAATTGTTTGACGAGTCAACAGCGGGACGGGGGTTGCGTTTTCGAAGAAATGCTGTCGTCGGTGTTCCTCCACTTGTATCACTCTGGCTACGGGAGAGCTTTTTGCTTGGAAATGGTTGGTTCGTGACTCCTAAATATGAAGTAATTTCAAATTATTCACATTTTAATTACATTTTGATAAAAAAGTGATGCTACTCACCAAGAATGGAAGGCTTGGGCGGATTGCTGTCATTTGATCCACTGGACCTGACGCTGGAATAGGATGAACTACGACTTCCACTGGTTAGATTAGCAGGTGACGTAGCTCCCTGTAATAAAAAAGAAATTGAGTGACGATATAATGAACGAACCAATATTAGGAATAACAAGGGTACTTAGGGCGGGCAGCCCCATGGTAACATTAAAAATTCTTGTGCCGTGAAAAGGCATCAGTGCAGTAAGTGTGATATCTGGTGGTATGATGTACGAGTTTTATTTGGCAAGGAAGTATGATGTAGTACAAATCCCATCATTCATAATATGTCGCACAAATCCGATGGCTAAGCTACCAAACGTCAGATATCTTATGCATCAGACACTGCAACTATCCTTATTCTTTACCTTCCCCCTTTTCCTCTCCTTGTGTTGTTGGGTACCGATCATCAGTTCAGCCTGTTGCGACTGTTCAGCAATCTGCCGCATGTCTTCGTCTGCATCTAAACCGAAAATTTTCTCTAATGCAAACTTGCGAAGCATACAACCTAAGAATCAGAATCTCACCTCTTGCGTTGCACGGCGTATCCCACAAAGCGGAACTCTCCCCGCTGCTGCTCTCTGATATGTCATGTGATGATGAAGAGGGAGGGGATGGTCTCTTGCAGATGCTGACCTGAGACAGCTGAAGCAAAATGAGTGAATTGAGACACTAAATCACAGTTGTATCGACAAACAATACAAGAACAATTAGAAAATTGTTTTTCGCAGGTCGTGAGAGAATGTAGTTTCACATGACGCAACCGAAGAACAAGAAAAATTGCACACTGTCAAGAATGAGCAGAGAATCGCCACTATACCTTTCCAGGTTTCCCTTTCGAGCGTGAATTGTTATCAGTGCTGTAGCTGTAGGTTCGCCGTTTCACAACAATTTTGCTCTCTCTACAAAAGCATATAGCAATAGATAGAAAAAGTCACCACATATTTAATGTTATGTCATGTTTATTGGAATATAAATCAGGAGCTTCAGGAGCTCTGTTCCTATTGTAATTTCTGCCTATATTCATGGGAAATATTATGCAGTGCCCGGTAAACTGACATTTTCCAGCTTTCGGCAATGGACACGTGGACCTGGACAGGGCATTGATCAAGACCAATTCAACAGGATAAAATATTTTCCTCACTTATTTCTGGAAGACGGAAGACGAGGCGATTGGTAATCGGAAACAATTGATTTCTTCAAAGGTTTGGCAACACTGGCAGGATAACGAGGGTCGACTGGCTCGAGGGAATCCGATCGATGTTTCGGCTGGCAAGGTTTCTTCTCCAGGTTTGGCAAATTATTGGTAGTAAAGTCCGGAATATAAGGCTGTAACAATAAAGAGGAGATATTAAAACAAAGTTTTCCTAAACGCACCTATTTAATCGATGAACCTTTTCCGATTGTACTTTCAATTCGTTTTCTTTATTTTGCGACTCTTTCTCCCTCGCCAATGCCTTCAGTTGCTTCCGCGATAGCTTTTTCAGTTTCCTTGAGCGAGCTGCAGATAAACGAATTAATAGAATCGTAGCAAAACAATTTACAAACAAATGCACTGGTTGGATTGGTTACATCGAAATTCTGGTGTCTCCTGCAACACAGAAGACTGACAGAAGATTCAGAGGAATCATGAATCCTGGAACTCAACGGATATCCTGGCAAGTCAATTATTGGTAACTACTAGAATGACTGGTAAACATAAAGAAGCCGGCGGCTGTTATGTCAAAAATGTTATCCTTAGCTTCTCGCTAGATGGCCAGCGGCATGTATTGACGATATTTTGGACGAGTGTCGCTTGACTTTGGTAGCCCACCGGCTCCTTTGGTGCGTCCTCGTCCCTCCTTGTCCAGCCGGCATATGCTCATCATGCTTGCATGATATAATAATAATGCATTAATGCACCAGTAGTGTGTGTGTGTATATCATGCGAGTCTGTGTAAATGCAGCAAAAAGAACAAAAGACAAAAATAAACTACCGGTATGTCCTTATCCTTAATTAACAGATATTACATAAGTACAAGCACGTATTTAAGACAGCAACAAGGAAAAATTCATACTTGGCTTAGATTCATCTGTTTCAGAACGTTGAATTTCCGGCGTTTGAGAAAGACAGGGTTCGTCTAGAACAATCGGTTCTGGTGTATACAGACTTTCCAAGCTGCTGGTACTTTCACGCGATCGTTGACTTGACTTTGAATGTGATCGCCGTCTTTCGACCGCTTTCGTCTTGATAGTGTTGCGCGTTACAGACTCGTCGCTTTCGCTTTGCCGTTCCACAGATTCGTCTTTTGTTTTAGCCATTAAACATTCCTTCGAATTCAACTTTTCAAAGGAATCGTTGATAAAGTTTTTTGCTTTTGAAACTTCTGAAATCTTTGAAACTGGACGTATTTCGGCTGTCGGTTTCGTATACCGATCGTTGCTGTTCGCTGAAACTACATGATCAAGAGTATGAAACTTTCTGTCGTTTTTTCGTCTGTCGATGCTCGCGGCAGTGTTACACAACCGCGGGCCATTCAACGTATTCAAAGTAGGCACTTCATTATTGGGAGAAGTTGCAGTTTTGTCTACATGGGCATCATCGGAACATGACGACTTTCTGGCTTGTGTTTTTTGAGCTCGTCGGAAAAAAGATAACAGTTTGGACATAAATCGGTTAGATTTTAATGAAGTTTGCGTCGGATAATGTCTCAAATCATCAAGAAAATTAGAACACTTTCGAGATGGTTTGGGCGCGACCGGAGATGATCTTTTCGGATCGCACGTGAACTGTTCATCCCTAAAACAAATACGGACAAAAAAAATTTACAAGCTATACACAGAAAACTCAGAACCGAAACCTTACCCGGCTCCTATAGTAGATGCAGATGAATAGTTTTTCCCGATATCTCTCAAATCGAATGGTTTCTCAAAGCCAGGAGGAGGACTTGAATGGCTCTTCGGTCTCGCAGAAAGTTTCTGCTGAAAATCGTCACGATGCACACGAACAAATGATTCCCAAATGTTCACCGACTGCAATGTAACATGAGAATAAGGCTTATACACAACTTAAGATGAACTGTGGCATATAGGAAATGCGCTATAGAGTATAGACTATGATGAGCGAAAGGGTCAAAATGATTTCAGGAGAGAGAAGGCAATCCTTAACGACACCCACTTCGATGTATCCCATCAGTAGCACTCCGACGACCAATACGAGTATTACAGACACGATGAAATGATACAAAGTAGGCTCCCACGAGGGACGCGGAATCGCTTCTTGGCACAGTGGTAACATATGTGGTGGCAACGTCACGTTGAGAGTAAACAACATTTCATTTCCTTGAGACGTGACGAGACGAAGCTTGTGTAATACTAAGTAACTAGTAAAGTCAGGCGTGTACCTGTAAAGAGATAACAATTGTTGTCAGGAATGGGAGCATCAAATTGAATACTCAAAATTGTATTAAATCACAAATCATCAAAGACTGGATGATAATTTGTGGATAATTTCTTTGCGATACATATTTTTTTTCGTATCAAACCAAATCTTTGAGGGTTATGTCAAATAAAAATACCAAGAGAAATTCTGTCCTTCAGAACTGCTAATTTTACAACGAGCCAGGTATAATTTGAACTGCTTTCGTCACAAATCACAAAAGACATGCTAAGTGACTTTAGCTGCCAACACTAGGTGGTGCTATATATATATATATCCCAATTAGAAGTTGTCCTTGAATCGATTCGACGAGACCATCCCTAGCCTGCACATTTCGACTTCTGGATGTTGTCAGTAGGGTTGTTACTAGAAAAAACACTCACGCGATCTCGATCTTTTTACTGGTGTTGGGTTGAAGAATAAATTGATCACAGTCTAAAACTCTGAAACCGTACCCTTCACAAGGTGACCCGCTGACGGTCATACTCGTGATGTGGATAGGGAGGTCGCCGGTGTTGTTAGCGTGAAACCATTTCCGGACTGTGAAACTAGGATTTGTCTTTTTTCCTGGAAATGTTGAAAATGCGATAAAACGCAGTGCAAACTATATACTGTGTGAGCAATTCAACTTCCACAATCTACACTATAAGCACGTGAGCGAAGAATTACTGGACCGAGTTGTTATACCGTCCATCCATACTATCCCTAAAACAAGGAGGGTGAGGAAGCTGCAAATATATACACCATTGTGAATAAAATTGAGCAGTAGCCCAAATATATTAGGTCAACCTGCTGCCAATAAGACATCATTCTACAGACAATATTAAATTACAGGTAGAATTAGCTACAAAATAACTACACAACCCAACATCACCAAACAACGACGCATTTGACTTACTCGTACAGTCTTTCAAAAGTTCTTTAGTCAACTTGAATCTCAATACGCTACTTTTCAAGTTAGGAGCCCGACCTCCCAGAGTCAAGTGTTCGTAGGCGCCTCGTCCGTACAATGGTATTGCATCGAGTATTGTGAGATTATTTCTGGGGAAGGATGGAATAGTTGAAAAACAAGTTTTGTCTTTTTTATCTTCTTATTCATTCGACCATGTTTGACCATGGCGAGCTCGCCACAGCTATTCTAGCTACTCATGATTAGGCTGTGATTGTCTGCTCTGGATGCCCTTCCATTGCAACATTTGCCTAAGATTAGGATAAGAATAATTCAACCAGCTCCACACCTTCATCCTCCCTCACATGACGAAAGAACGACTACGAATACTTTTGAATTATATTCCAGTAAACTGGGCAGGGTGTTCAATCTATGGTGGCTTATTCTCATTGATTATTATCTGGATCGTCCGCCATCGGCTCCACTATTTCTACTATTTAGTACTAACCGTAATAATAAAACAGTGGATTTGAGTCTGTCGTCGTACGGACTAAATTCGATATTGAGATCAATTTTATCTCCAGCTTCCAAAAATAAATTAACGACAGAACGGTTTAGTTTCCCGTTAAGGGTATATTCCAACCAAACCATTTGAGCAGACATCGAATCTTTCACCTACATCAAACATGCAATGCAATGTAAATATTGCTCCTTCGAGAAAAAAATAGACAAGACTCACCGAATCACGCCTGGGGTCTAAAAGATGGAAGACGCTTCTATTATTTATGATAAAAGACTCGTCATCCAACTTGTCCTCCCAGCCGAGCGTAGACATCACAGCTTCAGGTTGCGGATACAAAGACAAAGTGAGAACTTGCACAATGACAGGGGAATCTGCTGGATTGTACAGTCTCAGTGTACCAGTCTGAAAGAAGATGAGGTCACGTATAAGTTTTGAGGTGGAGTCTAGTGTACAAACTGATGATTTCCACATACTAACAGTAATAACCTACCATAGACATGGGTTACATGCTGCAGACAGAAAGCTATTTAGGGATTTCAATAAATTTAGAAATGTCACTTTAATTAACAGATTGATAGCTTAGACTTGCCTGCGAGCTTAATATGCATTTGCAGGCTGGACAAGAAGGAGACTGTAGTGACAGACATCCTCCATATTGTCAACTTACCGACTTCCTGCCAACATGCGTCAATTGAAACTCAAACGAATCTTCCTTGAGCAAGCTAGGCCAGTACAGAGAAGCTTGAACAGGCACTTTGACATTCATCACCACATCTGCACTCAACACTAACGTAGTGTTTGGTCTGTGAGAAGATGAAAATATTCAAATAGGGCAGAAAATCACAACCGAAACAATGTCTCTGTACCCAGTGAGGCCTTTATTCTGTACATTCCACCACCGACGCCTGTGTTCGTTGTATCGTTTCGTATCAAATTCCACAGAGTCGGCCCCCAATGCCAACGTTGTTAGCCAGTGATGACCAACTAAAATGTGAAGAAGCAGATCAGACATCAATACACTGAATATCGATTGCTATTAGAAATATAGAAAGTTTGAAATTCCCATCCAATGTCACAGAGGTCAAACTTATAACATTTATAACAAAAAGACCTACCTCCTACCGGTACTGGATTTAGATTACATTTAATTCACTAAGACAGTGATTCCCAACCGGGGAGGAATTCCTCCCAAGGGAGGAAGAACTCTGCCATTTCAAGGGAGGAATGTCAAAACTTCCATTTAAAGATACCTATTGGCTTTTGAACAGATTGTTGCGGTGTTTACTTCAACAATATTGGCCGGCATAGAATTGCATTTGTTCTTGTCGAAGATGTGTTGATAGCACAGTGCAGTGGGTAGACCCGCTAACTAGCCGACCTTTATTTTCACTCGTATAGGTTTATTACTGGATATTCAGATAAGGGGAGGAAATTTTTTTAAATCAGCAAAGGAGGAATGTAGCAAAAAAGGTTGGGAAACACTGCACTAACATAACATTATATACAACATGATAACAATAACAGATATTTGCCAAAACTTCGAGTTAATTGCCAATCGCTAAGCATCTCATCTTTCCCATTGGGATATCGAAATGGGTGGGTTGCTAGCTATCTAAAGAGAATAATACCCCATGGACTTGTGAACTGAGTGTGACTCGTGCACATTGCACATGTGTAATCAGCTATCCTCTACCTTTGTACAGGCTTGGGATAGGTAATGGGTAATAGCAGTTACCTGAGAATGTGAGAATGGACAATTTTGAAATTCTTGTCTACAACACATGGTGCACACAAATAGCGGAAGAATGAGCGTGCTGACTGGGAGGTACTGGACAGAGCTGTGGCAATACCCATACAGCAAACCGCACTGAGCTGTATGAGGGATCTTACAACAAATTTACATTTCAAGTTGTCTGGCACTATCCGGAGTATATACCAGCTTGGCGCTCCTAATTTTTGTCCTTCTAAACAGGTCTACCAGTCGACATTAACAAGGAGAAGTGGTATGACATGTGTACGGTATAATCACCTGTTGTTGACGTTGGTAATCCTGAGTAACATCGATCTGGTTTGCATCCTAACCTAGCATCGAAATACACCTTTCCTATTTTTGCTTGTTTGTTGGGCTCCAATTTCAGGCCTTGGTTTTTCAACTTCCTGCAAAAGGCACAATATACCTCTAAACATCTGCAAACTGCTGTATATTTGCATACAGTATACGTACTTATAATAAAATCGTTTGTCCACTTGCTCCGCATGAACGTACTCGAGCTTGGTAGACTGTGCAAATGTGTTCACGACTGTTAATGTTTGATGGACGACACGGCCCTGGAAATGGAAACATTTTTTGATTGATCGATATCAAAACATCAATAGCACGATTCATCCAATAAAATAATAAATAAATTCGTACTAATTCGTTATCAACATCAACATGATCAGTCAGACGACAGATTTGATAAAGAGCGTAATTGTAGCACTATGGAGGCGGCTATTTCCTACCAGAACTGAAGGTTTAGGTTTACACAGTTTCAGACTTTTCCCGGCGCTAATGGGAACTTTATGGTCTTGCCACATTGGCTATATAATGAAATTGAATTATGCTGTTGCAACGAGAGGCTCTGCCTTTTCCGTTAACCCTCAAAATCAACGAACATAACAACATGTGTGTATTGTGTAGGCTATAAAGTAGAGCGAATGAGTAATTGAGAATAGCCTTGTCGCCGCTACAACAAAATGTCAAACTCAATACAGTGGTACAGTGGACAATAGCAGCCGTTGGTGGCCAAGTGGTCCCTCAAAAATGTAAATTTACCATTTGATAAAAGGTTGAAATGGCTACAAGATCTAAACTATCACTGTATCACTTTCATTGCAAAATACCTATTGCCATCATCATAACTGGAGGCTGTCTTTAACCTCACTATCAAAACAGCGCTAAGTAAAAAAGCACAACAACTTACCGGAAAAGACTTTACAAATTTGACCTTTTCCGGTTTCACAGTGAGAGTGCCGATGACGATTTTAGCCAAAACCGGGATGATGATCTCCTAAAGAGTACGCATTACATTACACGACCGTAACAGCATATTACAAAGAGCATGACCGATTTACCTGATATTGAGTTAAAATTTTAATGGAATTTACGATATCTTCTTCGATATCGGTTGCAGTAAGAGTGACTTCAAACACAGAACATGAATTCGTAGGTAGCCAAAACTGTCAAGAAGAGTGAAAGACAATTCAATGTCATCCTACCATTTCAATTTCGTAAAATTACATGATAGGAAAAATAGTGAAGCCGATGGTGGACGATTCAATTAGTAATAAATATAATAAGTCACCACAGATTTAACGTCCAGTCCAGTTTATTGGAATATAATGCACAAGCTTTCGGAGCTCTGCTCCTTCACCTGAGACTTATTATATTCATTAGTAAAATTATTTGTAATTAATTGCTCCACTACCTTCACTACTTCTAGTATTAGGATTTTCATAAGACTGTCAACACTGACTCAATGTCCAATCAAGTTCACAAGCTTCATAAATTCCAGTATATCTAGTAGCTCTGGTGTCTTCTCTGGTGCATACTCCTATGCACTTGCATTTTGTGAACTTGCATACCGGTACTGTGCTTACATTTTTGAGTTGAGTATCGTCCTCATAGGTGAGATTCTTTCCAGAGTCCTCTTCAGTGAGTGAGACGAGGCGGATTTCAATATTTTTCAACGCGCTCTCAATCTTGTCAAGCAATATCTAAAGAAAAATTTCAAAACTCATCAACTGTATAATCAACGCTTTGAGGAGATGTATTCTTGACTATGTGTGCCCATATTGTACAAGTATTTGTGCCGTCATCAGTTCGGGTTCAGGGTTCGGTAATGAATGCCAAAAGTTTGTTTTCATTCAAATATGAACCTAATCTGAGTGCGTACCATCCTAACGGGTAACAAAATCCTGCCAAATTCTATGCATCAAAGTAGTTTCGTTCCAATCCCCGAAATGCTGAGAAGGACCCCACTAACCCAGCAACAAATTCGTTTGACCCATTCCAGCTTCGGAAAAGTATCCACTACCGAAATGTTCGACCGTTTTCATGAAGCTGTCCACCCCCTCGTGCATAGCATGCTGAGAAGTAGTATCTCTTAAATTTTTTAAAATGGTTGATCAGAGGGAGTACCTTCGATGCATTTGTTCATCAGACTTCGGGGAAACAATTACATCTAAATTCATAAACGTTCTCCGACAAGCACAGTGTTGTGCGAAATAAAATCAAGGATACCGGTACTCACTTTAGTTGGATTATGATTGTATATTGCGAATAAAACTTGTCGTTCATCGTTCGTGCCCATTATCCCAAAATCGATCTTTCGTTTATCCTCACGCAGCACTTTATACTAAAGAAGACAACAACAACAAATGCAAAACAATGGATCCAAACTTGTTTAGTGTCAAAACCGGTCACATTTTGGTAACAGGAAGAAAACATCCCCGGAACAGAAATTTTTCCAAAAATATTTAACCAGGAAGAGAGACATCACTTCCGCAGTTACGTGCTATCAAAGAAAAAAGCGCAATTATAAACATATACACCAGTCAGGACTGCCACCTTAGAAGAGACATTTGCGAAGCAGGAAGTGCTCATGCGGTTTCCCGCAAATATATACAATTTCAATAGGTCTACCATCAATGACCTACTTATCGGTTAAGAGCCTGCTACAGTGTTCCATGATGTGGAAAGCTCAATTCAAGAAGGCGCTGTGAATTGCCTAAAGAGACTTGCAGTTTCCATATTGCATGCCTTGTCACTTAACTAAAGGCTCTCAAGCGTTATTACTACCGGTAATGTACTAATGAGGTCTATTATACTCAAACTGTAAGCTCATGGTGTTTGTATCTAATGCAAGATGCAATCAACCAATGATAGCAATATTGTTCTAGCCGCTAGTGCATAACCAAAATATACTAATAGGATGGCTTTTCAGGTATGACAACTTGACAACAAGCTCTTAGTCAATCTATTAAGAAATAATTTGATGTCAATTTGCAGACTAGGCGAGCTCTGTATGGAAAAAAGTTGTATCGATACCTATGCGCACCCACCGCTACTTAGCATAATTTCACTGCAACTATAGACTACAAAAAGAACCCACAAAGGAGGCTACAGTATTCCAAGATAAACCAGCAATCAACCATGCCCAATTACCAGGTAGGTTAAACAGATATTTCATACCAATAGAAACACAGTTTTTACTGAGGCGTACACCGGTACACCGAGAACCCCTGGTTCAGGGACCGGCGGTGGTCTGTTAGGCCTTTCGAATAAACAGAAAGGGTAGGTGTAACAACTGCACAGCCGGAGCATACGCTTTGGAATGTTGCCAAATTGCCGTGTGACCAAAGTAACATGTCGGTCATGATCATTTTAGCACAGATTGAGGTATTTGCAGGGACATGCAAATGTCATGATAGATTATATACGTCAAAATGTTGACATTAATTTTCCTTTGAGAAATAATGTCTTTGAAAGTCAGTCCACGGAAGCACGATAAATAATTTCTGATCCTCCATGTAATAAAGTTGAGTAGGCCCTACCGTTACCACTGGCCTACACGGCTATACGAAACAGTATTTCTATATAATAAAAATCAATTTGAGCAGATATCAATGAACTAGCACAACACACAAAATTGTTTGTGCCCAGAAAGGTCATTCAGTTTTTACATGCTGCTCATATTTTATGTCAAACTCGATCCAATTTGTTTGATTGAATGTGAGTAACGAAAGCTACATCAAGGTTAACAGCTTACTATTTAACAATCTAAGGTGACGTCAAAGACAGAAAATTAGTTGATGACCAATAAATTTTGCACTGGATAACACAAATAACCAAAACAGTAAAAGTAATACCAAGAAGGAATATAATATACAGGTAAGAATTTTACGACAACCAGACATCAGGGAACAAAAATTTAAATTATACAGTAGCTATGTAGAAAGACAACACTGCAGAAAATGGGACGGTGTGTTGAACGGGAGAACAGCAGCGACAAAGGATAGAAAATTAGTTGACGAATTCCAATCAATAACCTTTGCACTTGATAATACAATTAAACAGATCAGTAATATCAAGGATAACAGGTTAGAATTTCATGACAACCATGGGCCATGGCTCTGGGAACAATTTTTACACGTACTGGTATTATGCATTAACATAGGTAATTGTGTTACATGGGAAAACAGCATCATACATCAATTCCTACATAATCTATTGACAGCCACCTGCATACCAGAATATAGGCTATTCACTTTAGCATGAGCAATAGACTCAATCGTTGCCACCTTCAATGTGCCATTTGATAGGGAAAATGAGTCATTGTAAAAGGAAGACATGTCTAAAACAAAGTAGACATCACCTTCATTCCCTTGTGAATATACAAGTATTCAACACCACAAGAGAGCAAGAGTTCTATTGTGAGAGTAATGAGTATAGGATCCATTGCTATGTTTACGTGACAAAAGTATGATGGAACATCTCTTTCCACACTCTCTGTGACAATATGACTAATACAAGCACTGTAGGCCTGGAGATGTTTGAAGTACGCCGGCCCTAAGCATGGAGATTACCCTTATAACTGATTTGTGGTGACCAGGTTGAAATAACATTTGCTTGTGCCAAAAACAAAGCAAAACTTAAACCACACTATCTATATCGTATCTAAGGAAGCCGTTTTTTCATTACTGATACTACTTTGAGACCAGGGGCACTGGACAAAGTGTTGCAATGCCAAATCTTAATAATAGAACTATGGTGAAGGAATAGGGCTACTTCATTTGGAATTTTCCTCCAAGTACCGGTACTGTCAATTTAGAACCAGTGTAATAAAGGCTGTTAAGATGAAGAAGGCCTCCTTCCTAAGCAGTGATAGAGCAGACACAATTTGAGTGATGTTGCAACAGTGATGGTACAAGCATTGTTACCATAGGTTAGGTGGTGTTGTACACAGAACCACTGGAGGCCATTTGTGACGCTACACTCAAGCAGCTTTAGCATATAAATCCTGCGCCCTGCCGCAAACAATGAAGCGGTTAGATCAACGAGTAGACCTCTGTGACAATGGTGTTGCCCGCAATAGTAGGCTAGTAATAGCCTATCAAGGGAGGCTATTTTTGCTGCCTTATTAAAACTTGAGATGTATTGTGCGGAATGGCCTATTAAAAGCATAGAAAGTGATGTGGGCTACGTGTGTCACTAAAAAGTAGCTCCGAGAGCTTGTGTGTTATATACCAATAAACTGGACTGGACGTTAAATCTGTGGTGACTTATTATATTTATTACTATTTGAATCATCCGCCATCGGCTTCACTACTTTTCGTACTAAAAAGTAGGAGATTGCATGACCACAAAATCATCAAACTCTGAAGAACAGTAAGAAAATTCAAGATTAATAAACATAATTATATACACACCGAGATTTTCCCAGAGAATATGTACAAAGGTAAGCTGAATTTTGACGCGTTCGTGTGTAAAGTGAGATGGTGCACCAAACAAGGTTCTTCTTCAGTTGCGTCTTGTGAAAGCTTGACAGCCAACTGCTTGCTTGGATTATATTCGATGGAAAAAGGAGACTTTTGCAACGATACTGGCAAAGTCACATGACCAGAAAAATTTAGAACCTGAAAATAGAAACGTATAAACACAAATTATATCGTAAAGAAGATTCATCACAAATTCAACATCCAGCCTTGGTGTATTGAGAATGATTATAATTTTCATAAGCTTTCAGACCTCATCTCCGTCAAAACACAGTCATGCATGACTAACGTCAACCACAAGTCAAGAGTAACCGAATTTTTACATCATTCCAAATATAAAAACAATCAACCACTAAAATTAATGACAAGTCTACCAATGCCAGATATCAACTCGTTATTCTGATGAATGATAGACAAAATTAGTGTAATCACAAATTCAACAGCTGGACAACCGTTTTTTCACCCGATGAAGGGGCAGGGCTCTGAAAATTTGTGAAGTCGTTTTAAAAAAAGTGAGGCTGGAAGTTAAATAAATTTATGGTGACACTTATACTTTTGTCTGTCTAATCTTCCGGCATCGGCTGGCCAATATTCATTCTGATGATAAAACGAACGGGTTCCTAGTAGCCACAGCTAAGAGAATTTCTACAAAATTCTCATACAGATGGTAGGATCTGTTAAATACACCAAACTCAAGTTGTTGTAGGTTTTGCTGTATTGGAAAATCAGAATCAGTCAGTAGGAAACTATAAACTCAACATTACATCACTCAGTCTTTATAATAACCAACATAGGCTCAGAATTCAGCATTAACCCAATCAGAAGGCCGTGATCTGCAAGGAAATCTAACAAATTTTCATTAGCAGTATGGGAAACCTCATATCCCCACTCATGTGCTGACACCGAATTTAAAAGAGAAAAATTCCCATTTCTGGTGGTGTAGACCTGGATGACATGGACACCTCACAGTGGTGAGCGACAGGTAAATCTACATGTTTGAGAAGAAATGCAGTCAAATTGATCTAGAGAACAGCCAACCTTGAATATCCTCTTCGCTTTGGCAGGTAATGTTAGATTTTGAAGGACGACCGGAAACTTGAAAAGATTTGAAAGTTTGACTTCTTTTGACGTCTTCGTTTTATCAAAATGAAAAAGGACACCTTGCTGATCGTATCCCAAGGTTCTATGAAGATAAATATTTTGTTCACAGAAACTGCGACATAGGAGGGAGAGAACGGCCATAATAATGCATTACTGGTACCAGCTTTAATAATAGCAAAAAGTGATACATATTGCATAGGATTGGCTTCCGTAGACGCAAAGATGTAAGTGGGAAAGGCACATAAATGAAAATTTCCTTCTCATCCCGCAGAATTTCATAGGCCCATTACCACAATATTAATATTAGGCAGGCATCATAATTTTGTCCATGGTTGGAGACTTTCACACTCATTGAACAGATAGGACCCGCCCGCAAAAATACCAGTCACTGACTAATTAATTATATCCAGACCGTCAGAGACTTCAGGGAGCGCTCAATCGAGCCGTTGCACGATCACAGACCACACACCACCCGTTTCTCAATATTCCAATGCAGATAACAAAGCTTACCCTTCCAATAAATTAACAAAAAATGGAATTTCAAGACTCCTGTAGCTTTTTTCTTTCGGTTTTACAATGATGATCCCTTTCTGATCAACTTCAGATCTTGCCAAATACGCTAAAACAAGATATAATATATAATAATATTTCAGTTTTACTACACATTGCTATTATGATCCTGCTTCACTTCAACCACAGATACAAAAAACCAAGTACCAAAACACAGGTACTTTGACTGATTCTCAGGCCCACAACCAGCTTTTGATTTCAGAAGGACAAAATGACATCACATCTCACTGTACCATATGTGCACACTGTATGATGTCACACTTACAATCACCGTTTTACAAAAATGATGAAACAGCACACCATGAGGCATATGACATAAGAACATTTGGTGAGGGTCAAAACCTGGATTAAAATATATATATATATACTGACTTAACTGAAAATTCAAGAACTCAACAATCACGCGACTCAGGAATTTAAGAGGAATGCCCAAAGCCTCTGCCTGGTTGACAGCATGTCGATACTTGATGTTCCACTATAGCAACATTAGCAAGTGTTCGATTGAAAAGGCAGACATACTTCCATTAGTTACGAACCAAATAGATACACTAGAAACCATGGAATATTACTGCTAATACTTTGTCACATATTAACTTTCGCTTTCCAGCATGTTGAATGCATTGAACCGGCCGGCATGTTGTCAACAACAATGGTTCCGTGGTTCCCAAACTAGTAAAACAAACTTCCACAACAGGAAGTTCCAAAACAGTTCACCAGGTATTAAAATATCTCTCCAGCATCACAGCACGTTTAACTCAAAGGCCAGTAGGTACAAGAATCCAGGCAGCCAATGACTAATGTGTGCTGTGGTCACCCACAAATGGAACAAGGTCGATAAAGATAGGACCAACAAAAACAGAAAGGTGTGGAATGAAAGCGTAACGTGTTCCACCGTCGCACACCACGGACTCACGCATCAAGCAAACCAGTTCCTCTTGATTCAAATTATCTCACCAGAAAAAGTCACGTTAGCCACGAGAGTAAACATAGTTAGCGAAGGTCTCAACTTGGCTTTGCTGAAGGCAATTTCCACTGCTGGATTCGGCACAGCTAAGCTGATACTGCTTATTTGAACTTCGAGGTTTCCGGAATTGAGTAAAAAGAGTGGCAACGACTTGGGTTCATCTAAAAAAGGATGGCACCGACATAAAACAAAACAAAACTACGTTAAATCGGCAGCATTAATACCATAACGAGTTCGAAGAATCCCAAAATCCAAAAGTTCAAGTGCGGAGTAAATCCCAGGAGCTGAAAAGCAAACACGCCATTTCATTTCTAGATAGCGACACTCCACAGGAGCTAATATCCCGATTCTGATCTATAAATCGTATAATTCTAGTGGAACCCAAACCTGTGGCAGACAAGTGATTGAGTGCAGTACGAAATGGCACCAACAACAGATTTAATGTTCAGCCTCATTCATTGTAAAACTTATTGCAAATGTATTCAGAGCAAGACTCCTTCATCAGTGAAGCAGGATAAATCCATTGTGTTAATTTCTTACTACACTGATACTGATGTAACGTATATCATCATTCTTATTGCTAATAAATAATTGATTAAATAATTCTGCTGTGTTACCTTGGTTATATAGGCAGATATATTTTGTCTTTATCTGTTTACACAGATTCGCACAGAAGGCAGACATAAACACTATTGGTGCATATGCATTATACAGACAAAGACAGGGAGCCTGAAGGCCGGCAGACAATCAAATTCAATTAAGTGTCTCCCCTTCGAACAATCGCCATGCTTGGCATACTAACGAGAAACCTGTGGATGAGATTTTTCACATCAATGCTGTGATGCCGTCAGACCTGGGCCTGAACCTATAAATTTCAAGCAGACGACCACTTCATCATGACAATGTTGTCTAAGTCCACTTACCAGATGAAACTTCCACCTCCACGGGTAGTATGTGAAAATCTGACTCCGAGTACTCTGTCTTTTCTGTTTTTATCCGAATAAAAGCAGTGTGATTCGCTTCAACTTGACCCATGAACCTTGCTCGTATCACTTCCCTTGTTTCATAGGGCGGTATCGCCTATAAACAGTATGCAAACTGTGATGATGAATCATTTTATTTCAATAAGAAGTTAGGATTATATAATTATATGCCTACGACTGCTGAAATGACCCAGCCACTGAAGAGACCATCTGCATATGCTATAACAGGGGTGACCAACCCGTGGCTCTTCGCTTGGTTCAATGCGGCTCCCGCATACAATAAATGTAGCTGAGCCAGTGTTTCACAACCTCTTTATGCTACACTCCTCCTTAAGTGACTTAAAAAAATTTCTCTTCCAATGTCATTTAATTGGAATATGCACTACTAAACCAATACGAGTAAAACACCTTCAGGTTTGACCTTTTTTTTTTTACTCGTACGGCTATCAGCATGCGAGGCGATGTTCATGTGTGCCGATGTGAATGATATGGCTCTTTGCAGTAAATGCGGCTCTCAGTCTCGAATTGTTTGGCCACCCCTGTGCTATAGCATAGGTTAGCATGAGTCACACCCAGTAAAATAAGTTACGAATTTGTTATAATAAGAGAAGTGAGACCAGAATTGTTAAATGCACTTTGAAGAATATAGTGGAGCTAATGATGAGGAGTTCCGAGAGCTTGTGAATGTTATAACCTACGGTAATTCTCAATAAATCAAGGCTGGGAATACAATCTGGTAATTCTTTTTTACGATAAATGCACTTCGAAACGTTAAAATTTATTGGGCAGTCTCACAAATATAACAAATTGCCATGATGCAATAACCACGTATGCATGATTATAAAAATCAATTTGGGTATGGATATAAATTCCATAACGGTACCGGTACAAAAACTTTATTTGATGATTCAGTTCTCAGAGACCACAACGTGCTTCCAGCTTTCCCCGTGACCTTTGCAAAGTCATGTAGGCCTAATTTAATTGACTTCACATGGCTAACATTCAATTAAATGAGACAGTGAAGCTACCATCCTGTGTTTGGCAGCAGACATGCCGTACTACACCCTATTATTTTTGGAATGTTTCTTTGTTTGGTGATGCTATTTTCACAGCCCTATCAAGCAGAAAATTGGGCTACATAAGGTGGTGTTTGCTGAAATTCAAGGACCTTAATACGACACTATCCCTGATTGCAAATGAAGCAGGAGTAAATGGTAATCCTTCGACATTTGACGGAAACAATTTGAATCAGTCTGGCCTGCTGCGGTCGACCTATATATACTAGGCCTACGCACTTTGGGGCTCTGCACAGATGACAGATCAGCCAACTCATTTTTGCCATATATATATGCTGGGGTTACTTAGGCGTTAGTTAATAAGGTGTTCTGGCTTTGTGAGGGAAATTAGAGATCACGTTCACTGTTTGAGACTGGCAAATGAAGAACGTCTAGATCATATTTGATGATTGGATACTATGGTGACCACTGGCCACCCAGATAGCAGCCAGTTAGTTAAGGTGCTGTGACTTTGTGAAGGAAATTAGAGATGACATTCATTCTAACACTCATTGTTCTGGGAATTCCCTGCACGAGACACTGTATAGCCCTATCACTGGATTTGAATTGGATGTTATCAAACCAAACCAGTCACTTTATAATAACTTTTAGTGTAAAATAGGTGTTGAAAAGGCCAATTACACGTACACAATCGACAGCAAACACTGCAAATAGCAAGATACTACACTACATTCAATGTAGCAAACTGAACTGTTGTCATCGGCTATGCATCAACACTGCATGTCTTATCAGTCGCAATGTTGTTATCATTAGGCGATAACCTGTTGTGGTTTGTGAACTAACTTTGTTTAGTTCTAATTCTGCTTTGAAGTAGCCTACAGCACGAAACGATTTACGCGGATAAAACTGTACACGCAGTCAACACATTAAAGTAGTAAAACCATATTATATATATTCAATTAATCATTTCCAGTAACATTGGAGTACACACAAAAAAACGAATGAGATAGGGCACTAAATACGCAGCCTACAGTACTGCTAGACTTCTATTTCGTCTAAAAGTTTATCCATAACATTTCTCATGAGTAATAGAGGTTGCTGAGTAAGGCAATTACGTTACAGAAACACAATGGCCATAAGTGATTGTGAAGCAGCCTTGCATATTCTAGAATGACATGGTTGGTTGATCATGTGCAAAACCCAAAGCATGACAATGGCAAATAAACAGAAACTCTACAAAGGATTCCAGACACAATAGACTAATCCAACAGCTCCAAACCAAACAGATCCTCACAAAAATAACGGTTGGGTCGGAATTTTGATTTTCAAGATATTTAAACAATTCCGTTGCGGCATACATGTGACGCAAAAGCTAAGTCTTTAGCCTCCTAAACTGACTTTTGCAAAAATTGTCGCCACACTCAGCTTGATCCATGAACTGGCTATGGCCAATCACACAGCAATTAGTGCTAACAGCTTCATTGAAAAGTGGATCACATGAACAAACGCTACATATATAGCTCAACAGATGTTGCTAAATCCTAATTTTGCAGAGCTGACAGGCTCTCCATAAAGAAACTTGACCATAAACCCGATAAATAGCTTTCAATCACAAAATATTGTATCCAAACAGAAATTTGCTACTGTTAGTAAGCAACACCGTCGACATGACAGCCGGCTAATGACTTGGTTTGAATGGGTCAATATTGACTTTCAGTAAAAAAAACGATAATAACCTGTTGGAGGCTAAAATTTACTATTACAGTAGGCCTAGCATAAGCAGGAGTGAAGTGATCGGAAAGAGATAGATAAGATAACATACCCACTGCTCCTTGTCGACTTCATGTTGGCCTTGCGGCAACTGCAGTTGGAGATACCCACTAGAGCTGTACATTTCAGTAACCTAAAATGCATAATAATGAATGGTCACAAACTCACAATACAAAATTTGCAGAAACTCGACCAACTATTCCTATATCTAATAGAATAGTATAGTGGAGTCGATGGCGGACGATCAATAGATAGTGCTAATTCTCAATAAACCAAGGCTGGACGTTAAATCTGTGGTGATCTTCTTTATGATATATTTAATTGGTGTTTGGTAATTGGTATTTCAAAAGAAAAATTGCTAATGTGTAGAACCAGGCAATGAGGTTGACAATCTACCCATTTTCTAATTCATGCTGCATGTTTATGCAAGCAATTGACGAACGACCTGAGATCGGCTTACCGGCACCCGTATAAACTGCCAGCCTCAACACAGACTCAATTGATTAATATGCGCCGGTTGATGTCAATAATTGATGTCAAGTTTAGGCATATAAGTAAATATAGAGGATTTATCAATGGCGAAGTCATTAGAGGCGATGAAGCGCTGAACTGAACATACAAAAGTGACTACCAGCCGACGAAGCGCTGATCACTGAGACTGAACTTACAAACGTGGCTGTCAGCGTGATTTGCTGTGAGGCGACCAAACAGGACATATAACAACACACCTGTAGATTGCTGGCCACATTAAGCAATTCACAAACTATCCAAGCAGGACATACATATTGGAATTCAATTCACTTGAATTCAGGTGAATTGTATTGCAATAAATTGAACCGGATGTTAAATTTGTAGCAGCCTATTTTATCTATTACCATACTATTATGAATTTCGGATACACTATTATTCATGAAAAGTCCTGCTATATATATATACGCCTAGCATTGGTCCACTCCATCTATACATAGGCCTAACACTAAAAACAAAGATTATTTTTCAATCCATGATACCAATATGAGGACCAAAGCATGGAGGATGGAGCCCACTCGGGTATACCCATAGGATTGAATAATAAGATATATGCTCAATTTATAACGTTCAAATTGATCATTTTTAAGCAAGCTAGTTCGCTGATTTGGCATTTTTTTGATGGGTATTCCTCTAATTTGCAAACAGCAAGACCGGTTACAATACGTTGTCAATCATAATGCCACTAGACACACTTAGTTGATTTTAGGAAAGGTGCTACCACGTGTCATCTCAGCTTTCTGTATTTCGCTTCGGGTAACTAAGAGAGTGAATAATATGTTCCACTCTAATTGAATGTCACTTGTATGAAAAGAGAAGGTGGCAGCTGACTCATTCAGGTTAACTGATTGAAAATCACTCACCTGTAACGTCTCGCTGGTGGGATTATGCATACTGATTAATGGTGAAAATGTGCTGTTTAATGGAACTTTGGCACCGAGATATGGTCGCAAGCGATATGGGTTTGGAATACCGATTCCAAAAACCTGGAAATGAAATTCAAAGCTTTGAGTATACTGTTACTGGATTCTGCATTAAGCAAGCAAAAGTAAATGCAGAAAGTAGGCCTTAATAACATCAGCTTATGATCATTAATAGAGTAATTGAAAGAGAAAAAACACTACAGCAGCACCTACATAGGCCTAAGGGAGATAGCCAGCTGTTTACATGCTGATATTTTCAATTGGGCGTCTTGGAATCTGACTGATTGAGCCACAGCCAAGACAGTAGTGTGGGCTTGCATGCACAAGTCCAATCCCAGCACAATCTGTCTAGCGCATTGTCCAATGGTACTAATGTTTATAAGAGAAAGCAGTTTCGTACTTGGATTGGACTACACACCTACTGACTAACTGGCTACACCGGTTATATCGTATTTTTAAAAATCAGTCAGTGTCAGTGAATCAGTGAATTGAATGCCAGTACTTTTAACGAGTATAAGGTCAAATCATGTCACCATGTTCTTCTGTTTATATAAAAACATAAATTTATATCTATACGCTAACAGTGGTATGAATGTCCCGACATTTGTACCTATACCAGTATCAACTTTCACGACATTGAAAAACAGAAACTCAGAAACAATCCCTCTAAAAAGTCACAATCACTTTGAAAACAAGATAAGCTCAATTATACCGGTAATCTAAGATTTCACACATACACTGGACAACGGGAATATGTAGAGTGCACAATGCCCATTGTATCAACAGCACATGGCAAATAATCACTATTTGCAAAAACTGACTTGTTGATAATTTTAGTACTAAGCACTGGGTGTGGTCACTGGCATAGTGAAACGGATACCAATTCTACACGCACGATCAGCAGATTAGTTGTTCAAACTTTTAAGTTAAGATTCATAGCAATAGGACTGAAATCTTTGATTGGGACTTGGGCCAATTCCCCTAGCATCAATGACCACTGTGTATAACCAGGCAAGTGACCACCACTCAGATAACTTACAAGCTTGTTTCTATCATTTCATTACTGTGTGTGTGTTTCGTTCCTTTCCGAGATGAAACAGATGGGAGCTAAATGTCTGGCGCTTTGCAGAGACCATGGGTTGCTAGCCTTGAGATTTTGGGAATGAGGTCGAGCTAGTGATTGGGCGTGCGTAACGGTCCCTACCATAGCCTACCTATTAAAAAACCAACATTAAAAAAATTGCAATCGCCTCCACGCCGCTCACAAAGAGCTCTGTAGAAAACTAAAACAATGGTTACTTGTAATGCACCGTATGTGGGGGCTTACAATATAAACTGTAATGGCGACAGACTTGAATAGCATCCTACGCATCAGCCAAATATGTCGTAAGGGTAACCTATCCTCCTACGTATCGCTTGTTAAATGTTAAAATTTTGGCGATCCCGTGAGCGTTTCACTTTCGCCGTTAAATCTATTTGCGGATCGCGTCAACGAATGCAGAACACATACGAGGTACACGCCTGTGCCACACCCCTTCCAGACATCGAAGACGCCCATTCTACGGCAGTATAGCATCGCGGTTCACGATGTACCGATATGGTGATAAATTTTAGTTATTTGAGAGCTCGCGTTTCGCGCTAGCCTACATTTCGACTGGTAGCGCAATCGGCCACGTTCTCGAGGCTCGAACACAAAGGGATGCCGTAATCGCGTATAACGGTCATAATGACATAAATATACAATCATGGCACGAGACTTGCGGCTATTGTGTTGATATCGCCAGTACACGCAACTAGCACCGGCTACACCATGGCAACCAAGGAGACGTTTGTTGAAATAACTCGGTAAGATAGATGACGCGCTGCAGCCATCGGCAATAGCTAACAAGGCAAGCGAGTGGTAACCGGAAGCACGGTCACAGAACAAAAATCCATCACTGAAAAGAGTATTTTCCAGCAGCGGCAGTCTACGAGGTCGCATATATCACGACGATGTTTGTTTGGTGGCGTTTTCATGCATTACCTAACCTACTTGACCGAGTCTCACCACTTAACGTAAACAGGATTAACTACAGATTGCGAAATCTCAAAGTATGACGACAAGTTTATGAACACAGGGGGCATGAAGATTTGCAACCGGGTTGCGCGGAAAACATGGGGAAGCGTCAAATTACGACGCTCGTTCCAGCTTCCAGGGAAATCGCTGGCGTCCGCGGGAAAGCAATTTGAATCAAGAACTGACGCAGATGCGGCGCTGATATCCGAATCTGAATACACGCACATGATCCTGGGAAATAATCGAGATCTTCAATTTAAAGGGAAATTAACCTTTTTACAACCCGGGCAGGCGGAAACATTAGGGATCTGTAGTCTGTTGAAGTATGTCGTGGTTAAACTAGCATCTCATTGAACCACAAGTCGCGAATTGACAGTACTGCAACTTTCCCCTAAACATTGAAAAGGGTAGCTTACATCCAGCTCTAAAATGAGTAGTTTATCAACTTGTAACTAAATTCCAGGGAAGCTAATTTTTGAGTATAATTTGCATATGTTTTGAAGATGGGCAAATCCGATCTAGGGTAGGTTCACAAGCACACAAGACTAGAGATCGCTCGATATTTTCATGGCCGATAATCCGTAATTTTGCCAGCAGAAAATTGATCAGCTGAATATTAAAGCCAATACCGATAATGGGTCGATTCCTATACAATAAGAGCTGTTTTCAATGAATCAAGCCTTCGCACTACAGCTTGCGCAAAGTTTTGCAGAATGTCTTTACAAATATTCTGTGTTTTGGGTGAAGAGGCAGATGACACTCAGCTCACTACTGATTAATTTTCTGCGCGAGTGAGTTCCCACATGTGAAATTCACGAAATATTTACAGTTGCACCATATTAAAAAACTTATTAGGGTGCACATCTTATGACCATTTCTACATCTGTATACAGCTTTGTTGCAATAAACGAGTTTGTTTTATTCGCATTAGACTGTTCAAAGTAGGCTATTTACTAGATATTAGTATAAAATATTACCGGTATAAATTATATAATAATAATCATATCAATAAGAACTCACCTGATATGCATGAGCGCCATACACAGTGTTGATAAACAAGGTATTTTCGACATTCCCCACAACGCGAGCAAGGAACACAACTTCAAAGGAGGTGTTACCTCCCGGTGGAACAATCTGATTGAATTTGAAAACACCTGCTAAACTTGAACGATGCCGAAACAAGACTACTTTACCTACCTTTCTATCAAAAAAGGATGCATGAAAATGAGAAGTTCTCGCTGATATTGAACTTAGTTGTAAATCATATTCCTTATGCGGATTATGAATATATACTGTTCGCAACTTCGGCATTCCGACACATCTATTAAGACAAAGGTGATTTATATACCGGTATATTTAAATATTTTTGATGCCGTCTCCTTGCATTTTTCAACTGTCGCTAAGGGACCTTATGTTATCAGAAATGGACAATGAATATGTAACACCATCGGGCAATGGTTGACAGCCAGGTGGGTACCCCATGGGACAAACTTTATGACATACCGGTACCGGTTCATTGTACTGTAGGCGGATTTATGTGTAATAATACATAACATTGCAGTTGCAGCAACACAGTCATTAGACCACCTCACAAGGCGACTGAGCTTAGATGGAGATTACTACAGTATCACGCATGCAGTGGCGTATCTGGGGGGTGGGGGGATCGTTTCATTGTCATGGCAACCCCCTTTCAAATGAATGGTGACAATCTATAAGTGAAAGCACATGTCTCCTATCCTTGTTGACGTCACAATTGCCATGACAACACCCCAGATACGCCCCTGGTATCATGCTCACGCAGTACTATGAACGCCATAAAGTCATCGCAGCGAGTGCGGAGCAAGACTTACTCTGTATCGAAATCCAAAAACGGTGGTTCAAATCGTATAACTCCTATTTGAGAATTGATCTGCGAAACCAGGTTTTGTCTAAAAGCGAATACACCTTTCATAAACGATAGCAATACACAGATGACACACTGAATAGTTAAGAATGAACTAAAGCTGATAGTACAGGTAAGTATTTTATTAGCCTATAGAGTCCCCAAAAACTAAACAATTACAAAATCCAGTCATGTAACCAAACAATGGTCAAAGTTTGAGTAATGGACGGTATAGCCTACACCAGCCAGCAAGTCATAAAGACGTGCAAGTAGAAACAGAAGTGAGAACACATAAAGTAGGCTATATACATTATAATATATATGTATATGTGTGAGCTACACAATACAACACAAGTACAGGACCAACTAATTTCGGCCTGTAAAGCTAGAGATCTATGATCATTGGATTCAATAACGTGCTGCTTTACACTTTACAGTGTCAGAGTTGCAGTCACTCAGTGCAATCAATTAATACAAATCGAAATGGTTTAAATATTTGCTGAATCTAAACCAATAAAATATCCAACACAAGTATCAGATGCAGTGATGCACCGGTAGAGTTAATGGCTGACTTGGCAGAAATCGATAAATTTTACAAAGCCTGTGCTGTAATCTCACTGAATTTCGGATATATAGGCCTACGTGTTTTATAATGCTCCAGACAGAACTTCTAAAGAAACTTCACGGTTTCTATCCCATTCCCAGAAGTCTAACATGGCCAATTCTACTCTGGTACACAAAATTTATGAGATTCGTTAATAACTTTGCAGCACCTACAGTGTTGCACTGGCTTAGTCTTATCCCCCCACACCAATAATGACTACCGCATATCATAAATACAAGTAACACAATCTCTATGAGGCAAATAGTCAAAAATGATTCAGATGGCATTTAGTGTAAGGCCAAGGCTACCTATGTTATCAAAAGGTACATTTACAGCACAGGGTTTTAAATAGTCGGTCTAACAATCATAATACCATATTTTATGAATTTAGTATGGGGGGAACCAACAAGTTCACCATGACATCATAAAATTAGCATTAATACAAAAAACACACTTTAAATTCTGCGTTTCTGATGTTACTCCGTAGGGTTGTTGTTTTGGAAATAATGAGACCTCTTCAAATGTTTTTCGTGTTCGAAATTCTGTATTTGGATTCAAATGACCTGCAAAAGAAAAGGTCACTGTTCTAGAAAAGAGGTGAAACAAAATCGTTGAAAAAATTAACAGACATATATATATTGATACAAAGCATGTCGGTCTACAATGTAGCCTACAGCCTACAACATCCCAACTACCGGTATTCAAGTTCATCTACCCCTGCACAGCATCTGTAGGCCTATTAGTTTGGTAGGGTTATACTGTAAATTCATTCAAGAGATCCACTACCCATCCAACATTAATAAAAATGCTTTACTATGAACACTTTGAATCATTTCCAATAAATTATTAGTAGGATCAACATTAAAATTGTAGTGTCACTACTCACTAGTTAGATTAGATTATTCTACAACCTTAAAACATTATAAATGACAACAACAACACAAGGTAAAATTTTGATGATAATTGTATAACATTTTCTTCACTTCAATTGGATCTATAAGTATATTATTATATTATTCATTGAACTTATTGGCGCTGTTGTTGTTGTTGTTGTTGTCAGGATTGGTTTCAGGCTGGGTTGATCTGTACACAACATGTTGTATCAGGGTTTAGTCTTTGTGTTACTGCTTGTTTCACTATGGTATATATATATATATATATAATATCTATCCAGGTGATTTAATCCCATTCAAAGCCTGCTGAGCGGAGTTTATAGAAGAGAAAGATGACCACAAATTCCGATTATAGGCTACCCAACAATTTTTGTTCATATCGTAGAGTAGGCCTAGCCTATCTATAAGCACGAACTTTATGACGCCTAGAAGTGGAATTTTCCGAATTACCGAACCACCGAATTAAATATATGTGATGTGCTAAGACTTTTACATACTGGGGACTGCAGAAGCAGCAGAGGCTTGTACAAATTACAGCCTGTCAGCAGATTAACAGAAAATTCCAATGGAAAGGTCCTGATATGTGATATTATACTAGACATCATCATAGTCACCAAGTCAAAACTTTTAAACAATAGTATGAAGAACGGTTAGATCCTCTAACGCTGGCTGGTTTCGTCGTAGCGGTGACATAATCTCATTCAATTCAATTCAAATACCTATGCAAAATCCTCATCAGCAGTGCCTCCGAACAGCCTTATTAGAAATAGAAAGCATGCCAAAGGATGAACAATTCAATTGGTCATCTAATAATTAAGGCTGATAACCAAACTTCTCTTTTATAAAGACTTGTTATTATAACATACACGTAATAATAATAAGTGGATCAGTGCAGTTATCTAAATTGGCAAATGATACGTTTACCCATTAAACCAATTAGACTTCTATGACTAAGCGTTTATCTTTTGTGACAACATGGGACTATGAAAGCTAAACCAATTATTAATGCGCCAACTGAGTTGACTAGGCTACTGGTATGTCAGACAGAATAGAAGGTTAACTTATTGGACATGACGATGTGACAATTTACTACTGGCATAGGGTTAACGAATCTATCATGAAGAATATCACCGAACCTATAATTTCATACCAGATTACCAATGACATTCTCTTGACAACCCCACCCACATGCTGACAAAGGCAATGCCAACTTTCCTTCGCATTACAGCTACCTCAGGCCTATCACAAAATATTCACTGCCATAGGCTCAGCTAAAGAGCAAAGCCACTATGATTACAGCTAGAGTAAGGTCTTCTGCATACATTTCTGACACACAAAATTAGTGTCAGTTTAAAAAGTATACCGTAACTACTGCAGGTACATCTACTAACTCCTTTAGAAGTAGGCCTACTACCATTGCGATTCTAAACGTAATTATATACTACATGGTGGCTGAATACAACCAAGAACTAATCATGATTGATCAGGCCTATAGCTTATGATGGTAGATTTGTGGCATCCAAACACCTTCTGCACTTTTGTACACACAGAACGCACAGCACAGGGACACACACGACGCACGGCACAGGGACACACACGAAAGGCATTCAACTAACACACAGAGCAAAATCACCATGTTCGATCATCATTCGCAAAGCCAGCCAAGATTCGTATGCAAGCTGTCAGGTGAACAACATCTCGTGTAAATCAAGCTACCCTGCCTATGTACGAATACGATATGATTAACATCGTATTAGCATAGTGCACAATCCTCTTCGGCTACACATGCCATTGATATAATATATCACACAGACTATATGAAATAGTAAAGGAGATACCATCAGACCTACTGTATCTTCATTGAACATTAATAATAGACATACAGCATTTGACCCTTTACCGCAGGGGTGCTGTTGTGTTATTAAGCAGTCAAAATAAATTTGTAACAGTTACATGAGTAGGCATAGCCTACCGAAGATGTATACCACTAAACATTGCAAAAGTACCGGTAATCATTTTATCATGATATAGTTTATCATGTTGAGAAGAGTTGCAAGTCTTATAAGGTCATATACAATCAAATCATGAAGGCAAATATCATAGTAAGTCACTATAGATGCACCAGTCATCCAGTCTACCACCAAAGATTAGAGTTGAGTTCCAGAAGAATTAGGCACACACTAATAGAAAGGTTGGCATGGAATCCACAACAGACCACTACAGCCTATGTTGAGGTTGGGCAATGCTATGATGACAGGCCTACTCAAAACTACCAATAAGAGCAGGTTTTATCTGACATTTACATCATATGAATACTGATGATAAAGTTAATCGATCAATAACAGTGAGTTTCAAGTACCGGTAGCAGTAAATGATACCGCTGGTATTGATAGAGACAGGTAAATGGTTTCAGGCACCTGTGTCCAGCTACCATGCCAGAGCTGGAATACTGATAGTATGAAGACTGCTGTGCAATGCACAAGTTTGAATTGATCACCTACACTTCAGCACACCGTATTAGGCTATCTTTCACCAGAATGGCAGACGCTCTTACACCTACTAAGATCATACAACAGCAGCCAGAGTATACTGTAGTATATTCCATAGCCTATCGCAGATGCAGACCTATCAAAAATCAACAAATACTATGGATCATGGTTTGTGTGATGTGCTGATTCTACCATAAAAGCTAGCTACAAAACTTTTGATAGTAACGCCAGTAAGGGTATGGGTTCGAGCCCTGCACCTGACTATCTTTATCAACATGTTCTACCCTAAGAGGTCGATACTCGATCGTATCTGTAGCCCACTGGTACATAACAAATGGAATGCAAGATTTGCATTGTCTTGACTACGATATAGATATGTGTAATTTGCAAGCGGTAAATTGAAACTAGACTGACCGAAGCAATAAATGTACGTAATATAATGCAGATGCATCCATGTCAATATAGGTAAAATCATGACATATGTCATGATATGTGCTATGAATACTGTGCAAGAAGGCTAGCAGAATAAAACAAATCAGATGGCAATTGTGTACAGTGGCCTATATCCAATACGTATGTAGACCTAATAGTGCAACATGGAAATTCAAACTACTATCATAGAGACAATTAATCGAGGCCCTCGTCGAAAGTAAACTATACCTACAATGCTACAAGATG
Source organism: Botrylloides violaceus (assembly GCA_030412335.1). Taxonomy (NCBI): domain Eukaryota; kingdom Metazoa; phylum Chordata; class Ascidiacea; order Stolidobranchia; family Styelidae; genus Botrylloides; species Botrylloides violaceus. Next base: position 4,348,089 of record JASFYC010000810.1, read on the forward strand.
GAGAAACAATGGGGTAGAGTCTTTCATTAACAAGCTTGTCTCTGTTCTGTATTAACTGTTTGGAAGTCATTAAAAAAATTGAATGGTTTTTAATTATTAACGCAACAATCTATATTTTGTGGCCTAAACAGAGACCTGGAGCAGCATTTTGAGCCCATCTCTGAAATTGAGTTCATATACTACGGCCTTCTACACTATCGGTTTGACATAATTATGGTTTTGTCAATGTCAACTCCATTGGCACCTGGCATGACTAGATGAGTGCAACAACTTGAGTTCCTTGACTAGTACTTGCACTATCACATCATAAAGCCCTAGTGAGCTTATCTCAGTTGGCATGACTACGATGTTATGACTCAAACTATCACATTATTTTTCGTATTGTAAAGGTCCGTCATATCAACTCATTTGGAATGACTGGGATGTGAAATCTGTAGTCAATCATGCCACTACACAAGGTACATGTCTTTGTCTAGAACAGTGTTTCCCTTTCCCTTTTTCACATGCGTACCATTTCGAGGTTTTATGCTGTGCTCGCGTACCACCTACATAAGTTACGTGCGCTGAAGGCGGTCAAAAAATTTTCCCACGACGTCGACAAGAACTCAAAATCAACCCAACCTAAACTAAGAAATCCATTCGGTCTAATAAAAAACAGAATGTACTCGAGTACCACAGGTTGGGAACCACTGGTCTAGAAGTACCAGCTGGCACTGGTCACTGCAAACTGTACATTGGCTAGATAGAACTATAAATGTAGTCGTAACATGGACAAGGAGCTGAACATCGACTCTCACTGTCAAGACAGGAAGGGAACCAACTTCTCATTCGATACGTTGGGGGCTTTATGATCTGCGTGGCTTAAAGAAGTTTTTTTTTCAGCTTCCTGCTAGCGTGCTAGGCACTCAGCACAAAGTAACACTCTCAGGATTAAGAAGTTAGCGGTGGCTCAGCAACCTTTCAGTTTTTTCAAAACTCTTTTGCTAAAACACCTCTATGGTGTACAGAAAAACATCTGCCATTGCTTTCATCCTTCCTATTGACACCAGTAGGCTTATTATAAAGCACAGCAACACCCCACAACATTTTCAATATTCGACATCAAGAAACATGTCATGATTGTATAGTTGCTGTGCAGCAAAAATGTATACTACCTTGTTTGAGCATCGAGTCTTAGACAGCAAGACATCCAACAACAACAACAGCGTGTCATTAGGTGATTTTTGCACACCATCTAAGTCGAATCTCACAGCAGAAGTTTTGAGGATATCAGTAGACCTACTCATTCTGCGGTATTGGTACCAGCCAGCTGCTGATTGCTCACCAACTTTCAGCTTGCCACATGTAGGCCTAACAGAAATACGCTGCCTGTTGCAATCCGGGAGATATAACGAACAAGAAAACAAATTTGCCCAAGAGATGCAAAAACATAGGCGTCTGGTTACACGGATCAGGCATTGCCTTTGAAGCCAGGGGTCCTAAACTTAGCACTATGCAGTAAAGCATCATTTATAATATATCTCGACACAACCAGACAACGAGATAAGCCACAAACTTGACTTGGTCAAGCTCGTTTGCCATGCTTATCTACGACATACTGTACAAGTCTACCCACAGCCTCGGGAACTAAAATATGTGTTATAAGTGTCATTTTAACCTGCTCTATAGTACATAGTTTCAAGATAACACTACATTGCTACTATGCGTATTAATTGCCAGATATAGCAACGACTGGCCGGAACAATGGTCATCACATTAATCCAAAACAATAACAATCATTAAATGACAGGTTTTCAGGAGCTAATGAAGAAATGCCCTTCAAGTAGGCGAATCATGCTCACCTTGTCCCGAAATAAATGTTATACTTTCCAAGGCAACCAGCACTTGAAATACTGCGGCAACACAGTTACATAATCCCACTTCTGTATCCCGCCTATCGCGCCTTCCACGCGTTTGCGACGCCATCTTCTACCTTCTATAAAACTCCAATCTTGTAATGAGGCGGCAACCCGGCGTCGAGCAGATTGACTAAATATGAGAGACTTTGGCGTCGAGCTAATATCACGGATGTCAAGAGTAACACATGGAGTGGGATAAAAAAGAAACAAGGACCGGTCTCCGTCTTCCGTAAGCGCCAACGGTGCGTAACCATAGTCGTTTGCATTGATTTTGTAAATATCTTTTTAGATCAAAATAAACCACATGATTTTTACTTTTACCTACAAGTAGTGCTCGGTGCACACTCCAAAATGACAACGAATGCTTGGCAAATGATAATGCGAAAAGTAGTCTGCATATAAGCCCACTTCGAGGAACGAACGCTGCAGTTAGCAATGTGCTCGCCTCTAGGTGACTGATTGACTACATGGCTGCATATGATTATGCACTCGTTGAGAGAACCTACCACGGGGGTCAACCAAGAGCCAACACCCAAAACATTATGAAAACGTCACTGCATGTGGGGCGATACGAAATAACCCCGTCTCCATATTTTCGCTTGATTTCACTATTAAAATACCTATTATGACAGCTATCCTATCTTGCCAATCATATATCAGTTCAAGTTAATTATTCTTATTCCGTTGCTCTATGGGCTGCAGCTGACTAGATGATCACCCTAATCAAACCTAATCAAATAGAAATTAGCAATTTGATCTCTTTTTCGCTTATCGAGTACTAAAACGACCTGGGACTGAGCCAGGAGAGGCCCGTGGGATTGAAAAGCAAACCCCGATTCCCGAGCCCGACTTGTTTTCGGATGTTAGCTCACTTGCGCCATCTTCTTGTCTTATATCGCGGGGCTTTTATAGACCACGTGTATAGGCCTAATACCCTGGCTCTCGTAGATTGGTGCCACAGTCACACTCAGTTTCATCACGGAACATCAAACATTTTCTAAATGGGATAAGGATGGATAGTCTATGTTTTGCTGTGTGGGTTCTACTTGAAAATTAGCTTCAGGCTCAACTGATCTGATTGCTATAACCTATCCTATATAGACTATATCTACCTGGATATAAAAATGTGTTGTTTCGTTTGCAGGACATGACAGGATGATATCTCGTTAGCGTTCAACGGACAACATAGGCTACCTCTGGTTCCAGAATTGTCGCTTGCTACGAAAAAGTTCGATCTAATACCATACATCTGAATAGTTCTGCCGAGAGTTTTTGGTTCAAGCTAGGCTGTTCTGCCTCGGTGGTTTTGCTCCTGTTCCTGAGCTAAATCATCGTTTTGGCACTCATTTCTAACTTTTCCACATACTCGAAAGGGCCGCGCGGCTGGGCTGTGGGGGCTGTTGAGACCCCATTGTTACCGTATCCATGAAATTTTCCGTGATGCGCAGCAGCAACGAAATAGATACGGTGCGCTCGGCGAGCATTCGTGCCCTCTCGCTCCCTTGGTTCGGCCGTGAAGACTCGTGTGTTGCAGTCAGAGACAGAAGGCCTATACTACGGAATCGAATCTGGATGATCGTGATGCGGGTTTTGCCGTTTTGTTCGTTGGCGATCTGTTATAGTGTAGGTTCCGGTAATATAGGTACAGTCCGTCTGTCTGCAGGTATATTTTACACCGTAACGTCAGTCTTCGCAATTTGAGTAGATGACTCGCAGGTATCACGATCCGTTTTGGGTTGTTAAATGTCATTGAGTCAGGTGAAGTTCGGCAGTCAGTCATCGCAATTTGCAGTTATGTAGTTTGCAGGTAGACCTCATGGTGTTTTCATGGATGGGTATTTTTGATGTTGTTACTGTACATTTCGTCCTACTTCATAGGCCTAGTACAGTAGATTTAACCTAAAGTAGCGCAGCAATTAGTTTGCGAAATCATTTCGTGTTACGAAGGGATCCAGAATCAGAGTAACGGCATCGGCCTCATTCTAAGCAAGGTATCGCATCGAATGTTACGCAAGCCTGTCTACCTCATGCTCATACTAATTGGTGATTGCAATTCCTCGCCGAGCGCAGCCAGACGCCTATGATAGTTACCAGCTAAGAGTTGGCCACTAGCGGCAGTATAGGTCCAAGTCTATCTTTCTGATTTGAGTTATAAGTTGACCACTAGATGATGAAGCATAGCTCTCAGTCCACCTTTATAATATGGGAGGCTTATGCTCTCATGGAGACTGTAGAACTACTCTGTATATACTGTATTGAAATTCTACCCATGTTCACAATCTATTTGCGTACTATCACAGTCTCTTCTCTGTAAAACGGTTTATGTCAATGATCCGTACAAAAATGAAGCTTTGAGTTAGGAATAGGGAGCCACGCCGCGGCGTTAAGCTTGCTGTAATCGTATTATGACTGGGTGTTTTAGTCAACTTTTCTCTTTGAAATCAACTCGGAACGATGCGATTGTATACTAAGGTATCATAACCAACCATGAAACAAAGGAAATGAAACGAAAACGGTTTTGTAAATCAGATTAGTTCATCTTTAGAAGGCTGGTATTTGTTGGGTAGCTTTTTCAGCGAAATGAATACCGAATAATAACCACGTAGGGCGATCTGACGGGTATTTAAATTTTACTTTGGGTACAAGTGTGGAAACCCGTCGTAGCCAAGCGCGTTTCTACATTTGCCAGCAATAACAAACCTATATCATCATTACGCTTCTTGAAATTTAGATCAAATTTTACTATCACCAGTAATTTAACGTCCTGCCTTGGTTTATTTAGGAATATGTTCGCAAGCTTTCGGAGCCTTGCTCCATCATCAAATGAAATTGATACCATGAACGCTTGCGAGATTTGTAGTTCATGGTCATACCGACCCATTTAACGCGGCAGACGAGATACTGTAGTCGCCGTCGCATAAAACTAAAGATGTTACAATAGCCAATTCCAAAACTTCTCCGTCATACTCATACGCCAGAGCAATCGGGATAGTGACGGGGTGGTGTGGTGCCGGATATCATTAGCCTCTCACTTCCCGAGACGCTTGCATGTCTACACCTAGCTCTAGAATGCCTGCATTCGAAGCATATTCTACATTTGCATAGTTACAGATTGTGCACTTCTATTACTATCTCGATGCTACTCAGTAAATGTAGGATAATATAATGTACACGACGCCACAGACACAAACATCCTAGAATACAGCGAATGGAGAAATCCCACCTATGAATAATCCAAGGCCTACTGCGCAGACCGAGGCCTTGAAGTTTTTAGCCCTAACCCAATGTAGTAGTAATTGGTGAACATTGGTGATGATTCTTCAAATTAGTGATTGCCATATAATAAGTGCAGTTTGACAGACTTACAGTTGATTACACTAATTCACGTTAGTTGAAGCGTTTTTTCTTACACTCGTGTATTAGGCCATAATCACATTTGCTCCTTGACGGATTAATGACGGTCGGCCATTTCTTGTCCCACAGGACGACACGTCACAACCAGTCTTGACGTTGCTGGAGTGAAATTGTCAAGGAAATAATTTCTCATTACTTATCATACCCATATGATCTGCCTGTTCGAATCCCTCGGTGGCTATGCTAACAGATTGAAATGGAATGTCAAAATTACAAGATTCAAGGTGCATAGTGATTGATGCGACATGTTTGATTTTTATGCTTGAGTGAGTTGGCTTGAAATTTATTTACACCTGAATGCTCTAAAAACTAGAAGGCCATCACTTTTGATGTCAAAAAGCTGCCCAATGTATTACAGGAGGGGAGTATTCTGTGTTATGTCAGTCATTTTATGTGTAATAAACTTTCCCATTTTAACTATTGAACATCCTCGTTAGTCCCTGTGTTAGGTATGTTTTTGTATTAGACGCCTTACTGAACTTAATGCGTGATATCACTTGCACCATCTTTGTAAATTCTTGCTGTTAAGCATTCGTAGACTGCTCTCTTACGCGTCGAAGGAAAATGGCTGCGTTTCACTTAATAAGGATTACGATACTTCGTGGGAATCAGCCCAAAACACGGTATAAGATGAAATATCCTTCTGGCGGTATGTAGATTTGATAGTCATAGCTCGTCTCTACGTCCACCCGTATGGTAACCCTTATTACGTGAATCAGTCGTCAATCTGAATTGTTTCGTGACGACGCACAGACTGATTGCATATTCCACGCGTTAGACCGATTGCATTGTTCAATTAGGACGTAAGAGTGACGCAAGTTCATTTGTCTGTAACATTTTTATTATCTCAATAAACTAAGGCTGGACGATAAATCTGTGGTGATCTTCTTTACAATATTTTTATCCTGGACTATGTGTAGGCCTACAAACGGAATCGGCCGTGGCGGTGGGTTGGCTGGCATCGAAGCATACAGTTAAAGGGGTTGAAATCCCTTAACAGTGGAATTATGAGATGACTATTGTGTAATTAAAGCTAGAAGCCTTGTCTACCTTCTTCAGAACTTTATGAAAGAACTCAAGTTTTTGTTTTATTAGAGAATTGAAATACTTTTTATCAGTTTCCTATGCGAATAATAGCCCACTAATCTATGGTTATGGCATAATATCTTTATTCCGCCAAAAGCTAATTGCATCTACGAAACGTTGAGTGAATAATTTCGCGCTTCTTTTGAGATATTCTTGAACACAAATTGGAAAATGTCTTGTACCCAGGTGTGCAGATCACAGACCTATTGTATGGCGGAATAAACTAACACCGTTAAACAGCATACTCACTACGGAATGCATAGTTCTACTGACGTACTCGTCAAGACCTGACTAATCTGGAAATCATGTTCTGTTACCAATAGCAAGCGCTAATTAGACTAATCACCATTCTCTGGTGAAAAATAAGGACCATCGCAAGTGTGCTGAAATCGGAATTGTATTTGATTTTTCTTGTTTTTGTTAATTATCCTTTGATTACTTACGCTATGCATTCACTCTACGTTTCCGATGGCCCTCTTGTCCAACAATACCTCCTGCGCATATGTCAGGAAAGCAAGCGCATACTTTCGTGGACAGCTGGGTAGTAATTGCGGAATTGAGAATGCTAGGCTGAAATAGCTTCAATAAGCCTGTGCTATAAGAGGATTTGCCGTCACCACAACCCAGTTACAATCCGCACAATATTGTAAGAAATTACGATTACCACTTTATATGCAATAGGCCAAATGATATTATACTTCCTGTGTGCATTTTCTATGGCTATCCTATACTTTATCTTTTACATCAGATGGAACTTGTCATGCCAACCGTCGATGCAGTGTCGAGATATTTATGATATAGCTGTCTTGGTATAAATTAGCAAATAGATCCCACTGTACTGTAGATTGATAATTCCACGTTTCTGGAGTACAACTTTGCAACTTTGAGGATGATATTGAAAGACGTTTTGCCGCGCTATTCTTCGATGTCTATCTGAACATATCGATTGTTTTCTATATCGTGATATTTGTGCAGAAAATCCCATGAAAATGAAATGCTCTCTCATTCGATGAAGCTGGAATAATGATAATAATGAAAGTTGTGGCAATATTTCACATAAACCATGAATGCGCGGTAAGTCTGCTGTGAAAATTCTTGACGATTTTATTAATTGTCCGCATTCGGCTTCACTACAAATCTCCGATATCGAAAGGGGATGTTATTTTTCTGACTTTAGTACACACAACACAACAGAGACGAGAAGTAACTGAATTGAGACTCAAGTATAAGCTGTAGGACACTTCTACTTTGGTTTCCGCACCGTATCCATGCGTAAGAACCGTAATCGCATTACCATTTCTCTGATTGGTGAGTTAAAACCTTTGATGATCCTACAATAATACTATCTCACAGTGGAACTTAATGACAAATGTACTCAAAAGAAGGTAATAATTCGTTTGGAAAGATTGAAAAAGAGGCCATTACGCGGTTTGAGACAAACAAAAATCGTTGTTTGGATAGTGTTGGATTAGGGAATGCTATGATGAAAACGAATGTTTTGTTGTGTTTTGGATTTCTAAATGGTTTGAATTGAATAGGTACTTTTACTCTCATACATTTCGTTTGCTCTGCAATTTACTGACATACAAATGTTAAAAGTGACAAAAGGAATAAAATGGATCATTTTCACCACGACGATTTCTTACGCATCGACTCACTTTTGCCTATTAGTCACCCTGAAATCGTAACACAAACTGTAATCGAAAGCGATCGCTCATCAAAACCACACGCCGCGATCTTGGTCTTAATGATTTTAGCGGATTGGTTTTGAATTTGATGAAACGGATACATTCTTAACGAAATTAGCGTATCGATTTCAATCAACCAGTGATCCTGACCTGCGTGAGAGGACGGACACCTATTGATCGTATAGAAAAAAAATGGATATAAGAGTAAAATCAAAATCTCGCCGGGTTTCAGGGGAAGTGCGTGGGTTGCGGTCAGTGATCCGGGCTATAAACCGAAAGTATCGACATGCTTACTAAGCATTGACCTGGCGTATATGACCTTCGTAGTGGAAAACGTTATAAATTCAAGACAACATTAATAAAACCTCCCTGCCCGGAAGTCTAAATAAATATACCTGCAGAGTCGTATTGATTTAGTGGATGAGCTATACGTAGATGAATTCATACCCACCACCGATATAGTATTTGAGTGAGCACTTGTCCTTTGCATTTTCTCTTTCTACTAGCACGCCCAGCAGTTGGCGATGTGATCGTTTAGCTGTCTGCCTTCTGATCCAGTGGTTGGCTTATCGAGTTCGATTAGCGAGTCAAACCAAGACAATAAAATAGGAATCAGTTACCCCCCCCCCTGCTTGTCATAGGCAGTACTGGCAAGCACGGATGGTTGTGGTAGTGGTAGTGACCCGCGGTGTAAACCTGAAGTATCGGTATATCGAGTAGGCGAGTTGACCTAAACACCATAAATTGAAAACAAAAACCACGCGGCAAATCTACACTTCCGAAAGCTATGGCGGTAGAACTGCTGCAGGTTATGTAAAATTTGATTTTAGACAAGATAACCGTGCATGAATTTACATTTTTTCATGAGAAAATAACGGAATTAATATTAACCAAGTGGTAGCTCTTGTTGTGTTAGAATATTTGTGCAATTGCCTGATGTAACCATGTAACAAGAGGATTACTGGCGTTTGGGACTATATGATGTCGTACGCGGTGTTGGCACCGTAAATAAGTTGGTTTGGTCAATAGTTTACATTACTGTATGCTTTGTCATTGCAACTTTCCATAATTATGCACGAACATCTCCATAGAGTTTGTTCATTTCTTCATAATTTCAACAAAAACACGTGCGGTTACTTTTTAGAATATCTCTGAACAATAGGAAGCGTTTTAGTCGATAAACCGCAGAAAAATTGTTATTTTCGCGATATAAGCATTCAGATTCAACGTGTCGTAGTGATCATGTATTTTAACAAGGTATGACAATATTTTTTATCATGGTCGTCAACTTTTAGTAGTTTTGAAGAACGCTAACCTGACTCTCGGATATAGCATGTGTCAAATTTGGCAATTTGTATTGTATTTGTGAATCTGCTGTTCCTGTCCTTTGCAAGGCTGACGACACAATACATAGCCGCGATCGCACATCACAATCACTCAGTATGTAGAATATATTCTATCTAACGGTATAACTTCCGTAATGGCCAGATGCCGCTTTTTTATATGCTACACGATGATGGCGTGTCGAAAAGTCAACCTTGCAAATTATCCCGTCAGTTTCTGCAGGACTTTCCGCCAGTTGTTATTGCCTTCGCAGGCATGACAGTGGCTATCGATATAATTCTCAATGGCCATGCACGGTCTGAAGATCACAAGCACGATGCAACCTGATCTCTAAGCATATATATCAGCCGCGAGTCGCAGAAGCTGTGATGCCGAACCAAGGAATAGCAGGACTGCAGCGGACCGCACGCTTTGCTCATGCAGACAATTGAAATGTCGCTACTATAGCGCATATGCAATAGTGTGAACCAACGACTATGACCAATTCGGTATGCTTACAATATTGAGTCAGCATGGTCGTTCTCAACAGGCATTCTACGTGTATACATGCCCTTCTCTCTGCCCTCAGATATTTCTGTCCATTCTTTGTGGTGTAATCAATATAATACGTAATTAAAAAGAATGGATATTTCCATGTAAGCGTCATGTACTGTAAGATCCGATATTCCCCATGGCAAAATTGAATTGGATACTCAAATATCAAAACGCTTATGGCTACGTTTACTGATGGAAATGTGTATTGAAATGAATATGGTAAGAAGGGACTTGCCCAAGCTTCTTTATCTACGGACAATTGATGCGCGCAATATGCAAATAAGATTTCATATATATCAAATTCTTCAAGTCATCGATATACGCAATCGGGAATAGCTTGATTTGGAAATACCAATAAACTGTGCAGTTTTCTGTACAGGTTGTAGAGCCAAAATGAAATTCCCTAGGACGTGCGACGTTCTGTCTCAGCCAACGCGAATTTAGAGGATTGTGGCCAAAGCAGATTGTACTGTTCATGCTATGGCTGGATACCCTACGTACCACAACCCGCCGCATTTGACATGCCGTGGCTGGGAATTTTCAAGCTTTCGCGGCCACCATGCATGCGCAGACCAATCAGCGCGCACAATTCGAGCATTTATAAAGTCATAGGTGAGGAAACAGTGTCAAATACACGTTGTATGCTTCGCGTTGCTCATATGCCATTAGGGTTAACGAAGTGTCATGCGCAGCGCAGGCGCGCAGCCATCATAAATTGCGGTTCATTCCAATCCTGTCTATATCCTGATGAGTAATTACGCATCAGAAAATGATAATAACAAGTACTACAATTTGATGGTGGTTATATCCTGTTGTCTAATGATGGACTGTTATACTAACTGATGTGAGGCAATGTTTGTTTATGTGTCAATTTCAATCAGCCTCGCCAATTCAGGTTGATGGCTATAGCTTCCCGATTCATCCCAGTTACTCAAAACATACTGGGAATAAAAATGCGGAAGTTGGATCGGAATCATCACTATGAAATGTAATGAATACTTGTGAAACTGCTCGTTAACGCCAGATTTCAATAGACGATTGGGATTTTCATCACGAACTTCCTTCTTTCACTCATCATGTTTAACGATGAAGCGATACTTCTGCCTGAGATGATGACTTTTGTACGTCCGGGTAGGAAAAATATCACATTTGTTTGCGAAATTGTGAAATTTTTCCAAGCGCGATGGTCTGCACGTTTCGATACCTCATCAACAAACCGACGGGTAGGGTTCTTTATTTACACCTACGCGACCAATCAGACTGTGGAGCAGATATGCTCTTCTACGCAGTATACGCATATACTGTAATTACTTACGTTGATCCAGAATCACCACCTTTCTCAAAATGACCTAAGTATTACTATTATTATCACTAAGTAGAAGTAGAAGTAATCCTAATGCGAAACTGATAACATCAGGTACTTTCGATCAACGTACAGGCCAACAGTATAAGTATTCGGAAGAGGATAAGCCTAATTTCAGAGAAAGATAGTAATATTTTCTTTGCTCCATGTATATTTTAAAATTTTAATGTAGTATTTGCTTTTCAATATCTGCAAATCAGAAAGGCAAAGTAGGCTACTTGGTGTCATAAGCACTTCAGTATAAGTAGAAGTAGCCTAATCACTTCAGTACCAGAAGTAGATAAATATACTTATAAGTAAATGGACTCAAGTGTTTTATCGCACCTGCACAGCATTTGTACGTGTTAGATAGTATTGACCATAGCCTTAGTATTTCTCTACATCCAGAAACCCATCATTTGGTCGCGAACTAACGCCCATGCTTTCCACATCGCCGGCAATGGAAAAAGTGTTGTTGACTGACAACCTTGGTTGTCTATTCGACGTGAAAAATTGTAGTTATATATAGCATCTCCTACATTTTCTTGTTGTGATTGATCTTGATTCTAGAGCCGACAAGTAGATATGCATCTTGATATTTGCTTCCTGAACTCTAAAATTTTAATTTGACGAATGCTATTGATAAGGATGATACATCAGCTTAAATTGGAATAGATCAATTAAAGCTATTGCACGTTTTTGTTACTTTTGATTTTGTTTCTGTGAGAAATGTACAGATATGTACGCAGTGATTCCATGGATCGGGGTCAAGTTGTTTTGTTGTTGTAATGTTTCTGTGGCGTTCTTATTCCCGTGAAAGGGCCTGGTGGTGAGAATGGTGAGAATGGCGAGAAACATAGAAAATGGGTATTGGGTATACCCGGTCATAGAATATTTTTCGATTTGCTACTTCTTGTTTTCGACCCGTGTCACTGAGACAACCACAGCCGTAAGCACTGACCCCGGAAATGATCGTCAAACACGCGAATAGCGCATGACAATAACGGGTCTTCGGAAGGAATCGGAAGTCATGTCTCGTTTATTGTAAAACTTATATCGAAAGATATTGGGAGCTTCACTCCTTTATCAGGTGTTGCTTCAATTTCTTGTCATATAAGTTGTGCGGCATTGATATCCTATAAAATTCTTCAATTGAACATTGAAATAGCATTGGGCAATGGATGGTCTACTTCCTCTCCATTGCACGAAACTGAAGTTACGTTCGATATTTTCGCTTTGGTTTACACACCACAGACCTCCCACCAAGTTTTTAAGGAATAAATCAAAAGCCTGCAGGCAGAAATGAAAAGATTAATCGATATATATGCGGAAATGTATCCAACGAAATCGTAACCATTCAAGTATCAAGTTACACACCTGTGACATTCAAAGATGTTAGATTGCTTCTTTCTCTGGTGTGAAACCTAGACGTGTGCTCCTCAAAGCTCAACTATTCACTGGTTATTTGAAGGCGTGGTGTTTTGCGCCGGCTGTGAGGTGGAGATGCTGTAGATACCTCATTCATGCAAAGTTAGATAATATACAACCTACGAGTGGATCAACGCTTATTATTATTGTTCCCATCCCAAAGACAAGCTTACCAAAAGTTAATCTAATGTGTGATCTGCTGAGAGATGATTATTGTCGATGAAAAAAGTGCCTGGCGGGGTGTTTGCACGTGAGAGTGCGACTTCGCAAATCGCGCCCCAGTTGTCAGAGCGAGAACAGTTGAGCTTGGTGTACGACATTTCCCGATGTTGAAAATCTCAAACAGACAATGCGCGTGTACCAATAAGTTTAGCTACGGACAAAATGATTTCCATGCTTTTATCTTTGTTCAAGCCGTTATTTCCACCCCGTGCCCAATTTTACCTTAAGTTTTGCTTTCGAAATTAGCACCAAAACGAATGTATCGCTCGTATCGAATGTTCAGTGATCTAGCTGGCAAGATATCACATTTCCTTCGAAGTGGGGGAAAATAGTCTACGCAATCTGTCATCATTAACCTTGGATTTGCCTAGCGCCACATTTTGAGCATGAATCAGAAAGTGTAGGGCCAAAGTCAATTTCGAATGAACATTGAGACGATTCCAAATACTTCGCTGGCGTTCTGCCGCAGACGGACGATTCAGGCAACACTCACGCGGCACCTTGGAGCACGAATCATATGGGCATCTGTCAACTCAACCGTTTTCAAAGTGGAGTTTTTAAAATTGTCCAGCAAGATTACTGATTATAGTTTCTCCCGCTAAAGCGAAGTAATTAGCCAAGTGTCTCATAACGTCATGTAATCAGATGGAGCATTGGTTGCTTTTGTTTTGTGGTGATTGGTAGCGTTGAATCGCTATTTACGCCAGACTATGATTGGGCTTTACTGTTGACATGCATAGTCGTCACAAGTCACCGCAAGGTTCCGAGTCTAGTCATACATCATTCATACTCGCTGTAAGGCTCAGCAACAACTGCAAGTACTGTTATTAAGTCTTTAACCTTAATAAAGATGTGCCACGCAGGATTGTAGGTCCAGAACGGGTGATTTTTGTTATTACGAGGCTCGAGTCATCTGCGAGTTGAAGCAGAAACGATTGCCGTGAATGTCATTAGGCACGAAAGATCTTAAAATACCAGACGATTTCGCCATGACGATTCTCCCCGATATCATAAAATTTGTTTTGCCAAAATCATTTAAACTGCACCGGATATTTACTACATGTTGAGACATCGAAAGCGTCACATAACTTCTTGGTAGCATATAGAAGACCTATTTGCCCTGCATGGTCAGTTTTCTGTCACAAGTCATAATTTGCGACGAATTGACTGTTGTCACGGACAAAATTATCATTTGCTCTATTAATAGAGAGACCCTCTAGTAGAGAGGTGCAAAAAAATGCTTGAACTACGAGGTGAACACGAACAGAAGCGGACAATGCTGCTTGAAATCAACTTCTTCATAATTATTAGCCAAGTAATCAATGACGTTTGATCAAGTAAACCATGAAATCGGCCCGTGCGGTACGGCAATGGTGGGCTTGGGCGAATTCAAAATTTTGCTGGCGGGTCGGGTGAGTGCGACCTCGCAATTTGGCTATATGTGCATGCTATAGAATCATGCGATTAGTTGTTTGCTTTAAGCAATAACATATATACAGCATACACGCACGAGACAGGCAACATGGGTCATTGGGCGGGCCATGGGCTGAAAAAGAGGTTAACTTTGTGGCGTGGGGTGACGAAAGGTGCAGGCCTACGTATAATCCGAGTTCATTTCGCGCTTGAGCAAAACTTCAAATTATGCCAGGCGAGTGGCGGTAAGTCCGATAACACCCATGCTACACCCAGATTACCATGGTGACGGTATAGGCATACGTCTCACGACAATGCCTGACTTAGACGCGGGAAATACGGTGTTTTCATTGTTTTCTGCTCCGAATTAGCCCGCTCGAATTCCCATGCAATGCCGTTTGCATATCGACTTTATATTGTGTTTAATTCATTATTTCCTGCAAATCGATCTATCTACACATGCAATAACAACGGTAAACCTACTGATTTCCAGACAAATCGTATCTCCGGCTGTATTGTAATCAGAGAGAAACGACAAATAACCGTCAAAGCTTGCGGTTGCAATAACAATGCCAATGTAGTAAACCGTAATGCATGAATGGTGGATTAAATCCAATTCCCATATGTGGAAAATAGGCAAACAATAATACAGCTGCATTCGGGAAAGACGAAGGTGTTTCCTGCGCATAACATTTCAAATTATTGTGTCACGTTATAGAAGATTGTTTGGCGACTGCTGTATATTGTAACAGTCACCACCATGGAATTCTTACACTCCTGAGTTTTGCTTTGCTTTGTATATTTATTTGATTGCTCTCGCCTTGCTTAGGTCATCGACACCAGGTCAATGCTTACAGTAGTGCCTACCCGTGTCGATATTTCCAGTTTAAAGTCCGCATCGCTGTCACAACTACAGTACAACACTCTGCAGTCACCCGTTAAGTGACTACCAAGGAGAGCAGGAATACTGAAATGCAACTGCGGTTCGTGAATCGTGACTAGTGCAATATCACGACATTAGCCGTCATGTCGCGACTCTGGGCGACCCATAAACATTGTCTCATGGTACATCAACGGCCGACGCATTGCGTCTTTATCACATGGGTCGGTATCAGTTGCTGTGCCATTTGACTCAACACTTTTAATATATTCGTATTTTTATTACGTTGGATGTGGTGAGAGTATGACACATAGAAAATTTAAATCATCGTGATTGTGAGCAGGATATTCACGGCTTGGGTCTAGTATTTTAGATTTCACGCATGTGTACTGGCCTGCCGTGAATCTCTAAATAGTCATAAACGAGATAAAATGCAGTCGTACTGTATACTTGTACTCTCTGGAATGTAGCGGTGCTGAGATCACAAACACAGCGCATCGCATGCCGCCATTTTATATTTATTTCATGACATACAGTACATCGATCTTTTTCTGATACGAATCGGCATTTGGCGTACCAAGTAGGGTCATTGCGAAGCACCCCGTATAAGGCGATGACGTGCAATCAAGGCAAACAATCAAGCAATGCTAACAGCTGTGACACAACCGTGTCTTTCTCTAGGGGAAATTTCGAACGACTTCTGGTAAATCACACTGGACGTGTTGGGATCTTCACGCTAAACCACTCCGTGTAGCTTACTACTCGGCGATACATCGAATCCCGATCCTGTCGCGTGTTTCAATATATTGCTGGTGGCATGTGCAGTGAAATAATAGCGTTGTGAAGATTCACGATTTTTGAGCGTCTGATAAAGACTAGTATAGTTTGCAGCCTACCAAGAGTATGAACGCACAAGCCATGCACCCAGGTTGATACCATCCCATTGTCAGCTCGCATTTCATCATAGAGCCATAGAGGGGGCATAGCCTGCACTTCTTCCATACGGTGTGATTCTAAATGCCAACATATCACGGCGTTGAATCAACCACGACAATATATCGATATCAGAATTTTTATCATGACTTTGATCTAGATCTTGAAGGTATAGCATGATCTTTATAATGACACCGCAATTAAAAGTAAACTTTATGTAAAGTTGCGAACAATCAATTATTGTAAGTAGAGTTATCACACGCGCGATGTAGCCTACAGCCATGCACCCTTCTGAGATATTCGAATATATCATCGTGTTGACTCACAGCTCATTCATAAGGTCAAGGTCAGCATGATAATCCGGGTAAACGGCTTGAAGTACTGTACTAAGTTAATCTGTATCGTAAGTGTTACATCATATATAGTACACGGATGACAACTTTCTGAGTGTATTGCGCTTAAACTATTCTCGTTATTTCTCTGCTGGTTTCTAATAAACGACCCTGATCTATACTTCCGAGCAAGGATATTTGATGATCGACAGAAAGTGACAGCGTAACTCACCGATGTTGTCTATCATATCCTCACTTAAGTTAATTACCGTGAAATAAGGTTCCATCGGCGTTAATTGACTAACACTGTACATATTGTAAAGAAGATCACCGCAGATGTAACGCCAAACCTTAGTTTGTTGAGAATTTTTATATTCACACGTTTTCGGAGCTCCGCTCCTTCATCAGGTGAAACACACTGTCGATATTTCGTCTATTTTGTCAAGCACACCGCATGCACAAGTACAAGTATGTTTAAATCCATTTTAAAGAATGCTGAATCGGGGATTTAAAATTTTGTGAAATTTTTCTGAAAAACTGAGACTGCGGCTTAAATTAATGGTGACACTATACTCTTATCTATATCTGATTATCATCGACTCTACTATATACTTAAGTACAAGTTTGAAACGACATTGTATTATAAGTTATAGATCGACAAATTGAAATACCTTGGTTTACAATGGGGGAATGAAATTTTTGTACCTATATTTTTATGTATGTTGTACAAAAATTGGTCGACCACCCAAGCATCCCTCGTCATGTGGTACATAAAGGTACAGTGCTGTATATTAGACTTGCCAACTTTACAGCAGTGTTCCGTAACACCCACTACGTTTACAATGCAATTGATGATTACGCCTGTGACTGTTTTAAATGTATCTTTTGGATGTAGATGTAGACAATTGTACAATGTTTAGCCCCCAGCTCAGTTGATTGGAGAATTGTTCACAAGCTTTCGGAGCTCTGACTTATCTATTTCTATCCGGATCGACCGCCATTGGCTCCACTATGTTCTTATTCGAAAATACATTGACAAGCTTTTGGAGCATTGCTTCTTCATCACCAAATGGATGTGTAACGCCAGCTGCCAATGTAATAAGGTCGAATCAAAGTTGTATAATTTTCTCAAAGTGGATACATTGACTTCACGATTGGTTGTATATTACCAGACATGACGCTCATAAAGCAAAGTGATTTTCCACGCCATTGCTAGTCTGTCTAGTTTAGTAGTTTTGTTTAGGTTTTCACCAATCCCATTAAGATTTTTGCTCAAGTTAATCGCATTTGAAAGAAACATAAATATTTCGATACTCATTTCGAATATTCTAGACTAGAACATTCCTTATTCTTTCTACAGGAAAACGGGCATTGATGCATGCCGAATAACAAAACGCCACAACATTTACAGTACGTATTATATACATACACTATATACTTTGCATTGGTATTCTTGCTAGGTTAAATAGAAGGCAACAAACTTTGCAAAACTGTATTTAATACATTTGTGGGATAGATTGCAATCAGTGCGTACTAAAATAAAATTTAAGAATGTGTTATCAGACATGCGATCGGCCAATTCTCAATACCACGATTTAGTTCACAGGAATTTGGATCAAAACGAAAATTTTCGAACACTAGAATGCATGCTCTAAGTTAAAGCTGATACGTACACCGTACATTTTTACACAAGTAGCAAATAGCCCTTGTTCCAATGATCTACCATCGGCTTTTCGCGATTCACGATAGCTGTGAACGGCATACCTACGCCTATGAGACTAATAGTGGTCCGGGCTATAAAACCGGAATTATTGACTCGTGTACTGTAAGCATTGACATGGCGTACATGACCTTGGTAGTTGAAAAATACCGTAAATCCAAAGCAACAACAACCTTCATGGTCTGACTAGGTTCGGAGTCTATGATTTTCAGCTTTTATCTTAGTAGGCGAAGGGAGTTAACTTGTATTTAAAACCATTACTGGGGTTCGCTGAACCTCAAATGGTGGTATACAAAATTCATGGATCTTGAGGGTTTGAGTTGGTATCGGGTGTGTTATCCCCAGTCTTGTCTACGACTAGCTATTGCTGCACCGGTCGGTGACATTCAAATAGGGCCTTATAACGACTCACGCAATATTAAATTAGATATTTGGATATTCATGGTTTGGCTTTGTAATGTCTATCTCTAGTATATAGGTCTACACCAGGCAAAGACCGCTATTTCAGAACGCTACTCTTTGGCAGTGAGAAATCAAGTTAAAGAGTATTTTGGAGTGTTAAGATTATTACACGGACATTGAAGTTCATTCGGTTCAACAGTTCCCCAAACAAGCTCAAACTTCACCCCGATTATCTGAGTATCATTCTTAACCAAGCCTACATGGTATTAACGAATGTTTCCACTAGCAGCAAACTAATCAAAAGTGGTGAAATTCGTTGGTAAACACACAAAATAACTTGAAACATCCAATGAAATGGTTAGAGCCATTTGGGCTGTAGCGCAATAGCCACTTTGCAGTAGAAATCCCTTTTTCTTTATCACAGCCACAGCAGAATGTAAGGAAAAAGTTCTAATCTCCATGATGAGCTTAGTCAAGTAACGATTCATCTAATGAGATCTTTGAGACACATTAGATATTATTCGTTGAAGAATTTTAATGATTATGGGATGCAAGACAGGAAGAAACGACAGACGGCTGAAGACTCGCATTTCACGTTTTAGGCGCTATAATCTGTAGAAATCTCATTACAACTTTTTCGTGATTTGCAACATATGGTCGTTGTGAAAGATGCATGCAACTCATTCGAATATAACTTCCTTAAGGCGGCGTCTTGTGACCAATATGATATTTTGATATTAATGTGTACGGTATGGCTACTCGTTTTGTATGAATATTAGAGTATAGGCCTACTTTATACTAAACTGTGCACACAAGGAAAAGGCATAAAGAATTTTCCGTCTTTTATCAAAATCGCTGATACTATGTCCATTTCATGACTGTGTATTTTGAATGTTGGCATTGGTCGAAAGTGCTCGCATTTGCATTGCTTGACGTGACTCATCATCTTCACCCTTTCGTTAATATATGATGTGATTGCGTTTTTTCTACATAGTACATACGAACTACATAGTACATACGAGGCTTCCCCAACACTGCAACTTGGTATGTAAAAGGCATGCGGACGATGTTACCCTTTCATCGCGGAGGTTGTGTTCGATTGGTATAATGTACAGTATGTCGTATTAAACATTGAGGAACACTAGTTGACATGATGGAGGGAAGATTGATAAAGCAGGCCTAATATTCTATGAAATTCACATCCCGGATTCAACGGCATGCCTCATTCATTGTAAAAACATATAATTGACAAGCGTTCTGAGCTCCTCTCCTTCAACAGGTCAAGATGGTCAAAACATAGTGATGGTCATGTAGGGTAGGCTACTGTATTATTGGAGGCCTGTTATTGTAAGGCAGATTATCTGTGACTTTACAGAGTACGTTGTCGCAATCCTTACCAACACAGGTATGATTTGAACACTGGACTGTCACAAATCACAATTATGTCTACCGTATCGCTGATTAATGCTAGTTGATGAGCTGAATGCAGTCACTTTCATATACTGGTATGCTATGCTTGTTGAGTAATCGTTCTTGAGATACATCGCAATATACTAACGGGGTTCCCATGCACGACGTCGGCGCAATACGTTTTGTACATGATGTAGGCTACATATAGTGATATCTTATACCCCATATTGCTAAATGTCCGCGATAAAGCCAAATGGTGTTTTAATATTTCAAGATCTCCACATGACTATATATAGTTAGCTGTGTATAAGGTATTTGTCGTATGCAATAACAAGTCTGTCGATCATATTGATATAATTTCATCATTTACCTAAGTTTGAGACATTGAAGGCATATTCAACGGTCATTATCAAATGATTTGGCAATTACGATCAGTCCTGATATTTCTAAATTCAATTTCAAATATCTAGGATTTTAAAGCAAACGCCTGTGTTTCACTGCTTCATGGATTGGCAAGCGTTGTTCTAGAATTTCCAGGCGTTGCTACCGCATGTCACAGCGTGTTAAACCACATTTGATTTATTGAATGTTTGTCATTCAAATGAGCTACCTCGGGTTTTGTCACAAGACATGAGGCCAATTTTGCGGTATGATTCCATCAAAAATAGCATGTTGAACAAATAAAAAATGGTCGTTATTGCCTCAGATATAAAGCTGACGGTAGCAACATGTCGGTAGACCATTCGAGAATGGGATGGGTAGACAAAACACATTGCTTTATTCGATTTGTCAGAAAGCTTGATAACATCAAATAGTCTTTGTTTTGATGTAGATTGTCACGTTGTTGTTTGGAATTGGAATTATTATATGGAGATTAGCCAAACCTGAACTTTTATACACTTTCGTAGCTAATTTCTCCAATTGCAATGACAATAAGGCAAACCAGACATAACACAATGCTTACGGTGGCATTGCGTTGATTGTGACTTTCGGCAACATCATAGTTAGGTGGCCGCAACTAGATTTAACCGCACAAGATTTTTCTGCAGGTTTTACGCGCGAGGTACTTACTGACGCAATCATCCATCAGTTATACGACCTTGGGACCGACTGTAGCTATATGTAGTATTTTCGCGCTTGATCAAACGCACGCCGATCACATGCCTACATGCGATAATGCAAACCATGTTGCACAGTATACTCAACTTTCCTATCCGCAGGCCCGCGGCGCAATATGAAAGGTATGCAGAATGTATCCCTGTGACAATCTGCTTCTCGACTAGCGGGGAAGCGCCAGAAACATGAGTTGTAACGCCTTATGGTTTGTCGCACGCGAAGCTCCTTATTAGTCACGGCCGGTCCCAATACAAAGACAGGAAGGCATCCGGTGTAAATGTCACTGCCAAATTATTATGAGTTCGGTCCAACCACTAATGGAGCACAATCAAAAGAAAGAGAAGAGGGGCTTAACAAAGACAGGGTTCAATTCAGCGACCTACTTTCTTTACGGGCAATGATCCAATCATTACGCTGTCTAAAGCCAGTCACAAATTGCAATACGTTTAAGAATTGAATGGAGTACTTTACGATACACATCATACCATTCACAGAGCTTCCGATTTCGTAATACGTCCGTGTCAAATCAATCTATTTGCATTTCATATCGAAGTATTAAGTCGATGCAACATTAATTAAGATATGCGATACTGCTATAGATAATGATGACAAGTTTGTTTAGTAAATTAACCCGTTCCGTTCCGTCACAGTCTAAGAAAATTTGATACAGGCGTAAGGTGCATATTTTAGAGAGTTTGACTGGGTGCGGCAGAATGGTGGGAACCACGTTATCAATCTGCCAATGTTTTTGCACATCCTGTGTTTAACAGATTTAAGACATTTTGCGACGACGTTATCAACGTTTATTCTGGATAAAGTAATTCAAATCGATCGAGTACTGTCGGGTAAGATGTTTACATTGGAAGCGTAAGACAGCAGCGTGGCGAACTCTCGCTCTATCAATTTCTACGTGTCGCTGAGCCAGGAAACACGCGCGCGCATCCATGGACCCATGTGTACTTGAACTTCACTCAAAATGTCTGCCGTTCGATGTATATGCAGACCGACTGCGGCAGGAGGGTTTGTGGAGATTACCGAATGTTGTTCATTCTGCATCAGCGATAAATTCAACTTCTGACAATGGCCCCCTTTGGCTAATGATAGTTTGAATAGTACTGCGTGATGTAAAGCAGGGTGTCAAATGTAGGCCTACTAAGATCACGTGACACTGTATAGTCTGAGTCTTACGTCATTCAATCTTACCGTTCGCGAGAGACAGTAGAAAGAAAGACTTGTATACGAAGCCTTTTTCTCCTCTTCTTCCCCACCCTGGGTTGGGTCTCTACTGAGCAAACGCAAGCACCACATCCCAGGTCTTCACTAATTCGAACGATAGCCTCATCGTGTTTTACAGCATTCGCTTGCCTGCGGTTGCTTCCCTAAGCATTTCCAAGGTATAATAGTTTGGTGCATTGCGGGTGCTTGCTTGATGAATGTAAATGGTGCAAGTAGGACGATAGAGCCGATACTTTATTACTTGTGAAATTTACATAAGGAAACTCAGACAAACTGGTCGTATTTACGGGGGAGGTATATATGCCAAAATCACCCCCACAACGCGATGCAGGCCATCATACACTCAATTACGCCACGCCAGGGTTAAGACAATAGTCCAATGAAAGTGCGTTAACGCAAACATACATAAATTGCCTTTAACCGTTAATGCATTACTCCATACATCACGCAAGCTGTATAATTTTTTATAATGTGTGGTATACCCGAAGTAAAATATGGTAGTTAAAACACTGCGATAATTTGTCAAGCCATTACAAGACGGAAGAATTTAAATATTTCAAAAAAGGTATAAAGTAGGTATGCATACAAAGAATGATCACTCGGCGTTTCTGTAGTTTGAAGAGCTGTTAATTGGATTTGCACTATTTTAGGTAAAAAGACAGCCAGACTCAGGGGTTTGATGACGTAAATTTTTATCGTAAGTACAAATCACAAAGCGTAATAAATCCAGTCGAGTCCTGCACTCAAAATGTAAGATTTAACTAAGAAACAAACAGATTTTTGTTAATTTACAAACTAAATCCCGCTTGAAGGCGGTAAGCTCAAAAAGGTCTTCACATTTTGACCCTTTTCTTTCGATATTCTATTTTTACAATACTTAAAGCGTTTACCACTTCAAACGGCGAACGAAGGCTTAAGAATTGCAAGCCAAATCTTGTTAACATGTTCAGCTAATTATTTGAAGCAAATGTCAGAAGGAAGAAAAGAAAGTGAAAATATTTGTATTGATGCATTTATCTCTTTAAAACCCCATTTTCGAAGAGAAGATTGCCAACTCGTACGGTATCAATGGCTTTATAATCTTTGAGTGAACGATCGTCATTAGAGAGGATGATTTTACTAAACTCCCAAGATCAATACATTTATTACAGGCTGTAAACAATGTTATCAAAGCGTTCGTTTCTTTTCCAATAAACAATGGGGTGTGCGTCTTACGAGGGAGGCGATTCATATGCATTTTCATAGTGGTTAGACTTATCCTCTGGAAGTTATTACTGTAATAAATTGGATATGTATAGAAGTTATAGCAAAAACGGTAAATTCATATAGGTCTAGTACTAGTCGTATAATATCTTACCGCTGATTGCATAAGACAAGACAAATTGTTGGTTGTTGCTATAGTAACAGCTAAGGTCATTTACTCCGCGCCAATGTATACTATTCAATTCAGATGCTTCCGGTTTATACCCGTCTCATTGTATCCGTAATGGCCATTGGCTATGATATTTTGCCACACAATCTGAACTAAACATGATAACTACCTGTTATGTTCCTTTAATGTATTGAACAAACCTATACGTACTGTACAATATCAACATAGTGCGATACTACAGAACCGATCTAATATTGCGCATAGGGCAAGCATTCGAACGAGTACAGACGATCCACGGAGAAAGAACCACCTCGAAATAATCAAGTAATAATTAAATATCAACAATTGGCAACTAGATTGCAACCGAATTAAGGCTCTCGGTCCCGCTTGGTATCTGTGGAGGTGTGTAGAATATGTGTGTGTGTGTGTGCACGGGTGCATGCGTTCGTGTGTGTGTGTGCGTGCGTGGGTACACTTGTCGTTACTACAGCCCAATTATTCGCATGACAATGTGTAGACCTGCGTCGAACTTCATTTGAGCGCGCATTTGTGCGCGCGTGTGTGTAAGGCGGACCATGGCCCAGTACGCCTAGTAGGCCAGGAGCGGACGAACGTACGACGTAACAATCCACATTCAAATCATATGCGGCTCGCTCCTCTATGACCAAGCAAATATGAAGGTGCGTAGCAGGGCCCTGAATGTTGCAATCTTACGTAACTGGATGAATGACTGATAATGCCAGCCCACGATTGGATTTGAATGCAATCCACCCACTACATCTGACCTGTAACAAGCAGGATACATCAACAATCTCGGCAAAATGAACAACTACTGTATCTCACTCTCTGTCTGTATCAACACACGGCGTGAACGTATCGTTAAACCTTTGCAATAATATTTTTTCTAGCATATATAACCACATTTTATTGCCATCTGTATCTGAATTGCAGAGGTCAATTCAGCAATATGTTTTCGTAAACCTGACAAAACTGTGCCAAATCCGCCTTTGCCTTTCCGGTATTTTTAAATATTGTGTATTTTGCACGGGGGCGTGTTAAGCGGAATTTATTCGGTTTATTGTAATGTTATGAAAATTTGCGATTTGTTTTTGGTACTGATGCTCACCAATATGTTATCGGATAATGTTATCTTGACATAAACACAACCTATGACGAAGCGAGACAAGTCATGCGTGAAATGCGAGTGTGTGTAACTTTCTAAGAAAAACAACGGAATGTGTTTTGAACTTCAGGTAAGAATACTTTAATCATGGTTCACGAATTGTTTTGGGGGTTTCTGCTACAATAACTTTAAACTTCACCTGATGAAGGAGTATCGGTCCGAAAGCTCGTGAAGTTGAGCCTGCAGGAATGGCTCAATTGCAAGATAAAAGCATGAAAAAACAATTTGCCGGTGCTTATATATACTTCATGATAAGTCGCCACAGTTAATATGTCATCTGCTATTCATCCCATCATATTGTCACTGCCTTGACCGTCTGAATATAATTGAGGCCGGGCGTTTAACTTTGTTGTGACACTATAGTACGAAACGAAGTGATAGAATAGAATTCAACCTTGACGGTCGGAGACTTGGTCTGCGTTGAAAGATATCGCCACGCGGCATTTCGTAACAGATCAAATGACGTATCAAATCTCTTAATAATTGAATGTAATACATTGCAATATGAGAAATGATCAACATATTGACCTTATCGTTCAATTGATGATGTCAATATAGCTTGCGTCCGTAAATGGCTGTAAATCAAATGAAAGAAATTACTGATGAAATGCTGTCAATTGCTTGTGATTTCCCACGTTTTGGAGAGATATGGTAACAATATTGTTCCTTGATAGGAGCTTTTCTTTGAGATCTGACGGGCGGTTTGATGCCAAATGTTCAACAAGCTGCCTTTTCCCATGTATTACTTAGAAGTTGCGACAATTGAAGAGCTTGTCGTTCGCTGATCATTTACCAATCAGTGTCATAACAATTTTGTGAATTGACATTGTATGATTAAGAATTGTTTCTCAGAATTTTGCTTTTGGGCTAAATGTCTGATTTGTTGCGTACACTGTACTTCTTAAACGCTGGTAGTATACAAGGGTACACATCAAGCTTAAGTAATACACACACACAGCAACAAAAAGGTTGTGGAACCCCTGCTCTATTGGCACGCAGTCTCGCGGGAGCGTGGAGAGCTGTGTGGTTGTTACAGTTAATCCGCTGAAGGAATTATCAGAATCCGTAATAATTATACCTGGTGGAAATGACTACTTGTCGGTAACACCTTATGAATAAACAAGCACCATTTAAAAAGCTTAGAAACAGCGATAAAAGCCTTCGGTATCTTGCACTTCAGAGTAAGAGAGCCTAGTAATAACTGACGCCATGGTAATGCGTGTCCGTGTAACCTTGCACTGGCAAAGATTTGTTCAATCGCTGCAATTGCTTGGCGAAATCGTAAACAATGATGCTCAATTAAATCAAACTGTTTGATATATCATGTAAGGGATGAGGTTGAACATATTAATTGACGTGGCAACGCTACTTTCATTTCCATTACGACTTTGGGGTGACATCGCAAATTGAAATTCCTTGTGATTACGGTGAGGTTTGTATTCGTGTTCATGACGCAGATTTTTCATGAGTTTACTTTGTCGTAAGCTCGTAAACCTTATCGGCTCTATTCCCCGAATTATTTCCAGTAGATATTCGCCGATTTCAATGAAGGATCACCTCCAATCTGCTTCTACTGACCTTATCCATTTCACCGCCTTGTCAGAAAATCGCTACCATTTAAAAGTAACGGATCAAAAAGTGATTTTGAATTGGATCAATTTGAAAAAATACCAAACATAACAAAACATTCGTTTTCATCAAGTGATTTAACAACTGCCGATTGAAACAACACAACCAGCTGTAAAATATCGCTAGATTCGCTGCTTCTTTCTCAAATTGTCAATATAATTAATGGAATGGCGGATATTCTCGTTTTTTTGTGTGTGGAAAATGGAACGTCGGCGCCCTTCGTCAATGACAATCGGTGCGCGAACAACCTTTTTTATCTCACTTCAAAAGGAACTGTGTCGATATCACGATTATTTCGATCGTATGATGGACGATACTCAATCCAGCTTCTTTATCTGCATGTGAGGTCGTCCCTCTCGTATTTGGAAGATTCATTTTCCTACGGAAATACCGTTTTTGTCTGACTGTTGTTTTAACATGGAATTATTGTATGGTTACAACCGAATAGTTCGTTGTTTCAAGCTCTCGTCTGTTTTAATTTTGTCATTTAAAGGCCGAGCGAACGGCCACAAATCCCGTCATCTAATATTATCATGATATGCATTGGCACCACGTTGTCCAAGACTTTTCCTTTTATATTTTTTTAATTAAGTTGTTTAGCTGATCAAATTAGAGAACTCTCAAGCTGATGATAACTATGTGTTCAAGTTTATAGCCTACACGTAGCCCCGCTCTTTATGCCTTTGCCACGTCAAATCAACACAAGGCTAAGTTACTCAGATACCTGGCATTCGCATGGGAAGTTTGACAAGTGGTAGAGTGCGTGTACTCATTTGAAAGTGTGAAAGTGTTGAAAGTGTTTCGAAGCAGCTTGACTACGTGTAACCACGACGAGCAAAGACAGTGGACATATGCGGATAGTATTCATAACAAACTCCCGGGAGTACAGGGACCGGGTGAAAGGGTGGTACAACACGGGTAATAACTCCAGCACCTCCTTGTCTATTCCGTATAATAAGTTGATCACGTTGTACGATATATGGTCTACGGATATATGATTAGAACATGAGAAGTTCCCCAACCGTCGTTCGTGCCAACTTAAAGTAAATGATAACAGGTGAAATAGGGAAAATTAGTTGCAAAAAGTCCCCTCGAAAAAGCATAAGCGGTTCCACGGCGAAGGGGTATTATGCTGTTCAATCTACTGTGGCAGCCTAATAATAAAAGTTCCGAGGGATAAGGAAGACCATGATTACCAATAGTATTTAGACGCCGTATTCCTCGCTATAGAGAGGGTGATATTTACTTATACGTATGTAGGCCCTCCGACTTATGCTCTGTGGGTTTGCCTTTTTAAATACAACAGATTAACGCATTGATCTACCCATTAAGCTAATATTAGTCATCGCCATTAACTCATGCCGCACAACCAGGTTGCAATTGGGGAAAGGTTCGTGCACAGCCTTTTTAGTAGTTGAGACAGGAAGGGCAATGACATCCAAATCGTATTACTTCAAGTGTGGTGCGGGCCTATGGCTAGGCAGAGATGATGAAGGAAGAAGGAAATGCGTAATTGACTAAAACACGAAATTTCAGCCCACTGTACGTACATGTTACCTTCAATACTGTTATAATATTCGTCAAGGAACATATGGCTAAGACCATTACCGTCGCGTTTCCCTCGGATATGTAACATAAAACTTTGAATTGAATATATTTAATTCATTCTGTAGCGATTGATCCGCGGATCAAATGCTCGTTTAACGTCAATATGTCAAGCGCATGACGCTTCAGGGGAGAGTTGTTGAATTTTATTCTCCTCCAACATGCCGCCTTGGATATTCTAACGCGGCTCTCCGCCTGCGAACCATTTGTTTTTAGGTGGTTATTATTTATGAATTAATGCCAATCCCTTGGTTATAAAAACAAATTCTCTGATAGCCAATTGATATTACAAAAATCAATGTCAGTATAGTGGTTAGGATTGCGCAAGCGGCCTGCAAGGATGCTTCTATATACCTGAAAAGTGTGACGTGTTTGATTGATGGACCAATCACGTTGTTTGGGCGTATTTCCAGGTCGCAACATTATAAATTTAGTCACTGATGTCATCAGATTGTGCATACATTAGGCTGTCCGATCACCCCCCGCCCCGGCCACCAACTCAACACACGCACGTGGGCCGTGGCAGAACATGATTGACCCTTGAGGTACGATGATGTATGGGAAATGACCGATTTCGCATGTAGCCTCTATAACTGCCAAGTCCTGACCCATGAATATAAATTCTTGAAAAGATTCCATTAAATGCCCTTCAGGAATATGAGTTCCGAACCGATAAGTTCTGCTCTTCCACTGACCCAAGTAAGTATACGCATAATAGGGAAGACCGGGTTCAAATAAAAGTCGCTCCAGATAAGGTTACAGTAGCCTACACCTAATGGATAACCGATTCCTGAAGCGACAAAACCGTGCAGCGCAACTAAGCAGCGAATCGCGGTTTTTCCGAGATGACTTGATAACCCGGTAGTTTAATTAGATCATTAGCGTCGTGTTTTCCACCTGATGCGCAAAGTCTGTAGTACGCACGTGCGTAATCCCTACCATACACATCTCACACAGCGATTGGTAAATGAGTCACTGCGTTATTATTCTGGTGTATATCATGTGATCAGTATTGCATACAGGATGGCCATACATGCGTTTGTGTACTGATGTATCCGCCAGGACTCCTAGGTATTTTGCCACACGCACTGCACGCCAATGCCTACAAAAAATCCAGTAGGCCATATGGACGCTATTGCACCAAGAATTCAGTTTGGATGCAAGCACAATAGGTTTGAAGTTGTGAGCTTGTATCGCCAAATTCTTTGATATATCCATGTTCATGTAACTAAACAAGACCGAATACTTCATTAGCGAGCGACTCGACAAGACGTTACCATGACCGTTGTCATGCATCGTCAATATATTAATCACGTGACGATGCACCAATGAATTTGTTATCGTAATGATGACAGTGAATAAACTTTATCTTGAGTATTAGAATGTTCACAAGTACCATTAGTATACTCTGACTCTTCCTCATTCGGTATTCGCCATTGTAACATGGCTCCGAGGTACCTGCACTTTGACTTGATTATTTGCTCTCTACAACAGATCACGTGGTATTATAGATTGTCATATCTCAATGTGTTGTATTTTTATAAAGATCATTTGTTTTATTCGCTATCTGAGTTTAATAAATTACTGGTTCATGTCAAAAAAATGTCGTTAAATACGCACTCGTAGATAGCCCGCATCCTTCAAGGGAACCACAATAAACCAGTACAAGCACTAATGTTTGTCTGAATATTAACGTATTTACGCCGACTGATAACGTATTCTGCAATAGAAATGCGGATGCGTCTGTTGGTATGCAAACAATGATACCGTGAGAGGGTTAAATTCCAACTCAACTCGGAAAACGGAGGCAGATATCTGTGTTCGTCTTGTCACGAGTGTATTTGCGATGCTAGGTAATATGTTTGCGGCGGAAAAAAAGACAAACAGCAGTAATGTATTTTAACTCTTACTGCCGTTCATATTATTCTAATCAAAAAACGCAAATAAAAGCGATAATGCGAGTTATGAATAAATTGTGTATCAGATAAGTTTCCTCTCCCGCGACGCCAGACCACTTTGGCAGATTGTTTTATAATATCTCGGGCGTGACTGTTTGTGTTTTTTAGAAAGTCGTATTATTTTCTTACGGAGGATAGTACTTTAAATATTGATTGATATTTTCAATTTGCTGTGTTAAAAATCTGCTTATCTCCCAGCGCCTGGAATTGTGCGGATGCATTTTCGACCGTTTGCTGACATACATTGGAAAGATTGCCTGATAAATTGATGTTTAATGAGTGACTAAATACAATGTAGGCTGTGAAGACGTTCACAATCCAGATACAAATACATTTCTCAGACAGCGGAATCGTTTTGATGGCCGTGTGAAGAGAATCATTTCCTTTCAATAATTCGAAAGTAATCTGCGTTGCTTCAATGCTGTTAGTCTCACTATTCTTATTTATCCCACCCACTACCATCCTAATATCATAACACGGTGTCAAAATTCCAGCAGTGTTGTGCACAGTGTTAGCTATTGCGGAATTTCATAGGAAATTTTCACAAGTCGAACCGTAGTGCTGGACTATATTGGTTTCAGTTGTTTTGCACTGTGGACGGATGTACACCATGCGGCTTGCTCAACATAAATTAGGCCTGTAGTCAAGATACAGTATATGATGCTGCAAATGATAAAAGACATGAAAATTTATTAGCAGTCTTTATACATGACAAAAAATCTTGCGCATTGGCTGTGTGAAATTTCTGACTTGCGAATAGTTGAGCCACCTTCTTAACTTCTTTTTGCGAGTTTCCGCAGTTCTTTTACTTCCCTACATCCGTTGCTAACGTAAAAGACCACAAAATGCATTTCAACTGCAAAGAGCACTGGAGGAATTATTTTCTAGCAACAAGACGTTAAGATAGTGAATCCCCATTCTCACATGTGCTGGCAATATGAAACAGCCAAAGCATCAGTGTAGACACTTTGTGATTTAGACATTGCCTAAATGTTTTCAATCCCTGCCATCATATTTTCAACGCCGCCTCCTTCAGGTGTTCGCTGATCATATCTCTAATACTACAGGTGGCTGTGCAAACTTATAGCTTATGCGTGCGCAGCATTAAACTTTCTTCCACACACTTGTCAATAAAGCGCCGGCTTGCTAATTAATGAAGGTTTTGATTGCAATGGTCAGCTTTTTTGTTAGTGCAACGACTACATGTAAATTTTTCAACACATGTATCCGAAGATACTGACGATGAATATTTTTTCTGCTCCAGAGCAGGGCGTGTTGTTTGCATAGATTCTATTGTCGTTGGTGAAAAGCGCCTGCGATATTCCCCAAACGCATTTCATTCTGCTACCTGATAATGATGCCTCCCTTGTGATCGGTGCTAGCGATATGTCAATCAACTGTCTGTCAAATTAGTGGCAAGCCAGAACAATGGGACAGTGAGCATTGTTTATGGATAAAGTAACTCAAGACTTTTGGAGAAATACGTTTTTGGAAATTACTGCGTCCTCCGAATGCCGGAATGGCATCGTTTGGAACAATAGCGCAGTCAATGTATACTCCAAAAAGAATATTCTTGGCTTGTCAATTTTTTTGATGTGTCAAACGTACTCAAGCCACATGCCACCTCCATCAATAGCAATGGAGCCAACACAGGAATACTTCCTTAATCAGGGAAGTAACAGAAATGGAGGAAAATCTAATCGAGAGCAATCAAAATTTAGGTTGACAGTAGAAAAAGAAACACAGTCTGATTTATACCAATAGAGATTGAGATTACTCAAGATCCGTGTGCCTTGTACCAATGTATGTTTTAATCCTAGAGCGAACTGAATATTTCTATGATCGCCCAATGAGACAAGTGCATAGGCGCGGTTTTATGATATGCCATTGTCCTGCATATTTCAGAAATTTTTCTCCGCGAACTAGTGCCAACCTCCAAATGTTCAATGTGTGATGACGTTTGGCTTACACTCGATTGCTCATAGTCTCTAATGCTCAATTGGTCATAGTCTCCCAGCAACACACTCGTTTGTGCCATGTAGCATTGAAACTGCAACTTTTGCAAATCTGTAGCTTTGTGTTAGCAGCGCCGCAGTGATCAGTTGTTGTAAGGCTGAAAGGCATTGTAGAGTGACCCCAAAAAACATTAGGTAACCCTTAGGTTGGGAGATACAATAACAGAGCTCAGAGCTAAATGTTACGTGTTGTACCTTTTGCAATCTCACCGCACGATAAGACTGTGCGTAATAACTGTATTTGTTGTCTGTCCTCCATATTTGTCCTGCTTCAACTTACTACTTTTCAAAAGACCGGGTTTAGGAGTTAGCTTTCTAACACCATTAGAAACAATGCGTTTCAGTAATAGCTTCGGACTGTATGTTCCGATTTGATCACATTATTTCGCATTTCCGGATGTAAAAGCGCAAAATGGACCAATTACGGGAATTTTAGTAAGATTATGCCCAGGATACGGTAAAGGATATAGGTTTATGTGATGAAAAAATTTCATGATATGGTTTTATATATTTATTACTTCGCCGCTGGTACGATCGGACTATGGGTTAGAGTAATGGATCTAGACGGACGGTATATACTTTGCGCGTTCGCCTGCTTGAACTGTGAAGGACGTAACCGCAAAAATATGGATTGCCAACCCATCAGTGCCATGGTCTAAGCCTTACGTTACAGTCCTTGACAAATCCGTGTGGTTAAAATGGCATTTCGTGCCACCCCTAATCTCGGGAGGATTCATCAATACATTGTTTGCTTTGGGGTCAATCAGTCATGCTTCATGCGCATGAAAATGCACTCAAGCTACTATATAAATGCTAGTTGGGACCATGGGAAAAGCACGTACAAGCCTTACAGATAGAATATATAATATGTTTAAAATTATGTCCCGTTCGTCTTCTCCCACTTTCAACTTCAACAAATAATGCTTGTGTAGTCGTTTTGGTTTGTATGTATAGCCTATTCGGCGTTTCTATAGTCACAAAAATGGTGGTCGGGTGCAATTTGATGTAGTAGTTGTCGAATTAACCGTTGCGGTGCGCTATTTCCGGATATAAAATCTAAAATTAATCAAGCACTGAAGGTTTATTGAAATAGTATCGTTATTTATCGACTGGGTGATAAATACTCCGTTTTACGGTTCAAATATACGAGTTGAATGTTTGCTCTCCGCAAAGTGTAAAGTCCGACAGTTCCCGTTTTATTTCCTACCGGATGACAACTGGAAAATCTC
This sequence comes from Botrylloides violaceus, assembly GCA_030412335.1. Taxonomy (NCBI): domain Eukaryota; kingdom Metazoa; phylum Chordata; class Ascidiacea; order Stolidobranchia; family Styelidae; genus Botrylloides; species Botrylloides violaceus. The sequence goes on from JASFYC010000810.1 coordinate 4,381,478, forward strand.
TCATAAATCCGAGTTTTTATTGAGATTTTGATAGCATTTATGAGAACAATGGTAACGTATGTTTATGTGATTTTGAAGCAGATTCATGATGTCGCAAATAGACGATTGCGATATGAACATAAAACGACTAAATAGACAGATCGGGATACTGATTTGTAGCGCGTACATCGTTATACGGTCTCAAACCGCGCGTAAATCATTAGCGAGGTGAAATTGGAGACGGTATGTTTTGTCGGATATATATCCCTTACACGGAAGGATTCTTCAGCCCTGATAAGAAGGCTATTCTATGGATTTTGAGCTAAATCGGATGTCAGCGAAGTCGTTTCTACAGGGAACGCAGAGTTGGTATATGCTCTTCGTAATTCAACCGATATGCTGGCGCGGCCACTGCAAATATCACCCGATGCATGCATTTCTGTGAGACTGCATGCGATTCTTACAAGCCAAGCCAAGCCCAACCCAGAGTATTGAATGTTGATTATTTGTTTGATCAAACCGACCACAACTATTCATGAAACGTTATGAATATCTCTTGTGTGTATGCCTGTATGGTGACTTTGAATTTGTAATGCCGATGTCCGACGTCGTCGTTTTCAGTATAGGCTGCACTTCATTCCAGTACGGTGTGTATATGAATGAAGCTGGGTAGAATGACACTATATAGGTAAATACGAAAGGGTTCACAAAAATTTGTGAGTGATCTCGCACTGTACGGGAAGGTCGATGCGGGCAAATGTGGCGTTTAAATCGCAAAACTTATAACTTTGACACCGTACGCATACGTTATGCCGAACATTGAACACAAAATGCTTTAGCAATAGTATTAGCATAGGGATGCGATAGCTGCAGCATCGGTAAAGTTCTAAGGTTTAGTCGGTTACGCGTTTAGTAACTTGACGAATTGTCAGCCACAATTACTACACGCCAGCACGCGTGATGTAAATATGCAAATACGAGATCTGGCTCACCCTACAGAGGCCAAATATCCCTTATATACATTTTTCAATTTATCAATCCTAGGCCTATATAGAAGCGCGTTACTAATAGATTATAGAAACCTTCAGTAGCAAGCACATAACGTTCCAATGTCGTTAAACTGCAAGCATGCTTATCGGTCATCATCCGGATGGTAATGCGAAGTTGCGGTTTCGTAATGAAACATGGTGCTTCTCATCCGACAGTTGTTCGTAAGTATGTAACTTGAGTGCAATAGCTTATGTCTTCTACGAAAAGTTTTCAACGCAAGTTCGCCTTACAATAACCAGCACCTTATTGAAAAGTTGTGCAAAGACGTTGAGTCCGAAACCGAAATTTTACAAGTATTCTTGTTTGCAAACTTGTGCTGCCTTCGGGAAGTTTCGTCCCCTTAAGGATGCACTGATATCCTTCTTTGTTGACTTCAGGGTGTTATAATACAGGAATTTACACACTCATGTTTTGTGCAGGGTGCTGCTTGAACCTTTCCTGTACATAAAGAATACAGTTACGGAAGATTCGGCATCGTCATATCATCAGTAACTCAAACTGAGTATCAACTATAGGCTAAGTTTCCTTCCTTGCGGAAAGAAAATTCGTTTCGGTTCATTCGGGTGATCTGAGTTCATAAGTACTACTACCTTTGATCTAAACAAAGGTTACGAAAGTCACCTGCGATGTGACTGTGTGGTGCATTGATGCTAGATTTGATTGACATGTGGCATTCGAGATTTGACAGCGACATGGATAGGAAATAGCCCCTAGATTCGACCTGTCAGGCATGATATCTATTCGCAATCGAATCTACAGATGCATTTGCTTCCACGGTATCAACCTATATTCTTACAGGGAACATCTACATTGGCTTCCACAGAGTATGTCTATGAATGCTTCTGCACTATGGGATGTTGTCTGTGCAATACGCTATATACCTCCACGACGCTAACATGTAGGTCTACCATCCTTTAACATATTAATGCAGCCGTGAGCATATAGTATGATGCTCAATTACAAATTTGCATCATACTAACTGGAAACATTGCAGTACGTGGAAATTGGCATGGTGATATTTCATGGACTTAATTATTTTGTCCTCTGAATGTAGTCAGAACATGATAAAACGGTTGTTGACTGCTAATGGAAGAGCTGGAATCATTTTATGTTTTTTATGTGACTGAAGGTTTTGTTTTTAGTGTAACTTCATCGAAATGAATTACGATCGCTATCCATTTACAGACGGCGACAGGAGAGATTGAGTCACCGTGAAATTGATGCTAACATTCCCCTTCGTGAATGGAATATATTCAATTTTTGTCTGTAACGGATATCACAATATACAAATGATTTTAGACAAGGAATTTGCATGATAGAAATATATTTGCAAACATACTGTATTACTTGGTTAAATTTGAACCGAGGGATAGGAACACCATGCCACCATGGGAACACCTATAAAGAAGTTTAGACACAAAGACACGGACGCGGACCTATTACTGCTGAATTTATTGGAGCGGATCAACTATAACGTTGTATTCATAGTACAACATATTATTACGTAGGTATTAGTTAAAGGGAATGTGTGTGTGTGTGTGTTGTCTGTCTGTTGTCCTCTTGATATGCGAAATACAATGATATCACACGGCAAAACCGCTCCATTGACAGATTAGAGTGACTGTTCCACTTCGGAAAGGTACCGGGTTCGGGTTCGGTTCCCGACCGATTCAATACTTAAACTTTGAAATTGGTATTCTTTTGGCCCCTCTGATTTGCATTTCCGGGGAGTGCGCAGGGTAGAGGTTGCGGCAGTGATCTAGAGTACACTACGATGTCTTTTATTATGAACAAATATCGGCATATTTAGCAGGCACACAACCTGAGCAGAAAATGCAAATATTTCAAAACAGCAACACATAGCCATAATTGGGATCAAAATAGGTTTCGATGACTGTTTATGGGGTGTTTTCTTTGAGGCGTTTATATGAACTGATGTATTATATTATGCATTTGTATTTCATAACATAGACATTAAATACACTGTATTGTAACGCACGAATGAGCAAGGCCCTGTATATGTAACAAGTATTTGGATTTAAATTTTGGTTTGATGCTACCAAAAAGTTGTGGGGCTTAACTAGAAATATATGAATACTTCTCAGAGAATATTTTTGGTAAGTTTGATTGGCTCGAATTGACCCATGAGTATTGCGTTCTCACGTCAGGTGAGAGTGAGAACGCCCAAACCAGATTGCAGTATTCCCCGATTTTTTCGTAACATAACAAAGCGTCGGCAAAGGCGCGAATATTGATAACTTCCTGTAATCAGGCACGTTTATTTGATCTGAATGAATGGCGAAGCAAGTCAATTATGAAATACGACGCGTGGATTTACGCGACAGATCATAACCATACCACAATACAATGCTCTGTGAGCGCACGGAAACGCATCCCACATGTAGCGAAAAGCCTCCCCGCGAAAACGAAATGCATTTCATTTATCATTTATATCCGAACGGTTAAGAAGGAGGCGTTCATATGGGATATTGGATGTATATCCCTCCTACGCACTGATCTAAAGCAAACCAAGGAAAACAGTATCTTATTTCCCCTCTAGCGTGATGTTATCATTGCTCAGGATACGCATTGTAAAAGCCATTGTCACTTCTAGCATGGTACCAACGCAGAAAGCTTGACTCTTCCAAGTTCCTGCCTAAAGCATAACGTTGAGGTACTGTAGATAACAGATACTAAGCCTAAAAAATTGTTTTCATGCTGACGTAACGTCACGGGGTCACGCTTAAACGATGCTACTAGCTTACTACAAGTATATAATCAACGTCATATCACAATCAAGAATAACATTGTATGCAACATGCACGCTGTTCCGACGGTTTATAGATCAAACTATACGATAGCTCCTCAGTCATTGAACGATTTATGCACTAACACTCGCAGACGTGTTCTAGAAGGGAATCTCAAGAATTTGTGACTACGCGGCGTGTGTAAAAGCCGTATACCGTAAAGGTGTGCAGAGCAGGAAATGCTAGAAGTTTTTAAACTAGTGTAGAAAGAAATTCATTTTATGTAAATAGATATGCTTTGCAAATCCCAACAACCCACGAGATATAAAGGAAGACAAGAAGTAAACATTCATCAAACCACACGTTTGCGAGATCCCCCTTAGCCATTCATTAGCTTCTCTATCGTAGGAAGCCCTGGGCCCTGGCATAATCACTGGAGTGTCTGATACAGGGGTTTAAACCAATTAACGTAACCGCGTAACAAACACATAAAAGGGATTAGATGCAAGGTTGGAAATTGGATACAAATACGTGATTAACAAGCTGCCATCAAGCGTAGAACGCCCACGTTAAAAAAAACATATATTGACATGCAAGCCAAGAATAATTGTTCCGACTTTAGAGCCTAATTCTGCACCGGGATCGGCTTCATGAGCCATCCGGCTATTTACGACCGACCGTCTCTGAAGTGTATCTCAGTAGAGACTTTTAGTAGACTCTTGTATTATCTGCTGTAGGCATAATCTCCATGCAGCGGGCGAAAAGCCTTTCTGGTAGCGCAGATCAGATGCTGTATCCGAATGCTTTACAATTCTACGAATCGGAAATGCCCCACTTACAGAAATCCAATTGCTAATTCACAACATCCCTCTGCTCTTAGTAACGCGAAAACGTCAGCAATAAATGCTATAGGCCTACTCTGAATTGTTCTGTTGCCTTCTGTTCCTAGGCTAACTGTCAATCACCGGGAATCATATTCTGCCATTTATTGCACAAACAAAAAATAGTTTCCATAAATCATCACTGGAATCACAATAGCAGATTAGTCAGACCGAGAAAAAGCAAGAAAACATCAAAAAGATTTTTTAAGAAATATAGATGCAATGTCCCAAACAGTTCAGCGAAATGCTGGCTTTATTTCGCACTAGAGCGAACCATATTACACGCCATCCAATTTCTCTCATTCCCGACCATGTTGACTGGAGAAGTTCGTTCTGGTGATTGGTTACGGTTCACACTCAATTGGCGTCCACCCCAATAAGTTGAACAGTCGTTGATGCTTTTTGGTGAAGACGCAGAAGCGGGCGATGCATGGGCTGCGAAGTCTAAATCACAACAGCTTGAATTAATTTTTTGTTCTCGTCACGCATGACTAAACTGATTACCTGAACAAGGATTGGACTCAGTAGATGGGCAGTTAGCTTCTCTGTTTGATTCCGATCGCGAAGCGTGGTTTTGTGGTGACGCCGTTAATGATCTATGGGGTGATCCGTTCTCAGAGGGCGATGAAGTAACGTCGACATCATCGTCATTCCGTTTGTCTATAAATAGAATGATTTACAGCGTAAGATTCCAATCCACCCACCGCAATTCAGAATGTATAGACTTACATTCATCTTTACTTTGTGATTTTTCACTGCTTCCATTTTTTTGTTCTTGCAACCTTCTAACCGCTTCTCTTTCCCGATCAAGTTTTCGTTGAATGGAAGCTAAAAGCAGAACCGAGTTAATTAGCTACCGAATTTAACAACCTAATTACAAAGATGAACAAAGGCTTAATGCCAAGACCAAAACCGACGCAACACTATGGGCAAACCCAATCGTATACATACAGACGTGATAAATTAGCCTTCATAATCGAGCAAAAACCAAATCATGAGTGTTAAACCATTTCAGTCCTGCAACGGCTGCGTTGGGAGACGCGTTCTGTGATTCTAACCATGGCCTAAGTTCAAAAATTGCACGTAGCTGAACGAAATCTTTGGGGAGCATTTTCTCACCAGCAATGGATGATGTGACTTCAATTACGAAATCGCCAATTTATGTTTCATATTGTCAACGTTATCATTATGTCTGGTGAAATATAGTGGATAAAACAAATGATATCGTAATCTTATTACAATGTTCTTTCTTTTAGACTAGAGCAAATATTTGTTTTCCTGCCTCATTTGTAGCAAACGGAAAGCATATATGTCGTTTTGATGCTTGTCACAGTCGTTATTATGATATGCTATCAGCACATTGTCAAATAAATGTATGCAGATAATTTTCATTGCGCGACGTTACAAATTACAAGTATAGGTCTGCATGTTCACAGGGGTATTAGAATAGACATTCTGACTTGGGCTAGTACAAGTGACTTATAAATACGCTCTGAGAACTGATATTGCATGACCTAAACTACGAAGATCTAAGTTATCACTGATTCATGCAGACCATGACGAAATGTGCTCCAATCCAAGCATAAACTAAAATGGGATGCATGATATGAAGCAGCGAATGATTATGTCCCGTTAGAGTTAATCTGAAGGTGCGAATTGTTAATTTGGCGTGTAAAATTACTGTTCGCACATTCGCAACGCCTACGTAAGACGGAAGATTGTCAGCATGAGATGGCGGCGAATGCTTGTGTTTCGCTTCAACGACTTGTTTAGCGAGTGTTTCTTTCTACGATTGCCAGGAGGAGGTTAATAAACTGCTTAGAGTAGACTGAAATGAAAATCGAAAACGACAAACCTCTTATTCTTTCACTTTCTTCCAATTTCCTTTCAACCAATCCACGTAGCTCTTGTTCTTTTGTCACTCGACTCTTCAATTCGGCTGTTGAAATGAGAATGTACAATATCTCACCACCGAAACGCACTAAAAGTCAGTACAAAATTTATTTACCAATTTCAAAGGACAGTTGTTTGTCTTGTAGCTTGGCGTTATCAGCAGCGACTTTCAAGAGTCCTTGAATGTTGCTCAGCAATGTTTGCATGCATGAGACATTTGTAGTTGACGGCATTGCAGTCTGCCAGTCTCCCGAATCATCAGATCCTGATTGGCTTCTTTGATTTTCCAATTTAACTATATTGTTTCCTTTCCCAGCATGATACTTTGGTTGTGTAGAATTTAGTTCTGCTGCCTCTGGACCTCTTAACAAAGATCTCTCGTGGCTGTTGTCTCCTGAAGAGAATATAGATCAGTCATGCGTGAAATAATATGGCTCAAGTTTAGTGGTTAGGCTCAAACCAATCTCTTTGTAAGGTTTACGATATGACCAGTTAATATTGAAACATACCCAACTCGTTGCTGCATTTTTACTTTAATGTGTGGAGAAAATATGCAGCATATTGACTAAGCCAAAACGGTATGTTTGATTTAAGGTTGCTAATCTAAATATGATCTTATACTTTCGTTATATATTTGTTGGTTGTGATGCAAACGTCTTATCCGCGTGGATAAATGTTACTTCAGCAGAATAAAATGGTAGCGCCATATTGTATAAGACTTTATATAACTGGCTTACCATCATATTTCTTTCCGTAATCAGACGAGCTCGCGCTGATATCACCCACGCTTTTTCGTCCATTTGGCGACTTCGGAGTGGCGGGCGATGATCTATCGTTCATTCCGCGATCGAATCCTTGACGCGGACTGCAAAAGTGGACATTTTTATCATCTGTTGCATCGACTCTAACGGCGTGGTTCTGCACCTTGTTGTTGGTCGATCTCGCCGCATTTCGTCAACGTCATTTTCTGATTCGCTAGCTCCAGCTGAGTTATCCTGCGGGCGCCCGAGCGATTGTCGTCTTTGTGGGGATGGAAATGGCTTCATTGAATTGCTTGGTTTATCCTGCTAATGTTTCGGATATTGTTATTAATCTGAATCGTGTAAATCATCAAAATCACTGATGCATTACCTGATGTGGGGATCCACCTGGTGATGTTTGATCATCTCTTTCCTCCCGTTCGTTCATTCCAGAATCACCAATGTTATTTCTTGCATACTAAACAATAACGTATCGTTGAGATATAGTGTTGTTTTTATTATTTGTGAGTATCTTACTTCGTTTATGTGACTTAAAATGTGCTGCGGTAGAGTACCGTTGAAGAAAGCAGGATTTGACATCCCAATGAATGGAGCCAACGCGGCGTTCACATTCGCACCGTGTTGAGAATTCATTCCATTGTGAATTCCATTCGCGAGAAACTGCTGGTACTGTTGTCGCAGTGCTTGCTATAAAAAAATGCGCAGTGTCAAACAAGAGCTAAACGATACATGCGAGCAGCACGTACATGAGTCTGTAGGTGTACGTGTGTGTTTGATGAGGGTGTCACTACTTGTCGAGGGTTACACCGATATAAAGTGACGTGCAACTTTGACAGTTGCCTTGACAGTAATAACACCGTCGCGGCATCGAATCGGATCAAAGAAAAAAGTCAGGGCTTCAATTTCTACAGTTACGATTTGGTACGCTGTAGCAGCTATGGCAAGTGGTTCGGTAGGCGCTTCTCGGTTATAGGGGCGTTGTGCGCCATGATTCAATTCTGTTAGAGGACCAGTCTAAATTTTAAGACATTTTATCATATAGCGCAACGTATTCATTAAGTGGCAGTAGGCCTGCTGTAAATGGGCTTTTGCATAACTTCAACTGCATTGAAACGAAGCATGTATAATGTCATTGAAAGGGAAATCGGATAATCCGTTTATATGTTTGCGAAACAATGGTTAATGAGCGACACTGGAATCGGGACGTGCTGTGGATAATAATTCAATTCTTGTTTTCCCGTTTTGTTCCTGGAATACACGTTCATCACTAATGTCAGGAAGTTTTGACGTTGTGCATCATTTTCGCATTCTATGTTTGTCGCGTTGCCATTCGCCCCCCTGTATATTTCCGGTGATTAGGCACACACATAATGACCGGCGCAGCGAAGAGATTGTTGTTGGACGGAGTCATATTACATAAGAATATCATGGGAGTAAATACATTTGTATAATCAAAATACGTTAGCGGCGGTAAATATCGGATGTAAAAACTAAAAATATAGGTTTAGCAAGGGTCAGATGCATCGGTTTCAAATGCCGGTATCAAATATCGTATTTACCTGTAAATAAATATTGGCAGCATTGGCGTACAATTCTTCCGCTCCTGATGCATATTTTCTATTCATAGATGGACTGTGCCTTGTTGGGCTGGTACTCACTACAAAGAGATGCAAGACGTTAGGAGATACTTTTTACGAATCGACCAATACTAATACCCTTTGATTACACAATCATTTGATATTTTCGGATCACTGATAAATGTAAACGGTGCGTAACACCATCCACAATGGTGTAAATTTGCTTGGATTATTTGCAATAAAATGTCATAATTTTTCTCAAAGGTTCTGGGAGACAGATCGAATTCCGAATAAAATATATAGATTTTCGTAGCTCTTAAAAAGAATTGAATTTATATTTCCAATTTGTTCCAACCAGTCGTATAACATATCAACTTTATGAACCTTTACACCATGGTTATCATCTGGCGACTTGGTACGCTGTGCCATTTTCGAAATAATGAAGGTTATAATTTCAAAGGATTTTTGGTGGGATTCGCTGGCGGCAATTTGTGTCAACAAGTACTGTATCTTTTATACATGTATTTTCAACAACACGTGAACGCTAGCTCAACCAGGTGCTACTATATTATGTAAACGGATTTTTTTGCCAAGCTAAATGATGTTATTACGCGTTAATTTGATGTAATCGCCTCAATAGTGCAATCAATGCCTTGAGTTTGAAATGTGTATTAAATGTAATGTGATAATTAATGTGACTCTTACTTCTTCTTTCTTGTTGTTGATGAAAATTTCCTTCGTGGTCTAATCGCAATCTTTTGTGAAAATTTCCCAAATCGGGAGAGCCAAGTATTCCCTGAAATATCATTATTCAATAATATTCAGGCGATCGTACTGTAGCTACATTGTATAGATTACGTAACCAATGAGTGTCTTGACTAGCTCTAGACCTCACAATTCAGAGCTCCAGAAATCCAAACCATGCTATCTAACATGGACTTAAGTTCTCAATTACTATACAGTACTTACCCTAGGATGATTCAAAGATCTTGCACTTGGATGATGCGACATAAGATCAGCTGGAGGCAGTACTGGATATCTTTTAGGAGGTCGACCTGGCCGGCTGGAATATAACCACGCATAAATATAATTCGATTACAAATTTAGCACCGCGCATTGCGATATAGCCTACACGTGGTAAGTCGCGTACGGTCGCTCTTTCAACCGCAAATTGAGTATGACATGTTCGCGAAATCTAATTACAAATATGCCTATGCCAAAACGGATTATAAAGTTCTTTTTACTATATAAACGCTAGCCATTAGAATCCGAATTAGGCATATTTGTGGAGTCCACGCCAAGTTGAATCGTGTCATAATTTAATTTCTCTCGCAGCACAAATGCGGATCGGTAGATTATTCTGTCAAATCACTAGTAAAACGAAATTATGACGAAAAAAAGCACGACAAAAAAACACGAATTTCCACTTAAACTTCACAAGAACGCGCGCACATGTGCCGATGCGAATTGAACCGTCAAATTTCACTGAATAAGATTACGAAGACTGTCAATTTTGGATTTCAATCAAATTCTTGATGCGCAATTCATTCCACTTGTCAAATTTGACTTGTTTTATCTGTGACTTGTGACCCGGCTGATTTCAATCACACACCCCTCTCTCCAACTCCAACATAATTTGAAATGAAGCTGAATATTCCACCGTGTAGGGCTACATGTGACACAATTCACTGTATAAGTCACATGTTCAGACGTTGCCGTTTGGCGCCGTTTTTCCACCAATATGCCATAACATGTGACTTTTCTAACCATTAAATAACATGGTCCTGAGTGTGATTACACCTCGGTTGTTTTTTTGGAAGTTTCGGCGCGGATAGACATTTGTGAGATTAACAAAATATAGTCATTCGGGTCAATTCAAAAATATATCAAAACAGGTAGCCAAATTTACCTTGCCGTTGTGCAATCTTGGTAAAGCGTTTCAAAGTCTTTCCTTGTGATCAATTTGCAGCGGTTTACTCCCGGTTGAATTGCACCTAACCCACGCAGAACCCGCACCTGATGAAAATTTACATGGAAATGAAGGATAGACAAATCACGCTTAATAAAGCTTGATGTTCATACCTGTTCTACATTGCACACTACCGGAGCAATGTTGAGTCTTTTTAACTTTGTGTATACCGTATGTAGACCTCCAACAAGATGTTTGAGGAACAAGTCGAAAGCCTGTAATGGAACAAAGGCATAAAAACTCATATCATCGTTTCTTTCCGTCAAGCACTTCTTATGAAAAATTGAGTTGTTTATTGAATTATTGTAAATTAGTAGCACGATGATTCCTCCATAGATACGCAAACCTGACACAATAGTTTTGCGCTTCCTCTTGGGGATAATAGTTCGCGACCCAACAGCATAAATAAGCCATTAATATCGCTGACGCGGTATTGCAGTAAGCTTTGGAAAACCCGACATTCACATAGAATGTTGGACAATGTATTGTATTTCCATGTAGATCGAAATATGCAGTCGCAGTTGTATCGACGGTATTCATGCAGCAGATCCATTACAAGGGGACATGTATTTGATGACTTTTGAAAACTGCGTCTTTTGATCCACAACAAAAGAGCCGAGAACCCGCAGTTTTTCATGACACGCTATACTTTGTATACAATCTTGCTTGTTTTGATTCAGATTTATATTCAAAATACATTGTCTGATATTAAAATAATACCTGTGGTAGACAAATGTATTCTTCATCTCCGATAACAAAGCTTGCAACGTCAGCACCGCGTAGTTCCACAAGCTTGCATTCGTTATTAGCTGGGGTGCTTTGAACTGGGTGTGGAGTGCTATATACTGGTCTTTCAGGCTGCGAAAGAAATTTCGCGTGTGGTTGAATGATTACAAGCATAACCTATAAAGTTTCAAAGCGTTGTACCGTAAATCCTATGAATATTAACGCCCTCTATAATTAGGCTACTCCTGTTTGTAAAAATGCCTATGGTAGAGACGTATGCATTTACAAAAGGCGATAGATTTAAAATCTCATCAGGATGACATGATAGCATACGATGCCGAAACCTTGATGTACCAAAGACCTATAGTTGATATGTATTCATTCAACAGCTTAGCGATGCAACTGGTTCATTCTGTCTTATCTAAGATCCGTGCAACGCTTCACAACCCCGTTGAGCTAAGGGTCTAGTCAATTGAAATGCCTTATTAATTGTCCACGTGAAAAATTCTTTTCCATATTAGCGGTTAAGGTTTGGGTATCGAGCGTACCCCAATAGACAGACGATTTGTTTTCAGCTAACAATTGTTAACGCCATTTTGATGAGTTTGTGTTGCCCGGATTATAAAATAGGATGGGTTTAAAAAGATAATGGATCATAGAATAGAAATATATGTCAAATTTAAGCTCTGTTCGACTTGATAACTACGTACAAAACATTAAACATTGAGCTGGATGAGTCAAGCAGTTACCACGTAGGATGACATCTAATGAAATAAACACAGCAAAGTCTGTATCAGTTAAAAATTCAGTATTTATTTCCGAATTGTATCAGATTTGACAGCTTCATAAATTGGTAAATGTCTGTTTCTATCAAACAGGAAACAGGCGTTATCTTGTGCACTCAATACCTATTCCAGCCTGTATACACGCAGCAACAATTTGAGCGATTTCCACTTAATACACAAACGCAATACAACCGCACCGTATCAATTTTATAATGTTTCGTTGTTGTAACTTCATACTCAAACGCACATGTTCCTGCGAAATGAACAAATTTAACAAGGAAACAACAGCATTTTTGTCGTTTTTGTGTTATCTTGTCCATGTTAGTTCGGCAATGTATTCTGACACTCAACCATTTAAGTCATTTGTGTTTGATAGTGTTATTTCCTCAAAGGGGATAGGTAGATACCAACACTAGTGACCGACATAGCAGTGTAGTCAGAGATATATTCTCAAAATTCGAACGTATAGTACTGATTCGGAGTGGATGGCGAATTTGTAAGGAGCGGAAATCATCTACTGGCCTAGCTAAATACATTGAACAACTTTGCTGCTTTGAAATATTTAGGCAAAGGTCTGTATTCACAAACGCGGCTTGCATTGGTGGAAATACAATTTGGAAAAGTGAGCACTCTTTCCATGCGTTATTGACGGAATCCCAAACAGTTGCCGAAGCGATTATATAGCGCCCTCCGTCCCTTTCAGCGATACTTGAAATTCAGTTCAACGGAAGCGCCAGACAAACCCAGTCGACTCGACTTTAAACCAAATGTTCTTGAGCATATGATTTACTAGCAGGCCTATTACATTCTTGTCAGCAAACAAACTCTGGAACACTATAGGAATTATTTATCGCAGTTTAAGCATTTTTACATCCCGCCTCGTGTATTGTAAAGCTTACTCCACTATTTATCGAAGCTCCACTTTTTTATCAATAGTTACTTCCGTTCCAAAAATTTAGGCTACCCTTTACGCAACACATGGCCTCACTAGCCGATTCAACCTTGACGGATTTATACCGCAATGCAAGAAGCAGATTTTAAGTATAAACAACACACAAACACAACAAGGAACAAAATTTGCTTTTCAGTGACGTCGTTTATCAACGCCGCCATGTTAATGTAGACAATTTGGGCATTTATCTTTGTGTTCAATTTCCAAATTAAATTCGTCATTAATAATAACCCACACGTCACTTTATCTTACAACGATGTATGCAATTTTTACTCAATATTTCCGTAGCAATGGTCGCGCGTGCAATTCCAGATTGAGGGATGATGAAATGAGGAAATTGCTTAATAAATGTCGTATACAAATTCGTACGAAACAATATTCGATATTTTATGCTGTTTTTAATTTCTTATAATTGAAAGAAATGAAAAATGAGTCTTTGACGAAGTTCTATTTCCAGATTCAGTCGACGGCTTCGATTGCGGAAATTACTTGATTCTTGATTTATTACTACGCTGATAAATGTTATTATACTCGATTTCACATAATACTCGGCTGCTGCATAAATGTATAATACTCAACATCAGATCCAAGTCATTTTGGGAGAAAAATTTTTCGATGTCTGAAGTTCGGCATGAATCCTTTTTGCAATATCACTATTTCTAGCGAATTTCTGCGTAAAACTTTTTCAGAAAAACATATTATTTCTGCCATAACATATCAGATAATGTATTGACAATTACGCATGTAAACCGTGCACCCTCTTACATCGTGTCCGCCATTTTTTTATCATTCGCGTGTTGTGAAGGACGGAATCAATGTCAATCGTGTCGGACGTCCGTGCTTGTTTTATGGAAATATATATTTAAAATATGCCCAGAATGTATGCTTACAGCGCATTCAATACACAAACGCAACAATTGCTAAGAAAGAAGTAATAACTTAACTATGTTAATTTCAATATTAGATATTAGTGAGGGCTTATTATAAAAAATCAGTACGTTACTTTTATGCGCTATTATAACTTTCACAAACAGTTGCATTTGGTATAAAACCTTCACGCACTTAACCCTTCATGTTGTGGTTTTAGGCAATTTTGACCTCTGATAATGACTCGATATCGGCGCATCTCGCGGATTATAAGATTGTCTTTTACGGCCAATGGTAGACGTTAACCCCGGTCGTCGAGAAGGTGTTCCCGACAATAATGGATCGAAGAATATGCACGTTCAAGAAAGAAAAGTATATTACACATCGCAGGTCTAGCTGTTAATCTAGGCAGATATCATGTTGTGATTGATCGTGTTGACATACGTGGACATATATTCAAAACAAGAGTCTGCAGTATCTCGGCAAAACTGCATAAAAATACGACAATTTCGATGATACTATTGATCGTTTTTAACAAACATGATGAATATTGATATAAGTTTTCTCACCTTGTATGATTGCAGTTGGGATGATGCCATGCTCAGTCCGTCCCAATTTCCTCTCATCATCAGGCTCAAAGACATGATATCAACCAATAAAAATTATTCTACTTTAACTGATATTGGAACTTTATATCAGAAGAAAATCTATGAGAATCAAAATTATTTGAAAGCAAAAGTAAAAACATATTTTAATATATATATATATATATACGACATCAAACCAAACGCGCGATCCTTAAAAAGTCAGGAATATATCGATTTATTAAAATCGGCACTATTACGATAGTAGCATCACGTCCTGTTACCTGAGCTTGCATTTCTCGCCAATATTAGGCGACTATGATGGATTTTAAGATTTTTCTAACGACTGGCATAAGACTAAGAACTTTTCAGCGCGGAAATACGAAATTTTCGTAGATATGAAATATTCCACAAATTTTCGACTTGCGACATAGTTCAGAAGTTTGCAAAAAAATGTTGACGTCTATGTATTAGGATTACTACAGTTAACACAGCATGATTGTATTCGTATAATTAGTCACAGATTGCCACCATAATTAACCAACTTTGTAGGATGACTTATTCGGCTTATAAAGTTCCGTTAATTCTGCTTATACCCTGACAGCAAACCTGAAGTTGTACTAATCCGTCTAACGCCATGTCGATAAAGACTACTATTCTTTGATGCGATAACTGTTCTTTTGTGAGAGATCATTAGAAAAAAAGGCATCGACAGATTGCTCTCTCATTTTTCTCTTGCTCGTGCATTGATATTGTTACTAAAGAAATACATACAGTATGTTGATACATTATTTTTCCATCCAATCTCGAATTTAATGAAGAAAAAATACCATTTTGTTCGGTGCTGCGAGAGAGGACGAGCGCCGCGCGCGGTTGATATTGCAGGATAAAGTGACCGTGACTTTCAAAGAAATTTACGTTTCGTCTTGATATAGGTTGATGATAAGCCGTGTCTAAAGCGATATGGTGCAAATGTTCGGAGAAATGTGCACTACTTGGCTTTATCTGATTGGTGAAAGGTATGTAGGTTATCTATTAATACATATTAGAGAGTGTAGTGGAGCCGATGGCGGACGATCAATAGATATTGTAAAGAAGATCACCACAGATTAAACGTCCACCCTTAGTTTATTGAGAATTAGAACATTCACAAGCTTTCGGAGCTCCGTTCCTTCATCACGTGAAGATGGAATTCCATCTTCCAACTAAGGCTGGATGTTTAATCTGTGGTGATCTTCTTTACAATATCTATACATGTAACTGTACCCGAATGAAACCCACAAAGAAAATTTAGAAAGTATATACCATAAAACATATTCTCGATGTAGAGGTTGGAACGGTACGTATAGCTGGATTAGGTTCGTATTCGAACGAACACGAACTTTTGGCTCGAGGTCGTTACCTAAGAGTTCAAACCGATGACGTCACAAGACGCAGCATTGTTTACGTAAACGTAATCAGAGCTAGACCTTGATGTTTTATCATTCTCTCCTTTCATTTTGGTATCGCCAATATATGAGCCGGCACTCTATTAGTGATTAAAGTTGGCTTTCCCAAGAGCATAAGCATTTGACATATGCTTATATCGTTCCCTGATACTAGAGCAAAAGTTCCAGGCACGCACATGGCGAGGATTCGATAGGAACACGATTAACCGAACGAATTAGGAATAAGTTCTCGCGTAAAACTCGAGCACTGAGTTCGTACCATCCCTAGTAGGCCTACATGTCATGGGTGGAGAATCCGCCACACAGTTCTATATCTTAACTTGTGTTTTGGCTGAACACTAACGCAAACACCTGGAAACTTGATATACGACTTTAATGTATGGCGTTGGCGTATGGTATTGTCAAGAATCCGACTGTCAAAAATTTCTATCCGCATCAACCATTGTTATAAGCTTTTAGCCTCATGGTTTTGGATTCGGTTTTGAATGGAAATTTCAGACGTTTGTAGCTGTTGTAGTGATTATTACTAATTAATCAAGCCAACTGATTACGGTCACGTCAATACTGTTTGCCTGGATTGGTGTTTGTGTTCGCGCACACCAGTGCGTTGTTGGCTGTGTTGTGCCAGTTGTGTTATAGGCTTTGAGTTTTAGTCGATGCTCGTTGAATGAACTTTGAGTGTGTAATTTACTGCAAGGGATTTAGTTGATAGGCTATAATTGCGGATTTGTGACATCCTCGATTGTCTATTGGGGGGTGAATTGGTACCAAATTTAGGAGTGACACGAGCTCGAGCTGTAATGTACACAGTCTTACACACGTTTTATATGGAGCTGAGGTCTGAAACGACTACTATTGTACCGTAAGTTTCATCCATACCCCTCAATGTTATACGCAGCATTAATAGTTATAAGATGACGATTTTATGATTCGTGGTGGTCGGGGTGATTATTGTAGTCTTCTGCTTGTGACTGATTACTTTCGGCGAATTTCAAAGCGTTCTTAGTATCATAAGTTGTTTTCCTGCTGTGAAGCGATCTGTCCAAGAACAGTGTAGCGACGGATTTCAGAAGTTTGTCACGCCTAGCAATATTCCATGAATTGTTGCATATTCATTTGATGCTTCCATGTAGCAATTGTGCGATCTTGCTACTGAACAAACAAAGCTCTTCATGGCGCGTGGATGAAGTTTCTTCTGTGAAATATCGCGGCGTTACAAACCATTTGGATGACACGTATAATGCTATCCTTTCCGCATCGTACTCACGTAAACATAGATGTCCTCATAAAAGTATCTCATGCAAACACGTTTTCTAGACATATTGTCTCGATATTTTTTTCATCTCATTTGGATAGTTCTTACATGGCATGACGTTACGTTGAACTACCTAACTCATCATTGCATTAAATTACCTTATTATGTACATGTATAGCGTGACACCGTCATTAATATGTATGTTGCGCAAAGGAAACTACTCTATTTGGATGAGAACAGGGCGGATGTTAAGTTAAAACAATGCGTTATTATAGATATTCTTCTATTCTGCGCAACTTTCGAATTCAATCATTGCCACTGGCGTAGTTTGTATAATAATATGGGATATCACGAAGTATTAGTAACGTTGCGTGGATGGAAGTCGTGACATGATATTTTTATAGACTTCTTTTAGTTTAGAACAGACAGCAGCGATATTTCGTCGAACTGAGCCTAATTACTGTGTACAAGGGGAGGAAATTATGGATAAATCGTGCTCGCTATTGTGAGCTGCCCCATCCATTGCTCAAAACACAAAAGCTGACTGATTCATTGGTTTCTTGGTGTTTTAATGAAGATTATGCCTTTCAATAAAAAATGAATCGTTGGCTGGCATAGTGTAACTTTGAGTAATTGTTGTAAGGTGGCCGCATTCGTGGATGAGTCGTGTTCATCATTATGCCCAATATATTGAGAATTGTTTATGGGCTTGCCGATTTGCTTCAATCTTCATTTTGTTCCTTGCATTCATGCAGCCTGTGCTACGCCTGACGTCACAAACCTTGAATCATCCACCCACATTCGATTCCAAACTTGTCACTCCAGGATTAACCAACACCTAAAGCGTATTAGGCTACGCGATACTATTCTCTGTGACACTTGGCGGGTTCCCGAAACCGAACTTTTCGTTCTAAACTGTCCTCAATACTCAAGAGATAGGAGCTTCCTTTGATATACGACTAGACAGAAAGACAGAAAGACAGACAGACATATTTATTGTTGCAGTCATTTATAAGTAAATAGATCAACAGAAGAGGAAAAATGACTAGGTTGAACCGAAGCGATCATGCGATCATCTAGTCAACTGCAGCCCATGGAGCAAACGAATGAAAGCAAGTAAAACGAATTGATAGGTGCATGGCATTATTAGTTAACTGTCATAATAGGTTTTATTTAACAAAAGACTACGGTCACGGCATGGCCTACCTAGAGTAGGCCATGGTCATGGCACGGGTTCCATAAAAATCTCAAAGCGTCGCTCGACTTGCCCTCGACCTCGTGGAATTTGTTCGGCTAGGGTGCACACAGTCTTGCAGCAGAGCCCCACTAATCTCGCCATCATATTTTACAATGTTGATTATTACCGGTCATTAATGAATGCTTTGGTGGGTGGACTGAGAATACCACCGCGATAATGCATTTAAACGGGAAAATCGTGGCTGTTTCGTTTGACATTGCGAACCGTCCAATTATTACACAGACGTCTCCACATGACGGCTTTTGCATAATGACGATGTATAAAAGTCTGCCGAGGCTTTCTCCAATGAAGAATTCGTTGCTGCATCCATGTGGTGACTGAATGAAAGACGTTGCGACCCTAGTCGTCACCCAGTTCGTACCAGAACGTCTAATGCTCTTGTGAGACAAAATTCCCGCCCGCATTATGTGTCTGTCCAAAATATCGAATTTCTAGAATTCTAGAGGCGTTACTAACATTTTCTGCCAGCAGTATGAATGCTTTTTTCACAGTGATTACTTCTAGGGAGTGCCGTCAGAACTCTATAACGGCCAAATTCCGCAAGTGTAAATGCTAGCATCTGAAAGCGTCCATGTTTTTCAGCTGGCGCATGAATTTGGTAGCATTCTGTAGAAATTAGGCGGCGCTCTATTCCCTCGTGCAAGCCAAAGACTGTGTTGGTGCGTTGCTCGTGTGTATACAAGCTGTTAGTGCTTGGGCTATTTTAGAATATTACTGCTTAGTCATTAACTGCTACCTAGATAAGCAAATAGTGATTGCATCTATTCCATCTGTCATCGCCTGCAATAAATATTGCGTTGTTGCGGAGCTGATCTCGTTGAGGCTTACAAGGTTATCGGTTAAGAATCTGCTTAGTATATGTGTAATATGGAAGAAATATTCCCATTCTTTCGTCGCCCGTGGTTGTATTGATTTCAGCCTTACCTGCTTGACAAGTACGCTTTATTCTTCTTATGCAATATGGCGCATTATGAAAAGGAAGGAACAAGTAGGAGATTAAATCATATCTAAAATTCACGAGTGTTGTGATGCTTGAAAATCGCTCCTCCAAACAATGCGGAGACAAGAACGGGAAATGGGCCATGACTGGAAGAAGTGAGAACAAACGGAAGTTTTTACTTAATAAGACCCTATGTACTTACTTTCTTCGCTATTGTTTTTCGCGATGAACATGCCATGAGCACCGATTTATTCTTTCAAAACGGAAGCTCTACCAAGGAAGACTCTTAAAAGCAAAGTAATACTTGCACAGGCGTAATATACCCAAAAGGAGATCTCATATTCGATAAACTGTGAAAAACATACGGGGTGTAAATAAGGTAAAGACTGGCCATAAGGACGGTAAGACAGAAGCTGTAATTTAATAACACGGATGTGATATCTTCTATTCATTATGCTGTGACTCATATCAATAAACTTTATCACAATTATATTTCTGGTTACTATAAGGTCTATTCGTACCATACATTTACTGCTATGCAGGTTACAAATGGCTTGCAACTTTACTGGCACTACATATCAGCTATTCAATGTTTTGCGAAGAGCAGGAAGGACACCACTGTCAAATCTCCATCTAAGAACAATGATGGATACAGAATCTATGCATGAAATCAGATTATATTGCTGTTTTGTCCTGGTGGTGTCAACGAAAAGTCAAGAATGACAGGTCAAACGTTTGGAAAACCCAAATGGTATATATATATAGCCATAGGGATACTTATTTGAGTGACATTTCAATGCTTGACATCATATCTTGTAAGCGTCGGAGATGAGTGATATGAATAAACGGGACACGCTAGTACCGGTAACCGGTTGTCAATTTCCATCTTGGTAAGATCTACATCCCTCACAGTATAGGAATTTACTGAAGCTAGGACCCTCCATAAACTTCGATGCATCCCACATAAGTCCCGCAACATAATCCTTCTATTGTAATCGTTGAGGTTTCATTTTCATTCGACCAAGTTCCGTTTGTGGGTTCCACAGCGGAATGCATGATTTGACGGTGATTTTTTTAACTCTGAATGCTCATTTCTGTCGCAACCTCCCCGCAGACTTGGCACCGGTCCTGGCTTGTGAACTACTATAGCGTGACAAAACGCGTATCAATTTCTACGGTGGGGTACATATTCAGGCGTACATGTACAAAAGACTTACAGTGTAATAACACTATCTTAGACATTTTCGTGACGTTTAAACGGACCTTGACGAAGGCGATATTGCGCACGCCAACGTACATAATCATCATCAATTAGGGCCTCACGGATAATAATCATTCCATTACAAACACAATGCAGTAAGAAAATGGCACCACGGATTTGACACTCCGTCTGATTTAGTGTAAAGCTTAGCCCACAAGCTTTTAGAGCTCCAGACCTTCATCTGGAGAAAAACAAATGTGGCACGATACGGATTCAAGCATCATTCTTATCGAATCGCATGTTACGCCAGGAGTATATGCGACAAATGACAAATCTTAAGATTCAAGATTCGAGATATATTTTCACTTTCAAAAATCGACAAGGTGGCACGCACAGAGTAATCTAAAGCATGATGCGTGTTACCACACAAAGCAAGAACGATTATGGAGTGTCGATATATACGTCTTAAAATTGGCTCTGCTAAGCCTTGCTATGAAGGTGCCGAATCGTCCCGAAACATGGCGTCGTCTTTACTCCGCTAGGAGTCCATTTGCCGTGACCCTTGATTGAGTTTATCTTGCTGGGTTACTTAAGGTCCCGGGCTTTGTGTAGAGCACTATACATCTGCATAAGTCTACTGCACAAAGCCTCTGAAGGCAGCGTCATCAATTCAATACTACAGTCATACAGCTTAACAGTAAATATACATCGGTATATATTTTCATGAACATTTGTGTTTACTTCACAGGATACACGTTACTGTCACAATATGACCATAGCTTGCAGCATTGAATTAAGACAATTTGAACTACATACGAATACACTTGAAGGAAGTAATTTTCAAATGAGAGGATGGAGGATATAATATCACTCACTCAGTCAGTAGTATGGCAATATATCATGACAAGACATTTGCATTATATTTTTACGAACGCATTGTAATCCAATCTGTAAGCTAGCATAGGACAATTTGGCACAATATCAAACTTCGCATTATGCTGACACCCATAACTATTGAAGAGAAAATAAAGTATTACTTTGTCTTGCAGGATATTGTTTCCCAATTTATGCAAAATATAAAAAAGATGTAACAGAATGAAGATCAAATTCGCAGGTAACTGGAACCACATTCGCTTCCTTTTAATAAGTTATGCATACAGCATTTCTTTCATGGTAAAGATCCACTCAGAATGGTATCATCAGCGAAAGTACTGTCGTGAAGTGTACGGACAATCATGTTAGGCTTTAGATTTTGGTCATATGCATAACAGCATAGCCAAAATGTTTTGTTGTAGTTGATCAACAAGGCAGTTACGAAATCAGCATTCCGCATTTAGCAATTTAGAACGTGTAGTAAGCAATATTTCAAGAGCTTCAACTACGAAACGAACACTTCCCGCAACAGCCGCATGTTGATTGTCTACACAGTCTGCTGAAATGGCAGACATGAAGGGACTTGGGGTAGACTTGAAACATTAGTTTTTTGAAAAGCGAGAGACCGCCTAACAATACAAAATACACATTTATTACAGGATTAAATGTAGTCAAAACAAATTCATGCAGTCTTTTCGGCGAAACAAATAGACGTAAATGAGTTTGTCAACAAGAGACTTGCGTATCCATCCTTGGCAGCGTGGTATTATCACCGCAAGCTGAGCGTTAAATCTCATTAACAGTATTAGCTTAGTGAGGGGCTCTTTGATATTTTCGTCTGACTTCCTTTTTTATAACTCACCTCAATACTAGACTCGTTATTCGCCTACTTAACGGTTGTGCGATGAAAAATAGACAAATATTAGGTTACTCAAAAATAAAATGGTATCAGTAATTCCTTCTAGACCTTTTTTCGAACTTTGAGTTGTTGAAATTGCTATGACTATGTGATTTTAAGTGCATTTCTGCTCATTCAAGCGCGTGTAATCCCTAGTTGTGGGTGTCTTCTCCCTGAACACTGTATTTTTTCGAGTTTAATTCTACGAATGCGTGCAGTCACAAGTTAATCCGTGTTACATATCCGCCCGACACTGCCGCAAATCATTGGGTGGTTCTTATGACTATTTGTAGGTAATAATACTCGGTCGCCTCAATTGTTGATTGATTGTTAGAGATCTTTAATCTTAGTCAGTGCATCTTGAGTGGGGAAATACCGCGGACAGCGGGTCAAAAAGGTGAACACAATCAAGACAGACATCAAATCGACCCCTTTTCTATCAGTCATGAGAAATTATAAGTAATTAAGTGAATACTACTCAAATAATGTTACGATTGATACATGATGACTAGAATAACCTGACACCAATTTAGTGGAATTATTGGGATCGTGTTAGCGCTCTGGTTGGTACGGTATGTCTTTTGAACCGTCCGGTAATCTTGTTGTTACAAAATATGGCGTTGATAATAATTGGGATTTTATTTTCTTGAAATCTAAAATACATCTATTAGACACAAGATCTTGATGATAATCCAGAAGGTCCCGACACCAGTCTGATCTTTGTGGCGTAAAATATTTTTAGTTTGTAGCAGAGATATCGAAAAAATTCCTAAATATCTCTTTTTTCGTGTAGCTAATAACATATAGATCAAGATAAAACTGTGTATCGTAATTTCAATATTTCGGCCATGATTCTTTTGTGGGTGGCCACCGCGAATCGAACCACTCTCGATTTGGCGGCAATTATTCTACACACGGTTGCCCGCCCTGTCGCAACTCTCCCCATACCTGCCGTTGTCGAGAAATTTTCAGTTTTTGCCGTTACCACATGCTTTCGCACACCGTACAGTGCACATTGTGAACGTGTTGACTTTGGCAAGAAAGAGATGGACATCGATGTGGCATCATTCTTCCGCACCATCGATACGTGACGTCGAGTGCCTGGTAGGGAATCATCCTGACTTGTTCCAATGAAGTACCTGCTATGTAAGAACGCATAGTATTCAGGCTCCGAAGGGGTCCGTCTTCGTGAGCTTTGTTTCAGATTGGCTTCGCCGACTTCCCTGTCTTTGGCGACTGAGACATCCGGGAGACGGTCGAGCCCTTCATGACGGCAATGCACTCTGCACGATTTCCACCGTACCTTTCTGAAAGAAGCAGCTTGTCAGGCTTAACAATGCTTTTTTAGCTAAACTACTAACTATCGCCCTGATAACTGGCCCTGATCGTGATGGAGTACGTTCTCGTTGGCGAGAGATTCTTGTAAATAGTTTTTAGTCGCTGGTGTTATGTTCGTGGAGCAGCAGATCTCATCGGTGTAAGCCCCATTCACCTTTTAAATAATAAAAATGATTATAATATCAACCGATTCTACTGTTACTGATTGATTTGGACATATATTATCAATACACAGTGATTCAAAACCGGATAGAGTTGGACTGGGGTCAAAGAAAAGTGTTACTATTTTTTCAAAGCTTAAAAGTCGCACAAGCGATCCAGGTTCAAGAGTGTTAGGGTATATGTCATAGCACGGGATAATTTCATCTGTATAATGTGCAAATACTTCTAAGGTAGCTGAGTACACACGCAGAATTGATATATCCAATAATAGACAGTGGGATTTAATTTATCTCACACGATAGGAATAAACATACGAATCGTATTTATTATCAAGGTATGAAGAATGAACTGGGACGTGTCAAAAATTCGAATGGGAGTTTTGGAATCTGCCACTCTGCTATTGTCCCTAACAAAACGATAATTTTGAAGGATACCGAATAAAATAAATACCGTTTGCACGCAATCGGATCAATTTCGATTCATCATTTCCCCAAAAGAAACTGTGTTGGTTCTAATTGTATAAATGTGAGGTGCTTCGGCGAGAATTTTTCACGCTTCGAGTATATTTCAGTCCGATTTTTGACATGAAAGGGAGATGAATCGAACATGGTCGCGTGGTATAACTGTATAAATACGCGAATGCGAAGCTACCTGTGAACAAATATATCACGTTGTGGATACAACGCTATTGAAACCTCACCCAATAAACAGTATTACTCATTTGTAACTATTACTTATCCCTGACAGCAAAATGACGAGGCTTGACATATCGATGACGGCCTTTTGTTGTCGTTGCGAATATTGATGTCAGGTCGCCACGGGTGACCCTCCAGGTAGAGTTGATCCTGCTATTACACTGTTAATTGCGGTGGAGAAACTCTATTAATTCCGCAAGTAAGAGTTGAATTGGCCGAGTGGTTTGAGTGTATTGGAGTTCTATACAGTACATGACTCTATAAGCTGAACGTCCTGATGTCCACCTTTTAATCGGAACAGAGTTAAAACAAGAACTTTAAAATTAGTGTAATCGATCCTCGTTTGCGCGACAATGTCACCAGCTACAGCCCATCCCAAGCCTGAACAAATGAAAAACAAATTTCAAAGGCCTTGTATGGTCTTTCCCTATAGGGAAAACAATAACACAATATACATTTTGTATTCGTCTGAGCAAGATGCTTTCGCAAGTGCCAAGTCAAGATTGTGGGGGAATGATATCATATAAAGCATGGGCTGTTTTTCACTCCTACACATTTCGGAGCTTCTGACGTTTTCGTCTGAATACACCGATTTTACCACTTCACCAACCCACCCGCCCACCCCACCCCACCGATTCATCATTCTTGATGAACAAACATTTAGCTACTTAGTTTGCCTTTTTATATGATTTTAGTTCCACATCAATCGACGCACTAGTTAAATCACGTAGGCGTGTCGTTCTACAGTATATTCGGTTATCTACCAATTCAAAAAGTACGGCAGTATCTAACATGCATCGTCATCATCGGTGAATAAATATGTCACACCTTCCGATTGTAAGTAGAGATATGATATCAAGCCCACAATGTCCTTCTGTCCAATAAATATAATATCAGATACCTATTCGCAGAAGAAGCATAGCAAAGTGGTTGTTTTCAGCTATGTTATGTTTGTAAAGTATTCATATCTTCATTAGCTGAAAAATTCCTTCCATTGCTAATCCAGCGGATGTAAATAGAATATTTGTCAGTATAGATAGATATCTTTGAAATCATTAGAGACTAATGTGAGGAGCGTGAGCCACACTAATTACTCACTACGAAGCTCTAGATAGTCTTATTTCGCTACGAATGAGATATCAATAATAACTTTGTTATCATGATTGAATCCGTTGTGCAACCTATTTCGAAATTATGAAATATTTAACATTGAGTGATGGAAGGTAACGTTGGCTTTTAGATATGTATTATTTCATTGGCGTTAAACATCAACCAGACGAATGTGTTTTTCTGATGTTTGTGACCAAAGGACAGTGCACCCTGCGAGTAGGCTTAGTATGGAAGCGAAAGTAGATATGCCTGATCGGCGAAAATTGTATTTTCCGACTCGGCGACTTTTCGCGATTTACAAACAGCCAAAGAGCCGGTGCCAAAGTATATTGTGAAAAAGAATCATGCCGAATTGTTGTCGACGCTTTTATATTGCATCATGGCCTACTTTAGAGTACTTTAGAGTAGGCCATGATTGCATTCTGATTATCATTATGTTTGCTGTTCACCGCAAACCCGCCTGTCATTGGGCCTACGACATATATTGTAACGTGACTCTTCTGTCTTCGGCTCTCTTATTTTTGGGTGCTGCAGCGGATTTATTCCCACACATTATTTGGCTATGGCTTTACGTTAGGTGACCTTCTTGCTACCAATCTGCCCAAATATCTAAGATTTCGACAGTGCTTTGAGACTTCTGCACTCATTTATGCACGCACAGGGTGTGTTTATGTTCGATTTTGTCCCTTTTTTCAACTGCATGGATCATTTATGCCAATGTCAATTCTAATACTACATGATATTGATATTACCGGTTCATAGTCAGGATCAATGTGAGAATCGCTACCCTCTGCGCTCTGCAAATACAGGCTGCCAGGCAGAATACGAACAGTTACCTATTTTAAAGTCTTTGATTTGACGCGGTCGGGAATCGCAGCCGGTACCATCGCCGGACATTCAAACCACTCGGTAAAATGAACGGTGAAAACAGCGGGCGGTGAAGTCTCCACGCTATGTCATTTGCGCTGGCCATTTAGCGGAGAAGCTCCGACCAAATCAGAAATCTACGTGCGGCCCACATATGGCGCGTGCAATTTCGCATGGCCATTGGTGGCCCGTGTGTGGTTAAGAGTATATGGAAACGCAACACTGACCCGTGTACACGTGGCCGTGTTTGGGCCATTTACGGCCCTAATCATGCCATAACTGGCCCACGTGAGTGCAAAACGGCATGGGTCATCCGTGACAAAGATGTACATGGGCCAGGTATTTTCGTAGCAAGGCCATGTATGGGCCTGATAACGCGTGGCGTTCCATGCGCAATCCTTGTCAACCCCACATGCTGGCCACGTAGGGACGCTCGCATTTTTCTGACTGGGGAATATGCAATCTTACCGTCCTTTGGTATTATAGGTAACTCGAATAATAGCAATAAATAGTGCGGTGAGTAAAATACGATATTGATCATGTCAAATGTTGTATTGCGTTAAGTGAAATTCATATCACACGATCTTACTCCTCTTAGCCTTCATATCATTAATCAACATATCTTAATTTATCACAAGTCATAAAATAAAATATTTGCTCTATAATGGGAAATATATACATATTGCCTTTCATTAGGGTCTATACTATAAACGTGTAAAGATTCGGATCGTCTTTACAATATATGTGTTTATTTATTCGGATTAAATGACGATGTATAACTTCGCATGCGATTCTTAAATTTTTAATGTGACAAATGATTTGCAATTTCATGGATATTATTATTATTACATTACATTTATTTGAGTATTACGCAATTTTTGCATTTCGTCTCAATACGCTTCTTTCGTTGTCGATTATTCTTATCAAAAGAGAGAAACAGATCAAAATGTTTCGCGATTTTTCATGCGTCCCGGGGATGTTTGTCTGAGATGTAGAGGTAAATTTCACGGGCATTATTTTGGACGGCAGCAACACGAAGATGCCTCATCAAACTATGATGCTTGTTCTTGTGTGGAATCCGTTTAGCTCAAAATGTCAGTTACTGAAATGTCTCTAGCTACCGAGTAGACGTTACACTAATAAATGGTATACCAACCCTTGTGATTCGGCTGTAGTTTTGACAGAGTGTACTCAATGTTGTCTCCCAGCAATTATGTCTAAATCGTGAAGACGTGACAATATGTATCCTTTACTTTTCCCTGCCATATAGGTTCTTTGCCCATTCTACACCCAAACACTATGCGTTGTGAAGTGTGGGAGAGGTTACATGACAACGGGAAATTACTAGAAAAGGTTGTCAGCCACGGTCGATCTCACACCCGAGGTGGTGGCTAGAACAAGTGGCGTTTCCAAGCCAAATCACGACGTTTCAAGCCGCTATGGCCTCCAAAATATTGAGGTGCAGAAGGATGAAATGAAGCTCATCTACTCTTTGGATGGATGAAGCAGTTGCAAATGTCGTATGCATCGTTTTGATAGTATACCCGCACCAAAGCAAATATGCACGCGTACCGATTACATGGTGCATTGCGGATTCCATGTCGTCACACGCCCGGTGGCCGTTACTTCGCATTCAAACTCAGGGATTTCAAAACTCGCGCCAAATCTTCACGGCTATCAATGTAGGTACAAACACAAACTGCGAGTTCATCGTTTTCACTTTCGGTCGAAAAAGTCGGCACGTCCGCATTATATCATATTGTCATTTGTCGACCTTGCTTAGTCCGGCGTCTCCATATCAATAGAAAGATACCAATTTCATTCATTAGTCATTTCACTAGGCGGAGTCAACATCAGTTTCTTATCGTAGTGATATCGTATGAATAGATGAAATTTAAACCGCGCGCTTTTTCCATTAATGCGACTTAATCCTGTCTTTTTATATTTAGTACGATGAATGAGAAACGCGATTCCGAGATGTGTCATTGGTATTCGGAAGTTATCCATATAGATAATCTGAATGCTAGCGCAAATGGGATTCCATTTGCTTGTCTTGTGAGACAATATACATTTTGGTAACAGGAAACCCTTCACTTGCGTCAACCCTAAGATGAATGCGTAGAGAAAGTGAAATATTCAATTTTCAGTTGTCTTGTTTCCGTCTTGTGCATCGATTTTCAAAAACCACCACGCGATTTCTAACTTGCTTGCCAGACAATCATCGATTCTATCTTCCAACTCGGATCGTATAACCCACCTTTCATCATTCACCTCCTTCCCTGAATACTGTACTCGCGAAAGTATGTGTTCCTTTTATGGCAGATCATCTCAATGAATAGATATATCAAGTTCCTTTGCTTGTTTCGTGTGTAGTAGCTTTTACATCCATGAAGACTTGATATGCATGCTTAAGTCTCAGACAGAAGAAATCAGAGAAGATATCCCTTTCCAACGATGCGCCATGTGCGGATTTGAGAAGCTCATTTCCATACAAATTGAGCCGCAGTGCAGAAAATGATACTATGCGATGATGCCGATAGTCGTCGTTACAATAATCCTACTCATTTAGGCCTGTCCCACATCAGGCGTTGCAGAGGCCAACGCCTATTTCTTAGGCTACGCCCTTTTCTACTTTAGTCAAAAGTATAGCTTTCGGTAGTTGAAAGAGACGTGATCTCCACGATCTTCAAACGTGTAACTCGCAACAAATTGGCGCCGTGCTTGGCAATCAGCAGTAGGGGAGTGTGGCGCGAGTTGTGCTTGTTTACGTTAGTGATCTAGGCTAGCAGAAATGTGAAGATAGCGTACTAAAACTTAAGCATTGACCAGTCGTACATAACTTAAAGTAATTGATACGGCCATAAATTCCAAAACAACAGCAAAGTATTACAACTGCATCGATTCTTATTCTTTAATGCTTGATATGTTTATTCTGCATTTACACTCTGACAGTCATCGGTTGGAGCTGTACTGGAAAGTCACGACAGAAGCCTACGCAGCCGATTATAGCGCTGTAGATGCTACAGTGCTGTGTGGCTTTGTGAGTACAATTACCGATGGGCCATGAGCAGCAATTGCCAACAGGGCCTAAGGTATTGAAGCCAGTACAGCAAGTCTGACGCGAACGTTTATGCCACCAACGCCTAATTTTGTAGTCTAAATAAAGGGGAATTGATTAAATCGGGAGAACGATCGCAAAATATGTTTTAGATGCTGAATAATCACTATCCTCAGAGAATTCACTCGGTTTGGTACATTGCCTTCGTATATATTTCAATTCATAAAGCAGCAGCTTGAAAAGACCAACATATTAAATTGACGTAAGCCTAACCGTCATTCATTAATCTGAACATGCCTCCTTAATGTAAACACACTAAGCATATATCTCTTGCATTTGTACAGTTTACTGACAATTGCAATTGCAATGAATGTATACTGGGGCAATCAACTGTAACATGAGCCATTTTATGAAATTCTTGACATATCATGGAAGTATCGTGATAAACAAAAGCATTAGAATCTAACCATTCTGTGATGCTTGCTCATGGTTAATTTATTTCTGCTCAAATAAGCTCTATTAGCGAAGATGAACGCATTTACGCAAGCTGTAAATTTACGAACGTATAGTCACTTTAGAGATGAGCCTAAATAAACCAACTCAAGCCATGAAGATCAAACTTATATAGATGTAGCTGGTGGTCACTTCACTTAGATATTTGAGCATCGTCCTGACATCATGGCCAACATCACCAATGAAGAACAATGCCATAATGATGGCAGCGTATTAGTTTCCAGCTATAGAGCGCCTCGTGAGATATGCATATACTCTTCACGTCGCAACATTCCCGGTTTGTTCCGGTTTGGGACCGACACAGGGATGTCCAGGGAGTCAAAATTATCATTGGACTGGTCGTGGCAGGCGAATCTGCAGAATAAGTTGATTAGCGAGGTTTCGGAATTAGTCTATGGAAAGAGATGCGCTCCAAAACCTCGCAAGCCGGGTGTTCAAGAAATTTGACTGAAAAGTGGGTTGCGGTGACACTACCGTATCTGACGTGATCATACGCAACCGTCTCTTTTCGACATAGTCGACATGCTCCATAGTCGATAGAAGTATAATGCGAGGTATCAACGCACAGTGCAATGGAGCTATTAACTAAATAAGGAACCGTTTCGTTCATAGGCTAATGCGATGATGTCAATAAATTAGTTGTTGTTATCTTCCGGAAATACATTGTGTATAGTTAGCGTATGATGAAAGCGTGTACTTATGGAGTAACGTATCAAACCCCCTTGGTGTGCTTGCTCAGCTCTGTTGACAAATACGAAGCATTTTGTCACTGCTGGTCGTTGTTACACTTTGTAGCCAAACTACGCCTAACGAGAGTCGTAGCAAAAATAAAATTGACACAACGTACATTAATTGCGAGTCGTACTAAAGTGTATCCTTTTGTAAATGTTTACTTGTGATTACAGTCGACTGTAAGTTATTTTATTGTGGTTTACATAAGGATCGATGTCTCATCGTTAAAGTACCTTGTGCCTTCGTATCTAGGGTGATTTATTGTTAGGCAATAGATCGACGCTGCCATTCTATAACATTTTCCAAGCCGGTCGACTGTGTAAATCCTAGTGAACATCATTATAGGATTATTTTATTTAGTATAATCTTACATCGATGCTAAATCATTTCAGAACATGACAAATTTGACAACTTAGAACCACGTGCTGGTTAAATCTACATCGACGTGAGAGTCTCTCTGTACATCCGCCAGCTTTTCAATCTCGGTTGCTTTGGGTCCCGAGTCATAGCACCGTCCGTTACGACGATCTGGCAGATGACTTACTTAGCCCTGACCTGCAGCGGGTGCAGCCCACGTGCTGGGTTGTGTGTAATGTAGATGGCGATTATTGTATCAAGCTTACGCCGTCCTAGCCGAATCACCAAAACACAATGACAGGTACGGTTATAATAGGGCTAACATGGCCTAATTAGTAGGCGTCTGGTACACATAATGACCCGCCATTCGATTATTAGTAGTAGGCTATACGATTTGAATGCGCAGTAACGTAGCATGTTAGTAGATTGATAGTAGCTGCGGTATACTCTCGGGAACGAAAAGGACGCGTGTCTGCGGAAAAGGATGGCGTAAGTTTTTGAGCTAAACACACTCGTCGATCGTACTGTATTTTAAGTCAGATATAACATAGTTGAAATTTATTGCAGGAAATTAAATGCGATTTCCCCTGAAATTATTACTCCACACAGATGATGAATGCTTTCTAAAATGATTTCCTGTTTTTGATCTACACTCGGTGAAACCTTGATGAATTTCTCCAGTGGCTGATACAACTTTTGGAAATTGCCTTGTTGCAAACGCGCATGCACATGTGACAGCTTTAGTGATGAACGATGATGTACTAAGGGATTGATTTTCAATACCATAGGTCTACACTAGAGTATAGACCGAATATATATGCTTTCTAAAACCGTGCTTCACTGTTGTATAGGTAAGGTGCTCCTCTGTGGAACTGCAGCATTGCTAATTGTCTATAGTCGATTCATCCCCTCTATCCACACATCTTGGCCATCATGTACACAATCTCACAACACGACAATACATATGCACACTGTTTGCGCATATGCAGACTATAGACAATAAGACGTCGAAAGAGTTGGTTGGATATCTTGGTTAGTACCTCTTCCACCCACGATACATTGTCGAGGAAGCATACGGATACCACGTAAAGTCTTTGCTATGACTTTCGTGGCCGACGGCCTTACCGCAACGTCACGGAGCAAGCTATAGGACTGGGATATCAGACCGCTATGTACAACCCCTTGCAAAGATTCGAGTCTGGTTGTCCGTTTTAATAAACTATACTCTAATTAAACTGATGACTAATCAATGGTGCAAAAAACACCATTCTTGGATATCATCTCATACAAGAGGATATCTCATAAGCGAGCAGAAGTTGCCTACACCTGACATACATGCCTTCAAATTTGACGGACGACAATACTTCTCAATCCCATTACATGTGATGCATCCAAAATCGATTGAATTTTCAAGCCAAATGTACTTTTTTAATTCGTCACATCGATTGAAATGACTGAACTTATGCTTCGTTACGCTAGTAAATATATGTCACTGATTCGAATTTGACTATTTTTACTCCGATTTCAAATTTGAGTGGCACCAAGAACATCAGGCACGCCACCCCGCAACTCTTATAGGAAATGAATAACTGACGTAATCATAATCCATTTTTACGTGATGCTGTGAGCATCTCGGCAGTCAATTTCCCAGCGGACGAGGTTCCACGATGCATGCTTCCGCGGCCCAGCCTTTGCTTGTTGAAGGTGACACGTTCGCGACAAGATTAAACTCATGCTTTGACGTCTTGACGATAAAATATCTTTGATCCAGTAGGCTACCGATAGATAAGAATATGTCACCACAGAAAAGTCCATGGGAATATAAGACATGTAATTACAGTAGGCTTACTGAATTCGCCATATATCATATCTATTGCGAATTGTTTTGAAGGTCCTGATACAATATAGACCTGCCTATACCTAAGCCGTCAATTTCGATGAGAAATCACTATTACAGTATAGACCACCTCCACCAGAATTTTTTTGCAGTCCAATGGATTCATCTTTTGTTCAGGATACAGTATCATCATATTTACGCTACAGACCCGTTTTAAACTGGTGATCTCAAATTTCTCGGCGTGAAAATTTATAAGGTTTTTAATATGACCGTAACAATAAGAGTACGACATGCATTTTTGACTACAACTTGCGGTTGGGCGTATCCTGCAAGAATCGCCTTATCGGAATGTACCACGTAACATATACAGCGAAATCACACCTGGAAACAAACCAGGGTAACCAGAAGTTCACATACCAGAAACATTGTCTATTTTGATGTGACGGACGGTTTGACATTTACATTTTTATCACATTAAATATTAAATATACAAGACGGAACAAAGCAACGATTGATTTAATTTGAAACATTCTATTGAGATATTTGTTTATAGTTTTGAGTTTTGCGGATGCAACGGTCAAGTATGTCTGTCATGGCAATTTCATATGATATTTGATATCTAAAGTAGATTAATTCAACGTTTGTAGTTACTCTTTTATAGCTATAACAATGTTTCAATGCCACTCGCTTCGATGTTAATAGATATCGACTCAGGTATAGACATATGTGTACATTTATCAGCACGAAAATATGTACCAATCTCACGCAAATGAATACCTATCTACGCTATTGATCTATCTAACCTGCAGCGGAGGGCGGTAATTGCTGTACCCGGATTACTGTAGGAATGTGTACGGATCCAGCACTACGACACCAGCACGAAAGTTTGTGGTGAATCTCTGTCTAAACGCTTGTAACGGCAGCAAAGTATACTCAAGACGTCAAGAAAATACTGTATCTTTAACGGAGTATAAGCGGAATCTTACCAAGAATCAGCCGTACGCCTTGCGTGCCAACTCGAATGTAAAAGGAAAAGGGAGTTATTTACTTAAGTAAAATTCCACCTTCAGCGCCACCTATAGACGTGCAAATATATATTCAAATTGAACCTTTTCCATACCTTTTCAAGTACATGAGTATTACTTAAGTAGACCTTTCGTACTTGAACTTGAAACTTGAGTATTATCTTGCGTTGTATAACCACTTATGCAAGGAAATATTTTTCATTTAGTAGATAGCATCCGGTCTACAATCGTTGGAACTTTATGGGCTGCCGAAAATCAATTTTTTGGTGGCATATGTATAATTCAATACCTCCACATAAGTTATCACTGTTCCGTTGTCCTTTGGTATCGAAATCATCAGGTAAATACTAGATCTGAATAACATGGATAACATGAGTTATTTTCGTACTAACGCAACCACTAGATCAGGTTTTCTCAAAAATGTAACGTTACTCGTGTAAGCTGTTAGTCAGACGCCCGCCACTATATCCACAAATCAATGAAAAATATATACATGACGAGTGTAATGATTATTATGCGTAAATATATTTAATATATACATTACATTTAATGCATTTCCCGAAACAAAATGGCTCGTGTTTTCCTTAATAGCCATTTTCGGTTCAGTTTCCATTACCTGCACTACGGAACTGATCATTGGCCCCACCACTCAGTGATATCAGAAATAATCTGCTTCATTGCCTAGCAGCAACCTTGTAATTCATTAGGTGTTAGGTAATTTACCTATATGCTACGCATTGCACTGCTCAATATAGCGTCCACACCCAAGTAATGATATCTACGAGGGAAGCATGGGGCCTAAACATTCACTTTATGACGACTCCCACCCCTGTGTAGTCATGACAAATATACAAATAGCTTGTTAGTCGGAATGTCCCGGTTGGAGTAAAGGTATTGAATAGACGAAATCAGCAAGCCACATTTGTGCACTGTAGGCATATGGCACTTTGTATCGCTATAATTTCATTGAAACGATAATACGTATGCGATCAGTCATGGTAGTTTGGTTGTTAACGGCACAGTATTTGATTTCTGAACGAGATGTGGAAAGTATAAATGGAGCGAAAGTATGAAAATTAGGCAGGGTAGGAATTCCCAGTGC
This sequence comes from Botrylloides violaceus, assembly GCA_030412335.1. Taxonomy (NCBI): domain Eukaryota; kingdom Metazoa; phylum Chordata; class Ascidiacea; order Stolidobranchia; family Styelidae; genus Botrylloides; species Botrylloides violaceus. The sequence goes on from JASFYC010000810.1 coordinate 4,416,918, forward strand.
ATCACTGGAAAAAGTTACTTTGATATTGACCAATTTGAGCTTCTTCATAACCAGAAATGTCTTGTCTACCTTAAAATTGCATAGGAAAATTTACCACGTTACACTACACATGAGCACGCAGATACCCTACAGAATTCTCGTATATGGCAGACGAAATCATATGATTTGAAAACCCTCCTATCCGTGCGTGTGTGCAAATCTCCGTGTGAGCGAAGCGGAAATTGTACGAAGGCTGTGTGATGTTACGTGATTTCATCCTACGTCGTAATATTTTCAAACAATCGAGGACGTGCCATTTTGACCTTCTTCACATAGTCATGTGAATCCACTATAGGGAAATCCCCATTGCTACTAAGTTTAATCTGTTTTGTAACTCCCCTCGAAATTAAATAATTCAATAGGCTATATGGTCAAGCACGTCTGTAACGAGGAACGCTGTCTTCTTTCGCATGGCTTTCTTCGGACTAGACGTCTGGGCAATCACACAGCAGTCTCTGCTTGATGGAATATCGATGTGCAGGGATACGCTTATCCGCTGCATCCCACTGTACACTGATAACGCAATTGGGATACCACAATGATTCTGAGTCACGGGTAATAATTAGCTCTACGAAATCTCAACTCTCCACAGTTGTGTGAGAGTGAGCGCCGAGCGAGGAACAATTTCCGCTCTGTTGTCCAAATCCTCTGAGTGCTCTGACTGTCCGTTTCGCATCAATAGGTGGCTTTGGCGTTCTGCGTTCGAGCCTCGTCTCTTGTTAAAAAAGAACACAAAAAGTGGCATAAGCCTTTTCCTCCCTGACGTAGGCCTACGGGTATCGCGTGATACAAGCCTAAGTATTATCTTGGTGTAGACCTTACTCCACGGTCTCTCATGTATACCATTCGATTCGTTTTTTTCCTGGGCCTTGTACGGTGGCACTAGGTCCAACATGTACAAGCTTCGATTACCTCTAGCCCGACGTGACTGCCATAAGTATTCCCTTGCTGTTAGAGTCATAATGACTTGGAATTCTTTGCCTCATAGTGTTGTTGACTCGAACACTCTCTCGACCTTTAAATTCCGACTATTACATACCGACCTGTCAAATTTTATTAAGGGGGGGTATTAGCGACCGCATTCGGTCCATCCTCTTCTTACTGGCCTTTTTGTTCTTTTTTCTGTCTGTATGCTTAAATGTGCGAGCCGCTCGGCTGGTGAATAAATATACAATACAATACAATAAGCAAGCACGGACCCTCCTATCACTCAAATCCGACTGAGGATTCGCAGATGGATGGTCAATCAACTTAGTGACACCAGTCTTGGAATTTCCACATAGACCTACGTGGTGGTAGATTATACAGACTGATAATAATTAAAGTTTTCGCAGCAGCATATGCTTGGTATTGTTACAAATACAGTGCGATTCTCAGTAATCTCAAAACGCGATTCCTTGTCCTATTTCGTTCCAGTCGGTGAGATTTTGTCGGAGAACTCAAATCATCAAACTAATCACAAAAGTTTTCTCGGAAAGACACAAAATAGTCGATAGTTTACAAAACTATTCAGATTGCAATTACTTATCCGACTCGACCTTACATTTGGGTCATAAACTGCACGATTTTCATTGAAAGCCAATATTAATATTACAATTGTAGTTTTTATTAAATGCCTTCAGGAAATAATCTCATCATACTATATTCACTTTCGATGGCTCGGACAGCGGTATCGTCCGCAAAAATGACATTAAACAGAGCACATTGCACGGAGTTGATCTTCTTAAAAAGTTGTGGCTTGAAATTATTGCATCTATTTTTGCGTTCAGACTAATTTGATTGAAAATGATAATGTCATTGCAAAATATAACATCGTTGACGTGCCTGTGTCTATCTTTGGTTTAGAGACTGTACACAGGATTCCAATGAGGGAGAATTGGTAGATTTCATGCAATCACTCATAACAGTGGAATATAATGAGCTGGTTATGTATAGGAACGGGGAAAATCTGGGCCGAAATGTGCATTAGTTAGAATTTGAGCATTCTTGTGCTGCCCCGGCATAATAATTGTAGGGGTATACAGTAGATAATATGCCAACGTATAAACGATTTTGTCGTGGCACTGCGCACCACCCGCTTATTCTTATTTTGATCCTTCCTTAGCAACTCTGGAAATTTGAAATAATAAACTGTCAATTACGTTTAAAGAAGGTGGGAGCGCAACAATCAAAGTACGAAGTCAGTCTTTATGTTAGGACAAATTTTATTTAAATGCCCGGGCCTTGTTGATTGTACTCAACTATATCGCCCTGTGATCAGCTGATAATTATATGATAACCATGATAAGGTGACTAATCATAGTTATGCTGTAGATCCGTATCAATGTATGTACAGCTACGGTGTCATTCTCTTAGAACCATGCAACGTGACGACTCTAACGTAATGTGATTCTGCTGATTGAATCAAATACTATTCGTCAAGATTTCTGTCAAGTGTACGGTTGAGTATTGTAATGTCACAGATTACACTTTTATGCTAATGATATCTACAAGATCCATACTTTGATATGGCGAAAGGTCATAACAACTTCTCTGGAATCACCATAGCACAGGCTTGAACTCATTCATAGCTGTGTTGTGTGCTGTTCAATCCGCTCCGGGATAGTCGCACTGTAGATGCCAAGTAAGGGAGAAAATTTGTTGTAAGGCCTGTACCGTTGCATAATACGGAATGCATATATCAAGGCTATAAGATGAAGTTAAAATAAATGCTACGTGACAATGTGACATCGCTTTTCTCTACAATAAAAAGTCGGTCGATCAGTAATATCAATAACAAGATAAAATCTTGAGCCACACTTAGGTATACTATGAGATAAAATGCCACGATTTAGATCGACTTTCAGAATGTCAAATCAAAAATAAAACACAACCAATATAGAATTCGTACATTTTACTATGTCAATATCACTATTTGTGATAATATCAAAAGAAAAATGCATAAATATTTGGTTTTACATTTGATAAAATCTTAATTAATCTTGAATTTATACGAAGGTTACTCTGACAAGATTATCTAACGAGTAACGCAACGTATATAAAAATATGACATTGACAAAAGCATGCGCTTGGCACTAGTATTCACTAAGAAATTTATATAGAAATAACGTGAAGGGTTTGTACTCCACCCTATACAATAAACAAACCATTTTGAGAAATACAAGCACTTAATCGGATGCTACTTTCTCTATGACTGCATATATATAGTTTTTTACATAGATACCCATTTCAATATTCCTAGAAGACAAAGTGAAGCGAAATGAATTTATTGACAGATAATCATGATAACGATACCTCGCCTACATTTCATCTAACAACAAATGTCGAATTGAGATTTTATATTGAAATCTGTAAGTTTCTCCTTCAACTTCGGAATGTAACCGCATTATGATGCTATCGCTATTTATTCTTGAAATTTTAATCCTTCAAAATATATAACATTTCAATATGATCTTCATCGCGTTAAATTATATTAACTCTGTGGCATATTTGTTGTCTTTCTTCCGTTGGCACGTATTCTCCTATCATTCAATCATTCGATTCGATTGATCTTCGTCTGATCCTATCCAACCAACATATCATGAGCAGCGTGTCTCAGAGAACTTATATTAACTGTGAAGTGGTGCTTCTCAGTGTACGGCACGCACAACCCAAACATGTGGCAAGTTGGCTAAAATACTGTGCATTTGCAGTAGCTGACCTACCGTACACCATCACATTAGAAGTAGGAAGTAGAAGTCTAGTTGTAGTTAGGCCTATTCAAGATAAAGAAGTAGGCCTAGGCCAAGTTTCATCGTTATATACTGTACTTTCATTTCCATGATATATTTTAAATTTATCTTCACGCAAAAACGCTTAAGTTATTGTCTAAATATTTTGAATAAAAACTGAAATTGCTTTGTCTTGATTGTAGCCGTTATGGTGTTTTATCTTATTATAGATTGGAACCGATAGATTCGGATCGAATCCTGGTAGAGACTGGCTAAGATATAATAAATGCCATACTTTCCTTCAATCGAGATGATTCAAGTTCTCAATATACCGAAGGCAGCTAACAGGACAGGCCTATGCAAAATAGAACGGCTTAGAGACTCTCGCAGAGATTTTTGAAAACGTGACCTTGTTGACTTAGTTTTCACACTTCTCGAGAATGGACGAAAGACATGGCATGGCCTATGTAGCGTTTAGCGTGTTCCCGCAAGCAAATTCTGGAAATGATCGAGCTAAATGATCTGACAGATTTCATCTGGAATAAATCTGTTTGATCAAGGGTGAGAAGATTTCAGTGAAATTCTGGAACTCATCGCCAAAATCTATTCAAACGGAATATATCAGAATGTCTAAACAGTGCGGACAGACGTTGGCTTGATAAATTCCCGCACAAATCGTATGAGAAAAAACATTCTTATAGGGCATACATAGGCCTATATATTATATATATACCAACTCTACTGAAAGCTGTATATTGTGGCTTTTTTCTGAATGGCAGAGTAACTACAAATCGGTAATTAGAATTTGATTCGTTTGCTTTCTGCAAATAAGCCGTGTGACGCGACTATGCTTTTTACCCACTGCCTTTGTGCATGTTGCGTTTGCAAACCTACCTACCGGACCCTCACCCTGATCCTGAATGAAGCACTAGCGCCTTTTAGCGGACATGCTGGGTTCACGACGACAAGAGTTCGAGAAACTTTAGGTTACGTTGGATTCCCATTTATTGAGGGCAAGGAGACGAGTCGCAAAGGGTAAATCGCATAAATTCTTTCAGGCGTAGCGATGAAACGTAAATGCCTACACATTCTATAGCCTATACGCTTATGCTAGTCGGCGCGACTGACCCCTCCTTGTGCATTTGTGCAAGCTGTCTAAATGAGCTTCGCGTTGCATAGGCTAAGCTTGTCGACGCCGCCTGTTTTCATCGATTCTACAACGTGAAGAGTCGCAGCCGACCTGTGCGAGTGTGTGTGTCGATCTCGACGTACCTTTATAGCCATAGTAGGGCGGGGACGGGGAGAAACTACTCAACCCGGCAGTTTGGCTGTTCAAACGTTTGGGTTGATCTTGCGATCGCCAAACCTAACCTAACTTCCTTCGGGTGAGAATGCTTTACTCAAATTTCAAGCATGCTACTTGTATTACAGGGCATGCTCAATAAAGAAGATATGACAAACAGAATCACTAGACACAAATTATTTATTTGGTGAAAAATCACAACAGAGTATCGAAAGGTTCGTTCACGTTGTACAATTACGAACAAAATCATTCAATCAAGAATGTATATATCTATCAATTGCTTCCACCCAGTGAGCAAGTGAACCACCAGGACAGTGCCAAACAGCCACACCCAGAGCCCCGTGTCGGCGACGCCATACTAGAGTTTCGGCCACGGGTGTTAGAGTGTTCAGAAAACATTCATCAGGACAGCGCTAAATATTTTGAATACAACTTCTTAGATGATTCTTACTGCATTTTTTCATTTATACATTCTATTATTACTGCATTTTCCTGACAAAATGATTGACTAACATTGACGAGTATTACACCAGGGGGCAGCAGAACACCAGTCTACAGTAGAAAATGGAGGTGACCAAAATTATACTCATGAAATAAGGTTTGGCGTTTCAGTCATGTGTGAGTAAAGTAATCGGGGCGTCCAAGCTGTAGCAATGCTTCATGAGCCAGCCATACGTCTCAGTAATAAATAGTTTGTAAACAAAGTACGATAGTAATGCCCCAATCCCCACCGACCCTTTTTGGTATATTATAATCTTAATTATTTCAGTTATACCAGCGACGTGTTCTGTGTTCAGTGGCTTGTAATAAGGCCTGGACAAAAAACAAATAAATTCTCATCAACTCTTGGAAGCGGCCAAACAATGAAATGACTACATAAGAAATGATAGTGTCATGAGTTATTTCCCTCTTAAGATCTTCCAGACTCGTGTCAGATATTTCCAAAGCATCCCACTGCCTAATCTATTAATGAAGAATATAGTGGAGCCAATGGCAGACGATCAATAGATATCGTAAAGATGATTTATCACAGATTTTACGACGTGCCTTGAGGATTAAAACACTCACACTTCCAGAGTTCCGCTTCTTCATCAGTTGAGAATGGATGGAACCGTAATAGCAAAAGGTGGATGTACTGTACTGCAGTTGCTCAGAACAACCTATCAATTCAATGCCAGAGTATCAATCGAGGCAAGACCCCGTCCATCAAAACATAAATATAATATCAACACAAACGGACCAGTTTTTCCCTAACCAATAGTTTATGAAATGCGACTGCAAATAAAACACGTGAAAGATTGCAGCAATCTCCATCATCACGACTGCTCAGTAGTTTCCTGCTGCTGGCCTTGAAATGACGCAGCCGAGGGAGCCAGTTTCATTGTGAAAGCTATCACTTTGAACAAAAGGGACCGCACAAGTGATGGGCAATTAGGACTTTGCACCATGTACTTGATTGCAAGATGCAGCTCATAGAATGTCAACCTGCAGAAAGACATGCGATGAAAGATGGAACACAATTCAAACATATGAAATATCACAATGACTGTCTTTTTATGTGATCATAATGCAACGCACAAGTAGTATTGCCAGACATATTTCAAATCGTATGGAGTGCACTGGATTTAGGTTGTAGAAACCTTGGCATCAGATGACTATTATCTCTCAGGTCATGCGAAACGGGTTCGAATGTCATTGGTACAAAGCCGCAATACCCCATGCCTCAAGTCATTGATGATAAGTGACTTGAGATTCCTCGATAAATTTTGACGAGTCATAATCTAGTTACCAGTAATAAATTTACTTTTATCAATTTTTTTTCTAGGACAAAAAGTTTGTCAAAGATCATGCTAGAAAATTTAAAAAACCTTCGGAATGATACAATTCGATCTGCGACAACGAAATGGAATTGAACCTTTCTTCAACACTAGAAACTTAGCTAATTATCTCGATTTGATGAAATTACGAGTTTTTGGCAAGAACAGTCAGACTGGGATTGGACTTCAGGTATATATCGGTGGCTTCACATGTGACTCGGAATCAGTGACATGGTTGAAACTATGGTCCCGAGCCCGGGCAAATGGGAAAGATTGGACCAGGAAGGGCATCCAGCATAAGCGCTCTGCCAAAAATTAACATGGTGCAAATCACCATTTACTGACTGAAATGTCAGCCAAAGATTGAATATTGAATAAGCCTATTCAGTAAAACAAGGCTTCAATGTATTTTTCCTCAACATAAACGAACTCCTTCCATATATATATAAAGAACTAACCTGGAATAAGGGTTTCTTCGTGACAAGTAGCGGTATGTCAAAAACCGATAGTATAGAAAAGGAGTGACAATCATCGTCTTTGCACTAGAAAACATCAAATGTTTTCGATGTATTCTGTTAAAATCGTCTCTCCACCAGTAATAACTACGTACCTCAATGCCATTGCAACTGTTGTTGGCATGATTATAATCTCATTCATCGATATGAACCGAAACAATGTGTTCTGATGTTTTGCCACATGGTTGATGATTTTTCGTATTGGTGGAAACGAATTACTGCCATGGACATCCATCATCTGTCGTGTGAAGCTACAAGCATGCATCAGAGCAAACACGGTAACAGGAACCAATGCAACTGTGAATACATTATATTGTTAAGAGTCACAGGATTCTAGTATAAAGGGACCTCAGAATACATGGGGTAGTCCCAGCGTGTCAATTCCAGATATGTCTACATTGTCTAGGTCTAGAGTTTCCAAAAACATTTTTAAAAGTAGCCCCTAGGGGTGTTTGTAAAGTACCAGTAATGCAAAAGATCTCAATTTTGTTTCGTAAATACATTCTGCTCTCCTTTTCTCACTCTATGTTCTAGTTGACAAATTGTATGAAAGGCATGCAAATCATTTGCATATACTTTGCATGCGGTAGAAATCCTCTAGTATAAGTGTATAACCCATATGAATTCGGCGTCTTACTTGAGATCGGATGACCGAACAAGAATATGAAAGAAAACATTAGATAATGTCCGCTATCTTCTGCCATAACTTGGCCCAAGTGTTGCCGTGTTAATTTAAATTCTGGTATCCGCTGATGCAGACGCAATGCACAGATTATTCCATTGGCTAGCATTGCTCTTGTGAAATAATGTTTCATATCGAATGCACTGTTAATAAGAGAACAACAATGTGATCATGGCACGAACACTGTACTAACGTTTTTCAATGCCATACCTGCAGAAAAACATATATTGTATGCTGAGAAACATCAAATACAGACGTAGGACCCACATTGCCGTGGCAACTCTTCTAGCCGCCATAAAGTTCTATAACAAAGTATATAATACATAAGAGTTAATTGTGAATTCTTGGCAAGTTTAATGTGGGAACTAACAATGATTGATCCCGTGTCCCTGGCCTCGTGGATGTTTGCTTCTTCTCTACGACGTTCTTCGCCTTGTTCTGCCATGCTGATGTTCCGAAATATATTGCAGCCAATGTAAAGTGTGGTGTTAAATGATATGTAATCCCTTTCGAAAATTTTATCAATACCCTTATTAAACCGTCATCAACATAGTTTGCAGATTGCATGTTTCCCAACGATTCCCATATTTTAGTGATGCCAATGTATGCATTACAGCAATAGCCTCCCAGGGCCCAGGCCAAGCATGATTCACTCTTGGCTGCTGAACAGGACATCCCCTCGCTTCTCTGATGAAAATAAGTCACGAGAAGCAGAAGAAAGAGTAGTTATAGAAAAGTTGTCACAGCGATGCTCGCCTGTACGATCTGTGGAAACTATCTCCATGAAATGGGCAAAATGACAGCCTCAAATGGACTGTGCTGACATCAATGATATAGCATCGAATTGAACACCGCAGTGTGAGATGGGATAAAAGATTAATCACTTCCACAATCTTGCGCTCACTATTTTTTTTCAACCTTTCTATCTTTATACTTAGCAGCACAACATTCATGGCTACAAAATTTATTTAATCAAATCGAAGACTTTTCGTTCCGCCGTTAATCCGGATGAGAGGGGGACGAAAAGTCTTCGATTTGATTAAATAAATTTTGTAGCCATGAATGTTGTACTGCTAAGCATATTCAAGTTCTGTATCTTTATGTTTATTTTGGGACGCTGGCGACGCAAAAGCTCTCACCTGACTGGCAAAATAACCCCCCGCGGTAAAATTTTGATATCGGTTATATCGGGAAGCTGTTACCGCCAACACTCTCATATTTGTGAAAGCCCAAATATCAGTCAATCCCTACTTCAGGCTCAGTTTTGTTCGCTGAGAAGAGTGACAAATCATTCTCGCATGCATTTTAGTGTTGTTATGAGGTCATTCAGCCAGTCAGGAATCGCAGGACCTAACATGGGTAGGTATTTTAATGTTGTTATATTTCGTTGTACTTGATATAGCCTACAGTACAGTTGAGTTAATCCAAGGTAACGAAGGTTGTTTCGTGTTACAAGGGAATTAGAGTAATGGCAGCGCGGAGCCACAGCATCACACCAAGCGATCGGCTGTCAACCTCATGCGCATAGGATTTGCTGCTCCAAATATTTCTGGTCGTCTCATTGCAATTCCACTTTCCACCCCGAGCGCAACCATGAACTCTGCTAGTGCTTAGACGATAGCTATGCTTAGACTATAGATATAGTTTAGTTATCTATACTTGGACTATAGATAACGCAGTTTAATTATCTATACTTGGACTCGACATTCGTTCTGGGCAATTTTCTGCATGACTGAGCAGCTGCCGTCTATCATTGAGTCATTTGAAAGACCGATTATACGATAATTATCGTATCGATCATGAAAAAACCAATATCCGTCGATCTCTAGTACTTTTTTACTTTAATGTTGTTCGCGCTACTATGCATACTTTGCATTGCAAAGTGATCCCTTTCTTAATTCATAAGGTTTTATTCCTAAAACGATAGCCTTTATAAAGGCCATAAAGGCTATGCTAAAACTACGATAGGCCTAGTGGCAAATATTGCAGACATGCTCGTGTAATCCAAAATGCCGAAATTCGTTGTTGACCCGTGACATGTACGTACGTTCTCCGCCGTGACATGTAGGTAGTATTACATTATGAAAGCTTCTCTCCAAGCTTGGTGAAATTGTAAGTGTGCTAGCCCTACAAATGAGTCGCCCAAAGCACTCTGAAACCGTCCGGGCGAGGCCCATTAGACGAGGGAATTTCGGAGTTCGGTGAAAGCAGCATAGAGATTATTAAATGAATGCCGTAAGCGTGTCGTCCCTCACCTCCCCAAAGGCAGAACAATGGATTCATGCGGTACTCCGAACACATCACAGGGAGGCTCATTAGACAAGGCAATTTCACATCCCAGTTTAGGGAAAGTCGTATTTGTGCCCGCGACATAATTGGGGTTTTATATATCCCAGATTGGGGAACGCAAATCGCCTCGCTTGCGCCACCAGACGGTCATATTGTATGGCAAATATTAACTACCAGGTGATGCTGCTACGCTACTTTCTGGTTTCAACGCGGGATCCTACTCGTAGACTGTCGTTCTTTTACTTTACGTTTCGACTTACACTAGCATAGGGGCTGCTATTGCTTTAATAATACAATACTGGTAGTGTTTTTACACGATGGCAGAGGGCATAGAAACGCCGGATGAAAATGATCTCCTGAAGATTACCCCACTGTGAGTTGTTCGTGTTATTGGCTTTGAAAATGCGGCATCGCATCATTCATTTTATCCGTGATTATTCAGAGGATCTGGACAGGAAGTCGGGCGATCATGCCATCTCATGGAATACAAAGGGAAACTGATAATGGTAGGCAATAATATAGTGGCGAGGGAGCAACCAGATGCAAGATTCTTTGAGTAATCTAGACCCTTTTCCTCATTTCCTGCACATAATCTCCTGTTTAGTTTATTGCGCCGTCTTGGGGTAACACTAAAAACGGGACAGGTAGGAGCCATCACTGATATACAGGACTCGGCAAGAAGAACGGGAAACAAGCAATCCTTAGGACAGTGCGAGCAGGAAACGAAGAGGATGTAATAATAGGCTGTGGGCCATTATGCTACTAAGCATGCCGGGGAGGATTGGTACGATTTACCTGACATATAGGTACCGTTAGCATGACAAATATGTTGTTGATGCCTGGCATAGCATATACGTTCTGCTTTGACGTGACAATGCAAATGCATTATGGAACAATGTAACTGTTGTGGGGCAGACACTAATTTACAATTTCTCTAAAGTGGGAAAAATTTTTGCGGGAGTAAAACTCAGTTAAACCTTAGTGGGATCAGAAAGTGCTGGTGTGGCCATAACGGGAGCCGACAGATGATAACAATACTGGAGGTTTTGCAATTGGGATGATTGTGAGAAACTTTGCACTGCAACCTTAAGGACTTTAATTGGTAGCGCGTTACTATCGGCCGCGTTGGGATTAGGCTACTTCATTTGACATTTTTGACACTGATTTTAATACACTACAGACTTGCTGAGTAATTTTCATTATATTTACAGTTAGACTGCGGCATCCATCCAGGAATTGCTGGGCTGGCAGGCTTGCCATACTTGGACTTCACGGAGCCGAATAAAGTTGACCTTCTTCTTGTAACCCAGTATGATTTTTCCTATCACTTGGATTATTCTTTATGTACAATTGATGTAATCAGCATTATATAGCTCGATTTGATAGTAGACTAGGTAGGCCTACATGTTCATTAATAGTGAAATGAAAAGATGGGTTCAAAAGGAAACTGATCCAGACCTTCAGTTTTCTTTACCAAAGATTCGTAACGCTCCATGTATGGAAGCAGCTGTGCACCAGAAATGCACTCATACTAGGCGCAACGCTTCCTTCATTGACTTTGATACCCTTGTCATTATGGGGTTGGTGGCCGCTAATGCACTTTAATTATGCAATATTCAAATGTTGCGCACTAATTGTGAGAAATATATACTAAATTTTTTCTAGTTCTGCATCACTTTTCAAGCTGTTGTAAAAATATGCGAGCTTTTTCAATGTGACCACCAACTACCAACGGCGGTTTATTTGAGTCGTGCATCCTTTCCTTGTATTCAGTTTTCACTTGGATCACTGTGGAGGATTACCTTGGTTTCTACAGAAGACGCCATTCAAGGGACGAGTCTTCATGACACATGCTACTAAAGCCATTTATCGTTGGTTGTTATCTGACTACATAAAAGTTAGGTGAGTGGTAGACACATGCATCAAATATATCTCTTCAACCATGACTAGGCGCTGTTTTATAATTTCACTCGACTGTCAAATTTCTTTAGTCATGGTAGGAGTGCTATGACTAACTGGCTTTTCAAAATGAAGAGAAAAAAAATATATATACCGACCAGTAAAATGGTATGAAACGAGTCGCTATAATTGTGACTGGGGGCTCCATAGATTGTATCTCAGTACCTACATTTATGAAATGACTACTAGACTTTCTCAATTATTTCAGCAATCTTTCTACTGAAAATCAATTGTATACGGAAAGTGATTTGGAAGCCTCAATGACACGGATTGAAACCATCAATTTTCATGAAGAAAAAGTCGTTGACGGCATAAAGTTTTGGTGTTATCATGCAGGTTAGAAAATTAATAGCTAGATGATATCAGTAGGCCGGCCTATTGTTTTATGAAAAGACGAAACAGACATGTTTGCTATTGCTACGGATGTGACATTTGGATTTACAATGCTAGTAGAGTAAGTACAACCTATGACTAGAGATGGACAGATCGAATCAGTTTTGATTTCGAGTACGAATCGAATCAGCCCCTTTTCATAAACAAAAAATTTGGGGGAAAATCAGCCCATTTTCATAAACCTAAAAAATAGGTGAAGAGCCTTTACAAGAGGCCGACCAAGGAGTGTGTGAGAGAGAATGAGGAAGTGAGCGATGCAGAAAAGAGTTTCTACCTAAAAGATTTGACGTCTGCTAGGTGGTGGTGGTAGTAAGCCCGATTCGAAATTTGCGATCAATTTGAGTTGCCCATCCCTACCTGTGACCAGGAACAGGTTCTTGGATTTTCACCGAGCTTATGCAATAATGTTGATGTAGGCCTTGGTCTGACTTCCATTACACCCACCTATCATACTCTCTCTGTCTTTCTTAGGCCATGTCTTAGGAGCAGCTATGTTTATGATTGAGATAGCTGGTGTGAAGGTTCTGTACACGGGTGACTTTTCAAAAGAAGAAGATAGACATTTGATGGCAGCTGAAATACCAGCAGTCAAGCCCGATGTCTTGATAATGGTTCGATTTGATTAATTTCGCATAATTTACCACGTTAGTGACAACCTAGGAGGTCTTTCATTTAGAACGGTTTATACAATTTGCCTCCGAGTGACCTCCTCTTAGGAATAATGAAACATCACTTTTCGTTATTTCCTGGGAGCGGTTACGCAACCGGATTTCAAAATCCAGCAGCTCCTATCCACAAGCTCTCACCATAGCCTTCGCCACCGATAACTCTTCCGTGTTCCCTTCTCGGTTCACTTCACTATGCTTATTATAGCTTTGGTTCATTTCATCTACTCATTCAATGATGTCTCAATATCTATGAGTCTGTTTTAATCTGAATTGTGCTATTACGATTCAGTCCATATTAAGCTGATGAACGACCGGAGCTCCAAAAGCTTGTATAAATTATAATTCTCAATAAAGTAATGCTGGACGATAAATCTGTGGTGAATTTTCTTTACATTGTACATGTCCATTGATAGTCCGCTATAGGCTCAACTAGACGTTAATTTTCATTTAGCACAATATGGTGCTGGAAATGTCATGGGCGTTATGGTGACTACTCACACAGATTTTGAGTTTGCTAGCTAGGAAGGGCGAGTCACGTCCAGTCCAAAAGCCATGCAAATCGGAAGGTTGTCAAAATTATTATGGATATGATGTTGTTGTTTTTTTCGGCAGGAGGCGACATATGGTACACATATCCACGAACCACGAGAGGAGAGAGAAGCACGATTCACAGGCACTATTCACGACATCGTGAATAGAGGAGGGCGATGTCTAATTCCCGTCTTTGCGTTAGGACGTGCACAGGAATTACTACTCATATTAGGTTTGTAAGTAAAAAAGCGAACCCTAAGAGCAAGATTTACAGAAATATATCTTGACTTTGTTTCAGATGAGTATTGGTCCAATCACCCGGAGCTTCGTGATGTTCCGATTTACTATGCATCAAGTCTCGCAAAGAAATGTATGGCGGTCTACCAAACATATTCGAACGCAATGAATCAAAAAATGCAGAAACAGTTAACTATTTCCAACCCATTCCAGTTCAAACATATTTCCAATTTGAAGGTATGGATTAATAGATGGACCTGAAAAGAATTCGCAAAATCGAGCGTGCCCACTTCTTGACACCACTGATCCGTGACGCTTGTTACCACTATAGTTTTGGGTTTGGGCACTGTTCAAGGTGATATGCTTGTTTGACTTGGTGTGTTAGCTGTATTTTCACCACCACTACTGTACCGGTAACCCGCTATCTGCAGCAGTATCGCTAGCGTAACGAAACACGTGCCAGAAAGAAATTCGAGTTTGACCGAAAGTTAACGGGAATCAGCCGATTCTTCTGTATGAAGTCATGGAGCGTGACTCCCTGAAAACGCCATAGCGTATTAATATATTAATGATTTTCTTTTTTCAATTGGTATGGTTAATGGTAACAATGCTTCAAGTGTGACAGAGCTTCCACTTTATCACTGCTTTTACTTTCTGCCATAGGGACCATTAGCAAATGGATCCTAAACTAACAATATTTTAAGTAGGCCTAAAGTCCGGAAACAAAGTTGCTTGTGTGTTTCTCAGTGGTCTCAAGAGTCTGCATACAAATTTTGACGCCGTTGGGGCTGCTAGTTCTCGAGTTCTGAACAAAAACGGCCTCCTTAAATAGTATAGATATAATATTGTTATTTCATGTTATTTCAATGTGCTTGGCTACTTACAGGGGATGGACAGTTTTGAGGATAGTGGACCTTGTGTTGTCATGGCATCACCGGGTATGATGCAGAGTGGATTGTCTCGGGAGCTTTTTGAAGCTTGGTGCACAGATAGTAGGAATGGAGTAATCATCGCTGGTTACTGTGTGGAAGGAACTATAGCTAAGGTAATGCACTTTGTTATCAATTGTAAAGGAGTTCTTGCTTTCTTAATAAGCCTTTAAACTCCGGATGGACTGCGAGATTAGGGTATGCAGCCGGCTTTGCAATGGGTAGTAGGTCTCAATTCCAATCCCAAGACTGCATCATACCAATGATGTTTCAAATGGTATCCGTAGCTTCTTCGCTAGACGACCACCGCATTGAGGGGGGTGCTTGACTTCGATAGGCCGCTGGCTCCTTCAGTGCCTCATTGTCCAACCTGCATGTACACCACACATTATGCTCGCATGATATGAATATGCACCAGCAGTGTGTATGTGTCTGTGTAAATGCAACACAAATCAAAAAATGACACAATAAATAGCATCCTTTCCTTCACATTAGGAAGAGTTTTTACCATGTGCTGCTTGGAAAATCCAAGTGAGAAGTGACCAATAGTAATTATTTCTTTCTATATGCAGCATATACTTTCGGAGCCTGATGAGGTGCAAACTATGAGCGGACAAAAAATTCCATTGAAAATGTCAGTTGACTATATTT
Source organism: Botrylloides violaceus (assembly GCA_030412335.1). Taxonomy (NCBI): domain Eukaryota; kingdom Metazoa; phylum Chordata; class Ascidiacea; order Stolidobranchia; family Styelidae; genus Botrylloides; species Botrylloides violaceus. The sequence continues at coordinate 4,432,641 of JASFYC010000810.1, forward strand.
CATTCTCGGCACATGCTGACTACAGACAGATCTCTGAATTTGTCCGAACTATTAAGCCCCCACACATCGTAAGTGACTTATTACTTTACTGCTGTGATCGTTGTTATACCATGTGTTAGCTTCTAAGATCAGTGGTTATTCTGCTCTTGTTGAAGGTTCTTGTCCATGGAGAAGCTAATGAAATGGGTAGGTTGATGTCTGCCTTGAACCGGGAATATGAAGACAATCCAGAGACGACAATCCGAATTCATAATCCAAAGAATACAGATTCTGTCCAGCTATATTTTCGGTAATGGTAAATTATATATATATATAAATGAGTTTTGTTCACATCTGATCTGATCTGATACATTTTCTAGAGGGGAAAAGATGGCGAAGGTTATGGGAAATCTTGCTATGAAGAAGCCTAAACATGGTGACAATTTGTCAGGGATTTTGGTGAAGCGGAATTTCAATTATTACGTACTAGCACCTGAGGATTTGAATGGTGAGGGCCGTCTTTGGTTTTGCAGAAATATAATATCGTATGTGTGACGCTGGTTACTATTGCTTATTTGTACACCAGGCACTAAGATTTGATGACCTTGAATGTTAGTAGTGTGGGCTTGGTATAGGATTTTGAGATATCGATTAGGATATTTGCCTCTCCCCCCACCCCACTTCATCCATATTTTGGTGTGTATCAGATGAGTGGTGACGCCCTCTCGATTGTGCTAACTCTCCCACCGGATGACAAAGGCCTATCTTACCACCTTGTTTTGTCTTCATACTCATTTACATGCTTTGCTTTCAGATCACACCAACCTAGCAACATCAACTGTAACACAAAGACAAACTGTTGCCTTCTCTGCACCTCTATCAGTGTTGTTGTATTATTTAAGCCAATTATCAAGCGACGTTACTGCTTTCAAGCTGCCAAACAATAAAGAATGCCTTCGTATTTTCGACGCGGTCACGATCGTTAAAGAACCAAATATGTTGGCACTGGAGGTAAAATCCTGCTTTAGTGTATAAAAATGTTTCAAGTGGATACGATATGGTGGATCTCTAGTGAAGGTGCTATTGCCAACTTATGCCCGGCTACAGGTTGTGATAGATTCTCCACATTGGCGATTTCATATTGCTGAAACACATATAGTAAAATTTTTGGGTAGATGTGACTGCTGCTAAAACTTTATGCTTTCAACTTCTATTTGAGCCAATCACATGTAGACTGCCCATTGAATAACCAATGTGTTGGTGATTTTGAACTAGATATAGCTCGTTGGGGAGACTCGCGAATGAAACTGAACTTAAATGAACTATTCTTGTGTTTTCCTAGTAGGAACTAAGAACTTCCTACCAAATTGTCTTAGTGATTATAATCTCTTCTGCAGTGGACGGCTAATCCAGTCAATGACATGTATGCGGATGCTGTTCTAGCAATAGTGTTGAGAGTGGACACGGATCCATTAGCACAGAAGGTTTCCTTGCAAAGAATACAAAAGCCAGATTTGAAAAAGGAATTCGAAGGACGTCTCGAGGTAAAATATCGTAATAGTTACAATCAGGGATGTGGAAGCAGTCCCTTTTCCATTGAAGTATAAGCGCGAAAATTCCATCACTTGCACACGCAGTAAAGCATATGCTCTCTGAACCACATGAAATACCTTGAAATAAGCAGATTTGGTGGCCATACGAGTCCGCCCTTGGTAGTCTGATTCCCGGCGATGCAATCAGTCAAAAATACAAATGTGGCCCTTGCCATCTGAAATATTTAGGTATCTTAGTTAATCGTGAGAGGTCGCGAACATGATCGTGTAATGTCTTGAGGGTAGCAGAAGTGATTGAGAAATATCCGCTTCCGTATCTCAGGCGATTGTATCTTTCACTCTTCGGTATTGTTACCTTGAGTTCAACCCATTCTCTATAAAACCATGGTAATGTCAACAGAACACTTGCGGGAATTTTTATGGGGAAGCCACTGGCCGTTTATAAACTCGGCAGGGGACCGCTGCGATATTTTTTAAGGGTTTTTGTACCACTGCTCCATTGGGTGTATGCTAAATTGATGTTCAGTCTTTGCATTCATAAAATAATCCCATTTGAAATTTAGTCCATGTTGGAAGGTATGTTTGGGGAAAGTGTAATAGAACAACCTGTTCCGGGTGAAGAAATAGAAGAACAAATCAATTTGGCAATCGGATCAATTAGTGCAACTGTCAATACAAAGACACGGGTTGGTTATATTGAATTTTCTGACCTGACATTTGGGCTGATATGCCAAAATTTAGACTTGTTTTGAAATTCATATATACCTCAAACCGTTCGAGAAGTACGAGAACAATAGCAAAAATCTTACCTTCCCGTTTCTACTTCATAAGCGTGTTGCGAATTGTTCCATTGTGATAAAAATGGGAAGTGTGGCTCTTCCAGTTCCAAGATTTGGCTGGGATAAAATCACCCGTGCAAGATAAGCACTGATGGTATATATATGTAACTAGAGCACTGGTGCTCTAACTATGTAGGTGTATATGGAGCGCACTCCGCCTCTTGATAATAATGCAATGATTAATTAAAACTTGATATGCATTGATAATTTCTTCATGCCATCAATATATTTAGATCGGGTGTTCCAGATTTTGCCTGACACCTCTGGATCTGATACGTGACACCACACATCAGAAACGTTCGTTGTTACTGTGACTGCAAATTCTCGCATTTCAGGTCGTTTCCTGCCCTGACGATGAAGAAGTAGAAAGGTCATTGCAAGAATCGGTGAATAGGTTGTATGCTACTATCATGCCTTTGGGTGTCAAAGACACGTGACTTCTAGCGTAGAAGTCACGTTAAAGCATGCCTATTGTTGATCTGATGTGAGGAAGCGAAGTTGATTGGCGAAGCCGCGAGATCGTGTCTGTCGAAATACGCGAAACTTGTCTTCCTGTTGAGTGGTTGCCGGTTGGACGCTAGATGTATATTTGTTGATTTAAACTGTGTGTAAGTGCAGCCATTCTTATGTCAACCACGGATCAGCTCAAATCTCGTTGTCGGATCCTAGTCGAACCTGACTGACCTGACTCAATTTCAATATTCAAGGTGTAGCCTACACCTACAGTACATACTTCATTACTGCTTGTTGAGAGGTAGACTCATGACAGTGTCAATGATGCGTTTCTTTAGCGGGTTGAGAGCATATTAGCAGTTGACGGTTTGGGTCAGTCAGATATTGCAAGTGGGCGAAATAGAAAGTTGATCTGTTCCCAATAATGTTTCGTATTAGTAGGCCTAGTATGCGCACGTCGTTCTGACGGGTAGGTATATGATTAACACCGGGAGCAGCATTATCGTGCGATCAGGATAGGCTGAGATGGCGTCTGCTTTTCGCTCGGGTCAAAGCGAAGACGTGCTTAAAGCGGGTGCGCCGTATTGCGGCACGGATCTCTGGCGATGGAAAAGGTGGTGTTCGCATCTCTATCATTCAAATGCCTCGATGGTCTCAGTCGGACGAAAATAGTCCCGTTTCCGTATGATATCCCTAAAACCAGCGGTAAACCCTCGTCCCTAAGTCTGGTCTGGTAGGCCACCATAGAATGAAATGCCAACTCTGATTACATTCTATGGCAGCCCACCACCATTGATGCAAATACGGCAGGACTAGTCAACCATCAAGCCCTTGTCCCGGAAGTAGTTATATTCGTCCCAGCGCCATCATAAAGTTACTTTCAGCATAGAAAGTAGGCTATATTAAATGCTTCCAGCATAGCAAGCAAGCTGCGTTTTCAGCGACCCCAATGATCTGAATCTGAACTGAGCAAAAGGGAAGAGCTCATCCCATTCGCGAAGTCACTCTGTACATTTGGGTGCGGTTGGGGTAAAGTAGCGTACCGGTATAGGTTAACCTGTGCAAAAGCGCGCAGATCATTCTCCGCTCGACTAAGGGACTGCGATTTTAGGGTAAATATGCAGAATTACTCACAACGAAACCGAAGGTGGGTGTCAAATGACAGAATGAGGCATGCTGGTTACGAATATCAACATCCCGCCCGTCGAAAACGTAGAATTTCGAAGATACGGACAGCCAAAATCTCAACAATCCCAAGCAAAGTCGCTCACCAAAGCACTATCAGATACGGCTACAAACACTGTCACGCTCCAATGCACATGCGTCATCACTGTTTAAGCTTAAAGCGCTACTACTAGAGGTGGACGGCTCCGCTTCGCTCCGCACGGGTCGCGAAGCCTTTCTCATCATATACATAGGACACTGGTGCATTCATTACTTTCATGAATACCTGTTTTAAGAAAAAAACTTCCTGTAATGGCTATAAACTGCAGCCTTGCGCGTAGACTATGCATGAATTATGCATCAAAGAAAAGCAGAATCAGTTGTTGGTCGTCGCGCTACTCGAGCGATTCTCGATCAAAAGTAAAGGAAAGACTCTCTCATGTTCCTGACATCAAAACATTTTTATCCAAAGAAGCCGAAGGATTCGATCCTAGACCAGTAGAAGATATTATACCACCGTATATGAGTGCGACCACTAATCGGGGTAAGAAAGTATATTTTGAAACTTATGGTTGCCAGATGAATGTGAACGATGCTGAATACGCATGGGCGATATTGAAAAACAAAGGATATATTCGAACTGACGGCTTGCACGATGCTGACGTCATTCTATTAGTTACATGTTCAATTAGAGAAAAGGCCGAAGAGAAAATATGGTCACGATTGAATCAGCTCAAGAAATTGAAGGATGCCAATGAACAGTATGGTTACCCCAAAGTGGGTGTGTTAGGGTGCATGGCAGAACGATTAAAGAAAAAGATTTTAGAAAAGCAGCGTGCCGTTGATGTTATCGCCGGCCCTGATGCATACCGCGATCTTCCTCGCTTATTACAAGAATGTTCTGATAATTCAAGCGCGACTATCAATGTGATGTTGTCGCAGGATGAAACCTATGCAGACATTATGCCTGTTCGATTTGATCAAAAATCTAAGAAGGCCTTTGTTTCTATCATGCGAGGCTGTGATAACATGTGTAGTTATTGCATTGTGCCTTTCACACGAGGACAAGAAAGAAGCCGTCCTGTATCTTCCATTCTAGAAGAAATAAAAATATTGTCCGAGCAAGGTGTCAAGCAAGTAACGTTGCTTGGCCAAAATGTGAATAGCTACCGAGATTTGTCAGAGTCACAGTATGACACATCTCCCGACCCAACATCGTTAAGCAAAGGGTTTAGGACTATATACAAAACAAAACATGGTGGGATGAGATTCGTTGATTTACTCGATAAAGTCTCACTCGTTGATCCAGAAATGCGAATCCGTTTCACGTCGCCGCATCCGAAAGATTTTCCCGATGAAGTGATTCAAATTATCAAAGAACGGCATAATATTTGCAATCAAATACATATGCCTGCTCAAAGTGGAAGTTCTGCTGTCTTGGAACGAATGAGAAGGGGGTATACTAGAGAAATTTACTTGGAATTAGCTGAAAAAATCAGAGGACTTATACCGGATGTATGTTTATCGACTGATATGATATCAGGTTTTTGTGGTGAAACTCTACAAGACCATAAAGACACAATAAGTTTAATGGAAAAAGTTAAATATGAGATGGCTTTCATGTTTGCGTATAGTATGCGTCAAAAAACTCACGCCTACCACAGAATGAATGACGATGTTCCTAGTGATGTCAAGCTTCAACGACTTAATGAAGTAAAAGAAACTTTTATCCGATGCCTTAGTGCCGTGTTACCCAAGAACATCGGTCAATCTCAGCTTGTTTTGGTTGAAGGTTTTGATAGGAAAGATCAATCATTTATAGTCGGTAGGAATGATGGTAATCTTAAAGTGAAATTTCCTGCCAAGGAAATTTATAGGTATAAGGACAATGAAAATTTCAAGACTGTCCCTGAAGCTGGGGATTATGTTATGGTGGAAATAGTTGATAGCTTGGTTAGCTCACTGGTTGCTGAACCAGTCTGTTTCATTGGTTTGTCAGAGTTTCATAATCACGTTTCTGTTTGCTAACCTTGACATGGTGCAAACTGCAATTTGTAATACAAAAAATAGTGGAGCTGATGGCGTACGATCCAAATAGTATAGATGGAATAACTCACCACGGTGTTAATATCTATAATCCATCTTCCTTCATCTGGTGATGCTTGTGTTACATCTGTGGTGACTTATTCTATCTTTCCATTATACAAATCAATAAGGAGTCCGCTGTATTATTGATGCGCGACGCTGTAAAATATTACCGGAAGCTTTTTCCAGGGAAATCGCCCATGTCTGCAGGAAATTATTCGCTACATTCAAGCATGACGTTTCATGAAAACTGCGAGTGTGAGTGTGTTTGAATCTGGATTTATCCACGTGCTCAGGCAAAATTCTGATGAGCTTCCAAAGTAAATGTACCGTAACGGTATATATGTTTTCAATACATTTGATATGCATCTGTCAATCTGTACACCGGTACATCGTTTATTCAATGAGTAGTGTATCTATACTACTGTACACCATGGGCATTGGTCACTAAATCTGCAACGTTTTGATTTTTTTTTTCAGTCAAAGATTTAGTGTAAATTTGAAGGATATACTCTACTCATATAAAATGTCATCTGATAAAGGAAAATTGAAATTTGTACCATTCTCAAGTGTTGTATCACCAGGATTCTGGTATCAACTCGTGGATAAAAAACTGAACGAGTTCAAGCTTGATACATCGCCGAAAGAAATACAAGGGATTTACTATAATACAGACTCTAGTGGTATCCCATGTCAACACTGTGTTGAATTTGATTCGTTTGAGAAAACCGCAGCTTCTCTAAATTGCTTCGTTACTCATGGGAGGTTATACAACACCAACACCGTTGAAGAATTTAAAGAGTTTAATAAAAAGGATCTATTGCATTCAGAAGCGAAGAAATTATATCATGATATTCAAAGCGGAGATGCGATTTCAGACCCGTCACTACTAGCAAGATTTTTCCTTCTTAGTTTTGCTGACTTGAAAAAGTATAACTTTTTTTATTGGTTTGGTTTTCCATCGTTTCTCAAAGTGACTGATCATATTACGAGCAAGGTTTGTTGTTCTTTGAACGCGGTTTTGTCTGAGGATAAAATCTCTAATTTATCTGAAGCTATCAGCAAATATGACGGCTATAAAGGGTTTTTCCTTGTCTGTTATGAGAATTCAGAATTTGAAGATGTGACATGTCACGCGTTATCAAAGTTCACCACACTAGCCGCAAGTGGAATGTCTGTATGTTTTGTGTATTCTGATCCGAGCACATTGCCAGAATATCCAGGATGGCCTTTAAGAAACTTATTGTTGTTAATATCTATCCATTGGCTGAAATACTGTAACGGAAAGATTCAAACCTTGGGTTTGCGTTACAAAAGATCTGAGGGAAATTGGACAATATCTGACAGCTTATGGTCGGAACTGACCTATGACCCCAGCTTTTCTGGAGTAGCTGCCATGCCAGACGCTGTGGGCTGGGAAAAGAATCATCAAAACAAGCTATGTCCAAGACAAGTTGATTTGGCAGAGAGTATGGATCCGAAAAGATTGGCTGAATCAGCCGTAGACTTAAACCTGAAACTTATGAGATGGCGTCTCATGCCTAATGTAGATCTCGACGCGATATCAAAATCAAGGTGTTTGCTATTAGGTGCTGGTACACTCGGTTGTAATGTGGCACGGGCTCTTTTAGGATGGGGAGTCAAAAAAATCACATTTGTCGATAATGGTAAAGTGTCATTTTCAAATCCGGTTCGACAGTCACTATTTCAATTTTCCGACTGCTCAACATCTGGAGGCCGTTCCAAGGCTATTGCTGCAGCAGAACAATTACAAAGAATATTCCCGGGTGTCGATTCGACTGGTATACAATTATCAATCCCTATGCCTGGTCATCCTGTTGATACCAATGAAAAAACTTTGAAAAGAGCTAAAGACGACATTCAGACATTGGTATCATTAATTGAATCGCATGATGCTATATTTCTGTTGATGGACACTCGCGAAAGCAGATGGTTACCGACAGTAATAGCAGCTTCAAAAAGAAAGCTCGTCATAAACGCAGCTCTTGGTTTTGATTCTTACCTCGTTATGAGACACGGTGTGGACGATGCTGCCAGTGGAGAAACTGCTTCATGTAAACCATTCTCCAAACTTGGATGTTACTTCTGTAATGATGTTGTAGCTCCAGGCAATTCAGTACGTGATAGAACCCTCGACCAACAATGCACTGTGTCGAGACCCGGTGTGTCTATGATTGCTGCTGCTTTTGCGGCAGAACTTTTTGTGTCGGTGATCCAACATAAAGACGGAGCGGGTTACATTCCTTCAAGTTCAACTTCAGAATTTTGCGGTGCAAAAGATGAGCTACCGTTAGGGGCCATACCACATCAGATACGTGGGTATTTGTCGAACTACCAAACTTTACTACCAAAGACTCACTCCTTTAGCAAATGCACGGCTTGTTCAGATATTGTATTGAATGCATATATAGAAGGACAAGTTGAATTTTTGTTAGAGGTGTTTAATTCACCACCGAAATATCTTGAAGATATTACCGGTTTAACATTGTTGCACCTTGAGACAGCAGCAGCTGAGAATGAGATCATAGAGCTCAGTGATTGTGAGAGCATATAAATTTTCTTACTGTTTATTTATTCGTGCTGCTTTTACCGAATACTCAACAGTTGCAAATAGTGGAAAATCATGAAATTGCCCTTGATTGTGTATTGGGATGTTAATTCTACACCACGTGATTGCACATAACAATTTGGCGACTATGGTATTGTTGTGCAATTTCACTTGTATGGATTGCAACTGTTTTATAAAATGATTTTATGGATGTGTGCATTGTATGTAGGCTATATGCAAACCATTCTCTCTGGATTTTTGTACAAATCAATTGTGTTCAACGTTCATAGTTTTCATCTTGTCAGTCAAGCGATCTCCGACTAGCTATTGCCCACTAGTGGGGAGGATAAAGTATTCATCTCTTATGTCCTAATACAATTTTCCCACCTCTGTGACCATTCTCTTACTGTAACGTGTATGTTATATATAGAATCATATACCACTGTACCACACAAGTTCATCACTTACATGTGGACGCTGGAGATGGAATCACACTGAGCCCGATTTTTAATTTTTTGCGTACTTAATAAAACTTCTTGCCTGTCTCTGCCTGGCATTTTTTGTTGCCCTACTGGACTGATGTATATGGTGACCAGTGGTCACTGACCACATCATAATTCGGCGGAAAGTTCGTGCAATTATGCCTAGCAAATTTTGGGTGCCCTACTTGACTGACATCTACGGCCACCATGTCATAAATAGACGGAATTAGATGCTACTATGGCCTGCAATATGCACGCTACACCATAATCAAAATTGTGTGTAAAGTTCGTACTTTTACGCCTCGTGTTTATGATGACATAACTAAATCTATACATATCATTTCTAAAGTGCGTTGAAATCGTGTTCTTGGAAGTAAGTTATGCTCCAACTGACTGGTATTGCAGGCCCACAATCAGCTTTTAGGAAAGGGCACAATAACGTCACGTGGCGTCAATCTTATCTTGATGATTTTGGATTACAAAAGTAGTGATATGCTGTGACGTATGACGTTAGCTATTCGCGATCCGTGGGTTGCAATGCGGATTAAAAGATACTGGAAACTGCAGAACTCCAGGTCTAGGTACTAATCGTCAGCTGCCGAACATAGGAATTGAAAATTTAGGAATCAAATGCGTGGTAGCGGCCTGGTGCAAATGCAGGGCCGAAAACAATGGACAACATCTTTCTTTATTCAATTTATTTAACAGTAGAATTTGGCATACTTTCATAGACAACAGATTTCACTTTCAATTAGATTTAGATAATAATACAATAACTGGCCATAGAACGAAGCGCAGGCCGTAGCTTCTTGTTTTTGCTGAACTGTAGCATGTGAAGGCCGTGACACTATGCCTGAGCAAATTACTTGCTAATAGGCTAGTTTAAGCCTTCAAATAATATGTACATAATTTTTGTCCAACAAAGTCGCACGTTGCTATGCGGTGTTGCCCGGCCCGCATTGACGCTACTGCATCTATTAGTTGATTACTAATTTCTTGTGTGAAGATTACACGGTGAAGCAATCATTTGAAGTTGAAAAATGAATTGATGGTGGATAACGCTTCAGGTTTGATGTCCTCGTTGACTGGTGAACGCTTTGTCGTCTGTCTACTTGCCGATGCTGCCGTTGGATGTATTGAACTTATTTTGTGACTTTGCGGCGAGGCAGCGTCATATCGAGCTTCAACGGAACTAAAATCACCCGCAATGCGCGGTTTTCCTTGAAGAAGTGGCGATGTTGAGGTAAATCGAGGTGAAAGTGGCGACGGCGGATTCGAACAATCACTATCGGACAAGCCTGTTCGCTGCCGTCGTGTATCAAGAGATAAACCGTGCGATACGGTGGGGGAAATCGCACCTGATCGAGAATTGGTTCCAGATGATGTGGTATATTTTTGCGATGCGAGTCTATCAGGTACATGGTTGAATCGCCTATTATTATCTTCCACTTGAATGCTACAGCATTTCTCATCGGTTCTTAGTTTTGGCCTACTTGACTCTGCCACAGTCGTATTTCCCAACTCCTCTTCGGAATCAGTAACTTCTACTTCCACGACTTCGTATTCATCGCTGTCATATTCTTCTCCTTCTTTCCACTCTCGGACTTCAGGCGATGGAGATATTGCCATAGCCATAGCAACTGTTTCGTCAGCAGGCAGAGTGTGGGACATATCAAGTCTCGGTCCGTCATCAGAACAGCCCCTTTCAATTTTGTCGAAGTTGGTACCATGTAGTTTTGCAGGAATTAATTCTGTTTCAATTGCGGGATGTGATATCGCGATATTCTGTAATTCACATGACTCGGGTTTGAAATTTATGTAGGCCTACAGCAGAACAGGCCTATTCAATTTGGACTTACTGGCGATGCTGTTTCTTGAGGGGTCGCCGTTTTTATTGTGGTCTTGATGGCATCACAAGATCTTTCTCCTGGCACCGAATGACCCCGTGGACCTTGTTGCTCAGTCGAATTACAGTCCTGCAGCAATAGATTATGCGCTCTGTCATTAATTAGTAGGCTACACACTACACAGGCTATAGCAGGTCCATATAGGCTATGCTTGATTCCTCCGTACGCCAACGTCATATTCCCACTTTCCATCTCGTAAAACACAGAACATGGTCGATGCCGATTGGAACAGCACTGATGCCAAGTCGAAGGACGTGGTTGCCTAATCTAACTGATTAGCCATCGGCACGGATATAATAGCACATACAGCGACAAGGCGCTTAGACTCATTAGGAACGATTGTTCGTTGGTCCTTTCGGTCATTTTGTTGACAGCCACTACCAGATCTCCCGCATCTGTCACTTGCGGCAAATTGCATCTCTGCCTCTGAATCTGAGTTCTCCATTTCAATATGTGGCCTAACTGATTCTGGCTTAACCTGAACAGAGGTATACCTATCGACTTTTGTTGACAGTTCATGAATCCTACCAAGCAAGGGTTACCCACCTTTCTCAGTACATTGGGACTACTCTTTCGAATAGAATCCAGTAAATCGCCTCTGTTAGCAATAACAGGACTTTTGCTTCTCTTCGTCCTTGACGGGAGGTTCAATAAATTCTGAAGGTATAAGTGAGAACTTATAGCCTATATATATCACAATTTCGGTCACGTCACATAGTCAAAGCAAAGGGTGATAGGGAGAGGGTCCGTCGCTCGTTCTAGAATCTAGAGGTTAGTTATTGAAATCCCGTCGACAGCGTCGAGCATAAAGGGCGTTACAGACAGAATATATATTGCGTGGTACAGCCTATTGTTTTATCAGCCCTCTTTGTCGATAGCGCCGTTTCACAAGTTTATTCCGCTTTATTCGTCTTACGTGAGAGCGTGTAGAGTTGAAAGTATATTCGCGTTAAAATACGCTCGAAGCTTTCCTGCCTGACTCGCGCCGAATATGAGGCGACGCAAGAACACGATCGTCGTGAATTTGGAGCATATAGCGTCCACTGTGATATGCAGGAGATTGTGTCGAGTAATATTCACCTTGGATGGGTTTGTGCGTTCACTCTTTGTATCATCTGAGCGATTTTTACTATCCTTTCCCTGGTTTGCGTTAACGGATGTCGTTGCCTCCTCTTGTTGAGAACTTGTGGGAGGCTTGTCCACCATACCCAACAGCTTTGAAGTAAACCATCGTTCAAGGAGTGTTACCTCGTCCTTACTCATGTTTTGCAACACTCTTTCCACATCGTTTTCCTTGCAATGAAAACGATACAGTCATGAGAAATTATTTTACTGCATGTAGGCCTATTTAGCCTACACAGCCCAACAGTCTATATAATTAATTACTTACACAAATGCGGATCATGAAACCATGAACACTCAAAATCCTAAGACTCAAGGCAGGGTAGAGTATAACCAACTGTATATAGCCCGTATGCGAGGTTTAACGAAATCAATATTTACCCCAATTCTTTTTGATGGATCTAATCCAAGCATCTTCGAATGTTCTTGCAGTTTCTTAAATTTTTCCAATCTTTCCTTACGATACCATTCGCTGCTAGGTTGACGTCGAAGCTGCGGTCTTTTATGCTGAAATATATACAGCAATTGGAATCTGTAAGTTTTTAAGAACGGAGAACCATGATGATCATGATACAGGCCATTTTTGGTGTTGACAACTTAGGTCTTATACTATACAGCGTTCGCAGCCTCAATTCGGTGGTATTGTACAAGCAAATATAGGCCTACAGCAGTAGCTTATGCGCTCAATCTGAATCTTTGTTCACATGGTCTTGTTATTGATTGGTCGTAGTTGACGCGGGTTAGTCATACGACGCTCGCGGAGCCCATTAGTCGTGACATCATTAGAGCACGCTCATTATTCCGGGGTCTTTCACCTTACTCGAGATTCTGTGGCTTGATTCACTCCAATAGCCCTATATCCTATGTACCTGTCCCGCCTGCCTTTTCTTTTCTTCTGCCACCCTCTTTCTTCGTACTAAGTCCATGTTTTTTGTTAATATATTAGATGTTGCCATTCGTAAACCTGGATTAGCAAATTGATATCCCAATTTCAGAAGTGACCTGAAACAGTACTGGCATTTCAGACTCGAGGCCTATATACACAGCATTCATTGTCATATGAACTGCGTTGCTTCGCTCACGTGTTTTCCTTCAGCATTTTGCTCATGTCTTGTTCTGCTTTTGCTCCGAAAATATGTCGCTGATTATTGAGCGATAACTCCACCAAGCAATTGTTTTTTCTTAGAGCTGAGATTAGACGACGACCGCCTTCACCTAAAATAGCATCCACTGGCTTTATGGATAGTGTTTAACATGAATTGTCACATTCGTTACCGACCTGTTATGAAATTTGACTCTACGTTGAGTTTTTTTAATGTCTGGTTCTTTTTTAACATCACCGCCAACGCTTTAGCAGCTCTGTCTGTTAGACCAGTGTTTGCCAAAGATAATGACGTCACGTGTGTGTTGTCTTCCATTGCTACGGCCAGTTCTTCAAATCTCTCGATGGGAACATCGTGAATGTTGTTTAAATTCACCTGAAAACGCGAAAACAATTTGGCATTTCTAGCATTTGACCTGTTTCAACGATGACGGGTCATATTAAATGGCGCACCAGACGGACTACGGACCACTCGAAAGTATCGATACTAAACGACAGACATGTGGACATTCTAAATATTTCAAAGGAGTTACTGGTAAGGTTTGGCACCGTTTGTAGTCAGATTAGCGGAGTGAGTGAAGGAAGGAGCAAACGTAGCTAAAACAACTTCGGGCGACTCTCCGATATTTTTTGTAGTCCGTCAATCCGCTCGGCCCGCCGTTTAGTATCGCAAAGTCCGCTCTCTCCGCAGACCGCAGTCCAATTGGTTCGTCGTTTAGTAGCACCCAACGATGCCCGCTTGAGTTGATAAAGCCAGGTTACTATATACGTATATAGTAGGCATGCAGTAGCCATACGGACACTAAGCTTGCACTGAAAGATATATTTACACAATGCAAGAGGCTGCGCAATATCTATTTCTCAGTCGCTGTGGACATTCCAATCAAGATAACTCAGATAAGAACTTGGCCAACGTGAGAATCCCCTTGGGTTTCTGCAGCTCAACGTAACCATTATACAGGGTATCATCCGTATTGAAGTAGACGGTTACAATACTTATAGTATAGGCCTACAGCTGTTACTTCAAAAAGGAATTCTACAATCATCAATCGCTATAAACGCTTACGCGTATTATTAGTGTCATACCATCAAGTCGGGTGGATTGATTGGTCGAGTTCAAATCGTGAGATAGCCCTGTCGGCTTCGTTTCCCGATCGCAACACAAACGACTCGGGTATCTGTTACCTGCCTGCTTGACTTACAGAATCAGGAGTGGAGTGCGGGGGTGTGGTTGTCACAGTAGTGCGGGCTGTAACCATGAAGTAAGCATTTATACATAAACTGTGAATTTACTAATATATTAATCTGTTATCAGCGAAAAGCCACAGCTATGCACAAAATGCCACACAGTGCATATTGCCAATTTTCGCCATATCTATGTGTATATCTCGTGTAGGCCTCTATATATATGTTACTCTGCATCTTCCTATACAGCGAAAATCACGATCCACGACAGTGCTAAGGTCGCATCTTATGAGCTCCCTGTGGTTTCACAAGTCCTATCCTGTGGAAGTATAGTACAGAAGATAGCACATTCAACTCACTTCAACAAGAGTAGGATCATCATCTCTAATTCTTTCCAGCATCTCTTCAACGCTTGTTGGATTAATAGACAATTCCGCAGCAAACATATCACATGACTCCGCACTATTACTAGCCGTTGACGCCATTGTAGCAATTCCCTCACTAGGCGCTTCGCTACTTTCGGACATGGCTTTGCGACGGCAAGGTTGGCAATCATCTTCCCCAGGAAGGTAACTGTCATCGCTCGGCGTGACGTCAGCATCGGCATCGTATCCGAACGCAGAGTTTCGTGACGCATCACCGTCTTCGCTCGTAGCCTGCTCATGTTCAATGTCTTCTATTTCGCCATCTTCGTCTTCAAGTTTCCTTCGTGCGCCAGCCGTTATTCTGTCGAAACTAACCCCATGCAGTTCATCCGGCAGCACAAGTGTTGGTTCCTTTACGTTTATCTGACAAATAAAGGGTAAATGTTCATAAACTACTGAATCTCATTTATTAGAAACGCGCCGTAGTGCAATAGTGTACTACACAAGCCTTAGAGTTGGGATTTAACTCTGCTACCATCTGTCATATATTCCAACTTGCTGCGAATCCCAGACAGCACGCCTCACAGAGATCACATCCTCCCTCTCTGGGCTGCTATAGGCTATCCGGCTCTATTGTTGCTCCCAAGACCAGTAAAATTAAGGTTGCGGCAGAAAGGGCATCCGACTGAAAATTGTCGCTACCACATTGTAAGCCTCATGTGGGATGTGAAACGAAGCGTGTATCTCTGTATATCACAGGTCGCAAATGGAAATAAGAAAGCATATTATAAGGCTACGACATCAATACCTATGCGCCTTTTACGGAACAATGTTAAGGCATACACCCGAGATTTACTATCTTATGATCAATGAATCCGAATTTGATTGCGTTCCCTTCATGAGGTTCACAATAAGTGCTCCAGTCAGGGAAGCAATTTTGTAATTTTTTTAAGACTAACCCTACTCATGTTCTGACATATTGACTTAATCAATATCTCTAGTATCTGTGAATCGATCGCACCTTTCTCAACTTGGGTCTTAAGTTCATCAGCTCATCTGTCATAAAGTTGCGATTGACAACAGCGGCGTCGACTTGACGTTCGTTGCCGTCTCGATACCGAGTTATCTTCGAATTTCGTCTCGTCTTTGATGATACATAACTTGGTCGTCTACTAACTCCGCTGCTGTTTACTCGTTTAGTTCTGCGCCTGTAGCACCAACACAGTTCAATGTCAAGAAATCGTGCTTGAGAGATATGGCTTACTTACTTTCCTTCACGTTTCTTGACCGCTTGCACGAGCTCGTTTTTTAATGTATTGTTTACATCGTCTCCAGACATTCTCCTGTCGTTTCGTGGAGTTGTCTTTTTTAATTGTGGCAATTTGAAGGTGCTTTTCTCTGAAAATTAGTAACATCTGTCCTACCTTGATAATGTGCAGGACATACGACAACATTATAATTTGTGCGATTTGTGTTGTTCTCTTCATATGGGCCTACGCAATACACAGACGATACGTATATATTCTACTTGCGCAAACGCCTATGTATTTGACGTGTATGATGTCCAGGTCCACGTGCAGGCTTCCGGACAACGAGCCAATGGCTATCTGAGTCAGGCGCCCCCTTGCGGTGGAAGTCAATCATTGAAGACGCCGGTACGAAGGCTCTGTCGATTTTGTAACCTTATACCTTTACTCTTCTGTCTAAGGAGTGACTTTTGAACGGGCTTCAATTGTGTCTTGTCCAGCTTTCCCCGAGTAAAAGCATCTGGTTTGCTTTTCAATAGACTGCTTGCCTTATTGGTCTGTGATTGAACTGTATCTACAATATCTTTTTTGATATCTTCCTCTATTGTGTTTCGGCAAATCTGCTTATAAAAAAGTGACTACACTTAAAAATAGAATCCACGAAAATCCCGCAATAGATAGAATATACGGAAATAAAGGTGAATTTTTAAGAAAATCTTTAGCCTTGAAATCACTGCAAATAGTTTCATGCTTCCGTTCAAGCTGTTGTTCACAAAGGTTTGCATAAAGTCTGAAGCTAGGGAGCAAAAGCAGTTGGGTGCGACTACGTTCTAGCTGTACGTATCGGGTCGTGGCTATTTACAAAGCGACGCATCAGGGGAGAGACGGGACAGAGTTAATTTCAATGCGTGCGCGGGTTGCATAATGTTGTACGATTGTTGCTATATAGGCCCCTACTTATTATACAGTAAGTGCCACAACCTCCCAGCCTAAACAACCTTTAGCCCATGCCGTGTTTGTAGTCCCAGAAAGCGTGCGAGGATATGCAAGCGTCGTTACACCCTTTAACTATCCTGTAACCCGACATCTTCTTTTTATAGCTTTGCACGCTCACTTAGGCTACATATTGGGTGGCCAC
This sequence comes from Botrylloides violaceus, assembly GCA_030412335.1. NCBI lineage: Eukaryota > Metazoa > Chordata > Ascidiacea > Stolidobranchia > Styelidae > Botrylloides > Botrylloides violaceus. Next base: position 4,449,831 of record JASFYC010000810.1, read on the forward strand.
TGAGGATTGAACCGCGTATGATTTGGCCGTGGTTGGTTTATTTACGGCGGGTGTCACTCCTCCCGGCAAAGGTAATTCGCAGGCCACTTAGTGGACGGCGTAATTTTGTAGATTGCGTGATGAGGTGCTGATGAGACCCTTGTTGCATCCCTCGCAGTATGCGTATGAAGACGGCGGTAGCTTGGCACGAAAGCCGTGATGGATATAGGCCTACACCTCAGTAGTAGGCCCAAGTGTGGTGTATGTCATCACTGCGTATGCGCTGATTGAGTGATTAGCTAATTACTTTTTGTGAGTGCTATGACTGCCCCGGCAGTTGAGTTGTCAGTTGAGATGGAATGGTTGGTTGAAATAGAATGGCTGGTACAGGCCACAGAAAGCAACGGTAGGCTAGTCAGTTAGGCCAAAGGGGGGAAACGATACACTATAGGCCACTCACCTCGCTGAAGTCGTCGCAGTCTGCTTCATCGCTAGAGCTGGAAGCTGTTGTGTACGACTCGGAATCACCCGACTTCTCAGGAGGCCTTTCCAAGATTTCCCTGTCAATCTCATTCTATATTAAGAAAACTCTGTTGTTATGTAATATTTCGTATATAGGCTAAGCGAATAAGCTTGCATCCCACTTCATGAATACAAAGCGTCGAAAATGATGTTTACAACTGCCAGTCACGTCAGGAGAAGACAACGTCCAAGGCCATCCTGTCTTTGAGTGAATAAGCTATCACCAAGGTAGGTCTGCTTACGGTTCCATTTTGATTTATAATATTCATAAAATATTAGCTTCGGCATCGGCCCTGAATGGGTGTTCTAGCTATCCGAATGTTCCAAATATTGGTTGCAATAAATTCACAGGCCAACGTCTACTAGCAATAGGCCTATAGGTTCCACTCACTTCTAAACGAGCCAACTCGTCTTTCGTAAGTCCAGACATTATTTCGTCCTCATCGATATCTCTATACTTCTGAAGCATTTCATTGTACCCCGACATATTTCAACAGGACGCGAGTCCTTCGTTGCACAAAGTGTTGCCTTCCTTTGCGATTAGCGCCCAAATAAGTAGCCTATACTTAGACTACGGCAAAGCGAATGTGGTACTGAGATGCATATATACTTGAAGGTCGCAACCAAGGCGATCTTAATCGCCTTGTTCGCAACGAATCGAACGTAACAAGTCGGGACTTTTGAGTTTTATTAGTTTCTTGCTAGAAGTGCTCTTGCTAACACTTGCACTGGTGATCTCTTACAAATTCTTAGATTCACTAAACCGAAACTTGCTAAAATGTACCTCACTGGCCCAAATAGATGACTTTTAGTCGATTACAGAGAGGCAGCCCTCACCCAGTTGGCCTTCTTGGAGGCTGGCTGTCAAGTTAACGACGAAAACGAATCGCTAAGGTGTACGGGTCCGCACCAGTGGAGAAGAAAAAGGCTGCGTCGTTCGTGGAATGATGTAAGCTTCACCTACTCGGACAGCTTGACGACATTCAACGGCCGTTTCCATATCCAATTAGCGATAGTGTCGACTTCACTGTAACTTCCATTCCAATAATACAAATCACCACTACGACTTGGTTTGTTCTACATCTCACAGCATTTAGCTCTTGTGTCGAGAACAAGGATATATCGTCTTCGAAACATCGGAAGTGCGCGCTGCCGATGGGAATAGATAAAAGAGCAGTGACGTCACTCGACGAAGCAGCAGCTGTCAGACGACCTGAAGTCTTGATTCTCTACTACGTATGCCGACGTATTGGTGAAGTGCCAATTACGTCAGCACACAATCAGAATCTCTTTTCAAAGCTGATACGATAATCTGGCTTTTAGTCTGGTGGCCGAGCCCAATCACAACTAAGAGCCGGGATAGTAAGTTGGCGTAATATCGGGGCTGTATCCACCTCACTGCTTGACCGACAGAATAGAGTATCTCGATTTACCTCATAAGGTCATATGGTATATTCAAAGATTTTATTCCACGAAAAATGCATCCGTCTCGGTGTGATCTAATTTGAAAAGTGACGATTCACAGCTTAATGCTCAATCACGCACCATAAAACAAGTATTATGTGAACTCCATGATCTTCTTCAAAAATTCGATGTATACAGTCTTCTGTGTTCCAGAGGTTGGAATAAAATGGCCGCCAGGATGCCTCAACACCACTGGATCATGGTATAACTCTAGGAGTTCGTCGCTCATGTCTGAAATCGAGGGTAAAGGTATGTAGGCTACAGTGTAACTGCAACAATCTTGCATATTACGTGAATTGAAACAACACTGCAGGCCTATATATATATCATATCATCTTCAAATTACCTCTAGGTATTACTTGGTCCGTATCGCCGATGACATGCAGTGTGGGAACAGTGATCTTTACATCATACAATTTCCTGTGTTGTGCTTGGCGGCTCATGAAACCAGCAACGAGAATTGCAAACCGAAATTTAAAACGTTCATCTGAATTAAAGGCAAAATCTTCACCCGATGAAGGAGCGGAACTTCGAAAGCTTGTAAATCACATTCCAATAAACTGAACTGGATGTTGAATCAGTGGTGACTTTTTGTATCCATCAACATTAATCAATCAAGTACGGTATCAGAAACTACACAAATAATGCCAACCAACTAAACATTTTCATTGTTGTCATCCTCAGCATCCCCAAAATCTACAAGTGCAACTTGGCATCTACAATTTAGTTAACCTACCTCCATTTTCCTTCAAGCCACAAATAAGAGACAGCAGAGATGCTCCTTGACTAAACGCAAGAATACCTGTAAATAGCAGTATACCGGTATCAAATTAAAAAGTTGGTTCTTTCCAAAACACAACAGTTTATTTACAATGGTTAGAAATTGAACTATCGTCATTAATATTTCCTGAAGCTCCAATACATATATTAAACTAACCATCAAAAGGACCGTTCTCCTTCATGAATTCTGCAATTGCATCAACTGACTTTTCGTAGCCTTTACAACAGTCCGTGTAGTCTTGTGCTTGGTATTCATCATTCGCTTTAGAAAACCACCAGCCGTATTGGTCTTCAGAATCAGCTGCAAAATTCAGGTCTATGTTCAACAGGTTTAATGAACCCCGGTTCAGGTTCCTATTCAAATGAACATGGACTTTTGACACGAGCTGTTACTGAACCCGGAATCCGAACTGATAATGCACATTGTATATACATATAGTAATGTAGGCCATAGTCCTAGTCATGTTCCAGTACCGGAATGATATACAGTACATCATGTTCCCCCTCCACTGTATCCCCAATTATGATCTGCCCAGGCGATAGGTTGCATGAGAATGTTACTCATACAGCAACTATGTCATAAGTTACTAACATTTCTTTGTGCAAAAGTTCCAGTCAAGAATGTCGTGGGGGTTCAACACAAACACAGGACTGAACGAATTAGGCTAAATCCGTCCCTGATTCGAACTCTAACACTAAGTTCGTACCATCCCTATTGTTCAATTGTGTATTTATAAGCAGGCTTCGAAATCCCACCGTTCCACAATCCATACCTTCGTCGTTTTCACTTTTAGGTACCATATTTGGAGCAGTCATATAAATCAATTCTGCCTTGTTCTTCAGTATCTTGCGTAACGATCCAGTTTTCTGTCTGAACGTTTTCGCACTTTGCCTGAAAGATTAATATTACCAATTTTGTGGCGATAGTTTTTGTGTTATCAACAACTGTATTACCGATAGCCGTGCAGGCAAAACAACCGTAAGGGTTCAGGCCTGCTCATTGCGGTATCTTCTGAAACTGTCAATTGGAAATATCCACCGTCTTACATGGCAATTTCACATCACTCGCATGTATCATACGACCTTTGCAATGTATACATATATATATAGTCAAATTTAATATAAAACAGTGAAAAAACATGGTGATTGTATAGAGTTTGTGATATTGCGATATGAACGAGTATATTGCATAATGAATAACATTGCTGCACTTGTGTATTTATTCTGTCTGAATTTCACATCTCATTCCAGTCCACCCAGGATAGCATTGGCATACAATGGAAAACCTATTTTTGGTCATATCATTCCTGTAACCTTCACTAAAAATTTGGCATGTTGACTTCCCAAACCTATTTATGATATACCAAGCATCATCTGCATTCAATCCTTCAATTCCAGCTTTCACATTCGGGTAATTACCATAAACACAGCGACCATTCCCACTACACTGGCTAGCGCTACATTCAAAAGCATAATCAGATGCCATTTTGACGTAAGGCCCCAACTCGTTCGAAATGTAATTACTCAAAATTTTGCACTGTTCAACTGAATTTGCGATGTTATGATCTCCCCATATCACAACTCCAGAAGCACCGAGCACTGACGATACACCAATGCTATTTCGCAGGTCGTAAAGACGCACCAGACCAGGTTCTTTTCTGTAGGTGATGGAATGATAAGGAAAAACAGGTATGCTACTGCTTTCAAACCTATTAGCATCTACACGTGTTCCTTCCAAAACCCGGTTTGCGACATAATAAACAGCATTTCTATTGTTTTCATACCAATCGCCTAGATATATGGATGGATAAAGGGCAGTGCTTTTATCAAACAGCCACTGTATTTCATCATTGTAATGGAGGGTCTTATTAGTGCATGATAAAGTTGATTTATCGCCACCAGTTCTGTTGTAGTTGTAACAATCTGGGTATATGTAAAATCCCCACAAAGCTTTCGGTCGAAGAATTTTAGCCAAAGCGATAGTAAAACTCAAGAATCCACGGGCGGCAGATTCATACTCTGATTTGGCTTTAGCGATAACCTCATCATGAGCCCAATCAGGATGATCTCCCAAGACTTTCTGAATTGATAATTTCTGATATACCACAAATCGACCCCATGATATCCTGTCCCACAACGGATGCCACGGCTCCCAATCAATCACTGCAATGCCTTGAAAATCTGGGTCTGGTATAAAGCTTATAATGTCTTCTTTTGCTTTCAGTAAGTGAGCCTCCAAATCTGCCCGTTGCGGAATCCCACCGTTCACTGCATGGCCATCATCATCAACTCTGGGATAATAACCAAGTTGATGTTTGTAGAAAATCACCATCGCATCACCCCTCCATCCTTTATCACGATTGTATACTATATCAAAATCGCTGAGATTAAGTGGCACCCCATATTTTCTTTCACAATGCTCACTTGCCACATTCCAAGAAACAACAAATGGTTTATGAGGTAATGGTGGTCCAATTATATTTGGTTTGAGCCTGATACCCTCCGCATGAGAGAGTAAACTTAGCTTTGCGATCACGGCTAACAACAAGTATTTTGAAGGCAGCCTCATCACGCCAATCAGACATAGGCCTAAGCAACTAATAGTTCACTGAGTAATTATCAAAACGTACATTATGGTTACTACTATTTAATAGGCCTACAGATACAAAGCTAACAATGTAAAAGCCAAGTCAAAACAATACATATGCTGCCAAATCTGTACATAGGAAAAACCAAGCGAGTCGCATTGTGTAAGTCTTGAACTTATACTAGGTAGGTATGCATGCATACATCCAGTCTGCTGGCGCCAGCAGTTGATTGAACAATGGCTTTGTGGTGCAGTGGTCTGAGACTCAATTCAAGGATAAGACACTGACCCTAAGTCCCTGACCGTATCATACCAAACTTATGACAAAACCTGGGGATTCAGAGATGGTTCATTCAGCGCCTCCTTGTCCAGTCTGCATTCTCCTGATAAACTATCTTGTACGTAAATCATGTAAATGCATATTATCCTAAAATGAGTGAATGAGCCTGCAGTTAAAAGTATAAGGGCAAATTTCATGGTGATGAAAACAACTGTAGCAAAACAATGTTGCACGATCATCATAAAATAAATGTGGAATATATATATAATCAAAAAATTGCAATAAGCCTAATAAAGATGTTTCATTAATATTGTCGATTAAGAGCTAAAAAGCTGAGTACAAAAACATACACTTCATAATAGAAAACGTGAGAAATCTCATATCATGCTAGTACTGTAATAGAGCAGCAAGGTTGATAACCCATGTTGTTCTAGTATGCTTCCGAGTTCATAAAATCCAGTCCCTGTACTCAATAGGGTCTGGTCTAGTTAGTGATTTCGCAACTGCTCCCACTCGATCCGGGATAACACTGGCACACAATGGAAAAGCTTTCTTGCATCATCTTCTTTCGGTAACCTTCACTGAATAGTTTGTTTGCCGACGTGCCAAAACGTTTTACAATATTCCATGCATCATCTGCATTCAAATGTTGTGCTTCAGAGAGATTATCTGTTGGATAATTAACATAGACACACCGACCTTTACCGCTACATCGATTTATGCTACATTCAAACGCATAGTCAGATGCCATTTTCACATAAGGACCCAACTCGTTCGAAATGTAATTGCTTAAAATTTTGCACTCCTCCACTGAATTTGCAATTGGATAATTTCCCCATATTACCATACCCGATGCTCCCAGCACTGATGCAACACCAACACTATTTCTCAAGTCATACAGATGAACAAATTCGGGAACGCGTCTATATGTGATTGAATGGTAAGGAAATATGGGTATGCTGGTACTTTCGGGCCTATTAGAATCAACACGAACAGCCTCTAAAACACGATTCGCTACATAGTATACAGCGTTACGGTCCCCTTTGAACCATTCACCAAGATAAACTGATGGGTAAAGACCAGTGCTCTTGTCGAATGCCCATTGTATTTCATCGTTAAAATGTAGTGTTTGGTTATTACAAGCCAACGTTGTCTCATCGCCAGTTTTGTTGTAATTGTAGCAATCTGGATAAAGATAAAATCCCCATAATGCTTTAGGTCTGACAATTCGAGCTAAGGCTAGAGTGAAGCTCAAGAATTCTCGAGCAGCTGAATCATATTCAGACTTTGCTTTAGCAACAATTTGATCAGGTGTCCAGTCGGGGTGTTCCTTGAAGACCTTTTGCTCTGAGAGTACACGATAAGCAACTGCATGACCCGAAGACATTCTATTCCACAAAGGAAGCCATGGCTCCCAGTCAATCACTGCAAGGCCTTGAAAATTGGGATCAGGAATGAGCATTTCAATATCTGCTTTGGCCTTATCCAAGTGAGCTGATAAATCTGCAAGCTGAGGAATTCCTCCATTGATGATATTGCCATTTTCATCGATTTGTGGATAGTATCCAAGTTGATCGGCATAGAATATTACCATTTCATCACCCTTCCAGCCTTTATTCGGGTTGTACACAATGTCAAAGTCAATGAGGTTGAGTTGAACTCCATATTTCTCCTCACATCTCTCACTGGCAACATTCCAGACAACAACAAATGGTTTATGCGGCAAAGGTGGTGCAAGAATGTTTCGCTTTACTGTGAACTTCGCATTCATGTTGTCGCATGTTGCATAAGTAACAATACTTGTGATCAACCAGAATTTCCATAACGCCGAAGGCATTTTCTACAACAAGTGGATAGTAACTTCCACCCTAGTCAGAAATTTGTGGCTTGGCTGAACAGTGAATGTTATAGCGTAGGTACCAAGGCTTACGTCGGACAGTGGGCCCGCGCGTAGTGTGCGTTAAATGCCAATGCCAATGTCAAAATTCTTTGCAGTCAACCGGACATGACCCAACCCTGCCTGGCGGAAATGCCGCGATTTGTTTTGTTTTGTAACTGCCTTGTCTGCAACCTGCACCAATAATCTGCTTCACTGCACGCTGCAGGGTTTCATGGTGTCGGTCACTGAGGTGTGCGTGCGCGACAGCGGACTCCTGGATGGTCCTGACTGACAGGGATAGTGCATAAAATAGCCTACGTATGATCACATTTTAAAGGTGATACGACACCATAATGCTCGATTCTACTTTAGTTCCATATGGTTCCATGTTCCTGATTAATCACGGTCTCTAGGTGGCGCATAGGTGCAAATGAAGGAGGGATGTGCTATGCAGTGGGTGGAGCCGAGGGAGATGTTGCGATAGATATTCAGGTCACTGGTGTTGGTGATGGGCTCAAGTTGCGGCCTCTCAAAAGAGGGTTCCTAATTCGCGCTTCATAGTCAATATAGTCACCACAACACAGGGTTTCACAAATGGATTTTGGTACCGGTAGGCAAACGGGTTGACGATAGGCGGCCTACTGTAGGGATGACTCTGAGTCCCTATAGTACCCCCTTGATGCCAGTGGGAAAGTAGATTCAATTTACTCATCAGACGAATGTCGGAATCAGCATTGTGCAAGCCCTTCACAAAAACCACGTCAGAGGACAACTTCGTTGAACAGGAGCAAAACGGAACCTCATTGTGAGTGGTGAGTTTTAGGCTATGGCTGTATGGATCCACATATAGGCCTATATCTACTGTATTTTTATGTTCTATTTATTGATATTTATAATATATTGCAAGAGAAATAGTCACTTTTTATCAAATGTCGGAAAAAATATGGACTAACTGAGACTAACGCGAAGACTAATCTTAACCCTAACCCAATGGCGGATTACACGCAGTAACACACGCGTGGCGGCGTGCCAAATGGTTGATAGAACTAAACAACTGATGCGGTAGGCTATAATATTCAATCCCTGCACGCTCCAAAATCGATGCAAACTCGTGCTCTTGAGAAACGATAAAGGTGCTTACAGAATGCTACCATATGTGAGTTGATATATGCTGAAAATCGGACAACCAATGCGAGAAAGGTAGAGGTTATAGCCTACCCACACGATAGGATATAGCATAGGCTATGTTGCGTGTTGCCATGCAGACATGCGCGACTGCGAACTGCGATACTACAATCGCATCCGATGGGCCGGATATAGTAGCCTACACACTTATTATACTGACATAGTGCGTAATGCATAACGATTTCGCTAGTAGGCCTAATATGAAATTCTTGGAATTTTCGAGTGCTTGCTAGGCTGTAAATGATTGTTTGCTGTAGCGCTTCCTGATGATAATAGGCATTGATATCACAAGCTGTTTTCTTCTGCATTTGCTGATTGATCGCATGCACCACATCCTTTACTTTTGACACAAAGTTTCTTGCAATACACGCGCCACTTCATGAAGAGACATAGAATGAGAACGAGCGTGATCGCCACTGCCAACGCTACCCATGGAAGGCTTGAGCTGCAAATAATTTCAGTTTTATTTTCTCTTCAACTGGCATGAGCTGTGTTTTAGATTGGTTGCATCTCTATGTCTATATGTTGGCCTACATTGATTATATGGTTAATATGCTTGCGACGATATACATGATTTGCTATAGTTTTAAAGTTTCACTAAGGTGTATCCTATGTGATAAAAGTCCCCGAACTCGATTTTCAGAGGGGGTGTGAATGTGCCAAAATCGTGGGAGCGAGTAGGCTGCGGGACTGTCGTTGCCTGCTGCCTGCTGGTCACCATTATAAATCGCTATTATCTCACGCAACAACACTGCGTCAAGGCAATTTCGTTATCGATTAAATTTAAGTGCAGATATAGTCGCAAATCCTTAACTAATGGAGAGATTAGGCTCTCCTCGATTAACATAGCATATTGAGTGCTGATCCTTTCAGTTCAGTATTCATCGATAATATAGAAATAAATAAAACTTTTAGCCATAGGCGACTAAAATATAGATACTCACTGAAGAAGACCTTGGTGATCATCTGTAGCTCTTTTATCTCCACAATGCTGGCAAGCATCATCAATCTTGGCGTGATTTTCGTCAGAAAATGACATCCTGCCGACGTACGCAACCAGTCGCCCGTCGCAAATTCCAATCTATGGAAAAGCCCCTTGGCACGTATTCGTATACAGAACTTGAACGGAATAGATTATACCGGGGCTTAAACCCAATCTCATGACTGAGGCATGGCCTACTTTAGCCATGACTGCTGAGTAGAATACGTCTAGTGGGCGTATGCATCGTAGCAGGGCTAGGCAAAATAAATCGAATAGGAGCAGATACCGAATCGAATAATTTCACGCGATTCGAATGCCTTTTATGCTAATAAACACGACTATGGACTCTCCCAGCCGTCTCTGAAATTACTTATTTTTCACGGTCAAGAACATTCCTCCAGTAGCTGCTAATCGGCCTACTGCTTTGCATGAGTGACAGAAATCTGCAAGTGACGCAAGTTGCACTGTAATTTTAGCATATTGGAGCTAGCCCACCCATAAAACCCTATATAGGCTACTGTATAAGTCCGCACCGCAAGATTAGGCTTTTATGCTTCACAAAGACCTGCTCTGTGGCGGTAATCCCTACAACTTAGAAGCCGATGCTGCGGATCTACGTATTGATCAGCAGTAGTTTTGAAAAGCTCAAGTCTGTATGCTGCATAAACGTACGGGAGAAATATAGGTAGGCCTATTACGCTAATTTCGAGTGCTAATAAGTGCCATTACCCGTGAACGCTGTTCTTTGATGAATGATGTGATATACGAGAAGTGAGATGGCGTTCGAATCTCGGTCGGCGTAACATATCCCCACTTTCTCAACCTCTACGGCTACGCAGCAATGCCCTGTAGCGGTCTCATGCCTCGGCAAACGAAGGCGTCGGCGGGCCGGATATCTGGCGTAAAAGTCCTAGCGAATCGGGAATAACCGTCCACTGCGGCCACCCCGATCTAGATTTTTAAATGGACGAACATATAACTAAAAAAGTCATAATATATCGAAACCTTGATCTCTCAGTGGAACTGAAAGCAAGCTAGCACAATTGATCGCGAGATCGGTGGCTCGGACGGTGTAATTGCGCCAAACCAATCAATGCTCTCCGTATATTAATCGTCACGAGTGTGTGTTGATTGAGAGATGATCACACCGACCTGGTGACGATAACGGCAAACAGGAGTGGGAGTTGAGCTGGAGAAGCGGTGCGGTGCGGGCGACGGTACGGCTGCAAATAAAAGCAGTCAAAATTGATAGGGCAAACAACAAAGCACTACGACGTGAGCAAACCGTTAATTAAGCCTGTTCTACATAAAAATCCGCCATCCACGCTGGAAGGATCCTATTAGGAATTGGAACGCGAAGACTTGCTGTCGATTGAGATTCCACGATCAGTTGCGTCGCTCCGTTCGTTAGGACTTTCTCCACTGTTGCTGTCCTCAACGGCAGGCGATAAAATACATTACAGCTGAGTCACCGTACCCCTTCCCCAGTTTAATTCCTCATAAAATTGGCCACCACTGTCATATGTCTGTGCACACACTTTCCTGCGACGGTCTCTCGGGACACGGATACAATGCCCAGAGATATGTAAGGAAGTTTCTAGATATTGTATCCCTGAGTTTTGACTATACTCCTTTCTACAAAATTGCCAATAAGGGCCGGACAACCACCGAGTTGTTTGAGGCCAACGCACCAACATTTCACGGCAACCGAATGGTTTAGTCAATTCCACACTATACCTCTGTCCTACCATGGCCTACTCTAGGTAAAGTAGGCCATGGTCCTACCATTCATTCATTTTCTATCCTGGCATCGCTGTGATCTACAAGATGAAGCCAATAATAGATTGATATCTAGAGGCAATTAGGCATAGACCTTCTATATAGATTGATTTCTACGAGCTATGGTGAATTGACGCGATAACCAAAATGGTTGGTCAGCCAATGCTATGCAAGTTCAAAAATTAATGTCACAATCGACAATAAACAGGGTAGGCTATATATATATATTGACTATTAACGATTGCATTACCATTTAATTGAATTGGCGCCATAAAAGCAACAACATCAATTAAAACCAAAGCCTATCTACACCGGTCGATTGACGATATCTAAAAGGGGAGCTGATTTCTTGGTTATCACCATAGCCTGCGTATGCGCTGCTGCCGCACTTCTCGAGTGCGCCCTCCACATAAGTCCTACCCGTACGTCCGTGTTGTATTGCATGCGAATTATCACTTCCACTTGTTGATCGTAAGCGTTTTGTCTGCCTGCACAGTTCGAATCTCCGTGCCGCGACACTGGGCCACTTTGTCTTTGGTCTGTTGGTCGGTCTGACCTTGTCAATCCTAGATTTTCCCCATTGGTCTAACTTTTTTGACTCATATGTAATTTCGACCAATCAATTGAATAACGCCTGCTGTAGATCTCTTAAACATTGGTCTGGCATGTTTGACCAGGCAACTAAATGAGTTGTGAAATATCTCCCTGTCATAAGCCTTATAAAACCTGTAGAAGCCCTGGGAGCAGAGACAACCGTAGTATGCCCAATGCTCTCCGTGATAGGCCTACGATCTTACTAGAGAACGATTTGGGGATTCTTCAAAAAGATATACCTGCTCAGTACCCTGACGTTGTTGATTTTTGATGCTATTCCTACAGCAAGCCGTTTTGAGAAATCAATGAACCATTCTCCTCTATGATAAAAGTTGCCTGGAAGTTGTGTAAGTGTAAGCATACGAATGAGTCTCCCGAAGCCACTCTATAGGCCTACCCGAACTGCAGCATATTGGCTACTCTCTTGAGAAGGATCAAGCTGATCTTAATCCCTCAAGCCTCGTCCGTGTTAAAACCTGGCATGTCGTTAGACGCTAATCTTGCAAGGCGCAGTTCGGATGCCGTAAAAGCTTTTGATACAATGGATTACTTTCGGCTAGCACAAGCAGATTGGATGGGTATCAAAATCGATAGGGTTGTCTTGTATTACTATAGGAAATATGCTTTGACTGAAACTAGCCGAGTTCGCTAAGGGATTCCCATTGTAACATGCATTATAGATGAGGTAAATAGACGTAATAAGGGCAACTGATGAGAATGAGTTACTCTGGAATCGGGTCAGTTGGAAGGATTTTGGCCGTAATTGGGAATGACGTAATATAGCCAGCACTCTGTGTGTATGCTTCAAAACCAGCGGGTGCATTCATCATTTCTCACACTTATGCAAAGCCTAGGCCGCTAATCCCTAGGCCGGGTCTATCAGTTTGGAAATTATTGATAGAGAAGTATAAAAGAGATTATGCACATAATAATAATAAATCGGCGGGTAATTTGCCGTTTCCATTGCTCTTATGATAAGATATTGCGTTATCTTTAAGCCATTTGTTTTACACAGAAATTTCTGACGCCATCTGAAGGAACAAATGTCTGGACATTCGAATCAGCTTAGTCTATCTCCCAATTAACTTTCTCCATTTGTCATAACAATTTTTCCGGCGAGAAAACGGTGTGCATTGTGCTTTGCTCTGGCGTGTTGCATGAACGTCGCACATTCCAAACCGGTAGGTCTATACCCAAAATAGTAATGGTATTGGACAACATTCATCCCTTTTTGGAAGCAGTAATTTGGATCCCACATCACGTCGGCTGCGATATTAGAACAAACGTCTTCGAGAAGAAGTAGGCTATACAGGCTGTAAAATCCGTTATTGCTTATCCAAATATTTTCTGTACTGATGTTATCAACTTGTTCGCTGAAAATCTCCTCAATATATGTTTTCCAATCGCTTTCATATATATATATATATCACAAATTTCATTCCAGGATGATGTTTTTCGAGAACTTCATTTTATTGGACACTTATTCGTTGCAATCACTTGCATTTCGCGTAGAGAATACTACGATCGTGGTATTTCCAGATACATTATCGAATGGTCGTCCTGATTCTGGCCTTTTCGGTCCTTATATGAAGTCAAGAAATCTGTGATCTACTGATCGCATAGTAGTTTTAGCCCCAACGTCAGGCTCATATCCTGAAGTTGGCGCGTCGTTAGGACAAAGAACGCAATCGTGTTGGTCAATATCCGCGCCTTTTTAGCGTCATATGTCCAGAGCCTACCACATAGGCGCAGTCTTTAGAATAGTATCGATACAAACTTGTAGCTGCGGTTTCTCCATCTACTCGAAATTTTGGGAAATTACCGGTTGGTTGGATTGCGGTAGTCGTTTCCGTGCGACTGTCTCCACACCAGAGAGACTGATTGCACTCATTGAAATACCTATTATAACAACGGCCAAAAACGCTCTGTATTATAACTCCATTAGCTCTGCAAAATAACCCATGTTTATAGTTCGGAACGCGTAGGTCGAATGTCCAATATCAAGCCTTCATAGAAAAGAATCGTATACACAGTAGGCTATTCATACCATCATTGTCATTCTGTCACTACCCCGTTTACCAAGGTTTTGGCAATTAATTACGTCACAATACTGTTCGCGAGGCAACGTCACAATTCCAAATTTAACAACTACAAAAATACAGTACACTGCGAAAGGGTGGGCGTGGCGTAGGCCAACGATAGGCCTATATACAAGACCTCGTCCCGTCGCAACCTACTGGCGTGCTGGCCGCCAAGGTCCATGCACGATTCCGATTTTCCAACACCAGTCCTTGCAGCTGATGAACAAAGCAAAGCAAACAGCTGTCAGACTATTTCAGAAATCGGAATGGTTATTTACGAAAGAATAAAATGGTATCTTAGTACTGTACTAAATCATATTCTTGGTGATACGTTATTTATTACAGTAGTGAAAGGTTCTGAAAAGACCACATTACTGTATCACGATTCACGAAGTTCAAGTACATGCACGATTCCGATTTTCCAACACCAGTCCTTGCAGCTGATGAACAAAGCAAACCAAACAGCTGTCAGACTATTTCAGAAATCGCAATGGTTATTTACCAAAGAATAAAATGGTATCTTAGTACTAAATAATATTCTTGATGATACGTTATTTATTACAGTAGTGAAAGGTTCTGAAAAGACCACATTACTGTATCACGATTCACGAAGTTCAAGTACAGTAATATCCCGGCGGATGAATACAATACGAAAAGGTTATTAGCGGTCATGCGACACTACGTCGCCGTAGACGGGAAACATTTCCGCGGTGAGTTCTATCGACGAGTATAGAAATGTTCGTTGCTGGCGAGGGAGAAAGTTTGCGCGCGGATATGCAGGCATTCATGCAGGAAGGCAAGTGATGCATGTTACGGCATTGCATGGAATCAATCACAATATCAAGTAGTTCAGACAATAGTTAGCTATACCGTATGTCATCAACCCGTATCATATATAAATGCCTTGCGATTTTGTGGTAAAGTTTACAGCGTTGAGTTGAAGCAGAACTGCCTTGTTATGATTACTCAAGTTGTTAAAAATTTCCCTCTTATAATGTGATACCGATCCTTCCGTTGTTGCATTCGTCGTCACCTACCTGCGCATGAGTCATTTTTATTTTTTTTGTCGTGTAGAGTACCGTAGTAGTTTATTTACGTAATTATTTGAGGATAGGATGCATGTATCTATCGAATTGCTTTGCTTCTTCAGGCGTTCGACTGGTATATACGCAAATGCGTCGGTGGTATACTTAACTTTATTGTCTCTTCACTATAGGAATAGCCTACTATTAAGTAGTTTTGTGTAGGTAGACAAATGGCTTCCTGCAATTAATTTTCTCTGAAGTTTTTATCTTTCATACTATGGCAATGACCAGTTTATTCTCATTTACGAGTCCTGCTGTAAAAAGGCTTCTGGGATGGAAGCAAGGTGAGTAAAACTTTTGCAAAGTCACGGTTCTGTGCTTTTTAAATATACATTTTGCACACGAGTCCTGCAGGAAACAGTGGTACTGGTACTCAAATGACAAGTGCTGTGTATGACTGAAATCATGGATTCTGTGCTGGTGCGGCCATGTCTTATACCATAGGTGTTTGTTAACAGGTGATGAAGAAGAGAAATGGGCTGAGAAAGCTGTTGACGCCCTAGTCAAAAAGTTGAAGAAAAACAAAGGCTCATTAGAGGAATTAGAAAGAGCTTTGAGTTGCCCAGGCCAAGCAAGTAATTGCGTAACGATACCACGGTCCTTGGATGGAAGATTACAGGTTCGTTGAATTAGAGAAGTACGGAAGGGTGGCAAAGAGATTTGTAAGGTCATTAGTTGGTTTCTGATTCTGTCAGTTATGCTGAGCTCTTAAGGATCTTCTTCTCTTCACATGTGTAGGATTGCTCATTTTATCTTTGCTGGCTCTTACAATAATTTTAATTTCTCCTTTCTACTTACTGCTGAAGCTGTGGCAGCTATTGGAGGCGATTTTTCAAAGTGCAACGGAATTGGGTCTTTAGACGAGTCTTGAGTGAAGTTTGTAGACAAAACAAGATTGGCTGGGTTTGAATAGGTGCGGTACGGCCTTTAGTTGCACCCGATCAGCTCTTGTTCGGGAAAGACAGAATGGTTGGTGTCTTTAGCTACCATTTCACCAAGTTTGAACCTGATCCAGATTTGTAGGGTGCCATCTATAGGTCATGTTTTTGTCCTACATCATTCGAAATGAGGGTGGACGTTGTTTTAATTCGTGATGAGTCTGATGACGAAGATGATCCATGATGCTGTTATTCTATGAATGCTAGGCTACTTCTTTTAGTTTGACCAAAAAGCCTGAATTTTTTGGCAGCTTCCTGTGAATGTGGTTGCTGCTGAATGTTGATAAAACGAAATCTTTATTGTGTTTCGGGCATGAGTAATATGATGCAGTCTTTCCCTAGGCATGTTGGGGATGAATTGTACTGCTTTGAAATCCTCATTTACAGTAAGGCTATCCTCAGAAAGTGATTTAAGATTAAATTGTGTGTGAGTTGTATACATATTTGTTACGCCAAATCTGACAGTGCTGGTATTTTTAAGTACAGTAGTTGATTTGTATGTATAATTATATAATGATGCTCTCTTACTTTCAAGTAGAGTTAATCTAATGATGTTGTAGACCATCTAATTGACTGTTTATATCTTCCTGTCATCATCCTGCAAGGAATATTAACCTAATTCCTCTCCAAAACCTCTTATGGATGATCCTACCGATTGCTAGATAACCAAATTCTTTGTCATAGCAATGCAACTAGTGAATTTTGTGTTGTAACATTTGGCTGTTCTAATCATTTCAGGTATCCCATAGAAAAGGTTTGCCTCATGTAATATATTGCCGCGTGTGGAGGTGGCCGGATCTTCAAAGTCATCATGAACTGAAGCCATTAGAGTGTTGTCAGTATGCATTTGACTCCAAGCAAAAAGAAGTGTGCATCAACCCTTACCATTATAAAAGAGTGGAAAGTCCAGGTAAACAAGTCCGTTTTTTTCTTATTTATACACCAGATTTCTGTATTCAAAGCAAGCTGTTGACATTCAGTTACCTCACATGTCCATACCTCGAAACTCCCTAAAAATAACTGGATATAAATACGACTGCCTCAAACCTCAAAATAGGGACTAGCATGTACCATCACTGCATGAGACTGAGCTCTCGGCCATACACCCTAACAAGTAAAGTAGGTGCATTACTGCATTACTGGTAAACCAGTAATTGTATCTCTTCGACAAGCTGATTTTTGACTCTCTTGTTGTGTAATGTGTTGCACTGGCAAAATTGAGCTGTTTCAGATGCCTTTGAGAAGTAATTGGTTTAGGTTTAGGCATATGACAACCAACTGAAGCCGAAACCTTGTGTTTGTCTGATTCACGAGCATTGACTAGATTTGTACCATCGTGAATAATTGAACTATAATGTTAATGAAGACTGAAGGACATATTATGCAGTAAGGTCGGCTGATATTCTGACTCAACTAGAGTCGAGTTTATGATTTGTGTCATTCATGAAATGCAAAGTTCTCTTGGTCTAGCAGATAGTGCTTCACCTGCGTTTAACTTTGTCAAGGTCAAGACTAGTTAAACAGTCCCCTAGACACTGAACATCCCACTCTACAGCTATTTATATTAAAGGGGATCACAGTGGCAAGTAAGACAGGAAAGTTGCACGACCAATCAGTCAGTCGCTATCGCAAGGAAATGTGTTACTCAGGCTATGAGTGATCCGTGTCTTATCTGAGATTATTCTGGTTGTCCATTCATCCAATCTTCTCTCCCTGGGTTATGACAATAATGAAAACGAAGTTGTCATGATTCAATTAACTATGTCTGCTACTACGTCTTGCTGAGCATTTGTAATTGGCGTACACGTGGTGGCCTTTAGCCTTTAATGTGGCCTTATGATATGTGACATGTTGCCTCAGGCATATTCGATAGTGGATGTCATTGTGGTTTGTCAACTGTGGTTGTGCAGGAAGGCAGTTGTCAAAATCACCTTTCAAGGGAATGAGTCACTTTAGTTGGAAATCATTCCTGCCATGCCGTCATGTTGCCTGAGTCATTCCTCAACATCAACTTGAGCCCTTTTAAAAACCTTAGAGAGTACTCTGACTGGTAAGGCAAGGAGAGAAGATGTCGCGAGTGCCGTTTCGTTTCATTCAAGTATCTTTGTCTTCAGTTCATGTCCCGCCCTTGGTTTCCTCCCGGCGCGTAGTACCAATCACAAATATCGAAAACAATAGGATATCCGATGATGTAACTGCTTATAAGACTTATGTAACAATATGTGCTCATGTATTGATGGCGAAATATAAGTGAATTATGAGATATTGTACGGCGCATAAATAGTCAGAACAAGGGTAATTGCCAATTGATTCATTTGATTGTCCCTCTAATTATGATGTGTTGCGTGTGGGTGGTGGGCGTTGATAACGAAGAACTGAGGCAATACGCGATTCGAGTCGGTTCACGACACAAAATCGGCAGCACAAATGGATTACTCACATTTGATATGTTGTAGGCCTTTTATACTCTTCCTGGAAGAATATAGTAACATAGTAGGGCTGATGGCGCGCGTAATCTTTGTAATAATGATTGGTATGGGTATTGGATGTGTATAACTAAGAAGATTCACGAACGAGTCGCTTCTTTTGCTTGTGTGTTCGTCCATGACTTTGCCTTTAGCTAGCTTCTGGCGTCAATATTGTATGCAATGAAGATTTTATGATAGCTGTAACGTATCGTTTTGCCCTGAAATATCTTTGGAATTGTTAACTGAGCTATTAACTTACGTTTTTAGGTTCTGACTCATTTGGACAAACGATTCCAGCTCTATATTCTACATACTTTATAATAAGCTACATTTTCTAAGTAGTTGTTCTATAATACCACTGGTATCATACCAGTATAGGTAATGTTAGAGTAATTATGATGAATAACCAGCCACGGATTTTTAATTGGACTTCTCCGACTCGCAGGCGCTCTCTACATTGCGATATTTTATGTATCTCAGCAGGTACTCTAAATTGCGATGCATATGAACAAAAGATATGGCGTCTCCGTAGCTCTTGAGATGTTTGTTTTAGGGGTCGTGATGCGCTATTCAGCGCCGCTTTGTTTTGTAGCGTACCGATGGCGCCAGATGAGGTTTTCTAAAGGCATGCACAGGATGCTGGTGCCGATTAGCGCTACTTGGCGTTGCTGGATGGGTCTCGTCAATGACGGTGTTCTTAGGATACTGATGTTAACATGGCCGTCCGCTGTGCCTGAAAAAATTACATAAATTCCACAAACTGAGTAACTGCCACACATGTTGTCGTGACTGAATCACGGCGGACGGTCGATTAATGTGAAGACACCGATCCAGTTATGCTGAATATTTTTACGCGCTTACACACGAGTTGAGGTCCTTAACTATAGAAGATATATTGAATTTTCAAAGCCGATACGGTAATAGACCGCATCACCCGAATGATCGCTGATGCTGATCGAAAAATCATGAATATTGACGTATGTGCATGGCACCGATTATCACAAAAATATGAGTATCGGGTTGATGTAACGGCTTGGCCGATAAATCGATCGATTTCTACTCAAAACAAAATCGGAACGTTTCCGGTTGGAGATCAAGCTCGTGACGCATTGAGCACGGTACATGATTTAACAGTTCACCTGTGAAGGACTGGTAAGATAAAATCGAAAAACGGGAGTTCTTGACGGATTGTTTAATAAAATCGCTGTCCTACGTTCGCGCTGTTCCGTTTAATAGAGTGGGGTTTTTGCAAAGTTTCAAAACTGTTGAAAATCACGCGTGGGCGCAATTTACGTGAAATACATTATCGGGATATTTTTTTATAGCCATCATAAACTGTCGGCGCGGTAGCAATGTACAAAGCGTCGCCCTTCACCACTTAGTTTTGTTTGTGAAAAGAAAGTTCAGAGTACGTAATGATATTTACCGCTCACATTTTGATGACAATAAGCCTGTCTGTCTATACCGGTCCCGGTACCTCACACAACTTCGTAGCTCACTCGGTCTTCGACAAGCGCAGCGAGGAGCAAAGTACCGACACAGCGTAATACATTGCACTTTGTATACTACTGGACGTTTTCTGCATTCATCAACTCCTTAGTAATCGTCGGCAATTATGCCATATACATGACGTTCAGATCGCGTAGATTCTGCCCAATTCGTTGGGCGAGTAGCATTACACGTGCTAGTTCGTGTGTGTCGTTGCCAGCTTGACGAAACTTTGCAGGATTACGATACCGGTAGTGTCGTCGCGATACTCGGTCTTGGCTAATGCTTCACATATTGCTTAGATTATCCATTTTCTATTCATCCTTTTCGTTCAGACAGACGATGTCTCTAAGACCTTGCACATTTGCTTTGTATCGATCGCTCAAAACCGTCGCGTTCACACACTTAAAAGCATGGGAAAGCCAATTCGTTTGTTGCAGACTACAGCTGCAAACATTCACGCTTTTCAACATTGCAAGATGATAACCAGATGACCTACCCTTATCGCATACCCTAATAAGGTATTGCGACGCAGCACTAAACTACAAAGACGCGAATGTCGCTGACAACGTGTTTGGAACGTTGAACGTCGTTTCCCCTCGGTAGATTATCATTTCCTTCATTACTTCCGCTTGGATCAATGGGCTTCGTCTCTTATTAAACCTCTATTTTTTGTAATTTCAGTTTTGCCGCCAGTTTTGGTTCCAAGACACAGCGAGTTCGTGCCTTCGCACAGTATGATTCATCGGGGTAGAGACTCCCACAACCACATGCCGCCGAACGCGATCTACTCCGCTGAAAACGGACTGTTCAATGCACCTGGGTAGGTTGTTACCAATAAAGCTTATTGATCAGTTGAAATGCACAGTATGAGGCACAATATAGCGCCTTGTACAAGCGGTACTGTACACAAGTACCCTAGGTGGTGATTAATTGCAGAGCCAATGATGGAATATTAGTAATGAAAGTTGGAATATTGTCAATCCTGCTCGTATCAGAAGCAAGGCTTGGTGTGGGTGACTCATGATTATTGCTGATTATAATTTCCGGTTATTGGTTGCAATCAGATCAGTGTGGTCCAGTGTGTATTTATATGACTGAAATCCTGTACGGGAAGAAATGCTTTTAGAAGACCTCTGCAAAACTTGCAAATTGATTGCCCTCGCAACTTTCACATCTCAACGGAGGATTACCTTTATCAATTGATAGAGCTCTGTCCACCAAGGAAGATTTTCATTTTCTATATGCAATTACAATCAAGGTTGCTCAACATAAGATTATTCAATCCAGATACTACATGTTATATGTATAACTCTTAACCTATGCCAATTTGGCACCCTAAACACAAAAATGTTTTCACTTCCTTCCCTTCTTGCCTCTTCCCCTGTCACCACATGTGTGATTTCCCGTGCTCACTGTCACACACTGCTTGCATGAAAATCCTGCTAGGAGCGTAGCAGTGAGCAGCAGCGTCATCTATTCCAAGCCAAAAAAAGATCAGGCACAAATCTTGTTACTTCCTAAACCCACATAGGCTTGCAGCAAATTGCCGCCTTTATAATGAAAATTGAGCTATTATCTCAGTATCAAAAAGTATTTTGTGCTGGAACTCATCTGGTTTGCAACGACAGAATATATGGCTTATAGTTGAAGAAATCCCAGCCAGGTATTTGCTAAAAGCTATTAAAGAAATTTGGGTCAAAAAATAAGTCGTGTAGTTCTTTTTGGTTCTGCAGTCCCATGGTGTTACTGTTATTATTTCTTTCTAGACGACCACCACCGTTATCTCACTTTCCTGGACCTGTCTCTCCTCAGACTCACTTCAATGCTCCAGGATCACCGGATTCATACAATTCAAGTTCCCCGTTCCAGCCTCCCATGTCTCCGGATGGCTCTACAACAAGCCCGGGGAGCCCGTACAGCCTTCCTGCTGATACACCACCTCCTGCATATGACGGTGACAGACAGGAAAATATGGAAACAAGTGCTGCTCCACCTGCTATCAACTCGAATCACCCTAATCGAATTGGTAAGTGTGAAATGAATAACTTTGAAAATTCAGGGGACATGCCAAGGAACATTAAGTATATTACTGGTAATCTGATTTTTGAAAATATACACCTTACAGATTTTAATCTTATGACTCATGTAAAGGCAGCTTCAGGAATAAAATAGATTTTGTTGATCTGAATTTTATGGGATGGATTCCTGATATCTCAATAAATACTTAAAATCTTCAAAGCACATTTATAACTGCGGCAGATCTTTCATTTGAAATCATGCTCCTTTGAAGATATTTCCCATTGACAAAAGAGCCACACCCATTGTGAAATTTTGCATACACGAAACTAAGCCCAGTTTGACCGACCAGTGTAGGCTATTTCAGCTTATGGCTGCATTGGGAAACTTGTGAGATTTGCTAAGTTTGTGATTTTCATTCTCTGATAGATGTTCAACCAGTGTCATATACGGAACCACGGGAATGGTGCACGATTGTCTACTATGAACTCAACAACCGAGTCGGGGAAGCATACATGGCCAAGTCCACTTCCATCGTCGTTGATGGATTCACCGATCCATCAGCAAAATTCAATCGGTTTTGCCTTGGGCAATTGTCAAATGTTAATAGAAACTCAACTATTGAAAATACTCGAAGGCATATCGGGAAAGGTATGAATTATATACTGCCATAAGGCTTCATTAAACTATTTGGCTTCATATGACAAGAAATAGTGTTAGCACCATTTGCTGTTACCACATCATGAAGATATTTTGTCGCCCTGGTTGATCACGTGTAGTCATGTCGTAGTCGCATGGCTTCCCGTCGTGTGGTATTGGTTGTATCCCTTTCATGGTAGGAAAGGTATGCCCAAGTTCAATTCCAGCTGGCTCCTTTGACTCCCTCTTGTCATCATGCATTCATTAGTGAAACCATTCAATATCGTTCAAGACTCAAGCAGTGTGTAGCCTATGGATTTGTATGTCATTACAGTGTGTACATGGCCTACTTTCGTAAAGTAGGTCGTAGTGTGTATCTGCAGTCCACACTTAGCAAAGAACGTAAAGGGCAGATGAAATATTATCCCTTTGCCACTTAGCAGAACCGTAGCAGGGCCTAAAATATAACGAGAATGCAATGGTTACAATTTGCACAGAACTTATCGTCTTTGCATTTTGTACTCAGGAGTTCATCTGTACTATGTAGGCGGTGAAGTCTACGCAGAGTGTTTGTCAGATTCTGCAATCTTTGTGCAGTCTCGCAATTGCAATTACCATCACGGCTTTCACCCCACCACTGTTTGTAAAATACCGCCAGGATGTTCACTCAAGATCTTCAACAATCAAGAATTCGCTGCGTTACTATCGCAGTCTGTGAATCACGGTTATGAAGCTGTATTTGAACTGACAAAAATGTGCACGATAAGGATGAGCTTTGTCAAGGTACAGTGTTTCGTTATTCCCTAAATCTTGGGAGGCTTGGATTTAAAAACTATGGAGTATTTGGTGTTTAATTCAATCCAACCATGCGCGTTTCATTATTTCTTTGAATCAGAACGGGAAAGTGTCAATGAAATGGTGGTTATTTGTACCAAAATGTATTTCAAATCTGAAATTGGTCAAGAATCAATAATTTCATAACTCATCTCGGTTCAGAACCTGCCACCCCCACCCCCTTTTTTGACATTGACTGCGTCCCTGGTAGCAATATTAGGCTGCTGATATGCTACTGATAATGTGGAGATGCCAATTTGTCAAATATGTTGGTAAACTAAATGTTAGCTTTCTATTTAGGGATGGGGTGCAGAATACCATCGGCAAGATGTAACATCAACACCTTGCTGGATCGAAATCCATTTGAACGGACCCTTGCAATGGCTTGATAAAGTGCTTGTGCAAATGGGATCTCCTAACAATGCAATATCCTCAGTGTCGTGATTGACGTATAAACTTTCATATTGCCATGTTCGGGACCCATGTCCTGGATTGAGAAAATGGTTTTTGTGATTTATGGGATAACGTGCAGGAATAGAGAGCGGACAGAGTCCTTTGCTAACTCTTGTCAAAATTGGCCTTATCCATCGCAAGAACCAATTAGACTATTTCATTACCACGTGGATCATGATCTTGCTCTATTTTGCCTATGGGGGTAGCTTTCACTTTCCGTCTGTTTGCCTTTATGCAGCTAGTGAAATTTTTAGAATATTTTCATACCTTTGACCCGGTGGATTGTCGCGATTTCGCCGCTTGGGTCATATCAGAATACAGAAGACTTGTGCTGAACTCCATCTTCCAACGTTGACGTTGGTTTACTGTTAAATGTATTTTTCCAGACTGCGAATTTAGATCTGGCAGAGGATTGTGTTTTTCTAGATATTCATAATCATTTTCACTTTTAGACGAAGCATAAGTACTGTGTCCTGCACCCTTAGTGGACTGTCATGTTTTCTATTGGTTGTGTTGCAAAGTTGACACCTTTAACTATGATCGTTATGGTGCGGGAAATACTTTTACGCGTACTGGTGCTGCCTGAAACTTTTACATGCATTCAAGTTGCTGAATCGACAGTCACGTCGACTCCAAATCTCTTTTGTACTTGTACAATGAAGACATCAATTTGTGTGTCAATAGCAACGGCAACTTGAATGCTCGTGATGTAATATCATATCTTCGATGATTTTGCTGCCAAGATTTTTTTTTTCAGTATTAAAATTCATTTTGTTACTGTTGGCTTGTTAACTGGTTTTTACCGATGCCTTCCGCCTTCAGTTATTAGATATCCAGCTGTTCCGAACAAAAACTGAGCTAGACTGCGGTTCGGAACCTTAGCGGCTCAAAGGTAGGCCCATCTACCTCGTGCTCTGAACACGTGACGCGGGCAGATCAATGGGCAACGGAGGTTTGCGAAAGCTTGTAATCACTGGTCTTAATTAACACTTTATCCGCCTCACGCTTACACAATAGTAGTTACTAGTAGACGTAAGCTTACGCTCAGTGCAGCGGGTTGCGGTTGGGTAGGCTACTGGATGGATCCACTGGGAAACGTGGTAGCCTACTAAGAGTTGGTTCCTGTGGCGTAACAATTTGCGCCTTTGTTTGTGGAGGGAGGGGTCCGAAAGCTGGGCTATGAATCTCTGGTAAATCTCTCCACGATATCCACCCTCGACTTTCCTATATTGTAAAAATTTATGCATGTGCTATGCTAAACCCTTTGATTAGAGTCCAGCCTACTGAGATGAACAGAGGATTATATATTCATCTCAGTGGTCCAGCCCAGAGAGGCTTTGGTCCAGTCCAGCCCAAAGTCTCTCACTTTGGTCCAGCCTAGTCAACCTAGCCAGAACCCGCTGGTAGTCACTTCACTGGCCATGGTCTTGAGTCATTTCTTAGAATGTACAGTATATTACATTGTCTGGAGTGATTGGGCGGGAGGTAGGCCTACTGGGGGCAGGCATGGAGTGACATAGTACGGACTATTCGCGCCATCTAACGACCTGCCCTTTGTTATTCTTAGCTCAGAGACCGAGCCATGGAACGCCACAGCGCGTTGCGCTGAGTAGTGGTATAGAGACTAGTAGTGGCTCTGCTAAAAGCAGCTAACTGGTTGACAGTCGTCGTGGATCCGGATCTTGCGTGGTAGTTTGATAGTAGCTACCTTTCGTGGTAGTCGCCGAGTGGAAAATGAATTCCGAAGGACGTTTGGATTTAGCGGCACTGGTAGAGAACCATAAAGGTTCAGAGCACATCGTGAAGGCCATTTCTGTTCAATTCAACGATCGAGAAATGAGTGATCTACAATTAAAGGTTGGCGATCAAACTTTCTACGTGCACAAATTCGTGTTGAGTCTTTTAAGCGATGTATTCCGCACAATGTGTTCAAAGCGTTGGGAAGAAGACAGTGACAAAAGCGTGTTAGAAATTCATGAGTGTGAAGAATGTATCCCAGTATTTGACGACTTCTTGAAGTACCTTTACAGTGGATATGCTAACATCCATGTAACGACTGCGTTCCCACTTTTAATGCTAGCTGATAAGTACAATGTACAGCCGTTAAAAGATCTATTGGAAGAGTTTATGAAAAATGTAGTTTATCGTGGGAGCATCGAACAAGCTTTGCAATGGTCAGTTTATGCGCAACTAAGCAGCCACGAAGCGTTGCAGTTCTCATGTCTGGATGTGATTATAAGCAAAATGGATGAAGTTGTTTCTTCTGAGAAGTTTTTGCAATTGGAAATTGGATTTTTGGTTACATTACTAGGTCGTGATGATCTTGTGATTTTTTGGGAAAAGGTGTTATATATAGCAGTCGTTCAATGGATTGATGCACAAACAGAAGTAAAAAGTGATGAAATACATTTACTGATGAAGCTTATTCGTTTTTCTATGATGTTGCCCGAACAGTTGTATGAAATTGAATCATCCCAATTTTATTCGACATATAAAGCGATCATGGCTCCTATCATAAATACCGCTCATCGATTTCGATCGCTAGCTACCGATCTATATGATATGCCGGGATTATCTGATCCAATATTTCGTCCTCGTAATTATGTCCATCGATTATGGTGTCACTATATTACTGTTGAAACCAACGGGGATACATTCTTTCAAGATTCTGTCGGAATCCAGTGTGTTAATCATCCCGTGGCTTCCGGTGTCGAGCAATTTTGGCAGGTTAAAATCATAGGCGAAAAGAAAATGTCTGGAAATTTGGCCTTTAGTAAACCTACAATGCTTCCGAACTTACTCTATACGTCTTCATCGATGGGATCCTCGGCAGTTAAAACAATTCCACTCACATTGGCCATCACGCCTCTGAAACCTATCAAGCAAAATGTAGCTGTTGATATATCATTATATCAAGTTAAAAGGGATAGATTGTCTAGGTTTCTGTGTAGCAAGACTTTGGAATTCTCTCCGTGCTGCATTGATGACCAGGATGATAACATTTTACCAAGTTGCGGTTTTTCTTGTAGGCATACCTCATCAATGGAAGCACCACCTGCTTTTTCAGCACCGCAATTCAACCCATCTCCAATCAATTTATCTATAAAAATACGACAGGCTCGATTGACAGTTATGCCTGAAATTACCCTTCGTTATAATTTTGTATCAGAGGATTTTGATCATCCCGCTGAAATTCCATGCTTCCAGTTCCAATTGAATGGACCAAGGCGGTCTACTAATTCTATTCGTGTTGCTTTAATATTCAAACCAAGATTTATGACTCATCCGATAAAAGACGATAATGAAGTAAGTCAAAGTGATAACGCAATCTGTGATTCTAGTCCTAGTTATGAGATTGCTGACAACTATGATGAAGGTGATACCAGAAATATTTAAACAGCCTACTGTTGGTTTATTGAAATTTGAAAATGACTGATTATGAATTAATATTATAACCCGTGCAGTCCCACCCTCATCAGTCATCACGGTAGGCTATATATCTTGCAAACTGGGTGTCCTGACAATGTTTCGTATGACTTTTAAGTTTCAGGTAACCAGTTCTTATAATGTTATTGTCAATTGTAATGTTGAATTGGACCTGTGGAATTACCTGTATGTCAATGATGCACCTTGAAGCAGTATTTTGCACATTTTTTTTAAGTCTTCTATTCTGTTATGGCGCTCAATGAAAGGAATGTAGGCCTATGGGCAGTCTGTTCCTGTTATTCATTTCTTGATTTTATCTTGTTCTGTATGGTTGGTAGGCTACCAATGGTAACCTATCTACGAGTGATTCGTTAGGAGTAAGTTCAAGAATTTGTGTGTACATCACAATGGAATATCCCAAGTTAACAACAACATTTACTGGTAAACAGATTTCTGCATGCTCGATACCACCATAATTATGTACAGTAGTCTCCAGAATGATATTCTTTGGAGAGTTGCAATATTCACCTCTGTCTACTGCTTAGTCCAGTCAGGCCTGTACCCTGTCTCTATCACTCTCTATCTTAGCTCTTATTCTCAGGACGGGAGGAGACAATGTGTAAAATGTAAGCTATTTATGTATGAATATTATCAGTACCGGTACTACTCGTGTAATAAATTGTATAATATCAATCTGTAAGTGGCATCTGCAATAACCTAACAGCTGCATTTTTATGTTGTAATTTCCTGATATTTGTTCTTTCTTTATTGTGCTGAATTTTCTTTATGTTCTAAATGTGCAAAATGAATTGGGTACAATTAATTAAGTTTCTTTGTTACACAGTTTAGGATTATGTCATTGTTTGTATCTGCTTGATCGATCTGAATATGGATATAACGGATTACAAGCTGCCCGGGGAGAAAAAGAAAAAGAAGAAAAAACCAACTTTACGATTCGAGTTGGATTTACCGGATTCTACTGATAATTCTTGCCCGGAGTATTCTTACATTGATTTAGTTCGGCAAACTTTAAAGGTAAGATATTACGCATTTAATTATGGAAAGAAAAGAGCTTATTTTCTTGCTAGCCATTGTGCAGATGGACGACGGAGCCATACTGTTATTAGAGTCTCCACTGTCTTGTCTTGTCTGTTATTGTCAGTAGTAAATTTGCCTTATGGAATATATCCAGAGAAATCTTTCATAGGAAAATCGTTACAAAAGAAATGCAGTGGAATGTCGCCATTTTTCTTAATCTCAATTCGACACAATTGTCGTAATTCTGTGTTTTTTGATGTATTGAGTAGACCTGTACATGAAGGTCATGGTAATTTGGCTCAATGTGACTCGGTTTTATTCTTCTTTGGCGTACTTCTTCGCACAGGATGTCATGGCAGCCATAGAGCAGCCACTGTTTCGTGGCCTCTTCTGGGTTCCTCAGACTAGTCACTCCATTGGGTGGTTTGTATGTACTACAGGAGTGGATGACATGGTCCACGGTTTGCTCCTCTGCACCACACTCACATGCGCACTGGGTGTGAGACCCCACTTGTGGAGGGACGACTTGCAACATCCCACCCATGTTCTGAGTCAATTGAGACGTGTCAACGCTAGACACGGCAGATTGAAGCCAGTAGTAATTTTTGAGTCATGTGCGGTAGGCCTATTTGAATTCTCATACAGAATCGGTACCTTTGTAAGCCAATATTCTTCCCCAGTGTGTAGTTTTAAAGGATCAATTTCTATTTCAAGGAGAGAGAATCCAAGGGACAAAATGACACATTGTGTCAAAATCTATTGGAGGAAGTCGAGGAACGTGAACGTGATGAAGCGAAAGCCATTGCACAGTATTTTGAGATTAAATATGGAGCTACTGCTGCCGGACACAAACGTAAAAGAAAAGATGAAGTTCGAGATCTGGTTGGAGCGGGATATGGCTATGATGAGAATGATCCATTTGTTGATGACTCGGAAGCGGTAAGTTGAGAAATTTGTGCTGTTCGGTAGTGCACAATGCCTAGTATTTGAGTCCTTAGAAGATGGAGCTCATTGCATAGAGCAGGGGCGTACACAGAAAAATAATGATGGCGTGGGTGGGTTCTGCATTCTGTGACATTCTAATGCATTCAGAAACACTCAACACTCGTACCTGAATTATATCTTCCTGAGCGCTGCCTAGTCTACTATGTGATATCCTGGCATTGTGATTAATGTGATCCTGGAGATTGTTTTGCCTCGCTAAACCACGGACGGCTGGTGGCCAGTAGGCTCAAATTCTAATGGATAGCATCGGTGGGGATATAACATCTATTTTCACCATTTGGAGCGAACATGGCCAAACAGAAATTCACCAAAAACTGTTTTTGCCTTCTTTCGGCTTGTCACTGACCCCAAAAACTGAAATTAGCTCCTATTACCCTTAACGACTTTGCTATAGCCCGTAAGGGCGCAATGTTCTCAAAGTTGGTAACTTCTGGAATAGTAGACCGTCATTGCTATAAAACTCAATGCAACCCCCCACACCTTTATATTTAACCTAAATATTTAGTATGATGAAATCGTCCCGGCCAGCATGACTACTCAGCATGGTGGTTTCTACATAAACAGAGGAAAACTCAATTTCCGATCAGTTTCTGATGAGTCTGACACAGGTAAGCCATAACTAATAGAATATTTTCTTGACATATGTGTCACTGTTTTGTGATGTTTAAGCATACGTTTTTCAGCCCCTTCTTCACCGAGCACAGCGGTAACGTTGCTGAAACCTATATAGAAATAAAGATCAGATACCAATTTGTTGTTGGCAATTTAGAATTTAGTGCTGTGGATCTCCAATAGTGTAGTGAAGAGTGGTATTTGAATTAGATAGGCTATTATAATATTTTTTGTTAGTGTAGATATAATATGGAATAACCTTGTCACTTTTTGTCTGTGATATCTATCCTCAACATTTTGTTGGCAATTGGCATTTTATAAACGTTTGCAGTTCATCTCTAATAGGCCTACTAGTCGAGGGTGATATCTTGTATTTGAATTGGGTAGCATAATCTTCCGGGTGTATATATTGAACGACCTTGCAACTTTCTTCTGTGATGTATCTGTATGTCTAACCTTAGCATTTCCTATTATTTTAGGTGGTGCAATATCTGATGATAGTATTCCACTTTCACACCATGCCACAAAGAAAAAGAGGAAGAAAATGAGGTTGCTTGATTCCGACGAAAGTGGGAATGAATTCAAAAATGCGGATACCTTCGTGAAAAAGAGAAAGAAGGTTACTTTTTGTCTTCTTTTTTCAGAGATTTTCTATACTATAAGTGAAAAATCGCCATCTAGTGGTGACTCAGTCGCGTTTCTGGGATGCTGGCTACATGCCCCTTCTTACGGGCGTAGCTGACCCCTTTTCCGTCTCGTACTATTGGGGTGGTGGACTAAAACATTTATATACCATGCCGCCTGTGCTCCGTTGGCCATAGTTTTGCCTATGCCTGTACTAGACAACTATTGATGTAGGAGGCGTATCTATGACATTGACAGGTGACGGGTGTGTAAACTGTAAACCACCAATTATCACAAATGTTAGTGGTGATCTACACTGATTGTGGGGTAAACTAAGATTAATTTGTTGTCACATGTTGAGTATTATTGAGATTCTTTTGCTGCAGACGATGAAATCTTCGGTAGATCCCGATAAAAAGAAACTTAAAGTATCTTTGAATGGAAAAGAGAAAGTAGCTGGCTTGAAACAGAGGTAGGAACGCTTCTTTTACACTCCTTTCATGTCCCATTCACTGTACCGTATAGACGAGGGTCTAAAGCTTATAGATTATGCCAACAGAGGAGAAGGAAACTATGAGGGAGTTTCAATATATTTTGTTTTGGACCGAAGCTCACATTCGACTACACATAATTATAATCATAGTGCACCAAACTCCATGCGCATATCCTTGTTGTAGGCTACTCTTCCACCTTTGCTGTAACCTCAATCATATCATATTCCCAAGTCGTTTCGGTGATAGGAATACTCCTTCTCTCAGTTCTCTGTCCTACAGGCTACAGCAGTGGGCATTCTTCGACGGGAATTTACCCTAATGCGTCGAGTGAATGTCGAGACTTTGCTTCACCCAACTTATGATATGCTGGTAGAGCAATACAGTCCAGCAATGACTATGAACAGTTGAACACTAATATACCATTAATCAGACGTGGAAGTGGAAGATATTTCTCCCACTCAAGCATTTACCCTGATTTTTGTTCGATTCTTGTTCAAATTTGGACTGTCTGAAGTTTCAGGGTTACCCAATTGGTGGCGAAGTTTTTCGATGTTAAAACCCTTGCATTATTTGTTAACATTTGCCAGTTTTGTGCAAGTATTATGCCGGTACTTGTCAAAATGAACGGGATGACTGTGTGATAACGTTGTATGTTCCACATTTCATCATGTAAAGAAGATTCACCAGAAGTAGAAAAGCTGTGACAGCTTGTGAATGTTATAATTCTCAATATAAGCAAAGGCCAGGCGATAAATCTGTGGTGAATCTTCTTTGCGATATCTATTGGTCGTCCACTATCAGCTCTCCTATAATCTTCAACATTAAATCCTGGATCCGTCTGTATGTAGGACAAAGAAAATGAAAAAGTCAACATCATTAGCACAGAAGCTGGTAGCAAAAGCTAAAGCTCAGCAGATGATGAATGCTTCAGGAGTTTCAGGTATCAAACACTAGTGACCTATTTTTTGCAGCCGTTTCTATTGATTATGTTACTATTGTAATATGTAAGCAGTCATCCATTCATCTTACCATTCTAACGGCTTATAGATTGTTCAGAGTGGGTTGCTTGTTAACGTTAGTGTGTGTGTCAAAAATTTGAGGAGGGTAATGCTGAAGACTTTTTTGTTTGTTTGATCTCAGGTCATTCTACAAACGGTGTCCAGCAGCTTCGTAAGTCCTTGTCAGATCAAGATGGTGCTGTATTCAAAATGAAAACACCAGAGGTACTGTATGCAAAATCTCAATGCTATTATTACCCCCTTCTACATTTTTGGCTAATTTGAATCTTTCAGCTTGGCCATCATGG
The DNA here is from genome assembly GCA_030412335.1 of Botrylloides violaceus. Taxonomy (NCBI): domain Eukaryota; kingdom Metazoa; phylum Chordata; class Ascidiacea; order Stolidobranchia; family Styelidae; genus Botrylloides; species Botrylloides violaceus. The sequence goes on from JASFYC010000810.1 coordinate 4,482,372, forward strand.
GAGCAACGATTTAGTAAAAGTTTTGAAGGACAAGACACAAGCAATCATGAGTGCTGGACAATCTCAAATTGAAACTATGCCTGTTACCAGTACCGGTAATAAATGTTTCTCCCCCTGTTTAATATGATAATGAATCTCATGCATCTCTTGTTTGCAGATCAATACAGTGTCATGAGTAATTCTACATCATCTACAAAGGCAGTCAGTCATGAGTTGCCGCCCAATCTACCTCAAATGTTAGGTGACCAAATTGAGTCATTAAAAAAGGTAAGGTAAACTATGCTACCCGAGTATTATCTTGAATGTTGTTGTACCTTCGATATCAACATAACAACCAAGAGATCAAACTAGACATGGTACTTGGTACGTATCCTTTGGATAACACGATAACAGGTGTTCTTTTAAAATGCCTGGGTGAGGTGATACTGTACCAGATTTCTGAGTCATTTTCTCTTAGATAATTTCATACCCTGATCCACATTTATTCTTATTTCTTGTAGTTCAATCCTTGCCTGGTGAAAGAGCGAAGCTCATGAATTTAGTTCTTTTTTACTTAAATTGGTTGCTAACTTTTAGTTGACTCCCTTGGCTCTCTGCCCTTTCTGGGTATTGAATTGTGTGTTAGTAACATGTCGCTGTCCCTATGTATGTGGGTGATGAAGACAATTTGCTTCAATGCATAGCCTATCTACAGTTCATTATAATATCTTCAATACTCCTTACCACACATTTGAGATAAGTCCAAAGCCAACTAACCGATACTTGTGTATGCAAAAGCAATATAGCTCAATTTTCTCTGAGTGCTTGATGACTGCGAATTACCTGCTACGGCACACACAGTTTTTATCTTGCTTTTGTGTGGTCCAATCAGAAGCCAGTATCCGAAAGGGCCTTACAGGATTTAGTCACATTGATTCCAAGATTGGGAAACAAAAGAAGTATCTGTAGATAAGTTGTGAAATTGAAATTTACAGATTGCCCAGTCAAACGAAGTTGCAGGCAAAATGAAGTTTTTCTCAAACGACGTAAATAAAATACTACTCGGAATTGAAGAGTCAGCCCAAACTCTACCGAATAAGAAACGGCAAGGGATGTACCAGCACCTTGCACAACACTTGCCTTGTTCTAAAGATACATTATTAAAACGGGTGAAAAAACTGCAAGATAACGACAGCGTAAGTAACAGTCTAAAGATAGGTCTCAACGCATTGAAGAACATTGGGTACCTGTAGCAGGAAGTGAGCTCAGCTGATAAATAATTCAAGCTGATTTTGTCTATTAGCTTGCTTCTTCGTAAGAATCACATTTCTAAGCTGTATGAATAGGAATTGAGACTATGAATTTACATGCAAACTTTCTTGAGCTGAACGTTGTCCGCAGTTCTTGCGTGTCAATTGACTGTATTAACATAAACAATTCAACATAGACCTGCATTTTCCTTTTTGAAAACTGGCATGTTCAGAATTTACTCAACCTATGGTATCTGACAGTCCGCCATAATGCCTTCTGTATCATAGCCTGACAAACTGCTCTGGTATTCACTGTGCCATCAATATTGTTCACATAAATTGCTAGTGGGCCGTGCAGTGAGTGACTTTGAAATATGGACCACTATTAGGTCAGTCATGATGTCGGGATAAAATTTTGTTGATCCGCAGACTTATTGTATATAAGCCATTATATGATATATATATGTTCAATCATGCATGGCTCTACTATGAGGGTAGGGGCATGGTGTACGGTGCACAAGACACAAATGAAAGCATTAACCAAAACCCTTGTGGACACTTTGAAGTTTACGAGCTTTACTTATTTACAATTAAGCCAAGTCTCTGTGAGATATGGGTTTGCGATTTCTGAATTGGCTGATCTCAATACAGTTGGGCTCACGAGCCTACCTAAATATGTGAGAAGTTGTTTGGATGTGTGGAATTTGATTTGTTTGAACTTTTCAAGGCAGTTTGCTGTTTTCCCTATAGGATCAACAGTTGAGAGCTCCGATCACCAAACTAAAAGCTGCCATTGATGCTGTGATGAAGTCTCAGATAGAAGCTTACCTTATGGAATGTGACACGAACAAGTAAGTTTAACTTTTCTGCAAGTCATTGCAATGCTTGCCATGACAACATTTTTGTGGATTCGCAGAATGGACAGGGGTCCAGACAAAGCTGCAGCATCCACTGATGAAGATGATGATGGGGAAGACAAGGGTGTCGAAACGTCGGCAGAGAAAAAACGGAATTATGCGCCACGGCGGAAATTCAAATGGGATGATAATTTGAGGTGAGTGATGTAAGCTACCATTTCAATGTGTTGTCAGGATATCGTTAGAGTTGACACAATGCACGTTGCAACCAGAGAGAGAACTCTTAACTAAACTTCGTAAAGCAAACAGGCGACGACGTAATCGATATAGTTTCGGTTAAATTGGTGCCCCAATTTGTAATTCCATGCCGTTGCCATATTGCGTAGGCAAAGCAATCCATAGTCTGACACTGTGAATCAATATATTTAGGAAATTGCTGTGTGATGTCATCTTAATCAAAGTAAATTATTATGAAAAATTCAAGTCCAGATTCAAGCAAGGTGCTGAAGAGTATATTAAAGTGAGTTGAATTTTCTTGCTTTTTTTCTTGAAGGCATCGTTCACTTACATGGGTTTTAAGTGCTCCCTGTCCAGTGTCCACACACTTGATGACCTGAAATTTCAGCCCTAGGAATACCTTGGGTGAAATTCATCATTGCCATGTGCCACGTTGTTCTGTGTTCTAACGAGCACACGCTAGCATTGAGCAATAACCTGCTAGTTCTGGTCAATTCCGTCTGTGAAATTTGGTGTGCATAATAAATATTTCACTGGCTTTGAAATATATTCAATATCAATTATTATTCAGCAATATTTATGTTTTTCTTTTAATGGTTTTCTGTATTTTTTTTTGTTTAGGCTTTTCTAGATTCGGCAATCAAACCATTGTGGCCGAAACCATGGATGCAGACAAGGACTCTATTCAAGGAGAGTAAGTCGGTTCACGAACGACTAACAAACATTTGGTTAGTTGAATGTTGTACAAATTCTTTTGTTACATGATTAAATCCATTGCTGCCTCTTTTTCAGCACAAAGCAAAAAAAAGGTAAGAATGGAACTTTTGATATAATTTATAGTGGCCTTGAACCTAAAGTTGAAATATATCTGTCAATGACTTAGTATCAATTGGCCATGGCTGGGAACCCAATATGTGCGCTGTGCATTATTTGTGATGAATACAAGTGAACTCTCTGGAAGGAGTGTTCACACTTTCTTAAATCCTCGTATTTACGAGCTATGAAAGTAGCCCACAGAATACTTCGAAAAGGCAATTCTTGAAGTGTCTTACACCTTGATGCCTATTGAATGATTGAATATACTTAGCCTGGTAAAACTTTGCAATGCACTACCGTTACATTCAAGTCAATTGGATCAAACCTTTTAGCTTAAGCATTTGTAAGGGTCAATTTTAGTTTTCTTGCATTCTGATATGCCTTGCCAAGCTCTTGCCAATCCAAGCAATAAATTATGAACAGTTCTTTGCCACCACATACTTCAACATGATGAATGAGTTGGGCTCCGAAAATGTTTGAACTTCTTTTCAAATATCCTGAGGCTTGCGGTTAAATTTGTGGTGCGGCAACACCTACTCGATTTTGTGTCTAACTGTTTGCTATCAATTCTACTACTTGTCTTGTCATAATTCAGATTTAGATTCAGAGGAAGATTCGCAGGCAGATCATGATCAGGCACCAAGTTTTATTTTGGATAGCTCAGCATTCATCAAATATAAGCTTCAGAATCCATTAGAGAATCGTTCTCCAAGAGATCGTGATGACTTGTCAGAGAGGAGAGAGAAGAGCAAGTTAAAATTTACGCCGTCCAAATCATGGCAGCATATTGAGAAAAAGAAAAAGATCTATAAGAAATTCAGCAAAAGTGCTTTTGCTTTGACGAAGCCTCAACACCCCTCAGTTTATGCTAAGGATAGTAAATTGGACAAACAAAAACTATTATACATGAAGTCAGCATACAAGCGTACTGGTAGTGGTGTTAACACAGGAAGTGATAAAGTAAGAGAATTGCACTTTGAGAGACACATTTCAGAGAGATCACCTGAATTGATTCCGCATAGAATAAGAAAAAAGAAACTTAAGTTACAACAAGGCAGATGTTCACCAACGAAAAGAATGAACCGTTTCTAATTTAGTGTTATTTTTATCAGCTAGATGGATAGGACTCCGTCACCAATTTGCTTTGCGTATTCTCAGTGACTTGACATCTTGAGAAATGCATACTTGCATACTTGCATACAAGTGTCGCTGAAAACACTGATGGGTTGCTGAACAATTATACATTCTGGCTCACACTCCATGAATTTTGATTTTCTCTTGGTTTCACTATGATTTGCTTCTTGCTAGCTCATAAAATGTTCAACCTTTTAGCTCTCTTGAGTCTTGACATGCATTTTGCATGGTAACGGTTGGGGGATGGCACTAAACCTAGTAATCATGAGCAAATTACTTGATCTCTAAAGTTTGTGGTCGATTCTGGGTACAGGATCTTTTGCATCGAGGCTTCTCTACTTCAGCTCTAAAAAATTTCAATGCCCACTTGGCCTTTGTATAAAATATTGTATTTTGGTCGTTCTTATTTGCAGTTATTCAAAATTTTCTATGTCTGGAATCAGTTTTTGTCAACCATTAACTTTCTTACCTGTGACACCGTTTCTTGCATTCATACTATTTGATAAATGTTCCAGCTGCCAGTAGCAAAAAAATGCAAGCAACATCGAGCAAGGATGGCAAGACTCCTGATAATGATGTTAATCAGAAATTGGAAGCAAAGAATTTACCCGCACCCTCATTCCATCGCATGGAAGATGTTGAGTTGCTTAAAAAGAGACTCTCATTCAACTTGAAGAAAGAGTCAGACGCTTCGACAGTTATTGTCAAATCAGAAGAATTCAGTCCCATTATGTCTGTTGTAAAGCAAAACATTTTAAAACCAGATGCTGTTGATGGTAGAAGCAGTGGGATAGAAATGGTTGCGTCCATTGAAGGAGATGATTTTGGTCACAGTAAAGCTAAGAAAATTTCTCCTGAAGGTCCATCCGCCTCCAAAGATATTGCAAAACAATGGAAGAGTATCCGTGGAAATGATATTACTTCAAAATCTCTTATGAATTCATCGCAAACTGCTTCGAAAGCCTCGTCGTCTGCGAGAGATCATGATTTAGGGGATATGCCTATGAAGCCTAGGAAATTGGGTGCTGACCTGATGCCGATGGATTTGGTGCAAGAGTATGCATCTGATTTTGTAAAAATGATGATGTCTGGTAGCAACGGAAATACTCTGAACCCTTATCGAAACAGTAGTGGCGTGCCTAATTTCGAAGCGTTATCGCAACTTCTAGATCGCAAATCTGAACTAGATGCTACAAGGAAGCCGAAGACTCCTGTGTCGGATGGAAAATTTCAATTCAAGATTGCTTCAAATCTTCCCAATTCTTCCAAAGCGGAAAGAGCTTCAAAAGGTTTTCATCCAACAGTAGCCACATCTAAGAACCATTCTTCAGCCCATTACAATCCAAGTGCATGGTCGCCGAAGAAAGTATCTCTTCTATCTGGGTCGTCATCTCAAAATTCTAGTCGAAAATACGCATCAAGTCCAACCCTACCTGGCAGATCGATGAATCAATATCATGATGCCTTTGCAGGACAAGCTTCTGCTACGATACCGCCAGGCTTTGGGGTTCCTGCTGATGTTACGAAATTTGTTACACACAGAAAGCAAAAACACCTTCCGTCATCAAAACCAACTGTAATGCAGACCAAAACCCCTTACAATACTGATCCCAACTCACGCACCGTCAAAACGACGCTTCCCTCTCCTCCTGTGAACTCAATGCAACCACCAACCTCCAGACAAACATATCGTCCGGATGCTTCATATATGCAATCTTCTAGTCACTCAATAAAAAGCCCACGTCCAGTCTCACCTATGGTGCTGTCTTCTTACTCGTCGTCCGGAATGCCATTTTCGACAGGCTTTAATCCACATATTTCACCGTTTGGTTCTCCAACGTTTAAGCAACCTTCAAGCACTGTTTGCACGTTTCCTAGCGTCTCACTCCAAAGTATGAATTACCGCGGATCACAGTCATATCCACAGGTATCAAAAGTGTGGTTTAGTCACTTCTATTAAAGCATTCCTTTTTACATTGCTGTTTATTTGCAGGTAAAATTAGTTGATGTAAACAATATAGATTTAAAGAAACGCATGTCGGATGGTTTACATGGTAAGTGATGTTGATGAAGTATTTGTCACGCCCAGGCTTAGTTTAGACATGTGCAACTTATCTTGAGCGTCATCCAAGGTTATATGAATTTCGGAATTTGTAGGCTACTCTCTTGTACTCCATGCGTTAGTAGAAACTGGCGTCCTGTCATCTCTCTGGGCAGTTGGCTGTCTCGAGCCTGTACAAGCGAGGATTGAGAAGCGTTACAAAAGAAGGGGGCAACCTGAGTAAAGGCTTGGTCACTTTGCCTCCCAAGTCATCATCATGAGCTAGGGTTCAACCAAAATTGATATTTCACAGCCCCTTCAATGATAATATTCGGCCTATTCGTCTGAGTCATCCGATTATCGGAAAATCATTTGTGTGCCTGTGTAGGCCTATTGTATAAAGTTTCAGTCTGCGTAAATGCAGCAAAATTGAATAAGAACAAAAATAAAGTCCGTCCAACGTCTTATCCTATTCTACTCGAACATGTCCTTTTTTCAGGCAACCAGGATCGATGAGTATTGATGGATTCAAATAACTTAATTTATTATACCTCTTTGATATGGACTCGTTTTCGTGACTCACAACAGCGTGTGGTTATCGTCAGTTATGTTCTAGTCTGCCCACAGTGGGCCCGTATGTTTTGTACACTGTATGAAGTAGCAGATTACAGCTAAACGCAGTAATTTTGTGGTTCTTTCATGGAGGCGATCCGATATTGGCTGATGAAGTTTTGCTAAGTCAGCGAGTATTTTGAACTTGGTCTTGGTTCAGTGAACGACTTTTCATATTGATTATTATATCACCGTTTGAATGCAAATTGTCTCGTCCTTTTTTGGTTTGGAATGATGTCTCTGAATATGGTCATGGCTAGCGGAAGGATTCTGTCATAACAGTACGGGACATTGTGGTAACTGGTGGTCCGCGAGGATCAGAATGCAGGATCGTGGTTATGGTGATACAGCCCTGTGCCTGACCGGTGTCGGGCGAAGGTCAAGAGAAGTTATATAGCCTTTCGTAGTCGGGCAGATTATAAGCTCTGTTGCCATTTATGCTGTCGACAGATATTGATATTTCAAAGCCAATGCGATAATCAGCGTACGCACATGTTTGATGCTCGATGCCGATCGTCGAAAAATCATATTGACTTCGATATCTAGCTGATGGCCGATTCTGAGTAACGTAAAAATACGACTAATAGGATGGCAGCGTCGACTTATCCTTATAGGCGGTTAAATTTCAGGCGCGAAAGTCGCTAGAAAGAACTACACATTTGGATATTTTACGACTTTACATAGTCTCTATAGTGCTACCATAGAATACTGTTGCGATGATAAGTAGGCCTACCTGAGCGCCGTAGCGACTCACTGCTGACGGCTGACCGGAGTGTGGCGCTATGGCGATCAGCTGATATCACCGCCCTGGCCGTGCGCGGTTTGCATCTGCTTGCGTGGTGCGTGCCTCGCATTGGTGCGAAGTTTTGTAGTGGCTGCGTTGTGCGGAGTAGTGTTTTAGCATTCGGGCAGTGGTACAGCCTAAATTTGCAAAGCGACTAGGCATATCATGGCTTCGTGAGTTGGAGGAAGTAATTTGGTTGTTTCAGCGTGGTTTCTTGGATCGGAGAGAGACGTTTAAGTTTTGATTACCGGTGCACAACTTATCGTTATATTACGCAGATTTTCAGGTCTCATATTTTCATGAATTTCTCTATGAATAATGTCTTCGTAGCGAATTATAGTCAAGAAGACCAATAGAAATTCACAAGAGCATGAACGTGGATAGTGAGGAGGGGGGCAGCAGGGTTGATATAAATTCGGCTTCAGTTGAAGACTTTGTTTCCAGATTGAAAGGAGTTGGACACTACAAAGCTAACGCAATCGTGAGATTCAGGACTGTGAGTAATACCTATAATTAATTGTGCTTATTTGTTTTAACGGCTGCTTTATGGATGGGTAATACAGTAGCCTAAGCCTACTTTGTCCAATGTAACTTCTTTTGCACTGGGCATCGCAGGATACGGTATCGCGGTATCGGTTCCTGTTGAAGTAGGCGAGGGCGATATGAAAATATACGGTACTGGTACCTAGAGTCAAACTCAAACAAAGGTAAACCACCTGAAAGGTTTACCAATGCTTATGACCTGCTTTGTGTTGAACAGAACAGAATACGGAGGTGGACTGAACCCCCTATAACTCATTGGCTTTTTAGACTGTTGGAAAGTTCAAGAAACTATGTGAACTCACTGATGTTCCAGGAATAACAACACAGATCCTAGAAAAAAATCAACATGTGCTACTTTGTCTATCTAGCCGTTCGAAAAATTTGGCCAATATCAGTGCAAACAATGAAGTAGGAAATGAAGACTTGCCACAGACCTCAATCATATTTTCAGGTGGGATTTTGTAACATTTTTTTTATCCATAGGCCTATATCACGGTACTGGTAGTCTATCCAAGTAAGATTAACGTATCTGTAATTTGTTATCTATGTTATAAACTGCTTACCTGGTCTTTGTCTGTTCTGGTCATATTTTGAACATAGAACAGCTCCCTATTATTTCCCATCAATTTGCAAAGCATCAGTGTTACGACTTACGAGTTACTTACGACACCGCCAGCTCAGACATAATACTTTTATCAGACTATTGACAGTCATGTCAGCAAGTGAGAATGGTAAAAACGGTATGAGGACTGAATTGTGATTGCTGTAGCGAGAAGTTCTACTTTCCAAAAGCTTTTGAAAAGTATTAAGTAAAATGTAAGAAAAAATCCTTGTAAGTAGTACCAAGCCTGCCTACATTTTGTTTTTCATGATTGAATTTTCATAAAAGTACGCCAACATAAAGCAGTGTTTTTCAACCTTTTTGGGCCACAGTGGACAGCTGAAATCCATCATGTAATGCTGCTGTCCAAACTGGCACCGTCACTACCTGCGTTACGTCCACCCAACTTCTGGGCCACAACTCACTAATCTGTTTGTTTTCGTTTACAACGCAATTACGGTTGTTGCCTCACTGCTATCAGTACCGTCTACTTGTGCAGAAAAGTAGACTGCAAGCATATCCTACAGTAGTTACTCTGCTAGGTACTACTCCAATTCGGAGTCTCCACACATAGACATAAATTGATAATGCCCCACCATCACACCTGGCAATTTATCTTGTTGTACTGCTCTCAATTCACACACTCCAAGAAGAAGAATGAAAGTGATTTATTAGCTGAATATAATTATGATAGAATATCGATAGTCAGGACAGGCACAGTGTACTGGAGGCTTGGGTGATGTTCTCTGGTAACCAGGGCAATAGACAGGATTTTGAAAGAACAGTGACCTTTTTTAAATTGGTTGTGTAATACACCTTGCTTGAATAATACCCTAGGTTGCTTTTTCCTACCGTTTACTGTGTGCTGAATCTATTTCTGGTGGTGCAGTCCTTGAAATCATTTTATGCTGATTGGCTATTGAGCAATTTTAATGTCTTCGATTTGACTCGGTCTGGAATCGACCCGGAACCTCCCGATCAGAAGGCGGACAGTCTAAACCACTCGGCCGACTGAATAGCGGCTTGCCTATCAATCCCGGTTTGTTTCCTGTCCGGTCTGTTTTCTCACCGTGCCATCCATGACATACAGAGTGTCACGAATCGCTGACAGTGAATAATGAATATGTAGCGTACTCTGCTGCTACGGTCATTTTGAAGAGATGAGCAAGTTTTGAACTTAGTGCCTGAGCACTATCCTGCATAGTGTAGATATTATAATTCGAAAAGCGATCGTTTTTGTTGGGTGTTGTCATCGCTACCGTACTACAGCATTATTCCCGAAGAACGCAGCTACTTGCACTCTACATTCGCGTAGGTAAATACTTCGACCAGCTCTTCTCCGTCAGCGTCAGCATGACTGTCAGTCGATCGATTGCGCAATATGACAAAGCAAAACGTTGGGTACTTTTACCGCTTCTAATATATCCTCCTGAAGGTGCGTTCAGTCGAAACTATTTTTGCACCTGGAAATCGTTAGCTAGAGTGCAAGTTGAGGGCGTGTGAACTTCTGTGGTGATGCCATTGCCTTAGAAGAAGTTAGAGGAAGTTTCTTAATGTCATTCAAGCCGCGGGTTTAGATACGTCAAACTGAGTAAGTGCGTATAATGATAATGATAAGTGATAACAATGATAAGTTGATAACATATAATACCCATCATACCAGACTTGTGGTTAGGCTAGCTGGCCTTTGAAATATTCTTCCACTTTTTACCATAGCCTATACGCATTTACATGCGTGGACCGAAAGTCAAACACGGAATGCCTTGTTATGAGGTGCATCTAAATTCGCCTTGTTGCGCAAACAGCTGGTTCACGGCGCAAATGTCCGGCAATATCGAACAGTTATAATTTCAGGCTGTATTCATGCGTGTTTCGGGCGCAATGAACAGTTTTCAAATGTTTGAGATCGATTTAAGATGGCCCCTTAGCAAGGAAAGTTCCCTGCTGAGAGATACCTAATAGCCATTTAGGGACTTTCGGCGACGCTTTCCACGTAGTTGTTGCTCGCCGCGTCAAAACGTGTTGATGATTCTCACCGCAGACGGAAGGGTGGATAGCTGCCGAAATTGTACTACAGATGTTCAATTCTCGTTCACGACGTGATGTTCAGGTGAAACATGTATGCGATTTCCAGAAGTAGGCCGTGTCTGATAACATTCGCGCGAATGTGTACTTCTGAAACGCCTAGTCGTCGTGTCTGCTGGCGTAGACGTGGATAAGAAAAAGGGATTCAGCGTCTAGCAGCTGGTATTTCGTTCGATGAACTCGCCTTGACCGTAACCAGGCCTGTTTACTCTAGTATTGCGGAGTAGCAGCTAAAGACCGTTGCGTGTCTATTGGCGATGATTTTTGTGGAGTCTTGGCGCAACGGGTAATTACCTTGTCGTTGAGATGAGCAGTCGGTCGCCAGTGCGCTCTAGTAGGTTTGACATTGGAAATATCCCTGATATCTGCTGGCCGTCGTGATGTGTGAAAATATTATAGCAGGCTGCCAGCGCAATGTCATATCATGACGCGCGACATTCGACAGCTGACAAGCGAATATGACGCCATCACGCCAACGTAAGCTATCATTCAAAGTTCAGGCTCACTACGTCGGGGACGGAAGTGCAGTCAGGATCATTACTATCCCTAGTAGAATGTAGAATTGTGATGCAGAATGTAGCTGATGTGTTTAGCTTGTCAATCTTCAAACTTTAAACAACTCCAGGAATTCTCTTGCTCATGCTCATCCTACTTCAGTATTGCATGTTTTGTATAAGATATATTATTTTGAATTCAAGGTTTTCATGCCGATTTTAGTTTCAAAACTATAACTTGATTGTATATATATATATATATATAATCTTGATTAAATGAGTCATATTTTAAAGCAGATCAAGAATAGAGTATTTCACTAAGAATCACATGAACAGAACGTGTTATCAAAAATTTCTGTAGTGTATTTTTATGATATGCCAAATGTTATCTAACCTGATTCATTGATTGATCAGTAATTGATATTTACGGGGTTATGCAGGTATTGACTTTTTCACAGAACTAGGTGAGAGCGGAGGAGAAAATAGTTTAAATTTGAATAGACAAGACCAAGTACGATGGAAAAGGAATTTAAACGAAACATTCTCATCCGATGAGAATGTAAATGAGAACAAAGACATCAGACAAGTTATTGAATTAGATACTCCTTCAACATCAACTCACAATTTTGAAAACATTGTTACGTCCAGTTCAAGTAAGATTGATTTTTGCTTTCTTTACAACCCTAAGGCGTTGTCTAAGAAAATTTACATGAACTAAATGCTAATTTACTTACCGGTGAATTACTATGGTATGAGTAGAAAGGTATACTATATTTCCTTTATGCCTGAGAAATTGTTTGGGTGTGATTCAATTTTCATTCTCGTTGATCAGACTTCACAGTCACATATATTTTTCTTTGAAGACTTTTTGTTAAACCGATACCAATACTAAGAAGTTATTTCCTACCTTGGATTTAGCACCCTGTTGTTTTTGTGACTTCCATGCAGATTGTATTACTAAACAGGACAACTTGTTTTTCTGTAAGCTTAGTGCATGATTACCGGTAATAATAATTTTTACTCTAGCAGAGAGTGAGTGAAGCCTATTTACAGAATTATGCAATCACTGAGTCATATTGCAACTAGTTATAACAATACCCAGGCTGCAATGATATTATACATTGTTTAATCGTTTTTTAATGTACTCTGTTGTGTCAGTAGTCAAAGAATGGTATGGCTACACTAGAGCGTGAAGTGTTAGTCTATGGTTAAGAAATAGGGAAACGAGTAGGCGTACATGTGTCTACACTCCACGGACTATCTACCGGTCTACAATAGTATGTGGTAGACAAAAGATGGAGTAGGGACTAGATTTAATTAAAATGGCATGGGATTTTCCATAAGCCTAGACTCGAGAGTTTCTCTGCATGTTTAAATTTTTTACGACATTAAGCATATCGATACCCTCATCATGGTCTTATGAGAAATGACGGTCAGAATTGTGCAATCCGGATCTATTGGAAAAAAATCAGAAGGATTATGAACCAAACACCATCTATATTCCTTGCTACTACCCCACGCTGAATGACATTTTAGCTGAATATCTACTTTATATGTGTGATCCATGACTTTAATATACTTGGGTCTATAGACAGCTAAGTTTGTGTTTTAATTTGTGCCATGCATGATACAGGGAGTATGTGTACCTTACTTTATTAAATTTTATTACAGGTACCCCAATCATGCCAACATATAGAAGTAGAAGCCGTAGCAAAAATGAAGAGAGAACGTTTGGAATGTCAACTCGGAGTACACCTTCGCATGCTGTGCAATTTCACTTGGTTGACCTGGATATGGCCGAATCAAGTCATAGCAATATTGTCTCCTCCCCTCCAACATCAAGTAATCGGGGTGGAAAGAATAAAAAGACTGTTACAGACAAATCGGCTACCAGAGTCAGATATGATAGAACAAGATCAAGCGGTACACTTGATACATCGTCGCAGCTAGACCATTTTAGTGATGAAACTCGAAAGCAATGGTCCTCCGCAAATCAGATAAAAGCATCAGAATCCAAACTTCACACGAAATCAATGGTAAGTGTTTGAAATCATTATTTGTAAATGTCTGTTATTATGATTGGATCATAAAGCCTGGTTAGACATCGATACCACAGAGTCAAATGTCAGTGTAAAGTAGATATTTGATCTTGACTTGGGACTATTGGTCAATTATATTTTGGGTATATTTTTACAATTTGCTGGTAGGCCTACCCATCCTCAAATAACATTTTTATTCGTTAGGACTGCAAGGTTTGATTGAGTTGTTGCCGGGTAACAGAGTTGTATACTATTCAAACAAATTTACAGAACCTCTAGCTCAGATAAAATTGGCGATTATCACTGTACCAGACATTTGTGCATACACTTAACTTCTTGGTTTTTCGGCAGATTCACAGCAAGTCCAGATTGGGGGTTACCAATCACAGATCATTTTATATAATTATATATCTCCATTGTCTAGTGTCTCAAACATTCATCCTCTTTAATGTAAATACAGTAGCTCACACAGTCACCCCTATGGGGTCTGTCCCACCAAAAATATCGGCATCTTTAGCTCTGCCACCTCAGGTGCAGTTGCTGGACCTTTTACGGGTGCAGAGATCACCAAACCGTGTATCAATGTTCGGTTGCCGTTTTCAACCCTGCCCTTCACATTCGCATCATTGCTGATAACTTCTTCCAACTGTAGTTCAATCCTATTCCTGTCTGAATGTTCTTTTTAGACCGGTCTCCAGCTTTATTTGAACGATTGCCAATGCCAATTGAGCTGTAGTATTTGGACTGTCCCATGAAATTAAATTCTGACCCACTCCATGAACCTTGCAGTATTGGAATCCCCACAACAGTCAAGATCAAATTAGCACCCTGTGTCATCAGTCATTGATCAGTAGGCCTATATTCTGCTGGTATGATGACGTTTTATCAAGATCAAAACGGCCTTGAGTATATTACATTTCGGTGATAGAAGCGTGTTGTGTTACATGATTAGCGGTACACATGCCAGTGTAGTTGGTCATGCCAATCACCAAGGTATCTTGATGCAACTGGATCTTATGTTGGCGTATCTGGATTGTGATTAGGCTAGTGGTAATGGGTGTTGTCATTAATATTTTGTCATCATAACAGATGGTTAAATTAACGGCTGTCAAAGTCAACAAGTGTAACCAGAAGAGACACACAAGGGATGTTCATGAATACTATCAGGCTAGTTGTGCTTTGCTAGCATTCTTGAACATGACTCGAGAGCATCTTGTCACTACATAAACAAAATTCATGTGTACATTGAATGCATACATATGAGAGATTGACCGATACTTATTTTTCTTTTTGGCCAATACGATAATCGATAATTGCAAAAATACAAATTTTATCAACCTCAATAAATCACCAGGGCAAAATCAATAGACCACTAATTCATACGTCATTATCTACGTATCTATAAATTAAAATATCATCATTCTAAATCATTCTATGTTTTGTCATGTCAAATAACATTGGAGGTTTAGGCCTCTATACCAACTGAATTCACAAAGAAATTTGACTATTTCTTTTGAGCAAAGCTAACAATCGGTAATGGTGCGATTTTATAAACAAAGGTTCTGAAAACTGTTCAATGTAGGCTAATCAATAATAATGGGGATTGCAAGAATTTGGTCAAATCAATTTATGCTAAAAGGGATAGATTAATAACCTTGACGAACTTCCTTCCCTTGGCTCTCACAGCATCCACATCGCATGACATTGAACATGTGACAGCTGCGTCGGACTAGGACGTCTTCAAATTTTTGGAATGCTGTAGTAATGAATCAGATCAATGTGATTACTCGCTGTGTTGCCGGCTCAGGGTTCTGGCTCATTGTTAATTGCACATGCTTCAATGAGGAAACAATAAACTTGTCTTCAATTCCCATCTGAATTGACATGGAACCACCATGGGTCAGTCAGTAAAACTATTTCAATGTTTAGTGTCCAACACATTAGCGAACTGTGTTTTGCGCCAGGTATAACGCAAGATTGTTTTTAAGTAACTGGAATTAGGCTGCACAATCTGTAGTTTGTCACTAGCCTACTATGTGCAGCAGCGAAAGCTCCGAATACTAATCTCAATGAAGCTGCTGTCATGTTATAAGCAAAGAATAGACAAATCTCCTTTCCTTGTACAGGCTACCCAATAGCCAACACACAATCATACATCATCCTTCATTTATGATTACGAAAAAGAATCGAATTTTTTTTTCAAATCGAAGCCAATCATCAGCTCGGCAGTTTTATGCTGTGTTGATGGTCACGTAGGGCCCAGTATTTTAACAGACTCTTTTAAATTGAACCATTTTAGTCAAAGTGTATTTTGCCACCAGCAGAAAATATGGTCAAACACTAGGTGGCACAATAATCTCGATTCAAAATTGGCATTGATTCCAAATTTGCAGTTCGATGCGTCCATTCCTAGCTTGAACTATTAAGGATGAATTGAAATAAGTAGGCTACTTGATAATATATCTTACTGCCTGAGAAGCTTGTTTCAACTCATGTTGCATCATAAAAATTCCTCTCTTTGGTATATTAATTTGTCACTTTATCACCATGTAAATGCCATGCAAAGAAATTATGTTAGTTGTGTGTTATTTTGCTTTCGTAGATGAAAAGAAAGTTAGAAAAAAATCCAGACCTCGGAAAGTTTGACACGCCTCTGAAAAAACAATGCAGGTCCATTCAAAGGTAAGGTCGATTTACTTTGACTTCTACCCACTGTAATGCCATCCTTTTATCTGATCAAATTACTGTACTCGGTACACATGTACAGTAGGCCTACTGCAACTAATTATGGATCGTCTTAAATGAAAATGGAAACTATTCCCAAACAACTGATTGTCAACATAGCAACAAGACTATAGGCATAGTTCAAGGATATTTTCCCATGAAATAGCTTTTTGATATTCATTGTTAAGAAAATTCACGACGATATCTATTGATCATCCACCATCGACTCCACTATAATATTTTTGATATTTGTAAATTTTCAATTCTATATGCCTCATGAAAGATGCAGTTGCAGTGACACAATTTACATCTAATGATATGCTTGCAAGTGAGAAGTGACAGAATGTGACATTGATATTTTTATCTATGCAGTTTGGACAAGTCTGTAGCACGGACGCCAGTGTCACCTCCAAAACCAGAAGGGCTCCCAGACTGGTTGAATCATTTTGAAAGATGGAATTCCATAGAGCGTCTCAATGCTCTTGACACGTTGATAAACATTTGTGAACCACGACAAGTTCGGCACATGCTGGAAGTTATTGAACCACAGTTTCAGAGAGACTTCATATCACTGTTACCTAAAGAGGTAGGTTGTGAAACACTGGATATTATCTGCTAGATTTACAACAGTGTGATAGAGATATTTTCATTAAGCACATCAATGTTCTTAATTGGTATGGTATGATTGTGATAGTCTCAGTTTCTCTGACTTGCTGAAGACTGACTTTCCATTGAAATCTGTGCCAGGTGGCGGAATTTCATCTCTAGCAAGTAGTGTTTAGAATAAGGCAGTCAGAAGTCCTGTGATTGGGTAAATTCTAACGTAAAGAAGATCACCACAGATTTAACGTCTAGCACAAAGACAGTATGGCTGTAGATATTCACAATTCATGATAGCAGAATGTGATACATGATCTCTACAGGTTAATCTTTGTGAAGTAGATCGGTTTTTAATGTTTTGCTCAGTTCTGCGTGCTCGTACGTGTTGAGACGTCTGATTTGATCTTTCTGGTGTTTTAGCTGGCTCTCTATGTTCTGTCTTTTCTGGAACCAAAAGATCTTCTCATTGCTGCTCAGACTTGTCACTACTGGCATATTTTGGCAGAAGATAATGTTTTATGGAGGCACAAATGTGTTGAAGAAGGTATACGTGAACCGTATTATCCAAAACTGTGCAGGGGTTCTCTCAGGGCAAAGAAAGGTAAACTATTGTCTTCTGTCAATGTAATTATTTGCCGTTTTGTCACGCTTCACATGTGGCACACAGTACTGATGCAGTTCACTGGTCGCTAGTTGCTAATGGGTTGTTGATAACCCGTTAACAGCAATTTTCCTGACCCACTTACTACTGTAGATGTCTTTTCATAGATTGCTCTTTATGTCCCTACCTAGTTCATTTCAACAAATTTGCTAATTGATGTAGGCCCTACTACATGTACAATTTTAAAATGTCGACTAGTAGACTGCTGAGTACTGATAGGCCTACGTGCTACGTCTGAATATAGTCAGTAGTTTCAAGTTCATAATCAACTTGCACCAACAAGGATTCGGAAAATACTAATTCTTGCTAGCAACATTGTCATAGGATATAGGCCTAGGGTGGAGATCAATACGGTAGATTATTTTATAACTCACGAGAGTTATCCTTGTCGGTGGGGTTATTTCGGTTGCAAAATGGTTGGTTATTTTCTAACCTCCTGATTGACGGATTATTCCGGGTAGATAATCTCGCTATAATATCACTGCTAAGGAGCAGGTTTATCTAGTGGTATTCATTGTTTGCTGTGGGGTACCATGGTGGTAGCATGATGAATGGGATTATCAGGCGTTAGAAGACTGTTATATCAAAGCTGTATAATATTTATAATGCTGTGATATAATGAGAGAGAGAGCAATGTTTGGGTTGCCATAATGACTACGTGTGCCTTCTCTTGTCGTCAACTTTCATGCTCGTCAACCGCAATCCCCTTCAATGATAACCTTTCACTATCACTTCACATGAGGTTCTGTTTTGCCTAGTCATGATCGTTAACTCAGGAGTTACGTAATCCACAGACCCCTAAAACACCTGACTTTTTGCAACCGCGATTAACGTTACGACGATCAGTACCGGTGCATATTCCGGGTCAATTGCCACAAACTCACTAATATGGTATTCTGTATCACTATGGCAAGTACTAATATGGTGTATCAGTAGTTAACAAGTGCACTGCGCTTCATTCTTTATTGCGTATAATTGCCTAATTCATAACTGATGGACAATTTGGCATATTTTAAGTACCCGTACGTATAATACTGCAGAACTGAAATATCCTTTGGTGCCTGATATGAGCATAGCAAGGCAGCGTGTGGGACATTGTGTGATATGGATGTGTGGAAAATGTATACCCCAGACAATTAACAGCATGCATGGATTTAAAAGGCGACCTCATCATTGTTTATTTCAAAGGTTGTACAACAACGCGGCCCAGCGAATGGAAAATATCGTTTCTTCACCAACATCAAATTGAAACTAATTGGAGAAATGGTAGTCACAAACCAGCTAAAGTAAGTTGCTTAATAATCTGTCTAACAAGCCCATGCACTAATAATTGATGCTATTGAAAATTTTCTTTCAGCTGCTCAAGGGACATGATGATCACGTGATTACGTGCCTACAATTCAACGGAACCCGAATTGTCAGTGGCTCTGATGATAATACCTTGAAGGTGTGGTCGGCCATATCTGGCAAGGTATGCTGGTATTATTGTGCGCGTGAATTCTAATGCTCACCGTTGTCTGTATTATTTTTCAGTGCCTTAAAACATTGATTGGACATACTGGGGGTGTGTGGGCTTCCCAGATGCGAAAGAATATGATCATTAGCGGATCGACGGATCGTACTTTGAAAATTTGGAATGCAGATACTGGTGAGATTGCCATTGTAGACTTGGCTATTTTCGGAAGTCCCCAGTGCCTGATTTCGTGCGCTGTGTTGACCCCTCTTAAGGCTGAAACTTAGGACAATTTGGCTTGTATGTTTCCAAATTGCACTCGTAAATGGGCAGCTATTTGAAGTAGTCCACACACCACTTAAAATTGTTTCGCAGCGTTCCTCGCCTATGAAGTACAGTTAAACATTGCATTATTCAAACAATGAATCTGTTTTCTTAACATCGGATAAGGCTGAATAAGTGACTCTTAGTCAGGTAGTGGATGCAGCTTCACTCCTAGGGGAATAACTAAGAAATTATGCCTTGTGTCGTTGTGTGTAATCATCACAGCTCTCTATTTTATCATTCAGGTGCATGTGTACACACCCTTTACGGGCACACATCCACTGTGAGATGTATGGCACTTCATGATAATACGTAAGTCACATGTCTGTGATTTTGTGTATAGTTGATGTCTAAATTTTAATCGTTTGTTTTCAGCGTTGTCAGCGGATCCCGGGACGCTACTTTGCGTGTGTGGAATATCGATACGGGTGACTGCCTACATGTTTTAGCGGGGCATATGGCGGCAGTTCGCTGTGTATGTTATGACGGAAAGCGTGTTGTATCTGGCGCTTATGATTACAACGTAAAAGTCTGGGATCCATTCAAAGAAGAGTGCCTCCATACTTTAGAAGGTCACACCAACAGAGTTTATTCATTACAGGTGAAATTTAATCAGCGATTTGTGTATCACTGATATTTTCTATTCAATGACTCGATTGCAATGGTAGTCTGGATGGTTTTTTTTTTTTTGTTCTTTCCATTGATACCGGTATGTGGTTTCTGTGAGTATGGCTTCCTAGGGCGCCAAATTTGACACTTTAACTGGGTGCACTCTTCACTTAACTGTCTATCATTTTTGAGTGACAGGCCACATCGGATAAACAACTCAACGTAGTACGTAGTCTGCCAGTTGTTGCATTTAGATTGTGCTCCATATTATTAATAGATCTCAAGGGACATTACAATTTTGTGGTCATGAAAATGAACTCGGTTCATCTGATGGTAGTTGCTGTTCTACCATGGTGTAGGTCGACATTAGTAGATTATCTATAGCCTTCGTGAAATGCAACTAATACTAAAAATTGCAGATGAGTGATCATATTTGTGCGACAAACCCCATCTGTAGCACCTTGTGATTGAACGGTAATACAATAATCAAATGATTATATCCTACTACTATTTACACATAATATATACTTGGGACAAGCTAATTCAACTGACAGGATGTGTATTTATTTCAATTAATGAAAAGCTTTTATGTCTGTGTTGAAAGCTACTCGTTGTATTAGATTATATTACAATCACCAGATGTATTGTAACGACTGATGATGATACATCAGCATAGTTACGGATTCTGCCCAAGAGTAATATTATATTGTGTGTGTGTGCTGTGGTGTGCAACATCTCCCGACATGTGTCAGTTAGGATATTGCTGTTGCATGTGCTCTGTGTATCATTGGCTATCTCCCTTGATTCTACACTTTATAGAACTGTGTTTAATATTTTCAAAAGCCAACACCAACAAAATGTCATAATTATGAACTTTTTTGTCCCTTCGGGCCATTGGGCCTGGGTGCTGGCTTGCTGGGTGGGGATGACATAAACGTCAAGTAGTATATTTGATGGCAGATGATCACCGCAAATTTGATGTCTAGATTTAGTTTATTCACATGTAATCACTAATCATGTATAATATTAGTAATTAATAGCCAAATACAGTTATGTGATGTTAATTTGCCTTATGATCATTTAGAACTCTGTTTCTCTTGACAGTTTGATGGTACTCACGTTGTGAGTGGTAGTCTGGACACTTTGATCAAAGTTTGGTCGGTTGAAACTGGGCAATGTTTGCATACATTAGTAGGACATCAGTCATTGACGTCAGGGATGGAATTAAAAAATAACATACTGGTTTCTGGAAATGCTGACTCAACCGTTAAAATGTGGGACATTGTGTCTGGTGACTGCCTCAAGACTTTGGAAGGTTTGTTGGTTCCATTTGTTTGTCCTTATCTCATTTTTGTAGCGTGCTATTTGACAACTGACCATTTTGCTAATCTGGTGCAAAATCGCTGACCTTTTGTTGCAGTTATAGCATGTAGATTTCATGGAACACTTAACGTAAATCTTTTTCATTGATGAATTATATATATATATACCGAGCACAGAGCTGTATGGCTGCTAAACATGGAGCTCCTGGGAATCTCCTTCCAGCTTCAAATCTTGTGATCATATATCGACAGTCTCTGCAACTTGCAGTACATCGTCTCCCTATCGATTGTGATATCATGGTTTCCACGGGCCGGTATTGAAAGATATTGTTCCTGAATGCCCTTATTTTGGCTTATTAGCTTAGCCTAAAGCCTATCATGACGTTTGTACAAGAAGTACCACATGCTATATGGCAAACGACACCCACTTTTGTCCTGCAGTTACATTACAAAGCCAAAGCGAACTGGCCCAGCTGGTACACCACCCTTCGTGTTGTTTACCCGAGAGGCCTCACGGACCAATAAAACGTTTTCATAGACTGGCGCCTGGTTCCTGGACAGGTGGTTGAGAGGCAATGGTGTAGGATGCGCAAAAACCGTTCTCACTGATTGCTATAATTGCAGGTCCTCAAAAACATATGAGCGCAGTAACATGTCTTCAGTTTTGCGGCAAGTTTGTCATTACAAGTTCCGATGATGGTACTGTCAAGCTATGGGATGTAAAATCTGGAAAGGTACTTGATATAATAAAAATCTATGTTCCTATTGTACCTCTACCTACTGCAACTGTCAAATATTCACAGGTCATTCGTAATCTCGTGTCTTTGGATTCGAGAGGTTCAGGAGGCGTAGTATGGCGCATACGAGCCACTCCTACAAAGTTAGTTTGTGCGGTAGGAAGTCGTAACGGTACCGAAGAAACAAAGTTACTCGTTCTTGATTTCGACCCGGATGCTAAGTAACGTCTTTACCAACTCAATACTGGTTCCACAGCAAAAACTGGATGCTCAGAATTGCACTTGATGCATAAATACTATCAGAATATACTGTATGCTTATCACAGCATTTTAAACAGTTTTGTACATACTGAGCTTATATAAATTACCTAGAGCTTTTGCAGTCATAGGATGATATAGACGCTGGTAGTCTTATCGTCTGTGCTCTATTCAAACATGCACGACGCCATTTGATGATGTGGAATTTTGGAGATTTGGGCCTCCGGTGACTTGAGCGAGATGGGCCTTTGCTTGAATCAGTTGGTAATCGTTTGGCAACTCTGCAGAAATTCAACTATTTCCCAACTAGGATTGCATTTGCAGGCTGTAATCTTATCAGTAATTACTCAATGGCAAGGATGTCCCAACGGAAAGCCAAAGATTGTAAGGGTTCTGGCGGCAAGTTCATGGAAGCTTCGCGGCCAAGTTTGATGAGTGAGACTTGGGGTTGGTGTCGGTAATCTGCTGTGGCAAGTTAACTTCATTTTCCTCAAGACGGTACTGGCGTCCATGACCAAATCACCGTTGATCCTAGTCACCTATCGATATCGAGTGTTGCCGAACGCCTTGATTATGAACAATTTGCATGCAATGCAATGTCTGCCTAAGATTTTGTTATGGAAAGCGAGGTTGTATTGGTGTTATCTCTTGTGGCGTATGTATCCATTGAAGCGTAACGACTGTGCCTTAGGCATAAGGGTTTCATCTAACATTTCATGCAAGCCGATCCCTCCTGCTAGGAGAGTGCATGCGTTTCATTTAATGAATTAAAACAGCCATCTTCATGGATGGTTACGTTTTACCTCAATCAAAAAGTTACATGTACCTTGCAGGTACCTTGTTTTATGGTGTTCCCTGTTTTTTTTTTTTTTTATATTGAGATGATATATCTTGGTGCGTTAACTTTTGCTTCTTGTTTCGTGTGTTGTACAATCCTGTAGTACGTAGTGTTTGCACGGA
Organism: Botrylloides violaceus; assembly: GCA_030412335.1. NCBI lineage: Eukaryota > Metazoa > Chordata > Ascidiacea > Stolidobranchia > Styelidae > Botrylloides > Botrylloides violaceus. The sequence continues at coordinate 4,505,492 of JASFYC010000810.1, forward strand.
CTGTTGGTTTGTCTTTGTTTTAATACATTTTTCATATCCCGAAACGCAACGTTGCGACACGTGTGAGGCTTTGTCATTACAACCATTGCTCTGCATCTGTCACGTGCAATAAAACGTGTGTTCGTAACCGGGTGTTTTATGGGATGGAATTAGCGATGAAGGAGTGGACGGAGCTTGTGAACTACGTTTCCAGTGAATTTGGCTGGGCTTTTAAGCAGTGGCGATGCCGTGATGGTGACATTCAATCTAAGCGGTTATCCACCATCGGCTAATACTGTGCCAAAATCATCTTTATAAATAAAAGAGCCAGTTTGTCTGTATGTAGGCAGGCGTGCAACCAGCATGGGGCACTTCCCCCCCCCGAAATTTTCGGGTCACGGGACCGATATAAACTGCTTCGTATTTCGTAGGTATGACCTATATGGGACGCAACAGTAGTTCGGTGATTTCTTGCATCAACAATTTACGCTTTGATGCGGTTTTGAGATCATCATAATTAGCTCACATGCCGTTGGCTCGTTGCTGCGCGCGGCGTGACTAATTTTAATGGGATTTCGTAAGAACACCGTTAGATCTTGCTACTGATGTCAGGTATAGCCATAGTGTAGCATACTACAGTCGTTTTTATGCATTTTTGTAAACGTGTGCAGTTATCCATTAACTGAAAGCATCTGACCAATGCCGTGGGAATAAGGCACCCCAAACCCCCCGACCGGGGGGGGGGTGCGACCACTCATAGGGGCCCCATACAGAAGGCCTACAGATTGTAGTAGTAAGATAACCATTTTTCCACCCTTGACTTTTTTGTTTTTCTTGTTTTTGCCCGCATTGAATAGCCCATAGGCAAAAAGCATCCAATATCGTATCATTCGTTGATTTCAAATACATATCCTACTAGGGGTCGACGGTATCGGACATCACCCGAGTAGGGAGGGCGACTAATATATCGGGCCTGAAAATTCACTATCATTTAATCTCTAGTTTGGACGTGCCGCAATTTGTAAATTACTGGTAAGTATCATGGTTACATACAGAACAAAGAGTTAAATCGAGCGTTGAAACTTTCGGTTACGGTAATTTACGTTGCGGTGATACGGACGCGGCTCTAATTATGTTTCGCGGCCTCGCTATAAGAGCTTGATCTCCACCCTTAGTCGCCTTTCAGTTAATAAAAGCCTTGGCAACATTGCACAAAAAGGTCATCTCATACGTCATGATAAATATTTGTCTGGAGCGTTGCGTAGCCAAATCATTTTGTAGTTGTGTATTCGCGTTCTCAAAAGTTATTCAGGTTTGTTTTGAAATAATCAGGTCAACATGCCCGCGCCCCGCAAATTCGTAACCGCAGAGTGAATAAACCGTCGAGAGATATCCCGCGACCAGCAGTGATGAAGAAATTGTTCCGCTAGATGGCAGAAACGATCTAAAAGATGCATCTTTGATTTCTGCGTAGCGAAACGTGGAAATAGCAGCATTGGGCGATGTATAACTTACGAAATACACGCTGGAAACACTAAAAAACCGCATGGTCGCACGCATGACGTCCGTCCCTACATCCCTGTAAAATCTTATAGCGATAGCTTCAGTAATAAAAAGGTTGATTCGTCCTCAGACAGACACACATATATACATAAGCCTACAGACAATCAGGATCTTATATTTATATACTAGCTGGCTATCCCGGTTTCACACGGGGGATAGGTCTACAACATAAGACATAGTATGTAGCCCATGGCCTACTCTAGGTAAGTAGGCTATGTGTAGCCTAACGCGAACAATGTGTGAGACGCTTCTCTCTCTTCTCTTGACGAAGGATAATGGCTCCCCGATTCACTTCTCATATGCATTATCTAAACCCGTATGAAATATATGCAAGACGCCGAACCGAAGGACAGTACGTAAGCAGAACGTTGTAGCCAGGCTACCTTACGCGACCAGAAGTGGTGAAGAAATTGTTCCGCTAGTTGGCAGAAGCGATTTAAAAGGTGCATCTCTGATTTCGGCGTAACGAAACGCAGAAATAGCAGCACTGGGCGATGTATAACTTACGAAATACATGCCGAAAGCACTAAAAACCACCTGGTCGCACGCATAACGTCGGTTTCTACATCCCTGTACAATCTTATGACGATAGCTTCAGTAATAAAAAAGTTGATTCGTGCACAGACAGACAAACAGACAAACAGGCTCTTTTATTTATATAGATATTATAGTGATAAGTAGGCTATAACGTAGGCCTATATATAATATGAATAGGTGTCGCAGTCATATTGTAACTAAATTAAGTTGAGTGTAACCTGCTTGAGTACACGTGCGATAGAGGAGTAAAAATAATGTAGCAAGATAAGTTTCATTCTTTCGCCCCGGTGGCGAAACGACAGTAGTCACTTATCCTGGAGATATCATCGCTATGCTCGTGAAAAGGTTCCCATCAAATGATTGCACCTTGGGCAATAATGATATACATCTTTCATACCAAGCATGAAGAATGGTAATAACCAACAAAACAGTGGGCTGTCAAACAGAAAAATAGTGAATAACTTATTTGCCTACATTTGCTATGAGGTTCATTTTCTGCACATGCTTACCAAAATATGCAGATCAAGCAACACATCATCCACGTATACGAACCGGATACATATTCCACCCTTGTTGTAACGACTTGGAAGCAAATTGTACATTGTGCCTTAGGAAATATGATCACTATGAGTTGAGCGATAGCCTATTATAGTCTGTATTGCAGGACGCCCTCTATGTATAGGGATCACTCTTTGGGAGTAGGTATAGGCTTCCTACCGAAAACTTTTAGGCCTGCCACCTTCCACGGACGAGTAGGCTTTGGAAGTGGAAGTGTTTTAACAACATATGAGCGGCGCGATTTATTGGTACGAGATAGGTCTAGTAGGCTATGTTGCAAAGACAATTGCATTAACATGAAAGACTTCACTGTCTTGCGCCTAATCAATGGAGCAATTTCGTAAATTTGATTAGACCTATATGGTGGGATGATTACGATCACGATGACGTGACTTCTGTTCGTTCCTTTGACTCCCCCCGTCTATCGTTTTACCTAGTCGTATAGATTTCCGTAAGTCTGAATCAAAAATTAGCCTATCGCAATGCCACATCGAATTCACGATTTACGTTGGGCTCTTTCTTTTGCCAACTTACGGTGACTGGTGTGTCCGGATATCCTGTTGCATGCACCACAACTGTGTTTGCTGTTGGCGGATATGATGTTACATTTGTTGGATAGTAGTTGGACGAGTGTGGGGTATACGCGATTGCCGCCGGTTGATTCGCAACATCAGGATAGGGCTGAGGTTGCGTAGGATCTAAATAGAGTGAACTATAACTCTACAAACATATTAGCTTTAAGTCTACGTATGATCTACTTTACCTAGAGTAGGCCATGGCCTACGGTAGGTGAACGATAGAACACTGCACTGCATATTTTAAGGGAAATAAGATTCGGCCCTACGCAAGTTCGAAGCTATGCAAGTAGGATAAGCTACATTCGTGTATTTTTTGAGAGGCATGGACTGACGTATCTCAACGACTTTTAGTCGCTTAGATCCCTAGTCATTATTAGTTTACGGCAAGTCTACAGATTGCACAACGATATGTATAGGCCTATATAATGTATGCTTTATTTCAGTTTGAGCGTCATTATGGTCTCCGTGTTTTGAGATGTGTTTGTTGATTATTCAACATATTCTCAGTCCTCACATTATAGATAACTAATCCACTCACATGATGAACAGCCTCTTCGGCAAACTAGCTTAATGTCGTTTTACATATCAAACTGCATTATTACCGGATTTGAATTGCCACAAATAATAATCACAGTAAGTAGGCCTACCTCGGTTTTCAAACGCAGCCTTATACTCTGGGTGAAGATCCGTAAGACCGTATGGAGGGGGTTCGTCGCTGTGATTATGCGCGGTGTTGGTCGTGATAGATTCAGGCGCTGATGGTCCCCCAGTTGGTTCCGGTTGCGGCATTGGGGGGTTGTTATCGTTTGGCCCCTCCATCTGAAGACCGATAAGGCCCGCTCTCTCTATATAGTAGGCTACGAAATGTATGGCCTACACTGTAAATAGGCCTATGAAATTCCAATCTTTGGATAGTATAAACCACTCTTAGGCCTATAGCCTATCTCTGGCCACGGCTAAACCTGCAGGAGTAGCTGCTAGTGCTGCATAGTGCCTAGGATGTTTCTTTATCCCTGTTTCACTGGGCTCATTGGAGTATTTGGTTGTATTAAGCTTTAGTGGACTGGATTGGCTAAAATATAGGCCTAGCGTAATTCTAAAGACTGGATGCTATTCTTGAAGAACCCCTACTAGCTTTCTAGTAGCTACAAAACTCACTCACTCACTCACTCACGATCAAAATCTGTTCAGAACACCAGACTCTAGCCGTTACCGTTTGCATCACTAAATCTGAACAACTATGTCCAACCTACATATACCTATACAACAGCTAGTACGTTTCACTTGCTATAGGATACTTGCTTATCCAATTGATTGGCATTTATTAAGTCAGCAACTTCATCAAACACTGCGCTATATATATATATGTCCTCGGTTTCGTCTTCTCAAAAACTTTCATAATCTGTTAATGATTAATTAGCCTATACTGCAATAAACAGCCACTTGCTGACTGCCCGTTCGGAGTGTTTTAGGCTTGGTATATAAGCTATTATTTGTTTATTGCGTGATTGGTGATAGGCTAATCATAATTGCGCTGCGCAACATTTTGCTATAGGCCTACTATAGGCCTAAATACCTCTGGGGTTGCTTAAGCCAAGGGATTATCCATGACGCCATTCATAGCAAACTAACGGGGATTTCTATTGATATGAGCCCTGCTGTCTACATGGCTATCGTCTATACTCTATATGCTATCAATGTAAATGGGGCGTAATGAGATTGTAGCCTTGTCTTTTATCCGTCTTTGCCAAAAAAACCTGCATTATTCGGAGGGAGTAGCCTATAGAAATCCTAGCTAGAGTCTGGAGTTCTAAACAGATTTCGATCGTGCACACACGCCACGCAGGCTACTCTCCTGCAGGTTTAGCCTTGGCCAGAGATAGGCTATAGGCCTAAGAGTGGTTTATACTATCCAAAGATTGGAATTTCATATTAATGATGAAAATCTAACCAGGACGCCAAATTCACACCACTATATAGGCTACTATGCCTTGCGAACTTCCGGGGATCATAATGGTACCGTCACTTAGGCCTATATTAAAAATATCATTCACGCTCGTTAAAGCCAAATACCCTACTAGACACGACCTCTCTCCGCCTGTGCCAACCTTGCTCATCACCTTGTTTGTCTATAGATAACTAACCTACCCGTAGGTTAGTTGGGTAGGTTAGGTATCTATACATAGAACAAGTCAAGTTCGCTGAAGCGAAAATAGCTCTAACGACTTCGGCACGGGTCTATCGGATATACCATAGCCTCTATAAAGAGTTCGTCCTGTTTCTGTAAGTATGGATAGACTTACTAATTTGTTAATTTTCGCTTGTTCCACCCGGGGATCTCTAAAAATTCTCTGGTAGGACTACATTAATCCATATGATTAATCCTAGGCTGTATAGCCTACTGACAACGTAGGATGCATTATTCTTTTCCTACAATTTCCTAGTCAATTTACTATGCGGACGCAATCTCTCACTGCATCCTTCACCTGATGACGTCGGAGGCTTATGAGATAGACTACGACTGCGCCATTACGCTGGAGACGGTACGGTACAAGTACGACAGTTTAGGCCTTCCAGGTGAAGAATTTGACCGATCCGGAACTGGTTCAAAGCAGAGTCAATAAATAACACGTTTTATATTCACTTTGGTTCAAAGCGGTGTGCGATTAAATCAAATACGCAGTCAGAAGTGAAAGTATTTCTTCATGCGCTACAGCCCTGCAGTGAGAGAAGACAAAAATCATGGAGTTCTTAATCAGAAGAACTCAATGACACAAATCCAAGTCAGTGTACATGAAAAACTCGACTATTTAGAAGCCCGACTCTTCCCCGCTCGGCTCAGCTCGGCGTTCGCAGGTGGATCTTCGGTTGGCTGTCATCTTGCCATGCCGCGTGGGATTGGGGTTTGGGGACGTGGGGGTGTTTTGTTCGTGGCTAGGTTGCCTTGGTTGGTAGGGTATCGAGCGGTTTTCCCCTATGTATGGGTATTACCAAGTAGAGGGTCATTGTTTGCTCGAGAAACTGCAAGAGAAGACTTTATAGAAGTCTTAAAAGTCGTTTTGGTACGTTGCCACTTAACCTATAGCCTACAGACAACGGACTCGTGGACTATAGTAGTTGACAGGCGAACCCGAACTTACTCAGGGCTCTGTAGTATTTTCTCATTCAATTCTGAGGCCTGGCTGGGAACCGCGCCATTACCATGTCAGTTTTTATTTTACGGCGTCCATGACTCGACCTACCAAGATATCGCAGATAGCCTATCACTCCGCACAGGTTGGCCGAACCCCACCCAACCCCGAGACATGTGCCCCGAGGGGGCACGTGGCCTGATCCCCTGATGCATACACGGAGGCCGGATGTATATGATCCTGGGAAAGTCATCGCGACCTGTGCGGAGCCCGATCAAGTGGTTCCGTCCACCTCTTGGAGTATAATACAATTATAATTTTTTAGGTTTATCATTGATTATGAAGTCAATATTAGGAAATTATAAGCGTGCAAGTTCATTGGCCAAAGAACCAAACTCATGCTTGTACAATGTTACTCACATCAGGGACATGCCTCTGCCATGTGAATACATGGGTGACTTCAAAAGTGCAATAACAATAACACTGGATGACGAAATGGGAATATATGACGTAGAACTTCGGGGAGTACCCGTTGCATATAATAAAAAGACTGTTAAGTTTGCCGAAAAGTATGGTGACATGATTGGTGTCCAACGTTTCATACACTGCAAAATACAATGTGACTATGTTGTATTTGTGCCAAGAATTGACAGTGTTTTGGAAGGTGTCGTGAACAAAGTCACTTCTAAATTTATCGGTTGTTTGGTCCATGGTTGTTTTTATGCATCTATCCATCATACAACTCCTATCGAAAAGAAATGTGTCGGGATTAAAATCGATGATACAGTGAAGCTTCGTGTAGCTAAGCTTGAAGAAGACGGCAGTGGCGTACTGTCTATAATCGGGGAAATATGTACTATACAACCAAAACGAGATAAGGAAACCCCTGAACAAGATATTGTTGCATCAGATGCAATTTGCAATGTTGATTCTGGCATGGAGGATGTTTTTTCTCCCAACAGCGGTGAACATGAAATAGAAGACACTGGTGATGTTTCGCCAGCATTGACTGACATTAAAAATGAGTCTGTTTTACATAATCATGATTCGCTTGCTGAAGGTTATCCTTCTTCTCAGCATGATTTGCTTTCAAACAGTCTTTCAGGCACTGGGAAACAGGAAAAAAAGAAAAAAGACAAAAAGAATAAGAAGGATAAAAAGAAAAAGAAAGATAAAAAGAAACACAAAGAGAAGAAAATGAAAAAAGACAAGGATCGTGTCTCAGCAATGCTTGATGCTTTCACCGAAGAGCAGACCATGCCAATAATTGTAACTGACGTGGCGGCTGAAATGGAAAGTAGTGGTAGAGATTTTTCTAATCTGAAATCTTGGTTAGAGAGCCCCAAGCAAAATCACAATTCATCCATGATACAAGAACTGCCTAGTCTTGGAGCCAATGAAAGCTATGCAGTTAACGCTGTGATCACGTCGACACGATTGGAATCTGATCATATCTTGTCTGATAAGAATATGGGACGTAATAGCCCGTTGAAGAAAGGAGTTAAAAGAAAATTAAGCGATCAAGACGTTAGTACTGGTAGCCCTAAAAAGAGGGCGGCCCTTATAGACAGCGCAAGCCATCACACGATAAAGGAGTTAAACACAAATTCACTTGGTTTGGCAACGGCAAATAATTCTCATATAGGCATGAATAAATTGCCAGAATGCAAGAACGAAGATGACTACTCCTCTTATGAGGAAACAATCGACAAGGTAGTTCAACAATGCAAGGAAAAATTACTAGATGAAGCTGTAGACTTTACGATGCCCAACCCACCTACGGCAAACAAGGCTAAATCACTGAAATCATCAAACAGTGACAAACCAAAAGATGTTGGTAAAAAATCTAAGACTGCCAGCCCAGTGAAGTCATTAAAATCCGACGCCCCAAAAAAACTCTCGGTTAGCAAGACTAAGCATGAGGATTTGTCTAAAATTCACACCCCAACTCATGCTAAGAATCCGACATTTGTGAACTCTAAAAACGATTCTTCAAATCACGGTGCTCAGACAGTTGAGACATCAAATGCAGCTAAGAACGACGTGGCTGCTTCGGGACTGCTTTCACCCAAAATTGTAGAACAAGCAAATGTACTAAATCTACACCCAGATGTTTTGCAGCAGATGCTGCGACTTGGTTGGGCTCCGCCCACGGATGTGGCAGTAAATTTTTCAAACCTCAACAACACTCAATCAAATAGTACTGATATTTCCACACCGACAATTCCAAACACTCTACTAGCTACTAGTGTCTCGGCACCACAAGGGGAAAGTGGGTCGAAAAAGAAAAAAAAGAAATTGAAAAGTAGTTCAAAACATAAAAATGAGAGTGACATGCAGGATCACGATATTTCATCTCTCAGTACGCTTAACTCGACAGTTGACGAGATGTTCCCTGCCAAGAAAAAATCAAAGAAAAAGCATAAACACAAACACGATCAATGAACAACCATTTTGGAGTGACTGTTACTTATTAAAATGCAAAATGTAAAGTTTTACAGAATGGTTCTAGATTCCGGGCTTTCCAGAACCCGGTAGGCTATCTGGTCTTGTTCATTGAACACTGGTTGCGAGAGTTTTCTGCGAATTGTCACATCATAGCTTATCCTGCAGCCCGCTCCATGGTAATTAAAATGTCAACCCACTACGATCCCACTATCTGGGCCCTAACCTTATCGATATACATATATAACTGTTATTATGGACCTTGTGTCTGGTCAAACATTAACGAGTCAGCCAGGAACACACCATGAACAACTAGTTCTGGAGCAACCGAATCCAAAATGACTGGTCTGAAGCAAGTTAAGTCCAAAACGCCTGCATAATCCATGTTTACACAAAGATTGTCAATAAGGAAGCCCTTTTGTGTTGAATTTAGCACTAATGATTTAATTATAAACTGGATGGGGATGATTGAAAATTATTTCGCCCAAGCATAATTATACTGCATGTACTGCATGCAGTACAATGTGACTAGACCATGACGAGGTGTCAATCTACGCTCTTCAAACTGTTGTCTGTTTATGTCATCCTCGTTTTAGCATCCTTGCTAGTGTGGTGATTCAATCCGGGTCTTATCAATTACAATTGACTTTTGATGATCATGTTTTATGTTCCAAAACTTGTTGTTTGCCTCACTGCCTTGTCATTCATTTTCAGTCATGGTCACGTGCTCATGATTATTTTTAAATTTTCAGATAACTTATTTTAAGCTATCTATCTTAATATCATAATATGCTGCTGTTTCATGATATGACTTAGATGGATGAATATGGTGCAGAAAATTCTGGGATTAGTTCTCCTGGCAATGCTATGGCGTCGAAAAAAGAGGATTCTTCTTATGATCATGTAACATCAAGAGACTTAAAATATGTGAATGGTCAAAGATCCTCCATTGAATACGTCCCATCAAAACTGTCAGAATTTGTCACCAACAGTTTTCAATCATACACTTCGTTGCATTCCCTTCAAAGTGAATCATCTCCATATTCATTACGACAAAGTCAACTTTCGACGCCTTACAAATACGATGTCCTTCTCATGTATGATCCCGACGACGATGTCTATTATTTGAACGAACTTTTGCAGCATTTAGCACCGCAGCAACTCAATATATTTGATTTTAATCGAGATACACCGGCAGGTTTACCTGCGCAAAAAGTTCTTCAAGACACCTTGAAAATGTGCAGGTACACCTGCATTATGATCACTCATAAATTTATAACGAATTATTGGCTGCAGTTTCGCGCCGATATGTCCATACAAGATATGTTAGATAATCGGGAAAAACTTTATTCTGTTATTGTTATCGTGATGGACAGGACTGTAACGAAGCATGACTTACCCTTGGATTTAGTGACACTATCACCATTGTTTATCGGTGACAGATATTTCAAAGACAAAATTGCACGGACGTTCAGTAAGGAAATGCCGTTTCCACCTTCGGTGCGCACGGCCAGCAGTTTTGCAAAACAACCACTACCCATTAGTCGCCTCCCACCTAGCTACAGTGACATCAGCAGATTGGACATGTACCCTAGAACTCCACAAACAATGGCTTATCATAATTCCCATGCAGCTGCTGCTGAGCACTTGGGTATTAACGCAAAATTTCCAGATACTGATATCAAAAGAGCTTTACTAGCTGCAAACTATGAAGATGATAAAAGAAGCATAAAATCCGGAACTTTCAGCCAGTTCAATTCATTAGAGTCAAGCAGTCGCTTTCCACAGGAACATGGTGACAGCACTTACCTCATGCCTCCATCATTGTTTCCATCATATGATTCAGAGCCGAGTGCTCAGTTTGCGAGTCGTGTTATTGAGAGAGGGGTGAGCATCACAGTCAGTTCAACAGGATCGCGTGAACCACAAGAATTATTAGAAAGTGTATCCGATAGAGACATGAAAACAAACGATACTCAAGATTCTGCAGTACTGCCGAAGCCTGTGGATAGCTCTGCGACTAGCACCAGTACTAGTGAAGGAAATGCCAGCATTGAAACTACTGGGTCTTCTCAAGGTAATAGATTCGTAGAAGATTTCTCGTTTCTGAACAGTACTGATGGGGCTAACATTGACCAGTGCTTGGGAAACATCCGTCTTCACTATGAGCATCCGGCATTTTTCAGTATCAGTAACACGGATTTCATGCACTCTAACCGTTCAGACTACTCTGATTTGGAAATATCAGAATCTTCCGGGGTGCATCTTACTGCTACATTGGAAAATAAAGAATCACTGCATAATCTTAGTGTTGCTTCGCGATCAGCAGCCGCATCTATGCGTTTTCCATCACGATTGCAAACTGATATTTCGTATTCTTCTCTGCCACGTGCGTCCATGAGCAACGTTGCCGACAGGTCTGTAATGCCACGGTGCAACAGCCTAGAACAGGATCAAGCCAAAGTTTGTTCGCAGAAAAAATTGTCTCAAATAACAAACGATGCATCTTGTAGTTCTCTGCCAGAACGCTCGGCTAAAGAGGATTTAAACAATCCGGGTCCGAAGCGTTCGTTTTCCATGCGATCCTTGTTTGGCTCGCAAAAATCGAAAATGAACAAATTCTTCAAAGGGAAGAAAAATTAGTGTTGTGTTGACTGTAATGCTCGTATTACACAAAATGTCAATCAGTTGCACTCTTACATAGATTGCAATGTGTGTAATGTCAGTGTTGTTCGCTTGATGAAAGCATTGGAGGATTAGCCTGCCACGGAATTACAATTTCCATTTTTTTTATATTTTGTGATATTCAGACTACAGAGATTAACTTTTCACTTACGTTATGTGAACTGTCCCCAACTACATTGTGGTGATACACTGCTTTATTAGCTGACTATCAGATATCCCGGGTTTCCGCTCCCCAACTAATCTGCGACATTTTTGCAATTGGAGCGCAGTTGCTGTCAACTGTCGGTCCCAAGCCTAGGAAAATGGCAGTGACGGCATTTAGCCAGACCGGTACTGAAATATTGTGGCCCGTCCGTAATATTCTACCCACTGTACTGCCTAAGTAGTAATATATACCTTATTACTGATTTCTGATTTTAAAAAAACATAATTGTTGCCGATTGTTTGCTTTTGGCTGATATCGTAAATGATCTGTATGATGGTATGGCCGATCTCTTATTATATGCCTGATGCAGTATATATTTCTGTTCTGTGTTGCAGCTGTGTCGCCGTTGAAGTTCCTTGTGTGTGGTTGTAAATATTCTCATTTACAAGATTTCGGCAGTCCATTGAATATCATTTATGCCTAATATTACTAGTGGATAACCTAGCGCTTACTTATTAATATTGCACAATATTCTAAATATGCAGTTTATCACTCATGTGTTATGGCTATCCTGTCTAAGCACTTTGGAAGTATGCAGCTCCACGTATTGTCATGTTATCTCTATGCAACTGACATTCCCACTGCTTAGATCACACCTAGTTCCATTTTCCTCATAGTCGATTGGCTCACTGCTTTCTTACCATTCTATCTATACCGTTTCGTCCAGCTCTTCATTTCGCCAAAGTTCCTTGTGAGTTTGTGGTACCGTACATGCATGCAATTATTTCTGATCACATGTATTGATTTTTTTGGACCACCCTTATAACTGCTACCGTATGTGGTGGTAGTCACAGTAAATATCACTTGGATATTACTGATGATGCATTCGTTGTGAGAAATGGGAGGTTCAGAATAGCAAATGCGTAATGATACCGATGCAAAAGTGATACAGATGCTACAGAAGGATAATCGATTGCTTTATTTAACCGTGCGTGCCAGAAATAAAACTAAGCAGCAGAACTCAAGAAATTGAGTGCCGGTACCGATAGTACATCAGTCCGTACTGCCTCTGATAGATGGCGTAGAAGAGATGAGGCTGCTTCTAAATACAGTACTACTATAGAGATTGCGTACCTACGTCCTAGGTCTCTATAGTACTACTACTAAATACGTTACATTCTATGGTACAATTATAGATAACTAAGGATTAGTTAGTACGATACATCGCATGACCATAGAGTTCTTTATGGTTTGACTTTCTCTCTACGCTAGCTAGGGACGGAGACAGTCCTTTGAAGCATCGAATATAATCGTTACTTTCTATAGTTAAAGTAAGATCGGGGATATCTAGTCTTCAGTGATGGTCCCAAGCCGGTACAAATGAGGAGAGTTTCTGCACGTTTAGCATTTGACATAGGTCTGTCAACCCGCGTGCGCGTAACCATACCATCCGCTGTGGCAGTCGGATTGGAATAAACCCAATACTGTGAATGTCAAGTGCTAGAGCGAATTAATCCTGCAGTTTAATATCGTGTGATGGATTAATAGGCTATCATTCTCATGTGATTGCTTAAAACCTATCTATCAGGATGCGAAATGAATATCAGGCGTGGTAAACAGGACGTCGACATGAGATGATCGTTGGAAGGGTAGTCAGGACAAGTCAGCAGCGGCGTGGGACTTGACTAGAAGAGACTCAGTTTAGGAGCCGAAAAGATGGCTTTCGGGGATCCGCTTTGTCGTTCACTTGATAAAATCGACGTGAACCCTACGGTAGATGAGTTGGCAAGGCCTGCTGTGATAAAGTATAGGCCTATAGGTCTCGAATGTAGTAGGAACCCCACCGCAAGCTAGGCAGGTAGCCAGTCAGTCAAGGTAGTAATACCGAATGTGAACCTATAGATAGACGCTACGCTAGGGCTCAACGCACGCTATTAAGGCATAGGCCTAGACTTGCTCATATGCAAAGGATAGGACACCAATGTGTGCAACTGTAGCAATATAAGCCTACGTAAAATTTGCTTCGCTACACAACTAGCCTTTCAATAGTCATATATCACGAATAGGCCAGTGTCCACGCTGTCTTTCAAGAATGTCTCTCGAACGTTGAAACCGCTATAATGTATCGTGTTGTCGTGAACGCTTCTCGTTGTACTGATGACTTGATGAATAAGCGTAAATGGTACGAGTCTATACATGATTCATAACAGAACGCGAGCTAATATTTGTCTTTCTCGTATTTGTTTGGTTGAGGACATTGCCGCTCACTCTGCAAGAAAGTTGCGCGTAGTAACGACTATGGCTCTGTGGAGTTGAGATGGATCAGAGAATATGTATTACGTAGGCTTTTCAAAGGCTACGTAGGTCTACGTGTTCTGGATTGATCAATAACGTGTGGTTATTTACCGTGCACGAATACCGAGTAAAAATAATGAGGCTCGGTCGTATATTACGGCCTTGAGTTGACACGACAGACGATAATTAGGCCGATCGTAGCGAACTGCGCAGTATAGCCTATTCTGATGTCATGTAATGGGCGTGTACAGTATCTAAACTGTCCAGATCATTATAGGCTTCAGTTGAGAAATATTTGCCTACATTTGAGTGGTGGGTCGCACCGAGCGTTTAGTTTCAGGAAGGCTAAATTACAATACTGGATGCTCATGGAAATTTGATGGATAAACCTATGTTTGGATCTACGGCGGATAGGGGAATCCCCTTTACTCTCCCCTTTGTCACCTAACTATCTTCGTATCTACTTATGTTTGTCATCTCTTGCGCAACTGTATATTTCCTATATTGTAGAAAGTGTGTGCTATAGAAACCGTGTAGATATATATCGGAGCGATGGTATATCACGTATCCCATTCCGAGAAGACGAAGGATGATAAAGATCCTGAGGATGCCAGCGAAATTCTTCTTGAAGATGATTCTTCAAGGATAGATCAAAGTGAGTATTGTTATTAGAATTTATGCATGCCCATACACCTGAAGACGCACAACATAGCCTACATCTTATATTCCTATACTGCTGCACTACAATTGTCACCAGCGCCGGTGTCAAAGTTGTCTTTAATTCTCCTTTAGGCAAGGCTGGTCTTGGCGCGTAGCGGCCAGTCACGAAGAAACTTTGTGCCCTAATACGGTTGAGTCTTAAAACTCCGTAGCCTATGCAGTAGTTCAGGTCAGATAGTGGTAATGGTAGTAACTGCAGAATTACTGCCCGTATAAATGCAAAACACTCATTTGAACCTTCAACTAGTAGGTGCAACAACATTTGCTGAGTCTATGTGCAACTGGGTTTGAGTCACACAAGTCAAACACAACCATCCACTCCTATACACTCCAGTCATAAGCATGAGTAATTGGTGGAGATGTTTAGTGCATTTTTTCTGCACTGAACTCTATAGACTGCTCATATCGGCTCACCGGCCCAGGATATGTTCGCACCTACCGTGATCATGATTGGTTTCAAGTTCCAACGCACACCAATGCACACCAATTTGCTTGACGAAGCAATGTGGGAGGAGGGTATCTCTATTGATTACTAACAAGGCGATGATTGAGATCGCCTTGATTACTAACTTATACCGTAAGGCGTATACAGCCTGTACGGTGGGCTGTGATTGCCAAAATTGAAAATGCGACATCGACTATTTGAAATATAGCAAACGTGATACTAAATGCATGGTCTAAAGTAAGCCATTCTAGATGGATTACTAACTGTAGGTTGAAGTGGAGCCTATAGTGGAGCCGATGGCGGACGATCAACAGATATCGTAAAGAAGATCACCACAGATTTAACGTCATTCCATCTTCACCTGATGAAGGAGCGGAGCTTCGAAAGCTTGTGAATGTTTCAATTCTCAATAAACCAAGGCTGGACGTTAAATCTGTGGTGATCTTCTTTTTTACGATAACTGTAGGTTGTGTGACCGTTTTAGGTTAGTAATCTGTAGTATCACCTTTGCTTCATTTCAAACAGTCGATGTCGGGTTAACAATTTTTGCAAGGCAACAACCAATTCATATTTGTGAATTAGATATATCTTCACCTGGTAGGCGATGTTTGTAGCGTACAAAATTAATTTAACTTCGTACGCAAGCTTTCGGAACTCCGTTCTCACAATGGTGTATGGTTGTTGGACGCCGTTTCCTTATCTCCTGCTCTTGCATGCCTAATTGCCTATGAATTTTAAGTGGCTATAGTAGGCCTACACATTTGTTAGAAAACCTAAAACGTTCACGATCGAGATTTCTGTATGGGTAGGGATTGCTGATTGCAGGTGTTTGTCATTACAGATCTATCATTCCAAGGGAAGCTATCACTATGGAGTGTGGTCAACTTCATTTTGGCTATACTTGCAGGCGCAGTATTGGCTGTATTAGGTAAGAGAGACTATTTGCTAAGAGCTAGGCTTTGAGTTTGATTGTCGATCGTTTTTAGTTGTCGCTGGCCTATACTATGAATGTCATGGCAAGCATTTCTGGAAATGTGTTTTGTAAACTGAGTCATCCAGCCTGACTGCTGTCCACGAAGGTTATATATGAATGGGACGCTTGTGTTGTACCATCGAGCAAACTGGAGTAATAATATTGCTAAATCGTAAAATTCTCGTATTCATTTTTTTACTGCATTATTGACAGCATCAATGACCAATGATTGATAGAAGATTTTTAGACTGAGTGTGTACGACCACTAGACTTATTCACCTACCACCTTTTTTCTCAGGTGTACTATGCACAGATTCTCTAAAAGCTGAAGTGCTTGTTGTGTTCATCATGTTTGGAATTCATCTTTTCTCCACGTTGACTTCTGCCATCTGCTCTTGGCGCATGGAGTCCCACAGTACTACGCGTCGATTCAACATTCTCACAATAATTGCTTCAGGTGTCGTTCTCATGTCGATACTAGGTAGGTGTGTCTAAAATTCTTGAGTTGCACTTTCGCAAAGTAAATTTGCTTATGTGTGATGTTCTATGTAATCAAGTGTGAGGTTTGCTGCAGTAGATCGCGCAGCATCGACGACAAATCCTGTGACATTTGACTAATGTGATTACTGCAGACGTGTTACTGAATTATGATCACTTCTTTGTCCGCTATCAATTTACCCGACCGCTAATTTCAATTAGCTGAGTTAGTCCACGCGCTAATCATTGGTCTCGTTTTCAATTTCTGTAGGCCTACAAGTTGAATTCAGTTCTGGTGTTATTGTTGACCTCGTCCTTTCAGGTGACGCGTCTCGTTTGTTGTATGTGCTTCTTACCTAAATTCACCTAGCGTAAAGATTCCGGGGACTGCTTCAATATCGTAAATGCGTTTACGAATACGAGAATACGAATGCAATAGAAACTTCAACATACCAATATAATCAGTAGTGCGCATCAAAAACATGGGCTAGGATTTGATGTTGGTTCATTGGGTTGGTTTTATGGCGTATTCGACTACTGTACAAAGGCAATATACGCCAGGTCAAGGCTTGTCGATACCTTCTGTTTATAGCCTGGAGCACTATCACCACCACATTCCTCCGCTATCCACCAATATTGACTGCTGCCAAACAGTACGCAATTTATTTCAAACATCACATCAAATTTGAATGCAATCAAATTTTTTCCTTATACCTGTTCCTCGCCGGTGTTGAATAGGTTAAAATAGATTATGGGGTGCTATGAGAGCTAGAAGAATAACGGAAAGCGGGCAATCAACAAACTCATGGCCTATTCTAGGTACTAAAGTAGGCCATGAACAAACTCATGAAATTTTATCACAACGCTCTGTACTTATGCTATGTAAATGTTACCGTATGAATGTAGTAGGAAACTTCCAATTTCAATACAGGTATCATCGGATTCGTCGCCATGATCAATCACCCATCATTGGACGGAACTTGTGAACGGAACGCAGCGATTTACATGCTCGCATACAGTGCTTCGAGTATTGTTATGTACTTATTCAGCATGATCGTTTTTAGTTATTGTTTTTCTTAAAATCGTTGTGAACTACTGTAGGTCTTAACCTAAGTCATTCTAAACTGTCTGTGTTGAGTAATGTATAGATACGTAATTATTTCAGCATCTGAAAAGTTCTGTCTATTTTTCTTTTGCCCTTGTCATGGTACTGTACTGACTTTTTCCTATTTCTTCTGACTTCGTTTCCTTCTATTCGATCTTGTGACGCTAATACTACTACTACTACGTGATGTAATAGTTACAGTCGTGCTTCACGCTGAACGAGATGGTGAATGTATACGGATCCTAGCTACACCAGAAGCAGCTCTGCTAACTCCTGATGGCCTTGGTCGTCACTGGTCAGCCAACCGTTTTCTGCGTAAACGACTGATAGACGTAGCCTACGTTGCCGTGGCTTCGGTTTATCTGATAATGACAAATGTTGTTTTGAAGTTATGGCGGTTTCAACTATTAAGGTAATGTAGGCTACGTCAGGTCAATAGTTCAATGCTTGGGCCTACAAAATATCGACATTTCCGGTTTATCGCCCCGAGCACAACCACAATCCTACGGGATATCCTCCGACAATGACTACCAAGAAGAAAGGAGGAACAGATACCAATTTGAAGTCTTTGGTTTGCTCGGAATCTAACCTATAGAATCTGCTGTTCAGAGAGCGGACGAGCGGATAGGTAAACATCTCGGCCAACTATAAGTAGAGAAGGATTTCTTGGAAAACAGGGCAATAATCGCCACCGGGGTGATTTTATTTGTGTACTGTTTTGTGTAGTTTAAAATTACACTATAGTTCCTGGAAGTCAAAGCATTGCTTACATTTCTTCTACCGTATATGCAAAAATATCCTTCGTCGCTATCAAGAACGCCTGACTAAAAAATCAGGAAGATATAGAATGTCACTTTCCGGTTACGACCCGTGAACATTGATCTCCTTTACAGATGGCTGAGTTGGCACGAGATTAATGACATCACCCGCCTTATTCCTAATTCCTATCCTTCGCTTGTATACCATCCAATCAGCAATCAGGAGGGTTACGATGCTTGATTGATTATGCAATGTAATGTAACGTATGCAATTTACAACTAAAGTCTTTGTGGATAGTTTGCACGTAATCTCAATCTTTTCCAACGTGCTAACATAAAGCTGGCATAGTTCATGCATTTCTTCAAATTATTTTTTAATTGCTAATATATCTTTGATAATGCCACAAGGCGTGTGGTTGCGTTTACTTACGTTAAGCATACTGTAGCTGACTGGGCGAACGAGTACCAGTGGATATGGAAGTAGTTGATTGGCGCATTGTAAGCTAGCTATAGTACATCCTGTGGCTTTACGTACAGAACCTTCATGACGAGTGCAGTAGTCAGCGAATTGAAAAGATTGCATATCATAAATGACGTGTCGATATGATCATGTACGTACAACAACGTTATTCGCTCTTCTGACTTATTATAATCGTGTGAATGTCAAAATGTTCGAACGGCGGACGAACTGGTTTAGTTCAATCTTGTAGCTTTGTTCAGAGTCGGCTTCAATACGACACGGAGAAAACAATGTGTGATAAGGTCGGCGCGGTATTGTCAGGGCAAACGGATTGCAAAAGACAAGCGTAATCGTGATTACAATTACGTGGCAAATGTACTTTAGTTCTACCTTCAACTGATCAAAACATCAGTAGACTAACACTAGCTTAGGCTAGCCGGTTGGAAATAGGAAGGATCAGTCGAGTTGAGAGTGTTTGTATGCGTCCAAGAAGTACTTGGTGAATGAAAGGTAACGAACATGCATTTGACATCAATACGGTGTCTTGATATTATCATCGAGTATGTATTATCATGATAATACTCAATGATTTATGTATCAATGTATCTATTCTAACCTGACAAAACAGGTGGTTAGTGAACCATGATATCGGTATAGGAGTGTGCTATTTGCAAAGCATGTGTCATATCGGCTTCCAAATTTAAATATTGGACCATGGCCTACTAAAGTAGGTCATGATTGGACAAATTGACACGGCAATGAATTGAGTTTCATGACTCATTATAGTATCAGTCATAGTTTCGCCATGCAGAGTAACTTTGCAATGTATATTTGAGAAAGCTCTAGTTTTACTGGGGGGTTCCCGGCGGTTTTGTTGCTAAAATATTTTCGGGTGCCTTTGACGGTTTAGAACCCACTTAATTGCAATGAGGTAATTTACGTTATTACTTTGAATGCAGTATCGGTCAAATAGGCATATCCAATTCAAGTGCAATATTATATTAATTCCGTGAGAAAGGATACAATCATGGTGAAAGCTGGCGTGAATACAATCAAAGGCAAGAATCTTATTGAAGACGTGGACCGCCCAAATTCTAGTACTAACAGTGAACATGAGCAACTTGGAGGTAGGTGAATGCGATATGCTTAGTGTGAGAGAAGATAGGAAGGCTGCAATTTCATTTCAGTTTGGCGTTCAGTGTACAGCACCCTCTTTCTAATCAACATTGGATTTGTGATTACTTCTGGTAAGTGCAACATCTTGTGCCATAGCATTTCTGTTGAAATTAGCATATTTTGTAGCTTATTGCGTCGTGGTCTTTCTGTTTTTAAATGTAAAGTATAGACTATAGGCATATACACACACACACTCGTAAAATGTCTGTTGTATAGTGCTCACATGTGCTGATATGCATTTATCGTTGTTGACCTTCGGTGAAATACCAAGCCGTAAGTAAGGCCTCAACTGAGTTTCTTAGAATTTGACTTCACGCTAGAACTATGCTAACACATTCTATCTGTAAAGCAAGTGATCGTTCACCATGGGCTACCATCAATTCTCAGAAATAGACAGTCACTCGCATTGCAAATTGAACTTGCGGTCCCAGCTTATTCATAGATTATATGTTCTCAAGCTTCATTAGAGCCTTGCACCTTATGCTATAGGCGGTTAGTCTTTCACCAACAGCCTTGTTGTGATATTTTCAATCTGTCGTGCTAATAGTTGTGAATAACACTACATACTTCTTCACAGGAATACAACTTTTCGGTGCTTGCCCGGATAAAAATGTGTACGGACTTCTCTATCAACTTCTTCAGTTTGTCAACAACTTGGCAATGATATGCAGTATTTCGAGAAAAGCTCATACCTTCGAAGAAGACTTCTATTTGAAGCGATTCCGGGCTATGCGTTGGGTTCATCTCATCTGGGCATCAACAGGTATGGCCTATAACAACTGCTTGGTTCCTTTTGTTGAGTGTTGATTCGGTATGTAACAGTCAAGATGCGTAATATGATCTGAAAAGTCCACTGGGCGGAATGCCACTACTGAGGTTGTGGTAAAGACTCTTATTCAACAAGTGTCTCAAGATCGTAAAATGCCTTTTCATAGTTCAAGTTTACAGTCCTGACTGGAGGCAAGTCTCCAGAACGTATTATGGCGACAATGCTCAGAACACTATATATAGAATTTGACTTTTTACTAGGGTTCCATAAATCGCAATTTGCGACGTCATAATATGACGTGGATGTGGCATAATGCGTGACATCACGAAAGTTTTAAGCTCTGTGAGTCTCCGGCCGTATGGCGTTGTAACTGGGCTGTGCCTGTGTCCCATTCACGCAGGAGATATAAATTCTCTGCGTTATATGTCTCTTTGTTGATTCGTACAGGAATCATCGTATACATTCTGCTACAAGGTCAGTCGACGGATACCAAATTCTGCAACACAATAACCACGGTAACTACTCTAGTATATGCCGCGTGTTCCGTGTCAATCGTATTTATTGGCCAAATCATCACAATATGGTGCTATTGAGAGACTTTGCGGTTTACTTTACACCAAAAACAGAAGCATGAAATAATTTTGCCATCAACTCATTTATGAATGACGTATTTACGATATTTCAGGAAATTTGCCACAGCGAGACTGCCATAACAATCTATGAATAGGACTTCTCCTAGGTGAAAATGATACCGCACAAGGCGATCTTAATTCCTTACCTTGATACCATACCTTTAATGATATCAGCTTCACCTGATGAAGGAGCACAGCTCAGAAAGCTTGTGAACTTGCTTTCAAGTAATCTGAGGCTGGGCGTTGAAATTGATGGTGACACTACTTTATACTTTCCATGGTGATAATCATGTATTTGTTTTAGCTATGACTATTGTTTTGGCCACAGGCCTCCTTTATGTTTTGTGACTTAGCGCTTCGTATTTGTATATAACTCCGTAGTCAGTACACACCCGTGACTTGTTACAAGTTGCATTCAGTATAAGGTATCAACTGTGTTTTGTAGGCTTACAGTATGTCCTTTTTCATTTGGTTTCCTTTTATATGTAGCCTACTCGCCACGCACTGCCTTTTGGATTTTGCTATGTTTCTAGTCACTTTCTACCCGCACAATTCTCACTGCCACATTGCATTATCGTGTTGAGTATAGATCATCGCGACTTGGTATAGATCAAAGTGAAGCTCGCACCAATATGTCTCTTCCTAGCTTGTAGTGACTCTCCATTGAACAGTGGCAACTTGTCAGCAGTTCTACTCATCTATGGCAATGACTGTATATACCGCAAATGTTTTTGTATTATATCGTAATATCCTCAGGGGGCTGCATTTATAATATGATGATGAATTGAATGAAAAATAAAAGCATGGAAAACTTCATGACATTGGTAATATTTCATAAACAGTTTCAGTACGTGAAATTACCAACCAAACAGGAAATTGGGATTCACTCGATTAACCTACTGTTTCCAGCAAACCTTTCCGATGGTTTCGACAGGTGCATTGTGATTTGTGGCTGACGATAGACCATGCATGGATCCAGTACGACATAGAGTTCACGCATCCAATGCGCGAGTACCAAAACGTTTTATCAAATCCCGCCATTCCAAAATATATTCTACGCTTTCACTCTGGTCATCATCATATTTTCACAGCAGGCCTCCTTCATCTGCTCTTATTGATGACATACAATATTATCACCGTTGGTACATGGCCTACTCTAGGTAGGCCATGGTTGGTACGTTGGTAACGGTCATAATATTCTTCGAATAGGCTACACATCATTTCACCATATCACTGTTGTAATTAAAGAATGGCATGGTACCTTAAAATATTTAACACGGTGCAATGTGATCGATTACAGAAACAATCCGCAAACCTTGCGAGTTGATGGTTTTGTTGATCTGATTTCGCAACGTACTACGGTTTATCGCACAAAAGAGCATTTTCTTTTTCTGCGTTGTTTCAATATGTAAGCCATAGTTTAGCAATACGGATAATTTGAAACCATCCCTGTAATTGTTCTAGGGTCGTTAGGTTGTGCTTGAGTGTTATTAGCAGGAATTCCGGCCAGTATTAAAACTGCTAATGAATTGAATTGGCTGAGATTCTGAGTTTGTTTTCGCAACAGTGGTGCAAGGCTGTGTGTGTCTTGATCTTGTCTAGAAAGAAATACAAGTGCTGCCAGGACATCCGAGATTAGATTTGTGTTCTGCGTATGAAATCGAATTTACTTACTGTTGCAATGTGCTGCTTTGTTACATCCAAACAATGTAAATTTCCGATGTTCCTTTCATAAAAAGTTGGGCTACCAATTTTATGAATTTTGTGAAAGCATAATAGCCCACATCACAGCACATCAGCCTGATCATATTTTGTATACGTATAATGTTAACGGAACTCACAGAATGAAAAGGCAGGTAGCATGATGACACGTCATCGGTTTCCTTTGTTATTGAATGTAATGTAATGTAACGCTAAGTTAGTGAAACCCCAACAACTGCTTCGCAAATCTATCTCCATTGAAAGTAAACCAAGAATTCAGTTTCTTCCTCTTTGATGTGATGATTCCTTCTCTTTTTAACGATGCAGGCGGTGACCCATATAGGATCTAGGCCTATCCATTGATAACGGGAGAATCGATTTGTCAGGAAGAGGTCCTCAGAACCTACAGGTCGTAGGTCTTCTATGCGTGGGGTGATGTGAAACATAAATATAGTAAAAAGCGCAATAGTGCGAAATCTAATGGGGAACTGATTATTCATAAATAACGCAATCTGTACGATATTATACGTCTTTATGTTTGACAATGTTATTGTATCGAAGTGTTCTCGGAGAGGCAGCTTTTCGATACCCTCGTATCGCCGGATATAGACGCTTATTAGCAGCAGTGTGACTCGGCAAATATAGTGTGTCATTATGCCAGCAGCTCTGTGACTACAATCATTCGAGCTGTTTAATAAATAGGCCTATTGGCCTGCCCTACTCTCTAAAACTAAATACAATGATGTTGATGAAAATTGGAATCATAAGAAATTATCTGTGAATAGTCATTCTTCCCAGTGCGTAACAGTATCCGTAAAATTTGACGAAATGTAACCTACCGGAGGTGCGTCGCCGCTGCCCCTATCATTTTTTGCTATATCTGACAGACTTCTATACTGAGCAGCCGTATGACCATTGATTGACATGCAAGTGTACCAATAAAGCAGAGCAGTACATGGTCCCGTGAACCGTTAGTTGCGTATAGTTTGATATACCGTTGCAGCTCACCCATTGACACAAATACAACTAGGTCGAAAACGCGACAACACTCGTTTATCATTAGAAATCATCTTGACGTAATTCGACGGAGCTCCCACAAGTTTAAGCAATTTACAAACGCGCAATACGTTATCTATTCCACGGTAGCGGACGCGACGCGACACCAATGATACTATATACTGTTCCTGTGTTATGAAGCGGTGGGTTGTTGAATGACGTAGGCAGAAGCATCAGTGTACAGTTTACAGAGATCGGGCTATATGTCTTGTTCCTGATGATATGATCCATGACGACTATAGGGGTGAATTTGCCATTTTACAACACAGCCGCATATGCGGTTGACTTTTGACTGAACATCAACTAATGTTGCCACTGCTGTTATGGTTGTTTTCCCAGCACACCCGCAATCTTAGATATTGATGAAATGCTATGATCGGCTTTGATTGGTCGGTTGCCAAGTAAGGCATTTAACTATAGTTCAATCACCTATGAGGTTTTGATGATTTAACTGGTGTGTTGACGAATTAAACAAGACTGTTTACTTTTAACCGGCTGGGTCGCTCCTACGCAAATAAGGTATGTTTTATATTCTTCACAACCTAAACGGCCTTATCCGTGCAACACGATCATCCAAACAAACCGATCTCGAAGCAAGCATAGCATAGAGTGAAAGACTTTACATGGCGTCAGTGGCGACCGAGGAGGGTTCAAAAAGTTGCATCGTGAAACGTTTGCACGAGCACAGCTAAAAACGATTTCGACAAAGCAATATACATTTGAGTTATGGATATAAGTCGATATTTGCTTCGTGCTGACTGAACAATGTCTTGAATGAATAACAAATTTACTTAATCTGTATTTTCATAATTCGTGAGTACACCTACGTAGGCCTACATCGAACGGGCAAGGCCTATTGTTTCTAGAAAATTCTACTGGTATGCTGCGGGGCTCAATCCGACGATTGTCGTAGGTTGTTGTGAAGATAAGGCAGTCGCAATGATATTT
This sequence comes from Botrylloides violaceus, assembly GCA_030412335.1. NCBI lineage: Eukaryota > Metazoa > Chordata > Ascidiacea > Stolidobranchia > Styelidae > Botrylloides > Botrylloides violaceus. Next base: position 4,530,628 of record JASFYC010000810.1, read on the forward strand.
TCTTCAACCAACAACCCCTTTGGCGCACTGAGGGATTTGTTCTACCGAATGGTGTTGCATACGATAACGATGCGCGGGACATAATTAAAATAACGCGTACCTATTGGCGCATATGCGCATGCACACCACGATTCTCGACCGCGCACTGCACAGACAGGCATAAAGACTTTTATAGATAAAAGCGCTTTGCGCTAAATAGGCGCGCAAGATACGCGGGAGACATTTGATATGCGAATGGATTTGTGGTCAATAAAAATGTTGGTTTTAAAATTCGTTAATGATGAGGTCCGCCCCTCATATGGGTCGACTGTGATGATAAATCTCCGAAAGCATTTCATGGGATTGTATGTAATATGTAACCGGCTTTGCAACTTTAGATATGGTCATATTACTGCAGGCCCTGGAATAACATGTTTCTAGAGTTTTTGGCAGCCTCGAAGAATTATCGCTCGGTGTTGCTTGTTCTATTTATATGGAAAAGCACAAGTCGTTTTCTATTGAAAACGTGTTAACGTCTACCTAGTTTTAATGTTGTAGACTACTGTTTTATTTACTGCTGTAGGCTAGATGTTGCGCTACGTTTGGCTCATTGGTGCCCAGTTGAGTGTCGTGCGACCCCCTAAACGGAGCAAATCCCAACAGTATTGCGAACTCCACGGGTAAACAGGATATGTTAGAATCAGTGAAACATTCAAGCATTTTGATATGTTGCAATAGCACAGATGTAATAACAATATGTACTTCGATACTATTATGATGATACGTATTCTCGTCAATTACCCTTTGTTGTCGTAATTTCCTCATTACTTGAACAGTACACGGGAATATCCTAGAAAATTTACATTCTGTAACTCCAACATTATTTGTTATTAGGTCTTCGTATAGATAAACCTGGGTTCGCTACCCCTAATAGGCATACATATATTGTAGAGTGTAGATCATCTGACCGAGTGCTCCTGACCTTACCTAGCCTTCAATATAGTAGTTTCGGACGTCTACATTCAAAATGGTAGTAAAAACGATTTCATTGGAAGAGAAAGATGCGAAAAACGGCATTCCAATACTTCAGGAAAGGCGCGACTATTCTTCAACAGTTTCGCGTGAGTAGTGCTATAGCCTACGCTTAGCCGTCTGTATGTGCTAACTCGTTAACGATGCGTCTACATTATGTTTAGTATGGAAAAGCATATACACGACAACTTTCGTGGCGAATTTGGTTGTTATCATTCCATGTGAGTATAAATTAAAGTTAATTCTCTGCAGATTTCGCTGTAGCCTACAGTCCATATCCAAGTGATATATCCTACAGGATTGTGAAGGCAACTGTACTGGTTGTAGAAAAGACGGCATTGAGTCCCCGGTTCTTTTCAATATATATATGGGTTTTGTTCTCCGACGCGCTGAACGTGATGTATTACTCATTTCTCCGAACACAGGTCTTAAATATTCGTACCGTATAAAATCCGAGTCATCAACCAGGTGAAGGAGCGGAGCTTCTTTACAATATATTTTAAATTAAGTAATGCTAAAATTCGTGAAATTACTAAAACAGTTGCAATAAATCGCTTTTGCCAAAACCAATATCTAAAGTACATAGCTCATGTCACACGTCTTGATATTGGAAGTTTACAAATGAAATTTTTGCTCTGCAACTCTAACCGCCCAATCAACCGTTAGAGTAAATTAGCTAAACTCACGGGCGTCGACGAAAGTCAACTCAGACGCATTATGATTGATAGTGAGAATTTTCAGCAACTTCTTTCTCATGACATCTGAGGAAGTGGAAGCGCCTGATCAGAACTTAGTTCTCCAATAGGAAATTATGATGATGATGATGTTTAGCGTACCAGGACAAGAATGACAGAGCCTCACCAGTCACGTAACGTAATACGCACAATTAGGCCTATATCGTTGATGTGGCCAACTAATGCTGCAAGCAAAGTCTTGTAAGGTCTTCCCGCAGTAGCACTGTGCTCCCATACAATGTGTCACATTCAACTATACTGTATATCGACGTATTCAGTATGGTCATAGGCTTGATCCGTGCTCAATGCTAAATAAAGTCCAACATTAACGACGTGTGCGGCGTACTACTGAGTGTAGACCTAATATATAGATTACGGCACCCCTCCATCCATATTAATTCCTGTCCTGCCGAGGCAAGGTTAGGAATAATATACATCATAAACAAAAACAACTGATTATGCTTGATGACCAAGTAAAGATTTTTCTCTTTAGACGTCGTAATGATTTTTAGGCACTCGGAGCAATGCTCAACCAACGTCTACATCATCTTGTGTTTGTTCCTGCAACTGCTCATCAACGTTATCCTTGCGAGCACCGCTCAAACAAGTCAGATATTCAAGGGATACACGAAAGCAATGCGAATATTTGGATTGGCATCGGCCATGCTAGGTTGGATGCTTATGTAATTTAGCCTAAAGTTAGTAGTTTAAAACCATATACAAGAGGCACACGTTGATGTTAGCCTATACTATGATAGGTGTGCAGCAGTGCAGGCACCGAATGCTTAGAAAACACGGATAGATCGGAGACCATGGCCTACTTTAGGCCCCTATGATGTTATCACCAAATTTTGAACCGGATGTTTCGATTCTCGTGAATTCAGCATGAGAATATTTACAAAATGTAAAAACTGGATTCCAAGGTCAGGTTTTCTTTGCAGGAATCGTAATCGCTGGTATAGAATTCACAAATATTGGAGCTGGCAATAGCATCTGCATCGCTTATATGACTTATGGTGTTGGCGCCTACTGTGCATTTTTCATCGTCACAATCACTGCTGGATTAATTGCAACACGAAGCCTAAAAAATACCGTTGCCAAAGATTCTCTGCCTTTGATGACTCCAGCGGACGTGTAAGAAAGAAAACGAAACAGTAGCTGTTCGTGTCCAATGCAATCCTTCAGCCTGCATGCATATGACTGTGCCAATGGGCTACTCTTTATGTCGCCCAAGGCCTACTAAATTCAGTATATAGGCCATGTGTCGCCCCATTTGCCTATACTGTGGTAGCTGGTAGGCCTTTCATATGACTTTAGTGTCACCTCTGTTAAGCCTGAATGACATATCTACGCTGGTGCGGGGTAAACACGTTTCACCCTAATGGGGTTTGCCCACCCCACCTTGATTAGGACTAGGTGCACACAGCACATTAGGACTATCGGCTAATTGTTTTTGTACATTCTCTATTATTTCTCTATATTCTCTTGATCTCTAATAATTCATGTCACTGTTCAGCTTAACCATAGATCGTAACAATCATAATTTAGGTTTTTTAGGTTAGTTCACATGTCGGCTTATCTATATATTTTGACACAGCAGCCTACGCTACTTCGTTTGCACTCTTTTTGTTCCAGTACTGGTGGTTTTTGACATCGTGAGATTATATTCAGTTTTGTAAGTGTTTCAATATATTTGCTGTATATCTTATTTGTATTATCACTCGTCTGTCATGTGAAATTATCTTCGAGGGTTAGTGCTTCAGGTTGAGCTTGAGCAGCCTATATAGCAGTGGTTCCCAACCGGGGAGGAATTCTGCCATTTCAAGGGAGGAATGTCAAAACTTCGATACAATTAAAGATAACTATTGACTTTTGAACAGGGTGTTGCGGGTGTTTACTTCAACAATATTGGCCGGCATGGAATTGCACTTGTTCTTGTTGAAAATGTGTTGATAGCATAGTGCAGTGGGTCGACCCGCTAACTGTTCGACCTTTTTTCATTTTTTTTTGACTCGTATAGGTTTACTATAGTGGATATTCAGATTGGTGGAGGAAATTTTTTTTAAATTCAGCAAAGGAGGAATGTAGCAAAAAAGGTTGGGAAACACTGCCATATAGGATATCCCATGTCGTTGCGAAGCAGCCGCAGGATTGGATTGGGCTAACAAAACAAGGCCGATTCCCAACTGATTACTTCGTATCGAACACGATCAGCTTCGTGAGACCATGACAACGTTCTCTGTATTGCAGGAAGACAGATTATCGCGAAAGAGACAGACAAAAAGGCGACGCAGCCCCACTAAGCTAATAAGCTAAAGCTACAAGCTACAAGCTACGAGCTACAAGGCTACAACGTCAAGTCCGCCGGCCTACTGAAGAGAAGCTTCGAGAATCACCTACGTGCATGACGTAGTAATCCATTGAGGGTTACTGTGCACTGGTGTGAAACCACAGTGACATCCCTGATAGAAATCCCTAAATGTTTCTGTATTTCAATTTAGATCTAGGTCAACAAACCGTAAGATATCGGAATTTGAGACCAAAGTGAGCCAAGTAGGCTGAAGTGCAGTGCCGAGAAGTTCTTGCTATTCAGTCAAGAATTCTTGTTATTCGGTACCTTTCGTGAGCACGGGGTAGGGCAGTATCGCTAGCGGCAGGTGGAGCATGTCGTTGGGCGGAGAGAAAGATGTTGCTGTTGCGGTATAGTTCTGTGGTTCAGCGACATCTGTGACGTGTCGCAGATAGATATGAAGAAGGTCTGATTATATATATAGTCTGATAGAGAAATATTTGTAAATGTTTTTTTAGTATTTATTTTAAATAAGTAAAATTTTCCGTCTCCAAATTTCCGGTTTCGACCCCTCTGGTAACCGGAAAACGGAAAAAGAGAGAGAGAGAGGGAGCGCACCACCCATCATCTGTGATCCGTCTTGTGGTACGTCACGCATGACAAACTCGCTGGTTCTCATCCATCGCCTTGACAATGCGACTATAGATAACTAGTTTAGTTAGTCTAGTTTAGTTATCTATAGTCTATATCTATAGTTATCTATAGGCTATATCTATATCTATATATAACTAGTTTAATTATCTATAATGCGACATGGTGTAGGGCAGAGTATAGGCAGAGCATAGAGATTATACAAACAATAGAGAGTGAAGTGAATAGTGGGAATCAACCATCTCAGATCGGTCAGTAAATAACTCAGATCAATAACTCATATAAGTCCAGGAATATTGTAACCGAACCCTCTCGTAGTTCGAGCATTTCTGGATATCCTTTATCTTACTTTGGCGTCTCGATTTTGCAATGAGATGTGGAAGCAAACTGAAAGTGATGGCAGCGTTAGGTGCTGGTACAAGTCGTGAAGACAGACGACAGCCACGATTTATTCAGTCCCAAGTTATCATAAAAAATGTCAAACTACGCATTTCGAAGTACAAAAGAACACGTTTTAAACTATCTGCTCTGGCGCTGGACCAGACTGCCGTGAATTAATCGGATGATCATCTAGTCTAGTCAACACAGTCGTTGGTAAAAGATAACTCGATATCACGATTCTGCTCTCAAAGTGGACCAGTGGTAGCTTCTTTGTACACCTGCTAGTGCTTTTGTTCAGTGTCGATCATTGTCACTATACAAGAACGACCTCTTCCAGAACAGGCCTATTACTTGGATTTTCTAACTTGTAGTCATGTACTGTATGGTGCAGTTAACGATTGCAGTCTTGTCATACTAAAAATTAAACCAAGCGGACTGTGCGAACCATGTTACTACCGTTACTAAATGCCAGATACCAGAATTACGGATCAAAGTTTGAGGAGTGATTGACTGATATAATTTATATGTGAAATAAACAGAAATGCGAATGATTCGACCGCCAACTGTCAGGTGCAGGTGATTCGAACCCAAGTTTGCAATCAGGATGTAAAGCGTGGCAGCGCCCCATCTAATGTCACACTAGACCTTCAAGATCCCACACTAAAAATGCGGAACCCACACACAATAATGCGTGACTTTCTTGTGCCATATACCCTGCTACCTCATTAGCTATTAATGCATAGACACCGTAACTGAAATATGTTGTGGGGTTGAAATACAGTCCATAAGGCAAATTTTGCCCATCAGAAGCGCACAAATGCTTGAAGTTTTCTGCACCGGCCGCCTGCTGGTTCCACACGGAAACGCCTATTCAGCCTGACACATGGAATATGTTTCAGAAAGACGCCATCTTTAGCAACCTGAGTTTGCAAGAGGCAGAGCAGAGCGTGCCTGGCGAATCGCAACTGACATGTGTGGTTCCTATTCACAGTAAATACATCATTTAATTTACATCCATTTGCTGCAATGCAGGTTATTGGTTTTAATCCACTGTAGCATATGAGCAATTTATCATGAGTACTCAGTACAGTGTCCTATTCAAGCAAGAACAAGCTCACGAAGAAGGAATATGGGCTTGTGCGTGGGGGAAAAGTGAGAAGGATGGTACTGAACACATTGTAACTGGTTCATTGGATGACAAAGTCAAATGCTGGAAGTGGGTCGACGAACAGCTTGAATTGAAATGGAATATGGAAGGTCATTTACTTGGTGTAGTGTCGGTTGCTATCAATACCTCTGGGACAATGGCTGCATCTAGTTCATTAGATGCTCATATTCGCCTGTGGGATCTTGAGGGCGGAAAACAAATTCGACAAATTGATGGCGGAACGGTTGAAGCGTGGACAGTTGCATTCTCTCCTGATTCTAAGATTTTAGCGACCGGAGGGCACACAGGTAAAATACATCTAATCACAGTTCCCGAAGGACAGAAAGCAACAGAGTTGGATACAAGAGGAAAGTTCACCTTAAGCATTGCGTACAGTCCAGATGGAAAGTACATTGCTTGTGGTGCAATGGATGGAATTATCAAAGTGTTCGATGTTGCGACACAAGCTCTATTGAATACACTGGAAGGTCATGCAATGCCTATCAGATCAATAGCATTTTCTCCAGACTCGGAAAGACTCATAACTGCATCAGATGATGCGCAAATAAAAACATATGATGTGAAGCAAGCATCCCTCATTACTACACTCAGTGGGCATTCTTCTTACGTGTTGAATGTGTCATTCTGCCCTGACAACATTCACTTTGTGTCTAGTTCGGCCGATAAAAGTGTGAAGATTTGGGACTCTACAAATAGGCAATGTGTGCAAACATTTTATGAACACAATGATCAGGTTTGGGGTTGCCAGTACAATAGTAATGGCTCAAAAATCGTGTCTGTGGCTGATGATAGATCGATACATGTTTATGATTGTCCAATATAATGTCTTTTAATATGTTTATAAATCATCATGAAACTTTGTAAATTTGTATTAATGAAGTGAATATGGTATGTGAGCTCTTTATTTGAGAGCTTGCAAAGAAGTTAGTGGAATGCAATTTGTCATATTCTATCACTTCACGTCGTATATGGCAACGAAACCGCAGGTTTGGGGCTTTCAATCCGGTTCACTATTACAGCACCATTAAACATTCACCCGCTAGATGGAGCACTAGATGACGAGACGATGTGGAGGAAACGCTTGACTTGCATCAAGCGCGTTAGGGCGGATAGCAACCAATCACCCACGAATGTAGGCCTGCAATGTAGTCTGAAGTGGTGGATGCACTATCGAAAAATTCTGCAGAGTTCAACAGTGGTCCGATGTTCGATCACGACAATATCCTTTTATGGAAAATGCCTTTCGTCTTCCGAAAAATTAGGTTACTGTACTACGTAGGGCAAGACTAGCCTACTAATCGCATTCTTGGCGTCAGTTGTTGGCAAAAACCGGTGTGGTAAGAGTCTGCCGCCGATGCAGACAGAGGGGGTATAAAGGAAGCTCGTCGGATTCGATTTGCAGTCTGTTTTGCCATTATTGATGTGTAGGCCTACATTTTCGCTATGGCGATGCCGCTACTTAGTGTTCTGTCAAGACACCAATCACAGAAGTAGAATATCTAAAGTTGATCTGTTCAAGAGGACGTAATCACGGACGGGCACTAGCAATGCGAGTTCGGCGTGCTCGCAGTATTGTTATTTTTTTCTGTTTCATCATTTTTCAAAAGTTAATCCGTTGCGGTCAAGAAAGTTGGAAGAAAATACCGAGAAGTTAACCATGTTTTTGACAAATGCGCGCTGTCCTGCCCAAGGGCTACATTCACATCAGTAATGATTCATTCTTTAATTAGAGCTTTGTAATATCAGTGGTATATTTTCCGGCTATTCGTGCGCAAACAGCATTATTAGCAACTAGGAATCGTTGCCTATGCTAAAGGTTCGAGGAAATATCCATTACCTTTTGTGTATAGGCCTCAGCCTTTCATATAAGAAGTGTAGCCTATTATTATAGCTTATAGGCCGATTGCAATTGTGGAATTTGGCCTAATAATTGAACCCTTTTCCCGTCTGTAAACAATTCGGAATTTTTCAGCTGCTCAATAATTATGATTGAGTCGTACAAAATAGCATTGCTGCTGCTAACATTAACAGCCATCGAGCATGTTCAAGGAGGAATCGGTTAGTATTAGGATTGTTTAGGTGTAGTTAGTAGGACTAATTGCATGCTGGCTGTTTTACGCTTATGTGTTGGTGCCAGGCCTATAACTACAGATATTTATTTGCAACTTATTCTGCAATATGGTTATGCTACATTTTAGGCTGCGGTGAAGCAATTTCATGCAATGCTAATCCATGCAATAGCGCCACATGTCCTGGAAATCCGCAAGCGACATGTAAGACAAACTTGGATACCTGTGGTCGCTGCATTGCTGTTTTCAGCTTTGGTGGACGCGACTTGACTAGCCAAGAATGCGCTGGAGGTAAAACAGCTCAAGTATTCCTAAGGCAACTAGAAAAGAACATCAGCTCAGTTCCTCTATTCATTATGCCAAGGTAGCGTAGGAAGCGGTCCGATTCAACCATGCCCAGACGGAAGCACACCAGTAGTATGCACTTCAAATCCATGCGACACCGCATCTTGTGAAGGCGAGCCAAAAGCTGAGTGTCGGGTCAATAGATGTGGAAGTTGCAAAGCGGAATTTTTTGTCGGCCAAACCAAGGTTTCAAACAGAAAATGCGCTGGTATCGGTAAGTACGAACAAGCGAATACATTTAGGATATGACTAGAATGATTGCAATATCATCAGAGTTGCTCCGAATTTCGTTTCATCCCAACTCCGAATATCTGCCTTAAATGGTTATAAAAGCTGTTAGGCCTACAGCGAGATGTCTCCGTCAAACGGTACAATCCGTTTAGTCTCGACATGTCTGGCGGGCGATACCCTAAAAGACGGATTGGCGGAGTTAGTGAAGGACAACATCAAAGGGCGAGGTTTGGCATAGGTAGCGAGGAATGACAATTTCTAAAGGATGGGTGGGGTAGGGGTGGTATCATCTAATGCCTTCTGATACTACACTATAGAGGTGGACGGCACAGCATGATCCGGCTCCTCTTCGCTCCGCACGGGTTACGATGCCTTCCCCATCGTATACATCCAGCCTCCGTGCATGCATCAGTCCACGTGTCCCGTCGGGGGCGCATGTCTGGTCGGGCGGGTTGTGGCTGGCCTAGGCCTGGCTACACTTCGCTCCGCATGGGCCGGCCATACCCCAGCCAACCCGCCTGCGACACGCCCCTCCTCTATCCTACGCCCCAGAGTTCGTGAGATATCCGCCTATCCCGCTACCCAATCACCCCCGTCTTTTAGAAATTGCCATTTCCTGCTACCCCACTACCTCCGCCAAACCCAGCCTTTTAGTGCTGGATCCCGCTACCTCCACTAACCCGCTAATCAGCGTTTTAGGCCTACCCGTCAGGGGTGTCTCCTTCGGTCTAGATTTCGAAAATTTGACTCGAACGACCAACCATTTGAGAGTAAAGAACCAGATTTTGCTGAGTCGTCTGTGAAACCAGACTATCAGTCTCATGTCGGTGGTATTTGTAGCATCTTTACGACTGTCTCCTTCGTTTCGATCCAAAACTGTTCTGCCTCGAACACTCATGTATAGGCCGTATATAGAGTACAATGAATTCGACTCAGAAAGTGATATGTGATAATATTGATTCCAAATCTGAACGCGACTTTTACTTATTCGCCAGGACCATGTCCGCCCGGTACTCCTCAAGCTGGTTGTGTAAATGCACCTGGACAAAGGTGTGGGGGGAAAATATGTCGTATGTTTCCAAATGCGGAATGCATCACGGATGGATGTGGAGGATGCACGATAATATTTGTGGTGAATGGTCGAAGGCTGACGCAGGAAGAATGTGACGGTTCGACTTAAGGAATTTTTCCAAATGTCCAATTTCGATAAATATGCAGAGTTATTTTTAGGCTGTCCACGGAGAGGCTGTAGGCCTTGCGAAACGGCTATTTGTCCTGATCATCCTACGGCCAGATGTGAAGAGGAGCGCTGCGGGAAATGTAAAGCTACCTTTTACACGCCTACCAACAAGAAGATCGAAAGATGTTGTAAAGCTGGTACATATCTTGTCTATCACTATATCCTTAAGAATACTAGCCTAACCACGTTAAAATAACTAGTATAGTAGTATATTAGAAAGGGGAGAAGTGACCACGTCCCTCTGTAAATTTCTTAAAGTGGGTTTCAAAAATCGACAAGTAAACCTAACGATATGAACTGTTGTTAAAGTGTTCATCTAAAAAGACGGCATCATTTTTGGAAATATTCGTACTTTCTGAACACATGCCACACCCAGGTACTTGATGTTGATCTCGTCGAGGAGCGGGAAGCAGTATATATATAGGCCTAGGTGCTATGAACTAGTTCGGCATTTTCATCTAAAATTCAATCACTCACCGCACTTTTACAGAAACATGTTCCGACGGTAGCTCACGATTCAGATGCTCGAAAAACCCATGTGAAGGCGCTTCTTGTTCGGCGGTACCCGGGGCGCAGTGTACACCAGATTATTGCGGAGGATGTAAACGAAAGTTTGTGTTGTCCATCGGCATAGAAATTTCCGACAATGAATGCAGACCTATTGGTAAGAGTAGAAATACTTACGTATCAACCGAGTATGTTTTCAACTCATCATGCATATATGTCACCTTCAGCTCTTTGTCCTCCCAATGCTGCGATCGCTAAATGCCCTGGAGATTTGTGTGAGAAAAATCCTTGCACGCGTTATCCTGGTGCATCGTGCCAAATCGATGGATGTAACGGATGTAGAACAGTGTATTTCTACCAAGGAAGAAGACTGACTGGCGAGGAATGTAACGGTAAATGAGTCCATCTGGGTAGAATAAGGCTACTGTGGTTGTGACAGGGATCCGGGCTCGGAAGTATCGAAACGCGTACTGAGCATTGGCCTGGCGCACACGACCGTAGTAAGTGCTGAAACGCCATAAATCCACAACAACAACAAAGGCTACTATATATGCCTACCTCATATATAAAACGTGAGTGCGCTTCATTCGACGGATGGTCGCGCGTATCCCTCGCGGAGTCTATAGTTTTCAACGCAATGTATGAGGACATGGCAATCTTGTTGATAATAATTGCTGGCGCACTTGTACCTCTGCCGCCATTAATGGTGCAACCTGCTAATTGCCTTACCTCGCTATTAAACTGCGTAGCTACACCGTAACACAACAATGTACCGGCTCTGACCGCCCGTACCACTTTATTAAAGGACGCTTCATCGCTTCAGTGAACGTAATACTGTAGGTAATACTGTGGGTATTACAGGTTGTCCGAATAAGGACAGAGTGCTGTCGTGTGGGAATCCATGCCTTGGAGCGTCGTGTGGTGCAGCTCGCTGTGAACCTCAAGTATGCGGCGAGTGCCTGGCGAAATTTTTCGGACTCGATAGGAAGGAAATCACCACCTGCGGCACGACACAAGGTAGGCTTATATATACAGTATACAGGCCTGTGTATGGACTATTTCGTTGTACCCTTGCTTCATATTAATGACGGAAATCTGTAGGTTGTTCCGGTGGACTTCGACGAATTCAATGTCGCGAGGATCCGTGTACCATGAATTCTTGCCCAGGAGTTCCCAATGCTGACTGCCGTTCGAATTACTGTGGTGGTTGTCATGCTGAATACTATTATCGGGGAACTAGCAGGAGAATACCGGATTATATGTGCGCTGAGAAAGGTATCTGAATATAGTAGGCCTCTCATTATTCTCAAGGCAAAATACACAGCTTGGATAATTATTTTTCAGAAACATGCCCCGGCGATCTGCCTGTGGTTGGATGTGCTCCCAGCCCAGGTTTATCATGCCGTGGTGAAACATGTCCCAACTACCCAGAAGCCCAATGTTACATTGATAATTGCAATGATCGCTGTAGAGTGATTTTCTACGAAGGTCGTCGGCGACTCACTCGAGAGGATTGTCATGGTTAGCTTTGTAACGTGAGCAATAAGCATTGAGCGTTTATGTAAACATTGCTTTTACCCTATAGGATGCCCGTCTGGTGTGGAGAAGAAACAATGCGATGACCCGTGCAGAGACGCGGTTTGCGCACTTTACCCAACCGCCAGATGTGAACCGCGAGTGTGTGGAAAATGTGGAGTCGCATTCTTTGGTCTTGATAGGCAGGAAATAGCAGACTGCTGTGCAGAAGGTATACGGGTACGAATACACTGTGGGTAGGTTAAAATACAACTTCCATCCTTCAGGAGCAATCGCAACAACTACAGCGCCAACTACCACCACTACCACCACCACCACCACAACAACAACAAGCACTTCTGTTCCGTCATGTTTTGACGCTGCGTTATCCACTTTGTGCGACAGTGACCCTTGCTCGGAAGCGTTATGTCAAGGCGTACCAAATGCGATGTGCCGATCAAACTATTGTACGTGCAAGGCAGAGTTTTATTCAGGACAACAAAAACTGACTAAGGAGCAGTGCGATAAGCCTATAGTTATTCCGGAAAGTAAGCGTCATTTATTACTGTCTTTTGTCAGGGCACAGTGTTGGGTTATAATGAATTCATACAGCGAGAAGCTGACCATGACCGTGCAGTATCGATGGAGTTCGACGTCAACGTCCGCCATGAGATGACGTGACCGCAATATTGATTTTTCCTCATTCTATACCTATCCTAACGCGTTACTCAATTTCTCTGCAATTCCGTTCAAAAGAGACTGCCCCTTCGATAAAATGTTTTATGCTGTTCAACAGTAACCTTGTAATCCAAGGCGATCGTAATAGCATTGTTGTAATCACATGTAATTATACCCACCTGTGGCAACAATTAACCAACCACTGCAGCGATTGCATCATTAATAACGTAATCTTCGCAGCGTGTCAGTCTTCACCGTTCCCACCCCGTGCATGTCGCCCGTGCCAAGAAGGTGCCAAGTGTCCTGAAGTTTCAAGCGCACGATGCGAGGACCGTAGATGTGGTGTCTGTAAAGCGGCGTTTTTCGGCCAGGATGGAACTGAAATACAAGCATGCTGTCAAAGTGGAGGTATACATCGTAGGCTAGTATGCCCTGACATACAGACAGAGCAGATTTCTATCACTTGACTTGATTTCATAAGCGTAGTCTTCAGGGCTTTTATGTAATGTAATTCATATATAAACTGTACATAGAACGATGCGCAAATGGAAAGCTTCGATTTCAATGTCGGAAAAATCCTTGTGAGGGGGCGACTTGTCCGGGCAATCGATTTGCTACTTGCCGGCCGAATTACTGTGGAGGATGCAAGGCTGAATTCTTTTCTACCATCAACAATCAGAAACTGTCAGATGCTGATTGCATCTTGCTTGGTAAGACAATATTCGCGGCCAGCCTTGACTTGAAAGGGAAAGCGACCCACACTCCATACTTTTTAGATCCATGCCCACCCGGCACCCCACTACCAGGATGCAGAGGGCCAAATATGTGCTTGGGTCAAACATGCCCAAATTACCCGAACGCTAAATGTAAATTGGATGCTTGTGGAAGCTGCCATGTTGTATTCTATAATGGCAAAACGAGACTGACGCAGGAAGATTGTTTCGGTAAGTGGTGTACGACAGTTTACAACAAGTTGCCACGTGGCGAAACGTGCCTAGTGATAGTCTGGTTATTGCTGAACTTTGTGGCTTAAGGGTAAGGTCGTGGGCGATAGGCCATAGTTCATAGGATTGTCATGGGTTGAAACGGTGTCCGTAGGCCATGTTTGCGTATAGGGCTACTTGGCTAGAAAGGCTAAATGTATCGAGTGAGTACTAACCGAGCCATTGCAAAGACTTTAAAAAATTGGTATCCGTTGACTTTGCTTGGCAGTCAGTGGATTGTGGTTGTGATAGTGATGCGTGCTATAAAAGGGAAATATTGACCTGTGTACTAAGCAATGGTCTAGCGTACTAGCCTTCTAAAAACGCCTGTACCGTGTGTCCGTGTCCGGCCGGGAACGCTCTCGTAAGTCCGCCCGGAAAAATAGTAAAGGCAATCAATCTGGCAGTAGATCGTCTTACACGAGCAGCGACAGCATGCGTTGGGGCAAACCATGGCCTATTCTAAAGTAACCGCTAAGCATCGGAATATACTCTCTTCGGTAGGCAATGATTGGTTTGACAATAATACGATTAGGAAATCAGCGAGCCGGCTGGTCGATACACGTCATGAAGTAAAATTGGTAACAGTAACAGCAACCATGCCTGTGAAGTTGTTGGGGCTTGACGAGGCCGAAATAAGGATCTCGTTACGTGATCTCGGCTGTCAATCGTAAACTGCAAATTGATAACTTTTTACCCTAGTATTCTCAACGTATTTAGGGTGCGGGTCATCTATTAAGGATGAAAATTGCAAGGATCCGTGTGACGGTGCATCTTGTCCAAGCGACCCTAATGCACGATGTGAAGCTCGAAGATGCGGACAATGCCGGGCAGTGTTTTACGGCAGAAATCGTCGGCAGATTATGAACTGCGGAGGCAGTAAGATAACCACAGTTTGTGAAATCGAAATCATGATTCAGCATATTTTATGTATATTCAGCAATTTGTGCGAACGGAAAAGTCAGATTCAACTGTTTCGTAAACCCATGTCGCGTAAAAAGCTGTCCGGGATATCCAGGGGCTAGATGCACACCAGATTATTGCGGCGGGTGTAATGCTGTTTTCCGTGATAGGACAGGAAGAATATTGTCAGATTTTGAATGTATGGTAAAAGGTTTGTATTTAACACAGCGCATTTCGTGCGTCATTTCGTTGTTAACGAAGGTTATGTATTTTTAGAGCCCTGCCCTGGAGACCTTCCTTTGGCTCTTTGCGCTGGTCCGGGTCAGTGCGCCGGTCGTAGCTGTCCGAATTACCCGAACGCTAAGTGCTGGCTTGATGGATGCAATGGATGTAACGTCGTGTTCTATGACGGAACGACAAGATTAACAGACGAAGACTGCAACGGTGTGTGACTTTCAATCAGTAGTACTAGATAATATACTTCACCATGAATTTAACGCCCAGCCCAGTGTATTCGGGTGTAATGCACAAGCTTTCGGGAATCCGCTCTTTCATCAGCAGAAGACGGAATCGTCAATCACTAGCAAGATTATCACCGTGCAATATTTTGTCGTTAATTTCCAGGGTGTCCGTCTAGTCTTACTAAAGCAACGGATTGTGATAACCCATGCGAAAATGCCTTCTGTCCGTTGTATCCGACGGCTAGATGCGAGGCTAGACGGTGCGGAATCTGCAGGGCTGTGTTCTTTCAAAACAGAATGGAAATTCAAGATTGCTGCGGAAAAACTACAGGTACGGGTATACCTCAATTTTATCACGAATTTATTGTACGATTTTATACGAGACTGCAGCCTGCTTTGGCGTTGTTAATTTGAGACCTACTGCCTACATTATCCCAAGCTCGTTAATGCCTCTCTTAGATGACAGCTGTCCACCTGATCAACCTCGCAGCGAATGTAAAAAGAATCCGTGTGATGGCGCTACATGTCCAGCGGAGCTCCGAGCCCAATGCAAACCGAACTACTGTGGCGGCTGCAAAGCTGAGTTTTTTGTATTGAACAGAAAGTTGTCTTATCAAGATTGCGGTGAGATTACCGAACGATAGAGCTTCGTATTGATATATTCATTGCAACAGGGCTGTGTTTGTAAACCCTATTGGAGTCAAGACACATTTCTTTCGTTGAAAATATCCTTTACCACACAACCTGCGGAAAATGCAACGACCTGTTATCCTGATATCTACTACGCTGAATAGCTGCATCGCTGAGTTGTTTGTCTCCCAAAATGGTGACGTTCCTACTGCACCTGCCGGTGTCATATATACCTATTTAGAGCAGGCCCATCAGGCGACCATACGCAGAAACACGATTAGTCTGCCTGGCGCCAGACCGCACAGACAGATTAATTGATTTATTACCCACGCCACTGCCAGCAACATCTTGCAGCGCACCAGTGTGGCGTGGTATAGTCAAGGTTGAAATCATATTGCACTGGGTGATAGACCGATCACTTGTCGAGGTAACTGCACTACGCCGCGGCTGTCAATATCTTACAAACATATCAGTGTGTCGCTGTACGCTGCATTGCATGATACCCATCGTAGAGTTGCGTACCTTATAAGCGACCTCTGATGTATTAAGGATTGTGTGCTAATGGGAAGGCGCCCATCAACTGCGGCATCGTACCTCTCTGCTTCAGAAAAACATGTCAAGCTTTTCCGAACGCCAAGTGTAAGTCAACTAATTGTGGCGAATGTAGGCATTGGTTTGAAGACGATAATGGAAACGTTGTTGATTGCAGCGGTGAGTTGACTATATGTGATCCGTATGTCTCAGAATGTACCGACAGGATAATAACCATGCTTTAAATTTCAAAATGAGCCACTAGTAGGCTATATAACGAGGGATCGTTACTAGGGGCGCAAAAAGTGCACACCCGACCCTTTGCATTAACACTCTAAGCTGATGATGTAACGACGTATCTCCTGTATTTAAATAGGTTGTAAAATCAGCCCACGTAAACACGTCTTACGTCTTCCGTACTTCATTCGATCCCATAAGTGAGGTACAACCCCATTGACGCAGCTAAATTACCTTTCACTTCAAGGATTATTTATTCACCCTGTTGATTGATAAAACGTCTATTGTAATCAACCTACATTTATAACATCCCCGTGCTCCTCGCTGGCCGCACCCACTCGCTTGTGATATACTTCCCTGCAGTGATCGCTTACGTTTTCTATGCATTGGTTTCGCTGAACGCTCAAGAGTGCTAGGCTATGCCTTACGACGGTCGTGTAGGGACTAGGGACGTATAAGAACATAACAGAACCTTCCGAAAGCGAGAGCAATTACGAGTCCATTATAATAATTATTATTAATCAGTAATCACACACTAGGCCTATGCAGAGACAGACTATCGGCGGAAAGGCGCGAGGTGCGAACGAGCTTTCTTACGCTGCATTGCATTTGTGGTTTACATGAATGGTGTATAAACCTCCGAGTTCGCACATCATAAAAACATTGTTCATTCATCATCAAGAGATTGACGCTTTGAAATTTTTACACTGTTTACAGCAACGGGTTGTCCAGCTGACAAGCCCCGGCAGAATTGCGCCGCTAATCCTTGCGATGGCGCAACATGTCTTAACGTCCCAACGTCCCAGTGCAGGCCCAACTACTGTGGAGGATGTACCGCTGAATTTTACCAAGGCCAACGTAAACTATCTGACTATGACTGCATTGAAAAACGTAAGAATATTTATCGATAGTTCTTAATCAATAATCGTGCTTTACTAGTTTTGCGATATTTTTCATGGTAAAGCTGACCGATGCGCAGCTTTCACCACCTGCTTAGGTGGTGACGGCTCGTGTAGATGTGGGAATCGACAGAACGTACGATGTGTTACTCAATACTGCCAGCCAAACTCGTGTAAAACGGCATACTTTGATGCAAACGGAATGAGGATTCCAGATGAGCAGTGCGGTGAGAATACCGTAATATAGGCTACTGATTATACAGGGCTACCTATTATAGACACCAAAAACAGCCACCGATAAGTCGTGGATGGCCACGCTTCAGAGTACAACAATCAGGAATTAACAATTCAACATGATATAAGTAGTAGGTAGCCTACATATATAAGAGTAGGCAAATCCGTGACAAAAGCAATCGGTACAGTCTTTCGGTAAACGCATAGCATAGTTAGGTAAGCTATAGTCAATTTATTATGTAAACATTTTTTAGTAACTCCCACACCATCTGGATGCCCGCCTGATAAACCTCCAGTTCAGTGTCGCGTCAATCCGTGCGATAGTGCAACGTGTCCTGGCAATTCTCAAGCTGTGTGTAGAGCAAACTTTTGTGGAGGCTGCTACGCAGAATATTATGTCAACGGACGGAAACTTTCAGATATCGAATGCGTCAAACGATGTAAGATTTCATCAGCGATTCGGAATGATAAGCTTATGAAATTTGAACTGAAATATGTCACTGCTTTTACAGTGGATCAATGCGCCGCATTCACGACATGTCCTAACGATGTTTGCAAATGTAAGGCGGTACCGAACTCTCAGTGCATTATTCAATTTTGTTCTCCAAACACTTGCAAGCCGTTGTATTTTGATGCTGCTGGTAAAAGACTGTCCAACACGGACTGCGGTGAGATTTCCTATTGGTTGCATAATCAGACTCTATAACACGAGACTAATGATTGCCTGTGTAGACGTAAGATTGATTGAAAAGTACAGTAGACAACCGAAAGATGATGTTCTGTTTCGGAGGGGGTTAAGCTGGCGAAGGTATTTGCATATAAAGGTTTTTTGGTTCAACGATTTCAGGGAAGCAGGTCGTGTGAATCTTGCCTTGAAGTCAAAAGGGGGGGAATACCCTCACCTAATGCCATCTACAACGGTAGGCCTACTCTTAAGCGGACTTTAAAGAAGAGACTTATCAGGCATAGCCTATCCTCGTCCGAGATTCACGAATTGCCAGCATAAACGAATTTCGGGAAGTGTTGTCCGAACTGCTGTCGTTAGCAATTAACGATGCCGCGGAACAGTTGTAACGTCTGTGTATCGTAGGCCCACTGCTTAAAGTCGCGTGGAAGACCGTAGATATTCCCTAATAAATCTCGAATCAATGCATTGTTTATTTTGAGAATAGGATTTTGTGAAGATGGAACAGAACACGTGAATTGTGGCATAGTGCCCCCGTGCTTATTCTCTACCTGCGCCGCTAATCCTACAGCGAAATGTCGTTCAACCAATTGCGGAACATGCCGTGAATGGTGGGAAGACGAAAATGGGAAGACTGTAGAATGCCAAGGTAATGCACTCAACTCAAATCAGTGTAGTGATTATAATCCTTGTTCTACCACCGACACTTACATCACAGGCTTTCTCGAGTCCCATATGATATGATTTCTTCACGGGGCCACTAGAGTCTCTCGACGCGACCATCCTTTAATACCTGTTCTTGGGCGGGCCTTGACTGAAACTTAATCATTTTGCCCAGTGGCCGTGCATCTGAAGTCTGTACAGCATTAGCTAGGCTATGTAGTCTGAGCTTGCTGACTATGGTTGGTTAGAGTCCTGCCACGGAAGCCAACCTGCTTTCCGTGTCGGTTGTGACTAAGCCCGACACCAGTCACTGACACAGTCATTGAAGATTGGTGATCCGTAAACTCCACATGATGATTCATTTCCTGTTGTTTTCAGAAAAGATCCAATGCGACGTACCGCAGAATATTCTGAACGGCCAGGTATCTCCAGCAGGGCGTAAACTAGAAATGGTAGAGGCTGTCACGTACCGATGCAACGAAGGATATGATCTACGGGGGGCTTTTAGAAGGAGCTGTGTGAACACGGGAGGACGCGGAGTGCTTTCAGGATCCAAACCGCAATGCTTTGGTACTATTGAAAACACATTCTTGTGACTTTCTATGCCGCTATTAATTGTTCCTGGAATTTGCAGACAAAAGATGCCCCTCTGGTGGTGGTAGTGGCGGAATTTGCGTTACAGAGTGCTCATCTAATGGTGAATGTGGATTTAATAGGTTGTGCTGTTGGAATGGCTGTGGAGCTGTATGTGTTCAAAGACAAGGTATCGAGCATTTCTTTCTTTTAGAACTTATGCCACGGCGGGTTCAAAACCCTCGTGTAATTTAGCCACAGACACTCATTTACCGTCTACGAATGTGGATTATGGGCTGCATAGGTATTGCGCTAGGGCTGGATCATAGGGTACGTTCGTACTGGGTAGGATGATGGGATAGACTGTGCAGACTGAGTAGGTCCACGTAACCAAGTGCGCTTGCGATGGTGTAGTAAATGCAATATCCTTTAACCAAATTTGTAGATCAAAGGGTAGTCATTTGTCATATCTATAGTCAATTCAGGTGAAATTGGTACTCGACTTTGTGTCACTAAGCTAATATTCATCAACAATCAATTTACTAATTGGAGTGATATATATCTTTTTGTTTCAAGATGTGTGCCCGGGAGGTGAGCCGTATACTCAGTGCTTCGATGATCCGTGTAGGTTTGCCTCTTGTCCACTTTACCCCGATGCCAAATGCGTAGCTAACTATTGTGGAGGATGCTTTCAAGATTGGTATCGTGGAAACACTAAATTGCCCCGAGGGTCGTGCGATGGTAAGTATAGCAGTAGATTCGCTAATACAGTTACATACTACAGTCATGAGAGTCTAGCCTAGTGGTCTCTATTCTATTTGTAGTAGCTTATTTCTCATATATTATGTACATTACTTCATACTGGATAAATGGACGTTTTGTTGTTATACTATTACCATTCTATGCTTCAGTGTTAGTGCTGAAAAAGATTTGATCTTGGTCGTAAATGTAAAATTGAAGATGTAAAATGTATCAGGAGTAGGTGAACTTTCAAGATTGGCAGATATTCGTTGCTTCCTCCTTCATGATCATGAGTATTTGGCAGGTGCTGATCCGAGGTGTCCTCTGGCTTCCAGTCTACCAAGGATCTGCATTGATAGGTGCATAACAAGTGCGGATTGCCTATTCTTTGAAGCTTGTTGCGTCAATTCCTGCGGATATAACTACTGTGTAGGATATGCTTAGGTTTGAAGAAGTACATGGTGCAAACGTCTGTCGTATATCAATTACATATCAACTCTCATTTTATTGCTTTTGTCATTGCTTATGCTAAGGACTAGTCAACTGGTAGGCCTATGCGTAGCCTGTATACAAATAGTTGGGAATCGGCATAAATCACAAGAGTAGGCCCAGCAGAATAGAAAGGGAGATAGAACCACTTCCGGACTTCAGTAAGCCGCAAACTGTAGCAGTGTACCGTGAAACTGCTGGGTTCTGAGGAAAAGAAGTAACTTATTGCGCATCACCGCAACTCTCTCGTCTGTAGCAAAAACAGAACTCAAATCAATTTTTTGCAGTACCAGGTGCGCCTAGGGACCCTCTCAGTGTCAGACCATAAATGTTGTACCAGCGTGACAAGCTATATTTTGCCAAAAACGGGTAATTTTTAAACGAAAGTCGACGAAACCCTCTACACCTTTGTCGTTATGCAACTTGTGGACAGTATTGGATGGATTCCAGTGACAAAAAGTCTTACACCGCTGTGAGTAAGGAACGAAAATATTAACTCGTACTTTCTCGCAACCCTACACCTCTCCGGTCATCCCACCCCCGAAGCCTTGCTCCAGAGTCCAGACTCCACTATACAGTCACCGAGAGCAGCAGGGATGCCAGATTGAAATTTTTATTTCGGGCTAGATGATTTTGAAAAAAGTGCTAAATAGGGCCAAAATGTTACCTCCAAATAAAATTTATTTAATAAATGGATCTAATAAGGTGTCAAAGCATATTTATATGTCAATATATGGGGATAGCAGTGTAAGAAATAGTAGGGCGTTGTCGACTGAGCAGCATCAGCAGAACCGCATGTTGTACTGCGGTATCTCGGGCTTCTCACTTGAACCGAGGTTATTTCGATCATTCAACCTACTGAAGCATTGATAAATAAACATTATCATATTTCCATATCTTCATAAACTATATGAAGCAAGTACCATGGACAGCTCTCTATGGCGAGACGAAATATCTACCTACCTCACACCGCCATTAACGCATACACTGACATTGTCGCGTCTTGAACTGGTACTAGGGTGACCGGACTAAAGCTTTCCGGAACCATAAGGATGGGGTTGACCCAGTTAACACCCGAAACGTGCCGTTGTTAGCGTCTTCCTGCTCGGTGCTCCTTCAATAAATCGGAAGGGAGGTTGGGGGATCCGGGTGCGCAGCTACGAACGGTGACCTTGAGTGACACAGCTGGGAGCAAATCCATGCCACATGAACCATTAAAATGTGCTAAAAAAGAGCCAAAGAGCCAGTGATCTCCCTGCAAAGAGCCAAGGCATATTTCACGTGCCAAGGGGCTGAAAAAACTGTCAAATATCGGATATTTGGCCACGAAAGGGCCAATATGGCAACCCTGGCAGAATGAATAAAAAACGAGAGACTTTGAAGAGCGGCAGAGGCAAGTTTATTAACAATTTTTTCCACCACAGGCTGCTTGCTATTTCGCCTATGGCTCATTCGATGAACGTATAGCCTACCCCACGAGGAGGGGAACAGGCAGCTTTGACGCCGTTAATATACTTCGCGGGTGCTGGTTCTGAAAAATAAAAAACTCCGATAACTCCATAGCACGGTTATGATATAGCAACCCTTACATTCGCTAGCGGCGCAATAATGGCGGCGTCAATACAGCCAGCGTGAATCCGCGATGATACCAGAGTATTCGATCAAGGGTACATAATTAAAGCCGACATCGCAAATGTTTGCTCACCTGACAAGGCGATAGGAATTGTTCGTTGTATAGAGTAGGTTTCGAGCAATGAACGCGTTAGGCCGGTCGTAAATCATTAACGACGTGTAGAAGAAGTCAAAGTTGCAGGGTAAGCGATTGGTCGTGAAATATGCATTTTCTATGTGAGGTCAAGCGAAGTTTACTGCGTAGTTGGTTTATTTGTGGTATTGCAGGCAGAGCAGATATATCTTCAGGTTTCTCAAAACCGATGCCCTGTGCCCTTTGCATCAGCTATAATAAGCTCATTCAGGGTTACTAAATTTTTAACAATGGTAGCCCGGTTCAACAATTAGGCCCCATGTTGATTTTGAGTAATTGAGTAATTGCTCTGGTAGTGATGAATAGCCCTTGACATCTCAAGACGAAGCCGAGTGTTTCACTTGAGCAAAACGTATTAAGGCTGCCTTCTCACTAGTGTACAAGGAAAGTGCAGTGAAATAACGAGCCTCTATGGTACCTGACGGGCACCTGAAGCTGCGGCCTACAAATTTCTACCTCATCCTTTCATTACTTAAGGACGGGTATGCAGCGTCTTGTCATGGCAATGAAGTCTAAAAGATGTGCGATTGACAGCCGATGACACGCTACTGTAATGTAGGATGTTCATGTCGATTTGCCAGAACGCAACTCGAGTTAGTGCTTTCGGAAATCTCGTATATAGCATCGTTTCCGTTATAGAACATGCCAAATCTGCTGCATTTCAAGGGCTGACAACATTTTAGTTTAGCCTACGTCTTGCCTACAAGTAACAGTGCGTCAGGCGCGGGGAATCCGAGGTGTACCATAAATATGGAACAGCCAAGGGCGAGCAGATAGAACACGACATAGTCGCGTTTCCGCCCTTGTTTGTACCCATTAATGTCCTCGCCTTAAAGCGACGCCGCAGCCGGGCACTAATTCTGATAGTATTCGCGATGGTGAGCGAAACGTTCCTCATTATATGAGATGCTGGACTATGCAGCCAGTATTTTGTACAGACTCTCGCTGTAGTGTAGTAGGGGTTACACAGCACGGCCTCTAATTAGGCACATTGTGTGTTTCTCGTGATTTTGATTGGGAAATACGTCGCAAGAGCGATCGACTGATGTGATGAGCCTGCACGGTCCAAGAACAACCCAACATATGGTATGGAACATTTCGTCTTATGACATGCTCTACATGCTCTACATGCTCTACATGCGATTCATGCTGCCAGCCGCTCTCATCGGCCATCGCTGGTGTCTGGTCTCTTGTGTTCTCAAAGAAAGCACACAAATTGTTCGCGGGTGTTTACTCAGTGCATAACTCGTTCAGATATCCCCTGTGTGCATATAATAGAGTATACAGTACAGTACAGTACTCAGTACGGATGAATGCCGTCAGTTCGATGTCAACAAATCATTTGCGAAGGAAGTCCCAGCAATAGCTCCAACACTATCGGTAATGGAAATTTCAAGAGGTAATCCTATGGAAAATCGATTCGCCATGCAGCTCGCGTACGCAATCGGTTCGTGACGCAGTTGTATTGAGTTATTGTGAGCGAAAGGCGTTGAAACAAGTAGGCCAACTCCCTCAGCCGCTAGAATATTAAACTGGAGAAGCTCCGTCGTTATATGCCATACAGTAGCAGATTAGACCGCATGTGAAGACCAGAGTGAGTGTAAAACGTGTTATTTATTGACTTTGGTGCAGAATATAGTAACGACTTGGGCATTCGGCCTTCGCCATAAGAGTCAGGGAATCTCGTTACAAAAAAGGCCACTTTTGATTGAGTTCATGCCGTTCACGATCGGTCGGTACTGCCACTCTATGTTGACTTTGACTATAGCAAGGCATGGAAGTGAAATGTAAAGTAAACGCTTTTGTAACTATCGTTCAAATCAAAACAGACTGTTTGTTTATCTCATTAGAGAGCTGCACGATATTGGCCTATCCGAATACTCAACTAACAGTATACTATTTGCGCTTCACTGTGACAAATTTATCTTCGTGAGGAGACTATGATTTGGAAATAGACTATAAGTAACCGACAAAGGATTACTGTTCAGTTGACGCGGAAACTGCCGTGTGCGCTCATACTAAGAAAGGAAATCGAAAATGGCAACAGCAAGTACTAATCCTTTGGAAGCAATTGCGGATGGAGAAGATTCTGTTCCTGAACAAGGCTTGTTCTGTTTCATTTTACATAGCAAGCTATATGGATAAATTGTACAGTTATCAGCCAGCTATTGCGGCATAGCCAAAACCATGGGTGATGCATGGCCTTCTTTAGTACCTTAGTACCTAGTACCTAGAGTAGGCCATGGGTGATGCGTGGTGTAATAATACCATAAAATCCAAATCCATGGTATGGTCTTCGTTTGTGCTCGCCAAATCGAAACAATCAGATAGATGTCATGTCATGCCTTACCTACTGACCTGCAATAATACGGTGATAGTGATACAAGATCGCCTTGAGTGATTCCTATATAAAAAAAAACGTATCGTTGTCGCTGGAATTTTCTGTAATGAGTTCTCAACGCCACCTGATTGGTGTGACTTCTTATCTACCTTTCGTGCCTATTTCATCAGAAGCATCGAGCGAAAATTTGAAATATTCTATCCGCCACTCGCCACCTGGGGCAAAATCCTCTCTAGCTACAGTACCTGCCTACTTGAAGGTTTTGGGTCTGGTTTCTATCCATTTAAAAGAGTCACTCCGTTAGCTACTAACTACGAACCTTCGAGTGACTAAGTTAATACGGTACGCTATACCAATAACACTGCAGTAGAAGGCCTGTCGTTATTTTCTCGTGCCAGTTGCTGTTGCAGCGGGCGTACGCGCATGTGCAAGCGTGTTTGTGTCATCGGCCACCCGCCGCTTGCTCGCCCGAGGTGGGGGTGCAACAATCAAGGCTCCGCTGATTATACAATTACAAGTCCAAAAGCGTGGCAAACCCCGAAAAAACTCGCGTGAATCAGACTGTCACATATTTCTGTAGGCTTCTAGCATCGGGATCGTTACCACTTTGTAAAAGCCCATGATTGATAGCTTATCCAATGATGTAAACGTGAGCGAATTCATACTAATATGACTTCTCATTTTTAGACAGGAGAAAATTCAAGCCTCTACGTGCAATCAAGAGAATATTTAAAGGTAAAAAAAAGTCCAAGGGTTTAAGTCAGTCAATGGGATCTATGTTAACCCCAAACTACGATGACACAGCAAGGTATTTTGTACATGGCAATTCCACGTTTGCTTTGATAACGTTACAATTTTGTACTTCTTGGAATAGTCCAGCAAGTTTGGCCCGAAGCATTTCTCACGAAAGTATTTTTGCCAAAGATGGTATCGCAAGCGGATTGCCTGAAGACGGAAAGCTCCGCGCAGTTCTCTCCGTTGGAGACGTTACAGAAGTTCCAAGTGATGGACTGAAGGTTGATTTGGTGAGTCAACATATTTAGAAGGCACGTCGATGAGGTTATAATAGGGAGAATCTCGCTGAAGTATTGACATAACACACCTATGTATGTAATTTCAAGCCGTAAATATGGTATAGTGCGTGTCGCTAGATACAGTAATATTCTACCCTTGATAATAACAGTCGTTGGAGAGTAGGTAATTACGGTAGGTCAACAATAGATATCTACTATACCCACACATATACGCATCGACGTGTGAAATCTTTTGACTAAATATGGAAGTTGAGCAGTCTCACCGCGAGACAGATACGTCGTGTTTGGATAAGTGCAGCATAGGCTACGCCATAGGCCTAATTTTGTATTGTCAGATGCGGACCTCGCCCTAACCGGTTATACTAACTCACCATATCCGGCAACTCCAACCGTATAGTGCTACAAATTTCAAATCATTAATCACAGATCAGCAAGTGAATTATCTGAAGCAGAATCTCTTTAAAACTCCCAATAGATATAGATGACCTATTTAAATAGTGCCTGTCGGGCAGTAATGTATACGATAAGTCTATCTGTAGTTCTGTACCAACCATGTTTCACTGTAGGCCTACATAGAGATCGACGGATTTACGAATTTTACGGAATTTGCTTTCAGCGTCGGCAAACATCAATAATAAATCACACGGCGAAATTTGCGACCCTACTAAAACACAGTATACGAGAAATGTTTTCTGTTAGGATAGCAACACCCTACATGTCTTGAAGTAAAATCAAACTCGGGATGACAACACCGGCACCACGGTATAGTGACTTTACGGCGTGCGCTGTTATGCTGCTGATATTGATTGTCGAATTAGTGAGGTTCCCGAAGACATTACATCACTCGGTTCGTCACTCCAAATTCGCATCACAATCAAGGCGCGCGCATACGGTGATTGAGCCGCGTGCGACGTTTTAGAGATTTGTATTATGTCGCCTGTGAGTCCATAATGGGCGCTACCATGGATTCTACTAACGTTAAACGGCCGCTTGATGTAAGCATATATCTTTGACAATGGTCGTGGAGCAATTACGGGTTAATTAATGCTGAAGCCGAACAAAAGGCGTGTTGCGAAAGAGATTAACCTCGGGTTAGGTTCTGTATACCTGTACATCTCTAAGGTACGAACTGCATCACCCGGTAGCTTTATAACAAACAACTCGGTCAACGTAAGCACTCGGGTTCGGTATTAGGGCGCTAATTTTTGGCGGCAATAAAATATATGCCTTCGCAGTTGAAGTTACTGCGAAATGTGCAAGGACGGTTATCTACACCCACATACCAAACGCGCGTGGAACTTGCGCTTGTATAGTCCTACAACTAGCTTGGTTGACGTAGTTAGTACTATTTGAATTTACCATTGCGATAACATGGCAACTTGAAAGTTGCCGAATCTTTTCAAAGGGTGCTGTCGACAGTCGTCAATGACCCTTCATTGAATGTTCGTTCGAATGTCTCGTGAGTTAGCTATATACTTCCCAACCTATATCTATTCTGTATTGTATACGCGCATAACGCATCGCTATTGAAATCAGTCTACAGAGATTTTATCCTGTGAGTAAGTGTTGTCTAGCGAGGAAGTATATGAATATATTCAGGAATTAAATATACAACCTGTGTTCTGTGTTGATGGTATAGGGATAGCCGACATCCGGCGTGTTCTAGAATGATATACACCACACTATAATTATTATGGCGGCAGTTCTCATCTGAGGTATCCTTTTTAAAACTAATGAGGAATGATTACACGCGCAGTGATCACAAGTTTACCTATTTGCCTTGTAAATATCGATTCAGCGTAGGTGACCGACCACCAGTCCAGTCAAGAAGCACTTGGACACGGCCCACAGTTCTTGTTGTAGATTTATATAACAAATGTCGCATGAAAATAAGTCCATATTGAAGAGTGTAGTGGAGGCGATGGCGGACGATCAATAGATATTGTAAAGAAGATCACCACAGATTAAACGTCCAGCCTTAGTGTATTGAGAATTAGAACATTCACAAGCTTTCGGAGCTCCGCTCCTTCATCAGGTGAAGATGGAATGAAACTAAGGCTGGACGTTAAAATCTGTGGTGATCTTCTTTAGAATGAAAATAAGTGTCACCAGTCGTTTTATATGGTTAACGAATTGTGGTCTAAAACCGTTATAGTGAGTGGCCAAGGTACGTACCAATGAATACTAGCTTTCAGAGTTCCCCTCCTTCATTGGGCGAAGATGGAATGGACGATTGTACATGATTCCAACAATTTGTGATCTCTCCCACCGCACTGTTAATGTTGCATGATTTGATGAACGGTTGTGTTGACAAATTAAAGATAGTGTTATCGAACGCATGTTGAGTTACGACCATGTATGGCGTTCAAACATCATCCTACCGAGAGTTGAAGTGGGAGGTATCGATTTTTGTGGTATAACTACATCATTGATGACATACCCGTTTCTCAATGACTTTACCGCCAGTTACAACCTTCGTATATAGGCTTAAAAGAAGAACTGTGATCGTTGTCATGACACCGCACTGCTGCAGCCTATGTAGGCAGGCCTACACTTGTTGAAGCGTCTGTGTCAATCTGTGCAGTAGGTTTAGTTAACTACTGTTGCATTATAGAGGTAGGTCTGTTGCTTAGCTTTGGTTAGACTCGTGAGAAATTTGTGGGTTTCCATATCTGAAAGGCTTACTGCATCTTGAAGAACTTGATAGCCCGCAGTATGTGAGATCCTATGCTGAATTTTCCGACTGCTATGTGGAGTATGGAGATATCACAGAACACTCGCCATAAAAATAAACTAGAGTTTTTCAAAAAGCGTAGGCTTTCACGTAGTAGAGATGATGCATGGCGATTTGGAATGGATAAAAATATGCTGCCTAGGCCAGCATCAGTCAACACCTCACGCAGTGTGGCGAGACCTTCGTTCTTGAAGCGAGTGAAACGAAGGTTTATGAGAAGTACTACCGTAGACGACTACGTGGATGCAAATGCAAGTACCTCATCTCGGCGAATGATGAAAGACAGGTCGTGTGGTGGTGCCTATGGACAGGTAGTCAGTTCTTCAGATTGTCCGAATGTATATTTCACGACAAATCTGATAATAAATTAACCCGATTTCACTCGGGATATATGCTTATCAAATTGTAAAATTCCATCGTAATGATGATGACATTAGATCAAAAGCAATTTAGGAAATTTTCTCTCGGATATAGCATATTTATATATTTAACGTAAGATTTCGGTACGGTGCGCGTACTTTGGCTGTTTGATTTTGGAAACTCAGCAGACGTAGCGCAAGGAAACCTATATCCGCCCCGACAGTTGTACTGCAGATTTCGATCTTATCCGTAAACGTGTGCGGTAGTGCGATGAATATAACGACCTAAAAGTATACAGAGACGAAGGTGCAGGATCAATGACGTACAAACGGTTACGAACATGAGAAGGTGGACCCCCATTTGGCGTTGGCCAACTTCATGGAAATTTCAAATGGTCAAAGCGCGAGTACCGAAACCTTTACAAGAATAAAAATCTAATTCTGACACAATATTCGAGCAAAACCTCGCAACCTACTAATCAACAACGGAGCGGCCAAGCGCGACACACCACTCCACCCGCACGAATTTGAAAACTTACCCCGCTCGTACCACAATTCGCACTTTAATATTCAAGATAGTAACCCTCATAGTGAGATTGAGCGTGGTGGCAAATGGTTCGTGGGTAATCCATGGCCTACTTTAGTTCTAGAGTAGGCCATGAGTGATCAGTGATGATTGCGATTGTGGTGATGCGTAGACATGTTGTTTGTGATGGAATGCTAAACCCGTACGTTCTATACTTGCATCGTAGGGTAGATTTCGTAGTGTATAGCGCAGCCACTCTTGCTCATTTCATTGCATGTTTTCAGGCGAAAGAAACGGTCGCCAGCACAAGTTCAATGAGTAAAATGGACAAGGTGCAGCCGAAAAAGACAGGAAAATCTGACACTTCAACTGCAGAAAGCAAGGGTGGAGAATTTTTTGGAAGTAAGTAATACCAATACTATTTAGTTATCGTCCTTTAATTGGCTCTGGACTCGGGCGCCGGTTACTGACAAGTCACGAATTGTTTCCGTCAATCATTAAAACGGTGGTGTGGATATGTTTCTCAGTGATTGCAAGTCAGGGTAGTTGAGGGCGGTCGGATGTACAGTAAATCTAGGATGAATCATCTTCAATTCAATCATATACTTTAATAGCCAACTGTATGTAGTTCGACACACACAACTACTGGCGTTCCCTTGTTACGAGCAAACACCAATCGATTTATATCAAATCGAAGGAATGTAACTATCTATTATCGTGCTTCAGCGGCAGGTTGGTTAGTTGCAACTAAATTCTTTGCAAGTTACCGCCGTTCGATCTGCCACATGTATTATTGATCTGTTCGTTTTTTAAGAGAATTGTTTTTTGGTTGTGACCGATTGATCGCATTCTGATTTTTTCCGGCGCTTGTGATGTCATAATGACGTTATTGTCTGCGTTGTGGTACTTCCGTTATGTTAAAAAAGTAAAAAATGTAACGTACGGTTGTATAAAGTTTGGTTACGAAGCGGTTGAAAACACCGACCTTTCGATTTCTATCAATTCGTGACGTTGTGTATGACAGACTGTCTGTCTGTTAAGTTACCTCGAAATATGTTGTTGAGGTTCCATGCACTTCACGACTTTCAGCAAGACCGACTTGAACTACTTTTCAATGCAGATCCACGCTAGCAGAAGCAATGTATTGTATTCACTGTCATAGCGGATGAGTATTGGCTAGAGCTAGGCAGCGAGTAATGGATTATATACAGTGCTATTCGATACGAGAATTTTCTCTTCAATATCAAGTAGAATATTGCTTCGTGAAGGCCATGTGCTGACATGCCACTAAATACAGTAACTTCAACAAGCCTTCTATTCAGAAAATTTCTCCTGTGACCTTGATGTGGTGCCCTAGTGTGAGGAGTTGTAGGACCTACAGTGTAGGTGCAGCGTTACCGTACATGCGTCAGCGTGTGGGAAGAAACTAGGGAGACAATAGTTGAAAGCTATCCCGTTTATACTGTAAGTTGCACACCGGGCAGTAGACTGCTAACTTATCCATTTATGGACGTCGCCGCCTTTTAGCCGATGATTGCGATACCAAGCATTTTCAAGACTTATTAGAGATTTGTTACGTTTTTCCATTATGGTTTCACGTGGACATCGTTTTAATGATATTACGGCAGGCCTATACTCGTCTATGCGTCAATGTGGTTCTTATCTGCAACGTGGCGTATACTGACTAGACTAAAGACTATTTTAGTACTATGTAGAGCTATTCAACTAAGAAATCTGGTTCAGAAATGGTTCTATCAACTGTACTCTCGCTGCTATTCGACGTTCAACCCCGACAGTTCTAGTATGAGAAAATCATCTTAACTGACATGGCAACACGCGTTTATTGTAATTCATTACAATCTATGCTCCCGCGTTCAAAAATTACAAACGGGGTGTGTCGAGCACTCGCCTCTTAATTGATGATCATTCAGCGTGCACTGAAGATTTATCGGCCGTTACTACGTCCTGTTGAGAAGGCTAGTGACACGCCAGTATCAGTAGATTTAGATTTAGATACGTTGATGACGCCTGTTGCTTCTTGAGCTTATCGATATGGACAGTATAATTCGCTGTGTGCTCCAGGATCTAGAGAAGTTAACATGTATTGGTTAGTATATTCTGTGCAGCCCGTAATGTTTGAAACAGGTCTATTGCTGCTTTGTGTAGAGTGTATAGTCGGTTCGCTGTATATAAATGTAATCACATTGTACTAAGGTGGCCTTTTGTAGATTGCTTAGTCAGCTTGTAGCTCGTAGTCAGTAATTAGGATTAATTGATGATATACTGTATGTGTTTCACAGGCTGTTCAACTGTTGAGCTGTTGAGAATTCGTTCAGGAAATGAGAAATCAGTGTTTCATGGTAAATGATTTAAGACAAGATTTGTTATGTATTGTATATGGCACACGGCTGTGAGTTCTTGATAGTTTCGATGGAGTTTGGATCACGGGAACAACCGACACTCAGCACACTCCGTACGCTAGATACCATAAGCACAGCTCTTCATTGGCGTCTTTCGAAATGCTAGTGCGAACATGATAGTGCGTGCGCTCATATTGCGCGTAGCTGTCATGTCTATGACTTGAAACCCGGACAGCTTTATTCTATTCCATTAATTATTTCACAAATCGAAAATGCGGCATGTACAGGATCAATATTCGAGGAAAGTATCCACGATAGGAATCTAGAACATGTTGCGTGTTGCCGAGCAGACACACAGCAGTATATAGGCTACCACCTCTGCGCATTGTGGGTTTTACTATACTATACTAGTACGGAGCGACATCACTTCATAGCATGTGTATCACAGCCTACCATTGTTTTACTGTTGCAAGTTCCAGTTCCCAGTATTTGGAATGCTGTCACAGATTACCCCGCTTTTGCATAGACTGTAACGAAAATGTAACGAAGGATTACTGATGCTCAGAACATATTGACTCAATAAACCTGTCTGTCTTCTCCAGGCCTGTCTTCTCCGTGCGCAGCCTGAGTCACCAACCTCGTCACGAAGACGTATAGGCGCTCTGGTTCTGGCAACTGTTCAGAGTGTCCTTCGAGCACTGACACTAGAAGTCCGATACTGAACCGGGCGCGCACTAACGTCCCGGAGTATGTAGCGCGGGAATCTCGACTTTACAACCTTCTTATGACACAGTACTGATTGATCAGTCAGATCTCGTTTGATGCACGTACCGAATTATATTTCAATGATAAATAGCTTTACTTTAACTGTCACCATATCATCTGTATATTCCGAGACACCAGTCTGACAGTCAAAATTTTTCGATTAATATGCAAGTCATTAAAAGTCCCCATCCTTTGCAGGCTATGGGATGTACGCATTAGCATACGGTAAAATTGCGTAATAGTTTTCGTATGCAATCATCACCATCAAGGCTATTGATAGCAGAAATTGTGCAGACGACATTGAATGACGACGCGCCGTAAAAATTGCTTCGTTCAGGATGTGTGATGCCGTAGAGCTCTGGCATGTGGCGAATTACGCTTTTCATGATCGACTTAAGATCTGGATTAGTCAGCAGGGACAATCATTGAAGTATTGCGTTTTCATTCGTTATCGATTTGCAAGAGGTTAGTATGGTTACCCGGTTAGGCGATTTCTCCAATCTGTTGATTTCATTTGGTATCTCCATTCGCTTACCAGTAGCTACATCCTACCTCGCAGTTAGTTACTATGCTGAATAACTAGAAAGCAAATAATGAAACAGACTTATCGATCACCACAATGAAGGACTAGTGTACTTAAAGTTCGATAGTAAACAGAAGATGGGACGATTTGTCTGAAATCTCGACCGATGTTGTTACTGAGATAACGCTATCTCGCGTAAATTGAATGAATAGTTCGTCTGAGTTAGTTGAAATTCGTTGCAGCAGTTGCTGTATCGATACTCAGTGCATTGCAATGGCGTGATGTCCACCAATTCTTGTCATTATTTGAATATTGCGATGACTGTGGCAGACAGTATTTAGCATGTACTGTATATGTACGGTAGACAAAGCAAACTAAAGATTGACTGCAGTCAAAATATGATAGATACGTGAAATACTCTTTGGCAGGATGATTTTCCAACTGAAATTGACAGTATTTGGGTAGATTAGATAGGCAGTCTTCTAAAACATATAGGCCTATATAGCCTAGATGGGTTTAGCACTTCGTCGGTCACCACGCAGAACTCAAAAACAGTGTTGGCTAGGTTTCATATGGCGTGAAAGCTGTGAGGACCGCAGTGTGTTTCTCCTCGCTCCAGGCGTGCGCTGCATGCTTACGATGTCACGTTCACGAGGGGGTTATAAACAGAAATGATTGTGTGTTACCCCCAGGCTTGATTTATGCACTGGTGTGGATAAACTTCGATCCGAGACGACACAACAAAAACCTTGAACAATCTTTGAACTCCACGAAGTGCATGACAACGCAATCGACCGTAGAATATCCCTCTGACGTATTGCGAAATTTCCGAAATTGCTGCCATTAATCTGTTAATTTCAATGACATATGACTGTTGCCGAAGAGTTTACGGTTCTACCTCTATATAATCATAACTTGAATAACAAGGTACTGATGGCGTGTATATATAGCACGTATTGGGAAGGTGTATGTATTGTATGTAAGCTGGTCAGTAGCCTACCACCAAGGGTACGTTTTCTAATGATGGTGGAGCAGACAAATTGTGGTGTAAGCAGAACTTATTACATGCATCATGCCATTTCGCATGACCTATTCGATTGTTAGTTGTATTACTTCCTGCATTGCAGTCGTGTCCAATTCAGTTTGCGTCCGTATTTATGGACAGCTTGAGATGCGATCCTCTCTCGTAAAATGCGTAAGGCTTGTATATTAATAAGGGAGATCTATAATTCTTTAATCTCTGTAAATATTTCATGACTTTGTTTCTTACGAGGTATATGGCGATAGGTCTCACAGTTTTGTGGTCGGCGCAATGCTTCATCAAAGTCGCCTTCATGTTCTATTAAGCTAGCTTGTATTCTTTTCCAACGCGAGTTTTGGTATAGAATTGGGCTAATAGGTTCAGGTTGTGTATGTATAGATTGCATACGGACATTCTCAGACAAGATTTACTGGTGGAAGGTACGGTTGGTCAAGATCAGGATTTTCAGACTGACTCTTGATGGATTTTCAGTGCAGTTTGTATCAGTACTCCGATTTTTTAGAAGGCGCGCAGGAATTTAGTGTTTTGTTTATCTAGTGAACGATGTCATTGTAACCGGAAATTTCCATGTTCCTTAGCATAAACGCGGTGCAGAGAGGAGCATAAACACAGGTGGAGAGAGGACGAAAACTCCTGCGCCTGCCCTCCTGAATCTGTCTTGTCGTTGTTCAGTGGTAGGGTAGGTTACTTTTGAATCAGAATGTGCTGCTGTGTCTCGTATGCAGCACAAGAGGACTGGGGTCGAGTCCCGGTTGACGCACCGTATCAATAGTCTTTGTGCAGCGATAGCCTTCGCTGAGCTCCCAATCCGCGACCAAAGAGGGAACTACGGTGGACGGCCATCCGCAATACAATCATTGCAGGAGATGTCTCTTGCACTGTTGCGACTAACTAGTGTTACAGATATGTTATTAATCCTCTTTGTAGCCGCCAGCGTTATTCTGGTAGAGTAGGACAGAGTGTGGTATATATTGAACACGAACCTCTGTGGCTATGCAGATGTGAAACTGTGACATGACCAGAATCGGTTTTTTGAAGTAGCTGCAACGAATAGTAACGTATTTAATTCTGTTCGTAATGCTGAAGTAAACCGACCATTAAGGTAGCCTCTGTACGATATGTAGACATATGCTGTTGCAATATGTATATGAAAGGCGTGTACAAACAAGCAGATGTGTGGCCATTGTTGAACGTGGGAATATCTACTGACACCGTCCCTTACAACAAGATTTTGTGTTTTAGTATTAGGCTACCACCTTGAAAGATAACCCTCTGCAATGAACGAATGAATGGTGAAAGCGGTTTTCTTATCTTTCAGACATGAACGATCTTACCACTGACGTAACGCGTCTAAATAATAAACTTGCCTATGATAAAATATCTGTGAGGCCGAAAAGACGACCGGCTAAGAATGCGAGGCGCGCACAGGTAATTATCCTCATCATAATTAAACATCGTGGGCAATTTCAGCTATCACAAAGGCTGTGATGAATACAAACGTCAGAATGTGTTTCTGGGAAGTGTAATCAGCAACGGCAACGGTCCATAAGATGACCCGGTTCTCGGCCTTGATTAGATTCGGCCTACTGATACAAAGGCACATGTAAAGATCAAGATTCGCTGTGGCATTGTTCAGGGGGCTGACCGTATCTGGCTCGTGCGCCATAATTTGGGTACCACCGAACTGTAGACGTTTACGCAACATGCTGTGGATTGCTATCTCGAGCATACTACTTTCCCCGCATATTGACTCTGTGCACGCCACGTTTTCCATTTGCAAAATAGTAATAAATTGATTGATTGAAAGAGTCGAGATGGGTAAGCTTCAGCTGGGCGGTATAGGCACTCAACATCTGCTGCGCAAGACTGCAAGACTGCGCACATTGCTTTAATTGTTTGGAACAGCCTTCCTGCACATCACTTTTATCGTTTCGATGTCACGCTGACTTGTCAATATTTCAGCAAACGCATATAGTAAGAATCGAGGAAGCTCCCACTCCTGTGAATGGATTCGACGGAGTCGAGATAACTGACGAAAGTCCGGAGCGTAAGCGCAGAGGTATCGTCAAATTCGTCGTGTTTCTATTTACAACCTGGATAATACAGGCGTATGCTTCCTACTTAGCTTCAATGGATTTAAGATAATTACGGCCCCTTTTCAGATTTACACTCATACCACTGCTGTACAATGACGTAGGCTATATTTATACATAACAGTATATGTTACATATGTGTATACTTGTTACATTAGTACGTTAGTTGTTAAGACGGTACCGAAGCTCTGCGCCGTGCGATCGCTGCAAGGTGTAGCAATCAGAGTAACGTGCTGCGCATGCTGTTGGTCTACACATCGTTTCTGATACTGTGTACTTTGTCTCTAGATTTGTCGCCTGGACCATCTGCTATCAAAGCAAGTCTTCCTGGTCTACAAATCCCTTCTATTGCAGAAGATAGTACCACGACTGAGGCTCCAATACGCCCTTTGAGGAAATCCCCAATAAGAGCGGTTCCAACTGGTTTCGTGCCTAGTTTGCAGGATGTACAAGCATTCAAGAAACGTTCGAAACGAATCGAAGAGGTAACCGAACCTGTAGCGTCCAAACCAACGGAAAACACAGTTGAAGTGACAGTTGCTCAAACAAGCGCAGTCGAAAAGTCAAAGTCACCAAAAGCGGGGAAAAAGACACCGAACAAATCTGCCGATTTGTCCACGGAACATGTGTCGCCGAAACCGGTAGACAATGCTGTTAAAACGGTTAAAATAGACGCAGCGGAAAAGTCGAAAAAGTCGCCGAAAACAGGCAAAAAGGCACAGAAGAAGTCAGGTGAATCGTCATCATCCGTATTTTCTTGGAAAAACAAAATTAGAAGCCCTGCATCGCCGAGAAAAACTAAATCGGACTCTCCTAAAGATGAAAGCAAGTCTAAAGGACTCTTTGCAGGCTTGAAGACGAAGAAGAACGCAGACAAAGATGCAAAGTCAACGTCTGCGGCGGCGTCCAAGCTTTTCTTCCAAGGAGAGAAAAAAGAGCAAACCAAGAAAAAAGGCGTTGCTAACGAACCAGCCACAGAGAAGAAAGAAATAGAAAATGCTCATCAAATTACCAAGAAAGAGATTAGTGATGACAAGCAAGATGACGTCACAGATACAAAGGAGAAATTCACTCCTGTAGATGCAGAAAATAAGGTCACCTCACCTGTGAAAGAAGCCACAACGCCACCGCAGTTTTCGCCTCCTCTCCACAGCAAAACCCGTCCGCCAGGAGGAATGAGCTTATTTGATGAAATCAACTTTGAAATGACTAGGAAGATGAAATCAAAAGCCCATCCTTCTGTCGAAAAGGAAAACAGCACACCCAAGTCCGAAGACGCACAGAAATTAGTAAAAGAACGCAAGGAAGAAAAAGATGAAACCTTGACTACTGAACCAGAAGTCATTGGTGATTTGGTTACCACTGCTGCTTTCAGCGCCACTGCTGTTTTAAAGGCAGATGATTTATCAAAGCAGACTGTTGAGAAAAACACTGGTGGCGCTGATTCAGAATCACCGGCCGCCGTTCAAAATAAACCTGTACCCATTGCTCGCGTAAAAAAGGATATAGCGTCACAATCTGAAAGGCAAGACCACGCCGATGAAAAAAATCCGTCGACAACTGAAACCAAAGGCACAAAACACGATAGTTCCACCACCGAAAGTATTGTGACTTCGCCAGCTGTGGCTGACATCTTAGTAGTAAAAAGTGAATCTGTTAAGGATGAACCTTCCAATGAAGAGTCTGCTATAGTCGAAACGCCAAACGTCAGAGTGGAAAATGACATTTCGGCTGAGATTGTACTAACTACAACCTCTGTAAAAGCAGAGTTAGACCGCACAGACTCCGAAATTAGTAATGTGGAGATTGCTGCGCAGAAAGATCTTGTCAGTCAAACCTTAACGGGAGACAAAATCAATGAAACAGAGTCAAGCAAAGTCGATGACCATCCCAATAAAGAGTCTCGCAAAGACTCGGCCGAAAACAAATCAAGCGGAACAAATTTAGAGGAATCTGTTCCATTACAGAAAGCAACATCTAAACTCTCTGTGGTCGCAGCCAAGTCAAACGAAAGTGAATCGATCTCTACTGAAATTAGTGACAAGACAGACGTCGCAAGCGCAAACGTCAAAGTCGCGCCAAAAGTGATCGCATCAGATGACGTAGCAAAATGCAACAGTGCGGCATCAGATGACTCGGCAAAAGGCAACAGTGCGGAAACTGACAAACCACAAGTTGAACATAATCCTATAAGCGCTCAAATCTCCGTTAAATCTCAATCGTCAGTAGATAGTACTAATTCAGCCAAATCAGACTTGCTCTCGCCTAGCTCTACTGCGTCTAGTCAATCCGCGTCAGACTTGTTTTCACAAGCCAAGCTGAAACCAGTCTCACGGAACGTAGCAAATCGAAAAAGTGCGTCGGTAAGAATATCTCCAGGTGAACCAATGACGAAACCATCGCGGCCTCATTCGTGGAATACTAAGCATACCGCAACAAGTTCGCAAAAGGCTGAAAAACCGACGTCAATACAAGTCGAACCGACTGCAAATCAACAATCAAATCCGATAAGTAAACCAAGGGTAGCGATGAAACCCAAGTCGCCAGTGACATCACCCGTAAAAAGTCTTACCAAGCGATTTTCCCAGAATTACTCCGACAAGCCACCTCTATTTAAAAGTTCTGATTACCCGGGACCTATGAAAAGTCCCGAGCAAAAATTTAACTTTAAATTCACCGAAAAGCCGTCGTCTCCAGTGAAAAGTCCTGATAACCTTGTAGGAGCGAAAAGTCCTACAACGCCGCCTTGGGTGAAAAATCAAGGGGAGCCTGCAAAGAGAACTGTGGATGACGACGCTGAGAAAAATAGCGCTTCTAAATCACCAAACGCACAAGCGAAGCCTGTGCCTAGGCGAGCGAAAACTCCTGTGAAACAGCCTCAAGTGAAAATTCCAGAGAGGCAGGCATCAGTAAAATCCTTGTATCGGGAGACAGAGACTGTAATCATCGTGAAGGCGCTTGAGGCGGAAGAAAAGCCAGTATCTGAACCAGCGAAAAGCCCGGTAAAGCAGCCCGAAGTGAGAAGTCCAGAAAAGAAACCGCGGATAAAATCCATAGATCAAGATGCTGTTAAAGTTTCAGTAGCAGAAGAAAAGTCTGTTCGTAACCGAGCAAAAAGTTCCGCAAAATCGCCTCCGATAAAAAGCCCAGTTAAACAGCCATCATTGAAATACAATAATCACGGCAGTGAAAATGACAGCGTCGTAACAGTGATAGAAGTAGAAGCAAAATCAGCTGCTGGACGAGAGAAAACTCCCGCGAAGACTCCTCATGTTCAAAGCCCTGACAAGCAACCTTCATTAAAATCCATCGATCAAGATGACGGAAATAGAGCAGAAACAAAACACGTTCCTAAGCCAACGAGAAGTTCCGTGAAAGTACCTCGTGCGAAAAGTCCAGATAAACAGCCTTCACTGAAATCTCCTGAGCCTGATGCTGAGGATAGCAACGTCTTCAAAGAGCCAGAAGTGAAGGCCGTTGTCAGACGAGCGAATGAAAGGCAAAAGCGAGAAGATTCAGGTAAAGAGACGGGGTCGGAGCCATCGTGGATAAAAATTGCTAGACGACGATCAAAGCACTGGGACGACGGAGCGGCAAGACCCAAGGTAAGACATTTTCATGAAAAAAAATATGTAAGAACCCTGTCTGCATGCAATTATCAATGTACATTGTTGTAGGCCTACAATGCTGTGGGGTAGCCAACTGCATGGCCTACTTAAGTCAGTAGGCCATTCAGTAATTGTAGTATACTGAATTTAGTAGGCATTGTGTACGTACACCTACTGGAGCCCCGATCGATAGGCCTATCTACTGTATATTTTTTGACCGATATCACAAATAAAGACTTGAAAAATCCTACCCACGAAGAAAAGCCAACCAGTTCAAATTGGTTAACAGCCTCAATGCAACCATGCCATGCTTATCAATGTTAGTAAAAGGGAGGGGATGCTCTTAACTTTTTCGTGTTTCACGATGCGATATGCACTGTCTAAATAGGCCTATGCTGTTGAGTTGCGGTGGTGCAATTCGCTAACGTGCGGTCTATATTGACACTACATTAGTGCAGTACACGATATTGATCCATGCAATCAAATCAAGCTGCTGAAACCTTTTTTCTTGTTTCATGACGTGATATGTAGTGTTCAAATGTTGACACGGTGCAACTCGCTAATGTTCAGTGGAGTTTATATTGACATTGTGGATGGTAATCGCTGTGCGCCTCGCTTTATGCGTCATACTGTACTCTGTTGTTTTTAGAGCTCTTCTAACCCAGCACCTACAGCACAAGGATCAGACCTATCTCAGCCTCGTTCACTGTCAACGACACCGAAGCAACGCTCGCAGTCTTCTTCTAAAGCTGAAATTGTGTCACCGAAGAACTCTCCGGTGTCGCCAACGAGGGTTACGCAATCAAATCGGACTTCATCTAATCCAGCTGTAAGCCCGAGCGAAAACTCGTCTACTGCCAAAACTGCGGGATCATCCGATCAAGGCAAACCATCATGGCTTGCGATCGCGATGCAGAAACAAAAGAGTTGGGGAACTAAAGAAGAAATGGTATAGTGTAACTTTAACACTGACTTACGGGATCCATTATAAAAGTGTAACCGATTGCTGCAGTATTAGAACTTGGTAGTCTATCAACTTGCTCTGTGATTTTTGCAGTCGCGTGCTACTTGTGCAATAGTACGGTTATTGGGCCATATTTTTGCGAGTTTGTTGCATTGTGGGGCCTGCAGCAGAGACGGACTCTGACCGAGCATTGATAAAGCAGAAGCCACGCCGTGGCGATTTGGCCTGGATTTAAAGTGGCATGAAAGGCTTGAATGAACAGTAACAGTAATGAACTGGTCTTGTTGCACAAAAAGTTGGATGCTATGGCTGTTTGAAAATTGCCAGCGAATCGCGAAATCTGGATTCACCACTTGGCGGTTTGGTGCCACTAAAACTTCTTGTGAGTCTCCGTAGTTGCATTGCATTTTTCGGTCTTGTGCGTAAGCGCCAAGAGTACGACTGCGGTGCAAATGCACACGAAATGGATCACAACAAAAAAACGCTAAAATATGGTGGACCCTTTTCCCGATGACACTGGAACTTTTAAAATGCCACAGCACGCGACTTTAGCCTGAAATATTCAGTATAATCAACGAATTTTTCAAGTGATCATCATATTGTCAGTGCATGGTCACAAGTATACCGTGTGTATAGAATTTCTACCAATGCATCCCGAAATGGGCTTGAAAAATTTTGGTTTGTCAAGCCCGATGCGCACATCGGACTTCGTCTCTGTTGCAATGCACAGTAAATATAGGTTTAGTGGCTTACCAGTGGTCATATTGCTGACTCAAAAAATCATCGCCGCATCTGATTCCTGCAATTTGATTATTTATGTAATGCCAATTTACTCATTCTTGTACCTTGAAGCGTGATTCGATATTGAACCCGACCTTGGGTATGCAGTCGCGTTATTTCTGATTTTTTCTTTTTATCATTTACATTCGATCTTTTCGGATCAAATAAAGGCAATCAGAGCATGTGTGTTTCCTGTCTCTGTACGACTAGGTCATGTCTTTGGTCGTGGAGGGGTTTTGAAACCAGTCTCGGGAGCCGTCTCAGAATGATGTTGAAGGATGTTGGTCAGGTGGTGTCACTGCTAGTGGGCGTGCAACGTGCAATGTTGCTGCACGAACCTAGTCGCCACTGGTGGGCGCTCCCGGTGATCGCGTTTATGCACAAAGCCGTGTTCCAGTCATAAATATTCTTGGCTACTATGATTACGTTACAGAATCCGTGACTATATTGTAGACCCCCCTTCCTGTGTTCTATTTATCCCCAATTGTCCCGACTATTATACCCATGTATCTGCTCCAGCCTGTCCTGTTCGTGGTGCAAAACGCCGCCCGGTGATAAAGCGCCACTGAAAATCTTCTTTATAATAATAACAATAATATAATACTATGAAATCGTAGTGTATTTCGGATATAGAGTATGTCTGCGTGTTTTCTAACACAGATCGCCAGTCACTACGACAAAAGTCGTCTCTTGCTTGTGCTAAACTCAGCATTCGTAGTTACAAGTTATTCAAGGTAAAAAAAGGTAAAGGTAAAGGTAAAAAACTTTCTGATCGGGAGGTTCCGGGTTCGATTCCCGACCGAGTCAAATCGAAGTCTTTAAAATTGGTATTCGTTCCTTCCCTGCCTGGCAGTCGGTATCGGGGAAGTGCGGAGAACCGTGATTATAATAGTGATCCTGGCTATAAGCCGGTGGTATTGACACGATTACTATATTCACGATGACCTGTATTCATGTATCACGATTACTATGTCCATGTTATCATGTGTCGCGATTGCTGTATTCATGTATCATCTATATCCATGTATCTGCTCCAACCTGTCTTGTTCGTGGTGCAAAACGCCGCCCGGTGATAAGCGCCACTATAATCTTCTATATAATAATAATAATAATAAAACTCTTGCATCACAAATTCTGTGCGGGTCGAATCACAATAATTAATAAGGTAGGCTATAAGATTTTAGGTAGCAAGAAACAATCGCAGTGGGATTCTTAGTGGGTTATTATTATTATTATTATTATTATTATATAGAAGATTATAGTGGCGCTTATCACCGGGCGGCGTTTTGCACCACAAACAAGACAGGTTGGAGCAGATACATGGATATAGTAATCGTGTAGCAGATACATGGATATAGACATGATACATGAATACAGCAATCGCGACACATGATAACATGGACATAGTAATCGTGAAACATGATACATGAATACAGGTAATCGTGAATATAGTAATCGTGTCAATACCACCGGCTTATAGCCAGGATCACGGTTCTCCGCACTTCCCCGATACCGACTGCCAGGCAGGGAAGGAACGAATATTTTAAAGTCTTCGATTTGACTCGGTCGGGAATCGAACCAGGAACCTCCCGATCAGAGAGCGGACAGTCTATACCAGCTGTGCGAACACCATGACATACAATCCGTTAATCTATTTCTGCTTGGCAGTCGGGATCGGGGAAGAGCGGATAACTGTGACTGCAATAGTGATCTGGGCTATAGGCCGGCCGGAGGTATATTGACACGATTACTATATTGATGTATCACGATTACTATATATATTCATGTATCTGCTCCAAACTGTCTTGTCCGTGTTGCAAAACGACGCCTGGTGATAAGTGCAAGTGAAATCTTCCATATTTATATATATAATAATAATATATAGTCATTATCTGACTTTTCACCTTGCTCACACGAAGAAAAAATTACCCTCATATCAGCCTCGGTAGGATAGCCTATATATGAACC
Source organism: Botrylloides violaceus (assembly GCA_030412335.1). NCBI lineage: Eukaryota > Metazoa > Chordata > Ascidiacea > Stolidobranchia > Styelidae > Botrylloides > Botrylloides violaceus. Next base: position 4,574,339 of record JASFYC010000810.1, read on the forward strand.
TACACACATCTGCAATCATCTCTACATTGGGGAACATATAGGCCTATCTTAATCCAAGGTCCTCGCTCTCGTTTCTCTTGAATATGCCGTAACTTGAAATTATCAAAGCATGTGGTAGCGGTGTCGTGTAGGGTAGGTCTGCTCTACTCCACATCTAGCTTAGCGTTGTAAAATTTGGCTATTGATAGAGTAACGCGGACAAAATGTTCCATTCCATTCTGATTGAAAAAGATGAAGCATTAGATTGAAGGGTCTGGCGTTGAACGTAGGAAGCCGCTGAAGTTTGGCTGCGATTATCGAAGCCAGCCTGAGAGCCTCCGAGATTATTGAACCTAAATAGCATCCTCATCGGCTGAAAATTCCAGACCATTGAGAGTAGGCCTACAGTAGGTCACAAAATGTCTAACCTGCTAGTGTTCCTATGCAGCTAAAGCAAATCTACACTCCGGAAACACGGCAGGAGCCTGACTCCGACATTGTGTTGAGCTTCACTCATTCCTCTTCACAGCGGACAGCCGGACACGATTACTCACCCCGCGAGATGGCGCTAAACTAATGCGGCTCGCTCTGACTTTCCTATCTTCGTGGGAAAACAATCCTGCTGATCTCATTCCCCAAGATAAGCTTTATATAAGCCCTGCCGTTGTTGAAGGGAAAACAGAAGCGAAATATCTAGTCAACAAACACAAGAGTACAGTATTCAGACGGCTGTCCAACGACATCGTAAGAGTATCAAATGGAACTATGTAAAATATGTATTGTAAAATTTTCATAGACATCATGACAGGAAACTACACCCTATGCTCATATACATTTCTTCTTGCATACTGATTAGTGAACAGCCGATGATTTCAGACCGTTACTTCGCTTCAGGTCATTTCACCGACACAGTGAGTTACATTTTGCATTTCACGTCAAGGTCAGGATCATCCACGCAAGTAATGCATAAAATAAGCATATGGGATATACCGCCAATGCCTTACGATTTGTTGGTTGACTGTCTCCCAAGAAAGCAATTGAAGCTGTAAAAGGAATTGAACGATATTAATTACTGATTGCACACAATCAGTGGACTGATCATCGCATTGCCAACTCACCAAAAATAGACCAGCCATACGCCAATCCAACCAATATGAAACGCACAATGAAAAATCCTACAGTATATTGAGCAAATCGTATTATAATCCACGAGCAGAGCAAGGAGGCAACGAGAGGGCACATGCAATAACCTAGTACGCACACACTCTGGAAAAAGGATCTGAAACAAATCATTAGCTGTAACAAACAAGATTTTGTCCTAATGATCATAATCAAGTCTTACAGTTTTCCTCCAAGAAGTTGGGAATTCAGAGTGACGACTGCTGCACCAACCCACACCACAACAAATACCTCTGCGAACTGTGGCCCACCATCTGAGAGTTTGTCATTGGCTGGGGCTGAAAAGTATTGGCATTTGCGTTTAAAAAGGTATATCATACTAGAACTTAATTAAATCACTTACAAGAGCTCTGCAAAAACACGGCCATTATTACACATAGCAGCAATGGACCCCACAGATCCCCTAAAAATAAGAATGAGTCACTGATTAAATGCATATCGTACAGAAGATTTATCACAGATTTTACGTAAAGCCTTCAGATTAAGTACAGTGATATTACAAGATTTATTGTTTTATAGAGTGTAGCAGATGAAGCCATATATTCCTTAGCAGTTGGCTACTTACAGATCAGGTCACAACAAGGTTCAGTGACCCCGGAGAATTAAGTACCGGAAATGGTTACCTATTTCTGTTAAACACTTATACGATAGGTCACGTAGCCTATATCCTGTCAATGCTTACTTACGTAGTAGGCCGATGTATGCCAATTTTTCTGGTTTATACCCAGGGCCACTATCACAACCACAATCTCCACATTACCCCAATACTGACTGCCAGGCAGAAATGGATAAGATACTAATTTTGAAGTCTAGGTTTGACTCAGTTGGTAATTTAGCCAGGAAACTTCTGATCAGAAGGTAAACATACAAACCAACGTAGCCTAGCCAACTAAACAATATACCCACAATTTAGAATCATTATGAGAATAGCAAGTTCTGACGGACTCAGAAAAAATTATGATCACATTCAAGCAGATTACCTGCATGAAAGTACTTGCAGTTTAAATTTCCAACAGTGACAAACTGCCAAAGCACATACATTAGAACAATCAGGCTGGCTTCAGCTATGACAGTCTACTAACTAAGAAGACAATACATGTGGTCATTTACTGTCCACCCTGCCTACATTTCATGGCCAGTGAGCGCGCGAAATATTCTTGACTAAATGTTGTGTGCCAGGCTCCCGTATTCAAGGAGCACAGGGAGACAATGTGAATAACAAAAAATACATGGTTTGATCAGTCTGTCTACCCAATGTGGATCCAATAGGGCAAAAAATAGGCAAGTGCTAATGCTATATGAATTGTGCGTAAATCTGCACGGAGGGCAATTCTTGCGATCACAAGTTTCAGTCAAGATCTGCCATGATATGCAGTCTGGCTGTACACTGTACAATATTGTTTAGTCGAATATTGTGGCACGTAACAATATTGATTCCAAAGGCCATTCTAGGTTGAAATCAATTTTCAGCAGCTTTGACCTCCATCTCCATCACTTGAAGCGCTCAAGGGTGCATTGTGTTTTGTAGGCCCTACCTATTTATTCGTTTAATCACTTTCCCGGTTTATTCTAATGATCTGGATACAAATCAGATGGAAACTTATGGCACTTACAATCTCTTAGCAAGGATTTATCTTTCTTTGGATAAGCAACGTGGATGAATTTACTTCCAATGGCTTTAAAATCTCTCATCTGAAAACGAATATGTAGGATATATCGTTTATGGACCCAATGCGATAAGGAATTCATTCATCTACTACATACATAACTATAGGTACAGGAAATCAAAATAGGGAATGGCAAACTTACAAATGTAACCCGCACTGGTTCGTCAAGCGTAGAAAGTTCATCATCGTCAGTTGCAGGGCCTTGTATTGGAACAGCAATATCACCCTCCAAAGAATTGTCGTATGTAACTTCCTGAAAATCGGACATGCCTGCTACTCCGACCAAAACTTCAGTCACATCAATGCTCAGTGCAGAGTGTAGCTCTGGGTTTCCAACCTCTTTCTCTGTCTTTGTCTATTCCCTCTATAGGTCTATACAATATACCAGTCTATCGTTGCGTAGCGTTCCTGAATCGCGATACGTTGCCACTTTGCTGATCACAGAGTTTCGCAAACTAACTGACCTGCTTTGTTGGGCAATCAACCGTAGCATACCTATATCGCAGTAGTTGGTCCAGAGTTTTTTTTCAGTCACCGTGGGTCGGTCCATCATGGCCGTTATGGTCTAATCTATCTCTGCTAGTGGTCGTCCTCTTTACAGAAGTTGTAGATGTCGTGATCTATGTAGTCTGATCTGGGATATATGATATATAAAATGATGGTGGAACCAGGAACCAATGAGTTGATGACTATTTTTCGACCACCCAAGCCAAGCAGTCAGATAACTAAACTACTACTATACACTATATTCATACCAAGTTCACACTGCGGTTATATTTATGGTAACGTTTGCGCCAAGGATAGGTGACAATTAGGTTTTAAATACTTGTATTCCATCAAGATCATCTTGACCGTATCGCAAATTATAGCCTAATCAGAAATTTGTGGAACCCCATCCCCCCTTGGGACCGGGAGCGAACACCGTCGGCTGAGTCGATCTTACTGAACGCAAGAAAGAGAGTAGTACCATCAGGTCTCAGAAATCGCGTGATCACCAAGAGATTTGAGGCGGACAGGTTTTCAACATACAAGACGTTTCTGCGGCGCATTTGGCCTACGCCTGGCACTAGAAAACTCACATCCTACGCAAGACTAGCAGGATGGCTAACAAAAACGCCACATCACACCCTCGAGATCCCTGGAATAAACCTACACGCACTATCTGTCCCTACCGGTCAGTCTTGTTTGCTTCCCCGATTTTCCGACGCACCGTTACACAATCGGGTCTACATAAATTAACATGCCGACTCGAATGAGGCTCATAAGGCAAGGATTTGTAAATCCCTGTCATAAGGTTACCCGTTCCGTTGCCCTCGAAATAGAAAAAGACCTCCTCAAATTTCCCCACGTACCTTCTAACGCGGAATGGCCATTTCAGCCTTGCTCAGCGGAGGGCTTTAACTTTGAACTGCAAAGGAAAAAAACCGCCACCAAAAATAAATGCAAAAGCAAATTAACCTTCTCGTGAACACGTGCAATGAATATCGTACATCAAAGCCTAGATCAGAAAATGATAAAATTGCGGAAACAAAACAAGAGCAGCAGTAGGCCTACAGATAAAATACGAAATCACAAAAGCTCGACATTAACGATGCAGACGACCATATGAAAAGTGATTGCAACAACGCCATTATGCGTTTAGCAATATCACAATGAAAGCAAACTTACGAAAAATATTTAATGATCTGGCAATGGTTGGGAGGATAACTAAGTACACGGGCTAGAACGCACGTACTAGAAATATGCAGGTGACAAATTACCAATGCAACACTGGTTGCCGCTCAGGCAATAGTTTCGTTCAACGTCACGATCTATTCAACTCAAAGCTTCGGTATAATTCTGTGTGGTAATAGGATTTTGAGAGCTTGCGCTGGCTATGGCTCTAGAATTTGGGACATGGACAGGATTCCACAACTTAAGTACGTGCACCACAAAGCTGGCCGGTTAGTGGCAGGGAGTTGCATATGCCTAGAAAACCCTTGTAAGCAGTCAATAGTGAACGAAAAATTTTGATTCCAATATTTCCAAGTATGCAATAATTAGACAACAATGTACCAGAAGCAGTCAATATGTGCTGACAATATTTGTCGTTCAGCACCAAAAAACTGGTCAAGTCTACATACAATATTATGCAATGAATAAAAATAAGAAATTTGAAAATAGATACATGTACATTCGCTTGTTCAACAGATAAATAACAATTCAAATCAAATAGTACCAGGTTATTTATATAAAAAAAAATATTAACAAGTAGAGATGGACAAGGTAAACAGACGATCATGTACCGAACAATGAGCAAAATATGATTACCAGTTATGTCCAACTGGTATAAGATTCACAATACATTCAACATAGTAGTACCGTGACGTAAAAACTCAGTGAAGATGTCATGGGAAGATAATATTTGTACTTCGAACAGATGACGATTAGCGCATAAAACTGTACATTGACATTTGGAGATAGGGTCGGCTTGTTATTCTAGATTCAGTTTTACAGTATTACTTTCTTTTTGTTATCGAAATTGCTTGTCACACGCATTTACGCAATGGTAATGACTGGCGATTGCGTGTATTAAGTACACTTCATTAAGCTAATGATATTGATAGATCACAAGACTGCAAATACCAACAGCAAAGCTAAACTCCACATGCATGATCGACAGAGATCAATCGATATACTAAACACAATCATACCAGATAGAGTCCTTAAGGCCAAGCGTCTCCATGACAAATGCCCTATTAATAGGAAAATCTTTCTATAGCAGTAAGGAGGTAACACCACTTTTACAGAATATTACACATGGCAATTTCAGTAACTGAATGTCAATCGTTCGTTTGATCTTGCAGTTTCAATGATTTGGTTTAATTCCATTTGCTCCCGAAACTTCGTGTCCTGGTAATCCACAAGTTTTCGTGACATTTTCACATATGCGTAGTTTGCCGAAAGTGCCATTAAAAATTGTTTCTGAAAAAAATTTTACAACCACAAATTACCAACACTTCCTCAAAACGGGATACATTATACAGTATATATATAATATATACATACCAAACTAAGAACTGTGATGCAAGAGCCAACAAAAGTGATTATAACCATTTGATAAGTCAAGCTGAACTGCAAAGTAAGTAGAATTAGAGTTACTGCATAAAAATGAAACTCATTTGATTAAACAAAGTAAGAAGCAATATGCAAACACTCTGTTGAAGTTTCATCAACTCAGGATAGAACTGCACACAATGTAATAGTAGGTTGTAAATTAAAAAAAAATTTGGCATAAGAGTAATCAATAAACAATTTACCTCTTCAAGCTCGCAAAAATTCTGTTTCAAGTCTTCACCACATAACATGCCATAAGCAGCCTCCCCTTTTACATAAGGCATCACACCTGTAAGACCACACGGATTAAATCCTTGACGTAATAACCGCTGACACATACAATCATTACCAGTAGTAAGTTACACACTTTCAGAAATGCAATATACACACTACACAGTCACCTTTCAATCCCAAGAGTGTAGGTAAAGTAATTGGATAGGCTTACAAGGATATCAATACTGCACAAGATCATATTGAGTTTCATCGAGAAAATGGTGTCATACATAAGTGTTAAATTCTGTATCTACTTCCATTAAATCGCACTCAGACATATTCTGTTTTAGTGATAACATATGCAGCAAATGCCTTGGGCGTAATACAGTGGACTAACTTATTTTTTGTTGTTATATAGTGAACAGTAATTCTGAAAATATGAACTCAAAATTTTGTGTTTTTGTTCATTTTCTATGCAAAAGCTAGAAGTCTTTGTCTTTGGATAACTTATTTTTTGAGCGTGGGCACATGACATAAGTAAGTAGGTCTAGTCACCTTTGATTATCACACTGACAAAATCCAGATCAACAACTCGTTTTCAAGAGCAGTCAGAGCAAGGTTTCTAGACTATTGTACTTACTAAACTGGTACCAATGACCAATATATATATATATATTACAATTGTATTCATTGCAAAATTGCAGAATCACTATGCGAGGAGTACCCACGATAGGAATCTCGAGCATTTTGTTTGTGTGTTGCCACGCAGACACACAATGTATCACTACCCTATGCCTAACAAAATGAATTAAGCATGCAAGTACCAAAAAATCTGAATCTGAAATCTCATTATGAGCTTTACTGTGTTCTCACCACCATACATGCCCTACTCTAGCAAATCTAACAGGAATAGGCTCTTACCTGCTTGAACAAAATTGATGCAGATGTTTGGATCCGACGATTTGGATACCAATTGACATTGAGAATCTGATACAATGAAGAAGTACATCACAAATCCAGTAGCAACAGATATCAGTAGCCAGGCAGTTGACAGCAAGAAGACAAAAACAGTATACTGCAACAAGATGATAAGTCTTGAAAAATGCAGTTGGAACCATTTTCAAGAAACATTAGTGTGATATATATTATATGAATATTTTAATGCAATCTCAATAAACCAAGGATGGACATAGTGAATCGTCTTTACGATATGAATATTATTGTCTGTCATCGGCTTCACTACATTCTTAGCACCACGTCAGGGTCAGACACAAACACCTCGAGGAAATCATTTCTGCACTGGTACAGATTTTAATTGTCAAGATCCTAAAAGCCTTACCGGTAACGGTATTATGAAAAAGACAGCAATAAATGAATTTCATAGGGACAAACAGTATGCAACTCTCACTATTTAGGGGTAGGCTTATTATAGCATAATTGATATTCACAGTATTTACAGTGAAACTGAATAAAGCCTTTGAATAATGTTTTTGATACGGCACTTGCTTCTTCATTGTCATTGACTGGTAGTGGAATAGATATATATATATAATGTATATATATAATTAAAAGGGTTGGGCCTAGAATCTATAGAAAGACAATGATGAGATCTATTGAGGACCGTTCCTTCGGAAACCGCTGCATCTTATGACTGATGATGAAATATATAGTAACATTTTATTTAATTTATTTAATAATCATGACATGCTGCAAGCAAGCTTAGCTGTAACAGTGTGACATAAGAATGAATGGCTTCACGTTGGCAGTTCTATCACTAGGTCATTTTACTACTGTAGGTCTGCAGCTCAATAGCACTCCCCCCTCTATTCACAGAATGCCTGTGAATTGTAAAATAGCCCTGCCTGGTGTCAGAGTTCTTTGTTTATGTCTGATATGCCAAAGGAACATAATACAGTGTAACTTACAAAAACTCCACAACAAATTCCGCATTTCTTGGACCGGTACGTATATTCAATTTCCCTTTTCACAGATCTAGTGGCAAGTATTCCGTCCGTCAGAAGGAGAATTGTAATGACAAACATGAACGGTGCGATTCCATATATTGAGTATTTGAGTGCTTGAAATCTTCAAAAATGATTAAACGAAATTGATGAGTGTCATAAGAAGGATTTGATATGAATAGTGTTAATGCCCCTTTATGAGTATGACAGCTTCTATTTGTTTCGTAGTCCCAAATAGTTCCCATCCCTCCGTACAGTTCTGCCCACATCATTGTGAAGTGTGAACGTCACTTATATTTCCATCCAATAAATATCAGTACTGATGGTATATGACCATACGCTATAGTCCCATCTACTCATCAGGATAGCACCAGATACCGGTACGGTATTTGATTCCTAGTTTCTTGGCAGAGATATCCATCACCAAGCCTGGACAAATGGCTGGGGTCATACAATAATACTTTTCATAAAACTCACATTTCATCAATTGATAAATCATCCTGTGAGAATCCTGTAATATTTGCGCTTGTCATCAATATGAGAAAGGAAGTCAGTGCTTCATGTCCAGTTCCACAAAATAATGCAGTACCAGCCCAACAGGCCACCAATGCAATTAGTGACGCCCACGGCACAACGCTAAGGCACCTGACACAAGACTTGAAGCACCCCATATTTTCAGTCAGTAGACAAGATTTTTCGTATATTGCTAAATAGATTACAAGTCTATCGTCTACAATATTCCAAAAGTTGAACCGGTAATTTCACACTGTTATGCTACCCTACCTATCCCTATAATTATGTTCAACAACGACTATATTCTTAGAACTCATGCTCGCGCTATCACCCAGTCTGTCAAGAGCCGCAAAGTGAACTACGAAGAGTGATTCGGGCACCCGCGCTTAAATAGGAAAACTACTGCCTCATAAATGAATGAATGACTCACCGTCACCAGCTCGCGCTTCGCCGCACGACAAAGAAGCGGATGGATGACTGCATAGCAAGGCGATCTGATTACGATCGCCTTGCGGCGTAGGGAAGCCTCTTTTCTAGAGAACAGCCGATAGCCTATACGTAGAGTCGATACGTTGCCTCCGCGCTCGACTATAGCAACCGATACCAATTATTATCAAAATACCACGAATATCCACCGATTTATCAACATATAACGAGGGCAGGTCCCGAATATTATATCCTCGCTGCTCATTTTATCCCCTTGTGTATTTGTAGTATTTCCAATACAAAAACGCAACATGAACGGAAAATGGGTTTGCGTTCGCAATCTCGTCCCATATTAGGCTAATGAACACCAAAATGACGGTAGTGCTGGATTATTTATATAGACAGCAGATTAACGACTTGCATACTAAGGTTTACTGTTTAGAACAAAATTATACCACTGGGTTTGTAATCTACTTCTGTCATTGCCCTTGCACACGAAGAAACGGGCAGGAGATCCGCCTGTGCAAACTGGATAAGGACGATGAATAGCGCTGACGTGATTTAATATATATATCAGTTAACGTTTCCGATCTCTAACCGGATGCTGTCATAGCTCTTTTTCAAACCCTCCGTAATCCTCTCTTCCCTTTCGATCTGTTTCGTTAATCTGAGCTTCTGCGCCACTAGCCGTTTCTTCGTTGCGTCTATATAGGCATACACGTAGGTAGATTACATTCATACACATCGTCACTAAATCGTTAGGTCGACTTCTACAGTAGGCCTATACATAAAAGTATCACCTTCATCTATTCGCTTTTTGCTCATAGCAATGTCTTCTGTTTCAATGCATTTTCTTTTGCTGATCAAGATGCCAGTGAGCTTTTCTTTCTCTCTAACGAGGGAAGCACAAACCCGACTGACGTTACTACATGAGTTCAGTGTCTGAATGAAAGAATGGAATAACCGCTAAGATTTAATGCATTCCATTATCCGGCCGCGGGTTCAGCTTACAATGTCTGTCGTAGTATCATACTCAGCAATCTTCTGCCGGATATTTTGTAGCTGTTCTAATTTTTGTGAAAGTCTCTGATTCAGATCATTGTCCGCCTCAAGCTGGAAACAGCGTTCAACACACTTGTGGCATATAGTTAGACTCACGCATTAGCCTACCTGTAGAACCCTTTTTTTCTGCGCTCTCATTGTTTCCAATCCTGCATTATGCTGTTGCACAATATCATCCAAATCGCTTGCAACGGAGCAAGTCAAAATTTCATCCTTTTGCTTTGCGTCAATCAATTTCAGTAGTTCAGACTTTAGGATGTCAATTTCTGTTTTGCTATGAACACTGTCTTCCTAATAATGCAATTGATATAACTTCAAGTTGCAGCAACCCACATTCCCAATATGTTAGCGGAGCAAGTATATAGGCTCTATCTGGGTCTACCGTTTTCGTTTCCACACACACTAAAGCATTATACGCAGAAATTTTCATCCGCTAGGCTACCGTTACTTCACGATCGAGTTCAATATGAAATCGGACATATGTCGTAGTGTTTCTTCGAGTGTAGGCCTACGTACTGTGTAAGGACTCCTTGCGTAGGTTGTTATTTCGGATCCAACACGGGAGAGCAGGGCCTACAAATGATTGCTGAGCCTGATATATATCAGAGGTGCGGTCGTGCGGAATCATTAAAGTGGAACAAGGATTCGATCGAAAAACTGTCAACAGATTTAGTATGGATATGCAGATCGTACCTTATGAACAGCTATCTTCCGTTCCCATAGAAGTCTCTCTGCTGACAAGTTTTGATAATTCTTTCGTTTCTTTACTACGTCATCACGAAGTCGATGTAAAACGTCTTGAAGACTACATATATTATAGATTAAGGCATGTTGGGGATTAGACTAACGTACGGTTATACATTCACAAAGCTATACTCACCTTTCCATCTCCACTTTCTGTGATAGCTGCTGCGACGCAACTTCACCGGCAAATAAGGTGAGACTTGGTGCACTTTGGTTGCCATCTAGTGGTAGTTCTACACAACGTATTTACAGAGCTAAGGGTGGCGAAGGCCTACTTGATTGTTTGGTTACTGATGTTGCGAGTCCATCACCATAATAATAATAATCTGAAACTTCAATGTGCTAGCAGCCATCTATAGCATACACCACAGACACAGAGACAGTGGGTGGGTTGATATGATCGGGCGGGCGTCTCCAGACATCCGAAGTGACCTTGATACTAAAGGCTAGTTTGGCCGCACGTTGCACTGTAATTGGTAATCAATCAACAAGACAATAATTGTTTGTTTATTTCTCCACTTATTTAATTTTCCTGCATTTACACAGAATCACGCATGATAAACCACACAAAGACACATACACTGGATCATTATGCATAATATGCACACGCAGGCTGGTCAAAGGAGCCGGCACGCTGCCAGGCGCTCCCCACCAGCTCAGATGTCGGAGAAGTTGTGCCGACGGATATCCGGCTCAAATAGCCCGGTTCTAATGTATCGTCATACGCTGCAGATACTGCAGTCTCTATGGTGAATAGTATAGGAGCCGGTGGCGGACGATCAATAGATATCTTAAGAAGATCATCACAGATTTGACGTCCATCATTGGTTTAGTGAGAATTAAAAAAAGTCTCCATAGTGCAACGCATCGACAGCTTACCTTCTATTTTGTTACTCTTGTTCATAACCAACGCAGTTTCCACCCATGATGAATACCCAAGCCCTTCTTGGTTCTCACTCAGCTCCGTGGTAGTCCCTTCGTCCATGAAGTTCAATAGCCTAACCTACAGTATGTGTAGCAAATCGACACCAGCTAGGGCTATGGACTATTCTGCGATTGAATGTACTACATTCACCTTGAAGAATGGGTAGTAATAAGGAAATATACACAAAGAACGTTGAGATTGTCACTTCGACAGTACCGGTACTCGTATAGGCTTCTACAAGCAACCCCAGCTAGTACTGTACTGAACCTTTTAAATATGCTCTGGTACACAGTATCGTAATTGCACTTAAGGTTTAACAAGCTGCGCTTTCAATATGGCTAAATCCTGTACTTTCTACTCCTACTGAAATAACAACCCATTGACATCGTGTTCTGCACCAGTTCTGATAGTCCAACCCCACTCACCTTCCGTTCTGAAGCCTGAAGTAAGTATGTGTTCGATGTGTGCACCAGTGCATTTTGAGGTGATGACAGTTGCAAGGTGAGCAGAATTTTCGGGAAGCGCGTCAAGTACGCGGCTAGTCAGCAAAGGCGACAATTTCGTTTCGCTGTGCTAGCGCCGAGTTCAAGGTTTTGTTTGATAATGACAATCGGTGATTTTGTAGAAGGATGTATTCCTTTCATGACCAACCGTCTTGTGAGGAATGAAGACCTCAGGAAGACATACCATCCGATTCCTTTCTTAAATTCAGCTTCGCTGCTGCTGGGATTAATGGGGTTCTCCAGTGTGCTCGTCGGCAATCGTGTGATGAAGCTGCCGCTTCTTACGGGTATGTTGCTTTCGGTGTAATGGTAGGTCATCGGCCATGAAACCAGTAGGTCCCGACTCCCGGGTTCAAATCCCGAGGCCGCATCACCAAAGATGTTAAAACTACATGCAACTTTGCAAGCGCAAGATCTTGTCCAAATCTATCATGAAATGAAAGAAGTGCACTCACTTAACCTAGGGAAGAATAGTAGTAGCCTGGTCAAAACGTTTAACCCATATATTTTTATATATCTTTCGTCTGGCTGGCTGTAAAACAATAAGATGTCTAAAACAATATACCGAAAATTTGAAATAGCATGCCCCATCAGCCTAAAACTGTAAACTGTACCGTTTTCATCACTCAAGACTTTGTTTTTACAGGAACGCATTGGGCAGTCTTCTTTGCAGCAGGTGGAATCTGGACCGGTTATTATTTACAGCGGTTCGTTATAAAAAACAAGCTGGGCCAGGTGAAATATGCGATGGACTTCATGGAGAGACACAAAGAAAATATTCCAGTGAAAAGTATGATGGCACTACTAACAATTTAGGCGCACTTTGTAACAAACTTTTATGATGCTGGATATGGCTTATCTATGATATGGCCTGCAATGAACCTTTTACACTAAGCAATGGGGTAGAACGTAGTGACAAGCATTTCATAGTCCCATTTGATGTAATTCAGAACAGGCCATTTTGTACACTGCGATTTTAAAGATGAAAAAATTGTTTAGGAGATTGACTTCCTATTGCGTGTCGCATCAAAAAGGTCGAATTTTTTCGCATGTATTTTCAGTCGGGATGCGTTTAAATATTATTGGAGCTTAGTTTACACCTATTCAAGATGCAACTTAGTTTTCTAATACTTCTACTGCACTAAACAAACTATTCTCACTCAAAAAATTGCAGTAAAAATCGACCTGTTTTGCACTACCGTACACCAAATGGGACCATGAACAGCTCACACCACGTTCCGCTCCTGTGAGCAGTACATGGTATACTGCAAATGATCCTTTGACAGCAACCTATTTCTATTGTTGAAAATTTGCTACAAATTGTTACTTTCACCAAAAGGCTGCGTGAGTAGGCTATTCCTGTTATTGGCTCAATCGCATCGCTACTCGACAGCTTATTCTTGAATAAGACATTCAGTTTAGTCATTCTTTATCCCTGGATAAAATCTTGCAATCTTGAACTTCCAGTCCCTCCAGTGTTGCCCAATGGAATGTCAGAATGCGATACCGGTATAGCATAAGAATCCTTTTATTGTAAATGATGTGTAATGCAGTCATATGTTAGATGTAACAAACTAGATCATGTCAGCAATCACACCCTCCCCCTCAGCATAACAGCATTTGGCAATTGTGTAATTCCTCATCCTCATGTTTCCCGTAGTGTCGAGACTAGGGCTGGGCAAAATCGAATAATATGAAACATTGGATCGAATCGAATACCGAATAGACGCGGCTGACCTAGTTATTAACGTAATTCGATAAAAGATGATTGAAAATATATATTATCAACGGTCAGGAGCACGCAGCGATGCAACTAGCCAAATGTGTGAAGTCATGTCTACGACTTCATGGCGTGCTGTCAGGGTCATACAAAATGCACAAAAGTCCAATTTAAAACTGTGGCACCAGAGAAAAGCAGTGCTTCAAGCTAAACCTCTCCTGGCTAATTCCACGTTGAAATGCATATACAGCTTTCTCAAGTTGTTGCAGTATTCGAAAAGAGATCAACTGGCTGTTCGATTCGGTCCGAATATCTTGTTATTCGATTCGAAGTTTTCGAATTCGAGTTCCCAGCCCTGGTTGAGACCCAATCCCAGGCACACCAATTGATACTGTAATCGGTAGAGTTGTAGGCTTGTTGCAGTGGTTTATATATCCACCACTAACTTTGTCTACTTGCAATTTGAATATATCGTATACTTTTTTCAGAACCAGTTCACTTCGGAGACCCAGAGTATTTGGAAAAGTGGATGCCGATACGTTAAATTCTTTCTATAATAAATCTTTTGAACTAGAGACGCATTTTGCTTGACATAGTCTTGAAATGTAAAGTGATGGATAGTTGGTGATTGGTAATGCTACCACCACGCTATACCAGGGATGTGTACTTTTCAATTGCATCCGCTTTCACATCCACGAAGTAGTAAATAACACGATCGCCACCATTCAAGACTAGGATATTGAGTTTCCACAGGCTCGAAGTGTAACTTTCGCGACCGGCCATGCACTTTAGGCGATACATCGAGATACGCCTTACTTTACTAGACCAGCGCGCCTCCATTTTTAGTCGGTAAATCGACGCCCGCCGAGCTTTTCAAGCAACCCGCCTCAACTTTTACGCACCTTCCGGAAGGAAAGCGAAAACTCGCCTCAATTGTAATTATTGTAAGGCGTCTCCCTCTATTCGCAATGGAAATAGAGGCAGGTTTTCGTATCTGACGATGTGCCACCTCAGAAAAACCTCATATTTGCCCCGCTTCAAATGCCACCCTAGAAAATTGTTGCTCTGCCGCCTCGCCTCAAAAATCCCCTTTCCATAAAGTAAGAATCATATATTTGAGTTGCATCCACTTATTTATGTAGGCCTTCATATTATTCTCTGCATGATGAGAGTGGGCATGACGACATCACTCATGTTTACTTGTCAAGAAGTCCCTCCATCTCCGCCACTTGAACCCTTTTCGATCTCGCTGTTGCCGGGGGTATATCTGCACGTAAAAAGACAGCACGAGATTATCTGATTTTTGTGATTTCGATGATATTCTACCACTAAGTGGATGATACTTCTACAGACTGTGCCGCTAGTTGCTGCTATAGAGAGTTAAGCCACGTTTTGATTTCGATCTACCGAGACATGTCTTGCTCGATAGCTATCGCTATTCAGAAATACATATATGTAGGCCACGCCCCCTACACCCCACTCTTCAATCTGGACATCGTTCGCCATACGTACCTACTTTGCATCATAATAGCCTATATAATTTTACACTACCAAGGTACCAGGTATACCAGCGAAATATTTCCGTTGGCCCTAAGCGGGCTTTGCTATTTAGAAAATGGGAAGGTAGAAAAACATTGTAGGCTATAATCTAACGGAGTAGTAGGTAGTATCAACAGTGGTCGTTAGTGGCCTTTTGGCATTTACTGTATGAATGGTGGCGTGAATATATAAAACTTCATCAATTTATCCGCTGCAGGGATGTACGTCTTGACTCAAGACATCCCTGATCCGTTGTAGCGGATTGTTGTAGCGAACTCGCAACCTTCTAATGATTATATATATTACTCAGGTCTATACTTTGGTGCAAGGTTGGAGTGATCATCATTGGTTGCACCAAAGTATAATTACTGAGTACTAATCATTAGAAGGTTGCCTGTTCGCTACATTGTTTTGAGGGTGTGTCAGGGCGTGGTGAGGGTTTAGTCTTCCTTCGAGTAGCTAGTAGGCCTATAGGTTGTGACCTTCTCGAGCTCTCAAAAAGCCTTGGCCATGTTTACGACAGAACATCATAGGTGTACTTGACGTCCACAATCAGCTGTTTGTAATCTTAACGAATCGACCCTTAAAACAGCTAATTTCGTCGGGTCTGTAAGTACATCTTTTATAGATTTTCAACCTAAATAGCGGCTACGCGCCACTCCAGTACAAATTCATCATCATCGGTTATCCGACTGTCAAGTATGAACTTGACCCTACAGCTAGACCTACAAACTGGACTATACTCATTGTCATTAGCCTACATCGAAAATAGACTTTAAATTCTACAGCATACTTAGCTTGCATGCCTGATTACACTAACAAGCAGGGAAGCAGGGATGAAAATTTGCTTTACTGAATAAGGGATATATATATAGGCACAGCTATATGAAGGTTTCATCTATTTCATTACCGAACAGTTTATTCCGCGTGATGTCGCTCTGCTATTTGAGTAAAGAGTAGCGGCGTGTTTGGCGAGCTAACGTGAAGGCTTTACCTACTGCGCTGGAATGTGCGTGGATGCCTCACTCCATAAGCGAGATGTAGCCTACCTTGTTTAGTTCATTCGTAAAATCGTAATTTGAATACAACGATCATACAATCGAGATATGCGTTTAATCTACCGCCGATGCAAGAACATCTACCTCCACATGATATGTTATCTATAGGTTTATGCATTTGAGACCACCACAGCTATTATATGGTCATCATAGAAAATAGCAGCAGTCACGGTCTACGAAATTGATTTCGATAAATTCATGTTCTCACGTCCATTAAGCTGTGTAGTTAAGCTACTCTATAACTTTGCGTAACTTGACGTCGATTTTCCACATGATTCCCTCACCAGCAGTCAGGGTGTGATGTTTCTCAAGTGGTAGAAACGTTTCATATAGTTTTATTTGACGTATCGTCTAACTTTGGGTCAGATTTCTGAGAATTTCAAATAAAGCGACACGGTTTTGTCTGTATAGAGATTTCCTTTGGGGCTTATCGTCCTGGTCATTTTCTCTCCATGATTCATGTATTTTTAGAAAACCGCATTTTTAGAAATGATCACACTCGATTACAGTGATTGCGCAATAATGTAATGTGAAAATTTTTGGGAATTGTCACTCCCATAGTCATACTAGATGGAAATCTATGCTAATGAATCCCATCTAGTTGTTTTCGGATAAGCTTTGTTCGACCAAGTGGAAATCGGGACAGAAAATGTTGAACATTTCCAGATGTCGTTGAAATATATCGAGCGTTATATTACGTTTTACTTGGAAGAAAATACCGGATCTTTACATTCCACACGGATAACATACGAGCCAAAAGTCAAAACGTGTAATATATATTGCATATGTCATGGTGTGAACATCCGCTTCAACTCCAGCATTGGGCATGTTGACCCCCATCGCTCTCATCACAATGTTCATGCTGAAATACTTCATGTACAGTGTTTTTTGTTGTAATTCGCGGTTTAATGACAAGATTTTGCCTCCTGTCGATTTGAAATGCTTTGCTTACCAGTGGCGAATTTGTTGTTGCGCTATTGTATACACTAGGAAATTAATTAGGCCTCAATGGATATCATTTTTCGCGCCGAACGTGCCGTATCTGTAACTGTTGTCGAGATTGATCCGGTGCCGTGTTAATTTCACTGGTAATAGCTATTTAATTATATGATTTAGCTGTATTAGGCACTACATTTGTCATTATTGCACACCTGCACGGTCCTGATTGAATGTTGACATTGTTTAGACGTAATCGTACCGCACGTGTAGGTCTATTCATTACATCATCAATCTACGTTACGATCACTTGTCATTTTGATAGGCGGGTGGTCTCTGTTCGATCGCATTGAATGACCTGCACCAATCATAAACTGCCTGCATGGTGTAGGGAAGGACACTCGAATTCCTGTCACCGATGACTTCCACGCGCTATTCGTGTAACGGTAACGACGAACGGTAACGAGTTTCTGGGTAATTCTCAATGAAGTATAGGCTATCAAGCATAAGCCATTAGTGCAAATGACTATAGGTACACAACACCAAGAACCCAATTCATGATGAAGTTGACCTGCGTATTGTATAGTCTAATCCTTCTTCACTGTGCTACGGGGGAACCCGCACGATCCTGTGCAGAACTTAAAAAAGTACCTCCCAGGTTTTGGAATTGCTTGTATAGAAAAACTTCATACCAATAGGCGGATTATTTAAATATGACAGAATGCTTCCGTATCCGGTCATATATATAGGCTGAAAGATAAAGCACCGTATATATCGACTCTATTTTTATATGTGTAGACATATTTTTGTATTACCACATAATCTATATATTAAACAAAAGCTCTATAGTTTAGCGGGATACTTGTACAATACGAAGCAGATTTTAAAGATTATTCGTCGAAAGTTTCACTCAACGACTAGTCGAAGTTAATCGCTAAGTGTGCGATGGAATGCGTGCCCGGCATCTCTTGTGATCTCGCCGCATCCGCACCATAAATAATATCTGTCAGAATCAAGTACGAAATTGCCGGACGCTGTCGCATAAAATAAATGATAAATACACTTCGTTTTTCGATTCACAAGGCCTACTACCTAGTACCTAGACCCCACAGGTTGTTGCGTCCTCGTTGAAAAGCGTTTTTGTTTTCAATATCTATACAAGCCATAATTGATCTGATCTTATTGCAAGAAGAAGTCGTGTGAAGGCGTTATTGTGATGTAATTATACAAAAAACTGACGATATCGTAAATTGTTAGGGGTGCACCATGGCCTACTCTAGGTACTAAAGTAGGCCATGGGTGCACCTATAGTCACATAATTATGGTTTGAATTTATAGAAATCTGTTCTTGCTCTGTTCCCATAAGTAGGCCTACCTCTGCGATGCACAAAACCACATAGATATATCATGTCTAGAAAGAGCTTGTTGTGGCATGTGGTTTGGTGTTTTGTCAAACGACATGTGCTATAGAACTGCTGCTACTACGTACTGTCCGTCAAATATTTCTTCATTGAGTGCGTTATAGTTGGGGGTAAATTGTGCGAAAGTTGAGCCGATAGCGACTGATATCGAAATTTAATATCGTAAACGTGATCACAGATACAACGCACAGCCTTCGCTACGTTTTTACTACATGGGGCGACGTAAGTGTTAGGAGGTGTAGCGCAGGGAGCACCTAATGTATATACTAAACAGCGAAGAACGCAAGTCGCACAATGGATTAGTTGTAATAACGTACGGTGCAACACAGATGCGTCATAGGCCTGTCGGATAAATGAGGCCAGAGTGATAAATGCGCGACCGCAATCAATTGGTCAGGAATGATCTATCACAACAGCCGGTTTATGGTAGGCTGTTTTATTTCTACGGAACACTGCGAGGCACCGCTCTGTTCACTTGGCTCAGTGTTTAGACTGTCCGCTTTCTGATCGGGAAGTTCCGGGTTCGATTCTCGACCGAGTCAAATCGAAGAATTGAAATTGGTATCCATTCCTTCCCTGCCTGGCAGTCGGTATCGGGGTAGTGCGGAGAGCCGTGACTGTAATAGTGATCCGGGCTATAGGCCGGAGGTATTGACACGATTACTATATTCATGTATCATGTATCACAATTACCATATTCATGTATCTTCTCTGGACTATCTTGTTCGTGGCGCAAAACGCTACCAAGTGATAAGCGCCACTGATATTTTCCATATACAATAATAATATTAACCCCGAGGCATGGGCCATTCGTCTTTTTTCTGGTAAAAACGACATCTGCAATTCTGCATCAGTAAGCTCAAACAAGGAGTCCGGCTTACATCATCAGCGTTGCTACATGTGAAATTATAAGTGTATGGCTTTGCTGTACAAGGCTCAGTACGACCGGTAGTATGACTCTTCTTGGCGCAATGAAACTATGGAAGTTTCACTGTATATGGTAGATGATATATCCATGCTATATATTGTTCCCTACTTCATGCACTGTCTAATCCTATGTCATTGAGTCAAAGGCTTAGTTTATTCTTGGAAAAATTCATAGATTCGTGCCCCATGTTATGTCGGAGACAAGGATTAAAGTTAGTGTTTATGAGGGCAAACAAGGCTCCGTCTTAAGCTGTAATAACATGGTGAGCACGCGAAATGGTTTCGTGACCTTCTGCTTTTGGTAATAATTACGGGATTCGATCCAAACCGATTGTGAAAGGATTTTCTTCGGAACATGACACTGTTCAACGTGTACTTACTATGTAACATGCTAAATGTTGCGTTATAGAATGACTTCCCGAATACTGATCAACGAGACGGGGGCTTCACAACAGCATCTACAACTATGCGACTATGCAACTATGCAACTATGCACAAGAATAGAAAACGTGCACGTGCAGGGAAACGGTGGATCACAGAATAGCGCGAAAACTTTTAATTGAGGTTTATCAAGTACAATCGAGAATTTATGATCGCACATATACAATCAACCGACACAAGTGTTCCATATACCGCACGTTTCGACGTGCAGTCCGGTCGATTTGCTATAATTTGATGGTAAAATGCGCGGAGTCGACACTCACATTAAATCTGTCGTGGGTTAGATACGTCACAGTGTACATCGATGCGACAAGGGATGATTCATTTGTACTGACAAAGCACGAACTTTCCTCCCGTTTCCGACGGGATCACGGATTACTGATAATCGTGAACGTGAACACCGTTGCCTGCCTTACTTGCACCCTCTTATCCTTATCCCAGACTTGTTTCTTTCTGTGTCACAGGGACAGGCAGGAATAAAAGAAATTGGGTCTCTTAAACATAATTTCTCAAATATTATCGTCCCCAAATTAATCTAGGTATGTAAATGTTGACTGAGGTTGTACCATATTGGCAATGCTGCTTTCGTCAGCGATATTATTGCATGGTATTAGCCAATTGCGCCAATTGATTCATGTTATAAATCGGGGTCAAAACTTCACTTCAGAAATAATTCAAGTGATGTGAAAGTAATTATTGATTCGATATCCTTTCCTTGTTATACCATTGGAAATCCATTGTTGGATTTACGAGATTTCCGCAATTCGTTCCGCGTATAGACTTTATTTCGAACGCCGAAACGCGTTGCGCTATTTCCCCTCTACTTATGTACGCAACACCTGCTGTTTCGTTGATGAATCACTTTCTCAAAACTACTTGCCTACAAATGTCATTCATGTCAAGTTTCTACCCTTATAGTTCTCACAGACCTACACTCTATATATAGAAACTGCACATTTGATATCTGAATAGATACGGAACATAATCATCACATTTTAAAAAGACATTAGTCTTTAATCCTTTTGAGGAACTGTAAGGAAAATTGAGGGTAATTTTGACTTGAATAGGTTGAATTTGTGAAGTTTTGTAACGTGTTCGATGACGGAGATGTATATTCGTTAGTGTTGGTTGAGCTATAAACTTCATGCTGGTGACTTGATATGAATATGTTTGAGTGATCAAAGGTCCCGCTAAACGTCGATCTCGTTTTCAGTTCTTAGCGCTGCATGGATCGTCAAGGCTCTGGAATTGCCAAGAAAATAAAAAGTGTATAAATTCTATACAATCAATTCTTTTCAAATTCAAAAACGGGGAACGCTTAAACTACATAGTCTACGTGATTTGATGCTGGAGTGTAATGGAGGGATTGGAAATATCTAAGCTTGCATTGATGGGCAGCACTAAATAGCATTGTTTTCCATGCACCTTGATTAAACAACACCCTCTTAGTCTTGGGTAACTATTAATTATAGGCTAAATCGAAGCGGATACAGGCAATTAGACAAGTTGTGCTGTTTGTAGTATAATCAAACCTTATACATGAGACTGAGCTCACCCTAAACGGCGGCAATGTAATGATCTTATGCTTGATTGTAAAAACTACTGTAAAATGTAAAAGCTATACTTGTAATTTACGTTGATAATCCTACACTTGTATATGCATATGCGATGATGCACATGCCTTGACGGATTCTCACTGGAAGGAGAAATATCACTGGAATGTGCAGCAAAAATGAGCAGCTTACTCCCCAAAAAAACGGTGTGCTTGCCAGAGGCCGTTCGGATCTCCAATTGGCCTCTATAAGGCATACCAGACGCTGTTTTCAATTGAATTGACCCTCGGCGCAATCAACCATGATCTCTGGAGATCGTTGGTGCCAACAATATATGTATGACCCGCGACTTAAGAAAATATATGCAGGGTACATTACATTCGTAACAGGAAGAATAGTGGTGTCTTATTATATATATGACTATTCGTAAGAGGAAAATATATTAGCATTATGTATACTTCTACGGAATTCTGGAGTGGGTTTTGGAAATTATTAGCCTACTTAAAACTGGTATGTATCCCAAGGCTGAACTTGAAAATGACATATCCTAAGTTATCAACGTCAATCAAAATGACGTAATCGTTAGATAGAGATACTGAAGCTATAGCTGATCGGCATTAACTCTCATTGAACAGAACTTGGTGTTGATATATCTCAACTGTTAATAAAGATGACGTAATCATTAGAATGAGGTTAACCATTTTATGACATCACTAATAGTTCGCAAATATTGATGAGAAAACATCCTACAATACTTCAACAAAGACTAGCAGAAAATTCTCATCCCACGTTGATATGAGTCACCAGGACATAACGTAATCCACTAACATTGCAGGCTTGGGAAGACAAATCAAATTTACTTTAATGAAATAAATTAATACATTGACGTAGACTAGATCATCTACAGTACTTGAGGTGTTAAATATTTGAATTTCATGGAAGAGAGAAATTGTCTGAAACTGTGCACTACGCCCATCCTGTCCTACTTCGCCTCTCCATCTTTTTTAAGTGCTATTTCCAGTCAACGTAAACAATACGTCATAGATTTCTACATTCGTCTCTGTACTTTAGCACGCTTTAAGTGATATAAATCGGTTTAGCATGGAGGGTGTTCTTGTAACGGAGAATGGTGCGGAACATTGTCTGGCTTATTCAACAATGCGCATTGAAGTGATCCGCAGCTGCTGTATGTTTAGTCAGAGTATTTCCACCCTCGAACTTTACATTTAATACGGGGTAGAATTGAAGCTCATCAGTTAAAATACGTAACACACTTGATTCCAGTGATGTACGATTAACGATGCACATGAAAAAATATGCAATCACACACATTGTCAACCGATTCGGGATCATTGATTTATTGCCATCGGCTAACGACATCGCCGAACAAGTCAGCATAAGCGCAATAATTCTGGCCCATGCATGCATCTTTTGAATGAAAACGATGGACTACACCGCCCCTATAGATAGAGGCTGCAGCTGCAATACCAAAGCCAGTATGTATACAGTACTTTACTTTTCCCCTTCGGCCCAATCATTTTCGGTGGGGCGTAAATTTGAGCTATCAATAATCCTGCATATTGAAGATCCCATCGGCTCATGGCACCAGTTCAGCATACAAAATCGGTTGCCACGAAAGCGGTCTATGCGATTATACTAGAATCCATCTTTCTGACAAGTACAGCTTCTTAGAAGCACAGAAAGCAATTCATATACGCTTTGTGCGAGAGTGCCAATCTAAAGACCTGACTCCTTCCAATACGCTGCGCGGTAGGACATGGGAACTTACGGGTTGGGTTGGGCATGCCCGAATCCTCCTGCACAACACTCTGCCTACTAACCCTCGAATTCGCTCTCCAATCTAGCTGACACAAACACACACACACACACATTAAGAGAAGAAGAAGAGAGAGAGAGACATGATGCACACACGCCGGTATTATGCGATTTTCACGTAGAAGTTCATGCTGTTTAACCGTAGCCTACGACTCCAGGGTATGCGATGGGTGGCTCCAAAATGGCGATCGCGCACTGTGAACACTGCATGATATGAAAATAACGACCTGTTAACCGGTCCTTATTGAACTCAAAATACAACGAACGGCTTTGCTGGGATGTAAATATTCTGCGTGTCGTCACGGTCAGGCCGACATCTTTTGATCGGGTATTTCTTGAGTGATTAAAACATTGCGAAATCTGTTGATATATATTAGATTGACAGGACACAAAATCAATCAAGTAGTAAAGCCAATTACGAAAGCAAGGCGTTCTCTAATGGAACCCTTTTGATTACTACACAGTGCTTTAACTGGATAGCATTTCAAATACACCCGCTTCTGCGGGCACTTCCATTGTGAGAAGTCACACAGACCGAGTCCGGCCGTGGCCGAGGAGTTTCATTTTTCTCGTCGCTATAAATCGGCAGACAGCGTACAGCGTGAGCATGCAACATGGGCAAGAAGGTGCAGTGTACTGAGCCACATGTGACATGGCAGGAAAGGTGCGGAATTGCAGATACCCGAGGTCCCAAGCTCAGGTCTTAGAGCAGATCCGATTGACAGAGATCGCATCACCAACCTTGCGACCATACTCTCATCGAATGTCCCGGAAACATCGAACGAGTGAAATGGGAAAAATCGACTATATCGTTACAAAATACGAAACAAATTGCCCTGTAAACATAACTATGAGTTATTTAAGACCACCTGACCACGCTAAATCCTATTTTCAGCGTCTAATTCTACTAGTTTATGTGTTATACGCAATGCATACAGTGCAACTTTCGTGAAATGCCCATTAGCTGCTTTTGAACTAGTACGGATCTTGTCTTCATCTTTACACTGATCACATTTTGTTATGTGTTATCTATCTATCGAAGAAATCAGGAAATAATACTTGTAAGATTTGTTAAAATACTTCATTTGATCTGCCAAGCTGTCTCACACGAGCGACGGTGTCAGGTATATTTAGAATTATCATACAATTGATATTGAGAGTGTCACTTTAATATATATAAGTCTGACCACACTTTGACCTCCTGACAAATTTACTGTAAATTTCGTTCGCAGTGGTGACAGTCTCACCAGTTATCGTAAGCGAGTCTCCGACATTGGCTATACTATACTATACTATACTATTAATACATTACTCTGAAATTGTGTTGACACAACATTTTCTGTGGATACACCGTAATGATGAACTGCAGCGAGCTTCGCTTAAGAAATCAACGACGGGAGGATTGTAGGCAGGCGGTATTTTTAACACTGATTTGCAGCGTTCGCACGTATACAATTCGTTATAGATAGCCTACTTGATGCATTACGTCGGGCCACACCCACACGTCACAAGGAATCCATACGATAACTTTGTGATAGGGAGCTTATTGAAAAGCAGCAATAAGCAAAGAATGCAAAGTGGCAGGATTTCGCATTCAAGATAACAACACCACCATCTGATATCAGTATGAGAAATTTGTTTTTCTATTGGGAATGTTGTTGGTAACAAGACTCTAATCCACTACCTCCTAGAGAGCAATTCGTTGAGTGATGATTCCGTTCATCACCTTCTTATATCCTGAGATACATCTTTAGCGGCTGACTCAAAAGAGTGTTTAGATGCGTCCTATTACAATGTTTTATATTAATACTTTGATAATAACCGATGGAGGACGATCACGATGGATAAAATTGAGATTACCAACGCAAATGTAACCTTTATCTCAATTTATTGGGAATTTTACTCACAAGTTTTCAAGCTTTGCAACATTTCCCACTTAATACGAGAAGCATTTTTAGATATAGGATGCGAAAACGTGACGAGATTCTCGTAAGCTGGAGAATATATCAAATTTTATGGATATCTTATTCTAGTCGTGACGTTGCGCGAAACTCTACATCCACAATCGTTAGAAATATTATCGGTCGCATGAAAGATTGATATCAAATGAAATTGATATAATAAACATGGATCGTGTTGTTTATACTCTTTACACTTGTCAAATTTGATGGAGTTTGTGTTAACTAAGATGAGATAGCGGCTTGGAATGAATATACAATCGATTCAATAGTAATCAAATGCCGCACGCAAAATTTGAGCCTACGCAAGCATATCTGATATTTAAGAATACACAGTAACGAATTCGCTTATGGTTCAAATGATGTGGGGAGTGGTTACAAATCGAAGCAGTCGTTGATCCGACTCAAACCGGACAAGTCCAGCCGGAAATCGGCATGTCTGAGCTAAATTGTGGCTCTATAAAGGCATAGACTTTGATTGAGCATCATGGATTTTCAACAATATCGATCCGATTTTAGCCCCTAAAGAATTTGAAATCGCAATCAATCAGCCTGAAGTCTTGCGAGGTTCATTGTTCTTGTGATAGGCGTCAGGTACGGGCGCTGTCCAATCCGCCAGCGTTTGAGAAAGAAAGAAATTTTCACATAAAAACAATTGGTCACCGATTCTTAATTAGGTGTGAGTTGGAAAAGTGACTGACTGTCCGTTGGCATGCAATCGGATGCAGGTTAATCAAGCATTCCGGTTTTTATTATCACAGGTCAAAACAAATTTATCAAAACTAAAAGTGGGGGTGGGGCCTCATTAAATAGTAACTGGGCCATGCAGAATTCCCTCGGATCCGCATTTGCATCTGACATTGCGTATAGACGTAAAATGAAGACTGAAAAAACTTTTGTGTGCATGCTCGGGAGCTCCAAACCAGTCACACCTATATATGAGGATGAGAAATAGTAAAATGGCCACCAAGCTCTTTTTGCACACCTGGCCTTAGTTTTGAGTTGAGGTTTTGTGGGTGTACTATATCATCATCCTTACTAATGAGATCACTGAAATTGCAGCCAACGCCATCGCGGTAGGGGAGTATTCTTGAATTTTGATCTCACTTTCAAAGAGACGAAGTGTTTCTGTGCCAATGCCAAAATAGATACCCAAGCCATTCCCACCTTTGAAGTCTTTGCGGTTTCTACCTCAAATATCTGCACTCCATTGTGTCATAGTAACAAAATCACGTCGGCTAAGTAGCTTATTTAGGCCTACGGTTTAGGCTACTCAATGCATGTATTCGGAGGAGAAAAAGTTTTGCGAATTCGAACTTTATGCATACATGACTCATCGGAATTTATTGTTACTTTATACTGACCACGTGTTTTTTTCAATTTGTATTTATAGCAGGACATTTTCTTTAGCGTAATTAATTGCACAATGAAAATTTGACCCGCTGATAAAGACTCAAGAACAGTATCTCATTTCTGAGCTGTTTACAACCTTCAATTAATCTCCATTAGTAGAGCATGGCGTATTCACCAACGTCACAAGAATACCTGCGATATTTTGTGGAGGCGTGGTATGGGTTGACGGCTAATTCAGTTTGATTACGTCGTTGTGTTAGTTTAGTTGCCTGATAAGTTTATTTGTTTGTGATAGTTAGACCATGTCGAGATTAAAAGGGGTGCGTTCGTGATCCGGACATTTTGATTCTTGTATATGCTTCTATAGTTCAACTTTGACAACTGCATCCCAGGAAACGCGTTCGATTAGGGTCAACGCCAATATAGAAATTGCCGCGGGCGCGAGGGCTTGTGGATTTCAGTTGCTTAAGCGGTCAGAAAAAGCGCATCCATTCTGAAACTGATTACAGTGCATTGGGCTTATGCATCTGCACGTGCAGCCTCAGTTATGCAGACGTTAAAACCTACACTGCAGATCATATACGTTTCCACATCCCAACAACTTCACCCCTCTGTTGGAACTATCGTATATTACCAATGCAAACGCGTCGGCGATAGATTTTAATGCCTTTCTTCTTTAAGCAAGAGTACCCCAACTCTACAGTTATGTCGTGGCGATTTTATGGTTTCGAAATAACTGGTACTCAAATGTGTGTTTCTCTTGCTTCGAGTTCGAATATTGTGACTGTTGATCGTTTCCGCAGTCCCTAATCAAACAGAGGCTTATAGACATCCATTGATACAGGCATTCTTCGGTATTGGTATTCCCTATCGGTCTATTGCTTCGTCGTTTCCAAAGGGAGCATTGGCTCGGAGATTTATCGCGACGCATGCTTGTTTTCTATATACAAAGGTTATCCTGGTATACTGCGTCAACAACGCCTCAATGCACAATAACACATACCGTATATGCACCTGTTCCCTGCTACGTTCAGACATATAAGTCAAAGGTTACAGATAGCCGTGTACAGTTAATTCGTAAATCTGCTGTCATGGTCGACATTAACGACATGCCGCCAACTGATAGAGTGCACGCGGGTTTTCTCGTAATCGTAATTAGGCTTTATGTAATCAGTATTCTGATGTCAAAGGTGATTGGGCGAGTAGTGTTATGTAATGTAACGCTATGGATGCCGATCGCCGACATGATATGAAGATTTAGTAAATCGGATTGACTGTTTGCCTATACCTGGCCAGCTTCAGTCCAACGCTGTTATGTTTGGTGCATTCGCATCACATCGTCCACAGGAGTCTTATGAGTAAACAGAGATAGCCGATTCCTAATATAGCGAGATAATTATTCAACAGCCATGAGAAATCTTGTTGCCTCAAATTCTTAAGGTAGGTCTATACTATTTTCGCTATTTTTGCTATTTTGTGCGTAGAAAAGAGCGGAGAGCCAGAAATTCCAACCGCATAACCGACCCCTACCCTACCCCTACCCGTTGGTGGGTTGATATTTGGATTTGATGGAGGGGGGACAAGATGAAATCCATCTGATTGCCCGGGGTTGAGTGCTGCAAGATATTATTGCCATTGCTGTTACAAGCAAGCATATACCGTACACATACTGTAAGAATACAGACTGGGTTGATGGCTGCATACTGTCGCCATGGCCATACTGAGCAGAAAATGCGGGTTCAATCTCCAACGTCTTATTGGAGTGACGTGACCGGTTTCGTGGCCGACGACCTTGCCATGATAGCCTGAGGTCGAACTTAGGCGAGTCACACCAAACCAAATGGTTGGTAAGTTCAGTGCGAATGGAGTAGGTCGATTATATGACTCATTGGATATTACGTAATGTTTACGATCGGATATATCATTGCATCGTACCATATCCTCCGCAACGAATAAAGATGAATCAACAAAATCTATCCAAATCCGGATAAATTTGCTACAAATATCGGATTTCAAGAAACCCTTCTATTTCAAAGATGGGAAAAATTAAAACTCAGAAAACTCGCTCCGTTACCAGCAACGACCATTTTGGTTGAGTAAATTCTATTGTGCCAAATGAGAATGACAGATGGTCAATGACGTGGGATCTTCTAACTCAGGCAACTTGTCTCATTAAATATAAAGGAGTGGAAATCGTGAGAAACGGAATTGAAGCTGTCCCGTTTGTGAAAACGGAAAGCCAACAACAAAACCACAGAGATTGAAGCAAGGACATAGATGCATGTGATAACAGAGTTATCTTGAAATCAGCAAAGACAAATCTCGCATGTCTTTACATGAATAGCTGCGGTACAGAGGTCAAGTCTTGTACTGATAAATGACTTTTCCTTTGCGTGGTCAGGAAATGATCGCATTCAAGCAATCTGGCAAGAAGTCAAACGATGTAGGACAAATCATTTCCAATAAGGTGACCTATTGTAACACAACACTCGTTATAATATTTTAAATTCTGACATCACGGAAAGATAAAAATGAATCAGACCAATGAGGTGATGAGAAAGTGGGTCACGTAAGTCCGAAGCCCTTAAACATTTCGAATAGCTAGATACAATTGTTGAAATGAAATAAAATTTGAAGTTTCTCTTCTCGTACTAAACGGTCGCATATAGAAACATACCTGAAGTTGTCATCGGACAAGTTAGTCAACTAAACGTGGGAAAATCTCACTGATCATGATTGAGGATACCTAGAGCCTTTGTTGTTACAATATTCGGAAGTACCTTTAAACCACTAACTGAGAATATGTTTATTTGTAAGTTGTATAAATACTCAGAATCATATACACATTCTCAAGAAGGTTTCGTCTGGGTTTGTGCCGATTACAGATCCACTTGAGTTCACATCGTCCTTGTTTATAAACACAAATGATAATGAGACTAATACATTAGTATCATGTAGTAAGAATGCAATAGGTATTTTGAATCGTCACAAATTCCATAATCATTCACTTTTATCATGCGTCCCTACTACGGCATTTTCTAACAAATCGGTGCATATATCTAATATCATACTTTATACGCCCCGTGATCACGTTATCAGGTAATAGTCGATTGAAATAGCACACCGTACTCATACAACGTGTTACTTGAAATTGAAAATTGGTGAGTTGGTGACCATTGTTGTCGTTTTTAAGGATTTATGACGTTTTTCAACCTCTAAGGTGATGTACGCCAGGTCAATGCACAGGTACACGTGTCCATACTTCCGGCATTTAGCCCCGATCACTATCACAACCACAACACTCCGAACTCCCCCGATACTGACGGCCATGTGGACGGGAACTGGTAGCAATTTTAAAGTTGGTTTGACGTGGTCGGGAATCGAACTAGGAGCCTCCCGATCAGAATTCGGATGAAAGTGTTGTAGGGCTATCTCAGACCATATGGTTTGCTAAATTGATGGCTATGCCCACACCTTGTAGAGGTTATTTTTATCAAGTCCGCTCACATCTTCACACCCGTAACAGTTATGACAAACTCGTCCACCGCGCTCACGGCATGTAAACTGTGAATCGTGATATTATAATTTGGCAGATCAGCGCAGGGGTCACTGCAAAGAGCGGACATCTGATGTAACCCTTTTTCATAAATTCGGGTTTTTCACAGCAAGAAACGTTGCTAAAAACTAGTTTTTTCTTTGATTCGTGATTCGACACATCACCTCTTCCAACTTTTCCAAGAGTTCGTCTGAGGTGAAACGACTGACAATTAATTGAGTCATATGATATGTATACGTTGTTTTGTCATAATATTTTTTTTTCATTTGCAGAAGCAGACAATATATTATACCACATTATTTTTCATGCAACAACTATTGCTTGGATTTATATTAAAATCTGGCATTTTGTGAAATTATTGTATCGTCAAGTTTAATATCTCCCCACTAAAATTATAGCAGACCGCCGTCTATTGTGATGTGTCGTGTAGGTGCGGACACGTGCGGTGTCAGACGAAAGGTCATAATGGTGCTCGCACATGAACCAATCGATTGAGTATACGAGTCTGGCGGTGGGCAATAAGTATGCTGAGTCAGGCATTTGAGAAGGAAGCGCGTACTCTGAAATGACCGGAGTCGCACCAGTCTGTACCGGCGCGTTTTTCGACGAACAACGTGACTAACTTGTCTATTTTTATAGCCTCCATGAATCATTGTAGATTCCCAACATCAATCATCTCTGCTGAAATATGTCAATGTGAATTCTTACACATATATACTCCAGCACTGAATGGTACCACAGGAAAACACACGACGCACACCCTGCGAATAGTAAATACAGCAGTATCCCAACCGCGTTGGTATATAAGCTTTGTATACAATTGTATAGCTATATTACTAACGTTACCAGCTCACGTGAGGTCTTGTAAATGGAGTTTAATACGTTGTGTGAATACAGCCGCAGATATAGACTGGCAAATAGAGCGAAAGATAATCTTACGCAAATACGTTGCCTCAAACGCAAACACGAATGTCAAACGGGTTTGCGTATATATCAAAATTTAACGGGTGACGATTGAAAAATCGTTATAAAAACAGAAATGGATAAAAAAGAGCTTTATGGTAAGAGAAAGATTGATCGCGTTTCTATATTTGGAATATAATTACTGCTGTTGTAGATCCAATCCACCCACTAACGCTAAGTATATGCCGCAGCGTGTGTAGATGTATCGCGCTGTTCTGACTGTCGTAAACTCGGACGACTTCTTTTGCGTATACTTGGAACGAATCACTTGATCAGAATGACGCATTCCTCTTTCTAATCGTATGGTGAAATCCTTGGTTGAACCTTGCAATTACAGTAGATAACTGATAGCTCTTCCATAATCCTTTGCAAGTAGGCTACTTCAATTTGTAAGTGATCATGAGGCTATAAGCGGTGTTTTATGCTGTAGGAATTTGAAAGCTGGTGATCTGATTAGTTGAAATAAGTTAAAACTCTTGAATGGCAAGAATTAAAAATCCATGTGGAATAGTCAGTGTTGATTAGGTGATATATCTTGAAAAGTATTGTCGCCATCATGGCACTTGTTACAAGTGGTATTGCAATATAAGCGACGTATTGTGCTTTAAGATTTTCAAGAATTATATAATTAGGTTGCTTTTACAGGCTATTAGCATCGCGTTGAAGGGCTCATGCATTAAGTCCAAGACAAATCACCCTGCAGATCACAATTCACAAACCGCTGTGACAACTCCGATTGGGATTTATAAGTCAAAGGGTGCAGAGCATTCAATTCATGTCATGCGCAGGACAGTCTTTAAGCTATACATGTATTTCAATTCGATGCACAATGTACTGTATCTCCTTCTTCCAGTTTCGACATCTCCAATCAGGTGTCTACAACAGAGACTCGCCTCCAAAACTCCTCCATAGGCTTGTGCCATCTTGTGTCACTTTACCCATCCTACTCAACATTCGAACCTCACCTAAAAGTTCTTTCCTGGTTCCTTCTACCTGGTACAGCCAAGTTAAGTATCCCCCTCTCTACATGCCCATACCCGTGCCACCTACAGTAAGTCTAGCTTAGTTCACTTTTGATCTGAGTAGTTGAACATGGACTTTTCCATCCTGTCTAAATCGGAGTACAGTGTAAATCGCATATGATTACCCGTACGATGTAAAAACCGTCCTCAGTACATGTTGTGCACAAGATGCCAGCTAATTATCATTGGTCTAACGGCAGCGACAATACTAACTATATGTATCCAGGAGTGTAACGTACTTGGTGGACTTGGTAGATGCGGCGGACTCAATTGATATATTAGGAGTTTGAACATTTCCGTTTGGGATTGAGTAGTACTTTCTTACATATAATTGGGTGAAATCACCGGCTCACGTGAAGCTATGTATATACTGTCGTTGCTGTGATGCGATATTTTGTTGCTAACACATCTTTTAATTTCTCAACAGATGATATATTTCCGAGATCTCTCATTTGAATCAACAAGCGGGTAGTAATACT
Organism: Botrylloides violaceus; assembly: GCA_030412335.1. Lineage (NCBI taxonomy): Eukaryota > Metazoa > Chordata > Ascidiacea > Stolidobranchia > Styelidae > Botrylloides > Botrylloides violaceus. Next base: position 4,607,369 of record JASFYC010000810.1, read on the forward strand.
CACAAACAATACATACATGAAGTCCCGGCATTACGTAATAGTGACGTTTTTGGGTACTTATAGGACTGGCTCTTTCTATTGTCACAATATCGATTGAGGTTTGAGAATAGGAACGTTGTTGAGTGCGATGTTCCCATATCACATCACTTTTGTCACCAGCTGATTAATGGACTATATTGTAACCTAAATAGAACGAGAGCCGGCCAAAATCCCCAATGACGTAATTTTCTGCCGTTAGTTCGGATGATATCAGATGGGCAAACACCCGCGAGTGTATATACAAGCAATGTGTCCAACGGTCTTCAATGGTAAGTGGTTTTTTTATAGGAATATTTAATACGTCGCTAACCCAACGTGTGAATCATATTTTGACTTAGCAAGAATCACGACTTCACGATCATAACTATGGTCATTGAGACATAATTCATAACGCCAGTTCACCAGTGTCTGAAACGCAGTTGAGCGTTTACAGCGTTAAGGATTGTAACATGCGCACATGTAGCCAGGGGTCTATTTATCATGATCATTAGTATGATAGTTCGACCGAGTCAAGCCAAAGACGTTAAAATTGGTATACGCTTCGTCTCTGCTCAACTATTAAGGACATGTAAGCCAGGCACGTGCTTACGGTGCATGTGCCGATACTTTCGTGTATAGCCCGGGTCAACGTCACAGCCACAACACTTAGCACTCCCCCGATACTGACTGCACGAAAACTCTCACTCACTCACGCATGCACACACACATACGCTCACACAGAGGTGACTATATTGATGTCCATACATTTAGATGTAATGTACTGCTAAATCAATTTGTCTCGGTATGTACATTATTGCGATAGCCAATAGCTGTTTTATCCCGGTGTTCATACAGAACCCACGTATCAGTCTAACGCAAATCGAATTCCACAGAAGCAGCCACTTCAAATATTCTTTTGCGGTGCCAGATTTACCCGCTACAGTTATGTGTTTTGGATTGTGGACGATGGTGGCTAATGTTTCATATTCTGCTTGTTATGTCATTCGGAAGATAGCATATATTTTCCGCTGTATATCCCTGACTTGACACTATTTGAAAATTTCTTATCATTTTCGATAACAATACCGGCTTCATCGATGACGCCGCAAATTTTTCGACGTCGAAAAAGAAATCAAAGCAATTAGCAAGCAATTTTTTAGTTATTTGTTTTCTTTCTGATTTTGTTTTGCTAAAATAGGCTCACTCTTTTGAAGGAAAAACTGCAAACTCCGTTATAAGCAAATTCGTGAAACACCCTAATACAACTACCATTATCGAGTGGCCACAACCGGTTAAATCGCTTATCATTGACTCCATTTTATTTATGCTAAATGGGCATTCCTGTGATAATCCATTCCTTTTCATCCTTACACGAAGCAAATTCAATATCATTGGAAAGGAGACGGGTGAATTCGCACATCACAAAATAAGTCACGTTGGCTAACTGCCGAATTCTGTTTCATGCTTGCGATATGTCTTGAACAACGTTACGGGCGATGGTTTATGTTAGTTTTGCAACTGCAAATCTTTAATATCAACAGTAGAATATACTATATGTAATCTAGGGCTAATTTTTGGCTCAATCGTTATTTCATTGCTTATCATGTGGGTGGTAATAAATGGATGATGTAGAAATCGAGACGCGCACGTGCCGCCCGTGAATCATTGTCGTGGGTTTGCTAGAAGTTCACATATCTCGATACCTTTACATTTGGTATGTACAGTAAAGCAAGTCATAACATTCAAGGATTGAAGGCCCGTGGAGACTGGGAGGTTACGTTGGGTATAGCGCGACGACTACTTCTGGTAAACAATCAGGTGGCTACCAATTGACTTCGTGAACCAAGACCCAAATGGGATATTCCTCTTCAAAGAGAGTTCGTCAGCGATTACGTCATCAGTCAGGTCATTTCTTACCATTGAAGTCGGAAATGTCGTAATCCACATGGGGATAGCGGTACAATAGGTTAAAAAAGACCGATTAAGAGGAAATCAGTGTTAAATTACAGAAATGTCATTAATCACACATCAAGACAGGAAATGGTTGTGATGTATTTCAGTTTATTTTTTTTTAAAACACCATCTTGATCATTGTAGACCATTGTTAAAGAAACCCATTACGTACTATCGCACGGATCAGTTTACAAAATGTAATCTTCAGCAGCAAGACTCTTGAGTTGTTGAATGGACGCTTACGATAATTGTCGGTAATCATATTAGCGTTTTCAATAGAGCCATATATAGAATGAGTGTGTGTATGGTCGTGACAGGAAATTAAACTGTAAGATGCGTCGCCAGACTCTGATTCATCTTGATATAACCCTAAGCGACCTTTATAATAAGTTAGTTCAGAATGGTACAATATATATCCTGGCTGTAGTGTGTAAACGTAATAGATCAGCTGTACAAAAGAAAACCGTGGCTTGACAAGCCAAATCAACGCACCGTTGACTATGATTCGATGCCTTTTCAAAACCAAAACGAATTCCCACTGTTTATATTATCTGCCAGGTGGAGGGAAAAGCTGAACCTTCCGGGAAGTGACATCCTGATGCTACTGTTCTCATGTTAAAGCTCGTTTATATACTTATGGCTCAATGCGAAAGCTATCATAAACTTTGTGACCTGTGACAAAGCAAGAGTCTTGTTTTTGGCAGTTTTTACACGCCATGCAACATACCACCCTGATGTGTTGTTTTTCGGCACGTTGCAGAATTTTCGGTAGCTACTCGACGGAAACCCCACCCTCCATCAATGAATGTCATATTCAAATTTCTGCTACTTCATATTAATTCTACTCTTACTATTTCGTGCCCCCTTTGTTGTTGCTTTTGCAAAATGCACTTTTCATTGATTGTTGGCGCATAAATTCGATATACGCGTTATACGGCTACCATACCTAATATCCGAATATTGGCATAAATTTTGTAGAGTCGAAATTGTAAAATTCACGAGTCATGGTTGCTTTAATCATCAAGAGGACGCAGAAAATTGAAGAGACGCATTCGTAACAGGGAATATTGCCTTGTGTCAATGCGGAACACAAACTGTCGTGTTGCAATCTACATAGTTTTAGCGCCTGGCTGGGCTATGAATGGCAAATCTTTGCGAAACATCTGAAGGCGGCAAATATCCATTTAAATTAAGCTGAAATCATGCTCCAGATTCAAAAGAAGGCTTGGGCTCACGCTGTTAACCACGATGCGATCAGCTTGACCCCATCAGTGCTACGAAAGGTATTTACTATATATATATGAGTGTGTATGAGAATGTTATCGCAATGAATCACTGTACATGTGAAATTTTGTTAAAGGGAAACGGGGAAATGAACAATTCTTTTCTATTTATAAGCCGCAATATGTAATCAGCAAACCGCTTGGAGACGGAACCCGCTTTTCGATCGACATCCAGATCAATGAAACGTCAAACGTAACTATATTATACGGATTTCGTATTGTGTATGACAACTCATTTAACACACACTTAAGAATATAGATTTCGCCGGTGATACAAACATCCGGTTTATCTATGTTATTCATAGTCAAAAATACAATAATGATATCTGGGAAAATATCTATGTCGGGAATTATCATATTCAAGACGTAGGCCTATATAATAAGTGGTTTACAGAGAAAGATCATTCTTTACAAAGAGACTATAGTCACCGAAATTTCCCGACATTAGATAGAAGTTAAGGAAGAAAGTCTGTCTTAACCTCATAAAGCATAAATTTTATTCGACTTCCCAAGAGTCGAGTTTTAAGTTTTTACTCACGTCCGTTATTGAGTGTGACACGGACCCTACCCGTTCTGAACATTGGATATTCAACCTGCGAAGACTCAGCACAAATGACCTGGAACAAGTTCAAACAGAGCGCTGCAATGGAATGGTTCTATCACCCTGAAGTTGTCCAACTATACCATGAACTTAAAGTTCGATTCAACGCTGGTAGGCTCGGTCATAGACTCAACTCAGTCTAAGAAGAATCTTAGGGTTTACGGGCTTCAGCGCAGCCGGTACAACTGTCATCACAGGAGGCGCTAATTTGAATTCTTTGTTTAACTCAAGGCTTAGCAGTTAATTATGTGTGCCTTGGTATACGCAGCTTTAGAAACGGGAAATATGATGGATGGATATACTGTATTTCAGTATCACCAGTGTCGCCAGTATCTTCGTAAACGCAAGTCGTATCTGGTACTAGGGTTTTACGCGGTACTCATTTGTTTAAGCATAGGTAAGGCCTATATGTAACGTGTGATACCAAATCGGGCCAAATAGTGAAGCAGGCACGAAAGGAATCAGATGAATACGATTTTCAAATTTTGAGTATCTTCCGACTATCGTCGATAATAGAGATTGTAACGCGTATCGAGAAAAAGGCAAGAGAAGACCTCGTTAAATTGACGGTACGGTCTCAGTGAGCGATAAATTGAAAAGATAGCTTGTCGCAGAAGGTCTCGCTAGCATCTAGCAGTGGAATGAGCTGTGATTTGTTTGCTCGGTTGCACGTAACATTGCTCTTGTAAAAAGATTTATGACTATGTTTTATGACGTTCGATCTACAACTGCTGGATTTACCAGCGCGCAATATTTTCTTCTAGCTAGAGATTTTGCACGATGACATAATGGCAATAAGTAGTTATATAACTCAGTTTGACCTAATACAATAAGTTAGTTAAGTTAGATCGATTAACACCAGTTGTGAAGAATATTGGTACGACATGACTAAAGTCAATGCTGTCGTTTTTGGTATGGGGGTTGTAAGGCGATCTCGTGACTGCTAACTGAATGCGATTCTCAGCGTACGATAATGTGTAGTTGAGTTGTATTTAATATAGGGGTTGGCGCACCTAGAGAGAGTATTAGAGGCATAAAATTGTTGCGAAAATTACCTGAAAATGTAGTGTTTAATTGACGCAAATCGCTCCAATTATCTTTCAGCCTTGTTGCGTTTTTAAAATTCAACTCAATCTTCTCGTGTCAGTGCATCCCAAGATTCTTTTATTCTAAATTTAGGCGTTTCCGAGGAAACTGAGATTCGCAATTATTAAATTAATCATTTCTGATACAGATTTGCACGAGGCGTTTGGGTGAATGAAATTTATTCGTGCAAAAAACGTTTTCTACACAGAGTTGAATCTATTACAAATAAATTTGGCGCGCAGCGAAGACGAGAATATATTTACCAACTCGTATTTGTTTTGTACATTAACCCAGTTCGTTGAGTTATCAGCAATGAGATGATTCTATACATTTGCAAAGTGGTTGCTTTTCTATGAGTAACCTCGTACAGGGCGATTTTTACTAACTAGAGCGAAAAGACAGGGGGTACTAGAATGATTAGTGGATCTCAAAAAGTCTGCCACGCTCAATTAGAGGATTTCTTCAGTTCATTTTTCTTGTTAAGTTATCATGAATATGATTCAGCTTGGTCTATATTTAGCGCGCCGCCGCATTGCCGATCGTACATGGCTGATCGGCAATCGTCGGTGCAAAGCCGCTCGGCTTACCAGATGAGAGACATCGGGAAGTCGCAACAAACTCACATGCAAGAAAGAAGTCATGACACGCATACATACATACATGCATACATACCTAGAGAGAGAGGGAGAGAGATGCGCTGTCGGTTGCCGGGTGTGCACATTTTTCTGAAATTTACACGATAAAGACAGCAACCCTATATTTACGCGCGGAGTATGCTAATTAAGTTTGCTGGTGAGATAATCGATTACATGCCTAAATTGAAAACAGAGTGTAAATGCAATATAGGACTGAGACAGTTTCCAAGCCGTCACATACAGTTAGCTATAGCTTTCCCTCAGATCCATATAAACTACAGTTCGTATTTACAAAATATCGAACAGAGCGCATTGTAGGCCTACTGCGACAATCACGACTTATTGTCTGATTGTGGTACTAGTCATCAAGGGAATTATCCTGTCGTTTCAAGTATTTGAAAAACTAAGATATAAATGCCTTGCTAGACAACATAAGTAGGATAACGTGGAGTGTATACTAACATGCAATCAAGCTAGCTATATATAAAGCCACATGCCTAATCATAAAAGCATTATTCATTCTTGTTCATTTCAGATAATACCTAATCTCTGTAATCTCGCTGCTTTAGAAATGGGGATCAAAATATTTTGTTGTATTTGGATATCCTTATGTGTCATGGTCATATTCATTCAAGTAGAGCAGACCCATTCACGACGGTCAAATGGTGGGATCAAACGCTGCGGCAACGAGCAGAGACATTTTCTGAAGTGGTTTTGTAAAGACCCGACCTTCGATTATCCATTCCCGTTTAACAAACCTCACTGTAAGTATACCATGTTACATACGCACATGCCTTATACCTACAATATGTCTTATCTGCATCTGATTGAAAATACCTTTTTCCATTCACGGCGCACAACACTACAGATGAAAAGCCACATAAAATACTATACAGAAACATATAATACAGACGTGACTGTTTTATTAAACAAGTATATTCATCGTAATGTCCATGGAATAAAAGGCCTTAAGTAGGTCAATAGTACAATACCAGCGATTGGCTTTCTAGTATTGCAGGGCTCTACTGTAAATGGCTAGCTACTTACAACCACAATAGCGAGGTCTGTACGACTGCCCGTCCATGTTCTTAGCGCTATATATTCTAGTTACTGTAATATATATTCTGTATACTGTAGTAAGATAGTTGTCTGCAACAGGTGTTATTTTCTTTCAGTGGTTCGACTGTACCGTGCTCCCAACAAGAAATTGTATCCTTTCCAACACCAAGCTGCGAAGTGTTGTCGCCGTGGATGTTCACAGATAGGATACCAGCGGATGTGTCGTTATCACCAGTTGTACAAACGTTGCCTCAAAATCAAAAATTATCCCCAACGGTTGGGACGAAAGACCAGGCTAATATCTTTCTGTTCAAGAACAAGAGTACGTGCACAAGTCGGCTGAATTTCGCTGTCTACGTGTACTTTTAATGGCGTAGAATACTTCGCTATGGCCGTGAACAATGGCCGCGACATTTTTCAGTTATTCGTGTTACGACGACTACATTATCTCAGGGATCTACTCCTTTGTTGCTCTTGACGGTTGTTATGTCGTGTGACGTCCAGAAGATTGAGGACGAAGTACATTTTTCATCTTACGCTCTAGCCTGCTACAATGATACATGTAATATATTGTACCAATACTTCACCCTTTCTAATGCGCCTATGAACTCACAGGGAGGATGCAACAGAACAAAATTAGTCACTTTTCTAAAGGCTCGGTCACACTGATGTTAAGCAAAATTAATTGCGTCATTGCGCTTCCCAGCTGTTATAACGGACGTTACGTCAATATGCTACCCTTAATTAATGAGTGTCCGTAAAGCGAAATTTGACGCTACTTCTGAGTGAGCCTTAACAATTACTGCAAATGACCGGTGTATAAATATTTCACAATCATAATCGTCTCTATGAAATGAGTCAAATTGAATACATGAATCGCTCAAAATGACAGCGAAACATGTTGTATATCATTTTGGACATGCTCGACAAAATATTTCGAATTTTCCGCGTGCGAAAACAAGGTGATATCGAAAACGCCGGGAGAGGCAAGTTGAATCATATGGAATTGGAATTTTGTCAGACTACGATTTTTTACTCATCAATCAAAAGTATTATATGTCAAGTACGCATTTCTTGCCTGTAACGCTGTCGATGTGGCGTTTTGAGGGTGTGGGCTAACTTACCACGATTGTGGGTGTACATAGATATAACCGTTCAGTTCATCTGTTTGCTTGTGGGACTTCATATCGCATTTCTTGGCAAGATATGGCAATTTGTATAGTAATTTGTGGAGAAATTAGCATTTGATTAAAAGCTCAGCACTGTGATAACTCGTCGTTGTCGTTTTGTACAAGGTAACGGCTCTTTAGAGACCCAGCAATACATGTGATGGATATATGAGATAAATAAAAATGCAACGTTAGTAAAATGACAGTATCGATGAGCTGAGATGACTGTGCGTACCTCCCTGCGGATATTGCGGAAGACTGGCAGACGCCTGAAATTAAATATAACAATATTTTGAACAACTAACTATTCCTTGACAAGTGTATTAGGTTACGTGGCAGTTGTAGATAACATACGAAGTGTTTATTAGTCTTGGGCATATTGGCTGATGACAATTAGGATTTGCGATTGGCGCACCAACAATATCGCCAGATCAGGTTACGCTACAAGATGTAAGGCTGTTAGATTAGGCGATTACGGTCTTTCTGAAGCCACAATATATTTATACCATTGTAGTGATGGTACAACATTAATAATATGTTCCTTAGAATCAAGATATGGTGATGCCACTTCGTTCATTTATGGGAGAAAAACGCTAAAACAGGGATTACACATAGTGGGGGGCAAGAGCAATTGAGCGCCATCCGAAGTCTAGTCTATACACGAAATTTCGTCGAACCTATGACACCCTGAATGCAATATTGCCTGTCAGAACTACCGTTTTTGGTGAAACTTGAAATCGCTACAGCTCCGACGTTCGTCTATTACGAAATTATATTGAACGGTAGGTGACGCCAGGGAGTACTCTATAGCCTTGAGTAGTCTGAGCATAGTTTAATCACCCCAGAGGTGACTGAAATATGGTCTGAGCCTTCGCAAGCGCTATTTGTCTGTTTTTGCGAAAGGGTTTTTAACTTCTCGCTCAGCAAGAAAGACCACAGTCTAAAACGAAGGATAAATCCAGAACGCCCCGTTAAGTCTTCCGACTCGGAGACGTTACCAATGTTAAAAGGACGACACAAATCTCATAACCAGGTAGCTATTTATCCTAGCATGTAGCATTCTTACAAGTTTAGAGAATCGTACAGGATATACAGTCACGGTTTGACGAAAACTGCGGCACTCTACCTTTACACACATACAAAACTGTACTCTACAAGACCGAATGTGTTAAAATCAAACCTCTAATTAGTTTAATGAGGTAATGAACATATCAGCGGACGCAGCAGAGATGCGCTACCAAGCCAACGGCACAATATTACAATTACAAGGTATTGGCCAAATACGTTTTACAATCTAGATGATTCCAGGCTCTTGATATTTTTTGATAGCAGACACAGGATGTAGTACTCAGATTCACTCATAGTTTATGCAGCCCAGATTGAACTCCACTCACATTGCCGTCAACAATAGAATCATCTACCCGAAAGGAGGCAACCATACGACGGGAGGACTCGTTGGATAGATAAGATCGCATTGCAACCCAAAAGTTTTTTTATGATCTATTTATGCTTATGCATAATAATTTGCAGGAGGACAAGTTACAGTGACGTGATAAGAAAATATGCAAGTTACGTCACTTGATTCAATTCATACAAAGGCTAGCAGTCACCAAAATGTATGCGCTTCATGACGATGGTTAAGTTTATCCAAGTGTATAACAGAGCTTCAGGCTGATCTGCGGTTACTAAAGACTGATGGATATTCAGTTTACATCAGATTAAAAGCACTTGTTCCAAACTGTAATTGCGGTAGCTCTAAAAACTTAGGAACAGAAATGAAAGCTCGTTCTTTGTTTGTGAATTACCTGCGACGAATTAGCATTGACCAAGGTTAATGGATTTCCCGAAAATGTTAGCTATGCGGTTACTTTAATGTACCTAATCATCTTTTGATCTTCGTGTAAGTGATGTTTTGATTCCCAAACAGCAAATTATGTTCTTGTGATCAGCCCACTCACCAGAGCCCTACAAGAGAGGCCCGTATGTTATAGGTTAGAATCTTCATTTAGAGCAGAAGAAACCTACAATGCATTCGACTGATTTTTGCTGTTTCGCAGAAGAGTTTACGCAAATAGACGGCAGTCGCTGCGTACGTGCCTCATCACGTGAACCAGAACCAGAAAAGATTATGACGTCAGAATAATTATTGTGCACAGGCGCTATTTTTAAATAGAGTCTAAATAGCATTTTGCACTGGATGTTGATTCGCCTAATCATTGAACAAGTGCGTCGTTGCTTGCTTTTGCGCTCAATCACAAGCTACTGAACGTCCCTTGTCTACCTCATGGCTCAAAATTAGCTCGACCATCGCAATATATATTTTATACTAGAGAGGCAGGTGTTGATATGACGAAAATATCCTTGCGCACACGAATGCGCTTAAATTCTACCCGAACAATATGGATTGGTTGACCGTCGCAATTCCAGAGACAGGTGATTTTATATAGAGCGCCATCTAACGCCTGCGATTTTGTAATGTTTCAAAGCTGATGGAAAACTGAAGTAAGGTAACAACATTACACCGAGTTTATCAGCGGCTATTGCTAGGTGCAGGTTGAAAACCATCCATTTGCGGTTACATCAAGGATAATACCTATTATAAATGCTTGTACAAGTCGTCCGAGGCCAATTTATTCATAGCTGCGTTGCAATATCTCGCGAATGTAATCCTCGACGAAGCATATAGCACGACAAGCATGCATTTTATACTATGCAAATGAACCGTACCACCTTGAAAGCTACCGTTTCTACGCGGCGTTATTCAACAGGTGATCCCAACGCAGACTTATCATCCAAACAACCACTCCTGTCTTCTTTGATGGCGCCAGCGACAGAAAAGTCTGGCGCCGTTTGGGTGATATTCTATATTTCTACTAGTCACTTTTACATAACATATTTGAAAGAAGTTGGAGGTTCCCATAAACTGATAGTAAGAAGCCATTGCTGCTTAGACTCTCAAGGTCATGATATCTAAGTGTTTTGGAAATTTCTTTGCGGTCGCTGCATTGGTATGGAGGTGATACAAAAGATAAGTGTGTGTGACCTCTTTATGATAGACGATGGATTTCCATAAATTCCGATTTAGATGATTTCACCGCCATTTTAAATGGATCAATGTCCTAATGACCGATGACTATACCTACATTCAATGACGTCATAAGTAGGAGTCAAATTTCTGGAAACCTCATGTTCACTTGTGATGTAGGTTAATCAATCTACACGTAGGCTATGTGTGTGTGAATCACCAAGCGGTTACTTGTACTTATTCTGGCAATGGAAACGCATTCGTGGTGGTGTTCATCCGCTGCTTTGAGACTACGATATGCGATGCGATAGACAAGGCGGATATGGAACCGATTTCTAAAATTTGACTCTGAAATTCCGTGTTGTTGTTGTCGTTGTTCCGTTCACTCTATAGTAATTTTGACTTTAGTTCATGTACGACAGCTCTAGGCCAGTGCTTATATATACAGTACGCGTCTGAATACTTCCGTTTTATAGCCCGGATTACAATACAACCACTACCCTCCGCCCTCTTCCGATACTAATTGACAAAGAGAGCTTAAACCCAACTATAAGTCTTCGGTTTCAATCATCGGTCCGGAATCGTACCTGAGACCTCCACCACTCGGTCATCTAACAGCATATCTCGTATATGAAGGGGAAACTGTAAACCCTTCCCAACAAACAGCATAATATGCCCAAGCCATTAGTCTCAGATAAAAGATAAATTACTACTTCGAGAAAGTGAAACATTTTCCCACGTGGGATGATTCGCCTAATTAGAGAGCGTCAAATAAGCCCACCTGAAGCGATTCACTCCATCGACATTATTACATGGAGCGTCGCGCTTTAGTTCACGTTAAGACTACGGAACCTTAGCATATACGTCATCTACAATGTAGTAGACTCTGTAGACTCTTTATTTTACCTGAATCTAATCGCGCAGTGTTGGAAGGGCAAGTGTGCGAATAACGTTCGAGTGATACAATTAAAATTGTCCTTAAGCTTGCATATCTACTCTACTGCAATAAATTAAAAGCGGACAGAATATATCTTTTAACACAACCGATCATGGTCGTCAGAAAGAAATTAGAACTTCGCCGCTCTGATAGAGACCACCAGAGGATTTGTATTTATTGCTGATAAAACGGCGAATCCTAACTCCACTGTTGCTAGCAGGCGGCCGCGATCCATGTTAGATGTCACATACGAAGATTATTCTATGAAATAAGCCTAGTAACATGATACGTACGGGCTTACAGAAGAGCTCCCCACAGAACACGACGTTTTGAACTAGACTTCAGGCCTAGCGATCACTGAGATTTATCGGTATAAGCTTCGCAACTTGTCCGCTTGGTACCGCTACGGGGTTATAATTTCTAAATGTTATTGTATCGCGTCAGTTACACATGCAACAGATTGCAACACTTAAGAGCAGCCTAAGCTATTAATTCTGGTATGTGACACAGCTGCTTGCATTATAGCATATCCATTTTGCCTATTTACAAAAGAACTGAAATTGTCTCCCGTCTCACATCAAACCATCGTCATTGACAATAGTCCTAATGTCTTTTGATTACAGGCATCGAATACCTGTCCGTAGTCTAATAGGCCTACAGATGCACAACAAGCGAATTGCATTCAAAATAGCTTCAAGAACAATTAGCACTCCACCAACTTTCCCACTTTTCTCTAGCATTGCCTGCATGTAACATATCATAGCTCAATTCACAGGTGAACCCTTCCTTCATGAAATGAGTTACGCTTGTTCTTATCATGGAAGACAAATGCTACCGTAATTTACACCGCGTGGTGGCGCAAATCCTGCATCGATTTCGAATTGAAGTCGTCGATAAGTATACCCATGGGCGGGAACATTTTTGAAGATGGGACATATCCAAAAAGGCCTTTACCTTGACACAGTGGAAAGATTGCATATCAGTGCATTAATCGTAGCGGCAAACTTAAAAACCAGTCGCTCTGTGCTGCGATGGGGGCACTACACGCTAATGGAGTAAGCGATAAAGATTCCGGGCAACAATAAGCAGAGGCCTTGATTGAAAACTACGAGATTGCGATACGCCAAACATTCACGCGGAGAAAAATTGGAAGTGTCACGTTTTATACTCTGAGATCACACTCTCAAGAGGGGTTTCGCCTCCCACACACACCATGATTCAAAACAGGAAGAACACAAATACCTGTGGAACAATATTTTCACTTTTGACGATGTAATGTACTGTATCTCATTGGTCTCATCATGGCCTACTTTAGTACCTAGAGTAGACCAGGGTCTCGTCATGGAAAAATGCACAGCATGAAAACCTCACAATACTGATAAATTTCAAAGAAACTGAACCCGACAAGTTCAGATTATTGCCAGTCGAAAATCACGGAATTTCGAAACGTATGGAATTTCTGCGATCCCGTTGTCAATTATAAGAAATAAGTTTTTTATTTCACCCCATAATTACAAAACACAAGCTGAAAGAGCAATTGTATGATGATTTGTCACGATCAGTGTTCAAACATGTGTTCTATTATAACGAACAAAACTTCTAAGAAAACGTCCCGTTGGAGACGCGCACCGCATCAACGGAAGTATCAGTATTAGAACAATTAGCAATTTTGAAACAAACTAGACAAATTAGAACAAATCCGACTCGACGTGACTTTGTGAACGTCACCAAATCCTTCAGAAAATCGTTAGTATCGATTGCTTTCTTGTTGAAAAGCAATTGACGATACTAAATGAAGCAAATGTGGCTCAAAATTTCCCTTCATGTGTGACAAACTAGTGATTAGTATTAATAAGGTATTTATTTAAGTATAGAGACTATTACCTCTTTAAGGTGCTAATGAGTTTTATTGTAAGGCAACCAACAGATCATGATGACTCTTACGGAAACATAAATAAGGATCTAGTTCGTGTCATGACAATATTCACGAAAATGTCAAACATCAGATATAATTTCATATGCGACTGCTAAGCGTCGAGTTAAGTGCTTTGCTTGAGCTGCGTCACCGTGTATGCTCCTATTTGAGCGAAACCAAGGGGGAATAACCTTGAATTCGACAATCAGTGAACGATTAGCAACACTATGGCTTTGACAAAATGTGGATGACGATCAACGTAGCAACAACTGACTGATTATTTCATTTCGACATGTCCAACATTTATGTCGAGTGTATCAGGAGATATCAACATCAGAACACCATTCTGTAGGGATATAGAATAATGTGAGTGTCATTACGTGAATCACACGTGAAATTGCCAAAGCCTAGACGCATGGAGAGCCACACGTTTTATGCCTAATACATAGCCGGGTAAGGCATTACCTGATCGATGTTTGCATACCCATTACTCATGTTTTTCGCAGTCATATGGGCGATGTATAGCCTGAATTTGGCTGGAAATGTCTCAGATATAGGCCTCATTATATACTAGCCGATGTTGCGTGTTCGTATACCCTTTTAGCGATACACGAGGCCACCCAAGGCCACGAGCAATCGAGCGTCGCGCCATGCCTCAGCCAAGCGTAAATTTCTCTAGGCATTTAGCCGCAGTGGGAATTGGCCCTCCAATCTGGCCGAATGAGTATGAATATCAGGATTTCTTGCCACTGTCATAAAGTCCAAGACACAACCAAAATCTGATACGGACGTAAGCCTACGAATATTCCCCGATACCATAACTCTACTGTTTACAGCAGCATCTGCACTGCGGGCACGGGATGCGATCTAATCATTGCAATGACACCGCAGCAAAAGCCGTCTGGAAAGAAATCAGTAAAACCTACGTCATACGGGCACGAAATTGACGAAAACATCAAATCGGTAAACAAAGAAGTGGGCTTTTCCATGTCTAGTATGACATATTGTCGTCTGTACCCCACACGAATTGTGTATCACGTATGTCTGTAGCCTACGGGGACTTTGTTGATTAGAAGGGTAGCGTAAAGCCTAAATTGACATCGCAATCTAGTTTTAATCTTCATTTTCTGTCTGAACCAGCTATGGCTATGGCATTTACGCCGGGTGCCTGTCCTGCCGCAACCCTCAGCAGGCTTGGAACCGGCCTTGATTCGATTTTCTTTTTGCCCGTGCTGGTCGGTCATACATTCAAAGTCTGTGCAGTGCTCCGTTTGAGTAGGCACATGCACACCAAAATGAGATCATGGCCTACTTTAGTTAGTACTTGGAGTAGGCCATAGTGAGATGCTTAACTGCGCCGCGTTGAGCAAGCCGTTCACACTATGCATGTAGCACCCGAAGCATATGGGTATAGGGTTGGAATATCTATTTTCACATTTTGGGTATGATGACGCGTGGAGCCATTAATTTTGAGGGCGAATGGCGGCGATACGTCAACATTAGCATTTTAAGTACACCGAAGAAAGTCGAAATCCGATGCAGTACTGCAGTCGTCCAGAACAGAGAAAGAGGGACTGTGCAAGAATGTCATAAGACATAATAGGACAATATTTCTGGTGCGTCTGTCACACTCACAAATATGGTAGTCTTCATGTGTAGGTTAAGACATTCACATTGATACCTCAAAGTGCCATCTTATCAGACAATCCGTTTTCACAGTTTGAGATTTTGGCATTGAGCAGATACGCGAGGCTGTGGTATGAAAACCACGGTCGTAATTGAGATGGCGTTTCGGATTAGACACGGTGTGAGAATATCGACAGACATATCAACGCAATCAGTTGTAAAATACATCATATCAGCACTAATGGTTGTTATGGTGTTGTGATGGGCATGTGCTACTTCTCTTTATGTATGCTTATTATTTAACCAGCGTTGTTGCTACGCTGCATTACGACGAAATTCGCGCCAGGGAAGGACTTTCAGTCAAAACCGATTAGTCACGACTGATTTTAAACTGACAATATTTCAAGATAATGCAAGCCTGTAAAGCGTATGTATTCTTCAAAATTCAGGCAGACACTCTGATTGTTTATCATTATCACGCCATGCACAAGCGTTGTGATTTTTGTGATACGGTTGACAAAGTCGCGGTATTGTCTACGACGTATTTATGTTATAATATCTGAGACTGATGAGATTTCTACCAGATTATTTTATCCCCTCAAATATTGCACGCACTACTGTTGCTTTTTAGCGAATTACCATGCGGTCGATAATGTTGCGATTCTCATCTTGTAAAGAAATTGCAGGGATAGTTATGGCATGGTGTTTCGTAATGGAATGTGAATTAGTCAGATATTTAGAGCGGTCGTTTCCACGTCAAGTTTAAAGACTCTAACAACACATATTGGTCCAAATTCTCAGCATTACTATATGTATCCAACGAGAACACCAATGCCAGGACTTGCACTCCTTAAGCAAGTGCAAATGATTGTGAGTGAAACCCGCGTTAATTGGTGCATTTTAGACCTTACACTAGTAGAACGAAAATAATCCTTTGGCTGTCATCGTTACCTTTATCTATTATGGAGGCTGGTGTGGAGAAGTATCTAGAAGCGTAGCATGCATGCCCTTAATCCAACGGAATAGCGCTGGCCGTAGTAAAGAGTGCCTATATTTAACAGTAATATTTATTAGCGATAAAGGCAAACTGCAATAAAACTTTGCGTTCGTTTATACCCAGCTTACAAAGGTACCCACATTATCCAAACCCACCTTCTTAGACAGTTCATTTTCCATTTTCACATTTGCAGAATCGGGGCGACATTGTATAACGGCTTTTTTCTGCAAGGATGAAACATAGCGATTTATTGCGTTTTGCGGAAAGTTATACCTTATAAATTCATCGATTTTCGATATTCTGATGTTGTCGGCTTGTCGTCACGTTTATCGTTTCGAAAATTGCGAGCCTTGCGTGGTTGCGTGTCAAGCACAAGCTAACTATGGAATTTACCAGAATTCGTTCTTGCATGCTATATTGTGTCAATTTTGTATGCTTGTAAATACATTTTCAGTGGTTGGTCGTGGTGGCATTCTGCGTTGGTCCAAGCGGTATAGTTCGTAGACACCTCGACTGTGGATAGCTAGATTTAAAAAAAGTGGTAAATGGTTGGTTGCGATTAAACAGTTATTGCGGGAATCCTCCGAGAGTTTACAAGGAATTGTCATTATTAACAATATTGTTATATAAAGTCAATAAGTGCTCAGTTGTAGGACATGGCCTTATTCCACGTAAGGTCACATCATATTGTATAAGTACACACACGGTGGCCTTATGGGTTGCTACATTGCTAATGCTACGACAATTTGTAAATCGCAGGTTAAAAGTACAATTACTGATTAATTGAGGGAATCGATGCATTTACAAATAACTGTGTTTGACGACACTACTAGAGCACGTAAAGTTCATTTTTGTTGTAAGTGCCGTCGATTCATTGCTGGATAAAAATAATTCCCCCGAGGCATAAGTAATCCTCGGCGAAATTTGTTATTGACAGCATGTTTTATTTGGAAGCGTATCGTAATAATCATGGTCATTTATGTGTCGCCCTTTGTCCCTGCCACAGTTAGTACACCCATTTTAAAATGAAGGAATTTGACAAGAGACCCAATAATTATGACTTGATCTTACATTCAAGAATCTTGCTATGATAAGAAAGTACACAATATCATATCGACCTGTTAAGAATCATGACAAAAGAGCTAAAAAAATTATTTACGCATAATATTTCCTGCATCTTGAATCCCTGAACCAACAAATACAAGACCAAATGGTAGAGATTGTGGTTACGCAAAAATTTTGTTTCATGATACCAATGAGCGATAGGCAAATGATTGACGGCTAAAGACAACCAGTACAATCGGTACAATCACCGCTTCACATTTAACTGGGGCCTCCACCAACAGAAATCTTGATATTATGACATAGCTATCAGTGCTGTTGAACGCGAAACATTTCAATTGCAGCCCTCCTGCTTCTACCAAGCAATATCCGAAGCGTCTGGGCCTATAAACAAAGATGTGCAGAGATAACAATAGAAACGGAAAATCACTAAACGTTTATACTTGCCTTCACCATAGGACTTTCTTAATGTTACATTTTACTCGAGTAAAAAATTGCTCTTAACGGTACTTCGCGAAAGCACAGTTCATCAAGCTCAGACATGGCCCACGCCCACACACTCGGCCACCGCACTCTCATACATGCAAACCTCCTGGTAAGTTCTTTTTCACACGAGAATAGCGCCGATCGTATTACAAGATTGCAACCTTGAGTTGCGTTTCTGTTATGCCAATGGAAAGCAGAAGTAATCGTAGACATCCGGTGATATTAGCCAATACCAAGTAGCAATAAAAGTCATAACCACAACGAACGTAATGCTTCTAAGCATGGAAGCCACAAAATTCCAAAATACATTCCAGACGCCACCAGTTTTCATATCGGAGTCTCAATTTCAATTGAGAATAGAAAGCTGAGGTTTGCTAATACTTTGAGGTACCGGTATGACAAATACCGATCTTCTGGGCTGAGCACAGCGAAATTTTGTACATGGCCTACATATGGCCTGTTTACATAATAATCAAAGGATTTCTGGACTGTAGGCCCAGAACTCCCCGACGTAAGTTTTTGTTGTTGGCTGTAAGGTCGGCCGAATATTATTGTTTCGGTCGATTTACCGATACTGATATTCATACTTTTATAAGTCTTTACGATATCGGTAGCCCTGTCCTTCGCCAAGTAAAGAAGCCGATATTAGATATCGTCCTAAATATTCCGCTGAAAATCGGCTCCTATTCGATATATTTGGCCAATATTCAAGCATTTTCGATTATCGGCATCACAGCCAGGCGCACACGCACATGACATTCGATTGTACACAGACTTAATCAAAGAACCATGTGGTAGTAAGTTTTTGACGTTTCATAAGGTATTACTTCAAACGGAAAGCTGTTTGTCGACGCAATACACCCACGTATAGAGGTGTTTTCGTAGGTAAGGGAGGAAAAGAGGACCAAGCGATGATAATGATTAGGAAAAGGGTGGTTTGCAGTGTAATATCCTTTGACGTAAGGTGTATTTTTTGAAATAACCTAAAAAAGGGGGAAAATCATGTTCCCACCACCAGGAAGGATGGAAAACTAGAGAAAAAAACACTTTTAGGGGTGTATTTGATTTACAGTGCTGGACATTGGACATCCACGTCCAGTACTAGGCCACCATCACTGTAAGAGATTGGAATTATCAAAATTTGATTCCTTCAGAACAATGGCCAATAGTCGTTATGGGTTTATTCCTTTTTTGAGCTCACATCATATTAACGTCGCAGTGTGTTAATCAGTTAATCAAAAACATGAAGTTTTGGTTGGTATAGTGAGAGCGAGAACGTGATAATCAGCATTGTTTTTAACTTACAGTAGATGATCGGGTGGAAGCAAAAGACCTAAAATTAAAAAAAAATGGTTTTCATTTTAGTCACGAACATTCTTGATCATGTTTGAGAAATTCATCGAAGCTTCTTTTCGTTTAGTAATAGTATATTTGTTTTCGGTAGAATATCATACGATTTATCTTCGGTTCGCCGCGCTTGCAAATTTTACCAGGTAAAAGTTATAAATATGGTAAGTAAATTATAGTTTGTGATACTCAAATTTCAACTGCAACATGCACAACAAAACAATTTCAACTCAGGCCATAACTAGAATTCTTAGGCGGAAGCAAGGCTTACTTGTTGTACCCACGATCATTCGACCACCAGAAGAAGTCAGTTTCTACATTGGCTGCCTCTTGCACCTCACCTCTACATTATTCTATCAGGTTGATTAGTGTGGCGATAGCGCATCGATTGGATTCAAATTTATAAGTGTTGTCGCCAAATATGATGGCTATAGATGCATAGCCTATTCACGCAAAGAACAGAATATAGCAAGACGTATCACGAATTTAATGTCCCGCCTTGTTTGATGAAGATAGAACCGAACATTCTGAAGCTGTGTTTGGCTTGTGTTGGCCTACTTTATAACGAAGGTAGCCATGGTCCACCATATAGTTTGCTAGCAATGTATAGCGAAGAAAAGTCTTCGAATGTTAGAAATAAAGCAGTACAATAGTGGTCGAAAATTTTGTGGTGACGCTCTCATGAATGGAGTCACGTCGGCACAAGTGAAACAGGTCCTTTTGTTCCCGCATTAGCATCACGCTTCTCCGTAATGATACTATTCTGTAACCCAAACGTGAGCGCACTACAACGAGTTAGCACTACAAAGCGTTGATAACCGCACATCCGGTAATTTGTTCCTAAGCGAGGCTAATTACTCAGTTGATTTTCGCAATATTAGCGTTATCGGGATCGTTAGTGTTTCCGCCTCTTTGATCTTAAATTGAAACACCTTGTAAATTTACCACTGACAGAGTCAAATTGTAGGGTAGGCCTACGTTTTTGAGTTCGTCAATAAACTATAGAAAAGGGCTACTCGTTGCAAGACATGAGACAGATAGGCCACATTGAGCCAACGACGCAACTCGGGATGATTATAATCTGATAAAACTCACTCTTGCCTAGCTACCCCGTAAGGGCCTGATCAGAAAGTGTCAAAATGCTACATTAGACTGAAAATTGGGGCTCTAAATCTCCTACCGCAATACTTTACTTATACACAACGCAATAGTCCTAACCTGATCAGTATGCCTACTATAAGAAGCAATGCAATGATTCCTTACCGGGTATAGAGGCCCGTATTATATTACAATGCATATAATTATAGTGAAATATATTGACATCCACATCGATATAATTGCAGTTCTGCACGCTGTTACCATGCTCGAAACTTGTATCAGGCAAATATAACGAACGTCATCGTCCTGTCTGACGGCAACCGCCGCCATTTTGTCAATACTCGGCGAGCTTACGGTTGATGCATAGCGCTCTTTTCGGATGCATCTAACTCTACTTGCTTATCGATACGTTTTTGATAGGAGGTGAGAAGAGTTTTGTATTTAGAATATGGTACGAAAGTGTCTGCAAGGACTGTCCAGTCTGATTTACTGTAAAAATCCGTTCGCAGTCGTTCCGAATTCCGCTCTTTAAGGTGATGTGCGCCGATAGCTATAGTGATGCAACTTTTACGTGAGGCTGGACAACTCCATGATGCGTTGCCCACGGCCTAGCGATACGCCAGAGGTCGGATCTTCTACGCTACCACGTCAGAAAGAGCCGAATTGATGTTCTTCATCGACCCAGGACCCAGAGCTATACGTCGGTAAGTTCTGGTGTGAGCAGAAAGTAAACAAAATAGTACTATAGTGAAAACGATTGCTATAGATCTATGGCACTTGCGCGTTCTGCAAGCAAAGGAACCTACTTACACTAAGCGCTTGTCCTCCCGACGTTGTCTAAACAGATCACTAGTATCAACCAATGCATTTACATATAAATATACGTCACCGCATATATAGCATACTTTGCCTCCCACCTCAGTCAAGGTCAGAATGTCAAAAACCATTCAGTTAATCAATTATGAACTCCTAACAGACATTACAGCAAATTTATACTTTGGGTATGTCACTAACTCATCCCATATAATCTCTGACCGTAATACACAGATTTCATCGCCGTATCAATTAGCCGCTATCAGATGTATCGACTTGCGTTCTTAATCGTATATTAATAAGCATCTAGTATTACCGACTATCCTCACGCTACAAGTTATGATAATGAGCCATTGTAAATAAATACAGTTCATATTTACTATCAAAAATAGATATCTTGTTTGAAAACAAACATTACGGTTTGTGAAGTGCATTGTGGAGTATTTTAGTAAGTAAAATAGCGAGACAGAAAGACGAAAACGCAGAGGCACACGCCGGTTACAAATATGTATTAGCCCCAACTAAAGTAGGCCATGGTTCACATATGTAAAGGCTAGAAGTTACTCATTTACATTAATTGATTATCATGTCTCAACGCCCGGACCGCGGAAGAACGCTTTCACAAGAACTTCGAACTAGGCTCGACCGACAAGGTGGCCAAGTTATCGAAGCCGTCGAATTCCAGTGCCGCATGCAATATAACTTAAACATTGACTTTGGTCGCCTGTGGATGTGTTTCTGGCAGGATATAATTGGCATGATCAATAACTCAATATGAATTATGATGCGATACTGAATCCTTTACTTCACACCGTGCTTTGATTCAACGTCCTGGGTGTGCTCAAAACGTGGACACCTCGAGTCAACGAAAAGAGGGTAAAAGCCTATAATTATGCGTAAAAATAGCAATATCAATTATTTTCTAAATGATGCCAGGGAGATATAGTAGCCGTAATTGAGTTAACGTAAATTGTGGTTTTGTAAATGTCCCATATGATATTGATAAGATAGGCTGAGATCGTTATATTGATAGGCGCTTGTCATACACTTGCGAAAGAGTTTATGTGACAAGGCGAATATGCATTCGTATCAGCTTCAACTGTTATGGTTGTACATATTTATTACAGACTGTGTGACGAATCATCGTCGGAAGAGGAGTTTTTCTACTAATAACATCAGTAAGCGTGTCAAATTAGGAACTATCATTGCATCTCGACATTCACAAATAGTCCGAAGAATGGCGGGATTGGCAAGGATTGGCTGCAGGCCGGCAGCTGAATATCAAGACGAGCCACGAATTCTCGAAAGAATGTACCATTTACGCCAAATACATTCCAAGTAGGAATTAAACGGAAAATCGTGATCAGATATATCAGGTAAACGCAAAAAATATGTTATTTACCTTATCATTTAACCTAGACATGCTCTTTTGGGCGCATTTCCTAGAAAATAGGAGCGATTTTTCCACAAATCTCTACGCAGGTGCTCATTGTGCGGTGTGCGGTGAGGGTATCTTTCATGAAACTCAAAAAACAATTGGCGATAAGATTTTTATCTCTGTCAATTAATTGTGTATACCCTTGCCTCGATCTTGTTGGTATGGTCGCAAGGTTTTCGCGAATGCTAGCACGCACCAGTACAGTCACACGTAACATATATGATAACCCAATACCGACAAGATTGACACAATAAACAAACATTGTTTCTCATAAACTGCTCGATTACTAGCAACATTTCAAAACCTGAGTTGCCTACGTGCCGGTAAGTCCGATACAGCGCACGAACGTATCTTGCTGTTGCTGTCCAGTTTTCTCGGCATCATAATATAGGCCCTTTGCTGGAAAAGTAAGAATCCCGGCCACTAGCGAAAGACCAGACGATGGAATCGAAAAGGGTACTACTTGGGCAATCTCACCAGTGATGACCCTTCGAAGAGGACGATATTCATAGAAATCTGGTGTCAGAGTCACCCTTAGGATGCGGACAGTAATTTGCTGAAAGTACACTTTTATTGGGACAATGCTTCAAACATCAGACAACAAATATTCTCACCCAGAAGAAATTCACATGAAGTCAACCCCAGAACCCAAGCTTATGGATGCAAAAAGGTTTGCTGCTACAGTATAAGACACTATAAATTTTCAGACGTAGAAATCTATGTAATAGACGTGTTCCCCAGCACAGCCCATGTGTGCCACTGTCTGTGAATTCGATTATTGCTGCCTACTCCGTACTTACACAGAGAGTTTTACCACGAAACTTCGCACATATATACTTTATGCAGATATAGGACCACTTAGGCCTACCACCAGAAAGATACTATTACAGGCTGTCGAACCAAATAACTCTTTAATTACCACTTCTAGCAAGTGCTGCATGAAAACGGCTTAGCGAAGTAGGCCAGCTACGCTTTACAGGACTTTCGTTGTCACTTTATACGGATTATACTTTCTATCACGTCGTAATTTAATCACGACGGCGGTGGTTTTCACGGAGGTAACTTCAAGTCACTAATTGAAATTGACGAAATCGATCACCAGGATTTCTTTTTCACTACATAAATATCTTTTTGTGGTCATGAGTTGGAATTTCATTTGGTATGTTTTGCGATAAATCAGAGAATTTCGACAATTTGCAACGTGACGCAAAGGTGTATTCATCTGTTGCCCTCACCACTAATTTTACCACCGCTTTGTATAGTCTGTTGGTGATGACGCTACGTCGTCTTTTCGACCAATCACGATGCAGGATTATACGGTGACGCCTAGTTTCTCGCACCAACAATTCAATTATTGTATTTAACTAAACTAACTTGGCTCCATACAACGCGAAAAGTGGTTAAATTCCATATGTTATGCTTCCTAAATTGAAAATCGAAGTTCGCCTTTATCGGGGTGCACTGCCTTGAGTATGACCTCGCAACCACACTCAATGGCCGTGTAGCATCACTGACACGAACGAACAAGGAACCATTGATTACAGCCATGATATACTCAAAGGAATAATTAATCTGTGGTGTGCTCTAGTGTTGATGATCACAATCCCAGGAAAACGTACTCAAACTAACCACAGACACGGGCCGCGTCAGGTGCTGCAAATCGTGCGTGGTGTCGTAAACATTGACTTTGCAAATGATAAAGTTCATGAGATAAACTTCATAAAAAAAACGTCAACCTGAATGCTATCTCATCTACTTTTCACAGTCAATTAACCATCCTTTGCGAAATATCAGATATTTTTTAATATGACTTTAATGTTAGTTTCAACTGATGAAGTTGTACACCCTTACGTCAAAAAGATAGTCATCGAGTATAATAGATGTCTATAACATAGTTTATAGTTGGCGGATCGCTTTGATGAAAACATTATTAGCTTTTGTATGAATAGGGAAGAGGTTGTTTTTAATTGCGATGCGACGGAGATTAATATGTTTCAGATGACACCTTATACAGTATTTATTCAAACTGGTTTCTTTTAAAGATCATAACAAACAATTGCCAAATTATTTTGATTGATGATCAAATTATAAGAAATCTTTCCGTCTTGATGGAAGGCATGGCATACATCACTGTATTTATAACCAAATTTCCAACAAATCAAGATCGTTTTAATACAATGACAAACAGCTGACGTCAAATACCTTGATTTACATAGATGCATCCAATCATTGAGATGACCAAAGATAGAGACTTGCTGGAACTAGAGATCTCGTCTGGGGCTAATATCAGTGAAATGCTCTCTGAAACTCAAATTTTCATCGATTGCAGTTTAAACTTAATGGCAGCTTCGAATGCAACCACGATCATACAGAATTCAGTTGTCTTGAAACGCGGCGAAACCAACCCACGGCAGAAAATGTTACTCTGTTGTATTTAACACGGCGCTTAATGATTTAGACCCATAACAGTCGTTCAATACCATTTTTAAAGCATTCTGTTTTGGGCGACCCCTAGCGACCGATAGAACACCTAATTGCCATGAGATTGGAGATTTGCGCCCTTATCTCTTACTTGCCGGATATGGTATAAGAATGCATATTGAGCAAGAACAGTTGCGAACATTATACTCAATCTCATAACAGTCTAGAGGAGACGCTGCGGATACCATATTATATTAAACCGCTTTGGTATGGCGCGTTCTCGACCACGAAGTCGATTTATCTATATTTTATATTTTTTATCTTTTATAAAATAATTTGGATTATGATGGACACGAATGCTTGTGTATAGCTCGCGTCAACTTTAACTTTAGCCTACCTCACATGCTGAGCATATGAACATGTTGATTCTGAGCATATCAATTTCGCTTTCATTTTGGCAAAGTAAACAACGCATTCCGTATGTGATTCTGTTACACTATTTGCTGTAAACCCTACTATCTCTCTTCGACATATTTGATATTTTTACAGTATTTATCGGAATATTTTAATTCTCCAACCATGGCCTACTACATGTAGTCATGCTCCAACACATGACCGGTCGAATCCGTTCAAGTTGAAAGAAAATATCAGTTCATTTCATCAAATGATGCCTTCTTTGCAAGTTGCGGTTAAACATGAATCTATGGCGGCCCTCTGTGAACTTAGTTAGCACAATTAATGCCAATTAGACGTTTTGTACTGTGATGATCTCTCTATGTATATTTTTATAATATTTCTAAGGCAATTAATACAATTTTTGGGGTCACCAATAGTGGTAATATTCATCAAATCAAACGCGGGTGTTAACAAAAAATGTACGAAGGGTTTAATTTAGAGACTGTTTTCGTAATGTTGGCTCCATTGAGGTTTTTCGAAGAATTTCGCAATCAAATTACCTGTTTTCAAGAAAATTCGGTAATTTCTTCTACCCAATTGCCCCGTACTCATAATAATATAAACGGCCACTGCACTTTAATATTGTTTTGGAAAGCACCGCAAATTTAATTAACTTCGCGAACTTTTTGTGGTGAGTAGAATGCGTTACACGCCGTCGACACGACCTCATATGACGTAAACGTCCGGCTATTTAATTAGGCCCACAGCGATTACGGAAAGACAAAAACTCATTTCGGATTCTTCATGTCTATTATAAGGCATTTTCACCTGAATTTCTGCTGAAAATCAGCTTTCAATTCAATGATTGTAACGATACAATACTCTATACCTACAGTGAGAGTCATTACATACGAAAACCGCAATGAGGATTAATATAGAAGTAATGAATTCAATCATTACCTTTGGAGATGATAAGAATAATTATTCAGCGGTTGGTAAAAACAGCACGATTTATGATAGGAAAATACCATGGCATCCTAATTCATCTAGAAACCTCTCAACCTTATTACCTCTGGAGAGATCAGTTGAATTTAAGTGCAGTCGAACGTTTGTACCAGGTAGGCTGCATTGCGGATTCGGGCCTTATGCATAGACCTAGTATTGAAACCTGTTGGCGTGGAACCCCACAAAACATAAAAACCGGGAAGGCAGCTTCGTCGAGGGCATGAATTTTTTCGCACGCTATAAATATATACGTTTATGCGAAGCAAGTAAAATTATTGCAGTGTCTAAGCATGTACGTACCACTGGCGGTACCAACTACCAATTGCTCCTATTGCGGATAGAAAGTTATTAACTTGAACTACAAATAAACGATCATCATGACAACCCAAAATCTCAAAAGACAACATGCTGTCACATTAACTGGAAAGTTGCGCAAAATTGTGCTTGTTATCGGTAAAATCATAGACGAGCACCTCTATCAGATTCGCAAGGTGAACTTGACTTGGAAACGATCCAGCTAGAGAAAAGTCAAAGTGGGGTGTACTTAAACTGCACGAGTCAGTTTCATACTAACGTGTCCTATGAAACGATATCTAAAAAATCAAATAAATTCCGTTTGACAAAGGGGCGAAAGAAACGAGACAGTTGATTATATCTGTCGCCGCGTCATTCATATAGTTACAAACTTTTTTCTTGAAAAAACCTTTGCAACTTACGAACAGCCGCGATAAGTAGGCTTGCGTCATAATCGAGTCAGGTTCCTGGAAAGAAACTATACGACATGTAAACACAGTCACATGATAAGGGATTTGTGAAGACTGTAGAATGTTTCAAGGACATTGGTGTATGAGAAAAGACTTCCAGATACGATTACTAATAAGCAATACATATCATTCATATCCGATTTGACGATCAATGCGGATGAGGCAGTTTCACTGCGATCTGTGAACGATCCCACCAACCGATGACTTTGGGTTAGCAAACCAATTATATAGTCAAGCCACGTCGACTCTCAAGGATATTATACGTGTAACGCGGTTGGACGCTGATCAGAATCGTCTCGCCGTGACGATGGCTATGTATATTCCCCTTCAGTGCCATCGATATTGCAAATTAATGAACAATTTGCAAACATGACAGAGCATGACCAATTGCTCACAGTTTGCCTTACATTCCAATCGGAGCCGATGATTATCCGCATAGTGATTTGGGAGATGCAACCTTCCTCGTAGATCCGGGCTTGGGTCCGGCACTCAACATCGCTGCCAATACACAGGCTCAGGTTTGGTCGCACGCAACGCGCGAACGCGGTTTGCTTGTATGGATCACGGAGATAAAGTACGGCCATTTTATCAACCTTTACAACACTGAGCAAATGCGCTATTCAATTTAACATTTTATACCAGGCATTAATCTGCATACCCTCGACCGACAGCGATAGTGATTAAATCAGACAGTTTAAACGGTACGAGAGTCTCCGCAAACAGTAGGATCTGTGGATGTCTGATCATTGGTCATGTGCAATTAAATGAAATTCGCCGTTCACGGCCGGTTCCAAACGCCGGTAAAGAGGAGATGGCAGTGACTACTAATCTCCACCCAAATCATATGCAGTTCAATCCGCTGTGGTCACACAGTAATGGAAGGGCCGAAGGTAGAAGATGATCACGTGCGTCAACTAAATTGATTAATGGACGCGTCTAACAAAGGAAGTACGAAAATAGGATGCTGATGACTGATTGCAGGGTTACAATTAAGTGTATTAATTATCTTACAACAAGGCCTATATGACTATATGTTCAATGAACCTGTACATATACATCCGTTACACAAATTGCACGTGCTTCACGCTGCAGCTATATATAAGTTAAGAATAATTCTTCATAGCAAGAACATTATTTTGGATTCCGTGTCCGTGGGGCCAGCTTCGTACATTTTACCAAAACATCAAGCTAAAAGATATTTTCCCAAGACCATATTGCTATTTGCATTATTGCCAAGATGGGAGTGGCACCTCATCATGTATAGTCTCATTGCCCTCGACCAGTACAAAAATACACAATTATTGGTTTAAACGTACTAATTTGGGACTATATTTGCCGTGGTAGTGCTGTGGAAAACATAAAATCGAGATGTTCCCATTTAGCAGAATACGATGTTGATTGACAGAAATAAATTTGCGTGAAAAAGTAGCAGCTGTGCGCCAATGTTGACGCGCAAACAACATCCTTACCTACACGTGAGAAATATTTATATTAGTGGTTCTACGTCATAATGATCACTTCTTCTCATCCAATAAACCAAAATCTTAAAATGGCTTACCACATGGTATTGTAAATATGCACAGTTTGGTATAGAAAACCTGCAAAATTTTAAATCGCTTGACCTTCAATGCTAAAACCATGAATTTTATAATTTGAAAATAACCACCAATCTCGATCGTCGATAAAAGAAAGATGGTAAAACGATCACTATGTGTGCCGGACTGTGTCAGTAGTCAATAAAATTAAATATTGGATGTCAATGTAAGGTAACAAAAATAGTATTGATATGTCGTGCCGCTAATCCTGCATTCCTAACTCTTATGCTGCACCTAACGATCAACGATGAATTAGAAGGGTCTTTGGGCTCAGTTGGCGCCGCCTATGCCATTTAGCGAAAATACCTAAATGGGAGTTGCGCGAAGTCTATCCCGATCGCAATACAGCAGAATTTATTTTCTGCAACGTTATGTATATAACTTTTATATTTACTGTATGATTTAACCATCCTGCATGAATAATTGTGGGAATGTACTGCATGAAACCGAAGATTTAAGTGGCATATACCCTTGTGCCATGACGAGACGTGATCTGTTCACCTCACAATGGTACGTACTACATCATGCATGCTTCTTCTTTTCCCTGCATGAACCTGTAGCAAAGTTTATCCACTTGAGTTGCTCAGTCCAAAAATACCAGAACCGGAGATAAGGGGCTCAAAAATGCGCCTATATACACATAACAGAGCATGGCATACCGGTAAACAATATGCACAGCGGCTTTACCGAAATTGCATATTCCAATTGCAGGATGCGCGTAGGAATTTACTCAAATGTACTGAGAGAAACCAGGCGAACCAGTTGTTTGGAATACAGACACATGCGTTACATACTGTGCATGGAACGTAACATGCTGTGTATCAACCTTTAACTGGTTTACCAGATATGATATCTAATGAAATGACGCATCGTGTTGCGATTCAGAAACTTCAATCTCTAAGATTAAGCATTCAATAATTAGGCGATACGATATGAGACCCATAAAATTTAGGTTATCGAGTGACAAATATACTTGTCATTTACGAACAGCGAAACCCATTCCTATCACGCATAGTTACTATCATATCAGATAGTATCTTGTAAACATCGTATATCATGACAGACTCTTCTCCTATATACGATATAGGCACCGCACATTCTACAAGTTTCATTAAGCTATTGAATGCAAGTATAATGGTTATTTGACATTTGGGAATTGATATCAGATGAGCCAATGTTAAAGTCCCTTAATTTACTGGCCGCCGGTCGCATAACAAACATATATTATTACATTAAGCAAAAAATTACACCGGCTCTATACAGCAATATTCGCGTGAGAAATCACTTTCTTCCCCAAATTGTAGTAAACAGAATTCACTTAGTCAATATAAACTCAGACGATGATGCTGATATTGTTGCACGCAATGAGACCCATAATTGGGACCATGACACCTGGAAGCATGACACATAAGATCATTTCACTTATACACCTTCGCTGTTAAGTTCAGAAAAAATAATAAACCGACTGAAATTAAAAGGTCTCAAATCTATTTCTGCTTGACAATAAAATGGGGATCTTATTTATTTGCTGTTAACAACAGATTTAATTTTGCGTTGATAAGATAGCTTACAACCTGACGTATTCGAATCTGCGTTTCCATTTAAAAATATACCAGCAAGGAATACGTGGTAAATTTAGCTAATGGACATTTTCAAAATTGAAAAAGTATGTAACGTTGTCTCGCGTTTAATCGCATTCGCAGGATTGGTAAGATCTAGAACTCTCCACACTGAGTTGTATTAGATATTACTTATCCTTCTTACAGAGCTTTAGACCGGGAGCATAGTTAGTTGTCATCTGTAGTAGGCCTACGGTTCCTTTTCAATATTCAAGAGTTTGAGAACTTGCGACGGGTTGCATGCGCAGGTGCTAAGGGTTTATTCATGAGTTGGTAATTGTTTTGTATTTTCCTCTGGACCATTGCAAGGCGTTGCCTACGGTACTTTCTAAGATTCCGTGATGCACCCTCATGTCGGGATTGACAGTTAGTTGAGTCCTCCTTTCGAGGTTATTATGCTGCAAGAAACTTGCTCTGTGAGTTAATTTTCTCAGCTCATTCAAAACCCCCTGACACACCTCAACCATTTCGTACTTGAGATATCCTTGTTATCTCTATTGCCGTTAACATTCTTCTAATCTGGCAAGATGACATTTATGGTATAAATGAAGATCGTTCAACTGATCCAAAAGACCGATTTTAGAAAGGTTTCACTTAAACATACACACGCTTCGAAAGCATTTTACCGACATTTTCGTACTTATAATGTAAGGAAGAGAAGCCACACATTTTTCTGCCTAACTTATAATTTTTCGCAACGAAATGTTCACATACTGTACGTGCCTTTGGAGCTTCCCTTATGCATCCCTCATTGAAATTGAATCCCATTGAAAAACTGTGGTTGTTGGTTTGGGTGCCCCGTGTACTGCTGAAAGCACGTGCAAGGGAGGTTAGCGGTAATCTAATAACTGTTAAGGTTTCATGCGGCTGAAAATCGAAGCATCCACCTCGTTATAGTATATGAGTGATGACCTCCCTACTAACTCTGCAATAAGTGGTAAATTTGACCAACTTGGTTACGTATGTGTCACAACAGTTGGCGTGGGTTCCCGTGATTAACATGTTTTTGAAGATGGTAGCCTACCTGTTTGAATATGGTGGAAAACATCCCGTATTTACCAGATGTATTAAGAGGAATTTTAGTTCGATATACCCGCAAGAAATATTGGAATATCAAAGTTATGTCGTGAGCTAGACAAAATTGTTTGTTTATGAGTTGAGTTCTGAGCGTAATTGTTCTGAGTGATCATCTAGATTCTAACTGCTGCGCTCGTCCCATACATTTCCCTCTAAGCTCACGGGCTAAGCGACGTTCACCTTTTAGGGGATCAGTAGGGAGATAAACATTTCATTATTGATAAAACTTTGCCGTTAAATTGTTTCTTTCTCCAACTCACTAATGGAAAGATGATATACGTAGCGGGGTCGCCGTGGGAGGTCGTAGAAATTAGCTTTGCGAAGGACAATTAATGAATTGTTACCCAAGCGGTGGTTCACAAATTTTCCATCACCCGAGCTAACCAATTTCATTAGGAATATTGATAACCCCTATTATATCAATTATTGCAAAACTGAGAAGAATATGCTTCGTCATTCCAATTATTTTATAATTTATCCGCCCCAAACGATACCAGAGACTACCATGTATATTTTTGTCGCTTCCCTCGTCTACGTATAAGCTTGATCAAAGTTTCGTAGCCCACTGCGGAATATATCAAATAAAACGAAAACTATATTAAACATAATTGTTGCGGCTAAAGTCTCTCCAATCAATCCAGCCGCTACTCCAATTCCATGGTTATGTCAAATTCGGAATATTTTTATCACTTTCCTACTTGTCCAATCCAATTACTGTAAGTACATTAATTATTTTAATGTCACATTTCCAAAATTTGCCATAAAAGTTCAATTCTTCACAAAGTGACCGTAAAATCCAATATATAAAATTATGTGTAACTGCTGAGTATTGTTCGAAATTTTGATGTTGGCATCATTTAAAAAGCGTGGATAGCGACAGATTTATACGGATAAGATCAAACGCAAGAGCGTATCTCCAACATAATTTGGGTATTCTCAAAACACCGTCAGAAATTGCATACAATAATAGACTATATCTCATCAGTAATGACTGTGTTGACAGACTCAATTTCGTAAAGGGCTCAGTACATGTTTCTGTAAAAAATCGCAAAATGTCGTAAACAAAATAGTTTTTGACGCCCTTATAGGCTACGGGACTCTTTGAATAGTTCAGTTTTTTATTATACGTGGCGGGACGTTAAAACTGTGGCGGCAATTTCTTACTTTGTTAAACGCTATATAGTTTGAGAGCAAAAGCATGCCCATGTCTGAAATTGGGGACGTGACGCGATCGCGCGCGCTCTTTGCTCCGAGCTTTCTATCCCATGACACGTCATAAAACGAGATGCAAACAAAAACAATGCGAATTATTTGAAGATATAATAACTGGCACATAAGCCAGTTGCGGGTAATTTTCGCACAAAACCGAAAGAACACATTGGGTTTGTCGAGTATAAGTCGTTGTACCGTAAAATCCTAAACTCAAATTTAGCAACAGAGATTAAGAACCGATGATTGGCACAAGGTATTAAAGCTGTGTGTGTATATGAGCAGTGAGTACCGCAATTTCTATACTCTAGCGACCTTATCTTCGCAGTTTCTTCATGCCGGGACCTAGGGCTCAGACATGTCTGATTCAAATTCGGTACATTTTTGAGTGTCTGAAGGTGTTTACACCTGTGATCTTTTCTAGAATTGCAAATTTACGTATATTACATACGCCCGGCAAAAATTATGTAACCAAAGCATACTTCAAAGAAATCATAGCCGTAAGAAAATAGTTGAAACTATTACGTAGGTGTTAGGTAACTGTTGCATAATCAAAAACTGCAAATTATTTTCATATATAATATAGAGAATACCACAGTAATTTTTGTTGTATGGGCAAATATTTTTCGGAAATATCCTGTATGAGGAGGAACGAACTAACAAATTATTCTTAGTACATCCTAGGTATGTCTGTATATAGAATATTTTCTCTTAAATTTGCATAGATTCACTATTATGTTATTATACATAAGGATACTTTCAAGGTCTCTATAAAATTTAGAAAGACTTAAATCATACTAAAGAGCAATTATG
This sequence comes from Botrylloides violaceus, assembly GCA_030412335.1. NCBI lineage: Eukaryota > Metazoa > Chordata > Ascidiacea > Stolidobranchia > Styelidae > Botrylloides > Botrylloides violaceus. The sequence goes on from JASFYC010000810.1 coordinate 4,640,816, forward strand.
CAGACTCATTCCACTGCCTACGTGACATTATCAACCATCAAAATGGCGTATCATATTACCTGTTATAGTAAGTTAGTCTGTTGGTTGGTTGGTTATGACTTAACTTTTCTAGCCTGTCCAAACCCGGTTTAATACATGTAGACGAGTTCCGTTTTGCAAAAAAACTGTCTTATCTCGAAACAACGAGAATCTATACTACTTTATAGCCCTTAAAATGTACTTTGGGGTCGTTTGATACTGTTCGCAATGTCAAGCTAATCTCCGCACGCTACCACCAGAATTATTCGACAGCGTCTATGTTCTGGCTTGTCGAATTAGTCGGGCATTTGAATACCGTACTAAGATTGCTCAAGGAAATAAAATTGAAAGTTTAACTCATGGAGTTAAGTTTACCTGCATATTTTATCCGACATATTCAATAAATACTAAAAACGACCCGATGTCTTTTGTAAAAACCCGGATTTCCATAGCCTATCCGAATTCAAGTGATTTGTGTTCAGTGATTCAAATAATGAGTGGGCGTTCATCACGTGGGCTAGAAGCGTATTGCACGATTGATGCTGAGGCATATCTGGGATTCGAACATGATTCACTCCATAGCTCATAACATGATTCACTCCATAGTTCATAAATTAAACTTTAAGTCGTAAAGTTACTGGAATGAACGAATACTTTATAACATGTTGTGAGAATGACTCGTTGGTAAACTGTAACGCGGTTGGAAAAAATTAAATGTCACCGCAATTAGTTTTACGTCAATCGAGATATATTTGGCTCGATGAATTTTGTTTATAAAACTGTAGAAGTCATAAAGACGTATCGCAATAAATCGTGACAGCGAGAATATAAAACGACAAAACTACCCGGTTCTACAATTTTCGTAACCAAAAAATATTAGCGACGATTACCAAAAAGTAGACTTTTTGTGGTTGCATTTGCATCATGCACTTTGATAAATATCTCTACTTTGTCAAGAGATAATTGAGGAAATATCATCACAATGTTAGTGCAATGTCTCCTTTATGGTTCTAGATTCCAATCACATCAACCCGAGATTTGAAAATACCTTATCCGCAGCTTCCCTACCACGCATACTCGAAGCGCTGCACGTCACGTCGTATATAAACGACACGGCTAGACGATAACGTCGAATGGTTGACGAGTAACGAGACCCGGCTCCCCCATCACTATGCTTTATGTGCCTATACGATGTATCGTGGACGTAAATAGGTTCACGGGCAAAAATGAAATTTCCCGAATATGTCCGGCCTCAGCCTAGATACATGTGAAAGGTTGGTGCAGGAGGGGCATCCGACATAAGTCAATCATTACGTAATGTTTCTTCAAACCGCCATAATAATGGAAAGACCGATAAGAAAAGAAAAAGTTAATAGGCCTATATTTCACGTACCCATGGCAAAGTTGAATTTAGTAAAACCGTAATTGTTACATTCAGTAATCAATCGACTTTTGACATTAGTTACTATCCGTTATCTAGTCATTGAAGTATGCCGAATTCGTAATGCGCATGTGGATTGGACGGTAGTTTCATGTGTTATTCGCATGCGTCTCAAACTTTGTATCATTTCGTTACGGTTGTGAAGACTAACATGTGACAAGCATCAAAATGCCTAAAATATATCATGACACAATTTTTTTTTCTTCATTGAAAACGACATTCACTTTAGTCCTAAATGGGCGAATTTAACTCAGCAGAACAACCGTGACAGATTGCAAAACGGACACATTGTTGATATCAATCTTTATCATAAGTGTGGAGAAGCAGCCATCAGCTTTTCTCAAAACAGGACAAAGAGCAACAGAGTCAATGACTCAATGCATTTTCTGAAAATTGGGCGCAATTTCTGCGGCAAGATTTATATTAAACTTTTACTTTCTAACTTGGCATCAGTAACAAAATTTGAACTAAAGAATACAAACACGATTTTGTATGGATAAAATCCGAAGCCCACCAGAAGCACAATGTCTAAAGGAAAAATTTTTTCACAAATGTTTGAAAACCTTGGCTACGATACATCCTCGACAGATTTTCGAGGAATCTGCGGAGAAAATTGGAAATAACGGAAAGGTGGATTCCGAAAGATATCCTTTTACCTACTGATCACCGTTGGCTGAATGATTGGCAAGTCAAGAAAGGGATAAGCTTGACCGAATTCGTCCCGATCCCACAATAGTGTCTGCCATTTAGAAATGTCTACTAAGGTCTTGGCATGGGTTTCGCCCTGACAGATGTAGGAGGTATATGCAGCCCGAGGCCGGTGTCAAGGCTGATATGACCTCCATCTCGCCGATTATTTTTCCAGGACTGCATTGTCTTCATGAACGAATCGTGCGTTATCAAAATGTAAAGAGATCGTCTCGAATAATATGCAAATGAGAATTGGCTAGAAGATTCTTCTTAGTGGAGATTATAATATCAGAGTAATATTTACCATAACTCTCATCTACGTGTATAATAGTGTTATGAGGTATACCGCATGATTCCATTTTTATCACCGTTGAATAAGCCAAGTCAATTTTTCACAACAAAGAAATCTGATGAAATAAAGTAGAGATAATGCAACGTGACTTATCTATACATGCTTTACAGCCTTGCAACATATTTTCCCCTTGCACGTGAATCAACTTATTCAAACTCAACTCAGAATCAACTTATTCAAACTTCGTGACATTAGAAAACTGACCAGAAACGTATTTTTTGTATCAAATATTGGATTGCAAAAATCATCGGAAATAATTGTGTGGCATAAATCACTGGCTAACTTAATTCGCTAATTTTATACTTATTGAAGAATAAGTCGGTTATTCGCGTTACATTCCCACGACCGCAAGTAACTTGCAATATCTTCGAGAAATACCTGACTTTATAATAAACTTTCGATAGCTTAAAACAGATCGGTTCTAGAATGCCCCATGCCCAGCCCCTCATTTATGCATGCACTGTAAATAGACGATCTATGGAAAGGTAAACAAGCGCACACGTCTATAACGGATTGTATTAACAGTGCATGAACGCACGAAAATAATGCATGCAAACGAATGTAAACACCCATGACTGTGAGACAACAAATGTCACATATTTTCATCTGACACAAGCTTCCTGTTATACCTATAAGAAGAATAGTGTCATTCACAGAGTATCTTTAGACTCAACAGTTTTCAAGTGTCGTTTTAAGACGAGTGTAGAGACGCAGTAGCGGTATTGTTCCAATAGCATACAACAGAACAACGTGAATTTATGAAGGTCGGCAAATCTATTTTTGCAACGCTGTTGAGTTGTAATTAATGTGGTGGGTGTTTGACAAACGGAATAAGTATAATTCCTGTTTTCTATGCTGACTTGGAACAATGAGCGTGACCGCAAAACACGCAGGAGAATCTCAGCGAATTATTTTACATTTCGCGGGTGAACAAGCCTATTGCAATTGCAATGATTGATTGATCTTTTGTAGACCAATGATCTATTTTTATATTATTTTTCGAAACACAACACAGTACGTATCTATAGTATGATATTCCAAAGCTACGTCGAGGAAAAGCTTTCTATTTCGTATTTTTAAATCATCAACTGTTGTTTTCACCATCATGTTTAAAACAAACCTTAGGCTATGTCCGCAGTTTAATTACTATCATTAAAAATTCGTTCGATTCTATATTTCCACCCGAAAAAACTAGGGGTTGTGGGTCAAATCCTAAACACATACCCATTAAGATGTGAAAAAGGGTGTCCGTAACTTCCCCGATGGTCAGGACATAGGAGATATAATGCGGAGGGGGGACGCTCGAATTTGATTGCTTCCTTGTCTAGCCTGAGTATACACTAGTGCGATGTGAGTCTGTGTAAATGCAGAAAAAATCAAACAAGGGCATAATTTGGTGCAAATATCCTGTTGTTGAAATAAGACAGAAACACAAATTTCCTCGCAGCCTTGCGAGTGTAGATTTTTGTTAACCAGTGACGCCGATTTCGTGCTTGGTAAAAAATGCGGGCTGTAGGAGGAACTGGCATTCGAAGACAAATCATAGCAAACAATCTCAAACCGAATCATTATCTGTTTACGACAATTTTCTACGGTTATTGCAAAAAGCAAAAAACTGAAGACCAACACGCAACTTGGTCCAAGCCAACTTATACAAACACGCAATTCGGTAAACAGGATTTGAAAGTGCCTTTTCCTAATATTGGTCACCACCCACACGCAACTGTCAGTTGTCAGTTGAACTGAAAACACAGCGACAAACGCGCTGATTCTGTCTGAAACGATTAAAACTGCGTAGCGAATCGTGGGTCAACCACATGACGCAAGATCGTATCACGAGCTGACAGCCACCCACTTGATAAGCTATAACGAATCTACCTCATATCTATAGACGTATAGCAGAGAAACTGGGAGCATAAGGGGCGTCTCAAGCATTTATATGTCGCGAAAATCTAGTGTATATATATATAACCCTAACGGTGTGATATCAAATGTAAGTAAATAGCTAAATAGTCCAATACATCTCAACATATCCACAGGGTACCTTTTTAGAATTGAATCGCAAGCTTGAAACCATTAGCGAAACTTACTATATGATCACAGATTCGTCATGCTGTCTTACCCGTGAAATCTGGAGGAATCCACAGTGACTGATAAGACATGTGACGCAATGACTGAGTGTTCGCACGTGCATCAGACGGGTTTAAGACGTAAGATAAAAGCATGAACACGTCAATCAATTCAAGACACAGATGATTTGAGACGTGGCGGGTAGCAGCCATTGTCAGACTTACAGAGTCCATGCCAGAAAACGGAAAATTTCCTTGCTGCGTAGGCCGACACCCTTATTCACTCAGCGACCTCAGCGTCCAGGCTTTACTGGCGATATTCCTCGTCTCATGGATTTTAAATATGTATTGATAGTAGCCGACAGCGGACGATCACTTTGATATATATATATACATAGAGAGAGAGAGATATTGTCACCACAAATTTAATGACCAGCAACATTAATTGGAAACTTACTTCACAAGTTTCAGGAGCCCCGCTCCTTTAATTGCATGAACATGTTAGTTAGTGATACAGCTTTTGTGGTTAAGTTGTACTTTTCAAAGTTGATTTTGTAAATGTTGGCCTTCAGTTTCAGAGCCGATATGAAACACGTCGTTTAACCTACTACGACGGTAATAATAGTCTAAATTCGTTTGCAGGGATAATCCTATAACGACACGCATAATTATTTCTCTATCTCAAATGCAACAGGTCTGCACATCTGGCTTTAATTCGACAATTGGTCCAATGATCACTGTAGACGTTACCAAGCTGACGGGACAAAGTGCATTGAAAAAAGCTGGCGTTTCAGACGTCGCCAGAAATGTAGCAAGAAGGAAACGCCCTGCTGTATACTGCATTCGAAGCCCGAAAGTGGTACTGCTCTGTCATTTTCTTGACTTTAACAAATCACCGTGGCATGAAAAATTAACGATCTTAATATATAGAATCATCACATACACGATAACGTTTATGCCGTCTGACAGCATTCGAACTTAACACCGTGAACAGGCAGGCCTACCCTTTGTGACAGCATGGGGCAAAAGTTTTAATAATCTCTACGCCGAAATTTCACACCATCGTTCTGTCAATAGGTTAACGTGGGCTACTACCAGCAACACAGCACGAATAGTCTATATACTGCTTACGTAACTCTAAAACAGATAATCACTATATTTGTGTGCGTTTCACATCGTTTCGCTATGGGAGTAAAGGCTCATTGCAACTAAGGCATCAGTCTCAGACCAACTTACAGCAGTCGGCGTAATAGAAAACATCCATTTCAATAGGATTATATTACGCAGATCAATTCTGGTCGGTATATTGGATTAAACGGCTACCGTTTTGTATTCGTAAACGTTGAACCCCTCTGTCGATTAGAATGCGCCTAAGCATTCATGACAGTGAAAGGCAGGAAAAGCAATAGATGGAATGGATATAGGCAGAATATTTAGTCTGCGAATGCGACACTACAGGCAAATTATACAACCCAGCATCTTGCAAGAGATTGGACTCCGATATAATTTTATTACGCAACATTCTGACAAAACCACTTTCGAGTTATTATGTTCAATACGTTAGGGAGAGAATTGTAAAAAATTCAACCTAATCGCTACATTCAAACCGTCAAATTACCAGCATTTATACCATACCATATCCAACCAAGAAAACTTTCGTAGATGAAAAAAGTCAAAAAATGTACATCACCGACAATGACATTTCAGTCGGAATGAATTTATTCAACACCACTTGTAAACTGCAAATGACGCGTCATCAGCAAGAATCACCGGCGAAAGCAAACCGCGCCATTACAAACCAAATACAACCAACACAATGTATGATTGTGTCGAATTTGGCGAACCAATTTAGTAGGTGCCGCCTTTAATCTCCATCTAATACAATAAATATATCGATATAAATAGATTACCCTGCGCGACGGGCCATGGATATAATCTTGAACTTCTTTCTTGCTTAAAACAGAAACGTGCAAAATTACATGACTTCTTAAGGTCAAGGTCAATTTTGCAGGATTACAATGCCACCAGCAAGCTTATTTCACATACTTGATTACATTTGATTTTGGCATAACAAGTGCTAGTCAGAACGTGAAATATATCATAAAACTGACAACGTTGTTTGCTGCACGTTAGTGCTGCATTTAAGGTAATTTTAGCCTGAGGTATTGTAATAAACGCGCCAAACAGTTCAAGTGCACAAATGTCGCAGGATTAACTATATAGTTTCAAAAATAGGGTGCGGTAACGAAGATCGCAGGGGATCAAGGAATATTTACAAGTAACAGTATTTATTAACCCCAGTTGAAATGATTATGGTATGGATAAGGCGCTATTCATCTGAATGCTTTATATACAAGGTGTGGTGAAAACAAGGTGGTCTATTATACGCCATCGCCAAACGCAATACGTAAACTCAGAAAGATATTATCAGGGATTTCAGAAAACCCTGGATATTATTAGTAGTTCTGGGTATATGTCCTTGTAACTATAGGCGTTTATCCCCGTCGATAATAATTGCTATTGATAGCCAAATAACGCATCTGTTCTGGGCCAACTCCCCTTATGGAGAGATGACCAAGTATTAAACGCTGTATCACGCAACGTTTACCACGACTAATCAGTTCCTTCGAATATCTCACGCAGTCAATTATAAGGTGTTTTCTGCGAAGCTATACACATAACTAATGTTCTGCTAACGCTAGACGAAGGCTTTAATACCAGTTAATAAAATCGCTAAATCCGGTCACAGGTCACGGAATGCCACATACAGCTTTGCACTGCATCAATGCTGTCTTCATTTCGAGCCACCATTCTATGTAGGGTTTAGTGCCCATTCAAGTGCTGATTAGATTAGTACAGTACAGAATATCGAGGTCGATTTGCTTTTTTGATGATAGTTTAGGGCGTATATTGGAAAAACACATCACTGTGAGATAACTGTAGACCACGCGATTTATGCAGTGAATTTTGATAGTTGTTGGTGCCATTGTTAATTGCTTTATCAGCGTCGGCTGCTAGTCTTTCGTGCATGATTAGATCACGATCTTTCAGCTCTCTTCAGCACCGCGATCACCCGAAGCAATCCATTTTCACCTAAAGAAGTAGCGGAGCTTCAAAACTTTGTAAACAAAGTTCTTTGGTAAATGGGGCTCCACTTTGAATCCGTGGTGACAATTTCTTGCAATATTCTGGTGATGTTAGCGTGGCCATTCGCTATATAAGGAGCTCTCTACGAAACACACACACACACCCACGTAAATATAAGTATGCAATGTGGAGATTAGAAATATTATCTCGCAAGCCGCGTCGACGCCAAACATTCTTATGCACTCATTCACAGCACCAGCGCAACGGGCCTGTCACCTCAGTCAACCAATGGCCTTGGAGAACGTGTAGAATGTAAAGAAGGTTGTACGACATCTGTGCTCTATATTCAAGGACTGGCAACTAGACCTAAAACGATGCATGCCTATTGCCTACAAATTGTAGTTGTGTACAGAACCGAACAAACATAAAAAAGTATTGCTCTTTGTTTGGAAGCATACTTTCAAACGTTTTAAATTCTGGCGATTAAAATCGTTTATTTGTTGAATATTTGGGTGACGTCACAAATATTTAGGTAATATTGATGCCCTTTTACTTCCGCCCACACTGCAATAACATCGACAATTATTTCATCAAAAACTAGTATGCACCTTCCCAGGATTGCGCTTACAAAATATGTACCTGAAACTTGAAATGTTTTCTTTTTTGATCGTTACCGAATTACTCCCTCACAAACACTTTTGGAAAAACAATCCGCCCGCTCGCGAAACCAGTCGACGCATAAATACGTCGACCAATACGGGCTACGAAAGGGTAACCGCTAAGCTTGCCGGTTGACTAAATGCTCATATGCTCAGTACTAACTCAAATGCTCGTTCCGAGATACAGCATGGTCTGTGTCATTGGGGCTTAACCTGACTCCAGCATGAGGTAAGACATATAAATCCATTGTTGGTCGGTCATGCGTATCCACTTTATCCGGGCTCAGAACTCCGCAATGGGGAGAGAAGGCATTTCCATTGCACATGCATCCGTGACGAGGTCGTGGATGATATTTTCAGAACAAGACCCATCAGGTTAACCCTTCAGTTAGGCTGATGTAGCAATGGATTTAGATCGCGAGCATCAAATACCTCTAACAACAAGGCTACTTTTCAGCTCGAGCAACAGCCTATAGCGTCTTGTTCGTGATACGCCTGTGGAAATGTCGATGTACGTACACGCAAAGACCACTAAACAGTCGCTATTTCACGTTTACGTAGGTATCACTGATGATTCACCGATGTTGTATCACGCATTTCATAAACTATGCCGAAAATATGTATCGTAACTTTTCCACAGACTCACCCCGCTTATCGATACCGAGAGCCGAAAACAAAGAAGGAATTTCCGGCACGGTATCAGCACGTTTAATGATTCATAAAATCTCATTAATGACCTGCAAGTACAAGACACACAAACAAATCGTTATCATGTCATATTCGCGTGCATGTGTTAGGATCCAAATATACACACGGTAGGCATAACTTGGAGACACGATTTCATTTTCGTTATCGTTTCGATTGGATTGGTGGCAACAAATAACATCGAGATGACCTGCTGTACATTTTAAGCTGGTCTTGTTGGAATTTCTGGGTTAGATCAAGTTGATAAGAGTAATTAACTATTACGTGCTCAGTAGGTATTGCGTTACCAATAGCCACATCCACTGATTCAGAACATAGTGGTTTGGCATGTAGTTCGATTTGATTAAATTCTATGGAAAACATATCACGACAGTATTCTATAATAATCGCGACTCAGGTGAAATGTTTATCACGCGATGCGTGTGGCGCAGAGAGAGCGATTTGTATTATATTTGTATTTTGTTTGCAGCCCGAGCATAACAAATAGTATCATTGTGCCTAAACGTAATATTTGATTCCGGATTTAGGCCTATATAATTTTCACCCTTTACAAATCGAAGTCTGTATTTGACAAGATTTCAATCTCCCATCCTTCATTAGAGAATATGAAACGATCATCATATTTGTTATGTATACAGTAGCATAGGTGGGGGGGCCAACGCTCACAAAATCAAATAAATGGATAACTTATCCACGATTAACCATAACAAGGTAAGGCGATGCGATACACTCAAAACTTTCCCAAGAGTGAAAGGGATTGCAATTTAACCTAAATAGTTTCAGAGCAATTGAGCACAAAGGTATATCCTATCAGCATCGGGAAATTGACCCAGTCAGCTTAAATGCACCGACGGTAGGAGAATTCCAGTGACATGACATTGCATGCTTTTATATACCTTAGGCAGTTAACAGTGCATCTAATACTTATGAAAAGATGGTTACGTGTCCAGCCCACGGTATGGCAAATTCGCCTGGAAATAAATCTAATGTATTCAAGATAGAGATCAAGGCATTTCAGTGCTTGCCCAATCTAAATTTGTGGCGCAAGTCGCAATTCTTCATTTGAGCTCGCTACTTTTCTTACCCGTAAATTGAAATTTTTAGACCGTTCTCAATTCGTGTATACCGTGGACTTATTTGCCTTCCTGCATCAGTTTATTTTCAGTGGCGCGTTTCACCTATGGGTGCTTTGCGCCACAATCGTGTCAGATTCACGAGAACAAACGTATAATGATGCAACATCACCATCATCATGACGATTACTACTCTTCACTCTTCCCTCTTTCTGTCTTTCTGAACCCTTATCTCTTAAATGATTCGGCGCCTAATGCCATGACTTTACAAAATAACGCTAATGCGCAATTTCGTCGCGCGAGTTGGATATATCTTTTCATTTAGGCTACGCACAGCGCTGTAGGGTTATTCAACAATGCATATAATCATAAGCATATAAAATTTATCTTCGGTCGTGAACCGACGCCTTGCAACCATTTTGATACTAAATTTATAACAACTTAATTGCCACCATTATGTTGAAAATCAAACGGATCTTCATGGCAATGTAAAACTATTTGTGCGTCCACCAGTTGAAGGAATGAGATGCACGGTCATCAGAACCAGACAAATTTTGACAGAATTTCGAGAGACCATATGCGTTCGTAGGAATAGGATCCGAAGAGATAGAAAATGCAGGTGTTACGTCCATGGTTTTTGGCCAACTGAAAACGGATGCAATAATTCGGTTATTAGTTAGAACGGTAGAGCGTGAGTGGGTGATAAGAGAATATGCGACAGACTATAGAGTCGTGGGAATACAACGAGTAATGTATGGCGAATGACGAATGGCGAACTTGACATGGCTTGCGGCGTAGGACCCAAGTCGATAACAAGTCCAGCTATTATCTTAAAATTTCTCATCGTCTTAGGTTATAATTTATTATGATTAACCAGACTAACAGCTATTTGCAAAAAATGGCAGTATATCCCTTTTGTTAGAATTTTATATAACTTTCTGTATAGAACTGTGTGACTGTTGATGTTGCATCACTGCGTTCACCACATTCAATACGAGAAAGATAATATTTCGAGAAAATCTTCTTCTGTTCTTTAGATTTCCCATACTCGGCAAGTAATAGTGAAAAAGAAGTTTTCGAAAACGTGATGAAGGAAAAAAATTCTATTTATAGGATTAGCGTAAAACGCTCGACTAATCACGTTGGCGAGTGAAGCCTTCAAAAGCCGGGAGTCTGGGTGAGTAAGGCTACTCTCGCCAGTGATGGCCGAGGCGGAAGGATCACAACTGAGACCAAACCGAAAGGATTGTTCGTTGGAGTCTTTTCCCGATAGACCCAGCATAATGTTATTATGTATCTGCACAAATGCATTGCATTAACTGGATCGTATCTATTTAACAGAATACGTAAGTTGTATTATTCTAGTCGACTTTGCTATCGAAGAAAATGAAGTTGTTACTTGCCGCCACCTGCATCATCGTATTATCCCAAACTGCTCAGCGTGCTGATGCCGACCGAACGAACGGCGCGGTCAGAAAATGTGGAAGCGTCGCAGAAGAATTCCTACAATGGTTTTGTATGGACAAGTCATTCAGATTGCCACTTTTGAGCCACTCAAACATAATATGTAAGTTATTTCAATACTTGACAATATGATGCCAGATACTAAATGAAAATTTGTATATTTCAGTGGTTCTGAGCGGATATCGCTTTGCAAGAGATAAAGGAATCTACCCGTTCGTGCGTTTAACTGCGAAATGTTGCATGGAAGGTTGCCTTGAATCTGACTATAAAGAAATGTGCAATATTCACGATAAAATAAAACGTTGCGAACGTCGTTATCTGAACCGAAAAATGGCAAAAAAATTTGGCAGAATGCGACGATTTTGTAGAATGAACCCATCTTTATTGATATAAGTAACTATCTATTGATGTAAACCGTATGGAAACAAATCTTCAATGATTCTACACTTTGAAACAAAACAACTGCTCGTAGTGTTACGGTTTTCTGTTGAAACATGAGCGTAGGTGTGTAACATCACAATTTTGTCCTTTACCCTAAAGTTTGTATCAAAATACAAGAAGCATAATAATGCTGGGAGAGTCCAAAAAAGTAGATTTCCTACACCTTTTCTTTGAGAAATATACGCTGAAAAGAAGAACTTTTCATAACAATCAATCAATTAGATGTCAAACACATTTTATTGCACTTGTCTCGCATATGTCTTTTATTTAATATACATATTCTAAATATTACACACATTGCTTATCATTGTCAGTTGTCATTTATATATTTCCCATAATTCAATTTGCACATTGTTCATTCTGCTATATATCTATATTTATTACCGTGAAATGAACGCACAATCATTATATCATTGTAACATGATACATTGATGAAGAATTTATCTCTCTGTTTTGATGGTTTGGTTATGAGGAGCTACGGCGTCATTACGAAATTCGACGGTGGCATGCGTATGAGAGAACAACAAGTTCTACTCGCAAACGCACATTCGTGTAGTGCAAAAAAGGACCCTGCATACGACTGTGTATATTTGCGCCATTCGCTATCGTAGGGACCATTGTGGTGAATAAATACAGTCGCAGAATAAAATTCGAGGTTATTGAAGCTATTCGGATGATGTTGGTCAGGGATAAGTAGTTCTATATATCTCAAATTTCATGAATTGACTGTCGCTGCCCTCGGTCATCGTTAAAAAGATCACCACGGATTTAACGCCCAGCCTCGGTTTATTGGGAATTAAAACCTTCACAAGCTTTCGAAGCTTCGTTCCTTCATCAAGTTACAAATTTAAAAAATAGTAAATTGATAACAAAAACAATTGCTAACAAAATTTAGAGAAATTTGGAGTTTTGCCACTATGCTCGATGAACACCTGATAAATGAAAACTTGGAACTTACTGAAACATCTCAAGTTCAGACCTCGCATGAAATATACCGTATATACGCACGACATGAAATAGATTATACACATGACATATACCGCTTTTAATAAATATTTGCCACTCGCTGATTGACTCAATCTCGAATTTTGGAATTTGTGCGAGGCTTCATTAAATCCAAATTGAGCCTTTATCGAAGTCGTTAGATCGAGAGCAATAGTGTTAATGGTAAATTAGAACTCATTTGGTACAGTTGACGTCATCTTTAAGATTCCTTTCCAATCTCTAACTATGTGAACCAACGCAGACCTCAATTTTACGTGTATATGTCTATATGTCTATATTGTATGTGTGTGAAGGAGGAGGCTATAAGAAATCAATGCAGTCATCGAATACTGTATGTTGTACTGGTTGAAAATTTTAACATATTTTGGTTTTGATAAACTCTGAGCTCGAAGCCTTGGTGGCCAAAGGTCCTTGCAGCCGAGGTACCTATCCAATATTCAACAATCTGGGTACATAATTAATAAAATCGCCAGAGAATTTAAACAGTCGAATGTCTGCAGTAATCTCCGAGCACCAAACTGTTGTCAAAAATTTGATCAATGTTTTTCGAACCACTGTGTCACAATTGCCCATTTTTAGTATGGGCAAGAATTCTTTGGTTACCATTTTTCGACTAGGAATCACAAAATAAAGAAGCCACTCCAAGCCATATGCCCAGATCGTACCTAATTGACATCATCGTGATTTTGGATCGCGTGTTTGTTCGGAGAAACGATCGAAAGATGCCTGAGATAAATAAGTTGTCTACTGCTTTTGAGCAGTAAATTCCGTTCGCATTGCGCCAAGTAGATAAAATAAGTAACGCTACATCGCGTAAACAATGTAAAATTATTGGAAAGAGCAAAGGTGGTCGCGTGAGCGTGTAATTATTGATTTGTTGAGAGAAAACATTGCAAACTCGTACAAATCGTGACGAATTGTTACACTGTGTTACTAATTCCAATCAAGAAACGTATACCAGATAGAAAGACCGTGTACTAAGAGAAGGATTTTCCAACAATTCGCACGCAACGAGATTATATACAGTAAGTCGCACGTAGGCCGTACGTTCAATTTTCAAAAGTTACTTTGCCCCCTGACAGCATGAAATGTATCGAAATAGTCTTATCCAAATTTCGCATCTACATCGAGTATCCACATCGAAACACTCTCCTCCATAAACTATTCTACCTATAATGTCATTTTCTGTCACTTCGGCATTTCTCATATCCATAAACCCAACACACAAAATTATTCGCCCCCCGATCAACTTCCTCCGCACAAATCATTTCCGCTGGAGGGGTGTCTAGTTTGCTTCTCCCATAAATCTCGAACTCCGTGGATTTCTGGCGTGATCTTCTATGTTCAGCCATGCCCTGCTAAATTTACTTTACGTTAGTTAGAATTTAGTAGGCCTTGGCTAAGCAAAGACTATACCGTCTGATGAAGGAGCGGAGCTCCGAAAGCTAGTGACTGTTTTAATTCTCAATAAACTAAGGCTGGACGCTAAATCTGTGGTGATCTATTTTACAATAGAAAGGAAACAAGAATACGGTTAGGATATTGATGTACTACTGTATGTACGCTACATTAATTTGCTTTAATTACGTTCGAATTATGGTTTTGTTCAACAGCTGCTGAGTGGAAATGCTTGAGTCTCACATGTTATTAGCTCTGATCTTTTGCAGTTACTCTAATGATGTAACTCTTAAAACAAAGGCAAAATTATCAATTATCAGAAAAGGTGGGCATTTTTCTTTGAAAGCGTACCGCACAGAGCACACGGTTAGGATATTCACTGGATTAGAAATGAAGGTATGGCTTGGCGGGCAGCCGCAGATTGCTGCATCGTCGCCTGTAGATTATGGCGCATATGACGTAGCGTCTGAGAAATAGAGGGTGACGCAAGGGATTGTTACCGTGTTAATGATGATGTAAGCATAACTATAAAACCCGTATAATCAAATAATACATAAGGTACTTGTGATAATAAATGTGGGATTGTCTTTCTTAACAAACTGATCATGTGATAGGTAGACTGTTCTTTGCTTTACTGTCCTATAGCGTTGGACAAACGAATGGAAAAAGGCAAGAAAGTAGGCCTCACACATCAATATAGACAACCATACGTTAAGTTTGCGATAAATATATCCATTCTCCTAGCATGGAGCCTCGTCAATAGACAGATGGGGAGGTTGATGGACAATCAAGTACGCCATTTGCAAAAGCATGAAGGAGGACATGACTTTGGCAAATATTGAGGAAAAAATTCGTCACGGTAAGTAATTCATTGATCAACGTGGCTTAAGACTTGCCAAGATAGACAACATAGGCATTGATTCCCCACATTCATTTGCATATATTTTAGAAATATTGCGTGGTAAGCGGAAAGTGATTGAGTACTTGTATTCAGAGGGAAACGTTGCTAAATATCATTTGGGATTTCATTGAAGTAGCTACAATCATCGCACAAATGACGCAAACGGAAAACAGAAATCCCCAGAGAAATTGATTCGCTACAAGATAAGTAAGTTCAAGAGCCAATCACATAGCATATAATGGGACGTATGTACAGTATGTATATTTAATGTTGCAGTGTTTCAATGGGACGAGAATGGTTCGTTTCTTACGTAAAACCTGAATGTGACGATACCAGTAATTTACAGGGTAAAATGTCAACTCGCGCCTCCAACTGCCTCTTCTCAAATGTTGACATTTTCTCGAAGCAAATGGATTTGTAACGCAAGATTGGTATAGTAGACCTTTTCGATTACGCTCAATATTTGATCCTAGCGCTAGAGAAATCTCCTTATATTGAAGGTCAGGGGCGACCGAACTACGTGGCATTGACCTTTTCAAACCGCACCCTGCCCGCGAACATGGTTTGACGTGAATGATTGCGTAAACGTGTTCATTTCATTTCCCAGACTTATTGGAAGTATTGAACATCATACTGTAGGTACACGGCAGTAAAGGCGCGGTGTCTTGATTTCGCAAAGCACATACCTTAGAAAATGAGAGGCAACGCCATTTACAATTCTGTGGTGCTATTTTGTCAAAATCAAGTAACCGTAGCCCGTAGTCAATAATTTGTTCACAGAAGATTTAAGACAACGTCGATAGCTGGTTGGTGATAGGTGGCCGGCTGAGAGGTATTCACCTGGCCATGTCGATACGAGATTCAAATCCGCATTGTGGGCTCGGGGAGGGATCGGGTTCGCAACACCAGATTTTATCTCTAAAATCTTGTAGAAAAAGGGCAGACAAGCTCTCATTACGTGACTAAACTTCATAACTTCTCAACCTCCTTCATCGAGTATAAATGCCATCATAGTTTCGTGTCAGCGGCTGTGATTTCTAATCGTTCTTGCTTGTTTGTTTATGTATTATTCGATATCGCTAGCTATAGGCATGTGAGTGTCACGCTGCCTAGAAGCAGCCGCAGTCCGAGCAAGATGATGATAACCTTTCGGTCACGACCAAGAGCCTCTTCGAAACTTGTGGTCGCGGTGCTAATGTAGAAACAGTGGTATTTTGTCTTGTACTATCAAATCATTAGCGATGGCACAATTACTGGAGTAGGCTCAAAGCTTTACGACGCAATCAACGCACGAGTAATTCGAGTAACCCTGTTTATTGCACCATCGTGACATTCGGAGAATAGTACTACCTGAGAGTGATGATGACTAATTACGGAGATTTCTCTAATTGCGGTTCTTATTGTTTCATCCAAATTCCAGCATGCGCTCATAAGACCACAATGTATATTAATTCCAGCAAAACTAAATAGGTTTCGTCATCTGCGCCTATCAACGAAATTCAACATTCCCTTCACTGATTAAAGGTTTCATCAGTTTTTTAATACCTTGAAATGACATTTACGCGATGATGTTTCTAAAAGTGGTCAAATGTAACCAACATCAAGTCACGAGACAGCTCGATACAGGATTAAATTTACACTCTCATAATCTCCATTTTACGAGTCGTAAATCCGACGTGCCAAAATTTGAACAGAAGCTGGCACGCTGTGTAAGACGCACTTTGGAATGGATTCGTTTTACAAGTCCTGTCACACTTAGCTAAAGGGCCTTTTGCGAACAACAGCAAAATGTTTTTGGACAATCTAAAGTGAATATTCAGTTCATCACGCCTCATTCAATTACTAAACCCTTATTTTTTATGCAAAATCAATCGATTTGATATAAAACCTTATTATATTAGTATATCATATTATACTAATTATATATATATCAAATTGATTGACTAGACTTAACAATATGAGGTAAAAATATAGCGATAGCATGAATAATAATAGGTGACAGCATGGACAACATTTTGCCGGTGATCCTACAACACGTTTTGGTCGCCCGCTTTTTGGCTGTTTAGAATTTCCATAGTTACAATTCATTGGTCTCTTTCTCTAGCCACGAAACTCTCCGTTTACCCACAAAACTGAAAACCGAAGATAAGCTAAGCAGACTCGAGGCGTTAGGTGATTCTCCAATTCATAAACGGAAATATGACGTTTTTCTCGAAACTTTCGTCCTCGGTATAAACAAATTTCTCACAACTGCAACACAGTCGTATGCGCAGACGAAATCCGAAGCGACGTCAAATAAACATATGCCTTGATGACGCAAATTGATGAGAATTGATGAGAATTGATGTGAATTGATGTGAAAGAAGCAAGGCGGTTTCAAATCCTTTTCTTATGTCATCGCGGTACATAAACAAAGCATAGGTCAAGTATGTTTATAATAATCGATTACGTGGTGTTTGTGTTTGTCAGTGACGCATTCATGACTTGGTTATTTTGTCGGCATTATCAATGTTTACGTTTAGAACTTGATTGCTTTGTTTTGAACAAAAAACAGGCCAGTAAATGATTTGCAGCTTATTCAAACGTGAAATCACTTGTGCTTTGCCTTAATTAAAGAGCTTGGTACGGGGATAGCTGCGTGTTATTATTCAGTAGGCTTAGCTTTCGCCAGATCTCTTGCTCGTGTTGCTGTTGCTGGGTGTGGCATTTCGGCATTGCTATACGTTTCCTCCTTTCCCCCATCAGCATCTTCATGCATGGGTGGTCACAGTGTCTGGAACCGCAGATGATGTCGATTTCCATGCCGGATGCCCTTGCTGCCAGATGCCTCGCAATTCATTTGTGCCGATTACATGTCGGGGGTGTGGATTCATCTTATGCTTGGCCTCTCAAATTCTAGTCCAAAAACATCTCCAAGCCATTAACGTGAAGCTCAGAGTTTCATTGGTGTTTCGGTCGTAACTGCATCACAATCTGCCTTTACCTACAGAGTAAGCCTACAGATGGACATCAGTTACTCATATTCCTCCTTCCCGATACTTAATGGCGCAGCAAAGAACGACATCATAAAGTCTTGCATTTTCTAACCCAGTCATATTTGAACACGTCTTGTATGTTAGATCACAATATAAATAAGGACATTGAACCTTGAAATTGACGTGTTCTCATTTACGTAAGCTCAGTATTCCTGTCAAAACTTGCACCGTATCAAAATTTTGTATACTACTATTTTTGACTGGAACAACAATGGAATACCGCAACAACATGACCTGCGATCGCTCAAAGGTGACATTTATCCCATAATCTGACGACACACAATCCAATTCGATGTAAATATGAAGTAAATCATGCGTTAAAGGAGAATTAACATGTCCATTATTTTAGAGCTGTGCAGCAGGAGACGATTTACTCGATATCATGAATGTCAAAATGTCAAAATACAGTTTCGTCAGCATTACTTTAAATCCATTCCGGATAACAGTTCGACACGAAACACCACAGTTTTCTTTTTTATATTTACTCATTTGAAACACGACTAACCGCAATATTTGGTAGATACATCTTTTATCCCCGTAAATCTCATCTACCCAACCAAACTGTCCCTATTTGATTCGTCCAATTACTAGTCAATTTAGGGCGTAAACATACGGCGACTATGCCAACTATGGATTCATAAACAAACATAATCTCGATTTATCTGTTCAAAGGTTGGGGTGACAACTTTGAGCATCATCCGAGATGGTACATAGCGTCTGTGCCTGGTTCGAAAGAGCTTGAAACTTCAGGGTTGTGACATCGACCAGAGTTCGGATCAAAATTAGCAATTCTCCCCAGCTACAAAGTTTGAGGGGAGACCATAATACAATTACCCACCCGGCAAATAATGAAACACAGAATCAGTTGGGTTGGATCTCGAAATCACGCACGGAATTCCACCCTCTTTACTTTTTAGCGGCACTTGTAAATTTATTATAATTTCCGAGGTCGACCGCTTAGATCAACTCTCTAAATTTCCATTGCAAGTATCTCTTTACTACAGACAAGAGTGGATAACAAGTAATGACCGAATTACTGGGTAAAAATTTAATTAAAATACGGCAGTCAAGTATACTTGCATGACTAACGGTTATACATGAATTCCAATCCTCCCATATCGAGCACCAGGCCGGAATAGACGTGATTATCTCAAGTGCGTCATGACTGATTCACAAAACATATTTTCTTTGATTGAAATAAAAGGCTGATCAACAAGCAACGGTTGCTAAGTGCACGTCAAGACGGAATTAATTGAAATTACAATACGACGACTCCCTATACTTTTGGATTTTCTGAATTGCACGACTCTGCCTCAAGCAGGATAATGAGATCAACAGTCTGGGAGAGATCCAATCAAATTTCGTTACAACAGCGCGTCATCAGTAACGGCTCATGTAACCATCGAAAGAGGAACTAACATAGTGTCTAGTGTCGGCATACGAATTTCGGGCGATCGGATGGCTCAACCGGCGAACACCTTTTGAGCGGACGTCATCTGGATAAGTCAAACGGAAATCTAATATAACTACTTCCAGTTCCTGCTATTCTTGGCACTCCGCATCGCGGATTAAAAACGCAGTTCACTCAACAGTTTTGATATAGCAATTACGATTGTAGCATGCAGCCAGAGCGCAAGATAGGGATACCACGTGACCAACTTCATCTGAAGCCATTGCAACGATTTGACTTCATTTGCAGGTTCCAATTGGGCTCACCTGTTCTCAACTTGGTTTCATTTGGGTTCGAAATCAAGATGTCTGGACATGTTCGGTTTGGAAGGACAAATATTCGACGCAATCTACAGCATATACAAGAGTCGCCACTATTCGAATATAGAAAATGAGTTTTAAAATGCACCAGTTCTATCCTGATGGATTCTAGCCGGCAGTGCCATATATAGCTGCAACCTCAACAATAATGAAGCTTCCGATTGTATTTACAGTGTATATCCTCAAACAACATTGATTTATATATAGCAACGCGGTACTGAGTTGATCCTGGTAATATCAACGTTATCATTTACAAGTGGCTTAAAATAGTGATTTCTAGCATTTTCCTTCCTACCTCAAAAAGTCAGAATCGTCGCCCGCAAATTACATGATAGTTTGTTAATATTATGAAGATAGAAAGATACAATTATAAGTACAATCAATGTCCAGTGCCATGTACACTGACGTGTACCGCAGATTTATCCATTCACAAACTATAGATTATCACCACAAGAATTTCATTGGTGACCTCCGGACCTCTGTCAAGGGGGCAAAAGTGCAAAGGAAATTGTTCTAACATTGCAGCAAGTAATAACGCCGGCGGTGGACAATCATTATAAATAAAAGCAGCACCGATGAAAACCACCACAGAATAGTTTATATGGAAATGAGTTCCCAAGTTTCAAGGCGTTGCTTCTTGTTGAAAACACGTTGACGATGCATCAGTGCAGGAGATTGATAACTAGTAATTGGAACACAAACTAGAGATATGCTGTGGCTGTAAAATTAGGGACCGCATTATTTAAATTATTGGGGTAAATCGGGTTTATTGATAACCATAACGACGAGTGGTACAAAGTTATCCTCGCAATTCTGCTACATATCCCACGTGTAATGGAAAGGTGGTCATCGGGGCTGACTCCGGTGAGTTGAATCTCGACCGTGTCATACCAACAACATCAGACCGCTAGACCAGTACAATAGGAATAGGCTTTGAACTCTGATATTACTCGATTTACGTGATCGCAAAACAAGAGCACATGTGCTACGCGGTGCTGAATTATTATCAGAGTTCCGAAAACAGTCCACCATTTTGAGCGTGCTATATGCCTACCTAATCGGCAGCTAACTTGATTGTCTAATGTTACTTATATGTGAATTTCTGCTAGAATTTTTGCAATTGTTATTTCGTAAAATAAATATCTGTCCGTTTGTCATAAAAACATCCCCATTACAGAAACCATGAATCATCGACCTCACTCTCTAGTACACAGAGCAGACATGACGTTGTACGACTTGTACATATCAAAAATGGAATGTGTTTACCAGAATACTTCTCCACATTATTACAAAACCGCAATTGCATCCGTTTATTGCGGCCAAGTCAGGGCTAACGTAAGAGCGACTGGTACCAATTATCCCACGTACGATTTGAGGTAAGTTTGCTTATGCATTTTGACTTGGGCCAAAATAGCAGCCTGTGCTAATCGGCTTGAATTAGGTAATTATGCTTGGTTTTACAATTTAAGACAAATCCAGATCACGACTCTACTTAACGGATGCCATTATCTCCACTGATCTCTCATTTTAATTGGAATCCAAAATTCATCTCACATCGCCTATATAAACAAGCGAGCGAAGAGGGAGAACAGAGCTTCATATAGACACCGGCGAGGCAACGACAGCGCGAGTGTTAATTGTACTGTTGATTGGGGCAGATTGACGCAGAAATCAACTTTCTGTGTACCAAACGGCGGCAAAAATGGATATAAAACAAGAAATGAGGAAAATATTATTTTCTATTTACAGTTATCAAAAATAATATCACAGACAATTGATATAAACACAAAATGATGACTGCAAAAATGTTGTTGATTTGCCTTATCGCCATGATTACAATACTTCCGTCAGACGCTGAAAGATCAAACGGAGTGATTCAAAGATGCGGGCAAGAAGCTCTCAACTTTCTACGATTTATCTGCATGGACCCAACATTCAAATTTCCTTTCCCGTACCATCACCTACGATGTGAGTAAAATATTCATTGTTCTGCATTAAAATCCTTCAATTTTATATATCAATATTTATGCTTTATTAAATAGTTTTTAAACACATCCGTGGACCTTATAAGAACATGTATCCGTTTCAACACGCTGCCATGACATGCTGCAAATATGGTTGCCAAGAAAGTACCTACCTTAAAATGTGCATGTACCACAAGGAGATACAACAATGTGAAAAACTATACCGAAACCATCACACGAAAAACGGACGACGAAAAGTGAAAGGGTTGTGTCATATAACGCGCGGTTGAATTGAGTAGACCGTAAAGAAGGGCTCATTCAAACGAGGGTTAAAAAAGAGAGGCATCAAGCAAACGAAACGAGAGATTCAAAAGAAATCAAACTTTGTGACATCATAGTATTCGTTCCGTGTGTCTTCGAATTGTGATATTTGCTTTTTGCGAACATGATTTTTACGATTTCCGAGCAGTCGCCGCCGCAAGCGTCACGTTGGAACGCTGGGCGTAATAAACGTGAATATACCAGAAAAAACTTTTAACCCGTGTGAACAATACAATGCATATACCAACGACAGGAGATTTCAACCTCCTGATGACGTGTTCTGTGTTTGTATTCATTTTTGAAAGATTTTTTATATATTTAACAAACATTTGACACCACAAATTTAACATCCACGATAAAAAGTTGCTCGTATGCTTCCAAAACCCGAACTATCAATAATAATGCGGGTGGATGTTAAATCTGTAGTGAAATTTCTTAACTGGGTGCTTATATGCTTTTCCTTACGCTTTTTCTAATATTAATCAGCACTGTGATTACTAAAATGAATAATATTTTAATGATGACAATATCTCCATGGACGTCTACTTTCTGTACATATAAGGCAAGGGCGGGTCTTCGACTTGATAATCCGCATGATGGCGACTAGTGACATGCTGAGTATAGTTTTCAATACGCCAAGTCTCGACCGTTGCTCTACATCAGACGCGCTGAGATAGGAGGTATACAGTATTTTCTTAGCGAGACAAAACCGAAACCGAGGACAGATGAGCCGTCACATGTGCTTTAAGATATAGGCTACCCCGAAAGATGACCAAGATCGGGTGTTGTAAATGCGATGGATGCAATGGTACGCTATAGTGATTCCATAGAACCCTGAGACAGTGCGAATGCGAAGGAATTAGACCTATTGGTATGCATTCGGGCCCAAATGTATTCGTTCAACTGTTGGATATTCCTACGGAGTTGGCAGACTATAGTTTTATGGGTCAGCCTACTTGTAATAGCTAATCAGCCTATCGGTTTAGTTTATGATAATTCTCATTAAACACAATTCATGCGGCGTTTCTCACGTCTGGACGGCAAAACTACGTTATTATTCAATAACAAGTCTCTATGTTTTGCGTAACCTTTGCACTGAAAGATACACAGGCTACATGAAAGCTTACAAACTTGTTTACATTTATGATATAATCACGAACTGAAAAGCACATTGCACTGCTACTATAATTCTCAAAATGAGTCAGACCAATTCAGAATTGCACCACCATTGAGAAAAGTGTTTTTCTTTAGGAAGTTCCCATGCCACAGCATGTACTTTAATAAAAGATTTACTTGACTGTAACTAAAAATGAATGATTTGTTAAGTAGTTTATTCTTACTGTCCTTGATATTGGATTGACATGTTATTGACATCGTGACACTATAGACATTGTATTTTGTTGTCTTCAAGAGATGGGTAGCAATTTGATACTGAAATCGCTACAACATGGTTTGACTCGTGACCGCAAATCGATGACATGAAGATAGATAACGAGTTGTTTTTAATCAAGATGAGCTACTCCCTGGGCTTGATATAAACAAGACAACGGATGTATGTATAACAGATCGGGGACTCATCAGAATTTAACGCATCTACATCAACGGATTAAACAAGTAAACATGACATGCACTATTTTAGTAGGCCATGCATGCACCTAATTGATACCAACAACTTCGTGCTAAAAAAGTCAATGATTTTCTCTTGGTATTTTGCTACGTCATCGGACTAACCCATTGAGAAGATGCCTTGTGTGAAAGTCCTTGTTGTATAATGGCTCCATTCTGCCAACTAGCGAATTAGAAACCATCATAATGCTGACAGAACAAGAGATGGCGAGACGTGGTGTGGCGTGAAGAAGAGATGGTGTGGCGATTCCATAATGAAAATGATGGCTATGCGCATGTACACTATACAATGTACAGACTTCGACTTTAACATATTTTATGCATGCTGTAAGTAGGCCTAGGCTTGGAAACATCTCGAGACCACCAATCGTCATATGAACACAGTATATGAGCAAAACATAAAGAGTTTAGCAGTGGTGAAATGGGAATGTTGGCGTTGGGGCAGCGAATCGCACAAGGCGCAACGCAAAGAGGACGTTGCAGTAAGACGGGAATACAAGATATATCGAAACGTGTAGCTTGCTAATATAAGCATTGACCTGGTGCACATGCCCGTTGAGCAGTCGAAAATGCTATGAATTCAAACAACAGCAACGAGCTATAGGCTACACCCTGCGCTGAAACGTCTTTGTTATGTGTAAGGTGTAAGCCTACGACCAGGGTGTCGAACCGAACCGGAACCGGAACGAAAAAGAACGGTTACCGCTTGATTTTTGTGAACCGAAACCGTAACCGAACCGTTTTTTTAATTTTCCAATTAACCGGAACCGGAACGAAACCGTTGTGGCATTTTCCCGGTTACCGCTCTTTTAGCAAACGGTTACCGTTTTTCTAAATGGAGGTGCCAGCGGTTTATTTTTTTGAACTATCCACATACATCAACATGTTTCCGCAATCGGTTAAATTATCTCACTCTTTAAAAAGTTTGACCGGTCAATTGCCCTGTCGCACTTGGAATTGAAAGGTAGGTCTCAACACGTCAGCTCGGCACGCGAGCAAAGCGTCGGCGGAAATGAACAGGGCGAATTCGTACGATAACGATAAATCGGTGTGTCAAATCGCAAATTTCGCAAAGTCGTCCGGAAAACATGCCGCCAATCTGGAATAGCGATTTCAATTAGCCTACTGCTAGCCGCGCGCTGACATCTCGGCTGACGATCAGACTCGTTGCTTAAAATTCTCGCAAGTTACCATTACACACAAATTCTCAGGGACTTAACAAATCAAAGTTCAAGAGTTTATTTTTATCGTAAGAATTTCGATTTAAAACTTCGTCTTGCGTAGCCTACACTATAAAGCGACGGGTATATCGTATATATGTCGATAAACATGGTTATTTGTCCGCGTATCGCATCCGCAACGAACTAACGATTTCCAGTATTTGAACCGCTCCAGAACCGGTTCATCCGTCGGCGTAAACCGGTAACCGCTCTCTATGGGCAAGCAGGAACGAAACCGGAACAAAACCGAAACTTTCGTTTCGGCAAAAACCGTAACCGAACCGTAACCGTTTTTTGGATACGGTTCGACACCCTGCCTACGACGCAACTTTATTTCAGTTTCTACCAAAAGATACTTCAATGACACTCACATTTCGCGGAGAAGCTAAAGTTCGGGATCAAAGTTATGCTGCGCATTTGGGATATGAAGCATGCGTGTCTGTCAAAATACTTCGACGCGGGAGGTTTGGATTCCGTTGTTGTGATAGCCGCGCGGATGGAAAGTGTTCATTTAATCAGCGGATAAAGCGTCACAAAATGTGTTTCCTTCGTAATTTCATAACGGTTGTTTTCAAGAGCAAACTTTCACCCAAACACACATTTTAAGAGTAGGCCTAATGCTTGTTTTTCTGAGAATTATAACATTTCAGCCAACTGTGCCAGCTCCTTATGTTGCATTTGGTACTTGTAAATGACCACAACATGTCGGCGGTCTCGTGACCTTGGTGCAAAACGAGGACAAAGTTGTTGTTAACTCATCGAAATCAACAAATCGCCATAAATTTCCAATGTTGCTCCACAAAACTTTTAATTGTCGTCTCACTCGGAAACTTTAAGCTTTCTAATCTCTCTAATCTCAAGAGTTGAAAACGAAAATACTCTAGGAATCGCGTATTCACCGAAACTTTGCTTCGTTCCAGTATGGATTACGAACGATTAGTTGGTAAGATTCTCCTAGCAGGTTGGTTTATAATAACCTTATTTACAGAGAGTAGTAGCGACGATCTGCAACTCAGACGTTTCACTGCCGTGCGCGCACTGTCATTAAATATACACCTCACATAACATAATTAGTACAGAAAATTTTACCTTGACCACTGACGCGATAACAATTAGAACCGATGTAGAAGCATTAAATATTAGAAAGTTGTAACGAATCAGCAAAACAGCATCTGGTTTCTCCTAACATCTGGACATGGTAAACATTGTTAATGTGCGTTGGATATTGCGGTATGATCGAGATTTGATATTTGATTGCGATGCCGTTTGATAAACTAGACGAATTTCTAATCGTCATCGTTTCTTATGCCTGCTAAGTCGAACCGATACTTAGTTTAACTGAACTTGACTGCAAGGCTACTCAGTTGCGCCACCATAAGGAAAGTCAACATGCAATACAGGTAACCGCATGCTGTCGTTTGTTGATTCATGCTTTTGACAACTGTGGTCACTGGCGATTCAGGTACTCCTGGTTTACAACGCGCACGATTGCAACCACAATGGATCACTAATGGCCACCAATATGATACACGAAGATTTTGTCACTTAGGACATTAGTAAGGTAACAGTACGGTAGCCACATGCGTCGGGACCCTATGCAAAGACTTGAATAAAGCAGACGTAGCCTACTGCAAACTGGTGTGGGGATATTAAGACAGTGATCACTAACCGTTGATCAACAGGTATTGGCTATTCCAAGAATTTTTACCAATCCATGGAGTCACCATAAATTCACCATGCCCAGCCTGAACTGGAATATAGGCTACCTCGGATCCCTTCTATATATTTACCTAATGATGGATGGACTGGGGCTTGTAAACTTGAGAAGTAGATTCCACAAAACTGTAGCCTATAGCTTAGATAGTAAATCAGATTCGACTCAATTTTCATTTTGCTCACCCCTAGATAGGCTACTCTATAGTGTATAATCTAGTGATGTGTATATTGTTGTAGGTGTACAGTCATAAGCATGCTTTGCAATTACACCAGCCCTATCAAGTCAGAGTCACTACTTATTTTTCACTCACATCCTAGCCCAAGACACAGGGGCTTATTGCTGTCTACAAATATTGCGGCGTGAGGCGTCAATTATGATATTGAAACTCCACACGAGTTGATTAGTAGGTAGTTTTTGCGTCATGCTACGGTATATCATATCATGGCGTGTTGCTGACATAAAACATAACAATATCGTGATTCTATTTAATTTTATTTAAACAGTCACTATCAAAACGCCCGATAAACTTAACGAATGATGAATGATTACTATCCATCGATTCGGATATATATGGGCTGGTCTGTGCCACGCCTCCTCGTCAACCACATGCCAGATGTCATCGCGCATCAACCGAATGAGTCAAATTCTCTGAGGGTGTCTTCCACTTAGTCGGGACCCGCAATTTCAAGTTTAAAGATGCCGGAATGAGGCTAAATTATAGATAAAAAGCATCCTTTTACTTTCTCTAAAATCTGTGGTTTCGGTCTCTTTCTTGGTAAATTATTTTACGAGAGTAAATCACGTGCGACAGTTGCATTTCTAGTTCGTCGTATTACCCGACATTGGTCACGAACTCTAACTATTCTTATATTATGCGGTTTCACTACCACAAAAAGCATAGTATTAAGTATGCACATTGTTAGTTAGCATTGCTATCGGAATCAACACAGTTTCATCCCGAATGCGCGTAGAATCTGAATTAGAAATTACAATCAGCAAAGTTCCAAGCCACTCATTCAATTAATGAAATGCAGTTGCTGTTAAAATGTCCTCAAGAGCGTCACATCTGAAACGGGTTGGTTGGTCGTTAGGGGATGTTTTTCTATAATGCCTACTCCACTACTTCACCCACCGACAAGCTGAGTTTTGGATGTGCGCTCTGACACAAAAAGCAGACGCAATCAAACCGGAATTACATTCCCATCAAATGATATTCAATAGAGTGCGCGCTCAACTTTTCCTTCAACACCGAAAGATTGTAAAATCTGACACCTATCACAATCCATTTTCTCTGAT
This sequence comes from Botrylloides violaceus, assembly GCA_030412335.1. Lineage (NCBI taxonomy): Eukaryota > Metazoa > Chordata > Ascidiacea > Stolidobranchia > Styelidae > Botrylloides > Botrylloides violaceus. The sequence continues at coordinate 4,669,068 of JASFYC010000810.1, forward strand.
TAAATCCAAAACCAAAGTAGAAATTAAGCTTATATAAATATGAAAATAGTAGACAAACCTATGCATTAACATCATTGATAAACACTTCGAGTTCTTAGACTAATAATTAAATATAATATAAATATAAATCCAGTGTAAGCAATAGCGCAAGCTGTGACATGTTACATGTATAGAGCATACTAGTATATATTTAGCTGACCTGCAAGCTGCAACTATCGCAGAGGAAATAAGCGGTGGAAGTTACGACCTAATGGGTATTGAAACAGCATAGGCAATCTTGTAGCATTCTCACTCGTCATGATCAATACCTTAATAGATATAAGTGCAGGTACGACAGCAAAAAAGCTTGATTTGAATACACAAACCTTCTTCAGCTAAAACCTGCTACTATCTAAAGGTGTGGCGCACGGTGGGGCGCAAGGTAGGGCGCATTATGCTTTCATCCCTTGAAATTTGACACGGTTTATTAGAGTGGAAAGCCTAGCCTTTAACACATATACAGTACATCAACCAACGTTCTAGAACATTACAAAATATCTCCGGGGGATAGCATAATAAACAGACGAAGCCGTGGCCATAGCTAAGTTATGCTAGCTACACCAGTGTTACGCATGCGCTAGTTGAGCGAGGCACTGTAGGCTTATATACGAGACGACTAGCTAATAGGAAAATGTCGCCCGTAAGGGTCGCAGTAATGTAAGTAGCTTCTTTTCAATTTACTGCAACACTCGGTTGACAGATGTCTGTTCTAACACAAAAGCAAGAAAAAAATGAAAGTACCAATCAACTTCCTTTCACATCATCTCTCATAGAATAGGCTAGGCGTTCTGCTTCACGGCGTCAAAATCATTAGCAGTAATAATGAAATTAATATATGTATGCAAGCAGTCAATAGCCCTGTACACTCTTGCATCGTATAAAGCCAGTGTAAGCCTAAAATATCTGACAACCTATGACGTGGAAACGTCAACATGCATATAGTGGCCAATATGAACTCCACCTCGTCATCGATCAACGCTGAATAAAACTAGCATTGCAAGCCTTGTAACATTGTGCAAAAAGGGATTTGTAGTACGTATACACGCATAGGATGGGTAAGCTGGGCCACTAACCTGCTACTGCTCTAGGAAGGGCGTTACGTTATCCTCCTTTCTGCCAGACGAGACCTCTCCTATTGCTGTAAGCCTGTAAGCCAGCATATAGATCCTACCACTGTCAAGAACATTTATCAGATTTTGAGGAAACAACTTATGCAAGTTTGTCACTCGAGTGCCGCATATCCTAAGATTATACTATCAACGACCTGGTGTACTATTTAGCTAAAGCGGTTCTTACAGAATGTGCATAACGCATGAACTGAACCGGCACCCTTGCGCAAATTTCAGACTATCACTCCATACTGCAACACTAACATGACACACAACGCAACGCAGCACAGCACAAACGACCGCAACGAGCATAAATGAACAACATGACAAAGTAATCAACCAATCATGGACCAATCAGCGGGAAATCTGAACCATTGTCAAAGGATCGTTAGCTCTCAATACGTCCTTCGTGCGAAAAGGTCAAAGTTGGTGAGTGTGACGAGAGTGAGTGTGCTGACGTTTCAGGCAAATATTTACTGCCACGAATTTCGTTGAGCTCGTTCGTTGAGACAACCTGTCGCGGCCGATGGCAGCGATTCTTCCACCGTATAGGCACTCTCATTGTAGGGGAGTCGAAAGTGAAACCGGAAACAGCATAAACTGCGCGTAGCTCGTACGACCCAACCTCCTGATCACGAATACACCTTTCCCTACTCGAAGCAAACGCGACGTGCCCGTCGGAGATCATTGGAGAATGAAAATGTCACCTGAAGAGGTATACGTCGATGCTATCAGGTTACAGGAGAGCTCCCGCCGCGCAGTATATATCATCTCATCCACGTCAAAACTACACCTTCGTCCTACAGCCATGACCGTATCGCGAATTCCGCAGTCAGCCGATCATCTCCGACGATGTCTGGCTGTATGACTACGCAGTTTGAGATAACGTTTTGGCTGAGGGTGCACGTAGTTCTGTCAGAGATGAGATGATGTGCGTAAACTGCGCGGAGGGAACGACTAGAGACCTCCTGTTACCTGGTGCTATAGAACGCCTCTTCGGGTGACGCGTTCACGCTCCAATGATTTCTGACGTACTCATTCACGATACTTGTGATATATGTGATACTTTACGACTCATATTCCCAATCCAATCACTACGTTTGTCATTCTGCCTGTACCGTCGTTACCGTGATTGAGGTTCGTTGGTATATATCTCGAGAAATATACAGGGTATGCGGTAGGCTTTCGCCTGTGAATATTAGGCTACATTTTGTCTCAATCAACGCCAATTGTGCGAGCTTGCGACGGCCATGACTGATATGCTGGTGATCAGATAGCGTGTGTATATACAAATGGGGAATGATCTGCGCCTTCTGCATAACGTCCACTGTGTGTCCATTTTCTTTCCTCAGAAGATATCGTCACCGGCAGAAGCCACCGTGAAAGCTATTGAGTAGGCATACGCGATACCCAAGTAATTATGCGTTATATCATATTCACAGTACAGCCTATATGCCAAAATTTTGTACGCGTCATATTTGCATTGAAGATTTTAAAGTAGTCAATTGCATGTCCCAAGATGACTCAAGTGAGCAAATGATAAAAGAACGAAATTATGCTTTTGAGATCATCAAGTATCTCCTTAAGACTTCCAAAAACTTTACTTATAGATGCGTGCTGTCCGTTTCGATTCTATAGCAATCCAACAAGCTATGGCGACAGCCTACCGCACGTGTGAGTCAGCTTCATGTATGAGTCAGCAAAGATGCGTGGTCGTGGCTTATAGCACCAACATGCATAAGTAGGCCTGCTAATTGTCCACACGGGGCTACTAATTACAAGGAATCTTATAAGCCGTGATGAGACGGTAAGGCCATGACCGTAGCTGATAGCATAAATGCGTTTCGAGTAGGCAAAGGCGGCTGACGTTCAACTCATACAAACTTGATTTGGGTTCTCATAGGCGTAATGCAACTCCATTCGCTCATGAGCTAGAAATCGATGGCTTGGGTGGACTTGAAGTCTATAAATTTTCAAGCTTGCTTATCTGTATATGTACCGCGAGAGGACCATCTACAGTCCCTGCACATCTTGTCCTGCGTATTTTGTGCCACTTGTTTAGTTCAGGTATACCATATGTACAGTAGTTCGTAACATGAAAGCGTAAATCCACTCTTAACCATCATCGCCCGAGTAAATGGGGACGGTCGCGGTAGGAATTGAATCTGGCGTTTAACAGCTGCTACATCAGGATGCGGATTAGGAGAGGAATCGGAGGAAAGCAATCCAATGAGGCAACCTGTTTGGAAATCTCGAATGAAGGAGAATAAACAACAATGAATCATGAATGTTGAAAGGAAACTCATCGTGAAGATCACAAGTGATATAACCACAGTTTTCGACGGTCTGACCGAGTTGTTCCATTGAAAATGGTTGCATCAGAAAAGAATCAAGTTGGTGACTGTTTGTGACTGTTTCAGAAAAGGTATACCTTCAACATCGATTGTAATGTTCGGAAGTGAAAGTTCAATAATGTGCCAGACACGACACCGCAATGGAAATGTTTGAATTCTATATTTTCTGACCAGGAAAGCTACATGTTCGCAACGATACTACAAAGCACTTAATGTGCATCATTATGGGCTTCAAGCTGATTTCGCATAGAAACCGGAATTTTTATGATTGTATTTATAGCATTAGACAAATTCCGCTTTTCCGACTTACAAATTGTTATGAAGCTGACATTTTTGTTGAGCAATATATTAGGACACCTGTTCCATTTCTGTCAGTCCACGGGCTGTCTTTTGCTCGTTCGACTACTGACTCTCCGGGTGGCATATTGCGCTTAAATCTATCCATGGTTGAGATGATGCGCATACGATGAAGGGAGGCAATACTGAGCGAAAGAATATCAGTTTGAAGACTTAAGCTCAGCAAGACTTGATTTAATTAATGGTTGCCACACATCGCATTAATAGTTTCGCCTCCCTCGGCTGGAAACATTTTCTTTGCATTAGGTCATTACCATGGCGACGTAAATTCTTGCCGCTGACGTTTAAATAGATTAGATTTTCGAAGTATTCATTCTTTGTGCATTGGAATGAATTTTAAACCGTTGCCGGAATTTCGTTTCCACGTAAACGTCGCTGGCAAGCTTTCAGAAGTCTGCTCCTATATCAGGCGGAGGATGCGGTATTCATTGCTTACTATTATTCTATATTAATCGTCCGCCATCAGCAGAATGCGGAGAGAATACAGAGTGAAAAGGATGAAAGGTACCCTAATTAGTTAGATTACAACGCCCTAATTAGTTTGATTAAAACTAGATAGACATCACAAATTACGTGGAGGTTTTGCTGTTTTAGACGTCACAGTTAACGCTCTCTCTTACATAGGCCTTGGACCGAGTGTGACCAGGTAATTCGAAAGTGACCAGTGGACATATGGGATATAATCAAGACGATTAAGATCGCCTTGGCTATAATAGATATCGTAGCTGCCAGGATCACGCCCTTTCCCTGTAAATTGGAATAACACGAAATGTCCTAATCGTGTAAAATACTGAATAAATATTCATTTTATTGGCCTATTAGATACTGTATAACGTTCAGTCTATAGCAATCAAACATGGATAACATACAAGTTACGGTGATATGTTTCGTTGCGCTTTGCTCGATTGCTGTATACGGAGAAGCTGATGGCTTAACCGCACGGTATGTAATGGCAATGCCACGATTCAGGAAATGCAACGACGACGCCAAGTTGTTCTTGAGATGGTTATGCAAAGATGACTACTTCAATTTCCCCTTCACGACACTTTCTGCATATCGTAAGTAGCCAGCCTACGACGTTTGCTATATTTCATTCCAGCTACATATCAGTGATGTGATATCCTAACCTACCCAAGACTTGCGTAGTGACCTATTGTTATATTCATTAATCGTTGATGATGGTTGTGATTAGTGCACTTCCACTTCTACTCGTAATAGATCTACATTGCAGTCAGATAGCCCTACCAGGGCTGTTTGAATATATGCCACGAGATTTATACTTTCACTATTTGAGCTGGTATACTTCAGTTGTGCATTGACTTGATTCAATACCGAAGAACTCTTATCGCTGACAAATATGCTGAAAGACATTGACAGAAATTGACCAGAAATTGACCCTTCGTGCATTTGCCAACACTGAAATGAGGGTGGGGTATGATTAATATTTGCGCATTGCGATGCGATGCTGACGTCTGTCGAAACACGGCCCTTGCCATTCGATCATCAGTTTACTTTTAACGAGCTCGTGCGCCACACTGCGGTCATGATACTGCGAGTGTTCAAAATTGGATAAGGCAGTTGTTCTCTTGCATGTTCACGGGGCATTTGTGTAAAGTACGATACCATATTATTCCAACCCGTGCGGTATAGGCCTACTTATGGAATTACTATTGAAATAGGGTAGGCCTATAGCATCTACGCTTTTCTTACTGTATCAGTTTGCGAAGCAAATTACTCTGGTGATTTATATGCTCCGTAAAACCAGTTTAAAACCTCATGGAATATCATTGCATTACCTCTGCTTGGCAAGGACTAGTGGGTGGAACAGATTATTGTGGTTGTTATAGTAATCCAGACCTCAATGGTAACCTAGTGATGCATTCATTTAGATCTCGCCCGTCACCCTTTGCTGATGAAGACAGTTTCTCCTTTCCAACGTCTCACGTCAAAGTGTTGCTCTGAAGGCTGCATCATGATGGAGTACCAAAGACTTTGTCAGTATCATAAACGTCATCGTTGTGAAAGAATAAACAGAGTGAGTAGCAGAAATGGTGCAAGCAGGAGAAGAGTTTCGCGCTGCATGCAATCCTCAACTGCAGGCCTACCAACCAGCACAACACAACTCCCAACGTCAAGCAAGCAAAATGAATAAGTCTCAACGTATTCTACTTCTCCCGTTTTGAATCCCGGCAGGCACAGTATATTCCACAGACTCTGGCAAGTGATGCTCAGCCTTCGCACATGCCCAGCTAAATAAGGGGGTTGCTGAAGGTGGGTTATCAGGCGTAAAAGTGCTTCCAAGTCACCGTGATTAGGTGTCTCCGAAGGTGAGCAATTGAGAAATCATCTCCCACCTCTGGCGTTTCCATTGTCTCAAAAAGACAGCGTATTGAATCGCTGGCTAAGATTCCATACGCGTGGGATGCCTTCGTTCCCACAAACCCTTCGTATTTCCCCTGCCTAGAACCGCTTGTAGCTATAGCTCTGAGTAGGCTACGTGTACCGTACTCGTGCTATGTTTTTTGCGCAGTCACTGCGTTGTGTACGTGCAGATTTCTTTTCATTTTCCGCTTCAATCCAATGATATAATATTGCATATAACATTCCAAGAAATCTCGAAGACAATTTCAGTTGGATTAAATTATTCGATTAATATTATTTCAGCTATTCTGTTTTGTGTAGGCTACAAATGTGCGTCGTCTTGACTTCATAATAAACAATCGCTGCGACTGCGAAAGAGCCTCTCTAATCATGAATGTACGAAGTGTATTTAAATCAAACAAGCGCTAATGTTGCATTTTCGTCAGACACGAAGTTTTTTAGGAACCGCCGAAGCTAATGGCCCATGCTGCATAACAAGGTGTTGTAATGTTTCACGTAACTCGTCAGTTGAGCTCCATCGCCATTTTGGTGTGCACCGGCATGACAACGTCAGTCAATCAGACTTTCCTATATCATCATAGGCTTGCATGTTGGCAGCAGGTTATTGAAGTATTCTTGAATGTGGGGTGAACTTATAAATCTGTCGGTCACCAGTCATGCATTAGGGACAGGATTGTACGTCTATGCTGTTTGGCTCGCTAAACTGACATATCAGTCACGGGTTGTTGCTACAGATACAAGGTATATTGAAACACGCCACGTTCGCGATACGTTTTGTAGTGTCAAGTCATTTAAATTTGTGATTTGCCTGATGCACTGGTTTTACGAGTTGCTATAGCATTTGCACATTCTCCACGAGTTGGTGGGCCGCTAACCCACGTGCCATGAGATACTAGATACACATGGTTTCCACTCCTATTTATTGGGCGTCACGAGAGTCTGCGCATCCAAGATTGAATCGACCATTGTCGCTTGGAGAATTCTGTTTATCTATACTATAGCTGCGCCACTGCACTGATTCGTCCGTGTTCTTGGCCTGAAACTACCATTCATTGCGGCCTAACTATTACTTGAGTCTGAGTTTTGCATCCCCCAGTCTCCAACGTGTGTCATGATGGATTGGCGTTTCTTCACATAAAGTGCCCCTGAAACGAGGGTATTACGTACTATCCTTGTATAGGTGCCAAGTAAAAACGTCGTCCAATATTCGTAGAGGTCGTACTAGAAGTAAATACCCACGCGTCACTCCTCCACAGGGACATGCAATGAATACATTTGCAATTTTGAGCAGGTCTATGACCCTCCAACTTTGCGGAATTCAGTCGAATTTCTTTACCTTAGACTAGAGTGTGCTAACTGCTAACAAAATGGATGTCAACAGACGTTGCTGAGCAGGTCTATGTAGTAATCATCATAATACATCGCCACTCAAATTGGTTTTAAAGGTAAACGCGTCTGATTGGGATAATTACATATAGTTTAAAGATTAGGCCTCTACCGGAGGAATGTCACCGTGGCAAGCGGTTCCAGGCACTGACGACGATTTTCGCATTATTCTATATGGAAACGTTCTATAATAATACTCATAAGTTTCCTAGAAACCGCTAGGCGTCTCGCCAGATAGAAAATAGTGATCGAATGTGAAATCGCAGTCGCGTCGCTCGTGATAGTTTAAACCAAATTTTCGAATATCATGAGTTAGTATTTAGCGCCAAATGACGGTACGGTACGCCTTCGGCAAAACAGAAATTCCGCAAACCCCAAGTGGACGGCATGTGAGGCAGTCTTATGAAGGGTTTAGCTTACGACTACGAGGACACCATAAACCTACCCAGCATGCTCCTAGCCAATATGGCACAGACAGCTGTCAAAGTGAAATTTAAGATATCTGTCTGGTCCCTGTCCACGGGTGGTCACTCATCATATCAAAGACAAGGAAATTACATCGTTGTTTCCCATAGCATCATGGGGGTTAGACAACTCTGCCTAGTCAGTCTAAAACCTGATGGCGCATCTACGATTACTTTTTCAAAAGTAGTATACTTAATCCACATATAGATTTCAATAGCAAGTCTGAGGTAATATTCAATATTTTGCGCTATTCCTACTTGTTGTTGATAACCTACTTTCATTTCATGATATAAGATTTCTCAACGGTTTATCTCTCAACCAAGATTGATCGACGGCGCCACCTTGCGATTATATTGTTTTCCATCACTCTTTATAACGCGTATGCCTAACTCCCATTGCACACCTCTTATACTCTTGAGATAAGATCTCTGCATTGGACGCAGTTTTGAAATGGTTAAATCAACGTGTGTTGCTCCTTTTTGAGGATTTCAGTCAAGTGCAAAGAACCGCGATAGCTCAAAGGTTCCATCTCGCGATTACCTGCTTCATTCAAATCGCCGTTTTCAACTGCTTTAGCTGATGTGCGCCAGAGTTTGGTCAACACTGATAGAGCTATACTACGTGATCTGGGTATTCTGGTGTATAGCCCGTCAATCGCACTTGAGTATTAATAAATATAATAAATCTATCTAATCTAATATGAAGTTCGTTTAGACATCTCGTTAATGAATGAATTGATGACAAAGAAATGTAAAAATTTGCTGATTGTGCCAGACCTTCGACTAATATATATTTAACATGGTGAATATTTGCGATGTAAAGTTACTACAGCATTGATAGATGTTTAAAGAGTATACTTTTGAATTGCAAAATATGGTGGAATTGTAAGTGTTATAAAGACGCAGGCAAAATCACTGGACATCCTACTTATCACATGCCTTCGAAGAATTACTAATTTGTTTTGTTGAAATCCCTTGCATAATGTGGAGATAATTTAATGCAGGAAAGATGATAAATATTAAATATTCGCAGGATATGCAATACCTACTTGTTGGCGTTGCTGAGCCATCTCTATTCAAACTAATTGATTACATTGTTATAATTCCTAAACATTCGTTCGCCTCCGGCGGAGTTAAATCTGCACTGTTGCTGTTAAACCTCCAAGTTTATTCATCGGGTATCGAGAGGCGTCAACTATTAATGTTTGCGATTAATTTTAACATATAGCAACGTGATAAGAGAGGACAGTATAGCTGAAGTAAGCAAGAGTAATAAATTGCAATACAGGTAAATTGCGGTAATGTTTACCAAGTTTCAGCTCCATTAAAATGATGTTTTATCAAAAGGAAGCGCCGATTTTATATCTGCTTTGATATTTTAAAATATAATTAGTAGTAAGCCTACTGCTTTAAACATTATTTTCCGGTTTAAAAATAACATTGACTACCCCACTAAATGTTTTTAAGGGTCATGGTATATTAATGGGAGATAAGGAACTGCGCTGTATGAAGCGAACAACATTGAAGTCGTAATGAAGAGCAAATACGAGGAAACCGATTTTGAACGACAGTCGAAGACACGAACATGTGTTTTGCGAAGTATGTTTTGCGGGGATGATGAGGAAGATCCGAGAATCCGACAAATTCTTAATTTAGCGGTGAGTCAAATGACACCACTCGCACATATCTGTAATTTCTACAATTTTGTGCAGGCCTTTACATATTTTTCTCATGTGTACGCCATATAATACAGCCTCATATTATTTTTAGAAAATGCAGATAACTATGGGACTGCTGGCCTTCATAATTTCCACTGCCATGTTGGCAAATTGGCCACAAAGCGCTGGCAGTAGCACCGGAACATGGTGCACAGTTTATGTAAGTCAACCCATGTTTATGTAGGCCTAAGCCACCAAGTAGGCTATAAGGCACTAGAACGCTGCAATAACTTGCTTGATTCTTCCAGATTATCATGTTTTCCTTCATGTGTATTGGTCATGGCGGTTTCATGCAGGCAAAGGTTAGTCTATTTGCTACGTTTTGAAAGCATACAGCAAAATTCACCACCACTACTACGGTGCTCTGGTTTACAAAATATCCTTTAGAAGTCAATTCATTGATTGCTGCAAGTCGTGCAGGGCCTAATTATACTAGGTGTAATTGCGTAATCTTGCTTAAAGGTAACGTAGTCCTCTAGCTCCAATTGCTTGACGTTTACGCGAATGGTAGGTACGCTGCACTGTGGCTCAAAAGCTTGATCAAATGATCATGTGCTTTGGCAGTAATATGCGTTAGCAATCGGAAATCTCCGGGGTACTGGATTCACGCAGGCCTGCTTTCGCAAGCGATTGCTCGCTAGGCTATAGCGTATAGCCCCTTGAAGAATTTGCAGTTTTGTGGTTTGTAGTATTCTATGTGGCCCCCTGGAAAAAAATAATAACTCACCCCAATTTTGAACAGGTGGGATGTGTAGCATGCGTTCAGTTCTGTTGTCTTTCTAGTTCGTTATCCCTTTTGGAATAATTGGAATGAAGTTTGCAATATTGATGGTGATCTTGGAAGTCATCGAAATCAAGGCTTCGTTTGACAGAACAGCAGATGATGACGTAAGTATACAAAGACATTTACAGAGTAGCCTAATTAGCGAGATTCCCACGAAAGAGAGGCTCATACACGTACACAAAGAGTTTTTAGTTCTAGATTCTAGCAGCGCCATAGCGTCTATGTTTCTATGTATTTTCGTGACACGGCTTAACGTAGCTCAGTATCGGCTTCAAGACTTCTATGGGTGTCCGCAGTCCTGTCTAGTCTCATTCTGCAGTAGAAATTTATAGCCTGCCACTTGTCATTTTGTAGGTGAACGGATTTTTGCATGTTATACTCGGAGCAATAGGATTTCTGGAACTGATATCACTGATATTGAGTGTGCTTCTAAACACAGTTTGGAAAAAGGATAATCCTGTGAGCGAATCATTGGCGGAAAAGGTAGCCACATATCGCACAGTTTCTTTACCATAGTTGGTAGTTGATACAGAAAGTGAATTTGATGCCTAACTGCCTGCAATGTTGAGCGTTGCGTTGCGTTCGCCATTAGGCTACATTGCTCTAATCGGGTTAGTTGGGTTAGGTATGTGTACGAGTTTGTGGTACAGAAATATTTTAAGCCTAGCCATCTGCGGGCTGCGCGCATGATCTCTGTAGTTAATATTTGCTTCGGGCTGAAAATGTCACATTTCTATAGTTCTATCGACGAATTATTTTCTTAAGTCGATCACTAGATGGCGCTATATAGTCTTACTACATTATACTGGCATGTCGTTGTTATTGTCTTGAATTTACGTCGTTTTAACAAATTACGACGGTTGGTCAATAAATAGGTATACGCGATGCCGATATTCCTGGATCACTCTCACAACCTTCCGCACTTCCCCAATACTGACTTCCGAGCAAAGCGGGACAGATACCAATTTTAAAGTCTTTAGTTTGACTCGGTCTAATTGGAATCGAATCCGGGATATTCCAATCATAAAGCGGACATTCAGAGCACTTATCCAACTAAACGTTGAACCTGCGATGGTAATATGGTGAATAGAAAATCTTCGTCGACTATAGGAGGCTATGGCAAACTACATCTGCTCATTGCTACTTGTTGCGATAAATTCCGTTAAGGCCACAAAAATATTGCTGTCTTTGAAGTCGTACCTATCACTCCAGAACCCATGTCATTCTATATCAAGACTTTAAACCACATTATTACTGAGGGAGAATTGAGCATGGCGTCGCTCGTATTTTTGATAAAGATGCCAATCGTAGATTCATTACTATTGCCAGACATCATCTGACGATGACCACATCGTAAATATTCCTAAAGTTTTTATCGAAGAAGTCGAAGAGACCAATCCTAAAGAAGGCAATAACACAGGCGAGAAACTCATCAACGAGGATTCAACGAAATAGTTCAAGACGCAAACAATTGTGTTAAAATTCTACTAAACGTCCCTGTATAATGCGACTGGTTGACAGTTACTGTACTAGCAACGCGGGATATATCGACCTATTACATGCCTGAAGGATACAAACTATAAGCGACATTGAGATATTTTGCTGCACCTTGCATAAGGCGGTGGAAAATAGGCTTATATTATGCGTCAAAGGTCCAAATTGACCAGTTGCCTACAACACCAAATTTCACTTTCTAGGAGTACGACGGTACGAACACATTTTGCCGGAAACTCGACACGTTTTGGGCAATTCCATTGAGTTTGTTGTGGTATAAATCTGCTTGTTGCCAGTAGCTTGAGCTTTGTACACTCTAATAAACATTACGATCGAGTGTTGTAGACTTGAAGTATATTGGATACAACAAACAGCGTCAGTTCATTGATTTAAGATAGTTATTTTGGTTATGCTACGGTGTAGGCCTATATACCCAGATTAGCTGTTAACCACGAACCTCATCAATGCTAAGATGTTAAAATAGTATTAACAGCTACCTATATTGGCTTCTGGCGTCATTAGGAATGATGCAGAGGGGGATATTGTAACACTGCAATATCCAGTGCATCCTTGCCTTAACATCTACAAGAATACGCTGTACGCTGTGCAGATGTATGTAAAAACTGAACATTCCCGAACAACACGGCCTGTCTCAAGCCAGGACAAATGGTGGATGAAGATCATCTAGGGAAAAAAGCATTGCTAAATCGTGAGCGGTTAGATCCGCTGTTGACACCCACAAACAGAACAACACCGAAAAAGAAGGGGGACGATATTAGGTTATTGAATGGAGTAATTTTCTGTTCTGGCATGGAATCCGAATCCGGATAGTATCGGAGAATAATTATTCAGTAATAAATTGGTGTCACGCGACTTCACTTTTCGTGAATGCCATTTTGGGAGTGCAGACTGACAAAATTGACAATCAGTCAGCGCAGGACCTGTGATGCGGATTTGGGTATCTTCTTTTGCAGTTATACCATATACGTTCTGTATCATGCACAGTGGGATCATTTGATACCGCTACGGAACACCTGCTCCAGCGTACTCTCTGGGGGCAGATGCCCATTTATATCGTAGGGCTATACACGTACACGGCCTTGTCGTTCCTATGAAATCATGAGCGAAATTTGAGCTCTGCGATGTACCCGCAACAAACAGCGCGAAATCATAGGCAACCCTGCGCCCTTAAAAGGTGTTTTCGCTCTCAGCACAATCAAACCGTGGATGTCGGCGGTCTGTGTGAAGCGAGGCCCTGTGTGTTTGATTCCTGAATGAGTCAAATCACAAACTCAACTAGGTATCCTTTCCTCTCCGCTTTGCAGTCAGTGTTGGGTTTAGCGCAGAGGATTGTGGTTGTGGTTGCGGACAGTTATCTGGGATATAAAGATTATTATTTGCATCTTCTATTTAAGCCATCATCGCATTTTCACACTAGGATCAGTTAGGCATATGCAGTTTCAATCGTAACCCGAGGAAGTATCGAGTATACATATGCGTACCGTATATAGCCAACGTAAGCCCTGTCGCCATCCATCATACTATCATGATGCTAGAATACAACGTATGGTCTTCAACGTGATGTTTCCCATGAAATTCCTAGACGAGGTCTCCTCTCCCATTCGACTCAATATCGCAATGTTTACAAAAAGTGCAATGTGAAAATATTCAACCAGAAATCTCGATTCGATACATTAAATTTCCAGACGTAATGTCAAGCCAATAACAAGACTATTTATCGCCGATTAGATGTCGCCGACGCTGATACTGCTGACGCATGTCTTAAAACGGAATGCATAAAAACAAAATTCATGTACTACAATCATGTACAATTCGTCTCACGTTTGTCGTCTCTTGTATCAAATCCGTCGCTGGAGAAGCGCTTACTAAACAACACGATGATGAAATCTGATTATATAGGCGTATAGCCCAAAATGTAATATTGATGTGTAACAATTTAATGATGTGTGAAAACATGCGCATCACGATTCGATATGGTTGGTTTTGGAGAAAATCTTATATGCTGTTGCTAGCATAACCGTGTTTTGGTGAATCCACGGAACACCTACAGCCGTTAAATCTTTACCACATATGCATTGCATATGTAGGTCTAAGGAGACGGATCGTCCTTTTGGTTGTTATTCCATTGAGATTGCTCCATTTGATAGCCCGTGTGATGCCTTGTAAAATATACACATGATGTCTTCCTGCCTCTGTCCTCCCAATTTCCCATACTTGAGATCAGTGGTTGGCATGTGTCCAACAATGGAGAATTTCTGCCAGAAATCAGACTCTATTCGCTTCGCCCGAACACGCCCCCTCTAACTCTAACGCATTCCCTCGAGCGACTACTAGGGTCCAATTTCCGGTCGGCGACTCAACGAAAAGAATTCTCAATTTTAGTTGCCGCAGCAATACATACCGCACGGAGGCTATAGGTCGGTACAAAATTATATATACGCGATAAATATTACCGTTACACCAGGCATTGACGAGATATCTGGTTTATCTATTTTTATCTGAGCATGGAACTTCTCTTGCCTTGGCATAACTCCCGTCGAATGCAAAACCCAAAAATCGCCGGTCATGGGGTCATATACTGATGCTGAGTGTACAAATAGAGATTGCATTGAAAATCCGAAAGTTGATGTAACACTCGGTCACGAGGTGTCGTGACAGTAGTGGCACAGACGCGAAGCAGATTAGGTATATCTACCCTAAAGACTCACATAACAAGTGAAAATAATTCCAGTGACACGAAAAAAATGTAGTCATCTAATTGCTCTGAAGGCGTTTAGATATTACACAAGCAATTAACAAAACTTGGTCAATCGTCTCGTATTGAGAAAGAAATGTATTGACCATACAACCTGAAACTGACTCAATGTGGTCATACATTGAGCCGGGGGTAAATTATCAGAAGGTTATTCATTGATCAAAGGGCATCCGAGAATCTGCTTTGTTACGAACAATGTCAATATATATCTTCATCTTTCAGCACCACCAGGCGAACTAAATAACTTCTAAGAAGCGATACATACACATCTGTACGAAAATGAGTGATTGCTAAGCCATTTCTAAACAGTGGATTAGTGTTAGTGATTTCAGTATAGAATGCTATCGTTATACGATAGCCAAATTTGGAAGCGACTTGAACCATGCTTCCCGCGCGAACAACATCCAATGGGAAATTCCATTAATCACACGCAAACATTCTTCAAATTTCTAGCCATGAGTTATGGAGGTGACATGAAAAACGAGCCGTCTGCAATCGCAAGAACCCTGATGCAGGACAAAATCAGGTTAGGGCTAGTGTTTTATATCGGTAATGACAATGTACTTTACGCAAAATTGACCAATCACATATCAAGTTGCTATCACGGGTGTAAGATACACAAACGTCTACGTTGTAATCACCCGAAAGTGGAATAAGTGAAAAGAGTGATATGGTACACCATTGCAAATTGAAACCGATACGAGATCTCGCTTGGTGTTTGGTAAGTATACGCAATATCGCCTATACTTTGTTAGTTACGTAGGCGCTCTGACCTTACTGGCCATACTTTCCAAAGAAGTACTGTAAAACTGCAGTACAGTATGTGTTGCATCCCATTCATTTATCGGTTATCTTTATCTAACCAAACACAAATGAATCGCGACGCCTCGATTCCTGTCCTGTCTGCCATGTGGTATGCCATTCTATACCCGCACATAGCATAAACATACCCGATAAGTCGCCAACAACTGGTATGTAATACAATTATCAGTTTTGGAGTCGTAAGTTTGTTTACTAGTGGGATAATATTGGACATATTTATCGCATCATGATTTATAGTCAATACGCGAACTCATAAGGTAACCAAGTCGGTTTACTCCTTCAAGACAAACGATAGGAAGTCGTTGAGCTGGATGAAGTATCCCCGAGAGCTTATCAGGCAACTCACACGAAGTACATACAACTTGTTAGGATCACAAAAACAATAACTTTTTATCATGAACAAATGTCAACGCCGCTCAATATTAAAGCTAATTCGTGCAATACATAATCTGTATAAGCCAATGCCAATCCTACGGAATCCGAAATCACAATCCGCACGCCATAACAGGATATCGCTTGGCACACCGTGTCGAATTATACAATGGAGTACGTAGTTTTACAAATTTCCGCCGCCTGGCACTCTGACATTTTGAGGTACCTTGTCAAATCTTCTTCAGCTATATTGCTCTGAACTAATAATTGACAGATATCTAATGCTTTAATACGAACCGGATTTTCCTATAGACTGTTGTTATTGCAACCACGATGATTCGTTTTATCAATGAAGGAACAAAAGTCGGTCGCATGTCCAGATTTCAGCCTTTCGGTCTTTGGAGGCGTCTCAATCGACTCAGAACAGGAGTGGGATGCTTCAAGTCGTCCCTACACAAATGGGGTCTCACACCCAGTGCGGATGCGAGTGTGGTGTATAGAAGCAAACGCAGACCGTGTCATCCATTCATCTACAACGTATAGGCCATCCAATGAACTTACTGGTCTAAGAACGTGGATAAGGCCACCAAAGAATTGCTGGTGTGTGGCTGCCTTTACGTCTAGTCCGAAGAAATAATAAGAATCTCAAACGAAAGAAGAAGACTTTCTATAATGTAGCCTAAACAATCCCTTCCGTTGCACGTATGGGACCTTACGATGTGTACTTTTTCATTAGCTTTTATTCAGCTGTAGGTCATCAAAATCACCTCGCATTTTATCCGGACAACACAGGCTTTGTCTTGGAATATATCACGATAGTAATGAGTGGGTGGAGTGTGGGCGTTTTCTCAAACCACTTGAGGTTGTAATTTGAAGGATTACCCTAGTGTACAATACACTATTGAAATCGTACACTTGGCATACAAACGCTCGTCCATCAAACAAGCGCTCATGGACTGAAACCTCAAACTTGTTGTCATCTCAGATACTGTAGCAATCTTAGCAAAAGAGAAAGTAGATCGTTGCTTACGACGAGGAATCGAATCCATCATGACTTTAGAGTTGGGTAATGTTCCACAGTTGACAAAAGGAAAATAAATCTACTACGTGCTTATCTAGCGATACGAGATAACTTAAAAGCCCTTGACGCATTCTCTCATATTATTGTCTTTTACTATAAAGAGCCCCCAAGGACTTTATAGGATAGGGTTGTTTCAAGGACAACAGAACTTGCTCCAACTGCAAAACCATCGTTACATAAATAGTGTAGGGGTAGGCTTTATTCCTAACAAAAGATATAGAATAAAGACAAATTGAGTATGGAAAGATATTATAAATCGATTACAATAGCATATTCCCAATATTTTTCTCAAACACGTGGATCAATGCGACAACGGATATTAGGGTGACAATGTCTTATGTAAACTTAGAGAATGTATCAATAATAACCCGTGATCTTGCCGTCATCAAATGCTTATATGTAATAACAAATTTTAGATACCATCACTCAACAGAAGTTGTCCAAAAGTGAACTGAGAATATAAACAAGACCTTAAAGCGTTACGCAAATGGTCACAAAGTTGAGGTCACTCGGCTGTAGAAGTATGCTTTGTGAAATGTACATATAGCAAGTTGTATTGATTGCAGCAAAGTACATACAGTAGAAACAAGTCATATATTCTTACTTGTGTATATAGATTGCTCTTGTCGTTGTTTGAACAACAGTACAACTCTCAAATATGCTGAACATATCCGCATAGATTTTACAACATAAAATACTACGGCATCAAACAGGAATGGCGTCAAAAGAATAAAAGCTTTTGCGTCATTACGATTCTACAAACAGAGGAAATAAAATTAGGGAGGAGAATAGGGCGGTGTACACTGCTTTGATATTCTTTTTAGGGTATGCGGCGTTTTTGTAATGAAATGAGATGCTCGTGCGCCATGTTGTTTTCCACAACATTTGCAGTTGTGAGTGTTCTAAGCTCCTATTACATCCAATTAGGCTTATCGTGCTGAAAAATATCCTGAACCATTCAATTGCATCAGTATGTAAAGATACGTTGTACCGTTATTGTGTCACGGATATTTTTCATTAGTGTACCATCTACAATGGCTACATGGATTTAGGACAAGAAAACATAAATTTGTGAGACGTCAGTCAGTTGACTGACACAGGTCACGGAATTATTTTCTTATTGCTAGAGCTCACGTTGCCTTTGTCTACAAAACGATTTTGTCCAGATACGCACGTCAAGTACAAATACAGTTGTTTCAAGCTCGAGTAAAAATGGGGTTGGGTGGAATGGACATCCTGCTTAGAAATCCGCAGTCATATTTGGTGCGGCTGAATTCGCTACAGGGCCACGGAAATATGCGGGAAGAAGTACAAGATATCTACAGTATATCTACAACGCATACATTTATCGTCAACATCCATTTACAGTGGCTGCAATAGGTTTATTACTCGAAAGTCCTTCGCGGACACTGTACGTTAAGTAATGATCTTGTGATCTTTTACAGTAGGCTTGCCTGTAAATTGGTTAATTACTTGTTTCCTGAAGGTTTACTCATACCATCGTGATGAACATTTTCCAAAACACTATATAGGCCTACTTAGCTCCTATAGAATGACATGCGCTCCGACACATTGTTTTTTGTTATTTTCAATCTATGATCCAAACGCTGTGTACTCAGACTACTCACCTCATGTCCGTGGTATGATTTAGGCATGACCGTGGCCTAGTAAATAAGTGTAGGCGACGGCTTGACGTAAGTGCACGGGGTATGCAGCATATCGTTGTGTGATGGGTATCTGACTATCTGTAATCAACAACGGAAGCGCTAACATGCTGATTATTAATTCGATATCGCAATACGCACATTGACGGTGGGCAGAGCGAGAATAAAATTATACTGTGTGAAAGGTAGTCATGGGTAAAAGCGATAGCAACGGATTTTAAGATAGTTCAAATTCATTGTTACACTCGACATCCGGTTATCTCTACAAATATCCACTAAACGTGATAACAAATTACTTGTAAGCTGGCTCATTCCTAACACCACTGGCTTACAGATTCTCCAAGCCGATGGTATATATAGGCCTACCCTATACAATTGATGAGCCTTCCAAACGTTAAATCACATAGTGAGTTGAAGCTTGCTCTATTGTGTGATGAATCATTGAGCAAAGCTACAGATTCGAGGACAAAATCCTTTCACTTAAACCAGTGACTATAGCAGCTTAAACTAACGTGGTGTTTTTAGTCGATAGGGCTTATTACAACGGAAATTCAACTGTTTGCTCAGCCTTGAATTGTATGAGCAAGCCGACAAATTGGTCATTGCGTTTACTGTTTCCTTTCTTTTCAAGTCAGCTTAAAGAAAAATAAACCACATCAAATGTCAATATACAATTGAAAATGATATATTTACTTAACAAACCATCAGCCCCCCGCGTGGAATATTCATCTGGCACTCTTTTTTTCATTTTGCAGCCCGTGGACACAGGGGGTAGTGCTTACTGTTAAATAACAGGAGTTTTGAAAGCAAAAAGTTTACAGTAATGATTCATAACTTACAGTATAACGACAACACCTCATGCTAACATTCTATTCTTCGCGATTTCCAGGAGCGGATGTCCGCTCGGATGTAGCACCGCATTTGATTTCGTTGTGGTTTCAACCCAGGTCCAGGTGTCCATCTATTCTGTAACTCAAGCCTATGGTTTCAGACCATTTAGGTAAACACTGCACTGTTTATTGGAAGCAAGCGGACTATAGGCAAGAATGTAATAGGTGTGGACGCCCTAATCAATTCTATTGTCGTGAATACCCGCAATGTTGCACGGGAATGAGTTACAGATGACTTGCTGTCCATTTACTTGTATCTGTCTTTCTGGTCGCTAAGTGGACATAATGGAGTTAAGAAAAGCTATAGTTCCCGAAAAGGTTGACTTCTGGTTCATTACAACGGATACAAGCGATATATTTTAATATGAGCAAGAAGATGCTGGATTAAATGGGTGTTTAGATCAGACACCATACAAGCATCTACTTTTTTCATAAACTTTTTCCATCTGTATTCTTCCTTGTGCTGTCATAGCCGACCCATCTTCATATTCTCGTATTTCTTAACTAATGCCTTCTCCTGTTATTCCAAGAAACTCCAGTGGAATTGACAGCAAAGTATGGATCGTTGGATCGTAAGTGTTTTGTTGAATTTTTATGCAAATTCAATGTCCGGGGTAATCCATTCCATGTTAGCACACAGATTACCTAGGATCGACCTTAGTACAATTGGTCTCTATCAACGAAGAATCATAACGTCTAGTCATATTATGTAATGAGTCGCATAACATCCATTAGGAGCTATTTGACTACAGAGTGTTTTGCTACTAGTAACATACCTTCAAAATTCCATGTTAAGGGCTGGCGTAAACATATTTTTTAAGCACTTAAAAATTCTACTTGAAAATCTAACCAAGCTGAAAAGTATTCGACCTCAAATTGTGGTTTGCAAAATATTGCATAACCAGGAATGCAAGGATGTAGTTTAAAGGTCGAAGCAAATTGACTACTTAGTATCCAATCAACTACATAAAGATCAATCTTGCGAATGTACTATGCGGCCTCATAGCAAAAACAAAGAACAAATGCTTATTGGTTTAAACAATAGTCTCCTCATATAGCCATGCTATATAAGTTGTGTGTTGAAGTTGTTACGGATAACTGAAAGTCACAATATTCATCGCAACCTTTAGCCTACTTTTGAGGGTATAACCATGTTGACCCCGATTCGTTCATTGTGTCATCTTGGCTATTTGCGTGAGTTTAATCGCACGTTGTCCATTACCGATTAAGTTTTTTTAATTCTGCCAGTACGCAACAAAGTATGCCATGTGATACGAGCAATTGGCTCGGGTATCTGCATACATATCCTCACATTGTTCGGTCCTATAGATCACGACTTACACGCTAACAAGAAACACAGAATCCTTTGCGAAGGTTTACTTCAGTGTATGCCATGCAGAAGAGAGTCCGAGATCTTTCCTGGCCACTTTGCTGTGGTAAATCTCTCAGTGATTATTCTTCCGTATTTTGCTAATTGCTTTTGCGTTATCGGAATTGGATCTCTAGATTGTTTCCCCGTTTATGATTTATTCGCTATCAGATCGTCCAAGCCTTGGCAAATTTGTTTTGTTGGTTAAATCCGCCTTGGTTCTATTTTGCGTAATAAATTTGTATCCTCCTTCTCCCTCCATTGCAGGCACCATTACTGCCCTTGGGGCACCCTTTGTCGTTACCTACTGCCAATGATAGGTAGGTAGGCCTACCGTTGGCAATGTATTTGGTGCGACGTCAGCGGGAATCTGAGTCCATCACCGGCTAACCAAGAAGCCGGACGCTCATACCCCGAGGCGATTTTCGTGGTTACCGCTTAGTTACGGGGAGCATTGGGCATACATATGAAAGTATATCGCAGCTGAAGTAATCAAACTAAAATCCACCTCGCCAACGCCAAGTATCCAAATGGGGGACACGCTGTCGCATTTGTTGGGTCCAGGGATGAAACTACAAATAATTTCTGGTGTCAACTTTATGGGGCAGTGCTCTGCGATGGAATGCAATGAAATGGAAGTTATCTAAGCATTCATGCTCTGGTGGCTGTGAAATTCGCCCCACACGTGAAGAAATATGGTGAAAAACAAAAGAAATATATCAGGCAAGCATGCCACACACAGGTGAAACCGAAACATGATATGAGGGCTACTCATCTTTATACTGTATTTGTTTGTTTGGCTATCTGCAGGATGGCTAACTTGGGGTCAGCACTGACGTAAGTTGCGGTTATAGTAGCAAATACTAAAAAAATATCGCGGTTTCTTAAACCCTTAAGATTAGCAATGGATCTACGAGCTAAACAACTCAATTAGCTGCCAGTATGCCAGCGATTCCTACAATAACTTTCGTAACTGACTATTTTTACCAGGTTGGAAAGTGCACGGTTGTGATTGGTTGATACTGGATATGATAAAATGTGGGTGATATATTCTCTCTTGTTTATCTTTTTTTTTCTCGCATTCTCTCGTTTCTTTATCAAATAAAGCCTGCCGCTCGGTGCAGCTAACTCATATTTGCACGTCGCAAATATCGCGCACAGTTTTGCGGCGAGCTGTAGCCGCAGTGATTCAAGGAAATCCTACCTGATCGCACAGCGGGATTTGTACTGGCTTCAGTTTGATCAAACTTGATGCAAGCGTCACCTGTGGTAGCAAAATTGATATGTTAAGTCCAACCGTCAATAGAATACAGCATACGGTGAAAATGAAGCAAGCCATTCATTCTTCAATGTAAAAACGATGTTTATTTTCACAGCTGCATCCTACTAGATAAACGCTTAGTGTTAAAATCTGCATGACGAAAATGCAATACGGAAGAGCATCAACGATATCAGTATTGGCTATGACAGCCCTGATTTTATCCATGTACGGCATGGACGAAACTTCAGCAACCAGTTCTAACGGGGTCTTTCGGCGATGCGGTGCTGATGCGGAGCATTTCATGAAGTGGCTCTGCAAAGATCCGAAATTCGAATTTCCATTTCTTTTCAACAGAATCTACCGTAAGTTACAATTTGATTTTAATAGTTTGCATTCTAGCCTACAGTGTATTATCCGCACTGTTGATTTCGCATGCCCACTTGTCATTGTGTGATTACAATGCGTCAAGTCTGATAATGCTGCACAGCCTTGTTTACTCATATGCCTACGATACTGCATCTGGTGAAGCAGCAGAGCTCTGAAAGCTTGTGTACATATTTATAAATTAGGTTGGGCGTTAAATTTGTGGTAGCATAATACTTTTTATGTACATAGTTAGGTGTATTTTTGATTTTTGTATTTTAACGTATGCAAAATTGAATATCATTTCATTTTTTTTCAGTGCTTGACCGTTACGGCCCACTCATCAAGTTGTTGAATCCATACCGCTACCATGCGTGGCAATGTTGCAAAGTTGGATGCGACGAATCTGGCTACCGACGACTATGTCGTTTTCACCGAAGACACAAGGTGTGCACAAAACATCGAAGCCGAAAAAGTGACAAATCAAAGCACTTTTACCGCACTTACTGCACGCCAAACAATTGAATGAAACATGCATAAACACAGTATCCTATGCAAGATTGATACATAGAACTTGTCCAAGTGTGTATTGTCTCAGGACAGTGTCTGCTGTCTGGATCGAGACAATGCTCGTCACCCTAGCCCACCAGTCCACACTTGGCCAGTTGCAAAACAAGAAGATGGAGAGATGAACTGAAAGTCGTTGACGATAACGATCTCCAAGCAATGGGAAAGAAAGCAGTTTCATTTTTTTTGCAATTTTTACGTTTCGTTTATTTCAATAAAAATACAAACTTTTCCATGAAAAATACAACCTGAAGTTGGTGTTGAATTAAAATATTATCACCCCATATTTTAGCACTCACTGTTTTGCTTTGCGAGAGGAACTATCCCTAATTCAAGGGTTTCCTTCTCACTGGCGAACGGTAATAAATGGGCGATATACTGTATGATACGTGGAGGAAAGGTGTGGGTATTGGGTGTTTTTCGCCCTTCCGTTATATTGATTGATCGCATATAGCGGTTTGAACCGCGTATGATAGGATTGAGATTATTGTTCGAGCTCGCAATGTTCTTACAGTCGCATCTTTCAAGCATATTAGAAGCATTGACCAGGCGCACATGACCGGAGTATAGTCAAAAATGCCTTACGTTTCAGAGCAACAAGAAACCTGCACGATTTTAGCCATTCGAGTTTGAACATCCCTTACCCAAGCTGTATAGTGACCGACGTGTCGTGATAATTTCATTGCGCCGCCCTCCACAATTACCCAAGCTAGTGACCTTCCGTGGTTCATAAATTTTTGACTCTGGCGTTCAATATCCCACTCAATACTTCGTTGTAAGAAAACGGCATAATGGTCTAGTCTATGCTTGAACAGTGGACCAAGACTAGATAAGTCAGGCAATGGCATAGCCCTATTTATATAACACAGCAATGATTTCAAATAGTTTATTCATTTGAAAGCTTAAACAGTGCACCAAGACTTGTGATGACACAGGCAAACACAGCAACGATTTCAAACTGACCACCACTTCACTTCTTTAAGCCTTCTCTTCAATATAGAAAAGTACCATTGCGTTAAGACATTTTAGATAATTGCAAGGACACTTAGTGCATTGACAGTGGTCATTTTTAATTGACCAATCAGGTGTGTCAATTCTCGGTCTTGAACCGCGCCAAAACCAAATACCATCTCCACATAAGTAGTGCTAATATTGAGACAGCGTTATAATGGAAAAGGTTTTAAAATGGCAATGTGCCAAACATTTAGATGGCCTGATAATGTACTTTACAAGGCCTCTAACGATGATAATCTACAGTAATCTCAGAATGACATACCTGTATGAGACATGTACGAAGATTGAGAGTGCGATGCATTCATCCAATTCGCTCTATCGCATATCTTAAAGTACAATAACAAAATATATGTTATCAGCTATTTGGAAACATCCTATGCATATCTTACATACCTTTTCCAACACGGTTCGCGAACATTGACAAATCATACGAAAGAGTAATCGTGTGAATATGCGTGGCATGGTTCTTTGTTAGATGCTGTGAATGAACACACAAATGTCAGAAACAACAATTTTTCATCTTACCCACACACTTGAAACCATTCACTTCGCGGAAAGTACGGACAAAGCCGAAAATAATGAGAACTAATATATCTTAATGCAGCATACATATCTTGTGTACTTTAAAACAATGATGCATTGTATCCAAGGATACATGTATACTGTGAAGAAAATCTTGGTCTCCATAGCAACGCGATTCCTACTTCATAAAATTGCGGGTATGAATTATCAATAAGAATGCAAAATGACGTTCAAATAGACCATCTGTGATGTATCAGAAGTGATCAAAGCAATTTGGCCTCACCAAGTGGTCAAGGAGAAAGACACATTTCGCTACGTTTTGATAAAACTTGCAGGGTGCGAAATTTCGCAAGCCTCACAAAATTGAACTCGTCAGGTTACATTGTGCAAGTCTGAATAAGAAAGAAATATAGAAAATATGCATCGCATGCCGAAAACAGCATTCATAAATCCGATACTTAAGCGGAATGGCTATAGCG
Organism: Botrylloides violaceus; assembly: GCA_030412335.1. Taxonomy (NCBI): domain Eukaryota; kingdom Metazoa; phylum Chordata; class Ascidiacea; order Stolidobranchia; family Styelidae; genus Botrylloides; species Botrylloides violaceus. The sequence continues at coordinate 4,694,335 of JASFYC010000810.1, forward strand.
AATAGTGACCTATTGCGTAAGATACTCGCTGAGGGTCAAAAGTTGAATTTACGCTACTCGAATATTTATACAAGATCTAAAAGTCATCACTTAAGTCAAACACGACGAATTTAATCCAGATGACATAACGTATATTCTTCTTAAGCGAGAGTGAGGAGGGATCGAACACCGCAATGACATTGCAAGCAACTCCCGTACATTCACGCTATACAGAAGTATATAGTACAGTAGGACTACTACAGAAAAGAGTGATTTGAGAACAACGATAGATCTTGTCAAGTCATATACGTCAAAATAGAGCGTTGTGGACACTTGTTTCTATATGCTATATATGCATTGATATCTTAATTAGCCTCTGATGTCTGATGTGTACAAACCAGCAACGTCCTTGGTCTGTACAGTTTAGTTGGGTTACGGTTCTTGAATTTCATAGTTGAAGCATTTAGTTGTTGTTGTTGTTGTTTTGAATTTATGGCGTTTACAACCTCTTAGGTTATGTGCGCCGGGTCAATTCATTCTACTATGCGGGTCGATTCTTCCGGTGTTTACATAGCCCAAATCACTGTCAAAACCACAACCCTTTGCACCCCGCATATGCTGAATACGGGATACAATACGGCTGAGTGGAACTTCCTCAGCTAGTATGCAATATGAACAATATAAATGTTCACGCTGTGCGCTGCACACTGCAGATACAACCATTAATCAATGATCACGGTAATATACGACATTTCGCAACCGCACCCGATCACGATCCACAAACCTGAGTAAATGTCGACGGTCGCAGCAGCAAAGCTAAGCAGAGAGAAACAGATACTAAAATTTAAAGTCTCCGGTTTAACTCAAGTCGGGATTCGAACACATTTCCTACAAACCTTTCCAACAGCACCCACGATATTGCCATCAGAAGCTTGCATCCAGAGGAATTAGCTCAACATGTCGCAAGTAACGAGAGAACAAGCCATGCAGACGCCTTGTTTATCATACGGAACCAGTCAACCGTTCTCGCGGGCGATTCAGAGCTATTTTAGCTCAGTTGTTGTATTATGTGTTTATCGATTAAATATCAACAAACAACCCATATAGAAACATGTTGACGTTGATAGCAGCCGGTGGCGGAAGACCATTAGCGATAGATATAGAGTGACACGACAGTGTTTTAACATCTAGTCGAATTGATTGCAAACTGATTTCACAAGCCTTAAGAGCTCCACCCCTACATCATGTGAAAATGGTTGGATTATCTGGACGTTAAAATGTGATGACACCCCATCGAATAGGATTACTAGCAGAGATTAAACCTTTGACACTGAAGCTGACCGGGTATTGCTACAGCCAAGTCGCGTGTAGAATCGGCAGTCTGTTATGTCGAAATCGTGCGAATTACTTCCAATTATTTCAAGCTTATTCAAGTCAAATTAAGATAAACGCCCACCTGGCATTTTCATACATCATGCATTGGAGTGTATAGATCTTTGTACGCTATCGAAACTTCCTTACGCAACGCCAATCATCATTTGATCACGCGATACTTGCTGTCGACTAGAATATACTGTAGTAGCCTATTTCGCAAATACCCTGAGAGAGTGACCATAAGGCGATTCGGAATCTTTGATCACTGTGTGATCAATCGTGGCGTCGACTCTTTGATATTAAAGATCACAAAAAACTCTGCATAATTTGCGCTTTCTGGAATTGTAACACAGAACAGAGACGCCCTATATCGTCGCAGCTGTTTATTTCGCATGTTATGATTCACCGGCTAGCCGGGCTATAGTCTTCGCATTGCAATCTTGTCAAATAGCTTTGATTTCTTGTCCTATGCATTTCCTAGAACTCACAGACTCAGCATGATGTTTTTGAACTTACAAGCTTAGATAAATCGTTGTGATGGAGGACTATTGACGTCACGCATGCCGCGCAGTCGAGACGAAAGCTATCACGATCGAAACGAGGGACTTGTTACTTGTAACTTGTAACACATTGCTGCTGCTTTCCTCGTAATACCTAAATCGATTGTTTCATATGTATGAGTTGTTCCTGACAGCAGCAATTTCAATCTCGTCCCGTCCTTACAAAACAGTCAACTCATTCTCAATATATTTGCACTAGATAAGAATCTTGAGCAGGTATGGATAATCCGTGATTTGTTTATGTTCGATGTCGGGCGTTGTGTTTAAAATGGGTTGCTGAGATTTTCCGCTTTAATCAGCCGGAACGAGATGATACACAGATGCCAGCATTCAAGAGTTTATGCAATGTCTAAACATAGGATGTATAATTGAACCAGCTGGAAAGATGCACCATTTATCAATATGAAAGTCCTTTTCAACATGCTGTAACGAGTCAAATCTGACAAGATGATTTGATTAAATATAGATTGGAAAATACTTCAAGCAGCCTTAAAAGCTAAAATTGCATGATTAAAATCAAAAGCAACGAACCCATTTTTCCCTTCAACAAATAGGCATTGTGTGGCCACAGAAGATTGCACCGCATTTATTTTGGCTGTGGTAGTTACGCGGCATGCCTTTCTTTCCGCGACTATCCCGTTCATATGTGCTTGGTACCAAGCGGAATATCGTGTTTCAGCGATACGGAAGATTTAAAATAGCAATATCGTTTGCTATTGCGTGATTTAACTGAATTCAACTACCAAGGTCATTTGCACCATATTATATATGTCCTAACCGGCTTCATGCTATATTGGTAAGGCCCTCGGCCATGAAGCCACCGCATCATACCAGAGACGTTACGTTGTTATCCGCTGCTTACCTGCTAACTGGCAATCACGGTTGAAATGGTGGGAGTTCCTTCTCACTCAATATGGGAGCAATCACCGAGCGCGAGGATGCAGTGGGCCCATGTAATTATCAAAAACGAAATCCCCTCCCGTCCTACGGTCGATTCCGAGCACAGGTTGATGTGAAAGGCTGCTGTAGGAAGGGCGTATGACCCAAAATATACCGCCAATCATTTAAGAGTAGTCTGTATCGGCAGTGGCCACTCATAAAATGGAAGAGCAGAAGAAGACTTCCTGACTCCCGATGTGTCTGGTTTGTAGAGGCCGGATTACCGTAACTACCATACGAACACACGCCCTGAAACCCACCAGCTCGGAAACAGATATGGGCGGGGGGGTTTGGATAGTATTCAAATTTCGCGGATGGACACCGGGTGTTAACGGGTAACTTTCTCAACGACACGAAATGAAACTACAAATCAAGCACTATGTCCTTGACCAACCTAATAACGAACAATCCTGATCAGATCTTTTAGTCTACGTGCTGGGATGGCAGGCATGGGGTAATGCGGGGGAAGGGTCTAGGGAGGGTTTGTGTGGTCTAGTATACTTATCATTTTACTGACCGGATCGGGCCAGCCCGATACACCCAATGTAATGCTTGTGTATACCACAACCATCCGATTGCGATATCGACAGCCAAGCGAATGGAGAAACGAATGCAAAGTGCCAAAAGTATTCGCCTCGCTTCGGGTCATCTTAGTACACTCGAGTGCATAGATTTGAATAAATTACAAGTGAAGCATAGGTCATAAGGAAACTAATGCTGAATGCATTCCTTTAATATCACATCGGCATTAACAGATAAAAACAAATTAATGCTTTTCCATCAGAATTCAAACTCATACGATCTTTGTGATGATGTAACCAAGATCGCATACGCAAGCAAGGTTAAACACGGTAACGTGATAGCAATAGCAAACCGCAGAATTTACTGTTCGTAAAAGAACTCAACTAACCCCTACAGTCAATATGTTCCTTCCTACAAATATAAGTCCAATGCACCTGGATTCTTTTCCGCTTTTATTCATGATTGCCTACACCCTAAACGGTGAATAATGGTAAAACAGCGGTGTCATTTACGGTACAACAGCTGGCCGCAAGAAATCCGTGATCATTTACGATTTGCAATGCGGAATTCAGTTTCGCGTACACGCTATTTTGTTACCGGCAGATATAAATCTGTTGCTATTTTAAGCGATGATATCAAACTTGATAGCCGGCAATTCAAATAGTCAAACTACGATAGTAACGGTGTGACGGCATGACCGATCAGCGTAACGAAACATTTCGATTTCCAGACTTGTAAGATTGTTCACACCTCACCCAATGACATGATATTAATGATTTGAACACGTTGTTAGTTAAACCACATACTTACCATTGGTTTGTACCGTGCTGCGCCTACATATGCAAAAAGCGGGAACACAAAATTGCCAAGTGTCGGACATATAATACAATTTCACAGATTGCGCAAAATTTCAAGACGCGAACAAAAAGACCACGTAAACGTTTATTTATACTTTGATCGCCATCGCGAATAATCAAATGCTTGTTTAATGTTCTTTGAGGCCTGAGGATATTTGACAAGTTTCGACCACGTGTAAACGCAACCGTGAACCCGAGCACCAGAGTGTTACATGGGCGGTATCGGGCCAACCCACCTCGCCCGGAAAATTTACAAACGCTCTGGGTAAACACGCCGGAACCAGGAAACCATTCCCCATGCCCGCCCGGCACCCGATTTGCACATGACCAGAATTGAGTGATTCTGCAATATTTCGTTGTCACGTTATTCAAGGCAAATGAAGTGCGTAGCTTGCGCATGAACAACGATCAACGCCTTCATGTGAGTTGTTCAGCAGTGCAAAAAAGGGACATTTTTCGACACTAAAGTACACGGTAGTAACGTATGCACTTCGAGCTATCTCTGGACTTTATACTTTGAACTAATGTTACATTATATGTTAAGCAGTTGTTGATTGCCTAAAATTTCTTGAGTATAGAAGTCCAACAGATTTATTCACGACAACTCCGAGTTTAACTATTCCTAAGCTTGCTGATATGGATTACAAAAGTGCTGCATTATGTGACACATCCCCATACCCAAACCCGCTTTGGAAACAGCCTTGGAAGATGACAGCCCTGTATACGATAAACAAAGTTTGCGTCGAATGCAAAATTTGGGAGTGGGCACAGCCCGGGGTCGGGTACTGAACACGGGGTTCGTCCCCAAACGAAAGTCCATTACCCTATACCTATAGTTATACTGTATGCCTTAGTCATAAAAAATCAGAATCAAGCATTTTGTCAACGTGCAGGTCAGGTGGAGAGGGGCACAAAGTATTATAAAAGAAAATAGGGTCATAGCGGGTTTGAGTAGAACTTGACATTTTAGAGCGGGTTGGCAGAGTTGGTCCAATACAGCACATTAAACATGGTGGTATACACCAATTGGCCGAATACTTCAGAAATGGCAGAGTTGAATATATTTGGCATATTCACTATTTTGTATTTGACGCATCCACTCAGTATTCTTTGAACCTTCGTGGGTCTAATTTGACCTCTGGTAAGAATGTCAAGGAATCCTATTGACGATTTCAGAAATTTCGCATAAGTGAAGTGCTTATCAAATGATCCGGGCGAATTCAAGTCTAAAATCTCATTGATTCGAATTTTTCTCAATCGATGCGGCGTCGGGTCTACTGTGTATTTCCATCTAATCCGGCATGGGTCATGACTGCGTCATCAATTGATTAAGGCCGTAGCACTTGACTTTTCGCATACGTTTGGAGACATACGACACCAATCACGCTACCAATTTGAACGTGTGATCTCTACCATCTAGGCTGGTTCGCCACATTTGTCACGTAGGCTAGTCTTACTGTAAGACTCTTACATATACATTTGTGAAATACCACCCTGTGGCGAGATTCCTTACAGCTTACGCCTTGCACTAAAATAACACCCAACGAAAGATTGACCTTCAAAATGCAAGCACTTACTTTGTCCGTCAAATCTTTACCGTAATTTTGTGGAGGGTGATATTGAAGTGTACACGTCAATGGTATTCCGGGCAAGCATGTATCTCTATAGGCCTACAGCAATCTATCCAAGTCTACCAGAATAGAAGGATTGGGTAATGAGCAGACAAGCAACACATTATACATTATGCTTGGGTGACGGCTGGCGGTTCGAAAACAAAAGCGAAGAGACAGGGGGAAATCCACCCCAACATCCCCGACCTGGCACGGTTTATGAATTCACGCCTCTGATTCTGATTTCTGATTGCACAGTGCGTTCGCTGCAATACCCAGCAGACAACGTGTTGTTTCGAAGAATAACTGGTGTTTTGACCCAAGTAAACGGGCTGATGTAATGGTAGTTAGGCCTACGTCATCGGGCCGGTGTAATTTGTAAATAGAACTTGTGGACGAGGGTGGTTGGGTTACCTTGTAGGTGTAGTAGTAAAACAATTGACTGCTTCAGGGACGGTGTTTTGTTTCATTCGGTGGTTTACTACCGCGCAGGTGGTCGTCGTGATTTCACGGCTCGTAGGAATTAAGTAATTGTGCAGATTCACAGTAAAGCTGCTGCCAGCTCTCCAGACGGCAATTTTACTGGGATTTTGTAAAAACAGTGTAGAAACCGTGTGGGCTTTGTTTCCAGCAATATCGACCTTTCAGTAGACATACTGTGCAATGTAGTTTTTTAGATCACACAGTGTCAAGAAGTAGCGAATCCTTGGCTGTTCAGTACGTCAGATGTTGCGCCATCGTCTGATCGTCTCAATTCGACTTGGATTCTGAGAAACTACTTGAATGATAGGGGTCGACTGTCAGATTACGCGTCGGATGACGTCAACGTTATTAGATTCGTATGTAAAATCCATAATGAAGAGTGTAGGCTAGTCAAGTGTAGCGACCTCGATAATGTTAAGTCTTCAGCTAGAGATGTCCAAAGATGAAACAACCCAAATCAGAATAGTTCCACGAAAGTAACGGTCGTAACTGGAAGCGACTATTACTATAACCAACCCTTTCAAACTTACAGTAGGCAATCAGCACACAATAGCGTATACACATGAACAGAACTTGCAACTGAGAATACACAGTTTACACACCCGCACAGCAATGCTGTCGAACGCAAATAACCAAAGAGGCGTTGAAGAAGAAAAATCAATCAACGGGAAAGACTACACAAGATTTTAATTAGGTTTGATTACTAAATACACAGTAGCTGTACTTATGGTATCTAATGTGGCACTGGAATGCGCCGTGTAAAGCATAGACCAGTGTTGCATTGGGACCCATACTCAAACCCGCACCGCAACACACCAACTCAGTGCGGTCTTAATGAGTGGATGTGCCTGCTGTCTAAAAGGCCTGACGAGGCGAATTCTTGTACAACCCAAGCATCATGTTCGTCATGATTGACGTAACAACAACAAATCATGCGCATTTATGTTACTGTGCTGGTTTGTAGAGCAGAAGGAATATATAGTGGGTTGCCGGTTCCGGTACAACTTGACAATATTTCCTGGCGAGCAGGTTTGGCCCGATACAGCCCTATTTAACACATGCGAGGGTAACATAGCACGAGCCATTACGAGCAAGTCGTACGCGTATTAGGCTTGAACCGGAGCAATGAAGACTTTACGACCTGTGGTGGCTGTTGTTTTGAATTACTGTGTTTTCAACTGCTGAGGTTATGTACGACAGAATTGTGAGTGCACTGTGAGCTTGCAGATAAGGCCTTCAGCCTATATTATACCCCGTAATCGTGAGCTCTCGTCAATACTAGCAATCGTTAGTAGAAACTGTGTTACTGAGAGCTTGTTGTAGACTGGATATTCCCCAAGTCCGAATCAACACCATAAATTCGCAAGATTTCAAGATAGAGGTCAGTGTTGTCGTTTTTAAGAGTAACGGTTTATTCATGATACTTTATCAGTCCGAGAGATGTTCCAGCCTGATTGGGAAGGGGACAATCTATGTATTCTTTGTGAATCAAACTCTTTTGCATGCAAATGATGGCTGTTCAGATATATCCCCCCAACAGTATATTATTATTATTATTATTATTATTATTATTAAATCTAACAATTATTACTTTAGAGATAGATTGAGTCTATCATGATGCCTATGATTCAAAGCGCGTCACGATTTCCAATTGATCTTCAATAAAGACCTGATAAAGACAGTTGTAAACAGCCGTGCATATTTTTCTAACCAAAATAGAGTCCTAAAAAAATCCAAAATCCTAACGAATATTTTGCAATTAAAGTAAGACAACACGAAGGCATCCGGCTATCGTCACGTCACACCGAGATAAAAAATGACAGCAATCAATTGGACTGATGTGATACTGTGATACTGATCTAGCGACACAAGTATGTAGTCTCTAGTCAAAACATTGATGATATAAATATTTGAGAAGGGCATGAGATCCAAGACCATAACCCACCATTGATATCAAAATGCATCCACAAAATCTATCCATTAGTGATAATTGTGAAAGATGTTGCCAAGCGGATGGATTAAAGAGATCGTGTGGTTGACCAGACACTCCTTAAAAATAATACTACAGTGGGTGCCGCCTGCTGTTAATAAGAATCAGAGGCTGTTATACGCCAGCATAGATACACCGCATTCTGTTGCATCACAACGGTAATGTTTATTATGGCAACTCTTCAATTATAGCCTACTTAAAATAGATGACTAAAAATGATTTGTGCTAATCAATCCAAGTTTGTGACCTATGATTACAAAGTTAAACTTAGTTAATCGACCATGTGCTTAAACCAAATCAATTAGAGGCATAAGCGGAATTGTGGAGAACAGTGCATGTGACCGTCACCGCTTGGTACTGATGGCTGACCTTATGGATATCGGTTCAAACCTGACTTAGCAATGATACAAAATCGTCCAATCTGTACTTACTGTGTAATCATCAGTGTTGCGTCATTATAAATATCTCAAGGCTCAACAGATGATGGCTGTGATTTCCTGTTCCGCGACACTCAGGTGGACTGTCGCATGTGCGACAGTATGCAAATTCTTTTTACTTTAGTTTCTACATACCAGGTACGACCTACTTAATACTTAGTACTTATTACTCAGTATCATCTCTGGATCTCATAAAATACTGAGAATTTGTGACTATTCCTGGTTGATCTTGCATTGGCGCTGCAGATTGAACTTTTAATCAAGCTTTAAGTTTATCCAAAGTCGGTTCACGCACTGATATAACTCTGAAAAACTATTTTTATTGGGAATAATGATTTGTAATTTCTGGATTCATCTAATTCTTCATCTTAAAAATGCGATATATCTCAAAATAGAATGTGACGTCATGAAGTGATAGGAATAGAAGTAATTTTCTATAGAATGAAGATTGTTACTGATTCCAATAGGGTGATAAAATTTGAGGTTTTAGTGACTCTAGAAATACGACAAAACGGCATATATCTCTCAACGACTGAACTCAGTGCTTTCTATAAGTTTACAAGCAACCAGCCTTCTGATATTTGAAATGATACGTCATTGATGCTATAAGTACACATACAGTATTTGTAAGACCGCCAGTCCGGGGTTCCAACCAATCGCCTTACAGTAACTCCAGTGTACAATGCAGCAACAGTCACACGTTGCGTTATTGGGATCAAATCCTTTCAAGTCATCATATTTTGGGTGCAAGGTGAGAAATATTTTACGTCAGGCTTGATACTTCCCTGGTCAAGCGAATGCCAATTCGTTATATAAGTGTCGCGGTTATGTGAATCGAAGCTGCGCGGGGCGTCTCAGGTGGAATGAGAGTTGAACTCAGCATATAGACGACGGACTATCCAACAAACATGTCCGATCAAGATTTAAGGTTGTCGAAATTTGAGCGACTAACTATCCCTATCTAACTAACTATCTAACATTCAAGTGCGTGCACGTCTCATTACTAGTACCTCATTAATGAAAATGAACTTAATTAAGTACGTGATAAATCATCAAATTAAACTTGATTTTTCTAATTATACTGCTCTGCAAACGCTATTCACTTTTATGTTATAAGGACTCGATAACGTAACGTTGAGGTGAGGAAAGCAGTTCCGAGAAAACCGTTTCAAAAGTATACCGAAGAAAATCTAATATTTACTCCTAATGATCTGACAACCGAATAAACATTTGCTTTCTAGAATAACCAACGGAACTGCAGTGAAATAGAATGAATCATTATCATCCACGTGAAAGTTTTGTTTTCCCGATCAACTTGACAGTTTGTAGTATGTCAACTAAAAGGTGAATGTGATAATAATGATCTATGGTGTTCACGTGGAGGACACACAGCAGTAAACATTGACATTAAGGCTACCTACGTCGACTGGGACTACAGACTAAATGACATGCGCATACAGTTGCGCAAAAGTCCAAGTTTTTATGACAGTCATTCCAGTAAGCCGAGCTCACCGTCAATTTTCTGGAGACATTGAATATATGGTCACACTGACATACGCGATTTATGTGAATTCTTATAATAAGGCAGAATATACAAACCCAATGTGTGAATTATAATGAGTTAGTTTTGTCGGCAACAGATGAGTAACGACTTGTATTTGAAACCATGGCTATAGTTATACAGATATAATCTATGGGTAGAATACATTGTGCAACAAAGTGAAAATATCGTTCAGTTGGCCGAGTGGTTTAGAGTTTAGACTGTCCGCCTTCTGATCGGGAGGTTCCGGGTTCGATTCCCGACCGAGTCAAATCGAAGACTTTAAAATTGGTATCCGTTCCTTCTCTACTTGGCAGTCGGTTTCGGGGAAGTTCGGAGAGTCGTGGTTGTAATAGTGATCCGGGCTATAAACTGAAAGTATTGACACGAATACTGTAAACAATGACCATGCGTAAATGACCTTGGTAGTTGAAAACGCCATAAATTCCAAATAAACAAACAAACAAACATAGTGAAAATGTTGCAGTGATGTTGTAATTGTTTTGGATTTATGGCGTTTTCAATTACTGTAAGGCAATGTACGCCATGTCCACGCATATATGGTAGGCGTTTATAGCCCGGATCATTATCACAACCCTACGCACACTCTGGCAAATGCCGAAACTGAGCGCCAAGCAAGAAGAAATGAATTCAAATTTTTGAACTGATGCGAGTTGCTGCTAATCACATGACATCGCAGCCACCGAGGTTAAAAGAGTGACTGCCACTTTGAACTCTAATGGCACCCTGATTGATTACACAGCGCACTTGCACTCACACACCGACGACAACGCCCACAAGCACGTACGCACAAAAGTACAGGCGCATGCAACCACGCACGCACTCCACCGTCGAGGCGCTAGGGAAAGAGAGAGTCTTATTTCATCGTCGTTTAATTTCTCTTCTCAATTACGACGTAGCATAATCATCATTTAGTCTTGTAAGACAACACACGTTTTAATGAAATGAATCACCCCCGCCTGGTCAAAGCAGATTGACATTCTGGATCATGTGAGCATAAAATGGTCAACATTGCGAAATGACCCAGCGGGAAATTTGCGGGATATCCTCTCTGTTATTCATTGATGACGCATCCATCATGGATGTCCAGAGTATGTTTCTCAAGCTAGTCAACATCGTCTCCTTGTTACGATCAAGCAGTTTTTCTGCTCTCCAACGTTTCTACGCGTTAGTCAGATTGCTTTTGCTTAGTTGAAGACTTGAAAAAGTCATTACATTGGCTACTCATTGATGTATAGGTACTTAACAAGACCCATTTGACCGCGTTGCCGTCTGATACTAATAATACTTCAAGTGTGGCTTCAATACGAATTGAACAATTTACCGATTCGTTACGCTATACACTCACAAAGGAAGGAGATTTGAAAGTGAATAAACAATATATGAGTAAAACACAGCGTGACACGTGTTACATTGATTAAACAACTCATCAATTGAAATTGCCCGCGCAATCTCTGATATCTTTTACTGCCGTGTAAGCTGTACACTGTAACTATTAGGTATCATGCCTAAGTGAAGGCACTGACGAGCGATTCCAATCTATATAAGCACCCAAATCACTGGACTCATCATACTGTAACGCAGGGTTAAGGGACGGGTTAAGCTTTGCGTCGGTAGACAAAACTTGAATCTCGATTGCCTAACACCTAGCCGTTATAAGGCATGTTGTCAGCATTCTCGCGTGGAAATGGGGGTGGTGTTAAAACAGTAGGTATATATAAACATTTTGACCATCCTGTGCTCTCCACATCAAAGTCCGAGTTGTATATATTGCCACGGACTTTTGCACACCTTTCAGCCTATGCCTCTTGCCACTTGAATGAGGTACATTCGAAGTATGCTGACTTTTCTTGGTGGAATATCAAGCATATCTGTACCCTCCCCCAATAATACGCCATTGTTATTTGATTTCATTAGACTCTCCCTAACTTTTGCTTTTGATACTTTTATCTCATTGTTCCTTGATTGAGCAAGGCCCTACTTCGTTTTTATTTTCTTCAGCAGAGGTGGTACTTTGTGTGTCTGTGTGGCAACACGCAACATGCTATGGATTCCTATCGTTCGTACTTTCCTCATATATTGCCAAGCATCCATTTGTTAAAGATAAATATATTCATCCGAGTTTAGCGGCCATGGGAACTTCCGCGATTAAAAAGACACGCGTGACTTGATGCTAGTTATGTTTCTATTTTCATCCCAACAACAACAACAACTTTATGCTCTTTCGCCGTTGTTATGACGTCTCGTCGACGCGTTAGGTGATAGGATGGCTCATGTGTAACCGACAACATTAGCTTATCCTCCTACCACCTCGATAATTCGAGAAAGACATAATGTCCCGCCACAATCGCTTTGCGGGTTAAAAGATGGAGTCTTGCTTTGTGCTAAACGTGACTTGGCCATGCATTTGGTGAATGTTGTTGTCTGCTGATATCGTGCAGGCGCCAGTCTCCTGCGTTGTAGACTACCGCTGTGACAGACAAAATATCGATAAGAGTACGCCGCCGCAACACGACACTGCCAGTACTGTCCAGCAACCTTCACAACGCAAGAACTGATGTCTTCATTCGCTAACAGAGCTCTACAGTACGTACGCAACACTCACCATTACAAATGAATGAGCACAAGCCGCAAGTAAACGTAGCGTCGTAGCGACATAACAAGTTGTATTGCTGACACATATACGTACACTGCACTGCTGTCCGCTATGGTTTCCAAATGTTGTTTACTGGGGAACCCTGTTATAGTGACTATATGATACCAAATACCTTGCGGCCTTATTAGGGTGTTGTAGATGGAGATAGCTACGCTCCTTTATTGAGAGTTGATTGGCCCAAAATGGCACACCTGATATGACCGTATGGGGCCTCCACCGCAGTTCTTAGAACTTGACATGGTGAAGAGGCGTTAAATGCTCCGTGGCTTTATACATAAATGTCCAGTTAATATCGAAATCAACTTATACTATAGGCTACATAACGTAAGTAACTCAAAACGCCATAGAGTCAAACCAACAACAATATCCAACAATATCAGTCCATCTTCACCTGATGATGGAGCAGAGCTCCGAAAGCTTGTGTATTATATACCAATAAACTGGACTGGACGTTAAATCTGTGGTGACTTATTATATTTATTACATTTTGAATCGTCCGCAATCGGCTCCACTATTTTTCGTAACAATATCAATGTAATGAATATGACCTGCATCGCTTGATTTTGTTCTTATTCGATTTTTGCTGCATTTTCCTGACTCACGTGGGAGATACACATTACACACACACTAACTACTGGTGAATATGCATATGCCGGCTGAACAAGGAGGCGGCGAACGAGTCGGTTAGCTATCAAGTCAAGCACCCCCGCTTCCCTGCACTATCCTCAATGCGCTGGCCGTCTAGCGAGAACGCTATAGATACAGTACCCTTTTAACACCTTGTGTGGTGCAGTCTCGGGGTGTGAACCCGTGGCCTATCAGTTTCGTGGCCGACGACGCGCAGCTGGATGAAGAATGCCATCAACATGTGATCAGCTGATCACGTGATCTCCATTAGCTGTAACCAACTACTTTTCTCACATTGTTTGAATTCCCAGATTCGATTATTATAGGCACCACAGTTGTTCAATGCGTAACATCTGGTTAAATCAGCCATTATAGATGCAGTTTTCTCCTACTTGGACAATCACTTACCAATAATTGCGATTTTAAAAGGCTGTTGCTGACATTGCAACAACACAATGGGATCGCCATAACTTACTTTTGATAAGATCAACGACAGTATGCACACCGTGTTGCTGACATCACATTCTTCTGTTTCGTAAACATCGATTTACGCCTATCCCATTGACACGACAACTCAAAATGTCTCCGTGTGGTCATGAACGTTAAGTTTGGACAACAAGCGATAAATGGGAAATACAATACGGCATGCTTATTACAGGATCTCTTAACAACGTTTTGGTGGATAGTATCCGCCTTGACCTTGATCCTTGACTAGTTATAATCGTCTTAGGCTTAAGGTGATTATTGCGTTTCTATGCGATACCGGTATTATGCTATTATGCTTCCTTTATCATTGCATTACTGTTGTTGATGCTGGAATACAATGAAGTCGTCTTCGCCAAAGCGTCAGAACACCATAAAGCTGCACTATGTGTCAGGGACTTATTCGGTCACTTAGCACATATTTTGATACAAAAATGTGCACGAAGTTTCTCGAGCACACAGCAGTAGTATCTTTGACGCAAAACCCCAATTGCACTCTAGGATTTTCCTCGGGTTTATATTGTGATTTCAATGTATTTCGTCGGGCCAAAGAAGGACCTGATTGGGAATCAAATCGATGCTTCCCCATCCGAATGCGCATAATCACAGCCAGCCCATTCGGCAGACAAAGTGGCAAACTCAACTTTGTTTCGCGCGTTCTATTCGTCAGAGTGGAATAGTAACAAGGATATTTTTTCATCCCTTAAAGATTTCTTTTGTGCATAGCCTAACGCAGACACGCAACACCACGATTTACATATAAATAAGCAATATGCATGAATCAGCTAAGCCCACTTGGGATTGCCGACGTTCAGGTAATAGGCTTGAATGACAATTACTAGATACCTGCAATGTTGAGAAAAGCATGCGAGTCAATGAGGGCAAGCACGAAATACAGATAGATTATGTCATGTATACTCTATGTCAATCCAACTTGTTTACGGGACACTGAATATCACGTCTGTCTATAGTGACATCATCTTCCAACAAAGAACGTGCCTTCTTCTTTCAAATGAACTGCTGACGTTGCAGTAATCATCCAACAGCCAGTTATCGCACAAGAAAGATCTTTGTTTTGACGATTGAGCTAAGGAGCTTAAATCAATAGATGGCTGCGATATGTCCCTTCATTAGAATTTAGAGTTTAAGAGAGTTTAAGATGAGCCCCTTGTTGTAGGCTTATTAACCAGATTTGCAGAAGACCAGCACGTGTAACGACGTATAACTAGCCTGTGGACTAAAGGCAATCTTGTAGATTTAATTAAGTTGCCACGATATGACAAGATAACTGGATATCCCCTCGTAACAATGCTATATATCGAAGACACGTCACCACGCTTCCTAGCTAATAGTATAATACTAATGGTGCATTTTATATCGGCTGCTTGAAATGCGACACAAGATGATCCGTATCGTCAACGCAAGCTTAAATTTTGACTTGAGCCAAAGTGTTCAATCCTTTAACTGGCTAAATCCCGCAAGAACAACATATGCACAGACAGACACGAAGGACACGTAAACAACGCAACAACAATTAAACAACAGCCATATGTAAGTTCTAAGCACAGATTTGCGGCTCATAACGAGCCACGTCTGAACACAAAAATGCACGGGCCATCTCCCATCAGGCGTCAGCAACCCATGTGAAGGGATGTAGGTACTCGCTCCCAGCTTTTCGTACCCAGCTGCGCGTTAGCCGCCCTTGGATCAATCATGTTAATCTCCGCTAAGCAACTTCAAGATAATCTATCTAACTCATCAGCGCTATCTAGCGGAAGTGAATGTATGACTTGAAGAGACAACAACTACAGTAATGAACAAGTTTATTGTAATAACTTCAACGCACAGCATGTAATATTATCGTTTTTACTGTTTAATTCAGTACAGAGCCATTTCATATTCTATCAATGCTATAATAGCATCGCCGTAGTTGTTTGTAAGATCAATGCGTGTATAGAAAGCCACTTGGTCATGAAGAAGATGACAGCACCAATAATGCCGGTCAAGCACAGCCGTAAGAAAATAAGAAATGCCACATATGATTGTAAATACAAAAACACTTGGCCATATCACACAGGTATATAATTGTAAGCAGGTCAGGCAAAAATGCCGCATATTTGACAAGCATTATAATCACAACATGTAACGTAGAAAAATATACAGTATGGAAGGACATGGGGCAGTAGTTCGGATCGGGCAATAAGTTACAGACCTTCCACAAGCGAAAGCATAAATAGATTCATAAAAACACAGTGAACGCTAAGAGACGTTTCAAAATTCCGTTCAGAGGCACACTACTTGGTATGAAAATGTTCAGAAAATACGATAAATACATCACAAAGAAAATGATTACGGTGAAAATGGCATAGGCCCTACTGTTACAGCTGAAGTATAATATGAGAAAATTCCTTGAAGGATATTACAAATAGACTGCGAGTCATTGTTTTTTACACGACAATTAACTTTCTTCTGTGTGTATTGTCGACACTACGCTTGCCTCGATATTTTCGAGTAGGATACCCATCGTGAGCCAGTTTGGCCTCCGTTTTACCGACAAGGCAACGAGCGTATCTGAGATGTGATAAGACGGTACTACCGCGCAGTTTCACGCAGATCTTGTGGAATACGTGGAAGAGGCACATCTTTCTGAGACCGATCTCCTGACAACCACGCTTGCAGCAAGTGTGGAATCGATGCTGGAACGGAAAGAAACGCTCCGACGGTGCATGGTATCTCATGATAACTGAAAAGGAAAAGATGGCAGTGTTAAACACCCATGCCATTTTACCCGGTGCTTTAGAGTAAGTGTTTTGACTCTTTACTGAGTTCAACTCTGTGAATTGAACTATAGAAACCCAACGAAAATTTACCGACCCATGACGAAAGTATAACTGTGTCCTTACAGAGTAGAGGGAATGTAAATAGTCGTAACGTAGGTGCTTGTATATACAGTATGTAGGCTACTTACGAGCTCTTTTAGGTAGTCTGAAAGGGAATATGAAGGTATCGTCTTGACAGATGAATCGCATGTCTTGGATAGCGTCCGGTGCGCACACTGAGTGATATCTTCTGATGCCATCGACACAGTGTCTTTGGAAGAGCAGAACGCATACGACAGCCAAACACAGACCGCAGTTGGAGAATCTCATGTTAATAGCTACACAGTATAAGATTTAATACAACGAATCTAAAAGAGAAACGAGAATCGGTTGATACAATTGCACTCGTTCTGTACCACGTTGACATATCGAGTCATACAATGAAGACAAGCAACCTCATATTTACACATCTTACACAACACAGCAAAAATAAACAATCACATAATATATATATACATAATACACCCTAATTAGACATTTTGTCTATAAATTAAAATCAATTTCGTGTTGATTTAGACATCTTTTAAACTATTTAAAACAGTGTACGACGTAATCGAACGTTTTAACGTTAATGGGAAGGTGCAGTGAGATTTAAACTCAAAGATAATACCGGCTAAACATTTCAAAACAGGAAAAAATTTGTGTATGCGTTTACTGCAACGTTCATTTCTGTTAAATTTTGTGTATGTACTGATAATATATCTGTTAAAAAGATAAATAAAATATCCGTAATTTCTGCTGTCGATTTCATTTTGATACATATATATATATATAAACGCTAACATCGAAAGTCTTCCAGAAAGGAAACGCAATGCTCGTTTACGAACAGGATGCAATATCCATATTGAATATTCGATACATAACGATACATGTGTAATATGAGGTTATAACATCAGATACTTTAGGATTTTATAATACATTAAAACAAATACAGAACGCAAGCTAAGTGATACAGGAATGAAGGGCGGACCGGTGGTGATATCGATTACATTTTTTTTGTAATTGTAGTTTGTACATAGTTTGTTAGAGCTCAAAATAAGATGCCCATGCTGAATGAAAACTCTCGGACTCCGATTTGCTAAATCGTGAATAGTAGAGGTCTGATACACTCGAGCCAAATACAACCGCGAATACAAGAAACGCCGTTAAACGACCAATATGTTCTAACTGTACTAGAATAACACAATCGGGCTGCTATTTTAATAATGTTGTGAACGCCATCAATATGTTATCTTCACTATCCTTTAGAGTAACACATATCTAAGTTTAGTTATTAATAGCAATTTTTCGACCAAGAAATCCTGCACGGTCGCAATTGTGACTAAATTCATGTAAGTTCTACATTCACAAGTCCAAACCTCAAATCGTCCAATCAGTGATGACATCGTTTCTAATTGAAAGTAGTCGTTGATTTCGTGTTCAACCTGCTGGCCCCGCCCCATCGCCTGAGTGACTTATTGGGTATGTTGTGAAGGTGCTTGGTGCAACCTTCGGTTCCAGTCACTCCTCGTTCTGAAAAACCTTTCAGGTTTCAACAAACACTTTGCTCTATTTTTGGTTCTCTGGTTGGTACGTCTCGCAATACCGTCACATGTAGCGTACGAGTCTTCATAAAGACATATTTTGTTTAACTCCACGCCGTTACAACCCACTTTGCAACATTTGGCGGCTTGATGCTGGAACGGATACAAGTGTTTGTACGATGGGCGATACATCTTGATAACTGTAAATAAATACGCGAGAATTAAATGACCAAAAAACTTTGAAAAGAATTTCCTCACTGCGCTGCGTGTATAACGGTTACGTTACACTGTAGGTCTACTCTTTCAGATTCAACCTATATAATTCATAAAAGGACGCGCTATCATCCAGCGCACCCATTCCCCAGCCGCAGGCCTACGACGTTCCATTGAGATAATTTCCAGCTCATCAGATTAGAACGACTGTGGTAGGAACTTGAGAAAAGCATCCGCTGCTTTGGAAACCACGATTACACGTACGTCGGAGGGATGAGCCAATCAAGCTCGTTACTTTAGAACCAGAGGCTGTACGCATAAGTACGAATTTTCGTTACTTTAGAACCAGAGGCTGTACGAATTAGTACGAATTTTCGTTCTAAGCTATAATCAAATTAGTAGTCTTGGCAAGTGAAATTAATTTATAGAGAGCTGACTATTAGGATTTCACGAATCAACAATGTAATATATACTTACTATAAGGTCTGCTGAAATCAAATGGTAGAGTGAAGTCAGGCTTTTTACAGTACCACGAGTAGAAATCAACTACATCTCGGCAAACCTTGACCCGTACATTAGCACGGGCCTGTGCCTCGCAGGCCGCCAAGATGAGGCACAAAGCAACGACTGATGCGCAACTCTTTAATATATCGCTCATGTCTTTCGGTGAGTAATTCGACTCGTATATTTCCTGCGCGGAAAAATATTTTGTTACTCAATTGACACTAATGTGCACGGTATTCCATGAAAAACAACATCCAAACGCTTAAAACGCTTTCCCTGACGAATTGGTCGCTTTGTGTTAAAGCGTGTAACGCTTCCTATATCAAGAATGAGGATTTCAGAAAGACTAGCGTAGGCAACAGCTTCGAAACCCCATTCTGGCAGTTATACAAGCATTTGAGGCACAAATACTTTAATTCATCATGATTGTAGCTGTTTATATACCTGTTGAACTTCCGATTACGAACTCTTGGCGTTTTTCAACTTACATTGCTGATTGTAGCCAAGCTTTTGTTTTCGTTTTACGTTGCGTCATCCTCAACCATGCGCAAAAACCGAGAGAGAGCTTCAGTCAGTACTTTGTTACAATCTGATTTGCAAAATTCCAAAGAAATACATACGCATTACAGTAGTAGGCCTATGTCAGAAGGGGCGTTGCATGGAGGTTGGGCTTACCGCGAAAGCATGCAACGACTGTATGAGTTGGTTTAAACTTTAAGCTCTAAATTTAACGAGGCCTATCTTATTTTCACTAGATTGTACTACGCTTAGGCGTTACAAAATCAAGTATAAACCAGTTAGCACCACTTTGGCATTTTTTTTTCTAAATGAGAAAGAATCGTGACTAAACTCGTGCGATTTGTTTTTGGCATTTCATTACTCATAGACGTCCATATCTCTCGAAGCAGTGTTACTATCGGAAAAATATACCTTCCATAAATTAGTAATAGCTCGTATCCTATAAGCCCACCATACTAAGAAGAGTCATTTTACGGCGGAATTTACAATCATCATTGCTTCGCCAAGTATTTGCTGCCGATCTCAAATTGCGTAGTGCGATGAGTTCTTTGTTTTTAAGCTTCAATCATCAGGACACCGGGTGGTACGTTTTGAAGTTACGAGGCAATAATCGCAACAAACGCGAATATTACAAGTAGGCGTGTACATCGCGTTGCAGTGTGGCTAAGAACGGGACATATATAGCTCAACTGCATCATGGACAATTATTAGATGCTCCGCTCATGGAGTTAAGTTGAGTCATAATACACAAGTCAACTTTCTGTATACGCATTTGACATTTATTGTTCACAAACAACCCCGTGACAACTTGTCTTACCGCCTGGAAATGGCGAAGCATGAGCAAGTTCAAACCACCCTTTTGATATCACCAACGTGATAAAGTATTACGCAATCGTCAACCAATAGTTGATAGCTTTTCTACGCTTGCGGAAAAAAAGCTTGTCTGCACGATTATTACACTGCCGTTTCGTGAAGCCGTGCTAGTTTCACGACCAACACCCACTGCTATGCTCTGACTTTAGTTATGTGGTAATAGCTGGATTCAGAATGTAGGTGCTACAAATTAGCTTGGATCTATACGCAGTCGTATATTACCTTTTCAGTATTTTTGAAGTCCTTCTCAAACCATCAGTGGTTTATTTGTAATATTAGAAAAAGCATAACACTTCCAGGATAACATCGAAACGATTGGTACAAACCATGCTGGCCAGATCACCATAGCACGAAATATCAGGTGACAAAACACACGCGGACAGAACTTCCACCCATCCCTAATGAACCGCGAGACCAGCAACGAGCCGGTCCTGGTCGCAGACAATCCCATACGAGAGCGACTGGAAAATGTCTCCACAAACGATCAAGGTCACGACCACACCATATCCCGAACGAATAACATCGCTCCCAGTAAATATAGTCGGCGAAGAATACAACAGTGGATAAGAAGAAAACAGGCCCACCCGGTAAAATCTAAACTGCAAAAAATGTTGATTAAACCCATCTTGAATTTTTAGTGCATATAGAATAGAATTCGAATGATCTTTCCACAGAGTAAAAGCAAGACCAAAACTAATGAATCATATCTCTGAGGTGAGTTTTCCACTAGTCTGCTTTTTATATCCTCCTGACTCGTTCTAATGCTGTGGAATAAAAAGTCGTGAAAAGCAATCCGATCACGCAATTTATCACAGTCCAAAATCGATCGCTGAAAGCTTTCAGCGCATACTTAACGTTGAGCTTTACTTTATTAGCCTAGTAATGTGCAAGGATTTAGACTTTAGAGCGTCTCATCCTCATGATGTGATATCAACCAATAAACAAAGGCCGGGCACTAAATCTGTGGCGATTATCCTTCACGATACTACCCACCCGCAATAATTGCCGCCATTACATATAAGTTTCGCAATACCTAATAAATACGTATAGTGTCAATCTCTTATTCGGCTTTGCATACGATCTTTGAAGTTCGCAAGGAGCAAAGTTATATTTTGAGAGCGTTTGTGTTTGCTTCGATTCTAGGACTGTTTGTTGCTTTATTAGCAAGAGGAGACCATTCAATACCGCATGCTAAGTCATTTACCTTGAAAGTATTTACAACATTGAAGAAACTTTACCTTGGCAGAAACAAAAACATTAAAATACTTCAAGCAACGAGATTAGACTTGGTTCTCTGACGGCAATCAAATGGCAATAGCGCGTTACCGTGTCCCGGCGTTATGTGGCTTATTATGGGCTTCAGGAAGATACACACATTACAATAGAGATTCTGTAACCTTCTTCTACGAATGTTTACAGAGAGTGAGAGAGAGAGAGAGAGAGAGAGAGAGAGAGGGAGGAGAGCGGATACCGAGAGAATTTATTGTGACGTTTGTCAAATAGTATGCTTTCGTTAAGAAGATTCACCGCAGATTTAACGTCAAGCCTTGGTTTATTTAATTATTAATATATAGAAGATTTCTGTAGCGCTTATCACCGGGCGGTGTTTTGCACCACGAACAAGACAGTCTGGAGCAGATACATGAATATAGTAATCGATAGTAACAGAAATAGTAGAAGTGATCAATGTTATGCAACAGGGTCAGTAATAGCTGAGATTGGGGACAATAGAACACAAAAACAGAGGTCTATAATAATTTCCCGGATTCTGGAACGTAATCGCAAACAACAGATGCTAACTCGGGAAGGGTGAGCGAGTTGTTTAATGAGAATCCAACCATGGCCTACTCTAAAGTAGGCCATGATTCAACATTGACATCGGTGCAAGCTCTCATCAGTATTTGTCTAAGATGAGTGAATCGACGGCAATGCAATTTGCGAGCTCCTTCTTCACGCAATCGGCATCCTTATGTTCTTCTACAGTTGGTGCAATATTCAATCTACCAAACATGCATTTGACAAATGACTGAATTCTTGAAGTATCCACAGTAATTAGATGTGCGGGCGAGTCATTCTAAATTATTTCCGTAGTTCTACCGTTAAATAGCTATAGACACCGTAGGTTTACGCATAGCCAGACGCATTGGAAGAAAATGAATCTATTAAGAATCTTTAACCCAACTTTGAATATATATGAGACAAATCAATTTTTCGGGTTTTTTATAACTCCCGTGTGACTCAAATATGAGTCACATTTTGCTCAAATCATACTATTTAACCAACTGGCAAAGATGCTTTTGCGGCAAAAAGCACCGGATAATTTGATTATGCGGTAAATACGCAGCTGATCATAATCCCACCCTTTTTATGTTGATCAGAATATAAATAATGACCAAGCGGGGTAGAGTGTGTTGTTTTCAAAGCTAGCAAGCGATTTTACGCTTCGATTGAAGTCAGAGGCACAAAAATATTTACATAGACGATAAAGTAACCCACTAAAACCAAAATCACTGACCGCTAATTAAACTCTTACATTTTGACTGACACATTCAACGTGTTCAACACGTTTTACTTGCGTCATAAAACTTACATCCATTGAAATTGGACAGATATATAATCCTACTTTAATAATAGAGGTTTTCTGAATCAAACTCTGTTTTATCAAGCATAATCCTGTTCAAATGACGATGTATGAGTTTGATGACATTGACCCAGCAGTCACATCGCGTTTCGAGTACCTGTGGTTGATGTCACGACACGGAGTTAATCTCCTTTAAGATTATTCTTGTGTGGTGGATCAAATGCGTGCCATTCTCAGGAAATGTTAACTGCATGCGTTTCAAACGTGTTATATTTAGCGTAGACTACGTTATCCCCGGAAGGTATTTACGTAGGCAATGAACGACGGCAAAATTCTTGTACGTACGATTGACGTTGTTCAGGGTTGTGTGAACAAATCGTTGATTGATTGATGAAAACGTTCATTTTGTTGTGATTACGCTGTTGGTGTGACATGTCTTCAAAGTTGATATATCACGTAATTCTACGTCAACAAGGGAATATGCCACCCACATTTGCTACATTTTGCTGATATGTTACTGTTGCTATGAAAGAGCAGCAAAAGTGATCAACTTTGGTCTTAATTTCAAGGGAAACCGTCCATTATTCGCTCGGATATTCAACCTTAGAGCTTAGAGCGGAATACATTGAGACATACTGTACTCAGTGACGCGTGGCCGTGAAGGTGGCGGGTGCAGCCAAGTGTGACGGACCAATATGAACGTTGAGTCTCAACCTGAACTTTGGTTGTGATCTAGCCTGCAATATTGTCACGAAAAGAATTTTTGAATGAGCTAATCTTTCAACAAACAATGAAGATATGATATTTAGGCCAACAGAAAGGCAAAGACAAAGACGTCACAGATTAGGTTTATGCATCGAACACTATATATTTCCGTGATTGGTTGGCTACATTCGGACATGTTGTACCGTACGATACCGTGTAGAATATCCATCAGATTCAAAGCGACAGAAATTATGACAGTTCAAGCCCTTCCACCTTGTGAGCTCCACAATCTGTCACAACAGACAGACAACAAGTGAACATTGCCCCACTATTTGCTCACCCGCTTCTTGATATAACTGTTACAGTAGCCGAAGCTACACCCCACATTCGCTAGTAATACGTCAAGTATTTTAGTCGGCATAAAGACAAATACAAACGACTACGAAGGCATGTAAGCGCTTTCTCGAAGCAGTCTTCGCACACAGCGCTGAATTCAACTTTGACCCACCGCTAGCTTCGGTCTGTGGAGTCGGTAGAAGTCTATGAAGTGATAACTTGTTGGAAGTTACATACTCTTTACCCTTGACCTAACGGCAAACATCTTTGGTGAATGTGTTGAATTGAATCACGATCTATCTATGAAAATATACACTACCATTTTGATTTTTGTGTGATTTGTACAGTAAGGCATGTAGTCAGATTTGTGCACTAGACTATTGCAGAAACTAGGCGAAAGATCACATCTGCATTTGCAACGGGTGTTGCTATAGCAACGATCTAAGTCTCTATAATTCTACAACACGTTATCGTTTACTCATCCTATTTTTAAGAACATTGTCTAGACTAGCGTTAAAGTGAATGGGGTACTTTGTCTGCTGCAAAAATTCCCAGCTCGTTATGACAGAGTTGTTGACATACAGACGTGGGAACCCTCTCACCCTAACCCATGTTTTAAACGGATATTTTGCGGAATGTCGTCAACAAACATGGTGGATGAAGGTAGGCGTTGTGGGTTGGGAATAAACACATTGCCTCAAGCTTGCCTCATGCACAAAGAGCTTGTAGAAGAAGGTAGAAGATTAATGATTCTCTCCTTGTTCTAGTCAAACCAGGGTGACAATTTGCGTTGAGTTTGTCAGGAGTTGCAAGAATAACATCATGCAATATTCTGGTAAAATAAGCCAATACTGAATGACTGTAACGAGAGTCTCAACAACAACCACTTTGATCTCATTGCTTACAATGTTAAAAGGTCCTTAGGCATTGGTGTCAACACGCAACATAGCTTACTATATCTTCCTATGGTGCTGATGGGTATTCTTTTATTCTCGTATTCTGACTGTCTTTTGCATGACACGGTTCAATTTGTGAAATTATAAAAACATATTGATAGATTACTATGGACTTGTAGCTCGTGAGATGGCAAAGGTTCGGCGTTAGGGTCAAGAACCCTTCTAGAAGGCATGGAAGTGTGTTCTCGAAAGTGTCTTTGCACACAGCACTGAATATAACTAAGGCGGATCGATAGCTTTGGTCTATGAAAGCTATAAGAGCCTACCAAGTAAAAATTTTTGGGAGTTACACTTTCTATACTTTTGACTTAAACGAAAAAATCTTCGGTGAATGTGTTGATTCGAATCCCGATCCATCTGTGCAAATGCAGACTGCTGATGGGGGTAAATCGGGGAGAGGCCGGGTAGACATTTAGCGAAGACACCGATACTGTCTAACACGGTATACTTGTGAATACAGACTTCACGGCGATCATCTTTGTTTGCTGAGCAAATCTATTACATTCAATATTCGCACAGTTAATTGGATTTCCGACATCAGAAATCGGACGTTCCTGTTTCCGGTGTTTTGAATTTGTTTTCAAGCTATTGTGCACCGTTTTCATTCTGGTTCAATCCAGTTTCTTCGTTCAGTAGAATTATTACGCAGAAATCTATTTTTTCAAGTTTTTCAGCTGTAAATATTTATTTTACTTAATACAATACAGATTTCAAAGAATTTGTGCTTCCATGCAGTAACTGGCGATTTTCGATGCGGTAATGTTGATGCATTGTGTATCTTATATTCTATGTGTAACGCGTTTTCGTCTTGAAGAATACTAAGCGAATACTTATCTTTGTATCATGGCATACAGAACAGTACGAAGAACTATAGTGTTATTTTTGCAAATATTTTGGGCGGTTTGTCTTCTTCGATGGCGTCAATATATTAGCATGCCTTTATTCATGTTGCCATAGTAATGAGACCTCTACGACTTCCGCTTATTAGAGCTACCCAAAATGCAAACAAGTTACGAATAGGTACCAGGGTCACTTTTTCTTCTCCATTCGACACTTCCATTATTGACTGGCTACACGGGTTTCAATCACATATGACTTTGCTTTTGACCGCCGATCAGTTGGCCGAGCGACTTGACCGCTTGCCTTCTGAACGGGATGTTCTGAGTTCGATTCCCGATCGAGTCAAACCAAAGACTATAAATTCGGTATCAGTTATTCTATGCTTGGCAATCAGTATGGAAGGAGTGCTTTGGGTTGTGGTTGTGATAGTGTTACGGGCAATACGCCAAAAGTATAAACACGTGTAGCCACGTGTAGGCGTATACCTTAGTAGTTAGAAACGAATAAATACAAAACAACGGTAACATTGCTCTCAGCCCTTCGTAACCCCAGATGACCTTGAAGCCACAAGCCCACAACACCTCGCATACACATTACACACACATCGGCTTGGGACCGCCGTTGGTGGAGAATTTTACCGATTAGTCAAAAATTACTGATAATGACAGACCATGCACATTTCCACCGCTTAGAATTTCAGGATGTTGATGGGCTTCGGATAATATCACAACACCCGACGAATGAGTGAAATAATAAGTATGGACGTTTAACCCGTGGTGTAAATTTCTTACAATAACATAATGCTTGAACAAAAATGTTTACAAATTTATTGCAGTTGGTGTAAGGTTGGCCTACGATTTAACCATGTATGGACTTCGTGTAGGGACCAAGTAGGGGTTCGTATGAATTCCCTATTGCCGTCCTGCCGCGGAGTGTGCCGAATACTTAACTCTCGGGTATCTTCCACAGTCGCCTGATAACGCAGTAGGTAGCGCCTCAATAGTGATTCTATAGCTTCTGGATGATAGAGCTTCAACACAGACGAGTTGCAGAGAGATGATGTATTAACTAAGCCTAAAAACACAAGGCACCGCATTAGCCTACATCGAAGTACTCGGCTTGTTGATTTGCGATTTACAGTCACACGGGAAGTCTCGCAATCTCGGTGTTACGAGTCCATTTTTTTTTGTAAACGCAGGGTTTACTGTATTTAGTAATCTTTGTGCTGCATATTCAAATTGTCGCATTGCGAAACCGAAGGTTGTAATATTATGCGAGGGGTGATTTCTAATAAATATAGATAGAGGTCGATCGGTTTGTTTAAACATGACATAAGTGTCGGAAATCATGAGTCATCTTTGTTAAGCGCTAGAGTCCCGGAAATAAATATTTCAAGAATTCTTAGCAGAAAATTTTCAGATAGGGAAATCTTTGTGGTTATAATAGAACAATGCAACTTTACATTCTCTAGAATTAGCACTAATGTATTTAGCATTTACTATTTGAATAACCCGTGCGAATGTGATCTCGCGTTTCTGCTGAAACAGCATCTTTTCACTAAAATGACAACAATTTGTGAGAAACGATTTATTTAACGAATCTTTTTGTCTTGCGAATTCCCCGTAATTACATAATGTCATAGGAGTTCGTTGTTGTGCTGTCGTGCTGGTTGTAAGCAAGCTAACAGACTCGGTAAACTCACTTTATTGTAGTGGTAATATATCGTGGAAGTTCAAACTGAAATATCCATGAGAGAATTCTTTTTGTTATCATAACTGCCATGTTCATAATTATAAATATGACGTGTTAGCGACATGTTGGTACGAAGAGGATTCTTATATGAAATTACATATGATTGGATCGAAGTGAGCACGTGGTCTTCGTTTGGTCGTCTGCGCGTATCACTTTCTACATTACGTTATGATCATGTTGCGGAATGTGGGATTTATTTCAGCGCTTCTCTGCATTGGAAATTTTCCCAAAGTTATGTCAAAATTGTCACGTTGTTGTTGTTATTTTTGGATTTAAGGCGTTTTCAATTACTTAGGTCATCTACGTCAGGTCACGGTTACGATACAAGTGTAAATACTTCCGGTTTATAAACCGGATCACTATTACAACCACAGCACTACACATTCGCTCGATACTGACTACCAAGCAGGGAAACGGATACCAATAGTCTTTGATTTGTCGCGTTAGTGCTGTTATTTGTGCTGGTACGGTAGATAATTAGATATTCTGTTCAGCTACAATGGCCAACTGCAACCAGAAGGATAAGCACAAATTCAATTATAATATCTTTAATATCTTCACCTGTTAGGATCAAGAATTCGATTATAACTACAATATTATTGATGATTCATTTAGGACTGAGGTTATCCAACTATACACCTTCTGTTGTATAGCCGAATGAACAACAATATGATCTATTATGAAGTCAACGACCGAATAAAGCGGCGCAAAACTCGCGGAACCAACCATTAGCCGTGTGGTCTCGGACATGAGATAGTTTCATGAATCGACGCTAAACTATCGACAGAACTGGACACGACTTGACTTATATGTCCAAAACCATTTTATCAACAGACAATTGGAGTGGAATATTGCAGCACTGTGCATGATACTGCCAAACTGGAGGCCGCACTTTCAAGATGCGAAAACGGACATGGTTATGTCACGGTTACTATTAGCTAATCGCACGGGTGTGTCGAAAAGTACGCATCACATTGCAATGCGTATGCTCCTTCTGTAATTAGAATCTTGGTCGCCGATATGCTCTCGGCTAAATCTGTTTAAGCGAATCACTGCGGATTATGCCATCGTATCAGTCACTTTCATTTCTTAACACATTTTACAAAACCCAGGTATGCTTCCAGCCTGCCACTAAACATACATTATAAGTTTAATACATAACAGGCGGATGAATCATGAAATATAATAGAACGTAATCAAAATAGAATGCAATCAAAACTTGATGTTGTTTCAGGAATTGCAGCTTTCGTGTGATAGGTAGGTCGAATATACGATTAAAACTTGCTGTTTTAATTAAAAATAACATTAAAGAACCTGACAGTTCTTTAATATCACATGTTGCGGTTACGAAATTTCATCACTAGCAAACGATTCGTGCAGATTTAGTGTGTGGTAAGTTTCGATGCTAAGGTGACTTTCATTAACGTGTCCATTTTGGTAAAAAGTATCACCTTGAAAATTGCGAGAACTGTGTATCGTCAAACAGAATTCTAAACGATTTTCCTGTGGATTACGAATCCTCAGTTGATTTCGAAAGAAAGAAACTTGTTAGTTTACAGAATATAGAGTACATTTAGATTTGAGTTTAGTTAAACTCCCAAAATGCAACTTCTATGCTTAGTGGCATACTAGGCCTATAGATGAAGTGTACCAAACACAAATTTATACGATTTATACAGTTTTAGGCGATGTTGGAGCAACTGGATGCTACACAAAAACAGGAATAAGCCTCTAAGAAATTTTGTATGAATAATATCGTATTCATTCAATATTGATGATTGAGGATAAAAATAAGTTTTGATCATCAAAAATGAGATGTCGCGCTCCAAGTAGCGATGTAAATAACGTGTCGGTATGAGCACTTATGTCGGAAGTATCGCACTTGAAATATATCTAATCGACATCAATAATTATGATATCATTGTTTTTGTTTTTGTCACGAAATTTCATCAGGTTTTTGCGCACTGTTGTGTCGGCGCAATGCACATAGTAGCACAAATCGTCTCATCATTAACACTTGGAAAAACATGAACCTTTTTTGGCCTTTTTCCAACGCACAAAAAAATCCATTAGTTACCAGCTTTTTTGTAATACACGTTTCACGTAGGTGACTATACATACCGGATTGTGGGAAACATAAGCCATTTTTGATTCCTTTCTTTCCCGGTGCACAAAATTCCTTCTGTTGCTGGCATTTTTATTATACACGTTCCACGTTGGTGACTATACAATAGTTGGAGTGGATTTGGGTAAAAACATGTTTGTGTGATGGTGTATGGTAGACGTCAACATCGCCCTGTTATACGTGACATTACCGAGATGGTCGGAGTAATGTGACGTACAAGAAAGAATCATCGGGTGTTGGAATGAAAGAGTTTATCATCGTTCACTTCATTTCTGTTTGCAGCACATCTTTTCAGTTAGCATTACTTTTTGATAATCCCAAAGTGACCAATACGGCGTATCCAATGCTGTACCCAAGGGAAGCATGTGATTCATTGATGGTATTATGATTCATCCAAGTTTCAGGTTCGCTTCAAGTACCTCATACTATGATATATTTTGCTTTGTTCAATTGACACGTATCGATAATGACGAGCCTAATTACGCCTTCGTGACATGGCCCATTGCTACGAGGTATCGCTATTTTCTCAGGGCTTTCCGAGTCTCTATGCATCGTATGCAAAATCGCTACTTTGAGTTGAGGCGCGTCTGCGTACACTGTCCTAGAGTCGATAATATAGGCCTACTACATAAATTGCTGAAATCAGCGCTTTTACAATATGAGCCAAAGTTGTTTTTACCGATGTAGAAGACCTTTAAGGTAAAATTACTCAATAATTATACTTAATCTCTGATTAAGATATTGCATATACATAGAGTAGTAACGTTAATATATGATTAAAGTAATACAGATACGTTACGTAGTAACGGTAATGTCTAATTAAAATGCAGATACGATGCGCAGTAAAGTTGATCTCTGATTAAGTTAACGCAGATATGTTGCTTTGCGTAGTTAATCTCTGTTTTAAAAATTGAGATGCCATACTTTGCGACGGAAAGTTGATCTAGGATTAATATGAAGGTAACAGATGGTCATGACATGAAACCAATGAGTAAGGATTTCGTGATTAAGGCAATGTCTATTGAAGTACCGTATCCAGCTGTATACATCTAAAGTATAGGTTTAAGTGATTGAATAATGCAATGGCGTCAGCGTCGCGTATAACACAGCAAAGTAATCAACTTTAATTGCCACGTTCACTTTTTATGATGCAATCGCGCGGTTACACATGCGGTATAGGAGTTGGCCGGGTTGAACAGCAAGACAACTACACTCACTGTTCCTGATCATGCTTTGGGTTGATGATTGATTTTAGCGACGAATCTACAGGCTGTTTAGTGGTTTACGTCTCTGCCGCGTTTCTTTGTTGTTGTATTTTGCCGTGCACTGATTTTAATGATGCCTTCGAAAATAATCTGCAACTCCCACTCATCAGAAGCTGTTGACGTAGAAAAAGAACGCAGAGACGACGGTATGCGCCATATTGTTCTATGGGCGCCACGAGGGGTAAAACCCTTAATTGATATCAAAGTTTGACTAAAATGATGATAGGTCACAAGTCTGTCCGCATACAAGAGCATATTACGTACAGCACAAATTTTAATCCCTTAGTTTGTTTACGGGGTCGCCTTCTCACCCCGATCATACCGTAGCACTCAAGGCGGTCAAATGAGACATGTTTAATGCATTAGAATGCATGCAACCGTCATAGATAAATGCATTTCTCCCTTAAGAACTTTAACTTTAAGATTTACCACAAATAATAAGCCTGTTTTCTAATGCATGTCTTCTAAATAGCTAACGTGAAGTATTATTTACAATGGCAAATCTTTTGGGAAATCTTTGAAGAGGGATCGTCAAGGGTCACCGTTAGAAGAAACGGCTTGTCTAATTCAAAGTAAAGCAATTATACCTGATGGGGGTCATTGAAAGAACAAACTTTGAACAGCATACAAACTAAGTGACCCAGTTTCTTTTTTCTGCAGCACGTTGCTGCGATGAAAAGTGAGATTACCCTGTTGTTGTCGGTTTGGCAAAACAACGAAGGCGTCATCATGTTGGCCGAGACCGACTGACTCATTGCCAACGATCGACCGCTTCAAGGCCGCTGCAGCTTGTAAAATAACACCGACTGCTTTTATGATAGGGTTTCTATTACTTTTGAACAAGCTCGATCCTTGTGTTATTGCTTTGATGAATGCTCCAACGAAATTCTCCTCCGCAGCATTTTGTAGCAGATCAGTGTCGATTTCGTTTTTCATCAAAATACCGTCCAGGTCACAGTTACGAGCAATCAACGGCTCATACATCCGTAACCGCCGGGCAAAAAATCATAACTTTATGAAAATAGATTAATATACTTTTCCACCAACGCACATAAAATCTGTTTTATGAGACTTTGTGCAAGGTGTGTTCAAGGTGTGTTCATTGTGCTTTCTATCATATTATGCCAGTGCAGGAGAAACAAATTGACTCATGTCTACTATATAAACCGTGTCGGATGAGCGAAGCAAGCAATGAATCTTCACTAAGTGCCCCGACGTCTTGTCCTCTCGCCATAAAAAAAATCTACGTGACATGAAAAACTTGCAGATCACATAGAGCCATAACAAAAGGCTGAATCTTGCGATATACTCCTACTCTTGAATAAGTTTGCAGATTTTCTTTCTGTCCGTGGCGCACAGCATCCCGTCGGTGAAAAGCGACACTGAAAATAATAAATTATATACATCCATATTGTGCATACCAATCGTTGTTTACCGCTCAGTTGGGGGAGCGATTTTACTCGCAACTCCTAATAAATTTGCAAATTATTACAGGCCCTTTTAAACGACCGAAAGAATGAATTGCACAACATGCAACAAAACAAATAATGATCCCTGATTACTGTTTCATGAACATGAATGCAAATTGACTCGATGTCAAGCGTGTAGGCCGAACATTGGGATTTATATATGTTGTTAACATTGTTAACCATTCTATTACCTAACAATCCCCAATTGTCCCAACTATTATACTCATGTATCTGCTCCAACCTGTTGTGTTCGTGGTGCAAAACGCCGCCCGGTGATAAGCGCCACTGAGAATCTAACACGCTTGGCTTAATGAAGGGAAATTTGAAACAATGTTTGGGAAATGCTAGTTCGCGGAATATATAGTTTGCTATTACCGTGGAGAACCGTGATTGTAATAGTGATCCGGGCTACAAGCCGGAAGTATTGACACGATTATTATATTCACGATCACTGTATTCATGTATCATGTTTCACGATTACTATATCCATGTTATCATGTGTCGCGATTGCTGTATTCATGTATCTGCTTCAGACTGTCTTGTTCGTGGTGCAAAACGCCGCCCGGTGATAAGCGCCACTATAATCTTCTATATAATAATAATAATATTATCGTGATAGGTTACAATATTTCCGGCGTTGAGTTACACCATATGTAAACCGAATGGCCTATTATACTCTAGAAACTAAAATATGCCATGTGTTAACTATTAAAATATGTTGCTCTACAGCACCTTGAATTTGTGAGTCGACCACCAGCTTGCAAATAATTCTTGTTTTATAATGATACGATGGTGGCACTTCTACAATATATGCCGTAGAAACAGGAGGCGGACATACGATGGAACGATCTCAATGCGCTATAAATTCTTAATACAGTCATCGCCTTTGTAATAAAATTTTGGCCCAAAAGCACTTGTCTCAGTGGCGAAGTAATACAATGACATTGTTCATTTGATTAATTCTCCTTATTAGCTCATGTGGTTTCTAACTGCTGTATATAGTGTAGGCAAGGCGTCGTTGCATATGATGCTGCGAATTGTGGACGCGTCAACGTGTGTAAGGATTATTACATTTCACACGGTTGAAGCCAGTGCGAAAGCAAAACAATACGGGACACTGGGAAAATACAAATAAGAATCCGCCATTCCATATAGAGTAAGATACGATGTCTGACAGCACCAGCGCACGCGGCATCTCCAAGTAAATTACATACTGTATATCATACGAGAATCCGGGAGGAGGTATTCGCAGTACTTCATTGACCTGATAAATTGTAGCAAGAAAAGTCGAACTTCAACGGGACCAGTAATCGTCCGTAAAACCACCTACGACTCACACTGCTGATTCACGTTGCTTGTTTACGTTTCAGGATACAGTTTTATTGTTAATATAAGAAAGCAAAACAGGCTTTACGCATCGCCGCTTTAATTCAGGCAAAGCACAACGCTGCAAACGCTCCTCTCCCTATCAAAAAATGGTCGGTTTATTCTAACGATTAATTAACCGTAAAATCCTTTTACCACACGGGACTTTTGGCAGAGTGCTTTTCTCCATACCCTTTCTTGAAACTCACGTATCTCCTCTATCGAAACACCGGAAGATAAATTCATGGAATCCTATGAACGTGCGCCATGACACATGAGATGAGTCTCGTGTTTAAACACGGGATTTAGAAAGGATAATGTGCCTAAATTGTTTTCTAATCAGTTGGAATGCATTGAACCGCAACTTGCGTCATTGCATGGTCATGATCTTTAGTTGCTCCTTCCATCAATTTCCTTGACTTAGTTGGATATTCATAGCTGTTGTGAGCGAATGTGTAATATAAGTTGGCTTGAAACGAATGAATACATTTACGTAAATCGTGATGATTCGTAACATCGTAAAGTGCTTATGCTTCCAAAACGTATCCATTATCCCTTAGTACGTACTGTTTCGCGGTCACAGCTGCGGCCACGTCACGTAGACAATTGCATACGATGATTCAGTATATTGCTCACTATTCTCTTGGTGCTCATGTAAAGATTTATGTCAGTAGACCAATATAAGGCCTACAGAGTATGACGATATTATAGGGGGCAAGAGGATATAATGACGCTGTATGAATTCCCCCGAAGAGCACGCGTCCAAAAATTAAGAGCATTTGTGCAAAGTGACTTCAACGCATTTTAATTGTACTTGCCATCATATCATGCCAGTCGCCAGTGGTGGGAAAACAATCAGTGGTAAAGTCATTTACTCATGTCCACTATATGAAGTATAGGCGAGTCCGATGAGCCATATGAGCGCATATAAGCTCTTGTGATAACGCGCTTTGGTGGCAATACCGCAAAGTTAACGCATACAGTTACCGATCAGTTGGCTGAGTGGTATAGAGTGTAGACTGTCCGCCTTTTGATCGGTAGGTTCTGGGCTCGATTCCCGACCGAGTCAAATCGAAGACTTTAAAATTGGTATCCCTTCCTTCTCTGCCTGGCAGTTGGTATCGGGGATGTGCGGAAAGCCGTGATGATTGTAATAGTGATCCGGGCTATAGGCCGGAGAAATTGACACGATTACTATATTCATGTATCTGCTCCAGCCTGTCTTGTTCGTGGTGCAAAACGCCGCCCGGTGATAAGCGCCACAGCAAATCTTCTATATATTAATAATATTAATAACGCATACAGTTGCTTTTGTTACGAATTAACAGCGTTTTCAAGAATCGCTGTCAATTGATTATGTACAGTAAGTTAGGTCAAAGATTTTAATAAGTCATCTCGATATTCCCCGTTGACGTATAGCCACGTAGTCCAGATCTCTATCGTAAAGACTGCGCTACACACTCGCCATATACTGATGAATGCTAAGAAGAGACTATTTTTTATTTTATTTGGAATTAAAGCATTTTTTTCACCTACCAAGGTCATGTACGCCAGCAGGTCTATGCTCACGGTATACGTGTCAATACTTTCGGCTTATTGCCCGGATCACTATTACAATCACGGCTCTCCGCCCTTCGCCGATACCAACTGTCAAGCAGGGAGGGAACGGATACCAATTTTAAAGTGTTCAATTTGACTCGGTTGAGAATCGAACCCGCAACCTCCCGATCAGAAGGTGGATAGTCTACACCACTCGGCTAACTGAACGAATACCAACTGTGAATGTCTTCAATTTGACTCGATCGAAAACCGAACCCGAAACTTGTCGATCAGAAGGCGTACATACACCCCCATCTGTCGTTTTGTGTTACACTAGAAACTGGGATGACATTACGGCAAAACGTATATGCCTACTACCTTGTTCTGTAACCGTCTCAGAATCATTTTGGGAAAATGAGATAGTGTTTTAAATAATTCATATTTAGTAACGTGCGCTCAACCATGTGCTTGTTTCGGATCTAATCTAGCCGACACAGGTATCAAATCACGAGTATAGAATATAATGTTGTCAAAAGTACGGATATCACGAAAGGAATTTGCCGTAGTAACCTTTTATCACTAATGAGAAGTGCCAGACATGCCGTCGAGATATTTCAGACAAGAGTAAACCTGTTCGTCACACGTTTCACAAAATGCTGTCTAATCCAAGGCCTTCTCCTGTCGCTTGCCTATACATAAGAAACGAGCCAAATTCAAGGTATAACAAACACTTTTTAAGACGCTTAAAATTTGTTGATGTTGTAGGATTTTGTTAGACCACCGTATCTCGTACGGAGTAACACAAGTCGGTCGGGAATTTATTCACCATAAAGTGTAGACTACAGTACAAATAATCTAGGCACCGCAAGCTCTCTGCTGGTGTTGATAATATACTTTAATATACCACAAAATTCGCGGTGGCATTCAATTAAATTTATGGATAGGTCTACCATTTGTAGCCTACTACACGTTTGTGGGATAATTGCTCGAAAGACGTCATGATTACTAATTAATTAGTTATATCGTCTGCCTCGCCTCACAAGACAGACGTGGGCGGATCTGTCGAAGACAGTAAACTGTACTATAGCGCCATCGCGGAAAGTAACCAGGAATAAGTTCAATCAGAGCTTCAGAAAGCATGTAGGTTTAGTTTGGTGCAGCTATACGCCTGGAGTTGCAACCCTTAGAATCCACTGGATTCACTTCGAAATCTGTTGGTATACACGGCGTGTGTTAAGTTTAATCGATTAAGTTTAACCCGCTGTTGATCCTTTTAACCTGCTTCAAAATTACTAAATGCTTTTCATACTGTGCGTTGCCACATTGAAAAGATACAGTGTATTAAATTGTTTCAAATTTTCAATCAAATCAAAATTCCCGTTCCTATCTGTTCGGATGCCTATTTGCAAAATCCCCACACATATGCTACCTGTATATTGAAAGACACGGAAGACTTACGCTTGTCAACTGTACCAAGTATTAAGGCGCCGATTTCATTTTCACTTGTATAGAGGTGTGCGCCTGCTAGTACGATATATTATTTTGTACATTTGCGTTATTGCTATGCATATTCTACACAGACTGACAACACAACGATGTACACTATATACTCGCGGTCACGCACAATGCGCATGCACGTGAAAATGATGCCTTTATCATATACATATGTATAGGCTATACAAGGAGGTTATCCAAAAGCCAGCACCGTAATACAGTATCTGAGTAAGGACTCAGGAGTCTCCCCCAGTCCCCTGCGTTATTATCATCAATTCTCTGGTCCCCTAGCGGGGAAGCTACGGAAATCCATTTTAACATTTTTGGTGTGACGCATTACCGTTGCCCGATACATGACTCGAAACAACTCAAGCCGAGAGCTGCAAGCTCGTTGCTTCATATGCTCACTAACAGTTACTCAACAGATAGCGCCTCGAATCTTACACAACATATAGCTTAGGAAAACGAGAGAAACGGTAACAGAAATAAGTGGGTCGTTATCGGAAACGCCCCATATATAATCGCCATTAGCGTGCATGACCCATATCGGCGCCTCTGCTTATTCAATGTGTGTGTATTAAAGTTATACTGAGAAGCTTATGTATTATGGTACTACATCGTTCCTGATACGCATTTATTACGCAAGATTGATTAGGATATTGGATATGATGATCGTACAAAATCGCTTTGAAAGACCATTGTTTCATATGTAATGTAGGCCGATATGAAAGTTTCCATAGCGAACAATAGGGCTGTATATCGTTGTATATGATACCTTTGAACTTGTACACTTTATCCTGTAAGATTTGTGCACGTCCTGCGAAAAACGTGCATTCTTTCGATTGCCTTCTGTGTTTCCAATCATATTACAGCTGAGATCACAACCAAAGAAGCGGGGATTAGGCCAAATCTTCTTAAAAAGTCAGGACGGAAACAATTTCGGCTTAATAGTTTGTGGAGTAGCGATGTCACACCTCCATACCGCATCCAATCAAATTGCCCTAAGCGATGACTTTGGTATTGCTGATAGGTGTTGGTTGGCAATCTGTTTGCACCACGAAGAAGACAGGCTTGAGCAGATACATGGATTTAAGTAATCGTGATACATGATACATGAATATTGCAATCGTGTCAATACCTCCGGCTTATAGCCCGGATCATTATTACAATCACGGCTCTCCGCACTTCCCCGATACCGACTGCCAGGCCGGGAAGGAACGGATACCTATTTTAAAGTCTTCGATTTGACTCGGTCGGGAATCGAACCAGGGACCTCCCGATCAGAAGGCGGACAGTCTACATGACTCGGCCAACAGAACGGTTTGGCAATCTGTTGCAACATTGCTACCATTCAAGGCCCAAGTTGACCTACTTCCATATGAAGATAACGGGCGACAAAGATGGCATCATGAGTGCACAGCCACGTTCGGCCAGCCTCGAATTTTGAAGGTGCAAGGTGTGCGACTGAATTCTGCCCGAATACAAATTGTTTGTTCCTCCAAATAAAGATAATGAGGGCACCACTACCCGTTTCAATATACTCAACATGCTGTTTTGGATGTGTTAGGCAAGCTAGGAATGAGGGTACATGCCACCTTCTATATCTTTCTATTAGATTAAGCATGAAAGTCCTGTTCCAACTATATGCAACGGCAGCGTAGTGTCACTCGATGTGACAGTGACATGTGATCACTGCACTTCTCTCATTTGAGTTTGACGCTGTTGCGT
The DNA here is from genome assembly GCA_030412335.1 of Botrylloides violaceus. Taxonomy (NCBI): domain Eukaryota; kingdom Metazoa; phylum Chordata; class Ascidiacea; order Stolidobranchia; family Styelidae; genus Botrylloides; species Botrylloides violaceus. The sequence continues at coordinate 4,733,079 of JASFYC010000810.1, forward strand.
CTGTAAGCTGAATGCTTGACCCAAACAATGAAATGTAGCCTTCGGGAAGCCACAGAAGCGCAATATAGCATTACAGCATGTGGTTGATTGATTGAATAAATGATGATAGCCTTAAAGCTATAGGAATCGTTGCCCTGTGTCACGTGACACCCACACTTCAAAGGTGATAGTTCAAATCCCATGAATTTAAATATTACAGGCTCAGATCGAGCATTTGTAACGTATAAGGACAGCGAAAAGCCCGCGGAAAACATCTCAGAACGACTACGTGACACCATAGGTCGCCAGCGGGCAAGTCGCCAGCGGCGATTCATGTCCTATAGGGTACTCTAGTTCTTGAACCAAAGTAGGCCATGGGTGATTGAACTATGGTCAGTAACCATTGTCATACTCCCACAGGCCTATAGTAAGTATACAGAAGTAAAGCCGATGCCGGAGGATCAGAGTGGCACAAAGGCAAAGTACCACCACCTGCTTCAGTGACTATATTGTCATGCTTCTTGAGACGGACTTGAATCTATCTAGATAGACTCAATGAAATGCATACGAGAAAATGATATCGTTGAAGTTATCGGAAACCGATCATGGATAAGAATGGAACGGGGAATAACGAAAAACACTTGAAGATGAGATCTTTGAGCTGATTAGGAGAGGATGTATCAATAACTTCCGATTATAGCCTACTTCAAGAATAGCCCGCATATTTACCAATCGACAAAACAATGAAGTCATGCAAGCTTCGTTAAACAGACAGGCCTACTTGATTCGGAATAACAAGTCAGCCTAAGATTTAACATCTCTACAAACATTATGAAAAGACCATTTTGGACTATAGGCCTACTTTCAATTTGAACGGTTCTTTGAATCTAGGCCAGTGCAAGGTATCGATGTCCGTATATAGCGTCATAAGGATGCCTTTATCATAACAAATCAAGATTGCCAGAAATACTCAAGCAATAATAGTTCAATTCTTCCATAGTAGGCTACTTTTACTGAGAAGAGGTTTGTAATAGTAGTTTTAAAAAAGTTCGTTGCGGTATCACTCTGCCGCAGCAAAGTCACTGTCACGCAGTGTTTGCATTATTGCTTTCACACAAATCTTCGTGAGAACACATCAATCAAGAAACGATTGTGACTGTCACGAAATAATCACCCGCGATAAAGATGATAATCCTTGAGACAAATGATGTCTGCGGTCTGAGACAAAGCCAGTTACCACTAGAAAGTGGCAGCAAATATTTTATCGCTACATCACTTGTCCACATTAGATTTTTTTTGCATTTACGGTGTTTTCCACCACTTAGGCTGGGTCACGCACGCCGGGTCAATGCTTATTTAGTGCGCGTGACGATGCCTCCGGTTTAATACCTCGTATCGCCGCATCCCTATCGCAGCCACATCCATCCGCTGTCATCAACACCGACTGCCAATCTGTTGATAAATCGAACTTGGAACCTCCCAAGTAGAAGGCAAACAGTCAGAGCACTCGGCAAGCTGAGCGGTCAACATTTGGAATCCCATTTGATTCATCAACAGTATCGATGTTCCAATTAAACTGTGGACGTATGTAAATTTATCAAGTTTCTAGGGGTAGGCTAGTAGCCTAGTAGTAGACTAGCGCCTTACTCGTTGCTACAAGAAGCCTACTATATTCTTACTATGAAATTGAAAGAAAAGTGTTTGTGTCGAGTTGACATTTGTTGAAATTCATATACAAACAAAATATAATATCAAACAGCATGTTCGTTATGTGACTCTTCAAAATTCGTTTGGATAAGAGTTCCAATAAGGTAAGCCTACTTGCGGTGCGAGAGAGGAACCCTTTCCGGTAGGCTAAGTGAAGTCATATAGCATTCGTATAACATATAAACACCTTTAAAGATTCCGAACTGCAAGATTTTCTCATCTGATGTGAAGCAAATAAAGCGGGAAGCATATTCTTGAGTAAAAGGTCAAAATCATTTCAATAAATTTCCGCTGCTTTATCATAGATGAGTCTTTTTAAGAATGAGATGATTCATTTCGAATACAATCGATGCAGAAAACTTCCTGCTATGCGTTTTCTGCGAACAAGCACGGATGCGTATTTCCGACAAAATATCTTTCGATTGCTATTACCAGGGGCCGATTTGATGACTAATTTGTAAGCTTTGCAGCTGCTATCTGCATGAAGTAACATTGACTTCAAAGTTGACCTTCAACTTGTCCGAGTATGCGTTGATGACTAAGATATATATCATTGCTGGTGCTTGGTGCGCTATCGCACGTGTCTGAAGTAGGCAACTTAGTCGTAGCCAATGAATTTATGCCTGACTACACTTGTACAGCTACACACACATGCCCCGCCGATTCTATTCTTGATGACACCTACATGATGCCCGAGAGCTTGACCCTAATTGGTATAATACAGTTGCGCTCCTTTGTGTGATTCGGCCAGTGGCAATCACAAGACTACGTGGTTGATTCGGTAAACGCCTTTCAAGCAGGATACATCAATGTAAGCAATTTAGCCTGCCTAACCGCTCAATGGGAATAGTATTCTAGAAGGATGGTACGACCGTTTTTCCATTCCAGAATTAGTCATTACCTCTGGTGATAGCTATCAGAGGTTTGCAACTTATGTGTTTGGTGCAAACTGACCCAGTGATGAAATCAACAAATCATCATCGTACTTTGCATTATAACCTTGACATTAGGCTTATCTCTATAATGCTAGGGTTCATAATCAGGGTTATAGAAACGTTATCGATCATAAATCCTTCCCCGCTCTTCGCCAATACTGAGCATTGTTGAGCACCAACCAAATAACAAACACCTCACGTATAATATAATAGGCCCCTTTCAAAATGTCACGATCGCCACCTAACGGCGCCGTAATCACCAGCCCGAAAAAAAGAAGCGACTTTTCCGCTTGCCTTGTTTGTTCCCATGATGCATTCGGTTCGCGGAAAGCCAATTATAGATCGCCGTACATGGAAAATGCACGGATTAATCTCAAGATCGAATCAGGATGTGGAGAAAGAAAGAATTATCAGCAGTCTATCTCGATACGGACTGGCCAGTTTTGGATGACACATTATATTCTGTTCGGATCTAAACACAGACGAGGCTAGTGAAAAATCCAACAACAAAAAGCACAACACATGACGTCGTGAAAAATACGGCCGGGCAATTCGAGCATATTTATGTAGACCAAGCCACAAACCATGTAACGTAAACAACGACTTAGCTGTGGTAATAACCAACAAACGCGATTGCAATCGAATTGGTCAAGTCACAGACTATTAGCCGTCAGGAACATCTAGGGATGATGGTCTCGCCTAAGAAAAATCTAGCCTTGGGATTGGCAATTTAGAAGCAGTCGCCATTCGCTGAGAACGGGAATGGCAGGTTGGCTATTGCGGGCTAATGCATACCAATGGGGGTCGTTACAGAAAGGCGGGTCTAAGCCACACCATGTGTGGCACACACGGATGCAAACCTTATCACCAGCAATTCCAATGCAGGCATATATAGGTTCGTTCAAAGATGATGCACCAAAACGCGCAGGCGTCCCACAATATTCAAGTTGAATGTAAAACCGAGGCTGAGAATAAAGCATCAAATCGGTCACGGTACATATTTGAGGACCTCAACTGCAGCATTTGACAAACATTGCACAAAATATATAGTACAGTATATGTAGGCTATAACTAACTCGTAAAAAAGCTTAACGATGACTATATCGTTAAGTCAAGAGCTCAGGCCTCCTATAAAGCGGGGAAGCATCATGGATGTATGACGTATTGTCTCGTTGGGTTCGGTAACGGGCATAGCAATCTTATCAGATCGAGCACGGAGGGCCTGACCAAAATTGTAACCACTGACCGAAGCATCAACAAGGTCCACAAGCGATCGATATATATGTATATGTTTTAGGTTGGCAGCACAGCGATAGCATTAGTTGACATAGCGCATAAGGAGGAACAGCGATGGATGCAATATTCTTGCGCGTAGCAAAGAGATGAGCAAACGCATTTCTAACCCAGGCTTACTTTTTGACTTTGGCCGGCTCCAACTGTGAATATTAGGGGCTTTAACTGCCAAAAATCCCTGGTTACGCGTAACAAGTTATAGAAATATAATCACGTTTTTTTTCTGATATATAAACAGATATCACAGAGCTGATTGTAGGAGAGTTTAGCGTATGAAGATCGTCATTGTTTTGCGCGGGAAAAATCAAGCGTTTGGCGCCACCATCTGATCGTCAATGAACTCCATGAATCTCTTTGAATATTGAAACGGCTTTACTGTAGAAATTTCAGCGCCAGACTAAAATGAAAAGAACCGGAATAACCAAGGGTGGTGATTAAATAGACGGCTAGGCGGGCCACATACCGGCCTCATACAATCCACCTCTAAGTCTTGCTGTTTTAGATTTAAGGCGCTTTCAACCGCACAGGTCATGTACGCTGGTTGATTGCCTTGAGTACGCGTGCTTATGCTTTGGACGATTTTACATGAAGCACAGTCCTGTACATTTTTGTTCTTCCGTATAAAGCTGAACAAAGTCGACTCACAAACGAATAAGGATATGCCGATGGCAATTTTTGCACATTTCCAACTAAGATCTGCAGTGTGACCACTGTGAACGCCAATAAAATCAGCTACGTAAAATCATATCATATATTTGGTATAAGCCGTCTTAAACTTAAACGGTGATATTTAAATTCATTGGAACACTCTTCAACGCCTTACTACTCAGTCTGCAACTTTCAATATCATAATCTTCAACACTAACTTCTGCACTGCTAGAGTTTAGCCTCGAGTTTAAAGGGAGACTCCTGTTGTGGTTGCCATTACAAAATTCATCATTATGGAAACCAGCAGGTGGTTTCAAAACTAGATGACAGTTATCTTGGGAGGAGTTGAATGATATTTGGCCGATGTAGGGATGGATTAGATTTTCAGGATTCAGAAAATGCAGCTCCAGAAACTTTAGTAATCTGTGCGCAAACACTCTCGGACTCTTCACAGAAAAATCTGCTCCGAGCTACAAAATAGAAAATAAACACTGTTACTGCAGTTCTGTTCCTTTTCAAACAAAAATATACAAATAACACTTGGCTGACTTAAAGTACCTCGTAACCGGAGCCCAAATATCAAAATGAGACCAACTAGACAGAAAAAAACCGCAGCTTTCAAGGCTCCAGCTATACATTTCTCTTCAGTTCGCTGCCTTGACTTGCTAGCAGCTATTGAGTACAAGGAAACGACAACCGAATCTACATTCACAACGTCAAACTACAGACTCTCAGCAAGACTTCAGTAACTGTCATGGCTAGGTTCACAGCTACCAGAATTGCATTACTGGTCACTCACTGCTCAGTGCTCACTTAACCAACACCGACTTGATATCTCTCAGTTATCTATGACGTGTGGTCGGCTAATGACAGAGATTGTAACATCAATCTTTCTGGCTTCTTCTACCTTACCATTCAATTTAAGAAGTCAGAATTTTGTCTGTACATTCCTTAGCTTACTGCAATGCATATCAAGCTCATTGAGATTCCAATACGGTACCGGTACTCTTTGAAATTGCAGTTAGATGGGAGATCCTTATAGGTGGTCAAATATTGGCCACGAAAGAACTGCAACACGACAGAATAAATAACCATACCCCGTGTTTGGCAGTTTTTACCGCATGAGCAGCTTTCTTTTTCGCGTCATAATGAGTTAGTATATCAATCAGTCCCATAAAATATATAACATTTTTCGGAGAATCTAAAAAAAAATCATCACTTGATAAACCAACAATACATTTCTCTTAACCGATTAGCAAGTGAATGATTGGATTGAAGCCTAACCGTCACAACAGCCTACCATCTGTTTGGTCACACACATAACGCCATGACTCAATTTAAACAAGAGTTTGTTGTGACACAACACACCACCTACCGTATGCAATACGGTATCAGCTGTACGCACAGCATAGACAAAGTCCTAAAATTTTGTTTATCAGAAGTTCAGGACATGCACATGGGCCATTACAGGTGGCGAAGTTTAAAAAGGCAGTGCAAGTAGATAGCTTAATTTAAAACTTCTACATGAACCCTTGAAATGCCCTAATGGACTTGGGCAGACAAGTCGGACAAACCTTATATTATACAGGGCATCAGTGGAGAAATTAGATTGTGCAATAACCAGATGCTTTCAGTAGCTCAAATCCGCAATAGCTAATGTACAGGGTTTGAACCGATTTTACACATAAATTAATAAATTAATTGGGTACATTCGAACAATTGCCTAAATTTCTGTATGTACTGGCATCTACTGTATCCTGAAGTTTCTGTTAGCGTGCCCCATACTTACTTTCAGCACTGTTGAATCTGTAAATGTCGCTCGGATCATATTCTAGTGAGTCTTGTCTGAGAAAGGCTCCTGGTGAATCTGGAGGAGTTTGTGAAGAAGCAGCTGTAATAAAGAAAACAAACTTTTTGGTCTGAACAAAGATTTACCCGAACAAGTTTGTTTAAAAAACGAAGCGAATCATTCCACGTCCACACTATAGACTTCAGTGTGACCACATTGGCAAAAAGCAGTTTGCACTGCCATCTTTTATATTCAAGCAACCGGAATCATCACATTTTTGACCGCTTGGCCCTTTGAATTTGCTCTTTCCCTTCAATAGCCTTGTTCTGAAATGGAGAAGCTAGTAAAAGTTGCTGACCATTGTCGTCTTCCAATGGACTTCCATCTTGGTCTTGGCCATTGTCCGATGGCATCTCAAGCTTATCGTTATAACGATCCTCCCTATCTTTGTCATGTATTCCAACGAGCAGACTGTAATCCATAAGCTTTAATGATGCCAAAAACTGAAAGAATACAAACTGGTATGAAGTGTGAAGCACAAAGGTTTCTTGTACACGCTAGCTTACTTAGATAGACAGACAGACAGACAGACAGACCACTATAACAAATTGGGGAACCTGGTGAATAAACTTGATAGCACCCATCCTGCATTAAAATGGCATAACATATTGATGAGCAGAGCATAAAATAACACAGCCATCGAAGAAGTAAGTTGAACAGAAGTGATGTCATGAAGCTTCAATAATCTGGTCAACACATCAATCTAATTAGCCAGGTGTGCCAAACATAGAGGCCCTGACACTTGGCAGCAGGGTAGCTATGACCGGAAGATTTGTTTACTGCTGCTATCCCTACCCATTGAATCAAAACACACCATGAAAGACCACACAATTCAACACACATAAAAATATACAGGCCTGTTGCCGAAAATTTCATTAATGACCAATTCATCACGATGTAAACAAGACATTTGTACCAAGTAAGACCAAGAGTAAGTGCTTCATGTTGACTGTAATTAATACCAAAATAAATACTAACCCAGACGGGGACAACAAGGATGGGGCGTCATATGGTACACTGTGTAGAGTAAGCTACACTTGAATTGAGTACAATATTCAGCCAAGAACGTTTATTTTATGAAATAGAATGTATATAACTACGAATGAAGCACGCAAGGCAAATTCAGTGAAATATAAGCCAACAATCTGCCAGTGATCTACTTATTGCATGTCAATTGTTGACTAATGAGGAGACGCTGTTCCTTCTCAATTTGATACCTGCGCTGCTACGCATAATCAATCTTACCGTAAACTAAACATAGTCACCTCACATTTCAATCAGCAATATTAATCATACTCGATCATGAATTAGTACGGCCTCTCGAATCTTACAAGCATGGGCTGTTATCTATTCCTTCTACATTGTAACAGAAATAGAGAAGATCGATTGACAGAGTACCATACACACAATAATGTATCATGAGTTTATAAGTGACACACTATCTTAACAAGGCCAAGACCACATGTTTGGGTGAATTTCTGTTGACACAATAGGCTACTTATCACCCCTCTACCACACTAGCAGTCAATCATGCCAGTTCATTTTATTCTTTCTGGCCATGACAATATTTTGTGGTTGTGCATAGTCGTCTTCAACTGCCCACTGGTAGGGATGTTCTTTATATTTGGCTTAACGGGACGAATTATTTCAAAGGTTAGAAAGTCCCTTCATGACATGAATTATTTCAAGAGGATGCCGCTTGCGTCTTGAGTCCATTTTCAAGTAGAAAGTTTACAAGAATGAGTAACTGACAAGGAATTTATATCCTTGTTTTAATTATTGTCATGAAATGCCATTTCCGGTACTCAAAATTCCTGAAATTATTAAAGCTCACCAATTTTGAGCACCACCGGTGGCCAAATATCAGGTATATATATATCAGCGACAACTGTTGAACTAGCAAAATTCCCAATTACTGATTAAACATAATATGTTATACATATATATATACATATAATAGCTGTGTGAGAATGGAAAACATTAGATGCTCATACTGTGTAAGGTACCGGTACTGCATACATTGAGTTGAGCAGAATACAAACAACCCTTGTAGCTTTATTTAATTATGGAGTTTAATAAGTGGCCTAGTCACGGGATGGTAGTTGATACCCTGGCCTGAATCAAAGTATTATTTTAGCAATCTAACTAAGAGTCACTTTAGGAGAAACAGTTTCTAAAGGTCTCCGAGATGCGTGTGTACCCACAGTGTTAAGTTAATAGGAATAGAAAACAAACAATAAGTTCATTCATCAATTAGAAGTAGTATCAGTGTTGCACATTATTTCAGCCACTGCTTGGCACATCCATCTCATCCACAGATGTGCAAAACAAGGCATCAATAGTGACTTATCGTGATTATTGACTACAAGTACCATCAGTCTTACGGTAAATATTATTTCATCGATTAATCTTTAGATATGGTGGTGCCACCACAAGACAAAGAGAGATGTTACCGGGATCACAAGCTATGGGTAAAGGCGTTGAAAGAGAGCTGACGAAAGACTTATGTCATGAACTCATGATGATATCATTTCGACTATAATAGCAATGACCAATTCATATATATATACCGTATAATATAACAAACCTTGCTGTAAAACGGAAGAGCCCTGAGCCTGACCGGAAAAACTGTATTTGTACGCCTATTGATCATAATTATGAGAATGATGGCTGGTGTGATGTAGCACAATTTCAGCTTTTACTATCATAGAAACAAAAGTTATGTAGCTTCCAGTATTGTTCCTAAAAGCTTACGAACAAAATTTTAGTACCCACACGATTTGACGATTATGATATGATTGATCGGCATAAAATGGAGCGGGAATATTTCATAAGACACGTGTAACAACAACCTATGGCTGGCAGAAGTAAGAAACATCACTCATAGTTATAACAATAATCGGTTCAAGGTACCTACCAACAAGGGCCACCTAGATTCGATGGTTATTAGACTTCACAGTTAGGGAAGTTTCAAGTTTATATTATTAACTAATGCTCATGCTAGTTTTACATAATCGTCATGTTTATAGTGATGGGATGTCCATAAGCAAAAGATAGGTCGGATTAATGTAGTACAGGCCTGCAACGTTGAAACCTTTCAGTAAATTTAGTAGGCCACATGCCTGTAGTAGTTTTAGTAGGTTTAATGCATTTCTCTCCATTAGAACATCAAATTACGTGCAACACAAAACCAAATTTTGGTGAACAGGGTAATGAAGTAATCACCATAAATGTTAGGAAAATGTACCCATGAACACTCACACCCAGTCCTTCCAACCACCCGATGATGCGTTTTATATCTACTGGTTACTAATACTAGTTCTTACACAAACATAAATTGCAGCTTGCATGAGATTTTTCACCGTGAAATCACAGGGAAGAGAGCACAGTGTCAAGCATAAATGAAAAGGTCACTCTACTCTCAAACAAACCATGTCAGTGATCCCATCATCATCATCAATTATTCATGAAAAAAGGGCCTAAGATATCTATTCCTCTCCAGCTAATGGACAAATTAGAGTATAATAAAGTAAAAGCGCGAGAAGCATCCAAGCTGGGAGTCTTAAAGATTGAAAAATTTGCAATGTGACTTGCAATTGAATAACCTCTGAATGAATAATTATTAAAATAGTTGAATGAATATTTATTAAAATAGTTGAATGAAAAAGGGACCTTACCTCTACGTCTCTCTTCAATACGGTGAGAAAATCTTTCCTCGCATCTCTATCCATGTAAATCTTGACGTTATCTTTGACAAAATCATTATCTTTGAACGTGGGAAACTCTTTCGTTTTTTCTTTTTCGCTGGCTTCTCTCTGAACCGTTGATCCCTGATAAAAATAAACAATTGGTTAGCCCTGTCACTTGAAGCGTTTCCATCATGAATAGCCTAATTATAAGCAGGAATGGTAAGAAGTTGTAAAGATGACGAGATGACTGATAATGATATGCGGCATCCTTCTGTCAAGTTCATTCCTGGTTTCATCAAACATAGAATAGAAGTAACATATGAGTGAAATATTTCAACATTATAACTAGGCCTGCTTCCCGTTCACAGAATGAAATGACTATTTCTATTCATTGGACGATACCAGTAAATTAGGATCGCACATCTTGAACCATAAGCCTATTCTATTCTAGTAAAATTTGCTGTCTATCACGAACGCACGGGTAGAGCATCCAGCATAATAATAGCGATAGCTGGAGCCGCAAAGAAATCACAAAAGCGAGTGTGCTCACTTAGCGACACTACTGCCTTCATCCTTAGATTGAGGTTTGTTGGGTTTGGGCACTTTTCAAGGTGATTTAAGGTCTTCACCTTCCTGTGTTGGCTGTATTTGGGCTATTACTCCGTACTACCGTACTGGTATTCTCTGTCGCCCCCCACAACAGCATCAGCATGTAGTGTGATGTAATACCCGTGGTAAGCAAATTCAGAGTTTAACCGAAATTAAACCGGAATCAGTCGATTCTTCTGTATGACGTCATAGAGCGCAACATCTTGAAAGTGACACACGGTACACCATTATTATAGCGTGTTAATATGTAAATAGGCTAACATAACAAGCTAAAAGTATATTGCAGCTGCACCTGCACCCCTCTCTTTTTCTATTATCAAACATTTCATTTCAGGTAGCCACTACGGTTAGGGTCAATGAGCCATGCAATAGCTTCGCCTAGTGCTACACGCTCATCCCTAGTGTCCAGTAATATTAAATTTGTCAACCATCGTGTTCCAATAGAGACAAAATTTCCAATATATATTACTTACTTTCAAATCATACTTTTTGTGAGTTTTCAACGTGCTGCTCATCACGTTCCTTGTTACGATCACGTAATGTTCAACATTGTTTAGCGTCAGTCTGTACATTCCTAGATATTGTGGCAGTAACGTTTGGCCTCCATGTTCAACAACATACTGCAAAAGAATATGGACACTAAGTAACACAAAACAATACACAAAAATAAATATTGTACAGAAAATCACCACAGATTTAATGTTCAGCTTTAGTTTATTGAGAATTAGAACACTCACTACACTCTTCACCTATGAATATATATAAGATATTTCTAGTGTAATTTCATAAGTGTGTGTTGAAGAATATAGTGAAACCGGTGGTGGATGCCAGCATTGTCAGGACGATCAACTGATAAATTGTAAAGGATATATACAGTATAATATAATATTTAATAATGAACAGTCTAGACTCGGTTTACTGAGAATAACATTTTTGGAGCTTTTAGAGCTCTGCTACTTCATCCAGTTAAAATTTACGAAGCATGGACCAAATGTTAGTAGGCTTTGTCCAGTTCATGTTATCTATCAAACATCACTACTACACAGTTTTGGCAAACTCCAGTTCCAGTTCTGCATACACTAATCAGGTTATGGGTAAACAACAGGTTCACTTAATCAACTTCAACAACAACCACAGTATTGTCAATCTGTTTTCAATGAGATAAATTTGCTATGTGAAGCCTTTTACTAAGCGAGAACAGGAAAGACTTCTAGGTGGCTAGATCACTCCACTGGCGTGAAATGTATAACACAGGATGCTCATTTGACTAAAATATATTTTGCATCGACCATAAGTACCTAATGACAATGAATCACCTTGATCACAGCATAGCTATGATCTCATGAACACCGGAGTTCACTGAAATCGTAAAACCGATAGGCCTAGTGATAAGCCTATAAATCACATAAATATATATAAATAGAGGAGTACATTTTGTCAGTGAAAAAGCAAGCATCATAAAACAGTGTAAGAAACAAGAATCTTTTATCAAGATTACGAGTTCCAAGCGTGTTAGGGCTAGTAGTTACGGACAACTGCTATAGCCTATATTAATATAATATATAATTATACTGTCGATGATTTGATGTATCCTAGGATTAGGTGTTTTGGGGTGAGGTATAGAATAGAGATGTGTAAAGCCTGAAATTCAGACCCAAACCCAAATCAACGTAATATCTTGGGTATGATACCGACATGTGACTACTGGCCCACCACTCACCAAACACCAGGATTGAAATTTTTTGATCCATACCGGTAGCGGTACTTATTCTAAAGATACTATTTGTGAAAAATGCATAAGAAAAGAAGTACCGTACTGGGATATATATATATATATATATTATATACCTATCCAATCAATGTTTGCAGGGCATCAGTGACCAGTGGCTATACTATACTGTACTGAGACTAGCCTCCAACATTTTTAGTTTCAAAACCTGCCCCGAGGTAAAATACCGGACTTGACTGAACTTTACTGACATTATTGACAAGAGTAACAAGCATGACTCTATCAAACAATGGCGTAGTGGGAGGCATTAAATGTCAAGATCAACCAGAACAGTGGGAATAGTGATGTTATCATAAAGAAATCAGCAATGCTAGTCACATCACAATCCAAGAAAATATTTATTACATAGCCCTATTATTATTAAAAGTGCCAACTTGGGTCAATAGCTAGGAGAAAATCCTAAGCAACTTGAACCATGTATATTTTATTGATGGAGATGAGAACGGGGACGTCAAATCAATCTCCATTGAATGAGATAACCACATCCCTACCCACAGCAAATTGTAGTAAATGCATGTCACCAAAATTGGAAGGATGGTAATAAATTCCGAGTACCAAGCATCCGCATTCATCACACAACAAGCAGCAATTGGCCCAACCAAACCAAGCAAAGCACTGGGGTGATGGAATGTTGAATGGAATTCGTAAATAAGAAAAGACCGGTCGGCTATACCGATAGACATGAACCAAAGGGAACATATCAATGCTAGCGAATATTCAGAAAAGGGGGCAAAATGTTTATTCTCGCTTCAGAATTTCCAGGTATGAGGCCTACCAGTACAACAGTACTGGTTCTAACTACCAGTAAACTCCCTAATATATAGGGTCTACCGTATCGACTACCCGCACTACATATAATTTCCAGTAACAATCGGAATTTGAAGATGACAGAGACCTACCGTAGTAGATACTGTAGCCAAAGTTCAAGGTTTCCTTGAAATCAGATATCACCGCAGCTAAACATCAGGTAGGCCTAGTGAGAATGATGGTAGCCTACTTGGGAACCACCACAACCAATTTAGCAAAACAGCTCTGGAGATAACTATGCATCATGAGGAAAACCATGCTGGCATACCATTTTGTGTAATATTATATACCAGTTCCCTACCCAGATCACTATAGCAGGCTAAGTAGTACAAATTTTTTCGATTGATTAGTAAGCAAGGACATAATATATTTTAGTGATACCATATCATTTGATGAAGAAAAGGGAAGTAGATATAGGACATATGTTCAGATGCATTAACCTGTAGGTGTTGACACATCTAGCAATTAGGTACATGTCAAATAAAGCCATAACAAGGCAGACATTGGCACAGAAGCACCAATTACATACCATACAAGCACTTCAGGCAAATTCAGATGGTAATGACATGATACTGGTAAAGCATAGCTTAAAGCTGCAGTCCAACCAAGTCTTACTGGTATATGTAATTATATACAAAACAGCCCCACAGAGAACATGTCAGGGTCTTTGTGGTTCAAGGAAGTTCATGAATATTTCATGAGCAATGGGCTTTTAATATTTACCATGACATGACTGACTTTCAAGCAGTATCAGGTTGATGAAAAAATTCTTAAGTTATATAAGTTTTTTTCTTCGTAAAAATCAATGACGCTGTGTGATTGATTAAAAGGATTTGAATCAATTTCATAGCAATGATAGCATACCTTCACATGAAACCTATTGTAGTATAGATTACTTCTCTGGTTTAGTAAGCCTAGCCCAGCGCACTCAAAGCATAATTATGGGGGCATTGCTCATCATCAAATCAATGAGTGCACCAAATTGATGCTATACTATGATTTAATTGAATTCTAAAAATCAATAGCAAACAATACGGTAGGCTACCGATGCATTACGGACAAAAACTGTGGTCTTGTAGTAACATAAGCTAAAGACTGGTACCGGTGCCGCATACATAATATCGCTGTACATAATATATTACCACTGTCACTAGATATAAAACGCCAAATGCAGCGGCGGATGATTGAATGGGCCGAGCTCCTACCTATTATATACTAACATTTATGGTGACAGGCTGACAGCAGTACCATGTTTCTGAAAGTCGCTTGGTGGTGTTTCACATTATTTGCTAATCAACTAGGCTGTATAGACGAATGCATCAATTACCAAAATAATGACGGCATTTACAAAAATATTTCAGGCCTCTCTATGGCTGATATTGCATGGGCATCACGATAAACATACCACTTTTCTAAAACTGGCCTATGATAATATCACAAAATATAGTGTTACATTGTTCATTTCCAGCCTTATTACCACATCAACACCACGAGAAATTGCAATAATTCCATGGTACAAATACACTACATTACAGTTTTATATAATTAATAACCTATTAGGCTATTTACATATCCAATAGCCATACAATTTTAGTAAAATCCCATGTGATTGTGATAGCCTAATACCTTAATAGGCCTTAGAACATATATATAAATATAATTTCGTCAGTTTCTATTCCGGTTAAAAGATTATTGTAACGAATCTTATAGTCTACCGCATATGGCTCTGATAAAAAGGTTGAGACTTACGTCTTTATGACATCAACTTACTGTCTATAAAATCAATACTTAGCGTTTTTACAACACTTTAACCAAGCAGAACTGATTTCAGACCTACTAATGGATGGAATCAGAACAATTCAGTTTTACTACGTTAAATTTCAGAATATAGGCCTACTTACGGTACCATACTCTAATGGGATGCCGTCACCGAAGACTTACTGCCGGTTTAGTGTTAGTACTTACTATCTTTGTTGCATGGTGACACGCATTTGCAAGTGTTTAATTGTTGTTTGAGATAAGGTTAATTAAAGACTGACCCGAATGCAAAAGATGGCATAGGGCTATTATAATTATGTATATTTCTGGGAGTGATTTTGGTGTGGCAAGCCGCAAATAATATGTGTGTGCAAAATATGTTTGGTGCCAGAAATCACCTAGCAATTCATTTTAGTTTACACAAAATCTATAGCATCCATAGGCCACGCAGTAGGTGGGCAAGTATTTTTGAGAGCAGTGCTGCTGCTTTCAGTTACAGGAGCACTCCGCATTCGTGGCGCAAAATTTAGAAGGTCAAACAGCCCAGCACTACCAGACTGGAAGACCGATTAGTTTTCCATTTTCAATAGCATCCGGCATGATAGTAAAAGAGAAAATGGTAGAAACGTGTTTTGGCTGTCAGTCTTTGTTTGCTATAAATATATTCAACACTCGAACCGTTCATAGCAAATTAACACTGTCAGTTTTCCGTTCGTTGAAGTTGCTATTCATCATAACATGTATATATTGCAGCTGTAGGCCTACATAAAATATAATTATATCTATAGTCTGCTATTTTCATATTCCTGAGTCTACCAGGATTGATTATGAAACATGGTCGTAAACTTGACAATGCACTACATAGGCTTAAAACGCTTAACCTGTTAACCAACAACAAAAATAAACATCCATGGGGAACTGACGATGCATAAATAATGAAAGTGAAGTGAAGTTAAATCGACCAAACCTGATGATAAGTTGGCAGTATCGCGTGCATTTCGGCAATATCTTCGCTTTGAAGCGTCTTGATCACAAATTTTCTATCGACTGATTGAAGGAATCTTGCTCTTGATCGTCCTGAATCTTCGACCCGGACCGGTTGTTGAAGACAAAGAGAGTTCTGAAAATGTAAATGGATTTCTTTTTATTATAGAGCTCAACTACTGAAAAATCGTTTGCAAACAAAAATTCTTTAGTTAGGGTATCAATTTTGGTATTATATAATATTGATTGATTGATATATATATAATGACAGAGAGTCACTGCATAAACGACGTCTTGTGGCATTGTACTGTAACTAGAATAACTGCACCTAGCTAGTTCAAGAAACTTCATGCACGATACGAATAATTTAACAAACGGTATATATAATATATATATGACACATGTTTATTTGTAGATTTTTGTGGTCATTCTGAATTAGCCTAATATAAGCATCATAAAAAATAGACCCAACCATAGGCAACTGGTATAGGACTGTGCTACACATACAACTTTGACACCTTCAGTACTAGTGGTCTACTTGATGATAAAGCTGGATCTGACTATTATTGTGCAAATTAATACACATGTGGAGTTGTGGACAAGGCCTATTGTACTAGTACACCAAACAACCAACAATATACAGGCTACCATACATATTTTTGTTGTAGGTATTGCCTAGCTTACAAATCAGTTTTTGTGGCTATTAAAACAACAGAGTTTCTTTTAAAGCCAAACCAAATCATATGGATGTAGTTATTAATAAACATAACAGCTGCACATAATAACATCTAGTCATGAAATCGGTGAAGAACAATGGGAATCAATACACTTCAGCTTGGAATCCTGTGTAGGCTTATCATCTTTGTGGACATCCAAGCACTAATGATTAACTAGACAATGATCACAGTCTGCCAGTGGAGATATCGTTGGAAACTGCAAAGAAAGGTAGGCTATGGTGGTACAGCAGCAATCAAGAAAAATACCATACGACCCTAGGGACTCACCGCATATTCTTTATCATCAATACCAAACCGTTCACGAATTCTTCGAAATACCATCGGGCAATATTCCTTCACTTTGAAATGACTTGGCAATGCATCCCTGCAAATAGATTAATGACAGATGTGAGTGGATGATCACACTAACAAAAAATTAATTACAATTGTCTCTTCATATTATTAACCAACAACTAATAATTACCATCTGTATGTATTGTGCAGGTGCTAGTAGTCATCATTCAATACAAAATGAAGGTTGGAGTAGTCCACAAAATCTGTTTCATGTTGTATGTTACACTTGGAAAATAGCCAAAGTACCATACTGTCACTACAAAATTACCATACTGGGTCCAGCAACAAAGTCACAAGCTGGAAGTCAATAGGCCTAAGTGATGGGTAACATTAAACTAAGTCTGTGATCATTCCATTCATGGCCACTGGCTCCACTATTTGTTACACAAATTTGGAAATGAGAAACTATTATTTTCAGCTGTTTCCAAGTGTAGCGTACAATTACTAACTGGACAAAACCTAACACTTGAAAGCTGTTAATTCAGGAAAATCGTTGTACGTACTTGTTGTAGAGATGATTGTCGATTTTCACTTTTGAATATGCTTTAAAGTCATCAGGCATTAGCATATGCGGAATACGAATATAAGACATTTCTTTGATCTAGATATACAACAATATAATATATAATTATATAATACAGACATATTATATATCAGACGAAGATGTAGTTTGTGATGACTGTTTGTAACTTTGTAATAACAATAACTTACAGTGTGATTGACACCCCACATAAACACACTGATGACACTTTCATTAGCCCGAAAAAGCTTCAGTTTTTGTTTCTTGAAATGCTTCTTTCGATGTTTATGCTTCGTAACTGTCGCCATAATCCAAGTCAAGTGGCTAATATCCGATGGTTCAAATACAAATCTGACCGATGGCACAAGCCAAAGCTGTCAGGAGCGGTGTACGTACGCTCAATTGTAATGAACCAATAGCCTAGTATATATATATAATTATATATATCTGCAACAGTAAGCCACAATGGCAAAGTTTATTTGGTATTGGGTTCAAATTGTTTCACGACTGTTGCGCACCATTTTAATTGCAACAACAGGTAAAATATCGGCTAAATCGCCATGACTGTAGATATGTGATAAAGTTTCCAATAATAAAGTTTATAATTATGAACGAGCAATCAACACAAATCAGCACACACATCAACCAGAATTTTAGATTTGGCAAAAACTCACTATCAACTCGGTGGTGCGTGACCGAGAAATAACATCCCGATTTTACTAAGCTTATTATGGAAATTTGTCAGAACAAAACTAGTCTTTGAGGACAGCCTATCGTCTTATACCCAAAACTTAAGCATTTTATACTGGCACTCTGTACTAACACAAGCAAACGTGAATGAAAGTTGGCATTTTCAGTAATTATTACTGAATGGAAATTACAATGGAGCATGTTATGTTAAAACAGTGTAAATGTCTACTCGTTTTAATTTATAAGATTGTTATAAAATCCATGTGACACGTGGAAAAGATTTTGAGTTTGACGTTCCCCTCAAGCATCAGACTTGTCGTTACACTAAACACTATGAATCAATCCAATGTGGTTGACAGTTGGCAACATTTGAATGATTTGACTAAAATCCAAGGCTCTCCACAAATTGAAAAGATTCATCGTTGTTTTGTCATGAAGAAAGGTGGTTTGTAGTTGCACATATAACACTCGGAAATAGGCTCATTCAAGAAGCAGTTAGCAATTGGCAACTTCAGAATGTACACAATCAAATTAAATAAGCCAATGTCACTTGAATCGCTCAACTTTAATGGCAGGGTCATTGAAGCAGAGATCGGTTTTTGATGGATACATAACTCTCAGCTTGCCATTGCTATCAGTGATTCGTACTTGCTGAAGAGTTAGAGTTGGCAATTCTGTTTTATTGACTTCTCCATCGCTTGAATCAGAATAGAAATCATGTTCTTGGCATGAATGCAACCCTTCCTTGACCATGAGTAGTAGAAGTTTATCCATAATATTTTTGCATGAGCCGAGATTTTGAGCACTGGAAACTTCTAACAGGATATCATTCTCACCGATTTGCATTCGAGTACTGTCACAATTTGTGAGAGGCGGCAGAGAAATTACAGTGTTATCTGAAGTTTTACTCAAAAAAGCAAATTTATCGTGTTTTTCCAGTAATGTCAAATATTTATACACACCCGACACCGGATTTTTCTTTTTTTCCCTTCTGATATCATCTGCTTCCGATTTTAAATGTTGGTACAATTGTAATGCGGTTACCTCTACACTTCTTCCCAGTGGTGTAACAGAAAATAAGTCAGGTTCTTTGGCATCATAGCATAGATTTGAATCTCCAATAGAAGGCATATCATGAGTTGCTATAGTTGCAATAGTACGTTTAGCACACGCTCCTTCGTGTAACTTAGTCTGCAATACTAAAAATTTTTTCAGCAGAGTATTTGTGCTAAGATTCAATCTCTTAACGACACAGCACACGATATATGGACGTACATCTTTCACATTATCAGTAACTGCGACTTCGAGCGCTTGTGGCACATTTTCACTAGATCCTCCGTGATTAAATCGCAAAATCTTTATCAAATGCTTGGCAAGTGTGCCTACATCAATTTCCTCCCCACCTTTTTTGTTTTTTCCACCCAAATTTGCAGTTTTTCTGTCTGTAGATGGCATCGGAGGCCTGCCTTTAGTTTTGATATACTCCATTATCGCTTTTTGTGGAGGGTTCTTTTGTTCAATCAATTTTTTCAACCGGCGATCCTTCAGAGGATTATCAGTATAGTCAGCGTTTTTCAACTTGCTACACTTTGAAATTGCCTGTGGTAATTCCTTAATCTTGTTTGAAGATAAGTTGAGCGATTTTAAGGCTTCTAACATACCAATCCCATCACCGATGTCTTCAATCAGGTTATGTGACATTTTCATTTCTGCTAAATGAGAATGGTTACCTTGCATGAATAATTCCGGTAAAGCCGTAAAGCGGTTATTTGATAAATCCAAAACCGCAAGCAACTCCAATCCATCGATGTTTTCAGGAAAATTTGTCAAATTATTAGAATTTAAATTCAGAGTCTGTAAAGAGCTCAACTTTCCAAAGTCTATCGGGACTTCATCAAGTTCATTACTAGATAAGTCCAGCACTTTGAGATTTTCCAATGCACATAGTGAAGCAGGCAATTGCTTCAACTTATTTCGATTAAGAATGAGACTTCTCAAATTCATTAATAGGCTGATATCATCAGAAATACTGATGAGATCGCATCCAGAAATTTGCAAGAAATTGATCAGTGTCAAACTGTATAGTTCTTTCGGAGGAGCATATCCAATCCCTTCAAATCTTTTAGGACAATCCTTCATCGCTATTTCTCTCCGACCTTTATCTCTACAGCTTTCAATCTCTGGCCACTCCATTATGAATGCAGCAATCTGCTTTACGGTAAAAGTAAAATCATAATATGGTACAAAACTATAATGACGGTTGTAATTTTTCCGCGCAGGCTTACAAAATTTGTTAATTTAATAAGCTATTTTTACGGCGCACTATCGTTAGGCGCAAGCCAATAAGGTACGGTATGCTAATTCAGAACACGGACATGGTAGACCTACCGTATTGAATTATTCAACAAATTCGCCCTCGTCCGTTCACTACAGCCATGCTTTCCTTATCGCACAATATTCAATAATTGCAACGGCAAAAATAAAAAATATTTGCCTGTTATCTACAGTATACTGTAGCCCTATTATCGGTATCCAGTATATCTATTTAACAATTGTACCCCACGCAGCACGCTATCGGTATAATCAATGTACCGCGGCGCCTTTGCTTTCGCTCTCCGTCGATACACAAAACACAACCGAGCCCTCGCCCTCGCCCTCGTCGAGCACGCACACGCAGGCAGCCGCGTAAAATCTTTGTAGGCGGCCACATCAAAATGACCAAACACCTGCTTCATCATAACGCGATACATAGCGCTGCTAGCGGCAATCAGCAGCTGCATCAGCACAACGACATATATGTCGTATATGTCGTTGATCAGCATATGCAATCTGCAGCTGTGCACCCGACATTTTATTCTATCCTACGCTGTATTCTGCACCTAAAGTGGACTGGCTAACGTGTGTACTGTCTATGTAAGTTGTTACGGCCTGTATCCCAATGCAGTCAGGACATTTTGGTCTCTGCATACGGAAAGCACTGAAATGTCGCGAATGTACGTTAGTTTAGCACGTCACGTAAAATGTTCTCATCCATTAAACATAGCCTTTATCCCAAAATTAACCCTCTGCATGAAGCAGCCTGCTCATATTCGAGATTCAAAGAGGAAGTGATTGAAAAATAAACCTGCTCGAAATCCAATCCGCATAGTGACGACAGAGAGTTGGGGACTTTCCCGTTTCAACGTCCAATTTTGAAAACATTTGTGCTTGGTGTGTTTACATTTCTTGGTTGTGAAGTGTGTTCATCTGTGTTGTATTGCATCGCGTAGTCTGTCTTATGCAGAGAGCTTCTGATCCACATTTCAGTATCATCATATTTTTCATATAGTTTAGAACTCTGGAAAAAGAAGACGGGTACCATACGAAGCAATCGAAACATTTCAAACGCAGCGTTTGCAGTTCAGGATTTGCGGTATACACAGAGCCTATACACAGATAACAAGCAATTATGCAAAGTCGGTTGCCAAGACATCGCTTTACATTCAACATCCGTCAGTGGATACCTGACAAACATCAATGGATGTCAGTGTATGAATCAATTCAAGAAGAAGAACAGGTTCGAATATCTCAATTTGTTTTCAAAGAGGATGCCAAATCATCATTAATAGGAAGGGTGCTACTTCGGTACATGATCTGTCAACTCACAAATATTCCATGGAATGAGGTATTCCTTAAAAGATCCAGCAAAGGAAAACCGATTATTGATTATGGTAAAAGTTGCAGCATTCTACAAACAAAATATCCGAAATTGTCAATCAACGTATCTCACAGTGGCGACTATGTCGTAGGAGTAATCGATAAAAGCCAGCTAGTTGGAGTTGATATCATGGATACACGGAGCAAGCAAGGTGATGTATCACAATTTTTTGGAGTGATGAAAAGAAATTTCACTGTCCAAGAATGGAGATGCATTAACAGTCGTCATAGCGATGAAGACAAAATGAAATTATTCTACAGACATTGGTGTTTGAAAGAGAGTTTTGTTAAAGCAATAGGAAAAGGCATCGGTTATTCTTTACAAAAACTCAGCTTTAATGTAGATCCTGGTTGTGATGTAATGCCTGGTGATTTACACAACGCTACAACACTTGATGTTAATTCTCATAGAGCACACGATTGGTATCTTGAAGAGACAATGACTGATTCCCATCATTGTGTTGCTGTTGCAACAAAAATTGACGATCAGAGAAATATTAGTGATATATTAAGCGTTCATGAGCATTTCACTGAATTGGAGTTTTGTGATTTTCAAAATTATTTGTCACCGCTATCATCACCTGTAGGCCTAACTGAAGAATATTGGGTTGATTTTGATAAAAAGTTAATAAAAACAAAAAAATGATCATAAATTATTACTACGCAGGTATCGATAATTCAGAATCAATTCTTCGGTAGCTTACCTAAGTATTGGTAGTTCCTGCAATTCAGCTAAAGCCACACGTGCAATGCGGAAAGCGAATCTTAATTATTACAATATGATGTGTTTATTCTTCATTATTGCCACTGACTGCCCAGGATATTAGCTAGCTAGTTGATAAGATAGACGAGGAAGTTCCTTAATTGGCCAAAATTAGATTTTTCGTTATTCAAACGGCTTCCATGATAAATTGGACTGCAGTAGATAAGTCTCATTATGAGACAACTCTATCCACCGATGCACCAAATTATTCCTGGTTAAGAATTAAGAAATTTCAAATCCCTCAGTCAATTTCTTAGGCCTCGCTTTACTATTCAGTAGGCCTAAAAGATTCACAATTTACATCATGCAGCCGGGTCAAACTCTTTTTTCCAGTTCGGTATTAATCGTTAATGCAATAGTTTGACTATGAGTAGATCAACATTAAGACCCAGTCCTAATGAAGAAGCACAAATAGTGCAAGACGAACTTCAACGTAGAAGAAAATTAAGAATTCTTCAAGTAAGAGAACAAGAAAAAGCCAATGCCATACGAATTCGCCGAGCCACGCAAGAAAAACACGAAAAAGAGATCAACGTGCTTGCTTATGTATTGGAGAAAAAATGGAGAGCAACCCACAAAAAAGATTTGAAGGAATCAGAAGAACAATTCGCATCATGTCTAGAAGAAGTTGGATCAGCTCATGAAGATGCAAAAGAAAATGAACCAAATCAAGCGTTGAAGGACGCCATAGCAGAGAGGCAACAGAAAGACGCCATAAATAGAGGTGAAGCAGCGTTAACACATGAACGCCATTTACAAAAGATGCGTGACCAGGAATCTATTGAAATCAGAAGACGACGACATGTTGCTATGATAAAGGAGAGAGTCCGAGCTAAGCATATCGCAAATTTACCACCCTCACCCCAACCCCGCCGATTTCTTTCAAAACGACACAACAAGCACAAAATCATCCAATTCATCAGGCTCAATTCCAAACGAGCCTGCTAGATATGCAACGATACGAATATCTAATCATGAGTCGACTATGACCACAGCTGTTGCACTTGGGTTGCCGTCTGATGCCGTGGTGGAACGTGCAACAGCAGCAGA
Organism: Botrylloides violaceus; assembly: GCA_030412335.1. Classification (NCBI taxonomy): domain Eukaryota; kingdom Metazoa; phylum Chordata; class Ascidiacea; order Stolidobranchia; family Styelidae; genus Botrylloides; species Botrylloides violaceus. The sequence goes on from JASFYC010000810.1 coordinate 4,756,915, forward strand.
AGTTGCCATCGATGCAAGAGAAGAAGCTGTAAAGGAAGGGGAAAGAATTGCATTACTACAAGCTGAAAAAGATAAGGCGACAGAAGAGTGCATGGAAAAGGCTAGAGTTCGTCATCAGGTCTGCTAAAATATTGAATTTTGCCTACACAATACTGGGCTCCTTCTTTGCTCAAGTAGGCCTATTACTACCATAAAGTTACTTTTATGCCATGTTTACACTGAGCATAAATCGTTGTTTGCGCTATTAGCCTAGTGCTTGTTGTGCTCGGTATTTAATCGAGATTGTCTCGTTTTTACTCTTGCGCCGATCATATAAGTTCGGACATCCGTGCGCAAATCTTTCGTTTTGCGATCACGTGGCTTTAAACTCACTTTTTCTCGGCGTTTTCAACTCTTGTTCCAAGCTTTACATCCACTCAGTTATGTGCTTAATGTGAACAAGCCTTTATGCTATTATTTGGTAATACTCAAAGATGTGACCAATTTCGTCGAATGGGCATACCCTTCCTCTAGTAATCCTAGACCCCATGTGCCCATTCTTTCATTCATCTCTCGCAAGTTGTGATGCTCAGAAATGCCAACTGGGTGACAGAAGGTGTTTAAAGTGCCATTCGTGGCCAAATTCTGGTACGGTAGATGCTTAAATGTTAGCAGATAAAACTTCTGTGGAATGACACAGGATTGGTGAAAAATACATCCCACTGCTAGGTGTCTAAGGATAACGTTATGCTAAGCTTTCCTATCTTCAACACCTTTTCCATTCCAGGCTGCATTGGAAGAAGCAAGGCTAGACAAAGAAAGTAAAACATTGATGAATGACTTGAAACAACTTACGATGAAGGATGGACTGCGAAGGCAATATCATATCGACTACAAGTGGGATGATAATATACAAGCAAAGAAAGCATGTCAAGAACTATTTGGTCCACCAGGATCACAGTTTAAAGAATCAGAAATGCTCAGCCGTGATTTACAACATACTAATATAGATGTTAGTCAATTTGACGAAACTTATCACACCACCAACACCACATGGAAAGATGTCAGTCAAGAGGAAGCTGTTAGTAAGCCAGGGGCTGGGAGAGTGTTGAATCGTCTATTAAAACAAATTGATGCTCAAAGACAGCAACATAAAAACGGATCAGAGCCTGATTCTAATTCAGAATCAAAATTGACCGAGCCGATCACGGAGAATCATGAAGATGAGCGTTCTCATGAACATGATAATCATGATGATGATCATGATCGTGATTCTGAAACAGAAGCCAAAACACCGGTTTTAGACACCACAGCTGATATCACAGAGAAAACAGACAAGAAATTGACAACCCAAAGTGAAGTAATTGCATTGAAGACAACCACAGATGATCAAAATGATATCCTTCAGATTTTACCGAAGGCATCACCAAAGACACATAAGAATACTGCAAGCGGCATTGAAATTCAAACTACCAATGCTAGCTCAAATATGGAATATTCGAGCGACCGGTCAAAATCTCAGTCTGAACTTTTGTTAGAGAGCGGCCTTCACAGCATGAGGAATGACCAAGCTCTTTTAAAATCGGTAAAAGATTTTCAACAGCGATTGTTGGAGCAACATAAATCGAGTTTTAAGATACAAGAACAAATTAATCGCCTTGAAAGCAAACGTGCAGCTATCAATGCTCAAGTAGAAGATGTTATAAAGAAGTGAACTCCATGCAGTTTTTTGTTTTTATATATTTTAGGTATTGTAGCACACGTCTCCAGAAGGATCAGTGGTGGAATTTTTTTTATCAGAATTTCAATACCAAAATAATTTTGTGGGAACCTTCACTGAAGTCTGCTGCTTCAAATGGGGCCTATTGAGCATGTAGGCCTACTTCACATAATTGGCAAGGCGGCCTATGAGAAATTGGGAATGGTACCCTCATGATTAGTATAGTAGGGTCTTTTGACCACGTACTTGACATGATTGTTAACGATTGTGGGATCTTGCAAACTATTGTATTACTGGTAGGCCTACCGATCAAATCCAGCATGGTTATTTTCCTAGTGATATTTATTAGTGTGCAAACTGACAAATATATACTGTCTTACATGTGAAGTGCAATCTTTATTGCAAGGAGTGAGTGAAGTCTTGGAAGATGATTTCTCATGTGTCAGGTGTCAGTAAGACTCATTGTCTGTGAATTCACTTGGATAACTCTACAAGATTCAGGCAGCAGGCTGCAATTCCAACATCTTGGTGCAGAAAATCTGTGGCTCATGAAAGTAAACGAAAAGATAGTAGTGTCACCGTACTCATTGAGACGGTCCATGTTGCGCTACGTTCTTCCCGTACTTTACTTTACTTCTGCTGAAACGGGAACCACACACTTATTATTCTGGAGCTAGAATCCTAAAACCTACAATCCTGTATTTAAGCTTACAGTAGGCTCGGACACTATCAAATTGGATGAGAAATAATTTATTACGAAGACTACGTACAATCCACTAATAGAGAGCACGAACGTAATACAGATACACGCAAGTGATATAAGCACGTAATTATCAGAGGTAAACGTGTCAATGAAACAGAACAAGACTCCATGTCCTCCTAACAACCACCGCTTGTCCATGTGAATAGTAGGGCCGGATTAAAGTCAGGCCACCCCGCAGAAACAAGCATTTATTGTGGCTTTAATATACTTGTTCCTGGAAATTTCTTTCGGTGATGTCATCATCCTACTATGTGCTATGAAAAGTCTGACTGATCCATGGAGTCAATTCTTCCATACCCACATCTAAAGTCTAAACCACCGCTACTAAGACAGGCTCGCACCAAGACCACTAAAACATTTGGAAATATCATAGGTAAAATGTTGGATCTGATTGAATTGTGGCACAGACGCGAACAATACAAATACCTTCTCAAAAAATTGGGGGCCCTGGGCTTCAGCCCTAAAAGCTCAACAATCAATCCCCCCTAATGATTAGCATCTACTAGCATTGACAATACTAAATACAGATTTCCACACTGAAAGATGCAGTATGTTATGTCGACCTAGCCGTGAGATTATTATTGACTGAAGCATAACAAAGTCAAGATATTCAGGTGATACTGCAATACACACAAAAATGGTAGAGCTGACTTAGTGAGTAATGACCCGACATATTTGTCCTATATAACGAATTAAATTCGTACATTATTTGCAAGTGTATTGTATTGGGTTTACCGGTTTGGTTACTGACCAGAGAGTCACGCGCTTTTGACTTCTCTGTTATTAGCACTTGTATCTCAAATGTCTTCTTTCATGTCGTATCATGGATTCATGGCATACATTTTTTTAAAAGGACAAAACACAACTCGGCCTCTCCCATTCATTCATAAATATATATAGGCAATTATCTGCATTTTTTTGTCACGACCAATATAATAATACTGAAACCAAGTGAAAACTTCGTAGGAATGCCGAATATCCCATAATCGCATCAACTGCACAGAATCTATGTGTCAACTTGACCAATCGCAAATAGGGATTAAGGCTCAATAGGAACTCATCTGAGAAGGTTGTATGGTTTCCGGTACCAGTATGACATGCTAGAATCATGAATGACACATTAAACTCTAAAGTCCACACGTTGCAATTGAAATGATTGAAGAATAGCAAAAGTTACTGCAGTTGAAAATTGCCTTGCCCGCAAGAGCAAATTAGATTTCGTCATATCTGATTGAATATTATCACAGTAAATTTTGGAATCGTTGTAATCAGTGCTGACGTTCAGAAAAAAGGCGATACTCCATCATCGGTTTCTATTTTCATGGATCTCTAAAGGCAAACGTTTAAGGGATGGCTCCGAGATTATCATCCACCGATCCTTCGGATATGTGGCTGGCCCAATTTCTAAAACTATGCGCAAGCCATAATAACAGCCTTGACGTATGTGTAGAGCGTAGGTCAGTAATATCATGCTTCGCATCATCTGCTGATCCCTCGGATATGCGGCTAGCCTGATTTTCAATTTCTGAGCCAGTTGGAACGGCCTGACCTCTGTGGGTAGTGTGGGTCCGTAATTTCAAGCTTTTACACATGTCTTATCTTGTAAACTAGAGAGCAAGAATTTAAATAGAGAACACCACTGGTCGTAACAATCAATCTCGTAGTACCGCTGCATTGAAAGGTGGTGAGCATCAGTTAGAACATCCTTCCAACCGATACACACGACCGTAAGCACTTATGGAGTACTGCACATGAATAGACTGTAAAACATGCTGGATTATTAAGAACAAATTTGAGATAAAATCATTTCCATAATTTCAATTCCAGTCTTATCGCTATCGTATCTTCACTTGGTGTATCGCATGTTGCTCTACATTGTAGAGTCTACAACCGTAGACATTAATGTCAGTGAAATACAATTGCACGTAGCTTGGCAAAATAAGAAATTTGAACAGCGTTGTTGTGGAGGTGGATTAAGTCGCAAACGTTCACGTTGAGAATGTCAGACGTACGATGATCCGAGACAAGTCGTCCGAGGTGCAATTTTATCTCTTCTTCGCAAAAATATTTTCATAATTTCAGAAAATACAAAAACCGATGACGCAATCCCCAGTAAAAATATAAGATCTGCAAGAAAGGATGAAGACGATGCTTAGTTTCGTCCGTATGTTTTTGTAGCATTTACAGACTCGCATGGCTACACTACATACACACACACCACGGGTGAATATGCAATGCATAACACACAAGCATGATCTACAAGGTTCATTGCACAAGTAGGTTGGACAAAAAGGTGAGTAACTATTTATTTCCACCCCCTGTTTATATGCTCATAGTCGCAGAGTAGCAAAACACATTGAAATTTGCCATATAAACTCACCTAACATTGACAGAGCTTCTGTTTGGAAGACTGCCTGTAGCGGTGGGAAATATATTACTAGCAATTGCCCTAGGATTGAGCCACCCACGGAAAATAAAAATACTTTGTTTGTGTGAAATCCTATTTGAAATATAGATTTTTTCTGAAAAATAAAAACAAATTTATGTAAGAAGAAGAACAATAATTGTCACAACAATGATGTCTGCCCCAATGACCTTTGACATGTGATGTCATGTGCAGACATGATATCTTCTGCTGCAGGAAAAAAATGGGACTATTCTCAGGAAGAGGCGACCTAAAAGTTCTAGATAACATCATGGGTCTCATGGTTGAGTCCGCCAGTAATTTGCAGAATACGCGAACCCACGCTGTGAGAACGTGTAGACTATCAGATTTGCTTACCTGCGAGCGACAGCTCAAAGCATTGAACATATCAAAGAAAACAAAACAGGTAAATGTCATGGTTGTATCTCGTGGGGTAACTTCATTATCCTGCATCTGAAAAGAATAAAAACATTTGGTCAGATAAGGTTCCCAGCCCAGGTTAAAATAGGGCAGGGATAGTATGGTAGACATTACAAGAGGGGGTGGAGGTGCTCAGCACAGGGCACGCCAGGACATTCACCTCTCTATAATGGAGAAGTGCAAATAGGATTCAGACCTAAACCATGAATGACCAATGAATGCCAAGCTGGTGGTCTGGTAACCCAAATAGCATTCGCAAGGCTGCAGCACGTTTTGTTACAATGTTCAGACGATCGATAAAAGTGAGCTATGCAATTTTGCTGCCACTAGTGTGAATAAAGAGTGAGCCAGCCAGTTTATTTCAAGCATCAGTGGTATACCGCAAATTCAACAAATATGCAATGTACCGGTAGATAAATTAGTAAACACAATCTCACGACTAACAGTAAAGAAATTCACTCACTTCTCTCCAGAACACGAACAAAGTCCCTGTGACAATGATGCTGGCAGATAGTACAACACGTAGTAACAATCCTCTTGACAAGATAGGTTGAGACATTTTTCGAGGAGGTTGACGGATAACATCAGCATCTACAGGTTCAACGCCGAGACTAAAGACAGACAAGAAATACAAGTATTATAAACTACTCTACATTCCAACATTCAAAGACATCTGTTTGAAATAGAGAATGAATATTGGCCAAAATCCGATCAGAAAGGATCGTGCCATTAGTGACGAAGATATAGTAATAAGCAGCAGTGATTGGACTGTTGAGCAGATATGGATCTGGCAAAATTGCCATGAAGAGAGCTCGGCTCTCATTCAGATAAATGCGAAAGAGTGTAACCCCTCAGAGTATACCTGACTCTGGATAGACCTCACAATATATCAGAGAGCGTAGGAGAGAGACAGGCATGTGAAGTTATTAATATGATCTCACAATTTGATCTTACAGTAGGCAGGTGTTACTTGAAGACATACAATCACAACCTCCCGCATCTCTCAAGAAGGTCGTTATTGAATTCCAATTCTACATTCAAAACTTGATCATATAATCATCACAATGGTCGTATCAGAATCAATGAATATTGCAGACCGTCCTTGACATGAACTCACAACTGCATAAAAAATCCTATGAACATACCTTTGAGCTGGAGGTCCATCCATGATGATGTTAATCCATAAAATCTGCATCGCGTTTAGTGGATTGGGTAATTTCACAAGCGTAGATATCGCAATCAAAGACAGAGCGGCAATGCTCCTGAAAACAAAAGGAAGACGTTAAATCTGCCACTACCACCCAAATCAAGTCGCAAATATCGCTTACGTGCTGAGTTGAAAAGATACAAAGTTCTTTATGTTATAAAATATCCCTTTACCTTCTTCAATTGCAGCTCTAAAATTGAAAAAAAAAGACTTTCGAAGTTATAAGTGATTGCTTTCCTAAGAGAAAACTTACAAAATTGTAGTCAAGTCGTCTTCTACAAGTATCATGTCAGCGGCTTCCTTGCATACATCCGTACCTGTTGTGCCCATCGCGATACCAACGTCAGCTTTTTTCAACGCAACAGCATCATTAACGCCATCTCCTGTCATTCCTACGATTTTCCCCGTCCTTTGAAGAGCCTATTAATGATGCGATGGACGTAGTTTTTATATGGAAATAATGAGGTGTTGTATGGTTATATAAAAAATCAATGCCGCCAAAGTCAAAAGTAACGTAACTCAAGGAAAAAAGAAAACAATTGGTATAATTTTGTTGCACTGCCTTGATTTTAGTTCTGTTCAGACAAGCAACAGATATCCATCAAGCAGCCTTGCCATTTTGAAATTGGCCAAAAACCTCTACAGGTGTGAACTGTAAAGGATGGCAGGCCCTGTAACAGCACTGGACAGACAAGGAATATAACATGTTTCTCCATCATTAGCCATTGAATGAGTCATATTCAGAAACAAATTGAATCGAAATTGATCAGAGCAACATGCAAACAATGGTAAAGAGATATTTAGGAAGTCAATAACGATGTCTCAATTGCAACGCATGATAATAATGACTCTGGTTGCCAGAAAATAAAACGTAAACGGTTGTAAAGAAAAATATCTACCAATATGTTAATAACTACTAACCTTGACTATTTTCAATTTGTGTTTTGGGCTTGCTCTGTAGAATACCGATACTTCAGGTATGATAGCAGACAACTGATCCACGTCACTCGCATCAACTTCATCACCTGACATGCATTTTTTACCGTCCATATGAATACCGATTCGGCGACCTGGGAAATGACAAAACAAGCATTACATGGGTTTGCCTTCATCACAGATATCTTCTTCAACAGTCCGTCTCATGAGAAAAGAACGGGAGTGGCCTACAGTATGACCAGTGGTGGTGGTACAATAGTCAAGACACTGGCTGCAAAATTCAGAAGGAAGAGTTTGATTCCCAGTCACACCACACCATAGATGTTAAAATCGGTATCCACAGCGGTCCCCCTAGGTGTCCGCAAACAGCATTACAGTACTCGTGTGTAGGGTTGCGCTGAAACCGCCTCCTCCTTTACAGTCTACAGTCTTGCTCAACTACACTAATTTTTTTACTTACTGTTATTCAAGATCTCATCACAAAAGAAAATTTACATTCTAAGTAGTTACAGCTAACTATTAAAATCTTTTCAGCGGGCATCCTCTATTGATCAAGTCTCTTAAATATGACTAGGGATGGGTGTTTTTGAATATTTTCATATTCGAATACGATTTGAATAATTTTTTCAAATCAAATATTGACTAGTAATTTTATGTATTGACACCGAGTAATTGCGTATCTGGATAATTTTCTTCATGATTCGGATTATATCGAATCGAATACTTCCTCAAAATTACCACAACAAAAGCAGCTCATTTACGACTTCCACCGTCCTCACAATGCGGTGTACATATTTGGTTCAGGTAAATTTGCACCCGAATCGAACCAAGTACAAGTCTCTACTCTAACGGGATGATCCGAATCGGCGGATATTGGATATCTAGCGATTCGGATCAGAACAAATCAGCCAATATTCGGATCAATTCGAATATTCGATTCGAAACGCCCATCCCTAAATATGACCCTATCAATCTGTTTTTAGTATCTCTCTCTATAATTATCTGTGTGACCTGGCGATCTTATGGACCGTTGCTTCAGCAGCTATAAATCATATTGCCGTTGATGTAATAGCAAAACATTTCGAATTTCAAGAAGTAAGTAATCTCAGGATCCCAGTTGCTGTTTCCACGCAGTGCATTTAAAGCCTAGTACCATCCAATGCCCATGACCACTATAACACGGAAAATGAGATGCAGTCTGTCAAACTAATCCGATGAGATTGAGATTGGCAAAGCACAGTCAAGTCGCCTAGCAACACTTACTTATAGCTAACGCCGTTTCCTTTGCATCTCCTGTGATCATGTTGACCTTGATTTTGGCCTTTTGTAAAACATCTATAGTATTCTGAATGTTATGTCGCGGCGGATCTATGATGCCAACTATGCCGACGAAAGTAAGGTTTTTGAGATCTGTTCCTTTGGCCATAGCGAGCACTGCAAATTACACAAACGGTCAGTGTTTGGAATAAGAATTGAACAATGTTAATTTTTGTCCTTGGATCAATAATGATTATAATAATTGACTTGGAATTTGATCAGTTGGATAGGTTACCGCACCAGAATGGCTACAAAATATGCTGTGTGTGCTTTGCTTAATGAACACGTGCCAGTTATAGATTGAATAGGACATTGTTTCTTTTTGTCTTTTTTTGTTTTTTGCTGCATTTACACAGACTCACATGATATACACACACACACACACTATTGGTGCTATGGTGCATATGCAAGTAATACAGGTATGACCTGTATAAAATACATGCTGAACAAGGTGGCTACTAGAGATGGGACAATACCAATGGGACAATATTTTTACCGATACCGATTCCCAAAAATTTGGCTGATGCCGATACTTGTGAAACATAGAGTTTCAGAAATAAAGCACTTGTTTATTTATATGTTTACATTGATAATGACCATAATATAAACAAAGATATGACATATTTACTGATTGGACCCGAAATTCCACTCCAAAACATAATATATTTTGGTATCAAAGACGTACACCAAATACATTTTTCAATGTTGTAAAAGAAGAAGTTGACTTGTCGAGCCCACAGTGCTAGGATACATTTAGCCAGCATGGGGTTTGGACTGCAACAGGCACACAACGACACCAGTAAATGTTTTTGTAGTCTTCCTGTGTGACTGGTGTGAGTATAATATTGAATGCAGTGCAGTTTGTGCATCATCGCGATGACATGATCAAACGTTGCATGGTATCGGAAGTATCGTTTGAATTTCAGCCGATTCTGATACCCCAGTACCGATACTCGTCCCATCCCTAGTGGCTACCTAACTCAATAACCCCGGTCTAAGATAGTTTCGAGTCTGGAATGTAATTTCAAGCAGATAAAGAAAATGATCAATATTGTCAATCGGACATTGGGCACTTTACTAGGAATGGCATATATTCTGGTGTGAACTAGGCTTAACATTTCCTTTCTCATTCGGCATAACAACTTGCTCAATACGTCTCACCTCTCAGTCCTGTTGAACCCATATTCATTGCCTGGTTGATGAAACGATTCACTTCGTTTTCTGTGAGAGGGTTGTCACCGTTTGAAGTTAAATAAGTAGAGCATAATGCTAAAACACGTTCTGTAGCTCCTTTCACAAATATATATGGAGTTGCACTCTAAAAAAAAATACATACAATTCTATTTGGTAGCCTACCTACTACTATTCGAATTGGCTAAGCCCTAACCCGCAAGCATGTTCCAAAAGATCAGTATAGCATAATTCACATTAACCAAAATGCTATTCATACCATATCATTCTTTCTCACGCAGGTAACCGACATCCACTTCTGCTCATGACTGAAGGGTTGTTCTGCTATACGTTCATACGACATTGGAACAGTTTCCATATGAAGCTAAAATTTCAATGAATTAATCGACAAAGCATAAATGCAAGACAAATTTTGTACCTTCATGGCTAAAGCCACTAACGCTCCTTCCGTAGGTTGACCTAATAAAGTTTCATCCTGGATTTTTGCATTGTTACATAAGACTCCAACTTCAGCTAATGCTTCAACGCATGGGTGAGTATCACTGCTAATTGGCACGCCGTTGACTAAAACAGAGCCTTCTGAATTGTAGCCAACTCCAGTAACCTAAGAATAAATTGAAAAAACGTTAACATGATGCAATTATTAATAGCGTAATCTTGCGTACATGAAACTTTTTTGTAACACCATGGAAAGGTCATCCATCAGCCTAGAACTCGGTAAATCGCACGCCCACACTAAACGACCAGTGCAAGAGGGAAGATTTTGCAGTGCCCCGTCGACATTCGAAAATCGTGTGACCGCAGCAGTGAATGTGGTGGGCATATGATACTGGGTTGGTGCGTTGGTAGCGCAACGGTCAAGGCACTGGCACCTTCTCCGGAAGGCTATATTCAAATCATGGTTGCACCACACTGATCATGGTGAAATTGGTATCTGCAGCTGCCACCATCATGGGGTTAGGGCAGTGCCTAGCAACCTTTTCACTATGCCGGACCAGTAAATTCATGCGTAAGTTCCCACGGACCGGCGCCGAACACACATCATTCCTGATAAATGCTAGCATTTTGGCGTATAGCCTATTGTTGTCACGCTCCTATGAATACTTCACCAGCAATGCTGTTTCGCTGACACATCGATATATTCATTCAAAAGCAAAGTGGAATATATTTACAGGTTCAGTAAATGGATAATTATGAAGGAGAACTTTGCTGTCGCTTATTCACCAAAATTTCCGTGGACCGGTGTTTGAGAACGACTGGGTTAGTGGGTATGGGTGGCACAGCCATAGAAGAACAACAGATCATAATTATTATCAGCGTCCATTTGTCTGAAATGAAGCCTCCCCCTCATTCATCCTCTTTGAAATCCGTCAATTGTCGTAAGCACTACCGGTAATCGTCAAAAACTGATAAGCTCACGCTCATCGTAATGTAACTCGTGTCGTACCTCTCCAACATCGCTGTTTGACGTGAATAATCTCGTGACAGTCATTTCATTTTTTGTCAAAGTCCCCGTTTTATCCGAGCAAATAACATTCACGCATCCTAAAGAGAGGAAAATTTCAGTCAGTGTCAAAAGGCAAGAAATCTTGAAATCAGAAATACCAAGAGCTTCGACGATCGGTAATTTCTTCACGATAGCTTTTTTTTGTGCCATTCGCATCACACCGAGTGCTAAGGTGACTGTCACTACGATCGGAAGACCTTCTGGAATGGCAGCCACTCCAAGACTAAAAACAACAAGAAAAAATCAAACGCACATACTCAAATCTCAATTTTAGAATTGTAGGCTATGATTCAGGCATTCAACCAACGTAGCGTAGCCCACAGATATAATTTCGAGTACCGTAACACCAGCTCGTAAAGTCCTAAATCAAGACCAAAGTCCACTACACTATCACGACTATCATGCCACAAAGGCTATGTTCAACTCCTCTACATTTACCGTACTGTGATTTGTTTATTAGGATAACACGTGTTTACATTAAAACTGTCATCATTTCAAGTCACTTTGTTTGGACGTAACATGTTTAATTCCTTATTTATCGTACCGTAATTAAATTGTTTACATTTCATCAGTACACGTTATTGATTTATATGAAATATTCACGCTCTCTAATTTCTCTTATCATGTCCCCTTTAATCTTGACGAAAGGTGGACAAAGTCTTTGGTTAAAATATTTATAGCCACGGATGTAGCACAACTAAGTATAGTATAGTATAGATATGAAATTAGGATTCTATTCATACACCAAGGTGACATGCACTCGATTAGTATTTCAGCATATAAAGCTTTGATGAGGCCACCAAGAAGTGACTGCTGGATGGCTGCCCTGACATTTAATCCGAAGAAAGTCATACGAAAAAAGAATAAGTTTGTATTTGTCAGTATTCTGCTACTTCGCAGATATGCTAGTCCATTATTACAAGTGAGCCTAGCAATAGCAGTTCAAATCGAAGCCGCTACAATTGACGTATTCCTAGTAATGAAATAGGAAACTTGTCGATAATTGGAAACGCCGCATACTTGGTTGGAAATGATCTGATTGACGCTCATTAACGCGTGCACGATTAGGTCTCCTCTCATAACCAGTTGTTGATATACCGGTACTATATTAGTTATTTATCAAGAAGTCATTGTTGGATTTATACAAAAATTTGCTCTTCAGTTAATTACAGATTTGATATTCTAGCACCAAATATGACACGACAGAGGTGGCAAGCCGAATGTTTCATAATAACGTTTAGATGTTGCTCCTAAATCCCGGAGACTATTGACTACGGTAATGACTACAAACGTATGTGACCATCACTAAATCGATCGTACCTGACACCAATCGTAAACATTTCCAGTAGATCTCTTCCTTGTATCCATCCAATCAGCATAATCACAGCTATCAAAAATTATTACAACTTGGTGACAGGACAAACAAAACATGTATAGTAATTATTAAATGAACCAGTCTAACAAAATTTCGTTGATAGAGATGCATACAACGTGGACAACCTGACATTCATAATTATGGGAGGTGATGGTACTCAGTGTGTCTTCGTGCGAAACCACAAAAATTCTATAGATTCTTATCTCGACTACTTTACTCACATATGGATTATGTGCACGCCACATTTTCGATTTGCAAAAAGACAAATTATAAACTTACCTATAAGACACAGTGAATAAAACGACAGCCATTTCCCGAGTGAATCCATGTTTCTTTGAAGTGGAGTTTTCGGAGATTCTTCCGCTTGCATCATCTTAAAAACTTCTCCAAATTCCGAATTCTCTGCTGTCGTTATGACAACTCCCTGCAAACATCAATAAATTGGATAACTTGAAATGAAAATAGACAATACTCCAGCCTAAGTCACAAGACGTGTTATGCATAATAGGCAGGATAATCCCCTAACCTCGCCAGTAAAATTGAACGGCTGGGAAAGCTGACAAGTTTGGTGTTACATTGGCTGCTGCACACAGCACGGTTGCCTGAAGATCATTAAATGTAATGATATTGAACATGAACCACTTTTGTTTTCCGGCTGGGGGTCACTAATTTTGACAATGAAATATATGTAGGCTACCTAGGAAGATATTTAACTAGAAAATTGAGAAAAGTCACACCTTTCCATTTCCGCATCTCACGAGTGTTCCCATAAATGCAATATTATCTCTGGCAATCTCACCATCGAACTGCTCAACAATTTCGGAACATTTCACCGCTGGTTCGGTCTCTCCTGTGAAGCTGCTCTCGTCGATATGTAGATCAACAACCTAACATAGAATTACAAATAACGACTGAATCATAATAAGCATAAAAATAACTTTGCCGAAATGGCGTAATGAGACTAAATGCTACCTTGCAAGTTCAGTATGTGCTAAGCGGTGAAGTATATGCCATGGTCTAATAGTAGTAGGCTTTGTAGTATGCCATGTTTTGGTAGGGAATACATAACATAGGCTTACCTCAACCAATCGCAAATCAGCCGGAATCCTGTCACCAACAGACAAGTGCACCACATCGCCAGGAACCAATTCACGGGCGAAAATTTTTTCTAGTTTTTCATTTCGTAAACTGTAAAAAATAATTCGACGCAAATTACAAAATCAGAAGCTCAGATTATTAACATATATATGTGTCAGGGTCAGGGTAGTAATGCCGTTACAAATCGAGGACCTAATTATTGGTTAGGCCTTCTTGCATCAAACTCTGGGGGATCACAATACCAGCTGCTAGCCCATCAAGATCAGACTTGCGGGAGGGGGAACATATGATAGTGAGGAAGAAAAAAAGTGTTACAGAGCGTCTTATTTGCTATTATTAAGTTGTAAAACTCAATGGTGTGTTCGGTTCTGTGTTGTGCTCACAATGCCGAGGTACCAGGGTACTTGATTATATACATTCTGTACCAATTTGCTATGCCAAATCAGTAGGAACACGAACTTATTTACTCTCTCATCAAGTCTTTAAAAAACAAAGTGAGGAAAATGCACTCACCAGTAACAAGTTGGAGGTACGAGTTTATTCAACTCTTCCAATGATTTTTCCGATCTATATTCTTGTATAAAAGCGACAGTCACGACAATAATGATTGCAACAGTGATGCTCACTGCATCGTCGTATTGTTTCATAATAACGCTAATCAAAGCTGAGGCAAGTAGAAGCAAAATCATTGGGTCTTTGAACTGAAAAAAAGCAATATATCTATATATATATTACTAATGCAAAGGCCAGTACTAGAAAACTGTCATGTTTATCACGATGTCTATATGCCCTGTAGTCAAGAATAGTCATCAACCAACAGTATATTGTGGTCACCATAAACGTTATTAAGTGCGCAAAATGCCCTGTCCTTAATACCAGCATTCGCCAACTTTAGTGATACATTGCAATCACTCCAAACATCAGTAATGAACCGCTACATAAAATGACACATGACCGTCTGCCCAACGGTCCTTTGAAACATTTGGCATTTTACACAGTGATAACAGGCCTATTGCTGAGCTCGGTGGAATGATGGAGTGGTGAGGGGGCTTCTAGTTTAGAAAAAGGTTACCGCTATAAAATGGGATAAATGTCTGAATTTATACTTTATAGATGGGCCATTGCTTTATAACCTACAGCCGCACCTGTCCAAGGTATTTTTTCCACAGTGGTTCATCCTCTTTTATATCAAACTCGTTCCATCCATGCATTTTTCGTCTTTCTACAACTTGGTGCTCGCTGAGACCCCATTTTGTATCGATTCGTAAACGCTTTACAACCTGTTAACATTAAAAAATTGGATCTATCAAAGAGGGTATAATTTCTACTGTAAATTGAACCTGCCTTTGAATATTACTTTCAATAAAGTTAAACAAACAAAGACTTGGAGTAACAGCAGCGGTGGCTTCGCTAACGGAATTGTCTCCATTGAGACTTATTTTACGTTGTCAAGGTAAGTGATAATTTTCTTGAATGGGTAATAATTATGTGTGCTATTTTGGCAACCTCAGAAAAGTGGTTCTCTATAAATAGACATGAAACATATCAGTTAGACCTGGCACCAGGCACCAGGGTAGTACGGGTATTCTACACATCTCAATTTTCCTTGGAGAATGTTATTAAATCACTATCTTATATGGAATATGACCTTGATTTCTGTCCAGTGCTCTAAATGTCCTGGTTGACAAAATAAAGTGCCCTCTCTCTCTCGTAGGCTTAATGAAGTAGAAATAAGGCTGATGTTGTCCCCATCATGTTTCATGATTACTTCAAAGACCTACATGTCATAGTCATTGCAAAAATAGGTGACTTTGGTTTGAGCTGGAAATGAGAACTGAGATCCGGGTGCTTCACAGCAAACATGAAACGACGAAAACATTCTCAGTGACACAAGTTGTTGAAATTGGCTTCAGCCATCTTCATAGATGCAGTAAGAGAAACTGGCGATTTGCAATTTCAAACATGTACATCACAACTTTACTAACCCCCATCAATACTTGAAGGTATAATCTTCGAAACATGTGGAGGCCATGAGATTGGGAATAATAAGGATTATTCCAGAAAAAAATTTAGTGTATTATATACCGAGATCGATCCGAAATACTGACCTCGTCTACAGTCATTGCTGCAGCAGAGGTTGATGGCAACGTCCACATCATGTCACTTCCTGACTTTTCGTTTTCAAGAAGAGGCTGAAAAATAGCAACACTCAGATTTAATAGGACTTTATATATATAGTCTACAGCCTACATCAGACATTTGAGGACTTTGTTGTTAGCTAATTCACTATTAATTCAAGATAAAGGTTGACTGACCCCATTTCATGGTTCACGTACGGGCAGTGTGGTTCAGTGGATATAACCTTAGACTTGGATGACTAGTCTTCCAGCGTTCCCGGCACTTGCCCCATCCAACAATCATTCTCTACAGTTTCATTTCTGCAGCTTGATTGCATTGCAAATTCGAACAAAACTTTAGTCCTGCACTGACAGATAGCTCTAGTCCAAGGATTGGCAAAGTTTTAGCTTATGTGCCACATCAGGTTCTAACATATATATATATATATATCTGACAGAGGGGTCGGACCAGGAGCTAATGGATGGAATGCTTTGGTAACGGGGTGAATTCCTATGAGCTGATTGAAACCTGAATCACTGAGTATTCTCATTATGCCCTCTAGTGCTTTGCTCTGCTGTGCACGCTGCTTCGCTTCGGCGAATACTTTTCTGTTGTGTGTGTAGATCGCGTCGCATGTAACGATCGTGTGAGCATAGTTCAATCACCCCAGAGGTGGTGTGAGTAAACCTATTGGATTGACGTGTACTTGAGGGGTATTGGAATATCTGTTGCGCTGTAGCCTAGGAATACGACAGATAATATTGGCGACGAGGAATAAAAGATTATCTGAAAACGTGCACGAGTGCAATGTGGGTATAATTGCATTATATATGGAAAGATCTCCGGCCGCCGGCGGCCGCAAACACTACCGGTAGGCAGCTTGTGGGAATCCTACAAGAGCAGCTGAACCAGCAAGATGCGGTGGCTGACTTACAGGCACGGCTGAACTCAATACGCAATTTTGTTTCGTTTTTGTTTCTGATGTTTCTTGGTACATGCTGTTTTACAACACAGTAGCATTGAAACCACACCTCACATTGAACTAAATCACACCATTAGTTATACGAGTCAGAAGTTTTCGGCATCCCTCAAGTTTAAAAGTATCTGCGTACGTAGGCATTCATTCCTACCAACGCATACAATCATACAGCACAAAACATTGAGGAAAGGAAGTTACAAATAATGAAAACCCCACAGTTTATGATTGTAGGTTAACTTGCCAGCAAAAGCTTATGCAACAGTACCGGTATGTAACCTTGTTCGTGGTCTTACCTCGGTTTCAGAATCAGAATCAGGATTATTCATCGTTTCTAGTGACGCTAAATACATGGCTATCGGTATTATATTTGCAACCCTAACTGCAAATGGAGTGTGTAGAATATCTATAGCAAACGGAACAGAATTTGATACAAGCACTTAATCTCATTAAATGGCAACACAGTTGTAATACTAACAACATTACAGAACTCAACTCAGAATAGATGCAAAGGCTTACAAATCTGTTTACAAAACCCTACTACCAGTGTAAAATATTGCGATCAGGATATTTATATATATACTGCATAGGTTTTAATTAACAATTACGGTACGGTATAAGAATAATGCACAACCTCAAGTCCACAACAAGATGCCTGTCTTGATAAATATGAGGCTGAACTCAGACTTCAGGACTCTATGATACCTACATATCCTGTTGTAAAACTGCACTACCCGTAAAACAATATTGCGATTGTCGACCAGGATATATATAGCCTACTGTATAAATATAGGCCTATAGTTTATATTTATAATGAAGAGTGTAGTGAAGCCGATGGCGGACGATCAATAGATATTATAAAGAAGATCACTACAGATTTAACGTCCAGCCTTAGTTTATTGAGAATTAGAACATTCACTAGCTTTCGGGGCTCTGCTTCTTCATCAACTGAGCTCCGAAAGCTAGTGAATGTTTCAATTCTTAATAAACCAAGGCTGGACGTTAAATCTGTGGTGATCTTCTTTACAATATTTATAACTTGGTATTAATTAACAATACCTAGCGGTACTTTGAAACCACAACTGGATGCCCGTCAAATAGGAGGCTGAACTTACAATCCAGGTCTCTACAATGGCTGAAAAATCCCTATTCCATACTAACCAGCATAAAATATTGCAACATGGATATTTATAATATATATCTTACTGTGTACGCCTATAGTGTTTATAATGGTATTCATGAACAATTATAAGAAATAATTTACAACCGCGATGATTGTCATACGGAGGAGGCTGTAATAATAATATTAATAATAATTCACAACCAGATCGGGCTGAACTTAGAATACAGACTGCCTCTACAATGGCTGACGAATCTTGCTTCAAAACCCAACCGGTAGGCCCTACTAACCAATATAAAATATTGCAACCTGGATATAATATATGTTATATTATAAATACTGTATAGTGTTTATAATTATATTCATTAACAATTATTAGCATTATATAATTCACAACCAGAGGAGGCTGAACTTAGAATACAGACTGTCTCTACAATGGCTTACGAATCTTGAGCACTTCAAAACATAACCTGCAATACTAGTATAAAATATAGCAACCAGGATATACCATGTAGGCTTGCAGTAATTGCAATTGTATATAATGTAACCGAGATGTCATCTCTTTTCAATAACACTGCATTCGCCAGACGAAAAGCAGAGAGAAAGTGGCAAGTAGAAAGTAGTAAACAACTGCACTTCCAATTATCAAATTCAGGACAGCTACAATTATGACGAAATAGATACCGATACGGCGATATAGGTATATCACGCACACAATCCCTAGTTCCAAGTGGAATTTCTAGTATGGTCTTACATAAGTACTTCAAGTATCAATCGACTAGAACTGGATTGCAACAGTATTAATATTTAGTTACTCTCATTCTCACACCACTACTGAGTACCCTTGGTCTGATATCTGACTTTCAACATTTCACTTAGACAAAGCTTTCCACAATACACCAGCAAGTGCTCCTCCGCTAAAATTTAGTCTCTTCATGCTACGGCCTACGATACGCACATAACGGTGCAGACATTCTCATTGATAGATTCTGAATGATGACACCCATTTGGTACACAAAAGCTGCCGACAGTTTGGGCAAGGAGCAGGTAATCAAATAGGCCTATAAACTACTAATCTAAGCAAGATATAACTGAGCTATAAATGAATCCTATAAATCAATATCAAATCTCGGTACTGTATATCCAGTGGTAGCACACAGAATACCGGTATGATAGTGCTTTATGATTAGCCTGGCTTAATAATTCAATAGGTATATACCCATTCAATGTTAAAATAGCATTCATAACAGAATGTCGATTTCAGATAGTATTCAACTAATTAGGCTAACATGGACTAACGATTTTGCAAAACTTCAGTAGCAATATTAGTCACAGATCAGGTACAATGATTAGGATTTGCTACCAGCAATCTGAAATGCACGGTTACAAAACCCAAGGCCAATTCGTTAGCGTTCAAAGGGATTCAATCAATTTTGTACATTAAACAATGTACATGTGTATCGTACTAAAATGCCTTATTCAATCGATTACTGAGAAGGAATATAATTATATACAAATTCTGCGTGCATCAAAATTCAATGGGACGTGCCGGTGCTCCTACCAAAAGGTTAAAGGCTATGTTGATCAGTACCGTACATATGCAATCATCAACAGACGGCACCAGTGCACCACGATCTTTGTGAGAACTACAATGGTGATTTCCCAAAGAAATATCAACAGACAGCACCAGTGCACCACGATGTTTGTGAGAACTACAATGGTGATTTCCCAAAGAAATTCCAATTAAGATACCCGATGCGTTGAAATAATGACAGTTGTCTAAACTTTGGCTTGTAATTGCCAAGAACTAGTCTACAGTAAAGCTATGCTCGTTAATATAAAATATTTCTAACGATTTAACATATATGCATAGTGAAAATTAGAACTTTTGCGACTCGACCACATTTGACAACTACAGTCAATCTATAAAAATCTTCTGTCATGTCATAGTCAGCAGGCATAGCCTACTGTTAGCAGACATATAGACTTATAATATAGCATTGTAACCCCTAGAGAAAGTCCCTTCGAATATCAAATTACCGGTAGACATGCCTACAAATGTTGCACACAGCAAACTTCACAAATCGGTACATGCACAGACTCTTTCATTCATTGTGCTGTGACAAGTGTACCGGTACCGATACGTAACAAAGGTCTACTACTTGAACCGATGCACGAAACGCTACACACAAGAGTGACAGTAATCACACAAATGACTTCTGTATTAAATGAAATTAATAACTGTAGGCCTTCTCGTATTTCCGATATCATTGGAATTATGCACTGCACTCGCTCATTTGACAGATATCCGCAATCCTTCCAGAGATAGAACTGACGACCCGGTTTCAAATTTTGGTAATGGGCAAGGGAAATCTAGTGCCACGAAGCTTCCTGCATGGTGATGGAATGATGACTGACAACGTGAAAAAATCAAGTACCTGTACGGATGCACAACATTGCATGGATATACGCTAAGAGAATGCCAAAAATGTTGTCACCGTTCCGTAGCGGCAAAGCATTGACCAGGCTGTACTAATTGATAGTATCGGTACCGGTACTGTACCGTACTCATGATTTGAGATTTCACTGGTATATGAATATATGCGTAAAATTGCGTGGATATGCAAAGACAATGCCAAGAACTTTGTCACAATTCTGCACTTGCATAGTATTGACCAGGCTATCAGAAATTGATAGGAGGCCTACCGGTAGGCTATCGTACCAATGATTTGAAATGTAGTGCGAAAAAATCAAGTATATCCGCATACAATTACATAGGCCTATGCATGCAAAGTGACTGCCAAGAGCTTTGGTATAATTCTGTACCTGCATAGCATTAATCAGGTTGTCCGAAATTGATAGTACCGGTACCGTAATATTGATTTGAGATTTTCTGTGACAAATCAAGCATGTCAGAATATTGTGTATAATATGCAAAGAGAATGCCAGGAGCTCTGGCCTAATTCTGGACCTGCATATTTAGCACTGGTGAACCAGACTATAGAAATTGATAGTACGGTACCGTACTGTACTAGTGTACTATAC
Source organism: Botrylloides violaceus (assembly GCA_030412335.1). NCBI lineage: Eukaryota > Metazoa > Chordata > Ascidiacea > Stolidobranchia > Styelidae > Botrylloides > Botrylloides violaceus. The sequence continues at coordinate 4,778,112 of JASFYC010000810.1, forward strand.
TAAACTATGATCTGACATACCACTGAATTTCTTTTTATATTTATATAACACCTTTGGTGATAGAACAAAAGCGTGTGAATTCTAGACAAAATAAGTTGGCTATCTCTATCTCTATTGTATCTCTGTAAAAGTACATAGATATGAAGAGGGAATGATAAAAACTCTGGCATAATGACAATAACCTTTGAAGCATTGACCAGCCAAACATAAAATGATCGAACTGTACGCCTAGCCTACTAAGAATTTTTAGATTAGGCATGGTGCTGAAATTGCTAACCTAATCATGAAGACTAACTTTTACTGACCCTCTCCTTTAATATCTACAATAGATTATCAGAAACATAAACTTGAGTCATGTCATGTGGCTACTAACTCTTCCGTCAAAGAAAATGATCCTGCCATGCTGCTAACCTATAAATCAAAACATCCCCTTTATAGAAACAGAAAGGAAACAATCTAAAGCCTTCACAACTTGTTCACTATCTGCGTAGTGTTTGAACACGTAGTTGACATTACGGCAACATCACAACACCGATATCATTAGGCTAATCCTATAGTCGCATGGCTTAAAAATTAAATCACCGTATTAATGCCTATCACACAATACAGGAGACGATCATAAACATAATTATAGAACGACGGTTGGCGTTGACCGTGTTTCCAGAACCGACGGGTATGTGGATTACGGTATACCAAAAAGACAGGGCAAAAGAGTCCTTGCTGATGGGTATAATGGCACAACAAAAATACCCTACAAGCGTCATCGTCGTACGCCTACACCATATGTAATCTGGCTCAGTTGTAGCCTACACTGATTGCGGGTGAAAATCCATTACAAGTAGGCTAATCCTCCTATATCATCATCAGGCCAGCCATGCCGATGTTATGTCACAATGTGAAGGTTTATTCCTGCCATAGCTTTGCCCGGCACTAATATTGGCCGAATGTGTTGGTTGTGTATTATGTCGACTTTTCTATTAGTGGACGCCTATCCTACAGTATATATATTATTGTATTCCTCACGAATTGACTTCTGATTTTGCTGTAGATTGGATGACCATTTATGTCATTACGGTCATATTGCCTCAGTACTTAGCAATTTATTATCGTATTTGCCTTTCAGATTTGAAATAAACTCTCTATCTTTAACTTGATGCGATGCCTCTTCCATGCCCAAATTTCGAACATACCCATCACACAACCATCAACTGGGAATACCAGTAATCTTCAAGACTATGGATGGGCATGGAATATGGGCCATGGGATCGCCCTCATGTTGATGAGTTGGCACTAGGAAGCGACCAAAAGCAAGTGAAACACTATTAGCCGGTCTAAAGAGCTAGGCATTCTATGGAGGGAGGTCCACTAGCGCCACCTTGAGGATCCCATCAAGACCTTCAAATTACCAGTGAATAACCATAATTATGCTACACTACAAAAAGCGGCCACTGAATAATCACATTATGTGATGGAGCCCACAGAATGATGATTATTATCACTTATCAGGATTGAGAATTGCGCTCAAATGACCACACTAAGCAGTTGAAGAATACTACAGTGGATGATCAATTTACTGACTGAAACATGGTATGGAAACATGGGAAATGGTATAATTGTCAATAGACCAAAGCTCCTTCTGTCAATCATCAGTTGAAAAATGTAGAAACATGGCAAGATGGCCGCCACAAACTCAAATGAGCTCTACAACCTGCAGACATTGCAACCATTGCAACGCAGCTAACGTGATTCAATCTTTCCGGTTTAAATTCTACAAACATGAGAATATATCACACCATACTACAGGAAATGTGATCATCGAATAGAAAAATTTCACATCTGCTGACAAGTTATTATTACCATATGGTGGATGATACTGGAAGTAGACAATTCCTTACAACATCCTATTCCTACCTATCTTCCGAATTGAAATTGGCCATTTTTTCGTACACCTACCTTTCTAGTGAGTTTCTCCTTTTTCTTGATGCTGCCTCCAATTAATTCAATCGCAGGTGCAGCAAGCCCCTGAAAACATGAGCACAGTGAAAATGAGATTTATGTAACATTGGCATCAGAAATTAGGGGGTTGTAATCGCATTTGTCACGAGACCAAACTCTCCATTGTGACGTCATCGAAGCATCACTTGTTCTTCTTCTACCGTTTGGCAATTTTTGGTATTTCTTCAGACTAGACGTCAGGGCAACCACACAGCAGCCCATTGTTGGGTGAGGACGTTGTAAGCTTGCCCTGCATTACACTGAGCCCTCCCATTCCTGAGTTTAGTAATCCCTGTATTGTCCAATCATTACAGATTGATCAAGATCTTGGTCTTGGACAAAATGAAGTTTCTGTGGACTGTGGTGTTTACTCTAGTTCTTAAAACCTACTTAAGCAGCATAAGGCCTGTTTTGGGATATCTTTACTTAACAATTGCTTCACCGCCATTTTGTTCATAGTATGAACAGGCCTACTGAATAGGCCTTGCCCGACAGTAATCAACAGTTGTTTGCACTGAGCACTTTATTATAAAATGCTTCTCTTTAAGGTATTAGCTAGAAGTAAAAGGCTATAACCACGAATTCACGATGATTGTGAGTAAGGAGTCTTCACAGGAAGAGCTACTCATCCTAGATTCCGAGTGCCATCAGCATGAAATACTTCCTGTCATGACACTGAAGAGATTCAAGCAGCAAATCAGCTGGTGAGATGCGTAAGGTGATACGTTACATCAATATATTATATAATTTTGATTGATTGGATGATGATCGCATGCGTGCATAATAAGTTGTCAATAACTAGGCTACTGATACCGCACATTATTAAATACCAGTACGGTACCGGTACATTTGTAAAATGGTTTATATTATTGCTACTAGCTTATTTTTGACCATTGTACTCTCAGTAAATGTCAAACGCACCATCAGAAAATCATCACAGTGTGGCAGTATTTTCCACTTGGTTGACTAAATAGAGCAATAAGCTTTTATGTTATTGATAGGCTACTTGTGAACTCATTTAAAACTGAGTCCAGGGGTACAACAATGACAATGGAGGGCCCTACATCCTTAAAGTTCCGCATGACTAAACAGAGAAAGAGGTCACTAGCCTATTATGATGATGATGATATTTATTTCAATACAGGCATAATTATAATACATCAAAACAACAGATTTGGATAGTGATAAGGGGCCTATGAACTGAACTAGGACTGAACACTAGGTATAAAGCATGCATGATCACAGTTCAAAAAACACTTATTATATTGTATAAGCCAACAATACGCTGGCCAGTATACAAATAGAGCTCTGACAGTGCAAAGTTCAAGCTTTTAACTTACAACCTGCAATAGGTAAACGTGTACCGATACTCTTATGTGTTTTACAATCTTACATTCAATTCATCAGGGTTTGGTATAATAGTTATAGACTCTTCTCGAATATCCGCTAACTTTCTTCTGTATGTGCCATACGCACCGTACGACCCTGCAGATCCATTCATATCAGGACTGTGTTATAGCTAACAATGGATTTAGAAAACTCAAGTACAAAGCTTACTGAGATTCTCATGTAGGCCTACATAAACTAGGCTAGAAAAATATCATGGCTAGCCCTAGAAGAGACTTCTCTATGATTCATGTTATCAATGATATAATATTTCCACCCTTTATGCTGCTGTATAGAAACTTTGATGCACCTAATGAATTATGCAGAGGCCTATTGAACTATTATCATCTCCAGTTAAACTGTAGTTAGCTACAATATATAACAGCCATCAGATAAGCACGCTATCCTATTCCTAATCGAAATCAAACTCAACACGATACCCTATAGCTAAACAAACATCCCTCCAAATCAAGCCATACAAGTGTCTAAGCTTGCAGTAGTATGTAAACCTGGTTAACAGAACTCACAAAGCCTTGCTCTTGACAAGCCTGTAAGAATTACAGTAGTTGACAGTAAGCTGAATGAACCAAGTCTGATTTTGCAATGGTAGCTTATACCGTATGTCGAAATACTGTTATCTGGCATAATGCTAGACTTTGACTGAGAGTAAAGTCCATATCAACAACACAAAGCATGGCAAATATATACTCTAGATCACTAAGTCAATTCACATGATACCGGTACTAATAGTTGTAAATGAGTGTTTGATTGATAGAGAGGAGGTCAAACTTCGAAACGGCAATGAAATCGGTAAAGCCGATAAGGTAAGTTAAACTTGACATTGACAGGTCTAGAGGTTGTCTAAGTTTAGAATTGATCAGTGCAGTATCTGAACACAGTACACGGTTATTATTAGAATTAAGAAGCGGGATGACCGATTTATTGCTGCTTTGTAAAGGTGTAGAGTCTAAACTGTAGACAATGTTGATAGATTCATTATCATTTTCATATTTATTTATAAATTCGCAGTTTCTTTCTGTGATGTCATAATTTCAATAGTTACTTCTATAAGTATTTGGTAGAGCCGATGGCAGAAGATCAATATCCCAAAGAACACAGATTTAACATCCAACCTTTGTTTATTGCTAATTATAACTTTGGCAAGCTTTTGGAGCTCCTCACCTTATCACTATTCTAACTTGAATTCATTTCTTTAGAAACGTCTTACAAAAAATTTTTGAAACAAGGTAATTACAATATAATGTACGGTACCTCCTTATTCTTTGCAATATTATTTATGAAATGAATAAACAAGGACTTCAATAGCCAATTGATATATTCAAGTGGATGTGGTAATTAGATAATGCCTTTTATCTGGTTCTAACAAACACACACACACACTCCCTCCGTTTGTGGGACGCATCACAATCTGATAAGGATATGAACCGTAGTTTACCTATTGCCCTTTGTTTTTTTTGCTGCATTTACACAAACTCCCATGTGCATGATAAACACATACACCACCTTGCTGTATAGACCTAATATATATATATATATATATTATGCATATCATGCGAGCGATTCAGTTATTTACCGGTGATGCCAGTTTGTACAAATTTCAACTGTTCCAAGATTAGGCATTGTCCCAGTTAGGCGAATAACCTATTCCCCAGGTCCTATCCACTTATAGTCAATGCCTACTCTCATTATGCGCATGGTACTGAAACAATGTTGATATATTGCTGCCAACAGTAATTCCTGCAATGTCGGCAACTGTTGGAACAGAGAATTCACGATGTATTGCCATCTTTCACTTCAACCGTAAAATGTGATAATTGAATCAAGCAGATAGCTGATGCAAAGTAGGCTACTGGTTAGAGTTTAAATAATATGACACAACGAGAGTATAGGCCTATTTGTCATTTTTGGAGCGGAGCTGCTTCTGGATACAGTAGAGTTACACATTTCTAATGCCGAAAATTATAGAGCCTGGTCGAACTGACAGATTCCATGCTTTGGAATGCAATTAATTTCGGTAATTAGTAGACTCGTCACGCAGAAAAGTTGTCACTTACCAATCACAATAAGATTAGCAGGAACAAGAGTGATGGTTAGGCAGCGGGAAACAACGCTGCTGAGCAAAAACTGGTAAAGTTTGGTCTGTTTACTGTACTAAGTCACAGTGGAAAGTTTATACCGGAATGAAAAGTTTACTGATTACTGGAACTACATGTAACTGGAAACCAATGCTTTGCATACCGGTACTAGCTTATCATGGTGCATCCACGCCTTCGAAAGAAAAACACACGGCTGCGATATTGTATCTATACATGAGGAATTCCAAAACCTTGCACTTTGCAGAGACTATGACCCAGTATGCAAACGATAGCGTATTCTTGGAATGCGTTCTGTGCAGCATGTTGAAAATCAGCAGAATTACTGTCTAGCTAGTGCAGGAAAATAAGCATTTGTGCGGTCCGGTGCGCAAAAATCGTCCTAACAACCCAATTCAGTTTACACAGTGGCCACAGCATCAATGAACAGCTTGGAGGCATCGCAAATGAAACAGGAAAGTGACGTATTTTTGTGCACGGCTACTTCTGGTTACGGGAGCGTTCCGTAGTTTTTGTGCGGGATTTTAGAGGTCTGGTGCGGTGTTCCGTGCAGCCCTGCCACACTTTGCATACTGGACTATGACTATGGTAATGAACTTACCTTCACCTTATCGCAGAGTCTAGATAAGATGCTGTTAGGTTGGATCTGAATTGTACAGAATTCTCTTTCAATTTCATGGATGTCCCGACTTGACATAAAAAAGGAACTTCCTCGTTGATGTCTTTTTGGTAGTGTCATGATAAAATCGGTGCCATGGGGTTAGAAGTAACAGTCGCAGCCATTAAATTTAGAGGAGCTATTAAGTATGATGTCCCTACGGCTCTACCTGCAACAAAATTTCACATTCTCGAGGTACCGGTTAAGGTAATAAATGCAATTGCCAGGGTTAGGGCCAAGTCATATTCAACTTTCCAAAGCACTGAGCGCTGAGCAGTCCAAATACTCATACTTACTGGCTCATCGAATTCGTCGCTAGTCGCTTAGCTGTCCATTTTGCTTAGGAACCGATTAAATCTAAAAGAGCTGAGTTCGGGATCACCCAAAGGCGCCCGCAAATCTACCCTGCTCTGTCCACCGCAGGCCAAACACAACGACACCGCCAGTGGTGCACGGTCCTGCATCCTTCAGCCGAGCGAGAACTTGAGAACAAGGAAAAGTAGACAACCAGAGTGTTTTTGAGAGACTTTGTAGACAACCAGAGTGAATAAAAAACGTTTTTAAGATACTTTGTAGACAACCAGAGTAAATAAAAAACGTTTTTGAGATACCTTGTAGACAACCACCTCTTTACCGCCACCGTCCGTTCATATATGTCTTATCTTGAAATACGCTAGTGAGCAATGTAGTGTGGAATGCCATGACTGCGTATATCGGATGTACGTAGATGAACACGACATATATCCCGTCTATTATATAGCCTACGTAAATCTGTTATTTCCAGTATACGTGGCCTTTTTACGCCAGATCAGATACACACTACGGTCAAATCAATCACCACATGAAGCCTTGTTGAAGCTATGTATTATTAACCATGCCGGCAGCGACGCTTGTATAACTGCTGTTGGGCTCGTCCCTCATCGTTTGCCATTTCATAGAAGAAGCCTAGATTTAGGCCTACACTTGGTGGCCCTTTCCCTGACCACACTCCACAGCAACGTTTCTCACATTAGCAAGAATAAGACATTTCACCAGTCTATATTTTATACGGTATATTCACGCAATTAAAAGAGAATAGAATTAAGTTGCATAGAAATTTGTTTCCAGTAGCCTACAGAGTATAGATTGGCGACACTGCATATTTACAATTTACTTTGTAGTGTTTTTTTCGCATCGCGCAAGTTCATTTGGGGTTTCAAGCTCCAAATCCTGCGAACCTCATCTTCGTGATGATTCAGCAAATGGAAAGGTGACAGATCTCCTGTTTTCAAGAACTCATCAACAGCTGGCATAAAAACAGGGCAAGGTATACTGAAATTGACATCAGGATATGTAACACTTGCCTCCTCGTCCTTTACATGATTGACAGTAATACCTGTATACGAAGACAAATTTTCAAGGTTTGGATGATTCCAAAAATAGCATTTCTTGATTATGCGCTTGAGATTTGGCCTCAGCCTGGATTGGACTAAGTTCCCAAGCAAGCCCGCAATCAGCTTTCGATTTCAGAAGGGGCACAATGACGTCACATGCTATCAGTTCATGGATGATTGCACACAGCGTTACCGCCTAGAACCAGACCATCAGCCGTGCTTGCATGTGCTGCCAGAAGTTCAGTTCAGCTATTGCGTCACTGGTAAGCTGCGGAATACGCCCCATAAATGCAATCAACCAATTATTATCAAGTTATTAATATTATTATTGTTTAAAAGAGAGAGTGGCGCTTATCACCGATGAGATCTGGTGCACCACGAACGTAACACTAGAAACTAGAATGACTATACATATTTATTAAGTACTAACATGCCGCCACACCCGCAGATACGCAAGAGTAGACTACCCCTCTGTCTATAAAAATCTATCCAATATACTGACGTGACAGCATATGGCACAGGTCTAAACGTACAAAGTTTTGAGTTTGGAGACCTGACCAGCAGATTGTGGCGCAGGCGGAAAATATTTGGAATTTTTGCTGTAAATTTATTTTCGGAAAAAAATTATGCTTCATTAGAGGTGAAAATTGGGTGCCCCAGATGCTTTGGGCCCTCTACCTCGCAATAAAATCAGACACGCAACGATGAGCCAACGCCAACACGATGTTAGCGAATTATGCTGATCTCCAAACCGCATTAAAGCGTAAATTGTTGGGGCAAGAAATCACCAAACTACTGTTGCGTCCAGGTCATTGTGGCGTACCTCTATAGTATAGAGTCTATACCTACAAAATAGGAAGCATTTTATACCGGTCATGTGACCCAAAAGGGCAAATGCTCCTTGTGCGACGTGCTGGTCGCGGGCCTGTTCCTACTCATTTATAATAGGCTGATATTATCTTGTGCCTGAAGGTTCTGAAATACCATGTTGTTATCACTTAAACAGCTCTTGGAAAGTTCGTAAGCAGAGTAGCACCAGAAAAAAGATGCCATATCATATTGGTCTAACGTTACTATGCCACGATTTCCGTCTGAACAAATGTGGAGGGTTACAACAGAAAAAACATTGAGTGAACGTCGCGCCATATCCGGACAGGTTCGATCGCCTGCTGGCCACCTTCAACATGGCTGACTGACATGAAAGATTCAATTTTTTAGAAAATTCTTGTTTGGTATGTGACAAAAATATATTCTCTCTCTTTCCTCTATTACATTCTACTAGATCACTTACCAATGAGTTTTCCAGTCTTCCTGCATACAAGCGCCCCACCACTTGTTCCTTTATGAACCAGACATGTGGAATGGATAAGGACATCTTGGCCAGCGTGCCGAACCATATTAGAGATCGTCCCTTCTGAAAACGTCGCACCAACATCACAGCTTGCATCGAACAAACCATATCCTTTAGTGAAGACTGGCATGCCCTACATGAAAGTGAAAGGAGATAAATTTTTCATCAACCAGTTACTGACTAACTGAAATTCACAGAGCATGTGCGCAATAATGTGCATACAAATGCGCTCATAAATCAATCACAAAAACGAATACATAATGCTTGGTCGTTACTAGTGACAGGAGACGATGATATGTCATTGATTAGGTGGTCAAGGTAGGCCTGCTCCATAAACATGTATATTCCACTACATGTTCATAACTTCCTACCTTAGTGAACTCTCCTGCAACATAGGTGCCCACCATAAAACCATTGCACCCATCAGTGACACAGTGTCTATTCAATCGCTCAACAATTTTGCAAACATCTTCAGAATCAATATCCACATTTAAAAGAGCAAAATCATATGCCGAAGTTTCATTTGTTGCAAACAGGATGTTGGAACCGTACCTGGTCAAAAAACAAGATTTCGATAAGGATGGATTAAGTAAAGATGGAATAGAACTGGATGTTCGGTAGCTTACTGAGCCCCAAGTCCATACTGATGTCCTGACACAACGATTTGTACAATGTATTATTTGTTGGCAGTAGGCTTACACTACATAGTCCGAGTGATGTACTATAACCAGCAGAACCCAGAATGGCGGTAGGCTCGCCCAGTACGACGATCACCTTTCACTGTGGTATTGCAAATTATGATCACTTCCTATGCCAATGAATGATACTGGTTGCCCAAGCTTATTACCCATACAGCAGATTTATCAAGATTTGGTGAGTGGACGAAGGGCTAACAATAAATCTGTGATGAATTTTCTTTTTATGTGTGATTAGCAGAAAAGGCCGGTGGACATCACGCAACAGATCACCTATCGCTGTGGGCCAATTTAGCAGACTGCGGCTGGGCCTAGACTTGGTGTGATATGGACCTCAATAAGACATTACCAACCTTTTACTATTGCCTTCAATTGTGATGTAGACTTTGAGCTTGTCAGAAGATAATTTCTTTTCAATAACATGCTTGCATGTAGCTACAATAAGCTGACAAGTTTTACCACAAAGCTTAGCACCACATACGACTCCTGAGCCCCAAATTCCTTCAATCTCAATCCGAACAGTGACAGGACAGAGCCTGGTTAAGCGTGGGATGACAGTTGAACCTGAACAGGAAACTAGTGTGTTGCAATGGCTACCAGCAATGAAAATTCTAGATCTACTCGAGTAAGGTCTTCTTTTCATAGCACATTACGTTTGACCTGTCTGATACTGTTCCAGCCACAACCTTCCCCATTTATCTAGGCTTGTGATATGGTATGCTTGGCAAATTTCATTTTTTTGTTGTGATCATACATTGTCAGACCATACAGCGTAACGCATAAGTGTGAAAAATTGACCTTGCATCTACAGACAAGTACACAAGTAGGGAATTTATTCATCGAACTAGAATGTGACGATTTCTCCGACTCTTGTATCAAGGATATGGCGCAAAAATAGGTATCGTACTCCAGTATCCAGCTTTCAGGGAGGCTCCCAGAGTCATGGGAATAGTGTGGAGTTTTAGTATAACATGGTTCAGTCCTGCACAGCCATGCCCATTTATGTTGTTGACGCTCATGATGTTCAATCTCTGAATATGTATGGCGACCAGCAAAATTGAGAAATCCCGGACTGGTCATGGCCTACAAAGTTTAGTATGTCATGGACCTTTCTAAAGCAAGCATCAGGAGGACGTACCACAGCACAACTGGAATAAAAAATTCAGTCAAATCATACAGTACATAATAAACAGTTTTACATTATTTTGCTGTTGCCAGTCAACAATGGGGGGTCAGAAAGGGAATGGGACTCAGTATTTTACCCAAGAAGCTTGAAAGCGAGCAACTGTATTTCTATTTAAGAAAATGTGATCAATCAGCCATTTTCTTTTTTCATCGGATAGGCTGCAACCAGCAATGCAGGATATACTCACCAATTGTAGTTGAATTCAAGTAATCACGGAGTTCACAAAGGTGTGGTGACGTACTTTGCCACAATCTCTGAAGAACATGCTGTAGAGTGCAACATATTGATACTCCTACAAGTTCTTGAGATTTCCAACACATGGGTGACACAATTATCCCAATTAGATTCTTCACTCCAATGGCTTCGTCAATGGAATAGACTCCACCACCTTCCGAACCTGAATCAAAAGTTGATAGATAGATTTCATTTTTTTCGTACCAGTAACAAAATTTCTACGGTATTGATGGGAAACAACGGAGGACTGCAAGGTCACACAATCACTTGTCCTTGTGGAGGTATTCATGAGACTAACGGCAAAAGGATAGGAACGTGATTATGATAATAATAGAGGAGATAATAAAAAAGTAATAAATTCACGACAAGCAAGTGCGACAATTGTGGCGGTTAAATTTAAGCAGTTAGAATTATGGTTGAAGTGAGGGGAGGCATAATTAGGCTATATATATATATATATAAGGGTAAAAGAAAAACAACACAGACAATACCCAAGACTATGATTAGTATTTCTCAGACAAGTTCCTATAGCGGTATTTAAAAAGCCTGGGTTCCAAAAGCCTGAGTTCCAAATTTTTGCTCCTGTAAATTTGAAGCATTTCTAGCTGGATGACTTGGCGAATCGTGTTGTGACAGGACTGGGTGTGGTACAAATAGACTGTCGAGAAGTTAGTCCAGTAGTTAATTTATTGTGTTGGTACGATTTGTGGACATGTTTGTAGAAATATGCAAAGGAGATATTATATACATTTTATCTTGCAGTAAAGCGGGCACAAGCCACAAGCAATAAAAAAACACACGATTGGCTCAAACCTACAACACTTGTGAACAGGTTTTACTTATGCCCGGTACCCGCCCCACACCAAACCTATAGGCAGGTCTCAGGTTCAAATCCCCGAGCCCACATCTTACAGTAAAGATGTTTAAAATGGTATCTGCAACATCCTTGCTAGACGACCAATGAAATGAAGATAGTGTGGAGCAGGGGTAGCGCTTCACTTTTATAGCATTCCGGCTCCTTCAATGCCTCTTTGTCCAGACTGCATATGCACATCATGCTCTCACAATTAGCATAATACGCACCAGTAGTGTGTGCATGTACCATGTGTAATTGTAGAAAAAATCAAAGGACAAAAATAAACAGTGTCCTTTCCTTTTCCTTTACATAGCTATGTCTGAAAAAATCATACCTCCCTCAAGTAGGCCTACCCATGTACAATGGATCGTGACCCATAGCGGCGCATTTCTACACAACAGCACATGATAGTACATACCAGGAAGACATCTTGCATCTATCATGAACATTGAACCTTGATCTGTTTCACACACATTGCTTACAATGCCAGAAGATGCAGCTCCAGTGAAAATTTCCATTGCATCAGGTCCAAACGGATAAGAAATCGTAGTCACAGGGGCACCAGGCCTTTAGTAATGGAAAAAAAGGAAGAAGTTGGTCTTGCAATACTGGTAGGCCTACTAATAAATAAAGAAAATTTTCAAATTACCAAACTTTGTTGATGGAAATTGGAACAGCTTCGTTTGCCATAGCATTATAAACTTGACGATTAACAGCTTGTCTTTCAATACGATATAAATAAAACGTTGATAAAATCGAAATATCATAGTGATTTGATTCATTTTTCTCAAGCGACAGTTTCCACCGATGTTCTGGCTGAAAAACCGTTTTCAGTTCAGTTTCGAACTCGGACGATTTCCATTGAAGAATTTTTGTTGCTGTTGTCGTGTATAATTGTCCAGATACTTTAAATATCACTTTCGCTTTAGAAAAATCCTGATTTCTGCCAATGTGAGCACTTTCGGTTTCATCGGTGCTCGCAGATAATGTGGTGATTATATAAATGCCATGTAATCTATGTGAGAAAAGAAATAATCCACTGCCACTCTCTAATTCTTCATCATTGCCTTTGGAAGACAAGGAATTTACCATGCACGGCAAAGACAGAAGTCGGTTGAAAGACGTCTTAACCACCATAATTCACCGTGTAAGTGAAATTGTGGTTGTAATGAAGCAGATTCTGTAGTGACTGATGGAAGATAGATGAACTATTGTCTCACACTTTTAACTACTCTTCAATCATTTCATGAACTATGATCAGCAGGTTTGTTGTGATTTTAATACGTTGCTATAATCTGATTTCAATCTAAGACCATATGATTAAGCCTACTTTGCTACTTATATCTGGAAAATGATTTATTAGATTGGAATTATGGTGTAAATGTAAAGTTGAGAGTCGTCTAAAGCAAATTTTGAATAAATACATTAGTATGGAATGTGGTGAAAAAAGAAATTTAATGACAGGCTGAATCAAGCTCTGATAGATTTGTGGATATAAATGCTATCCCAGCTAAGCTGATTTCTTCATATTCAGCTTCTTAATCTTTCAAGAGGTTTAGTGTAACGATCAAGCCAAAACTGAAATGGTAAGTTCTAAGAAAATTTTATAGCAATACTCATCAGTCTTTGAAAACACTTCTATCAAGGCAAGTGCTATATAAGCAAGATACATCACAGTGGTTACTTATTGCTGTTTAAAAAGACGCACACGGCATCAGAATGGATTCGAACAAATTTGTGTATTTTCTGAGTATCACACTGTTGTTAGGATGCTATGTAAGTGCACAAGATGATGACAGTGACTCTGATGAAGACTGCCCAAAGGGTGACAGCTTTGCAGAAGATCACCATGATGATGATAACGGAGATCATGAGCATGAGAACCAGGAAATGAACGGTAATGATGAAAACGATGAAGATGGTGATCATGACAATGACGACGATGATCATGACGACAATGATCCTGATGAGCATGAGGATCACGAGGGTAAAATCGTTGTGAAATACCTAGTCCAGAGAACATACGGTATCAAATTAACACAAATGTACCTTTTCAGATTGTGCAACGACAAGCCATGATTTTGACGGCATATGGTACTATGAAACAATGCAAAAATCACCAGAATTGAAAGATTTTACTCTTGTCACCTATGTATCTACTGATGCAAATGGCGTCATAGCGGGCTCAATTTTTAACATACATTCAACAGAATTAAGTTTTACGGTATCTGGTGGAATGCAAAATGGCACTGGATATCTTAAAATTATATTTAGTGGGCAGCAAAGACAAATCATGACCACATTTGACCCAAACACTAAATATCATGTAGCAATAGTCATCAATGCCATGAGTAATTCGGCCACTGTATTCATTGACAGTAAGCTTTTGAAGCAAGTCAGTTTCAGCAGTATCACTAGCCTACCAGCAAATGGACAAATTACGATCGGGCATGCCATTGGAAGTAAATACAAGCCATATAAAGGAAATCTTCAGAACTTAATGCTATGGAATAGAATGCTATCCAATACGGAGATAGAGGAGGTGTACGACGAAAACCATTGCGTCCACGACCCGATCCTTACTCTACATGAACACAACATGATTCCACAGAAACACGGTGTGCCTACTGTAGGTAAGTTTTCATTGTTTGCTCAAACTTATGCAACATGAAAAGATTAGAATCATAAAGAAGATACAACACAGATTTAACGTCCAGCCTTGGGCTATTGGAAATTTGAGATTATAACATTCTCAATAAAAACAAGACTGGACATGAAATCTGTGGTGATTCTTCTTTAGGGTGGGTTATTGAGAATTATTACATGCCCAATAAACCAAGGCTGGACATTAGATCGATAGTGAATTTTCTTTACAATACCGGTAACTATTGATTGTTTGCCATCAGCTCCACTAAATTCCAATTTATCTTAGATACGGTATGAATGTTTGCAATCCTTTTGACTAATTATGACGTAACTCTTTCCGCATGAACATCAGTAAGCCTATAATAATATAGGATGTAAGTCGCTAATTTCCACCAAACAATGACTATATACCGAGCAGTAAGCAGTAAAGTGATGCTCTGAAATGGCAGGATTTTTCCAGCATTTTAATATATCTATTATGGAACATAGAACTGTCTTGTAATATTGCCAGTATTCAGAATTTGGTATTCTCAATTTTCAGAGTGTCCTAAAGTCAAATACTCATTTAACAACACCGGCGATCGAGTCGATTTCATCGAACCAAATGTGACCATCCCACGACTGGAGTTCGCCACAGCCTGTATCAAAATCACAACCGATGCACTTGGGATCATTCCAGGAACACCTGGTTCATATGCAACAGCAGAAGAACCGGAGAGTATTTCCGTCAGTGGATTCATTAATTCCAAAGGAGAGGCAAAGAACTCATTTGTAGTACAAGGCCACACATTCATAGTACCAGGACAGTTTGCACCCAACACCGAATACCCAATATGTGTAGCGTACCATTACAAACATAACCACCTCGAATCTTATATCTTTAACATGCTTATCACCACGATTCAATATGATGGAATAGGTTACATGCCTGGCAATGGTAGAATTATCTTCGGACAGAGACAACGAAAATTGGGTGGATGTTTTGATCACCCATATATGGGAACCATAGAAGATTTCATGTATTGGGGAAGAATACTTTCACGGGAAGAAATACAAGGATTCATAGAAGACAAATGCCCGATCGACAACATTTTCTAACAAAAGAATATTCAACGGATCCATTGAACAGGCATAGTTCGTCATTTATTAGGCCTACTTAATCAGTTTCACAGCAGAAAGTTACACTGAAATTATATACTGGCAGACCAAATTATAATAGGTAAAAACGATTTGATTTTGATTACGAGCATTACGGTCTCTTCCTGTACACATACGTTTGTTTTACTCATCACATTTGCGTGATGTGAACAGTAATTTTCATTGCAATGCAATTACCGGTATGCGTAATGTGTCGCTCAGACAGCAATTTTGACAGAACCTGGTTGTCAGAAAAATTTACTGTTCAGCCCCCTTTCGAGTGCATTCATATGATTAGCCTGCCTAGTTCATACAGTATTGTTGTGGCTAGGAATGCGTATTTGGATCAATCCAGATATTGGTTGAGTGTTGATTCAAATTGCTAAGGCTAATCTGGTGACAACAGAATATTAACCCAACCTCATGTTCTCTTTTTTCAACGAGATATAACTGCACTTTTGCCGCATTAGCAACAGAAGTAGGCTATGATGTATTAGTCAAGGTCTACGCATCAGTGATGACGGCAAATTCTCATTCTGATATTTTCAGAATCTGATGATAATGTAAGCATGAATAGAGTTATGTGCGCAAGAAGCAAATACGGTGGTTCCTCACTCTTACGCCTATTTCCACCAGTGCAAGTCGCAACAGGACTTTTCAATCTTCCAATTTCAACCAACGGACTGGTCTAGTCACTACAAACACAACTTTGTGTAACCACCTACCAGCGACAGCAAAACTACTAGCTGTTTCCTATTTAGGATAACTATTATTCACTAGGATCTGTTGAAAAGTAATACAAGAACACATTTAAAGGCTTGTCAATACGAGAATTTCTTGCAGGTTACGTTTATTATAATGAAATACGGTACATGTTAGACAACGCATGAAAGTGCACCATGTCAATCCAGAGCTGAAAAAGTACAGTATGCAAGGAAAATTGAATGAATCGTGAACTGAACATCAATGAAGTAATTTGAAATATCACCAGGAAAATGGACTGAATTTTCAATCATCGGCATCGAATCCAACATACAGTAGTTTCAAAAAAAATAATCAGCAACTGACAACGAATCAATTTGTGCTATAGCATTCAAAATCCAATGAAATTTATACCGTAAAAGAAGATCACCACAGATTTAGCATCCAGCCTTGGTTTATTGAGCATTGATATTGATCTTCACGTGATAAAGGAGCGGAGCTCCAGAAGCTTGTGAATGTTTTAATTCTCAATAAACCAAGGCTGTGGTGATCTTCTTTACGATGTCTATTGATCGTCTGTCACCAGCTCCACTATATTGTGTATAAGGAAATTAAGTTACAGTAAAGCCCCGCAATGCACAAAATAATGAGAATACGTCCGCAGCATTACGCTACTTGAAAACCAGCAATGACTAAATCACTGTGCCTTAACGGTGTCGTATTTAGGGAATAGCTTGAAGTATATAGTATGGCATCATCGTTAATCTTTGACACATAACAAATACGAGCCATTTAATACTTACCACCAGATGGTGGGAGGGGGTCAAGACATTTACAGAAGGTAAACTCTTGAAAGATAGTATTAATGGGAATCGTATTCAAGCAAAACCATAATAAGAAACGGAAAATGCCGTGTACACAACTAATGGATGTGTAAAATTACAGCAACTTAAATTTCAGAGCCTAGAAAGATGAAATTTGAATCATTCGCGACCAGATTTACAATTGGATGACTTGGGTCAACGATCTTAAATCCCATGTACGTGAACGTTCTCATGTGAGCCATTTTATCGGCAGAGTCTTTGTTGACACAGCTAATGACAAATAGACAACCGTAATCTTCTTCAGCAATCTCCAACAATGAAACAAAACTTTCCTTGCTGCCAAGTTGAGACATATCGTCGGGAATGAACACGAACATAGTGTTATCGTAAATTATCGTCTGCCAATTACTGATTGTGTTTTCCGCTACTTTAATGGCGAATGTCTTTTCTTGAAAATCAACATTGCTTTTGTTACTTCTAAACAGACGATCGCTAAAACATAATGAATGAGAATGAACCGAAGAGACGTCAGGAGCATTGTCGAGGCTGCACAGCAAAAGTCGAATAGCATCCCTCTTTTTGCGTTTCTTCTTCATTGTACGCACGATTATCAATTCCGCGCGGTTTCATGTGCAGATTCTTTACACCAGACATTAAAACTCTTATCACGACAAAGATAACTTACAAATCTACGTCTGAAACACCAAAAAGAAAAGAGAATCTGTTAGAACATGTGGCAATGTACAATAATAACCAGCGGGTTCGTTTTCTCTAACTCAAATTACTTATGGCTTCAAAACTTTCTGTGCATTACAAAATGATGTCATTCGATAATCAAAGATTATTAATTAGGCATTATATCAAGATTAAATGGCGTACAATATCGTGCAAAAATCCACAGAAAACGAGCAGGAAGAAACAAATTTTCGACTTGTTACAAGATTGCGACACGTCAGTCATTGGCAATGATGGTTAATTTGAATGGGTAACCAGACAACTGAAATGTTAACAGTCGATGCCAGCCCTAATCCTCTGTAAATGGGGAGGGTTGCGTCAGGAACGGCATAAAACAGCTGGCAAATTATGATGCAGATTTGATTTGGTTCGTTTTCTCTAACTCAAATTACTTATGGCTTCAAAACTTTCTGTGCATTACAAAATGATGTCATTCGATAATCAAAGATTATTAATTAGGCATTATATCAAGATTAAATGGCGTACAATATCGTGCAAAAATCCACAGAAAACGAGCAGGAAGAAACAAATTTTCGACTTGTTACAAGATTGCGACACGTCAGTCATTGGCAATGATGGTTAATTTGAATGGGTAACCAGACAACTGAAATGTTAACAGTCGATGCCAGCCCTAATCCTCTGTAAATGGGGAGGGTTGCGTCAGGAACGGCATAAAACAGCTGGCAAATTATGATGCAGATCATCAACAGCACAAAATGTCATCCAGCACTTTGCCAGAGCAGTACTTTGGATAAAGGCAAACAATTGAAATAATGTCTCTAGAGCAGTGCTTCTCACATTACTCGCCCAAAATTTCACAGCAATCTTGAAATCAACAAAAACCTACACATTGGCTGTATTTAATGGATAAACAATGTGCTTTAGTTACTATCAGTTCAACTGTGTTGGGTCTCGTTTTTGACAACGAAGAGAATTAAATCTAATTGCTCTCGAGCTTTAGACTTGGTAAAAAGTGTGCCAAAAATCGGGGTCCCGGGAACATCGCCTCACCGACTCTAAAGGATCGCAAACTAGGGACGGGCAGATGGAATCTAATATTCATAATCGATTAGCATCACAAAGATTCCGATCGATTCGAGGGACATATTTTTGTTGGCAGCCTAACGGAGTTTGGTTGTCCAGCTGTACCGTGTACCCTAGTTTGAGAAGCACTTCTCTAAAGGCAACTTGAAAGTTTCACAACAAATACGCCCCATCACCCTTACAGTAATTTACACACGCTGCCTATTCCAGAAATACCAGCAAATCGCTACTACAGTAATATACAACCAGCATACACAGTTTGCAATGTTACAATACCCAATGGACTGATACCATTACTTAATGAAATCATTACATGGTAAGAAGATTTAGAACATGATTCATCTCATATGCATACAACACTAAATGAGCAATTCCAAAAACAACAGAAACGTCCATTTAGGACCAGTGTTCAGACAACAGTTATATGAACCCCAGATGAAGACGCTTCCTTGCTAAATCGGAACAAGGCAATACTCAGCACAACAGAAACCAATAATATGTTTCTACTACACACTCTGACAAAGCCGTTTGCATATCTCTGCAATATGACATTGAGAGTAACGGTCTTATACAACGGCAAGAAGTGACATGTCACCTTTTTATACTAAGACAACCATTCCTTGGAGATTGCGTTTAAGGAATTGCTTCATTCAAATTTATTCAAGATTGACCAGATTCAAGATTAATTTGATCATGCGTACATCACAGATTGGGTTAATTCTTGCTTTGGTTTACCTTAATCATGAAACGAATGCACATTGATCAGGATTTTACAAACATGAAATTGAGAAGGTACCAAAATCATCAATAGTTGCTTTGCATTGCAGAACTCGACAAAAGGCTTTCCGCAAGACATTCATCGTGTATGCATTAGAATATATTCTCAAAGAATTTTGGTTGTGCACCAGTCACCAGAAATAAGGAAGCTAAATGGAAGCACGATTCAAGTCTTGTAATTCATAAAATTTTGAATATTTGAATGTTATTCCTATTTGTGACGTCATAAGGCACCTAGCAACACAGTACTGTGCAATTTTAAAATATAATGCATGCACGATAATTGCGTTGCTGAAAGCTATTATTATAATCATCAATACTCTACAAGATATGGTCGTATCGATTAAAGCAACATGCTACTGATTGTCTGAAGAATTGAGTGAAAGGACGGGACAATGACCAGTCAGATCGTACAAAAAGCCTAGCTCTGCAAAACCAATTGCTTGTAGCAAGTCTTTCAAATAGGCAAGAAATGACACGTCACCATGTCACCGACCTAATCTACTAAAATTGACCCACCTTGGAGATTACGTTTTGAAATTGGTTCATTCAAAGCGACAGCACATGATCAAATTATCGAAGATCGATCAATCTTTGTTCAATTTCATCAAGGATAGATCACAAACAGGATAAAAAGCATCTAATTTGGTATAATGCTCCACCTCATAATTATTTGGCTTAACCCTCTAACCACATCCATATTTGGTTTATTCCGCAAACCAACGAACATTGAAGGTTCTCAAGCGCTTACGCACAATCCATCAATATTGGAGAGGATATTGCAGAATCTGTAAAATCAACTATCATAGCCTACATGCCAAGTTTATAATGGCAGTAACTGTCAGAAGAGAAAATAATCATTATGTTTAATACAATATCGGTCTTAGCGGGGAGAATCCTGTAGATTGACCTAAAGTCCTAAACCACTCAATAAAAAGGCTTTTGATAAGAGTACTAACAACTAAAATTGACAGAGTTCACGTCGATACTGGGGATGGACACATCGACACTTAGTTCTTGACAACATTTTGTTTGGTAGCTAAATGGACTTGAAATAATTTTATGAGACATGTGACAAAAACAGTTCAAATCAACAGATCTTGCCAAAATACTGGGCTGATTGTCAAAAAAACAAGACCTATTGAAGAATAAAATTTCTTTCTGTGGTAAGTCTACCGTAATGAACCTCAATAGTGTAAAACTGTAGAGGTGATTCAATAATTAGGTTTGACTTGAGAAAAATATGCAATTCATATTTGGAATCACAAATGATTCGATTTGCCCATCCTTAGTTTCTGTCATGATTTTGATCTTGGGTGGCTAGCGATATGGTTACAGAAATTTACAGACAACGGCATTACTGTAATTCCCCCATCAGTGAAAATGTCACAAATGGATTATGGCAAAAATAATCAATTTGGGAAATAGATACAGTAAGTCACCACAGATATTAACGTCAAGTCCAGTTTATTGGAATTCACAAGCTTTCGGAGCCCAGCTCCTTCATCAGGACAGATTTTAATATTTATATGCCATGTTCACAATTACCGAATCAACAAAGGAGCCACACCTAATATATTTTGAGACAAATTCTCCAAAAGAAAAAACTTTTGCAGTCCTACTACACTGCAGAGCTGACATACCCCATAAACTACATCGATGAATGATGAAACCACTTGGATAAGTTAGCCAACAAACAAGAAAAACTTGATAGTCAGGTGCAGACACAGGCTACTAAAGACAATTGGCCAAAAAATCATCAAGAACTCTCAGTACGGAAATACGGTATCTTGGTTTACCATTGACTAATTCAAAACATAACAAATGACAGGACGGGGTCAGCAAAAATGGAATAGAACATTGTTTATATTTACTCTTGATTTTTTTGCTACAAGTGCACAGACTTACATGATATACACACACAGTGATACACTACTGATGCATATGAAATATGCATATTATACGTAAATGCATGGCAGCAAAATGTGAGTACTCTGCAAAATCAGGTCACTGTGGGCCGGTGGCTACTATTCCATATGATGTACAAATGAATGTTGATGTCAATACAAATCTACGTGGAATGAAGACAATCATTCACGTTACACCTTGATTCAGTACTGATCTTCAGTGGGCTGGATCAAGACCACAGTTGTTGTTTACCCACATCTGGCTTAGTTGAGTTTCATGAGCATACAGTAAACGGTTCAACATGAAAAATATTAGTAACATGCTACGTTAGAAATGTTGAAACAGAGTATATCTTAACAAGGGAAAAGAAACAGCTTGACCTTGGGAGGAAAATACAAATCTAATGAAGACATGCGAGGTCCGAAACGCGACTGTCAAAACAAAAGTTACTAAAGGAACAGTGGTTACTGCACAAGTTCTCAAGACTAACATAAAAATTGCTTCATTGAAGAAGAGAAGTTTATCGGTAAAAAATAGGTTCATCTGTATAGCTTCAAGCGGGCCCGTGGTCAAAATAGTGATGTTTGGGTAGATGGAGATAGAAGTGTAAAATATTCTGTGGAAGTACCGGTAATCATTTGCAGCCGAAACTGACGGTTTAGATATGGTGGCAATATGAAAGAATTTTATTGATACGGATTTTACAAACTCGCCAATTCAGCCACTTCGGAGAGCATAGGTTGCACTGTCGGTTCTACGACCTCTGTGTCTACAGACTTAACTGTGCATTTTAAGCATTATGTGTTGACAATGGCATGTTCTTTACTACCAATAACATTGTCATGAACATGCCGCCTTCACTGCAGTGCCGGGACTGTGCAGAAAGCCTTGTGGCTCTAAGTCGGTGTCATGAAGGTCAAGGTGAATTCAGCCCCAAATCCAGAAGGCTAAGTTTGATTCACAGTCGTGTTCGTGTCACATCAAAGACGTTACAGTTAGTATCCACAACAGCACTGGTAAGTGGCAGCATTATGGGGTTAGTGTGGAGGGGTGGCGGTGGCTTCAAAAAGCAACAGCTCATTAGCATCTTCTTGTCCTAGGGACAAATTACATGGAGGCAACAAAACCCAAGGTACACGAGTTTCACAGATGAATGACCACCGGTCCATCGCCAACAAATAATTTACACTTCCGTCTTCTACCTAAAACAACATCACATTTCGACCGCCGCAAAGCCCATTAAGAAAAAAAATGGACGTTAGTCCCTACCGGATAAATAAAAGACTTTACTATGTGATTTAGATGAAAGCCTAATGTTTTTAATCAATTTAGATCAAGTGATTTCAGCTCTCTTAATTTAGATTTACTCTGCCAACATTCTAAATCCTTTTCCAAACAGTCAGTAACCGGTCCGTTTTCATCACGGCTATCCTCAATTTGATTTTGGATATCCACGCGACGTTCAACTTGATTCGAATTTTCTAAATCTGACAATGGCTTTTGGTTTTGATCAAATTGATCAGAAGTTTTGGCTATATCTGGGATCAACTCCTGTGAATTATCGATAGATTGTTCAATTTCGGTATCGACATTATGGCTCACTGGTCGTTTCGCATCAAGTAGTTCATCTTCGATCAGTTTCTCTGTATTATCTTCCATAAATGCCTGCTGTGAATCGTTGGCAATTTCTGTCAACTTTATTTTAACCCCTGTATCTATTCTTGTAACTTGTTTTCCCCCAACACCATTCAGCACTGATTCTTCCTTTTTGGTATTGTCATCATTCTCTGAAACATGGACAGCTTCAACGTTACCGTTTCCGTTTTCAATATCGTAACGTACGTCTCGAGGTTTCCGCACAGCTCCTTCGTCTGATTCTTGTACATGAGCACGTTCCATTTGCTGTTGCATTTGTAACCAACGTGGATCCACTTGCATTACTCGACGGCCGTTGTTTTGAATCACGGGAATCTTACCGCCTTGAGCATTATCGCGTTGGAAAATAGCCTGATTTTGTTCGTTTGGATTCGGAAAACGCGGTTGTATATCCTCGACACGTACATGTACAGTCGGCTGAACCTTTGGATGTAAAATTGAATTTTGTTGATCGTTCGAATCCTGATTCGGGGCTGGAAATGGGTTTGCCGGATTCTGTAATTCATCACCTCTAGATCTAGCGTTATCAAATCCACCATCGTCGTTACTTTCTCTCATTTCATCTTCCCCTTGCTCACTTTCATTCGACAAAAGTTCTCGACCCGCAATAACTTTATTCTCAGGCGGTCGCGGAACGTCTTCACCATTTTCATCCTGTTTCGCGACGATATCTTCTGCCTTTTCCTCAATTAATGCATCATCTTGCAGTGCACCACCTTGAGGTACCGGTAACACAACATCACTCTTTACTCCATCGTTATTTACAAGATCTGGTTTCTGTTCTAAAGGTATATCATTCTGTTGTTCATGTATCTGTGGTGGGTTCACGGGTTCTCTTATTTCTTGGTTGTTTTCGCGTGGAGCTCCTTGATCGGGATCTTGTTCAATTCTACCAACTTGTCCGTCTTCTTCCCCAGCCTGGCTAAAAAACAAGACGTTAAAATATCACCAGCCATCACCAGTCACCGTTTTATCCACCAAGGATCCTCGGTAAGGACAGCTCAAGCATATAAAGGGAAGGGTTGGTGTAAGTCTTCACCTTCAAGGGAAGTTCATTATCGTTGACAGCAAGCATGCGTCACTCTGTAGTGTTAGTGTATGGAAGCGTGCGATAGCAGAAAAACATTCATGCTTCCGCTTCGATAGAAAAACTACCACTGGTAGGTATGGGATAAAGTATAGTAGAAGGAAAGGTGTTAGTACAAGGAATATTTATAAACGAGGAGATGGAACTGGTATAGCAATTCGCCTGGAGATAGCGAAAGATGGAGTATAATAAGAAATCATGCGTCTACAACTAAGGATGGGCGTTTCCAAATATTTTTTCCATTTGAATACAATTCAGACAATATTTATGGACCAAAACGAATGTTGTTAAACAGCAATTTTACGTATTGCATCAAATTAATGTGTATCCGGATAATTTTTCGCATCATTCACGTTAAATCGAATAGAATACTTCATCCCAAATAAGCAACGTATAACCAGCACATTTTTGTCTTGCACTGGAGCCAAAATGCCTGAAATAGACTGTCGCTTCAGCTCATCGCGTTACTGTGTAGAATATAGCCCTTAGCTGATGGAAATCGACCCCTTGCATCATACTACTAATGCCAATACGACAAAAGTTCAGTCGTACCGGTAACATGTCTTTTTGCAAATATTCAGTCCACATAAATTTGTATACAAATTGAATCCAAATCAAGTAGGAGTCTCCCTTCAGGCAGGATGATTCGAATCACTAAATATCAGATATTTAGCGATTCGAATCAAATTGAATCAGCCAATTTCCAGATTGATTCGAATATTCGATTCGCAACGCCCACCCCAATCTACAGCTACAAGACACCGGTACACTACACACATGCATTCCACGATCACCACATTAGGAAAAACTTCCTACTCTTTTTTATCATGTTGTTCTTCCAATTTTTTAATCAATTGTTCCTGTTCTTTCCACAGCTGTTGTTGCATGTCATGTTGGGCTTTGATCTTCTCCAACAATTCCTGTTAATACAAAAATGATTTACATCGTCAGCAGTTCTCCCACCAGTAGGCCTACACATTTTTATTAAAGGGGCTCTGCAGTTCAAGTGCGAGTCTGGTGATGCCATAATGCAGGGGTGGCCAACCCGAGGCTTGCGAGCCGCATGCGACTCTTTTCCGCAGGTCCTTATTTCTTTTAAAAATATGCAAGTAGGCTATGTAAGAAACGCAATCGCCGTAACCTGTTAGATTTTAAGCTGCACCTCCTGTCTAGTTTTCTGTGTCGTGACAAGACAAAAAATGCGTCGTCCCACTAAGTAACGGTAACATAAATTGTATGCTCTTGCAGAAATGCGGCTCTCAGTCTCGAATTGGTTGGCCACCCCTTCCATAATGTCACGTGATTCTTTATCAGTTTATTTTAAATTTTGCTCGTAATTCACCTGTTGAAGGAGCAGATCTGCGAAAGCCTGTGAATGATTTTGCAATAATTTCCAGGCACTAACAAGGTGAGGATTCGATTTGAACACGAACAAAGCGGATTAAGCGAAGTTGATTACAGAGTCTGGTACCCTCCCTACTACAAACGAACCTTTTCATCAGCGACATCATCACCAGTTTTCGATCCATCTTTCTGTGCGGCGTCAGCAACAGGCACAACTTTCTGTGGATTCTCCACCTTGTCAACATGTTGTTCTTTCATTGGGTTTCCTTGCTGTATACCAGGTTGAGCTTCTACATTGCTTTTCGCTTGTGAATCGACCACGGGTACATTTTCGTCGGGTTTAATAACAGGGTTATTTGGGTTTTCTTTATTGACAGGTGGGTTGTTGTCCGATTCAGACAGTGATGGCTTTTTTGGTTCTTGGACGACATCTTTGTTTTGATTAACATTTTCGTTGTTTGGTTTCTCAGCGAGCTTTACTGGAGGCACATTTTCCTGAGCAGGTGATTTTGACTTCTCTACAACGGCTTGTTCTTGTTTTTGCAGCTCTTCTTGTTTAACGGGAGATTCGACGTTTTCCTTTGGAGCTGCCTCGACGTCAACATGAATTTCTTCCTTTGGCGAGTCCTGAATATAAATAGGACGGGGGATGATTGGCGAGATACGGAGTAGGGATTGAATCAATCAAGGTACTCGAATCTTTGAATTGATACTTCAATGATCACAAAAATGATGGGTGGAAAATTTCTTCTCGTGATACACTCACGGATGCACGCACACACACACACACACACGACAATCTTGAACATTTTAAGCAGGTGCACAGTTTCACGCAAGTCCAATTTTTAATTTTGATGATCTATAATGAACAGAATCACGATAGGAGGCGGCTCCAATTATTTAACCCCATAATTCTGGTACCTACCATGGCAGATACCACTTTTACCGTCTTTGGTGTGACGTGACCGGGACTCAAACCCAGCCTCCCGGAAAAGTGCCTTGACCAACGCGCAGCTAATGCAATATCATGTACGAATAATTTTTAATGCGTCAATGTTCAATGAAGCGAATAATTTTAAATAATTATCTGTCAATCTTTAACGTTCACGGGTACAACATTCATCACCTGTATCACTCCATCATCATTTGTATCCGTCTTCTTCTCCTCTAACGCCTTTGCGATAATGGCGATCTGAAAACGATGAACATTTACATCACCCTGCATGCATAGCTTGTGTGAGTGTGTACCAGTAGGCTTATATATCATGAGATTCTACATAAAAGCAGCAGCAACAGAAAGAGGACTAAAATAAACATGGACTTTAAAATTCTATTTTGCATATTCAGACCACAATTCCCATGCTTACAGACTACGAGGCTCAGTCCTAAAGGCACAGTTACCAACTCACATCATCAGCCGTGTTGTCAGGTTCAATAGGGTTGGGTGGTTCATGCCGATGATCCTGTCCTTCCTCCACTTCTGCGACAACCTGCAAATGATCATCTCACATTGGAGTATAGAACTTACAAATGTAGTGGGCTGAGTGCAGATTGGAGACAACAAAACACTAAAAATGGGTTAATAGCAGTATAGCACTCTCTAAGATGGGTCATGATTTTATTGTTGATATTTGGGTCTTCTTCGTCAAGCATTCGGTGAGATATTCAGTTAAGTATTCATCGACATTCGCTTTATATGTTACAGGTCAGAGAAATTCAGATGGAAATACTCGCTGAGGCACAGCATGAAAGTTTGTGGACTGTTGTGCTATCATTTTCAACCATAAAAACCATAAAGAAGATCATCACAGATTCAACGTACAGGCTTGGTTTATTGACACTTAAAACATTTACAAGCTTTCATCAGGTAAATCTGTGGTAATACTTTTTATGATATCTATTGATCATCCGTCATCGACTCCACTATATTCTCTAGCCTTAAAAATGTCGTATTCCTAGGCTACAACCCAACAGACATTGCAATACCCCGATATCAGAGACCTCAAGTACACGCCAATCCAATAGGTTTACTCACACGATCGTTATTTTATACAAAGCGATCTACACACACAAGAGAAAAGTATTCGCCGAAACGAATCAGCGTGCACAGCAGGTTAAAACACTAGAGGGCATAATGAGAAATACTCAATGATTAAGGTATCAATCAGTTTGTAGGTATTCACTCCGCGTTTTCGCAACAAAAAACATGACCCATTTTGGTGAAAAAATCTCAAAGGGTGCATATCCAAGTTGAGTAAAGACACAGGTTCAGGAAACCCGTATATCTGATTAGGGTCTAGCCACTCTAGCCTATGGTCTTTAAAAACAGGTTTCCGTACCTTGGGTTTTGCCAATTCCTCTTTGTCATTTGGCACCAGATCTTTGTCTAAATCCTTGTGTTCCTCCTTTATAACAACATCATTGCTCTCTACTTTGACAGGATCAAGATTGATTTCGGGTAGTTCTGGACCTGAAAAAAAGTCGCGATGGAGAAGTAGATATTTGGCTCGGTATTCCCACACCGCTATCCAATCACAAGTCAATCAGATAACAACAAGATTCAAGCAACCAATAATGATAATGAACACATCAAAATAATGATTTCAAGCACCCATGTCTCACACCTTAATAACTAATTGCAGTGAATGAGAAAAGCAACAATTAAATTAGCATTCACACCTTCCGCCAGGCGCAATCCCTGAAGCGCTTTGATTTTGGGGAACAGACAATCAATTACCAATGCAAAGTAAATTTACCACAGATTTAATGCTGGGCACTGCTATTTTCAGGAAGGTTGGGCGTTAATAAATCCATCGTCAATCTTCAGATTGCAAAATTTAGTTTGTTCATCAGTTCGCCGGCTCAGATTACTCACCTTGGACGGGTGCTTCCACTGGTGTGGGACTTGACATTTTGGAAAGATTGGAGTAAGTGCACACAACAAGTAAAATGCATCCGAGTACAAAGACAAACTGGAAAATAACAGAATCATATCACGATAGATTTCAAATTCAAGAGAATAATATGACTGGAGAGTTAACAAATGGTAGGGCTCCTAGAGGCCTACCGTAACGAGTGATTTCTTGCAAATTGACATGATCATGCAGACAGCAATATTAACTAACTACAAAATATCTTGATCAATCAAGACAATTGTGAATTTACTGAAAATTGAGAAAACAAATCTCTTATTCTTAAATTTTGAAAAATAGTGTATGCATTGGCCGATGTTCTTAATAGTACAGTAATAAATATAATAAGTCACAATAGATTCAACGTCTAGTTCAGTATACTGACTAGCGGCCGCTGTGCAAGTTGGCATACTTCATAAAGTGTTACACCATGGCAAATAAATTGTTTTTCATTACATCTTCACCTGACGAAAGAACATAGTTCAGAAAGCTTGTGATTGTGAATAATTTTCCAACAAATGTAAATTAAATCAGTCGTGTCTGAAATCTTGAATACCAGTACTGTACTGTATTCTTCAAGTCGCCATATTTCAGGCAAAATCTACTTCTGCTAAATTTGAGACCGATTCATTCATGATTTAAATTATGCCTTCTCCATATGGATATTATATATATTCATGAATTCTTCGTCTTTTTGATTGCATACCGTACTCGATCAGAATTTCTTAATTAATATCATATGGCGTGTAGTTTAACAATAGAAATTACCGGTATAAACAAAACTTTTTCACAAAATCGGACAAAATTGCTGACCTGGGCTCTCATGTTTTCATTGAACTAGGTAAAGTAGCCTAGATTGTAAATTTTAATCAAACACCTATAGGGTGGTAGGCCTATTCATTTTAAAAAGAGGAAGGAGCACTTTTCACTAAACACAATATTGGTACCAGTGATAATCAAAGTTAGAATCATGGCCATAGTCACCATCACAGAACACAATAGTACCGGTATTCATAAATTTTGCAAAACTGGAGAAAATCATATTAGTTATAATCATGTCCAAATGAAATAAAGCCTATCTACATAATATATGCTATTATTAACAAAGCTCAACATTCAAAGCAACCTACCATAACCATTCTATTCAATAAGCCAATCCCCACTTTCCAAAAATACCAACCAAATACACCAGACTGATTATGCAATTAATATCGTTTCAGAAACAACCAACTTAAACAGACATTTGAGAGGTACAAGTAAATGGTAGCCTACACTTCAATTCACTTATATGAGATTAGAATTTCAACAGAGGGTAGATCGTTAGAGGCCTAATTATAAATTTTGGTACCGGTACTGACCTTTGGCGTGTTGCTAGATGTCTTTGAGGAATGTGCTTTTTCATAAATAAGGGCAGGAAATATAAAACATATCATTGATCCCATCGAAGCTCCAGTTAATCCAAGTATGGTCTCAACTGCAAAACAGATCGTTCATTAAGAATTGACTTTTTAGTCCACAGGACGAACTTAAAACTGAGAGATGATATATTACCGTTTGGGATGACGATAGCGATAAACATTGTTAATGTAACGATGCCAAGAGTGATCGATTTAAAGAGAAATGGAGGGATGTAGG
Source organism: Botrylloides violaceus (assembly GCA_030412335.1). Taxonomy (NCBI): domain Eukaryota; kingdom Metazoa; phylum Chordata; class Ascidiacea; order Stolidobranchia; family Styelidae; genus Botrylloides; species Botrylloides violaceus. The sequence continues at coordinate 4,808,367 of JASFYC010000810.1, forward strand.
TAACAGCCTGCATCCCTTCACCAGCGGGCTGAAAAGAAAGGGTCACCATTATTTTAATTCAGAATCTTCAATAGAGACATTTGCATGAGACACTACATCGATGAAATAGGCAGACGTCAGGCTACAACCGGCAACACTACTTGCATGGGCCTAGCCAATCCACACACTTGCATACACGAAAATTTCAAGAGATTCCCGATTGGGAAAGCATCGTCAAAGATAGGAACGGAATGATCCATAGGCACAGTCAGCCATGAGCTCTCAAGATCGACAATGCCAATAAAAATAGAAATCAACAGCTCTGTAACTTACGTCACTGCATCACAAAATGCAAGGATGACAACCTATTTGACTAATCTCAATTACTACAAAGTCCAACTTTAACACAGGATTCACATGTTTAAAATCCTGAGTCAAATACACAACATAACAAGTTAACAACTAGGCAGTAGGCTAAGGAGCCAGCACATTGAGGATAGCGAGGGGGTGCTTGACTTAGATAGCCACTCCCCTCCGGTTCCTTCTTGTCTAACCTGAATAGTGAATAATATGCAGATCGTGTTTGCATGACATGCATATACACCATTAGTGTACCGTGTATATCATGTGACTCTGTGTAAATGAAGCAAATACATTTTCTTTCTGTTTACCTGAGCAAAGATCAATGTATGGATACTCTGTCTGCATGGCGATATCATGAGTGGAAATCCGAGTACGACCGACATAGCAAAGCCCATTTTAATAAAATCCAATAGAGTGTTGGAAGGAAAATTCAACAGCAGGTTTCCGGCGATTGCTTCTTGGTATGTCGTGTAGCCAAAGAACCCGATCTGTAAAACACAAGCAAAACGCACATTGGATACATTAATTTTAGTGCTGTTTCAATATGATGAATTGAGTCACTCAGAGCTTTGGGGCATGGAGGCGGGGTGAGACGACTTGACTCAAGACTCAATAAAGAATTTTCCATCATTAGAACAAGTCAGTAATAAATTAGCCTCGGAATTTATCAAATTATTTCTTTGACAATCCTTCTGAGCAATCACCATGAACTGATACAGTTCTAAAATTTCATTTTATGGTTACCCTGATGGGTAGCGATCTAATAATCTGCAAACTCATAAAAATCTTCAATAACCTCTAATGCAGCGGTCCTAAAAAATTTTTACCAGTCTGTAAGGCCTCTTGTCTTAACAGAATGGGTGGGTGTACCAGTGGGCCAATTTATATTGGCTTTGTAATATAACTGCCAGAGCCAAAGCAGCATGTCATTAACGATCATTTTTCCATAGCATGTGGTACTTAACGGAGGGCAAACGTCACGATAGGCTAGCATAATATATACCGGTACGCCAAAGTTGGGGCATTAAATACTTTTCATTGCCAGTTCATGGGAACATGTAGGTTATAAGAATTTGCTGGCCTTCTCCAGTGAAAAGGTTGAGAACCACTGCTCTAACCATTAATTAGTGCAGTTTCAATCAAATGCGAGTCTATACAAAATGCACCAGTTGTGAGGACTTCATCCTGTATTCAGGCAGTTTCAAAACCAAGCTTCACAAATACACGATGCTCTAACACTTGAGCGTAACATCACGACAATCAAGCAACCAAATTGCATAAACTAAAATACCGGTATATACTTACTGACATATAGGCAACAGTTACGAATCTTATAGCACCGAACACGATATCCTCCACTCTGTGAACAGTAGGCTCTTCCAACGAACTGTACACAATAAATAGTTGGCATTGACAAGCATACGCCAAACTGAAAATAGGCAGAGACTGGAATATTCCAGCTGGCCTCCAGTAGTTGACTTTCTGCAGCCATTCCCAATCCAAAAGGCCGTTGCTGACGGCGTTTAACACAACCTGAAATATATGAAAAGCATGTTGGTTGAGCGGATTTAATAAAGCTCCTGAGAGCCGACACTTAACAAATCTGGGAAACTATGGTACAGTTTCCTTGCATTTTGCTAAACACGCTCACTCAATCGTACGTAAGATGCCCCTCCACAATCCTTTCCCCGTGCCCCAAAATTTGGATTGGCTGTGGCCGGAGGATTTCATTTTTGTTAATAATCAAAACTATGCCCACATACAGACTAGGAATATATACAATCCACAGTGTACTTCTGGGATAGCCATTGTTGCATCGACCTATCCACAACATTCTCTATAACGCAGAATGCATTGTAGCGAATCAGCAGGTTTTTACAGTATTTTCACTTTGAACAGAGTTCATGCAGTAGACATAGGCCTACCATGGCCTTTCTACTACCATGTAGTAGGCCATAGGCCTACTTTGAACACCATACCTTGCTGCCGAGCAAGCAAGCATCCCTCCTCCCTGCTGACCCGATGAAACTTTTCAAAGAATCCTAACTATCAAGAAATCATCTCAATGTCAGACCATACTTACAACAACAAGAAAAGCTGAATAAAATAACAAGCTGACGAATCCAAAGTAGCTCAAAACGGAGAGATTCTTCATGTTCCCCAAAGGCAGCGCAATGCATAGAGCAGTGAATATGATTGTATACATTCGCAAAGTCGACTTATCCTGGGTAGAAATAACTGACATAAATGACTAAATCAAAATTGTAATACTAAACAGTAACTAACCGCTCCAGGAACAAACTTTGCGACTGTGCCATAGGACAAGTCTCCAATGACTACATAGAATGCAATGCAAGTTCCCAACATCAAACCGATCATACTGTAAAATGTACAAGAACTTAAACATAGGATAAAGAGCTACAGTTTAGGTATTTGTGCCCTTGTTCTTTTTGTTGCGTTTACACAGACGCACATGAAAGACTCACACACCAGTAGTGCATAGCCTAAATGTATATTTTACGAGCATGATGTGCATTATGCAGGCTGGAAAAGGAGGCACCAGTAGGAGCCAGGTAGGCTACCGATACCGATACCGCTTCGCACTATCCTCAATGAGCTGGTTGTCTTGCGAGAAAGCTATGGATACCATTTTAATACCTTCTTTGTCATGATGCGGTCGAGGGATTTAAACCCCGGACCCACCAGTATCGTGGCCGACAACCTAAGAAGTGTAGGGCCTATAAATCACCAAGCTATCAAGGCCTATTATGATGAGCATTGAGGTTCCAATTAAAAGACAAAATACTACGATGACCCGAGAGTGCAGAGTACAGTTCATAAATGATATATTTGCTAACCAACAGCATTTGGTGTTACAATGCTCCGTATAGGCCTACTGCTACTAAGCATAAAGTGTGGGCTTTGCAAACAAGATCTTCTCATTATTATAGTACAACCACAATCCACACCAGAGTAAATAAATACAGACTGCACCTTTGTGCCTACAGCATTAATACATGACGATATTAGTACCATAAAAATCGCTGGGTAGGCCTAACTTATGTATGAAAACAAGTATTGTACCATCATGATTTAATTACAGTGAACATTTTCTTGGTGCCAGGTACGACTGGTAGTAGAAGGAAGTAGTAGTGATTCTATTTATATTGCGGTATTGTCCTGAGGCCGCTAAGCAAGATTTCCAGTCTTGAAGAGAAGTTATTAAGATCCATTTGAAAGAAACTGAGTTTCTTCAGGCGATGAAAATCTCAATCACCCAGTGACAAAAATACATTACAGGACTACCGGTAGCTATTGATCATTTATAATATGGGATTAGTGGGCCATACTTGGTGGCTTTGCTGTGATGCACTAAGCAATGACTTGGTCTTCAAATGATATTAAGATTCAGTTGATTCACAAGAGACTTAGTTTCTTCAGGCAATGTGGATCAATCAAATATATAAAACACTATTATATATACCTGTAGGCCTACCGGTCATTGATAGCTATTGATCATTAGGGATTTAGTGGGCCAACTTGTCAGTTCTATAACAACAGTGTGAAAAAAAAGAGAAGCTTTTAGGATTACCTTAGTTCGACGGCGAACTTGCCAGTTGGTCCAAGAGTATAAAGGGCTGAAAATGGAGAAACATCCCGTCATCTTGGATGAATTAAAAAGAATGGACTGAAGGAATAATCACTATCGGTAAGTAATCTCAGCTTAATGACAGGCATGAACAAATCACTGTGAGTAGCAGGCAGTGATTGAAGAAAATTTGACTAGAGGCTCACCCAAGTATTCATAGCTTCTTCGTCTTTTTTGATAGGCAGATGAAGCAAGCATACTACATGATAAATATGTCAGCCACGCAGCAGCCAGAAGAAGTCCCAGACCCAATATAATGCCACACTGTAAGAAAAAAAGTGCAGATAATAAAATTAGGACAAACATCCACAACTCTACCTAATTCGCAAAATTTGCAAAATATTTATCAACCTCTGGCCTTGGTTTATCGAAAACTACGTAATTCTTAATAAACCAAGGCTTGGGGGTAGACGCTGTAGGAGCTAATAGACTCAAATCCAAACCTCTTTTTGATGAGGTAGGCCTACAACTAAACTTTTGTTGCATAGTTATCAGTACCGGTAGCATGATGCAAAATGTCATTTCAACCAGTCAATGGCTAAATCACATGATTGTGCTGAGGCAACGGGGCGAAATGTCACCCAACCGTGGACAGTGGGCATTGTCAATTGTGATGGTGTTGCAAGCCAAAAACCTTTTTGATTGTATATAGTTGGTGCTGTAATTGTGATCGAGGACTCGCTTTGATCGAGAAGAATCATCAGAAAATTTTCCACAAATCCAGCAATGGCGGCTGCTATTAATTTTCAATACACATTCATCATTGTTCAGAAAACAGGCCTGTGTCCGTTTATCCTGTCTTATCTCAGTTAATCAGAGAAGGTGTGGAGGAATAGGAAACACGAAAACAGTACTCCATCCACATGTAGTGGAGATTACACAGACAAAAACGACTTGCAAACCTACCGGTACCCAATATCCGATTCGATCCAACGAATACGGAACAAATTGTTGGCCTATTCAAACATAACGATATTTAAAAATGGTCAATCCCTGGGACTGGGAACTGGTCCAGATTTGGAACCAGGAAAGCAAGTGGTATAAACAACAACTTACCTGCTTCAAACAAAATGGCATTGCCAGAACACTCACACCGATAATGCTGTTTACAAGATTTGTAATGTAAGGGTAATTCCGCTCCATGTTTCTTCAGTACAGTAATCGACTACAAAACTACTAACGATACATTGTACAATCGAATCTGAATAAGAAACAGACAATACAGATAGGTAGACAAGTGAACACTACAACACTACAATCAGTCGCCTAGTTAATAAGCACATAGGTCTACGAGAGATGTGCAGAGGCCAAATTCATAAACTCCGACCCAACCCAACTATAGCTCAAGTGTAGCATAATCCAGCTTCTATGCAACGGCTGAACTTTAGACATTGTTGAACCATCCCACATAACCGCAACCCATCATGTCGGTACTTCTATGACTTAATGCGACCAGTCATGATAATCAAAATGTGTGGGTAATAATGGTGGAGTAGAATCACTAGCATGCCATTGTCAGCTCGCAAGCAGCTAAGCAGACTGCACACCTCAAGTGGACAACATTTCACTAAAATCTTCAACTGGAAAAGCTATTTGATATGAAGTCTCTTCTTTACATTATAATTATGCAAGTTAATTTATAACGAGTAAAACAACACTAGAGTAGCAGACGCAGCAAAATGTAATTATTAACAGAACATAATCCAGTCCCGATATTCAGGAAATAGTATCAGTCTACCAAACACAAGCATTTGAATTAGACACACAGAAATTCCACTGTAGAGCAATACCATATCATTCTTATATTGAATGGAACAATATTGGTTCAGCTGGTCTGTGATAGGTTTATTCACAACCGCACAAAAACTATCTGTATATTATAGTTGCAGGCCTTAATTTGCAAGATGGAAAACGAGTGTGGATTAAGGATGGGGAAATCAACTCGTTTCTCCCAAATCGTACTGAATCACCAAATCGTCATCTCCACAGTTTTACGCTGTTGAGAGTTATGTAGATTTAAACAAATGGATGAAATAAGTTCTCCAATAACTGTTCACTTCACAATGAGCCCGATATTTTAATAACCAAATCTGTTGTTTCAAACTGTCTCAGACGCATAAGATATTCCAAGTCAATGACGTCACCGACAGAAAAAAGTTGAAAAACATGAGGTGGCACTAGATAATATACCGATTCAAAGTTGCCTTCGAATTGATTCGGAACATTCGATCCGAAGTGTACATATTTACCGCTGATCAGCGCACATTTCCCCGCCAGTTAGCAATAGGTTTACGTAACAACCGGATCGGTGTAATTAACTCAAAAGAGAGCAGAAACCACACGGCATCAGAATAGCAATTTAAACAAGACTAGCTATGCAATATCAGTCTTCGATGAAACCTAGTAGGCTACAAATAAGATATACCAAAATCGATATTGATGGTGTAGGATCCTCAAGCAAATAAATATCTCACCAGAAGACCATACCTATTTCTATGGCCTCGATGTTATACAAACAAACAATACAATCATTTCTAGTCTTGTGAAATTCCAATGTCCAAAAAAAGCTAGAGAACCATTATATACACCGTATCTATTTCGTATGCCGATATTGCGAGGACGTGTAGGCCTACAGATAGAATAGGTTATTGGTTCTGTTACATTACACACAACATAGAAACTCATAAAACTGATTTACTACCAGTCTAACTATAAAACACGTGAATTTACGCCCATGTCTTTTTGATGTTACAAATTTGGTAACGATGCTTATTACACGAAAAGCTTTGAGAATAGGCCTATGTTCAATGCATGACCTATCTTCTCAATCTTCACCAAGCTGAACCGGAGCATGAATAGAAGCCTTCAAGCTAGCCTATATTAGACGGAATTTCACACATAGATGGCAAATATGAATGCGCAAGAGATCAAACAGCAGGTTATAAGCAGGTGGCATTGCTAGGGTTTTTTAACATAATGTTTTGACTTTCGGTTGATAACAGTGTTTTCAAATCCGCACTAACTACACTGTTGCCACATTAGCATGAAGATTTTATAACAAGCCAAGTCAAGTAACATTCTAGATGTGACAGATCGGTAATGTATGAAGATTAATCTAGACAAAACCCGAAATCAAGATCACTGACATATCGGTACAAGTGTTGCCTTGTAAGTAGCATTTTATCTGACCGACATCTAAAGCAAGCCTGTACTTTATACCGGTAACTTAAATCAGTTGAAAATTCCTTCAGAACACAAGATAAGCCATGGCAAGTAATGAGGCTTATAATATAGACCGAGCATCAAGTATTATTATCAATGAATCAAGCATTCCCCATTCTCTTCTCAAAAATCTGTTTCAATTGCAACTGTAGGTGCTTGTTCATTAGCAATGCTGTATGATTTAAAATAAATAGAAATCAACAACGCATTCTCTAGTCAAAAAACTCAATATACAATTCCATCAATTAGTTAAGTTAAAATACTGTAAGCAATGCGAATACACCATACAACAATGCACATGGGTACGCAACTAATGGTTGTTGCGAATCCATATCAAGTCCACAGACGAATAATTTCGACGCAGAAAGACTGCACCAGCCAACTATCAGTATGGATGATATTGTCCCAATTAATCCTTGAAGTGACAGTACGAGTGACATAGCAGACAATGCAACCATCGGCAATATGCAATAGCCAACGATGGAAGCCACACATCCGATGGAGACGCCGTTCGTTGACATTAAATTAAGGAGAAAATATAAACCAAGAACACCAATACCCCCGATTCCATATATATATCCAAAATGTACTTTTCCACCGAGCAGAAGAGTGCCGCCGAGAGCTAAGCAGAAGCATAATGGACCAGCCAAATCTGTTTCATTGATAATACTTGCATCAGTCCCTGAAAATGGGTTCAACACAGCAAGTGTTTTCTTCGAGATATGATCAAAATTGATGCCTAGCTCTTCTAACAACGGTGGTTCATCGTCAAACCCACCGGCATAGTTATCGTTGTCATTCTGGTGACTAGGACCAGGTTCTTGAGGTGTCATCATTTGTGGAGGTCCAGAAGGAATCATTGGTGACTGCCCATAAGAAGAGTATGGTTGTTGCTGAGCATATGGGTCGTAACCAGCTTGTTGGCCTGCGTAACCTCCATATTGATCATATCCGCCATACTGTTGACCCCCTTGATCGTAATTTGCGTGAAAAAATCCATCAGAGCCTTGCTCATACGACATCGTTATGATGCTTATGATACAGTAATGATGTAGAACGTAGTCTAATAAAAATTCACATAAAATGTATATAAATTCCTGCGGAAGTTGTTACCCATATGGCTTAAAACCTTAGGCTATGTTGCACATTACGGGATATGCCGGCTATTATGGAACAACGAATGTGGCATGTCAATCGTACTTATAAACTATAACTCTACCCTACCAGACTACAGGTACTCTAGCCGGTATTAATGACATGCAAAGCGAAGGCCGTTAAACTTCAGCAACAAGAATGCAAAACGCTCTCGCAACATGCAACCGAAGCAGCTGCGGGCGAAATGTGCGACGTTTTCGTGTTACTTACTAGTGTACTGATGCTGTAGGTGTCAAGGCGTGGTGTATATACAGTTATAGACTGTGTATATAAACTAAAAAGCGTTTAAAGCCATAGCGGTATGCTTCCCCGGACGGCGGACGACGGTGGCTATGCTACGCATCTCATTCCTGAACATGAAATTACTTTAAACAAAAAGGCATGACGACTACGGCGAATCGCGCATTACGCTCTCCGTTCCAATCTACCCCCTCCGCCACTTAAACCCGTTCTAACCAAAACTTCAAGCCACGTCGGTGGGTGCCATACAGATTACGGTAGGTAGTTGTTGCAAAACAGCAAATATCCGCGATCCAAACTCATAACGTCGGTCAAAGTTCAAACCCAGTGACACATCAGTAATTCTTAGAGCGTGACGTGAGCCTCTTGGCATAGGCCTACATTCTATAGTCATTGGGTGAAGGCGGATGGTTTGGGCTTAGATTAGAAAATAATGGTTTGGGTGCGTGGGCATAGTGACTACAGGCCTTTACAGGCTATGACACAACGTAGTTGAGGCTGTGGCGGTGTGGGCGTTAGCCATATGGTCTAGAAGTCGTGGTGACTGAAACTGACAAGAAACTTTGAAGACGATATGGCTTTCTATTTTGAGCAGGATACGTTTGTACGACATGTCATTTCGAATCTTGCCTGGCCGAATATCTAAGCGCTCGCATCCTCGCAACCCGGCCTAAAACTTTAATATCTCTGTACGTTGAGTAAGCTTATATGCCACCACGCATTGACTTTCTGCAATGTTTCCATTGGTGGAAGGATCAGCTTACGATCTGATAGTGATTTTTATGCCAACGAGGCCTGCCCTTCTTGTCGTAAACTTCGTTGGGGTTTCAGACAGCTCGTTGCTGGGGAATGTTTCAGATTTTGCAGCCACATCCAAAACCAAACAGCGCACAGTGAGCGCGTGGGTGGAGACTTGACAGCGAAGCGCTGGACATTGCCGTGTCGCACCATTGCTCGATGTAATCCGTATGAGGCTGGATACGGCAAATGCCAATTATTACATTTTGACCAGATGTGGGGACGTAGCTGGCGCCAAACTCACTGGCGAGTACCGACCTCCTAATCTGAGCGAATCCGCCTACTGCTCACTACATCACATCTGCGTGAAAATAGGCCTACAACCGGCCGTCTTGCCCAAGCAAGATGATGCATCCACAAATCAAATTTTCCACGACCAGGCGATGCCGTCGCGATTTATTGATTAATAAAAGCGAATCAAAGCGTTCTTCTATCTGATTGGAAAGCGGAAGTGACCAAAATAACATCAAGTGAAAAAACAAATTGATACGGCTGCGCACAAAAGTTGTTAAAATGATTCAAAACGCAAATTTGCACTTTTGAAATGGATTGGGGATAGGATAGGGAACTTCGAAAACAAGACTACGAACTTGGTTTAAAGAATCAGAAGTCCGCGTCGTCAATTCGGCATGGCGTCAGGTATTGATTAGCACATAACTAATCAACCATGACAAGCGGGAGAAGTGCAAAAACCAACAACCAAAACAGTCAAAATATCCTCAAAAAAAAGATCAATTGAATGAGACAAAGGTCTTAATTCTCTTTTCCCTTGCATTAATACAGATCAATGAAAATGTGCGCATATCATTTGTGAGCGAGGGATGATCAAATGTAAAAAAAAATCAAAACAACCGAGGGGGACATTACTGTGATCGCAATATGAAATCAATAAGAAAAACTACAGAAATCATGAACAGATGAGATAAAAAAAGACAATTTCAGCCATGTTTACACCGTTTTGTTCAATATATCGCCATAAAAAAGACATATCCAGAGAGAAAACAATTCTAAGCTTTGGCGAACAATAAACATATAGTTCGGAAGTCATACGACTGCTTACACATTTATAAAATCCTTTATGGGGTGTAATATAATGTAAAATATACCATGTGAAAAAGCATGTGTGAATTAAATTGGCTGATCACAATCTACAGACGTCGTCACAACATAGGAAATTCAGCTAAAAAATTGCCTCTACACAAGGAGCCGAGATAATTAGCAGAAAAAGATTGATTGCATCTAACAATTCAAGGCACTCAAGGTGTGTAGGTGATACGACTATCAGTCCTTCACATAAGATAAGCCGAATAAAGATACATCTTAACATAAAAAGCTAACGAAAATCCTGTTATACGCAGAAACCAAATCAAAATAGACAAATCTGTTCAACTTCCATATTGGAAATAACAATACTGTGAGGTGAGAATATCGTCGGCCACTGTCGGCCTGTTGTCTCAAAAAAGCGCGACTGCGTTAAGAAATCTAGGATGTGTAATGCGAACGCATGAGCACTGAGCAGGGATGGACGATTTGAATCGAATATTCGGATCAATCCAGATATTGGCTATTACTTGATTTGATCCGGATGCAATTTTATCTTGACCAAATATTTATGGAAAGCTCATTTGCCTTCTTTTGACATGATATGAGCGAACTTTTGCCGAACAGGCACTGTAGTATGATGCAAGAGGTCAATCTCCATCGGGAAATGGCTAAATCTCACCCAGTAGGGTGATGAGCTAATGTGGCAGTCTACGGCAGGCTTGTGTGTGGTTGGGGGTTTTTGTTGGTGTTTGTGGTTTGTTGTTTGTTTGGGTGTTTTTGTGTTTTTTTGTTGTTGTGGTTTGTGTTTGTTGGTGGCACATTTGAAAGCCATACAATCGGCAAGCACCTGTGGTGCGAAGAGGACTTGCACAAGACAAGACTTTTTTTTCGATATATCCCTCAGCATCATAAACCATCCCATGAATTCCCCATCGTGTTGAGATTTAGCGACTCGATAAGATCAAATTCATTGGACGTAGACCCAAATCCGTACGGATTGCAGCTCGTGTCTTGCTCTAAGATAGACCCCATCGAGCTGTGCATTGACTGTCGGTTTTGTTGTTGTAAATTCATTGGAGAAGGCGCAGGCGATGCGGACGTTAAATTAAGATCTAACCAACTTAAATCATCAACCTGCATGTTATGTTCCATGCCATGCATATGACTGGTTAATAGCTCTTGCGATGAAGACTTAATTAAATGTGACGGTTGCCGTTGCGGCGAAGCGCCAGATAACGGCTGTTCATACCGCCTGAAGAAAGATTTTGTGTTTTGCGGGCCGCCATCCAAACATGTATCTAAAGAGTGCGCAGAATCATGAATGGACGACGATGATAAATGTGGGTCCCCTGTCCTTTCTTCGATGAAGCCGTTATGACCATGGCTATCATTCGTTCCAGTGTCCATGTCCATAGGGGAAAACGGTTGGGTTGCGTAAGGGTCATGTAACTCTATAAAAGCGTTATTCTTTGGATCGTCCGCAGGCAAATTGGCACTTCTGGATAATATTGGCTCTTGGTGTAAAGCAACAGCTTCAGGCGACATGCAGTTCGGGTGGCTTAAGCGACCTTGAAAACTACTCGGTGGGATATGTCTAGAATCCATTAAAATATCACCTGCACTGCTGACCAAAAGGCTAGTAAAGTCTTCATTGTTTTCTTGATGTTGCATCGCAGCGCCATAGTCAGAATATTCTAAAATATCCCTGGAATTCCTTCGTCTGTTGTTAGACGTTAGCAAATCGCCTGAATGTCTTCGTTGATAATTATTTTCTTTCATTTGAAACGTGGACATGTCGTTCAACGGCCTCGTGGATGATATTTCCAATGAATGTCTTAGAGGATGGCGAGGCATGTTATCCATTTCGTTTCCAGTGGGTACGTTTCGTAGAGGGTCCATGCTATGTCTATGAACAATCGGTTGCCTGCTATGCCGTTGTTGTTGTCCGTAGTGGTAATGCATCGTTGCATGTTGCGGCACTCTACCTTCTATCATTGCGACTTGTGGAAACGGTTTCTGCCGGGTCGGAGTGACTGGGATTTCTGAAAACAAACCATTGTGTTTCAACAGAAGACAATTACAGGACAGATGGAGGAGGATTAAACGGCACTATTTTTTCTTAGTATTAGCATTTTGCTGCATTTTCACATACTGGTTTATATGCGGACCGGACAAGGAGGCGCCGGGTGGCTATGTAAGTGAAACTTTGGTCTGATGTGGCAAGGGCCTTATTGAGTCTGTTAATCAAATGTTCGGTTCATAGTGCAATGGACACTGGTGGCCAAATTTGGAATAACTATCCTGCTAGATACCAGGAGTGTGGGGTTAGTGTGGATAGGCGTTTGCTTAGAAGAACGACAGCGTCTACTTGTCCAAAGGACAAATATTGGCAGATAATTACCTCCTTTTGTCTCTAACAAGTCCAGCAAATCTTCAACTTCACTGATAATGTTAGCATTTCCTGGTGATCCACTCATGTTATCCTGACTCCCAAAGCTTTGATGACTTAGTTTTCGTTTCATAATCATCTAAGCGTGATAGTTGAAAGATTAATAATATTAAAAACTACAGAAGATTGATGCTTCCATTACCGGTGATGAGGAATAAACTTATTAAGCCTACAAAGATAATATGTCCTGTAACCACGAACAGTTTCGACCACTGCGGTATAGTAGAAGAGGAGACAATGCTTGTCATGTTCTTATATATTTTTGAAACATTTACAAAAACTCAACATAATACCATGTGTATAATTATGATCTGCAGATTCAGGCGGGACGTGGACAAGCAGAGCCAGGTGGCTATCTACTGTAAGTCAAGAGTCCCAGTCTGTACTATCCCCAATGCACTGGTAATCTAGTACAGAAGATGCAATCTGCAGATACGCTTATTTTAAACACCTTTGGTATGAGGCGGTCAGGATTAGAGCCCACGACCTGCCGGTTTCGTGGTCGACATCCTAGCACTACACTACAAATCCAACAACTAACTGACTGTCAAGACAGTGAAGACACCTACTGGTAGTTTTCTTCTCTCACGACACAACCCCCCGTTTACCATACAGGCATTCGAAAATTGACAAACACTACAATGACAAAAAGGTTTTGCATTTCACCTGTATAGCCTGATCATATTTTGGTGGATCTTTGCTATCAGAAATGCTCCTTTCCATGGGTGGTTTAATGCTAAGAATAATAGGAGAATCTTCAGGTTGTTGAGACGTTCCTGGCATCGAGCTGTGATATTATGCAACATTAAGAAAGCAGACAATCAACAAAAGATGATCATGATCACCAATCTTTGCATAAAATGGTCCATATAAACACTGGATTGTACATGAACACTGTACACACGACAGGTACAGTATGGTGTACACAGTAGACAGATGGTAGTAGGTCTACTACTTCATATTGAAAGTAGCGACCAAGCTTGATTTGTATAACAGGCATTGCTCTTATTGCCAATTTCTAAAGGGCACAGCTGTGAACTGCGGTAGAAAGTAACAGTAAAATTGCCAGAGTTCAACAAAGAGTGTTGGCATCTCATGATTTAAAAAAATGATATCATCTAGTCTTTTGCAAGATGAATCAGAGTTGCCAAAACAAAGTCTGGCCTATGTCGTTTTATAAATTACAGATAGTTCATGACATGATCTACAATGGTGTTATAACAAGCCTATTCACAATTGACCTAGCTAGATCCCACTGTCCGCACTTACTTTTCCACAATGTTAGAAGACACAAGAGAAGCGTTTGGAGGAGCGGAACTACCGCTAAAAGAGAAAACAGCTTCTTTTGTTTCTTCCTTGACAAGATTCTGTTAACATATGACAGAAATTAGCCAAATATTCCAAAAACTAGTACAGTAGGTCTATACAAAATATTCCAAAGCATATGACACTACAAAGAGAGTTTAGTAAAATATACTCCAACAGAAACAAATTTAATAGTAACCTAGGTCCTAGATAAGATTCAAGCGAAAAACCACACAGGTTTCACTATAAAGATAACATACCGGAATGAGTCCATTCAAAAACGAAGGGACGTCTTTACCACTGATTTTATTCTGCAAATGTGTTTGAAGTATTTGAGAAATGTGTTGCCTTTTGGCACTCTGATCGGCATTATCATTATGTTGCTGTTGAGGATGATCGCCCTGAGAAATTTAAGCGGTATAGTATTAACACAGCACACTATAATTACCCACTAGACATAACCACAAAGGCTGCCTAAACAACTTGGTTAGTTTCATTCCGCAAATACCGAAAAATGTACATGCAGTAAAAACTCGCCTTAAGCGGCAGGTTGGATAGGTGAGAAAACTCTGCGTATACGTTGCAATGGGCATGGGCATTGGGCATGGTACACCCCGTAAGCCACACAGTTACAGCTCTGCAAACTTTTTAATGAGGCCCGCCAACGTTGTAAAAATTATGCGACAAACGTTGCTAGTGTAAATATGAATATAACAATACAAAGCAATGCACATTAAGGCCGAATGGGACTTAAGTTTGACGTGAAGAAATTTATGAAGAAATATGATATACACACAAAGTGGCATGCAGGTAGGAAAGGATAGGCTACCTGGAAACTAGTAACACGTGAGGAATAAAAATTTATTACGGAAGGACACTAGTGATAAGTCTATGAAAGCTAGGGTACATCATTCAAAAATCTTGGGACCCATGAACGTCTAGATATTAGCAATAATGTAAAACCACAATGCATTCCTCCCTGCACAAAATGTATCGATTTAAAATCCACTTAGCACCACTAATACCCTGTGTGCATCGTCGAGTCTGGCCCCTTTATTAAAAGCAAGAACCGAATGTAGCACACGAGTCAAAAAATCTGCCTACCCGTAGGGGCTAGTGTACCAGTACAACACTCAAGGAATAATACCATATTACAGGCATTTGGTTGTAGGCTAGGCATATTCCTAGACAGCTAAAGCAAATCTCCATGCAATACTTACCGCAGTTTGCATCGAGCTGTTCGGAATTTCCGGAGTCATTTGATAGAGTTGTGACCTAACAAGCCGGACAGAAAAGTCGGTTAGCACAACATAACGGTGTTTCAACACATCATGTAATATTCTAGGCAGATTTGAATTATTATATAAAATATTGAGTATAAATTTAAAGACAAAAGCATATCAATTCTCCAAATTTAAGTTCCAGCCTCAGCTTATTTAGGAAGGAATTCACAAGATTTCAGAGCCTTGTTCCTTCATCAAACCAAATGGCATTTATGTTTAAACTGTGGGCCGATTTTCTTGGCACACAATCACAATATATCTCTCTCTAGCCTTGAAGCGTTACTAAGAAGTTATCAACATGACGACAACATACATCACACATCAGAGGGTGGTTATAAAATACTGACCTGTGTAATTCCACAATACGCTTCAAATTTTCTATTTCCTGCTGTTGTTTATGTAATAGGTCATCTTTCTGTCGTTCACTTATTTCAAACTGTTGAGAATTGCTACCATCACTACTTGCGTTCATTACAAACTGAACTCCGGGCTGTTGTGAACTGCATGTAGAACTGCCTCCATCCGTCTGAGCAAAGACACAGAAAAATCGTTAATGATCCGTGGTACAGATCCAGGGTGACTGAGCTTTTCTTACCGATTCAGAGTACGTTCTATTTTGCCCTGTCGGTTTCTGAAGTTGGATCGATCCACATCCAGCATTGGGGTTCAAATGGCTTGTATTATTTGCGTTTGGTGCGAAATGGAATGTTGAAAGCTGATCTTGTTTTTGCTGTGTATCCATTGGCACTACGGTCATGGAGCTGGGTTCCTGTAACATAATGAAACCTATGACACTACCGTCTACAGATCAAATCAGCGGCAAGTAGGCTACACAAGTAAATGAATAGACAACAGACAACTAAATGAATTTATTTCGACCTCACATAACAAAGGCAGATATGATAGCACAACAAAGAATCTCCATTTTGTCCTTCCGACAAGGAGATGGTGATATGAGCTGTTGGTCTACTGATCCAGCACCACCCACCACACCAAGCACATAATGCTGCCACCTAGCTAGACAGCTAAGGATGTCAATTTTATTGTATTCAGTGCCACACGGCCAAGATTCACGATAAAATTTAAAAACATTTTCTTTTTAATTCCAACATTTTTAGGTTGGACTAGGGTGTAGAGAAGGGACTGGTTGGTTATAAAGTCAGCTGCAGTCAATCAATTCATATGAGGATTACAACTATCTCTACAAAAGTTCTCACCTGCTTCATTTCTTGTTTTTGTTGTATTGGCGGACTTTGTGAGGTTGTCTTTAGCAGAAAAGCACCACTTGACCTAAAATACAGCATAGTAGTAAAAATATCATTTCAATAGCAATTGCCTAAAGATATATCAAAAACATAAAATTTCCATTCCCCACAATTTAAGGGGCAATGTTGGCTCAAAATAAAGATAAATTATAATATATGCTATGGTGACATTATTTTCACCCAAATCTGTTCTGTATGCGAGATTTCAGCAAAAACAATAGCCGCCGCCGACTACTTTTCGGTGGTTCCCCGTCGATCTCGTTCTAGGTTGTTGCTAGACGTTGAAGCAGATTAAAAGTGACGGCCGTTCAACCGGGCGTTGTGCTGCACAGTCGCGGTCAGTACTCGGTGCGCAATGATATTCGGTACGCCATCACTCCGCACTAAATCCGCTTCGTCGTCTAGCAACAACCTTGAGCAAAGTCGACGGGGAACCACCAAAAAGTAGCCGCCGGCGGTTGCTCTTTTCGCTGAAATCTCGAATACGGAACAGATTTGGGAGAAAATATTGCCACCACAGCACATATTATAATTTTATCTTCATTTTGAGCCAACATTGTATTGAGGGTTTAGTGCCCCTTTAATAACTAATTCACACATAAAATAGTTCCGCTGGCTTATTCATTGATGAAATGGTATCTAAATTCCTTACCCATTGTTGCTATTTACTGCAGCGAGCGCTTGTTCTGTGTTGGCCCTTATAGTGCTTTGTATAGTAGCATTAATAAGGCCTGTGATGCTGGCATTGATGGGTTGATTGGCAGTCCTGGAAAATGTTATGTAGCCATCAGCATTAGAAAATGTAACGCATAGTCTTAAGAATTTGATACTAACCGTGAAGCTGGTGACGGTATGGCAAATCTCTTCAATCGTTCGATCAAGACTTCTTTAGTGCCAGTCACCTAGTAAATATGAGACTTATCAATGCTATACACTATGTATACATGAGTACCAGGCACTTTAAAGGGGCATTGCAATCTAAATATGATGCTCAACAAACGATATATAACAGTGAAGACGATGGTGGCAACTGTCTCGTAGACAGAACATAGCGTTCCAGTCATGTCCAAGTTGGTAAAAAACTGAACTTGCATGACAGGCTGATGCTGGTAGGTCCGATGTTGAATGCATTGCATAGTTTTTAATGCAAAACACATTGTGTGTTAGTTGAATCATAATTATGACAGACATAAAACTGAAAACGTACACATAGATTGCAGATGTAACTCATGCAAGTACAGGCAAGTATAGTTTTCAAGGCTATAACATAACAAGTATTGTAGTTTTTCTCCTCAAGCTTGAAATATCTTCCAACCTTTTCTTTCCTGGCTTTGAGTTCTTCTTTAAGTTCAGCCACCTTCATCTCTTCCAACTGCAAAACTGTGAAGGTCCTTAGTTTCTTTTCTTGTTTCGGTGTATTCAACGCAGGAGCTGGAGGAGGTCGGGAAGTAGTTAAGCTGCTCCCTTCCATCATATGATTGTTTCCAGCAACTCTGCAATACAATGAAATCAAAGTGATCAGGAAATTATTGCAATGTCCTATCAATCAGTACCGGTACAAGAGTGACAGAATTATGAAACATCTCAAATCCAGTGGGTCTACAAGTAAAATTCTGCACATCAAGTGTATATACATGTTATTACCGTACCAGGCTATATAGTAACGAACAACTTCAGCACTAGCCTATTTCGGCACTTTGACTGCTCGGTAAATCATGCGAGATTTTGCAGGTATCGGCGACGTTGTTTCTATAATTTTGATGTTGCATCACTGGTGAGGCACATGAGAGGGGATTCGGTAAATAATAGGCCTACATAATATGCTGCACAGAGGGAGAACGACAGGACACCGCAGTTCTGGCGACCTTCGGCTATCTGTCGGTTTCAAATTCAATTCCGTATCTAGGCCAAATTCTCTAAAAGCCAAGTTCACCAATACTGCAGTAGGTATTCATTTGCTTGGTATGTGAAACATTGGCTAGAATTCTGTTTCAGGTTGCTGATGGAGGGTTCCGTCAATAGTGTAGAGTGAAAAAGCTAGGCAATAGAGATGGCATCGACTAAAATTGATATAGACCGAAATGTAATGCTGCATGTTTAGTCACCAAATGGGAAATTGATGAACCTATTAATTTTTTCTAAATTCAATTGCCGGCTATGTGTTTGCTATTCTCTATAAAGTAAATCTAGCACTGCATATAAGTTGTGAGAAGTTGTGATGTATCGCATGATAAGCCAGGAATATATTTCGGCATCAGGGCTTCCTCGTATGATACCGATGATGCACACTTCTTTGAATAGAGATGAAACTAGGAACCCACGTATCAATGAATAATTTGTAGTTGGTAAACTTTAGTCAGGGTATCGATCAATTATTCGCTTACTCACTTTCGATTGGAGATGAAAGTAGGATATTGCTGATTCATGATTTGTAATTGAAGATACATTTGCTGTTGCTCTAGCAACCTTGAGTATGGTGAGTCCATGGAAGGCATAGTTTGCTCTGTGGCTTTTCCCTGCTATGTAGGAAAGGAAAGGATGCTATTTATTTTTGTCCTTTGATTTTTTGCTGTATTTACACAGACTTACATGAAATGCACACACACACACACACACACACACACACACACACACTATGTTTTCATTTGCATATATGCATATCATGCAAGGCTGGACAAGGAGGCACAGAAGGAGCTCGTACGCAACCAAAGACAAGTGCCATCCATCCGCACTATCTTCAATGTGCTGGCCGTCTAGCAAGGAAGCTACGGATACCATTTTTAACATCTTTGGTATGATGCAGTCTCGGGATTTGAACCCGGGGATCTACTGCTTCGGGGGCGACAACGACCTCCTATCATTTCACCATGTAACCGGTGGAGAAGAATTTGCCAATGAAAATCTCTGGCTTGTTAAATGCAAATGTTAGATCGATAGACGCTACCTGATCAGGAGGAATGTACTGGTGATATTTCAACTTTTTGAACTTTGGTTTCTCCTTCTTTTTCCGAAGGTGCTTTTGTGACAGTGATGATGATGTGATTTTGGAAGACTGAAAATTGAACTCAAATTATGCAATTGTCCAAATACCGTGTTATTTTTTTGAACTACGGCATTGGTTTTCAACCACTGGCCCACAAAAAACTTGCACCGATCCGCGAGGACTTTCGACTAAACAGAAAGCATGGCTGTACCAGAAGATAGGCTTTATAAAGGAACTGCAGGTAGCCTATGCAAGACCAAAGGTACTGTAGGAGTAGCATATTATTCATGATCATTTTGTCACAGTATGTGATAACTAGAGCAGTGCGATTGTCATGATAGGCTAGGTCAGGGCTGGCCAACCCCCGGCTGGCGAGCCGCATGCCACTTTTCGCCTGGTTTAGTGCGGCTCTTCTCCGCAGGGCCAATTTTTTCTAGAAATATACCAGAAGGCTACAATGAATTAATTGGCCTTTGTAAACATAAATTTCACGAAAATTAGGGTAGAGGAGAAAAAGGTTTGGGAACCACTGAACTAGCCGATGTCGATGTGTGGACATTGCTCTTTGCAGTAACACATTAAGAAATGTAGCTCTCAGTCTCTGGTTGTTCGGCCACCCCTGGGCTAGGTGATACACCAAAATTGGGGCATTATTCGGCATTTTAGGAATGAAGTCGGTGCGCGGCAACATACCAATTTTCCGGTCCGTCATAGCAAAACGGTTGAGAACCACTGAGCTTGAGGAAAGTTCATGTGTTTCCGCAGTGAATATCAATCTTACCTTGGTGCCAGAAACCTGACGAATTAAGTACGGGTGGCCTGCTGTAGTGTGGGACGATCGCGCTGTTTTGGATGACGAAGCAGTCGAAGAAATCACCATGATGTTGTCGTTTTTACTCTGAAGAATATATGAAGTGAAAGATAATGCAAAAAATCATGAATACTGATCTTGATAACTGTACTGTAGGCTTACTAACCTCAGTCCATGTTGCTGAGGGTAATGTACGGATGAGAGACGTCGCTGATAAGACATTGGATGTTGGTGGCGGAGATCCATACGTTTCATTAGACCCCGGCTGCTCCGGGGAGAATGCATCGCTACTATCTTCTTCGTAATCCACAGTGGTCTTCTTGTATGAGATATTGCCATCTAATAGAAAACATATCGTTCAAATATTACATCACATCACAGAGGAACAAAGCCTTAATTTAGAATCATTGTTTCGAAGCACTGACGGCTCTGCCTTATTATGCGCAATCATATGATAATGAACAGTTATCGTCATCAAGATCTACTGATCCGCACTGATATGACTGGAATTTCTTTACAAACAATTTTTTGTCACTCAACAGCAGCACCCTTTTTCATTATGTCTTCCAAAACCTGAGGCCAAATCAGTCGATCATGTAGCCTACTCAGTCAATGTGCTGTGATGTGTGGAAGAGTGACTGCTGGGTAGGATTATCTATTTGTCTTAAAATTGATCTTGTTAATCATAGTTGTTGTTGTTCGATTAATATTAACTAGCTATTTTCTTCTTTCCTGTCGCTTTCTTTGGACTAGACGTCAAGGCAGCCAAACAGCACCAACTGCCCGGTTGGGCGGTCTCATCCAAGTTCTTCAGACCAGTCACTCCATTGGGTGGTTTGTAGTTAGTACAGGAATTGATGACATGGTCTGCAGTTTACTCCTCTAACACCACAATCGCATGCCGCAATAAAGAATTTGAAAACACTGTATTGTACCCGATGTATAGAGATTTCTTAATTCTTACACACCATTATCAATGACATATATATACAATGATGAGCATTATGAATTTGCAATATATACCTTTAAGTGCTTCAGCAACAGTATCGTCTGCAGGTATAATGTTCTTCTCGACAAGCTCAAACACCCCGGGACGTTTGAAGATTTTCTCATTTAAATCATCGACAAGCTGAGCTTTCTTTAATTCCTTTTGATTAGCAACAATAGAATCGTAGGCGCTCGTATCTAAATAGAAGATTAGAGATAAGTTGCAATATAAAACCCATATTTGCGCTCATTCCAAAAAGCGAACATAATACGACATGAACTTAAACAGTGCTTTTGAAAGGTAACTGGCTGTGGCTACTTCACTGAATGATAAATTCCGAAACTCAGAAATGGGAGCGGATTTTTTTCTTCAGATTCAGTAGGCAAAATATGCTTTAGCCCAGTTTTTGAAAACTGGCATGTTTATCGCGGCGAATTTACCAAACTAATTTGGAATCCATCCTAAATCAAGTGCAAAAAATCAGGCGCGATTTTCATCTCCCAATGAAGCTATTCAAATTTTGAGTTACATACCAATAATGGTCAGGCAAGAGGTTATTCCGGCAAAACCGTTAGACTCTATAGAGATGCGAATCTATGCCAAGTACGGCGAACCACTATTGAGAGCGATTCAGGTTGAAACTCGCACAAGTGTAAAAGGCCAAAACTGAGGTCATGGGGTGACGGAAGGGCAGTCATTTGTAGCAGCATGTGAGGTCACGCCACTAAATCAAACGCATTCTACTTGCTAGGAAGTGACTACCTAGTAGACAAGCAAAATCCCACCAAGCCCAGACAAACAGCTTCAAGAAGTGCGTAATTACAGAGTACCGGTACTGTAGGTTACTGCCATGCATACATCCTACTGCAAACTGCACCTTCTCGCGGCCTTGTTACAAATCTATAACGCATCACTACAACCTACACAAACTAAAACTGTTCTTCCAGAAGAATTCAACAACAAGCTTCAGAAGACGGGTTTTCATCACGTACGTACAGCCTATGCTATAATATGAAGTTACGCGGCAATGCCGCACGAACATATTATTGGCAGAGGGAAATAAAACAAAGACTTCTTGAATGCCAAGCACTGTTTTTCTAAGGGTTTTTACCGCGAATGCTTCAAAAGCCTACTAACATGCAGTTGAAAGACGACTACATCGCAAATATTGTGCAGGTGTAGTGAGGTAGGCATAATTTTGTTACAATACAGTAACTGCAAGAGCCCGCTCGAATAAAATGCATATTAAAAGGCATATTTTGTCTGGTTTACCTTCTAAAATGTGCTTCTGTACGAGATAGCCTCTTTCTGGTCTATCTTGCATTTTCTTGTTGAGAAAATCGCCCGTCCTGGCCCGCTCCAGTTTTTGTCTTTGCTCATGGAAGACGCCAGGGCTTTTCAAGGCTGTAATAAATCAATTTACTGTGTTACTATTCAGATAAGCAACCAATGTCCGAAATACTTGGCAACTAACCGCATCAAAAGGCATGGTAATTTTTACGCAAGAGTACGCCACGAGTTTACGCGGCTTACGCTTTGGACAGTTGCAGAAGACAGGAACCGATTTGGATGACATCATAATGCCGTAAGGATTTTAATTGGCCTCTCAACCGGAAACACAACTATGACGTGACAATAAAGAACGAAAATACGAAATACACTCATAATTTCCACCTACTTAAAAATGATTAAACCAGAAACAGGTGGAAACAGCAGATAAATAGCTGAACTCAAAAAGAGACGGCTAGGTAAACCATAACGGATAAAAAGATGTACGGAACATTCCAAGGTGCGCAAACATCGTAATAATGAATTCGGAAGTCGCGAATCGGCGATCATTGAGAAAATAGACTTCCGCATCGTTTATCCGAACTATTAGAAGCCTAATACACCTGCTTATAGTCATAGGATTCCGGTCTAATTCCAGGTGATAATTCTACATTTTAATGAAAATAACAAGCCACTTTATTACAGTAAATCGTGACAAGCAACCGCAATTCAGTAAATGTCAATAAAATGACGCATTATGAATGTCAGCAGTACCGGTGAGTCCGTAAATGCAGCAAAAAAAACAAGGAAGATAAATAAACAACCGTCCTATTCCAGTAAACATCGTGTAGCCAAAACGTCCAATAGTACTAGCTTCGTGGTATGAGTGGTATATTTGTTAGAATGGAAACCTATTTTAACCACTAATGAAGTGTAATCCGTAAAGGAATGGTTGAGATGGTAGCAGTTGTGTTGTTGGCTAAGCAAAACGAAGGTATCGCATAACAAACACTAAAACAGCCGTGGCTCACAAAATTAGAGTGTGTTGATGTATAGAATATAGGCTTATTCCTTAACGGCTCTTCAAACTATCTATGCGTGCTGAATGCAAACGGTAATCCTTCCTACCCAGTAAGGAAATGGCGTATTCAATGCAAGGTAACGGCCATTCAACTCATTCCAAGCATCACCAAGATTGAACGCAAGTTGAAGATGAGTTCATTTACTATACAACACGCGCGGTCAGCACCGAACGAACAGCGACTGCTTGTTACACCATAATCTCAATCACATCGCAGGCTCTATTAACAATAAATCATTCGCGTTCTATAAAGCATTGACCAGGCGTACATGACAATAGTCGTGGACGACGCTATCAAATCAGAAATCATGAAACGACTTAATAGCTGCCTCACAGACCAGTCACCCTTTGAATACTGGAGTCGAGAGCCGCCATAAGTCATCTAATCATGATACCACTAGGCACAGAAAACATGCTCCCATTTCGAAACACACTACTACAGACACATCGGAAATACAGGGTAATCAGACCCATTCATTCGGAAAGACAGCGCATTTTTGAATTCATTAATCAACTCATCAGTCACAGATCGAAAGATACAAATGGGTGTCTTCCCAAGGTGTGAAAAAAACGCATTAGCTTGACCAAAAGCTGTCTCTACAAAACAATCATCAATTCCGAAGCAAATGCAAAAACAAATCATGATAACGCAACCCGAGGTGACATGTTCATGAACTTTTATTGAGGTATTATCCCACGGAAATTACATTGAGGTGAAACTATCTTCAGTGAAGGAAGGCAGACTTTGCTGGTATCGGCATGTAATGAGCGGGTGAAGAACTTCATATCAGGAAGAAAATGCTTATCTTGTCAATCACAGGTAAAAGAAAACGAGGTTGACTTAGGTCATACGAAAGGGCAGACAAAACGGACCACTCGGAATTGTCGATACTGAATGGCGGACCGCGGACTTTCGAACCTCAAAGGAGTTACTGATACGGTTATGGCACAGTTTGTGGTGAGATAATAGTATAATCAACGCGGCGTTAGCGACGGACGGATTGAACAGAGTAGTCCGTGAGTCAGCTGGGTGCCTTGGTCCGCCGTTTAGTATCGGTTTAGTATCAGTTCGCAGCACACTAGGTACGTTGTTCAGTGGCACCAACAGTCCTTGAAGTCTGAGATATTTAGATGTCTGTAAAGGAGAAAAGTCGGAACGGCAGAAGAGTTTATGGAGGTGAGCGATCCGCTGCAGCAGAATCTGATTAGAGATGCCGAAATTTGAAACCGTGCATGATAATGATAAGTGTGTTGACATAGGCGTCGTTTAGCGGTCTTTCAGACGATCCATCAATATCAGACACAATTGGCTACAACTATGTATTCGAGCGAGATTTGCACGCTGCAAATATTTGTATTTAATACTAACAGCATCGAATTGCCTCACACGGTGATGTAGCCTATAACCACGACAATACAAGCTTCGCCCTTTGTAGGAAAACATTAGTAAACCAATCTTCGCCGACCGTGAATGTTTATGTACATGTAGACAATACACAAAAGCATTTGATACACGACAACGCGCCATCAAACGACATATCAATTGATCAATCGACAACAGAAAACGAGGCACACTTACACAAACCAGCACAAAACAGAATTGATGCAAGGCATGTCAATGGATTTTTCAAATGTAGCGTATCTTTCGAGCTGTGCCAGGTATTCATCCTTGCTCATACATTTCAACAAGTTATCGTATATAATATCAATTACAATAGTGACTTATTTGCCTGCGGGGTGTGTTACATAGGCCTACTGCGATTATTTAATTCGCTATTTTACAGTGATCATTCTTCAGAAAATATTGCTGATACCATGCAATTAGATAATACGTCCTATCTACAACAGTATGCGTTACCCCGACCCTTCATACCGCGGCAGAGATAAGCCACTAATCCAGACAAATGTATGGCATTTAGTTACCCACGGAAACAAATTTGCCAGCACGTATCACCAGGCAAAGGGAGAAAACCACCTCAGGTGTCTCTCCAATACAAAATTCAAGTGTGGATTGAAAGATCACCAGAACGTGCAGTTTGTTATCCAATCTGTGCGTGCTATACTTCATTTATCGCCCGCGATCTCGCTCGCTGATCTACATGATAATCAACAGTACCCTTCCTAGCATTGCGCGCAAGGGATAAATTCGCATACTTCTCGATGTGAGTTTTGAGCCGTGCCAGATTATCCTCTCTAAACGCAGCAATTTCAGCTGTTTCGAATTCCCTTGTTTCTATAGACACATATTACTTACTATGTATAATAGCCTACAAACAATTTCGATAAAACAATAAAAAAGGAGGTTCGCGCGCGATCACCCGCTAACGATAGCAAGTTCAGCTCAGTTCGTCCGCAATAAATCGTGCTGTACTAGGAATCGTCGATGCCTACAAAAGCAATTTGAAATCATAATAATATATAAACCGGCGTGCCATTGAGAGTTACGCCGCCTATGAAAGAGAACGTAACACACTATGTATAGGACCAACTTTTGAAGCAATTTTTCATGTGATCACAGTGTTCCCCATGAGCACGTGTCTGTCCGTGAGCACAGTGTTCCCTGATATTGCTGTGAGCACATCGTTCCACTTGAGCACTTGGTTCGCCCGTGAGCACAGTGTTCTCCGTGGTCGGTGTTCTCCGTGAGCACAGTGTTCCATGAGAGCACATGGATCCCCGTGAACACAGTTCTTCACGACCACGTGGTTTCCGTGAGCACAGTGTTTCCCATGAGCACTATGTTCCCCATGAGCTCAGTAAAACCATCCGGTGAAAATAACATGTTCACGAAAATGGCTTTTTTTATAGTGACGTCATGAGTTGGATCACTCCCTTTTTTTCAAGGCTGGCTGCGTCCTAGCAAGCCACTTGTATAATATTTCGACCAAGCGCCCACCTTTAACAGGGCCATAATAGACGACTATAGGATGACTTTTTAACTGATTTTAATGAAGACTGCGACAAGAGGCTATCGTGCGCGTCGTGCGTGGAGACACCATGACTAACAAAGAGTCAAGCATCCAGTTACAACCTAGAATAGAACAAGGAGCCAAAGCCTCAGTTCATTAATGCTCAAAGGCGATCATCACGAACAACAAGCAATTACGACCGCCGAAGCCACGCAAAAACGCATTACAGACAGCCACTCGTCAGTCTTCACCAGTTCTGAATTCATTGTGTACCTCACAATATTAAGAAGGCATATCAAAACAGCACAAACGAGTTAACGAAGTAAAAATTACCATCCCATTACCATGATCGAAACAACATATTCCACTCAACAACTTTTTAGCGAAAGACCTAACAGGCAATGCATGACGTAATATCTTCAAGTAGGCATACGAAGCAATGGAAGCGACTCATGAACATTCCAATAACCAGACTAAGGCCTCCTTATATATATTATTAGTGTAGCAATAAACAACACCGAGGACCTTCCAATTTCATCCTCCAAACATCGTCTCCCATTATCAACCATGTTAAGTCTACGAGTCACGACGAGTGGTGGCAGTGGCAAAACAAAATCAGCAAACAAATGAAGACACCTACAACACATTATTCGCATCCTGTTACTTACAACTAAAGTGACTTCAATCCCCGCCTTAACTCTGTTAGATTGGCAACACAAACGGCATTAGTCACGGTGACAAAAAAATATTTAAACAACGAGGGGCCTGCGACAAAATCAATAGGAGTTCCGTAAAACCAAAGCATGTACAGTATTGACCCTTTCTATAGTCTAGAGACCCAGGCACAGACAACAGAGTAGAGCCGTTTCTGCAGCAGCAAAGACGGGGACTCATCTCCCAATTTACAGTCCAGAAAACGTCCAGAAACATCAATCTATATTAATAGTACAGAACATACTTAATGACGTAATCGTCATCCTCATGAGCATTTAGTGTAGTTCTTGAGAATAGCGCACAAAAAACTGCGCTAAAAATATGAGTTTGACACATACACCCCTGATTTGCAAGAAACAGTATGCTACACTGCAACCCTATATATTAACTCACGTGGTATGATTCCTTGATCGGCTAATACATTCCTGGGCCTTCTCTGCTGCAGCTTCAACGCCAGACCTGAAAAGAGAAAATGCGGTAAGTAGGCTATCGTTAGGAGAATCGACAACAAGTAACAAGAACCAAGAGATGTTGACGGTTAGCCGTATTGTGAAAATCGCCAGAATGCATGAATCATGGAAAGGATATTACACACATCACGCATGCACGATGTATGCTGAAAGAGTAACTGTCGCTATAAACCATGACTGCATTACAGGCAATGCTGTTCTATCGATGTGGCGGCATCACTCTACTGTTCTCAACAGACCGTATCGAATCCGCGAATCTGGCAAGCCCTGTAGTCAGATTCAGAACATTATCATAAAATTGGGCAATAATGAACCTGCGTTATACCCGAATTACATCAATCAACTGAGCAATTAGACTTAAACAATAGAAATATTTCAAGAGCATATTATCCTAACACTGCGGGGATGACATTCCGCTGCAAGCAAGATGTTGGATATACCGTAGCTTGATTTTGAGATGAAATACGTATCGGATGCGGCTGCTTTCAAGTAACGTAACTCTAACCCATTAGTAGTCCAACACCTTCTGATCGGGAGGTTCCGGGTTCGATTCCCGACCGAGTCAAATCAAAGACTTAGAATTCTCTAACCATGTCAATTTGCTCACTCACTCACTCACTCACTGTCAGACAAAGACTTAGAAAGAGTAACAGTCCAGAAACAGGCCACTGCCATATTTTACCATTTTAGTGTTCATGACCAAAAACTGCTTGAAAAGTTGTGTATGGTTAAGGATGAGTTCAATGTGTGTATGAATACTCCTTACAACCACATCCTACATCTACAGTATTCTGATGTACTGAATATAGGCTTATGCTAATATACCAAATACATTCAAGCAGTATGTCAAGTTGCCAAGACAGAATATTACACATGTCTGTGTGTGACACTTTGTGATAGACTGATTATCCA
This sequence comes from Botrylloides violaceus, assembly GCA_030412335.1. Lineage (NCBI taxonomy): Eukaryota > Metazoa > Chordata > Ascidiacea > Stolidobranchia > Styelidae > Botrylloides > Botrylloides violaceus. The sequence continues at coordinate 4,837,256 of JASFYC010000810.1, forward strand.
CTATCGACCATATGTATAGTATTACAACATGTTAAATGCCACTCAAGTAATGAGCACAGGTAATAACCATGTTGCCTTCAACTTAAGAGTAGACGACACCTCTTTGCATGCTTCAAGTTGACCTTGTTAACTAGAGACAAGAATGTTGTCCATCAGATTCAACGCAATGTTGCATATACCTGGTTTTTGCTTTAACATTTCCAACCCCGTTTGCACAAGGGAATGTTTCTTTAACAGTGAGTTGATTAATTTGTTTAGCGCCCTAATATCAACTTTAGCTTTTACTTCAATTGGACTAGGAGGCGGACATTGTTTCGTAGGAGAAGTTTCTTGATCAACAATCTCGTCAGCTATGCTCTCTTCTTCGGTAGTAGATACAGAGGCAGGCGACAGAAAGCCTTGTGCTACATCTTCGTTTTGTTCACTGAACGGGCTTGGCTGGCTAGAGCATTCAGATTCGGAACCTGAATTGCTCCCAGTGCTGGTTGATCTCCCGAATTTCCTATTCTCAGAGTTCAATATTTCGATCGACTTCTTTCTGTTTAAGTCATCGCCGAGTAGAATCGGACGAGCGTACACTTCCTCTCCAGGCATTTTATCACACGAGCGTTCCCCATGAAATTTCCAAACCTTTTGTCCGTACGCATAACACATAAAAGTACCTCCTTTGCAGTTTACAACCGGTGGATTTTGCCCAAACTTAGCCATCTAACTAAGTACTATCAACAATTTAAATATGCCGATTGAAGAAAAGATTACAGTTAGTAATATCGACTTGATAAGCAGAAATCTCGCAAGTCCCAACGTCAAAGTGCTATGGGTTCTTACTACAAATATTACAACAATATTGCAACATAAAAGCTTAGCAGTGAGTGCGTTGGTTCCTGCGAATTCAAAGGAAATGACTGACTGTACTGGGTCCAAAATCTGACAATCTGTCCTTCCTAGAATCCGAGCTGAGTTCATATCGCACCGGAACATCATTATTTTGGCATCATACGGTTGGTAGTTGGCCACCGATTTAAAGGGCTGAGGTGACAAATTATGAAGGTGGCTTGAATCGTGTTTCACTAGGTCATTGTTTGTTAAATTCAAGCCATCATCATTATTTTTAGTACAGATTGACCGATATTGGTTATTTCAAGGGATGGCTGATGGCCGATATCGATAATCGAGAAATCACGATGATCTGCCTCGATAATCGTCATCGGTGATCAAGACCAATATTCAATATCAACTTCCTTACTTGACTCGAGCCGACACCGATATAATCGCAAATATACAAATATCGGCCTCGATATAATTGGTCGAAACCTAAAGTAGTGTTTGCCCTTCGATCGTACTCGAAATGCGTTAAAAATTTTCAATATACTGTTACCACAATGCCACGGCACACGGCAGCATCCCCAGTCAGCTGTATATTGACTGTTTCTTTCAAGAAAGCACCACATAATCACATTCGTATATCATAAACTATTCTCCAACACTGTACATAAATCGCGGCTGATGCTTCAGGGCCTCACTGAGTTTAGATTACCGCAACACTCGTCTAACGATACAATGCCTACCGTTATTAAGCTGCGTAATACATCCAACACAAACAAACCGTGATGATATCAACCAAGTGTGACTAGTCAGCTTTACAAGAGACGATTTATTCATCCTCTAACGATAATGGCTCAAAAACACCCAACAATAACATTGGCTAAATTCGAAATACAAGCCTCCATTCAGTACGCTAACATGGCTTACTTGCGTGCATTGTAAATTGAACTATCTACAGCAATGGCAAAAATCAGTACTGGCTGATTTCGACAATATATCCTACAACGCTATTTCATGAAAACTCCACGTCGCGTCGCTTCTACAGTACAAGTGTGATTATCATGTCTACCTGGTTGAATTTTCGCTGTCAACATAAACCGAAACGACTCCTACACTCGTAATGACTCAAACTATGAAAAGAAACACTTGTTCCAGTTAAAGCAAACATTTATCCAAAGGAGTTGAAGTTCTAACGTTTGCCGGAAAGCGACTGCTACATTACGGCTGTCATCGAAATTTGTCTTCGAAGTAGAAAGAGCCAACGAGTCGTGATAATTCACATGCTAGTTATAGCGTAAAAACATACGCGACAAAATGCGGCACAGAAGCAGAACACTAATCTCAACCTACTGTACAATCTAGCAGTGTAGTAACACAAATGTTCAAATCCTGCTGAATCCAATCTGTTAAATTGCAAACTAAAAACTTTTCTTGGCTACGGCCGAGGCTGCGTGCTTAACGCGAGAGAAGTTGCTAAATCGCCGGAAGAAACAAACCATCGTCACGACTCTCGCTCACATTGATGACGTCGGCAGATTAACGACTGCTTCGTCAATGTAACTTCCCACCGTGGAGAAAATATCAAATTTACCAAACATTGATCTGGCGTCCAGTTCTATGGCGGACCGTAACAATACAGATAAAGACAATATTAAACACATCACATCACCACATCTACAGAGATCGAATATCTACGCTTACAGCATATCCGATTCTGATCTGATTCTGATCAGTGATCACTAGAAGACAAAGTTTTTTTCTACGGTTGTGGTAAATCCGATTATTCTCGATCGCCGTAAGCTCTAGTTGTTAGGTAACTTTCTAACTTAGTAATTTAACTCAATCCATCCCAAGCTAGCGTAACCCGATCAAACAAGCTAACGTTATTCAACACGCTCCTCCAACCACAGTCCTTGAAGTAGACAATGGTCCTTTAAAAAATCTTGAAAAAGACTGTATTGTTATCGACTACGTCAAGCAGAAGACGGGCGATATGAACGCACAACAAAACAATAAACATACGACTTTCTCTCATTCACGAGCAAATTCTGAGAAGAAGCAATAATGCAGAAAACAGAATATTTCCAAAACCTATTACCAACCAGTCATAAAATAAGTAGTGTAACAACCAGATGTCAAATCTACACGGTAGCGCAGAATAGAGACAACTAAAAACCAACTAGTGCGCCAGATCAAAAACTGCATCAGTCGCAAATATTTGGGTGACGGATCTAGGATATTTGCTTAAATCCGCGAGAGCCCATACCAGCGGCAAAATACATTGCGCATCTGCGTCAGCGTTCGAAGGAATTTCACGCGAAGACGCGACCATATCGTTACACGCTTCAAAAATATGGCATGCCGAAAACAGCACGGCGACATAGATATCTTGGCCAATGTTAAGCGAACAGAAAAAAAATTTACATCATCACTGTCCTGACATGCATTCCAGATCACGAATGAATTCATCATGGCCGGAAATGTGTGAAGCGTTGACACGCGTCCCATCTACAGCAACTCCATTTCAGCCCGATCGATCACCGACAAGTTATTTTAAAATAAAATAGAAAATTTCGCATACCAACGCTTTAAATATTTGGCATCGAAATTCAGCGCATATACTGTCGGCAATATCGAAGCGTTTGGTTGTAGCGCACGCCGCTAGACGCGTGAAATAGTGTATACAACGAAAAATCGAAGCAACCTATAAAATTGGCTCTAATAGACCGTGTGCATTCTGCCTTTCTCCAAGCACGTGGAATTTGCAATACTCGTGAATAGTAGCGCTATCTCAAGATATTCGTTGCTAGCGTTTCTAGTGACATTATAGGGCTCGAAGCGTTCTATGCCAAGGTCTCAAGTGCACCACTACCGGCCTACGGGAATGTGAATGGCAGTGGAAAAAATGAAGTTTTGATTTGAAGGAATTGTCGTCTACACGTATAAGACGGACCGCAAGCAAAATTAAATTACCAGTCAGTTATTTATTCATTATACTGTCACTTCTTAAGTATTCTGAAGGTGTCACTACTTCACTGACAAACTAAACCGTGTATCATCATCACCAACTGCTATGTCGGAGTTAAAAAAGAAGCATCTTAATAAGGTACGCACTACACATTTTAGTAAGAACTTGCAACCGATAATTCAACGTCCCGCCTCGTTTCTTGTAAAACGACAAATTCTTGGTGTCAACTATCTATCAATCCACCGATATCCACTCCACTACTACTCTACACATTAGAAAATCGCATTAGCTGGAGATTCAACTATACAAAAAACAACCGCGAAATCAAAATCATGGACCTAGAGTCCTAGATCATTCAGTACTGCACAACAACGACCTCCGTCAAGGCAAGTCAAACTGTTTACTCGTGATCACCCGAAAAAGCAGTCTGTCGTGAAAACATATTCGTATAGCTACAATCTTACCAAGCTAACGAGCACAATGATACACACAATGCAACACATCAGCAACAAATCGTAGTACTGTACTACTTGCCTTTACGAGGCAAGTCGACCTGTATATTCACGACTACCCGAAAAAGCAGTTTCTCGCGAAGACATGTCCGTAACTACAACCTTACCACACTAACGAACAAACAAACACACGCAAAGTAACACTAATTAACAAATCGTAGTACATGTACTCCATATTACCAAATACAGTACACAGTACCGTACGTTATACTACGGATTGTTCATTAGTGCTTCTTTGATTGTGTTGCTGTGTCGTTCTTGTAATACTAGAGCCATCAAGTGTTCAACTACAAGATCGCAGACAAGATAAACACACAGTGCGAGCTTTTCTCACAGTCTACCATCGTCATAACCTTCCAGCCACAATATCTCAAACAAATCTACATTAAATGAGATCAGACAATAGCAATATAGCCCAGCAGTCCGCGCTCACAAATTTTCAAGAGGTATTACGCAAAATAAAGAAATTGCACAGAGCACTAAAGTACTATTCCAATATAACAAAGCTCTTCTTTAACATGGCTCCTCGATCATCATAAATTTTCCTAATACAGTGCCCTTACAGTCCCTTGAAGTGGTATAAGAAGAAATTCAATAAAAAACCAAGCACCGAGCATTTATCCGATGTTCATGATTAAGCGATACTGTTTTGACCCGTCGTGAAACAACAGTAAAATCCTTTTAGCCATAAGACAAGTGATATGCATGTTATTGCAAGAAAAATATCCTTTCATCCTTGTGAAGTTTGGGAAGAACGAACAACACGTCTGCCGACAACGATGCGACGTCCACTGATCTGATTGGGTGATATATCATTCTGTATTATGACGTCACACTCAACCAAGAACGTCTATCTCAGGTGTCGTCTGTGACTGGCGCACGACAATCTACGGTTTGGGCTTAACGAATATTCCCATTGCCAAAGATACAGCGGTATGTTCTGTGTAGTACCGATGTGTACGCAGTAGGCTGTACGGCATTCATAGTAAAAGCGAGCGCGATAACGTCAATGTACATAGTCAAAAGGTAAGATACATTTTTTAAAAAGATAATGGGTTTTGCTGTCCGCCTTATGAAAACCTGTCGCGGCGGTCCTACAACTATAACAACAAAACGATCTTGTAGTCGTGACTCCTACTACATAAATTCTTTTAGAAACATATTGTATCTAGAAGTCGGTTTGGCCTGTTTCTGATTCGATAGAAAACACAGTTTAGCAGAATATGAACGGTTGAACGCGTGGGAAAAAAACACTGCCAGAAGATTCTTTTTCGGTTAAAGGTTTGTGGAAATTGAAGGTCCCTCCTCCTGAAATTCCTGGGTCACGTGATCGATACCTAATAATTTGTGGAGTTTGAGTTTCGAGTGTCTTTTAATCTAAGTGTTAACAAATGAATTACCAAAGGCTGACGACTTTACACGTCAAGACCAAGAGAACATTATTTCATTATCTTTGCAAATGACGATTAAAAGTATGACATCAAATATGCGCCGATTTAGGTGACAGAGAAAACATGGAAGTCGCTTGGGAACTCCATGGGAGGTACAGCAGGTAGCCCATTCCATGAGATGAACATAACATCACCTTCATCCAAATCCCACAACCATCAAATTCGCTTGGATTGCTTGGGCCACGAAAAACAAAACGGGAATGGCAGTGTAGCAAAAGCGGGACAATTATTCCATGCCCTATTCCAACCAATGAGGCACAGCACACGCCAATCTATCAGGTATGGACATAGCAAATGCGAAAACGCCCACATAGTTAAACAGCAATGACGCGCAAAATCGACGTTGACGCGCGGCGAAATCGCCGTTTAAATTAAATGCAGCCACACGCAATTCCAGCACGCCGTCATAAAAATTTATGAAGATGCATTTGACGTAGGTCGACTTGTGTTGGATCGAGTAGTGCGTTCATGCATACCAAGCCACTTGACCAAAGTATGGCGCAAAACTGCAAAAATTATGTAATTGAAATGCGATGAAACTGCGACCTACAACGAGTACAGCTACTCACAGTTGAGAAAGCAGCCCATTCTAATGGTGTCCATCCTGCCCATTGATAGCAATTACCGAATCACGAGAAATCACTGATATCTCCAATAGCCTATTAGCCCACCATACTCAAGAATACTTATGACGTGGCATGGCTTACTTTAGTTCTAAATTAGGCCATGGACGTGGTCATAGAGAACTACCAGTAATTCTCGACGGCCACGCATGATATCTCCTTCTCTTCATACATCCAATCCAAATCCTAACCTTGAGGACCTTGCCATGAAGGTTACTACCACTTCTGATAGCCATTCCACTCTCCGGGTAGAACATAGTAAGTGGTTTTCAACCAGTGGTCGGAGGGTTGGCGGCGGTACGCGAGGCCTCATGAATAAATAGAACTGATCGGTTACCAACCGTACCATTCGCTTTAGTTTTGTAATGCTGACGAGCAAGAGCGACCACAGTAAATAATATGTTGCTCATATGATCAATTTACCACGAGTTGAGATAATTATAGAGACATACAAACGTCACGATAGGATTTCCTATACGCAAGACAGGCCTGGATCGCCTTGGCTTTAAGCTAAACTGTCGGCATTAATTTCGATCTGAGGAGTGTTGTCTTTCAAAGTCAGTCTGTGGAAGCATAATATATATGAATTTGCCGGCCCGCCATTGTAGTGCCACTGATATAGATAGTGGCCGCAAATATTCGCAGAATGTGACGTAAATCCGTGTTCAACGCAACATACAGCATGCAATTTATACGTTAAAAGCAAGCCATCACATATCAACACAACACTGTTGGTTTCCCTCACTATATCGGACACGATGCGCTATATTTGTACAAATATGAAAACTGAAGAAGCGAAGAGGGTACTGGCGGGGTGGCGGAGTGCATTGACGTCATAAATACAAGTGGAATCCCGAAATATGGCGGAAAACATCTAAATATTACAAGTAGAGTTTAGGCACGGATTTAATAACCGTGACTGCTTCCGAGAATTGCATCGTCACTTATTCAGTGAGAGTGAGTGACCGCCGTCGAGACTGCGGCAAGCACCGTTTATTCAACTACCCGGTACCGTACGCTTATAGTCTAAATGTGATACAGACCGCATGGATTTTTGAAGATTAACTTCTCGGGTTGACGTATGTACAATGTACAATGAATACTTTACGCTGTACATAGGGAGGCTGTTCGTATCACTTATTGCAGTTCTCCCGACAGTCATGTTCTGCATTCGACGTAAAGCCGATTGACTCGCGTTTAACTGAAGTGCGCTATCTCGATATTTACGGTTTATAGCCTGGATCACCATCATGTTCGACGAAGACAACGATGCGACGTCTCCCGATCTGATTGGGTGATATATCATTCTGAATTATGACGTCACATTCAATCAAGAACGCGTCTGTCATGCGTTATCTCATCTGTAACTGCTAAGAAAATCTACAGTTTAGGTTTCAAGTTTCTACTAATATTCCCGTTGCCAAACATACAGATTTGCAGCGCATTGAAAGCAGTGACCTGGCGTACATAACCTAAGTTGAAAACGCCAAAAAATCAAAACAACAACAACAAACCGCATAGCATCAGTCAGAGTCACCGGCCCTGTAAACTATCTACGTTTGCCTACATCACAGGCAGCATCACAGCCTATTTTACCGCACTGCGGATACAATTTTAAACAAAAAATTCAGTGAAGTAAAGGTAGCACGTATACAAAATCACGTATTGGAGTATATCAACCGAGCGTGGGGTCAAAGTGTAATCATCTAATCAACCACGAACGTGCCGTTACCTGTAGTCTATAATACTGCGATGGATATATTCAGGAAATCAACAGCAACCATTTTCTAGATTGTACGCAAGACGCGCTAAGCTACGGGAGTTGTGCGAACTGCGCCGTTTCAATATCCATCATCCAATTAGCGCAGGTGCGGGCTAAGTAAATTTACTCAATCTTATCGAATAGTAGTGCGTTCTCAAACGGTAAGACGCCTATCAATAAACCAGAGTACCAGACAGAGTGAGTAGCGGACGTAATGCATAGTTACTTAAATGGTAGAAAACGCCAAAAGTACAAATATTCCGTTAGACTTACTAAAGGAGCACTAATAAGACACCTTGAAGGGCTGGTCAACCTTTATTTAAACCATAAACGCACGGCTGTCAGTCACTGCATTATACTAAGAAAAATGTCATCAAACACTGCTGCAAAGCATGAAATCTCAAAATCGCCTCGCAAGTGAATTTTTGCAGTTGATCAGGTGGAGTGGTGGACGGATTACATGGTCAACCTGAAACTTATCTGCGTAAAGGCGCGGTATATTCCTTAGCAAGCAAATTTACATTAACACAGATCCGTTTCAAGAACGCATCGGTTGAGTGTGGCGCCATGATTTTCTTATCGGCGTATCAAAGCATAGCAAAAGTTTGGTAGAATGCTATAAGTTAATGTTAGACTACCCCCATGTCTATCCTGAGAGCTTATACTGACAACACATCATGAAATTGTGTTATTGAAGTAGACCTTGTCTTCGTTTTAAATCACGTACGCGATAGCATTCCCATCATTCAACATAAACTGCCTGACTGTAAATATATCGGATATCATTAAAACTCACGATAGCGAATGAAATCGCTTTAATCCGCCCATTCATTCCGTTACGGTGAGTGAACGTTAACGCGGATAAAATATTTCCAACTTTTCGCCCCCCTACAGTGTTTACGTACAATCAAGGTTAATGCACGCGAAACACGGTAAGGAAAAAACGCGAAGCGAATTACAGCGCGTTTTAATAACGGACCCGTAAAGAAAATAGACCTGCAGGGTCGCAAGGTGTTATATTAATTTCCCTTCGCGGTCAAAGTTGCAGAATTTTTAATCAAACCACATCCGTTGCCGTCTCGACAAAAGGAGAAAGTGATATATTATTTTTATACAAGTGCAATTTATTCTCCCATCATACCACCTAATATATAAGATTATGACCAATTGTGTCGATATTACTGACAACGCTTCAAGGTATAGTGGTAGGTTGACGGCCACGAGATCGGTAGTTCCCGGATTCAAATCATCTCCAGACCGCATCATAATAAATCAAAGATGTTAAAAACTTAAAATTGCTATCTGGAGCGTCGTCGATAGACAGTCAGCGCGCGGAGGATGATAGTGCGGACCGGTGGCGCTTGATTTCGATGTCTCATTAGAGACGACACGGCCATAGCATAGCGTTCACGCGAAATCGTCATAGCATCACTAACTACTGGAAAGAGCACGTATCGGCTCGTCACGTGTAATAATTACTAATCTGGCGTACATGACCTTAGTATTTGAAAACGCCATAAATCCAGAACAACAACAACTAGCAGTAATCACTGATCACGAGATGAGTACAGCTTTCTCTAGTAGCTAGTTACGACATGCGAAACAAATCGTAGCAAGGGCCAGCGCATTAGCTAGCATTCGCCCCATCTTACGATTTCACAGTACGTCTAGTGTGGAGCGTATAGATTTACTGTGCACTGTGAGCATCGTGTTGTAGTCTAGGTCTGTAGATATCCATGTCATGGTAAATTTGCGGCATCGGTAAATCTTTCTTCAAAGAGTAGTTATAAATAAATGGGCGCAGCGTAAAACAAACAACATCTTCCGAAATAGAATATTGCTCGTATGGCTGAGACATGACAGCATTACGGCGTAAAAACTTTGAAGAATTGCTGTTTATAACTATTCGTTCATTATACCGCAACTGAAATTGGCGTAATCCTAACGAGAAATTGGAATAGGTGATGTGTCTAATTACGTAATCAGCACTATGGCCACTGTCATAAGAGGCTGCGAGTATATTCTCATTCGAACAAAGAGGTCGCTCTTCTAAGCCAGCGCCATCCCTCCACATTAACCCAGTAATTCTTGCATCTGACAGGGCAGCTGCCGATGCCAATCTTAGCTTCGTTGGTGTGACGCGACCGGGATTCGACACCCAGCTTTCCGAATTCGGCGACCAACGTTGCGCCAACAACGCGGTCTCTAGACAAGAACAACTGCTCAGTTCACTGAGGCAACTTTCTTTTATTAAGCGACATCGTTGAACGCAATAGGCAAACTATATCGTATCTTTGCGCGTCGTTCAGTCGCTAGCGAAGCTTGGTAGGCCGACTTTACCAGTAGATCGCGTAATCAATTTTTGCAGGCTCACATGTCCCATTACCAAGCGTCTCCGGATAGAAAGAAGTAGAAATTTGGAACAACCGCACTAAACTACACAAAGTACGGCGAAGTCATATAAGCCATTGCGCGCATCAACTTTAAAAATCAGGTGGAAATTTCTCGAAGCACTTAGCAAAATTTTATCTTCTGTACAATCTAACCACGGATATATCAGTAATTGACCCCACAACACTATGTAGCGTTATAAAATGTTCTGATGACGACGCAGACAGAATACGTCATTACAAGGTTCTCCAAGAAGGCCAAGCTCATTACTATTTCCACAATACAATCATAATGTTGGGCTGAACGTCGCCAGATCACAAGTACTTATGCAGGTCACGTTACATAACACTATCACGACGATTTCTTTTTCGCGTGTCTTCGCATAGATTTGATGAAGAATTTATAAGTGACAACAGTATCGTCATTTACAGTACACATGATGACGTAACATTGAAATGAAAGATGCAAGAGAAACGCGAAACGTAGTTATAGCCACCCATGGCCAAAGACGTGATAATATTCTAACCACATTATCGAATATCCCAACAACTAAATTGGCCTAGGCGATAACGTCAGTTGATGGATATGGAGTGAGTAACGAGCGCGTTGAACTCTCATGCTCAATCACCGAGTCTGTATGAAAGCTGAAACTTCATAGCAATAAAAAGCGTACGCGGTGAAAGTAATGTGTTTACGTGCATCAACACATGCCAAGGCGGCAACAATATGCAAACCTTAGGAAGAGTATTCCAAGACTAACCGTCCGCCGATTGACTTCAGTGCCTGCGCGCTTTACTAAAACAAGCATGGTCAAAATCAACCCGGCAGCAACCCCCGACGCTTCGTCAACTCACGGGCTCGCGGCTGCGATGCGACCAACATAAAGGAGTGGAATCATTACCGCACGTCCACGCAGTGGCACCGGCGATATGCGCAGAGGCGGAAGAGGGGTGGGGGTCTGAGGGCTGAAGCTCAAGGCCACGCGTATTTCGTCTTTTTTATCGGATTACCTTTGATTAGGGTGCATATTTTACAAACGTTCTCAGGCTGTAGTCAGGGAGCCCCGTTACGAAATTCAGCCCAGGGCCCCTAACAGACTTAATCTGCCGTGGCTATGCGCCTTGCATTATAAAATGTGGTGCGTCTACGTTTTGTACACCTACTCTACATCATGAAAAGTTGAGATGCCCGAGGCGACCGTGGAATCCCCTCACAACTATTGGCAATATTATGGAGTTGCTGTTATACCTAAATCGTCACGTACAGTAATGCCAATGCATACTAATATTATGGCTACTATAGTCAACGAGAGCTCTTAGACGTTCTGAGAGTCTTCATCGGCATATAAGTGATATAACGCAAATTCCACGGTACTATGACTTACGTATGATGCTAGCAAATTCCATGTATTGTGGCCACATTACAATTACCACCGCAGTATCAACAAATTTTATGATAACTCCGAAAATTTCAGTTCTCGTTGCTCATCTTGAATACCTTTCAACAAGCATTCAGATTAAGCATGGAAATGATCGAGTAAGTTAGCCGTCTGGAATGTGTTCATGCCGGGGATATGGATGAAGAATCGGACGGTAATCCTTAATACCTGCGACTAACGTCTGAAAAATCTAGTATCACAGAATATCGTGGAGCCAATGGCCGACGACCAATAGATATCGCAAAGAAGATTCAGCACAAATTTAACGTCCAGCCATGGCCTACTTGATTCTAAAGTAGTCACATTGAACTTTACCTAAACTTAGTTTAGTCTAAAGTAGGAGGCCGTGGTCCATTAGCCTTGATTTATTGAAAATTAAAACGTTCGCAAGCATCCGGAGCTCCGCCCCTACATCAGGTGAAGAAGGAATCATAATTTCCAATACATCAAAGCTGAACGTTAAATCTTCTTTACGAAAATTTAATGTGCAGCAGAGTAGGCCTAAGCAAAAACATTACATTCTGACTGGTTCCCTGGCCGCATTAAGACATAATCCCGATAACATCAGACGGTTAGAGCCTTAAGCAGTAACGATTTCAGATTTTAGATTGATTTGCCATGCAAACGACGTAGACCTCACTCGCGAGTCGCGACTCGCGACCACCATGGTAGGCAGTCATTACGATTAAGATATAACTACATTTATTCACAATTTCAACAAATTTATCAATATCAAACTACATATCATGTAAAACGGTGAAATCTCGATTGTAATTTCACGGACATCACGAGACGAGACCTTTTTTTTACTTTTAACGACAGAATAAGCTTACAGAATCGAAACCGTACGTAACGCATATTTTTTCGCTAGCTAGCGGATGGGTGACGTGAGATGCTTCCAAGGTTTCCACCTCCTGCCAGTTCCAATCCTATCATAAACAGATACTACTGACGGATGAGCGCGATTCAACATCAATCAACATAGCACAATTTCTACTCCACGCTGTTAAACGCTCGCAGCAAAACCGCTTAACTCAATATCGAAAAATACGAGATATGCCGGCAATACAGTCCACGCCCATACGTAAACGAAACTAACAGGCCAAGGGTTGACATATACATTATACAACGATGAATAAATCAGCCACATTGCGGAGTGAGGATTCGCCCACAGGCCACATGCATCAGAATAGTAAACTATGGATGTGTTACAATTTGCACTTCAAGGAAACAATTTTCGCTTCCTTCATCGATTCAAAAGCCTTAGGCTTAGCTACGCAAGACTAGATGACATAATCAGGGCCGAGCTGTCTAACGTACTCAAGAATCATACAAATTTTTGTATAGATCGGGCAGGAAAACATCGAGAAGATTTGTCTAGTTTTGGCCAGATCTATCTAGACATCCCTAGTTTTGGCCGAATGCGCGTTCCTCACTGTGAAAAAAAAGTCACTGACTCGAGTGGTTCGGGATGAGTGGAGTCGTTTGGCGACCGCGTAGCCCAATGGCGTTGATGGAATCGCCGATTGACTTGCGATCAAGTATAGTACAGTTCACTGATCTTCGTATTAAGAGGAAAATATTGTGGTTCAAAATGAATGTCAAGTAACAAATCCTACGCCATCTTTCATCGACGAATGTATATACTCCATACTGTCACAACTGGTCTCAGCGAAATGTGTCTCATTGAAATAAGGCAGCAACTAGCAAGTATAGCTTATCCTCACCAAGACAACATTACAAAACCCCACAGGAGATCACAGATCAGGTAGCTAGACGGATAGGCACTGCCGATCGAGGAGCACACGTCATAGGGAGAAAATGCGGATTTACAGTGGGAACGAAGCTATACCGATGATAATTTATCTCCTCCTAATACACAAGTACACGACAGACTTTACGGTTTATCGAGAAATGCGATAACCTGGCATAGAGGACAAACAGTCTGGTGCAAATAGCGGCGAGTTCCATCGGCGTTAAATCATACCCCATGACGTTGATGATGCCCCTGCGTTTGGCAGAAATTCACGACTACTTTACCGACAGTAGAAAATGGCTCAGAAGGAGAAGATTTCAGCTACTTTTCAATCTACTGGTCGATTCCAATAACAGGCAGAAATCGTCAATCAACTGTGTGCACCAAACACACTCTTGAATTTTCATTGGTATACCGGTATACGAATACAGCAGGAGAAATAAATATGCATTCAAGAAATTGCCTATGGGCACTTAGAGAGTCTATTCAGATTGAAATGAAATACGCGAACGAGTGGATGCCGACGAACTTGCAATCGTATCAAACAAGCTGATAAGATCGCCATTGACAAACATACGTGATGAAATTGTGTAATCAAACCTAACGCACCGTGCAAAGCGTGTACGAGTGGAAATGAACAGCAATAACTTTATACATTCAAACCGTTGCTTACGACGTGACCGTACACGAGTTTCAATCAAAAGCCCGGGTAGGTAAACCACAAAACAAAGACAGACAGGCGTTCTAGACTACGTTCCGAAACGTCCAAAATCCGTGATCAAACACGGACGGCATATATCATGTATTACACAACAAACAACATGTTCGATCACGCATCGTTACGATTTCTAATAGGATACAGAGCCAATCGGGCGAGCGAAATCCGGCAGACAAGATGCGAATTTCGCAGAAGCGTACGCTCAAGCCAAAAATAGTTGGAATGCAAATATCGCATGCTCATCTAACCTCGTTTAATCTCCTTGTACTTATCTTCATTAAGGTCACATGTCTCATCTTCCTCTTTTATCACCGCGCTAAGGTGCATGGACGTCGTTGGCAAGAAGAGGTCTTGTTATAAAGTGAAGAGAAAAGGAAGTATCAGAAACAGGAAGAACATAAGTAAGCACAGATTAAAGCAAAACTGCAAGGTTAAGACAGATAAAAGATGAAATATAAGTAAACAGATATTAGTTGGACTTAAAACAAGGTATGCATTATATCATTACCATTCAGTTCATTGCTAAACCTATAATGGATAATTGAGCGTATCTAAGAGCAGATTACATCCTCAAGGACGGGCGCGTCAATATCGCTTTGAGTCCCTGGAGATTGTAAAAACTTCATTGAACTGTAGATAATAAAGGTTAGTCTTATCAGACGCGGAATGCATAGGAATTATTGGTTTGAGGACGCCCCTAGCCCAAATCGACAACTTACAGTGTCGATCTCACTTATTCAACCGCTAAAGTAATGCATCTGCATCGAGACAATCGCAATCTCTCGTCAGCACTCAGAAACACAGTCATTTCAAACACAAGTGGGCGCTGGTGAACAACGTCAAGTACAAAATTACCCGTGTGAGACGCAGTTCACATCAACCCATGCATCTATTTCGTCTTTCTCCCATGGGTCACAGAATCTCAATATTCAACTCGAAGTTATGTTAGATCGGATGTAAGGCACATTACACACATACATGATTAAAATACCGTTTACCGTCGCCCATCCATGTGCGCATACGTATATGTACTTCTACATGTAAAACTGGACAGCAGATATTTATATTTATTATTTGCGTACCGGTAGTTACATTTAAGCGCCGATACCTCCGATGGCAAGATCTGTGTTGCAGCCCGGTACATCACAATTATATCGATTTTAAGGCGGGATTCGGATAGTAGCTGGGCAGGGTGTAACAGGTGCCAAATACGGCACCAAGGTTCTACACCAAATGTCAGGTTAATCTAAGGTTAGAGCTTGGAGCAACATCTGACAAGTTTGTATGTGTATACAGTAGGATAAGTGGAATCCGCAGCAATCAAAGTTGATAGCACAACGTATTGACATCTCCACGTTGTCATGACATCATATATTCTACCGTATTTGAGTGGTAGGAGGACCTACTCAAAATTGCAACACATGAACAAGCTCTCCACTAACAGAATGACATCAACCATTATTATCTATCATGCCCTTCGTAAGACGTACAGTCGTACACGCAGCTGATAGCCTCAGGAAATGGAAGCGCAACTACGCCATAATCTCATTAGCCCACGCTCCGAACTGCAGTGGTAACGTAAGTAATTACGATCGCTGAAAGGACAGCCAAGTGGGTGTGACGCGAATGACAAATTATAATCACGCGTACGCAAGGAATTGTCGTACCTTCCACGCATACACAACAAATTGTTACAAAACAAAGATTGGTTCGTAGTATGCTATGTGGTGACTACACCCGTTACAATGCCGTCAGCGCGTCAGTTGATAGTGATGGGGCAAGCTTACTTCTGGAAATGTCACTTATGCTATTCACAAGAGTGCGCGTGCGCTGATGACTTGGTAATGATCATAATCGCATTGCATTAGCTACAGACGGGACGCAACGGCAAGTGCTGCAGGTACCAATAAGTTCAGCTGCGGAAATCAAAACCCTCTGCCGCCGCTAGCGGTAACACATTTATTCCGAAGTTAACCGCTACTAGTCTCCATTGCGAATACCATTATAATTATGCACATTCAACAAAGATACATTACATGCGATTGATGAATGCATAAGGCACAATAACTATAATTCGGTAATAGTTTATAACCAACTCGACTGCTGACAGGACTTCCACAAGCGACGTACATGCTGCTATTGTATGAGGTATTTATCAACCGCACCAGTGGCTGTCGGTGACGTGAATTATATCCGAGCGCAATAAGACAAGCCACCAAATCCATGCAATAACCTATGCGAGAGATATTAGTAATTTGAAGGCAACAGCATCGATCAGTTTTGCACCAAATACTCGAAACGAAAGCGCACACAACGCGTCGAATTACAATGCCGACGGCGGAGAAATCTTACTGCATCATGACAATATCCCCAAATTTTCAGGGAAACCCAATCTATCCAACGCGTAAGGGATTTTTCTAAAACGAATTATGAGATAACTGCGACCTTAAAAATAATATGGTGGTAAAAAATCCCCTCCGTAATCTACCGAGTTGCACGATAATTCATGAATGAGTAACTGGTGGTAAAGTCATTGATATAAGACGCGCGAGGAAATGCCTCGGGTTAGCATTCAATAGCCAAAATACAAAAAATTGGAGCCGGAGCAGACGCGAGGCACGTTGAACGGCGGAGAATCACGGCGTGGCACCGCTCTGGATCGCCCGCACCGCAGGCACTATGGAGGTGGTGTCTGTGCTTTGTTAGTGCCCGAGCGTGGGAAGCGAAGGGTTGGAATTGGTTTCTTCTTTGTTCCGAATATCTAAAGAATCACGTCCGTTCTTGGCAACGACGGCGTTCACAATTTATAGGCCAGCCATGAAAATGGGAGCTGAAAGGCGATAATGAACTCTTAGCACAATACACAATAATGGTGCGATGGTTCAATGTTCATAATCTCATCATAAGAAAATAATACTGTACCATTCATTCACGACACTGCTCAGGAATGGGCATCAGGGGTTAATAAAACTTGCGCTGAATTCTCGCGCAGCCTCTCAGACACGGCCCTTTATTGGATGTGACCACCAGACCGAAATAAAAAGCAATCGGTGCGTTACAGGCTACATAATATAACAAAATTTAACCGAAAGTTCGTTACATGTGCTGCAAGAATATTGCATATTCCTGTGTCTGCAGCTATGGACTGTCACGCGACCAACAAGTTTTGCGTACGCTGCTATTTCATTTCAGTTTTCGGTACACTTGGTTCTGTCTCGGTCCGCAAATTGCAGCTACAGCGACGACTCATCAAGTCATCATTGTACTTCATGTCGTCAGCCGTACAGTCAGTCGTTTCGGTCGCGAACGCAAATCGCAATGGAGCCTAACTGGTGTGTATTAGAAATTCCCCCATAACCGACAATAAGTCTGGGAAATTGATAAACATTGAAATCCAGGCGACTAAGCAAATACAACAGTCGATAGACAAACGGCAGAGTTGCGTAAGAAAAGTCAAGCCATTCAGGTCACTAAAAATGCAATGAAGACCATAAAATATCCCTATTCACTAGAAACGAAATTTACTGCTGTCGACTGCAATATTTTTTTTATACTGGAAATCCATGTGAACATGAATGCGAATTTTAGTCGATCAAGCAGCACCAGCATCGGTTAACCCAAGCAATGAGGAATAGCCTATGCAAAATTTACCGATTGGCTCTTTCTTCAGTCCGGTGGTCACAGCGGATGAAGGCCGTAGCAATTGTCAGAGAGCCCTCGGGGAGATTTAGCGCAACTTTTACACCATGACGCCCCCTCCTGAGCAGGGTCGAACATTGTCTGTAATATTATCTTATGATGGGACTAACCTCTGACCCCTCGCGTTATTATTGTGAATAGACAGCATTATCGCACTTCCGCTATCATTGATGGCTCACCTGCGAATATCGTCGTCACGAAGTACGGTCGTGATCGTTTGATCTTCCGAGTAAAGACGCTACGAATTACAAATTCCAACCATTTGCTTCCCACGCCCACGCACTAACAAAACCACCGAAATCTTAAATAACAATCAAGAAAAACATTCTAAATCTGATCGCACTGAATAAACACTGAAAATTGGCCTGCACACAGCGTTGGCTCTGTCACAAAACCTACTACACGCGACTAAATTCCCAGCACGTTACTGTGCATAATTTTTACATCCGCCGAGAGGCGATACGCCAACCGCCGTGGCTGTTGATCGTGACGACAGCAAAATATAAACTGACTGCGGTTCACGAGTGATCCTGATATAGTAAAAAGCCGTTTATAGTTGCGTCGCAGCCTCAAAATATTCTTGAAAATTATGTGATATATAACACTAGCAACAGACCGTGGAACGTAACAAAATATAACGCATGAAAGTGCCCATGATTCCACTCATGGAAACAGCTGCAATAGCAAAATTTGCAAGATATCTGGGACTCTTATTCCGCCGTCATTAGTTGATAGTAGCTCAAAAGGAAAGATAAGCCTCATATTTTGGCGCAGTACCTCTTCGACCGTGTTGGGCGGGCGCGGGCGAGCAATTTTCGGTGGGAAAATGGGGATTCTCCCATGTTACTGACGTGATCAGTCTCGTGAGGTCGCACGCGTCATCAACAAGAGCGTAGGTATTGGTTTAGAGACTGGTTTATTATAAAATATATTGGTGCTGACTGCTGACCGAGGCTGTGATAAGAATACAACACTGGTGAGACTCGCGACACCAGGAAGGCAATCAGTGAGTTATTAAGCAATTTAGGAGGTAAACTCGCAGATCAAAATTAAATATTAGACGCCAAAGCACGAATTCATACCTGCGGTCTAATAATCCTCTATGCTACCATTCTCGTACATTTAAAGAAAATTACGGTCCTCCATTAACACAACGTTGAACGCAGTGACCCTTCTCTGCCTGCGGTGAACTCCCACACAATTTCGCATAAACAAAATGTCGCACATCAAACTTGGGGTCTCGAAATCTTTCAACAATTGATAGTAACGTTCACGACAGTGCAACGACCCAGGCATGCTTGATCCACAAGCGCGAAAATCCTCACAAAAAAAAGACGCATTCGAATTCTAGAAGAGTACCTGCGACGAGAAAGCTTTTATCTTGACCTTTAACTCCAAAACGTTTTTGCATTACCATATAGCTTTCTAGCACGTAACAAATGAGGCAACCATGTATTTACCTACCATGTATTTCCCTACACGCCATGCAACGTTGACGAGTGACGACGAACTGTAGCGGTTTAAATGTGAGTGGCTCTTTTAAAAGTTGTGAGTTATACCGAAAGGCTCACCAAGCAGACTCGGGAATTATCGATACTAAACATCGGAATGCAGAATTGTCGACGACGTTACTATTTCATGACGAGTTACTGATAATGTGATAGGCATATTGCACACTTAATGACTTAATTACGGCGTAGTGAGCGATGGAAGGAGAGAGCGTAGCAGTCCTGAGTAAGTTCGATTTGTAATGGTTCGCTAAAAATGTCTACGTGGTCCACTATTCATCATTCTTCCGTTTAATGTCGGATTTATTCCGCGTGATCCGCAGTCCGCATAGCCTGCCTTTCAGTGCAGTGGTAATGATATTTGGCAGCACGTTATTTTAGGCGTTTGGGTAACTATGTTCCTTGCCCCTGTTTTCGTCGTTATTAGATCGTCTCAGTAGTCTACTTCGTACGTATCTTAATGCTGCTTCCTTTACTCCCTTCTTTGGTAGTAATCCATTTCTTAGCCATCGCCTGTAATGGTCGCACAACAATAGGCTTGGGCTCACAAGAACGATCATTCACAAAAACAGGACAGGACACGATGAATCCTCATTTCTCTCATTCTCCGCAGCCTACATGTGATATATTCGCAATGACACGAACACCAAAGCTTTTTCGGAATAATAACAACTAAAGATACTGTACTGTCAAAACTTACACCTGATCTCTCATCCACTACAGCATTTGAACTGCGCTACCCCTTATACGACGCATGCTATATTTCCTCTGGCAGAGAGCAAGGACCACTTTTCATATCAAAATATATACTAGCAGTCCATGTCCATGTTAACAGTCTAATTTAAGAAATCCTCAAACACCTATTGAAACCCGCGGCAACGGCGAACCATCCCTAGGAGCACGCCTAACTTAACATCTACCGGTAAATCTGTAAATCGCG
Organism: Botrylloides violaceus; assembly: GCA_030412335.1. Classification (NCBI taxonomy): domain Eukaryota; kingdom Metazoa; phylum Chordata; class Ascidiacea; order Stolidobranchia; family Styelidae; genus Botrylloides; species Botrylloides violaceus. Next base: position 4,857,847 of record JASFYC010000810.1, read on the forward strand.
ACTTGTTTCGAAAATGTCATTCGTAAATTAGGATGATCTATAGACAACGCGTCGGATGTATGTTGTAGTAACACACAAATAATTATACACCGAGGGCTTCGTTGTAAAACGAATGTTTCACTAATTATCAGTATTGGATGCTTCAACAGAGTTAATCATAGTTGAAGTGTTGTTTCAATATATATTCATACCGACTTTAACTAATGCTCTCCCTCATCTCGTGGTCAGTATTCCGCCTCAGGTTATGAGTAACGAAGACTAAAGAAAGGCGTGAGCACTTTCCGCAAGAGTAACATGCCATTTTGGGTTGAAAAGAGCAGGTGCTAACGCTTAATTCGCGGTCAATATTAGCCGGATCGAAGCGAGAATCTTCCGTGTAAAACCGCGCTCTCGTTGGTCACTACATATTTTCAGCGTGGATGATGTAAGAAGGCAAAATATGAGAGCGTGCGCTGGAGTTGCAAGTATTTTTAGCTAGTTGCATCCAGAAAAAATTTCGCAGTGTCGAAGACCATATGTAACATGTCTTCCAGGCTTTCACCCTTCCAGTCTCTTTGCGTGGTAATATCACACTAACAAACAATAGATATAGATATAGAATGTCACCACAGCTATAATAAGGCCCATAGACAATATTTTTATGAAACTTATTAATTTACAACATTTCATAAGCGGAGCGAATCCTTAATCGGTTGAAAATGAAAACAAACCAAACACACTTGAGCCCTGGCTCAAAGATACATCATTGCTCTTTCACTAAGCTGTAATCACAGAACTAGACCCGAAGAAAGGCGGTCTGTACAACTGGCGTCAACTTTTATCCACCCTGCGATGCCTACTGTCACTCTGTCGGCGTGATAGGATCTCGCGCAACGCATGGGTGACGGTAGGATATATTCCGACTCAAGCACGAAACTGACCTCAGCAGAAAATTCGTAGAAAACGCCGCTCTAATCCCAGCTACGGTTACGGCAATCAAACACCGAATTCACGCATAAATACGAGAAGTGAGAAGGTTTGGGGAGAAAAAACAGAAATTAGGTCAAAGAGAGAAAAATTATAAGACGTGCGTGCAAAAATTATCTCTTCCAAAAGTAAAATACTGTATTACAATCTAGCAACTCGTTTCACCTGTCAACAAGAGGCCTATCGGTATTCCTTATGAAGATCTTGAAGACAAAACGCGTGACGCTTCACCTCTTCGTTCATACCAACTGCCGGTACTATATAATCACCTCAGAAATACAAATCAGTAAAAAGGTAATCGCAGGCTAACGCAAACAGGCAGCATCTGTTATTCATGCTGATTAAAAACAATAGATTCCGATTTCAAAATCAGTCAATAACGTGATAGTAAGACTGCGTTCACAACCATTGTGCAGTTACAATAAAGCTGGACTTTTCTGGAATCTAAAAGTGTGTGTGCAGGCAAGCTACATAATGTCACGGAAATGAAAACAATGCTAATCCCACTTTCGGAATATTATTCGGTACTAAATGCTAAGCAAATTTCGATTATAATGCGACCTGTGTGCACAGCTAGATTTAGATGCACCACGGTAATCCCTTCGCTTGCACTATAGATAACTATACTATAGTTATAGAGACGTCTCTATACTATAGTTATCTATACTTGCACTATTGTGCTGAATCTAGCAAACGGTCATTCCAGCTTATAGGCAAGCGATATTGGTATGAAGAATGTCCAGTACCGGTACTAGTACCACGCATGCTACAAGCACACAACATAATATACGTCGATTCGGTAAGCAGAGGAAATTATAATATCTAAAGGTGTAAAGGTATTCATCAAATGAGTCGAAATATTGGGAAATCTCACGCGTTCGAAGGAGCGAAACTGTAGGACACCTGGACACGTGTGATTGAAACTCTGAACTGAAGCAATGATGTAAAAGCAGCGATGCGTGACATTTTGCACGATTTACTTGTTGCTACAGAAGTGACACGGGCGACGGGCGTACTTCGTACGCAAGAGAATTAGTCGATTCGTCGTTGTTGAAACTGACACTACTGTATTCGTGCGACTTAAGCTACTATCTCCAAAATTATCAAGATTGATTACGCGGCCGAAGTCAAAAAAGATGCTACCTGGTGTATTACGTATACCAAATTACCAACATACGCTTAGTTAAAACCCGTATGATGATACTGTCCTGAAAAATAGGATTATTCAATCAAGTAACTTTCCCATTTATAATATGCCAGTACCGATTACTTTTTAACCGAATAGCCTCAAGTTCACCGAAATAATGGTCAGTCATCACTCCTTACGAACCTACCGAAAGGTCATCGATGGATCATGGATCCGTCTTATGTGGTTAGTTTATAATCACTCTGTGCCTCGTAAGTTAGAGAACAACATATGCCGCGATCGCTGCAATAAATTGACCTTTTCACTTTTAGGCCCTGTGTTGCTCACATGAGCAGAACGATTTGGCAAGCTGTCCCATATGCCGTAATGCAAAACAGGCCGTTTTGTACCGCAGGCTTGCCACCACGTTTCGCCCTAGTAAGTAGCACAGGGCTAAGTGCAAATGGATGAACGGACGTAATGTTTAAAGTCGGCTGTACTAGAAGACCTAGAATTACACAAATAAGCAGCAGTCATAGAATGGAAATTTGGATGTCTACTAAAATAGCCTAAGTTAGACAATGTACTGTATGTTACAAATTTTGTCTTCAATCACTGATAAGCACGGCATATGTAAGCCTACACGAGGCTACCTTGTATTCTTAGCAAATTTCCCTCTGAATTTCTTCATGCATTATCAGCATCATCATAATGACAGATATATCAGTAGGACTATAATATTGCAAGGTCGCAGCACATATAAAAGACTGAATTTCCAGTCAATTTTTGCCAATGACTCCAAAACGTGTGATGAGATAAAAATTATTCCTGTTCAGCGTGATGTATCCCCACTTTCTTATTTAGGCTACACGACACGAAATACATCATCGAAGCTTAGGAATAATGGTAAGGAGAAAAGCGCAATGTGAAACACAACACTCTCATGACATCACACACATTGCAACATCTGATACAAATGTTGTGCTACAGTACTGGTGGTTTGTATGAAATGAGATAGCCCACCCAAACAAATGTTATGATCCTCTCATAAATGGAGATAAATGAAGGTCACCCTTTATAAACAACTCGTCTGATGACATTGGATGTACAACTATGATTTTGGTAATTTGGACTGATCTCTATAGGGAAATAAAAAATATCACTAGGCTAATTAATGATTGCTATTGCAGGCCTCCATCTTGACCTGATGAAAGAGCAGAGCTCCGAAAGGTTGCTAATGTCATTTTGACAATTCTCAAATAATTCAAGGCTAAACGTTGAATCGGTGGTAAATTTTATCTGTGAAATCTTCAATTAGAACCAGGCTACAGAATTGCAGTATACAGTGATGTGATGAATCTTCAAAGTCTATATATTATAGGCTATAGAAAATGGAAGTACACTTCATGGAAAGCTAAATAATACATGGTAGTTTTATCAAAATAACCTAGTACGCCAGTAGGCCTACTGAACTGAAAGTCGATTATTAGCGATACATATACATATACAAGTAGAGTAGTGATATGACATTCAGTACAATAGCATAGTTGATCAATCATCAAATTGAATTCAATCTAAATCACAAAGATCACACAAAACAATACTCAAAGCTTCAAAGTGATATATATATATAATATAGGCCTATACAGTAAAAATTTATTAGCCTGCCTCAACCATAATATAAGATGGTAACCAGGTAAAACCGTACCTCAAATTTTGAGATTTATAATCGCTAAATGTCAGTTACCAACCACCGCTATTACATTTTACAGTCTGTTTTATTTATTTACCCAGTTTATCTCTATTTGCATCACAATACTGTCCAGCGAAGAAACCTTATCAAACACAGACTCCGTCCCTATCGGCTATCGCCCATCATGATCTTGCATGGGCAGTCAATCTCATAATCTCCAGACTCCGGTAGGCTACTAATAATAATGCTATGCACAATAGTCGAATAGTGTAAATATATATAATTTCATATTATGAAAGGCATATAGTCCAGAAATATGAGTGTACTGAAATCGATAACAGCACAGTTATATACTGATAGCTTAAATATATATATATATATAATATTGCTGCAAGATATCACCAGCATGACTTGCTTGTCGGCTCCTCAAACAATAATAGTAATATAGGCAGGCCTATAATATATATATATAAAATAATAAAAATAATAGTAATGTTATAACATATTACACCGGCAAAAGCCTAAGCCTTTTCATCAAAAACTACCTTGAAACTGTATGAAGATATTTCATGGCAATACAATTTTGAGCCTAGGCACACCGATATAAGCTAGTTCAGAGCAAGAGTTAGTTAAGATAGATCTGTCTTCTCTGACAGGCTATGCCCTATTGTTAAATATGCAGATAGGAATTAGTGGAACAGTAGCCTTTTGCAAAACAGGTAAGACGTGGATTGAATAGGGCTATTGAATTAAAAAATCAAATTTTGTTGACTTACTGTTCATGCGATTTCCAAATTCCTCATTGTCATTGTTGCTGTCATTTTCAAACAATGAAGTGGGCCGATCCAGTATTCCATGACCAGACAAGTCATTTGTCTAAAAAATCAAACATGTTTTGTCACAACAAGCTCCAGCCCTATCCTTGGTTATTCTCGTTTGGGTACAACCAGTAGCATTTCTGGGCAAGGTAGCAACTAGTCCAAGCGAAATGGTAGGCCTGACAAAAACTAGAAAATTGGCATTCAGTGACCACAATATGACATCTGCCTTTCTTCAAGTACTGGTAGTCTGGTACTACTTGTGTGCAGAATGTAGATGTGAATTTTACAACCCGCTTAAATAACAGCGTTGGTCCCGTACAAGGTACAATATCCTTCATGCAATTTACATTATGCTCGCATTTCTATTGTGACATAATAATGAATGTGTCCCAGCATCATAATGACCACTAGCCTACTGGCCAACACCAATGCAAACGATTTGGAATAAGCCTATCCAATTTAGTCTTGAGTTGAAACATATAATTATATCGTCTAAAAGTGAAGGGATGTGAACGAATCACTGTCAAAGTTTAATCAACTTTTCATTTTAGTATGAATGGTACGAATCCAGTGATCGAGTTCAAATCGGGAACGAACTTCACGTAATTCGTTCGGATCGAACCCCGCCATATCTTGTGACATCATCGGTCAGATTGGGGGTAAACAAACTTGTGAATATGAACCTAATCCAGGTTCATACCATCCCTAATAGTCTATGTCACTAGTAACACATTGCAAATGTTCCAACACTGATCTCTCAACATGTTCTGCCGAGATATCAAAAATCATAATCGCACAAAGTTCCATAATAATACGTGCTTGGCAGCCCACTAATTATGAAGTGTCCAAAATGTCAATTAAGTAAATCAAACGACACCTGTTTCTCTAATAGACCACCGAAAAAAATTTCAGAAAGCATAGAATTTCGAGTTACTGGCATATATACTGTACCGGTATATATATGTAAATAGCACTTCACCAACATCGTGTACTCCAGTTTCAGAAATGGTTAGGTTGAGTTACAGTTTCAAGGGTGAGTTCATTTTTATAGTTTACTGCCAGACTTGTGATATTGCAATGCTGCATTGAAAACGGGAGGGACTGATAAGCGATTGTACAACCAGGATCCACTGTGGAGCAACTGAACATAAGCTACACTGCAACGCAATATCATTCTTTACACTTACTGTATATACATAGGCTATATGGTACTTAAGCTTTGAGGCTATGGAATAACACCTGTTCATTAGTCTATTTCAAGGTGTGTCGCTGATGAAGCATTGGGACTGAATGAAAATATCTGTATCTTAAAGTAGCCTACATAAGTAATGCTAATCCTATGAGTTAGTAGTCGAAATAAGCTTCTAAATTTCTGCAACCAATAGTAAGGGTGGCTCTGGAGCCATTAATGAAGAAAAGCTTGGCTTACCTGAAAAGGCAGGTCACTTTGCAGTAGGCCTATATCTCCTTCGCTAATTTGAGACAAGAACTTATGATCCATCAGTCATGGAATTTGTGCAGCTAAGCTGCAATCACTGCTATGAAAAATGACTACAGTAATACTTTATGAATAAATTATTGTGATCTGGAATAGTAAGAGATGTGATTTATTGGTAGGCGGGCAGGCTTAATCAAGTTCAAGAATAAATCACTAAACAGTTAGGTACATTAGACTAGTCCACCATCCTGAAGAAGTGACTCATCCAAAACTGACAAGAGGACGATTTAACAAGCATCAAGCATCAATAGTCAGCATGGTAGCAGTAACAAAAGTAACAGAAGAACATCACATGTTTTCATATGCAGGCCTACTTCTGGCTATGGGAGAGTTCCATATAATTTTGTGCGAAGATTTTAGGGTTGAGTACGGCTTTCCATACGGCCTGGCCACACTGTGCATACCAGTAGTGTGGCTGTCACTTGAAAACATCAGGAGAAAAGTATAATTTACAGACATGTGGAATTGTCCTTGGCTTATAATAGTACAAAAATGCTAATAGGAGAACATATGATGAAAGTGGTGAAGAATCTGGCTTGTGGTAAAGTACACAAGGTCACACTGCTTGAAACTCGTAAAATTTCTACAGTCAAGCAACTCGAAAACTTCTGTCAATTTTGTTCACTTAGAAACTGAACACAAATAGACTCAGCCTTCAAAAGGAAACCTCAGAAGCCAGTATAAAAGTAGGCACAGAGGTATCTATCATATCAATGCATTGAAGCATTTTTAACAATGCATCAAGGTCTAAGCGCTATTGATCATCATGCGGTTACCAATAGCATAAATATCACGAAGAACAACCAATGCTCCATTTTGACAATCAACCTATCCTTTCAAATAAAACAGAATAACTGGCCTTACTCCTACGCGTACTGCTACCGAGTCTAACGTACTCGGTCATAAGCCTTATGCGCACTTGGACTTGGACAGTTGCCTTTGGACCACAGCGGGATCAGGCTGGCTCGGTTCAGTCACACACAGCTGAGCTACATCTACCTTTGGGATATGGAAGACCTCTAATATCAAACTACGGTACGTCCGCCTGCACGGTTACGACTTCACTAGGGTATATAGACATATCCCACCGTAACAAAATCTTCGGCGACGATGGCTAATTGGCACTACCCGTTACCTTATCCGTGGCGTAAACATTTCTTCGCAGAGGCCGAAGTTTCGTCACTTGCAATCTTGCCATTGCCAGTAGAGGGCGCACAAAATTTCTCGTTCTCTCTCTCTCTGTTCTGTCTCTACTCTCTGGTCGCAGTACAGAGACTCTCCGAAGAGTCTCTATAGTCGCAGTCAGTCAGCCACCGAGCTCGCAGGACTCCATCTCTATTGAGGATTTCTAGCTTGAGAGGGAGAGAGAGAACTTTATTTTGTCAACCAGGAAAGGTACATATGGAATCGTATTATTTGTATCCGGTATTGAAAGGGTGGCCAGATGTGACTTTCCAGTCTTCGAGTCGGAGCCACCCTGGAGTAACCCAGCAAACACACGATGCCTTTCGGATGTATTGGACTGTCCCAATACTATCTCATGTATCCCAGTAGTGTCGTATTTTTTTTTCGTCCGACGCCGACATCGCGGGGACAAACAGGGAATGTCGCTACAGACTACAATTTAGACATATGAACGAAATCGTCTCAGACGTTAGTGCGCAATGCATATACGGATCTAGGTAAGTCGAAGTTCGCCTCATCAGTGTGATTATGCGATGTTTGTACACAAGTTGTTTGGTATACACACAAAGATTAAATTCAAAAGGTTACTGCATACGACAAAATAACGAGGCGAAAAAAATTGGAGGCAAATGAAAGAAAGAAGTGAAAAATATTAATATTATATATATGCTAATAAATAAATGTTATTAAATAAATAATAATAAATACCAATAAAAAATAATGATAAATAGAATCATAAGTAAAGATGCATGTTTAATTGAATCATTTAGGATTTGAACAGAGGAGTCGAGCACACATACTGTACATTGGGCTATTATTGCACACAAATAGACTACATTTTTACTTTTTTGAAAGAATCCTAATAATACTGACGCATAGATGAGGAATGGTAGTAAATGGTGCACTTAAGAGACTTGAAGTAAATATTGACATTGGGGAAATCGGGTCTTATAAATCGTTATTGCCGTATATCTCAAAAGAGAAAACATCAATCTTTGAAGATACAACCATAATTGGCGTGACCGGACGATTAAACAGACATTTAATTTTACCTGTACGTATATAGTTCATTCGATTCAATATCTAGTTCCTTTGGCTACCTGCTAAAGATGTCTTTATCAAGCCCATATAGGCCTATATGTCGTTGTTCAGACTGATGTCCACTTTGGACTGTACCATTGATTTTCAAATTTTCATGACGTCACATAGCAACATTGAAAGACTCATGAAACCGCTTGAAATACGACGAAATCGTTGCCATATTATTTCGTTCTGGAGGGCTTGCCAAAATAGAACTTGGTGCGTTACTGCGGGGGTGGTCCTGGTATATGGTAGGTGTATTTACTCTGTTGGCATGGCATGTGGCAGGTAGTATTTACTCGCTAGGTTATCCCAGTGTTCTACTATTTTTGATGGACATGCAGGAAATTTTAGTTAAACTGTATGGCAAGTAGTAGCAGACTATCATGTCACGACCACGACGTCAGCAATAAATTCTCTCGCACTCAGACAGAACAGTGAGCAGACAGCCAGAAACCGTCAATACCGGTAAGTTATTGAACCAAGACACATTGGTTCAAGTTCATATTGTTTCACATACTCACATTATCAACAATATTGTGTAACAACCTTGTACACAAGAAAATTTCAACGCAATAATAGAGATTATTGTATGATGCTTAATACTTTTGAATCATTTGCCTATGTAGGTAACTTACCAGTGTAATACAAACAGTTATAGCCATAAATGTTTGAATTACTGATGAACAATGAATTACCACCCACAGTCCTACTCTGAAGATAGCCCACCGTCATCTGGTTTTGACTTACTCCCATCGCGAAAAGGTGTAATTCGTAGCAGCGATGTTGTGAAAGAAGCAAAGCAATGGTCAGAATGGAAGGCCCGGTCGACAGCAATGACAAAGCGACCCTTCACTCCTAGAGAATATGATCGGAGATTATTCGGTCAAGCTGGTAATCCACCTTCATCACGACCACCATCAGCCATCAGTATATCTTCAAGAATATTTGATCCGACTGATCCAGATTCAAGACCTGGGTCTGCTGCGCCACTTCCTGTAAAGCTCACGCCATTGCCGCAGACTCCAGTCCTTCCGGAAAATCTGGATCCTCCATTGTCTCAAAAATATCCAGTACCACCAAGTTTCAATAAAAAGGACGTACCCACTCGACATCCATCGAAAAGTCGCTTGCCAAGGAAAAGCTCAAGCAGTTCTAATATGCCGATGAAAGCTTTCCATATTGAAGGTATCAGTGCGAGTCAAACTAAGAATGTTGTGGATGAAAAGGAAACACATCAAGCGCAACACGAGGCCAAGACAAATTTAGAATCAGAAATACTAGGGAGTGCATCAAAGCTGCCATCCACCTCTAAAACAAATTTGAATATTGATTTAATGAATTTGTATGTAACACCTGAAAAAGAACAATCAAACAATGTCAAAGAAATCAAATCATCAGCTTATTCGTCATCTTCATCTGGCGGATCATATTCCGAACCTTCACATACGCGATCCCGTGATAAATCAAGCGGATCAAGTGAAGGCAACAAAGAAGAAACAGCCGATCAAGCAAAATTCTGGAATCAAAACATCCTTCCTATATTAGAAGCTTTGGAAGATGCTTCACAGAGTCAAGACGATATATGCCGTATTTGCAAAAAGCTTCATCTCATGTTAAAAGAAGGAGGCTGCTTAGACAATTTGCTCGGACGTCGCAGGACTTCTTTGCTATCAATCTTATTCAAACAACTCAATAGTTTCTCGAGTTCATCGCATTTAATTTGTGCTAAGATTATATTAGATCTACGCGTGAGGCGGCAGAATTTGAACAGCTTATGTAAAATGTTATACAAAATCAGCAGGGAAAAGAAATTCGATGAAGAATATGTCGAGAATGAACTCATCGAAAGTATGATCGCTGTGATATCAAATATATCTGACCCTTTGGAGAATTATGAAACTCTCGTGTACCTTACAGGTACCATCAAATTCCTCTCAGATAGTAAAATAGTCGCAAAGGAATTAATCGATAAAGAATGCCCACAGTGTTTGATCACGCTACTTGCCGATGTATTATCTTCTTTAAAAGAACGAAAATACTTGAAGAAAGAAAAATTACATGCGACAGATATTTTGATTCAGATCACTGCTGTTGTACGGAGCATTTCTGATGTTGATCGAAGCAGTTTTATTGGTGAAGGCTTATTAACGTTACTTATTGATGCATTGGAAGTGTTAGCAAATGATGAATCTTTGACTTTAAACATTTCAAGGATTATCAGCAAATTTACCATGTATGACGAAGTTTTCCCTGAAATACTTAGCCACCGTTCGTGGGCTTCGGCAATCTTAAACGCTGCTCGAATTCATAAAAAGTGCCTAAACATTGTTATCAGATTATTTTTTGCACTCGGAAATCTCACAGCTAAAGAGGAAGAGGCACGACTGACCCTTCATCGGGCAAATGTAAGACCATCAAGTGCTAGCAGAACTCCTCGCCGTGATATAAATTATATATCCCTAACGAATTCAGTATTAGAAGTATTTCTTGAAGCACTAAACCTCTATGATGATACAAATGAGAAAAAGGTTGATGATCGTGAAAAAGGCCTTGATACTATCAACAAAATCATTCGTGTGGTTGCGAATATGGCCATTAGCGAAGTTCCGGGCATAGACATTGCCTGTAATGATCATTGTGTCAGCAATATAGTGAAGATCCTTTACACAGTGTCTTCTACGGATTCTGAGGAATTAGTCATAAATACGCTCACTGCTTTGAACAACCTGTCCTATTATAATGATGGCAAAATGGCAATATCTAACAAAAGAGTCGAAATTTCTAACGTCCTCATTGGTGTGCTTATGGATGGTAGTATGCCTTGTATTATGGAAGCTGTCCGTGTATTTGGCAATGTGAGCCGTTATGATGACATCCCATCTCTCTTACATTCTAAAAAGATTGATTTAATGATGGTGACGTTACTCGATTCAAAAACCTGGCAAATGGTCTACTCAGCGTGTGGTGTTTTGATTAACGTTTCAGCCAAGCCGTCAAATAGACAATGCTTGATTAAAGAAGGTATTATTAGTAAATTGGTGGATGTATTGAAACATTTCGCTCCGGCTGAATGGCATGTTTGTGGAGTTGCTTGCCAAGTGTTGTGGAATCTATGTGATACGAATGAACTCAACTCAGAAGAGGCTGATTCAATAATGCAAGTGTTGTATGAATATTTGAAAGAAAATGCCCCCTACCATCTACTTGCCTCGTTTGATCAAGATAATAACGATTTCATAGCATATGTAGTTGAATGTTGGAAAACTGAGTTTCATCCTGTTGCTATACGGTTGTATCGTAAAATATCATCTCAGCATTCCCAATTACAGCCATTGTGAATGATGTCACTAGATCTTTAGATAAAGAATGTGTCATGTCTGTCTGCGGAGTGGTGGATGATCGTTAACAATATGTGATACAAATTTTGCTGAAAGTTTCATCAACTAACTCGCTAGGATAGGTTCTCATGTGTAGATCAAAGTTTTTTTATGATGATCACATCACCACTTAATGTAATTGTTTTATATTAGCTACCCTACTGCAAAGGCACATTTGTGCAAACTGCATAAGTACATGTTTTCTAAACATTTATGTATCACAGAAGTTTCAGAGAGGGTTCACTGTTGGGTTTCCCTTTGTAGTCCTGGTCATGTTGGTAATACACAAATTTTCTAGTCCATGATAAAAAAAATGTATTATCCTGACAGACGTACCTGCTACATTTTCGGTTCCTGGCTGTGGTGATGCTATGTTTAAGCTCAAGCTGGAATATTGGCTGATTTTGTTTGAATCTCCAAATCTTATCAGGCTTTTTTTACATTTACGAAGTGTGTATATTTACCGGTACCAGTACTTCAAGTATGGTATATGATACGTATTAGTTAATGACGAACAGTACTTCAAAAACCGCTGGGTACAATTATTCTAAATATTGTTATGATTTGACAGTTTTATATTTTCTGATGCACTAACGTCACATTTCTTCATCACTGTAAATTCTTATAACATTTTTCGGATTCGGAGTTGTTTCCATGTCCCACTGTTTTTGTGGCATTTGGAATATAGTGTTAGGCACTTTAATTTAATCTGCATTTGAATAAAATTGGTATGAAATTTCAAAATTTCATCTCAAAATTCATGTGCCATCTGCTGACACAGATCACTTCATATATTTTGTAACATCTCAATTGTAGTTGATGGCCCAGACAATCACTTCCGTAGATATAGAAAGTGTGACAATATTTTTAACGTAGTTCACAAGGTCTTGGAGCTCCGTTACTTCATCATTACCGTAATTTCTATACATGTTAGTAATAAGCTTGGTTTGATTTGACTCTTGTTTTACCTGCGAAAAAATATAGTTTTTTGGCATGCCGATTTTCTATTGGATGATCCTTGTAATATTTATGACATGAAGTTCCACGAAGCAATTCATTATTTATCCTCATGTGATGTCTGTGTTTGTTGATGTTTAGAGAATCCGGAAAGGAAAATTTGAGAAAGCATAAATTTTTCATTATTATCCATGCTTACCATCAGTTGGTTGCTATCTATGTTGATCTCATGAATTCTTCATCTAGTCTGTGCTCAGTGGTTCTCAGCCTATTTACTTTACCGGATGGGCCAATTCTTGTATTATGCTTCTGGGGACTGACATTCAAAGACATCATTCCTTGACTGGAAATTAATGTGACCATTTTCACATATAATAGCCTGTCACGTCGTTTGCATTATAACAAAGCTAATGTATATCGTCTGGCCATTACACCAACCCACTCCTTTTATTCAAGAAGCCTGATGAACCGGCACTGGCCGCAGAACCAGAGGTTGAGATTGAGAACCACTGATCTACAATTTACATGCTACTTCAATTGTGAAGACTATGACAAGCTTGCGTGTTACTCATTGACATAGATGTTGCTCATGGACATCGATTGGCATAGGCAGCCAATAGTCTAAAAAATTGAAATTCGAACTTTGTGTGACAGTCTAGGTTATATTTCTGGTGATGTTTGCACCTGTCACGTGTAGCATATGTCATACTTTGATACAGTGTTGCTGCAATACAATGATTGTTTATTTTTCAGAATACTATACTTTTAGTATTGGAGATTACACTCTTCACCATGAGCTTTCACCATATAAAGGATGGCGAATACACATCTGAAATATATGGAATGATAAGGAAATCTCAGTTTGATCAAGCCATCACTGCACTCTCATTCGAGTTACAAAGACAGCCAAATTTGAGGGCTACGATATCTTTGCTGGCTTATTGCTACTACCATAATCAGGACTATGTCAATGCTGCTGAAATGTACAGTCAATTGGTACAGCTGAACCCTGATGTGGATGATTATAAGATGTATCATGCCATGTCTTTATTCAAAGGGTGCGACTATGCTGCTGCAACAAAGGCAACTTTTGCAATAGAGAATCCAGCATACCAGCAAAAAGCTTTGAAACTCCAAGCTGCTATTAAATATATGGAAGAAGATTATAGTGCCGCTAAAAGTTTGACAGAACAATGTGCTTCTGATGATCCAGACACTGAAATCAATTTGGGATGTCTACTGTATAAGAACAAGCAGTATGAGGAAGCGTACCAGAAATTCCAGAGAGCTTTACAAGTTGGTGGATACCAAGCGTCATTGTCATATAATATCGCGCTGTGTTTTTATCAACTGAAGCACTATGCCAATGCATTGAAGCACATTGCTGATATTATCGAACGTGGCATTCGAGAGCATCCTGAACTTAGTGTCGGCATGACAACAGAAGGTATCGATGTCCGAAGTGTGGGGAACACCATCACTCTCAAAGACACGGCATTGATAGAAGCTTTCAATCTTAAAGCGGCCATCGAATATCAACTCAAAAACACTGAGGCAGCACGAGAAGCAATGACAGACATGCCACCGAGATCAGAAGAGGAATTAGACCCGTGCACATTACACAATATGGCGTTGATGAATTTCACAAATAAACCGTCAGATGGTTTTGCAAAGCTGCAATTCTTGCTTCAGCAAAACCCATTCCCTCAAGAAACGTTTGGAAATCTTTTGTTGTTGTATATTAAATATGAATACCTGGATCTTGCTGCTGATGTTCTCGCCGAATACTCTGATTACACGTACAAATACTTAACACCATTTATGTACGAGCTAATCGACGCCGTCATAACAAAGCAGACCGCTCCAGAAGAGGCATATAGAAAATTGGATGCAATGGCAAGTAAAAATATCGACGATCTACGCAAGTTGACCAAACAAGTTCAAGAATCAAGGCACAATCACGACGAATTGGCAGTGAAAAATGCCGTTACAGAATACGATGAATGTCTAGAACGATACATCCCCATTTTAATGCAGCAAGCAAAGATATATTGGGAGCGAGACAACTACGCCGCCGTTGAACGAATCTTCAGAAAGTCTGTGGAGTTTTGCAATGAACACGATAGTTGGAAGTTGAACGTCGCTCATGTGTTATTCATGCAAGATAACAAATTCAAAGAGGCGACCGGATTTTATGAGCCCATCGTGAAAAAACATTACGACAATATCCTCAGTGTGGAAGCTGTTGTGTTAGCCAACCTGTGCGTGTCGTACATTATGACAAGTCAAAATGAAGAAGCCGAAGAGTTGATGAGGAAAATAGAGAAAGAGGAAGAGCGAGATGCATACGATGTGCCTGATAAGAAAATATTCCATCTTTGCATAGTGAATCTAATCATCGGAACATTGTACTGTGCAAAAGGCAATTACGAATTCGGAATATCAAGAGTGATCAAAAGCCTTGAACCGTACAACAAGAAACTTGGTACAGACACATGGTTTTACACGAAGCGATGCTTTCTTTCACTTCTCGAAAACATGGCAAAACACATGATCATGCTCCGTGATACAGTAGCGCACGAATGTGTACAATTTCTGGAACATTGCGAACTGTACGGGAAAGACATACCTGTTACTGATCCACAGCCCTTGCAAGATGGAGCACCAGATGGAAAGAACACTGTTGCGTATGAGGCCAGATATCTCAAAGCTTTGTTGCTGCAAATCGTAGGGTACCTCTGAATGACGTGTAATCTCATGGTGTAGCGTGCAGATGAGACACGTAAACAACAGGCGTTGCCCTTGACTCCTGGAAAAACAGTTACTTTAGTTACGTTTTAAATTGATGCAATTGATAATATACTGTAGTTCATGATTTTCTGAGTTCAATTTGTGGCTATATGGCGTGAATTATTCAAGTAGGCATGTAGCAGTTAAACTTCGTCGGTCCACAACGGCAACAACAGAATAAATTCCAATAATACTGAGGTCGCTGACATTTCAAAAATTGGGTGTCCTTTCTCATGATTGCACGTGGAGGAATATTGGTCATAGCGAATATCCGATGCTAGCCAGTCTAAAAGCGCAGTAAATCTACCCGCTCATACGATTTTGGTTGAAATCACACACACATCAAGGATCTGCACGAATGGCTAAGTTCTAAGTTATATTGCGCTATTCCGCCATGGATGTCGAAGGACGAAGAGTCTCCCACTCTCCTGATCATGTTTTGGATAAAGGTATGCGTTGGTGGCCTTCATCCGAGATCCATCGCTATAGGCGAATCATAGCATGCATGCGTGAAAATATGCCGGTGATTTTAATGCATTGCTCTTTTAAGGCAAACACGGTACTTAGTGTGCATTTTAGTATGCCTACCACAAGCGACTTTCCAAAATTCGACACTGCTAGCGCTCACTTGCTCAGTAGGCGTGCGCTCCAACGCGCTCAAGCGGTGATTAGCTAAACTCAGTGGTCATTTCTGCGACGCGGCGACTAGTACCGGTGTTCACTATTCAGTGATCACTCACTGCTCCACCGGCACTTTCTTCCACTCCGTTTATCATTGCACAAATCGGCAATGTTACATGTATAGAATCAATATACGAAGAAATTTAGATCATGTTTCGTGTTTCCACGCAGGCACACAGTGTTCAGAGTAGGCCTACCACCTCTGCCTCTGCGTAAGTATATACCTTACCAAAACAGCAGCAGAAATCGAAAAATAATGATGACCCAGACGGCCAAACGATGTTTTTAAAAGCGGTGGCGAGTAAGATATGTGTCAGAGAGACAGACAGATGAATTTATGCAGTCCTCACATAGAAGGCCAGATTGCATGAACATACAATGCCATATTTATGAATTTAACAAGTTTATACGGCACGGCAATGTTCTGTAGACTAAGGGCGAAGGTTTCAGCCAATGGATCGGTTGTCGTCGATCATCAAGTCCGCTGCAGCATGGGAATATTTGGTATTCAACTTCATATTGTGTGGGAACTTTCAACAACAATTGAATCAATCATGGTAATCGGTTAGAAATAATAGCATGTGAGTAAGAATCGACCACTTGACAGAGTTGTCTATCAAAAGTCTTTTGAGGACCCAGGTTCAAATTGTGTAATTGTAATACTTGTATTCAAAAAGTCAATAGGTGTAGTGCGCAGCTGCGAAAACAACACAGTTTAGGCCTACAACTTATAACTCAATGCCTATCCAACTCTTTCAGTTTTCGTTGGCGTAGTTTCTCTGTATTGGTAGCTAATATACTATATCAAACATGATTAGATTCATCCTGATTCAAAACCGTGCGGGTAAAACAAGATTGGCAAAGTGGTACATGCATTTTGATGACGATGAAAAGCAGAAGTTGATAGAGGAAGTTCATGCGGTCGTAACGGTGCGAGATGCAAAGCATACCAACTTTGTGGAGTTCCGCAACTTCAAAATAGTGTATCGGCGTTACGCTGGTTTGTATTTCTGTATCTGCGTCGATGTCACCGACAACAACTTAGCTTACTTGGAAGCAATCCATAATTTTGTTGAAGTTTTAAACGAGTATTTTCACAATGTTTGTGAATTGGATCTTGTGTTCAACTTTTACCGAGTTTACACAGTTGTGGATGAGATGTTCCTTGCCGGAGAAATACGTGAGACAAGTCAAACCAAGGTGCTAAAACAATTACTGATGCTGCAAAGTTTGGAATAAATTGGCTGAGCTATACCAAGCCAGCGAATTGCATTCATGAACACATGAGATGAGCAATGTCTAATATTGTATACGCATCTACCACATAAACTGTACCGGTATATGTGACAGCACTTCATGGGATCAATTTACCATTGTCATATATTATGTTATTTCGTTGCATACATTTATAGCATAAAATGATTTTCCATGAATCTGACATCCCTTTATACAGTGGATGCCCAATGTATGGCTGCCTACTAAATAATTATACTCAGTGCACACTTGAAGAAGACAGAATATCATACTTGTCAAATTGCAAATTTACAACGTTGCAACCTAGTGTCATGTGTCAATTTTGCAGCCTAGGACAATACAATTGCACAGATAGAAGAGAGGTCATAGGTTGAATATGGACCAATACCACTAACATTGGGTTTAAAGCTAAATTTAGCCAACTGTATGCTCCAGTGTTCTGGATATTATGAAATGTGCAATTTATGCTCTGAGTCCAACTACTCTTGACCTACCAGTGTATTGTCCGAATAAGAAGTACTGAAATACATTACGAAGTGCTGTCTGCTGCATGGGTAAAACTTCTTCCGTAATATTCAGCCTACTATCAAATCATTATGTACGGTAATGGTGGCGGGAAAGACGTATTGTATTATTTTGTGATTGTTCATCGGAGTGTTTCTCAAATTGCATGCGTTGGACAGTTTCGATTCGGTTTGATAATTATGCATAAAATGTCAGCCAATCGGAATTATGAATAGTATACCACTGCCGTGCTTTGTGCAAGAGTAGGCAGTACACCAGCCAAGCCCAATATTCATCAGTCCCCGTATCTATAGAGTTTAATTGATCAATATGCCGAGGGGAAAAATATCCACCGATTTGAATATATTAGAGCCAATTACCTGTAGATATTAGGCAAAGTTTATGGGAATCATTGTTTTCAATTATTTAGTTATTGAGTTGAAGGCCTACTTGATGTGGCTGTTTCATTGGCGACTCTCCAACTAGGTATATTTGCTGTTCTACTTTGTGCCCAAGTGTATCTATGGTGTCAAGAATTTATTGGAAATTCGTTCTTATATTATTTCTATATGTACCATTCTCGATCATTGTATCATTCTATTTAGACCAAATCTCATTTGTTACTCTTACATATTAAAAATGCGGTCAGCATTTGTCTTGGTGTGTAGTTTGCTTGCTAGCCAACAGGTGATAGTAAAAAGCAATACAGAGGATGGCAGTAGATATTTACTATATGACTGCAACCCAGGTGAGGGATTCAACTTGCGGCGAGACGTTTATATTCGAATTGCTAACCTGGTGAAATACCTTAATTACACAAAAGAAAAATGGACTTTAGTTCTACCGCCATGGGGTGGGATAAGGTATCACTGGAAAGAACGTGACTTGGAGCAAAGCAAAATCCCATGGTCAAAGTTTTTTGATATTGAAAGCTTAGGACGGCATATTCCAGTGATTGAATATGAAGATTATGTGGAAAAAATGGGGGAAGCAGTGGTTGATGAGTTATGGTATCTACAAGGATACGATGAAGAAATAGACTTTGACAATTGGGTTGATAAAGTCGATGAAAAACCATGTATCGATCCACCTATATACGATTCAGACAGAGAAGAAAAAATTCGTGGATGGTTTTGGGGGTATGAAGAAACGTATGCAAAAATATTTAAATGTGTGTCCGTCCAAGGAAGTGCAAGAATAATTTCAAACTCTTTAATCAAAAACACCACTGCAACATCAATCATGCTTGACCGTGGAGAAAATTTAATGCATGATGTTTATGGAGGAAAAGATTACTGGGACGCCAGAAGAAGTATGGTGTTTTCAAAAGAACTCCGGCATATAGCAACAGAATTTCGTAAGCTTTATTTAAACTCAACGGATGAGAATGACAACTGCGTGTTACTGGATGATTGGACAAAAAACAAACCTAGGGAAAATTCTGCAGTGGGTGGTCCATATATTGCGGCACATGTAAGGAGAAAAGATTTCATGAGAGCTAGAGAAGGACACGTAGCAACTTTAAAAAAGGTGGCACAAGATTTAAGAAAAATATCTGAAGAATATGCCATCACAACTATATTTATTGCATCTGATGGGACGGAGAAGGAAATGAAAGAATTAGGAAATTATCTCTCCGGGTTGAAGATGATACGCTACAAGCCAACGGCTAATGAAGAACGAAAGCTCAAAAAAGGCGGTGTTGCTATTATCGATCAAATCATTTGTTCTCACGCTAGATACTTCATTGGAAGTTATGAATCTACATTCTCATTTCGAATAGCCGAAGAAAGAGAAATAATGGGCTTCTCATCCGTGTCAACTTATAATCGTTTCTGTGCCGATGAAGAGGAAGATTGTGAACAACCCAACAGATGGAAAATAGCTTGGAAGAGCGACAATGAGATGTGGTATTAAGCTTTTCTGAAATGTAGCATGAAACAGGCACCTGGTATTTTGTACTCTTTCAAGTCTGCAAACCAAACTTTTATTTCATCGCCTGCTCTGTTGTGTGTGTCGCTCCATTATTCCAAGGTTGAAGTGTAGTGATCGTTGAAATTTCAATCTGCAGTAAGTTATGCAATATGATTCTGCCTTAAAGACTTGCCACTTCATATACACGCCGTTGGATACAATCAGTTGATACTTTTCTATATAATAATGCACTGGTATGGTACAATATTGTTAAATAAAACCTGAAATTACAGATACATCTCAATCAAGATTAGGTCAATGAGTTAGACAGAAAGGCTATATGTTTTCAGTCTGATAATGAAAATTTGTGAGACAAAGCTTCATTGAATGCATGAAGAAAGGTGCTGTAGGTTTTACAGAAATACACTTGGCCACAAGTCACAAATAGGGCTAACAGGAAACATTACTGTATCATTACTTGACAACCTAGGTCTGGTTGAACATCGAAAACATGCTTCTTACATCTTACATAACCAACGACAGCATACCGTGTAAGAAACGTGCAGTAGGCAACTAGAATAGTGTTGTCTACGGTCTAGGCTATATGGTTAGAGGTCCTGTAGGATCGGTTGTCTAATAAAACTTCACTATAGCATAATTGTATGTTAATTCTAGAGAATATCCCCTCAGGAGAGGGGTCTTAATAAATGACTTGCCTTGGGTCGTGACCCTAAGCCATTCCCTCTTCGAAGTTACATTGCACTGCAGAGTGCAGATGTCCTATGGCATGGTTAGTCCTCGAATTGGATTTGCCTACTTTGTGCATCTTTCACTCCTAGTCGGAAACTCAGCTCATGTCGGACTCCACATTCTTGGAGGCGCGGTTGTTCCGAGAGGTTTGAAAATGTTGCGTCTAGCTGTCTACCCACCGGTACTAGGACCAGCTGTACCCGTGCAAAAAACCGAACTAGTTCAGAAATTCTGTCAACATCCAATATTATGACCTGTATGACCACTACATTCACCAGTTCAGACCCGGGTTTTCACCGATAGTGGCCTTCAGCCGGTAGGCCTATTATCATAGAAATGCGCTGGTGTTATTCTGTGTTCCGAAATCCAGGAATAAGCTATGAAGTCTAACAAACTGCTCATGACAACCACCTCAACAATCCCAAGGGAAGCATTGTTTATTTGAAAGAAAATACAGTATAAAAGGCAGTCGAAGGAAGAGGCATAGTTAAGCAATTTAACAGTAGGCCTACTATCAAAACATTGCACCATGATTGTGGTCCGAACACAAGTGTATGTCGTATGCACAGTGTGCAACACCTTCACTGTGAAATTGTGCATGATCCAAGCAAGGCTCACATGGACGTTGGATCAGGAGTCAAGGGCAAGGGTTGCTACAATTCCGACTAATAACGCCTCCTGAGCACAGTGTGTAGGCTACTCCTGTGTAGTGAGTAGCCTACTTGACCTACAAAAGCTCAGGCAACTAATTCACAAAATACAGTATGACCCATGTTGTAGCAAAACACTATGAACATAACAAAAACCTCCATGGTACGTACAAATACGGTGTACCATTAAATTGCTGTATACAGGCGAACTGCAACAGTGAACCTATTATCTTATAATTGGTTAGCTGATCAGCAGCAAAAATGATGAGTGACACCTTCCTTGATACCAGTCGAGTGCGGGCAGTCAAAATGTGGAAAATCACCTAGAAAGCAACACTACAGTTTTAAAGTAAAAAAAACTGGCAGATGAGCATTATGGCCATAACAGGAAAGGTAGATGCCAAAATCACAGGAATCAACAAATTGACTACGCAATAAGCATATCAAGTTCAGGGTTGCCTACTACTGTGCAGCGTCATAAACAAATAGTAGAAAAACGTAAATCAGGTCAGTGCACGAGTGTTCAGAACATATCCTCGTCCTCCGACTCAAAGGATAATTGGAGAGACGGAACTCTGGAGCCAGTTGACAAGTAGCTGTCTCGCTGAAAAGGAAAGTAATTTGTGAAAATAAATCTCAATCTATTAGTCAATATTTTAAGATTATTGCAGGTTGGATTTCAAAGTGTGCCATGGTCTAGCGGTATAATCTTCGCTATATTTTGTCATATTCCGCACCCCCGAGTCACGTATAAATCTCGGCCAGTCCACAAAGTAGTTAGCAGCGATGACTGCGTTTAGCGACGAGCACAGACAAGTGATGATGGTTGCGGCAAGTAGAGCATCTTGCGCATGGATTCAGAACCTAACGTATGTGGCACATTTTGAAGTGGTACGTGAAATGTTTTTCACCTGATCAAGGAGTGGAGCTCCGAAAGCTTGTGAATTATATTTCAATAAACTGGACTGGACGTAAAATCTGTGGTGACTTACTATATATATTATTAAATGTGCAGGAAATATTTGTTTTCAATTAGTTTCCACATGGAAAATTTCGCTTCTAAACTCTAATGAGATAGCCTACATGTAGGTATCATTAAATGGAATGTTCTATTTCACAATTTGTGAGATTAGGGCTACTATAGATGCATCACCGCAACTGTTAATGCAGCAACTGAATGTCTGATTGCATCGCAAATTCAAGTCCATGAAGACTGGCGGTACGTGGTACACATTAAGTCAGGAAATGGTAGACGAGAAGAAAAAGGATGGGAATCCCTGATGTTGTGTAAGCCTTCCCAGTGCATCATATCTGATATTGCAAAGAAAGTCACCACAGATCTAACAGAATTCTCAATAAACTAAGGCTGGATGTTAAATCTCTGATGATTATCTTTACAATATCTATTTATCGTCCTCTATCGGCTCCACTACACTCTTCAATATCAGATATTGCTTGATATGGCTTCGGAGAAGCAAGATCTTGAAAAGTGCCCACATGGACATCGGGCATGTGCCACCACGTCCACATGGCACAGTTAGGTTTGGAAGGGAATAAAGCTACAGGAACTTAGTCAAAGGCAGAGTGAAAAATAGCATACCAAGTTGTTAGTAGATGAGTAAAGACTGTCGCCAGACATGTTAAAACTTCTTGAGGGAGCCGCCGAAGATCGTCGTCGTATTTTTTTCTTTTCAACGCTTCTGCTACTCACATCTAACAGAAACAAAAAGTATCGTTAGTAGGGATGGAGGAATATCAATTTGATATCCTACCAAAGTTTGTTTTACGGCTTACTGTCACTCTCTGTCACATCAACTATTGGGGGTAGCCTGATGAAATTTGACTCCATCGGAAATAGTAGAATGATAAACAAAATGAAATACATTTGATCGAGATCAGACCAGTCATTCAAAATTTACGCCCTCTTGTAAATCACCCATTGTTATCGAAACTAGAGTTTATGACCATTTCAATTCAGGAGATAAAAATGTGCCTGATTTCACGGTTGATTCAACACTAAAATTGGCTTTGGCTGATTTTGATAAAATAGCAATGACATCAGATTTAATAGTGTGTCGCCACACTATATTTCCTAAAAACCTCAAACATGCGGGTTGCCAAATAATTTTTTTTGGGTTTATCTGACAGAGAATGACCCGTTAGTCCGAATACGACGATACACTCACTATTGATCTGCAAATCTTCATCATCCGATGACTCAGATATCAATCTGGAGATTTTTTTCCCTCTTCCGATAGGAGAATCTAAAACGGAGGGATCTTCATCCGAATTCTCCAAGTTGAAGTCTCTGTACCAACAACGTATCCAGTTATATATATGCTACACGCTACAGTATATCGCAATGGAACTAGGTTTGACCGAATTCCATCAGGCTTTGAGCTTTTGAGAAACTATGGTTGTTTAAAATCCACTATTCTAATGACCTTGGATAAAATTCACCATGACAAGTAATAGTGCCAATTTTGTGGATGATCAGGTATAGTAGATCCAATTGTAACGCCCCCAATTCAACGTCTCTAGCCTATTTATTCATGTCTTGATGGTAGCTGATGGCAGATCAACCACTTACAACAGATAGAGACTAGAGAGTGTCACCACAATATTAATATCCAGCCAGATTTATTGGAAATTTAATTCACAAGATCTTGGAGCCTAAACAGCAAAACTCACTCAAGGAGTCGCAACTCTCCATATAGTATACATTCATTATTCGATGATGCTCCAGAACTAACTGAAATTTTTCTGGTACGGCTTACAGCTGCGTACTCATCTTCATCAAAGTCTGGCAATTCTTCGTGCATGTCATTTGTTTTCGAGCTAGGATTCGCCGGAACCGATTCTGTCACCAACTGAAATAAAGGTATGTTACGAGTCAATCGACCTTGCTGTAGGCCCAAGATATTGGTGGCCACAACAGATCGAAACACTTTTTTAGGCTGATGCTCGGCCTGTCAGAACTCTTGCCATTTGCATGGTCTTTGGACCTGCTATGTCCAGGAATTTTCGGTTTGTGCCGATGGGTAGTGTGAGCAATGGGAAGGCAGATTTAGGTAAGGAGGTTTAGGAAAATTGACATGTTGCCATAGAGGTGTAGCCTTCATAATGTGTGACTCGGACAACGGAATAACTTATTTTTTACGTCATATGTTTGATGCAAATGGTGAGATCAAGCCAATAGTGTCATTGGTGAGCAGCAGGCCAACAGCTGAGTGAATTTGATACAGATATTGAAAATATGTAGCGAAGAAATGTCCAAAACAAAAAAGTTGGTTGAAAATCAAAATAACGATGATTTTATTATTGAAATAAATGAATCAAAGAAACAAATCTGGTAGTTCTAGCAATTAATGCTAACTCACATTGGCAGGTACTTGTGCTTTAGAGGTAGATAAGCTTGTTTCATTCAAGTCAGTAGAATCGCTTCTTTCGTTTTCGTGCAAACTCATCTCGCGACGGGACTCTTGTTCATCAAATGCAACATGTTCAAAGCTATCATGGCTTACAGCAAGTGAATCATCGATTAAATCAGACACATTCGATCGGTCATCATCACCATTACTATCTATCAATAATGTTTCATCCCGTTCGATATCCTCACCCAACGAATCACCTTCATCTGACATCAATGCTAACAATTCTTCCTCCTCCGCTTTGGTAAGGCCGCTATCGCTTGCCGTTCCGGAATTTCCAGTTTTGTCATGCGCGACGGTATCATTAACAGACGAAATGTCTGGTTTTTCGACAGTTTCTGCTGCAGGCACCGTCACATCATCATCAAATGGTATGTCGTCTATATTACTTGTCGTCCTATCAGCCGTGTGACTCTCTTCAACCGCTGATGGCAATGTGGCGCTAATATTTGAGACGGCGGATTCAGTGAGGTGATCAGGAGTTGACGGCACTGCGTGTGATTGTGGGCTGTATTTAAATTCCGTCATTGGTTTGAAACCAGTGGAATTTCTTCCGCTCAAATTAGCAGGAGGAATGATCTCAGACAAATCGGTTTGAAAAAGACCCTGAAAAAGGAAATATTTATTACCGGTACTCAGTTCAGTAATGAACTTGTGTGAATACGAACTGACAGCGGGTTGTACAATCCCCACTAATCATGTAGTAAGCCTATCTATTGGGGTAGAACATTTGTTCTTTACTCTTTACTAACCTTGGCCGGGGTATTATCCGTGCTCTTTACATCGTCATATAAAAATGATTCTTCAATCTGGTAACGATATTACGATAAACGAAATCATTGCCAATTGAAATGAAATGTTGTATATGCAGCCTACAAGTCATACATTACCTCGGTGATTTTGGAATCTGCTTTAATAGTATCTTGAGCCGGGCTATCAGCAACAAGAATAGCATCGTTCATGCCATCGGATTTTGGATCAATTCGATCCTACAATAGTTAAGTAAATTTATATACAAGAGGGCAAAATAGAAATAGTATGAATAGTGTGCATTTTGGTCTGTATTTGTTTTTTGCTGCAATTGTAATGTATATTTAGTCACCAACCAAAAACTAGTAACTAGAGATAGCCGCATCGAATTATTTCGACAGCAACTTCAAAATGGAATCTATAGCATCACCTAGTGTTTGTCAACTTTTTGGTTTCGAAGCTGAACAGAGTTAGAATAACTTATATGTGATCTGTGTCAAAAAGAATTCAAATCATCAGACTTGCTCATTGTGAAATGAACAGTAGGTGGACAACACTATTAATCCCATCTGTTTGTGGTTACATGAACCTTAACAAGTAGAAGTGCAGAGTTGATGATTCCATGATATTCTATTTTAAATAGAAAGAAATTTTCAAATTTCTAATGTACCAACCTTGCTTTTATGAAAAATTTCCTCAATCATATCATCTTCGATGTTGAGATAACCGATATCATCGTACAATCCTTCAACCGGATAAACGGCTGGAAAGAGACAAAATTAACACCCTTTAAGGTTGAAGCTTTATTTGTAGCAAGAACGACTAGTCGTATCCGGTCCTAAGCCTGGTGAAATGGAAAAGTTTGCAGCATGACGGGGGATCCAAAATAAAACATCGGACAAATGATACGCAGTACCGTAGTCAAGAGCGGAAGCAGAAGCTGAGAAAACAGAACGACTATGGAACTCGAAGCTGGAATGAAAGCATGGAATTAAGGATGCTTTTTTTGTCCGTATTTGATTTTTGCTGCATTTACACGACAAACACACGCTACTAATGCATATACTTGCCCTGCGAGCATGTGAGTGCAGGCTGGACATGGACAATGAGCCATTAGGCTAACAAAGTCAAGCGCCAACCCTCCACGTCCACACCATCCTCAATGTGCTGGCCATCTGGCGAGGCAGCTATGAATGCCTTTTTTGAGATCTTCGGTAAAATGCAGTGTCGGAATTTGAACTCGGGACCTACAATGCATGTTTCATAGCCGACGATCCTCCATTACACTATGAAGTCGGTGTTTCAAGGATGCAGTTGGAAATTGCAGGGTTCCAGAGATTAGTGCAGTGCCAAAATTTTGCATGCTCTGAGACCCTCAATTAGACAACATTTTCAAACCATGACAAATTATCTTAACTACTGGTATATGATAGTAAGAACTGAATCAAACTTCCAAATATCTCGGGTAAATATTTATTTGTCATCTTGTCTTGATAGTCAATAAGTCAGATTACGTACGTTCATATTCTGGACGTCTGGGCGATTGAGGAACAGACGGTTTCAAGTCAAAACCTCCCCATCGTGCTTCAGTGCTTTCCTTGCCAGTGAAATTCTTGGCTTCTGACTCGACCGTAACTTGAGCTTCGGCAACCTGTCAAATATTTTTAGTTTGGTTTAAAATCAGATCCCGTTAGTACAAGAATCGTAGAATTAATCAACCTTGTTCCTTATTGTATCTTTGTGTTCTTCCATCATATCGTTATCAACATCGTCTGGATCTTGAGAAAACATCAGGTCGTGATCGCTGACCCCGAACATTGCTGCTGACAAAAATAGATAAAATACCAAATATTTACAACTAATAATTTATAGGAGAAAACAATTCCGTAAATATTGTACATTGTGCATTGTACCCATGTCGAACAACACAAATCAAAATCTAGAAAAGCTGAATTCAGATTCTATAGGAAAGTAAGGAGAGAAAATTGTAACCTTATCAACCATGAAATGCTTTGATTGTAGATCCCAATAGTTGGTTTCATGGTTGAGTGATTTAGGTATGCTTTCAGTACTGTAGTCAGAGTGCATGATAATGTTGTGGAGTACCAAAATTTCGAGGTAATAAACAGCTAATGGCCAGTAAGTTAATAATAACAGGAAAGGGCTAGTGTTTCAAAGACAAGGCACAAGTTACTGACCTAATATTGACTGGCGGGTGACTTTGTGCTGGAAATGGTGGGGCTATTCAGATTCTTGTAACATTTACAGAAACAAAACTTCACAATACAACCACCTTAATAGGTTTTTGTTGCTGTCGATTTTCAATATATGGCGTTTTCAACTACTAGGGTCATGTACGCCAGGTCCATGTCTATGGTACATGTGTCGATACTTCCGGTTTATAGCCCGGATCATTATCACAACCGCAACCCTCCGCACTCGCATGATACTGACTGCCAAACAAAGGAACGGATAGCAATTTTATAGTCTCTGGCTTGACTCGGTCGGGTATCGAATCCGAAAGCTTCGGCAGTCAAACCAGAACAGAACCTATATTGGTAAGTACATACGAAGCGTATGAATTCTTTCGAGATGATCTGCCAACTTAGAATCGAGACTCCGTTGATCGCCATGAAGATCTTGCAATTGACGTTGCGTAACAGACTCCGTCGTACTTTCCAATTGAAACAATTCTCTCAATTCATGATTAGTGAAGTATCTAGGTTAAAATTATATTTTTGAAATATCTCATTGCCATGGGAATTTCTGACCAGCGCCGAATTCATGCCATGTCCCTCCCTCACAAGCTATGAAAGTCTCTTTGCTCACTCAAATAATGTACTGTAAGCGATTTGAACTTAATTCACCTGTACGGGTCTTTATTATCGCCAGTGCTTTGTTTGATAATGGAGTCCTTGAAAATCTGCCTTCTGTAAATCTTCTCTTCAACGGTTCCGCAAGTAATGAGACGATAAACCACAACGTTCCTGTTCAAATATTAAATGTATTAATTTCAAAATTTGGGACTGACCTCCTTTGACCTCTCAGCTATTTGTTCATTTAGTGGGTGGTCACAGGAGAATACCACTCCTCCCAATTTGGCAATACTTTTGATGCCCTTCATGTACCTGCCCAGTTATCCCGAGCTTGGGAAAAGTTTTACAATAATCGAGGTAGGGTGTCAACGTTGTGGTTTCTACTATTACAATATAATGTCAAATAACAATCAATATATTAATACGCTATGGTGTACGGTGAACCACTTTCAAAGAGGTACACTCTATGATGTCCTACAGATGAATCGGCTGATCCGGGTTGACATTTGGTTAAACTCTTCAACTTTGCTTGTCGCAGGTGTTACGTTATTTACTACTGCTGATGTTGCGGTTGGCGATTTACTACATAGAGTACAGGAGACGGAGTAGCGGCGGAAATATAGAGAAGTTTTTATCAGATCGCACGCTCGATTTCGCAAATTCTTCGCAGTTCCAGCTAGTGATGAATTATTATGCATCTCACTTTTCTTGTCCAATTCTGTAAATTCGGTCAACTGCTTGTGCATCTGTGGCCGGATTCCAAGACGGATCAAAAACGACGACTCTGTCTGCAGCAGTGAGAGTTAGACCGACACCTCCAACCTGATCAATGGAAATGGTGTCAATTAAAATAAAAGGTTCTAAACAAAAGTCACAAAGAAAATGATCAAACCACACCAAACAGTACATACCTGCGTAGTGAGCAGAAAAACTTCATAACTTGAATCGTTTTGAAATTTTGTGACCCTCAATTCTCGTTCACTCAGCTTTGTTATTGTCCCATCCAACCGCATAACCTGAAACGTTCGCCATCGTTAATTTCATATGTCTTACAGCTTAGGTATTTTCACTGAAACAGGTCGGATAGCTCACAAGATTCCAATTCACAGGACAACTCCAGAATTTTCCAAACATTTCCTTCTGTGAATCGCACACGTAATGCATTGTGATATGCCGGTAAAAACAAGGGACTCCGATGTATTCAACACAACAATGCGCTTATCTTTCTCAATGATTACTGGCTTTCAGCTTACCCAATATTATGCGAAAAGTATTAATCGTAGGTCAAGTTGGAATTACTGATGGGAAAAATCAAATCATTTATAATTCCAAACACAGATCGAATATATCTTTTGCAATCAAACGGAGTCATCAAATCATGAATCTTCTGCAGTTTTAGACCATTGCGAATCAATTAGACGTAAACACATGGAGGAATTTTGTTCTTCAGTTACTATTCATTTCATTCATTCTATCTTCACCTGATGAAGGAGCAGAGCTCCGAAAGCTTAAAGTGTATTTTATACCAATAAACTGGACTGGACGTTAAATCTGTGGTGACTTATTATATTTA
Source organism: Botrylloides violaceus (assembly GCA_030412335.1). Taxonomy (NCBI): domain Eukaryota; kingdom Metazoa; phylum Chordata; class Ascidiacea; order Stolidobranchia; family Styelidae; genus Botrylloides; species Botrylloides violaceus. The sequence continues at coordinate 4,887,666 of JASFYC010000810.1, forward strand.
TTATTATTTGAATCGTCCGCCATCGGCTCCAACATTTTTCATATAATGAATACAGTATCGATGAGGTATTTAAAAAAAATCTGTTGATCTGAACTGGCATTGTCACAAATCAGACAAGTCATTCTAAGTCCGTTTAGCTGTCAACAAAAATATGTCGAACACTATGTGGCGCTACCTACAGTTCCCAATTTGAAATTTACATCGAATCAATTCGAATCATTTGCGAGTTTGATTCCGAATATTCGATTCGACATGGCTATCCCTACTTAATAAGGCAACTTCAATAAAGAGGAAGAAAATACACCATTAAAAAAACCAGTGCAGCTGCATAGTCATGAAATATTTCATTCTTCCAATTGACAGTACCTTAAATTTTTTGTTCAGTAAAATCCTGTGAATCACATTTAATACTTTTCTTGACAAGGAAAATATCAAGGTGCGGTGCCCTTCTTGTTTCAAGATTTGCAGTAGTTGTATCAGAAACTGCAGTTTACCTAAAAAAGTATTGGAAACTTACAACATGAAAAGACAGAAATGAAAATAAACTTTTGTGTTGTGTATGGTATGGTACTCGTAAAATCATTCCCTAACGGCAATTGCCTGTCGCTGTGTTCAATATTAAAATAAAAAAGCGACTGATATCCGATTTGATTCAAATATTGCAATTCAATTTGCATACCAATGCCTATTGCCCAGGCCTACCCACACTACATTTGCCATCTGCCCCAGACATATTCCACCATTGACATAGCTGGTTAATTTATCTAAGAAGGGAGTGCTTGAAAGTGAGGGAGTAGTACTACACGCCACTCAGTTACACTGACCAGATTCCTTTATTAACGTCTCATCTGAGATATTATCAATTCTGTTCGCTGCGCATTCCTTCCCCCTGTCCGAATTAGAATCCTCCTCCTCAAACCTGTAACATATTATATGCAATTATTAATAAAATAAAAAAATACTAGAATATACTTTCTTCTAGAACTTACGAGTCGTTAGCTTCCAGTCCTAATTCACGGCAAGCCGTTCGTGACAACAGTCGAGGATGATCGCAAATTTTCTTCAGAATGTTTAAATAAACGAGAGGAGATTTTTTCGAAGTTAAGAGTTCTTTGATGCTGCCCTGTTCAAGAAAATCCCTGTAGATATTTTCCTGAATCTTCGAGAGGTACGTCTAAATTCAAAATTTTCATCTTAAACAAGATTACCAAGCACCTTTAACAACTAGCTTTGCTTTATTGACGATATCCAACATTCACATGCTTTTGGATCTCCGCTCCTTCAGTAAGTGAAAAATATAGTGATGGGGGGAAGGAGGAGAGTGTATTTACATTTGTCTATAGGAAGGGTGCACAACTCAGACTGTGAGTATCAAATTGGGTCTGCAAGTGTGATTTACTAGGTCCAAAGAGAGGCTTTCAGTGCATGGCTAATTTAATTTGAATAATTCATGAGTAGGCCTTCTTCTTATAGTAAGCCTAATCAACTGACCCGGCGAAATGAGATTTTGAACTAATTTTTTACACTAAAATGAAGTCATGGAGAATGGGCTGTTGCCTCTTTCTGCCGTAGCTGTTCAACTTGAAACACTCTAGATAACCTAACGGCTGGGTTTTTTCCAATTATTTTCAGAAGGTGTCTGATGAATACTTTTCTCATTTGGACAATGATCTGCAATAGCATCAAGCTTCTTTCATTTGCCTTACAATCACAGTTACACAATGTGATTCATGTGAGGAAATTTCTGAAATTGTCTGACAAATCGCCTGAACAGACTATGTCTGGTCGACTCAATAAAAAAAAACAGAATACCAGTGTCAGTTACATCTGTATGGCACTGGCAATTATATATGCCTGCAGTATATATATACATCAGTTTTTTCATGCCCATTATACTAGGAATAGAAAAATTGCACTTCCCAGTAAATTTGTGATATTGGTAACATCAGTTGCTGATATCGAGCCAATATTGGCCGATCCCTTGCAAGCCTTAGCAAGTATTATTCTAAGCCTATTGAGGTTGAGTTTCCATGAACATTTGAGGGTGTAGAGTGTAGACTAGGGGCTTGGGTGATGGCAATTACTTTTAACTCACCCAAATTACAAAATCATTCTTCTTCTTCAGTTTTGGAAAGCTCGGCTTGTTGAAATCTCCTGTGTCATTCTGATTTTTATCAACCATCGACCCCCCTGGTTTGGCAGCGGAAACAGAGCCCTGTAAAAATCTATGGTAAGCCTACTAGTATTTATTATCACATTGACCTATGCATTCTGAAGCAATCCACCAACCCATCAGCAACAAATCAGTAGGTCATGGGGTTCAAGTACGGAACACACCATACCATGTTGTGGAAGTGGGAAGCTTGACTTACACAGCCTCCCAGCTCATTTGCCATCTCTTGCCCAGATTCATAAAGCAGATTTCAGAGGCACAATGATGATAAGCATGAATGCGCATTTGCACAAAAGTAGCACAGTGCAGTTACGTTTGCATTCACACCAACAATTGGCCTCCAACTTGCCGTGAGTTGTTAACAGCAAGTAGAAGGTAGGCCTACAACATGATCAAATTATTACATACTTTTGTTCTTCGTAGAATGTAGGGGTCGACAATCTTACGCAGACTCTCCGACATGTAATTGCCAAGATGTATTTCAGCTGATGACGCACCCTGAATCAATACAAAAAAGGAAAATGTTGAAATATTCTGTTTGTGGTATAGATGATCAAAGTTCAATTACAGTAACCTTGCCATGTTATATCAGCTAGTTTTAAGCCTGTTTCACATTGAGTGTTAAACTTGTCGCAAGTAACAATTGGAACTAGAGTAAAAAATTTACACACGAGAGTGAATTTTAATAATTCACGTGATTGCGGAATGTCAACAGTAGCACAGCTTTGCGTTCTGATGTTAGAAATTTTACTGTCATCAAGTGATCGGCGTGTGAGTAAAACCGAGAGATGTTTGACATCAACGGCAAGCACAAAAATTACTAATACAAGAGATGAAGATTTAGACTCAGTGTGAAAGCTTTAGAGAGTGAATTGGTCTAACTATAAATGATAATTAATCTTACTCGTTGCCTTGCTTTTGTAATTGGTCCTTCGTAATGCATTTTAAAAGTCTTCTGCGTCCCAAGTAAAGTTCCTTGCATTATCCAATCAAACAGAGCCCAAAGTTCTCTCAAGTTATTTTGTATTGGTGTCCCTGCAATACAAAGTAAGCAAGTAAGTTGGGATGCTTCAGGTCATCTATTCACAAGTGGGGTCTCGATCCCATTGTGGTGTGCATGTGTGGTGTAGAGCAGCAAACTGCAGAAAACATCATCCATTCTTGTAAAATTTACTAACCACCCAATGGAATGAGTGGTCTGAAGAAGCTGGGTGACGGCTCCTGTATGGCTGCCCTGACATCTAGCCCGAAGAAAACCATATGAAAGAAGAAGGCAGATAAGATTGGGCCAGGGTTTACAGAACCGCCTAATTTTTGTAACCAAATGTTCGGTACCAGTACACCCATAGTCAAGACCACTGAGATCCATATGAGCTAAGTAAACAAGCATCTGTGACTGTAAACATATAGAAAGAGTGTTGGCTAGTTACTAAGGATACAGTGCCAGACATATGTTGTGTGCATCTGATCAGCTTACATATTTTTGAAAAAAAGTCTACACCTTACCCGCTATGTATATATGCTGTATAGTATGTAACGTACCGGTCAGTATGATTCTATTCTTTGACGGTATCGCGTGTAATGCCTTGGTTGTCTTAGTTGGATTTTTGATTTTATGTCCTTCGTCAAGAATAATGTAATCCCACACAAATTGCTCTCGAAATTTAGTTTCTCCGAGTTGCTCGAATTGCGTTTGAACCAATCCATACGTGGTCATGCAGACGCCTGATCTTCGTTGTATATGATCCAAAGCCTGGCAGAAGAACAAACAATAATCAAACCACGCACCGCTGTACTCAATTATTGAAGTTTCAACATTAACTAGCCAAATCATGGGCTTAGCCCCAATGTTGAAAGGTAGTAGACCAAAATCAGGTGTGCTGAGTGCTGACTGCTGGTACCAATCTCTGATTCGACATGGACCTACCCTATGATGGGAGCCTACCTAATTTTTGGGTTCTGTCAGCAATCAGCTTACCGTCTGCCAATAAGTTACAGAGAGAGTGAACATCAGGTTTCTTACCGCTTTTCTTTCACGAGGAGTGCCATGAAAACACTTCACTTTAATCCCCGGCGCCCATTTATCAAATTCTTTTTGCCAGTTGGGAATGAGTGACAATGGTAATACGAGGAGCACATGCTTCACCACCTCCATGTCAAACATGGCAGACAACACCGCTATCACTTGAATGGTCTTTCCAAGACTGAAAAACATACGTTTATCTTATAACGCTGGTGACTGTAAATCTTTATACATGTGGTGATGACAGTGAGGTGGGTTTTGCTGGTACTGGTAGCTATTCAACTTGGAGTGGAAAATTGGCTGTCTTCAATAGGGCAAATACCTACCATAGAATCACTTTCATTCAGTTTACCCCCCCCCCCAACGCATAGCCTACCAGTACTCCAATTGATGAATATAAAAAGTGCCTGCCTCGGCCCCAGGCATACAGTTCACGCAGTGAATAATAACAAACATAGTAATATAGATATTAGCTAGTCAGACATCAAGGATAATCCCAACTGCAGAACTGAAAATAAAGAGGACGAATTTCCAGCCTAGTGCCCATGCAGTTTCACAACTCCTCAATGGCTATCAAAGTTGAAACAAGTTTCAGATATAATATCAATTACAGAGTACAGGCCCAACAAGTAAGACACACTAAGGTCACTAGTAGTGATAAAATTACTGTGTTGAACCAGTTCTCACTAAATCTCAAGTCAAAGGTCTGCGTAGAGGTCAGGGATATCTAGACAGATCTGTCAGATCTGTTAGATCTGTCTAGATATCCGTGGTAGAAGTTAAGTCAAAACTTTGTGTAGAACTTCAGTGAAAAAAAATAGTCTAGATTAAAATCACACCCCATATCATCAGCCAGAATTCCACCTTTCTTCTTTCTTAGAAAGAGATCATAGATCCACTTGACACCTTCGATCTAAAACAAACAGCATTCAAGGCATCATGGGTATTAACTATTCTCAAAGTTATGTGCCAACATTGTGATCTTTATCTGGGTGTATATCACTAAAATTGGGATGATTTGGCAGAATTACCTCGTTCTCCTATAGACCTACACTAATACATTACCTAATTCTTTTCATTGACCAATTGTCAATGACAATAACTGTGCAGCATTTTTAGAGCAGCAAATATAATGTACAACACCAGCAACGTACTTTCGGCAATCATGGCATTGCAGTCACCGTAAATATATGCTGGAAGACCCAAACCTGGTCCCTCCGACCATGCCAACAGATGGTTATGCATCGAGGCGAGTGGCCAGTTCATATTGATATTTATGTGCCATGGTAACAAGGTGGTTCAGCGACTTTACATTAGTGTGATTGAGTGTGGAAGGAACAATACCTGATGAGGATAGAGTCTTTCAACAAGCTGTCTGTAGATAATAAGTCCGTTATCCAGTTCGACAAAATCATTGTCATCGTTTTCATCTTCCAGTTCATCTAATATTGCCTACAAATAATGATATCAGTGATTCTTTACTAAACCTCTCATTAGGATCTAACCAACCTTTCAAAGGTAGGGATTATTATTTCGAAAAGAGCAATGGAGGGATGATGATGGCAATATCATCTTTGTATGTGCACTCCAACCATTAGACTTCTATGTTAGTGGCGTTGCATCGCCAAAATCATATATCGTATATAATCATGATTCAATTATTATTTTAGCATAGTGCTTGCGCTCTCACGAAAATATATAGGCTACCGGTACCACATAAAAATAGACGATATCAGCTCAGCTCCCAGCAGTAACCAATGGCAAACCCCAGAAAATGGGGAGGATTGCAACAGGTTGGGCATTCTATGCAAAGACTGCCACACCCAAATCATAAGCTGTTTGATCCACTGTGTGCACCCACAAATGGAACGTGGCTGGATGACAAAAGGAGAATTAAAAATGAATGACCAATTTCAGGATATCAGAAAATGTCAATTGTCAATTTTAAAAATATTAATGATGCATGATCGAAGACATCCGATAATAATAGTATACAACTATACAACGACTAGGCGAACATAATGCACATTATCACACTCAGAGAGCATCAAGCCTGTTACAGCATTACAGGTACCAGTTCTACAAAGCATGCGTATCAACTAACATATAATATCAGTGATTGAAACTCACATCGAGGCTTACACCAAGTCAGGCTGTTCCACAAGCTACTAGTGGCACATTGGATCGAGTATTTCGAATAAAATCTATATCGTAAAGAAGATCACTAACGGTACAGATTTCACATCCAGCGTTGGTTTATTGAGAATTATAGCATTCACAAGCTTTCGGAGCTCCGCTTCTTCATGAAATCGAGTCAAATTATTCAAGTCAATTTGATGACGATTTTGAATCGGGACCTATAGTGCTACCTAGTGTTAGACTTTTTTCAGTCTTCAACAGTCTTCAAAACATAAGGCCCACAGTCTGGGGGACACCAAAAGCCAAGTCAGCGGCTGTTATTTCATCATTTTATGCAAATGAGCGCAACGTCATGCGCCAATAACATTATGCATGAGAGAATAACCTTGAATATAGAGTAAAACTGCAGGGACGATGACTCGATGATTCATTGTAGAAAAAATTTCTAGCCCAAGCCTAGCTCTTTTGTAGCTGCCAAAATAATTACGTGTGCGCATACGCCTTGACCTAGATACCATTTCATCCGGTGCAGTCTGCAGCACGCATAAGCAATTAAAATCAACTAGCAAGGCATGGATATCACATTGCACGAGTAACACATTGCAAAACTCGTGACAGGGAAATATCCTAAAAAAACATGGTGATTAAATATAATGCCGTCAACAGCAGTAGCTAATGATCTAGCAATGTACTTATGATTTTCTATTGAACTGTGCCTGATATTAAGCCACCAATCAGTAAGTCATAAGAAACCAAGGGGCCATTAATTAATTATATCAGTCAAATAGGCTAGTCGTGGAAAATATGATGGTGGCTCAAATAGAAAAGAGTGGCGGTATGGTTATGGTACTGGTAAGGTATGGATGTCAATACAATTTTTCACCAGCTTATGAATAGGAACCCTAATTTACCGGTAGGCCTATACAATTAAAAGCAACCTCAAACCTCACAGATGGATACGACTTTTGAAGTATTGCATGGCCAGCCAACTCATTTTACACAAAAATGTGGTAGGCCTAAAGATACATTAACCATCAGAGATCAGATAAAGAACTGGTAGAAAATAGTATTTCCAAGACAACACACATTATGCAGGTTATGAAAATAAACAAGCATACTAAGCAAAAGGAAGTTCAACATTCCGCCCAAAATTTCAAAATCTTGAAATACCATCGCCCATAAAATGTAAATAAGGTAGTGGTTGTCAAACTGTGTTCAAGTGGCCCTTCTGGGGTCCACCAGACGATTTTACTGTTAAAAATGCCACATAGTATCTGCCAAACAACTCAACACGACGCTCACACAGAAATATCTGCATTTTACAATATTTCTTTTCACAACAAAGCAAAAAGCTCAAAAATCGGTTGTACCGTTACAAAATAGTGGCTTCCACATTCCTGTTTAAAACCAGCCCATAATGAAATATGTTTGCCTTACCTTTACTTTCTGTATTCTCTTAAATATTTTTTCGGTTTTTTTCATCTGGTATGCTTTCTTAAATGCTTCTAACGATTCCACAAAGTCACCTTGTGCAGCAGCTTCTTTTCCCTTGGTAAGAAGCCTTTTGTACCGGCTATTTTCCTCATCCGACAATTTTCTTTGCCTAATAAAATGCGGCAAAATAAAACACAGCCCTCTAGACCTGTCTGGTTGCCTCAAAATATTTCAGATTGTTAAACCCTACCCATCATCATCAGATTTTGGAGTCTGGTTGACATTTTGGAGCTCAGTCAATGCCGGTCTTTTGATCATATTTCCCAAACGTCTTATGTATTATTAGCATTAAAACATGATGTTAATGTACGATAAGGCATGAAAAAGCAGAGAAGACGATAATAAGTCAGAATAAATTAGCCCTATCCACATTTCACACTGAGAAAGCAACTCCGATATATTCCGAAAATATGGCAATACAGTCAGTTTAATAGGACGACATTGATATTATCAATCAGCAGCATAGCAAATCGACCTAATAATTAGGGATGGTACGAAATCAGTGCTCGATTTCGCCTAGGGACAAGGGAGCGAATTTCACCAAATTCATTCGATTCATGTTCAGATCAAACCCACACAATGTTCTTGCCTGGAACTTTTGTACATTATCAGCTTATGATAAATGCGATGTGCGATTATAATATTCTCTTTGATCACTTGGGATAGATCATAATTGGTTATACCCACACTGAACAGGAAATGTCATAAATCGTCCTGCTTTGGGTGCTAACTGTGCGTACATTGTACAAGTCTTGTGGTGTCATTAGTCAGATTCTGGGTTCATTAACTACCTAGAGGCAAAAGCTCACGTTTGTCCAAATATGAGTCTAATCCAAGTTTGTACCATCCCAACTAATAATAGGGATTATAAAGTCCACTATAGCGACACATTGCTACACCAAATGCATTTTAAATATCAGCCACAGTTCAAACGCAAAAATTTCTGCAAAGACTCTCCGCCATTACATTACGGTAAGTAAACATGACCTCATGTTATTTACAGTCACATCAATAGAACAACATCTAGGGATAGGCAAATCAAATCATTTCTGATTCCGATATTGGAATAGGTATCGAATATTCTTTTGACTTGAACCGAACCATCGAATCAACAAACTTATGCAGTTTTAAACTGTTGTGAGTCTTGTTACTCATGTAGACTTCAACATGGGGTGGAATTTTTCTCTTCAATACTGTTCATTTTGTAATGAGCGCAGTGTTTTCTCAAAATCCATTGATTTAGCTGCACACAAAATGTTGTCAGACACTAGTTGGTGGTATAGATCCTGATTCAAAATTGCACTCGAATCCATTCAAATTGATTCTGAATATTCGAAACGATGTGCCCATCCCTACCAACAACACACAGACCGACTTTTTTTTCAAATAGCAAAAGAAGACAGCCAAATCTGCAAAAACAGGCAAAAGGAATAACATTACACAAAAAAAAAACATGCAGCCGAGTACAAGAATCATTCCTATTTTGACACACCATAACACATTAGCCTATGTGTTGATTACACCAACACCGGCATGTTTTAGACACCAAATCTGAAAGTGATATATTTGTACAATGAAGTATAGTAGTGGCGCCGATGGCAGACGATTAATAGAATATATAGTAAGAATTAGACACCACTGGTGAGCGATAGGCAAATCGAATCATTTACAATTCTAAATACAAATCCACTTTTTTCTTTTAATTGAATCATGGAATTACCACCTCTACAATTTTATTCTGTATTGAGGGTCACGTAGACATAAATGCAGGGATGCATTTTGTTCTCTAATACCGTTCATTTCACAATAAGCCCAGTATTTTAACAAAATCTATCAATTTGAACCATTTTAGTAACATATATATATATAACATTAGTTATTCTAAGAGTGTTTAGTTGCCAACAAAAAAAATGTGGTCATTAGGTGCCGCTATGATCCCAATTGCTCCGGAAATGATTCGAATATTCTATTGGATGTGCCCATCCCTAGCCATCCCCACAGATTTATTAATTAATAATGTCCCGCCACAATGACTGGAAAACAAGTCGGGAGGTTAAATTCATGGTATCTACTTGTTATTATATTTCTACTAGCAACATGGTTACGTTGACGTCATTATGACACTGTAATAATAAATATCCTATTAATATTTCAAGCTGACCGAGGTGATATTTACACAATAGCAAAAGTGATGATCATCAGCTGTTCCAAGTGTAACAATATAGACAGAACGTCTATCATAAGCCAAGCCACGCAAATATTAAAAGTGTCAACAGTAGTTTGATTAACCTACTATAAAGTCAGTGGCTGTGAATATATATGTGTAATGTTCAACATCTAAACCAGATCATATTCTGTAATACAGCACACAGGGACTATTGACTATGGGAACTCGCTAATCAAATGCATTGTGACAGCCATTTCATTAAGAGGAAAAGGCTAAGCCTACACTCGGAGCAAAATGCTTTTTCTGCAATAAGAAAAGGCTACCCAACCACCGCTAACCGATTAGTGCAGTGTTTCCCAACCTTTTTGCTACATTCTTCCTTTGCTGATTTCAAAAAAAATATATCCTCCCCTAATCTGAATATGCACTAATAAACCTATACGACTAACCTATAAAGGTCGACCAGTTAGCGGGTCTACCGACTGCACTATGCTATCAACACATTTTCGACAAGGACAAATGCAATTCCATGCCAGCCAATATTGTTGAAGTAAAACCAAACCGAATCACCTGTCAGTTTTACTCTACTGAAGGTCATAGACTTACACGGGGAGTAATACTTTTCTCAAATACTGTTCATTTCAACCAAGTATCTGAAATTTAGCAATCTGTTTCAAACAACTGAATTTCTTTCGGATCACATAACCTATTCCAAGTCCATTCACCTGCCGACACAAAAAATTTGTCAAATACTATGTGGCTCTATAGATCTCGATTCTGAATATTCAATTTAACGTGATCATCCCTACATACGGGCACAAGAAAAACTATTACAACGAAGCGTAACTATGATACCAAACACAGATCCAAATCTAATATCATCATAAAGTTCATGTGAGTAGCAGTGTAGCTTAAATAGCAGTGGTTCTCAAACTGGACAAACTGAAAAGACAATTGTCATGTGACCGCGAAGCAGCTACCAAGCAAATAAACACAGCGCTCCTGAATAAAGTTGTGCCTTTTTGGCAATAATTTTCATCAAATCGCAAGCTCGAAGCCGTTGCATGCAATTTGCGATAGTTTTCGAAACGGAACCAAAGCTACCTAAACTGTAAATGGAAGTGCCCCCGCCACAATAAAAGACCAAGTGTTGTTTTGTGTTTATTTGAGTTACTTTTTCAAGAGGACCATAAGTCAGCAAAAAGTTGCCAGGGGTCCCTGGAGATACATGAATGATATTTTTAATAATATTTGAGAACCACTGGTATAATACTATGGTGACCTCGCATGTGAAAGGCATACACCTTGACTTATGCTCAACACAATACTGTTGAGTTTGGCTTTGGTATGACCTATGAGTGCAAGCTTGAAGTTTAGGGGAACATTTTTATTGAAACTCTTTGTCACCTATTCAAGTAGCCTATTGGTACCGGTACCTTCAAGTTAGCCTGGAAATCCAGATACGGTACCAACTTACCGTATTGCATCTACTGAATTCCTATCAGTCTTTCACAGAGGATTAAAGGGAATTTAAAATCTTTAAACATTAATGTAGACAACGGTACTTCAGTTAACATTTTATAATATGGGCCCCATACGAATATTGGACATGCATTATATCAATTGGACTTGTTTTTATGAGGCACGCAAATCAGCAGCGTCACAAACCATCGCACTAGGCCACTAACACACCAAAATCAGTTACCAGTTATACCATGTGGGCCTAAAGACATCGAAGGGCTGGCAGCGGGCACATATTACCACTACGGATGGGCACATCGAATCAAATATTCGGAATCAATTCAAAGGCTTCAAACTTTGTAGCACAACCTAGTGTTTGACAATTTTTTTTCAGTTTAAGGTCATTTTTAAAACTGGTCCCAGGCGTACGCATCACATGCTGCATGGCTATTACTTAATGATGTAAAACTGCAGAGGTGGCTATTCGATGAATCGACTCTATTTGTGTTCAGAATCAGAAATGATTCGATTTGCCCATCCTTCATTACAACCTGGCCTATGATTAATACTTTTCGCATAATATCGGCTAAGCTGAAAGTGAGAAATCATTCGAGATATATAATTGATTTTGCCGGACAGTTATTTAGTAGTTAAAACAGATGCCTTGATATTGTAACGGTAGAAAAAAAAGTCAAAAATTCAAAATATTCCAGTCATTCAGTGCAAATACTTTCACAAAGAAGCCTCCGTAAAAGTTTTTGCAAGCAACAGTAAGCACTATTTTAGTAGTTTATCAAAGGACCAAGCCATTCTTTATTGAGGTGCGTTATCCACTGTCTCTAAACTATATTGCAGCAAGACTTTGTCGACGACTTTCCATTTTTTGGAGTATTCTTACTAGGGAGCGATTGTTGTCGTATTAACCTCACTACATCTTGAAACGCTCTATCCACGTTTTGTGGCGGGTCTTTCGCGCTTGTTTCGATGTACGGTATGTTGAATCGACCAGCCATTTCTTTGCCTTGTTCCTCTGTGATGCTCCGTTGATGAACAAGATCTACTTTATTAGCGACGAGTAGCATTGGAAATGACGTTCGGTCTTTGACGCGGAGAATCAATTCGTGAAATTGTGGGACGTTTTCAAAGCTGCCTTTATCTGTTACACTGTAAACAACTAAGAACCCATCTCCAGTTCTCATGTATTGCTCTCTCATAGCGCTGAACTCTTCTTGTCCAGCTGTATCTAGAACATCCAATATACACCATTGACCATCTATATCAGTGTGTTGGATATAAGAATCTTCAATTGTTGGATCATAATCCTCTACAAACATCTTCTGGAAGAATTGAATCGTAAGGGCACTCTTCCCGACACCACCATCGCCAACCACAACCAATTTGTAAGTAGTTAAATTCTCATTGTGAGTTGGTACTGTCGCCATCGCCTACAGTCAAAGATTCTGACTTCTACGAGATGTGTTTAGCCAATTTGTGGAAAAGATTAGACTGTTTACGAAGCAAGCTAGAACTGTGAAAGAAAAGATATGATCTTATTGAAAGCATCACTGATCCTCTAAACCCGGGTACTGGATTGAAAATTGGGGTGGAAAATTTAACATGGAAAATTTGTCATTCTCACACTTCTCATTGCATTGCATGCTGCGCATTATATGTGCAGAATATTAAAGGTCGTGTGTCACATTACATACATAACGTAAACAACACATTTGATGTCCAACTTTATGTGATTGATAATTTTAACATTTGCAAGCTTTCGTAGTTCCGTTCCTTCATCATGAAGGAGAGAAAGGCTCATTGTAAATGATATAATTCTCAAAATAATCAATCTGTGAACCTTCTTTACAATATCTATTGAGCATCAGCTATCGGCTTCAGGTTCCACTATATTGTTCGACACTACATACAGTGACTTTCAGAATTGTGCTATTACGATTCATTTCATCTTGACCTGATGAAGGAGCAGAGCTCTGAAAGCTTGTGAATGTTCTAATTCTCAATAAACTAGGGCTGGACGTTAAATCTGTGGACATCGTCTTTACAATATCTATTGATCGTCCGCCATCGGCTACACTCAACTTCAGAATCAAGAAATTTTAAGATTTCTCTGGTCATGGGTCGAATCGAAATCCAAAAAACTGAATTTCTATAAATTTAAACGTGCTAGCATTCAGATGCAAAACAATATCACCCACTTAAAGTACACTCAATCTATCAATGATATTAAATCGAAAATCATGTAAGATACCAGTTTAAGCACAGCAGAAGAAACAACAATCAAATTGTCCCAACCGTACAATGCGCCGGGAATACGCTACCATCTCAAAACTGTAAAAATACAGTACTGTATAACTATACTGGCTGGCTAATTCGAATCATATCAAAGGACAAAAGCAAACCATAGCTTTTTAATGTGTAAGAATGCGTGGATTGACACCCTTCATCATCCGTTTGATAAGAATAACTTTCCCACTTGTCGTTTTCAAGTATTTTTGCTTTCCACATCTTCTCATTCTTCTTAAATTACTGGCAACATAATCTCTGCCTCTTGTTGTAAATCGAATAGACTGCAAAGTGTTGGATGCAAGTATCATCGATTCTTCACGTTTTACTGGCTCCGGTTTCAACGCAGTACAAAGCCTCCTTGAAAACACTGATAACGGCGAAAATGAAGGCAACTTTGTCACATTTGACACACGTAGCACATTGGCACAAATTCTATGAGCAAAATTCATCTTTCCAAAACAAGTTAGTGTCGTAGTGACAGGGATAATAGTCACCAAGTCAACGATATCCGAAAATGGGAGTTCCCGTTTGTCTTCCCGCGATCCAAAAATATCCACATACTTCGATTTGAGGCCTTACTACAAGGCACGAATCAACCAGTCATGCGTAAACTCATGGATCAGCTACTGATATCAGACATCGCTTTAAATATTACAAACTAAGCAGACTATAGTGGCCATACTAAGGTGCAGGAGCATTTGGAAACAAAATAAATAACTGCCAGATGAATAAAACGATACTTCTTCACGTTCGATGGATTCAAGCGGACATGATGCAATTATTCGCTAGTGGTGTGTAGAATAGTGTGGCTGATTGCCTGTCCGTAATAGCTCTTGACTGCATTTTAAGTTTTTTTTTATAAATGGTATATTCAATGTCAATCAGTGTATGCAATGTGCATCAGATGTGTTTTTCACGGAGACACATATTTTACTCTCTATGGTATTGCCTCTAGCTGTAGCAGAGAGTACGTAGCGGATATTACTATGGTAACACTTCATGGTTGATTAGTTTCAGTCAGAAACACATTCGGTTCCTCTGGTTGTTTGGATGAAAAGTGTTCACTTCTCGTATGCACGGAGACGGTCAGCCCTCTGCATGAAAAAGCAATGGATGCCACAAAGAAACCTTTAAGAATACCTCCAGAATTTGGAGCATACGCAGAGGAACATGGTATCTTTGACCTGTACAAAGTAAGTCAGAAGTTGCAATGCAATCAAACGCGGTACGGCCGGTAGTAAACCTACTGTCGAAACTCGAATAAATGCATTTCTACTGGATTGATACTGGTTTTCTCATTTAGAGGATTCTGAGCGATGTCATCATAGAAAAACCAGAAGAGCCAATACAATATATGATAGATTGGCTTAAGAGAGATAGCAGTGACGGTATTTTAAAATAATCTATTCTTTTTTTAGTTATTACATGCCTCACTCATATTATATACTTTTTTTAAAGCTGTGACCAAAATCGTTGTCATTGGACCACCATCTAGTGGAAAATCATCAATTGTGAGTATAGGAATCTGTTCTAAATGTAAACAAATTTGTCTAATCATTTCTATTCAAAAGAGCATCTCACTGAGTAAGACAATCAATTGCGTTCTGGTAACGGAACAAGAATTATTAAAAGATGAATTATCCATCAATGCAAAGAATGTAAATGTTCTACTGAAAGACAACAAGCCAGTTCCGGATGAATTATGGGTATTGTTTTCCATTTATTGTCATTCTATTGATGTGGCTGGCCTACTCCAGTGTGATGATGTATATTCTGGTCCTGTAAGGGGAAGACACAGTACCACTTGTGTAATGGTGTGGTCTTAGAGACATGCCACTAAGTATGAATGTGACTGGTGAATGGTGATGCACAGTTACAGTACGGTATACAATTCAACATAGATTTTATGACAGACGCCCATTTTGTTTGCCCCTGCTTGATATCACACTGGACATGAAACCCACATGGAATACCACACGACAATGAGGTTTCATTTCTCTCTCTCTCTCTCAGCAATCACTATTACTTCCTTTGACATTGCATAATTTTTATACATTCATCTTATTGTAAATTTAGGTCAATATGATCAAGGAGCGAGTAAAGCGTAAAGATTGTCTCCGTAGAGGATATATACTTGAAGGCTTTCCTCGCAATAGATCTCAGGCATACAAACTGCAAAGCTTTGGCATCTCACCTACCCATGCAAGTAAGAACGAGGCTGAAAAAATATCTTGTTTTCTAAACACTAGAAATATGTAATGTTGCCAAGGATTTTGTTCAACTCGGTCAATTACTGTATACTTTGTGTTTTCTACTTCCAGTCATTCTTGATGCTCCTGATTTGGCTTTGATTGAGCGGCAAGGAGGAAAACGTGTGGATCCTTTGACCGGAGATATATATCATACAACATTTGACTGGCCCCAAGACGTCAGTGTACAGGCAAGGCTTCTTGAGCCAGAAGGAATTTCAGAGAAGGATACTTTGAAAAGAATGGTCTGTGTCTATAAGTTGATGATATTTATGTCAGCAAATATTCATGGTACGTTCTGTAATCTGCAGGAAGAATATAATCGTAATATTTCTGGAATCGCTGAAACGTATCGCAAAGTTTCAAAGAAAATTAACGCTGACCAACCTAAAGCAGATGTATTCGCTCAGGTAGGAGAAGAGTGGGACCTACTGGTGAATTTGTGCTGCGCGATTTGGTTCTTCTTGCCTGACTTGCTCATGAAACACTATTTTGCGGTGTGGTGAAGAGTCAACATCTAAGAGCAGCTACCAAACCAGTAGAGCCCTGATATTCCTGTGTCACGTGATCAAAAGGCAACAATTTGTAGAGTTCTTCGGTTTTGAGTAAGCTAGGTTTTAAAACATGGATTACCAAATGGTAAATGTGTTCGCATCATGATTTGGGCTGTGGAAGTGGAACCGCTAACATTCCACCGCTTCCTCATACGGTAAGGCATACCCAACGGATTCTCACCGAATGCTTTGAAACAAGTAAAGCTGGCAGCCGTATGAATTTTCCTTTGATCTTTTTAACCAAATGAGGAGGCGTCGGTAGTCCGGTCCTCGCCAATGCAATCAGTCCAAAATGTGAACACCTGGCGCATCCGCCTAGATATATTCTTAAAGGTAATAAAAAGCTGGTTGCGGACTTGCCTAAGAGCAGCGAGATTTGGTGGATAGATTTGAATCTTGCCCCAAATTAGCAACCTTTTGATGATATTGTGTAAATTATTGCCAGACACTTTCGTACATCAACACAAAGCAACGTTCCAATGGTGCTCACACTCCAAGAATCATCCTTATTGGACCAACTGGTAGTGGCAAGCACACTATTGCTGCTGAACTTGCTAAGAAGTACAACATCGTCAATGGCAAGTTATATTTTCGTTTAATTTAATTTCATCGCAGCAACAGAAATCTTTCAAACAAATGAGCTACTTAACAACATACCGCGGGTTTATCACTGGATGGAATCTGGATGCCAGATGTCTAGTTTTGTCACCGATAGTCTGGTAGGGCTCCAGTCACTTCATTCATAACCATCACCACATTTACTACCTTTACCCTACCCTGCCAGGGTAAGTTCAAAGAATCAGAACTGTCCCATGATCCCCAAAGTAGGCCTACAGAAGCGTACTGACTGACAGACAGACAGATATTTATTTTAACGGAATAAAGTTCTCAGCATTGAAACAGCACTGAATCTTCCAAGCCGAAGCATTGTAATTTCAATGTTTGTGCTTCCGCTTTCACAGAAAAGGACTGCTTCCGCATTCCTGCTTGGTGGACATACTTAGTACCATGGCCTACTTTAGAATAGGCCATGTTAGTACCTACAATAGGTATAGCTATGATTCTGTGATTTGACCTGGCATAATTATTGTAATCTCTACTGAAAATTTCAAATTTTTTGCAGTGTCTTGCGGAACACTTCTGAAAGAACAAGTGGCAGACGAGACCACTTTCGGAGAAGCAGTGAAACAACAAGTTACAGGAAGTACTCGACCACCAGATAACCTTGTTGCAAAAATAATCTATGACAGACTTACACAGCTCGATGCTTCAACGAGGGGATGGGTGCTTCATGGATATCCTCTTACACGTGATCAAGCTGAGGTAAGCCTCAAGAACTGAATCCAATAAATTTCTGACAAAAGACATTGTAAAGAAGATCACCACAGATTTAGCGTCCAGCCTTAGTTTATTGAGAATTTGAACATTCACTAGCTTTCGGAACTCCGCTCAGAACTCCATCAGGTGAGGAGGGGAGACAAACATACCCCATTGTCCAGTGCTAATTATATAGCTATATACCTGGTCTCATATTCTGCAGGAGCGAACCTGGTTTACATCCTAGTCAGCACAGGGCCGAATTCACACTGTGCGGGGGTTTTTACATACTATATTTTCAACTAACTTTCTCTCAATAGAACCTCAATGATAATGGCTTGAAACCCAACCGTATCTACTTCCTCGACATTCCTGATGACTGCATTGTTGAAAGGTTATGCTACAGACTGACCGATCCAATCAGTGGAGATAGGTAACAATGATAACACCCTTCTACTAATTTTGAAATTTCGGCTAATACACATCTGTGACTTGTCAAATTAATGTACTAATGTATAATGTCTATGTATTGCAAGATTACCGTATTTGCCTGGCAGTTACAAAATTAATTCTCCCTCTCTCTCTCTCTCTGTTTGTGTGTGTGTATTTAATGTTGTTAAATTGCTATACGCTTGTGGGTGGCACTGGCAAAGAAGCCTTACATGTCATACCGGACCACCAATTCAATGCTTTGGCAATTGTATGTTCTAAAGTAAACTATCTGTGTTACGAGATTATTCGTCTTGTAATGACAAATAAACTCTATCTCGCCACACAGGTTCCACACTTTATACAACCCACCAAGGACACCAGAAGTCAAATCCAGATGTGTACAGAACCCTAACGATGTGGAAGAAGTCGTTAGACAACGACTTGAAGTTTATCACGTTCATTCTGAGGATTTAACTGATTTCTATCAAGATGATGCGGTACCTATATCTTTCTGGCTACTTTGTTTTATCCAAACTACATGGTTATGTATTTTTAGTCGTTCCGTATCAATGCTGATCAAGATCCACACACAGTGTTTGAATTCATCGAAAGCATCCTTGTCAATCCAGTGCCGAGGAAGCTTGGAAAAGATTGATATGTATGCTTGAATGAGATTCAATTTCCGTGTTTATGTTTACTCGATAATGAATATATGAATGAAAATGGGCATTCAATAGCTTGCTACAGTCGTGTATGTGCTGTCTGTCAAGTAACGGAATAGTTAGCTCAGTTAGGAGCCGGGGGGCGACTGTAAGGTTAGTGACTTACCCTACAGCCATATTTGCAGCTGCTCCGCCAGGCTCCCACCATCACTCACATGCATTATTGCAGGGAGGTGATGCAAGATGCAACCAGGGATGTGGGTGTGAAAGCGATATAATTTCTGTTGCTTCGGCACATGGTAGGCCTACCCTACGCTTGAATATTCTCATGGAATGCTTGGAAATAGGCAAGGCTGTCAGCCGTACGATTCTCCCTTTTATCTTATAAATGAAGTTGTCAGTAGCCTAGTTGAAAACGCCAGGTCGTCGGCCACGAAGCCAGGAGGTCTCGGGTTCGAATTCCGAGACTGCATCATACCAAGTGTTAAAAAATGGTGTCCGGAGCTTCCTAGCTAGGCGGCCAGCGAGTTGAGGGGAGTCTGGTGCCAGACTTCGATAGCCGTACGGCTCTATCGGCGTATCCTTGTCCGGACTGCGTATGCACCGGAGTGTGTGTGTATATCATATGAGTCTGTGTCAATGCAGAAAAAAATCAAATATGGACAAAAATAAACAGTGTCCTTTCCTTTCCAAAAATTCAAAACAACAACAACAATTTGTAATGAGTGGTCATCTGATCCTCGCCAATGCAAATGCTAAAGTCCCGCTTCCATGATAATTAGGTACCGCATGGCCTACTACATTCGCGGCATTCCAGGTCGGTCACAATGCAGAAAATTAGTGGGCTCAAATGCCAATTTAGCCCCACTGTTACGTCACTGACTATAGGCTTCTTTTCTTGTACGGTAGTTGTGTTGTACCTAATTTTACGTTCCCTGCAGTTCGTACTCGTGTCCCTCTAGGCAGGTACGTCCTGTCACACATTTTGAATTTTGAACTCAGCGATGGTGCTGTCGCCTGCTGTCAAGTGTGCAATTTTGTGCCACTAATTTTTTGCATTGTGACCGACCTGGAAGGCCGTAAATGTAGTAGGCCATGGGTACCAGTAAACTATAGTTGCAGGGTCGACAATGGCCTACTTTAGCCAAGCAAACCTTGTCATGTGGTGACTGAATCAAAGCAGAGAAGCACTATCTATCAAGTAGAGTGGCTGCTATGTAGGCTAGTAAGTCGGTGACAATATTTGCCTCAAATCACAAATTTCAGTACAAGTCGAAAGAGTGCATTTTATCTGCACACTTAGCAAAGCAATGATCAGGCTTAAACCATATCCAACAGCACATCCGAACCTTGCAGAAGTTATAGGACTGAGATTATAGACCGATACCCCGAGAACCCAGTAGAGCGTGAAGTGGAAAACATCTGCGTCTCGTTCGCAAGCTGCAGTGCGCCTGTGTGCAGGGGAGATGAAGTATTGCACTAGCCCTAACGAAATATCTGAATAATTGACATATTCGGTGATTGTCGAAGTACTAAAGATTCGACTGAACTAATTTTCGAACCGGAATGTCTACGAGCTGAGAATTAGGACACTGAAGTTGGCGACATGCACGGAAATATACGCGGATATGCCAATATTCCATCGAATATTGCGTATAGCCCTGACGAAATAGCTGGAATAATTGGCAATTCAATCGAATGGTCTTGGTCAACCAGGAATGTCTTGAGTTAAGACATCCCTGTGTCTAACACAAATTCCTACTTTCAGCTCGTAGACGATTCTGGAGTTCGGAAATTAGTTCGACTGAATCTACAATACTTCGACAATCACCGAATAAGTCAAATATTCCAGCTATTTTGTCAGGGCTATACACAATATTCGATTGAATATTGGCATATCAGCGTATATGATTTCCGTGCATGTTGCTAATTTCAGCATCCTATTTCTCAGCTCGTAGACGGTTCCGGAGTTACTATATTAGTTCGTTCGAATCTACAATACTACAGCAATCCCCGAATATGTCAATTATTCCAGCTATTTCGTCAGGGCTATACGCAATATTCGATGGAATATTGGCATATCCGCGTATATGATTTCCGTGCATGTCGCCAACTTCAGTGTCCTAATTCTCAGCTCGTAGACGTTTCCGGAGTTCGAAAATTAGTTCAGTCGAATCTTTAGTACTTCGACAATCACCGAATATGTCAATTATTCCAGATATTTCGTTAGGGCTAGTGCAATACTTCATCTCCCCTGCACACAGGCGCACTGCAGCTTGCGAACGAGACGCAGATGTTTTCCACTTCACGCTCTACTGGGTTCTCGGGGTATTATTGAAGCATGAGTTGGCAAATAGCTATTCAGTGTACAGAAATTCAAGTTACACCGTGCTTTCTTCAAACCAATCACAACGCTCCACGTAGCCTACTCAGCATCAGGGAACATCAGAATTACAAGACCATGACAAGGTTGCAATTTTGCTATAATCCAAAAGATCAGTAATAGTGGAGTCGTACGAACTGATTTCTGGGCAAGTCCCCAATGGAATGACTAACAACTTAATCAAATTCTTATACATGTTGCCGCATACCAGAGTAGAAAGACATCGTTCCTGAATACCACAATTTCAGCTTGATCGTGAACATCATTCTACTTTGGTCCTGAAGTTACATTTTCGTTTGTGTGTATATCACGTGAGTCGGTGTAAATGCAACAAAAATCTGACGAGGACAAAAATATACAGTGTCCTTTCCTTTCCTTACAGAGCCAAGACGAACTGATCCAGTCAAACCCCAACCAACCCTAATACCTTTGATCTCGGCCATGAATCCACTCATCATACCATATTTAAGAGAGTAAGCTTATATCAAATGATCGTTTTCGAAACAGATATCAACAAACATCACAAAGTCTCAACAGAACTGACAGCGACCATGCAACGGTTTACGCGTCCCGGCCACGTGTGTGGAAACAAGGTAATAACAAAAAGCAATCACTACACGGGAAGGACCTCCTTTCAAAACGGTGTAACATCTCAGACGTATTCTACTTCAAGTTTGTGCTTCTGGGTAACAGGTCATGTCCACGGTGACAACCTTACTAGCGATAGCCTCGCCTTCCACTTGCTGCAAGAGAGTAGCATTTGTTAATTACAATTTACAACATCAAAGGGGCACTAAGCCCTAAATACAATGGTGGCTCAAAATTAAACACTTGATGATAAATAAGGTGTGGCAACACTAATTCTGCAAAAATCGGTTTCGTATTAGAGATTTTGGCGAAAACAGCAGCTGACGAAGGCTACTTTCGCTGGTTCCCGTTTGTGTCGATCGACATCACTCGAGTTTGTTGCTACACTACAAAGCAGATGCACTGCAGCGCTCGAAGGTGACGGTCGTTCGGATTGACTTTGCAGTCACAGTTGGTACTCAGTAGTTATCAGTACATGAGAGTAAAGTACTTTGTTGCTTCAGGAGAGTGAAGATTGATTGTCGTGTTTTGCTTTATCTGATGATAATATTGATTTAATGGTGATGGTCAGCACAAAGTCGACTGTTACCTTGGAGAACTACACAACATCTGCTTCATCATCTAGCAGCCAAGTCCAACAGTGTCGGACAAAGTCTAGAGACACAAAACGGGGGAAACACCGAAAAGTAGCCCGCTGTGACCAGCCCGGAATACGGAACTGATTTGTGCAGCTAAGTGGTTCCGCCACAACATATGACATTTTCATTTATAAGGTTTCTTCTTTGATTGCCCCCTAGCAGTGTCTTCCCTCTATTGAGCTCGACCTCCAATAATACCCAAGTGCCTAGCTGCGTATTATAGCAGGACATGTTACAGTAAAAACGACTCACTTCAGGGTAGATTCCAACAAGAGCGTCTACTTTGTTATAGAATTCTTCTTTCAAAGAAATCACAATACACTGCACGCTTTCCGACATCTTCTTGATGTACTCGGCAACTTTCCCAATGTTAGTGTTATCTAAATTCAATACGGACCTCAGTGATCATCAATGTGTATATGAAGTCATGACATCACAGTAGCACCTTACGTTACTAACAGGAAAATCATCAATTCACAATCACAAATCACAAAAGTAAGCAGGATTGTATGTAGCTTACTGAATATTGTAAGCTTGAAATTACAAATTTTCGTACTCACCCAGGGCAGCATCAATCTCATCCAACACGAAAAAAGGCGACGGTTGATAATCATGTATTGCAAAGATCAGTGCGAGAGCAGCGACTGTTTTTTCACCACCAGAAAGATTGTCCATAGGACGGAAACGCTTGCCAGGGGCAACGCAATTGTATGTGATACCTGGGACAATACCAGAGTACAATTATTATGACATCAATCAACCAAGGAAATTTGCTTCTTTACAGTCCAAGAAAAGCAGAAAAGCCGGTTAGTAGGATACATAGTAAGAAGCTGACTTTGAATCCAACGTCCTGTCTCATTTATTACAGAGTGTAGTGGAGCCGATTGCGGACGATCAATAGATATTGTAAAGAAGATGACCACAGATTTAACGTCCAGCCTTGGTTTATTGAGAATTAGAACATCCACTAGCTTTCAGAGCTCCGGTTTTTTATCAGGTGAAGATGGAATGAATCTCATTTATCAAGACATAGTTTTGCAGGGCATCGAAGTCATGGTGTCAACTTCGTATTATACCCTTTTTCACATTGTCACATAACAATTCACCTTCCAGGTATGGTTCCTCCGGGTTTTCTGGACCAAGAAAGGCTTGCGCACTATTGTTTTTCGACAAATTTTTGTAGATTTCATCTATCTTCGTGGCAACGTAATCGAAGCATTGATTGAAATGTTCAAATCTCTTCCTTCTCACCATTTCAAAATCCTGTAAGTTAAATTTTTTAGAATATTTCAACCGATTAGGTTCAAAGGTCGTCGCGATCCCACCGTCTTTGCTCTCTTTGCCCTTCTTCGCAAACTATCGAATTGGTCTTTCGACTCGGTGTATCTGTTTCTGACCTCATCCAAATGAGAAAGTGCTTTCATATTGGGAGCTGAGACTCGCTGAATTACTCCGTTCAGTTCATTCAACCGTGACATAAGTCGATCAAGATCACGCTTTATTTCATCCCCTTCCAGATCCTGACAAAATCAAGGACATTAACGTAACGATCACGATACAAAGTAACCATAGAGACAGTTAGAAGAGCCAATGCAATGGACGGCGAGAAGGATAAATACAAACAAAACGATTCTCTGACCCGAGACCATGGCGACGCCCTTGCCTGCATCACTTCAGCTTATCACGGTCCTGGAGCTGACCTTGGGACAGCTACAAGGACCAAGTCGCCCACTGATCATCAATAAATCAAATGTGTCGCTCGAGCACGGTTTACTGGTCTACATGGATGCTGACTTCCAGGCTGTATATCGTCAATGACTGATACAATGACACATTTATGTGAGGGGTCAGGACAAAGAAAATGCATAGAAATGGTTAAAGTTACAAAATGTTCAAGTCCAAGTCAATTCCAAGTCACTACATACTCGTAAGCTGAGTGGTAGTTTTCGATAATCCACTTCGATTCTTCCTTCTTTTTCATAAATGACAGCACTCTGGCTCACGGTACTTGCTTGACTTTGACTTGTCTCAGATTCCTGTGGAAACTATGTACCATGAAATCGATACTTGGTTAAATGTATAACGCTGCGCTATCCGAGTAGCACGGGGAAGGTACATTTCTACCTACGAAACTCGGGACAATACCAGGCCCTAGACAAGGTTGAGCCATATTTTACATACGGCAATGCAAAATTATTGCCTAACGTTGTTCAGACACTCTCCTATTGGCCTGATGAATAATAAGCATATTGGCTGATAAATTTGCAGTCATCCATAGCATATGTTTCTGTAGTCAGATGATTGGCAAGAACAAAGCACTGCATCGGTGAAATCTAGCTCATTGGTGTGTTGGGGGTCACAGTTGAATTCATCCGAGTCGTAGAGTATGATATTTCGAGAGAAATAGTTCACCGTATCAGCAATGTCACCGAGAGATCCATTTTTCAAGGGCAGGAAAATTGACTCCATCTTGCATTGTCGTAGCAGTGAATGTTTTTGTTCTCGAGCCTGTTCCAATTTCATCTCATTTGTGTTGATGTTTTTTTGTGTCTGAGTTACTTCCTGTCAAAGCACATTTTTCAAATTACGAAACTAGAAAATTCATATTCATAGACCCCATGACCTTACCTTTTTTCAATACTAGCATTTCTATTGTGACATAATAGAGGATATTACATGAGTTCCAGCAACACAAATCACAACAACTCCTATCGGCCAATGTAAAGATGGACAAACTTTTTAAAATACCAGGATAGTTAAATTCCTCCCTGTGTCTAAGTCGGCCCGCAACAGAATAAAACTGTAAAGGAGGTGATTCAATAATTTGGTCCGATTCAAAAATGTGTCCGCTTCTATTTGAAAACACAAATTATTCGATTTGCCCATCCCTACTACAGATATAAAAGCGTTGAAGCAATCACAACGATGCAATTTCAGTATCTAGATCTACCTTGTTAATCTTTGCTGTCTCTTTCCTGATTTCCTCAATTTCGGTCGCTCGATCTTCGACTTCCCTTCTCTTCTGTATTTTCTTGGTCTTCAGCTCTTGCAACTGATTTTCTGCATCTTGAATAATCTAGAACACGGACAGGATGATCAATTTCGAATTCATTATGTACCGGTCAGTGTTGTGAACAGGTCAATGATTATGAGTCATTCAAATATTCTATTCGCATATTGAGTCATTTCGTAAAAAACGATAACGAGCCCGGTCACCCAATTAGCTTAACGATTTGTCATTATACTGTAATTGATCACAGGTTTTTTTGTTGAAAAAATAACTAGAAATTAAGAATATCAGCCATCGAAAAATGCCAAATTGATTTGGCCCAGGCCTATCGACTTCATTTATGCTGCTCAAGAATATAATAATCCTATTAAGTCTCGATTAAGTCCTCACTTTCATTTCCTTAGTCCAGAGTATAAAGTAAGGTCATTGGAAAAACACGACTCAACTGAAGTCTCAGTCATCACGACACTGGTACCACTAATCCACTCACTTTCATTGCCTTTTTCTCTTCTTTCTTGTGATTTTCGATGTTTTTTTCGTCACAGGATATCATTTCCATCCACTTCCGAACGTTCTGGTATGTGTCCAACGATTCCTCGTATTCATATTGATTGCTGAGACGAGACTTTTGGTTGTCAAACTCCAATCTGGAAAGCAGAGACAGGAAAATGATCAGAGAGTAGGGATGATCAAAACGAATCATGCATGGTTTGAGTTTTGTGACCGAGTCGCAAGTCAAATCGAGTCCTTCAACATTTCAAAATCGGAACCTTTCATTACTTCAAAAATTCAAGTCATTGTGAACTTACGATAAGGAGCTCCCGCAACCTTATTAGACTAACGATCGAATCAGTCAATATCCGGCTTGATCGGATTGTTTGATTCGAAAATCCCTGCCCTACTCAAGAAAATGCCAAAAAGCATCCATACCTTCTCTTCATTATCTCTTGTTGCCTGCTGAGTTCTTGCTCCTCGTAAACACGGATATTGGGAACTCCAATTTGCACACAGAACGTTCTGAACACGTCATCTTCAACCTAACAACAAATATCAATGGTTGTCATTGGTGGAACAGTGCGTATTTGTATAACCCTTCGGAAACTCGCCAAGGGCCCTCCTTCTTCGCAGATGACCGTCTGAGAGGCATTACAACATCAGCCTATTCTATGTGCCAGTATGTCTCGTAACACCCACGATATACAAAACCAATGAAAGTTAACTCAAATTTTTTGCTGCACCTGCCAGACGTCGTCACCGAGCGACATGTGGTTTCGTACAAGGAACACTATACACCTTAGCAGCTATTAATAGTAGGAAAATTTCAAGTGAACCGAAACAAAAGAGTCTGTTAAGAAAATTGTAGGCATACCTCATTCATCGAAGCCCTGTAAGCCTTAATTTCTGTTTCTCGTGCTCTCATCCTCTCTTCGATTTCCATGAATCTGGGTTCAAATCCTTGGAGGTCTCGTTCATATTCTTCTATTTTCTGAAAAGTATATGCATATTTCGCAATATTACCCACGCTAGATTGCAATAATTTGGTGAGATATAAATATAGGTACCAGAATCAGGTAAAAACAGAAGAAAAAAAACATTTGATGCTGTGACTGAAGTCTTTTTTCCAGTAATTGCCGCTCACTGAATGTCATTAGACAAATACTTTTTCCAATCTGACAATGACCGGTGATGTCAACTATGCGACCAAAAAGCAGGCGAATCCAGGTTGAAAATACAGAAAACCAAGTCGTAATACTTCAAATCCTCAAAATACTATCAGTGTACTGACAATGTCACTTTCAGTTGTGACAAAAATTATGACAACCCAAAGCAAGCCACACCACTTACTTCTTTATGGATTATTTATACGTTATTAATACCCAGTTACCTCATTATGCTCTTTCATGCTTCTTCTCTCAGTGTTGTCGAGATCGTTTTGTGAATATTTTATTCGGTTTTCCAGACCTCCGATCTGACTGACGATGTTTTTCAAATCCGCCTCCTTTCTCTTCTTTTTCATCTCTGCAAAAAGGAAAACATCCGACGTGGTGGTGATTCCTTGGCGTTGCAGTAAGTTACCGTAATTGGCGGTGAAAGTAGTAGGAGATCGAATCCCTCGATAATGACTACCAAGCAGAGAAGTTACAGAAACCAATTTTACATTCTTTGGTTCAACTCGGCAGCGAATCGAACCCGGGACCTCCCAATCAGAGCCCTGCATAACGAATAGGGAAGCTAATGGTGGACGATAAAAAATATAGTGCCACCGCAAATTTAACGTCCAGCCAAAGTATATTTGTAAGAAAGTTGACGAGATTTCGGAGTCCTGCTCCTTCATCAGATGAACAAAATAGGTAAGGTCAGAACGCTGATAGTCCAGCCAATTCAAGTGTGAATCAAGAACTAAACATAAAATAATTGTCTTCATAATTGTACCTTGCTTGAGCTCGTCAGTGAGTTTCTCTTTCCGGGCCCGCAGTTGATCCAAAGCCTTCTCATCCCATTTCTGAGCCTTCCGTTTCAAGTCAGTAGCACCACCAGAGATGACACCAGACTTTTGAAAAAGTGTGCCATCCAACGCCACAGCCTGAGAAGCAAGATACAAATGTTGAAAATGATATTATGATTAAATAATGGTAACTGTACAGCGAAAAAAAGCAAAGAAATTATCAACAGTTGGTTGTAGAGAAATGGCTCTCGAACTTTTTCAAATAAATTGTGGAATGTTTCTCTAGCAATTACAGCATATGGTCCCCTAATTGACATAGTAAAACATGAACATGTTGGGTTTTTATTTCAGTAATGTGTTATCCATTTGGCTATGATTGTTTCTGTGTATGGTAATTCGTGAATGGCATCCCAGCAGTTTCGAGATTTTGGTTCGATAAAAAATACATAGTGCCGGTAAGAAAATGTAGATGTTTGCTTCAGGAGTCGTCGTGATTTACTTAGCATGTGCTTTGTAGTCGCTGGAAAATTGCCTCATGGACCCAAAAACAACTGGAGATCCCAGTTTGAAAGTCACCTTTGTTGAGAATACAATGACGACCCATCACTAATAGCATTTTACCAAGCATATCAGTAATATGTATATAGACCAAAAGATTGATAGAAAACAGAAGTGATTACAATATGACAGACAGATAAATTCATGCATTTCCAAGCTGTATCACTTTACTACACTTACGAGCATAATTAGGATTCAATGTAAGTACGCATGTCATCACACAATCGCAATATCGCACATGCAGTATCTTAGAAGTCAGAGTATCAAAGGTCAAATGAAGGTTATATTAACGCATGTAGTTTTTGAAAATTTGAATAATGACATAATTATCTGGATCTGGAGTAAATGAATTGAATATATATACTTGATAAAAATTACGACCATGCAACAACATCACCATATGACGGTAGGTTGTTATTTCAGCCCATAGCCTCACTGCATGAGATTTTGCCATTGCAAAGTGTAAATTGACATCTTACATCAATTCATCATGCTACTTATACACATGCAGCAAAAGTTTAGCAGCATCCCGTCATAGAGAGGGCAAATGAGATTTGCACATACATTCGATTCAGTTAAATTTGTATCTGTATCAAATCAAGTGGTGGGATGATTCGAAACATCCAATATTGGATATGTATTATTTCGGATCAGAATATTCGATTCGTAGACGCAGCTATAGTCATTACTCATAAATATGATGTTAATCATGCTGATGATGAGAGAAGCAGCTACTATCAGAACAAATTAGCCAATATCTGAATCGATCGGAATATTCGATTCGTAGACTCAGCCAGAGTCACAAATAGGATGTCAATCATGCTGACACCAAGATTACATGTACTGAGATGAGAGAAGCAGCTACCATCACACCATCTAATAATTGATAGCATGCAGATGTAACCTGATTTCGTCGATTGCTGCCGTCAGGTCTTTGGAATATGTCCTATACAATAAATGGAAGTTGAAAATAGGAAACAATATCATGAATTATCAGTCCATAGTCCAGACTGTACCCACAGAATCAGCTTGAACGTTCCACAAAACATTGAACACAAGAGCTGACGAATATCAACCATTTTATGATCATAAATTCTTGCCTATTAAGAAATATGATCCTTTCGAACATTTGAACCACATTCATTTTGGTGTATCAATGAATTCCATATCGCAAAGAAGATTACCCATAGATATATTTAACATCCAGCCCCAGTTTATTGAGAATTATAACATTCACAAGTTTCCGAAGCTCCACTCCTTCACCAGGTGAAGTTAAATCTACGGTGAATCTTTATCTGTCCTGATATCCCATCCCAGTTTCTGTCAGAGCATTTTCCAAATATAAATGCGAAATTCGACCTTGATAGGCAACACATCTGTTCTGTTGTATATCAGACACGCTAGCTGTTTCAAACCCTCACACACACATAATCGACAGCACCTAGTCTGTTTGAAAGAACCTGGCCGTTTTTGGTACAAGGGACAAATCGGTGCTGTTTCCAAACAGACCATGTTCCATAATATTGCTATTCTCCATTCTCAAGGTTTTATGCGTCCTTGAAAATTCTTATAGTGGTCCACCATATTGCGCCATACTAGAACACACACCTTGTCTGAGGAAAGGCACTGGTTTCATTGATTATTATCACTCCAGAACAAAATGTATGTCTTGTCTCAGGATTCCAAAACCAGATATAAAGCAATGCATTGCAATGTCTCTCCTTCGATCACAGAATGTATGCAAAGTTTGCCCAGCTACACATCATCTTGATCATCTTGTCTTGCATGATAACGGATACATGCCAGCAAAATATAAAAGGAATCGCCATTCTAGTTTAGTCTCTTAATCTTTAATCCTTTGTCAAATGATGCTGCAAACGTCTCTGGAAAGACCTGTTATTCCTGACACTCTGTGTAACCGAACAGCTTAGGTTCCCTTGATAATGCCTTCATCCTCCCTTCCTTTACTATACCCTTCCAAAGCGAGGCAGTCAGACAGCATGTCCAATTGAATGTGGCATAATAGGGGGAGTGTTCTAGCATCGCAAAGACGACTACTTAGTCTCCCTGTCTCGGTGGCACAACCACAGAGGTAAATAAAAGTACCATCTCAACCTGACATAGCAAATTGACAGTCCGTACCCCCTGAATTTTCCTAACAGAACATGTTTCAACATTTCGAAGACAGTGTATGTTGACCTACCTTTTGTCTGTCGACTTGACCAAATGCAACTTTCCTTGCATCGTCGGCACTTTCACAGACGAGTGAATTGCCGCACGTGAACTGAAGTGCTCTCTTGATAGCAGGTGGGTCATATCTAATCACATCGATCACCAATTTCACGCCTTTCGGTTCCCTGAAAACAACTCAATAATCAAATATAGTCAGAACTCACAACTGACACTCATTACCACAAGGAAAATTGCAATTTGGATATGTTCCATTGCTAGCATGGAAAGCTATAAGCTATATTTACTTGGGTAAGCAAAATAAAGATAATATTGCTTATCGTTGGATGATTTGTAGAAATATCGGTGTCGGTTAATAAGAAGAGATATCGCTCAATCCCAAATTCATTCCGTAATAATGGCATTTGAACATACCTGATCTCTCGTAATTTGTCATTGACGGGTTTAGCATCGATGTAATCGAGTGGTAAAAATGTTTCCGGTTCAGCACATTGTTCCTTCATGTATTGTATGCAATCTCTGGCGGTTTTCTCTGTGTCGCAGACAATGGCGTACATATATTTTCCCAAAACTTTGGTGATCGCAATCTTGTAGCGATTGTGCACAGGTTCACAGAGATCCAACACTCTGCCGTGCTGCAAAAAGAAATCAATTTTACATTGGTCATTATGTAAACAACCATTCGACGCAGCTGCAAGGTAAGCACTATCGCAGGTGAGTGGGCAAAATCGGACCAGCCACTCATTTGCAATCTTTGTGCTGGTAAGAACTCGTATGACGTCACATGGGATACACACACACCACAGCTACTGATGCATGCATATGTATATCATCTGAACATGTGCATATGACGGCTGTGGACAAGGAGGCACCAAAGAATGATCGACTGACCTCATTTTTTTTCAGTGCTGTGCCACTGTGACTGGGGTATATAGTAAGAAATTGACACCACGGACTTAATGTCCTTCCTCAATTCTTGTAAAACTTGATTAACATACTTTCAAAGCTCCACTGCTTCATCCTTCAATAAATGAAAATTTACTCACAACTCCAGGGAACAATCTCTTCAAGTTGTCGAGCAGTTCTGCCTTCTTTTGCTGTCTTGAACTTTCAGTTCGGTCAACTTTAGCATCTCCTTGCTTCTTCATCACTTCCTCCAATTCGATATTAATTTCGCGTATCCTTTCATACGATCCTTGCACCTTTTTGTAATAGCAACGCACACAATTGCGACAACTTTACGCAAGGCAACAAATAAAAAGTGAATCACCTCTTTTTCAAGTTCAGACTTGAGTTTTTTGTGTTCTTTCAGTGTCTGTCTACTCGTTTCGATATACTCTCGAAGTTTATCGACTCTTGAAGTTGCCTCTTCCAGTTCTTTCCGCTTTTGCTGCTGCAAAGACCACATCTCACTTTTCTTTCGTCTTTCAGCATCCAATCTTTGAAGAAAATAAATCTGCTCAGTATATCAGCATAACCACAAAACTCCTATAGTAAAGTAAACCCAGAGGTTTTAGACTGGGATGGGCATTTTGAATCAAAATTTCACACTATGTCAGTTTCTACAAATTGCCGATGATATATCCACGATCTATAATAATCAAAGGTGCTAGTGTTTCTCTATGCACCAAGTGTTAATGTACAACTTCCTGGACCTTGATAACGAAGATTACGTACACTATATAGGGCCAACGCAATGCCATTATCCAACTAACTAAATACTGGTATGTAACATACCTTTCCTGATCAGTTTGCTGTTCTCTTGACAGTTTTTCAATTTCTGTGTTGATGGCAATCGACCTTTTTGCAGCTTCCTCCTTCAGCTTATTGTAATCATTGATTTGGGATTCCTCCAGTTCTAAATCTCTGCCCTCGATCTGGCTTTCACTTTCAACCTGAAGATTCATGCACAAAGTTGACAGAGAGTCAACAGAAATATACATGCAGTGATAATAAAGGAGGCGAGTTCCGAATGCTTTACACAATTGGACACAATAACTAAGCGTTACCTGGGCTTCATAATCTTGTTTCTTTGTCTCGATATCAGTGAGTTGTTTCTGCAGATCCTCAATGACATGCATGTGACTTTCGTGGCGAATCTTTGCAGTCCGCAAGGATTTTTTAGCCGATTCCAATTTTTTCATTACAAAATTAGTGTTTTCTTTTGCCTGAAAGAAGATGTCCCGTTTGGCGAATTGAAAGAAGGATGATAAAACATAACAGAGGCAAACGGAGCAGATTCATAGATATTATTTATTACTTTACTATGTGAAAGTGTTTATTTCATCCTTCTTTGATATTTGCTGCATTTACGCAGACCCACACAATATGTATTAGTACACCACACTGGACTGATGATTGACTGAACTGGAAATTTTAAACCAGACAATTCTAGGTGTTCTATATCTCAAAATACCACTTACATGTCCAAGAAGACGTGAAATTTGACTATGCAATAAGCTAGGGTGGAATCTTTTTAAAACAGATGGAGGAAGGCCTAGTAATGATAAGACGTAAATATTAGCATAGAGCCATAGACCAGGGATGGCGAACCACTGACCCATCATTGACAATTCAGTGACCCACTTTATCATTCCAAAAATTATAAGGAAATGTTTACAAACACTGCTATTGTAAAGAAGATCACCACAGATTTAACGTCCCTACATCGTCTCCACTACACTCTTCAAACATTGCTAGCAATGAACGGTTCAGTAGCATTGTTATGTCGTAACAGTTGACCAGCCAATGATAATAAGACTTGTGGAAAAAATGCAACAGCAAGTTTCTCATTGACGTTGACATTGCAATAAATCTATGAGCCATTATTGTTATTTTCGTGTGTAAAAGTCTCTTATATGACCCACTCAATTAAAAAGGTTTGCCATCCCTGCCATAGACTGATCTATTTTCATGCGGTAGCTTACTGGACACTGGTAGTTGAATATGTTATGTCGCCACACCCCAGCCCTATACAGAACTCAATCTTTCACCTTTATGTACATTGGTCTCTTTTTGTTTAGCTCCCCTTCTTTTTCTTGGATCTTTTTCTCCACAGCGGCAGCTTCCCTCATCATTTTTCCTTGGTCTTGCTTCCTACTCTTTACTTCATCGTCCGTTCTCTCTGCTTTTCGCATCAAATGTTTCAACTCTTTTTGTTTTTGCTGCATATTGAAAGGCACTATGTCATGTACTAGGTAAGCATGTAAAGTATTGTTATTACCAGTCGAAGAGAACAGAAAAGCAAATGCAAGATATTCATCGAGAATATGGTGATGAGTCGAATCCGGCTACTAACCCTAGCCGTTGAGGAGGCTGAGGGTAGATCAAGTATGTATATATATTGCATTACTAGCTGGTTATCCCGGTTCCACTCGGGGGATACAACATAAGACGTTATAGCCCTACGCGAAAAATGCGACCTCCATTTAATCGTGGGTGATATATTTCCCTCTCCTCTCTTGACGAAGGAAAATGGCTCCTCTATTCACTTCTCATACGTCTGATATAAATCCGTATGAAATATATCTAAGATACCGAGCTGAAGGACAGTACGTAAGCAGGATGTTGTAGCCAATACGCGACCAGACGTGGTGAAGACATTGTTCCACTAGATGGCAGAAGCGATCTATAAGGTGCATCTCTAATTTCGGCGTATCGAAACGTGGAAATAGCAGCATTGGGCGATGTATAAGTTGCGAAAAACATGTTGGAAGCACTAAAAATCTACCTGGTCGCACGCATAAAGTCAGTCCCTACATCTTGTAAAATCTTATGGTGATAGCTTCAGTAATAAAAAAGTTGATTCGTGCACAGACAGACACCCATACTCATACATACATACAAACAAACCGGCTCTTTTGTTTATTTAGATAGAGTCAAATCATTTCACTGCGAATGAACAGACACCATTTTACCATCTTTGGTATGATGCTGTCTGAGGTTTTAAACACTGGCCTACCGGTTTTGTGAACCGCAACATTCCATTACACCACAAAGCCTCTTACAGTAACATGTGTCTGCCGCTGTGCTTGTACACTGTATTGGTACACTCCAGGCTGCAGTCACACTTGCACAGTTGAGAACTTTACCTGTAGTCTATCATTGATGTCGCGGATTTCCTTGTCATTGTAATAGAACTTGAAGAGCATGAGTTGCAATCTTTGTGTTGCATAATCGTCACGTAATTTATCGTATTTCTCAGCTTCCTCCTTCTCCAGTTTCGCCTCCTTTCTCTCAGCAGCAATACCTGAAATATCATAATAATAGGTTACACCAAATTGCAGGGAAATGGGATACTTCTGAATTATGACTCGCCTCTTTTTCTATGGTAAGAAGATTGAGTTTCATATTCTGCGCTTGTCATTTCAGTTTTATTCTTATCATAATCCTCTTTGAATTCACTGGATCCAGAAATTTCTTCGAATAGCTGTGTCCGTTCTTTTGGATTCTTCATGGCAATTGATTCAACTTGACCCTACAAAAAATTGAAACTCAGCATGTCAGTACCTGAGTTCAGAGATGGATGAACTGCGGTCCGGCAAACGTTTTAATCTGGCCCACTGACACCATAAATCATAAATTTATAGAATAGCGGCCCAAATTGTACGTAGAATGATAGAATTTAATCTTCTGAACACAAATATATCCGTCCCACTTCTCTGTCGTAACTATTTACGTAAATATCATCCGTCCGAGATGTGGGACGGGTATATTTGTGTTCAGGAGGTTAAATTCTATCGATCTACGTACAATTTAGGCTGCTTCTGAATGGGCCGCTATTCTATAAATTTACTGTAAGTTGGGAGTGCTTCTTTACATTTACCCCACCTGCTACTGATTCTTACCTGGAAGACAAGAAAATTCTTCACTTTTATGAAAATGTTGATTTTTTCCATTTCCTTGTTATACTCAGCATGTGTAACAACTTTATCATTGACCCGATGTTCGGCTGACGAGCCCTTTATTATTCTGTGGAATGAAGCAAATTTGGAGAAATTAGAGTGGTGCTGGGTAAAATGGGTGTATGAGTACAATGTAAAAAAAAGATGCTTTCCAGACATGCTTTAATTAACCATAAGAGTGTGATTTCTGTTTCCCAGTGCACTAGACTCACCTATGGCTCAACTCTATACTGGAACCGGTAGAAGAGAAAGTATAATATGCAAAAAGACAGCAATCCAGTTGATCTCATTAGCTCAGCTAGTTGTGGCAAAACAAATTGCTCCTTGATATTCTGCAGGAGACCCTTTGCCCGTCTAGTAGTTTATGAAGGGATAAATGTATTAAACCAGGACCAAAGGGGGAAATATATGCTGTTACACCATCTAGATGGATGCAGGATGTTGTGTTGAGTACTGGTGAATAAAAGTTTGTCTAGTCAGCGGAGCATCGCCCAAAGCCAATCCTACCAGAAGTCAACCAAGGGGTAATTATTAGTGCTTGGTAAGGCAATTATTCGCTTAGACCAGGGGTCGGCAACCCGCGGCCCACGTGCGTCTAGCGTGCGTCAGATTTGCGTGAGAATGCGTCAGTTTTCCGCATCCTTGCGATTATAAATCCAAATTGATCGCAAATTCATCTTGGTAAATTACCGCAACTACTTTGGTTGGCGTAAAACAGTTGGAATCGATAATGGAGGCGTATTCAGAAGATAGACCTAACTGCGTCCCGGAAGCGGGAATAAAAACTACCGGCAGAATACGACGGATAACTCTGGGATGACAATTTGTGATGGCAGAGTAGACTGCAGAGGCGCAGAATTTCAATGTTCCTCCAGTCAGGAACGAGCATAGTTGAGGTTCATCCAATCGCACACAATACGCAACATTGTGTTGCGGTTGAAGTCCTGCAAAATTTTAATGTTCTTCCCCCAATCATACAATACCCTATAGATTACTATCGCGGGTAGATAGAATTTTCTGGCATTTAGACTTCGCACTAACCACGTTTCAATCAATGAAGAACTGGAGGAAATCCTGCGATTAATCCGCATGCAGGCAACGTCCCGGCTATCGCTGACGCAGTACGTCACAAATGTGAGAAAACAATACCGCCGTGCGTCAGATTCTCAGTGAAATGTTTTATAATAGCCATTACCGCGATGTGCAGTAATGGCATCCGGGTCATTCCAAGTCAGTTCAACCAAGGCCAACACCGCCCTATTCAAGTTATTTTTTTTTGAGGGTAAATTTGAATAAAGAACATAATTCTGAGCAGAACAATATTGATTTTATCAAAATCGGACTATCGGTTGCCGAGATATAGCACCTTAAAAAATCACTGTTTTCAGCAAAAGCTGCATTTGTTGTGATTGAGCTGTTGACACAATTTCCCATATGCTCCTACTGCGATTTTGCCTGTTCAAATCGTATGAATTGAGTTTCAAATTTGTTGCTAAGATCTTGACATGCTCATGTTCAAAATTAAAGAGAAGATAAGGTCATCCAGTGCAACCGGGTCAGAGAAGACGCGATTGCTAACTCTTGTTCCGGATTCATGCTACAAAGCCACAATTGAGTTCTTTGGTGTCACGGATAATCAAGGCATTGGTGAAGTCAGAAAGTATTCTGGACAAGCTATTGCCTAGAAAAGTGAAGGCGTTGGAATTTTACTGTAGTGATGAGAATTCAAGAATTTTGCCTGTAACCAAATATAAAGTCAGTATTTATCGCAATGTGTACAAACAGAAAAGATTAATTTTAAGTAGGCCTACGTTAAAGGAACTTTACCCATCTTTCAATTAAAAAAATTCAGGCACACTGGTAGGATTTTCGCCATTTGCAACACTCAGACATAAATGGTGTGTTTTGGCTGGCGCTGCTGGTACACACTTGATGTGTGTTTGTACAATACGCCAAAATGTCATGTACTAATGCTGAAAGCTGGGCAGATTGAAGAGGCAAATTTGAGGACACCTCACATTTTGGCAATGGGTATTGACTGACAGAACAGAACTTGTATATATAAAGTCGTATTAATTAATGAGTATAATATATCTCTAAGTTCATTTGACCAAACTCGTGAAACTGCACTGCACTCTTATATCGCAAAGCAACAGACAAAATTTCTGAAGCAGCGGAAACAAACAATAATATAAGGCACAGTACTACTTGTGATGGATTTCAGTGCATCCAGTGGTTTGCTATTTCAAGGTCAATAATACATTGGAACACAAATCTATCTGTTTCTTGTCAAGTGACTTGTGTCACGGTGTTGGGATGGTCTATGAAATTCAAAGGGGAACCATAAATTTCCTCAAGGCCAAACTTGGATCAATAAAAAAGATCGAGTACTTCTTTGATGGCTGTGCAACGCAGTACAAAAACTACAAGAACGGTCATGTCGTAGAGAGCAATGAAGAAAATGGAGATGTCCAAGTCAATTTTCTTCACCCAGAAGGCCCAGCATTGTCATATCACTACCCAAAATATCCAGATATATGCTGGATTACATGTAAGGACATTCTGTGCAGTATTGAAGTGACTATGCTAGTGATACTACGGGGCCAATATACTTTACTGGAAATACTGTTTCAAAAATTGTTTCATGCTTTAATAGATTTTATGTATAGAATTTGAGCTTTTTACTGTTAAGGCCTTCTTGTGTTTCATTTTGGACAATTTAATTGATAAAAGTGGTGCTACAAACTCTCCATTTTGTAATTTTTATGCATTTTCACCTGTCAGCATTTCATTAATACTTTTAAGTCCCTTCCAGGCTTATAATACACACGAAACTGTATAGAAATAAGTGTCTTTGTCAAGAGCTTTCAAATGACACACTGCTCAAGAGAATCGGGATAAATAGTCACAATATATTAAGTCGTGAAATTACGTTCCGCTCGAGTGATTTTGGTGGGGCACAGTTTTCTTTCGAATGTATGACCCCTAACCCCAATCATTTGTCAGAATAAAATAGTTTGGAACCTTGAATCATGCAATAGACTTCCTAACCATACAATTTCCATGTCAATATCTCAACTCTAGTCAGAGTTATAGGTCTTTCAAAATTTATGCCTAAAAACTGCTTTCTTGTTACGGATGAGCGACCACAAAACCATGATTTTCCACAATGCAATAACTCGGCAACGACAGCCTCTTTTTCGAAAAACTAAAATAGGTCTTGCCCAGAATGACAATCTCTTTCAAATTAGATAAGTATTGTTAAGATCCTAGACTAGTGGGTGGAAAATTTTTTTTTTTTTGGTTGAATTGATTTGGAATGACCCATCCGCGAGAATTGTTTTCCGCATGCGGTAAATGAAAAATGAACAGGTGTTGGTGAAAAATGAGAACAAGCAAACATTGGCTGTGTTTTCCAGGCATAAGGTAGTTCAATAAAATTAAAACTAAGAATGAAAACTTCTAAAAAGAAACGAGATCACAATATAGCGACTGATGTAATAACAAGAGCAGCAAAGGAAGTGGATGAAGAAATGTCAATCAAAAAGCAGCTATGAAAAACTGTTTAGACAAGTCTACATTGAGCCGCTACATGAAATGGAAAAAATCCAAACCAGATAAAGTGTTTTGATATGACAACCTCTAGAAGAAAAAGCAAATTTTATCAGACGAAATGAAACAAAGTTGGGCCAGTCACTCGACTTGCACTTGGTCATTTGGTTACTTGGATGAATTGAGTAAGATGTTCCACAGAGTTTCAAAGCGCAGATGCCAGGAAATAGCATATGAATACGCAATGCGCATAACACCACTGTTCCAGAAAATTGGAATAGAGGCAGCCGGTCGTGACTGATACGTGGGCTTCAAGGATAGACACAACCTATCATCAAGAACAAGAGGCCACAGCGTTCAACTGTCCCTCTGTTGAGTTTTTCAAAAACCTCGTGGAGGTCATGGATTTTGGATGAATATAAATTTCTACCATATGGTATTTTCAATGTGGACGAAGTGGTTTTCACACAGTTCAGCGACCAGCCAATGTTTTGGTTCCCAGAGACATCAAGCAAATCGGTGCAATCACTTCTCCAGAAAGGGGGGAGCTGGTGACGATAATATGCACTTGGTGCAACTGGTAATTCCATTCCACCTTCTTACATTTCTCACACAAAAATTATTACCATCACTTCATAAATGGGTCACCAGCTGGCTCCATTGGATGTGCATCAGGGAATGAGTGGGTCACTGAGAAAGTTTTTGCAGAAACCTGCATTCGACATATAATTCAGCACACACGAACGACACGATACTCACAGGAGCACCAGTTTTTACTGATTTTGGACCACGTTTCACACGTAAGTTTGTAACTAATACAATTGGCCATAAGTAATGGGATTGTCATCCTTACAATAACACCTCATACATCACACAAATTGCAGCTAATTGATGTTACAATTTTTGGTTTATTTAAAAGGTTGTACAATTCAGCCATGGGTGGATGGATGATCGCGAAAAAACTGAATTATTATGATATCCCTGCAATATCTTCTATCAGAGAACAGTAACACCCTCAAACATAATAATTAATGGATTTCCCCTGTACCAGTGGGTAAAAGTGTAGAGTGGCGCCCAGAGAAATGTGAGATATAGGGTATAAGTGTGAGGGGTATGCTCGGCAGGAACTGCTGTGAATTTTTTTAAAAAGAAGCAAATGAATTTGGAAGCCTAACGCCTGTGACCTGTTATTGTGCATGAAAAAACGAATGAGCCTGAGCCTCTAGGACTCACTCATGAAATGCAAGAATTGACATTTA
This sequence comes from Botrylloides violaceus, assembly GCA_030412335.1. Classification (NCBI taxonomy): domain Eukaryota; kingdom Metazoa; phylum Chordata; class Ascidiacea; order Stolidobranchia; family Styelidae; genus Botrylloides; species Botrylloides violaceus. The sequence goes on from JASFYC010000810.1 coordinate 4,928,169, forward strand.
TTATAACCGGTCATCTCACTAACTCTAGAATTTAACAAGATCCATAGCAGATGTTTTTGCCTGTCTTTCTGCAGCCAAAACGTCCACACCTCTGCATTCTGATGAACAGATCTGTGCCATTCTTCCCATCCAGGCTCAACTAGGAACCCTTTTCAATTCAATATAACACACAAAAAAATAATAGCCCACCTTGAGAAGACAGTTTTTTCATCTTTTTCATTTACGTATGTTGCAGTCACACGTGCTCTATTGGCTATGGGTCTTCCAACAGGCGCTCCATGAATAAGATCTGATAGTTTTTTCACTCGCAAACTACTTGTCTTCTCACCCAACACAAAACTTATGGCATCCATCAGGTTTGATTTTCCTGTCAGTACAGAGATGATTCACTGATTCAGTCAAAATTGATACTGTACTCGATACAGTGTAATGTAACACTAACAATAACACAAAATGCACCAGACTAGGCCACAGCGAAGCGATTGGACAGAATGCCACCGAGTTCAGGTAGAAATAGGGCTATAATGGGCAATTCCAGGGTAACGGAATGACAATCCGAGCCATTTTTCAACATGCTATTGTGTATTCTCCCTAAACAGTAGAGTTGGACACAATATTATTTTCTTATTTTGTACCAAATATACCGGTACCCCATTATTCCAAGACTTCATTGAAATACTGTGATATATATCTATCCAGGTCTTCTGCTTTTGCTGCTGTTGTAGCCGTTCTTACATGGTTTTAAATGATAAAATACGTATCTCTGCTTAATTAGAGATCATCTACCATTGAATTTGACCCATAAATATAGTTGTTCTGAATGACGAGACATAACATGATGATGCTTAACAGTTTTCAATGAAAACCTTTTATAAAAGTACAGTATTATCAGCTCAACTGCCATACAAACATTATAACAATTCGAAAAAAACAGATAATGTGACGTTTAAAACCAAAAAATAAAATTCAACAAATTATAATTAAGGACAAATCTCTGAAAATCATCGTTCTCCTTCTGTCGGTCTGAACCTGAGGCTCACAAAAAAATTCTGTTCTATATAGCCTATGTTTCCAATGTTGATTTCATCAATGTCATCTCTCTGTGGCCAAATCCATTTTCCTAATAGACTTTTCAAAAATTCTGCTGTAGCAGGCTTACAGTACTGTTAACCTCATTGCCAACATCGATGACGTGGCCAATAAATTTTTTGTAGCGTAGTTGAACCACCATTTCTTGAAAGAGCAGAGACTTCCATAGGTTTACCTATTTTTCAAACAATGCACTGTTGCCTTCTCTGAGTTTGCATGTTGCAAGAGACGGATTTAAATGGAGATAAGACGATGTATTTGTGCATTTGTTTTAAATTAGGTAGGTGGATGGCCTCAAGACAGTGCTTGTTCACCTCTGCGATGCTTGCGGCGATTTCATGCTTATCCGTCAATGTGTAGTATTGCTGCAATTGGGCGCCTCTATTTTGCAATATTGGCAAACTCTACTGATGATATGACATTGACTTTCCCTGTAAGTACTGCAGTGGCCACGGCTCGTTTAACAGTCCTGCCAATGCCATCCACAGGACCTTTTCGGTGCCTGGTTTGGAGATCTTGGGACTGGGCTAAAAACGATGAGCTAATATAATATAATACACTTGGACAGTTTGGAACTATGGAGTGGAGATCGAGGTGCTTGGAATTGGAATAACAGAAATAGTGAAAATAGTCAAACCTGATCCATTTGGTCCAATTATAGCCGTGAACCTTTTGAAAGGGATCAATATTTTGCCTTTGTAAGACTTGAAATTTTCGACTTCGATGCTTTCTAAGTATCCACTCATTTTGCCTTATTTGACACGTTCGAGAGATAGAAATATTAGATTATCCAATTTCCAAAGTCTTCTTTTAAATTCGCATAGCAGTGGGCGATCAGGCCAAGAGAACTGCCATAAAATTGCTCAAACCGAAGGATAGGGAGTCAGGTCCGGCCAACCAAAATCCACAATTCAATCGGTGGCGGGAACGCTATCTCCAGATTCCCTACGTCACGTTGCGTGCATAACGAACGTATCAGTTCAGGACGTCACTATAATACCTCCAAATCTTTTCTAACCTAGAATACTCTCATTGGAGTTCCTTGTTGCCCTGGAGAAAAAAGGCGCTGAAACCATAGCCTCTATAGAGCGGTTCGGACAAGCCCGGTTGGCCCATAGCTAGAGCTACCGAAGTAAGATTACCGGTCCCGAGGCAGTGGCGAGACTCGTGTTCGCATACGTGCGTGTACGAGATTAGTAGCCAATGCAGCGTTTACCAGAGCGACAACACAGCCAACCAATTCCAGCAAACCCATGACGCTAGTTTACATACAGTGTATATATGTATAAAAACATTTTTTTCTTGATTAAAATCGCATGCCCACGCAAAATGACGATAATCTAAAAACTGCAAGTTAACGAAAGCAACAAAATTTAAAGTTGGTGTCAACAACTACGCACGGTTGAGTCACTTGCTGAAAGTGGACCTGGATCATCAAATATCTACCAACCTGGGTAAATACGACGCTTTTCAGTTTTAACGGAACATGCAGGGCTACCTCAATCAACAGGTGGCAGTATCACAGGTTCTTCGAGGTCAAGGATTTCCCTTCCCATGAACAAAACCTACCATGTTGTACCAGCAGAACTACGAATCTAAGGTTGAACGACCGATCATGAGAAATATTCATTTATGCACTGCCTCGTGAAAGTCAGCATCGACAACAAATTACCTAACTATTATACGGTCGGCAAATGTGCGAGTCAGACGATGGCAAACAGGGTGGCATTGGAAATGCGAAATTAACGCGGGAATCACGATAAATCGTACCAACGTATTTAGTCAATAAATAATAAAAACGGCAAGGAATACAAGCGGCAATCATAGGCCTACTAATATCACACTAAAATATGAATACTGTCTAAGCTGGCGCAGGCACCACAATCGGCAAGTAGTGAAAAGAAAGACAGACAAATGTTACCAGGACAGACACATTAGATGCCTAAAATGTTGAAAACTATTGAAGATAGCAATAAACTTTTTACTTACGGACGTTATAAAAAAACAGAATATTGAATTATAATTATTCATACCTTTGCCTCATTAATTAGTGTAAATATTTCTCTGAAAAGCCTTTTATACTCAGGGACGCCAGTTGGATTATCTGACTGTGATGTATTTTTACCTGGATTGTCAGAAGACGTAGGCCTATCACTGGATCTTTGGCAATTTGAAGCCGCTTTCAGTTCACTATTTTGTTGGGATTCAACAGTCCAGTTCAAGCATTGCTCTGATTCAATGGTTTCCAAAAGGGTTTCATATTTTCCCAATAAAGATTTGTACTGCGTGTCCATTTCCTGCACTAGAGAAACATTTCTTGGTTCCGATTTAGTGTTGACTGCCTTCATTGGAGTATCGAAGTTTGATTTACTGAGCAATTGGGGAGGAGACGATCTGGCAGGCGTACTACTTGTAATTCGAAGATATTGAGACAGTGGTAGGCCTACATCATAGTGCAGAGTCGGTATCACATCAAGGCATGTCATTGCATCAACTTCTTGATTAAAAGTCGGGTTGATCTAAAAACGATTCACAGGTTCGCATGTGATAGATAGGCCTAATCCTAATCACCAAGTCAACCTACTGTGCTTTCATCTGTGGCTTTGTCTGCAACGTTATTGGTTGCATCAATTTCATCACCAATTTCAGCATTGGCGATAGCGAATGTGCAGTTTTGATGAGATTTGCTATCAAGATCCTGGAATATATAAAAAACGTATTGCACAATGGGGGCAAGCGCTTATTGGCATATTCAATTCAAACCTCACGATACACGATCTTGTCATATTCTTCGATGACATTTTTTAATTTTTTGGTCATTTCTCTTTCTTCTAACAATTTCACGCAACAATCTTGAATTTCTTGAAGAAGTACTTTCACTTCTTTTTGTAACTCATCATTTCTCCTATTGGCAGCACCTAGAACAGAATTGTATGGATTAATGCATATTGACTACGAAAAATAGTGGAGCTGATTGCAGACAATCTAATTATTAATAGATATAGTAAGTCACCACAGATTTAACATCCAGCTCAGTTTAATATAATTCTCAAGATTTCGTCGTAGTAGGACAAAAACCAATAACTTAGTGGCTCATATCGCCATCTTTATACTAAGCACATTCACTGCCCACAGTTATAGCCAAGAGATTGCACTGGTAGGCTACTTGTCAGAAGTCTACACATATTGAGTGAATACAAAGATCTACAGCTCTACGACAGATAAAATCGTACTTTGATCACTCTTCAAATCCTTTATAACTTGTTGGAGCCTATCCACCTCTTCTTGGATTGAAGAAAATGACTTATCTCTTGAAGAACTCATATTAAGAATCTCAATTGATCTTGATAAAGTGTTGGTCAGGGGATGAAGTGTGATTTCTGAGTAAAGTTTCAAGGGTTAGACAAGTGCTGCTATACACAATCAAGTTATAGAAGACAGACCGTCTTTATTTACAAATGGTGGGCAGCCATGGATTGTTTTTCTCCTGAGATTCATAGCAGCTTTTTTCTCTTGTACTTTGCATAGTGATTTAATCTCGGCTTTCAAACTCTGTATTTCTTCTTCTCGCTCCTCGCAAAGATTCATGTACCTATGATGAGAAAATAGACCTTAAAATGAGGGGTGGTTGTTACATAAGTGAAAATGATCTTATGGGACCCCAATAAAAATATGACACAACTATCACAGCCAGAACCAGAGACAATTCAATTCAATCCTGGGTAGACAGAGAGGGATACAGCATGACGGGCATCCAAACTCTAAAAACTACAGCCAAATTGTATATAGTTCCATCCATGGTGGTCCATTAATAATGACAAGGTCAGAAGCATCACCTATTCGAGAAGAAAAAGAGAAATCCTGCATTACGCATAACAAAACTTGGGTACCAGTACTGTATAGTAATTTCATAACATTGAATAAGCAGCTTAATGAGATCACAATGACCACATCAGAAATTCCGAAATGTAATGGTAGGTTTGTGCGTAGGCTACCCAGCTTGGGAGGGTATATTATTACTGCTACTCAAATTTAAATATATATTGAAGTAATCATTACAAATGTATGGTGGAATAGAAATCCAGTAAATAAGTGTAGCCTACTTTGATAGTCTTTCCCTCCACTCCTTGGTTTCTGCTTTCAGTTTCATATTGATAGCCTCCAGCTCTTGATAGTTGAAATCTAGCTGTTCAAACATACGTGCTTTCGATTCCTTCAGTTCACGTAGCCATGCCAACTGCTTGGTTAAATGCTGTAAGTGAAAATGAAATGTCTTTATAGCCGACTAAAAGAGAAATGGACAGTACATGCTTATTTTTAAAAACAGTATTTGTACCATAATTCAAATATCCTTGAACTGTGAAGTTTTAAAAATGTGCACTCCTTTATGAATAAAGAATTTACGTAGATTGTGAAGCTTATGCTTTTGCGTGACTCATTCAACAAGATATGTCTTGGAAAATAAATTTTGCGTGACAGGGCAAGATTGGAAAAGTCACAACAAAATATCTGTCAGGTTAATGTATGAAAATCAATGAAGCATATACTAGAGGCTATTTCTGAATATGTTGCCATGTTTATACAGTTCATATAACAATGCGTTACTGCTCACATTGGAAACCAAGAGTGTATGATGTTGAGCTCTTACAAGGCATACTTGAAGCTGATGTCAGAAATATCAATCAATTTTTATTGTCTTATTACCGGCTGCGGTTGTTGATCAAACAACTAGAGTTGTTGTACAATCCAAACTCAACTGTTTCTTGATTACCAGATACTGCATTACTCCAGCACTCTGTAGTTTTCTACACACCATTGCTGTCTTTTGCTATATCTGTATCAGGCCTACACTAGTAGTTTGAAATGTACTGGTACGTAATTCTGAAGAATGTTAATAGCAGATTTACAAATAATTGAAGCTCAAAACATTAATACAGCATCGAATGAAATGAAAGTACCAGTACTGCAAGATCAGGTAAAATTGAAAGAATTAACAAAAATACAAATGCATGACTGACATGTAGCTTATGACGAATTCGTCATCCACTGGTATACTTCACTAAAATGTAATTCAATTAGTATTTTCAACTCCACCTGCTCTTTGATAGATTGGAATCAATTCAATATAAAGTATCATATTTCACAGGGAATAGATGTTGGATGCATAGGCTGTGATATTTGCAACGACCACCTCTTGCTGTCGTGAAAGTCAAAATCTTCAAACATAACAAACAAAGGGGACAACACAGGACAATCAGATGTAAACAAATTATGATGTCACCATCAAAAGTCCGGCCTCGGTTTATTCGGAAATAGATTCACAATTTCTGGATCAACTTTTTTTCATCAAGTGATGAAGTATCTTCAAACAGTGATGTGAAAAATGTTTACATTCACTTCATTTCTATCCACCACTTCTGTTGGTGTGTTAGTTCGGGTTAGACTTGGTTTCGATAATTGCTTGTGAAGTCGCCACGGCCATAATTTCTGCGTCCAGTTATTAAAAATAGCCACAACAGCAATAAGTTGGGCAACAAGGCTAATGTTGTATGGCACATCAAAAACATACGGCGATTTCATTGCTACAGTGTATTGGATAGGGATTGCTATTACATTTACGATCATACAAAAACTTGAGGAAACAGTTACTCTCACAATAGCATTTCCCAACAGTTGTAAACTGCTTGTACTCCTCACTTTGTTGCTTTTCAGTCTCTTTTTATGTTGGTAGAGAGGATACAAGATTAAAGACAACAGTACTGCTTGTGACAAGAAGATACATACAAAATCCACAGCCCAAATAAAATCATTCTGATCGGCATTAACATCAATACACTGGAATTTTGTAACTTTGTAATCTCTAGTAACAAAAAAATGTACGGTACTCGCAAGAACACCAATGACAACAAGAACCTCAACAGAGTCAGACACAATTCTAATAAAGGTAGAATACATCTCCTTCAAATGTGGCGAGTGATATATCGACCTAATCCTCATCCATAAAATAGTCCATAGAGATATATAAGTACATGCATAAGCAGCAACACCACTGTCAAAATAAATGTAGCAAAATTCTACTGAAATATCTAAAACAATCATTCTAACTGGAATCCCTACTCTTAAAAGAGTAGTAAAAGCAGAGATCACGCACAACACATCCGACCATAAATTGCATCTCCTGTCCTTAGTAGGGCTAAGCTTATAAATGTGAATGCAATAGACAATATGAGCAATAAAAATATATAGCGAAATGGTTCCAAGCAAAATGCAGAATGTATCGACCAACAGCGCACTTGTTCTGTCTAATGATCCATCAGAGTGATTCGTTGAGCTATTAGTCTGGTTATAAAAATCCACAGATTTTGTCACAACTTCCATTTTGCCTTCATCTTCCGCCTATCTACCAAGACTTTACATTAGACAACAAGAACCCTCATCTTCTTTCAAGTCTTCAATTAGCAACTCTACACACTTGAGACTAATTTTTGACAACGATATAATATCTTGATGAATTAAAACTACTGCCACTTTCGACTTTCAAGAGCACTTGTTTTTGTCTAGTTCCACTACCACGCAGAAATTCGATACCTCGCAATTTAAACTTCAACCATTTTTTTTCCACAAATAATGTTGTCACACCGGAATTTGAAGTAGGCTATTACTAAGCCACTTTAAAAACACATTAACCAGTTCACCAACAAAGATAAAAGTCTGAAGATTTCATAGATACCCCACATTAGGCCCCTTACTATTACACATCAATATTTATGAAGCTCTAATGAAGCAAAGCTACCATGAGCTCAAAAAAATTAAGGTGTTTTGGAATCATCAATGAATCATATTTTGAAATCAGTATCCATTAACAAAGCCAACTATCATCCATCATTTATATTAGGTCTAAAAAGGAGGTTGCGGCTGTATCAAGTTCAGAGTACGCCATTTTGTTGACAATGGTCACTGTTGCATATCAGTGCATCTAAGGCATGGGTCTACAATATAATTTTTAGTTAACTTACCAGCACACATGATTATTTCGAGACAATTAGACACATCACCTGCTGCTGTTCTAAATGTAGTGATACCAGTGTTGTTTGTCATCTCTTTCAAGTCCAACTATAAGAAGCTCACTCAACAAATGATAATGCTATAATACAGCAGCAGCTGATGCTCCCATGGACTTCTGGAAAGGCGATCTCAATTAGTGATTAAGATCATCTTGACTTACATTACAGACATGTATGTAACTAGGATTAGCTATGCCAAAGCCTATAATAGTTTCTTGGTACTCCCTGGGGTTGGTTCTCCATGCATACTACAGTCTACCAATTTAAACATTATAACAATTTGTGCTTTTTCATGGTACTTTTATACCAGTGATATTTGCTTTCATTAGTCCCTACCTCATTTGCCTGCATGGTAACAGTCTATAGATTCCTTTTATGTGTAACTTCCTCACATTTCAATTGTGTGGTTTATCACATTCAAATTGTGAAATACTCGCTATGATTGTGCCTCTGTTGTGTTGTAGTAAATCTTTCCCTTATTCCCAAAAATGCAGAATTACAGTTTCCTAGATGCCAGGATATTTCATTTATTGTTTTTTACTTTAGAAAGATTTACACAAGAAAAGAGAGCGATATATAATGATAATGGTACTATTGATCGAGGCAGCCAATTCCTAGTCAATCAATAATAAACTCTCATAAATTATTGGAAACTGCATTAGGATAAACTCATGAAACCATTATAGAGACATAGGTTTGTGATAAGATTTTCTGAAAAAATTACAGACACTGTATGATACAGATGTGCTTGGCAGTTGCACCCCATGCATCTCAGCGGAACTCGGCAGAAGCACTTGGCATTAAATCCAGACCAAAGAACAATAGGACTTAATAGAATAAGACATTAAAACATACAATTTTGGAACTGGCTTTAATCTTGAACTTGAAAATAAATCGAACTTGTATGGATAATGGTTTGAAATGTTTAAAGCAGGGGGTCGGCAACCTACGGCACATCGTGCAAAATCGTCCAGCCCGCTGTGGAATTTCGAACACGCAGTTTATAGTCAGATCAGCTCAGAGTTCAACTACATCACGATATTTGCAAACCCAACAAACATCCCTCGATAAAACCGCGACATATCAATTCGTTATTACAGGAATACAGCCCGCCGGCTCCGGTTTTATAAAAAGTGTTCCACCAAACTACGAAGGCGGTTGAATACCACAAGATTGTCTGGGATAAGAACAAGAGATGCATGCTACTTGACGATGAAGGAGCACAGTACACGACTCGGCCTACCAGTATTGAGTCTAATATAAACCATAGCGTCATTGAAATTTTAGGCCTGCCAAAAAGTCGCAAGTTTGACATTTGGCCCGCTACTAGCAAAGGTTGCTAGTGTTTAAATCCATGGACATGTTGCTGCCTCATTTTACTATATTTTATCAATACAACCACATTAAAAGTAACATCACAAAAACAAAGAGAGATTGGTCAGTAAAATACTGGTATTGGTCATAAGAGAGACTCGAATACGACTTCAATCAATCATAGAAAATTTGGTAAACATAAGCAAAATAGAAGACAACATTCGGCAGATGTAAACTATAAATGTAAACAAAATTGTTAGGCAAAATAGTATTGTGCTCTCTCCATTGTCATGTCTTGTTCTTCAGATCGACAATTTCACACGAAAAGGACTTTCTTGATGTAAATCCTCGACTAGTGACATGTTGACTGCCTACTTCAACAGTCGATGATCGTTTTCTGATTTTCCACAGAAATATTCTAGACTTCCAACTTTTGAATGAAACCAACAAAGCAAGCAACTGCATTACCAGATTGATGTTGTGCACAAAATTTTGCAACTCTACGATGTCTTCTATAAGAATAATATTTATTGGTAAACTAAGAGCATTCACAATACTGCAAATTCCAGACGCCATCGCGGTACGGGCCAATAATCTTTTCATTCTTTCACTAGAGCTTGTACTGTTCCCGCTCAAGTTCTTTCTGTATTGCATCCACAAAGGATATATCAATAGTCCAACGAGTATACTTTGAAAGGTCACACTGGAGATGTATACTAATAGCCAAGATGTAAGACCCTCCTCAAAATAGTCATGTACACATCCATCTTGGCCAAGATACCTTGTCGCAGAATATTCAATGATTTCCATCAGAAATACCCCTGTAATTACAATCTCACAGCCACAACTCAATGCGAGTAACCATTTTGAAAACAAATTTCTTATGGCCGGCGCTTTGTAAAAGTAATATTGTCGCATCCACAGTGTAGACCATATCATGAAATATGAAAGATAGAATGAAACAGCTTCAATATCATGAAGAATCCCACAAGCAACCTGTACATCATAGTGAGGAACTGCTAATCGAAAGTAAGTGAACAGAGACGTAAAGACACACAATACGTCAAACCAAAACAAATGTCGCTTGTGTCTGCCATAATTCACCACCAAGTAGAAAATTTGAACAAACAGCAGATACAGAACACCACATGAAAGCACAAGTGTTGTAATCCATACAGGCCTGTAATAGCCTGCTTTAGTTGATATATTATATCCCTCATCCATTGCAAAATCTCCTACAAGATAAACTTGCTGCACGTGTAGCCTCACTGAATGATTATATCGAAACCGATGTCCAAGCACGACTAAGTTCATGTATGAATGTTTAATGAATCTCACATTTCGTACAATCATAAATTGTGCCAGAAACGATCCAACTTTGGACACGCAACAATATTTTTGGAGAAAACGTAATATTACAAGGAAAATATGTTGTCAATGAATACCACATGATCTTATCAAATGATCATGACGTCTTTAAGAAAATACACTTCATGCATCGAATCACATGTTTCTGCGATTTTATGCCTGATCCATAAATAATGATGCATGCACATATCGACAGATGAATCTGTAACTTATATCCAAAACTGCATGTACAAAGTTAGCTGTATATTATTCATTCTGGCATTCTTTTTGAAACATGAGGGAAACGCTAGGTCTTTGATGTACACATCGCATGGAAAATAAATCAATGACTCCACCATGTGATTTGAATTTCACGCAAACAATGGAATCAAGTTTGATATGTAGCATTTACATTAATCTGGTGGGTCGGGAGTACATCAGCAGTAGAAAACCTGGAGCCACTCAATAATGCTGTAGAGTCATGGCAAATCTTCCAAGGAAACATCCTCGATTTCCAGCTTGAGAAGGAAATAATCACTGCAATCAGCTGCACGACTAGATTGAAAGAGTAAACTAAATGAAGAAGAGTATCATGATTTTCTCTTAAAACAATTCCAACAGGGAAACTCAAGGCATTAACCATTGCACAAACACCTGAAGTAGCTGCAGTTCTTTTAATGAGCATTGCAGTACGCCGCTCGGAGTTCCTTCCTGGACTTGCAGTGTTGTTTTTGTAGTGATATCTCAATGGGTAGACTAACAGAGCAACCAACATCACTTGGAAGAGGAAAGATGACAGAAATATTGCAATCCAGGCTTCAATACTATTTTCAAAGTAATCCAAGACACAGCCTTCGAGTGTTACCTGACGCGTCACAAAATATTCCACAACTTCGACAATGAAGACAATACATATCATTATTTCAACCAGAATGCTGAAAATTAGAAGATACTTTGAGAATAGTCTTCTCAAAAGCGGAGACTTGTAGAAGAAGAACTGTCGAAGCCACAACGTCGACCAGACTAGAAAATATCCAAAATAGTAAGACACAGCTTGTATATCATGCAGCAAACTTTGTGACAGAGCACTGTCGAACGGCGGCACCAAAACTCGGATGAAGACTACAAATGATGAACTGACACAAAGTAGATTAAAAACCCGTCCATATCCATCTCTCATCTTCCTTTTAACGATGCAGTACACCAGTTGAGATAAAGTAACGTAAAAAACAATCACCGTCAGAAACACAGTCACAGTCGCTATAGTCCAAGTCTCATGATTACAACTTTCCAAGCAAACTTGAACAGAGCAGTTGGAGCTGTTTACAGTATTATTAGCCATTTAAATTCCAACTGATTGTTTGCAGCACCACAAATTTGAAGCAGGCCCGTCAAGACGTGCGATTTTGACAATAACTTAAGTCGACTAATCATAATGCAGAAATTTCCCAATGTGACGATGAGCATCGTTGTTAGATGATTGCAGGGAAAGTGAACCGATTGGCCAATTCTTATTGAAGGCATGGCACAATTGTGCTCTGAATCATTCTGGAATAACTACTGCACAGGATGTTATCCTGCAGGTTTAGCTTTGCTTGAGTGATATCAGGAATTTGTGCTGCTTCCTGGGAGGGAACACATTGAAGCGGTAGGTATGCAGGCATCTTGTACAATAGAATTGTTGTTTTAGATAATTTACCAAGTTCATACACACCAGGTAAATGCATACTATGGTTATAGCACGGATCACTATCACAACCACAACCCTCCACACTTCCCAAATACCGACAGCCAAGCAGAGATGTAACGGATATATACCAATTTCGATGTCTTTGGTTTGACTCGGTCGGGAATCGGACCATGAACATACCGGTCTTAACGCGGAGAGTCACCACTTGGTCAACTGAGTAGTTTTCCAATAGAGTGAACACCATCTGAAGTCTTGACTATTTCTAGCTGTGGCAATAAGCAAACTTGCAAACACCTGGTTTACACATACAGACATATGAAATCTGAAATCAGGAATTCCAATTTATTATCTATATAAGGCTAGAATTTGTAGCATGTCACAATTCCAAAGAAGACGCTATGAAATGAACAAATTCAGATTATAATTAGACTATTTATAGTAAGCAATTGACAGCACAGATTTAACGTTGTGTCTCATTCATTGTAAATCTCTGAAGCTCAGGGATGCATCTGATCTACCAATTTTATAGCGTCACTATACCACAAAAAGAACAAGAACAAAATTAAATTACGTCTTTATTATCTTTATGATTTTGTTTTAATTCAAATCATGTTGATACAATTCATTCCACCTTGCCATGGTGAAGAAACAGAGCTCAGAAAGATTGTGAAATAAACTTTACAGTGTATGGGGCATGAAATGTTATGGTGTCAACTGTCAATTTGTGACTGGACTTTATCAACCATCCACCATTATAAATATGATATCAATACAAAAGTCAAACTTGAGACAGGCAACATACAATACCTCATGTAACATGGATACACCTTACACATGCTGGCAATATTTCATACTGCAGGAGGTGTTTGCCTGTTTGGTAAAGTTTCATAGACACATTTTTTCACTATCATCATGCACTGAAAGATTTACTGTCCACCTTGCTTGTCTTGGGTAGCAAGCCTAGCCAAGGGAACAGTCTTTTTTTCCAGCTTTTGAAAGACAACAGTACCGCAATCAGAGCAAGTCCGATGTTAACATCATGAACATATGTAAGTACCATAATCAGACTAGCGGGAATGAGATACTTCGTGAGTGCTGCGATTGCATTCATGACAATACAAGCAGAAGCAGAAACGACAGCTCTTTTGATGACAATGGTAATGGTAGGTTCAGAAGTTTGAACTTTCCCGGCATGTTGACGCATTGCCATCCAATGTTTCAGAAGAGGATATAGAAATAGAACTAGCAAGCAAAGCTCCATAACAAAACCTGAGATGTATATGATGATCCATATGAATGAGGCATAAGATTGCTCCTCAAGAACGCAACCATCGTTACTGCCATGATATCTTTGTGTAGCATAGTACATTGCTTGAGTAGCAAAAAAGCCTGATATAAGAACAATTCCTGTTGCCATACTTATTGTTTGAGTAACAACTGAGGTCAAATGTTCCAAGGCTGGAGATGCATAAAATACTCTCTGTCGAATCCATAACATCATCCATGTAAACAACAATGCCAATCCATAGGTCACAGTATTGTAGACTACAACTATAGTGCAATTAAGATCGTTAGATAAGTCCGCCACTGTTTCAACCGGTATGACACGCAGAACCACCATTACAGCGGCAACAACACTAATCCCATTTAAAATATCCGAACATTTTTCTCCTGTATTTTTGAACCGTGAAATGCAGAATGCCACTTGCATAACAGCGATGTACAGAAAAACTGCAACGTTGATCCATGAAAGTACTCGAATCGCAATAAAACTGTCCGCGTCGAGTCGTGACGTTGAATTGATGGTTAAATTAGATTCCATATTATTAAGTCAAATGATTCTTTCCAGATATAAAACATGAACGTTATAATATGACAGAGCTATTTACGCCGTTCATCAATTACAGTAAGACTTAACAGACGTGTATGCAGGCATAGAAACAATGGTGAGTACACCCATAGCATAGTCCAACTTAAAACGTGCTAAATTTCAAATAAAAATGGAAGACGGAGGTACCTCATAAGAGCCTGCACCTCAATCACCAAGGTCACTATGATTGCAACTACAGTATATCAAAATCACAATTCACATCTTGCACATGGCACGGTACCAAATTTAAATGAGTTGAGTAGACAACTTAAGCATTTAACTTTGCTCTGCTGTGCTGATCATACCATTCCCTTCTAGGCAACCATGAGACAGCTACTGGTAGTCTACTATAGGTTTCCCTAACTAGAAACTGAATACGGTAACAGTTGGAACGAAACAGAAAAATTGACTTTGCCGGATGCTTATGAAGCAAGCAATCTACCTAGTACCTACTTGATACAATGAATTGCGTCATAAAAGCAAGTGGCACCATAAGTTATTAAAACATTAACCAATAAAGTTCAAGACATGGGTTCCATCAATTAGCATGACATGAATCATCATAGTTTGAAAAAACACGTAGTTTCACCAAACAAGGCATACCAGAACATGAATAATGAGTGTGGAGTGGTGAAATATATCGATATAGGAAATGAGTATGACTCAAGTCTGGTAGTTGTCTGTGTCTTATATGGAAACTCACCTAAATGAAATCAGTAGCAGGCATGGTAATAAGGTATAGCTTTGGTCGTACAAAGGATGCCAAAAATGAGGGAACTTTTCTAATGATGTCATAAATGTGGATGAGGTAAATGTCAATGCATATAATATTGATTAAATTTGTATTACGGTACATAAAAACTCAGTTGTAGGTAAGTAGGTATATACATTGACATTTCATGTGATTTCCCTTCTTTCATATATCCTCTAAATCTGGTGTAATCTAAATCTATTACTACTAATATTACTAATCTCTCTAACAGTTGGTACAAAAAATAGAGCCGATAGTGGGCAGTTGATTATTTGCACCCTGTTCTCTTATTAATAAGGTCCTCATTCATGAGGATTAATTAGCAAGTATCCAAAAACAGATTTTTGATTAATGGTCGTTCATAGACCAGGATAACAGCTCAAAATACCATAGGCTTATTCGATACAACCTAACTGCATCGTAGAAACTTTGTCATGTGCCAAATGAAGTAATGAACCAGTGCGCACCTTTCCATAAACAATTAAACATGTGGGACTCTAGCAAAGCAGTGCCTTATACGTATGGTACGGATAGGCCTACAGTCAAAAGATCTAAACTCACAGGGCAGAGTACACAACAAGTCTGCAATCGCAGAATGTAGGCTATAGAGCACAATGTGTAATTTGGTTAAATGATATTCTGTGACAATCATAGACAAATGGTGTACTAGTATATTTCTGCCATCCTTTCCTTTTGATATCTGCAAGTGTACTTCAATTTCTCTAATATTGGTTTCTGTTGAACTATAATGTTTGATAACCATAAGCTCTTTGACAGGCCGACACAATGTATATATTCTGAAATACTACCCCAATGTGATTTGTGAAATAGATCAGCTACGAAGATCAAAGGAAATTCTCACCTCAATCTCGACACGTTGTTCCTCATTGCAATATTGTAGTTGATAATTGACACTTCTTAATTCTCCATTCCGTTGCAATAGCTTCTGCCCAGCTCTAGCGGCAATCATAAGATTCTCATAGTCATCGTTCTCTGAGAAATTTCAAATTGATCATTAAAAACGTAACATCTCTACACATTTGGACATGTTTCAGGATACACCGAGTTTCATGATGGTGGGATGCCAAATGACGGCCGGGTTATATGACATGTTATAGCACCACAGTTAGAGCAGAAATGCTTTAATACACAAGTTCTGAGACTTGAAATTTATCCTATCTTTTCTGAATCTACATAACCGCGGCATACCTGGAACCGATTTGAGCTGCTCGACATGGAAGAATCCATCCCATGCGAACTCATCGTCTTCAACTGTGTTGTTGCCTGCATCTAAGATCAAGGAATGATCGCCTTCCATGAGTGTAAAATTACAGTTGACTGGATACAATGAATGGATCCTGTTTGAGGCTCCACCAACGTCTTGACTAGTCCCCTCCCAGCGTCCCACGCCAACAACAGTTATCCAAACAACATATGAACGAAAAGCAAACGTGTCCCTCTTCCTCCCTCACTCCCCTGCTCGCCGGTTGTTTATTTATTTTCCATTTAAATTGATATGCTTCATTAAACAGAAAACTCGGTGGTGCGAAGACAAAAAGAATCTATGTTTGAACCTTCAGACTGTTGACTGTAGCTTTATCGTGTAACAATTTATTCATAGGCTACGTAAACCAGATAGAAATTAGTTCTATATGATACAACCGCACCATAGAACGTTCATTTCCGAAGATTGTAGGGTATTGTACTAATATGTAAATCTCTATGTGTACAATACATGGAGTTCTTAAGAACTCCATGGTACAATACGTGGCCTCCATGTTGGCGAGCGTCCGGGCCATCGGTCCTCGTGAGCTGTCGCTGTTGGGTAGCCTACAGATACATGTATTGATAACTAACCTACAGTATGTAGGTTCGGCTCATGTGTTGAGCAAACAAACCACGAATGCCATTAATGAAGATGGGCCTAGGTCTCGTCGCGAATATGGAGTAGGCTATTCGGTGAGGCGAATAATTTTGATATTCGTTATCCCTCTAGAAACGAAGTCCGGGGACGGCAATCCGGCGAAGGCCTGAGAACGCGCAATTTTTTTGGCAGTAAATTATTGTCATCGGCTATAGGTTTAAGGTGGGAAGTCGTAGCCTTTCATCCAGATGCCTGTCGTGCGTGGGCTCTGGTAGCATAGGCGTACAAGTAAGTTGAAATTAGTTGCATCAGTTTAGGCGACAATAACATCATTAACCTATGCCGTCAAATCACTGGAACTCAAAATGTAAGCCAACACGAAATCTAAGGTATTTCGATACCAATAAATGTGTATATTATTTTCATACCGGTACTCGTAAATGACGTATTTAAGTTTGTTTCAATGTTTAATCATACCTAAAACGTGAACATTATTCCTGATTCACACGTCACGACCTAGCGGCATATGTCACAAAAATGTGAACATTTTTGCATCTATCAGTTTCGCTTCGTTAAAAACAATATCTTTTAGCTGGCAATTTGAAATTTCGTTGATGAGTTAAATCATGTTTCTCTATAACCCATCGATCCGATGCATATGAATTTTGCTAACAGCGTTTCTCTATTTAGATATCCATAGTTTCTCTGTCTGTGTGTATGGGGTGCCACAAATGAATACAAAACTGATTGGCAGACAGGCAGATACATTGCGTAGGTCGTATAGGGTTAGCTGTGCGTTTCGATCATTAACTCAGCAAATTTTATAGAATGGCAGAAGGAGATGGGCTCCAAGCAAATATTTATGTAGGCTAATGTTATATCATGTACATCATGTGATATCATGTTGTACCAAAGTGTTTTGTAGACTTCATAGTTCACAGTACCTTCACCTGATGTCGATAACACGGGCTAGGGAAAGTTTTTAGATAAATATCTCGTGTCGTCTCGCACTGATGAGAAATCGTGGCTTTTTATGGGAGACTGATGTTACCATAAAATGTATGTTTAATGCTATCTACATTCAGAAAAGTGAAAATCCCTTTGTGAAGAATATTATTATTAAAAGAGTTGCCTGGAATGTGAGTAGACTAGGTCACGGCATCGCAGGTATTTGATTTAAGTGACGGATGTATCTGCTGAGAATAATATATATGAGTGAGTGCAAGTTTCGGACATCGAGTCGACATTTCGTTAGTGGTGCGAGACCGCGAGTGCAATTTTTTGAGGTTGATTTCCGTTCAAATTGAGAGTCCTTTTTATAGGCTACATTGAAATTAAGTAGAGAGAGCGTGACTTTCTAATGTTACATGAATAGCGAAGGCATTGCATTGCAGTCGATATAGATTAACGCAACTGCTGTATTATTAGCATGTAGGCCAGGCCTATATGGTAATCATGCTCGTCTCCGTCTGATCGAGGTGCTGTCTGGGTCTATGCCTACGCTGACTATAATTATGCATGGCGAAGGGGGCACACAGCACAGCGTCCTGGTGCCGGTGCTGGCGATAACCGCCTTACTAGTGCCGTCTGTAAGTCCTTGGGTCTTTACGTTGTTATAGGCGCATACTCCGTTATGTTTTTTATGTATTGATTTTGCGATCCAGTTGCCTGATCCGCTAGATCGTGTAACACGATACTTCGGGAAGTAGGCCTACCGTGAAGTCGAAAAGCCTTATACATATTACACAGGACTACATTACATTATTACCAGTAGTTCTGAGGTTGTGATACAAGTGTTGTTCTGTGCTAGAGTTGATAAACAGACGGGATTAGAAATGGAGTTCCTTTCCGCGTTTGCATATCCGGAATCGAACTGCCATGGAAATGGCCTTTTGTGTTCCTTAAGCGCTCGGCAATGAAAAAAGGTTATGTGGGTAATTATTGATTACTACAGTCTACATGTATATACATCATAAGATAATGCCGCTTCAAAAACCGGTGCGGAGGATTACGTAGCGATGCGTAGCGCTCTTTAGCATATGCCTACTTCATAGACGTGAGTGAACAGTGAATGAATATCTCGTTGCTTAGGGTAGTAGTCTACCTTGCGTAGCGAAATCAATTGCACAGACGGCGTCTCAATAAGCGAATTGCGAATAAATCGATCAAATTCTTGTAATAACGTGAGGCTATTCGCACAAAGCGGCACTGACTGGGAAGTTTATTATGACCAAGGTATATGGTACAAGATAGGAAGATACAACCGCAAAAAATATATTAACAGCACGTGTAAAGGCGACATAGTATATTACTTTCAGTAAATGAGCCAGTGTGCAGGGTGAATTCTGGGCAAGGAATAAGGATGGGTTCTAGGAATTCCACAATTATGTAAAAAGTGTTGGCTTTGCGTTGTAATAGAGATATTGTCATCTGCATGTAGACATATACAGTGCTTGTGATTAGCGTGAAGATGACTCACATGGTTAGCACATCGTATCATACGGTACAATGCTGTAGTTGCTACAGACTTTACTGTGTTGAATAACCAACAAAGCGAAGCTTGAGTTGCTCCATATGGACGGGACGCGTGGTTGCTTCTTTATCAATCTTTTCTACCTATGACCTATGTGCGTGTACCTGACCAGCGGCCGCTTATTGGATGAGGTCACCAAGCAGTGAATGGCTGCTGTAAAGCGCACATACAACTTATTCTACTAACTTTCCTTTGGGCTATCAAACGATTGTGCACTAATAAATCATCGTAGTATTTCGAACATCAATACAGCTTTGTTTGAGATACTTCAATTAACCGCTGAAAATTATAGTCTCGTCTAAACCATTGTCTCGATTTTCAGACACATATTTTTACCATAAACCAGCTTGTTACAGAGAAATACTTGGTCATCACTTTCGTAAAGCTATTGTTACGAATTGTTACGTCTTTTTTCGTCTGATATATATTCGAGGGGAACAAGACATTCAGTTTCAGACGCATTGTGATTGCGAAACTGCTCACTGTGTTGAGTTGACGAGGCTGGTCAGTAATAAAGGGGATGGTCAAGAATGGGAATTTATCCTTTTACGTTTTGTAACATGCACAGAATCGACATGCGAGGAAAGTACCCGCGATAAGAATCTGAAGCATGTTGCCATGAGTCCCGTGACGCAGACACACAGAGTAGACCTACCACCTCTTCAGTGTGGATCATGAATGAGCATAGCCCAGTACGACTCGTGCTGAATGCCTATCAGTGCTGAAAGGGAACGTTTCGCGGAATTAAAGTGCATTTAAAAACGTAACGTTGAAGCCAGTTTAAATGAACTCAGTCCGAGAGGAGCGTCCGCACAATTCGAACTGGGGCGAACTTGTCTGGTATCTAGACATCTAAAAATGAACGGTCGATCCCAGTTGCTTGCTAGCCGGTAACACATGCAGTCTATTCGATATGACTGCATCGAATGTCCAATGATGCCCGAGGTCGGTATATTTCAACCATGGTTGAAAGCTTGATTTGACCCTAATCGGCCTGCATTTTAGTATAAAAATCTTGTTTTGCAAGGTTAGCCCAATCTTCTAACCAACATATTGTATTGCTAAATAACGATATTTTACGAAATTCCAGACACGTCTGCTGTATATAGTTTTTGTTTTAAAGAATATCTTAAACAACTCAATATGGTTCGCAAAAATAGTGTCACAAAACGAAAAGTAGACGATGTCAGCGATCAAGGGGCTTCTAGTAATGGTGGTCCACATTCATCACAGTCGATTTCTCGCAAGCAACAGAAGAAAAGCAGCGAGAAGCAGAAACGAATGTCAAAACGAGTGGCTCAAGAACAGGTATGCACTGGGTTCTCCTAAAAAATTATGTTGGCGAGTCTGATCATTCTAAATATTTATTTCTGAGCGCGCTTATGTTGCAAAATAACATATTTTGGCATAGTTGTGGTACACAAAACTGGTAAACCGTTGTGTTTGTATCAACACAAACGTGACATTGCAATCAATGACGTGCGAGTTGATATGAAAGTGTGAATGTACTTGATAATTGTGACAAAAACAAATTTGTTGTGCATCGTCACACAGAAATTTAGTGTTTCGCAGCAAAATACGACATTTCAGCACAATAAGTGTGACATGAACTGAAAATTCCCCAACCAAGGTCGGTTTCAAGCCCAGGGCAATTAGGGAGGTATTGCGGCAGGTAAGGCCGGCGTAAAAATCATTGCCAAATCATGTGCACTTGAGTGTCGGCTACGGTCTCTGCTTGGTGCAATGGTGCAATCAGTATCGAGGAGCGCGGAGTGTCGTGGTTGTGATCGTGATCAAACCGCAAGTAACGACAGTGTAATAAGCATTGGCGTGGCGTATATGACTTTTAATAGTTAAAACCGCCACACATACAAAACAACAACAATAACATGGCGGAAATGATGCGTTGGTCATTCGGTCAACACTTGTTTCGCAGTCCTCATCAGTTGATACGTTCGCTTCGGGTTTATCGCATGGGTAATTTGATAAATTGGTATGCCCGAGCATTGCCTCGTTTGCTCGTTCCATGCCAAGCCTCTCAATCTCATTTGATTTCAGGTTCAAAGCAGCATTCGAAACAAAATGTTACTTGCAGTAATCGGATACATCCTGATCGGCGGGTTAGCGGTTTATTGGTTCGGCTTGCCAAAACCAAAGGATGTGAGTAAAGGCTTTGTTCAACTATTGTCCTCCTTAAGGCCTACAACACAGGTGCCAATCATACCATGTAGATTTCCTGTATTCATCAAAAAGGTTGACAAATTTGGATTTCAACAAAAGATATCGAACATGAGCGTACTGTAGTTTACATTACTCACTGTAAATTGCAAAACCAAACGTAGCAAACAAAACCTTTCACCTCAAAGCCAATGAATGGCATGTCGGTCATTTATTGCTTAATTTGCGGCTGGCACGTTATGCCTCACGATAGGTTGAAACGTGATTTAAAACAAGGGCCTATCTAACAATAGAACACTGTCACATTTATGTGATTATCACATATCATTTATTCTAAACTTAATAAGTACACAGATATGCATTATAACAGAGTTTCTAAACCTGCGTTTGTTGTCCATTTTAATATTTCACAAATTAACTGTACTAAGCCTATCGGGCGGGCTCATGTCGCTGGAGATTGAACACGGCGGTGACGTTTTTTAAAGGCTATGTATTGTAATAAAGCCACAACACATACCGCTATCGGTTGGGAAATACTATACCATCTATGTCGTTGTGCTAGCTAGCAGGAGATATTACACTTTCTCATTAATTGATTTTATTTATTCATGCCGGGAACATGGAAATGCACCGAGATATCGCGTAAACCAGCGACAGCTACACATGTTGACCACACATCCCGCCACTAATTCTTTTAACTACATGTTATCGGAAATTTTCAACAAGAGCAAGACGCCAACATTGTATACCCTCGCGTAACGGGACTACGCCGCACGTAATACAATGGTCGGGAATATTATTTCACATTTTCAACACATGAATATCATCCGCCCCATTTGGTAAATTATAATCCATATCGATCAATATCTTACCAGCGCATAAGCCTATCTGTCTACAGTTGTGAAGTTAACTATTGCACCAAAAGGAATAAGCTTGCCTATATATCTGCTATATCATAAAATATTTATTAACAGTTACCGCCCGAAATCGAAGCAGGAATTTTGGGATCAAATCCACATGAAGTGTCAAAGTCAGACATTCCGAAGGGATTTTACGCAGACGACAACGCACGAGATGATCAGATTATAGGCAAGGACGTGAGTTAACCGAACCTATTGTCAATCTATACTAGATCGGGACCAAACGCCGGCACGACCGAGCGCCAGTGCTGAATGACTTGTAGTCAGTCTATACGGCGACAGTCACAACGTTGTACCGGTAATAAAATGTTGCATAAGTGAATTTTAGTAATCATTGTAAAGAAGATCACCACAGATTTAACGTCCAGCCTTAGTTTATTGAGAATAAGAACATTCACTAGCTTTCGGAGTTTCGCTCGTGGTACAAGCATGATCTCTACGGAGGAAGATTTCTAATGGGAATAAATTCAGGAATTCCACATTTCACCATCCCCATTGACGCCCTATACATGTATCTTGCACATCTCCATGGCATCGTGTCAAACAAAATCAACTTGTTTATTCGTCGCCAAAGAACGAAACAGCCAACGAGAGTTGAGCTTTTCACGACGCTGCATGCAATTCCCATCCCGCCAACAAGTGAAATTAACGTCACCATTTAACTATGTCGATCACAATCGAGAATAGAGACTAAATGTAATCGTACAGAAGAATTACGGTAATCGCCTCGACATGATTCACACGCGTTTCGTGAATGTTATGAACATATGTTTAGAAACGAACTTTAAGTGCCGGCGGCCTATACAAGTCATATGTAACCAAGGCAATCTTAAGATATTAAGATCGCCTTGGATGTAACGTATAATAGATATGGTTTCAATATTTTAACGATAAACAACTGTGACCGCAAGCTATTAGGCCACAAGCGAAACAGGTGTATTTATCGTATTTAACACTGTTATCGACTTTTAAACTTGTAAGTCGTCGTGCCAATACCCGCCTCGTACCATTGCAAAAGAACACGATTCGAAAAATTGTGGAGCCGATTAGATGGCGGACGATCCAGACTAAGTAAAAGATAAGACATGGGGGTTCTAACAATGCGAATTTGCAATTTTGAAATGTTGACTGTGGTGGTGGAAATACTCTCTTTGCCTATCCTAAGTCCCATAACCGAGTTCACTAGACGCACGAGTTTGGTTAATATTGATCTCTATGGTTTGGATCCAGCCGCTTCTGCCAGCCTGAAATCCCAATAGTCTTTTCACCTTCAGCCCAATAGTCTAGAACTCTAGAAAATCTGGCTGGTGTGACAATAAATTATGCATTCTACCAAAAATCGCGTATTTTGCACTTTTTTTGTCTAAATTAAACTTGATGTATTGTAAGCAAACCAACAATTCAAGTAAAAACGCAAGAACATTCCATACGCACAATGAAAATTGCGCCGTAATCACAACGTTCCCACGATAAATGTAGCCGGTTATTGTAGCATTTACGGTACAGTCGAAACTTGCGTATCAGCGGATGTGATTGAATAATTTGTTTTTACCTCACCAGTGCGATAAAATACTGTATAATCGAAAATGTCGTGTGCCATATCATAATTAATTCCGTGCATAGCGATACTAAATCCATAAAGAGGCTCTGCTTTGTACCTTATTGTATCAGTAACTTACAGGACATTGCCCACAACACGCGGCTTGAGGTTATAGTTGTACTCAGGGATATCTAGATACCCCTGGTTGTACTACAGTATAATTATGCATATACATATTTAGTCAATGTATAGGCTACTGTCATTTGAATTGGCAGGACACAAAGACAGACGGCGAAGCCAAGCAAGAGAATTTGAAAGAAAATGTTCGAAATGTCGTCGGTGGAATCGGCGCAGAAGCTGTCGAAGTACATCCAAACTTCAAAGAGCATTTTCAGAAAAAAATTATCCTCAAATCAAAGACTGGTTATAAATGGAAAAAATTGAAAATCAACAAAAACAATAGTTCGACAAAAGTTCAGTAAGTATTTAATTACGATAATCTTTTCAACTAGGTTTCGAAATTTCTAATAATACCGTATGACATGATATCATCTTTTAAATTAATATTAATTGAAATATCGTTGAAGTATCGATCAAATTGAGTGACTATAGAAAGTATAATTATATATACATATGACGTTTAGCACACTATTCTTTCTATTCGAAATATAACCATATTAGGACTGGTCTAGGCAGCATAGAAAATCAGGAAAACAAGCTTGAGGTATCAGAAATAAGGAGGGACTCGGGACTCGGGGGTGACTATAGACAGAATAGAAAGTAGGAAAATTTATGTTTCATGTTGAACCACTCGGATCTAAAGTCAGCTAAACTTATGGTGGTATAGGGTATAGGCACGTGATGACGAGAGGAGAACGCTATCTGCCAGTAAACGCCTAGCATTGCGATCGCAGGTGGAATAAGTTGACAGACCTTGTAATACTGTTAAGAATAAGGACTAAGGAGTAGCCTATATGAGGAAAGTTGGGGTGACAAATGAGGACACTAGGTCAAGGAATTTATTATTGCGCATGTCATGTCATGTTGTATTTATGAAGAAGAGCTATTCGCTGAAGCAACGAGTTTGGAGATGGCGAAAGTCGCAGAAGATGAATTAGATTTCCTTTAAATAACAAAATGTTCTATATCATGAGCGCGACGCCAATTAATGCATATACGTTGTGTCGATTGTTGTTGCGATTACATCGCCATCCTTTAGGCCAGCGCTCCTTAGCATTGAGGCGATGGGTTAACGCGGTAAATGTAATTTGAACCAATAAACGCGGAGATGACCGACGGGCCTGCGATTGCTTCGTTATGTCAGCTCGCAGCTGTCACTACCAGCACCAAGCTACGTTTTTGAATTGGTATACACCAAGGCGATCTTGGTCGGCTTGGTATGCCCACATGTAACACTAATTCTAACGTCTAGTAATCAATTGAATCAAGTATCTATCTCCTTTCTGCGTAGGGGGAATTTTTATAGGCCTACTATCCACTAATATTTTGCCAAATTTTACAGGATCTATATCATGGATGATTTTATGACTGAACTAGAATGCAATGGTTTGATGCGGGCGCACATACGTCACGTTAATTCTCATCAAGATGAAGATCCTATAACATGTTTCAGTGGAGCAGAAAGTCTGCGCCAACATCTTCACGAGCACGGATTGAAGAAAATGTCGCGGACAATGTCAGAGCTGGATTTCATACCAGGTGAAGAGATGACATTCAAACATGTACTGTAATTATTACGAAAAATAGTGGAGCCGATGGCGGACGATTTAAATAGTAATAAATATAATAAGTCACCACAGATTTAACGTTAACGTAATTATTGCAACATTGGATTTGTAATCAATATATATTGTGTAACGGTAGGAACCAGCTGCTTGAATGGGACGATGTCATCCTATGTTGGGAAAAATTTACCTTGGAGCTATAGCACGTCTTTTTATCCGGGCGAAAGCAAATTTTCAGCAGAATTTGATAAGAGAGTGTCGGAATTGACGGGAATGGACGCTAGAAACGGCGGAAAGTTTCAGGTAAATGTGCTATGCATGTCGGACGAACTTTTGGCACAAGTTCGAACTGATGATGTGGTGAGGTTACGATCCGAACACGAATACGCATCAGGAAGTCTACACCCATTGAACGGAGGGGTCAACAGGTTTTTAGTCTTCGCGCACTATTCGTCTGGATATGTAGCGAATACGAATACGTCCAAATTCACCAGTATATTCGCGTAGCGAAGTAAATACGATATTCAACCATGCCTAATATTGAATAGGCGGCAATTGCTAGAGGGGTATGGGGTAATCTTACGGCACGGACGCTTTCAATTGGAACCGAGTGACCGACTTGCTCCACATCGCCACAACTCAAATCAGGCCTCGATAAAATGTAAGGCAAGCTATTATTGTATATCGACATTGAAGATGCAGCGATAAAGGCGATCTTATAGTTAAGATCCCGTGTGCTACGTCATGGCCTACTAAAATATTTTAGTACGTCCAACACAGTCGCTGAACAAGGCACATTATGAGCCTTGTTGTCGCGGAGTTATGAATAGCCGTAGCATGGCCTACTCTATAGTAGTAGCCTACTACTACTAGTAGGCCATGGCCGTAGCGTACTACTGTAGGCTTGTATTGGAGGGTATAGCAACGATCGAGTATTTTCATGCCTATAGCACGTTTTATGTGTGACTTTGCAGCAAATTATGATAAATATTTAGGATCATATCCTATTTGTATAATCGATTTCTACTACGAGGCACTAATTTTCTGATCCATGCCTCTATACCTGTTGCATTTTTATGCAGCATAAATGCCAAGTCCTCTGTGTTCTTTGTTGGGATTTCAAGGATTTTAGGCCTACTGGTCCTGATTGTGAAATCTTTGCCTTACGTATCTTTAATTAACCCGGAGCGGGATTCCTGACGCTTGATTGGTTTGCCAATTTCGTGAATGCAAAGCCACAGCAGCTTTCAGCTTTGACTCGCGTATTTCACCGATGTCTGTTACCTTGCAGCGAATAATAACCGCCTTCTAAGAAACTTCATTACGGCAACGTAATTACTGCAGACATTTTTCATAAAATTGACGCAAATCGTTTTAGGTAACGTCATATGCTCACGGAGTTGGATATAAAGGACATCACGATTGTACAGTAGACAATCCAGACAAGCGAGACCGATTCGGTACTATTCTGGTCTATCTCCAAGATGTTGAAGACGGTGGGGAAACAGTATTTCCAGGTAGAGAGTAGGCCTAAATTGCAAAGTTTCTGCCTACGAGCATCTACGCGGAATTTCAAACCTGTAATTGTCATGCTCTCAGAACTTGGCGTAAAAGTTAGACCGAAGAAGGGACGGGCTTTACTGTGGAACAACATGGACTCCGACGGCAATTGCGATCCATTTTCATTTCATAAAGCTGCGATTGTTAATTCGGGACGAAAATATATTCTTCAAAGATGGTGAGAATGAACTCTTGTACTGCGTTTGCGGCCAGACGCCATGCTTGTATAGATAGTCTGGTGCAATCTCGTGGCGTCAATCATTGCGTGGGTATACACTGTCCGTGCGACATTCTATGGCGTTTGACCGCTAACACGCGGTCAAGATATGGGTCGTAGAAAATCCTACTCTCTTTCTTTCACCTACGTTTCGTTTGTGGGTGGCCATGGCATGAAGGCTGATGAATTGGCAGTGTCGTCAAGTGACCGCAGTCTAATAGCGCGCAGAGTGAGCAACTGGGCGTGGGCTTATGCCGATTAAGGTATGGAGGCGCTGAACACCGCCGCGTTGTATCAACCATCTTCCCTGTTGGAGGCCGGGTATGCCGGAGTCGTGGTAGGAATTGAGTGCGTACAACTGTTCGTGTATATACTGTATAATTATGTAGTCGTTAGCTACCTAGATAAACTACAAAAGTCTATTCTACCATAGAAAGTAATGATTCTACAGTGCTCTCTGGCACACTCAATTCTACGGTATATAACACCGCCTGGTGGCGGCTGATTGTAGACCGTCGTCGTTATCTTGTCTTTTCTGTTTGTTTATCTATCTATCTGTCTCCTGAGTAATCTGTCATCTGTAGGTACTACTACCAAAACTTTCCAACTCTCGGGAAGAGGATGCCGCAACCAGCCTTGCCGAAAAGGAAAGAGCTTACGGCGCGTGTTTCATGCGACGAATATCAATTTGGAAGTTGTCGTTGGTACGATGAATGGAATTACGATCATTTGACGTCATACAACAATGTCAAGCACTCATTACGATGATGATGCGGAGCTGAGATTCACCAAAGACACCACTGTCTATTTATACACTCATATTGCCACAAATTCTTGAGAGTGGCAAAATACATTTTGGAATCCTCTGAACTAAAGCACCCCGTTTCCTTGGAGGTAGGGTATTTGTATTCGGGAAAGGAATTTTTATGCACTGTCTCACTTCACTGTCTGTGGTTTCAAATATATACGGTTGCTGGAAGCGGTATTGTTCTTTATCTGTGTTCGAATCAGACCAGTCGCGGCTCATGGGTCGGCAAAGCCATTTAGGCTACTTCAGTACGTGTGAAATACAGTAGGCCTGCTGCTACTTCATCCCAATTTTGAAGACGTTCCGCCGACAAGACATTTTGACACTGCAAGATTATAGTAGGCATATAAGGCTATAACAAATCAATCAGTAAACAGAATTGGAGCTGTCGGTGCACCAACGCATGTCGCAGAAGAATTATGCAATAAGAAACGAAATGGACAAGTGAGTGGACAACGATCCAGACTTGAAGTTCTCCAGCGTAAAAAGCTAATCCGCTACAGAAATGAAACTTTTAATTCAGATTTCAGAGCGTAGCCCACTACGCTCATCCCTTAGTTATAAGTAGTCCTACCGGCAAACAGACAATATGTGGCCTCATCTTCTGTAAATCTACATATATAATCATTCTGGAGAGGGTTTTCTGTTCGGACCCGTTCCGCTTCGATGGTTTTTCTCATCCTGCCTTTTTCAGGCCATATTGTTACCAACGTCAGTCAAAAACACGTTTTTTAGTCGCTCTGTTTGTTAGGGTATACTATAGTGTTGTTATATTTCATCCAGTCAAGGTAAGAGTCTGCACTGCAGCCATATGTGTATTTGGGCGTGGGCTTCATTCATACTGCGTCTTCATGTTCGCTGAAGCTGTATTTTAGCGCAGTGTTGTTTTATACCATCCAGCTAATATTTGCAACTTCCTTTTCGATGGCACGCAGTTATCACGGTGATATCGGGCAAAGGTCCATATCTCCATCCAGTTCGGTATGAGTACCGTACCGATAGGGATAGGGCCTACTGGTATTTCATAGCTAACCGCTGATTTCGGCACCACTGATGATTGTATTGTATAGAATAGACCGATACCCCGAGAACCCAGTAGAGCGTGAAGTGGAAAACATCTGCGTCTCGTTCGCAAGCTGCAGTGCGCCTGTGTGCAGGGGAGATGAAGTATTGCACTAGCCCTAACGAAATATCTGGAATAATTGACATATTCGGTGATTGTCGAAGTACTAAAGATTCGACTGAACTAATTTTCGAACTCCGGAAACGTCTACGAGCTGAGAATTAGGACACTGAAGTTGGCGACATGCACGGAAATCATATACGCGGATATGCCAATATTCCATCGAATATTGCGTATAGCCCTGACGAAATAGCTGGAATAATTGACATATTCGGGGATTGCTGTAGTATTGTAGATTCGAACGAACTAATATAGTAACTCCGGAACCGTCTACGAGCTGAGAAATAGGATGCTGAAATTAGCAACATGCACGGAAATCATATACGCTGATATGCCAATATTCAATCGAATGGTCTTGGTCTAACCAGGAATGTCTTGAGTTAAGACATCCCTGGGTCTAACACAAATTCCAGCTATTTCGTTAGCGCTATACGCAATATTCGATGGAATATTAGCATATCCGCGTATATGATTTCCGTTCATGTCGCTAACGTAACGTCCTACTTTTCAGCTCGTAGACGATTCTGGAGTTCGAAAATTAGTTCGAACGAATCTACAATACTTCGACAATCACCGAATAAGTCAAATATTTCAGCTATTTTGTCAGGGCTATACACAATATTCGATAGAATATTGGCATATCCGCGTATATGATTTCAGTGCATATCGCTAACTTCAACGTCCTATTTCTCAGCTCGTAGACGATTGCGGAGTTCGAATATTAGTTCAATCGAATCTACAATACTTCGGCAATCACCTAATATGTCAAATATTCCAGCTATTCTGTCAGGGCTATACGCAATATTCGATGGAATATTGGTATCCGCGTATATGATTTCCGTGCATGTCGCTAATTTCAACCTCCTATTTCTCAGCTCGTAGACGATTCCGGAGTTCGAATATTAGTTCGGTCGAATCTTCAGTACTTCCACAATCACCGAATATGTCAATTATTCAAGCTATTTCGTTAGGGCTGGCGCAGTACATCATCTCACCTGCACAAACGCGCACTGCAGCTCGCGAACGAGACGCAGATGTTTTCCACTTCACGCTCTACTGGTTTCTCGGGGTATCGGTCTATTGGCCCTCCCATGATCTAATCGAAGTGTGGCTCCTAAATTGCATATTTCACACTCCACCCAGCTAACCCTGGATTTATGGAAAGAAATCTCTAAATCGCATTGTTTTAGCATGCAATACCTATTTCGCTTCATGCTTCTGGGTATTTTTGTGCAGTTTATTTGACCTTAGACTGATTTGTTTTGTGCAAATAGGCTATTGCACTTCACTGACACGGTTTTAGGCATTGCTTTATGCAGTGCGTTATAGCATTTATGGTGACCAGCAGGACGAGGCCTTGTTCCCCGCGACCGTGAGCATGCGGTTCCCCTTGAGCACGTGGGGTGACAGTGACAAGGTCTTATAATATAATCATTTATTGTGAGCAGGATTTATTCAATTATAACATTTATGATGACCAATGGTGACCAGGATTTATACATTTTACAGCATTTATGGTGACCAGAAGGAGGCCGTGTTCCCCGCGAGTACTTGGTTCTACTATAGAAACTGCGTCTCTGTAGTTCTACGTATAGGCACAGTGAGCTAGTCCTTCCCCGCGACCACGTGGTTCACCTTGAGTCGTGTTCCTCGTGAGCACGTGGGGTGACCAAAACAAAGCCTTACAATTATAACATTCATGGTGACCACGACGCGGCCTTGTTCCCAGTGAAAACGTGGTTTCCTGTGCGCACAGTGCTCTGTTAGCACATGGTTCCCCGCGACGACGTGGTTCTCCGTGAGCACGTGGTTCCCCGCAACGTGGTTCCCCGAACAGTGGTTCCACGTAGGCACAGTGTTTCCCGTGAGCAGTATTCCTCATCAGCACGTGGGGTGACCAAAGAAGGCCTTATACTGTATAGCATTTATGGCGATCATGATTTATACCATTAGAGCATTTATGGTGACCAGGACGCGTTTTTGTTCCCACCGAGCACGTGCGGACAGTGCTCTCTGTTAGCACGTGCTACGTGTCTACAAAATGTCTTCCCCTTTGGGTTTAAAAGCTTTAATAGCTGGTGTTCCTCAACAGCTGTCATAAACTCGGATTGTACTTGCTCGCGACAATCCAGTGATTGTTACAGCATACAGCACGTGGGGATGATCATAGAGATTGCATAAAGAGTGTGATGCTAACTTCGACTTTTTGGCGACATCATGCGTTCGAAGTTTTTCTGTTAGCTCGACCGTGACTCTAATATTGTCGCTATAGCGACTTATCAGTTATCCAAGACCGCAGCAAGTTTTTGTAAGGACCTGGGAGACTCAACGTGACGGGTTAGGATTTTCCGTACCCCGAAATTGCGATTTAGTTAGGTGCTGAAGTTTGCAGGGGCATAAATCTTGTGCATAATACTGCGGGCGCGTTTTATGGTCTCTCACACTCCCATACCCAGACACTCCTAGTTGTTTGCTCTACAGTATGTGGTAGCAAGCATAATAAATGAAATTTATTACTTGAGTTTGTTAATGCAAGATGTGGGACTTTCGTGGCTGTCAATCTCACCCCAATACAACAAAACTTTTATTCTGTAACTGGCAGGTCTTCTCCATAAATATTTTGAATTTAATATACATGGGAGCCGCCGGTGTTCATGACGTTTCATGAACGACGCTGTCATGCATCTGGGTCACTCCAGAAAGTCCACACTTGGATTGAAAAATGAAAGAACTAACTGACCACAGCCATAATTTTGAAGAGAGGCTTTCTGCTATCAGTCAATGATATTCAAGGATTGTTGTACAAATTGCTGAAAAACATCAACATTCCAAACTGAACAGAAAAGCATGCTGAGACTGTTGGGATTGGTTTCAGATGGAACACTACAAGCGCCCAAGTCGGTCTATGGTTGAGAAAATTTTCGGTGTAGAATAAAATTGTAAAATTGCATTTACTACAATAAAAAGCGGGAAAGCTGTATTTACTAAATAAAGAAGGTTGTAGCGAATGCTTTATCAATTGCATGCAGTACAAACAACACACTAATGGGATTTGGAGACTAAAAAAAGTTGCCCTGGTGATGACCAAATCTGCTTCCACAATGAACCTTCCAGAATCTTCAATGTAGATGAAACTGGTCTCAACTTGTGACTGGCATCTAAAATATCTTTGAAAAAAGGGTGAAAATACTCAAGCCAAATTACCAGAGGAGAGTGTAGTCAAACAATAATAATATATCATCGTAGTGAGTGAATGCTGCTGGAGACTAGAGACACAGTGATCATTTATGAATGAAAACAAGTCAATCCTCTTTTGGAATAGGGTAGGGTGGGGTATAAAGTCCCATAAGGTAATAGGGCAATAGATTCCTACTCCGTAAAGCAAATTAAAACATGACTAGTCGAATATTCAAAAGGATCCGATACTTCTTTCAAGAAAAATGGTTACAAAGTCAGCATTCCTTACACCGCAATAAAACTTGGGTGCTTATCCCATATAGGGGGCAAACCATCTGGCAGACGGCGTTTCAACACTTTAAATTATGTGTGGTCTTTAAACAGGATCTTTTGTTATATACAATGAAAGAGGGTATAAAAACAACCCGCTTCCGTGAATGAATTGAGCACTTCAGCCGCCATAAGAAAAACAATATAGCCAAAACATTGTTAGTAGTGGATGGACATCAATCCCATACTCTGAATCTCAAAATCTTGGATCATGCTTCCACAAACGATTTTGAGATTGTCAGTTACAAGCCACTAAGCAACCACTACAAAGAAGCAGTGAGGATGTGTCCATCTTACCCTCTGTGTCCGTCCCTCCCCACAATTATGGGGGGGGGGGAATTTGCATCGCCCCCCTCAATGGGCTCGCAGCGCTTTGATGATATTGTGCCCCCTATTATGTGTGTGTAATTGAACATCATACAGATGAGTGGAGACTACTCGGTTCTACTATGGTTGAAGATTTGCGTTAGACTGTCCAAAGTTCATCATACCCCACTGAATAAATGATTTCTGTGGGGTGGGCAGGTTACAAATACTGCTGTAAACTGTGGAGCTTGACATCACCACTTCATTAGAACTTTGGAAGATTGACACCACGAAATCAATATCATCGGACGTCAGCCGGGAATTTTGCATGAGAATATTACATATTTAGTTTTGTTACAAGTGTTTGAGTACTGGTGTTTTCCATAGCACTTGGAACCTTGACCTTGCATGTTCTTTTGTATCTGATTCAAAGTCTGCCTGAATAGTTTAGAAGATTATGCTTTACTGATTGTGCTAGATTATAATTATGCCTATTCATTCCTTACCATTATCATTTGATTTCGTTGTTGCATGACTTTTAAAGTTCCTTTCACCACGTTTATTTGATTCCCCATTTGCCTGATTGCAAACAACTTCTGAACGAAATTATTTCATATTGCTCGATAAACCAATTGCTTGTGCTAGATTACCCCTATTCAATACCTACCACTGTCATTCGATTTTCATTTTTGCATGACTACCATCGTTCATCACACAAATTTTTTTGATACCATAATTATTTACATGCGCATGATTGCCATTCTTTTTCACCAGTTTCATTGACGATGACATTTTTGGCATGCATTTCCCCATATCTACTCCTTGAAACAAGTGGTTTGACTAAATAAATGGGACTACACTGAACAATGTCTCACCTTTTACAGGATGAAAATCTCATTTTCGTTCCTTATTCCGTCACTTCCGGGACGGTTCTTCTTTTGCAAAGGTGCACTCGCAACATGTCATTGTACTCTTGCAAAAGAGCGGTGTGCTTACTGTCATGTTCATTCAGTTTTACGAAATCGTTGGCTATCCAGACGGGTCCTTTCGAACTTTTGTTGCGACTTGTGCTGTGCGTACATGCATGTTGCTGTTGCATCGGTAAACAAGTGCTCGGAATAATAGGGCGGGAAAAAACGAAAGTAGGCCCACCTCAATTTCACACCACACCGCCGGTAGGTACCGAAATAGCTGCATTCCAGCACAGCCTACTAAATTCTACTGCTACCATTAAATTGAATTAGTAGGGATGAGCATCGGTATACCTGTAGGCGTCGACCTCTAGATACCGTTGGCGGCAATGAGTGGATAGCGTGTCCATGCCCCTGGGGCAAGATCAAGCTTAGATGCAAGATGCGATTATACACTGGATGATGCAGAAAACTTCGAAAACACTACGTTAATGAAAGCTTACAAATTCTTCCAATCCCTCATAGAGTGTGGTTGGTAGTAGTTCCATCATAGAGTGTAGCACTCTATGGTTCCATAACATACAGTAGGCCTATATCTACGCAAAAAGAAACTCACGAATGTCGCGACGCGTACTGGCACTATAGAGAGTCTTCGGACTCTCTATACTGGCACTATAGAGAGTCTTCGGAGAGTCTTGCTTTTCTTTGGATCGTTTTTTAAATTTTTCGTGTAATTTGTCCGCCTTTTCCTTTTCTTCGAAGACTCTCTATACTGGCACCAAACAAGATCGATCGCCTTGGTACCGACGTAAATAAATATGGCGACCTCCGTGATGTCATAGTGACAAAGTTCCACAACGATACAGTTCCAGGTTCCAACCATACTGTAGTTTGTTTGGTTTAATTACCTGTCCCCCAGAGGTAATTGAGATATGTTCCAACTTCCAATGAGACAAACTCAACCCAAACACTCACCTGACTATGTCGCTGAGAAAAACAGCGAATTGACGTTCGATTGAAATGTCCAATGAAATGCGGTAACATTTCTCAATCGTCTCTAAAATACGATGCAGCTCACTTTCGTCCGTAATGGACCGCTTCTCCAGCTGAACTACCCTCTCCAGTCCGCCGCTGTCAGAAAAGGCAATCAATGCACACGCATTTGACGACCAACACTACACCTATCCCTTATTATCACTATTGATTGGTTAGCCCGGAATACACATCCACCTGTCTCTTAAGGACGTGGGCTGACTATTGGCTCCTCCATTGTTCACTTGAATTAGGCACTTGATCCTTCGGTATTCGTCATGGTCTGACCACAGCCCTTCCTGTAGAGCAGGAGTCGGCAAACGTCTTGCACTAATGGGCCAATTATACACATCGTCGCCAACTTGCGGGCCGTACTAAAGCCGTCTATACACGCATACGTGAAATTATAATGAATTGTACGTACGATCTGTTTTTATTCGTAGCTGTTCGCGGGCCATAAAATAATGACGGGTGGGCCGGATTTAGCCCGCGGGCCGCAGTTTGCTGACCCCTGCTGTAGAGGCTATGGTCTCACCTGTTCGTTTCATCAGCAACAAGGCAACAAGGATCGCCTTGATCGGCAAGTCTGTTTTTATCATCCTGCTGATGTGTGATTCTAACAAGACATTGTGCAAACCTTTCTACATCCTAGAAAGGGAATGAGGAGTGTGGACTCATCGTGTAGCTTCATTGAAGTGTTGAGGTACAGGGATAATGTTCGCCTATACGTCATACTTTATTTATCGGAAGAGTGCGAGGATGTAGAGTAGACCGAGCAATGAGCAAGGGAAGGTGGCCTCACAGCGGCGATACAAATCGGAGGTTTTCACAGGGATTTTTTAAAATCCCTGGGTTTTCATAGTGCGTGCTAGAATGCATTAACGATTATATTTTTTAATATGTACAAAAATATACGCAAGTTGCAACATCTACAAATGTGAAAAATTCACAGTAAAACATAGCATGTACCAATTCAATAGAATATAGAATATACATCAACCCCCATTCCAATCCATATCATTGTGAAATCGTTCATTGAAGATTAAGTCGTTCTTCTTTCCCCCATTTTTTCATCGTCCTCACAATGTACTCAACTTGTGGATTGGCGGTGTTGCGTAGAAGCATCAAAACTTCCCTCAAAGTCTCTCTGCACGCAAAACAACATCATTTATGAGCCAAGAATTAGAACATAAACAGGGACGGTCGAATAGAGTGTTATTCAAGATGTGCAAAGGACAGAGGTGTCCACTCCATTGTGCCGGAGGGCACTAGAGTATCATGCGTGTTTGCAGCGAATCAAGCGGTGAGGTGCCAAGGCAACGAAAATACATCCACAAAGTAGATATAACACACAGATATCTAGGTTATAAGACATCTAGTAATTCTGAAAGTATAAGTTACACACTATCTATACTCTCTTCTTCCCCCAGAAGCTGCTATTATTATTAACTAGCGGCGGCGTTAACGCAATGTTGGTCATCAAATATATTAGGCCTACTAATCCTGCAGTCAAACGCTAATTCATTCATCAGAGCAACTAATGGATAGCAAAAGATTATGATTAATGTAAAAGGATGCCTGTAAGGCAGATGTCAATCAGGCAATCAGCGTATAGGCCTATACGTTTTGTCACAGGGCATTTTGGTATTACGGTACGGTCGTCGATAACGAAATACGTATCCCATTTTTCATGTCTTCGGCGTGACGCAGTCGGGACGGGATTGGATTAGAACCCATAGATAGCATTCTCGTTTTAACACGAACTCTGCTGATATGAATGTTACAGCTGGTCTACTAGTAGGCCTACTTGTACAGTGTAGAAGACTTGCACACACACTTTGGCGAATAAATGATGGTAGTCACAGTCACTGATCCCCAAATTCGCATCCTCCCCTCTACCACAGCCCCCTTGAACTGTAGTTGTGTAGCATCCAAGTTCATTACCATACTTTACCTGGGTTCATGTCCGGCCAAGATCATTTGAAATATCCCCACGCACGCCCCACGTTTGCCTTCCCAATATTCTGGATTTCCATCTATCCTATCCAGTACATCAAATGCTTTAGCAGCATAATAGAATTGCCCCATCTGAAAAACAACTTGTTTTAAAAGAAGAGAATTTCGCTTCGGTTAAAAAGTTTACAACATGCCTTGTAACAATCGTTGGCGACAAGTTGTAAGATACTAAACGACTCTCCAGATGTATCCATCTTTAGGTATAGCTCCCATGCCAGGCGAGGCTTCTTATTCATAATATCTAGAAAACAGTTGTTTTCATGAGTGTACACACCAGACGTTGTCCAGTACCTCCTTGCTCATGTCGATAGTGTAGTATACAGGTGTACAACAGTGGTTGTTGTCAACCTTTTTGCCACAGCGGACTGGCAAATTCTTATACATGTTCGCATGGACTGGCGTTGACAGACATTGTGCCGGAATGCGCAGATTTTGGCACATGGCCTAATCTATTGTGGCTGTTTCACTCCTCTAAATACTACATGCAATGGAAAAATGTCTGTGAACGACATGCTGCTTTGGTCCTGCAGTCACAATACAAAGCATAAGCGAACTGGACCGGATGGCACGTTCCCCCTTTCTGTTTAGCCAAGAGGCTTTGCGGACAAGCAGAACCGCTGGTATACTCTGTACAGTCTGCTGAAGCACAATAGCGCCAACAATTGAAAATTACCAAGCAACAGCCAGTCAAATGGAGAGGGTCGGGACAGCGTGGGCATCCGGCATATAAGTCACAGCAAAATCATGAGCGGTTCGATCTGCCGTGCCTACTCACAAGCGTAACATATTATGTCCAAAGAGAGGGGGCTGAGGCCTTATTTACTGAAATCTTCACTAGGGAAGGATCAGTCGAGACGTGGATACTTACAGCATCTGGCGAGCCAACTGACGTATATATATTCGTTCCGTATTTTCTCACTGTTGATGAGCAGAAACACTTCCTCTGCTTCCTTGAAGTTGCCAGAAGCAGCCTTTGCTTGTGCGTAGTTGAAGTTGAAGCGGTCATCGTTGTAAAAGTAGCTCTAAACGTTGAACCAGATTTACACAAACAAGCGCAGACATTGATACGGGTACCAAAGACATGCTAGATTCGCTTATAATGAGACTATGTGAGTTACGCAGATCTAGCATATAGTTTTCAATCACTGTACTGCGCACACTGGCATGCCAGAAGATAATCTTTAGTGTGCCATGGAAAATCATCAATGTCTGTGCCTGAGCAGTGTACCACCTGGTACGAGTAGCCGGCAGCAGAAAACAGCAATTGCCTGATGTTGGGAGGGAAGCGAATTACTGACAAAAAAAATATTGTAAAGAAGATCACCACAGATTTAGCGTCCAGCCTTAGTATATTGAGAATTAAAATATTCACTAGCTTTTGGAGCTCCGCTCCTTCATCAGGTGAAGACAAAAAAAAGCAGCATATAACTGCAGATAATAATGATGATGGCATTGTGGACAGTACAGTAGCACGTCTCTTTTGACATCTGAGATCGAGATTTAATAAAAGAATACAGAAATGAGCCTTGGTTTAAGAACGGTACCAAAACACAAAGTGAGCACAAAAATAATCTCTGCAGGGGAAATACTGGAGTTACAGCAATTAAAGTGTGTTCCTATTCCACCCGGGCCCCCTAATTAATGGTAATTGATTGGGAATAGGGCAATAAAACTGATATATAATTAGTGAAGTTTTCCACACCTTGGGTGATATTACACATCCGTAGAGGCACAAAATGCTGTTAAAATGTGTACATAGATGCGGTTTCCATAATTGGAAGGCAATAACAGTCTAACGATTGAACCAGGCATAAAATCATGCATGCTTTCTCGGTACGGGAAACGCACAGGTTTGTAAAGCACAAGCCACGATGAGCTGACGAGAATTAAATGAGAAACCGACTGTGCGGTAGACTTACGTAAGAGTGACGTCCAAATTATAAAATTTGCCCAACACTAGATGGGGCTACAGATATAAAGCATAAATTTGCCTTTAAACCACTTGCGATTCAGTGTGCTACTGCTGTGCACATAGCTAGATCTATCCTTCACCCGTGAAACCATGCTCATCAGTTCACTCATTGCCCTTGTCTCTTTGAAGGTCAGTCGAAAGATTAAAATAAGTACATGCCACCACCCTTTATTTGGTGATTTACTAGGTAAGTGAGAAACCCTGTGACCATTTCGCCATTAGTGGATGAAAATATAGCATAAAAGAAATTAACGTTCAGACTTCTACGTGGCATACCTTGACGGAATTCAGATAAATCAATACATCATCAAACTGCTTGAGTAAAAAGAAACATGACGCCATGCATTGTCGGCCAGGGATTGTATCTGTCACAAAGAAAATTGAGAAATTTTCAACTTGGAAACACAGTTTTCTTGTATTTATATAAGTAGTGCACTTGGTTGTGAAAAAATCTCGTTGTTGACGGTCAAATTCCTATCGGCCGAAAGCACAAAGCGAATGAATTCAAGTCTATATTTAGATGAAGGCTTATTCTCCGTGCGTTGCAGATCACAACGCGTCAACACATGCAGCAAAAACAAACATATAAACTTGCAGACGTGAATATGAGCACGCGTCGAAGTTGTGTTGTGATGTTTTGCGCGGTTTTTCAGACGACGCTGACTGACATCTTCTTGAGAAACGCGAACGGTACGTATGACGATTTCCAAAATATTTTATCGAGCTGAAAGTCACAATAACGACGCGAGACGTGTGGTGACCTCAGTCGCGCGAGTTCAGACTTAAGCGGCAGGTTGTCAGTGGAAAGTAGGGGAATGTAAATGACAAACCCTGAAATCGGCCCTGTGCGCTGTTGTCTATGGCAGGGTTTTCAAACTACTGTGCTGAGGTATATTAGAAGATTCTGTCAATTGTGCCACAGTAGATCATGTAGTTGTGTGGCAGCACATTATGCGGTCGGT
The DNA here is from genome assembly GCA_030412335.1 of Botrylloides violaceus. Lineage (NCBI taxonomy): Eukaryota > Metazoa > Chordata > Ascidiacea > Stolidobranchia > Styelidae > Botrylloides > Botrylloides violaceus. Next base: position 4,968,548 of record JASFYC010000810.1, read on the forward strand.
AGAACGGCTCACACTTGACAAGGGTCTATCTTTCATTTGGATACATTTACTGGAGATGAGACGGTACCTAAGCCATTGAGCATGTTACAGTACGTGGGTTAAAGCTTTCCAACGGCGTTAAAACGATATGAAGTAAGCGCTCAAACCAACTCCAAAAGATACACCCCTTTCACATTCCAGCTGGTGGTGGTTTGCTGCGTATATTTTTATTGAAGGAAATATGTATACTGTAGGTGTAGGTAGGTGAGACTGAAAAACTAAGACATATTGCATGCGAACGCTGACGGATCAGACAGAATATATTCGTATTGTAACAGTGCTTTCCATCGACTCTTTTTGTGAATATTATGGGAACATTTATGAAGCAGAAACCTCAACACCGTGCTCTGTTGCATAAGTTAACAGCACAACAAACAGGATGCGATAGTTCTACGATATTCGGAAGTGACGTAAAGCAGCTAGGCGTTTTGCTAGCGGAATTTGTGTGATGCAAACGTAGAGCCTCTATCTGTACCGGTATGAACTATGAACAAATACAGTACATTTAGCATTCTTCTGGTGCAGATTGCCGAGGTTTTGATGAACTCACTCGATCGCGAAAGGTATCGTGATGGCTTGTCTCATCGATAATAGCAACCCCCTCGAGGGGTGAAAAATTCGGTTCCGCTCTTGGCTCTTGCATTTGCGCGCTTTCATTGCGATAAGGTTAATGCACTACACTTCGAAGAAACTTAGATCGCCGAGCAGTAGGTCACACCAAATCAACGAGAAGATCACTATTCGCCGTGACAATCCCGATTGCGAAGTTTGCCGAAGGGAGAACAACACTCAAAATGTACAGCGAATAATAATAAAGTGCCCATGGACGAGAAAAGTTCATGAAGTCACGACGTGGGGCAAGGAAGTAGCATTTTTTGCGAAATTTCAATTTCGCTTTACACATTATATTCATCAGCTGTCGTCAATGCGCTGGGATGCTCGATTCAACTGAAAACCGCGAACGTTTCACCTGTTTGCTGGATAAAACTACAAAACAGCGTCATAAGCAGCACGATCAGTAACATTAGACAACGGCGTTCCATCACCAAATGACACCCTCTACCACGGACGCAGCCCGCCTCGAAAAAAGGGGGTGTTCCAACTCGAGACGTCAAAATTTTTAAAAAAATAAGCATTTTTCGTAAACATCGATTTTATCACCGGGTGGATTTACTGAGCCCACGAGAAACACTGTCCTGACGGGGAGCCACGTGCTCACGGGGAACACTGAGTTCACGGAAAACCACGTGATCGCGGGGAAGAGTGTTCTCACGGGAAACCACGTGCTCACAGGGAGCACTGTGCCCACGGGAACCCCATGATCACATGGAACACTGTGCTCACGGAGAACCACGTGCTCACGGGGTGCCCCGTGCTTATAGAGAACACTATGCTCACGAGTAGCAATGTGCCCACGGGGAACCTTTGTGCTCACGGGGAAGTCAGGTGCTCGCGGGGAACCCCGTGATCGCAGGGAACACTGTGCTCGCGGGGAACACTGTGCTCACGAGGAACACAGCTCTCACGGGGAACCACGTGCTTGCGTGGAACCCAGTGCCCACCGATCACGCCTCGCGCGGGACACCTTCTCTCGAATCGTGTTTGGACATCAAGGAAATACGGAGAACATCCGCCATGGATACATCCGGCGAGCGGCGAGGTACGTGGCTTCGCTCGCTCGTTTTCGCTACGAGACGTCCTGATTGTAGCTAGATAACCCGCTCGTGCAGGGCAATATACAAATATTTCAGTGCTGCCGTGAAGCTTAGTAGACAGACCGATATGACTACTAAATATCAACAATCTCAGATTTCAAAAAGGGGGTCTGTCCCCAGTACCAGCTATACACATCAACAGCTGCTTTGTTTCACTTTCAGAGTGCTTCGATTGGTACTAGCATATTGTTTACGGCGTCGTTGAATGAAATATGTTATAAACAAGCTCGTTATCATCGTTATTTTCACAGCCAGTCTCGCGTGTATCACTAGTGTTATAGGAGAGGTCCACACGACATTTACGAGTGATATTCGAGTACTGCTTCATTTCTTACACTCGCCGTGAGACAATGATTAATCCATTGTTATCGATGTATTACACCGCAATCAATACACGATCAACATCTGTCGTGAATACAGATCCGGCTTTGTCGCAGTCGCAGTCGCAGTCACCACATTGACAATGGCTAAACTACATGTAGGATTAAAATTCTCAAATTGACTAACATTGGTGCACTTTGTATGTTTGTAATGACTTCAGTTGACGAACACAATCACCACGGATAAAATATAATGGCGCAGGTGGACGATCAGCTTTTAAGAAAAGTATGTGCGGTGATACGTCGTGCTAATTAAACTGCATGCTGCTCCTCCGTCTCCCGTGATACTAATTATTCCTGGTTCCCCTTATATAAGAACGCCTTCTTTTCGTTAACCCTTTAGCCTTGTTTTCTTGTCTGTTGCTGCTTGTCGTTCTGTCTCTATAGTCACGTTTTAAGTTAATACAAGCCATGGCCATGTACACAAGCCTTGGCAACATTCTACTAAATGTTATCTCAGTACGGTGTCACCACAAATTCAACGTCCTACCTCATGTTATTCGGAAGTAAATTCGCAAGTCATACAAGCTAAAATTTCACCTAATGAAGGAGCAGTGCTTCAAAACCTTGTGAATATGTTTCCAAATAAATTGAGCTTGGATATTAAATTTGTAGTGATAGTATACTTTTGTCACCGGTTACCACAAGCATAGAGGATGTGAAATGCATTTCATAAACAACAACTCCCATATACCATTTGTGGGTGGCCACAACGCCGCATCGAGAGAGTCTCAAATCCGTATATTGTATTTGTTCTGCTAATAGTAGACTGTTGAGTGGGCACAATTACAGTACCTGGTTGTCATTTACCAATTGGCGAATTGGGCTAACTATTTGCTTGCTGAATCTACAGCCTTATCGTTTAATATTGGCTAATTGACGAAGTTGTAAACAACCGTATTGACATAATGTAGGCCAAGTGACAGTAGCCTTTAAGGGCGCGCCTGATAAATTATGATGATGGCTTAAATGAAAAATAAAACTGTATAATATCAGTTGACAATAGTGATTTGCTGCATAAATCAACTGTATTAGCATGAGACCCATTTTGATCTCGGATCTCTACGGGGTTTGGTCTTGCTTTGTAGGTCGCAGTGTAGAGTAGTGGGATATGTCATACAAATGTAGTGCACCGTCCAGTCGAGCTATGAGCAGAACTATGAGTGAGTGCTTATTTGCGTACTCACAGTATATATGATCCGAGAACACTTGCAGCAAGTACCAGCAGCGTCGGTCCACAATGCACTACATTTTTTGTACGAAACCTCCAATGAACTTGAGAACTGAGCCGGGTCAGGCGAAACGAGACCAAACTTCTTAGAAATCCAATATTAAAATGGATCGGGTACTAATACCGTTGATTGTTGTGGGAAATGATAATTGCCAAAGAATATTACACAATTTCATCTTTTGTTTAAGCCAGCATCGAATTTTGCCTAATTCGACACCAACCACGCCAACGATTTGTTAATAATCATTAATTGACAGTGCACATGATAGGAATCTACAGCTTGTTGCTTATTGCTAGAGTTGTTGAATCTATACAACAGTGAATAACTTCCCGTATAGCCCCAAGCAGCGGAACCACCCAATCTTGTAACATAAAGGACTCAAGTTCATAGACAACAAAAATTATCTAGTCTTTGTGCCTGTCGTTTCTAGGAAATTCACCATTGAATATATTCCACACTGTGCTGATACCGCATGAAATATTCACGACCAACACAGGCAAGATTTTCACATACACACATGCATAGCTTTTTGGTTCAAACATGCCCAAGCGCAGCTGAGCGACAGCTATCATGGAAAGTATATATAACGGTTAAACCATAAATAGCAAACCTACCGCATTCACTGGCAGAACCTCCAACAAGTTGAAAATACTGTTGCGCTATCTTCAAGTGCTCTCTCTAAAGACAACAAAGTGCTTTAAGTCACGTGGTTAGCATCGTAACAAAGGCTATCAATCTATGTTAAAGTTGCGATATCGGTTAAGGACAAAGATTTGGCGATTACTGAAAGGAAACGTTGGGTATATATTTGGTTGTTCCAGCCACGATGATATCAAATTCTGTAGCACGACGGTACGACGTATTACTCACGTATTTTGTTTTGGAGAAAGCAGGTGGTTGTACGTGTTGTTAAAAACATATTTACAGGATTAAATATTTATTCCGGAACGTATTACTAAACAGCTTGAAGTTGTTGTGCTTTTAAATAACGCATTTTCGATTAAGAAGGCGAATATTTTCAGCCTGATCAACAGGATGATGAAAGTACTAAGACATATGACTGTAACTTTGTAAGCATTTATAGCCTAAGACCTAAGTTGTTCAGCGATACTCACAGAGCCTTGTTCTTGACCAAGAGTAGCGTTGACTACTCCCTTGAGTATATATTCCTGTGGGGTTGCTGGGTCAACATCTTTGATTAAATTGTATGCTTCCAGGATATCATCTACAAAAAGGAGAGGAGAATGAGATAAGATAGACAGTAGATATAGTGCTTATGTGTTGGCAGAGAGCTAAAGCTATGAACCGAATGTAATGAAAAACCAGCAGTGTTAATGTTAAAGGGCCTGTGGAGATGGTATCTGATGATGACTTGAGTAACAAATAAGTTTAAAAAAAAGGTTGGCAGTGGTTACACTTCACACAAATTTCGGTACTTATGCATTGGCTGTTCGAGGAATAGGGTTCACTTTCGTAACCTATTTGCTGCCAGCAATCTATGCCTTGTCTGGTAAACAGCGCTCAGCGTATGTCCACCAGAGGCAAAAACATGCGTAAGCGTATAGCGCTTGCTGTACAGAATCAACTGGGCACAAAACCACACTAAACATTGGAATAAAATCCCATCGGCGGGGCAATGATTAGACAACACAATGCACTGATAGGAATCAGGCGTTCAGCGGAAAATTACCGTCTGTGATGATTGGTTTGACAATAATACAATTAGGCAACCTCTTGACAGTTACACTGTCTTTTTCGGCCTTGCATGCAATCAAACGGAGTCCGTCTATAAAAACTGTGGCTACAGATTAAGCAAGCGAAGGGGCTCCAGTGAACGATTGGTGACGATAAACGGTTAGGACCAGGATCGCTATTTTCCCACTCAGGAAATTTCAGACAGCTATGGTTTTAATCTACATTCCATCCATCATATCATAGCTAACTTTAGTAGTAGGCCATTACCACATGCTCATCCCAGGCCATTTTTACGGAATAGTAAGGTCTTTTTTGCCATGGTACTGATCTCATTGGTGATAATATATCTGATCAAGAGACTGTACCGGCTTCGATTTCAACGTATGCGTGATCACTGATCACTTTAGTTCTATTGAATTCGATATTTATCATACATGGTGACATGTACTTCTTTGTTAAGAGGGACTGGTAACCACCGGTATACACTAGATTTGCCGGATGCGATATTATTCAGTGAGATTTGTCCTAGTGTATTGGGCGCAACTTATGTCATCAATATATACTCATCTTCGCTGCAACACAGCACAGTATATGGTGCGATGGCAACATGATGAAGCATCGGCTATGTAACCTGCAATGTGGTACGTTACATAGCAAGCAACGATACAACTTTTGCATTAATGTAGCAAGTTTGCAAAGGTCTATAGGCTCAGATAACAATTTTCAGAGCAAAATTGTGTAACTCGGTACGAAACACAAATTCCTGTCCTACGAAATAACAGCGTTATTACATCTAGAGTATGTTGTCAGTTAAGGATATTACGATAATTGAGGCTTTCTAGATTTCTTCCTTTACGTTATTGCCGCATAGGCAGACTCACGACACGACGATACAATACTAGTGCATACACGTACACGAATTGGGTATACGAATATCATGCGCGGTTGCGTGCGGGATGGTGTTGAAATTGCGCATATGCAGGATAGATAGAAACCACAAGAGATGGTAGACATGTCAGGTGTCGATGGGCCCCGCATTATCCCATCACGCAAGCCGCCTAGCACATTTTTAGCTAAGGACAAATTCAGGTTATGATTGTTACACGATCGGAGGTTTGTTGTTTTGGATATGTGGCGATTTCAACTACTAAGGTCATGTACGCTGGGTCAATGATTGCGGGATACGGGTCAATATTTCCCGTTTATAGCCTGGATCGCTATCACAACTACAACCCTCCGAACTCCCCCAATACTGCTGTGGGATTGCAGCTCAAGACCTACCAGGTCCGCAGCTAATTACTGTGGTGTGCTAATGATTGCTCCCGCGTTCCCATGCTACGACGGTCATGAGACCGAGTTGTAAAGTAGCTACGGATACTATTTTGCGGTCATTGGCATGACGCAATCGGGATTGGAACCCACGACCTCCGTTGCTAACTAGTAACTATACTGTGGTGTGCTAATGATGGGCTGACGATTTGCTCCCGCGTTCGGATGCTCCGACGGCCATGACATCGAGTCATCAGTAAGAAAACAGAAGCGTCGAGACCGGGCGTAGTTTAGCGCTTGTGGGTTACGAGATACGGCATTACAACTACTATACAATACAGCACGGAGACGCAAACTTTACATGCCGAAACGTGTCCAACCTCTGACCCCAGTTAGATTAGAAATACACTCATGAAGTTAATCAAACTCTTTGATGACACAAAATGATGAGGAAATGTCACGTATTATTATATCGGCGGTGCATTGTTGCATTGCATTATGTGTGACATACCGGTATAATGATGCATAACAGTCAATCACGATGGATGATCAGTGCATATGAGTCAGCAGTATATTGCCGCTGCGCTTACCGTAGTGATAGTGAATTACTACATGTAAGTGAATTACTATAGGCTACATGTAGGCGTATTGCTCCTAAGAAACTTCGAGGTGAAATGAGTTGCCTTTAATATTAGGGATTAGCAATGCAAGTAATTAAAGACGTCACAAGGCGTTCTTCTGCGAACTTTGAGCAGCAGAAATGGATAATGGTACGAAGGCATTTCCTCTATAATCATGATGTGAAAATTCAATATCCGTTGCGTCGCAAAGTGGTATTTGTATGCAGCCTGCTACTGACGTAATGGTAAGCATAAATTTCTTTTATCTCTGCACTCAACAGCAAAGTACCACCTCAAAAGTGAGTTATGTTAGTATATTGTAAAAATCTCAGTGCTGGCATCCAGCATAAAAGAACTGAAGCAGACCTTGGCGGTAATATTTAAGGTTATGAGTGGAAGTGACAGAAGGGGACACTATAGTCATGGAGTTAACATAGGAGAGTGATTCACAACACGATAGGAGGTACCGATGTAGCTGAAGAAGATCTAGCATAATTGTAACGGAGTAGCCATTACTAGTAGCGTTGGAATAATGCAGGAGCGGTAGGCAAGGCAGTCATTTCGTGAGGATTAAATGCATATATAACTGCACTCTTAATACTATGATAGTTTAAACTTTACATCTGAAAGATCTTGGCAATATTCATTCTCCACAGAGCGGGGTCACTGTTCGTAAATTTGCCGAAGTGCAGTAAAACTGGAGAACAACTTAGTTAAAAGGTGCTCCCCCCCGTCTTGGTTGAATAATCACCGTATTCACTCCGATAATCACCAGACCGTACCTAATAGGGGGTCATACGGCTACAGATTTATCAAAAATCCTGGCTTTTAACTCCGGGCGATACACTTGCTTGCAGGTGTAGTCTGGTGATCAACGAGAACGAGGGAAGTACCTACGAGGTCGTTCTCTAGTTCGGTTAAATTACGAATACCGTCACACGTATCCAAAACCATGGTCGCTGCGTCGTTTGAAAATACCCGCCAGTGATATGTGATTGGTCACGTAATCATCGGCGGATTCAATTTGGCCAAACGACAAGCGCTGCTACCTCAACCACGACCGTTGTTCAAATTCTACGTGCGACAGTCGGCTATATCATGGCAATGCCGAACGAAAAAGAAATGAAAAGAGTTGCAGGCTTGCGCAAAGCCGTGGCGTGCGAGAGAATGCTCATCATATCCTGTTGCTGAAGTAACAGTGAGTGGGTGTTTTTGGTGTGTACCCAGCAGTGGTATGCTAGTCAATTGCTACAGGCATTGCATCAGAAATTTACAGCCGGCAGTATCGCTCTGTTGCTTCAGGCTCAATAAGTATTTAATCGAATGAGCAGCTAGCCAGCGGATGTCGGCATAAATAGCAGCAATATAATCGTTTTCATACTGATATAAACTGCCGGGCAAACGCGGACGATAATAGTCGCTAGGGAGAACCCCACGCCTCGAGACATTAACGTATATGTACTACTGTTGATGTAAATATACTAGAATTATGTATAGCAAGCAGTTCCAGTTCAGGTTTTAGAGCTACCTTTTACAAAGTTCTGCCGCCAGCGGGTTCAATTGTCAAACAGCGAAGAGGGTATGGTATCATACGAAGAGCGTCTTATCGCGTGCCGTGAGCTGTTCTTTCATTCTCCCATAGGCGCAAACCTTTCGCCATTTCTGCGCCAAGAAAGTCGATTACGTGCTGTTCCTAGTTAAAAGGGGAAGCGTCAGCTTACCGTCCAAACAAAGCGGCGCAGAAATTGCTAGCGGCATCGTCCGTTACGAGATAAGTGCCACAGTCGTCAGCTTTAACATTAGAATGATGTTAAATGATTTTAGTGTTTGGTTTCCTTTGGAGCTTTAGTGTTCAACACCGGTATATTCGTGAAGGTCGCGGCAAAACGTCATTGCTTAGCAACTGCAAAGGTTCGGTCGCTGGTTCGAGGCGGCGCAAACTGGTTTAAAGCTGCAGACGATTCAATTTCGGTAATGTAAAACGGACGCCGACATTTCTCGATCAGCTGATCCTCTCAAAATAACATACGGCATGGCCTACTAAAGTACTTTAGTAGGCCATGCATACGGTCGTGCTACTCTCGAAGTGTGTTGTTAGTGTTGTATAGCCTGATAAAATGGCTTTACGCGAAATAATACTCAGTCTTATCGCAAACGCGAGCTTGCCTTGCAAGGAATAGATTGAGGCAATAAACAAACGGGGTAGGCTGCATTATGACGTATTTAGTAAGGTCGGAGGACTTTTCGTGTAGGTGACGATAGCAAAACGTGACGAACTTGCAGCTCACGTCATACTATGAAGTTTCACAGGAAAATGGCAGAAAGTTCAATTCCGCCCGCTAGTATGGTATGGCCTGGGAGACTTATCAGGTATAAAATATAGCAAATTGAAAACATAGAGACTTGCGGTATGTCAAGCGGCAACTTGTCGCCCAGATGCAAAATTACGAATTTTCCGTTCAAGGACACTGGCAGTTTTCAGCGCAGGCGTGAATTACTGTGTTTCTTAGGCCCTAATGACTTCATAAACTGCGGAACTTAGCGAATGGCAGCGCGACAACTATCTTTGCCATCGAACGTTGCCGTCCTTGAAAGAATACAATATTCCGAAATGGCGACGAGCCTACCATTTATCAAAACAAAGTGTCGTCACAGTCACGTGATCTCAGGAATTCCAATACAGTAGAGCGTACTCGAATACAGACCAAAATAAGTGCGTTTGTTGAGCCAGACGGTTTGAGGCAGTTCTGCGGACGCTGCAGTCTGCAGATTAACCGTTCCATCGATTGTGCACATGCATGTTAATCTTTTGTTAATTTATCGCATTAGCAGGTTCATACTCAATTTTATGCGTGAATATATACCGTTAAGTAGAAGATAGCAATGGGTGGACTGGATAATGATGTGATTGGCGTATATTGCTCAGATCACCGCAATTTTCGTATCGAGATCAACTGCCAAGCGTCCACAAATGGATATACGCCAAACGGCCCGGAAATAACAGAAGAAGTAAGAAATATTTGCTGCGAAAGCAATCATCCAGGCCATGACGATTCGCTGCATATGTGCTGTAGAGCACTAGAAGAAAGTGATTATTTTAACCATCCACAATCGGGATGGGATAGTGGGTAAGTCCGTCCCTAAATAAAGTTTATGTGCACAACGAGACAGTCATACACTACAACACATTAGCGAAACAATTTTACCCGAAGATCACGTAATATTAATATACCGATATTCCATGATGGGTCGTGTAGCAGGCTCATTGTACAGCCGCAAGTTCGCTACTTCCCGTTGTTTTTGACCTATGCCTACTTGCCTAGTGTGAGTCATCAATCAGAATAACCAGTGCAGTCATACTACGCGACTGCTCAATGCATATGGGTTTACGATGCAGAAGAATGCAACGTTTGAATGTAATTTCAGATCCTACCAGGCATACGTGATGGGAGTGGCAGTCGTTGCTATATTATTATGCCTCTTTATCAGCGGTGCGAGGTCAGTTCGCAAGCGTCGAATGATGATCCTTCGAGAGAGACAAAGACGAGGTTGGTATCTTTTCAAACGGAGTTGTTTACACATTTTTCAATAGGCGACCTGGCGTATTATAGGGCGATTGTACCAATATACGCAACAGTTATAAAAATAGGCCGCCATCATATGCGGTATTTTATCATGTGTATAATGTTACACGTACCGTATTCTGTATACGGTAACAGGCTCTATGTTATGTTGTTCTGGCTAAAAAGCCAACTTTCAGTCAACCTCTGAATTCGTTATTCAGATAGTTTTTGGCCTGATGTTATTGTGTATTGTAAGGAAGATCACCACAGATTTAACGTCAAGCCTTAGTTTATTGTGCATAATGAAGCAAAACGTTTAATATAACTTTTCCTATTTCTCAGCACTGGGAGGTCCAAGCGCACCACTTTCGAATGCCGCAAGTCAAGACCCACCAACATATGGCGAATTGGAAGCCAGCGGATTTACCAAAGAAATGAAAAGTGAACTGCTACCTCCTTCTTATTCATCCGCACAAATTGTGACGTTCGACGAGTGTACTGTAACTTCAGACAACCGGCAAGATCAAATTTCGAACGGGCCTATGGATTCTACGGAGTCGATGGAACCTCCCCCTTACACACCGAAATGACTGACTAAATTGAACCAGCCGATAAGGGATTAGGCGGTCAATCTGGTGATGGATGCCTGATAGCGGAGCAGCATCCCAATCGTGTGGAGATTGGTACACCGATGAGAAATAGCGCGAAAATGAGTTTGCACTACCTAAGCTGCCTAGTACGAATTGCACAGCAGATATGTTCTTTCCATGATGATTCTTGATTTTCGCTACACATCTCGTCATTTCTTTCCTATTCGAAAACTTGTTTTTGTTATTCAGTCTGGGTTTCTCAAATTCTTTGTGTTGTGTCTATAATAGACATACACAAGAGACTATCAGATTGCGATGGTGCTAACAGAAGAAGCGAATAGGAAGTCGTAGAGCAACAGACAGAAAGCTAGTCAAGACGTTGCTGTGTTCATAAGGCACAGTCTCAATACGTCCCGTTTAATTAACGTTTGCTCGATGGTCCAATAATATATCTAAGTACACATGGCTCCTCCCGGTGTAGACGCAAAATGTCGCGAGTTGGCGCCGTTCGAGGAACCGACGTGTCGCCAAAGCCAAATGTCGAAACAAAGTAGCGCGGATTAACGAGTTTATCGCGGTGCGGTTGCAAGCGGGTTTACAACTGGCCATGACATCTTCCTAGTGTAGCGAGGTTGACTAAACCGCCAACCTTGTACGAGAGCCATTCACCGTTGGGCTATCTATCGATTGGTGAGGTGCTGATGAGTGCACAATGCTCGAGGCGACAGTTTTGTCAATAAAGTTTTCACAATTGCCTACGCTTAGATCATCTACAAAATTTCGTTTCACTATCAAGTCGCGGGCAAGCGTTATTATTCAAAATGGACTTGCTTTCCACAACCGAGTGTTGGCAAGTCAAGTACACATCCGCCGGAGGGCAGGAAAGGCGAAGCAGCTACCCACGTTGCGCATTCGCATACCCGTGTGTGTAGGTACCGGTAATGGAAATAATGACATATCGCTTTCCGAATGAGTGGCATGAGAGTAATCAAAGTCAGGGGCTCGTTTTAATCGTCCTCATTGCAAAAAAGGATGCCATAGTTGCAATGTCCAAGTCCAGTCAAAGTCAAAAGATCAATTTTAATTTGACTTTGGGACTTCCGCAGCCGTTAACTGCCAGGGTCGTACTCTATCGCGAATGTCCACCACGGGCCACGGCGACTCTCAAGTGAGAAATGAGCGATAGCCGCACTGTAGGTGAATTGAATTCATTACATTACGAACAATGTGCACGTGCTCTTGCTCCCAGTCCCTGTGCTATGTAGGCCTATCGATTATATCGGGTAAGTTGAAGCCGCCCAATTTCCTAATTTCCAAACAACACATGTTAAAATGCGGCGAAATTTCCTGGTTCAATGTGTTGGCAATGCTGTAGCACTCTCGAATAAGACGTTACTGTTTAGAAAATAGTATGGCGTAGAAGCCCTTTTGGCGCTACGGGGGAAATTGACGTAATTATACGGTAAATTCAAATGCGAACTCCTATCAGTTCATACGCTCCTTGGGTTTGCATTTAGCACGCACCGATACATGTCGCATATCAGCCGTGTGTAGATTTTGCTAGAATTCATGATAGCCAACCTTCAGCTGAAAGTTAGCCCAGAAGTTCGATCTTGACACGCAAAATGAAATGGGTAGCCCAATTTCCAGGGCGTTTTAAAGGTTTATGCTTCAAACTCAGAAATAATTGAACCTGTTCTAACGGAATTAGGTACATAACTTGTTCTCAATGTTTATCTGATAGAACTACTGGTAAATATCCTACATTCTTCCTCAACTGCCTGATATTATTTCAACTCCATCACACAATCAGCAGATCTAATTGACAAAAATGTCCACACAAATTCAAAAATCTACTGAGAGAACGCTAGATAATGCTACATGTATTTTACGAGTGATTGGTTCTAGAGATTGGGAGATGGTAAGGAAATCCTTAGATGGTAGAAGGCATCAGCCTACCAGCGAGATCAACATGTTGTATATGGGACATCAGAGTAGTGGAACATAATTTGGGTCACTGGCTTGCTACCTTTACACAGATTTTATAAATAACCTACGCCTTCAGTCCTAAAACCTCCTTCATGGCAAGTGTAAATTGGCAGATAATCCAGAGTTGTCAAAACTCCATTGAGCTCCGTCACTCCCTCATTGCTACCTCGGCACAGTTTATATACATCCATCTCATAACATTCAGAAATACTCCGGTAGCTCTATATCCTTACCTCTTCTAGGAATAGGGTAATCTGGCTAAAATTAAACCAACCGTAATCTACTGTAATGCTGGGAGAATCAACATTTCTTATTTGTGTGATAAGGCTATTCTGGGACTGGAAAAGTTCAAAACATCAAAAATCTGTTGAGAGATTACACAAGTGCATTTGCAAGAAACATTTTTCGCAGAACAAACGCTAAAATGACTTACCCTGTTTCAAGTAGTAGATGACTAAATTCAGCCGGGCCTCACTCATGACATCCACTAGCGGTGGCAATGTTTGAAGAGCTCCTTCTCCTCCACGGAACACAACCTGCGCAAGATTTTTATCATCAGGACCAATATCGTAAAAATTGTCAAGAGTCAAATACTTCACGGGATCAGAGTCACTCAAATTTACCGTCATGGTTGGAAATCTTGGGGAATCCGAGAGAGAGGGGGGATAATTAATATTGTCCGATTAAAATTCACACACAGTTGTTCTATCATCAAAAACAATATAACAGAAAATGCGATTTCGGTATAGGATATGGGGATGATTGATACAACCTTCGTGAGATCAACCAATCAGATCATAGCCTGCGTTTTGTAGGGCATTTTTAGGACTTGTAGTTAAGGAATCTCTTGCAAAAAAAGTTATCGCGATGTGAATGCTGTGATGTTTTGTTTGAATCTGAGTGTTCATCGGAAATAAGTCGTGTATTTTTCGGCACTGTTTAAAAACCAGGGCTAATCAACCTTTTGAATGCCACAAACAACTAAATTTACAATTAATACGCCATGGACCACCCATGTATAACATCACAAAAGCTTGTGAATTATATTCCAATAAACTGGGACCTGAATGTTAAATCTGTGGTGACTTATTCTATGTATTAGTGACGGAATATGAAAAATGTATCACCGCTCACCAGTTGATTTTATGTTTAGGTTGCGCACCCATGGATATGCCTTAGTTCAGTACATCGTTGAGTAACGTAAATTTACTTTTATGCGGCTTTTTGAAATACATCGCCCAGCCAAACTATCTCACAGACCACCATAGTCTGTAGCCCATTGGTTGACCAACACTTATTTAGGTATGCCAATATGGCATCTAATGTCCGTATCAACTCTGCAGCGTAATTAGACAGACACATTTCAGGCAACAACAGACTACCTGTATGTAGCTATTATAACGCATAGTCTGGTATACTATATTTAGTAAGCAACAAACCAAATTGTGCTTGATCAACTCTTCTGCAAATGATAGACTTGGTGAGGCAAGCTCCTGCAGGTGCCTCAGTTCTGCTTCCGCAGCTTTTCCGTTGTACAGTCGGAAGTGATTGCACGCTTTCAGATTTAAAGCGATAGTACTGTCTGGAAAATGCTGCAGATAAACCGCAAGAACTTCCTGTATAAAGAGTATCACAATTCAGGCGACCATAAATTTCAACAGAAAGGTGGCAAGCAAGATCGACCACACCTTACAACCTTTCCAGTAGGAGCATAAAGTTTTACCATAAAAATCAGCTAATTAAAAATCGGTTCTTACCTGTGAGACGTCATAGTAATCAAGCTTGTAATAGCATAGTGCAACATAAACATTGAGGGCTAAGAATTCCCTGAAAAGTAAAAATCTGCCTTAGTGTTAAGTGAGGCAACCAGTATAATAGGCAATGTACTGAATGTAGTATGACACCGTCGGTAAATACCATCATGCTTATACGATAGACATACTAAATCTAACATGATATGCTCATATGCAATAGTTGATAGATCGTGTGCACCAGTATGGCCGCATTTACTAGCAAATAATGCAATATTGCAAGTTGCTTGGCATTTGAAATAATAGTTTCTAATAGAATATAGTTGAATTCATCTACAGGGGAAACATTACCAATCTCTTATGTATGGCGATGCCGTGGTATATAAGCGCTGACTCACTCATCTATCAATTGCCCCACAACTTTTCACCAAGGTTGGGTTGCGGTCATACAAATTGTAACAGAACAGGGTACCAAAGTCTCGATTGGACATCTGGTGTATAGTGGTCAAAATAGTGTGCTCAACTCAATCCCTGCGACAGCTATCCCCGGTAAAGCTCAAATTTCTAGCTCGCTGTCACAACGCTTAATATAAAGCTAGGATACGGTGAAAATACACCTTCACTGCTTCCCATCAAGAAATACATAACTTGGCTCAGAATAGCTTGGAAGAGCAAGAGAAGGTGGCACACGTAATTTTACACTTCCTACACTCGGTTTGATTGACAATATATGTGACATAATCATTCCTTCTACTGAAATCTGGCATAATTGTCCATTGACATACTTGTGGAGCACAATGCTGGCACATTTGATTCTCAAAGCTTAATCTCACATATGCAGCTGGAGCTAGCAATAAACTACCTGTACCGTACTTCACCTCTTAGTATCCTCCGTCATAAGCTGCTTGAACAATCTAACAGCTTCATGATAATGTGATCTCATATAATGCAAACTTGCTAGACAGAGCTGATCGAACAGGCAATCCTCAAACTTGGAGTGATGCATCAGCAGGTTGAATTCGTCACCCAACTTAAAAAAAACACATGCTCGATAATGTCGCTAATTGAATGACTACTAGAGAATAAGTTTGCTGTAATGCGGCTATGTTGTTGCATTGATAAGACAAGAAAAGTGGCGGCCTGAATCATTCAATGCCCTGGATTGTCATGACTACAAGTATTCTTGGAGGCCTATCAAACAACTGACTTCCATCTTCACCAGATGAAGAAGTGGAGCTCCGGAAGTTTGCGAATGTTATAATCATCAATAAACTAACGCTGGACATTAAATTCACTACTATTGATCGTTCACAATGGGCTGCACTATAAACTTCAAAACGAATGCCAACCACAAACTACGACATCATCATTCTTGTTGCCACATCATAGTATTATTCAAACTCCAGTCGTAAACGAACTGATTTACACTTTATGTAGGATGCCATCCCTGCTGTGACCATCCCAATTTCCCCATGCCTCCAATCTGTCTCGGCTGGGGATATTTGCTCTCGATCAAGCTTCATGCATAATCCCACCACCTACATGCATAGTGTGCATTGCACCTATTGGTTTGAGAATGCATACTGGGCAAGGTCCACAATATACTCATCGCATTGGTTGAACAGCAAACCAGTGGATACTATTTTTGCTATGTTATGATGAGGTCAGTATTCAATCCTGAGACTAACCGACTTCGCAACTGTGGTTTTCCAAGGTCTTTTAAATTTAAAATACCAACTAAAAAGATAAGTTCATGCATGCAAGCAAACAAATAATAAAGTCAAATATGCAGACATCAATCCAAACCTATTTTCTAACAAAAGCCTTTTATAAACATCAATGGCTTCCTGGTAGTGTGAACGCATGTAGTGAATAGATGCCAAGCTTAACTGATCTTCAAAATTATCCTGAAGGCGTTGATGAAAACAAAGTACTGCTTTTTCATCATTGAACTGAAATGATAGGAAACCAATTCAAAATAGAACAAAATTGCAACATAATACAGCATAGCAAACAAAAATAAACAGCAAAAATTGCAGAGATCAAAAGTGCTCACCTTATGTGAGAGATGGAACATCAATCGGTTTTGCAGAGGTCCATTATCCACTGGAAATAATAAAATCTTGATAAAAGCAGAAAGAAGCCGGTGATTAAACTGAGAGGGGGGTGTTGTCACTGATTTCATTTATCAAAAACATGAAACAAGTGCATTAAAGTAGAAAGGAAAATGTCAACGACCAAGGTCTAGTGTTAAATGTAACACTACACACATGCCAATAACATCACGTCACCGTGTATAACTGCAAAAGCAGTAAGTTTTTTCGAAAAAAGTATTTGAATCGAATTCAGAATTACAAATGATTCGATTCGCCCATCCCTACATATTTTATCCGTCCGGCTCGTCCATTATTGGATGGCAACTGTGGCTCAAAGCGGATTATGATTGGGCAAAGGCTTTCACACCAGACGCCCTTCCTGTCACAATGTTCAATGAAGGTAGGAAGTGTAAAAACCGACCGACCTGTTAGTCAAGACAAGGAATGAGTTACTGTGTACCTTTTTTACAATACTCGTTTGCCTCCTTGTACATTCCAAGGTAGAAGCAGCAACAACCCAAATTCAGTAACAGATGAGACGTTGGTGGACTTCTTTGTGACAGAGCTAGATATATCTAAAATGCAGTTACCATTATTTTTGATATGGCAGTTACCAGAATACAGGCTGAACATAACTCACATCGTAGCATTTTTTGTATTGTCCCAAATGAAAAAAGCAATAGGCGATCCAAAGATCTGTGTTTTCAGTAGCTTTTCCAGTGTGTTTTTGAAACTGAAAACAAACATGTAATAAATATAGATGAGAATTAGGGGTGGGCAAATCGAATAATTAGCGATTCCGAATACGAATCAAATGATTTTTCGAATCGAATGGAATCATTGAATCAAAGCATCTCCAGTCCTACTCTACTAAAGTTGAGAGTTGATGATCATTGTCTATGCCGGTCAAGACTAAAGTACGGGCCACATAACACATTAGTATGCTAAGCACGGAATACGCTGAATTACTGATAGTGAACAGTCTATCGTGGAATTGTCAACCTCATAAACAATTTCAGAGGACATATTGATAGTGTTAGGGCCAGGCTCGTGAGATCAGGGGTGAGATGATAATACCGGTAATAATTATCAAAAAGTAGGCAACGGAAAGAGAAATAGGAGTCCTAGTTACGCCACAATTATTATGTAGTCAGCGATTCCTCGCTATATACACTCTAAACCCGATATAACGCGGTCAGAGAATGGACCCCAATTTCAAAATAATATACCTCAGTTGCACGGTATAACGCGATTTGCTGATAACACAGATCGATTTTGTGGATCCCGACGACAGCGTTATATCTGAGCTGCAGTGTGTACGTTACGCCATCTAGCAGCCTATTAATCACTAATTTTGCATATCCCGCAGTCTGCTTAGTTAACGTTTATTTCCTGCAGTAAAGCTCCAACCACATCAGTCACAAGAATGAATGAGGTTACCTCAAGCAAGGTAATAGCTCCCGTATAATCACGGCTTTCCAGTAAGTCTTCTATCTTTGGCAACTGCTGTTTTGACTTCTCTTTAACAAGCGCAGGGCCACCACCAACAGCAGGTTTTTGTCTTGACAGTAACTGAAAAATAACACATATATAATAAAAAAATAAGTACCGGTAATTTATAAAATGCTGCAAGAATAATTCCGTTCCTGTTATTATGGAGTGTTGCTTCGGTAACCCTGATTCATCTTGATGGACTGGTGTGGACTGTGCACCCAGTGTTCTTCCAGGTGTGTAAGTGTGCAATGTGAATCATGGAATCCACAGTGGCTGCTAAGCGTACCCGTAATATTATAATACAAAACAGTCTCCTGGTATTTTCCTAGGCCTTTAACTGATTACTTTAGATTTCGGCATTGCAGTTGGCCTAACTTTTTCTTTCTTTTCAGGGCCTAATTTTATGCCATTGTGGCCTTGTCATCATCTTGCTTTCATTATTGTCTGTAGACCAATTTTCTTAGGCAGAGACTCAGAGGTGGTACTTTGTGTGTCCACATCGCAGAAACGCGAATCCGGAAATGCAATACATTTCTATCGTAATGTAGGCCTACTTTCCTCACATTTTAATTCGTATCAGCGTTAAAAAAAAATGAAGAAACCTTAAAAATTTGAAATAGAACATCAAGAAACGAGCTACGAATCTCCCTAAACGAATTAACATAGATGAATACTGGAACTCACCATGACCGAAAATATGTAATTGCTATTTCTCTTCAGAACCAATACCGATCACCAAAAATCAATCAATCAATGCGCTCCGCTCCTCTCCTGTATCCAGCGTTGCTTCACCATGGCATTTCTTACACAAATATTCGCCGTTTCACAGCTGTGATTTCGCTCTAACGACTCTACTCAACCATATCTCGATAGTAGTGAACGGTAGTGGAACCATAGCTTCTATGGTGGCTATGGTATAGATAGAGGCTATGGTGGAACTGTGGAAGTGGTAGGTCGTGAACCAACCAAAGTACTTTCTATAGTAGTGAACACTGGGATGAATAAAGTGTTGCCGTCGTCAGCGGAAGAGATCACACCATAACACCTTGTCATCTTATCATATTACACCTAATCACACCTTACGTTAGTTATTACCAGGGATAAATAGATATCTGGATATCTGTCTAGATATCCCTGGTTATGACCGAGACAGACTGTAGACCTATGCCTACAAATTTCTCCCTACACGACATAGGACTAAACTGGACCTCGAATTCGAGCAGTAGGCTATCACTCTGCAAGATGACGCGGGAAACAACACCTCACTTACGCAGATGCCACACCAGCTGCATGCAGTCATATATGTGCTTAGGAATTTCTATTCATTCACCAGTCGAAGAGAATAGAAAAGCAAATGCAACAAAGCTTCTTCCTCTACAGAACGCAGACTTCCAAGAAGGAGATGAGTCGAATCCGGAGACTAAATATAGCCTGACGTAGCCTACTGTAATATGTCCATGAGTAGGCTATCATCATGATCATAAGTGTGTGTGTAACCATAGTTCAACGTTCACCTCATCATAACACCCAATCACACCTTACATTAGTTATAATCGAAACTTACTCTATGGATATAGTAAATACAGAACAGCTGAAATTGGCGAAATACGCGCGACGTCTTTCTATACGGAGGAAATCTCGCAGCCATGTCGAAATATACGCTCGGCAAATGAGTCTATCTCATTATACAACATGTAGTCCACTCGCCTTAGTCTAAAACTTGAGAACCTTATAGATTACAGACTTGCCCCGGCATTCCATAAGACAAAACCGTACAGATACTTCGAGTAGGATTGCTCCGCTACATGGCGCTGGCAATTTCCTCCCTTGCGTAGTTATGCCACACCGGTAGCTATTAAACGCTGTGTAGTTGTGGTTGTAGTCACTATGCTCATGAATTTTTTTTTTCACCAGGCGAAGAGAATGGAAAAGAAAATGCATCAAAGCTTTTTCCTCTACAGGACGTAGTCTGCCAAGGAGGATATATGTGTCGAATCCAAGGCGATCTTAATTAAGACTTGTGTAGGGATGAGAGTCCCTTATAACCCTTTCTCTCCTCACCATAGACCACGATAGTGATAGATGGAGATCCCAGTCATGCGTAGATCATGCTATAGGAGACCTCTCTCGTATTATCGCTATATAATGCTGCACTCGTGCATGTATGATTATTATGAGACTCATTACTCTCTCAAGTACCTCGATGTAGGCTGTGCGGTGCCTTGTGTTTTAGGCTTAGTTAATACATCATCTCTCTGCAACTCGTCTGTGTTGAAGCTCTATCATCCAGAAGTTATAGAATCACTATTGAGGCGCTACCTACTGCGTTATCAGGCGACCGTGGAAGATACCGAAGTTAAGTATTCGGCACACTCCGCGGCAGGACGGCAATAGGGAATTCCTACGGACCCTAAGTCCCCACACTTGGCCGAATCCGGCTACCGACACTACCCCGTACGGTTCTCTAGTAGATGCTTATAATACGAAGGGTAATCGAATCCTAATGTAATGTAATAATGTCCGTGGCTCAAGATCAAGGGAGAGTGTAGGAATTGGTCATCAGTGTGTGTGGTGTTATGCCGGCTACAGTGTGTGTGCTGTAATTGAGTTATTAGGCTACTCCGAAAGCTTGTGTGTTATATACCAATAAACTGGACTGGACGTTAAATCTGTGGTGACTTATTATATTTATTACCATCTGGAGAGGGCAATTATGCTGTAGGGGTAGGCTACTATATATCCGAAAAGTTTTATCCCCATTATTTTCTTTACAGTGCTGGGTGCACTGGTTTGCCTAACTGATCAATAATGTGGTCGATGAGATATAAGCCATAGGCCTGAACAGTTGATTAGTGAGCAGAAAATGTAACAATCGGGTTGTTCGACTCATCTTTATCATTATTCATTACGCATTCCTTGAAATATACAGTCCATAGGTTTAACGCAGTTTAGCAGACCTTCATTGATATACTGTATATACAAAATATAAGCCAGACATTGTTAGATATTGAACATTGCCGTCATTATTTGGACGTTGGCTTTCCTTTGGCCCTCCCTATTCCTTTGTCGGTGGACCACGATTTTGCAGACGGCCGCCTCTGTTGTTATCTTTTCGATTATCCCTGACTATTGGCCCACGGCGACCATCACGTTGCAATCCTCTTTTCTTTATCTCTTCAATGATAATTCTCTTGTTATTCTTGAAAGAGGTTGGCATTTGTCTCAGCACTTCTTCAACTGCTTTGGCGTCGTCAAATGTCACGAAGGCACAGCTTCGATTGCTCGTTCGAGAATGAATTATTCTCACGTCGATGACAAGCCCAAATTCAGCAAAATGCTCTCGCAGATCATTCTCGGTGATATCATGCGGCAAAATGCCGACAAAGATTTGCCGGTTATCTGGGTAACGGGTACCGCGTCTCCCTCCCATGTCACTGCCAGCATCTCTAGAATCATCCTTCTGTGGATGTGGCTTAGTGCGTAGAGGTATTTTAGCCGGTTTCTGAGCCTGGTCAACATTTTGGATCTCACGGGCTTTATTCATCTTTCCCACGGTACGTTGTCGAAAGGTATGCTTCGCCGGGGTCTTGGCAACCACTGCAGCCCACGAAGTCACTGGGGATGATACATCCTTTTTCGATACGTCGTCTTTACAATCATTGCAATTGATAGGCTGGATTTTGTTGGGTTCCGGCTTATCATCCTTTTTCGATACGTCGTCTTTACCATCATTGCAGTTGATAGGCTGGATTTTGTTGGGTTCCGGCTTATCATCCACGTCCGGATCAGAGGCATGCTCCTCCTCACCCTGGCTCTCCGACGTGAGGTCATCACGAAAAATTTCTTCCTCGTCGTGGAAGATGTCATTGCGCACGTAAAATTTGTAGCGGTCGTCTCCACACGGCGCCAAAACAAATGTTTGCGTGAACCTTTTGAGAGGTTTTCTGTTATTCGAGAACTCGCCAATAACCTGGACAACCACACCATTTCCGATAGTTCCATGGGCATCTATTTGGTACAATTTGGTATAGAGATCCTTGACATTGAGCGACTGGATCTTCTTCAGGATTTCAATTTGACCAATGACTTCCTCCTCCTCCACATCATGGGCGTATCCACTCCCGTGAACATATGATGAATTGGCACAGTAAAACCGGTACATAACATCTGGCGCTTTGCTTTGTAGTGCATAATATTGACGTACAAATTGATCTCCAACTTGACGTGGGCTTGGTCGGTTGATTCTTATCATTGCTCAAGGATATGTCACGAATTCAGTCAGTTGATCCAGTGCAGCATCAATTTATTTACTATGAGATTGATCTGGAATACACATATTAATCACAATCATAACATGAAATCAGTACAAGACGACCTTTTCACAAAATTATCAACGATATGTAGCACTCCTCACGCGAGATGTTTTCGACTAAATGTTGCGCACAGCGGTGTGGGATTACAGCGATTTATGAGTGCAGAGAGGCGAATTAAAAAAAACATAGCTGGAGTCGACCATCTACCTATATTGCGGATAATAAATGGCATAAATATATGCGAACTGTGAACGAGGACGGGATGGCACTAAATTGCAGAATCACGGATCATGTAGAAAGTTCGCTGAAAGCTCCGAACTTAACTATTGCTCCGTTCGCTCCTTCCTTCTGTCCATTTAATAATATCGGTACACAGTCTGCCTTTTACGCTTTTAGTATGACCCCCTGCATGGTCATTCTTGCGCGCACAAGTTTTCGTCGACATCAGCCATCCTACGAGAGTCGACCGAATTTTGTCAGACTCCGTTCACTCCTTCCACGTTAACTATACTATTATCTCACTTCAAATCATGCCATAACCTCATCAGTTACCATTTTATCAAGCGCGAAAAGGCTTTAACCAACTACCAACTTATGGTTTCTTTCGTAGGACGCGTCCTATTCTAGTTCTCGATACGTTGCCATAAGCCTTGCCTTACCCGTCGCCAAAGCGCTTGACTGAATATGAAGCATGATGCGATAAAACTCCCTTTATATTAGAACTACAAGACCCATCGAAAGCTAGACAAGACGAAAGCTATACAAACGACGACGAAAGCTAAAAAAGACGTTTGGGAAAGCTCCAACCGATGGCCCGACCAAACCACGCCAAGCTCGTGCGTGTTTAACCATACCAACCTACGTAGGTTATTGAACTATACGATCCCACATTGTCATCTTATCATTACACCTAATCGCACCTTACATTAGTTAATTTCGAGACTTACTGTATGCGTATAGTGACGATCTTTTCGCCAAATTATCAACGATATGTAGCACCACTTACGCGAGATATTTTCGACTGAATGTTGCGCCCAGTGGCATGGGATTACAGCGAATTATGATTGTAACAAAATACATAGCTCGATCCGTCCATCTATCTATTGGGGATAATATATGGCATGAAATATTTGCAAACTGTGAGCGAGAATGGGGTGGCGTTAAATGGTAGAATCACGGATCACGCAGAAATTTCAGTAGGTCGCTGAAAGCTCTGAACTTCCCACACTGCTCCTTTCGCTCCTTCCTTCCATTTAGTAATATCGGTACACGGTCCGTTTTTCACGCTTTTATAGTATGACCCCATGCGCACAAGTTTTCGTCGACATCAGCCATGAAATGCAGTCTGGGGGTTCCACTAAACGACGGATCAAACGGACTTTGCGATACTAAACTACGGACCCAACGGACCACAAAAATTGTCATCAAAATTCTGTAATACTAAACGGCTACTACTACTACTAATTTCGACGAGAATTTTTGTAGTCCGCGAGTTCGTAGTTTAATATCACAAATTCGGTTCGTTCTGCAGTCCGTCGTTTTAGTGGTTCTCAAAATTGTCCCTCTGAGAGTCGCTTCAATTTTGTCAGGGATCCGTTCACTCCTTCCGCGTTACTATACTATTATCTCAATTCAAATCATCTCACAACCATATCAGTTACCATTTTATCAACCGCAAAAAGGGCTTTTAACCAACTACGAAGTTTCGTAGGACGCATCCTATTCTCGTTCTCATACTCGTACTCAATACGCTGCCATAAGCCTTGCCCGTCACCAAAGCGCTTGTCTGAATATGAAGCATGATGCGAGTAAGCTCCGTTTATATTAGAACTATAACACCCGTCGAAAGCTAGACAAGACGAAAGCTATACGAACGACGACGAAAGCGATACAAGACATTTGGGAAAGCTCTGACCGATGGCCCGACCGGACCACGCCAAGAACGCGTGCGTTTAACCATAGTTCAACGTTCACCTCGTCACCTTATCATTACCGAGACTTACTCTATGGATATAGTAGGCCTAACTACAGCATAGCTGAAATTGGCGAAATACGTCGACGGAGGCCTTTCCAAACGGAGGAAATCTCGCTGCCATACCGAAATACGCGGGGCAGATGAGTCTACCTCAATATACAACATGCATATAGTACACTCGCCCTAGTCTAAAACTTGAGAACCTTATAGCTTACAGAGTTCCCCCTGCATTCCATAAGACGAAACCGGACCACCACTTCGAGTAGGATCGCTCCGCTAGATAGCGCTGACAACCTCCTCCCATGCGTAATATGCCACACCGGTATCTATTTTAAACGCTGTGTAGTTGTAGTTGTAGTCACTATGCTTACGAATTTCTATTTTCTTTCACCAGCCGAAGAGAATAGAAAAGCAAATGCATCAAATCTTTTTCCTCTACATGACGTAGTCTGCCAAAGAAGGATATTTGTCGGATTCGGCTACTAACACTACCGAGCTGCGGTTCTCTAGTAGATGCTTATAATACGAAGGGTAATCGAATCCTAATGTAATGTAATAATGTCCGTCACTCAAGATCAAGGGAGAGTGTAGAGAAAGTTGGTCATCAGTGTGTGTGCTGTAATTGAGTTATTACTTCTGGGACTGTACCAACGTATGACTGAGGCAGCTATCTGGAGAGGGCAGTTATGCTGTACGGGTAGGCTAAAAAATATACGAAAAGTTTTATCCCCAATATTTTCTTTAGAATGGTGTGTGTAATATACTTTATGAAATCGCAATACAAAAACGCCAAAAACAAAAAGGCAATCCGTCCCAACAGGTTCTCTTTCATGAACTCAAACGTCTCTGAACCCAGCGCTTTCCTCTTCCTCCACCGAACGCTCTCCCCGTCACATGTCAATACGCCTCATTAGCGACACCTAGGATGGTTCAGTGGCGCTTATCACCGGACGGCATTTTGCACCACGAACAGGACAGGCCGGAGCAGATATATGTGTGTAACTGATCAATTAGGTGGTCGGTGAGATATAAGCTATATGCCTGAACAATTGATTACTCTGCAGAATTGTAACAATCGGGCGGTTTGACTCTTTCATCATTCATCACGCATTCTTAGAACTATATAGTCCAAAGGTTTCAGACGCAGTTTAGCTGCCGTGACCTTGATTGATATACTGTGGGCCTATATATAGCTTACAAAATACAAGTCATGCATTGTTAGACATTGAACAATTCAATTCGGAATGACGTTACAAAGTGACAACTCATGTGCAAAAATGTGGCGGAGGCGATAGCGTAGCTTATAATGTAACAGAAAATGCGGGGGCGGGATGCAGTCGTATATAGGCTACACATGTATATTGTAGGCTATACAACGCAATAAAATAAAGGTCAGTTAGGTAAGTTCTATGACATACATTCTTTTCATTACACGGGAATGGAGAATCTTCAATTGCGATGAGAGCCATCGATAACGATTTCATTTCGCTATTTTGTCGCTGCTAATATAGACCCAAGCCTATAGGCATACACGCTTCAGTTCTGAATCTTACGTAGAATCATCAAATAGGTCTTTGCCACACTGTTCCAATGCTATTGCGATGGATGGATGGAGCGCATGATACTGTCTTTTGATCGAACAGATTGTGCTTTGGGTATCTCTGTACCCTCATCAGGTTGGTAACAAACGACGACTTTAATATATGAACAATGTCTAGGACATTCAGTATCGGGAAACTGCGAACGGCTGTGGATTAATGACAGGTAGATTGACGTTAAACCGGAACGATAAGAATATAGGCCTATAAATCAATACGCTGTGATCACTGAGCAGTATACCTTTGTACAGACAAACAAAAACAAAAGCGCATGAGGTGTCAAAATGTGTCAGTGGAATTCCCTAATTGCATAGGCATTGCTCATCAAGTCCACTGTAAGAATCGCAACAAAGAAGTATCGGTATCGTAAAACGTAACCAGCATATTATATATACGTTCTTATGTCATAAAATGACTTTAAGCCAAGCTACGTGCCCACGTGCATAAGTTATAAAAATAATGTACGGCTAAACACTGCTGTATAGAGTTTACAGAACTTGTGTGCTCAATTTTTCTTCTTTTAAGGTAACCACCGCTTCCTCAAGTTTCTTGTCAATATCAGTCGTTGGTGGATGAACGCAACCCATTATTGATAGAAAATCGTTGAACGTCATGAGGAGTGATATATGGTTTATTAGGATATCAAAGTTTGTAATTGTATGGGCGATCATGACAACATCTGTCTGACGGCGAAGTACAACCATTGAGAGTATATCAGTAGCGATGACAACAACAGAACAGATCAAACTTCTTGTGATCATTCTCTTGATACTTTTATTATGGCCTTTTCCTTTAGAGTACTGCAAAGACTTTGCCGCCATTACTTTGACCTTGATCATAGGATACAAAAATAAAAACAGAAGGAGTACTTGCGTTGAAGCTATAACTCCAAGGACAGCATATTTCCGTATGAAATGCCATTCTTTTTTCTTTTCCAAATGACTTACAGAAGGCCGATACTCGCACCCATTCGGACCGGCTTGAAAAGTCTTCGGGATGCCATACGCAACAGAAAATGTCACGGTGGAAACTGCTATCCACAGAATAGAATAACTGCTGACTACTATAACCCATTTGGGAGATATACTTCTGATGTATTCACTTGCGTAAACTGCCCTTTGTCGTATCCACAGGAAAACATAGGTTGACGATATTCCCAGAAATATGAAGGAATACACAATGTCTACCAACCGCTCACAGTTTTTCATTGCCTCAGGAAACATGCTGATATGGAACAAAAATACATATGCCAGTAATCTAACGGAGCCGATTACAACACAGACGCAGTATGCAACAAATGTTTGTCCTCTCTGATTTTGAAGATTCAGAAGTTTTGTTCGCCTTCCATAAACCAGCAAACGAGCAACCAAAATCATCGTGCCGAGCAATAAAGCGTAGGTAGCCGCTCCGCATGCCAGCAATATTGTGCTCGACGTCGGCGGCTCAAGCTTACTGGTGTCGTTTCTTTCGTCGGTATCCCCGAAAGCCTTCATCGGAATTGATGACGATCCTTTGATCTCTTATATCTTCAAAGTATTTGCAATTTATGCCGGCCTAATTATATCACAGAGGGTAGAATCTCGCGTTTAGTGCAACGCGTGTTTCATCCTCTAGCACGCGCGGTAGGCTATAATGTATAAATGCATACAAGAGAACGTTGAAGTCGTTACCTTTGTTAAGTGACCACTTGACCACTATGCTACATACAGGTACAGTGATGTACGTGATCAGTTCATCATCAGCATGAACTCTGCCCTTTAGTTTCCGCATTTATAGATCTCTCAACTAGATGCATTCTCTGATGTAAGTGTCTAATATCCTAAGCCTTAAACCTTTACACTGGGATTCAAGTTCCTAACAACAACATACTTCAGCATCGTAACAAAAATCAAGTGTATCCACAGCCTACTCTATAACCTGTAGCGGCACAGTGCGTGAGAAAAGCAGGCCTATATCTATCTCATCTGGTTTGCAATTTGCTTTATCTCGTCATTCGCTTCACTAATTCTTTTTTATTTGGAATTTATGGCGTTTTTCAACTACTAACTTCATATTGGCCTACGCCAGGTCGATTCTCGCGGTATAGCCTTCGTGTCAATATTTCCGGCTCTCCGCACTTTCCCAATACCGACTGCCAGCCAAGCAAGGCCGGAACAGATACAATTTTATAGTCTTCGATTTGACTCGGTCTGGAATCAAACCCGCTTCACTAGTGTTTCCAAATGGAACCACCCGCGGCACACGGCAACAGTGTGATGTGCTAATAATTGGATCATAATTACTCTTGCGTTCAGTTGGCCGAGTGGTTTAGACTGTCCGCCTTCTGATCGGGAGGTTCCGGGAGGTTTTATATCCCTAATGAAAGACACCGCATTGCAACGAGATATATAAGCCCGTAACAATCGATGCGATTTATATACATATCAAAAACGTAATCAGCAGTCTAAGTGGCATTAAAATTGATAATAAAAGATCGATATGTTTCACTGCCCCACTGATACATTTACATCTCTCTAAATTTGAGGAATGATGACATGCTAGACCAACCGACCCCAGCGCTCCATAGAAAGTCGAACAAGAAATAACAAGCGGAATAAAAGGGGATTTGAAATTCCTACATCGGATCTGATCCTGCTCTGAAGTAGGTGTAATCGGTAGCCTACTGAAGCTGACTCGGTCTGACAGTCTCGTTGCGAGCTCTATAGGTAATGGGTACTTTAGCCAGGTTCTCTCTAAAGCTGACACAACAGCTTGCGTTGTTCTAGTCTACAATTTGACGACGCACTTTAGGTCTACACTGCAAGGGGTATGGAAAAACCCATCCGCGAGATTCGGAAAATAGCTCTGTGATGTTGATGTATAGCCTTGCCAGAAGGGACTACGGGAAACTAGAAGAATGACCTCCACCCTTCCTGTTGGATGAAATGATACGCTATATACCACACAAACTGCCTTTCTTTTCTGTGCTCTGTCACCGCAGCTCGTCGTAGAACTGGTGCAGTCGTATTAAAATCTGTATAGTTTAATCTATGTGTCTTATGTACCGCTGCTAGGGATCTCCGATCAACGTTTTTTTATTACTAACAAGATAAATTCTGTGCTATAAGACTTTACGAAACCTATACAACCAGCTGACTAGCACTCAGTCGCGAGTTGCGACGAGTCACGATTGACCTTTTGTCGTTTCTTGGATTTTCCGTCCAGGCGACTTACAAGGCTGCAATAGCGTATTTACAATACTAACAACCAGTCACTGAACATATATTATCAATGGGAACGGAAGATTAGTAATCAGGAATCACTGAGGTGCAAACAATACAACTTGCAAGCTTGCAAGCTGGACTGGTGACGTGGTGAGTGATAACCAGTGCAACGGGCTGACACTAGTCAGCCCACCAAACACCTCCAGAATATCAGCATACAGTAATTTCCGAGCGTCCCGACTCGTTGTTATTGAGTTCGTTGATTTACCCTGATAGGCCTGAGCACAAATTTCCGTAGGCGACGGAATCACTAATCCTACATATAGGCCTGTCTACATCGGAATACACACTATAGCCTAGCATATATGGTCATCTATCCCCAAGCAAAAAGGAAACAGCGAATGAAGCGTTAAACCTAACACAGTAGGCACTCCGATCGAAATCCTGAGTCTGTCGCAACCAAGGGAATCAATCGCCTTGGTCGCAAGCTCGCAACCAATAGGCTGAGCATTGTCTTCTAAATTTAGAATGCGATCGGATGCAAGATTTCCAAAGCTCACCTGCCTGAGATGAGTGAGAATTAACGGGCTTTTAGACACAGGGTAGGACGGACTGGACCTAGACATAGTACAAATTGAATATGGGCGTAGTGTTATTTACGTGTTTACGATAATATTCCCAAGGGGAACCACCGTACAAACATTGTTTGAATGCAGCCGTTAGCGTATGGCCTACTTAATTAGTTCTAAAGTAGGCCATACTTTAGCCTAGAGTAGGCCATGGTTAGCGTAATGGTCACAACTATAGGGATGCGAAAAATCGAATAGTGACAGACACCCGAAATCGAATGCAGAGTGTCCTATTCGAATTGATCAAATATTTCCTCAAATTGTGACAATATTGATCTGCTTCCATTCGGCCTACGTCCTTCCTAAGACACACGCGCTGCATTTTATAGGCGCGTCACAAGCACTCCGCTAAGATAGCCATCAACTCGCCGCAGCTGGTCACGATGGCGAACGCGCTGGTTGTTGCATAGGCCTATGTTGTTTGCCACTACTGATTAATAAATGCATCATGGAAACAAGTCTGGTCGTACTAACCTTGGACGTTCAGCTCATGGAGTAAAGTTGAACCCCAATATATAGCCTACCCAATAGACACGACTGGCCTAGATTGACCCAGTTCTATAAATTACAATTATTTATTCTCGTATATATAGCTCTACTAAAGGGCCAACCGTTTTGAACGAATGAAACATCTGCAAGTTCGCAATGCAATTTCAAAATATTTGCACCAATATAGAAGAGTAGGCTACCTTTTCACCCCTGAAATCCGTCTCTTGACTACGTCTGCGATGAAACACGTAGAATATGGTCGCGGATTGATAATAATAGGTTAATAACGGGTTTCGTTACAATTATGCTATTCGAAAAAAGACCAAATGACAAGGCGATTCGGTCGGAAGTATTCAAATGCTCAGCACTAGTCACGAGTAACACAACGGAGTCTCTATCTATTGGGCTTCACCTCTTCAGCCCACTGCTGCCCGCATTTTGGATTTGGTGCTAGTCAACGGTGAACTGTGAGAACATGGAAAGGTTGCAATGGCTGCTGTGAGAAGTGGGCTACGCGCCACGCAAGACAAGCGATTATGCACCAACCTCGTTTATGAAATGTAACCAATGTGCCATTATTTGTCCCGGTGCACTCGTCCGTACTAAGCGTCTTGGTGTTGGCACCGCCTGGTGTGGCCATTTAGCCAATTCGAGATCCGCACGTCGCTTAAATGGGGAGATAGCCACTGAATGTACATTTTGCTATTCAATGATGTATGCAAACGTGATTCTCTGTGTCTGAAAGGTCAGCCAAACGCCCATGCTGCACGTTTTGAAGGAGCTTCTACCGCTACCGAAAGTCTCTTAAGAGCTCAGTATTATCACGGATAGAGCGGGTACTTTGCCATTGGCAGCTGTCTCTAGGTCAGACGGACTAAAGCCTCCAGATTCATCACATTTGCATGGGCTACATCCCTGAATCGCGAAATGTGACAACCAACGGGCCCGCTGCCATTGGCCAGTTCCCACGTAACAAGCGACGCACGCCTCCTACAACGTACGTCATATTTTTAGCGCCTGGCATCTTGCACCAACACAACACAAGTGAATTACAAGAACAAATCCGAACATTCTTTTATTCACACATACCCTGCACTTTGAAACCATCGCCATTCCAAGATATACAAAACGGGCTTCACGAGAATACGACGCCAAGGAAATTCACTTTTTTTATGGAACAATTCATAATTTGGAATACTAATGGTTAGGTACAGAGACATGCAATATGTAAAAGGACAAAAGAGGTGCTGAGTAGATGACTCTTCTCTGATCTCTACCATATAATAGCATAAAAAGCATGATCGTAATCAACTATTTCATTAGGTAGACCAATAGATAACATGATTCAAACGGAGAATGACACGAAACTGTTGTATTGCTGCATATTACGCTTCAAGATCTCCGAGCACTCTCCCAACAGTCTTTCAAACCGTGGTCTGTCCAACTTGACACATTTGAGTAGTGGAGAGCGAGCAACAACAGTAGCAGCACGAGGTCGGTCCAGCAAGAGAGCAATTTCACCTGAATAACAATTGTGATGTTGAAGCTACGGATGGTATGAAATCAGTGCTCGAGTTTGACTCGGGAGTGAATTTTGGCTAATTCATTTGGTTCATGTTCAAATCGCACTCAAGTTCCAGGCGCGAACAATGGGAGTGTTCGTGTTCGAATAGAACCCTCTAAATGTTCGTATGTTATCAGTCTATAATAAATGCACTGTGAGAGTAATGTTTTGGGCAAATCTTTCATCATTAAGGCTAGATTAAACGTCCAACATTGGTTTATTGAGACTTATAACAATAAACTAAGGCTGGATGTTAAATCCGTGGTGAATCTTCTAAACCAGGGGTCGGCAACCCGCGGCCCACGAAGCCTTGTAATGTGGCCCCCGTGATTTTTCCAATAAGGGCTTAATGTCTATGCAAAATGAAACAGATTACATTTCCAACTCAAGTTATTATTACACGTCATGTCGAAGATACAATTGGCGTAGTCATCGTTGGCAAACCATTCGCTAACACGGTTTACTAAATAACGACCAAGCCGACGATGAACGGTTGAGAGGATTCTGTTATCATCAACTTTTCACAATCGGCGACATGCGCGGCCCGCGAAACTTAAAAGATTGCCGACCCCTGTTCTAAACGATAGCAATAATTCAACAAATATGAGCGGTTCAAAACACTTCCTTACATACAGAAAAGAGGCATCTACCTACCGAAATAGTCTGAAGGTCCAAGGTGTGATACTTCGGTGTACTCGTCCGTTTCACAGCGGCGTTGCAGAACACCGGCAGTACCCTGACAGCAATACATTAGTAAATACTAAATATATACTGGTAGTAGGTATGTGCGTATTATAACATCTAAAAGCCCCATGATCTTCTGAACGATTTACACACATCACTGAATTACGCCGGGAGTAGCGACAAATATTACAAGGACTGTGACAATCAGAAAAAAATAGTTACACTGAGCGAACTTATGAGATCAGGATATCAGTGTGACATCTGCTTTATGACGTCAATCAACAACAAAAGGTGTATAATTTACGTTAATGACTGCAGAGCGCATCACCAACCTCCACTATGATAAAAAAGTCATTTCCTGGTTGGCCCTGCACAACGACTTCCTGTCCACTTGAAAATTGAACGGGCTCCAATGCATCAGCAACAGTCATTCGTTCCCAGTCATCAAGAGAGTCTAGATACAAAGAATCGCAAATATACATGTTTGCTTTCAACACATTTTCGTGCAACTAGCCGCATCGGCATACAGGTTTTTCACCTAGTTTACTTTTACATGTCCACGAAGGACTACTCAGTGAACCTTCAAACTACACCGAGGCAGTCACGAAGGCACGAGTATTTTCGAATATAACATCAAAAATCTTACCAAGGATAGAAATTTTGCCAAGAAATTCTTGATACATTTGTCGTTTTTTGATTTGACTTCCCATCAAAATCCTTCTGTAACTGTCACGATCGATAGCCCACAGCTTCAACACTGTCTTTGCTCTGACATCAGCTGCTCTCGGAGTACCATAGATCAAAGCTAGTTCACCAAAACTCGTTCCCTCACCGAGTGTAGACACATGATTATTGTTTACAAAAATCTAAACATTAATAAAAGGAATTTATGTACGTTTGTGTTGATGTAAGTACAGATTAAATTCTCATAATGCCAGGCTTCGTAGCGTAATGGTATGGTCATCGCAGGCGTGGGACTAGTAGGTTGTGGTTGAGGCCGTGCTGCCACATAATACAAGCATGTGACAATTGGTATGACCTTACTATAGCTTAGTCCAGGACTAGGCCCATTTCTAAATTAGAGACCTTTAGAATAATATCGTTGCAGAAGATCTGAAAGCTCAAAATAATATTTGGATTCCGAACCCAAAGAAAACATCAATGAGGGCTTGGCCTAGTCAAAACATAGGCAAACTACGGCCTGCAGGCCTCGTCCCGCCAACAAACCGCAAAAATTATATAATAAAACCTGGTTAATATTTCATTGCTGTTCTAGATAATTAATTAATTATACAATCACAGAGAAAGATCGTTTATTTCAAATAAATAAATAATAAATTAATCATTTATCAGTATTCCAAGGATGTATTTTTTACCAAACGCATTATGTTCACTTGTTTTTGGTTCAGCCCCTTGTCAAATGTTATAAATAGGCCTGATGAGGCACAAGAGTCAAAAAGTTTGCCCATCCTTGGTCTGATGCCAGTGGCACTAGCTTGTAGCATGGTGGTTGTGTAAAGCTCAGTCAAAGCACAAATGCCTGGTGCATGCAGACGTGGCTATGAGTTGGCACTCTGGTGAATAGGCCGTGGCGCAAGGATCAACATTCTACTTACATCGACCTCCCCACTATCAATGATGTAGAAATTATCCCCTGCGTCGCCTTGCTTGATAACGACTTCACCCTCAATGTGTTGTGTGGGAAACATGGCATCGAAAATATCCGATCTCTCGTTCTCGTCAAGATGCGCAAAGAGAACATTTCTCTCAATTGCCTTTGATAGAGCTGACGTTGTCTTGTAATCTTTTGGAATGACCTGCCGAATTTTGATGTCAAATATTACAATCTAGATAGAATCAGTTACAAAATTTCACTGGCTAACCTTTTTCACATAATTAGTGATATCTTTCTCTGAATAAACCTCTGCACTGACAGCACCTCGGCGATTGCGAGCTTTGCCAGGATTTTGTGGGGGTGTTTGAGATGGTTCCTCTTCTTGGGTTTCTTCCCCGCTTTCCTTCTCAGCTTCTAGCTTACTTGCCTCTTCCTGAAAGTGGACCATGTTGCGGTCAGTTCAATAAAAATTATATATATATATATAAATATATACAGTAATAATATATATATGGAATTTAGTTCCCATGAAGCTCTTAGCTCATGACTATTCCGCACAAGCGAACGAGCAAGCATTCAACCCTAAATACAATGTTGGCTCGAAATAAAAGATAAAATTATAATGTATGGTGTGGTGGCATTATTTTCTCTCAAATCGGTTCAGTATGCAAGATTTCGGCGAAAACAATAGTCGCCGACGGCTACTTTTTGGTGGTTCCCCGTCGACTTTGCTCTAGGTTTATGCTAGACGACAAAGCGGATTTAACGCAGAGCTTAAAAGTGATGGCCGTTGATCGAGCGTGATGCTTCACAGCCGCTGTCAGTACTCGATGCGCAATGATATTCAACAGGCTCTGCACTATCCGCTTCGTCGGCTAGTAACAAACTAGAACGAAATTGGTGGGGAACCACCGAAAGGTAGCCTTCGGCGGTTACTGTTTCCCCTGAAATCTTGAATACGGAACAGATTTGGGCGAACATAATGCCACCACACCATTACGGTATATTACGATTTTATCCTTATTTTGAGCCAACATTGTATTTAGGGTTTAGTGCCCATTTAAGACTAAAAGACTATGGTACGGGACGGCATTCACATAAACTCATGCTTAACTTAAATACAGCAGTTAGGAGATGAATTTCACATGAACAAGACCAATTTCTCTAGAAGGAGCTCCTTGGCTTTCAAGCAATGCAGGGAGAGATACAGAAAGTAGGTGAATGACAACATTTGTACCAGTATATATATATATATATATATATATTATTTTTTTATTACATGCACTGGTACAGCACTTGCTAGTACCACAGCACAGGTATATACCCATACCCGTTGCTAACGGGCCGTTGAGACATAATCATTAGAATTGTGCTACGGGAATTGGGCCAAATAAATGTTGTAGGCTATTTTGAGTTTTTATAATAATGGAAGTTGAATTACAGTTGGACGCTCTATGACGGGTAGAAGGAAGTGGAAGAGTGACAGGAAGGCTTCTGAAAACAGGATGACGCAGTACTTGCTTACGCCCACAGTAATCTCCGGTGGGAGAATTTAGTCAATATGAAACGTTCCAGTAAAATCTGCTACAATGAAATCTTACTTGTTCTAACTTTTCAAAGTGTTCACGAAGAAACTGCATGGGACGCTCCGGCTTCTGGATGCAGAGCTGTGAAAAAGAGATGCATGTGTGAAATGTGATGTTGATCTTGCAAGTACGATACTACAGAAGTACATGGCATACTGGGACTGGCACACAAGCAGAGCAGGAAACAACAATCAACCAACAATAGCCTAGTCCTAGCCGAATATCATATCACAACTTGTACCTATTTACATGATTTGTCAAGAATTTGAATACAGCACCTTACATACATTTAACATATTATATTCCTCGTTAATGCTTTGTCTGATGCCAATCTCCCTACAGCAACATTGGAGTTATTACTAGGCATACAGATTGCCAACCCTACTTTGAGTCTTAAATCAACCAGGCCTAATCAAGCTGCATCTAATCCGGAGCCGGACAGGTCTTGGCTAGTTCAAAATTCTTTACCACAAGTCCCGGATTTTCAGGGACACTACTGCCGCATAATATTTTGGTGCTTGTCCAGATTTATCGCTCGAACCCGGACTGTATTAATTTCTGGTATTGGTAATTGGTGCAGATTATTTTTCAGAGCAATGTGAAAGGAGAATTTACATTATATTATATACATCTACATGTTTGAATGAGTAGGCTATATAATGGTATCATTATGTGTATCTGATATCGGCTGTCTTATGTGACTAGTGCTAGTATTTCAAGATGTCCCAAACTTGGCTACAAGAAATATCGTCATTGTCACCCCAGTTCACATTCCATCAGTGAGTTTCATCATGAAAACACTTTGCAAAAACAGCTTCTCAAACTTTCCCTGATCATTCAGCAATTCAACTGTGCAGCCGACAATTGAATCAACTCATTTGGAGTTTTAATACCTGCACAATGCACTCTTTCAGAATTTGTTGAATGCCATGTTGCTGAACATAAGCTTCACAGTCCTTCAAGCTCTGATCATCATTAGCCCCTGACATGGCTACTTAAAAAGGCCTAACATAAAAGTATATATATAATATTTCTGTTGACGACAAGACAAGATGTTAATCGATTGAGTTTAATTAGTCTGATAATTTTACTGACTGATGCTGATCATCTCCGGAACGTTTGTTTATACTGAAATTACATTTGTGTGAATTGAAATCATTTGTCTGTTCATCAAAATGAGTGAAATCTTACGTTACACCAGACTCATGCACACAATGACAAAGGTCCAGATTTGTGTGCGCAATGAAAATGTCTATTGTCAACTATTAATTGAAGGGGGTCCGCCAAAAACTATTACCAATATGATGATTGCTCAATAATAAATGAGAGATGAAAGTGCATCATAGGCTATTGCTAGGCAATTTTTGTCATTTTAACAATAATAAAAGATATATTAGTAGAGGCACTTTTTAACAATAAGGATGTCGAAGGGATTCGGTCTCGCAGTCTACCTGGTGCTTCCGAGCTGATAAACCTCACAACTGTCAGCCAGGTCAGGAGGCATTGAAAAATCATTTTTAGTTGATTTCGAGAATGCCTGTAATGCATAAGTGGTGCAAGTACTGCAAGGTGCAATGCCACTCGGAATCGGAGAGATTAAGAATGCTGATGTTGACTCGATAACCCCCAGTATGCCAGGTTTCGTCTGTCTTAATACTAGGCCTATGCTGTTTTAGATGGTGCATACAGTAACACATCGTTTCTCAGAAAGACAGCCACTGTCTTGCTGGTTTGCGAAGATGAGGAAAGATCATGGCTCACTGGAACTGTGATAGGCCTGGGTCTGACTGTTTAGCCGAAGGACATTTATTCTCATTAGATTGCAGACAAGGCGAGAGCGCTTCTACGGAGAACAACAATTCTAAAAACGGAACTCATAAACAAGAAACACTAAAGATATTTCCTGACCTAAACTACTGATAGCTGACGCACCGTTACCGTATTGACGCAGTATCGAAAATGCATGCAGATAATCGCTCAAAGGGACTTGATCCCGAGTCGCATGTCGGTAAATACATCTGGAAACAACATCCTCTTACACAGAACAATACTAAATCACCCATAACTACTCCGAAAAGTCTCAAACACCTCTGCAACACCACGCATTAAACTCGGCATTTCCTGATAACCCTAAGTCAGTTGGACTGAAATTGACGTGCGGGAGGTAAAAATACGTAACGGCAATTTGACCAATCACAGAGAGTCGTGACGTCAAGCAATGTTATTCCAGTATGGTCACGTGACTACTAGTGTAATCAATCCTTCCAACACGAAAAATCGTTTGCGTCATTAACCATTCGCAGTTAGGTTCGCTGGGGCTAGGCTTTGTGAGCGCTGCGGTTTCGTGTTTAACTCGCTTTACTGCCATTTCATCCCTAAATTTAGATCGAACACCCTATGACTCTAAGAAATGGAATTTTTATTGACCAACGAAGCATGAGACATTAAGTACCAAAGTAGGCAACAACGCATATGTGAACAGCATTTGCAGAAACCTAACCAGAAGAATTCAAGGGGATCGCAGATCACAAACACATAGATGTGGTAAAAATAGTTAAAAGCATACATAG
This sequence comes from Botrylloides violaceus, assembly GCA_030412335.1. Lineage (NCBI taxonomy): Eukaryota > Metazoa > Chordata > Ascidiacea > Stolidobranchia > Styelidae > Botrylloides > Botrylloides violaceus. The sequence goes on from JASFYC010000810.1 coordinate 5,007,207, forward strand.
ATATCTCTCTATTAGTTGCGAATTTGAATGTTCTGAAACAATGAAAACAGACTAATGATTGACGCAAGCAAAACTAAACTTGAAGCAGCAATGCGACACCAGCCAACACCCATTTTGAAGGCCTCTCCTTGGTCTTGAGATTGAAAACCCATACAAAGGTAGGCCCACGAGATTTGGTTTTATAAACAGGACATTCGTACATGTTCTTCGTTTCTTGACGATCGACTGGGATTGCTTTAATAAACATCACTGGCATTGATGGAGTCAGTTCTTTGAGACGAGATTCGGCCATTAAACCAGACTGTGTATCCCAACGAGCACCTATAAAACCACAAGATCAATTTGAAAGCTATCAGTTGGATACCACCGGTGCGCTAAATATTTTCAAAACGTGTTAATAATGAGGCAGATCCAGTTATATTCTCTAAGGTAGGGAGGTGGACAAATGGAAACATTGGCAGGGTGCCTCGCAGTTGAATAAATCGCGAGATAACCTTCTTTTACAGACGTTTCATAATTTGGTGGTCATGACTGTCTGAACTAAATGAATAGTTAACTAATTTTCTGTGGTATGTCTTCCCTGTCGCAACCTTCCTCATTGACTACTACCAGCTGTAATTTGGTCACATCAACATTCCTCATGTTCATAATTATGTCCACATTCCGTGGGCAGTAAAATGTGTATTGGACATGCACACTGCATGGGCGTACAGGGTGCACTGTTCACTGACAATGTATGGACTACACATGCAGACTGGGCAGTGGGCAAGGTAGTGATGGACCATCATGTTAATGCCAGGATTCAGGAGATGAAGGTGCGTCTTATGGACAGGATAGCAGTAGGCCTACTTTTTCATGCCGCTTATGGAAATGAACTGAAATGAATCAACATCACGGCTGCCCCTATCCAAGCAACCTTATTACTGATGGCGTGTTATGTAGTTGCAAGGTCGATGGTCATGTGAAAATGTACATATAGTATAGGCCTACCTTCCATAAATAATCCATGGACGTAAGATCCCTCTCTTGGTGGAGAGTTGAAATCTTCTTTATTCTTCTTTGTTACATCACACTGGAGACACATCTTGTCCAATGGCCATTCATTTTTCCTTGCCATCGACTGCATTATGGCCGTTAGGAATGACTGCGGGTTGAACAGACCTCCCAACCAAACAACAGTTGGAAGTTGGAAGTCAGTCGTCCATGTTTCAAGCTCCTGTAATATCAGATATTACACAATATTTTGGTAGCAAACAAAGATTTCCTACACATCGCCATTAAGCAAATCTCAAGCATGGGCTGCTAGATAAAAGAGGAGAGTGGTGACAGAAAGGTCATGACCAGCACAAAAATCATGTCAAATCATGAGCATTTTGATATGCTGTGGCCAGTGGCCACCCACAAATGGAAAATTGCTGAATAACACAGAAGAATACTGTGTGGAATATACCTGCAGTCCATACTGAAGAGTGTAGTGGAGCCGATGGCGGACGATCAAGAGATATTGTAAAGAAGATCACCACAGATTTAACGTCCAGCCTTAGTTTATTGAGAATTAGAAAATTCACTCACAAACTTTCGGAGATCTGCTCCTTCATCAGGTGAATATAGGCTGGACGTTAAATATGTGGTGATCTTCTTTACAATAAATATTTATGTGACATATGTATCCCAAGCATAACCGCACAACTAAAGCTCCCCACGCGATAGATATTCTGATTCTAGACCTGCACTAGAGATAACTGCATTCATTGTACTTTCACTGTGGCACACAGAAACTTAGAGCTTGCAAGGTCAATGCACAATTGTTGACAACGACGCTAGTACCGGTACAGACCTTGATTCTAGCAATAAGGTCCACAAACCAAGCTGACAGTCCCATCATAGAAGGATAAGCTCGTTTCATCCAAGATACCGGTATTACATCGAAAAACATAGCATTCTCCAGTTCTTCCATGTCAGATGTGATGGTCAGCTCACCCTGAACAAGGATTATCATGATTGTATTTCAATAGGACTAGTATATAAATGTTACTGTAGGCCTATACACAACACACACACACACACACACAAACTATTATCTCATAATGCATGCTGGACTAGAAAGCACCAGGAATCCACGATACTATCAAAATCAGGAAAACCTCTAACGGGAAGTAAAGGACACTGTTTATTTTTCCCGCATTTGATTTTTTCTGCATTTACACAGATTCATATGATACACACACAAATTACTGGTGCATAATATGCATCATCATCATGTGTGCAACCATCACATTGGTGGTACACATGTGACAGATACTAACTTCCCAACCTTGATATGACATTTCTAGCCATGGCCTGTCCCAAGCCTACGCAAACGGAGAGATTGTGATATGGACATCCAGCATAAAGTTCACCGCCAAATTGTGAGTGGCGATCCACTGCAGCCACCAAAAAATGTAACAGGTTCGTGAGGCCGGGTACTAAGACAGACACATTATGCCACAAGAGTTTAGCTAGGCTTAACGGTACTATTGTATGCATGTCATTTTTTGCATATAGCATACACAACACTTGCGACCAACGACAGCCCCCAGTCTCTCACCTTTAATCCAAGATCCAGTTCTTTCAACGATCTCCTAATTTCTTTAGTCAAAATATTCATTCTCTCGCATTCTTGGAACGCAACAACGATGTATGGCGTTCTGTCTTCTACTTTGCCAATGAGCTCTGTCATGTTGAATGCTTCAGGAAGTTTCTCTAATATCTCATCAAGCAACCCTTTAACCTGTGAGATGTAGAACATCGGCCATCATAGAGAAGCAGCAGATACCATAATTAACATTGTATGAAGCAGATGGGACACAAGACTTCAACTTAGTCCTACAATGTACCGGTTTCATGGATGACGTCCTCACCATTCAATGAAGCTGGCTGACTGCAAAGAGAACAAGAATATGTACTACTGTGTTCGTGATTACAGTGAGTTGATTGCCTTCTGATATATTGACTGATAGCAATGAAATTTTGCAATGGAATAATATGCTATAGTCAGCAGGGATGCAAAAGTAGTTGTTTTCGACTGATTGTATCGCTGAGGATTAGCCTACTGACGTTTTTGCATTCGATAAAAAGAGAAAAAGGGATACTCGTACAGCCACCACTATCGTTTATTTCACAGCATCCCATGAGAATTTGCGGGCACATGTTCTTAGAGTATTGCTATACTGTGTGTGGAATCGGAAGCTGTGCAATTGTCGTGATTCCACTACCCCCTGGACACCGGGAGGCTATGCGATCTGAGTTATCGAAATTTGAGAAGGGATCGTGTCTTGTAGTCAAGAGCCTGTGACCTGTGTGTCAACCAAATATTTTCACAAGACTATCTGAAATCGCTGGACGGACGCCCGCAAACGATAAATCAAGTTTGAAGTGCAGTCACTTAATCACAATTTCATGCTTGAAAATTTGTTGTTATTTTACAAAATAATTTGGGCTACACATTCTCACTTTGATCGACTGGAGATTGTATCAAATAAAGCAATAGACAGAAAAATTGTATCTTCTCACCTTCTCTTCTCTTGTCGAGGCACCAGCTCCTCCACCACCGGCATCTTTCGGTTGCATTTCTAGTAAGGTTTTGAACAAATTCTCTGACGTGGTAGTCAACACACCAATCTCAGCATTAGGATGAAGACCATACAAATACGGACTTTCTGGTGGTAATATATCATCTATGTACTCATGGTAGCCCTGAAACGTTTAATAATAAAGGATGGAAAGAGAAAAAAATTGAACTTGTGATCAGAGACGGGCATTTAGTGTTCATGAGTGGTTTTTTACATCAGTTAAAGTCGTATTTTTTTCCTGATGGCATATCAATTTCCTGTTTCTGTTTCATGGATACACATCAAGTACTTTTCTAACCAGATTTTTCAGCCGGAATCGGATCACATTGAGTTGAATACTCATTCAAGGCTACGGTAAACATTCTGATCATAAACTGATAAACCATATTGGTGTCTGAGACCTTTATGAACATCGCCCAGCCTGACCTTGACTGCTAATTCCATGATAGCAATCTAGACCCTAGACATACAGCATGTTACGTGTTGCCATGGATGCAGACACACGTCCCACAGTGTACCGGTACCAACAATTTGCAACACTTAGCTGTATTTTGCTGTGTGTGAATCCAATATTCAGTTCATATCCTGAGTAGAAGTAATACCAACCTTGTAGTCAACATTTGGAGGGACCGGGTAGCCAGGAGCTAAGAACAATTCCCCTTCTAATTGATCCGGATGCATGTAAACTTCCAAGTATGTTCGACATAACCGTCTATCCCAGTCATCTGTGATGTGGCCTCCGTACATAATCTCACCAAACAAGTACCTCAGGTCATTCCACGGCACCTAAATTATAAATTTTATTAACAATGACTAGACATTGATTCAACTCCAGATAATATGACAGTGTGTCAACTTCTCATTCAGAAGATCACAACAGAAGTAATGCCAGGTACAGACACGCAGAGTAGTAGACATACCAGATTGTGTAAAGCTAGCAAATGAGGGTCGCCATCCGGTACCCAACCACAAATTGAATTATGAAATCACAGTATGTGGCAGTAAACTACAATGAAAATGGCCGTGCTACAAATGCTACCAGTAATGAGTTTCCTAAGAGATGAACCGTTTTTCAGCCATGGAGATGATTCTAAGGGTGACATTGAAAGCTATCATGCTAGGCACTAAATGATGGAGAAGAAAAAGGTGTGAAGCTGATAATATGCCCCTTTACCCTAGTCCCTGATCAATCCGCCAAAGCACTATCTCATTGCATTTATCATTTCAAAATCAATATGGGAAGAAAGTATCCACGATAGCAATTTAGAGCATGTTGCCACACACACACACACACACACACACACACAGAATAGGCGTACCACCTCTGGCTAAGAAAATAAATTAGGACCTACTGATATCAAATAACAACGGTAAAAGTACTAAAAAGCAGGAAAATGTTCTAATATGTAGCAAGCAGTTTCAGGTCTTGGGAATACGGATACGAAGAGACGATTGTGTAGCACGGTAATAGCTATTCCTATGGTGATATAGATTCAATGGGTTCGGTGGAGCATCAGTTGCTAAGACATCATTTTCACACAGAGTGCGATTTAGATAATTTGAAAAGTCAATGAGAAAAAAACCAGATATCTACTAGAGAGTTATCACGGGTAGGGATGAGTGTTTAGAATCAAATATTCGGATCAATCCACATAATTATTGGCTGATTTGTGATGATCCGAATCACGAAATATCCGATATCCACTGATTCGAATCATCCCACCATACGAGAGACTCCTACTTGATTTGTTTCGGATGCAAATTTATCTGAACCTAATATTTGCAAAGGCTTCGTTTGCTTTCATCTTGATGAGATTCGGCCTAAATTTAGCTGTATAAGCATCAGTAGTATGATGCAAGAGGTCAATTTTCACCGGCCAATGGCTGACTCCCTCACAGGAAGGCGATGAGCTGAAGTGTCAGTGTACTGGACGCATTTTGACGATGGCAGAAGTCGTAAATGAGCTGCCTTTTCAGTGGCATTTTAAGGAAGTATTAGATTTAATATAATCCGAATTATGCAGAAAATTATCTGAATACGAAATTATTCGGTGTGAACACGTAAAATTACCAGTCAATATTCGATTCGATCCAAAAAAATTATCCGAATCGTATTCAAAGACGAAAATATTCGAAAACACCCATCCCTAATCATAGGTGACCAAAGAAAGTTTTTCAGGGTGGGTTATGGGGCAAGGCAGAAAAATTGAAATGTGTATGCTCTCACAATCACTCTCAGTGCTGACGGCTATAAAAGTTTTTACAGTATGCTACTGACTAGTATCGTAAAAGTTAAGCCGTTTTCTGTACTGGAAAAGCCGTGCCACTCACCTTTGCGTTGGCTTCCAGATAGTTGTATAAGACGTTGACAGAGATGGTTAAATCTCCCACATTGAAAGGATAAGGTCGATTCCAACCTTGTGGTCCAAATTTTTTCCTTTCTGATACCACAGCATGGAAGTAACATAAAGATTGAAGAAGAGATTTGAATTCAACTTCTCTGGCGCACATTTCTAACGTTTCCTAAAAAATTAAAACATTGCTTGATGCTTCAAAAAATTGGCAAAGAATAGGAACTGAAATGCGGACAGGATCTTCAAAAGCTTGTGAATTATATTCCAATAAACTGGATTGACTTTAAATAAGCGGTGACTTATTCTATCTATTATTAATTAAAAAATAAGAAATTTCTATGCAACATCTACACCGGTAATCAAAACTTACCTGAGTAAAGTTGTCGAGAGCTTTGTGTAAATTCGCTTGCATTCCTGTTGGCGGTTCATTTGTGATCTTGATAGACGATTCCAGGATTCCAGCCGGTATGATGTGCGATTCGCGAGTGGCAGCTGGTTCGGCTGAGATGAAGACTCGATATGCTGGATTACTACCGATACTGTAGCTTTCTATCCTTTTTTCAAGAGATCCCAACCATTTTGCTACAAGATGAACATTCTGAAAAGAATAGGTATAAACATGGAGGCAAACCCGAGCAATACGAGAATGCTGAATAAGTAGACATACTTGAAGGATGACCCAATGTCCTTCTTTAGCTGCGATATCCAAAGCTTGTTCAGCAACAATTTCCTGGCCTTGTCCAAGAGATACATTGTGGAAATTCCTAGACAGTTTGATAAAAGCAATTGTATTTACTGGACTATTCCCAAATCAGCCTTTGCGATGTATTTTCTGTTTCAAATGACGGGAAAATGGTTTAAGGGTATGTTACGTCGCAGCACCCTCCACAGCTAATGTCCAGTATCTATACTTCCGCGATGTTTTGCAATGGATTTGATAGTGTGTTACACTAGTTGCTGGATCCCAGACACGAATGCATCTTTAAACACAAATGCTAAAGACTTTGTTTTATAACTTGAGTCAACTTACTTCCGATCAAATGTGAAGCCTATCTTTTTCCCCAAAGCTTCGACATCTTTCAATGGATCAACACCAGGAGAGAGTACGAAGAAAACAGGCGTCTCTGGACTGCTCTCTTCATATGACTTTGCAAATTCGACTGCACGATTCTCAACATATTTTGCTCCGAGCTTTTCTTCAACAAAGTTCCTGGAAATATTATAAAATCAGAGATCATCCAAGTTGCGTTAACTGTGCATTGCTCCAGACCTATGTAATAAACTCTAAATGGGGCCACAGCAAACCCCATGCGTCAACTGATGACGATAATATAAAATAGAAACAAGAAACTAAAATATCCAAATCAGCTGCACACGACAATCACGGCATGTGTGCCCACAAACCTATTTTCTCATTTTTTATGTGGAGAATGGTACATTGCAAAATTTCAAATTATAGAGCTACTATCTATTTATCCGGTCAGTGGCTGGCCACAGCGGTCAACATTGTCCATATCGTAATACCGGTACGTGTTTGCCTATTTGGTATCCTTATTACTCACCTTACAGCATAAGTCATACGATCAGGTCGAAATGCTCGCATCATGCACAGTTTCTGCAGAGACGATTTGTTTTTCCATTCCTGAGGCAACTTTTCTTTCTCAGGACATTCGCTCTCAACGAATTTCTTCCAACGTTTTGCAGAACCTTCCACGTCTCGATCAAGGTTGCGAAATTCCTCCATTTCAGATAATGTCTAGAAAATTTGCGAAATGCAATTTATGATAAACAATAGTAAATGAAATTTCAAGCAGAGTCACCCCGTCGTACTCCATGTCATATTAAATATGCAGTGATGTGCTTCTCCTCATTTGCCCACACTCTTAATTGTTCAAGCGATCACTGATCAATTGTTCGTGATCATACACTTCCAGACCATACAGCTCGCAGCTTGAGCTTAGGCAATGGAGCGTAGGAAAATGATGTACAGAGCTTCAAGTTATACCCCCAATGTTGGAGCTGCGGGGTAAGTGAGGAATGTGGGGTAAGCTGTGTGTGTATATATCTAATATAATGTAGTTTTCTCATCGTGGTGGGACTCAACTAAACATGACCTGGATAAGTGCTGGGCTTTCTCATTGCATCGACTAGTACGCCACCCTGCGTTAATGCATCAGTTATCCAAAAATTCATAGATTTTAGTTACGCTACATCTGAAATTAGGCAACATCGCAGTAAGTGCAAGGTCTTACACCTGCTAATTTCCTAGCCACGGTCAGTACAAAGCCCGAAAGAGGGTTGTGACAGGAATTGTATAAGGCAGGAAATCACTGCAAATAACGAGCGGTTTGCTCAGCTGCAGCCACACACAAACAGAGCATGGTCGATAGAAAGAAGACAGTAGTCGTATACTCAAACTACTTTAAAATATAACATGTAGTACCTTGATACCAGCCCATCCAGCTTGCGTAAGAAAATCAACTGGGCAAGAGCTGTCCAATTTGCCCGGGAATCTCAACAAGAAATCCAACTCTTCAGCATTTACTTCATTGTTGGTAAGCAACACCTATAAAATATGATGCCATTATTGTTGTAACAGGAATAGGACATTGTTTATTTCTGTCCTTCTTTCATTTTTCAGCATTTGCACAGACTCAAAATTATTCAACACACAGATGGAATGGTGCATAAGACCTACCATTAACAAGAATATGCTATCATATCAGACATGCATGATCGGCATATAAATATGCACTTTGCACATGTGGCCTGGACAAGGAGGCAACAAAGGAGCCGGTTGTCTATCTAAATCAAATGCCTCCTGTGCACTACACCCAAAGCACAGGTAAGCTATCTAGCGAGGAAGCTACCGATGCCATTTTAAGCATCTGCAGTATGATGCGGTTATGGGATTTGAACCATGAACCTCCCCTAATTAATGGCAAACTACCTACTATTAAACCACAGAGCCAGTAGTATGCAATAAAATAGATATTATATCATTCTTACCTGGAAGGCAACTTGTGACGTGAATGTTAGTTTATCGCATTCGAACAGACCTCGGTTGGTGTACATGAAGACGCTGTATGTTACTGTGTCAATCAAGTTTGCGACACGAATTTTCAGCTGATCGGACTTCTCCGCTTTATCAATGGCATTGGAGAACACCACGTTGAAAGCCTACAAATCATCAACAGATATTACAATCAATCAGAATGATGATCAGGAATAGCCAGAGAATGATCGTCTATCGCGACTTACCTTGAGTGAGAACTGATAAATTGGGTTAATGATGTTAAGTTCGTTGAGGATGAAGTAGAGGAGAGAAGCTCGTCTTGCAACAACTCGGTAACTTTCACGAGCTTCGTTGATTTGTACTTCTGTTACTTTTGCTTCGGACACTTTCAATTCTATTTCTGCAGCTGTATAACGCAAAGTTTCAGAGAAATCAATTGACTGGATGACATGATGCAATCAGGAAGCGGGCTTCATATATATTCATAAAATCTACTTCAACGTAACATCTTCTTTGGCTGTCGGTCTATCCGCGAATATCTTTATTGCTTTATCTGCAGTCACTGTATTTTATAATTGACGTATAGTATGTTGTAATTGGACAGAGACAAGTACAATGCTCCTGGCAGGATTTTCTGAATGGCATACCAAGATGAATTGCGGACCACATAGAAAAGATGAAAATGAATGAATAGGACTTCTAAATCGGCACACCAGACTGATAATGCATATTTGCCCTGTCACATCACAGTGTCACCGGAAGGGAGGAAACGGCCTAGGAAATACAACGGGGAATTGCCTGACATACGAAAGTGAATGCTTCAAGTACGGGTAATAATTTAGTTACACGGTTTATCATTTGCTTGAAGGCTGCTATTACTTCTTCAGTGACAAAAACTGGTGTCAAAATCAGAGCATCAAAACATCAGGTGGCTGTATTTAATTTACAATGCAATATCGTCGTCTCACATGTTTTCTTTGTAATTTCAAGGTTTTCCACAAGTGCTGTGTCTCCAAGGAAATTTCCCGATGCTGCTGACAATCGATACAGCAGAGAATCTTCGAGTTGCTTCAATGTGATCTTAAATTCGTTCTGCTGCTTTGTCAGTTCAGCCTGAACAGAAAGTACACCGGTTCCGTTTGAGTGGCGTACAAAGGTTGTCTAAATCACATCAAACCCTCCATGGTGCCTAGAACGTTTCTGTAAACTGACCAGATAACTACGATATTTTATGTAATGCACAAGCTTCCTGCCATCTGAACTGTGAAATGTAATGTATGAGTATGGACAGTACTTTCATGGCCAGCTACTATTTAAGAAAAATGGCTGATATACAGATTAGGACATATCATAAATGACCTAGTGTGACATGGTGGTTCATGACATCCTAATTACATTGGCGACAAAGCATCAATTTAATTACCGTACATGGCTTCATGACGTCATTGATTCATTTATCGGGTTTGTACCAATCCAAAACACAAAACTGGACTGAATCTGTATCATCCCAACATTCCCTTGTTTTAATTCATCTTATTTACTAGACCCGTTATATTGACAGGTCATATAATTGTAATGGAGGGCAGCCGTATCCGGTACCCAACCACTGAGCCTTGTACGTGAGAACGTCTGCTCCGAGACTAGTTCTCGCATGTTATAGCCGTCATGTCTGGTGATCGTCCCTTTCACATTTCGCAGCCACGCGGGATGCCGCTTATCTCGGGACGCGCCTCGTTTATACGCCTTTTACTTTGTAATCCTTCTCATCTTTTAGTATGTTATTAGTCTGGTAATTTCACAAGTTTTTGACTGTAGCGGTCGATACAAGGGGGCTTGTATGAGTCGCTATGATTGGAGCCCTGGCGTATTCACAGTCTCTGTCAACGCACGCAGTCGCGATCTATCTTGCTGAAGTTCTCTATAGTAATCCCGACCACAAATATAGATTCCCGGAAAGTACTGTATTCCTCAGCAAAGTCACCAACGTATACAACGTATCCACCAAAGTATGATCACGAAAGTATGTGTGTTGTGGTTTCGAAAGTATGTGGTCAAAAACTTGTGAAATTACCAGACTAATAACATACTAAAAGATGAGAAGGATTACAAAGTAAAAGGCGTATAAACGAGGCGCGTCCCGAGATAAGCGGCATCCCGCGTGGCTGCGAAATGTGAAAGGGACGATCACCAGACATGACGGCTATAACATGCGAGAACTAGTCTCGGAGCAGACGTTCTCACGTACAAGGCTCAGTGGTTGGGTACCGGATACGGCTGCCCTCCATTACAATAATGATTAGAGTTCCAACTAGGCATGGGTGCCACACATTTGAGCAATAACAGGCCTAATTCATTGCAGAAATCCAGCATAGACTAGACAAACTAGAAAATACATTAAAGGCCTACTAACAATAATATCAGAATATTGTCGATTATATTCATACCTTGACTTGCTCCAAGTCTGGTCTCTCACATTTCACAACTTCAGCAAGCAGTTGGTCTTCCAATCCATCTCTTGTTACCGTAAAATTGATCAGGGTACATTGAGCTTGCATTTCAGGCTGAAATATAGCACATTAAAGATTAAACTTCCCTTACATTGTTGAGTAAAAGGTGCTTCACCTGATAATGTGGATTTGCAAGTTTGGTATGAAGTATAAGTCTAAATTGAGGATGGTACTCTACTTCCTTGTCACCAATCTTAATGTACCTGTGAAGAGATGAAAGAAAAATGATTAAAAAAAAATCAAATTCAGGCTCTGAGGCTTATTACAATATCATACACAAATCAGCATGAGTTGCCATAGTCGGTAGAGACATGCCACACAGCTGCAAGGTTGGTGGCTTTAGTCAGACTGAAGATGTTGAAATACAGGTACAGTAGGTATCATATCCAATGCACACAGTCCACACTCCACCTTGCTGCTACAGGAATAATGTGGCCGGATGGCGAGTCAGGGCTCAGTCAAGCATCATCTTGCCTAGTCCACATGCTCACTCAAACTACCCATTTTTAAGAATTTAGTCTGCAGATGTAAGGTCACTGGCAAAAACGATTTTTCCCCGCTTTTGGTTCTGTTTAATCTCAAGCCGATGTGAATGGACAGCATTATGACGGGACAAGCATTCAGCAAAAAACCAAAGCCATATCTTATGTGGCTCAATCAGGTGTAGCTACCTAATAATAGAAGGGCAAGATGAAGAAACGGAGCAGATCTCACCTTCCTTTCTTAATGGTATTCCGACCAAGCAATGGTTCCAACACAGGATCCACGTTCTCTTGTACGTTTTCAATCAACACAACATCGCCCGACGACACCGCATTCTCAATGATGTCTAAATATCTGAAAATACACCAATCACTTACGACTTGTAAATATTGAGTGGTGAGTCAAGTCATCAGAAAAATATATCTTATGTTATTCAACGCCAAGGCTCTAGATTGCCTCAAAATTCTTTCACCCACATTCGAACTGATTCAACATTGCCCTCGGATCGTTTCGAATATTTTTGTGATTCGAATCGATCCAAAACATTTGGTTCGATGTACACAACCCTAGCTGTTATCTTGAATCTTTTTCCTCATTTACTCTGAAATTATTGTTGCTGGTATATCGAGAAAATATTCTCTCTCTCCAATAGGTGATAGAGAGAAGTGACTTGAAAATTTAATGTTTATGTCTTATACCCACCCCCTCTGTCCGATTCTGACAATTTTCAACCCCTCATATTTCTTCTTAATCCATTCAATTCCCTGTAACTGCGGATCGATGATAAGCGGCCACCGTTCACAGTTACACAATATTGTGGCATTTTCTGTTGACATCCGATCGGACGGAAGCCCCTGATTATTCCATTGCGCAACATCAGTGTCACCAGTCAACATGACAAGCGGATCCAATCCTTCCGTAGTAGGAACCGGTACCTAACAGAATAAGTACACGGTGCAGTAAACAACATAAGTCCGATTAAATTGGAAGATTTTGGTCCGCTTTCAGATTTTCAAACCATCATGCAATACATACGTGAAAACACACAGAATGCAATCACATAACAATCATTCAAATGAAACTCTAGGATGGGACGATATTTTTCGTATGGTACGCAGAAAGCAAAAGGAGCATATACAATATCCAATACATACACTTAGACTCATAGCAGGAGATGACAATATCCATTACTCGATACACAAGATTTGAACCGATGTATAAAGCATATCATACCTAAAGGACATTTTTATTTTTGACGTAATAGGCCTACGTATTATTTTTTTGGACAGGGTGGTGGGGATGTGGAGCTGGAGAGGGACTGATCTCAACAAGATTTCAGACTTTACCTTTTGCCCTTCGAGGAATCCAAGCCAGCTGTTCATCAAATCCATTCTGTACGATTTCGTGAAATATCCAACGTAGGACACAAAAGCTGTGATCATAAGTACATCCCCACATAATGTTTCATCCTAATAAAAAAGATACATTTGTTAATTTCCTCATTTTTAACTGAATAAAAGACATAAAGGAACCTGTTTCCTGAACTCCCCGACTGATTCAGCCCATCGTACATTCTCAGAAGCCAGACCACCAACAAGTCGATTCGCTAGAGATATTGTTAGTTGAGTAGCTTCGGCTTCTTGTTGACATTTTAGTTTGTCTGCTGTAGCCTTCTCAAATTGAGCGGTCAACTCGGCCAGGTTACGATCCAATTGCTAGGCAAAGAGAATTCAATGCTATTCAGAACAAATTTCAAACAAAATCGGTAATCTCGATAAGGACAGACTATTGATTTGGCAACCTTGATTCCTCGCGCCAGTGACAAAATGATAACACACACACACGTGATTCCTTTAGAGCGAGTTTTCTGCTTTCCCCAACGGGTATCCTCATGTTTGCTACCCATGATACAGTCTTGGCAAGAAGGTGTTAGAAATGGCGAATTGAGCCACCTTGTATCAACTATACTTTTGGTTTGACACAGCAGATGTAACAATACAAACCACCAACGTTGTGGGTTGTATTCCTTGTAGCTTTCAATACCAACTTACCAATTGCAGTTTATACAACACCACAAATTATGTTGCTCAAGTTAGGTTAACACATCACCACTTCCACTTACAGCAATTTTTCCTTTAATGAAGCCAAGACGATCTTGAGCTGCTGACAGATCTGCATTTGCTTTGGCTAGGGCGATACGTTTTGGCTCCACATCGCAATATACTTCATAGAACCTCACAATATTGATTGCCCAAGCACATAATCCGGCAGCAGCATTCGACTGAAATTAAAATGTACATATTGTGTAGGTACGGTACATAGTTGAGAATTCTAAGTAAACACGGTAATGGGATCTGTAGCTCACAAACCTTTGCACGAATGAAGTCTGGATCAAATTCTGGATCAGCAAGATACGGTCTGATAGCTTTTAAACAATTTTCATGAATATTTTCTTTATCATAATGTAGAAGTTGGTCCAAGAAAGCGTCAACCTGGAAGATACATCAAGGCAGTAATAAATAAATCATACAAAAAAAGCTTTATATTTTTGACAATGTCAGGCCTTTCAATCGAATGTTTGGACTGATGTGAACACCGGCCCATTCACTCACGTATCTGAATCGCTTCTAAATCTAAACACACAGCATAAAATTACATGCGTGATAACAGTACAATGGTATATGGAATTGCAGTAGTTGGTGAGTACAAAACAGAGACACCCTATGTACTGCACGTAATTACAGGCTACCTTAGGCCCCACTGAAGATATGTAGCCAACACTTAGAGCAGAACAAGAAAAGCAGACTCACCTTTCCCATCATATTTTTCCCAGATTTCCAACTTCGGTCTTTTGATATTTTACCATTAGGAGCGAGCAGTACCATAACCCCAGCAACGACATTGATGACAGCAGCAGGAGGTGAGCCGAATGATTTCAATTCAGTGAGATTATTCTAAAAATTGAAAATGTCATTAGCAAAAGGAAGAGAAAGGACTGAATATATCACATATTTGATTTGATTGCATGACGCCACGACCTTCCAGTCACGTGGCCGACGACCTTACGACTACACCACAAAGAAAGTACAGACTGCAAAGAGGACACTGGTAAGCTATCTATCAAAGACCATTGTTTACCTTGTTTAGAGTATTCAAAGCATCCTGAGCGGCAACAAGTGCAGGTTCTGCTTTGACGAGCTCTTGTTCACAAGAGCGTTGGAATTCACCGACTTCTTTTGCAATAACCGCCACTTTTTTCTCTTCTCCATCGGCAATTGCTTTTTCTTTGCTAACCTGTTGGTGTTTAAAATTGTTGGTTTAGTACGTGGGTTGAATTTAACAAAACTAGTCCCCATCCCACCCCTGAAGTGTCCCTGACCGGCTTTAACCTGTCGCCTCTAGCATGAATGTGTCTATATTGACTAAGAACAGGGATGGGACGCTTCAAGTCGTCCCTTCCCAAATGGAGTTTCTCACTCAGTGAGGAGCAATCCGCAGACCATGCCGTCCATTCCTGTGCAATGTACCGTACACACGCCTCCCAATGGAGTGGCTGGCCTGAAGAACCTAGATAAGGCCCACAAACAGTGACTGTCCTGACGTATAGTACAAAGAAATAACAGCAACGCCAAACGAAAGAAGAAGATTTCAAAATGACCTTTTCTGTTTCAACGCCGACCACAGTGATCAGTTTATCAGCGTCCTCATTTTTCTGCTTTAGCTCAACTTCTTGAGATGCCAACTTTTCCTTCAAGTCATCAACCTTACAAAAACAGAATATGTGTAAAAACTTGGTCAACAATACTCAAGAATGTATGAAGTTTCATATGCAAAATTACATACCGGTACGAAAAATCTCGTAAATTTCACAGAATGCCCACAGAATGTGATCTGATGTGTTACCAACCTGAGATGCTGTGCTTTGCAGCTTTGTTAACCCGTTTTCTAAACGTTCCATCTTTGCATGTAGCTCTCTCCTTTTCATGGCTAGAATACTCTGATAAAGTTTGATTTGCTCAAGAAAACTCTTGGGTGTTGTGTAGTTGTATCGTCTAAAATCATAACAGGCAGATCATACTAAGGGGTGCAAATGAGTCGTAAACTTAAACTTACATTATTTAAAAAAAAGACATTATTAAACTATGGTATCGAGTCAATCAGTCGATTTATTATTATTTTACACACTGAAATGTGGCATGCACAGAATCAATATGGGAAGAAAGTCCCCGTGATAGGAATCTAAAGCTTGTTACTAAAGCTTGTTACACAGATTCTGTCTAAAGAAATGAAAAATGAAGTAGAGCCAAATGAAATCAAATAAGATTAGAAGATAGGGCTCATTGAAATCAAACAGTAGTAGCCTAATAGAACGAAGCACCACAGCAGCAGAATTTAGGGCCAAATGAATCAGATTTATGGCACTATGAAATAAAATGTATACACCAGTTATATATTGTATTTATTGGGTTGGTCAATCCTTTCACTTACCTATCATTGGCTAGATAGAGTTTGCCCATATCATTTACGCTCATGTGTACAAAGGACATGAAGTCACTGATGGAGGGCTTGATCTCGCTGTCAATGCCTTCAATATCCTGCATTAAAAATTAGTTTTATGTCATGCATTGTTAACCGTTTCTTTTGAAATAACGTTGCAGCATAAAATAATTAGTGAAGTTTTATGCAATAATGGAATTGCAGTAGACCTACAGTATATATGCCGATAATATAATTATCATGTTATGATTGCGAGATTTACCAGATATTCAAAACAGATGAACCGCAACAACATGATAGAGATGGATTTAAACATTGACCGAAGGATCAGTACCTTGTGGGATCAGAAGAAGTTTTAAGTATTTTCCTATATATGCCTCATTAATTAAATTATGGCATGATGATCATGAGACAAGTCACAACAACAAAACAAAGACACGAGCTGAGTCATTAACCAGCTGTATCTTAAATACACGAGTCAAGCGGTCACCTTGCAACTCTGAATGGCATGCCCCGACATCACACCAATCAACTAGCCATAATATTGTGCAAGAAGCAAATAGAAAGTTTCATACCTGCAGAAAGGTGAGACTGACTGACTGAAGTGCCTCCTCAGGCCATTCATGAAACCAATCAATTTGCGTACAGTTGACAACGGCAGGAAATTTGCGACTTCGAACCCGCAAAGTTGATCCAACGGGTGAAAAGCAAAGAACAACCTGCATAATAAAAGGCTATCATGAGTAGTCTGCAAAGACAACCGGAAATTTCCAAATTTATAAACAAGGCCACTTTTGTTGTGTTATTATATCTCGTGGATGTCGTGATCTACCGGCTGGGCATAGTACCAATGCGAAGCCGACTTGTGAGACTGGTGTGACGGATATTGGCTATTGGCTACATTGTCGCAGAGCCAAGTATTATCAATTAGGAATCACTTTGATAGTGGCCATTAAAATCATGAGCTACTAAGGATAAGATCGAAACAAGTGGAGGAGGCGTGAATAAAAAAAATTACGCTACCGAGTTCGCTCTACCGGCACCCATAACCACTGAGGTTCATTCTATGTGAGACACTAAGCAACATTTGTACATGCAAAACCAGATGTTTTCTGAATGTGCATAATTGATCATTACTAATGACTACACACAGACACACACAAACACACACACACACAGTGTGCCTACCATTGGTCTTATACGCCTGTGAAAAGTTATTTTGAGTTGGCCCCACATTTATTCTTGGTATGTGCTGTATGACATTTGGTCTATCAACTTCAATTTAGCAGCATAGTATGATATACTCCGAAATAAAAGATATACATTGATCACTATTAACATATCTATCTAACCTTGAGTAGCCTCCGAACACGCTCAATAAAAAACTTCCAACAATTTTCTCTTGTATCTTCCATACCAGCTCCTTTCACTTCATTCCTAACTCCACTGATTACGTTTTCGATATCATCGTCAGGCAGCAGCTCTGGGATTTCACCAGATGCCAGAAGGTCATTGACAAGAACGAGGAACTTTTCATCAGGAACCTATGAAACAGTGTAATTTAATGTAAATGTTAACAACAACAACAAGGACTTAAGGTTTTAATCTTGTAACTCGTGTTAGTTCAAGTGCATCTGAAGCATGGTCTTTGCTATAAAATAGGCCTAGACTCACTAACTAGAGATTGATCAATGTTAATTTTTTCATCGCTGCTATGATAAGACTCGTTCGCATGACTGATGGCTGATATCGATAACCGAAAATTCATGAATATCGGCTGGTATCCAATAATGTCTTCCTCACTTGACTAACAGTTGATACTGATAATCTCAAAAAATATCAGCCTTTGATAATTGGCTGGGGCGATTACATTATTGGTCGACCCACTCACTGTCACCATGTTTGCAAAGTTGCAAACTCGAAATTAGTGCTGGGCCAGACTTATAAGTGTGCATAACAGACAGATTCGCATGATACTACACAGGCGAAGTAATAACATTTTGCAACACACATAGGATTTGTACTGTGCAATATAGCAGTATAATTTTGCATGTATAATTCATTAATTGTATGTCAACCTGATATCAAAACATCCCTGCATTTCGACTAAATTCAAGAAAAATACAACTGTAGCCAACCTGAGCATCAGTGAGCAGAAACATGGTCGGTATGCTTTTTAATCCTGCTTTAATGTAAAGATTTGCAAGATCCAATTTCAAATCTGCTATTCCATATCCCTTTCGTAACGTAATTTGAAACACTTCCAATCCGCTGATAAAAGCTGCTAATCTTGAAAGACTCTGTTTTCCAGATCCTCCCACACCGACGAGGAGTGCGTTACCTCGTGGAGATTCCAATATCCGATTGATTCGAGCAACGTGAGACATGGCGTCTTCAAAAAGCACGAGGTTCATAACGGCGTTGACTTCGTTGTAACCTTCAAGTCCTTCTTCCAATAACCGTTGTATTGTCGGCCAATCATTTACCTAGACACGATGAAGCGTCATGCTATACATTTACACAACTAGTGCCCAAGACTGTTTTTCACAAGAGGCAATTGCTCCGGCTATGAACCATAGTTCAGTGTTTCACAATCCCGCTTATATAAACTGCTGAAAGTGATATTAGAACTACTATCATCTAGCCTCTTAGGCAGATGTAATCTGTGTGCCGGTGTGACGACACACACAGAACGAGAATTTATTTGTCAAACAAATCAACTAAATGTGCAAAAATATATAATATAGGCCTACATATCAAATATTTAATGTGAATATAATGTAACATTCGATATGGACAAGGCCTGGTATGACTTGGCGTCTTTGAGCCATGGACACCTAGGAGTGATTGGATTACGATGAGAAAGTAAGAGGGTAATGAATTTAAGATGAGCAAGAAGGATTTGAAAGGATACGTGTGCACTGTGCAGTAAGAATACAAAACAAAACAAGCTATAGATTACTATCCCGGGCATTTTCCCCACCTATTAATTCTATGCTTACCAAATTATCAATTTGCGAAACAGAAATGTAACATGGAAACTTGCATTGTTTCATCACTTTACACAACTGATGAGCTGGTTTATATCTCCAAATTGGAAAAAATCGCATTGTTGCATCAAGGCAAGATATTGGTTTATCAGATGACCTGGTATATACTTTTTATAAAGGAACATAATGTCCTTCTGAAATTATCTTCCTTACCGGCATGTATTTTGGATCTCCAATGCCTGTTGCAAAATGGCAGTAGATCAACGGATCAGCGGCAATCACCTCTTCAGGAACATCATCAAAGAATTTTTTAGTTATTTCCATTTTATACTTTTGAAAATTTTCCAGATCCTAAAAATAGAATCAACAATAGGAGAAAGGTCATGCTTGAACGTCCATGCATCTCTATGGTCTCTCATGTCACCAAACGAAGAAGTGACATGATATTACATCTGGACAAACTTTGTAGAAGTTATAATCAGTAGTATTCCAGTCTATTCTGTTTGGTATATCATAGAGAAAACTAGATGAGAGCTTCTTATTACCGTTGTCTCTACGAGCTTGTCACCGTATACTCTTGAAGCTTCATGTAGCCATAACTTTACCATATCGACTGGCGCCTTGATGCAATCCGGAGTTGAAAACAGAATGCCCTAAACATACATAACACTTGGTAACCTGAAGCCCGAAGGCCAATCCAGAGAATGGCAAGGGCACTGGCTGCCAAATCCAGAAAGCTGGGTTTAGATCCCAGTCATGTCACACTGTGCGAGACGTTCAAATTTGTATCTGGCTGCATGGCACAGTCTGCCCTGCTCGAACTCAGCACATGGGATTATTGGGTGGAGGTGGCATTCAGAGCATGCTCAAATCAGTGTCTTATTGTTCGAAGGACAAAATATTTGAAGTGTTTGAAGTCTCCTCGCTTGTACTACATCTGAAGCAGAAATCATTATAGATATATTATTATATTCTGAGCTGGTTATCTGTTGTGTTGTAGCCGAGCGGAGGCTTTCTTCTGTCTATGAGGCTAGCTATACGGCTAAGAAGGCGTAGGCTTCTTTTCATATGTATTGCGATACGAGCGTAAACAAGAGTCCACTCGAAGATCACGAGCACGATAACAGCGGCATCGGGTCAAGGATCATGCTTAGTCATGCATATCACCACATTATCCCGGCTTCACTCAGGGGATACAACATAAGACCTTGCAGCCCCACGCGAAAAATGCGACCTCCATTTAATCGTGGGTGAGACGCTTTCCAATATTCTCTTTACGAAGGTAAATGGTTCCTCAATTCACTTCTCATATGCATTATCTAAACCCGTATGAAATATATCTAAGATGCCGAACCGAAGGACAGTACATAAGCAGAAGGTTGTAGCCAGGCTATCTTACGCGACCAGAAGTGGTGAAGAAATTGTTCCGCTAAATAGCAGAAGCGATCTAAAAGGTGGATCTCTGATTTCGGCTTATCAAAACGTGGACATAGCAGCAATGGGCGATGTATACCTTACGGAATACATGCTGGAAGCACTAAAAAACCGTCTGGTTGCACACATAACGTTCCTACATCTCTGTAAAATCGCATGGCAATAGTTTCAAAAACAAAAGAGTTGATTCGTGTAAAGACAGACACATACACATACAATACAGACAAATATGCTCTGTTATTTATATAGATTAAAATTTTCAAAAAAACATACTTGGAAAACATTGGACAGATCCCGTAGGTTGAAAATGTAGTGGAACTTGACAGCCGTCGGTAAGAATGCACTGCTCACTCTTGCATGCAAAGCAATAGCAGCCTGAGTCAGAGTAGCCACTGCCTTCTGCGTGCTTATTGGAAAACTTCCGAATTGCAAATGCTGAGTCAGTATGGTGGAATAGATGGTGTTGAGAGCATCCTGAAGAAAATCATCTTGATTTTATATTGCTTAGCATCATCGTTCCATCCTGTAGTTCGATCTTATCCAAATCATTAGATATAAAGGGATTCGAATTATCCAGCAAGAAAAGAGGCTCTTGCTCTTGATTCAACCAGGATACAAATTGATCCAAAGCGAATATTTGCGCAAAATTCATCGATTGGACGACATACAACTGATCTATTGCCACACAGTCATCAGCAGTATGATGCAAGAGATCTATATTCACTGGTCAATTGGTAAATCTCATACAGTAAGGCTACGGTGAAATGGCAACCTACCACAAGCGTTGTGGCATCAGTGCAGGAAATAAATGATATCAAGTTTGCTTGGTAATTTTAATCGAGTTTTCGATTTACGATTCAACGCAAATCATACATATACTGCATACAATTATGCGACGTTGATACTAGGACTAAATATTTGATCCAAAAAAATAATCCAAATTGTATTTGAATATAAAATATCAAAAAAGTCCTTCCCTCGACTGAATTCTGCTATCTGAAGGGTAACTTTTAGATATGATGTAAGATTACCTGGCTGTTTACACTTGGAACAAAAATTCTGAAAATACTCACATTCCCAGGGAAGCTGACGGCAAACACACAGAAATGTCTTTGCAATCTTGGATTTATTGTAAATGACCCAGCTGTTGGATTCATGCATGAGACGTATTGAACATTATTGATTTCCTTCAATATCAATTTGTGACGGTCATACCAATGACTGTGGTCCATATGCTGCCTGTAGAAACGCGTAATGGAAAGTAGTATGAGTAGCATGAAATGTAGTTCAATAAGATCAATATAAATTTATTTGTATATAACTTGCCTATACAAGTACCACTGCTGAACTGAACACCTGAAATGCCTGAGCCTGATAGTGCATTTTTGCAGATGCAGATTTTACGGGCCTTTGAAATAAATGTGCAAAATGGCAAGGCATGCCATTTTCCATGCTTCCACAGAATAAGGTCCTATGATCCAGTACTTTCAGTCCAGAGTGGCACATGGCCTGGGTAGGACCGCATGTGTGCAAGCCATGGGTGGCGTAATGACATAATCACAAGAATCACGCTTCTACTTTAGTTTCTAGCAGGGGTACGTATGTAAAGACTGTATATATATATATATATATTTATAGCTAGTCAGAATCAGACTATACAATAAACATCGAGATCATAAAAATTCTGCAACTGAGAAGCAAGTCCAGACATTATATCGGGCCTATGCTCCTTTCCTAGGCTTCGAATATCCTGTTTTCTCAAGTGTTTGTTCGTATTCAGAGTGATGCCATGGAATATAAAATATACAACAAACAAAGTACCAAACTTACCTTATCATAGTATGGGGCTGGACGGTACCGTATACGTCAACCTCTGGCATATTCAAATCATCGATGAAATAGACAAGCCTGGAGAACAATTACAGAATAAATCAAAAGGATTTACTGCACAGTGCGTACACAATATATGCACCCGCTAAACATTAATTAGCGCTACTAATGGCATCTAGCTGACAACGGTGTCGTGATAATTCGCATGAAGTTTTCCGGATGACTTGACTCCAAGTCCCACCAGGGTCAATGTGAATGAATTGACCTGACTGGAGACTTAGCATCCAATTTATACAATAAATCATGTCAGTAACAAATTTTCCTTGTGGAATTTATTAAGACATTTCAAAGTCTAAGACATTAAAACACACAGTTTCTTGAAGTCAGAGATCATTCCTAAATAAATACAGTCTTGAAAACTCAATAAACAAATTATATCTGCGATATCAGTGTAGCAAAATGTAACCTTTCTTCAACCAATAAAGGCACTGCACACACATGACTTGGATATAGCCTCATTATAAAATATTCCAGACTCAGACTCTACTTGGACATGGCTTATGATTTGGATGTTGAAAATATTGATTACGCAGACTTAAATTGTGACTTGTTCACTACACTGACTATGACTAACACCGTTGCATTTTTGTCTCGTAATAAACTCAACGGAATTTAAAACTTGCCTTTTAGATCCAGGAGGTCCAAAATTCCTTCCAGCCTTTTTCTCAAGAGGTTTTTCTAACACGCCTTGCAACATCATCGATGTCGTGTAGAAGTTGAAAGGTACATTAGCAACCATGTAATCGTCGGAGAGATCGGCTAACTTGGCTTGAACCAATACGGTTTTTCCCGAACCGGCGTTTCCAACTAACATGACAGGTCGACGTTTCTCCATGAGCAGATCCATGAAATATCGAATACGTCTTGTCTCGGTTGTGGGTACCATACATGCCTACAGAAGAATGACGAATTACATAAGATGGTCGTTCTTGCTTCAAACGTTTGATCAACGTGTATACCGTGAATGCGCGAATAAATTTTAACTGACGATGTCCCTCATGACGCGACTCTACGCCACACTACTAGAGAGTTCGTACGAGATCTGCAACAAACTTGAGCTTTGCACCAGGACCAGCAAAGATCAAATCCCGAAGAAATCCAACATTAAAAGGGAAAGATAGTGGAGCCAATGACAGAGGATCCAAATTATAATAGATAGAATAAGTCACTACAGATTTCAAGTCCAGTGAAGTATATATGGCATATACTTCACAAGCTTTTGAAGCTCCGCTCCTTCATGTGAATGACGATGGAATAGTAAAATTGGCCTCACACTAAAATCATTGATATTTGTGGGAAAAGATTATTGCCAAACGTCATTATTCACTTTCATTGAAGCTACTGTAATAGATCAGATGACCCTGTAACAGAAGCAACTACGCATAATGTATTACTAACCTGCAGAGGCATGTCAGGATCAAATTCAAATCCTGGCACACTATCAGACCAAGGAACAAATTTCTTGGTTTCTACATCGATGCAATAGTCGAACACGGTTCCAGTGCTTGGAAACTTGACAGTTTTAAACTCACTGTACCACCATTTGCTAAACTCCACTCTAAAACGAACAAGCAAACAAAAACCCAAAATATTGTTTTTCTCAGAAGAATGTCACAAAACTTGATCAATATTACAATCAATACCAGTAACTGTATATGGGGTGAGTTGATGAGTTCATGTTGAAGTAGTAAGGTTGGACATATTGCCACTTTCCAATTACGTAGCCCAGTAGTTAAAAGGATCATATCGTGCCACCATCCCGCAGGTATAATATCACCATACTATCTCCATTATATGCTTCTCAGAATACATGCATTTACCATCTCGAACTAATATGTACAATGCTGGAGTTGTGTGTACAGTGATAAGTTGATCATTAGCTTAATCCCCAGCCAATGCCTGTCCCAAGCTCGGCAAATGGGGGAGGTTACGGCATGCAGCGCTGCCGGTGGGAAGGGCACTCGGCAAAAAGCCATGCGTTGGATAGATAATATCTGTTGGAAGCCTGCGGTCATCCAGTAACGGCAGACCCATTGGAAGCATAATGTTATCAACTAAATGAACTGCCGCATAGAATTATTTTAAAACACTACATACCTGTAATCAATGAGCTGATCTTGAAAAAGTGCACCTCCAAATGCCCAAATGCACGCAAATACAAAGTACAGCTCATATAACTCTTTTGGACAATCAGGCGGCGTATTCTCTGGTGTCAACAACACTTCAAGGAGATAGCACAGCATCTACCGGTAGTAAAAAAAACATAAGAAATTTCAACGACAAAGAATCCAATCTTGATTGTACAAGATTCATTGGCGACACAGGGCAAATGATTTCTTCCATGATGCCCTGCTTCAATTAAACAAATGTATATAGTACATGGCGATATAGCACGGATTTTCGGGTAAAAAGTAAGTTTCAAAATGTTACTAGAAGTCTGTATTTTTTAGCAATCATTAGTTTTTCAGTGGTTGTAGCCCCCATACTGCAGGGTTTCGAAGGTAATCTCATCACAGATGGAACCACAACAGACAAAAACTTTGGGCCAACATACGGTTAATGTTTTAGAACTAAGGGCTTGGAAAATGAGCCAATATTCGACCAAATGATAATGACGCCATAATATTCACTACTGAGATGTCTGGCTTTAATGTTTTAGAACTAAGGGCTTGAAAAATGAGCCAATATTCAACCAAATGATTATGACGCCATAATATTCACTACTGAGATGTCTGGCTTTTGACTGACGAAAATCAGGTAACCACAAAATAGTAGCATACCTCCATGGACATTGGACAAGAACTAGAAAATACAGCAACGCAACATGATACAATTAACTAAGGGTTGCAAGATAACTTCCCTGATAATGTGGTGTGTGCATTGGCACAACTGTTTAACTACTTAGTCCCTTTCCCTAACAATCTAGATAGAGCAAGGTACAGTACTGGTACTTTTAGCAACATTTTCTCTAATTTTGTTTTACTTCCGTTTTGTGTCATTTCGCTGTCTGATAAACAAAACAAACACAAGCAACACCAGAATGTTTTAATATTCTTCACAGGTTACAATGCTGATAGAGATAATCATATTTTTGCATTCACCACAAGTATACCAGCCACATCAATGGCTATTAGACCTATCACGATATAACTAGTAGAACACTTACCATCATTTTTGCACATTCTGGAATCGGAGTGATTGTTTTGAAACGTGATCGGATTGTTTCTAGGCAAGTTGGTATGTATTTGTCAAACAGAATGGTCAGATTTGCTTTCTCTGATTGCACCTCTCTCTTGTCAATCCAAGATGTTACCTAAATGTGTACTATTAAATAGATGATGTACAATAGTACGGTAGGTTACTTTCAAATCACTACAGAATCGCAAAAAAAAATCTGTATTAGTGTATTTAAATAATTGTGATTAAGAGAAATACTATACAGCAGACCACAGAAACTATGGTCTTATGAAGTTATGTCAAGGGCAAGGCACCAAAAACAATGAAAATGCAACTTTTAGTGATTTTCAGCCACCTTAGAAAGAAGCGGTGATATATGCAACAACAACAAAAAGACACCTATAATACCAGTAATGCGGTAATGTGTATGAAACAATAAGGACCAGCGCCTCTTGTGGGCCATTATTTCAGCAACCCCAATTCATCTTGCCGGTGATGTAATAACCTATTTTTCATATTTCGAGATGTAAACAATGTCAGATGTTGCACATAGTAACCATGAAAGACAATCTAGAATCTAGACACTTACCACCGGATTCCAACCAAGATCAGCTGGATTGAGATACAAAATACCAGCACGAGATACTGTTGCTGGTGTTGCAGTTCTTAGATGGCTGATTTCAAAGACTAGACGCATGGATGGAGTCAGTGGAATACGTTCATTGCTCGCCAATGTCAAAACCTTAAAACCAAAATAAGTCAAAGTCACACCATATCAATTCTTGGTGAGAGTAGACTATCACGATTCAATTAGCAAGTCTTAGTGCAGGTCTAACATGGCAAAGGGGTCAGAATTGAAACAGCATTCTATCTATATAGTAAGGTAAGCAAACCCTTACAGACTGAACAATTCACTCCCATTGTGCACAGTATGCTATGTGCGATTGTATGTATGCTGTATGACCGGTGGATGTATGACAAAGAAATGAACAGTCACGATGGGTCTCAGGTCAGTACAAATGGATACTGTAGGGTTGTGACAGGATGACATCACGCATCAAGCATAAAAATCACTTCCATATCATGAACAATTCGATCCATGGTGGGCACCCAAAAACAGAATGTGGTCGAAGGAAGTAGGAATAAGGGAGTAATGACGTTGATGGGACTTGGAAACTCACGACATACTAGTTTCATAGCAGACAACATCCCTACGACACCAGAATACTGTGTGACTAAATTCATGTAGAATTGTCAAAAAAGACATTGGCAGGTGTGTACTTTATTATAGAGCTTTCTTGTTACTGCAGCTGCAGCCCTACCTTATTATCATCCATGACAGTATTCAGAGATTCAATCCACATCGGATCAATATCACCATCAAGTACAATCCATTTTGGGCCATCATGCGCAACATTAGACAAGTCTCTCATTATAGTAGAGAATAGTCCATCCTTCCATTCCCGTGTTGCTGGATTGATAATTCCAAACAACTCGTCATTGGTAACTGCTTTAGGATTGAGATCGATCCATACTGGACGTCGCTTCATATTTTGGTAACATTTGTTGAGAGATTTGAGAACCTAAATACAACAATATCAATGCAATCAGAGGGGGACTGTCATTGCAATGCTCGGCATTGCCATAACGACTCGAGTCAAGTTTTTCGGATGATTTGTATTGACTCGAGTCTCTTTGGACGAATGACTAGTCTTCAGTCGATACTCAGATAATGGAAGTGATGACCTTACTCAAGACTTCGCATTTCATTTTTGCGAGTCTTAAATCAAACCGGTAATAAATTTGCCTCATGGAATTTATCAAACTATTTCTTATGCTACATGCTTGTCAGAGATCATTCCTACGTAAATTTGTAAAAACATTCCGAAAGATGAAATATTGGGCGCTGGAATATTTACCTTTTTCCAATAGAAAATTCTCTATTTGATAAAAGTTATCGAGAGTTGTTGTTGTTGTTGTTGTTGGCACTCCAGCTGACTGACAGCTGTGGCATGGATTTGAAGGTCTCAGTGGCCAGACATGAGTTGTTGCTCGGGATCAGTGATTTGGTCATAATTTGCTGTGTATGTCTATCGGAGTACAACTTCTCTCTCACCTGAGTTTTGCCAGTCCCTGCATTCCCAATAATAAACACAGAGTGTCGAACGAACAGCAGCTCCTCCAATTGCACCAACTTGAGAATAAAGTTGTCTTCTGCTTGCAGTTTCAAATCCTAACATGAAAGGAAAGTAGCAAGATGTTTTGAGATGTGTGCATCATTGCATCGGGAATCTTGTTACCGACTGAAGGTGAAGGGATGCATAATAAAGGACAAAACAAATAGTGCCCCCAACCCAGGTTATCCGGTATTCTATTTCTGTATTAATGTGGTTTTTATGTTCGGCGTACAAAAGTGTGAATCGCTCTGTGACGTGACATAGCAGCGGATTTGAGTTAACTTTCAGTTAAACTTCATATTTGTTTATCGTTGGTGTTATTGTATTGTATATTTATTCACTAGCCGAGCGGCTCAAATATGTCAGTCCAAAAGCGGCAAACAAACAGAAAAAGATCAAAAAGGCCAGTAAGAAAGAGATGAGCTGAGTATGACCCCTAAAACACCCCCTCAATAAAATTCGACAGGTTATGTCACACTATACTGGTTGTGGTTATAGAGAGGTTGACAGCGGATTACATGATCATCGATCATTGATCAAATCAATAGTGGTAGTGCTGTCGAGCTGTCGGCATACCTTGCACTGAGCATGTAGGTCTATTAAGACTACAGACTAGCAGAGGAAGTATAGACATTCCAGCACCACCGATTTCATATGAGCTGTTATGACATTCAACCAGTAGACTATGAGTAGGCTTTATTGGGCTGGTGGAGTTGGGCAATGGAGAGAGTTTGTGGTTTGCTGCATGAAGGGAATCCTGAATGTTAATAGGTATATAAGAGTCCTGCTAAATCGTCGTATGGTTCACAATCCATTTGTTGATGCCAAATCGGGTGTCGAAGCTAGAACAAATTGGAATCAAATGATTTTCAAAATCGTGAATCTTCCCAAGTCTGGGCTCCCAGGTAGTTATCTAATTCACACCCCAAAAATAGTAAAAACGTTAACTAACTTGGACAGACTGCTTGCACATTTTCTCCAATTCCAGGTCACGCTTTCTCGGTACATCCAAGGCTGGGAAAAGATCTCCGATAAGACCCATGAAGACTGGCATGTCGTCAGTCACAATCTTTGGTACATTGAAATCACGGAGAGCTCTCATTAAAACCTGAAAATGAGATCACTTGATATAGCACTTACCCTTAAAAATTTGAAGTGATTGTGCCATGGCCATACTGTACTGGAAAACTGGATAAGTGGACATGCACCAGTGTGCCACCTAAATCAACCAACAAAGCAGTTGATGAAATTTGAATTTCAATATCTGTGGTGTGTGGTAGCTTAGCAAGATAGGCCGAAGTATTGTTGCTGCAAACGCACACAGAATAATCATCTGAATTGGCTCAAAATGTTACATGGTGTAAGGTCAAGCTTAGTATCGGTAGCCTGATACACGATACACCCATTGCTTGGCCGATCCACTGTACAAAAGATTATAGATTTACATTTCAAGGCACACATAAAAAAATATATAATTACATATATCGGTAGAAAAATCATGCACAATGCACATGTACTTTGTACTGTGCCTCCTAAATGTGTTACATAGCAATTACCTGATCTTCTGGCCTTCCCTTGTCCCCTCTCTTCAATGACCCAGCTACAACCAATACCGATTTGATAGCTCGCAGTCCCCAGTCATAGTGATCTTGTTTAGATAAGAGTTCTTTGCACAACGTGTATAATGTAATAAACTTCCGTGCCAAAAGTCTTGCTTCAAGAAATCCTTCGGCGACAAGCATAATCTCGCAGATAAGTTCAAAATCTGGCACAACCATAGCACAAGGTCGAAAGAGAGCCTAGATAAGAGATAAAAATGCTCATTGTTAGATTATTATATGAATTTAAAGATAAATTCGGGACAAACTTCACTGATGAATAGTATGAAATTTACGAAACTGAAGTAGGCTATAAAATGCAAGGCGTATAGGCCTACTGGTAACGGGGAGGGGGGCATAATATGGCAACAACAGACTGAGTCAAAAGTTTTCATATAAGTTCTAATGTGTAGGCAATGCCTACCAGGCATACTACATTGCCAATTTTAGCAATTCCAATAATTTTACACAAGTGCACACTACTATTACAAGTACACAATACCCAATGTCTTTTGTGTACTGTCGTA
This sequence comes from Botrylloides violaceus, assembly GCA_030412335.1. Taxonomy (NCBI): domain Eukaryota; kingdom Metazoa; phylum Chordata; class Ascidiacea; order Stolidobranchia; family Styelidae; genus Botrylloides; species Botrylloides violaceus. The sequence continues at coordinate 5,037,468 of JASFYC010000810.1, forward strand.
CATCATAGACACCTGCTTATACAATCGTGGCAGTTTCAAATAAGATAACCTAACATATCACTTATAGATATATTAGCGTCCTAGTTGACCAATGGATGATGGAGTAATGGAAAAAGGGATTAACTACAATACCTTTAGATTTTCGGGCAACTCGGTACGACCAGCATAACCAGGATTCATGGTAATGAATATGCCAACAGTTGGAGTCAATGAAATGTCTTCCCCTTGGAATATGAATCGCTTTTTCTTGTCCCTGATGGCATCTTGGATAGATTTGACCTAAATGCACAGTGAGATTATGCACTAAATTACACAGCCTGAAATACAAGCATATATTATACTTGTTTGGGTGGCAACAGCACTAACATTCTGCCTGCATTATTGAAATATCTATGCAAGCTTTCCGGCTACCCTTCAGCAGGTGAAGGTGGAAGGTTTGTTTTGTATTATAATTTATAATATTGTGGCACGATCCCACAAGCCCCATCAAACTAAGATGTAGTTGATATATTTGCGTTTGTCTTGCATGGCAGTTGGTGCAACACTGTAGGCCTACTGCACACTGTACAGTACGGTTTACAATTGTGTGGCGACTGCAAAGCTGAAAATTCCTCACCCCGCTATGGCTGTCTACAAACGGACCATGACTCGAAGGAAGAGAATGGATAGGGTGGGCCTGCATAACAAAAAATCGTAGAACCACTGTGTAGCGATACACAAGGATTAAAACATACCTGTACCGCGACCACAGACAGTACTTCAACTGATATCCGATTGAATTCATCAAAACATCCCCAGGCTCCAGTCTGCGACAAACCTTTGTAAATATTTCCAACCGACTTGTAGTCCATCTGTTCAGAGCAGTTGAAAACATACACCATAATTCCTAAAGCGCGGCCCAAATCTTTGGTTGTTTCAGTTTTTCCTGTTCCAGCAGGACCAGCAGGTGCCCCGCCCATGATAAGATGCAACGACTGAGTCAGCGTAATGTAACATCTGAAAATAGTAATTATGATTAATAACCGGCATGCACAAATTGCGCTACACCCACAATTGTTTTGGTTGTGAGACCCACAACTCGCATTAGTAATTAGTAAGCTATTGTATGCTGGGTAGGAAAATCACAGAGAAAAACGTAGCCTACAACGTTCTGCTTTATGTAATGTTCTTCGGTTCAGCGGGTTTAGATAATGCGTATGAAAAGAGAATTGAAGATCCGTTTTCTTTCGTGTGAGAGGGCAGCGCCTCACACACGATTAAACGGTGGTCGGGTACATACCCCAGCTATGTGTCTGTCAATTTGCACATTTTTTGACTTCACTCCCGCCGTTTTTAGGAGTTTGGCCGTGAAACTCGGCAGGCATGTAGAATCGGCCATAATACGTGTCATGACCAGCGGATTTTCCCTGTATGTTAAGTCGAATAATTCTACTGGGAGAGAGCTTTTGAGAGAACAAACTGTAAGCGCATACCCGTACCCTTACCTATGGTCACTCTGTTGTGGCTTTCGCCTTGCACCTAGGTTAGAACAGCGGTCCAGCAATAGACTAATTGAGTTTTTTTGTGCGATCAATGACTTGCATTAGTGATTAGTATGTTGGGTTAATGGGATGCAAGCGGAGAAACGTAGATTACAACATTCTAGTTATGTAATTTCTTTCGTTCGTCCTCTTAGATATTATAGCCTATCACACGGGTTTAGCTAATGCATATTATGAGATGTGCATGGAGGTGCCATTTTTCCTTCGGCAGGAGAGGGCAGCGCCTAACCCACGATTAAATGGAAATCAGGTTTTCTGCATATGTGATGCCTACAACGTCTAATGTTGTATAGGCCTACCCAGGGTAAAACCGGGCTAACCAGCTAGTCAATGAATAAGTCTAACCTGTCAGTCAATGGTGTGATCACCAATCGTGGAGTATTTCCCAAATATTCGTAAGAATACAGAAACTGTGCATCACATATATTGGCGTAACAATGTCCAGACTTATCACACCATCTGTGTCTTAGTTGCGACTGCCATATGAACTCGCCAGCACTCTCAATCTTAAATAAAGGTTAACAAAATTAGCTACTAAATGGTGATAACTAAGCTGTAGCTTTCATTAGGCCTACAGTGTTCAAGTCATTTGAAACAAAAGTTTACTGAACATGCCACATCATCTGAACCTGTGTATCAACTGTATATCTAGGTAGACTACCGTAAATAGTAAAGAGACTTCTAACCTGGTAAAATATCAAGTTTGATAGATGGCATGTGACATAAAAATACTGGCATACCGATAGAGCATGCCTACCTTTTGCATGATTAGTTTGGTGACAACATCTCTTGCATGCACATCGATGGTGCAGATGGTCATGATCTTCTGTCGCTCACCAGGAGTCAAACCTCCAACTAACAGATTGATCAGAGTATTCAATTGTTGAACTTGTTTCTTTGAGTAATCTTTCATAGCATTCTCATAACCTTCTTCAAGGCGAGCAAAGGCGATACCAACCTAAACCAGAATACATGACTTAGTAAATGAAGGGTATATAATTATACTGTATATCGCTGGTCGAAAGCTAAATGCAGATATGTCCACTTTTTACAAAATTCGCTTTTTTTTATGTATATATATATAAATATAGTATATATGGACACATATCCTTATTTTGTCAAATTTTGGGGCCTGTGAGGCTTGCAGTTTATGAGATAGGTATGATACAGGCTTACTTTTGAGAAAGTTAAATAGAGACATGTCCAACATTGTGACATATACCCTTCTGATACCATTTTCACTACTATGTAACATGGACATAATATCCTTTTGGAGGGTTCTTGTGTCATTACAATTATTATATATACATAATGTTTGGTGACTTTTCTTAAATTGGAATAAAGTCTAGAGTATGGTACAAAAAAGTTCTCCAGTCATACTTATGACTATCCCAAGATGGGGCAAATGTGGCGAGTTGTGATTGGAAAGGCACCAGTGGTAATACCATACGGGGTATCCAGTGTAAAATCCCTGCCAATGGTATCAGGCTCGATCCGTCACGGCCCCCATAAATGGAAATATGGATGGATGGATATATAAATTGAATATTTGACAACAAATGCATTTTTTCATGTCAATACTTATGCAACAAACATTGCCCTTACTGTATCTATAGCCTAGGCTATATAATTTTAAATTACTTAGATAAAAGTTTTCATCCATTTCAATTCAACCTCGAGTAGTAGTAAATTGACAAACCTCGGTAGTCCACCATATCTGTGTGACAGCAAGAGCAACTTGTGCAGGATAATCAAACAGCCATTGATCCCTGGCCTTTTCTTCATATGTCACAACTGACTCAGCCATCTCACTCCGAACAGTAGCTCGCATAGAATCCATCACTCGATTGAGCCAACTTTCAACCTGACAACACAAAATGCAATAGACCTATAGACAAATTTCAATCACAAAGCAGTGCCGGTACAGGAATTATAACCTTATTATCCGAGGCAGCAAAGCCGTTAGTAGCAATTGTTGCAATGTAATTTTAACAAGCAGTAGCGTCGATGACAGAGAAATTAGATAAAAGTATAGGATAGTGTAAGCACAATAATTGGTTGCAGCGAAAGCACAATTTAACACCGAGCCTCCTCACATCCTCAGGGTATACCTGACGTCTTATTTAGATTATCTGTGTAAGACTGTAGGCTATTCAACGTACACCATCGTACTGATAATGAGATGGTTATTCGTAAAATATCTAGCAGTACCAGAAGGTGAAAAAACTGTCAAAAAATGTTAGAAGTTCATATTCATACGTTATGCTATTGAAGTTGACTAACCTGGCCGACGCAAGAGCACAAGCTTCCAAAGGCAACATATTCCCCTTCCCTACTATACATCCCTTCTGCTTCTTTGGTCGGCTCGTTTTCTTCATCCAGTTGAAATTTTAGCTTTGTCGTATTATCGAACAACTTTGAAAGATGCTTCGCCACTTCAACAGGATTGTTTCCATTAGACAAAATATCCAATAAATCCGAAGATGAGACAAAGTAGAATCTTGGAAATGCAAGCCTCTTTGTTTCCAGATATTCTGCCAATGCTTTCTCACATTTGGTGAGTTTATTTTGTAGATTCTCAAAACGTTCGCTCAACCCAGGTTTGTTAGTTGCTTCAACAACGTTTGGTGTCTTCACAGCGTCAGCCATGATCTCTGATAAAAGAGACAAGATATATATATATAATTTATAATATTTAAATATCCTATATTAGACACAGTTACAACTAGTAGCGATTTCATAGTAGCAAACAATTGGGAAGCTGCGTTAAACTCAATATATATATAAAAATAGACATAATCCAGCTTCCCTGCCAGGCTTCCAGCATCATAGGAATTATGTGGAGTATGGAGAGAGAGTAGGTGAAACATGAAAATACCGACCAAAGGAAATTTTTCACAGATGATACGATAATATCAGCGCTTGCGCCTGACTGGTGCCTGATATCAATAAAAGTGGAAAATTCTTTAATACCGACCTTATAATCTGTTGATTATCGGTCTTTTAGCTACCTATTGGCTGATCATTGAGGACAACATATCGAATTCCCCACTTGACTAATGGCCAATACTGATCATCATCATCATCATTGATAATCATCCGCAAAAATATGAATAACGGCCTCGATAAGTAGGTCGACCCGTAAACATGACTCACAATACCTAACCAACCCAGTTCAGCATCTACTAGCACTCATGTCAAGTATGCATGCTCACAAAGACCGCTGTAAGGCCTGTGCAGAACCACCAGCAGAAATGGTGAAATTCTTAGCTATAGCCTGTTTTAAGCCTGGGAAATGAAGAGGATCGTGGCAGGAAAGGTGTCTAGCATATAATCTGCAGCCAAATATTGTCTGGGTAAATCCACTGTAGAATGGAAGTGAAGTGGTTACCCAAACAAGATATGATGGGCTGAAGGGACACGAGGAAGGTTACACTGTTTTTTTAACCAAGTTTTTACGACAAGATGAGTTGGCTCTTTAATCGACGGGAAATAAATAATTTATTAGAAGCAACTCATAGTAAAATCACCTTTAAAATCTGCATCAATTTCATCAAATCTTTTTGAATCTTCAGGTAGTTGTGCTCGGATATCTTCAGATCCGATGAAGATACTCTCCAAATGTGACCAAGTACGTTGTACTTCCAGCCATACGGTGAGAACCATATCTGTGGTCGATAGTTTTTTCACCCAGCCAGAGACCTCTTCCAGGAAATGCGCAATGTACTTTGATGTCATCAAATTTTGTAGTTGAACCTAACGAGACCAATAACATCATTGAGAACAATCTATTGGGGACAGGTAAATAGACTTCATCTCTGTGTGGATGTAGGTAGGACCATGGCCATGATGGTAGGTGAGGGTAGGAAATGGGAAATTCGAATAAAACAGAAGGGTATGGAGCAAGCACACTAGCACAGCCATTTTCACTACTTCAATAAAACCATGGCAGTTGCCGATACCATATCTGGTTAGCGGAAAGATCTTTTGTGTAGTATTATATTTGACAGGGCAAGGTTTTGAAGCAATGTATATCATTGCGCATAATGGATTTCAAAATTTACATTTACCTGGTTATCTTCCAAGGTCTCCACAAGTTCTTCACTTGTTCTAATTAGCGGTGAGTGAGTTCTGTGATGTTCATCATACTCAAAGTTCATGACAGACCATGTACTGTCGAGTTCTTTCAGAATCTATGAAAGAAAGTATTTCGATTGAGTAAGATCATTGTACAAACAACAAAAGAACATATGCTTGGTCCTAACAGAATTGTTGGCTATTACACAAAGATTCATTATGACAGAGAGAGGCATCCAACCACAATTGATGTTAAAGCCAGCATACAGCAAGCTACAACACAACGTACCACGTCAATCAACTAGCCAAAGGTTAGTCCAACCATGCTAGTGTATGGCAGACAACATTTATTAATGGGTTAGCCAAAGGGGACTCTTAAACAGGGCTTTGGAGCTGCAAGCCACAAAGCAGGCACTGTTTAGTCAGAGCCGGAGTGGAGCTGATGAACAATAATTCAGTTGGAGCTGGAGCAGTTACCATAGCAAGCGTATTCAAAGAGCTGGACTATGAACGGAGCTTAAAAAACGGAAACAGACCGAGCCCTATTGAGTGAGCACCTGGAGTGGAGCATACCTTTCTTCAGCAAAATCCCAGCTCTCGTACTGCATTTGATTACATCAATGCGTAATAGTTGGAGCAGGAAATGATATAAATTTCTCTGTACGCAGTAGGAGTTGGCGGAGCGAGAAATGCTGTTGGCTATGCAGCAAGAGTTGGCACTCGAGCAGAAAAACCACAAGACTCTGTACCCTGGAGTACAACCACCATAGTTTGGTCTTAAATGATACAATATTGCTTTCCCTAAACTGCCTTATTAAACGAAACCCATTGTTATTGTTCATGTTCAGTTACTGTTGTTGATGTTACGCACTGTGATTTGCAACTGAAGCTCTAACCATATTACCAGTACTCAACTAACCTTTTCCATTCCCATCTCTTTCACGGCCTTGTCCACAATGCCCCGTACCTCATCTTCAAATTCATGCAAATTCAGCTTCAACAGATCAGACAGTGTAGTCTCCTCATCCATGGTAAAACGAACCTGAAAAAAAATCCAAGGTTAACCAACGACTCCGAATAAATAAAACTATTGGTTACTTTGGCAGCTTGCATGAGTTCGTGCCAATGTCTGTCACGGATAGCCGGATTTTGCAATTCACCAACAGCACGCAATGACGTGATCATGTTCTTTACATCCGAATCCAGTCCAGAAAACACATTCCAAGCTCTTGATTCTTTATCCAGAGATCTGATATCCTAAAAAGTAGTGTCCACAAAATTTCTATTACAGTGAGTGGTATAATGACAGCGGGCCTAATTACGTTTATCTTGCTGTATGTGCTCCACTGTACCCTATACTAGTCAAACTTCGGCTTGTAGGTTGCTGTAGTTATAATCAATTGGTCATGGTCGAAATGATTGGAATCAAATCAAAGGGTCTAACTAACCTTAGCAAATCTTTTACAGTCTATGTCCATCTGGTCCACATTTATATCAGCCCATAGTGTTGTTTTCCAATCATTGATGCTTGTGCTTACAATCTTAACCAAATCCCAAACTTCTTTCACAATGACGACTTCTCTACGACATGCCTTCAAGATAAAATTAAAAAATATTACATCCAACTAAGTGAGCTAGTTAGCTCAGTAGGTATATATGTGTTTGTTTGTGAGTTTGGTGATTAATTCCTATCAATCCCATCAAACCTAAGATGCAAAAATAGGTAGCCTATAGGCCTAATTGGAGCTATATATCTCGATTCGAAATTGCCTCTGAATTGATTCAAACCTTTTGCGATTCTTGCTTGCTGACATGTGGTGTGATTGGTGGGCGATGGCAGCAAAAAGTGGAAGTTCCTTGGCCATAGGACCCATGCTGCTAAATCGTGAGTGGTTAAACCTGCTGTGCGTTGTGGTCACTCACAAACGGAACAAGGCCAAATTCACACGATGAGGAAATTTTAATAAAAGCACATAAAATATGAAAAAATAGTGGAGCCGATGGCAGACGATCCAAATTGACCAAATAGTAATAAATAAAATAAGTCACCACAGATTTAACGTTCAGTCCAGTTTATTGGAATATTCCAATTGGAATTTTCCAATAAACTGGACCTAAATCTTTGATGACTTATTATATTTATTACATAAAATATACAATTTCTTCTTGAATAAAGAAAGAGTTCTTGTCACCTTTAGTTGTTTGTAGTCATGGATATTGACTTCAAAAAGTCCGGCAGATTCATAGAGCTGATTCATTTCATTTTCATATTGTGTAATTTCTTCGTTCATACGGTCAATGGAAGTATAGGGATCCTCGCAATCGAAACGGAAAACAACTTCTTTACGAAACCTTTCACGAAACTCATGCTGCTTCACATCAAAGCTGGCACATTTTCGACGAATAATCGAAACTTCGTTAGCCTGGGAATGAGAGTTAATAACTGAATAATAGCTGTAAAGCCAAAACTAAATGCACCTTTGGATTATATACCACTTCTACATGTTTGGGTTAATTTCTTATGACCAATTATTGGGAGAGAGCAACAAATTACTAAAATTATTTTGGCCCAAAACGCAAAGCAGAGTGTCAATAAGAGAACTATCATGTGAGGATGTTACCGATGTGAAGATATAATATATATGTGTATATATAATATAGTAAATAGGCTACCAATAATTCAAATTCAAAATTGAGAATCTGAGAGCCGAAGTTGAAAGACAATTGAACATGATAAGACAACATGGTGAAGGCGATATAACAAGGAACCTTACACTTTTAGATAGGAAACAAGCATGCTAAGTCAAGGTAGATAAAATAATACCACCAGCAACATTTACAACAGATCATTGTAGAGAATAATAATAATTTAAGAAGGTAGACCTATATACCGGGTGTACAAATGAGAATGAAATTTTGGGCAGAAGTGTAATCCTGTCCATCACTTTGACATGGAAGCCAAAACACATTTCTAGATCAGAGCTACGAGTCCTACAACAGAAGTATATTTTGTATTTGTATACAGCAACTGAATGACTCAAATGTTTCACCTTAGTAACAGTGTCAGATAAATAGAAAACAAACAAAAATTTCAGTAAGAAGATGAGCCGATGGAGTCTACTAATCACCCCAGCCCCCACTCAATAAAATTCCATAGCTTGGCATCGAGAAGTCAAATATGGAGAGCCTATGGAAGTTGACCATGACCTACACAAAGTTGTAAAACTGGAAACTGATAAAACACAGGCCTAGCCAAACCTAAATGTCCAAGTGTTCAATGTCTGTATCATTCTAGGCGAAAATGCTCACCTGCAGTGGTGTTACAGTCTGTTTTACTATAACAGCAAGCTTCTTGATGTTATTCCATTGATCTGGCAGTTCTTGAAGCTGATGGTGAACTTCCTCTGACATTTCTTGATCGTAACTCTAAAGACAACAGATTTGAATTTTAATGTAGGATTCAACAACAAGATAGAGCAGAGTGATTGATAGCTGACAGCCTGTGTAAATATGGTCTAAATATTATTCATGGTATAAACTCAGTGCTCTAGTTCGACTCGAGACCAAACTTTGCTTAATTTGTTTAGTTCGTGTTCAGATCAAACCCTCACCATGCTAGCGCCTGGAACTTTTGCTTCAGCATAAAGAAACGTTATAAGGTTTATGACACACGGCACTGTACGAGTAATGTTCTTAGGCAAGCTCTATTTCATCCCTAGAGTACCAGATCACAATTGGTAATACCATAATGTAAGGTGTTCACACTAAATCATTCAGATTCTGGGTATAGCAATATGATTCAGAATACGTGTACTGTACGGTACATATATAATGGTGCCTCTAGTGACATTTCGGACACTCCTGCCAAAAGTTTGCGAATTAAAACAGGATATTCAAATACCTTCAACAGATCAATGGTAAGCTTGAGTGGTTCAAACATTGTATCAGTGGTGTCTGTTCGATCCCGGACTGCCATGAGATGACCCATGCAATGTACTAATCCATCGTAGTCGCCTTCCATGACTTCTTTGCTGAGACCAGTATCGGCCACTTTGATGAAGGTCTTCAAATCCGCAAGACTTGTTTCGACATGGCTTATGAGATGCTGTAAACGATAATTAGGACAGGTTAATTCACAGACAGTATGAATAGATCTGCCATATATTGAAGGGGACTAAAATCTTTCAGTTTTGCGCCTTCACAATTAGCTAGCAAAGGGTCTGTAGGTGTTTCTGTAGACGATAATTAGACCAGCATAATTCACATACACGAAAAATGAAAATCGTATTTTGAAAGCGACTAAATTTCTTCCTGTTTTAAGAATGGTATGATAAAATCCAAGTAATTGTGTATTCATCACTCTTCAGAACTTTAAAAAAGAACAAAAATGCCAGTAAGGAGATGAGCCGAATGCGGCTACAAATACCCCCCCCCCTCATTCGTGCAATCGACATCAAGAAGTCAAGAGTCTAAACGTTGAAACAATGGGCAAGTCAACTACCCTATACAGTGCCAGAAATACAGGTTTCCGATCTGTGTACTGTATAGGTCGAATTTTCTTATCAACTCACTTCTTTGAACATGAAGCTCCACCTCTTTACTGTGTTCAGTAATGCCTGCTTGAATGGCTTTATGTTAATGATAAACCAACCATCAAAAATTCTCGTTGGTTCGACTTCTGCGATGACTTGGTAAAGACTTTCGTATGAATCAATCTAAAAGCAAGTAAAATGAAATATGTCCTTATCTTTAGTAACCTACTCCATGTTAATTTAGGGGAGCAGTGAAATTAAGGACAAAAGAAGTTTGTTAATGACTTTTTGTAGCAGCATGTCAGGTAGGTACAAACCTGTTCTTTGAACTGACGGAGACTTGGAGGTGATTTAGGAACACCCTCCTCACCATGTGATTCAATTTCATCAGCAGTCAGAATGTGTCCATATGTCAAAAATTGTTGCATGAACTCCTACAATAAGAGAAAAAGAGAAATCTGAATCGGAAATAGAAGCGATTCCAATTCACCGAGTATCATGAGCGGGGCATTCGCACGGCAGTGGATACACCACAAAATGAATTATTATATATTGTTACAAATGACATTTTAGCAAAAAGTGTGACACAATATTACGGTATATATATTTTCCCAAGAGTTCTTGGTACGAGAAGGCCCACAGTATGTCGTTAGAGGTAGTCCAAATATTTTTCAGGAGGCCTATAGAAGCATGACAAAAATACTTTGACCGTAGGTGCCACCAAGAAGAACGTCCAATATAGCCTACTTGTCTATCGTCAGTCCAGAGATTTGAATATTCCAAAAACTCTTCAGAATATGCAATAGCCTTATCCATTGCTTCATGCACACGATTTATCAAGTCGCTTCGCAACACATTCAGCTCTTCCATATCTTCCATGTCAGTCTATGGGAACATAGAATTGCTTGCTATCACGAAAAACACATGCAAAAAACAGACGCTATACAAACCGAATAGTCTGTGAACTCAGTATGGCATATCCGTGGTACTAACGAGCTCATTTTGTAAATATCTTCAAGAAGGCTATCCACGATACGAAGAAATCCTTCAGATTGAACTACCCCCAATGCAGGTTGGAATACCATATCTGGAGCTTGGAGTTCCAATTCGGCCAAAAACAACGGGCTTACATCAGCCTAAATCGTGCAGGTGGAGGTGAAGTCTACGCCATAAAATAGGACTGCATAGTAATATACCTCTGTGTTGTCAATAAGGTAATTGAGCGAGCAGTAAATGCATGAGAAAAATCCATCCACTAGCATATCGTCAACATAACTAATGTAAGCTTTCCATTCTTCTGAATTTCCATCAGCTTTATAGAGGGTGAGGTTTTCCTGTACACCAATTTAATTACGATTACCGGTGTATTACAAATAGGCTAGACCACTGTTCTTGCAAACCTATGAATAAGAGCTCTGTGGGTCGATAGGCTATGCACTGGCAAATACTATAAATTCAGCCATGATGAGCACACGAAGATCCAAATATCGTGATCACAAGCATAAGTATAGGCCTAATGTATTGGTAATTGGTTGTCCAAAACTCCTTTGCTTCCACTGGGCTGGTAGGCTAACACTCTCATTTATCAAATTATCTTAGTGAATTTCTGACGATCATCTAAACTGGGTAGTTTTATTCGACTCTGCCTGGCACATTCTTGGGGTTCAATTTCTGGTTAGTGACACCTGAGTTTGGGCTTTGAGGACGCAAAAGCGATCACTACCAAGTATCCAATTGAACTGGCCCGAATCCTGATTGAGTAAGAAAGATTGCGCTAGGAAATGCATATATATATAAGTGTAAAGCAGTCACTCCAAGTGCCCACTGCCTATTCACCACAAGTAAGACTATTGACTGTTCTCATCTCAATTCACAAAGTATGTTACGCTGCATATGTCTAATACCCATTTCTCACATATTATTGCTTTTCAGGAGCAAACAATATATTACCGTACCTGGACAAGACTGTGAATAGTTTCTCCATCAGCTGTGATTGAGCCATAACGCTTTGCTAGTCTGTCTTTTCTGTCATCCAGATTTAGAAGAGATCCCCTGTTATCGAGTTTTCTATCAAACAGGGGTGTCTCGCTCCATTTCTAGAAGTGCACAAAGATGCTTGTATTGTTGTATATATATATATATCAAAGTGTAATCATTTGTTGCAATAGCCTACATTCTAGACCCTAGAATATGCACATGCGGTGTTTGGATCTTCAGCACATTTTAGCGAATTTATTTTATTTTATTGTTTTTGGTGAGGTAGGAAGGCTTGAAAGTATAGCAATACTACTGAGAAGCTTTCAAAAATACCTGCTACATTCAAATATTAATTCACACACCTCAGTGGCAGATATTTCAACATTTTTGCAAATAACGACAATGATACAGCAAGATTAATAGGGAAAAAAATGTGGGGCAGTCATTCAGTGATTTGTATTCGGAATCAAAAATGATTCGATACGCCCAAGCCTATCACTAATGTGGATACATTGACAAGATATCATTAACAACACAACACATAGCGGACTGACAGACAGACTCAGCAGATCTGCCAAATCACGAATTCAACAATCAGCCACACTACAACAACAACGACAATGACAAAACACATAAATGCCTATCAATAGTCGTATCATTCTTACCTTCATGATGGCCTCAATTTTTTCGACATTGGCTTTAGCCTTCTGTACTCGCAATTGAAGATCAAAGACTTGATCCCTCGTCTCTTGAATGTATTCCCAAATTCCTTAAATCCACAATTTGATAACACGCCAAGAATTTCTCAAAAATGATTTGAACTAACATACCATCAGATACCCAGGACAATGTAGATTCAGCCTTATGCATAACGTTATCAATATCCTCCAACTGTGACGCTATCAATGGTAATTCCACGCTCAATACATTTTGTCGTACGTGATTGTACCATTTTACGGTCAAATCCAAATTGGCGACATAGTTCCGGAAAGTGTTGTGTTGGTTATAAAGGGTGATGGCCCCTTCTGGTACATTCTCCGTTTCCATGAATCGTAAGTAGCGAACCTCGCGAAGTACTGCAATGAGCTGTAAATGTAGTGAAATCACATAACGGTATAGAACACATACCGCAGGCAATATAGTTGATTAACCAGAACTCGAGCTGGGCACACTAGACTTCGAATACTTTTAATTGATTTGAAGCAATTGGAATAGCATAACAACCAAACCAAGTAGGTCTACAGATTAGGTTAGTAGGTAAAGGCATATTATTCATAATTTTCCGAATGTATCCACAATACTCCTGGATTAGAGATATTGGCAACCCAGTTCATTACACAACGAGGACTGCAAGTAGACTAGACTAACTGTACATTATCATAATGTTCCAGAAACTGAGTCACGTGATCATCATAATCTTTATAACCAGCCTCTAGTGTAGGACATTATAGAGCGAAATGCAGCCAGTGACAACTGACACAACTTTGCGAGAGGGCGAGTTAGTTGTAAATTTTTGCGTTGCATTAAATTATTGTCATTTCATGAATAAAACCTCAACTATAAGTGATGATAGGCCTAGAGACTAGGCTCCTTTGTTTTTGTGGACATAACAAAACTCCGGTCACGGGGGTTAGGTTTCTGGTTCCAGAGTAGACTTATCACATCAAAAGGAAAATTGATTCTCTCAGTAAAAGAGCAGATCAGGCTTAACGTACATTATGTCTTCTTGTTGAAACAAGATCGAATAGAATAACATCAATTTGTTGCATGAGTTCATTACACACCCGTGCCTGTTTCAATGTTTGCTTTGTTGGGCACTACAATTAGGTCTACATTTTTCCAGTCCTAACCAAGGCATGATGCCCTGTGTGAACACTACTACTGGATTATTTTGTCGTGAGGCCAGCACTTCAAATTACCTGAGGATCGAAATTGACAGATATCAAATTTGACTCTCCATTTCTATTGATAAGTGGCTGACCTAGATTATACGTGCATTTTTCTTCTACACCCGAAACCCAAGAACAAAAAACATCTTTGCGATATCTGTCAATGAACGTTTCACAAATTACAAACTTCAAAGATAGAAAATATACCATAGACATACTTTTTCAGAAGATCCACCATCCTTTCCTGCTTCGTAAACACAAGCTTGGCAGATTCACTATCCAAGCACCTGTAACATATTTTGTGAGTAACAAGTGCACTGAGTTTGAAAATGTAGCGATTTTAGCCTATTTTGTTTGCTTCGTGTTAGGATCAAACCCTTACAACGTTCATACCAGGAGCTTTCCTACTAGAACAAAGAAATGTTATCATCAGCTTATATGGAAATGCGCAGCACGAGTACCAATGTTCTGTCTTTCATTTTATAGTGACAGTGACAGATTATAGTTGGAGATACCGAAATGAAAGGTGAACATAATAATTCAGTAAGGTCCGGCTGTAGCAGGTGACTCTAATTTAGTGATTACTTGTAATGTACCTAAACAACGCTGCGTCTTGTGACATCATCAGTTCAGAGCAGAGGTTCGGTAATGAACTCACACCTACTCCTGATTTGTACCATCCCTCATCAGTCATGTTCAAGATTAGCAGAAATATGGAATTGCAATTATTGGGAAATCAATGCCCAGAAATTAGATCATAAGGTTCACAAGTACATTTATGTTAATGCTGTTACCAGGTACATTATTCCCAGCAAAGTTGGCCATAACTATGTATATGCATTGTACCGTACACACTACAATTGATTGATGCAACATACGGGTGCTTGAGAACTTTAAAACTTTCAACAGGCCATGATATCCTCTGTTCCATTTCCATTGCCCATTTCAATTGGCCAGCAACAGATGGTTGATTTTTATGAGCAGTAGGATAAAGACGTCCGCCGTTGATCTGAAATACAATCGATGTAATCCATATCAATTGTAAAATTTAAAATCTACTGTAAGCTACTGGTGTTCAAACCTCATTAGCAACGTCAGCAATGTGACAGTCGAATATCTGCTTCACTTCATCCAATGAATCATTGAAAATTGACAGAAGATATGCATATCTTGAATCAAATTTATCCTTGATGATGGGTCGATCGAGTAGACTACCGAACATACTCAGTAACTGTAGAAATACCAATCAAGCTTTAATAATTTGATTTTCACCCATTATTTACACGTACCACGAGGCAGGCACATTTTTATAAACTATTGAAAAGCATCTTTCTCATCTTGCCATTTTATATCAGTTTACACAGGGGATCACTATTGACTAGAGTACTATCCACGGAGTTTTCACATCTAAACCTTTCAGGTGACATCCTGCTATATGCTTGTCCCTATCCATAAAATAACCTCAACGGATGTGGGGTGGGAACGGCAGGCACGTTTGTATCTATCTTGCATAATTTTCTGTAAGCACAGCGGAGAAATGAGTACCGTACTACTGCACTACGGAAATTTGTTTTATAGTTTCAACTATTTGACTAGACTAGTGGACATAGAGAATAACGAGCATACACATCCTTCAAAAGACTCAATTACTCGTACCTTGAACATGGATTCAATTCCTGAGCAATCGTCAAATCCTTCACAGACAATTTTAGCAAGCTGCATTTCCAGGTCTGAAATGCATCTCCGAAAAGCTTTCAGATCATTGTCAAATGACTGTAAATGTGCAGAGGTAGTAACAATTTGAAATTATACAATTGGCCTACATAATAATAACTCACAAAGTCTTCCGGATCAAGCGGATTGTAGGAACTTTCACCAAATACTTTGTAAGCGCTCATGAATTCGTCATACACTTTCAACACAAGCTGGCTCAAGACTTTTCCTTTAACACCACCAAATTCAATCTTTTCAAGCTTGAAGAATTCTTGGCTGGTGGAGAAGAACTCCTACAAAATTCCCATCTTACCAGTCAGAAAACAAGAAACTAATGCATGTTATAAAAATGAAATCCATCGATCATAGCAATGCTTGCTCAGTCTCTAAGGTAGGGGTAGGAAATTGATATGATATTTTGTTCTTCGAATGTGTAACATGGAAACAGTGTTCAACACACTACGGGACTACACAGACTCATCTCGAAAATAACCACATACTATGCCTAACAAGTACACTACTTGCATAAGTTAGACCAGGGGTGGCCAACGTGCGGCTCTTCTCCGCAGGCCCTAAAAATGTACAAGTTTGCTATGTAAGAAACGCAATCACCATCTGTTAGTAACGAAACGTTACGAGATGGAACGAATCTACTACAACGAAATGAATTGGCCGTAACTGTTTTACCAATATATTACAATATTGCGGGGTTCGTGAACTTAAATTTTATGAAAATTAGGTTCGCGGAGAAAAAAGTTTGCAAAAGTCACTAAACTAGCCGGTGCCGATGTGGTATGATATGGCTCTTTGCAGTATCACATTAAGAAATGTGGCTCTCAGTCTCGGATTGGTTGGCCACCCCTGAGTTAGACAATAGACATGGACAAGGAGGCAGCGAAAAGGCTGACGCGTTTAGATAAGTCAAGCGTCCACTGCAAAACTATCCCCAATCGTTGGCCCTCTAGTAAGGAAGCTACAGAAACCATTTTAACATATTTAGAGCATGATGCAATCAGGACTTGTACTCAGTAATGTGGTTGACAACCTTACCACTATAATATATATATATATTTATACACCATGAAACTGGCTGTGAGTCCAGTTAGTAAAGTAGGCCTATAATTACAATACCGGCATGCCCATTAGCAAATAATGACCTGAACAGTGTGTAGTCGCCCCAAGAAAAGAGTCATTCTAGAAAACACGAGTTCCGATGCAAACTCCCACTTTTTGACAGTTTCTCCTTCCTAAAAGCCACAAATTTATATTCGCATTGCTTGCTAAAGCCAACTAAAGTACAAACTTTAAAATAGGAGTGGATCTTCGCCTTGTACATGTCATATGTGGCATAAAACTCATCGATTGTAGCGATAGCAATTTTAACTCGTTCCAACGACTCATCCAATTCTCCTTTCAATAATTCATCAGGAGACAAGTACGCTGAAGTCTAAATTGGAGAAGGTTAACGTCAGTGCAAGTCTTAATCAGACGGTTTTCATTGGTATATAAATTTGCGGAAGTATTTGATTTCATTTAACCTGACTCATGTGGAAAATGATCCAAACAAACAATTTCAATGCAAATACGTAAAATTACTCAATACGTACAATATCGATTAGGAAGTTACAGAATTCTCTCAAGAAAACAATGATACGAGGAGGGGTGCAATAGTATTTTGACGTTGACCAGATCAAACATATCACATGCATCAAGGCTCTGAACTTCGGACCCATCTGCAATAGTAAATTCATTATTATACAGTATATACTTTAGTAGTTCTCTAAGAGTTTGTGGTGCTAGATGATACGTTGAACCTCCCTAGTCGCACCCTCGCACCTAATCTGATATGCCAAAATAGTTATTAACAGCTTCCATGCTCGACCTGAGACTTGGTGTGCTGTTGCTTCGGTATAGTCTACAGGTGGCATCGAAAACTGAGGTTCTCCCAGCCATGGTCTAATCAGTCGTAATTCCTGACAGATGTGGAAGGTTAGTCAGGAAGTGTGTCTTGCATAAAAATCACTGCAAAATCAAGTGTGATTCAAGCTGCTGTGGCCAACGACAAACAAAACATGGCCAAAGGTAAGAGGAGCAATCCAAAGCCTGATAATTCCCAACATCTTAATATTTCAATATAATATTGATAAGTTTTGAAGCTAGCCATTACCAAATCGCAGTGACACCTAGTCAAGTAAAATTTGGCCCGTAGACAATTTCTCAATGCCAATGGTTGACGCATCTTTGCGGGTTGGTATTGGACGTGCTGGGAAGTTCATCACTCAAAACTTATCGATCAGATGTAGATTTGAATTTGGCTGGCACAATCCACCAGACACCATATTTAAAGGGTTATTTAAAAAAACAGTTAAACCAGTGACCTCTGTGAGTTCAGTTTGTTCCATGTCGTCAAGGAAAGGACGTAGCTGATTCAGATGACTTCTGATGTCTCTTGCTTCACGTAATGCTGAACAAAAAGAACAATGCTCAGTTTAGCACTGTTTCAAATGAGCACTAGATAGAATAAGTCACCGCAGATGTAACGCCCAGTCCAATAAACTGAATTGGACGTTAACTCTGTTGTGAATGGTGGCTCATTCTTTCTTTTATATAGATATATTATATACTATTTGGAGTGTCTGCCATCGGATGACCAATTTTTTGTATTAAATGAGCACACAACAGTCGACATTTGAACGCTGAAGCCATAATCAATTGTCTTACGCTACACTTTACTCACACTCCACACGTCCAGTGCCTATGCAAAATAAAACATATATACCTGTAACCACATCGGTGAAAACATCTCTCAGTGCAGGATAATAGCTACTGTTGGATATTCGTAACAGTGTTGACATTTTACGCACCTTGACATTACATAACTGGAAAAAATAAAGAGTTTTTCAATAGAATGCTTTTACTTAGCCAACGTCAAAATCATAACTCTGACATGTAGTCCTGGTTCAAATGCATAGTCCTACTGTCAGGTACTATCACTAAATAATATAGGCCTATACTAGGCTTATTATACTATATTATACCAAAATCAACAAATGTTTGTCGGACCATCAGGCGGATGTGGGTGTTTCTTTATAAGAATACCGGTACTACATTTATGGTGACTGCAATACCATGAGCACTGAGAGCCGGTTGCTAGCGTTGTACATTAACTGCTAATTTACTGCAGACAAATGCATTAATTAGTGAAATGCTACAGGTCTGCATAACAATTAATAAAACATTACAGGCTTGTACACAGTGATTAGGCCTGTCTTTTTGCTGAAATGGACACACCTCACCTGGTTGTAAATACACTCCAAATTAACACATTTAGCATTCCAAAATTTGATCTCCATTTCAGGTCCTGGATTTTTACCCTCAAACAAGGGTTGGGCTGACTCCTGCTTCAAGACATTTCGAATCTGATGACTCCACTCTATGACAACAGTCTCAATAGCATGGAGAAGTGCTCTGATAAGAAGTGCAAATTATACAAGATGTAAGCATGAACGAGTAAAGAGATATATAGGCCTATATATATTCCCAAATATATATTTATAACACCGTACCTTTTCTCCTCTTCTTTTTCAGAATCCACACGTTCAGAACCAGCAGGCAATGGTAGCAAAGTTTTGCCTTTCACATGGCCAGCAACAACAAAAACATTGCTTTTCAGTTTATGCACATGCCGAGAAACATCACTTGATACTACGTGCGGCCATAGGTGGTGATTGTCATCATTCCCAACAACATGAGACATAACCTGAATCAACAAAGTGTGATGAAAATGGAGAAAAGTACAATGTCAGATGAAGCATCAAATTGGACAATTGCACAGTGCACACACACAACTTGCGGGTTCAATGTTTGCAAAATCCTCTATCGTATTGCTAACATTTTATCATATTATTCGTTTATGTAGGCCTTTGGACTTAAGCCTACCTGCAACGAAAGTATGTATACAAATGATTGTAAATAACTCAAAGATTTAGTAATAAGGGAGGGTGCGGGTACGTTTGAATACTTACTTCCGCAATAAGTGGTGATACGTGCTCCAATGGGCAAGGTGGAATATCACCAAACAAAATTCTTTTCTTTACATTCTCTTTAGTTATAGCTTCTTTTGCACGCTTTATTGCATACGTACCTTTGAAAACACACAAAAATCAGGCTAAACCTATATATGTATATATATAAAACATTCACTAGCTTTCGAAGGTAATATATATATTTTTAATTCTCAATAAACTAAGGCTGGAAGCTAAATATGTGGTGATCTTCTTTACAACACATATAAATGAAACTCAGTCACACACAAAGAATTGATCTTTAACGAAATTTGGCATTATAGGCTACTCAGAACATGGATGGGATGCTCCAGGTCATCCCTTTACAAGTGGGGTCGTGCACCTAGTACGTCAAACAAGCGTGGTGTAGAGTAACAAACCGCAAACCATGTCATCCATTCGTACCATATACAAACCACCCAATGGAGCAACTGCCAGATCGGATGTCTAGTTTGAAGAAAGCCATGCAAAAGAAGAATGCCACGTGGGCTGGCATATCTTTGTATTTTTGTGATAAAATCAGTATCGGTCGAGGTTGGATCACAATATTATTATCCCTGACCTTGATATTATAAACTGACAATCAGCCGATTTAATTGGTAATAGAGGATCAACCATTAATTAGGTGGGGAGACCAATTATCACAACTTTAAAAAATCGATATTGGTTGATCTCAAAATAATAGGAAAGCACCTTTCTGTTTCGTTTCATCTGGGAATTTGTGGCTTGGTAACACGCCTGCTCCACCACTTGTGATGAACAGATTAGGAGTATCTGACTTGTCAACAAATTCCTGAACTATGACTTTGTTCTCTTCCTGTCCGATCATTTTCGACCATTTTTCCAGTTTCATGTTCAGTGACTTCAGCGTCTTCTGCTGAAGCAGCTCCACCCTGAAAGAAAAATTTTCGGTTTGACATTAGCTGAAATTTTAAGGCATTACCTAACAAAATCATGAAATTTCAGACCGGTCTTCGATTTGTGTCACTTGTATTGAGATTGCAGTGGACATGTTATAATGGTGTCAAGGCAATGGCGTCATTTTCGCGATCTGCCCGATCAGATCGACGATGGCTGCGCTCTTGTGTCCGAAGGGTAATAAAACGCGGCACTATTATCAAGATTAACAGACACCCAGCCGCATGTGTTTACGGAGACTCGGAATTGTGGATACATGGCCTACTCTAGGTAGGCCTACTAAAGTAGGCCATGGTGGATATTAGCCTACTACATGAGGTGTCGTGAAATGCGCCCGACTAGCATTTAAATTCGAATAGTCATTCACTTCAGCACGTATATATATACCCCAGGAGGCAAGCAACATGTTTCGACGATAATGCGCCAATTACAAGACTGAACTGGATGTACGCCTACCTCGTGACATCGCTCAACCTCGCCGATAAAATACTCACATTTGAATTTTTGTATGCATATAACTTGTAGGGCCTCTACTTTTTTTTAGGCCTACTTGTGTTCATGAGTATTTTATTTTACTGATGCGCTGCTTTCGCTAGCACATAAATTCGCGAACGAGGTGAATACGCGACTTCGATACAGGAAACGGAACATCCTGCAGCAATAATAATCATTTCGCAAAATTACTGTGATGGGCGTCGTTATTCTGGCCAACTTGACCTGGCCGCTGATGCCCACACCCACACCATGGCCTACTTTAGTTCCTAGAGTAGGTCATGCCCACACATTCAAAATTCAAACCTTTTTCTCTTGAGAAGACGTGTAAAAACAAGACGGCAGGCCTGATAATTAAACTCGATCGTGACGACCATTTCTACCATGACTAATAGTAGATGATGACGTTTTCATTCTCGTTACATGGCGATTTGGGGCACGCATAAATAGAGTTCGGCGGTATGGTGGGCCTACCGACCTACCGTAGTCAACGTGTTAGCATTCGGAGAGCAAGAGAAGGTGCCCGAAGGAAATTATGAAACTGATTTACCGGTACCGGTACGCATTACTTTATTTCACATATAAAGTGGACGCGCTTTCACAGAATTCATCTGAAGGTTCGACTTTGAACTCCAGCGAAAAGTGCTCGCAGGATGAGCGACAGCGGTATGATTTTTCGCGCACAAGTTCTCGTGGAAATCAGCCATAAATATAGCAGAGTGCAGTACGAGTATGGTTATTACGTTCATTTTTATTTTGTCGCTGAGCGAAAGTCGGTATATCGTGATCAATTCTACATTTCCGGAGCCAAACACTAGAGAAATGCCATAAATGTTCGGACCGGTATCTACTGCAGTTATCATTATCGTACGCTGCTAGTAATCGAATTACAAATCATCATACCTTGCATCGATTGCTTCGGCCATCTCTGCAGACGATCGCTCCTTCCTACTATTCCAAGAGCGGCTTTGTTTGGTATTTAAACACGAAACTGTTGCGAATTGCGAAACCGGCACCCAAGGTTGCAGCACAAGTTCACAAAATGCGACAAAAATTGACAACTTTTGAAACCCCGCGATTCATACGTAACAATGTGTTCACTCGTCTTCGAAACAAGTCCTTGTTTCGGCACAAGAGAACTTAGAAATCGGCTGAAGGGGCCTGAAGAGGCCCTCCCCACTGAGTAAAGTGCTTTCGTGCCTTGTCTTTTCCAGCCTTTCGTCTGCGCCTACATATTTTTACATGAGCGAGGCCGTGGTGATTAGTGGACGTCCTGTCAGGGCAACTTGACCTACTCACTGTCCTACGATCGTTGTTAAAATTAAACTTCAAATTCACTGTCCAGTAACATAAATGAGGAGTGGTAATATTGCAAAATAGAAATAGTCTTCTCGTCCTTCATAAAATTTTACCATTTGCACGGGCAGTATGGCAGTCCAATAATTTGACTGAATGATCGAAGGAAGAAGCATAGTGACTGCGGCTGATTTCTGTTCTAGATTGTAGCCCCACCCGAAATCGTTCAAGAGTCTCTGTATAGTAGCATTGCTATGCCTGAACAAGATGATGCCATGCCATGGTAGCCTACCGTGGACGACGGCATATGAGCCACCACCCGACCCACCAAGGAGCAAAATCCTTGCCAACCACTGTCGGCCCTCCGTAATTGGGATGGGTTGAAGGAGGAAGGGCATCCGGCGTAATCGTAAAGCAGACGCCATAAGTTTGAAACAACCCGAGACACGTCAGACTATCATTGATTGAAGTACAGGGACCGTTCGTAACTGCCAAGCGTCGGTTAGTGACAACACGCAATAGCAGCACTCATGGCCTACTACATTCACGGCCTTCCAGGTCGGTCACAATGCAAAAAATTAGTGGGCACAGAATTGCTCACTTGACAGCGGGCGAGAGAACCATCGCTGAATTCAACATTCAGAACTAGTCGAGCCGTCGAGGGAAACGGCTGTTTCAGGGAAGGTAGCGACGGGTTTTCGTTAGGATAACAGCGAGGAGTTCAGGCCAGTTTAGGCAGTCAGATAAAAAATATCGTATTGTAGGCTATATCTTGTAATTTGCGACCATAATGTAAGTTACAACGGCGGAGCGCGTCACAGTGCAGTTAACCGAGTTTGTTAGTGTACCGGTACCGCTCGTGCATAAGGTACCGTCATCCATCGATCGTACTGTACTGTATTATGACTTATAACGGTGAATCGCATCACGGTGCCGTTCAACAAGTTCACTGGTTTACCAGTACAGACACCTTGTACAGCCGTAACAGGTATAGGCCTTTACCGCACGTCTGCTCTTGTCAGTAGCTCAGAACATAGCATTAGGTATTTATTTTCCAAATTTTGTTGAATAGTTTTTGTTAGGCCTGTATTTTTTTATTAATATGGTTCACAAGTGCTGTGTATTTGGCTGTGGAACTGGTTATCGCGAGAAGGCATCTGAAAAGATTGCAGTCTTTCATTTCCCTCTGAAAAAGGAAAGACTTTGCCTAGAATGGATACGCTTTGTCAATAGAAGAAACTGGGAGCCATCCAAAACATCAGTCATTTGTGAAAAGCACTTTGAAGATCATTATATTAGGCATGGAAAGCGGACGACCTTAAATTGGGTTAGCAATCCAGTGCCAACCGCTTTAACCAAAGCTCAGGCAGAACATCATTCGACCATTCCAACTAAATTGACTTCACGTCCACCACCAAAGAACCGTTCGTTGCTACCTGATGAGTTGAATAACTTTAATACACTGGACAAAATCACTGGATTTGAATGTCTTGATGAAAGCCTTGCTCCTCCAAATTACTCCTTTCATCAATCAGAGGAACAGTATGTTGTGTACTACGAATTGTGTTTTGAAGAGTTTCCAAAGATCAGAAATGCCATCAAAATTGATAATCACATGAAAGTAAAGTTGCAGCACAATGGTTTAAATGTTCCTTTGCCCAAGTGGTTTACATCACAGAGGACACTACAACTGACAAAAAAGAGCATGTTGCTGAATTTTCCATCTTACATGAATGGTTTTGACGATAATGACAATAATGAGTTGGACCTCTTGGAAGAACTGCATAGTATCAAGTACTATAAAGCTGCAGGTCACCCTGCCTTTTCTGCAAAAATGATTAGGTTCTGTTTGCTTCTTCGCTTTACATCTACACAAGCATACAGAACCCTTTTGAAAACGTTTCCGATGCCTTCATTAAGTATGTTACACTCTGTAACCTGTGGCACCATTCAATCTTTAAAAGCCATAAAACTCGTGAAGGATAAAGGTGAAATTTGTGATGACGTGGTAGTTATGGTTGATGAAATGTACCTCCAGAAAAGTGTACAGTATCATGGTGGATCGTATTATGGGGGATCGTATTATGGTGCAGATGAAGATGGAAATTTATTTAAAGGCATGGTGGCAATAATGTCAGATAGGCTGTCATGGCCATAGTGAAAAGTGTACTGAGGCAGCTTTCAAGAAGATAGTGAATATTTTTTACAATAACAAGCAAAAATTAAGTGAGGGAAGATGCAGTGCGCAAATTCAAGCAGAATCAACGGAAAAAGGATTGATTTACTGTACTGCAGTTCCTTGGTTCACTGTGCTGATGTCCTATATATTCTCTGATATGCTCTCATTATAAAATACTGTGCCACAGTCATTTTCAGTTCCTTGGTTTACTGTGCTGATGTCCTATAATTATATTCTCTGATATGCTCTTATTATATGAGCATCTATTTTATACTGTGCCACAGTCATTTTCAGTTCCTCGTTTTACTGTGCTGATGTCCTATATTTATTCTCTGATATGCTCTCATTATATGAGTATCTTTTTTAAAATACGTGCCACAGTCAAGGTTACTGTCTGATTTCCTAAATTATATTCTCTGACTCTTATTTAGTGCATCTATTTTATACTGTGCCACAGTCATTTTCAGTTCCTTGGTTTACTGTGCTGGTATCTAATATATTCTCATTTTTGTCTGTTGCAATAAGAATTGTATTGCGCTGTGCTTCCATATGTGAAATTCTACCTGTTATTATTATTACTGGTAAAATGGACTGATGCTTATCGCCGCGCCAGACGGAAAAACGTGTGACAGGGCGTACCCGCATAGAGGGACCCGAGTGCGAACTGCAGGGAACGTAAAATTAGGTACAACACAACTACCGTACAAGAAAATAAGCCTATAGTCGGTGACGTAACAGTGAGGCTAAATTGGCATTTGGGCCCACTAATTTTTTGCATTGTGACCGACCTGGAAGGCCGTGAATGTAGTAGGCCATGCAGCACTCTATTTCATACACATTTTATTGACAGAAATGACATAGGCAGTCACAGAATTCTTCTGTACGCCTGCTCAGTCAGTATAAAGGCAGACAAAAATTTCAATAAACAGTATTTGCAAAAGTATTCACAGTTATACTAGACTAGGGGTCGGCAAACTGCGGCCCGCAGGCCAAATCCGGCATACCCGTCATTATTTTATGGCTCGTTTAACAACTACGAATAAAAACGGATCGTATGTACAATTCGTTATAATTCCACCGTTGCGTTACGTATGCGTGTATAGACGGCTTAAGTACGGCACGCAAGTTGGCGACAATGTGTATAATTGGCCCATCAGTGCAAGAAGTTTGCCGACCCCTGTACTAGACGATCTCTTATTTCCTTTTGTTGCCACCCGCCATCAACATTGCAATCCGAATAAAAATATTTACAGTGTCCATATAAATACTCATAGAGGCATTAACCGGATCATATGGCTTGACACCATACGTAGGGTGGATTTCAGCCTTCCTAACAATCTGCTGTGTGTCGTATAACAGAAAACCGGAGAACAAAATCAGACCACCATACATGGATAACGAATATAGACCCAGACCAAGTGCCCCAGTCGGTGGTAAAAATGCAGATCCCAAACTTGCGACAAATACAACTCCCAGTCCAGCTGCCAGAGGTCCGCCCATTGACAGAAATTTGTCACTCGGTGCACATACTGCCACAGAAGAGAGCCCACCAACAACACCAGCTGTGTACCAGGCAGCTCGAATCATTAGCGGACCCCCAAGTATCGTCAAAGGAGCTATGACCGCTCCAATCACTGCGGTGTGCAACAACCATGTCATCTGCTTCGCCCCAAAACCTGGTTTGTATTCAATACTTCTGCACAAAACTGATGTACCAATCATAGCTCCCAATGTTAATGCCAGCGACAGCATACCATTTTGGGACACAAGTCGCATGGCCGAAGGATTTCGGGATATGGCTACAGCTGCTGCAGCCGTTGACATCAGTGATCCACCAAAATACATGTACGTGTCTGTTACGCGGTCACGGATGTATTTTGGCCACATCGTAGCTTTATCAATGATTCCTTCCTGGCCATAAACTCCATAATAACAGAGAGCTCCGATGCCAGCAACCGAGGCACCTGCTACACAAACTTGACCAACTGTTACTGCAGATGATCCATGTACAGTTTGTGATCTTCTGACTCCAAATCGTGCAGTTTGGCGGGCAGAGGATGAGAAATTTTTGACAAGTATAGCATCAGATGACAAAATATTAGGCATCGGTGTTTTCTTTAGCAAATGGCATGTTTGCTTTCGGATCACCGGAGCAAGTCTGCTGAGCATTTTGTTTTCGAACCAAATTTACAGTTGAATATTTGAATTCGAAGCACTACAATCAAAGCAGTATCGATACCCTGTGGAATACATGAAAATGCAATTTATGAAATTATATACCCACCACTTTGCACGACAGAAGATGGCACACAAATAAGGTACATTGAGCCACAATGTTGTGAGCCAATCACTGATTTTGAGTCACCACAACCTTCAAGTAAAGACCTATGCGTTGACGCCCGGTAAATTAAACACTGGTCAAATTGAGTCAATTTTGGTAAAAAAAGCACAACGGGTTCTTTGTTTGGAAGTCGCCGTCTGAAATATGACGGTAAAAAGTCTGAAATGTGATAGCTTGCAACAGGGGTTTGCACCGCAGACGCCAAACACCCCTTGGTTGCTGCAAAATCGCAAAGTGGTGTTTGGCGTCACCGGACTGCCACACCAACGCTGCCGGAGGCCTGATACCAGACACCGCAAACTTTGTTTAGCGGCAACATACTTTGGTAGTAGTAGTAGTAGTAGGCAAAAAGCGAACAACTCTTCTCTAGCTTACGCGAACTTCCACCGACTCCACTCATCTCGTAAGCCGTTATCCCTCCCAGTCCTACTATTCTTGCGCTATAATTTTGCGAAATTGCACCATCACAAATCACCTGAGCACATCCTAGTGGTCGTTACTGCAGACACCATGGAGACCGTCAAGAGCACACCTCGTGTTCACTGTGCCCCGCTGAGAGGAAAAGCTTTATTTGAACAAAAAAGTTTACAGTCCTGTGCGACGGCCATCAATCGCCAGTGAAGTTATGTTTCTAGCCTGCTTTCATTACCGTAAAGATGAATGAAGCACTATTCAAAATACAGCTCGGTGGTAGGATCTGCGAACGACGCCTCTGGAAAGGACGCTCTTTCTTTCGTCCTTATTTGATTTTCGCTCCACCCACACTGGTCTGTTACTTTAACCTTAGCATCTATACATCAGCTATGCTTAAACCTTAGATTAGCAATTACAATCCCTTACTATTCTGTAAATGTCACTATTCCTATCTTGATCACGCCAACTGCGCACGGTAGGAGTATAGATAACTAAACTACAAGGATTAGTTATCTATAGTAGGAGTGAGAGTCTAGAAGATCGTGGGGTTTTCCATTGTTAGTTGCGTGTGCGGATTGCAGCTAGCACTAGATTGAGTCAACCGGTGGACAGTCAGTGGGCATTTGTCCCTACGCCGGCCACTGGTGCATTCCAGTTCCAGGTGATCTCATCATCTATCAATCCCCAGGCATGGTCAAATCTTAGATTAGAAAAAACAAAAGTAGCATAGGAATATCGATGAAAGACATTCCTGTTGGAAAAGCACGGGGTGGGCAGTGGGTATAACGACTTTGATTCAAGTTTGCAGCATGACGAAGGATAACAAAACCTCAATATCCTATCATATCGGAAAGGACTGATCGCAGTTTCCAGGGAGTCAATAAAATTGACCTAAGAATATAGCGGAGCCGATGGCGGACAGTCAATTGATATCTTCACTTGATGAAACAGCGGGGTTCCGCAAGGTTGTGAAAGTTTTAATTCTCAAATCAAGGCTTTTTACGCTTTATCGCACGGACCACTATCACAACCATAGCTCTCCACACTGCTGCCAAGCAGAGAAACAACGGATAGCAATGTCTTCGGTCTGACTAGATTGGGAAACAAACCCGGAACCTCCCGATCAAATGGCAGACAGCCAAACCATTTGGCCAACTGAGCGGTTGCGAGTCCTATTATACTTCTTCATCTCCGCTTGCATGCAAAACATCATCAATCCGTATCCCATGGGCCATGTGAGAGAAATAATTATTTTCACAAAAACTGCTTCCAACGTAGGCTATGCTACCAATGCAAAAACCGTAGTCATTATCATCGCACAACTCAGAGCAAAGAACACAAATTTAGGCTAAAAGCTTTGGATTCCGCATATTCATCTCAATCGTTAACTACCAATAATCAGTGTTTACGGTATAAAACTATTCTGATTCACAGTATGATGAAATCAGATAGATTCGGGATTAACAACACAATAATAATAATAGTAATAAAATCGTGCGAACACCAACTTTTACAGATGAACTATAGTGCAGCGACTGCAGCTTAACCAATGCTTTGAACTTCAATCTAGTCACAAGCAGAAGTCTCAAGCACCTAGCGAATGTCTAAAATCAACCACCACGAAACCACACAAAATTTCAACGCCTAGCGATATCACAATCTAAAATACTTTCAATAAAGGATTGGTCACATCTGAAAGTCACAATGACAATTATTAATCAAGTGAAAAACACACTCGTAAGTCATAATCTTGTGGATTCTGTGTCATATCATGACTATAGTCTATAAATAGGCCTAGCAAGAATAGTCAAATACAATGCAAAAGGTATCAGTGGCATCAATGCGATTTCAATAGACAATGACTACTGATGTGTCACCCTCTCAAAGATACAGAACTATACTCTAATACTTGTGTGATGCTGCCACTGATCATGAGCAACTTAGCATTCAAGATTTACCTTCAAAGAACTAATGACACCGTTCAAGAAAGGCTTATCTGAATCATCCAATGTCATATTGTTGCAACAAACAAGATTGTCTTACTTTTTCACAACAGAGAAATCGATTGAGTTGCGCCAGTGCATATATTCTTCGACTTGGGATGGCCGTTTCAATTTGAATCGATCTGGACATCAGCCGATTCAATCTAATCGAAATATCCGATATCCGGTGATTCCGATCAGTGAAGATCTTACTTAATTCGACCAGCATAAAAAATTTTCCAGACCAGATATTTGCAGAGATCGGTAGTCTTTTTTCAACGAGATGCTTCTGAACTCTTGACGCTTAGGCATTAGGATCATGAGGCAAGAGATATATTTCCTGTGACAATGGCTAATCCCACACAGTAAAGCGATGAGCTCAATTGGCATCCTACGGTCGGCATTGAGATGACCGTCCACGACAAATGATCAGATATTTGGTTGGTAATCTTGATGAAGTATTCGTTTCGACCCGTATCGTGCTGAAAATTATCCAGATACATGACTATTTAATGTGAGTAAGTACTCAACATTTGATTTGATTTGAATCATACTCGAAGATGAAAATATTAAAAAACGCCTATCCCTATTTTTAATGTGCTCGGCAACTGCCGTTTACAATGTTGACATCATTGGGGCTAGCTCCGCACGCTATACTTCTATATTTTCAGAAGTAGGTATCCGAATCTGTATTGTCTGTATTATCCGCATTCCCATTGACCTCAGGTTCATTACTCTCTTCACTGTTTCCTTGATATATTGTTTCTAATTGAGATGACGCTCTTGATTTTGATGATTCTAGACTTGTCCTGTTGGCATTTGACGAATTAAGAATGTAAGTGGAATGTGGACTATCCATCATGAAAGTAATTATCATTTCTAAACAATCAGCGACTTCGGCACTCGGTGCACAAGACAGAGCGGCATTCATCCCTCGGTTATCTGTGATGCTTATATTGGCGTCATGCATGAGCAGTTGTTGCGTGACCTGAAGACAATGAAAGAAATATAAGGCACTGTAAAAGGGATCCAAAATTGCGCTGCGAATGAGCATATCCAGCTATTTATTACTGGTTCGGTCACAAGCGAATATATTTTACCCAAGAAAGACTTCATTTTAGTGCTGCAAACCCTTATAGCATAGTGAATTACCCAAGAAGAGGATACTACGTCATGGAGTTAATGGAAGACATAAAAGAGTGTGATGAACCGATCGGGAATATATAATATACATGGAAAAAGAATATAATAAGCTATTCTCATCACGTACCAATTTACTTTTTGCTTTGAAGAGTCATTCACAATCTTACTTAATAAAGTTGCGAGACTTTTTCTCAGCAATATGAATGAGAGAAGTCATGAAAACTTATAATCAAAGTACTTGAAACCGATCACTTCCTAAAATAGTGCCAACTGCCAACGTTCAATAGGACACGGCCAAGACCGGTGTTTTTTGTCATTAAAATTAAAACCGTACGGCATCGATTGTTTCATTTGCGTTATACCAGTATCAGGATATCAGCATAGCGCAACATAAAATACATTTTCGAGACAAACATTTTTACTTGAAGTTTTTTACACTGCAGTAGGCCTAAGCTAAAGGCGAAACCGGGTGTCGTGCAACAGAAAAGAAGCAGGCGACAATGCGAGACTTAAAAGGGCCACATGTAGAGAATGCCTGTTGAATGAAGATCAGACAAGATCGTCATGAATAGATTTGTAATTTAGTGGGTCAAAAAAAGGCATACTCAGGCGTTCACCGCACCATAAATGTCTTCTGACATTGTATTACACATTTCTAGCACCTGGTCGGAGCCATTTGTGTAATCAGATGCATCAACTCAGTTTCACCAGTCTACAGGTAAAAAGACATTTTTGGTTGCAGATTGATTGTACAGCTTACAATAACATAACAATTTGCATTTCCAGCGAAATGAATGGTTTAACTGATTGCAAATTACCACAAAGCTGAGGCAGTATGCACTTAATGGCCATGTTGGAAATATATAGGCCTACTAAGTCACAATGACATCATCCATACAATTTCAAAGAACTGTCCTGCAAAGTTGATATTGAGAGTGCAAACTCCGTTTTGCTGCATTTAGATTCTAAACTCACATGATATATATCCAAACACACTCGAAAGCATGTGTGCTCGTGCATTATTATGCACTGTATAGACTGAACAGGGAGGCATTGAAGAAGCTGGTAGGATATCAAAGTCAAGCGCCACCCCTCAGCTGCTCAGCGCTGTTCTCAATGCAATGACTGTCTAGCAGAGAAGTTACGGATACTACATTTTTAACATCTTTGCTATGATGCGGTCTGAGGATTTGAACCCGGGTCCTACCGGTATCGTGGCCAATGACCTACCATTGCACCACGAAGTCGGTTGATCAAGGAGAGGAGCTTTGAAAGTTTGTGCACTAATTTTACTATAAATTTGGGTTTAGGTTAACTAAGGTGATGCTTTCTATATCTATCACAATCATAAGTCCAAGTGATCATCTTCTATCAATATAAAATTGATTGAACAGTAATACTTACTGGAAGAAGACCTTGTCGAGCTGAAATATGCAATGGAGTTTGACCTTCATTGTTCTGGGCATTAACGATAGCGGCATCAGTCATTTTTTCAATAATGATAAGAGCACAGTCAACTCTCTTATTCAGGCACGCATGGTGTAGTGCATTGTTTTTATTGAGATCAGTTTGAGTAACATCACATTTCATATTTAGAAGGAGTTCCACCGCGTTCAAACTTCCATGCGTTGCCGCTA
Source organism: Botrylloides violaceus (assembly GCA_030412335.1). NCBI lineage: Eukaryota > Metazoa > Chordata > Ascidiacea > Stolidobranchia > Styelidae > Botrylloides > Botrylloides violaceus. Next base: position 5,069,663 of record JASFYC010000810.1, read on the forward strand.
GCATCAGAGAGCTTCGACCTTTGGCATTTTGAGCATTAATTTCTGCCGAATGGTCCAATAAGAACTGAACACAATCAACGTAATCCTTTGCCGATGCAATGTGCAGTGGTGTGCGTCCATAATCGTCTGACAAAAGCGTCACTTCATCATCGAACACATCTAACAATCTGTCGGCGCACATTTCATGATCCTTGTACACAGCGCAGTGAAGGGGGCTGAACGCCGAGCCTTCCATAGTCGAAAATGACTCATGCATCACCAATGCTTCAACACAACCTTCGTGGCCTTGAAAACAAGCATAATGCAATGCGGAATTGTTATCTCTATCAAGTGTGTTCACCGATGATGTAAATCGTAGCAGTGTTTCTAATATATCAACACTGCCTCGAATCGACGCAAAATGCATAGGCGTTCTCCCGGTGATGTCTTGAAGCATAACAGCATCATTTGCCATCGAGAGGCTATCATCTCCTGGCTTTTTCTGCGTCTTCATGTATTTAAGCAAAGCCATCACCACGTCGTCGTGTGCGAGAGCGGCCGCTCTATGTAACACGGTGCAACCGTATTTGTCCCCAAGGAGAGGGATAGCACCTTGTGACAGAAGATATTCAACCGTAGCCACATGACCATTGGTCACACTGAGCATGAGAGCCGTAGCTCCATTACGATCTCTTGCATCGATGTACTCAGATATATCTTTCTCTGTTAAATCTCCATCGTCCAAAGCCACCGTTTCGACCAGCATTTTCACTATCTTGGTATGACCACCGAACGCGGCCATGTGCAAGGCAGTTTGCTTCGTTTTCTCATTCCTGCGGAAGATAGAGGAACCTTGAATCAGCAGAGTATGAACACAATCTTCATGTCCTTGAAGAGCTGATACTTGAAGTGGCGTTCTTCCAAATTCATCGGTTATTTCAAGATCTAGGAGTGTATCTGCTAGATAAGACACAACATCATAATGTCCACCATGGGATGCATAGTGCAACGGTGACGGAATTTTCGATTCTTTATGAGTTTGTTCCAATATCGAAGATTGTTTATTGTGTAGCATCTCTACCACTGTATCGTAGCCGCATATCGCAGCATAATGCAATGCGGTGTATCCATTTTTATCAGTCAAAGAACAATCTGCACCCCTATCAAGCAACAACTCCACGCAACGACCGTTCCAGTCAGCGGTAACAGTATGATGAAGCAATGTTCTTCCGCTTTCATCGGCATCGTTTATATCGAACGCACTTATTCCTTCAGTGATACTAACAGATGACATGGTAGTAATGAGTCTTTTAGCACAATCATATCGAGCTGAGCCGAGTGCATAATACAGTGGAGTACGTCCAAATTTATCCCTTTGAAATGCATCGATTGGTTCCACATATGACATAAACATATCAAGGCACTCAAGGGAGCCTCCGCATCCTGCATAATGGAGGCAAGTACGATTTTTCCCATCCTTGGCATTAATGTGTACTTCAGGCTTGTTTTCCACAGCTGTAGAGTGTGGAAGAAGCAATTTCCTACAGCAGTTGACGTTTCCGTGGATAGCTGCAATTCCCAACGGAATGGCGCCATCGGTACCATGTTTTTGCGGGCAAGCTTCAGATTCTAATAAAGTAGTGACTAGGAGCTCATGGCCATACCGTGCGGCAACATGGAGCGCGGTATTCCCTTCATTGTCTGCCAAATCAACCCGGGCACCATTTTGCAAAAGCTTTTGAGACCTTGTGAATCTTCCATGCACGGCTGTCATATGGAGCGGGGTCTTCCCGTTTTTGTCTTGCACATTTACATTCGCTCCATTGCTCACCAACAGTTCCAGTGACAAAGCCCCGTGCGTAGACTTGGCTGCTAAATGCAACGGAGTGCATCCTCTTTCATTTGCTATGTTAACTTTTGCTCCCGATTTGAGCAGTTCATGAACCACTACATCCTGACCATTCAAGCATGCCAGATGCAAAGGAGTACTTCTATGACCATTAGGGTTGTCGACATCGAATCCAAGGTCAATAAACATTTTCACCACTGAGGCTTGTCCCGCTGCGGCTGCTGCATGCATCGGTGTGTTTCCATCATATTTGTCACGGCAATTTATATCAGCGCCATGCGCAACCAAAACTTTAATAATTTCAGTATGGCCCATATATGCAGCCCAATGAATTGCTCTGCGTTCTTGTCTATCGTAGCTTTGAGCATTTGCACCATTATCCAATAAGAGATTCACAATACTAAGATGTCCGTTCAGGGCGGCATGATGTAAAGCTTGTCTCCCAGCTCTATCTGATAAGTTAAGATTACTAAGATGGGGAACCAACAGCTCTGCGCACGCCAAAGCCCCATGAGCAGCAGCAACGTGCAGAGGCGACTGCCACAGTTTATCTCTTGCATTCGCATTAGCTTGGTGTTTCAGCAAAACCTTTACTGCTTCTCCAGCCCTAGAAGTAGGATGAAAAATTAGACTGCATTATTTACCGTACATAATACAGTACCTAAAACTATGTCAACTACAACAAACTGAGCCTATTGAATGCTAAAGAGTTATCTACTGATTTGCTACAACGAGTCTGTGTTACACCCATTTGCTTGAGTAAACGGCTTTGTGCTATTATGAGCAGTAGATGATGTGCCCTTATAAGTCTATTACGGGGGTCTGCCTATTCTATTCCCTAACAGAATTTTGTTTATATATATACTGTATATTAATTTTTTAGTATTGTCTAATATCTTTCATTCTCTCTCTCTTCCTGCCAATGCGATCACAATGACACCATTAATTTAGAAAGTGGATTGCTGTGGTCAATAACGGGCGATACTAAATGGCGGAACACAGGGAATTACCAATAGGCTATGTACATTTCACAGGAACGACTGATAAGATTGTGGCACGATTAATAGTGAGATAAGAGCATAACTAATGTGTCGTATGCGGATAGAGCCCAGGCCAGGTTGGGGTGACCTGCCAAAATTCATGCTTGGCATACCGTTTAGATAGGTAATTCCATGCGGTCCACAGTCTGCCTTTTTAGTGTAAGTTGCTAATAACTTAACACATGGCCAACTCCGTGAATGCTACAAAACTTTGGAGCAAGGCAAACAAGAATTTTTTGAAGTGGCGCTGCTTTATTTAATTAAGTTATTTTGGTCTGCACTCTGCAGCAGTATCATATTAGTTTTAGTGTTTATGATACTACTAAAACAGACATCTTACCTAGAGGCACACGCCCTGTGCAATGGAGTGGTCCATTTTGAGTCTTTTGCGTTGATATGGGCCCCACTTAAAACCAAAAGATCTACCATTTCCCCATCTCCAAGATATGCAGCAGCATGCAGTGCAGTCCTACGCTCACTGTCTGTCTCATTAACATCTTCTTTTTTGTATATTAGTGAACGAACCTCATCAGAGTCACCATGGAAAACTGCTTGCTCAAGGATTGGTGCATCTTGAAGACTGTTTACCAAGCTTTGTGGATCAAAGAGAGAATGATGAATATCCGCCATGTCACTCATTATTATATTCTTCAGTTATACAGAAAGGTTTCCAATCATGTTCCGGACATTTTATTGTACGGTTATTGAAGTCAAATATTAATTTTTTGAGATGAAATTCTTGCAATCTAAGCAAGATCAACGATCATAACACCTGAACGAGATTTACGTTATAGACTTCCCTCCATAGGTAGGCAACGAGGTACGGTAACTTAAAATACAGCCTCACTATACAAGCTAAAAAACCTGTTGTCCTGATTCTAATATAGCCTACCGATAATACAGTTTGGATACTATCATGTAACCCCGCCTAAAGTGATTTGGGGTGGTTACTTCATCGGACCCGACGATAATCTGGAATATGCCAGTGTCAGTGTCAGCCCAGCTCTAAGCCTTCTCTGGTCGACTGGTCCCGGCGTACCGTACTCGTCTCTGCTCTTGCATTATCGTTCCGTTGTACTTTGTACAGCAGTCCTCATTCAATCTTTATGGTCTGACCACATACACAGGAAAGTTATAACCAGGCCGACTAAAGAAAGACTTTGGTGGCCCGGGCAGCCTTACTTGCAAACCATCAATGTCTATTCGCCCGAGCCCACAGGCATCAGGGCACAGGCGATTTAGATTCGAGAGGGGCCTCTAAATATCACAGGTGTACGTGGCGTGCTAGGATTCCTAGAGTGAGATCATGGTGAGATGGTGAGATGGTGAGATGGTGAGATACTTTGAGCCTACCAACAGAGGTCCCTAAACCTACCAAACACCAGTTCACTGTTTCATATGCTTATGCATATCTAAGATCTACGCGCCTAGCATTATAGATAACTAAACTAAACTAAAGCGATTAGTTATTTATACTAGCATACGGTTAATGAGTTTTTCTGCTATAGCTTTTTAAGTTTTGATCAGAAGTGGTTTGGTTTGGAATATAGCCAGATCCGGATAGTAGCGGAGTCGGATATCGGTGGTTTCCAAAGGAGACGACTTTAGTCCCCAACGTCATCCATACATAACAGATTTCAATGGACACTTGCGTGACTCCATACGTCATGCACGCAACAGCCAATCACGGTCGATCAGCTGATTTCGATGATTGCGCAACGCCGAGTGAGGGCAAACAAATGATTCTCGCGCCTGTACCTCTGTGCGGAGTACGTAGCGAGATCTATCGCTCACGACGGAAAGTTCTCTGTTATCTTATCTAACGATGTCCGATTCCCAGAAATCTGCCTTAAACTGCTCGCGCGTCTCTACCAGACCGATTCCCAATGAAATGAAATTAAATATAATTATAGTATCAGTAGGCCTACTATAGTATCAGCACCCTCGCTGGTTAAATGTTCGAATATCATTGAATTAAGAAGTATCAAAAACATTTGTCTGTCGACTAAAACAACAACCAAATATAAATAATATGCAAAACCAACAATAAGGGTCCTAGCTATACGTCCTAAGTCCATACCAAAAACCCTGACGATATCCATGATCCAAGTCATCCGCTCGCCATCGCTTATTGAGCGAAAGGAGCACATGGTGTGATTATAGGTCGTAGTAGTGATAATAGTCTGTAGAGTCTATAGTTTCTATATAGTGATAGTGTGATTATAGATAACTATCTATAGTGTGATGAGGGGGCAAGAATGGTGGTTAGCGCTAGCTAGCGGATGTTCTACTAGTAAGGAGTTTGCCACTAGGTGCTACTGTCTTCACCCTCCGACCATAGAAAAGAAAGTAATATTCGATGATCCGACACACACTGATCTCTCGATTCAGATCCAAAGGCTTTTTGATCACGACCACTCGACCAGTTACAGATAGCCTATCATTAGCGACGTCAGCAGATAAAATACACTATTGTGATACCCAGAGTCACTTTGCGCCTACCCTATGTGCTGCACGCTGCATTTAGTAGCCTATCATTACTCTCATCGTCTCATGTAACTAAGATTGAATGAGCGAGTAATAATATGATATAGGCCTAACCGAACTGAATGTAGTCGGGATCGGCAGAGAGGGTGGTGAATTTTGACTTGGGCACACAGATGCCTGCTATTCAAATAGCGATTACATCGCTAACGAGTCCACGAAACGCCGATATAATGAAGACAACAACGTTGGTATAAAACTACAACGCTCACAGTGCGGAACCCAACAACAAACTAAGCACAAGAAGTGTCACTCAGCGCGTGACTACAAATTTCTTGGAAGGCCTACGTATTAAACCAGAAGCAATCTTAATTCAATTATGCCGCAATCGGATTTGTGGCATCGACCACACCACGCTCAATCCTCCTGCACCTTACCCTTTTGGGTCCGCACCAGAGTCATCGACTGGGAGGCGACAATCACGCCTTTTCCCGGTAATTCTCCCTACCTCGCCAACCACCTGGTCAATCACTCGCTTTGTCAGCTATGGGTTCGTCCTGGGTAGCGGGTAAGGTATGCGCACCACACCATTTCCACGCTTGTACCTAACCTCACCTCCTTCTGCGTCTGCACCAAAATTGTCGACTGCGACTGGGAAGCAAAAATCAAGCCCTTCCCCCGGCAATCCTTCCGAGCTTGCAATTCACTCGCTCGCCACTCGATTAACAAACGACATGGTTTCGTCTTGCGTAGGTCTACATTCAACTAATGAAGAGGTCACTTGACATATGCATGTATCGGTAACAGCAATTAGTTTATTGCCATCAGATAGATGCCATTTTATTAACTACACTTCTACTGTATGCAAGATGGCGGAAGGTTAATTCACAAAACCGAACTTTTCGAGACACTCGATAACAATGACACGAGATGCATGTACCATGCGCCGTGTAACTATCAATACTGCGGGCAATTTATAAAAAGGTCACACCATATTCGAAGGCATGTCGACAAACGGGGATGCCAGAGAAAAGGAAAACGGCAGCTGAAAAATGCGGAACTCTAGCCCACTCAAGATATGAGCAATGATGTGATATCCCATTAGGTACATCTAGAACTCGTATGAAGAAAAGACACTAAGCGACACATGATCGTTGGAAGAAAGGAAGATAATACATATATGTGCTGGTTATGTAGCGATCTATCAAGACAATATCAAAAATGTAATCGAACACGGCTGGTTTTAGAGTCAGGAAAAATACTCAATACTATCAGTATCAGTACACTACTATTACAAAAGGACGCAAGTGACATCGAACAACAACACTACATTGTATACATGTCGTCGAATGATGCAAACACTGTTCAAATCCCTGGTTAGGTTGACGATAAAATCGTGGTTACTAATACTACTTCCTCCCGCCGATTGCAATGCAGCAAGAGCAACAGCAGATCAACGCGAGGATGATGTAGCCGATCGTTATAATCCAAAAAGAAAAGTAGTATGTTGTATGATCGCAGTACCCTTTTTCTTCAGGTGGGTAGTTTTTGTACACCCATACGTTGCCTGTAAATTGTAGTAGAATGGATAATGACTCGGCACAATAATCAGAATTGCGGCAGAATCAGCACGTTGCTGCAACAAACACAAGTTGGTGGCGCTAAAGACCTTCGGCTTTGGGCGGTCTGGTAGGCACCACTAAATATCTTGTTTATATAAATAAGAGCCTGTTTGTTTGTCAGTATGTATGTATGTATGTATGTGCAAGAATCTAAATTGCTTCTGCCATCTAGCGGAACAATTTCTTCCTCATTTCTGGTCGCGTAAGGTAGCCTGGATACAACGTTCTGCTTATGTATTGTTCTTGGGTTCGGCGTCCAGATATATTTCATACGGGTTTAGATAATGCATATGAGAAGTGAATCGAGGAGCTATTTTCCTTCGTCAAGAGAAGAGAAAGAAGCGTCTCACCGACAATTAAATGAAGGTCGCATTTTTCGCGTAGGGCTACAACGTCTATGCTATTTCCGCTGAGTGAAACCGGGAAAACCAGCTAGTATTAAAATAAAACCCAAGTTGGGCTCCCGTTCGCACCGCACGTATTTCACTCCGTATTATTTCATCTCCGATTCCACTATCCGGTCTCGAAACTAGCCGAGCTTCATCAGTAGAAATCCCAAAATCACGAGGCGTCGCGACTCAGTTCGCCGAACAATACATCGGATTGGTATCGGTAATCTGTCGCGGGATGGCAGTTGGCTCTATTTTCGGTAACATTGTGACGTTTGTCCAGGGCCAAATTGCAATAGGCTCGAATCAAGTGCTAGCTGTGCTACGACGGGTCTGTCGATCACAAACATGGTCAGAACAGGATAGCGACGTTTGGTGTTTTGAAGTCACAATTCTATTACAGTATGGGCTAGATTCAATGGCATACAGCTTATGGTGTGGGGACAAAACTTAACTCACAAGATTGTACATACTGCGTTGATGCGCGATCAAACGTGAACACTCGGTTGTCTGATACCGATCTCATGCAACGATAACTGAAGCATGAAATTCATCTTGTACGCGATAACGTGAGCTGGCTAAAAGCAAGAGCTCTGTACGCTGCATAAATATACATGCAACATAACAAGCAGGCTATGCTTCCAATTAAAAGATCGCTACGTGACCTATACTTCGAATCGCGTGTCAGCAGTCGGTTACGCCCACACATTACGCCATAGAAATCCGGGTGTTTTTGTAGGTGGTGAAAAGCTTGTGGGCATTTAGAACAGTCACCGTTTGAGCAAACGAGTAGGCGTTGTACAGAGCTATATAGAATCATTGAATGGGAGTTGCCTGCGTGGTGAGGTCGGTGAGTATTCATGACTCACTGAACCACATCATTACGATAAAATCTGACGAACAATATTATCGAGTGAAGCATACAAGTAACGCCCTGTGGTTGATATCAAAATCTAGTATTGTATGACACCTATTTTCACTCAAACGCTAAATTCCTTGGTACTGATTGACCGCTGAGGCGAATAATTTCGATGCGCTCCGTCTATTTATTTTTATAGCTGCGTTGCTCGAAAGAACAGTTTCCAATCGCGTAATGAAACGGAACCGCGTGCAAGATACTGAATTACAGGAAGAGCTCTGATTTCACTAACACCCGTACCACACGCCCTATGACAACAACATGCAAGCGACTCTTCCTTTTCATGATAGAAGCAAACTGTGGTCATTCGCGACTAGGGATGATCGTTTTGAACATTTTCATGTTCGAATACCATTCGGATAATTTTTTCGGATTGAATCAAATACTGTCTAGTAATTTTAAGTATTCAAATCGAATAATGGTGTATCTGGACAATTTTCTCGAATAGAATACTTCCTCCAAATTACCGCCGAACAGCTCATTTACGACTAGCACCATCGTACCTTCGGTAGATTGACACTTCAACTCATCGCCTTACTGTATGGGATTTAGTCATTTCTCTCTTATAAGGTACCAGTAGAAGGGTATGTATGATGGAATGTCCCATTGCACTTGATCATTTCTAAGTGCTACACAGAAACTGAACATCTGATTGATACAAACGCACAAGAGCTCCGCCAAGTCATGCTCTCAGTATTAGGATTTTGTTTGACTGAAATGCACGCAGTGGTCACCTGGTCAGCTCAATGGCCGCCATGTGTCAGGTTCTCAGAATTCGGATTCTAGTCAGCTGAGAACCTGAGATATATAAATATAATCCTAATAATGACAGTAGGAAATTTCGTATGGGTATGTTACCTGCGAAGAACCATGCAATATTGAAACATCCAATCAAACCGTTGATTCCACTCATCAATCCACCCTCCTCCTCATTAGGATCTCTTCCCTCGCATTTGGCCTTGGACTTCCTGATTATCGAGCAGATTTGCATAAATGCACTAACAGAGCCGGACACAACCAGCCAGATTGGTATATACCGCTCTAATGGACACTTATCCAAGTTAAGAGCCCCTGTTTGAAAGAGAGAAGGAGAGAATATTATAAAAAAATAAATTAATATAAGAACCTCGAGGAATATCAACAATTTAGTGCCCTGGCTTTATCAGTGATGAAAACTGAACATGTGATGATGTGTCACTTTCATTCCGAAACTAGAAGTGTGTAGAATTTCATCATGTGGGCTATAACAAACACTTCCTATCAGATTACATCTTGCTAATTTTAGCTTGCAAAACTTCCAGTAGAATGTGAGTATCATATCACATGTTGACTTATCCAAAGACTTTCAGGTAAATCTACCGAAACACTCTACAAGGGACTTACCGATAACTATCATTGCAATAGGAATGCAGAGAAGGATTGCAACGAATATGGTGAAGCCAACTGTGAATTAAAATACACAAATGAAAATATAATATTAATGAAATGGTCAAGAATATCCAATGCAGGTCTAGATATCACGCTGGGTTATTGAGGATCAATTTTCAAAGCATCTGTGATTCTGTGTAAATGTGATGCCAGCATGTCTGATGTGTCAGGGAAATTCATAACGAAAGAGCACCGGTCTGTTCTCTGTTGCTACTTGTATTTCTAACAAAGCAACGCAACAGAGTTTCTAAATAGTGGTGTGAGCCATGACATCATGCTAAATAAGATCTCTGCGACCAGTCTTAATATCAAAATCATTCATACGTTTAGTCTTCTACAATGATTCTCAAGCCCAGGTCTGCAAAAAGTTTTTACTGATATTCACACTTTACTGATTTCCATCAGCTTTATAGTTTAATAGGTTTTTCTGCACATCAATTCAATTAGGGTTGTAAAAAAATAGCTAGGCCAGTGTTTCTCTACTACCAGTCCACGAGGCCACCAGAATATACAGAATGGGTCATGTCAGCTGGTCCATTCGATTATGCTTCATAATGTACTCATACGACCAAAGTAACATGTCGTTCATGCTCCTTTTACAATGGGTTTTGACTTGTGAGAGACGTGAAAACGTCGCAATGGGTTCTCAAAATGGTGGCATTGAATTTCCATTTGATGAATAATGTCTTTGGATGACGGTCATGTAGTAAAAAGGTCGAGAAACACTGATTTTCTAGTCAATAACGTCCTGCGAGAGTAATGGAAACACATGAGCTATAATACCTTGCTTATTATAACTGCCCAATTACGCATATTTGGCATGAAATTACACAATATGGCATGGCATGTGGGATGGCTATGCACTAGCTTATCATTTTACATATGTTGCCCGGCTGCGCTGATGTCAATAATATAGCATTTCTGTCCAAAACATACGGAATGAGTTACGTTAGTTACACAATGAGCCTGAGGTGAAATGTGCCATGCTTAGTTAGAAGACACAGTTACTTACTTGTGCTAAATATGATGATACACACATTCTTTAAGAAGTCCGTACTGCTGGTGGACTTATTTTTAGCATCTTTGATTTGCCCATACAAAGAATCATAGGCTGGTGGCGGTGCTGCGTTTGCTGCATCTGTGTAGTCTGGGGGAGCTTCAGGATCACCTGCAAAAACGTGAAAAAGTGAAGAATAATATGAAGAAAAGGTAACCAATGAAATTCAAATGACTTCAACGACCAATTGATTAATGTACAACAGGTTTCACATTCACAGTATACATATTTGATTGCTATGTATTGGCTCCTGCCTGTTAACACTTGTGGTAACAAAAAAATAGGATTTTGCACGGGCAGATTCAAACTGCAAAATCATTGGTTTTCAACGGTACACAATTTTCTGCCAGTCCAATGGTCCACAATAACACTTACCAGTTACGTCACAGTAGATTAGCCTATTATGGCAGAATAAAAGACGATCAGGATTAACTCTGTCTCAGAGTACTCAGACTAACAAAATCACGATGTAGGATATTACTAAGATAAACATCGACCACAGATAATATTGGTCCATTATTATATGCTCGATATATAGAAAATTGTAACACACCGGAACGAAATTAAAGAGTAGGCCTACCTTATTGGTATTAGCCTCGCTACTACAACTACTACTACAAGACTTTTGCTTATTTTGACATGTGCATTTAGTCATTATTATAGGCCTATACCATTTTCAGTAACCTTACCTGCTCCTGGAGAATAAGACATGGTTACCGGAACTACACGTACACAATTCTGTATCCTATGGTATACTGTAACAGACTAGCCTACTATTAGTAAAGCTTATTCGACCTGTTATAAATAGACTGTAATTACTTTCTGGATAAGATATGCCTAATAACCTTAATAGTAAATTCAATAAATGGCCAAAATGTTGAATAGCCTTACCGGTACATAATTATATTTAAGCTACAGATTTAATAAACTCTCTCTCATTGTCACGTACCACACGTGCAACTAGTTTCAGTTCATTCAAGAATAACAGACGCATCTTTTGTTTAAAACCTCAGGTAGTGATGCTGATGACTATGTAGTATTCTGTGCACTTTACTAAATTCGTACCTCTCATTATACCGGTAGAACTTACCCCATTTAGTAGCATAATAAGCCCCCCATTTATGTCACTGCAATCCTACGTGGGGCAAATTAATACACTATTCCTGTGAACTACTTTGAAGGTGCATGTGCAACGGTGGTGGTGATAACCTACAGTATCTGTGAAAAGTGTGATACTGATGTATAACCATGGATGTTAAGTCACTCACTTTCGTGCTCTAGTATTTGCCCTAATTTACCAAAAGATAACAGTATATTTATTAGGGATGGGTCAGGCCAATGAATTCATGAATACATTGGGCCTACGCATCTCAACCATGGAGCCAATGGAGCATTTAGAAATATGGTAGAGTACCGTACTCAGACTGCAACCCACAAATGCCTGAAACACTAGGGAGCATTACATGCCAATTACCAAAATATCAAGAAGCATAGTTATCCATTAGTATGACCATTCATTGACATTTGACACTCTTGCATACCATACCATCTCTCACTACACTAATTAATCAGTGCCTGGTGTTTTTATTAATTTTGCCTATTCAATGGGCAATTCCTTTGTCTCTTGTATGGTGCAATACTTCCATCACATGATGGTTCTTATTTATTGAACTGGCATCACCCATTAGTTAAAACATTTTGTTTGAACAACTCAAGTCAGGCTCACACAGAGTGTCAGTCAATTCCATGAAGAGTAGTTGTAGCTCATGGATGAATAGCCTCACATGGAATCAAGGCACTTATCTTATAAAATATTTCTTCATTATGATATGGAAGGTTTTTCTTTCTCATACTATTGCCATTATAAAAAAATTTCCTGGGTCTTTAAAATCAGTTACCTCTGGCTGATTTTTATTATCTTTATTGAGTAGGGTGAATAAGTACAGTTACACCACTATTTCTTCAACAAATATTTCATTACAGTAGGTCGCTTTGATCTGCCTTCAAAAAGAAGAATAGAATTCTCTAACTCGTTCACAGGTTGTGTGTGTTGTACTAAAAGTCTATTGGGTTATCCAGTAGGATATACCAGCAACTAAACCTGTACCCGTAACAGGACTACACTGCTACACTGAATTCGATAAGAGATAAGACCCACCTAATAGATCAGCCCTAGTATTGGCTACTACCTCAATTCTTCGACTGTTGGTACTATCAAATTATCGCACTTATAGGAAGCATTCATGGTGGAGAAATCTGATACATTAGGTAATGAAACAAAAATGAAGTAGTCTTCAATAGGCGAGATACCAGAGAATCAATGAACCATGTTTGGCAACAAGGAATATTCTAAAATAGTTACCCCACCTGAAAAACTGTGAAAATGAATGTTATGGTATGTGGGTACCGGTATGTCAAATGAACATGAACTAACTGAAGACTGTCTCTCTTCAAATGCAGTTTTTATGACACGACAGTTGCCCTATTAGTCTAGCCTGTAACCGATAACAAAATAATTTATCATTTAGAGCTATGCCTAACTGCAACTGTACAGTAACATACCAGACATTATTTACTGTAGATACTGTTACCTAAATCAGGTCACCATCTTATACCAGTACCTCGAAAGCAGAATTTTGGGGGCCAGACTAAGAATTTGCGGAGAAATATAAAAATATTCATCTTACTGAAACAACCCTACCTAGCTAGTTAGCAGCATTCTCATATGCTTACACTTGACTAGTTGCTATAGCAGTAGGCTATGTACCATGTAGACAAAACTGTAATTGTAGTGAAAATGTCAGACCCTTTTTTGGGTAGTGGACATTGGTACTATTTACAGCAACTAGTCAGATCAACTAGCAACTGGTCATTTTTTTCGACATGGGGCAGACATTAATAGATAAATGTCAATGCTGAAAAATACTACAGCGGACAAAAATATCAAAGGGTCTACCAGTAGCCTAACCCCACTTGCAATGCATTGCATCATAGACAAGTACTTCCAAGGCCACTCATCTAATAATCAATCGCTTGGCTGATAGAATTATATGCTCACCTGATGGATTTTCTGTATATGGAGGAGCTTTACTTTCCTCTGTACTACCATAACGAGGATCCGATGACATGACCCTGTTCGTTGCAGAAAAACAGTGCAATAAAATACGAGGAATCCAAGAGTACAGTTATACTAACAGCAGCTCTGCAAGAAACATTAAATAGGTCTAGTTAGCTTTCTTGCAAAAATTAATGACAAAGAGATTAAAAATACACCACCAGGATGCAGGAGCTGCGAGCGTTACTCTGTGCTTCCTGATCAATGATGGTAAGTAACAGTACCGGTAGTTTCCTTTCGAAAAGAAAAAGAACAGGCAACTTCAGGCAACCGTGTGTCACCAAGACCGCCATATTACCATTGTTACCAGTACCAAGCCAATTGAACCAATTATGTACCTGCAATGTGATAAATGGACAATAATTGCGAGGCAACACCATATTTCTGATCAAGACCTCCTCTCCTTAACCAGGGTTACAAAAGATGGCATATATATCTGGAATGCATTGCGTGCAGAATCACCAGCTGGATGACACAGACAAATGAGCTTTTGTGCACTTGTGGTGCGCCGAAATCGACCTAAAACACAGTTTAGTTTACGGTACATCGTGTTTAGAGCGTCCATACACAACTTGGTTGCCTCAGTCAAGTCACACATACTCAGCTACTTCAGATTACCAGAGTGCTCGGCATTTTTTGAATTACATGTGATTCTGTCAAGTTTTGCATAATGGCCCTCTACTAGAAAAACACTGGCAGCCCGTAGCTGAGTTGGGCTGGTGCCGCTACTCTTCAGGTCATATTAAACCGCAAACCCCGGACCATGGATCGGTTGCAATTACCTATACTATACGACGGACCACGGCCTCGTGGACCTCCTAAATATTTCGAGAAGTTACTCATAAGGTTATGGCATGATTTGTAATGAGATAATAGTATATATAATTAGCTCGGAGTCAGCAACGGAATGCCGTTTAGCATCAAAAGCCCCCGGTCCCTCATTTCTTGGCACCCTTACTTCTCAAGTCTATGCTACGCCACCACGGGCAGATTAGAAGACTGCTATTGCTTTCATTTGTATCGACTCATTAGGAATACATCACAGAATTCATAACATTCCTCTTTAAGTAAATAGGATGGGATCGGCTGAGGACACGAATAATGATCGTAGAATGTGAATTTACTAAATACCAATACAAAACTTCACAGAAAATCCATCACAAACAGCATTATTGCTGCTACATTTTTTTTAATGACATGAAAAGATGGCGGCACTTTTTCAGAGAAACATGACACCATTGCAACGCATGAAAAGTTCTACCGGTGAATGAGTGTCTCTATTCTAGCATCCAAACAGGAAATTATATTTTGTTAACAAAAGATTTGTCGCTGGAATGCAATGACGACGGTTGGCGTAGTGATAGACGGATAGGATATGCATCATGCACTAACTAAAAACAAAGTATGCAAAGCCTATTAATGATGCATAACATTCTTTCAGCAAACCCCTGACTATCTGCACGATACAACCGGCAACCAGCGGCACAGACTTGAACAGATATGGCAAATTATGATAAAAATTGATATCCTGGGAATTATATCAAGAAACACTAATGAGTATGGTTGATCACTCAAATATTCATTGTGCTAATAGCCTACACGTTTATGGTTTAATATACATGGCTTCTCTCAAAGTAGTATTTACACAATTGCACAAAGTCACTGTGCATTATGCCATCTGGTCAGGGCATGACTCTATTTGTTCCCCTTGTCGTTCACTCATGAAGTGACCAGTCCACTCCACAGAGATATTATATATTATACCTGGGGTCCTATTGTAGAAAAGGATTGCCGCTGGTGGGGTGGGTTGAGTCTGGCCAGACCCTGTCAGAGCAAAGTAGAGCAGGACATGTTCCTTCGGTGGATACCGTACTGTAACCATGGATGGAGACAGAAGGGTTGGGGTTACATTATGATTTAAAGACACTGTGACTCATGTTAAGCCACGTCAAATAATACAGCACACCTCTTAATGTACAACCCTATAATAGCCGAGTGTAATTGCATAAACATAATTTCGAGAGAAATCATCATGTTTAATGGCAACCTATGTGCATAAGGCGTTGGTGGATGGCCTCCCTCTTCAATGAAAAGGAGTACCGGTACGTCTAACATATGACTCCGGATATTAGCGGATTGGATTTTTTCTCTGTTCTGGCGATCCCCGGACATCTACTGGTTCTGATTTCAATGTTGTGTATCCGGCAATGCGCTCCCCTTGTCTGTTCGATCATGTCCCGCACTCACGTCACCCTTCCGTATTTTTGGATTCCGTGTCTCCCGCGCTCTTTCCTGTTTTCCCCAAAGTCCCGCGGATTCCCAGATTTTTTTAATAGATGCAAAAAGTCACCACAGATTTCATGTCCAATCAAGTTTATTGGAATATAATTCACAAGATTTCGGAGCACCGCTCCTTCATCAGGTGAAAATGGATTTTTTTTGTGATACTTATACCGCTTTGATGTCCTTCCGTACTTTAGGGACCGCCTGCCAATTTACAAATTGGGGACATTCAAATGAAAGCAATCGATCAGCGGACTACAAAATGCACTCTCTCTGCAATAGCACAAATGCCGAGCCATAGCAGTTAGCACCTTACCCCCGAAATCGGATGGGCGACGGCGAACGCTTATCCTCACCTCTCACGTCTTCCGTAAATCTGCACCACACGAAACTCGATCCGACCTAATCCGACATCCAATGCGATATCTGACGACTGATTCAATCGGAATGTGAATGAAAAGTAGCCTACCGAAGCTGTTGTCCTGGCTCCTGGGGTTCGCACTATAGATATCAAATGTAAACAATGTTTGTATCTATATTCGCACGGGACGAAAGTAGATTGACCCGCTAGCGTTACCTTACGGAAGGCAGCTCACTTCGTCGGTCACTGGTGCGGAACTAGTATAATCAATCAAAGTCTCTCGTTTTTCAGTCACTCTGATGTCAATCAGGCCATCAGGCTAATAATGATGGAAATGAGTGGAATTGCTTTGAATTAGGTCAGGGTACCGTACATGAAGATTATTTGTGGTATGGCTAAGCTATCGTGAACAGTGCGGGTACGTACTGTATACTTGTACCATAGGTAATCAGTCCCTTTCCTTCAGGCTTCAGCACAAAGCAGTGATAAACACCACTTTTATTCAATTTCACTCATTCAGTGTATAGTAATCTAGAGGTTTACCTAGTAGGTTATACCTACACAGTCTGTCCCAAGACTGGACTGGTTACTAAAACTGGATATGGCTGGTAGGTCTAGTACAAATCCAGATTATCAAAAGCTGAAAAAAATCAACTTGTATTATCATGATGCAATGCGTTTGGCAAACCAGGCGGTTCATCACGATGAAGCAGGTCACAGTGAATTGGCAATTCAATCGTATATGAAATGCTTGAAGTTTATTGAAGATGGTATCCAAGTTGATATAAGTACTGATGCGTACTCTGGCCGTGAGTGGGATGATGCTCGGAGTCAGCAACAAAAAATGCTCAAACTGCAAGGCCAAGCAAATCACCGCCTTGCTGATTTAAGAAGCTCTGACGCTGAACCATCGCAAAACAACTTACCTCCATATTCAGAAAGCATGCCGAACGGACACTCTACAGTGTGTGAATTACCAACAAGGCATACATCAAATTCTGATAATGCTGTGGAACTATTGTTTATACCGGGTGGAGTGCAACTGTTTTTTGTAACTGAGGATAGCCGTGTTGCAGCCCCACCACCATCCTATCCAACTTTCTTGAAAATTTTGGTCGACAATGAAGAATGTGTGATTATTCAAGTAAACGATTGGAAATATCCACTAGTTGTTGGGCAAACTCCGGTTTTCAAGACAAATGCTGGAGCGTACTTATTTCCAAACCATATTTCACAAAAAATTACAGAAGGGTCAGTAGGTATAGTAATCTCCACGGAAGTAGATGAAAACTTGATCGAAACATTTGAACGTGTGCTACATAACCTATCTGTTTTTCGTTCGCAGCAACAAGAGGATGACATTGACATTGGCGAAGACACTAGCAGTACTTTACGTTTGGGAGATAGTGTTAAAGTTCCCATTAGTGACCGTGTAACAAAAAACATCGGAAAAGGTGCCGAATGGATTAGCACAGGCATTGGCCAAGCCGCTAGGTACACAACTGATGCTGTCAAGAGAGGATCGGACAACTTGAAAAAGAGATTAGTTCCAACTGATAACCCAGTTCCAGTGAGCCCAGCAGTGCAAGCCTCATTTTACTATGCACACGAAGCTTCTAAAGCAACACTGAAAGTATCACAGTTTCTGATTCACGGCTTGTGTGCAGTCACTAGCAAAGTAGGAGAGGAAATCGCACCCCACCTCAAAGACTACAGCAACAAATTATTACCTAAATCAGTAACAATTGGAAGAGGAGATGGTCAAGGAGAATCTGTGGTGGATGGGGCAGTAAAAGTAGCTGGTGCTGGAATCTGTGGTATAGCTACAGTATGGACCGAACTTGAAAGATCCGGTGTTGCTATAGCAGAAGCCGTATCAAAAGCTACTGTTGAAAATATTGAATTCAAGTATGGTAAGCAAGCTGGCACTACGACAAATTATGTCATGGGTTCCTGCGTTAATGTAGGCAAGACTGCGTTTAATCTCGATAACTTGGGATTGAAAGCTATTGCTAAGAGAACTGCAAAAGACGCTGGACATGCAGTTTTGAGAGAATATGGCAAGAAAGACCATAAGAATTTTGGCTCTGAGGTATAACCTATGGCAATATCCTTTCTTCTTGACAGAGAAACCAGGTCACTACAGTTTTGTTCGAGTTAGCTTATACGTTAGAGCTTGATAACGAAATGGTGTGAGGGATGGTTAAGCCATTTCTGTTTAGTCCTAGATTGAGTCCAGTAAATTGCCTTGGAATCTCAGTCACATTTACTAAATACCTTCAAATTAGTATCCATCGATGCTCTACTAGGTATTAACTTCAAAGAAAAAGCGGTGCAGCGTATCGGAAAGGTCATATCACCAGCACCGTTGTATAAAAATATTACTGGAATTTCTCGTAGTCCCAGTTTTTCTTTTTGCCTAATACACTTTTAATAAATCAAACTATTTATATTCCAATCATTATGATGACTACTTTTTGCATCTTCCCAGAGCAATGAAATTGTTCCACCTACAACACATTATGCCTTCCTACATTGCGTGATGTTACAGCGCATGGGCTATATTACTGACCAGTGTATAGGCTATATTGTATTGTAGTGAATGGTGTACAGGAGTGATTTAGTGTTTGAATAGAATATAGGATCTGTATTACTGTATTTATTTAGTGCGTTATTATCTGCTGATAAGCCTAATTATGCCCGATAATACAGTGCACTGCCATTACTAGCTTCCACAGCCTAACCATTTACAAACAAAGCTGTCTATGGGTATGAACCTCCAACTCAACTAATTTGACCCAAGCAGGACATTAATTTATTTTGTTTGTGCAGTGTCAGTGTCCATAATGTATAAACATTGGATGTGTGCAAATTTGAAATACCGTACAGATTTCTTTTTCGAGATTATCTTGGTATAATTAGACAACTTGTACAAAAAGTCATAACCAGTAGCTGAACATCAGGAAAAATTTCATTATCCTTCTGATCTATCTTATACGTACTTAGCACCAATTTTTGTCACCATTGTCAAAACTGAAAAATGGTTACCAATATATAGAAAAATTGAGATACACCGGTATGCATCCAAGATACGGCACCGGTTTCTTTAATTGAAAGAGAATGTATATATTGTGTGTCGTATGAGCTTAGCCCGTGGTATGAACCTCATTCTTTCTCAAGAATGTGCCTGTAGTAGGCAAATTTCTTGTTCAATTTTAATGCAGTTTTGTTTGTGTTCTGTAGATTATGGTTTAATCGAGATTTTCTTGCCACTATGCACATTCAGTTTCATCAACATATTGCAAACACAAATAAATAAACCTCCACGTGAATATAGCCTATGTTCAAAGCTTGCAAGTGAAATTGACAGCACTGCCTGATGATGCAGTTTGCTTGGGTGGGGTGGAGCCCAGATCGGTCCATTTATGACAAACATCATAGGGTCAGTTTTATTTGCTATAGAATATCCAGTTTCCGGGTTTTAAACTTCTTAAGTACAGTGGGCAGCGTTTGATGACAAAATTGCTACAGGCCTTCTACTCCGGATTCAACACAATTCTTCACTACTGCGACAGGCGTGATGTCACTTTATGAAACTGCACGCCAGTACAGTTATAGGAATTCTAGCCTTAGTTCTATTTGTACAGATGGGCTAGGCCAAGGCCAAAAGGGAAATGATCGTAATGAGTTTACAGTTGAATAGGCAACCCTTCTGCCAAGTCTTCAGAGCACCGAGATCACATTCATCTCACTGTAACTCACATGACAACATTGTCCTCTGTGAAGCAGTTACGCTAAGACACAAGTTTCATATTTTATGTAAAATGATAGTAGATAATATATTCTGATTTGTCATGTATCTCAGAACAGTTAACCTGCAAGCTGCAACAGCAAAATTATGAAATGGTACTATATATATTTTATTGAGTGAGGGATTGTCACTGTTGGATTATTACGCAGTATGAAAAGCAACGGGTCTGATACTCGGCGGAGTCAGCGCCCATAGAGACGCAGCTAAAGTGACGATCCCTAACTAGCAATGCGAATTTACACTACGTGTGACAATAATGGTGCTCTTTCACAATAGTTGGTCAATCATGTTGTCAGACCATTTCAGACTTTTTAAAATATGTTTGCACTTATTGACAATTGATTTGATTGACGGGCATCGCAATAAAATATCGTTAACACTTCGTACTGTGAGGCTATCGACAGAAGCAAAGTCCGTATTGACTGTTAAAGTCTCGTCCACTTCGTGACTTTCCATGCTATTGTCTTCGGTTAAGATTGTTGATAAGTCGCTCACTATGTCATTCGGAAGAGACTCATTAGGTGTACTGTGATCAAGTGACATTCTAAGAAAGTCGTCTGCTACGTAATTCGTTTGCAATGAGTGGATTTCTTCCATTAGAGAATGGGCTTCTAAGATTGTTGCATCTGAAATGGGATGTCCTTCATAGTTTACTTGATACGCTATTAGAGCGTTGAGGATTCCTTCGATTTTTCCCAATAGGAAGCTTGATAAAAAGCCTTGCTTAAAACCAGCATTGAATGCCATTTGCATTGATTGCTTTTGTCCGACCAAGCTTCCTTCAACGAAACCTTCATTGTAGCGACTTTCACATCTTCTTTTCCAGTCTCTTCCAATTATCTGTAACTCAGATCCATCATTCGCGAAATCGGGATCTTCATCCATTTTACACTACACCGTACAGAACTATGAGTCTATTCTAATTTCCATAATACCTGTTATCATAAAAAAAATTGCAATAAAAGGCAATCATTTTGAGATGTGCGGCAGCTCATATTTATTCTGGCACCAGACACACTACCTCAATCATGCCGTAACTCTGATCAATAGGCCTATTGTTGAATCGTTATCAGTTACACACCTAATAAGAAAAATATAGTGAAGCTGATGGCAGACTATCAACAGATACTGTAAAAAAGATTCACCACAGGTTTAACGTCCAGCCTCGGTTTATTGAGAATTATATCATTCACAAGCTACCGGTATCTTCAACTGATGAAATAGAGGAGCTCCGAAAGCCTGTGAATGTCAGGGAATGTTATATAACCAACGTCATTGACATGTTCAAAATAAGAAGGCAATGAGACAATATAATAGACTTGGCAGGAGAGAATGGTAGCAACATGATGTATCATAGTCATCGTCTCGACTAAAGCGCAAAATAATATGCCATCAAGGAGAGCTACAGTACAAGTCCAGGAATAGCACCCAAAAGTGCTCCATGTTTATTTCGCATTTGCCGTATTATAATGAGGAGCATATTGTCTATATCTTTGCTTTTTAGCACTAGCTCCAGTTCGATAATTCATCTCAAAGAACGTTTCCACTATAACTGGTATACGTTCTCCACCGGCAGCATTTTGCACTATCTGCTCATGCTCGGAAAGAGTTATTTGAATAATATCTCCCTTATCTGGTACAGGATTATCCCTAGATCCTGCGATAAAGCCTAGAATGATTGACTTTTCTTGTCGCGTCAACCTATTAGCAGTCTTAAACATTTCTTGTGCCTGATCCATCTGTTCACGAGTGAGGGTCAATGTTTTCTTTTGGGCCTGTTGAATTGGCACTTGCTGCCTTAGTTGAGCTTGTTGAAGCTGTAACTGTTGATGTAACACTTGAGCATTTGCAATTGTCATGCCTTGAGGACGGTTGCTAACAAGAGCAACATTTTGGTTAGTAGGAAAGCTGGCACGTTGTCCTTGTGCTTGTTGAATTTGCATCATATTCGGTTGGACGATATACTGAAGTGTGTTGGGTTGTATTTGAATTGGTTGGGCATAAGGCCTGACAGTTGATTGATGAAGTTGGGGGTTTGATTGTGCAATTATAGGTTGCTGTATCTGCAATCTAGCAGCTTGAGGTATTTGTGGAGTTCTTTGACTGATTATAGATGAATAGAAACCAGGAATTTGCGAGTAAGATGGACCTGTACTTTGCCGTGATGACACACTTTGCATTGGCGAGTGCTGTTTTTCTGGGGACTTAAATTGCTCCTGCGGTGACGACATGGCTTTACTCGTAGGCGATATCAGTGAGGGTGGATTTTGTGATGGTGAAATAGTTGATAAGTGACTGCTGGGTGATTCATTTGAGGATACTGGTACTGTATTTGGATAGGTGCTTGAGATAGTCTGACGGGCAGGAGATGTTTCATTAAGCCTAGCCATTGCCAATATAGGCCTATTACTCTGCATTGCAGAAGAGATATGTGAACTGTGACTAGTCTGGGAACTGGTGGCAGTAATGGGGCTTACAATAGAAACGGGTTTAAAATATGGAGATGGAGTTGCAGGCACTGCGTACACTGGCAATTCGTCAATGGATGGTCTCTTCTCCACAGCTGCTGAATTTTGCATTTCAGGTGAGTTCGCCTGCATATTGCTGTCTGATGTGGCAGGAGGATTGTCGTCAATAGTACTCAGATTATTTGTCTCTGGAGAATCGGGAGTGTAATGGTCTTGCTCATAGTCCTCGTCTTCCATTTCCACATCATTTTCATCGCCTTGATCTTCCATGTTCGTACCGGCATCGCCTTCTGTGTTAAAATCCTCCTCTACTGGTTCGGACAGTGCGATTGTTTGAGGCAGTCCTGCAGCATAATCAGGTGTCTCATCAACTTTATTTTCTGATGAATTTGATGAAGGAACATTGTCTTCCTCTTGCTGTTGCTTCTTTCTGCGTTTCTGCTCTCGAATTCCCATCGGTTGTTCAGATATGTCCAATAGTTTTGTTCCACGTTCTGATCTTGAAAACCTTGAGACACTTCTACTTCCTCCAGCAGATTGAAGACTGTGTGAGCTTGGAGTGGTTTGGGATCTGTATCCATCTGATCTCTGGGTAGCAGATGGCGTTTTCGGTATACCACGCATAGGGCTAGCGTCTGAAAATTTTCTTGTCATGTCTCTATGCTTCACAGGCACAGTCTTTTCTTTTTTTACTTGGTTTGATGCGTCACTTGAACGCTGCATCAGGTCAACTCTGAGAGCTGCCGATTTTGGCTTTCTTTTGAGTGCAAAATGACGGACTGGAGGAGGCTGGCTTCCCACCAAGCTCTGAAGAGCATTTTTATTAACATACTGACATTCTAACGGCAATGTTGCGAACACATTGGAATCATTCACTTTTTCCCGTAAATGGTCAATCACAGATGCAGCAACACTGTTGGATGATAGGTCTAAATTTAATTTTCCTCTAAGGGGATATGTTTTAACAACGTCAGCAACAAGGCGCACCCATTGGTCAGTGTCTTCCAAAGCTAATTCAATCAATCCATCAATTGTGTGCTTTATCTCATCAAGGTTTCTTCTTGGTAGGTGTAATATGCCCAATAAAAGTTTCAATTTGACTGTTGAAGTTAAAACTGTAAAGCATCTATATATATTGTCAATGGTGTCCGTTTTGATGATACCTCCAACACTTGATGATACCCATAGTTCTTCAGCCGATCCCAATTTATTATGCAACCACAGCGCAGTGTCACTGTCTTTGACAGCTCTTGGAGCAGCCATGAGACCTAGCGGTATTTCGGGCGCTCTAGTTTGAATAGCCTACAATTCAGCAAGGTAGCTACGTGTGTATCACACAAGCACAGTACTTAACTTCCCTATGAACAGTAGAAACTAAAAACCAGTGAGCGAAACGGGTTATTGCTAAGGAAGAGCATAATTGCTAAGGAAGAGCATAAGAGAACTAAACGGCGTTATTCATACCGGCATCGCAAGGTTTAGGGCACGGTTACTACTACTACTACTAACAGTTTAATTAACGCCGGAAGGAGCAAATGAACAGAGCCTTGGCAAAATTAGGAGCGGGCGACGAGTCTCCAAATCTGAAATTTATGTATTATGGTCCGTGATTCCGCTTTCCTCCGTGGATTGAAGCCTTCCGGTTCCGGTATTTAGTACAAGTCGTTCGTTGATTTAGTGTCAACCGAGCAAAACCGAACAACTCACTACTCCACTTGACGCACGTGTCCTTTAATGGCTAAAATTCTGTCTGCCTCTCTGCTCTGCGACAAAATGCAACAATGGAGCAATCACTTGACAATAACAACCTCACACCATAGAAAGTATGCTATGCTATGATAGAGACTCTCGAAGAGTCCGAAGAGTCTCTATACTCACACCAAGCCGTCATTACTCACTCAGCCATAGAATACCAATTCATTCATTCATGCTATAAAATCTATGGACCAAGGGTCTGCAGATCGCAAACCAACCCCCATTCCCATTTCGTAGTAAAGAGCATAGACATCATCAGCCGGTTATACCATAGAGTAGCACTCTATGGTTATACGATAATACTGTAAAAACAAGCTGGTCTCCATGGTCAAGGTCCATCGGAGTGAGAGTATAGTATAGTGGTTTATTCATCTACCCACTCTATGACGTCACAATATCTATATGATTTTGTATTAATTCAAATTGTGCTATTACGAATTACGATTCATTCCATCTTCACCTGATGAAGGAGCAGAGCTCCGAAAGCTAGTGAATGTTTTAATTCTCAATAAACTAAGGCTAGACGCTAATAAATCTGTTGTGATCTTCTTTACAATATCTATTGATCGTCCACCATCGGCTCCACTATACTCTTCAATATGGTGAGAGTATAGCTAACTAATTCTTGTTATGTAGTTTAGTTATCTATAGTGAGAGTGAGAGCATCGAATGTACATTCTATGGTGATAGTGTAGAGTCTCTATAGTGAGAGACTTTGGGGTATATGATACACTAGCGCCCTCCTGTTGTCGTCGGATACTGCAGCTGGCCAGCTCTGTGGGCCTCCTGCATCTTGCAGGCTGGAAATTTTTTGTAGCTCAGTGGTCAGTAGAGGAGTAATTTATTCACCAAGAATGAGCCGTCAACTTGTAAAGACAAATTTAGCCTATGAATTTTGTTGGCATTCTGTATTTTTGTGATGAGAACGAATATACAATACTCTACTTTCATTTTGCCAAAGTAGGAAGCCAGTAGGTAGCGTAAGTGAGCCAACGAACTTCCTATCGCCCATGCATTATAGCATATCACGTATATTAGTTGATGATTAGTGAGTGATTTTTACTCACTGAGCTGTTAGCCTACTGAAGTGAGTCCAGGGCCGGACCGGATTCTGAAAATGCCTGATTTTACTGTAAGTCGCCTATGCTATATTTATTGTGTCACGCCATCTCTAAACAGATATTTTCCTGGAGGAGCAATCCTGTCAGAGCAATCAATCGTTAGATCCTGGCTGAGCAATCAATAAATTTATTAGGATTTTACAAATTGATAATCTGGAACGCCAAAAAATAGTCAATATGGGGGGAATATGCAGCATGTGGTGGATATTAGCCACGCTCACTAACAGGACTAGGATCTCATTTAATATTGCGAAAATAGGATTGGGTTAGTAGCAGGACTCACAATAAATATCGGGTGCGATTAAATCTACTATGCATATACCTTAGATTAGATATAGACTAAGCTGCATATGCAAAAAATATGTATACATTAGCCTATCATTTCGCCATTTAAAAGGTAGAATGATTTCCGGGTTGCCTGGGCACGAGTTGGTAATCCTCTAGACGCGCGAAATAAATGACACTGCATGGGGTATTCGGTCGGTTTCCATAGAAATCTTTGTCATGGTATTTGAGATAGAATAAATTTGGCGCCACGTTTTGAATTCGAAATCGGGATTCTTTTATTCCGACATTCGGTATCTGATTGTCTGCCGCAACGGAGCACATGCGCTGTAGACATGTAGTCATAAAAAATACACCATTCGACTTGTCTATTCGGCATTACTAATATTGTTCATCGTACGAACGTGTAATCGAAGTGACTTGGAATATTGGTTCAATATAATCATCAATTCGACATCAATTCTGTCTCAGCTAAGACTCGTGCAAGAACAGTATTTATATATAGACAGACCGCTGTGCGAAAAGCTCTATAGAAGCGTACGTCACTGACGTGGCGTTTAACGTGGGGTGTTTCGAACACGCAGTTTAGAGTCAGATCAGCGCGGAGTTCTTCATTCACGATATTACCCACAGCGCTCTCCGTCAACCCACAACGACCCCTGCACGCTTGCTTTTCGCATAACCTAATACGTAACAACGCAGTACAATAAAATGCAATGATGTTTGAGAAGATGCAAATGTATTTCTCATGAAGTTAATTGACAGCTGGATGAATAATTTGTTTCTCCGATACTAATCTTTGTCCGTCTCTCATCGTCCAATCTACCGGAATAAGCCTGAAACAGAAATAGACAATGATTATACTATGTCGAACGGAATATAGCTTCGATTCCATTTTGTAATGTCATTTATCTATTCGATGCCAGAACGATGCTGATATTGAGGCACATATGCCGCCCCGATAACTTGATATGTTCATACAACCATCAGCATTGGTTGACTATACTTAAACAAAGATCATTTAATTACTCTACTTACCATCGCATCTGGTGGCAACGCAGCTCTCGCAGCTCCTGATGTGTCTAGTGACGCACATCATTGATGGCAATCCGCAAGCGCGATTGATGCAATGGGCTTGAGCAGCTGAAGAATTTATTAACAAGCATTAGGTTATTATGATAATATAAAGTTCAGAGAACGACCAAGATTAAAATACAGTATGATCAAATCTGAATAAATTTTCTCAAAAATGTCATTTCAGGATCATTTGAGGTCACTGGTCAGCCCGAATTTAGTTAGAGGTCATTATTTCCCGGGTCAAAAGAAACAAGATCCCGGGCGAGTGGTTTGACTGTCCGCTTTCTGATTGGGACGTTCCTGGTCCGATTCCTGACTGAGTCAAACCAAATACTTTAAAATTTGTATCAGTTCCATCTCTGCTTGGCACTCGGTATTGGGGAGGGGGTAGGGTAGGGTTTTTGATAGTCATCCGGGTTATAGCCCTAGACTATAAAAATATTGACACGTGTTTCGTGGCCTTTAACCTAGCTGACATGACCTTAGTAGGCCTAAATGAAACGACGCAAATTTAAAAACAACAATTAATAGTGTATACCGATCAAGTTTTCATGCTATGTCAAGAACCGCCTTCTTAGTCTAAAGGCCAAGCGCCGATTTCACAATGCAAGCTCCAAATTCAAATCGTAGCCGGTGACAATTTAATACCTATAGTCCGTGAGTTAACGTTGTGATATCGTTGCCGCATAGAAGGATATTTAACACGGTATGAAACTCGGAAAGCATAAGTTTGCAAAGAAGATTTTGATCTTACTTGGGCTTTTTGCTGAGGTATAGCATTTCAAGGTGCTGCGTACGGTCAAACATGACATACTTAAGTCACAGGCCTTTCTCTCACAACTTCCCATTTTTTGCACCACATTGCCAGCTCCTGTGACAAGAAAGTGTGTAATTAGAATTACACAACCTCGTTGAAAATCAATATGAAGCAATCACTTACGTTTCTGCAAATCCTCGTGCACTCCGGCCAGTGCAACTGCCATGACGGCAAACAACACAATTGCTTTCAGAGACATTTTCTTCGATTTTCTTTTAGTACAGACGTTTGAGTAACGATTGAAGTGTTCTTTTGGTATATATTGCTCGATTCACTTACAATCCATATTTATACGCTTTCAGTCCGTTAAATAATAACAATATTCTTGATGATAAAGTAGTAGAATGTGAGCCGTTCTCTCGCACCCACTATCTAATTACAAAGTGGCTTTGCCCTCGGGAGAAGTTGACATAATCTACGGATACCGGGAACCTGCCTTACTTTCGTAACTTGCCAAACAGGAATACTTTAATTACACTTACTTATTATTGGTCTACTGCGTGTTTAAATCAATTAATATTCATCTTCATCACGGCAACCATGCGAATGTTTATTTGACAGCACTTTTCTATCTCAAATCAATTTATGTAAATATTTCTAAAAGGCACAAAATGCATGTGATTCATAAGTATTGTCACAAATTAGAATTCAGTGTGATAGTATTTATTCCACGATTCCACGATTCCACAATCTTATATATCGAAAACTAATCGAAAAAATCGAAAAAATCGAAAAAATCGATTGGCCGTCGTGGCCGTCGTATGCCTATAGTAATTTGCGCAAGAAAGTGACAATTTTTTTTAATCTCGGCTTGTGGACGAGTCCGGCACTCGAGTTTGAGTTTTATAGAATATTTATGTCGTCATCTGTCATCCCAGGTAACAGTGACCCTTCCCTTTTGGTCCTGGATACATGAAAATTACAATCAAAGACGACCGAAGATATCGTGATTTGGCCGTCGTATAGGCCTATAGTAATTTGCGCAAGAAAGTGACAATTTTTAACTTTAAAAATCTCGGCTTGTGGACGAGTCCGGCACTCGAGTTTGAGTTTTATAGAATATTTATGTCGTCATCTGTCATCCCAGGTAACAGTGACCCTTCCCTTTTGGTCCTGGATACATGAAAATTACAATCAAAGACGACCGAAGATATCGTGATTTGGCCGTCGTATAGGCCTAGTCATTTGCGCTAGAAAGTGACAATTTTTAAATTTAAAAATCTCGGCTTGTGGACGAGTCCGGCACTCGAGTTTGAGTTTTATAGAATATTTATGTCGTCATCTGTCATCCCAGGTAACAGTGACCCTTCCCTTTTGGTCCTGGATACATGAAAATTGCAATCAAAGACGACCGAAGATATCGTGATTTGGCCGTCGTATAGGCCTAGTCATTTGCGCTAGAAAGTGACAATTTTTAAATTTAAAAATCTCGGCTTGTGGACGAGTCCGGCACTCGAGTTTGAGTTTTATAGAATATTTATGTCGTCATCTGTCATCCCAGGTAACAGTGACCCTTCCCTTTTGGTCCTGGATACATGAAAATGGCAATCAAAGACGACCGAAGATATCGTGATTTGGCCGTCGTATAGGCCTATAGTCATTTGCGCAAGAAAGTGACAATTTTTAAATTTAAAAATCTCGGCTTGTGGACGAGTCCGGCACTCGAGTTTGAGTTTTATAGAATATTTATGTCGTCATCTGTCATCCCAGGTAACAGTGACCCTTCCCTTTTGGTCCTGGATACATGAAAAAGGCAATCAAAGACGACCGAAGATATCGTGATTTGGCCGTCGTATAGGCCTATAGTCATTTGCGCAAGAAAGTGACAATTTTTAAATTTAAAAATCTCGGCTTGTGGACGAGTCCGGCACTCGAGTTTGAGTTTTATAGAATATTTATGTCGTCATCTGTCATCCTAGGTAACAGTGACCCTTCCCTTTTGGTCCTGGATACATGAAAAAGGCAATCAAAGACGACCGAAGATATCGTGATTTGGCCATCGTATAGTCATTTGCGCAAGAAAGTTACAATTTTTATATTTAAAAATGTCGGCTTGTGTTCGAGTCCGGCACTCGAATTCGAATTCTATAGAATATTTATGACCTCATCAATCATCCTAGGTCGTGATTTGGCCGTTGTATGGCCATTTGTGCATGATTTCGAAATTTTTTAAATTCTGGCAAGACGTTTCTTTGAAAACTTTCAAATTTCCACTCGCTTGAAATGGCATGTTTCACCCGTACGCCATCAGTGTTTCACGTGAGCATAACTTTTCTAGCAGAATTCTATTAGAATCACAGTGGTGGTTATACCATAGAGTAGCACTCTATGGTTATACGATAATACTGTAAAAACAAGCTGGTCTCCATGGTCAAGGTCCATCGGAGTGAGAGTATAGTATAGTGGTTTATTCATCTACCCACTCTATGACGTCACAATATCTATATGATTTTGTATTAATTCAAATTGTGCTATTACGAATTACGATTCATTCCATCTTCACCTGATGAAGGAGCAGAGCTCCGAAAGCTAGTGAATGTTTTAATTCTCAATAAACTAAGGCTAGACGCTAATAAATCTGTTGTGATCTTCTTTACAATATCTATTGATCGTCCACCATCGGCTCCACTATACTCTTCAATATGGTGAGAGTATAGCTAACTAATTCTTGTTATGTAGTTTAGTTATCTATAGTGAGAGTGAGAGCATCGAATGTACATTCTATGGTGATAGTGTAGAGTCTCTATAGTGAGAGACTTTGGGGTATATGATACACTAGCGCCCTCCTGTTGTCGTCGGATGCTGCAGCTGGCCAGCTCTGTGGGCCTCCTGCATCTTGCAGGCTGGAAATTTTTTGTAGCTCAGTGGTCAGTAGAGGAGTAATTTATTCACCAAGAATGAGCCGTCAACTTGTAAAGACAAATTTAGCCTATGAATTTTGTTGGCATTCTGTATTTTTGTGATGAGAACGAATATACAATACTCTACTTTCATTTTGCCAAAGTAGGAAGCCAGTAGGTAGCGTAAGTGAGCCAACGAACTTCCTATCGCCCATGCATTATAGCATATCACGTATATTAGTTGATGATTAGTGAGTGATTTTTACTCACTGAGCTGTTAGCCTACTGAAGTGAGTCCAGGGCCGGACCGGATTCTGAAAATGCCTGATTTTACTGTAAGTCGCCTATGCTATATTTATTGTGTCACGCCATCTCTAAACAGATATTTTCCTGGAGGAGCAATCCTGTCAGAGCAATCAATCGTTAGATCCTGGCTGAGCAATCAATCAATTTATTAGGATTTTACAAATTGATAATCTGGAACGCCAAAAAATAGTCAATATGGGGGGAATATGCAGCATGTGGTGGATATTAGCCACGCTCACTAACAGGACTAGGATCTCATTTAATATTGCGAAAATAGGATTGGGTTAGTAGCAGGACTCACAATAAATATCGGGTGCGATTAAATCTACTATGCATATACCTTAGATTAGATATAGACTAAGCTGCATATGCAAAAAATATGTATACATTAGCCTATCATTTCGCCATTTAAAAGGTAGAATGATTTCCGGGTTGCCTGGGCACGAGTTGGTAATCCTCTAGACGCGCGAAATAAATGACACTGCATGGGGTATTCGGTCGGTTTCCATAGAAATCTTTGTCATGGTATTTGAGATAGAATAAATTTGGCGCCACGTTTTGAATTCGAAATCGGGATTCTTTTATTCCGACATTCGGTATCTGATTGTCTGCCGCAACGGAGCACATATGCGCTGTAGACATGTAGTCATAGAAAATACACCATTCGACTTGTCTATTCGGCATTACTAATATTGTTCATCGTACGAACGTGTAATCGAAGTGACTTGGAATATTGGTTCAATATAATCATCAATTCGACATCAATTCTGTCTCAGCTAAGACTCGTGCAAGAACAGTATTTATATATAGACAGACCGCTGTGCGAAAAGCTCTATAGAAGCGTACGTCACTGATGTGGCGTTTAACGTGGGGTGTTTCGAACACGCAGTTTGGAGTCAGATCAGCGCGGAGTTCAACTACATTACGATATTTGCAAACTATCTTCTGCCACCACCAACAACCACGCGATAAACCCTGTTTATATCACAGATCTCTATCACAGCCACAACCCTCTCATTCCCCCGATAGCCTGACAGCCAAACAGGGGGGTAACGGACAGTAATTTTCCAAGTCTTTGTTATGACTTGGTCGAGAATGGAACCTGATTTGCTACTGTGGCAGTTTGTGTCTGTGTCGACATTGCCTTACACAGCTGCTATAAGTTCTACTTCTCCGAGCCAACGCGATGCTCCAAGCGACGGATGTCGCTTATATGTGTAACCGTCTTCGCTCACTACCCAACGATGCCATATAGTGGTACAGTGTAACGACTGCAACTATAGTCAACCCACAACGACCCCTGCACGCTTGCTTTTCGCATAACCTAATACGTAACAACGCAGTACAATAAAATGCAATGATGTTTGAGAAGATGCAAATGTATTTCTCATGAAGTTAATTGACAGCTGGATGAATAATTTGTTTCTCCGATACTAATCTTTGTCCGTCTCTCATCGTCCAATCTACCGGAATAAGCCTGAAACAGAAATAGACAATGATTATACTATGTCGAACGGAATATAGCTTCGATTCCATTTTGTAATGTCATTTATCTATTCGATGCCAGAACGATGCTGATATTGAGGCACATATGCCGCCCCGATAACTTGATATGTTCATACAACCATCAGCATTGGTTGACTATACTTAAACAAAGATCATTTAATTACTCTACTTACCATCGCATCTGGTGGCAACGCAGCTCTCGCAGCTCCTGATGTGTCTAGTGACGCACATCATTGATGGCAATCCGCAAGCGCGATTGATGCAATGGGCTTGAGCAGCTGAAGAATTTATTAACAAGCATTAGGTTATTATGATAATATAAAGTTCAGAGAACGACCAAGATTAAAATACAGTATGATCAAATCTGAATAAATTTTCTCAAAAATGTCATTTCAGGATCATTTGAGGTCACTGGTCAGCCCGAATTTAGTTAGAGGTCATTATTTCCCGGGTCAAAAGAAACAAGATCCCGGGCGAGTGGTTTGACTGTCCGCTTTCTGATTGGGACGTTCCTGGTCCGATTCCTGACTGAGTCAAACCAAATACTTTAAAATTTGTATCAGTTCCATCTCTGCTTGGCACTCGGTATTGGGGAGGGGGTAGGGTAGGGTTTTTGATAGTCATCCGGGTTATAGCCCTAGACTATAAAAATATTGACACGTGTTTCGTGGCCTTTAACCTAGCTGACATGACCTTAGTAGGCCTAAATGAAACGACGCAAATTTAAAAACAACAATTAATAGTGTATACCGATCAAGTTTTCATGCTATGTCAAGAACCGCCTTCTTAGTCTAAAGGCCAAGCGCCGATTTCACAATGCAAGCTCCAAATTCAAATCGTAGCCGGTGACAATTTAATACCTATAGTCCGTGAGTTAACGTTGTGATATCGTTGCCGCATAGAAGGATATTTAACACGGTATGAAACTCGGAAAGCATAAGTTTGCAAAGAAGATTTTGATCTTACTTGGGCTTTTTGCTGAGGTATAGCATTTCAAGGTGCTGCGTACGGTCAAACATGACATACTTAAGTCACAGGCCTTTCTCTCACAACTTCCCATTTTTTGCACCACATTGCCAGCTCCTGTGACAAGAAAGTGTGTAATTAGAATTACACAACCTCGTTGAAAATCAATATGAAGCAATCACTTACGTTTCTGCAAATCCTCGTGCACTCCGGCCAGTGCAACTGCCATGACGGCAAACAACACAATTGCTTTCAGAGACATTTTCTTCGATTTTCTTTTAGTACAGACGTTTGAGTAACGATTGAAGTGTTCTTTTGGTATATATTGCTCGATTCACTTACAATCCATATTTATACGCTTTCAGTCCGTTAAATAATAACAATATTCTTGATGATAAAGTAGTAGAATGTGAGCCGTTCTCTCGCACCCACTATCTAATTACAAAGTGGCTTTGCCCTCGGGAGAAGTTGACATAATCTACGGATACCGGGAACCTGCCTTACTTTCGTAACTTGCCAAACAGGAATACTTTAATTACACTTACTTATTATTGGTCTACTGCGTGTTTAAATCAATTAATATTCATCTTCATCACGGCAACCATGCGAATGTTTATTTGACAGCACTTTTCTATCTCAAATCAATTTATGTAAATATTTCTAAAAGGCACAAAATGCATGTGATTCATAAGTATTGTCACAAATTAGAATTCAGTGTGATAGTATTTATTCCACGATTCCACGATTCCACAATCTTATATATCGAAAA
Organism: Botrylloides violaceus; assembly: GCA_030412335.1. Classification (NCBI taxonomy): domain Eukaryota; kingdom Metazoa; phylum Chordata; class Ascidiacea; order Stolidobranchia; family Styelidae; genus Botrylloides; species Botrylloides violaceus. The sequence goes on from JASFYC010000810.1 coordinate 5,103,910, forward strand.
CTCTAATGTCTAATCCATTTGCAAAGAAGACACGTAAATTTTTGTCCCATACAGCCGTGAATATGCGAACAAAATAGATTGTGATCGCAAAGCGTGTGCTTCCTTTGATAGCTCTACTGCATTTGCACAGGCTTTATTTCGGCCTACCTTGACTCTAGGTCACGTGAAATAGACCTGTAGCCTCAATTATTTACAAAGCATCGGATTCTGGTTTTTCGTTATTCCATTAGTCAAGGGAGTGAAGCACCATACGAAAATTTCAGCCCGGTATGCTTGGCAGTCAGTAGGCCTATCTGGGTGGGTCCTGGGTTGCGGTTGCATACCGGCGATCCTGATTATACACCGGAAGTGCTTTTCCACGGCACCTGCACGAAATTCGAAAAAACTCATGTGTTCACTGTCTGTTGACACATCTGACTTTGATCTATAGTCAGCAAGCATAGTAGCCTATAGCAATATGTAGCCCCGCCCTAAGCTATCGCGTTGAGCTGAGATATAGTAGGCCTATATGGTATCGATGCTGATCGATGTTGTGCGGTTGTTGTTTTTAGATATATGGCGTTTGCAACCACTATCGCCAAAGATTCCAGCTCATTGCTTAGTATGCGCTTGTCGAGACATCTGGTTTATAGCCCCGATCACTATCACAGCCCAACCCCCTCCCACTCCGCACTTCCCCGTTACTGACCGCCAAGCGGAGTGGGACTGGATATAAATTTTTTAAGTCTTTAGTTTAACTCGATAGGAAATCGAAGCCGGAACCTCCCGATAAGAAGGCGGCCCATCAAACCCCTCAACCGATTTAGCGGTAGCTGTGATGTGATTTGCTTTCTTGTGGTGTTATTTTGTTCCTGTATTCTGATTACACCTGCGCACGATTCTATGTCAATGTCCGTAACATTCGTTTATGTCTCGCAATATCTGGAGGGTACAGTAATTCGTTGTTTTCTATGCTGCGGTTTGATGTCATGGATATCTAGATTTCGATATCCCTGTTTGGTGCATATGCGAATTTCGGATGAAAATTTGATAATAACCACCTACGCTTTGTTCTCAACGGTAACGCTGCTATAATCACCTACCGCTAGACCGTGTAAAAATGCACATATATTTACAGTAGATTAGGAACAATAATACAAATTTCAATGCGAAATTACTCGTGGTTACACCACGCAGTCTAATAAATCTTTCAAACAATTATAATGGCAATCATCACACATGTGACTGGGGACGTTGCTTCCAGAGCACTGCCGGGTGGGCTTGGTACAAGTTGTGGTTTCTTAAGATCTTTTCTTTTCCTTTGATATCTTGATACGCTGCAGTAGGAATTCCCATAATTGATGTTGGTCTGACAATCTCTCGTCTTCTATTCACCAGGTCCGGATGAGACGCCACTCTGCTGAAGTCTCCTGCTGATGTCTCACAGTCCGAAATTACGTGGTGTCTATATAAAAAAAATTCTCAGTTACCAACTTGCGCTTGTTTCAATTTAAATAACAATACATCAGCAAAATTAACCGTAGGCCTATCCCAATATCCGTATGTCCGTCGTGTCAACTTTGGATTGCGCCTCATCTGTCACTCGGTCATATGTACAATTTGTTGTTGGTCAGTTCGGATCGTACCGCTTGTGAATAGCCACAAGTTTTAGCGCGGGATGCCCGTCTTGTATCGACCTGCAGCATTTTCGAAGGCTTGAGATTCTCTTGGGACCGACCATGGCTTACTTTAGAGTATGCCATTGACCGACATCGAATGGGAAAATTAGGATGGTATGTATAGTAATAGGCCTAAATAAAAACATTGTTGATTCGTATTTCTACTGATAACAGTTAATGCAGTGAAACCACGGGTCGGAATACATATCGCATCTTACGATAGGCTACTAATAACGCATATATGTGGTAAATTCATCTTTGATATTGCTGGAGTTGATTAAACGGCTCTTAACATGAGTTTAAGTCGGTAGCCTAGGCTATAGCTGTTGGAATGTTACCGTCTTGATTTGTAAAGACAGGCAAATATGAAATTTTCCCGTAGGTACAATGCCACAGGAACTTCATTTCATAACGGCAGGTAGCATCAGAGAAGGCGGGTGTCAATCGAACCCCTCGGCCTGCCCTTACGTGATTGCGTACGTTGTAGCAGTCGTCATTTGCGAATTTATTAGACTTCTCGTGCTGAGCGAGGTTTTAGATCCAATTTTCAATCGCGGCTCGTGCTTCACAACATGACTATTCAAAGCTTATCCCTCGCGATGACAGTTGTACGCGTTTGACATTTCGTTGTTTGTCACTGTGGGAAAACGAAGGCCTTCATTTAATGGACAAATCAGCATCGTGTGTAATGCGTTGGTGATTGATATGATAGCCTATATATCGACGGGGTTAGCCAGCCCGTGAGTATACTTCACAAAGTGAGATGCACGTAGGTCCTACCATTAAAAAAATAGACGTGTGTTTGTTCGATATTACTCCGCTTAGTGTAGCGTGGGGTGCATCAGCATTAGACCATGACCTACTTTACCTAGAGTAGGCCATGATCGGGCCAACCTAGCAGGTCAGGCAGAATCGCAAGTTCTACCTAAACCCAGTGCCCAGTCTCGCCTTTAAAGTTTACTTGTTGAATAACTTTTGTGTCGTTTGGCGTGTTTAAAGTTACATGTGATGTGCCAACCCGATACCCTGCGAAAATTTTGATTTCGACCTGAATCGACTCATTACTCAGAGCTATGGATGGTACGAACTCAGTGAGTCAATATATAGCCTACTTCGTTCGGTTCGTGTTCGGATCGAAGGATGAAACTTTGTGCTAGAATGAAGAAACGCTATACCATCATATGATAAATGCGCTGTGAGTGTATAGAGCGAACGTGATAACATGACATGTAACTCTTGGATCCGCGTGCATATACATTTTATAACTATTCGTGACGTAACCGGTTCAGATTCGGGGTTCAGTAAAACTCGTGCAAGGTTCATTTACCATCCATGCCCATAGACCTACCGGGCTGGTGTGTTCCATGAGGGATTAGGTTATTGGTCCCAATGCAACAATCTGTCAACTACAACGTCAATCTTGTCAGGGTCATTTTTTACCTTTTAGAGATTTCCTTCCTTACGCTGTCGAAGTGATTCTGCAGCTCTTGCATTTTTGCTGCGTGGCGATATTGTTTTTCTTTTTCTTCTTGATAGGCGCGTACTCTCTTTTCTTCTTCTTCTTTTTCCTACCAGAAAGATTTGTGAGATCTCTCATCGGGATGGACGCTAACGGTCATCGGTCATAACTCATAACAAGTTCATTTTATTTGAATGAATTTCGTACGGTGATTTCACAAAAACGCCTAAAGGCGAGTCTGTAGTGTTCGTATGAACCGCAACCCGCTATGCCCCTAAGATCTGCAGCAAAGTGCAATAAATATATACCAATCCTTTTCTTTCTCGCAGTTCATGCGAGTTTCGGTATCAAAGATACTAGACGATTAATGCAGCTATTTATAGGCTATATATAGATACTCCACAGCTCCACAGAATAAATCGAGACAGTAAGTTGAAAATGTTGTTGTTGGTACTGTTTTCGATTTATGGTGTTTTATGGTCATGTTCGCCAGGCCAATGTTTACGCTACGGTTCACTATGACAACCACAACCCTCTCCCGATACTGACTCTCAAGCAGACGCGGAACGAATACCAATTTTAAAATCTTTGGTTTGACTCGGTTCGAAATCGAACTCGGAATTTCTCGATCAGCAGGCGGACAGTCTAAACCATCGGTCAACTGAATGGTTAGTGACTTCAAGACTTCCAGAAAAACTGGGGCTTTGCTCACAAGGAACATACGTATTTATAATGCAATCACTTGCAATCAGTGATCGATGCAGCAATTGATTGCGACGACGTTAGCAGGCCGCCATAGCCCCATCTTTCTTGTGTGGTCATGGAGATTTGAACTTACAAAAATTTTACAAGCGCCACCTAGTGCCAATCAGTTATAAAATTAAAATGTGATGATTCGCATAGCTAAATATGCGGAAGGCACACAAGAAACTGCTATACGTGTTGCCATACAAACATACATGTCAGATGATCTTCCCCTTTTGAAACCTCTATTTGTGTAGAATTGATACAGAACATGGTTGGGGAATTTAGTGTTCGGACAAACGGGCAATCGGAAATGTTCTTTCAGAGGAAGCCTGCCGCCAGATCGTCTCATAAAATGCGTTAGGCATCTAAGCATAAAGGATATATATTTTTATATAGTCGCTGAAATCAGTGTGTCAAATTTTATGGCTAAGCCTGCCCCAACTCGTAAGGAGATTATATTCGAACACACCATCATAAAGCTTTTATATTTATTTATACGCACGCAGGTCTATATCCGTTGAACAGCTATGAAGCTGTGTCGCAAGAAGTTATTTATGGGTGACACATTTTAAGTCTGACTATAGAGTTAAGAATGGTCAAAAAGAAACAATAGTCCAGCAATATTGCCGTAAACGGATCGCATTTATTAGCAGGTTGACCAACGTGCATAGTTTTTATTGTTATGGTATCCTCCGTAAATAGCTCAAACAAGACGATACCCTTTGTGTACGAGATATGTCAAGTGGGTAAGGACAAAAGCGGCACACTTATAAGGAGAGTTTAAGTAATTGATAGCTCAAAGCAAATGCTCCAAAACCAGTGTTGGATATTTAGATACCAATTTCCAGCTTTAATGACGGCCTACATTAAACTTCATGGGGGGTAAAGCCTGTGTTAAGCCTCATGTTCAACAGGCGGCCAAAAGGGGTTTCGACAATTTAGTGTGGTGAGCAAACAAGCATGTAGCCTAACCATTTGTAGCAGCAACATGCTTGGGCATGACGTAGAGATGAACTATTTATGAAAAATAAATGAAGTTTTTGAAGCTATTGACTGCTAGGACGTAAGGTTGTAACTGCGCCTGCCCCGTTTTCGTTGCTTACTAGGTTTACAAGAGCAGCAGAGATTTCTAGACTCACTGATAGGCACACACACTACGACTAGTTTGAAATTAATTGTGTCCGTACGTACATTATTGTGAGGCTGAGTAGGCGATAACTCATTGCCTTGCATTAGGAGGAACACGTTCCATGCATTTCGCTGCTGATCTCAGCCTACAGCAGGTACGTTGACTGGATTAGTCGATCTAAAACTATCGGTCTACAAATTTGAACTCAGTAGGTTCGTGGTTAAACCAACCTTCTCAATTGCAACCCTGGCAATTGCAGCCCTCTTGCGGTCGATCACCCTTTGGCGCCTGAGCGCTTCTTCATGATATGGACCACAGCTGCTTGCCATTTTCTGCTTTGCTACAGGCTTCCGTGAAATTCTCAACTCAACTGCCCTGAACAGTCCTCTTTCAAGGACTAAATGCCTCCTCGATGTCGAAAGCAAACAATAGATTCAATACATGTTACGTAGACGAGTTGACCCGAACAACTTACACATAATCCTTTCAATGGATCATCGATCAACACATACAATACGTTTCGGTACGTTTTATTACGTCGCTAAGATCCTTCATGTCTTCGGAATGTTCGCTTATTCGACTAGGCATGTTTAGGCCAGCCGAACCAAGCAGCTGTATCTGGATAAAATCAATTATTGTCATGGTACCCATATCTCTGTTAATCACTTATACCTACAGACTCCATGGAGCTATCTGTAATACATATAGGCTACCATATACAAACCTCTACACAGGGGGCATCCAGTCACAACATGAAGATAGATCAAATGAACTTGGTAATAGTCATTTCACACAAAAATCAAGGGTATTAGTATGAGACCCGTTTTAATATAGGATCTCTAAGGGTTTGGTCCTTTATATAATCTCTGGTTTGGTCTCAATTCAATTTTCTTAGCGCAGAGCCCAAGTTTGTTTGATGTTTCGTACGAATGTATAGAGTAGTGTCGAATCGAATTAGATCACGAGGGACGCTGCGAGTGAGTGATTATTTGCGTATTTGCAGTATGTGTATAGCCTGTAATTAATCGAACACGTGAAGCAAGAACCTGCGGCGTCACCGCACTATTCGTACGAAACCTCTACTCTTTAGAGATCTTCCACTCATAGCCTACCGTCGATTTTTGTGGGAAATGACTACTACCAAACAATATTATATATTATATATATATATTCATCTTTCATTATATAAGTCCATCATCATATTCTGACTAGATGTCCCTCTTTCAGTGCTTTGAAAATCTGGTTAGCTTATATATCTGCAAGACTGCTAATTTATCAAGCAAGCGACCAAGGTGTTGCATTGGGACGCAAACTCACCCCCAATCTGAAACTAGCTTGACTGGTACTGGTATATCCTAATGGGTTGCTCTGAACCGAATTTATTATTTTCGGTTAGGCCTAGAGGTAGGCTACTGAACGGATACGCGTAGGCCTACGCACGGGGAGAAAGTCCAAAAGGACACGAAGTTCGTACGGAAGTCAAGGTCTGTTGTCTTGACTAACGTAATACCTGTAACTAGGATTGTGGTTTTAATCAACCCTGATTAAAACCAGGTGGTTTAAACCGGTTTTTTTGCTCTTGATATTTATCAAACACCTTGTTTTTTCGGTTTTTAATGTTTTTTTCTCATTTTTGCTTACCATACTATATCGCCGGCTTCCTGAAGATACCAGAAGTGATGTTAAAAATATCGAGGCAGAAATTTGTGGCAGAAAATGCATGTGGGGGGTACCCAGCAGATGCAATCTTGATAACCCACAGAGCTGTTCCTGTCGATGACCTTTGATATATATGCTTCAATGAGTTTCAGTTTTAGAAGTATAATTTCTTTCCGATGGATATAGATAGAGTATCCTCAAAGGAAAACAAGCGCAAACTACTTTTGATTTCGGAGGGGGACCAATGACGTCATATACTCACATGATGTGACGTCACATGTCATTGACGGTTTATGACGTCACATATTTATCATCACCATTTACAAACATGGTGAAATAATGCCCGCTAAGTTAACTCAATAACTGTACTTTACTGCATGCAAGTCGTAAAAGCTCTTGATCACGTGACACAGGAATGTTAAAGGAGCAAATTTCTTTTTGACCCCTCGTGTGTTGGTGGCCACCCTGTAGGCTGACTTGTGACTAGTTTGGACCAAAACGTGGCTTCGGTTTGCAAGATTGCCTACTGTACAATAAGCTTTTTTCCACAATGCAACCTTGGAGGTAGCCGTAAATTCTCCAAGAGGGGAATCTGGGAGAAAGTGAACGTCCTCTACGCGTACAACTTGGTCTCCACTATGGAGTCCCTACTTTTAATAAAAACCAGTAAAAACCGAAAAAAACATGGTTTTTATCAAGGCCTCGGTTTAAAGCGGTTGTGAATTGTTGTAATTTGATAAAAACCACAACCCCACCTGTAACAAAACATCAAAATATGATATATTTGGCAATTTGTGGGCAGGGAGCATAGGCTACTGCAGGTTCAGAATTGGTGTGGCTGTGCTTGGTGTTTTCTGGGCTAGGTCAGCCAGATGGAGCCCAGGCAAGTCTCTGGTATCAGCTATCATAAGAATAAATTTGTGTAGCCTATCCCACGCCATGAATTCGGATAACTATGTAAGAACAATCTATAGCGCTACCGCGTATAATATATATATCACATCCAGTCTTATTTACCGTGCAATGTTGTAACACCAAGCTTTCAGAGGTTCGATCCTTACTTATAGGTGAAAATGGGTTAGATGCGGATCGATGTCCGACTCTCTGTGATCATAAAACTGATTTTCTATATGATTCGCAAATGCCCGTGTAGTGTAGGGTACGATAAAACAAACGCATAATGGGGATGTCGTATGATGAGGTAGACGTATTCGCGGAATTCTGACTAATTTAGAAGGCAGTTGTTGATAAAGAATAGCAGTGGAACGAGGATATTACGTATACCCTATGCAGATTCAAAACAACATATACGTATACCCATTATTTCATTTGTGATGAGCTTTGCGGTATTGCTGATTAGAAACACGCGATTTGGGATTACAATAAGGAATGGATCATAAAAAAAGGTATGGCGATTCACAGTAGCAAGTTGCCTGTATATGTCGTCCGATTGCTATAAAATACATCTGGCATTAGAATGAAATCTTGCGAAGAATCACACCGACGTTTTTGCTGAATGGGCAATCATGCGGAGACCCTCTAATACAGTTGTGTCGCTATACGCGTAGAGTTCTCCCATTTTCATTGTACTGAACGACAGTATAGTAATCAGCAAAGTCACTCGTAAATTCACTTCACTTGTTTTGTTTCGCGGCCGGCTAATACCCATGCAAATACGGGGACCGTATATTGAATTGTGGCAATAAGGGCACCGGCTGCGCAATCCTCTGCCTCTGTGGCTACCTGAATACGGAGAGGCATTAAGGAGAAAATGAACATGGATTTACTGTCGATTTTAACAATACATACACACAGGCGCCTTTATTGCTATTCACAGAGACTCCATCTGCAAGAATCAATCGAATTCTGTGGCGCAAATTGATAGCACTTGTCGCAATATTTGGTGGCTCGGACTATTACAGAAATTTCAAATAGGAACGATTATATTTGGTAAGGGTATCCGGTGTTGCATGGGGTAGGCCTAAGCTGGAATAACTTTCAGTTCTACCCAAACCTGCCGAAACCGTCGAAGGACTTCTGCCCGTAACTTATCAAAGATGGCTAGGTTCGGAGTATTGATCTTCTTTATTGCATTAAGGCAAGGAAAATAGTTTGACTTGCGGAACAACTTTGTGTCGTTGGGTTATTTCTGCAAATTATCCCGTACGCGACCAATATTCCCAATTTTCAATTGGAGCCACACCGAATAATTGTCCATCAGTCACGGCGCAATTGATTTAACTGCCTGCCTTTTGATAGGGATGTTCCTGGTTCAACTGAGTCAAACCAAAGGCTGTACAATCGGTATTCCATTCCTGTCTGCTAGACAGTCAGTATCGGCGGAGTGAGGAGGGATGAGGTTGTGAATGTATAATTGTAGTGATCCGTGCTATAAACTGGAAGTATCGACACGCGTATCCATTGAACTGGCGTAATTAATTATGACCTTATTAACACCGTTGGTAGTTGAAATAAACGCCGCACATTCAAGACAACAACACCGAAAGTTATTTCTACCTAGCTGCTTTGCCCGGTTTCACTCGGGCGATACAACATAGGATTTGGTATCCCTACGCGAAAAATGATTGAGACGCTTCCCTATCTTCTCTTGACGAAGAAAAGTTGTAGCCAGGCTACCGTACGCGACCAGAAGTGGTGACGAAATTGTTCCGCTAGATGGCAGAAGCGATTTTAAAAAGTGCATATCTGACTTCGGCGTTTCGAATCGTGGAAATAGCAGCATTGGGCGATGTATAACTTACAAAATAAAGCTGGAAGCACTAAAAAAACTACCTGGTCGCACGCATAACGTCCGTCCCTACACCCCTGTAACATCTTTCGTCAATAGCTTCTGTAATAAAAAGTTGATTCGTGCAGAGACATACATAGGCTACATACATACATAGGCCTACATACAGACAAACAGGCTCTTTTATTTATATAGATTTTGCTACGTTTTGTGGAATTGTTGTACTACAAGCTAGCCAGACTAGGAATCACTGCACATCTTCTATGGTCTCATAGAACATACAAAGCTGAACTATCGCTTAGCATATTACTTGCACTGAAGAGCTGTGCTGCATGGCAAGTGAAGTCACTGGATGAGGCCACTGGCAGATATCTTGAAAGTAAACAAAAATGTGTGGACTGTGGTGTAGAGATCATAGAACGCATCACAAATTTACCGACACCGATGCTGATCCACATAACTCTACGCGAGGACTTCAGCCATTTTGGGAACATAGTCTGCAAAAAGCATCCCGAAGTCGCGCGGAAGGAAAGATCAATCAATGTTGCCGATATTGTCGCTGATCCGTTTGTAAGATTCCAGAAAAAGTAAGCTGTGAGCAAACGTATATACTTGTGTCTTGTGCAAGTTTTCACTTATATCCTTTCCTTGAGCCATATTCCATTTTATATACGCATCTTCCCATTTCACCAAATCATCGAGTAATAGGGATAGCGAGTGTGACGTAATGTGCAGGGGTTTTAAGGATGAGGCGCCGAATAGGTCAGGCGCCTAACGTGTGTATTATATCGAATACCGCTTGTAGGAGGCGCACCTCGTAAGTACGACACGTGCAGGTAAATGGGAGAGTCTTTATTGTAGCCTACGATGCAGAAAAAGCGACTGATTGATTGCGGCACGTAAGCGTGCTTATATAGGAGCAAGGAGACAAACCAATCAATGATGATTAGGCCTACTAATCACATATATCACAACGTGCATGGACCCTTCGTGTTGTCTTCGAAACCAAATCATAAGTAGTTTCTGCCCACCCCAGTGACCTAATACGCTGAAATGGCCATACCCTGTCCGGGCTTTTCTAACTACACGACCTCGATTAATTGTTGATAGCGAACAGAGCAAGGCTGCCTGTAATCCCTGACGGTCGCTGATGCTGCCTCGAGTCTCATACATCACTGTTGTTGTGGTAGTTGTGGTGAATGTGATACTGTATGTTTATGACTATTTCCAAATCCGTCCATTTGCCTTTTGAATGCATGTATTCTGTTAGTCACAACTTCCTTAGATAGCTTTGTATGGATTATGGAGTTAAAGGTGTGGATTCCTGTGAGTTACGCTGTCCTTGAAACAAACTGTGCGTTGTGATTTTGCAGATACTTCATTCCAGCGGCTGTTTTCATGTGTATTCTTATGCCGACGTGGATACCGTATTATTTTTGGGGAGAGACGCTGTGGTACTCATACTGTGCAGCAATAATACGTTATTGCATGGCATTGAACGCATCCTTTTAATCAACAGCTTGGCTCATTGAAAGGGCAGTAAACCTTACGATCGCAGAATTTCACCAGCTGACAACAAATTCGTTGCGATGTTAACAAAAGGGCGATTGCAATGCCGTATCTTGTATTTCAAAAGGATAGAATGTTCGCACAAGTACAACCACGTTCGATCTCGACACCCCCGCTTTTGTCCTATTCTGGCAGCTGCTTATATCAACCGCAAACACGGGGACATCCAACGAGAACAGTTTATCCGTTTGGTTATGTGGTCCAGCAACTAGTTCCAACTTTTCCACCAACTTAGCAAGTAATTCTTTCGCACGTCTGTTAGCTTGAAACACTCGTCATTTTGCTATGATAATTGATAATCGTATCTCGAATTTAAAGCAGTCACCCAACCTGGGCTCATGATTGCGCCCGCTTTCGTACTGACGAGTTGATCTCACGACCGGTGTAGGCTACTGTACAGTATGCGACCGAGGAAGCAATCAAGAGCCAATTATTAACACATCCACAGAGATTTTAAGTCAAATCGAGCAACATCGCTACACAGTTACCAAAATTCACTAAGCGAATATATGGCGTCGCTTTCTGTGTAGAGTTTCATGCAACTCTTTGCCGGTGAAGGTTTCCATAACCATCATTGAACTGTTCCAAAAAGCCACATCGAGGCGATGAAGAAACGCGCTGCAGATTCGATATAACGAAACTCGAAGCATTTAGTTATAGCTGATTGACGATAAATATTTTACCTCGAATATAGTGACCTTTGCCTATCAGGCTATGTAAAGAGAAGGACAATATCGAAGAATATTATCAGTGTGTGTCCGACAGAATGTCGGTGTGTGTCCGTGCGGCTAACTGTCTGACACAGTGATCACCCTGGTTACCGACTCGTCTGTACCAGAAGGTGGCAGTAAAGGTATATCTTATGGTCTGGAGAAAAGCGACTTCGTGATGCATGCATGCGCAACAAGGAGTTACGACCCATCCGGGTCCAACTCAAGCGATTTTTCTGCCGATGGTCAGAGTTGGTCATGGTTGATTGGTTCTAGTAACTCGGCAGAGCAGCGCGACTCGGATGGTTGTGGTAGTTGGTTCTCGAGTCGAAATCGCCGTTAGTCGGTACGGAGTCCTGTTTGAGGCTTGCTACCGGTAGCGCGGTAGGTACTTCGTGCACTCCTGTGCCATCCAGTATAAGTACAAAATGTACAAAGTGCCAGCTAGAATCAATATTGTCAATAGGTACCGTAGCGGTACCGAAAATGTGCCGTCAACCACCAGGCCGTCAGCACGTAGGCCTGCCGGAAATGCGTTGAAACCGCGGTTGATTCTTCATTTTTGCTTTCGCCTCGGCACAGGTGGTAAGAGCCTTTTCTGCAGTTTCTAGTTCCTAGACACCCATCCGGGTTTTTAAAAATAGAAGTAAACTAAGGACTGGCCACTGACCCACTGTGCTGTTGCAAATATATCTAGGTAACTGAATTCTGTACCGGTATATATAGCACTTTCTAGTATAAATTTCAAACATTTAATCTCTTCTGGAGCACACGCCAAGATGTCTTTGGGTTTGCATGAAAGTCACCAACAACAGGTCACAGATTCAACAGTAGTTGCTATCGAATTATGTGGTGATAGCCATGACCGAGAAAACCGACTCGAAGACTGATTGAACATTGTTAAAATGTATAATTTACTCTTAGGAGACAGGTTGACCCAAAGGGGCAGAATAATCCCCAACCTGTTGTGTACCTGGGGCAGTTTACCCCTTGTACTAGTGCATGCTTTAAATAAGTAGCCCTTCTTGCCATTACTGCGCTAGAAGTGTATTCTTCCTTACGTATTAAGTGCTTGTTGCATGTTAGGCTTAGAGCTTGTGGGGAGATGTGGTGATATGCATGACTAAGCATGATCCTTGACCCGATTCCGCTGTTATCGTGCTCGTGATCTTCGAGTGGACTCTTGTTTACGCTCGTATCGCAATACATATGAAAAGAAGCCTAAGCCTTCTTAGCCGTATAGCTAGCCTCATAGACAGAAGAAAGCCTCCGCTCGGCTACAACACTACAAATTATCTACTCTGAAAGTAGCAATTGTCGATTTTGTGATGGGCAGATTTGAAATTAACCACGGGAAAAAGCATCCATTGTGCAGTATTTTGAGAGAGCTTTGTAGTAATTACTTTGAAATGAAAGATAAAAATGCATACTATTCGTCTTATGGACAGATTCTTTTGAAAAGTTCCGAATTTGGTCTCACGTATGGAACAGTTCTCGATATGCTCGAAGAATTTTATGTTTCAATGACCAGTGTAATCAATGCTAGTGCCATCAATTATTGAATTGACAAAATACCTATTGCAATAAGGGAAATTCAACTTCGTGTGCCTGGGAAGGGTGTCACATGATTACCTGGAAAGGTACTTCGGACACCAGAGAGCAGTAGGTGAGATCTAGTATTACATGAGTTGTTTCTCTATTGCTGATGTCATGCCCAATGATTGTTTCATGGTGGGTGTGGGCCTGCAGCGCATGGCTATTCGACCAACGTTCTGTTGGGTCAGTAGTTATGTGTAATACAGCTTCCCATCCCAGCTGGCCCCAAATTTTTTGAGCTATATCAAGTGCAACAACCTCATATGCTCTGTGAATTGTTTAGCTGTGACAACTCTCCAAGTAGGTACGGTATATGCAATCATTTGTCTTCCTACTGTGGTCAAAGGCTGTTTTTGCCATATTCAGTGTGAAAATATATCTCGTCCTTAAGGCTGCCTCCAATATTACAGGATAAAAGGTGCCACTGCATCTGTATTCTACAATACACCTTTGTTCGAATATACGGCAATTACTTTTCTTGCAGGTAGAAGCAATGATAACCCTACTGTTGTCGCCTTTGGGTTCAATGTTAAGCTGATTGAAACTCAAAGGACTATAAACGCAGTACGGGGGAACGTCCACCGTGTCAAGCGCAGCTTGCCATTCAACCCCAGTGATGAAAAGCTACCGAAGACAGAAAAAAAATAATATTGAAATATGTTTTGTTCTACATAATAATATGCCTGTATATTATATGTCCGTGTGTAAATGCAGCAAATATCAAATAAGGACAGAAATACATAGCGGCCTTTCCGTTCTGAATCATGCCACTACGCATCATTATTTCGGGTTCGGTACTGGATTCAACATGTCATATGGTAGTATAAGACTCCCTAGAAATAATTCTGCCACTCAGTCTGGATGTGAGCAGAAAACCTTGCGGTTGAGTAGAAAGCAACAATATCTCGGGCTTCTTTCAGCATTCTTGTCAAGATTTCGTGCAAAATCCGTCTTTATTAATCCAATCGTTACACGTCTTTGGCGAGATGCGAAACTTCCTCCCTGTTTCAGGGCAACTCGACTTGTTATAGCAAAGAAGCAGGTCAGCTTACTAAACGGCGGCGACGGGTTTAGTAGAACCAACGAAGCGTGACGGCCTGAGAGGCTGTCTCGACCATCGACGCAGACTGCTCTTTGTTTATCTTTGTTACAGCGGCTGCAGTTGGGCATCTCGGTTTTATATATCCAAGGGTGCGACGGTGTAAATTTGAAAAGCGTTAGCACATTCTCACCTGGTTGTGTGCTGCGGCTGTTTATAAATGAACCAGATTTGCCATGATTCTTCTCGTCTGACGAACTCGATACAACTGTGCAGGGTCATACTAAACGGCTGACCAAACAAACCACGGACCACTCGGATTTACCGATACTAAACTGCGGGCGGCGATGTTGCAGACCTCGTAAACGTTTCAAATGAGCTACTGATAAAGTTAAATGGTGCGATTAATCGTGACGTAATAGCGGAGTGAGTAGCGTCAGGAACGAACGAAGCCCTGGCTACGTTTGGACGATTCTCTGACAATTTTTGAGGTCCGCAGGGTCCGAGTTTCGCAAAGTACGCAATGCGCTTGATGCGTCGTTTAGTGGCACCCAAACGTTCAGCCACTCGTTGCTGTCTCAAGTCCGTATAGTCTTACTCAAGTACATCAACCAGCTGTCTACGGAGCGCTTACCGACAACTTCACCTTACTTGTCAGGAGCACTGGAGTACGCCTAATCGTCTACGCTATGTGATAGAAAGTAACAGTGCGAGAAGCGTAAGCAGAGTTGTCTTCGAACTCTGTAAACATCATGGAAAGTTTTCTAATTAGTAGGATATTGTGCGTTACGATATTCTACAAATACTGAAAATTTACTGATATTTGCGGAACGAAGCGAAGCGAATACGATATTCGTCGATACCTACAGGCATAACGATGAAGAAGCTTTTAACATGATGAATAGGCCTATATAGTCAAACCCATACATCCGATAAAAATTGTAATACAGTAGCAACCAATCGGAAGGACATTACACATATCCTAATCAATGGCGGTCACATGTATTGTAGCATCGATATATAGGCCTACTGTTAGTCATCAGTGTGTCTGCAAGCCAGAGTCATTGCAATCATTATAATTATCACTTCTTGTAAAATATATCGGATATGAGGAATGGAACAGAAAGGTAGGGTACCAAAGTGTTAATTAAGCAAATAGCGAAAAAGATACGGGACTCTATATATTTTCTCCACCATGGCATCCCATTAAAATTTAAGGACCAATCTACCAGTAGAATTGAATGCTTTAACTGTCACGTTACCCAACGTAATACCTCACCAATCAACACTTGTTTATCGAGTAGAGTTAGCCATGAAGTTATGATATCAGTACGGAGTTGCAGGAAGGCTTACACGTGTAGGCTATTTATGTCGCGGCCTGACAGTGACTGCAGCAATATGATTTTCATAGAAATTCCATCGCTGGCATATTAGATATTAATTATAATGTATTTACTTCAGGCCAGCGCGGTTCTGGGCCTAACAAAAGCAGGCCATGTGTAGGCTTATGCTATGCGTGTGAGTATCACGTTGAACTTCTATTGAAATACGCCAATCGCTGTGGTTCTGTATACGTGCCTGCTTCGTCACAAAATCATTGTCACTAGTACATGTGAATACAATCACTTGACGAAGGTTCAGTTGGCCGACTGGTTTAGACTGCCCCCTTCCGATCGGAAGGTTCCTGGTTCGATTTCCAACCGAGTCAAATCGAAGACTTTAAAATTGGTATCCGGTTTCGGGGGAATGCGGAGAGTCGAGTCGTGGTTGTAAAGGTGATCCGGGCTATAAACTGGAAGTATTGACACGTATACCGTGTAAGCATTGACCTGGCGTAAATGACATTAGTAGTCGAAAACGCCATAAATTCCAAATAAACAAACAAACAAACTTGACGAAGGTCTAATGAATCTTATGCTCACATTTTCCCGAAACCTAAGCGATGATATATTTCTAATCACGAGGGTGGAGGTTAATCCGTGGTGATAGTTTCTTGCTATCTACTGATTACCCGCATCCCGTGATTTCTAATAAGTGCCATGTCTTAATTTACAGACGGTTCAATTTCAAATTCGAGGACTCCAATCATATGGAAAAGATTGCTTTTACTGATCAACGTTCATGTAATCTCTATTTGGTCACTTACTTTACTGCACAGATTTCATACTGGAACAATTATTTTCGGTAGGTCCTTCGTCGGGTACGGCCTACCCAGATTTCATTCGCTTTTAACCACAGATAAGTCATTGCCTACTCTAAAGTAGGCCATGGATGATAAGTGCTTGCCATATGATGATGTTAGTTGTTCATGAAGCATCGCAGAACGTTCACTGAAGTGGAGAACGTGCTGCCAACGACAACGATGCGGCGAGTTGGCTTTCTATTCCATGAGAGAGAGTCGTGGAGCCGGCGACCGCCGATTCCGATATATCTTTTGGTTTACTATGATTGAAAACATTCTAGCCGCTCCCGCTAGCTATAGGCTAGGCTTACCGTAGGACTATAGCTAAGAGCCTATTCTTTTGTCCGAAATTGAGGTTTGACTGCATAAATGTTGTAGATCTATAAAGAAACTGAACGGCGCCGAGCGAAAATAGGCTTACACACAATTGCATATATATGTTATATATGAAAGGGAACGAATGGTAGAGTGTGATACAAACGGCGAACAGGAAATGGATATCTCACTATTGTAGTGCGATGACCACGCGACTTGCGCAATTGTGCCACAAAAACCTTGCCACCAGGTGAAAACACTTCGCTATAACTTGAATTGACGTTTATAGTGTGCAATACATCGGAACCACGAAGAGCGCCCACTTGCGACGAGTTTTATGTGTTACTCCTGTTGAACCGTCGCATATATAAGGCAGTGCATGGGACTTCCACTGCAAAGTAATATATAATAGGAGTATTAGACTTTTGTCTTAATAAAAGTGTAGCTCGGTTGAAGGTAACTCTGAAGTGTCGTTCACAAGGTCAATTTCTCACATAATGCCTTCCAGGAATATTGTATTATTATTACCTCGCGTCACTCGGAACAACTGCAGGGGCACATCGTCTATGGTCTCACAGAACATACAAAGCTAAAATGGCGCTTCGCATCTTCCTCGCACTGATGAACTGTGCTGCATGGCAGATGAAATTGTTACATTTTCACAATATTAACCCAACAAAGTAAGTTATGTACACCTTTTGATTGAAGCTTCCCCTCTTCCAATGGTGTAGAGATCACCGAACGCATCACAAATTTACCGATACCGATGCTGATCCACATAGTTCGACGCGGGGATTTTTCTTCAGCCATGTAGGAAACATCGTGTGCAAGAAACATCCCGAGGTGATACGCAAAGGAAGAACTATCGATGTGAGTGTTGAAATCCTGTTACACACACCACGTTTATTCCACCATTCAACAAAAAAGCGAGCTAGTGAGTAGACAGAACGCATTTAACCGCACACCGCATTCAACATAAAGAGAAAAAGGTAGTCACGTGACATCGACGTGTTACCACATGATTAGTGCACACAACACACAAGTAATAATCACAACAGATTTACGATCACATTTACAACACTCCCGCTTGATCGTAATTCTACACTAGTCCCAACTTAATCCTAAGGTTATCAAAGCGAGGTCTTGGGAGAGCCTTGTAATATGTCGGCCAACATATGCTCTGTGGGGCAATATTTCAAATCGATTACATTCTTTATTACGGCATCCCGAACAAAATGATGCCGTATGTCAATATGTTTGGTTCTACTATGGGAAACGGGGTTTTTAGCGATAGCCAAGGTACCTTGGTTGTCTTCCCATAACAGAGTGGGACAATTCTCTGGATAATGCATTTCGGTAAGCAGCCTTCTCAGCCACATAATCTCCTGAGTGGCAGAGCTAACAGCTACGTATTCGGCCTCTGCAGTAGAGAGGGCAACCACGGATTGCTTTTTGCTTAGCCAGCTAATAGGGGCCCCTGATAAAAAGAAAAGGTTTCCTGTAGTGGAGCGTCGATCATCATGATCTCCAGCCCAATCAGCATCAGAGTAACATTCAAGTCCTCTTCCGGACTTCTCGAATTTTAGCTTTAAGGTCATGGTGTACTTGAGATATTTAAGGATCCTCTTGGCAGCAGTTAAATGGGATTCATTAGGGCAAGAACAAAATTTTGAGAGAAAACTTACTGCAAAGGCTATGTCAATACGGGTAGCCATTGCTGCGTATAGCAAGCTACCCACGATTGATTGAAATTGCACAATATCAACTGAATCATAATTTGAACCATCATTTTTTGTTATTTTTACATTTGTATCACAAGGGGTGGCAAACATTTTGGCGTCGCTAAGTCCATACTTTTCTAACATCATACGAATATACTGATGTTGATGCAAATACATACAATTGTTGGACGGGTCTTGCTCAACACTGACACCCCAAGCAATAGTGCAATTCACCCATATCTGTCATTGAAAATCTGGAGGATAGACGGTCCTTTACTTCTGTCATTTGATTCGAGTTGGACGATGAGAGGATCAAGTCATCAACGTAAACGGCAATTAGGAATAACCCGCAATCAGTATTCCGAACATAAATACAATTATCAGCATCGCAACGAGTAAAACCTATTGACAGCAGGTAGTCATTGAGGACAATGTTCCAGCACCGCGGGGACTGCTCAAGGCCATACAAGGACTTGTTCAATTTGCACAGAAGGTTTTCACTTCCAAGCTGGATGTACCCAGGGGGTTGTTCCATGTAAATGTCTTCTTCAAACACACCATTAAGAAAAGCCGTTTCGACATCCATTTGATGCACGATCATTTCCTTTTCAAGTGAGACAGCAAGAAGAGCACGGATCGATGCAAATCTAGCAACGGGTGAAAAAGTCTCATTGTAGTCGATGCCTGGCCGCTGAGTGAATCCTTTCGCCACAAGTCGTGCTTTGAACCTGTCGACTTCACCATCACTCTTGTGTTTCACCTTGAACACCCAACGACATCCAACAGCTTTCACTCCATCTGGTAGTTTTGCAAGTTTCCACGTATTGTTCTTAATCAATGAGGCATACTCTCTGTCGGTAGCTAATTTCCAGTCCGCGGCTTGACTTGATGCAATTGCTTCGGAAATGGAATTAGGTTCCTTAACTTCTATTGCTGAGAGTACCGCGTGGTTGGTTTGGGCCATCACGTCTGCATATTCATCAATTCCAAACCTAACCGGCCGCTTGATGGTACGTCTAGGGCGGGATGCCTTTTCTGGTTGCTGTTGCTCCTGACCTCCTACCACATCATCCACGTTATCTCCCACTTGATCAATATCAAGGTTGCTTTCGAACTGAGAGTTAGGGTTTGGTGGGGTGTTACATACACTATTCTGATATTTGAAGGAAGATTCATCAAAGGCCACATCCCGTCGTATGACTATTTTCTTGGTTAGATCATCCAGGAGTCGGTACCCTTTCGAATTGAGGCTGTAACCCACAAATCGGTATTTTTGAGTCTTCTTATCCAATTTCTTTCTATCGCTATCAAAGGATAAGGCATAAGCAATACAGCCGAAAACACGGAGGTGTTTCACGCTTGGCTTTGTCCCATACCATCTCTCATGTGGTGTCAGACTTCCAGGAATAGCTGATGTTGGCATTCTGTTTCGTGTGTATACAGTTGTGTAAAGGGCCTCTGCCCAGAAACTTTTTGGGAGTCCAGCATGATGAATCATGGCCCGAGCCGATTCTACCAGAGTTCGGTTCATTCTCTCCGCAACTCCATTTTGTTGTGGTCAGTTCGCAACAGTTAGTTGATGCTTTATGCCAAGATCTTGTAAATACTCTGTGAACTCGCACGACATGTACTCACCACCTCGATCAGTCCTCAGGACAGCAATGCGGCATCCCGTGATGTTTGTCACCATCTTCTCAAACTTCTTGAACATGTCCAGGGCCTCTGCCTTAGTTCTCATTGGGTACGTGCAGCACCATCTTGAATAATCATCAATAAAGGTAATGAAATACCTCTTTCTACCCATACTTTCAGTCGACATTGGACCACACACGTCGCTATGAACCAGCTGCAATATTCGAGTAGATGTAATCTTCCCAACCGGTTTAAAGGGTTTCCGATGCAATTTACCCTCTGTACACCCAGTGCAGAACGACAGTTTATTTCCTTTGAATGGTCTTATTCCGGTGACAAGGTCATTGTGTAGAGCCTGCTTCATCTGCTGCAAGTTCAAATGGCCCATCCTTTGATGCCAGAGGTTGATATCAGCAACACTACTTGTAACAGCGGCCTCTTCGGGGAACATCGACTTACATGTCAATTTATACAATTTCCCGTATATACAACCTGTGCCACACAATTTTCCAGCCTTGTTATAAATATGGCATTTATCGCGAATGAATCGAATCTCACCGCCAAATCGATTTGCTGATCTCACCGAGAACAAGTTATATGCTAGATCGGGTACATAGAGCACATCTTCCAACACGATAATGAAAGATTTTCTGCCGGAAACAAAGGTCTGTAGTCTCACGGTGCCAGATCCTTTTGCTTCCACCTTATGTCCATCACCCAGGCCAACTGCTTCAGGAACATCAAACATCTTGAAATGTGTGAGCAATCTTTGATCATTAGTCATGTGACGCGAGGCACCACTATCGATAATCCAAGGCGATTGAGCTGTATGGGTACCATCACTGCTCATTGGTATCCGTTCCTTCCCTACTTGGCAGTCGGTTTCGGGGAAGTGCGGAGAGTTGTGGTTGTAATAGTGATCCGGTCTATAAACCGGGAGTACCGTAAGCATTGACCTGGCGTAAATGACCTTAGTAGTTGAAAACGCCATAAGTTCCAACATGGCCTACTTTAGTCTTTCTTGATCTAAAGTAGGCCATGGTTCCAAATAAACAAACAAACAGTCCGCCCGGCAAAATTTATTGTTATACTCGAACTCACCCTGAACCCGCATGATACTTTGTTTTAAGATGGGCTCACCGGGTGAAGCGGCGCGGCGGCGAAGTGTCTCGAGAAAACTAGTCAACCTTTGTGAAGTTGGGATTTACACTAGTTATACTATGCCCGGCAACGCCGCGCCCTGTCATTGATTTCTCGTCCCAGCTTTAATCAGGGCTATAGATTGTGACTTTGCGAACGACCTTTATGTTAGTGAACTCTTTCGGACGCAGTTGAACCCTGTCTGTCCGCTACCCAACCCACCCACAAAAACTGGACCTAAGCGAAACTATTTCTCGTCCGCACTGGATGACCACAGGTTAGAGGATGGGTCTGGGTACGGATACTAGCACAAGACTGTGCTTCATGTAGGCAATTAATGTGGATGGGTGATGCAATATCCATGGTGTGGTGGACAACGCAATGACTGTGACTTCGGACCATAAAGAAGAAAGTACAAAATAATTCACGATCAGGGATATCTAGATATCCCTGTTCACGATACTGTCTCTGCCATTCGCCCAACGACCCTCTTCAGGTAGTCCCTCCTAGTGACTAACAGTTCTACCTGACCATATTGTTGGTGACAGTGATCGAATAGTCCTATCACACTTGAGATCAGCAAATAGTACTTTTGTTTATGCAGATATTTTACTCCGATGGCTATTTTCATGTGCATCCTTTTACCAACGTGGGTTCCGTACTACTTTTGGGAAGAGTCTTTGTGGTACTCATACTGTGCAGCAGAATTACGATTTTGCGTGACCTTGAACGCAACGTTTTCCGTCAACAGTTTTGCTCATTGGAAAGGCAGCAGACCATACGACGCAGGCATCTCTTCAGTTGAAAACAACATTGTGTCTATGTTAGCCGTGGGTGAGACTTCCTTACACCGAACCAGTTAACACTCAAAAACCGCTATCTGGAGATTTCAAGGGGTCATACGATGAAAATGTAGACGCAGACATTCATTTCCCACACAAATCGACACAAATATCATGTAGGCCTACGGCATCATCTACGAAAAGTTGTAGTGCAGAGATTGCGCGGTCTCGATTCGTCGGTCAACGGCGAAACTTGAACTTCGTTCTGATTTCGTTATAGCGACGAGGCTTTTCATTCCTCAGTGGTACGCAGTCGGAGCTACCCAGTTCTCAGCAATAGGCCTATATCTGGCGTCGCTTTCTGTGTAGAGTTTCATGAACCTTTTTGCAGGTGAAGGCTTTCATAACTATCATCACACGTTTCCACAAGACTACTCAACTAGTGAGTTCGGACTGAAGCTATATCCTACCAAAGCATTCATCGACATTATGACATTTTTTGGACAAGCATATGTGTAGCGATGTATAGAGCCGAGTATCACCGCCGTATATGAGTCGGCTAAGGTACATGTATACTTAATTAACTTCTGTCCTATAGCGACGCAGCTCGGTCCTGACTTTCCCGTCCCTTGCAGTCCACACGAATAGTGATGGATGATCGAATCGTTATTCCTTAGCCTAATACACACTGACTAGTAGTCTAGTGGTTCTATTTTCAGTAGGGCACATGAGTCTCATCAATACCAGCGGTTACAAGAGCTTATATACTAGTAAGGTGAAAGAGTTATACAGAGCTAGTCATGCGTTTAGAGCATGCATAGCGTACAGACTTATAGGTATATTGGAGGTGTTCTAGGGCGTGGGGATCTCCCCTACATATGACAGGAAAACGGCTCCAAAAAGCCTCATAGAAGCGAGGAAGAAACGTACCGCAGATTCGCTGCAATAGAAACTTTCGACTTCATAAACCAGATATCGAAGTGATTTGACAGCATTTTGTCAGGATTACATACCTTTCTGTGATAACTTGTTGTGGTTGTTTTCTGAAATTGATATCTCAACTTATCAGTGCAGTATAAATAAGAATTTTTGACCTAAACGGAGGCTGTAAAAAACCTCATAGTCAAAGGCTTGCGAGTTGACGCGCTGACTTTAAAACGTTGCCGTTGGTGTTGGTCACCACCTCGTGTCGAATAGGTCTGTCTCACTATAGATAACTAACCTACGGTAGTTATCTATAGTATCACTTACTACCGGCGGTGTAGAGTAGGCTACGTTGAGAGATCCGTTCGGAGCCGTTCCGCTTCGATGGTTTCGCTCATCCTGCGCATGGAGTAAGAACGACATGATCGCTCATCGTTCAGGGTTATGTTCCTGCGTGATTCTGGGCTAGATTGTCGTTTTAGCACTCTGTTTTACCTTTTCCATATCTGCAAGCGGCGGAAGGGGCTGTGGGAATTAGAGCAATGGCATTGCGGAGCCGCTCCATCACACAAAGCGATCGGCTGTCGACCTCACGCGCATAGGACTTGTTGCTCCAAATATTTTTGGCCGTCTCATTGCAATTCCACTTTCCACCCGGAACGCAGCCGGGGACCCTGCTAGAGCGTTCAATATAATCTCTATGGTGCTGCTCCGTGCTCGTATATATATATATATTTCCATTGAATAACAACAAACAGCTTTATTTCAGACTTCTGACTTTGTGATGTGTGTGATGTGTGTGACTTACTTGCAAGTCTCATCGCAGAAGGACCTCGCAGTGCTACAAACAGTAGGAGTGTAATCTCAACTTCAAATTTTTCGGAGAGGAAAAAGCCCAAAATAGGAATCCAGAGCACGATGGATGTTGTGTGCTGCCAGGTAGACACACCGAGTCCGACCTCCGATTCACCAGACTTATCAAATCAAAGACCCGTAGTTTATCGCCAGCAATAAGCAATGAACATGCCACGTGGGCATATGAGATGGCAACCTTGGCAAGCCTTTGTCTTGACTCTTTCTTGACACTAGATAACGGCCCAGTTCCGTTACCACAAACCAGTACAATTCGTTAATGTTAAATCTCTCTATTTATTTTTTCGCAATTTGACAACAGCATAACATACGGCGTTTTCATTATAAATTTTACAAATATAGTTGGTCAAGCTTGGGAAATGAAACTTTTAATAGGCGTAGGCCAACACGTTAACATCTGATCAGTTGGGCTAGTGATAGTAAGTAATACAGTAGTACGATAATATCAGGCATACACAATAGGGTTGTATTATATAAAATAATTGATTCGATTACGACTTGAATAAAATATAAAGCGATTAAAATCAGTTTGGATATCGTGATACTTTGCCGAACATTTCGGTATTCATGCTTTGGCTGGTAATTTCAAATCGGCGCTCTGCATTTGAACACCCTTACCTATATTGGCTACCCAGAATAAATCCCTGTAAGGCGAATAAGTACATAGCCCCCAAATATCAATGCCAAATTGATTTCTACATGGTTTTCAGCTTCATTCCAGTCATCATATTTTCAGATGAGGCCCTCCTAACAAGCACACGGATAGAATATCATACTATAGATATAGAATAACAATTAAAAGAGTAAGTTTAGGCTATATACCATCAGTGTTGTTATCATAAAACAACAAACGTCTATTCACTACAATTGTTTAAAAGTGCAAGTAGGGACACAAAAGTCGACCTCATCTGACATATGTAATGCACTATCAAATTGTCACAAAAAGCTTCTTATGTCTTACTATTGACAATTGTACAGACCAAGAGCTTCTTTCGCATCGTCTATTGATCTGTCATCTGGTATGAAGCCCTTGATCACAGACTCAACCTGTGAAGCCACAAACAATTGAATTTGTTCTTCGTCAACCTCTTCCTGGTCGTCATCAACCGCTTTTTCAACTTCAAAGGGACATTTACTCCATTGCTTTGATGTTTTGAAGTTATTAGCGTTATCTTCAAACACAAGCCTCTTTGCCTTTAGACAAGGATAGGTTTTGTCTCTGCATTGCATCTCCACCCCAAGGTAATGCCTGCAATTAACATATGATTAGTAACATATATTAGGTTATTAGCAGATACCTACAAAATATTCATGATAGATTGTGGACTATGCAATTTAGAAAATGGGATGATTCAAGTATGATGTATGTAGGTAGGCAGTATCATCAGTCAGGGAAGGGTGCGTAACCTTTCTAAATTTTGCCCACGAGCCCGTACCCCACCCACCACACCACAGGCCAGAAGCCACCTCTACAAGATCAGTTCTCTGTTGCTAGTAGTGTGACGTAACACCTATAAACAAAGTCAAACTTTATTCAAAAGTTATCTCATATCTGCCGCTGCCCTCGCGTCACGTCACATGACGGCAAGTGGTTTTGTATAGGGAGCAACGTACGCCATATGCATATTACGATAAATCCCGCATGGTAAACTGTAGACATAAGCTACGAGAAAAATCAATGAGTGTTTTAGTTGGAGGTGGGCAGAAGGAACACAAACACAAAAATACATGTAAACTAATCTAATCAATGAATGCATTCATCTCGTTACTTCCATACCTACACTCTCTGTTTCCACAGAGGTATGTTGCCACCTCTTCCTCCTCGCAATGTGGAGCTATAGGATGAGGACTGCATGGAACTCTTTCCACAACATTGTTGAAATTTTCATCAACCACAAATCGATGCTGTAATTACTTGGTTATCAGATGTATCATGGACTTCAACTTTACAATACCTACCTGATTATTAATATGACGGATGTTGTCTGCTCTTGTAATAAATTCCCTGCACTGACCGCACAATATTTTCCACTTTGCCGCCTCTTGCTTTTTAAGCCATTTCTTGGTGAGCTCGGCAAGTCTCTCCCTTCGTTGTTTTTCTTGAACTTCATTGATCTATAGAAAGAAACGGTCTAACGCTATTGGAATCTTTTGTTCTAGAATGCAGCAGCCATCAGAAATCTGATGCGATAACAAGCGGCAATTAGTCATCGTGACATATGTTGCTAACTGAGTCACTCGTTGGTTCAATGAAACACTTTCAATATGTAATCGACATCCATTTCTGGTCGAATTTACGCATACAACATGTTAGATTTTGTTACAAACCTAACCACACGCAGTTTACGACCCATACCTTAGTATTACGTTTATCTTCTGAAAGTTGTTTCAAATCGTTGATAGCAACTTCTGTTGCAACCGCGCAGATTTCGTTCATTTTTTCTCTTTCAATTTGATCGCTTCCACGGGAAGTTAGAAGAATAGATCGACTGTTTTCTGCTCGACCACGCCCTGAGCACAACAATAAACACCGGAGTACCATTTACAGAGAATGATAAGTATAACATAACAATATTGTGATATATTGATCATAGCTGATGGCAGATATCACATTATGGTAGACAGAGAGTGATGAAGGAACGGGGCTCCAAAAGCCTGTGACACTAATATTAATCTCCATTAGCTCTGGTGACACGCAATATGTAACACTAAAGCGACACGACACATGGTCAGTGTGGATAATCGAGTGTCCCAAACATATTGAACTGAAGATATTGGAATATGGACCCACTACACAGCTTCGAATGGAGTCACCAGCCAGGCTCAATATCAGTACATACTGTGTAACAACAATTCTAGATATTTCACACCTGCTCGCTGAATCCGGCCAACTTCACCAGTTACATAATTGTACATTATGACAAGATTGCATTCTCTGATGTCTAAACCTTCCTCTGCCACTGATGTCGCGATCAAGATTTTGCATTTTCCATCTCGAAATGCCTTGATAGCACTTGCTTGCTCAGCCTTCGTCATTCCTAAAGTACACAACATCACACATTGGCCACAAATGGCAAGAATTTGGGATACAAATACCATATATACCTCCGATATCAGCATGTTCATTGGATCCTGTTAATGCTTTGGGATTCAAGTGCGACAGTAATGTATTTTGGAGTATTGCATTCACCAAAGCAGGAGCAATCATTCGTCTTTGAACAAAAATTATGCAACGGGAGTCTTCTTTCGCATTCTGACCAGCCAATTCTTGATGTAAAATCTCAAACAGCTTGTTCAGCATCGGTACTTCTGCATTGAGTGACACTTTCTCCAATTCTGAATTTGGACATTTCATTTCGCATCAAATTAAATTTTCGTTAGCTATAGGAGTGTCAACAGAGTTTTATGTCCAACTGAATTATCCATCCATTTTCACCTGATGAAGCACCGGCAGTGGAGCTCCAAAATATTGTGAACTAAGTTTCGAAAAGTTCGGTGGGACAGTAAAACTGTACAAAATGCATGCAGAACATGCGTCTGGTTAGGTCATTAGTCATCACAAATTACTCTCTGAGTCAGCACAAATTTCTTAGTTCCCACAATGCCAACAAGATAGAGAGAGAGAGAGAGAGAGAGTGTGTGTGTCTGAGTGGATATATTTCATCAAGTTAGAAACCTTAATCCAAGTATTGAATATAAATATTTCGAACAGTGAACAGTCATTAGCTCATATCTAGAATTGATCAGTCAGGACTCACATGAATAAGACCATTGTCAACATGAAAATACCAAGGCCCACACAAAGTTGCATCATGTGCAATAACACATCTTAAATGGGAAGTACAGGTTTATGGGATGGAAATTAACCTTGTCTATGTTTGTCTCCAATATCTTACTCTGATATATTTCACGCACGATCCTTCCTTCCAAGCCCTCCTGTTCAAATTCTGCTTCATGCTTCACAGCCTTCAATGCCTTTGGAATAAGTCTTTTCAAGTAGAGAAGATTATGGTACATCTGCCAAAAATAAATAAGTGAACTGTACAATACCAGGATGAGCTGAATTTCTTCCATTACCTTTAAATGATGTGAAAAAAGAATGATGACTCTCATCAAATCTCGTTCGTCAACCTTTACCTGAGCGTGGTTTATAAGATCCATTACCCAGTTTTCATATTTCTGCTTATCCTTCTCTTCTGGAGGAGGCTGCATTTGCGATTCTAAAATGTGATATTTTTCAGCACAGTGATAGAAAAATCTTAAGTAATTAGGAATTTATTGTCCTACTAGTGCTTCTAAAGTCAGTTCTAGAAAACTCGCATGTTTATCGTGATTGGACAACTGAATGTACAGATATGAAACATAATAATAATGGCTGGATAAGGCGATCAGTCAACAATGACAAGGACAGGAAATGACAAAGAGAGAAGAGATCAACTGGCTGGGATCGCTCAACTGTGACGGTATATTGCAGTCAACATAAGCTAGTATATATACGCCCAACGAACACTCAGCCGTGACGGTATATTGGAGTCACCGTAAAGGTTAGTAATATATGAAGAAAGACACACGATTGGTGTTGGCATTATACATATAGTGATGTGCCTTATAGGTTCCTGACTTTATTATTGCTGAAGGCAGCGCCTCGTGTGGCTATTTCAGAGGTCACTGTTGCTAAGCCATATTTTGGCGGCAAGCTCCACCTGAGGTTACTCACTATGAGGACCGAAGACGCCTCTTTTGTCTAATCTATTCTCCAAAATTTGCATCGCTTCAAGTATTTTTCTGGTGAATCTATCCGAAGGGATATCAACTTGAACGAAGTCTTAAAACAAGAGATTCATTTGTATATTTATTAAAGACAATATTTCATATTTTGATTGAAATTCCTATTTTTATTCAAAAGCATGAACATTGTTCATTCAAAATGAATACAAACTTTGTATGGTTGCATTCTGATACTTTTTCAGGTCTTCAACGTTCTTTTCCACACAAGCCGGATTCATTTTAACGTTCAAGTTTGCCAAGAGTGTAATCAGGTTATCCAGGACTTCATTCCTTGTTTTACCTTTTCCAATGCCAGGAGATGCAGTCATCCCAACTGTCTGAAAATTTTTGAAATTTCATTTTCACCAAATGAAGAAGGGAAGCTTGGAATGCTCGTGAACTGAGTTTCCGCACAAGGTGTGATGTAAACGAGATGATTTCAGGTTCAGGTCTTCATCACGTTAATTTGGGTATAAATAAAGAGTTTGAGAAGTCGAATGTTAGTTTGGTCGAAGCATATCCTTTTTGCATCTTGCGGGTTGATTGGCAGACTATTTCATTAAAAGGAGAGAAATTAGGAAATATAGCAAAAAGCAAATCAAAAAGTGGGCCAAGTCCTGTCCATGACTAGTCTTGAGAGGGTGGCAACGTCATTGCCACAAGTCAATTCAATGTGCCATTATTACACATTTCATCACACCCTGTGACGTGACCCTCGTAACAAAATTTGAATGCCACCATTATCAAATTGCCATGCAAACAAAGAGGGAAAAGCATTATGATTGCTATATGCACCTGAATTGGCTGACACCCGGGGTTCTGGATTTTGAAATCTAACATCATATCCATGATCACTTTGTAAGGGTGCTTTTTGGTTGCATTGTGACATTCATCAAAGATCATCATCGATATATCATGAAATGAAATGAAAGGGTTGTCTCTATGAAAAAAAAAACAATAACCATTAGTGTTTTTTTTCTTTGATGCCAATCCAATATCGGATAACAATGGATCTACCACTATATAATGTAGCCGATAGATATAGAGTGTCTGTCATCACATTTTTAACGTCCAGCCAAATTCATTGGATGCTGGGTTCGTAAGATTTTGGAGCTTCGCTCCTTCATCATGTTACGCAACCTACTGCTACTTGACACCATTAACCTGGGCTCGGAAATGGGCATGGTTGGGGAATGGACTTTTTGTACTACGCCATGTGCTGTTCACCGGAGCTGGACGAGAGATGCGACTGGATCTTGGTTGGAGAATTTCATCCACTAGTCCTATGCATTATGAGAGTATAAACTTGAAAAATTTTCAGTCTATTAACAAACCTTCTCATTTCATTGATAAGAATTTGAGGAGTTAAAATAGTCAATCTCATTTTTTTTATTATTGCTCCAACTGCTATCTTTGAAGTAATCTCACCGATTAGGTAAGCAATTTCAGTTATGCTCAGACATTCACTTAAAAATCTGAAAGACATTTTCGGACTTTATATGTCTCCGTGACTTGATTACAAATTTTCAAAAATTGATTACTTTGCAAAAAATTCATATTGTTGCCTGGCTAGAGTAGTCTTTGACACCAGGAATATGATCGATTTCGATCCGGGTTGACTTAAATGATGTTTGATAATCTCATTGGCCACAGCAGTTTTTCCCGAACCTTGAAAATGTTTAGTCAATCATGGATGTGAAAGCGGTACTTTTTGCTGTGGAAGCAGAAGCCCGAAAATTCAACCGCTTACACACACAGTAGAATTTTTGTGGAATGTTTAGAAAAAGGCAAAGGTCGTCAACAATTTCCCATGACCTTTGTGAACATGACACTTCGCAGCTACGATATTTAGTCACGATGGGTCGCGTTCGTTCGTCATATTTTCTCTATGGAAGCGGGAAGCGATTGAGAAATAACAGCTTCCACATACTGTCTAAAAATGTCCTGATTACCTGTTGGTGCAATAATCAATGAATTGTTTCCAGTCAATGCTTGTTCTGCCAATTCATGTTGGTATGGACGAAGGCTAAGTTTAGTGGTTGCTGATTTTCCTAGAATAACGGCTTGACAGTCATCAACAATAAAATGAGTAACATTCACATGAAGGCTTTTACCTGATGATGCAACAAAACCAAAATCATCACCATCGTCATCCTGAGCAAAAGAGAAACACACAATCAGATTATACCAACAAGTGAACATTTTGAAAGTGGGCAGTTCTATAGCGGAATGAATAGGTGGTAGATTTTCTCATATTCACCGTGAGAGAAGCAAGTCTGACTCAGATTGTCAGAGATATCAACAAGAGTCGGTTCCGAAGACAACACAACTCTCCGCTGTGCGGTGAAAATAATGACTCGAACATGGGAAAACAGCAGTTTAGCAGTTTGAAACACAGTACAGTGCACTATGAATAATGATAGCTTAACCAGAAATACTCATATTCAAAAGAGCACAAGTCGTATTTACCGACGAGTACAATGCTCCTTCCAGCACATCATCAACTTCCATGTCTGCAAAATAGACTTAATCTGGTCTCAATGCTCTAGTAAGTAGCTAAGAATAAAGTAAATGTTCTGACCCAGGGTGGAATTCCCTGGCAGGGGGAATTTTGCATTTGCAAAAGTGAATTTTGGACTAGGCTTATAGCTTACTTCTAGTGCTACAGTGATTTTTTTAAGTATATGCCTATATGCAAGACGTGAGAGGTTTGTTCGATGTCATGTTATTTGGGTTGTAGGATCCAAGTTCTTTCAGTTCTTTACAAGCTATATGAGAGGGGGGTATCTAATAATAATGAGCAAAACTGTGCGTTAGATGAAAAAGGTTTGAGAACCACCAGCTCACCTTGGACTGCTTGTTCCACAGGAGTTGCCTCATTTTCCTGACTTGGTTCCTCATAACTTAACAAGTGAATAAATATGTTTGTTAAAAGTTTGAACTCGTTGATAAGGCTACAAGTTACAAAACTTGTTACATTGTTTCACTCGTTTCCATCATAACATCCACATCGCAAGCAACAGATTCTTGGCGTTGAGGTATATAATACTTCTTCCAAAGCTTGTCTTCTTTCAGGCCTTGCATTAAGTCGTATACACAAGGAAGCAACTTTGGGAAACGAGATGTAAAGAATTCAAGAAAGCCAGAAGGTAATTCACCAAGTTCATCTCTCAGCTCTTGTGTGGTTGGTTTGTCATTGTAATGAGCGTACTAAATACAGAATTCATAGTTAGTAAATTTAGCACGATACTATCTTTCCACAAGTGTTAGCAAGGTCTACAGTGGCTAAGTTCCCAAACTAGGCGATATCACTTTAAGTTATTGCTACTTTTTTCACACACAAAACAGTGAAGGCAAGTGATTAACAAAGTAATGATGCATTACCGTTATTTTGTATAGCAACAGTCAGCTAATTCCTCTATGACACGTCGAATGAGTATTCGAGTATCCTGAATGACACTAAGTGTGGATTTCCTGTATGACACAAATCTAGCTACAATACAGCAGAGTTCATCACTACCACACTTAGCTATTCAAGTCACCACACGATTGCATGAATACCTGTTAAACATCACTCAAACCTTGAATCTTCTTCACCACCCTTGATTTAAGAAACAATACAATTATGGGGCAACGCAACCTCTTCAGAGACCCTGACCGGTTTGAAGATAATTCAGAGCAGCCGCAGACGCTTGACATGTACAGTAGACTGGGGTTCGGCCAATAGTCGAGACCGATATTTGTATTTTTGCGATGATCGTATCAGCTTTTTGTTAAGTTAGGAAGTGGGTATTGGATATGGCCTCATTTCAGTCGATAATCGGCCAAAAGACGATAATAATCAATTAATAGTAACAGTGCAATGGGGCATTCCATGATACGAAGCCTATGTGTTGGCTACCGGTATGTTACAAGTTTCTGAATTTTAGTGAAACATTCTCCTTCAGTAGCTTCCGCGTATTACCAGTGGTTCGCGTACCTTATGTGCGGAATCCCTTAGTTATACATACCCAATTTCTCAGTTGCCTCATCAGAGCTTGTATGGATGTATAGTCTTTCTGTCCTCTTTTCTCAAGGACTCGCTGCACTTCTGGCTTACCATCCATGACCTTGCTCTTCCAATTACCATCGATGACTTCATCCCTGCGGATTTCAAGTTCTTCTAATAATGCTTTGTGCTGCTGTCTATCTTGTAAGAAATTCGACACTTTCTGAAAACAGACCAAAATACAATAACATATCAGACTGTTTTGCAGACTTCCAAAATGTTGCAAAATGTTCGGGCAATCAAGAGTTTTTCATTTCATTTAAGCCAGAATTCATAGTAGGTAGCATTGTGTGGCGGAATTTTGAACTATCGTGATGTATTTGTTGATTCAACTTAACTACCGGTACGCTAATTTTGAAGCAATACCTCCAGAAACAACAGTTGCTTTTCATCATCCCAAAATATATGATGTGCTTTCACATCTAATACTGTTATTCTCTTATTAAAGTCCTTTTCCAGCATTGAAAGAATTAATGAAGTCACTTTGTCTGCCACTGAAACAGCAAGAGCTCAATGCAAGGAAAATAAGAACAAGTGACAATCAAAGTTACTATATAAAGGGAAATAAATATAATAAGTCACCACAGATTTAACGTCCAGTCCAGTTTATTGGTATATAACACACAAGCTTTGGAGCTCTGCTCCTTCATCAGGTGAAGATGGAATGAAAAGCAAAGTTTAAGATTTGAATTATTAAGAATCACATGACATTATGACGTCATAGGGCAGAAATATTGAAAATGCAGACCATGAAAACAGGTGATGTTAATGCACCGAAAATCAGATAAGGAGGTCGAAAACGGGCAAATGTGTATGGAGCCTGGTGTTAGGAGTTGCTAAAGTCACGATTACGTGGACTGCCGGGAAGTAATCGGAAGTGTTTAGGTGATCCTCAAGAGAGGTCACCCGAGAGGCCAAAGTATAAACCCGACTAAAATGAAAGACCTCCCAGGTTACTATAACCATTTCCCACCATATAGCAACTCCTGACAACTCCTGAGGTGCCAAATGTATATATAAAGAGATAATCTTCGACGTAACTATTACAAACACCTAAAACCGAGAGAGAAAGAAAGAGAGAGGCGTACACCTTGACTACCGGTAGCTAAGAAATTGGAAATGGAATATCAACATTTGTAACTATGTACATTTTAAATTCAATGTCATCACAAGATATGAATTTGGTTTTCTTACAAACACACATTGAAGAGAGGTCCATAACTATTTGTTGTCACATGACAAAGAGACATTGTTTGCTCAGTTGCTCACCTTCTGGATCGAGTCCAGACAAGTCTGGGTCATTGTCCCGAACTTTTTCGTTGACATTGGTCATATCATCACTATACGGATGATGGCCTTTGCTGAACACGTAGTAGAAGATGACTCCAAGCGAGAAAATGTCGATGCTCTGAGAGGAACAATTGTTTAATCATGGCAGTGATTAGACTGTATTAAGCTGTACGCAATGATCACATATAACATGGACTTTTCTCTCTTTACCTAAGCTATACATTCTCCCTCACAGGCTGCTGTATACCTGCCTTAACGTCTAGATCGAAGAAAGTTGTACAAAAGAAGACGTCATAATTCTATGATTAGTGTTTAAAATTACACAGACGAAGTCACAAACCTTCCTGATTTTTCCAGGCCCCGCTGATCCATCTGCTCGAGGCATCAACTCAGGCGCGACAAATCCATTTGATCCCTTCATTTCTGATATTGTTGAAGTTTTGTCATGCACAAAGTCCTTGCTTATTCCAAAGTCTGATATCTTGACAACCCATATCTGTTCACGTTCCACAAATTGGAAGAGAATATTGGACGGTTTCAAATCTCTGTGAACTGAATTGAAAAGGCTATTACCAAATCACACTTCATCAACTAGAGAGAGGGCACCATGAATGCACACGTGCACCCTATCACATTGAACGGAGGGACTCACCTGTGGTAGCTTTCTGACCGTTGTGAAGATAATCCAAACCTACTGTTACTTGTTTCAATACCTCAACATTTGATAGATTTATTTTCTCATTGATTTCCTCCTTATGAACATACTGAATAAAATATGATAATTGCAAGGAATCTAAGTAGTTTATGGAATACTGGTGGTTAGGGATGGGCAAATCGTAGGCCTATCATTTATGATTCTGAATACCAATCGGACGAGTAAAAGTGGCCACAAAAATTGTCTATGGTAGCCCTACTCTGCAACTAGGCCAACAAAATGAAATGTTACAACTATGGCAGGCTCACCTCCTTCAGCGTATGTCGACAAAATTCCAAGACCATATATAGAGTGGAATCTTGAGTGTCCTGAAAAGGCGATTTAAATAATACGAAAAATGGTGGAGCCGATGGTGGATGATTCAAATAGTA
Source organism: Botrylloides violaceus (assembly GCA_030412335.1). Lineage (NCBI taxonomy): Eukaryota > Metazoa > Chordata > Ascidiacea > Stolidobranchia > Styelidae > Botrylloides > Botrylloides violaceus. Next base: position 5,138,985 of record JASFYC010000810.1, read on the forward strand.
GGCTTATAAATATAAGAAGTCACCACAGATTTAATGTCCAGTCCAGTTGATTGGAATATAATACACAAGCTTTCAGAGCTCTGCTCCTTCATCACCTGACGTTAAATCTGTGGTGACTTATTATGTTTATTACGATTTATATAATGTATGATCTAAAATAAGCTATTACAACAAGACAAAATAAGCTATTATAACAAGACAAGCTAGATTTACTGATCAGTAACTAGACTGGTCTGCTATACTGCTGTAGACTATGATATACATGTAGTTCCTGCCAACTGATGCGTAAATGTACAGCTAACTCGTTCCTTGCTTCAAGTTCAGGGGCTCTCTCCTACTGTATACGCCGGTGGTTTCAAAAAAAAGTTCAATATAATATTAGTGATCCATTTACCCTTACTTTGTAATAAATCCGGATGACATTTTCATGCTGTAGTCCTCTTAAAATCTCCACTTCTTGTGGGTTTCCTATAGAAAGTAGACTTTTAACAGCAACATGCTTGCCCTGAAATCTTCCCCTGAAAATATGTAATTTCATCATTAATAGTCCGGAAGCAGACGTTCAATACATAAAAGATTCACAACATCACAACAGATCCAAAATTGATTTGCTGATAATTATGGTATTCACAAGCCTTTCAGAGCATCACTTTTTTTTCTAATAATAATTGATAGATACATAACGTCGCAATGATTTTAACATCCAGCCTAATTTATATGAAACTTAGGTCACAAGCTCTCAAAAGAGATAGTCTAAAATCGGTTACACTACCAATAAGATACATATTTAATTGGAAATTCTTCCTCCTTCAATTTGAAGTATTAGCAGTGTCCACCAACTCTGCATGCCAAACGACATCACTATGTTGAAAATTTTCCTTGCATATTTGATCTTCAAGTAGCTAAGTCATCAAGCCACAGATGAGTAAAATGAATATAGTGCACTCACTGGTACACGATGGATCTTGCACCTTCACCTATAGACTTCCCAATTTTGATTTGTCTTGATTTGCCAACAGTGTTCCAATTAGGCCATGATTCGTCCATTCTATTTATTTCTGTCTTTCATTGAAGCCTACATCCACCCATGGGAAAATTAAATAAGCTTGCACTACACACACATTACAAGACAGACAGACAGACAGACAGATTTATTGATTCAGTCATTCATGAGTAAATTAGTAAAACATGAGAGGAAAACGACTGGGCTGCAGCGAAGCGATCAGGTGATCATCTAGTCAGCTGCAGCCCATAGAGCAACGGAATAAGAATAATTAACTAGAACTGATATATGAATGGCAAGATAGGATAGCTGTCATAATAGGTACCGGTATTTTAATAGTGAAATCAAGCGAAAATATGGTAGATGTACTGAACTAAAGTGTATAAATAAAGAAGCATGAAGGAAAACAGGCTAAGAATAATAAGCTAAATAATGTTGTAAAAATTTCTTTTTAAACAAGGGAAAACTTGACTTCCTGATACTGCTGGGGATGTTATTCCAATGGTAGGGGCCCTGGTAATAGATGGATTTTTTGGATGTATTGCAATGGATTGGGGGAATAAATAGGTCAATGGAGGATCGTCTGGTATTGTGGGTGTATTTGTTTTGATAAGATAATTCTGAAGGATGGAGGGGGTATTGTCTAGATAGAAATAGGAGTACATTATTTTTCCTAGTTCATATTTGTATAGTTCCTGTAGTTTCAACATTTTCAATTTTTTATATAATGGAGCAGAGTGGATGTGTCTTGATGCGTTGCAGATAGTTCGGATTGCTCGGTTTTGTATTATTTGAAGTCGAGTTAAGTGAGATTTGTAGGCAGCACCCTATGTAGTGATGCAATATGTTAAGTGACAGTGGATGAGTGTGTGATAAATAGAAAGTAATGGTAAAACTGGTAACTGAAAATAGAACAGACACGATACTAATCTGAACCATGCTGCAAGGATGAACTTGTGACCTGTCCGGGGATAAACTACAAAACTAAGTTAAAAGCTGGATCTCAACAAATCAGAAAGAACCGGGGAAGACATTGTTGGCCTGACGCTGATGGTCGGAGAAAGTAGATAGGTCTACATAAGTCTAAGCAACGGCTATGGGAAACGCACAATATTCTTCGCAGCCTTTTCAGCCTCACACGCCACAACCAATAACATATAGCAGTAATAAGGAAAGCCGTGTCGCAGCCATCCAGTATTCTGCACTTGTCAAAATCGTGCGTCGCCGCTAAACGCGAACCCTGTCTGCCGCTCCTTTCTTCCCATCGTCGAGAATGCGAGTGCGTCTCCCTTGCCTTTGTATAGAGCCTTTGAGTTGAGCAACTATAGGTTAGTTATCTATAGAGCAACAATACGTGCCAATGGAAACTGTTATTTCGATATTGGGGAAATCCCAAAACCTGAGACAACAGGTTTAGTCTCTCTTCATCTTTGACCACAGAGATATGCTGTTGACTATTGATATCTCTGGGGTGAGGTGATTGACCTTTGACCTTCTTTATTTTTAAGCCTACTATGACTATCATTGAGATATTTGATAATTATCAACGGCTGTGCTGTTAGTTTGTCATCTTGTCAGTTGTTTTGTGGTTTACATGCCCAGTACAGCTCTCTGAAATTTCCCTAGTGTGTGAATAGTTGTGCATGCCTTGTGCTGTTTTTTTTTCCTTGGTCGAGCTTTTACATCCTTTACGGTTGGAATAAAACCGTTAGTAATTATCTCGGGGTCGTGATATTTCGGAAGGTTCGGACATTGGTACCGTGATAGCATCGATTACTTTCTATGCTATTAGCGAGCTTCGTACCAGCGGAGAATCCGCTAGTGGGCGTCAACCATCCATCTTCGCTTAGCGGTGTGGAGCAGGGACATTTCCCCGCATGAGTTGTCACCTGGACGGATATTGTCCGGGTTTGTTAGGAATTTAGGGACGTATAGCTAGGAAATATGTCAATAATTTACTTTGTTGTTTTAGTCGGCAGACAAATTTTTTTTTAATACCTCTCAAGTGAATGATAAGTGAGTTGTAACCAGAGTGGTGATCGTCAATTTCGTATCATTGGGAATCCGTCTGATAGTGACGCGAGCGGCGTTGAAAGGAAGATTCAAACATCTTTGACAAGATACATCGAGACGTTTCCGTCATGTAGCGATCGATCTCGTCACGTACGCCGCAGGTGGTTTAATCAGCAGATTCACTTTCACTTATATGCCGCAAATGTCACTTCCTAATGACGAAAACACCATTGAAGAACTTTCGAAGTGCTAATCTATTTAGAGGGGGCATCGGAAGCCCTTGGCGACCACCTCGTTCGCCTCTCCGCAACATGTACCACTGACCGTTGTCCTTACAGCTTTTGAGAACTTCCCTTCCACCTGGCAACCAGTATCAGTAGAGTGCCTAGTGTTATGGATGTGATAGGGGTACAGGCTATAAACCGGAAGTATTGATTTCGAATAATGTAAGCACTGACGTAGCGTACATAACCTAAGCAGATGAACAGACAAGCCGTAAATTCAAAATAAAAACCAACGACAGCAATCACGCGCATTCGCGGGAAATCCGTGTGCCGCTCCTTCGTCAAGTCGACACGCTTCAAGTAGCCACGACATGATAGAATTGGTAATGAATATATAACACTTATCACAATTATACCTCTGATGATGGAAATCGATGCTACCTGACTCGCGAGTCGTGAGTCGTGACCCGTCCGTCTACTTTCAACATTCACAAAGCAACTTCCGCGGGGATTTTTAAGGCAGATGAACATAATTATATAATACGCATCGAGAAGTTATAAATAGGCTAACTTACCTGTGCGTCATCGAAAAATCGAAGATTTTCGCTACCTCTGTATAGCCGAGGCAATGTTGGTTCAATAACAATATACGTGACGAATATTGCCAGTTACAGGCGAACTATCGGAATTCGACCTTCAGGTTATACAGCTATGGTAGCGGCGATCAGAAAACCAAAGTTTGACGAGAATCCTAATTTTGCTGATAAGTTATGACATAATCGACGCGTCACTCAAATGTTATTTTTACGTTGTCTTGTCTTGTGGCAGGACTCCTCGCTGTATCGAGAATAGCGTTGCAGTTTCATTGCCCGCGGATCCGCTCTCACAGCTAGACGCCGTTGTAGGTAATAGGTAGATAGCGGAGTACGACGGTGTCGTTCTCTCATCAGGAGTCGTGAGACCGCTCAGTTGTCCTAGTGGTTTGACTGTTCCGTTGAACTAGCGTACATGACCCTAGTAGTTGAAAGCGCCATAAATTTGAAAATCAACAACATTAGCAGATGAGTGGTACAGCAGCCTATATATTTGAGTACGCAGGGGAGCAGGCACACAGGGTGCACGTGTCATACCCAATTTCGATCGTTTCTAATCTATATCTGCTATTTTCTGGAGGAGGATCTGGGTTGTTTAAGAAGCAGTGGTGCAGGCTATGGTGTGTTTCTCCTGTGCTGTAAAGGACTCATTATATGCCAGCGTAATGGGGAGCATACCCTTCTGGTGTAACCGATCGAAAGGGGCAGGCCTACCCATGGAAAATCGAAAATGTGAATTTAAGGTATACTCGACTTGGCTCATTATCGAAATGGATAACTTGTTTGAGACTATGACACCACTATTTTTCATCTTACGTTGTTACTTCCTATGACCGGATGTAAACGGAAGAGAATTGTACTGAAATTACAAACAAGCAGCGACGTTTGCTGTCACTGCTATACAGTCATACAGATATATAGGCCTATAGACTGTACAGTGAAGAGCAGGATAGCATAGTAGCACACACCGCCTAGCGCCCTAGAGTTTAGGCCCTAGAGTCTAGTGGACTTGTGTTATAGGCCTATACTCTTTGCATAAGACTGCTCGAAGAAAAAAATATTGATTACGGCCTCGCCTTTTTTTTAGAAAATTGTTCAATAGTTATGACTTATGAGTATGACAAAGGTCGTGGTTCTATGAGGTTATAGAGTTCCTTTCCATCGCGTTCCGAACATTTCATTCCGGGTGTGCCATCGTTTCTGTAGTCACGAATCGCTACCACGCCTTATTGATTTTGAAATTCTGTCTGATCTGGTACTTAGTAGTGTTCTGGTTCTTATTGTCTTTGGTGCGGACTAGTAAGCAGTCAATTACGCTAAGTTACGCACCGTTCCGTGAATTCTGTATAATCTAACATTTGAAATATTAACATGAGGAAACTGAGACATAAGGATATCACCCTTACATGATGTGACTCAAGCATATAGTGATCTTAATTGAGTAGCTTACACTCGCTACGGACAAGAATATAACCACGCAGCACGCAGCATATTTAATTCCTCATCGGACGAGCTAGTGCAGCTTGGCCTTTCCTCGGTAAAATCGTACTGGCGAGGGTGTGAGATTGAAATATGAGCAAGCTAAGCATGTGGATTCTACTTGATCTCGAAGGGGCTATATACAACATATAGTATTTATATATATATTTTTTTATTTAATAATAGTTTTACTCACTCTTCGCAGATTGTGTAGCACTGACACACTGGAAAACATAACAGTAGGCCTATTTGCGGCACTCTAGTGCATTGGAAATTCTCGCTATTTTGAACGTCTAAGCAAGAGTGAAGACTGCCATACTAGGTCCTACGAATTGCGGACTCATCAGAAACCGAATTGGGCTGGCGTATAATAAGGCCTATATGCGAAACTTTTTGAATCAAAATATTCACAAATGGAACATGAAGGTATGACAATTATCATGTGTGTAGGCTCTATACCAATGCTATAGAATACTTCATTGCTGTGTATTTATCGGCGGTTGGATGTCAAGAAAATGTAGATGATCGACCGATTTTCATTTTTCAAAGCTTACGAAATATTCGGCTCATCTCTGATGATGATGATGATGACTGATGATCGATGCGTAAAATCATGAATATCGAGCTATTTAGCAAGGAGTCTTTATTTGACTGACGTCCGATACCGATTATCGCAAATGCACGAATATCGGCATCAATTTATCAGTCAACCTCTGGTATATTGTTACTTAAAATGTACGATGTAGGTCTAGTCGCCTTCCTCCGGCCTCCCAATTTTTGAATGGTTACAGCAGGTTGAACTGTGCAAGATTTGGCATCGGGCTTTTATTCGTCAAATGCCCATCCTGACTTCGCCCGCCTGATGTACGGTGCTTGGGAGCAACCATAGCCTATTTGATATTTCGTTTTGATTGTACCCCTGCACGACAGTACAGCGTACCGTCTGGGCAAGGCAGTGTTGGACTGAGCTGTGTTGCATTACACCCCCACACTATGCTGTAATGTTGACAGCCGTTCAGGGAAGCTCTGGCTACCTATTTTCACGATCCTTCATACCGCATGCCTGCAGTGTCATATAACCATCTTTGATATGCTCTCTCACAGATCCTGAAGTGACCCGGTCGCAGATTCGGCCTGTCTGGAAAAAGGTTGTGTTTATCGCGTCGGTTCATGTAATCGCTATAACCTCGCTTGCTACACTGCATAAACTACATCTTGCAACAATTATTTTTGGTAGGAAACACATCTGCTCTATCATTTCAAAATATTTTCGTTGTCTTGTTTTCGCACGAACCTGCTCATACTGTAGGCCTACAGCTGCCTACGACATGTATTACAGTAGCCTACATTTTTGAGAGGGGGTCAGCTGCGGGTTCGCTGGCTGTCCTGCGTTGGCAATGAGTGATGTAACTGGTCACTCTAACGAAATTGGCGGTATAAGCTCAAACCATCCTTGATTGCTCTAATTGCGGTTTCATTCTCAACAATATGATAATTGCTCACAGAATCAGTTTGTCACAGTCACAGAGTTCCCCACGAGCACGTGATTCCCGTGGGCACAGTATTTCCCATGAGCAGTCTGTTCCCATCGAGCTCCGTCAACCGCCCGGTGAAATTTCTTTCATAGTGACGTCACGAGTTAAAACACCGCCCATTTTTCGAGGCGGATCAGTATCGTCGCTAGTTGGGCCCGGTAGATTTTGCAAATTCTCCGCAGGTTCTGCTAGTAGTGTATTAGTATATGTAGGCGCCATGACGTAGCCACAGTGTGGCTCACTGAAAGCTATCTCAACAGGAATACTTACATATCTACTGGCCGGTCTCGGTATAACCGCTGGAGCTCATCGTTTGTGGTGCCACCGATCTTACAAAGCAAGATTACCTCTGCGAGTCTTTTTGGCGCTGATGAGTTGTGCAGCATGGCAAGTAGGTTTAAATATTGTGTAGGCTACTATAGTAGTCCTAAGGACTTCCAAGCCCATACAATGTCGTAAAGTAGGATACAAATGTATTGCGCAATACAGAACCAAAGTGGCTTTAACCAACTAAACAACACTGCTAACACTTGGACGTCCAGATAACGAATGAATCGTAAACGAGGCAACAGACCCGACGTATTTCGAAACGCAAAAACAATCAATGTAATATACGAAGTAATGATTACCGAAAGAATTACCACATACAAGGCAGAGGGTTGCGACAAGAAGGCCATCCTTGTAAAAATCCCTTTCAAAGCACGAGCAGATCGACCCCCTGCTGTCACCCGTAATCCTGAAATGGAACATATCGAAAGGCAATGGAGGAGAGGTGCCACGGTAACAGTTCTAAGCTGTCGCCATTTTCCCATCAATGTTTTAGATTATTTATTTCAGGTCCCTATCTTGGAATGGTGTAGAGATCACCGAACGCATCACAAATTTACCGATACCGATGCTGATCCGCATAATTCGACGCGGGGACTTTTTTTCAGCCATGTTGGAAACGTTGTGTCCAAGAAACATCCCGACGTGATACGCAAGGGGAGAACAATTAGCCTTGATGATCTCCTCGCTGATCCGGTTGTAAGACTCCAGAAAAGGTAATGAGGCGAAGGCAGCAGTTTGTCTTTTGATGAGGGCCTACAGTGAAGAGGTTGATGATGACTTGAATAAATTAGAAGACCAAATCAATTTGGCAATGTTGCTATATTTCAGAGTCAAAACCAAATTGGCAGTGTATATTGTTAGTTTCAGTATGTTTAGGGAAACCAAAAACCTGGAGGGGCGCCATATCTGAGGCAACCAATAGTAAGGGGCCAGTTTTGATGCCCTCACAAAACTACAAGGAGGCCCGAAGTTAATTTTTTCCTGGCCCCTAAATTTCTCTTAGCTGCACTGCCTGCAATGGCAAGAGTCTGGTAGGGTAGCATTACAAGACCAACATCTTACCAAAAGTCTAGGTGCTCTCAATCTTGGCACCATCAGTACCTTTCAAAATGATTTTGTGTTACAGATTCTTTCTACCAGCGTCTGTATTCATGTGCATTATTTTGCCAACGTGGGTTCCATATTACTTTTGGAATGAGGCATTGCGTCAATCCTTCTGCGTCGCCGTTCTTCGTTACTGTGTTAACTTGAACGTGGCATTTTCCGTCAACAGCTTCGCACATTGGATCGGTAGTAAGCCTTACGACAGTAGCATTTCTTCTGCTGACAACGAAATCGTCGCGACATTTTCTCTGGGTAAGACTTGCATGCATGACTGATTACAATATTCCGAGAGGGACTGCTGACGAAGACACGACAGCTCACTTTGCCCACTTCTCCAGCTCAACTCACGTTGGCTGAACTCACGTGCATGAATACATGGCCATGAATGCTAAAAATTGAACTAAATCATGGTATTTGTGAGTACTTATGACGATTTTTCAGCCATCGTCTTCGCAATACACACGACAAAAGAAATAAACCGGTGCCCTTTGACGTATGTGTCTTAGGAGGTTATGTAGAGTATACCAATGCATTATTCTATGACTTAAGTATACCTCAAATGTATATTTATAGGCGAAGGATTTCACAATTATCACCATATCTTCCCGCAAGATTATGCAACCAGTGAGTTCGGCTTCAAATTAAATCCCACTAAAGCGTTTATCGATTTCATGGCATTTCTTGGCTTGGCATACGACCGCAAGATGACGCTAAAGAGCAATATTGACGCAAGGAAAAAACGGTCTGGCGATCTTCACCCCATTTCTTGAGATATTACGTTTGCAGAGGACAAACGGTGCATTCTTTCCTTGAGTTTTTTGTTGCGTTTACACAGGCTCGCTACCCAGGTTATACACACGAACTATTCGTACACGTGTGTATTATGTACATTTGACTATTGGTCTGGCCACGGACATTTCAGAACAAGGCAGGCGGCCCTAAACAATAGCACTAAACAGCAAATTTCCATTCCATTGACGACTCCCGCCTAGAAAGTTCGAGATTCAATATTAACCTGTTGAAAAACGTCACCTCAAGGAAATTCTGGGAAGGGAAATGTCTGAAACTGTGGTGTGTCGTATAGCCTATCATCTTGAAAGGTTTTGTGGCTCGCCAATGGCATCTGCCGGGTGGCAATCGAAGTCCAGCGCCCCTGTGCTAGCCGCCTAGTGAGGAGGCTACTGATACCATTTTAACATCTTTGGTATAGTACAGTCTCGAGATTTGAACCAGGGACATATGGGCTCCGCGGCCGACGACCTACCATTCATTACATCATGAAGCGGGCGAATGTAACATTTAAACACCAATCAGAAGATGCCTCTCTTGAACGCAAGATTATATTATTACAATATTTAGTCCCATTGTTTTGAAATTTTTTTACCGACATCGGTGTAACTCGTGGTTACGCTGCGATATTCCTACTCGAGGAAATACATTTACATAAGCAAAATATGAATATACATGGACAAGATATTTACTTATATGGACTAGACTTGATAAAGCATAATCGTTGCAAATTACACTAAAATAAGAGCCATAGTCAGTACGCTGCTGTCAGTATTTGAGCATATGGACGCTGCCGCTCCAACGAAACAGACGCCACGTATTTATTGAGACATCGACTTATTTTGTAGACTTTCAGGCATTTCAGGAGGCGGAGGACGAGGTACACGAAAATAAACTTTAAGAAAATCATATGTAAGCCATTGAGCAGCTGTAAGCGTACCGACCATAAATATTCTGGCAGGCAAACCTTTCCAAATGCCCACCGGCCCTAAGCTTCTTAAGGCTTGTAACGGTGAACTCCCTCTATCCTTGTTCAAATATGACACTACCGAGTCTGGTGGATGTGATGCTGTAGCGCAAAGGACTCCTGCAATGTAACCTGCGGTGAAGGTTACCGCCATCTGTTCAGGAATACTGCATTCCGATTTGGGCTTTGGGATAAGATACTTGTACATAGCTTCAACCGTCCGTTCAAAGCATGAGAATTTGATCATAGTGTACGGGATTTGTCGCATCCACAGAGGAGGTAATCCCTTGTAAAATCCACTCAGTCCCTCTTCAGACAGCATTTTGGGGAAGGCCTCTCGCAAATTATTTGCATAGCCAGGTTGAGTTTGAATGCGAACCTTACAAGCTTCCATTGGCGCCAAGGCAATGTCCGCGAAAAATTCAGCGGACGCACTTGCTGCAAGATACAGACTTGTTCGCCACAGAAAAAACGTCTCCGGATCTAACGGAGCTTTGTAAAGATCTTTAAACACCTCGTATAATCCAAATTTGAAAAATCCTTGCATTGAATACCCAATCTATAAGCCCATTTACATGGAGCACTTAAGCCGTCTCCTGAGACGATGTGCGTCGTCGTCTCTCTCATTTTCGGCGAGAAGAAAAAGGCAAATGCGCTATGTCGACTTGTCGTCTAGGACGAAGTGGAGAGGTGGAATTTGATCGGCTTAGCGGCTGTAAACATCGCGCTCGCGGCTGCGGTTCTTGTTGTGCCGTCGCGCGATAGGTTTGCTGTGGAGATTTTGCCCTTGCTCTGCGGTTATAGCTGGCTGTCTCTTGGTATGGTGATTCATAATAAACTCTGGGGATTCGCAGGCGATAGTACAAGTCTGGCAACCTACACGAAGCCGTTCAAATGACGATATTATGCCGGGGAAACTCAGGTGAGTAATGGTATATATAGTGGGTAGTACGCATATGCCGTGGACGGTTGTCTGCAAGGCTGCATAATGGTATGAGGAGGTTGTTTAACCATGCTATGCGATGGTGAAACAGTTTGGCTAGATAATAACACCAGCACATTTCCCTCTTGGGGCAGACTTTGTATATGTGCCACGTTGCAAGGTGTTGGTGCAAGCTATTTTGCATGGTCAATACGAAAAGACTGGATATGATCATCTCCTGAACCGATCTGCAGTAAGCTTAAGAAATTGTCACCAGTATATCCTAAGACATCATCAATTTCCTCAAACAAAATGAAATATTCAGGATGAACAATACACGGCTATCCCAGATCATCATGAAAATTCAATTGGAGTTAGCACAGTCCACAACCACCGACCAACCAACTGCCTCATTCAGCAGAAACTAGGGAGGAATATTTTGAGAACTGTAGATCATCATTTGTGCACAACTCAACCATTGGGACAGTCAATCTGGAAATATGCTTCTCAGCTGTCCTGCCCAATTTATGTATGAGTTTTACAGACCAATTAGTCACGTAAATAGTACTGTATTGCACTTTTCTAAAGGTAATTTTCAAAACTTGCCATATAATATGTTTTATTATATCACCAGTCATGGCCATTTTTTAATAAAGAATGTTAAACATAAGTAATCGCACATAACGAAATACTGCAAAATAAGACAAAGAGCAGTATTACTAATTAAGGGTATAAAAGGCTACAAGTGTTCAGGTATGAAAAGGTGCTCGGCGATCTCTGTTTATTTCTCTTGATGAATTATGAAGCAACGCTCATATAATATTACCGAATTGTCGCTTTGCGCCGTCATTATTCTCAATTATTGCAGTACATCTAGCAATAAAATCGTTTCTTCCTCACCCGCGACCCCACGCGCGCTTCTTCGCTCGTCGTAGCAATACCGCAACGTCCGCAAGGCAGCACCGAACAACCGCTCAGGTCGATGTTGTGAATATCATGTAAACAAGAGGGCTCTTCGACTTAGCGCGCGTGACGTCAACTAGATCGACCTAGTCGCGAGGTCGACATAGCCATGTAAATGGGGTTAATGTCGGTGACCAACCCCTTGCTAGTCCTCGCAAGCCTTCTTCAGTTACAGTGACACGGAATCCATTAAATGTGTTTCGATATTTGGATGGCTCAGCTTGTATGCGACATTTCACCACATCAACGGGTGTCATACCGAAATGGGTCGGGCCGCAGGCAATAATCCCAGCAAAACTACATGTCGCGTAATACTTCAGAGAGCCGATCTCGCAGCTATAGTCGTCTGAGATGTTTTTTGTCATTAGTTGAGACGGCGCATCTCCTCCCTCAGGTGATTTTGGCTCGCATATTGCTTTCATGTTAGGAAATCCAAATACATTGCGCCTTGTTATATCAGCAAGATTATTTCTGTCCATAATTAATATATCTAAAAATTGCCAAATTAGGTTGGTATCGACTAACAGATTACTGAATGCACGTATTGGAAGCTTATAGTATAGGTCTACCATCAATGTTGGGGCTATTAGCAACTTCCTGCTTTTAGTGAAAGCTTAGCGGTGGCTCACCCGTCATAGAATGGGATGAAATTATGCCATAGTGTGGCTTCATATCCTGCTTGGGTTATAGCGTGTAGCCGAGCTTTGCACTTCGAACCGGCACGGCTATTCTTCGACTAAAACGTCATGGTTTCCTTCCTCAGCCTGTCAGATCGCAGCCGGGCAGCAAACGTTGATGGCGGTGGTCATTTAAATGAGGTCAATACAAACGTGGGCTGGTAGGTTGTGTTGATCAAACCTTCATTTGTGAAAGTAGGAAGGATTACCGCACATGCACATTTGCACACGCACGCCAGCACGCGGGATTGATTACAGACTATATGTTAGAATGTAATCTTGAGATTCAAACCCGCCATCTATTAAAAGGATTGCGTCGTCTTGGATTGACGGAATTGCTCAAGACATAGCCTACACAGAGCATTGTATTGCAGAGCCACAGGTCGGTCATGCGCACACACACGCAAAGCCATTAATATTATCTTACGCAGTACTTATACTCGCAGCGTCCTTATAAATTCCGTACGCCATTATTGATTTACAAGTATCGTCCCGAGCCGGCGAGGGCAGTCTAGCTTATCAATCAAATAAAACTCTTATGATAATTGCAGATTCTTTATATAGAGCTTTATTCTAAGGTCTTATCTCACCTAATCAGTAAGTACGTACAACCATGACCTACTGACTTTAGTAGGAGATAGTACAACCCTGCTATAACAGTTTATGGCGTTCGATCCATGGATGATGTATACCTGTATACACTGAGGTACAGTGTACTACACGCGCTATGCTGATTTAGACCTCTCTGTACTGCAGCGATGCGCTCGTTATTTGAGTTTTTTGCACCAAACACAAACCTCAGCCATTCTGCGTACGGCCGCTTTGTGTCTACTTATGCACAGTCTAGGCTATGGCTATATAGAGTTGTTTGATGACGTGATCGTTTCGCAATTGAATTGACGTCACGTCACATTGGGGACGTATGGCTATTGCATCATATTTTCTCATCATTACATCATCGAAAGAACTGAGTTAGGTATTTTAAAGTATATATATACATTAATAATAGTAGCCAGGAGAGTTGTATTAGTAGGTGTATACTCTTCGATGCTCATCGCATACTATCTGCATACTCAAGGCTACATAAGGCGACCAGTCAAGCAGGGTATAAAATGAACATCGAGTTCGAATAAACCTTGAGTGAAAGGTTACTGCTGTCTGCTGTGACAGTGATCAACAAGAATCTACAGGAAAATAACCTATTGGCATAACGTAATCGGGTATCATATCATTTCGCTCCATATCGTAATGCTTTTTCTGGTACTGTATTCAGTGAATCTCCGAAAAACCTTCGAGCTTATTAGAGTACGTAAACGCCAGCTACAGATTTGCTTTTGAATAGGAATACTGTACAAGTTCAATATTTCGCATTTCGCGTTATCAGATATGACAAAGCATATACAGTTCATCAACAGTAAAACGCAATTGGAAAATACAAATGTCACGGCAATGGAAAGTGTAATCTCAGTCACATAACGATGCTTTGATTCGACCACGACACATCATAGCCTATGGGCAGAGCTCAAATTCAAAAATCAAAATGACGTTACGACAACTTGCACTTTAGTCTTGGCCTCTAAATCGCACACAAGACTATTGCAGAGTTGCTGTAGTCTAAGAACATTCATCAATACGGATCGATGGAGATAGATACCAGAGTGGCTAAATCTTTGATAGATAAGGTCCAGTGAATTAGACGGCTACTCTCTCATATTCCAGAAGAGAGATCGGATTCCGAATCCCGATAGTGCGCATATTCATAGCTCGGAAAGCGATGTCGAAGCGGCTGGCCTAAGACGATGTAAATAGGTATCAGCATGGCCTATTTCAGGCATGGTATCAGGTATCAAGATCAACGAAACCAACTTGCGGATAACAGAATATTTGAACTTGAGATAAAAGTGGTACATCAATTTCATCAAAACAATAAATCAACGGCTATAGATGTCGTTTGGCATTTCAGGTTCAGGGTAGCCTTGTTATAAAAAGGCTATGACTGTGACTGTTATTCTTAATAATAAATCGACGCTCTTGAATCTTCTTTACGATATCACAAAATCTGGAAACATATACATGGATTTAACTCTGTATTTCAGAGCATGGACTATAGAATCGCGACTCAAATGAGTGACATTCGACGACACCGGGCAGGCGAAAATGATAATACGTATCTTTATCAAATTAAATCCGGTATTGTGACGTCACACAAACAAAAAATGCTAATATTAATTATAAAGTTTGTAGTACCACAGGGATTGGGTAGGACTATCAAGACAATTAAATAAGAACAAGAAAACAACTGAAATAACAACGTCGTCGTTGTTTACCTGTAGTACTACCATCTTTATAATTGAAATTAAATCCATATTTTACCTATTTTAGAAACATCTTCTATAAGCAGTAGTGGAGAAAGGAATGAGGGAGATTCTGCATAATAATTTATTAATAACCTATCACGCGGAGCTCCAAAAGCTTGTGAACTAAGTTACCAATAGATTTGGCTGTGGTGACAATCTCTACATCTATTTATAGTAGTAGCCATGGCCTACTTTACTACATAGAGTAGGCCATGTAGTAGCCTAAACAGCATTCGCAGTCAGAAAGTCGTTGGTGTCTCCACCGCAACGACACAATAGAGGTCAAATAATAGAGCCTGTAATGTAACGCAACGTCCAATGGTTTCACTTATCTATAACTATTACGTTATATACGCTCAACTTATGCCATCGCTTCACGTTTCGCGTGGCTCTATATGACGTGGCAGCGTGTCCTTTGTTATTCAACGTATATATATAAATACCAGAATAGGCCTGGTATAGATATAACCAAACGGGGAATGCAGTATTAGGAACAAAGTATACGGTTCATAATATCTCAGGGTTGAAAGAAGCATATATCTATTGAAATGGGTTTATTTATTTCGAAGCTTTTGGATGTGTTCGACAGCTTCAAAGATAACCCGGCACGTGTGCTGATGCTTGGCCTTGACAACGCAGGTTCGTATGCTGACATGTCTAGCCTGCTCTTATTATTCTATTCAAAAGTGAGACGTTTTGTCTGAATGTATTCTTATTGCAGGCAAAACGACAATACTTTATAAGTTGAAATTAAATGAAGTGGTTACAACGATACCTACGATCGGATTTAATGTTGAAACAGTATCACCTTGTAAAGGTCTAACTCTGACAGTGTGGGATGTAGGAGGACAAACTAAGCTGCGACCTTTGTGGCGCCATTATTTTCAAAATAATGCTGGTGAGTCACTCATAAATAACATTATATAAAATGAAGAAAGTGTAAGGTCGAAATATAGATATACGGTAATCTGTCGTTCTTATGGTCGCATGCCAGGGCAAGAGGCATAAATATAGGTCTATTCCTGAAAAATTAGACCGTTTGGTTACCCATTTCTCACATTAGACGCGTGAGAGCCGATTTTGAATCCAAGTTGTTTCATGAAATGCCTCGTCTTTCTCGGCCTCCTCAGCTCGTCTGGAATCTAATACCAGTCCCAAGGTCAAACAATCACAGGGGGTAGCGACAGGAAGGACATCCGGTGTCAAAGCACTTAGCGCATCGTTAAATGATGAGCAATCCTGATTAAAATATGCAAAACTTGGTGATCGCAATACTCGTGTTTTATTGTTACGCTATACACAATCAGACTTCTATTTTCCACAGGTCTTATATACGTAATCGATTCAAATGATCCGGAGAGAATACAAGAATCTCGTGACGAACTGGATTCAGTTTTAGAGGCGGATGAGTTGAAAGGGATTCCACTTCTAGTATTGGCAAACAAGCAAGATTTGCCCCGCGCTGCGGCGCTCCCCAATATCGTCGAAGGGCTTGGCTTGCGTAAACTCACAAGGCATTGGCACATTCAAGGCTGTTGTGCGGTGAATGGGGATGGTATCCTGGAGGGGATGCAAAAGTTCGCGGACATGATAAAAGTGCATGAAAAAACCCGAAGCTGGTGAAAACAGTTACTTTTATCCGAGGCATAATATCACTTGCTTTCAATCTAGTATGAGATATTTTATTATGACAGTTCGTTGAATCTCTCTGTGCGAAAGATTTTACTGATCTCAATCCTTTTCATAAGTATTAGCTATACACATTTTTCTGGATATTCTCCCGATTACGACTCTATATCGATTTGATTTCTATTTTAATTTCTTTTAATATTTATATATTTATATATTTGTAAATATATGTTTGATATATAAGTTGAAATGTGCGGGACACTTTCTTGTGAGAACTGACAGAAGTTTGACCTCCTATACTAGACTTGTACATGTGTGTCCATACTACAAGCTTTGACAAAGTCCTGTGATAAGATGATAGACATAGGGCTATTCTAATATAAACAGCATACGTGAACGTGAGATCTATAGGCTTACCGTGCGGCGCCTGCGTCGAATTGGCTGTCATGATACGAGACTATTATGTCGCTCATGCCAAGATTAACCAGAGGCGGCTGAACATCATCTTCCGCGTTGTCTCTGCTACACCGGCCGCAGGCGGTTCCTGAAATGAATTGCTTAGAGGATTAATGTCCCCTTCAGAGCTACAGACTTGCTAACAAGACCATTCACACTCATTTCGGTTATAGAGATAACATCTTATACACAGAACGAATCAATTAGTGTCGATTCCGTCACTGAGATCACATAACTAACATGACAAATCTGACCGGGTGCAAAAAGGACACGGGAGCCAAAGCACCATTATACAACAACAACAACAACAACAACAACAACACAGCCTAAGTGAGTTTGTAGCATACAAAAGGCATCAACACGTACGACAAGCCAGCAATCACTGACCGCGTGATTATCCCAGCTCCACAGTAACGTATGACAATCTGGCGTAAGTGGCTCTTAGGCCATGGGAAATATAAAGTACAACCTGCAATCAGTCAAAGTCTTGACTCAAAGGGAGCGAGTAATCGACATAAATGATAACTTCGTTCTGGAACTGTTATCGCGCGGCTCGCAGGGAAGAGTTTGTAGTGTGAACTCAAGGGCAGATTGAGAGGATCTTAGCGCAACCCTAGCGAAGTCACACGAGGACATGACAAATAGGCTTCATAGATTGAAGATGAACAACTAAGCGTCGAATTAATACCTGCGTCGAATTAATACCTCCACCATGCTCAAATCGCCAGAGATCGACACTCACGTTACCATATCACGCCGATCGATTTGGTCGATCTGGCCGATATATCGATGCTCATATTCATATTTTATGTGATATAATCGGTGTTCACTTTCAGCCAAGTGGGAAAGGTCGATGTTTGATGATATTTATGCTTTTTCGTTTATAATTAATCGATATCAGCCATCAGTCAGGCGAGGAGGACGAATACCGTGTCAGTTTTGAAGAGTCAATGTCAGTCGATATCTAGATAGTATTGGGGATGTTAGAGCAAGGGACTCTGGCAATGTTCGAAAAACTGGGATTTATGATTGATATCAGTCTGGGGACTCCCCCGGGCAGACGCACCGAAACTACTGTTTCATTTTATCAAATGATTCTCATTAAGTCAATATTGGAGAATTCATTGCTTCAGTTATAGCAAATGCAATACAAATAACCGAAGTCCTTGGGTCAACTTGATCCATAAGTAACAGGTAAATAATGTGATGTCTAGGTCTTATAACCGAAAAAGCTGATTTCAATAACACAACGAAATATTTAGTACGAATGACGTAACCTCAAACAATAGGCAAGAGTCAGTGAATCGCGAAACGTGACACGCCGGTCCGTCGTACGTATTCAGTTATGACGTGTAAGTAACACATAAAAAATACTATATTAATGGATGTTTTCGGCCAGCGTTTGGTTATGTGCAAATGATTTGATCAGAAGTGACTGAACTGTGACGACTGGTGATATACAGGAAGAATCTAAAAGATCGAAAGACGCATATTTTATACCATGGGGTATCTGATTTCGAAGCTATATGATGTTTTTGATGCTTTCAGAGAAAATCCCGCCATGGTTGTTATGGTTGGTCTCGATGGAGCAGGTGAGAAGACAACACAGTTTGTTTCTCACTATTACGTAACAATGTGCAGCTTTAGAGATTTGTTTATGACGCAACAAGTGACAATCGCTCTTGAATTCAATGGCTGTCTTTTCATTTCAGGGAAAACAACTACCATTTACAAGTTGAAGTTAGATGAAGTCGTCACAACTATTCCCACGCTGGGTTTCAACGTCGAAACAGTATCTCCATGCAAAGGTCTTACTCTTACTGTTTGGGATATCGGCGGACAAGAAGTTATTCGACCATTATGGCGGCATTATTACAACAATGCAGACGGTGAGTGTGATCGCACACAGGACTACTTCCAGATATATAGCGTATAGTCTGTGTCGAAGATCATAGCCTATTTGGTGGAGCTGATCGAGAACTATTAATAGAACATAGTAAGTAACTGACACCACAGATTTAACTCTCGATCCCCCTCATTTTTTGAAAACAAAGTCCACAATCTTTCGGAGCTGTTCCACCACCAACAGGTTTCACTTTTCCTATGTATTCTATCTATTGTCAGTGATCGTCCATCATTGGCTCCCATTACACATGTGCGCTGCTGTAGAACTGTAGGAACGATGTAGGCCTACTAAAACGGATATACATCTACAGTATTAACACTTGACAATTTTTAGGGGTAATCTACGTCATTGATTCAAATGATGTGCCAAGAATGGACATTGCCCGCGAGGAGCTTTACGGAGTACTCGATTCGCATGAACTCGAAAACGTGCCACTGTTGATCTTAGCCAACAAACAAGATTTGCCATACGCTGAACCGGTATCAAAAATGGCAGAACATCTCAATCTTCGCAACCTCAGGAGACCTTGGCACATACAAGCATGTTGCGCAACGAACGGTGACGGACTGTTCGAAGGTATGCAAAAGTTTGCAGATATGATAAAGGTTTCGAAGAAAACAAGAAACATCCGCTGAGTCTTTCAACGGAGATCGCATGATGATGACACATGCAATGACAATCACGCGTCCGTAGAGAGCCATAGTTCGTTGCATTAATCGTAGCTATTCATTAGTAGGCCAAATATGGCTTTAAGGCAAATATGGCTATTAAAGAATTTGAAGGTCTAAGAATTTAATATATCTGTATTCTGTTTCGTTCTTTTTGATATCATTTGTAAATTACGTTGCTACATTTTAAATTTAAAGCTATGCTATTTTTTTCATTACTACAGACTAGTCCATAACCAGATTATTACATTTCATATTTCCGTATATTTTTTCTTATTTCATTAAACATACAATTCGTAAAAGTATCGTCGTTTCCTACTTCGTATTTCGACAATTGAATCAATCGGGCGTTCAGCGACATCTAGTGGATCGGTTATATTATACTGTAGATACTGCGTAGCGACATCTAGTGGATATAGATCGGCTATGTTATAATAGAGACTGCACAGTCATGCCAATGAGCCCCACCTATTGGTAAATAGGTGATGGCGTTGTATAGCGGCCCTGGAGGAGCGCTGCTGGTCTGCTCTGGCTGTCTTTGATCTCGTGGTGAATCTTGCTGTTGCAGTTGATTGTATATCTTGAACCCTATACTACAGGTAGCCTTTTGAGACTCCTTCATTTAAGTACGGCGTAGCCTATTCTATTTGCTTCGGTTAGGAACCGTGTGCAATCTACCAGTCTACATGCTCAAAACTTGAATGACACATAGCTGGTTAAGCTTGAGACACCACTCAATTCCAAACTGCATTATTGACAATATGATCTCACTGATTAGCAGCAGCAGAAATTTCGGACAACATCAATCAACGGCTCTATGACTTGGACTAACTGTGCCCAAATTTCCTAATTATCCATCCTACGGCCGTTACGATAACAAGGAAATAGCGAATCGGATCGTAAATTGTCGGATCCTTTTATAAATATACCAC
This sequence comes from Botrylloides violaceus, assembly GCA_030412335.1. Lineage (NCBI taxonomy): Eukaryota > Metazoa > Chordata > Ascidiacea > Stolidobranchia > Styelidae > Botrylloides > Botrylloides violaceus. The sequence continues at coordinate 5,159,532 of JASFYC010000810.1, forward strand.
GGGGGACAGAAAAGTATTAGCCAGTTCCTTTCTAGTTGAATTTTCACAGACCTATAGCCCCGTTCATGTATAGGCATTCGTTATATCCGTTATATCCGTCTTCGTTATATGGAGAAATACTTGGTCAATATGCGATGAAGATACGTCTCGCGGGATGCACAGGCGCGCAAAGCTGTCAGCTAGACGAGACACCTACAGTATCAGCGCTGCCGAGAAAAATTCTATTTGTACATGCTGCGGTCAGACGAATCAGTTTACTCGAAGGCTACACGTATCACGGTGTGGGAAAACAAGACGGGAGTATGATAGACATAAATAGATTAGGACATGACTCAAAAGCACAATAATAACGTTGATATATAATAATATAGGACCTACATAACATTTGTGCATTTGATTTCTCAGGCGATGAGCTTATTTGTGCAGCTTTTGAGCTTTTGACTCCGACAGATCGTCCACTGAGCGATGATCAATGCGCTATATGTGTTTTATATAGTTTAGGAAATTTTTTGTATCGAGCATTTTCAAACTATTGCAGAAATGATATTAGATCAACTCTGAAGGTGTGAAAGCGGATGTCTCAGGGTCTGATTTTTAACTTAGGATAATCGATGTAGTTTGAAAATGAAGCTGAAATACAATGACAAAACCGGGAGCCTGCAATATCTTGTCACCGACGAAGAATCGCCGAAGAGGAAATGGGTCTTGTGGAAACCACTGTCTTGTATCAGGTATGAATGAAGCGATCGACCCAAACCTAACTACCAGCACGGGGTAAATGATGCGGGGAACGAGTTTGTGTCAAATTCTAAATTTTCCTGGGGGTGAGTAAACTAAGTACCGGGCGGGTACGAGTATCTGGGAGGTAGTTCCAGACTTTTGAATCGATGAGAATGTAGTGGATAAGCATCCGAATATCGGACAAAATATCATAAAATCTTCATCGTCGTCGCCAACTAAAATCATTCATTTATGGTCAGAAGCGAGTTAGCAGAATATTACAGCAACTATTTATGGATTCCCTTCCCCTCCTTCAGTAATGTACCAACACTTTTCTAGACTATTTGTAGCCTACTTAAAGTGGTTTTGCTATGCCCACACTACTGACGTCAATCCCAAATCGTGAAAACCATTTTCATTTGTATAGGGACACTTGCAGTCGACTAACCACTGATCGCATAATTCTTCTTTCTGCATTGATCATGTCAGCTGCGGCATTGACCCTTAGTTTCTTCACCACCATTCGTCTTCATGAGATACAGACGAAGAAGATTAACGCTGAGGTAAGTATATAAAGCATAAGCTTACATACTCTGAAATTTCCACTGTTGATTGTAATATGTTATTAGAAAATAGTGGAGCCGATGACGGACGATCCAAGTAATAGATTCAGTACGTCACCACAGATTTAACGTCCAGTCCAGTTTATTGGAATAAAATATACAAGCTTTCGTAGCTCGGCTCCCTCATCAGGTCCACCAGTCAGCGGAGCTCCGAAAGCTTGTGAATTATATTCCAATAAACTGGACTGGACGTTAAATCTGTGGTGACTTACTAAATCTATTAATATAATATCATAACGATATTAACTTTCAAAGGCGAAACGGTACAATGAATTGTACTGCGTAGAGTGTTGCATATGTAGGCCTATTTATCATCACCGTGACAACAAGTTCCCGTCAATGCCAAATTTAAGGCGTACAAATAGGTATCCGTAGAATCCGTGTTACAGGTAGCCAATAGCCGATGTTGTTTGGCGCTACATGTACATAGTACGTTTCATCCAAGCACCTACCGGTTCAGTCTGCATATTATTCGTCTCCCGTCACTTCGCTCCTTTCATTTTTGGGTGGCAAAAGCAAATTCTGTAGCCTATAATATATGACTTGGGTTTTACGCGGAATGATCTTCCTGTCTCCCAATGTGCCCAACTCTCTCCATTTTCATAGACTTGGTACCGACTCGAGCTGGGATTTTAACCACTGACCATCTTACCATGGCCTACTCTAAACTAAAGTAGGCCATGATCATACTTAAACACAACACATGCGCTCTTTACGGACAAGCTCTATACCAATTCACAGCCTTTATTTTTACTTACTGAATGAAAAGCTATAAGGCTTACCGTATAAAACATTTTTGATGTGCCACGACCCGGATTCGAGCCTCGGTGATCTATTACTGCCCACCTACACTACTAACTTTTGGCTACGGCATTTATATCACTGCTGGCTGCTACTCACTGCGCAGTTCATGCATTCACATCGAGCTATACACCGAGACACATTTACATTAGTACAATAGAAACAGTCTACGGTCACAGTTGTCATTCGGGAAATACCTTCGACCTTGGCTGCAGTGAGATTGTAACTATTGATATACTTTTGCCTCGTGGTAATTATGCCTTGGCTAAACGATAATTGCCTTAGTTTTAAAACGCTGTCAAAGAACGAGCAACATATTGTCCGTTCGGTCGGGCTGGCAAAAATCCTTGAAACAACATATTGTCCGTCTGGCAGGCAAATGGCGGGACGATGGATACGCTTCAATCAGAACATTTTAAAATCCCATCTGATAGGCGTTCCCTAATCACACGATGATTAATATGCTTTCACATAAACAGAGTGCGGCATCTGCGACAATGATGCAAATTCCTACGGAATTGATTGCGATGAACACATCGCTGATGCCACCCGTGAAAGGTTATCACGCTTCGACGTTCAGCGTTTTTGAAGAAATTGTATCGACGACGGATAGCGTCAATCACACCGAATTCCAGGCTACATCGTCAGGCAATTATCAATTAAGCGGCGATGCGAGTAGCCCAACACCAAAGCCAGCGGGATTAAATGAAGTTGACTCATTGGACGAGGTCTTTGCTAGGTTGGACATTTTGAATACGTCATATTCGCGAGTGCAGGAAGCTCAAGATCAAAGATGGCAGGATTTGAATCAAGATTTGCGGAATTTTATAAACAACGAGGCTATCACCGTACGTTATGAAGTAGAAGACTTCATGAATTCACATAGAGAGTACACACGTAATATCAATCAGTCTTTATCAGAGTTGCAAGAAAAGTACTCACGCCAAGACAATTCTTCGCAACATCTTACAGAGTATTTGAAGCTGCATCTAAACGAAACAGTCACCATCAATCAATTGTGGGAACAGATAGAACGTTTAAGCAACAAAGCCGACGATGAAAAACACAGAGTTAACAGCATTTCTGAAGATTTGACAAAGCTTTCTGATATGGAAAATGTCATTAACGAGACAATAAGTGGGCTGCAAAATATGATGGAAAGAGCAGTCAGCCTTACTGCAGACATGACGCGCAACCTTAGCCGCGATTCGACAATAAAGTCATTATCCACACAGAGCAAAATCAGGCAATTTCAAGTCAAGTTTGGCAACACCGATCGACAATTGCGTTCGCTCAAGATGACACTACAGCTCTTGAAATCCAATCATACAAAAAGTACGTTGACTCCCAAAGACGAAAGAGATCTTGTCTTGCAAGTGAAGAATACTGCTAATACGCTTAAAGCTACTCAGAGGACAGTTGAGAGTCTCGGACAAAAGGTTGCTCTCCATGATTCTGCCTTAACTCGTGACGATGCCAGAATCCAGTCCTGCGAAATTAGGTCAAAAATGTTGTCGATCTCTCTAGAGGAAAACGAAAAGAAATTGAGAAGTGAGTGCTAGGGTGTAGCCTACGTATCGTTAGGAGCCGTACTCAAACCCGTCCTGGAGCCTCTCCACCCGGTACGGGCCTTATTATGTGGTTCCGGTTGCATTAAAAAAAATCTGATAGCTTCACTATAAATTATACCGAGTAGGCCTACTGGTTAACTTTTAGAAACCGTCCAACTACACGAATTTACTCCACAATCTAAATGCTATCGTCTCGAAAACTCGCCTAACAGAAAAAATCGGAATAAGATATTGATGTCAAATGTGCATGCCTCGTGCATTGGCCATGGAAAATGCGTAGGGTGTTTGTTAAGAGTGGACCTTGGGATTTCGCCCGGCGGACTCAGTTGGTCCAATACAGCCCACACAGGACTCTGGAAGGATTTATTGCAATTCTTCCGACTATATATACGAATCACATTAGATCATTGAGGTACAGTACTCTGAATATCTTTATCACCTATCAAATGTAGTGAGTATTAATGATCATGTTCTGCTCAGTGTTCAAAGATTAGTGCATGGCGAGTAACATGTTATACTCCTTGTTATGCATTCCCCTCCGTCATGCGAACCGATTCTGGGAGTGTGAATGAACCACCCAAATGTATGCTGAAAATTTAGATTATAACTTTCGTGGGAACATTCCATGCAAATACTTGTAAGCTATAGATTGTCCATATGTAGTGGTTTTTCTTATAGTAGTTGAGCAAGCAGGGTGGTATGTCGCTTCCCTACCTTTTAGGCATACGTTATGGCAATAATATACATGATATGTATTACACTCGTTGACTCGTGCATACCACTTACTGATCAAAGCCAGCTGGGAGTCATTTTATCGGGACAAGATAAGAAGGGCGCGCTGGTGAGCCGTTGAGTATGAACGAAATCACACGTTACTATTTCATGTGCGCTGTGTAGTGCCAGTATTAGAGGCTGCAGGCCGGGCTGTTACTTTGGCGAACACACCATGATCGGCTACTACATGTTATTGTGTGTCGGAAAACGTCCTAGATCTCACATAGTACTGTTTGTTTGTGGTTTGCGGCGTTACTATAGCTACTGTGTCCCTACGGGTGATGAAGACATTTGGAGAACGGGGGACGCATGACTTCAATTTAAGACTGTCGCGGATTTCTGAACCTCGTAGAGGAGTAATCAGTGCCCTCACCGAAGTGAACCTTACCGCGGAGACCGATGGATTCACCATGTCGCCCTAGACATTTAACCCTGATTTGAACGTTGAAAGCTTTCCATCTCGACAACAACAGTGATAGATTGATCGAGTTACTAAAATAGATTATGTGATTAAATGTACGTTTCGTTTGCAGGAAAGGTTGATGCAGGATGGATACAGGCTGTAAACGGTTACTCTTATCATATTTCACAAACTCTATTCAAGTCCTGGTTTTCTGCTCGACGTTATTGTGAACGTATCAACTCAACGCTAGCGTACCGTGGGCCCAAAAACAGTGCTATGAAGAAGTAAGTATTACGCCTATATAGGCATGCTCTAAAATTTGATGTTTCGAGCATACCAGTCGGTATGAATTTACACATCTCGTGGATTTGGTAGGCCTCATACAGTATGCAACGGTCATGGATTTCCCAAAGTTCATTCAGCAGATAGGGTCGTTACCATTCGTTCGCAAGATTGCTGATTAGAACCACATTGACCTCGTAAACGTGAAAAGCCTACGCGATAAGTAGGCCTATCCACAGTTTACCTACTGTGCTTCTTGCTTAATAGGATAATCATGAAGTTTGGTTCAACACAGCTCAACCCAGCACCTCCTCTCGTCCTGTCCTTGTTGTACGCCGTGCGTTGTGCCGTAAGATCTCCGACAAAATAGAAATTTCCCAGCCACGGTCCCCTAACCTCGGGTAAATTCGGAGAATCACGCGAAGAGAGCGGTAATCCTCTGTAAAATACAATTGACCATATCATACGCGGTTTGATCTGCTGTGGCCACACAGGAAGAACTGAAGCACAGTATATGTGCCTTGAATAATATATCCCAATATAAAACAGTTATTAGCCTACACACAACTATATGACTGGTACTTTCTTGAAGAGTGTAAGATTCGCAGAAACAGCAGAATATAAACAGACAAAAGACGTGCCGTAGCTTCTTGCACGTAATCACCCAAGGACACAGTCTAGCATTCATTCAGTACACCCAATCAACCCACACAATTACCACTGCAATCAAATCAACTAACTCACAATCAAGGGATGACTCTAGTAAATTCGCCATCTTATAAATGTAGCTCTTAGTTACGCTGTGCTCCTCTTTGCAGTTTCTTATTCACAAGCCTTATCGAACCGAGAGGAAAGGGAGCGTGGATTGGTCTATCCGACAGCAGGGATGAAGGAATATGGAAATGGATTGATGGGGATACTCTGAATACTCCTACCTACTCGAACTGGGCACCTGGTCAACCAAACAGCTTCAAGGGCGATCAAGATTGCGCAGAGATAAGTACGAAAGAAGGAAAATGGAATGATTTGTGGTGCACCATGAACGATCAATCACATAGTGACAACGCAGCCCTTTGCGAAAAGATGCAACTTTAAATGTATATCTCACAGTTTCAAACGAATGATTAAGCATGAACAACCGTCTTTCCTATAATAGGCCTACCTATACCGTCAACCAATCAAACCACACGTTTAATTACCTATAGCTCATCGTCAAATTTTTTTCGCAAATACACGACAATGTATAATTGAGGCTGCTACAAATTCTCACTCAAGACATATCGGATATGTAATCTACCTACATATTATGTACTAGCTGGTTTTCCCGGTTTCACTCGAGGGATACTATAAGAGGATATTATATATATTAGCCTATAAGAAGTTGTAGCCCTACGCGAAAAACGCGACCTGCATAATCGTGGGTGAGACGCTTCCCTCTCTTCTCATGACGAAGGAAAATGGCTCCTTGGTTCACTTCTCATTTGTATTATCTAAACCAGGATAAAATACATCCAAGACGCCGAACCGAAGGACAGTAGACCTACAAAAGCATAACGTTGTAGCCAGACTACCTTACGCGACCAGAAGTAGTGAAAATATTGTTCCGCTAGATGGCAGAAGCGATCTAAAGGGTGCATCTCTGATTTCAGCCTATCGAAACGTGGAAATAGCAGTATTGGGCGATGTATAACTTAGAAAACAGACACTGGAAGAAGAAAAAACCACCTGGTCGCAGGCATAACGTCCGTCCCTATATCCTTGCAAAATCTTATGGCGATAGCTTTAGTAATAAAGAAGTGGATTCGTGCACAGACATAGGCGGCCTATAGGCTTACAGACATACATACATACATACAGACAGACAGACAGACAAACAGGCTCTTTTATATAATATATAGATTAGTTAGGCCTACATGCATGTCCTTGACTGTTAATATTCTTCTCCGTAGGTTGAACAGCAAAGCTCATAATAAGTTATGCTTGCTCATCGGCCATAATTGCCCATAATAATTAAATGGTTTGTGTGTGTACTGTGTAGGTGCCATTCAGGTCAGATTAGGGGTCTGAAGAGCAAAATATCGCAGGAGGGAATTCGCCGGATCTGATACTTCTACAACCGGCTCTTGTAAGCCTATATATATCACGCAGCGAAAAAGGATAGCACGGAATGTAAGTTGCATGTTGGTATGGCGTGCTCTTGGCCGCGTTCTCTGTGTCCGTAGTATACGAACTAGCCCTAGCATTGCCTAGACTATACTGAAGAATCTATAAAACGACCAAGAAAAGAACGATGAAGGCATTTGATTCCTTGCTGGACAATATTGGAGGTTTTGGGAGATATCAATTCCTTTTGATGTTTCCTTTATTTTATTATCAAATTCCCGGAGGATTGAATACCATCGCGCCAGTATTTTTGTCGTACGAACCTGAGTTTCGGTAAGTTAATTCTTTGCGTTGTGGGATACCGCAGGTAATAATTCAGTAGGCCTACATATAGGTGTTTGATGTATCCTTTCGACAACGCCACAATCTTCCCAAATTTGAGCAATTTCGACATTACAAACATAACAACACCGACAGATCATCAAGGGAAACCGAAGAATCCGTGTGTCAGGTGATGCATACTAAGTTACTATGTCGAACGTTTACCGTAGAATTGGCCTAAATAAGGAGTGCCACCCCCACCACAGCTCTAGGTCCAGTCTATATTTATATATACCGTATTTCTTCAAAACCTTTCAGAGTTGTTCAGTCTTATGCTTTTATGTAGGTACTCGTACAATACAAGCGAATGCGAATTACACAAGGACTTAACATGCGTCAATAAGTCGTCGCCGACTGTAAAATGTGGTTCATCATATCTGTTTAACACCACTCCCTTTCAGAAAACTACAGTAACAGAGGTACACGGCGTACTTGTTTTATGCTCCAGATAAATATAAATATATAAGTTGTACTATACTTTGTAGTTTAATCTTGTTTGCGACCGCGAAGTACTGGATGACATCTCTTCATCGGCATATTTCGTGGGAGTACTAATCTCATCTCTCGCAATCGGATATTTTCTGGATAGGTTTGTAGTTTAGGCCGATGGATGGAGATTTTGTACTGTACTCGGTTACCATAAAAATTCTAAAATGACTGTTTACGTACGGCAATGGCAGCAGTTCAAAATACCCTCAAAATGTAATGCAAGTGCGGTCTCGCTCCAACGGTCAACATGATGCAAATACGGTCTTGCTCCAACGGTCACCGTGCAGATCTCAAGTTTTCATTGTCGCGTCCTCGCGGTTGCCAGTTCTTCCGTGGTCCAAGCGTTGGGGAAGATACTATACGTAACGTGCGGACTTGGGTCTCGTCACATGAGCGAACAATTCTTCAACCATAGAGAGTAAATATCTTCAAAGAATCGCAGCTAGACCTTAATATCCCATAGCCTATCTATTGCCGCTCCCCATAAACCTTCAGTCTTTCAACCTACGTGTGGGAGTGCCTCACTGCTAAAGAGTGTTTTTCAATCACCATAATGCTTTGACCAAGGGCGCACTTGCTAACGTTTTTCGGCGCCCGCCAACAATGTTCGTTATGATGATCCTTCAAAACGGCGATCTAGATTTGGACGCAGGGTTCCCACAATCGTGTGTTGTTACGGGATGTTACTATCGATGCTTCTCACGGCGTACAGTCCTTCAGTTGCGATTTTCAGCATTGCTCGTCTACTTGTAGCTTTCTTTACTTTCGGATGTCATCTTGGTACTTTTTGCAACGGTAAGATCAACAACATCTTGTTGCGCAAGCCTGTGTTGCTAACGTGTTGCATATTGTGTCGATGTACTGCAGTTCTCGAAACTGTGGGAACACGATGGAGGATGGCGGTGGCAGTTATTTATCATGCAGCGTTCTGTCTTGGCTACATGCTATGGTCCATCATTGCGTATGTCTACAGAGACTGGAATGAGATGCAGGTGGGTTTAACAGATGGTTTCTTGACCAGAAACTAAGGATAAAAACTGGACGTCTCACATAGCAGTCATGCGTTACTTTCCCTCCTCCACGCACAGTCGCACGTACGCCTCGGAAACGGCATGCTGCTATAGGCCTACTGCTCGTATAGCCCGGGAGGCTAATAAATTAGCCGACGCAGCTGGACTGTTATTACATTTCACTTTCGAAATTGAGTCACCTCGCAACCCCTGGCTACCACCGTTATCACTTAATTAGTTAATAAACATACGCCTATCTTCTTTAATATCTTTTATTATTTGCACAGCTGGCTTGCTTGGTCCTCTCTGTGCCTCTAGCGGTAATGATTGTGTTAGTTCCAGAATCTCCGCGATGGCTCTTTGCTAGTGGACAAGTCGAAAGAGCACAAAAGGTAGCTGTAATCAAGCAGTTTCCTCACCTCTTGAAATGCATCAGATTGCATACATATTTATATTATTTACGCATCGCGTCATAAAAAATACGCGCGCTTTTTATAGAATATACAGTATATCTAGTGGAAGTATCAGTTTCTACAGTAACTTCGGACTAACGCTAAGATAAGCGAAATGAGGCAAAACTTTCATGTTTAATCCGAATTGCAGGTTGTAAGCATGATCGCCAAGCTTAACCATCGCCAAAACTCGATCTCTGACCTGAGTGAAACGGATTTGATGATAAATGATTCGCATCAGGTGTGAAAACATTCGCCATATTGGAAATCGATAGAATTTATGTTCAATAATTTTAGGACAGGGAAGCTGCAAAATATTCGATCGTAGACCTTTTTCGTTACCCTGGATTGCGAAAAGCGACGATAAAACTCGGGATTTATTCGTAAGTCAGTCATTATTACGTGCTTGCGTAGAGCTGCCCGAAAAGTTAGAAACTCAGCGATGTTTGAAGTCTTGCGTGAATCAAATATATAGGCATAGATATATTTGTAATGATGTTTTATTGGTTTTAATTACTGTGCGAGTCGTGTCACATTGCGACTCAATGCACAATCGCATGTCCCGAGTCACGACGTGAAATTATGACTGTTGCGCGGGTCGAGCTTTTCGAATTATTGAGTTAAAATGCACAACATTGAGACGTGGTTAAGTTGGGATATTCTTGAAGTTTCAAGTTTACCAACGCCAAGGAAACAACAAACGAGGGAACCGACATGTCAAGAAAAGCTCGCACAAAACCACAATGCCGTAGGCTATATACCAAAATGACAAATCCAATGATGAACGAGACTACTCAAAATGGTTGATGCATTTCGCCACGCAATGACATAGTCTTGCTTTCCGTCTACGAGCAAGGAATGTTGGCGTAACCTGGGAGACCTATAGACCGCAGCCTAGTAACGATTCAATTGTAAGATATCGAAGTGCATTTTCTCCAAGTGAAATACTGTACAGTTATAGACCCACATTACTTTGTTAACGACTGCGTATTTTGTATTCGAATGAATACCTTTATCTTCCAACCAACCACACCAATTGCATTACGCTGATTCACATGAACTTCTTCCCAGACTTGTAAGCAGTACCACGTACTTTGCGATTGCCTACCACATCGGAAACTTTGCAGGGAACATATTTATGAACAATATATACAGTTGAGTTTGGACATATTTCTGGTACGTCATGCTCCACCAATCAATAAGTACGAACGATTTTCATCAAGGTGGATTACTGGAGATAGCAGGCAATCTTCTCTGTCTCGGAGTCGTGAAGTACACTGGCCGACCGAAGCTGATGAGCGCCACAATGGGTTTAGTGGGGTCTCTACTCATAACCGGTGGCGTCATGTCTCAACTCAATGAGTCAAGCAAAAGTAAGTGCGTATAACGAAAGTTGCATTGGTATGTAAGTACAGGTCTGGAGAATAGTGTGGTAGGCACTTCTTTCATCTAGCTCTTCACCAATCTGGTACTTGATGTGTTAATCTGAAGTCTCTAATCCACGATCAACCTTAATCCAATGGCCGCCGCTCAGTTGGCGTGGTGGTTTGACTGTCCCGATGGGAGGTTCCGCGCAGGTTCGCGATTCCCGACAGAGTTAAACCAAAAACTTTAAAATTGGTCGGATATCGTTGCATGTGTGTTGATTGAGTGATTACCTTGTGTGATTGAGTGAACCTCTGACTGCTGCGGCCAAATGGACAGGAGTTGAGATGGAGAAGCAGAACGGTGCGGAGAACAGGGAGCTGTAGTGTATTCTGTATCAATCTATATAAATAAAAAGAGCCTGTATGTCTGTGCAAGAATCAACTTTTTTATTACTTAAAAGCTATCGCCAAAAAATTTACAGGGATGTAGGGACGGATGATATGCGTGCGACCAGGGGGGTTTTCAGTGCTTCCACCATGTTTTTATTAAGTTATACATCGCTCAATGCTGCTATTTCCTTGTTTCGTTACGTCGAAATCAGATAATGCACCTTTTAGATCGCTTCTGTCATCTAGCAGAACAATTTTTTCAGCTCTTTTGGTCACGTAGGATAGCCTGACTACAACGCACTGCTTACATACTGTCCTTCCGTTCGGCGTCTTAGATATATTTCATACGGGTTTAGATAATGCATATGAGAAGTGAATCGAGGAGCCATTTTCCTTCGTGACGAGAAGAGAGGGAAGCGTGTCACCCACGAAAAGCGGAGGTCGCATTTTTCGCGTAGGCTCATGGCCTACTAAAATTTTAGTAGGCCATGGTAGGCTATAGGGCTACAACGTCTTATGTCGTAGCCTATATCCCCCGAGTGAAACCGGGAAAACCTGCTAGTCTTAAATATATTCTACCGTTACACACACACACTAATACCTATTGTTGTGTTAAGCATTGACACATTTCTCTATTTCTACAGCCATGTCCACTCTATTGCTCGTCTTCATGATTGTTGCCAAAGCTTTAGCGTCTGGCTCAATGGCAATATTCAATTGTTACCTTGCCGAGTTCTACCCAACGTTCATAAGGTGGGAGAAGTATATTAATTTTAGGGTAAAGGCATTATCCAGTAATGACCAAGTGACTGTTTGTTCATAAGCATAAGAGCCCGCATAAGACTCTCACGACAGTCACGAGGCGCCCGTCGTTCATGCGTCGCAAATTGGCTATTCCCGTGTGTGTTATGATATTATTTCAAGGGTTGTTGCTGGACGGCCTATGCCGTATGCTAGGTCAAGATAGTGATGTTATCGGCCAAGCGCTCCCAGAGCCATGTGGAAGGATATTAGCGGAGCGTCCGAAGCTGATGTAGGCCTACTGTATATAGGCTACATGTGTTGTCTATGAGCACCAGCGGTGAGCCGAATATACTCTTGGCGGCCTTGATAGCCTTGATTGACTTCGGCTACGCGACAGCCATAGAACACGGCAATTATCGCTATGCCCGGGCATAAGTCACGATTGTAATCAGTGCGTATATTGTCCACCAAGCGTCAAGCGCGTGGCGGTCCTGAAAGTCTAGACCTATTCTGTTATTGGTATACGAATAAAGCCTAGGTTGAATAGAAGTATTCAAGATGACCCATGACCTCTTTCTCCTTGGTAATTGTTTACAGAGGAAATGGAATGGGATTCTCATCCACGACGGCACGTATCGGAACTATCACCAGCCCATTTCTTATGAGTATTGGATCAGGTAATCATCGTTGGATCCCTGATGTAGTTCTTGGAGCAGCATCGTTGGTAGCGGGTTTACTTGCATTATCGTTGATCGACACAACAAATATGCCTTTGCGAGACACTATACAAGATGTTGAACTCGAAATAGAAAAGCACTACTCGAAAGGGTTGAAAAGGTGAAATTCTAGGTCCACCTTTACACCTTTCACGTAGCACTGCACATTCATGTACAAAATCTGCGCCGTCTGTGCCCGCCGCAATTTATGTAGCTCCGGTTTAGTGAATCTGCTAGTAAGCCTATTCTTAGCGAAATGACTCTGCTCAAAAAGAAGCGTTTCTGGTGACTTCTCAACTCAACCGTTGCCTCAAAATGGTATTTCACGCCTTGAGATAATTGACAAGTGGAGGTAAGAGTGGGAACAGAAGAACACGCCACTCCACCTCTACTGTACTTACCAACCCCTGACACGTCCCCAGCCGGCTTTGATCTGCCGCATTTGGCGTGGACGCGTCTTAGAACAGAAATGGGATGCTTCAGTTCGTCCCTTCACAAGTGGGGTCTTTGGCGCAATCCGACATACGAGTGTGATGCAGAGGAGCAAACCACAGACCACGTTATCCATTCATGTGCAATGTATAAGCTACTAAATGGAGTAACTGGTCTGAAGAACCTGGACGGGACCACCAATCAGTGGCTGCTATGCAGCTGCCATGACGTGCCCAAAGAAAAAAGCCAAACGCAAGAATCAAAATTTGGCTGTTTCGCCACAGATGATTCGACTTTAGTGCACTCTACTAAGCATACTCTTCGCCGCGACTTTGAATTGCAACTAATTACGTGAATACTGCTCAGGACATGATTTGGTCTCACTCTTGGAAAAAATAATACTTTACGGCTATTGGTGATTGGGGCAGGGTGTCGAACCGGATCCAAAAAACGGTTACGGTTCGGTTACGGTTTTTGCCGAAACGAAAGTTTCGGTTTTGTTCCGGTTTCGTTCCTGCTTGCCCATAGAGAGCGGTTACCGGTTTACGCCGACGGATGAACCGGTTCTGGAGCGGTTCAAATACTGGAAATCGTTAGTTCGTTGCGGATGCGATACGCGGACAAATAACCACGTTTATCGACATATGTCCGTCACTTTATAGTGTAGGCTACGCAAGACGAAGTTTTAAATCGAAATTCTTACGATAAAAATAAACTCTTGAATTTTGATTTGTTAAGTCCCTGAGAATTTTAAGCAACGAGTCTGATCATCAGCCGAGATGTAAGCGCACGGCTAGCAGTAATTGAAATCGCTTTTCCAGATTGGCGGCATGTTTTCCGGACGACTTTGCGAAATTTGCGATTTGACACACCGATTTATCGTTATCGTACTTAAAGAATTGAATTGAATTCGCCCTGTTCATTTCCGCCGACGCTTTGCTCGCGTGCCGAGCTGACTTGTTGAGACCTACCTTTCAATTCCAAGTGCGACAGGGCTGAATTGACCGGTCAAACTTTTTAAAGAGTGAGATAATTCAACCGATTGCGGAAACATGTTGATGTATGTGGATAGTTCAAAAAATAAACCGCTGGCACCTCCATTTAGAAAAACGGTAACCGTTTGCTAAAAGAGCGGTAACCAGGAAAATGCCACAACGGTTTCGTTCCGGTTCCGGTTAATTGGAAAATTAAAAAAACGGTTCGGTTACGGTTTCGGTTCACAAAAATCAAGCGGTAACCGTTCTTTTTCGTTCCGGTTCCGGTTCGGTTCGACACCCTGGATTGGGGACAGTGGGTGGCTATATGCTTTCGAAGAAGGGATATTCGATATAGTCCACGAGGCACATGTAGCGAACGGACACATATCAAAAGAAAAAACGGCGATTGCAGTTAGTGTTCAATATGCTAACATCCCACGGGCATACGCAATGTTTTACACCAATCTGTGCGAAACTTGTCAGTCAAAGAAAGAGCATGAATGGGCGTTTTTTCACAGCTACATAAATGCTCGGTGTCAAGTACATCTTATTAACATGGAACACCAATCTGATTGCTCCAACAGGTACATATTGTATTATCTGGATTATACTACAAAATTGACGGTTTTGAGACCGTTACGATCCAAATCCGCTGAAGAAGTTGCGTATCTGCTGGTGGACATATTTTGTGACAAAGGGGCTCTGATAATATTACAGTCATATAACGGTCGTGAGTTCATACTCATAATTTGATTAGAATAAGTATTCGCAAAATGTGGCCTGAGTTTCACCTTGTATGCCTACACGGGAAACCTAGACACTCCCTATCACAGCGGTTGATTGAACATCACAAATTCACAACTACGACGTGAAAGCCTTGCTTGCTAGCTGGCAAACGCAGCACAACTACACAAGATGGTCAGATGAGGGATTACGCTATGTACAGTGACAGATGAACACCCGCCCGCATTCTATAAGATAGGCAAATGTCCTTACGAAGCATTTTATGGTCATACACCGCGACATGTACAGTACTAGCCGCAACTGAACTGCAATCAGATCTGCATTTGGCCTAAAGGCCTAGAGTATGCCATATGATCCGCAGTAGAAATGTGAGTGAAGAGCAACGGAACAACTGCCGTATCTGGCCCGCTCTGCCCCCCCCGAAAATTCGGGTGGGCCCCCCGTGAAATTGCCGCCAGACCCCGCTAATTAGCATAGGCCTAATGCGTAGAAAGTATAGGCCACGTCCTTGGTGGTGGTGGCCCATAGCCTATTCTACTGTAAATATTTCACGCTGTAGGCGCGAAAATTCTAAGGTTTTAAATAATGTAATTGTAATCTAATACTAGAGTGGTTTGTAGGCCCTAGCTATAACCTATGGATTTGCATGCAAGACATTCGGAATCAGAGAACCGGTATGGGTCGGTTACGGGGTTGCCGCATAGAATGGAATCACCATAAAGAACCAGACCGGCGGGCGGGCGGGCAGGTTTGCCTGTGCTGCCAAAAGTTCAGCTCAGCTATTGTGTCAGCTAATAAAGAGTAGGCCCCATAAATGCAATCAATCGATTATCGAGCCAATATATTGATGACTTTCGATTATTGGCATTGATTACCTGCCAGGCGAGGAATCTACTCGTCACGCTCGCCGATACGTAAGACGAAAGCCCACCCTCAGCCTATAAAAATTAATCCAATAATCTGACACGACAGCTAGGCTCAAGCCTAATAGTACGAAGTTTTAGAATTTGGAGACCTGACCTGCAGATTGCGGCGCTGGCGGAAAAAATTTGGCGTTTTTCTTGTAAATATTTTTTTGTAAAATTTGTAAAGAATCATTCGAGTTATTCGGCATTGCCATATATTTATATCATCGTACGAATTTGTTATCAAAGTGACTTACCGAAGCCCGAAGGACTGTTGTATTGAGTGAAATATATTGGTAGTCCTAGGACTATATCAGTTTGGAATATTGGTTCAATATAATCACCAATTCGGCATAAATTCTGCCTCGACTAAGGCTCAATGCAAATATAATATAGACTGATTGCCGCGTGGAGAGTTCAATATAGAAGCGTGCGTCACTGACGTGACGTTTATCGTGGGGTGTTTCGAACACGAATTTTGGATTCAGATCGGCGGGGAGTTCAACTATATTACGATACCGCTAACCCAACATCATCATTCGATAATAAACCTGTAACGGAGTGCTCTGAATTGTAAGACTCTCTATAGTCAGATATGCAAGTATCATATAGCGACACCTTGCGGAAGCATATAACTTGCTTATATACATATAGTCCCATATCACGTAAGCAAAAAGCGTGTGTTTGTAATTGTAGGACTATCTAGGTCTAATATTCCTGTAGGCCCACAATCGATAACTCATTTATGCACAGGCATTTTCTCATCTAGCTTACGTTTTACATATTGGATAAAAATAATAGATAAATATATATTTGCATGCCAATCATAGAGATGCGAATTGTACGCTGCGATGCATGCGATTCCCTCAGGGGGCGAATGGCGCTAACGTTTGAGTACCGTACCTCACAGGCAAAGATAAACAAACCCCGCCATAACGGTGTAGGACGAGGGACATAACAGCCATAAACAGGGAATTTTTTCCGAATTAACGCAGACTGGACATCGGAATTCATCGAGGCTACCGTGTTGATTGGTCGAGTGGCCGAAGCTCCTGAGGTTGCGGCGTTCACCAGACCAACACCACCGCAGGTATATATATTAAGATTTCAGAGAGGATTAAGAAATGGTGATTGTTTGGTATGTAAGGTTCGGCACTTCACTACAACGTTGATCCATGAGTTTACTCAGTACACCAGTAACAGCTTCAACACTGCAAAACGCTAACATGATTTTATCCTTGGAACCTACTGAATTTGTACCATGCGGTCGACATATCATCGCGACTCATCCAGGTCAGTTGCATGCAGAATTCCACTGTATATAGGCTGATATTGAGTTTTCATCATTTTCTATGGTAGAATTTCAATAGAAATTGAGTGGACCGCGAACCACTGAAAATCTGGGAATATTACGTATTTGTTGAGTCTTGTGTCAATGCTGCAATGCTGGGGCAGAGTTGACTCTTTGGCTTCCTTCCTGACCATGATATTCTATCTGGTAGCTGTCTCAAATACCTTTCTGCTACAAATGGTAACACGCGCAACATTTATTTGAAAAACATTTCATATTTCTGTAAATACCTTATGTGCCAATAATCGGTGGGCTGAAATTACACTTATGGTGTGCTACCCAATAATCAGCCTAACCAATTGTTTCATTTCATTTCATATAGCCTAGCCTACTGAGGGTCAATGCAGTACGTGACTAGGTCTACCAACTGTACAATTAGCATTTGCTGTTTGTTCGTTCCAGGTGTGGATTGCCTAAATCATCAGCATCCCCAAGGTGTCTTCCGATTCGATAGAAGCCTGGTTGGATCATTTAGCAGCGTAACGTTGGATGAAAAGAAAAAGGTGAGCTGGTATATATATAATATACTGGTATATGACACCAACCAGTATCTGTATTTTCTTTGATGTTTTGTGCAGGCTTGTGGTGTGTCGCTCTCTCCCACTAGTGAGCCCATTTCAAAAAATGACAAGCCATAATATTTTCTAGGCCTAAGCATTTCCATTTTTATTTAAATTTATCACATGTCAGTCTGTCAGTTGTTTTTGCAATATTGTTGCATAACCCTAATAGTCTGTTACTCTAGAATCATTGCCAGATACAGGGATATCTATACATCTAGATATCGTCTAAATATCCCTGGCCAGATAACAGTGGGAAGGATTGGTGCTTTGCTGTACAGTGCCAGGTTTATTTTAAGTACCCCACCGGTACTGCGGTACAGACAATTCAGAACACGGAAATATTGGTGATCAGTATTGATGACTGCCAGTAAACGGTTATCGAGATTTTGAAATGTGACAACCACCTCTACAAGTAGTGGTTCAATCTGCTAATTCACTGTTATTGTATGACCACACACAAGTAGAGCGCTGGAGTGTGTGTATTAACAAGACTTTTTAGTTGATCTTCTTTATTGCTAATAATATGCTCTGGCATATCTTCCACAACAGGATGTCGAATCATGGATGTTGCGCAAATTTGATGATGCAGAGGAAGAGCTTTATGTTCATGGTCACACAGTGATTTGGAGCAGAGGTTCTGATGTCATAGGTACATACACTGTAGACGGCCTTGTGAATCAAGTAAGGATAATAATCTTGAACTAGCTGGACCTGCGAAGATTTCTTGAAATGGAGCGTTTCCATTTAGCGACACCACTGATCCATGATGCTTGTTACCAGTACCGACTTCCTCCCTAAATTATAGCAAGGTTGGGTGTTCAGATTGGTTATGCTTGTTGAGCTTGGTGTAATTCACATTCATCCTGTATTCTGTGTTGGCTGTATTTCCGCCCTTACTCTGTAGTTAATTAATCACCCACCACAACATTAGTATCACAGCAACAGTTTATGGTGTGATGTAACACCCGTTATAAGCAAATTCAAGAGTTTAACCGAAAGTAAACCATTGACAGCCGATGACTACAAATCAGCCGATTTTTATGTATGATGTCATAGAGCGCAACGTTTTAACATATTAATATGTATATATAGATTGTTCATTCTACAGGTCTCCCAACCCTTATTATTCCTTGATAGCGGCTTCATGGTGAAATGGTTGATCATTAGCCTTGAAACCAATATGTGGGTCTCTCAGAGTCAAATCTGCAGATCGCATTATACCAACTTGTTCAGGATATTGCGGATAGGTGTCGGGTGACTTTGATAGCCTGCCGGCTCCTACATTGCCTCCTTGTCCAGCCTGTATATCTATAGTAGTACATATGTATATCACGCTTGCATGTGCATGTTATGCATGTGCAAGTGCATCAGAGTGTTTGCAATCTGCAATTCTCTATATTTATGATGTTCTAGGTCTAACTATCTAGCGCCTAGCAAGAACATTCCTTTCTAAGCACATCTTCATGTATTTTTCTTCAACAAGGTGTGGTTTGGCAATACTGAAAAAGCCCGAGATCTCATAATTATGTGGATATATACTTCTTATTCATATTGCAGGCGATATGGTGCTCTTTTATGGTTGACGGTGAAGACCCGCACTTGCGTGAATTCCTCAATCACTCATACGAGACCAACAAGAAATGCATGGAAGGATTTGCTGTGATATCAGATGGTGGATTGCATGTCTTCTCACGAGAGGGTGAAGATTTTATCACATCTCTGCCATTTCAGGTGCATAGCCTATGTTTTGAATTGTGTCATGGTAATCATTGGCAGATTTCTTTTGATTGGAATTATATTTGTTATGTCCGGAACCTAAGCTTGCTCTTTGACTCCAGGTACATAGGAATATCGTTCTACACGCACACCAAGTTCTTATTCTTCACTTCTAAACTTCAGTTTCCAAATAAGATGTTTAATTATTCAGATCGAATCCAAGACAGAATTAATAGGCAGTTTCATTAATGCATGTAGAGTACGAGTGCGAGTGTGGGTACGTTGCGGGTGCGAGTGCGTTGAGGGTGCGGTAAACTGAAATCGAAAGAATCGATAAGCATAACGTCTAGAAACACAGTTCTAATATTCGCACAACTTACCGACTATCCCGGCAGTACTTTTTATAACTTATAGTCTTACGATAGGACTAGAGTACGTTCTTAATAAAAAATACAACAGTTAGTTCAACAACATGACCGTACTGCTGCAACACAAAGCTAGAATGGACGAGGTCCATCACCTAGATGCACAAAGTAACCACGTGCAGTTATCACCGGAAATTACCAAGGCACATCAAAATATTGAAGGTACACACTGAGCGCAGTCTCTGTGACAATATTTACGAACTTAACTTGCAATGATAGAAGGCTATAGGAAAGAACAAACGAAGAAAAAAAAGCGAAAACACCCGATTTTACAATAAGTTGCTATGTTATGTGTTATATACAAGTTTACAAAGGGATGTACATTTCGAATCGATCTGGATTCTAGATATTTGTTGATTTGATCTGATCGGAATCGCTAGATATCCGGTGATTCGAATCATCCCACTAGAAGAGAGACTCATACTTATTCGATTGCGATGCAAATTTATCTGAACTGAATATCTGCGACAGCTCATTTGAATTTTTTTCATAACTGATTTTTTACCATATATACATAATAAGTAACTGTAGTGTGATACAGGAGGTCATTTTCCACCTGCCAATCGCTAAATCCCATGCGGTATGGTATTGAGCTGAAGTGGCAGTCTACTGTAGGCATTGTGACATTGGTGCAGGTCGTAAATGGACTGGTATTTTGTGGTAATTGTGATTGAGTATTCAATACGGTTTGACATTAATCATGCAGAAAATTATCCGGATACACAATTATTCGATCAGAATACACAATATTCAATTTGATCCAAAAAAATTATTCCGATTGTACATATTCGAACCTGAAATATTCGAAAATGCGCATCACCATTTACGAGTGACCAGTTCTGATTTTCATTAAACAGGCATTTATGGCCCTCTATGAATGGTAGGCCTGCAACATCCTCACTTCACCAGCTACAAGCCCGCCAATCCATTAAAGTTCAAGCTGCATAATGCCAATATTTGAGATTCATTTTGTTTTATGTGATATTCTTATTGTCAACCCTGATCAGTCACCACAATTTCACTCATATGTTGATTAGGGAAGGGCATTTCAAATCGAATATTCAGAATCAATTTGGATCACACAAGATTCGAATCGATTCAAAGGCAATCTCTAATACATGGCGCCACCTAGTGTGTAACAGTTATTTTCAGTGTTAGTTCCTGTTTCGGCTCCGTCCACTACAACAGTCTGCCACACACCAGTCCTGCAATCACAGGGACACCAAGGCTGCCTAAAATCACACACCTCAGCGGCTGTTATTTCATCATTTTTCTGAATAATGGCAATTTCATACAATGTGTCGATAACATTATGTATGAACTGGAGAGGCAGTCATTCGATCATTGATTGATTGGATTCGACAAAATTCTTTGATTCGTATTTGGAAGCACAATTGATTCGATGTGCCTGTTCCTACTGTTGATATATTCTTGATCTCCCTTTATCAGGTGCGGAAGGTTTGGAAATGCAGTCTAGGACTCGTTTTCGAAAGAAATCCCAGCCAGAGGAATATGTCTTCGTCCATAGGATTGAACAGCGTGACTGATTCTGCAGCTCTGAATTCAGACAATGCTCTTACCACGGTGTTCTGTTTGCAACACCCATTGCGAGAATTTGCTCCTGTCGTCAAGAAAACTCAAGGTAACTGCTCGGTGCAGTGGTCTTGCATAATAGGCTACCCTAGGAATTGAGCCACTGGGAGTTTCGTGTGTGCATGGTGGATTGAGCCGCACGGTCCTAGTGATTTGGACTTTGCTCTTTATCAGTGCTCCTCCCACGCCAAACCTGTCTCTTTGTCCGCACTTGAGGCCAGTCGCGACTGGGGAAGGTATATTTGCCTGTGCCAAATTTGCCATGCGTTCACAGAATTGGTTCGGGATACTATGAGACCATGCAGACCGGACAAACAGCTACTGGACAGAGCTTTGTTTGGTTTATGACCCATCCGTCATATCCCTACGATACTGGGTCACTGCGAATTGCTTTTTTTCACATGTTCTTAATTGTAACACAATTGATGTGATTTGAACTTTGGTGACTTTGTGGTCGAGGGTCTCCATTAATTGTGTCTACTCAGTGTCAGTTTTGCATCTCAAAAAATGTTGCCTTAATTTATGCACTGAATGCCTGTCCGTGATGCCTTTCATCCCCTCCCTGTCTTTGTCTTTTTTATACCGGAAACGTGATTTTCTCATTTTGCCGTATTTTAGGAGCTGTAAGGTACATGAACAAGTCTCATGAAACGATTGTATTCTGTGAAGACAATCTTGTTATGACGTACGACTCCAAGCATGGTCTTCATACAGTTTGGAAGATGAGGAAAATCACTCAAGAGGATCTTGCTGCTCTAGAAAACAATGCAGACCAACAGATGCAAAATCAAGTCAGTTTCTAATTGTACCCGTAGCTGTAGATGGACTGAAGTAGAAACGTTCAGATTTTCTATTCTTGTCACACAGTTATTGGCCTGTATGCACTTTATTGCATGGAGGGAGTGACTGCCCCTCCTCACCAGAGTTTTATATCAGAAAATTTACAAATACCCCGGTGTTCTGTGAAGAACGACTATTGCCAAAAAGTTTCACGTCATTGCAACTTTTAAACTATCATTGTATTGAGAGTGCTGTGCCACTGTAAGACTTGTTATTTCTGTTCCAGACCAGCAGCATTCGGCAGATGTCCATCTTAAGTCCGGGAACCTCTCCTGTCCATGCCAACTTTCGAGGATCACCGGCTGCTTCATTGCTATCAAATATTGGAGGTACATCGAGATATTATAGACCTACTTGCTGTAATTTACAGATGTGATTAATGCAGGTTCAAATGCGAGTCATGTGCAAGTCGGATTGTCAAAGACACCGCACGCAAAAAACCCATCGCTTGCTCATCTTTCGCACACTCCAACTTCAAGCAAAATGGGTTCGCCAACTGTTTCTTCCATTAATTATGCAAGGTAAGCTGTGCTCTTTTGCCAGGTTATACATGCGATGAAACTTCGTCGTGTGTTGGTGTGATTGTCAGCCACTAGCGATCGGCGTTTTCAAACATTTTCTCACTCCAATACAATTCGGATGAAACAAATATTGAGGAGAAATTTTACATATCCGTATCGATTAATTGCATACTGGTATCCGGAAAATTTTCCGCATGATTCAGGTTATATCGCATCGAATACTTCATCGAAATTATCAACCAACCAATCAAACCAAACGTGTACGGTACCGCCATCACAACGTCTTAGAAGACCGCCACTTCAGCTCATCCCTTTACTGGGTGGGGATTTAGCCATTGGCAGATAGAAATTGCCCTCTTGCATTATACTACTGTCGATACTCAAAGTTTGGGTCGTATCTCACCAAAAAGAGGGCAAATGAGCTCTGCGCAAATATTTGGTTCAGATGAATTCGTATCCGAGTCGAATCAGGTAAGTGCCTGCTGATGGGACAATTTCGAATCATATGATATTGAATATCTAGTGATTTGGATCAGATCGAATCAATTTGATTTGAAACACTCATCCCTATTGGCTACAAAATCGGTAGGTCTTGAGATGAGTTAAAGTCTCGGGTTTGAAATGGAAGTGCAATGAAGCCAACAAACCCCAAATATTTCTCTTCGTTAATTGAAACTATTGGCTGCTTAATTTGGTGTTGAGCTGCGTCTGTCAGCTGACAGCCTGTTTACTCTATCACAGCCGGACCTTCTCTCCTTTGCGTAACTCTCCGCATCTCGTAAGGTCTCCAGCGACTCCAATTTCTCACGATTCTCTATGCCTTAATGATACAATTCATGAAGCTGCCGAACCTCTCCGACCAGAAATATGTTTTGATCATGTTTGGTCTGAAGCTGCCACAGGAACACGCGAAGGAGCCGGTGTAGGTAAGAGATTTTGCCTTGAAGATGCTCCCAATTGCTGTCAGCAGGTGAACCTATATTGTAAATCATCACTAACTTTGGTAGAAAGCGTAGCCCCAGTCATGTTTTTTTCTCAACGAAATTGGTAGAGATAATGACAAGCTCAGACTATTATTGATTGTTGGCCACCACCCCTTGTCAACCCTGACACCCCTTCTAATCCCTACTGTAGTCCACGGCAATTTCACCATCATTTCCATCCTGCTCACTTTTTACCAGGTCCCGCAAGCCGCGCATTTTTGACTGAGGATGTGTGTGGGCAAAAGTTCCTCGTATATTCTATCGAAGGTATTCGTCAAGTTCGTATTGTCAAGTACGGTTTGAGCAATGACTTGTCTCAATACATATTCGGTGCCATCACTTCATTGTCAGCAAAGGACGTAGCGTCTCTAAAGGTGAGAAATATCGGAAATGTGTTCTTAAAGGAATGTTGCAGTCTTACTAATCCTGAATGGTTTTCAGGACATGCGGATGCTTGCTGTTTTGGATACGGGTGGAAATATTACGTTATATACTGGGAATGTGAAGGTGAGAGCCGTGGTTGTTCAGTGTTGGTTATTCTGCACCCCGTTGATCCTCATTTTACCATGACCCGACAGTGTGTAAATTACCAGTGTTGTGACCATTGGTGACATACCAAGTCACTGATTCCGAGTAACAAGTTGAGTCACTGAGACCTTAAAACTCCATGTCGAGTCTAAATCACAAATCAAGTCGAATATGAGTCTTTCAATATTTTGAGTTCAAGTCATGTTACGGCACTGAAACCTTTAAGTCCAAATTGAAGCTGACACTTTCAATAATCCAAGTCACAAAGTCCAGTCATTTTGTCAAAATCTGCACGACTCGAATAGATTTTTAAATTGAGATTTGTTTGGTTTCGTACTTGAGGAAACTGTGAAATTCCTGCGTGTTGATCTTGCAGATGGGATCTTTGTTAATTCTGAGCGTTTTTTGAATTTATCTGGAAATGATCTCTGGCGAGGTTTTGTCCAAGAATAAATTTGAAAAATTCTGCGCAACAAATGTACTGTGACTTTAAATCAAGACTTGCAACAAGTTACTGCCAAGTTTCAAGTCGTGCCTCCACTTTCATTCACTAGTTCTTGTGTCAAGGCAAGTTGGACACCCTAGTGCAGGGGTGGCCAACCGCATGCTGCATGCGACTCTTCGCCTGGTTAAGTGCGGTTTTTTCTGCAGGCCCAATTTCTTCTAGAAATGTACAAGAAGGCTACATTTAATTGGTCGACCTTTTTTTACTTGTACTACAATGTTCCGGGGGTTGCGAGCCTACAATATATGTGAAAATTAGGGTCGTGGAAAAAAAAGTTTTTGAACCACTGAACTGATATGGCTCTTTGCGGTAACACATTAAGAAATGTGGCTCTCAGTCTCGGATTGATTCGCCACCCCTGCCCTTTTGACTCAAATCTAGTCAAATCATCTGAAAATGTCACAACACTGGTGTCAACTTATAACAACTGATCTGTTGAACTATTTTGCGATTTCATGCATTGCCCTGATCCACTGATCATTCCAATCCCAGGAATTTTAAGTTCTCATTGAGCCTTAATTTTTAGATGGTGCAAATGCATGTTACCGGCGTTCCTGCTTTGTCGATGAGCTTGTCTCATGGATTGCGCAATGCTACTCCTGCAGCTGGCACACCCCAACCTGTCAGCACCCCAGCACATCCTAGCCGGCCTGGCAGCGCCCTTGGCAATTTGGAAGAGGTGAGTTGAGGGAGTTTATGGCGTTTCACTTCTACCCCTGAATCATATAAAGCTGAACTGTAAGTAGGTTGGTTCTTTTAAACTGAAAGGCTATGGTGTGCATCCTGCACCTTTTGTCGCAGGACTTGTTCTCTGTCATTGTAAAACTGAGTGCCGGTTACCGATACCGATTATGTGGCGTGTTGGTAAGGTCGTCAGTCATTAAATACTTGTAACAATGTTACATTGTAACGTGGAAGTATCAGTATTAGGCTCGAAAAGTCTCTGGTTTCATCATACCTTGTAAAAAGCGGTACCAGTAGCCGCAGCTTCCCCTCTAGACTGGCAGTGAACTGGAGATCGTGCGAAGGAGGACGCTTATAACTTATATAGTCTGGTCCGACACCACCTTGTCTACTATATCCAACCTGGAAATTTATAACATGCACAGTGGCACAGATGATCTCTGTTGACCTGGGCTTGGTATAGAACCCACTTTTTCTGGTGAATTTCTCATGTTTTGCCTGTGATTCTGTAAACCATGGGATACGCACGCACAGTGTAAGCATTAGCATGCAAATCGGGCAAGGAGGTGTCGCAGTGGGCCGTGTGGCACAACACTTTATCAATATGCTAGTGATGCTGGGAGACAAACTTGGGAAACTGCAGAATCTAAAGTAATAGATTTAGTAAGTCACCACAGATTTAACGTCCAGTCCAGTTTATTGGAATATAATTCACTGTAAGCTTTCGGAGCTCTGCTCCTTCATCAGGTGAAGATGAAAGAATGCAGAATCTACAGTGTAACCCTTTCTACCGTTTTTGAATTTATGTGGATGATGTGGGCAAGCGGTTAACCAACTGGCTGCAAATCCATCTTGAGTCAAAACACAATTTGTACACAGTGTTGCTCCCCTTGAGTTCTGTCAGATATCAGATAAAGCACAATTTGTGTTGTTTGAATTTGACTAATGACTATAGTTTGATAATATTTAGGTTGGGATGTTGTCCCCTGTTCCTGAGCTCATAATGACCGGAGATACTGATATGAGCCTGCATGCCATCGATGAATATTTGTTCAGTCACACGAGCCATATGTCTACAGCAATATCTGGGATCCCCCATGTCGTAGGAAGAAGTATCCTACTGCAACTTTCAAATGGTTCATACTACAAAGCAGACATTCCACAGTTCTGTACTACTAGCCTTGGTGAGAAATTTGTATATGATTGTACTGTAGTCGGTAGAGAACCTTTGCCTTTCCCGTTCCATCCTCTGTATCATTCTTTTGGCTATGTTCTGTTTGTGGATGATCACAGCGGATTTAACCACTCATGTTTTAGATGCCGTTCCTGTTGTAACCCTTCCCGTTTTCCCGACCTTAAGAAAAACTGATCAATAGATATCAGAATGAAGATTCACCACAGATTTATTGTCCACCCTTGGTTTATTGGTAATTATAACATTCACGCTGGACCTTAAATCTGTGGCGAATCTTCTTCACACCATCTAATGATCTAATCTAATGATGATTAACTCATGGTTGATATTTTCCTTGCTAAATTTTATTATTGCGTATTCTTTTCCAAGTTCAAACGTGTATAAAAGCGCTCCACAAAGTTCTGCCAGATGACACGTATCTCCGAATGGCTAAAAAGTGGTACTCTATGCGTCACTGTCCCGGATCTATAGCAAGGTAAGGAAGCATTTGTTGCCGCAATTTCTCGTGCTTGATGCCGATAATTTCCAGCTTCCAATCTGAGTGGGGTGTCTTCGAGAATTGCTTGAGAGAAATCATCGGCTATAGCGATGTCAGTTGCAGTAAAACCAACATTTCTCACCAAGTAAGACTGTTGTTTTCTTCTTGTACCTCATATATCATCGACATCGGCGACACGGCTCTCTCTACTCGTCTCCGCTTTCTTGTTCTTGTCTTCAGGCTTTTGGAGATCCACACTCCACCCCTTCATCAAGTGAAGATACGTTAAATCTGTGGTGATCTTCTTTATGATATCTATTAATCGTCCACCATTGACTCCACTATTCTTCACATTCAGTAATGTCACTCAAATTTTGACTTGGAACTAGAGAACTGTTCCTGAATATGGTTGTAAGATGGTTCAAATATCATTGGTTTCCCTCTACTTCTCTATTGTTAATTTTGCCTGTGACTGCCAAATGTGGTGATTGGAAAATCCAATCATTCGTGTTGCCGAATACACATCGAATATTCTCGAATCAAATCTTTGAATCACCCTCTCTACAGTTTTTTGCTATTGACCGTCGTAGACTTGACCACGGAGAGTATTCTTGTCCAATACTATTCCTGATTTCACAAATAGCCCAGAATTTATTAAACAAAATCTGGCGATTTCAGCCGTTTATTTAATAGGTCACATAAGTTATTCCAAACCTGTGTAGGAGCCAATAAAATAGTTGGCAAAATACTAAGTGGTGCTTCTGCTACAGACGCCAATTTCATTTGTGACTCGATTTGATTCCAAGTATTAGATTCGTTCTATGTCCATCACGAGAAAGTTCATTTTTCCTCCAACCATGAAAATTTATTACCGTATGAAATATGAAAACGCGGTAGCCTACTGGCAGTTGTAAGTAACAAAAACACAATTTACTAACTGAAAAAAATGGCGCTCTTGTATTTCACCAGATGGAGGCAGACATCTCTGCGTCACCTGCTGTGGCACCTAAAAAGGCCAGGCAAACCGAGCAAGGAAGTGACACGGTAAGTTGCTAAGTTGACTGTAATGGTGACTGGCACCTTTTGCTCAATCAGATAATTTTGTTTAGGATTGGGAGTATGTTCTTGAGAGCGACTATCATCGTAAATCATCTAACCTGTTGTCGGAACTAGGGCGGTCGATTGATCCGGATTATGAAAGATCGAGTGAGAATTTGTGCGAAGAACCAAGATATGAATTGATGGTAAGACCGCTTATATTGTGTGTTCACCTGATGGTGTAATGGTAAGCAGACAATTCAAGTCGAGTCATAAAGTCCAAGTCAAGTTTCAGAGTCTTTCAACATTTTATAATTGTTACTGTTACGCCAGTAATTGAACCAATCTTTTGAATCATTTCTTGAAATGTACTGATTAGGAGTAACTCATTTGTTTCATCTGTAGATTAGGGATTGACCGATATATTGGGCCGATATTTAGCTTTTCGAAAATATCGGAAATATCGGTATCGGCGATAACAGCTACCTGATATCACCGATATCAAAAACTTACGACGGACAGTATTTTGCCAGTCAGGCAAGTGCTTTTGCCCCGCAATCTGCCGAGAACAAACATTTAGACGAAAATGTAACAGAGCAATTTCAAGAGCGCAAGATTGCGGGAGTGTTACCCCCCTTCCTCACACTCTCTCACATTTAGAGAATAGAAGATAGAAAGAGTGTGTTGTTTTGATGAGTAAGACCTGCGGAGCAGGGGGATTTTCTACTCGTGCTTCCTGCTTATCAATAGTGTTCATATTCACTGCCACCTGCGTTCGGGCGTTAAAAACAAGATGGCACATGCTAGAGAAGGCCGGCATTGTCAATAAGGGGTCCCAGTCCGTGCGAAAGTGGGTTAAAAATCCAACGCAAATTGTCTACGCATTTGAGCTTCTTGACAATCTATTTTTAATGCAGTTCTATTCAATATTAGCACAAAACAAGTCTAAGGTCAAATAAACCACACAAAAACACCAGTAACATTTAGTGGAATAAGTATTGCAGGCTACAAGTTCCTACAACAATGTAGTTTAGAGATTTCCTCCCATAAATTCTGGATTTGGTGAAAAAGCAAATGGGAGAAAATATCGATAAAAATATCAGGGTATCGATGGAAAAAATTTTGAAATATCAGAATCGGTATCGGTTTTGAAAAAGTGTTATCGGTCGATCCCTAGTGTAGATATAAATGATCAGCTGGTGTAGCTGGTTTCGTGCTGTAATTTGGTAGGGGTCATCGGCCATGAAACCGATAGGCCCACGTTCAACTCCCGAGATCGCATCATCTATATAAATAAAAGAGCCTTTTTGTCTGTCTGTGCACGAATCAACTTCTTTATTACGGAAGCTACCGCCATAAGATTTCACAGAGATGTAGGGACGGACGTTATGCTTGCGACCAGGTGGTTTTTCAGCGCTTCCGACATGTATTTCTCAAGTTATACATCGCCAAATGGTGCTACTTCCACTTTTTGCCACGCGGAAATGAGAGATGCACTTTTAAGATCGCTTCTGCCATCTAGCGGAACTATTTCTTCATCACTGCTGCTCGCATGATATCTCTCAACGGTTACCTTTCATCTACGGTTTAACGTGATCTGCATTTATACACTTTCAGTATTTCGGCAATTACAGTAGGCTATACTTTCATTACTTTTCCTCCCGTGTGAAACCGGGTACTCCGCTAGTACCAAATGTTACAAATGGTGTCCGTAGCTTATTCTGTAGATGACCAGCGCATTGAGAATAGTGTGGAAGGTGATGGCGCTAGACTTTGTAGCCTTCCGCGCTTCCGGGGACCCAGCACTTCGGCGTCTCAATATCCAGCCTGTATAGTGTGTATGCACATCATGCGAGTCTGTGTAAAATACAAATATAAACACAAATTAACAACGTCCTTTCCTTGTTAGCCTATTGGTTATTGCGTCTTCATTAAAACGAGGTTCAAGTTGTGTCGCATGACGTACTCTCACGGATTCAGAGATGTTTTCCAAATTGATATATTTCACTTTGTAGTCGCAGCTTCTTCAAAACAAATCTTGGAGAAGGTCAAGTCTGGACAGATCAATGGATCGGGTCACGTCTGGAATTCATCCAATCAGTCCAATTTTCTGTGCGTTACATCTGGTCTATGAGGTACTGTCAATCATTTCCCTCCTTCAACAAGTGTATTTTGTAGTTTTTTTTTTTTTTTATAATCAGGAGCAAAAGTTGAACGTGATGACGTGGGAAAATATCGCAAAAATGGCAAAGTTTCTTCAGCAACTAGCAAATGACATGGGTCTTGAGAAATTTTCAAAAAACTATGCCATGGATCATCCGGATCTTGTAAAATCAGTGTCTTCAGAGCCCAAAGGTGAAGTATGTTCAATTGATCAATGATCATCGAATCGTTGCAGGGTGCAGACACATCACGCATGCGAGTTTATCTTGGGATATTATTCTGATGAGAACATGCTTTGGTTTTCAAAACAATTTGTAATATCAAAATAGTCATACCGGTACTGTAAAAATGCATTTTTCTATTTCAGACATTGACCCGCAAATGTCACGTTTGCCTTATTGCTTTGGTCCTGACCTTGAACCAAATATATTCAAGAATCTATTGTCATTGATTGCATTAGGAAAATGCACAGCACCATTTCCTATTATACCAGATATCAATAAAAGAACGGGACAAATTCTGAAGGTAAATGTTGCATGCGACAATATATATTATCGACCTGTCTTTATTTTGAGTCACCTTTATGTTTAAGGGTTTTTTCGCCCCTTTAAGAAAGATAGGTTGCTTTTTAGATCTACGATTGCTTGTTCAGTGCGAATAGAAAACATCGGGTTATCACTCAACTTGGACCTTTCATGAAGTCATCCACATTCAGGTTAGAGTCATTTGAAGCTAATACTGTTAATGTATGTCTGTTGCTTAGCTCATAAGGAGTTAGCCTGGTCAGTGGTCAGACGTTGTACAACATACCATATGTATAATATTTAAACAATTTGATACATATGTATTTCGCCACCTCTCTTGCCTGGTTGCCAAATTGAATAGTGAATATCCTGTGGATTTGGCGTGGGATGCCGTTCTGCCAAACCCTCTATTTACCCAGACTAGGAACCAGTTGTTTGACTGGGAATTTTCATATTTTCTCATTGTTACGGCAGTGTCATGCTATCAAGTCACTAACCAAGACCTTTGACCTGTTGTAGTGGGCGCTCTCGACCTCCAGTAACGGGCACTCCCACATCATAATAAGACAATTTCAGTAGTGTGGTGACGGCGTGGTGTAAGGAGCCTCCCTTTGTTTGTGTATCACAACATTACAAGGTGGTTGACTTTCATTTATTGTGCTATATGCTTTGGGTCTTATACCCTGGGTGACTGAGTCTATCATTATTTAATATCGATTTAAGTGTAACGTTGTATCTTCTCTGGCTGTTCTTGTCTACCGAGGTCTACCTACACAGGATCGTGTCATAAGCTTAGTAGTGATTTCCCAAGGTCAGTATCTCACGCTGTGGAATTGCTTTTACGGTACCATAGCGGCGCAATTACACTCATGCATCCCATGCATGTTAGTAGACTTGACAAGGGTCGACGGGCTGTGTCTTGTTGCGCCAGCCCATGACACTGTCCTCATAATACCAGTAGTCTGGAAGGGCTGATGTGGACACCAATTTAGCTGTATTTTTAGTTTTTGACGCGAGTTATTGAATGCCGATCTTGTGGCTTGTGTGCTGGGTTCACCGCTCACGTGCTGCTGTTCAAGTCACCCACTGGCTTAGATGCAAGCATGGTGAGGTGTAGCACACAAGACGAAATGCGAAAGGATATGAATCACATTTTACAGGAAAGAGAAGAGCGTCGAAGTGGATGCAGAGCAACATGAAAAGATGGATGATGTTGAAAGTGAAGCGGGTCGTGCTCGGGAGGCAATGAGATACATGATCCAAGCTGGAATCACCGATGAAGATTTGCAAACATATCCTCACGGGGTTGCCTTACCGATCCTCGAAACTATTTATCAGTGCAAACAGTTTTCTGATCTTAACGTTCCTGATAAAGCACTGAAACTGATTGGTACGTATATATCGTTGTGTACATTTTGACACAATATTTATCAGTACATCCACGAAACGATCTTTTTTCTCTGAAATCAGAAGCGCGATAATTTTACTGCTTCCACATGTAGTAGACCGTATGCTTGCGGCTTCTCATGGAATCGTCTGAAGTAAACAACGGTTGTTGTGGCCGAACGAATTTTTTTTGCCAAATACGAAAACGTTGCGGGGTCTGATCCTTGCCAGCTACGCACTATTTCTGTATCGTTGTCTAGCAACAACCTCGAGTGAGGTCGATGGACACAATGAGGGAACAGTCGAAAAGTAGTCCTGGGTAAGGGTGGGCACTCGAATTGGCATAATCAAATCGAATAACAATATATTCGGACCGAATCGAATAACATTTCGTTCTCTTTTCGAATTTCGAATGCTACAGCAACTTGAGAAAGCTCTATACGCGTTTCAATGTAGACGTAGCCAGGATAGGTTAAGCTTGAAGCACTCCTCTTCTCTGGTGCCCCAGTTTTAATTTGGACTTTTGTGTATTTTGCTATTACCCTGACAGCACGCCATGAAGTCGTAGACATGACTTCTGTATTTGATTTGATTGGAATTATTCGATTCGATCCGCTGTTTCATACTATTCGATTTTGCCCAGCCTGGGTGGGCGACTTTTGTTTATCCAAAATCTCGAATGAACCGATTTTTGTGAAAGTAATGTTTAGCAATGTTTCTTTATTTTGAGTCGCCATTATAATTACGGTTTACTGGTCCTTTAATTGAATCATGCAAATACGCAATTCAGGTCGTGTGGATTTGCTGCAGCAAAATTCGAAAAACATGTCGCAATGGTTAGACGCTCCTCTATCCTCATTCACCGATCCTAACAGATGGCAAATCTCTGACGATTCTGTGAGCGACATGGAAGAAGATCACAGCAGCAAACAACTTCTATCAGCTGTCTTAGCATCAGATTCTGATGGACAGAAAGACTATGCATCTGAAACTAATGGCCACCAGGCAAAGGGTGCCGATGACAATGTAACAAGGTTGGTGTGTTAATGTTATAACTACTTTGGTCAAAGGCGACGTTTTGAGTTGTGACATTGCTAGTTACTTAATCATAGGGACAGGCCAAGCAGTAACATAACTACTATAAGCTTCCAAGTAGGGATGCCTGAATTCCCTCTTTTTACTATTCGCCAAATAACAAGAAATTGCTTATCAAGGCAGAATTTTTCACTGGTCATTTTTTCGTTGACAATAATTGAAAATGCATTGATGTTAGACAAGGAGCTCCTTCCTGCTATTTAAACTCCGTTCACGCAGTGTTACTGGAAAAATATAAAAATGACATTTGAAAGGCCGCACCCTGCTGCACGTCTTTACTTTAATGCCGGCGACCGTGATTGATAAGGTCTGCAATGGCATGGCAAAATTCGTGTCATAGTTGGTGACGCCACTGCCGGAAATACAAAGCAGTGCCGGAAATTTCCGATTGCCGATAGGCAGCGATGTCACGGCATCAAACCAATTGCCACCGTTTGTTCGTGGAGTGAGTAGTCGTTGGTAAATGTACATTGTGCAATCATCACAATCAGCCGATGTTCGGATGCCATAGTAAAACAACTGCCTACTAATTAAGTGTTTACCAAAGGCAGAAGGTCGGGTCCTTTGCAGCGAAAAATAGTGATGGAACACCTG
The DNA here is from genome assembly GCA_030412335.1 of Botrylloides violaceus. Classification (NCBI taxonomy): domain Eukaryota; kingdom Metazoa; phylum Chordata; class Ascidiacea; order Stolidobranchia; family Styelidae; genus Botrylloides; species Botrylloides violaceus. The sequence continues at coordinate 5,193,598 of JASFYC010000810.1, forward strand.
TCCCACTATTTTCTATTCAGCAAATAACGCCAAAAGTTGAAAAATCGCCATTATTTGCGAATATCGGCGAAGCGTATAATTGCTGCCTTACCAATACCGAGTTAATAAACCTGTAAAATTGTCATAACTATTGATAGCCTGTCAATCTCTATGCGTTTTGTATTTTTTTCAGATTGCTTTTTCCGAAAGATCATCGAATGTATGAGGTTTGGAGATTGCTGCAATCTGAACGTCCAGTCAAAATTGACTTGATTCGACAAGTTGGAGCCGCGTTCGTATTACTGATGATTATTACTTATCATATCATGTTAAATATATATATTTATAATTCTGCGCATTTGATCAGGGAACAGGACTTGGCGGAACAAGCGAAAACACGTCTTCTCGAAATCTCCAACCGAACTATGGCATTAGCTGTTGGAAGGGGCATGGTGTACCTGAGGTGTGTCGCATTGCGTTTAACTCAAAGGGTCAAGGAATATGCAAATGCATTTTATAGAATAGATTTCCGTTCAGAGAAATTTTGCTAGTCCTGATTGCTTGGGTTGATTGTATTATATTAATCCGCCTGCAGTGTTTAATGTTCGTGTTTATCCCAGTCGTGACCCACATCAACTGGTTTGAGCCTTTGGCTTAATGTTAAGAATCGGTGATTCGGGCTTCACAGTCTCAGTGAAGTTGTCGCAAGCCTATTTATGAACCCATGTCTGGGTAACAAGCATTTAAGAGTAATTATGCCATACAGGACGACGAAACCAGTACCAACGCAACCATTTCAAATCCCTAAAATGGATCTTACCGGAAGATATTTGCCAGAGTAAGTACTATTGAATATTGCTTCTTTTTCATATGAGATTGTCTGTAATCAATGGGATGTACTTTTCTTCCATGCAGGAACACAACTGTGACTTTAGAGGGCGGGGGTGTTGAAGTTCCAGCTGACATGAAAGAGTGGCCGCTGTTTCATAATGGAGTTGCTTCAGGGTTGAAGATAATGCCGCAGATTGTAAGTACTGGTGGCGTAGCTTTTGTACTTGGACATGTTAATATGTTATGTTCGTCATAAATCTGTTTGATCAAATGCATGTACAATAATCCGGTTATTAAAGTGGGAGGGGTGAATATGTTGGGTCAGCTAAATATGAAAGTCTAAATTGTTCCCCACATGAACTGATGATCTAGGCAGTTTCAAAATTTGCTGAACGGGTATGACGATTCCATAGGATAGGTCACGTCGCTGAGCTTGAGTGCCGTTCATGTTTTTGGTGTTGTGATGAAGCTCTGATTCCATTTGATTGCATGCGGGGTACAGTTATGCACATTGAAGATTTCTTCTACTGTTAACCTCATTGCAAATGTATCATCTCGAGTGAGGCATCATTAGTACTGACCTGCCGTGCACAGTCTTCACATTTGCCCAGTGCTTTAGTTGACCATCTTGTATATGTAGTCCAGGCACAGGAAATGGCTTGGAAAATATGGGGAAGCGGAGAATTCAGTCCTAACATAGACTCGAACCGAAATAATTGGGCGAAGTTTGTTCCTGATTCGAATTCTAACACTTAGTTCGTACCATCCCTAATGAACTTAACATTATACGAATTGTGCTCTATTGCGTTTGAATATGATTTTATACGAGTGCCTACTGTAAATCATGACAAATATTGCTGGGAAATAGCTTTTTTTCCTGCCCTGAATGACATTCTACAAAATTCATTTAGGATGATACTTCATGGATATACTTGAACAAGGCATCGGTGACAACGAATTCTGAAGGCGAAGGAAGCGTTGAATTGACACCAGAACATGCAGGTAATGGCATTGCGTTTGTGACAAATTTCCCTCGATTTAGGAAAGGCAGGAAAGGACACTCTATATTTTTTGTCCATATTTGATTTTTGCTGCATTTACAGAGTGTATTTTCTGTCGGGCATAGTAATAAGATATTTTCCTGCCTGTTACACTGTCATAGATAAAAAGAGGGTGCACCATAGTTTTAACATCCAAACAAATTTACTGGAGACTCAGATGACAATTGGTCAGAGCTCCACTCCTGCCGTTAAAGACCAGCAATGCAGAGCAAATTTGTTTCACTATCAACCTCCTTACTTCATTGAGAATTAAAACATTCACTAGCTTTCGGAGCTCCGCTCCTTCATCAGGTGAAGTTGACTGGACTTTAAATCTGTGGTGATCTTCTTAACAATATCTATTGATCGTCCACCATCGGCTCCACTACATCCTCTTTACTTGACTCACGGCCAATTCTGATTATTGCAAAAATACGCATATCAACCTCGATAATTAGTCGATCTCTAATATGGACATCATGATGAAGAAGCCTGTTTTCTAAATTAATTCTAAACTCTAGTCTCTGTTATATCACCAAATCACATGAAGGGGGTTTCAGAGGGCCATGGTCTTGGTTCAGGAGTGGATATATATGGTATATTTGGATTGCACTGGATTCAAATTCCTTTTTTTGTTTAAGAAAAATAGGGGAGCCGATATCAAACAATTCAAATAGTAATAAATATTATCTACCGGTATATACAGTAGTTAGTAAGTCACCAAAGATTGAACATCAAGTCCAGTTTATTGGAATATAAATATAATTCACAAGATCATCTACACTTAATGGAGCGGAGCTTGGAAAGCTTGCGAATTATATTCTAATAAACTTGAATTTACGTTAAATCTGTTGTGACCTGGGGTGACTTACTATATCTATTACTGTTGTAGGATTTTGCACTCATGCTGTTTTACTTGTTTTCAGGATTCCTCCTTGCTGCCGGATTAAATGGACATCTTGAAACAATGCACCCATTGAAAATACACGACTATTTAACACACTCACATCAAATGACGACTATTGCGATACTGCTCGGCCTCGGAGCATCCAAGTAATCATAATTTTAAACTCAGTCCATCTTATGAATACAACGCATTCAAAGTTTATGCCCGCATTGGTTCAAAAAAGATATCCATGTCACCCTCTATCTCATACAGAACTGATGATTATGTGCTCTTGTCCAGACAACCATACCATACCATACGACCAACGATATGATAATTTTTGATTGAAATTTTGTTTTATTTGATATGTAAACACATGTAGTCGCGTCTGAGTTTTTGAATTCACAAAGGTCATATCGATCTTCCCCTGTCATATTCTGAATTCATCCTATTATATTCTTATATATTGCCTCTGATGAGAGAACAACTGTTTGTGAATTTTGGTGGGACAATATATGCGCTCTCTCTCTCACTCTCAGTGTGTCATTAAACAATATCTTTGCAGGTGCGGATCATGTGATCTGTCAATGATGAGACTGCTCAGTGTGCACGTTCCTGCGTTTTTACCGCCAACATCGACTGAGTTTGAAGTGCCGAGAATGATTCAAATCGCAGCTGTTACAGCGGCTGGGTTTCTTTATCTTGGCTCAGCTCATCGTCTCGTCGCAGAAGTTACGTTAAAGGAAATTGGTGAGCTTGCGCAGTTCTGGACACTCTGGGACCGGCAAAATTGTGAACAATTACTAAATGCCGTTTCATTTCAATTAGATCGTCCACCGAATCCTGAAAATGATGACGGTCGCAATAGAGAATCATACGCATTAAGTTGCGGCATCGCTTTGGGTGCGGTTACTATAGGGCGGGGAGATGATATCCCAGAGCTGGCAGATCTCAATATCCCAGATCGACTGTATCATTATATGACAGGAAAGAAAAAAGAAGACGTTGATTTTGCGACACAAAGGTAAGATTCATATTTAATGTAGGCGAATGAAACTTTTCACCCAGCTTCACGCTGGCACTTGAGTAAGAGAGAGAGCATTTGTTTTGTCAAGTAGCAGAGTAAAATGTGATAATATTCACAGTATCATGGTGTACGCAGTAGTCAACCAAACCATGTGAAGATTCAACATAATAGATAATATGGTAGTTTACTGGTAGGATCAGGGAACGGCTACACAGCAATGAGTGGTTATGGAGTCAAACCGTCACCTTACGGGTTAACTTTTAAAAGAACTCCATATATGTTTAGCAATTATAGTTAGCAAGTCTCAGGTGTTGTGCCAGCCCCTTTTGAAGGCGCCAAACTTAAGTCATAGATGATAATCAATGTTAATGACAGTTGATTGGGGAGGATATGTAAAGTCTAGGATCAAAGGACCTTGCAATTGCGTACTTGTCCTTGTCGATCAAGGTCGCTGGCTTTGAAATAAAGATTGGTAGAAGGCTAGCATTCTACCAAATAATATTTTATATTTGTTTTGGCTCTCGCACTAGTCGATCAGACTGATTACATAGAACACTATGTGACCGATAAGCGGGGATTAAGTTCTTATACTTAGTCCTCGTAACGCTGCACAAACGGATTATGACTAGCCGCGTCGATCACGGAAGGAGGGAGCGAGTTCTCTGACTTTGTCCTCCCTTAACATGTATGCATTTGAGGCACGAACAGGGAAAGAAGTAATGAACGTTTTTGTGACTTTCAGCATCATTATGGAAGGAGATCAAATCAACACAGAAGTGACGGCTCCGGGTGCGATTGTCGCTCTTGCATTGATGTTTCTGAAGACAAACAACATGTATGTTCCTTATGATAGAATGTAATGATCTTCAATTAGAAGTCTAGAAAACGAACTTTTTTTCAGTGCCGTATCGCAGTGGCTTGCAATTCCTGATTCTTGGCTTTTGTTGGAGACAGTTAAACCGCATCATCTACTGCTCAGGACGATGGCAAAATGCCTGGTCATGTGGGACTACGTAGAACCTACATCACAATATGTAAGTTGGAAAGAATGGCTATCTCACGGTGCCTTAAGACTAGTTGGACTCCCCATACAGAAAGTTTTTATTCGCGTTCCTTATTATTATGTTAATGTATGTTTTATGTTCCCTTTTTGTGTGTCCCAGACGACACAGCACCTAACAATGAAACTTGTCACAGATGATGGATCTTTATTCAAACACCGTTGGTGTAAAAATTGTTGAGCTGCTTGCTTAAATATAGCTGTTTTGTGAGGTAACTGATCTTTTCTCGCAACCATTACTTCCACTTGTCGTGCCTGGATGTCGCACGAGTTTTGGCAGAATACAGTAAAATTTGAGAAGACCTACGGAGAAGGATTCTTGGCTGATTTGACTCATGTAGAATTTATCACAAGCAAAAATCTGTTGTGATCTGCTTGATATATTGAATAGTTAAGTTCAAAGGATTGCTGATGCCGATATTTCTTTTGTTCCACTTTCAGTTAAAAATGTTACTCGGTGTGGTGTACATTGACAATTTGGGGGATAAGTACCTCGAAAAGTACATGTCTTCTCATTCTTTTGCCAATCACGAGACACACTCACAATGTTACGCTTCTGCAATAGCGGGTGCCGCACTTGGAATTGGTTTGAGGTATGTGATCGCACGTTGCACCTTCTTAGGTTTTTTACACCAAGTGCTGGTAATATGCTGGCTGCTTCTAACTTTGGCTATTGTATTTATTGACCACAGTGTTTAGATACCTGCCCGTGTTTTTGATTGATTTTGATATGATTTGAACTTTGAACTGCCAACCATGCATAAAATGGTTGTCCATATACCGATTGTGCCAACTTGCCACTCAAGTATTTAAATCAGTGGTACTCAAGCTTTATCTATGGTGGACTGACAAACTTGTCATTAAGCTTCCGCTGACAGTCACTCAAAGACATCATGCCTACAGCCTATCATGACGAATGTATGTCTCTAAATACGTCTACCCGAGGTAAAATGATTCTGAATACATGTTCCTTTGACCGAACGGCCACATTACATTAAAGCCAATGAATGGTTGGTCACCCACCTGTTTCGTTTATTCAAGAGATCGCGGACCAGTATAACATTTTGCTGATCGCTGGCTGAGAACCACCGATTTCAATCGAGGAGCATAGAAATTTGATATGATTATTTTTTCGGTTTAGATTTGCGGGGACGCAGAATACGCTGGCGTTCAACTTGCTACTTGATATTGTAAAAATGTTTTTGATCGCCTGGTGTGATAGCGGCTCCGAAGCTGCCAAGGTATACGTTATTAATCTTGAAGGCTCACTGCACTCCAAAAGCTATGACGATTTTAAATAAAGTTGAAATCGCATGAAGTTTTTTGGTAATAGTCCTTTTTCACAGAGCGTAGCGGCAATCTTGAATTTGAGCAAGATAAAACCATAGAAGAACTTTGTAGGTGCTTCTGTGACGTGATCTCGCCATGGTTGAATGATCACCATACTGCATTTGCACATCTCTAGAAGTCTTGACACCAATTGTCTGTGGCTGTGATGTTTGCTTGATTGCGGCCAATCAGTATTGAGATGTTTAGAGAAAAAGCCAAGTTGCTGTATGACCGTTAATAAGCATGCATAATAAATGTGCACGGCACAAGTACACATGCACATTGCACGTGTATAGGGATGGGCAACTCCAATTGAATATTCGGAATCTATTCGAATCGCAGGTGATTCGATTCGACCGCATTTCAAATCGGGTTTACTACCACTACCTAGCGGACGTCAAATCTTTTAGGTAAAAACTCTTTTCTGCGTCGCTCACCTCCTCATTCTCTATCTCACACACGTTGCTCGTCCTCTTCTCAATGCTATACACCTATGTTTTTGTGTATGAAAAGGGGCTGATTCGATTAGGAAAAATTATTCGATTCGTACTTGAAATCAAAAATGATTCGATCTGCCCATCCCTACACATGTAGTCCAGTGATCATTCAACCAGGACAATGTCACGTTCGGGAAGTGCCTTCAAAGTTCTCCAGTTTTATTTGAGCAAATTCACAAGTACTGTGGCATTCTGTGGAGAATGACTATTGCCAAAAAATTTCATATGATTCCGACATATATTTTGAAGTCTCTTCTCCAGTCGTACTGTATTTTGGCAAATTTGCAAATACCGAGGCGCTCTGCGAAGAATGACTGTCGCCAAAAATTCTCATAATGATTACAACTTTTAAATATACCATCATTATATTTAGAGTGAAGCGCTCTGGTAATAATGATGGCTGGTGCAGCAATGGGAGGTTTTGATTGTTGTTACTTTCTTTTTAGTTCATGGGTAAACACACTCTCGAGTCTGGCCTTGCCGCGTGCCTTCTTGCTGTCAGTATTATAGTCGCAGGATCGGGAAATATGGAAGTTTTGCAGGTAGACACAAGGTTGTTTTGTTAGCTAGAGTATTAATTGTAATTTTAAATTTTTGTTTAAGATGTGTCGATTTCTTCATATGAAACTCGATCAAGAAATTAATTATGGATTTCAAATGACTATTCATATGACCATCGGGTTCCTATTTCTTGGAAACTGCAGGTTAGAATATACAATGTAATAAGCGTAGTTGGGAAATGTGGCGAGCCAGGAAGTTGGAAGTTCGTAGGGAAATTGCTTCTGTCCACAAGAAAATTATCTGATGCAATGTGGGATTGTCACCTTGCTCAGCAACTTATGCCACTAAGTTCTCATCTGACAAGTTGCATCCCAAAACGAGGGCTGGGCGCTTAATTATAATGCAATTGGTCAGACGATCACTTAGCGCCTCTATGGATGAAACTAAAATGACCATCTCTCATTGGAGGTTCTTGGACGTGAAAATACGTGAATGCTGGGCAGCTGCGCACATACGCAGTGTTGTCATCGAAACCATTGAAAGTCTAAGTTGAGTATCCCAGAATTTTCCAATTCAAGTCGCTAAGGCTTACCAGTCTGGATCTTTTGAAATTTCTGAAATTAGTGTCACATATCCAATCATTTTAGAACGAAAAATCCGATAACGAGCCTCGTCACCCAATTACATTAATGATTAATCAAGGAATGTACTGTTGATTGATGGAAGGAATAATGAATAAGAGCTGACAAAAATCGCTGAATTTCTTATTTTACGACTGTCATGTTGTGCGTTTATTTTGACAGGAGAACATTATCAACTTCGAACAAGGCAATAGTTTCTCTGATCACATCCATTTATCCTTGCTTTCCGTGCTCAAGTTCAGATAATCAGTATCATTTACAGGTAAGTGATGCTGACGTGGTTATTGGTGGATGGTGATACGTCATTCCATTTGCGATAGCAGTGGTTCTTTACCTTCTTGCTTCTTCTTATTTTGTCTGGCATAGTGGTTATTTCTTTGGACTAGACGTCATAACAGGCACTGTTTCGTGGACTCACCTAGGTTCTTCTTGCTGTAACAGACCGGTAAATTCTTGCGCATGTTCCCATAGACTGGCCTTGAAAAGCATTCCTCAAATGCTCCTTAATGCCACATTTTGATATTCAGCCTGGCATATGACGATGTTCGCATTCGTCTGACTGCATACTATGATAAAAGATCCTGGACGACATGCGGTTTTCATCCTGCAATTACATTACAAAGCTCTTTATACTGGAAAATTATCCGTATATGAAATTGGTGCAATTATTCAATACGAATACGAAAAATTGTTACTCAATATTCAATTCAAGCTGAACAAAATATTTGAAAACATTAAACCCTGGCAGCAATGTAATATTTACACCAAAGTGTGTGCAGGTGCAGTGTGCGTTGTTCAACTTTAATGTTGTTTTACAGGCCCTTCGCCACTTCTATGTTCTCGCTACAGAGCAAAGGTTACTAGTTCCTATTGACAGTGCAACGAATTTGCCGTGCTATGCAAAAGTCGATTTGAAATATAATCCAAACGTATTTGGTAAAGATTATGTATTCTCTGTGATAGCTCCGTGCATGGTACCGGAAAGCAGCCATTTGAAAGAGGTAACATTCGATATCAGTCAAATCCACACAATGCAGGGTAAAGTGGCCTATATATCAAAAGGAATAGATCCTTTTATACTTTGATGGTTCTTGCTGCATTTACACAGACCATAAAGCTATGCAGGCTAAATACTTTACATTTCATACCTATACAGTAACAGCTATGGTTTAGTAACACCTATCATGACGGACAAGGCAACACTGAAGCTGTCTAAGTCAACCTCTCCCCTCTGAACAATCCTCATCGCGCTGGAAATCAACTGGCAGGGCAGGATTAAAGTCCGGGGCTGATTTCTTTTTTGGGGGAGGCGGGGTCGTTTATTGTGTCATAATGTACTTTGAAATTTTATTCGGCATAGTCATCATCATGCTATGTGCCATGAAAAAAATCTGGAGATAGGCAGACTCAATTTTTCCATACCCACATCCAAACCACTGCTAGGTAGTAAATAGGACAGCGTTCTGCTGAATGTGTCTCATTGGTGAAATGACCCCAAACTGGTCGATTTGGATTAAATTACAGCGTTAATGTTTACAAAACAAATAGTTTCCTCCAAAAAGTGGAGCACTGGGCTTCATCCCCAAAAGCCTCACCCTTAATCCGCGCCTGCCAGCAGAGAAGCAGCAACCGGCAAATACCATTTTAGAGACTTGGCTGATGATGTTACCTTTGCAAACCGTACTTTCCCAGACTTGTCATTTGTCACTTATTTTCCCACAGGTTGGAGTCAACGATCCGCGCCACTGGCCCATTACAATAAAAGTTGATTCCCAACTGCCAAAACTACAGGAAGTACTGAAGAATGGTTTGTCGGTACAAAGGAGGACTGGATTTCAACCATATTTGCAAGATCCCAAGGTAGATGAGACGAAACAATCTTTTTTGGGGGAAACTCACCTCAAGTGTGTTAAGGATTTTATAATGTGCCATCCTAGCAAGTTATTTATGCTGCCAATGACTGTCTGTCGACTCCTTCATTAATCGCAGCTCTTTGCTTAATTAGTACTTTTTTGTTAAACAGGGATACCGCAGTTGCCTTGCTCTCTCATCTGGTTTCAGTGACTTTCGTGGAAAAAATCTTCTGAGCGATGATAGTTCCTGTATCAAATCATTTGTTGATATGATTTTAGATTTCTGTAAAGAGACAGCGAATGGTAAGAAGGCTTCTTTTGTTGTGTTCTCTCACTTTTTATTGTTAAATAAATACTAGCTATGGCACGAACACCAACTTTTGGCACAAGTTTGTTACCGAGTTCAAAGTGATGACGTCAAGACTCTGCAACGCTTTTGTACACGTAATCACACGTTCCCCCTGAATACATACTGAACATATTGTTTTGTCACAGATGAGAGCGGTAAATCTGTCGTAGAGTCAACAATTGTTGTTCATATGTCTTCTCTGCTGAAGAATTTCGTGATGCAGGAGAAGACCAGAGCCATATATGCATTTTATGGACTTATGCAGGTTGGCTTACTTATTTATGCGTGACTGGTATAATTATAAGCCGATTAAAATTACAAAAGTTATCTCCGCCAGGTGGTGACTGATTGGAAGGTCTCGCGGTCCCCGTTGTGACCTAGCCCGTACCGGTATATCTAATGTTCTTGGTGAGATGAAATAAAATGATCTGTCTGTGTAGTGTAACCCTGTCAGGCAATTCGACTGAAAATTTGGCGAAACAAATGGGTGCCTACCCTGTCTTACCCTTACCTAACATGCCTCCACTAATTTTTCCCCACTCATTAGTTATCTCAATATTTGGTTTGCAGATCCTAAATCAACTAAGAATGTCAAAGCGCCCAAATCCTGCCGCCTTGTGGCAGTTGAAACTCGTGGCAGCACAGCATGAAAGTAAAATTAGCAAAGCATCAGATCCTGATATCATCACGGATAGGCGATACACTTCTCTACTGGTTACAGCACTTGAAAATCATTTTCAAAGGATTCTTATGGGTTCGTGTTTTGTATTTTATGGGTGCAGCGTTGGGTCGGATAACGACATCCCAGCATGATGATTGTTTGACGTCACTGCTTGTGGGTGTGCCACGTACGGTGTCCCTGCATAGATGATGTGACCACTTGTGATATTTCTACGCTATCAGATTTAACTCGCCCTTTGAAATTGTCTCAAAGACGATTTGTGACTGGAAAATAATATGTAATGTCTTGCTGAGCATGGACAATGTTCCGTTCCATTGTGATGCAAAGAGATGAAGCATTTGATTAAGGGTCAGCAGTAAAAATGAAGTAGCCTTCATGTGCTCGAGCTGGTAGCTGATACTGACACAGATCAGTATTGCTGGAGGCAATCGTGTGTGTTTCTCCTGTATATTTTTATTCTAATAGTAGAGGGTTTGGGGGGGCAGGCAATCGCCCCTGGTGCAGGTTATTATTGGTGGATTTAATGCAGAGCTCAATTTTCAGCTTGCAATTGTGATTTGGAAATCCTACTCGGTGTGGATCTCTCCCCTGCCAGATCAATGAAAACGAAGGGTGGTGGGAAAAGAGCAGCGTCATATAAACGATCGGATGATTTTTCATTAGTTTCCAAGGCGTCCTCAGTTATCTCAAAGAACTCTCTGTGGAACTTTGTGTGTTTTTCTATTTACTATTCACTGCCTTCATCCTTCTTGTTTTCCACAACTCATGAGGTTCGACTCTTCTCGGGTGATGTCGCGAATCGTATGAGATTACTGCTAACAATCATGAAATTAGGCCTCGGTCGTAAGCCTACTGCACAGATTCTGAAAGCGTTGGGCGTCTTATAGTATTGGTATTAGTAGCCTACTGCATGTGCTGATGACCGATGGGTCGTGCCTGCTTCTACTAGGTCTTTTTTACGTTCAGACACATTTTTGCATGATACAAAAATTACACATGTGATCTCTTTCGTGCCTTATCTTGCTGGGTTTGAAGCTCACGAATTGTAAAGCATACACCATGATCGTTGTCGTGAGAGTAGGGAATTGGTGGCGCAATTGGGTAATATAGTTACAGTTAGCTGTCGGTTTGTCACTATACCTTGACATGCGGCAGAATCATAGTGCGAGGCTGTAGCAGTTGGTCAGGATCAAAGGCCTATTTGGTGAGCCCATCTTGTCTTCTTCGACGGACAGACATTTGTGCGCAGGTGGCGCTGATTATGTATGCGGTCGACCGATTGTCGAGGAAGTCGATACCGACCGATATTTATGAAGTGATTATGACCTGTATGGGTCTTCTAAAGGCATGACTATGGAAGCATGGATATCCAATGTGAACGCATTAGTAGGCTATAACCGTCTTTTTGGATAACTCGGTCTGATCCCAGATGGGACACTTGCGCGACTCCATACGTCATGCAAGCAACAGCCAATCACGTTCGATTAGCTGATTTCGATGATTGCGCAACGCCGAGTGAGAACAAATAAATGATTCTCACGCCTGGTGATCTATAAGGAAAATGGCGTGTTTCGCTCGTATTTGGGGTAACTGTTAGTAAGCTTTACATGAAGCTGCTGCGTCAATGACTGCAGGACGTTCCTCGTCGCGTTTGATATCGTGTATCCCAAAGTTTGACCATAGCCCTTGCTCCTTGGCTATCCGGGCACGGTAATCTAGTAACGGCGGGTCTATACGTATTCTATTCTTTCCATCTTCACCTGATGAAGTAGCAGAGCTCCGAAAGTCAGTGAATGTTCAAATTCTCAATAAACTAAGGCTGGACGCTAAATCTGCTTTGATTTTCTTTACTAGCTTATATCCATCGATCGTCCGCCATCGGCTCCACTATACTATTCTATCCATGTTACATACGGAGGCACGAAGGCCTATTACATCGTTTGTCGAAGCCCCAGAGTACTGGAAAATAACACACCTTGTGATAGTCAGGATTGCTTTGTTGCATTCTCTAATCATGTAATCATGCATTTCGTTATGGTGGTATGACATTCATTTTTCTTGCTGCTCAGCCACACACTGCCGCGGACTCCGAAGTTTGGACAGTAGCCTATGTTTATTCAATAATTATCAAGTGAAGCAGGATCGGGGGTTGCAAGCCTATGGTTGGTTTGTCGGCGGCCGTGAAGTTATAGGGTATAAAATCTCTATAATTTGCACCGCTTCGGCGGACACAGCCGACCGCGTGGAGCGTGGTGGTTGATTCATGAATCTCTATGGTCGCTATCATTCTTACACCGGGTCGGCTAGAGGCGCTTCCGTGGGCTGTTGTCTGTGTCTAATCATGTAATCATGCATTTCGGTATGGGGTATGACATTCATTTTTCTTGCTAATGCTCAGCCAGACACTGTCGTGAACTCCGAAGTTTGGACAGTATGCTTATTCAAGTGGAACAGGGCGTTGCAAGCCTATGGTTGATCCGCTCCGGCGGACACAGTCGACCGCGTGGAGCCTGGTGGTCGATTCATAAATCTCTATGTTCGCATATCATTCGCACACCGTGTTGGCTAGAGTGTGCTGTTGTCTGTGCAAGTATAGAGACTCTACGGAGTGCAATGTAGTCTCTACATAGTGCGCTTGCGGTGGTAGCGCTGTGCTGCGAGTAATGTAGTCTCTGGTATATCTGTGATCAGTTGGGCTATGGGCTAGAACAGTGCAGTCAGCCCAAGTAGGAGATATTCTGTTGCGATAAAAGACGAGAGGGTTAAATGTCAGATAGTACCGGTAGTCTTAGTGTACGGTAAGCATGTATAGGCTAACAATTGTTGCTGAGATATGGGAAGAGTGAATAAAACCCGAGTTTTCCTTTAGCCAACAGCAAATATGAACCGAGGTTTTAGATACTTAGGCCTACCGTTATTTGTTACCTAGTAATTAATGTTATGTTTGTGTCAAGGGACGAGAGCCAATTCAATCATCATTGGCTAAAATTTGAATTTAAAATGTATAATACTGAAAAACTTGAAAAACCGGATGAGTTTACCAAATAGGCCTACCTACATTATTGTTGGGGTGGTCAATGTCTCAATGTGGTGCCCATGGACCATTAATCTCTGCTGGAATTAGAGATCCTTAATGATAATTATAACCTGCGAAATATCTAAGTAGTCTGTCTCATAATGTTGCTCACATATGGTTAAAGTGATGTAGCCCTCGCTATTGTATTAGTACCGTATATATTGCTCATGTGTAGCGGTACCGGGCTACCTGTACTTCCAGATTCAAAAAGTAATGGTGGAATTTCAATTTCTTCTAAGATTATAGTTCTATCATTGACAATGAAGTCAATATTAGGAAATTATAAGCGTTCAAGTTCGTTAACCTATCAGCCAAACTCGTGCTTGCACAAGGTTTCTCACATCATTAACATTCCTCTGCCATGTGAATACATTGGCAACTTTGAAAGTGCAATAACAATGGCATTGGATGACGAGCTCGGAATGTATAACGTGAAACTAAAAGGGATACCCGTTGCGTACAATAAAAATACTGTTCAGTTTGCTGAAAAGTATGGTGATATGATAGGAGTCCAAAGTGTCATCCACTGCAAAATACAATCGGACTGTATTGTATTTGTTCCGAGAATCGACAGCGTTTTGGAAGGTGTAGTGAACACGGTCACTTCTAACTTTATTGGTTGCTTGGCACATGGTTGTTTTTACGTCTCTATACATCATGCCACTCCTATCGAAAAGAAACGTATCAGCGTTAAACTTGGTGATAGAGTTAAACTTCGTGTAGCTAAGCTTGAGGAAGACGGCAGCGGGGTACTGTCAATAATTGGGGAAATACTTGCTGTACAACCAAAGCGGGTCAAGAAAGGTCCTCATCAAGGTGTTGTTGCACCAGATGCAAATAGCAATGATTTTAACAGGGAGGACATTATTTCTCCCAGCAACGCTGATCATGAAACATCATCACACATGACACATCATGACACTGGTGGTGTTTCGTCGGCATTAGCTGTCATTGAAAATGGATCTAGTTTTGATAATCAACAGCAACAATTTGCCAGCAGTTGTCTATCTTTTTGTGGTGCGAAAGATACTTCTCAGCATGATATGGATATACTTTCAAAAAGTCTGCTTGTTACTGGAAAGGAGAAAAAGAAGAAAAAAGAGAAAAAAGGGAAGGCGATAAAAAAACATAAGAAAATAAAGAAATATACCAATCAGGTCTCAACAATAACAGATGCTGTCACCCAAGAGCAGACCATTCCTACAATAATTATATCTGATGTGGAATCTGAAGGGGAAAGTAAAAATCTAAAATCTTTGTTAGAGAGTCCAAAGCAAACATCGAAGTCATCTGTGACACAAGAACCATCCAGCCATGGAGCCAATAAAAACTATGCAGTAGATGCAATGGTGACGTCTCCACGATTGAAACCTGGTCATATCTCTTCTGATAGCAACATTGGACCTACGAGCACATCGAAGAAGATAGCTAAGAGAAAATCACGACATAATGATGAAGACGTTTCTAGTTCCAAAAAGAGAAAAAGACGATAGTCTTAGTCTGTGAACAGCTCCTACATTGGAAGCGGCCCAATGGCAAAGTAGTTCTCAAACTTGTTTGACTTGGCGACATCGGAAAATTATGTTACCAGTTGTCATAAAGAGGGAGGAGTAATCAAAAATCGAATAGTAGCAGATATTGAATTGAATACTGAATAGACAGACAAGGCTTCCATAGACTAGACATGTTACCCAGTTCAACAAAATTAGGTCATAAACAGTCAAGAAGCATACAGCTTATATCAGCTTTATTTAGCTTCTTATCTATGACTTACAATCAAAGTACGTAGCAAAGCAAAAATAATGAGTGCTGCCGGTGTGTCGTCAATTCTAATTTGCCGATAGGCAGTAACCAGATGCCCAAATGTCCTGGGAGGGTGAGTGCTGCAACCCATAAAGCTCCCCCAATCCCCCGACTATCTCCGTGAATCACATGGAACATTCTTGGGTTGCTAAAGGATTTGTTATTTGCAAGAGCAAGTGACTATTTGAATGCCCAGCCCTACTCCCAGTTTGCATGTTTTTCCTCGAACAACTATAGGCACTCTTTAGAAATTTGACTCCTGCAGCTCTCGTGGCTTAGTAAAAATATACTTATGCTAGTCAGATCAAGGCTGGGTTTTTTGTGTTTTATATTATTCCCAATAATAACTTAACGATAGAACCTCTGCTTATTAACTCCAAATGTCAAACAACAGAGGCATGAAAAACCAAATGCACCACATCAACAGAGAAGCAAAATGTTCTGATAATATAGTGCGTTTGGCTTAGCGCTCTGGTGGAGAATTCTGAGATTACGCTTCGTCGTGTATGCTACCCATGACCGAATGGGATACGTCTCCGCCTGCGAAATCTGTTGAAATTTTACAATGTGTCGGTTTCGTTCTTGCGGCGATGCAGAGAACAATTGTGGAATTGATAGTTATTGTCTGTTTGGTCGTTAAACCAGTAGGCCTAGGCCTATTATTATTTTGCATTACTTGTCAATGAAACAGGCATTATCAGAAGGCAAAGCTAAAGTATATTCATGATTAGGCCTACAGTAGGGGTATGGCATTAGGCATTGTATTATCATTTATGGAGCCAATGTCATTGCAATGTTGCACCTTCATTTAGGGAGCCAATCAGTTAATGTCATTCCCATGTTGCACCATCATTTAGGGAGCCAATCAATTAATGTCATTGCAATGTTGCACCATCACTTAGGGAGCCAATCAATTATTGTCATTGCAATGGGCCGTTAGAAAAGGTTTTTTGAGATAAACCGGATAAGCTATAGATAAAGAAAATTATGTAAAGGTATTGATATGTGAAAATTATTTGGATTGTAAGAAAATCTCGAGATATTGCAACTCCTCTCTTGCTAACTATAGAATTTAAAGTTAGAGTGTAGATTCAAGATTGTGTAATCATGCCACCAGGAAGTGGAAGAAGGAAGGGTTGTGAATGGAATGATGTTGGGGATATCGAAAACGACAAGAATTCAGTTGCCTGCAAGCATTGCAACGCTACTATAAGCAAAAAGATCGAGAGGCCGTCCGTGCTCATATCCAAAAGTGTGCCAGTAAACCTGTCTCATATGCCGTAGATGATGTCATGGAAGTAGCCGAAAGTTCTGCTTATGTAGATGAAATACAACAAAGGCAATACAGCATCATGGCTCTTCATTGAGTCCGACGAATTCAGCAAGCACAAAGAATCGATGCGCCCAAAGAAACGATGCGTCAGAGATGGGCAGCAACATGAGAAATCTCTCATAAAATTAGTTTGCTATTGATGCCGAGTACCTCTTTGGTACTTGTACTTGAACTGATTTTAACAGGTAGAATGAGTATAGTTCATTAGTCAAAGTTAATCCCATGGTAGACTAGAAATGAATACCGCTTCTTCACTTCACTTTAGTAAAAATAAAACACATAAACACACAAAAATGTGGGTTTTTTAATTGCCAGCCCTGTTTCTAAGGCTTAGGCGGTTGGAACCACAGATGATTAGGTGATGTCTTTCCTACCGAGAATTTCCCCATTTACGCAGGCTTGCGGTCGCTAGGAAATAACATATTTTCTCGCGATCGCACATCCGTACAGCATATAGTGGAGCGGAAAACGGGGGAAAGTTTCGAATAATCCAGATTATTCATGCCTGGTAATCTATACTTGTCTCTGATAAATACGATTTTGTAATTTACCCAAGTTTTTGTTTTAACCACTTCCGCATGAACACGGGACATTTCCGTGGCTTTTAGAAACGTCAAAATGCTTTTTGATTCGCGTTGCCAATGCCAATCCATGCAGCGCTTACGATCTGTGATTATCCGCATTCACACGATTGATTTTAAGAGTTGGTTATTAGAAATTGTGTGGGACTTACCATGCATCCGCTTCCATGATCAAGAACGTACTTAGAACCATAAGTAGCAATCGCAAGTACGACATTTCCATCGGAACTAATGGACCTTTTGCACTAAACATCCGATGCTCACTAGAGCGGAACGTGGTGGCACGCAGTTCTGAGCCCCATTTACCGTAATGCAAAAGAGGCAGTTTTGTACCGCGGTTTTTAGGGTGAAAACAATATTTTTTAGTGCAGGTGAAGTATTGAAAAATTAATTTGCATCTCGAATAGTTGCAAACCGAGCTCGAATATTTTTTTGCAGGCGTCTAAACTAGAACTCTACTACGCGATGAAATTCGTCTACCCTTCTCGTTTTTGATGCCGCGCGCTACTCTTTGTGATTAAGGCAGCCTAATACTCAGGTACAAACTAGGAAGGTGAACGTGTATATGGCCGAAGACATTCCATTGAAGGCAATCCGGATAAGCACGACAAACGGCACATCCTTTCACAAACCTTTGTTCGAAAAGCTTGCAGACATGTAGTATGTGACGACATTCCCGCCGGAATTTTCCATAACCGCTGAAAAACGTATATCCTTGGCGGAATCCCGTAGCTCTGCCAAAAGACCGTCTACAAATAGCACGAAATCTCGCACTCGACTTGACCGCTCGCGCCGACAACAACAGAGACCATAGAGCTCAAAAATTATAGCTCGCGCCTTCGCCCGTCGTCTTGACAGCTGTCAGTTGATATATGCTACGCCCATTGGCGTAATCAAATTCGACGGTTTTTCGCGAAAATCTCGGTAACTAGGCATTTTTGAGTCGAGAGATGTATATTTTCGGAATCAGCACACCGAAATCTACAAAATGAGCCAAAGTTGTTTTAACCGATATAGATGACCTTTAAGAAAGTTACTTTCGGGGTTCTGGCAGGTTCTACCGTTCTAGAAAGGCGACGGTTGGTTGGTTGGGAAATGCCGAATATATACGGATAGGATTGAACACATCGAGGGTTGGATCCAAGGCAATCTTAATTACAGGCCTGGAAACCGCGTTGCCTCGTGGCTCTTGTTGCGTTTTTGTATTCGCGTTAATGCAGGGATATCTATAGGCGTTAATGCTGTAGCACTGTTTGATGATTCTTGTTGAATAGATAGCTTTACATTTTAGTAGTACGCTTGTGTTGCATTTTTGCCTAGCTATGATATGATATGCGTGCTTCTGTCGGCAATTAGAGTCTCAGCTAGGCCTATAGTCAGTTTGCCTAGCCGATTTGATGCTGCGTAGGCTAGTAGTACTAGATGAGTTATAGAAAGCGTTTGGATAGTGGATTAAATAGGCATAGCATGAAATTCAAGACACTATATTGCTGAAGGGATATGTCGAGGGTTGTTTCAGGTTTGCTGGTGCCCGTACTCGTATGTATATACTCGTATTGCTGACTGATGCTTATATCGCCAGTAAAGCCAGGTGTGTCACGAACTGAAATAGCAGGCACAAGCTATTTAATCGGACAGGACTAGAATAATATAAGAACGCCGCGCCAGGAGACGGAAAAGCGTGTGTCAGGACGTAGCTGCATAGAGGGACACGAGTACGAACTGCAGGGAACGTAAAATTAAGTACAAGATTAAGTACAAAAGAAGCCTATAGTCGGTGTGACGTAACAGTGGGGCTAAATTGTCATTTGGGCCCACTAATATATTTCTGCATTGTGACCGACCTGGAAGGCCGTGAATGTAGTAGGCCATGCTCCGGCTTATATCCCGGATCATTACAATCACACGGCACTCCCCACTTCCCCGATACCGACTGCCAATCAGGCAGAGAACGGATACCAGTTTTAAAGTCTTCAATTTGACTCGGTCGGGAATCGAACCCGGAACCTCCCGATCAGAAAGAGGACAGTCTAAGCCACTCGGCTAACTGAACGATTTTTGGAATCTATATAAATAAAAGAGCCTGCTTGTCTGTATAGGCCTATGTATGTCTGTGCACGAATCAACTTTTCTATTACTGAAGCTATCGCCATAACATTTTACATGGATATAGGGACGGATTGCGTGATGCGTTTTTCAGTGCTTCCAACGCCCATTTCCCAAGTCCCGCCGCTCAAGGCTGTTATTTCCACGTTCCGGCACGCAGAATGCGCCTTTTAGGTCGCTTCTGCCATCTAATGGAACAATTTCTTTTTCACTTCTGATCGCGTTAGGTAGCCTGGCTGCAACGGGATTGGACAAGGCACTTGAGAGGTGAATCAAGGAGCCATTTCCTACGTCAAGACAAGAGAGGGAAGCGTCTCACCCACGATTAATTGGAGGTCGCAGTTTTCGCGTAGGGCTACAACAACGTCTTAAATATGTCGTAGCCTATATCTATCGAGTGAAACCGGGATAACCGCTATTATACGTATAATAGTTTTCCTGCCACTCATCGTACAATATAGCTTTTGCTAGCAAAACATATAGGCGTAGCCTCCCTCGACCTATAGGCCAGATTATCTACACGCCATTCCTATGTGTGTTGACATGACTACAAGAACACCGATGTATAGGCCTACTCGTCGCGATAACTTGTCATATATATAGACTGCCGTCCTCGGTGTATCGAGCGAAATTGGATGCCGCAGGCTGCGTGCCGGTTACGATCGAATGCGATCCTTACTTGCCTGAGCAAACCAGATAGTCTACGCCGTCGCGGGTTTCTATTTGTTTGGGTTAGGGTAGGCCTACTGGAGCGATAGGTCCCAAGTGAGGTGAATCTTTGGATCGGTTTGGAAGTTTACCAGAGAAACGATGATATATGTGGTGTAGCCTATAACCGACTGATTATCAGGAGTCAAGACACCGCGGTCCCCGAAAGAAATAGTATAAAATCCTAAGATTCAAAAAATGGCACTCGCAGCAATCGGGTGTGGACTAAGTGTGGACTGCGGAGTGTTCCGGACGGCCATTCCATCATCAGTTATACCAAAAATTCTATGGTTATGCCGGCCGCCGGTTTCGAATAATTTGCTGGATACGAGGTATTTGCTCGCAATGGTTTTACATACTGTAGACGTCTAGAGTTATATAGCTCAGTGATATAGACCAAAGTGACTAAAGAACGCGTTTTTGTGAGACTTCACTGGAGACGAGCTGATTCAAATATTTCCACACCCGGATTCGATTCAAAAAATCTTACTAGACTGAGGTTTTTAGGCTTTTCCAAATTGAAATACTGATTTGAGTCTGGTCCTTCGATAATTTTCGGGTTTCTCTTATCCGACCCGGTTGCCGCAAAATCTTTCCTATAATTTCATGGTCATGTAAATCCTTCTTCTCATTCGGAGTTCGGACTGGATTCACCGGATTTTGCTCATGTAGGCTACATCTTTAACCGGTTCTAGCTCTTTTTCCGTTCACGGTTTCATTTTGATCCTCGCCACCAAGCGGTAAACCGCGAAATTTGAAAGGCATTCTGCTACCGCTGTTTGCTGTTGCATTTTAGGAAAAGATACTAGGCAGGTTTATACGCGTTTCCCCTCGTGGTCTCATTCTTAGTTTACGATATTTTATCCTATCGTATTATCAAACAATGAGTAACTCGATGGAAGACTACGTTAAAATCGAAAAGATCGGAGAGGGAACTTATGGCGTGGTATATAAAGGCCGCCACAAAGGCACGAACAAATTAGTAGCGCTGAAAAAGATACGGTTAGAAAGTGAAGAGGAAGGTGTCCCGAGCACCGCAATACGTGAAATTTCAATTCTAAAAGAACTGCAGCATCCAAATGTCGTGAGCTTACTGGATGTTCTCCTACAAGAAGCCAAACTGTATCTCGTGTTTGAGTTCCTTCAGATGGATTTGAAAAAATACATGGACTCACTGCCGTCCAGTAAATATATGGAGAAAGACCTAGTAAGGAGCTACACTTTTCAGATCTTGCAAGGCATCACCTTCTGCCATTCTCATCGTATTTTACACCGTGATCTGAAGCCTCAGAATCTTTTGATTGATAAAAATGGTATCATTAAATTGGCAGACTTTGGGTTGGCAAGGGCCTTTGGCATTCCAGTTCGTGTGTATACACATGAAGTCATCACATTGTGGTATAGAGCACCAGAGATCCTGCTGGGTTCATCAAGGTATTCTACACCAGTGGATGTTTGGAGTATTGGCACTATTTTTGCTGAGATGGCTACAAAAAAGCCTCTCTTTCATGGAGATTCTGAGATCGACCAACTGTTTAGAATCTTTCGAATTTTGGGCACTCCGACTGATTGTGAATGGCCGGGTGTTGAAAGCTTGAAAGATTACAAGCGTACTTTTCCAAAATGGAAAAAAGGAAAATTGTGTGATTCAGTCAAGAATCTGTCAGATGATGGTATCGACTTGCTTCAAAAGTGCCTAGTTTATGACCCAGCCAAAAGAATTTCTGCCAAAGCTGCCCTTCTGCATCCATATTTCAATAGTCTTGATAAAAAGGCTCTTCCCGGTACACACGTTGAGCTCATACCAAGAATTGCTGCTTGAAATTTTCTGGTGGGTTTTGAGTCACTAAAAATGCTGACTCATCAAGAATGAAATTTGACGAACAATCCATTTGGTGATTCAGTTGAGGGGCCTTTGTAGGCTATGTTGCGTGAAACTCTTTATGAATTGACTTGACTTGGTTTCCTTTTGGGTAATGGTTATTTCATGCGAAATAAGATGGCATTGTTTTTGTCTGTTGCATTATATTTCAGACCTCTGGATTAGGCCTAATAGATCTTGCTTGTTATACTCTTAATGGCAGTCGTTCATTGATTTTGATGATTGTTGGTTGTTGACTACCGTAGTATTTCTGTGGGTGTGAACAGTTTATGAGGGAACTATGGGTCATTTAGAGTGCAGCTCAAACACCAACTCATTAACAACAATACTTGACTATGAATGCATAAATTGCCCTATGTTATTTCTCTGTAAACTTTGTCACACATTTTTCACGGTCTTGATGCTTAAACCCAGGTATCTATAAGACAACATTGGCAATACTGGTTGCAAATAATAGCAAAATCTGCCAGTTTATTCTGTTGATTTTATATACTTGTCACTTTCAAGTTATACACCTTTCTTCTGATGACTTGAACTGGTGATCATTCTTCTCTTATGTCTGTCTGTTTCGCCAGTTTTTGATTTAATTAATGTTACTTTATCAAATATATGCTGATAATAAAGAAGATTTGGAAATACCTGGTAATTCATGGTTGATATTGCTTGATTTATGGTAGGATGTCGTTTTCAAGAGCCCAAGTGAAAAGATTTAATGACAACAAGGGTAAGTTTTCATAAGATTGATGGGTGGGCTTGAGACTAATGCCATTCTCAGTTGTCAACAATAGCCAGTACCTTATTAATTAATCTATCACATTCACCTTTGACTAGTATTGCGTGCAATAGTTTGACTAGTATTATATAACTTACTCATGCAGATGCAGTAAATTTACCATAAGCTAATGTTGACTCTCCAGGCAAGAGAGATATTTATTTTTTTGTCAACTAGCAACTGAAATTCTCAGTAGGCCTACCGGTACATGTGTGCAATAATGGGCATAACTGTAGGCTACTCATGAAGCAATAAGAATATCGGTGCACATATGGTTGTTACTAGTGACAGGAGATGGTGATACGACCACATGTGATCGCCAAGCCATCACCCAAATTTACCTTGGCAGTATTAAACGGAACATGAATTGTGCATCCAAAACAAAGTTTAGTGGTACTTGCTAATATACAACTATGACAGTTATGAAAATGGGAAGAGTTCGATCTGAACAGACTAGGCAAGGTTTGTTCCTGAGTCTAGCTTGTTTTAGTGACGAAGAGCACCCTGTACTACCAAATCTCTAAGCTGTTGTTGTTTGGAATTTATAGCATTAACAGTTGCTTCAGTTTTGTGTACTTGTATTATATATTAGTCAATACTTCTGCTCCCAATTTCGTAGCCGAGATTACTATCACAACCAACCCTCTGCACTCCTATAGGCCCACTCTACTGACTGCCAAGGAAAACAGGAATGCATACCGATACCAATTTTGAAGTCTGGTTTGACTTGGCCAGTGCCTAATTCAGTAATGGAACGTGGGACCTACCGATCCAAAGTCAGACAGTGATATCACTTGGACTACTGAGTGCAGTACAAATCCCAAAGTAGATTTTTAGTTTGTGAATACCATCGAAACCGCAAGCATTGCCAGAAAGAACACATTCCGATTGGGCTATTATTTGAATTAAAGCTGATAGTGGTATTTTAATCCAGGAACTGGACCTGCCCCAGGAGCATACGATATCAAGGATACAAAGCAAACATCAGGTGTTCTTCCGTTCGAAACTGGAGGGGTCCGTTTCAAAAACAATTGTGATGGTGCATGTGAGGATGCTCAAGAACAGGCTACATTTGTTGCACCACAGATACCTGCTCCAGCATCAAAAAAAAAGCTGAATTTCTCAGCAACAAACAATGTAGGGTAGTACATATTCTCTCAGCCTACATTGGCTCTATAGCTCATTGGTGATGTTAGACATTTACTTTTTTAGAAGGAATCGAAGTCTGGTAAATATACACCAAGACAGTCACCAAGTGTCAATAAAGGAAAGGAAGTAGTTCATGAAAGAGAAATTCGAAGACTTATTCAGCAAGTGAATGATCAAGATAAAAAACTCTCATCGAAAGCAGAGGTATTAGCATACAGTATACCAGTATCTCTATCATTATAGTTAAATTGCTAAATGATGGTTAAAGAATTTGAAGTAGGTAAACTAATATCGCTTGCTGTGACTCTGTTCTCTTCTGTATATTTGCAGTAATTTGTACAGTTACAAGTAAATGTAGTCGCATAGAGCTGTTAATTAAGACCTAATCAAATTTTCTAAACTGCACGATTTGACTCAGGAAATTCAAAAATTGGAAAGTCGGGTCAATCTTTTAGTAAAGGAGAAGTCTAGTTTGTTGGGCCAAATTGCTGCTGCAGAACGTAAAGTTACAGAGCTGGAGAAAAAAAATGGACTCCTAGAATCACAGGTGATTTTTTACGGGTATATATCGGTATTTTTCACTGGACTGTAATAAGAGAAATGGCTCTGGATTCTAAACTATTATAGCTTGAAAGCTAGTCCATGTTACATAACGGTACAGTATCAGGGTCTGAACCATCCTTACTATTTATGCAGATATGACGTCCTGTGTCCAGTGTAAACGCTGTTGTCTTTTTGGATCGTCTGTGTAGGCTATGTCAATTAATAGTAAGCTATCCATCCGTATTACCTGCCTCCTGCACACGAGATACTTTTACTAAACCGTGCTGTATGAAATTATTGTATCTGACTGAACTCCTACAAAGATGCCAGTCTCATTTTGTCAACCATTCCACGTCCACCTATACTAGTAGGAGAAGGCTATGTTTTAATAAGACCAAGAGGAATTCCATGTTACTGCTCTTATGAACTCTCATCCCTGCGCTTGCGACATTTTTTATTTTAAATGTACAGAAAGTGCTACAGAAAGAGAAACAGCTGGAAAGAGATGAATTTGAAAACGAGCTCAAGAAAACTCAAACAAAACATGAAACTGCAAAGCGTGTAAGTTATTATGTAATGCCACTTGGCAGTTGTCACAGTCTCATCACTCATCATCACCAGGCAGTACCGATATGTTTAGTTGTCTCAATAATACTACACTATGGTCTATTTGGCTTGTATTGCATTTTTTTGAAGGCATGGCTTGATAATACCCATAGCAAGAGTCAAGGCTTTTTGTTGTTTGCCGTACTGGTTGTGCTTCATATTGCTATTGCTAGATTACATTTTGATCCATAATTGGTGCTTCTTGATCTTTTGCCAAATTAATGAAGAATATCTGACAATTTATAAGAAATCTTGAATTTGAATAGCATTTTCTTTATAATGTTTGATATTCGTGTTATAAATTATGCTTAGACCTTTTAAGAGCATGAGGTCACGTTTTAAATCATTTGTTGAAAAAATTGCATTATCATGATTATTATCGACTTATATTGCAGGAACTGGATAAAAGCAAGTCCATGCTTGTTGTTATGCAGTCAGACCTTAAAGGTGCCAGAACTACAATATCTGTCTTACAAAAGTCAAATTCTGCTCTGAGTAAGTGATCTTATGCATAATGCATTGCATGCTGTTGATTACCCAAGAGCTCATTACAAATCTAGCAATATAGTGCCTTTGGAAAGTGGAATATTTACAGAAGACAACCTATACTGTCACCCACCACTAATTTAACATCCAGCCTCTTGTGCTATGACAATATCTGTAGACTTTGAGAATCATGCTACCTTATGCAAGACAACTCATTCAATTTCCAATTGTAGCTCAACTCAACAATGAAGCCCGGAAACATAATGAAGATGTTGGAATCCAAATGTCTAAACTTCAAGGTTTGTATTGAAGCATGACTTAACACTTAGTGATTGACGAATTGTAGTGTTTAACTGCTTGTATTCTGTAAGTGATTATCTGTTGTATCTTCTAAGAAAGGCCAGACATGTACTAAATTATATACCTACAGAGTTTTTTTGCTTGAATGGTTTGACCCGCTGTTGTGAGTACGATGATCTTCTTTTGGCGATATTTCATTTTTATGTGGCCACAGTGGATCAAACCACACATGATTTGGCATGGTTTTTGTGCGAGATGCCCTTTTGGTCACAGGCTCACAGCCCTCCATTATTCGGGGCTTACGACTGGCTGTGATCAGGAAACTTTTGAGTTGCAACTGCCACCATACATCCGCAGACTGTGTAATTCAAAGCATACTGTAACATCAGGAATATGGTTTTGGAGTTGGAAGTTGGAATATATTTTCATTGCTCCTTACAACTTTGCATGTCCTGTGCCTATTGCAAGGTGAATTTAGTTTAGAAATTAAGCAGGCAGTATATCATTGCTGACATTAAGAGATTAACACATTTTCATAGATAACTACATTTTGCTCTGTACCCTTTGTATTTCTGCAGCAAGTTCAATTTTCTCTTCATTTCTACAGGTCTCGTGGATGATTTGAGGTCTGGTAAAGCAGCGGCAGAGCAACAACTTCTAGATTTGAAAGAAAATGTGAACAATATTGAACGGGAGTTTACGAGTCTTTTGCAAGAGAAGGAACAAAGCATAGAGAGCCAGTTTGAAGAAAAACAACAGGTGCCTTTGCATAGTTAATTCCGTATTCACAATTTTTTATGATATTAGTTGCCCACGGTCTTCACCTTTACTACACTTCTTCAATACTTTGAAAATAGAGTACGTTTGTGTTTTCATCCTGTATTAATTCAGATGCTGCTAGCTGAATTGGAGAAAGCGAAAAACGAAGAAGCTAACTCACAATCAAGAACCTTTGATCTGCAGAACAAACTAGACGCAATTGAAAAAGAAAGGTATGGGACACGTTTCCATTTTTCATTGATTTTTAACACTATGATATTGCAATGGACAAGAGCCAACCCTGACTTTTTAAATTTCTTACAGTATTGCTCTTCAAACAGAGCAGACAGCGACACTACATATATTGGAGATTGAGCAAGAAAAGAATCGAGATCTTGAGAAATCCCTGGGGTCAGTTTATTTGATCTGTGAAATCTGAACACTAGTCCCTGTGTCAGCTAACATTTTGTGGCAAGTTACCATATAGCGGTAGTTTATGCAGTAATGTTAAGGCCCACGTTACTAATGTTCATCGACTGTAGATCGTTTGCAAATTCGAGAAAGTCTCGGGTCATCAGATATCGTAAATCAAAGATAGTTTGATGTGAATCATCCGCCCCAAGATTGTAATTCAATTCACCGTGCTCACTTAAAAATACCAATGCCGAAAGGAGAGGAATGGCGTACCAGTATTGTAAACCTTCCTGCTTCACGTGACTATGGTCACCATGAAAATGTTACAGTATACGGTATCACCACTGACGAAACATCGCATTTCTTTCGAGTTTGTGTGTCACTCACACGATGAGTTGGTTGGAAATTCTTGGTCTTTTGCTATAGTAGGCCTAAGAAATTGTGACCACGTTATCCCATCCCTAATTTCATCATGTTGAAACCACAAATTTAGGCAACACAAGTTACAAATGGAGGAAGACAAATGTAACATGGTGAAAATTGAAGAAGACCGAAATGAACTTGTTGCAAGTGTATCTCAACTAAGTGCATCCATTGAAAGGTTAGTTCAGTCATGACTTGTAAATGCTATGGAAAAGTTTCCCTGGTAGGCTACATTTCATTTCTCATTACATTTGGCATTTGGTGAGGAGTTGTCTTATCGGAGAAGGATTGCGTCATTTGTGAGTTGCAAGGGTTATGTAGTAGTATGTTTGAGCAAAATATATACCTGTAGATGCACAGGTTTGTTTGTTTCATGTTTGAGATTTGAAGTTGTTTACTTTATAATCCCTCCTGGATATTATTGATCAGGGCTTCAGTTGTTATAATTTGTTAATTTTGGTGTAGGTAGGCTAGATAATTGAGCATTTCAAAATGTTGTTGTCTTTGACCGGGCACCCCCATTTTGTAAGATACTACTGTGTACCGCACTAAAAACAGAAATACTTTAATTAGCCTAGGGCTGGAGCACCTGGTTTCTTGATTGGTAGTTTGTCTGTTGCATTCATGGCCGTGCAATACCGAAAAGGATAACCGACCCTGGCTACGCACCAAGCAATGATGAAAGGTTGCATGGAGTAATAATACATCCTCAATGTAGCTGGTATAATGGTACGCCTATGTATATCATATAGTATGCACAGACCTTTCAATTCTAAATGGCAGACTTGATATTTCTTGTCCAATTTATAACTGGAATTTGTCATATGCATGGATCACATAAATACAGCTGTGGTGCAAGCTGCAAGTCACTGCATGAGTCACCTGTCAGTCCGAGGCAATGACCGTAGGGTTTTAGCCTCAGCAAACAGTATAAATGTATAGTACAGCATGTTTGTTCCCTGTATAGTCTCCTAATATATAAGGGAACACACACAACTGTGACTAGTACTTTATGGTAATATCCACTCTAGAGCAGCAATTGAATAGAACTAGGCGTGTCCTCACTGCAGTTATCTACAAATGTACATAATCAACCAATCACACACTCCTGCAATCAATCTACCCACTCAACCAATCAACTCACACAACCACCAATCCAATCCAATCAACTGACACGCAATCAACAAAGCAGAATTGTTATTCTCACTATCCACTGACGAAGGAACGGATAGGTGAATGTTATAATTATCAATAATCCTAGCCTGGACGTTAAAACTGTGATTCTTTGCAATATCATTATTCTAAATTTGTCCTGTGGTAATTATTTCTTCCTGTATTCTTGAACATGGAACATGGTTATTCCCATAAATCGCCAGTGCAAAATCTATTCGATTTAGGTATTTTTATAATTTAATACTATATAATATATAAGATGGTTAACATGAGATAGTGCATGCAGGATTCTGAAGTCGAGAAGCACTGTAGCTGAGTCAGTATGCCTTGATTCTCTCTTTAAACAACTGCATTCCTCTTCTTGTGAGGTAGATTGTAAATTTTGTATCACTTTTTTCCACTTGCCAATACGTTTTCCAGTTGTGATTGACAATACTTGTGGTGCTTATCAGGTAGCCGGTCTGAGAGACTGTCATCTGTCAAACTTGTGATACACAAACTCAAGTTAGGCTACATGGTGTGCTGTGTCGTTTTTCTTGTTACAGATGTGTTTACTACAAATAGCCCTAGTAATCATAAGGTCATGACTTGTCTAGGACCGTTTTGAGAAATTTGGGTCCTGAGACATGCATAAATTTGTAGGCTCCTTAAAATTGGGGCCTACCTCTCCTCTAGCATGCCCCTCTTAGTGACTCAGGACCTTTCATTGTGTTTTATGCACATTGAGATAAGTAATGTTTAAGATTTTCCAACCCAGATATAGCTGGCAGTGTCATGCCTCGTCTTGGAAACGAGTTAGTTTGAGTCTGGGGTAGGTTTGAGGGGGGCTGGCTTGAGTTAGAACTTCGTGTCTCTGCACTTACAGTTTCCACAGCATATAAAATTTTTCATTTAATCGTCAGATGTGGCAACGTGAGCAAAGGGGATTTAACTGACATGTTGCCTTCAGATGGCAAAAAAATTTTGTATAAATATTCTTGAGGAGTTCGCTTTTAACTTAACCTGGGCAGTTCAACAAGGTTTAATGATGGTCATGTGTATTTCTAGTTCAATGAAAGTTTTCAGAAATGTTTTCGCGCGATAACTTACTTTCCGCTTGTACTCCCGGATTTTAGTTTTATAGAACTTCGTATAAGATGCATGGCGGTAGTGATTTCTTCCACTCGTCCTGTAATTCTCACGCCTCTGTCAACATCCATCATATTGAAATCACACAGTGATACCTGGAAAAATTTGGTCAAACCGCTATCTTGAACCATGTAGCTAGAGGAAATACCCCGCTGAATAGGGACAGCGCAGATTTGGTGCGAGAATGTACAGTGTAATGAAGAACGCTTACATGACGTACGCTAACTCGCTTTCACATGAGCTACTCTCTGGGAAGGATCCGCCAGCCGAGAGGCATAAACTCTGCGTGATAGACTTCATCGTAGTCAGATTGCTGCCCGACATCGTATTGTGGCGAACGAAGGGTGATAAGCAACATGAGCGCCAATTCACGACGTATTTCATGCATACCGGTACCTCAAGGTAGCCATTTATATTAGGCTACGCAATACTTATAATGTGTTTTATGGGCGCTGTACTTTTTGTAAAATATATGTGTTCACCTGGACAGGGAACTTACCAGGATATCGCTAATCATCATATTCAAGACAGTTTGTAGATGCAATGGTTTCATTGATACGGAAACCTTATTGCTTTGTGAGTTTTCGCCTGTTTTCAGCATCTTCCGTAGTGTTTGTTTGCTAGGCACAGTGAAAACTTCAATACCTGCGAAACTAAAGAGAAAAGCTATTACCAAAGCCAGCTTCGTACAATTGTAAACAATAATCTTTTTTTAAATTGTGACTTCCGTCTATCCAGGCGTGACCACAAATTTCATGTGCCGCCATGGCCTACTACATGATGCCATGGTGCCGCCTAATTTATTTGAAACTTAGTTCACACGCTCTCGGAACTTTGCATCTTCATCAGGCGAAATAGATGGATATTATATCTGAAAGCTTGTGAACTAAGTTTCAAATTCACTTGGCTTGTCGCTAAAATGTTGTCACACGTCCATTACTGGTACCGGTACGTGGTACCTACTCTATTTCTATCTAAATTCTTCCACTGTTGGTTTCAAAATATGTGTCTTGGTTTCATGAATCAGGCGTAAACTTAGTATCTTTAACTTACGATGTGATAATGATTATATTGTCGATCTCCCGTAGCAAAGCTAGCTTCTCTCCAAACTGTATAGCCTGTCGCAGGAAATTATTCTTGTCTGGTAAAGAGGTGAGCAAAATTTCGAATTCCACCGAGGAGTCGTTCCCTCCAACTGTACGAAATGGATGAAGTTATTGCGGCAACTGAGGCTTATCGGTTTACGTGATTGAGTGTTACGTTCCGCACTAACTCTATCCATTGCCCAGTGAATCTTTAGAACTAAACCAAGGCGATGTTAGTTTGAATTAACAATTAAGATTGCCTTGCACTAAGCCCTGTGGTGCTCACTGGAGCAAAACGAAATGGCAAGCTGTTCGCAGTCCCACTTGCTGGGGTGAAAAAAAGGGGTGAAAGGGTGAAAAAAAATTTGTTTGGTCTAGTTGAAGCATTGGAATACTAAAATGTATCTTGAATTTTTGTAAACTGAGTTCAAATATATTTTGCAAGTATCCTGACTGCAAATAGTCTGCTTGCCCCCATGCCCCGCAACAGTGAGCGGCACAATGCTTAGTGTGAAAGGTCCATTGGGGACTGGGGCAGCTGTAGAATATGATTCCGCCTTTTAAGATCGAACGAGGGTAAGAGCTATACAGAATTTATGGCCTGAATGCGTGTTTACCAGAAGTTATGACTTCTATCAGATTCCTGTGTAGCTCAGGATTTGCTAGTCCGCCGGCGGCATCATCCGCATTCCGTAGAACGAAGCCCTGTACTTGATGGAACATCTTTGCGTCCCGTGTAAAGCATTGTATCGTCCACTTGCCGTCAATCGTGCGAAGCTTACTGAATCGACTTGAACCTGATGATATAAAGTATTTATTGACGTCAACTACACAACGTTTATGACGTAATAAATGAGTTACCTCCATTTAGGATGTAATCTGATTTGTACATGCCCATTCCCAACGCAATTTCACGGATTCCTGTTCTGGCTGACTTGAGTACACTGACGGTTCGCGCTCGCATGATGCTGCCAAGCCGATCATTTGTATGCCCCGTGACCGCATGCCATGGGCTGGGCTCTCGTGAGGCGGTTTGGATACGGCCTCGTGGTGTTGGTTTTGGTGAAGGCTGATGTCTGATTGATTTTGCTTCCGCGCGCTGCCGGTAAGGATCCAAGGAACTGCTTCTTCGGCCACTGTCAATCGCGTTTTGTCGTTCCTGTAATCTGCCTCTTGGTAAACCTTGTAGCTAGTAAAATATTTTGACAATCACGTATTTGTATTATAGCCAACAGTAAATTCGTTGTCTCACAATGGACGGGGTCAATAAGCGTTGCATCACTAGTAGCAAATCAGTATTTGTTAGGATCTAGGCGATCTTGGTTAGGAACGATTTGAAGCCCCATCTTTAACTTATCCGTCTAGCCTATTACTTAAGTTTGTGCTTAGGGAAGTATAATATTTAATATATCATATTATGACGGATTGGCTGTACCTTCCTTAATTCTTCGTGGAGTTTATCAAAGTATGCGTCAGCAGCATAGTTACTTTTGCTTATTCTCTCCGACAGCGCTTGGCCTTCAACATCAAAACTATTCATCAGCATAAAATGGGCTGCGGTTAACATCATTCCGTCGCAGCTAATACTCAAACCTCGCAGCTTCTGGCAAGGCAGTCTTGCCAAACAACTCACCCCACTGAAAAATAATATTTATAGTGAATCATCCGTCTGTGCTTTCGCTATCTCAGACCTGGGCGGTGAGAATAAGATGATGGCGTGAATAACAGATACTACCGTAGAAAGCATCTTAGACAGGTTTCATAACACAATTTTGTACGGGTATTCGTGCATTGTCTGCAAATCGGGATGTCGTTACCAGCAAACCTTCCCGTGAGTCTCAACACTTTGCACTAAATTTTTTGGCCTTTTGCCTAAATAGAGGGATTATGGCTAATTTAAGATGGGAGAGTGCGACTGTTGAGTCTCACGATAAGGATCCCGAAATTTCAAACGGCTGAAGACTTTAAAAAATTGGTATCCGTTTCTTGCCTGCTTGGTAGCCAGTATCGGCGGAGTGTGTAGGGTTGTGCTTGTGCTTGTGATAGTGATTCAGGCTATAAACCGGACGTATCGGCATGCGTACTTAGCATTATGACCGTGGTGAAAACACCATAAATCTAAAACAACAACAGCCAATATGTGCCCCGTGCTTTTGTTATTTAAGTCATCATTATTTTTTTCACCACACACCATTAATTATAAAATGTTCCGTAGGTTTCTTCAGTTTGACATAATGAGGAAAGTGTCTTCATGTTCGTACCTGATAACATCCGTGATTGCTTCACGCAGAATATCCTCGACTCGTACAACCGACAGTTTGATTCCTGCCCGTTCGAGATTACTTAGCGCTTTTTTATTAACGTAGTGGCAGCGATGGGCGAAAGATACAGAAAAAGTCATGGGACATCCACTTCCAATACGGCCCTTCAATTGACGTAAAAGCTGAGTGAAATGCTCTGCGCTGATTATGCTTGGACTTTTATTCGTTGTTACCTAAAAAACATCCAAAATCACTTTCGAATCAAGGATTAGGGCGAGTTTCAACTTTCAAGACCATGGTATTGCAGATGACTGTGTTATAGGCATACGATAGCATCACCGCAGTTTTAATGTTCAGCTGAATTTATTTGGATCTTATAGTTCAAAAACATTTGGAGCTACGCTCCTTCATCGGTTGATTCCAATAACGTCGGCTGGACGTTCTAACAGGATGATACTCGTTATTTCGTAAGAAATCCTGGAAATATGGACTTAGTGTGAACGTGTGCAGTAATCGTCCTGGCTTCAATTAAAGGAATTGACCGCACTTTAAAATGGCAGGGTCTGCACTTGCCGCGAGTCGTAATGTTAGCACTTTGTCACACACACGGTTCGCTGCAAATTGCGTAACATAACTTTACTGGTTGTCAAGTGAGTGACGCTAGCTGGGTTTCTTACACGTAATTCGCACGGTCCTTTTCCTGGAAAACTGGCTTTGGTGAGCATAGTCCGCAGCTCTTTGACGAGCTGAAGCTCTGCGTTCTCTCCTTTGTTTTCACCGCCACGGAACACTCTGCTGAACCTTAACAGTTACCATAAACTATATGAATCAATCCTATACCATGAGGTAATTATTTTTACAAACCTTAGAGTCCCGCTATGCGTGAGGTTACATTTCACGACCAATTTACCTCCAGTGTTCCCGTTTCCACCACTTTTTTGAGCTTGGAGAAATAACTCTACGTACTCTCGCAGACTTATGCCTGCTGGATAGCATGGCTCACTACTACTCATTTTAATTACACGGAGCCTGCGGTCAGATCAGCAATGGTTGCCATTTCCATTCGTTATCTTGAATTCCGTGCTGAATGCTATCGTAAAGAAGATTCACCACAGGTTTAACGTCCAGCCTTTTTTGTTGAGGATGAATGGAGCTCCGAAAGCTCGTAAATAAAGTTCTAATTCGTTAGATCGGTGGTGAATCTTTACGATATTTATTGATCATCCGCAATCGGCTCAAACCTCTTTCTAAATGCTGTATCTCTTTATCGGCAGAAGTACACACATTGGCACCCACCCATGACATTCGTACACAATAGCAAGCGAAAGTAAACTTGGTCTAAGTTTTGTTACGCATGATCCCGCGTGAACGGATACAAAAACCCCGTAAATCTCAGCTATAACAATATATTTGTAATCGTTTCTATGAATATAACTGAACTTATTTATTTATCGTCACTCGCCGATATCATACTGTCAAACTGGGGTCGTTTTATCACCGGATATACAATGTTTTGATTGGTTTATACCTCCCTTTGACAAACGTCTGTCAATATGGGACTCACAAAGCGTATTCTCAAATCTCAATTCTATACCTTACACGGCTGAGAAGTCATACACGATTCAGCTGCTGAACGCGATACTACTTCAGGCTAGCATAATCATAGCTATCTCCACCTGACGAAGCAGCAGAGCTCCGAAAGTTTCAATCTAGCTTCCCATAAATGTAGCTAGATGTTATAACTGTGGGTGACACTCTATGCATCAAAGGGATATCTTCTCTCTCATCCATATGACTTTCTTCAGGCTATAGACACTAGACGAGCAGCCACACACGAGCCACGGTTTTGGTGACCTCATGCTGGTTCTTCAAACCAGTTACTCCATTTGGTCCTTTGTATAATATACGGGAATGGATGACATGGACTGCAGTTTGCTCCTCTATAGTCTATATCACACTTGATCGTGATAGTAGCCGATGGTGAATCATCATTTGCATAGATAGAGTGTCACCACAGTTGCTGTAACGTTCAGCCAAATTTATTGGGAACTTACTATCTATAACATTCCTCATGCGCTTTTCAAAGTTAGCATTCGCGTTGAGATCTGCTTGTATGCACATCTTAAAGGCTATTATGATGTTTGATGGGCTAGTTGGCCAAACAGACCATAAATCAAGCGCAGGTACGTAAATGCGTATCCAACGCGTTATACCTACCGTTTATGCGTGATTTAACGAAAGGACAGGGCTTCGCGACATAAATTTGTTGACTTGAGGTACTCTGAAATTTCTTTACTTATCCCAGTGGTTAAATTTATAACAGATCGATGTTGCTGGCAAAAAAGCATCCAACGCGCGCGGCGTAGGCATAGCGACGCGGATCTTGTCGTTTTCTTTTTGCGCCTAGATCATTCCGCTACGTCATTTTTAACCTTGTGAACTGGCTTTCTATTATATTTAGCCGCGCGTTAAAACTTAACGTGAGAATTGCTGCATGCTGCTAATTACTATACCCGAGTGATTATAATTAGTGTAGGCTTGTACATGGACATGAGGTAATCAATCACTAACCAGAGTTACACCAAGAGTGCCGGTAGGTAAGTCATAACCCGGCGCCACTTGAGCTTTTGAGAAACCTGATTAATGTCGTGTAATCTGCGTTAATGTAAGTAAACTTCCCGAGGTAGCTATTGCATGGTGTTTCAACACTAAGAAGCCATTGCTCAACATGATGACTATAATCGAATATGAAAGTGTAAACTCTTTGGCAGTACCGGTAACCATTTTACACTAAAAGCCACGGTTTATGGCACTGCCGGTATAGTAGCAGTTTCAAAGTATTCCCAACAGTAAGAGAGCTTTCAGGTTTCGTCTGTTCATGCGGCAAGCTCGAGGTCCGTGTAAGTTTTCGTTGTAGCGACGACGTTCTACATTATATTATAATTTATAAATGGTAAATGCATTTTTGCGGTCCAGATGTTACGTATAGAAGAAGAGTACGTTCGCGATAAGGTACAAGTAGAAGTGATTCAGATATAGGCGCCCCCTTCATGACGAAACGCTTAGACTGTACTCAGAACGTAAAGCCCCGTCGCTACAACGAAAACGTTCCCTAATCTCAAGTCGGGGTTCGCGGAACCGAGATCGTAGTCCGTAATAACGCCATTAGGTTTGTTGGGAAAATTTTGAAACTGCTGACATACTTAAGTCGTCACTGGAAAAGGACTATTGCCGTGGCCTACTCAATTTGACAGGCCATTCTACTACCAAAGGTTATCATCTTTCACTTTCATCATTTACAGAATCCTTAATCATTTGACCACAGGTAAAACTCCCAATTAGAGTCGTGGAAAATTACTAGCCTAATTCCAAGCAGTATCTTTTCTTGATGCTATCTGAACGCCGTGTAAACTGTTTCCAAGTTCTTTTTCCGATAGGTGCCCCTTTCTTTTTGTTGTTGTTGTTTTGTATTCACGGCGTTTTCAACTACTATAAGGTTATATATGCCAGGCCATTGCTTGGTACGCGTGTCGAACCTGTCGGTTAACAGAGCGTATCACTATCACAACCACAGCCACCGCAGTATTTGGTTTGACTCGGTCGTGAATCGAACGCGGAGCCTCCCGATGATCAATGGCGTACAGTCAAACCACTTGGCCAGCTCAGCGGTAAATTAACCTTTCTGCAGCCTCAACCCTTTGTCTTTCCTCAAAGTACTATGGTAACTGGAATCCGCCTTCACCTCGCCGTGAACTGCCCCTAGTGCCAAATTCCTATGCTTTCGAGACACGCATGTGTTTAGTTGGCCGGTCGGAAATTAACTATTTTGACAAGACATGCATCAGCATACCATTTCATATAATTCATATATCTATAAAACATTCATGAGTGTTGGTCTTTATTATACACCACTTTTTGTTTGTCTTCTGTATCTTGGCATGGGTATTTCTGTTTTTGATACCAAACTCCTTTCCATTAAATATTTATCCAATTAAACGGTGTATTGGAGCGCACTGCATCATTACTGCATGCTATACGCACGGTATGATGGAAGAATGACTCTTTTGGTGCCAGATGCGGTTCGAAGTTATTGCACGATATTCTTCTTCTTGTACCTCATCTGACATTGCCATCAGCGTCCAAGGCTCTCAAACTCACCATCTCTGCTTTCCGATAGCCATAGTAATTAGACTTCCCGTGGGTGTAAGTTTTTACTCGCGTTACTTGTTATTATTATATTTTATTTTCTGCTCCATTTGTGCGCGTCTAAGACGACACTACACAGAAGAACGAAACTTGGCACATCTGTTCATCGCTTAATTACACTGCGTTCGGGTAAAATTCGGACTGCCTATCTATCTGAAAAATTTGAGGAAATATAGCCGTTTTTGTGAGCTTAGATGAGCTTATCTCTCAACCATTTTACTACCCGTTCGCGCCTGGATACTGCACGAGTATTTTGTTCTTGATTTACCTCTCCTTCGTTCCAGTAGTTCAGCTACGAACCCTCCTAGCCTGTGCTCACAAATGCAGTACTGGTATGTATTTGCCAATGAGGTCGCTTAGTACGAAGTATACATGTAAAAATTCATTACAAAAACACTAGGGTTGCTATTTAACGGTAAAGATATGACATGAGAGTACGCTTGAATTACTATTGCGTGAGATTACAGAAAAGGAATGATTATACAGGTAGCTTGAATGTGATGATATACAGAAAATTGTATGTGCAAGTTATCAATAGTACAGCAGTAGCAGGAATGAGATATAATTGAAGTTGACAAATTGGTGGTGGTATTCTGGTATAAGGCTTACAGGTAAAATTTCCAACATATGTTGGTAATTGAGTGTACCGGTATGTGGGTATAGTGAGTGTCTCGATTACAAGACTGCAAATGTCGTGGTATATTGAATTGGAAGTATCTAGCACTGAAAACGTAACGTCGTATTCTTACTAGACACGATATTGAATGACAAAATGATATGTCTTGGAATCTAGGTTACAAACGTACGTTTTGGGGTAGGGACGGGTGTCACCTCGTTCCGCGTTATTTTTCGCTGTAGATAGATATATTGTATACGCCATTGTGGGTGTCAGGGTTTTCTGTTGGGTCTTGTGTATCTGGTTGTCAACAAAATAGGAGATTTCTCTCTACGTTTTAAAAATTTTGGTCATTTGTTATTCGGTGATATAAATGTTTAACAGACACAAGTAGTAGAATTGGATTGTACATAATGAGGATAGTGTGGAGGGGGAAGGCTCCCTCGGTGCCTCCTTGTTTGGCCTACAATCATGCAGATCATGCTCTGTACATGTATAATATCGTGACCACAAGCACAGTATCAAATTGTACGCATGTATCAGATAGAGTTGAGGTTGACATAATGCGATGCTGTAGTTTTCAGATTCAGACAGTGTAACTACGATTGCAACACCGACACACATGAATATTTGAAAACTTTCTTTTCGCTTGACCCCAATATCTCCTATTGGCATTGGGATATTCGCAAAGCTATCATACATATGAATGAAAAAATAGTTGTTTTTAATGATGTATACAGTGGACATGCAGCTTTTCGCATAGACTAGGGCTACCTGTTTGTATATTTCCTATGGATGCAATCAGAAAGCTTTGGCGTTACCAGCAAGAGTATGCTTCAAATTCAACCATTCATGATCCAATCTAGTTTTTGCTGCGTTTGACATCACGAGCCGTTCATCTCCTCAGCGTAGTCATCGACGAAATCATCAGACAGCCCGTAATCACCACCGCTCGTGGTGATAGTGATTGCTCTCTTGATATTCGTGAACGCACGAAGTAGTCCGTCACCTTCGACGTTTAAATTTGAACCGCGTTCGTACTCGAGCGAGCCCAAGTGTCGGAGACTATCTTCCATATCGCTAACCATGTCGAGGAAAATATCTTTGACATGTAAGCATTCCACTTTCATTCCTTTCGGAAAGCCGAGTGTTATGAATTCCATTTCGTTTGATATGGTCTTAGATGTTCCCTTTGTTAGCGCTGACATGGGAATCGGCCCGGCTGTGCTGTGTGCATATTTCACAGTGGTTTCCACGCGAACCTGCGCAACATGCTACCGTGGTTATTAAGATCATTCTAAAATGGATGAGACCCAATGCGAAACAGTATAGAGATGTACTACTGCGACTCTCGTCGTCAAAAAATCGAGTTGTCAAAGTAGATCATTAGGGATCATTAGGGATTTGCATTACCTGAAATTCTACCTGAAAATCCACTTCGACTGTAGAAATTAAGCATTAAGCGGTCAGCGAACCGTCATGTGGGTTTGAATATGTTGAAACCTTCATCGG
The DNA here is from genome assembly GCA_030412335.1 of Botrylloides violaceus. Lineage (NCBI taxonomy): Eukaryota > Metazoa > Chordata > Ascidiacea > Stolidobranchia > Styelidae > Botrylloides > Botrylloides violaceus. The sequence continues at coordinate 5,233,195 of JASFYC010000810.1, forward strand.
TGGGGATAAAGGTACATAGGCCTACAGGAGGAAAAACGCGTGACAGATAGCCTATGAGCTGTTTATGCGCCCACTTATCTATAGCCTTATCTACAGCATATAGTAAGTCTCACCAGCGTGATATACGTAATGCTCACTGTGCAATGCAACCACTTGTCATTTTGCAACTTTTTGTGAGTCTGTGTGGAGCGAGAACGATGAAATCACCAATCCAGTATAATATCGTTGTTGTTTTCCTCCACCGACGGGACGTATGGGAGGGGGTTGCGGTAAGTAGGATATCAGTTGTCAAAACCATTGCCATGGGTGGTGCGTTCCGCTGCGGCTATCTAATTACGGCTACTCACTTTGTATATCTCGCCGTCTTCTGCTCTGTCGCGCAGGTATTCATGAAGACACGTCAGCTCCTCTATCCAACCTACTCGTCCTGTGTATTCGCTTATTGTGGCGTCTACTTTAATCACGATCTCGTCATAAAGCGACAAATCTGACATGGTCACTTGATCACCAACCTAAACAAAAAAATTAGTGATTAGCGTTCGAGTAAGTTGCGTCGACATTGACTCGCTACGTTGCGCATTATGTGGTTACTTAGAGGCGCCAATGGCTATGTGTCAATGATGGAATGAAATTAGATAATATGATTCCACGGTGTAGGCCTATAGTGCATTTATAAGCACTTGTGGACGTTCTGGTGGTGGTGGTATTCAACCGATATATAGACAGCGCATAAACAGAATAAAACCAAACGGTGTGTCGATGGAATGGGATCAGAATTTATATTTCCCAGGGTATAGTGCATTAGTAACACTAGCAGTAACGTACATATGTAATACATTGTCGGGTAAACAACAGATTTTTGTTTCTGAAATTATGACGTTTTCGACTATACTCATGCCATGTGCGCCAGGTCAATGCTTAACGTACGCATGTCAATACTTCCGGTTTATAGCCCGGATCACTATCAAGACCACAACACTCCACCGATACTGACTGCCAAGTGTAGGCGGAGCAGATACCTATTTTAAAGTCTTTGGTTTGACTCGGTTGGAAATCAACCCGAAACCTACCGATCACAAATCAAAATAGAGTCGGCCTCCAGAAACCCATACCGGATATAACCAGTTCTGGCTGAAAAGGTGCAGAAGTGCGAACTCTGGGTAGCTATATCTATATCTATATATATTTCCAAACAAGGGTGGGAGTAGTTACCTTGGACCATATTAAACTGTATTCTAAGTCCTTCTGTTTTAAATTTCTTGCGGTCTTTGACGCGACTTTTTCTCGACGCGGAAGAAGCTTTTGGTAAACCTCTTGTGACTGGAAACAAATGTAACGATAAGAATTTATACTCCTGTACTTGTCTTCTACAAATTGAGATGTCACGCGGATGTGGTGTTAATCAATTACCCAATCAATGATTGCTCGCTTATTGCTACTCTGTTGATTGGTATATTGTTCCTAAACGTAGATCGCCTTTTGGTTGTCAGTGTGTTTTGTGAAGTGCACCTGTTACGTTCGACCTGTGTGGTAATATTAAAGTAGTATTGGGTTCAGCATCCTATTCTCTGGACTTGACATTAATAAGATCTTAGTCACGGCAGCGGATGGATAGAACATATAACACTTTTTACTGAATAGACTCTTGCCACAACTGCTACTAGTACTTGGTTTAGTGTATATCAGGGGGGCCGCGGAAGCGGTCGTTTGTCCGTGGAACCGGAGATGCAAAAATTCCACAGCTTCCGATTCCACACACAGCAAAGCATATACGCCCATAAATTCTCATGGACTGCTTCGAGATAGGCGAGGCTGGGGATACTCGCGTTGTCGCTTAAGTTGAGTTTCTGCGTAGTGCAGGGTCATTTAAATTCTACTGCGTATCGAAGAGGTGTAGGCCCTTCATGGTGTGCGTGGTCAACTTGGTGGCCCTGCCACGATGACAAAATTCTGTACGTCTGTCCCGAAATGTATGTACACGGTAACTAACACTTAGTGCTTGCAATTGTACATTGGGCTTACTTTGGCAATGCCGTTTGATGCTTTAGTGACGGCAACTTTGACTTTCCCCCACTCGCTATCTGAGTTCTGCAGCAGTATGCATTCGCGGTATGTTTCTATTGAGAACGCAGCGAGCTCATCTGACGCACTGTACTTTTTGTACGTGGCAACTTCCGACTTTTGACCTGAAAAAGCTTTGAGATTAAATGGGTAAATGGCTGTCGCATTCCTTGTGACAAAATGGGGCCCGAAACGCAGTCGACGGTCGAAATCCTTACTCTCCGCACAGCGACGTCCATCGCCGGTCCCAAGCCCAGACAAATTAGTGGGTGACGGCTGGGGGAACATTAGTCTATGTCAATCACCGTGCTGATCACCATCCGTTGTGGCCTCGGTTTGCAAGACGAAAGATATAAGGGCGGAATGGTAAGCTTATGATCTGAGACAAATTTGCGTAATTCAAATCTTGATGAAGCTATTTCGTGGAATCCCCATATATGTAGAGGAATTTCTGAAACCGCTGCCCATGGCCTACTTTAGTTCTACCTCAACTATGGCCTACTTTAGAGTAGACCATGCCTCAACTATTAATTTATGCGCGCGTGACTAATGCCATACAGAGTATTTTGCACATAAATCTTCATCATATTTTGACAGCAGTCCACGTCTAAGTCTGAAAAGAGATTTAGCTAGAAGAATTTCATAAAAGGTTGTTCATATCGCAAAAGTAAATGATTGTCATGCTCACATATGTCTCGTAACTTTTCTTTTTGCTCTTGATGGTACTTATCACTTTTTGTAGTGACACTCTGGCGTATCATCGACATAGCTTTACTTATTAGAACAAGGTCCATTCCGATCACGCCCCGACATGTTTGAAGTTGGGTTAATGACTCCAAATCTTCCCGCAGGTCCTCGAACAGGCTCTGTAGAATCTCTGACATACTGTCAACAAAATATTAGGTCAGGCTCGCAACTGTAGTATTAAATACTAGCTGAGTACGCTGTTTTCACAGGGAGCATTAGTACAGAACATGTGTATTCATTCATTCATTCATTCATTCATTCAATCGTGTTGTGGTGTTCTAAGTCCGGATTCGGTTTCTGCAAGTCCGTATCCCGTAGATATGTTGAACTCCGGAATGCTTGAAAGTGCGCATGCACTGTAGGAGCTAGAACGGCTGCGATTTGCCTGTTGTCTTTGTAGTATACTATAGAATAGATATTAGATACTGGAGTGTTCGTAATTCCCTGTGTCCGCATTGCTTACCTCACTGATGATAGAGTAACACTTTTGGCGTGTAGACTTTCTAAGCCGTCTCTGTTGTACTTGTTGTCCCACGTGTACGCGTGCGCGAATCTCAGCGACACAGTGCATTTGATGCTATTCCGTTTGCAATACTCAAGTAGGGCCTGTCAAAGACAGCATTTATTGTAATCTGCCTTGATTGAGACATCGTATCAGGCGAATTCTCGCGATTAGTGATGTATACACCACGTTGTTATCCCAACTAGACTTGCCCTTGCATCATTCAACGATCTACGCAATTAACAATTAACTAATGTAATAACCTGTAATGTTCTATTTTTAAACGGCTTACAGAGCAGGTTTCTGTGTAGACTCGTTAATGCATTTCACCTGATGGAGGAGCGGGGTTTCAAAAACCTGTAAACTTACTGTATGTAAACTGAACTGGTCACGAATAGGCAAATGCAGTCATTGGGTTAGTGCTGACGTTTCGTCACAACACCAGAACATGTAAACTGCAACGTGTAGCTAGCTATTGGTGCGGGAGAGATAAATGTACATATAAGTACAATTACATAAGCAATTAGTCGGCGTGCTGAAATCATGACCCCTCGATCATAGCCTACTTTACCTACAGTAGGCCATGCCTCGATGTTCGTCCGATTGTCTGTGGACTGATCCGTTGCGGCGTTGATTGAATGATTAAATGAGAGTTGAAGTTAAGTTTGTGGTATCGCTCACTCTTGTATCGAGCTGCGAGATTGTATATTGCGGGACTGGCAACCTGAACAAATCTGTACAGTATAGGAAGCAGTACTCACTAAGATTTCTGAGCTTCCTATATTGCTTGGACTTCTACTAGCAAGTAGTTCAATCGATATTGTGGTTCCCGGCAGTAGATAGCCTTCCTCTGTATCGAATACACCGACGCTGCTTATATCTGAGATACTTGAACCACGGCTCAACCGTCCGTCGTAAAGTTGACTTGCTGCAAATGTTAAAAACTGAATATTGTTTTCTCATTTGGCTGACATCGGGGCAACGGTCGCCGCTAACGGTGAGCCGTGCTGTGATTTGGTTAGGGTTTTACTCCGGATATCAGCCCTACTGCAACCCAACGAGCGCTAATTTCCTTAGCCTGTACCCACACAAAGAATTATTTCCAAACTGAACGGAGGATTGATACGCACGCCGGATTCGAACCTGGTTCTATCGCGTCGACCACGCTGTAGGACGGCGCGCTCTGTGACAGAAGCGAGGACGAGAATCGTAGGCGGCACATTGCATTGCCGATACTTAACTGTGTATATTTTTTCGCTCGATGAGGGCGCGATCTATATTCTTTTCCTTGGAAGACTATATTTTATACCGCTGCTTATAAAAGCATACCTTTGAGACTTTTCGCTCCAATCATGTCTTGTACGAATATCCCATACACATCAGAGTTCCTTTGTCCTTCAATTCTCTTGCTGTATATAATGCTTTCGTCCTCCCCTTTCACGATTTCATAGACGTGGGCAAGCATAATTCCGTGGTTTTGTAATGAGGCGAGATTAGCCTTACTTATAGAAAGCCTACTGTCATGAAATCCTGGTGACGGTGGTGGTTGGTTGTTGGTACCATCAAGTCTGTCTCTGCTCTCAATTGATAATTCCCGATCTCGGTTAAATAAAAAATGATCGAGATAATCCCGTATTGATAACGTTGCCGCCATGTTGCGCTACGACCAGATTATGCTGTGTAAGAAAATTACCAATTTATTATTATTTTTCACATTGAAAATGCGGCATGCACAGAATCAATATGCGATGAAAATATACCCACGATAGGAGTCTAGAGCATGTCGCAATGCAGACACACAGTGTACCATCTCTACGTAAGAAAATGAAAATGAAGTAGGCCTTAACGAAATCAAAGAAAATTCACATGCAAATACCAAAAAAAGCAAAATCTATCCCCTAATGAAATCAGATAGCAATGGCATAAAAGCTTTAAAAGAGGCAGAAGTTGGGGCCGAATGTCCAAAAATGAAGTGGGCCTAAACAACCAAAGGCTATTGAATTATAGTTCACCTCTACCTTTTCTATCAAGTATAACGAAAAAAAAAAAACTTTGGCAACTGCGCTATTCCCTTACGCTTACGTAACAGCAGAACCAGCACCTCGCTAGCAACAATATGTAATAGTGAGTAGTGATCGTACAACTGCGAGTTCGACACAAATTCAACCTCATCAACTGATGTACTCTGCTCTGCCGTTACCCAAACTAAAGCTAGAGAAACACTCTTTAAACTCATCCCTAGGAAATGCTGAACAATGTCCAATGACAACAAGATTCTATTCTCTGATTCAATCGAGTATATTTAAGTCCGCGAAGGAATTCGAACGGCTGAAGTACCGTGATGTGAAGTGCGGTTAAACGTTTAACGGCCGTTTATAAACATTGAAATAGGTCAACCATTGGATAGGTAAATAAATCTTTGATGTAGATTTCCTGGCACCAACTGTTGATTGCCTTTCGCCCCGATAACACGTATTAGCGAAATAGTCAGCAGTCGCAACGCGTGATAGTCCCGTCTACTATACTGGATCCTTTTTAACTTTCCTATTATCTGTATTACTCAGCGAGGTTGCGTCATCCTATTACATAGCTCATTTACATTTGCTACATGCTCTTTTCGAAATAATTCTAACAGTTTTGGGATTACTTCAGACTACCCTGTTCTGTATGCTCTGATTTGGCAAACTACTATACGCGGTATGTCTGTCTGTCATGTCAAACACGTTATTGATTTGCATGGGGTGGGACTCGACGGTGGAGACTAGACTTGTATTGTTTTGGTTGAATTATTTCGTTCGTAAGCTAGGATCGCCATTCAGATCTACCACATCAGACTTTCACAATCTGTTCTACTTTCGTCTAGGCCCGCAACCAGCTTTCGATTTCGGGTGGGAGGGGAAGGCACGTTGACGTCACATCCTTTCTGTTCATGGATGGCTGCACCCTTTACAAAAGGTGTAGTACGCTATACTTGGTCTCAGTAACAAGATCAAACGCGGTACGCGAACCCGACGTGACATAACCGCTGTACTTTACTTCTATAGGCACAATTGCTAATCAGGCTCAATATTTTTCAAATGTTATGACAGCAAATCAAATCATCACTAGCAACACGGAGAGCTGGGATTGTGTAGGCTTACGACGTAATGGCTAGCTCCATTTGATTTCGCTTGCTTCTCCAGCACATCCTCTGGGTCAGGCACCTCGGTTCGGCGTATTGCCATCATGGCTAACCCAGAAAGCCTGATGATTGTCTTTCGATGCGATAACACGTGATAGTCCAGTTTACTATACTGAACAAGAACACGGGCGAGCATGATGTGCATATGCAGGCCGGATTAGGATGGCTATCGAATTCAAGCGCCTCCCCCGCCGCACGATCCCCAATGGGTCGACCGGCTAGCGAGTATGCTAACGATATATACCATTTTAGCAACATCTTTTGTATGATGGGGTCTCGGGATTTGACGACGACCTACCAAAACCACTACCACTACACCAGAATCCGGTTTGATTGCCTTTCGCCGATAACACGTACTAGCGAAATAGTCGACAGTCGCAACACGCGATATATATGTAGTATCGTAGTCTAGTTACTATACTGAAAACAGGCTCTGTCTTGCAAATAAACTGAAGCTGAAAGTTGAAATCGCGTTGCTGGTGACAATATACTTTTGTTCGTTGACGTGATTTGATTTCCTGGCAGACTGGCAATGAGTTTTTCTCTTTCTTTAGACTTCTTCTCTTTCCCTTCTTTCAGGCATGCCAAACAGTATCCGTTGTTCCATATAAGGCTACCACAAATCACTAATAGTAAAGTGAATATTTATCCTGATCTATCGATATAGGCTGAAAAATCACGAAGGATTAATGAAATGAATCAGGCAAGTTCAGACGGTTTCAAAAACTTGAAAATTAGTAAATTTGCGTAGAACAGTTAGTAGTTAATTTGCAAAATTTTATGAAGCAATGAATAGCGATGAGCCATGGTTGAACGCAGGGTTCTACGACAATTACCAGCCACCTTTCCTCAGACGGGGCCAATAACAGCGGTATCCAATCCGCCTTCTATACCTCATTATATGATGTTCCGGGTATTTGTCGCATGGTGGGTGCCAATCAATCGTAACCCAGCCACTGCGCGGAGAAAAATACATTACTTATTACCTGGTGTCGGTTCCAAGCCCGGGTTAATGTGAGGGAGGTACAGCGGGAAGGGTAAGCGGTAAAACAGCTGCCATCCCTGGGTCGTCTGGAGAAATGTGGGCTGAGAAATTGTCACCTGGGTAAATAAGGACGCCTGAAATCACTTGCGATTAGGTCCATCTGAAAAGCTGGCTGGAAGTGTCGACTAGTAAGGACCAAAAGGGCACTCTTTGTTATATCAGAAAATTCTTATTGTAAAATCATACGATTCAGAGTCAAATAGCGATCAAATATTTATCAATAATTGCAAACACAGTCAGCAAGCCCAAGAATCATCGGACGATTCAAATAGTAATATGTACAGTATAGTAAGTCACCAATTTCCAATAAACTGGACTGGAAGTTAAATCTGTGGTGACTTACTATATCTATTTCACTATTTGATAATACGTATGAGAGTAAGTCATCACATATTTTAATTTCCAGTCCATTTTTACCTGATTAAGGCGCGGAGCTCCAAAAGCTTGTGAATTGTATTCCAATGAATTGTAAATCTGTGATGACTTATTCTATATCTATTACTATTTGGATCGTCCTCCTTTAGATCCAGGATTTTTCACTTTTTTATCTTATGAAATTTGGATCTCTTGGTCATAAACTTGTACAAAAGCATATGGGCAATAACGATCGGAATTATCGTTATCATAACTACTGCCGGCACGTTATTTTCTATGCGAAACTCTTTCGGAGTTTTATGATAGGTAGCAGCGGTGATGTGGAAAAATTCGCCTTGTGCTAAAGCGCCAGCTAACATTAACGACAGCATTTCTGCAGTTTTACTGTTGCGTACTCCATTGAATACATAATATGCGAGAAGAATTTGAACAGGGATGCAGTACACTGCGTTAAAAATACAATGCATTGCTCCAAATTTGCCAGGTTCTAGTAGATACGGTTCGTAATCTGAAATGTACTGCTGTACAAAGGGTAGAGGCGAGCCGAATCCAGCTAAGCCACGTAGCAATCCAACAAACGCAGAATAAATCAATCCAATCAGTAAAATTACGTCCATGAATCCAATCGCACTTTTTCTGACATCTTCTTTGCCTTCTATCTTTGCTTTGTAATGCATATCGATGAGATATTTCCCAGCGTAAAAGGGCATGATAATATATGGCAGATTTAATATAATCGGCGGTCGCAAAACATCACCGTAGCTTCCCACTAATGCACCGATGATCAGACAAAACATCCCTGATATCATAGAGCCAAACCAATACAGTCCCCATTTTGAGTAATCTTTCCCATTGTCGTACTTGTATATGATAATCAAGTACAATGCAAAATGCACGACGCCATCCCAAAGGTCAATCCATGCACCAAACGGGGATCCTAGATACGGCTCAGCCTTTTCGAAATAAAAATCAAAGTACCCGTCGATGATATCCATCGCCTCAAATGCACCGATCGTGTCGATGGTACATGACCATGCGAAAATGCAACACATGTAGTAGAAAGTGTTTCTAGTTCTTCCGGTGCCGTTCTCGTCTTTAAATTTGGGTGGCAAGAGCTTGTACAGCAAATACGCGAATCCTGGTATGAAGACAGAGCCGACTGCGAGAATGTTGATAGGTTTTTGTAAGATTGGATTTGATCCCAATACGTACATGAGGAGCCATGAGGATTGTGACACCAAAAAGGACACTACAAATCCGCGTAAGATCATGGCAATAAAGATTTATGGCTTAGTAAGAATTACGAAAATCGCTGTATACAAAAGGGTGGTGCTTGTGTGTAACTTATATGATAATGACTGATTTGATTATATATATGCACAATTTGCACAATCGAGCTGACGAGGAACGCACTACGCCAGTGCGGTTGCTGCGGTATATTTGACCTTAGCACACATTATACAGGCTACATACTCTGCGCTTGCACCATGGCCTACTTTAGAGAAGGCCATGCTTGCACACATATGCATACATTTGTCGATGTGTGCCATTCGTGCTTCTCCTTGCCTAAGATATTAATATTATTGCGACTGAATGCAAGGTATTTTCGGCCTAGTCGACCTCTAGTCCATTCCATACCATGTCCAGGAAATTTAATGCTTTTGTCGAGATGAAATCTTTCAATGTGTATAGGCTATAGTATATAATATACATATGTATATACATGTACATGTGAAACATGCATGACTATGCATATGTGAACCATGACTATACATAAATAGGCAGGATATAGTGATACCGAAACGTTCTGTCTGAGGACTAATGATTGTGCTTACCGCCAGTGGCGTAGCTACCTATTGGCTAATGTGGCTAAAACCAAGGGCGGCATGTTGGTGGGGGCGGCAAAATGTGATGATTTTTTTTGTTTTAAGCGAACAAACACAGTCGCATTTCTTCATTCTCAATCTCAAACAAACCCAGGCAAAAATGAAATATGAAAATGAGATATTTGGCTTTTTAAATCCCCACAACTTGTTGAGAAGTGGCGGTATCGATACCGGTATAGGCCGACGCCAGTTTGAGAATTTGTATGCTGATGACGTCGATATTACCGAGTTAAAACTAGAAATCGCAAGGTTCAATCGACTAGTGCAATCTAGTGGTTTTTCATTCAAGAATGATGCTACAGCGTTGGACGTACTGCAATGGTTAAGCAAACATCGTTTATGTGAATCTACACCTTATTTATGCGTGAGTCTTAAGCTATACCTCACTGCTGCTGTTTCTATCGCAAGTTGCGAAAGAAGTTTTTCAAAACTTAAGTTGATAAAATCTTATTTGAGATCAACTATGGGTGAAAGTAGGCTGTCTGCGTTAGCAATACTTTCCATTAAAAGTGAATTAGTTGAGACAATATCTTTTGACGACGTAATTTCTGAATTTGCATCATTGAAAGCTCGACGTCTTCAATTTTAATTGCCGTATAAATTTAACTGTTCTGCGTATTTCACATTTCATTGACCGTAGCGCACGAGACCTTCGGGTTTCTGATATAATAAAAACACCACTTAAATTCTCCGGCTGTCTGAAATTTTAATAAGCTTTTACAACGCGCAAGGGGGCGGCATTTCGCGCAAAAGCCAAAGGCGACACATTACGTTGCTACGCCACTGCTTACCGCCACATCGGGAAGCCTCGAATTTCGTAAAGGATATCATTTGTCTAGGTAGTACGTTACGCGGTATAAACTCGGAGCATCGCTTTGCTTCGAAACGCCTGACAATTACATAAAATTGGAAGTTACCCTTCACCATGTTGCTTGCGCGCTGTCGCCTGATCACGCACGAATGATTGCGGATTGAAATCCGGCCGTAAAATTGTAAGGAAATCATGTTTTGGGGAACAGTTGAATCGACAATAGAAAATCAGCATCATCATCACCGCACTGAAACCAGACAGACCCTCTGCAAATTAAAATCGCTTAAGGCGTTACCGCGTCTCTGCCGCTGAGCAGTGAATGCTGAAGCAATACACTTATTGCAACGCTTCTCATTCTCAAGACTGCATACTTGAACGGTGTTCTACCGGAAGCCTTTGTAAGCGAGAGTTTGCAAATTGGGGCTGTAGGCAAGTTTTTAATCTAGCATTGGTACGACGTGCACGCAATCCTGCTATACCGGAGAACCTGTTTGTAAACTGATCATACTACAGGAACTACGCTATATCTGATTAGTCAATTTCAAATAAGTGATACTACTAAACTACAACTGTCCACCTGAGCATCGTCAAGCAAGACATTCATTCTGTATTCGTGTAATGCTACTAGCGGCGAGAGACTACGATCGAAGAAGCTGCCATCGTCACGCCTGAATAAATCCTTTTCGCAACAACGACCGTTAGGCTCCGCACGACATCGGTGACATTCATGTGATCGAGCACTCGAATGAAGTACATTTTAGCGTCGGTGCTCTGTTTAACTTTCATAGGTAAACAATTTTGAGCCGGCGTCAGCCCTAAAGCAAAGAGTCGCCATATATTTGAATATTTGAAGCCTACGCTACCCGCGTCCTGTGTGTCACCGCCTTTACTTGTTCCTTGAACCCACGCGTCCAGTTAATTTTTGCAACTTTGGTTGCTAGTCGCCCGCGGTGTTGCCGATAGATAATGAAGTGTAGGCTACTGGGAAATGCGAGTGTTCTCATGTTCTCGACAATTTGTCATTGTATCGCATATTTAGTGTATTTCTACTGCAATTACACCTCCGATCTGAGTCTTCATTGTCTTATTGTGATATCTTACAAAATGTAGGCTACGCCTACACGACTAATCAGCAGAATTTCGTCACTTGCTTGAATTTAATCATTTTTTGAATGGGCTAATCAATTTCCCAATTATATAATATATATATGATAGCTGAAGGTGATGACTGATGATCACATACAATAGATAGTGTCAACACAGTTTTAACGCCCAGCTAAATTTAAGCCTTCGGAGTGCCCCTCCACCATATTCATCATTACGGGATGAAGGAACGAAGCTGCTTAGGTTTCCAATAAAATTGCTCATATTGGAGTGCGAGACACAATTACCTTTCTCTGCCAGACTCTCACTGACATAATGTTGTTTTGTTTTACAGGTTGAAAATCGATTCATGCGAAACAACTGATGCTCTGAAAAAGGAATTGCAGTCTGTCAAAGGTGAGTTGTGAGAGGTGCAGTACAGTTAACCGTTAATCACGTATATTCCCGGTCATGGATTCTGACTTCCATGGGGAGGGGGTATTGATTGCACGAATTTCTGTTGCTGGTGGGTCATCGTATAAACGTTTACAGCCTCATCAATACACTACCTCCATCATTTATAGCAATCACAGTTTTGTAAATAACTCTTGGAATTCGAGATGTTTCAAGCCTGCAGCCTGGAGTTCCAAACCCTGACTGATACCATACATTAATTTGCTCCACAAAGATAAAGCTCATACATCTTTACAGGTCGAACAGTATTGTGCCTGGCATGACAGGGTAATACGAATGTTTAGTCAAACAATTTAATGCCATGTAGTAGCACATGAGACTACGCCATTACCGGATTTCGGTTGTAGGTCTATTAGCAAGCGGTCCAATTCTAAATCTCGTCTGAATTCTCTACCATAACATGCCAAGACATGAAAACAGGTATCTGCTGACCCCAGATTTGATTTGTATGCATTCTGGAGTAGATGTGGATGGGTTATGTAATGATCAAATTCAGTGGTGATAATTCACTGTCACACCCAGCCTTAACTAAAGGTCTGGTAAAAGGAAGTGTTGCAGCAGGATTGGCGTAAGTGCGCACTTCTCAATCTCATTTTATTTATCAGAGAGCTGCGCCCTAAAAGAGAGAGATTTAAACGATACCGTGCTGAAGTTACAGTCCAATGAATCCAGTCTGAGATCAGAAATTGCAACGTTGTCAGAAGATGTAGCGCTTAAGAAGAAAGAGTGTAGCGAGTTGCTGGTAAGTTGGTATCAGACTTATCAAAGTTGAGTTAACTAGAGTTACGTTGACCAATGTCATCTTGTGAACCACTCATCCGAAAGTTTGGTTCGGGGGGCCGCATCAAGTTGTAGCATTTGACAAAGGGACGGGACCAGGATGGAATGCTTTGATAATACCCATCTCGTCGAATAAATTCCACATCATGGGATATGAAGAAAAGATATTCTTTCATTTGAAATGAGTCCCTAGATGCTAGATAGCTAGAACATCAGCTTGGAAATACAATTTTAACAAGTTTTAGCTGCATAATTTTTATTGTCGAGGGGTTGGATTAAAACGTTTCCCGGCCGTATTTGAGCTGCAGGAAGTTGTTTGCCCGTGTCTGTCCTAGTCAGTAGTCACACACTCGGCATAGAGTTCTGTTGACTATTTCCATTGCAATGTAATTCTGATTGGCTACACCTTTCGTATTCATAACTGCAGGTCGAACGAGATATTGCGTCACAGGAGTTGAAATCTTGGAAGAGCAAGCTGGAAGAAGAAAGAAATATTAGTATAGAGGCATGTCAGAAATACAAAGAACAGTCGAAAAAGCTTGAAGATTTGAATCAAATGAAAAATGTCTTTCATGCACAAACGTCTGAACAGACAACTGAAATTAATGAGTAAGTAGTCCCCTTATTGCGTACATTCAGTTAACGGGGTGAGGAGCGTAAGTTAGGCCTCTTATTTCTTTGTTTCTCGAGAGCTGGCGAAAAGAGGGGCTATCCCAGGGTTTGGGGAATAAGCCAGAAACAGAGTATAAAAATGTTTCGCAGAATTTCCTGACATCTGAAGTTGAAGCTGCGGTTTTCATCATAATGATTTAGAGGGGACTGATGATGAATGGATTCTAAAAAGTAGAATGGTCTTAAAGGGACACTAAACCCTAAATATAATGATGGCTCAAAACAAAGCCAAAGCGACCGTAACCTTCGAGCTCTGCATCTGCTTCATTGTTTAGCAACAACCTCAATCAAACTCCACAGACACAAAATGAGAAACCACCAAATAGCAGCCCTCGGCGGCTTGTGGTTTAGCCAAAATATTGAAAAAGGAACCGATTTGCGCGAAAGTAATGTTGCCACGCCATATATTGATCAACATTTCTGTATTTTGAGCCACCATTGTATTTAGGGTTTAGTGTCCCTTTAAGCAAGGTGTTGCCTCAGCTTGGCAGGTTTATATTGTTATATTGTGGGAAGGGTTTGCTTACTTCATTAATCAGCAGATGAGGATCTCCTTACCACGGTGAAAGATTCAAAATACATTTCTAATTCTCATAATTTTGTAGCTAAGTATAAATGCTTATTAGCCGGTACTTGGTACTCATTTCTGTATCTTACCACACAATATGTTCTGACCATTATATAGATTGAAAGAACAGATATTGGTTAGTGAAGCAAAGGCAGATGCGCTCGAAACACAACTGATGCAATCTAGTGCTGACACTGTCCGTGCGTTACGCGAGGAGGAGGAGGCAAACGAAAGGATTCGCCAGCTGGAAGTTGAATTAACAAGTCATAAAACACAGTATCAAGCAAAGCTCAATGAGTTCACGAGGTGAGCAGTTTATGATCTCTTCATATTGTGATGGAAAATATATAAATGATTAGTAGATTAACATCTTAGCTAATTCCGGTTTTGCACTACTCAATATCATATCCCTTCACCCCAAAATTAGTTTTTGGCTCCATCTTCAGATGTCTGTGTCTCTGCTCACACCTGCGATATAATTTATTGCTCCGTTGGTTGGGACCCCGACACTCACCCCACTAGCCGCATCAACCCTAAGATGTAAAAATTTCATCTGGAAACATCCCTTCCAGGCTTCCAGCAAGGATAATATGTAGCCAGGCAAAATAGCTATGACCATTATCCAGTACTTCCTTGCCTAAGCGGTCCAGTTTGTGGATGTATTGTGTCGGCGAAAATTGAAACTACCCCAGCCACAACTAGTCCCAAGCCGAGGCAAATGGGAAGGTAGTGACAGAAACGGCATATACAGTATAATCGCTGTCAAATCATAAGCGGTTCGATCTGCTGTGACCAGCCAACCACCCACTAATGGGGCATGTCCGAAAGAGAGAACAATAGTTTTTGCTCTTAACACCACCATCTACTGTACGTTCTTGCAGACGACTGTTGGAAACTCAGAAGAAATTGAATGCCAAACAAGACAAGCTGAGTTGCATCACTGCCATGAGAGATTCCGATTGTGTTGAACTGAAGAGAATGAAGAAACTTGTAGAGGAACAGTCTGTGAAAGTTCTAAATGCTGATAGGTAGTTTTTCATATTTGTTTTTCATATTGTATTACTGGAGTCCTTATCAATGTGATGTTTCATATTGTGGAATTTGAACCAGGGCTCCATAGGCCTATCATACTAGCACGGCCAACTGGCTCGTCCACAACATTGGTGGATTGAATCATTACAACAGCATCAAACGTTTCTCATGAAATAAGTGGTAAGTGATCCAAGATGGCCCTCCCAGCATCATTGGGATATGGAAGAGTGTGGAAGGGTGGGGTAAAACAGTTTAGTCCAATAATTCCTTGCCCACATGCCCAGTCTGCTTGCTCACAATGATGCACAGTAAGCTGTCTGATCACTGGCAAAAGTTGGGCATAGATATTTGCCCAAGCCTGGCTACATGACAAGATGAGACAATGAGAAGTTATTTTCCACAAAAGTATAATAGAATTGAAACCATAGACATGATGTTCCCAATATGCTATTCAGTCACTCATCACCTTTCAATTGATCGATACACATCAGATATTGCATAGCGAGTACCAGCAGTTCCCTCGATAAATTTAAGATTATCATCTCTCATTCACAAAACCAAGGCATACAATTCAAAGTTACAACACACTTGATACGAGCCTAAATTCCACTTCTTTCCACGCTTTAAAAATCCATAGAATTGTGATGATTAGAATAGGGGAGATGCTTGCTACTTAGTAAATGAATATCAATTAAACTGATTTTATTGGTTATACTGTTTCAGGCTGGCCAATGAGAATGCAGCAAGCAAAGAGAAAATCGCCATTTTACAGAAGGAGATTGCCATTGTTAAAGCAAGCTCTGAAGGTGTATCTATAGAAGAACTTGAAAAGTAACAATATTATCCACATACTGCTATAATACGATCATCTAATTGTCATATATTGTTTTGCAGGTGGCGAAATCTGTATAATGAACTCCAGGAAAAAGTCAAGCCGTTTCAGGTGAGTAAATCGCTGATTTTACGTTGCTTGGTACCGGCTCAATCCACCTGATTTTATCTCATTGTTCATAGTTCATATGCTTTTGGCTGACGAGCTGAGCATATGCATGTTGCTAATTACATCTTCATGGTTGTAATCGGTTGCAAGGCTGAAATATCAGAATGAAGACGGTTTGGCCGCAAGCATTCTGTTACAGACCATTTCTAATTCCAGATGGTTCAGCCACTGTCGATACTGGCACGAGTCTGCGAGAGGACTAGTTATTTGTCCATTACTGCATTGCATTTACTTTTGTCATTTTGCCTGACAGTTCCCACTTAACAAGGAGTTACTGATAAGGTTAGGACTGAAGGTGTAGAGGTAGTAATAAAAACTGTACAGAGGTAGTGATTCACAAGCCTGTCCTGCTACCCTGATGTCCGATACACAATATGTCGATCTGAGTGGTAGGCTACGCCACTGTCGTTCCTGTAATTCTTGACCATCTCCCGATCTCAAGAAGCAATCACTCGGAAAAATTGAGGTTCAATGACATTATATTCAATAACAAATCAAAAGTAAATAATATTACTTGCTCTCTTGAACTCGTGTCCGAACCATGTGGAATTAAATGGGGTCCATAGCAGACGGTTCAGCCTGGTCATGGATGGCCATCTGGAATCCATTTTCTCTTGCATCCTATATTACCTGAAGAATGACTTCATGTTCAGGGCCAGATTGACGCATACAGTGCAGAGCGGCAGTCGTTACTGAGTGAGAATTCAGTCGCTCATGCTGAAGTTCAAGATCTGGGTAGGAAGTATGCTCAACTTCTTGGCCATCAAAATCATAAGCAGAAGATTAAACATATCGTCAATATCAAGGAAGAGAATAACAAGCTTAAACAGGTTAATATGGAGGATCTTGAAATATATATATATTTGTTATGCTCATAGGCTGCCGGCCTGCCACTTGCTAAGAAAGAGCTCTAGAAGCATGGTTTCAATATGGCATGTCCAAGGTTGACATGTCTTCTTCCAGAGTTATGACAACTCGAGTCAACTCAAATCGTGTTTTTCTAATGATTTAAAGTAACTCGAGTCACTAGAGGTCTAGGAATCGACCTATTTCTTAAACAACGAATCTGTCATCAATAACAGTAGACTGACTATATGCATGTTTTGAGTAATATATTATGCAGCAATACACAGACGATGACAAAATAGTGGCCACACCCTATTCTGCTGGCGCTATGAGTTATGGCATTTGGGAATAATGTGTATTACATGCCTGCTGACTTTTTGCAGGAAATTGCTAAATTAAGGACTCAGATGGAACGGATGCGTAAAGAAGCTCTCACTAAACGACCAAAAGCATTCGATCCCAAGGAGGCTTTTAAACATAAGAAAGAGAATACCCCTCTGTGTGATAATGCTTGAGTCAATCTTTCGCATTTGGGGTGCAGACCTGGTTTAGGATGTTAGCTGCATTTGTCGTCGCCAACTCGCCAATCATACTGTATGGTCCCAAGTCAATTTTCACACTTTGCGTAGTGGTTTTTCTCTACACATAGGCTATGCTCTCTCTCCCTTTGCATATAGAGTAGGCCTACATTAGTTCACTTGACATACGCTGTCGATCTTATGTTTCCTATCCTTATTGTATGTGTTCCTTGACTTATGGTGTATAATCTTGCAAACGCTGTATTCTTTATATTGAGAATGGTAGTTTTTATGCCAGCATGATTTTCATAGGGGACGCATTTGTGAGGAAATCGCCAATCATTGACGTAATAAATGATTATATTTTGCTCAATAAAGTTCTTGTCTGGCATATTCATCTGGAATTTGGATCTAGTTATCTATAGATAAAGCGAGGGTTAAGTTGAGGGCTCGTAAAACTAGATATGGGGCAGCTAAATAAGTCCAAACTGTGCTTGTCTGGGCACGCTGTGCCGAGGAGTCTTGGCAGCTTGTAGCTTACGGTGAAAACATTACGTTTTTGTGGGGTCTTGCGCCCAGTGTGGTGTAGAGGAGGAAACCGCAGACCATGTCATACATTCATGTGCGATGTATAAACCACCCAACGGAGTCGTTGGTCTGAAGAACCTGGACGAGGCCAACAAGCAATGACTGCTGTGGGGCTGCCCTGACGTCTAGTCTGAAGATAGAAAAATGCCAATAAACGAAAGAAGAAGAAGATTTGTAGCATCAAGTCACCACTTTGAAAAAACAACTTCAAGCCAGTCATATAAAAGCGTAGCCTATTTGACAAGCATGCTTTTTTCAATCATGGACGGATGAGTGCTATGCTTCTATTCCTCTTTCTTTTTGCTTCGTTCTCTATAGATGGTGTCTCTATGGTATAGCCACACCTCGAGCAGGTTTCAGACAAGTAGGCTCAGCAGGAAAGTATGCTTTCTGAATGTGGTAAGCTACAATCAGAATCAAGAGCACACGTCCTACAATTGGCGCGTAGTAATCCATTAGTTCCATTTGAACCGATGATGACTAAATGTAATTTATGAGCTTCTCAGCCCCTAAGCTGCAAAATTTGTCATTTCAGGTGTGCCGGGTGAGCAATAAATTTTTGTAGTCTAGTCGAGTCAGTTCCGTACTTGTCGAAAATTAAGCAGGGTTCACACAATACTGTCCATACGAAATTTTTGCGGAAACGAGAGAGGTGGTAGCAGCGGGTAGTAAATTGCCCTCCTGCTTGGGGAATCAGTGGTAGACAGACAAGAACGCGATCGGTTTGGTCGCGGAGGAAGCAGCCTTACTCGACGTTGCGATATAATTGTGCCTCGGCGTAAAGACAGCCTAGGCTACATCAACGTAGTTGAAAAAGTTATGCAACCTGTGCAGCTGGATCTGTAGGCATCGCTTAATCATATGTAGCCTACGCCTACTTCTCAACGTAACAAGGAGGCAGCAGCAGCAGGTGCCAGTCTGAGGTAATATGCATGCATAATCAATCGTACATATAAGGTGCACTGTGCATCATTTTCTTGTCTCGTGTGCTGAATTTACATCGAAGCAAGTCAGCATGTATTAGCTGCGCGCAATAACGACCATTTGAGTAGCCTATTCGACTTGGTTCCATATTTTACCATATGCGCGGAAAATACCGATTGTCGTGCTCTGCCAAGCAGGCGATTGTGATATCCTATCACACTGCATGTTCGTCGCGAGGTTGAGGCGGCGCGCCGCGTTTCGTGTATATAAAGTGTTACTGGAAGGATGTTTGGCGGTTGCCAAAAAGAGGAGACGAATACTAAGTCGACGCCCTTGGGGTGGCGCAATCCGTTATCGGTTGATTAGCTAGTAGCGTCAGAAGGGAACAAGTGGTGGCGCATCAGTCAGCCCAGGTGCGCCGCATCGTTGATTACCACGAGATAGTCTTGATGAGAATTAGAAACAAGCCGCTTGTTATGCAGTTGCAACAGTCTGGCGAGAATCGACTGTGATGCGAGCTGCTGCCCATAAGCCTATATATGCGGGTCAGATCGGGTCAAGCATATAATGATGTGATTCGCGGTTTGCCTATGGGACTATGTATCTATACAGGATATAGAATATATACTCTTACAATTTCAGGAATATTTTGGTGTTTACTGTAGGGTAGGTACAAGTCGTGTTTCACCACCTGCTGATGGCGGTTGCGAGTGCGGCGTCGGATTTTTCTCAAGGTGCTGTTGAAGAATTGCTGGAGTGTGCCATTTGCCTGGGAAGATTAAACGATCCGCGGGTGTTGTCTTGTCAGCATTACTTCTGCAGAAAATGTCTGCAAGGCAAGCATATATTCATACCGTGTATTTTAAACTACATCTCGACGTGAGATGAATTTACCTTCCGTGGCATATGCTAGGTTGCGCCGGACGAAGTGGAACAAAATGCAAATATCTGAAGTGCGCAATATGTAGAAAGACCACTAATCTCTCGTTTGAAGGTGTGAATGCCTTGCCAGCAAACTACGCAGTTAAGGGACTTTTGGAGATGGCCAAGCAGCGTAAACCAGATGCGAAAGATAGCAGCAACTGCAAATCGCTTCCAAATGGACCTGTAAAAGAAGGTATAGGTATAAGCCCATTATGAACATGCCTAAACCATACGCCGAAGGTGTAGAACCCAGTCATTGCGAGCAATGTGTAGGCATGGTAGGCCATGGTTGGCCATGGTTGCGAGCAATGTGTGTATAGGCCATGGTAGGCCATGGTGTAGGCTATTGTTAAACCGTACCCGTCTCAGCCCGGATAAATTGGACCGTTGCGGCAGGATACGGGCAAACGGCCAACGTCACCGCCTTTAATCCAAACCAGAATATGAAATGTTTTGGTGAGATGAAATAAACTTGTCTGTTGGTCTGTCGGTGATTGTGGCAACTTCCGTAGCAGAGTCAAAACATATATTTTCTGTCGGATGTGTGCCGTAGGGATTTTTTTAATGCAGTGGCGCGAAAACGTTTGTGAAAACACACTGCCCCACACAGTACACACCCATTTTGACAAAACGAAAAAATGGGTTAGCCCTGAAGCCCCATATTCCTTGCCCCCACTCCCACCGGCTGAATTTGTGAACTATAGAATAGCCTAGCCTTCAACTTCTGAAACGCCTACCTTTTAATGCATAACTTCTTAAATGCCTACATTTTAATGCGTAACAGGTATTGTCAAATCACGGGTTGCACAAATCGATCGCGATACGAAGAATGATGCTACTGGAGGCAAAAAGATGCCAGTTAACATTAGGCCGAAAGGCAAAGACGTCGCCCGTGTGGTAGCAAAGACTACGACAGACGAGAATAAAAATTACCGTCAGGCAAAGAAGACGACTATAGTAAGGGTAAATCTATGCCCTACATCGGAGAGTAGCAACGATTCGACTGGTGGAGATACTTCCAGTTCGGACGAGTCTGACAGCGAAACCTCTCAGGTAAACCAGCAAATTTTCGACGCTGATATATATTTGTAGTTTTGGTACAATCGGTAATGGCCCTGGAGCCGCCAAGTAGGCCCAAGGCCGTCGATATAGGCCAATTCATGATCTTTCGATAATTGATATCGGCCGCCGGTCAGCCAAGAAGACATATATTAGCCTATCGTGTTGTCTTTGAAAAGACTAGCTTACCTGTCGATCCATAGTCCTGCGCTAGACATCTTTCTGGATCCGGCATATGTACAGATGTAATGCACAACTCGGCAGGAGAGTTGAGCGACTTTTAGAGGACCAAAGAAAATGACCTATTGTGGAAATTTGTAACAGTCATAAAAGAGCAATAAATCGGCCACGTATAGGTGTCAAGCTGATCTATGGTACTGTATCTCTATTGATAAGAATATTGATTATATAGGGTATAGAATGTGACATCAAAGGTTAATGTTGGTATGACCATGCTGAAACTTGATAGGAAGTGCTAGATCTTCAAGCAAATACTGATCTGATGGTTGCAGTTATTGACCGCTGAATTACTGAATTTAACATCTGTTGGATGATCAAATGTAACCCAGTGATTCTAGATTCTGTATTATGTCGAATACGCTTGTGGGAGGCTCACCTCGTAAGTACGACATGTGCAGGTAAATGGGAGTCTTAATTGTACGATGCAGAAAACACGACTGATTGATTGCGGCACGTAAGCGTGCTTATATAGGAGCAAGGAGACAATACAATCAATGATGATTAGGCCTACTAATCACCTATATCATATAGATTCTACTATGGAAAATTGGACAAAGATGCACGGATTGCACGCATTGATTCATTATGTGGGTCCGAGCGTTTTCCGTTTCGCTTCGATGATTTTTCTCATGCGTCTTTCAGGGTAGTTCAGGTTTACCTTCTCTATACTAAAAAAGGGCGCAGGACTAGGCTGTATAGGGGCTGTTCTATTCTCCCATTCAACTGTTCCCCATGAACGTTTCCGTGATGTGCGTGAGCAATGAAATAAAGGCGATGTTTCGTAGGACTATCAATTGATAGTCGATGGACAAAAAATATGAGGAACCCCACTAAACCCTTCTCTCTTTCGGCCATGTTCATGATTTGGCAGTATTTTTTGTATACGTGAAGCCCTTCCTGTAGCAACCCTCCCTTTTTCTACGGGAGCTCGGAACCGATGGAGGCCGTGACCCCACTAGCATGAATGCTAAACCCTTGCTGCCACCAATCACAACCAGGGCTGAAGTATAGGTATAGTTCCAGTGCGACTACGAGAATCGAAAACCGGCCTAGTGTAACGATAAGGCAACAACACGTTCTCGCTTTTCTCAAGAGCCTTGGGAGGACATTTGGTTATGTTATTGATGGTCTGGCGGCGTACAACACATTTGAATCACCGCTTGTTGACGAATTCAAACTTATCTCCTTAAAATCTCCATCGTCAACTTTTGTCCGTATAGCCTGCCGTCGGTATTGGCATGTAAACAAGAGCTTTCTTGGCCGATTCATTTGGATGGCTTTCTTCCGGCTTAAAAAGTAAATCCAGGGATGATCACCTTCGCTGAAATCGGTATTCGTTTGGACGGCGCTGCGCGATTGATAGACGGCACCAATTGTTGGTCGTCGATTTACTTTCGCATTAATCTCAGGTGATTGGTCACTGCCTGTAATAAGTATGGCGGAAACAATATAATTGACACTCAATCAATCAATTATCTTTTACAATTGATACGTGGCATGCACAAATCACTGGCGGGCAATGGCTTTGAGAATAGAGATTGGCCGGTATTGGTATTTTCAATGCCGATATTATAATCGGCCTTTCACATGACTGATGGCCGATATCGATAATCCAAAAATCATGAATATATAGTGGCCTCGCAATCTGCCAAAAGTCGATATTAGACCGATTATGGTCTGATTATTAAGGCCGATATCCAATATTGATTTCCTTACTTGACTAACTACCGATACCGGTAATCGCAAAAATACAAATATCGGCCTCGATATTTCGGCCGGGGCGATAAATCGGTCGACTCCTAGTTGAGAATAAGAAAAACATTCCTGTATGCTTGTTGGTCATTAGCTATACGAGTGCGGATGACCGGGACAATGATCTGGGCGTATATTGACCTGGTGTATAGGTAACACCAAACAACAATCTTACCAGAATAATGTAAATGTTTTTATCTTCACCGTAAGCCAGCGCAACCAGCAAAGTTCTCTTGATAGTAGTATTCTTCACTATATACGTATGACTACTGCCATTGCAGCTCCTGAATTCTTGCTACTGAATGAACTGACATGTTTTAGCTTATTGCATGTCGACTGTAAAAGGACATGGACTGGGCTCATATAATGGCAACCGCCTTGATTTATCCGCAGACCAGCGACTATTCGGACGAATCGAGTTGCTCCTCTCTTAGCGAGGACTCTACCGATACTGACAGCGAAAGCGATGAAGAATCGGGTGACGAGAGTTTGCCATCTGCTTCCATGGCATTTGGAGAAATGAATATTGGATCCGAGGTAAATACCCGCAGTAATACATTTAGTGTACGTACGCCTACACTCAACTGTGTCACAATCCCTTATTTGAAGAATAGTTGGCCTCTAGGAGCCGGTATGGGGATTTAAAAATATGCATACAGCGACGTTGGATTATGTTAGCATAATTCTATGTGTCCGGCTGATTGTCTAGCTTGAGTGAATGGAGCCATATAGCCTAGGCCTACCCGCAGGGCATTTGCCGCCTCCGACATAGGTAATCTCTATCACTTTCTCATTGGTCAATCATTCGTAACGTGGGATTTGCTATAAAAGGCGGTCCAATTATACCCATAACTATAAATAGCAAGCCGCGGAGTACCGGACCTCGGCAAATATTTTCAGAGTTTCTGATTCGATTAGCGTTCTATTTGGGATCAGGGATAATTTCTACCGTCTGCTGTTCCGCATGGTCCGTCTTTAGTCCCTCTTCCCGACAGTTTCTTGATTATAGGCCAACTACACTACGGTCATGATCAGTGTGGAAATGGTACCCACTAGATACTTTTCCTACCAAACCTTGCCTTCTGTTAGGTGTACGTTTTCAGTAAAGTACGAAAGCCTACTAAAGGAAAATTGGTTCACGTGAAAGGTTATGGCCGACAACTGTTTGCAGGGATTGAATTGGTGAGTGTTCACTTCATCGATGGATGTTTGTGTATGCGTTGGATGAGTATGTGAATGTTGACGTTGCTCCGCTAGTCCGCCATGTACCCAAAGGTGCGTGTTCGTAACACCCCACGATAAACGCCACTGACTGAGTGGATACTGCTGAGCACGGCATAGCGACGCGAGATGAACACTCATGAATGCCAAGCGCCTTCTCTGATCAGCCCAAATTTTGTCATTTCAACGTTACCAGATTCATATGGGCTTACCAATGGGACTTCCACCTTTTGTCTTGTCTGACGTAGGTCATATCTTATTATAGTTATATTATGTATACTGTCGGGAAACAATGTTTTAAAAGTCCCGTGGGCGGTTATCTAGGCTACTGGAAATTATTCATGCCATGGCAGGGTCCCAACGTCATAGACATCATGCGAAGTCGCTGCCTACTCCCCACTTCGCAATTGGCTATGGCTACCTATGGCCAATTTAGCCTTAGCCTAAAAGACAGTGCTGATGCCTCTAGTCTAGAGGGCTCAGTTTTCGGACTAATTATTTCTAACCATTTCCTAATTGTAGGAACCCGGCAGTAGGTCTTGGATGAAACAGCAATGTGAGGTAGTTCGTGGCACATCTTTGCATCAGTGGTGGACTCAGAAAGGAAATTCTGCTCGTGCTATAGTGCACTTGGACGATTGCTTGCCCGCTAACGTCGTAGAAATGATGAAGTGATCTTGACACGTACGGCCGTCCGCCTTCCTTCGATCATATGTATATATTTATTGTTATTGCTCGATGTTGTTGAATAATCGCGTTCCATAATTTGTCTGAGTTACGGGCCGTTAATAAATAATAAGGTGAACCCAACTACAATGAGGCGGCGTCGAGGCGTAGATTGGTATAGGTTTATTTATTCACATGTCGAGGGCGACGAATCAGTAGGCCTACTCGTCTGGAGAGCTGTTGAGAGGGCACGGGATGGAGGGGACTAGAAATGAAGTAGGCCATTGGTGGGGCAACACGCCCTGCCAGGTACAACGCCTTTTGCCATTATTTACGAACATACTACCACTGTTGATGTTTTTGAATATATATATGGCGTTTTCAACTACATAAGGTCATTTATACGCCAGGTCAATCGAAACCGGAACCTCTTGATCAGAAGGCGGACAGTCTAATCAACTGAGTGTGGTACAAACATGCTACGGAGGGGGTGGATAAATGGCCTATCCTAAAATAGCCTGTGGCGGGCGCATTATATCGCCCTCGCTGCACTTGTCGAGGAGGAACGTGTCAGCACGTAGCCCTATGGTGCGTACCTTGATAGATGAAATATACAGACCATTATATTGCCTTCAGCCGAAAATGTTCAGCTTGTAAAACTGGATTATCAACACCATACTATCAAGAGGATCGCTGGAATAAAGGCTAGCGGATATGGATGGGAGCCAAGGAACCTGGAACCGCACTTTCTTGGGAAGTGCCGGATGCCTTTACCCCCGCAACCCTCTCCGGAACCGACTATATATAGCAACACAACTGCGACGCTTGATTAGCGACACCAAGCGACATAGAAATTAGGGTATTGTTTGGGGTAGATGGCGATAGAGAGCATTGATGTCTCCTGCTCCGGGTCTCTCTATCGTAGAGTCTCTACACTACAGTTTCTCTATCTCATGGTTCTTTCGCCTTGCATGGGCATCCCATCGTGTAAGAAACAAAGGAAAGATGGTAGGATGTAGCTGTTGGAATATGTTACTAATCTGCTCTTACGGTAGAAGTCGAGGCAGATGTAGTCGAGAGCTTGAGGAACTACTACCGGTAGGTGACCAAGCTAGATCAGGGACTGTTCGATAGGTTCGATAAAGGTATAGGCAACGCCGGTACGGTGGGCGTACAAAGTTCATTGCATACAAGATTGTCGTAATTCAAGGATGGTGCGTTTTGTTTTCCCACAGTTACAAATTCACTAGATACACTTTGACCCACGTCGAGTTTGAACATTGAATAACCACAAATATGAACGCCCCTCCAGCATTTGAATCATTTCTCTTATTTGACGGCGAGAAAAAAATTCAAATTGTCAAGGACACGAAAGTACCAAACGCAGCGCATTTCACTATCAACAAGGAAGATCATACACTCGGGAATTTGTTGAGGATGCAGTTTCTGAAAGATCCCAAAGTTATATTTGCTGGATACAAAGTGCCACATCCATTAGAACATAAATTCATATTACGTGTCCAAACGACTGGGGATTATAGCCCACATGAGGCATTTACGAACGCGATTACGGATCTTATCAGTGAAATTTCATTGTTGGAAGAAAGATTCAAGGTTGCCGTCAGAGAAAGACAGGAAGGAATTGAATAGGAGTTGAAGGAAAATGAATATTTCAAGCTACCGTACCAATAGTGGAATTGGAATTATGGCACCCGAGTCAGTCTACTGCTCTCTGTAAAGGCGAAGACCATGAGAATGGAATTCTCAGTTACTATTCAAATTTCGGGATTTGCAACCACGTTGTCGTGAGAGGATCAATCTCTTTCATAAACTCTTTGTGTCTCTGACTTTCTCGAGTTTATCACCTGTCAATCAATATCCATTTGTACGATTTGCAAGCTTAATCTATACCAGTAGGCCACGTTTTCAATTTGTGTCATATTAAATGGCGAACCCCGAAATTACCAACACTAAACAAGTAATCAGTGGACTTGCGGATTTAAAGTAATTTCCAATGAGACTGACTAACAGATAATAAGGTTAATTAAGGGCCGGTTTGGTTGATCAGGGGTAGGGGTGGGATGATAGTTCAATATTTGCAACAGGAGGGCTGGGAGCCTTTTTGAGTTAGGAGCACTAGCTCTCCTTAGTCTGCAAATCTGCGCTCTACTTTTTAGTGTCACCCTGAATTTGCCATGCATACATGCCATCTTCTCTAGTTAAACACTGTGGTACGGCCACTTAAGCTCATCAGAAGTGTGGCAAAACTGTCTGTCTGTTTGCCTGTTTTTTGTTGTCAGCTCTACTGATTTTAGAGGTTTTACTGTGAAATTTGGCAGGTATGCAGAAATGGCTATTGGTTAACAGTAGAGGTAGTCACGAGCTGTTCGTGAAACTGCTATTAAATAACAACCCATTAATTTTGGTATTTAGTTGTGCCATTCTAGTTTCTTGATAGCCTAGTACATTATGACTTTCGTATACTTGTACAACTTGTGTTGCACGTTACGAGCCCAGGTTTTCAACACAGTCATGTTGTTTCCATATTTTCAGATCTTTATCCCACTGGTATTATCTTAGCTATTCTAGATGGGACTATGCACAGCCCTCCCACTTTTGATACTCATGTTATGGCTTGGTACAGCAATGTATGTTGCTGGTGGAATATTCGGATTATCAAGCACGCTGACACTATTTGAAAAATATGGTCCGGTTAACGGTGAGTAGCGTCTACTCCAAATATTTGCCACAATAACTTACTGGATTTTTGTAGGTCAAAAAAAAATATTTTTCTTCTGCTGGCAATCGGTACTTGATGGCCCAGTAGCCTAATTGTAGCACTAGCAAGCATCCTATGTCGTAATTACAAATGTCGCTGTTGCAGCATTCTCTGAAAAGTCGTGAAGGAGAGCTTATATATATATAATTGAATTTACGCTTTCACTGTCATTGATGCATGCGCACAACAAATGATAGTGATGTATTCAATTGGTTCCTACAAAGCAGTAACGGGACCAGTCGCCAAGCTTTTTTAGAATATTGAATAGTTTTACAGTATTTACAACAAATGGTGAGCGATTAGTAATTTCCTATTCTTACTACTTTACCATCCAGGTTGGTGGGGTAGTGGGTAAAGTTACTAGCCACCTGATCAGGAAGGCTCGGTTCGAATGCCAGTTATAATTATCATGTATCTAACAATTGGTATCCACTGCCGGCTGTTAAGCACCATTATGGGGTTAGTGTGGAGGGGTGGTGCTGGTTTAGAAAAGCGACAGCGTCTTTTTTCCAAAGGATGAAAGAAACCGAACCCCTCTGTGCAATTCTATATATTCTTTATCATAAGTCGGCTGGTCCTCGCTTACAGTTTTGACCATCTATGTGTACTTGGGTGGACTCAATGGTTTCATTACCATGTAGCTGCAAAATAA
The DNA here is from genome assembly GCA_030412335.1 of Botrylloides violaceus. NCBI lineage: Eukaryota > Metazoa > Chordata > Ascidiacea > Stolidobranchia > Styelidae > Botrylloides > Botrylloides violaceus. The sequence goes on from JASFYC010000810.1 coordinate 5,261,581, forward strand.
TATTCTTTGTCATAAGTCAGTTGTACGTTGTACCTCACTAATGGACTTATGTACCTATTATAGCCAATTAAATTTTACATTCCCAATTTCCATTGTTAGAAAAAATGTTAGCCTATGTTTTCCCCATGGATATCTTGATGTGTTTGTAAAATTAGTAGGCTTATTATTAGTGGTAAGCTGGTAACACTTTCCATTTTAAATTACACACAACATACAGATACTGCTCATTTCATTTCTTGCTTCATTGTTGTGGGTGGTTGCCAAATTTATTTACCTCTATCCCAAGTTTTCTTGCTTACATGGTATTTGCTTTTACCACAGGACAGGTCTCTAGGGACATGTTGTGACACTTTCGTCAAACTGTTGGTCTAATTATTGGATTAACCAAACTATCTTATGCTCAGGCATTGATGATAAATTCTCAATGTAATTCTACCAACTTGAGAGGTTTGAGTTGGAGATCATTTTGTCCTATGGGCTTGCCTTTTCAATTCAAACTAGGCTGTCAATGAATTACGTTGAAACATTAGTTCTTCTGTTTGTTTATGGGCTTGTGTTTTGCTAGTGGATTAATGTTTGCATAGTGTGTAAGACTGTCAATATATCTGAAGGCACTGGTAGTACACGTTTTCACCTTGATGCCCAACCCACGTGAAGTTTTTATTGAATATCGTAATGTCGCCTGAAATTTGTTCCGTGAGGACTAGGCTACCGTATGTTAGTGCAGTTTGTGTACCGATATGTAGTTCCTGTAAAACCCCTACGACCCTACCCATGCTATGCCATGCCATGATCATCAATGCCACAGCAAATTTTACTGACAAATGGGATTAATGTTTTTTTTGTCTTTGTATAATTTGCTTGTTTTGTTTGCAAAATTGTAAAATTGTTACCTATTTTAATAATGGTCCGTCAAGCATTCAAAACCATGGTACTTGCATACCGGTTCTTAAATTTACCATTTTGATTTTTGAGGTACCTACTGGTACCAGCAACTAAGCGTATCACAACATTGGCTACTGCAAATTGAAGGGCATACGGATTTTGGTGTAGTCCTGGCCTGATGCACATTATATAAAGCCTTAGCTGCATTGCTGTGATTTTACTAGTGGTTGATTCCATTCTTAAAGTTCTTAAAGGGTGTGATTACAGTGATGGGACAATGAGATACTGCACTCTCTGAACTGTGATGCACTACTGGCACCATTTATCTATTTTATTCCTATATCTAACGCCTTTAGCCTGACAGGGAAGCTGTGGGTGCCTCTTTTATATCTGATGTGCTTCGAACAACTACCAACCTTTGTGAACTTTGCCATTAGTGCCAAATCAACTTGCTACGTTACTATATAGTATTCATTGTAAGTTACCATATGCAAAACTATAATTATATATCTCCTTTCAGGAAGTGGGAACCCTGCGTTGGATCCTCCTCCTCAACTGAGATGGGACCCAACACAGAATAAATATGTTCCAGTCAATCCCAATATACCTGGGAATCGAGTGCCGAAAGCGTGAGTGTCACTTCATTCTTACCATCTCCAATATTTTGTACATCTTCTGGGTAGCATAATATTGACAGGTATTCATGATGATTAATAGAAAATAGCGAAACCTGTAACGTTACACTGCTTAGTATTTCACAATTGCGCTTGATAAGTAAGAATCTACAAGTAGGGTGGGCCTTTGAGTATTCGAGCCAATCTGGCAATTGGCTGATTGGATCTGGTCTGAATTACTAGATATTCATATCTGATGAGATGATTCTAATCATCCCACCGACTAAGAGGCTTTTTAACATGATTTGATTTGGATATTATTGACCATATTAACAGAATATTTGCGCAAAGTTCATTTGCCCTCTGGCACTGTGATGTTGGCACAAGTCATAAATGAGCTGATATTTTTTTGTAATTTCGATGAAGCATTCGATTCGATTTAACCAGAATCATGCAGAAAGTTATCCAATTCTGCGAATATTGGGAATGGTATGAAAATTAGGCCGTATCGGTATATAGGCCTATATATATACCCTAATCGATTCGATCTGAAAAAATTATCTGAATCGTATTCGAATATGAAAATATTTGGAAACATCTATCCATAGTACAATTGAAGAGGATTGCGACTGGTCAGGCGTTGACTCATTGAACATAAAATTCATCATTTGTCTAGCCTTGGTGTTACCGTAGTTTAGTACCTGTCCAGTCTCGGTATGCAGCACCTGATTGCAATTTTTGTCCATGAATTGCAGGTTTACTATTTGCATTGGGATTCTTGGAGCATGGGCCATCATTATGTTTATTTCATCAATTGTGTTTATTGTTGATTCTCGACGCTGTAATGCTGCGATATCAAACATATCTTATGTTGGCAATCGGACAAGCGACTCTGCTATAAGCTGCACGTCTTTTGTATGTTTATCATTTTTTTTTTCATAAACAAATATAATACATGTTAATCCTATGCAATATACTCTGTTTTATGTTATGTTATTTTATTCTGTTTCTAGCATGCATGCAAGCCATGAATGAATAGTACATAATTATGCCTAGCTTGGACCAGGTGCCTCTGTGATTTGCTGTTTATGGTTGGTTTTGCATTGCTGCTATTTGCCCTTGGGAAAGCTTTTTCTTCACCCTTAAGCAGCTGCCAGAACACTTTCACTTGCCCCTAGGGCTCCAGCCTTGATAAGACTGGCGATTGATGCAAATTCTTGTCCTCATACAACATAGGCCTATACAGAATTACAGACAGCACATTTGGTTGTTATGGTATAAGATTGCAGACCAGAAAACTCCTCACACTGCTCCTTATGTTGGCTATCTGGCATGGATAGCCAGCATCTTTTGCTCATTGTTTGCTTGACAAGGTATGGTATGATTTATATCATACCATATAATTATATTTGTTATTTTAAGCAGACTTTTATTATTAAGCGATCATATTCATTATTTGATACTTGTTCATAGTCATAAGCAAGATTCCATCCCATGCTATAATCTGCGATCGATAAATACAATACTACTGGGGTACTTCAATGGCTCACCTAGTTTAATTATCTTGCCTTTTCTTTGTTAGTTGACGGGATACTGCGTGTTTCTTGTTGTTGTTTGGTTCGTGCAAGCAGGCTTTGCAGTGTTACCAGTTTTGGAATACCGTATCACCATGCAAAGATGTTGGGATTTGAATAATCCCCAGTTCGCACAGACTACCAAGAGAACAGTGTGTATGGATTTAGTTCAGTACGGTGAGTTGATTGATTGATAGTTATCGTTCATGGGCGCTGGTCTTTTGAGGGGTGTGTCATGGCAGCCACAGGAGTTGTCATCGCCTAGCACTTATGCTTTTCGCCAAAAGTCAGTCCCAGTCGCAAACATTTATACATTAATTACTGGTATGGTACCGATTTACTGTAGGTCAATCTTTTTCTTATTGAGATCAGGATGAACTTTGAACTTGTACATGTCTGTTTGCAAAACAGGCCTAATGAGATATAGGCATGCGCCTTTGAAAAGACTGACATCAAATTAATTCATTTAATTTTGCTTTCAGGACTGGTGCTTTTCCGAGAAACATCTAGTGATGGATTTGGCCTCGTTTGCGGACCCGGCGGCAACTATAATCCTCCAAGAGGGGATCTTGCAGGATTCTGTGAAAAGGTTTGTCTGCTAGATTGAACTGTAGGCATTACTTGGTCTAAGCTACTGGTGAGCTATTCATACATGATAGTGTACATCAGTGGTTCTCAAACTTTTTGCTACAGTAGACCGGGAGATTTCAAACGGCCTACAGAGATAGAGTCCCAATATGACTCATACATAAAATTGAAATTGATATAATATGTTAGTAGAGTGTAGTGGTGTAGTGTAGTATCATTCCATCTTCACCTGATGAAAGAGCGGAGATCCGAAAGCTTGTGAATGCTCTATTTCTCAATAAAATAAGGCTGGACGTTGAATCTGTGGTGATCTTCTTTACAATATAATATGTTAACACTTAACAATACATAGCAGCTAGCAGTGTTGGATTCTAGTATGGTCCAGCAATTCATAAGTTAAACAAACCTTACTTACGTTTTGCAGTATTCTCCAAGCTTTGCAGCATTTGTTATATGTTTCGCTGGTGCTGGTTTATCAACAATTGCTTTGGTGAGTAGAAAACTATAAAACGTTTGTCAACTTTTGTTTTTTTATTACCGGTATGTGCAAGGTTGTGTTCATAGCTAAATTATTTATAAATGGACTTGAATGTGCAGGTTCTTCAGTGGAGTGTCAGTAATTATGGGATAACATAGGACAAGGTTTTATTATGACCTGAGATGCTTTTAGTTGAATAGGCTATACATCGACTCGTGTCACGACAATGTACATGAAGTCCTACACTCCACACTACTTGTGAGTTATTTGTATGGATAATGTGCATAATGGAAACTAGACAAGGAGAGGCTCAGCTGGTACACCCATCTTTACCGAAGAGACCTCGGCTGGTAAACATTTTTGTTTTCCGGCCCTCGTCCCTAGACCAATATTGACAACCATCGCTGTACATGTACCACGTACCGGCATTCAGAGTCGTGTGCCACTACTATAATGGTTTGTTCCGCTCTTGTTTCATTTTCGTATTGCTAATATATCTAGTGGTGAAAGGTTTGTCTTGAGACTCTAGACCGAAACACTGAAAAAGTTCCGTGCAAGAACACTGTTGGTTGTATTTCACCCAGCTAGTCGAACTCGAGAACTGAGTTCGTCCCATCCCTACTAATTATTGTGTCCCAGTGCAGACCGGCTTTCTAATAGGGATGCTGCATAGTGTCAATCTTTGCTTATTCATGTCCGTCACTTTTCAGGTTTTATTTGCAATTCATCACAGTAGCAATTTTATTTATCTGAAAGTTCGACGTTATGAAGGGCCGTACACAAATCACTATCCACCATCTGGGCACAGAGCACCAACATACAATACAGAAAAATTTGGTAGACCAATGTCTGACAATTTCTCTGAGGGATATCCACAAGTCGAATCGGCCAATGGAGTCAATCTGGTGAATCCAAACTATGGCTCAAGCATCGCAGAAACAAGACGACCAAAGAGAACTCCTGTTCCTGAAGTCATGTCATACAAGAAATACCGAGAAGGTTTGTTATTAACATGATTCGGGATATTGCGAGCGTGAGTGGAAAACAAGGGGTACATCGTTTTTGCTTGCCCTGTCCTATCTCTTCGTTGACCATATTTCGATTGTAGGTGGTCAGCCGTTCCTTATTTGCCAGTGATTTTTGCCCAGGATATATGGGATATGCCCTTCTGTCACGATCCGCCCCATTTTTCCAATTGGAGCCGGCCATAGCTTGTGGAAGTGTCTAGTTTTTGTAGCCGCCAATGCTTGACATACATCTGCAAACCGTAGATCGCACAGTGTGAGCATGTGGACTTTCACAAGAATGTGTTGGACATTGTGGTATTGTATGACGCCTAGCTGCATTGTCCTTCTGACACCATCTGCTGGGATCATGACAGGGATGCTGTGAATTTACTCTGTAAATCTTTTTCTAAGCCTCTATCAGTCTATCATCATTATTTTATTCAGGCACCTCCTTTAATGACACAGAACGTCATGGGAAATGATGAATGGGCAAGTTAGCTCAGTTTGTTCGGAGCCTGCTGCCCGACTGTCTGAGGTTGTAGTTTGATTCCTAGCTGCCACCTCACACCTAAGACGAAAAATAGGTATTGGCAACCTCCATTCGGAGTGTACTGTCATAAGGACAGGGATAGTCTATTGAAGCATAGTGCAACACGACGATGTCCAGCGACCCATTGCTTACATGGGTACTCCGGCGACAGCCGGTCGGAACTCCTGACCCATGATATTTTATTGATCAGTTTCTTACCGACTCCACACACCACACTACAATTGTTTTAGACCTTTACGGTTTAAATAATTATGTCATGTTCAATTTGTGGATGCAAAATTTGCAGTAGTTCAATTCTAATTTCGTTTTGTGTGGCTAATTACGATCTATTCTGCAATGGCTGCATCCCATATATGGGAACATACTCGCAACGAAATAGACATTCCCAATTCAGAATGATTTCCAGATCTGCTGATGTGATCTAGCATTGTAGCCGTGTGACAGCATCTATTTGATGCTGACATGTGTTCATTGCCACCAAACCTTTCAGACTAATTCAAAGCTATAGAGATATAGAGTGTCATCACGGTCCACGGTGTTATTAATAAGGTATTGCAAAATTTATTGGAAATCATTGAATTCACCAGATGATGGAGTGAGTTTGTGAGAGCTTGTGAATTCAGTTTCCAATACATTTATTAATCTGAAAGGTTTGGTGTCTGGCCTATGAGAAATATCGACTAGCACACAGTCATACAGTGCATAAGGTATACTGGAATCTATATCACATCCAATATGAAAATCTTATCTGCCTCAAGAGCATATGTGCCAATCTGTCGGTTTTCTCGGGGTGTGCCAAGTAAGTGATGTCACAATGTGTAACACCACAATCTGTTAAGTTTATATTCCTTATAATTCCATCTTCACCTGATGAAGGAGCGGAGCTCCGAAAGCTAGTGAATGTTTTAATTCTCAATAAACTAAGGCTGGATGCTAAATCTGTGGTGATCTTCTTTACAATATTTATAATTATGAAAGATATTGTAAAGAAAATCACCACAGATTTAACATCTAGCCTTAGTTTATTGAGAATTAGAACATTCACAATTTTTCGGAGCTCCGCTCCTTCATCAGGTGAAGATGGAATAAATCGTAATAGCGCAATTTGAATAAAAACTTGATACAACCAATTACGCTAATGATATGAAAGAGGCGTGACTCTTTCGAGTTCTCATTTTTGCGTTGTATGCCCGACTAGATCGACGATGGCCGCGCTGTTGAGTTCGCATGATTTAATTTTGAAATGTGGCAGACACCTGGTCATATGATGTAACTACAGACTTCCGGGACTGTGGATTCTACGACTTGCATTTAGATTCGAAATATTCTGTCATTTTGACATGTTCACGATTATGTGTGTTGCACCATAGACACAGGCGAAAAACTGCGTGTTCCAACGATAATAATGCATAAATTACAAAACTTAACTGGACTTGCCTTGTGATGTTATGACATCACTGCTGCCTTGTGCCTCGCTGATAAATTTGAATTTCACCCAATTACTTTCGTGAGCATGTCAATTCGCCAGTGACAATGAAAGCGCGGTTGGGTATCTCTTGTGATGTGACTTCATGACCTTGATTATAAAATCATGTTAAGACGAGTCTGCAATTGCCAAGCCTTTGATTTTGGTCTTGCAGCATTCCCACACACTATGCACAGTATACGGTGCGTCAAACAGGCAGTTAAAAGCCCTGCTTTGTGAATGCTATTCTTGCAATGTGCAAAGTCGAAGTGAAATTGAAATAATACACCGTCTGTTAAATCTTACGCGCGGGCTGGGAATATCTATTTCTTGTTCCTACGAGAAGGTTTGGCAGTGATTGGGGTCAAAGCCTAGCGATTCTAACTGTGTTACTCAGTAAACAGCAAATGGAACACCCTACAGCAATCATTGCGCAAAATTAGTATCACCTGCGTCGTTACTCTGGCCAATTTGCGATGATCATTGATGCATGACGGTGCATTCAAAATTTCAACCTATACTCATGAGAGCGCGCCGCTGCCTGATAATTGTACTCAATCGTAACAGTTAGTAGTAACGGATGAACGTTGCATCATGGCACACCCTAGTTCGGCTCAGATGCTTGGGGGTAGGAATATGTTATAGGATGAGGCCATGATTTCAATCACATATTGCACTCATTTTATATTCATAAATCCATCTTGGTTACAAAATATCTATCATGCATCAAAGACTGTCCTACCGAGTGTACTCCACTGTTCTTAAATTGGTGACAATCTGTTTTACTTTCCGATTCACACGTTTGCATGAATTCAATCAATGTCAATTATTTCCTAATTCAGAGGATGAAATTGAATTGCATGCACTCACGTCTGCGAAATACAAAGAGCTGGAGGCAGCAAATGAAAGTTCTGATGGTGAGAGGTGGTATAGTGTACTGTAATTGTCAACATTGTCCGATTTTATGCACTTGCGATTGACCAATGATCACATCGAGTCAAACAAATGTTAATTTGCAAAGGAGGCCTGAGGTCGGATATGTTGTCTAAATCAGAACCAAACATAGCCAAACTGATAATACAGAAGCTAGTGTGCCCATTACATTGAGGGCGATAAAAAACTAATTGGTTTTCTTTGTGATGACCATTCATCATTTGAAAAATTATGAGACAAGTGCAATGCAGCAAATTATTTATTTTTGTAAGTTTGAGAACCACTTCATTGGTGACCCCAAGGGTCTGTCTTATTCAACTGTCATGTTTATGGAAGGGGGTACATATAGTTTAATTATTTATGATTACAACCTTGCCTGGACGTGCTACATGCCACCCGTAATGCTTGGACCACAGAAGAAATTATACTGTCATTTCGACAACAAAAAAGTTGAACAAATATGTTTAGTTGTGTGATATGACTAATGGAGCAAAAGGTGGGAAACCTCATAATCAATTGGGGAATTCTTAAAACTGCTACTATATAATTATACCGGTACCTAAACGGCGAGCTTCGGCGATAAATGAGTTCTGCCGAAATGTATTTTACATCTTCATCTTTTTTTTAAGCGATCATCGTATTTGATCCCATATTTGACATTTAAGTGTCTGCAAATTATTTCGAGCACTTAACCAAGTTTTCAATTATATATGATTGTACAATTTCATGTGTAGATCTATAGTCATATCTTCAGCGTAAAACTTTACACTTAAATACTGATACTAGGCCTACCTCAGTGTGTTGTGTATGGTATGTTAATCAAATTGGTTCTCTCGGCAATGATGGTTTTCCCCCATTCTTTTAGTGGTGAATATTTTTGGATTGTGTTTTCTGACCGGGAATACAATCACTCCCGTAATCTCAGAAAAATTAGAATCTGATTTTCAGCTTGGTGAACGCAGCGTGCACCTTGCTTGCAATAAATTATTGTTATTTATATTGTCCAATTTTAATCCTCATTAGCACTATAGAACCCAGTCACATAATTGATTCTTCTTTACAAATTGTCTTTCCAATCTAGATCTAACTAGGTTATTGCTCTGATAACATTGCTTTTTCCTAGAAAGGATGGGTAGATGTTGATTTAGATTTAATCCAAGATTAAATTATTTGATCCAAGAGTAGCTATTTTAATCCATGGTTACATAATTTGATCCAAGATCAAAATAATTTAATCCAGGATTAACTAAGAGACGGAAGTTGTGAATGGCTCTCACACTGTTACTGATGTGCCCATGTGCAATAAAAATTTCCGTCAGGCACTATGTGTAAAAATAGTTGTCGCTGCCAGTGAGTAAACTGACTATTGAGTAGGGTACTGATCACATTGTTTTGCAGATGAACATCATAGAGAACCTCCAGCATACATGCAATCTAATGGTGGCCCGTCGTTTGTTGGTGATAGTGATGATGAGCATCCAAGATCGAAGCATGGCCGATCAAGAAGTAAGCGGCATAACCGTCGACGTGATAAAGGTAGCGAATACAGCTATCGAGGATCACGGGTATCGGAGAGTAGCCGAGGAAGGAAACTTGACCCTCCTAGTGATGAAGAAGAGTTAAGTGGTAGGTACAGCTCCGGAGATGATCGATCACGTGCATCTCGAAGGCAACATGAAGATGCAAGGCGAGATGAATCTCCAGGTAGTGATTTCTACATGGCGCAAGACCAACACAGGCAATCTTCATCGCGCTGGAGATGACTTAATCCATTGCTTATTTTGATCTTAAAATATTGTGACGCTTGAAGTTGACTATAATTATGAAGTCCTTTGTACAGTAGAGGCTCACTTTGTGCAATTTCCGCTGAAAACCAGCTATGTAGTTTGGAAAGTCATGTTGCCTGTTGTGATGGTTTCCTCCAAATAGTGAAACAAAACCTATTACTGCGATTTCAAGGGTGCGCTTAAATGAACCTATTGATGAATTATGATGCTGCCCGTCAGTTTGTATCTGTCTGTGGGCCTGTGGTCAAAATTTATGCCAGCTTGAAAAATCATTGAATCATGGCTTTTTGCAATAATTCAAAAAATAATGGAGCGAGCCGATGACGAACAACAATCCAGACTCATTTTTAACTATTACTCTCTAGAAATAGGTACATGGTTTCAAGAGTTTTTTATATTTGCGCTTTGGGAGTTTATAATTTCCAAAGAATTGGCGAGTCGAGAACTGTTTGTTTGGTCTCTCTCTACTCTCTATTGGCAGTCTTTATAATCATACTCCTGCTTGTGCTCAAGATGGAAAATGGCAGTGCAACTGTTGAGATTACATGAATTATTTTGCTGGCTCAATGTGTAATGAGGGTTGAATCGTTATTTTGTGACTTGTTGGAAAATTTTAGTTGACCAAAGAATGAATAAAATTCAGAAATTTTCTGTGAAATGCAACCTTTCGCGAAATTCTTTTCCTGCTATAATTTCTTATTTAAGCCTTCATAATTTGCACCACAGGACTGCATAGGAATGACATGGGACAGGGGTAATCAATTTTTCTTCGCAACATTTTTTATATATTTTTCAGTATATAATCTCCCCTATTTGCTGAGCTTATTGAAAAATAAGCACAAAATTTGTAGGCACATTCGCAAATGCAATCAACTGTAAATTTTTTGTACTATTTGTGATGGTCGGGTTTTTGTGAAGCCAATTTTGGTACAAGGCCATAAAAATGTTCTACATAATTCTATTTTGTTTAAGTGCTACATGACCCCCACTAGGAATGAAGAGTTTCTATTCGAATGTTCGGTTCAATTTGGAAATCGGCTGATTCGAACTTATCCACTCTCAAGATATCAAATAGCTGGTGATTCAAATTATCTAACTAAAAGAGAGACTGTTGATTTGATCTGGATATAAATTTACACGTAACTCATTTGACCGCTTTTCTACGAGGTACAATTGAAATTTTGTCGCATTTGCATCGGTAGTATATCCAAAACCTCAATTTTCACCAACCAATAGATAAATACCATGTAATAAGGTGATAAGCTCAATAATTGGCAACCTACCATTGGTAGAGCTGAATTCGCAATTGGTATCGTGATATTCGTGCAAGACATGATTGATCTGGTCTTTGGTTGGTAATTTTGATCAAGTTGTTGATTAAACCTAACTATGTTGCAAGATATTCGATGTGAATACACAAAATTGCGAACCATACTCCATGTTCGATAAAAAAAATGTCGATTCACATTTGTACATGAAAATATTCGAAAACGCCAATCCCTAGTTTTCACTTGTGACTCCCAGAAGAACTATTGGTGTAAGAGAAATCTTATTAAGGAAACTTTCTGTCTAATGAAATCATAGATATTGATTCATTAACCCTAGAATCCACACAATAACTTGGAATTTCTCTACCTATTTGTGTGGAGCCAAATGATCATTCATATTTTGTCTTTTGGTATGCTTGTTTTGTGCTTATTGTGCTTTCAAAAAACCCTTCATATATTTTGTATACATGCCTCTCAAATTCTTACTGCGAAAAAATGTTACGTACCGGACCTTTGAACATGAATCATTTTAGCACCAGGGTGCAGTGCATTGTGCAAAGATTGTTGATATCGGATTTGTTTGGACTTGTCTACTATGAACTCTGCCTACTGTCTGAAGATATGGATTATAGAGCATCACTTGAATGTAGGATGGTATAATACCAAACTCAATGCAGTTTCGTACGTGGAATGCCGTCCACTGTGTGGGGATTTTCTTTTGTATCATTTGTACATATTATTTCTGCACCGAATAATCAAGTTATGTGTGTTTTTACTGGAATTAATTCTACATTTGCATCAAATCAATTTTAGTTGATATAAAGTATTCTTTATGAATGCGTGAGTGTGTGTTTTGCCTTCGTTTTTGGTAGATTTAGCAGCTGGGAATGGTGGTGCATGAATATTGCCATGGTCTGATTGATGAAGTCGATGCGCGGTGTTGAACTGTCTAAAGACTGAATCACCGGTGCTGGTATGTTGTTTCACAACTGCGTAGCGTTCTGAGTTGGCGTCACTCCGAGACTATCATTTCCGACAAGCCGTATTTCCACTATCTCCAAATTCCATGAATACAATTCGAGACCCCTTGCCGTCCCGTACAATTCCAGTCATATGACAGTGATTTAACTTGAGTTCTGCACGCCGAAGTGTACAGGGTCCTGCAAAACCCCACCTCACGCGTAAAGGCTGGATTCGAGCCCGAAGACACAAGAAAACTTTGCTACTTTCATGGCACAATCGTCACATAGGGCAGCGTAGGCCTACATTACTCACTGGGTTGGGATCGGTATAATTCGCCAGCGCTTGTTTTCATCGTGCCGGGTCAAAGCCACTCAATAATACAGGCCTATAGCGCTGTACCTAATGTAGTTTCATGACTTGGACAATATCTCACACGGAGTTTGGTTTGTTGGGTGGGGGTACCGATTGTAACGGAACTTTCAGCCAACGCTTATACGTGAACAAACGGCACTTTTTTCTCACAGCGATAGGTCTCACCGCTGGGAAAGCGGTGCTTACATAGTCCGTGACTAGCTCATATATCCCAGGTCTATGGCCAGTGAGTCCAGTGATCTACAGCGCCCCCAGTATTGTTATTGTCGTTATTTCTGTAAGTTACTCGCGAGATGACGCCAAAGAATCGTGCTGCCCATAGTACATAAAAATGAGAGTGAACAAAAAACGAGAGTGAATATAAACGAGAGACATTTACGCAGCGAAGCCAAGCGCGAGATGCGGAAGTTAGTTTGACGTCAATCCCGGGTCTCCTGTCAGCGTCAGGTCAGGTCAGGACAGTCAGCTGCGCTTGAGGCACCCTTCATCAGGCTGTCTCCGTTGTAACGTAATCATTATCTTCTCTCTCTCTCTCTCTCTCTCTCTCTCTCAGTTAGCACTCCACAGCTTCGCAGCTCAACGGCTTCTGAGTCTTCTTTCTCTTCTCTAAAAAGTCTGCAGCTGCGGCAATATTTTTCAACTTCGGATAGAGCCGTTAGGTTAGGGTTGGCAGAAAGCTTTGATCTCACTCGGGTTAGGTATTGCTGAAGAAAATCTCGAATATGCGAAGTGTAAATTTGGTAGGAACGGCTATGCTCTTAGTTATCAGTCCGTTTTGCCAGTCAGTAATCTACAGAAGAAGGAGAGGATTAACCGATGATAAAAGACAAACCACCGTGACACATTTGACAGTCATCACACCACGTAGAACCAAACATTCTATACTGACCACTGCCAGTATCTAATTTCATAGTATCGTCTTTTTAAACCAGACTGCTTAATAAAGGCTTGCGGTAGGCCTGAGCTACCTGTATATCCGTTGAGATCTCGTTTTCTGCAAATTTTCTGTCTCTATCGTCTGTGCCAGGATGGGGAACAATTTATCTGCTACTGCTCCATCTCAGATCTTTAGCGTCGACACTTATCTCGGTGATGTCACAGAATATCAATATGATAAAAGTCTAGGGAGCACACGATTTATGAAGGTAAATGATCTTGTGTCCCGCTTGTATATTTCATGCATAATACAATTATTGTTTCCTTGTAGCCTACCTTTGTTCATTGTATTTCTGCTTGTTGGGTGACTGCAGCGGCATCATTCATCATTTTACCGTGATTTGTTGATGTAGGCCTGTGACTCCTTTTGCCTCAACCTCTCCCGCCTTACCCCTATTACACACACTTTGGGCCAAGCGTGCTTTGGGATTTCTCTTTTTTTTCAGACAGGCCTAATCACATTTCCACAGACACATAGCCAACAATGAGAAACTGGGCTACGAGGTTTTGGATTGGGACATGTTTCCCATACTGTTGTGACTTGTGTGCATGAAAAATCAATTGTGTCTTGGGAAAGTTATTAGCTACCGGTACCGGTGCAGTACCGGTAGCTACACCTATGAACGTGAAATTACACACTATCCAGCCATGTTTGAGTTTGAATTGTTGTGGTTGATGATGAGCTTCCTGGGCGAGTCACAATTTTTCCAGTCATGTTTGACAGTTTGACGTCATTCGACCCACCTCAACTTATGAGCCAGTGGCAGATCCAGGCTGTATGGCTTCGGGATGTAATAATATCCCGTCAGCCATGAAACCAGAATATGGTTTAAATCCCGAAACCACATCATACCCAAGATGTTTAAATTGGTATTCAAAGCTTCCTCGCTAAATGGGCTGCAACTTGAAGATTGTGCGGAGGGGTGACGGTTGACTTTGATATATTATATAACCTACCGACTCCTTTGGCGCGTCCTTTTCCAGCTGACATACACGTACCAGCAGTGTTGGGTTGGTTGGGGAAACTACCTACCTTACTAGGCTAATCAATACTTGAAATCTCTTCAGGTTGCTCGTGTCACGCATCAAGAAGGATTGGCTGTTGTTAAAGTGTTTGCAATTCGAGACCCAAACCTCAGTCTTGACACTTACAAAAAACAAGTGGAGACGATTGGGGAAAAATTGATGCAGGCTTCCAATTGTTTACCATTTCAAACCATTATGCTGACTGATAAAGCTGCCTTACTTTTCAGGTTAGTTACATAATTTCAGTGACTGATCGTATCTCGTATTTGGGTGGATGTCTATATTCAATCCTGCTCAGGAAAAAGCAGAAGGTTTTGAGTTCATAGATCACCGGAATTAGTCCTCATAGCCTCAAGTAGCCAGTTTTCATGTGAGGAAGCCCCCTTTGTCCCTCCATGCACACCCAGCTTCCCTCTGCTTATCCATGGAGCTTGTCTCAGTTGTTGCCACTGGATTAGGTTCGTATTCGGACGAACACTGAGTCTAAACCGATGATGATGTCGCGAAGATCTGTACTAATGCATAGTCAGACCAGTAGGCCTACCCAGTACTCCAATGATCTCTCATCTTCACTTTCATCCTGTTATCTCCATTAGTGTTTTATCCCTTTATTAATGAAATATATACGGTATACATGACTTACCTGAGAATATTGTTGAGTATTTATGAAAAGCTAGCCTAATTATGATTTCTTCATTGTGACTTTTTCAGGCAATATGTGAAGCACAATTTATATGACCGCATCAGCACGAGGCCATTTTATAATTCAATGGAACGTCGGTGGGTGACCTTTCAACTTTTGTGCGCACTGAATCAGATGGCCAAGTTGCAAATCTGCCATGGCGATATAAAGAGCGAGAATATCATGATCACATCGTGGAATTGGTTGCTCCTAACTGATTTTGCCAGGTAAAACTGCCTATTGAATATTGATAAACAATTTCTGTTATTGCGAATGGATCTTGGATTTGATGTGGCTGGCAGGAATCAAATCACCGACCATGCAA
Organism: Botrylloides violaceus; assembly: GCA_030412335.1. Lineage (NCBI taxonomy): Eukaryota > Metazoa > Chordata > Ascidiacea > Stolidobranchia > Styelidae > Botrylloides > Botrylloides violaceus. The sequence continues at coordinate 5,277,034 of JASFYC010000810.1, forward strand.
GTGAACGCCAGGCTGCATATTTCCGATAGACCAAATCCTTTTGTCGGCTAGGCCAGGTTGGGCAGTTTGATAAATGTGGATTCCAGTACTTGAGATGAAAAAATGATCGGCCATGTGCGAAGACATGAAACATGTCATCCCTGTCCTGTAGTGCCTAGCGCAGGTTTCGTTGTGAAGTAGATGTTGGCCAAGGGCTGATGAATGAGCATCGGCTTCATCAAAGGGATTGGTTGAAGGGATGGAGTCATTAATGGACGAAGTAAAATTGCAAATGCACTTTGGGACATGTTGTTTGATACGGTCAATCAAACATGACGTCCTACACACGTAGCTACTGTCACAGTAGCACGAAAATTTGTAAATTACATTATTTTGCTGATGAGTGGGTAGGGCGTCCTTATGAATGCCTATCACTTTTCATAAATGTTGATAAGCGATCACCAAGATGCCCATTATACAATATGGGAAATGGGATTCATTTCCAAAGTAGAGAAGTATTATTTAATAGACTGCGAGTTTCAAGAGCGTTACACACTCTTTCTTGCTCTCTAATTCTGACCAATCATATGGCTGATCTGGCAAAAATGAGCAGTAATTGTACATTTCGGAAACATGCCGGCAGGCTCTCAATGTCCCAAGCCACTAATTGCTGTCTGGTGAAGTCAATAAATCTATATAGTTGTGAGTAATTACTCCGGTTATAGCCGACACCATGCATCCATGTCCAACTGAAATATTCAATAGATATTGTTATTTTAATTCAGCTATAAACCAATTAAAGTGCCAGACGACAATCCTGCTGACTTCAATTACTTCTTTGACACATCGAGGCGTCGCATATGCAACATTGCTCCAGAGAGATTTGTTGATTCTAATACAGATACTTTGGAATTAAATACTGATACCCTACTTCACTCTATGGATATCTTTTCTGCTGGCTGCGTCATAGCTGAGCTTTTTACAGATGGTACTTCACCGTTTGATTTTGCACAGTTGCTTGCATTCAGGTAAGATCAGACTGGATAGTACAGGCCTGTACATCATAATTATTATTCATTTCTGAATTTCAATTATTCCGGGATGAAGCATTTAAGTGGTGTTAGTATACTTAGCCTATCGAATCAGGACATGTTCTCAAATCTCAGGCTATGAGTAAGGGTGGTACAAGTCACAGTTCTCTTGGGATTTCAATGTCCACAACGTCCTTACCTGAAACCGAAAATGTAGAATTCGGATTAAATCTTAACAGAGATCACATGCATGGTGCTGATAATGTGCCTTGATCATGATTGTGATGCTCAAAATTCCATTGCATGGCATTTAGGCCAGCTGGATTAGGCTTGCGCTCCGATAAAAATAGGCACTTTTCGAATGAGGTTGTTACCAAACCCCCTGTCTGAAATGATGACATCGCAAAGACGTACTGTACAATTTTGGCCTATGCACATAATATGTGCTAGTGCTGCATCCAGTACCTGTCGTACTGATACTACCGTAATGAACTGTCACCTTTTTCTCCTTTCGCTGGATAAAGATCTGCCCTTTAATTGATGAAAGAAATAGCTTGCGCGAGAGCATTACTCGTACAAGTATATATAATTTTTTCATCAATGAACAAATAATGTTTGCTTGCGCAAGTACAAAAGTTCCACGCGCGAACGTTTTTAGGGTTAGATCTGAACATGAAGCGAACGAATTAGGGAAAGTTGGTTTCTGATTGAACTCAACCACTGAGTTCGTACCGTTCCTCGCGGGTAACTCTTATATGAAATGAAACGGGCAACCTACACTCCAGGGTGGGGATAAAAATGGTGGCGTAAATCGTTAAACCGGGTATAGATACTTTTCTGGGTTCAAAACTTCTACTGTGGGCCACAAAAATTTAGAATAGACGCAAAATCCAGTTTGTGAAAAGGAATGTATCCTCGGGACTTATTCCCAGTCTATGGAGGTACTTTAACTAAAGCGATTGCGTGGTTGGCTTGGGTTCTGGATAGGAAAAACTCTCGCTAAGGAGTCTTTTGGATGTGGATGGAACTAGGTTTAATAAGCCCTGCATATCCCCACCCTCGGATTCTTTAGTGATCAGAACAAATGTTTGAGAATTGTCACATGTAATTGTCCCCTTCGGATTTTAGGGAAGAAAAATACTATCCGTCATCATGCCTTTCCAAGATTGACGATCCTCACGTGAAGTCACTTGTTGAACACATGATTCAGAAGGATCCAAGTAAAAGATACACTGCTGAGCAATACTTGAGCAAGTGGAAGGTAGATTTATGATGTGGTTCTAAACTCTAAATATTGTGCGATGTTGGCTCAAAATAAAGAGATGTTGATATGATGTGACAGTAGTAGTTTCACACAAATCGGTTCCGTATTTGTGATTTCAGCTAAAGCAAAAACCGGCAAGGGCTACTTTTCGGTGCCCCCTTCTTGTATCTGCAGACTTCGTTCGAGGTTGTTTCTCGATGATGAAGCAAATGCAGTGCAGAGCTTGATGGGGATGGTCTCTGGACAAGTTAGGAATGTTTTTGCGGGATGGACACCCATCACACACCACAGCCAGCTTATGTGTTGGTATATCCATCCACTAGACCACTATGACCCAGAAAGGCCCAAAAGAAGATGTCTAATCATGCCCATATTGCACAGAAATTTGTTTGATGGAGATGGCGAATCTGTGATGTTTTATTTATATTCAGGGTAAAGCGTTCCCCATAGAATTTTATTCCCATTTGAAGAAATACTTAGGAAGGTTCTGTGAGCCGCCACTGCTTTCTTCGGATCAAACCATCAATTTACTTCACACTGACGTAACGACGATGATCCGAGACTTGCCCGAGGTAAGGAGAATTGAAAATAGTCGGCACAACTGCCTCACGTTGATGCCGCATGTAGTTACTACGGATGATATGAACTCAGTTTGGTTCGCCAGTGAAATTCGCCTAATTCGTTCTGTTTGTGTTCGGATATAACCCTCGCCATGTTTCAACCGCGTACCGGTACGGATGTAAATCTTCTGTCAACGGCGTTACATTGAGCGTCTCTCATGTTTACGCCCACGTGAATCGCTCCATGAGCGTAACAATTCTATCATCAGAGTGCAAACCCCTAGTACCGGTACTACTGACACTCCGCAAGCACTTAACGTAAGAACCACTCTATCATGTTGTTTTCCACTCTCGTTCCGAGCGTTACACATGAAAAATTTTACACTTAGTGTGAAGAAGCAACATAGCTTTGGATTTGTTCGTTGATGATCCATTACGATTTTATTAATCAACCCCTCTCTAGCTACCATGGCTAACAATTTCAAACTTGTTATGTCCATTAACAGTGGGAAACACCAGAATCGTTAATCACAATTGCTGCAATCACACTATCGTGTTTGAGGAAACTGAAGTACTGCTCAAGCAAGTTGAGAGCCATTGAAATTATCAGCGAACTTGCAAAACATCTTACGTCCCATGATATTCTGGACAGGTAGCATTCATGACGTGTTTTCAATACCGTCTCACTGGATATTTGTTCCAAATGATTTGACTTTTTTCAGGGTCATTCCATACCTGATAGAAATGCTGCGCGATAAAATGCCGAGGGTACGTGCAAGTGCGTTTCAAGCTCTGGCAAAATGTGTTTCTCTAGTGGAATCGGTACCACGCAGCGAAGTCAACATATTCTCAGAATATATATTCCCGGGATCTTCTCACTTGTCGCAAGACAAGGCTACTTTAGTCAGGTAGGACGATGCATCTTCTATGGAATACTTTCTTCTTGGTACGGTGGTGGATTTGTGGAGGACTGACTACCATAAAGGGTATCCCTCACAACTGCATTCGTTCTTTTGTGATGCTTTGTTTAACCAATGTGCCGATCCGAATCCTGCGACTCCAAATAGCAGAATCATACTCCTGTTTTCATGCAAGAAATGGTTAATCAGGCCTCTAATAACTACTAGACAAACCAATGCACCTATCAAAAACTGTAAAGTGTCGTATATGGTAAATATCCTGCTCCGGGTCAACTCCGGGTCATGGGTTTCAGATCAGCAGGAAGGGTATCCGGCGTAAAAACTCTGCCAAATCACTGTGTGGTTGGGTTAAGGTAGTGACCTGTCAAATCAAAATGCAGCATTAGAATTTCACTGGACTTTTGCTAATATCCAGGAAATACCAATACCATTGGCCTTCTTATCGACTTTTCATTTATAATCTCGATTAAATTGACCCTATATATACTTATGGTAATACTCACATGTTGAAGAACATTGACAATATTTGCGTACTGCTCCAATGTACCACCGGTATGATGAGTACCGGTAATATTTTCCAGACAAACATATGCTTCTCATATCGCACTACTGGCTGACACTGCATCCAAGTTCCTCAATGCCTCAAGCTTTGACAAAAGCAATCCAGAGATGTTAGAAAAAGAAAATTTTAGTCCTTCATTTGATGTTCAACTACGAACCATCCATGACACTATGCAGGTTCGTTCAATTCATCTGCTCGTCATCTCTGCGAGATTATTTTAGTGGTAGTACGGATACATTGTGTAGTGGAAGTGGCCATCTCTCTTCTCGGTGAAATCAGCATGATAATTTGAAAAAAGGTACTTCTAGTGGGTCTTTCCGCCTGTAGCAGGCGGATTCATTCACTATTCTTACTCATGTAATTCTGGTATCTTTTAACTCCTACATAAATTGTTAGATGTTTTACACTGAGGAAATTGGAAGTATTACTACTTGCGATGCCCCATTCAAGCATTAAAAAGCAGCATCATAATGTTCAAAAAATGGTAGGAACATGTGCGCTGTCATGGAGTATGGGTCTATCCCATTTCTGAGGGGTGTACGGGTACTCTGTACAGGTACTGGTACACCCTATACAAAACAAAGGTCGGCCAAATATTGATTCAGATATTCATATTACTTTTGCAGTTATCGGCATCGACCGCCCATCAAGTGAGGGAGTAAATACAGTATTGAATGTCGGCCTCCAAAATGAGCCAATAATTATAATCTGCCAAAAGACAAAAAGTGGTCGCGATTTCCATGAAGTTTCGATTATCGATTTTGGCTATCTGCCAGATTATCGTATCGGTTTTGAAAAAAAAAAAACCACGATATCAGTCGATCTCTATTACGGAATATGTATACCGTTACAAGCATTCAAGGCTCGGGATGCAGTAGTTGGGCTTAGCCATTTTGCGCCACCCTTCTACACCATCCCATAACGTCAGCACGCGGCAGGGAAATTGCCATTCATATTCCATCCAACTATTAACTGAATACCCTTCATTTCAGGAAACTGTGCAACTCCTTTTCAGCGATGCTGACAGTATGGTGCGGCATTGCTTGCTTCGTAATTCTGTGATGAAACTGTGCACGTTCTTCGGACGTTCTAAATGCAATGATGTTATTCTCAGCCACATGATTACTTTTTTAAATGACAAACAAGACTGGCAGTTGAGATCGGCTTTCTTCGATTGCCTTGTGTGGGTGTCAACTTATGTCGGTTGGCAGAGCACTGTACTCTTGAAGCCGTTGCTTCAACAAGGTGAGAACAGTCGATAAAGATGACTGTATTGTGGTGTAGTTTGATTATGACAAACATATCATCACTAGTGAGCTCTGCAGCTCAGTTGACTACGATCCCAGCACTTTCCCAATGAGGTTCGTGGTTTGATTTCGACCGGCCAACGTCAAACAGTCCAAGACATGTAATAATAGACATTTGTAGCTTCTCTACCATGCTTTCAGCATCATAGGGATAGGTGGTGGAACCCAGTGGATTGCCAGCACCTCTTCCTATGTATGGTGTGGGACTCGGGAGTGTTTCATAGCAGCCTGAATGTTGGGCCATAAGCAATTATTGTCCCAAACCTACTTTCGAGCGTTTTAACCGGTAAGTGCCATATTGGTCCGAACGCAGGCGTGTTGACGTGCTAGTCTTCTAGTGGCTTATGGACCGTTGCTTAGGCAGCTGCGATTCATGGCAATGACAATTGTTCTGTTCTGAGATGGAGACAGGCTCACCCGCTGTTCAAAATGAAAAACAGTTTCATGCAAGCAGTCCTTCGGGTATTTTCCTGCAGCTTACCGCACCGCTATGGGGCTCCTCTGTTTGCAAGCAAACTAACCTGGACTCTAGTTAGAGGGGCACTAAACCCTAAATACAATGTCAGCTACAAATTAAGATAAAATGATATTGTATGATGTGGTGGCATTATTTTCGACCAAATCGGTTTCGTATTCAAGATTTCGGCAAAAACAATAGCCGCCGAGGGCCTGATCGAATGGCTGTCACTTCAAGCTCTCCACTAAATCTGCTTCGTCGTCTAGAAACAACCTCGAGTGAAGTCAACGGGGAATCAGTGAAAAGTAGCTGACTAGCTGTCACCGGTTACTGTTTTCACTGAAATCTTGAACACAAAAGATTTTGGCGAAAATAATGTCACACCACCATTGTATTTAGGGTTTATTGCCCCTTTTACAAATAATTTTTTTTTTAGGTCTTAACGATAGTGAGGAATATGTGATATGCAAAACATTAGACTCTTTAACTTCATTGACTGCAGTCGGACTCATCTCAAAGCAACTTTCTTTCGAATTTCTTCAGGAGGCCATACCTCTCCTTCAACACCCATGCAAATGGATTCGATTTGTAAATATACGGTTGCAATGGTGTTGTATGATGATGAATTTAGGATTTACTGATGTTAACATTTCAGAATACAATAGGATTCATAGCAGAATGCTCCAAGAACTTCAATATTCAGGATATACATGGTCGCGTCTTGCCAATGTTGAAAGAGTTTCTTGTGACCCCGATTATACAGGTTTGATTGTGCGTTTTGTTGTAAAATTGGAAGAGTCTGTTGATTGGATATACTTTTTGACTCGTGGGCCACATTCAGTTCTAACCTTTGACAAAAGGCCGGACTTGACGGTCCGCAGGCTCATAATTGTCTCTGGGCAAATCGCTAATGGCTTAGTATTGTTGTTGGATTTCATCACACAGTTCCATGTATCGTATTTCCATTCACTCAAAACCTTCCATTATATTTACAGCCTACTAGCAAAGCAGGATTGCTAGCTGTCACAAAAACTGCAGTAAAGCGTAAAGTGTATGAAATTATTCTCACGTCGCCACATATTGGAGACTTCCTCAACCATTTGCAGGCCAGGAGAATACAAAGGTAAAAAAAAAGTTTGGACAAATACAATACAAAAGATGAAATTTACATCATGTAAATTTGAGGAAATCCAGGATTCTCCATGCTTCCCAGCCATGACAGTAAACTCTGTGTCCTACCATTATCGAAACAATCTAGGACAGACATGGGCAAACTATAACCTGTGGGTGAGATGCGACCCGATAGACGTTTTAATTCCGTTTGATATTACAAAAATTATAAGGTTTAACCTCATTGATGTTATAGCTAACTAGCAAGAATGTTACGAGTGAATGACACAATGCTACCTGCTTACGATAACTGCAATGCCTTCCACCTGCACCTGTCTTCATTTGAAACCCCTTCATGTTAGTCGTGCCCTTGACTGCGTAACCGAATCGCATACATTATACATTACACAACACAACACAACATACGTTCAGTCAACCCCGCCCCAAGATTGGTAATTCTCAATACAGGAACTCCAACAGCCTCGCTGAGGACATTTATGCATCAAAGTCTGATGGTTCGACATCTACTACCTTTCAAAAATTGCAATCTCATGTAAGTCCTTTTTCAAGATTTCCCGGCCACACTCCTAATTCTTCCTTCTTCCTAATTGAAGCTTTTGGGCTGAAGTCCAAGGCTTCACTTTTTTGGGCCCCTCAATGTTTAGAGAAGCTATTATTTGTATTGTTGACATCTAAGCAGTACGGTAGTTTAATCAAATCGGCCATTTTGTGACGTTTACCTGAGATATCTCCAAAGTTTCTGCGCCTTTGCAACAATCCTATCTACCCTACCGGGTACCGGTAGCCTATTGGTAAGAAAGAATCAAGTTCACTTTTCATTATGCATAGTAGGATTATGCCGTCGCCAAATATAATTTCATGAAGAAGTATATTTTAATGCCATAAATGCCTGACTGCATGGGTGCCCCAAAAGTAATCAGCCTCGGCCTCCCTAACTTTAATTGACCCTGCTTATTTCTTGCTTCAACAGGGAATGGACGACGAAGAAGAGGAAAAATTACTGAACCTCGGCGATTTTATTCAGCGACAAAGTCGTCATCGCGCTACAGTTGCCGGTATCGCAGCCGCCGGTGTCGATGGGATTGTATCGAAAATTTCACAGTTTGGACAAATTGATATCAATTTGCTCAATACCCAAGGTTACTTTTTTTCTTGTACCTTACTGTGAGCTGTGTCAATAGAGACATGGTTGATTGTCGTTTTCTCAGTGGACTTTGAGAATCGAAACTTTCTGGCAGTTGTCAGGCTTGGGTCAAAGTATTATTATACGAACAATAGTGGAGCCAATGGCAGATGATCGAAACAGTACTAGATCGAAAGACAGACAGAAATTTATTTTAGTGGAATAAGGTTCACAGCATTGTAAGAAATACAGCGATACCGCCTAGTGCAGGGGTCGGCAAACTGCGGCCTGCGGGCCAAATCCACCCCACCCTGTCATTTTTTATGGCCCGCGAACAGCTACGAATAAAAACAGATCTTACGTACAATTCGTTATAATTCCACTGTTGCGTTACGTATGCGTGTATAGACGGCCCGCAAGTTGGCGACAATGTGTATAAAATTTGGCCCATTAATGCAAGAAGTTTACCGACCCCTAGCTTAGTGAATAGAATAGAATAATGATAAAATATGTCACCAAAGATTTAACATCCAGTCCGTTTGATTTGAGGCGTCATCATTCACTATTGCCTCTATGCAATTTTTCTACAGGCTTGAGTTTTTTTCTTATTGCCATTGGCCTATTTTTAGGTAAAACAATAAGAAGACATGCCGAGTTGGCCAAAAGCAATCCAGACAATAATCCAAAACCTGTGAAAAAGACACCGACCAGGAACAAGAATCAAGAGGATTCAGTACAGGTTGGCTGCTCAATGGTAGATGGAAAAGATATATAGCGCTCCCATCCAGCCAGATGCAGACCGACAACAATTTTAATCCAGCACACCAACTTATTGTACTAAATTGTACGACGTAACCTTGTAAATATTATGTTATGTGCAATTCTATTCACAATTATTAATAATTCGTTTTGACGTCCCTACCCACGAGCCAAAAGGTTTGCCTACCACTGTCGTAGAAATAGGCCTCTCACTGAACTGTCAGTTTGATTCTTAATTCTATCATCACCTGATGAAGGAGTGGAACTCGGAAAGCTTGTAAATTATGTTCCAATAAACTAGACTGGACGTAAAATCTGTAATGACTTATTATGTCTATTATTAATTTGTTTTTATATGATTTTATTGATTTAATATTTGATTTAACTTCCGTATTATTTGCAGAGTGTTATCAATGAAGAGTGGAAAAATATGTTTGGTAGTGGAGATCTTCCTCCGAACTCATCTGCAGACAAGAAGAAGAATGAAAGCAAAGGTCGGAACTTGGCCGATGCTCCTATCACCATGTCACAGGTAGTTATTTCAGCATTTGTCTACTTTTTGGGGAATTGTATAATGTAAATCTAACTGTAATAGTATTTTTGCTGGTGAACAGGTTCTGGATTTGTATATATTTATTTATTCTCTGTGAAAATAGCAACGTTTTAAATAATTTTGGGGAAGGATGACACATTCTCCTTTTTTGTCTTTCGACCTATCCATTTGTGGGATGGCTACAGCGGACTGCTGGTGATTTCACTTTGACAGGGATTTTACGCCGGATGCCTTACGCCTTACAACTCTCCCAATTTGCCCACGGTAGAGTCCGACCAATATTGTTGACAGCATTTTGCTTACGTTTCTCAGCTCGAAGGTGTGCCTGCTCCTCAAATAAAACAGAGCAGAGTGAAGATGCCGACTGTTCAAATGAAATACACCAATTGCAAGTTGAATCTGAGAAGACTGGTCAACCATCAGAGAGAATTATATGAAGAAGACGTCAAACAAAGGTTGGTTACTTATCTGAGGTGTAGGAACAACAATTATCTACTGGTACTGTACTCTCTTGTGGATATCAAGTGTATCAACCTTACTACTACATTGCAAAGCCAAAGCTGTTGTCACTAAATGCCATTTAAGTTCAAGCACATTACTCACCTAGGCTCTAAGTCTGTTTTATCAGCCCATCAACTATTTCCCTAAAGACGTTAAATTTTCGCAGTACACACATTACTAAGAGTGATATCAACACATAGGAAACATATAATACCGGTACTATATGTAGACCATCTCCCTAAGGATTTCATTCTGAAGGACCCTCAAATTTCGCTGCACGCCGGGTAAGCCTAAAAGGCAAGGTAGCGGGGCCAACCCTGAAAGGCGGGGTTTAGTAGCGGGCAATGGCAATTTCTCAACGGCATGAGTGACAGGGTAGCGGGGTAGGCAGGGTATCGTGTAATATTGCCTTGTGTGCTGTAGTTTGAGTTACTTTCGAAGTTGCCATTTTTAGTTTAAAACGATAAATTACACCTATTCATTAGTCGTGCCTCCATGTCCCCGCCACCCTGCCTTTTAGGGCTACCTCTGCACACCACCTCCAATAGGGGTTCGAAATGTTAATATATTTCAAAATAATTTATTATAGCATGTTTATTGGTAAGTTGTCCCTGTAGATGATATAGCCACTTAGCATATCTGAAAACTAGAAAATAATGCATAGTCACCATTTTTTGCCTTAGTGATCAACTGACATTTTCCTATACAGGGAATTTGAAAAAAATCAAAATGGTGCTGTGTCATCGTCTGATGCCTGGAGGTGTCGTGGTATTTTGGTCGCACATATACATGAGCACAGAGGTCCTATTAATCGAATCGCAGTAGCACCATGGAGTGAACATTTTGCCACGGTGTCGTCGGATCGAACCATGAAAATCTGGGACTGTGATCAGTTGTCTGGAAAAGGAGTGATTAATCAATCGAAAAGTACATGGGCCAAGTCTGGTGAGATAGGTTGAAATTTCAATTATGATATATTTGCGATTATGAACGTTGTACAATATATGTTGATATGCTTATGAATCACAGCTGTTTATGTTTGTCTACTATTTCATTTTGTCAAGCTCGGTTCGTTGCTTGCCATAGCATATTGAACTGGTAATGATTTAGCTGCGATTTTGTTATGCCAGACACCCATGCTGATGCTACCCACCAAGTCCCTTTTTGTCTGGGCTTGATATTGGCGCTGGCTTGACAACTTTCATGTTTTCTTTGCCACAATCAAAGATCTAGGCTATGTAAGGTACAGTACATACAGCCACACAGTGTGAGTATGTAGAGCGGTAGACTTACAGTATTAGACATAGCAAGTGACCACAGATTTAATTTCCAGCCAAGTTTTTTGGAATATAATTCACAAGCTTTCGGAGCTCTGCTCCTTCATCAGGTGAAAATGGATGGATGTTACCAGCCGGATGAATGCCATCGTCACCTGATGAAGGAGCAGACCTCTGAAAGCTTGTGAATTATATTTCAATAAACTGGACTGGACGTTAAATCTGTGGTGACTTATTATATCTATTACTATTTGGATTTGCACCACCACAACCCAACACATTACCTTTATGACACTTGAAACTGGGCAGGGTAGCAGCAAATACATATTTTTCTATCTCAAGGTTGATGTGGTTTGTGGGAATAACATCGTATGCGAATGCCAATTTCCCAATCAACTAAGCCAACCCACTTGCTAAACTTTGATTACATTTTCATTCATTACCTTACAGAACAAAAGTTATTGTGTTCCACTTTCTGTGGCTATGACAAGGCAGTTTGTGCTGGAACCAAAGGAGATGTCCATTGCGTTGACATTGAAAAAATGACTGACGTTTTCCCTGCTGGTCATAATGCTGGCAGTCGTGTTATTGATGTTACGTCATTTACTCAAAGTAAGGGAGAGGATTTGCTTCTGGGAATATATTTTTGCACTGTCGGCCCTTTATCATTGTGTGACCACATGCCCTGGGGATTGAACCAGATATGATTTGCTGGTCTTTCTGATGGATGCTCTTCATGCTTCAACCATTGCCGACTTTCTAGTCATGCTACCAGCCGTACCTGGGGATTTGTATTTTTGTATCAGATTGATCATACACTCGCAGGTCCTATGTATATACACAGCCTCACAACGGTGCATATACCCCGGATACGGCATACAGTGTGAATGCAGACTGAGCAAGGAAGCGTTTGACTGAGCCATGTTAAGTGACTTTTCACCTTTGTAATCTATTCCCCGACTGTCACCATCTATCATCGGCCACCATCAAGTTATAAGAAACATTACATTTGGTGGTTTGCCCAGTTCTACCTGTGGTGGGCCTCATTCCAGATGTTGACAGTTGTACGCCATTTCGTCTCAGATCCTATGATATCATATATCACTGCACACGGCGATATAATTATTTGGGATCTTCGTAAAGGCAAGGAAGCATGCACACTTCGTCACAATCTATCCGCCGGACTTATGTCATGTTTGATTGTTGATCCAAAGGAACACTGGCTTTGCGTTGGTACAGCCAGGTACGATATCAACAGAACTTGCATCTTTAGGTGGACTGGGGAACAACTTGGGCTTGCACGACCCCACAATGCGTAACGGATTTACCGTTTCTGGATCCGCTGCTGTACTAAACACCGCTATGTCCCTTAAAAAATGACCCTGCACACTAAGTACAATGACGCTTGAATGAAAGTTGGTATCACGTTGAATTATTTGGCATTTGGTTTAGAGTGCAATGTCCTATATTATTATCAGACATGTAAAGTAGTCTATCCACTCATGTCATAACATTTTCATGAACATTTCCTCTTGTTTGTAGTGGAAAACATATATGCTGGGATTTGAGATTTCACCTTCCCGTCACACAAGTTTCTCATAAATTTTCTGCCGGCGTCCGAAGAATGGCGATTCATCCTTTGCGGACGTCATCCATTATATCGGCGGTTAATGGAAATAACGAAGTCAACATGTGGGATTTGGAAACATCTTCTTGCCCGACGTCTTTGTGGGCAAGCAAAGTTCCTGTGATGTCTTCCAAACAGGTTGGAGATTGTCAATAATTCTATCAGTGTGCTGTGTTGTGTAATTGCTCAGTTACAATGGGTTATGTTTTATAGTGTGCTTCCAAGTTGGGAGTTCCCACCATGGCTGCGGAACCATCAGTTTTTACACCCTTATAGAACCACACTCCGCAAAGCATACAGCAGGGAGTGTCCACTGTCCACATGTAGATTTCCCTAAGGCGACGTTGGGCATAAGAACACAACTGTGTTACGGCACCCCTCCGCATTATCCCTAAGAACCAGGGCTGGGGACAATCAAACAGTACCATGTAGCAAACATCAAATCAAATAATCTCAATCGAATCAATTCAATAAAATTAGATTAATATACAGTATTTATTATCAACAGCCGGGAACAGACAGTTTGTTGCAGCTTTATACCCGGCAACATTTTGTCACCAGAGGAGAGAGTACTTCAACGCTAAACTCTTTCGCTTGGTTCTTGGCTATGTCTATTGTGAAATGCATGGAACATTTATAGATTGCCGTAGTATGGTATTCGTTATACGAAAAAAATTCTTTTCGAATTCAAGTTTCCAGCCCTACCTATGACACCGAAGATCTCGCAGGAATGCTGCGAACACAACCACCATCTTTAACGGCTGGGCCGCTGGTCTCCTAGTAATCTGACCTAAGTTGCCTACAAAAAGCCATCACTCCCTTCTCAAAACTTATCCTACTTTGTAGACAAGTCCAGATTCTGTGAATGGTCTTCTTGTGACTCGACAACCCAACGATATCAATATAATCACTGCTGGAACCGATTCGGTCATCAGGTGAGATCTCTGTTTCTACAACTACATGCTGTGCATGGAATCAAGACTATGCTTTCAATTGCAACAGGCTCTGGGACATTCGGGATCCTGCCACTTCAAAGATTTTGTCAGAGCCACCCCATCGGTCTGGAGGAAGCGTCGTGTATGCAGTGAGGAGAGTTGAAGGAACGGATGTTATCCAGGTATGACACTACACTGCTGATTCCATACAAGCTTCTTGAAGACATTTCCCTTGTGCTGTAATATTGACTTTTTTAAATTTTGTTTGTCATTCGGCCATGTTCCATTTGTGAGTACTGGGTTGCATGAGTAACCAGCTCGTGATTTGGCAGTGATTTGCCATGCCAGATGCCCTTCCTGTCACAGTCCTTGTTTTTCTGGGCTTGGTACCTGCCGTGGCTGTGTATTGTGTAACCTTCAGTTTCTGCTGACTTCGTACAGAGGGTGCCTCCACCTCCACCTCCACCTTGTACAGTGTGAGCCTATGCAAGTGTGCATGTAGACTTGCGGACGTGGAGTCAACATTGTAGAGTTCGGCATGGAACGTATCAGGTATCGTCGTATTGCTCCACCATTCGCACTGACATCACACTATTCACACCTCAGTTCAAAGCAGTGGCAAATTCAGCACCAGCCTTCAGGCCACTTTTGTGTGGCTGAAATTTGTCAAAACACCGGAAGCAAGATCGAGACCAATTCGATCCAATTCCAGGACTAGGGTTAACGCAAACATGCCCCGCGTGGACCAGGTAGGCGTAAGTTTCGAGCATCATGGTAGTTTGGGCGGCGAGGCCCTCTGGGCTTTTCGAAATGCTTTTATACTGGCCAGGTATTCGAAGTGCCTGTGGGTCTGAAAAAACGTAATCCCACACTAGTTGTAATTCGTTCTGAATTTATGTTTTAGGAACATGGTGCAAAGAAAAGACCTGGCCCAGCCGAAGGGGGCCAAGATTCACGAGGAGGTAATATCGAGACATGCCACCATGACGTAATCACTGATCTGGCAACGTTCAAAGTCTCCCAAAACATACTTGTTTCTGCATCGACCACTGGAGTTGTTAAACTTTGGAAATAGCGTTCATTCTGTCATGCGTTTCAATGTGCAATACATTTGTGATTACTGGAATGTTTATTAAAATGCATTTGGTGGGTGATTAATACTCCTTTTGTACCGTTCGCCGGATAGCGAGAAATTGCTCATGGCGGGCAAATTATTGGTGATTATTTATGGATTCACATTCAATGCTAGGCGAGGAACTAAGCCAGGAAACTCGCTCTTTGCTGCCGCCTAATTATGCCCTGTTCGCGCGCCTTCACTGGGACTCGGACTCCGTTTATCGATCACAAAGTATTCTATGTAATCAGCGCGATTGATCAGAGGTGTAAGCCTACGCGATGTCTGCAAAAACTTTGGAAAGCCGCTAGCCTTCTGCCCGTCTTTGCTTCGAAGACGGTGACCTTGGTTGACTAGGACACTGCAATCGCAGAACGAATTTACCATAGCTTATTACCGCATAATTCGCATATAGCATAGGCCTAATACCAATGATACCAGATTGGTGGACGGTGGTTTTGCCTCTTCTGTTACAACCATTTGTCAAAGCAAAGATTTTTCCATTCCAATGTGATTAGAAAACCGATTGATTGGTTTCGCATGTATTGTAATCATTGTAGCGAACACGTAACAATCTAATGATTGTACTTTGGTGCAACCAATGATGACAACTCCACCTTGTACCATCGCGTTCGGGGAATTGTCCACCTGGCGTGTGTTCAAGTTTTACGCGGCCAAGAGCACGCCACGTGGCGTATTGTTTTAGACTCAATTTTGACTAATTGGCGTGGTTTTAGCTTAGTCTGTTATACTTGGCCAGGGAATCAGGGATGTCCTGACTTGAGTCAAGACATCCCTGAACTTAGCTCGTTTATTGCGGTTGGAGCTTCGTCTGTAAATGTGATTTTGACCCAGCCCATTTAGCACAATTTCTGCTTACGTCAATCGGCATAATCTTAGATTAGCAGGCAGCTTAGGTTAGGGTTATGTTAGCATTAGCATCGTAAGCTTTCATGAGATTGTAGGCCTATATATATGCACTATGCCCCAAAGTGGTATATTATGATAGTGGGCTAGACAAAGATAATTTTCCAACTTTTAAAATGGCCATCACAATAACAGTTATACAGCATTACTTTATGAATAAAATTGGAGATAATTATACATTATTGTAGGGCCCTACAATCGTTTTTCTTAGCTCCTAATCGAACCGTCACAATGTCTCCTTGTGACGTCATACATGTCAGTGGCAGTGCCAAAAACTTTATTGTCAATGTGATTGAAATACTAAGAAGAACTGTAAAAAGTTTGTCGTAACATCAAGAAAGATGAGAAAAACATTGTCCACAAATTTAAATTTCGACTACCTGTAGGTTATCAACAGATTTCGTTAAAACACTCTGCTCGTCGTGAAATGAACAGGACAGGACTAAATTTCCTCCCTGTGTTAAGTCTTCACGATCGGCAACGATGTAAAACTGTAGAGGTCGTGATTCGGTTCGATATAATCATTCGATTTGCATTCAGAAACCGAAATCTGCTCATCCCCAGTGTGTATTGCCTAAATCCAAGTGTCTCTGGCAGCAAATAAAGCTACACCTGCCGGGGCACTATACCTCAATTCTGGCGAACGGACCTTTGGAACTACATCTTTTACGCATCGCTACAATTGCAACGATAGGAATCATCCCCAACGTTTGACAATATTAGTTGCGCGAAAACCGGGAAGCGCATTCGTAGATGTGATTTAATAAATCAAAACTCCTTATGCTTATTTTTATTCTTTTGAACGACTTTCAAATTGTTCTTCGTAAGTGTGATGTTACTTTCTCTCTCGTGCTCACTCCCGTAATCCAAAGCTCTCTCGTACACTTCAATTGCTGTGATGTAACAATGCTGTGCTTTTGAATATTGAGCTAAATTTTCGTGTGATTTTCCGATGTTGTTCAACAGCTGACCGTAACGATTGTAATTTGGTGCATTTTCCCCGAAGTGACGTTTCATCATCGTAACGCCGCCTCCGCCACAGTCGATGCTTTCTTGATATTTACCAAGGTCATCGTAAATACTTGCGATGTCGACTAGGCAGTCCAGTTCAGCCAATGTCTTGTGATCAGGACTTGCATCTTTAACTTTGCGGAGCTCGATCAAGATATCGCGCATGTACTTTAAGCCATAGCATTCAGCAATGTCACATGATTTTCCGTCATCCTCATCGCTCGGCTTCCCACCATCCACATTACTTGACTTTTCATGACTGGCCCCATCTCTACTGTCATTTTCACCTGACTCGCCAGGGCCTGATGCTAACGGCCGGATAGCCCAGAAAATACCGTCCACACGATCACATAGCCAATCAATCTCCTCGTTGGGGGTCGGTTCGTGTTTATGTAAATCGTTGGAGATTTTTTGAAGAATCATTGATTTTACATAATCGCCTTTGTCATAGAAAACGTGCGCCATCTTTTTCGCCTCTTCTGCAGTACTTGTGGCAAGGAACTCAGCGACTTTCGAAATGGATAAATCTCTCTTGTCACTCCTCAACTGCAAATGACACTCTGCAATTTGGAGAAGAATATCGACGTCGTCGCATCCACGTAAACTATGTAGTTCTTCGAGATACTGCAATGCTTTTTTGTAGCCAATTTTGTTGAGTGGGGTCATCAATTCATCTGTGAACAAAAGAATTTACAGATTTTACAAATCTATCTGATGTTCAGTGGTTCACAGTGTGTCAGCGACATATCCAGCAAATTGTCGGTATGATAGGAAGGCTGCTGCTCGACAAGGAGACTCTGTTCATTTTATCCTTCCGACAAGGAGACGCTGATATGAGCTGTATAGCTCTTCTAAGGCTGCCTTACCACATATTGCTGGCGCCTAGAACGGCAGCTGTGTATACCTATATTGCTATATTATTAACTAGCTGGTTATTCCGGTTTTCACTCGGGGCATACAACATAAAACGTCCTCCATTTATTTGTGGGTGAGGTTTCCATCAGTCGGCAACTACACTCAGTGGTGGATAACCTGCGGTCGTACATTATAATGTCAGGACCAGATAATTATCTGTGGCAGTCTTTAAAGGTCCTGATATATCTCAGAGAATATATACAAAAGTTTTTCTCACCTTGTAGATAACGTATTCGCGGTTTGTTTCCATCTGCAACTTAGAAAGGAAGTTGGCACGATTAAGGCACCGGTTTCCCAAATGGGAGATAGTTTTCGGGGACAATGTTCAGCTTATAGGGGTGATATAAAGTCAAGACGGTGCAAAATAATATCTTATGAGGAGTTTCTGTTTGGCCACTTTGTTTCAAAATGGCACAGGGAAGAATGTTCTTCTCCGATAGACCTACCAATTATTTCTCAATAAGCCCAGTATTTTAACAAAATCTAATGATTTCAACTGTTTTTATCGCAGATTGCGTGACTATTTCAAGGCTGTTTAGCGGTTGTCAAACACAATGCGAAACTGTCTTCGAATTTGTGATGCAATTTGATCCCAAGTATTCCATTTGCTATGCCCATTCGTGCTACATGACCACTAGTGACCCCAATAATGGCATAGGCTACTCGTCAAGAAATAATATTATGCAGGTTACAGACCTTGAGACAATCTCTTCTGTCGTCGGGGTATTGGCGGCGCAAGTCTTCTTGGAACCTCTGAATAGGAAATTATGTTCACAGACAGGTAGGTGCCCAGCCAAATTTATCCAGCAGATGGCCAGCAATATGGTTGATATTATAACAATTACACAAGTACCGAAAGCATACCAGATGCTTCCACACCTCCTTATTGAGCCTACATATACACACAATGCAAGACTTCAAGATTTATTACACCACATATATATTGAAAAATGTGGCATGTACGGAATCAAAATGAGAGTAAAGTATCGGTACCTACGATAGGAAACTACGACATGCTGATCTTCGAATTTTTATGACAATCCTAACTGTAATTATCATCAATGTTAAACATCCTACAACTTTGAGAGAGGCATTGAGCTCAAGGACCTATACAGGTCATAATCAGCCTCTCCTGTGCACAGTGTGCAAATGAAAAAATTACTGCTAGGCCGTCCGGAGTTCGTCAAATAAGGTCTATCAGCTGATTTTAGCACCTTTTGGCCGATATTCGCGACTGATATTTATGATATTTCCGTAACTAGTATCAGTCAGGCGGGCTGATTAGCCATCATCATATCAGACTTGAAAACTCAATATCAGCTGGCTCTTTATTGCATGCCAGACTGAGATGAGTATTTATGGGATTAGTTTGACAAAAACACGAAATATACCAGATTTTGATGTTGAGTTTTGCTTTATAGCGCCTTGCTCTGTCTTGCTCTTTGTCAAAGCTGGATTGCTGTCAGATTCCACAGGCTTTTGGGAGGGTGGAGGCGGAGTAGACGGACCTGTATAATATTTTTTATCATTACATACAACATCCATAAAAATATTACGGCCGCAGACGATGTACTGCATGCACACCACTGAATCTAGTGGGCAATTCTGGAAGGTGTGAGGTGGAGATGGATCACTAGCAAATTTAGTTATCAAAGTTACAGTACGCATAAAGGCACAATATCTATAAAATAATAGTAGCCGAGTACCTGGACCCACATCAACTTTCTCAGTGTCTTCCCCCCTCTTTGGCCCCGTATAATTGAGTTACCACAGCAGTGATCTACTGCAGGCCTACCACCGATACTGATTTTAGAAAGGTGATACGATACGATAGTTGATAACCTGCCTCATCGCCAAACTATTCATTAATGCTGATTATAAAAAAGTCATGAATAATGACCTCGATAATCAGTATTCTTTCACAAAATTCCTGCTTCACGCATAAATCTACTATTAATTTAAGCCGTATCCCATGGATCACCAAGGCGCTAACACTGTACACTCCAGTCTCCATCATACATTATTTCATCCATCCTTGATGATAAAGATATTGTGACATCATAAGTTCATAACACTACCATATCATGTGACTTCACATTGCTGCTCCTGCTCAAAAATCAAAAGTTGGCTGAGGTTGTGAGCCTCTCTTGATTTGACATAGAGGGAAGGAGGAGATGAGCTTGAACCTCGAATACCAATATATACAAGTCATATCAGCTCCGTTAGTGTCTCCTGTGCCAGGTGCGAGCGAACAAATGTCTGTCTGCATCGAAGAATGTAGCGGAGCTAAAGCCTATACCCGACGATCAATAGATAATAATAGATATATATCATGCAGACGATTCACTACTATTCCATCTTCATTTGATGAAGGACCAGAGCTGACTGTTAAATATGCGGTGAATCTTCTTCACGATTTCTGAATTGAGTCACTCCAGTGACTCGAGTCAAGTCAATTCATCAGAAAAGCGAAACTCGAGTTAACTCATTGACTCAAGTCGCCACAAAACCTAATACAAGTACAAAGGGTAAAATCTAGGCCACAGATTGCTTATATCTGACATACCGGTACCGTATAGTACTAGCACCGACCTACTTAGCTGAATTTAAACATTAGCATTAGTCGTACAATTTCTAATCGGACCAACCTGGGGAGAAAAATTGATGGTCCAGCATTGCCTTTGGTGTTGGACGGAATTTGGGATTGGGGTTGAGAACACGGCGGATAAGATCCAATAGTTGCTTCCGTTTCTTCAAGTAGGGCATTTCAAATTGAATGATCGTAGATAAATCAAGGCCTCTGTTATCAAGAATGTTAGTCCGCCAACGGATCGGATCAGAGCCAAACGGATGGTGGCCATTAGAGAACAGCATTGAAAGTACGATGCCAAGAGAAAATGAGTCCGAACGGAACGATGCTTGTGGAGCTTCATGCAATATTTCAGGGGCCTGGTACCCTTCTGATCCTAACCCTCTGTAAGTCACGGAAGAAATGGAACGATCGGAATTTAACTTTTTACAGAGTCCAAAATCTGCTATTCGTATAAAATCGTTGCATGCGGTGACAAGAATGTTCTCCAGCTTGATATCACGATGAATAATTCGTTTTTCATGAATGAATGCAATGCCAGCTATGATTTGCTTGGCTAACGAGAACCGTTGTTTGAAATTGAATGGTTTTTTCTTGTTATTTTCTATATAGTCTCTCAGGGTTTGGGAGCATAATTCCATCACAATATAGATTACCGGTACCTTTTGTTTCAGCTTGCCGACTTCATACAATCGAACAATGTTTGGGTGAGTTTCTAATGTTTGATGAAACTGGATTTCTTTCAAGTCGGCTTTGTTGTATGGGATGAGTTTGATAGCTACGTCACGCCATTCCCCTTCCTCAACGAGGCTTTGCTTTCCTTTATATACGGATGCATCTTTCTTAAGAGGATGTGAGTTGAACATGAAAGTTTTTTCGGATAGCTGTATCCACCCTGAAAGCAATCAGTGTAGAGCTTGTGTTTGAAATAGAGTGCGGGGTCGAACTACACAAAATTGCCGATGCTAAAATGAACGAACTAGCGGGCCTTCTAAACGTTTCAGAGGAATTAGTGGAAAGGTTACGTCGTTATAGCGTTAGATAGCTGTAACCACCCTAAAAACAATCTTTGCATTACAGTTTTAAAATGAACTTAGGACAGAGAGTGAGATTACGGTGTCTAGTGCCAACTGCCAACCCCCTCCCGCCGTCTGTGCGTTATCCTATTAGGGTCACGTTTATCTAGCCTTTCACAAATTGATATTAGGGTATGCACAGAGTCAATATGCAAGGTACCAACTAGGGATGGGCAAATCGAATCACTGGTGAACTCAGAATCGAATCGAATCTTTCCTTTCGAATCGAATCATTCGAATCAGGGTATTGGCACTTGTGTTTCCCTGACTAGAAAAACATGTTTTACAAAGTTTACTACGAAGCCAGTTTTGTTACTTTCAATGTAAAAGTAGCAGTAAGGTAGAATACAATAAACAGGTTGTACAGTATCTTAGCGGAACGTCCAATTGAAGCAGTGATTACAGCAATGAGCTTAAGCAAGAAGCTTCACAAAATAAGGGCGGTGAATTTAGCAGAAGTTGAAATTAGAGGTCGACCGATATTTGACTTTTTTGCTAATATCGGTATCGGTCATTTTGGCCGCCGATATTGCCGATATTTAAATGTTGTTAGGGAACGTATTTCTCGGCGCTTTTGCTATACGCCCGCATGCGCAGTTGTCTCGCTTCAGTTACTTTCTTCTTGGATAGCCGCAATCACGCTTGTAATGTAGGAAGTGTGTGCCGTATGCCAACGCCAGACTAGGCGGCGCCGCTTAGAAGGTTCACGCCATGTCGTAAACAGGAAATGAAACATCCGGAAGTGTAAACTAGCGGGTTTACGAACGAATACGTGCTTTTTTCTGCATGCTGCGACTGTAAAAATACTTCGTAACACATGGAAATACGTGTTTACCTGAGCACTAAAATTACATCTATTGCCGTTTGGGCGTTCGCCGAGAGGCCATTCCCCCGATTCGAGATTCGAAGCCTGCCTAATTTCGATTCGAATCTGCCCATCTCTAGTACCAACCCTAGAATCTATAGCCTATAATGTGTTCCCGTGTTGCGTAGTCGGGTCGACCAGACATCAGAACCTTTGCCAAATAAAATGAAAACGAAGTAAGGTCAATGAAATCATACATATACAAATGGCATAGAAGTGCCAAATGCAGAAGCTAGGACCGAATGTCCAGATAAAATTAAGGACCAGTAGTAGGCTTACCTGCCTTAGAGCGGTAGCACCTAAGAAGTTTTAGGCATGTGGAACTTACCTTGTTCGTTTGAAGCGATAGGCTGTGCGATTGCGACAGGATCGGGCATGGGATTAGTACCATTTCTAGAATCTGCTTCAACAGTATTATCAGGCTGTCCATCTGCAAATTTTACACAAAAATATTTCTATCGAATTACGAATTCGAAACATGCGGAGGCAGCAAACATTCTGCTTCTACAGCAGCAACCTCCTGCGCGCCAGTTAGAAAACCTAAACATTGCCAGGTATTGGTCTTTATATGGTATGCTAACTTATTGAAAAAGACCGCCATGACTCGAACCTCCGCACTAGTTACCCTCAAACCTAAGCTAAACTACTGTACCTTCCTAAGTCTCACCTGTTGCTTCGTCGTTGTGAGCTTGAATTTTGTCAATGTAGCTGTCATGTATGTTGATACTTCTAAATATTTTCGACTTTGTTTAGATTGTTGAAGCTCATCACTTGGGGGGAGGGGGGGATATAAGACCAAATGCTATGAAGTAAAAAGGTCGATATATTCATGATTTATTGATAAATCATCATTGGTCATTAGTCAGGCGAAGAAGCTGATCAATATATGATATCTAGGATCGATACTATCGACTTGCAGAATCACTAGGTCCCACGGTCCCAGGCTAATTCGTTTTGGTTAGGAGGATCAATAGAAGAGAGGAAAGTAGCCTGCCCGTGATAGGAAGTGAAACAGCATCTTACGTGTTGCAACACAGACACACAGACATAGCCTAACACCTCTGCCTAAGAAAGTATGAAGTAGGCGTTAGGGCTAATAAGCCATGGCCTACTCTAGGAACTAAAGTAGGCCATGGCTAGGCTTACATGAAATTGAATTACCGGTACCGGTAAGAAGAAGTTAGGGCCAAATGTAATCAAACAACAATATGGACTAAGGTAGTATAACATGATATGATATCTCAACAAATAGGCTACTTGACCGCTGGGAAAACCCGGCACTGACCAGTGGTAGGAAGCATGCTATAAACTCACTTAATCCCACGCTCAGAGTTTACGTGAAGGTTCCCATTGAGGTAGATAGATATATTTGTATTCTGGGCGCCTTCGGCCATCTTCAGTTGATCCCATTTGACGACACAGACACTAAGTAGCTCTGAATATGTAGGCCTATGCTATTCAACGAGACTATATATATATATATGGCAGAATTCGGGTCGCATAATACTTGGGGTCTAAGCCTATAGGGATAGGCCTACACGGCTGTACTAAAACATCGACTTTTGCATTTTAATAGCAAATACAAGCAAAATTTACTCGTCTATTGATTCTGTGATTGACCTATTTTCGATTTGCGTAAGAGAAATAAACTTTCAAAATATTCTACTGTACTGTACCACCGCTTTTCCTTACGCCGCTCGTTTCTCTATCTAGCGAGACGGAATCCCTCGTCGTTCCAGACTTATAGGCCTACCGTCGTGACCCCGCAACGAGGCAGATTACTATCAATGATTTATTACAACTTCGGGTTTACTATAGTTTATACAATATAGTTTACTATAGTGTTACTATAGATATCTATAATGTTACTTTATAAGCATATTTTCCGTTATGATACGCATCAATAGGCCTAGGTATCCTATACCATGTTCCATGCTGCCATATGCAAACAGACAGGGTACCATATCTGCATAGGAAAATTTATCCAGTAGGTTTATAATGCGAGAAAGGTAGGCCTACCCACGACAGGAAATTTGAAGGAACTACTGCACTTATTATTACCCTGAATGGATTTGAATGAATTTACTAATCTTTCACAAATTGAAACGTGGCATGCACCGAATCAACATGCGAAGAAAGTAGGATACCCATCATAGCAGGAATCCTGGAGCATTTTGCGTGTTGTCGACTGTCGCACAGACAGTATAGACACACAATTAACCTCTTCTGCCTAAGAGTCCATTACGAGGAAAGTAGGCCTATATAAACGATAATAGAAGTCTATGGCATTTTGCGTTTGCGGCACATGCAGGCATACATAGATTGCCACACTCCTCTGCCTAAGAAAATTGGCCCAGTAAAATGTGAAGAAAGTACAGATGATAAGAATCTATAGCATACGTATTGCTGCACAGACAACAACCTCCTGCTTAAAGACAATTAGTCCAGTAATAAGCGAGGAATAAGGTAAGCTATAGCAGGCCTACCATGCCCTATACTTTAGTTCCTAGAGTTAGGCCATGGGCCTATACCCACGGTAGAAATATTTGGAATCTATACGCAGACAAACATATAGTACCACCTCGATATAGCCTGGCCTAGGCCTACCACTTTTACCGGGAAAATTTATCCGGTAACCATGGCCTACTCTAGGTAGGAACTAAAGTAGGGTAGTAAGGTAGGAAATAAAGTAGGCCATGCAGTAACCTAGCAATAAGCAAAACCGCAACCGCGTAATAAGCCTAGAGTAGGCCTACACTGTCTAATATGTGTGGCTGGCCTATTTATTCATCTCGTTATCCAGAAAGCAACACCTTATCGACGATGCAAACCTTGAAACTATAAGTTGAATGCAAAATTCTTGATGTGAATCGATAAAAGCATTTTTGTTTCATTGATAGGCCTATAATATATCTTGGAATGCGGTGAGACAAGATGCCCGTAGGCGTGGTTGAGAGTTTTATTCCTGATGAAAAATAGGCCTAAGCAGCATAAACATTCGTTAGCAAACAAAATTCTAAAAACTTCTTTGCTAAAATTGCGAAGAAAAACTGCAAAAAGTACCCAGAATTCAGACAATCGTGTCGAGGAAATCGGATATATATATGTATAGGCTACTACTACATTTCATGTGGAATAAGATAAGAATATTAATCTGGGAAATGCCGTTCAGCTCCCTCAATGGAAATCCTAATAGGCTATACAAAGGAAATGGAAATTCTATATAGGCCTTCACTTCACTTCACTTTTCACGGTGCGACCATAGTTTAGTTACCATAGATGGTGCGTGCGAAGAATCAGCGATTGATTTTCTACCGGGCTCGGTGGAGCGATACTGAGCGGTCGCCTGTTTGGTCCATGTTCGACGGAACACTTGGAAGACGCTCGCGAAACACAGTTTGGGAAACGCTGTGCTATACCGTGCCAACGCGAAACAGAACATGGTCGCTACTGACGACTACTAGTCGCAGTAGTAGTGTGGTCTGAATGAAAGGGTATTCAGAAATATGAAATATTGTTGACTATTGTTTCACCTTAGATTAGAAAATACGTGGTTTCACTCACCTCCCCAATCACCCCAGAGGTGATTGAACCCGCTACCCTATCACCCCTCCTTTAGAAATTGCCATTCCCTGCTACCTCCTGACTGAACTATGGTTTGACCTTAGGTTGACGAAGGACTCAAACTCCTGTTATAAAGGCTTTGCTCTTGTAACAGCCCAAAACAGAACCGCTGAACGTTGTGCGGTCATGCTCTAATGCTTGTCTGAGTGCAATGGCGCGAGATGTGAATAACTCAAACAGCTGGGAGCTGAGGTTGTTTACGATACGGAAATGAATGATGACAGAAGGGGTTACGCTGACCGCTGGTTCTTTTCCACTTTCAGAGACAACCACAGATTCACGAGCGTATCAAAGCCGTGAAGCGTTAATTGTCCCAATCTTTTAAAGATATTTGTAGTATGGCATTATGAAACGAATTAAATGTAACGGGTCTCCAAAGCAAATGCAATCAGAAAATGTTCGACTGCGTGAATGGAAGAACGAAATTCGAACACATGTAGAAAAGTTTGTGGTTCCAATTCTGAAAAAAGGTCAGTACTATAATGGCCCAGCTTTGGTGTTTTGTTTATAGTAGTAAGGTTATCTTGCCGGGCACGACGCGCCCCACCTAATCTTGATGTGACATTGATACGATAAGGTCCATTCTTGATAGGCATTGCTGACATGGGGTAAGCCTAAAAGGCTGAGTAGTGGGGTGGCGGAGGTAGTGGGAGCCAACACTAGAAGGCGGGGTTTGGTGGAGATATTGAGGTAGTGGGGAATGGCAATTTCTAAAAGACGGGGGTGATAGGGTAGCGGGATAGGCGGGGTGTATCTCAAACTCAGTTGAGGGCCTAAGATAGAGGAGGGGCGTGTTGCAGGTGGGTTGGGTGGGGTCTGCGTGCTGAGCACCTCTAGTAGTATCAGAAGGCAATATCAGATGATACCACCGCTACCCTATCATCCCGCCTTTAGAAATTGCCATTCCATGCTACCTCCGCCAAACCTCGCCTTTTAGTGTCATCCTCCGCTACCTCTGCCAATCCGCCACCCCACATTTTAGGGTTACCCGCTGACCCACGAGTTTTGTTTGCCATTAACTAAGAATGAGGCTGCATATCTAGCCATAAGCATGGTTTTGCCCCAGACTTCATTTCATAACCGATCTCAATGTGAACTTGTGCGCGCAAGAATTCCTGTCCATGCACTCTTACTCTTGCGCACATTTCACATAGTCCATGTGTAGTATTTTATGCCCTGCATTTTTTTCACATTCCAATTGTATCCCTGCGCTTCTTGTACCGGGTTTGTGGTGTGTAGTGGTGGGTCGTTGGCCACGAAACTGTTAGGTCTCGAGTTCAAATCCCGAGACTGCATCATACCAAAAATGTTTAAAATGATATTCGTAGCTTCCTCGCTAGACGGCCAGTGCGTTGAGGCTAGTGCAAATGGGACTTGACTTCAACTTCTGGCTCCTTCGGCGTCTCCTTGTCCGGCATGCATATGCACCAGTAGTGAATGTGTAAGTCATGTGAGTCTGTGTAAATGCACCAAAAATTAAATATGGAAAAAAAGAATGTCCTTTCCTAAAATACGGGAGCCCCGCGCGCAACACTTTGTCTAAAATGTCTTGCGCGCTCACCAGTGACACAAAATGCACACTGGGTTTTGCCTTTTGTGCTTCCGAGCATTTCGTGTTTTTCAACTAAACTCAAAGCCTCTCAATGGCTCTTCTTGCATGTGTGCTCACCTGCTCCACTTCAGTTGGCTGAGTGGTTTCAAGACCACCTCTGATCATTATCAGGGGGTTTATGTGAAATGAACTATGACTGGCAGCGTTAATTTTGTGATGTATACCTTTTACTATATTCAATTAAAATCATCTGCCATAAACTCCTCTACAATTCTGTAATACTAGCGTACCCGGTACATGACATCAGGGATATCTAGATAGATGTCTAGATATCCCTGCATGATATTATTAACCTGTAGTTGAAAAGACCATAAAACCAATAAAACAAACAGCACCTGTTACCTTGTGTCGTGGGTTAACGCACATGGGTACTACAGGGGTAAGCCTATAAGCCTGGGTGGCGGAGGTATCGGGAGCCAACACTAAATGGCAGGGTTTGGCGGAGGTAGCGAGGAATGGCAATTTCTAAAAGACGGGGGTGATGGGATTGGCCGGGTATGTATGCCCTCTCTCGAACTTAGTCCTGGGCGTTGGGTAGAGAAAGGGTTTGGGTGGGGTCTTGCCAGGCAAAATCTGCCTGCCGAGACATGCTCTCCCCGAAATGGCACCTGGCCTGATGCATGCACCGAGGCGGGATGTATATGATAGGAAAGGCATCGCGCCCTTACCGAGTGAAGTGGAGCAGGTTCAAGCGGTGCCATCCATCTCTAGTAGTACTGTCGTGACCATAAAACAATTAGGTGTTACTCCGCTACCCTGACACCCCCCGCCTCTTAGAAATTGCCATTCCCCGCTACCTCCGCCACCACACCGGCCACACCTTTTAGAGTTACCCTACTACAGGTCACAGGCCTTTTTGTTTATCGTTGCCAAATCGGTTCATGTCTTGATCTGCGATCTGCTAATTTGAATCAACTAACAGTACAGTATAGCATTACAATTTCAGATATAAACGCAGAAACAGCAAGTGAGGAATTGCTTAGAAGGCTATGCGAAAGTTTGTCACAAGTGAAAGAATTTGGTTACCACTGTCTACCGATTGCAAAAAGAGCTATAAGCATCCGACAGATAAAGCAGTCAAATATACCTGTGGAATCTTTCATCTCTAAAGTGTGTTTTTCTTTGTCACTGTATTGTGCAGTGGTTCCACCAAGTAATGGTACTGCTATGCTATTAGAAGAATATAATGGAGCCGATGGCGGACGATCAATAGATATTATAAAGAAGATCCCCCACAGATTTAACGTCTAATTTAATGTAATGATTACACAAGTTTTCGAAGCTCCACTCCTTCATCTGTGGTGAATCTTCTTTACGAAGCTATATTGTTGGCACTTTTTTATCTCAAACTATCACAGTTTACTGCGATGACAGGTCATTTTTTTGTTGTAGACAGTGTCTGTTGTTGCTATGAAAGCCAATGCGAGATCAGACGGCTTTGGGCACCCTGTGCGCAAGTACACTGGCCTTTGTTTCTGGGAGAGGGCCAAGTTAGTTTCTTGTGCATGCTGCTCTTATTGAAGACTCTCTTCCCACTAGTTAGAGTCTCTAGAGAGCTGATCATTATCGAGAATAGAGCGGGTGGTACTTCTCCATCTGATGTGGTCAGGGGCAGCTGTCCCCAGGTCAGGCCCGGGTTAAAATCCCCACCTTTCATGTCTCTTTTGCATACATCCTTGAATCGCAAAACGGGACGTCCAGTGGACCTGCTAGTGGCGAGCTTCCCATATAATAAATGTCATATAGTTGAATGTTCAAAAGCAAACAATTGGCAGTCTATATGCCCAGGGTCTATCTCAAGTATGGTAATGGTTTAATTTCTCAACTATTTGCAGGAAAGCTACAGATATAGCCATAATGATATCAGGGGATCCAAGGATGTTGAAGGGTCAGGTTCAGTTCTTCTAGCTTTGGTGCAAGCAGGTAACAAATCATTCAACATTTGCATGATTATTGAAATTGTATTTGAACGTGAAACTCTTGAGACTATGTACTTGATCAAGAGTCAAGTCATTCGGACTCGAGTTGACTCATTGACAGTGCCGTGTGAAGGGTGTTTCCCCCCCTCTGAAAAGTCCTGACGGGGCTCCTTATCAAGACTCACAAGTTTGGTCGTGCGACCAGTGACGTGACAGGTTGTCAGAACAATTGACGATATTGGGCATTCGCTTATGCATTCGTTGACTGTATTTTTGGTTCGTAAACGCATGACCCAAAAATGCAGTAAAATTTAAGCTAAAGCGCACGAGAAATTTTTACGGTCTTTCACTTAGACGACACACAAATATCAGAGAAGTCCTGTGATTTACAAATTTGGGGCCCCTATGAGTGGTCAGGTGGTTTGGGGCTGCCTTCCCACGGCACTGCTCATTGACATTGCCCAGATATTGAGGTGTTGAGCCGAGATATATAATTATGTAGAGTAGACCTATGACAGAGTGACACTGCAGACTACATTAGGTGCGGTCTACGGATGTGTAAAGAAATCAGGGTAAAAATAGCTTACAGTACCCATTGCCCACTAAATTTAGTAGGCCATGCAGTACCTGACAAAAGCTAACGGCTTCCTTGCTAGGACTTTTACATATTATAATAAGAGGTATAACCCAAAGTTATATCCAGCTCACTATATCCTATTATTTTGTAGAATGTAGTGGAGCCGATGGCAGACGATTAATAGATATTGTAAAGAAGATCACCATAGATTTAGCGTCCAGGCTGGATCTTTACAATATCTATTATTTTGCGTTGTTCTTGTGCATTTTAAGATGGCGGCCTTCGGAATCACTTGTACCTTGCTGATGCGAGCGCACGTGTTGTTGTTCTCATGATCCATCCTAAGGCGGAATACGCTAATGCGGTTGTGTTGATCAAAGAATGGAAATACTTAGTTCCAGACTCGGACTCCACCATGAAACTTCCAGGGTGATTTATTAAGCTTTTGCAATTGCTGATCATATTGTATCAAATGCTAGTGTGAAAACTCGCGGCCTGTTTTTTAGAATATTGTAACCATTTTTTGCCCTCGATAAACGACAGAGTTACTTTTAGCTTGGAGATCGCCAGTGTAAGCTTGATTATATATCGGAATTTCAAAATTGCTATGATTTCATCACAGATTGACCACAGATTTAATGTCCAGCCTATGTTTATTGAGAATTATAACATTCACAAGCTTTCAGAGCTCCGCTCCTTCATCAAGTGAAGATGAAATAAATCGTAATAGCACAATTTGAATTAGAACAGAATCATAGATATTGTGACATCATAGAGTGAGTTGAATCACTAATTGGTTGGAAGAAACGAATTGAGCTGGATCGAGTTGACATTGTGTGATTACTGATCAGCTGTGGTGACATCGAATGCCACAATTTGGCAATAAATCCAAGTCCGAATTCGTCATATCAGACTTTGCTAAGTCTGAGTCCATTGTTTACCACTGTATGTCTTGTGGTTGACAGGTATATTGAAGCGACTGGTGAGATTGTTGTTTTACTACCAAACCAATCGTGCGCAGAACGACAAAGCAAGGTTAAAGAGCTTGTAGGTAAATCATACATTTTAACACGGCAGGAAATATTGTAAATTTCTCGCAAAGTTCATTATCACTTGCTAAAAGTATGTGCCAAAATTCAGATACCTATATACTGGTACAAAAACACATGACTTGGCATCCATATATCTTCACGTGTAAGTGTAACGATATCAGATTTTTGTGAAACGAGCAGTACGTCTTCAATGTCTTTATAGAAGAATGTAGGGTCGCGTGGACAATCAATTGATATTGTAAACATGATTCACTGCAGATTTAACGTCCAGCCTTGATTTCTTCGCAATGTTGTCTCAATTCTCAATAAGCCAAAGCTAGATGTTAAATCGGTTGTCTTCTTTAGGATATTCAATGTCTTTACTACAATCTTCAAACTTAATTTTTTATAGGAATCGTCACCCATGTTTCGTCAATTCTCAATTACCAAACCTGGGATTTTACCATGACAATTCAAGCTGAAAAAGGTTCGTTGATGGACATTTTTTATTCTGTGTAGGCTTACGTGGACTCATTGTCAAGACTGGCAAAGAAATTATAACCCATATGTGTAATGAAAATGCTTCTCCTGTGTCTTCTTTGGTTGGTACTTCTATATTAGAGTGGAGAGGGGCCGACAATATATTGAACTCCATAATATAGGTACAGGTAGGTTTTTATGCTTTTTCTTCTCTCGTTTGGCTTTGTTTTTTTCTTTCTTTGGACTAGATGTCAGGGCAGCCGCACAACAGCCACTGCTTGGTGGCCAGACCAGTCAGTTCATTCGGTAGCTTATACATTGCACATGAATCAATGGGTGAAATGGTCTGCTGTTTGCTGCTCAGCACCACACTCGCATGCCACACTGGGGGCAAGACCCCACTTATGAAGGGACAACCTGAAGCATCCCACCCCTGTTCTAAGATGATTGAGACGAGTCCATGTCAGACTCAGCAGATCAAACCCGGCTGGGAATACGTCAGGGGTGGGGAAATAGAGGTGGAGTGACGTGCTCTTCTATTCCCACTCTGACCTCCACATGTCGCCGATCCAGTCTGATGCACCCGCTGTAAGTGATGCTGGATCCGCTGTATGCTGGGTGCTATGAATGGGCACGCCGAATCGAATGTTTGAAATCGATTTCCAGGCAATCGCCAATTGAAGTCCATACTGTCACCTAGTGTTACACAATTTGTTTCTGTTAAAGCCCATTTTTAGGCTCAAATTTTGAAACATTGATGATAAAAGTGGACATCATACCTTTTTGCCGATAACATAACGTCATTCCTTCTCTTCAAATATGGCTCTGGTTGCAATCATACACAGCTACATCCCTCATGAGCCTTAATTAATATTAGCGTAAACCTGCAGAGATGGTATTTCCATGAATCGATTCGATTCTAAAAAAATTATTTGATTCGTATTAGGATTTGCAAATGGTTCGATTTGCCCATTCTGACAGGATGCCATTCCTGTCGCAATTCTCTCCATTTTCTTGGGATATTGACAGCCATGACTTGAGATCTTTCATTATTGCTAGCTATCATACATTCGCAAACTGTGCAATGCAGGAAGCATACAGACCGGACAAGCAGGTATACTGGACTGAGCAATGTTCTATCCCCTCTCCACACTATCACTTTTAATGCTAGAGATATGGCAGGGTAGCTTTCGTTACCAAGTCTTACACAGAAATATTCCTAAATGTAAATGTGGCTGTCTAAAATTATGACACGTAAACTTTTGTATACTACCGGAGTAGATTTTTACTAGCATTCCATCTTCATCTGATGAACTGGCAGAGCTCTGAAAGCTTGTGAATGTTATAATGCTCAATAAACCAAGGCTGAACGTTAAATCTGTTGTGAATCTTCTTTATGGTAACATTAATAAAATATCACAGTGTACAGTGCTGTTATTGTTTTCAGATGATACACAAGAGTTGGTAGTTGTAAAAAATAAATCACTGGCCTATCTATTTCAAGCACTGACGATTGGAGCGGTGGTTTCTTGCACCTCAATGAAACACGTCACAATGAAGTGGAATGGCCAGTAAGAGTTTCAACTTTATGGGACCACATCTGTATTCATAGGGCCTTCCTATGCATTCAAGCGTATTCGGTACTTCCTGTTTGCATCACCAAATTGGATAGGATATATCAGAATCTGGTTTGGCTGTGGATTTTATGCCAGATGCCCATCCCACAACGTGACGTGACACTCCCACATTTTCTTGGATTTCGGACTGGCTGTTGTATGGACTAGGTCAGGGAAGGCGAACCACTGACGCGCGGGTCACAAAGTGACATCATTGGCAATTCAGTGACCCACTTGTCATTCCAAAAATTATAACGAAATGTTTACAAACATTGCTATTGTTAAGAAGATCACCACAGATTTCATAAAACCGAGTACCAGGAACCGTCTCAGCCCACATATAAGTGCTGTATGTGTTAAGCTACATATTACCAACCCAGGATTGTAAGACTCGCGGAAAAGATGGAGCAGCAAGTTTCTTATTGACGTTGACATTGCATTAAATCTATGAGCCACTATTGTTATTTTTGTGTGTAAAAGTCTCTTGTATGACCCACCCAATTAAAAAGGATCGCCATCCTTGGATTAGGGGTAGGACTAGGAATATTCACCATTTATTATATGTATGATGCGCTTGCCTTCCATATCATGCGCAATTCTGCATATACGGTGTGTCAAGGCTGCACAATGATCTATATTGTGGCGTGGAAGAGGCTGACTTGAAATATGATGCTTCTGCAGGTCAAAATCCCTGTATTGCTTGGAGGAGACTGGGTCAATCGAAATTTTGGAAAATTTTGTTGAGATTACTAGCCTAAACAATGACTTGTTCAAGAAGTATATGAGAGATAAATTGGAAATTTATGTTGCCGAACAAGAGTTATTTTATACGCCGTAAGTACGCCATGTTTAAAGTTTATAGCCTACTACAAGAGACCAAAACATAGTGAAACTTTGTTGGAGCCTGGGACTAATGTTGTCACCAAGTCACTGATTCCAAATCAAATCAAGTCACCACAACCTTCAAGTTCTATCTGAGTGTTTCAACATTTTAAATATCCGAGTCACTGTGTTGATGTCGGAAATAGAATTTTTCGAATTTATTTAGGAATGATCTCAGAGAAATGTTTTGTCCCTGGAATAAATGAGAAGGACTACCGGTACTGATTTGATTTTCGACAGAATTGCAAAAATTCTAATTCCGAGTCTTGAGTCAATCCCATACTTTTATTTCCCAAGTCTCAAGTCATCTGGAAAACATGACTCAAGTCGAATCATGGTCTCAAGCTGTCATAACACTTCCTACTTATCTTGCAGTGATTTTAATTCTTACATTGGTGAAATCACAAATATTGTGAGTAATGATCTCGGTATATATATACTGGACGGGGGTGATGCAATTTTACACACGGCTTACCAACCCTGTGTCGACTATGGAATCGGGAGGAGAATCGGTAGTTTGATTATGGTTACATATGCTCATCAGTTTCAGGTAAACCCACTTGAATTTTATTATGATTCGTGATACAGGCAGATATACAATTTGACTCAGGAACTACCAATTTAAGTGCATTGATTTTCGGTATTCCTCACTACCTGAGTACTGACAGACATGCACATGACTATTTCGTGTGTCCATGGCTGTTAACTGCTGCTAAACTGTGTTCAAATGGTTTCCATAGCATGGGAACAGGGTAACTTTAATCCTAGCGTGTGACTAGTTTTCAATATTTTGTTTGACTATGAAATATGAGCTCTGTGTTCTGGTAGCCGATTTTTAACCAAATTTGTAGTACAGTAGTATTAAAAGTATATATCGATTTCTTCTATTGTCAATGGGAAAGGCGAGGCCTAGAATAAGGTGACTTGCTTTGTTGCATGTGGGTCGTGTCAAGCCTTATGCATTTTATTTACGGAAAATTCTTTGTTTATTTGATATATTTGTCAGTGGATCACCGAAATTTTGAAAAATGCTTATTGCACTGTTTTATGTCTTTCTTTGCAGGATGCCTGTGGGAAATTAAATCTAGTTTGCTGTAGAAAATCCAATATTAAGGTGATCAAGTTTTCAAATTTTCTAAGCAGTTGGAGGCCGATACGATTTTTAGGTGAGATTAGAACAAAACCATTCTCTTTCACACCTTCTTATTGGATGACTTCAGTGGATCGAAACACAAGATATTGAATATCAATTTTTTTCTTGACGCGTTGAATGTGGCACAACGTACACCATATAGATTTATAGATTCAGCCTACGCTGTAGGTTATTCATCACTTTTTCTTCCATCTTTTGGCATCTTCAACTAGTTTGCCACAGTGTATCACTCGGCTAGGCCAAATACTCTCCTTGACTCAACACTCCCAACTACCAGGGCATTGAGCCGCACAGCGGCACTGGTTGCTAAATTGATTGTGGTCAATAGTGGCTGGATCCTGGGTTAAAACCATACCGGTGGCGATCTTAAGTTTAAAATTAAGAGTAACATCTATGGT
Source organism: Botrylloides violaceus (assembly GCA_030412335.1). NCBI lineage: Eukaryota > Metazoa > Chordata > Ascidiacea > Stolidobranchia > Styelidae > Botrylloides > Botrylloides violaceus. The sequence goes on from JASFYC010000810.1 coordinate 5,312,810, forward strand.
GCTGACCACTATACCATCGTGACTTTCTCTCAATAACCATCACAATCAATATATTTTCTCAGGCAATAAATTTCTGGTTGAGATTTCCAAGTGCAATAATCCAATCCACCCTCAGCAATTAATACATATTGACAACTTTATGAAATCTCTTTGTCGCTGCTATAATGTTATCAATGAACTACGTCAACTACATCCTGATCGTCTCGGTAAGTTCTTTATTGTTTTTTATTATTTCTTGACATGATTCTGTAGCGGTCACTATGTCGGTCTATTCATGGTATGCCATCTCATCGTCATCAAAGTTAGTTTTCTTTTATTGAAGAATTTAGTGAAGCCGATGGCGGACGATCATTAGATATTGCATAGAAGATTCATTGCAGATTTGAAGTCAAGTCATGGTTTATCGAGAATTATTTTCTTTTGCTGTAATAGTACATAGGCTTTATTTGTCTGTGAAAGCCAGTGGTTTTCTCAGCAGTGTCATTTCACCTTTCAGATTCTGTGTTATGCAAACTGCTGGTGCCAAATTGGAACACAGTGTGCGAAACGGCTAAGCATAAACATTCTAGTGCTTATACGGAAGTGTTCAGTGAACCTCACACATGTGCTGCATCACAATCTATGATGAAACCAGCCAAAGAATATCATATCTTTTCCATCAAAGTATGGGATTCCAGCATTTGTCAATTTTCTGAATTGTCCATGACATTTTTTATATATATATCACCCTAGTTTGGTGAGCTTATATGCTGTTCTGCAGAGTATGTAACTCAAAGCTACTGTGGGTTTAATCTTACAGATGTGTAGCCTACCACTAATGGGGCAACATAAAGTTGAATCCGTGAATGCATGCATAAGTTAGAATTCACTAACTTAATAAAAATGAAAACACGTCCATCCATCTGGTCCTCGCCATTAGAGCTTCTTAGACGCGCTACTTTAGCACGACTGTGATTCCATGCATATAAACAATGCTGCATCGCGTGACGTCACCAGTTCGGAGTTGTGGTTCAATACTGAACTAGTGCCAAAAGTTCGAGTCGTCTGCATAGGAACTTGATATCGGTTCGTACCATCCTTACCGACTTGTGTACTGCTGTATTGGGTAGAATTGTCCATTGTAGATGCAAATTGTCTTTTTCAAGTTGTAAGTTTGGTTTCGGCCATTGTGGTGTAGGTGTTTACACTGTGGGTCCATGGCAGTATATCTGCAACTGAAGCTGCTGTCACGGTGCTATCTATTGTGTTCTTTGAATGGGAATAAATCAACCGGGGTGCAATAAATCAATCGCACAATTACTGTTCCATGAAATCATTCGGGTGAATGGATAATTTCAGGAATTGTGTGACGAGGTGTTGCGAAATGCCAAAGATTATTATGCAGCTCGTAGAAGAGACTACTGGAACCACACTATCCTGTCTGACAACCTATTCTTGAGTGAGAGAAAGTCGCAGGTAGTACGGATTTAATTTAAGATTACTTTCATTGGTGTGGAATTGCCCTTCTAGTGCAATACTGTGGGAAATGCCCAACGCAATTAGTGTAGTGTAGATACCTCAGATTCTTTATGTACAGTATATATACGAAAAATAATGGAGCAGATGGCGGACGATCCAAACAGTAATAGATATAAATAAGTCACCACAGTCTAGTTTATTGGAATATACGGTATATATAATTCACAAGCTTTCTGAGCTCCGCTACTTAATCAGGTGAAGATGGAATCTAACGAAAGGAGCAGAGCTCTAAAAGTTTGCAAATTCTATTCCAATATACCAGGCTAGAAGTTAAATCTGTGACTTTTTTCCTATATTACAAATTCTTTATGACACTTACATATATATTTAAGATTCTATCCATTTTCCCCATTTGAACAACACAGTGTGAGATGTTGGTGGTGATTGTTATAAAAAATCGAATACAGGCAATGATGCAACGATTCAAATGATATATATTTCCAAACATTTGTTATCTTGTAACACACTGATGGATCTTGTAGAGTTTGATGGTGTGATCACCATACATGCAATATCAAATGCCATAATAAATGTAACATCCTGTAGAGTATGCCTATTCCTTATTCTCACATGGAGTGCCTGTGAGGGTATGCATGACCTCATGGAAAATTGAATACTCACAGGTCAAAGTTGCTCTCAAGCATTGGCTAATGAGATGTGTTGATGTAGGAAAATGCATTTTGTGTATAATATAGAGATGGTACAAACTCAGTACTCTGGTTCGACTAGGAAACAAAATTTGCCTAATTTCTTTGGCTCGTGTTTGGGTCAACCCCTCACCATGTTCATGGCTGGAACTTTTGCTGTAGCATGAAGAAACACCATAAGCTTATGACAAATTTGCTGCATGAGTAACGATCTTGGGCTTCTATCGGTAGAGTGCCAGATCTTTGCTGGCAATACCAAAATGAAAATATGAGCTTGGTATATCCTCATGGTTCTGGCTATGCCATGTGACTATCTATGATTGCGCTCTGTTTTTGGGGTTCGGTAATGAACTCATGCCAATAGGTTTTATTCGTCTGTACACAAACCTAATTTGGGTTTGTACCATCCTTAATAAAAACTAATTCCCCAATAATCTAAGAATATAATGCACTGCGGCCACTCAAATAGGAAAAAGCTCACGCGTATAATTGTTTAGAATGACCCAGAAACTTGTTTCATAATGGGATGCATTAATTCCAACGAAAATGGAAAAATAATCCTTAGCGATGATTCAGGAGTGATAGTATTTGTGATGATGATGGAAGATCATGAAGAAACAAATGATAATGGTAATTTATTTTTAGTACAATTTAATATAAGTTTTTACTTGTAGTCAGGTGTTCTTTTTGTAGGTGTCAAATGCTTCCGCTGGTGTACCCAAGATATCGGTTGCCTAGTTCGTATTCGACGTTTTTCTATCGTGATTGAAATGTTAAATGACCCTACGACACATTCTGAAAGCCAAGGTTTCGATTTCTACCAGTAAGATTGCATGCCATTATCAAAGTATTACTATTAGTTTCTTCAGCTTTCTGCACCTCCAATCGGCTTGCCACAGCGAATCACTTTTCTATCAAACTCTAGACTTCCTCGTATCCTCCTTAACAGAATTAGAATATCTTGTTCAAGGTTGGCCTCGTTTTCCTCTATCTCGAATTGACATGCTCTCCATTTTCTGTTCCATATAGGTATTTGGGGGGGAGGGAGGCGCCTGACTTTGATAGCCTTCCCGGCTCCTTTGGCATCTCCTTGTCCAGCCTGCATAATTATGCACATCATACACACATGATATGCATATGCACCTGTAGTGTGTGTGTGTGTATACCATGCAAGACTGTCTATATGTATCAACAAGGTCAAAAATAATCCATGTCCTAATCGTTATTTGTTCTGCATTTGTCTCAGTGAACCTAGCATGCCATGTCACAACTTCTACATCGTTGCCCTTTCCACTGATGTTCAAGTGATTTGCACAAATACAAAAGATGTTTCGGTGACTCAACTAGGCTGTGCTGGAGTGACAAGTTCTGATGTATCGACTTGCAAGATAAGGTTTTATTGAGTGTTTGCTATATTTGCCAAGCTCTAAGACTGTTATACTTAGTAAATAATGTGTCAACAGTCTTATAAGTCAACACTCTATGGCATTGGGATTTTTTGCCTTGCTGTCAGGATCAGGCATAGTGCAAAATTTCCAAGGAATGACATAGGGTCTAGGTGTTGGGAGCAATCGGCCCTAGGCTCTCAGGCTTGTTGATTACCATGCTAGTTTGCTTAGTTGGCCAGCGCTGTCCCCTAAATGGGAATGTACGGTGGTGGGAAAAGCTGACAAATTTCTTAACCGCAGTTGGTCCCATGCTTGAACAAATGGGAGAGCTGTGACAGGACGGGGTCTGGTGTCTGCTCTAAAACTCACTGTCAAATCATGAGCAGTTAGATCCAATGTGGGCAACTATTTGCTCACGCACAAATGGAGTGCTGGTGAAAGAACGATGAGGTCTAGTTTCTTTGGTTGAAAATACAATAATAAGCGGATTTCAGAATTCGTGTTATTGCTTCAAACTTTAGGAGCTGTATTCCTGGGAAAGCAACAGACGAACAACAAGTCACAAATTTGTTGGTTTGCGTTACGCAACAACCCACACCATTCAACGACTGTATATTAAAAGGCTACATAGTAGAGGACAGCCAGGTAAGCAGGCAACAGTAATAGAGATATTTATGAGTTTTTAAGAGTTTATAAAATATCCCGGAACCAACTATTCCTTGGAGGGTCGGGAGTCCAAATGAGCCATGTCACCTGAAGTGTATTAAATTTTCAGCTAGAATAGTCAACAGTTAGTGGGAAAAACATGCTCAAACGCTTGACATAACTTGAACAAACTCTGAAAGGTTTGAGCAAGGAACTCTCCATGTTGGATCATTTATAATAATAATATAATTATATATAATATAAGCCTGCTTTCTGGAGTCTACTACCACAATGATCAAGCTGGCTACAAAATCACAATCAGCAAAATGATAAATTTCCCTGCACAACTTTTTTGAAGGAATAATTGTTCTTGTCATTTTTCCATAGTTTTCAATGGCGTAGTTTTTCAATGCTAGGTCTTTCACAGACGTGGTTTTGAACAATCTCACCTTTCACAGACGGGGTTTTTAACAGTCTCGCTTTTTCCTGCTTTGCCTTTGGCTGTTTTCTACGAGACAGGCCTTGTGCAGGGCCAAAGAGACGTGATTCCCACCCATGACCTATTCTTTCCAGTATCGGTTGATGTAAAATGTCTAAAAACTTGTTTTGGATAAACAGAGTCATCTTAAAACAGTTACGTTTGACTTGAAGAAGGTTAAAAAGTGGTTGCCATTTATCAGGGCACGAATGTTTCTAAAGATTACAATTCCAAGACAAAAAGGTTTGAGCCCATTTGTGTTTAGCAATTGTCCGATACCATATCAGGCTGACACGTATTTCACTTAGGGATCAACCGATTGTATATTTATGATTGTCAGTATCGGTCCTTGGTCAAGTGAGGCAGATTATATTTGATATCAGCCTAAAAAATTGACAGAAAATTGACAAAATTCTATATTTGACCAGTTATCCAGTCCAGGCTGATAATTATAATATTCAATTATTGATATCGGCCATCCCATGCAAAAGGGACAATTTATCGTATCGACTTTGAAAAAAATCGGTAGTGGTCGATCTCTAGAGTACAAGAGTACAACACTCTCGCTGTATCTTCTACAGTTATTCTTCAAGCCTTTACTGATAAGAGCTTAACCTGTGCTGTAGTCGTATCCAATTCCAGTATACTCGTATTGTGATTGCACACTTAATGATTGGATTTTACTTCTCATTACAGAATCACTTCGTGTCATTGTTCTAGATTGTGACTGCTCCATATTCCATCATCATGTGAGTTACGGTGTTAATTGTTGTAGAATGTTCAAGCTGATCTTGCGAATGAATCTCCAATATTTGCGATAAATATAATACGTCACCACAGATTTAACGTCCAGTCCAGTTTATTGGAATTTAATGCACAAGCTTTCGGAGCTTTGCTCCTTCATCAGGTGAAGATGGAATCTGGACTGGACGTTAAATCTGTGGTGACCTAATTATATTTGTTACTATTTGAATCGTCCGCCATCGGCTCCAATATTTTTCGTATTTTTAAATATTTGTGAATGATAGTCGATGTCGTGAAATATCATACTGTGTTACCAATAAGGATGGGCATTTCAGCTTCACTTGCTTGCATTTTTCTGAACAATTTGTTTGCATAATAGACAAAAAATGAAGTCAGAATTAATTACATGGAATGCCACTGGATTTTGGCTTCATATTATTGAGAAGCACTTGGCCCTTCCATTTTTCAGTGCCTACCGCATATATGCCCACTTTTGTTTTTGATATGGTCAGAGAATGCCAACTCGGCAAGGTCAACGCCATCTCCATTGCACTTAACTCCTACTGGAGGAGCTTCCGTAATATATTTCAAGTCTTTGGTTTGACGTGGTCCATGGCCAAGATTTGATCCTGTTACCTAGTGATTTTGTGGTCGGCGGCCTACCATAGAACACAACCATGTCTGTTGCTATTTCAGTGTCCCACTGACGACTGACCCATATATTTTACTAGTACCGGGTACTAGTTTTGAGTTGTGTTGTACTATCAATGCTCCATTTTACAGGTGGAAGATCATCCTCTGCTGAGAGATATTCCTGTTGAAAAGGTGATCAAGTTATTTAATTTTTGAAATTTTATTTTTTGTTTAGCATAATAGCTACTGCACATTCAGTTGGTCGAGTGGGTTAGACTGTCCGCCTTCTGATCGGCAGTTTCCGGGTTCAATTCACGACCGAGTCAAACCAAAGACTTTAAAATTGGTATCCGTTCGCACCCCTACTAGGCAGTCATTATCAGGAGAGTGTTGTGGTTGTGATAGTGATCCGTGCTATAAACCGAATGTAAACGCATTGACGTGGCGTATATGACCTTAGTGGTTGAAAACGCCATGAATCCAAAACAACAACAACTGTAACAGCAGCTACAGATCTGGATGCTTAACGACGAAGTCACCTTGCAAATATAGGGGAATCCCCTTACTGGCATGCCAAATCTTTAATTGCGTCGGTGTTATGGAGTCATGAGCCATATCCGGATAGACTCCGGAATGAGTACAGCCATGCGACGACCACAAGGCCTCTCTCTCTTTTTCTCTTGTTATGATATCGACTCAAGGACAGCTTTTTAGAAATAGCGTACCGTGCTACTTGTAGGCGTAAAAAATGTGTTATTGTGTTTCAACGAAGTAATAAACGAACGCGTGAATACAACAGTTGGGTCAGGGAAAGTGGCGGTGCAGATGAATGAAACTTTCACAAACTCCCAGGTTTCTCTAAAATTTTGAAAATCTGAACAACCCTACGGCTCACCATTATCCGACAGACAGCATCCGTATCATGGCCACTGTCGTCAGACACCACCGATTTATTTTTTGAGATTTACGAGATGTACTATGGCTTTAAACAATACTTGATTAGTGCTGGCTTGTACTCATTCATACTCAATCTATATAGATCTGGTCATTCAAGGAAGTGATTGCAAGAAAACAAAGTTTACCAATCAGAGGCAAGATTGTCAGTAGGCTGGGGCATATCGATCGAAATTCTCACAGACAGCGTTTGCAATTTACATCAATTAATGAATCATCAACAAGGTAATATTTATATTGTTCACTGTTACAAGATATTGTCGCATTCAGACTAGAGATAGGTGAATGCCCTTTTAATTATTGATGGTTTAGTTTATTCATATTAATATTAGCCTAGCGTTTAGGAGACTTTTTGTCAGGCTATCATCAGTAAACATGCCAGAATCTATTCACTTCCATAAGAGGTACAGCAAGTAATAACTGAAAAATTCGCCAGTGTTTTTTCATTGAGATCAATTGGAAATGGGTTGACGTTAAGGTTGGATTGAAGTCAGAGAACTCGCACCTTGCTGCTGCAGTTGATGCGCCTAGTTATAAGTTATATTCTGTGTGTGTATGGCGTTACTGGGACTTGACGTGTCAATTTATCGTGGATTATAAGTTACTCGAATCCCATGAGAAAAAGCTGAAAAATCACTATTGTTTGCAAATATTCGCGTCGCCTTACCTATCCATAGTTCCAACTAATGAGAGAGAGAGAGAGAGAGAGAGAGAGAGAGAAGTTTATTAACATTGAGAAAGTTTACAAAATATCCCGAAGGGTCAAACAGCGATACAACCATCAGGCCACCGAGTCAGCTGTTTGAGGTGGGAGACCGGTTGGGAGAATGAGGGAACATAAATGCGAAGTACGGTAACTAGGTATGCACGGCAATATAGAGGTAGATAAATTAGAAATTACAATGCAACACAAATTACACAGATAACGAATATCATCCTACTAACGAGTACCTGATTGTTGCCGGGAGTCTTTCATAAGCATCTAGTAAAAATTTTTAAGGTGACGTTTGAATTTCATCTAATGAGGTAGGACCTCTGAATAAAACGAGGAATGATCGCTCACAAACTCTTTGTTTAAGAAATAATTGGATAACTTTCACGAGGCAAATTCATTCCTGACTTGTTTTGTGACTCTCCGTTTCTCATCTTTTTAGTGCCGAACTGTGCATCTATCTCGGAAGGACAAGTGAACTTAACCTACCAAACGGCCTTGTTCCTGGCTGTATTGCTGTCATAACACCAGGCAAAATTTGCATGTCTGAAAAGGTAATGCAAGACTACCGAATACTGTTACTGATGGTGTTGAAATTAGGGCAAGTTAATTCAATTTGTTGAAAGCTTGGCACTCATCTGTGAGGTTGGTGATTCATTCCCCACCATCAAACCTACGAGATACAAACACCTATTCACAGCTTTCCAGCCTTTATCTTGATGGGCACATCAAATTGAATATACGAAATCAAATCAAATATTATTCAATTAATCGATTCGAAGATGTTTTCAAATCTCGAGCTATCGTGCCACCCAGTGTTTGACTTTTTTTTCAAGTTTTTGGCTCATATTCAGGCCCCATCTACTACAGCAGTCTGCTCCACATTGGGTCCGCAATCAGGGGTATCAAAATAGCTAAAGCCATACACCTCAGTGGATGATATTTCGTTATTTTTGCAAACGACGGCAATGTCCTATGCGCCGATGACAGTACTCACGACCTTTATTTACGATTAAACTGGAGAGGCGGTGACTCGATGATTTGATCCGATTGCAAATGATTTGTATTCGGAAACAGAAATGATTCAATTATCCCATCCCTAGCTCCTGGAAGGATGGTCTGACAAGGCAATGTCCAGCACCGCTTTGCCTGAATCTACATGATCATGCTGTGTGGTCTTCTGACTGGTGCTTGATTTGGTGGCTTTCAGCGTTTGTCGCCATTACAATTCAGCAGATTGTAGAGTTCAGATTGTGAACATAATATTCTGCTAGGAGGTGCTGGACACCAGTGACTGCAGAGGATTGAACAGCTTCGGATCAGCAATGCTTGAGGAATTTCATTTAGGCCCATGTCCATACTAGTTGTCGGCACAGTCCAGATTTTTAAGTAAATTACGGCCAATAGCAGAAAAGGCGAACAAATCATTATATTGTGTTTTACCATGCATTTTAGGGCAATATCTACTGCAAATCTTGCCGTGCGATAGATGTCGAGTGGATACCAGCCAATCCAAGGACTTCAACTGTTTCTGAGACTTCAATTAAATCAATGTAAGATGTTGTGTTGAAAATTTTCATTGAGTTTAAGAATAATATTGATCACGTGTGTTTCTTCAGGCAACATGATGAAGACGGGAGTTGCAAATGTAAGTACCAGACACTACTATGATGCCTTTTCAAATCATCATCGCTTGAGTTCTTTGAATGATAGAATAAGTCACCACATATTTTTATTATAATTTACAAATTCGAATATCAAAAAGAAGATTCACAACAGTTTTAACGTCCAGGCTAAGTTTATTGAGAATTATAACATTCACAGGCTTTCGGGGCTCTGCTCCTTCATCAGATGAAGATGGAATTTGGATTATATTCCACTAAACTGTACTGGATGTTAAATCTGTGGTGACATATTCTATCTATTACTGTTTGGTTCGTCTGCCAGAGGCTCCACTATTTTTTTTAGAATGAGGAATCCTTTTTACCGGTACTGCTAGGTGGAACTGTCGTTTTTCCAAGGCTGATTATGATAACGTGGGTTACTGGATATGTAAATGAAGCATTGTATAGCTAAGACTCTTAGCCTAGGAGTATGTCATAATTCTTTTCAGTTGGATAGACGTGACGAAATCAAACACATATTAATTGACTGTAGTTATATTTCAGATGCCCTTTAGTTGAAACCCGGCTGATTTGCTTAGATAGAAGATGTGTACGGATATAATTTTAAATTTTCCCTTTATTCTATTTGCTTCATTTACACAGACTCATGGGATACACACACACACACTACTGGTGCATATGCAAGCTGATCGCATGATATGCACATATGCATTAGTAGAGTGTGTGTATATGTCTTGTGAGTCTGTGTAAACGCAGTAAAAATCGAATAACGACAAAAACAAAACCACATCCTTTCCTAATTGGAACACTCAGTTTCTTTCCAGTTGAATGCATCTTGAATTGTCTCTGGCTCAAAATGAATTACTGATGTGTTGCGCCTCTCCGAGCATTGCTAATCCTGTTGTTTTTCTATTTGGATGAGTTAACTAGGGGTTGATTTCACTTGCTCTGGCTTCTACTTGGTGGTCTTTTGTTAAATCTAAAACTTGACTGATATTTTCTTTTCTAGCGACACTACTACGAGATTTGTTGAGTTCATCTCATTCTTCCAGCGACTTTTCAACTTCACATCCGACTGTAATTCGCGTTTTTCCAGTAGAAGTCTTGCGTGCATGGATCACAGTTGATGCAACAGGTATCATTTTGTTGTACGGCAGTGATGTAGTGATAGATAGAGTAAGTGACCACAGATTAAACTCCTAGCCTGGTTTATTGGAATATAATTCGGAAGCTTTCGGAGCTCTGCTCCATCATCGGGTGAAGACGATCAGGTGTAGTGGTAAGGCTAAGGTCATTGGCCGTGAAACTGGTTGGCTGTGATGGGCTTGGTCCCGTGTCTGTCCTACGCAGAAGATGTTGAAAATGAATTTGGAGCTTCCTTGCTAGACTGATAGACGGACACTAAAAACATTAGACATTCTGGTATGGACCAGATGACGACGAGGGCCCGTAAGGCATTATAAACAATCAGTTGCCGCCAGATAGTTGATATCTTGCACTGGGATCAAAATGCCTAAGGGCTGCGGTAGATTGCCACCGGCCATGAGATTTATCAATCAATGGAAATTACCTGTTTTGTCATACTAATGAATCCAATGGGGCTACCTTTCGGTTGTATATCGGTCAGAAGAGGGCAAACGAGCTTTGCACTTGTATTCAGGTCAGATATATATCTAATCAGGTCTAGTAAGAGTGTCTCTTCTGACGGGATGATTTGAATCAACAGATATCGGATATCTAGCGATTCGGATTGAACCGGAGTTATCTGGATCTATCTGGTTTGTGCTTTTTGTTTCCTCTACATGTGTTTCGTTTTGACAGATACTTCATTACTAGATTTGACAAATGGCTTTTATGCCAAAAGCACTGTAAGCGATCACACCGACACTGCTATACTACACTTCCATGGCAATTCATTTCCAAAGTTTTTCAAATTCATCGGAGTTGGGGATTTCGCATTGCAACAGTTTATCGAAACAATAGAGGGACCCGGGACACTCAGCTATAATATCCACCTTCATCATCCTGAGATGGGGAAAATAATGGAGGCGGAAACTTCTAGTCAATATTCTAAGGGTATGTATAGGAGACCTGTATCATAGACTATGAAGCGGTATTTGCAGTATGTTTGTATATTGCACAAGTTTTTTTCTCAACTCTCCCAACTTTTTTGTTTTTCTGACGCGATATACGCAAAACATAGTGGGGCCTGTGGTCCAGATAGTAGTAGATAAGAATATGTCATCACAGACTTAACGGCCAGCTCACTTTATTGGAATATATTTCACAAGCTTTCTGAGCTCACTGCTTCCAATAAAATGGGCTGGACGTTAGTTAAATATTTATTGGAATATATTTCACAAGCTTTCTGAGCTCACTGCTTCCAATAAAATGGGCTGGACGTTAGTTAAATCTGTAGTGACTTATCTATGATAAAGTGTAGTGGAGCCGATGGCAGACGGTCAATAGATGGTGATCTTCTTTGAAACATTATCTATGATATACACACACACTCTAACAGATGGTGCACATGAATAGCTTATCATGTATATATTTATACTGTTTCTGTTTTCACTGCTTTTATGCCGTCTACAGATTCACATAATTGGAAACTCTCTCCAGGCAAAAACAGACTCTCGCGGGGACCAGTTGGCTCCATGGACCATAGGCCTTCCCATGAGTTGTGCAACCCAGTCATAGAATATTTTTGTGTTCCATACCGTATATTGACATTTACACTTGTCATTACAGACCTTAGAGTATGGATACTTCTCTGCAATAACGCAAATGTATCCATTTTACCATCAATGCGTTGCCTGGTGCAAAGAATCAAATACGGTTGGTTTTCTAGTTTTGTGACCGGGGATGGTATGAACCCGGATTAGCTTCGATTTATTTCGGACAACGCACAAAAATTTTGCGTGAGTTTGTGACTGAACCCCCGAATTCGAACTGATGACGTCACAAAACGCGGCAGCGTTTATGTACACGTAGTCAAAAACTACTGGCCCCAATCCCTGACAAATGTGAAGAGTCAAGACAGGAAGAACATCTGGTAAATCGTGAGCAAGTCGATCTGCCACGGTCACCTATAAATGAAACACGCCCAAATGAAAAATAACATTGCTGACCGCGTTGAGCTCTCCTACAGATTATGGCAACTCGTCGCCGAGTTTGAAAGTCGTTGTTGAAATATTTCTGCATCTGATGTGGTTGGATGTTAAATTTGTGGCTCCTCTCTACTTTTTGTACATGTCATACTCATATAGTCAGCCGTTGACGATTACTTAGTTGGTAACATCCTCAATTCCTCATGCATTTCCACCAGGTTATAAGAAGGCAAAACGCGAAGATGATGTAGAAGAGGAGAGCAGCTTGTTTATTGATGAGTCCGAGTACCACCATTTACAATGTATCCGATTTCTGGATTAACTAACCTTTTGTATAGGTATTTTGAATAAGAGTTTTGGGAATGCAACTTATGCAAGACCCGACAAGGATTAAATGAATTTGGTTGTGGCAAATTTGCGATGCCAGTCCTGATTTCTGCAGTGTCATGGTGATCTGGCCTTGGTTTTAGAAACCGCTTTTCCCTTGGCATTGGTAGCTAATGGGCCGTGAAGAACAACTGATTGGGTTAATCAGGAATTTGTCTCAGCCGCCGGTTTCGCGTTTGCGTTTGGCCATGTAATGAGGAACTTGAGGTAATTATTTTTGATTTTGTATCTTGCATTGCTTCCGCATCTCCAATTGACTCGCCACTGCGTTTCAATCTCCTCCATTAATCATTATTGACATGATAATGTTAGGTGAAAAAAAAATAATGATATATGTCAGAGGGGATCAGATTGTATGAGACCTTCCTCACTTTCGAGCGGGACTCGTATTTCATCAAGCGATGAACCATCTAGAAATATGGATGCACAATTCCCGATCTTTTATGACAAACAGTATTGCACCATACATCTCACAAGACGTTGAAATCGTTGATCCCAGATGTTAACTTGAACACCTACAGGGAGGTAGGAATTGGAGGTTCCAAAGAGAGTTCGACGTTTGGAATTGTAATGAACATTCATGTAAAGTGAATCCGAGTAGCCTACAAGGCTATATTGAATTCGGAGTTCATGTTTCGATAGACATTGCGTGGAGCATGACGTCGCCGTAATGCCTTTCAGTTAACTTTCTACATCTCCAAACGGGTTGAAAAAAGTGCCTCCTTGACTTACAGATTACCCTTGTCACCCCTACTTCACTCGCAACCAAAGATCTTCTTGGGGTTATTCGCGGATCTACCAACTCACCACTGTAGGGACCTGGGGTCCGTAGGAATTGCCGTCCTGCCGCGGAGTGTGCCGAATATTTAACTTCGGTATCTTCCACGGTCGCCTGATAACGCAGTAGGTAGCGCCTCAATAGTGATTCTATAGCTTCTGGATGATAGAGCTTCAACACAGACGAGTTGCAGAGAGATTATGTATTAACTAAGCCTAAAACACAAGGCACCGCACAGCCTACATCGAAGTACTCTCATAATCATACATGTACGAGTACAGCATTAATAGCGATAATACGAGAGAGGTCTCCTATAGCATGATCTACGCATGACTGGGGTCTCCATCTATCACTATAGCCGTTTACGGTGAGGAGAGAAAGGGTTATAAGGGACTCTCATCCCTACACCACTCCTCCCGTCATGTCCACACCGTCTAGATCTAGCTTTCCCTACTCTGGATTCCGAGTGGTGGTGATATCGGTTACTGCGCTGGCATGACAACGTCAATGCCTAGGGAATCGGAAGTGCAAAGATGAGGGTGGCTATGCATATATTTAAATTGCGCAATATTCTCTGCTAGTAGGCTGGGTGGGTTAACAAAGAAACTCACACTTTCGTGCTCAAAAATCGTGTAGCACACAGGAGCTGGACGGGACAGGCCTATTATGATCTCTCGTGATCGACTGCCATTGCTGCTTATATTATAGCTAAGTAGGCATGAAGAGGTAAGCCTATATAATATATAGCCTATTCGCGATTAATGGTGTTGAATCAGTGACTGCGTAAAAGCTTCCCGTAACGGGAAGCTAGACTATGAATCCCATATTCATATACAAACAAAACTGCATGCTAATATACTGCGTGTTAGGATATTGCACATGCACGAAGGCTTAAGATCTGAATCCATCTTAAGACAATGCGTTTAGGCCTATATGTGTCACACATCCGCATCTACATTTATATGACTTATTGTCCAACCGATAATTTACAACATAGGCTAAACGTCGCCCAATTTGCGAGAGGATTCATGCCGTAAATGGATTTTGCGAGAGTAATGATCGGTCGGCTCCTTATTTTGGTATCCGTTGCTTTCAATGGCGTAATAATCGCGTCGTCTACGTCGTGTCCAGTAGATTGGGGGAATGAGCAAAACATCACGGAAAATTTGGATTTAATTGTTACTTGTAGCGAAACGTCCATTGAAGTCTCGTAAGTAGCCTATAATTTGTATCTACAGTATATATTCGGCGCATAGGCCTATATATAAGCTTTCAAAATATTTTCTTCTCACAGAATTGCATACTGTATCCTGCTCGAAGCTGGGTATGCCACTAACGCTGATATCACAGTGAATGGCGGCCCTGATGTGACTGAGCAGTGTGATGACGTCGATGTTCGCCTGACGATGGAAAGATGGGTTGGAAAAATAGACGATCCATTCAATAAGTGTGGGACCACAAGCGAAGAGAGCGATAATGGAGAAGTGAGTAGAACGGGTATAGGTTATATTACTGAATGAATGATAAACCTTTTCTAGTCCGTTTTTATCGAATGGGTAGTCAGTGGTTGAGTTGAGTGAAAGTGATTTGAGCTTCGGTATTTAGGGATTGCACCGACGCCAATGCCGATGCCTGATTTTCGGTGATGTCGTCTTCGACGACGCTTCGCAAAAGTGTGGAAAATCTTTCGGCCGACGTAGGCCTACTCTTTCCAGGATGTATTGATATGGTTAGGCTAGAGATGTAGTTGTGGGGGTGTGGATATGGTATAGGCTAGGCTATATATAAATTGCGAAGAAGGACCGGTGATGGAGTGACCGAAGCCCCACGATTCTCAGTGAGATGTACCGCATATATTTGGTCGAGTTGTTTGACTGTCCGCATTCTGATCAGGGTTCCTGGTCAGTATTGGGAAGGTGCGACAAGTTGGGGTTATGATATAGTGATGCAGGCAAGAAACAGAAAGTATCGCCACGCAGCTGTACGCAAGGACTTGGCATATATGACCTTGGTGGTTGACAACGTCAGTGATGATTACGACTCATCCCTATTTAGACAATCACGTACAGCAATTTCGTGTCTGTATTCCAATTCTCCGACATAAACAACGCCATTATCTCACGAATGAGACATCACTACCTCCCATTTTCATGCAACTATACGATCAAATACTACGATAAAGGTGTTCAGGATTCAAGTATGCCTCCATATCACGTCAACGTTGATCAAAAGTAAGTCTTTGTATTTCTTCAGGGATTCTACCACCGCTATGTTGATCGTGTGAGGTTTGACTGGCCATCGGATCGTACGTTATCGGGTCTGATCTTCGAGTTGCCCACCGCGTTCATCCAAAGTATCCCTTGCTCAATCTCGTAATGACTTGACGTAGGCCTACGAGACCTAACGGCCTAAAGCCCTAGACAGTTGAAAGGTGTACCATCCTTTCTGCGTGTGTTAGCTGTTTTCGTTGTGTCTAAGCAGTGTGTTGCTGATAAATTCGCATTATAACATGTCTAGACGCAATCATTATATGGAGCATGGCGGCACCGTTCTGTAATCGGTAATTCCGAGTCGTCCATGGTCCGTTTGGTCCGCCGTTGTACATGGTCCCAGAAATTCATGGTTTACGGAAGGTAATTGCAGTTCCAAAAATCACATCTGAGGAGAGTAACTGATATTATGTCTATACTGCAGGACCACTCAGAGTAAAACAGGGGCAATTAACCGGAGGCTCAGCTTTTGGGGGCCCTATTATATTCTAAATAAATAATTATTTATTTGATTATAATCACGAATATAATCAACGTGGTTTAACAGTTTTGGAGGTATCCAATCGGGAGGTACACAAATTATATTTGTGCCCGCAGCCTGGAATTGGGCCTACTCCGAGTATCCCCGGTCGTTTATCATATCGCAGAGCTCAAGTTTCGTTCAACTTTTCCTTTTTGCCTAGGCCTGCATACTCGCAGGGGAATTTCGCTAGAAAATCCGGTAACAGATAGTTCGATTACAGTCCTCAGAAGGCAGACGAGCTAGAAGAAGATGGAGAATTTGCTTACGAAATCAGATGTTGCCTGGATACCGATTGCGATACTGAAATACCCGTTAATTACGATGTGTTGATGTTGACGGAGATCTACATCATTATCACAACACCAAGAGATGTGTACATATACGTACGTATGTATTTGTATTTTACTTAGTGTGTTGTCTTGGACTTGGAAAATCTGCTGAAACGACTCTACACTATATACAGTTGAGTATTGCGTGGGCTGTTGTATTGTATAGGGCCAACCACCCCGCTCGCCCGTCAAGTTTCTGCGTGATACCCATTTGTATGCATTATGAGCACTAACGCCAACTTTTGGTAAACAAGTTCTAAATCTGGTTACTGCATTGTGGTAGTCGAAATATTGATACGGAAAATAGTGGAGCCGATGGCAGACGATCCAAATAGTAATAGACACTTTACAATAAGTCACAACAGATGGAGTGGAGCTCCGAAAGCTTGGGAATTATATTCCAATAAACTGGAGTGTACGTTAAATCTGTGTTGACTTTTGTATCTATCACTAGTCAAAAAATATCGTACAGAAGATCACCACAGATTCAATGCTCAGCCTTGGTTTATTGTGAATTAACATTAACATTAACATTCGCAAGATTTCGGAGCTCCGTTCCTTCATAAGATGAAGACGGAATGATGAGGAAGCGGAGATCCGAAATCTTGTGAATGTTTTAATTCCCAATAAACCAAGGCTGGGCGTTGAATCTGTGGTAATCTTCTTTGCGATATCTATTGATCATCCGCTATGGGTTCCATTATATAGGTCAAAAATTGAGACTTATAGATCAATTTTGTATCATTGTGTTGTGTGTTGTTTTGGCCTGTTACGCACCCGCAAAATAGTGAATTCTCCCCAAACCCATTTAATGCCATTGTGATCTATGGTTCCAGAGGTTGCGACCCACGCTATTTCGTTCCGAAAAGTATTGATTCATCATATATTATATATTTCGTCGAGATAAATTAGCAAGATGTTGGAAATTTAGAATCCAATAGCGCACACTGCCGTAACCTAACATCACAATTCAGCAGTCTCTCAGTAGGCCTACCTGCGGTACTTAGGCTTCTAGTAATTAAATATTCTCTGCAACAACGACAACGTAGCACATGACCGACTAGCTGGGAATGCGATTACTCAGCACACAGTGTTTGTCTGTTTGTTTGGAATTTATGGCGTTTTCAACTGCTTAAGGTCATTTACGCCAGGTCGATGCACACGGTATACGTGTCAATACTTCCGGCTTATATCCCGGATCACTATTACAACCACGACTCTCCGCACTTACCCAAAACCGACTGTCAAAAGCAGGGAAGCAACGGATACCAATTTTAATATTTTCGATTTGACTCTGTCGGGAATCGAACCCGCAACGCTGATTCGACAGACGCACCACAAACCACGCACAAGGCTATTTTCCTCTGTAGCAATGCAGGCCTACTGCAGTCTGGCGCACCAGACCTCATCGGTGATAGGCGCCATTCTCTCTTTTAAACAATAATAATAATAATAATAATAATATAATAATTATAATTATAATAATAATAATAATAATAATAATAATAATATTAATAATAATAATAATACAGTGCATTCAGAGTCCACAATCAAAAGATTGGCCTACACCAGATCAGTAATTTAGATAACTAACTTTCGAGGAATGGCAAATTACAGCCACCGTACGTGGCGCTATAAAGACACGCCGCATAGTTAGCGTAAGTAAATGACCGAGGGCGTTTTCGGACGACGTGCATAAATCCTTACTCCGCGAAGTTAGCCGACCGTCCGTTGATTGATTAGATTGATAAACTAAGGCGTTATGTAATGATTACAGCATAGGCCTTCCCAGTGCCCATAGTTGCATGAATGCACCTTGGGCCTGTAGCAGTTCAGTATATGCACAATGCCATCGACGAACGCTATTTATTTTGCGTCCAATGTTAATTGGCTAGGGTAAAGCAATAAATAATTTGTTAATATGTATAATATAAACCAGACCTCTTTGTAGATATGTGGCCTGATTGCTCAAAATTCAGAAAGCGATCCCATTGTAACATACACGATAGCTACTACAGACGGGTACGTATATTTAGTAAATTGTAGCCTACTACAGTAATTCTACACTTTATTCTCTGTCTGTAGGCTTACCAACATCTATTCATCTGCCTTGTTTGTGTCCGGACGAGTTAGCTTAGTTGGTTTGGAACCTGTCGCATTCCCCTTAGTTGCAAGAGGTGTAAGAATAGGCATTCGCAGTTTTCGTGACAGGATTCTGGTGTCGTATAGGGTTAGGCCTACTCCAAAGGGGTGCTGCAACAAGGCGTCACTTTTACGAAGATCGTCACTCTGTGATGGCCTTCACCATTCATTAGAGCTGTATCTTGTGAGGATTTAGAACGAAACGACTTGGAAATATATTCGAAATTATGAGCGAAATCATATTCGAATTGATTCAAATATCTGGCTATCCGATTCGAGGTAATCGACATCGAGTAGGCTAATCACCCCAGCGTATAATGGCTAAAAAGACTTCCCTTCTTCAGACACCATGTTGAAAGAATGTATAGGCGTATGTAAAAGGGTGGGAGACGTGAGAGAGTGTTTGTCATATTAGCTTCAACTTCTACAATTATGCTATCACGACTGTCAGTATCGAATGTTTACAGCTGTCTGGTGGAGGGTGAAGTCCTTGATGGTGCAACGATTGATTCGAACACCAGAGGAATAGCAATCATTTGCTTGCGGGCTTTTCAGTGGGGAGGGAGCTGCGTGAATGATCCAGTATACTTCATAGTTACTTTCGGTTTTTGCGATCCCAATTCGTTGGGACTGACTTGCACCCCTGTAAGTTGAATTGATATTATGAATTTACTGACTTTTAAGCTATCAATAACAGTATCATTGTAAGCAAGTTTAGCTCGGCTGGGAGAATGACGCCTTCTGCCAGCCATAGGTTGGTGGTTCGATCGCCATAACCAACGGACAATCAAACCCAGGATGTCAAATAGGCGTTCGCGGCTTCCATCCAAGATTTCCGCAGCGTCATAGGGATAATGCAGTGGACGGCGAAACTCGGCATTGTCCGCCGACCGTTCCACAAGTCTAAATGCTCACACCGTGCGCTGTAGCCCTGGGCGGAACGGTCCGTGGGACGTATGATTCCGACAAAAACTGAAAATTTCCTATCTGTCCCATCGTAGAATGTACATTCTATGGTCCCATGCTGTGTCAAACGGGACGGGACACGACTGAATGGGCATCCTGCCAAATCGTGCTCGGCCTGATCCACCACAAACTAGCCGATCCAAGAGAGCAAGATGACGCTATGAACATTAGCATTAGTTGATGGGATTTTATATTTAGCCCTGCGGCAGCAACGGCAGTAGCGGAAGGCGTCGTCGTCGAAGTGCCTTATCTCACTTGTCGGATCACGAAACTGCTACCACTGCGATTGCAGGACCTTGGAATGTGGTGTGAATGAAATCGCACGTGCATACTAATTAGAAGTATATTATTATCTAGAAATCATGAACTGTATAATTTTAAGCATTTCCCTCCTACATATGCAGAATAAATATACAGAAATTGGAAGTATCTGTAGCAATATTTTATGAACGTCATCTTTCATATACGTGTCAATTTTAAAGCTTTCTAGTATCGGGCCAGTGCGGAGAGGGCGGTGGACTTGTTCTTGCCACAGAGATCCGGGCTGTAAACCGGATGCATCAGTAGATTTCTGCAATTCGTGTATTCAATAAACAAAACAAGCGACTCGTGGATGCGTTCGCTCCTGTCAGGGACTAGCTCCAAACATATTCGGCTAACATCGCTTTTCACCGGGTGACACCGTAAGCTCTGATACACAGTCATTCAATATCGACTGCCGAATAAACTCGAGCTCGTTCCGTTCGCGCCAAACCTCGACCGTTTTTTAGGCATAGCTTCAATACTTCCGGTTGCTGCGGGGGGAGTCCCCCCCAGTCCTGAGGCAGCTTACAGCCCAAGTGGCAGTCAGTGAAGTATTTACCTTACATCAGCACATTCAAACCTTTAGCAGAAACGAAAATGGCACTTTCTGCGTGGGCTCTCGGACTAAACGGTTACCTTTCATCTACGGTTTAACGTGATCTGCGTGCGAGCAGGTGCTTCCATTGTGTATTTCCTGAGTTCTACATCGCCCAATGCTGTTATTTCCAGAACAGTAACAGACTCGGAATTTTTCCGTTTATGAAATTACTTTAGTGCTCATTCTCAAGAAGCCGCGTTTTCGTGTGTAGGAATAGTCCAGGACAGTACCGGTGACAAAATTTTAAATTCCACTTTCCGGTACGCAGAATGTGGTCAGGACAGTAACAGACTCGGAATTTTTTCGTTAGTTAAATTACTTTAGTGCTGTCTGTCAAGAAGCTGCATTGTCGTGTGTAGGAATAGTGGCCCTATGGCCTATACTATATATTGTTATGTCAAAATTGTAACCATTTGTCATTGTTAAGATGCTTTCATTATATATGCATGATACGGTAGTCATTAGCGTTCATGCCTGGCCAAAGAAAAGCGCGGAGGAGCCTTTTTTCCCATGGCAAGAGACGTAGGACTGCTACCAATGCCTATCATTATATCCAGGCTCAGGAATACTTTGACAGTAACATGCCTTCCCAAACTCAAGAGGCCAGTTGGGTGGCTCAAGACATACACCCCCACAGTAGTTCGAGTCAGAATAGCGC
Source organism: Botrylloides violaceus (assembly GCA_030412335.1). Taxonomy (NCBI): domain Eukaryota; kingdom Metazoa; phylum Chordata; class Ascidiacea; order Stolidobranchia; family Styelidae; genus Botrylloides; species Botrylloides violaceus. The sequence goes on from JASFYC010000810.1 coordinate 5,334,218, forward strand.
TCAAAGAATGGCAATTGCTAGGGTTGCAGAATCTCCGCGAACAAGACAACTTCGTTGTCAAAATGATGCTGCACGAAGGGCACTATCCAGGGCTGCAGAGTCCCCACGTTCCTGTCAAAACCGTCGTCTTGCTGATGCTGAAGCGAGAACAGTTTCCAGACGCCGACAGTCGCTTGAAACCCGTCAAACGCGTCTTCAAACTGTTGCAGCAAGAACAGCTGCAAACAGGGCTGCGGAATCACCACAGACTCACCAAACGCGTCTTCAAACTGATGCTGCCAGAACAGCTGCCACCAGGACTGCGGAATCACCGCAGACTCATCAAACGCGTCTTCAAACTGATGCTGCCAGAACAGCTGCCACCAGGACTGCGGAATCACCGAAGACTCATCAAACGCGTCTTCAAACTGATGCTGCCCAACTTGCAATATCAAAAAGGAAAGTGAACGAGGAAAGCTGCTACAGTCTACAAAGTTGATTGTTTGGGATGAATGCATCATGTCTCACAAAGGCGCCTTCGAAGCTGTGGATAAAACCTTACGCGATTTGCATAAGAATGATCGAGTTATGGGAGGGGTGACGGTTTTGCTTGCCGGTGATTTCAGGCAGATATTGCAGATATATTGCAGATATTAATATTGAGCTCATTGATAAGGTTTATCCAAATTTTCTACAAATTTTTAACAATCGCGACTGGCTATGTGAGAGAGCTATCTTAGCACCGAGGAATGATGCTGTAAACAGAATTAATCTGGATATTCTTGACCGAATACCTGCAGATGAAAAAGTGTACTCCTCCATCGATTCGACACTTGATCAAGACGAAGCTGTCCATTACCCAGTTGAGTTTTTGAATTCGTTAAACCCACCTGGAATGCCAGCAAACACACTTCGTCTCAAGCACGGTAGTCCAGTCATACTTTTGCACAATTTGGACCCGCCAAAACTTTGTAATGGAACACAATTAGTTGTTATGAACTTGCACCGCAATGTTATTAAGTGTGTCATTATTACTGGAACCTCTAAGGGGGAAAATGTGTTTGTGCCAAGAATTCCACTCATTTCATCTAAAAACCATTTGCCTTTTGAGTTCAAGCGCCTGCAATTTCCTTTGCGAAGTTGTTATGCAATGACAATAAATAAAAGTCAAGGCCAAACGATGAGTTATCTGGGGCTTGAGTTGAGTGATCATTGCTTCTCCCATGGCCAATTTTATGTCGGATGCTCAAGAGTTTCTTGCGAACAGCATCTGTTCATTCATGCCAAGGTTCCAGGTTAGACTAAAAACATTGTATACAAAGAGGTTTTGTAATGTATTGTTTTCCACTCATGTTTCTAGCTCTTTTCTTTGTTTTTATATGCTAAGCTGTTTCACTGTTGCGAAGTTATTCATTTTTGCACCGTTCCATGATGTTTTGTGATGTGATTTGGTGTTCACTAATGTTTCTAGCTTTATAACTTCTTTTCTTTGGTTTAATTTTTCAGTTGATCTGCTGCTGTGCATTTATACACTTTCAGTATTTCGGCAATTACAGTAGGCTATACTTTCATTACTTTTCCTCCCGTGTGAAACCGGGTACTCCGCTAGTATAGAATATACGAAGTCCTCGAATAATATCACGTATTTTCCCGCTAGCCCCTTTCGCAGTATCCAGTCCAGTGCACACCAGATAGCTATCATCTCGGTCGTGAGACTCGAGAAGGCTTTGGAACAAGGCCGAGAAAAGTTTGGGGAATTTCGAACCATCAGTGTGAATTGCTATGTAGCCAGAATAGTCGCTGCAAATATTATCCAATGAGATGCTCTTGGGTATATCGGGCGTCGTACGACTACCAATGAGGCCGACATGGCTGAGGTCAACAGATGGTGCCTTGAATGCTGTCCAAGGTGTCTTAGGCGTGAACGCGCACTCACCAGTGGTGACCTTTTCGAGCACGGATTGGTGAAGGTGTTGAATGTCTTGAAGTGCCCATTCGTCTTGCATTCGCTATGGCAACTGGATTATTTTAATGGAGACAGCTCAATTAAAAAAGATCGGTGATAGCTTATATAGCGAACGGCGTATGCCACATTTTGATTATACAACGCGAATAATAAAATGTTTTGTATAATTCGTACATTTGGCAATAGCCTATAGATCTATGGATATCGTGTTGATTAGCAACAATATGTCTCGCATAATTATGAATTCGCCAAGTTTTCATGACTAAAGTCTGTTATACCAACAATGTACACAGCCAGCATCCACTGAACCGAGACCCAGCTAGGTTCCTAAAGTAACGGACTTCCGGGTGCGCATATAAAGTCGTCGGATTTCTTCGGGTAAAATTTCTATTCTGGATGCTTACAATAATTGTTGGAACTCAGTCCACAACTATTGGGGATACAAATTTATTTTCCAATACTTCAACTACACTAAGGAACTTACTTTTTATCTTTAAAACCTCAATATACACAGAAGACTGTCCTCCATTGCGGCTAATCTTCCAGATTGCCACCACGTTCCGCTCCAGTAAGCAACTTAATGCGTAGTGCTAACGGTCCATTACTATTGGCATTATATATTAGTTTTGATATAATGTTCTACGGTCTAAACATATAAAATGCTTTTAATGTTAACAGTTATAATTTAGCTGATGATCAATTGGTCATGTGGTAGCGCTCTGATCAGTAGGTATAGGGTTCAATTCCGACCCAATGAAATTGAGCCAGATGCTTACAAATGTGACTGTGATGTCATCCGCAATTGACTCTACTACAATTCTTCTACAGAGCTTCGAAAAATAGTGGAGTAGAAACAATCCCAAATATAGTAATAGATAGAAGAAGTCACAACAAATCCAAAGTCCAGTCCAGTTTCTTTGAAAAATTCATATGCTTTCGGATTTCCGCTATACTTGATCAGATGATGGGATAGTGTGGGATAGGCCTAACTCCACCACAGTGGTTTCCCAACACTCAACCGTAACACATTCAGTTCTATTCATTTCTAATTTCGTCATGATATTTTGAAGCCAAACAGTTCAAAGTCGATCTTATATCCGTTGAATACTTTATTAATGATGGTTGGAGGAATGGCCTGCATATATCGCATGACTTTGTCTTCATCAGTTAGTTTTGTGGCTTCATAATTACTAGGAAAAGTCACTCGATCCATTGAGACTATGTCCATGAATGCCTCCATGTCTTCACGAATCGTTTCAACGTGCGCTATGACGTCGTATCGGATCGTGCAAGGTAGGCAGAGATTGTTGTACAGTTCCCAGTGGCGGTCACGATCTGAATCAGCTGCCGCAAATCTCAAAAATTCACTAAAAGTGGCGAGTTGTCCCCCTGTATCGTTGGTGGAGAATTTGGAATGGATCTGCCTTGATATATCCGCAAAAGACTTACTCCATGGGTACTCCTTTTCAAGTTTATTCCTGTAGGCCGACAAAAGCCTGTACAACGGGTTGCGGACGATCAACAACTTCGTATATGAACGGATCCTGTTGGATATGTTCTCAGCATTTCGTAGATGACGCAGATCAAGCATGGCATCAGCTTTTTGATGTGCTAGATTCGATCGAACTTTTGTTGCATCGGTGATGTTCACAAGGTTTTCAATTGTTAGCAGTAATTTCTTCATGCTCGAACTTGCACACTTTGGTATTTCGCATAGAATGAACTGGAATTATATTAATATCAGATTAGGCAGATTAGGCATTAGGTTTATAAGTCTTTAATGCGCAAACGAGCGCCCCATGATACGCCGAGGCTTTATTTCGCTAATATGGCGATGTTGGGATATGCGTCTTGAAATGCATTTTGCATAAATAATTTTCATTTCACACGAATATTTTTATTCATATGTCACAGGAAAGGTGGCAAATTCGTCCGAAAGTCTTTTACGCCCCTGACGATAGGAACGTGCAATATAGCCGACTTATAATATATGCACGAATTTCTCACTAATTATTTTGTACAACTTGACCACGGCTATCCCAATTTGCATTTTTTCCGTTCTGTTATCGTTTTGGACTTAACTTTCTATTCTGATCGCTGTTTTTTTGTTAGTTCGAGTAAATACTTCAAGCCCCGAATGCTTTTCTTCACAGCTCACAAAACGCAGCAAGCAAAGACTAATTATATTCACAAGCCAGAGTGCCAGAAAAGGTTATCTCTTTCCCTTTTGTACCCAATATAATTTGCAGCGTTGTTGCTCTGGGTGGAATGCAGATGCCTTCACTTGGCCCACCCTGTTATAACGCGCTGTCCAACAGAATCTGCAACAACTTAGGCAAAAAGGTCTAGTCAACTACAGAGATATAGCAAACTGGAAGTGGGAGTGGGAACAGTAGAACACGCAATTCCACCTCCTACTTCCGAACCCCTGACACGTCCTCAACCGGCATCAACCAGCGGCGCCTTGCATGGACGCGTCTCAATCCTCTAGGACAGGAGGGAGATGCGTCAGGTCGTTCCTGCGCAAGTGCGCCCCGTGCGGCATGCGAGTGTGGTGCAGAGGAGCTAACCGCAGACCATGTCATCCATTGATGTGAAACGTATACCAGCACGCAATGGAGTGACTAACCAGACCGAGACCACCTATTAGTGACTGCTGTGTGGCTTCCCTGACGGCAAGTCGGATGAAAATAAAAAGAGTCAAACGAAAGAAGAGACGCGTCGTTTTATGTATGATTCTTGCGAAAAAATGCATTTCCATTTTACGTTAGATATTGTAAAGAAGATCACCACAGATTTAGCGTCCAGCCTTAGTTTATTGAGAATTAAAACATTCACTAGCTTTCGGAGCTCCGCTCCTTCATCAGGTGAAGATTCAATAAACTAAGGCTGGACGCTAAATCTGTGGTGATCTTCTTTACAATATCTATTGATCGTCCGCCATCGGCTCCACTAACTCTTCATTTTACGTTAAAAATATATTAAATCTTGCAGTCAGTTAATGACATACGGCACCGATTTGAGTCAACAGCCCAAATGTCTATTTGAACGCTACTGATTTATGATTGTAGGCTATATGCCCCCGTATTTGTTTGCTCTTTCTTGTTCGAAGCGCAAAGGCCTGAAGATGATAAGCGCCTATTATTATCATCTTTAAGTTGACCTATTGGTTTGAGTGTCCGCATTCTGATCGCAAAGTTCCCGGTTCGATTCCTGTCCAAGCCAAACCGAAGACTTTCAAATTGGTATCCGCTCCTTCTCTATACTTGGCATTCAGTATCGAAGGAGTGCGGAGGGTGATGGTTGCGATAGTGATCCGGGTTACAAACCGCGCAGAAGTATCGATACGCGCACCGTAAGCATTGATTTGGCATAAATGACCTTGGTAGTTGAAATCGTCATAATTTCAAAACAACAGCAGCATTACACGTGCACACATACTAATTACGAAGTAACTAGAGTAGGCCAATTAAATATTCAACATCGACTTTACCTTGTGTTTGTCTGAATACAATAACTTTACTTTACGGCTTAAAGTCGTCAAATCGAAAACATCGCTCATATTACCGAGGTTGTGGCTCTGACACTGTTGGCGTAACAACGATTTTCTTTGTACCTGGATGTCACGTGAATGATTCGTCTGAGTATTCGAGACTTGGTACTGTGAAAACTGAAGTAAACGATACTTTCAATGCAAATGTATATAGGCTATTACTGCCTTTTAGTCAACCTGATAGTAAAATCCCTGCACTCTCATGATAATTAGGCGATGCATTTCAAAATTCCCAACGACCCCCTCAAACCTAATGTGCAAAAGGAATCATATGAATAATTCGGAGGAGTGGTGCAATACCCCAATGCCCGCGAATCCTTTCCTTAGTAGACTATTCATGCTCGCAATCAGTGTGGAGTGTTTGTGAGCGCGCGTGTATGTAATGGGACTAATGGGGAGGTTGTAGATGGTGGGTGTCCGGCATAAAATCACTGCCGAATAATGAGCGGTTCGATGCGCTGTGGTTGGCAACCATAAATAGTACAGGGCCGAAAGAAAGTCGAAAATGTAAGGACACTATATATTTTTGACCATATTTGATTGTTGCTGCATTTATCACTGACTCGCATGATATACACACACATTTTCTGATGCATATGCATATCATGCACACATGCTGTGCATATGCAGGCCGCACAAGGAGGCACCGCAGGAGTCGGAGGGCTATCGAAGTCAAGCGCCCTTCTCCGCACTATCCTCAACGTGCTGGCCGTCTAGCGAGGAAGTTACGGATAATAAATTTTTACCTTTTTGGTACAATGCAGTCCCGGGATACGAACCCGAGACGTACCGGTTTCGCGGCCGACGACCTATACCGTTACAGCACGAAGCCGGACGAGGACCGAAAGAAAAGCCAAAGTTGGAGATATATATATATATAGTGATTGCTCATGTCATAAGATAACCTAGTTAATGTACGGTTCCGTGAATTGGGAGAAATCTTCTGGTAAAGCGCCAAGACCGGGTTACAAGAACGAGAGATGAAGGCATATACGCGACTTTACCTAATAGATCACCTGGTGATACATACGACTGGGCAAAATCGAATAGTAGCAAATAAAGTAGTATATAGCAAATAACTTACAAAAATTTTCAAATGGCCAGAGACAGCGAATAAGCCGATAACACAGAGGCCTAGGGCCACATAACCGATCTTCCGCAGCTTCACTGTCTTCATCTCAATAATTACTCGGTCTACTTTCGCCGATTCGTCACTCAAATGCCTTTTGTAGATGTGGTTAATATGCTATTATAGTTTCCTGTTTCCTAACTGTTAACAAGTAAGAGTTACGGATGGCCCTGTGCATGTTGGAGATCTGTCTTCACTGTACATTACAGTAATCCTGGAATTTGTATACAATATTATAACTGCGTTCGATGTGTCGTTGAAGCGTGGATAGTGCTTTTACGGACCTATAGAATCATTAGAGTGCCCCTTTCCTTGCGAATAAAGCCTTGACCTATCAAATTCTCGCGAACGTCCCACTCTACCATTCAACATCACTTGCGTTTGGTTATAGAGAGTATCATGTTTCTCCGTCGCGACCAAAAGAACATTCACAGTTTGTTTATTTTGAATTTATGGCGTTTTCAACCAGGGATATCTAGACACGGGATTGATAACTCTCGCGTGAGCCGTCCTGTTTTGTACGCTTGAAGGGTTTCTCGTCTCTCATGGTATTTGCCACTGAATTCCCAATGGCCTCTTTCTTACGTACAGAATAACTGAATATCTCAATGAATTCTTCACCTTTATGCTTCAAATTAAGATCCATCATATAATTAAGTCCATCATTTTGTTGCGGAAGGAGCGAAGCTCCGAAAGCTTGTGAATTATATTCTAGCGAACTGGGCGGGACATGAAATCTATGGCGACTTTATTCTCATTTATTACTACCTCGATTCTCCATCATTGACTGTAGGGCCGTCTATTTTCCATAACAATAAAAGCGTATCACATATATCTCTGAGTACCTTTAACGGGCGATTGAAAGTGAGGTGAATGATGTTGAAGTTGCTGCTGTTTTGAATTTATGGCGTTTTCAACTACTCAGGTCATGTGGGCCACCACAACCCTACGCACTTCTTCGATAATGACTGCCACGGTCACGGATTGACCAATTTTCAAGCCTTCAGTTTGACTCGATCGGCGGGAAATTGAACGAAGCCGGTAAGATCCGATCAGAAGATTGGCTGTCAATAGGGTTGTGGTTTTAATCAAAACTGATTAAAACCAGATGGTTTATTAAACCGTTTTTTTTCTCTTGATATATTTATCAAACACCTGTTTTTTTCGGCTTTCATTGTTTTTTCTCATTTTGCCTACAATGCTGTATCGCTGGCTTCCTGAAGATACCAGAAGTGATGTTAAAAGTATCGATAGGCACAAATTTGTGTAGAAAGTGCATGGGGGGTACCCAGCAGACTGTGACGACAGCAGATGCAATCTTGATATCCCACAGAGCTGTTCCTGTCGATGACCATTGATATGCTTCAATGAGTTTCTGTTTTAGAAGTATAATTTCTTTCCGATGGATAGGCCTAGATAGAGTATCCTCAAAGGAAAACAAGGCCGCAAACTACTTTTGATTTCGGAGGGGCCCAATAACGTCATATCCTCACATGATGTGACGTTGCATGTCATTGACGGTTTATGACGTCACATATTTATCATCATCATTTAAAACATGGTGAAATAATGCCCGCTAAGTTAACTCAGTAACTGTACTGTACTGCATGCAAGTTGCAAAAGCCCTTGATCACGTGACACAGGAATGTCGGAGGGTCAAATTCCTTTTCGACCCCTTGTTTGTTGATGGCCACCCTGTAGGTCGACTTGTGACTGGTTTGGACCAAAGCGTGAGTTCGATTTACAAGATTTCCTACTGTGCAATAAGCTTATTTTCCATGATGTAACCTTGGGGTTCCCGTAAAATATCCAAGCGGAGAATCTGGGAGAAGTTGAACGTCCTCTACGCGCACAACTTGGTCTCCACTATGGAGTCCCTACTTTTAATAAAAACCAGTAAAAACCGAAAAAACATGATTTTTATCAAGGCCTCGGTTAAAAGCGGTTGCGATTTGTTGTAATTTGATAAAATCCACAACCGTAGCCTGTCAAACCACTGGACCAACTGAGAGCTTATCGTTCTTTCCGCAGATGTCGGTCACTTACTGTTATGGGTAGATTGGAGGCAAGACGCTTGACTCCCGCAGTTTCAGGTCAATTACGAATGCGCTCTGGTGAAGTGTCTTGAATTTAACCGCAAACCGACGTTAACGAATTACAGTACAGTATAGGAGCAATAAGCCTCGTCCATATCACTATCATAAAGTCTACGTAACGTAGTGACAAATACCCCTCCATCTCAGCCATCCAACTGTATGGGATGATCTGAATTGGTGCCCTCACATAGGGTCGCATCAATTAATTATCCTTGAGCATTACCGCGTGTTTCAGGATACACTGTCAACCCTGTTGATATAATCAATATAATTTAATTTTACAATTAATGTGCTCAGTAGACTTGCTATAATCTGCGCTAGACAAATATAGTAAATTCCACCCTCTATCTCTCTCTCACACACACACACGAACGCGCGCACAAATACACACACAGTCGTTTTTAAACCGCATGGAACTCGCAAGCCACACAGAATTGCTCCTAGATACTGATGCCCTATATAGCCTAATCCCTAATGGTTTGATTCCACTACTACACGCTTACAGCATTCGTGAAGCCAAACAGTTCAAAATCGACCCTATAATTATCTAGTACTTCATCTACGACGTTAGTAGGAACTTCATTCATATATCGCATAAATTTTGCATTGTCTGTTTGCCGAGCTGCATCATAATTACTGGGAAACGCAGCCTGTTTCATTGATATCATTTCCATGAATGAGGCCATGTCATCTTGAATCGTTTCAACGTGCGCTACGAAGTCATATTTGATCGTGCAAGGTAGACAAAGATTGTTGTACAGTTCCCAGTGGCGGTCACGATCTGAATCAGCTGCCGCAAATCTCAAAAATTCACTAAAAGTGGCGAGTTGTCCCCCTGTATCGTTGGTGGAGAATTTGGAATGGATCTGCCTTGACATATCCGCAAAAGACTTGCTCCATGGGTACTCCTTTTCAAGTTTATTCCTGTAGGCCGACAGAAGTCTGTATAACGGGTTGCGGACGATCAATAGTTTCTTGTAAGACCGGATTCTATTCGGTACTCCATCCGTACCCTCAACACGTCGCAGATCAAGCATGGAGTCCGCTAATGTATGTGCCATCGCTGATTCAACTTTTGTCGCGTCGGTGATGTCCACCAACTTTTCTGTTGTAACGAGTAATTTCTTCATGCTTGAGCTTGCGCACTTCGGTATTTCGCATAGAATAAACTAGAAATAAAATGCAGCTTATAAAAAATTAGAAGTATCCCCCCTCCATTGCCTATATTGCCATGCCAATGGGGTCGCAATGTTTCTGTCCGATGACTAACAGAAATGAAGTTACGTGAAAACAGAGATGTAAAGGGCTCCGACTCCCTCTAAACCGACCGGTTGTGGCAGAGCATTTTAAGGGACCATTTTCACCTCTGAAGTAGCAATATTTGTCTTAGAATTATATGAAAGAAGACCTTAAAATATTCCTCCCCTACGGCGAGATTGACTCCAGATACGAGATAATCTTAAGTCGCCTTACAATTAACGGCATTTTTCCTTGCGACATTCGCATTTTTGGCATAGGAAACTAAATAAGCGTCGTGTGATAACATTCCTGGACATGTTCAAAAGCGCTGACCTATATGGCCTACTAAAATATTTTAGTAGACCATGGCTGACCCCATGTTATTCGTTTTCATTTCTGGGCAGCAGAAGTTTCGTTGTTGTCGTTTGAGAGGTTCATTTGCTCACAATTGCTTTCCAGCAATGAATATTGCAGTAAATTTTCACGCAGTGGTGCGATCTCCATTCGTTTTTATGTTAGTTTTGGCACTTTACTGTCTTGTAGGCCTACATGAAATTCGCTGCTTCGCACGTTGGTGAAATATAGCACTTTTACTCTGATACAGATGAGGCACTTTGAGTTCGATCCGGCGGGGATGCCGATATGCAATGCGCAAGGCAATGAGTGCAATTTCGCGGAAAAGTTAATCGGGCGTTCAAATTCATGGAGCCTGTACTTCTGCACCCTGCTGGCGTCGATCCCCCGACCGTTCACTTCGTATTCTTATAGTTTTTGATGGGCGATGATTTGACAGTTCCCTTCCAAACTAATCATTTAAGCATTGATACGCTGCAGGAATCTATGGATACTATTTATAAAGTCCTTGTTGGTACGAAACGGCAAGGTTTTAATTCAAACCCAACCTCAAAATTATTGCCTAATATTCCATTGCTGTTAGAGACATAATTGCTTGGAATTCTCTTACGCACCGGGCGTATGGACTCGCCCCAGCACTGTTTCAGCGTTTAAACTGCGACCTCTTGGTGTAAATCTTTCGAAATTTTTAAAGAGGGCCATTGGTAGTCTCCACCGGCTAATCTTCCCGTTTTTGCTCATTTTCTACTAATCTGCAGTTGGTTTAGCGTAAAAATGTGGTGCATAAATATACAAAGACAAAGCCCGTAAAATTTGCTCTCATAGCAGTAATTGTTAGCGGACGCGAATCGTTTTAAGGTTACCTGGTGGCTTTACTGCGTACTGTATAGATATAGAAAGATACTTCCGCTGTAGGCTATATGATATTCTAATCGTCAATCATTCAAGAGACCACATTCGCCTCAATGAGTTTGCTTTCTTTATACGTTGAGGCGCTTCGTAAACCTAGACTTATCCTCACGTGTACTGAATCTACATTAAGTAAATCTGCTGTCGACAACAGATAAGCGACGGAAAATAATATAGGTAAGCCATACCTTGTATCTGTCCGAATATAGCAACTTGACTTTGCGATTCAAACGAGAGAGGGTGAACGTGTTGTTTATATTTCCGAGGTGATGATGTCGGCACTGTCGCCGCAATAATGATTGCCTTTGCACTTGTCTTTCTGGTAAATGATTCCAATAAGCACCTAAAGCCAATTTTCCATGCTCCGAATTCTACGAATTGAAAAGTGGGCTGAAGTCACGATCGCAAACAAGACAATTGTTAGGGTGACTGAGGCAGGGGAAAATGTTTGGCAATCGGTGTATATGCTTCACAAAACCGTGCTGTCGTCGTTTGAAATCGGCAGCTACTCGGGGCTCATTGGTGTAACGTGAATTATCGCCATTGCTCAATGTATAAAATTTACTTATTTGATATTATTGTATTTTTCAGAATTGTGACACTCTTGCCTACCACCCCCCCATATCAAGCTAAGCAGTACCGTCAGTCACACCATGAACACGCGTTAGAATATTACTAAGCGAAAATACCCATCATATGTCATCACGGTGGTGATAGCGAGCACCAGCCTAAACCATAACACCACACTTAGCCTATACGGTTCTCAAATGATTTCCTAAGCAAGCATTGCTTAGAGCCGATTATGATTACTCCGACAAAAGATCGCACTGATGGTTACACCCAAAACCTTCCCGCGAGTCTCGACAGCTGCACCATATATTTAGGCCTTGTAGGTGAAAGCGGCATGGTATATGAGAATTGGGCCTCACGAGTCTTACGATAGATCACCACCGTATATGGATGAAAAGTATGCATTGCAGAAGCAATACCCAATTGGTAATCGTTTCTGAAAGATATTTCTTTAGCAAAAACAAGTTGGACTATGGGGCATATGGCGGCTGCAAGCCGATGGAAACATGCCCTATCCAGAATAAGCTTGATCCCTCTCTACGGCACTTAGAGAAGTCTTTTTGGGCCCATATGCAGTGTGTCGCACAGACGTTGTAGGCTACCCCTAAATATACAACATTGTGATTGAATATATATCAATTGAGATGTCTGGCACCACAATCCAGAAAACACGGGCCCCAATTAACAACCCGGTTGGTTACCACTCTGAACGGCTGCTGTATGGCTTTGATTATTATCAGGTACCAAATGCGGAATATGGGTCCTACGAAAGTTGCTCGTGACACGGTTTCAAACACAATTTGGAATCACAATTCTTTCTGACTGCAGTGTCTCTCTATCCAAAAAAGTAGATCAATTTCATAATATTAAAGCTATAACTTACTTTATTTAGGACGTATCCGAGCATGGCGAGAGCGCTGAGGGTCAGAGCCACAAACCTGAGCGTTCTCCTAGCCATAATTTTCATGCTTGAACTGAATCCCAGTTCCCTATTGTATAGCCTATCGAAACTATTTCTGAAACAAACAACCATTTTTAGGCCTATTGACCAAATAAACAGTGATAACGGACATGAATGAACAGGCTTGTATAACCAGCCACGTCGTCCGCTTTACCATATATTTGGCCTGCTGACCTGTTGAGACGAGCCATGAAAACAGAAACTGAACGGGTGAACGCGCAGCATACGAGGCCTATATGAAATTGCACACCTTTGAGTTTACGTACGCCTACATCTACCCTTGCGCACGCCCATCCCCAGCAAGATGCCAGCTTTTTCGTTCCAATCATTCTAGCAAAAGATATGCCTAGAGTGGTGAATCTCATCCAATATTTTGTGCTGACCTAACATATGCTCGCAATTCTGCGCACATGAGGCCGCCCGGTCGCCTCACTGTATTTCAAATTCGTCTACATTGCTGTGTATAGCCTATAACTACTGATTCTGATAGTGCACACCTCTTTGGTGTAAGTAACGCAACATTTGATCATTTGAAATATATACACAAAGCCTCCGATAAAATTAGGATCCAGTACCTCTGGCATATGTTACCGTTGAAAGCATTTTTGGGGTGAATATTTGTGCGGATTCATAATTTCATACTGTCTTCTATGGCACTTTCGGGTCAACACTCCGGCGGCCTCCGTTAATATTCCATTGACCTTGAAAGTGCAAAAAATTCCCAATATGTACAAAAATAGATACAAAAAATAGTGGATGAGCTGCTGATATGGCGGACGATCCATAAAAAGTTCCACCAATTTAACGTCCGGTCGAATAACCTGAACTGGACGTTAAATCTATGGTGACTAACTAGCCTATATCTCTTACTAATTGTAGATAGGCCGGCCCAGGCCTGCATGCTAGAAGCTCTAGGTTCCTCAGCTCCTCTTCCATCGCACGGTTTTCATAATAGGCCTATATAGGCTACCTTATGTCCATTGCGCTCTCGTAATTCGAAACTTCCATTTAGTTTTCCAAAATTCTGGTTGACTGCACTCGATGATGCACTTTTTTCACAGTTTTGTATCACTGACAAACAGAGGCGAGAGCAGACGGTCTTCTCGCAAATGGCGTATAATGGCGATTGACGCTAAGCAGGCCTTCCTGTCGTCGCGAAGTAAAATGGCCAAAATCGCGGGGTAAATGATAATAATCGGATCTATAACGAGGGCAACCGTAACTTTATACGAATTATGAACCCTGCTTCATCATCGTTGTTTGGGTCTATGTACTTATTCGCCCTACAGGGGTTTACTCGGGGTAGCCAAGATAGGTATAAGGGGTGTTTAAGTGTAGAGCGCCCGTTGATTTGCAGTAAGATTTGTGTTTGTCATGCCATTTTTTGTATGCCCGTGATCGTCGAGACATCGTTCACCCTCAGACCGAGTATCCGGAATAATAGCGCTAACACTTCTCTTTCGTCTGGGTTATACGGTATCCCACTTCAATACCGCACATAAACCCATTTCCAAGTAGTGATATCCATCACCCTCTTACCACTCTTGGAATCACCACACACACAGCAAAAACCCACGTTGGGTAGGCCTTGATGGACGTTGCGAGATCTTTACCTGGCCCTAGGCTATTATTGAGATTTATCACAACAGCAGAGTAGGCTACTGCATAATTTTGAGTCTGAGTAATAAAAGCGCGGCGACAACAACTGATAGACAAAGATGCTGAATTATACAAACGTTCTAGAAAAAAAACCTAGACTCAACGTCATAAACCACGTGATCCGATACTATATAATCAACCAAGTGGAACATTAGATATCACAGAACATGAAATGTCAGAATCAACTTAAAAACTGAATTAAACACTTTTAACAGGCCTATCCCCCACACATTCACCATCATTGGGATCACAATGAAATACCAACTCCATACCGCATGTATTTATGTGATGCTCTCACACATTTACCGCTTTTGGGATCACCATCGGCCTACCGGGTTACCTGTGCTGACTGGGTCCTCCACACTATAATAATCACACCGATGGGGCCAACTGCGACTTACCCAGATCCGTATAAATGTATTGCGCACTAAGCATTGTGAAAAATCTTAACGTCTTCGTTCACATGTCTAACTTTGTAGTCTGTAATGGCACCCTGTTTGTCACGGCGATATCGACGTCGGAAGAAAAAATACGACACTGTAGCGAACACGTAATAATCATTAGATGGTTATACGCGCTGTTGCTCTTCGTTCGTCAGATAAAACTCGAATTCCTTAAAACCTTAAACACACGCCAGATCGACAATCCACCGAACACGTTGCAGTGATGCAGGATTATTGGTACAATGTGATCATTATGGCTGAACCAAAGCAAGGTACAATCAGCATGTAACATTTTAATGATTGAGTCACGTGTTCGCTACATCACTACTAGGATAGGCCTACGTGGGATAGTTTGGGACGGTCCATTAGCCTACAAGTCGTCGTCGTGTGTTTGCTGGGCTCTTTTTGCCGGAGGGGAACAAATTTAATTCCTCCCGTTCCGGACGTTCAAAACCGGTTCCAAGTAATACGAGATTCATATATTATACGCGGCAACCCGGGTACGACTAGCTTTGGCCTCTATCCGTAGCCTATCGAATAGTGACATGTAGTGTCATCGTGTTGATTGAGGCAGCTCCTTGCCTTTTTCAGATGTGTGGAATAATAAGAGGCCCACTACTATCATCATTTATGTATCATTGGGAACAGCCACTGCAGGTGAAACTGGATATGGTGACCACTTTTCCACATATTTCTCCTCAGCAACTGTCCGAAGGACAGACAATAATGCAGCGTTGAAGCCCAAAGTCCCTGAACCACTCTCTTTCGCCACCTGACGGAAGTGTGTTTGTCCTGTCAATGAATGGCAGCTTTATATCAATGCGCAGGACGGAATCCTCAGAATCACCCACAAAAGGACTGCTCACATCAACTACTGGCTCAGTAGTAACTGGAGATGGACGGTGAGCAAAAATAAGATGGTTTGATTTCCGATACGTTTTTGATCATAGTCGAACCTTAGATTAGAAAATACGAACGCAGGAATGTTGCTGCTTACTACGTTAGATGAAATTTCAGTCTACGATTTGAAACGAAAATATATTTAAAATTCATTAAATCACGATTTTTAGAAATGTATGGAAATTTGGCCTTTATGGCCTGAGATCTGACAACGACTTATAAACATAATTATCTCCTTGAACCAGACCTGAGCGGTTCGGCCACTGAGACATCTCAGTGGGTTTGGCGAAAGCATGTGCATTGATGCGAGACTAAATTCATAAAGCGCAGCTTCTTCATATCTCGCGGCACTTTTTCGTTTGTGTACGGATATCGGACGGAAGCGCGGGAGAAGGCAGAAGAGTTTGTGGTCTTCAATATGTTAAAACGAATACAGCTCGAATGCCGCGGCAAGAAACCGGAACAGGTAAAGTGTAAAACAATTTGTTACAAAACCAATTTTCCAATACCGTTTCTTAACGCTATTTTATGTGTCGCGTATGGTCGGCAGGGCTGCAACCCTGGCGCTTGCAGGGCCGCCCCGCTACCGTACGTACCTGTAACATGCATACGATTAATGTCTCGTCTGCTGCGCTGAACTCACTGGTATTGTAGTCTGGTCCTGAGTAGTGGTATGGGGGTGTGACACCCGAGGCCGAGGGTCCGGAGACCTAAGATGAAATCTGAATAGAACACAAATCTCGCCCACGTGCAAGTCGCTTTCGCGTGATAATAAATGCATGGTGCACGCGAGGCACAACTTAATTCTGAGGGCGTGAGGCGTGAATGCGGAAAGCTTGCCAGGGCCAGGCTGAGTGGCAATGAATGCTTACCGCTCCTCCGCGTTACCGGTATACCTTACGTGATTGTCAAATTGTCATGCATTGGGTTACCGTAGTCAGTTAGATAGCTATATGGGTAAATTTTTGGAAAAGCGGCCCATTCAGAATCGCCTGAAATTGTACGTTGAACGATAGAATTTAACCTCCTGAACAAAAATGTACCTGTCCTGCATTGCAGTCGCAACTTTTTACGGAAATATCGCCTGTCGAAATCGCTACCCCGACGGCTAAAAACATAATATTATAGCTGTAGCTGAGCGCATCGACGAACCATTGAGATATGAGTGGCGACCGACAATTTAGGGTTGCCAGATATATCGAGAAAGCCATCGATGATAATGACACAACCGAGAATGGCAAAATGTCGACAACGTGGATGGCACCACTTCGCTCTGCATGGGTCGCGATGCCTTTGGTACCATATGCAATCCCCTCCGCCTATGCATCACAGTAAGGTGACCCTTGGGGGTGCATGTCTTGGTAGGTGGGTGGGGTCAGGCCTAAAACCGGCTCCGCTTCTCTCCAAACAGGTCGGCCAGACCCCACCCAACCCGCCTGCGACACGCCCTGCCTCTATCCTAGGACTCGGTGCGATAACGCGACGAACCAAGTCACAAGGAGAGGGACGAGCACCGCTTTCTAGGATAGAGGAGTGAGCGTGTCGCATGCAGGTTGGGTGGTGTCAAGCCTTGACCCGGCTCCGCTTCGCTTCGCAGTGGTCGGCCACACCCCACCCGCCCGCTGAGAAATGCGCCCCCGACAAGGCACCATACTGTGATGCATAGGCGGAGGGGGATGGTATATGGTACCAAAGGCATTGCATGCAACTCGTGTGGAGCAAAGCGGTGCCGTCCACCTCCACCATTTTGCCATTCCCGGTTGTGCCATTATCGTCAATGGCTTTTATCTGGCAAAACCAAACCGTCGCCATTCATATCTCAATGGTTTGCCGGTGCGCTCAGCTACAGCTTTATTTTTAGCCATAGGGGTAGCGATTTTTTGACGGGTGATGTTTCTGTAAATAGTTGCGACCGACCGACTGCCATGTGGGACGGGTATATTTGTGTTCAGGAGGTTAAATTCTATCGATCGACATACAATTTCAGGCGATTTTGAATGGGCTGTTTTTTCAAAAATTTACCTCCCTATCATTACTGATGTCTTATGATGTGGAAGTTGGATCTTATTAACTTCTTGAATACGTGCATGAAGCATCACGCATGACATATGCATAGGCTGGTAGGCTAGGCTTGAGTTGTGTCCTGTGTGTGTGCACTGTCGTCATTGCACAATTGGGTCGTTGCTTCAAGCAGAAACTTGAAGCCAAGGCCATCTTTATCGGCATGCTGTTTACTGCATAGTACAAGGACAAAAACATGGTTTATTTTTGTCCTTTGATCTTTTTGCTCATTTACACAGGCTCACATGATAAATATATGCACACTGCTGGTTCATATTCATATCATGCGAGCATGTTAGTGTATAAGGTATATCATATCATTCATATGTATATATTGTATATCGGTTCGACAAGGAGACGCCGATGGGCTATTGAAGTCAAGCGCCACCCCTACACACTGCTATCACTTTGCTGGTCATATAGAAAAAGCTGTATATACTATTTCTTACATCTTTGTATGATGTAGTCTTGGGCCGATGACCTACCATTACATCATGAAAGCCGACTAAAATCATGATCCCACTTTTGATCATTTTAACTTAATCTGCAGATTAAGGAGCTCAACTTGGATAACAGAAGGACTACAGGTGAAGTTGAAGGTCTTACAAATGAATTTATTGGACTGGAAACATTATCTATAAACAATGTTGGGTTGACTTCCTTGAATGGATTTCCCTCTTTGCCAAAATTAAAAAAGGTTTGTTCAATATCAATCCTGAAAACTTTTTTAGTGTTGGTGTATAGGCCTATGTGAGGCTTCCCATAGTCTTTTGATATATGTGTAATTCCGTATGGGAAATGAGAATTTAGTGAATTTTCAAGTTGATTACAGAAGTTAAACCACTACACTCTATTGAAGTCAATGATCTCAGGTTTCTAAATCTGAAAACCATTTCGTTATAGCGTTTCTAGTATATAATTTTTTAATGGCGCAATGAGTTAGTCGTATGTCATGCCCTATCAGTCATCATCATTTATCAAAGAATGAGCAATGTTAATATTTCCATGGAAATATTAGTTTATATACCACTCTTTGGTTGAAACAAGAGAAAGGTGTAGTAATGAATGGTTTGTAGGTTAAAGTCAATGTAAATTGAGCTCACAGTCTATGTAACTACAATTACAAACCATGGTACCAATATGTTGTCATTCCGTTACCATAAGGCAGAAAAGTTTTTGTAAATTTGTAATAATCGTTTCTCTCGGGCTGATCATTCTAATTCACTTCATAGGCTGGGTGCCTAACACAAACATGTGGTTGGCCGTGTTGGCAGACTACGAGTATATATGCACATTACACCGGTAACGGAATGACGGTAACGGAATGACAGGATGACAAGTTTTAGTTAGCCTTCAATTCTGGTGATATTTCGGCATACAGTGTAACGTAGTTATTCTAAAATGGGTTAAATGATGCAAAAATAGTAAAATGGTGAACATATCAAGTGGACATGGATAGCTGCATGAAGAAAGGTAGCCTTGGGAAGCTGAGGACTAGGTGTGAATTTAGTGAGGTCGAAAAGAAAGATTTATATACATCTTCTGTGACTGTTATGAATATCGGTTTTGTGACAGTTAACATGACAATAATAATACAGACAGTATGATGGGGAGTCTTGCCAGTCAGAACTCAGCTTGCCACTATACTACTGTGTAGTTGAACCATGATAAGTACGCAGCCGGAGCCGGCTTTTTATCAGAATAATTTTAGTAGTTGAAACCGAAATTCGAGACTTCAAGAAAATTGAGGTATTTTCTGATGAAGCTGCCCAGCAGTTTAAACAAAGGTTTATGAGAGCAAGCATGACTCAACGAGCCGCACTGATGCAGGGGTGAAGGGTGTTAGTTGCGCTGTAACGGACATCTCGACTTGTGCGTAGCCATGTCCAGTGGTCAGGGTGATGAACCGGATCCAAAAAATGGTTGTGGTTCGGTTATGGTTTTTGCCAAGACGAAAGTTTCGGTTTTGTTCCGGTTTCGTTCATGCTTGCCCATAGAGAGCGCTTACCGGTTTACGCCCAAGGATGAACCAGTTCTTGAGTGTACGCAAGACATAGTTTTTAATCGAAATTTGTACAATAAAAATAAAACAATTGAATTTTGATTTGTTAACTCTATTCATCCCTGAGAATTTGTTTGTAATGATAACTTGCGAGAATTGTAAGCAACGAGTCTGATCATCAGTTGAGATGTAAGCACGCGGCTAGCAGTAATTGAAATCGCCTCTCCAAATTGACGGCATAATTTCCGGACAATGACGTTTCGCAATTTGCGATTTGACACACCTACTTATTCATCGACTTATCCCTCTTGTACTCAAAGAATTTTATAACAGAATTTAAATTAGCCCTGTTCATTTCCGTGAACGCTTTGCCCGTGTGCCGAGCTGACGTGTTGAGAGTGAGACCTGCCTTTCAATTCCAAGTGCGCGTATATTGTTGCGTCATATGACCAAATGAATCTTGATACGACAGGGCTGAATGGACAGGTGAAACTTTTTACAGAGTGAGATAATTCAATCGGTTGCGGAAACATTTTGATGTTAGGGGATAGTTCAAAAAGATGAACCGTTTGCACCTCCATTTGGAAAAACGGTAACCAGGAAAATGCCACAACGGAGTCGTTCCGGTTAATTGGGGAAAAAGGTTCGGTTACAGTTTTGGTTCGCAAAAATCAAGCGGTAACCGTTCTTTTCCGGTTTGGTTCGACACCATGCCAGTGGTGCTCTGCTGTCCACCTCTACAGTAGCTTACCCAATTGTGTAAACACTAAAATTTCAAGAAATCATCCAGTGTAATGTGCAACTGATGTTGGTGGGGGATATTGAAAAATCATAACCTGGTTGCCTACCCAGCTTTCCTTGTCAGCAAGTAATCATGCATTATCTTAATGGAGTGAGCATCATTGATGTGTATTCTTTTGAAGCGTTAACCATTTTAAAATGCATCATGTTGTTTATATATAGCTGGAACTTAGTGACAACCGCATCTCAGGAAAACTTGCCAACCTTAAAGGGTGTCAAGCAATGACACATTTAAATTTGAGCGGAAACAAGATTAAAAGTTTCGAAACATTGGAGCCACTGGTAAGCTATTGTACTGTATTGTAGAAAGAAGGAAAACGTATCAATGTCCTGTGTGATTTGTACGTGAAATGTGGCTATCAAGGGTTGACTATGTTAACTAAGCATAAGGTAAATTCAGATTTCACATGCAGTCTTCTCCCTTAGCACTTCGATTATTAGGTGGCGACTGGGGATTGAGCGGCATGTTATTTACTTGTTGTATATTGACTGCCCTTCCTGTCATGACCTATTTTTAGGGCTTTGTGGTTTAATTTTTGTTCGGTATCATAACTCCTTAGGTCGTACATGGTGAGCTTATAAACTACGCTAGGAAGTGTGGGACTGAGCCATGATGCATCACTCGTCACTCATGTAAGCCTGTGTATAACAAGCGACATCCATAGTCCTATATACCGCTGTGACACAAGTTTATGCTTGAGCCTGGCCATGAGTTTGGTGTGACCACTATGTTTATGATAACGTAACATCCTCTATTGTTGCTCTGGATATAAAAACATTATGTCCACTCTGATCACTCCCCCGTTTTCGGCCTTCTTTTTCTACCGTGTATGATATTCATTAAGTAACATGACCTTGGTACAGATGTACGTTCTCTGCTGTTAGATTATATGGTAATGGCTAGCCATCTCTTACGGATTGGATCGTTTTCAGTCTGAAATGAAACAACTGAAGGTATTGGATCTTTTCAACTGTGATGTCACAAAAGAAGAGTTATATCGTGAAAAGGTCTTCAAGATGATTCCACAGCTACAGTACCTGGATGGATTCGACAGACTTGATAAAGAAGCTGTGGATTCTGAGGATGAAGGTTGGTTCTTTATTTGACCAGCATTGTCTTGTATAGTATTTGGGGAATAGAAGCTTCGTGTTCGGGCATCTCCAATCAGCTTGTCTCAGCGGATCATTGTTTAAGCACCTTGACCACTTGACGTAGTGTCCGCTTCTGCCACTCTGATTGAATATATTGGAAATGGTATGACATACCAGCGAATACCCCAGCATTCTTAATTCGGTTATCTGAAACACAAGGAAAAGTTGGCCCGGTCCTTTTTCGCATTGAACGGTGTCACAGGGGGACTGAAAAACTATTGCAATGCCAGTCATTTGGTTTCTTGTATCGCAGGTGCTTATTTCATATGTCACATCTCAACTTGTAAATAGGTGGTCTCCAGTCTCGTTGGTCAACGGTCATTGAGATTGTATATGGGATACATTACCATATTTAAGAGCAAATAACTAGTGCGGACCTAACCTAACCTAGTTATCAAACTTTTTTGATTTTCCAGAAGATGAGGTCCAAGGTAGTGCGGACGAAGGCGGTGATGAAGAAGAAGAGGTGGAATCCAGCAAACTGGATCATGGAAGTGATGAGGAGGATGAGGAAGAGGCCGATGATGATGACGATGAAGAAAAGGGAGATAGTGATGAGAGTGATATAGAAGAACATAATGGTGAAGAGGAAGAAGGAGTGTCGTCGACCGGAAACCCAGTGGTTGATGAGGACAGTGAAGGCGATGAAGATGAGAGCGATGATGATGGCAGCAGCGAAAGTGTCAGCTTGGAGTATTTGTACCAAAAAGACCTGGTAAGGTTTTCAGCTAAATATATGCTTGTAAAATGTATAGTATCTATTTAGCTAATGTCCAGGCCTGTTTTAGAAACCGGGAATGACATAGATTGTTCTCATTTCATGCAACACCTGAGTTAGTTCAGGTAAATCTCGAAATATAAAAAAAAGTTATAATTTTATCGGCGTCAAAGCGAATTTAGGTTTTCTAAGCAATGGTCCATAAGATTATCTGATCATTACCGTTTTATGGATTTCTGATTGTGGTCGTGACGTTTAGGATGACGATGGCGATGAAAGTGATGGTGACTATGCTGCTAACGAAGAGAATGATGATGATGTTGACATTGACAGCGGAGATGATGATGGAGATGCAGGTATGGAATGTTATCACAAATAAAGACATTGTTCTAATCTTTCGAAGCAAATTCTGCAACCTCCGTATAAGCAGACATCTTATCAATCTATGTTTCATAGGGTGGGGTGAGGTCATCGGACATGCTACTGACAGGTTGCAGTATCAGAAGTTCGACTTGCCATACGCAAGACTTTAAGTTGATATCCACATTTTCCCTGCTTAGAGGCCAGCGTCTTAAAGATGTTGTACTGCTTACCCGATCTGCATTCTCGCTCCACATTGGGTTGGCAAAACACACACACGGTAGAGTATGAATGACATATGGGGAAATACCTTGTCACCGCAGCCCACAGGCGGCCACTCCCTGATGATCGTAGATGGATGTTGCAGGGTGGACATCTGAATTAAAAGCCAAATGATGCACGGGTATGTCTGCTCCAGCCAACCAGAAGCGGAGTGTGTAGTAGACAGTTGCGAATGGAAAATTTTATCTACTGGTCCTTAATCTGACATCTAGTTCACTACCATTCTTTGATAGTGAAACATGCAGCCATTTAAAAAATATCAGCAAGCAATTTTGTCCCAAAGGAATGGTTAACCTGAAACTGAAAGGAGAATACTTTTTAGGTACTTCAAAGGGCGTAAAGCGAAAAATGGAATCTAGTGGCGAAGAGAATGTTTCGAGCAAAATTCCCAAAACTGATGAATGAGATTTGCCATTTGTTAGTTACAGTCGCCGGAGCATTTTACATGTAAACCTTGGACTGCGCATCATGATCGAAGCCCCGCAGGCATGCAAAATCTCAAATTTGAAGAATTATTGGCTATGTCAGCAAGGGTTGACTGATGAAAACTTGCATCGGCGAGAAGCACGATAATAATACGTATCGTGTGAATGTGACGTTACTGTGTTAGTGTGAGCAACTAAAACCAAGTTGATGTATTTTTCAAAGTTTATAGGTTTGTTACTCATGGTCACTTGTCATAGATTTTGTTGCTTGCTCACATGCTCAGATGCTCACTCAGGCACTAGTATGCAGTTTTTGCACCTTTAATGCTTTTTGGATGAATGTGTGCCCTTTGCATCTGGTTTAAAAATTTTAGCATCTTGTAAAATTTCTCTACATTTGATTATTTAGTCCTAAATGACCGATGGTTGTTATTACAAGCCAGCTCGTTGCTTAGCCTAACTGTTGGTGGAAACAGTGTGATTTCATGCTATTTTCATGATGTTCTTCATCTGGTCTGAATTCGGGAATCGATGTGTCCTGGGGCATATATTTTGCAATGCATGCGAAATCTCACCATGCTTGTGCTCTCCTGCAAGAGCACCGTGATGTCGTAAGGTGTCTACCATGCCACACGGCCACCGTGAATTTCCCTAGGTGTGGGTGCTATGGAGAGGCTGGGAAGCTCTACCCTGGTCTTGTTTATTGATCAGATGAGGTGCCACGGTATTTGAATTGAATTTGAATTAAGCATATCCTCTCTGGAGATACTGATGAGCTTCGTGGGAAATAATCATTTTCCAGCCTCGCCGGCTGCCTGAAATGTGATATCATGGGCTTGGTTTCGAAGGAATTAGCAAGTATAGACTCACTGATGCACCCCCCCGCACATAAGAGAATATGAATAGTCAAATGTTTTCATCAATCTTACAAAGCCAAGTTTGCATGATGATGGTTTTTGCTTACTGTTATATAGTTGAGTGGTTAGCAACCATCTGCTGCTTTGTAAGGACATTTTTTAATAGTCAGTTTTCTAAACCTTGTGTTGCAGTTGTAGACCTTGAAAGGAGCATTGTATGGGTTGATTTTAGCAGTTATCGGTTAAATGCTGGTCTGCGGGTACTTTGCGTTTTATTATAATCTCATCAGCACGTGCGGAAACGGAACACACGCGACCTTGCCAAAGCTGTGGCCAAGGCGCGACAGGATGACACCATGAAACCTATTTGAACATAGAGATCCTATTATAATATGGGTCCGAACAGTGATCAGATCTGAGGTGTTTCGCCTTGGTTGTAAGCATAGCCTCCATACAGGAGACAGGGGCTATGGTTGGGTGCGCAATGCGGTTCTAATCTAAGGTTGAACCATAGAATATAATGGTTGAACCGTTGAAATTATGCGATTATGGTAGAGAACACAGGGATATGGAACGACTACATTTTACTTTAAACAACTTCCCTCTCTCTATCTCGCCATTAACTTATTTCGAAAAATAGTGGAGCCGATGGCGGACGATTCAAATAGTAATAAATATAATAAGTGCAATATATTCCAATAAACTGGACTGGACGTTAAATCTGTGGGGACTTATTATATTTATTACCATTAACTTATTGAATAGTGTAGTGGACCCAATGGGGAACAATCAATAGGTGAAGATGGAACTTTTTGTGATTGACCGCAAGGTGGCCCTCTTTGTAACTGTGCTTCTCATTCTTCAGGCAGGTTTTGCATTTCTGCATTTGGTTGTGTAGTATAGTGTTTAGTTCTTATTTCTTGACTGTTGTCTGTTTGTTGTACGGTTGCCTGCGCGGGACAGGGTGCAGCTGGAACCTAGAAGGTCGATCAGGAAAGAGGTACGAAATTAGTCCACTTTGTACGCTATTTAGTGGACCTTCTTAGGTCTGTTACAGACCGTCTGTAGTAGAAAGCCTGCATAAAAAGTAAAGAATTTATGTAATATACAGCAGTTAGTATTTATATAATATTTTATTTCTAAGCCTGGTATTGACTACACTAGTTTCATCTGGCCGTTTTTTATCATGTGATAACCAACTAAGTTCCACAGAAATGCAGCAAGAGGTTGCTTCTAGTCATCGAAATATTCATGCAATTTTGCAACAACGAAGGTTGCGACACATTCATGGAATATGCATACGGAATTTACAACAGGCGGTAGAACAAGATGAGAAACTATCATGGTTAATTCATATAAGAATTTACGATAAAGAAAGCTCTCTAAGCAGTGCAAACTTGATTTTCAAAAGTGAAGTCATTAAATTTTGCTCTAATCCAAGCTGGATGGGGTTTTGCCTTGAAAAATCGATGATGTCAAACAGTAGTATATTACACCTGGAATTATGGATGCAGAAGAGTGCAAATGAACAACCTGAACGGGCACTTGTTTGGTGTTGGAATCTGTTACGTTTGAGTTACATAGCCGAAAAACTTTACCATGGTGAAATTACATTCGCCCCAAATGCATTGATTCTACAGATTAGTGGGAGTTTTTACTCATTCGCTGAAACATTTTCAACGGATACTCTGCATGGAAACTGCCCTCTTTTCAATCTAGACGAGGAAAAAGTGTCCTACAACGTTTTTTCAATTCGTAGAATGGTTACATCCCAAAAATCTATCGCCGTGTCGAGAAGAAAATCATCAAATTGTACTTCGGAATGTGAAAATTTGATGGCTGCCAAAGAACCTTATACTGCAATAGCAAGAAACATGGAAAATATAAAAACGAATATTAAGATGTTAAAATATCTTCTTAAAAGGGAGACTGCAATGCTAAAGTCTGAAGCTTCCGAGCTTGAGAGGCTAGAAAAAGATATGGAAGAAAGACGAGATACAATGCAATCAATGAAAATATCTGCCGCCCGACAACGTATTGAATATGATGAAATTGTTTCAAAGTCAAACGCAAACCGGCTGAAGACAATCCAGCTCAACAAGCAGCTTAGCACTCGTTGCATAGAAGTACTATCAGAACTTGCATACATATTTCCCATTATCCCATACACCCCACCTAGTGGTGCGAAACTGCCAGCTAAATCTCAAAAATCTTCCAATACCTATAAGACTTTCATGATATGTGGCATTCACTTACCAGACGCGGAAAGTCTAAAAGTACCGAGAGATGATGCGAAATATGCAGTCGCTCTGGGTTACGTCTCCCAGATGCTTCACATGATCTCTTTCTTTTTAGTCATTCCATTGCGATATCCTCTGCTCCTTCATGGTTCTCAGTCCTCCATCATTGATAATGTTCTTGATAAGATTCAAGAGCGAGATCGTATATTTCCTCTCTATGTAAAATCTAATAAGGAACGGTTTCTCTTTGACTATGCTGTGTACCTTTTAAATAAAGATATTGCGCAAATCAGATTTATACTTGGTATTCCAACCCCTGATTTACGACCGACTCTCGTCAATATGAAAAGTCTTCTGGAGTTAGCCATCCGCAATTCACAACCTCCTCAACCCATACCTTTACGCACTGTACAGTCTGTACCCCTATTGAAACTAACCTCACCGCAACCTGATTCTCTGACCGATTTTGAAAATATTCCCCCCAAAACAACAAAGGTACCAGTGACCACGATTTCTGCAAATGGTGTGGGCTGTCCTGGTGCACAAGTCAAGGATAAACTTCAGGATAAATCCTCCAACTTAAATACCATGAGAGACGAGCTGTTTGGTAAGCCAAATAGAAATTCTTCAATTTCTACTTCAAGCGTCTCAAAGTCTCCAGCAAGGCTACCATTACCACCACTTGAGCAACCTTCATCTCCGTCTAGAGAACAAAACTCTGGCAATGCACACTGTGCTTGTGACGGGACGGCTTCTTTTTTGACTGGCCTAGAAGATTTGGAGAATGATTTGAAAGACAAAAGTCATCTTCAAGAACCATCAGATATCGCCGAAGCAAGAAATGAACTGTTTAAAACGAAAAGTGGACGTCAGGTAATCACCAAGTCAAAGGGTCACACTCACCGCTCTGGTTTTCAACGACGAAGTGGCACTGTTGCATCTTCTCCTGACAAACAAGAAATCAAGTCAATGAGTGTCACATCTGCTTCTTCAGGTAGTAACGGATCATGCAATGAAAATCCCACTGAATTCATAAATAAAGGGAGTGTACAACATGATGCTAGTAAAACGCTAAGTGGATCTTCACAGTCGATGGAAGAGTTTGATTTGTGCTAATTTTGCGGATTCTTTGAGTGCAATAAGTTGGCGGAGGTTCTATATATATTCATAAAAAGCCTCAGCATGTCTTTGTTATGAATAATTTTTCTCCATTTTAATATGTATCCAATAAGAAAGTCATCGAAACATAGATGTAACCCTAATTGCTGACATTTTCACCACTGTCTGAATAGCTACTGATAGCCCATCTTTCGTTTACAGATTTTTTATGTTGTTTGACCAAATTATTTTGCTTTCCGTCACTGTTCCCTCTGGCCGTGATGTGCTGGCATAAGTCGTGTTAGGGAAGTTGTATCACATTACATTGCAGTTTGTGAATTGCAAAGATATTTTGCGCAAGTGCTCTGAAAACTCATTCAGTACGCCTAACTACAGCACATATGCTGTTTGTGGTCAATTTCGATGAGTCAAGCCATTGGGTTAGTATCTTGAAATTAGTCAATTCTAAAACCATGCTGAAATGACAATACCGGTACATTCATATACATTGTGCCGTGAGATTCCATGCAATTGAATGAAGTGTCAAGTTTATGACATGTATTATCGCTGACTTTGTTGACGTAATACATTATAATTATAGCCTACTGGTATAAATCTTATCTAGTAGATATCTTGTTAAGCACATTTTAATCCCGGCCACTCAACAGCACAAAGACTGTTGGCCACCGTAATATAAGGTATGACTGGAAAACATAGGAGAGCTGGGAAGGTCTTTCCATTGAATCACTTATGTCTACAAGAAATCAGTCTGCTGAACTTTTTGCAAATGCTTTACCGTGTTTGACTATGGATTTAGACTAATGCTCAAGGGGAATGCTAAACACGTAGCATAAATTGTTTACAGCCATGGTAATAATTGCTACTGTGTATCTTTGACTGCCATGCAGCAATCATTACTTGAGTTGATGTGATTTTGCCGTAATGTCCTCTCTTTTGTGCAATATCCATGTTATTTAGCCACAATATTACAAGCTACCCTAATCTTTGAAATATAAAGGCACGTTCGGTTGTGCAGTCATTTGTTTGCAGCGACCATACATGTCATTATCATCATCTATTCAACCTATGATGGCTCTTTCATTGTCGAAATGACACAGGTCGATGTAAGCAATTATAAGGTGACAAATTCTGATGCAAAAGCAGGCAAGGCAGGGGAACAACATGGGAAAGCCCCTTCCCGGGGAAGTCTGTCTTCTATTTAGAAAATGGACTTAACGTTTTTGTCCGAATGAATTGTTCGCTTTGTTTGAATCCAAATTTATTCACGTATAATGCTCTCGCAGTGCATGTGTTAAGCTTCCCTGGAAATTATTGTTTCCTTGCCTGATAACAGGCAGAGTAAGGATTGGATGTTTGCTCACTCCTTGAAGGGCGGATAGATGGAGCCTTTGTCTCGATTCATTTATTACTGTATGTGGCTGTCAACTTGATTCCTTTGGCATCCTTTTGATATGAAACTTCTCAATTCGTACAACCATTGGTAACATTGATCAGATTTTTAATAGAAAATTGTAGTGGATTTCTTAACCAAGATTTGAACATCTCATTACAAATGACACTACCTTCTAATGACCAGAAGAGGCTTGCAGCAAAAAAATGATATAGAAAAATGACGCAAAGTCCAAGAACAATTTTGATCGTCATTGATGTGTATTTTTCAATTCATGCTAGGCTATATATTGTAACTTTTCTTTGCGTTTTGTTCTTGCATACGCTGAATTTTTAATGCAGTCGTCCAATAGTTAATTTCATTATTATGTATTATATTTACTGACCCGTTTCCAAAATCATTTCAAAACTGTGATCGCCCTTGTTACCAGGTTGTATTTGCATTATATTGTAGGCTAATACGCTTTTTTCAAGAACCCCTACCAGTAGTGATGTCATAATTTCCTGTAGGCCTACTGAACTTGTGAATGCGAGGCGTTGCATTTTTTTCTGTGTGGGGTGACACAAGAGCTTTTCCAAAAATGGGCAATGGAATGAACAAGGTAGGGAGTATTTTTTGTTTCACGGCTGTGATTGATGTACGTATTATTGATGTGTATTTACAGGTCCTTCCTGGACTTTACATCGGAAATATCCGTGGTGAGTTTATTAAGTTATAGGCAGCCTTACAGTCTATCAAAGATAGTACCATAACGTAGATAGTGCTCCCTGGTCCCTGCTACTGGTGACTCTGGTATTGGCATCACTCACTGGCACCACAGATTTAACGTCCATGAGTTTATTGGAATTTCCATTAAATCTGTGGTGCCTTGCCGGTATTCTGTCACTATGTGGATGACGATTTTACGCAGATTCAAAAGATAAAGAACAGTTGAGGGCGAACAAAATTACTCACATCCTCTCTATCCATGACAATGCGGCACCAGATGAAACAATGCCGGTGAAATTGTTTTACTGTACAAGTACTGTATACAAAAACGAATATATGGAATTTCTGTTTAGCGTATTAAATATCTGTGTATACAAGTGGACGATAGACCTGAGCAAGATTTGTAAGTACCAGTATATACTTTAGATGAAAATAGGTCCGTATTATGGTATGCTGTGGCACAATTTGTACCAGTGTAGACTTATAGTCTGTCTGTTGATCTGTTAACAAATATGAAAATGACCAGAATCTTATACCTCTAGATCTCAACATTTCCATGAATGCATTGCTTTCATCCATGAAGCCAGGTGGGTTTGGCTTTATGTTCATTGTGGTGCACATTTGAATTAGTTAGTATACCCGGTACCATACATCATTGCCTGGCCTGGGACAAAATCAGAGAGGGTGTGACAGCTTAAACTGTAGCCTACCCACCTTATTCCTTTCAGATCACTATTAGACTACTCCCGTACACTGCATGATGAAGTAGCAGAACTCGAAAAGCTTGTGAACTAGGTTCTACAATAAAATGTGGCAGGATATTAAATTTGTGCTGCCATCTTCTTAGAGGTATTCTATTAATAGTCCGCCACCGACTCCACTACTGTCCTGGAATGGTCAATCCTGGAAATATCGTACGGTCGGTATGGTATTTTCCTTTGCTGAGATATGAATGGAGGAATAATGCAAGATATTGAAGGATTCTGTACCGTACATAATTATGTTTTGTATCCTGCAGTTCTGTAAGAATGCTGGTGTATGCGATTGAAAATTGGATCTGTGATAAATGTTGCTAAGCTGACATTCCTTTTTAATGTGAATACCGTATTTTAATTCAGGTCAATTGGAGGATCTGTACTTGTCCATTGGTGAGTTTATAGGCCTACTTCTGCAGCTTGTTTCCCTTACGATTTGATGAACCAGATACACAGAGTTCGTTCTGGATTTAGTTATCTAGATTCATATAAATTATGTGCTCAGTTACAGTAGTCTCGGTAATTTCCAACGTTCTGTGACATGAAATTCAGCGTTTAACAACGACTCTGATAGCAAGGCAATCTAGAATTTTACTTTTGATTCAAATATCCAGTCTGCACTAAACAATTTTCCAGACTAAGGAAGCAATCCGTACAGTAACAGCCAGTGTCCTGATGAAACACCTGTATAGAAACATTCAAACGAGTGAAATTTTGTGTTACATCAATAATATGTCATTCCGGTGCTAGATATGAATCAACAAGATTCTGACATTTTGCTTGACAAATCAAAAGTGACTCCGGGAAATAACATTACCGGTAGTTGAAATATGATTTTAGTAGGCCATGGTTCGATTTGAATTCGACTCCATGGTTCTCATGGTCTGTTGATCCTTCACTTGTAGACCATTTGCTTGCACATGGATATTTAATCTTTAAACACGAACCTTTAATTAATAAAATTATATTCTATACAATTAATTCTACTGTACCGTTGGTTGTTTGGGTCCTAAGAATCGACGCTACATAGTTTGGAATTGTGCAGTTCTGGTAGCCTATATAATTACAGGCTTGTTATAACTGATCCGGGGGGGACAACAAACAAATAATGGCAAAAGAGTACCAGTAGTGTTTCGGAATAAGAGTGGTGGAATGGGACATTGTTTCTTTTTGGTGTTTTGATTTTTTGCTCCATTTACATAGTTCATGCTTCATATGATATACACACGCACTACTGGTGCAAATGCAGATGATGCAGGCTGGACAAGGAGCTAGTTGGCTATTGAGGTCAAGAGTGCCGTCATTTGCCATTTTCCATTGTACTGGCCATTTAGCGGCGAAGTTGTGGATAGCATTTTTCACATCATTGGTATGATGTGGTCCGCGGCCAGGACTTGAATCCATGGCCTACAAGTTTTTTGACTGACGACTTTACCATTACACCGCGATGTCGGTTGTCTTATTTTGTGATATTTTGCACAGCCTGGCAGGTGTTTCACGGAGTGTTACTGTGTCTGTTGCATACATTGCGGCTGTGACTGATCATGATTGGATGGTGTGCTTGGATGCGGTGAGGCAATCAAGAACGGTCGCCAACCCTAACTATGGCTTTCAGAAGCAGCTGCATCTATTTCAAAAAGATGGTCTATCCCAGGTTTGTTTGCTAAGTTGGTAGATTTGAGCCTCTGTTTTGTATTTCATTTTTGGTTCATAAGTCATTGGTAGAGATAGGCGAAATAGAACTTCTGGGTGTTTTCAACGTTTTCGAATCTGGAATTTCGAACCCATTCTAAAATGTACTGACACATGGGTGACATTTATGGCGTGGGACAACCATGAGACATGTCTAGGCCTGAAGTGCCTAAAAGTGAAAATCAGGTAACGGGGTTACAGGTACCTTAAAAAGCAGGATTTGGCAGAGGTAGCGGGAAATGGCAATTTCTAAAAGGTGTGGGTGACGGGGTAGGAAGGTATCGTCTAATATTGCCTTGTGATACTACTAGAGGTGGACAGCATCGCTTGACCCGGCTTAGCTTCATTCTACATGGGTTGCAATGCCTTTCCCATCATATACGCCCTGCCTCTATGCATGCATCAGGCCACGGGCCTCGTCGGAGGCCAGATGTCTCAGCGGGCAGGTTGTAGCTGGCCTTGGTCGAACCCTAACCTCAACTTCGGATTCAAAATTCTATTTTGTCCATTAGCCTAGTCTCATGTGTTCTTATTATAGAGATTTGTTTGATTTCCTTCAGTCGCATCACTACTGTGCTGAAGAAATACTGCTTTCCTAGCTAATGTCTGTACAAAACGGATACCAATACCTGGCAACTTCGACAATGGGGTCAATACCAGCCCCAGTTTGCGATTCTAGACAGTTGGTTAGAACGGGCTGACACTGGTTCCTGCAGCAACTGCATGAACGGATCACAAAATTATTTGCTTTTGTAGTAGTAGCAATATCGTCATCTTTGTTTTAGACCTTTTTTTGCTTCATTTACAGACTCGCAACTCCTTATTAATGTGGGCATACACAGACACACTGGTTGCGCAGTTGCACATAATTATGCGTCATGCAGGCATGATCTGCGTAGCTGGACAAGGAGATGCAGACAAAGGCAGTTTAGGCTATCTAAGTCAAGTGCCCCCTCAAACTCCACACTATTCCCAATGCATTAGCCATCTATCAAGAGCTAGAGACACCATTTGCACATCTTTTGTGATGCGGCTGGAGCTGTTATCCTGCCTACAAGCTCGCGGCTCTGTAACTGATGACCGGCCTCTTCACGCTACAAAGTAGGGGTCAACCGATTTATCAACGCCGATATTTTTATTTTTGCAATTATCGGTATTGGCCGTTAGTCAAGTAAGGAAGTCAATATTGGATGCTGGCATCAAATTGGCAAAAAGACGATAATCGGGTGGTTACCGAGGGTCATACTCATGATTTTTCGATTATCTATATTGGTCATCAGTCGTGCAAAAAGTCAATTTATTGTGTCGGCCTTGAAAAATTCAATATCGGTCGATCTCTACTACAAAGCTGCCGTTTCTACTCCTTTTATTGGGTTGGCTAGCAGTTTGCCAGCTTAGATACGTGTCGCGCTTCTTCTTTCATATGACTAAGCTATCCTCGGTTTCTTTGGGCTAGACGTCAGGGCAGCCACACACTATCCACTGTCGATGGCCTCATGCAGGTTCTTCAGACCAGTCACTCGATTGGCTGGTTTGTGTAATTTGCATCACATTTTCATTGCACGAGATTCCTAATATATGACTTATCAAGGATAGAGCATCATTAACCAACCAATCACCTGTAACTTCTGCTTGGTTTACAGGAGAAAACCTTCGTTCGACAGCTAGCACCCGTGAACCAGGAAGACCATGATTTTATTACTCAATTGTACGAAGAATATAAGAAAGAGAATCAACAGAAACATGCTGGCGATTCCGGAGCATCAGCTTCAGGTCCTGGTAGAACAAGCGGCTCTTACGATGCCACTAATTCTCCTGTGAACAGACAGTCTAACCAATTCACATAAAAAGTATTTTTTTTATAAACTGTATTACATGTAGTCTGACTGTAGTAGTGTATTTTCTCTAATTTTTTGCTTGTGAACTGATTTGATTCCTGAAGCAATGCCTTGGTGTAGATAACTTTTGTAGGCTAACTAATGGCTACGGTGTGTCTTATTCATCTCTGTTTATTCTATCAGGTGTACGACCTTGGTAGTTTTTGAGTCCAAATCCAATCTAGTTTTCAAGGTTGTATTCAGATCCATCTATGATTTCACTAAGTTTTTGCAAAAACACACTGAGAAGTTTCCTGTTTGGGAGGGTCTCCTCTTTCTTTGGGCCATTTTAAATGTGAGAGTGAACGAAGTGGGTAGATGTTCTTTCTGTTGCAGCCTTCCCCATTTGCCTGGGCCTCAGACAAGCTGTGGTTGGACAACTTTCTTTAGGCCAATTTCCGAATGTCAGTGGACGAAACAGGTAGAACCGCTCGTGACTTTATGCAAGATGCCCTTTGTAGCGCTGCCTTCCCCATTTGCTCAGCCCTGGGACCAGCTGTTGCTGAAGAACTTTCTTTCGGCCAATTTTTGATTGTCGGTGGATAAAACGGGTAGAACCACTCGTGATTTTATGCAGGATGCGTTTTGTGTCACAAACTTCCCCATTTGCCTGGGCCTGAGACCAGTTGTGGATGGGGAACTTCATCCCGGCTCATCACTACCCAGAGGGATTTTTGAAATCCTGTCATGCTCCTGCACAGCTTTGAACTAGTAGATTCCAGTTTCAGTCCGATTTGGTTAAAATCCATGTGGAGTCGAGTCCAGTTCCTACCTACAAGCAGATGCGGCTACTGCTGCACCTAGCAGCGATAACAGTGCTTCACTTGTCCCTGAATATTTTTATTGTGTTTTCATTAGGTTTAAGTTAGAATGTGTTAGCATTGGAAATGAGGCTCACTATGAGTCGATGATAGTCGCCCATCGGTGTTTTTTTCTCTGTCCGTGAACAACGCACCTGTTTTGATATTCTCTATTGCAAAGTTATCAAGTGAACTTCTTTGCTTTTGATACTTAATTTTGCACGGTTACGTTGGTATTATGGTGCTTAATATCCCAGCTTTTAGTATGAACCTAAGGACGGTCAAGTGGCTGACTTGCGAGGCTACCGAATGTGGTTGTTTGTTGACGAGCGGCCGAGACTTTCATTGAACGGTATACTCCGAAATTGATTGTTGTTAGACCTACTGCTCAATGATTGTGATGAGTTGCCTGTAACACGCAGTCACAGCGGTACTGATTCTTGTTTGGTGCTGCACTGCTTCTCGAATTGCCAATATCGATTTTTAAAATTCGATGTGATTATCTAATTTAATCGAAAAATCATGACTGTCGATCCCATAAATCGTCCGATTATATCGAACAATTATGGAACCAGATTATAATATCGACCTGACTTGACCAACCGCCGATACCAATTATTATTGAGAAATACGAATCGCACCCTCGATGTGTCCGCCAGTATAAATATTGTCCGTCTATACTACTCGCTAATGACTGCTCTAAAATATGCGTTGCTTGAGACCATTGCTGGTTGCATCGTTATAAAATTGCAGTTTCCGATTTGTTGTGCTGTACATACCTAAGATGTTGTCATGCCATAGATGGTGTAGATAGACTATGAACCCGCTCAACCTATTCGAATAGTTCAACAGAATATAACCTCAATGACATTTGGTGTCTTGTTCTACTCTTACCGTACGTAATCGTAGTCCCGACATTTTCACCTTCACTATCACTACTGATTCTTTTTGTATTGCGTTTGATGTTGTGTGCTCAGTTTTTGGTCTGCTCAAATCCGAAAATTTTGTAGCTGCCTGGCCACTGTCGCATTTTCGGACAGTGCATGGGGATGAAATATTTACTTTTTCTGAGTCTTTCATTTCCGGTAAAATGTGGTACTTGTTGGGGGAGGCTTATGGTTAAGAGTCTACGATTATACAATTGAACAACCGGTGTAACCTGCAGAACGAAGGTATGCGAGATTTGTTTGGCCTGCGATGTGATGAACGTGGCATGAACTTTTCAGTTTGTAAAGAGCGTCAGAAGTTCAACTAGGCTATTGCGTGGGTAGATGACTTCATATTTTGCGACTCGCCTCCCTAGGGCAGGCTCGGCCAATGGCATAAAACACTGAAATAGCTTTGGGCGCCTAAATAGGTATCACATTGCTCCGGATGTAAGCTACCTCGGCAAAATTGTCAGACAACGACTCTTGAAAGCGAACTTGGACGCGGGAAAGACGACGTCTTAACCAGAATATAGGCCTACATGATCCTTGAGTGAAATTTTCTGTCCTGCATATCACCGTACCGGTGCATAAAATTGAATGAGGCTACCTCCCTCTGACATTTCCGCGAAGCCGTCTTCCGACTGACTCGTTTATTCAAGACTTGCTAATCAGGTTAGCGTCCCCCTAGTTATATGGTGTAAGTATTGTCAGTGGTATGAGTATCAATGCCGCCATCCAAACTGAGGAAAGTCACTTTATCAGCGTGTCATATGTGATACTGCAACACGGACAGCGACAGTGTGTGACATCTTATTTCTGGGCTATTCCGGTAGATGGCAGTAGCGATAAGTGTTCGCCATATCTATTGCGATAAAACCTTCTTATGAGCATGTTTTACTTCCTGTTTGACCAAAGTTTATGACCGCATGGCTAAAGACGTGTACATCAGTAACTCATCCGGAGTCGTGGAAGTTGGTGTGCTCAATCTATCTATTCCGAATCAATGGTACCTAACTTCAGCTTGGCTCAGTTATGTTATCTCTTTCTTACTCACTCACCCGCAACGCCTGCTGAGCACAGACAAGATTTCTGAATATCAGCTGTTAGAGCAGAGAGGTGTAAGGTCGGAGTTCATTGTAAGTGCACATTTGCAGGCAGCGGAATAGGCTGAATGAGAGACAGGTTTATAATGTTGATTTTCTGTGGCGTTTGGTAACGCTGTGTTTGCTCAACTACGTTGTTATTAGAGAAGATTTGTGTGCCTATCTCAGTATGTCGAATAAACCCTGCGTATATCAGTTCCGCTTTCATAAGACACGGAACTAAGCACAGGGCAATTCTATTTTTCAAGGCATGACTGGACTCAGACAAGTATACTTAGCCTACATGTAACAAGATGCGTGCGTCAGGTATTAGCTTGGAAATATATCCAATATAGTACACTATATTATGAAAACGCGGAAGAGAACAATTGCCGTTTAACAAGAACGTACAGCCGTCGAAAGGCCAGTATTGCAGTGTGTAGCTGTGTAGACCTATTGCGCATATATGTGATTTTACTGTAACATTACAACCATTAGCAGTTTAAAAGGGCAGGGTAAACAATCTAATAAGGCCTACGAATCAATTGTATATTATGCCATACTCTTCACGGTAATATGTATATATATATATATGTAGAATTTAGAAGTTAGGTGCAGCATACACAAATATTTAGTGGGGTTAACGCGATGGATTCTTCGAGGGGTTACACCGAACCGGAGTTACAAAAGATGGCCGCGTTCCTTCGTGAGAGATGCGAACGTGGTCAATACGGCCTGACGTATGCTGACCCGCAAAAACGCTTCATTAGAATACCGTGGATGACAGTTCCACGCCAGAATGAAGACATATCAGAAAATTTCGGAATGTTCACAGTGAGTAGACATGAGATAGATATTGTTTGCAAGCATACCGGTACCATATGGTACCGACTTGTACCGATATGCGTTGTTGCTATTTCAAAATGTGTTTTTTGGTGGTTACGGTCGAGCCAGAACGGCCTCATACACAACATTGTACATCGGTACTACCAATGTGTTTGCGACCCACAATAGCGTCCACTGCTACAGTAGATTACAAATTTCTGCTCAGTGGTATCTATTCTATCTGCTAT
The DNA here is from genome assembly GCA_030412335.1 of Botrylloides violaceus. NCBI lineage: Eukaryota > Metazoa > Chordata > Ascidiacea > Stolidobranchia > Styelidae > Botrylloides > Botrylloides violaceus. The sequence continues at coordinate 5,372,299 of JASFYC010000810.1, forward strand.
CCATTATGTTGTCGATTATTTTCAGTAAATTGAATTCCTGTCGGCTATCGCGTGCAATCCGCCCTGTGAATAACGTTGATTCCGGCGGTAATTCCGCATATTTTGTTTAAAACTGCTGACGCGTAGTCGGTGTGATGAATCGAATCGAATTCGCGATCATCGATCGGGCCTTTGAAATTGTCGTGCGTAAAGGAGTTGCATATTGGTGGACGGCCCTACGCAAAGCATATTTAACCATGAGACTTTGTTTAAACTGAACACCAGGATTCGCCTTCCTATCTTAACCGATCCCTGTTACCTGCCATTCTCCTAAGAATTTAACCCATTGTTATAGGCATTGATCAAATCCGTGAATCGCACGCAGAGCATAATGACATCACCAGGGTATTTTCAATTTGTTTTAGCTCCACTATAGGTAAAGGCAGAATTGATATGCATATTGTTTCAGTCCACAATCGAAAACGATCTACGACTGGTCGGCTGGTCGCGTTCGTTGTGACATTCGTTGCATTACTTGCTACGCTTTGATTAGGAGTGTGAAATGAATGCAAACGATCGACGTCGGTTACATCCACACAGCTGTACTTAGCGCGACACTGCAATCTTTAAAAGTGCTTTGCTTGACTCGCCGCGCCGTGTAAATAAATGACTTTAACGCAGCGCAACGTTGTCACATACTGTACAACAACCTCGTACGAGAATACATTTGACTTCGACATCTCCAGCACATATAAAACAAGGGTGGTCATTGCAGAGTTGTTTGAATGGCGCGATAGTGCCACCCAATTCTACATAAGGAATAATAGAGCCGTATGACCGATAACATACAAAGAAATTAAATTCTCTCTGCGGATTTAAATTCCACCCGGTATATTGTGAGATATCTATATATATCGATAGTAGCCGATGGTGGACGATCACTTCGATATATACGAGTGTCACCACAGTTCTAATGTCCAGCCAATGTTACGGAAACTTATTTAAAAAGCTTTCGAAGCCCCGCTCATTCATCAGGTCAATTCACTTGTATCTTGTAAATCTTATAATTTACAGGCTTTCGGGGTTCCGCTCCATCATCATCTCTGCGATAGGCCAGGCGTTCAAATCCGTGGTGACAAATTTTCATATAAGACTGCACAGTAACAAAGCACAAGCCAATTGCAGGCACTGTGTATCCATTTGAGCTTTGGTGTCCTTTGCAATTGGGCGACGGATATACTGTATATACTTAGAAATGTCACATTTATGATACTTTGAAGTTGGGCGCATCGATCTAAACAGCAGCATCCTTGGGATCTGTATACCAACGTGATGTTTCACTTGAGTCTTGACGCGAGGCTGTGTCACAGTGTTCCCCACATGGCTTTCCCAACACTTTGTCGCCAAGTATCATGGCTAATTTCCATGTTTTCACAATCCTATCACGGCTGAATGTGATAACATGAGGAAAATTGAAAATCGTGCAAATATCAACGTTAGATTACTCATGACCTCTTTTCCATTATTGGAGCTTCTATGAGGCTACAGTGACTCCACCATGGCTTTCATAAATTGCAGTTTGTCGGAAATTCGGTGTGGAAAGTAGCCTAAACCTATAAGGCATATAATACCTTCCTTCTAAGACGATGGTACACGTTCTTATTGATACAATGGCTCGTGTAGTGCGCCATAGAAAAGTGATTAGAAATGAATTCAGCGAAACCATGCCTCACCAATTGTATAGAAACGTTGTGGTGGCAAGGGAAATGACTCGCCTAAATTTTCGCGCCTTATTTCCACAATATCTATTCCACTTGAATGGTAAAATATCATGCATTGAAACCATTCTTGGTTAGATTTTCGTTGCCTTTTATGTCCTTTTAAAATTGTCTTGAGCATGCAACGAACTGATTGTTGTCGGTCCCTTCTGGCTATTGAAAGGCAAGCCCGTTAGTAATAGAGGGAATCGTGTGCCTCTTTTAATACAGAGATCTAGGGTAAGAGTGAAAAGATTGGTATTCGTGACCGACACTGATTCAATAGTCAATCAAATTATTAAATACGTCATACACGCAATCCACCTGATGATCGAGCAGAGTTGTGACCATGGCCAAGAACACACGATTGTCGTGTCGTAGGGAGAGAGGGGATCTGAATTTACGAACGTATCGCCGGAAATGCTTATAAGTAGACTCCGGACCAATATTCATAGCCTTGGCGGATGCCGATAACACCGATTAGCATAGGGATTGAGAGTGTGACCACTGTTTCAAGGGGAGCATTCCGAAAGCTTGTACCTGTAAATTTACTGAATTCAATAGGCCATGCTGTTACGTTAAATGTGTGATGACTAGGGCTTGGCAAAATCGAATAGTATGAAACATCGAATCGAATCGAATACCGAATAGACCTAGTGAATAACCTAATTCGATAAAATTTGATTGAAAATATATTATCAACGGTCAGGAACATGCAAAGATGCAACTAGCCAAATGTGAAGTCATGTCTACGACTTTATGGCGTGCTGTCAGCAGGGTATAATAGCAAAATGCACAAAAGTCCAATTCAAAACTGTGACACCAGAGAAAAGGAGTGCTTCAAGCTAGACCTCTCCTGGCTGCGTCCACGTCGCAACGCATATAAAGCTTTCTCAAGTTGTTGTAGTATTCGAAATTCGAAAAGAGAATGAATTGCTATTCGATTCGGTACGAATATCTTGTTATTCGAGTGCCCAGCCCCAGTTGTGACACATTGTCCCTGACGCGCTATATATCTGTCGAAAAACTTTAAATCGTCATACATGATGTTGCAGTGTAACTTTTGCATCTGTTCCCCAGGAATGGGCATACTTATCATTTCGTAAACGAGGCAATAGAGGCGACCAATTGGAAAATGAAGCCCTAAGCGCACAGAAACACCGTTTTCGCAATGCGTTGGCCCGCGCCGATGGGATCAGACACGTAAAAGACATGTCTTCAGATACGATCAGAGTCTATGAATTTGTTGGTGAGAGATTTAAGTCGGAAAAACCAATCATTGGATCATCTGCTTTAATTTGATTTATATATATCAGATACCAAAAAAGAAAGCAAATCAATCTCAAAGAATTCTCCACCTTACGTAAATCCTGCGAAGGCAAACTATCCACAACATCATATTATTTACACCGATGTTTCAGGTAAGACTCGGCCTGGGGAGATTCATTTCGACTGTTTTCTACAATATATGCTATAGGCACTGTTTTAGCCAGGTATGATCAAATATGTCACTCAGATTGTGGTTGCGGTTGATCTGGTGCTGGAATTTTCATGATTTTATTTGTTATCAAACCCAGAGTCATATTTCACCCCATTGCCGTCTTTAGTCTATTCAGATTCAAGGTTTATATAATGTGGCCACCTCGACCCATATTTACACATATTATATAGTGTCATTCGATAGCAAAGGTAAACGTTTCACTGAACGTCACACTCATTGTTTTCCACCAACCGTAACTACAATACAAGCGTATACGCGTACCGTGAATTGTGAGAGTTCGACGACCATAAAATCCCGTCTTTAATATTTGTAATAATACAATGAGCGTAGGTTGTGTGCTTGGGAATTTTTTAATTGTGTAGTATTGCGGGTATTTCGGAAAGGGGGATTTTTAGATTCCATAATTAAATTGAAGTCATCCGATACTTAGTTACTTACTGCCAACCGGAGTGCTATGGACCTACTTTTTACTTAGTGGAAATACACACAGTCAACTTTCAGCTCCTTTAATGAATAGCCTACATTAAGTATAGGCGAAAAATTCACTTTGCACTTTTCTTTAGACGGGGTGAGAGACTGGGAAAACTGCAGTCCTATTACAGTGACGTCATCACCGAACCAGACGCCAGTCTATAGTCACGCTCCAGTTCCTTACACAATGCCAGGAGAGATGGTAGTGCAAGCACCAATGCAAGAAGACAACCGAGAACCGTCGTTAGGCACTCTGATCGAAGAGATGATAAACACACCAGAACCTACAGTACCATATCAGCACTCTAACGGAGGCTACACCTACGCTGTCCCACAGCCTGTCGCCATTGCGAACAGTGTTCAAATGAACTACACAGTACCAACTAATAATTTAGCTGTCCCCGGTTACGCCACCACAAACCAAACCATGCATATGAATGGTCGTGATAATCAATATGTCTTGCTGAAAGTTTCATTCCGCGGGCAGGATGTTATGCTAAAGTCAATCACTAACTCACGAGGGTTTCGACTGTATTCGGGAAACAATATTCCCGATATGAGAAGACTGTTGGGGGATGAACAGAAACGGCAACTGCAAATGCTTACGAGATATAACTGCGATGAGCTATTCGGACCTGAATACGTCGATCAAGTTGAGGTAAGATTATAAAATTTATATTATTCGACGCCGATTATGACGACTTCGTTCTTCGTTTCGTTTCGTTTGGTTTGGTCTCACTTCGCTGGTCTCGGCGCAGAGCTCAAAGATCGATGGAGATTCGGCACGAATGTAGTGTAGCGTCGAGGGACGCTGGCATTTCTTTGGCATTTATTGTTGTTGGTTTTGAATTTATGGCGATTTCAACTACTAAAGGTCATTTAGGCCAGATCGTTTCTTACAGTACAAGTGTCAATATTCCGGTTTAGAGCACGGATCGCTATCACACCACAATCCCCACACTTCCCCGATACTGACTGCCAAGCAGTGTATGAACGGATACCAGTGTTTTTGGTTTGACTCGGTCGGGAATCGAACCCGAAACTTCCCGATCAGAAGGTGAACATTTTACTCACTCAGCCAACTCAACGGTGCGTTGAATCGTATTCATTCGGATAACAGAGAATTCGCAAATCAGCACAAACATTCGGCTCCGCTCGTAGTTCAACACTACACTACATCGTCGTACATACGCTCACTTGAAAACGGCAGTGATGGGATGGAATGCGTAATTTCAGATTTTATTATTAAATTGTAAATCGCAAATGCGACATGCACAGAGTCAATATGCGAGGAAAGAACCAACGATAGGAATCTAAAGCATATTGCATGTTGCCATACAAACACAGAGTACCAACAGTGCCTCTGTCGCTAAAAGATCCCTACGGTATAATCAAGGCTTACTTTTATCGCATTCGCCGCATTGCCCTTGCGCATTAGGATCGACTGCATAAATATCTCGTGCACAGTGTTTTGTGTTTAGCGATATCTTATCGCACGACTTACGTCATGTTCTATTACTTCCTCACGTATAGGCTTAATGCTGGGCTGTATACGTGATATTTTCTCAACGTCGATGCGAAATAACGTTTATTGAGATGCCATCACACCATCGTAACACAAGCGAGAAATTTCACAAGCTAACTTGGCATATCAGCAATGATATATAGAACACGCTTCGTACTAATGTATTGCACGCCGTGTTCGTTAACACTGTAGTCTGTAGATCGCTAAGGTTTCAAAATTTGTTACAAATATTGAACCCAATCGACGACGATCAGATGTAGACAACAGCATAAGTGTTGGCAACAATATAACACCCAGCCTCAGTCCACATAAACCGCCGGAGCTCCAAAAGCCATAATATTGTGTAAACGATAAAACCAGGGCTTTGGAACGTAAAACTTTGTCGCCGCATCAGCTTCAGGCTCCGGAACCCTCCGAAGTGCCCGTTACAATTGGGATTGAATGAAATGAAAAAGAAAAAGTTGTCAAATTGAAATATTTCGTCCTAAACTAATTGAATACCAAATATACGCGACTGGCCTAACATACTGATTTGAACGAATGAATGAAATCAACTCAATATTGGCGCCGCCGATTTGCCAGGCAATGAGGACCAGGTACGCTGTTACTCAAAACGAAAGATGTGTCAAGTCAAATCTATGACTTCATTGCCTGCTGTTACGACAATAGCATAACCTTCTCTGGTGCTAAAATGTTACAATGGAGCGCAGGAGTCCATTTTAACATTTTAGCAGCAGAGAAAGTTAGTGCTTCAACCCGTAAAACCTTCCACCTGGCGACATTCCCCGGTGAAACACACAGTATAACAGCGGCGGGTTGTTCCGATATTCATTATTCGAAAACGGGCGAATTCATATTCGATTCGGTTCGAATATCCAACTATTCGCTCTGAAATATTCGAATTCGAATGGACAGCCCTAGTTGCAACATTGCTGGGGATTAGCGTTCGCCCAATTATGGCCTAGGCCATGGCCCAATGTGATACGAAAAGAAAACAATTCAGAGAGAGTTCGTGACGTGTGAAATGCGCGTGATGTGATCACGCAATGAAAAATTGGCGGATCGGTAATCAGGGGGCATTATCGCCTCATATGGTATCGGCAAATTGGCGAATCGTTAGACTTGGGATTGCATTTCGTTGTTTCTCAGCATGAGCAGTCATTGCAATATGTTGATCCATCATGTGATGCATGCAAGAGCACGGACGCTTTGCACTTGCATTCTTAATTTAGTTCACGTATTAGTCAGTTTCGTCATCCCTTCAATAGTAGCCTAGACTTGTATTGAATTGTAACACAGTGTATTTTCACTCCTTATTTGTTGCTCAATTAAACCGGCATGCACCTTCCCATAGCAGGAAGTCCATATTCAAGCGAATGGGCTTGATATAATGTGTTTTCGTCGCTGCAAGGAGATGTACGATCACTCTCCATCGAGCGTTCGCAGCAACCGAAAACGAATTGGTTTCTACCTCTTCAATTGTTTATATCTGGTCTAATCGCTAACATTATACGCAACTCGTATTACATGCAGGTATTTGCCATGAGGAAAAATCCCCGACCAGAAATATTCACGTTTCCAGCGAGTTATAGATAGAATAAGGGGCCCATGGTCTACTAAATTTAGTGAGTGACCACAAATTTATTGTCCAGTCCGGATTGGAACATATTTGGCAAACATTTTGAGCTTGGCTCCTTCGCCTGATAAAGGACTGGACGTTAAATCTTAGGCGACTCATTCTACCTATTGCCATTTGGATCGTCCGCCATCGCCTCCAATATTTTTCGTTTCTAACGAGTAAGAATTGTAGCTCATCGCAATTTTTCGACTGATGTAGCCCGTTTTGCAATGTAATAATTTATCACGCGTCGGCATGTGTGATGATTAGGGCGACTTCGATGCAAATATGATGTTGGCTTGAATATAATGTATTAATCGTCCGCCATCGGCTTCGTCATTCGTTGCAATTTTGAATCCCTCCATCTTCTGAGACCAATATACAAATAGATCTTGGCGACAGCTGAATAGCACAACCTCCCCACCTACACACACGCGCGCGCGCACGCATACACACACGTTTTATTTGTTTGAAATATTTCCATTGTCAAAACCATGGATCCACCTTCTCAACCTTCCCTCGGTAGTGTTGATACTTGCCATTCTACGGTCGCACTACCTCGTTTGATTTGTCTGTAAAACTGTAACTATATACTCTTTTCCTGCATAGCCGTACTCCTTTTTCTTACGTACAGCGATAAATGCAACACAACTGTTGAAACTTATGTTAAGACTAGCTCGCAACAACAAGGTTAAGTGAATTCCCCGTTGAAACGCTGATTGAAATGTATATCAAAGAACCAAAACACGAGTACCCAGACAATTTGGGAAATATATAGTCACTTTTAATTTGATCCAATATGTCAATGATTCCTCGCTAGTCATGATAGTGATCTGGACTTTAATTGGAAGTATCGAAGCGCATACTAAGCATTGAGCTGACGTAGATGACCTTAACACAGCCAAAGTGTTTTCTATTTCCTTCCTTGTTTTTTTCGGGTCGTCATATTTTCACAGCAAGCCAATTTCTAATATGTGATGCTTATTTGGTGGCCATGCGTTGTAATAAAATGAAAGAAACTCACGGATAAGATTATAACATTCCTGGCTTAAGAGGAAGATCGATAATAATCGATACGGAATCAGTAATCACTAATGAAATATAAAATACTGCCCAACACAGTTATGTATTGCCTATAGCAATAAACGATATTCGTTCCAATGAACAAGTGTGAATACCGCCGAGCGCCGACTAGCTGTTCACTCGGCAGCTACATTTGGCATTCTTCCATGCTAGATATATTCGAGAAAGTCCACAAAAAATTATTGTCTCTCTACGTCAATATATTGGGCCCTTATTTAACAAGTTTCCCGAGCTACGCTCGTTAACCAGCTGACAGAGGACATTAGAGGGGCCCTTGGGAGACGGCTTAAAAGAGGAAATTTTGGCATAAGGTTATATAGTTCATGATAAAACTCAATATAACACATATTGAAGCATATCGCGGAAGATTAGATATCAACATAGGTATACAAGGTGTCCTGTTTTAAACCCATACACGACGCCTTAGTGAATACGAGGAACCCAGGATTCGTAAATCTAACACGACTTTAATATAAACTCAACAGCATGAACCAATGGCATACGAATAAACAAGAAGGTGGTGCTAACATACACTACCTCGTGAAACCGGGGTTGGGAAGAATTACGACGACGAGGCGTGATTGCAATCATCATACTTTGTCACCACGAATTTAATGCCAAGCTTTGACTATTTCGAACTCATTAACGAGTGTAGTGGAACCGATGGCGGACGATCCTTAGATATTGTAAAGAAGATCACCACAGATTTAACATCAGATGAAGGAGCGGGGCTTCGAAAGCTTGTGACTGTTGTAATTCGTAATAAACTAAGGCTGCAGGTTAAATCCGTGGTGATCTTCTTTACAAGAACTAATTAACAAGATTCAAAGCCCTGCTCCTACAATACTTTTGTGTACACAACAAGTCATACGCATTCTTTTGCTGATTGAATTTGCAGGCGATTCGGGAAGTGGACATTGGACATCCACCTTGATAACTTGATGTTGCCAATAAACCTTCCCGCGTCCCAACAAATGCACTGCATTTTCAGTGAGCAGAGGGTAAATAGAGTCCCGTCAAACGAAGGGAGTGTGACTGTACTGACCACGCCAAGGATCACTGACGAAAATGAGTTTAGACGGTCGATTCCAAGGCGCTCTTAATATCGCCTTGGTCGATCCCCATTTCTTAGGTCGACACAGTTCGACCATGGCCTACTTTAGTTCCTAGAGTAGGCCATGGTTCGACCATGGAAATTTTAAACCTCGAAGCCGGATGGATATACTCTTTCCGTTTAGGTGTATCTAATGTTGAGGCCGACCGTGTCTGTGGAATTTAAGTTTGTCCCTTAGTCAACCAGTCTCGTAGCCCTAGTCATCCTACGTAGTATATAGCTAAACGGTATATCGCAAAATGTAACTGATCCGAAAATTTTTCAATGATTACTTCGCCGTTCTGCGCCGGCGTTAAATTTTGATCGCATGGCACAAATTTGAGGTGACCTCTCATTCATTCATCGGTTGTTGTCAAGTATCATACGCGATAAGTTTTTATCTAACTGGGATAAGTTTCTTGAAGCATGTGTGCGTAGTCGTTTACTGTACTCAGTTCAGGCCTGGCAAGTGCAAGTGAAATGACTAAACTTTAGTCAGTAAGGAATGGTTTTCTGCGCTGCATGGTGAAAGGTGATTTTAAAAGAAAAAATTTACCTAAGAGCAAAATCGATATATCCATCCATGAAAATGAAATAGACTGGTCTTTTAAATTAAGTAATGCTAAAATCCGTGAAATTACTAAGACAATTGAAATAAATCGCTTTTTCCAAAACCAACCTTTAAAGTACATTGCTCATATCACACGTCTTGAAAATGGAAGTTTACAAAAGAAAATTTTTGTTCTGCAACTCTGCCCAATCAACTGTTGGAGTAATTTAGCTAAACTCACGGGCGTCGACGAAAGTCAACTCAGACGCATCATGATTGATAGGAAGAATTTTCAGCAACTTCTTTCTCACGACATCTGAGGAAATGGAAGCGCCTGATGAGAACTTAGTTCTTCGATAGGAAATTTTGGTGATGATGATGCATAATGGCTTATTCGGTATCTCCAATCGAGTTGCCACAACGAATCACTGCGCGTATCATATGAACGGAATGATTTGGCAAAAAATCGTCGCCTTGAATGTAATAGATTCCCCTTGCGTCTGTGTTGTTCGTGTTTTACCGTTTCATCTTTCAACCCATACTGAACCCATGTTTTCACAAACAGCAGTGCGTCTTGATGAAGAGTTATGAAATGGCCTCGCTGGTTTATTTATTATTAAGACCGATGGATTCAGAACGAGGAAGCGTAGGATTTCCACAAAGGATCGTGACGTTTCATTGTTTCATGTGATAGATTGACGTCGTGAATACATGACAATTTGAAATAACAAAATATGCTAATTTGTTTCTAAAATTTCACCAGAGCGATGCGCTTCACATTGTGACTCACATGGACAAGCTGTCGCTGAATCGCGAATCTGATATGACAGTACTGAGGCCAACATGCTACCAAACAAGAGGTTATAGACCCATGTTTTAATCATGTTTTAAGGTTCACCATATGATGTCCATACCTAAAAAAAGCCAAAAGTAGTTCAGTTGGCCAAATGGTTTGTCCGCGATCTGATCGGGAGGTTTCGGATTCGATTCCCGACCGAGTCAAACAAAAGACAAAATCGACACCAGATTCTTTTCTGCTTGGCAGACAGTATCGGGTGAGTGCAAAGGGTTGTGGTTGCGATAGTATTCTGGGTTATAAACCGGAAGTATTGATACTGCGCCGTAAGCATTGACTCGGCGTACTGTACATGACCTTAGTAGTCTATTTGGAAACGCCATAAACCAAAGCAACGATAACTAGGCCTGCAGTAGAAAGTAGATCAGTACAGCTGCATATATCAGCAACTGTGTTGTCGTTTTGGATTTAGGCGTTTTCAGCTACCAAGGTCATATACTCCAAGTTAATGCTTAGCATACGTGATGATACTTCCAAAATAGCCCATATCACTATCACAACCACGACTTTCCGCTCTCTTCCGATACTGACAACAACAAACACACCCGTTGCCTGTGCTGTAGTTTGTGCAGGGCTGGTTTACGTACATCATTCTCTGGTTGAAGCCATAGTTGCCACCAAAATATGGGGGTGTAGAAGAAGCGACTTCTAATGACCCGCAACATCTATCGTGTCGCGAGCTACTCGTGGATAATACCACACCTCTTGTCTCGCCTGACGACTTTCTCCTTACATACGTCATAAGGAGTTCTACCGCTCACAGCCTGTCAGTTCTACGACAACGCAGAAACGTGACTTTATGCATGCATCATATTATCACTCAGGACATAGATTGTTTGCGTTAAGGAGATAGTCCCATATTGCGACAAACCGTGAGCAGTGATCATCTCCCGTTCACATGTCAGCGGATATCCGACTATCCCTACAAAATTGTTGATGGTGATGGTATTACAAGTATACACATAAAACAATGCAAAAAGCAGCGTTAAAATAGGATCCAAACCCAAACATAGTGTTTTTTTTTATATAAACATAGGCCTACTGGTGATGCAACCGGCTGCAGAAACAAGCACTTGATTTGCAGTCAGAGGTCGGAGGTCAAAGTCGGTAAATTTCTGTCGCACCGGTATCTCGTAATTGTAAGCTAGTACCGCGGATACGTTGTCTGGAAATGAGCGAAATACATATAGCAGCCACTGCTTGATTGACCTGTGCGTCTCTTGAAGAAATCTTGACGCGCGAGTTGGTTGATGCGCCGTCACTTTTAGATAAGAGTATATTACACACTACAAGTTAGCCATTTCGTCTATGCTTGGTAGTCAGTATCGGTGGAGTGCGGAAGTTGTTGTTGTGATAGTGACAAACGTGAAGTGCCATCACAAATTGAACATCCCGCGTCATTTGTGGGGGGAGTGGGCTGAGCACAAACAGTAGGTGACCCGATATGTCCGCAGGGTTGTTGGAATCACATAAACCGTGTCAGACCAAAGAAGTTCGAATAGATATTCACGGATTACTAGCTATAGGCAATGGTTAGGTGCAGCACGGTTCAGTCCAGCACCTCTTTGCAAAGTTTCCGGTCTATGGAGTATGCAAAAGGTCAAAAAATAAATATTCTAGCAACGGCCAGCGCCAATCCCGTGAGAATAGGCTGGGCTGCCTCAGGAAGGGCATCCGGCGTAAAATCACAGCTAAAACAGAAAGCACCCATCATTATCCGTGACCGCTCAACATTGGCTGTTAGCAATTATTACTTCTACGTCTATTGTAATTGGCAATTGTCAGCTTATTCGTTTACGTCGTGAATGCCGTCATCAGTATTATGTATCGCTACTCCTTTATACAGATGCCAGCATATCGTGACTGCACTCACAGGCAGGACGTGCGCACTTCGCAAGTTCTAAATAACATGGATCGTGGAGTGATCTTCTTGCTCGATGAACATCAACCTGATGCAATGCCTTATATCAGTGCCAGAATTCCAAGCGTATATGCGATACGCCTTTGCCAAACAAGGGTAAGTAACAAGCAGATTGACTTAGCCTGTAGACGTACTAATTATTACCAACAGGAGCGACTCTCGTAATGCCATGTAATAAAAGTGTCGTCGTGATATAATTATATATACTAGCTCAGGTGTCGACGAGGTAAACATATGTCCTTGAATTCAATATCTACAGTATATGGCGCCTGCTCTATTTGGCTATCTTCTACATTGAATTTCAACCATTTTTTAAGACAAGACACATTTCCTTTGTCTAAAAATTCCTTGGTATACCCGGGAATTACAGATTTGAAAAAAAGACTTTGTGGTAGCCACAATGCCACCGTCAACGCCACCTTATGCTGGCCCGCTGCATCCATGTACTATACTCGTGCGATTATTCTGCCAAACGGTGGGTCGCACAGCACACAAATTGGTTATATTATTCCCACATTATTCACGGTCCTATTATAGCGTACCGCGAGGTAGCGGTTACATTGGTCTCTAGATTGATCTCTAGATCACGACGTAGAATGTCTGCGCAAGAGAGGTTAATGAGAGTCGAATGACAGAATCAATACTACGTGGGGCCAATGAGCTGTAGGCCTACGGCTCAAATGACAAAAATTTCAAACTCTTAGGGCCTCAGCGGTGATCATTATTATAATCTTCTAAGCACATCTGGATTTGGATGGTCCCAACAGATTGAGTTATACTGTCCGAAAAATTTGCTAATATTTTTACAATGGATGCGCTTCCTTCTCTTTTCACTTCGATTGTGGCAAGCCGTGATCTGCAGACCGTACAGCGGACGGTTTGACCATGTAGACACGATAGACTGGGCGTGGAGCTGTCGTGTTGCACCACTTCTCGGTCTATCCATCGTGAGCAAGGCAGAACAACTGCTGATAATTCTACCAATTACACGACTGAGCTTTCTCCGTGGTTGGTGTCATTCGAACCAGCAGCTGAGCAATGAGCGGGGATCCCACGACCCTTACTGCACAATGGATCGCTATATTTTGCGCATGGCGAGAAACAGCTGTGGAAAGCGTCACTGCAACTCTCATGTCTATGCAACTGCGTACATGTTACGTGCTTACGTAAGCGGATTTTGACAGCAATAAGTATCATCTGGCGATAATGTGCGCTAATCTGGGTATTTCCGCCGTCATCCGGTATACCCTCATGTACGAAACTGACTTCAGGTTGAGCAAATTGTCCAGTTGCCAATACCTGATTTAATTAATTACATTAGTCATTTTGCTTCGCCGCCCGTCACAGAAGACACGTCACAGTGTATACAGCCAATACAGGGTAGATTGACTGATTATGATTTCGATTACGTATCGCACCTGAGTAGAAACTAGAAAGCAAGCAGCATTCTGCTTATTAGTGCCCACTTGCGACGTAAAAGTTTCGTGTTGCATGCATTTTTCCTTCCCTGGGGAATTGCAGTGCAGCAGGTCGCGGGCTCGATTCCCGACGAAGTCAATCGAAAGGCTTGGCAACAATTTGCTCAATGGCGTCGCCATTTATATCACAAATGTCCAGTATCCATTCCATCACGCCCATTCGCAGGCGGGTTGCCATTTGCTACAAAGGATTATACGATATTTATCTTCGGGATCAAGGATTTTGTCAGGTGTTGTCCGTCGGATGGCCCGTTCAGTACTGTGTCTTGCAACTGCCACTGGTTGTTGCGAATAGGTTTTGCTCACTATAGTAATAGGTTTTTATCTGCATTCTATAGACTGTATGATTGACATTGAACCAAATATTACAGGTTTTCCCGTTCGGTACAAATGTTGAGCATCGTGCTAGTCTAGAGGAGGAAGGCTTGAAGCGGATGCAGTGGCATAAAATATTTGACGGCAGCGAGTTCATACGTGAGATGCACAAATGGTCGACAGGCAACGGTCCGACACCGTCTTCCTCAATACACTTATCAGTCGGACAAAAGCCAAGGCGAGAAAATTTAGAATGTAACCTCGTCACACTATCATTGTCTATAACCAAGGCAAAATCATTGATTGAAAAGCACTGCGAGGAACAGATGTACGAAATATGTATATCAGATAAATCTTCTATGGACAGAGCAGCACAACAGCACAAAGATGAAGTCCAAGCAAGGATTCACATCGACGGCCCTGACGTGGTATATTAAATGTTGCAACTGTTGAAACAATCCAAGGCCGTCGGATAATTTGATGATCGACCGACTGAAGTGACCACATAGTGCCGCACGCTTCCGCAATTATATCTTCCTTTGCGACACGCCAGTTTGTAGTCATTGTAAAGGGCCAAGATGAAAATATATCGATGGCTTAAATGTAAGATAATTGCATAGAAAACATTTTGACAGTGGAGATATTTCAATATTATTGTTTTTGCTGTTAAATTTGCCTGCCAATTGAGACATGACAATTCGGGATTCACTCTCGTAAACCTGTTATTGTTATTGCGGGTTTCGATAAGGGAAATTTATTTCTTGGTGCTGTGCGTAAGCATAAGTAGGTCTACAGTACGGCTATAAAGACTGTAGCTAGAGACTGACCAAACGAAAATTGTGTTACCGCAGAGACTCTCACTAGGACGATGACTGTCGGGGAAAAGGGTAAGAAGGTGGTTCCCCATAGCGCTACTTTGTATTTTTCAAACAGTCAAAGCGCAGAAGCGCAGTTGCCAAAACATATGTGATATATATCCACTTCCAAACTGTTTTCATGCTTCTATCGTTTATTTAAGCCATTTTCATCGTTTGCAACGCAGATTCCCTTTGACGTGACTGTCCAAGTCCATGCTTTCGGCACGTCTAACCTCATGACTGTCTGCAAGAGATGTTTAAGTTTGAATCACAGAATGTGACAAGATGCTTAGTTTTATTTCATTATCTATGCCATTATTATTCAACGCTCACGTTCTTGTTTCTCATAACCTATGACAATGGGGACTGTATAGATATGTTGTCACCAACTCAATTGATTTAAGTCGCATCAGCGAGGCGCCACAGAAATTTTTATCGAGGTTCTGACATGCTGGATTAGGCGCACCCCATCCTAGTTCCTATTCCCATTCATCAATGAGCTACTTTTTCATTCCAGCTCAGAGCAGCTCGCCACTTCATTGTTAAGAGCAATAAATGACTGTTTGATTAAACAAGCCCGGTCACAAGCATATAGATCTTCGTCCTCTTCCCTTTAGTATCGTTGATATTTTTTAGACGTAAGCCCCAGAGCTGCCACACAGCAACCACTGTTCGGTTGCCTCAACCAGGTTTTTCAAACAAGTCACTCCAATGGGTGGGCTGTACATTACACAGGACTGGATGATATGGTTGACAGTTTGCTTCTCTGCACCTAACTCGAATGCCGCACTGGGCGCGAAACCCCACTTGTGAAGGGACGAACCCTGTTCTGAGCTGATCTTCATTGCGCCCACTACAAACCCAATTTAAGGGGATGCCTGATCCTCTGTAAAATACGCATTGAATGTTTGTTGGTTATGTTAATTTCAGGGGCCAATTTCTGGTTTCTGCCTCCCTTCTCCCGCTCAGTTCACTAAATTCTAAGGATAGTGGAGATTATCTCCCTTCACGCGCCCCTGCACGTTATGCCATTTAGAACTCTGTTTGTGTTTTTGTGAAAAATAACAATAACGTTAGTTCGTAGACGTGTAAATATTAGGAAAATGCGTTGATTCTTGCACTTATCATTCCATCAAACCAATTTCGCTTTTGGAAAAGTTCATTTTTCGCTGTTGCAATCATCCACTGCTCGTAATAGATACGAGACAGAGGTTGGAAAGCTATGCACATGCGGGTACTTGACATCAGACACTCATGGAACCTCTGCGGATACTCATCAAGTCTGAAGAAGTCTAGAGAGCATCCGACTACCTGTACGATCTATGCACAGTATCATTGGATTTTACGTGTACTTTGATGTCGTTTGTTAAGTTCGATCGTAGCCTTTTATTCTAGGCTTATGCAAAGAGATAGCCTACTCCAATCACTGGTTTATCGAGGTGTGTATTATATGGTCTATATATACGTGTATTCGGGTTTTCGTAAAAAAAACGAGCGTTTATTGAAGATTGGTGCATTGAATTTGTTTGTGAGGGCTTCGTTGGATAGTAGTTGTTGTTGTTCAGATAGTCGATATTTCAGCGGTACACAGCCAAGGTGTACTATTACAACCACAGCCCAGATGCCGAGCTGAGGAGCTGATACTAATTATAAAGTCTTTATGTCCTGTTCGTGGTGCAAAACGCCGCCCGGTGATAAGCGCCACTGAAAATCTTCTATATAATAATAATTATAAAGTATTCTGTCGTTCGCTCGGCAATCCGATCTGAAGGTGGGCAGTTAAACCTGGGTCAATTGAGTGATAATAGTCAAGCCATACGTTTTTAAACCTGAGTCGGTACGCAACTACGAATCACGCCGCAATATATACCCTATACCAAATTACAATAAAACTTGTATATCAAGGTTCCCCACTAGACCACCAGTACGTCGAAGATAATGTGGAGCTTGATCTGTCTGCATTCTCGAAGTAGGCCTAGTACTACATGGGCGGAGTGCATGAGTCTGATCTAATGAAGAGGGGTGGAGTTTGAGCGCACTGGACTTATGTCACCACATCAGAGAGAGTTCCTGTTAGAGTGAGTTACAATGATTTTCACAAATGTATTCGTTGAGGTATTGGGTAAGCATGCCAGGCGCCATCGAATCTTCTTCAGCGTGTCTTTTCCGACGCCCCGCAAGCCAATCGAAATGAGTGAGGTCCCAGCTGATACGATCTTACCGTCGAAATGGAAGTAGCCTATAGTATTGCAGTGACAAAGCTTACGAACTGGTTAAGACGCGCTTATTGAATCCTAGGCTCTGTTCTCGAAATTCATAGCGATGTTGATGCTTAGCGTAATACTGATTTAATTTTTATTCAAGCAATGGAAAGGATTTTCTCGTACTGTGTTTTGTTCATCTATTTATTCATTGGATACAGGCACTTTCACGTCTTTCGTAACCTGTTTGAATGCTCGTAACGACCCACGCGATGGCCCAAAATAGCTCCGACAGGCATTGTCAAGAAGGCAGCGGTTTTCTGAATGGGCTCGCTCTCTGGCGACGTTGATGTCCATGCGGAAGAAGTCCTGGCGTGTGCGTGCATAGTCTTCTTTATCCTTTGCCTTCCGTCGTTCCAGATATAAGTCTTCCATCTGTCGCCTGCAATGGTTGAATTATTACATTACAGCAGGGCTGAATTACGAACCGTCGATGTGCATAGCAGACGAAGCATAGCCATGAAAGTATCGGTGCCAGTGGGGTTCTGCTTCAATATTATTTATGCTTGACTCACCGTGTAAAAGAAACGGTTGCGTTCCAACGTTTGTAGCATCTGAAGCCACACACATTGCCCACTTATATAATGATTCGTTGAACATTACCTCTGATTACTACACGTCAATATTATCACGTAGGCCTAATCAGCGAGACTTGTGTGTTCAAGCTGTAGTTAAATCATTTGGTGAATTGAGACTTGGAGTTAGTTACAATATAGGAATCAATTAGCGACACGGATGTAGTGTAGGGTAGGGTAGGTGTACAGCGCAAACGCAGAATAATGCGGCACAAAACATGCAAACGCAGCCACCAACGAAGCACAACAAGTAAACCAAGATTCATCTTCCACCTTAAAACACGGACATCTGAAAAGTTGATGGCATCTTTTCTTCTTGCTACTTCTGGCCTGAGATACTTCACTTTCCCAAATGGAGTGAGTCTGGTGCTACCTTTTTTCTCCGAATACGGGATCGGCTTGCTTCTACAAAACAAGTTCTGATCTGTATTTATGGTCTTCATTTCCTGCCTCGCTGTTTCGAAGAATCGCCTATTGTAGCGTTACTAGATGTTGTAACCGTTCAAATGACCCCATGGTTTGTCTGACTACCTTCTGATCGAGGTATCCCAGGTTCGATCCCCGACCGAGTCAAACACAACCCTATTAAATTGGTATCTGTTTCTTGTCTCTCTAATTGGTAGGCGTAGTCGGTATCATTGGAGTAAGGAGGGTTTTGGTTGTGACTGTGATCCGGTTGTAAACCGAAAATACCGACATGCGTAATTGTAAAACTTACTGTAAATGGTTGAAAACACCGTAGATGCAAAACAACAACAACAACTGTAATGTTACATTGGCTCTGTATCGGGTCATCAATCACGTCCCGTGCCACCAAATTGCAGGCATTGTAGGCTACACTCTTATCTTGCCAGATACCCAGCCGACGCGCACATTGACGGGGAGTCGGGATGTTTTTATAGCGATGGTCAAGCCAATAGTTCGACTTGTCGACGAACCTCGTATATTAGACTATTTTACTCTGCTGCCCCGTACGCCACCCTCCTTGAAAACCTGACCCAAACTTGTAATTGCAATAATGAAAACTACAATCTGGTATTTTGTCGATGTGCGGGCGAGTATGGGGCAAGGAGAAACACATAGTCATATCAGGATTGAGTAGATCGGCAGAATTTGGAATATTTCAGGAAGCCCTAACATCTTGGTAACCACCGAAGCGTAATATTTGCCATGCTTAACTTACTTGGGGTTAATGGGACTAGCTTCAGTCAAATCTTTGAGCTCGTGTTTCCTCATCGCCAGTAATTGTTGCCGGGTTAAGTTGATATACGGTAGAGAAACCTTGACAAAACCGGATGTCGTTAGGAATATATATATATCAAAGATCAAAGAATGCCGATATTTGTACCTTTGTCTGATCGATTTTGACATCAACCTCTGGATCCACCATGTTCTGTACAGTTAATCTACTTTTACCGCCCACGAACACGTCGTTTGGAAGACATTCTACGAATTCTGGATCTATTGTGCTGGAGTAAGGCTTCAGTCCGTTCCATACATTCGGAACGTATGGCGTGCTGAAATTATTGAATTGGACTGAATGAAGACGCTATAGACACCGGATATACATTATAGGTGGCTGGACTTGGTACTCTTTAAGAACGAATCAAACCCCTTTTTAGCTGTCACTAAGCGACGGACCAAGAGGAATATTGACAGAGAGGACTTTTGCGATAACAACCGTGGACCCAGCGGTAAAGGTGATACTATACGCGGACCCCACGGAATCGTATAATTAAAGTGGAATGAGCGAACAGAGTCCTGCCTGAGGGAAGGTGACCCGCCAAAAATGATACATGATCTACGAATTCGCCGCCCGCCGATTAGTTTAGTAATTCCGCTTAGTCATCCTTTTAGTAGTGGCCCCTCTCTAGAAAAATGCATGCTCACCATGGTTTCTTGGTCGTTTTCAATATGTACGAGGCCAATCGCAACTCTGTTCGAATGCGAGCCAACTCCATTTGCGAGTGGTTCAGGAATGTTCTTTTACCACTCTTCCTACCTATAACAATGTTACTATTTGAAAACATATCACCAAAGCTCTGTAAACCTGAATAGCATTACCGAGGATTTCGAATCCAAGAGTAGCAATGTGTCTCTGTAAAGCATCATTCTGTTTGGGTTCCTTGAATAAACAAGCTGGTTAGAAAGTACTTACGTCGAGACCAGTGCGGTGGTATCGAATTGATATGGAGTGTGTAGGATAGGCGCAACAGTATCTAGCGTACCTGACGGAAAGGACAGACCTACAGATGGGAATATATTTATATTGAATCTCCGCCTGCCACCCCTGCGCTGCGTGTCTTCAATAATGATGGAGTGTACTAGGAATGACTGGTACAATAATGTATCCTGACTTTGAGTAACATAATATTCTGGCGTGATGAAATGTCATCATGTAATCACTCCAGACACATTGATATTTCTAAATGTTTTATGGGTGGGGTGTGTACACAGCCCTTTAACTTTCCTTGATATAGCTGCTATGAGCTCAATAAAGTACTGTATTCGTTGGAGCTGATTCTAATGCTACAATCATGAAGTTGAAGCGTGTATGTAAGAACACTTTCTCGTACGCCTTCGGATCGTTAGGCAATGGGTTTGAGACCCGACCAAGCCACTCACCTACGTGGTATCTGTTACCCTACTGCTTCAAATAAGAGTATCAGAAGATTGGCAGGCCAATGTTTGTAATACCCGATATCGGTACTTACGATTGATTGCCTGGATCACTATATTGCAATCACAACCGAACCGCATTTGTTTGTTTATTTGGAATTTATGGCGTTTTCAACTACTAAGGAAATTTACGCCAGGTATACGTGTCAATACTTCCAGTTTATAGCCCAAATCACCATTCAGACCACGACTCTCCGTATTCCCCGAAACCGACTGCCAGGCAGGGCTAGAACGGATACCAATTTTGACTCGGTCGGGAAATGAACCCGGAACCTCCCGATTAAAAGGCGAACAGTCTATACCACTCGGCCAACTGAACGACCCGCATTTTACCAAAAATACTCACTAAGAAGCAGAGAAAGAAAGAAATGAAAACAGTTTATAGTTTTTCGTTTGACTTGGTCGTGAATCAATCCTGAGAACTTCCTATCAGAAGGCAAATAATTATAATCACATTCCGGCAACTGAACGGTGCCTCGGGTTAGTGGCGTATGATTAAAATACAATAAAGCTCTCAACAACTCACGTTCGGTTGCGAGTCTTGCGACGTCATGTTGATCATCCCAACGTCGCAAAATTTTAATTTTCTTGCGAATTCAGAACAGCCAGAGATCCAGCTCTGCTAAGCGTTGTCCGGAACGACTTTACCCCACAATAGTATAGCCTACACCGGAACAATATCTCTATATATCATAGATAGACCCTTGCGACATACTGTGATTATATAATATGATTTGTTTCAGATCAGTTCAATAGTTTACAAACACCGTCCAATCTTCAAGGACACATTTTCCTCACGGAAGATGTTTATTATGCAGAGCGACAATATAATGGAAAGATAATATTTAGTAAACATTGGTACATCGGTGAATGAATGAATACGGATCATGTATTAATGACACAATAATAAGCGTAGTCGCCTGACTGTTTCGTTGTACTACCCTATCCTACCCAATCACTGTGTGTATATACTCTGATAACCACACCAAGTGGGAGAATTAAAGTAATTGCCATGATGTTGCTGTTGTCGTTGTTTGGATTTACGGCGTTTTCAACTACAAAGGCCATGTACACCAGGTCAATGGTTACGGTACACGTGTCAATATTTCCGGTTTATAGCTTGGATGACTACGTCACATCCACAGCTATCCGCACTCACCCGATACTGACTGCCAACTAGAAATAGAACGAACAACAATTTCCAAGTCTTTGGTTTGACTGGGTCAGAAACCTTCACGATCAGAAGGCGGACAGCCAAACCATTCGGCCAACTGAACGTTTGATTTCCGTCATGTTGGGTACAATTGCTGCTAATGATGTGCAGTGGCAGTTGGCCGAATGGTCAGACTGTCCGCCTTCTGATCGGGAGGTTCCGGGTTCGATTCCCGACCGAGTCAAATCGAAGACTTTAAAATTGGTGTCCGTTCCTTGCCTGCTGGACAGTCGGTATCGGTAAAGTGCGGAGAGTCGAGATTGTAATAGTGATCTGGGCTATAACCCGGAGGTATTGACACGATTACTGTATTCATGTATCTGCTCCAAGACTGTCTTGTTCGTGGTAGCGGTCGAAAGGGCATCACGGATGTGCACACATGAAATTGTATAGTAACACCTCAAATTGTGGGCGAAGCTGAATACTGCGTGTCGCGACCACCAATTAATCAATTAATATTGTTGGCTTACAAAGGCTGGATCGTAGAGGGCGTTGATTAACCCGAATCGATGTCGCCGAGACTCTTCGTCTCGCTCCTGGCTTTAATGGAAACTTGGGCTGTAATCCACCATTACCAAAGAATGATCTTCCAATAGATGTTAGCAAGGTAAGAATGTGTGATTACATGACATGATAGCTATCAAGCTGCTCTCCAAAACAAGCTTAAAATATACCCAGATAGACTGTGGCGTTTTACTGATTGTAGGATGCGGTGTCTGTTTCTTTATCCAACGGTTTACATTCTCACGCTGCACAGGCCTACCGACTTCGGATAGACAGAAATTACGCTGTTACCGGCAGCTCTAAACCCAGAACAATGAACACAGTCGCAGAAAGAAAGGTACTCGATAAGCCTATTACATCCACACAATCGGAAGAGTTGAAAAAAATTATGCTTTTCTGATTGACTTGCCTTGGTCGTTGCCAGAGAAAAGGTGATCACAACGGAGCAACTCGTCATCATTCACAACGATCTTTACAAACATGGAGTGTCGACGCCATTGAGCTTTGGCCGTTATAAAAATTTCATTGAGAAATAGAGTTTGTGCGGGTTCTTAGCGCTTGATCGTGGCTAAAAACGAGAGGCTGTAATTGGTAGTATCGAGTATCGCTGACCCCAACTAATAACTTTTGTGTTGACCTGACGAAGTCCTTGGCGAGTTAGAATCCCTTTGTTGTCAAAAGATCGTCGCAGGAAATATCAGAAACACTCGGAAATAGCGAATAAGCAACTGTATTTTGGATAACTGCTACCGCCTAAACGGCTAAGGTTAAAGAATTGTCTGTGATACTCTATAAATAAAAAATACAGCATCAAACACGAGTCCAACAGCATGCAGCGTAACCAATAGAAAGCGAATGCTGGGCGTGGCCGTGTGGACAATGATTGGAGGCTACAGATTGAAGTCTCTAATAATTAAGCGTCACAATATGCTGATTACGGACAAAATAATAAATGGTCCAGATAATTATGTGAAAGTGTGTGATTGAGAACTGCGTTACCAGAATCCAAGTGAAAAGACGAAACCAGTGACGTGATTATAAACACACGTCACGTGCGAAAGCGTGATAATTAAATCTCGTCGAATATTTTGATCGACGGGGGTGATACGAGGTACTCATTTAGAACCACCGTGACAGAGTTATATAATATGTTCATGTTCAGCCAAATATTGACCTGTTAATGAATAAATATGAAATTGTTTAAATGAGTTATTCGTTAAAATGTCGATCACCAGAACATCTCAATAAAATTTCTGAACTGCGCAACTGGTCCTCGCACTGCGTAGCTACCCTTCATAGAACAGAGTTGAGGCATCGCGTCAGTTAACAGTAAAAGATTGTAAAGACCGTTCTACTATCACCTTCAAACCACGCTAGTGTTTTGTCTCCTACCGGGCATTGCAAATTAAATGCCATTTATTTATAATTGGATGTATCCTTTCGCCAAATTGTGAATCGTGTCCATGCCTAGAAACAGTGGCACTATTTTCTATTATATTGCCTAAAATACCGTAAACAACGGGCCATTCTTTTCCGATCCTGTTATTCAAATTCATCTTTCCAACCTTCCTAAACGTACTGACCCCCTCCCCTCCCCTAACATGGCGAGACCCGTTATCGATTTCGGTCTCCGTTGTAAACTTACACTATAGGTATATAGAGCAGCTGAAGACATTTTATGTGTTGTGTTGTGTTGTGCGATGTGAGTGTGTATTCTATTGTATTGTATTGTATTGTATTGTTTTGTATATGTATTGATCGTAGCGTATATCATAATAAAAACAGTAAAAGATGCAGGTGCTGAAGCGGCGGTTTGAGCAGCGCTTTATATACAGAATGCTTCCGGCGCTCGCGCTTTGTCTCATCGAAATTTCGAGCGAGTTGGGACTAGGACTAAAAACAATAGCAGCAAACATCGAATCGAATAATTTCACCCGAAAACAATCGAATACAAAATTGGCAAGTGACGCAGGTGAAGTATAGAGACACATTCAACCAAGTCAAGTCCATAGCGTGCTAATGGGAACAGCAAAATGCACATACGTCCATTTGAACCTATAATGTTCCAACCTTTAAAACCTCTCTTGCGTCGTCAATTCCGCTTCAGTAGCCCATTCCCTTTAGGCCTATATCGTATCGAAATTTATTGTGGGCTGTGTCATAATGCTGTATATATCTGAACGAATGGCCGAC
The DNA here is from genome assembly GCA_030412335.1 of Botrylloides violaceus. Taxonomy (NCBI): domain Eukaryota; kingdom Metazoa; phylum Chordata; class Ascidiacea; order Stolidobranchia; family Styelidae; genus Botrylloides; species Botrylloides violaceus. The sequence goes on from JASFYC010000810.1 coordinate 5,396,728, forward strand.
TTACATGGCCAGTGTGGCATGCATTAGATCACTATTTCACGACCGGGGCTCTTGCAAACAGTAAACCAAAGTTTTATGTGGAATAGGCCAATTACCGCAGGCAAAAATGTCGTCTACCGTTTCTTCAAGTGTATCTTTTTAAAGGCATAGCAGCATATTCATCGCAGACAGGTCATTTAGATCGGTTAAAACAACGTCGGCTCATTTTGTAGAACGTTTTGAGCTGATTTCGGCAATATAGGCCTCTCCACTCAAAACCGCGTAATAAGGGAGATATCGCCCTGCAAAAAAATGCAAAAGTAGTACGTCGTGACGTCACGACGGGTACACCTCGAAAAGCAGTCATTTTTCTACGATGAATATATCGAATTTGAATAACCTCATTTATCGCTGTCGCGGTAGAAAACCTCGCTAGGTCGGAAATGAGTAAAGCTTTATTTATTTATATATTTAGTATTTAGGTTTGCGTTATCATTCGAATCGTGCGCGCAAAATTTATCGTAAATGTCACGGACGGAAGAAATGAACTAATCATCAATTCTATAAAGTCTCAGATAGATGGAAGCTGCTGATTAATCAGAAAAGATGTCACTCCTCTCCGTTCCGTTGTTGGCTTTGGCTTTCATTCATGGAAACTTGGGCTGTGACGTGAAAGCACCGTTGCCAAAGGATGATCCTCCTCCGGATATGAACAAGGTGAGATATCGCGGTACAACGATGCGATACTATGCAGCTGCAGCTACACTAATGCAGGAAGATATACTCTCCATATAGACTACCGGTCTGGAGGGAGGGTGTGTCAGGGTGATGCAAAAATTCACAGCGCCTATTTCCTCCGGTTTGCGCTTTCACTTGGTCACCAAGACGATCTTTTTATAGTTCAATGGCACGTGGTACGGCACACTATCGTCAAAAGACGCAATAGCTTCTGGCCATGTCTGTTCTACAATAAAAGACGTCAAAGCGGATGCGAATAACTTTGCAGCTCATATCACGTATTATTATGACCAGTAAGACAAGATTTTTTGAATATATAACGTTTCAACCGCTTATGCATGGGTTATGTATGCCTTAACATAAAGCAATACGTACGAATGGTACAATATATACTTCTGATCGAGATGACTAGAGGGTTGGATGGATAGATTGTCTAAGCCTTACCCCTCCACCATGTTTATACCACCTTGATTGTTACGACGAAATATACTTTTGAATTGAGTTGAGTTGGCTTGAGTTACACAACAAACAGAATTACCACAGTAACAATCCTGCACGCTCCCTCGATTTCTTTAGCTGTCTCTACTCTGGAATTGAACCCGGTGCCTCCGACCTGTCATCGTACAAGCCGTACTGTCCAATTGTTGGGTTGCCGAAAATTTTGAAGCCGGCTCAAAAATTTATGTGTGTCCTTGAGGATAGTTGCGTAAGCTCCCAAGTCTACCGCCCGCAAACCGCTGCTTTTCCTTGCGCCCCTAATACTACTGATACCCGGGTGCCGTATATTTATTTTATAATCCTCTAATATACGGTATTTTATTGCAGTGCGGAGCCGCGCTCCTTTGACGTGAACTACCGGAAGACCGAAAGCGGAACATATATGGAAAAGTCTATTGACGGTAATAAATGTTATGTAGGGCCTACCTTGTTTACACCACGGAAGAGGCGTCATCAGGGAGTCACACCATGAGAGAAACCCTAGGCAATTTCGGTTATGTATCCAGGAAAAACATCATGGAATCTTACAAACTTCGAAATCAAATTTCGAGGCAACGTTCCCAATCAGAAATCTACTTACGGTCCACATATGGCGCGAGGCCGCAATTGCGCATGGCCTGTGGTGGCCCGTGTATGGTTAAGGGTATGCAAACGCAACACTGGACGTGTACACGTGGCCGTGTTTGGGCCATTTACGGCCCTACTCAGGCCATAACTGGAACACGTGATTTCGATAAGGCGTAGGTAATCGTTGGAAAAGATGTACACGGGCCAGGTATATTTCCCTTACAAAAGGCCATGTGTGGGCCTCATAACCCGTGGCGTTCCTTGCGCATGCCCTGGAAACACCACACGTGGGTCACGTAGGGACGCTCGCATTTTTCTGACTCGGTTATCATCGCTAGTATCCAATCATCCGCCATTCCGCTACACTGTGCTATACTAGGTAAGTCTATTTTTTTCGTACAGAAAATGAAATGAAAGCTCACGAATTTGACGAAAACGGAGATTTGGACATTCAGGAGGCGAGAATTCGTAAGTAGGAAGAATGATTAAAATTCTGTTCAGGATCGAGGCCAGGATATATGGTGGTTGCGACAGCCCGGTCCGACCAGGATTCACAAAATGCAATCATAATCCCTGTGTATATATAGGCTTAATTCCCAAAATTCTCAACGCGAAGGAGTAATAACTGTAGCCGCAGAAACGCTGCACTGGTTCGCGGTACACGGAAAAAGCTCTGTCACTAGTTGCGTGCTGTCGGAGAACAATTTTTCAGTCGTCGCTTTGCTGTGTTTATTGTAGATGTAAAGTTGATCCGTCAACGATACGAACACTTACTATTTGATAGCCAAGCACACGGTATTCACTAGTACATCTTGCCTATGCAACAACTATAACAGTTCTGTCGCCCTTCAGATCGAGAGGTTCCGGGTTCGATTCCCGACCGAGTCCAATCGAAGACTTTAAAATTGGTATCCGTTCCTTCCCTACTTAGCAGTCGGTTTCTGGGAAGTGCGGAGAGTCATGGTTGTATATTGCTATAAACACACGATCCGATTGTGAAATTAGTTAGGAGTGTTTGGACATCCAGTGAAACAGAGGCATATTATGAACATTAATGATAACGGAATAACCTATTAAGCATGTGTGATTTAGGCTACCTGCTGTTCACTGCATAGATGGGTGTTGACAGGGAAGGGGTGATGGTCAAAATAGTCCGGGTGTAAATAACAGAGAGGTCAATTGGCTCACCGTCATGATAGAGTTAGTAAACGAGGGTCGGTTTATAGTGGAGCTTATGCCTTATATTACTTGCTGCCGCATGTTTACGGCTTAGAGCTAGAGTTACATTATGCAATGTATAATTGATATCTATAGATCTACTCAACCCAAAATTGACTTTTCGGTGGAACAGAGAGAAACGTCGTCTGTTTAACCAATGTAATCGCATTAATTTTGAAACTTTTTAGAACGCCAACTGGACTGGCAAGAGTTGAGCCTGATTGGAATTCCTGATCAATACTTGGCCTATGTTAAATGCACTTCTGAAGGTGAGAAGTGAGGAAAAAGGAGATCCTTACAGTGTCTATAAGTAGGCCTACATTAACCTACCGAGCCAAGTCACCTGCAGTATCAGCATAACTGCTTTCTGCTCTAACTTCCTACTCAATGTCACTAGCCTCAGCCTAGATGGACAATTAGAAACACTTCAATAATTGTCACGCTATCAACGCCACAATCATAAGTAATACATAGCCCTGGCGGTACCCGGTTGCAGTGACACCTCCGCATTTAGCAAATATGCCCGTATACCCACAATATGTCGGCCGTTGGTGGTGACGAGTCTGTGTGGGATAATATATCATACGTAGCCTGACCAATATAGAAATATTGGTGGCATCACTGGTCAGTATGTAAACATGAAGGACACCAACTACTCTATATAGGTGACACCCTTCATGGAGCGAATATAATCGGGATGATAAATGTATGCTTTTCAGGTTGGCTTACCTGGGTTGTCACTAGAGAAAAGGTGATCACAACGGAGCAACTCGTCTTCATTCTCAACGATCTTTACAAACATGGAGTGTCGACGCCAATGATATTACACCATTGCAAAAATATCATTGAGAAATAGAGTTATACTTGCATGTGCAAACTAGCCAAATATGTGCTGTTTTTGCCGAATAAATATGCAACCCCATGCACAACTGATTAGCAAACATACTGTAAGGGTGGAGATCAATAAAGTGGATTATTTTATAACTCGCGAGTTATCCGTGTCGGTGGGTTTATTCCGGTTGCAAAAAACCGGGTTATTTTTTAATCTCCTGATTGACGGATTATTCCGGGTAGATAATCGCGCGAAAATAACCCTGCTATAGAGCAGGGTTATCTAGCGGTATTCGCTGTTCGCTCGCTCGAGTGGTATTTTGGCGGCAGCGTGACAAATTGAAAATAGAGCAATGTTATGACGAGGCATGAGAAATATTGATAAATGATAACGACTATCCAATAACTAATGTAATATGACTTGCACAGTGTCGGTGGATAGGTTTACTTATGCCTGTTTTTTTTCTTATCTCAAGTGAGTACCGGTACTGTAGCATACCCCCACATTTGGCTTACCACCAGCGCTTTATATGCTGTTAGCATGAACAAGGCAGAAAGAAAACCAAGATCAACAAATTTTTCTCTTGGTGAGAGGATTTTGTTAGCTGAACTAGTAAAAGAATCACCCTCTGTCGAATGTAAAAGAACTGATAAAACAACAGTTGCGATGAAGAGTACAGCGTGGAGTAGACTAGCTGACAAATTTAATGCGGCAACGCGAGGAGAAAAGAGGAGTGTTCAAGAGTTGAGAAACTCATGGAAAAATATGAAAAAAATGGCAAAAGCTGAATTTGCGAAAAGGCGGCGCTACCAAAGGCAAACTGGAGGTGGTCCTATGGAGGTTGAATTAGACATTGTAACTGAGCTTGTTTTAGGTAGGATACCTGTGCTAGTGTGCTTATAGGTTAGTTAATATATATACCATAGTTATATCAATCTGACAAAATTTGCAGCAATCATTCCAGAGCAGGTAAATCCAATCGAGCATGAACATGATTGTGACAGCATGAACCTGTCTTTCGTATCTGGTGATTCATCATGTGAGTAGTATACAGAAATATGAATGGAGAAATATGAATTACAAATAAGGAAATTGCAGTAGCATTAATTAACAATGGAACTGCTCTTCTTTTACCACCTTTTCCCATCACCTGCCTTGTGGCCCCCTGGATATACCAAAGTATCATTATACGACAGGGCTAGCACTGCTAGGGTATGTCCAAGTGGCCCCGCATTATGACCTGTTTCACAAACTAGTGTTTCTCAACTAATGCTACATGGTAAATTATCACGAAAATTCATTGAAGTGTTCTGGTTTAAAACTTTTAATTGAAATTTCTTCCACATTTTAACAAAAATACAAATGCTGAAACTAAAAATATGATGAAATGATATTCTGGCGGGCAGCTCGCCCGTCAGCTGTGCTTGCTAATCCTTCTCCTATGCTGCCTTCATCTGGTTCTTCAAGGTATTCATCGCAATCTTCATGCAGTGGTGTTTTGCTTTTTATTGCAAAGTTATGCAGGCAAACAACCGCAACAATAGCAGGAATATTATTCTGCATATTCATGCGCAATGGTATCCTGAGCATCCTGAAGCGCTGCTTCAAAACCCCAAAACACTGTTCGATTCGCACCTTTGTTTTCGAATGAGAATAATTGAACCTTTTCTCCTGATTTGTCGCAGGGTTAGCCAAGGGGGTCATGAGATAATTCATCAGAGCATACCCAGCATCCCCCAGAAGGAAACCATGGTATTTTCCCTCATCAAATTCCAGCTTCAAGGCACTGTTCGTAAAAATCCGTGAGTCGTGTGTGGCGCCTGGCCAACGAACGACAACATTCGTGATGGTTCTATCTGGGTTACATACCATTTGGCAATTCAAGGAGAAGAACCCCTTGCGGCACCGGTATACCTCTGGTGCCGGTCCTCCAGGTGAAACTATTGGGATGTGTGTGCAATCAATACATCCAATAACGTTGGGAAAGCCGCCAATCTCATAAAATGCCTGTTTCATTTCTCCCGAGTCATCGATCTTTGGTATAAAAAGTTGTCGCTTCCCCGCTATCACACGTGAGATGGTATGAATGCTGCGTCTGGCAGTATGACGACTTACGCCTAACAAATCTCCGTCTGTTGCTTGGAAGTGTCCGGTGGCGAAAAATCTTAATGCACAGAGTAGCATATGTAGAGGTTGCAATGCATGCGAGCGAAGCTGCAGCCTTTCATCATCTTGGATTAGACAGAGTAAATCTATGGTATTCTCCTTTGAAAACCTGAAGCGGCTCAAAAATTCATCATCAGTCAAACGATCGAACGGGTTCGTTATGTCCTTCAAATGTCTTCTCGGTGTAGGCTTCCGCGTTTCTTCACCATAATCAATCAGATCAAGTACATCCATTGCGGTTACCACACCAGCAATTCATATACAACGTAGGCCCTACGCACGGCGTCTCTTGTCGTCAACCCCAGCTCTCGCCAATCTCAATCCGCTGCAGCGACAACTTTTCACGGGTCACTTCACATCAGGTTCTATTTGCCTAGTCATGATCGTTAACTCGGAGGTTACGTAATCCGCGGACCTTCAACAAAAACTCGACTTTTTGCAAACGCGATTAATGTGACGGATAACTCCGGATTACCTAACCCCGGAGTTATCGATAATCCAGAGTTATTTTTTCCCACCTTTTTGATCTCCACCCTAAGATTATATGGAAATGATGGAGGTATAGGCTACCGGTTTTAATGTTACACAGGGAGTACCGTTCAGTTGGCCGAGTGGTTTAGACTGTCCGCCTTCTGATCGGGAGGTTCCGGGTTTGATTCCCGACCGAGTCAAATCGAAGACTTTAAAATTGGAGTCCCTACTTTAAAAAAACCCAGTAAAAACCGAAAAAACCACGGTTTTAATCAAGGCCTCGGTTTAAAGCGGTTGCGATTTGTTGTAATTTGATAAAAACCACAACCCTAGTTACACCACTACTCTGCAGTATCGCTGTATTATTATAATTATAAAGAAGATTTTTAGTGGCGCTTATCACCGGACGGCGTTTTGCACCACGAACAGGACAGGCTGGAGCAGATACATGGTAATAGTAACAGAAATATCGCTGTAGCATAACATCACATGCCTGTCTGGGAAGCTGTGAATACCTGATCTGTGATAGGCAGGTATTCGTGATAGGTGGTACGATTCCCAGCAACGGGCTTGTGCCAATGCTGCATTCCCAACTTACTCAGGTAACTTTTTACTTACTGATGCATTAACCTGATTTTGGCTACACGTAAGTCCTTGGATTGTTCGCTTTAGGCCATGGTTCACAGTTCAATGGTACGTGGTACGAAACAATAATCCGTCATAATGACTATATAAAATAACCTGAGCGGAGAGATATATAAAACACATTCGTGTATAAAAGACTATAAAATGGAAAGGCAGGAGTTTAGCCTCATCGGAATTCCGGAACAATATCTCGTCTATGTTAAATGCATTTCTGAAGGTGAGAACTATGGACATCATTACTCTCTCTCCGTAGCTCTGATTAATGGCCAGTGTTATTAGTACGTTGTACTGATCTATGTATGACTCCTGTGACATCAACATGATAGAAAAGACTATTGCCAGTAACTTCCTATTTTTAATGACTTGTTTCCACCGATTGATAAAAACTCTACGAAGTTACTGCCCCTGCAGTTTGATAACCAAAAATGGACGAGTGACGTCATCACGAACGCATAACATTCGCTAGCACACAAAACCTACTAAAGATATCACCATTGATCACTCAGCGTATCCATATCCGGTATGCAACTGCAAGTAAACAGCCTCGAAGGCTGTGGCGCCGTTTGCATGCGTCGGCATATACATATCATAATAGTGAGCGAGTTTGATAAAATCGCGACAATAAAGAGAGTGTAATGGAGCCGCGATGGCTAACGATCAATAGATATTGTAAAGAAGATCACCAAAGGCTGGACGTTAAATCTGCGGTGAACTTCTTTACAATGACAATAAAAAAATTTTTTTTAAATTGGTTTATCAGCGTTCTCTCCAACGAATAGGTAATTAGATCGGAGCAATTCCTCATTATTCGCAACAAATGGCCTGGCATCAGAAGTGTGAACAAACATGGAGTTCGGGCGCCATTGAGGCTTAGACATTATGAAAATATTGTTGATGAATAGATATGCAATTACTGTATAGCGAAAGATGGGATTTTGGTGAACGCATCGAGGTGAAGTTGTGTCATAATATTAATAATAATAATAATAATGATTATTAAATCAACATGGACTTTTGTTGAACAGAAACTGCCATGTCTTCAGAACATATCAGGATGCCGGTCGAATTTCGAAACTGCGCAACTGATCCCCGATCCACAGTCAAATAGAATTTATTGGTCAATGAGCATTAGTTGAAAGGCAGAATAGCAATTCCGATTACTGTAGTTTGCACCAACTAATTTGACGGCACACAAGCTTGAAGGACCCGAGGAGTGATATAGGGACCCACCTATCAAAATACATAACTCCCTGAAAGTTGTGTCAGTGCGTCGAATATTACCCTGGATAACATCTTCTCTATCATCATGTGAAACTGATATTAATGACAGGCCCAAATCACCACACCGTAAATGTCAGTGTTAGTAGTGTTACCAACCATGCAGGCTTGGCAAGGAAACGCGGCTCAGAGCCTTGTTTCGCCTTCCCGCCTATTCGGTGTGAAGTAAAGTCGGGATGACGACAGGAAAGCTACCGATTCTTATCTTCACCCAATCGAAAATCTATACGTATACGTACGGCCCACGTATGGCGCAAGGCCGCAATTTCGCATGGCCAGTGGTGGCCCGTGTGTGGTTAAGGGTATGCAAACGCAAAACTGGACGTGTACACGTGACCGTGTTTGGACCATTTACGGCTCTACTCGGAAAATAACTGGCCCACGTGAGTGCGATACGGCATTGGCCATTTATGGCAAAGATGTACATGGGGCAGGTATTTTCCTAACGAGGAAATGTGTGGGCCTCACAACGCATTGCTTTCCATGCGCAAGCCTTGGCAACACCACACGCGGGCCACGTAGGGACTCTCGCATTTTTCTGACCGCGCACGATTCAGTTTCAACGCAGCAGACGTGATTCGATTCAGTAGTTATGCAGACGGGGGAGTGCCTCCCGGAACACTTGCCGAGCACAGCTTTATATATATTCGGTTTGTTAAGTTTCATATAAGACTCAATTTAACCTCAGGTCGCACACATTGTAGCCTGCGTTTTTTTTTGCGTTAATCTGCTGTATAACACACCGAGTCACGCGGAGTTTCATTGTCGTAATGCCAAATCGGGCGTTTAGTACAGTGATTTAAAAACCGGTTTCTTTGGTGCAATTGGAGTAGTTAATTTCCATCCTCAATAGTTGTAATCTAACACGTAGCAATTTTGACTGGAAAGTCGTATGCGTGTGGATGAAATTTTTGGTTGGCTATGAACCTTCATTGTCAATACCGATTAATATAAGCATAAGCATTTATCTGGTGACGATGGTCTAACCAGTTCAAAACGTCATATATTCAAAGCAAAATAAACTCTGTGGGTGACGAAGTCGATGTAACTTGCGTGATGATACAGTTCAGTAGATGTCGCGGGAGAGTCATAACAGATTCTGGTCGATGAATGTCGTGTAGTCGAATGCGTGGATGCGAATGCGTATCGATGATACCAACGGGTACTACAGCCACTCTTGACGTCTTGCGTTACGCCGTTACAACGGGTTGGGACGGCGGTAAGGTTGACACGAACGTATAAAGCTTTACTTGTGAAATAGATGTCCGCCGAGCATCTCCGGTAGGCCTACTTTAGGGTGACCTGCTGACCTTTCCGATTTTGCAGCCACAGATATAGAATCATCTTACGTCAAGCTTCCAGTGCTGAAATATCTCGTGTTACGTAATTCACATTTGATTCACACTTTTTATTCGGTCCGCTATCCGATTTTGTTTGCGGTGAGCCGGAAACACTCCAGCTCGAGGTTACATTCTGATTTGCTTACGCATTGCAGCAGTTTTTGGTGGAATACATGTACCCTTTCGAAGGTATAATTTGTTTGTGTCTATGAGCAATCCTTGTGAAAGGCATTTGACTTATTACCACGATGTTGCCCTCAAGAGATTTTGAATATGCATGAATGATGCACAAAGCAACGTCTCTTTACGGAAGACGTCATATTTCACGCTTCTGAGTTCATGGACAATTTGGACATCATCGTCGTTTAACTTCCGTTTTTCAGCAAATACCATATGGAATGCCAGATATGCCACCACCACAACATCTACTAAAATTTACAGGTCTAGTCTACGTAACTATATAGCCCTACTAGTCTACGTAAACAATCGAAACATCGGCAGGGCGACATCGCCACGCTGAGCTTCTACAGAAAGAACCGGAAAGTGAATCCATTGTCCGGCCACTTTGCGCAACAACACTTATTATTACGCCACTAGCAGGATAAGTCAAGGTTGCCGTAACGCCTGTCGATGAGCGGGTCAGTTTTATAGAAAAGAATATGTCAAACTTTAGGTGTTTGATACGTCAATACAGTGGCATGAAATAATGAGCAAAAAGTTCGGGCATTGTTGTTGCAAACCTTTGACGATTATGACGAATTCTAGTCAGTTCCCACCAATTCAATCGCCGGATCTTTGAGCTAGCTGTGACTGATGGAATCCATCTTCCAGATAAACAATTCGTATCCTCTCGTAAAGGATGTATGCACGGGTTGCATCTTACCACAATATTACTATACGCGAGGATGCGATCAAATTTCAGGAGAGTATCCCCTGCAATTTAAGCTCTGTTTCTTTGTACATCATAAGTTTTTGAAATACGTAAGAGTGTAATCGCCGGAGGCAACATTTATCAGTCTCGTAAACTTACGCTAGATGTAAAATCAGTCTAAAGTTGCCCTTCTGTTCATTTCTGTTTAACTCAGATCAGGCCTTGCACAGGGCGATGAGGGCATAGATTCACTTGCTGGGCAATATTACACTGCTGTAGCCAGATTCTTCATCATTGATTGTATAAAGAGGATAGAGGTTGCTTACATGAAGTAAATCATAAGGATCAACTACTTCTAGAACGTGGTTCCTGTCTGAAAATGTGGACTTATGGGATATTGTACTTGGGAATACTACTCGTTTTTGGCGCCGGTAGCAACGAGTCATGTTTGATTGATCACAGTAAGTTCCTCTTTTTGTACCAATATTGGGCAATGCCAATATTGCCAGCTTGAGATAATAAATAGATATAGAATTTAGAGATAGGCTGTCTAAATACCATAAATGTTTTCTCAAAATTGTAGTCGGGGCTAATCGCACCCCATCAACGTAATATAATATGATGTCACCGCGGATTTACCAGGAGATGAGCTCTGAAAGCTTGTGAATTATATTTCACGATGTATCATGCGGAACGTCAAATTTGCGGTGATATTTCTTTTAATGACTATCCAAAACCTTTCGATTCGGAGTCCGTTCCTTTTGTGTCGTTGTAGGTAGTCAACACGGGAATCGGGAGAGGAAGCGTTACGAATAGCGTTACGGTTCTTGCATTAGTCTGGGAATGAGATAGGCCTGCAGTAGTCCAGAAGAATCAAAATTGCAGAAACGTTTGTATGCCTGCACGCTCTGTAGGTGTAGACTAAAAGATGGTAGGCCTGTAGCTTCGGCTCATCGGTACACTTGTTCCAATGCTATTTCCGAGATATATACAGTACAGTTACTGTATAACGAGTTGCTGTGGTTCTTTCATAATGCTGAAAATTTGACGGATCTACAGTAACAGCAACATAGAAACGAGACCTGGAAGGATGTAGTGTGTTAGTCGCAGGAAAGGTTTCTGGTAGGCCAACCTGTTGTGTATTTGTACTAATTGACTTAAAATTGCTATTCCTTTCCATTGGTATGTACATCGTTCATCAGATGTATTGTCAGTACGGAAAATGTTGCCGGTCTGAGGTCTTTACGCGCGCAGATTTCTGAGACTTTCGATAAGCTTACCATCCTAACTGGATTAGCTATTTTCTGGAAGCTCTTTGTACGTTGACTGGTACCTACAGAAAGTTTAAATAGATGCGTTGAACTTTTGATTTGTAGGTCTGGATGGCGTGGAATTCAATTTAATAACTAACTACAGAGTTGAAAGAACTCAAAGATTGGGGATCTGGGAATACGAATTATCAATGTCGCTGAAGTGGAACGTGAGCGCAGGTGATTGCAGCAGTGTTATAAACACGATAGTGTTATTCTCGTTGTGTTAGTTACGCCGCCATTTTCGTAACTGAATACCCTTCCTATCGCAAGATCCGCCCTTCCATTTCCCGATTTTGGGACCAGCCGCGGCGACGTTCTCCGTCGGTACCACAATGCACTCGTCAGCGTATGTAGTATTAGCCAACGAATAACGTAGAGGTTGCTGAATCCACCACTTGTTAGGTCGTCACGCCACGCCTTTTCTTCAGCTGCCATCCTTCCGCTTTTCCAGATGTCGTTTACGACGGTATTATGTACACATTTTCTGATGCCACAAGTGGAGGTGGACCACAGGCCCCTCCTTTCATTGGGGGTGAGTACGTAAGTAGGCTATTTACTGAATAAGGTCTCTAGAAGGGTTGCGTCTCATGCCGCAAATCAGACGAAGGTCGTTCAAAAGCTTCATGGCATGCAGAGTGCGATGTAGTTAAATTTCTACATAGACGTCCACTGGTACTCAACACATGGACTCGCACTACGGGCGTGACTGCTGAGGCTCGACTTCTTCTGCCTAACTTCACCTCCTGAAGGTCTATTGCATAAGTTAGAAAGTGCTGTGTGTCCACCAGCCTAAAGCTGAAAGTCGTAAGTCGTAATATGAAGTGTCGCCGCCCAGTTCACCGAATCGTACATCGGGACTAGCATCTGTAATCTGCCGCAGCTAAGTGGCTTCCTATCCGGCGAGGTATTGCCGTTGTCAATGCCTAATTCACCGAGGCTCTAATAACATGCTGTCACACACGATCTTAAGATCGTCTTGAGTCACACAAACATGTAGGCCTATTTCTACTGACCCAACACGGTGATAATATTCATAGGTTTTCCATAGCTTCTAACCATATTTGTAGGAGGGGAATCTTCAAGCCTTATTGTAAACTAACAAAATCTTTTATGCTACATAAAACAATACGAGGTTGACACGGTGATAAAGTTTTGATGTGGACTTTCAATTCACGAGTAAACATGAGTAAACACCCTTATCAGGTCCTAGCGGCCTGCCGTGTAATGATTTGAACAGCACCATATGGACAGTCGATAGCAGTGGAGCATCCATCCAATGTCAAATTCCATGCGAAGGAATTCTAGGAAATCAATGTTCATATGGTGGCATTTGCAATTTGCTCGGTTCCGGATATACATCATTGAGTAAGGTAAGATATTTCTCTTTAATCCAATACATTGCGTAGATCCCAGAGATATGAGTCTATAAAAATTGAAGTATAGCAATTTACAGTAGAATAGTTCAAGTTTTTATTTTTTTATTTTTTATATTTTTTATTATGATAAGGAAAGTGGTGCTTGTCGCCCAAGGGCCTTTTGCGCCACGATCAATACATATACAATTCAATACCATACACAACATATACAATTCAATACAATACACACTCACTGTAATAGTTATAAGTAGTAGCTGATGCACCGTCAGAAACTGCTCTGTTCGAGTATTCGTTTCGTAGGTTTGCGAGAAAAAAGCGCCCCGTTGAGCTTGCAAGTATCGCGCTTATCGGGAGTGCGATAAAATGCGTACTTCGGACGTTGCAGCTTGTCATGTTCAATCGTCCGTGATGTCTCACGAGGCGCCTAGTACGGGACTCCAATAGAGCTTTGAATATTATGCGTTCCTGCAACAATTTGCATGTGTTGACGGGGGGTAGTCGGTGATCATCAATATAGTTCTCGATATTCACGGTTGGTCTTTATTACGATTTTTTGAAAATTACGGTGAGAGTGTATGTACGTATGAATCTCCGGTATTATTTGGCATGCCCTTTGATACCCGAGAAAGTCAGGACGTGAGGTTGTTCGCATGTAGGCCTACGCAACATAGGGGGAATGCTTGTTTCGACATGAGATAACATTGTTCTACATTGTTCACGGAATCTACTCCCTATTGCAGGAAACTCGAAGTCTAAGACTTCCTATGAGATTTGGGCAAAGGTACCTTTTCAAGGTCCATCTATATCGTGGTTGGAGATATGGTGCGGTAGAACGATATCATCTTCTTAAAATGGTCGCCTTTTGCCGTCACGAGCTTATAACTAAGTTTCAAGTTGACGAAGATGATGCCGACGAGTATTGCAAAGAAAACCAAGTCATTGATGGTCAGTCGCGTTCCATTCTTATGTTTTCTGCATGAATTAACTGCCGGTAGACAAATGGAGACGCCATTCTCTTATCATATCGATACTAGCTGGACGTGCGGAGAATTCCCAAAATCGAGCGCGTCCACTTGCGACAACACTGACCACTCCTCCCTTCATCTGTAGATTATATCAAGTTTGGGTTTATGGATTGTTCAATGTGATATGCTTGTTCATCTTCCCGTGTTGGGTGTATTTCCGCTGCTACCCGATACCAGTTTACCCAAGGTAATCATAATACGATCGCCGGGAGTGTACCCGTAGGCTACTACTCTATGTCCGTGTCGCCCACCACAACAACATCCGCATCAGTATATTTTGTGACGTAACACCCGCGATAAACAAATGCACAGTTTGACCGAGAGTACCCCGCATCAGGCGATTTCTTCTGTATAACGTCTTGAAAATGGCACACCGTACACCATGACGTATTAATATACTCAGCTGTAGATGAAATGAAATAGAATATGAATAAATGGAAAATGTTCGAAAGCCGGAAGCACTGTTATCGGCAATGCCTTTACATTTTCAGTTTCAGGGTTTCACTATAATTCGACTCGTCCATCTGTAAGCGAAATTACCGCAAAACCTATACGTTACATGCTGTATGCCTTTTCCCAGATAATTCCTTCACCACTGGTCCAATCCCTGATCTGGAATTTGTTGAAAGACGAATCAACATGAGTTCGAATCGTTTTGAAGTTGTGTTGAGATGGAAGGATCCGCACGATGTTCATCCGAAAACCAAAGTTATTAGATACAACGCATACCTAACCAATGCGGCCGTAATAAACTCGACAGAATTGGTGAGAAAATGTTTGTGGTATGGCCATATTTTATTCTGTTCGGTAAATTTCCCATCGGAATGAACTGCATGTTGATTTTGATATTTTTGATGCTGGATGTCTTCACTGCAGCCCTCTTATCCATCCAATTCGTTTGGCCATGTTTGTTTGTTTGTTTGTTTATTTGGAAATTATGGCGTTTTCAACTACTAAGGTCATTTACGCTAGATCAATGCTTACGGTATATGTGTCAATACTTCCAGTTTATAGCCTTGATCACTATTACAACCACAACTCCCCGCAATTCCCCGATACCGACTGCCAGGCAGGGAAGGAACGGATACCAATTGTAAAGTCTTCGATTTGACTCGGTCGGGAATCGAATCCGGAACCTCCCGGCCATGTTGTGGTGCAGCAGATTAAACATATCGTGTTTTCGTAAGGAATTTTACGCCGAATCATTTCCTGATTCCCTCCAAAGCAATTCGGGCTTTCTACCGTTCAGTTGGCCGAGTGGTTTAGACTGCCTGCCTTCTGATCGGGAGGTTCCGGGTACGATTCCCGACCGAGTCAGATCGAAGACTTCAAAATTGGTATCCATTCCTTCCCTGCTTGGCAGTTGGTATCGGGGGAAGCCGTGATTGTAATAGTGATCCGGCCTATAAGCCGGAGGTATTGACACGTATACCGTGAGCATCGACCTGGCGTGTATGACCTCAGTGAAAAACGATGTAAATTCCACGAAACAAGAGCATACTTGGCTGAGAGTAGACTTACATGCCGTGTTGGTGGAATGATTTCTGCAATGCTAAATACTAACGATTGTTGAATTTATTTATGTACATGTAGCTTGACGCAATCAAATTTCTGAGTTACTTTACATCGACGTGATGGCCACTTTGGCGCAAAATGGCTTGACCCAACTGTAAGAGTCTGTGAAATTCCAATCAACTCAGAATTGAAATTCTACCAGAAACATCTTTACTTGTGACTCGAACGCAGTGACTTTGTGTAGTCTGAGATTTCCGTGAATTCTTTCAGAAAGTTTCAAGCAAATCACCAGACGGATATTATCAAGCTACTTTTGGCAATATCAAGTTCAACGAGACTGTGATCGTGCGCATCACCCCCGTCACGGATACTTCCCACTGTCAGATAAGATGCAAAAATTATGGACGGACTTATACTGAAGTTTTTGAATTCGACGGTATATGAAACGGTTGAATTTGTCATTAAAGGCTTTGAATTTATTGTGTTTTCAACTGTCTGATGCGAGGAAAAGCTTATTTATATATTTATAAAGAATAAGTGGCGCTTTTACCCGAAGAATGTGCCATAAGCAATGTAATCGATCAGAAAAGCATGATATGTGCACAGGGTCAATAACTCTTTGAAATGATAATGAACATGAGGTAGAATAGGCCTATACAGATGGACTATTACTTCACATTACATGATCTAACAAATTCAACTGTTTTTTTTTGTGGCCTAAGTTGATGCTGATACCCCTGTTAATAGTCCGTATCACTACATATTACAACCGTCCGTACTCCGATACGTAACGCCAAGTATAGAAACGGTAACGGATAGCTATAATTAAAGTCTTTGGTTTGAATAAGGTCCTCTAAAACTCCCCACCCTCAGCCATGGCTGGCTCAAATCCAGACAAGTTGGGTGGGTGGCGGACACATAGCGTAAACATCACTGCCGAGTAACAACCATAGGTGTGCCAACTGCCAACCAACGGAAAGAGTGAGGACGTTTGTGTTGTTGCAAAGCAGTATGATTTTCAGGCTCACGCCGCGGGATTGGAATATTTTTTGCAGGCAAAAGACTACAGTAGAATCGGCTCTCCCATGGCCTCCCATAGCCATGGCTCTCCCAATTCTAAGCTACACCGTTGGTGGATGTCGACAGAATAGAACGGGCTCTCCCGGCTATCATCTCGTGACTTCCTAATCAATAGCTTAGTATTTGTACTTCCGCTTCTTCCGTGGTTCGATGACCCGCCTTACTTTAGTGCCTCGGTTTCAAGCCCACGAGTCTCACCAAGTCAATTATTATTATTGTTGTTATTATTATTATTATTATTTTCATTATATAGAAGATTTCAATGGCGCTTATCACCGGCCGACGTTTTGCACCACGAACAACCAAGTCAATTGTTTCACAGATATTGACGGATGCACAGAAAACAATGAAACAAATCCGTTTTGCGTTGGCATTGCCGAATGCGAAGATCTTCCTCCGGACGGAAATATAGCTGCCTTGTGTTCGTGTCCGGAAGGGTACGTCGGAAATGGTAGAAGCCCCAATTACGATGGTGGAACTGGGTGCGAGATACTTGATGGTTGCAAAAATACAACGTTGGTGGATATAGTTTGCGCGCAATCGGCAATATGTCAAAGATCGTCGTCGAGTTCAAGCATGTATTTCAACTGCTCCTGCCCGTGAGTTATCTACTTATTAGCCACGGGGCGTATTTTATAGCTGAGGGAATTTCTCTATAGCCATGGGACATGGTGTAGCGTTGGGGCATATTTTACAGTCCTTTATAGAGCACTACGACTTGCCATTTCCCAGGGGTCGATTTCAGGATCGGTGGGTTGTGATTCAGGAACCTGTCGAAGAAATGGTGTGAATATTTGTATCAAATTAACTTTCGTGCATAGCGTTTGTGTGTGTATGTGAGTATTTGTTCACACCATTACGATCCAACCGAACAAACAATACAAATCACTGGTGTTCAAATATAAATATTTCATATCCAAGAGGAAAATGTAGGTTATGGTAGAGCATGGCCTACTAAAATATTTTAGTAGGCCATGGGTAGAGGCGATGGCGGGCGATCAATAGATATCGTAAAGAAGAAGATGAATCTTTGCGATATAAAAGAGGGTTACAGTGGGGTCGGAGTCATGGCAGAGCCTTCGAGGGCAAAGGCCACTCTTGTAAGCAGTCCGATCAAACCCTAGTTGGAGGCTGAATTGGCCCTGGCATATCACTTAATTTCCGAACGAGAGCGGCACCTTCCTGCCGCTACAGGTCATATTTACGACACGATATCAGTCGCGTTCCCACCGGGAATATCCCACGTTTACGGTGTTTCTCGGCCGAAGTGTAATTCCCCCACAAGCGAACAAATTTGCATTTGCAAGGGGGTAATTTTGCGTAACCTACGGATTGTACAGTATACTTGGGGGATAATACTTCGTCTACGACTCCTACTTAAGTCGCGGTCCCTTGTATAAGTTTAGGCGCAATACAGAAGACGGCGCCTGCTAGATAGCATTGGTTGTCCATTTCAGACATCCATACGTTCATAAAGGCTAATGATCTTTATCGGCTGTGACGACTTTAGCATTTTTCATGAAATATTTCTATGTCATTGGGGGATTTATGTTGCAATAACGATCAAAGATGTGCACGAGATGGAAACGGTTGAGAATCACTGCATTAAGGCGACACGTCGCGCTATATTGAGACGTAATTGTCCGCTTTTAGCTGAATGGCCGCGGGCCATGTTCACGTTAATTTCCCTGAACATGTAACTGCAATCTAATGTTTGGTATAATGATTATATTTTCTACGATGTGTCTTACATCTATTTGTTTTGAAGGAAAGGATATTATGGGGATGGATACCGTGATGGGACAGGATGCACGTATGATACATCAACAGAAATTGCCGTAATTGTTACTGTTTGCGTCGTCGCGTTGATCATAATTCTAGTCATTTTGCTGGCCTTCTATTTCCGCAAGAGACAAAGGTAAATTTGACTGTTGTAAAATTGCCCTCTAAGAAATTCTCCACACACTCCGCCCACTGTGTTATCCTTCAACAGTCAGAATCATCTGCATATACGTAGGATTTTGATATGGAATCCTTATTCGACAATTATCATTATCTGCAATCGGGTTGACGCAGCTACTTTCACACTTAATATAATATCTGATTCTGATCATAGTGCTTGTAATTTAAAATATCCAGGTTGATATCTTTTTTCGCCGTACCTCATCCCCAATACTTTTCCATATGCAGTAACCATGCTGATCACTCTCGCCAGATAAAGGAGCGAAGCTCTCAGATTTTGCAGATTATGTGGCAATAAATTTGACCTGGTGACCTAATATTTGCAACAACGATTTATCTCATTTGCACCTCGTTTTTTGTAAAAAGAATAGGGGTTTTATCTTAGGCATTCATCAGAATATTTTGTTTTTGGTTACGACAGGGTTTCATTCTTCAATATTTTATGCCCTTGGTTTTTGTACAAATCTACATAGCGTGCTTCTAGTGCACACCGTGCCACGCGTAGGTTAAGCTACCTCGCGTAGGCTATGCTACACGATGTGTATAGATGAAGGTTGGCAATGCAGAACTAACAGTAGGTATCCAGGCATCCAGGCATGTGAAAAATCCTATCGGTACTGAAAAACTATGAATATCGCGATAGCATACAGTAATAGGCTACAGTAATTCTTGATCGTAAAAGTATTTATTCTTAAAAACTTTTCGCAGTAAAACTCATCAGGAGAAAAAAAACCGTAATATCTATTTATATATATCTGACGTGACGACGTCATCGAGCCTGACGGCTAGGTTACTGCATGTGATAGTACAAATGTGAAATTCACATTTACTATTTGATTAGACACACTGTACGTCTGTAGCAAGAATAACCATATGACGCTTGTCGTTGTATGGAATATTTCAATAGTGTTCGGTATGTTTTCAGAGATTTACGATTTAAGCTGACTTCGCAATTTCAAGTATCTCTCTTCAATACAATTAAAAACAGCAACTCTGATTCAACAGCTGGGATATTTGGACAGAAATGGGAGCTTGACCGTGACAGTATTGAGCTCAAAGGTAACTAAGTACACCTACGTTATTGATCGTTCAACTTTATTGCGCATGGAAACCCCGTTGTCGTTGCTGTTTAGAATTTAAAGCTTTTTCAGCTACTTAGGTCATGTAACCTAGAGGTGAATGCTTATAGCACGCGGTATCGGCTTTTCCGATTTATATCCTGTTCGCTGTCCAATGAATTTACAGATACCGCAACAAATGCTATCAGGCGAATAAGCAAGGTCGGTTGGTACCCCAGCGTTTAGGTAATCGATTACATTACTATCCGCCAGGTGGCGCCTGATTGTAATGCTTTGGGCGCCCCCGTCGTGACCTCGTCCATACCAGAATGTCTAATGTTCTTGGTGAGATGAATAAAAATTATACGTCTGTCTGTCCGTGCGTGTGAATTCTAGACAGATTGTAACTGACACTACGGATGACATACCAGACGTGTTTGAAACGTGCTCGTCTAGTTATTTCCGTGAACTGCACCGAGTTGTACCATGTTTTCTTCAGGTATCATCGGCCGAGGAAATTTCGGTGTTGTGCATCGAGCAGTTCTCAAGACAGAAGACGGAGAAGAATCGGTGGCCGTGAAAATGACAACTGGTATGTGGCGCAGTTTTGTTTTGAGACTCGTACCTAAGCCCGACCTGGAATCCTAACACCAAGTATGGACAATGTGTAGGTTTAGATCAAATTAAATACTATGAGGGGGGGCACCGGGCAGGTAGAAGGTAACTGTTAGAAGTATAGCCCGAACACTAAACTTTACTGCCTTGACTGACGGGGTAAAGAATATTCAGAATCGGACATTTTTATCAACGTTGGGACAAACTGGGCACGAGGCAAGGAGAGCGCGTATAATGTGGATTCAGGACTGGTATGGGTAGAAATTGTAATTATGTGGACCCGAGTGTTGACAGTTGACAGTCTCCCAATTCCATTCTTCGAATGATGAAGGAGCGGAGTTCTGAAAGCTTGTGAATTTTATTCTAAGAAGCTGGACTGCACGTTAAATCTGTGGAGACTTACTGTATTCTATCTATTTTCACTATTAGGATCGTTCGCCATCGGCTCCGTAAATTGAACTTAGTCATATTGAAAATAGCCGCTGGGGGACGATCACTTACGATAGACCAAGAGAGTCACTGCAGTTTTAACGCCCATGGACCTCCCAAACTACCCAATGGAATGACTGATATGCAGAACCTGGATGAGGTCACCAAGCGGTATAGTGTAGCTGTTGTTTGACTGCCCTGATGTCTAGTTCGAGAAAAGTCATACGAAGGAAAAATGCCCAGTCAAATTTATTGGAAACTACTTCACAAACTCTTGCTTGGCACGGCACCATTACACAATGGATATGTAGAGACATAGTAACATAGCATACCCCAATAAGAAATCTACGTACGGCCCACGTATGGCGCGAGGCTGCAATTTCGCATGGATTTTGGTAGCACGTGTGTAGTTAAGGGTATGCAAACGCAACACTGGCCCGTGTACACGTGGCCGTGTTTGGGCCATTTATGGCCCTACTCAGGCCATAACTGGCCCACGTGAGTGCGATACGGCATGGGCCATCTGTGGCAAAGATGTACATGCATGCATACAAGCCTTGGCAACCCGACAAACAGGCCACGTAGGGACGCTCGCATTTTTTTGACTGAAACAGTATTACATATTACAGTAGCATTTGGTGGAACATGAAATTTTAATTGTCTCGATATAGATGCTGCATCTGAAGAATACAAACAAGCGTTCAAACATGAGATATGTTTATTATCTGAAATTGATAAACACGAAAATCTGCTCGGTCTGATCGGTTGCTGCACTGCAGGAAATCAGCAATGGTATATGGTTACACAGTTTATGAAGTACGGAGATCTCCTCCATTTTCTATGGAAATCGCGGGAAGTGAGTCTTAACAGTATACAGTCGTCTGAACATACAGTAGAATGCAACGGTGACGGAATATTTTTATATTGAAATTCCTACTCTACTTCTTCTTCAACAACTTTCAGCATCTCTAATTGGATTGCCGTAACAGATCACTCTCTTCCATAAACCTTTTAATGTAATGTATTCTACTTCATGGCAGCGTTTGAGCAATATTCGCAGGCAAATGTGTCCATCATCCAGACAGTTGAAGGTGACTGTGCTCCTTATGTATAATTGCCCTTTGTTACAGTATCACCTGCAATCCGTCTACAACGGGGAGTATCCTCAATAGAAACATAGGACTACTGCAAAATTTGAAACAAATATATATTCGACTCCAACTTTTCTCCTATCCTGCTTAACAACATCCAAGTATCTCATACAAGATCTGCTGCGTTTTCGTTTGCCAGACATCGGCAAATGAATCATTTTCTGGCCGATAGTTCGCCCTCCTTACATGCTCTAAATCTCTAACCTCGGTAGTCACTTTTGATCCGAGTGGTTAGACAAGGTAATGAATAGGCCTATACAGTACAAGCCTAATCATGCCCATAGTCTGGTTACTCCCAGCGTAAATCTCATCATTCTGCTTCCTCAAAAGCGTGATAACTCTTTACAAGAGTGGAAGGGCTACAAACGATACATCATCGCAGGTGTAACCTCCATCTTGTATATCTTCCCTCGCTGAGTCTCGCTGTTATCCTCCTATCGCAGGCCCTCTTGTCAGTTTTTACCAACCATTCCACGCCGCCGGTAACCTATTTTGTACATTCGTTTTGAGCTTCAAGTCGTTGCTGAAAGCTCATCGTAGGTATAGTACTTGAACAAACAGCAAGTGAGGTCCCCGATTCCAGTATCTTCAACCTATGCGGCAACATCCTTTTTCGGAGGATAAATCGCACCCTTCGGGAAAAGGTATTCCCGCTTTGGCATTTGCAATGTGGTTTCATTCAGACTAAATACCACGAAGAGGATCCGATCTATCAAATGAATGAACTCAGTGTGTATCAAATCGCTGGTCAAGTCGCATCCGGTATGCACCACTTGAAGAAAATGAGAATCATCCATGGCGACCTTGCAGCTCGGAACATCCTAGTTGGCGAGGTGAGTGTAATAGTCATTTCTTGGACGAGGCTCAACCGCAAACAGGAAAATAGAAAGCACGCATTAACTTACGATAATCTATACTTGCACATTAAATTTCTGTGTAATTCGAATCCGAAAGTTTTAACCGCCCCAACTGACACCTCCGAGCCGATTTCTGCTTTTATCGGCAAGTAGGCCTACCTAGTGTGTTATGAAAGCTTTGAAAACTGACATGAAGGCTCACTACGTTCGGTGTACTCGCTCTGAATACGCAGTGGATCAACTAATGAATTCTTTTCTTAGAGTGCATATGTATAAGTGAACTGTAAACCGCATATTATCGTGTTTTGCATATCGTGAACTTTTGCCCACACTGCAAAGATTTCACGCAAAGCAAATTACCTGTGCTTGTTAGGAAGCGAATGAAATGCACTTATAAAATTGTAGTCACAATGGAAAATGTTACTCTGCGACAAAATGTGGTTGCTCGGAGGCCATGTTACAACAACAAACATGATTTCTACCCACCTCGATTCCTGGAAACGGTATGCGTGGGATGGATTTAGTTAAATCGGCCACTCGCATCGTCACGTACTTACTAATGACTCATTGGTCACTTATTATTTACACCCAAATTTAAAACATGATTCTCTACTCTACACGATTGTATGACGTCATCGTCAGCTACAGATATCCTCTTAGACTGACGGATGTCAGTGGCACTGTAGCATTCTATGGTGGGGTGGTCTCTTTTTACTGTTCTACGCCAGTCCTTTGGTATTTCCATATTCAACTGCGTGGGTCATTAACATAGGATATCGCGTACATGTTCCATCGCGATACTTTTAGTTTACTGCCCGGACCACTCTGACTACCACAACTTTTTGTATTATCCCGATACTTTGTGTCTTGACACGAGATTGGTTGCCATTTTAGGCGACTTGTCTGGGTCTGATGTATACCATGGCCTAAAGTAGGCCATGTGTATACCATGAGGTAGGGGCTTGCTATCACCGTCATCGAAAGCCTCCCATCTGAGCTCAAAGGTCTTCATATCGTTCGAAAAACGCGTTCTTGTTTTATTATACGCACGAATCATTAACAAGTTGTTGTAAAAATGCTCAAACAAGTATCGTGAACAATCTCCAAATTCATTTGCCGGCGCAGAGCCATTTAGAGTTCAACAAAGCTTTGTTCAAAGTTCGTCTTGATGAGCGAGGCTGAGAATAGTACATTCCATTTCTCGTTGCATAATTAGATGTTCTAGCTACCGAATTACCCTACAGAATAAAAGAAGGTTTATATGTGTTCCAGCAAACTTGTTATGTTATGTTTACGCATTTCCGCCAAAAACATATTTTATACCCAAATTAACGCGACAACGACGCAAAAATATCGTGACCCACGTTTTCCAAAATTTTCTAGCGCATTTATATCATACCTTGCGCAGAGGAAAAGCTTTATTCCAGAAATATACCAAATTAATAGTAGCCGATGGCGGCGGATGACCTTTTGCGACACATAGGCCTGTAAAGATAGTGTCAACATAGATCGAACATTGAATCAATGCAAAGTACGCGCAAAATGCAAAATTACACTGATAATTAGTCAGCGGATAATTTGAATAATTTACGAAACGTGTTTGTGAAGGCACAGTTCTTGATCGTAGAGAACGACAATTGTATGTAATCAAACGCGCTTAAAACTAACACAATCTAATCATATGTTACTATCTTGATTGCCAGGCTGTTGGAGATCGTATTGCGTCGAAGACTTCCCTGCCTCGGGCTTCCGGGTGTGCGCGAGTTCTTAAGATTCGCTAATTGCTTGAAGCTTATAGCGTTACTTTCTTATCGGTCGATTTGTTTCTAAAAGGTCTACCGTTATTGCGCAAATCAACCCGAAAATTATTGCAATGTAATATAAGAGTCATCATTATTTGGCGAATCTAAATATGGATTTATTGAATGCTTGGTTGGTTGGCAGAATGGCGAGCTGTTTTGCTACTATAAGTTGCAGTAGAAAGTATACCTGCAGAACTGCCAGTACGAGCCATTGTTTGGTCATTTTGCGCAACAGCTGAGATTGTTTACAACTCTGAATTATTGCATCATTGACACGATGAATCAGGGTTACCGAGGCAACGGTTCGTAGAGGACGCCCCGGTCCGTAACGCAATTACCCGGTTCTCGGTTACCCGGTCTTCCGGTTTTCAAATATTACATCCAGTTGTTGTTGCCTTTCTATTTTTTTTAAATTTTCTCATTTTTCCCTTTGACGTCGTAATTCCACATATTTGAATTCTCATTTGCTCTAATTTTACAATTCATTCCGTCGTAAATGCCTGAAGAGTGACGGACGAAACGTTCTTCGCGTTTTAAATTATAGAATTGATAATTTGTTCGTAGGGTTTGGATCCCGGAAACGGGAATTCCCGGTTTTCCCGATGATTTGGAATCCTTTTTTCCCGGGATTCCAAAGACGTGACAACGTGATATATTCCGCCTCTGATCGTTTACGATATCATTGACAATTGTGAACAGGCCCATAGGCCTACCGACGTTTGTGCATAAGGGTCCTGTGATTGGAAATCACCGCCCCCGGTGCGGGTGTGTTCTGTGGAACAGAGGATAGGGTTAAACGGTGGATTGGTCTTCAGCGTCTTTCATTGATAAGGCTCATTTGACATCCACGGGAAATATTTCGGCGGCGCCCAATGGATGCTGTTTGCAATGCACAATCCTCGATATCTAAACCCTATTTTGTACAGTACGTGATTGAAGTCAGAATCAATCGTCCGATATAGCAGCCGTGGTAATAAACCGAATATCAAATACTATAATCTGCATATTTGCTTCATCTCATGTTTTTTTTTATATATGGGGTAAACAATCCCCGCCGTAGCAGCATATCCAACGTATCAGGTCAGGAAAATCGCACCGGCTGCTATAGGTTGTTAATCCATGCGTAAAAGCGCAGCCAAATGATTTCCGTTCTGTAGGAGCGAGACGACAACGGAATGGTCAAATGAAGAATACACACGTTAAAAGAATCATGCTTTAACTTTTTAGGGTCTTTCATGTAAAATATCTGACTTTGGTTTGGCGAATAACGTATATGAAGAAGGAATGCTACGAAACGTCGTTGAAAAAACCGTTCCGCTTCGGTGGGTGAGTCCTGAGAGGATGATGGATGGTCAAGTGCCAATCGACTGGAGAAGTGATGTGTAAGTATTGCCATTGTTTTTTCCAACGCGCACATTGATACACGAAATCGCGTGCCCCTCTTTGTGGTTAAAATCGATCTTACGATACAGGAATGCACAATCTGCGTGCATGATTAGGCCGAATGTAGACTGCACGCACACAGGCACGTAAATTGATATTTCTTAAAGCATGCCAGACCATATCTTGCTGCGCATAGAAACCTCTAGACTAATCTATCAATCAAGTTTAACACATATTATCACCATATACATTTTATTCAGATGGTCATACGGTGTTCTATTATTTGAGACTGTCACATTGGGAGCAACGCCGTACGCTGGCATTGAATCGGAACACTTATTTGAGAAGTTGAAGTCAGGCTATCGAATGCAACGACCATCATTCTGCACGCAGCCTTTGTAAGTAGTTTGCAAGCTTTATAACCCTTTTCGATATGTTCGCAGAGCAGTCTTTGATATTTTGCGTATTTATGATATGTTCACGGGCTTTGGGAGTAATGGTAGGTCCCAGGTTCAAATCCCGCGACCGCATTATACCTAATATGTTAATACAGTTATCCACAGTTTTCTCGGGAAATGACTTACGCATTAGAGATATCGGGAGCGGGGCGATTTGACGCATTGAAGTGTTTACCGCATGGTGCATGTTTCTCACCGTTGATGACATTTAAATGATTTTCGGTCCAAATTTTATTAGAGTGGTAATCTCGGCCTGCCTCGTCAATTCGGTGACGCTATTCGATTTTGCCCAGCCGTTTTTTTCAGTAAATGTTCGTAGTTGTTATTTTGAATTTATGTCGTTTTCAAGTACTAATGTGATGTACACAATGCTTATGGTGCGCGGGTCGTTAATATTTCCGGTTTATAGCCCGGAACACTATCATAACCACCCCCTTGGTACTGACTGCCAAACAGAGAAGGAACGGACACCAATTTAACAGTCTTTGGTTTGACTCGGTCGGAAATTGAACCCGACACCAGATGATCAGAAGAAAAATCTTTCCTGTTGTATTCTATAGATACAATATGATGCTACAATGTTGGGAATGGCGACCATCGAAGAGACCTACATTTTCAGCCCTAGAGAAAATGATGAAGGATCCTGCTCAGCCCAGCAGTGTTACTTACGTAAATCTACACACGGTAGTCTCTGAGTTGGATCCACGCGAAGACACGAGCAACACAACAAACTCATCACCTCGCACTATTGCCAATAACTTTGCTCAGTCTTTTACGAACGAAAGTGAAAAACTGGTGTGATAAAGACACGTGCAGTCGATTATGATCAAGCTGAAACCGTTACATTTAGCATAGTAAAAAAATCCAACGTTACATGATAAAGGTTAATCAAGATATATGCACTTAACAAGGTACCAACATAACTGGCATCGGTCCCGATAAACTATGCTCCGGGTACACAGTTACTACGGGATTCCCAACTCAACTCCTAGCCCGCCCTTGTCTGTTTAACCTGTAGGCCTTCAAGAAAATATACTGTGTTGGTGATGCAGTAGTGCCTGCTATGAAAATACGATGGTGTTAGAAATGAAAGGTGAAAGCAGTTTTTAAAATATTTTGGCGTGGATTATATTATCATCACCATATTAACCATGACTTCGCCAGACCAAAGCGAAGACCCAGTGTTCGGCTACTCTACCCACCCAATGATTTTGACAACGGAGTCTGCAACAGTGTACAGTAGCTACTGATCGTCTGCCATTGGCTATGTGTCAAGATATTAGAGAAACGTTTCGTATTTGCTCTTCGCTTGCTGCAAATTTCCGGTGTTCTCGAGATGGAGGAGATAAATCTTCTTAACCCCCATGTCAGTGATCCTTCTCGTGAGACCTAACGCTACAATTCCTACTCATTTGCCTGCACGTCTGACAAATATAGCCATGTTCTCATGGCTTATGCACAAATGTAACGTACTGCTGATAGCCTGCTGCCAACAAGCGTAGTGAGTAAATCCCTATTTCCGGAATCGATGGTGATCTCAAACAGTGGAAGCGCTAATAATATCGCAATATGTTGGTATAACGACTGCTAAATTGTTTTTATCTTTCATTCAATCCAACGTAACATTTTGAAAGCATAAGCACGGTTTTTATTTCAAACCACGCTAGTCTTTATGGAATTAATGATGTCTTGCATGGATGCGTTTGCATTTTCAAGTAAAGAGGCGAATGTAGGCCTATTATATTTACTAAGTCGTCCGGGATGTCGTAAATGACGAACACTTTTCCCTCTAAGTGTTCGCACGAACCAGTGAGACCCACACTGTGACGGCAACGTTGGCAATGCGCTTGCCTGAATTAGACGATGTCATCTCACAGTATTAGACCAATATACGTGCAACACCAGATCTGCAGTCTTTTTGCAGATTAGCAACATTCCCGACAAATGTGTTATTGGATAGTATACCTTGTACGTTTGTACCCTTTTCGATATGTTTGTAGAGAGCAAGCTTTAATATTTTTTACATTTCTGAAATGTCCACCAGCTTTGTGGTGTAATGGCATAGTTTGTCGGTCACGAACACGGTATAGGTCGTGGGTTGAAATCGCACGACCGCATCACAGTGAGTCTGTAGAAGTGCAGCTAGAAACAATGCAGGACAAAGATATGCCATGTCCTATTCCTTTCTGTTGTTTAAGCCACTCGTGGACAAAGCAATAGTGGCATGCTATCTCTAGTTGGAGTAATGTGCAAAAGCATTTTCATTAAACTTTTTTCGCAAGAATGAAGTCATGTTTCGAGGGAAAAGTTGGTATCTAGACATCTAGATATTTGTCTAGATATCCCTGTAGTTTTCAATCAAACAAAGTCCGGCTTTCATTGAAAAGTTGGCCGATTTTCTATTGCACGGTCACTCAGATATTTTCAGAATGTTGTCCACGTCGCGTCGGGCTTTTTCACCACAGTCGTACTAAAATGTGGAGTGCGGTCCGATTCGCTACCACGTACATTGTTATCTAAAATTAAAGGCCAAAATATGATTAGAGTAGTACACCACGATAAAATTGTCTCATGGAAACGGTTCTTACATTAACATTACGATGCGACTCGTAAAGTAGGCATACACTGAGAACTAAATCCATTCCTAAGCAGTGACGGTTCCACGTCGGATAAATGACGAGGTTTGCTGCAGAAGGGCCGGAGACGCAAGCTATAACGTCTGCCAAACCATGACGCGGTTCACGTGTGATCTGTTGCGACAGGAAGATCGGTGGAGATGCCGAAAATCGTACCGTATGAATCGTGTTGTGATCATACAGTCGTCGGAGGTGGGCTGGACATTGCCATGTTTCACAATCCCTTCATACGACCATATAACTCCACAAACCTGGTAGGGAGGCCACCAAGATCACGGGCGCACGCAGGGGTCTCAGCCCAATGAATTAACTCGTCCACCGTAAGAGTGGTGCCTACAGTAATATCGATCGTAATGTTTTGGAAGAATGTTGCAATCCAATAATGTTCTTGAATAATTCTGCATTTATTGGCCAATGAACAAGCCAAAATTCTTAAGGACAACAGTACCTGAATGCTGCTCGTAACAGGGGCAGAGCACGCGGCAGAATACTTTTAATAAAGAGTGGGTGTCGCAACAGGGCACGCACGCATTAACGGATATCCCACGCTTCTGTCGTTGCGTAAGCGTATCACTTACCTTCATTTTCAATTACATAACATTCCGCTGTCATTTTCTTCGATTTATCTTCGCCTGCTCGTCTTATGATTTGTTTAAACCTATATATAATAGAAAAGGATTCCAAATATCCGAGTGTCTGTCTGTTCCCGCGTTTATTGACTTGTTTGTTAGTTTGTTTATTAGGAATTTATGGCGTTTTCAACTACTAAGGTCATTTACGCCAGCTCAATGCTTACGGTACACGTGTCAATACTTCCAATTTATAGCCCGGATCACTATTACAACCACGACTCTCCGCACTTCCCCGAAACCGACTGCCAAACAGGGAAGGAACGGATACAAATTTTAAAGTCTTCCATTGACTCGGTCGGGAATCGAACCCGGAACCTCCCATCAGAACGCGGCGTTTACTGAGTTCAACTCCGCCGTGTATAGTTGTTTGCTCGTGAAACTTGGTAGGGATGTAAATTCGGCCATAATACGTGCGTGCAGCGGATTTTTTGAGGCACGTTGAGTTGAGTATTTCTTTTAAATTTAGCTTTTAAACAGCGGTCAACCATTAACTGGACTTAGATCTTAAATCAACCGAGTTTTAAAATTACGCTCCACCCACAGTCGTTTTGTGTGCGATCCTCGGCTTATTTAATGTCCTTTGATTCGACGTTTTTAGATAATGCATATCAGAAGTGACATTTTCACTAGCCAATAGAGAGCAGACCATAGAGGCAAGATACAGACATAGACACATTATAGCATAGTGTAAGCAACGATTTTCTCCTGACGGAGCTATCTTGCGAAAAAGCTTCGAGGAATAAATACTGTCACGAGCAACGTAACTGTACCGAAATGCAACGGGGATGAGGTACGGCCAAGTACAAAGATATCAACCTGGATATTATATATCACAAGCACTACGATGAGATAGCAAGTGTGAATGTAGCTATGGTAACGCGATTGGAGATACTGATAGTTCCAGAATAAGTATTCTTTACCAAAATCCTACGGAATAAGAGGTTGATACTGACTGTTGGTTTCAACAGTGTTAAAGAATACCACACTGTGTGTGGAGGATTTCTGAGTAAGCATTATCATTACAACAGTCAAATTTACCTTTGTCTCATGCAGAAATAGTAGGCCAGCAAAACGGTTAGTAAGATCAACGCGACGACGCAAAGAGTAACAATTACGGCAATTTCTGTTGATGTATCATACGTGCATCCTGTCCCATCACGGTATCCATCCCCATAAAATCCTTCCCTTCAAGATAAATTGATTTATGACACTTTGTACGAAATATAATTACCCTACCACTCATTAAAACGCCTGACATGTTTAGGGATACTAACTAAGTAAATGACCCGCGGCCATTCAGCCCAAACCGTAAAATTAGTGCTTAATGCAGTATTTCTCAACCTTTTCCGTCTCATGCACCCTTTGATCGTTATTGCAATATGATAAGCCATAGAGCTTTAAAATATGCCTCGGGCTACATAACACGACCCACGGCTTTAAAATGTGCCTCGATCTACATAACACGACCCACGCTTTAAAATGTGCCTCGGGCTACATAACGCGACCCACGGCTATAAAATATGCCCCGGGGCCATGTAGCATGTCACATGACTATAACCTATGCACCATGGCTATATAATAACAGATAACTCACGGGCAGAAGCAGTTGAAATACATTCTCGAAGTCAACGATCCTTCACATAATGCCGATTGCGCGCAAACTTCCGCCACCAACGTTGTATTTTGGCAACCATTATAGATCTCGCACCCAGTTCCGCCATCGTAATTGAAGTTTCTACCGTTGCCGACGTATCCATCCGGACACGAACACAAGGCAGCTGTCTTTCCGTCGGGTGGGAGATCTTCGCATTCGGCGATGTCAACGCAAAATGGATTTGTTTCATTGTTTTCTGTGCATCCGTTAATATCTGGGGAAAAGTTTACTTGGTGAGAGTCTTGAGCTTTCCAACGATGTTTCACGAAGGGTTCGGCACTAAAAGGCGGGTTATTCAGGCCGCGAAATCACCGATACTATTGATTAGGACGAGAGTGTGAAAAACGAGTGTGTTTCCATATGGAAAATCCATATCGTGTAAATTCGGCTTAAGTCTCTTGATATCGACCAACGGTGTAGCTCAGAATTGGGAGAGGCCATTCTACTGTAGTCTGTTGGCCGCATGAAATATTTCAATCCTGCAGCGTGAGCGCGTAAATCATACCGCTTTACAATGACACAAACCTCCACACTATTTCGACTATGTTACGTTGGTTGGTACACCTAAGGCCGTATCGATTTTCTCGCGACTCGGTCTTGTCGCAATCCGCCCAATTTGTCCGGGTTTAGACCTGCGATGGCTGAAGGCGAAGAGTTTTCGGGGACCTTATTTAAACCAATGACTGTATCATAGCTATAGGTTACCGTTTCTATACTTGGCGGTACGTACCGGACTGTGCAGGGTTGGTAGTTATGTAGTGACCCGGGCTACAACCAAGGGGTATTAGCATCAACAATAAACATTGTCCTGGCATCAGACATTAGAAAACCACAAATTGAAACCAGCAGAAAAAACAACAACAATCGTGTGGCATTCAAGTACAAACTCAGACCTTTCAGATTACCTTCAAATTCAAAAATTTCAGTGTAAGTCAGTCCTTGATTTTTACATGTCCTCTGGCAGTGGGAGGCATCCATGATAGGGGTGATGCGCACGATCACTTTCTCGTTGAACTTGATATTGCCAAAGGTAGCTTGATAATATCCGTCTGGTGATTTGCTTGACATTTTCTGAAATAATTCACGGAAATCTCAAAAGTGATTTCACAACACACCTACAGTTGAATCATTCTGGGTGAAAACGTCCACCATGTCGATGCCGCGTAATTCAGAAATAAGATTCCGAGTCCCATACATACATGTCATAATCGGTAAAATCTTGAATTGCATAAATCATTGCACCAGCACGACATGTAAGTTTACTGACACGCAAGTATGCTGTTGTTTCGGGCGGGCAAACCGATATCACAATACACAGCAACATAGCGTAACGATATACGACCTCGCTGATTGCCTAATTACTTGATAATTGTCGCCCTCGCTGGTATTTTTATCTCATTTCCAAAGGGTTGCTACCACTATTCGGTCGATTGTATCTACCAAGCTTCACGCATCTGGTAACTTGAAACTGCTTGGCAGACAGTACCGAGGGAGTCCGGAGGATTTCGGTTGTGATCTGTTCAATCTGTTGTGGAAAACCACAACATAGCCAGAAAGAGTAAAACTTCCCTAATAGGGCTGCAAGGAGAACGTCTACCATAAAAACATATCAAATCAACATAAACTCCGCCGTAAAATTTCCAAACGGAAATAAATATGGCCTAACAAAAAGGTTCGCTCACCAATTCTGTCTGGTTAATTACGACCGCATTGGTTAGATCTACTTTGTATCTGATAACTTTGGTTTTCGGATGAACATCGTGCGGATCCTTCCATCTCAACACCACTTCAATACGATTCGAAATCATGCTGATGCGTCTTTCAACAATTTCCAGATCAGAGATTGGGCCAGTGGTGAGGGAATTACCTGGAAAAATGCGTACAGCATGTAACGTATAGGTGTGCGGTAATTTCGCTTACAGATGCCCAATTCTACATTTTGTGAAATTAAGAACGTAAGAGCATGCCAAAAACGGGAGGGAAAAGTCGAGGCCAATGAGTATAGGCGTCATAGTGCTAAATTTGTTACCCATATCCAAATTAATTATACAGATATTGCGTTGGTTAGGAACGAATTGAAAATTTACAGCGGGTACCGGGCGGATACGGTTAACTGGCCAGAAAAACATAGCGACACAGAATTGTCCACGAGCTAAACTTGATGTTTCCTTGAAAAACACGATAACGAGAATTTTTATCACTGTGGGGGCCGTATGCTGGGCGTGGTCATATATATATAATGAGGTTTCAGGCGAGTGTGGGTAGTACTTTGAAATGTTGCCTGTGAGGGCAGTGTTGGCCCGATGCTGCCCTTGCAACACTCTGATATGCGTTGCGATGAACTCACCAGAATTTGGTGACATCAAAATCAGTCTCGCGTCGTTCGTTATAGCTTAAGGTATTGCAGTTGATAACAGCAAGTACGCCAGGTTGATGTAATTGTTATGCATTGATGTGCTCGCTAAGCGACAAGTAAGAATCAGTGAGGGTAGACCAAACTTTTTTGCGGATTGCCAGCACATATCTCCTAGGTATAGCATGGGAGTGCACGGATACCGGTATTTCATCGTTATCGGATTTACAAATCACAGCCCATAGCCTTTCTGGAAAGATCAAGACCGCAAAAGGCGTACGACGTACCGATATATTGGATACACCGATCGATCATGGCTGGGAATACGAGTTATTGCCGGGAAGCCCGTCATTAGTCAATACTCAATGCAGTCGGGCCTTACAGTATTCCATGAACACGAGTGTAAAGAACTTCCCTGCTTCCCTATAATAATTTCCCGTTTTGCCAATCAACGTAATCAATATATGCGAATTGTTTCTCAATTTAACCGTTTTGTGTCGGTTGGCTATTACTTTATTAGCAGAAAAATGAAGATTTGACCGTTCAGTTGGCCGAGTGGTATAGACTGTCCGCTTTCTGATCGGGAGGTTCCGGGTTCGATTCCCGACCGAGTCAAATCGAAGACTTTAAAATTGGTATTCGTTCCTTCCCTGCCTGGCAGTCGGTATCGGGGAAGTGCGGAGAACCGTGATTATAATAGTGATCCTGGCTATAAGCCGGTGGTATTGACACGATTACTATATTCACGATGACCTGTATTCATGTATCATGTTTCACGATTACTATGTCCATGTATCTGCTCCAACCTGTCTTGTTCGTGGTGCAAAACGCCGCCCGGTGATAAGCGCCACTATAATCTTCTATGAAAAAGAAAAAGAAAATGAAGATGAATGCAGCTAACCTTCCATGTCCTGATTTTCTGTACAATACTTGTCGGCATCATCTTCCTCAACTTGAAACTTCGTTATAAGCTCATGACGGCAAAAGACCACATCAAGAAGAAGATATCGTTTTACCGTTCCATATCTCCATCCACGGTATGGGTGAAGCTTAAGAAGGTGTCTTTGCCCAAATCTCATAGGAAGTCGTAGACTTCGAGTTTCCTGCAATAGGGACTAGATTCGGTGAACAGTATGTTATCTCTTGTCGAAACTCGCCTTTTCTCTATGTTGTAGAAGTGTACATGCGCGCAACCCCCGTCCTGACCTTCTCGAGTGCCAAAGGGAACGGCAAATGATACCACAGATTCATATGTAAGGAAAAGTAAAGTAAACACACTCACAGAAAGAACCGTGTTTTCCAATCACGCTAATTACCACGCTTGCATGTCATTATAAAGGTTCTCGTCGTAAGCGGGAATGGACGACAGTAGATTCGCATGTATTCGTATTCGTTGAACGTCATTCGGTAAAATCACCATATACGATCAAGAAATTACAGCGTGCGCAGCCCAGTCTGCAGACCATAATATACCTTCATTTTTACACCTCTGTGATCCAGGTTATATCGTTCTTGTTACTAGAGATTGTGGCATTCTATACTTAAGTCTTATGTACGCCAGGTGAATACCCACCGCTACTCCTCGGTCTACACGTCGAGTCCACTCATCTCAACCTAATCTTAACGCCAAAAGAAAGATTTGAATAATTGCGCAGAAGGATTATGAGGCAAATGATATTTTTATTGGTGATTATTTCTCTTATACCGAGTGGGTGTTCTTAGGGCGTTAATTGCTGGCTGAGGCCCTACTGACAATATGCGCATTTTAAGCTTCGGATAACCTTGAGGCGGCATAGAGGCCGTGCAGCACTTACCGACAGGTACTGTTATAGACTCATATCTCTGGGGTTCACACAGGGTATTGGATAAAACATGAATTTTCTTACCTTACTCAATGATTTATATCCAGAACTAAGCAAATTGCAAATGCCACCAAACTGACACTGATTGTCCATAATTCCTTCGCATGGAACTTGACATTGGATGGATGCTCCACTGCTATCGACTGTCCATATAGTACTGTTCAAATCCTCACACGGCGGGCGGATTCTAGGACCTGGTAGAGTAACATGCTTGGATGAGATAGGCCTACTTATTTGTGAATTGAAAATCCACATCAAAACTCTATCCCCGTGTTACATAAAAGATTTGTGAATTTACAGAGATGACGCTTGGAGATTTTCCGTCTTCAAAGATGGTTGCCTACATAGGCACGCATGTTTGTGTGATACCATCTTACTTGGGCATCAGGGACTTCCACCAGCACGTCGATACTCTCGCCGAATTCGAGGCCACTTAGCTTCGGCAGATAACGGTGCTAATCCCGATGAATGATTCGGTGAACTGGGCGGCGGCACTTCATATTACAACTTTCTGCTTTAGGCTGGTGGACATCAATCAATCACTATCTTAATGTAATAGGCACAGTACTAAGGGGGTGTATTTGGGCTGAGTAGGCCTACATCCAGCCTTAGCAGTCAGGGCCATAGTGCGAGCTCACGTGTTGAGTACCGTACGTACTAAATATAAATATATTGCATTCCGCGAGTAATGAAGCTTTTGAAAGACGCTGGTCTGATTCTAGACACCCTATTAAGTAAATAGCCTACCAATGTACTCACCTCCAATAACAGATCGAACGAAACGGAGGAAACCAGGTGGTCCGCCTGCGCTTGTGGTGTCAGAAAATGTGTACAAAACACCATCGTACTCGACATCTGGAAAAGTGGAGAGATGGTAGAAGGAGAGATATGGCGTGACGACTGCAAACGCAGTACGATATTCGTTGCCTACTACTGTCGGCAACTAGTGCATTGCCGCTACCGGCGGAGAACGGTCGCCGCGGTTGGACCCAAATCTGAGTAATGGGAGGGCGGACCGTGCGGCTGGAAGGGTGTTCAGAATACGATCTCGTGGCGTCGTGGCAGAACGATATGCAGTTCAGTCCACGGCGTCGCCAGCAGAACGAGATTCGAGACTATTTGTTGATAACACACTGATATCACCTGTAGGTACGTTCCACGTCAACAACAATGACAAATCATATTCCCAGTTCCCAAATCTTTTAGTTTTTTGAACACTGTAGTTGGTTGTAAAATTGAATTTCACACCATCCAGACCTGAAAAAAGAAGTTCAACGCATCTATCTAAGCTTACTGTAGTTAGCACTTAAAGTAGGCTTAGAAAGAGCTTCCAGGGACTAGACTAGGCAAACCAGTTAAGAGTAATCTTATCGCAAGTCAGTATAACTTGGATAAAAGGTCGTTAAAATCCGCACATGTAGAAGTCTTCCCACGACCTGTACGCTAACAATTTCCGTACTGAATATTGATCCCAGATCCTATGAATGACGACGTATAGTATACCGTTCGAAAGGAAGAGCAATTATGAGTCAATTAGTAGAATAGGAAGGCCTATCAGAAAAAATTCCCGCGAATAATATAAACCACCCGGGTCTCGCGTCTATGTTGCAGTTGCGGCGTGGTTCGGTCATATTTTCAGCATTATAAAAGTTCGACAATGGTGCATTATACTGTGATGTAGATATCTCAGGCCGATTGTACCGAGCCGAAGCTACAGGCCTACCATCTTTTGTACTTCATCTGCAGACCGTCATAGTCAGTTAGGCCTATCCCTATATGATTCTCAAATTTCGATTCTTCAGGACCTACTGTGTATACCGTTCCCACGCCAATGCAACTACCAAAATTCTTCCCGCTCCCGTTGAATACGTATAGCGATAATGACAGAGCATATATGGACTCGAATGGAAAATGTTTGGATTTGACCTCAAAATTACCAAATCTGAGGTATATGTTCCGATACTGATTCAGACCTATGTAGTTGTCTCCACAGATTTGACCCTGCGCGTGATGCATTGCGAAACTTAATTCGCAAGCTTGCAGATCTTATCTCCTGGTAAATCCGCAAGAACTTACTTTGATCAATAGAACATGAGTCGGTGCCGCCAACGAGTAGTATTCCGAAGTACAATATCCCATAAGTCCACATTTTCAAGGAAAAGACACTCGTTCTAGAAATAGTTGATCCATATTATGATTTACTTCATGTAAGCAACCTCTATCCTCTTTATACAATCAATGATGAAGAATCCGGCTACAGCAGTGTACTAATGCCGAGCTAGTGTATCTATACCCTCATCGCCCTGTGCGAGGCCTGATTTGAGCTAAACAGAGTTGAATTGCATGATGTTCTACTTTAATTTCCTATATTTCCTCAAATCATGACATATTGTTTTGCCTGAATTGCTTCCTTCCTAGGACACCCGGTGCATTTAGGCAAATCGCAAATCACTTCACTGAGATACTCCCCCTCGAGATACTCTGGTCGCAACTCGCAACTACCCAAAGAGGTCGTGGATATACCCAGGTCTGATCGCAAACCGGTCTATGGCGAGGTTTGATGAAGAGAGGAGCAAAGTCTGCGGAAAATCTGATTTAGCTCGTTCAAACCGAAAAGCAAGTGTAACGGAACTTAACGTTACGTGTCAATGAATAATATTATATAGCTTGTGCAACTTCCACCTCGGCAATCGAAGTCACGCTATAATCGCGCCCATAGAACTTACGACGTACCACCCAGTAATTTCGTAATTCACAATTTCCAGAAACAAGGGTAGCGTTCGGGTACGTGTCCAGGGGGGACTTTCGGGGAGAGAGGGGTTGCCATAGGGCGGATACCTGCGTGGTAAATTGGTCGTAGATAGGTAATTAGGCGATATCTGCTCCTGAAATTGATCGTAGATAGGAAATTAGGCGATATCTGCTCCTGAAATTGATCGTAGATGCATAAACAGACGTTACCTGGGTGACAACTGAGTGGCCCGCGATACCTGGGATTATCATAGTGGGGTAAATAGGCGATGCCCGCGTTTGAAATTGATGCCAGCGTGGTCTGAGATATCTGGGTGTATCCATATATTGTGATACCTGCGATACCTGGGTATATCCACAGCCCCGAAGCGATATTCTGCAAGTGAGGTATTTCAATGAAGTTTTTATGGATTTAAAGACGTACCCTAGAGTTGTTCAACAGTCGAATGGAATGAGTTGCAAACGCTCAACAATTGTGTAATGGGAATTTTTGGAAGTGACTTTATGACGATGTCCACGGTTGTGGACATGGTCATTTTAGCTGTGGGAATCGATGTAACTGCCTCATGAGCAAATTGATTTTTGACTATGAGATGATCAGATGAGTAATGATAATCATGCATGATTACTGACTGGAATCTCGTTTACTCCGTCGAAACTAAATCGTGAAAACACGAATCGGTAGCTTTTCGGCCGTGATCCCGGCTTTACTTCACACCGGAATAGGCCCTAATGTGACGCAAAGGTGAAACAAGGCTCTGAGCCGCGTTTGCTTGCCAAACCTGCATAGCTGGTAACACTACTAACACTAACATATCTACCGTGCGACTATGTAGGCCTGTGATTAATAGCAGTTTCTCATCATGATTGGGACAACGTTATGCAGGGTAATACCCCACTCTCTGAAAAACTCACTTCTCTAGTCCTTAAATGGCTTCTCGTTTTACATTGTGTGTACTCTCAAACTAGTTGGCATAAACTGCAAGTACAGCTATTACTGTGACGGCGCGTAATTGTAATTCCTATTCCGCTTTTCAACTAGGCACATTGACTATTAAATTCTAATTGACTGTTCTTAGCGATTCGATCCTGTAATGTATGAAGTTATAGCCGAGTTTATTATCCACCATATTACCTCACAGATTCCAACATTACGCATGCATGTACGTCCAAAACTTGAGAGAGCGAGCAGACCGAACGTGTCCAGCTCTTCAGACCGTAAGAAAAAGGCATTCTCAATACTCAATGATGCATATTAACCACAGAAGAAATGCAGTTCCCTAGTTACGACACAACAGTTCCATCGACCGAAGCACATGTTTGACTTTCGATCGATGCATGTAAATTCGTAGGCTATGGGGAGAAAAGTAAGATATTTCAATATTAATTGATGGTTCTTCCAGGCCCTTACAATACTCCAGATACAATTTACAATATGTTTAATCTTCAGTTCCTATTATCTCTGCACGACCTAAAACTTGCTCCTTATGATGAATAGACAACTTTCAGGATATCAAACTTCAATCCCGCTTAGACTTCAGCACAAAAAGTGCTTAGCGAGTGAGCAGCGGTCATATGCATATAGGCCTACATTTCGAGTTAGTTGATGGGGGCTGCAGTAAAAATCTGTCGATGCTTTGAGTTTAGAGAACATTTAGAACGTCCTAGACCAGTTATATTTCGCCAATTGTTTTAATATGCTTGTGCTATTCAGTGTAGAATTGCAGGACCGTTGTGATATGCCGATCGGACGGGTGCTCTCGACATCATCTTACGAATGCTTAGTCAAATCGATTTTAACGTGTTTGGCAGCAGTGGATATCACCAGCGATTCCGGGAAATGTGGATTCACCCTGGCCTCCACCCTGTTGTTACCTGCCAGTGAACTTCAACTAGAGATCGACCGATATTGGTTTGTTCAGGCCGATACGATAATCGGCCTTTCACATGACTGGTCGATATCGATAAAACCCCCAAATCCTGAATATCGGCCTCGATAATCGGCCGGGGCGATATGATCGGTCGAACCCTACTTTCAACAGCGATATTTCATTTGTGTGCAAGCAATGAGAGAACGGATATATAGCCAGAGGTTCAGAAAAAAGAGTAAAGACTAAAGCGTGAAGTCTCACGAGAATTATCACTGACAAGGGGTTAACAAGTTTGACCTGCATTTCGAGGAAACCGGAAATTTGCAGGGGTTAAAAGCGAATACAACGCTTTGTAACATCTTGACAGTAGCCAATGCCTGACAATTATATTCTTATCTGGCAGTGTCTTTATCACGCCGATTTTTCACTTTCGTTCGTAAAAGACTGAGCAAAGTTATTGGCAATAGTGCGAGGTGATGAGTTTGTTGTGTTGCTCGTGTCTTCGCGTGGATCCAACTCAGAGACTACCGTGTGTAGATTTACGTAAGTAACACTGCTGGGCTGAGCAGGATCCTTCATCATTTTCTCTAGGGCTGCAAATGTAGGTCTCTTCGATGGTCGCCATTCCCAACATTGTAGCATCGTATTGTATCTATAGAATAAAACAGGTAAGATTTTTCTTCTGATCAGGTGGTGTCGGGTCCGATTTCCGACCGAGTCAAATCAAAGACTGTAAAATTGGTATCCGTTCCTTCTGTTTGGCAGTTAGTACCGGAGAGAAATGGGGAGTGCGCCGGTTGTCGCTGTTTTAGTGGTCCGGGTTATAAACCGTAAGTATTGACATGCGCACTGTAAGAATTCGCGTCACGTACATGACCTTAGTAGTTGCAAACGCCATAAATTCAAAACAACAACAAATAACGTAGCGTGATAGGGTCTGTTACAAACACCCACTGACCACCAGGGCTGGGCAAAATCGAATAGCGACAGGCATCGAATTGACGCGATAGGCCGACATAACCAATCCTCAAATTGAGCCGAGAATCCTTCAAATTTAAATATCATAAATGTTTAGACATTTGCAGCAAACATGCGGTAAACAGATTAAAGCAGTATTTGCGTGAAGTGCCCCTCTCAGCACTATCCTCAACACGCCAGCCGTTTAGCGAGGAAGCTGCAGTTACAATTTTAAACATCTTTGGTATGATGCGGTCGCTGGATTTGCACCGGGACCTACCATTACACAACAAAGCCGGTGGACATTCCAGAAGTACAAAAAAATATAAATATTTTTCTGTACAAACATATCGTTAAGTGTACAAAAAGGTTATAGATCTGTATAGTTAGCGAAGAAACCGAGTATGAAGCACGCATAAAGCTAGCGAACTCTACAGTAACTACTTACAAAGGCTGCGTGCAAGATAATGGTCGCTGCATTCGATAGCCGGACTTCAACTTCTCGAATAAGTCTCCCGATTCAATACCAGCATACGGTTTTGCTCCCAATGTGACAGTCTCGTATAGTAGAATACCGTACGACCATCTGAATAATGTAGATTGCGTACTTGTGAGACCAGTCTACGGTATAGTCAGTTCGTAGCGTATTTTCCATAATAATCACTGCGCATTCGGCCGAGTGGTTGGACTCACATCCTGGTTTCGATTGCCAACCGAGAGTCGAACCAAAGACTTTAAAACTGATGGATACACCCGTAGTATGCTTGGTAGTCAGTTGTGGAGGGGGTGAGTGCGGGAGGTTGTGGTCGTGATAGTGATTGCGCATAAAAGGAAAAATCGACACACGGATGGCCGGATGGGTCTATTACGTAAGCATAGACCTTGCGTACGTGACCTATGTGAAATAAACACCATAAATTCAAAATAACATCTTTCCCATGTTGGTGACGGTAGCTTTTGTCTTGATGGAAAAGCAGATCTCCGAAAGCTGTGAATTTAATTCCAATAAACTGGGGCGGACGTTAAATCTGTGGTGACCTGTTATATTCTATCTAATACTAAACAAAAAGATAGAAATTTCTCTAAGACTGGGTAACCACGAGGGACCGTAATACAGTTTTGCGCATCAATGTGGGCAGGACAATGTGATGAATAGTAGTTGCGCGTTGGGACAAACAATGACAATACTTACACATCACTTCTCCAGTCGATTGGCACTCGACCATCCATCATTCTCTCAGGACTCACCCACCGAAGTGGAACGGTTTTTTCAATGACGTTTCGCAGCATTCCTTCTTCATATACGTTATTCGCCAAACCAAAGTCAGATATTTTGCATGAAAGACCCTAAAAAGTGAAAGCATGATTCTTTTTATTCGTTCGAACATTCCAATCGTAGTCTCACGAGTAGACAGTGAACATCATTTGAACGGGGTTTTATGCATGATTTATCTGTAGCAGCCGACGACCCAGTTTGCCTGGGATTGGTCGTGGGGTATGCTGGTACGGCGGGAGATTGTTTACCGCAACACTCACAGGTAATTTAGCTTTCCGTGAAAT
Source organism: Botrylloides violaceus (assembly GCA_030412335.1). NCBI lineage: Eukaryota > Metazoa > Chordata > Ascidiacea > Stolidobranchia > Styelidae > Botrylloides > Botrylloides violaceus. Next base: position 5,439,631 of record JASFYC010000810.1, read on the forward strand.
CTTTGTGGTGTGATAAAATTGGCCAATGATTGCGCCCCCGTTCGAGTACAATTTCATCATCACTTGTACACTCTTTGCTTTGTTATATTCACAGTTCGGTTTTAAAGTGTTCTGACTTTTTAAGTGTGCGTAAACTTTTTTATCACGCGTATGGACTAAAACCATACAGGGCAGTATTAAAGTTTATTGATCTTCGTATCGTTCCTATGTGAATACCATTGCTTAGTTAAACCTATTACTACTTCTACAATGCGCAACATTATTTCTCATTACGAGAGCGCATTGGATGTGGCCAGGTAATAAACATACACCTTTCGCGAGACGTCCAATTTCTCTTATTTGTTTCTATTCTCCATCTTCGAAGAGCGATGATTTACGCAATTAATGACTTTCTTGCTTTTATAGTTTGATGTGTTAACGGTTTTTGAGAAGCGTTTTCAGTGTTTGGCAAACGCAATTTCTACAAAATGCGTACTTGGGTGATTTCATATTGTGTAGGCGTGTGAGCGTGTCTATTATGCGCACGCAATGCATTTCAGTGCCGAGATATTTCAGCTGAACGAATACGATGATTTTGCCAACAACTTCTTGCGATTTTATAAGTAAGTCGGTAGCCTACTTTTGCAAATGGTTAGTGTAACCGGAAGCGAGACATCAAGCACGTATCCCCGCAATTGCAATGTCACAAACCCGATACGTTATAATGTCTAGTCGGGATTAGCAGACATCTATAACTGTCTGACTATACTGTACTTTCAATGTCGCGCTCAAGTCAATCACCGTTTATGCTAATTACTCGATGGGTATAACGATTAGGATAGATGCCATTCAACTGGATGTGTCACGAATGTCATCTAGGCGTCCGTGGTCGGAGTCTATCTCATTCGACGCACAATTTTTTAATCGTGATATTCGGCCTACTGGGCCGCGGGGTTTCGGCGGATAGATCCTGTGTCTTAGCCTCGTCTTGCCTGACAGTCTGGTACATCTAGTTGTAGTGGTACCGGTACCGTGGTAGGCTACCTAATCGCTGCTTCTTTTTGAAGCAATTGCAATGTTGCAATGATGCAATGTGAATGCACCTTCCATGCGATTATCACCTTCTTCTTCACAACCAACAGAAATATAGGATGGTAGATTACCTACTTTACATTTCAACTAACAATCAGCATCCCGTCCGTATCATGGTAAAGGCAATTCTCAAATGGAAATTTATGACTTGGGACTACCGCTGAAAGTTCAATATATTGTTTCTTATACTAAAATTTTATTATGCCTCAACTAATCTTGAAACGGCTTCCCTCAGCGGGTCGGGTGTGAATTCTGTAGGCCCGCCATCTGTTTTTCTTATTGCATCTTTCGACTTGCAGTACCCTTTAACCTGTCTTTCATATTAGTCCAGCGTTTTCTCAGCTTGCAGACTTTGCGAGGGCAGCGGAGTGCCTCCGCAATAAATTCCACAACTATCCGCTCCATAGCCTGGGTCTTTATCAACAGAATATGTCTTTTCGGATTGCATTTTCATTCAACCTCTGGATTCTCCCTGACGAGGAGGAGCAACTTCTCTTTATCTCTCAAAATGAAGTTCCGAGCCCGTGGCGACGATGTATCGACAACTGTCCGAAAGATTTTGACTTTCTCAAAAATTCCTTTTGTCACGCAATAGAGCAGGTCCGTTGAAACGGGGCTTGGAGGTGCTGCTTCCACGCTTTCATTTGCTTATTATATTCTATTTGTGTATTGTATTGATTATTGCCAGTAGTAACACATTCACTTTGTGTTAAAAATTAAATTTATCGCTCGTGACTTGCTTGCGAGCAGCATAATTCCGTGGCCCAAGCCTTGCTTCGAGATAGTTTAACGAAGCGGCGTAAAGACCGGTTGAAGTATCAGTCTCGGTCAAAATTTGCTTAGAAATGGAGTTTACGAAACAGCGCAGTGATAGTAGCCAGGATATTTTCGAATGCAAAAAGCCATTTCTGGCAGGCTCAACAACTCATGGAAAGTGCAGAAATATACATTCGTTGAACCTCGATGAACTGGGGTATACAGAGACTGACCGAAGCTTTCTTGTTCTTGTTATTGTAACGCATTAGAAGGCTTTTTCAAGGTTGTGTAGGTTAGTGAACCATTCAGTTGGTGAGCTGAGTTATGCCAATCAAAACCTCCAAGTCAAAGTGTTGTTGGACGCGCGCCCATTTTAGAGATTTGTTGCATGTCAGTAAACCGTGTCGGCTGGAATATATTCGTCCATTTTCTGTAGCAAAACCGGCTGCGACATAATGCTAAAGGGGTAGTTGCAACATTATGAATAATTTAAAACAATTTTATCTTTGAATATGACCACAGATATACAGTCATCGAGTCATGCTATGAATATTAGACCACAACACCTAATAATGCATCTTCGACGAGAGTAATCGTAGTCAATATGCTCGACTCAGTAGGAGTTCACCAACATCCGTAATGAGAGCGACAACCAATTAGCGAAGTCACACCAGACAATACGCTTACCAAATTATCTCAGGGGGAATGAATCGCCGGATATACTGGCTTTCGAAGTCGAAGATGATGAGACAAGCCTGTATGTTTATTGTTTACATTGAAGAATGAACAGGTAGACTGGCGCTCAAGAAACAGGAACTTGATAAGACCAACGAAAGCCGCCTGCTGAAAGCTATGTCGTCAGTATAAAAGTCTGCTGGAAGCAAGGCCCGCTTCACTTGAGTATGATTGCGAAATAAAGTCAGTGGCAAAGCTTGAAGTAGGAGAGCTCGACTACGGATTCGTGATTTCTATTCGTTTTTTTAAGACAAAATACCAACAAAAATAAAACATGTGCCGACCAGATTGTATCTGCACCGGTAATACTGAAGGTCTCTGCGATTTATGGCTGGTAAGTACTTTGTGTTGTGTCAAGTATCTTTGCTAGAATGACTGTAAGCCCATCCTCTTCATTACGGCCGAAGTCCATTTACGGGTTGCGAGTGAAAAGTTAGGGCATTGGAGGGTCCTATGCCCTTTCGCACCGATGTGAGTCAGATATGGTCTGAATGTTGCCTTACATGGTAACGGCTACGCTACACTGGACTATGTTAGGTTTGCATCCTCTTATCAACGGATAGACTACCCAAGGCCATGTGCATTTGCTGCCTCGTGTCATACGCGGGCCGACGGTAAATTTCTGATTGGACGAAATTGTTTTGCTCGACGAAAATACTACTCTTTGATATTAATAAACTATTTAAAGGACAGTTGTAGCGCTGTGACATATATGGTATGCATCGACCGATCAGACTCGGTAACTTAATACTTTTCCATTTCAGAAACGCCAGGCTTCTATTGCGCGGTATCGTGAATATGTGCAAGATGAATTTTACGAATTCAAGTATTTCATAGGAAGATTGCGCGACGAGGTAAGCAGAGGGCTATCTACAAAGACAAGCGTTAGGCTACTACAACCGTTAACTTACCATAGATTTAACATCCAGTCTTGATTTGCGTAGAATAATAACGTTCACAAGATTAACATGACCCAGTCAGAAAACTTTGCTCGGAAAACGAGCGCCCGCACATGAATTATTTTTGGGTACCGCACTGTCAAGTTTGGCCGAAAACATCCCGAGAACTTTCTGATGAAAAACAATGCGGCCTACGCTTGGATTACCGAGCGTTTTACGCTTCTCGGTCTTTCGTATGATTTTCGAGCCGTCAACGAAATGTCCGACTTGGTTCCGCATCTGGCAATCAAACGGATAACAGCCTCCTGCCGATTGCGGGAGTTCATCGGAATGGCCGGTGCAGTACCGCGTTCTACCAACTTCTAGGTATGGCCGACTCGTCTCCGCAATCGGTAATTGCGTGGAAACCCTCCGACATGTCGACGTTTACAGCTTATCGAGCGCAACGGTCGAATCCTTGGACTGGTATCGTCGTCAGTTGCATGTGGTGCGTGTAGTTCAGACAACCGTACACTTTTGTGATTTGAAAATGAGGTGCAGGTACAACAACACTGTGCATGCCAGTTCCATGGCATTGTATCCTAAATTCTACCGGTACATGTTACCGCTTGATACCGTAGCACTGTTGATACTGCACCGGTGTAGGACGGTTTTGTTCAATCTAGGCTAAATCTAGCCTCTCGGTATGTTCAACGAGATGGTAGGTTGGCAAAATCAGCATATCGTAAGGAGAAACTCCGCAATTGTGACGTTATCATCATAATATATCTAAGAGAAAGTTCATAACTGCACTTGGTGTTTTGCACCTATTGGCACCTATTTACACCCACAGGACTTCCGGCTTAGCCAAGCCATCATAAATATGGTTTTATACTCACCATAAATCTTGGTAATTCAAAATATATTGCATTATAAGTTTCTCGCCCATATGCGCGACAAAAAATGAAAAGAAAATATAAAGCCATGACCTACTACATTCACGGCCTTCCAGGTCGGTCGCAATGCAAAATATTAGTGGGCACAAAATGTAGTAGGCCCTGATAGAACCAAGTCTGGACGATAGTGAATATTATTTACGCTAAAATACAACACAAATAATTATCTCTCTCTCTCTCCCTCTTTACGCAGCTAATTGAAAGAACGTACTATATTGAAGGCGCCTCAGTCGAGGGGAATATTCTTGAGACGTGGCTGGAGGAAATAAACAGTACATCAAAGGCTATCACTCATACCTGGAGAGATTGTCAAATTAAAAATGATCCGGAATTTTTTGATCAGCTGAGATACGTAAGTAGCTGACTAGGCCGATGTCGTAAGCTAAATATAGTGGTTAGTGACCCCCTCCTCTTCTGGATGGTTATTAATCTCAGAAACTTTGAACCATATTAACCTCTTGGGAGGATACTGACCAGACACCCCATTAGGTGACTTATGCATTGCCTATGTAAGGAAGACATGGTCTGCGGTTTGTTACCCTGCACCACACTCTCATGTCACACTAGGAAACACACCCCGTTTGTGGAGAAACGACCCGAAACATCCAACCCCTGTTCTAAGACGCTTGAGAAGTATCCGCACCCGACGCTGCCAGTAGAAACCGGTTGGGGATGGGTCAAGGATAGGAAAGAAGAAGTGGAGTTGCTTGTTCTTCTGTTCCCACTTTAACCTTCATTTGCCCACGATCCATTCTGATGTACCGCTGTTTCTATGGAGGAGCGAGAGTGGAACAGGCACATATGGGCGTCTGCATTTCAATCTTGGCGGTCTTTGTTCACGTTGTCTGGTTACCAGGCTATGGAGAAGAAGTGACTCATTAGATTGCAGACGGCCTTTGCTGATTGTCGTACAATTACGAATATCATCCCCTAATTTTATACCAATAAACTGTAAAAACAGATTTCTCAGCAACCTTTTCTTTCTTCCAGATGATGCAAATGGCGATGACTGAAATTCAAGAGGCGTGCAAGAATGAATTCGGTTTCTTTATCCCATTGCCGTAAATTTTGTCCATCTTTGGCCACGTTTATTTTGTGTTATGGCTACTTGAATATATGTAAATTTTGCTAGAATGTTTTGTGTTCCAGTCGCGAGTTTGTAGCTTGTAGTATGCCGAGCAGCTGAGATAGGTCGGGGATGTAAACCACTGTTTCGCTCGAACTTGGTCAAGTGTGCCGCAAGATGGGATGATTTTGTAGTTTGTAATGAGTAGCATGCTGAGTATGATAATATTTTCTACCACTGTTCCACGTATTTAGTCAAGTGATTCGCGAAATGGAATCACTGACTGAATGATACAAAATGGCGGACAGCGGAATTTCAGAAGGGTCGGCGCGGGTATAGCTGTGAAATACCCAGTTTGAAAAATGTACGCCAGGTCGAGGCTGACGGTACACGCGTAAATACTTCCGGTTTATAGCACGGAAAACTATCACAACCTCCCACTCCGCTCTTACCAGATACCGGGAAACAAACCGAAACCTCCAGATCAGAATGCGGACCGTCTAAAACACTCGGCGAAGTGATTATCGTGGGTGGGACGCTTCCCTCTCTTCTCTTGACGAAGGAGAATGACTGCTCCATTCACCTTGTTCAAACCCACATGAAATATATCTAAGACGCCGAACCGAGGGACAGTACGGAAGCAGGACATTGCAGCCAGGTAATCTTACGCGACCAGAACTGATCAGGTAATTGTTCCGCTAGATGACAGAAGCGATCCAAACCGTGCATCTCCGTCCGCATCATGGTAAAGGCAATTCTCAAATGGAAATTTATGACTTGGGACAACCGCTGAAAGTTCAATATATGTTGCTTACACTAAAATTTTAATATGCCCCAAATACTCACTCAGCGGGCCGGGTGTGAATTCTGTAGGCCCGCCGCCTGTTTTTCTCATTGCCCCTTTCGACTTGCCGTACCCTTTGACCCGTCTTTCATATCAGTTCACCGTTTTCTCAGCTTGCTGGCTTTGCGAGGGCAGCCGAGTGCCTCCGCAATAAATTCCGCGTTTATCCGCTTCCAAGGCTGCATCTTTGGAAACAGAAGAGATCTTTTCGGGTTTTATTTTAATTCAACCTCTGGATTCTCCCTGACGAGGAGGAGCAACTTCTCTTTATCTCTCAAAATGAAGTTCCGAGCCCGTGGTGACGATTTATCGACAACTGTCCGCAAGATTTTGGCTTTCTCAAAAATTCCTTTTGTCACGGAATAGAGCAGGTCCGTTGGACTGGGGCTGGGAGGTGCTGCTTCCGCGCTTGCATTTGCATATTGTATTGTATTTGTTTATTGTATTGTATTTGTTTATTGTATTAAATAATTCGCTCAGTAACACATTCATTTTGCGTTAGAAAATAAATCTATCGCTCGTTAGTTGCTTGCAAGCAGCATAATTCCGTGGCCCAACCCTGCTTCGAGATAGTTTAACAAAGCGGAGTAAAGACCGGTTGAAGTATCATTCTCGGTCAAAATCTGAATAGAATTGGACTTTACGAAAAAGCGCAGTGATAGTAGCCCGGATATTTTCAAATACAAAAAGCCAATTCACGCACGCTCAACAACTGATGGAAAGTGCATAAAGATGCTTTCGCTGAACCTCGATGAACTGGAGTATAGTACCGGTACCATCGCGAATAGAGAGACTGACCGGAGCTTTCTTTGTTCTTGTTATTGTTACGCCTTAGAAGCCAATTTTTACGGTTTTGTAGGTTAGTGAATAATTCAGTTGGTGTGCTGACATATGTCAATCAAAAGCTCCAAATCAAAATCTGGTTGAACGCGTCCCCATTTTAGAAATATGTTGCATATCAGTAAACCGTGTCGGCTTGAATATGTCCGTCCATTTTCTGTAGCAAACCCGGCTGGGCCAAATGCAAAAGGGATATTTGCAACATTCTGAATAATTTTAAACTGTTTTATCTTTGAACATGACCACAGATATACAGTCATTGAGTCATGCTATGAATATTAGACAAAAACATTAATGATGCATCTGCAACGTGATCAATCGTAGCCAACATGCTCGACCCAGCGGGAGTTCACCAACATCCGTAAAGAGTGCGACATTAGTGCGACAACCAATTAGCGATATTGCTAAGCCGAGGTCACACCAGCCTTGGACAATAGGCTTACATAATTATCTCAAAGCGGATGAATCGCCGGATAAACTGGCTTTCTAAGTCGAAGATGCAACAAGCCTGTATGCCTATTGTTTGCATTGAAGAATGAACCGCTAGACTGGCTCTCAAGGAGCAGGAATTTGATAAGACCAAGGAAAGCCGCATGCTGAAAGCTATGTCGGGAGTATAAAAGTCTTCTGGAAGCAAGGCCCGCTTCACTTGAGTTTGACTGCAAAATAAAGTCGGTGGCAAAGCCTGAAGTCGGAGAGCTCGACTACGGATTAGTGATTTCCACTCGTTCTTTCAAGACAAAATATCAACCAAAATAAAACATGTGCCGACCAGATTGTACCTGCACCGGGAATACTGAAGGTGTCTGCAATTTATGGCTGGTAAGTACTTTGTGTTGTGTCAAGTATCTTTGCTAGAATGACTGTAAACCCTTCCTCTTCATTACGGCCCAAGTCCATTTACGGGCTGCAAGTGTACTAGTTACGGCATTGGATGGTCCTATGCCCTTTCGCACCGACGTGGGTCAGATATGGTCTGAATATTTCCTTACATGGTCACGGTTAGGCTACACTGCATGGACTTATGTTAAGCTTGCATACTCTTATCAATGGATAGACAACCTCAGGCAATGTGCAATTGTTGCCTCGTGTCATACGCGGGCCAGCGGTAAACTTTTGATTGGACGAAATTGACTTGCACGACGAAAAGTCTACTTTTTGATATTAATAAACTATTTAAAGGGCAATTTTAGTGCTGTGTCATATATGGTATACTTCGGCCGATCAGACTCGGTAACTGAATACTTTTCCATTTCAGAAACGCCAGGCTTCCATTGCACGGTTTCGTGATTATGTGCAAAATGTCTTTTACGAATTTAAGTATTTCATAGGAAGATTGCGCGACGAGGTAAGCAGAGGGCTGTCTACAAAGACAAACGTTAGGTTACCACAACCGTTAACTTACCATAGATTTAACATCCAGTCTTGATTTGCGTAGAATAATAACGTTCACAAGATTAACATGACCCAGTCAGAAAACTTTGCTCGGAAAACGAGCGCCCACACGTGAATTATGTTCGGGTACCGCACTGTCAAGTTTGGCCGAGAGCATTCCGAGCACTTTCTGATGAAAAACAATGCGACCTACACTTGGATTACTGAGCGTTTCCGCTTCTCGGTCTTTCGTAGAATTTTCGAGCAGTCCACGAATAGTCCGACTTGGTTCCGCATCTGGCAATCAAACGGATAACAGTCTCCTGGCGATTGCGGGAGTTCATCGGAATGGCCGGTGCAGTACCGCGTTCCTACCAACTTCTCGGTATGACCGACTCGTCTCCGCAATCGTTAATTTCGTGGAAACCCACCGACATGTCGACGTTTACAATTTATTGAGCGCAACGGTCGAATCCTTGGCCTGGTATAGTGGTCAGTTCCATGTGGTGCGTGTAGTTCACACAACCGTACACTTTTGTGATTTGAAAATGAGGTGCAGGTACAATAACACTGTGCATGTCAGTTACATGGCATTGTAGCATTCTACCGGTACATGTTACCGCATGATACCGTAGCACTGTTCTTCGTGGCCGGTATACTGCTTGATACTGCACCGGTGTAGGACGGTTTTGTTCAATCTGAGCGAAATCTAGCCTCTCGGTATGTTCAACGAGATGGCAGGTTGGCAAAATCCGCATATCGTAAGGAGAAACTCCGCAATTGTGACGTTATCATCATAATATATCTAAGAGAAAGTTCATAACTGCACTTGCAGTTTCGTAACTATTGGCACCTATTTACACCCACTACACTTCCGGCTTCGCCATTAAGTATATTGTTTTATACTCACCATAAATCTTGGTAATTAAAAATATGTTGCATTATAAGTTTCTCGCCCAGATGCGCGACAAAAAATTAAAAGAATATATAGAACCATTGCCTGCTACATTCACGGCCTTCCAGGTCGTTCGCAATGCAAAATATTAGTGGGCACAAAATGTAGTAGGCCATGATAGAACCAAGTCTGGACGATAGTGAATATTATTTACGCTAAAATACAACAAAAATAATTATCTTTCTCTCTCTCCCTCTTTACGCAGCTAATTGAAAGAACGTACTATATTGATTGCGCCTCAGTCGATGGGAATATTCTTGAGACGCGGCTGGAGGAAATAAACAGTACATCAAAGGCCATCACTCGTTTATGGAGACAATGTCAAATTAAAAATGATCCGAAATTTTTCGATCAGCTGAGACACGTAAGTAGCTGAGTAGGCCGATGTCGGAAGCTAAATATAGTAGTTAGGGACCACCTACCTCTTCTGGATGGTTAGGCCTATTGATCTCAGAAACATTGCACCAAATTAACCTCTTGGGAGGCTACTATGACCAGACACGTGGTTTGGTTACCAGGCTATTGAAATGACGTGACTCATTAAATTGCAGACGGCCTATGCTGATTGTCGCACTATTACGAATATCATCCCCTCATTTTATACCAATAAACTGTAAAAACAGATTTCTCGGCAACCTTTTCTTTCTTTCAGATAATGCAAATGGGGATGACTGAAATTCATGAGGCGTTCAAGAAGGAATTCGGTTTCTTTATCCCGTTGTCGTGAATTTTGTCCGTCTTTTGCATCGTGTTTTGTGTTATAGGTATTTGAATATATGTAAATTTTGCTAGAATGTTTGGTGTTCCAGCAGTCGCGAGTTTGTAGCTTGTAGTATGCCGAGCAGCTGAGATAGGTCTGGGGTTTTGCCATTGTTTCGCTCGAACTTGGTCAAGTGTGTCGCAAGATGGGATGATTTTGTAGTTTGTAATGTGTAGCATGCTGAGTATGATAATATATTCTACCACAGTTCCACGTATTTAGTCAATTGATTCGCGAAATGGAATCACTGACTGAATGATACAAAATGGCGGACAGCGGAATTTCAGAAGTGTCGGTGCGGCTAGTGGTGAAATACCCAGTCATACCGGGAAACAAACCGAAACCTCCAGATCAAAATGCGGACAGTCTAAAACACTCGTCGAAGTGATAATCGCGTGTGAGACGCTTCCCTCTCTTCTCTTTACGAAGGAGAATGACTGCTCAATTCACCTTGTCTAAACCTGTATGAAATATATCTAAGACGCCGAACCGAAGAACAGTACGTAAGCAGGACGTTGCAGCCAGGCTACCTTACGCGACCAGAATTGATGAAGAAATTGTTCCGCTAGATGGATGAAGAGACCCAAACGGTGCATCTCCGTCCGCATTATGGTAAAGGCAATTCTCAAAAGGAAATTTATGACTTGGGACAACCGCTGAAAGTTCAATATATGTTGCTTGAACTAAAATTTTAATATGACCCAAGTACTCGCTCAGCGGGCCGGGTGTGAATTCTGTAGGCTCACCGTCCATTTTTCTCATTGCCCCTTTCGATTTGCAGTACCCTTTATCGACCCGTCTTTAATATTAGTTCACCGTTTTCTCAGCTTACTGGCTTTCCGAGAACAGCCGAGTGCCTCCGCAATAAATTCCACGGCTATCCGTTGCCAAGCCAGGGTCTTCGGTAACAGAAGAGATCTTTTCGGGTTAAATTTTCATTCAACCTCTGAATTCTCCCTGAAGAGGAGGAGAAACTTCTCTTTGTCTCTCAAAATGAAGTTCCGAGCCCGTGGTGACGATTTATCGACAACTGTCCGAAAGATTTTGGCCTTCTCAAAAATTCCTTTTTTCACGGAATAGAGCGTTAGAAGTTAAATTTATCGCTCGTGACTTGCATGCAAGCAGCATAATTCCGTTGCCTACGCGCTGCTTCGAGATAGTTTAACGAAGCGGAGTAAAGACCCGTTAAAGTATCATTCTCGGTCAAATTCTGCTTGGAAATGGAGTTTACGAAAAAGCGCAGTGATAGTAGCCAGGATATTTTCGAATGCAAAAAGCCATTTCTCGCAGGCTCAACAACTCATGGAAAGTGCAGAAATATACATTCGTTGAACCTCGATGAACTGGGGTATAGTACCGGTACCAAAGCGAATACAGAGACTGACCGAAGCTTTCTTGTTCTTGTTATTGTAACGCATTAGAAGACTTTTTTAAGGTTGTGTAGGTTAGTGAACCATTCAGTTGGTGAGCTGAGTTATGTCAATCAAAACCTCCAAGTCAAAGTGTTGTTGGACGCGCGCCCATTTTAGAAATATGTTGCATGTCAGTAAACCGTGTCGGCTGGAATATATTCGTCCATTTTCTGTAGCAAAACCGGCTGCGACAAAATGCAAAAGGGGTAGTTGCAACATTATGAATAATTTAAAACAGTTTTATCTTTTAATATGACCACAGATATACAGTCATTGAGTCTTGCTATGAATATCAGACCACAACACCTAATGATGCATCTCCGACGAGAATAATCGTAGTCACCATGATCGACTCAGTAGGAGTTCACCAACATCCGTAATGAGTACGACAACCAATTAGCAAAGTCACACCAGACAATAGGCTTACCAAATTATCTCAAGGGGAATGAATCGCCGGATATACTGGCTTTCGAAGTCGAAGATGATGAGACATGCCTGTATGCTTTTTGTTTACATTGAAGAATGAACAGGTAGACTGGCTATCAAGAAACAGGAACTTGATAAGACCAACGAAAGCCGCCTGCTGAAAGCTATGTCGTCAGTATATAAGTGTGTTGGAAGCAAGGCCCGCTTCACTTGAGTTTGATTACGAAATAAAGTCGGTGGCAAAGCCTGAAGTCGGAGAGCTCGACCACGGATTCGTGATTTCCATTCGTTTTATCAAGACAAAATATCAACCAAAATTAAACATGTGCCGACCAGATTGTATCTGCACCGGGAATACTGAAGGTCTCTGCGATTTATGGCTGGTTAGTACTTTGTGTTATGTCAAGTATCTTTTCTAGAATGACTGTAAACTTATCCTCTTCATTACGGCCCATTTCCATTTACGGGCTGCAAGTGTACTAGTTACGGCATTGGATGGTCCTATGCCCTTTCGCACTGATGTGGGTCATCTACGGTCTGAATATTGCCTTACATGGTCACGGTTAGGCTACACTGGACTTATGTTAAGCTTGCATACTCTTATCAATGGATAGACAACCTCAGGCAATGTGCAATTGTTGCCTCGTGTCATACGCGGGCCAGCGGTAAACTTTTGATTGGACGAAATTGACTTGCACGACGAAAAGTCTACTTTTTGATATTAATAAACTATTTAAAGGGCAATTTTAGTGCTGTGTCATATATGGTATACTTCGGCCGATCAGACTCGGTAACTGAATACTTTTCCATTTCAGAAACGCCAGGCTTCCATTGCACGGTTTCGTGATTATGTGCAAAATGTCTTTTACGAATTTAAGTATTTCATAGGAAGATTGCGCGACGAGGTAAGCAGAGGGCTGTCTACAAAGACAAACGTTAGGTTACCACAACCGTTAACTTACCATAGATTTAACATCCAGTCTTGATTTGCGTAGAATAATAACGTTCACAAGATTAACATGACCCAGTCAGAAAACTTTGCTCGGAAAACGAGCGCCCACACGTGAATTATGTTCGGGTACCGCACTGTCAAGTTTGGCCGAGAGCATTCCGAGCACTTTCTGATGAAAAACAATGCGACCTACACTTGGATTACTGAGCGTTTCCGCTTCTCGGTCTTTCGTAGAATTTTCGAGCAGTCCACGAATAGTCCGACTTGGTTCCGCATCTGGCAATCAAACGGATAACAGTCTCCTGGCGATTGCGGGAGTTCATCGGAATGGCCGGTGCAGTACCGCGTTCCTACCAACTTCTCGGTATGACCGACTCGTCTCCGCAATCGTTAATTTCGTGGAAACCCACCGACATGTCGACGTTTACAATTTATTGAGCGCAACGGTCGAATCCTTGGCCTGGTATAGTGGTCAGTTCCATGTGGTGCGTGTAGTTCACACAACCGTACACTTTTGTGATTTGAAAATGAGGTGCAGGTACAATAACACTGTGCATGTCAGTTACATGGCATTGTAGCATTCTACCGGTACATGTTACCGCATGATACCGTAGCACTGTTCTTCGTGGCCGGTATACTGCTTGATACTGCACCGGTGTAGGACGGTTTTGTTCAATCTGAGCTAAACCTAGCCTCTCGGTATGTTCAACGAGATGGCAGGTTGGCAACATCAGCATATCGTAAGGAAAAACTCCGTATTGTGACGTTATCATCATAATATATCTAAGAGAAAGTTCCTAACTGCACTTGCAGTTTCGTACCTATTGGCACCTATTTACACCGACTACACTTCCGGCTTAGCCATCATGAATATTGTTTTATACTCACCATAAATCTTGGTAATTAAAAATCTGTTTCATTATAAGTATCTCGCCCAGATGCGCGACAAAAAATGAAAAGAATATATAGAACCATGGCCTGCTACATTCACGGCCTTCCAGGTCGGTCGCAATGCAAAATATTAGTGGGCACAAAATGTAGTAGGCCATGATAGAACCAAGTCTGGACGATAGTGAATATTATTTACGCTAAAATACAACAAAAATAATTATCTCTCTCTCTCTCCCTCTTTACGCAGCTAATTGAAAGAACGTACTATATTGATTGCGCCTCAGTCGATGGGAATATTCTTGAGACATGGCTGGAGGAAATAAACAGTACATCAAAGGCCATCACTCATATATGGAGAGATTGTCAAATTAAAAATGATCCGGAATTTTTTGATCAGCTGAGACACGTAAGTAGCTGACTAGGCCGGTGTCGGAAGCTAAATATAGTGGTTAGTGACCACCTACCTCTTCTGGATGGTTAGGCCTATTGATCTCAGAAACTTTGGACCATATTAACCTCTTTAGATAGGCTACTGACCAGACACGTGTTCTGGTTACGAGGCTATGGAAAAGAAGTGACTCATTAGATTGCAGACGGCCTATGCTGATTGTCGCACAATTACGAATATCATCCCCTAATTTTATACCAATAAACTGTAAAAACAGATTTCTCGGCAACCTTTTCTTTCTTGCAGATAATGCATATGGGGATGACTGAAATTCAAGAGGCGTGCATGAATGAATTCGGTTTCTTTATCGCATTGCCGTAAATTTTGTCCATCTTTGGCCACGTTTATTTTGTGTTATAGATACTTGAATATATCTAAATTTTGCTAGAATGTTTGGTGTTCCAGCAGTCGCGAGTTTGTAGCCTGTAGTAAGCCGAGCAGCTGAGATAGGTCGGGGGTTTTGCCATTGTTTCGCTCGAACTTGGTCAAGTGTGTCGCAAGATGGGATGATTTTGTAGTTTGTAATGTGTAGCATGCTGAGTATGATAATATTTTCTACCTCTGTTCCACGTATTTAGTCAAGCGTTTCGCGAAATGGAATCACTGACTGAATGATACAAAATGGCGGACAGCGGAATTTCAGAAGAGTCGGCGCGGCTAGTGGTGAAATACCCAGTCAGAAAAATGTACGCCAGGTCGAGGCTGACGGTACACGCGTGAATACCTCCGGTTTATAGCACGGAACACTATCACAACCTCCCACTCCGCACTCACCAGATACCGGGAAACAAACCGAAACCTCCAGATCAGAATGCGGACAGTCTAAAACACTCGGCGAAGTGATAATCGTGGGTGGGACGCTTCCCTCTCATCTCTTTACGAAGAAGAATTGCTTCTCGATTCACTTTGTCTAAACCCGTATGAAATATATCTAAGACGCCGAACTGTAGGACATTACGTAAGCAGGACATTGCAGCCAGGTAATCTTACGCGACCGGAATTGATGAAATTGTTTCGGTAGATGGCAGAAGCGATTTAAAAGGTGCATCTCTGCTTTCTGCACACCGGAACGTGAAAATACCAGCATTGAGCTAAATACAACTTGGTTAATAGACACTGGAAGCACTGAAAAACCTCCTGGTCACACGGATAACGTCCGTACCTACATCCTTGCAAAATCTTATGGCGATAGCTTCAGTAATATAAAAGTTGATTCGTGCACAGACAGACAGACAAACAGGCTCTGGGGCATCCGGTTTCACACGGGACGAAATGTGATAGAAGTATAGTGTAATTGACGAAATACTGCAAGTGAATAAATACACGGTCGCCGAAAAATTAAACTTAGTGAACACCACAACACATCACAAAGCATATCATGGTACGTGATGACGAAAATAAATAGGCATAACTGTGAAAGAGCTGAGCGTATCAAAACGGGGAAAAGAACCTAAAGAGATAGAAACAATAATGAAAAACACAAAACCTCTTTCTATATAATGTTTTTAGTGTAGCCTAACCTGCAACCTTGGCATGAATGAACAGATGATGCTGTTCGCAAGAAACTCTTGAGCATCCGACATAAAATTGGTAATGAGAGAAACAATGATCGCTATGATAACTCAAGCCCCAGATAACTCATCATTTGCCCTCAACTTTTATTTATTGCCATTGCATAAGAACTTCGCAAAGAGACTTGCAGGCGCTTGAAGTCAAAAAGCAAATGATTTTTTGATGAAATCAGTGGAATCCTATAGGTACAAACACATTGTCCCCCCTTGGAGGTTCCAGTAATAATGACACACTTAATAACATTGCGTGCAAGTTCTTAAACACTGTGCTCTAAATATGATGCTGGCTGGAAAGGAAGATAAGACTTCGTCACCCACAGGGTTTCTCTGGCTTTGAATAGATTGCGTTTTGAACGGGTTAGGTCATCTTCATCTTATCGATGCTTATAAATTCTTAGAAGCCCCAATCACGATGGCTGAACTGGATGCTAGATGTATGATGGTAGCAAAAATACAACGTTGATGGAGGAAGTTTGCGCTCAATCGGCATTAGCCTATGTGGAGGATTGTTGACTTTGAGCGTATATTTCAACTGCTCCTGTCCGTGAATTATCTACTTATCAAGAGTATTGCATTGGGTGCCTGGTGCCCACACCGATGCTCGCCTGCCCGATAAGGGCATCGGTATGTTTCGGGTCATGACGAAAATTATTTGGACGGGCTGGAGATGGGCTGCTGACCCGATGAGGGCTGTGGTCAGAATCGAGTCATAATCTAAACTATCCATATGGGCAGTACCTAGTCATGTAAAAATTTTCGGCAACAGAGATTTTGTTGCTGGTAACTATGAATTTACTAAAAATTCCACATCAGATTGAACATTTCGAACTCTAACACCAACCAGCATTTAAACACACAAAAATCTAAAACCAATTATCCAAGTTTGATCTCAAGATCATCAAGCCATCAACATTCTCAGGCTTGATTTGTAACCTTTTGTCTGTGATAATATTTCCTGTTGCACTGAATAGTCTTTCACATTCAGTATACTTGAAGCTGGAATGCACAACACATCTCTTGCGACAAGTGACATGACGGGAAATTGATTTTGTTGGCTTTTCCACCATGTCAGGATGTCAAAACCATTCTCACTATTAGGAGGCCTTGGGGATTTCATATACTGGTCAAACTCTCTTTCATTATCATCATCATCATCATCATCATCACTGCTTTCCACACCTTCCATGAGTTTCATCATTTTCGGTTTTTGTGTACTGATTACCGGGTCAGAAAAAATGGTGGCGGCGGTGGTGGTACCGGTAGTTCTTTCTGCAATTTTATCACGTTTGGATAGAAACATTTTTTTGAGTTGACTGGCATGTCGAGACGGTTGTGTTATACTTTCATTGTCTTTATGCCTAGGATCTAGCAAAGCTGCTATATAGCCTATATGCAATTTGTGAAACTCCATGTGATCCAGCTCGTTGGACATGTGTATTTTCAGGCGTTGGATTGGTGGAGAGTCGGATCTTTCATTTATGAGGCAGTACCGTTTAAGTCGCCTGTGGCATCTGACCGCCATGTGAATAGTGGGTATTTTAGCAGACTCCAACTGTTTTGTTGCTTCTTCAAAAGGTACAAGAAATTTGATAAGTGATAAAGTGTGTAGAGAAACTTTCGGTACTGTACTGATGATATTCGCACAACCGAAAGCAACACATCTTCTCCCAGTCTTTTGGCTCCTAGCTTTCTTCTTGAAAGGTTCCACCTCAGCAACCACAACAAAATTAGCATTCGAATCAGAGTACGCCATCTGCAAATACATCAGCAAACCACAAAGGACCATTATATACATACAAGTATGGTTGACTGACTGATACCCAATAGGACTACTCTTTGTGTCACTGATTTTCTGTCACAGCATACTAGTCACCAGCCCTGATCAGTCCTAGTAGAATTACCCACCTTTATTTCACTACCAGTACTACAGCATAACAACAACTCCCATACAACTATAAGCGTATTAGACAGCATTACCATAATAACTACTGTATACCGGTATTGGTACTGCAAACCAGTAATAGTAGGCTATAATACTTGCACCGGTATATACATGCGGCAGTAGTGCATTGTGGACCAGCCGACGGTTTTGACGAAATGACAAGCGGTTTTCCATCCCACCAACAAGATATCTGCCACCATCCATCGCAAAAACTCACAAAAAAGCACAGAGCTAGCACGGACCACGAAACAGCGCGAGTCGATATCCCGACGATCGGTCAAGAGTAAAATATTGAAAGGCGTGGCTAAGGCCCCGTATACTGAGCTTTCTTTTATGCTCTACTACACAATAATTCTTTGTATATATTGGAAATGGTCCCGAGAAATGGAAAAAGGATGATATATTTAATTTTAAATCCAACCATCTACGCCCTGGCATGGCCGACTAACTGAGATTTTCGCTGCGTCCCGAAGGCCTTCAAAATCCCGTTTTATTGCAAAACCTCACCGAATAAGCATTATCGATGCCCCAAATAGCATTTGAAAGGTAGAAATTTCATAGTTAAAGAGATTCCAGACCAATTATCCTCCAAAATTCGTCGGAAACAGGTCGAAATTCAACGCAGTTAATTGACTGCTTTCCGAGGTGTACCGGTCATGACGTCACGACGTACTACTTTTGCATTTTTTGCAGGGCGATATCTCCGTTATTACGCGGTTTTTAGTCGAGAGACCTATATTGCTGAAATCAGCTATAAAAGTTCTACCAAATGAGCCAAAGCTGTTTTAACCGATATAGATGACCTCTTAAATAACTCCGTTAGCAAACTACCTTACAGTATAATGCAATAGCTAACTGAAACAACGTTAACGCAGCGACGAAAACAAGCGCTAGAAACGTCTGCCGTCGAATTTCCAGTTCAAATCAAAGGTGTCTCGACCTGAAGTGTGGCGCAACATCGCTCTCGACAAAGAATCATAGGCCTACTAATTTTCTCTTGCGAATGTGATAAATCAGGCCGTACCTAGAGTAGGCCATGTTCAAACTATTATTTGAGGTTTGAGTAGTGTGTGCAGCTATACCGGTAGTTTCCACTTCCCAGCCAATGTCGCTATGTGTCCCAAAATGACGAAGTTCCAGAGAAAATGCTAGATAAGAATAAAACGTGCTCAAAACTGCGTAAACAACACAGCTGCGCGACGTGGCTTCGAACCAAAGCGATTGCCTTGCTTCGAACCCATCACTTCGCTGCGGCGCTGCATGCTGTTCATTAAAGAAACATTCAGTACTGCAGTCGAAACCGCCGATTAATATGAATTACATGATCATGCGTAACGAAGGGTGGTGATACTTTAGAGACTCTTCGAAGTATAGTGATACCAGTCAGCACTTAACCTAATAACCATATCGCCTTATAATTGCACCATTACACCGCTAGGCTTCACGACCCCGTCATCAATTTACGATTGTTATGAACAATGACGTGCAAGCTCTTGCCGCTAATGGTGTCAGGTGTCAGTCACATGTTTACAGCGACAGTACGTGACGATTGTTGTCTGTTGTGAATGGCACTGGTTTTCGACGACCCAAGGCCTTGCAATAAGAACATCGCCCGTAAATTACGAGATGAGAGAGCACATTTAGTACTCGCGACGAGGGATGATTCTCTGATGCATAAAATATCAGTGGTTTCTTTAGCTCCATTTCACCAGCGAGGGCGAACCGGAGTCTCTATGGTCAATTGGAGCCATCAATCAACCACCATTCCCTGTTACTTTGTGTTAGAGAGGGACGCTTCGGCCTTCGACGGTTTGTGATTCTTAGTGATCTTAATATATATCCCCGGGCCATATCCTATTAAGTATAGTCATCGGACATGTTATGTAGCCCTGGGCCCTGGGGCATATTATACAGTCAAAGAGCAGAATACATGTACGACTTACCGTTGGCCCTGCGTCGATTTTGTGATCGACAAGATGTGATTCAATGGTTGAATGTTAGTATCAAATTGGTAACGTCCTTGCGTAGCGTGTGCATGGGTTTTCTTTGTCCCGGCTTTTACGAACCAACCGAATACACAAAACAAATTATTGGTGTAAATTAAATTTAAAAGTTGCAGATTGAATGAGCGGAGGTCCGAAAGCTTGCGAAAGTTTTAATTCGCAATAAACCAAAGCCGTTAAATCTGTGGTGATATTCTTTACGATATCAAAGAGGGTTACAATGGGCCCTGAGTCATATGGTGGAGGACAAAAACCACTCCTATAAGCGGTTTATTGATCATACCTTAGTTAGGGGCTGAATTGTCTCCTGCTCAGTGTGCGAACGCCAGCGGCTGATTCTCTCGTCTCTACGCGCCATATTTAGGCTACGGCACTACATCAGGCGGGAACTCACCAGGAACTCCATTAGTTACCGCTTCTGCACCACAGCATTAAGGCAGGTGTTTTCAGCCGTGGTTCATTGCCCTACCAACGCAGAATTTCGCATTTGTATGAGGGTAGTTTTGCATAACTCACAACTTGTGCTAGGGTTATAGCTTAATACTTTTAGTACGTAGTAGGCCTACTTGAGTCAGCGTTCGGTTCTTTAAGTTTTATGCGCAATACACAGGAGCGTTTCTTTGATGGCATTTCATTATGGGTTGCCCATTCCAATATTAATATATCCAAGAACAGAAAGGCGAAAGAACTTGTCACTAATACTAGACTTAATCTTGGTTATGTTTGCTGATGTGCATGGAAAACTTATTGACTAGGCTATAATGGTCTCTACTACACCCTATCGTTGTTGTACTATCGTTGTTGTTTTGAATTTAAAAGCGTTTTCAACTACTTAGGTCTTTGTACGCAACGTCAATGCTTATAGTTTGTGATTTCAGATTTATATCCCGATTACTGTTCAATGAATCTACCAATACCGCAACTGGACTGCCGAAGGCATTTGCTGTTATCGGGCAAATTAGATAAGTTGATTGAGGATCCCTACGTCTACGCCATCGACTACCTACATAAATTACTATCTCCGCAGAGTGGCGACTGATTGCAAGGCCTTCTAGACATGTTCTAATGGAGACTAAGAATAAAAAATATATCACTCTGGTTTAATACGTGCTCGTTTGGTTATTCTCTTGTACTTTACTGCATGAGGGGATGTTTGGAAAGATCAGTAAATCAACGAAATTTTACAACCAAAGATCTTCATATTGTGGCTTAACCTATTACTAACACGGTGATATAAATATATATAGGCTACTATCATATAAATATCACATGTCTCGGGAATGTATGCCCTCTGGCTGACATCATTGCAACACCTCTCTTCAGGCATCCTCGGTCGAGGAAATTTCGGTGTTGTAGGCTACATCGAGCAGTTCTCAAGATGGAAGACGGAGAAGAATTGGTGGCCGTGAGGATGAAAACTGGTGGCGCAGCTTTGTTTTGGCACCTGTACGTGAGTCAAGCCCGGCCCGGCCCCTGCCGTCAAGTACGGAAAATGTCGAGGTTTAGGTCTAATTAAATATTTTGAGGTTGGGCATCGGGAGAGTAGGGGGTAACTGACAGAAATATCACCCTCCAAAAGATGACTTGACTTGACTAACACGGCGAAGAATATTCATAATCAACCGGATTTGTCGACGGCCACGAATACAGTAGGTGTTGGATTAAAATCCCGCGGTCGCATCACATCACAGATGCTAAAATGATAGACGCAGCTTCCTCGAAAACATAAGCAGTCAGCCTATTGGAAATAGCGCGGAGAGGGTGGCCTTGACTTAAATATTTTCCCGGCTCCATTCGTCCTTGTCAAACCTGTTTCCGTAGTGCACGCACGCATGCACGCATGCATTTACATCAGTGTGCGACGTGCGTTTATGTATATCATGAGAGTTTGTGGGAATGCGATAACAAAACATGAAGGACAAAAATAGGCCACTATCTATTCCAATATTTCTATTGGTAAAGGCACTCCACAGCAATGGTGAGATGCTAGTTCCAGTTGGAGTAGGCCTAATGTGCAAAAGTATTTTCATTACATATTCTCTTCAAAAATAAAGCCTGGTTTGCATGGATAGGTTGGTACAGATATCTACGGTAGTTTCCAATCAAACTTGCCGAAGAAACAAAGTCTACTGTAACTTTCCCATAAAAATTGGTCGAATAATTATCGACACGCCCCAGTGGGATATTTCAGACCATTGTCGACGCGGCGACAGGCTTTATCGCTGTCGTATCCAAATGCGGAGTGCGGTCGGATTCGCTACCCCGTAGACTGCGGTCTAAAAACAAATGCAAAATATGGTTTGAGTAGGAGTCGTACACCACGTTATTGTCTTCATAGCAACGGTTCTTACATTAGAATTAAGATGCGACTCGTAGTGGAGTATGCGTAAAGGCATAATACACTGGAGAGCAAAACCCGTTGCTAGCCAGTGCCGGTACCAAGCCCTGGTATATGAGAAGGTTTGATGCAGAAGGCACGCACGTATAATAGCTTCTAAGCCAATACATGATGCGGATGAAGAGTGATCTTCTGCGGCAAGCAGATTTGTGGAGATGCAAAAGGCGAAGAAGACAATCATTTAGTTTATTGCGAGATGGCGAAATTGCTGCTTTTGTTTTAAATTGATGGCGCAACAACATCAGTCATGTATACATCAGGTTAATGCTTGGGTATAGTACGCTAGTCGATGTTTGCGGTTTGTAGCGCGGGTCACTAAGCAGAAGACTCCGGAGGATGAACAGATATACCAGCTTAGTCCACTGGTTTACTCCATGAAAAATTATACCGCGACATCACCACTAGAACGCGGGCTTTCAAACCACTCTGCGACTCGAAATTAGCGTATGCAGTTTTGCCATCAATATCAACATATTGTGTTCGAAGCTTTTGCTGTACCAGCGTGTACGTCATAGACTTATAGCCATGGCATAGCTCTATGCATGAGCATATAATGAGTGTTCGACCTTCAGAAATCTCATTTTCAATACATTCCCTTTTGTGACTTTCGTTACATAACCCGACATAGCATTTCTGCTACTGGTTAGTATCAACGAGGCTGCTATATTATAGCTATATCCCCCAAGTTCCTATCGACTTATCCACAGGACACTTTGCAATAGTTCTTTTCCGGACGTGACATTCCCTTCAAAATGGCGGCAATAATGGGAACCCCCAAGTGAACTCAATGAAATTTGGCATCGTTATAATCGCATGACTTTGGCATTACACCTTGTCAGAGGACCTCTTTTGAACTGCGTAGACTGTATGTGACGACTGGTGTGCGGTATACGTAGATCTGTGCTATTCCGCCATTTGCGGGTGGCCAAAACGAATCGCTTCTGATTTGACAGTGGTTTATTAGCTCAGATGGCATTGCGGTCGCCCACTTGGCAGAATTGGGCATCGCCGTGGATTGGAATTTTCCATTTTTACCGATAACGCGTAGTGTGACCATGCATCACTCGTGGCGCATAGATACATAGCTGTTTTGCAACATCCCGGTAGTAAAAGGCAGTGTGAGTGTTACATCAGGGTTACGCGTCAGTCATGCACGCACGTATCAGCGGATATATCACACTTCTATCATTGCGTAACACTTACCTTCATTTTCAATTACACAACTTTCCGCTGTCCTTTTCTTCGATCTATCGTCGCCTCCGCGTCTCACGATCTGATTAAATAAGTATAATATCTGGTCATACCGGAAGCGATTCAAGTCAAATATTATATTGATGATAAAATCGTGACTTATTTTATGATATTTCCACCACTTCCGAGTTATAGACAGATCTTATACATTGTTCAATGCAAATGATACGCGTAAAAAATCCGAAGTCCTGTGAAGCAATGTGCAATGTATCGCATCAATGAGGTATATATCATTATATAAAGAATACAAACTTTTGATTGATAGGTTATGTTTATAAATGGCGCATGTCGTGAAAATATGTCAAAGGACTGAATGATAAAAGCGTTGAAAATAGTTTGATAGCCGTCGCTCAAGGTTATAGTACACCTGTGCTTTTTGCCTGCTTGAAACAAGCAGAGTTGCGAAATGCGATCCAAATTCAGTTTTCGTCGTCAGGCCCATGAGTCTCTATAGCCTACTACTGTTGCTGTTGCTTTGCATTTATAGCTTTTGCAACTAGCTTAATTGGGCTATTTACACCAGGCCAATTCTTACAGCACACGTTCTCGAGATTTCCGTTTTAGAGCCCTATCCTGTTGACTTAATATACCTTGTGGGCCAAGAACTTTTATTACAGGGGGTGACACTAAGGGGTAGCGACATGGGAAAATACTTAGGTATGACAAGGTATTGGTACTTTAACATCTAATATAGGTATACATGGTTCGTTTGAAGAATTGTTTGGCTTTATAACCAGACACAATTCTTGCCAAACGGGGGAGGTGTAGGGAGAGTCCCTCGTAGTATTTCTATGTAGTGATGTACTTGTGCACGTACATTTTTATGAGACTCATTACTCTCTCGAGTAGGCTTACTTAGGCGTAGTGGCGTGCCTTTTGTGTTTTAGGCTTAGTTAATACATCACCTATGCCCCAGCCTGTCCTGTTTGTGGTCCAAAACGACGTCCGGTGATAAGCGCCACTCAAAATCTTTATAATGATAATAATAATAAAAATACATCATCTCTCCGCAACTCATCTGTGTTGAAGCTATATCATACAGAAGCTATAGAATCACTATTAGGGCTCTACCTACTGCGTTATCAGGCGACCGTGGAAGATACCCAAAAGTTAACTATTCGGCACACTCCGCGGCAGGACGGCCGTAGGGAATTCCTACGGACCCTAAGTGTATATAACCTAAGTAGTTGAAACGCCACAAATTCAAAAACAACTATAATATACTGAGAGGAATCAAGGCAGCAGGCAACATGAATACGACAGGCGACATAATATTTGTTGACCCCCGGGTTTTACTTATCATTCGGTATGGCATCTGGATGGAAAATTTGAGAGGAATAAGCGTTGGTTTCACGCTTCATGCAGTGAACCAGCAGCTTACATATGACAAAATCTCTTACACTTTCCGTACACCATCGTAATTATCACATGGTAATAACATTATCGACAAGAGCTATATGCATGTACTTTGTATTATATGTCTCAACTGAACTAAATATCCCACCTTCCCAACACTTGAGTCATTATCATCCGATTCCTTTGCACAAATACCGACGAAAAAACATATTGCGGAGGAACAAAATATTACGGATCCCAGGGAATGGAGAATGACATGCGCAAGGAACGAAGAAACCTGCAATGACACATAATTTTAACGTGAAAAATAGACAAAAAGAAAACACTATAGCCACCTGTTGAGGCAGAGCCCTCGCTATATACAGTATAAGCATCTCGGATAAACTGGACTCGGGTAAAGCGTATCCTCGAGTATAATGAAGAAATTTCGACGTCCGAATGATTTCTTTGGTTCATAAGATTTTAAAAGCCCCGGTTATTTTGGATTATATAATCTGGACATTCGGCTATTTCAGACGATTTTTAAAGATTTTTAATTTCAAATTCGAATTATCCCAATACCAAACTTTTGACGCATTTTTGAACGCGCGTAATTGGCAGTAATGACGTAAACACCGACAATGGTCGTTAGTGGTTTTGAAGGGGGAATCGGCCAAGCGGATATAGGTTAGTCGATGGCCTACTTTAGAGTAGGCCATGGGTAGTTATTGATCCAACAGCTCTTTCAATGTAAGGATGTTGTAGCGTCACCGTTACTATACGTCACAGTGCCTCCTCTCGACCATTTCACAGTGCCTTCCCCATAGAATCCGTAAGCAAGTCGGTCCTTCGTTGTCCGATATGTGTCAACGGGTAAAGTTAGCTTACGTATAACTTCCACCTCGACAATCTACTTACAAAATTTGAGGCCATTCAGAACAGCAGATATAGAGTTATAAAGTCAAATAAAACGGCTTGTTTTTTTTAACATAATATAAGTTGAAAATACTTTTCCCAAATTGTTTAGAATACAGTACTTACAGTTACAGGAGTTGTTGCAGCTGCGGTGACTTGCAAACCCAACGCAACAGACGAAACCAAAGCTCCCAGCAATCCTATGACCAGTACTGTTTGATCCTACAAAAACGTCAATTTTTTAACCCCATTACGGATGTCCAAAGTAGGCCTAAATAAATAATTATCCTAATACACACATAAATTCGGAAACTTTTGTAGACAGGAAATTGACCAGGGAGGAGTAGGAATAATAAGTTGATGACTGTTCGTTGCGCGTGGATGGTGTTGGGAATTTCAGCAATCGTGGCATCAACCTACGTGAAATAACTAGATGTTCGCCGCTTTCCCGCCCGCAGGCTCTTGGCGTGATAAGAACAGTGTGGAGGGTTGAGGGTGGACGTGCGTACCATTGATGACAAATTTATTATTGTCCCGCAGTCACAGTTAAATTCCCACAGAGATGGTTA
Source organism: Botrylloides violaceus (assembly GCA_030412335.1). Classification (NCBI taxonomy): domain Eukaryota; kingdom Metazoa; phylum Chordata; class Ascidiacea; order Stolidobranchia; family Styelidae; genus Botrylloides; species Botrylloides violaceus. Next base: position 5,465,979 of record JASFYC010000810.1, read on the forward strand.
CGACAAGAAGAGTATTCGGTGTAAAAACTGGTTCAACCAACAGAGACTATACTAATGGATGGTTACAAAACATCTCCTGCTCTTTCAAAACAACACTTGAGATGTCAACGTACCGGTTAGGAGCAAGCTAGCTAGGCCAAAGTAAAAGTTTGAGTGATTCTGGGAACTCCCGATAGGCTACGTCAAGGCCTTCGTTGCGGTCTATTTTGTGTTCTACCACATTTAGACTCATGTAATACACTCAAACATCACTTCCAGTTACATCCCGGATACGTTTACGCAACCGGATTTCAACATCCAGTGGCTCCCATCCACAAGTTTTCCCCACCACCATTCCCCTACCCGCCCGCTATCTTCTCCTGTGATATTATTGACTTTTCCATCCACACACTCTCAGACGTCACAATATCTATGATTCTGTTTTAATTCAAATTGTGCTATTGCGTATTACGATTCATTCCATCCTTCACCTGATGAAGGAGCAGAGCTCCGAAAGCTAGTGAATGTTCTAATTCTCAATAAACTAAGGCTGGACGTTAAATCTGTGGTGATCTTCTTTGCAATAATGTATATATCTTGTCCCAAAGTCCCTGTCACCACTCACGCGCTCAGTACCTATTATACAGTCTGCACGCTGCATGACACACTGTGTATGTATAATGTAAACAAAATAAATACATGAAGGGTGGTGTGCCTGACGAAGAACCAACTGCAGCGCATGAAACACGTATTCCCTCCTCTGATAGCAATAACACTGTATGAGAGTATAACGCAATGCGATAGATGCAACCATGACCTACTGCTACTACTACTACTACTACTACTGGAGTAGGAAATGATGCAGCTAAAAGCTAACCTATACACGTCGCTTAGACACAATTGACCTCGAGAAGCGTCGCTTAGACCTTCAAGGATTTGAAAATAGTTTGCGGGAAAACAATCAAAGGACAATCAGCGCGTTTAGTCAGAGTATGCCTAGTGCCTACCATAAAGGGAGTTGATGTGTACGAAAAGGCGTAGGCTATACTTGATCTGGAGATAGCTAAGTTCGTTCTTATGATGGGAAATTGCATAATATATATGTAATTCATAAAAAACGCTGACTTTATACTTACCGGCAACTTTGATGGACTCTTTATCTTGCAGAATTCAATCGTCGAGAGTATTGTAATCTGAATGCGTAGAAATCGTATATAGTTATTACAAAACGCCAAGGATCATTCTTTATGCATATTACAAACTGACATAATAGTCAATCAAACGCATTGAAAACGTAATCCGCAGCATGCCGGTTAAATACCAAACGCAATAGATATAACAGAGCTTGTCTGTCTAGTTGCGGACGATCCCAATCCTAGGCGCAAATATGAGAGTTTCCGCAGAATGGGCATCAGGCGAAATTTCATGGCTTAATTACTGGGATATATACGCTGTGACCGCCAGTCTCCCAACGAATGAGTGCCTGCATGAACTCCTTTGAGAAGAGAGTTAAAGCAATGGTAATTTATCATTAGCACAACATAAATGCGCTTGCACAATGCCAAGAGTAAGTCCTATTGATTTTCATCATCACAGTTTGCTGCGCTAATGCCTTTACTGCGCTTCCCTCTTCAAATGATTGCTCTAAGCTATAGTACAAAGTTGTTGTTTTGTATTTATGGCGTTGTCAATATCTAAGGTCATATGAGACAGATCAATGTTAGTGTTAGTACGCGTGTCATAGTTCCGGTTGATACCCGACATCGCTATCTATACAACAACCGCCCGCACTTTCCCGAGAGGAAACGAATGTTTATTTTAGTTTTTGGTTGTGGTGGAATCGAGCGGGAACCAAAGTATACGAAGTACTGCAGAAAGTACCAGTGCAAATATCAACAAGGAGGCATTGTTTGGTGGCTTTCCGCCACAGCTGAGCTTGCTTACATCTAGTAATAAGTAGGGAATGAATCGGGTACGTGGAATAACAGTCCATAAGATGTACCGGTCCTGAAGATTTACAAATTACTACTGATTTTACTTACCAGAAATCCCGCCCAAACATTTGTCGCTATCGCAGTCCATTTTTCACAAGTACACTGCCAGTTCAGAGTCGTGCAGCTTTTGTTGTTGGCACAAATCCCCAAGAGCGAGATTCCAATCAAGAACGCAAGCACTCCATGCAGTAACTGTATGATCTGAGTTGAAAGGGCACAATTAGGAAGCGACCGTAGTACATAGCGTAAAGCATGTTGCGCTCTTAACTATATCGTACAGTAAAAAGCGCAATATGCATTATGGGCTAAAGCGATTGATATGAATTATACAAACTTTGGGGTAACATTGAAAAAAGTGACAATTTTTCGAATATTTAAAGAAAAGTATAATTATGTTACTCTTGAAGGTGTACACAAAGAACTACAATGCGCATTGCGACAGAGATTCTTTTATCATTCAAAGTACCCAAAATAGCGCCACACAGCGCTGGTAACTGTTCTGTTCGTGCGACGTAAGCAATATCTCACCCACATTGGTCAACCTTTTATTAACACATCCCATTATTGATCGAATTAATTTTGTCTTTGAATTTACTCAGCCGTTGCAGTAAATGTGCTCGTGAAATTAATGGGGCTGCTGGGGAATTCGATCACCGTGGCGCACAAGGCCCTAGAAGCGAAAAGCACCACTTAACTTGTTATAATAAAAGCAATTCTTACCGCAAATGACTTTGTCCTGGTTCCCAGCATTTTCTTACACAACCGAATTTCACCACTAAGTGTATTAACGAAAAATGGCAACGACGTATGATATCGCAATATCGATTTTTCAGGTCATACAGTCCTCCTTTTTCGACGGCCTAGATGTAGAAAAAGAGACATGAAATTGTTTCTATGTGTCTGTTGCATCGATGAACTGTAGAAACCGCCGTAATAAAGACTGGTTTCCGGGAATTGTTGGCGTGAAAGTGTTTGTTACACAAAATCAATCGCTACAAATACTTCGTTCATGATTATAATTTGACGCAATAAAAACCTGATTGATCAAATACTTGCAATAGATATGCATGTAAGCGTTTTCTCAATTCCTATGAATTTTCTATTTATATAGAGATTATAATGGTAATTTGCGAGAGGTCGCACGTGATGAATTTGTCATCGTCCCGCTGTTACAGCATATAGATATAATGCACTTAATATTGTGATAAACCAAAAATCAATTACAGTACTAATTGAATTCTGGCATTCACATATACGTGCGTTACCACTATGAAAAGTCCGATTAGGACGTGAATGTTGTACCATGGCCTACTCTAGGTAGAAACTAAAGTAGGCCATGGTTGTACTTATCCGAGATCGAAATACAATCAATTCTGAACTCTTCATCTCTGTCTCTTTCTCACACTCTGCCTCACTCTCTCACACTCTGCCTCACTCTCTCACTCATTTTCTCTCAATCTCACTCATTTTGCTTGCTTGTTTGAAACCATCCTTTACGGTTAAAGCACTCCTTAGGTATACTTCAATCTTAGATATTTGTGAGTAAATGACATACCCGCATATTTAGCGTAGTAGCAGATTAAATGCTCCGGATTTCTTTACCAAACTCTTACGATCACGGGGCTTACAAAAAAGGGTCCATCTACCCTCAACAGTGGTTATTTACGTGATGCACATGCACAGACAATTTCCAGAAAAAGTTCCCCATCTCTCTGTGCCGCGTCCTTAAGCAGGGCTACGTTTCCTATCTTTCAGTCGTTTTGTCGGTGATATTGTTCGGTGTCTGTATTGTAATTTTAGATTTTTGCAAGCGATTCTTTAACAGTCACCTAGCGCATTAGCAATAGTTTCTGTTGTCGGTCTGATTACTGCAATACAGAGAGCGTCGTCACGGAGCTGATCGTGTTCAATATGAAGTAATTGGTTTGACTTCGTGTGATAGTTTGGACAAAATATTCTTATCCTGATGCGGCGTGTGCCCGTAGATCATACTGCTTCGCAAGCTCACCTATAAAGCTCCTACTCCGTAGAGTTGTTGTCCGCTGCTGCATCACGCACGAACAGCACTGATAAGGCTCCCTATAGGCTAATTACGGCGTAATTATTAGATGCGAGATTAATTTAGGATTTGCATTTGAATATTGCGAGATAGATAGTGAAACACTAAGATGGAATAAACTCAAGAGCTTCCGTTGCTAAACCATGCTTGATGCTGCTGCAGGCCAACTGCAAGAGCGTGTCATATTTTAAATTTCCAGTGACTGGCAGCAGTGGTAACGCACTCCTGCGCTTTATTAACAACACAACAGCACATAAAACCACAGCTACGACTGAGTCAAGCCAAAACTTTTGTAAAATTGTTATCCAGGATGCCGCGGAATTATAAGGCTAGGGTGAAGAGGTTGTGCAACACGGCTCAGTCAAGGCATTCCTAACCCAACAATAATTATGAGCTACACTGTGCGGTGTGCAGATGTATGTTCGTGGGCGGCAAAGATGAAATTCACCAGCTACTGATAGATCCAGGCCTGCCTGATCTACAGTACAAGAAGTAAAAATTCACGAACCTGGAAAGTTTTGGGTTTTACTGTTAGTACTCGGTACTAGCATAGAAATATACCTTGTATCGCAGTAGTGTCTGTGATAGCCCAATCGGAAAAATTGTCAATCTAGGAGACGTCAATCGCCTCAGTGATTTTTCTTTCTACTATGTTGCGGTGCGGTGCGGTTAACAAACTTACTTTGCAGGGACTTGATTTACAGTCCAGACAGAAAAACTGCCGCTACATTAAAAAAAACTCTACAATACAAATACACTACAAACACTTTCAACATCACTGATAAGCAAGGTTGCGCAAAGGCGCTTAATCGAATCACTAGAGTGACTAGATATTTCAATCCGCTCTGGTCACTTATCCTTTGGTGTGGGGGAGAAGAATACGAAAATCATGGTAGTAATAGAATCAACTAAACATAGCAATGAGTGATGCTAATTTCATAGCTGCCTAAACAAGGAGATCGTTTCGTCTTCGTCACTCTATGAAATTTCCTATGCTCACTCTGTATTTAAATTCTTTATCACTAAAAAGCTTTTCCAGCAACAGCGCATCTCTCCGTACAGTTGCGCTGTTTAGTGCACGGTAAGTAGAAGGTTGAGTGACGCGAGTATTGCCGAGATATTCGCGAGATTCGATCCCTTGCCGGGTGTCAGCGTCAGCGTTGTCGAATCAGGTAAAAGGATAGGTGTGATCAGCAGCGCTGTTCTCTCTAAGCTTTTCTAAACGCAGCTATTAGCACTAAAGGTTTATCAAGCAACATTTTATATCGGCCTACTACAACCTCATGTCGGTTGGGGCAATGGATGCACGAACGTCCATTGCAAAACGCAAATCCGACACAAACCTCAGTCAGTCAGACGATGATAGCGATAGTTCAGTGCCAACTGTCGTGAACCGCACAGCGTCTAAAATCTCAGTCAAGAGGTGTACCTCCAGCCCTCAAACGCCGGTTGGAACTGTGAATGTTGTAGCGACAACTTGCAGCGCCACCGGACAACATGTAAGAGATCCCACCTCTGCACCCAACGGGTTCGAACAACAACATTCGGAAACGTTGGAAGTAGTCTTGAAGGGATCATCCCGGTCTATGAAATCATATCATCCGTCCACGGTGACGCGAGCAATCATTAAAGAGATAGGCGATTACGCTGATTTGCGACCGCTACCATCCGGTGACTTGCTAGTTAAATGTAAGCGCCCTCAGCAAGCAACAAAACTCTTAATGTGCGACAATCTTCTCGACGGCGCCACTAATATCCCAGTGCGAGCCTCTCCATATGGCTACAAGAAATACTCCAGCAGAGCAGTGATTACTGGCGTACCCCTAGTGATGACAAACGAAGAAATAGCCGTAGAACTATCCCCTTCTGGCGTCGGCTTGGCCAAACGACTGAAGCGAAAATCAGCAAATGGGTACGAGAATAGCTTGTCCGTTCTGCTTTACTTTCGATCCGATGAAGCGCCCGAGCATTTGTCCATCGGATATCTCAGGTTCACAACCAAACCTTATAATCCACCCCCGATGAGATGCTTCAAATGCAATCGGTACGGTCACACGCAGTCCCACTGCCGCGGACGAGCCTGCTGCAGTAAGTGCGGCAGTACAAAACACGAACACGGAGCCTGCGCCAGCGAAAAGAAATGTGTCAATTGCAACAGTTGCTACAGTGCCGCGTATGGGGGCTGTCCCGTGTACAAACAGGAGGCGAAAATACAAATAATGAAAGAGCGTTCAAACATGTCGTTCTCCCAGGCCAAGGACGTCCTCGTCACCGAGCAGACACAGTCGCAGTCGCAGATAAGCACCACGCCCAACACTTCTTCTGCCCCGGAAAGAAATTCAGCGCCCCGTATTATTGCACGCCGCAACACAAAGACCACGCTTAAAAAGCAATCGCAGACGCAGCCATCACCAAACGACTGCGACCTCCGTTACCTCGCTACACCGCCAACAACCAACCTTGGTACCTCGCCAGCAACCAAACCGAGTTACGCCTCTTGCCTCTCACAGGCCCATAACCGCGCTTTGCAGCCGATCGACACAGCACACTTGCTTGCACTCGTGGCCGAAATCGTTCAGCTAACAGTCGCCGCCTGCCAGTCAGGGGAGCAGGAATCGTCTGCCGCGCATCCAGCCGCCATCTTGGCTTTGCCATCGAGCCTCAGTCTTTGAAGGCATTGACTGCAACAAACACCGCACTCCCTCATCAAACAGCACGAGTAGGCTCCCTAGAACACTCTCCAGAAGCTTAATGGCGAACACCCCCGCCTTATCAATCCTTCAATGGAACTGTCGTGGAATCTACAGAAAATTATATGAATTTAAACATTACCTCACAACCCTACAAACAGCCCAGGATGTCATCTGCCTCCAGGAAACCCATCTTGTCGCACGCTACTCTCCTAAATTGCCAGGTTACGTGGTTCTGCGACAGGACCGAACCGTCCGATCGGGCGGGGTCGCAATCTTTCTCAGAGACACCATACCCCACTCAATTTTAAATCTGACAACGCCATCCAACCTGGACGTTATAACAGTAGACCTAGGTCGGATCAAAATATGCAACCTGTATATTAGGCCGGAGTGCACCATCGAGTCAACGGACTTGGCCTTTCTTGACCACCTCTCTGCCAGGTCGATTGTCCTCGGGGACTTCAACGCGCACCATCTCAGTTGGGGCGACGTGTCAAACCATCGCGAAAATATCGTAAACACTGCCATTGATAAAAATGATTTTGTACTCTTAAACTGCTCAGCACCCACACGAATCAACCTCTCGACAAACGCTCAAACGTGGTGGGCACTCCTAGACCTGACTATCGCATCGGCAGATATCGCCAGCAACTGCCTCACTAACGTATCGGCCGACCTACTGGGTAGTGATCATGCCATAGTGTTCACCGAGGTCATGGTACGATGCTCTAACTCATCGCCAAGGCCCTCTAAGTGGTCCTTTAGAAGGGCGGACTGGGGGAAATTTCAAAAACTCGTGGACGATACCATATCGTCCACGTCAGGGTGGGACCAAGACGTTGAAACTCTCAACAAGAAAATCACACGATGCCTATCGTCCGCTGCTGAGAGTGCTGTTCCACGATCTAAACACACTGGAAGAAGTCCCGTCCCATGGTGGAATTCTGACTGTGATCGCGCGATTAGGCGCAAGAAAGCGGCCTATCTCAAAATGAAGAGGTCTTTCAGCATACCAGATATTATTACCTTCAATAAACGACGTGCTGAATGTCGCAAGACGATCCTTGCGGCAAAGAAATCTTGCTGGCGGCGTTTCTGTTCATCACTGGATAGCAATGCCCGGCTCTGCCCGGTCTGGGGGGCGGTTCGCGCACTCTCCGGGGGCTCATCCCACAAGCCAATGCCCGCGTTGATACAGAACGATGAAAATCTCCTGGAAGACAAAAGCAGGGCCAACCTCTTAGCCAAAACCTTCACCAACGTAAGCAAATCTAGTAACTACCCATCAGCTTTCCTCCGACACAAGTTGTCTTTTGAAAATGCCCACCCACCCACCAACCCACCTCCCGCAAATACTCCGTCCACTGTGATTGACTCCCTCAACCAGCCATTCGACATCTCTGAATTGCGTGCCGCGATCAAATCCCGGCGGGATTCCTCACCCGGTCACGACTCCATTTCATATCAAATGCTTAAGAAACTGTCTGACTCTGTCTGGCCTTCAAATGATTCTCGAACTTTTTAATTCATCCTGGAACACTGGCCAAATCCCACGGGACTGGCGACATGCCGTGATTGTCGCAATACTAAAAGGGAATAAACCACCGGAAGATCCAAAATCTTATCGCCCCATCTCTCTCTCCAGTCACCTTTGTAAAATCATGGAGGTCATGATTACTGACAGACTGCGTTGGTTCCTTGAATCTAGAAGGCTGCTCCACGAATCCCAGTCCGGTTTCAGACTAGGAAGGAGTACCCTTGACCATATCCTTACGCTGCACTACACGATATACAAAGCCATAAACCGCCAGCAAACCGTAGTAGCCGTGTTCCTCGCTGTGGAACGGGCCTATGACATGGTATGGCGGCGGGGTCTCTTATATAAGTTGCACCGATTGGGGATCAGTGGAAATATGATGATGTGGCTTCAAACCTTTCTTTCCGACAGAACCTTCAAGGTCCGAGTCGGGACATCACTGTCTGACATCCATATACTGGAAAACGGACTCCCACAGGGAAGCGTCATCAGCCCCATCCTCTTCTCTGTCATGATTAATGACCTCCCACAATCTATTCGCTCAGATAATGCCCTCTTCGCTGACGACTGCGCCATATGGAGTAGTGGAACATGTATCGATTCAGTGCAAAGGATCCTACAAAACAGCCTTGATTCCATCCAAAACTGGTGTTCCAAATGGGGATTTTCAATATCTAACACCAAGTCAGTTGCGATGGCCTTCACTCGGAAACGTACGCTCAGGAACCTCAACCTTTCCATTGGTGGATGGCCGTTAAACTTTGTTAACTCATTCAAATACCTAGGTGTAATCTTCGACAGAAAACTCTCATACAAGGAACACGTCGACTTTATTGTGTCGAAGTGCTCCAAACATATATGAATCTGTTGAGACTCCTTACTGGAACGACCTGGGGCGCCAATACCCAGTCCCTCCTATCGATCTACATGATGATATGATAGCGCAATCTGTACCGGGGCTCAACGGCTTGAGATCCTATCACCTCTTTCCACTAGCAGAGTGTAGCACAGCGTAATCAGTCCTTACAGCTTGAATCATGTGCGTATCTCGCGTTTTGGCGCTGGCCTTGGCCGTGGCCGCGTCTTCCGCTTTGACTATTTCTATATCTGCGATCTGCGGGAGCACTATCTTCATTTCTTTGTTCGCCATTAGACCAGCAATCAGCGATTTTGTGGCCCATCTTTCCACATTTGTAACAACCTGGAAATCTCCCTCTTCTATACCCAGATGCATTTCTCGCTCCATTTCTATTTGCATGATATGCTTGCGTCGTAGTTTGCGGGCGTCTAGATAGATCGCTCTGAACTTGAAGAATTAAATCATGCAAGTCGAAGTGCTTACTGTTCAGTTCATTCAAGACGTACGACCGAGTCATATCGAGGCTCGGCGGTAAATGATTGATGACTTCAAAAACTCGATCAATCGGCTTCACATTGTGACCCAACGTAGTCATTCTTTCGTAGATGCTTTCACATTGTTCAATTTTCTCTAGCGCATTTCGTTCTGTAAAAGTTGGCATCATTGCTATCTGTTGTTTCAAAGTCAGGTACAGAGTGGAACTCTTCGGTTCAAATTTCTTTGACAAATCTTCCCAAATTGCTTTTGGATCACTATGATGCTCTGCACCGACAACGGACACTACCGAACTTTCAAGATTACAAAGGAGCAACGCCGCAGCTTTCGCTTTTCTCCGATCGGCTCCTTCTCCTTCATCAGTGCCAAGTACACATTCCCACAAGTCATGGGTAATAAGCATTCCTTTTGCTAAGACTTTCCATCCCATCCAATTTGTATCTATTCCACCCTTCAATTTCTCAACGTTTATGAAGTTCGACATCGTAACTGTAGAATCAGATCAGCTTGGGCTCGTAACCTTTGATGATATGATAGCGCAATCTGTACCGGGGCTCAACGGCTTGAGATCCTATCACCTCTTTCCACTAGCAGAGTGTAGCACAGCGTAATCAGTCCTTACAGCTAACGACACGACTTCACACAATATTTACAGTATATTCAGAAGTACAGTTGTAGTCAGTACTCAGTCAGTATTCAGTGTGTCGTGTGTCCAGTGTGTCTCCTAACATAAGACCATGCAGGCAATATATACAGAAACAATACAAGCTGAGTCTAGACAACCTCAGCAGATGACTATTAATCACATTATAACAAACAGGTCAGTAAGCATGAGAACCAGACGTTTAGAGGTCTGGTAACTAATGTGATTAAACCCATAAGTGGCACAGTGTCATAAGCACCCAAAGTATTTAATACTTTCACTACAGAGCGTTGATTCGCTATACTATAGATTATGGTATGCCAGCGTACTTCTTCGGTGCAAAATGCCACATAGATAGAGTGAAAACTATCCAGAGCAAATCCTTGCGTATATGCTGTGGTGCGATGCAAAGCACGCCTACTCAAGTACTGGAGGCAAGCTGCCAAGAAATGCCACTTGATCTCAGGTTTGAATATCTCTCACTTAACTACCGCGTCCAAATACTAACCCAGCACCCTGTCTCTCCCATGTCCAAGTTCTTATTGTGGGACACCTGGCACGAAATGTATGCGAAGACGAATGGTCGCTTCAGGACATTCAACACCTTCACCAAACCTATGCTTGAAAATGTCACAACTGGCGAGAGCGCTTTCACGCTGAAACCGCATTGGACACTCAAGGCACCACCTCTCGACCTCAGCCTTGTCGGCCTTATTGGGAGTTGTGAGACGCCCGATATCCGTAAGACCCTCTCTTTGGATTTTATTTTCAGAGACTATTCTGACCATGTGGCAATTTACACTGATGGTTCGAAATCATCCACCGGGGCAGGGTCATCTTTCTGCATCCCATCGTTATCGTCGAACTTCTCCCGGCCCTGTTCCAAATCCCTCTCGAGCCTCACAACCGAGATGATAGCTATCTGGTGTGCATTGGACTGGATACGACGTGAGGGGCCACCAAATAAATACGTGATTTTATCTGACTGCCTGAGTGGAATCCAGAAGCTAGCACAAATCCCTTTTCGTCGAATAGATAACGTACTTTCTCGTATCTTTCAGGTTTTCAACCAGGTCGCATCAAGTGGGAGCCAGGTCACCATCGCGTGGATCCCGGGGCACAGTGGTGTTCCTGGGAACGAGCTGGCGGACTCGCTAACGAAACAGGCGGCTACCGAAGCAACCTTCCACACGGACTCTATTGGACCTACAAAGAGTGACGCCAGAAGTTTAATCCGAACGTATATATTCAATTCTTGGGACACAGCCTACAAGTCGAGCGTAAAAGGGGCTTCCTACAAGCAATTCCACACATCTATACTATCCCCACTCTATCCCGCCGCAAACCGATGCCAAGGAACAGCACTTCTCCGATTGAGAACAGGCCACTGTCGGTTGAACAATCACCTGTATCGCAATAAATGCTCCGAAACCCCACTATGCCCGATGTGTAAATGCGCCGGGACAGTCCCACATTTTTTAATGCAGTGTCGTCAATTCACTCATCTTCGACAAATACTGACTAGAGCTTGCACCGATTCCAATGTTGATTTCTCACTGTACAATTTACTCACCGTTCCCGAACTAGCCTCTTTTGTTTACGATTATGTTACAGAATCCGGGACTATATTATAGAAACCCCATTCCTGTGTGCTATCGTCCTTATTTACTCGTACTATTTCTTTTACTATAATACCCATGTATCTGCTCCAGCCTGTCCTGTTCGTGGTGCAAAACGCCGTCCGGTGATAAGCGCCACTGAAAATCTTCTTTATAATAATAATAGAGACGAGTGATATATTGAAAGTCTGAAGGAAAATTCTATTGGTGACTTCCACTTATTATGCTCGTTGACGCTGTAGATGAAGAGTTAGAGTAGCCTTCATTTTCAGGACTGTACGCAAATATGAGTGTTACAAGGCATTGATAAAATAAGGCGCTGAATACTACTATCATTATCCACCAAATCCTGGGATTCTGTAAAGAAAATATAATGTTCTCGCAGATAGACGTATTAGGGCGTTGTACAGAACGTTTGCGAGTTAACGTTGGGTGTAACTTTAACATTCTTAGGGTTGTTCGTTGAGTCCAGACCCGCGCAACTACACAATTCCCAGTCTCTGAGCACAGATGTCCTAGGAAAAGTTGTGGAAGGAGGATTAGCCCTCGCTGTAAGGATTGTACCTATACTGGCGTCCCTGATTAGAATAGTATGAGGCGTGAGCGGCGAGTAGGGCCTAATTTAGTAAGTAAGGTGTACAGTAAGAGAGACTTGTACTTACCACTGAGGATACTTTATAGAACCAGGATATTACGAGACAAATCACCAACGACACTGAAATATGATTACCAACTTACTGTAGGCGAAATTAGCCGATTTTACGAAATATCTTAGCTGCGGCCAATCCTAATCTTGGCTGAATAGGCAGGGCCGCTACAAGGCGCGTGTCCCGCGTGGGAAAACACCAAATTCAAATCTTATGCGGTCAGTCCGCCTTTGTCACCCAAAATAGCATGAGGTACATGCTATTGTAGCCACTATACATGCCGAAATGTTGCGTGGGCTGCGATTGGCCAATCCGGCCCCCTCGGCAAATTTCAGATTCTACCTAAGCCAATCCCGCACCCGCGTTTTCCTGACCACCTGCACGGCCGGTCTCACACATTGACAAATGCCTACATTTTTAATTTTTCTTATTGCTATTTAAGGTTTGTCTTGTGTGACAAACGTCGTGTTATCGGTGTATTTCTTCAGGATATCTCATAGGCTTACCCGCCCGCAAACTCACTAATTTTTGTATTTGACCCAAATTCAACCATTGCCCGTCCGTTTGGGTTGTTTCTAGGACCAGTTTAGAGGGTACGATTCACACATACATAGATACTCAAATAACCGTTCAGACATTAGCATTACCCGACAGCTAAATATTGTGCTTCCGATTATTATAGGCCTACAATTCTAGTTCACACATCAAACCTAAACCTATCTCGAATAGACAATCTGCACTTACAATATATATGTTATACTTACATATGGTATTTACTATTAGATATAAGGAGTGAGTCTTCAACGAAAGCATGATTGTTGTCGCAAACGCAGATAATATACAAATGCATCCATATATTCGCACCAACCTTATCTGAAAAAGTTATATATAACACCGGGATTTCATGTAACATTCATGTAACATCGTGTCAGGCTATTTCTGCCATTAGTTATCAGTTACCCATCTGCAAATTTCGAATTCGACCAACACCCGTCCATTACCAGTGGCCCTACTAGTGGGTCTAGCTTCCAGTACGAGTTAAGCTATACGCGTCCCGACGCAAGACCCTGGCCAATATGGAGCTGTAACAGTAAGAACAGTTCGTATCACCTTGAATGCTGACAATTCCATCTCAGTCTCCTCGCCACTTTGGTTAATGCTGTGACTCTCCATATTTCCAATCACAAAGATTGATTTGCTATTTCTCAAAATCAGCACGATATATAGAATAGCAGGCCTACTTCTTTATAGTGACTTCGCGTCCCTTCAACACCACCGAGTATTCGAGAGAGATGTAAAGTGATATCCGTTGCACTGGTCTGAGTCAATATTTACTTGTCTTCGTGCGATACAGCGGAATAGTCCGTTATGGTGAGTAGGCCTACATTGAAGCTAATGGGAATATGGGTGTAGTTATTGTTAGGTATCGCTTCATGCTTGACTTTACAACAAAAGATCAAAGATCGAATCAGTCATGCATGTATGTTTTCAACCTGTTACCAGTTGGCTACATAGTAGAGGCGTACTTGAATCGCTTATCGGTCGCTCAGGGTGACCTCCTCTACCCGTGGGTCTTTCAACATTTTTTAGCTGCAACACATTTCTTTCACTGAAATACTTGCGACATACGTCGAGATGAAAATGTGCTCGTCCTTCATCCAATTTTCCTCCGTCAAAGCCACCTGATGATGAATTCATACCACAAATTCGCCGGTTTCTAAGAAGTCAGTTATAGCTACATGCCAATATAGCCTACTACCTACTTTTATGGAATGTTACGTGTATGCCCGGAACGTAACATTCTATGGTACTTTCTGTGGTATGCTACTGGGTACACGATTATGTTTTTGCATCTCCAGACACTAGAGGATCGCATAGACTAACAAGCACACTTGGCCTACTAAATTTAGTGGGCCATAGACACACACACTGATATTTCGAACAGCAAGCATAAGGAACGGATTATAAGCCGCGAGGTGGGGACAAAGAGCATATCACCATAAAGTAGTGACAAATTTATTTCTCGAGCAATCATATTTGATTATGGAAGGAAAAGACACTGTTTATTTTTCTCCATATTTGATTTTTGCTGCATTTACACAGACTCACATGACACACACACACACTACTGGTGCACATGCAGGCCAAACAAGGAGACGCCGAAGGAGCCAGACGACTATCGAAGTCAAGCATCCCCCATCCCCTCTTCCTCCTCCGTACTACCCTCAACGCGCTGGCTGTACAGCGAGGAAAATAGGGACACCATCAGGTGCTTGCACTTACTTGAGGATTTATCACCTTACGCCAGCGACATAAGGCCTATGGCATATTCTCTCTATAACTGGGTGTGAGCATATGATGTAATCATATTTTGAGTTTAAAATTTTAGATTTATGCACATATATATCAGATATGTCATGCTCATCTTGTTGAATTTTTAAGAAGCCTTCATCCGGGGCTATAGGCGACCTTATACACATTGCACAATACTTAACATATGCTATTATGAGCTTTGAGTTAAGCCTGTGCATTCTCTACGAACGTTTGTAAAACTTTCCAAATGCTTCATGTTTCCTCTTTTACTTAGGTCACCAAACTTAGTATAGAATTGAAGGAAATCATACCGGAATCTCGACTCACTGTCTACAATAATACGAGTCACGATATGGTAGTGGTGGGCGATCACGGCGTCTATCTTTGCATATAGCTACGCGCGAGCTTAACAAATATCGCTGTCTAGATATATACAGCCATACAGTACATGGATGTCGGGACATTGAAATTATTTAATTCTATACATTTACTAAGGTTCTGTGGTATACACCGGATTCCTGGCGTAGGCCTACTAGTAAATTGGTCGGTCACAATACTGGCTTCCTTGTGTATCACATAAGTGAGGAAATCGATATTCACAATTCTTCGAAAATAATCGATACGATCAGTAAGACGTAGATACCTATTTTATCGTATGGTCTTCGATACATCAATATCGGTCGATCTCCACTGTACATTCATTCTAACGACGCTTGGTTAGCTGTTTTGCTTCTTCCGCTACTCTTTTTTATTACCCTCTCACCCATGTCAGCCAATAAGTTACAGACAAATTAGTTACGGTCTAACCCATGAGACTATACCCTAGAATGGACCCGCTGATGATTTGAAAACCAAGGGGCTTTGTTCGGACTTCGTAGTGTGTCTCGTATACATTTTGAATGTATATACGTGACATCAACTGTCGTATCTAGCAATCTAGGACACCGGAGTTGCCCAAATATTCCCTGATAGTATTATCCATTAGTGAGTTATACCAAATGTAGCTATTTCTCCCACGAATGAATCGATAATTGACCTAGCGGTAACAAAATACCCACCTTCTGTTCCAATCATACAACAACAAGCTGTGAAATGCGGAGATAGCCAAATTAGCTGACATAATTTTGGGGAGACGTCAAAGAAAAGGGGTTGTTTTTCCCGTGGTTTAACCACTTGAGAACATTTGGCGGGAGACTTTTATTCGCGTAGTGGACACACAGTTTATCTATTCGGCCTTGCTAATATTATATCATCGCACGAGCTTGTTATCAAAGTGACTTACTGCAGTACTGTTGTATTATGTGAAATTCATCGACATATCAGTTTGAAATATCGATTCAATATAATCATCAATTCGGCATTAATTCTGTATCGACTAAGACTCAGTGCAGGAACGATACAGACAGACCGCCGTGTGACGAGCTCTAAATAAGCGTACGTCACAGACGTTGTGTTTTTCGCGGGGTGTTTTGGAGTCAGATCAGCGGGGAGATCGAATAAATTACGATCTAGCTTGTGTGAATAACCCCTACCCAGATACCTCATAGAGTGACCGAACTGGAACTACAGTAAATCATGTCATCTAATAAACATTAGATACAGTATACATTGCTATAGTGTCGAGACGAATTGTTTTCACTAATGTTTGAACTTCAGAGAATATTTGTGGACGCCTTGCATTTGTAACAGCAGTTGAAGGCTGCAACCATTTTTTGTTGTGGACATCTTGGTATGAAAGCAAGTTTTAGTCAAACCGCTTGCTGCGAGTATTCTAGAATCGGATGTCATATATGCCACAGAAGCACTGCAAAATCGGAACTGGTGCTGGTTCTCTCAATATCGTCAACATAACGCGGCCGAGTAAGTAGAATCTGTAGGGAGATGATAGCCGTTCGATCGCAAGGCTGTTGGTTCCGATTACATCAACATCGTCAGACCTTAGGCTGAAGTGAACAGTACAGGATGTGTCGACAGCTTCTTTGCCATACTTCTAGAGTTATATAGATCATGTGGACTGTGGAGGGAGTGGGGTACTGCATCTGCATTGTTCAGTTTATAGCACCTCCTTGCCCCGACCAGTCAGCATGCTAATGCGGCGGAATGCGGGCTTGCGGGCTGCGGCCTGAAGGGCATTCTAATTCCAAAAATGTCACAGCCAAATCATTTGCAATGCAGTGTGCTTTGAGACATTGAACTGGCAGAGGAAGTAGCTATCGAGTGAGTAACAGTGTGCAAAATAAAAACGTTTGAATGTTGTTTCGTTTGCCAATAATGAGTATCAAAAATTCTCTTTGTTGTAGTAGAACGTGACATTGCCCGTTGAATGTTTGTTACACATTTGATGTAGAGTCTTTGAAAGTGCCGCCACACCACAGAAAAAGACACCTACTTGAGTGTTAGGGTGAGATGTTGCAACATTACTGAATATATCATTCCAGTTTGGTCTGCCAAATTTAGTCTTTTGTTCCAAACCCGTGATTACGTCGACCGCATCCTCATCGTGAACAAATATAGTTTTGGCCTGTAACGCGTTCCAACCTCGAGTAAGGTAAATATTGTAATCAATCAAGTCTTGTTTGCCGTTTTCAACGAGTTGATTTTCTAAATGCTTCAGCATATCTCCAAACCATTCAAAGGCGTGAGTGTCTGGACAGATCCAGAAAAAGTAGACTTTTGTTAAACGGATGCTGTCGCTGTTATTGCTGGTTTTGTAAAATACTGATTTTAGCAACGATGCGAATGGCGTGACACCAATGCCAGACCCAACACAAATAGCCACGTCGTATTCGAATACATCCTCGCTTGCTGTTCCAAATGGACCATCTACAGCAATCCTCGGCATTTTCCACGACGGTTGTACTTCATCGCCTCCTTCTTCACATCCAACAGCTTTGCTCAACGCACCAGTCCAGTCTCCTACGATACGAATGTGGACGCTGAAATAATTTTCTTCGGGTGACGAGGTCAACGTGAAAGGATGCCATTCCAAGAATGATAATTCAGGACAGTGGACAAAAATATACTGACCGACCTCTGCGTGAAATCCTTTTTTCCTCATTTGCAACTCAATGACGCGAGACGGGTGCTTAACGACTTTTAAAATTTCCACGTGCTGCACAGAACGCGCAAATCGGATTATTCGTTCCATCAAATACAGCGCCATAGGACCGACGCACCATTTCCATGATGCTGGCTCGCCGGCTGCGAATTGCGGAGTCGTGGAACAGTTAGCATTTAAAGTCCAGTTGACAGGGGCGATGTTAACACAAATCACTGGATTATGCTCATTGATATTACTTTGCCCACGTACCTGACCGCTGATAGCATGAAACATCAAAAACCCAAAAAATATAACAAAGAGATGATGTGTAAACCAGAATACTTCAAAGTAGGATCGCCTCATGAACTCAGTAGACGATGTCACCATGAGAAGCAGGGCAGTTGTGATTATGACACCAGTCCATCCTCCAGTCAGAATAAACACTGATCCAATGGGATATGTCGATTTTCTGATCGGATCGAGGTACGTTTCGTTTGGTTGATCTCCTAACGATGCCAATTTTAACATAAGATCGCTGTTATTCCGTCCTTTATAACCAACTGTATCGTCGTGTGCCGTTGAGTACTGATGTACATTGTAGGAATGGGAAAAGTAGTGGATCAGAGTCATAAATACAATCATGTAAGCACATAACTTATGAAACGTAATGTTCTTGTCTAACAACCTTCTGATCCGCCTTGGGCAACACCCACACCATCCTCTAATCAACGATAGTGTGTTGCGACACACCGGCAGCAGAATCAACATGCAGTTGAAGTTTAGACAGCCAGCAGATCCTCTTGCCAATGCCAACGCAGGCCCCAACATTACTCTGGTGTAGATGTATTGATCGCCCGTGTCAAATTTCAGGTAGTACCACACAAATAGGAAAATGTTCAGTCCCAGCCAGGCAAACAGTACAAAATATTTTGGGATGTCGTTAACTAGAATACCACGCATGATTGCTGAGTAATCGTATGAATCTGAGAAAATGAATTTTAATAATTGATTACATTCGGACCATCAGCAGTTTATTGTGGGTTATCGATCAGTATAAATAGAAATAGGAAAGTCATGAGATATCCAAGGAGGTATTAAACGTTTAACGTCGAAAATTTTAAGGAGATTGCCTAACGGACGTGAATTTGAGTGACACTCTTACTTGTATATACCGACATCTTGCATTTCATTTGTTTTAAGTAAGGCAAGTTTTTGCGACTTTTTTATTTAGTCTCCATTTGCTCTGAAAACACCGTTGGTGGACCCGAATTTATACCAATTTTGTGCAAAATGTTGCTAAAGTTTTTAACTTTTAGGATTCAAACCTTCTTTGCCATATAGTTGTAAACGGCATGACTTTCTTGGCAGAGATAATATCTATAGGCTCCCGACACCTAGTGTCATGTCATGCCATGAGATGAGAATGATGTTGGGTTGAGTAGAGTTTCAAGACTGGTTCGCAAATTGTTGGCGAAAGATAAATATTTGGCAGTGTGTGTCACAAAACTCCATTAGTGCGTTGTTTGCAATGCATTCAATTGATATAAGCTTCGTTAAAACCTTCATTTAGTAAATGCAACTTTTTGACTTTGCAATTTTTGTTAAGACTAAATGCAATTTTATAAATATTATTCTGCAAGAGAAATATGCCCTACTTATAAGGTAACCTAACCATTGTATAACTAAACTATTCGATCCGCAAGGCACTCCCTGCGACTGTCACATAACTTTTCACCTCTCTTGGACTGTAGGAGTCTTAAGAGAACCTTAACAATTTATATGTTTGGCGCTACTGATACAAAACAACGAAATCCTCTCTGGTTTAATTCAGCCGGACTGACGAAATGTGGAGATGGACGTACCTTTGTCATATTTTTCTACTAAAATGTCCTGCCTGTAGTTTCACTTAATGAATAAGAAGCGGATCTTCGAAAGCTTGTGTGCTACAGTAAGTTTCCAATAAATTCAACTGTGGTGCCACGCAATCTATCGCAAATCATTGTCTGACATCGTCTACTATCAATATGCCACATTTGACAGATATGTGTGGCTATTGGCTGCGTACTGGATATGGACCTGTTAGTAGGTTAGTTCTAGCACCATGCTTGACTTACCCTTCTACCCGCACAACTACACATGCACAGCTGCAATCACTCGTAACGATGTGAAACTTGAGCCGCTTACCAGAAATATCTAAATATCTGAAGTGACAGCCGGTGGATTTAATCCAGAAATCGCATCTTTCCGTGCAATTAAATATTCGCTAACACCAAAGGCAGATTTTAAGACCAGAGTAATTTTCACCCTCACTGAAGATATAATCACAGTCACAAGTTCTGCCCAATTTCGCGACATCACCGTGGTTTAATCAGATAGCAAGATATCATGTGTATAACTGATATAACCTATTGCGACTATATGCACACCTCAATCAATTTTATCGGGACGATCATGCGAAACGTTTAAGTAAACCCTGCTTTAATTTTAAACGCATGCCGGTAAATGTATCTTCTCTACAGTATATCTATTCTAGATATGACGTAAATAATATAAATTTGTAGTGTCTACTGCAGTATATGATGCTCTCCACGCTGCTGGTATTTGAATCTACCGACCGACAATTCCTATGCTATATATCACTTTCACCAAACTAAAGTGACAGCTTCCATCGAATGACTATTTCAGTCATGTTTATATTTTTTATCTAGTGTAGAAGCATTGCTCATGATATGTCAAGCTTCAGCAGGAACTGCTTGTCAAATGGCTCACTTACCACACTCCGTGTATGTATTGTATACTCTGTACGCCTAATGCTTTTTCAAAAGTATCCCATCTACGAGCAGCTAGACACGGCTATTCTTGCAAAATTTCGGTAACATGAACTGTAATAAGTTACGTGGGAACCATTTACAAATTGTAGGGGTGGAACGATTCACTTGAATAGGTTTAAATACGAAATACCACTTTACTGCAACCTCTATACTCTCAATTATTTTCTTCGCTGAGGCAAATGCGTAAAATTTATACTTCGCTGAAAGCGTTTATTTTCAGTGCGTTTTATGTCTTTGCCGATTGCATCCATACCTCGTAAACGTAAACACACTTTTATAGATTCATCAATATATAGAACAGTACACATTTTCTGTGCATAAGCACGTACCGTAATTCATAATGAATAGGCAAACAGAACCCCATAAAATACCAAGTCAATCACAACATATTTGTCCAGCTTGTATCAATCTGAACCGCTAAGCCTGAATGAGCGCCACAGTCAAAAGTCTCTCTGAGATTGAGATCATATACTCTCTAGCTATTTTTATATATCAACTTAAGCATGACAACTTCAAACTTAAGTTTGCTTAGTGCTACAGTCGATAATGATGATTTGTGTGCAATGCTGTCAACCGCGAAGTAAATGTGTAACGAAGTAGCGCCTCCGTCGATTCTAAGTCGGATCTCACCTTCAAATATTAGATAACTTATACTTCAAACAATGTTGCTAAGTGTAAAGCCGTCGAAGGTCATTCCTATTGCTTCTTGCACTTTACTTGTCTTTTGATCCTGGTTAAGTTAGTAGCCTAATAGTTTATGTGAGATGCAGTAAGTCAAATATGTAGCCTATGATGAAGGTGGAAATCTATTCAACTGCCCTTCAGGATACGCTACAGAATACTTTTGCTATCACTCTATATCTGTCATGGCTATGTTAGTTGTTATGATGCCAAAACTAACCTCTTAGTTTGTCATATCGGTTAATCTCAAAAATATATTGACTTCTATTTGATTCGTCGTAATGACAAGAACTACACTGCATTATTCCCTCCTATTCTTGACACGCTCACTTATATATGCCCAATTCCTTTCCTATTGTTTGTGACTATACGCCTTGGGAAACGCAAACATAAAAACGCTGGCTTCAATTCACGGTTGACTGATATCGCAAGCTGCATCAATCAAATTCATCATGAATAGAGTAACGAGTACTCTAGTTTTGTATACTGTATGGTATAGCTTAACACTACGGTTTGATCCTTCAGTATAATTGACACTGCCGTAGATTCAACTCTGATATCTTATATAAAACGAGCATTATAATCCTCGCAAATATCCATGAACTAGAAAGTACAGTAATGCTTCATACGGTAGAAGTAATTCTCCGGTTTCCTGGTGTAGTGATAAGCTCCTGTAGGCAGAAAATCCTTAGCTCGTGGTAGAACCTGATTCGCAGCTTACAGTACTAAAAACGTAGACGTCCGTAGGTGCGGTGGTGGGCGGCTGTCAAAATGAGCACAGCACGAGGGGATCACCTGACTTGAAGATACCTACTACCGACTCCTTCGGCGCATCGCTGTCGTTTCCATACGCGTCGCCCACGCATTACGCAAACGCGGTAAGCGAACTCATGGCCTACTCATTACCTACTGAATTTAGTAGGCCATGGCGTACTGTATATGCAATCTACATGCATATTGTCATGTTTAGAATCTGTGTATATTCAGCAAAATTAGTGAAGGCAGTATAAAGCACACAATAATTTTATCTAATCTGCTCTGAGAGGTCGGCGTTGAAAATGATCAATACTATACTGTCAATCAAGAGGATTGCAGCCACACTGATTGTACTGGCGGGACATCATGGAATCGCGACGCTAATGCGATATACACGGGTACGATACACCTACTGCGTTTGTGAATAGATAAGAGACCTCTTCCGTTGCCAAATCTGCAGCAGGCCAGTGTTAATTGCTGAGAACGATTACTCTGATCTACCAGTTTTATTACGATTTAGATCATGTAAATGAATCACTCTAACAACTAACTCACTCACTCACTCACTCACTCACAGCATCACTTATATTTTCGAGGCGGGTGATGTGTCTCTACCGCTATCTGTCCGACTTCATCCGTTGACTAGGGATTTCCAACTACACGGAGGATTGGTTGAGACAGGTATACATAAATATAAGATATCATATATAAATAATTAATAATTAATATGCAATACAAACTAATACGGATTCCTGTCTGTTCCACAAATTAGTTTATTGCCGCCTGAAGTCTGGCTGTAAATAACCGGAGTTAAATATGTATGTTTAACCAAGGCCTACTTAAGTTACTTTAGTTTAGAGTAGGCCATGGTTTAATGAACCGACCCCTATGAGATGTAGCCAATGCCTGTTTTACTTGAAACCCGATGAGTGAAACTATGTGACGCATGACTTTCTTTGAAATTATTTGAACTAAACTTAGAATTCAACTGTTCTTGAGATAGTATATATCATTGACACTTATCCATCCAGGTAGGCCTATACACCACCACTGAATTGAAAGTGTGACATGCACAGAGTCAAAATGCATAGCACAGCACAGCACTTTGCGTCTTGCAATGCAGGCTCCCATAGTTTACCACCTTTGCGTATCCTTCAAGCTAATGAAAATGAAGCATTGGTCCTACTGACTACCTTGAAAGTACCGTAAAAGCAGTAGTTATTTATGCCTAATGTTTTCGTAATGTTTGTAGTAAGCAGTTCATGGCCCTGGGCAAAGCAAGAAAAGAAAGCGCAAGGAATAAGCTAATGCTAGTTATATGCAGTACATGTCTTTGAGCCTGTTAGAGCGTCGATGCTGCAGTGAGCGTTACCAATTTTTGGGTTCCCATTCCTCGTTTTTTTTTAGGTAATTTTACCTGCAAAATGTATCGTTATAATAAGCTCACGGAAAAATACCGCTGCACCTGCAATTTCAGAGGTAAAGGGTAAAAACAGTCGATAAAACAAGCACCAACACATAGACCCTAATCTAGCGAACAATGTAGGCGTGAAGTCCGACCGAAAGAGCAAATCCGGTTAACAAAACAAACAATATCCTCGTAATGACTAATTATCATCATGCCGTCACAAATAGTTAATAGTTAACGTTCGTTCGCCCGCATCACGGTGTTAATTACTCGATCTGTCTAAGTGACATATATCTGTAGATATAGCCAATTGTAGTGTTTTTTACTACTGAAGAATCCCGTTTTAAAAACAAGCACTCTCATTTAATGTTTGTCTATAACCAAGAGATAGGACAAAACCTGGGTCCCCACCAAGTGTGGAGGTTTGAAGTCTGCGGCCTATTCTGAAAACCGCAACTCACCTCCCTCCAACGTACAACCTTCTGTGAAACACTTGACAGTGAGACGTCCCAGCCAAAATGGTGAGAACGGTTTTCGAGCGAAAGCACAGAAAGTGACTTGGACAATGTTTCCTTACGGGTATCACCCCAAAAATCAGAACTGAACACTGACAACAGAGTCGCTAAAAAGGCACCACGACCTTGCCCCGTACCTTTTGAATGGTTAGGAAAGGTGGAAAATATCCCAAAAGGAAAATTGCACCCATAAACACTCAAGAAAGCAGACCAAAGCTGTACTAAGGCACTGGAGCAAGGCGATCTTGATCACAGCTAATAACCTTACGGCATACGGTACGGTGACACTGCTAGCAGGTAGCCTAATAGTTAACGGCATGGACTTAATTCGACATTAATTTAAGTATATTATTGATAATTCGTTAACTAGAGCCCTTAAACTTCGAAAATTGCAAAAAAAAATAGTCGAAACTACAACTACAACAGGCGGACTCCAATAGCCGCCACTCATCAAAACAATCCGCCTCCAATCTGCGCTCGGCTGCCGAGGGTGTCATCGCTTGCGATTAAGATCGCCTTGCATTGGAGGCGCGAAATCAACGAAACGGAACAGAGATGAACGAAAACATCAATAAAATTGGAGTTAGGTATTCGGATATTTCGAGTCAAATTTTGGAATACTGAATATGCCTATTATATCGCGATAAACGTATAGGCCTAGAGGAGCAGGGACGGTCTAATTCATTGGAGCTTTGCACTACGCATTGTGATGCTCACTTAAGCGGAACATGGTGACAAGCCGTTTGTATGTCTCATTTTTCATGGCGTAGTATTCCCAGTCACAATTCTTGCAAGGAGCGTATGAGTTACCGACACGTCATCTAATCCGTCGCTTTACGAACCTTCGACCATGATGTCTATGTACTGAGCTGGATGAGTTGCTATTGCAGTATTACAGCATCAATAATGAAAGTATACAGGACCGGTTTCGGTTAACTCTATGGCTTAAAGCCGTAAACGATACCAAGAGCGTACAACATCAAACAAATCTCATAACTAAGGTATAGTCTACTGTATATGCAAGGAAGCTCCCGCTTTTTTACGAAGTCAATTGGGTTCATGATTACTTGGCAGCGGATCTTGTTTGAATATGTGTGTATTTACCGTTGATATAAGCACGCAAAAGGTGATGACGAGGCAATTAGTTAGTCGAAGGTTTGCAGTGTTGCGAGCGCAAACCTAATGGAAAATGCTACGTTAACCATTAGCAAAGTGCAGGAATATATAAATGCAATGGTGTCAACAAATTCTATGTAAGAGCGGGCGGAGAGTTCACATGATTAGTTGTTGTAAATAAAAGCTTGCCATTCATGATATTTACGTACGTCTGTATTCATTCAGTATGGACAGACAAACTGGCGAACCAGTTCCAAAAGTTCTGAGATTGTCACCAAATAAGCAAGATGATCGGTATTCTTACTTGCGAATTGAACAAAATCCGCAGCCTCTCGTTTATACCCAAATGCCTCCGCAACCGAAAGAAAAGAAGCCAGGGCAGTTGAATAAGCAGCAATTGGAGGACTTTTTTCAAAAGGTACAGTAGGAATAGTACAAAAGACTTGAAAGGCACAATTACAGTTAGGCTGGGCGAGTGGTTTGACTGTCCGCCTACCTTCACATTGGTAGGTTCCGGGTTCGATCCCCGACAAAGTCAAATAAAAGACAACAAATTGGCATCGGCAGTCAGTATCACGGAAATGCGGAGGATTGTGATTGTGATGTGATCCGGGCTATAAACCGGAAGTATTGATAGGCGTTCCGTAGCATAGACCTGGCGTACATGACCTTAGTGAGTGTACTGAGTTTTAATGTTTGTTTTTATGTCTCCATTTATCACCATGTCTTCTTGAAATGGAGGGCTGTGATGTAAACAGGATGATGGTTTGCTTATGTTTTTTATGGTGTTATCATGATCTTTCTCGTCATGCTCAACCGTTTCCCCATCCGTATGGCATTGTGTGATTCCAAAGGATGAAGTGGTGATCGGTTGTGCGACGATGACGACCCAAGGCATATGCCTGCTAGATCAAAACGTCTGATTCCGTTCCTATAGGGATTCGTCGTTGTCAATGATTTCTTAGACACTAAGATTCTCGACAAAGCACGAAAAGCTGTCAACAGGCTTGTTGATGACTTGGCGGAAAAGTTGTTTGAAGCTGGGAAAATCAAAAGTACGTGCAAAAACTAGGCATTGATTGTGTTCTTATTCTGTTAATGGTTAAAGTGGTTAAATTGCATGATAGAGTACTGGTCCTGCACACCGTTGTCGCCTAATTTGGAGCAGTAAGCCTTTTGCTTGTAAACCATTACGCGATAAAGTTTCTTTTCGCCGTGGTGCAAGAACCTTATACAGATACTCTTACGCTCTAATACCAGGCGATTTAAAGATGTCCAGAATTAGACCTTCATCTTTCGACAACTCCAACCAGGTTGGCCAAGCGGATCACTCACCTTCATAAAGTTCTTGATGTTGTGTCCTTTTCCTGGCAATCTGACTTTTCTCGTATCTGTATTCCTAATCCAAGCATCTACGCCTAACTATCTCCTACAAGGTCTTTTTTCGCCTATCTCGCCTATCTCGCTCTTTCCCCTCCTTACATTTTCATACCATTACACCAGGGATCCCTGCATTACACCATATCGAACCTCCTCATGCCTGCATATTTATGAATGCCATACTTATACATTTTCCAGAAATTGCCTTATGGTTGAGGTGTACAGTTCATTCTCCTGTGATGTAGCATAAAAACAGTTGTAGTTAATACAGTCTTAGGCAACTACCTACTTTGACTCAAAGCAAATGAATAACTTGAGTCATGTGAGTACCGAGGCTCACGCTACTAGTCTGGTGCGAAATTCGAGTGTTGTTCACTTGTCTCTTCCTTATCTCCTGAGTCGTTCAATGAGAAGAAGTCTTATATGAAAATTTATTCTGATGTTCTGCAGACAAGCACAAGGATAAGGGATTCTTCGAGCGATTGACATATCTGGATAAGGAATTTCCTGGAGCGGCAGTAATCCTTCTGAAAGGCGGAGTGTTGCCGCAGGAGTTTAAAAATGTATGGAGCAACGAGAAGCTATTGAACGTGGTCGAACAAATTGTAGGACCGGAAGTTGCGGGCCATCCATTGTGGAATTTGCGAACTAAGGTAAACAAAGGGTGCTATGCAATAATAAAATTGATAATATTTTGAATATATCCTACTTCTTCGTTCAGATACCACAAAACGAGGAATTGACTGTTCCATGGCACCAAGGTCAGTCTCAGTCATACTTGCTTATATTTCAATTTTGTGACCGCTTCAAGTTGGCTTAAGTGGAAGGGTAACGGGCTGACCCGCCATTTCTCCTGGATCGCAATAATGTATCGAAATGTTTGCTTGGCACAGCTCTTTCTGCTGTGCTACATTTATACAGGCACAAGCGCAAAAATTCCCACTCCTATTGTGCATATGTGCACATGTCGGTGGGTAGGCTGTCAAAAATATTCGTATGAGCCCAAATTCATGCTTTGCCAAGGGCACTGCTTCTTCGCATAGACACGACATGGCCTACTCTAGGTAGGCTAAAGTAGGCGATGGACACGCCGCTGTCTGGGTCCAAGCGTTGATTAGACCTGGTGAAGATAGCAAGCTCATAACGGCGATAAAAGAATAGGTGAGCTTACCGTGTCTTATACTGTAGCTTCAAATACGTCCGAAATCGAGAGAGTAAGACCGTACAATCCCCCATCGCACGCAGCGGTGTCGTGTTGCTGAAAATCAAGTAAAAATATACCAAGCGCGTTTCCTGGATTGTTATCTGCCTCTTTAGATAACGCATACCTTGAGCCTTGCAGCTTAGAAGTGATGCAGGCAACTGCTTGGATCCCACTATTGGATGCCAACAAAAGAAACGGCTGCATGGTGGTAAGTTTGCGTCATTTTCTTGGTAAAATTGGTCGCCTAATCGTCGCGGTATAGGCTAAATAAGCGTTAGCTATTGGCCAGCTAATTAATTCACTATTAATGATTCTTAACAAAGCGGCAAAGTGCACCAATCAACGGACTGGCGAGCAGATCACAATTACGTAAAGCTAATCAAATCGCGTGGCATCTTTGAACTGCAAGGCGGTTTACTCTAGGTTGCTTCGGGAGGTCACAAGAAAGGGATTACAGTCACCCATCAATGTTGCTCCGGTGGAACTTGGTATGTTGAAATACCAGAAGAAGAAATGGTTAAGAAACTGCAAGTAGATTTGGATAAAGATATGGTGGTGTGTGAAGTACCTTATGGAGGGGTACTGTTTCTCAATAATGCTATTCCGCACAAAAGGTATATAATTCATGATATACGAAGGCCACGACTATGCTTGGTCGGTAGGCCACAACATCCAAAAATCTCGCCTTCTTTTACGACTTCACGTGGTTCGGCAAACTATGCATTTTCTAGCTGACGTAGTATAGTTCTCTGCCCTCCTGTTACATGAGGATGCTTAATACCACCTATAATTTTATGGTAGCTTCCCTCACTTATGATCATGGCATAATATGTTGTTCCAATGAATGTATATATTTAGTTTGCAAAACTCGTCGGATCAGATTCGCTACAGCCTTGACTTACGGTGGCAACGACCGGACAGAAAGAATGGCTTCTTTGGTATGAGAGAATCTGTTTTGATGCGTACAAGCAAAGATCCTACCTATAAGATTGATTGGAGTGCAATGGATGCCCCTGCAGCTTACAAATGGCAAATGGATGAAACGGTACGTGGTTAAAACAATAAAAAATTACTTAATATAACCGTTAAGTTGGCCGAGTTGTTTGACTATCCGTCTTCAGATCGCGAGGTTCCGGGTTCGACTCTCGAATCAAACTAAGGATTTTAAAATTGGTATCCGTTTGTTCATCACTACGGGCTAGTGCGGATGAGGGTTGTGGTTGTGATAGTGATCCGGGTTATAAACTGGAAATATTGACATGTGTATACCGTAAGCATTGACCTGGTGTACATGTCCTTAGTAGTTGAAAACGCCATAAATTCCAAATTAACGACAACAATAATTCGCTTGTAATTTTGCTGTCGCTGGTAGTCGGTCAACTAGGCCTACGTTCGGTGGAATTCATGAGAGAGGCTTTCAGTTTGGTCGGGTATTTGTAGATATATGAGAATCCCCCTTAACCACTATTCTGCAAGTTTCGGCATATCTTCAATCGGGTTCTTTGCGGATCGTCATCTTCCATTAAACTTTCTGAACTATTAAAGTCCTTTTCTGTACTGCACTTCGTTTTCCTCCTTCAACACGGCAAATATCTCTCTTTAAGCGTCGAAGGCCTATAGATCTCGAGAGTATAGACTACCTAGTTTGTTTTAGCTAGGATCGGGCAAGCTAAGCATAAAGTAGCTCACTACGTTGACAACACATATTAAAAAGCTGACTATAAGACCTATAAACAGTCTCACGTTAGCTATATATTGAATGTTTATGATTTGCAGGATGATGATAAATTGAGTCCTATTGTCGTTGGTCCATGGATGCATAGATGGGAAATTGTTCACCATAATCGTCACACTAAACCTGCCTTGACATTTCGAACGAAATGGGATAAAAGGGGAACTGTTGCGTAGTCTAATCAACGTCGATTTGAGGCACGATTGGACAAAGCGAAAGCATAGTGATAATGCAGAATGTCCGTCCAACCTTAGGCTGATATGGCGGTATATTTTATTGTTACTTGTTGCGGCTCATTACATTACATCCTTTTATGTAATCGTTGGAACTTTGTTTCGTTGACTGATAGGTCTACATACCGCTGAATACATTGTACACTCTTTCTGAGTACGCATCTTACCATGTCAACCGAAACGACTCCATTAAGAGTTTATAGTAGACTAGTGAGCATCGGATAAGTAGACATTCAGATAAAATTGAATCAACGAACAGCCGAATCGATCCGCATCGAAACGCCATCCAAACAACGGTGTACACAACAACTCGCGTGTTCTTATCCCTCCCTCCTGCTCTTATTGCCTCTTTTCAACCGCGGTAATACGACAACAAAAATGCATCTAAAATTCTAAATATCATATATTCATCAATCATCCGTTGTAATAAAACCATGGGCACGTATATATCTCACTGCAGTTATTAAGCAATTTCAATTCCGCAAATGCAGCTACGGTGCTTGTTGCATAAGTCGTTCAAATTGAACTTGGACGTTACTGACCAAATGCTTCCATAATCTTCGTGCACTCTTTGATTGTTTGACTCACCGCGATTTCATCTAGTCGTTTCTGGGTTATTCATGCTGCCTACATCTATAGGCCTACCCATTTCCACTTGCCATTTACTTTTTCGAATCCGATCCATGGCCAATATGGGGAACTATGGTGATGTTCCTGAATGGTAGGCTTATAGACAGACAGATAGAATTTAACTTACTCTGCTCTCGTCAGAAGCATTCGGTCCTTAGTTGTCAGTTATCATACTCGTACACAAAATGTTATCGCGATGATCCCGGCTTTGACACACCGCCAATTCAGCAACAGGTGATCGCTTCTGAAATCATTTCATCTATTTTTTTTTTTTTTATTATGATAAGGAAAGTGGCGCTTGTCGCCCAAAGGCCTTTTGCGCCACGATCAATACATATACAACTCAATACCATACACAACCTATACAATTCAATACAATACACACTCACATCGTACCACACAACACAATATATAAAATGACTTGAGCTGTTTTACCTATAGTGGACGTTTGCAACCAAGGGCGAAGTCGATAACGGGTCTCGCCATGTTAGGGTGGGTCAGTACGTTTATTAAGGTTGGAGAAAGATGATTGGAAAAGCAGGATCGGAAAAGAATGGCCCGTTGTTTACGGTATTTAAGGCAGTACAAAATAAAATGTTCCACTGTTTCTGGGCATGGGCAGGATTCACAATTTGGCGAAAGGACACATCCAATTTTAAATAAATGGGCATTTAACTTGCAATGGCCGGTACGCAAACGGAACAAAATACTGTTACTAGTGTGGTTTGTATTTGATGGTAGAACTGTCTTCACGGAATCTTGAAACTGCTTGAAGTGAGCTCCCTTTTCACCCATCGTGTATTCGTGTTCCCACTCATCAAGGCACCTTTTGCGGAGGACTGACTTTGCTTCTCGCAAGGAGAGGAAAGCAACAGTGTTGTTGCCACGGCTAACCGGGGAATTATCCGCAGCAAGACGAGCCAACCGGTCTGCCTCCTCGTTGCTGGGGACATCCATATGACCTGGAAGCCACGCCAGGGTTGTTGCCGAATCTTTTATTTGAAGCTTGTGAAGCAACACAAAGATTTCCTTCGTGGTCTGTTCCACTGCACAGAATCCCCGTTTCGGATGAAAGCTTTTAATGGCCGACATGCAATCAGTTAAGATCACGTACTTAGCGGGTGAGTTTTTAAGTCTTCGATTTGACCCGGTTGGGAATCGAACCCGGAACCTCCCGATCAGAAGGCGGACAGTCTAACCTACTCGGCCAACTGAACGTATATATGGGCTTTTAGAAGTAGGCCTAGAGATAGAATTGCACCGCATGGTATTGGTATAATAGTGTGCAGAATGCCGCTCCTAGTGCTAATAAAGGCTGCCAGACTCGCTTGTTTCCAGATTTTATAGAAATGTCTTTGGTTCAAACCATTTCAGCACCTGGGAGTTGTGGACACGTATATAGAATTCAACTGTTCACATTGGGTGTAAATTGTGGCCGCAGATGCCGACTACGCTGACGACATCGACCTTCTTGCTTGCATGGCTTGAAAATCCTCGTCAAAGTAAAAATAGCAAAACGCTGGTGACAACTTTATCGAGGGGTGTTGCATTCAGAAATGTAGGCTAGGCTATAGGCCTAAAAGCGACACACAATTTATCGTGGGTAGGCGGGTTAAAGCACAAGTTGGATAAACTTGACGAATCATGAAAATAGGCTATCTAGTGTGAGGATTCAGTGCCTACGTCTTTATCGAGGGGTTGTTAGTAGAGAGAGGGATGGTTGTCGGTAGGGTTGTGGTTTTAATCAACCCTGATTAAAACCAGATGGTTTAAACCGGTTTTTTGCTCTTGATATTTATCAAACCCCTGGTTTTTTCGGTTTTTAATGGTTTTTTCTCATTTTTGCCTACCATACTATATCGCCAGCTTCCTGAAGATACCAGAAGTGATGTTAGAAGTATCGAGAGGCAGAAATTTGTGTGGAAAATGCATTGGGATGGGGGTGGGGGGTACCCAGCAGATGCAATCTTGATAACCCACAGAGCTGTTCCTGTCGATGACCATTGATATGCTTCAATGAGTTTCAGTTTTAGAAGTATAATTTCTTTCCGATGGATATAGATAGAGTATCCTCAAAGGAAAACAAGGCCGCAAACTACTTTTGATTTCGGAGGGGGCCCAATGACGTCATATTATCACATTATGTGACGTCACATGTCATTGACGGTTTATGACGTCACATATTTATCATAATCTTTTACAAACATGGTGAAATAATGCCCGCTAAGTTAACTCAGTAACTGTACTGTACTGCATGCAAGTCGTAAAAGCTCTTGATCACGTGACACAGGAATGTCGGAGGAGCAAATTCCTTTTTGACCCCTCGTGTGTTGATGGCCACCCTGTAGGCTGACTTGTGACTGGTTTGGACCAAAACGTGGCTTCGGTTTACAAGATTGCCTACTGTACAATAAGCTTTTTTACACAATGCAACCTTGGAGGTTGCCGTAAATTCTCCAAGCGGCGAATCTGGGAGAAGGTGAACGTTCTCTACGCGTACAACTCGGTCTCCACTATGGAGTCCCTACTTTTAATAAAAACCAGTAAAAACCGAAAAAACCATGGTTTTAATCAAGGCCTCGGTTTAAAGCGGTTGCGATTTGTTGTAATTTGATAAAAACCACAACCCTAGTTGTCGGTGGGTTTGCAAATATCGTAATGTAGTTGAACTCCGCGCTGATCTGACTCTAAACTGCGCGTTCTAAACACCCCACGATGAACGCCACGTCAGTGAAGTACGCTTCTATACAGCTCTTCGCACAGCGGTCTGTCTATATAAATACTGTTCTTGCACGAGTCTTAACTGAGACAGAATTGATGCCGAATCGATGATTATATTGAACCAATATTCCAAGTCACTTCGATTACACGTTCGTGCGATGAAACAATATTAGTAATGCCGAATAGATAAGTCCAATGGTGTATTTTCTATGACTACATGTCTACAGCGCATGTGTGCTCCGTTGTTGCAGACGACCAAATACTGAATGTCGGAATAAAATAATCCCGATTTCGAATTCAAAACGTGGCGCCAAATGTCATCACGTGGTGCGACTATGGGAAAAAGAATCCCAAATTACGTCGGCGAATTATCTTCGCATGGCTTGAAATCTTCTTTATAATAATAACAGCGGGAGGTTAGCGGTACTGTTATGATCAGAACAGCAGGAGTGTATTTTGTTACTACTAAGCCAATTATCGATTCCGTGTGCTATATGAGCTACTTAATTATATGTCTTGTTTGGTAGAACCCACTAATGGATAATACTCTCAGAGAATTTAGGGCATGTCCGAGTGTCCCAGATACGACAGTTGATATCGCGTATATACATTCAGAAATGTATATGCGACACACGCCTGATATTCAAACCAGCACGGGGAATAGGGATGCACGCAAATAGGCCAGTACGTGACGTAGACATCAATACAAAATCACATCAAGTAAACAAACTCGGCTACCGGTGATGACACCGTGAACCTGGCGTTCGATTGCTTTTACCGAAATTCCTTCTCGAGATGTCAATATAGCGAACACAACCAGCGACCGAAGTAACTTTCTATGCTATGAGCAAAGGCCTATTGAATGCATTTTTACAGTAGGCTTACAGATGACCGTAGCCTGTAGCTTTGTTCATCGATAGACCCTTGTAGAATGTCGCTAGAACCATGTCCGCTAGAGCGGACTCGACTTTGTTTACATCGATACTCGAACAAACAAGGTGGTGAGCAACGTTAGGGCAGGTGAAGTTGGGTCGTGTCTAGCGGGGTATTTGGCATTAATGGATGTAACTGATATTTTTAATATGTGTCACGGTACCAATAAGATCCATAGAAGTTCGCAAGGCCATATATAGTTGCGTGAATTTGGCCTCCTGGGGCGATTTTCATCATTACTGGCCTACCGGAGTACTGGTATCTTCAGGCAAATCGTGCAAGAGCGTACCGACCGGTGTCGACCAAGTAGACGTTGGATGTAGTGGATTACGAAAACACTAACTTTAAATTAATTTATGCTGTAGTTTACACCACATTTAGCCCAGTCTCAGACTACTGACATGCGGAAACACTGCTCCTCTGGTCTGTGCAATAGTGATAGCAGATATCCTAAGAGGTCCCCTGGGGTACGCTTCTTTCCCAAACCCAAAACCCACCTACAACACTGCAAGATTTGGATTCGGCCTGCCACCTGCCCAGCTTAACCTGGACCGGATAACAAAAGATATGTATGTGTGCTCTAAGGTACACTACCGGTTTGACAAGTTATTATTACCTAAGGAGAATGGTTTCATGTTATTATGTATTGCGTACAGCATTTTCATGACCCAAATGGATCTACCGACGACTATCCGTATCCTATTCCATACGATAAGGCGAAAGCGCAAAAATCAAGGCACACACGCAGAGCAGCAGGAAAGTACCGTTAATACTATATTGCCGCTTAAATACAAAATTCCGACATGTTAAACTAGACCGTTTTTCATTAGAGGAACTAATCAGCCAAGTAGCAGCAGCCCATCATGATGCAGCCTACCATCCAGAGCAGAAATCAGTTCAAGATTCGCAGCT
This sequence comes from Botrylloides violaceus, assembly GCA_030412335.1. Lineage (NCBI taxonomy): Eukaryota > Metazoa > Chordata > Ascidiacea > Stolidobranchia > Styelidae > Botrylloides > Botrylloides violaceus. The sequence goes on from JASFYC010000810.1 coordinate 5,500,909, forward strand.
TGAAGGATTGCAGGAAGAAGTCATTGGAGAAAGTAATAATATAGCGGCAGTTCATTAATATCAACTAATGAGCAAACTGTAGTCAAACCATTAATTTTGCAACATCTGATTATATGCATATGTGTAAACCGGTTTGAAGAAAGATTTAGCAGCAGCATTTTAAATAGAGAACACCATAAGATAAATAAAAATCAGAGAGGCGCGGCAGCATATCTTCTATTTTAGAGATGTCGGGGTATACCCTTGCAGTATCTTATCTGGTAAAAACCATGAGGTCACACCACGGTGCCCCAGTGACTAACAATTGACCCTGAGTTTAATAGTCATATTCACTTTCTGGACGCTTCATAAATATAAGAGTTCTTATCAAACCATACACATGTGCACATTTCCTACTCAGACTGAAATGGATATAAGATACTCTTGTTATGCTTGCAATAAAATGATGGCTACAACTGACAATATTACCCAGCCTTGCAACTGCATCGAGAATTTGTGATTTTTTTCCCTTGAATTTGAATTTCCAAAGCATGTGGCAATTCATTCTTTCTCCAACTCCTATAGTATTTTGCGCTCACCACTGCCAGTTTTGAATCAGCACAGTACGTGCTGTGTTCAGATGTACAAGGAGTGTCATCCTTTTCCAAAATGGTGATGCCGTGGATGTACTGCTCCACGAAGAACGTTTGTCCCGTTCTGCAGCCAAACTTGAAAAAGTAAAATCTGACAAATCGAGAGACTCCGGGATGAGATCCATCATCACAAAGTTACTGTACGTAATAGGTCTGTAACTTAATTACTACAGGTATCTGTGCGATTTTTCGAACTGTCTATCTTCATAATAGGCGGGAGAAGAACGGGGTATGGGGTATATTACGATAGCTCGCACGATTTGCATGATACCGCGTACCGGTAGGGTATATAGTACTAATGATAAAAATCGCACCAGGACGCCAAATTCACGCAACTATATATTGCCTTTCGATCTTCTATGGATCTTATTGGTACCGTGACACATATTAAAAATATCATTTACATCCGTTAATGCCAAATACCCCGCTAGACACGACCCATCTTCACCTACGCTAACGTTGCGCACCACCTTGTTTGTCCGAGTATCGATGTAAACCGAGTCCGCTCTAGCGACTTTCTGCAAGGGTCTATTATATTCGATGCTTTGTGCTCTGGATTAATGTGCCAGCAAGCGGATGCTTCTGTTATAGTCATGCTTGGAACAAAGCCTCCAGGATATATGCAGGCCAGAGTGACTAAAGAGAGACTTTGATGCAGGCTGATTAAAACATTGACATATATATTTCATGGAACTATGGGCGGAAGTTGGGCAGCCTTGAAATGCGAAGTGCAAACGTCACCCAGTGGTCACTGATCACTGACGCGTGTAAATCTAAACACAAAGAATACACAAAGAAGTAGCGAGGTGATTTCCGACGAGCGACGAAGCAAGACAAGCAGGGTTCCTGGACAGGTCGATATTATCCTGCTAACGCTATGTCAGTGTATTTGAATCGTTGAAGATTTTGGCCATGAAGATATTGTCAATAATAACACCGTTTTTCGTGGTAAGACGTGCATTACGCAAAGAATTTAATAGACTTCTCAGCGATGTTTCTCTGGAACCACCACGAGTTGCCATCGTCGGTAGCGGTCCGGCCGGATTTGGTATTGCGCAGTTTCTGCTGAAAAATCACCAGTCGATGCTTGTAAGCATGTTAGAAAAAAACCCGGTCCCTTATGGTTTGATAAGATATGGTGTGTCGCCAGATCACCAAGACGTAAAAAATTGCATCAACGGATACGAAAAAGTAGCAGAAAATCCAAGATTTTCGTATTATGGTGGGATCGAAATTGGGAAGACTATCCCCTTCGAAGACATCATGAAAGCTTTTGATGGCGCTGTGATGTGCTATGGCGCACAAGAACCCATGAAACTTGGCATCCCAGGAGAAAGTCATCAAAATGTCTTTACTGCAAAAGAATTTGTTGGATGGTATAATGGCGAAGAAGAGCATAAAGACATATCCCCCAATTTGAATGGAGATACTGCTGTCATAATTGGGGTAGGAAATGTTGCATTGGACTGTGCTAGAATGCTTTTAAAGCCAGCCTTGGATTTACAAAATACTGACATTGCCCAACATTCCTTTAATATCATAGAAAAGAGCAATATAAAGAATGTTGTCATTGTTGGAAGACGTGGGCCGCTTCAAATGGCGTGCACGCGCAGAGAATTGTCTGAAATAACAGAAATTGAAGATGTTAGTACGAACGTGAGTATTGAATACTTCACTGAAGATGTCAAAGATGCGTTGAAAATTAAAAATTTAAAATTGAGGAAAACACAACGCTTGGTAAAACATTTGATGAAATCAACCGAATCACATAATCCAAATGCATATCGAAATTTTAGCGTCAAACTTTTGCGAGCTCCAATTGAAATTCATGGTGATGGTAAAGTAGAAACTGTGTCACTCCAGAAAAATATTATATCTGGTGGTGAGGCTTTCTTCCCTGAGATCACTGCAAGTAATGATATTGAAAACATACCATGCTCATTATTAATATCCGCCATTGGATATAAAAACAAGATTATTGATGACCGATTTCCTAATGAAAATGGCCGTGTTCTAACTACAAAAGGCAGGGTTGATTTTAACTTCCCGTTATACTCCTGTGGCTGGTCTCGCACCGGCCCGAAAGGGGTTCTCGCGGACACTTTAAATGATTGTTTATTAACTGGAACAAATTTGTTAAATGATTTAGAATCAGGCACGTGGCCCGGCATTGGGGTTAAGAAATCATTAGATGTAATATTATTGCAGAAAAGCATTCAATTTTATTCTTGGAATCATTGGAAGCGTATTGATGCGTTTGAAATTGAATCAGGTGTAAATCGGGGTAAAGTTCGTGAAAAAGTTATATCACATTGTGATATGGCAACTGTTGCCTTTGATAGCTGAAAGTCCAGTTGCCGGAACATTGGTTTTTATCATGAGTTAGCCCAGAACTCATATTACTGCCCATTGTGTGCTGATATTTTCACTATGTATAGTAATGAAGTTTCACCGCGGATTTGATGCCCAACCTTCATTTATTGAGAATTATAACATTCACAAGCATTTGGAGCTCCGCTCCTACATTTGGTGAAGATGGAATGAATTGCAACGCAACAGTGCTTCAGTTGAATCTGTGGTGAATCTTCTTTACGCCATCAGCTGCATTATATTCTTTGATAATTTTACTGAATTTGTCAAACTGCATGAGTTTCATAGCCTAGGCTACATTTACCTCGTATTCTTGGTAAGAGTTCACCATCAATAGGAGGCCTATTATAATAATATAAGTATTTATTGACTTTTAATGACAGTAATTTAGACATTGAGTGATACTGGTGTAACATTTCAATAATTACCCAATGAAGAATAATTATGGCAATTCTACCAGAAAAAGATCACTGTGATTACACAAAGTGCTACTGGTAAATGTTCTCACTCTTGTTGATTATGCGCTGGTACTGTCATTCAGAGTCTCCCTATTGCTTCCCTGGCGCCTGAGGGATAGTGCAGAACAGTAGATCCACCGAGTCGTTGTGCAACACAGCAATGTCTAGCACCTCCTTGCCAAAATCTACACGCTCATGTAGACATGAAGACCTTCCATGCTGTATCCTGTGGTCTGTTGATGCATCGCGGCTGCAAAATTTGAAATTTCTGTAGTGACAGTGACCATGGCCTACTAAATTTAGTAGGCTATGCAGTGACCCGGCCAACTGTGAAGAATTACACAGATAGACATCCGGTGCAAAATCACGAGTTGTTCAATGTGTTGCGGCCACCTGCAAATGGAACATGACCGACAGAATGATGTGGAGCTTTTTTCATGGCATCGCAGTTTCATTCAGTAGCCATATAGACATATTTCCTAGTTAAAATCTCATGCCGCCAACACCTACAAAACAGTACAAGACGTTCTTGCGTGCCGGTATACATAGCATACCTGAGCTGGCCGGCATTTGAAGATAAATACACGTACCTGGTATTTACAGCCTCTATAATCATAGCAAGACTTTATTTTCATGCCGTGCTGTACCACATCTATTTCAGTGAGGAAAATGTATGGAGATTGTGCAAATATATCCAAAACAACTCCTCATCAGAAACCCTGACGGATACATATGTTATCTTCATTTCAAATCCTGCAAGGGCCATTCCTATTTGGAAACAGCAATCATCTGTGAGGGAAGATACCATGGTGCTATGGGACTATCACGTGATATTGCTCCACAAAAGTGAAAGGTATAGGCCTAGGTAGAAGTTCTTCAAGCATAGGCAATGCCCAGTGTAATTGATATTGTAAAGAAGATTCACCGCAGTCCGGCCTTGGTTTATTTAATATTATAACATTCACCACCACTTTGGGATCTCTCTCTCCTTCATCAGGTGAAGATGGAATGCCTTCTATTAATGAATCTTCTTTACGATATCTATTGATTCTCCACCATTGACCCCACTATATTCATATTACATCATTGTATCTTGTCCGTATAATTTGTTCTTTGCTGCATTTACATTACACGTCTTGACATCACATACTGTACACAGGAACACACATACAGGCTCTGCGTCTTATGCATCCATGCATCTGTAATGCAGCCTGGACAAGGAGGCAAGGAAAGAGCCGAAGTGCTATCTAAGTCATGATTCCCTCCCTTCCTCCGGAGCTGGCGTTTTACTAACGGGGAAGCTACAGATACCATTGTTAACGACCTAAAGTAGGCTTATTCACAAAATCTGAAAACCAACGCTACACCGCACGCGGTCGAACACAAATGACTAAGAGATACACTGAAACCACACCTTAACAGATAGACAACGGAAAAGCAATTAATTAGCAATTTAGGGAAAAGACAAAACCAAGGATCGCATCAGTCAAATAATTAGTCAAAGAATACCACATTTGGTATGGCGGGGTCAGGACGCACATTCTCAATGTGTCGATTTGTGGCCGACTGCCATAGCCACAGAGTACGATATCGTTGTGGTTACTCAGTAAAAAAACACAGCTAGGATAGAATTGAATATGGGCACACTTTCTAACTTCATCAGTTGGTGGTTGCAGCTAACCTATGCCCAAAGGAAATACTAGGCTAAATGAAGACATCATCAGTTCATCACCTTCGGCCCCCTAATCCTGCTGATGCTTTCCATGTAAGAAGTTGTGGAGTGACTCGATTTATCAGATATATATCTAGTGAGTGAAATCTCATATATAAGAGAACCGAATTGATTCTGACCACTGATTGCTAGAATGCTTCGCTGCTATTTCTATCTTTACCTTGCTCATTCTGTATCTTGTCAAGACTCGAGACGTATCGATTAGTAGTGTTTGAGGGAAAATGTAAAATGTTACACTATTTTAGTATTTGAGAACAAAGGATAGCGTGAATATGCTAACATTTCCTTTCAGGTGTATTTATGATCTTGACACGACATTACCATTTCCGTGCCCAATGCAAAAGTATCTTTCTCAAGCTTTGAAGTGTAATTGGACTCTGGAGTCGAAATACAGACATATGCTGCGGGTTATCTCAGCCGATGGGTTTCTTGAAGTGTTTGCTTCAAACAGGTACGTCATAGTTGGAGCAATTTCCGATCCGGGAAAATTTTCAAACGGAAATTTTTCCATTAAAAATGTTTTGTCTTGTATAGTAAAACGACGTTCACGCTAGTCGACGCGAGCGCTTGCGAAACGAGTCACTATCGCTGTGGGCGATGGAGTGTGATGTTTTGGCAGTCGATGTACGGCTCTCGACTGCTCGGACGTAGATGAAGATGGTATTTTTAGGTATGCCAATGATGACGAGAAAGAGTTTTTGGGGCTGTTGTCTTGAGCTGTAGGAATCGGTAGATCCATACGTGACCAGTGAAACCACGTGACCACCGGACCGATCTTTCGTGATCGCGATTATTGCGCCGGTGCAATATCTGAATTAGCTGATGTGAGAATGAAGTTCTCTCCAAAATGTATATGAATATATGGTATCTTTGCTTACGCAAACGTGACCGAGTCACACACTTAAGCCATTTCTTACGCATTTTTCCCAGAGCCGACCCTGCGACCGAGCGTATATCGTAAATCACCCCAAGGCGGTCATTTTATGCGTTTAAATGTCGGGTTTCAAAATTTGTCCCATGCCGCTAATGCTGTTGTCGAGTTACCATAAACAGTGACGTCATAGAGTCACGACGTAAATTTTGCCCTCACTAAATTAATAGTTGGCTACGAACATATCAGTTTCCCCGATTCGTATTTCAACAAATCCTGTCGCGTTATGTCTACGTTATAGGTCAGGAAGGGATTTAGCAAAAGTAACCAATATCTAACTTCATTATTTCCAATGCGAAATTTCTTTCAGATCTCACATGCTGAGGAAAGACAAAACGTGGCTGTCCCCACCGCCAAATTATCCACTTATTCAAACGCAATCTTCATCAAATAACTTGAATAAATTTATCAGCATGACAGAGGACTTACAGAGCGAGGAATATGGATCTGTATACACCATGAACGAGTTTTCAAAACGATTCATATGAATTGTTATTAGTCAATCGTAACACTGTGATTTTGTACATATTTGCTATGCTTGAATTAGTGGGTCTTCTCAAAGACCAGCAACTATTCTGGTGGAACTGACGTATTTTTTACGGAACAGCTTATAATAATGCAGACGTGGGCGACTACGATCCGCGCTGGCGTTGAGATAGGTTTTTGTCTGGCCCGCGTGATTCCGATCGAGAAACCGATTAAAATATGTTACAGAGTAGGGATTCGCGTAAAGTTTCCCAGCCCGGGGCAATGGCGACATCATCGTGGAGGATTGCAACGGTAAGGGCGCGCGCCTATTGGTAAACCTCGAGGCTGCGCGTTAAATTGCTGGCAAGTCTCTGCGATATCTCAATCTTTTCCAAGAACGCTATGTGATTGGGTCTACTGCTCTCACTCCGGCGTAAAATGGTTGACAAGCCATGAGCGGCCCAATCCGCTGTGCTGTGGCCACCCGTAAATAGGCCAACAACAATGGTGGTGACAAATGTTACTTCAACCCGACCGCACGTGTGCCACTCTCTCCCCATCTAGCGGCGAATGATCTCGACTAAAATATTTGGCTATATCATAATGTCGCCAATGGCAAGGACAATTTAATTGCCCAACCCTGCCTAGCACGTTTTCTGAACCTACCCTCACGATTTATACTGCAATCACCTGTAATCAACCACGAATTTCTAGAAATCGCTGTAATCAACCAATGGTGCTGTACTTGATTGCAGTGAGGGGCATATTATATCTGCAGTCATGACATTTCAGCAGTCGAGAAGGACTGCACGTTAGCCTATATAAATGAATTCATGCACCCTCTTTTTTTATTGGATTGTACACCAAACTAAGAATCCTGTTAATAATCGAACAAATGTGCAACTGCTGAGCAAGACAACGAAATTCAAAATCTTGTTTGAATTTCGTTGTCATCAAGATCTGCGCCGTCGTTGGAATATCCTTGCGGTGCCGAAACGTCCTTCCTGAAATACATATTTCGGTATTATTGGGCTGATTTTGTAGAGAGTCCGGTGTTGTGACCACAACTGAGTGGTTTGTGGATTTATGGCGTTTTCAACTAGGAATAATAAGGTATAGCCTAATACGCCAGCTCCAGTGCTTATAGTAGCCTACGCATGTCGATACTTCCAGTGGAGCCCAGATCACTTTACATCACCACCACAACCATATATAGGCACCCTCGCCGATGCACTGGCTGCTATAAGCAGAGACAGAGGAGGAACGAAAACCAATTTTAGTGTCTTTGGTTTGACTCGGTCAGACTTCGGAGCCTAATTTGTCACAAACTATAGCAAAGAGGAATTAATAAGCTACCATGAAAGTAGGCCTACTTTATGCGGCCTTCGTATAGCTATTTACCTCGATGCGTAGGCTACGTTAGGCTAGGCATAGTGATGTGTCCAAACCTTACATACGCTTTGGCAATTCGTTCACTCACTTTGGTAATTTTCCTCCTGCATAAAAGATTTCTGCCTCTTCGATTGTTTCCATCATTGGAACACCAGTTGTATCGCGTATGGTGAGTGAAAGTAATCCAGCGGATATCGCAAAAACTCCGAAAATCGTATTTGGTAGCCAGGCAAAGTAGTCTTGCAAGCTTATAATGTATGGAGCCATCACACCTCCGACGCGGGCTATCATCGCTGCAAATCCAATACCATTGCTCCTACGAAAAGAAATATTATCTTTCAATCCGGTTTGTTATTGTGAACTGAAGCGTTTGAACATCTACGAAGTTTCTTTCTATTCCTTGAAGGTAGTGCAGGTTTTTGAATAGTGACATTTTACCATCACACACTTTTTTATTTATAAAAGGTTTTGGTTACGCCTATACCGTCCGAAGGTGCTTGGCGCCACGGTCACAGAATATGTCGCAACTACAGTATATATACTTGACATCAGGCTTCTGCGTCGCGATGCGACAAAGTCTCGTACTGAGCAAGGATTGGCTGGGTCAGGACTAGGCCACTAGGAGGTTGGTTGCTCAGGCTCGGAGAGTTCAGACAACTTATATCCTGCCACAACTATTTGTGAATTTCCTAACGATACCGGAAATAAGCTGTGAGCCGTTTTATTCAGGCAAATTGCATGTTCACGTCGGTAAAAAAATTCTGAAACACGTATTAGCCTATAGGCCTATATATATAGGTCTGTCCACTAATTCGGCTTATCATTCGCTTTGTGGACATCATATACATGCCAAATGTCCACAAAGCGAAAGATAAGCCGAATTAGTGGACAGGCCTATGGGCTAATACGTATTTCAGAATCTTTTATCAATTACACCGTTGACCGAGGGCTGTAGACTCTCCGCCTTCTGATCGGGAGTTTCAGGGTTCGATTCCCCAGCGAGTCAATCGACGACTTTAAAATTGGTATCCGTTCCTTCCCTACTTGACAGTCGGTTTCGGGGAAGTGCGGAGAGCCGTGACTGTAATAGTGATCCGGGCTATTAGCTAGAAGTATTGACACGATTACTATATTCATGTATCTGCTCCATCCTCTATTGTTCGTGGTGCAAAACGCCGCCGGGTGTTAAGCGCCACTGAAAATCTTCTATATGATATCGGTATAATCACTAGTATAGTAGTACAGTATAGTTCTTAGTGCATTTACAATTTCGTATATTTACCTGATTACCGTTGGATACAGCTCTGCAGTGAAATTATAAACTATAGCAAACGACGCGGAGATGAAAGCTTTTCCAGCGAATGCTAATGCAATCCCTGTCGTTAACAAACCTAAACAATTTACTGATGTCAGTAATTATTGTTAGTACGCCTGTTATAGAAATATTATGGTGACACTGGTTGCAAAATTGTACCTTGATTTTCCCCAGCGAACGCGTTTACCACCGTGGTTACAATTAAGGCAACACCAGACGCGGTGAGGCATATGGCGAGTAGTAATTTCCGACCGACTCGATCCATCACAAGAAGCGTAATGACATAGCTGGCAATCTCAAATATGCCATCTGCGAACAAGAAAATGTTGTTGTTTCAAGTCATCTTATCTACACGTAACGTAAGCCAATTTCTAGAGAATTGCATTGCTTACTGTAGATATTGTTGATAAATATATCCCCGGCCAACGATCCAGCGTTTAGAGATATCCCGTAATAGACCATACTATTGATAGCCCTGAAGAAAAAAAATTTAGACCGTGTTGAGTAGAATACATTCAAGCATACACTCTTAGGGCTACCGTATGTACATTTGTTGTTTTTGAATCTATGGCGTTTCCGACTACGCAGGTCATTTAGCCTACACCAGGCCGTTGCGTCTCGAAATATAGGAATTGGCGGTTATTCATCACTATAACAAGCGAAACACTCCGCCCTCCCGCAAGCAATCATAGGTAAAGAAGGAAAGGATAGCTCCGCAGTCGTTGGTTTAACTCGCACGTGAATCGAACTCGCCATATCCCGATACTGCAGTCGGTAAATTTGATCTACTGTATTGTCCAAGGTATTCAGGGTATTCTTACTCCGAAAAAGGAAAAACCAATGGCCTCTGACTCATGGCCTACTCTAGGTACGGCCTGATTTATCACATTCGAGAGAGAAAATGAGTAGGCCATATTGGAGGTAGGGACTTGTTGTTACGCTATAGCGCTCTCGTCGAACAATCGGAGATTGACACATTAATTTTCTCGGCCGAATGTAATAAATCAGGCCGCAACTAAAGTAGGCCATGTCTGACTGCTAATTCGATTTACGTGTGCTTGTTATAAGCTATGAAGGTTAATATTGTATACCAGTTGTACGCCACTTTGAGTGTCAAGATTCTTGTACGCGGATGACGGAAGAGCTCTAATGTGGAGTGCATGCGAGTCTCTTTATTGTCCTGTCAAAATAATTCAGAACAATAAACTCCTCGAGGCGTCTTTCCTGTTTTTCTCACCTTTTGCACTGAACTTTCGACTTCTTTCCACGTTGCTTCGGTTAATTCAACTTTATTTAGCCTCGCCATGATTCGTGTTATCTGTTGTAAATAGAATATAGTAACAAGTGGACACCACGAATTTAACGTCCCGCCACATTTGTTGTAGAACTTTATTCACAAACTTTGGAGCTCCGCTTCTTCATCAGTTGGGGTGGGCCGTTAAACTTTTTATTATCAGATACCAGATAATAATGTAGGCCATGGTATAGGCGACACGGTCTAAAATCAGATTTGAATTGCTCATACTTTCTTTCCTTCTTTGTCTTTTCCATTGGTGAAGAGCCACCTTGCTGATTCCGGCACAAGCAATATGAGGATAGCATAAGGTGCTGACAAAACGAGCGCTCCTAACTGCAAAGTAACAGCTCTCTTCGCCCAATGTATTTGCGGTGAAAACCAGTTTAGCAAACCTGCATTTGATGCCAATCTCGATACAAATATGCAATGGCAGACCACAGCATATATCCACCGGCGAAGCCAATTTGAAATCCGATTCCAATAACGGTTCTCCAACGACTATTAATGATTTCCATAACTGAAATTTGTGAATGTTTCATATTAGTGTAGGCCTACTAAAATTGGACCCTAGGCAGGACCGGCTCAAAGCCCACGGTTGTAAAAAAACAGCGTGGTCCGCAGGATGAGCTACGGATAAGGTTAGGCGCCGGTACGTTGGATCATGTCTAAAGTAGTCTAAAGTAGGCCATGGTTGGATTAATGGTGACGAAGTAATATAGTATAACCAACGCTGAGCATGTGACGGAAGGAACTAACGAAGTCCTAGCTACTAGTCAAAATTTCTACGTGATCCTCTGTTGCGTTTAGAGTAGGCCTATTGGTAATTCCGCGCGGATTCCACACTTCGCTTTGTCTGCCTTGTAGTGGTATTAGCATTCCGCGTAAAGCCACCGCTGTGGTGGGCACTCAGAAAACCAGCGTGGCCTAATGACAAAGTAGTGTGTGTGCAAATGAAAGCTTGTCACAATCCCGGATAAATTAGGATGGTTATGCGGAAGAGAGAAGAGTAATCTAGCGATATTGATTTTTTCGAACCCGACATGATAAATTCTTATTTATCGTCTTTTAGCCGATTATCGACTGATTGAGACAGATATCTTATATTGACTTCCTCACTTGACTAATGTCCGATACCGATAATCCGCAAAACAAAAATATTTGGCCCCAATAACTCGGCCGTGCGGATGTCGTCTACCCCTTGAAGAAAGGGCTTTCAGTGTAAACACCTCAACCAAATCCCGCTTTCCCCGCCTCGCCTATCAATTACAATAATTATGAAAGGTCCGAAGGGGAAGTTGTGCAAAGTATTGCCAGCAATTAAATACTTACCGTGAGTGAATATCGCGATGCCTCCTCCCATTGCAAAAGCAGCCGTGAGACATCTCGTGAAAATGAACAATTCTACTGTATTGCTGTACGTAACACCCAACATAGAAAGAAGCATACCGTACGCTCCAAGTATAGCAGCTTTCCTTCGACCTAAACTAAATTTGGAAGAATAGCGTCGATATATCATACTTGTGAACCTGACACAGAGACTATCAGCCGAAGTGTTGCTTGGCTGTATCGCGATAATCTGGCCTGCCTGGCGAAATTTCAAACTCTACCCAAATCCTCCCCCTGAACGCACATTACATGCGTTTTCCTTTTCCCAGTCTTGTCCGGTTCACACATCAACTAAATTGTCAATTTTGCAGACCGTGGTGGACTTACACCGTAAACTCGTGTTCAGGGTATGGGTTAAAACCAGTTGATACGAACTTAGGAGGTCACGTGGTGGGCATTACCGAAGAACTTCACTTAACCACTTCGCCAACCCATATAGGATCCCGCACCCCCAAAATTTTATATCCCGCCATGGCCTACTAAATTCAACAGGCCATTTGGTAGCAGGCCATGATTTTACCCAGCACATCTACCCACCGCCAGAACGGGCAAGCGTCGGGCAGGTTTCAGAGAGGGTTTTGATACGAGTCTCAACCCCCAGCACGATTCAATACATTGACGGTAATATAAGATAATTCTTACATGTCAGACAGATTTCCGAAAATTAGAGCTCCAATGAATAATCCAGCCATATACATTGCGCTAGTTACAGTATTTATGAACTTCCGTCCACACACTAACTGAAACTAAAATAAATACATATTAGAAATATTCTTATATTTGTATTGAAGAATATAGCGGAGCCTATGGAAGACGGTCAGTAGAGGTTGTTCAGAAGATTCACCAAGGATTTAAATGTCCAGCCTTGATTTATTGAGAATACAGAATTCCAAGCTTTCTCAGCTCCTCTACTTCATCAGTTGAAGATGGAATGAATCGCAATAGAATTTAGTTCAATAGAGTGTGATTTTAAGTGCTATTACAATTCATTCTATCTTGACGTGACGAAGTAGCGGAGTTCCGAAAGCTTGTGAACGTTATAAATCTCAATTAATCGAACGTTAAATCTGCGGTGAATCCTCTGAGACGCAATAAACATTTTTATTTATTTTTGTTTTCTCGGTTTCCATAGCGGATCCAATAACCGCTCATGATTTGACTACGATTTTACGAATTTTTTATAACTTACCTGGGAAGCGCTAGTTATTGTAAATAACGATTTATCAAAATAATATTCATTGCATTGGATTGTTTCAGCTGAAAGGTCAACGCACGACATATCCATATGTTCTATGCATGAAGATGTATTGTAGGAGTACCTTGAATGAAAATTGTATTATAGAAACAATTTCACATGATGAAGGAAAGAAATCCGGAAATTTTCGAAACACCATTCTACTGTTTTCCAAAGAATGGATGTGGTGGCTATAGTAGACCATTCAGCAACTGTTCTTAGGCAGAGCTGATACTCTGTGGGTTTGCGTGGCAACACGGAACATGCCTCATAAACTCGTATCGTGAGTGGTTTATTTTCTCGCATATTGCTTCCTGTTGGGCTCCGTTTGGTCCTCCATCGGTCACCTCGCGAAAGTTAGCCTATGGGATTTACTATCATCATACCCTTTACCTTCACTAACTGGGTGCCCTAACCTAAACAGTAACTCCTCTATCGTATTGTTCAGCCGGTCGAACGTCACAATGATAACATATTCCATACGTTCATGAGGCATGGTAGCCTGGGGTTGGGATTGGGTTGGGGATTGGTAATCTACCACTGCAAGTAGGCTTCATCATGAGATAGTAACGTTGTCCAGGCCCGAACCTCCGGCCCCACGTCACCTAAGGCCCAGATTGCCTGGCATTTTCTTATCGCAGTCGCCTATATTGGCGACTTCCAATGACCCCGGATAAAGACATACATAGCCTACCTATATAGCCTACTACACATAAAGGCAGAATTCTTTCATACGAAAATTGAATGTAACTGTAGCTTACGGCAGCCGCCGAACAATCAGAAGACAGGACGCGTATTGTGCAATAAGTTTACGGTACATCGTCTATGCAGAAACTGCAAAGGTTGCCAACAAGTTAATTAGTACCGGTCAGTTGGTCGAGTGGTTTAGACTGTCCGCCTTCTGATCGGGAGGTTCCGGGTTCGATTCCCGACCTACTCAAATATAAGACTTTAAAATTGGTATCCGTTCCTGCCCTGTCTGGCAGTCGGTTTCGGGGGAATGCGGAGAATCGTGGTTGTAATAGTGATCCGGGCTATAAACTGGAAGTATTGAAACGTATACCGTAAGCATTGACCCGACGTAAATGATCTTAGTGGTTGAAAATGCCATAAATTCCAAATAAACAAACAAAGTTCATTGGTAAGTTGGTGACCCGTAGGTGAGCATTTTGACTAGTAGAATGCTTGCACCCAATTATGAGGAAGAAACTAGTAGGCATACTGCTATCGGAAATCCCAGAGAATTAGATATACTTTAAGTCTGGACTAATCAGGCTAATCCCGGAGAATTAGATCTACTATAAGTCTAGGCTTATCAGCATTACTTGACGCAAGCATCCAATGGTTCTCCGTCTTCATCCAAAGGTGTTGTTATATTCATGATCATTGCTTCACTGATGTTTGGGAAAGCAGTCTTGTTGTCGAAGGGACCAACGCATCTGTATTACAAAACGAAGATGTATGGTAAATGTACAGCAGATATTGTAATCGCTGTAGCGTTATCCAATGTGATAAGTCCGGATCTGATAAATATATTGACCTGGAATCTCCGGGTACAGGTAATTCTGTATCCGGTAACTACAAAGAAAAGCGCGCTTCACGTGAAAAATATATTTCCCGCGTGTATCGTAAACGTATCGAGATCATTCTGATTCAACCCACAAGCCTTCGCTAAATTTCTAAAATCTACCTACTGACCTGTACGGTGGAGTGTACGATAGAAAAACGGATCCCAATGCATTCAGTCCGCTTGGTATGCCAAAATATGCAATCAAGGCAATAACAGTAATTTGATATCTCCCAAAGCCTCCAAGACGGTACAATAATGCGTCAAAATCTATCATATTCCACAAATGTGATGTCAATTTCGATAGTACAGATTGACACTTGAAGCAACTACATCGACAAAATGGAAAGAAAAATATAATGTAATTGCTCCATGCCTGCAGCAGGGTGTTGATGTTGCTTCTAATCAGGTTGGTACTAGATGTAGACAGTGCCACCACATATTTAACGACCAGCTAATTGTAGTAATATAGTTTAATATGTCCAAAACAATTTAAAAAATACGACACAACAAATCCACACCACACGTGCCACTGTTCCCCCGACTGTCAACTTCCCACGAACCTAGCACGCACATCTAAAAGTCACTGGCCAACACGGTTCACATGATCCAAAGAATATACATATCACACTAATGATATCAAAACCTTAGTTTAGAAGCTTTCAGAGCTCTATGCTCCGTTGATGATCGCTCGCCTTCGGCTACTAAATCACCGATATACAGTATTCTATATAGAGTGCAGTGGCGTCGTGCCATGGCTGCGCTCTGAATTCCGAGATCCGCAACTATCTACATTCTTTATAATTGAAGAGTTAGTGGAGCCGATGGCGGACGATCAATAGATATTGTAAAGAAGATCACCACAGCTTTAGCGGCAGCCTTAGTTTATTGAGAATTAAAACGTTCACTAGCTTTCGGAGCTCCGAAAGCGGAGCTCCGAAAGCTAGTTTATTGAGAATTAAAACATTCGGAGCTTTCGGAGCTCCGAAAGCTAGTGAATGTTTTAATTCTCAATAAACTAAGGCTGCCGCTAAATCTGTGGTGATCTTCTTTACAACATCCTTTATAAGGCATTTGATGAACTCGCAACGAAAAATGTCGCGCCTGCACCTGAAATTTTTTCAGTCCTGCCGTTTGCCAACTAGTTGATCTATCTAATGACGCAGAATGAGACCTTTTACATCACTAAACTGTTGGTTTGTACCGTCGAATGTGAAGCATTCGCTTTGACGTCACATGTTGCGTGGAAGGCAATATTTAGTTCTGTTGACTCTCCCAAATTTTTGGTTGCCTCTGAGAGAGCGTCTCCACAGTTCTGACTTCCAGCGAAAGCATTTTGGAAAATTTGTAGTTCACTATACTTTTCAGATCTCTACTGCCAGCTTCAACACCGGTGCTCTTTGGCTGGGCGTTAGTGACAGTCGATAAATATCAAAAGTTACCTTCCGAATGACAAAATACAGTCAAACATCGTCGTTGCAAGTAGGCTAAGTTGAAGTCAATACCGATTTCAGAACATCGCATTATACCCTGATCCTCAATGGACTTATTTCAGAACTACAGCTCATAGACTTGATAGGTAGCCTAGGTCGACCGAAGTATAATTAGCTGGCTTTACACGACCCCTTCATAAGCTCAGAATTGGTATAGCACCGTCGTTGTGTATATACGCGATAATTACAGCATTGCAATGCGGTGATAAGCAGTTCCAGTTTCAAAATAATAATGCTAGTGTTTGCAACCCCCGGGGCGCTATCCAATTGTTCATTTAATCACTATTCAATCATTTCAAGTGTGTCCGAACATCATCGAATCACCTATATGACGCTTTGCGCCAATAGCCCTGCTGTGAACTGAAACTACACTTTTACATCTTTGAGAGAATCTTGAGAAAGCTATCTCCATCATTTGTGCGTAAGCTCGTGGTGCTCGGGTGCGTGCGTGATGGCATTTATTTTTGATGATATATCATGATTGGTTGTCTTCTTATGAAGCTACGACGTGGACGTCTAGAGGCATCCAATGCCTCGTCTCGACTGAGTTTGACAAGATACACGAGCTTTACGAAATGTGACAGACAGAAAGTACGAATCATAGGTCCGCGCGAACCAGTGCGAACCGCTACGATATACCATCACCCTCTAAACACCTCTATCTGCTTAGATGCATCAGTTATGTCTTGAATTCATGGCGTTTTAACAATGTGGACCATGTACACTAGGTCAGCGATTTAATTACGAGGTCTCAATATTTCTGGTTGATAGCCCAAATGAGATCACACCATCGCTATCTCCTCTTCCCCGATACTGTCAGCTAATCGGATTCGAAACGACTGAGCCTATATGCAAACGCGGACAAATCATGCCAGTTATTCTGGTTCGCTAATATTCAATCATAAATCGACTTCACCTTACAAAACACTTACAAAAGAGCCGCAAGCAACCGACCTATACTGTATGTCTGCAACTCTAAAACATAGCAAAGGGATTGTGCGAACTGCGATGTGCTCACCCGACTAAATAACCCGTACCACAACATTCTGCCCTACGAATTTCAGGTTTAGCCCAATTCGCTGGTATCACTGTCGGCATACGCTGTCTTTTGAAACCGGCCATGACTTTCGGTTTCCATTATCTCGTTCATGAATGAGTTTTTCTTTCTCGCAAATTTTCGATTTCGAGAGCTAGTTCTGTGTGTAGTTTTGTGTGCACTTTATTTACCTAATATTCCATGTGTTCGTTCGAAAATGGGTTGGTTGTACATTCATCATTGCATTGGAAGGCAATGTCTATATGTGGCCAAAGCCTACGGCTCATCTAACATAGGGTAGGCTGCACTACACACACGGAGACAGAAAGAGGAAAATCACAGCAATTACGATTTTCAATTCAACCGGTTTGACAACAGCTCGTGACTGATGAGTTAAAAAAAATCGTCATTGTATTAGGATAGTGTACTCGTCAAAGTTGCTAGGAGTGCCACTTACGAACAGACGAACAAAAGATCGACGCTCGGCGTCCTAAGTACGAAAGCTGGAAAATCGTGACTGATGTGAGCGAGTGGTGATTATTCGAAAAAACTCCTTTTATACCGTGTTGCGACTAGGGCTGGGCAAAATCGAATAACATGAAACATCGGATCGAATCGAATAATTTCAATCGAATCGAATACTGAATAGACGCGGCTGACTTGTTATTAACCTAACTCGATAAAATATGAATGAAAATATTTATTATCAACGGCCAGGAACATGCAGAGATGCAACTAGCCAAATGTGAAGTCATGTCTACGACTTTATGGCGTTGTAGGGATGTGAGTCCCTTATAACCCTTTCTCTCCTCACCATAGACCACGATAGTGATAGATGGAGATCCCAGTCATGCGTAGATCATGCTATAGGAGACCTCTCTCGTATTATCGCTATATAAGGCTGCGCTCGTGCATGTATGATGATTATGAGACTCATTACTCTTTCTAGTACCTCGATGTAGGCTGTGCGGTGCCTTGTGTTTTAGGCTTAGTTAATACATCATCTCTCTGCAACTCGTCTGTGTTGAAGCTCTATCATCCAGAAGCTATAGAATCACTATTGAGGCGCTACCTACTGCGTTATCAGGCGACCGTGGAAGATACCGAAGTTAAGTATTCGGCACACTCCGCGGCAGGACGGCAATAGGGAATTCCTACGGACCCTAAGTCCCTACAGCGTGCTGTCAGGGTATAGCAAAATGCACAAAAGTTCAATTTAAAACTGTGGCACCAAACAAAAAGAGTGCTTCAAGCTAAACCTCTACATCCACATTGAAACGCGTAGCCTATAGTAGTAGTAGTAGTATTCGAAATTCGACAAGAGAACGAATTGCTGTCCAGCCAAGGCCTACTCTAGTTTAGTACTTTAGTACCTAGAGTACCTACTCTAGTTTAGTACTTTAGTACCTAGAGTAGGCCATGGCCCAGCCCTACGACTAGGACTGAGCATTCGAATAGGAAGAATATGAATCAGAGTGTTGCATTGTAACGAAGGCGATCTTACACTGGAACCCTCAGCTCCCTGTGTATTGGTAATGGGTGGGCTTGGGTCTAATTAAAAATTTACCAGTATGATCTCTCGGACGTGTTCGAGTACGTGTAAATTCCACCTCTGTAATCGAAGTCACGCTATAATTAATTATAATTATAATTATAATTATAGCGTGACTTCGATTACAGAGGTGGAATTTACACGTACTTCACACAACCAATAGTTTGATTATTCTAGTTTGTGCTCGCAATTTCAGTCCGTGATGCACCAGGCCTTACTGGCGATAAGCGTAACTCTATTTTTACCAATATAATAATAATAATTCTCTATACGTTACTACACCATCGTTTTGCTGAGACTGCAGTAAAGAAGTTCGGTGCCCAGGACCTAATGAATCGAGTGTAGATCTCCTTTCTCTGTGTGCTGCGTGAATCACCAGTCTAGTTGCCGAAACATCGGCGCGCTGAAGCTGTCTACCGTTCAGAGAGTCCTTCGAGCACGAACATCCGACTCAAACACTGAATCCACTAGGCCAGCATTCATCACTTTCACATAATGCAGTCACGATCATGTGCACCCACACCATTTCGTACGGAATTCTTGTTTACATTCTGCGCTATTCCTTTGGACAAAGTCAATAAATATATTCACTCTAGGTTTGGATAGGTGTGTGAGCAGAAGATGACCTCGGTATGTTACCTGTGAAACCAATACTGCGGTAGTTAGGTAGTATTAGGCAGTCATGTCCAGCGAGGGAAAGAAGCGTGTGCCTCGCAATGCGGCCGAGAATAGTAGCCTTTTTAAAAAATGGAACAATAAATGGACTGAATGGCACACCGTAATAACTATGAGAGATACTGATGGCTTTGTAAAAAGGATTTCAGAAAAGGGCGACCTGTTGGGATATCGAGCAAAGTTAAAAACACTAAGAGTCTGGTTTGGCAAATACGATAACGGGATTTATGAATGGAGGACAGCAGGACCAAGAGGAGGGAATGCTAAAGTGGTATATGTTGGAAAAACCAGTTCAAAAGGGCCAGAATCGCTAATCAGGAGGATAAAGTGCTACACAAGGTTTGTGAACCTATAAATTTCAATTAAATAGACTGAAAAGCTGACAAGTATGAATGCTTCAGCCGGACCAATCAATCTAAATGATTGGCTAGACCAAATCCAAGCTTGGTGTCGTATTGTAGGCCCTATTGTGCTATGGCTAGGGTGTAGTGGTGAGATCGTACAGCTTGTCCCAGCCAAATTGTTCTACTAGAATGTGAAAAATGGTATCCGTTAGTGTCCTGCCCCTGCTAGATGATATGGCCAGCACATTGTGGGATATAATATGGATAGATGTAGATATGGACAGGTGGACGCTTGACTTTGACGGGCTTCCATCTTTGCACCTTGCCTAGAGTGCATATGTGCATGCATGTATGATATGCTAATGTAATTTTTATTTATTTTATATTAATCTTTGTAGATGCAGCAAAAAGCATAATCGCCCCATCATCTAGCCAGGCCTATTATTCAATGTTCATGTATTCACAGATACCAATCACATGAAAGAGACAACATTAACCAAGCTCTACAAACTGGCTTCCAACTGCAAGTTCGTGTCTTACCATGCGAAGAAACTGGACTCACGGCAGAACAAATGGAAAAGAATGCGCTTGACTCGTTCAATTATAAATGGAATGATATGAATCAAAAGTCATGAGATACGATACCGAAAATTCACAACCTATTGTGATGCAACAGTAGAAAGCGGTGTCACTGTGAAACTCCGTGGTAAAAGAGAAGCTCATAGTTTGATTGGTCAGAGGTAGCCTAGAATAAGCAAAACTTAACTGCTACTCATAAATGATGAATGTTGTATTGTATATTGATGCATCAGCCATACGGTTTACATGTTTTAGCCTAAACAGCAGCAGATAAATAGAAATAAAAAAGACCAGTAAGAAAAAAATTAGTCGAATGTGGCTACTAATATCCCCCTCCCCCCTCCAATCATAAGTTTATTGGGTGCCGTTTATTACAACCTGCCTATGGTGGATGATGGATGCCAGATGGTTTGGCTGCAGATGTTGTGAATGCAGACTTCCAGGCCAAAACATCTGAAAGTCATATAAAGTCGGACATTTCAACCCAGATTTCTGTGAGGACTGTGAAGGGGATCACTTTTTCCTTCTTCAAATGTAATTGTATACCAGCACTACATCTCAATGATTCGCATGCATGCACATTGCTAGATGGTTATTAAATTCATGGTCATCAGCAGAATTGGGAGGGGTTGCTCTGTCTGTAGTCAGCACAGTTTTAATCATCTCATCACTCATCTCTCAACTAGGCCTACACCCAAGTGTTATGATTAACCTTCTCAGTAAATCCTCTATGGTAACTGGTAAGGGTGTATGCCTGCCAAAAGTGATCGGCATGCATTGATCATGTGCTGGGAGAATGTCATTTTATTGACTCTGGCAACTCCAAAACATCTGCATTCTGTAGTGTAATTATCACATATAATACCATCACCATCATCACACGTTATCATCCAGGTTAATATTGTCGAATTGAAACTTACGGTACTTCACGAACTTGACCTCTACCCCTCATCAGAAATATATACCAAATGCACTTGAAAAGAAGTTCTGAAAGTATATTGAGACACATACACATGATGTACCGGTATGTAGGATATGGTTTACTGCAGCATCACAGTATGTGTAGAGTCCTTTGGTGAACAGTAGGAATTGCTGTAGATTGACCCGCTATGCTGTATGTATCTGCACATCTCTAGACCACACTATCGGTGATATTTATCAGTTGTAAGCAGCAAAATATCGATAGTTCACATTTCTGGGTTGAGAATTCCTTTTATTTTTATATATTGGTAGATGTTTAACCGCTATGAGTATAATGATTTAGCTGTTGAAAAATTTTGTTTTTCTTCATGGTACTGTACTGTACATAATTTCAAAACTTGTATTTTCTAGCCTATGTATGAAATGATGCTCGTATTACTAGATGTCTGCCTCATTCGGTAGAATATTTTTTTGCACTCAGCATTGCAAGTGTGAACAATATGTTTCTGTGTGTTGAAACGCCGAGGCTGGAAGTGATGACTACCACGATGTAATGTTTCCTAGTGTCTTGTGAAACTGTGTCATTGAATGTTCGACCTATATAATCTCTTGCAATTCGATTCCGAACGTGTTCTCAAATAGTAACTGTATAGTCAGCTCTGATTGTATCATATTTGGTAATCAGTGAATCACCTCCGCCAAGGAGGTAGGCCTATCTGAGGCAAGGAGATTATTTGATCTGTCGGGGGATGGAGCTTACAGAATATCGTTCAAGTGACAAAATGAAGAATTGTTATATTTTTTGTGGTGATCTGTTTTGTAAGGTACTTTCTATGTTGCCACCATGTATATCAAATCAAGACTTCATTTTCCAAGCCGTTGATCTTCCCGTCGGTCGTCGCTATAGTGGTCTTGTTGATATTCGGAAGGCTTCAAGCCTTCTACCCGTCGTTTCTTGAAAGCCGACGACCTTGATGGACAAGTTTGCAAACGCAAGTCCCTTTGATCCTGTTGTTGCAGCATTGGTTCCCTACTTGACGCCGCTACAAGAAATTTGAAATTGCGCTCTTAATTTCCTGTAACTCGAATCAATTCACGGATGAGCTGAGCTGTCACGACATGAGTAAACCGCTTGGAGTATAGTCATGTGCATTGTGGTAGCATAGCGCGCAGCGGACGTCAGATGGCGAACGGCTGCGTTTTTTAACACGAAATTTCGGATCCCTCGAAGCAACAGGTTCTGACGGATACCTCTGCTCTACTCTAAAATCTGAAAAATCGTCATTCCACGTGAATATCGGGCGAAGCCAATAGTTGCCTTGCCCAATGCCCATCCCTAAATAAATAGCTCTTACTATTGGGCCATTCCTTACGCACGATACCGTCGAATCATGAGTGTTATACACAGTATATAGGCCTAATGCAGTTATCAATTTATCTAGGAGGTCAAATTAATCCATGTCTAGAGTTTAGCCATTTTGTGCTTACAATTTTATTCATGTGTTGCAGAAAATTATCTTTTAAGTCTGCCATTTCTCGCTAAAAATATGAAATATTTTGGCTGTTCGTCCGTAGCCATCATGCTGGTTATCGCCCCAATGGTTTTATCTTATGGTGGTCCTCTCGGTGGCTACTCCAAGTTTAAGGAACCAACGGAAGAAGCAAGGGGTATCCTCGACTCGGTGAGTTTCTTGTAGGCGCTATAAAACATGGCAAAACGAGGACGATCAGTCTAGGCTTGAATCCCATCTTTTCACAGGAAATTAACCAGTTACATTAAAACCAGAATTCACATGGATACCTGTGCCACTGTGGTTGAATTCGCCGAGAAACTCATTATCTTTCGTGGCGAGAACTTGGCGTAAATTTGTATGTCAGCGTACATCGGCGCAGGGCAATATATTACCTGCAGTGACGTGCTATGACCTTGGAAGATGCGCGCTGACTTCATCGCGTAATCCGTGCTTCACCTAAATGATTTCCACCTAACAGCCGGCTTCGAGGGGCAGCGGTAAGGTCATTGGCCACGAATTGGTAAATCGTTGGCACGAGTCCCACTCCCGACTCCGTCATGCCAGTCGTAAAATATTCTTATCCACAGCTCTCTGAGACGGCTAGATCAATACTGACCTGTACGCCGGCCGTCGTTAGCCTGACTCCTTGTCTAGCCTGCGCATGCATAAGTAGTGTATATCGTGTTGCGCGTCTGTAAATACCACAAAGAATAACCATAAATTTGGCACTTCCTCCGTGAGCGTGGGCCAGCATTTTTCTGGCAGAAACTGCATACATCCATATAGTAGAGCGTGGTCTACAACAGACCCGCGATAAACCTACTGTCCGTTCTCAGGTGAGATTTGAAGTAATGGAACGACTTGGATTTGACTGCCAATCTGAAGGTAACCCCAAAGATACCTGCTGCAACTTGGAAGCTGCTTGCTGCAAACCGACCCTTCAGAAGTTCCAAACCCAAGTGGTTGCAGGCACCAACTACAAGATGAAGGTAGGCCCACTGCTTGTCTTTTTATATCGTTTTTGCCCGGAAGCCATTGATTCAGCAAGTCCACATCCGGTAGGGTATCCGATGGCCTACTTTAGTATCTCACGATAAGAATGCGAGGTTTTGTTGCAAAAACTTTTGTCTTGCCATTTTCATACTCGTATCCTATATATCGAGGACAGAAACCGTGGTGCTACAAAACATCTGGCGCAAACCCACAAAATACCCGAGAAAGACAAAAACCGAACAAGAATCCACCGTCGCGTCTCCATAGCGTCAAAGAGCTACTTCCCGTACTATGAACCGTATTAGCGCATGACATTTCTTTACAGGTGAGAATTTGTTATGAAGTCGTAGATGTACTGATATTCGTACCTCTGCCATACACGGAGCTTGAGCCAGAACTTCAATATGTGAGATTGTCTGACCCAAAAGCGAAAGAGTAGAATCGCCAATTTCAAAGAATTATCGTCATGTGCATTTGTGTATTTTAGAGTTTTTCACAGCCCCTGTGCTTTGTAACGTTGTCTCTTCATAATTATTCATTTCACGTTCCACTAGATAAGGCGCGTCTGGTCAAAATATGACGATGGAGGTAATGAAAGATGGAAGTGTATAATATTAATTGTAAAGAATATTCACCGCGGATTTTACGTGTAGCCTTAGTTTATTCATAATTATAACATTCACAAGCTTTCGGAGCTCTCTGCTCCTTCGTCAGGTGAAGATGGAAAGCTTGTAAATGTTATGCGAAATCTCCACGAATGTGATCTATGCGCCCGGACCAGCGAAGCAAAACCACATGTAGTATATAAATAGGTCGCACGTAAATACCGTTGGTTTTTGTTGGAAATGACTATTGTCAAACGATAAAATGCTTTTATCGTCCTATTTTGACCAGACGCCTCCTTTAATACATCAATTATAACTATGTATATTGTAGTAAGTAAAGCTATTTTCATAGCTGTTTATTAAGAATATTAAACGCGAAGATCGTTTCGTCCGTCACTCTTCTGGCATTTACGACGGAATGAATTGTAAAATTAGAGCAAATGAAAATTCAAATAGGTCTATATAGAATTATGGGTGCTCGTTACACTTGGATCTCCTATCACGTGACAGGGCGTTCATGCCACGATGCCACATTCCAGTTCCCCATAAGAAAATATAAATAATTGCGAAATATATTCGTGATACGAGAGAACATCATGTTGTGACCATTAAAGACATGAAAAAAATGGTTTATACACGATGATGACATCAGTTATCGCAAGGCGAAGTCTGATCCCGTTCAGTTCATATGTTGCGTCATTGGAGAACCAATTCTAAAATTATCAACTCATTGAAGTCGTTCAGGTCAGCTAGTCCATTGATATATTCAACCCCTTAGCACCCTCGAGCGTGCTTCTACATCTTATATAGAGTCAATTCGTATGGAGCTTACCTTGATACTGTCGGTCTAGGTCTCTAAGACGACGCCGGCTCTGGGGACTTCCACGTATACTAGGCCTACCTCTGGCCACCTGGTCTGTCGCGGATGTCAAATTATTGATGCCGTCTAGATATTGATGTGTTGTACTCTCTCTCTCTCGCTCTGTGCAATATTCCGCAGAAAGTTGCTTAATTACTCTCTCTCTTTTCAACCATTATGACGTCATATCCGAAGCGGACTTCTTCATGTTCATATGTCAATAGAAATGTCTTCATTTTTTTGTCGTATAACAAACTCTTTCGCCAGTAACTTGTAATTCAGACCTATATTATATGTTGTCATCACTCATCAGCAATAACGTGTGGAATCAGGCATTGTGTATATGTCATATGCATATAGGAACAGGCAGGGTGTGAACTGTCGACCTAGGCCACCAATCTATATGAATCGTCTGATTCAAATCCAATGCCTGATCGCACTCAAGCCACTTCCAAAGCTGAAATTGCCTCGCTGGGTCGGTAGGCCTATGGGCTAAATAGTAGCCTTAACACAAAAGCTGCGCACGAACCGATGATAGGATGTCAATAGCTGCACTCAAATTTCAAGTTAAGGCATATCTAAATGATGACTGTGACCTTTTTAGCGCTGATGGAATAGTAGTCCGAGATGAGGAAGTGTAGAACGCTACTGTCAGCGCGATACGACCAGGCTGAATCGACTCCGCAGTTGCACCAAACAAAACTATTTCACGCTGGCAGTCCACTGATGCTTTCCATAATCCAAAGACCAATTCTTGCATGAGTGTAGATGTGAAGAAATTTGTTTCCAAGTCTATTTTAGGGAAGGTGTATTGGCTACCTTCACTTGTTATTTACCGTGCGAGTCAATAGATAGGCCTACGCGTACAGGTGACAATAAGCCACACTTGCGGTGAAATGGCCCTGTGACAGAGTCACCGCGAAGGGAAAAAGCTAGTTATACATGTGGGTGTGTATGCGTGATTTGGTACGGCATGTCTCAAACTCGATCCTGCACCGGATATGCCGACTTTGCATTCACGACAACCTTACCATTACGATACTTAGAGTGACATTCACTCTCTTCACATGCCGAAAAGCATACGCTAGGTATTATGAATTAGTAGGCCATGGTAGGCCTAACATCCAAATTCAAATCAACTGTAATTTCATTGCATAAGACCTATATTCATTTCCTAATCAATGACACGCAAACTGAGTTTTCCGTTTTGAGACCACTTGCTTCTCAAAGTTATATCTAATTCCGTTCTTCTGGGCGGTGGCGGTATAGAGGCGTACAAGCGCAGCCCCCCGAAGATTTCGGTATTATTACTACTATTGTTATAAAAATGATTTTGAGTGGGGCTTATCACCGGGCGGCGTTTTGCACCACGAACAGCACAGGGATTGCGATATTGCGCATGCGGCTATCGTTTAGTTTCTACTTGGTAGACACTACAGTATATGTATAAACTGTATTTCCCAGTCAAAATGCATATTTTATAGGCATACACATGAACATATTAATATGTGCTAACGTAAAAGTGATAGAAACATCTAGAGGATAAATAAACCTAATGATTCATTCGGCGCTGACACACGCTGTAGAAATAATTTGTATTAGATTCAACACCGTTGTTTACAACCTAGACCTATTCTTCGCGAATACAGTCGTCGATGACGCATGAGAGATGGTGTTGTGAGTGAGTTTCACACTTTTTCTCCAATCAGAGCTTCTTCTTTAGTTGTTCTGGGAACAGAAGTTTGATATATGATTATATCCTTATAAGCACACCAGTTTAGAGCCTATGTAGTCGTTGCGTTTTTTTTTTCAATTTTGAATTTGTGGCGTTTTTCTCCTGCTATAAGGCCATGTACGCCAGCTCGATGCGTACCGTATACGAGTCAATATTTTCGGTTTATAGCACGGATCACTATTACAACCACAGCTATCCGCAATTCCCCGATACCGACTGCCAAGAAGGGAAGGAACGGATACCAATTTTAAAGTCTTCGATTTGACTAGGTCGGGAATCGAACCCGAAACCTCCCGATCAGAAGGCGAACAGTCTAACCCACTCGGCCTACTGAAGGGTAATCGCTCAGTTAGCCGAGTGGTCCAATCCTCCAACTTCTGATCAGGAGGTTCAGGGTTCGAGTCCCCGCCGAGTCAAGCCAAAGACTAACATTGGTATCCGTGCCGTCGGAACTAACCTTTGGATCTTCATTATAGGGGCCCCAAGCGCCCATATAAGCTTTACAATATAGTGTAGTATGGAAAAGCAAAGGGCAAGGTATAGTATTTCCAAAGGCCGTTATTTGGGTACATAGCGCCGCTAATGGCGAAGCTGCTAAGTCGATGAAAGCTCCGTACAGGCATTGCTAATATCCGCCCGGAGAGAAAACCAGGAATCCCCTGAAACTAACTCACAGATCATCTACTTGATAATCTCAAGTATTTGTTCAATACATTCGCCAAATCGTATTGTGCCACGCATATCATTTATGTTCCTTACATTCTTCTCATCTCTTTGCCCGAGTGGAATAGTTCCGCTTCCTCCATAGTTGCCATCATTGGATAACCAGTAGTATCTCGAAAGGTAAGTGAAAGAAGGCCACCGGCTAATGCGAATGATCCGAACACAGCATTTGGTACCCAACGAATATAATCTTGAACATCGATGA
Source organism: Botrylloides violaceus (assembly GCA_030412335.1). Taxonomy (NCBI): domain Eukaryota; kingdom Metazoa; phylum Chordata; class Ascidiacea; order Stolidobranchia; family Styelidae; genus Botrylloides; species Botrylloides violaceus. The sequence continues at coordinate 5,528,925 of JASFYC010000810.1, forward strand.
TAAATGGTGATAGCACGCTTCCAGCACGGGCGCAAGTAGAGCCAAATCCAAGAGCATTACTCCTGAAAGAGAAAAAACATTAAAATATATTATTTTTTATTATTATTATTATTATTATTATTATTATTATTATTATTATTATTATTATTATTATTATTTTATTATTATTATTATTATTATTATTATTATTATTATTATTATTATTATTATATAGAAGATCATAGTGGCGCTTATCACCGGGCGGCGTTTTGCACCACGAACAAGACAGGCTGATGCAGATACATGGATATAGTAATCGTGATACATGATACATGAATACAGTAATCGGTTCGTGATACATGATACATGAATACAGTAATCGTGAATATAGTAATCGCGTCAATACCACCGGCTTATAGCCCGGATCACTATTATAATCACGGTTTTCCGCACTTCCCCGATACCGACTGCTAGGCAGGGAAGGAACGGATACCAATTTTAAAGTCTTCGATTTGACTCGGTCGGGAATCGAACCCTGAATCTCCCGATCAGAAGGCAGACAGTCTATACCACTCGACTGTAAAAGAATCGTGTAAAAAACCCAATAACGAATTGTCTCTTGAAGGATTTGTTCAGTTCTAGTGTCAGACAAGACTCTGTTTACCGATTTACCGACGTAGCAGAATAGTCAAATAAGACGACTATAGTACGGCATCCAGGCCACGTAATGGAACCACCAGTCTGGTATCATCGGTATTATAGGCGAATTATGTGGTATAGGATATAAGCTAGTAAATTCGTTCTATTTGGGTCGTCCGCCATCGGCTCCACTATTTTATAATATAGCATGGATGCCCTGTGTCGACCCCTACATGTAAAGAACAGCTACCCTACAGTTTATAATCTAATACTGCTACGAATTGTTAACATAACAATTTAAATTCTACGTATGAGTCATATACCCATATTGTGTCCGGCAAGACTCCTTCTCTGCAGGTCGTTTGCAATTTTATTTACCGCAGCAGAATAGCCAAAGCACGACTCGTACGGCAACCAGACACATAATGGTGTTAGGAGAAAATCGCATTTACCCTACATGCCTACAAGAACGGATATCTTTCTCCAAATATTTAAGGTATAGGATATCCGGCCATTTTTTTCATCAACGTTGCGGAATTACAAGACGAGCAACGGTGACAATTTTCATTCCTTTGCGTTGCGTTTTCTGGGACGCCTCGCCTCGAAAATGTTGACTTTTCGGGAAGCACATCATTTCCCGCGAGCACCAATATGTGGATTGCGATTCAAACATCGTCGCCTCGCAGTACATACCGGTCGTGTAGGTTCGTGTTCGTGTTCGTGTAAGTTCGTATTAGAAGGTAGCTGATTAAATTTCCGGCGGATCGCAACGTTTAGTCGTTGACGGCCTGATCCGAAAGGCTGGGTTCACATTCCAGTCACACACATTCCTGTCTGCTATTTTTGAATTCTGTGGTAACGAAGGGTTCTTGAGATACAGAATTTTCTTACCTCACAATTGTTGGATACAGTTCCGCTGTAAAGTTGTATATAATGGCGTAAGATCCAGAGACAAGAGCCTTCCCCGCGAATGCAAATACAAGTCCCAGTATGACAAGGCCTGTGGAGATAAGTTTCATGAAATTATCTATAAGTTACTATAAATTATGTTATTATGTACACTGCCTCGTTTAGGCAGCTGATTAGAGTTTAGACGGGCCAAGAGTTGGGAATTCCAGTGAGACACACAACCGAGACCACAAAACCACTCATGGAATTTGAGGAGTTGGCATCTTGGCATAGCCTACGCAAATTGCTGTTGTGTTGAGTGACGTTCTCATCTGTCATGTGCCTACGCCAGGCCAATAAGGTACGCGATATCGATATTTCTGTTTTATAGCCTGGATTAATGTAACAACCACAAGTTCACAACGCTCCGCTTTCTAGCTATAAGCTAAGTGACTCACCACCCCGGTAAAGTTACATTTATCGCCAATCGCTTAATCACGTGCTGTACGATATTTTAATATATTAGCCACCACATTTTTACACGTTCAGTTCAATTCATTTGAATATAATTCACAGGCTTTCGCAGTTCCGCTCCTTTACCAGGTAAAGGTCGGACAGGGCGTCAAACATCTGAGAAGTTTTACTATTTGGATCGTCCTCCACACTCTCCTTTATTTTCCAATATAGTTTGCACAATCAGCGACAAAATACTTACCATTGTTGTCCCCCGCATATTCATTTACGATTGTACTTGCCATCAAGGCCACACCAGCTCCTGATAATGTGATCGACAGTAACACACGGCGTCCAACACGGTCCATACACAACGTGCATGCGACATAGGAAAGAATTTCTAGTATTCCAGCTAAAAATAATCTATTCGTGTTGGGCAGATGATGTAAAATCACTCATGACGTCATATAATTACCATAAATGTTGTTCATAAATAAGTTCCCGGCAAAAGATCCAGCGTTGAGTGAAATACCATAGTACACCATACTGTTTACGAACCTGCAAATGCAACGGGAAGACGTTCATTTCACCGCCAGTCCTCATACGTAGAACGCCTACTAGTAGGCGTACCAGAGCACTTGGCATAACAATGTTGGGGCTATGGGAATAATAGGCCTACAAAATAGCATGTGATTGAAATTCTTCAAATCGCGCAGTTTGTCCATGCAGAAGGCGGGCCATGTGTGAGGATGATATATGTGCACTACCGCAGAGTTATTCAAAGGTGGTGCAATTCAGCGGTGGAAATTTGAAATCCCCGCGGCCCCATGCTTTTCGGAGAGTGGTAGAACGTCTTTATTAAGTACTGTAGTCAACGAAGGTAACGATATCCTAGGGAGGTTGAAGATCTGTTCTTTCTACGGGCCCAAAAGTTCTCATAACGCCACCTCAAGAAAGTTAGGTGTTGTGCCTGTTGCGCGCTCGTTAGTAGTACGCCATCAAACCTCTAAATACGATAGCGGCACGAGTAGATACCGTTCAGTTGGCCGAGTAGGTTAGACCATGGCCTACTCTAGGTACTAAAGTAGGTACTAAAGTAGGAACTAAAGTAGGCCATGGTTAGACTGTCTCCCTTCTGATCGGGAGGTTGCGGGTTCGATTCCCCACCGAGTCAAATCAAAGATTATATAATTGGTATCCGTTCCTCTCTGTTTGGCAGTTGGTATCGGGGAAGTGCGGAGAGTCGTGGTTGTAATAGTGATCCGGGCTATAAACCGGAAGTATTGACTCGTTTACCGTGAGCATCGACCTGGTGTACATGGCCTTAGTAGGTGAAAAATGCCATAAATTTCCCAAAAAAAGATTCGGAGATAATAATGCAGAACAATTTAACCTTACACAAATTTCCAACGTGCCGTTTGAGATGAAAAGTGAGTGAGGTAACGGTACCGTGCTACTGCTTAATGTCCAGTGACGGTATGATGCGGTGTGTTTGTTGTTTTGGATTTATTGCGTTTTCAACAACTACAGTCACTTCCGCCAGGTCAATGTTTATTACGCATCTCGATACTATTCGGTCACTATCACAACCACAAAACGTCATATATTCTAAACAGCAAGTCTACGCGATTTCACGAAAGTTGAATAGAGACTAATTCAACGATATGAGTAAGACATTAGTGCGTCCCATACCAGTTAAATGCTACTTTGAGCGTCAAGATCCGTATTGTTTTAGATCGAAACAAATCAATGGTTGAGTAGCCCCTGGTAGCGTTGTTTTTCACTGGCATCTGCGTTGATGATCAAAATCCAATAATTAAAATTGCACTTCTCTGCATGAACACATTTAGCCTCACTGATTTCGATTCTAGCTCCGCTTCATGCCAGAATCCGTCGTCCAATTCGACTTTATTTAATCTTGCCATGATCCTGGTAACCTGTAGGCAAACGTTATTACGATGTTACATCGTTATGGATCGTATAAAGACGTGGAATCTGCGAATTGTACTTGCGCATGCAAGCCGGTTTTTGACAGACCATCGTTTTCAACTGCTTATGTCATGTAACGCAGGTCAATGCTTACGGTATGCGATCTTGATATGTCCTTCTAACATAGACCGGATCACTATCACAATCACAACTCTCCGCACTTCCGCACGACACTGTCTGCCAAGCAGAGGAGGAATAGATACCAAATCAAAGGCTAAATCGGTTTGACAGAGTGGGGGTATCGATCCGGGAATCTCCTAACGTTACGGTTGAAAGAGTTACGGTTGGGAACGTCGCAGCATTACACCTAAGTTCCGAAACGATATCTTGAGATGGCGAAGATCCTAATAAGATGTCGAAAAATCCGCGTAAACACAACCTACAGTACTAGACGATTGAGCTCATAATCACGACGACCGTCGATGATTCGTTCTGGTCATTGGAAACTTTGCGAGTTTTGACATGGAATTGGTAGTGTTGCGACCCCGGATTGCGATATACAGTATGAAGCTTTGTGTCCTGTTATATTTTGGAGGTCCTTGATACCAAGAGCATTGACAACGTGTTGTCTTGCTGTTACTCTAACAACATGCCGCCTACGATATTCTGTTGAGGTGTGGTCGTTCACACCCGTTCCGCTTAGATCATTCTGCTTCGCGTGACGTTTTCTATGGGACGTTTCGACCGTTTTTCCTCGATACAAACAGGATGCCGCGAAAGGTCACGGGGCCGGCCTGTTGGAGACTCGTTTCAGTGGTACCCATGAAAGTTTCCTCCGTGATGCACATGAGTAATGTTATATGGGCTGAACTTGGGGCTTGTAATTTTTACGATGTCTCTGATATGGGAGTTGTATTGTACGTTTTGGAGTCTTATGCAACAAACCAATAGAATACTATATGGTAGTTTTATGTAGTTGTGTGGTATCAAGTGACGTACAGAGCCTTTTGTTTGACAAGCGCACGTTACTGTTGTCATAATAAATGAATCAAAAGAAGCAGTTTAGTTTGGTATGCTACCCTTTGGCATAGAATATAGTAATTTTGTAGCATGCATGCATTCGAAAGCTTGAAATGACATACCTTCTTGCCTTCGTTTTCTTTACCAGTCGCAAATAACCATCTTGGTGACTCCGGCACAACCGATAAAATTACCAACATTGGTACAGATATTATGATCAGGCCCCACTACAAAAAAAATCGCAGATGAGACTTTTGAGTGTGTGGTAACTTCGGCGAGAGAGGAAAATATGATAGCCTACCTGCATTTGATGCCAATCACGGTAGAGATAAGCAAGTGCAGACCAGACCATGTAACCGAATGCAAAACTGACTTGATATGCCATTCCTGCGACTGTTCTCCATCTATGGCCGACGATCTCCATTCCTGGTCGCAAAATACTCACAGTAACTGATTAGCTCATCATGATTGCATAAACGTGGAAGGTCTGTGGCCATCGAGAACTGATTTAGGCCTAATTAGTAATTGCCACTAATTATTTATCAATGGCCACGGTATGGGCCTGATAGTGATCGGGCTTTATACAAGGCATGCAAAACAAACACTTGGCAGACCTTATTGTACACATACCATGGGTGAAAATTGGAATGTTCATTCCGATAACGAAGATGCCTTGGAAAAATCTTGTACCAATGAAGAACTCCATCGTCGGGCTCATTGCGACCGCGATCATGACCAGGATCATCCCAACAGCGCATACAATCGACGTTTTCTTGCGTCCATACCTGTAGGGTATTTCAATACTTCATCATTATATTGTTCATTGTCTCATCTTGGCAATATGAACCTACACACTGAGGTTGGAGTCGTTGTCGTTTTTTAATTTGGCGTTTTCAACTACGAAAGTCATGTACGCCAGGTCAATGTTTGCAGTACATGAGTCAAAACTTCCGGTTTATAGCTCGGATCACTATCACAACCACAACCATCCGCACTCCACCGTGACTGACTGCCAAGCCAAGAACGAACGAATCCTAATTTTAAAATTTTTGTAGCTTCGTATCTTTATTACATCACCACATCACGTCATGTGACTCCCATGTCACTATATTCTTGTGCGCGTTGCGCGGTAACAGGTGGATTTATAGATTTCTATGGTGCGATAAATGCCGTAGATCGTATATATATAGTATAGTATATATATAGTATATATATATATATTATAGCGGTACGAAGCTGCCGTGTAGCGTATGGTTTAGTGTAACGCACCCACGCTGATTGCCACTTTACACGGTTTTATCGTTAGGCTATACCGTTGACTTCGATTATATACACAGTTGATGATGTCAAACGGTTGCCGTGTCGCAAATTTGTATGCAAGCTAATTTTTAAATTTTGGCCGTCGAGCCACGAGCGACGCCCAACCGAACACAAGAACCAGAGGGGATGCTTGACGAAGCACCACATTCCTATGAAATCTCCAACAAACTTGAGCTCTGCGCCGATACCAGCGAAGCAAGACCAAACCCGTCAGAGGTCAAACATTTACACGGGTTGCAAACTCAACCGCATAATTACTGAGATATCGCCCTGCAAAGAATTCATTCGTACACGCCCTGACGTCACGGCGTGTAGTCTATCGAACTTTCATGCTGTTATTTTTGTACTTTGAATTTCGGCGTTCTTGGACGGATTAGGGTGAGGAAACTGTGTTGAATCTATTCAAGTATGAAATTTATACCTTTTAAATGCTGTTTGAGTAGACGAACAAGCTGTTTCTGGGAGATTTCGAAAGAAAATGGGATTTTGAGGGCCTCCAGGTAATGGTGAAAATATCTGCTGAACGGCCTTCCAAAGGATTAGCTGGCTGTCTTTCGGTTTGTGAACGTTCTCGTATTTGCATTTATCCGGTCCGTTTCCAGTATATACAAGAGATCGCAGAAGATTTAAGCATAAAAGATTAGCTGCAGCAGATGGAGCAATGGCCACGCCTTTCATCACTCTACGCTCGAATGATCGCCGGTCTGCCGACTCGCTAATTCGAGGTCCGCGGTCAAGCAGCGCTTCTCTGCTTTGTTTAAACATGTTTGGAGTTGTATTCGGCTGTTTATGATATTAGCCTTCATTCTTCGGCAAATTTGGGCGAGGAGAAGTAATTGGAATATGCATACCGATGTCGAGGTCAGTACTTCCCGATACCGATTAAACGATATATATTGCCGAAATCAGCGCAAAAATCTCTACAATAGGAACCAAAGTTGTTTTTACCGATATAGATGACCTTTAAAGATTATATAGTGGAGGCGATGGTGGACGATCAATAGATATCGTAAAGAGGATCACCACACCACATATTTAACTTCCAGCGAAGGTTTATTGAGAATTAAAACATTCACAAGCTTTATTTGGAGCCCTGATCCTTCATCAGGCGGTAATCTGCTTTACGACAACATTATTATACACTTTTATCTTGTATGGAACCGCCATCATATTTTTATCAGTAACTCGAAATTTAATTGAGATGCGGGAGCTCTTTGATCTAATTTGTCTGGTATAACGTAATTGAGTGTATACCCCCGGATATGTTTTCCGACTATGTATGTTTGGATTGATGAAAGTCGTTGCTAAGTTGCTACGAAAGTTCGTACATGGTTCATATTTTTGACTAAAATCTCTGAGAAAAAGTACGAGAAGCATCTTACAACCAATTGACACAGCTAAAAAGTGCTTCTCACTTCAATGCGATTACTTATCGTGCTGATTGATTTAGCGTATATTGCAATCAACCTACATTTAAAATGCCTGCACACTTCATACGCACGCCACTCTCCTTTCCCGCGCTTGCGATATTTTATTTGGCTGTACGAGGGTACGTGTAGCACTACATCAGTTTTGCTGTGCACTCGAGTGTTATATATCACGGCAACCATATAGGGACGTTATAAGAACATCGCAATGTAGAGGTGGGGAGAAATCGCATAACGACAACAGTAGGGTAATTTACTGACCTGTCCGAGATATTTCCAAACAGAATAGACCCGACCGAGTAGCCAACCATGTACATAGAGCTGCCTACGCTGCGCAGAGTGTTTCTTTCGCACGTCAAATCGAACTTGAACAAATTAACATGCATCGGTTAGTAAGCCATGTCGTAGTCACAGGTAAATCGGGAGGGTTACGACCTTGCGGCTGGAAGGGAATGTGACTTAAAATCACGACCAAATCATATTGCGATATACACTTCCCTTCTACCCAATGAAGGAAGACCTAAAGAAAAAGAAGATGTGGGACACGGAATGTAAAGATGCATTATATTTTAATGGAGGAATACGGCTTTTGAAAGGCAGAGTGCATATGGAAACGACTTGCCAGTCGTGAATTTCCAGGAAGGAAGCTCCCATTTGAGAATCCCGTGAAAATTAAGGTGACTTACTAATTCCATTGCTCAAGTCATCTAATTTCATGGTGGTGCGTAATTATGATCAACCCAGAGCAACAGAGTCGCTGCGTTCAGTATGCAGAGAAATCAATCGTGTTACAAATAAAGCAGCGGATATCATGAAAGCTATCGTCGCCGGTAGCGTTGTACAAAACGTCTCCGCGGTTCTACACGACCGTGGATTGAACAATTTATCGTTCTGGAAATCCACCTGTTCCCTTCCAAAACATGCAATGCACACGTACAATCGTATATACCCATGCCACCAAGACTCTCTCATGTCTGGAATAAGCCATAAACAAATCAAGGCAAAGGGGGCGTGTCAAATTATACGAAGCTTATGTTTGAACGCATCGGTGACATCTGATTGCATAACCTCCACGCCAAATACTACCTCAATTTTACTCCATTTTTTAAAGAGCGTCAGGACAAAAAGAGTCGATAGCCTACGTGGCACTCAAGATTGTTCGCCGTTCGGCTCACAGCCAAGCGTGGTAGTCGCAACGGATGGTGATCTGCACCGCCGAATGCCCTTTCAACCAACTTCAAGTTTAGGGAATTGAGACCGGCACTGACACATCGCCGCTTATAGCCTGAGAAGTCGGTGCGCCTACTAGACTTCAAACCCCCGAGTCCCTCCCGTGCAATGAGAGAGAGGGGTGCTAGAGGAGGCCAACAATGCAAGTTGTATTTGTAGCTGTTTAAAATTAAAATGTCCAGTTGTCATTTGTCAACATACCTCTGTGACGACAGTTTCTGTGAACAAACTGTCATCGTAAACTCGTCGGGGGCACTTGGTTAGAGGTGCTGATCGATTGAAGCAGGAAAAATCGGAGTTGAGCAAACACTCTGTTTGGTTGTACGAATAACTGCAAGAAAAATGTTTTATTCGTACCGTACCCATAGGCCAAGGCCAACTAAACTAATAGGTCAAGAGGTATATACACATTCAGGTCGGTTATTGTTCCGGGCCTGCATGAACCAATAAATTGTTGCGATGCAGTCAAGTCAGATTCGCAAACGCATCCTATCCAACACACCAAAACCGACTACTACAGTGTAATTAATATTCCTTTGTTGCAGTGATTTAGACCAGTAATTTTGTAAACTCACGTTACGCAAGGATCGATTGGGTTTCCTTTTCCGTCGACGGGAGTCGACACATTAAGTAGGTATTCATTCGTTAAGTTCGGATGCAAGGTAAAATTGTCGAACAGATCGATCCGGCAACTGAAAATGGAATTTATGTCACCAAATGGTTCCGGTAATATGCAAACAGATTCGTTTTACTCACAGCCGCCGGTACCATCAGTGAAATGAAATGAATGGTATCTGCTTACTGAATATACAGTAGGCCATGAGTAGGCCTAGATAAAAAGCCACTTAGGCGGTCATGTCTTGTAAGCATGCATGTGGATTACAATGTCATACCTGTATTTTGGAGTGTAGGACAGGAACACTGGAGCAAGCGAGCTCATTCCATGAGGCAAGCCCCTGTAGAGCAGTGCGATAAACACTAGGGCTTGGTATAAACCAAACTCTCCAACCCTTCTCAGTACAAAGTCGAAGTCTATCATACTGGTGCTATTACTGCAAACTGGAAATTGAACAAGTACCGTATTATCACATTATTAGAACTCTGTCGCAAGATATGAAATAGGCAGCTATCCAGAGTGGAGTAATCACCATTTTTAAAGTCGCGTGTAGGCCTATCTTATGTTCTTCTAGAATCTAGAACGAGCACTTCGTAATCGTAACACGGCGACTTCAACACTACCTGACACATATATAGGCTAACGTACCTAACACTTGCATTTCTATGAGACAAAGCAACATTATACGTCGCTTACGTCGCTTTTCTTTCCTGACATTTTATCTATAAAGTCGGTACCAGCACTTTGTATTCAAGGAGTCTTATTCTCAGTCCGCAGACAGTGAGGGCGTGGCTAGGAGCACGCCATAATTAGCCACGCCCTCACAGTTTGCGGACTTAGAATAAGACTCCGTGAATACAAAGTGCTGGTACCGACTTTATAGATAAAATGCCAGGAAAGAAAAGCGACGTAAGCCAAAGGAGTTGCTCTTCGTTCGGCAGATAAAACTCGAAATCCTTCAAAACTAAAACACGCCAGATCGACAACACGCCGCAGGGATGCAGGATTGGTACAAAGTGATCATTGGTAGTTGCACCAAAGCAAGGTAGCCTGCAATCAGCATGTAACAATCTACTGATTGTCACGTGTTCGCCACAAGCCACAATTATGGCGTGCTCCTAGCCACGCCCTCACTGTCTGCGGACTGAGAATAAGACTCCTTGAATACAAAGTGCTGGTACCGACTTTATAGATAAAATGTCAGGAAAGAAAAGCGACGTAAGCCAAAGGAGTTGCTCTTCGTTCGGCAGATAAAACTCGAATGCCTTTAAAACTAAAACACGCCAGATCGACAACACGTCGCAGGGATGCAGGATTGGTATAAAGTGATCATTGGTAGTTGAACCAAAGCAAGGTAGCCTGTAATCAGCATGTAACAATCTACTGATTGTTACGTGTTCGCCACAAGGTCCCCCCGGTTGGAAAAAGCTTTAGGTCAGAGAATTGGTCGTATCGTGGGAGTCAACACATACAATGTGTGTCGCATATACATTTCTGAATGTATATACGCGACATCAACTGTCGTATCTAGGACACTCGTCGGTATCCGGTTGTCTGCCGCAACGGAGCACACATGCGCTGTTGACATGTAGTCGCATAGAAAATACACCATTCGACTTGTCTTTTCGGCATTACTAATATTGTTTCATCGTACGAACGTGTAATCGAAGTGACTTGGAATATTGGTTCAATATAATCATCAATTCGGCATCAATTCTGTCTCAGCTAAGACTCGTGCAAGAACAGTATTTACATAGACAGACCGCTGTACGAAGAGCTCTATAGAAGCGTACGTCACTGACGTGGCGTTTATCGTGGGGTGTTTCGAACACGCAGTTTGGAGTCAGATCAGCGCGGAGTTCAACTACATTACGATATTTGCAAACTATCTTCTGACACCACCAACACCCCGCGATAAAGTGGTGACCCCGACGTTCGAAGACAGCGACAGCAACGACAACTATTTGTCCGAGCGAAGGTACAACGATATCATCAGAGATAAAAGGCGTATCATCGAACTCTTTAACGTTATATTACGCCGCTGATACGACCAACTTACAATTCAAGTTATTGGGACACATTCAATGCAACACAAAGTCTCATTACGATCAGAAAGTAAAGACATAGAAGCAAGAAGATAAGGAATTGCAATCATCAAGCGAACACTTGGACTCATTTTCGTCAATAACGCAAGTTAAGTTACTTATCATATTCCATTCATTATATCGGCGTCATCGAACTCACCTATTCCGGCATAAAACGATTCTCATCGCCGATGTTGAAGTAGACAGCGGATAGATATTTAGGCCAAATACATTTGTCAATTTATAGCTAGAATATTATTAGTATTTTAGTTTCGTCTGTGTTGATTCAAGTCGTTAATTCATATTCATTTCAGTGACATCACGTGCAACCGTATATCTTACTTTACAATCCCAACTCTGCAATCTCAGCGAATTTCCGCTTTCTCAGAGTCAAGGTAAAACGATTTGGCTATACTTTGCATGAACATTGTCAATTTGCCATTGCAATATGCCGAAAAAGACTAGCTCTAGAGGAACCGCTAGTACTAAAAGAAGTAGAGATAAATCATCGAAATCTACTGATAACGCCAAGGAATCGGAAACCGTAGCTAACACTCCCAAGAGGCGTACCCGCAGAAAACAGACAACATCGACAAACAAAAATGCGCTTAACTCTCCGCCACGCATAATCATCAGAAAACATAATTCAAACAGTGACCGCTCAACTGATAGCGTAGATACATCAGACGATTCAATAATATCGACGGAAGCAACAGATTCAGATGACGACGATGACCCGGATGAAGGCCATGGCAACAACTCGATTGCTGTAGCGCCGTGCATTTACCGTGAACTTGATCAATTAATTGATGTCGCTGGTGTGCAGAGTTCGCTTTTATTCAAGTATTTCGCAGCTCCATGTCACTACACTGTTGACTGGACCTCAAACACGAGGGCGCGGCAGAAGATCAATTTCTGCTCAGACGTGCATGCAACACATACGAAAACGTTCCCACACTACCATCACGCAGTTGTCAATTCCCGACGGGATGCTGTAGCGTTACGAAAAGGTCGTGAATCTGGCTATTCATGTGGTGCCGCTAGGAAGTCGCCTTCATTTTCGTATAATTATCGAACTTTAGGTCCCAACACGGTTGACCGCCCCCACACTGAACCTCATCAACGAGGATTCGTCAGACGTTTCTTAAACGCTGCATTGGTGTATTTCGATAATCATGAATATGGAGCACCGACCGACTACCGCCATGCGAATTTTGTCAGTTCAGTCGCCTGAGTTGCGCTTCCATTGTCACCAGTACTCTTTCACACAGAGCATGACACACAAAACTTCACTTACATGTGAAATCCACTCTCACGACATAGAGATTAATATGCGCTTTTTTAGTTACTATATGAGTCACGCACACTCGAAATATAGTCAACGGTCTTCAGATCTACGAATCTTTAGATTGCGCTTTCACTACCGTTTAAACGTGTAGCTGTCATTATACAAATGCATATTCACAATGGCAAATTTTCAACGCCTTGCAGAGAACTCAATTCAAATTCAAGCCTTGCAACTTGACTGTTTATTTCCTTTTTACCGCTGGACGCAGCGTCGTTATTTCAATTCCCTGTTTACTTTACTTACTTGCTACGCATGATTTAACTACGTGTACTTTTCCGCCGCTTACTTAGCCTACGTTGCTTGTTTGTCATTTTAAGTATCGTGCTTAGCCTTATCATTTGTCGCATTTCACTGATTGTTTGTATTTCAGTTGAGAACCAATTGATGCTGAGATGTGCGATTGAGGTTCACAATGATCGCTCATTTTTCTTCAACGCCTGCTTTTAATTTCAATTCATTTTAAAGTGTGCTTACTTTTAACCTTACTATTTTGCTTCACGCACCCTTAAGAGAAAACACCGGTTGGTCAGCCGCGAAAAAAAAAAGCTTAGCATATTTCGTAACTTGTTTTGCTGTTTTTTTACTTTGATTGACACATCTTACAATATGTGGTTATTGCCGTACAATTGTTAAGACGTGCCTATTTCTTTCTCTCCACATGGAGGGGGGAGCTGTGTCGCATATACAATTCTGAATGTATATACGCGACATCAACTGTCTTATCTAGGACACTCGGACATGCCCTAAATTATCTGGTCTGGTTGTCTGCCGCAACGGAGCACACATGCGCTGTAGACATGTAGTCATAGAAAATACACCAATTCGACTTGTCTATTCGGCATTGCTAATATTGTTTCATCGTACGAACGTGTAATCGAAGTGACTTGGAATATTGGACTTGGAATATAATCATCAATTCGGCATCAATTCTGTCTCAGCTAAGACTCGTGCAAGAACAGTATTTATATAGACAGATCGCTGTACGAAGAGCTCTATAGAAGCGTACGTCACTGACGTGGCGTTTATCGTGGGGTGCTTCGAACACGCAGTTTGGAGTCAGATCAGCGCGGAGTTCAACTACATTACGATATTTGCAAACTATCTTCTGACACCACCAACACCCCGCGATAAAAATGCACAATCTAAAACACAATGGTGAGATCAGCTACACATGTTCATGGTGCATAAGCAAAATAAGTGGATATCTATGCAGTACGAAAGAAAAATTCCGTCCTCGATCAAAGGTGCATTTCAAATGAAGGTGTGAGAACAAAATCTTGCAGGTGACGGGGTGTTCTGATAACACGGCCGCGATTCGTAGTGATAGGTGTGTGAGTGACAGAGGGTGCCGTTACACGTGTTGGGTATACACCATGAGGAACAGAGGTGTCTTCCAACCTTACAAGGTCTTGTTCGTTAGTACATACGGTGGTGGGTGTGTGTGTATCGGTGGGGATCATTTCACGCGGAATAGGCCTACTATTGAGATGGGAGTTTCGCCCGAAACGCTGCAATAAGGGCAATCGCCCTGGGATCAAACAGTCTGTCGAGGCGTCATAAGAACCTCTATTAGTCTCAATAGTAAAGCACTTGGGGTGCGTTTCAAGACTTTGTGCGGGCCAGAGTAGACGGCATCCAGCGATTGGCGCGTGCCATCAATCCGTAAAAATACATGGGTGCAAGTGGTTAAATCAATAGGAACATGTGGGTTAAGATTACAGTGGAAATTCGTGGGGGTTTGGCCAATAGTTGAAAAAAATCGTCGCATGTTGCTCACGAAAGTATGACTGTTCGTATTATTGTCGTAAGGTTGGGGATTAACTAACTGACCCGGCAAGCGTAATGATGTCCCATTGGTCAGTTCTGAAGGCGAATAACCCAAATCCTCCTTTATCGAGCAGCGTAACCCCAAAAGTACCAACCCCAAGTGGTCATACCAATCAGATGGGCTCTCTTTTGTCCGCAACGCGTCTTTCAGCGTGCGGTTAAAACGTTCAACCATCGAATTTTGCTCAGGTTTGCGGGCCAAGGTACAATTATGGCGTGCTCCTAGCCACGCCCTCACTGTCTGCGGACTGAGAATAAGACTCCTTGAATACAAAGTGCTGGTACCGACTTTATAGATAAAATGTCAGGAAAGAAAAGCGACGTAAGCCAAAGGAGTTGCTCTTCGTTCGGCAGATAAAACTCGATTCCTTCAAAACTAAAACACGCCAGATCGACAACACGTCGCAGGGATGCAGGATTGGTATAAAGTGATCGTTGGTAGTTGAACCAAAGCAAGGTAGCCTGTAATCAGCATGTAACAATCTACTGATTGTTACGTGTTCGCCACAACTGCTACCAATGCCTCTCATTATATTCAGGATCAGGACTACTTTGACAGTAACATGCCTTCCCAAACTCAGGAGGCCAGTTGGGTGGCTCAAGACATACACCCCCACAGTAGATCGAGTCAGAGTAGTGCTCAAAGAATGGCAATTGCTAGGGTTGCAGAATCTCCGCGAACGAGACAACTTCGTCGTCAAAATGATGCTGCACGAAGGGCACTATCCAGGGCTGCAGAGTCCCCACGTTCCCGTCAAAACCGTCGTCTTGCTGATGCTGAAGCGAGAACAGTTTCCAGACGCCGAGAGTCGCTTGAAACCCTTCAAACGCGTCTTCAAACTGTTGCAGCAAGAACAGCTGCTAACAGGGCTGCGGAATCACCACAGACTCACCAAACGCGTCTTCAAACTGATGCTGCCAGAACAGCTGCCACCACGACTGCGGAATCACCGCAGACTCATCAAACGCGTCTTCAAACTGATGCTGCCAGAACAGCTGCCGCCAGGGCTGCGGAATCACCGAAGACTCATCAAACGCGTCTTCAAACTGTTGCAGCAAGAACAGCTGCAAACAGGGCTGCGGAATCACCACAGACTCACCTATGCCTGACCGTAACACAACGATCAATGCATTCCCTTTGGCTCAGTCAGGGGATGACATGCAAAGGTACGTGAATGACAATCTCCCTTCACTACTGCTACAACAACAACAAGTACATGACAAAGTTTTACAAAGTGTCATATCGGGAATGGGAGGAATTGTTTTTGTGGATAGTCCAGGAGGAACGGGCAAAACGTATCTTCTCAACCTGCTTCTGGCGAAAGTTCAAACACTTGAAATTACAGCCATTGCTGTTGCTAGCTCAGGAATTGCCTCTACTTTACTCTATCATGGAAGAACAGCACACTCCGCATTTCAGTTGCCATTAGATCTTGCAAAAACAGATTGCCCAACTTGCAATATCAACAAGGAAAGTGAACGAGGAAAGCTGCTACAGTCTACAAAGTTGATTGTTTGGGATGAATGCACCATGTCTCACAAAGGCGCCTTCGAAGCTGTGGATAAAACCTTACGCGATTTGCATAAGAATGATCGAGTTATGGGAGGGGTGACGGTTTTGCTTGCCGGTGATTTCAGGCAGATATTGCCTGTCGTACCGAGGGGAACAATGGCTGATGAAATGAGTGCTTGCCTGAAGAACTCTGTGCTGTGGCAAGACATTCAGTGTTTGAAACTGACAACAAACATGCGCGTGCACCTACATGGAGACGCAGAAGCAGGAAGATTTGCAAGCAAACTTCTCGAAATAGGTAATGGAAATTTACCACTGGATACCGAACAACAGTTGCATCATATAACTGTTGGAATTATGGTGGCTTCTGCCATTGACCTCATTGATAAGGTTTATCCAAATTTTCTACAAAATCGCGACTGGCTATGTGAGAGAGCTATCTTAGCACCGAGGAATGATGCTGTAAACAGAATTAATCAGGATATTCTTGACCGAATACCTGCAGATGAAAAGGTGTACTCCTCCATCGATTCGACACTTGATCAAGACGAAGCTGTCCATTACCCAGTTGAGTTTTTGAATTCGTTAAATCCACCTGGAATGCCAGCGCACACACTTCGTCTCAAGCAGGGTTGTCCAGTCATACTTTTGCGCAATTTGGACCCGCCAAAACTTTGTAATGGTACACGATTAGTTGTTATGAACTTGTACCGCAATGTTATTAAGTGTGCCATTATTACTGGAACCTCTAAGGGGGAAAATGTGTTTGTGCCAAGAATTCCACTCATTTCATCAAAAAACCATTTGCCTTTTGAGTTCAAGCGCCTGCAATTCCCTTTGCGATGTTGTTATGCAATGACAATAAATAAAAGTCAAGGCCAAACGATGAGTTATCTGGGGCTTGAGTTGAGTGATCATTGCTTCTCCCATGGCCAATTTTATGTCGGATGCTCAAGAGTTTCTTGCGAACAACATCTGTTCATTCATGCCAAGGTTCCAGGTTACACTAAAAACATTGTATACAAAGAGGTTTTGTAATGTATTGTTTTCCACTCATGTTTCTAGCTCTTTTCTTTGTTTTTATATGCTAAGCTGTTTCACTGTTGCGAAGTTATTCATTTTTGTACCGTTCCATGATGTTTTGTGATGTGGTTTGGTGTTCACTAATGTTTCTAGCTTTATAACTTCTTTTCTTTGGTTTAATTTTTCAGTTGATCTGCTGCTGTGCATTTATACACTTTCAGTATTTCGGTAATTACAGTAGGCTATACTTTCATTACTTTTCCTCCCGTGTGAAACCGGGTACTCCGCTAGTAATACAATAAAGGCGATCGCATTGAATACAATCCATCTCAGACACCGGTGATAACTTGCCTACTTTCGAACTAACACAGCCCCATACCGATACGTTTTCCGCTTACAAAAGCAAATTTATTGCAATCGGCCTCAACATTCTGCGCATATCGTGTTACCTTTGTAAGTAGGTCTCAACATGACGCCCTGTTCTAACGGTGAATCATTGTATTTTATTGGTTTCGTCTGGTCGCGATATCCCTATTAGCAAAAACACGCCTCTCACATTTCATTGCACGCCCAGGCAAGTACCGTGCTTAGCAATGCAGGTAGGCCTACGTGCACTAGTGCTGGTGCAGCAATGCAGCAGATACGTGCGAAGCAGCGTAGTAACCACTGACAGTCGTTTCACTATTACCAGCCTACTCGTCGGTGCGCAGACGCGTACAGAGTACCGTGATAATTTGGTAGAAGCCTTTACGCACCGTGCACAAATTTTGTTTTGTCGAATCGTAGTGAACGCAAGCGAGCCATGACTATATGACACAATGCCGGTAATACCCATCTATACATTGCAGTCTTTTAATAAGCAGTCAATCGTAGTGTACATCCATTGCCTATTGCGCGCACAGGAAGATATAATATCACCGCACAGGTTGAAGTCACCGCATCGAATGTGATAATGACGAAAATTGACAGTAATAACCAAATTTGTCTTACAGTTAAACCTACTCTAATGATGTTGTATCGTGAATCGTTTGTGTGCAATCACGCATAAGCAATGAGGCCTAGAAAATTTTAATATTAATATAGGCCTACATTAAAATTCTGTATGTACCGCTCGCGTAATGACTTCACTGGTTTAAATTTTCAAATGAAGTGCTGTTTTGCGTTTTCGTCCTCAATCTACGCATTACGACAAGACTATCCGAACTACCGTTTTTGGCATGGACCATTACATGCGGTACAGGCAATTCGAGAAATATTAAGATGGAGATTATTTACGTCAAAACCAAAATTTGAATCTGATGTGTAGGCTAATCTATCTAGCGCGGTGCCTTATATCCTACGCTACGTATATATTTTGTTAGTGTTGGTTGGAACAGAGGTGAAATGTCATTTCTTTGGTAAGAACTGCCAATTTGTAAGCCTACCTCCTACCCTCCAGTATCGATGCTCTCTGAACACACTCAGAATTCCAGGCGAAAATGATTCTGTCATTCATGCGTTGTATCTATAAGTTGCAAAATTTTGATGGGTGTACAAATGCGTTGTATCCAGTAAATTGGGTAGTAACGTCTTGTAATGTGACGTACTCCGTGAATGTTCGTGGCGAACCTTACGAGGTGTACCACAAGTTTACCTCAGCACACTGAGTGTAACCCGGAGCCTGAACATATTCACAGATCCTAGCAATATACAAATATACATGTCGTAACAGTAAATGGGCGGTCTGACTAATTTGATTGATTGATTGATCATTGATGAATCACCTCGCCTAGCCTATTCTTCTTTCGTTTGGCATTTCTATGGAAATCTTTCACAGGTTATTGGTGGCCTCGTCCAGGTTCCTCAGACCATATAATTGATTGCTATCTATTTTACTAATTAGGCCTATAGCATACTAAATGGCTACTGAATTTACATGAGGAGAAGTTATTTAACTTACAGACTAATTGGATCGTGGGAATCTCTTTGAGGGCGTAACTGACAGCGATACCACCAAGGGTTTATTTACTCCCACTATGAGGTAACCAATTTTCACAACATAGAATACTTACTGTAGTTCACCCTAATACAAGAAGATGCAGGATAGGCCTATATTCCTGCCTCTCTTTAGTCGTGTCAAGTAAAGCATGAATTGGTGCACCAAGTCACTCCTAAAGTAACGAGCCTGATCTAATGGGAAATTTTACCCAAACTTCCAGTGGCCACTGGCCGGCCTTTTCGCCTACACACTACACAACCTATCTCAATCATCAAAACTGTCGACGCTTCTCGCAAGCTTTACTGAAACCAATCCTAGCAATCAACTATTTTACTTTGCTTTATGTTGAGGTTTCGCTATATGTTAAACGTGTATTGTCTCCCGCCTATTGTGTGTGACAGTGTGAGGCAAACACAACAACCTTCCGTAATACAATCCACAGTTTCGAAGCTTGTGAAAGAAGTGAAGAACTAGCGACGGTGAAAGGCCATTGCAATTTCAATGAAGGTCAAATGGCTGGAATAATGTCAAATTGTCTGGCAATGGTTATAAGCTGGAGGAGAACGTAGTAGATCGTTGTGACCTTGCCCCGGTTGAATGATCACCAGAATATACAGAATACACTTACTTGTGGCGAGCTCTTGGCCGCGTCCGAAATGTCTGCGCACTGCAGAATAAGACTCTGTAGACCAACTGCCGGTACAGACTTTATATAAATGGCAGATAAAACGACGCAAGCCAGACGAGTTGCTCTTCGCTCGACGGACAAAATCCGAATGCCTTAAACCTACGCCAGGTCGACAATTCCCCGAACGTGATGCAGGATTGGTACAAGGTGGAGTTGTCATCATTGGTTGTACTAAAGTGGACCTACCTTTTTTTTTTGAATTGATGGCGTTTTTCATCTACTAAGGCCATGTACGCCAGGTCGATGCTCACGGTATACTGTACTTGTCAATACTTCCGGCTTATTTATCACGGATCACTATTACAATCACTGCTCTCCTCAATT
This sequence comes from Botrylloides violaceus, assembly GCA_030412335.1. Lineage (NCBI taxonomy): Eukaryota > Metazoa > Chordata > Ascidiacea > Stolidobranchia > Styelidae > Botrylloides > Botrylloides violaceus. The sequence goes on from JASFYC010000810.1 coordinate 5,549,211, forward strand.
TCCCGATACCGACTTCCAGGCAAGGAACGAACGGATACCAGTTTAAAATCTTCGATTTGACTCGGTCGGGAATCGAACCTGCCACCTCCCGATCAGAAGGCGGACAGTCTAACCCACTCGGCCAACTGAACGGTTTGCACCAAAGTAGGCCTGCCTATACAATTATCAAGTATCAATCATTAGATTATGTAAAGAAGATCAGCACAGATTTAGCGTCCAGCCTTAGTTTATTGAGTGAAGTCACCTGATGAAGGAGCGGAGCTCCGAAAGCTAGTGAATGTTTTTATTCTCAATAAACTAATGCTGGACGCTAACTCTGTGGTGATCTTCTTTACAATATCTTTTGATCGTCCGCCATCGGCTCCACTACACTCTTCAATCATTAGATTGTTATGTGTTCACTACAGTGCTATGCTTCCGAATGGTAAGGATAATTATGTACCATACATGTATACAAATTTGATGATAATTATTATAATAAGAGATATAATAGATAAATTTATAACATTTATAAACTTCAATTTGCTCTGTTTATTTCTCATATCCTAAAGAGCGGTTCCTGTACTCTCGAGTTCTTCGTCTGACAATCCTACATCGTTCTCGTATGCGTGTTCTCTCTTCATCGTGATGATTCTGGAAGGACAAATCGAGCATAGGCCTATAGATATGCTTCTCATATGTGAATGAAATCAAATTACAATCGGTACTAATCGTCCCACTTCGTCGATACCGAAAGCAAAGCAGGGACGAAAATGATTTGCGTAGTTTTGTTGTTGTTGTCTTGGATTTATGGCGTTTTCAACAGGTACATGCCCATAGTCAATTCTTATTTATACTGTAATGGGCGTTTCGATATTTCCGTTTAATAGTTCAGATCCCCCACTATCACAGCCACAACCGTCCGCATTCCACAGTACTGGTTGCCAAGTAGATAGGCCTAAGTAAAGTTTACCATTATTTTAAAGTTTTTGGTTTGAATCGACCGGGAATCAAACCCTGAACCAGCCGATCAAAAAGGCGGTAGGCGGGAGCACTATCCAACGGAGGAGTACTCTCGTCGTTTTGATTGTATTTCGATTAAGGCCCTAGGAAGATTGCTTCAACACGAGGATAGGGGAGAACAAACGAATACCGTGACGTCACTGGTGTCGTCATACATAAGAAACGTCAGGGGAATTGTCAATTTGCAGAATATTCATGGTTTACGTAAATAAGTAGCCTATTAGACCTCGTAGTTGTTATTTTGGATTTCTGGCTTTTTCAACTGCATGCCTACTAAGGCAATGTAGCCTACGCCAGGTCAATGTTTATGGTACACGTTTCAGTACTTCGAGTTGATAGCCTGGATCCCTATCCCAACCACGACGCTCCCCACTCCCCCGATACTGACTGCCAAGCAGAAAAAAACAGAGGCCAATTGTAAAAGTTTTCGGTCTTATTCGGTCGGACATCAAGCCTGGAACCTCTCGATCAGAAGGAACACAGTCTAACGACTCGATCAACTGAACGGTACTAGGCGGTATAGTGGATGTGGATGTCTGCAGAAACTAAGAAACTAAGGGTAAGCCGTATCAACAGAATATAGATGTTGGATATATATGGGAAAAGGTATATACTAACTCATCCATATTTCTTTTTGTATTATAAAACACTTCCGCCTCTTCAATCGTTTCCATCATCTCCATTCCAGTCGTATCCCGAAACCACAGAGAGGACAAGCCTCCCACAATGGAAAAAGTTCCAAAGATGGAGTTGGGCAGCCATTGAGCGAATTGATCAAATTCAATAATAAGTGGGGAAATTATGCTTCCGATTCTGGCGCACATGGACGCGAAGCCAATTCCAGACCCTCTAAAGATGTTGTTACAGTTACCCGTAATTTACGCTATTGGAGACGGTCCTGCGAGTAAGACATGATAAATGTGGTTGTGTTGTTTTACCAGGTCCGTATTCTAGATCCATGGAGGGAACAGTGTAGACTAGTTGGTGACAAACCACTGCCATATCATGGGCGGTTCGATCCACTGTGGCCACCATAAATTCAACATGACCGAATGACAAAGAAGAAGTCATCATTATATCGCCGGGTTCTTGTTATTTTTGATGTATGGCGTTTTCAACTACTTGGGTCATATACCCCAGGTCAATGCTTCCCACGTGTGTCAATACTTCTGTTTATAGCCCCGATCCCTGTCACAACCACACAACCCCTCGCACTTCCCATGACTGACAAGCAATTTTACCGGGGAGTGAGGGAGGTTGATGCGATAGATCCAATGCAACTTTCTGTATTGGCATCCAAACATCAAGTGAGTTTAGCTTAGTATATCAACATCCTTACCTGACGACGGTAGGATATAGTTCTCCGGTGAAATTGTAGACTACTGCGAACGAACCAGATATAAATGCTTTACCCGCAAATGCAAAAACCAATCCAAGAGTAATTAAACCTTCAAATTCAACATGCAATAATTATTTCTTCTCCAGGCTATTAACTCATAGTTGTACTTACTCTGATTATCGCCTGCGTACACATTGACTATCGTAGCAGATAATAAAGCTACACCAGCCCCAATTAACGTAATGGACAACAATAATCGTCGACCGACCCGATCCATGGTAAGAATACATATAATATAACTAAGTATTTCAAAAATCCCAGCTGAAAAATACAATGTACATCAACATTTTCGATCAATGTCACTGCATGGCCTACTTTAGTTTACCTAGAGTAGGCCATGGTCACTGGTAGGGATTTACCATATACGTTATTCATGAATATGTCTCCCGCCAAGCTTCCGGCGTTGAGCGATACACCGTAGTATACCATGCTGTTGACAAACCTACGGTATTGAAAAAATGCATATTTGGTCATGTTTTCTTTCGTTTTCTACTCAGCCAAAATGTTCCATCGAATTTGTAAGCTTACCAGTTGAATGCAATCACTACCGTAACTTTGCGTATTCCACTGTAACGGAACAGGTCTCGCATACTGTAGGATTGCTCGTCTCGCTGTAGCTTCTAAATTGTACAACCAACCTCAATTAACCAACGGTGTGTAGGCCTAACAATCTAACATTTTGAGAGTCGTGATACTGAATACATCCACATGTCAATCCGTGTTTTGGCAATTCTTTTAACGCCGGATGCCTTTGCTGGCTCTAAGCCCCATTTTTCAGGGCTTGGGACGTTGGGTGTGTGTGTGTTTTGAGAATTGAGAAGAGGCCTAGATAACAATAGCCTTACAAAAAGCCTCTATGCTAATCACATTCTTGAAGTCGCATATGACGTGAAAATATTTGGGTAAGCTCTACACTCGCGCCGTTTTTGAAGTCCCTGTAGACACGGGGGCTGCTTATAATTGTAACATTTACACTAATCGTCGAATATAGTAATTGCAAATGTGAAAAGTATTAGATTAGACTCATCCAGGAAATGTAGTAACAGGCTACGCAGTGTAGTGACAAGATAGTCAGCCACAACGCCAATAGGTAGGGTGTAGGCTCACGGATGATATCTTTACTTGGGCCCTTGCTGTTGCAGTTTTATGCAGGATTTTGACTGATATACTGCGAAGGACATAATAATAACTAATATGTACAAGGACGTATATACTTGAACCGCTACGCGGCTGAAGCCTATTACTCAAATGAGTTAGTTCTCTACCATTTTCTCTTTGGCGACTAGCTCTGCGTTCTGCCACGTTGCGCTATCAATAGAGACTTTATTCAATCTTTCCATATAGCGGACAATCTGTTAAAAGATACCGCTGTTTGTACATTATTCCATAGCGAAATATTGAAAACCAAAAATTATTTCGAAATTGGTTGCGTTGCTTTAATCGTGTGCTGATACTGCGCAACTGTACGCTAACACAGCAGTGGGGGATATTGTTGTCTAGGGGTCTGAGGCGTTAGCTTTTGTAGGCCAAAAGAAACACCCCCGTAGCAGATAATAATAGCCTGCATTCCCCAGAACCCTGACGTGCGCAATGTGAAAAGCCAGGGAGGTTGTACTGGATTTCGTTCCTAATGTTTGTCACCTGTGTTTTACAGTTTACCTGTCAGTTAGCCGTGTGGTTTGACTGCCCCCGTCTTCTGAACAGAACGTGCCGGGTTCGATTTTCGACCGCGCCAAACCAAAAGACTTTAAAATTGGTAACCATTCCTCCGCTCTTCTTGGCCGTTAGAATCGGAAAAGTTCGGAGAGCTGTTTTTGTGATGGTGATCTGGGCTCTCAACCGGAAACATCAACAGGCGTATTGCTATATAAACATTGACCTGGTGTTCATGACCTTAGTATAGTTGAAACCACAAGTCTAAAGCAAGAAGTATACGCCACGGCGTTCCTGTTCGTATGGGCACTTGGGAATGTTTTCTGCTGGTTGACAAATTCTCTCTCATCTCCTCTCTCTCCATCTCTAAATTCTGAATATGCCGTTACGTAACTCTTTCGCGTCTATAGCCTAATTACATCTCATAGATCTAGTTGTTGTTGCTGCGGTTTTCAATGTAAGGCGTAACAACATTTTAACTGTTCCGTGTTATGAACGTCATATTATTGCGTGTATTACCCTACAGTATATCGATATTTCCGGTTTATAGGCCTACCTTAAATCACTGTTACAACCACAACACTGCACACTCCTCCGATACTGACTGCCAAGTAGAAATAGAATGGAAACCAATTTTATAGTCTTTGGTTTGAATCGGCCAGGAATTGAACCTGATAAAAGTCAAAAAATGAGCAACGGGAGAAGCGAACAGAGCCCTGACGGAATATGCGGGACCCCCGAAACGTCGCAGCGGTCCGTTATTCAGAATAGGTAATTCTGAGTATTTCGTGTCACCGCTGAGAACAAACGTGTTTGAGTAAAGCTAAATGCGCAATACGTTGGTGTGGTTATGCCTTATAAATTTATGGTGTTTTCAAGTACTTAGTTATGTACGCCAGGTCTCTATATAGGCTTGCAGCATACGATATGCATATTTTGGGGTTATACTGTAGTCTGGATGACTAGGCCTATCACAACACACAATCAGCCCCCTTCACCCCTTCATAGGCCAAATGAAATGCAATGATAGAAATAGTTAAGGTGCACGCATGGTCTACTCTAAAGTGTCATGGCGCACGCTACGATGCCAAGCAATGCCTTTATTTTTCCATCTTAAAATATCGATTTCATCAACGATTACCTTTTTGCCCTTTTTATCCTTTCCATTTGCAAACAACCATCGGGGAGATTCTGGTACAAGCAGCGCAATCACAGCAAACGGTGAAGATAGAACGAGCGATCCCAACTGAAATACATTGATCTAGTGGTAAAGAAACCATTGGAGGGTTACAAATTTATATGAATAATATGATAGAAGTTAACACCACATGTTTAACATGCATCGGAGTTAATTGGAAAAGGTTTTGGAATCTGCTCCTTCATGATGTGAAAATGGATCATAATTCATGCTCACCAAATGAAGAGACAGATATGCAAGTGTAGAGACAATCACTATATCTGCCATGCGCCATCGGCTAAACTGCCCACCTTCTAATCGGGAGGTACCGTGTTCGACTCCCGACCGAGTCAAACCAACGGTTATAAAATCTGGATTATCATTGGAATTAGTCCAGAGTCAGGTATAGTTGTGCTTGTGACAGTGATCCGAGCTATTAATTGGAAGTGTCGGTATCGAGTTTATATGATGTTGTTTTGGATTTATGGCGTTTTCAACAGCGAAATTGCTCTAAAAGTTCAGTGCCGATACTTCCGGATTACACCCTAAATCACGATCATAATCAGACAACCCTACGTACTACACCGACACTGATTGCTAAGTGTGGAGGAAGGCCGCATAGTCTGTATACCACGTTTTAAGACTTTGGTTTGACTCGGTAGGGAATCGAGCCAGCTATTTCAAGATCAGAAGGGCAAACAGTCAAAAAATTCCACAACCTACAGGCATGGCCTACATAACCTAAGCGGTTTGAAAGGCTATAAATCGCAATAAAAAGAACAGAATATCCAGTAGGTGGAGTAAACCTGCATCTGATGCCAATTCCGGTAATTTTGTGCAACTGGACTCCAGAGCATGTATCCAATGGCGAATCCAACTTGATAACCAATACCGGCGAAGGTGCGCCAGTTGCTGCCAACGATCTCCATAACTGTAACATACAGTATATTCGATTACAAAATTAAATATGCAATCTTTTAGAAAATTCTTACGATGTGTGAAGATTCCTATGTTACATCCAAACGTAAATATTGCAACGATACAGCGAAAAAATATGAAAAGGCCAATCGAGTTTGAATACGCTGTTCCAAGCATACTCAAGAGCATTCCAATGCTTGTTATAACAATAGTTAACTTCCGTCCGATTCTTTAAATCATGAAATACATAACCATCAAATATATTCATATCGATAAGTATATTCACAAAAATAGGCGTTATGCAATTCTTACTTGTCAGTGAGGAATCCGAATATCAACGATCCTAGTAGTACTCCAACCATGTACATTGAACTTGCCACCGCGTTAAGATACGTACTTTCGCATACTAGCTCAAACTGAATACGAATGACACGAGATTTTGGAATCACTCGATCAATATTAGGCCTTTATATATTGCATGGTGGCTCAGGGTATGCGTGGTCTGTTACTGTTCCATGGTGTTAGGGTCGAATCCCGAGATCATTATTCAGACAAGAGAGAGAGTGTGTGTGTGATATTTCATCATCGCGTAACAATAACATGATAGGTGCTAAAGATTAACTAACTAATTAACTAACTAACTAATTAACTAACTAATTAACTAACTAACTAATTAACTAACTAATACACGAAGGGAATCGAGGTAGTGATGAGCTGGTTCGATATGACGTGAGTATGATTAGCCGGTAGACCGTGGCGTCGGAGGTGTCATGATTAAAAAAATCAAGGTTTAACCAAGTCAGCCTGGAAACCCCATAGACGGGTTCTCCTGCCCCCGGGAGCAAAGCGTCTGATTCTGATTATTTTACTGCGAATGTCAAAGCAGTAACGACAGCATCCACCCGCATTTTTGTAATTCAACGCATGGCCTACCGCCCGGTTGCCGTACCGGTCATGCGGGGTTGGGTAAGGGTACCAACGCAACAAAGTATTTGGCGCAGCCCTGACCCCTTTCAATACATACGCTTAATAGACTACAAATGCTACTGCTAACGCATAGGCCTACGTAATCCTGGGAACAGTTGATATCTATTATGATGCAGGAATGAAATTAAGCCTACGTGTACAGTGGCGTGTACCCTATTTTTCCGACTTACAGATGGCTTACCGAACAGCATCAGATCGGTATTTTACGATTGGCCGTGCCGTAGGTTATTTTAGGCCTTAAGTTAAGCGTTTATCACTTGGAAATGTTTGATTCAAACTTTGGAAAGACAGGATTCGGGGGAAATGGAGGGCGGGTAATACATATTTTTCATAGTCCCAATGTAAGTGAAATAATTAAAGCAAGTCTGACCTCAGTTACAGTTGTCTCAGAAAACAGTCTATCATCGAAATAGAATTCTTCACATTTAATGGTATTACTTTCGTTCATGTCGACGCACGACAGATTTTCAGCGAGAATACATTCCGTTGCGTTGTAACCATATCTGAAGGGATAGACAGAATAAGCCTTCAGAAGCCACATATTACAGCGGATTCGCACGCAATGCCTGCCTATACGGCGAAATTGGCGCGATAGCAGTTCGCGAGCATCTTCTCTCCTGCGCTTTAAGGCTTGGATTTTATAGGGTGGTCAGTGGCCATTGGCTTCGCTTACTGCCTTACTTGCTGCCGGTTGCCCGGTACCGTCCGCACACTTGACAGGTATCTGGTGAGCTTGCAGATGGAGAAAGGTAGCGCTGATAAGATATCACACCACCCGCTACCTATATTCTGATTGCCCCCGGTTTGATGCAAATGCGAAGCAAACTTTCCATGCACGCATTCAACTCCGATTCCCAACTAAGTCGACCAAAGAATTAAAAATTGGTGTCCGTTCCAAATCTGCTTGGAGTTTAGTATCGGAAGAGTACGTATAGTTGTGGTTATGGTAGTGATTCGTCGACCCTGGCTATAAGCCAGGAATATTGGGCGCTCTGCACGTAAACACCCTTAGGCCTAACTATCTTGACTACTCCGAATAAACCCCTGTATGGCGAATATCGATATCACGTAGTAAAGGCTTTGATCCGGCGTACATTGAAAACGTCATAAATTCAAAGCTGTACAACAAGAAACAACTCGCTGGAGCAACTTAGCAGGCCATAAAGGAGCCAACTGATTGTAATTGTTTGGTACGAGACGTTACTTTCATACGTACAGTACAGGGTGTTATTTGATTGCAAGAAACCATACCTGACACACCCATCCACTGGAACCGCACCCTCGTCTAACGGAGTTGTAAGGTTCATTTTCTCCTCATAAGTCAAGTTGCTGGAATATTCATCATCAAAAGGCATCATACATCTAAAAATATATTCAAACCAGTTCAGTTGTACAAGTCCTTTCACGGTAGGCCTACACTGTCGGTAGATAGAATGCAGACAGGATATACAGCGCGTCTACATACCAAACCAATCGAACTGGTACTGGAAATTCTATGATTTCTGTCAAATCCCACATTTTGTGGGTGGGTGCCGGGTAGAAACGGCGTGACTGACAGAAATAGAAAATAGACCAACGATAATACTAAGTTTGGTCATTATCCAAATGTTATTGCTTGACTAGTGCAAAAAAAACAAAAGCGGGCATTTATCGAAGTGCGCGCTTGGCGGGGCAAGAAAAATTCGTTTAATTTGGATTCACGGTGATGTTCCATTCGTATTGATCACAATAGATCGAGCCGCTCAGGATTTGGCGGTGATTGTACGCCTGATGCCCATCCTGTCGCCACCCAACCAATTTTACTGGGCTTGGGACACGCTGTGGTTAGGTAAATTTTAGTTTCTTCCGCCAGCACACACCCGCAGACCGAATATAGCGCGCACCTCCTGCACTGTCCCTATTATACTCTTGGAGTCCTGACAAGGGAGCTACAATTCCTTAGATTTTAACAACTTAGGCTTGATGCGGGTTGAGGGAATCATATCACCAATCTGACTGGAAAGAGCCCGAATATGTATTATTCCACATAAGAAAGTTCCATCACCTGAATTCTGGAGCGTATGAGAGAAAAACTGGTGCTATGGAATTCATTCCACCTGGAATTTGATAATACAGAAACGAACCGAAAATTATTATTTGATAGGCTCCGAATGCGCCAAGTTTATCCAATAACACGTCAAAATCTATCATGATGGTAGTAACTAGACTAAGCAACCAGAAACGCAAAATCTAAAAACAAAACAAAAATTCTGATCGGGGAGGTTCCGGGTTCAATTCCCGACAGAGTCAAACTGAAAACTTTAAAATTGATATTCGATTGATATTGATATTGATATTCGAGTCAAAATTGGGCTCATAAATTTGGGTGTATACACGGCATGGACTAGCTGGTTCGAGTTAGGAATGGTTGCTATTGACAATCAGATAGTTGAGAGTTCAATTTGGGCTTGCTGTCAGCTAGGACAGCTTCTTTTGCCAAATGGATGCCCTCGGAGCCGCGTCAATTCCTGATGCGTAGAGCTCCGTACTGCCTCACAACCTTTGCTTGACCGTGGGCACATTTGTGTCATTTAAAAAATCTCGTGGCACTTCTGCAGTTGTCAATGTGCTAATCCTGCTATCGAATTTGTGATCATCTAGAACTCTAGGTCATCTTGCCGCGCTGCATCCACGCGTCAATAATAATGAGTTTTTTCGCCAGATTCTCTAAGCCGCACAAGCACGCAAATTGCTACCACGACAGGAGGCATAGCCTACCTGACAATATCTTAATGTACGGCGGTGGTTATAAAACCCTGATCTATTGGCAAGAACAACGCAACGAGAAAGGCTTAGGCTTAACAACGCACCTTTCGACAATCGCTGTCAAGGGTAATCGACAAACATTTGTAGCTCAAATAATGTAGCACATAAGTTCTTCCATATGTTGGCAATAGTTTGTTGGCTTATAGCAAACTCAAAACCGTGTGTAATTTCACTGAGTTCCGCTCCCACGTCGCGTTACAAACATGGAAACTTTTGTCAACTATCCTGAAGTGACGCGAACATCTTTGCAGAGCAGTAGAAAATTGCAAATTACATTGCGGCAGAACATTCATTAATTTTCCAGGCAAATATTAGTAAGATGTCTACAATGTAAGCCATGGATTCACTATTCACTAATACACCATCAGTGTTAATAGCCGGAGTATAGAGTTCACAGTGGACTGCCATTAATCTTTTTGAATCATTATCACAGCAGGTCATTCGCAACGTCCAAATAACTAAGATCATTAAACTTATAAGTCTGTGCTGATAACGCAATTTTATGGCCTACTGTCAAACAGAAATACGACATGTATTGCATGTTAGTAAAAATATTTTAAGTACACTACCAGAGAAATGAGGCGCTTTGATTGCATTTCAAAAGCTACACTATGAGCTGCCGTGCATTAGAGGACATGGTATGGTGAAGGCTAACAGAGTCTGTGAAATTCGAACACAAACGTTTCCCATACCTTAATTCTTATCCTCAGAGGCTGGAAAATCCTATCCAAAAATTACATTTTCAACAAAATCAAACAAAATTGCGTTTACATATAATGCAATAATTTCCACTCCTGCATGCAATATGAAAACAAGTTGCACGGTAATGCCGTTGATCTATGTGGGGAAAGAGCTCTGATATTATACACTTCCACTTGGCCTTTGTATCATATTTTATATTTTAATGGGGAGCGCAGTCCAATCGAGTTTGTACAGCTTTAAGCTATGTTTCTGTCTTGTGCGTACAATCAATTAGGAACGAGACTATAAAGTCTATAATTAGAGAAAATTGGCCGAAGAAAATACTGTAGGCTACGATTCTAGGGACTTAACGAGAAGGCGCACCGACAAGAAAGGAGAATGACCCTTAACTGATTAGGTGACAACAGCAAGGTCAGCCACCCAATGCGATTACCAAAACGTATAGTGCAATAAATATACAATCACGTTAACGCTGGCCTCTTGTCACTGTGTTCCTGCCATCTACAAACACACACAAAAGCTCCACTCAGTGCTTTCAAAATCATTTTCTGGAGTAGACCTCCGAACGGTTCTTGGATTAGCTATACAATGAAGCTTGATACAAAAATTCTCTCAGTCTGCTAATAGATATTCTAGATATTCCTCCATCTGCCTGACCAGTAACCACCTTTCACTAACGGCACTGCGCTATTCATGAAAGTACAAGGTACAACGTCAGGAGAAAAAGAATATTCATTCTTCGACACGTGATTTGTATAAAGTTTGTGTTTCGCCTCTCTGCAGGTCTATATATCTGATCACGGTATTGATTCTAACAATTTTAGGTAGGCCTATAGCATTTATTGTACCTGTAGCTAGACCCTGACTATAATGAAACATTGCTGGGCAATATATATGCTATAGGCCTATATGCTTCGACTTTGTAATAAATATGTTGTCTTAGAGAAGCCTAACACCCCCCCAGACGCAACGCATTACCGATCTCTTTCAAATCTTGCTGATGCATTAGAGCATTTGACGTTCCTGTCAATTATGGAAATACTCTAAAAAGACTACAATAGATTATCATTCATAAGATATTACTCAGTGCACATTACAACCCAGCTGAAAATCCAAGGCTAGAGGCTATATGTAGATCCGCCACTGGCGGATATACGCCCCGCTTTGAAAGCACGACGAATAAGTTCAGCGTATACTGGGTTTCGAAGAAATTTACAAAAATAAGCGAACATTACCTGCACTCTCAAACAATCATAAACTGGTTATTTTAAAACGCAAACGATGAGCACAGAGGCAGATTTACGAATACCGGGCGTAATACGTATGCCGACTATTTGTGCAATATCAATGTACTAAATATATATATACACTGTTGGGGGCAGACGCAAAATCACACGCTTCTACGCTAATGTTACAGAGACAAAGGTGGAATTTGACCGGCTTCGTAAGGTTCGAACCCGTACCGAATCCGATACCTTGAGCCTTAACCCGACTCCACACAAACATCACTTCGTTTCTGTTGTTGTTTCTCAAGTTGCACGGGCAGTTATCGGTAAGTCTAGTCATAGGTCAAATCGCTCCAGATTGATACGATGTGCCATGGATGTACGAAAGTTATGAAAAATATAGGCATTATGGGAAAATCCCACTCACGTATGTCTTTCCTCCTAGAGTATCACACCACCTCAAATTTACGATAGGTCTGTTTATTTCAGGTCTATATGAAATTTGAGACTTTACACGTTTATTGAACGTAACGTTCAGGCATTCGCAAAACAAGAATAATCATAACTGTTGATAGTAACGTTGATTCCCCATTACACTCTCTCCAGTTTGATGAACCGATGAATCAAAAACATAATAGACACTTTCTTATTTCGGCATACAGCGCTCGTAAATGGCGCTGGCTCAGATGACGTGCCTATATATCAAATTCATATCAACATGTCGTAAAATGGCCTTGTTGTTTCATGTCATCAAGCGGTTAGGTGCGTCATATACGAGCTCTTCACGAACCACATTTACTGGAAGTGTTCCCGATACCTGCCTGGTAGGTACGTACAAAACTCGCCGGAGGTAGTTTGTTTGTTTGTTTATTTGGAAGTTATGGCGTTTTCAACTACTAAGGTCATTTACGCCAGGTCGATGCTCATAGTACGTGTCAATACCTCCAGCCTATAGCCAGGATCACTATTACAATCACGTCTCCCCACTTCTCCGAAACCGACTGCCAAGTAGGGAAGGAACGGATACCAATTTTAAAGTCTTCGATTTGACTCGGTCGGGAATCGAACCCGGAACCTCCCGATCAGTAGGCGGTAGGCGGTAGGCGGTAGGCGGTAGGCGCGGTAGGCGGTAGGCGGTTGGCAGTAGGCGGTAAAAGCGGTCACAGTAAATATTATGTTATTATCATCAAATGGACGTAATTAGGCTGGAAGCAGGCCTAAAATGAAACCCCACCCCACTAGCGCAGTAGGCCTACTCAAGTATGAAGAAGCACTCCACCGCAGGTGTTATCTCTGATCGCCACACTGTTTAATCACTTTAATGTCACCATGTACACCCTGTCATGTTAACGTGACACTTCGCCCGTTTCATGGCATTTTCGATCTCTTGTTGAGGTTGTGGTTAAGTCGACGTATTCGTCGTAAGTTGACGGTTCTTGCGATATGTTTAGGGTGTTTTCACTGGATTTTCGATACTGAATTTACCTATTACTTTCTGGGTTAATTTAGCTATATGTAATAATCTGGAAATGGCTTTTATCGTTTCTGACCACTTGAAATATTGACTGATGGATCTGCTGCATGGAATATTGAACTGACATTGATTATTGTATCTGAACGCATCGTCTCCATGGCATTGAAATTGGAAATTATTTGAATATAAATTCGTTCACACATCAAGTCCTTGTGGAAGAAAGTGCTAGGTACCAGTGGGAAGTGCGCATAATTCCGCATGGGTTGCTGCATATAGTGGGCGATCAAACGTGCTCCAATCGCGTTTCACAGCAGGTATTTATAATGTAATATGAGGTCACACCCGCCAGTTCCCAAACTGATGGCCGATATCGATAATCGAAAATCATGAATATCGGCCTGCCATATAATACTCTTCCGATCAAGGTGTTGCCTAGGCCAAACGATAAGTCTGGATTCCGAACGGGATTCGCTTAATTTCGGAGAAACATAGAAATATTTATATATATGCATGTTCGAAGTGTAAAGGTAGATAGACATATAAGAGGTTTATATAGACCAACTTTTGAACTCGATAAGTATATTGTATTGTATATTTATTCACCAGCCGAACGGCTCGCAAATTTCAGCCCAAGAGTGGCAGACAGACAGAGAAAAGATCAAAAAGACCAGTAAGAAGGGGATGGACCGAATGCGGCCGTTAATACCCCCCTTATATTAATAAAATTCGACAGGTCGGTATATGAACGCACCCAATGCCTCACTTTTTACGGAAACGATTGAGATAGCCAGCAAAACGTTTTTCTGTCCTCAAGCAGTAGGCCTTACTACTATAACATTAAATATAATAAGTTTCGTTCCCCGGCCGTTCATCATATAAAAATTTTGGCCCTTGGCGCACCACCAACTGGAATGCGACCTGCGACCTGCGACTGCATGTATAGCCCGTATCCACGACAATACGCTCCGTCTGTCCCACCTTATAAACACCAGGCAATCAGTAACTGCCTTCAGCTGGAATTTAGGAATGGAAAAACAGACAACATATCTGTCATCCACAAGAACGCACAAGTCATATTTGGTTTCCAACTGACCACGTAATATGATTTCTCCTCTATCTTGCTGATAGACGTTTGTAATAAAAGAGCCGCCTTACTCTGTATAGTCCTAGGCCGACGCGTAACGGCGATGATACACCAATATTCAAGGGACCGACCGTGTAGCCCATTCATCAGCTTTTATGGGCTATTCTGCAATTTTTCTCTGTAACAATAACTCAAACACACATCCTATTCGAATTAACTGGGAAAGTTCATCTTACACAAGAGTTTTGACTTGCGAGGACTGGGGTATCTGTTGAGAGAACGCTGGGACAGAGTATACGAACACCTGACAACCATGCGTGACTGACAGGATATATATATATATTGGGTTCTACAGCGCCAATAGTCGTAGAAAAACACTGATCCACGTCTTCCGTGATTATTATAGGGTCTCGAGCAAGGCGATCGCCTTGGTCTCGAGTTATAACTCTGCAAGTTGATTTCAATTGTCTAGACTAGGATCGAGCTACAATTGGCGCTGTAGATCCCAATATCGTGTCAGTATGGGATTGGACGGTTGCTATTTGCGCAAGCGACGGTCTATTGGCTGTAGAAAACGGCGCCCAAAACCAATCGGTCTAAGCTATACCCAGAAATTCACGCAAAAGCCACGTTCAACGAAGGCCTAACTCATTCGCTCATCGGAATTATCTCGGCTACCCTAAATCGAGCGGCAACCGTGGTACCGCCACAAAAACTTCCTTCCCCAAGTTAGAGCTGAACGCTAGAAATTTCAAATTGTATTACTTTTGATTTCAAGATTATGCTCTATTGCCAATAGCAGATACTTTAAACAAGTGTATATCACGGGAGCGAAAATCGCTATGCATTTCGTCAAATGGCACAAAATCTATCTCAAGTTTAAAATCTTCAGTCAAAATCCTCCTAAATTCAATTTGTAGTTCTTCTTTATTCATTGAGTCCCTTTCCTCATATGCGCACAAGCACACCGATTGATCGCGTGTGGCCATAATATCAACGATAGATTGAGCGAGCGGACGCACTGCGCTCTCATAGTAAACACAGTCCGCAACGAGGATACAGTCTGCATCAAATGACAACAAGTCGTCCGAGAGATCTTCTCCCCAAGTGAGAGGAGCCGCCAGTACCTGGCCGAAGATTTTCTTTCTATTTGTTTCGATGTTTTTTTCCATCAGTGGCACGAGGCTTGGTAAATCAGTCAACAAAACGTTTCTAGCACCACAGTACGAAGCTACAATCCCGACGATGCCAGTCCCAGACCCCAGCTCCACAACATTTTTTCCGTTTATATATTCGCGCCCTTTCTTGGTTTGCAAATAATAGGACAACACGAGTGCTGCATCCCACACAACTACTCCGACATCTCCAACCTATAACAAGAACAAAATTTACGACGTATTGGCATGTAGGGCGTAGGCCTACGTAGATTGCAGATAGGCCTAGGCCTACTACTTTGAAAATAAACGAATATACTCAGGTATCGCAGGTACCACAGTTCCTGCAGGCAACGCAGGTATTCCCATGACTGACATCAGAGGCTCGATGTATCCAACCCGACCTTCGTAAGGTCATCATTCCCGTACGCCATTTGCTTCTACACGCAACTAGAAGTTACGAGTCAACATATATTTATAAAAGTCAAACGGCAATATACGTGTGTACTTCAACGTTACTTTGCCTTTAGTCATACAACGTTATGAAAGGAGACACGCACGGCAGAAAATATAATATATTGCCCGGAGGATGGCGCCAAGAGGTAGTCGCTACCCGGGGGAAAGAATGGACATCGCCGAAATCTGTTGAGTTTTATCATTTCATCATCATCACCAAAGGAAATACGAATGAAACTTCGGGAGTAGACCAATACCTAGAGTACTAGAGAGTAGGGTCGCGGACAAGGCTACACTTATCAACACGGCATCTAGCACTTGTCCATAGGCCTACAGAATAATATTATGAGAGGCTTAAAGAGCTGATCACATCATCTAATTTGCCCACGTGGGATTTTGGCTAGCACAGTAGGAGGTGGTTTAACGTACGCTTGCAGGACTTCAGGCTTACGCACAGCCCATTGCGGAGGCGAAGGGTCCTACGATTCTATGTCTCGAGAGAATAAGGCTACAGACCTCCTACGCTAAAGCCCGATCTTGTGACATCGGGGAGGCTGTAGGGACGTGGAAGCGGTTATTGCTCCTCATTCGCTTCCGCTTCCACAAAGTAAATAACATGATTGCGACCAGGATACGCAATCAGACTACCGAAGCTCACGCAGACGGCAAAAAAGATAAATAGGAGATTTATACACCCTTAAGTCTCTCTCTCTCTCTGGTACACCCACCGGCCTCGCTTAGGCCCTATTTCAAAGCATTCCACGTGAATTCGCGGGTGTAGGCCTAATGTGGAAGCGGCGGATTTTTTGCGCTTCCGCCCCCACAGATGATCGGGACTAGCGTAGTCTTTAGTCATCCAAGAAACGCAGGCATATTGTATGTATGGAAGTCCTGTGCGCTGTGAGCTTGTTTTCAGTCAGTAGGCGTAGGCTACATGCCAGAGAGCGTGGTAAATTTTTCCATCCACACCAACTCGACGGGGATACTGCTAGAGGTGGACGGCACCGCTTCGCTCCGCACAGCTTCGCTCCGCGACGCCTTTCCCATCATATATATACATATCCCGCGTCCGTGCATGCATCAGGCCACGTGCCCCGTCGGGGGCGCATGTCTTGGCGGGCGGTTTGTGGCTGGCCTTGGCCCGGCTCCACACGGGTCGCCAAGACCCCACCCAACCCACCTGCGACACGCCCCTCCTCTATCCTACACCCCAGACAGAGTTCGAGAGATACCCTGCCTGCCCCGCTACATCCGCCTTTTAGTGTTGGCTTCCGCTACCTCCACCACCCCGATACTCAGCCCTTTAGGCTTGCCCACGGAATGGGTGTAATTCAATGTTGGCGCTAGCTGACCATTGATGTCTGGTGCCGAGTTGGTGTTGATGTAAAACATTCGAGATTGGTGTTGAAGTAAAGGAATCGCAGTTCGTGTTGATGTAAAATAATACCGAAAGAGCTATAGCATTGTAGGCTATCATATATACCTACTGCTTACTGCACGGACAGAGTCGCTACGAATGCTTACGCATAGCCTACTTGAATCGTGACACTAGACACTATAATAGGTCTAATTAGCCTTCACTTTCTTACTTTACTGTGATGAGACGCATAACGCGATACCGCTATCAAAATACCGTAGTAATCTTGCCTTCTTTTGGTGGATGGATAGCTCTGTTTCGTCGCCACCAGAATCTTCAACTGCGACAATGCGTACAAATGTTTCGCTCATTTCAGAACACCTTTCTTACTACTATACGTTAACATTAATCGACTGAAACGGCTGCACTCTTCTACAGGAAGACCGAAGTGAAGAGCCTGGATGGCACCGTAGCCACCGTTACCGATAGACTACTGACTGGAGTTGATGATTGTGCAAAATATTCTAATCGGATAATAATAAGGCGCCCCACGTAGGCTAGGGAATTCTGGCAAAAACTATTATTATATCCGGCAACATTTGGCTTATCATTTTTCCCAACTAAATCATGGTACGCTCCTGCAAGGAAGTTTCAGATATTTTCAATCACTCTTTATACACCCTTTACCTTTTACTTTAGATTCAACGCCACGTTCAGCTCACACGCGAAGCAAACAGAGAAGGGAGATCCCCGACAACGTCACCGAACGGTGGTAATCCCCACAGTAGCCGGTACCGGTACCGCTATCTGTCTACATTCGCGTCGGCTTACCCTACGAGTTGGCGTAACCTACTGTACTTGTATTCAAGTCATCTGCAATCAGTGTCGTAATATCTAAAGCACTAGACTTGGTGACGGCCTTGTGTTGTGTGTATAGTTTACGTCGTTCAATTGTAAAACCAGCCAACGTATTGACGTTTTGGTATTCCATTTGTATGATGGTAGCCTAAATTATTTTACAATAATTCTATATCTAGCATCTATACGCCTACTTTGTAAAATATTAATCAAATAAAGACATTCCAGTCAAAGGAAACGTGCACTTTTCCCCAGTTGGTTTTATTATGGACCTGATTATATTCGTTGGATCACTGGCGTCATGTTTGAAAATACTTTTTCTACCAATGTAGTAAGTATAGGGCGACGGTATGACCTGTATGTGATTATTTCATTTATATTTATCGTGAGTACAGCGGCTTGTTTGTGGTGGGGATAATGTTTTTGTCAATGTCAAGCACCAGACTGCATTTCATGACAGATACCGACTAAGACTTGTGCGCACAAGAATTCGCGTCCGTGCACACTTGCACACATTTCACATAGCCCGTACCTATTTTATGTCTTATTTGATCGACAATGATAGGTAGACAGATGGCTCGAGCTCAAACCATGCATTTTATTCGCATTCCCATAGTCTCCCAACGTTCCTAAAATACTGTCACTGATTTGGTTGCATTTTCGTAGCTGACTACCCTACCATTGCACCACGACATCAATTTTCATGATTCTAACAACTTTGCATCTTGCTTCCAGTCGCTCAACAGACTTTGAAGTCCATCGTAATTGGCTTGCCATCACTCATAATCTCTCGCATCATAAATGGTATTACGAAAATACATCAGAGTGGACGCTGGACTATCCACCCTTCTTTGCGTGGTTTGAGTTTGCCTTATCCCAGGTTAGTGAGTCCATTGCTTGACAGGCACTAAGGCATGAGAGAGAAAGTTTTATTTTTCAGCACTCGGCAAATATATAATTTGTGAATAATTTGCAATACCACTGCATAGACATACATTTATGTTTACCTGTAAGTTAAATGAATAGACTACAAAAGGATGACTAGCACCTACAAGTACTTAAAGAATATTGGTTAGCTAATTGGTACATCGACTTGACAAATCAGTTACTGGGTGGCCCGTTATGACGTGGAGTCTTCTAAGCCGGTGACACCCGAAGGCATACCGCAATCGTCCATTATTTAATACACACTTGACATGAAAAAAGGATTAGGCCTATAAACAAGAAAAGTTGAAAAAAATTACAAGAAAAATTTAAACTAATGAAATGATTGTGCTCACTTGAACAGGTTGCACAATATTTTGATCCAGGAATGTTAGTTGTGGAAAACCTGAACCATTCCACGGAGAAGACAATCTTGTTTCAAAAACTCTCCGTCATTGTGTCAGATTTTGTGCTAATCTTTGCATCTTACAGGTGAAATAACTGGATTTATGCCGTGTGCTATGCTATTCAAATCATTGATATTGTATTTAAGATGTTGTAAAACCTTGAGGAAGAGAGAGTTCAGAGAATTGGACTGCGCAACTCTGGCGATTTTGATTATTTTTAATGCAGGCCTATTGTTGGTTGATCGTATCCTTTACAAACCATTTGTGTCAGCTGCTGCAGAAAATGTAGGCATTAGTGTAAAGTATTGGTGATCGTAGCAAGATTGGCATGCGGCATAAAATAGCAGTAAATTCATATTTAGTGAAATCCATTATAGCTACTCTACCTTGGAAGGTTTAAAGAGAGACAACAAGGAGCAGCCTGTCGCAGCTTTAAATTCCGTTTCAGTGAATTCTCCTTATTTATATTGCTCAGACATCCATTTCCAGTACAATGGATTCCTCACCGGCATCTTTTTCATCTCATTGTGTTACATTTTGGAAGGAAGAGTATTGTGGGGATCGTTTTGGTTTGCTATATTACTAAACTTCAAACACATCTATCTCTACGTGGCTCCTGCCTATGGAATATTCTTGTTGAGAACATACTGCATGAGCCCCGAAATATGTAAGCAATTGAATAATAACTGATATTTCAATAATTTCGTAAAGATTCTAATTTTCTTGTTGCTTTTGATTACTGGTAGATGGATTCCGTGCATTTTCATCATTCAGCATATCGCGTATCATGAAGTTGGCAACTATAGTGATTGCTGTCTTCACTCTATCATTTGCACCTTTTAAGGTTGGTATCCAGTCAACACACAGTAGGTAGTGAGCTGACCCACAGATCATCTACATGTTAGTGGTTCATTTTAAATCGATCCGTCAATCCAGATATGGGTAAAT
Source organism: Botrylloides violaceus (assembly GCA_030412335.1). Taxonomy (NCBI): domain Eukaryota; kingdom Metazoa; phylum Chordata; class Ascidiacea; order Stolidobranchia; family Styelidae; genus Botrylloides; species Botrylloides violaceus. The sequence goes on from JASFYC010000810.1 coordinate 5,569,742, forward strand.
GATTACACACAGCTTCCCTGCTATTATCACGACGTTATTGCAATGCGTCATAGTACAAACACAATCCTTTCGTGCAGTTGCCAAGTGTGTCAAGTTTTTCATCATTTCATTGGGCCATGTACCATTTCTGATTGGCGGCAGCGGGTCAAAACACTCATAATTTGGCATTTATATTAATATCGGATGCCCTACCTGCCCCAATCATTCCTGTTTAGCCAGGCTCGAGAACTGTCAATGTTGGCTGCTTGCAGGGCTGGATTGGACAATTCTGGAGTATGTTATCATTACAGGCTTCTATTGCCCTTCCTTTTGTAATGTCATAAATGTTACAAAACTACCATTTTTTGAAAGAGGTGATGAAATGGTCGTTTCCTACATGAAATGATTTGACATGTTCTGGTCACTTGTTATGCATGTTGTCAAGTGTTACCAGTCAACATTGACTGGATGTTGCAAAAGTTGCTGTACCAAACTACTTTGCAGTTGCACTGAAACAATTACCCTATTAGAACAAGACGTTTTATTTATTGTCCTATGGTATCCTAATTTTTGCGATATTCTTTTAATTTTATTTAATCGTTGAGTTTGTCACTTTTCAGGATCATCTCAGTCAAGTTCTTATAAGGCTCTTTCCTTTCAAAAGAGGATTGACTCATGCATACTGGGCTCCTAATTTTTGGGCACTTTACAATTTTGCTGACAAATCGCTGTCAGTAGTTGGTAAGTACTGGTACCGGGTACCTATGTACGCTCTTTTCCTTCAAGGCCGTTTTTTATTGGTTGGCCACACTGTTTTCACCTCATCAAACTGAACTGCATTAGCTAGAATGTTTTTACACAAAATGCTGTGACTTTTACAAGCCTCCCCCTTTATACATTACATGCAAACACGTGACAAACTTGAGACGCATGATTGGGCAAGGGATATATCCTTTATGCAATACCCACACCAAGTTTTGCATGCAACATGTACCTGTGCAAAGGTCTATGCTTCCGAATTTGGGCCTCAGTGAACTGGACCTTTGTACAAATTGCTTTAATTAGTACCGGTAGATAAACTTTGGTAACTTCATTTTTTGTTATTAATAAATTTAATTAAACTAGCTTTCCACCAGAACAATTCTGAGGGGGCAGCTTGGGCGATTTCCCAGGGTCTGTGTTGTTCGGGCCCTACAATTTCAACGAAGCTCCACATTATTTTAAGAAACCCCAAGAATTTATTTCTGCTGCTATTCTAGAATTTCTTTACGATTGGGTCGTGCTCCAGAGCCTGGAATTTTTGTGCAAAGTGCAGTTTTGTAGTCTTCTTGCTGCCAATCGGTTGATTCGTGAAAAAATTTTAACAGCTCTCAAGTTGAAGATATTCGACAGTATTGAATTGACATCTTCATTCTCCAAAGGACTGGTTGAGGAAGCACAGCATTCTGTTCTGCCATCCCCAAGTCCGCTCGCTACTTTGTTACTAACATTTGTTTTCATACTAGTGAGTTTTCGCCTATTTGAAGAGTGTATTCATGGTCTGCACTTTCATTTCTCAAGTCGAGTTGTTCACCCTAAGCAACTTGAGCTGAGTCAGGTCACCTGAAAGATGTGTCAAACTGACGACGCAGAATTGTTACACTATCTTATATATATATTTCATTCAATGCACTGTGGATTTTTTATCAATTTTGCAACATCTTTGATATTGACTAGTGGTACTAGTGGACTAGTAGTGATAATGATCAATGCTTCATCAATGTTCATATGTTTTTCGATAGTTGATATCTGCCACCCGTCAAGTAAACTGCTCAATATTAGATACTACTGATGGTATGAACCCGGATAAGGTTCGTATTCGTAAGAGGTTATCATACTTTTGCTATAGGTTAGGCCCTATACCTTAACCTAGAACAACTACCATTTGTGATAGCAAACATGATGTAATGTGTTTCCAGCCTTGTCTTCTGGACCTATGGATACGGCCTAAGGGATTTTCTCTACACAAGATGGGGAATCAGTTTCTTCGAAGTGTTGTATACATATCTCTCACGTCCTTCATGTTCGGATGGCATGTTCATGAAAAGGCGATACTAATGGCTATCTTACCACTGACGATTTTGGCAATTTCGGGATCCAGGTACCAGAATGATAATAATATCACCTACGTATTTATGCATTTACACAGAAATACACCGTTACACACTAAGCACACACACATACACTCACTATCTGCATGATCTACATATACAGGCCGTACAGCGCGTTGAAAGGGCAGGTGGTTTAAGTCAAGTGCCCACTTCACACTATCCCCATTGTGTTAGCCATCCAGCAAGAAAGGATAGTATTAAATATAACATTTGGGGTGGCATGGTCGGGACTAGAACTCACGATATACTGATTTCAAACAGGGATTGGCGGATACCAGTAGCAAAAGCACGAATCATTTGTGGCGATTTTTTTTGGTAAACATCAATCAGAAATGTTCTGTGCACATAGTGTTGCTCCGTAACGTTTACGCGGCATTACTTCACTTGATTGGCGTATGAATTTCTTGGAATGGAAACCAATGCCTTTTGTCTAGTCTCTGTGTTCAGTGATGCAGCCTATGCGAGATGGGCAAATATATATAAGTGAGAGTTGAAAGGCCACTACCCTTGTGTACTTCAAAGCCGGAGACTTTGATTGACAAGGACAAATCTGCAATTACTAGTCCCGCTGATCCTGATGTTGGATCATTCATGCTAGACTTGGCGGCACTGCTACAGGAAATTCATAGTGCGATGAATATTTCCATTTACATCAGCCGATTAACGGATGAGCTTGTGCTGTCATTGCATCTGTGACCGATTGCTGACATTTGCTCCAGGTAGCGGTATTCAACAGCAATGTTCAATCATAGTAAGCAGCAAACCCCCAGACGTCATATGGTTAACGCCTGCGTAGTACTTGGTGTTTTCTTAAAACAAAGACAAGTCCGTCACAGCGATAAATACATGTGACACAATTTGCTATTCGGCGACTATTCGTCATACCTGTCCCTAATTTAATGGCAGGTGACCTGCTATACCATGAAGTTGCAACAGTTTTTCTTTCCTTGTTACCAATGCATTTTCATGGTATGACTTCAATCATTTCACAGAACAGATGCCGAAGTTTTTCTATTTCTCCAAGTAATTGGACACTATTCACTATTTCCTCTCCTATTTCAAGCCTATGGTATGAATTTGTTTGTTCTGATTCGAGTATCTATTTGCTTGAGCAATATTTTTTTTTCCTTTTAGAGTTGACAACCAGGTTTTGCATTGTACTTCTGTATGCAATCCTTGCTTTTGGATTGATAAAGAAGTTACGACAAAGGTAAGTTCTATGAGAGTACAGGGGAAAATGTTTCTGAGGTTATTTCTACCCTCTGTTCAATTATTATCAGAAGGCAGATGGTCAAATCACTCGGCCAAATGTGTGGTCATCATAATGTTGATGTGTGTTTCTCATTGTATAGATAGTTGATAGAGACTGAGATGGAATTTTGAGAAACAATTATAATTATTACTTTTTATATTTAGAAACCTGCATGAGTCAAAAAGCTGGTGTCTTCCATTACTGGGGTTATTAGAAAGTATCTATATCTATGGATTGTTTGCATGTGAAATATATTGCAGTATACTACACAGGCAAGTGTCACAGCAGATCAAATTATTTTTGCAATCACGTTGTATTGATATAGGGTCAAGTTGTAATCAACACACTTCAGGTCCCCTTTATTATATCTGGCATTCGCATAACGTATTCTGTTAACGAATCATGACAGTCTTCATATTCAGAACTATGCACTAAATATTTTGATGACATAGAATATTATGCATTACGCTTCTGAAAAACTATTTTCTCATTCCTCATACATGATTGACCCATTCAAAGACTAGGGTAATGACTAAGTATGTACCGAATCATCTATTTTTGATTTGCCGAAACTGAATAAATTCAGCCAAATGAAACACTGTAATATCTGGCAAACCCGTTGTCTAAATGACCAGATAGACGCAACTTGGTCAGATTACAGCGTTTTTGGAGCAACGAGTCATGTGGACGTCACTGAACTGTACGTGCTATTGGAGTACAACGGAGGGGTGATATCTCTGTAATGTGGCACAACATGTACTGGGACAAGAAAGCTGGCTCTGTCCTTGTAAAAGCCGCTGCCGTTGTCATACAGAACTGTGCCTTGACGTGGACATCAGGCATTTGTGTCAGGTGGTAGTATATCCGGTATTCGGTGAAACCAAGTATACAACCTTTCCCAAAATTTGACTTCGGATTTATTCGCCCAACCCCAAGTAATGACTTCTAGTTGTGCAACTATCATTATTAGATCGTGAGGTTATCACTCTTTTATCATTTCAGATTCATGCCATTTGCAGAAAAGTTGAAATTTCTTCCTCTGATGATCACATCGGTGTATTGTGCCATTGGAGTTACCTGGGCTTGGTTAAAGTTAGGATTGCATGTACTATATGATGATCCTGGCAATTCAAAAGAAGCACATCATGCGTTTCATCGCAGACACAAAGTCAAGAAGAATTGAAGTCAGTGATATTTGAGCCTTCATTGATGCTTACTCTGGTTAAATGGCGTCAAATAACTTGACTTATCTGGCACTTGCCATCCCTACGAATTGTAGCTGATTTTCATACCTTATGTATGGGGCAAGTTTTTTATTAACCAAATGCACTGCAAGCTGGCATCGGTTATCATGGTATGCAGTGGCGGATTGTGCATTTACATGCTGCCTGAGACGAATTTTGCAAATCGACATTGGTGTTTTTCATAACTATCCCAAACTGACCTCAGTGCTCCTCATATCAATAGACTCAAATTTAGGCAAGGCCATTTTTTGATTTACTGTGACAGAGGAGCAAACATATTTTACTTAGCACTTTCACTCTGTGGATAAAGATCCTATTTCAGATACTAGAGCTTTGTTCGAATATGGCTCAGTACATTTTAATCTGTGTATGCATGGCAACGTGATACAGATGGCTCCCATTGGTGCCTTCATATCATTTTCACTCTTTGTTTATCACACTTCAACTAGCTGAAGTAAAATTGATTGAATTATACCAAACAAGAGCTTCTGACAATTTCTGAAAAGGGGGTCAACAGTCATCCAGGAATCTCCATTCTTTCATGATCTCAGCAGAATTATAGGAGGGTACCTGCTGCAGTTCAGTCAGCCTCTCCAAATACAGTAGACCACAACAGTGGGAAAGTGTGTTTATTACTGGCAATGAAAAAGACACAAATTCTTACATAAGTGTTCGATTGCACGCAGCTTAGTAAGCACAGTGACATCATCACAATTTAGCTGACAACTATTCGCGATATGTCCGTCGGATACTTTTTAATTCATGAGTCATCAAGCATGGGCATACTATGCATTCGTGGATGTCTTTAATGCATTTACCACATATCACCCGTCTGCATGGGACTGTGTACCTAACCGTATCAGAATACATGAAACATGAGCATTTGCAGCACATTAGTGTGGATGATGATTCATTGACTGAAGTCAGAGATCTTTTCTTACTGATACTGTGACTCATTTCTGCAAGACTTTCATCCAAACTGGCTGCGTGTTGAGGATGACCAACATGCCCAGATGCATAGGTACGCTTTGTCACCTTGATGTGACACTGATTTGAGTCACTCACTCCTGCTGTTGAGTTTTCTAAGGAGTTTTGCCCAGACGGCACATGTCCGATATAATGGACGGGCCCATTGTATGCAGAGGTTTGTTCCGGTGGCTTATTCAAGTTAAATTCATCGATGCGAGACTTCAGTTTTGCATTTGGTATGGGCTTGTGCGAGTCAGAAAATGGAATGCCAGTGAAAGGATCAGACGCAGCGTTTCCATACTCCGATTGAGATTTAACATGCTTGTCTAATGTGGAACGGTCAATACTGTGTCCACTAGGAAGAAGAATAGGGAATCGCATCGGCTCTAAAGTTAGTGGATCCAGCATACTACTTGGTACACGATCGTTATTCGAGGGTTGCCCCGACTCTTCTTTTCTATCATAACTAACATTTCTCGGTACTTCGGGGATATTTGCATTATCGCCAGAGTCGGAATTTGCATTGCCAAGGAGACTACTTCTATAAAACATAGGAGATGCTAGAGGAAGCTCGCTGTCTAACTGACACAGTTGCTTGCTCAGTCTCAATATTTTTTTCTTTTGAGCTTGTGAACAGGACTTAGCTGGGCGACCCCATATTCGTACATCTGCGATGGATGGCACGCTCCCAACCAACATTTGTCGAATTGTAATTCTCAAAGCTGTGATGTTACTCAAATCCCCGGATGTGAATGTTATGGTTGAATTGTTGTCATCAATAGCTGTTGGCAAACTAGGATGTGGAGAATATCCTCGATTCAAAAATGTTACTCTCCTATTCTCTGTTAATGCGACTGAAGCGCATCTTCGAAATGACATGTTGTCAGTCCAATCTGCCTCATTATCATTGACCTCACTGAAAAATGACAGGAATGTCAGTAAATTATTTTTTCAGGTTAAATTTTCAGAGGTGTGTCGCGTGGTAACCGAGATGATAATTGATAACACTTTATCAGTAAAAACATAGTGCATAACAATGCCTATAGCCTATAACAATATGGTTGTTAATAACTAGGGTGCGGCTTGGCTAAAAACAGGTGTCATTACCAGCGGTTGAGAGCCACTGGCCTATATGTAAGGTAACAGGAATTTACAGCAGTCCATGTGGCACATTCGTTGCCCCGTATATTAACCCTACCCCAGTCACATTGAGAATGTTGCCGGCAACATTCCCGGTAAGCAGCACACGCAATGCGGACAGTGTAGATAGAGCCTTATCAGAACCCTGAATCATGGTTGGGTGAAGAAATCCAACCATGGCCTGTAGGCCTACCAGCTTGAGGAAATGTTCAGGTCGCGGGCGTAAAGCCATTTGGCATAAAAACATGAAAGCCGAGGTCAAATGAATAGTGAGTATCTCCGCTGCGGCCAACAAATATAATAGACCGAAAGGCAGAGGTAAAAAAAGCTGTAATTACTCAATTTTTCATATCAATGACCATGAATGAACATATTTGCTGCTCACTAACCTACAGATTGGGTAAGAATTCGACGTTAATAATTGAATGATCTTCGCACATTGGCGTCCGATACAGGGAAGTAGTTCTACTTTGTGAATATTAGCAGGTATGGGAAACTGAAATTGAATCGTCACAGGCACCCGCACAAATCTTTCGCCTTGAAATCCCTGTACGAATAATGTTTACAATATCTTAACAGAAACATCACACTATCATGGAGACCGAAAACACAGATTGGGTGTAGCAGGCAACATAGCCTTGGCTAACGTCAATGAGCAAAATCCAGCACATGAGCATGATTTTGATAATGAGTAGGACTACCAGCGATAGCAAGCTGTACTTTGCCAACGTTCTGATTGGATCGAACTTGTGCGTGAAACTTTTGTACTCACACATGGAAACTAGCTTACGATAAACGCATTGTGAGTAATGTTCTGAAGCAAACATTTATCTTTAATCAGTAGAGGAGCCGATCATCATTTAGTGATACAACACTTATTGGTAAATCCAATAAATACGGCTACCACTGAGCTGACTATTCTAAGTACTAGTCTTGCACCATGTAGGCTAATAGTTTATGTAAGTCAAGTGCCTTCTGCGCATTATCACAATGCATCATCTAAGGGGAAGCAATGAAGCGGTTTTTAACCCTGTTGGGTCTAGAACCTAGGACCAACAACAGGTTTTGTGCCAGATAGCTTTACAACTACACCAAAAATCTAGTGACATACTTTTCTTCGCAGTAATTGACTCGTTGAGTTGATCAAGTTGGTACATTCATATGAATCAGCACAGACACAACTGCAGGACACACATGTGTTGAGGGCGCTATTGGCTAGATCTATTGACATTGCCTGGATTGAATAAGTAAGAGGAAACAAAAATCATCGAAAAATTGCCAGATATCTTGATACAGCATGCTGCATTAATTAAAGATCTACCAATCAAGTAGTTAGGCGTGACAAATACAACACTTCATACATATAGGTATATGTAGGTACTGTCAATACACACAAGATTACCGCTACGGTACCACAGGTTGGTCAGTGATGGGGTCTAGACCCGAAGTTCTGGGATCAAACCATAGGAATCAGCTACTCTGCAATAGTATAGGAATAGTGTAGGGAGCGGAGAAAGATGGATCAGCAGAGAGCCCCTATGACTAGTCTGAATTTTGACACTGTGAACAGTTTTGAACAGAGAAGATCGGAGGGTTAGGGTCAGGAATTGCTACCACTGAAATCGAATTATCAGTGATATTGCATGCATTATTTTCCCCAGTTAAACACTCTTGCCAAGTAAACAATGGTAGGGAGTGAAAAGAAGGAAAGTATAGATATCATGCACTACAATTGCATGTTGCATCCTAGCATAACAAGCAGAAGTAACTACCGTATACCATTGTGAAAGCACATTATCAATTAATTTATTGAAGAGTGTAGTGGAGCTGATGGCGGACGATCAATAGGCCCAGATATTGTGAAGAAGATCCTACAGACTTAATGTCCAGCCTTAGTTTATTGTGAATGTTCAATAAACTACGGCTGGACGTTAAATCTGTGGTGATATTCTTTACAATTTATTTATGATAATTATATACCCTATATAACATCAAACAAGAAATGATAACAGAATCTTATTTATTATGCATATTTCACAGTTTAACATACCTATATGCGATAAATCACACATATAAAATGCGAGGAAAGTAGGAATCTAGGGCATATTGTGTGGATCCACACAGGTACGAGTACCGGTACTATAATAGCAGAAGTTGGGCACCCATACTATTTTGTATCAGATTTGACAATTGGGATGGGACAATATTGACTGCAAATTCAGGACCATGGATACCTCTTACAAGGCTACGCCTTCAATACAATTAGACGTTTCATCAAACATTATTCTTCTACTCAGATAGGATACCATAGGGAATACATTTTTGGTCATTCAAATAGCAATAAATTAGTCAATTGATATAATTTCTCGGTGCTTATGAAAATGTGTTATATCTCTCGAAAATTCTTATGAAAAGATATCAGTCATTTTTCACTTCATTCCCTAATTCCAGATATTTTGTATGTCGTCCAGTAGCAACCAGTTTTCCATCCGGCTTATAGATATTGACATCCGCGTATGCTAAATTCCTCCCCGTCCTTAGAACTTTTGACTTTATCGTAACCCGTTCACCAGGAAATGTGGCAGATAGAAATGATACATTTAAGTCAACACTGACACCGAATTTATTGTCTTTTGTTGTGGCAATTGCATACGTTGATACAGAATCTACTACTGTGCAAATCATCCCTCCATGAAGAGTGCCAGCATTGTTTAAATGTTCCTCTTTGATTTCCATTTCCATTTCAACTTCGCCAGGTTTCACTGATAAGACTTTCATTCCATTCATGACTCTTTCGAACTTCGACGATCTTCCGAAATGGTTTATAATTCTTTGAATATTGGAAAGTAGAGCCATAGTTATAGTCAGAATCAATCACTCCAATCACTTTTTAGTCAGTGTATTCTGTGAATTAAAAAAAAATCAAATAATTCCCAGTACTGTTGCTGTGTTGTGGTGATCTATATGATATCATTGGACGTTTCATTAAAAGTATATTATAGCTTATTCAAGTTATCAATATCAATCTGACTGACTATACACATGCACATCCACGATTGAAACAGTCACGATCAAGGTCATTGCATATAGAAAGTCCCATGCTCAGTGTATAGATAACTAGTTCACTATGCTGCAGTGTTGTTAGTCTGCCCCGGATCGAAACTACGATATATGACCATCAAAACCTTTGAAGAAAGCAGAGTGACTTGGAAGAAAAAAGAGACCGGCGCTATACCAATCATACAGGTCAAACCGCTGTCAATCGTTATTTCACCTAGGATTTTCGCTAGATCTGTACCAGAAACAACAAGAAAATTTAGGTATTTTGATGAGAAACACTAGATAGCTATCCAAAAACACGAGAACACTAGGATACATTGAAAACTTGCAGCACTTTCTATGCTCGGAGGCATCAGTGAACAGCAGATACAAAACTGCTCATGCGTGACAGTCTGACATCAAGCTCTTGAGTCTCCGTCGTGACGTATAACTAAAGTTATCTATAATATCAAAATTTTTGTGTTATGTCTAGCCTAAAACCATTTTGCTATTGCTTACATTGAAGGGAAATTTGAATAAAATGATTTCTGGCTTCTTTTGCGTGCCACTATATGGTGCCATTTCCCTACGTTTATCAAAGTCATGCTTAAATGATTCTAGTGGCTTCATGTTGTCATTGGCTCCCTTGTCAAGTCAGTAGTTCTGTTGATGTCGCTGGCTTCGTAGTCACTCTGGCTCGCTGTAAACCTTACGCCATGCTGCAAACCGTGCGATCTCGTGAGGCAGCGCGTGAGATAGGACGATGTGAGAATATGTTCATAATTAGAAGCTGTCTGCTTTCGGAGTATCTCTAAAATACGGGAGTATCGGGAACGATCATTAAAATACGGGATAGCACGACACATGCGACATGCAATCATGAATCCATCAGTACCGGTAGGGGGACCGTATCGCCGGCGCGTAGCGTAGCCGTAGGCGATGCAGTCAAATAGGAGGGGAGTCGAGATCGGCAAGCGTGTTAATGTTACGGTATATTGCAGTTCTCGAATAATCAAGGCTGAACTGAACGTTAACGTTAGATCTGTGGTAAATCTCCGTAATACGATTTTGTCCATATGCCATCGGCTCCACTATTCTGTAGTTAGACCTCCCATTATTAAGTAAATTTAATGTTTATATATTGAACTTTTTGTACAATAAACATAATAGAATCGAAATATTAGTGGGGATGATAACCTATAACAGTCATTCTATTTTGGAAATTTGGCCAAGATCTCGGATGCACAGGACCCACTTTTGAGGTTCATAGAACATTTCAGTGTCTTATTTATTGAAAAAAAATCTTCCAGTGTGCATCGGCCAAACTTTTAATGGGTCATTGTGGTTTACATTTGCCCAAATTTCTTGTCTCCAATAATTTGAATAGACTCCAAATATTAGATTCAACACGCCTATGGCCTATCCCAACCATGAACCCAGTCAAATAGGGTTTGAAATTGCCACGGGCTATTTGAAATATGCGAGAGTGCACGAATGAGAATTCTTGCCCGCACCAGTTCTTGTCGATATCATACATGAAATGCTGTCTGGTCATAAGCCATGTTGATATTTGAATGTTCCATTTTATGCAAAACTCCATATTTTGCTAAATGCTTAATTGGAATCTTTCTAATGTTTTTAGCAATTTGTTGATATAGGCTATAGTGTAACCTTATATTGTACAATTTGCATTGCTGGTACATCGTACTCTTGGGATATATAATCATGCCTCTGTCAACGGAGGAAGTTCACAAAAGAACAGACAACATTTACAAAGTTAGTTGAACACAAGATATAATATTCAGTTGAAATCCTGCATTTTTATTATGTATTTGTATGTTTATATAATATATATATATATTTAGTATTTCGAATGCACTGGGCCTAAAGACCTGAAACCTACCTTATTACAATACTTCAGGCATTTCAGAACTTGTGTTAATAAAACTACTCAAGAACAGGATGCCTGCCAGTTTTGGTTGACATAGGCCTAAACCTTTACCATACATGAGGTGTTACTGATGATAAGGTTACGGCTGAAGATGCAGATCTGCATGAAGCCCCTCGTAGTTCTGACGAACCGCGATATTTCGTACTAGCAACGTTCATGAAATCTATGAAATTTTGTATTGCACCGGTCCTGTACGTACCGTATAATTTTATCGTTATTTTTAAAAATCCAAAACTAACCTCCCCACACTGTCCTCACACAAAATCAAGGTTTTGTAGTCGCATTTCTGCTTGTCAGTCTACATCCGAAACATAAGCCCAACAATTTCTGATTGGCCTTGTGGGTCATACACCTTATGGGTACGTACCAGTATACTCAATATTGTAGACTTCTTCCTGATAGCACCAAGATGTAAAAACATTTTATAAACTTGTTTGGATTTTAAATTTACAGGCAATTTCAGATCAGTACAACCCGAACTTGAAAACCTTCCTATTGGCAGCTAGAACGTATGAAAAAGCATTAGCAGGTACTGTCGTATAGTAATGCCGGCGTTGATTTGCATAAATTTAACTGTTATAGCCGTATCCCTTGATCTAAATGAGGAGTTTTTCTTTTACTCTCTTTGTGATTTTCTATAGGCTTTTATGGTTTATATTATAACCTACAAAGAGACTGTACAGCCTATAATTTTTACGTATACCATTATGTTTGTATAATATACATTTGTTTTTCTCATTTACACAGACTAGCAATTCAGACAGACAGACAGATAATTTTATTTCATCCCACTGACAACATAAGACATTCTGGTATGAACTAGCTGACAGAGATAACAGTGTGTTGTGTGTGAACATGAAATATTCACTCTCAATAATATTATATACCAGTACCGGTATTGTCGTATATATGCATATAATTATGTATATAGCCTTCAGTACGGCATTGATTTCAATCCTCCTTATTAATGAGAATATACCGATAGGTTTATTATAGGTCTGTTGTGGACATGTAATTTAAAGCTTCTTTGTTTTTGTAGCTGTATCCAATGCATCAAGGCAATACTATGATTCTATGAACAAGCTTGGGATCATTGCCTCTGATAGTACAAGCACTAAAGAATTAGGTATGGAATTTTCTGTTGACCTCAACATATCGTACGGCTTCCACAGTATATATATACGTTTAGTCTTGACAATCATCTAGATTGACTTTAGCATGGTAGCACCCAGTTACGGTAGATAGGCTAGAAGTGCACTGACACTAATATTCACCCTTACTTTTCATGCAAGTAGTGCAATGTTATTTTGTTGATCGGTGCTGCTCATCAGGGCATTTCCTGCTGTGAGCATAATTCACAGCATCTACCTAAAGCTCACATTCAACTATAACAGAAATAGATAAATTTCCTGCACACACGTAGTAGGCCTACCAGTACATTTTTAGTAGGCCTATTCTCTTTGCAGGGGAGAGCATGAGACAAATGTCGGAGACTCTGCGTCAAATTAAACTTCATGAAGATGAGACAGTAAGTAGGCTACCTAGAGTTGTGTAAAAGTCACAACATCTTTCTGCTCCTCTTCCATGCTTTTTTGAACATGTTGCATGATTAACCTTACACACAATTTGTCTTCAGACTCGCTTTTTGAGAGAAGAAGTGTTAGTGCCTCTAGAGAATAAACTGGAACATGATCAAAAGTACATCTACGGGGCGTACAGAACATACCAGATGGACTACAAACTCAAAATGGAGGTGAATATTATGGTAGTCTGCTTGATTTTATTTGATTGGCGTATTTATTGCAATGAGCTAGTTAGCTACTGTCATAGTGTGAGAACATCGAATTGTCAAGCAAACAAAATCCGTTTTATTATTATTATCAATACATTGAGTGTGGAATGCCCCCTTGAGAAAGAGAAAGTGCTTCCAGGTAACACGACCATAAAAATTTATTGACTCTAGTAGACCTCCGGTAGGCTATTTGCTGATGTATATTATATATATACAGGTATATAATTATATACGGTAGTCTATTAGAAACGGGCCAATATCGATTTCACAAGGCTGATAAGATACAATATAGCCCTTTTTCCTAACTGATGGGCAATATCAATAATCAAAAACTAATCAATAACGTCCTCGATAGTATGCTGATTATCAAATTTTGACTGAATATTATATATATATATCAGCTGAATATTGAGGCTGACTTCCTTCATTCAGTATATTATATCCCTCGCTGCTTGTAAGCTACATTGGAGGCTGACTTGTAGTATGGTACTCAAGGTATGGAACCATGTGACAGAAACAAAATCACCAGCCCAAAAGTGTTGCACTGTGTAACACTGCATTTTGTGTTTCGTAGTAACACATCATAATGTGATAGTAGGCTCTTAGTACTCATACTATAATGTGAATAATGCACCCGGGACAATGAAGCTTTGAAGGAACTACAAATGGCTATGAAAGTCAAGCATTCTACTCAGTATTATCACCACTTGCAATTTTCATGTTGATATGAATCTGCCGAGGCTGAAATCCACTGCCAAAGAAACTGTCCTTGGGGTAATGGCCTACTACACAAGGCTGTATTGTATATGCCTAGAATTGTGCATAAATGTACTTTCCCTACTTGCTGACAAGATCATCTTGCAACACATTCAGGACCTAGAAAGAGCAACTGCACAACATCAGAAGGTCAAGAAGAAAAGCATATCAGGAAGAAAATCATATAAATATGATGATAAACAGAAAGAGGTGAGTGGAAGATTGTTGGTATATATATTGTATAGTTCCAGTTAGTACGGTAGGGCTCTGGTTGTATTTGCAAGTCCTACTTGCAGTGCAGTCACTGAATTCAAGTTTGAGAAACATTGAGAGCATTTTGATTGTTAAATCTATCGGAAAATGGCACCAAAGTTTTGCTGAGGCTATATCTTATGCTATAGTTTGTACTACCAGTATCTGTAGTTAGCTGTTGTACGATGAGCCTACTAATTTTTTTTTAATTTGAATGATGATAAACATGTGACTCGTCTAATAAAATTTTATTTTGTCAAAGTTTGTAGTTGCAAAGTTAGCACACCTACCTGTACCGAGTTGGCAAAACCTATTCACAAAACGCAACAGAAGGATCAGCATACTGATCATAATAGTGACATCATTGTCAAATCGAGGTATATTACCCGTATATATATATAATGTGATGTGAGGAAAGTATATATAATATATATACCAATAATAGGATCTAAAGCATGTTATTGTTGCCACGCAGACACACGGAGTGTCACCTCTGCCTAAGAAAATGGAAATGTATGGTAGACATGGTAGTTGCTAGATTGCCACAACAACGATCTTTTTTTATTACACTTGATTACATTGACGTTGGAGGCATTGAGTCTGTCCTTGCATAATGAGGCTAGTATATCTACAATCATTTTTTACTGAAAAGAATCCACAGCATTTTTGAAAATTATTGATCAAAATGATTACAATGTAAAGAAAAATCCTTTTAGTACTGTCCACTGCCAGTGCCAAGTGGTCTTAGCCTTTGACTTCCAACGCAACTAGGACCTAGCCTAGAATCGTGATCATGATTACTTATTCAAAGAGAATTTGTCACACCCTTCTGGTAACTATATTTATTCTGGGGCTACGATAGAAAGACTTTATATACCCTAGCATTTTTATCTTTTCATTCTATGCTGTGTTATTTGTCTGGTCTTTGGTGGGATGGGAATTGTGCGTGACCTTATGTCATTCAAGTTGTGTTGTTCTTTCGTAGTGTACACGCCCAACTTCAATAATGGTTAATCTAACATAATGCCCTACGGGGTAGCCTGGCATTTAATAAGATGTTATAGACATTTAATAGGCATGATCCAATATCATGTAATAAGTACGATATATATTATATCAGTGTAGAGTTAAATACCGTTTGAAAATTCACTCTTCCAGATGTTTCTTTTAACTGAGTTTGATGCATGACAGCATTTTGTTTGCTGTTTCTAACATCATTCAAATATGTGACATTGTTATAGGCCAGTGGATTTGCAATTTTTTTTTAACAGTTAAGCGAATAGTTTGTTATATAAAGGACACTGCAGGTACCATTAT
The DNA here is from genome assembly GCA_030412335.1 of Botrylloides violaceus. Taxonomy (NCBI): domain Eukaryota; kingdom Metazoa; phylum Chordata; class Ascidiacea; order Stolidobranchia; family Styelidae; genus Botrylloides; species Botrylloides violaceus. The sequence continues at coordinate 5,585,583 of JASFYC010000810.1, forward strand.
GATTGTTTCATAAAAACTGTTGATCTTGATGACAATAATGATAGGCTCAAATAAATAACGACGTAAAGCTCTTGATAATTGTATGAGCAGTCAATAATAAAGGACACTGCATTCAAAAACGATGAGGGGTCCGCCCGACCATCCGTCAGAGCTCTTGATGATAGTTTGGGCCATCAAAGGGGCACTGCGCTCAAATACGATGATGGTATAAATAAAAGTTGAATCGGATGACTATTTTGGCAATATTCGTCATTCACAGAGTGCCACAGTACCAGTATAATATTCCTAAATTTGCTAAAATATGCAAAATCAAAGAACTTAGTAAGGTGCTTCCCCTGGTCGAACGCTCACCAGGCTACATTTGCAGCGGCTGTTTCTTGAAGTCTTAACACCTATCGGCTGCAATGAAAACTTGCCGGCCAGCATATTTCTTAAAACAAATGATACGGTTGGCATTGAGACTTCAAGAAACAATCGCTGCAACTTTGTAAAGTACCAGTTCATTTAAGGTGGCTGCTACCTGCTATACCGGTATTTAAATGTCAGTTGTTGACATTGTATATCAGGCTAGGCTAATTACTCACTAGATTTAACAATTTTTTTGATATATATATATATACATATAAAATCGAGTACAGATTTTAGCTAATTTGAGCCTGCTGAGTGCTGAGTCCAAAAATGATCTTAGTTTTTCCTCATCGAGTCAGGATTTTGAGATACCAATGTCTCGATATTCAGCGTTTTTACTTTTTACTGTGAATTAGCTGCAATCCATGATTTCCAGCTAACGAAACAATTACATTAATAACAATTGCAACCATTGTGACGTGTGGGCTTTAAATTTGGCTTGACCAGGCAGGAAATCATGACAAAATTGCGAATATCTCCGTTTCTAGACATGATATAGAAATTGCGATTGCAGATTTCGATTCAGCAGACCGAAATAATCTGTGAATGATTGTATTTTCGTTGTTGTTGACCGGTGAATCTACTGATACATTACATTAAATTGTGATCAGCTGTTACGCCTATCTTCTACACAGTAATAATATGTTCATGTCAACAACACATTGTATGCCTGCTTTCTAAAACAAGGGCCTAATCATTGGTTTAGAAGAAAACTAGTGATGAAACCTGCTGTAGAAAAACAAGCATTGTCAAATGTCAATTAGAGATGATGGATTGTCCTGAAGACTGTAAGCAACAGAAGACCTGTAAATGTAGCGTACAGCATCAGCAGCTGCATCTCGATAAATAGCCTATTGCAACCAAGCTGTAAATGATGCTCAATATATATATGCTGGTAGGCTACTGGGCTTTCTTTGACACGGTGCTGAAATCATCACTCGAAGAGGTCCGCCCAACTGTGTGTTGATAGATGTACTGTAGGGATTTAAGAAGAAGAATTTTGTTTTGTTAAGCTAATACAGTCAGAAGATTTCTCTGCATTTTCGGGTGACCTACAACAGCTCCTGTTGTTTCCACCAATCCAAAAGTTGTAACTTCATGTTCCTACACCTAGATAAACATTTCCATCAAGTTTTGTTCAAATATATTACTTGGTGTCATAAAAAGTGAACTGTATCCTCTTGGTTTGGAATATCCCATTGCAGGCTTGGAACAGTATATATATTATATATATATATGTTTTTAAACTCTGTCGTCTCTCATAAGAGTAAGTGTAAGTAGAGGGCCTAGTTAGCTAGCTTCCTCAATTAATGCAGGAACAGTCGACCAGTTACTTGTACTCATTCATGTTGCACCTGGTGTTTAGGAATCCATCTTTGCTCTTTTCGAACTCATGTGAATTTGTTAATGTCATTAAACTGAGTTTAATATGTAACTCTGCAATGTAGTTGCTTAGCTGTGTTTACTAGGTGCATACCTTCGAATTACACCACCCTGTTTATCTACATGATCAGTGTAGGCCTAATAGCATACCTAGGTTATAAAGCGGCCTTTTTTATGTGCATAACCGTATGAATGCTATATAGAAAAACCATGACAGCTGGTGGATCACCACTTATGAATAGCACTCAAATAGTGCTCAAATGCCACTTATGCTGAAAAAATATTAGGTTGTCAAAACTTTATTAAGAAGTAAATTGCATTTGTGTGTGTTGTGTGGCTGTCGCTATTTTTGTATTCATGCCCACTGCAGTAAATTGTAGGATGAACAATATCTGGTACCAGTAGGCTTAGGCTGTAGCGTGAATTTGCCGAAAGTACCGGTACAGTAAATAATATACCAGTCATAACCCAATATTTTTCGAAATGTAGGTCTATGATAGAAGTACCGGTAATGGTAATGTATATCTGTTTTTGTTCCAATGACTTCGGGTGATGGTAGGGAAGGGGATTCACTGTACCATACATTCCAACTGCACTGGCACATATTGCTGAATCAGCTTGAACTATTGTACTGTATATAAAACTGTCATATTCACCAAATTATTGTGTTTGAATGTTGCAAGTCTATTGTGTATATAATAGAGTGCCTTGCAAAAAATTGTGTCAAATGTCAATAGGTGAAGGACTGGTGACATGTCATGGGATAGTAATTTACCCTTGTGTTGTGGGGCCTACCATCAATGTCATGCATGCGCTGGATTATGATCGAATGGTGTAGGCTAACCTACGGAGTAGATAATGGTTTGCCCTTCTCCCTGAAGAAGATGCGGTCAAATGTCGCCAGGCGAAAGGCGGCTGTCACTTCATGGTATAAAAAATTGAACTCTAGTTGGGCCTGCCATCAACCCTAACTAATCTATGCGCTGGATCCAATCCAATGCATGAGTCATTTTATCCATGGTGGGCTTGCGTATGGAAGACAATTACTCTGCTACAAAAATATGTCATTACATTGCAATGCAGGATCCATACAGATGACCTGGTATCTGTTGGTACCATTCTGATAATAATGATAGAGTGTGGTACCCTAGGGCAGGGGTCAGCAACCTTTATACTGAAGGAGCTATAAAGACGGATGAAATTTTCGACCGACCACCTCGACAAAAACGCTTAATGTAAAACTGCAAAAGTGAAATTTATTATACGCTTTAAATAATAATTAACTAACAGCAGTATTTCTCATCTGGGTGTTATGGTAGATTGCGAAACACGCAATGCATTTATTGAATCGAGCCTATTTCGACATTTTGTTTATGTTGCGCTACTATCGAAAATCCAGCTTCACAGAGATATGAAGTCGGAAAAGGCAATAACGTTTTCAGCGCGATTTCACTGCATTAGTGAACAAGTACTAGGCCTAGTAAACTACAAAACCGCTATGCCAAAAAAACTACACTCTCAGACTCTTCTCACTATTTCGAAGCAACGCGTCTGTTACGCAACACGGGACTTAGTGCTATTTCTCTTGTTCACACTCAGGGGCAGCGCGTCGGTTTGTTCCTGATATGATGGTAGAGTGTTCGTGACAGCGCCAGACCAGAGTGTTTTTGAGAGACTTTGCGCCAGACTAGGCGGCGCCGCTGTAGAACGGTTCACGCTATGTCGTAAACAGGAAATGAAACATCCGGAAGTTTAAATATAGAAACTAGCGGGTTTTCGAATGATTCTGAACGCATTCTGGTGCACGCGGTCAACTAGCAAGCTCTTGGCAGACCACCTTTGGGTCGCGGACCGGTGGTTGCCGACCACTGCCCTAGGGTACTGTACAAGGACTACAAGCATAATGAAAATAATTTTATGTAGGCCAACACCTATTGAATAAACACTCAATCGTAAGCCTACCATATATACTGTATATCATTCACACCATGATAAGTCTTCTTTAATAACAGATACCTGTTTTATTTCATAGGTCTTTCAGGATATGAGGGTGACGAACTTACTTTTTTAGTATTTTCCAGTCATTTGCAACCAGTTTCTTGTCATAATTCATATGATTAAATTTGAATCATCATTCGTCAGCTTGTCTTTCGAACAAATTGCTTGTTCTTGTTGAAAATTTGGTACTGGTATGCTTCTTTGAACCCAAATTTGTCTTTTGATAAATCAGACCTAATTATACTGGATTTGGCAAAAATGTTGCTTGATATTAAAATAATTTCTGTTGTTAATGTATCCGACTTCATTATTTCCCAAGTCTATAGGAAACGATCACGTTTTTCAATGGCTGCTGGGTAGCTACAGTTGGTACAGGTACATTTTTGAACAATGCAAAATCTTAAACTCCATATTTATGGCGCTTATTAGAACTTCTTAATACGCCCATGCTTCCGCTCAAAATCATGATAGTTCACTCCATTGGGTGGCTTGTATATTTTACAGTCTGAATGAATGACATGGTCTGTGGTTTGCTCCTCTACACTATTTTCTCCTTGTTCTTTTCTCAGTCGGCTTTGTGGTGTAAACGGTATAGGCCGTTGGCCACGAAGCCATGGTACGTGTCAGGTTAAAATCCTAAGACTGCATCATACCAAAGATAAAAATAAAAATGGTATCCGTATCTTTCTCGCTAAACGGCCAGCACAATGAAGATAGTGCAGAGGAGGGGCGCTTGACTTCAATAGCTTTCCGTCTCCTTCCTTGTCCGGCTTGCATCTTCACATCATGCATGCATGATATGCATATTATGCAGATATGCACCAGTAGTGTGTGTAAATGCATCAAAATTCTAATTGGACAAATTGTCCTTTCCTTTCCGATTTACAAAGTGATTGCTATAATTCAGTTCATGATAATCTGCAGATTACCAAGTCTGTAAAATGAAGCTGTCAAATCAACTGTGAAAGTGAAAAATTGTAATTAGAACTTGATTTTTGAAGCGATATCTCTCTGCCATAATTCTGTCTTCACATGATTATCGAGCAGAGGTTCGAAAGCTTTTGAATGTTAAAATTCTCTTTTAACAAGGCTGGATGTTAAATATGTAGAGATTCTTCCTTGCGATATTCCTGGAGTTTGACTTCTGCATTGTGTGTGCAAATTATACCAGTGCCGCTGTTATGTATCTAAACATACTTGAGTTGATAAGTTTGTTTTCTATGCATTTATGATTATAATTATGCCATACTTCTTTCCTTGATCCCCATGTGGGTTCTCCAAAGATTTTGATCATTGATTTTGTTATTGATAGCTTTCCAGTGAAGTTGAATTGAAACAGAAAGCCATCGAACAGTTCCAGTATGACAACTTGAAGCAGGCATTTATAGAAGAACGAAGAAGGTATTGCTTTTTTGTGGAGCAACAATCTGACTATGTTAAACGATGCATTACTTACCATCAGAAGGTATGACATTAGGCCTACTGCCCCGTTGCTCATTGCCTTGTTTGGGTACATATATTTTTTCTATTACAGTCCATAGAGTCACTAAACGAGCAACTGAGCAAATGGTTGGAGTCTTGTGCTGAGGTGAAGAGTCTCCCACAAAATGCGTCGGAACTGTTGGATCAAGTGACATCAGGCGATAATCGATCTCTATACTCCATACCCGAACCTCCAAACACTCCTGCAGCGCAACCGGTACAGTATCATTCATTTATCATAGCAACACTATCACATACAACATTTCTGCTTACTTAGTGACATTATAACATACCGTAATCGTATATTATAAGCATAGAATCGTAGTCCCGCACTAGTACTAATGGGTTACATACTGTACATTAGATATTTGCTTATAGACTAGTAGATGCTATGGTGGGATATTCTATATATATATGCTAGTATTGATTAGTGCTGTAGTGACTCAAGTCAACGACTTGGCTTAACTCTGGAAATGAAAGTGTAGACTTGATTCGAGACTCAGAAGTAATAAATTAACTCAGTAATAAATGGGACGTCTTTTGGTGGCTCTTTTATTCCCTATATATTTCTCATTAGATGATATATACCATAAAGACGATTCACCACAGATATATACAGATAATATAATAATATTACATTATTCATTAAATAAACAGGGAATCTGTCACCAATCACAGTATACTGACTAATTATTAATCTAATTAGATGGCAGGGCTAGTTTTCCTTTTTTTCAAAATGACTCCGTACAAAATAAATTTTTCAAGACTTGAATCACTTCGACTTGACTTGGTGACTCTATTTGACTTGTGACACAAATTTGTAAAATATGAATGACCCGGACTTGACTGGATTTGTGACTCGGAATCAGTGACTTGGTCACAACACTTATACCGGTAACTCTGATACAGGATCTTTTATATTTCAGATAAATGGTTTCGGCCAAACAGTCAATGCACTGCCTCACACAGTGGCGAGTACCGAAGGTTGGTTCAAGTCCATATTATATTGGATAGTAGATAGAACTAGGAATGGGCAACTTGAATCGAATATTCAAAATCAATTCGAATCGCAAGTAATTCGATTCGACTGCAAATTTCGAATCGGGCTTACCACCACCACCTAGTGAACGTCAAATCTTTTAAGTAAAAAAACTCTTTTCTGCGACGCTTCCTTCCTCATTCTCTCTCACACACTCCTTGCTCGGCCTCTTATCTATGCTCTTCACCTAATATTTCACCTACTCACTACTTTTTTGTGTTTATGAAAAGGGGTGGATTATTTCCTATTTTTATTTGTTTATGAAAAGGTGCTGATTTGATTTGAAAAAATTATTCGATCTGCCCATCCCTACATAGCACTCAATTTCTCAAATACTTTCACATTGCATTTTTGTAGGGGCAGATTCTACCTTGCAGTCAGAATCGTCCGGTCACAATGTCATTCCTCGAGATAGCAGGTAGGTGTACCTCCCCATCTCATATATTGTATAGCAAGAAGTGCCGGTAGATACCACTCGCCTGTATATTGTATAACTTAATTCACAAGCTTCTGGAGCTCTGCTCCTTTATCATGCTAGTAATCAAATGTGCCTTCCAATGAAAATCACTTTTCAGACATGGACCCATGTTCACCATTTTGCTATTTGTAGTAGGCTAGGTCTTCTCTTGCCGACAATAAAAAGGGTGAGTTAACTCGGTCGGTCGGGAGCACGCACTGCCCCGTAAATTTTCTGGTTCAACTCTCACTCGTCTCAGCTCACCTTGCCATCTCTGTAAAAACAAATTTTCTCGTGTTTTTGGAAAACATTTCACATACCAGTACCACGATTCTAAATTTTCCCTGGGCCACCGGTGGTTCGCGTACCTTGGGTTGGAAATCCTTGGCGTACACAGTACGCATCACTCCTGCGACTCATAAAAGTGATGCTATTCTATGACTGTGCGTATACACTGTTATGTGTTATTTTCAGGAAGAAAGTCTCTGCCCAGTATCATCACAATGTGCCTGGAAGTCCGACACAGCTTAGTTTTGAAAAGGTTAGGATGATTTTTATCCTTCTTTTGACAGGCTACAGATTTGTGGTATGTCATATTTCAGAGGTACCGTAGACCCAGGTATTTTCGAGTGGGCAGGGGACAGCCACTGCTCCTATTAACCAACGAAGAATGCACCGGAGCTAAAGGCGGACTGTCAATTGATATCATGAAGAAGATCCACCACAGATTTAATTAATGTCCAGCCTTGGTTTATTGAGATTGTTATTAATAATGATAATTGTTATTGAAAATAATAGCATATAAAACGTAATAATAACATTCTCAATAAACTAAAGACAGACCTTGAATCTGAGGTGAATCTTCTCTAGTATATCAAAATATGGTTAAAAAACACAGTGAGAACTGTAACAACAATCAATGATTGTGTAAAAGTGAAATCTCTTCTTTCAGTTGCTTATGTTTTGTTCAGGGTGATGTCATTATTCTAATGATCCCGCAGCCAAGAGATGGTTGGCATTACGGTGAAAACGACAGGACAAAAATGTAAGGATACTCGCTAACGCATGAAATTGTAGTGGTAAAATCTTCGTTTAGTAAAATAGCCAACTGTGTCGGAAATGATATCACATGGATTTTGACAACTTGGATATGCTAGGAACTAGCATGACTAATTAACAGAATTATTCTGTATGACTGCAGGCTACAAACGGGAAGTATCGACAGTGTAATCTATGCAACCATAATCCGGGAGTGCATGGCCGTAGTACTCAAAAATGCCATAATTCAGAACGACTCCAACAATTCGGAATCACGACTAATTGATTAGTTATCCACATGTATTCATATCCTACCTTGCTTTGCAGGAGAGGATGGTTCCCTTACTCGTATACGAAACTAATGATCCCACAAGAGAGACATCAAAAGTAAGAAATTATGAATTGTGAAGATATCCTAAGATTTGCCAGTGCTTGCAATAAATTGTCCAAATCCCATGTTTTGGAACCGTGGTTAACTCAACAGAAAAGGCCAGTTTCAAAGTGATTGACTTGATGGGGTGCTGTCTGCTGTGGTGAAAATATGATAACGGCTTGGATAAAAGATAAGAGCATATCAAACATTTTGGCCGTGATTATGTTTCACAAAACGTTTGGTACTCATGCCTTAGCCATTTGAAAATTCAAGAAATCGTTTTCTACCTTTCGAAGCATTTTGTGACATAGTCGGCACTGTCAAAATCTTCCCGATCGATCCTTCCTATAGTCAAGCCATCATCATATTTTCACCTCAGTCTGCACACTACTCAGAGCATGCACTTCTGGCCATGAAATAATAATGCCTCGGCCCGATATTAGTTCATTTTCCGGTGTTTAGTCAGCAGCTGTGATGCCAGAACAACCAGCGTACCAAAATGCCAAATCTTCTTTTAGTCCTCATTTTAGTAAGGTACAGGTATATCTAGACAAGGTAACCTACGATTGCCCATAAAATAGTAATGCATGTCACATGCTGTAATTTCGTACAAATTCTGGTGTGTGGTCAGTGGTTGTACTACTAGCATGCCACGATGTACTTCTTGTATCTGTGTTTTACAGATGTACACCGTACTGTACACATGTAGGCTACATACTGTACTCTAGAAGTGCATTGATACATCATACATTGGGCATTTGACTTTTCTTCTGATTTAGTCATGTGCATAATCGCAACTAGTGATGTCAGTTTTAGTCCGTAGGTATATATAGGGTCTGTATTTACTCTCTTTTGTATTTACTCAACCTCCAATGTCAATATGTTGGTATGACTTTTGAAATTCTTATCACGCTCTTGCCACGTATTGCTCCACTTTGGATGATTAAGTTTCTGTATACATCTTTTTAGTCCCATACATGGACATATGCCTCTACCTCCTGCTGATTATAAAGATGTGAACGACTCACAGGTTAGTTTTTCAGTATTATCAAATATCAGTTGATTTTTGGCCATTGCATATATGCACGACGATTCAGAGCCTGCATATTTGCGTACTACAAATGTACCGGTACGCTATTTCTTCAGCTTATAAATAGCCATTAGCATTAATAAGATATTAAATTAACCGACATCCGGCAAGCAACGCGATTGGCAAAGTGGCTGAAGAAATACTAGTCAACACGTATTACAGCATGTATCTGACTCTGTAAATCAAACCCACTCCTGCTAACAAGCTCCCTCTCCTGGAATGCACGCGAGTACTTCCTCATTCAAAACAGGGGTTGATCTAGATGGAAATGATAGGTGAGGGGTGAGGTCAAATGACATCACCGCTAGTGGGCGCCATGTATGATGTTGCTGTGTAGATGGTGTCGCCACTAGTGATTTTTCTATGCTATTAGACTTACGTGGCAGTATGAAAATTGTCACGAAGACGCTCTGTAGTGGGAAATAGCACACTACGTCTTCCTGAACGTTGTGAAAGTAGCCAATTAAATACAGTAAGCATGGACTGTGTTCCATTCCACTGTGATGAAAAATGATGAAGCATTTGATTAATTAAGGGTTAACAATAAAGTAGCCCACTGCATGTTTCCTAGACCAATAGATAGAAAACATAACTATATTGCTGGCAATTATGAGTTGTTCTCCTATCAATTTATGATAGTAGAGGGTTTTGGGAAGCCTTAGCTATGGCTATGAATCTTCTGGGGTGAATGGTGCGCCCCTGGATCTGCCCCTGATTCACACACATCACTTGCCGACATACCGCGCTGCTCTACGGACATTGGCAATGAAGAGTGAAGTTGGCAGTCCGTCGCAGCCACATAATTATGTAGTTGTAAGACTTAGCTACTGGTATATAGCGTAGATAATAGTCTAATACATCTGTAATTGTACACAGCTAGCTAATGTGGTTTTCGAGTTTTGACAAATAGCATATTGTATCGACGGTCGGCTGTAAATCGCTAAAAAAGAAATTTGGTAATGTCCGCCAGACTTCCGATGAATAGCGTATTGCACCCCTATCGATTGTATCTTGTAGAATAACATTGATGATGTTGTATCCCTACTATTTATCTATGCTCTATGATTTAGGTACCGGTACCTTATTAGGATGGGTAAGCACAAGTGCCGAAATTTTACTATTTTTTTTATTTCTAGAATGGGATCTCAATGTCAGACACAGGGTAAGAGTAAAAATTACATCCAACTTCAAAATAACGTTAGTCCCCTTTTTATTTTACACTTGGTTCTATATTTTCTTTAAGTACCAAAATTAGGCGATTTGATAGTCTATTTATCATGTGTAAAATCATTTTTTGATTAATTAATGACGGTGCTTTCTGTATTGATTCAGAATAGACACCTGTCATTTGAGAAATGCGTTCTGGTGCAGAGATATTGTATTTCCCTGTGTATGCCAGTGTCGCATCACAGAAAGTTTGGATCAGCTTTATTGAGCAAATGCATTAGTAAATTGTGACCCTTCCAAAGTATACATCAGACGCTCAGAAGCGTTCCAACTGCTACGAATGATTTGGCAGTCCATCGTACCAGAGGTGGAAATGGGTCGACATATGTCAAGTTATTCCGTGAAGAACGGAGAGGCAAAAATATCATTCAATAACTTTATGTTTCATATTATTCGGTTTAATTAAAGACCGGAAATTTTTCTGGCCTGATTTCTACCTCTGCTCCGTATGTGAGGGATTCGAACGACACATGCCCGTGAATGACACTAGAAATGCCCAAAGGACATGAAATATCTGTACTATACACATTTTGAGGCCAGTTCATTTTTGTATTTAGCTTTGCCATAGGGCATGTCTACTATCTTTTAATTTTGTTTGGGCCAAAGCGATTTTCTGATCGTGAATGTCAACAATGTAGGATGTATCAGTTTGGGTTAGATTGAAACAGTTCTCTGATCTCGTACATGATGAGGCCGTTGGCATAGAAAGTAACCTATTTACTTTTTTGTATTGGAAATTCTATAAATATTGATATCAACTGGAAAACAGGTTGCAAAATCCATACAAAACACTGAAAGATGAATTTTTTCACGGGTAAATGTTTGTCTAGGTGACATTTTGTAGTACCATAGTTTCTTAATTGTACATATTCCAATATCTGTCATCTTTACTCAGAAGTAGTTTGCTGCATTTGAATGCATGGGTAATTTCCTTATGGAGTCGTTGATCACTAAGACATTTTTGGTACTATATCACAGTTCACGTTGTACTTTTCTTTAGCAATGTAGGCTTTGAATAAGAACGATGTAGTTTGTCAGCTCATTTAGACTTGAGTTTCCATTAATATTTATTTGAAATAGAAAGCATTCTAGTTTGTGTGGCTTTTGACCCAACTTTAAGATAGATATTAAGCTCATCACAAAATGAATGCAGTTCATATTGCATGATCTTCAAACACATTCTTTATTACTTAATATACAATGTAAATATGGTATATCATGTACTGCGAGATCATGGTCTAATACTAGGAAAAGGGAATGGATTCTATGATTTTGAAGTTTCAACCCATACTAAGAAAAAAGGACAACAGAACTATCCAATTGCTCAGTTGACCATGTGGTTTGACTATCTGACTGTAGTCTGTACGACTACTGAACGGGCAGCTCCGGGGTCTACTCCCAGAGAGGTCAAATCAAGGCTTTAAAATTGATATCCATTCCATCTCTCTATACTTAGTACCGAGGGAGTGCAGAGGATCTGGTTGTGATAGAGCTCCAGGCTATAAACCGGAATTATTGACACTTGTACCATAACGCAATGACTTGACTTATATGATCTTAGTAGTTGAAAATGCCATAAATTCGAAATACCAGCAACAGCTGGCAAATGTCACTTACGCATTTTTGGGCTGATGGCTTTGGAGACGTTCATAATCAGACGACAACTGCTTTCACAATTGGCAAATGATAAAAGGAATATTCGTCTAGTCGCCTACTTCTTCACCTCTATTTCATGCGAATATGCGAGCTTGTGCACGAGGAAACGGTAGACTGTCGCGACGCGTCCACATCCCTGGTAATAACAGACATTAGATGAAATGAAAATTGTGCAACTGTCCATATTCACTTGAACCATACACACGACACAGGGTCAGTATAAAGGCGGCACTTAGTGTCTAATCCAAGAAATGCATGAAGTCAGAGATATTCGACAATCGGGCAATGCTTGCTGTTACATTTCTTGCTCTGTCTATTGGGTTGGTTTTTTGTGTGTTTTTTTTTTTGTGTTTTGGTGTTGGTTGTGGTGTGGTGTTGTTTGTGGTTTACTTTGAAATCCGATTGTAGCCTGACTGATTAACCGTCGAGTTGGCCGCGTATTTGGTGCATGCGTTTAGTGCTTGTTCTGTTTGTGGCTCCTGATCAGCCCCATTTGTCAAATGTTAGAAGAACCCACGTGCCCATGAGTGAAAGGTTTTGTGCATCTATTGTATACAATCTGATGTGTCACATTGCGCCCTGCCCAACCTAGGCATGCTGTAGTTTCTATCATCATTCAACTTTCAAGTACAGACCTACATTGTTATGTTATGTAACTTCTTAAGTGGAAGCATGCGCTTTCTCAAAACTTTACGAATATATATGCGCATGCAGTCATTTTATACTAGACCAGGGGTTTAATGTCTCATTAACCCCTCACACGTTGAAAAATGTTGAAATTTTCCCATACTTGTGGTGGGTGGCCCATTTAAACACATTAGTTTCCAGACGAATTTTGAAGCCTATGAGAAGTACAGCTCTTGGCCTTGTTCTCAATGTCCGCAGACTGCTGAATAAGACGAACTGAGACTAACTGCCGATACAGACTTATTATGTAAAATATCAGATAAAAACTATGCAGTTCAACATGGTGCTGCTCGCTCAACAGATAAAACGGAATGGTCAAACCTACAACACACGCCAGGTCTACACTTTGGTGCAAGGGTGGAGTGGTCATCATTGGTTGCACCAAAGTATAATTACGGAGTAATAATCATTAGAAGGTTGCGTGTTCGCTACAAGGCCACCGTTTTAGGAAAATGTGACTTCATGAGAAATTGGGTGAAAGTTTACTAAGATAAGAAGTGCATTCTAACGCAACCATCCGTGCAAAAATCTTTTCAATATCCGCTCCGGTTTCGTAGATATCGCCGCGCGAAACTTGTGCAGCCATCTAGTGGCCAATTTTCTTTATGGCTGTTTTTTTTCAAATTTTTTTGATTGGTGGGATCTTATTTCCTGCACAGCACAATGTTATTAGTTGTCCCTTCTCTGCAGATGCAATTGGCCCAATTTGCTTGACGCTTGTCGCAGCAACATTTCTTCTTGACTTTTGGACAGTGTTGCAGGCTTCACTTTCGTTTACGTTCCAAATCCTGTCTGGTGAGAGTTCAGTCCGTTCCAATACAGTTTGTATTTATCACAAAAATCTTGATATTGTGCTTGTTAAAATTGGCAGCACGGCTGAGAGATGCACTCTCTGGTGTTCTCAATGATAAATCAGGGTGACGTTTCATGAATGAAGTGAACGAGTGTTTTCCAGCATGCTCATTTTCAATCCAAGAACTTGGAAACTGAGCACTTTTCATGCCCAGGCTCGATAAGAGCTGGTATTATACCTACCTACGTAACCCAAAATTTAAGTGAACAATGACTACATGTAGTGAAATTTCTCTACACATAATGTTCCAGTGCTGGACCCTAAACCCAAGATTTACTGTGACTATCTGTCACGAAGTATTTTCCTCGATTTGTCATTTTGGAAGCTCCAAGAAACTTGTACTCTGGACTCCAATGCTACCAGTAATGCTCCTTTTCTATTTTAATTCCAAACAAATTATTGTGCAATCTACCATGGCGTAGTATATTTTTTGAAAAATGTAAACTGAACTGAGTTCGATACAAACCTCAATCACAGGAACAGAGTTCCAAAAGCTTGTGGATGTTTTAATTCTAAAATGTAACTCAACAATAGTAATGGCAATGGCTGAACAGAGGAGAGTACCCTAAATGGTTCTAAAAGAGTGGCTATAACAAGCTTCAGCCCTCCCTGGCTATGCTATCACTTGCACATTGCATCTGGAGCCAGACGAGCTACGCTGCATATGTATACATTGCATCTGCATATATATAATAAATTTGACTCATGGATGTACTGAGATCAAACTGAACTCTAATTAGACCCAGAAACAAGCAGATAATCAGCGCTGAATAATAACGTATAGCAATTTCCAGGTATTCTGTTCATTTGAATACCTGATCACGGAGCGCCTATAAACTGGGCTGAACATCATATTAGTAAAATTTTAAATATTGCCTGCTGAGAAATTTGGCTAAACCATAGCTCAATGATACAGTTACAGATATCACAGAAACATCAATTATCAACAGTATTTGTTCACACAACAATAATAGAAAATAGAATCAGCCACTTCATCATCACAGCCTGTTTCATAATCGCTACTAGAGAATCTGTGGAGCGAACACTTTTTCCTGGAGTCATCTTTAATATTTTTTCGACGTTGTCGTTGTGGTGTTTCCTTATTACCATAATGGAGATCCTTCAAAAATGACTCAGTTCAGAATCTGCTTCTTGGTCATTGACGACGACATCGCCTGGTAATTTGCTTAAAACTTGTCTCTTGTCCAAAGGAAAAATGCCAGTTTTTCGAAATCCTGCAACGATATTTGATGAACTTCATTCTGCAAGTGAATCGTGCAGTGGTTTCAATTGGCCAGAAAATTTATCTTTCGGCACACTGGAGACATTTGTACCTGGGCCTGAATTCCAATGGGTCCGAATTTTTCTCCACTCCGACTTTAATGGCTGTGTTAGGTGGGTAGAATTAGCTGGCAAGAAAGTGAAGGAAATGTCATTGTCTTCACAAATCTTGACTGAATCTTTTTTATTTTTCCCTGTAATGTCGATCTCGGGACATGAAACTGATCTGCTGCCTATTAGGCCTACCCTTTGTTGCTGTTTCAATTCAACGCATAACTATATTAACTAAACAACAAAATTACAGATAAAACATGTTTTATTTCAAGAAACTTTCAGGCCCCAATCACCCCAAAGTTAAGTTACACCACTTCAGACTGGGAGACTCTGAAAAATACTTTGCATTGGAAATGTGTCTTATAATAGCTATGTAAAGATATCCCTAAAAACTTGTTTTGCTAGGTAGTTTGTACCACCCTGTGCAAACGAAGTTCCGAGTAGATATTCTCACGAAATTCATTGTTTCATATATTAATTTTAGCAAATATATTCAAGTGAGATCTTTTATGTTTGTAGTTGTGGAGTTTGATCCTAGATACACAACTAACAAAACTACTATTTTCAAAGTCTAAGATGACTTAGGCCTCACAACCCAAGTCAATCGAACAGGCTCAATCCACCCCATTCTATGGTAGTGGTACCCATCATATAGGCTATTTAATAGAGAAATTTGTTTGGCCATTTCAAGGTTTTGCGACAGTAGGGGTAGTACGAAATCATTTGGTCAAGGCCATCAACCCCAGACATGTAGGTTTATTTATTATAGTTCTGTATCAACACTGGTTTGACAACCTTTTCCCCTTTAGCCCCCTTTCCCTTCACTCTTCTGTGAACCTCACTTGTTGTTGCATTGTGTTTATTGCTAATGGCAGTCACAACTCCTTTGTCTTTACATGCCAGAACAAAAACTATGCAATTATCTCAAGATATTGTTCAATGTTGCTCCAACTTAGAATGAAAATTCCCGATTGCGCTCGACTCACCCCTATTCTTCCTCAATGTTCCAGTGGCAAGCACTTTCAAATTTAAGAGGTCTTCTGCTAGTTCCACACATGGTCCTTTGCTAGTTCCACATGAATGTAGTAGGCCATGTTCCACACTATTATACAAGTTGTCCATGTATAAGGAATGCCAGTTGTATTTAGCAGTGTGGTGACAGTAGCCACAATACGGTTTCTTTTGACGATTTTGATTGCCCACAATATGCTTCCAAATTAAAGCAATATTTAGATGGTGAATCTGCCAGATGATTTGATGCCGTATTTGATCGGTTCTTATTATATACCGGTAGTCCGGTACCTCGAAATACAACTGTCCACACCATTTCAGCATGCCTTCGTCTATGCTTATATGCTCATTGAGGCCGTATAGAGTCTGCCATAGTTTCCAGATATAATTATATACCGGCCTGAGCTTGAACAGCCGATCGTTTAGCGTTATTGTTCAATGGTTCAAAATAATGCAAAAACGTGGCAATATTTTGAAATCTTTTTCTTGACATGATGCAACGAAAATATGGGGTCTCAATGATTCTCGACTGGTGCACCAATATTCTGCCAAATGTTTCTTTACAAAAGTATCAGTAAGCATTACAAGTCCAATAAATCTCTTATAACCATTTTTGTCAACATTTTTCCAATCTCTAAACCAGCAAACGGCTTATCAACTTTGGTGTGCTCCATTTCTGTAATCCTTTAGCTGGCGAATAAATTGGTCTAATGGCATATATATAATACATATATGTTCTATCAAATCGTTGTCAAATATTAAACTGAAGTATTCAATAGGGGAGTCCACATCATTCATTCTCGCATCATTGGTTGGTCAATCTACTCCTTCAAAAGTAGGCTGTTCCGGGGTCCTGTCTGATTCCAGCCAAACATACATTTTCTTGATACCTTTTGGTACTGCTTTGCAAAAATGAGCTGCCGCTACACTTGGCCGCTCGTCCTCATACGGGACGAAATTTTCTCAATCGTCGCAAGCGATACCGGTACCGTACATGTTTGTCATGCCAGTACCGCTACCGGTACCGGCCTGTACCAGCTAGAAGATCCTTTCATGCAATTGTCCTCTCGATCTACCCATCCCTTATACAAACCACTTAACTCCTCAAAAATATCGCTGTCGTCGTGTACCTCCTCCATTTCTTCAACTAACACTCAATCTGCGAATTTTACCGCGAAATGTTTTGAAAACTGTTGGGTCGGATTTAGAACTCACTGTGACAACTAGCGGAAATTCGATATAGGCTAAGCGTTTGGAACTTTGTGAGGGGGAGGTTCAAAGTCCACTCAGATTCGAGTGGCCCTGCATCTGACCAAGAAGAACCGTGTTCATTGTAGGCCTTCTTGATTGGTTTACTTTTTTTTTTTTATTATTATGATAAGGAAAGTGGCGCTTGTCGCCCAAGGACCTTGTGCGTCACGATCAATAGGCCTACATATACAATCCAATACAGTACAATACATTACAAACTCACAGTCACATCGCACAACACAGCACAATATATAAAATGTCTTGAGCTGCTCTACCTATAGTGGACGTTTGCAACCAAGGGCGAAATCGATAACGGGTCTCGCCATGTTAGGGTGGGTCAGTAAGGTTGGAGAAAGATGATTTGAATAACAGGATCGGAAAAGATTGACCCGTTGTTTACGATATTTTAGGCAGTACAATAGAAAATATTCCTCTGTTTCTGGGCATGGGCTCGATTCACAATTTGGCGAAAGGACACATCCAATTTTAAATAAATGGGCATTTAATTTGCAATGGCCGGTACGCAGACGGAACAAAATACTGTAACTAGCGTGGTTTGAAGGTGATGGTAGAACGGTTTTTACAGAATTTTGAAACTGCTTGAAGTGAGCTTCCGTTTCGCCCATCGGGTATTCGTGATCCCACTCATCAAGGCACCTCTTGCGGAGGACTGACTTTGCTTCTCGCAAGGAGAGGAAAGCAACAGTGTTGTTGCCATGGCTGTCCAGGGAAATCTCCGCAGCAAGACGAGCCAACCAGTCTGTCTTGTTGCCGGGGACATCAATATGACCTGGAATCCACACCAGGATTGGTTTACCGATTTAGATAAGACTATTGATCAACACCCAAGAGACTTCAGCGAATAGTTCCCCAAGTTCTATTAGTCCAGTGCATACGTAGACTAATTAAAACACCCGATCATTCTAGAAGACCTCTGGTCTAGTTCGAATGATGATACAGCAGACCTATTCGCGAATGTCGAACATTCGACGAATGATTTTTTACTCGCCAAAAGCGAATTGTTTTGATATTCGTCCATCCTTACTAAATAGCATGTCACATTACTTACTGGACGTATAGACTGTAATTTGACTGTATTTATTGTGTTGTCTTAATTTCGTAGTCTACGTGCTTTATTTCTATTATAGCTTACTGTTAACTTTCTTAAATGCATGGTATATTCATCTTTGCTCACAGTCATCGCTCGACCAGGCTGTCAAGAAGCGAATATGCTTACTACTAACGAATGCATGTTAGTATTTCTATTACTATTTCTTATTTTCTGCGGTGATATGTTGCTCTTTGTAGTAATCGATCCGACCTTGGTAATAATTTCAACGCTGCTTGCTGCATGTTTTGTAGTGGGCACACTGCGTAGCCTGCACTTAGCGTCATATGGTGTAGTGGTAGTTGTGCCTACACGGTGGTGATGGTAGTGTCTCTTTTATAGTAGAGTGTAGTGGAGCTGATGGCGGACGATCAATTGATATTGTTAAGAAGATCACCACAGATTTAGCGTCCAGCCTTAGTTTATTGAGTTTATCTGTTTTAATTCAAATTGTGCTATTACGATTAATTCCATCTTCACCTGATGAAGGAGCGGAGCTCCGAAAGCTAGTGAATGTTTTAATTCTCTATAAACTAAGGCTGGACGCTAAATCTGTGGTGATGTTCTTTACAATATCTTTTATAGTAGGCAGTTGTAGTCTGGTAAACATTTCTGAACCGCACAACTGAACATAGCGGCGGCTGGCGAACTTGACTTTGCGTGGTCTAATAGAGCCCAATCGATGGCTAACCGCAAAATATCGGTATTGTGGCCGTGCTCGCCGATGCATATCGGCTCATGCTGATCACGTCATCACTAAGTCATTTGAAGGTTTATCGTATTGTGAACTCACCCTAACTTATAAACTGGTGTGATTGTAAGGCAGTTCCTATGCTGGACTGTCATTACTGTGTGATGAGGATACCATCTAGAATAGATGTAGTGTAGGACTTTTGCCTTATGGTCTACGGTACATTCCCGCGCCATATGTACTCATCGCGCGTGGCGGCAACCGGCTAGCGTATGTATTTATGATTGAGGTTTTAGAAATCACGATCATGTTAGTTCGGAACCCAGGGAAGTCAGCACGAAAGTGGCTTGCCATATTTCGCTTACAATAACCAAAGCCTAGGTTAGTCTCAGTTGCCGCACTTTTTTGCAACTGCATATATTATATCTAAGTACCTCCACGTTCACCGCCGAGGTGGTCCGTTGTTTCGTTTTATACAATGCAATTCGATTGAGGAGCAAAATATTTATTCATTTTCAAGTTAATTTTAAAAAAGTGTGTCGTGGACACGTTAGCATTGTAATGATTTCATATAATAGGGATATAGTTTGGATGCCTGCATCCATATGCAGTACTGTATAAGGTAACACTACATTCTTTGATCACAGCAACCCGTTTGCAAATGTACAACTTCGGAAAACAGACTATGGAATGTGAAAGGAACTGTGGGAATCTCTGTCAGCCAGAATTACGCTACTATTTCGTTCAAGTCAATATTATTAGATTTTATATCAAATTCGAAATTTTGTGATACCTATTCCTCCCACTTTAACGCCATCGTGTCATATATTTTGCAATTGGCATATATATCGTACTACAGTTTTAAACCGTCGCAAGCGCGGCCCGTCTACATCCTATCTGTGAATAATCATAATCATGTTAATTATGCTTACGTGAAGCAAAAGCAATAATCTTGCATAGGGTTATCGGCGGGGCTGTGCGTTTGCGCTCATCTCCCACTTTAGTCTCCACACGATTTCACGTTTACTTAATAGACTCCAGCCGAATCGTAGCCTTCTCTAGCTGATTGAATAATGTTGATATTGTACTTAAAGATACAGTTCAACCTATATTTTAGTACCCACCTCTTGTCTTATATCAGGATCGTACGGCTGCCTAAAGACAGTCGGTGAAATTGCTTCCCAAAATGCTTGTGCCACCCCTAAAATACATAATCGAGAAGTATCTCAACCTACAGTAACCTATAAAAGAAGTGC
Source organism: Botrylloides violaceus (assembly GCA_030412335.1). NCBI lineage: Eukaryota > Metazoa > Chordata > Ascidiacea > Stolidobranchia > Styelidae > Botrylloides > Botrylloides violaceus. The sequence continues at coordinate 5,605,926 of JASFYC010000810.1, forward strand.
CTCCGCGTGACGTTGGGTTTCGCGGCCAGTCGGCCACCCTGTTGATTTTTTTAGGCTGCATTATTTTCTGTGATAAAATAAAACTTATTGTTAAGTTATTGGTGCTATCGAAAAGATACACACCCGTTAGGGTCGCGTGTAGCGTATCTTACTTTAATTCTGTCTGAATTTAGCAGTGTGTGTTTTTCCAGGCTTAACACTGTACTGGCAAACTTTAACCTTGTGCAAAATACCGCCACCGGTGCAGATGGTGCTGTGTTTTCAACGTTCTGCTTCATCGAATACGTTTATACCGGTATACAGAATCATGCATTCCCCGCAACACTGTAGCTAGTTCAGGCAATTAATCAATCATCATGTATATATTGTAGCCTATACACCTATGAGAAATGTCCATGATTGACAAATTAGCGTACTATTGATATTATTATTATTACATACGCTGTATTCACCAAATGTGCTTTTGTTGACTCCATTCCTTGGTCCAACTGGTGCTGACTAGCGTGATACATTCAATTCGTGTGTGTCATGGTTTAGTCAAAAATCTCAAGATTATATTCTTCTGTACCTACTTAATGCGTTGCCAAATTTTAAAATCAAAACCATGCCTTTACAACCCTCCTCATTCACTCTTTCTGTACGTATTTAATGGAGATTTTTTTTCATGACATATGTGTGATGCGTGCTTAGTTGGTAGGCTACTTCGAAAGCCTGAAGAATGAGCTAGATTTTTTAGGCCTGTGTAGGGACTTAGGGTCCGTAGGTATTCCCTATTGCCGTCCTGCCGCCGAGTATGCCGAATAGGCCTCCTTAACTTCGGTATCTTCCACGGTCGTCTGATATAACGCAGTAGGTAGCGCCTCAATAGTGATTCTATAGCTTCTGGATGATAGAGCTTCAACACAGACGAGTTGCAGAGCAAGGATGTATTAACTAAGCCTAAAACACCGCACCGCAGAGCCTACATCGAAACACTCGAGAGAGTAATGAGTCTCATAATAATCATACTTGTACGAGTACAGCATTATAGCGATAATACGAGAGAGTTCTCCTATAGCATGATCTACGCATGACAGGGACCTCCATCTATCACTATAGTGGTTTATGGTGAGTAGAGAAAGGGTTATAAGGGACTCTCATCCCTACACCTGCGTTGATGGAGACCACAGAAAGAAAAGCTCATGTTACTTATCAGGACTTGCGGGTACTGAAAACTACCTGTGTGTGGGTTGCGTCGCGTCCGTCTGCGGAAACTGTCATGTGGTCGGTCGTCACCTGTCAACGAGATTTGTTGTCGAGAAATTTGCGAGCGTCAGTGATCCAAGATAAATAATAGTCCATCGTGTAGGCCCAAGTGTTTTGTCAAAGCGAATGCAACGTAATGGCCAGGTTTACTTATTAATGAAGAATTGTTTCTATGCCGCAGAGGACGGATGTCGCATTTTCGGCAGTCAGCGTGAATACAACGAGAGAGACAGAAACTTTGTCCGGACTCCGGAGTAGGTCATTCGCTTCCGTACTACAAAACGCAAAGAGCTCGTTAGCGCCCACTCGCATCGGATGAAAATGTCATCGTCACTCGGCATACTCATAAATCAACACTGTGATTCTGTTAATGAATCTTGGTTCTTGTCTTGGATGTAACTATAAATTAGGTTATTAGTGCGAGTATTGCGCAACCATAGAATGTAATGGCGCAACAAATATATTCAGGATCCAGCCGGTCGTAACGAACTCTTGCGCTTCATCTTGTGGCCCGGTCACTGTTCGTTGATTTTGGTGCAAACAGTTTTGGCTTCTGGCTCTTCCCGGGAAGTTTGATTTGATGGTCTCATTTGTGAACGGCTGAGCGGGTAGCAAGTACTTTGGTCCGAACTGCCCCACAATCATGTGAGAAATGAAGCTATTTTCCCGTTATCTGTTTAGGTGATTTCCGCCTCGAAGACGCAAGACAGCGAAACGCGATTGCGCTGAAAACGAAACGTTAACTTTCTGCGAGTGCTCGCTAGTTTTTGGCTTTTTCCATATACTCTTTCCATACAAGTTCGGTCATTTTTTCCTAGAAATGGGCAATTCTAAAAGACGGATTACCGACATAGCGGAACTAACGGCACAAAACACTAAGATACGGAGCATGGCCTACTTTAGTTCCTAGTACCTATAGAGTAGGCTACGGAGTTAGAGCTGAGAAGCATACGGAAAAACAGAAAGCTGTGATTCCCAAATGACAGAATACCGGCACCGGAATGGCAAAAAAGAACAGGAATAGTCAGTGAATATTTTTTACGCGGCCTGTATAGGATCGCCATATGGTCTGACTGACGGACAAATAGGCTGCATTTATTTTGCTTAATGACTTTACCACTATCAGCTGACTAGATGATCGCTTTGCTGCAGCCCAGTCGTTTTCCTCTTGTGTTTACCAATTTTCTCATGATTGACTGAAACAATAAATATGTCTGTCTGTCTATCCCGATGTCCGTCTTTTAGGAATCACAATTTTCCTGTTATAATTCTGTATTTTAGAGTTTTGTTCCATTAGTTCCGCTGTCGCATTTATTCGTCTTTTAGGGTTGCCCCCTCAAAAAAAAATCACCTCTCGACAAGCCAAGTATGTGTGGCTGATGCCAAATATTACCAGACTTTATTTGACCAGGCAATCTTAGCTTGATCGCTCCACACCTCATAATAACCTATGCCCTAGCCCTAATCGTAGATTTGCATTTACAGCCATATATATACCGGTATAAATAATTATGGACGGTACAAAGTCACATGTGAAGACAATGGAGCACAAGTCTAAAATTATCAGCGCAAAGCGGGAATTGTTATTTCAGAATCTAGCTGCACTCCAATGCCCATTTCAAGAACTTGGCAGAAAAAGCTCTCTTACTCTACATAAACATATGTTAGACAAGCCTAACAAACAAGGTCTTATTACAATTCTCTACTTTCTCTTCAGTAAACTTGACGACAAAAGATCACATGGTTTATTCAAGCACGTGTATCCAGCGTATGATCGGAAGCAAGAACTTGAATTTCAAAAGATTTGCCACAGCTGGTGGAAAGAATGTACAAAGTCTAACAATGACTATAAGTTTCCGGCAGTGCCATCAAATCTTTTCATGAAAGCTGGAGGAAATGATGTGATTGTTTTTGTTTTTCAATTCTCCACCTATGTTCTATACTCATGTACAAATCGTCTCTGTCCTCATGATGCTTTTATTTTACTTCCACCAAAATCTTGTCAAAATCCACGAATTGAGGCATTCCAAAAAGTTGCACACAAAGCTGCTGTTTCTGGGGCGATGGCAAGTTTTTCCCGCAATGCCCAATTATCTAGGCAAGAAGATATCGAAACAAAAGCTCAAGTTGATGCCATGTTAGCTCGATACAGAGAGAACTTGAATAGAGTCAAAGATCTTACAAGAAGAAAGAGTATGCTGATGGAACAATTGAAGAGTACACACGTAAGCAGTCGAGGAACACCATCGAAAAAATGTGATATAAAAACGATTGAAAATGCTATTATTTCGGATTTGAAATTGGTGAGGAAAATGTGGGATCGGATTTTTTCTTCTACTGATGAAACTAGTACTGGCAGAGAGATCGTGCGATCCATTTTATCTCAAAATGAAGAGGGTGAAAGTAAAAGTGCTATAAAACTGGGAGTTGAAATCCCATCGTTGTTAATCAAGAACTGTAATCAGGAAGTATCAGAACGAGTAGGGCCGACTTTGTATCAAGCGGAGCAATTGAACCTTGCTGGATTTATCAGATTGGTCAACATAATGTTGCAGCAAATCTTGTTGAAATTGCATGGGGGCTTACCGAATTTCGACAGCACGGTCACAGTTCTAAAGGCACATAATATTGTCCATTCAAGATGCTCCAGTGACCTGGCAAGATTACAGCAAGACTTCGATATCAAAATACCTCAAGTCAGGAATATGAATGCACAATATAGAGAGAAAGTGGATTGTCTCAATCATCAATGGAACTTGACTAAGGAAACATTAATTCCCGGATTACCATGCCCTGACCTTCCTAGTGCAAATACGAAATGTAATTTGACTGATGATTTAGATATTGCCATTACCAGGCCTTTTGATACGCCATCCAATGATTTGGCTGAGTTAATGAGACCTACTCCTAGAACATATTCAGCTGCAAAAGTAACACTGCAACCTGTCATTCTTCCGCCAACATTTGGACCATTTAATCATAACATTTCAGAAAATGAACCTGAACAATGTGAACATGACACTCGTCATTCTGTAGTAGTGAATGACTTGACAGAAACATATCCTGACTTGGATGTGTTTGATTCATTCAGTTCATTGAAACAGGGTCGTTTGTTATTCGGCCCCTCTTCGCCACTAAAAGACTATCGCACTGTGGATAACGTCAGAGTCAAGTGTACGCAGCCAAAGTCGCCCCAGCAACTAAACTCAATCGGGAAATTATCATCACTCAATCATCAGCCCCTTATTATAGATGAAGCGAAACCAAGAAAGCCTGCTATGGACAAACTTGTTGATCGAGTGGTGGATTTTACTCTTCATGACACCGATGATCGCCCAGATGCCTCACAGTGTAGTGAAAACCTAATAGACATGGGTGGGTTCGATGTGGGTTGTCAATTGGATACACTAGTGTTCACCTCGGTTGACAAAGTAATGAGAAGTCCCCCTCGAACACCATGGTCAATACCAACAGACTAGTGTTATAGCTAGTAGGAAACTACAAAATGAGGCATGGTGGCCTAATTAGAATGTGATCAGAATCAGATGGAGCAGTCTACAAAACGTTTCCACATATCAGACTAGAATTTGCACGGTCACAGTTGCAATTCAGATGCACATACAAGTTCATGTTCTAATGTAACAAATTAACATGTTACGTATACAAGCTCTGTAGTGGAAGGAACTTGCGCCCTGCAGCCATGGTGACAAGAATGGCGTGTTGAAGCTCTGGACTCATCATCCTCCGAGGCGGCATTCATTGGAACGTGAGGTAAAGGGGAAACGCAAAGGAGGAATTGAATTTTCGGTCATGATTCAAGATCTAGGTGTGAAAAATAGTGGAGTCGATGGCGGACGATCCATATAGTAATAGATATAATAATTCGACACAAATTCAACGCCCAGTCCAGTTTATCGGAATATAATTCACAAGCTATCAGATCTCCTCTCCTTCATCTTTACAAACTGGACTGAACGTTATAAATCTGTGGTGAATTAAGATCTAAATGACGACTATCTGATTCTGTAATACACGCAAGACGGTAATAGTGCAAGCGCTCATACCGACATTCCAGTTCAAGAAAATCGATCTACTGCGAAAATAGCTGTCTAATTCATACTTGAAGTGTCACTTTTAAATCGATGACTTGTTCTAAACTTGTATGGTTGTGCTTGTTGAATTAAAATACATGTTTGATATTTGTACATATAGGTGGGCTGGTGAAGAAGATTTCAGTAAATGTGTTGTAATCTAATACGTTCTGAAATTGAGGTTAGCAGGTCACGTCAAAGGTTCAAACCCATAGAGATTATACAAACTAAATACTGAAGTTGTCATATTGCGCAATCCATGAACTCAGTTGGCCGCTGCCGCAGGTTCCACCATTGTTTCCCGGAACCGCGTACTCGCGGGGAGCACTATGCGCATGGGGTGCACACAGGGAACAACGTGCTTTTGCACCGTATTTCATCTCTAGCGAGCGAGATTGAGGAAAGCAGGGCCTTGATCAAACCATACGCAAGTCTACTGTTGGGCTGCTGTGTGCCTGTGGATAGCTCGTAGTAAAAGGACAAAATGCACTGCAGTCGTTCTGTCAGAGTTATACTGTAAACCAAATATACACATGTAGATGTACCAATGACAGTTAAAATTTATGTAAAGTAGCGTGGAATCAGTTAGTTGTTGAATATGATGAGAAGACTATGATGTAGTCTGTTGCCAATCAGGTCATATACCAATAGTTTAAACAACACAATTTTCTAGATTTGGTAGCTTTGAAACAACACCGCACAGCACTTACGGAAGACAATAAGAAAGTACCTAAGTACACGAGACACAGCGTTTAGCCGTTCCAGAAAAAGGAGGGGCCTACGCATTTACAATACCATGAGTTACAAATGTTGTGTCGTCCAGACTTGTGGGAATATGGTTTAGATATAAGGAGGAACAAATGAAATCTATACAGATTGGGTTTCTAGACGGGTCTACAATCAAATCACATTGAGTTTGAAGGTTCCGCACGGTCACTAATAACCATGCCTCCATATTGCAATTGTGACATAATTCTCCATCCTTATCCAAATAATCTTGGCGGCATGATCAGATTACAATAGTAGATATATAGGCCTATAGGCACAGTGGTCAAAATTCAGTTTGTTTAGCGTACTATTGAATTACACCAGAAGTCACGTACCGGTACTAAAATTTACTGGTGGCATATCTTGTAGGCCTACTGGTTTGTCACCGTATGGAGACGGGCCAATGAGGCGAACAATATCTTCATAATTTAATACTTCATTCACAAGCAGTTCTTTGGCTAATATATCTAATTTACCCCGATTTGCTTCCAAAATGTCATGTGCCATTTTATGGGCTTTGTAAACGGTGTCCTTTACTTGTGTGTCCATTTCTTGTTGAAGAGCATTGCTGTATGGTGTGACAAACTCGTCGCCTGTATTGGGGAAGGAGATATTCCCAACACTATCATCGAGTCCGAATTCCTTCACCATTGAGTATGCAATTTCCGTGACTTTCTCCAGATCATCCTCAGCGCCTTGTGTAACTGTACTGAACACTAAGTTTTCTGCAGCTCTACCAGCCAGTCTAACAGCCATAGTATGCATTAAAATGTCAGTCGTGTACAGTTTATTTTCACGCGGTAATGTCCGGGTAAAACCTAACGCTGACTTTGTTCGTGGAACTATGGAAACTTTAATCAAAGTATCTGCATGTTTTAACAACCAACCAACAAGAACATGTCCTGCTTCATGCACCGCCACTACTTTTCGTTCTTCTGGGGAGAGTGCCGATGATTTCTTCCTTGACCCACCCAACACTCTCTCAAATGCTTGTTCAAAATGTTCGACATCAATAAATTCATGTTTTTCCCTGGCAGCACATATTGCAGCCTCGTTGCATATATTCGCAATATCAGCTCCGCTCATTCCTGGTGATAGATCTGCCAGCCGTGGAGAATATACAGAATATGGCTGCTTCAATTTAAGTGTTTTCAAATGAATTTCAAAAATTTCTTTTCTTTCTATTTTTGTCGGCAAATCGATTTCTATATGTCTGTCGAATCGACCAGGCCTCAGCAATGCTTTATCAAGCATATCGACTCGATTCGTTGAGCCCATTACAACAACATCATGCGCAGAGCTCAAAATGCCATCCATTTCCACCAGTATCTGATTAAGTGTTTGATCTCTCTCTGAAGAGCCACCTGGCATTGATGAGTTGCCGGATGAACGCTTGGCACCAACAGCATCCAGTTCATCAATATAGACAATGCATGGCGCTACAGACCGTGCTTCTCTGAATAACTCGCGTACTCGCCTTGCACCGAGTCCTCCGATCATTTCCACAAAATCAGAACCCGCCTTTGATATGAAAGGAACTTCAGCTTCGGTCGCTACTGCTTTTGCTAGCAGGGTTTTCCCAACACCGGGAGGGCCTGTTAATAGACAACCCCTAGGCATCTTAGCCCCGAGCTTTTGGTATTTTTCAGGGTGTTTCAGATAGTGTACAAATTCCATAACTTCTTGTTTGGCTTCGGAACAACCTGCAACATCAGCGAATTTAACACCAGTAGAGACTTTTTTATTTAATGAGCTGGCAATAACAGGACCCTGCGAAAACAGTCCACTGCCGTTTTTGTAAACAGCCTGCATTCTTGAAATAATAAATATTGTCAGTGCAATGGTGCCTACCAACAATGCAACTGCAACAAGGAAATCGCCGGTGTTTACTTGCTGATGACCGATCGGAATTGCATCAGTTGGACTAATCCCGAGCGCTTTTTCTGCGCTACGAACAATTCTTTCAAATTCCTCAGCATCTTTTATATCAGTTATTTCAATAATCATAGGCATAACACTTGATTTGCCATGAAAAGTAGCACCAGGACGGAGTAAAGCATGACCTTTGTGACCACCTGAATATGAATTCATCCTCAGCTGAATAACTTCGCCAGTAGGTAATAGTTCTTCTACAAACTCTTTGAATGAAATGGAGGTTGATGGGTCACTTGACGAATCATTTATGAATGAGTAGATTACTGCAGAACTGATCAATGCTGTTGCCAATCCTAATAAAAATGAAGGTTTACTGTTTGGATTTCCATTCTGTTTTTGTTCTCTTTGCTCGTTTTCTTTGTACCGGAAAGATGTTGTGTGGATGAATTTGGTAGTTGTTGCTAGATTGGGCCTCCATCTTAAATATTTCATAGTATGATGTAAACGTTCATTTCGCAGCAAAGTACATCCAAAATTTGATCTTAGAAACAATATTGATGATCTGTACATATCCGGATATTTTCCACGTGGTAATATTCGAAGCATGGGGTTCATGGGAACACTCCCACTCAGTCTAAACATGTTTGAAGTGTGAATACCGTACTTTAGATCTGTTGCGTAATATTGCAAAGCAAATTTTCTGTATGAATATACAGAATTAGAACTAAAAAGTACCGGTATTGAACTGTAGACTTTGCCCCTAGTAAGCGTGAAAAGTTTAGGAGCTGTAGATAAGAATTTTTACAAACAACCCTGAGGCTGCACAATTCTAAGTATACAGCATAACTAAAACAGCCAAACGTTCCATTAGAGCAGGGGTCGGCAACCCGCGGGCCGCATGCGGCCCACAAAGCCTTGGAATGTGGCCCCCGTGATTTTCCCAATTTTGGCTTAATGTCTAAGCAAAATGAAACAGATTATATTTCTAACTCAAGTCATTATTACACATCATGTCGAAGATACAATTGGCGTAGTTTCGTCGGCAGACCATTCGCTAACAAGCTATGATTTGTTGGATATCCCTTGCACTCGTGAATTTAGGTATCGCGTCAACATGTGCCGTCAACTATTTTGGCCTGACTATCAGAGTTCACCATTCGTAAAATTGACTTGTTATGAACTGACGATTACATTCTGGCGGTAGTGACTTCGCGTTCACGAGGTCTCACCGGACAGTGAGGTCACAGCTCGGACGAAGAGCGCAGTCTCCACGGAAGCAGACAAGCAATGCAGTCTCTGAACTTTAAAATGTCGCTGAATAGTTGGAGTGTTGGTTCTGAATGTCGAATTTTCAAGAAGGAATGGAAAAATAAGTACTTCGTGGTTTCCCACTTTGGAAACCTATCGTGTTTGATATGCCAGCAATTATTTACCGTGAACAAGGACTGTAATTTAAGCAGTCGGGGCGGGCCAATAACGACCAAGCCGACTTTGAACGGTTGAGGGGGGATTCCGTTATCGTCAACTTTAAGCAGTTATTCCTTTGTCGGCATTTTTAACGAAAACCTACGAGGCATTCGAACCTCCACTATTAACCGAACCTGGCTAACAACATTTGCCCCATGTACATTCAATATCTTTTCACAATCGGCGACATGCGCGGCCCGCGGGCTCATCGATTTGATTGATGCAGCCCGCGAAACTGAAAAGGTTGCCGACCCCTGCATTAGAGGATACATCTATTGACCAATGAGTCGGTTATGACTTGTAAGATGACTAGGCTACATCTACAGGTGCCTCTTAATTAAACCACCACCTGAAAGAAGAATCATATAAAAATATTGATTCATCAGCATGCTCTGTAATTGCAGTCGCCACTGAATTCCGGTGGTTGGCCTGGGGGATGGGGTAGGTGGGACTGTGCCATCAGCAATTGCCTTATTGCATAACTTATTCACTCCACCCGTGGCTATACCACCCAATAACGGGCGCCAGCGGAAATTACCGCAAGATATGCGGCGCGAAAATAATAACCTATTTGCAGCATACCAATGCCTGCACTGCAACATACGTATGTAATAGGCTACGCCACGGTATACTAATTTATAATTAGCAACGACTGGTGTTATACCGGTACCCTCGAAAATATGGAGGTGGAGGTACTGTACAACAAATACCTAAAAGTAAGTAAAGTACCGTAGTTGGTTAATCGCTCCGGACTGGGACGCCAGCACTACAGCCTTAGCCAGAGTGAATATATTTATTGACTTTGGCCTGAGCCAACCTCATATCTTGTCACGGTCCACTGATTGAAGTTAGCGCCCAGCGCTTTCCCTTCTCTTGACTGCCTCCTTCCGTAGATGTAATCATGCCGTGGTTGTATGCCGCAGAAACGAAATGAACGTAGCCTATAGCCTGTCTGTCTGTCTAATATCCGTTCACTCCTCCCCGTTACCATAGTATTGCTGGTGATTCATTAGTTATCGATCGATATATGCAGGGGTGAGGGATGCAGTTACCGGTAATACAGTAAAAATTGTTTTCCATAATTATGTGACATGCTTCCCCTTTCTCTACAGCGTTCAAGTATTTAAAGTAAGTACGCCTGTCGACTCTTTAAACTGTAAACCTGTCTGTGACGGGTAGACAATAGTTGCCTAATCATGACCGAAGAGAAGATGTTCGCTTGCATAACGCCTTTGTCGATGCAGAGGATGATTGAAGTTTCAGGGATTGATAGCCTGTCAGATGACATCGCCGGAGCCCTTGCCGATGATGTATCCTATCGATTGAGAGAAGTTGTACACCTATCTGCACAATTTATGAAGAGATCTCGTCGTAGTTGCCTTAAATCATCAGACGTAGCTAAAGCATTGGAATTACTCAATCTTCCCCCAGTATATGGGATTGAAGAAGGTGGTCAACCACATTTCCACAGCATTGAGGATGATACAGGAACGTGCGTGCATTATACAGCTAATGATACTGTCGTACTTGGCAATACAACGCCTAAGCAAACAATCGACCCAGGCTACGTTGAGCCTGAAATTTCATCAGAATGGATCCACTTGGATGGGGAAAAGTCATCTCAGATAAAGCTTGGTACCGAAAGAACAATGCCAGATACATTGCAAGACTATTTTTCCAATATTATAAACGTCATTGTAGGGGATGATGAGGCTGTTAGAAGTGAAGCGCTCATTGATCTTCGCACAAACACTAAAATCAATGCATTGATACCATATTTTGTAAATTTCTCAATGAACGTAAAGGCCGTCAGTCACGATATCGATCAGTTATTTGTACTGTTGCAAACTGTGCATGCGCTGGTCCAAAATCAAAATCTCGCTTTGTTGGGCTATTTGAAGCCGTTTGCAACCTCAATACTGTACTGTGTTTTAGAACCTCTTACAGCCTCTATCAATCCTATCAATGATCACTGGAGATTAAGAGACTATGGAGGGAGAATTATATCGTTACTAATCAGGAATTATGGTGCGAGAAATGTTGAATTTGATCAATATATCAGTGATTCTATATCAAAAATCATGCTTGACCCCACTAGGCCGCTATGCTCACATTATGGCGCTATCGTGACAGTTAATGCTTTAGGTATTGATAGAATCACATCAATTTTGGTTCCTAATCTTTCAAAATACTATCATGCATCTTTGAAGTCGCTAGTAGAGGAAAACGGCAATAATGAAAATAATAGTCTTAAAGAAGATGGACATAAAGTTATTGGTTTATTGCTTCATTCTCTGCAGATGTTGTTCAATCATGCACGTCTAAATGTTGATTTCCCACCTGTCGAGTTAATGAATCTCTATGATGAAATGATAGAAATTTTTGGTGATGCACTGGCTCTACGACTGCCGACATTTTCAAAATCTCATATCGGTTCAAGTCACGAGAAATATGCTGGAATACAACTGCAGCCCGTGTTTGCTAAAGTACCTTCGCACAGTGGCCATTTTCTCACATCTCATAGACCATTGTTATTTCCAGCAGTACAATCTCAAAAGAGAAATATCTCGATATCTATTAGAAAGTATCATAGCATTCCCGCCACCCGCCCAGTAGGTTATGCCCACTCTCCATATTTTGCACTGAGTTTAAAGCTCGCTTTTATTGGAAAATGCCAATCCAAACAATTTAAGCGATATTCTGATGGGTATATCGATTTGTGTGATATCATATTGTGATAGACATGGCAGAAAACATGGGGAAACTTGAATCTCCTTGTGAGACAATTGCTTAATTAAATCCATGGGAATCTCATTGATGCTGTGCCAGTGTGTTTGAATCTGCATTTAAGCACATGATCAAGGGAAAAGGTGATGAGCGCCTCCTGAAGTTAGTACAATTTCCAGTTCTGTACCGGAGGAAAATGTTAGAAAATTCATAATATTTTTTCTGGTCTTTTGATAGAATTAGCATTTCCAGTGTTATTATTTAAACCCTATTATATACTTCCGTACAATGGTAATACTTTAGAGTTTTAGGAGAAAGCGATGAATATGGTTCTACAACACTACTGTAGGCTACTGTAGGAAGGTTTGTTGAACAACTGCTGATTGCATGACCTATCTAATATTATGCTGTACCAGTATTTTTAAATACAACAACTTCTGACAGGATGTAGGATAGGCCTACGTACCAACCATTAAATCATTTTGCATACGACGTAAACGTTACGTACTTTTTCATGCCATGGATGATCATACCAATCCTTTCTCTGAATATTATCAGGAAGTTGGTGCAGAGGAAGAAAAAGAAATCTTGGACGAGTTTGAGAAAATTGATTCTGATGAAATAGATGATGAAGCAATTCCAAAAATCAGTGCTGACGCTGTCGCTGAATATTTGCTCCAAAAGAAACTTGTGTTAACTGCCTTAGAATTTCACATGGAACTGCTTGAAAGCGGACATGAATTATTACGTTTGCGGAACTATTTTTCAAATCCAGGAAATTTTGTGCAGCAAGGAGTTGGGTGTGCGGGCAAACTGCATCGATCTAGTAGTATTGGGACATTTGACTCACTTGAATTGACTCATTCTGATGACGGTGGTCAAGTTGATGATCGTGTCGCTGTTCTGGAATTTGAATTGAGACAAGCAAATGATACGATCAAAAGTCTGAGAAAAAGCCTCACGGGAGCGATAGATGAGGATTCATTTCTTAAAGTCAATATTGATGATGGGAAGTTACGTGATGCTGACGAAGATGGGATAGGAAATATGTCCGGTGATGTAGGATGTAATCCTTTAGTAAAAAGAGCCATGAATTATCTTGTCAATGAATATCTTCTTCAAAACGGTCACAAATTATCGTCGATTACTCTTGCGGAAGAAGTTGATGATCAGGACTTTGAAGATTGGGATGATGTAGGATTAAATATGTCTAAACCGCCAAACTTATTGAAATTATTTCAAGACTATTCGATCCACGATCTTCAAAACATACATTTCTGTGATGTTGAAGTTCAAACCGACGATCACCTCAGTCAAATCATGGGGCGATTACAAGAGTACGAAACTGAAAATGAAAAGCTCAGAAATGAGATCGTAGAATTGAACTGTAAGATTGTTAGCATGACAAAAGAAGTTGAGGACTCCAAAGGGATTAGTATTTTATCCTTGTTGCCAAAGAAGAATGTTGAGCATCCTAATAAAAAGATGTCAGATCCAAACAAGTTGTCACGAAAGTGCGAAAAAGCAATTTTTCCTGCTATATGGGATGAGTTGTATTCATACTGGGATGGTACAAACACATGGTTATTCCAGGAGACATCAAAAGTAGCTTCCAACACTGATGAACTGGTAGCCTCACTAACAAATGTACTGCCAAAAATTATCTTCAATATAGATTTTGAAAACCGCGACAAGTTAATACCAATGTTATTGTCAACGGCCGCAATGCAGAAAGATTCTAGCAAGCGATATAATCTTATGCATAATCTATTTAATTTGATTGAAAAGCCAGACAAAACACAACGTCAAATTATACTTTCTGGTTGTGTTGCTTATGCAAAAATTGTAGGGCCTATCCAAGCTGAGGAAGATGTTTTGCCTCAATTTTGGGAGCAGTTAGGCCACAAATTTCCTGAAAGGCGATTGCTTGTTGCCGAGGCGTGTGGAGCTATTGCACCGATGCTAAGGCCTGACATGAGAAGTTCTTTATTGCTCTCTATTCTACGGCAGATGGAGCAGGAAGAAAACAATGATAAAGTCCGAGTTGGAATTGTTACATCTTTGGCGATTGTAATATCAATACTAGAGGGTGATGATAAATATTCTCAGTTATTGAATTTATGTGTAGCACTAGCTGAAGATTCTGTATCGTCTGTACACCAAGCAGCTTGCAATTATCTACTCCCAGTTTTTGCTTCTTGGGCTATGCAAGTTGGAAAGTTGCATGATAATCTTTTTGATAAATTTATTTCCAATGTAGAAACGACTCTTTGTGTACCGATTGCTCCAAAAGATGATGACCACTGTAGCCATGTTATGACGTCCGTGTTTGCTAGGGCTGTCGAAAATTTACATTCGCTTCTGCCAAGTTTGTTATGTTCCATTTTGTTAACTGTTCCAAAAGATGATGAATCAACAGCTGAGACTAATGATACACCATTGGTGAAGTTTCATGATAAAACATACCACTTGGATTGGATTTTACAAAGTGAGGATCAGTATCTAAGTTTCTACAGTTCATTCAGGAATCATGTATCCAAGAGGAGTGTAAACGGCTTCCCTGCTCTTTCGGCATGTTTGTACGATATCATTCCGAGGCTTGTTAGCATAGCTGGTAAAATCAGTTTAGAGAACACTGAATGCATCAATGTGATGTGTGTGATGTTTGCGTCATTGGTCAAACTTTTTGGGATAACTTTTGCCGAACTGTACCTTACGAATCACCAATTTAATTTATCTCTCCCAAATCAATCCGTGGACATAAAAAAGGGTGCACAGCTTACATCCAGTCCACTTGTTTCTTCGTTATTACCTGTATATTTGTCTGGCATATTGGCAACAATTCATACTTCGGAAGTGTCTGATAAGCTCTTGCTTTTTCTGCAAGACGTATTTCTCACTTTGGCAAAGTCTTACATGCCTTTAGAAGGCTTGAAGGTATCACTGGAAGAACTGAGAAAAAGTGGCACCATATTTCATGAAATAATACTAGATGTCCTTCAGAGTGGAGTGGAAAATGAATCGAAATATGTAAGAGCTGCGTCTGGTGAGCTACTTGAAGTTATGTCAGTTGCTGAAGTAAGTTCGAACTTGCTGGAGAAAAAAGTCTTGCCTCTTCTTCTAAGCCTGTCGGAAGATGATGAGGAACTGGTGCAATTATCAACGTTGCAAGCTTTCGGAAATTTGCTGCAGTGTTTTGATGGCAGAAATGAAATTATTGATAAAATTATGTGTCTGTTTGGTTCATTTTTAGCGCCTACAGATACATCCGTTTCTCACCATGCAATGAATGTTCGTATGATTAAATTGATGGGTGAAGTCACACCGGAAGCAAATCCGAAATTCTGCAATGAATTCGTCCTGCCACATTTAGCTGCCATCGCAGCAAAAAATAACCAGGAATCTAGCCGAATTAAAAGAAGTGATTTGGCATTAGAAATGCTGAATACATTCACGAAGTTGTCATTTTGCTACATCCCAGAAGGTTTACTTCAGAGTGCCTTTTTACCCGGTTTGCGTTGTCTGCAGAGAGATATCGAGAAGCTCCATCCTGAACATGCTTCGCGAATAGAGAAATTAATAAAAGACATGGAAGCTAAATTGGATCTAAGAATGCCAGGAATAAACAGCGAATCAAACCTCGGGACTGGCAAGGGAAAGTTATATAAAAAAATTTTCTAAGTTCCAACGTATTTTTTTAACTTTTCGTTATGTTCAAATAGTTCCGTTATTATTAGTTATTATGTAGCCCAGTGCCACTTTTTGTTTTGAAGATGTTACTCATTTCCAGGGCCACCAAAAAGGGGTCCCTAGGGCATGTGCTTTGTGTCATGGCATATAACAGTAGCATAGTCGACATATAGTTCAATCTTATTTAGAGAGGCCGAAGTGTATTTCTGTTATGGGTTGGTAGTATTTCTGAGCTCCCTGCTCGTTGCATCAGCTTTGACACCACCAATGTCATATCCATGAATCATGTTCTACAGCGTTTTTTAACTGTTTTTTGAGCTAAGACACATTGCCTTCATTGAAAATGCCCTGTAGCAGGGTGGCACATCACTACCTGAAAATGTCATGGTCTTGTTTTCCACAAAGCCATCGTCAGCGCCAAATGCCGGATGCATTCATGCGTCGTTAATTTGCTTGCGCCCACCCCACGTAGGGCAATTACACTTACCCTGCCGATACCACCTAGGCTACTGGTATGGAAGAGTAGGATAATTGCATGAGTACGTCAGCGACTAGATGAGACTGGTAAACGGTGACTTGACATTGCAAAAATTTTCCGACTAAGACTTGTGAAGTTTTACGTAGTTAACCTTCAGTTAACAAAAACGTGCGTCAACGTTCCGGTACAGCTATCTCTGTACTTACCAATAACTACAGTGCCTCCCTCCCTGCACGAAATGTTTTAATATGAAATCCGCTTCGCACTGTTCCGTGCCCTATACGAACCGACGAGTCGGCTGCATGTCTTGGAAAGCACGAATCGCAGTGACTACGCACAATATGTTCAGTATCCACCCTCTCTGTGATGAATAGTCCGGACCCATTGTCAAATGATTCAACCGACGTGGCCCGCCCACGAATCGAAATCAAGTGGTTTTCCCATGGGTTTTTAGACTGTACAGACATATAAATTAAAACTGTCCATTGGTACACCACTGTGCCTCGGTACAGAGGCTGGATGCTGGTGTACCAGACGAACAGGAATCACCTGAAAATGTTACCATTTCATCATGTATTGTGATTCCAATAGGAGCTTGGTATGAACATCCGGAATTTCCCGTTTCATTGCTTGCGGTTGTAAAATTATTTGTAATCTAAATCCCACAGGCCCTTAGTAAGTATGGACTTGATCAAGTTCCCACCTGCAGTCTTTCCACGTGTCTGTTTTATATTTTAATGATTCATTGTCCTTGTTGATATGCAATTGTATCCTTGTTGCTACCGGTATCGAGATTACTCTGCTGTCTGTGTTACTTCACCCTTGAACCTTATACGCAAAGTAGCTCTTCAATTTTTTTTCAAACGTCATTTTTACTAAATGCACTAGATTGGGAGATATTAATGTTTTTGTAATATAGTAGTTGCCTTGAGACACAGGTCGAGGTGGATGGCAATAAAAAACCTCTGCACTTTGTAAACAGTTGAATTGTGTTTCCAGTAGGTTTATGTCGAAGTACACAAGAGAGCGCCAACACCTAGGTAACAAATGCTTCTCAGACAGACAGTTGAATATTGCTTTGAGAAAGTTGTGCGCATTCACAGTTTCATCATGGCGACTGTAGGTCATTATAATTGTACGGGCCCAGTCTCATACGATGCGGAAGTAGACACTATATTGCCTACCGCGCTCGCACGAATTAAAAATGGGGCCAAACTAAGAGCTTCATAACTCGTGAATTGGCGGAAGAATTAAAGCTAACTTCGATTAAAAAGGAGCTTTTAACCATTAGTGGGTTTGGGGGAAAGTCCACATGTGACAAAAGGGACATTGTGAAATTTGTTTTAGAGCCGTTGAACGGAATGCCGCCAAATTGGCTCGAGATTGAAGCGCCTTGTACTGGCATGTCCACATTGCTGGTTATTAGCATTTGAAGAAACGACCTGGCCGCGAAAGTCCCAGCAGTTCTCTCAAGGATATGTTGATGACGTCAAGTGTGGAATTGTGAACGTCAAAGCATTAATGGCGAACACGTCAGAAAGCATACCGTTTTACGAGCGGAATTATGAAAGTTACTCTAAAATTATTCGAGTGACAGCCAAAACTCTACCTAAAATATATCATCTTTATCACGTCCAACCAAGGCGATCGTGTGTGAACCACCACGCGGATTGCGTATAGCGCGTGTCGAACCGCACACGCTAGGCACACGCTACGCATACGCGTCCTGTCCGTTTCGACCTCAACTCTTACGCGCTTGAGACAAGATTTGTAAAGATTTCAAAATATGTAGTATTCCATAGGATTCCTCAACACTCGCTTTCCTAAAACTAACATATCATTATTATTAAGTGCAGTTAAAACTTCGCAATAATCCCTCAGGCACGGCAGGTCGTAAGTTCCAACCAACCTAATGAGAAAGGGATCGCTATGATCGCAACAGGAGGAGCTACCAAATCATGAGCGAACCGATGCGTCGTTGCCAACAATCAATGAAATTGATGATATGATAGCGCAATCTGTACCGGGGCTCAACGGCTTGAGATCCTATCACCTCTTTCTACTAGCAGAGTGTAGCACAGCGTAATCAGTCCTTACAGCTAACGACACGACTTCACACAACATTTTACAGTATATTCAGAAGTACAGTTGTAGTCAGTATGTAGTGTGTCGGTCAGTGTGTCCTCTAACATAAGACCATGCAGGCAATATATACAGAAACAATACAAGCTGAGTCTAGACAACCTCAGCAGATGACTATTAATCACATTATAACAAACAGGTCAGTAAGCATGAGAACCAGACGTTTAGAGGTCTGGGAATTATTGATAAAGGATAACCACTACCCCGTAACTAATGTGATTAAACCCATAAGTGGCACAGTGTCATAAGCACCCAAAGTATTTAATACTTTCACTCCTTCTCTTATGACAATTTGCCAGATCAATACGGCATAATGGTAACACCAATTTTTTCACGTAAATTACAAAATGTTTGCCTACGGAGAGGTTTCGTAAATATGTCGGCAAGTTGTTCAGTTGTTGATATGTACTGAATGTCAATTTTCTCTGAGTCTAGTTCATCTCTAATATATCTAAATTTCACGGCTATGTGCTTTGTTGCTTGATGGTTGATCGGGTTCTTGCACATTGCTATTGCACTTTGATTGTCTTCGTATATTGTAATAGGTCCACATATTTCTCTTCCCATATCTTTATGTATCTGACGAATCCATGCAGTTTCTCGTGCGGCAAGGTTCAGAGCAATAAATTCTGCTTCTGCTGTTGACTGTGCTGTTACACTTTGCTTCTTTGACTTCCATGAAATAGCACCTTTTGAAATTTCAGTTTTGTTTCAGCAATTGCGCTTTCAGATTTCCCCGCAAGGAGTAAATCGTCAACATATACGGCGAGGTAAATTTGCTCACTCTTATTTTCTCCAATGTAAATACAAGGGTCCGAAGCAGTTTGTTTTAAAACCCATTTTAATCAGTTGCTCATGCAGAGCCTGATTCCAACAACGTGGTGATTGTTTCAACCCATAAATTGATTTATTGAGAAGGCACACCATATTCTCCTTCCCTTTAACTACAAAGCCTTCTGGCTGTTTCATGTACACCACTTCATTTAATTTTCCATGCAGAAATGCTGTTTTAACATCCATCTGGTGGATCAGCATGTTTTGATCAATCGCCAGTGCTACAAAAGCACGAAACGAATTCGAATGTACCACGGGAGCGAACGTCTGTTCGTAATCTCTCCCATACTTCTGTAAGTTTCCCATTGCCACAAGTCGAGCTTTTGCTCGGCTCACTTGTCCATTTTCATCATATTTATACTTCAATACCCATTTACAACCAAGCACTTTGGCGTTGGCCGGTGGATATACTAAATACCAAACTTTCAAATCATGCATTGATTGAATTTCTTCTTTTGTCGCTTCTTTCCATAGTGTTGCGTGTTCTGACTTGAGCGCGTCTTTCAAACTTTTCGGCTCAATAAGTTGGTTGCTTGTGGCTGGCAATGCGTAAGACAGCAATGCCGACGATTCATCATCTACTTCAAATTGTTCACTTGTCTGTTGAAAGTTTTCGTCGTACGTAAGTCTTCCTGGTGCTTGACCAGCAGTCGAGCGTGTTGATCGACGAGCTTCCACTGATTCACTATCTTCAGATCTCTCTTGCTGTGGTAGTTTCTCTTCATTTTCTTGTAAAGTCGGATAAATGAAACCCGATGCAGGTCGTTCTGGTTGACCCTCAACCAATTCTCCTTCTCGACCAAGACGTGTTTCATCGAATTGTACATCACGCCTGACCAAGACTTGTTGTCTGCCATAACTCCATAATCTATATCCCTTGGAAAGTTTGTCATATCCCAAGAATGTACAAATCTCAGCTTTCGGAGCTAGTTTGTTTCGTCGTTCAATCTTCGGTAAAAATGCGTAAGCAGTACATCCAAACACTCGGAGGTGTTTCACATTCGGTTTAGTTCCATAGAACGCTTCATAAGGCGTTTTGTTATCCAGAGCCACAGTAGGGCTTCTATTTTTCAAATATCCAGCTGTCATAACAGCTTCACACCATAAATATGATGGCAATTTTGCACCATGGAGCATCGCTGATGCTCGTCCACATAATGTCCTGTTCAATCTCTCCGCTACACCATTCTGTGACGGCGAGGCGGGAACAGACTTCTCATGGCGAATACCTTTCTCTTTCAACCATGCTTCACATTCATAGCTGACGTATTCCCCTCCATTATCACTTCGTATGCATTCGACTTTTTGATTGCGATTCTGTTCTTGATATAGCACGAATGACTTCAATTCAGCAAATACTTCCGATTTATTCTTCAACGGGAATACCCAGGAATATCGACTATAATCGTCTGTAAAAGTAAGAAAATATCTCGCTCCTCCAGGGGAGTCGGGTGAAATTGGTCCACAGACATCGGTATGAATCAATGCTAATGTGCGTTTTGCACGACTATCAGAACGTTTCGGAAAAGGTAACTTCGTGGATTTACCAAGTACACACGGTTCACAAAAGTTCAATTTCAATGGACCAGTCAATTTCAGATCGTTAACCATATTTTCATTCACCAATTTTCTCATATTGTCTATTCCAATGTGACCCAGTCTCTGGTGCCACAAGTCTGCTGACACAGATGCAGTCAGACATTTCTCATTTATACCCACTTCGGGTAGGCTAACTCTATCAAAAGTTTCATTTTCACTTTTCCGTTTCATCTGTATATCTCTTCCATCTGGAGAGAGACCGACTTGAGAGCGTGATTTACTACACTCTGTATCACATTCACGTGTTGTCATTTCAGTAGTTTGACTCATCACGTTTTTATCAATTA
Organism: Botrylloides violaceus; assembly: GCA_030412335.1. NCBI lineage: Eukaryota > Metazoa > Chordata > Ascidiacea > Stolidobranchia > Styelidae > Botrylloides > Botrylloides violaceus. The sequence continues at coordinate 5,627,129 of JASFYC010000810.1, forward strand.
AACAATGAACGGGACTTACCCCACTTTCCCTCGACAAAGGCGTATCCTCTATTTCATGCTTATCATAGGGACTAAAGTTCAACATATACAGTCCGTTTCTAGTGTACGCAGTTCCAACAATATCTCCCATTTCAGTATCGTGTATTTCCAAGCCATTCCCATCACAGGTAATTTTGTATCTCAAACTTGCGGTGGCGGCATGAATCGAAAACAAAGTTGTTGATAAGGCTGGTATGTAGAGAGCGTTCTGCAGTAGTACATCACAAGACGAGTTACGTCCATGAAGGATAATCCGTAAATTTCCAATTCCTTCAGAGTATATTATTCCACCATCGCCCAACTCAATTTCTTGACGAAAGGGCTTCAAATCGACGAACCATTCCTTCTTGGAACTCATATGGCTACTAGCACCACTATCACATATAATATTATCACAGTTCCTTGACAGAAACGCACTGTTGAACATCAATTTCTGAATTCTACCATCTTCCCGAGCAGTTTCACTTGAATCATTTGCGTATCTCGCGTTTTGGCGCTGGCCTTGGCCGTGGCCGCGTCTTCCGCTTTGACTATTTCTATATCTGCGATCTGCGGGAGCACTATCTTCATTTCTTTGTTCACGATTAGACCAGCAATCAGCGATTTTGTGGCCCATCTTTCCACATTTGTAACAACCTGGAAATCTCCCTCTTCTATACCCAGATGCATTTCTCGCTCCATTTCTATTTGCATGATATGCTTGCGTCGTAGTTTGCGGGCGTCTAGATAGATCGCTCTGAACTTGAAGAATTAAATCATGCAAGTCGAAGTGCTTACTGTTCAGTTCATTCAAGACGTACGACCGAGTCATATCGAGGCTCGGCGGTAAATGATTGATGACTTCAAAAACTCGATCAATCGGCTTCACATTGTGACCCAACGTGGTCATTCTTTCGTAGATGCTTTCACATTGTTCAATTTTCTCTAGCGCATTTCGTTCTGTAAAAGTTGGCATCATTGCTATCTGTTGTTTCAAAGTCAGGTACAGAGTGGAACTCTTCGGTTCAAATTTCTTTGACAAATCTTCCCAAATTGCTTTTGGATCACTATGATGCTCTGCACCGACAACGGACACTACCGAACTTTCAAGATTACAAAGGAGCAACGCCGCAGCTTTCGCTTTTCTCCGATCGGCTCCTTCTCCTTCATCAGTGCCAAGTACACATTCCCACAAGTCATGGGTAATAAGCATTCCTTTTGCTAAGACTTTCCATCCCATCCAATTTGTATCTTTTCCACCCTTCAATTTCTCAACGTTTATGAAGTTCGACATCGTAACTGTAGAATCAGATCAGCTTGGGCTCATAACCTTTGATGATATGATAGCGCAATCTGTACCGGGGCTCAACGGCTTGAGATCCTATCACCTCTTTCTACTAGCAGAGTGTAGCACAGCGTAATCAGTCCTTACAGCTAACGACACGACTTCACACAACATTTTACAGTATATTCAGAAGTACAGTTGTAGTCAGTATGTAGTGTGTCGGTCAGTGTGTCCTCTAACATAAGACCATGCAGGCAATATATACAGAAACAATACAAGCTGAGTCTAGACAACCTCAGCAGATGACTATTAATCACATTATAACAAACAGGTCAGTAAGCATGAGAACCAGACGTTTAGAGGTCTGGGAATTATTGATAAAGGATAACCACTACCCCGTAACTAATGTGATTAAACCCATAAGTGGCACAGTGTCATAAGCACCCAAAGTATTTAATACTTTCAGAAATATGACCAAAGGTGAAAACCTACCGAAAGGCATCATAAAATATCGTCGTAAAATTTGATTGATAGGTAGAAGCACGAGGATAGGTATGAGAAGAGACAGTGATTGATACACGTATAAAACAGCAGTCAAAAAGCTCCATTCCAGCAACAAGCAAAAAAGCTCACAGTATATCAGAACGATAAGGCACCGTTCAGTTGGCCGAGTGGTATAGACTGACAGCCTTCTGATCGGGAGGTTCCGGGTTCGATTCCCGACCGAGTCAAATCGAAGACCTTAAAATTGGTATCCGTTCCTTCCCTGCTTGGCAGTCGGTTTCGGGGAAGTGACCGGCCCGTAGGGGGGCACCAGCAGTGGCTACTGTGTGGCTGCCTGAGGTCTAGTCCGTACGAAAGGAGAACAGCTTCAGAATAGAACAGAGCAACGTCTGGCTGGGTTGTCATACAAATTGTGTAGTCACCGCATCCGGTCCCTCTCGAGCACTGCTTTCACTGGGCCTGTGGGGGGAACTACGCTACAAACCAGTGCTCACGGCGTGAACTTCTTCTTTAGTTTGGCTTTTCTTTTCTTCAGAATAGACTCTAGGGCAGCAACACATTGGGACAGTGACTGCTTGGTGGCCTCGTGCAGGGTCTTCATACCAGTCTCTTCATTTGTTGGCTTATTCATTACACAGGAATGGCATGGTCTGTGGCTTGCTCTTCTGCACCACACTCACATGCCTCACTGGGCGTGAAGGGGAGTCGAGTAGTCAGATAGCCACTAATGAGGTTCATTACATTCCTCAATCCCGTCTTCCTCATCTGAAGATATCCAGATGGGAGAACATGGGCGTTGTTGCTGCTGAAAGCTCTGGGTCGTAGCAGGTCGCAACTCATCAGAGACAATTAGGCCTATTGGGGAATGCACATGGTGAGAAAACAAAGTACTTGCTACGGATGAAGGTCTAGAGCATAAGTCATTGTGAGTTAGCCAACCTTGAAACGGACTTTTCACATCAAACTTTTTTATTCCACTTGATAAAGCCGACGGAGAAAATAAACCCAGGCCTTGTGACGGCGATATCGGTTGGGAAAACAAAGCCTGATTCGATGACTGTGGCACTTCATCCATTTCATCGGTCATGACAGGGGAGTTGCATTCGGCGGGGGAGTCATAAGCAATTGGTTCTACACTTTCCGGGCTCGATGTCCTTAGAGCTCTGAACTGAAATGCCTGAATCGAGGTGGTGACTGCAGTTGAAAATTCTTCAACACCTGGAAATAAAAAGAATTGTCGAACGGTTAACACAAAACAGCAGCGACGTTTAAATACTAGGAGCCGAGTAATGTAAATCCTTTGCAAATGATCAACTTATCCCCAGTCCTGGGAGATTCGGTAGATTTCAGACAAGCAGTGGGACAGGCCTAGTAATTACAAATGCAGAAGACCACATCGAATGGCACAATCACAGAAATCGAAAGTTTCACGAACAAGATAATTGTTAGACTTACAATGTGACGGTCGCACAGATTTCGGAAAAGTTTCCTCGCTGGGGCAGTTGTCCACACGACACGATGCACCTAGAATTATATTTTTGCACCAGAAACATCTTCATGTCACGTATTTATACCGTAATATCTTATGTCTCAACTAACTGCAAATGGCCAACCCTATGATGTACAATCATTCGCTAGAACCGAGAACCATAACTACCTGAATCCAAAGGGTCATGTAAGCAAGGGTGTTCAGATGCTGAAAGGAATGAAAGAACCACTGCCATCAACTTTGGCTATACCAGGTCTGATCGTACTGTACCTACACTAAGTCCTCATCGCTCTTGATAAGGCTACCCCCCTCCTCCCGAGGAGGGCTCAGAGTCAGTTTAAGGTTACAACAACTCATATAGAGATACTGATATGTCCCGATATGCATGCATTTGGCCATTGTACCTCTACAAATCTGACAGCTCTTGCTGGGCTGCGCTCTCCCTTTGCCTGGCCTGGAGTCCATATTGCAATATTGCATATAGAGATGCTGGTACGACCCCTTGACAACACTAATACGTACCTTCATAAAACGGACTTCGAAGAATTTCTTGGGTGGTTGGTCGTGCATCGGCAACTTCATGTAAAACAGCACTTATGATATTCAGGAGATGCGACTTTTTGTAAGACAATGCATTTAGATCTTGCAACAATGTCAGGTCCTTCTTTTTGCAATGCCGTATAAGGTAGCTCCAATCATGTGGGCTGTCTCCGAACGGATGTTTCCCGTTTGTTAGCAAATAGAATGTGATTAGACCCATGGAGAAGACATCTGATGCTTTTGACAATTTGGGCGGTATACAGTACATCTCAGGAGCTTGAAAACCATCACTGCCGACAACCGTCGATGGTCTGTGGGTGGAGCCATCGCGACATGAATATTTACTCATGCCAAAATCGGATAATTTGATAACGTTTCGGCTCAAGGAAAACAGAATGTTCTCAGGCTTCAAATCAGTATGAATAACATTGTTAAGATGAATAAAATCAAGTCCGGTCATTAGTTGCTTCGAATATGACGAATTTCGCTCAAAATTTTGCGTCACATTTTCATTTTCACAAACGTATTCTCGCAAATTCTGCGAACAAAGTTCCATCGCGATATAAATTTCGCGTACATGACCAAAAATTACATCAGATTCAATGATATTAACAATGTTCATGTGCTCTGCAAGCTCCAGAAGAATTTTGATTTCATGGAGATTTTCTTTTCGATAAGGTAGAAGTTTTACAGCAACGTCTCGGAAGATATCGACAGCATGTTTTTGTTTCCCTTTGTAAATGCGACTTCCTGGTCTCAAAGGCTCTACATTGTAGAAGCGAATTTTCTCTGATACTTTTGTATAATCTGGAAGAAAACAGACGGATCAATGCACAATCCACATATTATGACACCTAACTTCATGGTGCAGAGGAAAGATCGCTGGTCATGAAACTGTTACTGTACGTTGTGAGTTCAGGGCTTCAAGCCGCTGCCGAATCATACCAAAAGATATTTAAAATGGTATTCAGCGCTTCCTCGATAGCGCGGAAGAGGAACGGGTGCCCAGCTACTTCGGCACCTTTCTTGTCCAGTCTGCACATCCAGATCATGTGAATGTATAATATGCTATGCACCAGTAGTGTGCGTGTATACTGTATATCACATAAGTCTATGAAAGTGCAACAAAAAAATGAGAAAAACATTTTCCCTATTGATTCCCGTGTTGACTGTAGGATGTCTACACTTTAGGCACATGTTGGCATAAGCTCAAACTCAAACATTTGTTTTGCAGACTCACCTGGTCTACTTGCAGCACCTTCACTGTTTTGCGAAAATGACATTTGTGAATCTGGTGGGTATTGTATTGACACGTGTTCTGGTGGGCGACAATTATAAACTCTCCTTGATGCTTCTTCAGCAAATGCAAGCGAATCTCGACGGCTGCCTGCACGTCAAGTTATTTGTGATAAAAAATTTCTGAGCAGACAAAAGGAATGAGTCTGCGACTTGGATAAATGGTCTACAACACTAGAAATGCCTGAGCAAGCTGAACAAGAATTGTATGAAAAGTGAATACCATTACCGGTACTATGCATCAACACATGCACTGTGAGGGCCGAATAAGGTGCTGAAGATCGCTGCGGTCTGAGGTTCCACTCACCTCCACACATTAGTCTTGTCCTAGTGCCTACACTAACTAAATTGTCTAAAATTAAAGGAAAATATCTTTCCTGACTTTGGTTTGAATTGACCAGGACTCGTACACACTTTGACACTTGTACGTCCTGCCAGGACAATGAGGATATTGTGTAGGTTTTATATTTTTCACAAACTCACTCTGCCCACTTTCATGGCTCGGTTGCGAAATAAAGCTGTCATTATGAGCCGATTGGCAGATGATGGTACAATCCTTGTATGTCACAGTGCTTTGTTCTGAAAACAGAAACACCGATTCAAGCATGTCGGAAGGACCATCTAATTTTCCGACTTGCTTGGAAATTCAAATTGACAACACAGAAGCTATATACACAAGATCTTTCGCGAAATAGGCCTCCTGCTACTTCAAAAAGATTTTGATATTGTTGAAGTCACCATCAAATTCTGACCTTCACTATGCTACATGGGCAGGCAAACTCATCAAATGTCTTCATATAAGAGGCTAACGATAAAGATAGATGATTCCTTATTTTCTATCCAGTGCTTCTCGGTTGTACTGTACCTATCTATATGGAAACGTCCGATGCAATTACTGGCCAAGCCTGGAGCCATCTGGTAGCATTCATTAGTTCAGCAAAGTAGACTACATTTTTTTCAGTATTTTGATGGTTGAAAATATTTTTGAGGCATACCGCGATACCGGTAATATTGCAAGATAGCCTATGAGCTTGATCTCTGTGATACCCAAAAGTTTTCAGTTATCCGGACGTCCGTGGAGAATCAGACTCATTTCTACTATAGTACTTGGTACAGTAGCTAATTCACCAGACCTGGCAATATATTTTAAGAGAATAAACAACGCAGGCATACTTTCCAACCTCGGTGCAACAAAGGCTTGTGGAAAACTTGAATTTTCAATGATTGCTGGAATAGAAATAAGATTGCCATAACTGTACACAAATTAATGAATAATAAAAACTACCGCATTACATACATGTGGTGAATATCCATCATATTTGACTTCCAGCGTCAATGCAATAGAGTTAGCTTTCCCATGATGGATGGCATTTTTTAAAACTTTTACAATGGTGGTAGGCAAATGCCGTACTTTAGGACCCCATGGAATATAAAGCCACTTGACCCAGATAAACATCCAGCAACAGAATGGACTTAGCGCACTGACCCCCATTATGACTATAGATGTAAGGCATAGAACCAAGACCTAACGCCCATTGTTGCATCATCAGGCTGCTGTGTTAAATGCCTCACATCGATGAATCAAAACATCACACAAGGGAAGTAACTCAATTCTTGTCTTTCTCTATAGGCCTATATCGACTCACCATTTGTCTTGCGTTGATCGACAATCATACTTCGTTCTCCATGATCAGGTCTGTTTACTTTGTTGCATGAAAAAGAAACAGCAGCTGATGAAGTACTGGGCAGCTGTTGTGAGACTGAAACACAAAAACTCATATTACATACGTATTACATATTATAAGAGAATTCTGACTATCCCACAGAGATGCGTCGGTCATTCATATTTACTTTTTCTCATACTTGTAACTTTTTTTCATTTTATAGGCCTGCCTTTTTCTGTGTGTGTACTAAATATGTATTGATCAATTGTTTTATGCTGGTGGCCCAGACTGCATTTCATGGCGGATCTTGACGAGAAGTTGTGTGCGCAGGAGTTGTCACCCACACAGATTCGCATGCATTTCACCTAGCCTATGCCTATTTGATCCACAATGGGTTTAACAGAATGCTCAAACCATATATTTTTTCACATTCCCATCGTCTCCCTGTGCTCATAAAATACGGGTGCCCCACACGTGACAGTTGAAAATATCTCACACACTCAAACACCATGAAATGCAGACAGGCCCGTGGCCATGGGTGTCACTGGCACCAAGCAAGAAGACTACATCTAATCGTTAAATTAATGTCTGACCACTACTAGTACCGGCTTCGTGGTAGGTCGTCGGCCATAAAACCGGTTCCGGTAGGTATCGACTCTCGGGTTCGAATCCCGAGATTGCATCATATCAAAGATGTTTAAAATGGTATCCGTAGCTTCCATGCTAGACGACCAGCGCATTGAGGATAGTGTGGAGTGGCTTCACTTCGACAGCCTTCCGGCTCCTTCGTCAACTCTTTTTCTGGCCTGTATATGCACCAGAGTGTGTGTGTATATCATGTGAGTCTGTGTAAATGTGTCAAAAATAAAATATGACAAAAATTAACAGTGTCCTTTCCGTAAGTGCAAGGTTATTTGCCTATTAGTGAAAAATTAAAAACTCTCGCTCTCTCTTCCAGTCCAGTAATAGGTCTACAGCACTTGTAAGTGACAAGAAACAACAACGCACATTCAGTAAATACACCGAATTTTGTGGCTACTATCCTGCTACACAACTATGCTAAAACTCGTGTTTATATGCCAACGCTTACCAGTACATGATCTGATAATGCAAGTCGCAAATGGTGTCAGCTAAGGATGTGGACGAGGACAAGGAGCTGGTGTGCTAAGGTATTCAGTACCAGTTCGGTCATTCAGAAAGGGCTTGGTACCTCTATCCCGCTATCCCCTGATTCTTCGTTAGCATTACAGACCGAAAACAGCAAGCGTAATTCGACATAGGCCGATCTCAGTAGCATTCGGCAATTGTGAGACCAATCGATAAGAAACTGGCACCGGTAACGCGTAGGCCTAGGCCTAAATGTAATCACATCGGCTCTGTAATCTCGTCACAGGTAGCTTGCTCAGGCTCAGCGGTATACCTTGGGAAACCTGGCTCTGTTCATCCAACTCGCAGTCCTCCATTACAGCGGAAGTTAGAACATTCAGACGCCAATATGCGAAATGTATCCAATATTTAAGCCTGCAGGAAAGACCAATATACCATGCGTCCGTGGAATCTTCCGCAGATACCGGCATAAAAAAACAAAACGAGGGACGGCCGGGGAGGAAGGAAGTGCAAAAGTGCAAAAATAACTACCAATATCAGAGAACAAAATTTCCCGATAGGGTTGGTGCGATTTACCTGACATATAGGTATTTTCGTGACATATACGTTACTGAAATATACGTTTCTCCTGACATATAGGTAGCATGACAAATAAGTAGTTGCCTGACATATGCGTAGTCCTCCGACCTGACATATAAGTAGCATGACATATAGGTAGCATGACTAATAGGTTGCTGACGCGTGACATATACGTTCTCCTCCGGCGTCTCATGTAGGTTCAGTTAATATACAAATGCCTTATGGCAACTTCTCTCCTAGTATGGTGAACATCGTAAGTTTACCGACCCCACAAATGTTGTCCCCAAAACACTCTACCCCTCCCCATAAGCTGAGGGAAGAATTTATTGTAGTGATATTTGCCTTATGCTCGCTATCGCAACAGCTAGCACTATAGATAACTAGTAGTTTAGTTATCTATACTAGCACGTGTTCTGCGACTCTGCGTCGTTATTATTGTTGACTGACTGTCGAGCTATGGAATAAAGTACCGCTCATATAAGAAAGCAATATTATTACATGGTGGCAGCAATACTATTACAATGATCGAAATATATTGTTATCGGACCAAATAATGTTTTCCCGGAAATACAACTAGCAAGGGATTACGGACAAGAATGCGGAACTAAAAATGAAGTGTCCGATGGAAAATCGTTGAAGGTTTCCAACCAGGTACCAATTTTTATATCATACAGTGTATAGTTTTTCTTGCCGTTAACCTTTCACAATGATTAGTTGATTCTTAAGACAACACGTTTACCGTTCATTTGACTGTTTGACTGTCCAACTTTTTCTTATTTATTTATTTGGAATTTATGGCGTTTTTCACATACTAAGGTCATGTACGCTCGATGCTCACGGTGTTCGTGTCAATACTTCAAGCTTATAGTCCGGATCACTATATTACAATCACGGCTCTCCGCACTTCCCCGCTGCCGACTGGCAAGCAGGGATGGAACGGATACTAATTTTAAAGTCTTAGATTTGACTCGGTCGGGAAACGAACCCGGAACCTCCCGATCAGAAGGCGGACAGTCGAACCCACTCGGCCAACTGAACGGTTGACTGTCTACCTAATGATCGGGAGATTGGTATCCGTTCCACTCTGATTGGCAGTCAATGCGGAGCGTTGTACTTGTGATATACGCAATTCCTGTCTCAATATACCCCATAATCCAGGCTTGGACCGGTCATGGTTGGTGAATGTTTCAGTTTCTGCCTCTACAACGGTCCTACATCCGCAGACCATACATTGTACAGTGTGAACATGTACAGTATGTTTATGTATCAAGACTAGCCTTCGTGCATAGCAGTGTCACCACTCCGTATTTTATTATGACGCCCGAAGCCGGAATCTGCGAGTACTCGTTTTTACATCTTTAAGCTTAATGGGCGTTATGAGTATCGAACCAACCACACGGGCGAACGACGAGATTTGAACAAACTGATTGTATTCCCTCGTTCAGTTCAGTCTACAGTGGTTGAAAATAGCTTAGATTGTAAGCGGAGAGAAATATCATAACAAATTCATAACGACCGCAGCAAGAATTAAGATATATAAGCAGGCCTGGAAAAGATGTTTACTTCCCGGGAAGCTAATCTACATTTCCCGCGAAGCGGAAATATCATTACCTATAGTGACGTCATAAATACTCTGTTTGTGACCGCCAAGAGTCAGTCGCGATGAAAAGGTCTACTCATTCGACTGTATAATTATATGCGCCACACTGCCATGACGTAGCTTTCGTTACTTTCGACGACCTACACGATTCATTACGTATGCGTGGATCAGTGGCGAATCCGGCGGGAAATGTAGGGGTTGTCATGGCAATTGTGATGTCATAATCGACATGAGCCCTTAGAATTACACGTTCGTCGTCTACCCACGTGAAACCACCAAATCGCACTTTAAGCAAGGAATATGCGGCATTTTAGCGCAAATGGTAGCACGTCGAACAGAACCTAGGAGATCATATTTCTGGTATACCCGCACGACCACATGAAATAGTTCCCACAACAGTGTTTTCTCTGTAACTAGAAAGCACCCGTAGGATATTTTCGCTCGAAAGGAAATGCGAGAAACTCACCATAGTGCATAACCCCTACATGCCGTCCATTCGGCCGCTTGCTTATATCAACCGGCAGCAATTAAGTATGGCGAGTGACTTGACCGCCGATGCTTTCTCACATCCTGTTTACTGGGTATATCTGCAATCGCTTTTCCTTTGATCATGCATTGAGCTGCATTCGCGCACGAAAGGTTTGCGTTCGCGCTTCGACGATTATAATTATCGGAAGTGTTCTTAACATTACTGGGGTAAAGTGGTGGATGGCGGAGCCGTTCAAATAAATGATGAGCTCGTCGCTAATGTCTTTCACATCCCGTCTATTGGTGGAAGATTTCGATCCGCCGCGCATGGTAATGCTCGTCAAGAATTCAGCGCTGTAGACGTGTAGAGAATTAAACGAGGGCGATGAATTTCTTATATACAGTCATTCTCTGAAAATCCCAGATGAATTTCCCGCGAGCATGTGCCATTTCCCGGGATGGTGCATCCCGTTTTCCACATTTTTTCCAGGCCTGTATATAAGCCTATACATATTCTTGACGCTGTAACATGAAATATTTCAGACTCACAAGAAGCGACGGGTATTCTCACAGAAAAAATTGATGAAATCGCTCAAATAATGAACTAAGGATCGGTAGAAGCTCCTACGAATTTGACTAACGATAATTTTCTTTTTCTTCATATTGAAGAGTGTAGTTGAGCTGATTTCGGACGATCAATAGATATTGTAAAGAAGATCACCACAGATTTAGCGTCGAGCCTTATAGTTATCAATAAACTAATGCAGTGGTCAGTTTCACTCTCGAATATAAACATCGCGGGCATTATCACCAGCACTGCAGAACAACGTATACCATACACAAACAAACATTTGCAACTACGTCTCAGTAACAGATAAGTTTGACATAGACCATGGCCTACTACATGATTGTATGACAACTGTAGTAGGCCATGCATAGACTTATTATTCAAATTGTATGTAGATGCTGCCAGCCCGCCTATTTTCCCTTGCTGCTTTGTTCTATCTTCCAATGATGTCATTGTAGGCTACGTTGCTTTTTTCATATAGTTGTCATTCCTTAACTGCATGATATTATAAAAAATGAGGGAAAAAAAAGATGAAAGAAAAAACGGAATATAGTATTTTCTTTGATGATGATCATGTAAAGTAAGCCATGGCGTAACCTAAATCGCATGACGTCGCCGATTCCACTGATACTATACATTCCTTGCCTTTTAAGGGTTCAAGGCTCGTCAGGTAGCTGGCCTTATGTAGTATATGCGCACAATGTGCTACATGGCACGTGAAGGAGTGACTAGGGCTGGGCAAAATCGAATAGTATGAAACATCGGATCGAATCGAATCGAATACCGAATAGACGCGTCTGACCTAGTTATTAACCTAATTCGATAAAATTTGATCAAAAATATATGATCAACGGTCAGGAACATGCAGAGACGCAACTAGCCAAATGTGAAGTCATGTCTACGACTTCATGGCGTGCTGTCAGAGTAACAGCAAAATGCACAAAAGTCCAATTCAAAATTATGGTACAAGAGAAAGGGAGTGTTTCAAGCTAAACCTCTCCTGGCTACGTCCACGTTGAAACGCGTATAGAGCTTTCTCAAGTTGTTGTAGTAGGCCTATTCAAAATTCGAAAAGAGAACGAATTACTATTCGATTCGATCCGAATATCTTGCTTTTCGATTCGATTCGGAGTATTCGAATTCGAGTGCCCAGCCCTAGGAGTGACCCGAGAGGGGAACAAAGGATGGGACGTGAGTGCACGTGTGTGTTGTTGATAGCTGCTATGAGTAAGACGTGTTTTAGCAGTGGAGTAAATAAAAGCATTTTGGCCAACTGCGAGGTTGTGACTGTAGAGGACGAATAAAACATATTATACCGAGAAAATGTACCGAGAAAATGACCGAGAAAATTTACCGAGAAAATGTACCGAGAAATGTACCGAAAAAATGTAAATTACTTTTTCTGGGTCGTAGATATAATAATTCATCACATATGCAATTTATTGGAATATAATTCAACAAGCTTTTGTAGCTTCGATCCCTCATCAGATGAAGATGGGCCATTAATTTTCCACGTAATAGACAGAGGCCACGTGTCAACCAATCACGTTCGACGTAATCGACTCCACATCGCTGTTAGATTCGAGGTCTTCCGATTTCGAGGATTCCGCCATGTTAAAATATATGTACCGAACGCAATTTTCACATCTTTGATTGCATATGAATAGCTATAGCCTAGTACAGTGTACAATATTAATCTGTGAAAATAAAATAATTTAGAGTACAGAAATTTAGCAAGTCTCACTGATGAAATTCGCTGTTCCTACTCTTTCTTTCGGCCTTCCTTTTGTGAGTGGCGACATTGGATCGCTCCGAACGCTCAAGATTTGACATGATTTCACGCGAGATGCCTTCCTCGCTCCATGTCGCAACCCTTCCCGTTCGCCTGTGATCATGCACGGTCGAGCCTGTGATCATGCACGGTCGAGCCTGCGAACTTCAGCTTTGCCGCCATCATACATCCGCAGACTCCAGCGTACAGTCAGTGCATGTAGTTGTAGACTTTGGCAAGGAGTCGCTGAACATCGCAGTGATGCGTTGCGTCACCCTCCACATAATCCGAATGACCCATGATCATGACAGGTAGCATGCCTGTAGACCGCAGAAGACCCTATAACCTCGTCGACTAAACGTCATCACGATCGTAGCGCGAGCTTTGCGACATGACAGACGACGCAACATTAAAAAATGCCCCGCGTCTCTCGAATTGAGAATGACTGCTGCCGAAGTAACCGCTATACACTTCCATGTTTATCATCGCATTTCCAACGCAATAATAATAATATTCGCATACCATTGAAAACAATCACGTGGTCAAACGACAAACAGGGTGACTTGACTTGTGAAAGTGCTTAAGCCTAAGGTAGATATCCAGTCATCTCCATTGGTAAACAGATATAAAATATTTTGCATATCTCAACTGATATAAATGTATGGAATTCCTTTATCCAACGCTAGCGACTATCATAGCAGTTCTACTATTAATTTTTACAAGTGCAGGGTATACTAGACGACAGCAAAAATTTTCCTTCGGCATTCACGGTGCATTCTCTGACTATGCTGGTTATTGCTAAGCTCTATAGCGGAAACGTCAGTCTGATGCGATCTGTGCCGCATGACAAGGCCACGTTTTCGAGCCGTTGGCCCGCCAGCTGACCGGTGTTGCCTGGTGCCTGAGACTTGCACAGATGCTATATACACTATTGATTAAAGCCTAGCTGATATACTACAGTTACTCAGCATTCATTTAAATTTGTATTAGCTAGTTATCATCGTTACCTATTCTTTTCGTTAACCATGTCATCAACATATACGATATGCAATATAGGCCTACTGTTCACCTTGTAATATGCTATCGATTGAAAATCAGAATTGGCATTGTACATTAATTAGTTACTAATATACTTTTCCATCTTCACCTGATGAAGAAGCGGAGCTCCGAAAGCTAGTGAATGTTTTAATTCTCAATAAACTAAGGCTGGACGCTAAATCTGTGGTGATCTTCTTTACAATATCTATTGATTGTCCGCCATCGGCTCCACTACACTGTATATATATTGAAATTTTTATTTATCAGTATAAAATTACGCTGATGAATGATTAAGGTGCTATCCTATTGTATGAAAATGAGATAGCCAAGAAAACGAAAATTTGTCGGATTTCAAGAACGTGCAGTTTTCATTGTTCTAGTCGATTCTATATCAGAATTCCATCGCTTTCATCCTCTAACCACAGAATTCTATTCGTCTCGTCCGCTACTTGTTCAACAACAACTTGAGCGGCATCCTCCAACTTCGTACATCTAAAAATGGTTTTATGCTGGTCACGCCCCACAAAGGTGAGGAATTCCTACGCATTCTTGTTGTAAAAGGCACATGATATGAATTGTTACCGCCTTCGCATAACATGGGATCATTACATCGACCGAGGATCAACCAAAGAGCGTAGAGACGTCGATCCATGTAAGGGAATTTTGGAACTCAATGACTCGCATTCAAAAGCATGCTGCAGCTAGCGATAAGTTCTGGCTTGCACAATGGCGCAATGCAAGTCAAGTGTTGATGCAGCAGCAGCATTAATCGAGGATTTCTAGGAACGAAGACTGCGTTTCAGAACTCAGTTTCAATACAGTTCAATGTTCGCACCACAGTCCTTTGAGCAGCGAATTTGTTTCCGACGTTATCGCTCTTGGGACGGGAAGCACGAAATAAAGGTCACGCACCTGTCGAGGTTTACTGTGACGTAAGGACACGCAGACCTTTTTAACTGTTCTTCTATTAGCAACACGTCTTTCAAGAAAATCCCTTGATTTGTGCTGCCGTTGGGAATAAGCATTCTAAACATTAAAAAGACATCATAGATGACAAATTAATTCCAAAGGTGACAATTTCATCAGACCGTCAGCCGTGACGATTGACCGGCTTCATGGTGCATATTGGTAAGACCGATAGCCAGTACCACTAAGTTTTGGATTCATGTCCTGATTGCAATATAGGGCTACCAAATATGTGAAAAATACTATTATTCGTAGCTTCCCCGGTTAATGACCAGCACATTGGAGGTAGTGTAGGGACACTTGGCCTTGATACACCACCGGTTCCTTCGGAGCCTCAGTCTCGATAGTCTGCATATATGCTGATCATGAATGTATATATAATGACTATGCAACAGCATAGGAGTGTCCTACTGTTGATACCGTCACCAAAGTCCAACCAAATTGATTTTAGTTGACAAGCTTTCATAGGAAATCTTGGGTGAGTCCATGTAAACGCAGCATAAACAATTAGGGCAAAATAAATATGTTCGTACACGGTCCAGCAGAATGGTTTCACGTCTGACTGCCTTCCAAAATAACTTCCTCATATGTCTTCCTGCTGACATCCTGGATCCAGCACTTCTACATATGATGTTCAGAGGCTGAGACTTTTGTGCACCAACCGGGATTCGAACCCGGATCACGTGAATTACGGAAAATAGCACGCCTTCCTTCAAAAACTCACTTCGCTGTTTTCTTTAACTGACTCTTCAAAAGTAGAACAATTGGGTAGATATTCTCTTCGTGTAACAATCTTAGATATCCCTTAATGCTGATGCAGTTTTCGTTTATATCCAATATACAGTGTTTACCCTGTAAGGTATAAAATGCTCTTGAGGAAATGACTGACATATTGTCATTGCAACATGAACAAATGCCTATACCTCTTGACCAGCAAGTCTTATCGATGACATCTTGACGATTTCATGAGCCTTGTCTGATATCGAGTGAAACGAAACGATGTCGCGGTCATACAACTTCGTTCTAATTTCATTGACGGTGTAACCTACAATTTCTAAAATAGCAAAATTCAAAGAATTATTTACTAAAAAGACCAACTAAAAACTAATTTTTAAACACTCAGGGAATCACATTTCCCTAAAAGCCAGCAATCCCGAACAGCCACAACAGGAGTATCGAAACATTTCATGACCGACCTCTATAGCGGTTGAATCCATCTTAAGTATATAGTTCTAGACAGCACTTGCCCGACCTGGATCAGAAAGTGATGTAAGTGCCATTAGGTTTAGGTCAGTATAGAGTTGAACTCAATCATGGTTTTGGTACGTGATCTGACTACGTTCAGTTGGCTGAGTGGTTTAGACTGTCCGCCTTCTGATCGGGAGGTTTCGGGTTCGATTCCCGACCGAGTCAAATCGAAGACTTTAAAATTGGTATCCGTTCCTCCCCTACTTGGCAGTCGGTTTCGGGGAAGTGCGGAGAGTCGTGGTTGTAATGGTGATCCGGGCTATAAACTGAAAGTATTGACACGTATACCGTAAGCATTGACCTGGCGTAAATGACCTTAGTAGTTGAAAACGCCATAAATTCCAAATAAACAAAACGACTACGGGGCTACGTACCAGACTGTTGCACGCTATACTGAGCCAAACCTGAATCCACATGTTCTATACCCGCGTGGCCCGCCCGCATTGCCTAATTCTGTATTTACGCTATTACAAAGCTTAGCTTAGCTTATAGACGAACTTGGTGTCGTTGGGCTTTCCTGCCAGTTACACGTAACCGGCCGGGAATTCGGAATTTGAACCAAAGCTACCCATTATTAAGTTACCCATACCCAGTCGATAGGTACCAGTGCGCGTTCGGGTATGTCTCCGACTGCTACAATCTATTAGGTATACGAAAGTTATGTGAAATCTGTCGCGTTAACAGCAGAAAGCCGGAAACAAGGCATGGAGGTATTGTTACCATGTCGAATACCGGCCAGTCAAGTGCGAAATTCTTTTACCCTCTTTTGACCCCGCAGTGCGTAACCACTTTTGGAAAAAATGCAATTTTGTAACTATTTTTATGTACGTTTTGGGGTCTTTGACGGTAAAATTGTGGATTTTTGACTTTGTACAAATCATCGCGCCGGTAATCGGCGTTTGTAGGGTATTTCTGTCTTTTCCGCGAGGAACCGATGACCCGAGAATTATTTGTAATATTATATAGATTATTTTCAGTGGCACTTATCACCGGGCGGGGTTTTGCACCACGAACAAGACAGGCTGGGGCAGATACATGAATATAATAGCCGATAGTAACAGAAATAGTAGGAGTCAGTAGTTGCTGGGATTGAGAACTAAAAAACACAGGAATGCCGGTCTATAATATTGTCCCGAATTCTGTAATAAAACCTTCAATGTGTAGATTAACTGGCTTGCGGAAATACATACGCCTACTGCGCTACCACGTTTCGCTGTAAGTAGGCTTCCAGAAATTATTACCTGTTTTCGGAAAACTGAAAGTGAGTGGGTACCCATTTGAGACAAGTTGCTTTTCCAAGCTTGCGGAATACTTCCGTGGAAGTAGAATGCAAGGCCGACACACATCTTTCGGTTGTTCAACGGCTTTTACAATGGGATACGGTCGTTGCGAAGATGGGCCATCATTCCGACATTGGATATTGTCCTGTAAGACATAGTTGCAGTTCAAAAGTGTATTATAAGTTTGTAATAAAAACTTTATGGCTATGCTACTCTCACTTTTCCGATGACAAGTGCTACGAGGGCTGATTTGGTCCGATTAGTTTTGCAAGATGGGTAACTCGGTCGTGCAGTCGCTCTGAGTTCCTGGTGAAAGGAGTGCTGGTCACTTCAACAGTTGATCCGATTTGACTGCGGTTTAAGTCTAGTTTAGAGCACGGTGAGCCAAAAATGATCGATGAAAGCGTTACGTATATGCCTCTAGCGTACTGGACGAGCAAGCATGAAATCTGTATTTGTAAGGAACTCTGTGGCATCAATTGTATACGCGTTCCTTAAGCCTAACATATCTGCGCAACTGCAATAAAGACATCGTTAGAAGAAAATCTGCCCGTCAACAGCAACATGAAACCACGATGCTGACAACTGCAAACCCTAAGAACAGATAAGACTGATACGAGGGATGCTCACCATTCGGCTATTACAAATTACTCGTACTCATATATTAGCAGTAATCCTTGATTACACGGTAAACGACATCGCCAGGTATCTCATAACAACCCGCATTGTAGCCTACACGTAGACGTTATTAGCAATACTAGATGGACGATCGATCAGATTCAAATTCATGCATGAACCATCGCCTCAAATTACCACCAGTCTACGTATTGCGACTAAGTCGATAGGTATTCATAGCTTCCCTCGTTTATCGGGCGAAAAGAAAAGCTTTGCCAAACAACCGATACATTGATACATACATTGATACACGGTTTTAATTACCTATAATAGCACGGAAAACTTCATCATGTACTCACTGGTAAGGGCGTAAGGCCTGGTTCAGATTGTGCACGCTGTTTTCTTCCGACCTGTTCTGGGTATAGTTGATTTAGGCTAAAGAAAATATTTGGTCTTAAATTTCGAGTATTTAGAAATACCCAATACAGGTACAAATATTCCCTATTTTCTGACTTCATTCAGATTTATACTGCGTTCCTTGTCCCTACCAAAAGCTGTACCCAAGCTTGGGCAAATGATGAGTTGGGACAAGAAGAAAATCCAACGTATATATCACTGCCAAATCATGAATGGTCCGATCAGCTGCTGGGGTCATTCACCAATGCAGTATTTGATCGACCGACAAGAAAGATGATTCACAGTTATATCTATCTCACCTATTCAGAATTTCATTGTATATCTTTTCGCTACTTTAGTGTAGTGCTATAAAATTGACTTGAAAAATAGTTTTAAAACTTAAACTTTGCTTTTCATTCCATCTACACCTGATGAAGGAGCAGAGCTCCGAAAGCTTTTGCATTATATACCAATAAACTGGACGAGACGTTAAATCTGTGGTGACTTATTATATTTATTAAAATTGACTTGGAATGTTATCGTAAACTGCTTAGCACACCTACAAAATCTGGCGCCGTAATGGGGAATAGCAGTCATCCAGGGAAGCTGTAGGCTTAGATCAAGAGACGTTCACAAGTGGAATCGGGGTAATGTGGTGCGTGTCGAGTCTGCATTCTCACGCGCATGTGGTGGTCGTATGCAGAAGCACGGGCGAGAACTGCCAGCCATAGACGGTCGTAAGACCGGAAAATAGTAAGGGTTGCGGCAGAAAGGTCACCATGGCCACAGCAAAATTATTCAGCTAATCTTAGGTGGGAAGGAAGACCAATCAAAGAGCAGAATTGCAGAACTGATACGTCTTTTCAATAAGCACAATGTCACCTCTATAAATGATGGTTTTCAACAAATGGGTTGCTCAACACTACGCTGACGGCATGAATGAAAAGTAGCCTATGAAAACTCCTCTGAATGCCTTGTTCTTTAGTGTAGCTGTGCATGGGTCATCAAATATTTCAGAGAAAGCGACTAGCTAAATACGATATTCACCGATAAAAGGTGTAATCGTCAACCAGTGTAATCGTCAACTGTATATGACGCAACAGTGTATCTATTCGATTTCTACTGATCGACGGCCGGACCACTTCTGCCGTTCATTGACCAACTCCCTAGTTAGTCCCAACTCACAAGTATTTTGTATTAGGAATCTCCTTTGACTTTGAGGCATCATGACCATTGTAAGGATCGATCTTGCAGCCTTCCCATCGCATTTCCTGCTTTGGTTTTGTATTCACGATGTGAATGACTTCAAATCGTTTAAAACTCAGCATGCCAGCCACCAACCAATCGAAATTTGCCCTAACAAGAAAACATTGCGAATTTTGAGCAACCCAAATCTTGCTCTTCTCAGACCAGGGCAATCAATATTTGTAGGCAACGCTTTATTACAGCACAAGTATACATAAACTCCTAAGTTTGGATCAAGCCCAAAGTCTGAGCAATGTAGATTCATAGGTAAAGAAGAGCTATGGCCTATTTTAGTTCGACCTAGAGTAGGCCATGGAAGAGCCTACCTTACATAGAAAGAGTCTCCAGTTGGACTGGAGCAGCCGGATTCCGATGTTAATTCTTTATATTCGGACGGCTTGTTCTCCAGAAGTAGCACAAGAGGACCTATCAAGTCTTTGATGAAATTAAGAGTAAATTCCAGCGTCCAATTTTTCACTTTAAATGGTTTTGCTTGAGGTTTTCTGATCTGTTCGAAACCTTTACGGAATAAGGCGCGCCCAATTGGAAGACGTAAAACATTCAATCACGACAACTATACGCATACGGTAAGCGGGTAAGGAATGGGCCAATAGTATAGAAACAGTCGACCGAGGCCTAGGCAAGAGTGCGGACTGCAGGCAGCATGGTCGAAACTCGAAACAGGATGAACGGGGTGTACTGAAAGCGGATATGCCGCATGTATCGCATCATTGGATCCAGCTAACTCATTAACCACAGGAAAACGATGCAAGAACGAAAGTCGTCATTGTTGAACAGTCGTCCCACTTTTCCATTTGAGGCTATGGTGGCGAACTCAGGAAAGCGTTTACTCACCTTGATGAGCTTTAGTCCTGGCCGGAGCAAGCTGGCAACATAAGCGGAGATTTGTGATTCTAGTATTTCGTGAATGAAAATCCCTTTGGCGTTCCCGCCTTTCAATCGCACGCATTCCCGCAATGCTTCAGCTTCAATTTCTACCATAATTTGATGATTTTCCCTGGAATACGATACGTAATAGTCTCGCGACACAACCAGCCGCTGATAGAAAGGTAAACATGGTTAATTCCAATGCTTTAATGTAAAAAATATTTACAGTAAGTATGTACTGTATGTAAGCTGCATATTTGTTAAATTCATATGCTACCTTGAACATTGCCTTCGCCGAAATCAGTGGTTATGTGTCATATAGGCCTAGTCCTTCCTTCAGGGCATGCTGCATGTGGCTGCGCCTTTGAGTGTGGTTTTGCAATAAGAGGAGTTTTTACATCCACAGTCAAGGTTTTGATAACTCTGTAGGCCTACATGCACATTAAAAGTGGCACGACTTGTGGCCTACTTGTCTTGTCTCAGTACAGACAGCAAGGCATTCATGGAGACGAGGAAACAACTCAAGCATGAACCAACCGATATTCGGAATAGCCCTGACGTTGCGCGTTTTTACGGTAACGGTAGCCACCATCCGCTATATTCTACAGTAGGCCTACGTAAGGAAGAGTCAGCGTGTTGGCAAACAAATGCAATGAACTGATAAAACCCCCATCTTGGATTGCAATACTCCGTAAAGCGGTCTATATGGTAGCATCTTGGTGGCTATTATAGCAGAAAAACGAGTAAAGTCAAAACGAGCAGCATTCAATTGCGACATCTTTTTACTTGGGAGCCTATTCAACACATGTGAATTCTACGCAAGGCAAATATAGACCAGCTCGAAACCCCGAAGTTTAGCAGCTAAAGCTTACGCGCTATCAGGCTCAAAATATCTCAGAATACCGACGCCGCCGGTGTGAGCTGTACAAGACCTGGATGGGCATTTTACCGACATGGTGTTTCCTATGCTGGCCTCATTACTGTGTCGATTGGCACGGACCCTCTCGTACGTCAAATATGTAGCGTTACATCTGAGCATTACCAATTGCCTACTTGATATGTATCCGATATGAAGGCATTCGTATATCGAATAACTTATGATTTCTACAAACATTCATCCTATCACTTCACTTGTTTCTAATATCTTCCCACTAACTTGCCCGAGCATAGTTAGGCGAGAAGAAATATTGTGGAATATATCCCTACGGCCGATCATTTTGTTGTCAACAAGCCCACCTCTATGGCCACGGCAGGTAACCTACATAATGCCGTGCACTATAGTTTAGGAGTTAGGACTTAACCAAGTACTCTGTGCTAATGCCTCCAGCATTGTGATTCACTCGTGCCAAACATAAATAACCAGGTATTTCAACCTTATGTTAATACTATAATGGGTGTTGTCCTACGTAGACGGCTCAACTACATATTATGAAGAACTCTTTATTATGATTTTGTTAACACCGAGCTGCTAACTCGGACGTACTCGACTCTCTGGCATGCCAGAGAAACATACGACCTCAAGCGGTCAAACGAACATGAAAGAAACACCACTGATGTGGGTCAAGCACAGCAATGTGCAGGGGCGCGTGCATGAACGAATACACAACAAATACAAACAACAATAACAGTAGGCCATACACGTAACATTCCCCTTTCAAAAGATGGGTACAAAATACACATAATAAACGAATTCACTCCCTAACATAATCGTTCAGATAAGCAGGAGGGCGAACCGTACGCCGAGGTCTGGACACAGCCAAAGACTCCGACCTTGCACCAGCGACAGAATTAGACTCAGAGTCATTTCCAAGTACTTCCGGTTCCCGTACGTAAGGCCAATCAGGCCATTTTGTGATACGCAGATGGCGCCGGTTTCTCCGATACTCAGCCCCCTGCGGTGTTCGGATCAGATACGATCGGATATTGACCCGTCTTACCACCGTCGCATTTTGCCACAAGCTATTTGGACTCAATTTAAATCGAACAGATTGACCCGGGTACAGTGAACATAGCTCTTTAGAGCCCTGGTTGTAATACGTAGCCTGTTTCTCTTTTCGTCTACGAAGACAGGGAATCACATTTGCAACTAGCTTGGGTTTCAAAAGCTTCACGGTCTGTGGAAGCAGCGTCTTTGTACGCCTCCCAAAGAGGCGCTGGACAGGGGACCCCACGATTAATTGGCCAGGGGTGTTTCTCCAGTCTAATAAAACCAGATGTATATCCTGGTGATCTGCAGTAGCTTTCTTCAACAAATTCTTTGCAATTTTTACAGCAGATTCTGCCTTTCCATTTGATTGTGGATAGTGGGCAGAACTGGTCACATGCTGAAATTGATATTGTCTGGAGAAATCACGAAATTCAGCAGAAGAGTAGCATGGGCCATTATCAGATATTAATTTGTCACATATACCATGTCTTGCCATGTGCTGTTTCAAAAATCTAATCACTTCCGTAGACGTTTGAGAATTCACTCGGTCAATTTCAAAGTAATCAGAATAATGATCCACAGTAACCAGGTAGTTCCGACCTCCAAATTCGAATAAATCTGTACTCAGGATTTCCCATGGTCGTGTGGGAACAGGGAATGATATTAATGGCTCTTTTTGTTGACTGGGTAGTAGAGAAGCGCAGGTAGGACAAGCTGTAATGTGTCCTTTTATATCGCTGGTCATGCCTGGCCAATACAAACACTCACGGGCACGGCGAATGCAGCCTTGGATACCGATGTGACTGCCATGTAAGCGTTTCAGTATTTCCGGCCTAGCCGACAAGGGTACTATTATCCGGTCACATTTCAAGATGATCCCATCCTGGAAGATCAACTCCTCCTTGAATCCATAATATTGATGGAGAGGTTTTGGCACAAGCTTAATATCATCCGGCCACCCATTTTTGATGAGTGACGCTAGCATGCAAAATATTTGGTCACTGATAGTGGCCTTGCGTACCATCTCAAGGGTAGAATTGGTGACAGGTATGTCCTCAAGCACATTGACAGATTCTATGCTATGAGCAGCAGAAAACACATCTTCAACCCCACTGGTAGAAGGCAACTTAGGAACATATGCTCGACTGAGCGTATCTGCAATAAACATTTGGGCACCCGGCTTATAAACAACCTGGAAATCATACTTTTGTAATCTCAGGAGCATGCGCTGTAATCGTTTGGGTGTGTTTAAAAGGCTTTTTTTAGTGATCACTTCGAGAGGCTTATGGTCACTCTCAACTAAGATGGATCGCCCATAAGCATATAACTCAAACTTTTCCATACCAAACAGTATAGCTAGTAGCTCCTTTTCAATTTGTGCATAATTGCATTCTGCAGACGTTAAAGCACGTGACACATATGACACCGGGTGATCATTTTGCATCAAGCAAGCTCCAAGCCCCTTTGAAGAGGCATCACACTGAAGTACTGTAGGGGCATTCTTATCAAAATACCGCAAGACAGGAGCATTTACCAGTACCTCTTTCATTTTTCTAAAACTCACCCCATGGACTGCATCATCCCATACAAATGCATTGTCCCTTTTTAAGAGTTCACGCATCGGTGCCGTAATTGTAGAGAGCTTCGGAGCAAATCTGTGAAGAAAGTTCGTCATTGCCAGCAGACGTTGAACTCCATGCTTGTCTGTCGGAGGAGGCATCTCCAGAATACCTTCTACTTTGCTCACAGCAGGTTTCAATCCATCTTTCGAAATCACATGGCCCAAATAAGGCACTTCTGGCTTCATGTATATCAGCTTGTCTTTATTCAATTTAATGCCTGCTTGACGACACCTTTGCAAAAGAGCATAGAATTTCCTCTTGTTATCTTGAGTAGCCTCTTCAATAGTATCGCCGACACCATAAACCAAAATATCATCAGCAACAGGTCTCACTCCCTCCAGGCCTTCTAGTGCAGTTGTTAATCGCCGTACAAACTCTTCTGGTGAGGGCTTTAACCCAAAAGGCAACCGTAGCCAGCGGTATCGACCGTATGGAGTTCCAAAAGTTGTCAAATAGCTACTGTCCTCATCCAGTTCCACATGCCAGAATCCATTTTTGACGTCGCATAACGTGAACACCTTTGCATTGTGAAGATACGGCAAAACATCATCAAGTGTAGGCATGGGATAATTATTGCGCTTTAAAGCCTCGTTGAGAGGTTTGGGATCTAGACACAGACGAAGATCTCCAGATTTTTTAGTGACTGTAACAAGATTCGATATCCAAGGAGTGTGGCAGTCTACAGGTGCTATAATGCCTTCATCCACAAGTTTGTTCAACTTATCCTTTACTTTACTTTCAAGTTGTAATGGAATTTTTCTTACCGGCCTTTGAACCGGTCTGACGCTTACATCGACCTCCAAGGATAGTTTACCTTGAAATTTGCCAGTACCCTCAAAGACATCAGAGTATTCTTGATGTATTTGAGGCAGTGTCAGCTTTGAAAACAATGCTAGATTAATATTCGGCTTGATCGGTTTTTGTACGCTTGACTCTAGAGATTGGATGTTTGCAAAATTGATGGTGATTAAATTCATTTTCTGAGCATCCACACATCCAATGATTGAGATACAAGGTTTCTCAACCACCATGAACTCGAGAGTATATGATTCTCCATTTTTCGGGTTCTTGGCTTCACATTTCACCGATCCCATAGGATTTACAACTTCTTTGTTGTACACCACCAGTCTTACAGAAGTGGGTGCCAATTTCAGAGCTGTGGCATTATTGGAAATATCACAGTAGTCCTTCTTTGAGAGAACATTGACAGTGGCGCCACAATCGATTTGGAACTTAACTAGTGTGCCTGCCAAACACAACTTCGCAAATACCTTATTGGAATAAACCGCATCAGTAGCACTGACATGTTCAAGTGTTAGAACCTCGCGGTCATCCGAGGTCTCGGTGCCGGCGGCCTGTTCGTGTGATAACAAAGACACACGCCGGAAACATTGCGAAGGAAAATGATTCCTTCCTTTACAGCGAGCACAAACGCTACCATATGCTGGACATTTACGTTTCTGAAAAAGATGTCTCTCGCCACAAAACTTGCATACCTTCAGATTTGTCATAGCAGGCCTTGAAATCATATCGTCTCGATGCCTTTGTGGCAATGGTTCATCAGTGAATGACGGATACTGCCGTCTTTTCTTTTGCCAACTAGTTGAGTATACTTCAGCAGTAGTATCTGCAGGCCTATCTTTCAGAGTCATCTTCTCAAGCTGCGCTGAGGTTGATTCAGCCAGTTTGCATGCCGCAGCACACGATGAAAGAGTGAGCTTCGCATCTTGCAGCAACTTATTTTTCAGTGCCATATCATAAAGTCCACACACAATTCTATCTCTAACCAGCTCATTCTCCAATTCTCCAAATTGGCAAGTCTTTGCCAGTTTCCGTAGACGTTCATAAAATACATCAAACGATTCTCCTACTTGTTGATCGCACGTGAAAAAGCAGTATCTTTCATAGATGACATTGATCTTTCCGATACAGCGCTCTGCTAGTTTCTCAACAACAGCGTCGAATTTTTTCATCTCATCCTCCGTTAATGATAGCCCCTCAATAAGATCTAGACCATCAGGCCCAACGGTGGCTCTTAACGCAGCAATTCTCACTTCGTCAGTCTCAGCACTCAGCTTGGTAGCTACCTCGTAGCTGCGATAATGACGTATCCAGTTTTTCCAATGTGAGGAGAGACTTCCGGAGACACAAAGCGGTAGGGGACGAGGAATAACAGTCGTTAGATCCATAATCGTGCGGCAACGGAGACTTATGAGCAGTAACTAATAGGCTCAAGGTTCTTTCAAACTTCTGACACCATGTTACGTCCTACGTAGACGGCTCAACTACATATTATGAAGAACTCTTTATTATGATTTTGTTAACACCGAGCTGCTAACTCGGACGTACTCGACTCTCTGGCATGCCAGAGAAACATACGACCTCAAGCGGTCAAACGAACATGAAAGAAACACCACTGATGTGGGTCAAGCACAGCAATGTGCAGGGGCGCGTGCATGAACGAATACACAACAAATACAAACAACAATAACAGTATGCCATACACGT